>LR999457.1:2500-5297746 GCA_905216605.1 Arabidopsis arenosa | reverse complement strand
TCAGAGTATAATGATATAACGACAGTGACCATATTGAATGAAAATCTAGGAGTAGAGTAGCTCTGGTCTAAGTTTCATCTTTTCATTTGATTGAGCAAGCTGAATTTGTATATACTATCTAATTTAGCTCGATTGAGCTCATCGGAAATTCAAGCTTTGTTCTGCCGGTGAATGCTATGACATTTACAGTTTGAGTTTGTATCGCTAGTGAATTATATAGCAAGACTGTGCAAAGTGAACTCATCTACGTTAGACTGACCAGGCAATGTTTGAGTTATGGTTTAATACGTCAGGCCTTTGTGATCTTGCAGTGGTTCTTTGGTAGGAAACAAGAAGCTGAAGTAGGACCGTTTTCTGCATGGAATATAACAGGAACATATAGAGGTTTGTGGCATGTCCTTCTTCATTTGTTTTTAAGTCTTGCCTCTTCAGGATTGTGTACGATGTTGTGGGTATATGTCTGTTGCTTAGTGTTTTAGACTACTTATCGAATGTAAAGCGGGTATTTTCAGGAACTTGGAAGTTTCTGAATTCCGTCAATAGCTCTTCGAAGTTTCAAGACTTTCAAAAAGAAAATGGTAATTCTGTGGTTGAGTTAGTGGCAGCTCCTACAAAGATAACTGGTGTGCACTATGTTCAGGTGAACACTTCAGCTTCTAAACTCTGTATGATAGGATCGCCCTTGATCTTGTAGCACACAATATTTGAACTTCTAACAACGTTAATGAAACAGGGTGTAGTTGTTTTCCATGACGTATTTGACAATGAACAAAATGTGGGTGGTGCCCAAATAAATCTGGAAGGTGTATATATATGGCCCTTTAGACAACTCCGCCTTGTGGCTAACAGGTACTAACTATTGATATTTAACTGCTTTTAAGATTTATTATTGAGTCTTAACTCCAAGGTCTGTACATCAATTGACCTAAACAGCGGCAAGGAGAGTGATTCAGGGCAAGAAGACAATAATCTTCTCTCAAATCCCTATCATCTGGTAGTCCTTAAGACTCTTGTTTCACCCACTTTAGGCAACAATAGTGCTTTCTTCTGCTGATGGCTTGTTTGATGTGTTAAAATGTTCCAAGAGCTTACTAGTGTCAACTTTATCTATATACAAATACAATATATTCACTCCAAAATATACACAAAAGATATTATTAATTGTACTGATCACAGAATCTAAGTTAGATAGATAGATTAGATTAAAATACCAGGCATACTATCACGTGGATCGTTTCTAGAATATACAGTAAAAAAACAAAGACGATATTGTGGCTCAAAAGGACGTGGCATATTAGGTACATGCCAAGTGGAATTGACCTTGGCTCTCTTCCGCATTAACTAAGTTCTTCGCATAATTCACATCCCTATATAAACAAATGAACGGAGAAGGTATGAGTACATCCACACATTGACATTTCTAAAATCCAAGTCCTCTTTTCGAAATTTAAGAAACTCCACTTGGCACTTTGATTTTCTTTTATCTTCATAACAGAACTAAATCATTATTGAAATCTATCGTCGATTCTTGTATTATATCTGTGTAAAACAAAACAAAGATGGGAAGGTCACCTTGTTGTGATAAAAATGGAGTGAAGAAGGGACCATGGACGGCTGAGGAGGATCAGAAACTCATCGACTATATTCGATTTCATGGTCCAGGCAATTGGCGTATTCTTCCCAAAAATGCTGGTACGTAAACTATACACATCTATATTTCTTATATTTTTGTTCTGATTAGGTTAATATATTCTCAATTTATTGAATCACACACTTATAAGTTGTATTGTACAAATTAAAGGACTCCAAAGATGCGGAAAAAGCTGCCGTCTTCGATGGACCAATTATCTAAGACCGGACATCAAGAGAGGAAGATTCTCTTTCGAGGAAGAAGAAATTATCATTCAGCTACACAGTGTTATGGGAAACAAGTAAGCTTCGTTCACACCATAATTATTTGTCTGAAATTCATATTGATTAATGAAAAAGTGAGAGTGTACGTTTGCATGCGGAGCGTACATGTCAAATGTAGGCAATCAACTCCAATAAACTATCATTAGTACTTTACTAGTACGTATTGACCTATATTAGAATAATAAAAGAGGAGACTTATATTAATCATAGATTAATGTCACTAATATTGAATTGATGAATTTTAGGTGGTCTGCAATAGCAGCTCGTCTACCAGGGAGGACCGATAACGAAATAAAAAACCATTGGAACACTCATATCCGCAAGAGACTTATAAGGAGTGGTATCGATCCTGTTACTCACTCTCCACGCCTTGATCTTCTTGATTTGTCCTCACTTTTAGGCGCACTTTTCAATCAGCCAAACTTTTCATCAGTTGCAACACATGCGTCGTCTCTGCTTAATCCCGATGTATTGAGGTTGGCCTCCCTTCTCTTGCCACTTCATAACCCTAATACAGTTTACTCATCGAACCTCGACCAAAATCTTCAAACTCCAATCACATCATCAGAATCGTCTCAACCACAAGCCGAGAGTACTACCCCAACAAACAATGAAACTTCATCTTTCGAGCTTATGAACGCAAGACTCGACGACGTTGCTTCCGCAGATGTATTACCACCTTTGTCAGAGAGTTTTGACTTAGACTCGCTCATGTCAACGCCAATGTCTTCTCCACAACAAGATAGCATTGAAGCTGGAGCCAACTCCAACAGTTTCTTCGACTTTGGTTTTCCGGAAGATTTCATCTTAGATGACTTTATGTTTTAATTTCCAACATATGCATACACATATATATATTTCTTTCACATATGATTCTTTGTTGCATTCTTTCTTTTGTTTGATGTATAAACTTCTTGTTTTTGTTTTGTCAAAGATAAAGTTATTAGTCTATAAAATTTTCATGAATGGTTAATGTATTAAAAGTTTAGGCGAGCTATCTAAACTCTGCTCCATAAGTCCACATACACAGTCGACGGAAGCAATCAGAAAATTATAAAACGTCTATCAAGTTATCGTAAAACGAAATGAAAAAGGAGCAAACACATCACTTATTGCTTTGTTCGAAATATAAGCGTCAATCAAGTTAATTAGGGGAGTTACATTAACTAGGCCCACTTCAAGGTCCAATTAAAGCCCTTGGAGTTGTTAATTAGGCCCAATATAAGGCCTATATTCCTGAAGCTGTTAGATTTATTGTGGAAGTCAGTTGAACAGTCATTCTAAGTTTTATGGATTTACTTTTTTAAAACCAATTGATAACTTTAAACTACGTATATACATATAAAATAATATTTTTCCTTTTCAATTCCAAGCCAAAGATAAGTATCAAACAGTTAAATCTAAGTCTTATATAGATAATGTATTTGACTATTTGGTAGATGGGCAAGTAAGCAAGCAAACAAAGAACGTGTGAAAATGCTTTAATTGGTGGGATTAGGAACTTAAAAGAGGAAGATTAGGAAGTGTATTAGTGAAAAGTAGGGACGACTCCTTTTTTCTCGCCTTTTGGAGTTTTCACTTTTCTTCTGACGGACCGTTTCCCTAGGCGGACCTCCGGCTCATTTTCCTTGCCCGTTTGAAAAAAAGAGGTTTACATTCTTTTGGATTTGTCAATGCTCAAAAAGCGAATCAATGATTTAATATATGATTGTAGAGACTAGAGAGTTTTGTGTTTTGTCCTTTAGATATCGACCCTTTTCTTTCTGTGACTATGCTCCATTCGCATCTCAATCTCACCTCGCAAGGGCTCATTATGTTTCTCAACCATTCATATTTTTATTTATTTTCACTAACTCCTATCTTTAAATTGTTCTCTTTCACATATTTTTGCTAGCTTTTAACAAAATTAAAAGCCTACTGTTAGGGAATACATGCAAAAATACATGACTATGTATATGTATAAAGATGAACTATATACATTATTCCTAATCAGGGGCGGAGCCAATTAAGAGGGAGGGGGGTCAACTGACCCCCATAACATTTTAAAGTTTTGAAATTATAAGGTAAATTATCTAATGATTTTAGATATTTTGGTACAAAATTTCCTAGTTGACCCCTATGTCATGCCATAATTTTATGTCTTTGACCCCTATCATATTTAATTTTTCATTCATCATTAATTTTCTTTCTATGTTTGTTTTGTTTTTTTCCTAAAAAATGATTACAATTCTCTAATAGTTTTTTTACATATTGATTCTTTTTCTTTGTATCATTGGATATCTTGTTTTTTTTTTTGTCCTTTTTCTCAAAATTGTTTTCACATATATTTCTATAAAATATCATAAATCAAGATAAATATATTATTTAATATTAATATGTAACTAAATAAAAATAATAATATATATGACCCCTATAAACAAAAATCCTGGCTCCGCCACTGTTCCTAATGTAGTTAAAGGATTCTAAGTTACTACTAGTACAAAGCAAAAAGACAAGGCTTATAATTTCGGGAGCTAAGCACAGTTTACAAAGGGATTATAGACTCTAAAACAAACCAGAAACTGCCAAAAGTCAGGAATCTCTTGTTTTTTTTCCATCACATCTCTCTCTCTCTCTCTCTCTCTCTCTCTCTCTCTTCACAATAGTCCTTTGGACAGAACAAAAGAGAGAGAAGATAGTGAATAATGGAAGGCTGCTTTTCTTCGTGAATCTCAGAATCTAAAAGGACTCAGATTTGAGAAAACGTTTCAATTTCTAAATCCATTTCTCTCTCTCTCTCTAGCCATTTACAATGAAGAAGAGTCTCACTTTACTCATCCTCCTCCTCTGTTCTCTCCTCTGCTCCACCGTCTTGAGCAACCTACTCGCCGAACCGGTCCAACCCAACACTGTACCGGCATTCCCCGTCGAAACCCAAGCTCAAAGCTGCCGACTTGACCTCTCCAACGAGCTCTTTGGTGGTGTCAACGAAGCTTGCGGAAGAAACCTTGACCGGAGTCGATGTTGCCCTGTTTTAGCCGCTTGGCTCTTCGCAGCTCACGCTCGCTCTGCTCTCCAGCTACCAGCTCCTGCTCCAACGCCGGAATCTTCTGACCCCGACGAACCCATGAAGCCTGACGACTCACAGAAGTGCGTCAACACATTGCAAAGTGCGCTTTTGATCAAACAAATCAAAATCCCTCAGCCTAATTCAAGCTGCGATGCAATCTTGTGCTTCTGTGGCATTCGTCTCCACCAGATTAGCTCACTCTCTTGTCCTGCCGCTTTCAATGTCTCCTCCGGCTTAAAAAACGCAACTCCCACCGCCGCCGTGAAGAATCTTGAAAAAGAATGTCGGAATTCTTCTTACTCCGGTTGTACCAGATGCCTCGGTGCTCTTCAAAAGGTCCAATTTTTATAACTTTTTTTGGTTAAAAATTCAATTTTTTGTGCATTCCGTTACATTAAATTTTCATTCTTTATGTCCCTATACTAAGGATTCACATAGCATTTAATGAAAAATTTCTTATCCTTAAAAGCATAATAAATGTTTTGCGTTCATTTGCGTGAAGTCTTCTTCAGAATGTTCAATAATAGCTGTCACTCTCTATCCATGAGAAACATGTTCACCAAACTCACAATTACAAAAAATTTACTGCTAATTTTTAGGGTTTATGTTGAAAGAGACACATACACACACAACCACATTGTTTTTCTTTTGGCTATCCTTTTAGGTTGCAAACAATTGGAGATGTGCTTTTTCAGAAACTTTCTTTTTTCGTATTAGCCCAAAGCACTGCAACACTCTGAAACCCTTCACTTTCACACGCAATCTTTTTGCCATTTTTAAAAAACTTTTTACTTAAAATTCTTGTATTTGTTTCAAATTTTTGATGGATTACAGCTAAATGTTAGAGGAGGAAACAAGAAGACAACAACAGAGAGAGGGAGTAAGATGATGAGCAAAGACTGCAAGCTCATGGGACTCACATGGCTACTGGCTCGTAACAAAACGGCATACATTCCCACCGTTTCAGCTGTGTTAAGAGCCATTATGTATAGTCCACACCCACCTCACCTAAACAAGTGCAGTCCTGACCAAGAGAACATGCCTTTAGCCGTTGACTCTCTACAGTTTGAGAGGAGCCTCTCTTCATCATCTCATCTTTTTGGGGTTTTACCGTTTTTACCCTTAGTCCTTTGCATTGTTCTCTTTCTACTGTGATTTTTTCTTTATTTATTGGTCGGGAGGGGTAAAGAGAGTCACGTGAAACTACAAGACAGTAATGTGTGTATGTAAATGCTGTGCTCTTAACCCTCAAACTCTTAACCCTCAATTTTTTGGTTTTAACTGTGTTTTGTCCAATTTAACACTTTGTCCGAGGTCTTGAATTTTTAAAAATTAAAATCATTTTGGCATTCGATTGTCATATTGGACTATATAAAGATCCCTATCATGTGCACTTAATACAAACAGAGGGAGCTTTGGGTAGTCGTCGAATCCCAAGGACTACTAACTGAGCATGTTGGTCGTCTCTACTAATGCGAATTTATTTACCCAAAGTCAAATCCAAAAGGCACATTGCCTTTTCCTCTGTATAAATCTATTATTATCGCCCGACTCTTAGCCAAATCTTAGGCAAAATAATGATTAAATTTAATGTTTTAACTCCATTTAAATTAAGGAACAAAATTTGCCTTAAGAGACGTCCACGTGGCGTAATTTGTATGGGTAATGTTTTATTTTTCCTTCTGTTTTTCTCTCTCTCATTTCACGAAAACGGAGAAATCAGAGAAATCACGATGATTTCCGGAAATCGACTCTCATCGACAATTTTTGTTTCCTTCTTTGTTTCATCGTCTCTCTCTTTTTTCGATCTTTAACGCATCCAAAAATCGATTTTCAATCGCCCAAGAGTTCACCAAATCAGAGAGTTTGGTTCAAGGATGCTCCAATCTATTTCCCATGATATGAATCTCTCTGTTTTTCATTTGTATATCGTGTTGAATTCGATCTGTTTTCATTTTTTCAGTTTCTTTTAGCCGAGATTGATGAGTGGAATTGAAACCGTCAAATTTTGAAATTGGATTTTGTTTGATCTTGTCAATTGGAATTAATTGAGTCCGGTGGTTAACGATAGATTTGGGTGATGGCTTGTGTTTGAACGTTATCCTTTTCTTGCCAATAGAAATCTCAATCTGTATTGATTTGAATGTGTTTGAATTGTGTCAGATTATGCTTTGTGTTATTCCCGATTGATCTAAGTTAGAGTTTTGAGTGTTGGAAAAAGAATCATCTGTGTGTTATAAATGTGGTGCATGCGTGTGGATTTGTGATTATCTGTGTGTTTGATATTTGATCTCGGCTTTATCTCTTGCTCGTTGGCTTTGCGGCTGAAACTGATTATGATGCAAGAACATGAACAATCTGAAGTTGGCAAGATCTAGAGGTAATCCTTTCTTAATTTTCTTCTTTTATCAACCCAAAAAATAGCTAGGTCCTTTATTTGAGATCCTTATTATTCATTTGTAAATTTCTCCTTTATCTGTTTAGCATTGTTAATATTGAGAAAAATGGTTTTTGTTTGTGTTGTTGATTCAGTGAGCTAATGATCCAAGCTAGGATTTGGTCGTGTAGAAAGTTAATGGGGAATCATTGTACAAGAATTCCTTGTTGTAGAAAGGTATTACTTTTACCCTCACATTGACGAGTTTCATGGAGATCATGGTCAAATCTAACTAGCAAAGTTTTATTAAAACCGTTCAATGTTCTTAAACAGGTGTGTTCATGTATATGTTGTTGCAGCGGAAGGAACAAGACTCAAGCTTGGGGCCAGAAAGGGTCCTGCTTTATAAAAGGGAAGGTCCATCCGGTAAGTAGAATGGAGAAATGGGAGGAGAAGATCGCAGAAGCTAATAGGCAAGGCAAAATTGTAAGCTCTGCCTCCTATGATTTGCCTTTATTTGTTGTTTTGCATTCTTCCTCTGCAAATAGCTTGACATGATCTGATTCTTTGTAACATGGAACAGCTCGTAGTGAATTTCAAGGCTTCGTGGTGTTTACCTTGTAAGAAAATAGCACCAATATACCAGGAGCTTGCATCCACATACACCTCAATGATATTTGTCACTATAGACGTCGAAGAGCTCGCTGTAAGTAACCAAAAAACTCATGTTCCTTAGAATGATTTCTTGTTAAGGAGAGGAATCAGCTGTGGCTGGACTCCAAATAGAAGACACCAAATTTCTGTCTTGATTATGTTTTTGAATTACATACATTCTTCATAGTAATTGGATTTGGTGAATTACATAAACTGTGATTATGAATCTTTGTTTTGCATTTGAGAAGTTGTTGATGTGATTATGAACTCTCCAAACACCAATTACACCAAATATACCAAACACCAATTACTTTGCTCCAATACATCATTTATGTTAAAAATTTATGTCATGTATGTTATAAATTGTATCTCATCTCATGTATGTTTTAATTTTTTTAATTTGCAATAATTATTAAATTTCTATAATTTTAAATTTTATTTTTATATTAATATTTTTTTTTCTAACAACCACATGTTAAGAGCCTACCATTAATCACACAAAAATCTTAACTCAAAAATATTATCTCTTAACAATCCCTTTTACAAATAAATTACTTAAATAATGCTAAGAGGTATTTCTAAGAGACTACCTATAATCATGCTCTAAATGGAAGCTATTCTGGTTGGGCGTTCATTGCATTTGAACATTATTCTACTTTCACTTAAGGAAATATTTACCCTTTTTGTCTATAAGAAAATATATATAAGGACAACCAGAAAGTGTCGAATTATTTCATAATATAATTGATTGAGAATCAGTCAACATTAATTTAAGAAAAAACAAATCGAGTAACAATATATTTTAGTCAAAGTTTTATTCTTAGAAATTTCATATCTGAAAAGGATAGTTTCTAATTTCCAAATTGATTTATTTCATTTAGCGTCAGAACACAAAACCCACTTTTTTATAGAGAGAAAGGTAAAAAGAGCACCGACTGACTTAGACCTGACCCAAAAGCCACTTGCTCCACCGGTAACTACCGTGATTTGCGCATCCTCGTGTGGTCTCTCTCGCCAAAGAGAATTTTAGTTTCGCTTTTTATAATCAAAACTCATTTTACAAAAAATTAAACACGTTCGTGCAACTCAAAGAAATTGACAAGAACAACAACAAGAAATCTAATACTAAATTAATGAGTTTATTCTTTTCCCAATATTTCTCCAAAACTGTTTTACAAGCCGACGATAACATTAAATTACTTCTTAACAAAATCATAAAACACCCAAAAAATAAAAAGAAAAAAAAAACAAAATCTTATCAAAACTCCATACAAAATTTGACTCACACCGGCGATATTTGCAACCAAACCGGTGTTTGGTTATGGCAAAAATATCACACAAGTAAAAGATAGGATATCAAAGAATCATCAAGATCGTTGAACATTGAACCAATCTCTTTGATATCGGAAGAGTCGTTGTCTTCTGTGTTGTTTTTTTTTTGATAACTCAGGGGAATCCCAGACCTATGGAGGGGCCCAGACTAATCCCCTGGGGGAGGTACAGCCCACAGATAGACTCTCTCTCCGGGTATGCAAATGGGCCGAAAGCAAGGGCCCATATCCATGTGGCCAAGTGGAGATCTAACAATTACGCGCTTGCGGGGAATCGATCCCTGGCCTAGACCAACAGGGCAACTCCTCCACAAGTGGCAACCACTAGACCAAGAACACTTGGTTGTCTTCTGTGTTGTTGTTATCAAACAACATAAGGTCGTTGAAGAAATCATTCTCTGTTTGAATAGGAGACATAGGTTGATCGAAGATGGAGATGTCGGGTAGTGATTCATTGAAATAGTTGTCGAGAAATGGAATGTCCAATGGAAATGAATCATCAATATTGTTATTACCTTCTCCAAGATGCCAGCTTATTGGTTCTTGTTCTGGTTCAAGAAACTCTTGTTTAACCGGTTTGATAAGATTATCGATTGGCTCCTCCGAGACATATGTTTGGTAGTTGAGAACCGATGTCGGAGATGATAGATGTTGAGAGTCGTCCATTGATTCTGATATCGAAACCGACATGTTGCTCTCCGGTTCTTGTTCTGGTTCCGGTTCGGGTTCTGGTGGTACGGTGAAGTTGGTAAGAGCATCAGGGCCACGAAGTTTGATTGCTGCGTTGTCGTAGACGACAGCAGCTTCCTCCGCCGTTGCAAAAGTACCGAGCCAGATTCTCCGGCGTTGCTCCGGATCACGAATCTCCGCCGCCCATTTTCCCCATGGTCGCTGTCTCACGCCGCGGTATTTCTTCTGGTTTTGGCCAGAAACAGAGGGCTTTTGAACCGTAGAATCAACGGTGAGTCTTTTCCTGTCCTTCATCGGAGAAGCAGAGGAGGAGGAGTTAGGCTCGACTCTGATCTCGTTAATCAATCTCTTGACACGTCTTCGAGGGAACAAAAACTCCTCCTCGTCGCTTGATGAATCAGTGGCGTCACGATCCGTCATAGACACCCGAACCAACCTCGCCGAGTCACGACCACTGGTCTTCTTCTCTAGAGACGACTTTTTAGTGTACTTTCTGATAACAGTCTTGTGCTCTGTGTACTTCACTGGTCTAAGATCCATATACTCATCCATCAACATCCCTCCTTTCACCTATTATTTTAAACAGAGAGATTCTGGTGAAAAAAAAAAAAAAACAGAGAGATTCTGGTGAAAATTATCAGAGATTTGGAGAAAGAGAAAGAGAGACTGTTAAGTTTAAAGTGAGAAGATTCAGAAGTCACTGTTAAATCCTACTTTATAGGATCTTTCGGGCTTTAGCCATATTTGGTATATATAAAATTAATAAATAGAAAAAAATATTTTTATATTATTTACTTATTTCCATTTTTTCTTAATGTGAAGAAGATTCAAAATTCACTTTTGAAATATATATACTTTTACCGTTTCACATAAATATATCAGTTTAACATTTTTCATACAGCCTAACATATTTTAATATACAAACAAAATTATCAATTCTAGTTTATCAGTTTTGAAAGTGACGAGAAAAATATGAAACAAATAAAAAAAATAATTGTAAGATTATATTTTTCTATGAAACATAAAAATTTTACATGATATTTTGGTAGCCATGATTGGTAACTATAAGAAGTAATAATAAGTAGAAAATATATATATTTTTATATTATTAGCTGTTTATCTACTTGTTTCTTTTTATGGTTTTTAAACATTCACAATTCGTCTCTTCCCAGTGATATATTAGCCACAAATTTGATACAGAGAACCAAACGAGACGCCGCATTCATATAAGCAAATAGAATCATGACACGTGTACAAATGAGATATTTTTCCTCTATAAAGATCTGAGTCAGCAGCGCGTGGCCTCTAGTCTCGAAATCTACGATGCATATCACGTGACCCCAAGATACCCGGTCCCCGATTTTTAATTTCTTTTTTAACTGTTTCCAATTTTATTTTAATCTTTTTCATTTGAAGATTACAGTGTAAAAATATTTTTTTGTATAAAAAACCATGACTTCTCACTAGGTTTGACCGACATCTGTAGCGACTTCCTTTAGCTGTTTCGTCCCATGCATTCATTTCTTATGAACAACCTGTCACGTGATGTGTTTTTCTAAAGTGCTTATTCAACAGTAAAAATTACTATTTGAGTTTATTTGTTTTCCAAATGAGTAATTCCGACCAGTGCAAAAAGGGACTCAATCTTTATTTTCTGTTATTATATGATTCTACTTCCTCTCTTGTTCAATATTTTAAGGAAAAACTGTTACAAATTATTCAGTAAAATCTTCTCATTTCCAGTGAGAGAAGTAACGTGGCGGGCAACCTAGGATTTGGCGCTTATTTTTTATATTTTCTTTTCAAATTTTTGATAAAACTAAAGTCCAATGATTTTTTTTTTACCTAAATTAAAATCCAGCGATGAAGTGAAATTATTCTATGTTTCTGATAGTGATTGAACTAAGAAATGCGATTTTTAAAAGGTTTGATAGAACTGTGTAAAGATGAATATTTTATGTTTTGTGAACATTTTATTTATCTGAGAAACGTATTTTTTTACATTGAGATTGTTAATTTCCTTGTTTAAATTAGGGGTGAGCACTTCGGTTTATTGTCAATCAAACATTAGGTGTTCATTTTAATTATATTTTAATATAAAAGATATATCATACTGTATTAATCTTCGCAGAGTGTCAAACAGTAACTTGACGTGAAATGAGTCTGAATAATCCAATTTTGGTTAAAATAAAATTCCAAACAGTTCAAGTTTTGTAATTTTGTGTCGATAGATGTCATCTCAAACCGAGTTCTGATTTAGTTTAGGGTTGGCAAAGCCAATATGAAAATTACAAGTCATGATGAAACCAAAAACAAAATAAGAGAATTTTTTTTTGTCAGGACAGTCGGACGAGCAGCACGAGAGGGGTAACTATAGCAGTCCAAAACATGATCGAAGAGACATGGAATCTTGTGATCAGATTTGGCCCAAAGACCTTAAGAAGTAAAATTATTAATTTGAATGTCGCAAAACAAGAACAAGAAATTAGATTTAAGTACTAATCGACACCTCTACGTCATTGTAATCTTTTCAAGTTTCAAACAATGACCCTAATAATTTGGCATTGGTTTGGTAGATCATCTAAAAAAATTCTTCAAAACATCTTGAGAGTATATAATCCACAAATAATGTTGTAGATAAAAGAGAAACCGGAGAGGAAGATAAGATTAAGAAAGGTCGTGTGAGAGAAGCCAAGCACGATTTGATTCTGAAAATCCAAAGTGGGAAGAAGAGAGAGACATGGAGAATCCTTTGGATTGACAAAAGACAAACCCCGAGGCAGTGCCGGCTCAGATAGGGAGGCGACCGGTGCGACGGCCAGGGGTCCAATCCCGTGCTCCAATAATTAAGGGGCCCATTTTAATTTTTTTTTTAATAAATATATTAAAATTTTAAATTACAACATAAAAATAAAATTTAGAAGGGCCCATAAATATTTTTATTATTGTTTTTAGTTTTAATAATTAACTTTTTAATAAAAATATCATAAAATTTTTTATATAACACAAAGAACAAAAAAAAAAAAAAAAATCTAAGGGCCTAAAATTTTTTTCGCCCTAGGGCCTATAAAACTGTTGAGCCGGCACTGCCCCGAGGTTTAGTGCAGTGTTCTTGGCCACTGTCCCACATTGAGCCAAGTGACCAATCCCCGTATATTTTATATGCGTCTATTAGTATACGAACCATATTACATATAATACGTACATGTACATGTGTTACTAAAAACGACAATTAAGGGACTACATTGAATCTTGTTTTAGGCTCGGCTTGACCACTTACTATTTTGGAGCGATAACAACTTCTAACCAATGACTTTTAGTAACGACTGGTTTGAAGTATTATACCCAACCCAATATTTATAACTTTTTTTGATATTAAAATCTTTTTTTGCCGTTCACCATTAATCGGTGACATGTGACAATAAAAAGAAGATTGCGTTACAGATTTTGTTCAAAGCTAATAAAATGTGTGCATAACGTGTCCATCTACGGTTATGAACGAAGAATCCAAATAGAAGAAAGAAACGAGACTTGGTAAAAAATAAATTTAAGGACAAAGATCCATTCTAAAAAGAAGGGCCACCCCTCAAAATAGCAAAACGTTGAAAGCTTTATCACCATTAATTAGTTATATAGTATTAATTTGATGTACGTTGGTCTTGGTGCATAGCTTTAAATTAAGACTGAGCTCGAACTTTGATGGACAAATAAAGACTAGAGAAGGTCACCGCTTGAGTAATTACTTCCCATAACCAAGTTTACGATAATATAAAAAATTAACGTGTGAGTTTTGAGTTTTCCCAAGGTAATAGTATGTCTTGGAGCAGAAGCTACATGGTCGCGCGACTCGTGAGTACTACTCAAGTCATTCTCGTGGACAGTCTTAGTTTACAAGCAAGAAATGTTGGTCTTATATACTATCTAATAAAAATGTATATAGCTTGCATTAAAAAAAACACACGAACATAAAATTCATCTAACTGTTTGTAATAAATATATTTAGTAGTAGAGTTCATTATAGGAATATATATATGTAAATCAATATAGCTAAAAACTATAGCTTATTAAAGTATAAAGAAATTATGAGAATTTTGTAAAATAGCCTAAATTATTATTGATTTTTGAAAAACACATATACCTGGAAAACTAAATGTTTTTAAAAAATAATTTATCGAAGTACCATTAATAATACCTTGTATACATATATTAAATCACTTTTCTATGTGTAATTTATATTTCATCAATTATCATAAAATATAATTTCAGAGACAATCTTTAAAGATTAATAATTATCTGTAGAAATAAGTGTATTGAATTATTGATCATTTGAGCTAAGCTCCACCTGACTAGCGTTGATAGGAATAACTTGTTGGGGATGCAACAAGAAGGGTCATTATTCATCAAAATATCCCGAGAAAGCAACCGGACGACAAGAGACTAACTTGCATGAGACGCAAGAAGCTGAAGCACTTTATGTTCACGAAGTGGTGTTCTTGAACGAGGATAAAGTGTTCCCTAAGAACTACGATACCAACAGTGGAAGTGTTTGGTATCTCGACAACGGAGCAAGCAACCATATGACGGGAAAGAAAGAGTTTTTCTCGAGTTTAGATGAAAAGGTCAAAGGAAAAGTGAAGTTTGGTGATGGCTCTTTTGTTGACATTGTAGGGAAAGGATCCATTGTGTTTATGGGCAAGACTGGTGAGAGAAGAGCCCTCAAGGAAATCTACTACATACCGGATTTAAAACACAACATAATAAGTCTTGGACAAGCAACCGAATGAGGATGTGAAGTATACATGAAAGGAGACTCATTGATACTTAATGATCCTAATGGGCTGCTGGTAAGAGTCATAAGATCACCAAATCGTCTGTACAAGACGCCAATGGAGATAAGCAAACCAACATGTTTGCAAGCTGAAGGACTTGCTGAAGGACATGCTGAGGGACTTGCTGAAGGATGTGCTGAAGGACTGACTGAAGGACATGCTGATGAAGCTACAAGAACATGGCATGCTCGGTTAGGTCATGTAAGTTTTGGTGTTATGACTAATATGGTGAAGAAGGATATGGTCGTTGGAATGCCGCAAGCTTTACACGAGATGAGTGTATGTGATGCATGCTTGGCCGGGAAACAAACGAGATAATCGTTCCCAACCAAAGCTACTTACCGTGCAGCTCAAGCATTGGAGTTGATTCACGGAGACTTGTGTGGACCAATCTCACCTCCAACACTGGCGAACAACAAGTATGTGTTTGTGTTGATAGATGATTTCTCAAGATACATGTGGACTATGTTATTGAAAGAGAAGAGTGAAGCTTTCGATCGGTTCAAAAGGTTTAAAGAGTTTGTAGAGAAGCAAGCCGGTTTGTCTATCAAAACCTTTCGCACCGATAGAGGAGGAGAGTTTACTTCAAGTGATTTCAATCGTTTTTGTCAAGAGAATGGAGTCTCTAGGCATCTAACCGCACCTTATACGCCTCAACAAAACGGTGTGGTCGAGAGAAGAAATCGAACTCTAATGGAGATGACAAGAAGCTTGTTAAAAGCTATGAAGATTCCGAATGACATGTGGGGAGAAGCTGTACGTCATTCAACCTACCTCATCAATAGAGTACCAACAAAAGCTTTGCAAGGGAAGACACCATATGAGAGTTTTTGGTCCAAGAAACCCAATATCGAGCACTTAAGGGTTTTTGGATGTGTTGCTCATGCAAAGATCACAGGACCGCATCTGAAGAAGTTGGATGATAGGTCAAGAAGTGTGATCAATCTTGGAACAGAACCGGGTTCCAAGGCATATCGACTCTATGATCCAATTACAAGGAAGGTAATGGTAAGTAGAGATGTGGTGTTTGATGAGAAAAGAGCTTGGGATTGGTCGCCTACAACTAAAGAAACCGGAGAACCTGGTATGTTCAAGTTATCTCATGAAGGAGGTATTGAAGATGGAAACGAATATGAAGACATTAACAATGATGATCATGATCCGGATCAAGAACCTGAAGAAGTTCAGGAAGTAGTACAGGAAGTTGTACAGGTTGCTCAAGGCGGAAATCAAGAAGCTCAAAATCAACAAATCGTGACAAGATCTGGTCGTGTGGTTAACAAACCAAGGTATCTTGATGATTATGTGTTACTAGCTGATCTAGAGTATGAGAGGCTGTTGTTAACAATTGATGGAGAACCCGAAAATCTCTTTGAAGCCATCAAATTGCAAGAATGGGTAGAAGCAATGGAAGCGGAGTTGGATTCTATCACAAGAAACAAGACTTGGGAGCTTGTTGAGAAACCAGATGGTGTGAAACCTATAGGGTTAAAGTGGATCTACAAGATCAAGAGGAAGGCCGATGGTTCGGTGAATAAGTATAAAGCAAGGCTTGTAGCAAAAGGTTATGTACAACAATAAGGTATAGATTTCGAAGAGGCGTTTGCACCAGTGGCAAGGATCGAAACTATACGGCTACTGATAGCACTTGCAGCGACAAAGGGATGGGAGATACATCACCTAGATGTCAAGACAGCTTTCTTAAATGGAGATCTAAATGAGGAAGTTTATGTAAGCCAACCCGAAGGCTTCATAAAGAAAGGAGAAGAGAACCGAGTGTATAGACTCTACAAGGCATTGTATGGTCTACGTCAAGCACCTAGAGCCTGGAATGTGAAGCTTGATCACGTCTTAAAGAAGATGAGCTTTAAGAGATGCGTGAAGGAGTCCTCGGTGTACCTCAGAAAAACAGAAAAAGACATATTGATTGTGGCAATCTATGTCGATGACTTGTTTGTGACAGGAACTACATGGAAAGTCATTAATCAGTTCAAGGAGGATATGTCAAGGGAGTTTGAGATGTCGGATCTTGGAAAGCTGACATATTATCTTGGTATTGAAGTAATTCAAGGAGCGGATGGGATCCAAATCAAACAAGAAGGATATGCTCAAGGAATTCTTGTGGATACTAAGATGGATGCTTGTAACTTGACTCATGTGCCGATGGATTCAAGTTTGAAGATCTCAAAAGCAGAGGATGAGCAAGAGATCAATGCTACGGAGTATAGAAGAACCATTGGATGCTTAAGGTATCTTCTACACACGAGACCCGATATGGCATTTGCTGTGGGAGTTTTAAGCCGATACATGCAGAGTCCGAGAGTGACGCATGGAAATGCTCTCAAACACGTTCTAAGGTATGTGAGAGGAACGACGAGCCTAGGCTTACACTTCAAGAGAGACGGGTCAACGAGAATGATCGGATATAGTGATAGTAGTCACAATATCGACATTGATGATGGTAGAAGTACTGCAGGGCATGTCTTCTATCTTGGTTCATCTCCAATCACATGGACTTCACAAAAGCTACCGACGGTTGCATTATCGTCATATGAAGCAGAGTTTATGGCAGCTACGGAGGCAGCGAAGCAAGCCATATGGCTGAAGGAGTTGTTGAAGGAGATTCTTTGTATTGACGAGAAGGTCATACTAAAGATTGACAACAAGTCGGCTATTGCTCTTACCAAGAATCCGGTGTTTCATGGAAGGAGTAAGCACATACTCAAGAAGTATCACTTCATTCGAGAATGCGTGGAGAATGAGCAGATTGAAGTTGAGCACGTTCCCAGAGAGAAACAGAAGGCTGACATACTTACCAAGCCGTTGGCAAAGATCAAGTTCAAAGACATGAGGAGTCTACTCGGAGTCAAAGAGATCAAACCTCCCGGAATTCAAGTTGGAATTAAGGGGGAGAATGTTGGATAATCCCAACTTACTTGAGGAGCAAGTAGTCTCTTTCTAGAAGATGCTAGAAGAGATAGAAAAAGGAAAAACAAGAAAAGTTAATTAGGATAAAGTTTTGGGAGATTTCCTTTTCTAAGAGTTGTTATTTTCATATAAATAGAGGTTCATGGAGAGTTGTTCCATAGGACATTAGAGAGAGAGATAAGGCTTTGGAGAGTTGTTCCAAAAGACCTAGAGAGATTTAGTTTTGAGTAGTTTCTAAATCAATAAAGAAGAGTTTGTTCTTTAATCTCTTGTTCTCGTACTGTTGAATTACTTTCTGAATCATTCAGCGACTAAGTCAGGGCAAGGTGATCCTGATTTGTTATATTTCATCAATTATCATAAAATATAATTTCAGAGACAATCTTTAAAGATTAATAATTATCTGTAGAAATAAGTGTATTGAATTATTGATCATTTGAGCTAAGCTCCACCTGACTAGCGTTGATAGGAATAACATGTGAACTGAACCCAAAAAGAAACTAAAAGTTAAATCAATTTGTTTAGGATCTGGTTCCATGACTCGTGAGTCGTGACTCTCATCTCCTTCACTCCACTTGTCTTGAGACCGCTGGAGTGTCCACTGTAATTTTAAGTTTTCTTCAAGGCAAATTGTTTGGTTTAAGATTCATTGCAATATTAACATTAATGAATGGTAATTAATGCCACTATTAAGTGGAGGCCACCAAAGGTTACGATTCTCTAATTTACTAAAGACAAAACGGGAGATCTCTAAACTCAGGCTGTAACTAATTAAGTTTCCTTTTTTTTTTTCAGTTCTAATTTAATAATGAACCTGGCGTTAACCATGCTCTCTTGGGCACGACCTCTCTCTCCCATAATTAAAAACATTTTTTTTTTAAGTTATGGAGACTTTGAATATAGATTAAAGATAGTCCAGTCACTGACACAGTGACATAGTATAACTGTATAACTTTTCGGGGGTATTGAAGGGATATTTAGCAAGTAAACCCTTCGGTCGTTAGACATAGAAAATTAGAAAATTTATGGTGATTCTTAGCAAATACTATATTATGTAGTATTAGAAAACGGTCCATGCTCGAAGTGAATCAAGTGATCGTGTAATGCTTAGAATTTGGGTTGCACTTTAACAAAAATTATGGTTATAATCTGGGTGGCAACGGGTGTTAGTCTGCCTTTAATTCTGGAAAGCTGATATTCTGATATCTTATAATTGTTGGTTTAAGCTTGAAGAGTAAACCGGAGTTTACTTAAACCACAAGTTATCGGTTTGTGATAAAGATAAATGTTAAATTGTGATAAAGATAAATGTTAAATCTCTAGGAGTTATCTAGAAGATTCTATTGTTTTCCTAATTGAGTTATGATTAGGTTAAAGGGTGTGACTATATAAGCACATATCAAGGTGTGGTATGGCTTAAGAGATTGAGTTGAGAGATATTAAGGTTTTGAGTTAGTTTCCTTAATAAAGAGAAAGTTATTCTTCTTTGTGTCTTGATTCAAATCTCTAAACAAGAATTGGTATCAGAGCTTCTCTCAAGGAGAAGATCCGTAGGAGAAGATGAGTGAAGTTGCGGTTGTACCGGACAAGGTAGAAGGTGGATCATCGACGATCCGATGCCCTATGCTAAACTCGACTAACTACACCGTATGGGCTATGAGAATGAGAAGCACGCTCAGAGTTCATAAGGTGTGGGAAACAATAGAGGCAGGATCAACTGATAGCGAGAAGAACGACTTGGCCATGGCCTTGTTATTTCAGTCCATACCCGAAGCCCTTGTTCTAGAAGTTGGTGAGTTAAATACGGCGAAGAAAGTATGGGATGCTATAAAAACGAAACATGTTGGAGCAGAGAGAGTTAGAGAAGCTCGACTGCAAACCCTAATGGCCGAGTTTGATAGATTAACGATGAAGGATTCCGAGAAGATCGATGACTTTGCAAGCAAGTTATCCGCAATTTCTTCAAAATCAGCTGCTTTAGGAGTAAACATCGAAGTACCGAAACTAGTGAAGAAATTTCTTAAGAGTCTTCCTCGAAAGAAATACATACAGATTGTCGCTTCTCTTGAACAAGTATTAGACCTTAATACTACAAGTTTTGAAGACATCGTCGGACGTCTTAAGGTCTATGAAGAACGAGTCTATGAAGAAGAAGATGTTCAAGAAGATCATAGCAAACTTATGTATGCAAACATGGAGACTCAAACTAATCAGTACAACCGAGGCTTTAATGGAGACTTTAGAGGAAGAGGACGAGGTGGACGGTCGTTTTATAGAGGAAGAGGCCGTGGAAGGTCTCATGGAGGAAGAGATGCATCATGGTCTAATGGAGGAAGAGATACATCAAAAATAACATGTTATCGATGTGATAAATTAGGTCACTATGCATCTGACTGTCCAGACCGTCTTCTTAAGTTACAAGAAGCTCAAGAGAATGACAAAGATGACACACAAAGTGCTGATGAACTCATGATGCACGAAGTAGTATACTTGAATGAGAAGAATTGCATACCAAGCAAGTATGAGAGTAATCGTGGAGAGGATGATGTCTGGTATCTTGACAATGGAGCTAGCAACCATATGACCGGAGATAGGAGATACTTCACAACATTGGACAAATCTATCACCGGAAAAGTGCGCTTTGGAGACGACTCACGCATAGATATCAAAGGAAAAGGCTCTATCGTATTCTTTTACAGGAATGGTGAACAAAGAAAGATGTCTGATGTTTATTTCATTCCAGATCTTAAAAGCAATATCATTAGCTTGGGACAAGCTACCGAGTCAGGGTGTGATGTGAGAATGAGAGGAGAGAACCTGACAATACATGACAAAGAAGGGAAACTGATTGTCAAAGCAACAAGAGCAAAGAATCGGCTCTATAAGGTACAGATGGGAATAAAAGACATGACATGCTTGAACTTGTTGACATCAGTAAGCGAATCAAGCAAATGGCACTCTAGGTTGGGACATATAAATTCTGAAACGATCAAATCCATGATAAAGAAGGAGCTTGTTAGAGGAATTCCACAAGTGAATATTGAGAAAGAAGTTTGCGGATCGTGCTTACTTGGAAAGCAAACAAGACATGTATTCCCTCAAGCGACTTCCTTTAGAGCTAACAAGATACTTGAGTTAGTACATGGAGACTTATGTGGTCCCATAACACCTAGCACAACTGCGGGAAACAGATACATATTCGTGCTTGTTGACGATCATTCGAGATACATGTGGACAGCCCTATTAAAGGAAAAGAGTGAATCATTCAACAAATTCAAGAAATTCAAGGCGTTGGTTGAACAAGAAACAGGAGAAAGGATACAAACACTCAGAACAGATAGAGGAGGAGAGTTTGTATCACAAGAATTCAAAAGTTTCTGTGAAGACTCAGGCATTAAAAGGCAACTCACGGCTCCATACACACCCCAACAGAATGGTGTGGTGGAAAGACGAAACAGGACGATGATGGAGATGACAAGGACCATGATGAAGCACATGAAAATACCAAACTACTTATGGGGTGAAACAATTCGTCACACCACATATTTGTTGAATAGGATAGCTACAAGGTCCTTAAATCAAAGCACTCCGTATGAAGCTTTCTACAAGAAGAAACCAAACATTGATCACTTGAGGGTATTTGGATGCATTGGGTACGCAAAAGTAGAAACACCGCACTTGAGAAAGCTAGATGACAGGTCACGAATGCTAGTTCACCTCGGGACAGAACCAGGATCAAAAGCTTATCGACTTCTTGATCCTCAAAGCCGAAAAATAGTTGTATCACGGGATGTTGTATTTGATGAAACAAAAGGTTGGAACTGGTCTCAAACTGAAGCAGAACATGGTAGTGATGAAGTTTTTAGCATCACTCTCGGAGAATTTGGAAACCATGGAATACAAGAGGAAGGAAGAAATAATGAAACAGAGCAAGCAGAGCAAACAGAGGAAACTGAGCTAGACAAGGAACAAAGTGAGGATTCGGGTGAAGAAGTAGAAGATAACAGTGACTTGTTTGACTCAACACAAGAAACGGAACCAGAGGAGAATCACGTTCAGGCTCAACCTAGTCCAAGAAGAACACAGAGACAGATCACAAAGCCGAAATACTTAGACGATTACGTGTTGCTTGCGGAGGAGGAAGGAGAACATGTACTCCTACTGTTAAATAATGAACCAAGAGATTTCTATGAAGCAAGTGAATCAAAGGAATGGATACAAGCATGTGAAGATGAGATTCACTCTATAACAAAGAACAACACTTGGAATCTTGTAGAGTTACCTATTGGAGTAAAACCGATTGGCTTGAAATGGGTTTTTAAGCTCAAACGCAACTCCGATGGAAGTATTAACAAACACAAGGCCCGACTTGTTGCAAAAGGTTATGTTCAGAAGTATGGAGTAGATTTTGACGAAGTGTTTGCCCCTGTAGCTCGGCTTGAGACAATACGTCTCCTTGTTAATCTTGCAGCATCAAATGGATGGGAGATACATCATCTTGATGTTAAAACGGCGTTTCTTCATGGTGAGTTAAAGGAAACGGTTTATGTAACACAACCAGAGGGATTTGAAGAGAAGGGAAGTGAGAGCAAAGTCTATAAACTCAATAAGGCTTTGTACGGACTGCGTCAAGCTCCAAGAGCTTGGAATAATAAGCTAAATCAAATTCTCAAGGAGCTCAAATTTGAGAAGTGTTCAAAGGAGCCATCGGTCTATCGTAAGATGGTGAGTGGGAATTTTATTCTCATTGTAGCGGTATATGTGGATGATCTTTTTGTGACAGGGTCAAACTTGAAAGTGATTTCGAGATTCAAAGAAGAGATGGCCTCCAAATTTGAAATGAGTGATCTCGGAAGATTAACGTATTATCTTGGTATTGAAGTGTGTCAAAAGGAAGAAGGAATAACACTAACACAACACCGGTATGCTGTGAAGATTTTGGAAGAAGCCAATATGAAAGAATGTAACTTGGTTCATACACCAATGATAGCTGGACTCAAGTTAAGCAAAGCCGAGGAAGAAAAGGAGATTGATGCAACAAGTTTTAGAAAGAGTGTGGGCTGTCTTCGATATTTGTTACATACAAGACCGGATCTGAATTATTGTGTGGGTGTGCTTAGTCGTTACATGCAGTCACCAAGAGAATCACATGGAGCTGCAATGAAACAATGCTTGAGGTATGTCAAAGGAACTACTACTCTTGGTTTAGCGTATGAACGGTCTGCTTCAAAGATACCAAAGCTAGTAGGCTACAGTGATAGTAGTCACAATGTGGATCAAGATGATGGGAAGAGTACAACTGGTCATGTCTTCTATCTTGGTGAAAGTTCAAGCCCCATCACTTGGTGTTCACAGAAACAGGACACAGTGGCTTTATCATCATGCGAGGCCGAGTTTATGGCTGGAACTGAAGCAGCAAGACAAGCTATTTGGCTTCAAGATTTGCTTGAAGAAGTAACCGGCGTGACGTACAAGGAAGCTCTTATTTGGATAGACAACAAATCGGCCATTGCTCTTACCAAGAATCCAGTTTTCCACGGTCGAAGCAAACACATACATACACGGTACCATTTCATAAGAGAATGTGTTGAGGATGGATTGGTTAAGGTGGATCATGTTCCCGGTGAAGAACAAAAGGCGGATATTTTGACAAAGGCTTTAGGAAGGATCAAGTTTAAAGAGATGAGAGATCTCATTGGAGTTCAAGACTTGGAGAAATTTGAGTTCAAGCTTAAGAGGGAGAATGTTGGTTTAAGCTTGAAGAGTAAACCGGAGTTTACTTAAACCACAAGTTATCGGTTTGTGATAAAGATAAATGTTAAATTGTGATAAAGATAAATGTTAAATCTCTAGGAGTTATCTAGAAGATTCTATTGTTTTCCTAATTGAGTTATGATTAGGTTAAAGGGTGTGAATATATAAGCACATATCAAGGTGTGGTATGGCTTAAGAGATTGAGTTGAGAGATAATAAGGTTTTGAGTTAGTTTCCTTAATAAAGAGAAAGTTATTCTTCTTTGTGTCTTGATTCAAATCTCTAAACAAGAATAATAATTTTCGTATTTTTGGTACATGAAACATTGCCGTTGGTGGGTTAGTGGGATTAGACGTGAATCTTTTTTTTTCTTGTAATAGTACTCCAATTTGTGAGATACTTATTAGAAAATCTGTTGAATCATGTAAAAGGTCGAAACTAGTGAAAAACAAATGCAAATGGTAGGATAACTTAATATAACTCTAATTTTTAACGGTTTTTATCATTCACTTAATCTTCGTCTGTTTTGGCGTTCTTTTATTTGTAGAACTTATACCTCACGAACATATGCAATATGCATATATGGTTAGTAAACAGAAAGTTTTACTGCTTTTTTTTTTCTAAAATGTTTAGAGATCATTAAATTTCGTACGTATGAGTATTCATATACGAATATAATTGGTTTATGTAGTAGAAATACCTAACAGTAGAACACATTAATGTGGCCCCTACGTAGAAAAAAATATCTACGTTAGGCTTTACTATATAAACAATTTGGTTTCATTCTGTCCAAAAAAAAAACAATTTGGTTTCATATATTAATATACTTTGCATACATATATTTTACAATTACAGATTTAACATAGACTATTATGAAGTAAAAGACAAGATTATTCAATGCAACTGCTTACCCACACTAGCTAAGACCATATATGATGCTGATTTTACATGTGCATCTAGTGACTAGTGGTAGTTGAAATGCTTTAGAAGGAAATATACCATTCGGTTCTAATTTAATTTATTTACAAGTTTTATCAGTAGTAGTGCTCGAGTAGTGAAACACACATTAAAAAACTTATTCGAATGGACTTGGAAGCCTCGGTAAACCCAAAATCAAAACATATAGAAATAGAAGAGCTGGAGGTTCGAGAAAGAAAATAAACTTTGATTTAAATCTAAAAATAATAAAGGCTATAGAAGAGAAAAGATTTTAAAAGACAAACCTGAATTGATTATAGATACAAGCGGCGACTAGCACTTCCATTAAGCAAAATATGCATTCGTAACATTTTTTTTGATAAATCATTAACAACCTAACGTGAAATCATAAATCATAACCTTAATCTCAACATGATAAGCCCTGATTACTGCTTTAAAACCTCGCCAAACCTCATAAACTCCGAGCCTTAGCAACCACATGTGCCGATCGAAGAGGAATCTAATTCGTGGGATAAACATTTTGTTAAACTGTACTATACTCCATCACTGAAACAGAACCTTGAACACTAAAGTGCCATATTAATGGGTTATACCATCAAAAATAACCTTTTTCAAGGGTCTTTATGCCATAATGTTTAGTAGCACTCAAGGCTAAACCCGTTTGAGTATATTATTTGGGAATAAAGGTGGTTTTAGTAGTTTTCATATTTTTTTGTTTTCAAATCTTAAATTGTTTAAACTTTAAAGGATTTGGATACTTTGTCCCATTTATTAAATTGTTCCAGATGGATCACAATTTTAAGTAATTTTTTAACTAATGAACAACCTTACTCTTAGGGCCATAAACCATTTACATAAATCAATGTCAATTCCAAAATGAAAATACTACTTATGTCTACGAAAACGAAAAGGCTTACGATTCTAGTTTGGGCTTTGGACAGAGTTAAACCCAAAAGAATATCAGCCATGATAAACAAATAACACAGAGACGAATCACACAATAAAGAAACAGCAGATGGGATGATGATTTACGTTTTATAATTCCATGGAATGGAATAAAATGGAGATCATATGATTTCTTACTGATCCTGTCTTCACAAATTTGATAAGGCAGACAAGTCTATAAAAGATCATTACATAGAAATAAGAAGAGTTTAATTATTAGTGCTCTTCCTCAAGGACAGCATCTGTGTCAGCCCATGGCATACTTTTGGGTCCAGGTCCGAGCAGTGGACTCGTACTTGTTCTTGTCTGTCTTGTACATGTGAGCTATCTCAGGGACCAAAGGATCATCCGGGTTTGGATCCGTTAACAAAGAACAGATCGATAGCAGCACCTGTTGCATCACACATATCAGTAAATTGATGTTACATGGAGAGCAAAACTGCAAAATTATGGTTCTCGTATAATGAAAATGAGGAAGAACAAAAAGAAAACCTTGGAAATGGTCAGAGCAGGACTCCACTGCTCCTTCAAGATGTCGAGACAGATGCTCCCATTGCTATTAATGTTTGGATGGAACACCTTCGTCCTAAAAGCCACCTACATTTTTATCACACCATACAATAGAGAAATGAAACCAAGAAACCACATAGAAGAACATGCAATGCAACCATAGCGGACAATTGAACTCAAAACGATGGAAGATATTAGCAACAGAACAATGATGGCTGAAGTAAAGTTCGAAACTTTTTCGAAAAAGAAGCAGCAGCTATAGAGAGTTGAATATTATACCTTAGGAGGCTTAAATGGGTAATCTGGAGGGAAATGGATGGTTACAAGGAAAACTCCTCCAGAATAAGGGCTTTCCGATGGACCCATTATCGTAGCCTGCCAATGAAACATGTCTTCCGCAACGGGTCCTGTCAAAATTTAGACAAAACTTCAATATCAAAACCATAAGAGCAACAACATGCAGATAATAAGTTGGTAAAAGGGAAAAATTAGAACAAAACAACAGAGTTTTTATCTTAAGATCTCCTCCCAGAAAATCAACAAAATGAAACCAGATCTAACAACAAATCAAACAAAAGTTTGAACCTTGACTATGATTCATTCCCAGAAAAATCACAAACAAGTGTTACTATGAATCAGAAATTATGAATTGCAGCTGAATTACCCGAAAATCAGGGATAATCTATGATCTAAACTAACGAGAGACCAATACTAAACCGTCGCGCACACAAAAAAACCAGCTCAGAAGAAGATCAAAACCAACGATCCATCAACAATCAGCAAGAGCAACACAATTATTGAATTAAAGCGACTCAAAAAAAGGGGTACCTGCGCTACATGAAGTAGGAGGATCCTTCTGCAGATCCTTCAATTCCTTCAAAATCCGTTTCGATGCCATATCCAAAATCCAATTGAAGGGTCTGCAATCTAAAACCAATCCAAGTGTCAGATCAAAACCGAGAAATATCTATAACGACGGGAGGAAGATCCAAAATCATACCTGCGAATTCACGTTTCTCGTTTCGGTTTTGGTTCTTCGAATGTTGGAGAAGAAAGGGTGGTGAACGGAAGAGGAGAAGAAGAAGTTGGAATGTTGTGTGGTCGCGACCACAATAAATAGGGTGCGGAGAGATTCTGGTTCGTTGATTTAGTGGACTCTCTCTGCTTTTTATTCTTAAAGATTCCTTTATTTTAAAAAATTAATAGTATTAACTTTTCTGGGTGGGCCTAACTTAGCGTTCTACCTACGGCATGTAAAAAACGCGGTTGTTCGTATCATCATCATCATGTGGCGCCGATGGTTTCCCTTAGCGTCGAATCGTCGTCGTTTTAAGTGGTTTTTTCTCAAAAGTCGTATGATCGGACGGCTGAGAGTTTTGTAGGACGAATCATTTGACGCCATTTGAATGAATTCACTTTTGCTTTCAAGATTGACCATGTGAAGATATCAAACGTGTTGTGAAGGATGTTTTTTTTCCTAAACGTGATGTGAAAGATGTTATTACATGGTTTTTGTATAATCTTTACGGTGATATATGTGTGACAAGATGATTCGTTTTGGTGGTGCTATAGTATATAAATATGGAATGGATTAACATAACTATTTAAGTATGTACAATCACATTAAGATATTTTCGACAAATTGATGTTAAGCTAGACATTATTTCCACCAAATATGACCTCACTCGTTAAGACTGGAATTGTGAAGGTTGCGGTTGGTGTGACTAAGATTGCCTATCACTTATAACAAATAGTTTTTACTAATTGAATCAAACAATACTATAACTAAATCTAGCGAAAGAATAAGGCCAAAGTGATTTTAGTTGTTATATTTCTGCTGAAGTTTATTGAAAATGAAGAAGTAATTTATCATCAGTAAAAAGAATGGTATGTAACTAAATTTTACAATCTTGATGCCAAAAAGAAGAAGAAGATAACTACTCAAAACAATAATTTAGCCAATTTTAATCAGACATTCTTCGTCACATATGTTTTTTTGTTAATTTGAATTCTGCACCGTGGAACTATCTACATTTACTAAAGGAGGAGATTCTAGATCTATTTGACTTTCTTTTGTGAGCTGTTTAAACCATCTCCTCTGCTTCGGTTGCTCTGCACTTATGGCAATGACGACGTCATTGGGGAAGAGATCGCGTTGGACAAAAGCATGCATCACCGTCAACCCAAGCACACCTATCACTGTCAAAGTTGCTGCTCCCGACATCACAACCGACAGTATCTTAGTTGCTTCTCCCGTAACTTCATCTGAATATTTGATCGTCGCACTGGCCACTGCCGTCATCGGAAACGTGTAAGCCCACCAAGCTAGCGAGAATCTGATATTTTTGCAATAATTATGTCAGATAACATCTACGTAATTTGGTTTGGTAAATTTGATACTTGCAGTTGAAGAAACAGCTTACTTGAATCCGCGGAAAAAGTTAATCCGACAAACCTGAAACAAGAATCACAAGAAGTAAAGCAGTTAACGTTTCTTGTATCACAAGAAACTTAGCTCAGTAAAACTGCGTTAATGAAAATAAAATTTACCAGAGAGAAGTACAAGAACAAGGAGATGAAGTAAGCCAGGCGCGAGCCGAGATCGAAAGAGGCAGAGATCTTGGTCCAGGCCATGGAAGCGACAGCCGGTGCAGCCACAAAGAGGAAAAAAACAGGGTGAAGCTCTTTAGGTAAGGTTTCGTTAGTGGGAAGTCTCTGATAGAGAGTCACAAATAAGACCACATAATATGCCAATCCCACAGCAAAGAAGAACATTGGTCCTTCTTTCAACCCCATTGATGCTCCTAGAAGTGCTCCGGCAAAGTTACCAACAATCGAAAGGTGGTTTGTAGGGTTTGCGACTTTGGAGAGGCGTCGTTGTCCACCAGACATCCACTGTCCGTAAATCTTCATCTCAAGAAACAAGATGGGAGCCATAAGGAAGTACCAAAGTGTAGAGGGAAGATGTGAGATGATGGAGTGTGGGATTCCAAGCGCTAAGAAGAGGACTGATATGAGAGGAGCGAAGAAGAAGTTGACTCGGATTGGATGCCGAAACTCACGGCGAACCGCCTCAAAGTAGAGGATGGTTTTGAGGAGGTAAGTGATAGAGACGGCGAGGAGGAGAAGGAGGGAGATCCACCAGAGCACGTGGTTGATCTTTTGAGTCACGTGCAAGAACTTCTCGGCGTTTGTGGTTGCTAAGGTCTTCCACATGATGGCTTGACTGCTTACTCCAAGACACATCCCATACGATGTGATTGGAAACCGCAGAAGAAACGGCCACGTTTTGTCCTCTGGCAAAACTATCTTCTCCTTCTCCTGTTAAATGGAAGTAATTAACCAAATTAAATAAGAATAAATCAAAGCATAAGCAGCAAAAATGAATAATATAATACCTTGAGAGTTTCAAGTTCGGGGCCTTGAAGAGCATCAAAGTATCTATCAGCGGTTAAAGATTCAGTGATCTCTTTATGATCCTGCAACGAACACTCAGTGGGTTTCCCCCGTAAATTCGATATCTGACGTTCGAGCTTCCCGGACATGGTCCTGAATAGGTCATACCTCTTGTCATGGAAGTTTCTAGAAGCTTCTTGATCAAGAAACATGGCACCTCGGGGCATAGACTTGGAATGAAACTTCATCATCTTCCTTGCTCCGTTTCGTTTCTCTAATCTTGAGAATTCTCCGCAACTGGATTGACGTTGATTTTCTAATAGATCTGGGTGGTTTGCTGGAGAAACCAAAGGACTTACCGGTCTTGGATTATTCATGTTTTCCCTATTTTAGTACATAAATTTGGAACTATATTTATAAAGATCCAAACACATATAAACCAAATAAAACGTCACATCCAACTTTGCAAATGGGTTAGTTATATATAAACAACGTATTAAAAATAAAACCATGTAAATCACACATACACATAAGTATATAAAATGCTTACAGAAAATGAAGAGAAAGCGACGGAAACAGAAAATGTAGATCTGATCAGTGTTTAGAAAGAACAGAGGAGTAGTAAGTCGGTGTGGCTGGCTGTTCTGTGTATGTGAAGTCAAATAAGTTCTCTAAAAAGGATATTTTGGTAAAATATGTGGGCCAGAATGAAAGATATTAATTGTGCTGTCCAGATAAAGTATCTTGTCTTTCCCTTTTTTGTTTTTATTAGAGCAGTTTTGTTTTGACCATTACTTGTTGTCTCTCTACATTCACTTGTTTAATTGTTGTATTTGTCCAGTTACAGCTTAACCAATCAGTGGCGGAGCTAGAAATATGTTTTGTTGGGGTCATAATTGTATGCATAAAAACCGTCATAGCGTGTATACGATAAAAAAAATTAAAAACTCAACTACAAATGTGTTATTTGTTTGTTTCTTTAACCCTAGAAAAAATCATTTATTAGATTTTCTGTATTTGCTGATTTTTTTAGTAAATTACATATAGTTTTAATTTTTTTTAACGTCTTGCATTATAACGAAGAAAGAGGTTCATAATAAAACAAGGAAATAAGAAAACAGAGCAGAGCCCAGCAAACTACAAACAAAGCAATAATTGCAGATATAGTTACTATACATAATGTTAAAGAAGAGTGTATAAATAATTTCATATAGTTACTATACATAATGTTAAAGAAGAGTGTATAAATAATTTCAAAAAGGTAAGTACGAAAAGAAATCTTTCTAGTAAAAGGAAAACTATAGTAAGAAAAAGAAACCCAAGTAAAATAAAGGAAACAAATCATTATAGGAAACTAGGAATATGAGAAAATTTACATTTACTAATGATAATATTCAAAGTAAATTGTAATCAATGCATGATTAATAAATAAGGGAGTTAAATTGAACTAAAAAAAAAAAAAAAATGAACGGTGATGGGTGCAGTCATCCTCACGGGATGGGGTCAAATACGGTAGACCAAACCAAGTTATCAAACAAATGCTTAATAGTACTTATGATTTCAGAAATTCTATTGGGGTCAAGTGACCCCATTATCATGCATGTGGCTCCGCCCCTGTAACCAATATGATCAAGTGATGATCTCCATTCTTAAACTAGTCCCCGGCTTTTGCTAAAAGAGCCCGTTAATCCAAAAGTACAACAGTAAGAAGAATACTTTGAAATTGAATCGTACAAAAATGTTAGAATAGAATATGCAAAGAAGTTAAAACACAAATAGTAGAGATAATGTTTTTTTCTAGAATTCTAGTGGGACTCCAAAGTCAAGCAGTCAATAAAAGAGGCGGCTTTGCACTTTCGTTTACTCGCGTCTGCGGATTTTTAGTATCCGTTCCGTATATTCGTTAATATTCTAGTATTTTTTTTCCTAGTAGTCAAAATAACATGATCCAACTTATATTGAATGGTATTTTTTTTTTTCCAAAAAGAATGGTCTTTGTTTTTTTTTTTTTTTTTTTTTGTTAGTTACCATTATATATACATATCGAAAATGGGCCTTCCAAAAAAAGGGCAAGGTCTTGGGCTTTAAAAAAACAGAAGACAGATACAAAAAGGAGAAACGGAAAAAACAGATCCATCATCGGAGGAGTGGATCGGAACCTGCTAACGACCGGATGCAGAGATTTGAACGGTAGTACCAGCAAACACAACCCCCACAACTTTGTTTCTAAAGAAGAAGTTGTTTATAACTAATCGAATCCAAACCATCCAAACTAAAAAAAAAAAAACTGAAATGTCCACCCATGTCCCATAGTATGTATATGTGCTTAAAGGTTTGATAAATATACCGAACAATGTCATAGGAACAATAAAATTTTGCCATCTTGAAATTTATAATTATGGTGATGATAACTTTAGAAAATGAAACTGGTTGTGCAATATTGGGCTGACTGGTTCCAATTGTTTATAAACCTTTTAATGGGCTAAAAAACCTACGAAGCCCATTTAGCTGATCCTTTCACAAATCTCATGATCTCTCTGTCCAACGGGGGTTACAAAACCCCATTGGCCGGGGGTCAACAGAAATCTGACGTCTTAATCCAACGGCTTAAAAAAGTCCAATCGAACAGTCAAAAAAGAAAGCTGTAGTTTTAAGGTAAGAGCATGATTATAGGAGGGTTCTTAGAGAAATCTTAATATAATTTAATTTGGAAGGTGCTTTATGTGTAAGAGACGTTCCTTAGCTAAGGAACAAAAACAAACTTAAGAGGTGGACACGTGTCAGCGTATCAGCGATCGAAGCGTAAAATATATAAACCCCAAAAAAAACGAAACCTTGTTTTCTTCTTTTTTTCGCCGTCTCTCTCTTCTTTCTCTCTCTCTCTCGCGATTTCAACGATGAAATCGAAACGAAGGCGATTCCGTTAAATCGACCCAAAATCGGAGAAATCGGCTCTGTTTTTACCTCTGGCCGTCGTTTCCGCGTGACCTCATCATCCCCAGCAACGGTGGTTGTCGAGGGCTCTCTCTTTTCACAAAATCGGCGAATCGGAGGTGAAGAAATCGGGCCTAAATTCAGGCGACTGTCGAGTTTCGATTCGAAACCGGTGAGAATCTGTTTGTCAAGGTAGGAATCTCTCTTTGTTTGTGTTAATTTATGTGATTTAAGGTTTTTAAAATTAGGACTCGTCGGATTTGAGAAATTAGGGTTTGACGAATTGGGGAAAAAGTTATTTTTCGTTTTCTTTGTATAATCTGGGTAATTTAAATGATAACTGAGTGTATGTTTGTTTGAATTGATGTGATTTTAGGTTTTCAAAATCAGGATTTGTCGGATTTGGGATTTTAGGGTTTGTCCAATTGGGGTTTAGGGTTATTCGTTTTCTTTGTATAATCTGGGTAATTTGAATCATAACTGAGTGTCTGTTTGTATTGAGAGGCTTGATTGATCACGAAATAGGCATGATTAAACCCGACTGTTGGTAGAGATTATTTTGTTCATCAGTTATACATTATTGTTTCGAGTAATTCTCTGTTAGATCTTAGTTTTGCTCATGAGTTTGATTAGTTTTTGTTGCTATACGCATGATTGCTTGGTTTCTTAGAGATCTTTAATGTGTGATTAGTTTAGGCATGATTAAACCCAAATGTTCTATGTTTTCCTCTTGATTTTGATTAGTTTATCTATGTAATTTCATAAAATGTTCTCTGCTTTACTGCTAGGAGTATATGGAGATGCTTGGAGAGTTGGAATCTGCTAGAGGATGCTTGTAGAGGGACATCTTAGCTTCTGATCTCACTCTTCTCAAGGTACATAAAATGTTCTCTGTGTTTGTATTGTGTATTTAGATTTAGCTTAGTTATTATGACAGATTTGATGAAAGTAAACGTCTCTTCTTCTTTAGCTAAAGTTCATTTACTCATCTGAATATTAATGTGGGTAGTGTATGATGATATCTCATTTGGTGAGTTTGTGTCTTGAATTGGCTCCTCTTCTTTAGCTATTAACAAGTAAACGTCTCTTCATGTGAGGATCAAATGTTATTAGTGAGACTTGAGTGTTGTTGGTTGGTTGTGTCAGTTTGTGAGACTTGAGTGTTGTTGGTTGTGTCAGTTTGTGATAAATGCTTTTAGAGTGTCTTTAATTGTTTGCTATTTGTCTTTCTGAAATTAAATTAGAATGTTTACATCAGATAAATGCTTTGTGTAGTGATTATACTTGTATGTGTTCAATGCTTGTTTGCTTTTCATTAGGTTTATAAATAGTCTTCCATTGAATGCTAACTTCAACTGTAAATAAACAATAACCCTGTAATAAATCCAACCCTATATTGATAACACTTTTAAAACTCTCAGAATCTCTCATTCTATTCCATATTCTGAGAAATTTCTTTCATTCTCTCCTTCTGTTTCTTTACTTCTTCCAGCAGATCTCTTTCTTTCACTTTGTAAACCCTCTGAAACTCTCTAAATGAATCCATATACTAACTCTGGAAACTTCATGGAGCTGTTAACAAGTCAACAAGAAACGCCTAGTCCATTCTCCAATACTTATGAGTCAGCATCACCAAGTATTAGACTTGGTGATTCCGAAGTCCCTGCCTACAGCACCCAATGGGCAGATGCTACAAGTCAAGGTGGAAGTGCCAAAGCCAAATCCACACCAAGAAAGAGGAACAAATGGACTGTGAAAGAAGATTTAGTCTTAATCTCTGCTTGGCTGAACACGAGTAAAGATGCAATTGTTGGCAATGAGCAAAGGGCAACAGCCTTCTGGAAGAGGATTGCTTCCTATTTCGCTGCTAGTCCCAATATATCTGGTCAGAAAGTGAGAGAGCCAACCCACTTTAAACAAAGGTGGGCCAAGATAAATGAGCTTGTTTGTAAGTTTGTGGGTTCTTTCCAAGCTGCAGCAACTCAAGTGTCTAGTGGTATGAATGATGACGACTTGATTAAGCTTGCGCACCAAATATATGAGGCTGACTACGACAAGAAGTTCAACTTAGAGCATGCATGGAGGGAGTTGCGACACGATCAGAAGTGGTGTCAAGAGCAGTCCACCAAAGTGACTGTCAAGAATAAAAGAAGAAAGGTTGATTCTGAAGCTTCCCAAGCCCACAGTGAGTCTCAAGCATCTCAATCTCGTCCTGCTGGTGTTAAAGCTGCCAAGGCAAAAGGCAAAAAGACTGCCACAACTGCACCACCTGTAGAAGAAGAAGGGGAGGCTGTAGAGAGGATACATGCTTTATGGGACATAAGGCAAAAAGATTTTGCCTTGAAGCAGCAAGAACATGCCTTCAAAAAGGAACTTACTAACAAGAAGTTGCTAGAATCTCTATTATCTAAATCAGATCCTCTAACTGAAATTGAAGAACAACTAAAGACAAAGTTAATTAGGGATATTTTGCTTTGATTTGTGTTTGTATTTCTAAGTTCAACTTGAATTGTGTTTGTATTTATGTCTTTGTATTTCTGTGTTTGTGTTACTGTCTTTGTGTTTCTGTTTTAACAAAGTTAATGAAGTTTATGTTTCAATTACTTTTGTTGTGTTTCAATATGTGTTAACAAAGTTAATGAAGTTTTTGTTTTTGTCTTTAAACTTTCTGTTTCAATATATATTGCAGTTTCTAACTTCGTATACTCTTGTGTAGGTTCACGGATGGCACTATGGCAGAAGAGGACAAGTCACGGATGGCACTATGGCAGAAGAGGACAAAATGCACCAGAAGTTTTCAATATGCTTTGTTTCACGGATTCAAAAAGAAATGAAATTGTAACCACAAGTATTCAAGATGCTTTGCACCACATGTCTTCTTTGCTTTGTAACCATGTATTATTTAGGAACATTGCCTATAAATATCAACTTGTAGTATCACATTGAATTATCTCGTCTTCTTTCTTTTTTTTGGTTACAAAGTCACAACCAAAAAACATCCAAATGTTATACCAAATCTAAAACCAACAATATCTTTCACAACCATTTCAAGAGCATTTCAATATCTTGTTTTTAACCCAAATCTTTTTCTTCCTAAAAATTATACATACAAAATGGCATCATCTTCCAATTACAATTTCGAAGAAGCGTTGGACGAAGAATTATCCAATGCTTTCCAACAAGCGTTGGATAATTCTTTGGACTCTTACGGGCATCGTCAACAAGCCGCAAAACCGAGGAGAAAACGAGTTCATATTGAAAGAAATCGAGAAGAAGGACACATCCAGTTATGGAACGACTATTTCGCAGAAAATCCAACTTTCCCTCCTAATCTATTCAGACGCCGTTTTAGAATGAATAAGCCATTATTCATGCGTGTTGTTGATCGACTTTCCACAATTCCGTTCTTTCAACAAAAAAGAGATGCTACAGGAAGAAACGGTTTGTCTACACTACAAAAGTGTACAGCAGCAATTCGTATGCTTGCTTATTGTTTGGCAGCTGATGCGGTTGACGAATATCTTCGGATTGGTGAAACCACTTCGATGAAGTGCATGGAACATTTTGTTGACGGAATTATTGATTGCTTTGGAGATGAGTACCTACGACAACCCACTGCAGAAGATCTTCAACGGCTACTCGTTATTGGAGAGATTCGAGGATTTCCCGGGATGATGGGAAGCATTGATTGTATGCATTGGGAGTGGAAGAATTGCCCTACCTCTTGGAAAGGACAATATACACGTGCCTCTGGAAAACCAACGATCGTTTTAGAGGCTGTAGCTTCCCAAGATCTTTGGATATGGCATGCGTTTTTTGGACCTCCAGGTACTTTAAACGATATCAATATTCTAGATCGCTCTCCAGTTTTTGATGACATCTTAAAAGGGCGAGCACCAACAGTGAATTATACAGTCAACGGGAACGAGTATAATTTGGGTTACTATCTCACGGATGGCATTTATCCTAAATGGGCTACCTTTATCCAATCTATTTCACTTCCACAAACTGAGAAAGCATCTTTATTTGCAACCCATCAAGAAGCTTGCCGTAAAGATGTCGAGCGTGCTTTTGGAGTTTTGCAAGCTCGATTTGCCATTGTCAAAAATCTGGCTCTTCTTTGGGATAAGGTAAAAATAGGAAATATTATGCGAGCATGTATAATACTTCACAATATGATAGTAGAAGACGAACGAGATGGGTATACTCTGTTTGATACGACCAAATTCGAACAAGCGGAATCTGCAGGAAGTTCACGGGTGGATTTCACATATTCTACAGATATGCCTTCAAATTTCTTCGGAATGATGACCAATAGAGCTCGAGTTCGTCATCGAGGTATGCATCAACAATTGAAGAATGATTTGGTCGAGCATATATGGACAAAATATTCCAGAAATTAAGTTTAAAACATTTATGCTTTATGTTTTGTATGTTATAAATTGTATCTCATGTATGTTTTAATTTTTTTAATTTGTAACAATTATTAAATTTTCTATAATTATGATTTTTTTTTTTATATTAATTTTTTTTTTTTAAGAACCACATGTTAAGAGCCTACCATTAATCACACAAAAATCTTAACTCAAAAATACTATCTCTTAACAATCACTTTTACAAATAAATTACTTAAATATTGCTAAGAGCAAATTCTAAGAACCCACCTATAATCATGCTCCAATAAGACAAAATAGCACCAGTTTTTCTTTCTCCCTCCATTTTCAGTAATAAGCATTCTATTTTTCTTTGTTTTATTGATAGAGAAATAGCAAGCAAGAGAACCCATTCTTCTTTACCAAAAAGTTTACATTTTTTTCTTCAAATTCCTGGATAAGCTCAAAGGCTTCGATCGTACAGCCAAAAAAAAATGGTGAAACCGAAAGTTTTATTATTTCCCGGAGAAGAAGACACGCCGGAGCAGAAACCACCGTCGCCGTCAACCGAAGATGAAACTCGAGAGAGGTCTATCTTCTCTCTCTTTTTTTCTTATTTCTGTACATTCTCATTTTCGTATTTTCATGAAAAGTTCCTTCCTTTAATGACCGATCCTTTGTTTTTTTTTGCTCATTTTTAACTAAAAAGTAGGGTTTACGGCTCTGAGAATATGGTAATGGGAGGGGATTCAGTAGAATCTGACGTTACTGAGCAAAACAGTGAAGGGTATATCAAAATCCTAGACCAGATTCATGAAAAAGCTTCATCAATTTTTGAGTTTTCGCTTCACTTTGATGATGTCAGTGACTCGCTGGAGAAGAGGGAAGAACGACTGAGAGTGGTTGAAATGAAGGAGAAGGAGATTGGTTTGCTTGAAGAGTCAATATCTCGTAGGTTAAGTGTTTTAGAGGAAAAAGAGATAGAGTCTGATTTGAGATTGGTCATTGAAGCAAGCATCATGACATTGGTGCTTGAGAAGCAGAGTGAAGATGTGGTAACACACCTTAAAACACAGGAGCATAAGCTTGGTTTGCTTCTCCATTCGACGACGGAGAAACTTGAAGATTTGATGAGTGAGTTTGACGGAAAGAAAGAGGAGTCTCGCCAGGTTTTTGAGAAGTTGTGTGAGTTAGAGAAGGCAGAGAAGGAGTTTGATCTGAAACAAAGAGCTGAGACTGAGAGACGGAACGAGGAAAATGAGGCAAGAGAGAAGGAGCTCAGGGCACTTGAGGAATCTGTCAAAGAGAAGACTGCTGAATTGAAGAGAAAGGAGGAGGCTTTTGAGCTGAAACTGAAAGAAGAAGCTGACAGATTGAATGAGGAGACTGAACTGAAGAGAAAAGGTCTTGAGATTAAGGAGAAGACTCTGGAAAAAAGGCTGAAAGAGCTTGAGCTGAAGCAGATGGAACTAGAAGAAAGATCAAGACCACAACTTGTAGAAGCAGAGTCTCGGAAGAGATCCAACCTTGAAATTGAGCCTCCCTTGTTGGTAAAGAATGATAGTGACGCTGATTCTCTTACTCCTCAAGCCAAAAAACATAAGTCTCAGGAAGAAAATGATGGAGACGTTGAAGGAATTGTCTGCACAGATGAAACTGATGAGGATCCTAAACCACTAACTTGTCCTGATACAAAGTTTAATGATTTTAGCAAGTCAATGAGCTCTTTTGCTGTTGATCAAGTATGGGCTTTATATGATCCTAGAGATGATATGCCTAGGACCTATGCCCAGATCAGGGAAATTTTTGACTCCCAGTTGAGTTTGCAGGTGACATTACTTGAACATGTGAAAACTAAAAAAGATGAGAAGTCTATTCTCAGTGGTTGTGGGAGATTCGAATATGGAGTTACAGAGATCAAGAGCCATTTGATGTTTGCTCATGAGATGGATCACATCAAATGTGCCGAAGATGTCATTGTGAACCCGAGAAAAGGCGAAACATGGGCTCTTTTCAGAGACTGGAATGCAAGTTGGAACAGTCAACCAGATCTGCACGAGCCTCCTTATAGATACGACTTTGTGGAAGTCATCTCCGAGTTTGACGATCTTATAGGCATTCTAGTGGCCTATATGGGGAGAGTTGAAGGATTTGAATCGGTTTTTAACCGTGCTGAGCAGCATGGATGCATCAAGATTGTGATCCCGCCGGGGGAAATGCAGAGATTCTCTCATAAAGTTGAATCAGTTAAATTGAGCGGAAAGAAGGAAGAGGGAATCCCATGTAGGTCTTTCAAGCTAAACCCTGCTGCTATTCCGAGATACTATCATGTGCTTGAGGAGGGGGTGGAAACGAAAATACAAATTAAAGCTCCAACGGTTGTACATCAAAATGGTTCCACAAAAGATCTGCCCATAATAATTGATTGAGGGATTCAAGTCTGGTTGTTCACCTTTCTTATCTATGCAAATATATATATCTAAGTATGTAGAGTGCCACTGGTGATGGCTTTAGATGTTGCAGGAAGTAGTGAAACTGCAATCTTTTTGGTTTGTTTCTGTTTTCTCTATGAACTGAAAACTTCTTTTGTTCTAAATGAAAGAGAATGCTTCGACATAACTCACTTGTGGATTGCTCGTGACTTAAAGTTTCAACTTTGTTGTCAGATCGAAACAGTTTCACGGCTTGCCTTAAACCAAATGACCAGTAGCATCTACATGATCATCTCCTATGTTGATAAATCTTTAGCTAAAACAATCTACTTGTTTCAATACAAACTGAAACAACAATCCCCAAGGTTTCGTATATCCTCGAAACTCAAGTTCTAGTATTGAAACCAAATTCGTGTATTCACATAAACAACACAGAGCAGAAGAAAAAACTGAAACTTTAGAGTCTAATACATCATTACCTTATAAATACTTCCAAATGCTGTAACTATAGACAATATAAACGCCAAAGATAAACGGAAAGATCAGAGCTTGATACGATCCATAACCTTTGCATCCATCACTCAAAGCAGAGCTTTTTAACCATCATCTGCTGTTGTTGAGAATCGAACCGAGAGTTCCCAAAACGGCAAAAGCAAGCAAAGGGCTAACGTCAAGCGTATCAAACACTGGAGGAATAATGTTCCTGAAGAGATTAAGATAAGGATCACACAGATCTCTAATGGCTGACAATGGCTGACGATCCCATGGAATGTTTGGGAACCAACTGAGCAAAACTCTGACCATTAGAACACCACTGTATATATCGAGCCACTTCGATAGCCCCGCTGCAACTACTGTAAGTGGCGTGTTCAGATAACCGGCGGGTCGGTCACGGAGCGACGCGAAGAACAACGGACTCGCTGTTCGGATAGATGCTTGAATCTGTGGGGATAGGTTTACAATTGCGACGGAGAGCTTCTGGATTAGGGATTTGGTTACGACGCCAGCTAGAAGAGCGAGGGTGGTGATCGATCTAGTTGAGTCGGAGAAGGGGAATTGAGAAGGGGGTTTAGAGGAGAGTACCGGAGACGAGGAGGTAACGGCGGAGGAGACGATGGTTCTAGGGTTATGGAGGGAGAGATTGAATGAGGGTTTACGGGGAAGAGAGAGACGGGGACGGAGGATCGGAGGAGGTAGACTAGGGTTTGCGAGAATTGAAGCGCGAAGAGTGAGACTGTTGGTTGTGAAAGAAGCCATCTTTGTTGCTCGGCGCCGGAGAGTACTCACTCCTCAAAATGTTTGTATGGGAGGAAATAGGGTAGTGAACCAAAAAGATTAAAAACAAAAATAAAAACTTTATATCTTTATTTTATTTTTGGTCAAAACTTTTTCTCTTTGTATAAATTTTTTTTTTTTTTTGGTAAGCAGAGGGTAGACAATGTATAAATTTATTTTAATTACGAAACTAGCTTCTTCGTTTATTAATGGTCGACCAAAAACCAAACAAAAAAAATCAAATTATATCAAATCGAAATAGTTAAACCAAAACATTTTTGTCAACAAATAAAATTATTGCTCAAATATGTACTATTTAAAATAAATAAAAAAATTATCGTTTAAATTTAATCTATTCTCTTTTTTTCTTTCCTCAAAATTAATAATCTCTTTTTTTCCCCCAAATTTATTAGGAATTTTCCAAATGGTTGTTTTTTCCCGGCAAAGATATTAACGACCATAAGAGTTAATGGAAGCATTGCTAAAAATAGAGGAGGATCGTCCCACACCAGTCAAACCTATATGTCTTCTCCGTCGTTCACCAAAATCTTATTTACCCCCCAAATAACATTCCTCCACTACAAAAACTTGAGAGCAAAACAGAACAGGTTATTTGTTTGACAAGAAAACACAAAACACCCATTCTTTTGATTATATTTGATTGTCCTTCCTTCTGGGGAATGCTAATCGAGGATTTGTTCCGCAGAAATGGAGCAGAAGAGCGTGTTGTTTTCCGCGTTAGGGGTTGGTGTTGGTTTAGGCATTGGTCTAGCGTCGGGTCAGAGTTTGGGTAAATGGGCAAACGGGTCTATTTCTGCGGAGGATGGACTTACCGGAGAAAAGATTGAGCAAGAGTTGGTTAGGCAGATTGTTGATGGCAGAGAGAGTAGTGTCACTTTCGACGAGTTTCCTTATTACCTAAGGTACGTTGCTTGTCTTATCTTTCTTGCATTTTATTTGTCTCAGATTAATAATGATCATGATGTTAATCTTCTTGTGATGTTCGTGAGTGAGTTCAAGAATTCAGTTTTGTAGATCACTTGGGACTAGAGAGATCTATGAATGTGGATAGAGCGCTTTTGAAGATGAAAACTTTCAGTTTTGTTAATAGATTGAAAATCTTGCCTAAATGGGACAATATTGTTATATACTAATGTTTCTTTTTGATGTTGCAGTGAGAAAACTCGGCTTTTATTGACGAGTGCAGCTTATGTTCACCTAAAGCAGTTTGATATCTCGAAGCACACGCGTAATCTTGCACCTGGAAGTAAGGCCATTCTTCTGTCTGGACCTGCTGGTAAACATCTCCTATCCTTTTGTGTTCCAACCTCAATCTTTTTGTAAATCAGATTTTGGTGTAATTTTGTTCTCTTTTACTCTGCAGAATTCTATCAGCAAATGCTTGCAAAAGCATTGGCTCATTACTTTGAATCGAAACTACTGCTACTAGATATAACCGACTTCTCTATCAAGGTGATTCATTGCATACAAATTTAGTATGTTTGTTTGCTAAAGAACATCTTGTAAGCTTCCTCTTTTCCTATAAATTGTTACAGATACAGAGCAAGTACGGATGCGTCAAGAAAGAACCTGTAAGTTACTTGTGATCTTATGTAGTGTAGCTTAATTTTGTGTGTTGATACAGACCATGATTGTGTTTTCTTTCATCTCTAATGTTTGATAGTCTCACAAGAGGTCTATTTCTGAGTTGACAATGGACAAAATGTCTAATTTGATGGGTTCTATCTCTATGCTCTCCCAAAAGGAAGCTACAAGAGGTACAATATCAGATTACTGGCCTTTATTAATTTTTTGCCCTCAAAAGATATTAACTGTTCGCATTCTTGTAAATTGCAGGGACCTTGCGTAGGCACACAAGTGGCAACGATCTTCATTCAAGGTACATTGTGTTGGTTTTGATATCTTGTTTGTTTTGTCAGTTTAATCAATCTGGAATATAACTTTATATGTTTTATGCTAGCTCACTTATTCCTTTTACGTGTTACGTCAGGGGCTTTGACGTTACAAGTCATCCTCCGCGACTCAAGCGGAATGCTTCTGCTGCTTCTGATATGAGTAGCATATCGTCCCGTTCTTCGACTTCTGTTTCAGGTGTGTAAAAGCATTGAAATGAATCATTATCTTCCGTTTAACTAGGCCTAGATCTCTAAAGTCTTATTCTAGTTGTATTCTACTTCAGATTTCTAAACCTGTTTTGTTCATTTGTGTTGCTGTTTATCTACCTTTCTAGCTTCAAGCAAACGCAGTGCAAACTTGTGCTTTGATGAGAGACTTTTCCTTCAGTCACTTTACAAGGTAACACCTAAAATGAAATCAGCAGGGCACGATTCTAGTCTCGTGCAATACTTAAACTGAACGATTGTTATCTTCACAGGTCTTGGTTTCGATTTCAGAAACCAATCCTATTATAATATACCTAAGGGACGTTGAGAAGCTTTGTCAGTCAGAAAGGTTCTACAAGTTGTTCCAGAGGCTCTTGACTAAGCTTTCTGGCCCTGTTTTGGTTCTCGGCTCAAGACTATTGGAACCCGAAGATGACTGTCAAGAAGTAGGAGAGGGCATTTCTGCTTTGTTTCCTTACAACATCGAGATCAGACCGCCAGAGGATGAAAATCAACTCATGAGCTGGAAAACACGATTTGAAGATGACATGAAAGTGATACAGTTTCAGGACAACAAGAACCACATAGCTGAGGTTCTTGCGGCTAATGATCTTGAATGTGATGACTTAGGTTCCATATGCCATGCAGATACGATGTTCCTAAGCAGTCACATTGAGGAAATTGTGGTTTCTGCAATCTCCTACCATCTGATGCACAACAAAGAACCCGAATACAAAAACGGGAGGCTTGTAATATCTTCCAATAGGTAATAAGAAATACAATTATCTCTTTAACACAACTAAGTAATTATCTTCTTAAGCTAACTAAATAAATGGTTCTGCAACAGCTTGTCCCATGGACTGAATATATTACAGGAAGGTAACGGATGCTTTGAGGACTCCTTGAAGCTGGACACAAACATTGACTCCAAGGTATATACAGTTCTGACCATGTGCTTTTATAATTTTAAGTGACTAAAATGTGAATGAATCTGGTGCAGGTAGAAGAAGGTGAAGGGATAGTAAAGAGTGAGTCAAAATCTGAGACAGCTGTTCCGGAAAACAAAAATGAGTCGGAAATATCAATTCCCGCAGCCAAAAATGAATGCCCTCTGCCTCCAAAAGCACCTGTACATGTAAACTAGTACATATGATTCAACATTGATATCTTGATGTCTTTGCCTGAACATAAGTTTGATTTCTTTATCTTGTCAATGTAGGAGGTGGCTCCTGATAATGAATTCGAGAAGCGCATAAGACCAGAGGTTATCCCAGCAAATGAGATTGGTGTGACATTTGCTGATATAGGTTCACTGGATGAAACCAAAGAATCACTTCAAGAGCTTGTCATGCTTCCTCTACGTAGGCCTGACCTGTTCAAAGGTGGCCTTCTAAAGCCCTGCAGAGGAATCCTCCTCTTTGGACCACCTGGTACTGGGAAAACTATGATGGCAAAAGCCATTGCGAACGAAGCTGGAGCTAGTTTTATAAACGTGTCAATGTCCACAATCACTTCAAAATGGTTTGGAGAAGACGAGAAGAACGTGAGAGCTTTGTTCACCCTTGCGGCCAAAGTGTCTCCGACTATTATATTTGTGGATGAAGTGGATAGCATGCTGGGACAGAGGACAAGAGTCGGAGAGCATGAAGCTATGAGGAAGATCAAAAATGAGTTCATGACACATTGGGATGGGCTTATGTCGAATGCTGGTGACCGTATTCTCGTTCTTGCAGCAACAAACAGGCCTTTTGATCTCGATGAAGCCATCATCAGGAGGTTTGAGCGAAGGTAAGCAGGCCCGGTACACCTTTTCACTTGAAACCCTGAACTTGAGCTGTACTAACTCCAGCTTCTGCTTTTGTTTTGTTGGGAGACAGAATCATGGTGGGTCTCCCATCGGTCGAGAGCAGAGAGAAGATCTTGAGAACCTTATTGTCAAAAGAGAAAACAGAGAATCTTGATTTCCATGAGCTTGCGCAGATGACAGATGGCTATAGTGGAAGTGATCTCAAGGTTTGTCACGATTCCCATCTCGCTTTACCAACACCCGAATCTTCTCTTTTTGAACTGATTATTGTAAATGTTCTACAAACAGAACTTTTGCACAACAGCAGCATATCGACCAGTGAGGGAGCTGATAAAGCAAGAGTGCTTGAAAGACCAGGTAAGAACTTCTCAAAATCCTTCCTTTATTTCCCTACTTTCTAGCGCTAGAATGAGTATTTTAATGGTGGATTCTCATAAAACTCAGGAGAGGAAGAAGAAAGAGGAAGCAGAGAAGAGTAGTGAAGAAGGATCTGAAGCAAAAGAAGAAGTATCTGAGGAGAGAGTCATAACGTTGAGACCTTTGAGCATGGAAGACATGAAAGTAGCTAAAAGCCAGGTAAGTTAAAGAATTAGTTGCGTGTTGACGATGATCATGCGCAAAACACTAACTGTTTTGCGTTTACAGTTTGCTGCTAGTTTTGCAGCAGAAGGAGCAGGAATGAACGAACTCAAGCAGTGGAATGATTTGTATGGAGAAGGAGGCTCCAGGAAGAAGGAACAGCTCTCTTACTTCCTTTAATACTCCATCCACTCCTATCTACATCTTCTACAATGACATATTCTCAAACGTGTTTATAAGTTCTGTTATTTCATTAATTAGTATTATCATATTAAACATTGATTTCGGAGATTTTGTAAATAAAACATGTACAGTTAATCTATCTCTTGTATCTTATTATATAAAGTTTAACTGTTTATGTCTTGCTTAGAGATGTACTAATAAAAATTTTTATACTAATTCTAGTTGAAAACTCAATATTCAATGATGTGGCATGTGTAGCTTATGAGATTATTATTAGAATCCACACAGAACACAAGAAATCAGCTAGTAAGTGAGATGGATACTGGGATTTTACCAGCACATACAATGCAACACTTGAATCTACTCACTCTTTCTCTTGCGGCTAGCTCGAGCTAGCAGCTGGAATCTCTGTTTTGGATTCTGAATTTACAGCTTTGAGGTCTTGTAGAACTCCTCAGGAAGAGGCCCGGGACGGTGCTGCGGAACATGTTTAGGTATCGGGGCATCATTCTCAATGACTTCGCACTCGCAATCATCTGGAACACTAGCGCAAAGAAACAAATGATAAACCACACTAACCTCCATTGAAAAATCAACCAAAACTGTCAGTAGCATTACAACATAAAGATGTGATTGTGTTCGAGCAATAGCTAAAAGCAAGTACTAGCTCAAATTATAATGAAATTTGCAATTTTGACATTGTACCTACACAAATTGCATTGCATCTTTAACAAACAAGTCAGAGTATGGATCACAGAACAGAAATCAAGTAACACAAATCCCTATAAACTTTAACTGTGAAAAATGTAAATCTTTTAAGTCAGTTTTTTTCAATTGCAAATGAGGAACAGTGCAACGAACCGATCATTTTGCCAACAAAAGTGAGCTCATCGCGAGCTTCCTCAATGAGCTCCTCGACTTAACCACAACCAAGTCGCTTTTAAATCTCTTCCCAGTCTTGTTCTTCCGGGCATACCTTGAGACGGTGGCGCGTGAAGCTTTCCACTGCCTTCCTATTAACCTTCATCCTCCGGAACCACCTGAATCTCCTTTAGCGTTTTGCTTTAGAGATCATCGATCAACACCGTCCTCGCACGCAGGAACATCTCCGCCGCTAGATACGCTTCTCTCCGGCGAAATCAAATTTTGCCGCTTCAGATTAATAATGCAATAGCTATTTTGGCCCAATAGATATGGGCCTAAATATCTAATGGGCTTCACTTTGGATAATCCACACCTAAGCAGAGCAAAGAAGAGTCTAATCGGAAAACCTAAACTGTGAAAATCTCCGATCGTCCGATATGAGATTTGTGACATCGTCGGCCGGTGAGATTTTCCGACGTGATGAGCTCGTAGTGAGACAGCTCTTGAACCCTCGTCTGTACTCTAAACTCGTTAATACCTTCTCTGAAACTGAAGCCAAATTGAGATCGCTATGTGAGGATTCAAATCCTCAGCTCAAGATTGCCGTTTCAGTTTTCCAGCAAGCAGTCGACTCCGGTGGCTCTCTTGCTTTCGCCGGAAATAATCTCATGGCAACGCTGGTACGCTCTAGAAACCACGAAGTAGCATTTTCATTTTACCGCAAGATGCTTGAGACTGATACATTCATCAATTTCGTGTCGCTGAGTGGGTTACTTGAATGTTTTGTGCAAATGCGTAAGACCGGGTTTGCGCACGGGGTTCTCGCATTGATGTTGAAGCGTGGGTTTGCTTTCAATGTGTATAATCTTAATATCCTCTTAAAGGGTTTATGTAGGAATCTGGAATTTGGTAAAGCTGTTAGTTTACTGAGAGAAATGAGGCAAAACTCTCTGATGCCTGATGTTGTTAGCTACAACACGGTTATTCGAGGTTTCTGCGAGGGAAAAGAGCTAGAGAAAGCATTGCAATTAGCTAATGAAATGCAAGGCAGTGGCTGTTCTTGCAGTTTGGTGACTTGGGGGATTCTGATAGATGCCTTTTGCAAGGCTGGTAAGATGGATGAGGCGATGGGCTTGCTCAAAGAAATGAAACATAAGGGTTTAGAGGCAGATCTTATTGTGTATACTTCTCTGATTCGAGGGTTCTGTGATTGTGGTGAGTTAGATAGAGGAAAGGCGCTATTCGATGAGGTTCTGGAAAGAGGAGATTCTCCCTGTGCAATTACATATAACACGCTTATTCGAGGTTTTTGCAAGTTAGGACAGTTGAAAGAAGCCTCAGAGATGTTTGAGTTTATGATGGAGCGTGGAGTTCGCCCAAATGTTTACACGTACACGGGTCTAATTGATGGCCTTTGCGGTGTAGGTAAGACTAAGGAAGCCCTGCAACTTTTAAATCTGATGTTAGAGAAGGATGAAGAACCAAATGTTGTGACATATAACATTATTATTAACAAGCTGTGCAAGGACAGCCTTGTAGCGGATGCTTTAGAAATTGTAGAGTTAATGAAGAAGAGGCGTACAAGACCTGATAACATAACATACAACATTTTACTGGGAGGACTCTGTGCCAAAGGTGACCTAGATGAAGCAAGTAAGCTTCTCTATTTAATGCTGAAAGATAATAGTTATACGGATCCAGATGTTATATCATTTAATGCGCTAATCCATGGGTTGTGCAAGGGAAACCGTCTCCATCAAGCTTTAGATATTTATGATTTGCTGGTTGAGAAATTGGGTGCTGGGGATATAGTTACCACTAATATATTGCTTAACAGCACTCTCAAGTCTGGAGATGTAAATAAGGCAATGGAACTTTGGAAACAAATATCTAATTCCAAAATTGTTCCAAACTCAGATACATATACTACTATGATTGATGGGTTTTGCAAAACTGGCATGCTTAATGTTGCTAAAGGATTGCTTTGCAAAATGAGACTGTCTGAGCTACAGCCTAGTGTTTTCGACTACAACTGCCTACTGTCATCATTATGCAAAGAGGGAACCTTAGACCAGGCATGGAGATTATTTGAGGAAATGCAGCGTGATGACAGTTTTCCAGACGTTGTTTCTTTCAATATCATGATTGATGGAAGTCTTAAAGCAGGGGATATTAAGTCTGCAGAATCACTTCTTGCGGGGATGTCTCATGCTGGTCTTTCCCCTGATTTATTTACTTATTCGAAGTTGATAAATAGGTTCCTGAAACTTGGATATTTAGACGAGGCTATCAGTTTCTTTGACAAAATGGTTGATAGTGGCTTTGAACCTGATGCTCATATTTGCGATTCTGTGTTGAAGTATTGTATTTCACAGGGAGAAACAGACAAATTGACGGAATTTGTAAAAAAACTGGTGGATAAAGATGTTGTCCTCGACAAAGAACTCACGTGTACGGTCATGGATTACATGTGTAGCAGCTCAGCAAACATGGATATTGCAAAACGGTTGCTAAGAGTGGCAGATGATAAAGAAGAAGGGGATAAGTGGGGTGCATAGTCATGCTCACTTATGCTAACTTGAGGACTATAAAGTTGGAGATGTGTGACTGAAGTGACACAGGCTACAAAGTATGACTGGCAGACTGGGAAGGATGGTTGCAAAGAAATTTTGGACTAGTATGGTATTTATTCGTGGTGGAGCACCCGAGCTGCAATCTGATGAGCTCATTGCAAGGCAGTTGTTGCTTCACTTCATGATTTAATTATCTGATGACATGAGGGTACTAAGGCAAATAGAGGATCAATAAATGCAATGAAGAGGATCAGATACAACCATCTAGACTTGAATCAATATCTAAATGGTGGTTCTCATTAAACTCAGAAGGAGCAAGTGAAGAGGGATCTGAAACAAAAGAAGAAGTACCTGCGGAGAGAGACATAACGTTGAGAGCTTTGAGCATGGAAGGCATGAAAGAAGCGTGTATGACGATCTCGCAATCATGCGCAAAATGCTAATTGTTTTGGATTTGCATGTTGCTGCTAGTTTTGAAGCAGAAGGAGCAGGGATGAACGAACTCAAGCAGTGGAGCGATTTGTGTGGAGAAGAAGGCTCCAGGGAAAATGTACATGTCTATTACTTTAATATTCATCCACTCCTGTTTTCATAGTCTCGTGCTTGTTAACATTATAGTTCCGGAGATATTTGTCAATAGAAGAAACATGTACAAAAAATTATAACAGTATTTAATGTAAGAGAAGGTGAATGCTCTTGCCAAGGGAAAGCTACTCTTATCGAAATTTCATGTCTAGAGGATCCAAAAAATCTTTACAAATATCAGCTTCCGGCAAAATCTTGCAGGTTTTTGGGAAGAGAAACATCTTGAACGAGAATATTACTTTCATTATCTATCATGTAAGACACGTCTAGTTTCTCCAGAACCAAGTGATAAACGATTTCCACATCCAATGTATCTTGTGGCTTGTTCCGTTGCGACATTGATCGTATGTCCCATGACAGGACCTGCATGATCAAGCTCCTAAACTCATCTGCTGAACCATAGAGAGACTTCTTTTCCTGTGCGCATAGCAACTATTTTGTTAAAACAGTAAATGGAGAAGAGATGATCAGGTCAAAAGTCACTCACTATCAGTTTCCAGCAGCTGGTGATGGAGGAAGAGAAGGTCTCTGAGAATGTCACAGAAGCCACAGCCAATAAGCAGTCCTCCTGAAATTCATATTTGATTTGTTTTAATCTTTGCTTCTACCAACTCAGGTAAGGACACAGTTACTCACAAACCACAATGATCTTCAACTCTCAGCAGTATTCAGTTACATAGACGAAAAGCTTAGAAAGGCGAATTCATAACAATGTACATACCTTTACCCAGTTTGGCACTGAGGCTCCTTGAATACTGTCCGAGTATGGTAAATAAGGCTTGATGTCGAGCACCGGCTGTCCAAAACAATCAATGAACTACGCAAGAGGCTTATAAGCAAAAGTTAATCAGGAATGCAAGGGAGAGGATAATTACAGTCCCATCCACCAGATCAACACCAGAGAGCAGAACCTTATCCTTTTGGATTTCCTCCACCTATGGATTAAATACTATTATGTACTTTTGGTAAAGATGTTCAATATGTCTTTGTTAACCACAGGAGGATTAGATTACGTTCAGAGAACCTTAGCAACGGTGAGGCCAATGGGACAAGGTCGATGAGGGGATCGAGTAGCAAAGACTCCCTTCCTTTCCCCATTTAGCCTTGGCACTCTCACCTACATTCACAACACCCCAAAAACCTCAGACTGAGAACATCATAACATAGAAACAAACAAAATAAAAGAAACGTACCTTTGCCTTGAGCTTCGACTGAGATGGCTTTCTCCATAGCTTCTCGATATCAGTGTTGAGATGAAACACGTATAGTATCCAGCAATGAGAATACTCTTCGAGACCCTCAAGAGACGCAGGAGGAACCAAAGCCGGATCAAAGACCAAACATGCCCTCGCAAGAGAAACAAGCAATGGCTGCCTCGGTGTCCCGTTCCTGCAAAAAACCAAGAATCAGCACTTAACAGCCAACATTTTAGAACAGCATTAAGCTCCCCTGAAACTGGAAAGCTATGAGGATCATTTTACCTAGTAGAGAAGCAAGACTGTATAGTGCCAATTGGTCGCAACGGGTATATTGTGCTGTGTAAATCATGTGACTCAGTCTGTGCTAACGCCTCCCGTAAAGCCTACAGCTTTCAATTGCATCAGAGATTTCCTCCAATCTTGACAAGAATCAATTTTGATGTGCATTTGAATGATTTCATATGATTTGAATCTATACTCATATATTTTGGAGAGTAAGTACAAGTTAAAGAAGTTCACCTGCTGAGCTTTAACTCGACCTTTTCTCTCAGAAGCACTTTTCTCCATGGTGGATCCCAAAGACTTCTCAAGTTCCTCAATCCTATATTCCAAATCTTGTCCTCGTCTTCGCCATCTACACACTTTGCAAGAACCAGCTCAATAAAATAGTTTCTCGAAACTAGTACCTGAGAAACAGGTATGGGGAAGAGGAAGTGACAGAGATGTAGAGAGAAAGAAATTACGCGAGACGGCAGCAGATACAGATACTACGGCGAGTGTAAAGGCTAAAGCCGCCGTGGTATAGCCGTTGGAGCTTCCTGAGATAGCCATGGATGAGCTGTTTGCTGTGCCGGCGAGTGGAACGTTGCGACGGCGGCGGGAGTCAAATCGGTCTTTTACTTTTTTTACTTTTTGTTATGGAAGAGACAGTGTTATTACATGTAAGGCCCACCTAATTATCAAATGCTTACAAGCCCACCAACGGCCCACTGAATTTGTTGATTTTTTCTTTTTGTCATCCGAAATTAATTAGAGCTCAAAAGAGTCATTCCTGAGGAATGTTGTTTACATATGTGATATGAAGCGGTTCTGTACGAATTTTTCGTGCCAGATTATCCGCTTTTACATTAGCATTTCGAGAAATTAAAGATATAGAAAAGGATGAGAATTCTTCCTTGTCGCTCTGAAATTCCTCCAAGTACACTGAAAACGCCGGCCATTCCTCCAAGTACACTGAATTTGTTGATTTTGCCTATATTTTAAGTTTTTTTTGTGTAATTTTCAATTTTATATTAATTGAAAACTCTTAACAAAAAAATATACTTTGAAATTGTTAAAAAAAGTGTGTTTGATTTTATTTAAATGTAAAACTTTTGAAATTGTGTTTTCTTTTACAAATAGCAGGATTTGACATTTGAAACAAAGGAGGATTTACAAAGTGTGTAATATGATGTGTTTAACAACTTGCATGAATACACTAGATAAAACCAAATGAAACTCAACAAGACATGGTCAAAGTTTTTCTTTACTGTGGGAGATTCTATGTTGATGGAACAAATAGATGCAAAACCGCAGACCAATAACCAGCCAACTGCAGTTATAAATAGCAACCAGGATTTAGTAAAAGCCATTCATTTCTCAACAACACTGAGGAAGTATAAGTATAACATACCTGAGCCAGGATACCCTTCCCTGTTTGGGCTTCGATCACCAGCCCTATCGTGAGTCCTATGATTGCCCATGCTCCGTTTATAGCCTCTATTTCACGCCTTCTCTGTAAATCAAAGGAGAGAATAACGTTCTGTGCCATTTCTACCAATTTTGAATACAATCTATCATCATTCATCCAGAGGGTTTATTTCCTCACCTGTTGCTTTTCTCTGCCTTTAATCTCTTCCATTTGCTTGCCAGCTAACCGCTTGGCCTCAAGAGGGTCTACCATGATTACCTCTTTTTTTACCTTTGCTTTTCCTGGAGGAGGAGGAGATACCTACAAGAACGCTCGGCATGTCAGTAAGTTTAAACCAATGGTCTTATCAACCAACAAGAAGATCAAATATGTCATGAGTATGACTTGGAGTCCTGAATGAAAACACTACTCGAATAGCAAGTATGATAGTTATATGGATCGTAGGTTCTTTTGCGTATGGAGAATCTAATCTGTAACTGCAAAAAAGGGTCAATGTTATACATTTGGGTTTGCTAGGACTCGAACTACTCCAACTCTGGCTCTGTTTCCCACCAACTTTGCATCTTGGTGTCTTCTTAGTCCCTTTCTGATTAAACAGACAAATTTATCATGAATGGAGGCCAATATAGTGGAAGGTTATCTAATTATCAAACGTAATGACAATATTCAATCAATGACTCCTGAATTGGATGAAACCATGAATTGTTTTCTCATATGGGAAAATAATGAAAAGACTTGATGATAAACTAAGCCTGGAGTCTTCTTCCTCATGATCTTATTACCAACTTAGATAGACAAATGTCATTAAAATATGAGAAGAACAGCAAAGAAAGAAATGCAACATGCAGAATAAGAGGAATGCTTATCTCATGACTAAAAATAACGACCAATTCAGTAAATTAAACAATACACCAAGAGTGTGAAGAGATGGGTACCAATAAGTAAACTTGTCCCAAACGCAAGAGCAAATATTTACAATACAAGTATGATGATATGTGAATGAAACAGATCCAATTTGGAAATTAAACCGCTACCAGACAATAAACTATTCACTGATTATATCTGGATCCTCAACACATAACGGCAAAAGGAGATGAACTTGAGGTATAAATAGTAGACCACATCTTAACCCAGTTGGGTCTATCATTCAATTACATAGAAATAATCAAAGCCACAGTTAGAGAAATCTCACTAGTGGCAATTACCCAAATTAGATTTTGATTTTTATATGTTCCAACGGAAATACAGAGAATTTTAATGGCGGGTACCAACAGAACCATAACCCAGAACAGGAAATACTAGTCAGAAAACTACACACACTGTTCATTCCGAAATTATGAAACTTCCACCAAAATATGGGAAAGGGGAAAATGTAATTCGAGCAGGAGAGAAAACTGGATTTCAGAGATAGACTTACACGAGAGGAGAGGAAGGAGTCGCAAAGCGTCCATTGGAAGAAGAACAGTGAGTATCAGCTCCATGGAAGAAGAAGATAGACGGCGGTGAAGAGAAAGACGTCACCACCATTTCTAAGCCTTTCATATTTTCGAAGCTTTTCGTCTCTTTTTTTATATTGGTTTCGAGGATGAAAGCAAAAGGCTACTCAAACGTCGTCGTTTTCTATTCCACCACCAACAAATTGAAAAAAACAGAAAACATCTCAAATCTTATCCAATAAAGTTCCTTCAAGGGGTGATTTGATTTATACACGACAGTGGTGGACTAACCAAATTACCAAACCAAGTGTTTTCTATGCAATTAATAAGATGGAATGCTGATTTTGTAGACATCACATAACTTTGTAATCTGAAGCCTTAAAATAAAAGTGTTTCTTTTGAGAGTTATAAAGCTTTTATTGATTGCCAAGAACAAGTATACAAATTGGATATTTCAAAAGATTTACAATTACTAGGACATAAATGAGGAGGTAGTAGGGAGGGATAGCCAGAGGAGGAGCCGTTGTGGCCTGTTGAGGTATCGAGCTTGCCACGCTGGCTCAGCGGTCTCTTGCTCGAACCCACTTTTCATGTATAGCCTCTTCGCAGCTTCATTGTCTACCGTCACATGCACGTACATATCCGTTATGCCTGAACCATATTCACAACTCTTTTTTTAACTCCAACTGGACAAGTCTAAGGAGTTTGATTAAACATTCTTACCCCATTCTCCAGCAACTCTCTTAGACTTGTCAATGAGTTTGTAACCAACTCCATTACGATGCAGCTCTTTAGCAACACAGACGTTGCTCAAGTATGCTCTCGCAAAATCCACACCGATCCCCTATAACATAAAAGAGACTTATTAAGCTACTCAATTTGTCCAATATCAGATTCAAGTTCAGCATTGTTGGCAACATCAAATACCTCTGGTTTTGTTCCAGCAATTTCATCAGGAAGCCACCGACATTGGTTAAGATCGAGGCTCCCCACCACAACTCTGTCTTCTATGCCATCAGAAAACTGAGAAACAGATGAAGCATAGCACAAATCCATATCACTGCCGTTTTTTCTAGACCAGGAAGTAACAATGAACATGACAATTCGAAATGTAGAGAACGATACATTAATGCAACAAACCCTATTGAACAGGTAATAAAAGATGAGCAACTGAATAGACAGACCTTGCATGAAGAGCATAAATCCTCAGAAGAGCTTGATAATTGCGACAATGGAAGGGTAGCGTTTATGCAGGCGACCCGCGTAAACCCTTCCCTCTTCCCTGAAGTTCTCTCCTTAAGCGCCTCGAATTCACGCTCTGCCAAGTATCTTCTATGATTCTAATGAAACTTGAACAGCAAACTGTAACATCAGCATAAGAAACAAGCCATAAAAAACTTCAAACCAAACTAATCACACAATAACAACGATTTCTACCGCATTATAAGATCTTCTTAACTATAATCACAGCTCCAACATCAATTTTCATTTCATCTATCGATTCACAGTTAACAGAGTTGACTTCATGATACAACAAATACCTAAAACCATGTTTCTAATTCAAGGATTAAGTAAGAAACTGACTTGGATATTGTAAGCAGAAGGATTGAGTTCGTTGAAGGTCCGTACTCGGAGACAAGCTGCAGCCCAAAGCTCATCTTCTGACACCGATTCGGATATGACGAACGTCGACTTATCGATCGCTGGAGCACAAATGTGTGAGGAAGCAGCGACGGTACGGAACCGGAACTTCAAGGAAGGAATCGAAAGATTCGAGCGTGATGATCCATCTGTGTTTGACTCGCTGAAAATGGCGATAGAGGATGAACCTGGTAGAGACGAACAGAGAAACGCCATTTTTCGCGGACTAATCACATCCTCAGCTTCTTGCTAAGCTTCAAGGATCGCATGTATGGGCTTTTCTATTATTTGGGCCCAATTTGAGCCCATGGTTTTCTGTTTGTTTACGTTTCTTTCAAATTTTTATCCGAAAGAAATGGCAACCGCACAAATGACCAAATAAATGTCGAAAACAAATCATTGTTCTTATCGCAATAGACGTTTTTATCATCAATCATTTGAATGTACCTAATCAACGTATCTTACTTCTTTTTGGTTGATGATATATAGAAAAGAATTGGGAGTTGTATTTGTTACCTAATAAGAATTAATAATATGTGGATTTCAAGTTGTAATGTACACCTAGCTAATTAAGATAGGCAAGTAGAGCTAGTTCATGCATGATGATATGTATTGATGTGGTAGTAAATTAAAAGATATAAGATTATCTCAAATAAAGTAATAGTTAGAAAATATGGAAGGATTAGAATGAGGATGTGAAGATGATGTGTGTCATGAGTCATAGTCTTTGTCATTATCCTATGATTCATATCTCTCCTTCTCGTGCATCCAATTCTTATTGGTCAACAAATACCAACAGAAGTATAGAAATCATCTCAGCAATAATAGAAAGAAACCTACTTACGATTGGTGGGAGGGATACATAAGAAGACAAATAGACTGATTAACTATAACATGTTCACGCATATGATCTTTTATCTATTTCCATAATTCTGATCTCCATGATAATACACCTGTATTTTTTATAAATATAGAATATACGTTAAAATATTCGTATATATATACAACGCATTACCATCACATAGGCAACCTAGCTAGGTGGCGATTTTTAGTTTCATGAAAAATGTTTTTATTTAGTTGATACGTATTCAATCGTGATTGTCAATAGAATGGAAAATCATACAGTGAAATCAAAACAACATTTAGGAAGAAACTAAATAATAATTGGTAATCAAATCTGAAAATGTCATACGTATAATTTTTTTCTTTATCTTTTTAGTTTCTTTCTTTTGTTAAAGATTTCTTTATAACAATGATTAAATCTTTCCTTACATATTGTATACAATGAATAGAAAAAAATCCAACGAGAGAATAAAAAAAATAAAAAATATATATATTTCTATATATATGTATATTAAATCACAAAGACATTATTGAATAAATGTCGGATTATCTATAATGTACATGTGATATACTAGTACTGTATTTAACAAAAAAAAGATATACTAGTACTGTAAGAGTGGGCTACAGATCAACTTTGGCTTTCCAAGAACATGGTTGCATGGAGCAGCTTTGCTAGAGAATAAAGTATAACTACTACTTGCTTACTTTGTGATGCGGAAACTCAAAACCGTAATCACTCATGTTATATTTTTTGTTGTTTCTTTCAACGCGAATATCTGAAACCATTTGTCGCTGGTCCATTTGCAAGAAATGTCAACAAAATACAGTAAAAAGCTTTTATCATCCCCACGAGTTTTAGTTAAGGTATTCAATTATTCCAATTTTCCACCAATAGAGAAGCTTACATATTCTAGAGATTTAATTAATAAACAGTATAGTTGAATATTATTTCATTAACGTACGCGGCTAACAGGTTTGTTAATATCCTTCCTATCACATGATTCTCACACACACGCTCGACACATGGATTATTTTGTATTCACATAAACGATATATAATTACAAGCCGAGACGTATATTAGGAGATTCATTTGTCGTGTGACTTTATATCTTAAAAGAAAAAAGGCAGAGAGAGAGAGAGAGAGAGCGATGGAGATATCTAAATACAAGGCGGTGCTAGCGTTAGTGATGCTGCAGTTTACGTCGGCCGGAGTTGCACTCTTCACGAAAGCTGCTTTCATGGAAGGACTCAATCCCACCGTCTTCGTTGTTTACCGTCAAGCCATCGCCACTCTCTTCATCTGCCCCATCTCTTTCATTTCCGCTCGGTAAGTTCAGCTTTTGGACCATTCTTATATTATATATCACATGATAAATTATTGATGAACAACACTCAGTTCCATGTGAATGGTAAATACAGGAGGAAAGAAAACAAACCTTCTCTGGGAGTAAGAGGCTTTTGGTGGGTGGCTTTGACGGCTGTTATTGGTGTGACTGTGAATCAGAACGCTTATTTCAAAGGGATTGACTTGTCTTCTTCATCCATGGCTTGTGCCATGACTAATCTTATTCCTGCCGTCACCTTTATTATCTCCATCATTGTTGGGTCTGTATTAATTATCATCATACATACTTATATCTAAGATATCTAAGATTCTATATTGATGGATTGGTTACTTATTGATATTGGATGTTTGTTTCAGGTTCGAGAGTATAAAGAGGAGAAGTATGAAAAGTGTTGCAAAGGTCTTAGGAACAGGTGTCTGTGTGGGAGGAGCTATGGCAATGACTTTTCTCAGAGGTCCCAAATTGCTCAACGCCCTGCTCAACCAAGACAACACCTCTTGGTTACTCGGCTGTTTCTTTCTTCTCATTAGCACATTCGCTTGGTCCCTTTGGTTGATCCTTCAGGTTCCTATTGCATCTCACTGTCCTGATCACTTGTACACTTCTGCCTGCACATGTTTCATGGCTACCATAGCCTCTTTCCTCATGGCTCTCGCCTTAGGCAACACTCATTTACCGTCATGGAAGCTTGATTCCTCCTTGAAGCTCTCCTGTTGCATATACTCTGGATTCCAGTTGGCGATATCTTTCTTTCTACAAGCTTGGGTCGTGTCACAGAAAGGCCCTCTTTTCTCTGCCCTCTTCAACCCTCTTTCTGCAGTAATCGTCACGTTCTTCGGCGCTCTGTATCTAAATGAACAGACTTACCTCGGGAGGTTTGCCATTTTCTTACTGTCACCTCTTCATTCTGAAGCTCATTCTCGTTTTTATAATCTGTTTTGCTCGTATTTCCAGCTTGCTAGGCGCTTTGGCCATCATCCTTGGTCTCTACATTGTTCTCTGGGGCAAATCCGAAGACTATCAAGAAGAATCCACAGACCTGAAATTAGAAAATGAACACACCACTTCCTCTCAATCTGACATTGTTTCCATTATGATTGGTGATAAGGCCTTTCGTAGTTCGGAGCTATTAGAACCTCTTCTCATGTGAGTTTTATTGAAGTTAGTTCTACATGGTGTAAGGGGAAATTTTTGACAATTGGACAATTTAAGAATGTAAAAATGATAATAATGCAAGATGATAATAATGCAAAATGAAATGGAACTTCTTTTACAAATCTCACTCGTCCAACAGATGTAATGTATAAGCCACTCCACGCACAAAAGACTCGAAATAGAAGCACAAGCAAGTGCTTTTGTAACTCATTTAGTCATATGTTGCAAATTTAAGAGATAAATTACATTGAAATGCAATCTCACACACACAAGACAAGCGATCAACAAATTTTCTTAAATGCTGCACTCACGTACTTGACAGTAAGATGATGGCACTTGAGATATATCGTACGTTGGTCTCAGTCTTGGTTTGTAGAACATCTCTGCTATTTCAAACGCATAAAGATCTAATACCAGCTGCGTTTCCTGTTGTTCCTGAACGCGCAACAACCAACAGAGTAGACGATAATGAGGAATATGAGGAAAACAATGTTGACCTGAGCCACTTTTTTCCATGAGTTCTTGATGTTGTCGAGTAGACCAGCCTTGCAGGCATCGCAGTCGTAGCAGAGAGTTCCTGGTTTGTTGTCCCAGACATTACAGTCCTCGTTTTTGTATGGACCAGTGGTCTTTGTCCAAGTAGTTGGGTTCACATAGGTGAAGTTACAGTCATTGGACGGCTTACAGCAACCAGACTACACAACAAGTAAAACAAAAAAAAGTGGTTAGTAAAAACATTGTCTCAAGAGATACAAATCCATCTCCATTTGGAAAAGCAGCTTTTGATACTCATCTCTAAAGACTAAATCTTCCTAAAAGGCTTTGTGTGTTTGATTCCATGGGAGAAAAAAGTAAGCTTTTTTGTTCATAAAACAAAAGCGCTTTTTGAGGAAAAACTAAAAAGCATAGTTGAATCCATAAATCTCATCAAAAAGCTAGATTAACTTTTAAAACCCGATCTCAAATTCTCAATCACAGATAAAGAAAAATCCGAATCGGATCAAAAATGTGAACCTGAAGAGCATTAAGATTAGCCTTGTAGAATTCTTCAACGTTAATGCTAGAATAACGAGTACGATAAGTGGAGCAAACGTCTGAGTACATCAAACAACTCCTGATCCGTTCCCAATTCTTAGCATTGGTGACACGTTTCTGCAGCCAATTTGAGTAATCGCCGACATGATACTCTTTATACCCTCGATCTGATATAACCTCGCCGGCGCCGCGGTTAGTGACGGCGAATGCGAAGATTGTGAAGCTGAAGCCGAGGAGAATGAGGAGGAACATAGCGAAGAGGTAAAGCCAGAGAAGGCAAGAGACACGGCAACAAGCACCGACGAGTCCGGCGATTGAGACGAACATGAGGAAGATTCCGAGTACGACGATTGGTTTGTCGAGAAAACGTTCGCATTCGGTAGCTGCATTTTTGCCGAGCCAGATCCCGGCGGAGAGAATTGGGATTGAGAGAAGGAAAGTGAAGAAATTGAGGATTCCGAGGAGATTGTTGCTACACTGAACCATTTTCTCCGGCGGAAATAAAATAGGGATTTTTTTTTATCTCCGATTTCAGATCTTATGCAACAAAAAAAATGGGAACTTTGTCCGTTACGAAATCTGTTGGGAACTAAACGGTTCTAATTGATTTTTCAAGACAGCTAGGCAAGAAAAAGTTAAAATCTTATACAAAGGAAAGCTTTTGTTTATTTATTGTTTACACCCTCAAGTTTGTTGGAAGTGATAAAATTGTCTCGACAAATAAAATTCTGACATGAAATCCAAAGAATGTCTGATTCCAATTTATTTAATTGATCATCCAAGGAGAAACGCTTAATGAAAGACAAAGAGTTAGATTTCATCATCAACCACACGACCTTTTTGGTCTCAAACTTAAAATGGTAAAGAGAGATTCTTGTCTGAATCAAAGAGGGCCAGGGAATGTTCCGGTCTCCCTCTGCTCATTCCACTTGTCAACCTGAGAGAAGATAATCACATACCTTGTCAAGAAGGTGGGTAGCTAGAGAAAGATGATGATAATAAGAAGCGAAGCAGAAACATGAAAGTACAAACCCATTCTCCAGGGCAGAGAGCGCGGTAGTACTTGGCGAACCTCTCGCATTCATTTGAATCCTCACCTTTTGCAGTTGTGCACCTGCATAGATAGTTTTGTTGTTGTTGTTGAAGTTAGAAAATAAATTAAAGAGTCACTAACTCAATCACACAAAAGTACCTGTGGAACTCAATGTAACGGGTGAAGCAGTGCCTCGTTTGGTTAGTTGTTGGAAACCGGAAATCAGCAGGAGCAGTTTTCAGTTCAATCTAAGTCAATAGAAAGCACCAAAACAACAAAAGCATTAAGCTTCATCTTCCATTCTCTTTCAATTCTTAATCTAAATCTTACCACAATTAAACAAACCACTCAAGCAACAAAAAAAACCACGCATTTGAGAAAACGACTTGACAGAAAAATCTTTATCCTTTTATACAATTCCAAAGAAATCAAATGTTTTTCTTCTCTATCCAAACACTCTACCAGATCATCAATAGAGGATGAGTGAAAAAGCCAGAGTAACGAATCAGATCTCGAATATAAAGGTCGAATTTTCAAAAAAGAATTCTGATTCTTCTATGTCCTCATTAACAAATTACAATCTCCGGCGAGAAAAAACAGAGCTAAATCGTGTTTATAATAAATACATAAGAAAAAAGATGAAAGTTTACCTCGTCCTCCATGGCTGATCTGAAAACGAACGATGAGAATGTTTGGTTTGGTAGGAGAAAGAGGAGACGCAGCCCGATTGAAAATGAAGAAGTTTGCAAATCGCCAACTTTTCTCTCCGGTGACGACTACTAGAAGAAGAAGAAGAAGCCAATGAGGCCGCTTGGGCTTCCATACTAATGGGCCTAAAATCACTTTACAATTCAAACCGATTCAATTGGTTAATATCGGTTTAGTGGAATGATTCGGTTTAGTCTGTCCACATTTTTGGGTTGTTCGAGCTTGAGCAGGTGAAGAGTGAGGGAGGTGCATCGCTGCGACTCTTCTTCTTCTTCGTTGCATCTGTCATCCTCCGATCACCTTGGAGTTTTCCGATTACCTCTCTCTCTCTATATCATTCTCATTCTCACCATGCGCTTGCTTCTTCTCTCCCTTCGCCGTGTAAATCTATTCTCGAGGCATCAACGATACGCTTTCGCTCCTATTCATAATTGTTTGATCTTAATCAATCCCAGCACGTCTTCTTCATCCTTTCTTTTCTCGGCTAATTCCTTCTGTTCGTCTCCGCATTCCAATGGAGATGGGAAGATTGCAGGGCCGTTAGTGGAGTATGAACGCAGAATCGTAGCTGGAGAGCTATTGGATGGAGATTTATATCAGGTACTTTTCTTTTTTTTGTTTCCTTCTCTAGTGTCAATTGATTTCTGAAGCTTGTTTTTTTTTTTTGTTGCAGCTAGGTACTTTAAGAGAACTTCAGAGACTCTACGACGAGCTTGTTCAATCTGCTGATGCTTGTCGATTGGATCGTTATTCTGCATCTGCTAAATCCACTAGGACTAATTGGTTCTGGAACAAATTTGTGTCTCACTCTTCTATCTCTCCTGTCAAAGGCCTATACTTATATGGAGGAGTAGGAACTGGAAAGACAATGCTCATGGACTTGTTTTTTCATCAATTGTTAGTATGAAATCACAGTTCATGTAATTTCTACATATTTTTTGTGGATTCATCTGATCCTATTTAAAATGAGTTAGGCCAGGTAGCTGGAGAACACAAAGGATTCACTTTCACAATTTCATGTTGAGTGTTCATAGCCGCCTGCAAGTAAGATTTCAGTTCCAAGCTTGCTTTTTTAAAGCTAAGGGTTGCCTATAACCACTGGACTCAACTCTTTGTGCATTTGTATTTCTTCTGCAGAAGCACAAGGGTCTTGAAGATCCACTTGAAGTTGTTGGCCTGGAAATAGCCGACGAGGCTATATTACTATGCATAGATGAGTTCATGGTATGTGAGTGTGACGCTCTTCTTCACTGTTTAAAAATTTGTTCAGGGAAACCTCACGTTTCTTTATTGCTTTCTTCGTGTAAAGGTCAATGATGTAGCTGATGCACTGATACTAAACCGTCTCTTTAGACACTTGTTTAACAATGGCATTGTAAGTAATCTATAAAACCTTCTTCTTTTTCAACTCTTCTAACCTGCTGGACCTAAACCTATAGTTATTTAAAAGTTTTTACATGTCGGTAATTGGAGAAAAGTGTAGATTCTTGTTGCTACATCAAACCGTGCTCCAGATAATCTCTATGAAGGTGGTTTACAGAGGGACCTATTCCTTCCGTTTATTTCCACACTAAAGGTATACAAATGCAAATGCCTGTTACTATCAACGCCCTGAACTTGTTTCATGTGATCTATTATGCTGCGTAACTGATACTGAGAAGCAATTGTTGTAGGAAAGATGTGTGGTTCGTGAGATTGGCTCATCGGTGGACTATCGAAAACTGACCTCTGTACGTGATTTCACATCTCTCAGTTCTGTCTTAGTTTTGTTGCTACGTGATTACAATCTTATAACTAAGTACTCTTGAGTGCAGGCTGAAGAGGGTTTTTACTTCATTGGAAAGGATATCTCTGGCCTTCTTAAACAGAAGTTTCAGCTGTTGGTTGGCGATCAACCGGCTGGTCCTCAAGTGGTTGAAGTAGTAATGGGAAGGAAATTGCAGGTTTTCTTACTTCTTCTTTCACAGATGCATCAATTTGCAGTTCACGATTTTGTGCTGAAGAGTGCTTCATATGGATTATATTGATTGATTAGGCTAAAAACCTTCAGATACCATTCCATTAAATAGCTTATTTGAAATCCCATGATCCTTTTTGCTAAATTTATTGTTTGTTGTACGCCAGGTTCCTCTGGCTGCTGATGGATGTGCCTACTTTCTTTTTGAAGAGCTGTGTGATAGACCCCTAGGCGCAGCCGATTATCTCGGATTATTCAGTAAGTCTAACCCCAGTGCCATCATACCTTGTCATTGCACTTGAATTCTTACATGCTGCTTAGTCTTGAGATGCAAATTTCATTGCAGAGAAATTTCATACTTTGGCTCTGGAAGGTGTACCCATCTTCGGGCTCCACAATAGAACCGCAGCTTACCGTTTTGTGACCCTGGTTGATGTATATCTCGCTTTATCTCTCTTTTCTACATTCAATCTCTTTTTAAAAATTTGCTTTCTCAGCTGTTGAGATTACTTACAGGTAATGTATGAGACCAAGGCCAGGCTTCTATGCACGGCAGAAGGTAGCCCTCTAGAACTGCTGGAGAGAATAGTGACAATCTCTGATGCGCAGCAAGTAGCGCCTAGAACATCTTCAAGATCAAGGAAGAGTGATGATCCCGACCTTTGTGTTGACAACGAGCTTGGTTTTGCTAAAGACCGCACCATTAGCAGGTATGATCGAGCAACCGTTGGTTTTACTCTGGTTTATAGTCCGGACTGATGATCTCCAATGTGTCCCACAGATTAACGGAGATGAACAGCAAAGAATACTTGGAACAACATTCCAGAATGTTGCAGGAGAAGCAGCCTTCTTCTTAGTATTATTACAATGTGAGTAGAGTGCTGTCAACCCTGTTGGAACCATTGTTACAGAGCAAAAGGTCTCATAATGTATTTATTCTGTGTGTTTGAGCACAGACCCACATTTTTCTTGCAAGTTGATCATGTTTTCATCTGTTAAGGATATGCTGGGCAATTGACCAAGATACTGTACTCTCCAGGAATGAACATTCAGGGTTTTCTCTCTCTTTTTGGGAAGCCATTAGCCATGACCAAAAAAAATAAAAACAAAGGGGCAAATCTTTATTAAGGAGTTGAATATTTCTAGTTTTCAGCTGTGGAAACCAAAAACTGAAAGCAAAAGAAAAGTTGTTAAAGCCGGAGTGACGAGTCTTGGTCCTGCGCTACAACACAAAACATTCACATGTAAAAATGCTTTCTTCGATTATGATGATTGTATACCTTCAACCTCATCGTTGGAGCCAAAATGTCTCCCCATTCCTTTAGCCTCAATGTTAATACTTCAGTGACAGACAGTTGCTTCTTCAACTTGTAACTTCAATTTGCTCAATTTCATTATCGCTGTAATCTCCCCAGCACTTGCCTCCCTGTCGTTCTCCATTTTTCTCATCAGGGGTCTCATGTGATGTAGTTTCCACTTCACCTACTGTCAAATGTCCATTTTCAGGTGTATCTGAAGTTTCTTGTACAACGGCTTCTTCATCCTCTCCAGCTTTTTTCTCGTTGTTGCTTTCTTCTTCGCTTTCGCTCTTCTCCTCAGAGCTTCCAGAACCAGGTAATTCCTCCGAAACAAGTCCATCCTGAGGCTGTATAACGGACATGTCACACGGATATCCACCTGCTACTGGTGACAGAGGGTACCCATTCTGTGTTATTTCTGCCCCATTTGGGGATGCTAAATAGCCATTTGGTGACACTGGATACCCATTAGAAACCCAAGGTTGACTCGGTATGAACTCAGCCGCATGGGGGTTCATAATTCTTGGGCCATTGAATTGATTAGCCTCACCATTAGACTCGGCGCTATTGGGGAAGCTTGGTTTGTTACGCGGAACCCTGTTTCCAGATCGGTTGTAACCACCACCTGAGAGTCTAGGTCCATAAGGAACTCGAGCTGTTACAGACTGATGAGGAGTAGATCTGCGGACATGGTTAACAGGAAGCATTGGTGGCATATTTAATGGAGAGGGGAGGATTCCTCCGTGGTCTTTGAATCCTGGAACTGCAATTGATCCAAATATTGGAATGGTTGTTGGGGTATACGGCGGTGCAGAAGCAGAGAGCTTCTTGCTCATCTCTTTTTGAGCCTCGCATGCGTCTTGCTTTTCTCCATCTACAGCTATTGATGACTTTGGGCTTGAGTCTCCATTGGGCAGATTTTCTGTTTCGCCATCTACTGGTTTCAGTTCAGCATCAGATAAATCCTTTTGTAGCTTCACTTCAATAACTGATTCACTGCCATTTGAATCAGTTGCTGTTGGTGACTTATTCAAGAGACATGTATTTGAATCCTCAGCCATTTGTGCACTCTCAGATTTTCCTTGTCTTGCATTTGATACGGCTGTCTCAGTTAGAAATGCTTCCTCAGCTGCCTTCTCGGCCCCCACATTCTTGATTTCCTTTGGAGAATTAGTCAACTCCGATCCACCAACAACTACCCCTCCTCGTTCACCTCTATCAGTGCTTTCCACTTCCATTTCTGTAGCCACATGCATATTCTCGCTCTCAGCATCCTGAGCATTAACTTGTTCAGGACCATCTACTGCAATTTTTGCCGCTTCCAAAATCTCTGGGGCCTTCGTTTCTTCTGGCAACTGCTCTGCGACTATTTTAACAATCGTTCCAGGGGGTGCCAGTGCAACCTCCTTATAGGAAAACAGTTTTCCAGCTCTGACACTCACAGGAGTGACAGGACTCACCATCGGAGTTGGCTTGTTGATCTGTTCAGTGCAAGCTGGGCTTGCCGGGGCTGATTTATCGTTGGCTGGTCTTTCTCCCACTATACTGGAATTGTTTTGCTTTCTGTTCAATGGGCTCTTTACAAACATCTTCGAGGCTGGGGAAGAAGTGGAACCAGCAACAGAAATTGAAAGCTCATTAGAACTAGTCCTTGGGGATGTGAAATTGGTGGATTTTCCTCTGCTTCTTGATGGCTGCTGGGTCACGTTCATGAAGTTGGTGTTCAGCTTTGCCAGGCTGGGCCGTGTTCTACGCCCAGAAGAATAACGATTTTTCGGGACAGCTTCTTGCCATCCTTCGTCAGAATCATCATCTTCTTGGACAGTGGCTTCGGGCTTAACCAGCTCCAGCTGGTCTTGAGGTTCCAAATCAAAATTTTCAACCTTTTTTTCTTCAGATTTTGCTTCGGATTTGTTCTCTTTATCACTTGAACTCTCCCCAGTGAGATGAGCCGGACTCAAAATTTCATCATCTTTCTGATTTTCTTCTGACACTGGTCCTGGACTTTGTCCTGGTTTTCCCTTGACCTGAATGAACATTTCAAGCAAAATATCTGTCACGCCTTATTAATGAGAGCAGTTCAATAAAACAATGGATTAAGTCAGCGAAAAGCAAATTTAACCTTCGGGCGAGCTTTCCTTTGAGCGTCCCTTGCTTTAATACCAGAATCCGGGGTTATATAATCCAACAGGTCTGATACACTGTTATTGGGAAGAAAGCTCATGGGTTATATCACTCAGGACAAGATTTACGCAAGATAGAAATTTGTACTAGTGGTCTAGGCAAATGGTCTGCATTTAAATTTTCATTTATGGTAGTCAGTTCTATTAATATCTTTTGGTACTCATGTACATTTTGTAAAGAGTGCTATAAGATGGAATGCAGGAGTATAAAACAAATATGTAAAAGACAAATGTTTTAATACCTGAGATGGCCTTTGCTTGATATAGAGGCGTCTGGCTTGGGAGTACCATTTCGTGCAGCTTCTTGCTGTTCCAGAGCTTTAGACTCGAAATATTCAAGCCACGCAGCCGCATCCTAACATAGTTCTAGAGCGTAAGAAACACTTTTTTAACTGAAACTCCCTGTAAATCGTAACTAATTAAGCACCTGTGTCCGAAGATCCTCAGGGCCTAGTTTTGCTTGTAGAATCTGCAGAGTGGTCTGCTCGTGTTGAACGCTCAAGGAGAATGCGTCCATGAGAGAGAGAGCAATAGCAATGGCATGGTAGCTTGCAGCAGTCTGAAAAGAAACATAACAGTAGCAAATTCATGTTTTAGCGCATCATTTAGCTTCCTAATAAAATTTACTTATTAAGCCCAAGCTTTCATGGTATGGAAATTCACTGTCTTGAGAAATTGACAGGTTGTGGATTTAACTATAACCTTTATATGGTTTGACTTTTCAACCAACTATTTTTACTTATTTAGTTTCCTTTTTCAGTGGTTCGGATAGTACAGAAGATTTAAGTTGACAGAGGCCATAAAATTGCAACCAATCAATGTCCTTGCTTAAGTAAACCAACCTGGATATGATCAGCTCCAAGTAGTCTCTGGTTACATTTCAACGCTTCATGAAGGTATCTTAAAGCCACATGGGCATTCTTCATACCTTCTTCCATCATTGCTACGTTAATATAAGTAGCAGCCGTATTTGGATGTGATGGTCCACATGTTAGATGCAAAAGGTACAATGCACGGTTGACATACCTACAACAAGGAATAACATGTTAGCAGACCGAAACAATTACCTTTGTAGTATTTGGCTTTGGGAAATGCAAAAAGCATACTTCAAGGCTAACTCTGTGTGCTGAAGACGATAATAGAAGACAGCCAGGTCGCCGTAGCTTTTCATTGTATCTGGGTGATCAAGTCCTAGTTCCCTTTCATTTATGTCGAGTGCTTTCTGCTGATAAATGGTAGCCTGAAAAAACAAAACTGGTTAGTGCTGTCTGCTGGAAACGGAGTAGGTGAATTGAACAATGTCTTGGAGACGGTCCAAATATCTTTCAAAGAGAATACCTGGTTAAAATCCCCAGTATGGTACAGCACAACAGCGAGAAGGCTATAAGCTCCAGCGGTCATTCTATGATATGGGCCGCACACTGCTACAAGCTTCGCCAATGCCTATGGAGTTCATCCCAGAATATCAGCTTAGTTAGACCGTTTGAACAAACATGAATACATCCGTGTGAAACAAAAATGTCAGAAACAAATTATTAAGCTGAAGGGTTGATTATTGAGTACAAAATCTTCCTTGCCCATGAAAACAAAACTCAGTGATTCAATACTTGCATGGTGTTAATAATCCCTCATCAGTTAATTTATGCTATTTCTGAAAAATATATATTTAAGTAGTTGATAAGAATAAAAGATGGGAAACTTAGAATATGAAAAACAATGTTCCATTCCTTTGGTTCTTTCATAGAAGACAGAACTGGTATTCTGGATAATCGGATTTTAGGAAAGAAGGGAAAAATGTATTTAGACTACTCAAGAGAAAGCCTTCGTTACATTGTAATATATAAAAAGAGGAGTGAAAAAGATACCAATTATACCTTGGTGCCATAATTGACAGCATCCTCCAGTTTTCCTTTATCTAAGGAGGTTTTGGATGATTCCAACAAAGTGCGTCCATCAGCAGATGAACATGCTACGTGCTGCACACAAGAGTTGTGTTCTTAAGAAACTGAAACAATTCACTTTTTCATTATAGCTGATTATTACAGTAAGATAATTACGCATGGTACCTTATACACAGGAACCATACTGATAATATCAAACTTCTTAAAAGGATATGAAGTGTCCATCTCATAGTCTTTAGGAACAAGCTCCAGTCCAACCTGAACCGATGAGTGAAGCAACATATGAGAATCTCAGGTTAGATTGTCATCATTGAAAACAAATCTGACTGACAGTTGCAAACCTTGTGTGACAGTCCTCTAAGAATGGAGGATTTTCTCAGTTCCTGGCAGCCTTCATGCTTCCAGTCCCACCCAAACCTCTTGGAAATGAACGTTTCCACCCAGGTCCACTTGATCTTTTCATCGTATACACTATCAGTGTCAGACGGTGTTCCCAATAGGACATTTAAGCATGTTGCTATTGAGGTGGCCACATCAGCGGTGTTTTCAACAGCTGCAACAACAGCCTGCAGTATATGCTTGTATGCCCGAACAACCATTTCATGAACACAGAGGGATTGCACATGAGGGAGCTTTTCAGCCAGCTCGACCTAAATAGAGAGGAGAAAAGAAAAGAAATGAAGCACTTTGCTTTTCTATACGTAAGCACATTCTACCATCTAGTTTGAAGAGAGCGGGGTACCAAAGACTATAAAATGAAATGGTTACCACTCTCCCCAAGGAATGCATTTGCAAGCCTCTGGTGTGCATAAAGTCTGTAAGAGTTCTTCCATCGACGGGTGAGAGTTCAAGAGATCCAAAGTCTGCCACCTGCAACATAATAAGTCTGAATTTATGAGGAACTGAGAATTTTCCCTAAAGAGGACAAAAAGATCAAAGAAACTGACCAGTTTCGGAAGAGCAGTGTCAGTGTAGTATTTGCGGGCCATTTCAATCAGCTCTTTGGGTGACTGCGGAGCAGGTTCATGGAGAGGGTGAACACAAGGTAAGATTCATTAAAAGAAACTAAGCTAAATAGACATCAGAGATGTACGAGTCATCACATACTACTAGCCTCAAATATTATATCTTATCAACTGGAGAAACAGACAAACCTTGAGATGGAAACCAGTTTCTGATTCTTTAAGGCGCTGATATGCAGTTTCTGTCACCAGTTCTTTCCACATCTTTTCCATTTCCTCGTTATGTTTCTCGAGTTCCTTCTGATCCTCAGTTTCTGATTTATTGTCAGTGTCATTAGCAAGGGCCTCTTTGCCCTGTTCAGTCTTGTTAGCTTTCACATCGATCTTCCTTTTTATCTCCTTCAGCAGTGCACCTTGCTTTCCAAGACCCTTAACAGCTGGTTCAGGCTTAGCATCTTCAGTTTTCTTAGACTCACTTTTACTTGAAGCTTGATTTTGTAGATGTTGCACCCAACAAGCTCCTAATTCCCACCTTATAGGCTTAGCGTTTCTTGAGGGCTCAATCTCCAATTTCTTCAAACTATCCTCGATTACTTTCCTCACAAGAGACTTAGCCACACGTATTTGTTCCGAGTCTGCATTTGGTGATCTCTGAGCTAAGCTAGAAGGTGTCGACGACTTGTGCAATAGACTTCTCAAGCTGTAAAAGGATTTCCGAAAAAGCGTTCTGAATACCGTCTAATTAAAATCCACATATCGTATGCCAAAATGTCACAAATTGAAAATTTAGATCATGCCTAGAGCCATATGTTCAGCAACGTGAAGTAACTGGACATGCCTTTTTGCTTTAAATTGAAGACAACTATGAGCAACCATTAAGACCAACGCATATACAACACACAAAGATTTTACCTATTTACATTCAGTGCATTTGCACCTCCTTCGGATTGCTCTTCAATGTCAATATCCTGTAGGATCTGGCCATCATTTAACTTAAATTCAGGAGCAACCTTTACAATGGCTGTAAAACCACAATGCCTTACAACCACCACCCCCAAGGTAGAAGTATCCTATATGATCAGAGTAAATCTCAGTAACAAATCCAGTAAGAGCAAGCTAAGAAAAGCAGCAAAAGCTAGCAAAATTACATGAACTGTCGCACTCTCATCAGCAGTGATCCCTTTAAGCAAATTCCTTTGAGCAAGCTCTTCCTGAGAGATCTCTAGAATCTGGATCCCATCACTCTTTCGGTCAAGCTTGGCACTGGCGTCAGGATCATCTCTAGCCACCCTTATGATCAAATCACCTATTCTTTCTTCATGGAAACCCAATGCAGCAGGATCCTTTGGTGAGCGTTGATTACTCTCTACTACATTTTTTATTATTTCCACTGCTTTGAAAACTGAAACGTCGACAAATAAACTGTGGAGTAGGAAGGCCTTCCTATCTCGAACCTGTCTCTCTTCAGGTGTTTTACAAGGCATTGCAGCCAAAACCGCAAATTCGTTTGCCCACTTTCTTTGGTCATACTTCCCAGACCGGCCCACCCCACCACCATCCCCTCCCCATGTCTCATCCTCCACTGGAAGTGACGGAAAAGTAGATGGACTATCTGCAACAACGGGAGGAACTACCCAAGTGTTTGCCCGGAAACCATAAGGAAGGTTGCCAAACTGAAAAACAATAACAATTATTACCCGTTGAAGTTTCCCATAAGGCCATAGTCAACTATAGATACCGGTAAAAACATATAAGGTATATTTGCATACCTTATTGTGCTCAATGAAAGCTTTCATAAGAGCATCATAAGCCTGCAGCCACAATCACATATCACCACCGATCAAAAAGCAGAACCAAAAAAGTAAAAAGGTCAACTTTTTATCACCAAACTCACCGCATCAAAAGGCCGGCTTATCTGTTGCAGCAACTCAACCAAAGAGTGACACAGAAGCTGCTGTTTCCCAGCTGGATAAAAACCTGTTCTTGAAGCAACAACCGTGAACGGCTTCCCACTTGAAACTTTAATCTGTATTTGATAACAAAATTTCTTAAAATCCAAGTCAAAATCCCTACTCGTATAGCATCAAATAAGAAGAGCTTCTTACGTCGACTTGAAACAAATCATCTAATCCTTTATCATCTTTAGATGGACGAACAGACCTTCTGATATCTGGAAAAATTAGCAAGTCGGAATCAATAAGAAAGATCAAACTCAGAAATTGACCTACAAGCGAATAAGGAAACTCACATTGAATTGGAGGAGTAAGGTAGGAGAAGGAGAAAAATTCGTAAAATTGTCCGAGACGAGTCGGTGGGCACATGTCGATGTCACTCTTAGCCGCTCCTTCCACCGACTGAGCCTCACATACGCCGACGGATTTCTTCTCTGATTCCTTAGATTTAGGGCTGAGACCGGAATTTGAATCACCGGCATCCTTTTCGGCCGGAGAATCTCCATCCGTCGAGCCTGACTCCTTCTTTTCAGAATCCTTAGGAGGCGTGCGAGACACCGGCGGTTTCGACGGACCGAATGCGGTGGTGCAAGCGACGATATCGAGGAGCCGCCGTATGTGCGCGGTGGCTTGCTCCTCCGTATAATCCTCTGCGAATTCAAAATAGAAAAGAGTATTAATCCTCTGTGGTTAACCCTAGGGAAGTTAGTTCAACAGGAGAATGTAGACCGTTAGATTAAGAAAGAGTACCTTCGACGATGGTGAGGTGGCAAGGCTTGAGCGATACGATGTCAACGGAATCCTTGAGTCTAGTGCCACGCACCTGCAGCAGAAAGAAATCAGTCTCACTTCTTTCGGCGGCAAATTGTCAGATAAAGTTTACTATAACCGTCACTATTTGGGCCTAGGGCCCATTATTAGCAAATGTTGTAAAATGTACATTTTTTGAGGCATGAACAACAAAAGCCACATAAATGTTGATGGAATTGAAGAAACCTGGTGAGAGAGAGAGAAGTTGGTGAAGTGGCATGTCTGAACATGGACCGCCAAGAGCTTCCTTACATCTAAGATTCTGTCTGTGGAGATACCCTATCACAACATCATTATCATCACAATTCAAAACATCATCATCAACTTGAGAGAGAATCATATTCATTGGCTTTAAGTTAAACAATTTCCCAATCAAATGTTTTATTATTTAGTGTTAAGCTCATCAAAACCTTGAGTGTCACTTGGGATTCGTCTGGTGTTTCAACACTTATCTCAATGACAGTGGGCAAAACTGCACAACCACACAATTTTTTTTATTTATCAAATAAAGAAGAGAGGTAAGAAAGCAAAAATTGACTTCTCATAATGCGTGGAGGAACCAAAATGAATTTTAAGATAAGAAAAGTTTGAATGGTATTTAATTAGTTGTAATGAGAACCTTTCTCTTCCTTCTTCTTCTTCTCTCCTTTACTCTTGTGTGGCTTTGTTTTCCCAGCTTTAGGAGCCATTACAAATTCACAGAAAACTTATAATCTTGAATTTGATGGAGATTAACTCAAAGTTCGGCTAGCCTTGATTGAATTATATCCCTAAAGACTTGGGAGGGGAAGTGTGCGTTTGGATAAGTGGAGATGAAGGGTGAGAAACAGAGGAAGAAGAAGAAGATAGAAGAAAAGAAGAGAGAAGGGTGTGTATATGTGTGTGTGTGTATATAAATGAGGGACTTGTGGTGGTGACAATGAGGAAGTAAAAGGAAATAAGAGACGAGAGGGTCAAATAGTGATTGAGAAAAATAGAGATAGAGAGATTTAGAGAGAGAAAGAGAGGATAGGATAAGGTGCGAGGCTATTCTCTCTACTACTCTCCTTAAGAGTGTTTTGAGGCTAAGCAAAATTGAGGCCTCTCATTTCTTTGTTTGCTTCTTTAACACCTCATCACCAACTTCATCTTTTCTTCTATCCCTCTATATACATATTTTTTTTCCTTTTTTCAAAACGAATAAATTTAATGTTTCTGTTGTAAACTGTGTCTTTCATTAATAGAATAAGGGATATATATACAAGGATAATAGCAGGATACAGAGAATAAGGTAAAACCCTAATGGGCCATGGGCCGGTTATGGAGTCCATCCATATGGTTTATAACACTCCCCCTTGGAAGACATAACCGTGCCCGATACTAAACCGGGATCTCTATAATGCGCTGGGGAATGTTGCCTCATTAAAACCTTACCAGGAAAACCCAGTGGGACAAAACCATGGTGAAGGAAAAAGAGTACAACACGCATTACTCCCCCTGATTTGAGCATCACTGTAGATCCTTAAGTCCGCGCATCCCGATCTGATGAATGAGCTTCCGGAACGTTGAAGTCGGCAATGATTTGGTGAATAGGTCGGCTGAATTCTCACTTGACCGGATCTGTTGAACTTTGACCTCACCGTCCTTCTATAATTCATGAGTGAAGAAGAACTTTGACAAAATGTGCTTCGTCCGGTCTCTCTTAATGTAGCCATCCTTGAGTTGAGCAATACAGGCTGTGTTGTCTTCAAATATGATGTCTTTGATGTAGTAGTAGTAGTAGTAGTAGTAGTAATAGTAGTAGCTGCGCCTTAAGGAAGCCTGCCTACGTACCCTTGGAAGGGATCAAGCCACACGTAGTTCCTATTCATTGACCATGCCATAATCTGATCTTATGAATAACCTGCATCAGCAAATCAAACTAAACCAAAGCAAACTGGACCTTCTTTGGTTAGATCAGTATAGAATAAAACCCAAGTAAACAACGCAGGAAGAATAGACTTTAAAATTTAACCAAACCTTCCTTTAAACCTTTCCAGTGCCTTTGGGTTGATCATGAACTAAATTTAGACAGGAGACTCACGGCAAAACAAATGTTTGGTCTAGTGTGTCTAGCCAAATTCATTAGAACTCCTATGACACTGAGGTATGGCATTTCCGGACTGAATGGATCACTATCCAATCTGAGGCTTCTCACCACCATTGGGCCTGGTCAATGGGCGGGCCTGGTCCTTATTAAATCTCCTTGAGTACTCTTTCAGTGTATGCCATTTGATGCACAAGGATTCCATTATTCACGTACTCAGGTTGTAATCCCAAACAGAACTTAATTATTGCCTAGGTCTTTCAACTGTTTGGTCGATTATCCAGAGGTTTAAATCATTCATATACACTGCTATGATTACAAATCCTTTGTTTGCAAACCTCTTTATGAAAATACATGGACTGATGGGATCATTTATAACCTTTCATACGCCCACTTAGTCTAAGTCCATGAAGGATTTGTCCAGCCTTATGCAGTGCTGTTCTCGAGAATCTTTCTTATCTTTGAGCTCAATACCCTCTGGTAATCTCATATATTATCCAGTGGACTTATATAAATATGCAGGCATTACATCCATTAGCCGCAAATCAAGTCTTTTTCTTTTATATAGCCAGACTTAGCAAAGATTTAAATGTCTTAGCATCCACCACAGGGGAGTATATCTCCTCTATTTCTGGTCTTTGTGTGAATCCTTGTGCGACAAGCCGTGTCTGATATATCACGCTTTCACTATGTTTATTTCACACAATCACAAAGACTCATTTGTCCCACTGGCTTTACATTGAATGGTGTCCTTTGTATTGGACCAAACACATTCCTCTTCTTAATGATTCTTAGCTCCACGTTTTATGGTCTTGTACCATTTTAATCAATCAGGTCTTTGAGTGCACTCTAGTATAGACGTGGGCTCCTGATCCTCATTTATTTCAGTTGCTACCTTGTGCGCAAATATATTATCGATGTCGACATCTTTTCGGTTCCATTGTATTCTAGACATGATATAGTTTATAGAGATCTCTTTACACCTTCAGGACCTTGAGGTTTGGCGTCCCAAACCTCATTGATTGGTACCTTAGGGTTATGTCAATTAGCCGGCCATGTCTATGGTTTCTTGAACCTTCTCGGTTTCCCTTGCACCTTTCTTTAATTTCCGAGGGTTCTTGTCTTTGGAACCTTTTGGGTCTACCACGTTTCTTACGTGTTGTAGCCTCTGTAGCAACTTGATTATGTTCCTTGTGAACATCAATACGTACTGGTGCATTACAAGCTGGTATGTACGATTTTGTTGCTCTCTTTGGGTCATTATAGGAATCTTGGCAACTGTTTTAGCTAGCTTTTGCAGATATATAGTCTTTTGGATCTCTGATGGAGTCCGAGGATCTTGCCATGTGAAGGATGTTTGATTCCATATAAGTTCTTTGACCAGCTTGTTAGTCTCTCCACCCAGTGTTGGGAAAACGGATTCATTGAGATGACAATCCTTGTATCTGGCCTTTGGCTCGAGATACTTAATGATGGTGGGAGAATCATTTTTAACGTATATTCCCATCTCCTTTTGAGGTCCCATTATTTGCTCTCTGTGGTGGTGCTATGGGTAAATAGGTGACACACCCAAATGTCTTTAGATGGGACATATCTGGCTCCTGACCTGTGAGTAGTTGAGATGGTGAATATCTATGCTCACTAGAATGGCCTGATGCGTATAAGCTCTTGTTGCATGTAATATTGTGTGTCCCCAAGCAGCTACTGTGAGTTCAAGTATGGACATGTGCCACGGGGTATACTACTCTCCCCCTCATGGACATACTGTAGCCATAAAACGCTTGAGACATAATTTACCAGCATTATCTAGACATATAGTCTTAAGTATGTGGGCTCACAGACTTATGGTCTGGGCCAGCAATCTAGCAAACACCAAGTTTCTAGTTGTTTTGACTGGTGATGGCCTTAGTATGAGTTTCCCTTGTGTACATGCTACACACGTGAGGTCCTTAAGGAGTGTGTCATTTTGATTTTAATATCAGCTTATGCATCATGTTAGAACCAGGCTGGCCAAGCCGGTCATCCATTAGTGAATTTCTTAGTAAACCCTTTTGTTTACTGTATTAGCCTTTATCATATTGACCTTGGCATAGTAAAAGTCTATGACGCGGGTATAGTCTCTAAGACCTTCTCATGGTCTTGGGTGCTCTTAGTAATATATGGGAATCCTTTGTTCCCTCACCCTTAGTTTCAATGTGGAAACCATTTCAAACACATTTCTTTGAAACTCAACAAGCCCCTTTGAGCTGGGTGAATATGAAGCATCTGAGGATGCGTGCCCTTGGGAATATGTGGCCTGCCATGGGTCTGCCCTTAGCCTTCACTAAATTTAGCTATACCCGCAATTTGGCTAATGAACCATGTCTTTAGATATTTCGTTTATTGAATTTTCATAGTCATCTATCTCATGGTCGAAATCTTCTTCACCATCGTGATGAACTAAATGAGCTTCTAGATTCTTTTCAAATTCTCTTGATAGAGATCAACGAGATGCTTAGGTGTCCTGCACGTCTTAGTCCAATGGTTTCCCCATTCCTCATCAGTGGCAAACAAGTTTATTTGAGTGTTGTGGTTTGGGTATACCGTGGCCTCTACCTCGATTACGACCAAAGTCGGGTCGGCGGCCTTAACCATATGAATGGTTTCCTTGATCATATAAATTATAATTGCCACTTCTACCACGTTCATTCCATTTACCATGACTGTGGCCATGATACTTATCTCTTTGGACGTGGTTAGACTCTTTAGTCTCTTTAGGCTCTTCAGCCCAATGGGCTTCTGATAATGGGGTAGGACCAGGAGGTCTCATTTCACTATTTATAACTCATTGTTTTGCTCAGCAAGTAGCAAAACAAGAGTTTAGACTTGCATATGTGGTAAAAACCTTTTCACGATATTGTTGCTGAGGCAATATATTGTTTGTGTGAAAGGTCGAGAATGCTTTCTCTAGCAAGTCATTCTCAGTAACTTCCTCACCACGGAATCTCAGTATTGACACTATTTTAAATAGTGCTGAGTTATACTCATTCATGGATTTGAATTCCTGGAATCTGAGATTTTTTTTCGATCGAATCGGGCTTTTGGGTAATAGCACCGTTCTTTGGTGGTTATATATATATATATATATATATATATATATATATATATATATATATATATATATATATATATATATATTTTTTTTTTTTTTCAACTCTGTCCTGAGGTCCAGAGGATTCTTAATAGTGAGGTACTGATTTTGAGACTCTCATTGAGGTGATGACGTATGTTAGTAATCGAGATTTCACCCATTACTTTACACATTTGATTATCAATTGTTTGCGTTTATTTTACCAAATTTATTTTGAATAATAATAATAAACTCGAGACATGCCCGCAGCCCCGGCCCAATACATTTGGGAACCTTATGGCAAAAAAAAATAAAATTTGGCCTATTATTATATATAAAGAAAAAATTTACTTAATTTTTTAAAAAATTGCGGATTTTTTATAGTGAAAATTGTTATTTTAAAAATTTTGGGCCTTTTAATATATTTTCTTATAAAGAATTAGGCCTCTTGAAATATAATTCTCATACTAATAATATTTTCTAAAAATATTTGGGCATTTTTTACATGTAAATTTTTTTTTTTTTTTAAAGTACCAGACCGACGCACCTCCGCCCACCCCTCTAAGCCGGCGGCTCAATATTATATGGATTCTCGTGTAAATGAACTTTTTGGCTCTTTTGGGCTTTTTCGGCCACAAGATTATTAAGCATAAAACTTCGAATTTTCTTTTTAGAAAATTATAAACAAAAAGTTTCAAAAGTTTATTTGTGTAGTTTTTTCTTTAATTAAATATGCACGGTAGGTACGTACCGTCTACAAAATAAAGATTTGCACTTCATCTTTAAACACGATTTCAAGGGATGATCATAATTGGTTGACAAGCATATTAAGGGATCCATTCATATGCGTTGCAACATACTACCATCTATCTTTGGGTAGATCTTTTTATAAGAAGCACTTTATTTTCAGGTTAGCGTTTTGCATACATACATATTTGGCAAAACTTTCAGCGGCATTTTTAAGTCTTCACCCCGTAACATTGTGAGTGGCATTCTTTGACAATGTTCATCGTATAACACCAAAAATTTACATGTCAAAGATATTCCCTATTCATGATATACACTCATGCTTCGAACTAGCATCCAATACAAGCTTTCTACCATATAGATAGATCTTTGATTTACATTTTTCAACGTAAATTATGTATCGTCCAATTTTTCAATACCGTACATCGAATTATTTTCTTCTTCTATCTGTTTCTAAATTACAGGTTAACATGTTGATATATATGAATATATGATAGCAATTGTTAGGAATTGTCCGAAAGGTTAGATCCACAACTCAAAAATCTAGTTGATTTTAATCCTTTCAATTGTTATCCTAAGAATGGGGGGTATCAAATTTGTTAGGATCGGACACGTGCCATCATGTGACTTTGCGTTATGTTTCTAATCTAACAAAAATCCTTGCACATCGAAGCAGAAACCATAAGTAGTAGAGATGAACCACGTGAGTGCTCCCTCGATTTTGCTTGAGTCTTTGTCATTTTCTCTTTTTTGTCAATCCATTTTACTCGTATGAAGCCTAAGATTGGTTCATATGTATAAGGCTTCAAGCTATAAGGTATAAGCTATGTGAGAAAGGTAAAAAACTACTTGATAGAACGTAGACACGGGCTTGAGCAAAGCAATATATATATATGACATTCAAAATATATATATGTCAGTTGTCAGATCTTTTTTTTGACAAAACATAAAATGGCCTATGAAGCACTGGGCTCTTAGATATAATGTTGGTACATACTCTTAGTAGGCCAAGTTTTATTATTAATTTGTTAGTTAGCATCTTGATCACTAGTCTAGCTAGTGAGGACAAAGTATCAAACCCACTGCTCAAAAAAAACGTTTTTGGTTTTGTTCCTGCGGATGTTCTTTCAGCAAAACGGTGTATGTCTTGTGCTCTGTTTTGAGCAGTGGGTTTGATACAAAGGTCAAGAGGAGTCAGGAGGAGGAGGTAAACTCAATACAAATATTTTATATATTGGCATGGATTCACTTTACTATGCCTCAAGTTCTATTTTCTTGAGTTAGCTTCATATAGTTGTCATACAAAATGTTGTGAATTCAGATGAAGTTTGGATAATATCTCCAAGCGTAATTAAACAAGTGCAAAATGAATGTTGTGAATATAGATGAACTTTGGATGATATCTTAAATCGTAAGCATGAACAAAACAAATTGAGGCGAATTTTCTTTTTCCTCCAGAGCTTCTTTTCTGATTAAATCGTGTGAATAAAAAATTACAAACCCTAAGACATTCTTAAACACAAAATGATACATTGATATGGCCCAACGTGTCAGATGCGTGTTGTAGGAGATGAACTATCTATTTTAAGAAGAAGATAAAACAAATATATGCATTGACAAAAGGATCAAAGCTGGAAGAAAGAAAACATATAAGGTGGATGAGTCAATTTTGGATAGAGAAGGACATGTCCAATTGCATAGTAGTATATGCACTTTTAAATCATTTTCTTTCTTTCCATTTTCCACGTTTTGTGCTTGAAATGGGTTTCTTATTCTATATCAAGATTGCCAGATTGGTCAAGACTGCAACACTATACCTGCCCACATCCACTTGGCTGGAGCGCGTCAATTAATATTATATATAATACACCTAATAAAACTAATTCATTAATAACTATATAATAATTCCTCTCCCTAATTATCTTTATATATGTACTAATCACATCCACCAGTACTAAGCAAAACGCAAAAACCAAAGATGGGTGAGATGATCAAAGCCAGACGCATACTCCTCTTCTCCATCGTATTCCTCTTCTTCTTCTCTCAGGCCTTTCTTTTGTGTTCAGCTAATGAGCATGGCTCAAGAAATCTTGCAGTGGTGATGAAGAAAAGGGTTAGATACAGAGGACCTCGCAACACAACAACCTCCGCAGCTTCAACTATGATGCTCCCAAGTTCCTTCTCTATTGGTGCTGCTTCTTCTTTCCTCCTTGCTCTTCTTTTGTAAGCTCCGTGATTGTACTGTTTCACAATGATTCATGTAATTTGCTTTTCTCGATTGAATTGATTTTGTAAAATATCTCGAATGGTCTAAAACTCTGTTTGTACTTATTTGCTCTGTTTCAAAATTGTGAAAGTTAAAAGATATCCACTGCTTTTCCTTTTTGTACGCTAACACACAAAAAAAAATAAGCTAGGTTTTACGATCTCTATGTCTCATTCTAGTTCTTTCTTATCAATTCAGAAAAAGTATATATTGTCACTTGTCCCCATTTCTACGTATTTGTTTCACCTTATGACAATCCTATAACCAAGTCACATAGATCATGATACATGCAAACATTTCATCACAGAACCAAAGCTTCATGATTCTAAAAGCATCTCTTGACAACCTGGTCGCTACAGCTGTGTGGCTCAAACCATCACTCCAGGTCAAGATCGGCCAGAGATCCGCAGTATCCGTTCATGTGATGTATGAGAAAAGAGTGTTTTAAAAAGGGTGATTGGAGATTTTTTATATTAATTATTGTAAATTTGCAATTATCTATTAATTGTTGAGAGTTGGTCGCACGAAAGTGTCTTTTCCGACATGTGTCGCCTCTAGACGTAACCATCGGACCTTGACCTTGACTATGTGTTTCTTGTTTTGTTAAACATCGGACCTTGACTTCTGGACCGATTCTATAGTTTTTTTGCTTACCGAGTTATTTTTTGGTCTTTATTTTTGATTAATGATTATGATGAAAAAAAAGAAAAAAATTATGCACACTCTCAAAAGAGAAGTGTTTATTTTTTAAATTTTTTTGTTTTGTTAAAGAGCAAGTGTTTATTCAAGAAGAAAATATCTCAAACATGTTGAGACTTTAATCAATTAATGGAATAAATGAAATTACAAGAGCAAAAACATTATAAAAGAACAAGAGCAAACGAATAGATCAGGGTGATTGGGCATAAAAAAGTGGACGACGGTACTCATCGAAGAATTGATCACGATCCACGTACACGATTGCATAGAGTGCATAGATGATCCCGGGTACGTACCCCAAAAGGGTTAGGATCAGACATATCATGAACTCCGTCTACACGTTAAATTTTGACAATTTACATATTTAAGCTCTTGATTGAGACAAAACCAAGATTGAGAGGGAGAGAGAAAGAAGACTTACAGTGCAACAGCCATGTCTCAGACAAACCCCGAGAGGAGGGATGAGTATGGCGATCATTATTTCACAGCAAATCTCGCACCCATTCGCCATTTCTCAATGTTTTGATCCTTTTTTAGTTCTTTTGTTAGATCGAGAGGACTTATTATATAAAGAGTTAATTTGTGCAGAGGTAGAAATGGGAACAATAATTAGTGCAGAGGTAGTATCAGAAGTTGTCGGTTCGCAGGTAGTATCAAAAATTAGAAAGGGGCTGCATACAGCCTTTATTTACAAAAAAACCAAGCCGCGTGATACGTATGCGCGTGGGCGAAAGAGAGGTGGCTCTATGTGCAACCGAAAGAACATTCTGACTTGCCTTTAATATGTCAGATAGAATTGATAGTTATTCGGCAAAAGTCAATACGAGGTGATGGTTATTTAATGCGTGTGTCTCTCGTTTGAGGGTGTGGGATTCGAAATCAAACGAAAAGGTTTAGGCGGGATGCGAAATTTTAAAGGACTAACCTAGGGCTGTTATTTATAACAGCAGTTTATAGAAGTTAAAAAGGGATGTAGCTGTATATCTAAACAAATGTCGTTTGACAAAAACTGACTGAACATTTATATAAACACATAGAGGTCTAATATACTAAATTTACATAAGATATATGACTCTATGAAAATATATGAACATGTATCTAAATTTATAGATAAATATTAATTCATTAACTAATTGAGAATTTTTGATTAAATTCGATTTTGTTTTCCAGAAAAAAACATGTTTCGATTGATTTCATGCATAGCCTATGCTCCATCGTCTTCTTCCTTTTCACTCCAAAATTTCTTGTTTTGTTTGTGCTCTTAGTCACCGTCGTTGGTTTTAAATCTACTGTTTCTTCATCGTTTGCAAAAAAACTCTAGCTATCTATATTTGGTCGTTTCTTCTTCCCAGATCCACTTACGTCTTTACCTATTTTCTTAGATCCGGTTGGACATTCACAAATCTGCATAGATCTATACTTTCGTGTTTGCATGTTCATAAGTTTTCTTGCGGCTCCATTAACTGTTCATCCCCCTCGTAATCCACATCCAGCAAGACCAACCTTGTTATGTCTCCACATGTTCATGTTTTTAGCAATCCAAGTTAATACATGGATATTCACAATTGGATAAGACTCATTATTTGCAAACGTAGAGCTCTATGTTACATTGGCTATGTTACCTTCGAGGTATGTGTCATCAACCACCGGCGTTGCGTCCCTAGCAAAAGTTTGCACTGGCATTTCAAGCATATAAACATAATAAACACGACGTTGTTTTTCTTATCGGTTTGAATGAATTAGAAAAGAGTTGAGAGAGATATAAACATAAGATCTGCATCTGGCGGGTTAGTAGAAAGTGGGCCAACGTCCCGGAGAACACCGGCTTTGAGTAAAGATCCAAGATTTTCCCAAAGCAAGGTCGAATGGTTTCGATCTCCTTGGAGGTCAGGGCCTTTAGAACGGCTTTGATGGTATTAAGCTTAAAGTAGATGTTAACACGAGCACCGGCAGGTTCTTCTCTGTCTGCAAAAAGCCTAGAAGGAAATCAATATCTGCCATTTTCCTGCAAAACAGAGAAGCCAATTTATTAGAAATATAGATCAATAAACGGAAGATGATGACATGCAATTTATGTATGAAGCTCCAAATAAAATTATGGATGTCTAACAGTGGATCTACGTCAAAGAGGTGAAGATACATGCAGATCTAAGGATGTGTATAAGGAAATTTGAGGACGAAAGCCTAACAATAGAAAACAAAATCGTAATAGCGAAAAAATGAAAACAGAAGTTAAAACAGAGAGATCTAAACGAATTAAGGAAAAATCAATTGGTTTTGGAAGAGAATGAAAGTGACAGTTCGCCTCTTCGAATTCGGGTCTACGGGATACCAAGTTACTTGTGATATGAGGCGACGCCGATTAGCAATCTCACCGCAGCAAACTCGGTCCTCGAAACAAAGGAAGAAGACGATGAGGCTTAAAGTTTCCAGAGAGAGATAATAAAGTGACTGTTTAATATCTCGAGTGGAGATAATAAAGAGAAATCTTCTTTTTTTTCCAATGTAACGCGTTATAAATTGGGCTGTTCGATTATAGCGCGTGAGGGTATAAACGGAAGAAATATGGGCTGAAATCTTCAATGTCTTGGGTCGAAGAGCATAATGTCGAAAATTTAAATAAGCCTGGATCCGTTACTTCTCAGCCAATTATCTCTTATATAAAGGGAAGAGAGACATAAAAAGAAAACAGAGCCAACTTTTTTGAGAGGAAAAAAAAAAACAGAGCCTGAAAACGACAACGTTTAGAACCCATATCTGATGACAGAAAAAGAAACAACAAATTAAGAAAAGAAGAATGAATATTCAAATGTAAAGTATTTTTACGAGTACAAAGAGTGGAGCTATTTTGAAGCTCTTTGTGTGATGGATTGTGCAGAAGATAATCTCTCATATTTTATGTTTATCTAATAGAATTAATATGATATGATTGGTATATGAACCAAGTCATGCCAACAGGATCTAAGGAGTGATGAGCGACATGTTTTTGTTGGAGGCCCGACCACACAACAAAGCATTTTTGGGCAAAGGGTATTCATCTTTGGGAGAGTGAACTGGAGAATAAACTCGAAGGTAGAATTGTTGACCTAAGTATTGTCTCGCCCAGAACTGGCTCCTTAGATTCCACATCCCCACATTGTCCAATGCCACATATATAGCTGTCCAAGATTCTGGATATACCTACAACAACCAAACACATTTCAACTTTATGATCAAAATTCTTCATTCTTTTTGTTTTGTGTTTAGAAGAGATATAGAGGTTTTTTACGTACTTGAGTAGTGGAGCGAGAAATAGCATCCTTGAGATTATACTCTCGTCTGCTCGCACGTGACCATATTCCTTTTTTGATCCTGTGGACAACTCATGGACGTCAACGACCATTGACGCACCCTAAACCCTAAACCCTCATTTGTATGATTCTCAAAGTAGGATTAAGCTATTTTTCTTACCCGACAACCCAAAAGTTGTATCCATCGAGGTGGTAACTTTGGACTATCTTCTCGCGGTTTTGAAAGATGATCTCAAGAAAAGCATTGTGGTGTGCTCCCATCACTGCCGTGTCTAGCCTCATTCCTCCTCCTCTTCTCGGCTTGTCAGGGATGCTTCCGACTGTAAAAACATTTTTTATCTTAAAATGATCCGCCAGCTTCAGTGGAGTATCCGAAGGCACGAACGATACACCGTTTATGGCATAGCGTTGCTTTCTTTTCACAAGAGCCGCTGAGCTTTCCAATATTATAGTCCTAGAATTAATCTTCATTTTACCATAATGGTACGTACGAGCCTTGAGGGTTGGTCCTTGGCCCGGACGCAGTTAGGTTGGTCCTAATGGACTGGGCTTGTTTGATAGACCATTCTATCTCATTTGGATCGGGTGCTCGAGAAGGGACAATCTTATGGCCTTTGGAGTTGGAGTAGTGGAGAGTGGATCCCACCCCAACGTCTGCCCCGATAAATCTTGTGGAAACGACTATGGAATAGTTTTGGGGAGGTTGGTCCATGGTGACCAAGACAGAGTAAGTTTGACCAACATGAATGTCGAGTGAGGTGTACATGGATTGGACCGTGTGGGTTCCCTCGACCTCAATGAGCTTAAGCTGATGACCTAATATTTCGAAATTGAGGGAGGTTTGAAGCCCTACATTTGATAATCTGAATCTGTACGTTTTACCTATCAATTGATCCACGAAAGTGATGAGAGAACTAATCCTTCTTTTTTTTGTAACTAACGTAATATTTAGAGTTTTTAAAATGAACCTTTAATTTGTCGACGGTGATAGAATAAACAGAACTTAATCCTTGGCCATTGATCATAACCCCATCAGGCATCGTCGGTAACTTGCGTCCTCCGTCCAAAATTTTCTTTAAAGTCTGGATGTAGAATCAATTATGGTCATCATATACATATACATTAAGAAATTATGGTCATCAAATATATGTCAATGAAAAATACTAATTAAGCATGACTAGTTAAAAATTAAGAAATGTACCGTATGGTTACGTCGATACCAATCGCCTATGAGGAAGGTGAAATCTCCTGCGGGTTCAGGGAAAGGGACGGGGATGCGAGGGAGGCTGTAGATACGGAGGCTGCCATAACCACCGGCCAGTTTTTGGACTGCGAGGGAAGGGAAGTAGAAGTAACTACCGACCTGATCTTTGACTTGAAAGTCATAAGTGTAATTCTTGCCTGGTGGGATTGGACAAGTCGTCCCATACACTCCATCTTGGTACGAATTTTTCCTCATGTGCACTCCATTCCTTCATTTATCACTTTTTGTATTTATTAAATCGTTGATATTCTAATTAATTAACATGAAAACTTTACGTGCTCACTAACAATACCCAACAAATTAACAAGATTTTGAAGAAACGGCACATGCATGCAAATTGGGTCCTTCATACATACAATTTACCAAACTCCAATCCTTTCTTCTAATATAACTTAAGCTTTTGTTAATTGAAAAGGACTGATACAATCTCGCTAATATTACAAAAGAATGAGAAATAGATCATACCAAGATAAGAGAAAGGGCTCGTCTAGATCGTTGTGAACATTGATGACCAAATTGTCATTGGTGAGTGAGCGAATCTCCGGTCCAGGAAATTGTCCGTTTATTAGGATTCCCTGTGTGTTTTAAATATTAATATAAGCATGATCAAACAAACACACAAGAAGCAAGAAGCCATTTTGGAAGAAAATGTACCCTTCGAGGCAAAGTACGTAGAGGTATCTCGCCGTAAGTGACCCTCCAGTTGTAAAAAAGGGTATCTCCAGCTTTAACAAAATAAATGATGGTCGTCGTCATCATCATCCAAATACCTCCGTTTAGCCACCACCTCATACTCGATCTTGATGAAACTTTGGTAATGAGGAGGACAAGAAGAAAAAGTTGGAAGATAAAGCGTGAATGTGAATTTTAGAGCTTGTAGTAGTGACAGAAAAAAGACTCAGTGACGTCTTTAAAGTCTAATGGGAAGCTTTTCAATAAGCTAAATAACGAATTACGTGTATCATTCGATTTGTTATAAAGAGAAAAAAAGTTATCTAGCAAGCCCATTAATTGGCCTTGTTATGCTGACTGTTGCATTCTCAATTGTTGTTTTTGGGCTTCATTTCTTTAGAAAGGTGGTTCTCATTGACATGATTCCCAAGAAAATTAATAGACAGAGTTATTTCACAAAAATAGTGTGTTAAAAGAAGTGTTAAAACCTTGCGAGAGATAACACACAGTCTATATTAATATACTAAGAGCATGATTATAGGTAGTCTCTTAGAAAATAATTTTAGCAATATTTAAGTAATTTATTTGTAAAAGTGATTGTTAAGAGATAGTATTTTTGAGTTAAGATTTTTGTGTGATTAATGGTAGGCTCTTAACATGTGGTTCTTAGAAAAAAAAATATTAATATAAAAATAAAATTTATAATTATAGAAAATTTAATAATTGTTGCAAATTAAAAAAATTAAAACATACATGAGATACAATTAATTAAAAAAGAAATAAAATTAACAATTTTAAGTCATGAACCTCATTTGAGGTTTTTAAAAATTTAAATTTTTGAAAATTTGTGTTTAAGTGTTATTGAAACACTTGATCAAATTTATGTGTTTTGGTTTTGTGGAGAAAAAAAAAGATATGGTTTTGGTTTATGTGTATTGGTTTTGTGGAAAAAACAAAGATATAGTTTTGGTTTATGTGTTTTAGTTTTGTGTAGAAAACAAAGATATGGTTTAAAGTGATTCGTCTTTTGAAATTAAAAGAGTGAGTAGTAGGTTAAAGTTGACAAACGTCATGAAAAAATGAACTTGTAGCAACAGAACATTGGTAAACATTTATTACATCATTCAAAAAGGTCCGAGAACAAAGAAAAGCAACAAACATAGCCTCGAATCCAAAAAACAGGTGTTAAATCTTTAGCTTTTCAAGACAGAGTTTGACAAATGTATCTTCCCACGAGTCAATTGAGCTCCAACAGTTGCAGTCTCATTAGCTTTTGACTGGGAGCTATCTTCCCACGCTCTGACAAAAGACAATCTCTTCTCCTTTGACAAATCAGCTAGCTTAACATATCTAGATAACAAACAAATGGAGCTCAGTAACTTCCACAAAACATCACAACCAGAAAGTAGTCACAAAGTTTAGATTACCCTAGACCAAACCATCACCATTTAAGGCTTTGGTTTTATTTTCGTCTTGATCATGTTCCTTTTCATCTATAATGGAGCTTTAATTGGTAAAGAATATAAAGCAATGGAGCTTTTCATCTACAATGGAGTTTTTTTTTGAAGAATCAGAGAGGAAGAACAGGAAGAAACCTCGTTGTTGGTAGCCATGGCCTCTACAAATGCAAGTCACCAACATTGTTGTCAACCTCAATAATCATGGAACCAGCCAAGAGTTGCATCACAAGTCCAGATGTGACAATAGGAGTAATACCAAGCTCCATGACAGTTCCACGGTTGGACGCAAGAATGACACGCATCCAATAGAATGGATCAGCACCGGTCGTGGAATGGATTCCATAAAGAGGAAGCTGACTGCAGACATGAAAGATGAAGAGAGAGATGACAATGTAGATAACCTAGCACCTTCCTATCAGCACTCTGAACCTCTGGCAAAAACGCAAGGAATGGCCTCACCAAATGCAAAACTCTAAATCCTCCTCCCATTCTAGTATCCGATCAACTATATCTGCTTCTGTAAATAAATCACAAATCACTCCCAAGTAAGCTTCTAAACACACAGATAATCACAAATCCACACGCATGCACCACATTTATAACACACAGATGATTCTTTTTCCAACACTCAAAACTCTAACTTAGATCAATCGGGAATAACACAAAGCATAATCTGACACAATTCAAACACATTCAAATCAATACAGATTGAGATTTCTATTGGCAAGAAAAGGATAACGTTCAAACACAAGCCATCACCCAAATCTATCGTTAACCACCGGACTCAATTAATTCCAATTGACAAGATCAAACAAAATCCAATTTCAAAATTTGACGGTTTCAATTCCACTCATCAATCTCGGCTAAAAGAAACTGAAAAAATGAAAACAGATCGAATTCAACACGATATACAAATGAAAAACAGAGAGATTCATATCATGGGAAATAGATTGGAGCATCCTTGAACCAAACTCTCTGATTTGGTGAACTCTTGGGCGATTGAAAATCGATTTTTGGATGCGTTAAAGATCGAAAAAAGAGAGAGACGATGAAACAAAGAAGGAAACAAAAATTGTCGATGAGAGTCGATTTCCGGAAATCATCGTGATTTCTCTGATTTCTCCGTTTTCGTGAAATGAGAGAGAGAAAAACAGAAGGAAAAATAAAACATTACCCATACAAATTACGCCACGTGGACGTCTCTTAAGGCAAATTTTGTTCCTTAATTTAAATGGAGTTAAAACATTAAATTTAATCATTATTTTGCCTAAGATTTGGCTAAGAGTCGGGCGATAATAATAGATTTATACAGAGGAAAAGGCAATGTGCCTTTTGGATTTGACTTTGGGTAAATAAATTCGCATTAGTAGAGACGACCAACATGCTCAGTTAGTAGTCCTTGGGATTCGACGACTACCCAAAGCTCCCTCTGTTTGTATTAAGTGCACATGATAGGGATCTTTATATAGTCCAATATGACAATCGAATGCCAAAATGATTTTAATTTTTAAAAATTCAAGACCTCGGACAAAGTGTTAAATTGGACAAAACACAGTTAAAACCAAAAAATTGAGGGTTAAGAGTTTGAGGGTTAAGAGCACAGCATTTACATACACACATTACTGTCTTGTAGTTTCACGTGACTCTCTTTACCCCTCCCGACCAATAAATAAAGAAAAAATCACAGTAGAAAGAGAACAATGCAAAGGACTAAGGGTAAAAACGGTAAAACCCCAAAAAGATGAGATGATGAAGAGAGGCTCCTCTCAAACTGTAGAGAGTCAACGGCTAAAGGCATGTTCTCTTGGTCAGGACTGCACTTGTTTAGGTGAGGTGGGTGTGGACTATACATAATGGCTCTTAACACAGCTGAAACGGTGGGAATGTATGCCGTTTTGTTACGAGCCAGTAGCCATGTGAGTCCCATGAGCTTGCAGTCTTTGCTCATCATCTTACTCCCTCTCTCTGTTGTTGTCTTCTTGTTTCCTCCTCTAACATTTAGCTGTAATCCATCAAAAATTTGAAACAAATACAAGAATTTTAAGTAAAAAGTTTTTTAAAAATGGCAAAAAGATTGCGTGTGAAAGTGAAGGGTTTCAGAGTGTTGCAGTGCTTTGGGCTAATACGAAAAAAGAAAGTTTCTGAAAAAGCACATCTCCAATTGTTTGCAACCTAAAAGGATAGCCAAAAGAAAAACAATGTGGTTGTGTGTGTATGTGTCTCTTTCAACATAAACCCTAAAAATTAGCAGTAAATTTTTTGTAATTGTGAGTTTGGTGAACATGTTTCTCATGGATAGAGAGTGACAGCTATTATTGAACATTCTGAAGAAGACTTCACGCAAATGAACGCAAAACATTTATTATGCTTTTAAGGATAAGAAATTTTTCATTAAATGCTATGTGAATCCTTAGTATAGGGACATAAAGAATGAAAATTTAATGTAACGGAATGCACAAAAAATTGAATTTTTAACCAAAAAAAGTTATAAAAATTGGACCTTTTGAAGAGCACCGAGGCATCTGGTACAACCGGAGTAAGAAGAATTCCGACATTCTTTTTCAAGATTCTTCACGGCGGCGGTGGGAGTTGCGTTTTTTAAGCCGGAGGAGACATTGAAAGCGGCAGGACAAGAGAGTGAGCTAATCTGGTGGAGACGAATGCCACAGAAGCACAAGATTGCATCGCAGCTTGAATTAGGCTGAGGGATTTTGATTTGTTTGATCAAAAGCGCACTTTGCAATGTGTTGACGCACTTCTGTGAGTCGTCAGGCTTCATGGGTTCGTCGGGGTCAGAAGATTCCGGCGTTGGAGCAGGAGCTGGTAGCTGGAGAGCAGAGCGAGCGTGAGCTGCGAAGAGCCAAGCGGCTAAAACAGGGCAACATCGACTCCGGTCAAGGTTTCTTCCGCAAGCTTCGTTGACACCACCAAAGAGCTCGTTGGAGAGGTCAAGTCGGCAGCTTTGAGCTTGGGTTTCGACGGGGAATGCCGGTACAGTGTTGGGTTGGACCGGTTCGGCGAGTAGGTTGCTCAAGACGGTGGAGCAGAGGAGAGAACAGAGGAGGAGGATGAGTAAAGTGAGACTCTTCTTCATTGTAAATGGCTAGAGAGAGAGAGAGAAATGGATTTAGAAATTGAAACGTTTTCTCAAATCTGAGTCCTTTTAGATTCTGAGATTCACGAAGAAAAGCAGCCTTCCATTATTCACTATCTTCTCTCTCTTTTGTTCTGTCCAAAGGACTATTGTGAAGAGAGAGAGAGAGAGAGAGAGAGAGAGAGAGAGAGAGAGATGTGATGGAAAAAAAACAAGAGATTCCTGACTTTTGGCAGTTTCTGGTTTGTTTTAGAGTCTATAATCCCTTTGTAAACTGTGCTTAGCTCCCGAAATTATAAGCCTTGTCTTTTTGCTTTGTACTAGTAGTAACTTAGAATCCTTTAACTACATTAGGAACAGTGGCGGAGCCAGGATTTTTGTTTATAGGGGTCATATATATTATTATTTTTATTTAGTTACATATTAATATTAAATAATATATTTATCTTGATTTATGATATTTTATAGAAATATATGTGAAAACAATTTTGAGAAAAAGGACAAAAAAAAAAACAAGATATCCAATGATACAAAGAAAAAGAATCAATATGTAAAAAAACTATTAGAGAATTGTAATCATTTTTTAGGAAAAAAACAAAACAAACATAGAAAGAAAATTAATGATGAATGAAAAATTAAATATGATAGGGGTCAAAGACATAAAATTATGGCATGACATAGGGGTCAACTAGGAAATTTTGTACCAAAATATCTAAAATCATTAGATAATTTACCTTATAATTTCAAAACTTTAAAATGTTATGGGGGTCAGTTGACCCCCCTCCCTCTTAATTGGCTCCGCCCCTGATTAGGAATAATGTATATAGTTCATCTTTATACATATACATAGTCATGTATTTTTGCATGTATTCCCTAACAGTAGGCTTTTAATTTTGTTAAAAGCTAGCAAAAATATGTGAAAGAGAACAATTTAAAGATAGGAGTTAGTGAAAATAAATAAAAATATGAATGGTTGAGAAACATAATGAGCCCTTGCGAGGTGAGATTGAGATGCGAATGGAGCATAGTCACAGAAAGAAAAGGGTCGATATCTAAAGGACAAAACACAAAACTCTCTAGTCTCTACAATCATATATTAAATCATTGATTCGCTTTTTGAGCATTGACAAATCCAAAAGAATGTAAACCTCTTTTTTTCAAACGGGCAAGGAAAATGAGCCGGAGGTCCGCCTAGGGAAACGGTCCGTCAGAAGAAAAGTGAAAACTCCAAAAGGCGAGAAAAAAGGAGTCGTCCCTACTTTTCACTAATACACTTCCTAATCTTCCTCTTTTAAGTTCCTAATCCCACCAATTAAAGCATTTTCACACGTTCTTTGTTTGCTTGCTTACTTGCCCATCTACCAAATAGTCAAATACATTATCTATATAAGACTTAGATTTAACTGTTTGATACTTATCTTTGGCTTGGAATTGAAAAGGAAAAATATTATTTTATATGTATATACGTAGTTTAAAGTTATCAATTGGTTTTAAAAAAGTAAATCCATAAAACTTAGAATGACTGTTCAACTGACTTCCACAATAAATCTAACAGCTTCAGGAATATAGGCCTTATATTGGGCCTAATTAACAACTCCAAGGGCTTTAATTGGACCTTGAAGTGGGCCTAGTTAATGTAACTCCCCTAATTAACTTGATTGACGCTTATATTTCGAACAAAGCAATAAGTGATGTGTTTGCTCCTTTTTCATTTCGTTTTACGATAACTTGATAGACGTTTTATAATTTTCTGATTGCTTCCGTCGACTGTGTATGTGGACTTATGGAGCAGAGTTTAGATAGCTCGCCTAAACTTTTAATACATTAACCATTCATGAAAATTTTATAGACTAATAACTTTATCTTTGACAAAACAAAAACAAGAAGTTTATACATCAAACAAAAGAAAGAATGCAACAAAGAATCATATGTGAAAGAAATATATATATGTGTATGCATATGTTGGAAATTAAAACATAAAGTCATCTAAGATGAAATCTTCCGGAAAACCAAAGTCGAAGAAACTGTTGGAGTTGGCTCCAGCTTCAATGCTATCTTGTTGTGGAGAAGACATTGGCGTTGACATGAGCGAGTCTAAGTCAAAACTCTCTGACAAAGGTGGTAATACATCTGCGGAAGCAACGTCGTCGAGTCTTGCGTTCATAAGCTCGAAAGATGAAGTTTCATTGTTTGTTGGGGTAGTACTCTCGGCTTGTGGTTGAGACGATTCTGATGATGTGATTGGAGTTTGAAGATTTTGGTCGAGGTTCGATGAGTAAACTGTATTAGGGTTATGAAGTGGCAAGAGAAGGGAGGCCAACCTCAATACATCGGGATTAAGCAGAGACGACGCATGTGTTGCAACTGATGAAAAGTTTGGCTGATTGAAAAGTGCGCCTAAAAGTGAGGACAAATCAAGAAGATCAAGGCGTGGAGAGTGAGTAACAGGATCGATACCACTCCTTATAAGTCTCTTGCGGATATGAGTGTTCCAATGGTTTTTTATTTCGTTATCGGTCCTCCCTGGTAGACGAGCTGCTATTGCAGACCACCTAAAATTCATCAATTCAATATTAGTGACATTAATCTATGATTAATATAAGTCTCCTCTTTTATTATTCTAATATAGGTCAATACGTACTAGTAAAGTACTAATGATAGTTTATTGGAGTTGATTGCCTACATTTGACATGTACGCTCCGCATGCAAACGTACACTCTCACTTTTTCATTAATCAATATGAATTTCAGACAAATAATTATGGTGTGAACGAAGCTTACTTGTTTCCCATAACACTGTGTAGCTGAATGATAATTTCTTCTTCCTCGAAAGAGAATCTTCCTCTCTTGATGTCCGGTCTTAGATAATTGGTCCATCGAAGACGGCAGCTTTTTCCGCATCTTTGGAGTCCTTTAATTTGTACAATACAACTTATAAGTGTGTGATTCAATAAATTGAGAATATATTAACCTAATCAGAACAAAAATATAAGAAATATAGATGTGTATAGTTTACGTACCAGCATTTTTGGGAAGAATACGCCAATTGCCTGGACCATGAAATCGAATATAGTCGATGAGTTTCTGATCCTCCTCAGCCGTCCATGGTCCCTTCTTCACTCCATTTTTATCACAACAAGGTGACCTTCCCATCTTTGTTTTGTTTTACACAGATATAATACAAGAATCGACGATAGATTTCAATAATGATTTAGTTCTGTTATGAAGATAAAAGAAAATCAAAGTGCCAAGTGGAGTTTCTTAAATTTCGAAAAGAGGACTTGGATTTTAGAAATGTCAATGTGTGGATGTACTCATACCTTCTCCGTTCATTTGTTTATATAGGGATGTGAATTATGCGAAGAACTTAGTTAATGCGGAAGAGAGCCAAGGTCAATTCCACTTGGCATGTACCTAATATGCCACGTCCTTTTGAGCCACAATATCGTCTTTGTTTTTTTACTGTATATTCTAGAAACGATCCACGTGATAGTATGCCTGGTATTTTAATCTAATCTATCTATCTAACTTAGATTCTGTGATCAGTACAATTAATAATATCTTTTGTGTATATTTTGGAGTGAATATATTGTATTTGTATATAGATAAAGTAACTACGAGGTTACAATAGATCTTGTGGGGTAACTATTCGGCGGTGAACATGTATTTTTTCACCTTATGGTGGTGACTGGTGAGAGTCAGAGTGAAGCACATTAATAATCTTTTGCTTTTTGTTTGTGGGTTAAGTTATTGACTTTGCTTAAACAAATAAAAAGGTTGTTGACTTTACATGTTAATATAGGTCAGTTGACTTTTACATACATGTTTGGTTAAAGAAAACCTGGAAAATTAAGTATGAGAATATATGTTACGTTGAATTTTGTAACATAAAGCCTAGAGTTTCAAAGGTTAAGAGAGTGAGGGCGGTAAAGTAGTTGGATATTCTCATCAAAAAACATTTCAAATAACGTGTTAATGTCATGTGCCTTTTGCTTGTGGTTCTAAAATTGATGATGAGACAAATTGCAACATTTTACTTGTGCAACGTAATTTCAAGTTTCATTTGTACAGATTGCTTGTGGAAGGGTTTCTCCGAACAAGCCATCCACGTTGGCACTAATTTAGTCGATTTCAAAAAGCAAATTAAATAACAACAAAAATGCAAAACTAGTGAAACTTTTTATTTTATTTTTTATGTTTGTTAAATTGTTGGTGGAAAGCTGTGCAACAAACTTTGAATTCCATATCCCCTTTATCACAAGAACCACAGGCTTCTCCGAAGTTCACACCGAAGCTTATTTGTCTACATTTTAAATATTTTTCACTCTCTTAAAATAGCAATGTGTGGATTCATGCAAAAGGTGACACATGGAAAGAGATGTGTTGTGGGGTTGTCCTTTCACTTCTTTTTTGCATCATTCTATCTACTCTTGGTTAGGTTTCTGGATTGGTCAGCGTCGGAGATTTACCAAAAGGAAATCGGTCAGCGTCAGAGATGATGATGATGATGATGTCAAGTCAAAGATTGTGTCAAGTCACGCATTAGGAGATTCTCGAACAAGGCCTAATTAATACCAAAGCGTTTTACTTAATGGGCCACTTGTGGAATTAAGCCTCGCACGTTTAATGGGCTTCATTGGTTGTAAAAAGGAGCTCATCAATAACGGGCCATGTTTATTGCTGCTATATATCATCACTTTGTAATTGCCTTTTACCTTAATAAGTTAAATGTTATAAAATATATAACAAATGATGACAACATATTTTGCAGAATATCTAAATATGTATAAATTTATATAAATATATTAAACTGAAAAAGGTATGAAATATATGAAAGATGATATATAATACAAAGACAATGGACTCCGTTTCCATATGTCAGCACAAAAAAGTAAAGAAAAAGAAACAGTAATTCTTGACCAATAAAAAAGGAAAAAAAAGCAGTAATTAGATATGCATGTTAAAGAAATAAAGATCACGTTGTCATGTGCACAAAGACCATTTAATAGTACTAGTGTTTTATCTATAAAAGAAAAAGGAAAATCAACATTGTGCCTATTAGTCTTGGTATATCAATACCTTAAAAAGGGAAGAAAATCTTGGTATAGAAACTTCAGGATCTCCATTATTTAAATCTAATTACTCTTTCAAGAACACAACAATAGGGACACAATAATACATAACTTTTTCTTACAACCCCTTAAGAGATTTCATGGTATGATGTCAACTTCGATCGTCTTTTGCATGATTAACGATATATGTCGATTTCATATTTTTGCTATTTGAATCTTAAATATGAATACTGATGAGTGTTGATATATGAATGGTTCAGTCAGAGACGAGCATGGAAAAATACAAGAATTTATCAGATTTCCTTAAGAAGTTCTACATTCCTTCGTACGTTCTCTCGCCTGAAGCCGAGCCTGTGGCACAAACCAGTAGTACACCACCTGAGAGCCCAATCCTCGTATTCATCAACTCCAAAAGCGGAGGTCAACTAGGTGCAGAACTCATCCTTACCTACCGCACTCTACTCAACGACAAGCAGGTCTCTATATCAATTTAGCCATAGACTAATGATTCGTTGGTTTTTGAAATTGGCTTCTAAAAAAATTTGAAAACGAGAAAAAGTGATGAATTCGTTGATTCTTCTTGAATACGTAACCCTATGATTTTTAACCTAAAATTCAAACTTGATTGAAACATGGCAACTAAATAAAATAAACAATGGTCTAAATTTACTTACCATGCATATATTATATTTTGGAGTTTTTATTGATTGCAGCACGTTTTGTAGTTCAGGTTTTTGATCTTGAGGAAGAGACTCCGGATAAGGTGCTGCAGAGAATTTATCGTAATCTAGAGAGGCTAAAAGACGATGGTTTCGCAAGCAAGATTCGGGACAAGTTGAAAATAATTGTGAGTTATATTCGTCGATCGATACGTAGAAAAGATGTTAATGATTAAGTCATTAAGGCTGAGTTGTGTGTTTGATTAGGTTGCAGGGGGAGATGGAACAGCTGGTTGGCTCCTTGGAGTTGTTTCTGATCTTAAATTATCCAATCCACCTCCAATTGCTACGGTTCCTTTGGGTACCGGAAACAACCTTCCATTTGCATTTGGATGGGTATGTATATATATACACTAATGATCACTTAATCATAATGTATCTCATAAAATATGTTTCTTTCTTCTTACTAAATCTCATCATCTTCAGGGTAAGAAAAATCCTGGAACAGATAGGTCTTCGGTGGAGTCTTTTTTGGATAAAGTGATCAATGCAAAAGAGATGAAGATAGACAAGTATATATCTAGTGACATATATATCATTCTCTTCCAATTTTCATATATTTTATACTTTGAATTTGGATTGATATATGTATGCATTTATATCTTAATTAAGTTGGCAGATACTTATGAGGGTGAAAGCTCCTAAGCAAGACTCTTGTGATACTAATGCACCTCTTAAGCTACCACATTCTCTTCATCGTGCTTTTCCATCAGATCAAGAAAATATAGTATGTCATTGTCTTCTTTTGTGCATCATCTCTTTCTTTTATTCTTATATGATCAGCAATATTTTTCAATTTTTTCCAGGAAGATTACCAAACATTTCGTGGGGGGTTCTGGAATTACTTTAGCTTGGGTAAGAATTTTGCTCCCTGGCCGTTGAAAACAGCTCAATTTTTCCCCCTAAACAGCATTGCGGTTAGGTTCTACTTTACTAGATTGTTTCATCTTTCAGATGTTAGATATATATAGAAATGATATCTAACCAAATATCATGTCATAGTCATAGACATTTGAAACTTGGATTATAAGTTAGTTGTATGACTTCTCATTACATCGTTAACTGGTTGTCTTTGTGGAAATACAATCTAATCCCTAATCAATTTTATTGCAGGAATGGATGCTCAAGTATCTTATGCATTTCATTCTCAGAGAAAATTGCACCCAGAAAAGTTTAAAAATCAGCTAGTTAATCAGGTTTACATATATACCTTGCTCTTAAAGTTTTTTTTTTATGTTGTCTTCAAAATGATGTGGATGTGATTACTTCATCTAGTATGAACTAGAATAACAAAGAGTAACAACTAATGTTTTCATTGATTTCATGACATTCAAGAGCACATATCTAAAGCTTAGTTGCACACAAGGATGGTTTTTTGCCTCTCTTTTTCACCCTTCTTCACAGTGAGTATATTTTTCTTTGCTTATCCATGAGTTGTTCTGTGCTTAATTAGAAGCTCAAATACTCTTTGGCATTTGTGGCAGAAACATAGCTCAGCTTGCAAAGGTTCAGATTTGTAATAAAAGTGGCCAATGGAATGACCTTCACATTCCACAAAGGTAAAGGTTATACGAGGCTTTTTGTACAATAAACAAGATTGTCCAAAATAATTAAATTAACACATATATTTGTTTTGGCAGCATAAGGTCCATAGTCTGTTTGAATCTTCCTAGCTTTTCTGGAGGACTAAATCCTTGGGGAACACCAAATCCTAAGAAACAACGTGATGTAGGTTTTTAAAACATTCTCTTCACAGTAATTTGCTCAAAAAATGGTTAATGTTTCTTTGTGATGTCTCAACAGAGAAGCCTAACTGCACCATTCGTTGACGATGGACTCATCGAAATCGTTGGGTTTAGAAATGCTTGGCATGGTCTTGTTCTGCTCACTCCAAATGGACATGGGACAAGACTTGCACAGGTAAATGTAAAGTGATAGAAGAAAAACTGAGTTAAGTGCATACTTTTAACTCGTGTGTGTGTGTAGGCAAACCGAATTCGATTCGAGTTCAAGAAAGGTGCGGCGAAGCATGCATACATGAGAATGGATGGAGAGCCATGGAAACAACCACTTCCATTAGATGATGAAACTGTGATGGTAGAGATCTCACATCATGGACAAGCCAACATGCTTGCAACCCACAATTGCAGCTCCAAAAGCATGTTTGAGTCTTCTTCCACAATCCGGTTTAGTGATGATGAAGATGACTCAAAGTGAGGATTAATTTTAGAATCCAGTAGAAACAATATTCTCTTTCTTGAGCTCGTATAGTAACAACTAACGATCAACCAAGTTCCCAAACTCACCTAACCTCTGTTTCTTTGTCCCCTGTTCTTTTTCTTTATACTAGGATATGACCCGCGGTACACCGCGGGTTAATTATTATTATTTTTTTTTTTTTTATAAACTGATGAATTTGTTGTGTATAATATTTTTTGTTGTATACCGCTGATCACATGCGTTGTATATAAAAAATAAAAAAAATTAAGTTATATTTGTTTTGTTTACTATTTAAGATTGTATAATTAAATTTTGATTTGTTAATTCTAGGATTTCACCCGTGGTATATTGTCCCGTAGTAATATCGACCCAAACCCGTCCCACTATATACTCCTGTCATGTGAAATTAAACATCATTTTGTTATTTTTTAATAACTTTGAAAGACATATAATTCAAGTCAATTTAAAAGTTTACTTTCAAATGGTTTCCATAATATATATATTTTTAAATTAGTATGTGTTTTTGGACCAACCCGTAAAAATAATTTATAATTGTATCTTAAAATATTAAATAATTGTATTTTGATTTGTTAATTTAAGGATCTCACCCGTGGTATATTGTCCCGTTTTAGATCATTGTAGAAATTAAGAAAATATCTTAATTACTCAATTTCGGGTCAGAATTAAAAAAAACGACCTGATTAAATGTGCAATTTGTTCTTAAAAAAATGTTAACATAGATTACACACATACTTTTTTTCTTCATCGATTGAGTAATATATGTCTGTTTTATAAAATTTGAATCATAACATATGTAGAAAAAAAACTAAAATTTATTAACTATATATATTTTATAATAATTCAAAATAATATAAATATAAGATCAAATAAAAGTGAAATGAGAATCATATATTTATGTTTAAATTAGGTAGAGAGGTTTTAGGAAATTAGCTCAAATTTGTTATATTAGCATTAAATTATCATATTTGATTTCTTAACTATAAAAATTGTAAAGAATATACCATAAATAAAGAGTTTAGATTAGTTGAGAATATATATATAATTTAGATTTTATTAGGTATTTTCGTTTTTAAATTTTGCCATAATTTAAGGAAAGATCCGATTGAAGATTTCCGGGTCAAAATCAGAAAATATCCGACCCGATTAGAGGAGCAAATTTGTACTTCAAAAATGTTAAGTAGATATGTTCGAACATACAAAGTACTGCATTAAGGGTTTGTTGGGCTTAAGACTTTTGGGACTTGCTTCTTGCCCATTAAATCGAACCCTCTAGTTCTTTCGGAAGTTTCACTTGACTTCTCCAGAGATTTCTTGGAGAAACTCTTAGATGCACAAAGATCTTGCATGATAGGCAGAGGTCATTATAATAACCTCTGGAGACTATGTGACGTTGCCAAATTGTCAAAGTACAGATAACAAACTCGATGAACAAAGAGAACAGCTATGTATGTAGCAATAATCAAACACAAACACAGACACATAATATATTAAAATCAATGATAATGATAGAAATACAGAGAGAAAGGTAGAGACATATATAATGACTGATGTGTGAAGTAGGAGATCACAAAAACTGTCTCCATCCAAATGCTAATGAGTACAACCCTAAACTACAACCTACAACACAATGTGGGCTTATAACCTTTTTTCAAAAGAAAGGTCTCATAGGACAAGCAAGAGAAGAAGAAGATGAGCTTTCTGCAAACTGATGAGAACTATCCAAATCATCCCAAAGGGGACTTTCAGGACCCCATCCAGATGTAACCGCATTGTACCACGCCTCAGCCATGCCTTCGTCTCTCCCAACATCAATCACCGCTAGTTCCTTGCTTTCCAAGTTAACCTCGCTTGGCTGCGGCGTTTCAGGCTCTTTCTGCTCCGATGAGTTTGAATCATGCAGCTCGCTTTCCTTATTCACAAAATGCTCCGGGAAGTTCAGTGTTGCGCTGTGGCCCCTCAATTTGAAGGCTTGGCGGTCGTAGGCCATGGCAGCTTCTTCAGCTGTATCAAAGGTACCAAGCCAAAGCCGTGCCCTGCTTCGTGGCTTACGGATCTCTGCGACCCATTTTCCCCATTGACGTTGTCTTACTCCTCTGTACAGCTTGGTTGCGCTATAGGGTTGAACAGCTTCTTGGCTCATCATCATCATTCTTCCTCTTGGACTCAAATTCAATGTGTCACTCCAGTACTTGGCCATATACTGCTGCTGTTGTTGTTGAGGACTAAACGAGATCATTTGCTTCTGTCCTTGCATTGTCGGGTCGTGTTGTAGCTCAACCGGAACGTATGATCCGAGTTGTTGCTGCTGATTCTGAAGTGTTGGATCGAGAGAAAAGGGGAAAGCCCCTAATGAATAAGGAGAAGAAGAAGATTGGAAATAGGGTGTAGGACGATTAGGACTCTTCATTTTCTTCATAGATCTTGGGGACGTGGAAGAAGCTTCTCCAAAAGAATGATCCACATTTTTACCTTTCGTAATACAAAGATTTAGCTCCTCGTCAAAGTCCATCTTGACGTGGCACGATTCGCCAAAATAGAGTGAAAGAAAGGAAACTTAGAGAAGAGAGAGCTAGAAAAACAGAGAAAATTGTGTCTTGTTTTGTTCTTATTTGGTAAGAGAGAGACGACTCTACATGGGTTTATATATGAGGGCAGGATTTTAGATATTTTTTTTTGTCAACGAAAGATCTGCTAACCGCTTTTGTTAATATTATATTGTCCCATCTTACTATTGACGACTATTCAAATACAATCTTTTTGGGGTTATTCCTTTGCTTTTACGCCAATTCATTGGCCAATCAGAAAGTTTAGAAAATTTGCATTTTTAAAAAGAGAGATATTGACACAGAAACACAACACGCAGAGATGAAAACATTCACGTCCGTACGAATACGTGGCATTCTCTGTTTTTTTGGACGGTGAAGGCATTCATTTAATCATGCTTCCAAGTTCCTATCCCTTCCATTTTATTTAATTATTTATTTTCCAAGCTTTAATTTGCCATCACTTTTAGAAGCTTAAAAGATAAGATTAGACTGTAAAAACCATCTATAATTTAAGATTTTATGGAGGTTTATGCAAATTGAATGGAAACAAAAAAAAAAAATGATGTTGTTGGTGTAATGGTCGGCTAGCCGCGGCTAAGGATAATATCCCATAAGAATGACCATTTTGATGACAACCAAACGGAGTACTAATTATAGTTTCAATCTTCCGGGTCGGTGATTGGTCAAACTCAGCTTTCGCTTTTAGATATTTTGGTTATTATTTCTCCACCTCCCCACAAAAAGATACTCAACTCACAAGACCGACCAAGTTTGAAAAATTCACAACTAAAGAAGGAATTTCATTTCTCAGACAAAATCATTCTTTTTTGGTAACTAAATTTCAACACTATATCTCACGTGCATATCTATGCGTGATGTTATTCTTCATATCTTCTATATTTAGTGAGGAATACATACATAATTTATAAAGATTTTCAGGTGGGATATCCAAACTAACTATTGGAATTTTATAGTTGTTATGTAAAATTTTCTAGTGGTAAAAAAGAAGCCGTGCAGTAGAAAATCTACTTAAATGTCTATAAGAGTATTATTCTTAAGAAAATTCGTGACTATTAAGGCACATGTTTATTCTTTGTTTTTTATGAGCTAATATTGTTGGGTCTAATGTTTAGAAACAGTATGTAGTTGTTTTGGTGTAATTTTAGTTAGGGGTGAGCCGTGAGCATAAAAAAAGACGAACCAAAATGAACCAAAATTCATTGATTCAAATCATAACCACATTTTATTAGAACTATAACAATAAATACTATTTCGGCTAGAGACTCATGGGCCACTGACATTACATTTGCATCCAAATGTATACCGTTGAAACTTTTCTACAACTAAAATAAATGATTGACCCAAAAAAATGCCACTACAACAATTTCTAGATGAAAATTTTTAAAACTATATAGATAGTACATATAAACGTTCTTAATGTTCTTAATCATTATTGTTATAATCAATCATCATCATCTATAAATGTTCCCAGAACGTTATTTATTTGGAGAACATACTTCAATTTAGCTGAATCAGAACGTGCTAAAACAAGTCTGCATGTTCCAGGGGATTAACGAAATCAACACAAAGATGCGAAATAATTGCATAAAGCTATAAATTTGTCTAATTCCGTGAAAAAGCTATCAATCACTCCTTCGGATCATCACTCATCTAAATAATTTTGGATCAAACTTAACTTTTGGCCAATGATCCAATTTGGACAAAAGCCGAAAGAAGCCTAGTAAGTAAATAATATCAGAATATTATTCTAGAGGCTAAGAAAATAAATTTGAGATAATTTTTTTTGATAACCCAGTGTCCAGACCACACAGTGATCCGACTAGCCCACTGGGCCTAAGCCCGCGTGCCTGGGATTTTTAAGCCTCCACTTAAGGGCCCCCCGGAACTGGTGGTCTGGGACGCTGCGCCCCGCAGGTAAATTGCGCAGTGGCCGGGACTCGAAGCCGGGTGGCGGGTGCCTCAGCCGAGGGTCCTTTACCACCAGGAGACAAGCCGCGGTTAATTTGAGATAATTGTAACATAAATATATCTAAATATCATGTAGAAAATTCTACAGTAGACATTTTTGTAATAATCTTTATGTAAATGGTTATTTATGTTGTATAATTATTATTACTAGATTGTGTACCCGCGCGTTGCGCGGGATTTAATTTAAAACTTTTATTCTTTAAATCAATTGAATTAAAAAAATATTATACTTTACTCATGTGCATTATCTTTCCAAAGTAGTAAAAAGTTTCTCACATTTTTCCCTACAATTTTTTTCGTTATCTTCTATGATTCACTCGTTGTCTCCCGACATCTACTCTCTTTTCTCCTTAGCTCGTAACTATTTTCTCCTTCATATCTTTTAATACTCAATTTTTCTATAAGTTTCATGATCTTTTTATTTAAGTGAATATCGGAAACAGAAATATGGGGAGATGTTTGTTGTAATATTTTTTTAACCATATTTTGGTGCATCTAAAATTATTTTATAGACAACAAATCTCATATATGGACTCATTCCTATTCACAGACATAGAATTTCAACATAAAATTTTGCACTTTTATCTTGACCATTTGAAAAATACAAAATCCTCTTTCTATATATATAATTTAACGTATATTATGATTCTAGATAGTATTTTTAATGTTGACTTTTCTAAAATGTGACACTTACGAACTCATAAAAATTATTCAATTTTAGAATACATTTATTTTATAAATATCAAAATCCTTCTTATTTCTAATAAAAATTTTCTTCAGTCTACCATTATTATTCTAATTCCAAATAGCATACTCAAATATTATTATTACACAGTTTTATTTATTTTATAAAATTATTTTGTTTGAATTTTGGTGTATATGATCGTTTTTTTGTTTTATTTCAAATCACCTTAGTTTTTTTCAATCTATGTTAATTTTTTAAACACTGACTAATATTACGTTTTTTTAGGTGTTCATTTAAACTAAGCACCACTTTTTAACTTAGAAAACATTAATAATATAGAAAATTTTAATAATTTAACTATTTATATTATATTATAATTATAAATAATAATATGTCCTAAATCCTTCTTATTTTTTAATCTGTACTCACATTTTGAATGTCTATTTTCAAAAATGAATTGCTTTTTACTTTTAGTAAAAACCTTTAAATTTGGTATTTGTTTTTAACTCTTTTTTCTTTACTCTACTAAATATTTGTAACTCTTAAAAATAAATATTGTACCGTTAAAATATATGATAAGTTTCTTTTTTCCTATCTTTAACTACTTTAAAATATTTACTCATATGTTAAAATATAATTATCTAATTTATATTTATTCAATCTCCATTCAAAATTTTCATATTTTAAGTTGTATATTTATTTTTTTTGTTTCCTCATAATATTTCATTTTATTTTTGTCAATTATTGTTTTTATTCAATGTGTGAATTAATTTTAGTTTTAATGTTTTGTTTTAATAAATAAAATATGTGGAGCCCACAAAAATGTAAAGTATGATAACATGGATGCTGATGTGGACACCCTAGATGGAGAGAAGACTCTCTAATTATATATATAGATTTTTGTTATGAAAAATGTAGTAAATTGTTCAAAAAAAGAAGGGTACCACAAAATCAAGAGAAGGTGCATTTGTACAAACAGAAAGCCACAAAACATTAGAAGAGAATAAATGTATTGAGAGCCCATCATCATCAATCTGACCCCAAAGCAAATTTATGATAAAAAAAATTATTTTGAAGAAAAAGTCAATGTCTATCCTTTCCCTCAGAGTCCCAGATAACAACAATCCAACATTATTGATATGTGCTACTCTTAAACAACAAAACTAAATAGATTGTTAACCAAGTAATGATCTAAAACACTATATGTATCAAAGATAATGAGGAGTAGTGGTGAAGTAGGTGAAGTCATGGTGGTGGACCCTTAGCTGCTTTAGCCAAGAATCTGCTACGCTCAAAAAGCAAAGCAATCTATCATTGTCCCATAGCTTCCCTTGCATCTTGTAAGTGGCCATCCCAAATGCACTCACACTTATCCTCTCCCTCTCCTCCTCTTTCTTCACATCTGTTTCCAATGCCAAAGGACTTTAGAAATGAATATACTAAAACATTAATACACATCCAAGAGGAAAGTGAAAATGCACCTTGGAAAGATGAAGAAAGCGTGTGGTAAGTCAGGAAGCAAGTAGACAAGTCTTTTATGCTTCTATTCATGGGAATGTGATAGATTGGATACCTACACATACAATCAAACATCATCACCATTTTAGTACATTAACCTTAATTTTGCTTTCTGAAACAACACAAAGAAGAAAAGGCAGACCAAGCAACAGCCATCCAACTCGCAGGAGACAGATCAACACTTCTCAATGACCTCAACCCTACGTGTCTTTCTCCCAACTCTTTGATCTGAAAGTAGACAAGAGACTTATGGAATCATAAAACAATGAAAGAAAGAGCTTCAAGAATCAACTCCAAGAATGGGGAAAGAGCAACAAACCTTATCCATGAGAGGGACTCTAGAGTAAGGTGTACATCTCTCGAAATACTGCAAGTAAGAGTAACCGAGGCGATCGAGAGGTTCTTGATGATCAAATCCTTCCTCAGACGAAGAACATCCTTCCCATCTCCACTCCTCACTACATGACTCACTCCCTGAATCCCCTGATTCCGTCTCCTCCCTAAATCATCATTCATCGCAGCGACGACATTTTAGATTCATAAATATGTGTTTATGTTTATGAAAATGACATAATGATCGTTACCTTAGAGCATTGAGAACAGAATGAGAGGTGAAAATCTGGATTGCAGAGAGGTAAGGAACATAGTACTGGACCAATGTCTCGCCGGTTTCTGAGACAATGGGGACACCTGCACCGTAAGCGCTCCACTCGTCGAAACAATCCCAAAAATCTCCCAACCTGAAATACTCTACGCTCTGGCTCTCCAAAGGGTACCATAGACTATTCAGGTTCTTGATCTGTGTCTGCCAAAACACACAGTTTCAGATCCTAAATTCAGAGAATTGTTTAAGAAAAAGAAAAAAGGGTGAACCTTTGGGAGGGAATAGGCAGGCACAATTGGTGTAGTGCAGCGTAGGAATCGGTCTAGGTTGGATTCATTGTCAAAAACCATCATTATCCAACAAAGAACCAAACTTCGACCCAGAAAAAAAACAGAGAGGAGAGAGGAGAGTTTTGCGGGATTCTCTTTCCCTGACGTTTCAAAGAGCTTAACTTTCGGACAAAAGTGTTTGCTTTATTAGACGAGCATTTGAGACTTTCACGGCAATGTCAGAAACCGGGAAAGATTGAACGAAAAGGGACAAACTTTTTAAAGAAAACTCCAACGGAACTCTGTTCTGAGAAATGTGGAAAAAAAAAACAAGTAAATGTATCTCTACTACTTTGAGATAAAAAGAAAGTTAGGAAATAGGTTTATATAAAAACCAAACTCCATGTGACCCATTCTTCTAAGGCAGGAGATTATTGGTAGATTCACCTGTCTTTCTCACAACTCTCCACCTTCTCCATTTATTTTCATTTCATTTAATAAATACATAATTAGCTTTGTCGGATGAGATTGAGTTTGTTTGTTTGGGTTAGTATAAAACGTTATGGTTTCTTAATGTCTTTTTGCATAGTTCGTGAACAACACAACAAAAAACAGAGCTATTACCAAAGAAAGTCTCCTTCTTTTGGATACATCTTCAAAAGAAGAGAAACTGGGTCGATCACATAACAAGACTAAAAAGAAAAACTGGGTCAATGACTCCTTCATATGGTTTAAAAGAAGATGTGTGACAGGATCAGTTGGCAATGTTGTAAACCAAGCAATTGGTTAAAACCATTTACTATACAAGTTTGACACATTCAAATAGTACGACATGGGGATAATAAAAGTACGGAAACGCTCTTTGACTTTTATGGAGTTCTTTCAAATTCTATCGACAACTGTAGAATATGCCGCTAGTCACGTAAATGTAATAAAAAAACATTAAAAAAAACAAAGATTTGATCGGAGTAGAAAACTGTAGAAAGGGTCAAATTTGAAGGTTGCATTTCTTTTACCAACTTCGAAAGTAAGAGATCAAACTCTTTCAAAGTGGAAGCCGTCGTCTCGCTGACTCCTTCTTCAGTTTTTTTTTTTTACTTGTATTTGAAGCCAAATAAATCTGCAGAATTCACGGTTTCAATATGAGAAGAAAAGAGGATTTTAAATAATAAAAGAAAAGTGAGAGAGAGAAAAGAATAAGACCTGGTTGCACAAAAGCCCATCAACAAATTTGGGTCTATATATCACAACCAAAAATTACTAATTAGGCATTTGTGGCAAATGTCGTGACTGATCATCAAGCAATAATTCACCGCCAATACTAAAGATGCCACCAGACTTTGTAGGCTCTCTTTTTAGCAGATGAAGTACTTTGTTTAATGTAACCATAATTAGCTTGAACCATTTCACTCTAATCTATATATTACACACTTTCTCTCTTCCATCTTCCCTCCACAAACCAAACATTCAAGCTCTTACCATTTATTCTCTACTAACACAACAATGGCTTCTACTCTGCAAAATCTGATTCTGACCACAATTTTTCTGGTAAGCCTGCTTCTTGGATGTACAGAGGAAGTAAGCGGAATGCGTTACATTCCCAACTCCCCCACTCCGAGTGAGAGCAAACATTCAGACTTTCTTGTGAACATGGTGCCTCAACCATCTGGTCTCATTCCTGGTTTTGGAAGGTTCTTGCTTCCTCCCACACCTAAGCTTCCATTCCTTCCTTACAAAGATCCCCTTGCTGCTGCCCCAACCACTTCTCATGGAATTCCTATTTGTTTTTCTCCAAACCCTGGATATAAAGCTCGCAGTCCGAGTTCAAGAGAAGATCAAGTTCCACCAGTGCCACAACCATGACCTGTCAACAAATAAGCATTTGCTAGATACAAAAGAGTCTTCAATTCTGGTTTACACAACAAGTTTACTAGTCATTTCATCAGAGTCATATATCTTTGTGATCTCTCTCTATCTCTTCTAAGTAAGATATTGAATGAATTTTAGAGCTTTTGCTTACATACTATCTAAAAATAATGAGAATATTTCCAAATAAAATGTAACGACTCCTCCACATTGCTTATATGATGGGCTTTATCTCTTCAATTGAATCATTCTTGTCTAATATAACAATTTCTGAGTGGATCATAATCTCAGCATTAGCTTAGCATTACCAAAACCAACGATAACTTCGATGACAAATCAAATTTGGAAACTTATAAAAGAATGCGATAATGGACAAAGAAATGTCTTTTCGAATTGAAGTTTCTCTGTAATCCATAGCGAATTGAAAAAACGATCACCATGACCAAAAAAAAATTCAATGCAGGTTCTTTCACGCACCCAATACCTTGAAGATGATGAAACATAGGAAGCAGAAAAATATAAAGAGGAATAGATAATCAACGAACACGAAGAAGTTCGTTGATCCATGGTTTCGGTTTTTCATCTTCATCTTCTTCTTCTTCTCCTCTATCTCCTCCTCATCAATGGGCTCAATCTTCGCCATTGTATTCCCCGTGACCAATACGCCGATCAAGTTTTAACGGGATTCCGAGATTGATTGGTCTTCTTCTCCGATCTATTTCGTCGCTCGTGTTTTCCCTCTGAGATACTATAATAACTTGAGCATGGTAGGCCCATTTAGGACCATTTAATAATGAGAAAAGCCCATATAACGAAATAGTGTTGACTAGTCAAACTTTGGCAATGAAACGATCTTTTTCTACTTCTCCTCCCTCTTCTTCCTCTGTTTCACCAGTCTCTTTCCAGCTACAAATGAGCAGCCACGACCATCGAAGGTTTGGAACGGCGGGTCCTTTAGCAGCGGGGGAAGAAGGAGAAGGACGTTTTGAGAGCTCGGTGAATGCGGTGCCGTTTGGTTTGGTTGCGACCGGAGTTTTAATCGCTATCTTCCTCTTAATTGCTATTTTTGAGAGGTTCATCTTCATTAGTCCAACTCAATCACCACCTCTCGACCAAAAGTTTCCTCCTTTTGCTTCCCCCAAGGTTCATAATCTCTCTTCTCTATTTGCTTTTATATTTTCGCCTACGTTTTTAGTTCTGTTGGCTTTTACTTAGTCTTTTAACACAAGTGCATAAACAAAAAGGCTGATTCGTTTGGAACATCTAATGAGGTTGTGACCATCCAATATTTGTGATCACAACTATGCTTGAGTTTGTTGGATGGTGAGATTAAGATGAAATAAACTTGCCAGTGCATATAGGTTATTAAGTTTAAAGAAGTCTATCAGTCAGGATCATATGATTTACCAGGGTTTATGCTAGAGGAAGCTCTTTTGTCGTATCTTAAAATAGTTGCCAAGTCCAAAACAGGATTACATTAAATGTATTATTTTATGGGGATACAAAACCCCTTGATTCATGCAACGAGGTTTGAATATACGCAGAGTAGAAAATAAGATATGTTAAGAGGATTTTCACTTATTTTGTCTACTACACACTAGTTGTCTTTTGTGTGATGATGATGTCATGTATAATCTTGTGTTGTTTGTTTGTAGATGGATGTGTGTAAGAGAGAGATATCGGTGTTGATGCCTGGAGAAGATGTCCCAACTTTCATTGCTCAGCCATGTCCTTCTTCATCATCATCAAGCTCTTTCTGAAACCTTCTTGAATTTCATTTTTACCATTAGTATCACTCTTATTAGGACTTTATATCTCCTATATTGTCAACCAAAAAAAACAAAAAGACAAAGTGTTTATGTAGTCAAGTGTTGTTAAACAGAACAGTGTTCTCTGTTTGTGTCTGCTTATCCCATAGCAAAAGAGCAGCAATCTCCATAAAATAAAGCCATGGAATTTGTGAAGCGTTAGTTGTTGCGTAGGCTTGCCTTTTACTTTACGAGTCAATAAACAAACCAAAAACGAAGATCCGCAAAAGATTTGGTTAATAATATTACACATTCCGCAATTTACAAATCAAAAAAGGGAAAAAAACAATCAATCACATCAGAGTTAATAATGATGAAAGTAGAAGAGATCATCAGAGAAAGATGAAGCATTCCATGGACACTTCAGGGTCTCTCACAGTTGTTACATCTTCTTCCTTCTTTACCTCAACAGTTACTTTTGCCTCTTCTTCTTCTTCCTTCTTCTTCACCTCTGTTGCTCCGTCTTTCTCCGGAGCTCCTACTCGTTTCTTCATGGGGCTTCTTCTTGCAGAACTCGGGCCACGAGTGGCTGGAGACTGTGAGCGACGCCTTGGATTATCCGATAACCCGCTCCGTGGGAGTGGACCGGAGTCCACATTTCGCCGGTTGTGAGTAGGGTTTGGTTGACGAGACTGTCTCTCTCGGACTAACCTGGGACGGAGCTGCTTCCCTTGAGGAGAATGTCTTTCTGCCGGAGATCTGAGGACTCTTTCAGACCTGTTGCGGCGAGAGGTGGAAGAAGAAGGAGGAGGAGGACGGTAGGGTTTGCTGAGAGCATCGTCTTCGAGTATGGAAGCAGCGGTAGCAGTAGTGGCGGTGGAGTAGCTGTGAGAGACAGAGACGCTGCAAATGTCGGACTTGTTTTGAGAGATCTCCGGAGCTGGTGGTGAGAGAGGACGAGGAACTTGAGCTTCTGAATCTGAGACTGTTGGTGCGGAAGGAACGAGGTCGGGGACTGGGATAGGGACAGGGACGGAGATGGGTACGGGGACGGAGACAGAGACCGATTGGACCACGACTTCTTTTACGGATTCTTCTTCAATGGGTGGAGGAACTTTAGCGGCGGCGACTGGTGGAGGTGTGACTTTTCCGGCGCTGAAGCAGCATCCCATTTCTTTCTACTTTTGCTAATGCTTTTCTCTCTCTCACTACTACTCTCTCGACTCTCGAGAGTCAAGATATGACAACTCTAATGGGCCTGTTTCTCATGTTGGCCCATATTCACACTCTGGGCTCGATTATGCTTTTTGTTTTATCCACTTGACGAAGAATCTGATATTTGTCTCATTCATTCATATCTTCAAGACAAAACGCTAGTGCTTGATTTTCTTTAAAATATTCAAAGAAAATTCAAAATTATGCGGATGGACGGCAAATATCTCGTTTGATAGCGACCCATCATCGTTGGGACAATTTCAAAACAGAACAAGGACATGCCGATTGCCTTGGACAGAGACATGTAACCAAAGTAAGTAAAATACTCAATGCTTATAATATCATCATCTTCCTTTTGGTTAGTCGAGACTGTAGTAGAAGATCAAGAAATGGCTATCATTTTTAGCTCATCATCCATCCACTACGTTGCATTTACCTCATTGTCGAATAAGAACGGGTCCAGCAATCCTTAGTTGGTTTTTGTGTTTATTAAAACTTGAAGTGGAAAGAACCTAACATTGTTGCTTCAAAAACTTAAGTAGAAACTAAATTATAGTTGAAAACAAATAAAGTAGAAATCAGAAAGGGCCAAGGCTCATAAACTTGTAAAACCCAAGCCCATAATAAATGTTTTGAATCCATTAGTTCACTCCCATCCGCTATTCTTTTGTTTGGGAACAACTAGGAGGAAAGAGAGTATTTACTATTTAGACTTGAATTCAAAAGTAAATATGTGATGCAAAAATTGTGTTGACAACTTATTCATATTCATGTCTCTGTAAAGATGTTGACATTATTATTCCCATTATTATTTCATTTTCTACAAAAAAAAATTGGCGACATTTTCTTCAATTCCCATTTATCCATTATGTACTTTTTTTTTTCAACCCATCCATTGTGTATGTACTTAAGATAACATATATACCATATAAAACTCATATGGTCTACTACATACAAAACTACTCTCCTACTAAGTATTAAAAAAATGAGTTCCTCGAACACATAGCTACAAATGTAGATATGACATTGGGGTTTGAGCTCATTGCAGAATACCTAACAGACATAGATGTCAATGACGTCGTCGTCATGTACTTGGTTACTAGTTGTTTTATAGACAACTAGTTGATTAAACCTCTTTTTTCAATTAAAGAAACCAAACTTTATATATTTCTTCAACTTTTATTTATATAAAAAAATAGCCAATGGGGGTAATGAAATGACTCGGTAACCAATGAATCCTGATGAAAGGGAAGAGCCCAAGAATTTGCAGAACCTCAAAGAAAAAAAAAGGACTTTGAAACTTCAAAATCAAGAAGGTGAGAAGTAAGTACAAGAAATGAAAAAGGAGTTATGACATTATAAAATCAAGAGGACCTGAAACACTTGACACAACTCTATTCCTCAACTTCTTCTCTCTTGTGTCTTATCAAAGCCTCTCTCTCTCTCTCTCACCCACCACCGCCTCTGTTCTGCTCTTATCAACCATAGACATTCTCTCTCTCATCCCTACATACATACAATGTTATGTAGGTGATAGATACTAGTATAACATTAGTGTATATAAACATTAATATAATGGAGAGGTCCCATGCCCCACGAGTTTTGTTTTGTTGGCCAGCTAATTCGCATCCTTTTTGTTTTGTTCTGTATAAGAGTTTCTTTGTTACTAGTATAGTATAACCACAAGGCCAAAGAGAGAGAGGCTAAATAAAAGGCGCTCTCTTTCTTATTAAATTTCTCTCTCTTCTCTTCTCCCGAAAAGCCCTTAATAAGCTTTTGCTTTGATATCAGATCTCTCATACGGCTTTTGAGATGCGTGCTCCTTTAGGGCTTTCCTTTTATACCCCAAAACGAGGCCTTTCCTTCTTCTCTCATCTACTAATTCTAACCTCTTCCTCTTCTTCTTCCTTGTCTCTCTCAACTTTTTCTCATACGCTATAAGGAGAAATCTCAGAGAGAAGAGAGAGTGATGGCGAGTAATGAGGAAGAGATGCAATGTGGGTCAATGTTGTTCAAGCAAGAGGAGCTACAAGAGATGAGTGGGGTCAATGTTGGTGGCGATTACGTTGAGGTCATGTGTGGTTGTACCAGTCACCGATACGGCGATGCTGTTGCTAGACTTAGGGTTTTCCCCACCGGTGACCTTGAAATCACCTGCGAATGCACACCTGGTTGCGATGAAGGTCTCTCTTTTTCTATCTACAGTCTCTTCCTCGTGTCTTTCTGATGCTTTTGGCCAAATGGGTTTTGATTTGTGTGCATGTTACATGTGAATGTGTGTGAGATTAAACGTTGTTGCCTCTCGCTTTCTCTTTCTCAACTCTCGAGATGCTTCTAATATAGTATAAGGCAACGATGGTATTTGCTCTTCTCTTTAGGTGGTGTGGTTTTCTTCTAGCTCTTTGTTTTCATGGGTCCTTTGGTTGGTCTCTGCTTAGCTACTATCACATTGGGCTGGTAAAGCTGAAGACTTTATCATGATAACGAGTCTTAATGTATGCTAGATCCGTTCTTGTAGAAAATGAAATGACTTGATTTGATTTGCCATATTAATGTTTTAGGCCGTCTGTTTATCTGTAATGATAATGCGTCTCTTTGTTATTGGCCAAGTGGTAGCTTTATTGACATATGATATCTCTCGGTTAGCTGTACGTGTATGCATACCTCTGATGTCAAAGTTTGATGCAACCTAGTTCTTGTGGTATCTTGTAGCTACCAATGCCATCTCTAGCTTTTCTTGGTATAGATGCTCCATTAGAGCTCTATTTGAAAGTAAAAAATGATTTGACTTGAACATTTTTGATTGTATGATGGTAGACAAGTTGACACCAGCTGCATTCGAGAAGCATTCTGGAAGAGAAACAGCTAGGAAGTGGAAAAACAATGTGTGGGTTATCATTGGTGGCGAAAAGGTTCCATTGTCAAAGACAGTATTGCTCAAATACTACAATGAATCATCAAAGAAGTGCAGTAGATCAAACAGATCACAGGGAGCCAAAGTTTGCCATAGAGATGAGTTTGTTGGGTGTAACGAATGTGGTAGAGAGAGGAGGTTCAGGTTGAGGAGCAGAGACGAATGCCGCTTGCACCACAATGCAATGGCTGATCCAAACTGGAAATGCTCAGATTTCCCATACGACAAGTTGGTTTTTTTTGTTGTCCTTGTATGTACTTAAGTTTTATTATGCAAATGATGGCATTATGATATTGAATGGTGTGGTGGTTGCAGGATAACATGTGAGGAGGAAGAAGAGAGAGGAAGCAGGAAGGTGTACAGAGGCTGCACACGTTCACCTAGTTGCAAAGGCTGCACTTCCTGCGTCTGTTTTGGCTGCGAGTTATGCCGTTTCTCTGAGTGTACTTGCCAGACTTGTGTCGACTTCACCAGCAATGTGAAAGCTTGAAGAAGGCATCCACTAAGAAAGAAAAAAATGTCTGTCTCAGACTTTGTTCGGTGCATTTAATAACTTTATTCTAAAATTCCAAACTGTTTGATCTTATCTATGGGTGGTGAATGGAGCAATTGAAAAAAAGTAGAAAAAAGTTGATTTCCAAGAAGAACATGCAGACGAGCATGCCTGAGTTTAGTGCATGTATTGATTTTTGGCTAGTGGCAGAGAAAAGTGTTATTAATAGTTTGTTGTTACCCTTTATTTTATTAGCTGTTGACAGCTTTGTGAGACGAAGTTGTCAATGGCACAGCTACTATGGTCTGTGATTTAGGAGATGGGACATGGAAAGAGACATTTTCTTAATACCCAAAAAGCCCTGACCTCTTGTTTTGAACACAGTAACCATATGGAATCTCATAAGTGATGTATACTTTTATTATCAACAACAAACAACAGGTTGAATTTTTAAAAACATAAAGACCAAGTCGTCACCAAGTAAAGAGGATATGAGAATCTGTTACATTTGACGTAAATTCATTAGAAACATGTGAAAAGGTGAAACCAAAGACGCAGAGGCATGAGCTTCAACATGTTTTTATATCAAAAATGTGTTTAGTGTATAAACTAGAATCATAGAGCAGTACATCGACTCCTGCTCTTTTACAACCAAAATTCATTTCTTAAGGATCACATAACTGAAACCAACATCCACAAATGCGGGGCAAACATAGAGTTTCCTCCATCAACCTACCTACAAATCAGATCAAACTATGAAATCAGCCGATTCCTTCAGAGTCTTTCTCGCGCGCCAATACACTCCATTGGCCGTCTCTGATGTTCCCAACTGCAATAAATACCAGAAACATGGTCAGTTAGAGTACTTGAAATTAAATTTTAGTCAGGGTGCTAAGAATCCACTTTACCTTTGTCTCCAATAAGTAGTAATTCTTCCACAGCTCCACGTCTTGACTGTAACTTGCAACAGCAGAATCATACAGCTTCCGGGCATTACTGAGACCATCTTTATCACCCACTGATATAAGGTTGGTCTCTATTTCAATGCAATCTTTGTATAGAACAAGACTGGGACCAGGAAGAGCCAAGAACCTGAAGATTTACGGTAACAGTGGTGAGAATAAAGTGCATGGGTGACTCAAGGGAATGGAGTAGGACTGTAGGAGTAGTGACTCACCTCTTGTATATCTTCCTCGCACTGTGGCCCCCTTTTGTTTCAAGAACAAATTTCACCACCGTGGAAGAAAGAGAAAACACATGGTCGCTCCCATGGCTTTTGGTTGCTGATAGGATGGACATCTCTATAAGTTTGTCCAAATAAGTTCTCTGATGAGCAAAGAATTTAAAAGCCTGCAATACAATAAGCATTTTATTAGTGTAGTTTTAACAAACTAGGGTATTGTCTAGAAAATATATTCGTCACATACCATTAGCCACAATCTCTCAGATTCTGAGATTGGTACTTTCCTCAAAGCATTTGAAATGAGCTCAAAGACTGTCTGCAATTCTGCTTTACTAGGAGTTGAGTTCCCTGAAAGTGATCTTATTTCAATGGAAACTCTTGAAAGCCACAACTTAGCTGATCCAGCAAATTTTCCAGAGCAAAGTTTTTCTGCTAGCTTCTGAGCTTCATGAGTCTTTCCCAGTTTCAAGTACAGAGAAACATATTCATCAGCAAGTTCCTCAGTCAAACACCCGGTTTCATCAGCCTTTTGGTACACGGTTATGATATGTGAAATGCAGTCCTCAATTAGATTAGACGAAGGGGAAATTTCATCATCATCACCATTTGACTGTGCAATAGCCTCCATCAAAAACTTTATATAAATCTCAAACATAGAACTTGAAGTAACGGTTTGCAAGCCCTCTTCAAAAACCTGCATTCAGGAACAAGGTTTAAGACCTATCAGATGTTGTCCTTTCTAGTTTCTAATAGTAAACCTAAACAGCTTGTGCTTGAGTAAGATAGGACAGTCCAAAAGAAAAATCCTCCATAACCAATGTTCCTCCTGTCCTCTCGACATTATTAAACTAGGGAATTCGACTTCAAGTTCAAACAAAAAAGAGTGAGAGGAAAGTTAAGACTCAAATTCTAAATCTGTTTTATGAAAGTGCAGGCCAACTATGGCTGTCACTTTCTTCAACAGACTTCACCATTTAATGAATATTTAACCCCTAGTTATAAGCATATACACAATTCAAGATGAGTTTTACCTGAATAGCCTTTTGCATTTGAGGATTCGCAAACTCTAGGCCTGCCTCTTTGTTAATACAACCACTCATTTCATGTCTTGCAAGCCAGTTCCAGTATTCAGGGTCCTTGCAAAAATCACGCTTCAGGTCACTTAGAATCGTATTGCGGATTTCATCTGAATGCGCCAAGTCCGTTGCCTCTAGAATCTCCAAAAACCGCTTCCTCAATTCAAAACTAGATGGAAGAGCCTCAACAGCACCACTATAGATTGTCTGAAGAACATTGGAACCTTTTTCCCGAAAAACATCAACTTTCTCAGTCACATCCTCAACATCTTCAACATTAGAGTCCTCATCCCCATCCTCTTCTTTTTCATTTCCTTCTTTCTCATCTAGCGACATAAACAACTCTTTGTTTTCATCTTTCCATTGCTCATCCTCGACGGTTTTTGTGTCACGCACCAAACTACCTTTACCTTCACCAAGAGCAACTCTACGAGCTTTCAGCTTATTCAGGTACGTAAGTTCCATTCGCAGATACTCTAACCACAAGTCTTCAGAGTTTGAACAAACTCTCAGCCCATTCAGCATAAGAGCACGAGCTGCAGTAACATTCAAATTTCTATCAAATTCCCAAGACGCAGCATATATCCACACTCCAGCTACTTTTGGATGAAACCTTATTGCTTGAGCCAAGGCCTACACATATTTCAGATAATATGAACTCAATTTAAACATCAACACATACCCAACAAAGACCAATCATCGACTAAGCAGTAATAAAATCAAATTTCAAAGCTTTTTACCTTCTTCATTCTTCCATGCCTCTTCTGTTTACAAAACTCGAGATACCTAAACCACAAATTGATATCACCTTTATACCTCATAGTCGCCAATCTATAAATCTCCACAATCCTAGCCACACCGGCGTAATCAGAAACCGATTTCTTCTTTCTCTTCTTAGACTCATAAGCCACCGCTTTCCTCCGTAGCTGGCGGAGCTCATCGAGCTTAACCTCATAGTCAATATAGGCTATGAAATCCTCTTTGAGTGGGCTTGGTCGCTTTAGCCGGTACTCGAACTTACGGCGCTGCTTCACGATCTCAGCTATCTCTGTACGAGTGAAGATTCCTCTTCGTTCTAGATCATCAAGCTCGTCAACCATCCGCTCGAGGCGGTATTGAACGACGTCGGCCATTGCTGCTGCTTCTCGATTCTCGGCGGGGACTGTAACGGTAGGGCAAACGCTAAATGCTTCTTCTTCTTCTTCTTCTTCAGTTCTTATATATATGGGCCGTAAGAGTAAGAAGCTATTGGGCCTAAGTTTAATTATTACGGCCCAATGTTAAACTGTTGTTATGAGCTACTAGGACTCAGGACCCCCGCGATGTTGCGGGGGAATATATTTCAAAAATCATTTAGAAAAATATCAAACGAAAAAATTATAATGAATTGTAATAATTTTGAATTTTTTTAATAACAAATCAATATATATTTTACAAAAATTATGATAAAGAAAACCCTCACAAGCATTTATTAAGTATATTAATATTAGAAAAACAATAATTTGTAACTAAAAAACTATTCCCAAGTGCAAAAAGCATAAACTAATAAACCAAATATTACAATGGTTTGATAAATAAGCCAAAACGTTCAACGTCAAATAAACCAAATGCTATTGTGTTAAATTAAACGATAACAACAATTCATTTAAATATATTTTAGTATTTAAATATTTTTTAAAAAATATGACGAACTTATCCGCGGAACGCAACCGTAGATATCAAATATTCCAAAAACTATGCATCCTCTGTCTTTCCTAGTACGTTTGTGCTATGGCTTTTTATCAAGGGACTGGATAGTCCGAGTGTCACATGTGTATAGGGAGGCTAACCGCCTAGCGGACGGGTTAGCAAACTATGCATTCTCATTGCCGTTGGGTTTCCATTCTTTTAATTCTCCACCGAATGTTGTTAATCCGATTTTGTTGGAGGATGCTAATGGAGCTACAAGGCCTCGTTATGTTCGTTTGTAATTTCTTTTTGATTCTTTAATAAATTGCGGGAGACAATTGTCTCCCGTTTCACGACCAAAAAAAAAAAAATATTCCAAAAACTGCAACGGTTCGTCAATTATACCAAATGTTGCAATAGTTCATCAAATATACTAAAGAGAACAATGGTTCGTAACACAAAACCAAAAGTTGCAATAATTTGTCAAATAATCCAAATGTTGAAACAGTTCAATTAAATAGTTACAATCTCATTTAAATACATTTTAGTAATTCAAAATTAAGAATTAAAATAATAATTTATGAAAAGTTACACCGAGAGACGCGGCGGTAGATAATTAAATGTTATAGCTATTTATAAAATAAACCAAAAATTACAATTGTTCGTGAAATAAACTAAATATATAAACCAAAGATTGCAATTGTTCGTAAAATAAACTAAATATTGCAATGATTCGAATAAGCGGTTTCAACTGTTTATGAAGAGTTACAATAAAAAACGCAACCGTAGAAAACATTCAAAATGCAATTTATAAAAAAAAAATAACCGTAAAATATTTATTTTAATTAATAAAAACATTAACGAAAAGTTGCGATAAAAAGACGCAACCGTTCAGATGTGCAAATGGTATTTATTAGATTGCTATTATATATAGATTTGTTGTTGTTCTTGGGAAAAGCTTGAGAAGTTGAAGACGACGATGACGCTCTTAGCTCTCTCTTCGTCTCTTTCTTCTTCTTCCTTCTTCTGCCGCAATTCAAGAATTCATTTCTCTCCGGTGTCGCGTCTTTCTTATCTTAATGGTGATAGTAAGCTTACAATTGCTCCGCCACAGTTTTTAAACGCCGGCACGAGTCTCCGTTGTTTCGGGGTTCCGGGGATGTTTCCGAGTGTGAGACTTAGGGTTTCGACGAGGTGCGAGAAAGAAAATGCACCTAACGGTGGGATTGAAGATGAGGCGGAGCGATTTGCGAGGCGAGAGAGCACGATGCCTGATAGATTCAGATATTTGACCAAAGAAGCTCCGGATAGCCCAATTATCTGGCCTTGGTTTGTTGGTACGTCTCTGCTTACTTTTAGCTTAGTTTGAGTGACTGTGGATCATAAGTCTTGGTCGGATGAAGAGAAAAATCAAATTTTTGGATTTGAAAATTCAGTATCGATGCTGTTTTTGTTCTCATTTGTGACTCAGGGTTTGATTTGTTTTAGTTTTACCCCTGAGATTGTGAATTAAGGGATTATCCTGTGGTTTAGTGAATTCGAGGTTTCGTGTGCGTATACCTTGTTGCATAGTTCGATTAGGGGAATATATCTGGTAACTTGAATGAGCTCTGGATAGATGAAGTAACATCTTGTTCTTCTGTTGCAGCGCTCGGGTTTCTCGTTTATGCGTGGAGAGCAGTCTTGTTTGAACTATCCAACTGGAGAAAGGCGGCTTTCGCTATCCTTGGGTTTGTGGGAGACCTTTCGAAGTTTGCATTGGCCCTTGTCTTCCACTTTATAGGCGATCCCATCACTTTTCTCATTAGCCTTGTAGAGACTGCAATGTACAGTGTCAGGGCGTTCTATTCCGGGATTGTGGCTTATACCCCGGTGAGAGAGTTAACCACGGTGATCCTCCTTGCATCGTCAGTGCTTGCTATAGGAGAAGCAGTTGAACCAAACTCGATCAGCAAGCAGCCGTATGTGGTAACTATTGCGGGTCTCGTGGGGTATGCAGCGGTGCAGAGTTACATTTCAGAGCCGTTCTTCTGGACTGTCTTGTTGGGTTTGTATGGGTATTCGCGGTTGATAAAGAAGAGAGATGATGTGACCTCTGCTCTTCCTTCTGCAGCTGTTTTGGCAGGAGTAGGGGAGCCATGGGTGAGAGTGGTGGCTATCACAGGGTATCTGGCTCTAGCCATGTATCACAATTCAACTAAGACCTCCTCAGAAGAAGAGAGTCAGAGCTTAAGGAGGGCACCACCAATGCCGTTGTTGGCTGCAGCATTAGCCATTGGCGTCCGACTTGCTGCAAAATGGGCTGGATACAGACACTTGACTTGGATGATTGTTTGATTCTCTGGTGAAACAAAGAACTTTAGAGACCAACAAAACTAGTTTGTGTTGTACTTGTACCTTTTCCCCAATGTTTGAAGAGAATTTTTGATAATACAAGAAAAAGATTAGTTCTCTGTTTGGATAATGTTAGTTAATACGGCCCATTAGTATAAAAAGCCCATAGCGAGGACTGGTGGTGGGCTATTTCTTAGCTAAAAGCCGTCTAAGTAGATTTGCGGCTATTATTAGGGCTTCGCAATGACCCTTCTTTATAAAGGAGTCACCTTCTTCTTCTTCGAATTATTCGTTGTCTCTGGTTTTTGGATCCTGTTGTTTGTTCGTCAATGTGTTTTTTGATTCTGTTGTATGGTTTTTGGGGTAGAAAGGATATGTTTTTTGATTGCCTCACATCACCTTTAGCTTGTTTTCGATATAAAACCACGAAAACAAAGCTAGTCATCGAGGCATATATTGAATTTGCGGTGTTAAAACGTGGAGGCATACTTGTTCATAGTTTGTCCTCTAAAATTATCCGCTAAACCACTTCATTTTCTTATCTTGGTTTTTATTTTTTTGGATCCCAGATCTGGTTGGCTTCATTTCAGATTGGCTAATTATGAATCAAAATTATTTGGAACCTGTGAATTATATTAATTGCATGTTCTTAATCTGGTCGAGTCCGATGTGAATTGGGTCTATGGCTAAACAAACAAAAGCGAGACAGCTTGAACTAGTCGGAATAAATCTGTATCCTTTTCACAAGTCTACCTGGTGGTTAAGTTAGCAAATAATATTGAGGAATTATTTGACAATATCATTTGTTCTTAATTTGGTTGACTCCGATGTGAATTGGATCGATGGCAAAACAAATAAAAGCGAGGACAGCTTGAACTAGTCGGATTAATTAGAGTTACCATTCATTCTTGTGGGCTGTGGGAGTGTACTGATTTATAAATTGACCATTTCTACCAATTCATGTGTTACCACATAAACATGATACTGTATCTTTTCACAAAAGGTTATTTGGAGGAAATTAAGTATTGAGTTTATCCATCCATGTGCAGCTCCCTGAACACTAATCACACTTATCCTGGTGGTTTAGTTAACAAATATTGAGGGAGTTGGTTTAAATTATTCACGATTTTCACATGGCACACAAGCTTTCAATTATCAACTTGAATAATCAAAATCCAGCAGATAAAAAAAGGAGACTTTGTACGTAGCACATCTGGATTCTAAAAGACACTAAGCTAATTAGCTAAATGCGTTTTTAATTAGAGAAACTTTCTGGTCCCCAAGAAAAGTCGCCAAGAAAGATCAGTACTTGAACTTGGTCAGAGGTATTTCCCATTTCTCCTGGATCTCTGCAACTTGCCCACTCAGAATCAAACCTCTTCTCTTGAGGAGACTTTCACCAAAATGACATTACTTTCCTCTCTCGGAAGAGCCTCTCGATCTGCCCCACTTGCCTCTAAGCTCCTCCTCCTCGGCACTCTCAGGTTTCATTGCCTTTCAATGTTCACTATTTCATCTGTTCCCGAAAGTCTGGACCTTTTTTCGTTTTCTCAATCCGATGTATTTCGAATCTTTGACCTTTTACCATCTTTATCTCAAACCATTTCTTTGTATCCTATACTGTTTTGCTTTAATGAAACTCTTTTCCTTTCTGTTTCTGATTAGCTTGTTCTGTAAAATCCGTAGCTTTTTGTTTACTTGAGGTTAACGAAACCTGTCTATCATCATTGGTTATCACGATCTTGTTGTGCTCTCTCTGGACGCCAATTTTTGGAATTGCTCATTGAGAGTGTGTTGTATTCTTCATTTTTTTAGCGGTGGAAGTATAGTGGCATACTCAGATTCTAACGCAGAAGCTAACAAAAAGGAGGAGCAGAAGAAGAAGAAAGTGATTGTTCTTGGGACTGGATGGGCTGGTATAAGTTTCCTTAAAGATCTCGACATAACTTCCTACGATGTTCAGGTTGTGTCTCCACAGAACTACTTTGCCTTTACACCATTGTTACCTAGCGTCACTTGTGGAACTGTTGAAGCTAGAAGTATTGTAGAGTCTGTCCGTAATATAACAAAGAAGGTAACAAAGGCCCCTCTTTCATCAAACTGTATGCAGGCATCATCATCATCTGCTAAGTTTTTACTTAAATAGTATCTGTTATTGTTGGCAGAAAAATGGGGAAATTGAATTATGGGAAGCAGATTGTTTTAAGATCGATCCTGTTAACCACAAGGTTCACTGTCGACCGGTTTTCAAGGATGATCCTGAAGCAAGCCAAGAGTTTTCGCTTGGATATGACTACTTGATTGTTGCAGTGGGAGCTCAAGTTAACACATTTGGCACTCCTGGTGTACTTGAGAATTGCCATTTTCTCAAGGTAACTTTCATGGTTTCAACTTGTAAATGTTAGTCTCCCAGTATCTACCTTTAATACTTCGAGACACTGCAGGAAGTAGAGGATGCACAGAGGATTCGTAGAGGAGTGATTGATTGCTTCGAAAAAGCAATCCTTCCTGGTCTCACAGAGGAACAAAGAAGAAGAAAGCTTCATTTTGTTATTGTGGGAGGAGGTCCTACTGGTGTTGAGTTTGCAGCTGAGCTACATGACTTTATTATAGAGGATATCACCAAAATATACCCTTCAGTCAAAGAACTCGTGAAAATAACACTCATTCAATCTGGAGATCATATTCTGAATTCGTAAGTAAAAAACAGTAATATAGACTTTTTCACCATTTCCTTCAGGCCAGGCTTGATTGTGGAGTTTGACAAGTGCTTGTTGCAGGTTTGATGAACGTATAAGTTCATTTGCTGAACAAAAGTTCACGCGAGATGGTATTGATGTTCAGACAGGAATGCGTGTAATGTCTGTGACTGATAAAGATATCACTGTGAAAGTCAAATCAAGTGGAGACGTCATAAGTATTCCTCATGGATTGATATTGTGGTCCACTGGAGTTGGAACCCGTCCAGTTATCAGCGACTTCATGGAGCAAGTTGGCCAAGGAGGCAGACGTGCATTGGCAACTAACGAGTGGTTACAAGTGACAGGATGTGAGAATGTATATGCAGTTGGCGATTGTGCTTCCATAGCTCAACGAAAAATCATGGTCTGTGAACCCCATTAGACTGTTGATGCTGTTCCTTTTTTTTCATATGCATGCTGAATCTTGATAGATTCTGTGATTAATTTAGGGGGATATTGCAAACATATTCAAAGCCGCAGATGTGGACAACTCAGGAACCTTGACCATGGAAGAGTTACAAGACGTGGTTGATGATATTCTTGTGAGGTACCCGCAGGTGGAGCTCTACCTGAAAAGCAAGCATATGAGGAATATTAACGATCTGCTGGCAGATTCTGAAGGAAATGCAAGGAAAGAAGTAGACATCGAGGCATTCAAATTGGCTCTCTCGGAGGTTGATTCACAGATGAAGACCCTGCCTGCAACTGCTCAGGTCGCTGCCCAGCAAGGTGCTTATCTTGCAAAATGCTTCAACAGGATGGAGCAGTGCAAAGAGCAACCTGAAGGTCCTAAGCGCTTTAGAACTGGCGGGCATCACCAGTTTCGCCCCTTCCAGTATGTCAAAATCTAATAAACTCAGGACCTTGCTCCTCTATAGACTTTCTTATATATAGAGATGAAACCTGTTTGCTTGATGACAGGTACAAGCACTTTGGACAATTTGCTCCATTGGGAGGGGACCAAGCAGCTGCCGAATTACCTGGAGACTGGGTTTCAGCTGGAAGAAGCACCCAGTGGCTCTGGTATTCTGTTTATGCCAGGTAAATGCTGAGAAACTCTATTATTCCTAATAGTAAATGTACAGAACTTAAAAAATGAAACATGAATGATGTGGTGAATGCAGCAAGCAAGTTAGCTGGCGAACGAGAGCCCTGGTGGTGTCGGACTGGACAAGGAGGTACATATTCGGGAGGGACTCAAGCCGCATCTGAGCCAATACTGCATTTTATAATGTGTTTAGAGGAAACCAAGATACAGTCTCTCTCTTTTTTTGTTTGTTTTTGGTGTAAATCTCACAAAGCTGTGGCCAACCTTCTTGTTTGCGAGTGACAAAACAAAACCTTTTGAAAGAATTTTTCTTCATGAAGTGGACATTTACAAAAGATAACAAAAACTCACAATCTTAATGTGTATTAAGACAAGACAATTAAGCATTCCAACAAATATTCTTGCTCTACAGTCTAGATGCAAGCCGAAAAACAAAATCAAAACCAACCAAATTCACAATCAAGTCACCACAACAAGAGTTGAGGTTTTTACTCAAATTGATGATAACCAGATCATTCATTCTTCAAACCTCAGAAGCTGGCAAAAAGTGAAATTACGATCCTTGGCTTGTAATTCCGCAACTCTCTTTGCAGCACCTGAATCACGAGGGCTCCCTCCCACACGACGAAGCGTTCTGATCTTAGGAAGCTCCTTGCCTATAGGAGACTCGTCATCATTCACACCACTGCTATACAGATCAACTTCACTTGGAATCTCCCATCTCTTCTTCACTCTCCCTTCACTCTTGTTACTATTTTCATCAGAAGCTCTTCTCTTCTCCGACCTATGATTATTCTCTTTCTCTTCATTCTCAGGCAACGACCTTTTCCTTACATCTTTCTCTCCAGTCTGCGTTTTTCCCATTTGACTGTACCTACTAGCCACAACTCTTCCTGGTTTCAATGGTTTCCTTAAAGAAACATTCTTTTCATCTTCTTTGAAGAGCCTCTTAGGCTGGATTGATAAGAGAACTCCTTCTTCTTTCTTCACCGCTCTCGTAGACCCCACCGTCGTAGCTGCTTGCTTCTGAGCCGCCGTCATTTTCGCTTTACGAGATCTCGGACTCAGACTCAAACTCGTTCTTCCTTTACCTCTTGTAGCCACTTTACCTTCTTCGATTCCAGGAAGCTTAAAGAAACAAGACTTGCGTCGATTCTGAGCTGATTGAAGAGGAGTCACAGTTTCCGATTTCTTTGCCGAATTGAATATCTCCGCCGGTCCAAGACTAACGCCTCTACGAGTGGCTCTTGATTTAGATCCTGTGAAAGACGAATCATCGAATTTCACTTGTTTCTGAGATTCCATGAACTTCGCAGGAACAATTCTTCCACGTATAGCGATACTTCTTGCGGTGTGCTCAGCCTTCTCTAATCGGAGCGACTCCAATCTCGTCGATAACCGTGCGATCTCCTTCTCTACTTCTTCGATCTCTGCATCGATATCTCTTTCATCACGCTTTTTACTCCGATCTGCGCAGGATTTGGTCTTCCCGATCTTGGATTTTGATGACGGAGCTTCGGTGATCGAGACTGAGGATCGTAGCGAAGAGGAAACCGAAATCGGAAACTGATTCTCCTTGCTACAATCGGAATCGAATGATTCGTTGAGGTGAGACCAAGAAGCTTCAATGGCGGAAGTAATTTGAGAATCTCCATCGTCGAAGGCAGCGTTGTTCCAGATCTGAAGCTTTGGAGGAGCGTTAAGCGTTTCTGTTGCCTCAATTGAAGTCATTTTCAGAGCGAATCGATCTTCTTCTACGAGAAATTTAGGGTTTAGGGAAAGAATTGGGGACACTTGAGGAGGAAGAAGAAGAAGCGAGTATTTCTTGAGGATTATTTGACCGTTGGAAATGAAAGGAGACGTTACTCTTTACTCCATTAAGGAGCGTCGTGAGATTTGGACCGTTAGATGAACCAGACGCGCTCCGATTTCATTCAAAGCCAAAGTTACATTCATGGGCCTTAGCCCAATATTAGCCCAAGAGTTTTATCTCCTATCTCTATGGCAAACATATAATTTGGGCCGATGAATAAATTATTACGTACCTCAATAATGACAACCACTAAAAATAAATAAATATAAACCATTATGGAGTGACTGACTTGTCTGTCTCATTAGATAACGATGTTTTTGGAATCATTTGGTACTATTATTAAATTGAGAATCGCATTTCACTGTGGATAAAGTTGAAATTAGTGGTAATCGCAATCAAGATTCCAGATAATAATCAAACGACGATGTTTTTAGATATAGAAAATGAACAGAGTTCTCATATATTCGAACACTTGCTTTGATCTCTTAGAACATTCTAATATTCACAGAGATGTAACCAAACTATACACAGTTGCATCCAGAAAATCCAACTCAAGAGAGTTTGCATCAGCGATCACAGATGAACCAAACTATATACACTTTGCAATCAGAAAAATCTGATTCAGCGAGTTCATAAGCGAGTCACCATCTGAATTTAGCCTTGAGCCCAGCAGTTGAGGTACATGACTTGGCGGAGAGACTCATCGGGAGCGGAAGAGGAGGTACGACGTCTTTCTTCCGAGGGGAGAGAGTCGCCGGTTAGATCTGCGGCGGCGAGAGGACGGAGATCGGAGGAAAGTCTTCGTTGGAGACGGTGAGCAGAGGTGAGTCCGCTTTTCAACTTAACGCCGTGATCGGCGTTTCCTTGAACAGCTACGAATGATGCTGCCATCCACACTTTGTTCAGATAACTCATGGTTTAATAGTGATTATGATTTAGATCCTTCGTAATTTGGAAACCTTTGAAAGATTTGAGAAGCTTTTTGTTTTTGTTAAATGGAAGATTTAGTTCGATTTTTGTAAGGAAGATGAAGAGAAGGTGAGGTTGGTACTTATAGCCAGAGGGGTAATGGTATGAGGGTAAAATTGTAAATTCGGAAATATCTAAAATAGCGATACCGTGCAATGGATTAGTGGGATCCAGGTTTTGGAAAGCGATACGATACGAGATGTTGAAGATTCTCGGGAGAGAATGAAAGTGGATGAGTAATGAAGGTAACAAGTGGCGGGCTTAGAGGGTCCTATCCTCAAGATGAGTCACCCTTGCTTCAATTATCGACTCCCCTATGTGGGCCCTACTGTTTTGATTTTTATTTGGAGTTAAATGTAAATTTGTCTCTTTATTTGTTTTGTTTTTATACTAAAATGAAACGATAGGTCAGCCAAAAAACCAAAATGGAACGATGGTTTTATGCGGGGGTGGGGTGAAGCCTTGAGATTAGGGTAGAGTCCCACGAGGGCTTTGGTGACGTGTATACCGCTTATTGGGTGCTCACGTGCCCTTTCACGTGATATCACTGTCCATCAAGGCTTCTTGTCCCTTTCCTTCCGGTTAATTTAGTGAGTTTTTTTATTAAAAAAAAATAGTATTGCTAAGTGCTACTATCTCTAATCCAACCAATTAGATTTCTTTTTTTTTAATCTGGAAGTGGGAGTAGTCTCTATTAACCTGCGTAGTATTATGTGAGTAGTTTAATTATCATATTCTTGAATTCTTCTGTCAATTCTAATTTGAAAACGTTTTTATTAGTGATGTGAATGAATCTTGTGATAGTTGGACTTGGCTTTGTGACGATGTGGGCCGTTCACATGTTATGCACTTATGCTAGATAAGCCATGTCTGCTTATTCTACTTCTAAGAATATGTCTATCACATTTATTCTCTTGTCAAACTATCTTATAGCCATATCTTCTTGCATTTGGCTATAACCATTCTTTTTTCCGATCTGTATATGTCAAATCTGATTCAGTCAGATAATACTATAATCACCATGACTAATAACTTTTATGGACTATATCTCAATGTCTGATCTTGATTGTATGGCTCTAATTGGTCAAGTTAAAACGCCATTTCACCTTGGGAAGAAAAGGAAATGCGTGATCAGATCATAGCTAAGCGGAATAACTGAAGAAAGCTTTCTATGAGAAAAGGGAAAAGAACATCACCTGAGACCAACAAGGCTAATAAGTAATAACAGTGAAAGGGAGAAGATAAGCAATAAAATTGGCACATTCCTCTGTGACTTCACTTGTTTTTTTGAGGCTTTCTGTGTATAACTTGAGTGGATTTGGTGTCTCTTGCAGCTTTACTTGGTCCAAGAGAAGTTCCAAATATAAGTTGACAAGAACTGCTGATCCCATGTGAAGTTCCCAATATTGAGAAGAACAGAGTGGAAAATAATTTTGCAGACAAACAACCTTCAGTGATGGGAAACAGACTGATATATCAAGAATGTGGCAGAGTTTCTTGAAGCTCAAGACGAATCCTCAAAGTTATGATTGCTAGAACTTAGAATATAAAGAACAACACTTCTTTATTAGATTTAGAAACTCTCACAAAACTAAATCTCTTCTCTAAGTCTCATAGAACATCCCTCCATGGACCCTTGTATTTATATAAACTTGGACATCTCCCAAGTCTATTAGGATTTGGTTAAACACAAACTCTATCTAGATACTTTATCATTATCTAAAACTTATTTGTGAATATCCTCTCTTATCTCTAGAAGCTTCTTCTTCTAAGAGATAACTTCTTCTTCAAGTCTTGAATTATCCAACATTCTCCCCCATAATTCCAACTTGAATTTTGGGAGTCTTGATCTCTTCAACACCGATTAGGTCCCGCATTTCCTTGAACTTGAATCTTCCCAATGGCTTGGTAAGAATGTCCGCCTTTTGGACCTCTCCGGGTACATGCTCAACTTCGATTTGTCCGTCTTCCACACATTCCCGAATAAAATGATACTTCGAAAGTATGTGCTTACTTCTCCCATGAAACACCGGATTCTTGGTCAAAGCTATAGCCGATTTATTGTCAATCCTTAGTAAGACCTTCTCGCCTTCAACGCTTAGTATCTCACTCAACAATTCTTTAAGCCAAATAGCTTGTTTCGCGGCTTCCGTAGCTGCCATGAATTCTGCTTCGCATGAGGACAATGCGACCTTAGGTTGCTTTTGCGATGTCCAAGTAATCGGTGATGAACCAAAGTAGAAAACGTGTCCCGAGGTGCTTCTTCCGTCGTCAACATCAACATTGTGACTACTATCACTATATCCGGTGATCCTCCTTGACCCGTCTCTTTTGAAAAACAAACCAAAGTTTGTTGTTCCTCTTACATACCTTAATATATGCTTGACCGCAAGCCCATGAGAATTTCTTGGACTTTGCATATACCGGCTTAGAACTCCAACAGCAAAGGAGAGATCCGGTCTTGTGTGTAGAAGGTACCTAAGACAACCAATGGTTCGTCTATACTCGGTTGCATCAATCTCTGGTTCTTCTTCCAATTTATTGATCTTTTGACTTGGATGCATTGGTGTATGAGTCAAGTTACACGATTCCATCTTAGCATCAATAAGAATTCCTTGAGCGTATCTTTCTTGCTTTATCTTTATCCCATCCACTCCTTGAATCACTTCTATGCCAAGATAATACGTTAACTTCCCTAGATCCGACATCTCGAATTTCTTTGACATATCTTCCTTGAATTTTTTGATGACTTTAAACGTGGTTCCCGTCACAAACAAATCATCCACGTAGATAGCCACAATCAAGACGTCCTTCTTGTCGTTCTTCCGATATACCGTCGGTTCCTTGATACACTTGTTGAAGCCCATCTCTCTTAAGACTTGGTCGAGTTTTACATTCCATGCTCTAGGAGCTTGTCGTAAGCCGTATAGAGCCTTGTAAAGTCGATACACTCGATCTTCCTCACCTTTCTTCACAAAACCTTCCGGTTGAGTTACGTAGACTAACTCCTTTAAGTCTCCGTTTAAGAATGCAGTTTTCACGTCAAGGTGGTGAATCTCCCAACCATTTGTTGCTGCTAAGGCTATGAGAAGGCGTATAGTTTCAAGACGTGCCACCGGAGCAAACACTTCATCAAAATCTATGCCTTGTTGTTGTACATAGCCTTTAGCTACAAGCCTTGCCTTGTATTTATTCACCGAGCCGTCCGCTTTCTTCTTGATCTTATAAATCCACTTAAGACCAATAGGTTTAACATCAACCGGTTTATCAACGAGTTCCCATGTCTTGTTCTTGAGAATTGATTCCAACTCGGCTTGCATTGCATCAATCCATTCCTTTTGATGTTCAGCTTCAAAGTAATTTTCGGGTTCTCCGTCTACCGTAAGTAGTAACCTACCACTTTCTTGTTCTGCAAGCAACACATAATCATCAAGGTAGCTAGGTTGTCTTACCGTACGGCCATATCTAGTCACTACTTGTTGATTCTCTGCTCCTTGATTCACGGCATTGTCAACATGTTCCTCTTCTTCTACCTCTTCTTCCTCGTCTTGGTCTATAGGATCTTGATCCGGATTATGGTTTTCATTGGCATGATCATCCCCATATCCATCTCCATTATCTATAATACCTCCACGAGTGAGTTTAAACATACCCGGTTCACCATTGGATTCACTTGTTGTAGATGACCAGTTCCAAGCTTTCTTTTCATCGAAGACCACGTCTCTACTAACAATTACTTTCCTTGAGACCGGGTCATAGAGTCTATAGGCTTTAGAACCCGGCTCGGTTCCAAGATTGACCACGCTCCTTGACCTTTCATCTAGCTTCTTAAGATGTGGTCCATTGATTTTAGCGTAGGCCATACAACCAAAGACTCTCAAATGTTCTATGTTCGGTTTCTTGAACGTGAAGCACTCATAAGGCGTTTGACCCTTCAAAGCCTTAGTAGGAACTCGATTAATGAGGTAAGTTGAATGACGAACAGCTTCTCCCCATAAGTGATTCGGAATCCTCATTGCCTTAAGTAAGCTTCTTGTCATCTCCATTAATGTCCGGTTTCTTCTTTCAACTACACCATTTTGTTGTGGTGTGTAAGGAGCAGTAAGATGTCTTGTTATTCCTTTTTCTTCACAAAAGGCAGTGAATTGAGCTGAGGTAAACTCTCCTCCTCTATCGGTGCGAAAAGTTTTCACGGTTAACCCGGTTTGTTTCTCCACAATTTCTTTAAACTTTTTAAACCGATCGAACGCCTCACTCTTTTCCTTTAGCAACATGGTCCACATGTACCTAGAAAAATCATCAATTAAGACGAATACATACCGGTTGTTAGCTGGTGTTGATGGTGAGATTGGCCCGCATAAGTCGCCATGAACTAGTTCCAATGCTTGTGCCGCACGGAAGCTTGTTTTTATCGGGAATGAATTTCTTGTTTGTTTTCCGGCTAAGCACACGTCACACACACTCTTTTCATGTAGAGTTCGTGGCATTCCTTCGACCATCTCCTTTTGTACCATATTATTCATGACACCAAAGCTCACATGTCCAAGTCTTGAGTGCCACTTCCATGTTTCTTCATCATCACGTAAAAGTAGACACATTGGACTGCTTATTTTCATCGGGGTTTTGTAGAGTCGGTTTGGAGATCTTGTGACTCTTACAAGCAACTTTCCACATGGATCACTTAGTGTTAACACGTCTTCTTTCATGTGTACTTCGCACCCACCTTCAGTTGCTTGTCCAAGACTCAATATGTTGTGTTTTAGCTCGGGTATGAGATAGATGTCTTTGAGAGCTCTTTTCTCTCCGGTCTTGCACACAAAGACAATCGTTCCTTTGCCAATGATATTCACACACGAGCCATCGCCAAACCTCACTTTACCTTTTACGCTCTCATCTAGGTTTGAGAAGAAATCTTTGTTCCCCGACATGTGGTTACTTGCACCGGTATCTAAATACCAAATACTCGAGTTGTTATTAGTATCATAGTTCTTAGGGATTACCTTATCTTCGTTAAGGAATACGACTTCATGGACATATAAGGCATCGGCTTCTTGTGTCTCGTTTAGGTTAGCTTCTTGGTTTTGCATTGGTTTCTCGGGACATGTCAATGCAAAGTGGCCCGCTTTGTCACATCTCCAACATATTACCTTGGAACGATCTCTTTTCGGTTTTGGTTTTTCTTCCGCAGCTGCTGCTCCTTGATCTTGGCTATTGAATCTCCCTCGACCCCTACCTCTACCAAAGCTTCCTCTGCCCCTACCAAAACCTCGTCCTCCTCTGTTTCCGTAACCTCCTCTGTTTCCGCCGTAGCCTCCGTGGCTATTGTTTGAAAACAAGAGTTTACTTTGATCCTCTCCTTGAGTCTCATCCCTTATACGCTCATCGTAAGCTTTTATTCTCCCTACTATGTCTTCAAATCCCGTTGTTTCTAAGTCTAGGACTTGCTCAAGAGAAGCTACAATTTGTATGAATTTGCCTCTAGGGAGACTTGTCAAGAACTTCTTCACCAACTTTGATTCTTCAATTGTATTTCCGAGAGAAGCAGATTGGGAAGCTATTCCTGAAATCTTTCCCGCAAAGTCATCAACCGAGTCGGTGTCTTCCATCTTCAACCGATCGAGTTGTGTCATTAGGGTTTGGAGTCTCGCCACTTTAACACGGTCTGCTCCTTGGTGACGAGATTTGATCGCAGCCCACACCAACTTCGCCGTGCCTTGTTCTCCAATTTGTAGGATGAGGCTCTCGGGGATTGATTGAAATAGAAGAGCTGTCGCTACATCGTTCTTCTTTCTGTCCGTTGATCCTGGTTCTATGGTGTCCCATACTTCGCTTACTCTTAACAAGATCTTCATCCTCATCGCCCAAACTGTATAGTTTGTTGTTGTTAACATAGGGCATTGGATCGTTGGGGCTCCAATGTCTTTTGTTCGTGTTGGAGGATCCACGTCTCCCATCTTGGATACGTGAAGCTTTGATCGTCGTCTTCGATCGGTACTCCTCCTTCAAGCTCTGATACCAATTCAAAGTTATGATTGCTAGAACTTAGAATATAAAGAACAACACTTCTTTATTAGATTTAGAAACTCTCACAAAACTAAATCTCTTCTCTAAGTCTCATAGAACATCCCTCCATGGACCCTTGTATTTATATAAACTTGGACATCTCCCAAGTCTATTAGGATTTGGTTAAACACAAACTCTATCTAGATACTTTATCATTATCTAAAACTTATTTGTGAATATCCTCTCTTATCTCTAGAAGCTTCTTCTTCTAAGAGATAACTTCTTCTTCAAGTCTTGAATTATCCAACAAATCCTACACCACATGTGTTACCACTTCCTACACCCAAACCAAGACAACGGGAAAGAGGACATATACTAAAGATGAAAAAAGACATCAAGGACAACGGTTTAAGAAGCCAAAATCAGTTGGGAATAAACCCAAATTCAGTTTGTGAAACAGTAGTGGAACCTGAAGCTTCGCAGCATATTTTATATTTCTTCGGTTTTGAGAAGAGGAAACAAGAAGAGATACTCTGAAGACTCTGGTAGAATATCAATGCTCTCTCTGAAGTAGTGTACACAATATTCATATGATACATTATTATGTAATGTCCCACAATAGAAAGACATAGTGATAAATTATTCATATGATATATAATGTCATGTCCCATAATAGAAAGAGATAGTGACAAGAATTATATAGAAAAAAAAAACAAAAGACATGACACCACCAAATACTACTCCTAGCTCTATCTCCCCTTTGAAGATGGCTACAGTGACCCCTAACACACTCACCGACACATCAGAACACACACACAAATCCACACAGAACACAACAGGTAAGAGGAGAGAACGCAAGAGCCGTTGATTCGGATGTACTTTTTCTTATTGTTTCCATCCTTCGGCCAGCAGTCACTCTGTTTCTCTCTTCAAAAAACGATCACACGAGTAATAGTATAATAGGAACAATAATAGTCTTTGACTATGTAGAAGAGTTGGTTCAGAGAACGGGGGAGAAGTTGAGGCGGGAACTGTAAGTTGCTTTGGGAGTCCAGTTTCTAGGGACAACGTCGGTGGCGGAGAGAGTTTTACCGGCAGACAAAGTGGTGAGCTTTATGGAGAATGGTCCCTTGAGTGGTCCTCCAACGATGCACCAGTTGGCTCCCCATACATGCTTCATCTCTAACCATTCCCTCGCTCCTGCCTGCACAAAACACAAGAAAGCCCATCAGTGTTTACACTTTGAGTCTGTTTTATTGTTACTTTTTAGAAGACTTTGAGTGATTTGGTGTGCCTTTTCTAGCTAGTTGGTCAATAAAAGATTCATACATGTGCTCACTCCACTGAGATTCGTTTCCTCCTTTTTCTTATTTAGTGGAGGAGTACAATAAAAAAGAAGACTTTTGAAGTGGAAGTGACTTTGTGGTAAGAAAAAAGGGAAATTAAAAAAGTGCGTGCACGAGTTTGGTTATTAATAAGGAAAAAGAGAGTTACTTGGCGAATGTGCATGGAGCCAATGTCTCCTTCTCCGTCTTCAAACTCGACCAGCAAAGATAGCCAAAAATCAGTTGATCCTTCGTTCACATGGAACGCTATGTTCTTCCCTCTATATTTGCATGCAGTCCTTTTTTTTATTATGCAAAAGAAAAAGAAAAAGTAAAATATATCAGTGAGAAAAAAAGAGATCAAATGGTCAATGGTCAAAAATGGTTGGGACCATAAAAAACGAGATCGCCGTTAAAGTTACCTCTTTTGTTTAATACATTCACACCCATTGCAATGAATCTAATAATTATCTTAACCCTGTTTAGCCTCTTACCTAAATAATTCCTACTAGTATTTTTCTATTTGCTCGTGCACTGTCACGAGTTAGTTATTGAAAAAGAGAATAATATTTATTATATACGTACCGGCGATATATGACGGGGATTAGCCCACGGTTACGGAGAGGGCCAGACTCTCCGGCAATAGCCAAGCGGCCGAAGACGGCGCCACTAAGGTCGAAGTGAGTGCTGGTTTTAGAGCAGCCGGGACACTCATCGGTGATTATGACGGTGACGGCTCTCCGTGAACAAATGCTCTTGTCCAAGCACCGAACCTTGTAACAAGCGCCGCAACCTTCACCGTTTTTGAAGAGAATAGGATTCACGGCTCCAACCCTCGCGTGTAACGGCTTCACATCCACCAACGTACCGTAACCACACGCTCCTCCTACGCAATTCCGGTACATAATTTAATATTAGTGTTTAGTTTTTAATCACTAGAGTGTGAAGTGTGGTTAATTATGTGTTATAACTTATAATTTACCGTCGCTGCCGTCGCCGTTGGGGCTTCCGTACCATGTAGCTACTGCGGGAAGCCAATGAGAGTTTGACACGTGGCGATTGGTCGTAGACAAAGCGGACGAGCCAATTAGAAGCTGCAGGACAATGCAGAGTGTAGCCAACATGACCGGAAAGAGCTGCATTTTCCGCCGGAGTTGTTTTCCCGACCAGAATCAGAGCCGGAAAAGTGAAGAAGTTACTTCGCCGACAGTGAGAGAGTGAGAGTGAGTTTTGTGTGTAATTGATAATGTCAGTGTTGTTGTTGTTATATAGACAAAAATAAAAGGTAGAAGCAAACTGCTTTCTGTGGTTCCTCTTTTTGTTTTTTTAACTTTTTTTACCGGTTTAGTCCCTTAGCCATTGGTCTTATTTACGGTGAAATGCCACTAGGAATTAGGACCCACCGACAGTTAAGGCGTCGATTTCGCACGATCCAGCGTGTCATTGTCAGAGGGACCTAAAAGGGTGTTTTGGTAATTTAAGAGATTCGACCGTTGAAATTTCCCGCAGATTCTGTGGTAGAGAAGAGGAATCCGTTAAGAGACCTGACTCAATCTCTTTATTTTTTTTTTATTTTTTTTTTTTGGGCAATCTCTTTATTTTTTCTACAAATATTTCTTCACGATATAAGTTTGTTTGTTATCTTATAGATAGAGAACAAATACTTTTAATGCACTTTAATAGAACTGTTTGTATGTATAGAGTATAGTCTATGAATAGAGAGGAGTGGATATTTTACGCAAACGAAATCTTAGTGACCAATCTCGTGTGCACAACGCATCAATCATTTCGTTAGAAAAATACATATATATGATAATGTTAACGGTTTTTGCGCCAACTTGTATGATGTAACGAACAACCACCTAAAGCTTACTAATGACAAATTAGGTTTCATATTTTGTAATTATTAACTTATGTGGGGCAATAGATAATAACTATTGGTCACTCAGGCTCGAATCTAATTAATAAAAGTGGATCCACGAATTTGATTGTTTTATCACAATGCACATGACTACTACTTTCTACTTTGTATTATACAACCCTACATTTCTGTAACGTTGCTTTCTTAAAGCCATGGAAAAAGAATTAAAATAAAGGAGATTTTTCTAGCGTCAATTACGGTTTTCTTATAAATGATCTTATATATAGAGGGACATAGTGGTATTTAAAGAGTAGTGACAAAAAATATATAAATAGACATGACTGATTTGTTTGGTCATTGGTGTGTATACACTCAAATAGTGCTTGCAAATTATTCACTTAACGATTTCGCATTCTTCGTCATTTTATCAAAAAAATTAATCATTAGATACCAGCCTGTTAGATACTAGAGAAAATTTCAGAAACGGTTCGTCATTTTTGTAGCTTTTCAATGCTCCGTATTCGTAGTATAATTAGACGATAATGGAATGTGAAAGAGTGATGTTAAAGTCAAATTTGTATAGTAGAGAATGATAACTGCTGATTCACATGAAATAAATGAATGCTATTTAATTAGGTGGGTTTTAAAAACATTCGAATCTTATCATGTTCACATCAGAATCAGATAATTCTTGTTCCCACCAAACCCTCTCTACCCTTCTTCCAATTTACACCAGATTTTGACTTTATACAATTCAACATTTGCACTAGTCTTTGATTTCAAAACAATAAACTAAATCATGTAGTAGAAGTTAGCTTCACCATTATCAGGATTGGTCATATATTCCTGTCTCTTCATAATGAGTATGTCCTCGAGCTTACAAGAGACAGATTTCTTGTCATATGTATTATAGTAAGAACTAAGAATCAAAACGAAGGTTGAACTGAAGACGATGCTCGGCTTCCTTTCTCGTTCTGTTCCGTTACAAGTCGTTAAACTTCTTACCTGGGCTCTTCTCTGTTTTGGGCCTAACAACCTATTTCAGCCCAACTTATATCCTAGTTTAGCTCCAATCGGTTAGCTACTTAAACCAGAAACGAATACTAAACCAGATGGAATTGAACCAATATTCTCACAACAAGCAACTGATCCAGTTGCAAATAGTTTTGTTGTCTAATATCGATCGCGAAACACATACACACACTGACACACACATGTAAAGCTACACATTTACATGAAAATTTGAATGCAAATCAACTTTCAAATATGATGTTAATGACTTAATAATGGTAAAAAGATTAGAAAATGATAAACTCCTCCCTATGCTCCATAATATGTTCATGTACATTTATTTATAAGTCTAAATTGAAAATGTAAAATATGTCTGTAGGCTGTAGCCTTGAAGGCCTAAACAACAAAAACAAGGTTTCGTGTGTTACAATACAAAGATATGGGGTTAAATGTCGAAGATAACTAAACTTAGGGGTTGAATGTCGAAACTAAAATAATAAGGAATTAGTTTCTCATTAATTCTTAATTAAATAAACTAATGTTGAAGTTTATCCATCTCATCGGGAGGTGGTATCTCTTTTCAGAAAATTCGAATCTCACACCTATAATAAAAACTCAGAAATAGATCTCCACCGTTCATCTAAAATCCAACGGTTAATAACTGATACACACCTGCTTTTCGTGAATACTTAAATCTAAGAATTAATTTTCACGAGTAGAGAGAGGACAAGCTTTCTACAATTTCGGTTAAAACATTTTTTCTTTCTTCTTTTAACAACAAACCACCGCTCTGAACAAATTTTCTCCGTCGTTTCTTTTCCGTTCTCCGGTCAATTCTGATTCCTCAGAGAGAGAAATTTGTGCTCGCGAGTTCCGCGTGAAATACATGGAAATGTTGGCGGCGATGGACTCGCGTTCTTCTCTCCATCTTCATCGTTCCATGTCTCGCGTTGACCTTTTTGCCGGTGTTCGAATGAAACCATCCCCTACAAGTCCTGTACCGAATACGCCTCGAATATGTGGAAGCAAACTCTGTTGATTCGACTCTTCCTCTTCCTTTTGGTAGTTCCTTGGTTTGTTTTTCCTTTGCATCTGAATTTCAAGATCCAATCGAAGCTGTGATTACCGGTAGCGTCTTGTGTAGTCTTTTTCTAGGTCAGTGATCGTTTCTTGTGAAGAATTTAGAAGATTGTGTTTCTACTTTGAAACTTCTTGGGGTTTGTTTCTACTTTGAAACTTCTTAGGGTTTTTATTGTGCGTTGGAGAATTCTGGAATTGGGGGTTTTCTTTTAGGTTTTGTTGAATCGTGAAGTTGTTTTTTCTGCTGGATCTTGAATGGCTGAGAAGAAAGAATTAGGGTTACCAAAGCCTAGTATTAATTTGAAAGAGCAGTTAGCAAGAACTACTCTGAAGAATTTGAGGTTACAAGGGCATACTTACATTGAGTTACGTGAGGATGGGAAACGTTTTGTATTCTTCTGCACTTTGTGTCTTGCTCCTTGCTACAGCGACACAATCTTGCTTGGACACTTGAATGGAAACCTTCACAAGGAGAGATTGGCATGTGCTAGGCTCACACTTCTTGGAACGAATCCTTGGCCTTTCAGTGATGGTGTCCTTTTCTTTGATACTTCAACTGGAGAAGAAGAAGAGAAAACTCCTGTTTCTGGTGGTGTAGGTGTTCCATGTGCGTTGGAGCATTGTAGTGATGATGAAAGATTTGCTATTGTCAAGTATGATAACAACAAAAAAAATGGAGATAACCAGCCTGCTGCAGTTACTGATGATGAACCTAGTCACTCTACAGATGATCTGCTAATTTCTGGTGTGCTGATCAAGGAGAGAACTCTTGATGTTGAAGCAAAGTTCATTGGTTTTGGCCGAATAGCTGCCAGGTTGTTTGAAACGAAAGGACGCACTACTTGGATTGATAAACTCTGGTGCGAGTGGTTAGGAGACGAGGGTCCTTCAGATGAGGAGAAGGCTACGATCCCAGAGCATGACTTTGCCATTGTCACATTCTCCTACTTCTACAATTTGGGTAGGCTGGGTTTGCTCGATGATCCGAGCCGTCTTCTCACATCTAGTCAGTCAGAATCAGGGAACGGTGAGGACAGTGGCAGGAAGAGAAAGAAGTCTTTCTCGGATCCAGAGGACACTAGTGAATCTCTGTGTAATCAGTATGACTCTTCTGAGGAGGTTTCTTCAGGTCATAATTCAAACTCTTCAAGAGCTCTAATAGCTGATTATGATGATAGTCTCATGAGCAAAAGAGTCGTGAAGAACAAAACGGTAAGACGGGAGCTGAGGAAGCAACAACGGATATTTTCTGAAAGAATATGTGAAGTCTGTAAACAAAAGATGCTTCCAGGGAAAGATGCGGCAGCAATACTAAACATGAAGACAGGAAATCTTGCGTGTGGCAGCAGAAACCTCCTGGGGGCGTTTCATCTATTTCACGTGTCATGTGTCGTACACTGGTTTCTCTTCTGCGAGAGTGAAATACTTGGGAACAAGATGGTGAGTGGAAAAGGAAAAAAGAGATGCACAAAGCATACTGGTCAGACTGGTGTGAAGTGGAATGAATTGGCAAACGATGTGAGCTGGCAAATATTTTCAGTGTTCTGTCCAGAATGCCAAGGCACTGGCATAAATATCGAAGGAGGTGTGATTGAGAGAGACACGTTTCCACTTTCTCAGGTATGTGTGTGATTCACTCAAATAGCGATTTTTTAACGGGTTTGAATCTAACGTACATACGTATGTGCCAATGTGGTAGACATGGAGGTTCCAGGTGAAAGTGAGTGAAGGCAGAAAAGCATGGGTGAAAAATCCGGAGAGATTGAAGAATTGCTCAACAGGTTTTCACTTTCCGCAGCAGGCTGATGAGTCGGGTCAGATTCCGGTTCAGGTAAATATTATTACTGCACCACATATCCATTTTTTATGGTCTTGTTACAACTTCTTAGTAAATAGAGAGATCAAAATGTGAATGATGCAGGAGGAGAGGGTGCAGATGATGAAACTGGTTCGTTTCTACCGAGTGGAGTTGTAATGTAGGAAACAAACTCATTTCCTCCTGTATGTAAATAAGGGCTTCGTCTCGCATTTTACAGTTCTCTGTAAATTTACATTTACTTTGTTACTATCTGATTACTTTGAAGCCCAATTTATTCTTTTGTCCCAACTTTTTATTTTCTTTCTGTCTTTAGATTTAGGACTTGAAACTGTATAGATACCGACAATAAAAATTCGAACTTCTTAAAACATACTATATCGATATAGGCAAATTAAATTAAAACTTTTGAAGTTGGAAAAATGGATCCCATGAATGAGGGATTGTCTCGTGCGGACCCGACCCATAAGACCATAACTCATCTCAGACTACTCTATGCTTTTAATGAAACCAGCTCACTCCAATCCAATCCCCTCACTTTACCAATTTTCTTTGCAACATTTTTAATGTATAAAGAGAGAGACTCGTACCAAAAAACTTGATATATTTTAAATTTTAAATTAATGTTTCTACTTCTTCTATCTAACAGTCTCATTCGATTCGCCGTTATCAATCAAATCTAGGGCCCCCTATTTTTATTTATAATAGTTTTTGTGTCTAAACGATTGTAATCCGACATAAGCAACACCAAGTGCGTCGCATTCGAATGCCACTATCATCTTTTTTGGAGCACAAATCTATTTGAGTTAAGATAAGCCTCCTTTTGTGTCCATACTCTTATCATCCCATGATATATCGAATAAAGAAGAAGCCAATTGGTGTCGTTTCTTTCTTTGGACTTTATTATGTGCTCATCATACAATTTCAACGATTCAAGACTCTTACAACATATACACACTGTTATTACATATATGCATACTCATTCCAATTGGTATATAATATACATATATATATATATATATATATATTTAGGAGAAGAGATTATAATTAGAAGAGAAGTAGACACATAAACATGAAGCAAAGTAGGAACAAGTAGACTCTGCTTAGTGACTCCTCAGCTTGCATTGCCCGCCGCCTCGACCGGACATTCGTGTCACGGTAAGGAGCCATGTTGCTCGAAGACTCTCCAAATAGTCTCCGGTATACCATTTCGCATACCACACCCATGACCGGATCAGGCATTCTATACATGTACCGTTGACTCTCCCCTTCTCCCAAACGTTGACCAACTCCTCTTAAGTCATAAACCGGACCGGATGGTCTGCTCGGTACGGTTGAACCGGACTGGTGAGTTTTCTGTCCTCGGCCGTAGATCGGAACAAGCGTAGCCTCGGAGACATCGGATTTGCATACCGGACATTTTGGTGGTTCCCTCTTACTATCGTATTGATCGACGCGTTGTCTTGAATTGTTGGAGGCATAAGTCCACTTGTGAATGCAGGGCCAACAAAACAAGTGGCCACATAAAGTCACGACCGGGTCTCGAACCTGATCCAAGCATATGTTGCAGTCGAAGTCTCCTCCAGAATCAACCAATGTTGTGTCGTTCTCATCATTCTCTATCTCCATTTTACTAAAACATACAAGACAAAAACCCATTCACTTGACCGGTTGTTGTTTATTTAATGAGATTTCACCTAAATAGTAAATACTAAAGTCTAATAATTCCAATGAGAGATTAGAAAACCAATGAGTTTTCATGGAAACAAGAAATATCATCAAACTATGCAGATCAATATAGAACTTAAAAGAATTGTGTATATACTTATCATGATCGATCTTGAATTTAAAGTTATTTTAACCCTAAAAAAAAAGAAGAAGATTAGAGAAAAAGTAAGGATCTTATTCTTTAAACAAGTTGAAGTTACGAAGACTTGACCTAATCACTTTCAGTTTCGACGCTTTGCTCTGTTTTCACTTAATCCCAAAGCACGTTATCATTTAAGAAAGAAAAAAAGCTAAATAATTAAAGAAAAGGAGTGGTTGATTAAACAAACAAGTGATAACCACTAATTACATCGGAAGGAGTTGAGTCGTATATCATCTTTTTGCGTAGGAACTCAAAAACGGTGCAGATCTACTAATTCGATGCCTTTACATAAACACACGCAACAACATATAATAAGAGTGATGATTCCAGAAAAAGAAACGTACTCTTTGGAAAGATTGCAAGTACCGATGGATCTCTTCTGTCTTTAAGCTTTGGAAACTTCAGAGAGCTTGTATTGGAACATGCGACAATGGTCAAAGAACAGAGAAAAAGATTTATTTGTGTTTAGAGAATGGGTTAAGAATATATAGATCGAGGGTGGTGCAGAAGCATGAGACCTATTATACACAATATTTTTTTTTCTTTTTTTTCTTAAGGTGTGCAAAATTAAAATCCGGACAAGTTATGATTTTATAGAGGAAGAAACGTCTACCTAATTAAAATAAGTAGAGAAAGTAATGAAACGCCATTCTTACTTTAAAAAAAAAACTTCCTAATAAGCCTCTTATCTTTATTTTATGAAAAGGTCAGCAACGGATAGCATCGTTTTTTAAAAAGTAAACAAGATAATATAAAGGACCATATTTATTCACAACTGTAAGTGTATAATTATAGTAAAATATTATTTAGTTTGAATAGAACAATATGTTGACAAAAAATGTATAAATTGGAAATGCTATATGAGTCCATGACTTTTGTAGGGGAAAAATATGAAAGTTAAAAAATTGCAAAATTCCCCCATAACTTTATCCCAATATCATATTCATAAGATAAGAATTTGGCTCTGAAAAAAAAAAGGATAAGAAGTTGGCAGTTTCTGTTTCTGGCAACGCAATAGTAGATACTGAACCAAGCTCGATGACGTGGCACTCCATGGCTGCACCGTTACACCATCAAATTCATTTTAAAACAAAAAATCCTAGTTAGTGTGAAAAATTCTGCTTAATTATTTGATTATTTTTGTACTTTACTTTTTTTTTTTTTTCAGAATTTGTAATTATTAGGTGTTGAGTGAATAACAATGGCAATTTGGTAAGTTGCTTATTCAAAGTTGGAATTGGAGAATACTAAGTTTGCGTTAATGCCTTAATTAAAGGCCTTCCTTATAAACCAATAGTTGAATTAGTTTATAGACCACAAAGATAATTAGGTTACACGTCACGGAAGCACGGAGCTATTGGTGTCACCAGACCATATTTAATTTCAAGTATATTAATTGTAGAAGGCAACCCAAAATCCACTCCTTGAAATAATAAAACACTGCCTTAAATTCGTATTTGTTGAGTCTTCACCATTATGTCTGATTTTGATTATGTAAAAATTAAAATAAGGTTGTTAGACCATTCATGTCTCCGAACCTGCGATCAATTGTAAAGTCTAATGTAAAATTAGTATTTGTAATTTGCGACTACTATATTAAAAAAATCTACTATCAGTTACAACTTCGCTTGTAATTCTCTCGAATGAACTATTTTTGATGAAAGAAATTAGACAATCATCTAAAATTAATCACCATTTTGGGTGCTTCCCATTTTCTTCACAATATTCATTAATGAAAAGCATTTTTCGATAGTAGCATTGCCAACCAATAAAATGAAAATTAACTTTTAAAAAACTATACCAACAAATGTTAAAAACAATTAGTGTGTTTAACCATCATTAGAACAAGATCTCCTCAATGTTTTAAATGTATATTTAATATGTTTGCCCAAAAATACGTATATATAGATTATTATATATATCACGTTCATGATAATGTTTTCAAATTCTCATATGAAATTATTGGAGCAAGTTGCATTTACGATCCGGAGAACTGAGCCAAGAAATGGGCGGTTCCCAATTTATTATCGATATTATTAACCAGTGGTAGTTGAACCAAAATTAATATTCATTTTCTCTATGAATATTTTGGTTACTTTGATGGTTTTTCTGAATCGATTAAAATAGTAACTAGTTATTTTGTTTTGGCATGTCACTGAATTGATGTTGTTTCTTCTAATTTATGATCCGGTATATCCGCAACATTTTTCTCTCCTCCTATAACTCTAATGGAAACAAGAAAAAAGAAAAACAAGAAACGTTAGAATTTCAAATGTGACAAAACGTCAAAAAAAATAAAGGAGGAGGAAACAGAAACATGAAGATTACTCATCATTGTTTGGTTTCTCTTCTCTCAATCCTCCTTTTGTCTGGATACGCCTTGTCTCTTCACATATCTCGTAATTAACAATTATCCAATATTTTACCCATCTTTATTAAAATATTTTTAAAATTTCTTTGAAAACATTATGGCATTTCAATGTGCAGTTGATGAATTTGAGTCACACCCAGCCACAAGCCGAGCTCTTCTTCAGGCAAGGGCAAGTAAGTAATAGAACTCCCAAAATTTAAATCATTGATGGTAACATGCTTCATTGATGATTGTTAGCTAAACTTTATAAGCAAAAGATTCAATGATTTCGTTAATGACATTTTAACAGCATGCAAAGAAGATTTTGCGGCCAAGAATTACACAATCATAACAAGTAAATGCAAAGGACCAAATTATCCGGCCAAGGTATGTTGCTCGGCCTTCAAGGACTTTGCTTGCCCATTCGCGGAAGTTCTTAACGACGAAAAGACAGATTGTGCCTCCACAATGTTCAGCTACATCAATCTCTACGGTCGTTATCCTCCTGGAATATTTGCTAACATGTGCAAAGAAGGCAAAGAAGGCCTCGATTGCACCGACGTCACCACCACCTCTTCTTCCCATGCATCGATCCCTCTAGTTTCCACACACGCTCTGCTAATCACCGTTTTCATCTTGTTTCGCCTCTTCTAAAGACTTGTAAATGTTACAATATAAAAAAAAAAAAAAAAAAAAATGTTACAATATGAGTTATATATTACATTCCATTGTTAGTTGTTTTGTGATCATAGATGTAAATGATTGATTTTTGTTTGCTGTGTCATTAAAATCATTCGTTATGATCGGTGTCGATAGCTTACAAGTCGACCTTAAGGAACTCAAGGAATCGCATGATCAAGTTCCGAGTTCGAATCCTAGGCAACGAGTATTAATATACTTGCTCTAGAACTCGTAACTAGTTTGGTTACCCAAAAAAAAAAAAAAAAAAACATTTGCTACAAATCATTAAACTAGCATTCCTAACATGTATTGTGGATCAAGAACATGTGTGTTTGGTCATTAATGGGCAGAGCTAACCTCCAAGGCTTTTAGGGTCACTAAAATATTTAGGGAAACATGAACCTCACAAATCATGCCCCTTGTCTTGGTGAAGCCAAAGTTACAATATTGAGTTGAAAAAAAAAAAACGAAACTTTAAATCAGTAATTCTTTGTGGTTAATCAGATGGGTAAACAATAAGAAACCATACAAATCAGAATAAGGCAAATGTTATCGGTGAGCAGTAACAAGCGTCTCGATGAATCGTAACCCATCAAACCTTGGAGCAAACTTTTCTTCTCCCCCTTCTTCCGACGAACTCTTCTTCTTCCTCTGTTTTTCCTTTGAATCCTAATCAAAATCACCCAACAAAAGAAAGATAATTCGTTACACATCCGAATTCATGATAACAAAACCTTTTATTCTCCTCTCCAACTTTGTAATTTGACAAATTTAACAACTTTGTTTGAGAAACTTATTGCGAGTACTTGAAACAGAGCAAAAACAGAGGAACTCTAATGCTACTGAGAAAACCCAAAAACAAGAACTTGCTTTTTTTTTTTACCTGACGAGAAATATTGGATTCCGGCGAAGAGAAGGATACAGAGGTGTTGGTGGAGCAGGCTGAGATTCCGGTGGCGGAAGCGGCGACAGAGACGGAAGCCGCGATGATTCCAGTTTTCTTCATGTCTCTCGATCTTGAAATTTCCCAAATTCGTGGACTCTTTTTATACTTTTTTTTTTGTGTTAAATAAAAAAATCTGCAACCGTAGGCAGATGAGAGAAAAATGTGGGAAAAATTGAGGTGTTTGCTTCAATAGTCGACGGTTTATATACGCAATGGGGGAAAAAAGTTAAACTTATGCTAGTTGACCAATCTATTAAATATGTGACCGTTTTGCCCTTTTTCCAGTTATATCCTAATTATGTTTTAATTGTGTTACTTACAGCTAAGATCATTGGTAATCGTTTTTTTAGAAAAATGATTCATCTTCTAGAAGAATTTTAATTGGAGTAAGAATAGGTAGCGTGAAAAATAAGAGGGTTAATATGGTCAAAGAATTAGAAAAAAAAGAAATGTACTTTGAGCCTTGAAGTTAGAACCACACAAAGAGGTACATTGATTGGTTGATCTGTTAAATGAAAATGGGTCCATCGTTGGTTGGTAAGTCACCCACGTGTCCGGGACAATGTTTCAACTATGAGTTGGTGTTAGCCCTGGGCGTTCGGTTATTCGGTTCGGTTCGGTTCGGTTATTCGGTTATTCGGTTATTCGGTTCTAGGCACTTAGGAACCATAAGAGAACCGAACTGTTTTCGGTTCGGTTCGGTTCGGTTAGCTTTCGGTTCGGTTCGGTTTGGATACTTGAGAAGAGAACCATAAGATAACCGAAATACCTTCGAATATGGTTCGGTTCGGTTCGGTTCGGATATTTATCCACCAAATAACCATACTATCCAAATATCCGAGCCATTACTCGAATAAAAAAAAGATTGTAATACTAATAATGTATGCAAATATGAACCAAAAGCTTCAAAATGCAATAATTCAAGTTGCAAATCCAAAAAATGAGAGACTTAGAGTTGAAACCGCAACAAACTAATCAAGTTCAAAAGAGAAAGAGAGAAAGAGAGAGAGAGAGATTAGAGTATAGATTATTAGATTCTACAAGCATCTTCAAGTCCTTGAGTTGATCTTCCATTCTTCTCTTCCTGTGACACAATCACACACAGTCATACACTCATACTCATACACACACTAACACATAACAATTAACAAGAATCTATTCTTACTAAATTCTAATTGTTACAATGACACTCACATAGTCACACTCACATGTGTCACACGACTGTCACTCACAAGTTACATAAAAACTCTTTCATAAGGCAGAATCAAATTAGAGAAGAGTAGAGTAGAGTGAAGAAGATTACATATGCTTGTAGGTTGTAGCTGCTTTGACACTCTCATAACCCAAACTCTGAAAATGATATAAAGATGAAGTTATGAATAATTGCAGTTACTAAAATCAATGATTGAACATGTAACATGAATAACAGAACGTACCTTTTTGAAGCTTGTCTTGTACATCAACGTCTCCTCCTAGTACATCAGATATAGTGAACAGTCCCTTATCATTTAAATGAATCGTACACTTAAGCCACTGTTCGGTGCACATTAAAACTTCTAGTGTACTATGCGTGAGACAACTCCGATAAGGGTCTAGAATACGACCACTAGTGCTAAAAGCACTCTCTGATGCAACAGAAGAAACTTGCATTGCAAGTACATCTCTAGCTATTGCAGATAATATAGGAAACTTTGGAGAATTGAGCCTCCAATAGCCAAGAACATCATATTCTGTACCCAACATCAGATTTGGATTTTCCACTGGTTCCATTAGATAAAGCTCCAACTCATTACTAGCATCATGAGTTCCTTTCTGTTGCACCATATCATTATATTCAAAGTCCATTCTTTCATAACCTTTCACCACTTCAGAATCCATCTCATTTATATCGCTTTCTTGTCCACTTTGATTCTGAGACTGAGCATGAGAATGAGAAGATGAGGTAGCTTGAGACTGCACTTGTGGACCATTGATGTTGATATTATATGCATCAAACAAACTTTTCATCACAGATGTCACTGATGCATGGATCTGTTTACCAACTACACTATCTTTACCATATAGCTTATCAAAGCTATGCTGTGCAAACTGCATTTTCTTGGTTGGATCAAAGACACTCGCAATAATCAGAAGCCTATTGATTTCCTTCACACCTTCCCAATATTTATCAAACTTATCTCTCATATTCTTGGCCTTTGTCTGCATACCTAAATCTGGACTATTACTAAGTCTAATCAGGTTCTTCTCTATGGTACAAATCTCAGAATAGCATTTATGGGCATTCAGAGAAGAAGATGCAGAAACAACTAAAGTAGAGTGATGAAAGATATGAAGAAACTGTACCAATCTGTCTATTGCAACCCAGTCAGTTGCATCTGCAGGTCCAGCTCTTGGTTGTTCTTCTTGAAATAGGATTGTACAAATTTACTCTCTCGCAGAAATAACGCCAAGGCATACACTCAACAAATGATAATGGCAATTCAGCCATCACCATCAGCTCATTAGTAGCCTCTCTAACCACTGCCTCTGAAACCTTAGCTAACTTCAAATGACCATCAGGAGTAATAGCTTGCTGTTTACCTTTGTCAGAAACCCATACCTTGTATTGCTTGCATGCTTTTGTTAGATGTCCCTGCAGATTTGATGTCCCAGAAGTTGTTTTACAACTCATAACACTACCACAGTAATGGCATTTGCATTTATTTTCATCTTTCACGAATCTTGTAAAATGCTCCCAAACACCTGATCTTGTCTGGATCTTCTTTACCGGAATTGGAGAACTAGCTTCGCTTGCTCCTGGATTTCGCTTCCTTTTCTTCCCAGTTCTGCTGTTGCTACATGGTGTCTCTTCTTCAGTCTCGCTATCTGATTCCTCAAGTCTCACATCTTCATTCTCTGCTTGATTTTGTGAAGAAACCATCTACCAAACAAACAACAAAATTGTAAGAACTAAGACAATCTCATTTAGTATTCAACAGGGTAATTAACAAAACAATAGAAACAAATACCCATCACCAAAAATCACTAGTTCCATTAATTCGAAAGAGCTCAGAGGTGAATATATGATTCAAATCCACCAGAATAAAAAGAAACAACAAATCCTAAACGACACATGACAGAAACAAAATCTCTCAAACGGAGAGATAAGACTGAACACAAAGAATCTAAGAAGGAGTAATGGAACAAAAAAACAGAGAGGAGGAATAGATAACGAACCTGAAAGCACGAAGTCGAAGATGATGAATTGATGAGGTGAATTGGTGGACACAAATTATGAATGGAGTTTGGATTTGGGGGTGAATGAAAACTAGGGTTTTGCTTTGTCTCGTCTCGAGAAAAACACGAGTGAAGAGTGAAGAGTGAAGAGAGTAATGGGTTAGGGCGTAAGTTGGGTAGAGGGATTAGGCAAATGGGCTTGGGCTTAATGGGTTGGGTAAGTAGGGTAGGGATTAGGCAATGGGTGTCCGTAAGTTGGGTAGGGAAGGCAAATGGGCTTTAGGCCTCATAAATAAATTACGTTCGGTTTAAAGTGGATATCCATGGATATCGGTTCGGTTCGGTTAATAACCGATATCCGTGGATAGTTTTAGAAGAGAACCATTCGGTTATTTTGTGACATCCGAAACCAAAACATTCGGATAGTTTCGGTTCGGTTCGGTTCGGTTTTTCGGTTTCGGTTTTTATGCCCAGGGCTAGTTGGTGTTTTGAGAATGTTAAAGTCAGCTTTATATTGGACGATTATACCCCTGTTATTTCCTATTATTACTGTTGGTATTTTATGCTCAAAAATAAGATAAGTTTTTTTTTTTTATCAAAATAAAATAAAATAAGATAAGGTTCAAAAAAAGAAATATTCATAAGATAAGGTCGAACGAAACACTAATTGACGGGGAACAATGGCATTGAACAAGTGGATCTGATTATTTGTCTCAAATGCAAATTGATGTAAAACTGATTTGTGGTTACGAAACTTAACAAGTCTCATATGGTTTTCTGGTGAGATTTCTCTGCGTCAAATTTAATGTTAACACATTTATTCTTTGATAAAGACATGACGACAATCTCTCGTTAAAATTTTAATCCTCCTCTCTCTGTATATTACGTCCGGTCACTATTATAACATAGTAAAATATTTTATTAAAACACTGACATGGTATTGGTAACAAAACATGATCGATCGTACTAAGCATCTTATGTGACGTATAGGATCCCAGATAGGTATTATATGATTAATAAAGTTTTGATTAAAGATGTATGGATACAGATGAAAGCAAAAAGTTTGCGGCTACGTTTCTTTAGGGATGGGTTCTTAATAATTAAAATTACTTTTGCAAGGACTTTATCGTTTGCGCAATCTCATAATCATGTCCACATATCTATACTTTTTCACCGGCCAAAACTTATTCGGTCCATATCCGTATCTTAACGTGCATTATTGATCATGCCGCAAGACCAAGAAGCCCACAACTTATTTTACTCTTAAATGTAGAACAATTTACGACCAAAGTGAGTGTGGAATATCTGCCCAGACACTTCAATACGTTACCAGAAAAAGATGAAACAACTCGATGAGTATTTGTTATAGTCATTGTAAGTAACCCAACACAAACGGTCATTAGTGTGAACTGGTTTCACTACAAGAACTTGTCCCAACTAACTCTAAGCAAACATGCAGAGGCTACAATACATCACCAAGCAGGGCCGGTCTTAGGTTTATTGAGGCCTAAAGCATTTTTTAAAGTGTAAGAATTATCTGAACCTGAAAAGAGAAAAATTGCTAAGTAAAAGGGTAAAAATGTTTTTTGGTTGCTTGAACCCACGACCCAGGAAGTATTCAAAGCCTACATAACCATTTGAGCTACCTGAAATTATTAGAATTATCTCCCACAAATTTAATATATAAACTGGGGCCTAAAGCACATGCTTTGGCTGCTTTATGGACGGGCCGGGCCTGTCACCAAGTTACAAATAAGCTTCGTACTCTTGGTGTAACTCCCAACTAATTATCATAACGGGTTCATGTTTCTGGTACAAGTGACAACTAAAATATGTTTTTTCCTACAAGTTTAACTGACCAATGTGACTATAAATCTCAAAAACCAGCAACAGTCAATGCATAGAAGATGCTGAGATTAGACAAGAGCAAGATGATCGGATTACACAAGACCAAGATCAAAGCCCCTCCAAACAGTTTCCTTGAGTGTAGACTGATTGCGGATTAAAGAACTCACATGTATCACACACTCCTCTAGAATAACAAATTCCACTAACTCGAGATTTCTAGTAGTATCTTAAGAAAACACCTTAAGGAAGAAACAACATCAATGTCGAAAAGCTAGTTTCTTCCACAACATTTGGCTCATTGGTGGCACTATGGATTCAAAGAGCACCAAAAACTAGAGGCCCCAAAGGATACCTATATAACAAGAGGCCCCAAAGGATATCCATATATACAATTGATACTGAATCTTTCAGTTTTATAACAAGAGGCCCCAAAGGACACCTATATAAACATCAAAAACGGTCTTTCTCATAGATATCAAGCCTACCAAAACGATGAAGTTTTGGGTTCCATTCGTTACCTATGTATTTTTCCCCCATAAAACGTCGTCGGTCTAGATTTAAGGTTGTAAAAAGCTAAAACCAAACAAACGGTGCAAAATAAAAATAATCAAAATCATTAGGGAGGAAGATTACAAATAAGAATAAAGAAAGAAGAGTAAAGTCGGTTTGGCTGTTTCCTTCTCTCTTTCATCCTTATCTCAAGTCTGAAAAAACCTCCATTTTTCTCCACTTGGACCCTTTTTTTTTTGTAAATTAAATAAAAAAAATAGAAAGAGAGAGAAAGAGAAAAAACGTTTTTCTCCTGCTTGCTTCTTCTCTTTGCTTGCGTTTTCTCAAAGGTTCGAAGAAAACGAAGAACCAAGCTTTTTTGCTTTTCTCACACGACTTTCATCTAAATCGAGATTTCCTTCTTTTGATTGTTTCTCAATCTGGTTTCCAGTCTTCGGATTCAATGGCGTCTGGATCTTCGGGTCGGGTCAACTCAGGATCTAAAGGTTTCGATTTTGGCTCCGATGATATCCTTTGCTCTTACGACGATTACACCAACCAAGACTCCTCTAATGGTCCTAACTCAGATCCTGCGATCGCTGCTACCAACTCCAACAAGGTAAACCACACTGATTTCGCCTTCCTTTTTAATTTTTTCTTTTGAGCTTTGCTCGATCGGCGATTTTGTTTGATTTTTTGGTAATCTAGGGTCTTGATTTGTGGTTTGCTCGATCAGCGATTGATCAGTGATGGAGACTTGTCGTCTTAGTTGTGAGCTTATTCAGCTAGTTAGTTTCGTCGTTATATAGTCGGCTTCTTCTTCCATTAACAGCTGACAGATCTTACTACTGATGATAATTGGCATTCACATATATACAAAAGTTCAAGTTTCTTTGTTTGTCTGAATCTGAATTTGAAACCTATGGACATCTCTGTTGTTGTATTTGTCAATATAAGTGGTCACTGAAGAGGAGCTTTGTTTTGTTGAAACGACTTGGCTATGAATCTAATACCACTTGGAACTAGAGCTTGTTCAGCTGTAATTGTTTCTTTTCTAAATTGGAAGAAAACTTCATCATTGTTTCATTTTTTTGCTTGCAGGAATTCCATAAAACCAGGATGGCAAGGTCGTCGGTTTTCCCTACAAGCTCTTACAGTCCACCTGAGGATTCTTTGAGCCAAGACCTTACTGACACTGTCGAAAGAACCATGAAGAAGTACGCAGATAACATGATGCGCTTTCTTGAAGGTATCAGTTCACGCTTGTCCCAGCTTGAGCTCTACTGCTACAACCTTGATAAGACAATTGGAGAAATGAGATCGGAGTTGACTCATGAACACGAGGAAGCGGATGTGAAGCTTAGATCTTTGGACAAACATCTTCAAGAGGTTTGCTATCCAATGTTTTAAATCCTTTTTTGTTTATTTGAGTTTGTAAAACCTTTGATCAGCAATTGACCATGTATGTTCTGTTGTAGGTGCATAGGTCTGTCCAGATTCTCAGAGACAAACAAGAGCTAGCAGATACGCAAAAAGAGCTAGCGAAGCTTCAACTTGTGCAGAAAGAGTCATCTTCTTCTTCTCACTCTCAACATGGTGAGGACCGGGTCGCCACTCCTGTTCCAGAGCCTAAGAAGAGCGAGAACACCTCAGATGCACACAACCAGCAGCTTGCACTTGCTTTGCCGCACCAAATAGCCCCACAGCCACCAGTGCAGCCACAGCCACAGCCACAGCCACAGCCACAACAACAGCAGTATTACATGCCTCCTACACAGCTTCAAAACACACCTGCACCAGTGCCCGTTCCTACTCCACCATCACAACCTCAAGCACCACCAGCGCAGAGTCAGTTCATGCCCCCACCTCCTGCTCCATCTCACCCAAGCTCAGCCCAAACTCAGTCATTCCCGCAGTACCAGCAAAACTGGCCACCCCAACCACAAGCCAGGCCACCGTCAAGTGGAGGCTACCCAACATACTTGCCTGCACCACCAAGCAACCAATCGCCAGTAGAATCGTTGCCAAGCAGCATGCAGATGCAATCACCATACTCAGGACCTCCTCAACAATCTATGCAAGGTTACGGATATGGTGCACCACCACAGGCTCCTCCTCAGCAGACAAAGATGTCTTATAGCCCCCAGACTGGCGATGGGTATCTACCCTCAGGACCTCCTCCTCCTCCTGCCGGATATGCCAATGCCATGTATGAAGGTGGGCGAATGCAATACCCACCACCTCAGCCGCAGCAGCAGCAAGCCCATTACATGCAAGGTCCACAAGGTGGTGGATACGCTCCCCAGCCGCACCAGGCAGGTGGTGGTAACACTGGAACACCACCTGTGTTGAGATCAAAATACGGTGAACTGATAGAGAAGCTAGTGAGCATGGGTTTCAGAGGAGACCATGTGATGGCCGTGATTCAGAGGATGGAAGAGAGTGGCCAACCCATCGACTTTAACGCTCTTCTCGACAGATTGAGTGGACAGTCCTCAGGAGGACCTCCCAGAGGATGGTGAAGCCATAGCCCCCTCTACTAGTGTATCTTTCACAATAAAACTGCTTCCTCCTTTCTCTCTTGCGTTTACTCTATAGAGGCCCTAGTTTTATTGGGCCCAATAGATTGGGTCAGTTGTGTATTGTTTATGGGACTCAATTTATATTTCCTTAAAAAGCCTTATTATTTGTGTATGTGTTACTTTCAATGTTCCTCTTGAACCCAAGTCTCTCTTATATCATCATGAGTTGCTTTTCTTTGCTCAATCTTGTGTGCATCGGGCAGTTTCTTTACTTCACTTTGTTTTAGATCGATTGTGAAAATTAAAAACCTGAAATGTAGCAAGCGAAATTATTTTTCTTATTTTCTATACCAATAGCGTTTCCAGTAGAAAAAAGTTTGTATATAGGAAAACTGGAGAATAAAAAAAATGTCAAAAAAAACATTTACGTGAATCCTTAAAACTAAACAAATAGAAAAAACTGCGGGAAGGAAAATTGAAGAGGCGCCAAAAAATTTATTTCAAGCAGCGCGGTTAGAGCCTCGCGCCAATAAACACACCCGCCAAAATCTCCTTCCATATAAACAACCCTAATCCCCAATCTCCATCTCTCATTCATTATCCTCCTCCAGTCCTCCATCTCTCAATTTCTCTCTCGTTTTCTGAAATTAAATCAAAAGTAAACACAATGATGACGCCGGTGAAGAAACATGTCTCCATTAGACCTGTTACTTTCTACGGAAACGGGCTTCCCCGACCTCGTTTCTTTGATAATCCTAAGTTCAACGCTTACCGTGTTGATCCTCCCGTTTCTGTGCTTGATCCGCTTCTCTCATGGGCGAGAGACGCTCACTGGTCCATGGGTGGTCTCAACTTCACTCGTCTCCGTCTCCAAGGCCGAATCGAAGGAAACGTCAACAAGCTCCGTGCTCAGCTTGAGAAATCTAGCCCTGTGAAACTCGAATCTGGAATCTCCGAGAAGAAGAAGAAGAAGAGATCTGGTTCTGAGTCTCCTCCTTCTGCTCCGATTGTGGTGAAACGAAGGAGGTATTTAGATCTGAACGATTCTGATGATGAGGAGGTTGGATCTGAAGATGAAGGTGTGGTGAGAATCAGGAGAAAACTCTCTGATGATTTTGATAGAGTTGCTGGAGAGAGTAAGGTCAAACTTGTTGAAGCCAACAAGAAATCGATTAAATCTGAATTAGTGGAGAAGACGAGATTGAAGGAGAAGAAGAAGATTGAGAAAGTGAACAAGACAAGTTCAACGAGGTCATCTCCAAGATTGGCTAAGCGTAGCTCTAGTTAGTCTCCTTAATAATTTCTCTGTAGGGTTTAGATTTGATGAGTATAGTTCATGAAAATGCTACTTTGGTTTTGGATTTGTGCTTATAAATATGAATTTATCTTTGATTACTCTTATGAACTCAGACAAAGGAACCTGAATGCATCAAAATGTTACTCATTGAGTTGATTCTTGTATACAACAAAAATGAGAATCAGATTTCACTGTAAAAAAAGACAGTTTGCATGTGATTCTCTTACTGTTTGTGAGAACAGAGTTCCTTCAACTTATGTTCCTTAAGACGACCTGTGACTTTTCCCAACCTGCAAGATTGTTCTATCATCAATTTGTATATTGAATCTTGTTCATGTGGAACAATCCCAAAGTCATCGCTGAAAGTTTCCATGCCTTCCATGAATAGCTGCCACACCAATGTGCCTGCACCTGACTTCTTTCTCTTGGCTGATTTGTAAACCACGTCAAAGATGATTCTGTAGAACTTTTCTCGTTGGGATGGTTCGTAGTCTTTGTTCAGGTTCGAGAGCCCGAACTCTGTGAAGAGAATTGGCTTCTTCAGTTCTTTAAAGCCATCTTCAATGTGAGATTGCATCCATTTCACCACAAACTTTATCTTCTCTTCAAAGGTCTGATTATGAAACCTGCCCATACAATATACATTTGTAGCAAAACAAGAAGTAAGAAACTGCTGAAAAGAATACTCCAAGAGATCAATACAATCAAATCTTGATTCACTTACCAGTGATCGGGGTAGATATGAACGGATGCAAAATCAATGTTTGAGGAATTAGAGTTTTGAACAAAGTCAGTTCCGAGCTCAGAAGCCCACTGTTCTGGATTAACTGTGAGCCGTTTCGGGCTGTTAGGACCATAGAAACCTTCCAGGCCTACTGTGAGGAGATGCTTGTCATCGATTGATTTAATGAATCCCGTCATTTCTTCTATCCAGTCCTGTTATCCCGCAAAGAAGCACATTAATATGTTTGGGAATAAGAAACAATCTGAATGATTCCAAGTGATAAGTGAAATGGAGGACTCACTTGTAGAGTTTTGCCAGAGACATCAGTCGTACATCGAGGCTCGTTTATCAACTCCCAAGCGAAAATCGTAGGGTCGTTTCTGTACTCTATTCCAGTTACCGAGTTCTTCCTGGTGAGCAGAACCTGCGAATTAGTAAATAAAAATTCAACCTTTACCCTTTAGGCTTGCTCTCACTATCACTCAAATGATCTAATGTTCAATCATAATCAGCAAGAGACCATTACCTTGAGATAATTCTTGAAGTAGTTCCGGATAGATGGGTCAAAGAAGAAGGAATCATTGGAAGAACTGACACCAACACCTTCTTGCCATGCCCAGTTCACATACTGTGTCTTCCCTCCATAAGCTTGCAAGTTGTTCACTAAGCTAAGCAGCAATCTAACATCATGCTTTCTAGCTTCTGCAATTACATGATCCAAAGCCTAACCAACATTATACAAATTCCATTAAACAAGAACAGAGAGAAATCACCACAGAACTAAATTCATAGAATAGAGAAGAAGAATCAAAACCTGAAAGACTCGCTCGTCGAATCGGCCAGGAGAGATCTGAAGAGCATTATAGCCACCGTCATTGAAAGCCCAAGTTCTACAAACAGTGAGACCCATTTTAGCTCCAGCTTCAAGCATTTCACCGACAAGGTTTCTGCTATGTTCATCAACCGCATGGTCCATGAACCAATACGAGTTCCACCCATTCACATAAAGAGGCTTATCATCCACCACAAACTGAGTTCCGTTCCTTTTCACAAACCCTAACTTTGCTTTCCCTTTGTGATTCAACCACAAATCCCGAAATGATAAATAGATGAAAGCTGCACATATAAAAAACCCTAGAATTCGTAGCATTGGCCTGTTCCTTGTGGGAACCATGCTTCTGCTACCTCCTGCTTCACACACACACAAATTTCAAACCCAGAATTGGAGAAACAGCCCTATTTTAGTCGGTGCCTACCCAGAAGAAAAAGTCTGTGCCTCGTTCGGTGAATTTCTCTGAAATCCAAACTTTTTATAAAACCCAGACGGAAAAATCAATCCTTTATAGAAAATTAACAAAGCTTTGAAAAATGGCTCTCTTAGGCAAACAAGAGAGATACGATTACGAGCAATGCAGAAGAAATTGAATAATTGAAAAACCACTGACACAGATCTATGTATCTTTGTATTTATATTAGTTTAATAGTTTCACTGTATCTCAAGCTTAAAGGACCCAAATTACTATATTTTTTTATTAATTATAATTTTCTTTTGTGAAAGAAGAAAAGAGCTTTTTGTATCTTACCTCGTAAATAGACGTGTCAATTAGGGCCAAAGCCCACGGGCTAGCCCGGCCCAGCCCTTAAAAACAGCGGGCTCGGGCTTCAAAATATATGTCCAGAAAAAAATCGGGCCTTTCGGGCTAAGCCCGTTCGGGCCAAAGGGTTTTTTGGGCTTAGCCCGGCCGGGCTCGGGCTAGCCCGAAAAGCCCTTTAAAAAATATTTGATCTTTTTTTTGTTAATATTTTTGTTTAATTGTAAGATTTGTTGTAAAAAAAAAATTTGATAGAGTTGAAAACCCTAAACATAGTTTTTTTGTTATGTATTACTATACATCGAAAAAGCAAATATTAGCTCTACTACCTAATTTGAATTATTTTGATTTTATATTTTATCTAGTTTATACATCGAAAAAGCAAATATTAGCAAGTTTAAACAATTTATTTGGATTATTTATTTGATTTTAACTCTCTTTTTAAAAAACTAAATTAGCGTTAGTGGTTATTTAAATTTTGATTGACTCGTTTCATATATAGATTCTTTTTTAAGAGATATTATAAATTATAAGTTTGTTTTTTGTTGTCGGGAAAAAAGCCCAAAAAAGCCCGGAAAAGCCCTGTAGCCCTGTTAGGGCCGGGCCGGGCTTTAAAATATAGGCTCGGAATTTTTACGGGCCGGGCCGGGCCGGGCTCAAATATGTACGGGTTTTGCGGGCTTCGGGCCGGGCCGGGCCGGGCTAGCCCAATTGACATGCCTACTCGTAAAGGGACAAGGCATAATGTGATGTTTTCTTATTTTACAAAAGTTACGATTTTATACTCTATTTCGTAAGTTGAAATTACTTATAAAATATCTTCATAGAAATTTGATATTTGAATTGTTGATGTATATAAAATAAATGGTTGAAGAGAAAAAAGAACAAAACTTGACCCACAAAAGAAGAGGAAAAGCACAGAAATTAACCTGGTATTTAGACATATAGAACTGAAAGAGACTAATATGTTGTTGGAAACTTTAAAAGAAGGAATTTAATTTTGATGAGTACACAGGAAAAATATACATTTGAATCTCTTAGGAAAAAAATAAACAGGGCCACATGCGTTGGAGTGTCATCAACTTCAGATATTTGAGAAAAAATGTTTATTGTTCAATCATGTGAGTCCTTTAATACCAACTCGTTTACAATATACAAAAGTTAATTCTGAGAAGAAAAAACAAATCAAATTATTACATTTACATAGAAAATATTTAGCTTCCGCATAAAGTCAACATATTCAGTAGCATATATATTTTTTTCCCTCTTGAAAATCACTTTGAGGTGTTCTCCACGTTGTTAATTGTTATGATGATAAAAATGCATAGATAGGCTTGACAATTACATTTGTGGTAAGATTCTTTTTATCCTTGTTGTTTAGCCAAAATTATATAAATTACCATGCTAAAATATGTGAACCTGTACATCACAGTCGTCTCCGTTTTGTATTTTTCTAATGTTTTGTTAAGTTCTTAGAATATTGGGTAACAGTACTATATATTTTCTCTGTCGACATTAGAAAACTTGATGCGTGTAGTAAATACAATAGTAATAAATAAATAAAAGACAGAAGTAAAATACTTTGAATGCTGTCGGTGACTGCTTTTCTTAACCAGTTAACACCCAAAGAGTTATTTTAATACTATGGAACAATGTATTAAGTTTTTTGGATATTTTGGAAATAGCTATCTTTTTATAATGCAAAGTGCAAAGTTAGTTATTAGCCATCTAAGATCTTGCAATCAAATTAGTGTAAAGGAAAAAAAAAGGAGATAAAAGATACCTAACTGCTAATTTTGGACCATAATCATTTTATCTAGTACTATATCTAAAGGAGAAACATTCAAACAGACCAATTATTCTTTTGAACCATGATTTACTACCACCAACCAACCAATGGCATTCAATAATATTTGAAGACAAACAAATCAAAGTAAACATACTAAAAGATATTTGAAGATTATACTCAATGCACATCACAAGATTCAAGAGCATTGAACGTATATGTGTATTTTTTGTCAAATATGCATAATTATTTCTTTGAATTATCTTATAAACTATGCATTGACTTGGATTGAGCACCTTCTTACACTTGTTATCAATGCTACATTATGAAGAATAGGTGCAACTCATCACCTTTTAAGCTTTTACCGAACCACTTCAGCTTGGACCATACCTAATCACATGCACTTCCTCCTTCAAACACAATTTATCTTCTTCTTTGTCGTCACATTGTATATGTTTCATAATTACTAGGCTGTTATCATCTTACTAGGCTATTTACAATTTTTAGATACTGTATTTAACGTGTTTTCACTAAAACAGTTTTCCATCATTCACGGAAAATGGGCCATTAATGGTAATCCGTAAGCTCAAATGGGCCTTCAAACCCATATTCAGAAGCTCTTCAACGGACAGAGACAGAGAATGACCGACAAACAGAGAGACCAAAAGAAGAATCTGTGTTCTCTCAAAGAAATAAACAAAAGAAGTGTCAATTACTTCACGTGTCGGTATTGTGACGTGGAAGCATTCTATCTGACATCATCAGAAATAAACACATCAATCCAACAAAGAAGATCGATATTTTCAGATTCAAGAAATCAAATCTTCTTAAACTAAAGGACATAATTAATGAGGAAAGATTTTCGATATATTAGTTGTGAATGTTTTCGTTAATGAAAAAAATGCAAAAATCGAATCAAGAAGATGAAGAGTACGAGTTAAAGAAGACAAAGTAAGCAAGAAGAGCACAAAGAAGAGCCACAAAGTTTCCTTCTTTAAGAAGAACCCTAAACACAAAACCAGCGATCTCTTTCGTCACTTTCCTTCCTTCAATCACCACTCTCTTCCTCGATTTTCCGGCGAACGCCATCGTCACCACCACCGATATCCAAATCACCACGATCGCCGGCACAGCTATGAACAGCGCCGCCGCCATAGACAGAACTCCGAACACCGCACCAAGAAGCACCGACGCGTAAATCGCAGGCAAACCAGATGATGTCTGATGATTCTCTCCGTACCAATTCACTATCGAATTCAACGAATTCCATGAAGAAGACAAAAGGATCGCGTAGACTACAAGAAACAGACAAGCCCATGTTCTTCTCTTGCTTATAACACTCAAAAACAGCTTGTACGAGGTCATGGTCTCTTGTTCTTCCTTGTCAGCCATATTTGAACACCAGATCTGATTTTATGATTCTGTGTCTGGTTTGGTAAAGTTATGGTAAATAGTAAAAGACCCTTGTTTTTGTCTAAGCTTCTTCTTCTTCTGATTCCTTTTTTTGGGGTGAGTGTTTGCGGTGAAGAATTGTGAGAAAAGGAAAGTGATCGTACGTTCTTTTTAGTTTATACTTCAGCCTAGTCGAATCTAATGTAACGTGAAAAACACGCTCTTGCTGATTAGGCAGTGCTTGTCACGTGCCTTTTTTCTTAGCGGTCCAGTTAAAGTCTTTGCCTTTTCCTGCAAACTGACAGTTGGAGAGCTCTGTTTCCATTTTTCTCTTTTTTCACTTTTGGGCTCATCTCCCAAAACGCACCGTTTCGTAAACCAAAGTGATTAGTGATTGATTAGTAATACTTGCAATGTTGCACACTGAAATAAGAGAATATCAAATCCAATGAACCTACCAAGAAAGTAGTTAGTAGTTACTGTTAGGCCTTTGACATGATGATTCTAGGATTAATATATACTAGGTCCTAATTAATACTATGATGCTTACAGCTAACGAATAATTTGAGGTATGTTTGAAAAAATTGAAGAGGAGAATCAGAAGAAGATGAATATTTGACATGTCAAGACTGACTTCTTTGACCAATAAGTTCATCATCATCATTCACACCATAAATGTGGACAGCAAAATACCAAGTCCAATTTCACCATTAATTCCAAGTTGCTCGGATCAAGAAAAATACAAAAAACAAAATTCCAAATGCTTAGGAAAATAAATAATTGAAATTCTTAAGCGATCAAATTATCACAGCGGATATTATTTTGTCCACATTTGTTATTCAAATAGATTTCAAACACATAATGAGCATTTACTCATTAAACAACATTATCTCCTTAATAATTTTGACTCTGGTTTCAGACAATATATTTGAATAATCGGTTCTTTGAATCGAAACCAAACCAATAAAATCTCTTTTGACAAAGCTGTTCTTCTTTTCTTCTTCTTCTTCTTCCGATAAAACTTCACATCGACACACTTCTGCACAAAAATTTTCTCTCTCACCATGTTCTCTAAAGTTTCCAATTTTATCTTTTTCGTCACATCCATACTGTTGTTCCGATCAACTACATGCGTCGAATTCATCTACAACTCCAATTTCACCACCACCAACACACTTCTCCTCGGCAACGCCACCGTTAATTCTCCACCATCGATCCTCACCCTCACCAACCAAACCACTTTCTCCATCGGACGTGGCCTCTACCCTTCAAGAATCAACGCCTCCTCCTCTACCTCGCCGTTACCTTTCGCCACATCATTCATCTTCTCCATGGCTCCTTTCAAAAGCCTCTCTCCTGGCCATGGCTTCGCCTTCGTCTTCCTCCCTTTCTCCGAAACCTCCGCCGCTAGCTCATCTCAGCATCTCGGCCTCTTCAACTTCACCAATAACGGCGACCCCAACAGCCGAATCTTCGCCGTGGAATTTGATGTTTTCCCTAACCAAGAGTTCAACGACATCAACGGCAACCACGTCGGCGTCGACGTCAATTCCCTCACTTCCGTTGCATCTGAAACTGCAGGTTTCTATGGAGGCAGAGACGGCGAGAGATTCACGGAGCTGAGGCTTAACAGTGGCGAGAATTATCAGGCGTGGATTGAGTTTAATGGGTCAGCGATCAATGTCACGATGGCTAGAGCTGGCTCTAGAAAGCCCATAAGACCACTCATAAGCATTCCATTGAATCTCACTGGAGTTTTACTTGATGATATGTTTGTTGGATTCACTGCATCCACAGGACAACTAGTGCAGAGCCATAGGATTCTGTCATGGAGTTTTAGCAACTCCAATTTCTCCATCGGCGATGCTTTGATTACTAGCAATCTTCCTTCGTTTAAATTGTCAGGTGACTCTGTTTTAAAGTCTAAAGGTTTCATTGCTGGGGTTTCTAGTGGTGTTGTGTTATTAGTCTTTGTTATTGGGCTCCTCTGTTTCTACGTTGTGAGGTGGCGAAGGCAGAGACTAGACGGAGACGTGGAAGATTGGGAAACAGAGTATTGGCCTCACAGAGTGCAATACAAAGACGTTTTGGAAGCCACGAAAGGGTTTTCGGAAGAGAAGATGATCGGATACGGAGGGAATTCTAAGGTGTATAGAGGAGTGTTGGAAGGTAAAGAAGTGGCGGTTAAGAGAATAATGATGAGTCCTCGAGAGAGCGTTGGCGCGACGAGTGAGTTCTTGGCCGAGGTCTCGAGCTTAGGGAGGTTAAGGCACAAGAATATAGTTGGACTAAAAGGTTGGTCCAAGAAAGGAGGAGAGAGTCTGATATTGATTTACGAATATATGGAGAATGGAAGTGTCGATAAGCGGATATTTAATTGCGATGAGATGTTGAATTGGGAGGAAAGAATGAGAGTGATAAGAGACCTAGCCTCAGGGATGTTGTATCTACACGAAGGGTGGGAGTCAAAGGTGTTACATAGAGACATAAAGTCAAGCAATGTGTTGCTTGACAAGGATATGAACGCGAGGGTAGGTGATTTCGGGCTGGCTAAGTTGCAGAACACTAGTAAAGAAATGGTTAGCACGACACATGTGGTTGGAACAGCGGGTTATATGGCGCCTGAGCTGGTTAAGACAGGGAGAGCATCAGCGCAGACCGATGTGTATAGCTTTGGAGTGTTTGTGTTGGAGGTAGTGTGTGGAAGGAGGCCAATAGAGGAAGGAAGAGAAGGGATAGTGGAATGGATATGGGGACTAATGGAGAAAGACAAATTGGTTGATGGTTTAGACGAGAGAATAAAGGCGAGAGGAAGGTTTGAGACCGAGGAAGTAGAGATGGCTCTGAGAATAGGACTGTTGTGTGTGCATCCTGATCCGAGGGTGCGTCCAAATATGAGACAGGTGGTGCAGATATTAGAACAAGGGAGATTAGTGGAGGATGGTGGTGAGAGGGAAATGAGCTTGTTGGAGAGAGTGAAGAGCTCTTACTTGTTGGAAACTGGTGAGGGAAGCAGACAACAACATCCCACGTTCCAAGATGTATGGAACTCGTCTTCTTATTCTAATTCCTTCCAAAGTTATGATTCTATTCTTCATGGAAGGTGAGAAACTAGCGTGAGAGTTATTCCTTTTTAACGAATTTCTATACTATATAATTTATACATGTTGTGTGATTCTTTTGTATATAAGATTGTATGAATTTGAGTAAATTGCATGAATCATTTTTGTTTGAGGCTGTAGCTATTTCTACATTGAGAATGATTTGGATGTTGTAGTGTCATTTAATATGCTGCCATATATACTCCTTTTATTGTACCGTTAAACCAAGAAATCATAATTTAATATTTTAGTGTTTTTTTTTTCTCTAACATCGAATATAATGATACTGCATTAGACTCCGTCCGATAACTTAATAAAATGGTGTTTGACAAAAAAAAAAATGATACTGCATTAGATAACATCAAATACAAAATAATAATCTTGGATTACATAAGAAAACTATATTAGGAACAAAAGTGTATGGAATGAAAATCACAGTCACCTTGCATCCTTTATTTGTCAAAATATATGTTGCTCTATTCTGATTTTTTTTCCATAAAATAATTAAAATTAACAAAAAAAAAAACAAAAAAAATCTGTACATAGCAACATATATTTTTATCCAAGTGATTTAGTCCATGAGATGAACATATCTGAGAAAAAGATTCTTCTAATGTTTAATCGAACTAATTTGGTTTAATGTGAAAATTCTCAAGTAGATTTTGTGATACTACTCTAATTACATGAGTAATTTCCTTACAAATTGCAGAAATATGTTTGATTTTATCTAGCAACGCACAATTGGTGCGTTGGGTTTGATTAGAAATATCTGACGCAAGTTTCTAAGATTTTTTTCTTGTTCATGCCGATTTATTATGTGAATGGCCGAGAAAGTGGAAAGATCATATTAAGCATATATATATATATATATATATATATATATATATATATATATATATTTTATTTGTATTTGGTCTATCTAATTTTCTGACTAACGAAATGACCGAACAATTTTCGACCAAATTACGATGAAAACTTGAGATGATTAGTATTTAATCAACAGTTTTAGACGAGCATATTTGTTTGAAACTTTGGATCTTCCAATTCAATCCTAAAGACGTTTGGATCTTCCAAGTTGTCACTACATCTTATTGGTTAATTCTTTATTCACCAGGTACTCTAGTGGACGGACAGCTTGTACCACAATACCCAGACGTGCCATAAGGCTTTCCTAATGCTGCTATTCTCAATCAGGTGCTAAAGGAGTTGAGAGCGCAAAATCAAAGTAGTCATGTAAATATCTATACAGGTACTGAAAAGTCTAAATATGCGTCTTTAGTTTGGGCTCTGCTAGTTGCAATTGCTATGATGTGATCGAAATATTTATGATTAAAATTCAAGGTGTGTTCGCATTCTTTATTTATTTATGACTTTCATATAATGTTATTAGCCTATTAAATTTGAAAAACGGCAATGAGATTAGACTTTTCTGATATAATTAAGTGTGAATCAATTAAAATAAAATTGTACTACATTTGTATCATATTTTATTTTTATATACCTGTTTTACCTGTATATCTCTTGACCGCCTTAAATGGTTAAATACCATTATTTTATATCTTTACCAATGAATATCTACTAAAATAAATGGTTGCAAGAAAAAGTAAACAAACTATTGAACTTTGTAATATAAAAGTTCAATTATAGATTGATAGATATAACAGATAAATATGTTGATAAGTGATTATTAAAATAGAATAATTAACTAATAATAACAAGTACAGTACTGTTTTCAAAAAAATAAAAACTGATAAGCGATCTTTTTATAAAAGTATGCTAAGTAATTATTTTCAACCAAAATAACAAGAGTAATTTTTTTTTTTTCAATAAAAGATTACTTTGGTAGTACATCTTTGCTAGGGACAAAGAACATTGCGCCATGAAAACGTATAATAATTCTCTCAATTAGACGGAAATATTGAAGAAGCCGTCTTAGCTCAGTGGTAGAGCGCGTGGCTTTTAACCACGTGGCCGTGGGTTCGATCCCCACAGACGGCGATTTTGTTGTTTTTTTCCTAATATCCTTCCTATACGATTTTCTTTTTATCCAAGAAACATTCTCAGCGTGTTTTATACCTTTTTGGTAGTCCAAACACAAAACTCAAAAGACATCAAAACTTCACAGATAACCAAGTGCAATGCATAACTCAAAATCCAATATTTTTTGAATAAAGTAATTAAACACATAGACATTGATTGTTTGCGACGTGGTTCTTGAGTAGTTTGAAGCTTGTTTGATGAAGACTCTATAGAACTAATCAACTCGATCGTTGATGTTTTTACAAAATCTCTCCATTCCTATCAATTCAAACACATTTTGTTAATTTGTGTCATTTTCTAACATTTAATTTATTTCCAGGATCGGGGAGTCCTTGACATATTCTCTATTGGATTTCGGTGTACCGGTTTAATTTATTGATTAAGTTAAATTGTACAAACCAGAAACATGGTTTAGTATCTCGGTTTGGTTGTTACTTCCTCTAAGTAACGATTTAAAAAAAAAAGGTATATATATCAACTTGTGAACCGGTAACAATGTGTAATGACACTACAAGTCTACAACCTCGTTTGTATGGTTTAGCCTTTTTGCCCCGTCCACAACTATAATAGGAACGACCACGTCGTTTACACGGTACATTGTTCTTTTTCAACGCACCATAGCTAATATATCTTGCGGCTTTTAAAATCATGCGGCTCAATTCAAACCCTGCTATAGTTCTCTCCCACTGCCGATGCAAATCCTGAAGTCGCAGATCACTTTCTTAGCTTTAAACAGCACCGGAGCTGCGGCCACTGGGATGATCACAGCGATAATTAAGAGCTTGATGTAATTCATCATCGAGATCGATAAGTCGTAGAGAAAATGATGATTAATTACTGATTTGGGATTTATAAACTGGTTTTGAGTGGTATTAGATCATCCATATTGGGAGGTGCTTAACTTGGTTCTTAGCTCAAAAGAGATTAAAATTAAAGGTTTAATTGATGATTTTGCTAAGGAATGACTCTTAGCTAAGAGTCAAAAATTGGGCTAAGAACCAAAAAAATTACTAAGAACCAAAACTAAGCACCTCCCAATAATGTTGCTCTTATTAGATCTGTAGTTTGCCCGGTTCTTACTCCATAACTTGGTCAATGGTTACCTTGGTAAAATTTTAGAGCTTTATTGATTATTGTTTGTGTAGAAGTTTTATTTTATCATATATCATAATTGTTCACTAAGAATAGCACTGAACTTGGACGCTCACTGCTTGATTTATAGCATGTAACTCGCATAATTAAGCGGCCTAACAATTAATTCATTTCTTCCATATATAAAAAAGTGTATTCAAATAAGATCTATTTATATATATGTTTCAACAAGATTTTAGAATGGAGAAGTTTTGCATGAGCTAGCTATGTGAATACTACATATACGTTGTATACACATTAGCATGATCAAAATTAAAACACAAATTAATTAAAAACATTCGCATCTAATTAATACAAAATATCTAGTTAAATATTTTCTTTAGTAACAACAAAAACGAGAAATCGGAAACATAAAAAATGCTTACAAGATGCTTCAAACATACAAATAAAATGGCACATAAATATGAAACTCATCAATGGTAGAGGAATCAATACACCTCACAAATTTAATGACTAGCGACAATATATTAACCCCTCAAAACATAGAACTTATCATAATCACAAGAACCACCATCCCCGGACCAACCAAACCGGCCGAATTGCGAGCTGAAGCCGGCCCTGGAGCTGGAGCATGAGCATTTGATACAGATGATGGTTCTACTCCTGGAGAAGGCACAGGCGAAGACAAATCCTGATGGACCGGAGACAGTGACGGTGACGGAGACGAGGAGGGAGAGGTATGACGAGGAGAGTGGCTGTGGTGGACGGTGGACAAGACCTTGACGGCTAGCTTCTGACCTTTAAGACAGTTTTGAGAGTTGCCACTAATAAAAAAGAAGGAACCGGAGTGGCTAAGTAGAAAGAGAGAGTCTCCGTCTGAGAGGGAAGTCAGGGGATGTGTCGTGTTGCATGTGTTGTACTCTTGTTCACTCACCTCCAACACTGAATCTTTTCCCTTCGCGTACTTAAAATCTTGTAAAAATCAAAACTATAATGCATAAATATTGACACATTGTATAGATAGATATAGAAGAGAAGAGGAAGGAGACTTACGAAGAGTGTCGTTGACTTGAAACCGGTTTCGGTGAGACCAATGAGAATAATCTTCGGAAGGAGTAGGGACCCAACCATCTTTCCCACCAACATAGAAATTGTATCCATTTGATATCGTAAACCCCAAACCCATCAACATCACAAACATAAGGTAAAGATCAAACCTCATGACCAAACCCATCTCCGATCCAAAACGTTAATCAAACCTCAACTTCTTACTAACTCTCTTTGATTGTGTGTGTGTGTGTGTGTCTGTTTGCAACTTCAAGAGGCGTTTATTTATGGTGAAAGTAAAGAAAACATAGCCGTTAGGTCAAGTTTTTTTGGCTGTGCATCGATTACCTAGAGAAATGCAATTAAGTAGAAGCGTTTTGGTTTTGCTCCTGTCCTCTTTTTAACACGTCTCGACATGCAATGGACTTAACGGCTATCTAACTTTAATTTTTTTACTTTCTTTCTCACAAACAAACATTTTTCACTCAGATTCTTTAGCCATCAAATATTAAAATACAAATCCTTTAGTATTTATTATTATTTAAACCTTTTAATTTTTTTTTTGGCAGCATCATTTAAAAATTTTAATTTATAAAATGATAAATATTTCCGAATAATACAATAATAAAGTCTTAGTGGGCTTTTTTTAAATGGATCGAGTACGTTGTAAGAGAGGCTTTACACCTTTTCTCCTCTACCTTTAAAGCCCAACTAATAGTAGAAGAACGAATCCATTTCTGATTTCTTCTCCTAATGAGAAATTAGTAAATTTTACACACTTTCTCCACTACTTTTAAAAGCTCAACTAGTTGGACAAATATTAGAAGAATTTTACTTTCTATAATGAGAAATTAGGGTGAAGGATCTAATTAATATTTGATTGATGATCGTTCCTAAACTGTGAGATAGAAAATAAAATTTCTACTTATGTTTTAATCCAAACAAAAAAACGTAAAACATTGGTGCAAATCTTTTTTGAGGAAAAAAGAAGTTTTAAGGCGTAAAGAAAAGAGCTGAGAATATGAAACTTCAACTAACTAATTTCTCAATTAAAAATATTGAACCTTGGTTTATAACAGAAAAAGCTAATAAATTAAAATAAAAATTCAGAGACCAAAAGAAGTTTCGACTTGTTCAACAATTGAGAGAGTACGTTTGATTGAGAAGCTTCAACGACCGCAAGAAACAAATTTGCCCAAATTCATCAATTGGAGTTTTTTTTTTCTTAAAACAAATTGCTCTTTAGGGTTGTTGTTGTTTATCTGTCTGTAATCATCTTTCTATCTGCTGTCTGATACAGCTACCAATCTTATGCTGTCTTTTGGGTTTTCTTGCAAAAAAACAAAACCAAAACCTAGTTTTTTTGTTTTGACTTCATTTGAAGCTAATCTCTTTCTTTCTTCAGTGATGTGGGTTTTGGAGCTAGACTCGAATCAGTTCTGATCCAGTCGGATTTTGTATTTTTTGTTGTGGGTTAAAAGTCATAAAGGAGGGATTTTTGGGGGTTGTGAGTGATATGAAGAAGCGGGAAAATTTGGGATTAGGGTTCGAGTGGCAGGTTATCTTCTGGTTATCGATTTGGTTGACGATTTCGCAACAAGCGCTGGGATTGAGACCTATTAGGGAGAAAACTCGATCATGGAGTGACGAGGTTTGTGTGTGTGTGTGTTTTTTTTTTTTTTTTCGAAAGTTTCTTCATTTCGATGTTTCCCAGAAACGAATTTTTATGCTTTTGTTCGTAATTTTGATGTACCTGAATTCCCTTAGCTTAGAATCCGACCAGTTTGCTGTCAAATGTGTTTTATTGATTTGTGATTGGCTGAAAGATAGATAACTGGTCACAAGTGATGACTTTTCTAAATCTGAGATTTTCTACGTTTTGAAGAAAATGGAGCTGATCAGAGTATAATAATGATATAGAGACAGTGACCATATTGAATGAAAATCTAGGAGTAGAGTAGCTCTGGTCTAAGTTTCATCTTTTGATTTGATTGAGCAAGCTGAATATGTATATACTATCTAATTTAGCTCATCGGTCTCCGAGCTTTGTTCTGCCGGTGAATGCTATGACATTTACAGTTTGAGTTTGTATTGCTAGTGAATTATAGCAAGACTGTGCAAAGTGAACTCATGTACGTTAGACTGACCAGGCAATGTTTGGGTTATGGTTTAATACGTCAGGCCTTTGTGATCTTGCAGTGGCTCTTTGGTAGGAAACAAGAAGCTGAAGTAGGACCGTTTTCTGCATGGAATATAACAGGAACATATAGAGGTTTGTGGCATGTCCTTCTTCATTTGTTTTTAAGTCTTGCCTCTTCAGGATTGTCTACGATGTTATGGGTATATGTCTGTTGCTTAATGTTTTAGACTACTTATCGAATGTAAAGAGTATTTTCAGGAACTTGGAAGTTTCTGAATTCCGTCAATAGCTCTTCGAAGTTTCAAGACTTTCAAAAAGAAAATGGTAATTCTGTGGTTGAGTTAGTGGCAGTTCCTACAAAGATAACTGGTGTGCACTATGTTCAGGTGAACAGTTCAGCTTCTAAACTCTGTATGATAGGATCGCCCTTGATCTTGTAGCACACAATATTTGAACTTCTAACAACGTTAATGAAACAGGGTGTAGTTGTTTTCCATGACGTATTTGACAATGAACAAAATGTGGGTGGTGCCCAAATAAATCTGGAAGGTGTATATATATGGCCCTTTAGACAACTCCGCCTTGTGGCTAACAGGTACTAACTATTGATTTATTTAACTGCTTTTAAGATATATATTATTGAGTCTTAACTCCAAGGTCTGTACATCAATTGACCTAAACAGCGGCAAGGAGAGTGATTCAGGGCAAGAAGACAATAATCTTCTCTCAAATCCCTATCATCTGGTAGTCCTTAAGACTCTTGTTTCACCCACTTTAGGCAACAATAGTGCTTTCTTCTGCTGATGGCTTGTTTGATGTGTTAAAATGTTCCAAGAGCTTACTAGTGTCAACTTTCTGTTGATGTACAGCTTGGAATTTTCTCCTCTCAAGTGTTTCAAGAATCTCCAAGAGACAGATTACTGAAACGGAAACTTTGTAAGCAGTATCCTATTTTTTCCGGTACGGTTTACTTTTCAGCGACTCTGATCTTCAATGCTCTTGTATTTCAGCTCCAGTAAATGAAATGGAGAAGCACTGTAACATTGAAATAGCAGCTCAAGTATCCCGTGTGGCTTCTAGTGAAAATAGTATGCATTCTAACTTTAAACATCGAGGTGATCTTGGTGTATTATATGTCTCCTTTGTCACATTTAGTCGAACGTTGAAAGACTTTTCCATATTTCGGTAGATGGAGACAAAAATTATTATCACATGGAAGGATTGATGGAAAGTCCTGGGGTAGGCGATGACGGAGATTGTTTTTCCCCTTTGTTACTGAATGCAACTTCTGTAAATGTCGAAGTCTACTATAACAAAGCTGTGAACTATACACTGATGGTCACTTTTGTATCCTTTACTCAAAAGTCTTACCCTTTCATAACAGAATGCCGAGCACTTGTGCAAATTTAGCGTGTTCCTTAACTTTCTATTGCATTTAGATCTCTTTCCTCCAGGTTCTTTTGTTGATCCGGCAAATGGAGCACGGTAACACACAATCTGTAAGATACTGATGTAAACCAGATGGTCTGATATTTTTATTCTTGTACAGAATGAATAAAAAAATACTAACTTCCGGAAGTTTCTTGTATACAAGGGTGCTGCTAAGGTATCCATTGTAATGATTGGGCAACAAGCGATCATGGATGCTTATTTGTGCCTCTTACATCTCACAGCCGGTATATTAGTCGGTACGTATTTGGTTACTGTACTCGTTTAAGGATGCCACTACTTATTTTTCATGTAACATGTTTGGCGTTCATTGCAGTGATATGTTTCATGCGTATAATAGCTTCTTTTTTTAATCTGTAGTTCCCCTTCATTTTGATGATATTCTTTGTTGGTTTTCATCGACCATTTGGTCCCTCATCTGTTGGAAAATCTAAACTGTCTCACTGACCCCTTATGCTACTTGACATTGTGATGTTCTTTTTTCTCTCAAATATCAATCACTGTTAAACCTAAAGCTTACTACTTTCTCATGCAGAATCTCTGTTTAATGCATTTGCAACCGCTGCGTTCTTCAAATTCGTAGTCTTCTCGATTTTTGAGATGAGATATCTTCTGGCTATATGGAAAGCAACCCGTCCTTCCAATAGCGGAGAGGGTTGGGAAACAATGAGGCGAGAACTGTCCTTTCTGTACAGCCGTTTCTGTGAGTACTTACTTCTTTGGTGTTGTTTATCGATTAAAGCTTCAAAGTTTTTCTTACAGCATTTTTATGATATGGGTCATATAACTGCTTGATTCTCTTCCCTCTTTTTAAAGCTCTGTTCCTTGAAACCAATACCAAGAAAATGGTTTGAATTTCTTCCAAACCTTCAACAGAGAAAATTGTAATTTCCCAATGAGAAAATTGCATTTTAGGGAATCTGAGTATAATCTGTCACTTTGGTATGGAAAAAATGGTATTGTTTATCTTCTCAAAATTTTAAAGTTATGTTTGTTTGGCTACCCTCACTAGCTAATATAAGTTTATTTTGAGTCTAACGACAATAACCTGCACTGAATCTTGAGCGCTAGACATTCGCACCATTTACGTGACTTCTGTTTTTCATTTAGCTGAAACTTTGCCGCAAGTTCAGATGCTAACGCTGATGTTTCATCATTATCACAATATTAAACAGATGGGATCCTTCTTGGAGGCATTTTGATAATGTACCAGTTCCACAACTACATGCAGCCGATTCTCCTTCTCATGTACTCATTTTGGATACCACAAATAGTCGCCAATGTCGTCCGGGATTCAAGAAAGCCTCTGCATCCGTATTATATCTTGGGCATGACAGCGACACGGTTAGCTATACCGTTATATGTTTTTGGATGCCCACACAACTTCATGCGTGTAGAGCCCAACAAGGTCTGGTGTATATGCTTGTGCACATCCATGGGGTCGCAAGCTGTCATTCTTCTTCTTCAGCATTATTTTGGTTCACGCTGCTTTGTTCCCCGTCAGGTTAGTTTGTTCTTTTTCCATGTAAGCTACATATGAAACGTTATATCTAATAAAGCAACCACTAAGTTTTCAATTTGGGTTCAGTTTGGCTTGGATATTTCAGGTCTCTTTCCAATTGCTAAGTTGTTTTTGACTACCACTAATCTCTTTCTTCATCGTTTTGCCTACACGCAGATGCTACCAGAGAAATACAACTACCACCGAAGATTTAATCGGGACGTAAGCCGCACCACTGATTGTGTCATCTGCATGACCGCTATTGATCTCAGACAGCATACCAGTGATTTCATGGTACAGCAGTTTCTTTTGGCTTTTCGTAACTATATCTTTTTCCCCAATAGACAGAATAATGAGCGTGCTTGTTCTGAAAACAGGTAACTCCATGTGAACATTTCTTTCACTCGGGATGCTTACAGAGATGGATGGATATAAAAATGGAGTGTCCAACTTGTCGGCGTTCTCTTCCTCCAGCATAGAGGATGCGTTTCGGTTTGTTAGGATGTACAGACTTCACTCAGTTTATTGCGGGTAACAACTCAAATAGAACTTCGAAACCAAAGTTTTTTATTGATTTTTTGTCCTTGGAAGTTTCTTTGCCTATTAGGTATATATAGATAGGGTATTACTTATTTGTTAAACATTCCTGAAGTGTGATTTTGTGCAAAAACACGAAGTTAATTGCTGCAAAATTTGATTCTGAAACAGGTGGGGCTGGTTCTTAATTTCAGGTCCTGACAGAGGTTTAGAAGATTTTTAGATGAAAACAGAGCAAAGGTGGAATCTGTAACTGCGGCTAGATACCGCGGATAGACATTGTGTTCTGTATAAACTGTATAACGTTACAATCTTAGTGCATATTCTTTCACCCCACAACCAAATCTTTCACACATTTCCAGTTCTTTCAGTTTCTTTGCATACATAATATCTTGCCATTGTGCCCATACAAGTGAATCCTTATGTGTCAGCTGGACCAGGAGCAATGGAAGGTCCTGCGGTAGATGGAGCAACCAGAGGAGCCATGGCTGAGCATTCGTGGTCATAGCAGTCTATGGGGTGCTCAAGCACAGCATCACAGACGTTTTGGCTCCGCTGAAGCGGTTTATCAGGCAGACAGTTGTAGCGATCATCGATGGATATTCCTCTGGAAGTCAGGTTCCTGCAGATACCTTCTTCTTCACTGAAATAGTTGTAAGAGATGGTAAGGTTCAGCAAGCTGGGTAAAACGCAGACTCCAAGAGGGACAGTGCCAGTGAACATGTTGTGTTCCAGATTCAGCTGCTCGAGATGGCCTAGCCCGGCGAGACTGTAAGGTACAGGACCAACTAAACTGTTGTAGCTCATGTCCAGGACTCTTAACTTATAGAGATACCCGACTTCCGGGGGTAGACACCCAGATAAGCTTGAGTTGATTAGGAGAAGCTCTTCCAAGGTATCTGCAAAGCGGGCTATGGTTGGAGGCAGACAACCGCTAAAATCATTGTTGGCAAAGACGACAACAGAGGCGGTTGTTCCAGTGAAATCTCGGGGGATGAGGCTTGTTAACCGGTTGTTGTTCACAAAAATGGCATCGAGGGGATTGCTGAAGAGTTTTGGAGGCAAGGGGCCTTCAAACTCATTGTAACGAAGGTCAAGGTACTTTAGAGAAGGGAGTGCAAGGACGACATCCGGAAAAGGACCTACAAAGCGGTTGTTGCTGAGGTCAAGCTCATAGAGTAACGATAGATTGGCCAACGAACGAGGAAGGATGCCACAGAAGCGATTGCTATTGAGATGGATGAGAGCTAGGTCAGAGAGAAGGCCAATGGCTTCAGGCAGGAAACCAGCGATGTCACCATGATTGAGATCGATTCCGGCAACAACTAGAGAATTTGGATCGGAAGGAGATGGGGCACAGAAGATGCCAGTGTAGCTGCAGACTGAGGGACCGACCCAATCTGTAGTTAAGTTCTTTGGATCGGAATAGATTACCTTCTTCCATGCTTTAAGTGCACGGTACGCTTGCTGAAGATGCTGTTTAGGGTTTGCAGAGTGAGTTTTGCTGTGATGAAGGCTATGCTTTGCGGTTGATACTAAACAGACATGAAAAAGAAGAACTGAGATAAGGACAGGAAATGTTAGAGAGAGAGCCATTGAAAGAAATGTTATGGACCTTTGCTTTAAGTGTGTGGATTTATATAGAGAAACAATTATAAGTTTTGGTCTTTGGAGCAACGATTACAGAGGATGAATCAAGTGGTGGTATAGGATCAAGGAAAAGGACCCAACTCCTTACTTGTAGCTGTCTGAAGTGGTTTGAAGTGGGATCTGAGACTGACACCTTTGAAGACTAAATCTTAGTGTTGGACTTAGATCACTCATTCGCTTACAACCCAAGGAAACACAATCTGAATTATACAAACTTTAGCATAACCATACATTTAAGTTCTTTAGATCTCTCAGCTTATGTTTACTTTTAACTGATAGTATTAACTAAAACTGTTTTTTATTCCTTTTTAACTACAAAAGACATAAACATGGTATTCGTGTTTGTACAGTGGTTTTCTTTGTATTTATTCTTTTGTCAAGAAAAGTCATAGAACTAAAGAGAAAGGGCCAAAAGACACTCAATATTCTAAAAGCAACATTTATACCAACGGACACACTTGCTTTATTCATTCACAGACCTCAAGGGCTATTCTTTCATCATCCTCATAGTTTAGCCACCACCAGAGCCATACTTCTTGCCCAACACAATGAGCTGAAGTTTGTCATAGCCGGCGAGTACACCAGCGCCTGCAACGGCACGGAGGATGTTGGCACCTGCACCCTTGAAGAGTGACTTGGCCCCTTCGTTCTTGACGATCTGAGAGAAGGCCTGAAGAGAGCTCTTGTACTTCACTGCTTCACCTGACGTCATCATCATTCTTCTACGCACCGTGTCAATTGGGTAAGACGCCAGGCCAGCTCCAATGGTGATTCCCCATCCCAGCAAGAAACTCGCAAGGAAGCTATCCTGTACAGTTTAGAGCAATGAGTAAACAGTAACAGAGGACTCAATATGTTGAGTGAGGAGTTTTCTTTGTTTTGTACCTGGAGACCATCAACTAGAACCACAGGCTTCAAGGAATCATACAATCCAAAGTAAAGCCCACGGTACACGACAATTCCAACACATGAGATGTTGAAACCACGGTAAAGCCCGACGATGCCATCAGAGGCTATAGTCTTCTTGTACACGTCGACCATGCCATTAAACTGCCGCTGACCACCTTTCTTGGCCGCCTTTGCATCATTGGCCAAACGGGTACGAGCGTAATCCAAAGAGTACACAAAAAGCAGAGATGATGCACCAGCTGCACCACCAGACGCCAGGTTCCCAGCAAACCACTTCCAGTAGCCATCTTTGTCTTTCTTGAAGTTAAACAGCCTCTTGAAGTAATCTTTGAACGCAAAGTTTAAAGCCTGCAAACAGAAATCTTTGCTTAACATACCCATCCCAAAGTCTATACAAATACTACGTCGAAGAAGAGAAAACTAACCTGAGTGGGGAAGTATCTGATAACATTGGCAGTGTTTCCTCTCCAAAGAGCAACCACTCCTTCATCTTTGACTGTTCGAGCAAAACAATCACTGATTCCTTTATATGGCTCAGAGAGACGCCCAGCTTTGATCATTTCATCTTGATTCTGAATCAAGAGCTTCACACGCTCTATAGGCGCTGCTGCCGTCTTTGAAACAGCAGCTGAGACTCCCCCCATAAGGAAATCGATCAAGAAACCAGTACCAGTTTTCTCACTAGGAGCTTGAGCTAATACAGGAAATGAACCATGCGGTATAAGAGAAGAGCCAATGCCATGGTTAGTCGACTGCAATAGACTCTGCAAACCTCCATTGACATAAGCACCAGAGACACCGTAATCACGAGTTTGCACACTCGGAGAAAGTCTATTAATAAAAGAAGATTGTCCATGTAGCTTCTGAAACATCGATGGATGCTTTGATCCATCCATTTTTGTTGTACAACTCAGTAAAAGCTGATTCTGCAAAACAACAAAACTACAAATTAAACACCAAAAATTCTTGCTTTCTCGAAAATTTCTATACTTGCATGCTTAAAAAGAGTGATCATAACCAAAACTGGAACAGAAACAGAGAAGGCATCATCAACACATTTCATAACATCGTATTTAGCTTCGTTTAAAGCCACCATTTCAATCTATGAACTATAATGCAACCTAATTCACAAATTTCAGCACAAATTAAAACCTAGTTGCAGCTCAAATTAAATCCGCTGTTTCTAAAAGATCAAGCAACGAGTGGCGTCGAGAAAACCGAATTCACGAGAAGAAGAAGAATAAAACAGAGGGAACTAAGAGAGAATCATCAATGATAAAGCTAGAACTTCTGGAGTCGAGAGCTTACCGTAGATTTTTCGCCGGAGCGTTAACGAGAGAGAGAGCTCTGGAAAAGAAGAGTAGGGTTCTACACGATTCTGGTCCTAAACTAAAAAGACGAAAATGGGCAGAAGATTATCTGAAATTACGAAAATGCTACTGGACTCCTTTGACACGTGTCTTTCTGGGCCCAATTTTAGGGGTCCCGAGTCTTGACGATTATTTTATATTATCTGTTTTTTGTTTATCTTAAACTTCTTTTAAATGGATCCAAAAATTAATTTCCTAGGAAGATATATTTCACACCTAATGAAAGTGAGAGACCTCTTTATCATTATGTGATATGTCTCACTACTTGAAAATTAAAAATAGAAAGTGGGAAAATAATCATATCTTTTTTGGTTTGCTGAATGATACAAGTAGAGACTTGTTAATTAGGTTTTCAGAAGCAAGAAAGGTAGCTGAATAATTTTTTCTTCTTCAGACGGACAAAACGTTACAGATGCAAGGAAGGTGATGGTTCGAATTTGGTGATCCAAACCATACGTATTGAGAGTGCCGGATTATATGCAATTAAGTCGGCTCATGTATTAGATAACAAGTCATTTAACAGATGTCATGTGATGTAAATAAACCCGAATTACATGCAATAACCTTAATGTGTAAGTAAATTATTCTAAGAGGCCCAAGCCTCTGTGGTCTAGTGGCAGAGGAAGCTTTGGTGAAGGGTGAAACTCCCAGACCCGAGTTCGATTCTCCCTGGAAACAAAAACACATTTGTTTGGGAAGTCTGTCAGTTGGGCCTTGGCCCAATTGGTTTACCTGGTAGTCAGAAATGCAGGCGGCCTGACTACCCCCTGGCATTAGTCGGAAGGCATTCCAAACTCGGATCAGGCAGTGTGGTGGCCCAATTCTACCTGGATCGGGAGAAGTCCACTCTGTAGCACTTCGGTGCGTTCCTACCGAAGCCGACCGGATCAGCCGATAGGGTTTATCAAAAAAAATTATTCTAAGAGATTCAAGAAAACTCAAAGAGAACTCAGCTAGAATTCATCCGAGTAAGAAGGAAGCATGATAATTACATGTGTTCATTAAACTAACCATGCATAATAAACTCCACCATAGAAACAAATTTATTATATATATATATATAGATTTGTGATCGCGAACCATCCCACCTTCGCTAGTATACTCAGTTAAACAGATCGATGAAGATACATCGTGCTATATTGGTCGTGACGTTCTTTGTCATGATGAAGACCGCAGTTTCCCAGGACAATGATCCGATGGCTCACTGCAGGGACGTGTTCGTAAATTTCATGCCGTGCATGGGCTTCGTCGAGGGAATATTCCAACAACCTTCTCCAGATTGCTGCAGAGGCGTGACCCACTTGAACAACATCGTCAAGTTCACGTCTCCAGTTACTACTCTCTCTCAATTCTTAATTCTTCGAGTTCGGTTTCTTCTTTCACCATCAATTATATTAACTACGCAGGGATCGAGGAATAGGCAGGACAGTGGAGAAACAGAGAGAGTGTGTCTGTGCATAGAGATAATGGGAAATGCAAATCATCTTCCTTTTCTTCCCGCTGCCATTAATAACCTTCCTCTCCGTTGTTCTCTTACTCTCAGCTTTCCCATCTCCGTTGCTATGGACTGTTCTCAGTTATTTTCATTCTTCTCCCCATAATTTTTTTTGTTGCTTATTTTTTAATCTTTTCCTAGAAAATTAAATGTTATTTTGTTACATTTTTCCTTGTGCATAAAAGAGCTAATGAACTGGTATAATTTTTTCGTTACAGGCTCAGAAACACCAAGAATCCCGACGTTGAAAAATTAAATTAACTACCAGGGTATATATATGTATGAATGTTGGGATGGGAAGCATTGTAACAGTTATATAGTTAAAAAAAGAAATGATATATAGTCGAGTTTACTGTAAATGTAATAGTGACTAGTGTTACAAAAGTACCTAGAGTTTTATGTAAGCGATTATATGGCTTGATTGGGTTCTATTATATTTCTTAGTTTTTACCATAACCATTATTATAGGAAGAAAAAAAAGTGAGTATTGTCCATTAAGAAACAAAAGCCATAAATATTGAAGCCGTAACGACAAATTTTTTGCTCTCGCGACATTTCTACACTTACATTGACAAAGTAATAGAAAAATCATCATCGACACTTAAATATATCATAACATAACGAGGCTTTTACAAAGAGGGACGTAATTTAATATATATATATTTTTTTTAACAGATGAGTAATGGCACCAACTTAAAAAATACATCCATTATTCACTTCAACATAGTAGATCAAAGCCACCATATCAATCGATCAGCTACAATATAACGTTGCATAATTTCCATATACCAAGACCATCTATTTACCCATCTTCAGTTCACTCGCAACCCTCCATCTCTAAGGTCAAGCAGTGAGTAGCCCAGGAAAACCGAATTCACAAGACATACAACTATGTGAGAGCAAAATTAGGAGAAGCATTGATTGGTAAACCTAGAATATGTGGAGTCGAAAGGGAATCCATGGGAGCTTACGGACGCTTTGTGAACGTAAACGAGAGACCAAAAGTAGTAGGACTTTGCATTTTGGGTCATGTCATCCGACCCACCCCTACCTGACCCAAAATTATCTAAATTTAATTGATGTAAACGTAAATTGATTTTGTTTTTGGGCGCATAGAGATTTATTTCGAAGTAATAGGGGTACAAATCGGATAATAATCCGAGATATCCGCAATTAGATAATTAAAAATTTGCAAATTTTTATCTTAATTTGTTTTCAAAATTACTATGAATCACCCGTAACCTAACACATGCTATCTAAATTATCCAATTTTTTTGAAAATATTTATATAATTCGGATAATAATTTCATTTTCAGACCTCACGAAGTTTAGAGACCTTTTAAGCATTATGTCCAACTACTTCAAATATATAAAGTGGGAAAAAATTATAAAGACTAATTAGGTCTAACAAATTAACCTACACAAAATGCATGTTTACTTAACGAAGGAAGCACGAGAGTTACATGTTTCTCTTTAAACTAACCAGCTTATTATTTACTAAATACATATATAGATTTGTGATGAAACACGGATCATCTTTAATTACCTTGGCTAGTACTCGTCAATATCAGTTAGTTACCTACTAATATAAGATGCATCGTGCTCTATTGCTTATGACACTAATCACGTCCGCGGTTTCCATGAGTGAAGAAGAGCATTGCAGGGACATGTTCGAGAGCTTTATTAAAGGAATATCTCTGGAACCTTCTCCACAGTATTGTAGAGGAGTGAGCCGCTTTAATAACGTCCTCAAGCTCACGTCTCCAATTACTGTAATTGATTCTTACTCTCTCTTTTTTTTTTTTTTTTTTCGAAAGCCGGTTCTTTAACCGGTGGGATTACTGAAAGTTACTATATGCAGTTGCAGGGATTGACGAAGAAAAAAAGGAAGGGGAAAATAGGGGGACGGTGTGATTGCCCGGAATTAGATGTAATTTGGAAAATAAGATGTAAACCTTGCGCACACAGCCCAGACTCGAATGTCACAGAATCTGAATCACAACATGTGTTGATGTGAGTGTTCAATAGATCCATGTGGGGATATGCATGCATTCTAAGAAAGATGATCTTATATAGTTTCCTTTTATCTTATAGTTTTCTAGTGTTTCTTCACTTACGTTTATCTTAGTTTTCTAAGTTGTATAGATATTGTCATTTAATAAGAAAAAGAAATGTCACCCATGCAAACGTTTTGAACGTAACAAATTTCGATTCATATTCGAACTTTGATGATCTATTGTTTATGTTTTAACCAAAGTTTATCGCACTTGATCCTCGAAATTCACATTTTAATTATCTTAGTAACATAGAGAGGATGGGAAAAGCAGAGCATTTTCTTGTTATTTTCTCCTCTTGGATGCCTCATACTCCCCTTTTTACCAATGCCTCTGTTTTTGGTGATCATGTGTTTTGTTTTTTTCAGATAATAGTAGTATTAAACTAAAATAAATTAAAAGTCCACTTATTACTGCCAAACAGTGAGGTTCTGCTTTCCATAATTAATGATAGAATAACTTTTGTCCTTCATTTACCTTTTTTTTTTGTTCAATCAATGACGACTTGTACCTACCACCACCTCTCTCGAACGTTTCCATCATATACAATTTCATTACATTAATTACTTTTTTATGAACCAACTTGGTGTTTTAGTCGTCCAAATTGACAAGGCTTGACTCGAAGATAAGAACACAATAATATGCCCATCCACAGAAGACAGTAAAAGCTTTTCAGAAATTCTATATAAAAGATGTCAAAATATTTGGATGTTGTAAAAGATGATATTTGGTCATTTGGTAAAAGATGAACACAAGATAGAAAACAATGCAGTGTATAGTGCGTTGGTGCAAAACGTCACTAATCGGAAGTTATGTAGTTCTTGTTCTTGTAACGATTGTAAAACTCTGGTTTTATAAAACATAAATCTATAATATTTACAGCCAAGTTGTGAGTTATTAATCTATAACTTTTGACTAATATATTGATAACCACTATCACTTAGTCTATTTAATTTTTAATCGCAAAAACATAAAAACGTCTAATAAATCAATAAAGGGTGATAAAACTAATCACTAACTCTTCAATTCCTATTTTTATCAGTCACGAAACCTTGATTAGACAAATCACCAACTCTTTGACCCCAAGTATATGTGTGTGATTGTTACTAAGATCTTTATCCTCTAGTCTTGATGATCAAATTGAATAAACTCTTGGGATAATTGGGGATTTGGAATAATGACTCCTCCTCTGAGTTTCCATCACTTTGAACTATATGATAATGTATTATTTTCTAAAAGATGATTCTATTATTATGTGCTTGACGTAAAAATTCAATCTACAATTTGGAAAAATTGGAGGCTTACTACAAAGGACGACCTGGAAGGAGCCAAGAAGAGTCTGAGAAAGTGAATATTATCGAATGAGCCGACAAGAATTTGTGGAGAGCAAGAACATGAAAACAAAAGTATAGTGTCGTACTTGCTTCATTTAATTTATTAGGAACCAAAATGTACGCATAATCGCAACAAAATAAAAAAAGAAAAGTCGAAAAGGACATCTTCATTAAACAAAGATAAAATCAAGGACAGTTGGGAATATTGTTGTACACGATTTTCCAACAAAATTCCTAAGTTTTTGTTTTATGGTAGATGATGAAATTAAGAAAATGGTACTAGTGTGAATTTCTTGCCGTTATATTTTCTTATTGGTTTCAATATCATCTTTCATTAAAATGTTACGTGAAACATAAATTTATTTCACAGCATTAAATAGATGCTTATTTTGTGACATGTAATTTATCAAATTGACGCATAACAAAACTACTATAACAGTAGAATTTATCAACGCAATTATTTTTTATTTTACCATAAAATAAAATAAACAAAAGAAAGGGGTGAAAATAAAGGGGAAGAAGAAAAGTCGTGAGAGGAGAACGCGTTGGCAAAGGAGGACGCAGCCGATAAAATGTTACAGTCACCGAGCAGTTCACATTTCCTTAACATCTTCTGGGAAAGTCAAAACCATTTATAAACCCATAATCTTCTTCCTCTTCCTCTCTGTCTCTCTTCATAATTCTTGTTTGCGTCATTCATTCATCACACAGAGTCAGAGGAATCGTCTCAAAGCTTTCTCAGAAATGGCAGGCAGTAATATTCTCCATAAGATTAAGGTACTCTTATTCTTCTTCTTTGATGGTACTAGTGTTAGAACTTCTTGATCTGATCTATTTTGAGTTCATTTTTCTCTGTTTTGGACCTGGAATCAGTTTCTCTGTTGTTAGCTATTTCTATTATTGGTAAAAAGTTTGAAACTTTTTTGAGAACTAAAAAAAATGTTTAAGTGAGTGAGTTAAGAAGATAAGATCCTTTAGCTTTATCAAGAAAATAAGGTTGTTCCTTTAGAAATTTATGGTTTTTGGCTGATCCATTGAAAATTCACGAGGTCTTTCCTTTTCCTACTCACGGGTATGAAGGAATCTGACGAAATTCTACATACCTGTTAGCTTTTACTGAAAAAAACTCCAACTTTTGAGGTGGGTTTGTCTGAAGAATCTGTGCATAGATCTCTGTTATGCTTGTGGTTGTTCATGGGTGTGGTGATAAAGAAGTTAGATTTAGATGACTCCAGGAAGACTTTAACTGCTTTGACTTGATCTTTTGTGGTTGGAGTATTAACTCTACTGTTTTTCTCTGAATCAGTTAAAGGCTGGGTTCTGTGGATCCGCTCCTGACATGGGAAGAGGCAAAAGCAAGATGTGGAAGAACATCACCCACGGTTTTCACTGTGTGAAGGGCAAGTCCAGCCATCCAATGGAGGATTATGTAGTGTCTGAATTCAAGAAACTTGAAGGGCATGAATTGGGCTTGTTTGCCATTTTTGATGGTCACTTGGGTCATGATGTGGCTAAATACTTGCAGACTAATCTCTTTGACAACATTCTTAAAGAGGTAAATCTTTAATTTTGTCAAGAAATCTCTTTAGGGTCAAAAGGAGAAACCTTTGTGAATGATTCTTTGTTCTTTTTTGTGTTTCTGCAGAAGGATTTTTGGACTGACACAGAGAATGCTATAAGGAATGCGTACAGATCAACAGATGCTGTGATATTGCAGCAGTCCCTTAAGCTTGGTAAAGGCGGATCAACCGCTGTAACGGGAATTTTGATCGACGGTCAAAAGCTAGTTGTTGCTAATGTTGGAGACTCCAGAGCAGTGATGTCTAAGAATGGTGTTGCGCATCAGCTCTCAGTCGATCATGAACCAAGCAAGGAGAAAAAAGAAATAGAGAGCCGAGGCGGCTTTGTATCCAATATTCCAGGTAAAACTACCTTTTTCGTTCTGCCTAGTCATGGTTTTGGTCTCCTTGGGTTAGTTGGTGTAAAATGGTGTTAATTTACTATCCTAAAATGTTGCAGGGGATGTTCCACGAGTTGATGGACAGTTAGCGGTTGCAAGAGCATTTGGAGATAAGAGCTTAAAGATACATCTGAGCTCAGAACCGGACATAACACACCAGACAATTGATGATCACACTGAATTCATCCTTTTCGCCAGCGATGGTATTTGGAAAGTAAGTCTAATGACTCGGTATCTTACTCTGATTCTAACCATGGGTTAGCCAGTTTCTGGACCACTTCTTCTAACATGATGGTCAATGTTTATAACCGCAGGTATTATCGAACCAAGAAGCGGTTGATGCTATCAAGAGTATCAAAGATCCGCATGCAGCTGCAAAGCACTTGATAGAGGAAGCTATATCTAGGAAGAGCAAAGACGACATCTCCTGTATCGTTGTAAAGTTCCACTAATCTTTTCTTTCCGAAAGCTTTTTATTTGTCTATAAGTTACCATATCAAGTTTGCAAGATAGAGAAATATATGCTCAAGCTGTGTCTGTAAAACCCAGTAATGAGGTTTCCCAGAAGATGTAATATATTAAGTTAGCTTGGTTTTTCTTCACAAAAAAATGAAAATAACAAATCGTGACAGCCTTAAGATACAAAACAAAGATGTTCTTCGTAGTTCTGTCATCTTTAAGCCTCCTCTGCTCTGCAGAAATAGAATAACAAGAGACAGTATATTGTCAGCTTTAACATATACAAAAGCAAGCAAGCAAAAACTTTTAGTGGATCAAAGCAATGAAACTTACAAGCGCATGTGTGGTCTCTAGACATAGGAAAGCCAGAGCTAAAATGGCACTGGTCGGAGAGGGCCAAAACGTCTGGCCTGAGTGGTTTGATGGCTGTGGTCAGAAACTCCATACACCGGCAAAGCCTTCGCCTCTCCTTCGCATTCTTATGGCGGCTACTGAACCAGCGGCAACACTCGGCAGTGGGCGGAGACTCCTGATGGACGAAGAACATCTTGCACTGTTCCACCATCACGTTCGCAACGTCTACGCACTCTGGCGGCCAAGGACGGTACACCGCGCCGGCTGTTGTGACTGCAACAAAAAGACACGTCAATGCAAACGCTACTTTCATCATCATCATACTAACCATGTAGCAATTTCTTTTGTTTTATTTTTGTGTTGGTCTTATTATATATCTCGACCTAATAAACGTAATCGTGACACTATCTTAAATACTTCAACAGAAAATTCAACTTAGTAACGCATGCGAGATTTAATGCTTTCGGCCGCGTGGGAACTAATTAAAACAAAAAAAAACGGTGACTTGAGCGTTTCTCGTATTCAATGGACCATTGGGCAATGCTAGTGTATGTGTGTGGTGAAGTTGTTAATAATAGTTCACAAATGAAAGGTATTATTTTGCCTTTCTATCCGCAATCTCATTTCTAACTCAATTTGTAAACATCACTTTGACCTCCTTCACAAGGTTGAGCAGATTACGTGTGTCTTGAAGGACTGGTTTTAGGGCTGGCCATTGTTCATCTGCATTTAGCATCGTTACAAGCTCTAGAGCCCATCGCATCGCCTCAAGTTCCATCTCTAACACCGACCTCGTTCGTGGGGTAGCTTTTGCTCTCATCCATAACACTTGCCCATATTTTCCTCTTATTAAATAGCCCATTCATTCACGAGGTGGTTATAGTTCTTTTATTATTATTAGTATTACAGTAAAACCTCTATAAATTAATAATGTTGGGACCATGGTATTTTATTAATTTATAGTGATATTAATTTATCTATAAATTAATAAGTATTAATTTATAGCGTAAATTAATATTTATTAATTTATAGAAAGTTTTTTTTCAATTGTGAAAACTTTTTTTTTTAAATACGAGGTAGAGCAATGTGATCTAAATAAAATTAATGTTTTGGATGTTATAAAATTTATAGTTTTAGCTTTAAACACTTAATATTTGAAGAGAAAATAATTTATTTTGACAATGAATCACAACGATTATAGAATTCACATATACAAACGATATACATAAATTAAAATTCACAAATAGTAACATCCATTGTTGTATTTTAAAAACCTATACAACTATTAAAACAAAAATTATGCATATTCAAAATTTGAAAACTTACAAAAACTTTTGGTTATTTTTATGATAAACATTAAAACTATTATATATATATATATATGTACCAATTTACATGATTATTAATTTATGATATTATTGGGACTATATTTTTACATAGGGATTTCAAAAAAATTATTATCTTATTATCTTATCGAATTTGGTTAATTTTTACATTGGCCCGACTTGGGACTGGACAAATTTATTAATTTATCGTGTTTATTAATTTATCGAGTATTAATTTATAGAGGTTCTACTGTATATAGAAAGAAAGAATAACTAAAAGACGACTATAATTAAACACATCATGAATGCCTGAATGGCCCATTTCATATTGAATAACATGTACCAACAATCATGTATATTTACGGATTAATCTCTTCTTATATATATATATCCAAATGATAATCTAATTTATGTTTGTGCTTGTCGCTAGTGGCTCGTGGGTAGCATTTAAGCATGGGTTAGTGCTTGTGTGACTTGTGTCCTAGTAGCTCGAATGATGGAGCGCACATTCAAAACTGAGCACAAAACAAAAATAACAAAAAAAAATAACCTAACTTATGTTTCATGCTTATATATATGATTCCACTTTCACAAAAGAAAAAATAAACCAAGAGGAAGAAGTTCACTCGGAGCGATGAGTCAACACATGAACCTGTTCGTTCCTTCTTTTGAAACGGATCAAGAGGAGGACATTGCACGCAAGACGACGGAAAATGGAGGTGACAGTGGCGGCGTCTGGAGGTTCAAAGGCAACAAAGCGGCCAAGGAAGCGGCTAGTGTCTCAATGAAAGGTACCCTTGCTAGGTTATTCGACTGCTGCAGCAAAGACGTCAAAAAGACTATTTTGCCCCTGGGTCACGGCGACCCATCCGTCTACCCTTGCTTCCAAACTTCCATTGACGCTGAGGAAGCGGTGGTTGAATCCTTACGGTCTGGCGCCGCCAACTCTTACGCCCCAGGGGTCGGTATTCTACCGGCCAGAAGGTAATTAAATAGTTTCTAATTGTTTCATTAATATGTTTTCTTTTAAAGTTATCCAATACTGTATTTATATGACAAAGTTTAACTTACTATATTAGGTGAATATGTTAGTTAGACGTAGCACTAGTTGAATATGGATTGGAAAGAGAATAACTAAGAAATACGTAGCACTAGTCAGGGCCGGTCCTTGTGTTCGTGTGGCCTAAAGCTTAAAAAATGTTTTGTGACTTCACTCTATTTTCCTAATTTTGAAAACACTAAATAAAAACAGTGAAATTTGCAACAAAGACAGATAATATGAATTAAAAAAACTAAAAAAAATTGATATGTCAAATAAAAACTGTTAAAGTTATAACTAAATTTTTTAAAGTTTAAAAGCCAAAATTATACCTTTTTAACCAAACTATTGAAGTTTGTTCAAAAAAAAAAAAAAAAAAAAAAAAACCAAACTATTGAAGCAAAAGTCTTAAAACCAGAATTAGAAAGTGAGATGTGGGAACACAGAGAATGATTTTCAATTTTAGGGATGTAAAAAGAAAAACTAAAAGTAGAATGTGTGGAATAGGAATCGAACCATTATTAATTTGCACCACAAGAAATGATTGAAGACCAATAGACTAACGTCTCTTATTGTTGTGTGGCCCTCAAATTCAGATTATAATGTGTGGCCTAAAGCACATGCTTTGCTTGCCTTAGGCAAGGGCCGGGCCTGGCACTAGTTGAGATGTTACTGCTTAAGTTATAACCAGTGTTAAAAAAACGGTTAGAGGGAATTCATCGCTCAGAGCATATGCAAGGGGGGAACACTTGGTGTGTTCTTAAGGGTTTTAAAATAATAAAAATGTTGAATAGTGGATACAACTGTTCTTAAAATTATAAAAACTGTTCTTCAGGAAGAACAGTTTGCAGGATAAGTTAGAACTGTTCTACCACTGTTCACCTTATTTCCTATTTTTAAATCCTAAGAACACACTCAAAAGTTCCCCCCTTGCATATGGTCTCATGTAGCGCCTAAAGTTATAATCTAGATGCTTTATGAGATTGAATTTGAAACAATTTTAATTTAGTTTTCCAAAATCCTAAATTCCAGAAAGTCTTATTATATTTACTATAACATGTGAAACTATGATCATATTAAATTAGGGCGGTAGCAAATTATCTGAACCGGGACCTTCCACATAAGCTGAAATCCGATGATATATTTATAACGGTGGGGTGTTGCCAAGGGATAGAGACAATGATTCATGCCCTCGCCGGACCAAAGGCCAATATCTTGCTCCCGACTCTAATCTATCCCCTCTACAATAGTCACGCAATCCACAGCCTAGTCGAGATTCGCAAGTACGATCTCCTTCCCGATCAAGACTGGGAGATAGATCTCCAAGGTGTTGAGGCCAGCGCAGATGAAAATACCATTGCAATAGTGATAATGAATCCTCACAACCCATGTGGAAATGTCTATACATATGAACATCTAAAGAAGGTACGTGAAAGGTGAAAAAAATAACTTATGATTTACTTTCTTTGAACAAAACTTCTGTTATGCTATATTTTATTATGAAATATAGGTGGCTGAGGTGGCGAGAAAGCTAGGAATAATGGTGATTTCTGATGAAGTTTATAACCAAACTATTTATGGAGAGAATAAATTTGTCCCGATGGGGATATTTTCATCCATTGCTCCTGTGGTTACACTTGGGTCCATATCCAAGGGATGGCTCGTTCCCGGCTGGCGAATAGGTTGGATCGCAATGAATGATCCCAAAAACGTTTTCAAAACCACTGGGGTCAGTTTTTCAATCTCTCAATCGGCAGAAGTTATTAGAAGTAAACATCGTCCTATTGGACATGATGGTAAAACATTTTGTGGACATGAGTCTATTTGAACATCGAACAATACTTTGTTGTCAATAGGTCGTTGAATCCATAAAGGAACATCTCGACATAAGTCCAGATCCATCAACAATTCTGCAGGTTTTTCTTATGATGATACTTAATGCTTCATATGAAACATGCACAAATGCAATGAGTTTTGTGTATATATGCAATAGCTAATGTGTTGCCTTGTTTAATCGGAAGTTTGCACTTCCAAACATCTTGGAGAAGACGAAGAAAGATTTCTTTGAGAAGAATAACTCTATCCTGAGTCAAAACGTAGATTTTGCGTTCGATGCCCTCAAGGACATTCCTTGCCTCACCTGCCCCAAGAAACCCGAGTCGTGTACTTACCTAGTGGTACCAATTTCTCTTTTACCAACATATCTTTACATACTTTTTTTTTTTTTAGCATCACAACATATCTGTATATATTAAAATTTATGCTAAAAGAGATATTAATCCAAACTACAACTTTTTTGAACCATTAATTATCTCAAGTATCTAACAAAAATATTTTATGTTATAACAAAAACATCACCAATAATGAATGTTACATATCACACGCAAAAAAAATCGTATGTAAGAGAAGTTTCATTAATCCTAACGTAAATGATATATATTGAAGACAAAATTGGATCTGTCCCTCCTGGAGGACATCACGAATGATGTTGATTTCTGCATGAAGCTGGCCCGAGAGGAGAATCTCGTCTTTCTACCTGGTAATCAATATTATTTACATTGTACCATCTTTTCAGGTAATCAAAATCTTTATAAATATAAAATTTAAAGAGATATGGGTTGGTTTGGAATATATATAATGCAGGAGAGGTATTAGGACTGAAGAATTGGGTGAGATTTTCTATCGGAGTGGAGAGGTCAATGCTAGAAGATGCTTTCGTGAGGCTCAAAGGCTTCTTCGCTCGCCATAGTAAAACACAACTCACTTAAAAAGTCGCTTTCAATTCTCAGAACTACGGATCCTGAGACCTATCTTTCATTTTATTGTACTTTTTTCTGTTCATTTTCTTTTGGATTATGTTCGAAACTTTGGTTTATTGTTTGCGTGTGTATGGTTGTCCGTTGGAACGTCGTTTTAATTGACTTAAACATGACGGCGCAGCTTCTTATATATTTAATTAACAATATTGGATATGGGGTTGATCAGAACGAAGAATAGATGATGATAAAACAATTCAACTACTGTTTATAGTTAGTCTTAAAAATGATAAAAGAAAATTTTACTTGATCCTAAATTAAATAAACCATTATACTGGCTGATTTTTATAAAGCTTTTAGCTGAATTCTTACTTTATACTGGCTGATTTTTGTTGAAACTTATATGAATAATTTATTAAAAATTATTATGATGTGGCAGCTTTGATTGGTTAATTTCTTTTTAAAGTACTTTAATTTATTATAAAAGAATAAAAATCAAATCAACGGTTATTATTATTTTGTCTATAAAAATAATTGTATATGGATGGTCAAGATTAATTAGAGAAAAAAAACGCGATTTACTATTTTTATTTAGCGAAAAGACATTTTCTGAAGAGTTGTATTTCTTCGTTAACTTTTGCGTCTCTGCTAACATAATCAGCGTAATAAAAAGTAAATCAACTGTTCATATCGAAAAAAATTAACTTCGGTCTCTTCTCCTAACCCTTCGTCTCCAATGGTTGCGATTTTTACGTCTCACAACCATACGTTTCTTCATATATATAGATTTCTAAAAACCGTTTTTTTTTTACCAACTTTTTCGTTTCACTCTCGATTTTACTTTGTTCTCATGGATTACTCACTTCTCCGTCCATACGTTGATTAAATGTACTTAATAGTTTTTGACCAAGTATATTTTACAACATGTATTTTTATTGGTTTCCAAGTTCTGTATCCCATAGGCCATAGCTTTACTCGGTCAAATGATGCACTGTTCCATTCAAACAACACTTAGATTATGAATGATATATGTTACGTACTATGACATTTAATTTGTTTTTATAAGTATTCAATGTCATTAGAATAATTTCAGTCTCGAAAGCGCAGATTCAAAGTCATTATAATATTTTCCTATGTACAAAGTCTCTGTTCAGAGAACGGCGCCAGCCACACGTTGTTTTCAGAAGAGTAAAGACAAAAGTGAAATACCATAAAATCAAGCATCGACGAAGATAAGGTAGAAATACGTTTTTTTATCTATCGCTGTCACAGGTTGACCGTCCTATATTTTCTGTATGGTGAGTAATCCTTAATTTATTACTAGGATATTAAATCTGCGTAGATTTAATTCTTTAGAATTTTCTTTTGAATGTTTGATTAGATGAAATTATTAAAATTTGTAAAAAAATATTTCTCACAAAATCTGATATATAGGATAAAAATAAAAGCCGAAAAAACTAGCTTAGAAATTACCAAATCGAAACATTACCCAATAGATAGGAGGAAATTATAATCAAATTTCCATTCTAAAACATGACTTAGCAATGTTAATTTATCAAAAATTTACTTTTCAGGGTCTATTTCCTAGTATAATTAATGAAAAAGATTAATTAGTCCGATCCTCCTTACGTGTATTTTGAAAAAAAAAACTGTACGCATATGTAGGTATCACCAATATTCTCACGACACATAATTCATCTTCTTCTTTTTCATGGGAATTCGACCGACGGAAATTTCACGTTAATCAACTTTTGGCTTTTTTTGGGTCACGCACTGACGCACATTATTCAAAGTCTGTAATTCAAAGGTACAGAAAGTCTTCTTGAACATCTTCATTTATTGATGAGTCTCTTAAATGAGGTTCTTAAGAGCATGTGCCAGTGGAAATCTCTCACCCAAGTCTCTCATGCAAAAAAAAACAATAAAATAATAATAAATATTATTTAATTATGAGAGTCTCTCAAAAATGTGGAAAAAGTCTCTCAAGTGAGAGTCTCACCAATTTTTTGAGAGACTCTCATAATTATATAATACTTTTTATTATTTTATTATTTTCATTTTGTTTGAGAGACTTTTGTGAGAGACCCCCATTGCACATGCTCTAACTACATAATATTATAGTTTAGTTCTATAATTAATTTAAATTTTAAAAAGGAATTGAACTACTTGTAGTAAGCCAAGCCAAATGTCATTTTAGAGTTTCTAATGGATTTCTCATCTCTCCCAAATAAATAAATAAAACCATTTCATTCTCTATCTTTCTTTTGTATTATTTTTCATTTTTTAATGTTAGAAATTCTTTTTAGACACTCTTAATGGAGGTGTTCTGTTTCATAATTCATCTTCTTCAAATATTACGGAAATTGCACGTTAACTTTTGGCTTTTTTTTTGGTCACGCACATCACGTATCATACTTTATTATTAATCTTATTCAAAGGTAGAGAAAGTCTGCTACGAACTGCAGTTTACTATTGACAATCTGACTGAACTTAGACAAAGTCTACGGTTAACAATTAGAATTTTTATCCAAAGAGTTCCGATTGTTTTACTTCTTCTATAAATACCTTTATTGACCTCTTCATATAAACAAACATTTAGATTTCAAAATTTACATAACATACTCCGAGCGAATTTATTAACAATGAACCACAACAGCAACCTCGTTCTTCCTGCCTATCAAACCGAGACGCACACGCAAAATGAGACCGATATCAGCGTTTGGCGTTTCAGGGGCAGCGACACGGCAGCCAAAGCCTCCAGCGTCACTATGAGAGTCATCGTCTACAAGCTCTTCGATGAATGCAGCCTGGATGTGAAAAAGCCTCTTTTACCCCTTGCTCATGGTGACCCTTCTGTGTACCCTTGCTACCGCACGTCTATCCTCGTCGAGAACGCCGTCGTCGACGTCATCCGCTCCGGCAAGGGTAACTCTTATGGCCCCGCCGCCGGAATCCTCCCGGCTAGACAGTAATATTTTCTCTTCATTTACTCTTAATTACTCTGTTCCTGCAACCATTCAAAACCTAAAAGTATTTTCATTGAATGTTTTGTTAATCAGGGCTGTTGCTGATTACGTGAACCGAGACTTGACGAACAAGGTAAAGCCTAATGATGTATTCATTACTGTCGGATGCAACCAAGGGATAGAAGTCGTGCTTCAATCGCTGGCTCGACCAAATGCTAACATCCTTCTCCCACGGCCTAGTTACCCTCACTACGAGGCTCGTGCCGTCTACAGTGGGCTCGAGGTCCGCAAATTCGATCTCCTTCCGGAGAAAGAATGGGAGATTGATCTCCCAGGCATCGAAGCCATGGCAGATGAGAACACTGTCGCGATGGTTATCATAAACCCTAACAACCCCTGTGGAAATGTTTACTCTTACGATCATCTTAAGAAGGTACTAATTCATAATTATAATTTGCTTAAACTCGCGGGAGACTCGAAAAATTGGTGCTAATGAATGAATACTTTATAGGTGGCTGAGACGGCTAAGAAGCTGGGAATAATGGTGATCACAGACGAAGTATATTGCCAGACAATCTTCGGAGACAATCCTTTTGTTCCAATGGGGGAGTTTTCTTCGACAGTTCCGGTTATCACTTTGGGCGGTATATCGAAAGGATGGATTGTTCCTGGTTGGAGAATTGGCTGGACCGTTTTGAATGACCCCAAAGGAATTTTCAAATCCACAGGGGTCTGTTTTTTTTACCGATTATCATTCTAACTTGTGTTTTTGTAGCTTGTGTTACAAGTAATCACTCTGTTTTTTCCTTTTTTTCTTGTAACAGATGATACAGTCCATCCAACAGAATCTTGACATAACTCCAGATGCTACAACAATTGTTCAGGCTGCACTTCCTGAGATTCTAGGGAAAGCGAATAAAGAGATGTTTGCGAAGAAGAATTCGATGCTGAAACAGAACGTGGAATTGGTTTGCGATAGGCTCAAGGACATTCCTTGCTTGGTCTGCAACAAGAAACCTGAGTCATGCACTTACTTATTGGTACAACAACCAACGTATCTTACACTCTTTCATGATTCCTGATCAATTTGGATGATTCTTAACAAAAAACAAATAAACTGCAGACGAAACTGAAGCTTCCATTATTGGAGGACATAGAAGACGACATGGATTTCTGTATGAAGCTAGCCAAAGAAGAAAATCTAGTCTTACTACCAGGTAAATACAATCAAACGAGTACATAAAATCAATATTGAAAATCCATTAGTTATCAAAAAAGTTTAAAGATTATAACTTTTCTTGGTTTTGCAGGAGTGGCTTTGGGATTGAAGAACTGGATAAGGATAACAATTGGAGTAGAAGCTCAGATGCTGGAAGATGCACTTGAGAGGCTCAACGGTTTCTGCAAACGCCATCTCAAGAAAACAGAGTCTTCTTTTCAAGCTTTGAGCAATGGCAAAATCTAAACCACTCATCAATAGAGACTATACAGTATACACAACCAAATAAAAACAGTATACACAACCAAATAAAATCTGTAATTTTTGCGGTGGAATAAACAATAATCCTTTCGCTTAATCATGTCATTTTCAATTAAGAAACTCTATGTTTCTTAATCTGATTTCTTTGCTTTATTCAAAGGAAAAAAATATCCAATGAATAATGTTATTCAAGACTTTAATCTTTACCGTTAAAAGAGACGGACCCACTTTGCCGCCGTCAATATTCAAAAAAGCAAAAGATTTGTCTTTTTTCTCCATCAACGGCTCTCTGATCCACAGTAGCCGGAAAAAAAAAAGCAGAGAGCTCAAATTGTCGGAGAAATAAGAATCCCCAAATCACATCTTCAAGAACCCTAATAAATTCCCAGAGATTCCTCTCATTTAATCACTTCAGATTCGAAAGTTTCTCTCTTTTTCCAAAAACCCCCTTTTCAAATAATGGATACTACTACTACGCCTCCTTCTCTCCGTTCGAACCCTAGATCCGCGTTGCGTCTTGCTCGAAACAACAACACTCTTGTCAAATCTCACATTCCATCTCTCGATTTGGTTCTATCGTCTCCGAGGAACAACGGTACTCCTTACCCATCACCTGTTTCTCTCAACTCTCCATCTTCTCCTGTTACTCTTCGCGAAATCCTTCTTTTATCTCCTTCTCATCTTCGTAAATCGAGAACCCGTTTAAGCAATCGGTTCGATATGGAAGCTGCGGAGGCTGCTGTGGCGGCACGGCGATGTAAGACAAAAGGAGGGCAAAATGGTCTTTTGACTTGTGCCTCGCCGTCGCCGAGAAATTTCCGGAGGTCGAGACTAAGGTCGGAGGCGATGGTAGATTCAAAGGAAAATACGGAGCCAATTGTTGTCCTGACCGATGAAAAAAAACAGAAACCGAGGAAACAGAAGAAGACTGGTCGATCTAAGAAGGAGAAGCACAGTTCTGTTCCTCTCTTACCTTCTCCTAGTCCATCTTCAGATCAAAGTATGTCCTTTATTTATCTGCTTAATTCTCAAAGTGATTCTTTTTCTTCTATGATTGTTTGCTCAATAATTTGTGTGTAATCAGATGAAGATGTTTGTCAAAGTGATTTAGAGCGGATTAGAGAGAATATCAGCGATTTGATTATGTGGAGAGATGTTGCGAAATCAACACTTTGGTTTGGTTTCGGATGTATATGTTTCCTATCTTCTTGCTTTGCTGCTAAAGGATTTAACTTTAGGTAACATTGATTTCTCTGTCAAGTTTTATCTTTCTAGCTTTAATCATTTTATGACATTCATGAGTTAATCATGAAACTTTGTGGTTTGAAGTGTTTTCTCAGCGATGTCGTATCTTGGACTCTTGTTTCTTGGGGTATCGTTCTTGTCAAATACTCTTCGCCAAAGGTAAAAACTTTTAAGGTCCCAGTACATATTCAAATCAGCTTGTACTGAAGTTTTGATCCATTTGTTACCTTAAAGGGCAACCGAAGAAGCGCGGAGAGAGCTTAAACTAAGTGAAGAGGATGTATTACGAATCGCTAGACGAATGCTTCCCATCACCAATTTAGCGATATCAAAGACGAGCGAGCTTTTCTCTGGCGAACCAGCAATGACACTCAAAGTAGAATTTACAAAAATGACACCATTCTCATAAAACGTTTACCTCTGAATGTGGTTCCTTCTTATGCTGTTTTCACTTTGATTTCAGGTGGCACCCTTTGTTCTAATGGGAGCCGAATATGGTTACCTCATAACATTGTGGAGGTTGTGTGCTTTTGGTATGATTATTGGAACACTACATGTCAACCCAATACTCCAAAAATATCTAAACTGTGTTCTTTAGTTGTATCTAGTAGAATTGACACAGAGTATGCATTGTTTCTTTAAACAGGTTTCTTCCTTAGCTTCACCATTCCAAAGCTATATTCATGTTATGCGAGTCAGATTAACCAGAAAGGTAAACTCTATTAACACTAAAACTCTTTGATGGTTCCAATGATTGACACAAGAATCATTGATCTTTGCTTATGTGTAGTTGAATGTGCACAAAAGAGAATTGTTGAAGCTTGGGGAGTTTGCACACACAAGAAATTCGTAGCAGGCTCTGCAGTTACTGCATTCTGGAACCTGACTTCTCTCAAGACCCGTTTTATCGCAGTGTTTATCATTGTGGTAGTAATCAGATACAGACGCCAGAATCTACAGTTCGATTCCGAGGAAGATGAGGAGAAGCAACAAGAACAAACTCACCCGGAGCAACAAGAATCGCCGGAAGAAAAGTCACCTCCACCTTCACCGTCGCCGTCGCCACCGCGGTCAGCAGAAGAAGAGCAAGCGTTGGTGGTGGTTGCAGAATCCGAAGCACCAAAGAAGCTCTAGTCTAGTGTTGACTTTTCAGTTTCCACCTATGTAATAACATTTCACATTTACGCAATAAATAAAAAGTAGTCGTTATTATCAAATAATAAATTAACACGTGTCAAGCTCATGAAAACTGTGAAGCAGGTGATAAAAACTCTCGTCCGTCTTGGGAGAGAGCACATCATCGTCTTGTCTTTATAAACCCTAATTTCACCATTTCTCTTCCCAAAAGTTTTATCGATTCAACCAAATTAGGGCGAACGCGAAATCTGGGTTTTGTAATTTGAGCGATGGCGACGACTGGAACTGCTGCGGTTGCGACGGGAACATCGACGGTGAAGAGAAAACCGGTGTTTGTGAAGGTGGAACAGCTAAAGCCTGGAACGACTGGTCACACTTTGACTGTTAAGGTCCTTGAGGCTAATATTGTGGTTCCTGTTACCCGGAAGACTCGTCCGACGAGTTCTCTGAGTCGTCCTTCTCAGCCTAGTCGAATCGTTGAGTGTCTCATCGGTGACGAAACTGGGTGTATCCTCTTCACTGCTCGTAACGATCAAGGTTACTGTTATTTAACTTTTCTCTTGCTCTCTGGATATAGAAATGGTGTCTTCGTTGTTTATTAGAGTGAAAAGTCTGATCCTTTGTTGTCCTCTCGTTTCTATTTTGAGCAAATGGTAAATGTGTTTCTGCTAGTCCTATTTGGTAAATGATGTATCAGTTGTTATTGTGTGTGAAAATGGGAATCTGTTTATCTTGATTTTCTGGAAAAGGATTACTAAATCTATTTTATGTGTCTGAAAATGTGAATGGAACTACTGTGAAAATCTGTTCAAGCCTGTTGTTTTCTCGGCATTTTCGCTGATTTAGTCATGTCTTTGTGAAATTGAAACTTGAAAGACGTCTTCGCCTTGAAAGTCTGTAGTATCATTCCTTAATTTTGACTGGAATTGTATACTGTACTTTAGAAATGATGAAATTTGCTTGGTCAGATGATGAGTTATGTTCGATTGGATGGTCTACATTATCCCAAAACTTTATAGCTTTTCCTGTAGAAATGTTAGTGTTGTACCAGTTATCTTGCAATTGCTTTGGCCTAGTGATTTGACTGATAATGGTACTGATTCTTTTCTTTGTGTATAGTTGATCTTATGAAGCCAGGGGCAACGGTGATACTGCGCAATTCAAGGATAGACATGTTCAAGGGTACAATGAGGCTAGGGGTTGATAAATGGGGACGCATCGAAGCCACTGAACCCGCATCTTTCGCAGTCAAGGAGGATAACAATCTGTCTCTTGTTGAGTATGAACTGATCAATGTTGGTGATCAGTGATCTTTTTAGACTGTTTATGGAAGTTAACCCCTGAGAGTGTTGGGTTCTGATTTTTCTACCGTGAAGGTCTTTGATTTAGATGATGAAGATTGTATGACTTGTCCAGAGTTGCTTGTAGGAATGCTTCTTCTTTTTTACCCTAAAATATGCGGTCATGATCTTGCTCTGGAGAACAATTGAGTATGCGGTAATGCGATTGTTCCTTTTAATTTGTGTTGATGTAAGTTAAAGACCATTGAGAGCTTGTTCACTTTCTAATACAGTAAAATAAGTTTTCATTCTTACTTTCTTAAATCTTCTTTTGGCATCTCATATTACTTAACGTATCACAATTGTACACTCTCGGTTAAAACTCTTTACAGAGGCAGTTATGCCAAACATTGTATCTCATCTTGGTTTATTGGCATTGGTTAGACAAACTGTAAGTACATAAAAAATCATCTACGGGTATCGGGGAGTTAAGCAGATCTAATTTCATACTGAATTAATCTTTGGAATCAAAAAGTTACTTAGATCAGCTTCATAACACCCAAAAGTAGTTCATGAACACAATGAAATGTAAAGAGAAAAACCGAAATGGGTATAACCCGAAAGAGGCTTACAACACAGCAAAAATGTTATGATTCCTAATCTTACCCTCACTATACCAAAACAGTCCCCTCAACGTATCATCATCCTTGATAGAAACAAACGGAGAAAGAGTAAACTCACTCCACTTCTTTGATGATCTTTCTTTTGCGCAGAGGTTTTGTGACCACTGTTCCTGGAGCACTGTGAGCTTTCCTTCGAGCTTCTTTTCTTCTCTTCGAATCGTTCACGGTTCGGATGATCGCCATTGCTTTGTATATTGGTTTTGGCAAGTGCCTGTGTCTGTATTTCACAATAACCAAAACGTTACCATGTTACTATAGTTATCTTTTGATCTCCGAAGTTAGAAGCATGGGATAAAACCACAGTTTTCATTGGTCATTTACCTCACAATGCGCTTAACCTCAGGAAGATGCTTGTACCGGTTCTTCACAGCCTCGTTGTACTCATGCTTCTTCTGTTCCCTTGGAAGAATCTGCGGCACAACACACCAATCAACATTGAGAATTCACCGTTCCAAGTTAAAACTTCTTAAGAAAGCATGTACAAGTAATATCTCATAATCATATGCACAATTGGATCAACGGCTAAAAGCCTGTGGTAACTTTTTTTCGGTTTTTCTTTTGTATAAATCAATCTAATGCTAGTGTAACAAGAAAATTCACAGAATCTTACAACTCCCAATTGCTCTGATGCTTTTGCCTTCCATAGCCTGAGATTGGTGTCATCACTGCCCGATATTACATATGTAGCATCACAGCTATACTTGACACAGAATACTCTACAAGAAAAAAAGAAATATAATTTAGAAATTGCTTAGACTAAATCATATTACCAAGGTGGTACACCAGAACATTTGAACTTCAAGTATATACAGAGTTGTTCAGTAGAATGTACCTCTGCATCCTCTTTGTATGGTATATTTCCCTGCTGTGTCCTCCATTGTATGGGAAGATTCTGACAGATCGATCATAAGAACCCGTAACAAATTCACGACCAGTTGGTGAAAAGTCAATATCCATCCTGTAAAATGATGAAAATTAGATAAATCATAATGCATTAGTATGATATCTTGTTGAATATTATAGCTGAGACTTGGGATTTATGATTCTTTATTCTTACACTGCAGAAACATGATCTTTATGCACGCACTTGGCTTCGTCCAACTTTCTACCATCAAAGCTATAGCAACTTCCATCTTCATTAGCCTATTCAGTTTCACCATGGGATAAAATTAGTACATAAGCAAGAGACAAACGATGATTTAGCATAACCCATCGCAGAAAATTTCATTTTATGAATATCACTTACAGCTGTCAGGTTCATAGGCTCCATGGGGTTCCATGCAATTGAATTTGTTTTTGTCTGCCGAAAGAAAAGCAATTCGCAGACCACGGTTTAAGTTTGAAGAGTAAAATGATTTCATATGACGAGAATGAGTGAACAAGTTTCAACTATACCATCATGATAATTTTCCTCGCCGCAGAAGACATACGGAGATCATATATGGTTATGCTGCGGTCGCTGGAAGAAGAAAAATCCTCTTATAGTGTTAGAAAAGGCTCTGGAAGGCCTAGCACAGATAATCACATGACATAAACAAGTATAAAGTAGAAAGCATATACCTAGCAGATGTAGCTAATATATCAGGCTCTCCAGGATTAAACCGAACAGATATTACAGAGTCAGTTCCCCACTGGAAACTCTGTACTGGCTGAGACCTAATTACAAAAAGTAGAACCATAAACTGCTTGCGTTAAAATAAAACAAACACCAAAGATTTCTTTTAGCAGGAGTCTGAGTACCTATTATGGTTCCATATATCAAGTTGAGCTCCGGCGGTAGCAAAAAGGTCACCTTCAAACTGATGATCAACAGCCCTAGAAATAAAAGACAGCTTTAGTAACTCAAGTTTTTTGGACCAACATGAGAAATTGAATAAAGAGTGTACGAAGTCTACCAGAAAGCATTCTTCCAGACATAAGTTGCAGATGGCTGAAAAAAATAGTTGTAATTAGCTTGTAGTTATATACCAGCAAGAGCAAGCTCCTGATAATACAATATTACATAAAAAAAAGAAGATTAAAAGAACTACCTCAATGGAATTCTCAGATGAAATGTTAGAATCTTCTAGTGTAGGACGAGGAACATTCCACAAACGAACACTGCAAAAATCCATTCACCTTAGCTTCACAGCCTAAATTCTGATCAACGAATTGAAGATTTAAAACAACAAGAAATTCTTAGAATATCTTACGTGCAATCAGTTCCGCATGAAACCAATACATTGCCATCGGTTGATGCAGTAAGACCACGCACAGCACCTTGATGACCAGGGAATTGGCAAACAGTACGCCTGCTTGTTCCAAGTTCCAGAATTCATTTACCACAAAAAAAAAAACAAAATGAAGTTCAAATTCATTCAGCGAGATTTAGTTTTTGAAGATTTTAACCTTGAAGAGATATCCCAAAGGCGAATATCTGCAGAGAAGAAATAGAAACATAGTATCAATTTCAGTAGCATCAATGGATACAAAGAGCAAGCTTACATAAATGGCTATTGCCACTTGTAGCAATCTTAAAATAACCGAACTTTTGGTTCCTTTTCCATAATTCATATATCATTATCAAATTTGCCATTAGAGTTCAGACTAAGAGGTAGATAATTACCTCCATCCATAGAAGCAGAGAAGATTCCCTTGAGGTAATTTGGGTTCTTCGCCATACATGAGACTCCATCACGATGACCATCCATTGCTCCTACGAACGGCCTTGCAAATATCTAAAGACCAACAAAAACAAAAACAGAGGCAAATTTGAGGATTTTTGCACAGCTAAACGATACAGAGAAAAATCAAAATTGAAGAAACTCAAAGAGCAGATACCTTTTCTAATTTGGCAGCTGTAAGTGCTCTCTGGTATTCCACAGCCTTCTCCATAGGTCGAAGACTTGGGTCGAAGTTGTGAAAGACCCTCTGGAATCACAGAAATTTGATAAGGTTATTGAGATTCAAAAGCTAATTTTGTGATATGGGAACCAAATTGGATAAGCAGAAATTTACCTGAAGATCCTGACTTCTTTCTCGAGTGTATTCATCAACCGATCTTGATAACGTCTTAATCTTCATTTCTTAAGACTACAAAAAGGTCACGACGAAGACTGACAACGGGGAAGAGAGATACCGAGATACAGAGCTAAGTGAGATAAACCCTAGAGAAGAGGTTTTGGGGGGGAGGTGACGAAGCTCAGATGGGCCTAACTTAAAAATATTTAGTCCTTAATGGGCTTTTTATACTTTATTATGATTGGCCCAAAACTTACTATCGCAAAAACTTTATTACAAAATGCAGAACATTCGCAAGGTTGGTGTTAATCTTATTAAGAAGTAAAGCTCTTTAATAAGATCATGAATTCGAGTAAGGTCGATAGAATATAATTGATTTAAACTATTTTAATCTGCTTTGATCGGATCCGAAGACATTATTATAAACAAAACTTTTGAAGAATTTTCTGGTTACCTAAAATGCATGGCTTTGAATATATTATCATTACAGTGGACTTTTACTAGTTTGGTAAGTTGGTAACACAAGACTATCCTTCGAATTTGGACAAGTCAAAATTCTCGTGTTTTGAATTTCAAGGTTTCTTAACATTTAAAGTCTTTTAAAATATAGTTGAATTCAAAGCACACTCATATGCTTGTATACATTTTCTACTATTTAACAACAAACTCACACAAACCACACGAGCTTTTCAAGTATTTAAACAGGAAAAATCCACCTACCAAACACTTACTCTGTTCTTTAATTATTTTTATACCTACTAACACTTAATTGTTTTCCACTCAAACTAAACTGACAAGATAATTATTTAGGTGAAACTGTGAATTGGTCCTCCTACGGTACTTTTGTTTCAGTCAATGGTGACTTACGCGTTAAGTTTCAAAATTCAAACAAGACTTTTCAGAACAAAATTATGCCTATGTTTTTTTTAATTTTTTTCTGTGATATATTGCAAAATTCTTGAAATATTTTACTGGTATATGATTTGTTATAATATATAAATAGCTTAAAATGTATCTTTAAAAGATACAATTGCTAACAGATCTAAATTAACCATTGGTGACCGCGTAAACATCTTGATAAAATTGCATCAATTAGTTTTTTGAACAGTAGCCGCGTAAACAAAAACTCTGTTTTTTTTTTTAAATATAATTTTGTAAAGAAATTCTCATTGGTTATTTTTCACCTATAAAACTTCACACAGTGAGAACAAAGTGGGTATAAATGTAATTTCGCATATCTTAAAGTGTCATAAGAGCGACCCGTTCAAGTCGTAATACTTGGTCAACACGCAAATCGTGAGCTTAGCGCCGGTAAAATCCGACCTAAGTGATGAACTCTCAAGTCATGACCGCTTCCTCGTTAAATAAGTATATATATATACATATATGCACTCCCTCTCATTTATTTGATTTCCCACATAACCATATCTTCTAATTTTCTTTGATATCAAACAAAAAAAACTTTTTTTTTATTACTTGTCGGTACAACATAAAGAAGAGAAAGTAAAATAAGATGAGAAGAGTTAGTAATTGGTCTACTGTTTTGATTGTGGTTGTGATGGTGGCGTTGTTATTCGTAGAACACGTAGTGGTTCCGGCTGCGGCGGGGAGGGTTCTTACGGAAAAATCGGGAGATGGAAGTGAGACGATGACGGTGGAGAAGATGAAGTCGACGGTGGATTCTTGGTTTCAGCGTTTGGCGTCGGGTCCAAGTCCAAGAGGTCGCGGCCATTGAATTTCCCTTTCGTTTTTTTTTTTTTTTTTTCTGGCCTGATGAGATTAATTAATCTCTCGATATGTGTATACCAGAACAAACGGTGAAAACTGTATTCCATTCATTTGTTTCTTTATTTGTTTTTTCCTTTTGGCAAATTCATATATTTAGTGACAGAAACTAAAACCCTCAATATACATGTACATGATTTTACTTTTTGTTCTTTGCTAATTTTAATAAGATTTTATACTTGTGGTAGTTTGGAAACGAAATTATTCAAATAAAAAACAAAAAAAAAAAAAAAAAACAGAGGGGGGGAAACGAGTGAGTCGTGCACGCCATATATGTAATATGTAGCCGGCTGGGTCACCTTTCTACATTTTATATTACATAGTTTTGGCCAAATCCGGAAGAAAGCGAGAGTAACCATGTCATAAATTGAAGTTGGAGTGCGTACAAAGCATGAACCTGAGTTCTACTATTCTTGGGCAGCAAACTAAACAGCCCATAGTCAGTAAGCACGTACAACGAGTTGATTTGAAGGAGCAGGTTAAGAGAACTGGATTTGGAAATATCCAGATTTTTGGAAAATGATATTAAAGTGCACAAGACGTTCCTACATATTGCAATGAAGCGATTGTTTCTTAAAAATAAGAGATTGTGAACCATTTCCTGGGAACAGACGCGAGTAAACTAAGAAACATTTGTGCATACAAAACCGTAGTGAAAGTATTCAAAGGCTCTCTCTCTTTCTTCAAATGCTTGCAACTTTGAATTTACTCCTCTCTGTAGTCTGGATTTTCCTTCAATATGATGAAACCTTCTAATATGGGCGACAAAGGAATGTACCTGTGACCCAAAAAGAACCAGAGTTTTTTCAGATTCCAATATGTAAAACAGAGTTTCATTTCGAGTAGGATAATGTAACAAGTTGTTTAGAGGAACAACATACTTCTCGGTTGCGAGTTCGGCTCTCTCCCCAGCAGCAAGGAGAACAGGTGTTGAGTGCGTTTGGAACCCAGTGATTGTCTTTGGTCGACCAGCCTGTCCAACCACATCAACCGCTTGTCCTACCCGTACTGGCACCGAGATGGGCTTCAGGTTCTCATCCACTGTCAGCATCATCCTTGGCTACACACTCAAACCGCATTGTGTTAGTAGATAAACATCACTTAGTCCATTACAAAAAGTCATCAGACAGAAAATTGCACTCACCTGCATCGCCAAAACAAGGAAGTAGAGCACGTAGTGGTATTTCCCCAGTATAATGGATCTCATGTCAAGGCATGCATGCAACAATGTCACTATACCAGCAAGTGCAGTTCTGGGTACAAAACACAACACCCATGTTTAGGATTCACAAGGTGGAGCTTTGAAAGCCAAGTATACATAAAATATATGTTATAACTTACGGCGATAGCAAGAGCCGTTCCGAGTGGAAAGGATTGAGAGTTAAGAGACCCTTTCCCATATGCACAAACCCTTGAGCGATTCGCACCTGCATTATGACTTAAGACAATGAGAACAAGTCTATAAATAAGTAGAAACTGTGTTTATTGCATGAAAAAGAAATAATAAAACATTACACAGAAGAGAAGGCTGGCATCCTTGTAATAATAGCTGGAGAGATTTCTAAGCATGCCAGCTATCCTTGCATTGTTGGTTCCAGCGCCTATCAATCCAAGGGAGATAATTGCTGCCTGTAGGAATCAGATGAAACATCAGTCCAACGCTGCATAGCAAGTCAATGAAATAACTACTCTACCTCAACCATGAGTGGCAAAAAGACAACTCACCATGGCAACTTCTGAATCTGTGTCATGGCTTAGCCTGCTCAAAGTGTCCATAACAGTCACCTGGAATTATAAAACAATTTAGAGAGTTACAACAGTATTCTTAAGCAGAAAAAGTAACTGCACGCCGCCGAAAACTAGATATACAGAAATAATATTCACCTTTGGGTTTGATATACATAGGAGACCAAGAGCCAAAGGCACTGCACGCCGAACGTTCTGTTCTCCATACTGTAGCACGCGCTCCAAAGAACGGATCCCCATATCCAGACCCAATTCCTCGGACATAGCAACCATGGCTAATCCAATCACAGCTGGACCCTGGTGGATATCACCATTCTCCAGATGCTCTCCACACTGAGCCAGAAGGTCTTGGACCTGAATAATTTGAAGAGTCAGCGACTAAACTAGAAAGAAGTGAATAATCTAATTCAACCACTAGCACACTTGATCAGATACCTTAAGGACATTCCCGGTTCCAGCATATGCACATGAAAGAAGTGTCATATCACAATACTTTCTGATTTTCTCATTGAACGTCTTTGAAACTTCCGCAGTAGCCTCCACACTTTCCTGCTCGATATTGGCACAAGTTAGCACTAATAAGCGGGGGAAATAACGATCAGGTACACGAACAAGAAAATAATCAAGTACGACTTGCTGCCCACCTGTTTACCAAGGTACAAAAGTCCAAGTCCAAGAGGCAAGAATCGAGTAAGGGCTTCACCCAGTTCTGCCTCGCTCCGATCCATCAAAGCAAATATAATAGATTGCGCAACCTCTTCGTTACATGAACCAACGTAAATCATCCCCAAACTAAGTGCAGCAAATGCAATCACATCGAGAGGTGCTTTTGCATCATTTAGTATTGGAGACAAACGGCTTCTTATCTATCCAACAAGTGAGTATGTTAATGTCTCGTCAACAGAACATTCAACTTAGCTTATAGGTAAGAAGATAACATGTATTCACCTGATCATTTTGGGAACCCGCATATGCAATCCCGAGACCCATAATAGCACCAATTCGGACAGATGAATCCTCATTGTCAATAAAGTCTGCGAGAAGGGCGAACGCCTGAGAAAGAGAGCTGGGTGAGAATGAATGGCGAAAAATAGTGAACACAGAGGTTCACATCTCAAAAAAAAAATCAACTCACAGGGTCACAATCATCCTTAATGCCACAATTAACAATCCCAACTCCCAGCAGAGCTCCAGCAATGACGGGATTATCACTACTATGGAAATATTTGTCGAGTTGAGCTAGTCCGGTGTTCACATCCCACAATTGAATCATACCCTATAAATCGTTGTTACAACAAGGTCGTGTTACAAATTTTACTTCCAAAAATATGAACATAGCTAATCAATTTATCAAGTAAGAAGAGGCATACCAGACTAGCAGCTGCACTGGTCTTGCCATGTTCTTTATTTTTGAAGAGCCAGTTTCCAGCTGATCCACTGGTTGAGTCAGATGGCACTGTCATTAATTTGTCCTGCAAGAAGGAAATATATGAAAAGGGCAGCTCCCAAAATTCTTCTTATTTTGCACATCATAAGGTCCTGTAATCATACCTGGCCGAATCCAGCATTTACAAATGCATTCACAAAAGTCGCAGACAGATTCTGTCTAGCTGAATCCACACTTGCACCAGAGCTAACCCTGCCATCAAGCAAGTGAGCCTGCAAAATTTCAGTGGAAAGGTAAGAGGCACTGACATAAACATATCCTGTAACTAAATAAACTAGTAACAGGAATAATATTCAATTAAACTGATGTACCTTGTAGATGTCTTCAGGCGTCTTGGCCTCCATGACCTCAATATCCCTAGCAAGTGTCAGATATCCTTCACTCAGCTTAGTGTTGTTAACAATATCTTGTAGGGCTTCTCTGTCCTGCTCATTTGCAACCATCTCCTGGTCAAGCACAAAGGTGATACCCTGCACGGAGAAATAACAAGAGAAAAGGAAATATAAGAAAATAAATAATTAGGTACTGCACCTTTATGCTGATTTAAATTATTAAGAACTTACTTGACGAGCAATCATGTAGCAGAACTGTTTCTTTTTTAGCAGATCGGTACATGAGGTAAAAACTTGCTTCACATACTGGAAAAAGGAAAAATATATATCATAAGAAAGATACATATAGAGGAGAGCTTAACCCAGCTGCTCCCATGTTGCAGAAAGAGGATATTAAGTTTTATATGAAGATTAGCACTCAGACCTGCATGTTGTCAAGAAATAACGCAATTTGCAGCGCGTTTGGATATTCTGCAAACTTAATGTAGATCATGTAAGCAATATCTAGAACCAACATGTCATCTGGTCCTGGAAGATACCTGAACGAAAACATACAATATCAACGGGACTGATCATGGGCAAGATAACCAAGCAAAGCTCATGAGAGCTTGTCTCATATGAAAATAACAGTTATGAGTGATCTAAAACCATAATTAAAGGTGAAACGCCAGTCAAATGAATAAGCTCAACGTATTGAAATTACTTTGCTGCACTCGTGAGATAGTTGCATGTCCTCCTGAAATTTGTGCTGTCAACATGCTCAAGTAAGAGATCAAGATCCTCAACATCCATTAAAAGGTCAACCGCTTCGGTTTCGGCATTATGCTGCAAAGAACAAAATGAAATCCTTCAAGTATATGCCTATCAATGAAAGTTTTATTAATTTAGATGTACAATGGAACCCTTGTTATTACAAGAAAAGTAAACATGAGTACATGACAAGGATCTCACCTTCATGTGAAAAGAAACAATTTGCTGCACAAGATCCATTAAGTCTTCAATAGAGGACTCTTCACCCTGATATAACAAAAAGAATGAGCATATAACCATATTCAGTAACGATTCTAAGCAAAATAAAAAGCACATTGTCATAATATTCATTAACAGACCATAATATCCATGACATTGCTAGAATATGACTAAAACTTTTCGAGCGAAAGAACATAGCCAAAGACCAAATTGTTTACTAACCTGACGCATTGTATACTCTTCTGCAATCTCTCCGGCCAAATTCCTGACATACTCGTGACCCCACGATCCGATTTCACCCTCTGATCCAGTCAACCTATAGTTTAAGCTTTCCTGAAAGATTATTGTATAACAAAGGATCAGCAACAAATAACTTCATCAAATTCTACCAAGAACCATAAAATACAAAGCTGGTAAGGCATATCATAAGAGGAAAACAAAAAGGAATCCAGTTATATGAATGTGAAGCAAATAGCAATAGGCAAGAAACTCCTACAACAATAGCAAGAAAGCATACCCTTTCACCTTCAGCAGACATGGTCAGTGCCAGGACAGAAAGTATATCAGCCAACATTTTCTGCAAAAACAGGGAGAGCGATCTTATAATCCAAACTCAGTAGAACGAGCAAGACGGTGTTGATGAGAAATGACTTAAAATGTTTGAAAGCGTACTTTGAGATCAGACTCCGCCATTTTTAAATGAAATTCCTTAAGAACTCCATAATGAGGACGGAGAAACTTGAGGGGTTTTGGAACTGATGTCATGGAGCTTGTTGACTCACGAATTTCCTGCCTGCAGACCAAAAGAGAGTGAATCAAGATAAGACAACGAGAAAAGATGGAAAAACATGAACATGGTCGGTACTAAAGCAGCAAAAGAAGTGTCATAAGCCCATAAAACAAACTCCAACGGAAAATTATCAGAATATTTGCAGCTAATCAACTCAAGGATGGGTTAAGAGATACAAGAACTACCTCATGCTTTCAAGAGCAGCCTTCTGTAACTCAGGATTGGGGTCCTGAACTCTCTCAACATAGAGCTCCAGGTTCTGCTTTAGTTGCAAGTCCTCTTCAGACTACGATAACATCATATGCAAACTGAGTCAGCAAGCAATCAAACTAGCTATAGCCATACCCATAGTACAAAAGGTACCTACTAATTTAACTCCATGCGACTAAACCACAACAAATATTGTATCTTCCAAGAACGAGTTATAATATGGATTTTACCAACTTCTTAATCTCGCTATCTAAATAGCAATGTGTGACATTTTCTTTGCCAAAGATTTCAAAACCAAAGAACATCAGCTAAACCCTAAATCTCGGAAAATCTAGAGCTTAATCGTGAAGTTTTTCCCGATCTCCCCGGATTCTTTCTAACTCTCAGCTAAGTACGATTTCAAAGAAAAATCGAAATAAAGAGAACTCACCAGATCCTCTTCCTTCTTATCATCTTTCTTCTTGGAATCCTTAGAAGGAACCTTCGTCGTGGCTTCGTCACGCTTCGCACCACCGCCAACACTGTTCGGATCCGGAACTGGAGCCATTGTTAGTCAGACTAGCACCTGATCAAATCGACGAATCCAAACAATGACTATCGAAATTCGAAAGACTCGGAAGAATCGAGCAGCTTTCTACTTATGAGCTCTCGCGAAAACCCTAAGTCTGAAATTTCACGTTAGAGAAGAATTATGCTTTTCTTCTGGAATTGAAGCAAAAAAGGTTCCAACTGTAGAAACAAAAAATATATCAGAAAAAAAAAAAGTCATATACTTATACCGGAGAAGATTACCCCTCGATCAAGAATTCCATTATGGGCTCAGCCTGTAATCAATTGGGCTTTTCATTGGGCCCTACTTTTCTACTATGGTCTCTATATAAACAGACAAAATAAATAAAAGATTCCAAAAACATTTATTTTATTGGATTTTGATTTGATCAATTTTTTAAAATGGAACGAAAAAATAGCAACTAATTCGATCGGATTTAAGTTCGAACAACATAATAATAGCAACATTTATATAAATACGTTACATGTCGGAATCTACATGCTTTTTTAAGATAAATTTAGTAATATTTGTCTAACTCAAAACATTATACCTTCACATTATAAAAGAGGAAATGACATTTAATTGTTTTTTTTAAAATAATTTTTTGTTATCTAAATGGACAATCTCAATTACTTGAGCGATAATAAAAGAAGAAAAGGAAACAAATGGAGAAGGGAAGAGGCAAGATGGCAAAGCTGTGATTAAAACACCGTCACCTCTCCGTCAACCGAGACAAACAAAGATCGAGTATTCTCGAACCTTCCACGAGATTCTTTACTAAGCCAAAGCAGAAAAGACCAGAGAACGAAGAAGAAATCCAGAAATTACCAATTTCTTTTTTGTTTAATCGGTTTCAGGAAAAGTGAAGAAACGAAAGAGAGAAGAAGAAGAAGAAGGTGAGATGGGAGTGGATTATTACAAGGTTTTACAGGTTGATAGAAGTGCTAACGACGATGACCTTAAGAAAGCTTATAGAAAACTCGCTATGAAATGGCATCCCGACAAGAACCCTAACAACAAAAAAGACGCTGAGGCTAAGTTCAAGCAGATCTCTGAAGCCTACGATGTATGTTTTCTTTTTTGTGTTTGATTCCAATCACACACACCACTGCTTCTCAATTCAAATTATGATTGCTTTATTGAAAATCGTCCCAAAGTTTTGATTTTGATTTCTAGTGAGAGTTTTTCTTTCCCTTAATACTGTCGGCGGTCACGAACTTGTTTCTGATTTTGGATATTAGTCGGATTTCACGATTTGATGTTGTGTTGGCTCGTGGGTTTTCCAGATTTCGTGTTCCTGAGTAATACGAATCATAGTATCAAGTAAAAGATGATTGCTTTATCTTTGGGCTAAGCTAGATTATCTTAATTTTGTGCTTTCTCTGACTCATGCTTTATCCTTTGTCTTTTACTCTGTGATTGATTATTGAGAACCTCTTAGGCATTCTATATACTTATCAGTTATTGCAAGTCTGTGTAGCTTAGGATTATGAGGAACATACTAAGATTGTTTAATTTGACTCAGGCTTTTATGGGGCTAATGTTGTTCTTTGTTGTGAGTTGATTAGGTTCTTAGCGATCCTCAAAAGAGAGCGGTATATGATCAATACGGTGAGGAAGGGTTAAAAGGGAATGTGCCACCTCCCAATGCTGGTGGTGGAGCCTCATACTTCTCAACAGGAGATGGACCTTCATCTTTCAGATTCAACCCGAGAAGTGCGGATGATATATTCGCTGAGTTTTTCGGGTTCTCGACCCCGTTTGGTGGTGGTGGTGGAGGGCAGAGATTCGCTAGCCGCATGTTTGGTGATGATATGTATGCCTCTTTTGGTGAAGGAGCAGGTGGTGGAGGAGCTATGCATCATCATCACCATCATCATCATCACGGTGCAGCTAGGAAAGTGGCTCCTATCGAGAACAAGTTGCCTTGTAGCCTTGAAGATCTCTACAAAGGAACCACCAAGAAGATGAAGATCTCTAGGGAGATTGTAGATGTCAGCGGGTAAGTGATTAAACTCAGATACCATTTCGAGCACACATAACTTTTTGTTTTTAAGCTTATCTACTAAGTACTAGTCAACATGGGCCATGGATTTTGAATATACAACCTCCCAAGTATGTACATATATGAAAAAAGTTTCAAGCTTTTAGTTTCTGCAACATTTCCCAGCTTGCATATGGCTGAATTAATTGTTGATTTGAGCTGGCCCTAGTTGTTGCCTTGACAATAGCTAATATATGTCTTCTTCGTTTTTCTTCTGCTAAATGCAGCAAGGCAATGCAAGTGGAAGAGATTCTAACGATTGGAGTGAAACCCGGGTGGAAGAAAGGCACAAAGATCACATTCCCAGAGAAAGGCAATGAGCATCCAGGTGTGATTCCAGCGGATCTAGTCTTCATCATTGACGAGAAACCCCATCCAGTGTTTACCCGTGAGGGCAACGACCTGATTGTCACACAGAAAGTCTCACTAGCTGATGCCTTAACAGGCTACACTGCAAACATAACGACCCTTGATGGTCGTACACTTACAATCCCGATCACAAACGTGATCCATCCAGAGTATGAAGAGGTGGTTCCTAAAGAGGGAATGCCACTTCAGAAAGATCAGACGAAGAAAGGGAACTTAAGGATCAAGTTCAATATCAAGTTTCCAGCGAGGTTAACTGCAGAACAGAAAGCTGGGTTTAAGAAGCTTATTGGGTGATGATTAAAGCTTCTCTCTCTCTCTTGTGATGTGTGGAGATTGGGATAAATTTGGTAATATACGATTTATAGGGAATTCTCTCCCTCTTCATTAATTTCGTGTTGTTAAACAAGTCTTCTTTTTAAAGAATAGTTATTTCAAGATTTGGTACATGTCTTCCATAAACAAAAATTGAAGATCACAAATCTTTTGTTTTACAAAAGTTTCTGCATTTTCATGTCTAGAGTATGAAACTATTCTTTGGTAAGGGGAGATCCGATGCCATGACGGCGTGTGGGGAATGCGAGGAAGAAGGCACCACAAATGATGCCGATGATAAAAGGTAAACTGGTAAGAATCTCCTTGGTTTCCTCGGAAGGAACAGGAAATAAACAACGGGTTACGTTCTGATCAAACATGGAGACTGCGAAGAAGACGAGCATTGACATGATTGCGTGCACAAAATCAAGAATCTTGAGCTTATACTTTTCCCTCTCCTCCTCCGTTAGAGTAATCGATCCATCTATCACACATAGCCCACTCCACGTTGCCAATCCGTACCTAACCTGCAACATTAAGTTTGGTGCTTGTTTCAACAATTTGGACAACTTGAACAAAAACTCTATGAATGTTATGAATGGTACAAAACAGCCGAATATGTGACACAGATGTCAGATGTGTATATACCTTGCCATTTGGGTCTCTGATGGAGTCGGTAAAGGAGAAGAGGAAGCAAGAGATGGCGCATAGGGAGACGAGGAAGCAGGTGAGCCATCGACTGGTGATGGTGGGACACTGACCTTGATGGGTTAGGACCGGACACATTATTTGAAAACTCATTACCGAACCGGTCGGGAGCAGATTTGATAGATGAGCTGTTCCTTTGAATGTTTTCCTCACAACTCTCTCTACTTTCGACTTCGGTTTTCTTGGTGCCGCCGGCAACGATGCTATCAATGACTGCTTCGTCTCCTCCATCACTAATCTTTTTTAGTTAATCACTCTGCAAATTCGAATGCTTATATATGTCTCTCTTTTTTTTGTCTATAGTTATTCTGATTTGAAAGAAGTGCACAAGATTTTATGGGTTTCGATTTCTTTCTTTTTTGGTGTCTGCTTCTGTTGAGTTGTTTGTTCAGGTTTCAAGGTTGATATTCTGTTCTTCCATTTTTATGTTTTCTGTTGCAGGTCAGGATTAGCAATAAGAAACGTAAAACCAAATAATATATTTGAGTAACGAAACAAGAAATAGGAGTTTTGTAACAGAAATAATTTAAATAGAACTCTGTTACCGTTTCCTAAGTATGAACTATGAAGATAGATATGTAATTATCGGAAAAAAAACGGTCTATTTCCCCACGAGAAGTATCGCATCATAACAGATAGAGCCCATTCTTTGACCTCGGTCCATATCTCCATGAAATCAAAATTCTATTCCTATTTCCCCCCGAATCAAAAGTTTTATAGCTTAATATCCCCGAGACAAAAGTTCGAGAGCCAAAACCCCACGGAGCTGGGTTTAATCGGTTTATTGTATACAAAACCGAAAAACAAACCATCTAAACCTAATTATAACCAGAATAAACCCGATTTACCCGTTGACATTATAATTTGACTATAGATTCATAGAGCAAAAAAAAAAAAAAAAAAAAAAAAAAAAAAAAAAACAATGTTTCATAAAACTGAAACCCAAACAACAAACAGAGCCACATCGTAGACACAAAGATATGACCATAATTAACAAATCGAATCAACCCAAAGGTAGATCTTGAAACCTGAAAATCTCAAGGTACAAGATAATAACTCAGAAATCTGAAAATTGATTAAGGGGCTGAAACAATCAACGAAATTGAGGCGTTACCGGAGGATAGATGTCTGAGCAGCGTATCTGGTCGTTGGTTGTGGTGATTAAACTGTTAACGGAGCAGATGGAGACAAGATCTCTCAGTTAAAAATTGAATCACTGAGGCAAGAGAAGTTGGTAAGAAAAAATTGGTTACCTACGGGTTGTCGGAATCAATTGAGTTGTGATCTCGCCAGAGGAGACAAATAAGAAGCTTCAGCATCGCCGGAGAAAAGCTGTAGCTTGCCGGAGAAATGGAGCCGATCTCCTGAGCTTGATTCAAAAAGGCAAACTTTTACGATTCTCAAATTCTGGAAATTTTCAAGGATCCTATTCTCTAAGTGTCACAAGAAGAGACAAGAGAGAGATTAGAGGGTACCTGAGATGAACGGTGACGGCGGTGATCCGATTCACCGGAGGAGACGAAGAAGAAGCTTTAGATTCATTGGAGAAGAAGCTTCAAATTCATGGGCATGGCTCTACTACAGAATGGAGGAGGGTGTTTGCTCTACTACAGAATGGAAATGGGTCGACGGCGTGGCTCTATGTGGAGGATTGCAGTCGTTGTCGATTAAGAATTCCGGCGATTTGACCGATATGGGTTTGGTGGCTATAGGGAGAGGATGTTGTAAGTTGATTACCATCGAATTTGATTACCATTGAATTTGATTATTGGTTAATCACAATGATTTTCTCCAATGAGCTTTTGTAATTTTGATATCAAATTTATCAAAATCGTTTGGTTGTTTGAAGAATCAGGTGAAGAAGAAGATGATATCGGATCATTTACGGGTGGGTCATATTTTAATTCAGTCTAGAATCAAATTTTAGTGGTTTGGTATTCGGTTTAGTTTGGGTTTACAGCGCAAACCGATATAACCCAGATTCGGGGACATTTAGCTATAGAACTTTCGATTCGGGGAGAAATAGGAATACAACTTTGGTTTCATGGAGATATGGACCGAGGTCAAAGAATGGGCTCTATCTGTTATGATGCGATACTTATCGTGGGGAAATAGACCGTTTTTCCAACAGTGTATATTGTTGTTGTTAAATAGTAAATACAAATAGATAAACGATAGCCGTTTTCTTAAGATTTGGTTTTCTGTGTATATTGCTTAAACTTTTGCCGCAAAAAAAGTGTATATTCATATTGCTTTAACTTAAAATTAGGTCCATCGAGCTAATTTGTTATCTGTCGTTTCTACATCATTTTTGTGTAAATAATATACTATTGGTAATGAACTTCACGTATCACCCAAAAAAAAAAAACTATACAACAATAATTAGACTGGATCACTTTCATACCGATTTAGGAAGACTATATACTTATAGCATTCAAATAGCTTTTTAAAAAACAAGTTATGAAAGCATGCCCCATATCCAATTACCACTAGGCCATAAGATGTAGGGCTAAACTTCCGAGCATGGAACAATTAAGAGTTTAGTGAACACTTTTTTTAATATCAAAAACACAATTACACAACAAAAAGGCAAAAGCTATCATCGTTCAAAGTCTAATAAATAATTAGTCGTCCACCAGTATAACGCGGTGTAACACAAGGGTGACCATGCAAGTTATTTCCAACTTGTTAGAGAATTGAAGTAATATATAATTAGATTTCTTGAATTTCAGTTTTCATAAAAAAGTATATAGGGAAACTAGTTTTTGTGGTTTAGGTTTCCTATTTTATTTGAAAACACAAAGCTAATAAGTTTTAGATTTTCTCAACAAAAAAAAATTAAACTAAAGTCAAAAAATTAAAACCAAAAACACATGGGAAAAAAACAAAAAAAAAGAAGTCTAATCTTCCACCGGTCTAGTCTTCCACCAGTCTAGTCTTCCACCAGTCGAAGAGGGTGTAAGCAAAGCCGACCATTAAAAAAACAATTATCACATTCGACAGAGGGTAACCAAAGACGCCACCTGTGTAATAGAATGGAACTGGTAGCTTCACTCCGAAAAAGATGCAGTACAACATCGGTGCAATGTATGCAATCATACTTATTTTAATCATTCTATCCATCTTGATCAGTACCTTGAGTCGTTTCCTTAAGTCTTCTGCGTCGTAAGTATCCTCCCACTCCTGCAATTTTTTGTTTGTTTGTTGAAACATATATTCGTTACAGTTGAGCCTAGGGTTAGGAATTATCCACTAATTTCTGTTTTACTAAACTTTCAAACATGGAATAAGAATTAATAATTTAGTGAACAAGATTGTATACAAAATTGATAAGTTATTACTAGGATAAAGACTAATTCAAACTAACAATCAAGTTAGAGAATCAAAACTCTATTTTAAAATTGAGAAAGCAAAGACCTCATGAGTACTATCTCAAGAACTAAAGATATGCTTTGCAGGTAACCTAAAGAAAATTAAAGAACTCATTGAGTCTCCCAAGACCTAAAGAATCCACTTGATCAAGAAACTGGCATCTAATAATAAGAGTAAAACAAAGAGAGAAGAAACCAAACCACCGTATCCTCATCGTCATCGGAAAGTAAGGGTAGATGAAGCGTCTCTGTATCTACATCCATAACAACAAACTCAGGAGACCCCATGAGTAATTAAGCGTCTACGTAGCTGAAAAAAAAAGTAAAAAAATTAGGAATAACTTCACAAATCTCAAAGTCGAAATATAAATAGAGACGAGCACATAATTTACAAAACAATTAGGGTTTTGAGGGGGGGACGAGGTCGGTTTCTAATATTTTCATAATGGGCCTGCGTGGTATATTTCGGCCCATATATTTTTTTTGAATAAATTATATCGACCCATTTATCAAATGTTCTGATTCGAAGAACGTTACATAATTTCCGAAATAAAAGAAATCATTAATTTGGTTTGATTACTTATAGGAAAACAACGAGGACCAAGAACAACTGCAAAAGGCATTGTACATTTTTGTCGTACAAAGAATTTAAACAGCGACAGCTAAAAAAGAATACTACTACTAGTAGATAAGTAAAAACAAAATTAAATGAAGGGTCTGAAACACTGGCACAGTGGGGACATTGGAGGGCAGGAACCGGAAATAGAAATGGCATGCGTGAGACCTGTGCCGTTTCCGGTAAGAGATTGACATTTGTCAACAATATATTGGAAGACTTCTTAAGCCGTCGCTTTCGTACGACACAAACACTGTTCCCTTCGGCGGCTACGGCGCGTCCTTGTCGGTTCCTCCGCCGTTTGCCCCCTCTCCTCTCCTCTGTCCCTGTTACTACAATTCAGCTTTTGTTCCATTTCTTTTCTTTCTTTTGTCTTTTCTTTTATTTTGACTAAAACGTATTGATGAGATTATAATTTTTGATCCCAAAAAGAAAAATGAAGTAGAAATAAAATAAAATAAAAGATGATATTTTTGTGGAGCTTTTGTTCCATATATTCGTTCTTTTTGCTCTTAAAATTATTTCACATTAGACGTTTTGAATTTGGATTTATGGAATGAAAAAATGGAAATGGTATCTTTGGAATTTGTCGATCAGGCAAAAAAAGAAGAAAAGAGGTTTTAAAGGGTGGTTTTTTAGTCAATGTGCAGTAAAAATCAAAATGGTGTCGTCTTCTCTCTGCAAATATCGTCCGGTATGGTCCCAACTTGCTTTTTTCCTTCATCTTTGAAGTTTTTTACCCACGGAACGTGAAGCTTTGTACCATTTCAACTTTATTACTATCTTACCCCTTCCATTTTTTTAACCACGAATCTATTTTTTAATTGATATTTCTTAGAAATATTATAGCAATGTGAATGATGAAAAGTGAATACAAAGTACATGAATTAGTAGATGCTGATGTTTTTACCCCTTGCAACAACAAAAAAATTGAAAAAAAAGTGGTTTCTTTCATTTTTTAAAATAAAAATAAAAAGCTTCATTAAATATCACTCGGTTTTGCAAGTAGGGGTATTTATGTATTTTCCTCGAAAGAGGACATGACGAAGCATGAACCCATAAAAAGGTACGTATCGCTCGTTAGCAACAAACCCAAAACCAAACAATCCAAAAAAAAAAAATCTGCAAGCTTTTTGCTTTCTCTCTGCTTTCATGGCGTCTTCACGTACCAACCTCTTTCTTCTCCTCCTCCTCTTTCTCTTTACTGCTACACTCATCGCCAGCCAGCAAAACGACGAAGACGACGACGCTTCACCTCAACTCGCTCTAGACCCGTCGGAGCAAGAAGCGGTTTACCGAGTTCTTGACTCAGTCAACTCAGCCATCTCATGGCGAACCATCTTCCCCGACGACCTGTGTGCCTCACCACCAGACGGCGTCGTTTGCGATTACCTCTACGCTTCTCAAAACGGCGTCGCGCCGTCTGTTCACGTCACCGAGTTCCATTTAGGCTACCTCTCGGATTACACTCAAAACCCTCCCTGCTCTTCAAACGCTACGCTTGATCCTCTCCTCTTTACTGCTTTCAAACACCTTCGTAAGCTTTTCTTCTACAAATGCTTCACCGGAGCTCGTGTCCCCTTGCCGGAAACAGTCCCGGAGGATTTCGGTTCTGTTCTTGAAGAGTTGGTGTTTATCGAAAACCCGTCTCTCTTCGGCGAGATCGGAGCCATGATCGGTAATTTCACAAAGCTGAGAAGATTGGTTCTTACTGGAAACGGGTTTCACGGGTCGATTCCGGGTCAAATCGGAGATTTGGTTAGTCTAGAAGAGATTACGCTCTCTAGAAACAGCTTGAGCGGTGGTTTTCCGGCGAACGCAACGTCTCGTCTGAAGAATCTAAAAGTTCTAGACTTTAGCCATAATTTTCTTAACGGAAATGCCCCTGATTCCATCGGAGACTTAACAGCGCTTCTCAAGCTAGATCTCAGCTTCAATGAGTTCACCGGTGAGATCCCTTCCGGCGTCGGGAACTTGAAAAAGCTCGAATTTTTGGACTTGAGTTACAACCGTTTCGGAAATTTCGGCGTTCCTCTGTTTCTAGCGGAGATGCCCAGATTGAGAGAGGTTTTTCTGAGTGGGAACAAGCTCGGTGGTCGTATACCGGAGATTTGGAAGAATCTCGAGGGTATTTCGGGAATTGGATTCTCAAGGATGGGTCTTGAAGGAAACATCCCAGCTTCAATGGGTTCGAGTCTTAAAAATCTCTGCTTTTTAGCGCTTGACAACAACAATCTCGACGGACAAATCCCGGAGGAGTTTGGGTTTCTGGAGTTTGCTCGTGAAATCAATCTGGAGAACAACAATCTCACCGGAAAAACTCCATTCTCCGACAGTTTCAGAGATAGAATCGGGAAAAAACTCAAATTGAGCGGGAACCGAAATCTCCAAGTCAAGAATTCCGATCCTCATCTCGCCGGACGAGCTCTGTATTCATCGGCGAGAAAGGTTTTACTTTTACCGTTGATTTGCTTCCCGGCGGCTTTATTAGCTCTGTCCATTTTAATAACACAGTAAAAACACAGTGAGGAAGAAGAACAAAGAACAGATTAGAGGAAAAGTTTTAACATTTATTATGCTTTTGACCTTTTTGATTAGAGGGTAAAGTTTTAGTAATTTTTGGTTGTAATGATTAGTTTCTTTTGGTAATGAATGAAATTACTTCTGATTAGATTATCTTCAACAATTTCTACAACATTTCTTTACTATTACAAAACTTAAAGTCTCTTGTTTTTTTATAACGAAAATGAAAATCAAAACCCATTTCTGTCGTCTTCGAATTGAGGTATAGATCTAACGGAGCCAGTATCAGACATATAATCCGACATTTTATCAGCTTCTGATATTCGAGACGATCTTGAAGACCCTCCATTACCACCTTCTTTAGATTTCTTCCTCTTTGATTTCTTTGGAATCTCTGGTAATCCAACACTATGTTGAGACCAAGAAGAGTCTTCGTCTTTAGTTCTCCTAGACGATGAGGTAGAATCTTCGTCTTTAGGTCTCCTAGACGATGAGGTAGAATCTTCGTCTTTAGTTCTCCTAGACGATGAAGTGCCTTTGTTTGAAGTTCGACGTTTGGTCTTGTCTGATTTTTCTTTTGTCGGAGAACCTTTCTCAGATGATGATTTTCTCGTGGATTTTGGTAGTTTTGGTAAATCTCTGGACCGACCACCAAACTCTGATTGACATTTCACTGAGGAATCGTCTTCTCCAAATAATTGAGTTGTTGATTCCATTCCAGGAGAACTCTTGAAATCGTTCATCTTCCAAAGATTATAAAATATAATGTTAAATTTGAAAATGCTGAAGTTTTAATTATGTTTGTAATGAAATAGGATTAAGAAGAGAGTAGTACCCAGCTAGGTGCAGTGGCATTATCAGACGGTCCATCCCAACCAATGTGTGCAACATGCTTTACGTCCGTTGGATTTCCGATTTGCATCTCTGGTTCCTTTTCACCTTCTATTGCTTAATATCAAAATTAACATAAATCAAAACCTTTTCATGTACATTCATCTAAAATCCATACAAGAATATTACTACAAATGGTTCTAAACTTGTAATTAGTATCCGCAGAATCATTGTAGTGTTTATGTTACTATTTTCATTATAATTCCATAAAATTTGTGGCGTTTTCTTGAATAACAACATGCTAGCTTAAATGTATTTGTTTCGTAGTTTGATAGCTTTAACATTCAAGCATATTATAGACATCATCGAGTTCTAAAATATTGAAATGATTAGGAAGGAGAGAAGGATAGAAACTCACCAAAAACTTGAGATATATAGCGGAGGCCTTTCAAGAGGCTTTTCATCTTGGTACTTGACATATATTGCGAGTTGCATAGATCTCTTCTCTTTGGGGAAACCAAATCTTTATCCTAGTTTTTGTTTTATTTGTACAAAACGAATGAACGATGAGAGGAGCGAAAAGCAATGTTCATGTATTAAACATATCCAAATTCTCTAGCTTAGTAAACCAGTAAAAAAAACAACAAAAATGACCTTTAAATATGATCTTTATATATTTACAGAAAATTGTGACTATAAAACTCTTAAATATGTAAAAGGATTACGAAAAATGAAAAAGAGAATCATTTATTTAGCTCAAGAATCCATAGTTTTCTTGAGAAATAAACAAATGTTCATGTTGAGAGTTTCATCATCATGCATGTTCTTGTATCCGAAATTATGTAAGAGCATGTGAAGAAATATTGAGAAAAAAAATCCAAACGAGAAAAACCTATTGCAACCCCATCTGAAAAGATCTAAAATTTTCCTGATATCAAAAGAAAAAGGGTTCACCAGATGAAGAAATTAATGAAAAAAACACAAAGAAAATGTCCTTGAAAGAGGTGTGAAGATATCAAAATGACAATGGAGAACTGAGGGGGAAAACAAAAATTGTTTAGATTTTTTCGTTAACTCAATGGTTTAGAATTTTTGAATAATTCTGAAAAAAAAAATAGAAGGGAAAGTAGTATAGAGAAAAGAATGCCATCAACAAACAAACAAGAAGATTAAAAAGGGGAAAGAAAAAATGAAGGGATGAGATTAGTTTTGTTAAAATATTTTCTATTTGCTTTGTTTTACAAGCCTATTTAAGGATAATTTTTGTATGCTTTTATGTTTTGTATCATTGTATTGCTTTCTTTTTGTCGATAAGTTTTGTATTACTAATCCATTCGTTGTTGGAAACATATTATGTTTGAAACAAGTTTTGCTCATGAATGCATTATTTTGATCAATTCAAAAGATTGTAGAGTTATCATACTTTTTTCTTGGACCATTCTCTACCTTTCGTGCTTGATATTATTTTATAGTTACATACTTACTATCTTCGAATTTTTTTAATCTTTGAAATGATATAAAAAAAAGACACCAAAAACAATATAATAATTTTAACCAAGACACGCATGAATTTCATTCTTTTAAAAGAGAAGCGACACGCATGTATAATTTCTTTAGCACACAGCCACACACTATCAACAAAACGAATTTATAAGATACAACCGTCAAACTCAAATGCATAGGAACAAAAAGATTACAGAAATGAAAGAACAAAATAATCAGAGCATTCTCATCAATCCCTCCCCCAATCTTTATTTGAACATCGGCCTCCGCGGGCGACCCAATTTCAGGCCAAGATCGATATCGATATCCATATCGGTCTAACAAAACCGGATGGTTAAAGGTTAAGCAATGTCATTCCCTACTGCTTATTATTAGCCTGCAAGAACATTCAACATATCCATTAGTAAGGAGAAGTAGTAGAAAAAGAAGAACATGATCAGAACAAGTAGTCACCTTCTTCAGGAATTTTTCATGAATCTTCAAAGCTTCTTTACATGCTTTTCTCGCGTCCAAATTACCTGCAATACCGCCCAATATCTGCAACCAATCGAAGAAAACAAACACAACTAAATCGCCATAAAACCAGAGAAGAGTGAAATTTCTTAGAAGGTTTTTTGCCAAAGAGGGACCTGAACAACGTCATCTAGGCCTTTTGCTTCCTTCAAGAGACGTTTGTTCTTTGTTTCAAGAACACTTGCCACAACAAAAACAGCAAGCGTGTTGTGTTGCTCGTTCTGGCCATTCTTTATATATTTTCTCTCAAACTTTCCATACTGCTTGAGTAACCTCGGATCCTGTCCTGAGGAGTTGTTTATGTTTTGTGGTTCTTCGTATGATGCAAACTTGTTTGGATTGTATTCCATAGCCCACATCAGCTGAAACAAAATTCTATCTCACAGTCTTATTATCAGCTCAAATCATGACACTCTAAACCCTGAAAGAACATGAATTGGGTTCTCTCAGGTGAATGAAAACCAATTTCACATCCCTAGAATCAGCTTATGACATCAAGAAATGCGGACGAGTTTTTGTAAACAGAATCTTGTTACCTCCCAAAGGTACAAAGCATCAAGGAAGGAGAACTCTCTCCTGAACAATACCATCAACATTCGTATAGCAAACAGATACTCTCCACCGTCGAGATCCTCTGTTGTTGGAAACAGAATATAACGTCTTAACCAACCATGAGAAATGCAAGAGAAAACGAAGCTCAATGGAAAGGCAAAAGGAAGGAGTACCAAGATGCTGATGTAGCCGAGGATCAACGGTTTTAATGACCTGTGAGAGCATACCCAGCTGAGTCTGGACGCCCATTGATGTTGCTGTCGTCCTGAAATTTTCTCTCTGAAATTCAAGAAAACTAAAAACCATGAAAACAGTAACAAACCCAGAGATGACACAGAACAAGACAGAAGCTTTAGATCTTTACTAGTCTTCGCATTGCACGCTCAAAGCACCAGAAAGCGTCGGCTTCCTCTTCAAGTAGGATTATCATCGGGGAACATATGTCATTCATTCCTATACAAAATGGATGATTAATTCCTATTCTTTTACATGTTCTCCTGTATTGAATATTTAGTATTAACACCAAGGTGGACTTACCTTGAACATAGCCAATATCAGGATTTAACCATGTATAGATGGAAAGAATATCCCATAGTCTTGCTTGATTACTTTCACTCTCATAAAAGCAGAGATACCGATCCGTTCTAACCACATCGAGACCTGCAACAAAATTTCACCTTATTAGCAGTTCTTTAAGAGCACTTAACATATTTCTGAAATCTGAATTCTGACACTTTTACAGAACGCTAGAGAACATAAACTTATTGAGTAGGTAACAATACCGATTTGACTCAACACAAGCATCCACTGGAGCACACGCTTGTCTGTTATAGCGGTTTTCACAAGCCATCCTTGATCCTCTACTGAGGATTCTTCTAATGGCTGCCCATCTTCTGCAACAACTGCCATCGTGACAAACTTGCCGCTACCAACAAGAGGAACCATATTCCGACATTCTTCTTTCCAACCATAATACTGCTCCCTTAGATAATAAGGGCATCATCAATGGGGGATCATGTGAGGGTGTTCTTATAGAGAATATAATGTTAAAATAATGTAAGATCATGTGTTTAGGTCTTTTGTTTAGAAGTTGATTAGTGGGAGAACATGTGTAAGATCTTAAGACTTAATAATATAATAATCTAAATTAAATTAAGATTTTACAATTATTAAACCATTTAAAAATAACATATAAATTGCAAATGCCAAATTTATGAAAAACTGAAAATAAAAGTGAAAATACAATACTAAATATTTATGAAAAAAACATTAAAAATATAAATAACAATAAACAAACAAACATATTACTTAATAAAAGCACAAAAACATTTTATCTAATTAATACATAGTTTATTATCCAAATTTATTCCAAATATGTTGAATATTCCAACCAATGCCCAAATGTCACGTCACCCCGCAACACCCACAAGAACAGATCCAGGTCAAGAGCCCAGTTCCTGATCTTAAGCCCATTAACCCATTTTTTTGGATTTAAATAATGCTTAGATCAGAGGGGGTGATCCCCCAATGCAGATGGTCTAAGTGCAGCAATATGAAGTGCAATGTCAAGAGCGGAAAACATTACTCGAAAGGATCTACAGAACCAGTAAGCATTCAGTAAGTACCTTCTGTGATTCCTCAACTTGTTCCGCTCTTCAAACGTGCTGTCCGGATCGTAACCTCCTAACAAAAACTCCCAAACCTCTCCTTTGATTGAGGGGTGAATTCCCTGAAAATGTACTCAAGTGAACAACAAGGTCATAAGAACAAAAAATGAGATAACACACCAATATAGACTTACCCCTCGTTGTATACGGCGAAGAACTCTTTCCATATCCAAATGTCCATCTTCAGTAAACGCAGCGTGCCATTTTCTAGCACTTAGAGTTTTACCCGCCTGATAATAATATCCCACAAATGAAAGATTCAAACTTTGAAACAAATTTTATTGATCAAGAACATAGATGGTCTTAAAAAAAAAGACAAACCCTTGATTTAAATCTGGTCCTGGGAACATCTGCTACACATTCTGATCTAACTGGATAGAAACCTTGCAAATCTTCACCTCCGGATTTCCACATAAATCCACAACAAATCATTCAAAGCTTCACTTTTTTTTTTTTCTTTCTGGGTCAATCCAGATTCAAAGCAAACCTATTATAGACTATCATCCCTGTACATATTCATCAAAACAACTAACAACAATCAAAATTGGCCCTTAAAAATCTCTTCTTTCTTTTATGTAGCTAAAAGTCAAGTTTCTCCAACAAACAAAAAAGGAAAGTACCAGACTCAGGAAAACACAATCTAAACATTGTCCGGCAAAAACATAACCTTTAAGCAATCAATTACTATGTACCTTGTCGGATTCAACATCATGAACTAGAATGTTAAATCAATCTTCGTGCTTCGTCTTCTCTATTGGTCAATCGAAATTCAGAGAATTTAAATGTTGGAGCGAGGAAAAGGCCCTGCGTCACGACAAGGTCACCGTCGGAGGCTGCCGTTAAACTTGACGGTTTCAAACGACGATTATTGGCATACACGTTATACACTTTAAACGACGTCGTATATTAATTCATATCATGAATAATAATATAATTAGTTTAACTCAAAACTGAAACAGTAACATTGAATTAAGCTCAACAAGATGTCGTGATTACAATAAAAAGTTTGTAAAAATTGATACAAAATCCAGAGAAGTGATGATAATACATGAAAAATTGGGAGTTTCGTGGAAACAGAGGACCAAACAACATATGTAAAGAAGAATCCAATTTACAGCAAAGAGCCCATTGATGAAGGCTTCATTTGCGGATCGAAAGAAGCTCGAAGCTTCTGAGAGCCTCGTCACGTGCTGTCCTTGAAGCAGCTACTCTGTCGCGGTTAAAGGCAGAGGCTGTCTTTGACTCATATCCACTCACAGCAGCTGCTGCTTGGGTTCTCTGAAAGACTGATGGTCGGACACCGCCACCGCTTGAGGCTACACGGCTCGAGTCTCGGCTATCCCTTTGTTCCCCTGATGAGCTTGGCCTACTTCCTGAGGCTACTGCTCTCCTTGAAGCACTGCCGTATCTGGAAGTGTTTCTTCCTTTCTCAGATACCATATTCTGATAAATCAAAGATAATGTCATATCAAGAACGAGCAAGACCTGAGACTTATTTCTTGAAAAGTTTAGAATCAATTCGTGCACATTCTATAATGTAATCATTTATAAAACTTTTGATCCAAAAACTTAGGTGATGATGATTTTTTACCACAGCAGGTTTCATTGAAGGAATTTCGTCAAGAGTTCGATGTCTGGTATGGTTTTGATGGGGACTGGGTCCTCTAACATTCCTTCTCGCGAATGCTTCGACTGCTCCTGAGAATTTATCGCGGATGTTCCCTACTGTAAGACATACAGGATCACAAAATCAGAACCGACCACCGTTTAGCTGAGCAGAGTTATATGTTTCTTAACTTTGGAAAAAAGTAAAGGATTACCTGAAATCCTTTCAGGTTTTTCAGCAGACGGTCCCGCAGCCATCCCTGGTTTACCGGTACGATGCTGAAGAAGAGATCAATACGAAACCAAAGTGAGTATGGACACTCGATACTCGATAGAGAAATCTACAGACATGTGTACTAACCCTTTCATGGGTGCTGGAATGGGATCTGGCACTACTCTGAGGGTGTTTCAATGCAGTCCAGTCGAATACATAGTCAAACTGATAACCTGATACCGTGAATCCATTTGTTATCAAAAGAGTGAAACATTTATAGAAATATCAAGAAAGATTTCATTTGTTCAAAAAAAAAAAAATCAAGAAAGATTTCAATATCTAGAAAAACAATATTTCTACTTAAATGAATTGCTTTGCTATTTCACAGTAACTAGTAAAAGTAAAAGTCTAGCTTCTGAAATTGCAAACCTTCACGGATAAACAAGTCTCGGAAAAGTCTCTTTAGGTATGAGTAGTCTGGTTTGTCTTCAAATCGCAAAGATCTGCAGTATTGAAAGTATGATACGAATTCGGGTGGATATGACTTGCACAAGACCTGTTACAAGTATGGTAGAACAATTAACCCTTGATTTATGTCACAATGAGATAGCTGATCTAGCTCCAGTCAAGGGTATCTAAGCCATATTATGTCTTTACCATACCTCTATAGGAGTTGATACTTTCTTCTCGCTAATTCTGTCATACTTCTGCTTCTTTGTGCCAGCTTTTAGTCCCTGCCACGGTAGGCTGAACCCGAAAATTCCAGAAAAATTAGACCAGAACAAGCACGTCCAAAGATTTAGTCAGACAAAAAAGGATCTGTATGCACAACCTTCCTCTGAGGAAATACATGAGCACGTAACCAAGAGACTCCAGATCATCCCTCCTACTTTGCTCTGCCAACAGATATGCAAACATGCACACATTTTAGGAATTGTATATATGACACTGGAGCAGATCTCAAGTGGTTCTATGTATCGCTTACCAACTCCAAGGTGAGTGTTGACACTAGCATACCGAGCTGTGCCCGTAAGGTTCTTGTTTTCTCTGTAATGAAAACAACATGAGTATCTGTAAGAATTTAAGTAAAAACAAAATGAAAGAAGTAAAAAAATATGCACATGAAAGCACCATAAATCACCTATAGGGGATGTGCCTATGTGTTTGGAGATCCCTATACTTCTTTGCAAGCCCAAAATCAATGATATACACCTAGATATTCAGAACATAATTTCAGTATCTATTTTCAGCTAAGAAATTCTGTTTCTTACATTGTAAGAAAACTAAATGAACAAATATTTGATGGAAAGAAAGCAAAAGCAGGAACTCATGTTCATAATATGAACAGTGAAAAAAGTAGATGGAACTAACATAACGTTCTCTGTGTGAAATAATCCACCGACAGAAAGTATATAAAATCAAGCACCTGGTTTGCTTTGCGACCAAGTCCCATCAAGAAATTGTCAGGTTTTATGTCACGGTGAAGAAATCCCCTTGAATGCATATATTCAACTCTGCTTATCTACAATGATCAACAAACATTTTAGGTGGAACTCCCGAACTTCTAACATTATTTCTTCTGCCTTGAAAAAGTGAAAGCAGCACTTGAGAATACTCACCAGTTGATCTGCAAGCATCAAAACTGCTTTCAAAGTAAGCCTCCTATTACAATAGTTGAACAAGTCCTCCAAACTCGGCCCGAGTAGATCAATGACCATCGCATTGTAGTCTCCCTGAACCCCAAACCACTTGAGACTGGGGATGCCACCTTCACCACAGAGAACAAATGCGATATCAGATGAGCAGGGTTCAACGACCATTTTGCACAACTAGAGCATGTTTTTCCATAGAATTGGCACAATGATAGCAGCTACATATTTTGACCAGGAAACTCATCTCAAAGTTGTAAACTTACTTCCTCCTTGTAGAAGCATGTATATCTTCGACTCATAATGAAGTTGGGGATGCTTAGTTTTCGCAGGCTCCTTCAAAGTTTTACAGAACATTAGACATAATTGGTTGTCGAATTTCCCCAGCAACTAAAATCCTCAATAAAAATATAAGTTTTTCGATAATTAAGAAGCTATGGAAGATACATTAACTGATTGATGCAATGGAATCCCTGTAGCATGTTTTACTCAAACAAAGAATGAAGCCAAAAAGATTGATATAACTAATCCACTATGGCTATTACAAGTAACAAAGACTATTGAATTTCAAGAGGCAGTTCCTTTCAATACAAAACAAAGCGTAAAAATTCAATTTTGACTCGTCCCCTGAATCTTAAATCACATGTTATTGATGAGAAAGAAGACAAGATTCGAATAATACCAGCTTAACAGCTACTTCCTCTCCGGTTTGCAGACTTACGGCTGAAAATATTATCCAAAGAACAGATTTAATTCACATAAGGAAAAAAAAAGGTAATCACACAAAATTGAATACAAACTAATAAGAACAGATCACAGAGAAATGATTAAAAAGAAGCAATTTTTACCAAGAAAAAGCTCTCCAAAAGAGCCACCGCCGATCTTCCGACCAAGTTTAAACTTGCCCCCAATTACATTATCCATTTTCAAGTCCATTCAATAATACTTTCAAAATCACCTGGAAGACGGATTTAAATGCCCTAATTAAGAAGCAAGTGCTGCATAATCACCATCTGAGATCGAAACAGGTCAACGGGACAAGAAGACAAAGAATCGCCTCTGCTGCGTGAGATATAACATCAATCCAATGTCGTGCGTGACCCAGGGCGTTGAAGAAGAGTTGAATCGCCGAAACAAACGAATCAGACAGAGAAGAAAGTCATAGAAAATAATCAGACAACCCAGATTGATTTGTCACATTCCCCAAATCAAAAAAGGTGACGAATTGATATTTCTGGGTGAAAAGAAAAGTTCACCCAGTAAACATGTACATGGACAGAGAACAAATGGGCCTAACACTTTTAGGCCTGGCCCAAATGTTTCAAAAAACGGCCCAAAGTGGAACACTAAATTGATTGCTAAAGATCTAGTTGTGATTATATTGAGGCTTTGTGCATTTAGAAACTCGCAAGGACTTAGTTGGTATGCGTTAGTGTCTATCAAGGACATATTGGTCTACACGGGTAACAACCAAGGTCCCAAACAAAACAACAACAGTTTATATAAACAGACTAGAGAGTAGCTTTTGAGAATTATTATTTATGACAATTATCCTAATCATTAATGCTAATAATTCAAGCTTATATATGCGTATGTTGTCTTGTCTTTATCATAGAAGCGACGTTGAAGTCATTGGGCCTGATCCACCTGTCTTAGGCCCACTTTGCAACGTGGAATATTTTCCTAGTGTGTAGAGGATATTTCTTTCTGCTGCTGCACACATGTATGTGTCGAGAGAGAAGGCTATTGGTCATTGATGAAGTCATGAAGAGGCGTCAATGGCAAGTCTAGTGAGTCCACGTAGTCAATAACCCGAAACGTCTAGATTGAGATTTTTCATATCAATGAATGAAGCTTGTAAATTACTCATCGTTATTTTTATTTTTTGTGGACAAATTTTTCCCAATGGTATCTTTATTAGTTTCAGCTAAGGAATATGCTTAATTTTTAAGATCTTTGACTCATTTTTTCTCCTTGATCGTCGTATAAGATAACCTAGTTTAGTAGTAACACTTTAGTCACCAATTTATTTATAACTTATTCATTATTTTTTTCGTAGGGATCGGATTTCGGTTGGATCAAGACACGGTTATGTCATAATCGTGTAATAAAGTTATTATTGTTGTGTTTAGTTTATTGTGTTTCCTTGTGTGCTTAAGATTCGTCTGTCATTCTGTTGGTTGGTGCCTTGGTGGTAAGCAAATTAATTATGTATTTTAAACTTGATATATATTTTATTACCCTTTTTTTTTGTAACAAGAGTGTAGAATCTTCGATATTATATTTTGTATTATTTGTACTAGATGTATCTAAAAAAAAACTTAAATCTTATAGACACGATTCCAAATATGGTTAGGGACATAATAGAAAAAAAAAAAAAAAAAAGGTCCGTTATTGGTTCCACTGATTGTAAGGCTTGGACACAAGCACAGAAAGAAAATCATTGTACATATTGATAAAAGTAACCCGACCCCGATAGATTGAGTAGATTTCTCAATTAAGAAAAGTTAAAAAGTGAAAAAGAAATAAACTTAAAAACAACTAAAGATTCCTTAGTGGTCCCATGAGGTTGAAGTTCGTAAAGCTAAAACAAGATTTAGAAGTCATGTCTCTCTCTCTTTTTTTCTTTTTATAACTTATTAGATTTCTTCTTCTCCTTTACCTCTCTTCGGTTGGTCTATAGCTTTCAAAAGCTATTATAGGATTAGGGCCTTAGGCGAAAGATACACACAAAACATACATAAATAATACACATTATATATAGAGTTGTTGTGTATATATTTTGATCTTATAGCTAGGGCTAGCTCTATAATTTTTAGATGCTTAGTGAAAGAAAAGAAGAGAAATGGAAAGATTCTTTTTATTTTGATTTCCTTTCTACTTAATTTGTGATTACAGAGATACAATGGTTTTATAGAGATTCAAATCTAAACCTAGTGTACCCTTCACTGTCTTAGCTGGCTATTGACCATCACGTGGCATAGCTGTCGTCACACGATCCTAGAGCTTCAAAACGGTTTTGCGTTGTCACCTCCGTACGTTTTGTCTGCTCTGCTAATCCTCTGTTCTTATCTTTTGTCGCAGGTAGCCGTTGTACGGAGGTGGGCTTCTTCTCTTCTTGCTTTGATTTGGGCCTTTGTATCTTGAGGCCTTTTTGCAGAGTGTTGCCGTTTTGAGCAGTTTGGTTGATACTCCCCCGCAAACTCGGAGTTGGTGGAAAGTCAACGCCGAGTTTGAATCTCAAGGATTCGAAAGGAGCTTTAGGAAGTGACTTAGTAAATATATCAGCAAGTTGCAGGTGCGCAGGAATGTGGTTGACAATAAGCTCTCCAAATGCAACCTGTTCACGAACATAATGGTAATGAGTAGCAAAGTGCTTCGTCCGGGCATGGAAGGAAGGATTTGCTGTGAGATACACCGCAGACAGGTTATCACAAAAGAGCTCAGGTGTCTTCAACTTAGGTACACCCAAATCTCGCATAAGATTAACCAGCCATGTAATTTCTGAAGCAGTATCAGACATACACCGATATTCAGCTTCAGTGGAGCTTTTCGCAACCGTTGGTTGCTTTCTTGATGCCCAAGAAATGATATTGTTTCCAAGAAAGGTACAGAAACCACCTGTAGATCGTCTTGTTGAGTGACAACCCGCATGATCACTATCACTGTAAGCCCTCAATGTGCAATCCGTGTCTTTATTGAAAGATATACCCATTGTAGTGGTGCCTTTAATGTACCTTAGAATGCGTTTAAGCAGATGAAAATCTGAGAGAGTCGGAGCATGCATCTTTTGACATACATAGTTGACAGAGAACTGCAGGTCTGGCCTTGTTAGTGTCAGGTACTGCAATTTTCCTGCTAAGCTTCGGAAATATGTCGGATTTTCAAAAATTTCAGACTGATGAGCTGTTTTGTCAGGCTGAAGAGGTAGAGGTGTGGCTACTGGAGAGCAGTCTGTCATTGCTGCAGCAATAAGAAGATCTTCAGCATACTTCTGCTGAGAGAGAAAGAGGCCTTTTTGATGAAATTGAGCCTGAATTCCAAGGAAATAGCTTAGTCTTCCTAAGTCTTTCATTTTGAACTGCTTGTTAAGCTCACTGAGAAGAGTAGAGAGTAGAGCAGAGCTGTTTCCTGTTATAACCATGTCATCAACATAGAGAAGAAGCATGATCACATCATTGTTTTTCACACAAATAAAGAGTGAAGGATCAGACATGCTGCAGACAAAACCAAAAACCAGAAGGAATTTACTGAATTTGTCAAACCAGGCTCTTGGGGACTGCTTTAATCCATAGAGAGATTTGTGAAGCAGACAAACATGATCTGGCAATGCTTTGTTGATGAACCCTGCAGGCTGTCTCATGTACACAGTTTCAGTGAGATCTCCATGGAGAAAGGCATTTTTAACGTCCATTTGTTTTAATTCCCAGTTGAAGATTGTGGCAAGATGAAGAACTGCTCTCACTGTTGCAGACCTTACTACAGGACTGTAAGTCTCAAGATAATCAATTCCTTCTTCTTGCTTGAAACCCTGAGCCACTAATCTAGCTTTATATTTATCAAGTGAGCCATCAGCATTTAATTTGACCCTGAAAACCCACTTAGAGCCTAGAACATGCATTTCAGGTGAAAAAGGAACCAAGGACCATGTTCTTGTTTCAGAACAATTTGCCATTTCCTCATCCATTGCTGCAGTCCACTGTGGATTCTTTAAGGCTTCAGTGACTGTTTTAGGCATAGGATGAGACACTTTGTGTGTGAGCAAAGCGTACCTTTTATTAGGTTTGGTAATGCCAACTTTAGATCTTGTAATCATAGGATGACTTGTTTCTGCAGGTGGAGCACTTGGAACAGGAGACTTGGGTCTAGGAGATGAAAGAGGAGCGCTGTTGCCTATAGGATCAAGGTCTAAGCTTGCCGTACACCCAGTACACTCCTCATCACTCCTAGATAAAGACTCTGATGTTGTTGTTGAAGTAGTGTCTGAAGCTAAAATAGTCTGAATTGGAGTAGCACAAATTTGTTCATCTGTTGTGATTTCCATCATATTGTGATCTTTCTCCTCCTCTGTTGATTTAATGGGAGAGTGATCATCAGATGTTGCCTCTTCTCTTCTTATAGGTATTGAAGTTGAGACAATAGGGACATTCTGTTGATTCTTTTGCACAGAAGATACTGTTATTGGACCACCTTTTAACCAAGCTTGAAAGAGTGGAGTTTGAGACGAAGATTGCATACTTGTGTAAGTATCCTTGAATGGGAAAGAGCCTTCATCAAAAAGCACATGGCGACTCAAATATACTCGACCTGTGGGAGGATAGAAACACCTGTATCCTTTGTATTTCTCTGTATAGCCAAGAAAGACACACTTTAATGACCGTGGGTCGAACTTGTTGTGACCGTAGGCCCGAAGAGTAGGATAACAAGTGGAGCCAAACGTTCTGAGAGCTGAGTAGTCTGGTGCTTTCCCAAAAAGAGCTTCATAGGGACTGTTGTTTTCTTTAAGAGCAGTTGTTGGTAGAAGATTGCAGAGGAAATTGGCTGTAAAAAGAGCTTCAACCCAGAATTGTTGTGGTGTTCTGCTTTGAAACATCAATGTAAGCCCCATTTCTATAAGTTGCCGATGCTTTCTCTCTGCCATACCGTTTTGTTGAGGTGTATGGGGACAAGAGATGAAATGCTGTATACCAGAATCTTGCAAGTGTTGTAAAAAGGCCTCAAGATACAAAGGCCCAAATCAAAGCAAGAAGAGAAGAAGCCCACCTCCGTACAACGGCTACCTGCGACAAAAGATAAGAACAGAGGATTAGCAGAGCAGACAAAACGTACGGAGGTGACAACGCAAAACCGTTTTGAGCAGTTTGGTTGATACTTAGGCCTATCGAACCAGTGGACCTTATGCCATCCACGTGGCCTCATTTCTCTCTTTAGATGATTTATACGAATTTCATATTTTTGTAGTTGCAATACTAGACAAACATAAGCTAATTATTGATATGTAAGTGTCATTTTTTGATAAAGTATTGATAATTGTCGAATAGTAATAAGATTTTATTTCGTGTAAATAATCAATATGACAAAGTATATATATAAAAAGAGAGCATGAAACATTTTTTAAAAACTATTATATTGATAGTAATAACGTAATAGTTATCAAATTTTGGTTTGACCTACAAATAATAAAGAGTTGTCTTCCAAATCTTTCTCTAGTTTCTACAATTATCATCAAGGATATACTCTCTTTTTTGGTTAAAGATTATCAATGGATATAAGTTTTCGATTAATGCATGCATCAATTACATGGATCGCATATATACGAGGCATGCATCAATTACTTGCAAGTACAAAATTATTATTTTATTACATGGATCGCATACGAGGCATGCATCGATTAAAGTTCGTTATATTAACATAATCGCGTATGAGGCATAAATCGATTCAACTTGGTGTTATCTTATAAATTTCATTTAATTATAATTAGTGTCAGAATCCCGCATATGTAAGAGGATATATTTATTATACATGTGCAATTATTTGGCTAAAATGAAAAACCTGAATTTTGAAATTGACCACCACTATTTATTTATTGTTCTAATTTTGTTTTGTTATCGTAAAGGAGACTATGAATGAGTCCAATAATCATAAGCTCAAGTTCTCGGTCACACGCTTCTTCAACCTCCCCCAATCAAACTGCCCCTCTTTTATCAACACTGTTGTCTCTCTCTCCTTTTATCAACACAGTTACTACTATATATTATACATAGTTTATTAATAATATATAGTATGCAAATTTGAATCCAAATAGCACAATAACAACATAAATGGTTAAACTACAGCATGTTATATACATAATTTTCTCAAAACTTTTGTTTCATGATATATAACGAAATAACGAATCTTATAAAACTTTAAACATACAAATCTTTTTAAAATAGTTACTACTATATGTTTAAGAAAAGATATCAAATCAAAGGTTCAAGAGCTAACCTAGCTAAAACTGTTTTCTTGTTATTTCTTATTTTTGAAAACCTGTTATTGTTTTGAAATAAGAAACTAGAGAGATGGAATTTTTAAAAATACCTCTACTTATGTATTTGCAAATATAATACAAATATATGAAATGAAACTCATACTGATTACAAACACATTTTTTTCTTTGATAAATCTGATTACAAACACATATTTTTGTGAAATATTTTGACGCACGTTATCCAGGTGTCGGCAGTAGAAGCATTCCAATTTCCAAGCTACACGTCTATTTGATTATACTAATGATTGATATATTATTATATACATGCAGTATCTTGATACAGTGGAAAATATATAGAAAACCTCTAACTGTAATCGAAAAAACGAGAAAAAAAAAACCCACCTTAACTGTACGAATTAGTAAGGTTTCAGCTTCTTTCTCATATATACTTCGGCCATTTTTTCGCCTGGGCCAAATTTCCATTTTAATTTTTCAGTGGAAATTACTATTGTGTTCATCATAATTTTCTTGTGATAAGTTCACTTTAAGTTATATAAATCCGTTTTGACCAAAAAAAAAAAAAAGTTATATAAATCCGTTTGTTGAACAAAAAAAAATATTATATAGATCCGCTTTTTCACATAGTTAGTACGATGCATCATGCATACAACCTAGTAATTTATATTAGTTACCATTTGCAGTTAAGTCTACATAGTACATATTATTGACTAAAAACACCCCACCTTGATCCTATAGCGTTTGTGAACTCACACTATTATTACTAATTGTTGCTAATATTTTTTATGATCAGAAAATTTGAAACAAAATTCAAACTAGGTCTTAGGAGATAATATTGTATCCATCAAAAATAGAATTTTTATTAACTTGACATTGATGATTGGAATATATTATCACTAAATTTAATTGTTGTGTTTGACGGAATATTATTGAATCTTCCCTAAAAACATATCTAAAAAGAACAAATTTTATACTAGTATTATTATATGTCTACTAGTAGTTTATTGGTTTATACTAATATTATCGGTTATATCAGCATCTATATTCAAACATGCATGCATCAAATGTTAGATGTTGTTAAAAGAAAAACGTGTAAATAAATGTCTAGATTCTTCGATTATTTTACCGTTCACTGAAGATATATAAAAAAAAAAATTTTGAAGAAAACTGAAGATATATAAAATTAATGTTGTAATTCATTCAACAATGAATATAGAGTCAAATGGACAGAACATTTGATCTCTCCGAAGTCCGACCTATTTATTTTAATGTTAATCTGGTAGTTTTAATCATAGATATGTATATCTTTAGCAAAAGATAATAACAAGGAAAAAGTGGCTTTTCATTGAGAGGGAAAAGAAGATACCATTTGGTGATTCATAAATTTACAATGTCTCACTTTATTCTGACAATGAAATTTGTATTTAGCTACTTTAAATTAATTTTATATGATTATTCACCCAATTTCGCTCTATTCTTCTTTTACCCCAATTTTGGAGAAGTTTTTGTATATTCAAGTTTTCACATTCAATTTTGTTTCCAAATTCCTTGCTACAAAAAGTTTTTAAAAATTAAGAAATATTTAAGCCAAATCGGTAATTGACTACAATACCATGCTCGTCAATCATTTTTTCTTCTTATTGAAATTCTTTTATTTAATCATAATATTTCTTATAACAACATAAAATGTAAACTAATAGCTAATAGCTAATATAAAATATAAAAGTATAGGGTTCAATGCATTATGAGGTTGATGTAGATATATTGCCAATCACAATCGAGAATATAGATGCTTATTACTTGTAGATAACAATTTCCCACGTTTCTAAGTTATACTTATATCATCCCGAATCTTTTGATGTCAGTTATACAAATTTCATCTGTATTCTTTTTCTTTTTCATGTATTTTATTGATTTGTGATTTATATAGTATGAGAAATTGACATAAAGTCTTAGATTAAGGCTTGTCTCGTGACTCGTCTCACACATCCTGATATTATATCGTGTATTTAGATAGAGCCTACGTGGTTTCATATACGGCATGTTATACGATTTTTTTTTTTTTTGGACACACTGCATGTTTTACGATAAACAATTGTTTTCTGGACGCTATATTTTTAGATGATTATTAACAAAAATATAAAAGCGTAGATTTCTATCTATTCGTACGACCGCAGTGAGTTTTGGTTCATCGCATCATTCCCTCTTCAGTTAACCATGACGTCATTCTAGTTATCGTTTGGCAAATAATGACCAATATGCTAACATGCTTAATAAATTGCTTAAAATAACATGTTTAATCTGTTATTCAATCTTTAATCAACGATCTAAGCGTTACCCGATAGCCGGTTTGTCTCCTTATCATCGCCTTTATATTCGCCGGCGTTTTATGCTTTAGTCACATTTTTTTGCCTGTTTAGCATAGCTGTTTGGATGTATTATTCTTCGGTTTGCTATTTTTAAAAATATTTTAATTATTGTTATACTGAAACATTAGTTTTGCGCTTTTGTTATAAAAAAATCTATAAGTTATTTGAGTATCTTTACTATTATACAACTAATATTGTTGTTTCGTCTTTATCATCTTGCAATAAACATCGAAGATTAAATTTAGATGTAAATTGTTTGAAATAAATTTTATATAACAACAAATACTAACAATGATTAGAGATTATGTTCCAATCAAGAATTTATTTTCATATATGACAAAAATAAGACAGGACGCAAAATTTTGTCCGCTTATTTGATTATAACTTAACATTTATTAAAATTATCCAAAAAAAAAAACATTTAATTAATCTATAAGAAAATAGCATAGAGTACCAGTATATATCGTGATTCGTGTGACAAGTGTTAGTTCTTTATCACAATCAAAACTATTTCTTCTGAATCACATAATTAAACACCTGATCGAGTTTTCAATATATGCTTTTGAGATGCAATGTATGTTACAATGTTTATTTTAGACATAATTAGATTCAATGAACTAATACCACTTTAGATAGTTACAAAAAAAAAATCCTTATAACTAGAAAATTGATGTTGATATAACTAGAAAATCGGAAGTTCGGAACATAAAGACTGTTAAGTAAATCAAACAATCAATGTATACTGACAAACAATAACAAGTGGTCAGAAAGTCAATGTAGAATCTAACGAGTATCAGATCTCATAGCATTCTTTCACCTGCATACAAAAAAATATTGTTGTTTATATATCGTCTATTCCCGTAATTGGCTTTTACAATAAGAAATAAAAATCTTCGACGCCGGTGAATTTAGTATTCGTATAAATTCATTTTTTGGCCCTCAATGCGACGGCCTTATAGTCTTTGGGTACCCATCTGCTTAAGATTGAACGAATGCGAATTTTACTGGCTCTCTCTCCGTATATTTAATCAAAACTAGGGTCTTAACTAACAGAAAGATGTTCACGTGATTGATAATATAGATATATACTACTATATTAATATTGCCTGGTGGATATGAATTCAACTGTATTCTTTTGTGTCATATCTCATAAAATTGTCTCTAAGTTTGAGGATATTGATCATATCAGTCATGTACTACGAATGGATGTGAATCAATAGCTTATCTTGCACCATGCCTCATACATTTTCCGGTATATATGATAGACCAAGGAGAACATTTGACTAATATTTTGCAAATGATTTAATGAAAATTATGGGCATAACAGTACATAAAATGACGAAATATTCAATAGATTTGGTTTGAGGCTACAAAAAGAATATACATAGAAATCAAATACATAAAAAGTCTAACAAGAGTCAATATCAACAAATGGTATAAAATGAATCATAATGATATTAGGATTTGGTCTGCAGAAATAGTAAAGGCATGCCATGTGCATTTATTTAGAGCCTATAGTTACTATTTGATTCTGATTTTGGCGTTTTAAAAATGGGAATATGTCATAATATTGGTTCTCTATTCCTTTACACGTATGTACTTCCTTATGCGAGCATTTAGAATTTACCATGGTGAATATTATTTGTTTTTATTTTTTAACCAAGCGTTTATGACATTATAACCATGTCTTGTTCATTCTTCTTCTTTCTTTTGTCAATTCTTGTTCATTCAGTTTTTAAATAAAAAAATTATATAAGTTGGCACAATGAGTTGCCTACTAGCTAGTTAGATGTAACCCTTTGGATCTCAAAATCCAAATAATTAATTAAATAACTATAATGAATACAAGTTATATAACGTAATCAATTAACACATAACAGGTTTATTCAAAATCGTACAAAGATATCAATAATGTTAAATAATACACCAAAATTGTTTATATCTTTATCATGATCTGAATTTTTAGTGTAGAAAAACTAGAAGACAAAATTTAACAATATTTTTTGTAAGTTGAGATTATTAATTGAGATAATCCAAAATTTCATACAATAATTAATACTTAAAAAGACAACAAAAATATGGAGTCTTAAATATATATGAAGAAGAAGGCTGCTAAGGAATACAAAAGACGAATAATTAGATCACGACAAAGAATGTTAAATCCGTCACTCTTTCTCCAATCAAACACACATAATCTTCCTTACTTGGCAATAAACTCTTCCCCTCGATTTTACCCTTATTCCCATCACTCTCATATTGATATACTATGTGTGTGTATATTTGTACATATGATTTGTGGCCTTGGTTTCTCCATATCTACAAATATAAATATACTTTCTATACGTCTCCATATGTATAATTTTCTATCAAATGATAAAATGTTACTTGCTATTTGAGGGGCCTATATATGTATGAATGATTTGATTTTAATTTATATGAGAAGTCTTATAATTAAATTATCAATATAATATATATATATATATATATGCATAATATTTTTAAGAAATTGAAGTATGGAGATTTATGATAAATAGACTACAATATTTGATATGACTATCTATATAACAAAATATAATTATTCAAAAAAGATACTCAAACTAATAAGAAAAATTAAGATAGCGTGTTTAACCTCAGAAATTCAGAATAAACAAAATACAAGGTAAAATTTTCAATAAACGTAGAAATGAAAAAAAAAAAAAGTACAAAAAAATAATTGTGATAAGGCTAAACTACTTGTAGTATATCCAACCTACGATCCAAAAGCTAGCTAGCCAAAATCAATTGAGAGTTTACTAGCTCCAAATCTATAGCAGGATTTGATCGTCAACTACTCGAGAAACCTTTTATCACTGACTCTAGTAATTATAATCCTTGCTGTTTAGCTAACCGGTCTTATATTATAGGTTATCGATACCACGACTATATATTTATTTATTTATTGTGCAAAAACCACGAGTATAATTCTAAGTTGTATAACTTTAGCTATATAGCTTCACTCTTCATAATGTTACATGTCAATTCTACAAGAAACATGATATGATAATCGGATGTTGAACGGAAGAAATTATACAAGAAAAATCTTAGTATTTGGTTTGCCCTAATGTTAGGTAGCTATTCCATCGGAGAAGAAAACAAATATCAGGCACCTACTATTTTTAATTTTGTTTTCTTTCCGTAATTTAATTATAGTTTCTTAAACTAAAATATAAAATGATCTAATGATCTAAGTGATTTATGTTCGTGATGTTGTAATGTCATTACCCGGGTTTAAATTTGCATAACGCAATGCATGTCGTTTGAAAATCAAAAACAATTACGAGACATGTTATTTTGGTTAGCTATAAAACACATGTTTCCTAACACCTGCAATTTACAATTTGATTTACAATCTATGATGGTAAGGACACTGGCCACTAATTAACACAGCTTGATTTACAATTAAGTTATTCTTTATTTATTGATTTTTGTTCTTCGAAGAATTCTTAATTCATTGATTAACCGGTTAAGAAATATGATTAATCATCTGCTCTGAATTAACATATTAAGAGCATTTAAAATATAATCTTCTCTAATCTGTGTTATATTACAAATATAGTTTTTTTATCATTTTGTTTCTAACTGATCAATTAATATAGAAACTCTACAAGAATATATTAGCATAAATGAGTTCAATATTCATTCTAATATTGTTTCATTATGCGAACTATACAAAATTAAATAATTAATATTTTCCTGGACATAGATGGTTTTTTTTTACTACGTAGATTAAGAAATGTTTGAACCGGGATCCTTTAGAGAATTGCCTGTAGAGCCAAAATAACGGCACTAATAATTTTTTTTTCTCCCCGTCTAACAGCACTCTCTTTTTTTTTTCTTTTTTTTTTTAATTTTGGACAAATCCGTCTAACAGCACAGAACTAGTGATTATTATATGAAAATTTGTACGACACGTTGACTAATTTTTTTTTATAAGTAATTTGTAATTTCTCGAGCAATGGAAGGACGTGTAACCTAAGAGACGGCTCACCAATTTCCCCGCCGCATTCGGCTCCCTCTAATTAAGGGTTTGCACTTAAAAAAAAACTGGTGCATAGACAACAACAACAACAACAAAAAAACCTTGCCTTGATGTATAAACAACAACAAGAAATCAAAATTTTCATATAATTTGATCCACAGATATATAATAGTCATCCGGTTCAAGACCAATATGTTTGATCAACAGAGTAAAATACATTTTAAATTTTAATTGGTATCGACGGTTATATTTGGGGTTAATCATATCAAGTTCGCTCAAGACTAAAATATTGGTTATAGTTAAGGTGCGCCGAACAATATAATTATGAGGTTATTATACGAGAAGAGAGAGATGTTCAATTACAAGTTTACAACTATGGATATCGGTTATAATTAGCGGTATGTTTAGACTTAGTGCATGTGATAAAAATATAGAAATAAATATTGAATTACTAATAGTACTAGCTTCCAGAATTATCATATTTTAAAAGATAATAAGGTTTTAACAAACTAAAAATAAAACACCTTTGTCGCTTCTCATGTCGCAAGACTTTGTTGCATGCATGTTTGATTGGTATTCTTCTATGTATATAGAAAACAAATGGTCGATCTATGTTAAGAAAGTTAAGAAACTAATAATATTTCCATATGACAGTTGTGACTGGAGTGCACATATATAAAAAATATCGAATATTGTGGGAACCACATAAGAGGTCGGCCGATGCATCATACAAACGAAGGAATTATCCAACTTCTTGGTATTTTGTACTATCTTGTATATTCCAACCGCATTTCGTCTGTTAGAACTTAGAACAGCCACATATATATACTCATTTTTTGGTTTATAAACTTATCTTAAAGAAAAAGGGTTTTAGGTTTGAGTTTTTGCGACTGTTGATTCAGAATGGAATTAATTGTTTTATTTCGGAAAACATCCGATTTGCTAATGTAACATGCCTATCCATATGAGTTTATAAGCATTTATTATACATCATAAATATCACGTGAACAGTGAACACATCTACCATATATATTAATCAAAGAAATTCCGAAACATACATTCGCCAACCCGAATCTAATATATACAAGACTATCTTTTTTTTTTTTTTTGTGCAAATATATACAAGACTATCTAAAAAACCACAATATAATTAACCAAATTCTTCATTGTGAAATCCGGTTAGTTTACCTGCATATAACACTAAAAGATATTTATTTTAGAAAAAAATGATTGCATATATGAAATCCGTACGTTTAATATAGTTGAGTGTTATGCGGTAGATTAGTTTCAAACAAAAGCCTTAACAAAAAAAAAAAATCGTTTCAAACTACTATAACCAAATTTTCTAATTTATTTGATACTTAAATCCGCCTATGATGCGGGACATCATCTAACATATCTATAAATATATAGCTAATTTAGAGACAGTGATATAGGATCCACCATGAACATAATTATTAAAGATCCAGCTCATTAGTAGGTTTCCCCCATCAGGAATAGACACAAACCTCAAGGATAGCCTTTCTATTTTATCACATCCATATAATAGTATGATTTTTTTAAATGTTTTTGTAAACCATAATAGTATGATTGTTATCCATTAGAATTATGATGTAGTATTTCATCTACCACTCTTTATTAACAATGACAATACACGGATTTGAATTCGAATAATCAACACAGTAACGTATTAGAACAAACTATTACAATACATGCATGTACTTGTTTCACTTGAATATATTAGATCATATGAGCGACTTCTTTTACCAATATTTTATTGTAAAAATAAAGTCACTAACAGAAATGAAATTATGATCGTGGCGTTGTCTTTAATTGTGTGTATATTGACAAAACAAACAAAAAGGTGTGTGTACAGCTTCCAATAATTACGAGATACATAGGAAACATAATGACAAAATTGAGTTTTGTCTATACCTCAATTATTGTGGCAGGCTCTGAAATAAATCCAAGATTTTCCGAAACACCAACAAATGAGTTTTGTTCAAAGTTCACTGTGTCTTCGGTTTCATGTTCATCATTAATGGGCCCCTTACTTAGTTACTCCCATCAATTGTTTCTAGTTTCAAAAATAAATACTTCTATATGTTTATGTCTCTTTTCTAATATATCTATAAGACAATTATCATTGGTCATCAAAATAAAGAGGTCTTTAAAAATAAAAGTGTTTTTAATGGTGTAAATAGTAGAGATTTTGTGTTTAAAGTGTCTTTGGTGAGACACAAGATCTCTACTATTCACACTATTAAAGACACTCTCATTTTTAAAGATCCTCTCATTTTAATATATAATCTACACTACTGTAGATATATATATTCCTCAAAAAATATTGGTAAATGTGACACATTCATATGGGTTATTTTAACTATTATTATTATCTTAAATATAAATATAGTAAAGTAACTCATTTTAAAATCATAAAAACGTTTTTTATTTCCAAGAAGTTTTGGCTTTAAGTCTCTTTAGATCCAGGATCATTCCTTGATTATAAGTGCAACATAATCATTCCTCTCCACCATATGTGAAATCGAGGATGATAAATTTCTATTTTTTTTACTTAGTTAGCTACACATAGATAAGAAATATATACATATATATATATATGCAAAAATTATAAAATTTGTTTATAGAAATTATTTTATTTTGTTAAATTTTTATAGCGTATGTTTATGGCTTTATATTATATTCTCCCAACTTTAAACTCAAGCTTTTTAAACATTTAATCTATAAAACTACTATTTTTCTTAAAATTCAAATGTAACGTCATGACTGCTTCTAACCGTGGACTCCACATTTCTAGGTTAACGATCGCTTTGTGAACTTTATAACTCACCTCTTATGGTTGGCTTGCTATTTTGATTAAGTTAGAAAAAACTGATCGACAGACTATATGTTTCTTTTTGACCTCATTCGAATGATATTGAAGTACCACTTGAGCATGTAACTCATATTAAGTATTAACATTACTCTAAATTAAGAATGTTTAACTTGGATAATTTTTTTAAATAGATCCCCACAAAAACAAATTATATATATACAGTAATATATAAAAGTAAAATTAATTATTTTGCATTTTCTCACATAATACCACAATATTTTCAGAAAATAAAATCTCACTAGTCACTACCACTCAAAGCGTGCAACATTGTTTTCGCAGATAAAGCTATTCACCCGACAATGTTTTTAAGCTTAGATTGATCCACTCATCTGAGTTCGCTCTCTTGCAATTTGGTAGTCTGCCCGATCAGGCGATCACTCACGTCTATGAGCCCCGTCTCTAGGTGTACGTAGTCTATGGTTATGTGCTAATATATTCAAAGTAGAGATAACGATAGAGTACAACCAGACGAGAAAAAAAACTATAGACCAAGGCGGGGAGAAATATATTTGTGAATTCTGAGACGATATCATACGATTCTTTTTGGCTCTCAGAAGTCATAACCGAGCAATTTGGATAGCGGTTATCATGAGTGCATTTTATATATATATAAACAGTTATATATGTAATCGTGCATATTATATATAGTTGACCTGGTAATTATTGATTGATATTTGGTATGCGCGCATACATTCTTACATATTGGAAGTATATTGTCTCTAACGATTTAAATAAATTGGCCTCTCGTCACATATGCCACATTAGCATGTTAGGCGTAAATTAATGAGAAATTGTTAAAAATACCCCTTTTGGTGTGCCACTTTTCAAAAATGCCCCTTTTAGATGTCCATTTTCAAAAATGTCATTTTTTAAATCTGAAATTTTTATAAAGTTTTATTAGGTTTATAAGGTACTTATGGATTGTAACTACTACTTGAAGACTCGATCCAAGTATTTATAAGGTTTTATAAGGTGTTTTTAAAGGTTTTACAAGTTATTTTAAAGGATTTTTAAGGTTTTTCAAAGGTTTTACAAGATATTTTAAAGGTTTTTAAAGGTATTTAAAATGCATTTATAAGGTATTTATAAAGTATTTATAAGATTTTAGATACATAGAAATGTAGTTTGTGTATGTTTTAATAATATTACATACATATTTGGGTAAATCTTATATTCTTAAGAACATTTTTTATAAGGTTTTAAAAAGGGAGTATTTTTGAAAAGGGGTATTGAAAAAGGGGCATTTTTGTGAGTCTCCCTAAATTAATTGTTGGAAGAATTAATGTTAACTTATTAATCAAAACGAATCAGTGTATCTAGTCTTATCTAATAATATGTTAAATCATAATTAAGAAGAAAACTAATCTAGTACCGAATCGACCAACCCACGGAGTTCAAAAGGAAAACTAGTTATAGTTAAAAAAAAGTTCAATATAAATAAAGTATTGTTGAATTTTCTCTTGATGTCAAAAAATAAATCTCTTAAAATAAATTCCGTAACTAATTTTCCAATTAGTAAGAGTTATATATGTATACTCTTGCATATGCTCGTTTACAACTTTACATCATGCTTTGCCAACCCCTTTTGAATTTGATATCAAATCAGAAAAAAATGTTTGACATATTAAATTAGGTCCATATGATAGAGGATCATAATGACCACTTAAAGTAGAATTAATATTATATTTTTTCCTATATATATGGGGCAAGAATAATTGATTCAACACAGTAAACGTATATAAATAAAAGTATATTAACTTTCTTGTGACTTTCTTAGTAATCTTTTTGATTAGAAAAACGAAAAAAAACAAAATCTGAGCTTAATTAACATTAATTAATCTTGAATTATCGTATCACCAAATTCTTTAAGGTAATAATTCTTAAACCGAAAACTATGATTGACTTTCTTACTAATTTTGAGATACCAAATAAACGTACGGACTAATCTAGACTAGTGATCCTAGACATTCAGAATTTAGTCATTTACTGACTATTATATTCACATAAAAATAAATATTATCGTTTGCCCAAAAAAAAATAAAAATAAATAAATATTATCTAAATGAAAACGGTTATTTCGAATAAGAAGAAAAAGAAGGGAAAGTTTGGTTTGTTTTCCCTAAGTGGATAACAATGAAACCAAAAGAGAATATTTGATAATAGTGTCCCATGAGACACCTCACAACTGAGATTTCTTGTAACTTTGGTTTTTCTTGAAACTTCCCACCATAACTAACTACATACATTACACAAGCATGGACCCAATTAATCTTACAATATTGTAAGAAACTCTAACTAGCCATCTTATATACTTAGCTACATGCATGTTTTATATTATTGTATTTCCATATATCATATAAGCTAATTCCCCCACTAACTATAAATATATACATAATTAAACCTATATATGTATCTACACACACCGCTCTCCCTCTCCCTCTCCCTCTCCCTCTTTCTCTTCCTCCTTTGTTAATATACTTTTCTTTGACCCTTACACGCCCTGTTGATATTATTCTCTTAAATATTTTCTTACATTACCACATACATATTAATCTAAAGATTTATCCACGTAATGGGTTTGAAAGATATTGGGTCCAAATTGCCACCGGGGTTTCGATTTCATCCAAGTGATGAAGAGTTGGTATGTCATTATCTTTGCAACAAGATTAGGGCCAAATCTGATTATGGTGATGTAGAGGATGATGAAGTTGATGATGAAGCTTTGAAGGGTTCTACTGATCTTGTGGAGATTGACTTGCATATCTGTGAGCCATGGGAGCTTCCTGGTAACATATATATATCTACTTTTTCTGATATTTAATTATATATAATCATATGTTTATGAATTTGTTTATATATATATATATATATGTATGTGTGTGTGTTCTTTCCACTCCTGGCTTTTTTGTTGGGTTTCAAATTGCTTCGCAAAGATTCTTGAAACTTTCCATTGAAAAAAATATTCCTGAAATTAATTGAACATAAAGAAGAAATCAGATTCTTGAAATCAGATTTTATTCTCCGCGTCGGTTAATTATTATTGTAAATCTTTATATATAACTTGTTAGTATTATACAATTAGATGATGTTTACTTATGTGTGTATATATAATTTATGTTTGTCAACTTAACACATGCATATTTACAGATTTATGATATGCTTATACTTACAAACCGAATCTTCTTGTTCGTAATTCTAAAAAAAGAATGAAAGATCAATTATCTTTGATTGTGTGAACAAACAGGTGATGTGTTCACATAAATGCTAGATTTTAGACTGATTAATTAATCACGATTATAATTGCATTAATAATAGTGTAAACATTATCCGGAGTGTCATGATTAGTTGAGATACATGCTAGCTTTTCTAATAAGATGTTATGTGATTATAAAATAAAGATCTGGAGGCTGTACAAAAGCAGCAAAATATGCAAAATCACAGCTGTCGTTATAGAGTTCTCAAGATCAGATGGTAAATTTTAATAAATAATTATATATGTGTGTGTGTATAGGTGCTTACATCATATATGCAGTACACAATATACATACCAAGACAAATATATATAAATATATATATATATATATATATATATATATATGTGTGTGTGTGTGTTTTTTGTATGCTTCTAGTCATTTTCATTTATTGTTTGGTTCTTTTTAAAAAAAAAAATTTGTGAACAAATTGTTTGTGATTCTTTGTTTGATGATATACCTTGAGAAATTAGGGAAGCTTTTTCAAAAGGGGACCGAGAATTCTGTTGTCATCTTTTTTTTTTTTCTGAACTTTTTAAAATTTTTGTTGTCTTCTTAATTTTGACTTTGGGGGACTTTGTTAATTAATAGGATAACTTGCAGATTATAAAATTCAAAGTTAGTTAATTTGTTGCATTAAAGAACATTGATTAAAATGTAATAAAAGATTAAACAAAAAAAGTAGGCTTTGTGTGTAAACACGAAGACCTTTTTTGCCTCATATCACAAGCAACTTTAGAGACTCAAGAAACCTTTAATTATTTACGTGACCAGTACGATCTTGTTGTAATTGTTTTCGAATATATGTATATATATAGTATAATTAACTAAGCTATATATATAGTAGTCTATTTAGGATATGGTTGATGATAATTATGTTTACGAAAAAGAAATTGTGGCCTATTACTCTTCTTCTCAATTATGGCAAAATAAAGGAATCTTTTTAAGTAGTCATCACATTGTCTTCTTGATCATCTTCTATAAGGATCAAATTAATGTGAAACTGATAGGAGGAATGTTTGAGAGAGCAATAATTTCCTCCGTTGAAGTCAAAATCGTAATTATGTTTTTGCCAAAACTAATAATATAATGTCTCACATCCTCGTCTTGTCCACATCACAACTCTAATATCATCACATTAACCTTTGACATGTCACTGTTTCTATATCGAAAGCCTATATAAACCCAATTCAAAAAATTAGTTAATGGTGGTTAACTGGTAAAAAAATCACCACAAAGTCTGAGGGACCATAAATAAAATTTACTAGACGCTTTACACAGCATATAATATTTAGAATATGACTTTTCTTTTTACAATTTTTTCAGTTGATATTTTGATAGATATCTTGACAAACTCTCTTAAGATTTACTAATAATTTCTATATCTTTTGTATGTTGTGTAAAGATGTGGCAAAGTTAAACGCAAAGGAATGGTACTTCTTCAGTTTTCGCGATAGAAAATATGCGACTGGATATCGCACAAACAGAGCGACAATAAGCGGATACTGGAAGGCAACAGGAAAAGATCGAACGGTGATGGATCCACGTACAAGGCAATTGGTAGGGATGAGAAAAACACTTGTGTTCTACAGGAACAGAGCACCAAATGGGATCAAAACTACTTGGATCATGCACGAGTTCCGTCTTGAGTGTCCTAACATCCCACCTAAGGTACTTGATTATTCCCCAACAATTGTTCCTTCTCTCTTTGACACTACTAACCATAATTAGTAATCATCATTTCATAATAATTACGTCTTAGTAACCATAACTTGCATCGTGCCTAAATTCACGACATGTGTCTATTCGTGGATGTCCCATGCATAGATATAGATAACAAATTAATGGTATCAGCGTATTGGTATTTTATGCCAAACTAATTTGAAAAAAGAAAAAGGAGATAACATTTTTCTTCTTTTTGGGTAGAAAATCTCAATAAGTTATCCCACTGGAAATATATTAATCCATCCTATTACTTTAAAATTTTAATCATAAATTGTCAAAAATGTCGTAATACATTAATCCATCATATTTATATACATCCATCCAATACCATACAGTCTATAGATTTATATTTGCACAATTGCACCTCTCGAACATTAGTCTGGACTATGATCTATAATATACACAAAATAGATATTGTTCATTCATTTATTTATTTGTTTTAGTCGGCTATACCTATTTAAACTTAATTACTTAACTAAGCTACTATGTGAAGAATCATATACTTAATAAAATTCAAAACTTTTGTCCAAAAAAAATAAAATAAAATAAAATAAAATAAAATTCAAAACCAATTGACAAATGAAGGGATTAATAATCAACATCTCTTATACACACTAGTGTTGGTTATTTCTCACGTCCAATCTAGATTCTTTACATATGTTTACTCTCAGGATAGTTACTTTTTGAGTCAAGTATCTAAGCATACGTATTAACGTATATATGTATGCATGATGAGATGGCAGCAAATACAAAGAATGACGAATATATGTAGAAAAAAACAAAAAATAAAAAGATGGAAGAAAGAGACAAAAGTGGCTTTAATGCGTGTTTGGTCATTTGCATGCACGAGACCGCACGTAACGTAACATTTCATGCATTTTTATATATATACGTTTATATGATTTATTTTTTTAACGATGACCTCTCGTTTTCTGTCGGTATGTGGACACAGGAAGACTGGGTCTTGTGCAGAGTGTTCAACAAAGGCAGAGACTCATCACTACAAGACAATAATTATATCACTGATAATCAGACGCAAAGGCCTGAAGTTAATGACGCTCCGGATCTTAATTACAACAATCAGTTACCACCTTTGCTATCATCCCCTCCACATCAACATGAGAAGATGAAGATCCAAGTTTGTGATCAGTGGGAGCAGCTAATGAAGGAGCCTTCAAGGACCACCGACCAGCCCTATCATCACCATTGTCATCATCACACCATAGCATGTGGTTGGGAACAGATGATGATCGGTTCGCTGTCATCATCTTCGAGTCATGGCCCTGATCACGAGTCCTTGATAAATTTGCTTTACGTCAACAATAACAACAGTGTCAACATCAGTGGTGATCATCATCAGAATTATGAGAAGATTTTGTTGTCATCACCAGACATGACGAGTTTGGATCACGACAAGACATGTATGGGATCATCATCGGATGGTGGTATGGTCTCTGATCTTCACATGGAATGTGGTGGCTTGAGTTTTGAGACCGAAAATCTCCTCACTTTCCATTGAACATAATTCAAGGGGTTCGCCGATTTGTTGATTCGTGAAATATACAAATATTTTTTATCTATAGATTTATCACATTATTAAACATGTAAGTTGTGTGGCATTTGGGTATAGGATTTGTGTGATTCTAGGGTTTTCTAGGAGGTTGTTATATTTTAGCGTGTTTTTAGATTTTTTTCATTTTTCATTTTAAAATTATATGCAAACTCATTAGTCATTACTATGAATATAATTAGTTTTCTTTGTTGTAAATAATACTGAAATTTAGTTTATCCGTCATTTTTCCTTTGCATATTCTATTTTCTTTTTATAGCTCGTATATCATTTGCTTAAATTTTTAATATTTCCCTAGCAAACATTCATTCATAGATAGAAAAAATGAAAGCGTAACGAGAAACCAGAAAAGGAGCCTTATTGGGATGACCCAAACTAATTGGCGATTGGGCTGCAGATGGCGGTTGTTTTTTAGGCTTCAATTGCTTTTATTTTTTCGGCTTCAATTTCTTAGTTTCGTTAATAAATTACAAAAAGTGAGTGTATCGATGCTAGTCTGGAGCTGAAAAACAGCTCTTCATAGCTCTTTTATACGGATCATAAGCAGAAAAGAGACACACGATACAGTTTTTCCGTAGCTTTAGAAGCTAAAGAAAGAGAGAAGAACCTGGGAGTGCCATGCTATTTTTTGTTAGGACACAGAATCCAACACAACTTTTCGCTTCAAAAATTGGAATCAATCAACACTTTTCCCCACAAGAGTAAACTAATCAACAGTTTTCCATAATTCCTTTTGTTCTTTATCTTTTTAACCCTTGTACATACTTTTTTCTTTTCATTATCAATAAATTTGACATTCCCTCAAAAAATATCCAAGGTAGATGAAATTGGACCGATATGTAAAAGGGAAAAAAATGACTGTTTACTCAAAGGAAAAAAAAATGGGTATTCTGACTTCCATTTCAAAGGAAAAATGGGTAAAAAAACCCTCACTTTTCTTAAAAACATGTAAAAAACCCTCAACTTTTTTTGTGGGTTTTAAAACCCTCACCTTTTTCTAGGTGGTAAAATAAACCCTAATATTAATAAACTCAATTTTTTTTTAAATCGTCATATTAAAACAATAAGAAACAAAAACAATTTAATTTATGATTTTTTCAAGTTCGAGTTTGCAATTTTTCTTTTTAAAATTAAGGTTTTTGCGCTATAAAAATACATTTACGATTTAGTTGAGATTAGGCAAATCATTTTGTTACCATTAGAAGTTATGTTATATAAACTACAAAAAATTATAGGATAGCACATTTGATTTTTTTTTGTTCGAGTTTTCAGGTTTTGGATAAAAATATAGTTAAATAATTATCAGCTATATGTAATTAATATTATTTTTAATGTATCGTAATACGTATATAGAAATATTTACTGTTAGTAAATTTTATTTAGTTTGTCCGATGAAAATATTTTGATGTGGAAATTCATATACTTTTCGTAGTATTATAAAATTTAGTTTGGTTTTACGTTAGCAAAATTGTGTGATTGAACCGAATAAACCTTTAGTAACATAAACTCATATTCGGTTCAATATAAGAATTTATATATTATTCGTAACAAAATCTGTTTGGTTTCACATTGATGAATTTTTGTAACACAACCTAATACAATTAATTTTTTTACATCATGACTTAAAAATTTTCAATTTAGAAAAAAGATTGTAAACTAGAATTTTAAAAGAAAAATCCTAAATCAAATTGTTTATATTTATTATGTTTAATATAACGATTTTCTTGAATTTAAATTGAGTTTATTAATAATAGGGTTTATTTTACCATTTATGAAAAGATGAGGCTTTAAAACCCCAAAAAAAAAGGTGAGGGTTTGTTTTATGTTTTTTAAAAATGTGAGGATTTTTCTACCCATTTTTCCCATTTCAAAGGACTGTTTACTCAATTAACCCACACAAGTCGGTCTCGGTTACTAAACTAGGATACCGTTTCCACTTTCCATATGTGACGGAGCCTTAATTCGTTTGGGCCTCCGTTAGGCCCAGAAAGCAGATCACGGGTATATTTTCAATAGAATGCAAACAAAAAACAAAAAAAAAAACAACAACAACAATTGGAACAAGTATAACAAACTACAGAAGAAAAACAAGTGGAACAATGGATACAAATTCTACCATAAATTTATATTTTGTGGAAAGAATCGTAAACTAATAAAATCAATAGACAAAAAAACTGGCGCAATATTATAGTAGTATGACATTGTAACTCGAAACTTCCCTTTTATTTATGAGAAGAAAGTGTTATTACAAGTGAGGTGCCGCAGACACATATTTTACACGTACGTTAAAGGTAGACGGACATGATTACAAACTGACCATACTTTATTAAGAAAAAGAAAAAAACGTTTTGTTTAAGCCTCGACGATCTCCTCGATCAACTGTTGTTGCCTACCGGAGGCGCGAGTCAAAGTGGTCTCAAGTGTGTTGAACTTGATCTTCCTAGCTTCCTCGGGAGAGATCTGGAAACCATTTGATATGACCTCCAATGGCAATGCCCTCAAGAGTGAGGTTCGACCCGCCAAAGTGCTGATCATCGCGTTTTCATTAGTCTTGAAAGAGATCCACTCGAACTTGTTTCCGTGGGACTGGACAACGTATGCGAACCCTTGTGGGATGACCACGAGCTGTCCCTTCTGCACCTGCTGGTCCAACACGTTCTGTCCGTTGTCGTTGACCACTTGGATCCTTCCTTGTCCTCCAGTGCAGTACAAGATCTCGTTAGCGTTCATGTTGTATTTCGGAAGAACCATCGCGTTCTGCAACATTTGATGAATTGTGATCATCATCCCTCATATATAAAGGCAGTAGAATGGCTGATATCTTTATATTTATAATTATAAGAATAATGTACTTACACCCTGGAGAACGCCACGAGTGGCGCTGAGCCTGACATACTCCAAGATGGGCAAGGTATAGCTGTTGACGCTAGTCACACGACCTACGTTGGGCTTGTACACGTCAGCACGAGCAGGGTCGTCAATGTTCTCGTGGGACCTCATGCTGCAGATAGTCTCCTCAAGGCCGTTACCCTGTGGGCTACGTGGGTGTCTCCACTCCTCGCTCTCGTAGGGCTGTCTTAGAGGTGGCCTCACGACCTGGAAAGGTCCCTTAACACGAACGATGTTTCCTCGGCTGTCTTGTTGGTTTTGAAGCTCCTGAGCCAATTTAACGTTGATTTTCAATGCTTGAGCTATGATCTGTGCGTCGAAGCCGCTCCACATGTTTTTCTGTTCTTGTTGTTGCTGTGAACCGCCAAAGCCGCCCTGTTGGTTGTTTCCGGCTAAACGGAACACCTATAGCATAGAATCAACAAATGCAAAACATGTATATATTAGTTAAACTGATATGGTCGATCTTCTAACAGCGTATGTGTGCGTCTGTGTATATATATGATTACTCTAGGGTTGCGGTCGAGTTGGTTTTGGTAGTTGGCGATGTCGAGAAGAGCGATGATGACAAGAGGCTGTTCTCCGGAGTTGTAGATCCAGTGGGCAGATCCAGGAGTGTTGGCAAAGACGTCTCCGCGTCTGACATGTTCCACCTTCTGGTGCATGTCACGGAACCCTTGTTGTCCCTGCTGTCCCTGTTGTCCTTGTTGTCCCTGTCCTTCCCATGGTTGGCCTTGTTGTCCTTGTTGTCCCTGTTGTCCTTCCCATGGTTGGCCTTGTTGTCCTTGTTGTCCCTGTCGTCCTTCCCATGGTTGTCGTCCTTGTTGTTCCTGTCCTTCCCATGGTTGCGAGTCCATGAAGGTCTCCGCACATCCAGGGACCACTCTTCCGCTAATACCCCTTCCTGTAAATTCATTTTAAATAAAGTGAGAACAAGAGTTATCGTGTGGTGAATTGATTATATCTTCATTAATTAGACATGAGATAAACAAATTTGATTGGAAGGGTTTTCACGTATGAACCTTGAACGACATAGGAAATTTTTGGGGAAGTGAAGAAGGTGGGCAAGTAAAGACCGCCTTGTTCGATTACATAACGAGCGACAGAAACACCAGCACATCGGAGCTGAGGGTGGTTGTGGTCCCAGTACTCGATCTGACCGGCTTCACTCTTGATAGTTTCAGTGGCTTGGAGAACGTCTAGGTTGTCGAGGTTACACTCGTTCTGTAGCTGAGGAGGAACCCCAAGCGACTGCCTCGCAAGGCAGCCATTAAGGACGAGGAGAACCCCGAACGTTGCAACGAGGAGATTGCCGAGCTTAACCATTTTCTTTTTGTGTTGTTGTGAGAGATGGATGAAGATAACGGGACTTAGCAGGGGTTTATATATTGTCGAGTGAGCTCAAGGTTTTAGCCACGTAGGATTGATTTTGCATGGAGTCTTCTCTCTATGCTTTTTACACGTCACTCTATGAGCCCGAGCAAGTGTCTCTTGATCTTCATGCGCGTAGCTCACTCTCCGCATATGTCTAAATACGACAAAATCAAATGTATCTATCTCAAATTTTGCTTCACGTTTATCCTAATAGATTTATCTTTTATCATCATCTTACAATGTTTTAACCATGATAACATAATTCACTTTTAAACGGGAGAAGATAGTCTAATTTTAACAATTAACACATCAAATTAGATCACCAATGTTCCAGTATTAAATATATGGCGATGTGATCGAAGAGTTTACGAGATACAGCCAAAATCTTGTATTTAAAACAAAAGAATTTATTAAAAATCAAGGAAAAAAAAGGAAACAAGGTGACACATGAGAGAAGACGCGGCGACACTAGGCGTGTTTGATCCCATTGTATCTGCTGCGACTTGTTTCGACAACTGTTCGGTTGCATGTTTAGCCGCGAGGACATGTGTCAAATATTTCGTACATGGGCTTTTAAAAGCTAAGCTCAATAAATTATTCTAATTCACCATAAAGCCCATTTAAAGCGTCTAATAGCCCATAACGTGAGCCCAAAGTTCATTTCCAAACGAAAAATGTGAGTCACCGTCACATTTCTCCAATAGAAGTCTGAGCTTAAACCCTAAACCCCTTTCTCCACGATCTTCCTCTTCCTCTCTCTGTGACTTGAAGCAAAGTTTTCAGGTACGATTCTCGCCATTTTTCTTATGTTTTTGGTGTAATGGGTTGGTATTGATCGATTCCTTTCGAAAATTTTAGTGAACAAGTGAATTTCGGAGGTAGGTGAGAGTTTTCTGCTCGAAATTTGCCAATTTGTCGTCGTTATTATGCCTAAGATGCGAGTGTTACTGTTTGATTTGAAGTATTTTGAGTAGCCTAGCATGAGCGTTCGTTAAATTTGCTATCTTTTATGACTTCGTTTGCTGAATCTGACTTGATTTTTGTTATTTTGACTCTTTTGAATGTTTTCATGTTGAAGTTGCATAATTGAGTAGATCTGATTCTGGATTTTGATTATTGTTTTATATATTGGGATTGTTCCAGAAAAGAAAAAGAGATGAATTTGAACAACGTCAAAGTTCCGAAGGTGCCAGGTGGTGGTGCCATTTCGGCGTTGCTTAAGGTTGGGATTATTGGTGGGCTTGGTCTCTACGGTGCTACACACAGTCTCTACAATGTTGAAGGAGGACATCGAGCCATCATGTTCAATCGTTTAATCGGTATTAAAGATAAGGTTAGTCAGTGTTTCTTCAAATTGGGTCTTTTGGGTTTTTAGTGAATGTAATTTGCCAATGATTTATTTTGCGGTTTGTGACATTTGGATGGAATTGTCCTGGTTGATTTGTTAGTGAAAGTCTGATTACCGTCTGCGAGATGTTTTTTATTAATCCCCGAGGCTGATTTGTTGTCCATGTTTGGTTATTAGTCATGAAATCTTGTTGTTCTGCTGTTCTCGCTGAGCGTAATAACAGTCTTCTTATTTCACAAGTATGTAGCTAGTAACCTTGTTATTACGCAGGTTTACCCTGAGGGTACACACCTTATGATTCCTGGGTTCGAAAGGCCGGTCATCTATGACGTTCGCGCTCGACCTTACCTTGTTGAGAGTACATCCGGAAGCCGTGACCTTCAGATGGTACTCTACTCTGCTTCAACTCCTCCCATTTTCAGTCATTTTGTTTTGTGAATGTAGGGAATGTAAAGTCTTTCCCTTCAACCATCATGTGGTTTCTCATATGCCACTGTAGTGTTATTTCGATAAACAACATCATTTGTGGGTTTTAAAACTTTCAGGTAAAAATTGGGCTTAGGGTTCTCACGCGTCCCATGGCAGACCAGTTACCTGAAATCTACAGAACCCTTGGTGAGAACTACAGCGAGAGAGTTCTGCCTTCTATAATCCATGAGACTCTGAAAGCTGTGGTTGCTCAGTACAATGCAAGCCAGCTTATTACTCAGAGAGAGGTATACAAGTGACTGTAAATATATGATCATCTTAATCTTCTTTCTTCGTTAGTGAAGTTATTAAAGATATTTTTGGGGATACTCTCAGGCGGTTAGTAGGGAGATCAGGAAGATTCTGACTGCACGAGCAGCAAACTTCAACGTTGCGCTTGACGATGTGTCCATCACGACCCTGACATTCGGGAAGGAGTTCACAGCTGCCATTGAAGCAAAGCAGGTGGCGGCTCAAGAGGCTGAGCGGGCTAAGTTCATCGTTGAGAAGGCCGAACAAGACAAGAGAAGTGCTGTTATCCGCGCCCAGGTAAAGAGATTCTCTACATTTCCACTTATCTAAAATCTGAGACCAAGATTGTTGTGTGACAAAAGTTCTAATGACTTGTGTAGGGAGAAGCCAAGAGTGCTCAGCTCATTGGTCAAGCAATTGCAAACAATCAAGCGTTTATCACTCTCAGGAAGATAGAGGCTGCAAGAGAGATTGCACAGACCATTGCAAACTCGGCGAACAAGGTGTACTTGAGCTCAGATGATCTTTTGCTTAATCTACAAGAGATGAATTTGGATGTCGATGCAAAGAAGTAGAGAGGCTTCTTAACTAAAACCCCATGTGGTTCATGTCGTCTTTTAAATTCCTAGGATCCTTTGGATCAAAAGCTTTATATGTACTACTAAATGCTTTTTAAGTTGTTCTTGGGATCTCTCTATCTTAAGGTGAAAATTGGTCTGCAGAAAAAGAAGATACTGTCTTTCTGAATGTGTTAATTGTAATAAACTTGTCGTCGTTTGGGGAGAAAAAAATGTACGAGACTTGCATTTGGAGTTAAATGGCCATAGCATATAAGAAAAAAAAATGATTTAGTTATCACTTATACGATTGTTACCATACAACTTTTGTATAAAATTGATCTTGCAGATGTAAAGATGAATTCGTGTACCAATAGACAAGATCTTTGTACATATTTTTCATGGTCAGTCCAAGGAATTTAAATTGTACAAAGCAGTAAAATCAAAAGGGAAAAAAAATATTTATGACAAAAAAACAAGTTACGTATGATTGCATTGTAAATTTAAATTATTTTCAACGTATGTATGTGTTGTAATATCAAAGATAATGCTTAGATATTATATACCTTTTGTTTTATTTTACGATGGTTGATGTAAAATGGTTTTGTTTTTAAGGGATAAAAGGTTGAGAGTCATGAACCAAGTGGTTCTGTATCCCGGTCTGATTAAACGAGATAAGAGCCGGGATATTGTGATAATACTCACCGGCTCCGGCGGTTCCTCCTCCACCGCCGTTGCTCTTACCGTTACCGTTGTTATGATGAAGATGGTAATGAAGGTGTCGACCACCACCTCCACCGAGGCCGTGGAGGTAAGGTCGGTCCTTAGCGGTGGCTACGGCTGCAACGGAGCCACCGCATTGGCGTGGTTGAGTCTGGTAGAAGACTTTGGAGACGACGAGCTCGCCTTCTTTCTCTTCTTCGCTTGTGCCAAGATGATATTGATGCATTACCCAATTAGTCTTCTCGGGTTTTTTTTGTTTGCCGTAGTTTGTGTAGAGAACTAGGATTTTCTTGTAGCCTCTCACTCTTCCTCCGGCGAGAACTGGCCGTGTTTTTCCGGTCTTATGCCACCGTGTCTCGCCACCGACGTCAGAATCAGTGTGGACTTTACGTCGCTTTCTTGTTCCAGTCGTGTATGCCTTCGACGGTCGGTGGAAGAAATGACGGACCGTCCCGTCCTTGTTTACTCCTATATATCAATGACTAATTAGCATTCATCAAACTTAATTTAATTAATAAATTGGATAAGCTACATCTTCTTTTTCTATTTGTTTTTTTTTTTGTCAAAGGCTTCTTTTTCTATTTGACATTTTACATCGTGCAAAATATGATTTAATTATTTTTTCCACGTATTTTTGTAGTTCTCAATATTCATTACTAGACGATCATATGAAGACGAAAAAAATATAATTATACTCTTGATGATTGAACAACATAGAATCACCTGGCAATTTCTCAGGATGGGTATAACAGATGCCGTTTTCACCATCGATGGTACGGATAAACTCATCGATGAGAGGATGAAGCTTTTTAGCGTCGTCTCTTACCTTCCCTTCAAGATGCTCCAAGACCTCTTGATCCGTCGGATCAAATTTCACTCCAGCAGGAAGTCCCGGCAAGTCATGGATCCCCGCCTACATTACATATTATATTCACATATCCAACATCATCTAAAGTAGAAACTTGATATAGGTAGAGGGAGAAACAAGAACCTGTTCGTGAAACTTGAAGTTATGGCCACAAGAAGGACAAGTTTTGTGACAAGAGACCGGAAGTGAGGCTACCGGGGACTCAGGCGCGGCAGGGGAGGGAATGATTCTTTCAACGGTCTGAACATCGCTACGGTCATTGCACCAAGTCATGTTGTTTTGTTTGTGTCTCTAAGTTTCTTCTTGTGCATATCTCTCTTCTTTCTCTTCTCTTCTTTCAGTGCTCACAACTTAATCAGAATAACCAAAGCATGAGGGATAGAGAGAGAGAAAGAGAGAAGGAAAAAGGGTTAAAGACAAAGAGGAAGGAATTAAATTCTTGTTCATCACTTTTTAAGTTGAGTTAATTGCCTTTTTTGCATTTGATTTTAACTCTCTACTATCCGAGAGAGAGAGAGAGAGAGAGAGAGAGGAGGAGAGAGAGAGAGGAGAGAGAGAGAGAGAGAGAGAGAGGAGAGAGAGAGAGAGAGAGAGAGAGAGAGAGAGAGAGAGAGAGAGAGAGAGAGAGAGAGAGAGAGAGAGAGAGAGAGAGGAGAGAGAGAGAGAGAGAGAGAGAGAGAGAGAGAGAGAGAGAGAGAGAGAGAGAGAGAGGAGAGAGAGAGAGAGAGAGAGAGAGAGAGAGAGAGAGGAGAGAGAAGAGAGAGAGAGAGAGAGAGAGAGAGAGAGAGTCCTAGTAAAAATAGTAAAAATAATCATACATGTTAAGTAACAACGAGAGGGACAGGCACACCTACAACTTGAAAGTAAAGTCTAAAGATATTTAACTATGAAACTTTCAAACCTTAATTAATTTTACATTGTAATATATATTAATAAATATTGGAACTTTTATTTTTCGTTTTTTACAAGTGTGCATGTACTTATACATTTTTGAAGTAAAAACATATGAATTTAATAGACTTTAATTAGCTTATTTTTAAAAATACTAAATATGTGATATTCTGAAGAATAAAGAGAGCGAAATAGACAAAGACTGATCAAACAAAAATTATATGAAAGACAAATTAAATCTTGTGAGGGAATACATATATGAGCTTCTTTCTTTTTTTTGACAATAACATTAAGTAATGGAACAAAATACCTTTGTCTTGTAGTATTTATGTGTGCTGATCTCTATAATCCAATATATTATATTATATATATATATACATATATATATATATATATAATGCTGAGTAAGAATACTAAAATCTGGAATTAATCAATTAATATTGGTAATTTGGTGATAAATGTATAGGATCTAAAAATGAATATGAGATGGAGTGAATTTGGGGCAAGGTGTTGCTGCTGGTCTGTGAGAGCTCAGACGTGATATGGTAGAACAAAAAAAAAAGAAAGAGAAGTTAAGGTCCAATGTCATCCTAGAGTGCATGTAAAGTTTTTCACTACAAAAAACAAGGAGTCTAACGTCACTTTTTTTTTAGTGTAGCGTCGCTTTTAAAGCGATGTTAGCATTATATGATTTAAAACTTTTACTAGCATCAGTTACCAAATAAGTGATGCAAACCTTTTCTAATTAGCATCAGATACGAAGAAGTGATACCAATATATTACTGTTAGCGTCGTTCATATATAATCGACGCAAGTTTTAATATTTTAACATCGCTTTACTAAAGTGATACCAGACGTAACGCCTTTTTTTTCTTTTAGTAACAGTTTTACAAGTGATATTAAATAAGTGATGCAAGATAGTCAATTTTTTGTAGTGTTTTATTACATAAACTTAATATGACTCAGACTTCCTCCTCTTCAGTCATGGACTCAGAGAAACTTGCTTCAGATATAATATACTTATACCATGGGGCACAAATCAGGTAAACCACGAAATCAGCTGCGGTTAGACCAGCTAAAAGGAAGTAGAATCTCTCCAAGTGTCCTTTGTTGAGGTTTTCAGGAATCCAGCCAGGCACGTCATCTGTTGTAGAGATCTTCATGACAATGGAAACTAACAAACTGCTTATATAGTTCCCAAGAGATATTGAAGCCATACATAGCGCGCTCGCAAAGCTCTTTAGCCCGATTGGAGCTTGGCTGTTGAAGAACTCGAGTTGACCAACGTACATGAACACTTCTGATGCACCTATCAAAATGTACTGAGGTACTTGCCAGAATATGCTCAAAGAGCTCGTGCTTGAGACCGAGGTAGCACTTTCCGGTTCTTTATTTTTCAGTCTGTATATCTCTACGATTCCCGCTGAAATCATCGCCATTATCGCAATCACAAGCCCAATCCCCATCCTCTGAAGCTCAGTGAGACCTTTGTTGGGTTCTGTTTTGTTAAGTCTTGCAAAGAGTGGATCAAGAAACCGCCTGTAGGCGAAGATGAAGAAGGCGACGCTGAGAATGTCGAAACTAGACATGCTTGAAGCTGGAATCCGGAAGTTTTTGATATTTGTCTTCATCGTCGCTCCTTGCACAACGAATAGTGAAGCCATTTGAGTGAAAACCACAGAGTAGAGGATGGTGCAGAGCCAGATTGGTAAGAGTCTTAACACACATTTCACTTCTTCAACTTGAGTTACTGAGCAGAGCCTCCATGAATCGTATTTTGATTCGCTCTCGACTTTCTCGGCCTCATCGTCAGGCGTAACTATCGCAGCTCTATCCAAGAATCTGTAAAAAAAAATTAGAGAGTTAAAGCTGATCTTGAAGATTGTTTCTGAGATTATAACAGAATCATTTTAAGCTGTTATCTACCTGAAGCCTTTGGTATGAAGAATCTTCTTATCTCCAGTTCGTTGAGTCTCAGAATCATAAAGATTCAAGTCCTCCTGGTCCACATCAATCTTAGCCTTTCTTGTTGCAGCAACCAACACTTGGCAGAATCTAGACCAAGGACTCTCTCTAGGCGTAAAATGTCGGTACTTTGGCGTCCCAGTCAAGAAAAGTACTAAACCCGCAAAAGCAGAGCCCGCAGACGCCCAAAAACCTAACGGCCATTCCCCTTGATCCTCAAAGTAAACCAATACAGTATTCGAGAAGAGCGATCCAAGATTCAGAGCTAAGTAAAAGTAACTGAAAAACGCGATTTTCGAATGACCTTCAACAGAATCCTCTGCATCAAACTGATCAGCTCCAAAGGTCGCTATGTTCGGCTGATAACCACCGTACCCTAAGGCGATTAGATACACCGATAGATAAAACAGAACCGTCTTAAACGTGGAGTGAGGCTTACACGGAGAATTTTCAACTCCACAACCACTTGGTTCAAGCAATAACGCCCCAGTAGATAAAGATAATATCACCAATCCCTATAAACCATTAAAACATGTTAACTTATGACTCAAGAAACAAACCCTAGAAGAAAACAGAGTAGTGTTGAAGAGACTTACTGCAACGAAACTTGCTTGAAAGATAGCACAAGTCTTGTAACGTCCCCAATAAGAGTCACTGAGGAAAGCACCAAGCAAAGAGAAGATATAAACAGTTCCAGTCCATTTACTAACATTATTGGCCGCTTCTGCATTGTCTTGTCCCATCACTCTGGTCAGAAACAGAACCAAATTCACTCCAACACCGAAGAACGCAAGCGTAGCTAGTCCTTGATTCACTATATATCAACCAAAACCCAATTCTTTAGAATCCAAACACAACAGTTTAAGACAAAGAACAGTGTGTATATATAAAGATTTATTACCTAGAATGAGAATAGCAGTGAGCCATTTTCCGGTATTGGCTCGGATAGCTGGATTGCCGTGACGATCAACGCTACCGTCTTGAGTGCAAACCTCAAATTGTCTAACTTTTTGATCCATCGATTCGATTTCGTGTAGAGAGATGTTAATCAAAAAGATTGCTTATCTTGATGATCCTAAAGATTTGATGATATGCTGAGTCCGGTTAAAGAGTAAACCGGTGGATAGGAGAAGAAAGGAGTAGTGACCTATGGAATCAACGAGGGGGAGATAAAAAAACGAAAACACAAGAATCGAGGAAAGTGAAGAAGAGAAATATTTATTTGAGATTTTAAGAGTTGCGTTGAAAGTGTGAAGAAGAGAGTATATTTTATAGAGCTCAGAAAATGAGTCAGAAAACTCAGAAGAGATCCCTTAATTATTTTTACACTCAAAACAATCAAATACTTTAAAGTTTAAACAATCAATATATCCAAATGTTGTTAGTTATATTCGGTTGATTTCGCTTATTTTGTGTAAGAAACCAAACCGAATCCGATAAAATTTTGGTATTCAAACATCTGAACCGAACCAAACTAGAAAAAAACCAGACCGTTCAAACCAAAATTCGTAAACTATCTGAATGATTATTATATTACTACTACGATATGACCCGCGGTACACCGCAGGTTAATGTTAATTATTTGATTTTTTTTATCTTTTTATAAATTGATGAATTTGTTGTGTATAATATTTGTTGTTGTACACCACGGGTCACTTGTGTTGTAACTAAAAAATAAAAAAATTAAATTGTATTTGTTTTGTTTAGTGTTTAAGATTGTATAATTGTATTTTGATTTGTTAATTTTAGGATTTCACCCGTGGTATATTGTCCCATATTAATATCGACTCAAACCCATCCCACCATATAATCCCGTACTGTGAAATTATACATTATTCTGTTATTTTTTTAATAACACTTTTATTTAAAAAACATATAATTCGAGTCAATTTAAAAGTTTGCTTTCAAATAGTTTTCATAATATATATATATATATTTTAAATTAGTGTGTGTTTTTGGACCAACCCGTAAAAATAATTTATAATTATATCTTAAAATACTAAATAATTTTATTTTGATTTATTAATTTTAGAATTTCACCTGTGGTATACTGTCACGTTTTAGATAATTGTATAAATTAAAGAAAAAATCTGAGTGACTCAATTTCAGATCAGAATAAAAAAAACGACATGATTAAATGCGCAATTTGTTCTTCAAAAATGTTAATATAGACTACATACATACTCTTTTTTTTATCGATTGAGTAATACATGTCCGTTTTAAAAAATTTGAATCATAATATATGCAGAACAAAAAAAAACTAAAATTTATTAACTATTAGATAAGGACCCGTGCGTTGCACGGATTACCGGTCGAAATTGTCATTTTTAACTTTTATTTTTGTAAGTTTAACTAAAATTATATATAAATATGTTTTAATTTTAGAAAATGTAGTATTTTAATTATTTTTTAAATATAGATTAATTATGCATAATGTGCAATATAGAATACTATATGTAGTTTTTTGTTTATTATATGTTACAGTGTGATATTTAATAAATGCTCCTATGTGTATCATTGAAGTTTAATAAATTATCTACATTCATCGGAAGAGTGTATAACACTTTCTAATTTCAATGTGAGCAAGATGAAAACAAAATTGTGACAATATGAGACAGTCTATATCCACATCATGTAAGTTTACTTGATAATATGAGAAATCCTCAAAACAAAAGACAAATTCAAAAGGAATTAGAGAATATGGACTAAATAACCTAAGACTAAAAAAAATTTAAGAAAATGATATTAACTAAACAATTACTATTTGCTATATGGTTTTTGTCAATATTTTGCCCATATTACTCATGAGTTCTTCGTTGTCTCTTTTTTCTTTCCTCTCGCCGGCGAGAAGTCTCAAATCTCTCTTTTTCACTCATTAGATTTCTCTTATTTTTGCTTGATCTCCTCTTTCTTTTTCTTTCTCTCCATCTCGTTGGATTTATTCACCACCATATTTTTTTCTTTTTCCATATCACTATTTCTCTTTTTCGCCGGACATCACCACCGAGTCTCACTACTCTAACCCACCAGGCCACCACCACAACTGAATTTTACACCTACCACAATCATCATCACCATCAATAGTAAATCTCGGTAACTCTGACCCACCATCTTCATCAATATTTACCGCCACCACCACCAAGCTTGAACCACCGTCATCAACACCAACACCACCGTTACCGTATATTCCTCTCTTTCCCCAACTGCTCTTATTTATCCACCTTCTTTATCTCCTCCGACATCGGATCGAGCTTTTTTGACAACAACTCTATTTTATGTCCATCGCCGTTCATAATTCTTAATTTGTATATTTATCTATTTGTTTATCTACAGAGTTGAGTATTTAAAATCCTTTTTCTTCTACGATTAATAATTGATTATATATTTTTTTTAATTATCATATTATACAATAAGATTGTATAATTTCATAAATGTTTTTTAATAATATTTTTATTTTAGAATTAGTAGCTTTAAATTAGAATTAGTAAATAATTTTTTAATTTCTATTTTTATTTAATAAGATACATATAGTTTCCTTATAATTATCTTCTTTACTATAATTTTTTTATAAGATATATATGTATAGTTGCCTTAAATTTTTTTTCTTAAATTTATATTTTTATTTCATAAGATACATCTAGTTTCCTTATATTTATCTTCTTTAGATTTTTAGAATTTTTTTATATAAGATAGATATATGTATAATTTCCTTATAATTTTTTTTTGGTTTTATACGTCGATAATATTGATATGTGGATAGAGTTTCCTTATATTTTTAAAAAAATAAATAAAAGGAAATTTTTATTTTACACTTGTCAAAATCTGAGATCGATAGATTTTCCATGTGTCACGATCCTATGAGTTATTAACTTTGAAAACCATACTTTATATAATAACATATATGTTTTATAATAATTCAAAATAATATAATATAAAATCAAATAAAAGTGAAATGAGAATCATATATTTATGTTTAAATTAGGTAGAGATGTTTAAGGAAATTAACTCAAATTTGTTATATTAGCATTAAATCATCATATTTAATTTCCTTATCTATAAAAATCGTAAAGAATATATCATAAATAAAAAGTTTAGATATAGTAATTAGTTGAGAAAATATATATATTTTAGATTTTATTAAATAATTTCGTTTTTAAAATTTGCCAACATTTAAGGAAAGATCCGATTGAAGATTTCCGGGTCAAAATTGAAACAAAATCCGACATGATTAGGATCCCTTAAAACTGCTGCAAAAATGTATAGTATATATCCGAACAAACCGAAACCGAGTACAACCGAACGGTTAATTGAATGTCGTCCGTACCTACCATATATAATACAAAAACAAATATTAAATGTTCGGATAAAGATTTTCAAAAAAATAATGATACTTGATATGAAGAAATCTACGTTGTAATGCTATATTCTTCGAAATGAAGAAAATTTGGTTAACAATATACATTTTCTTCTTATTAAAAATAGTATAAAAAAATAGGTAACTTTTAGTAAGATTTTACCTCTCATAATAACTATATTGTTCAAATAACTTTAAACATATTTAACTATAATCGTTGTAATTGTAAGTGTAACCGTAATTAGTTGTAACTGTTTTAACCATACATGATACATATAGTGGTTACAGTAAAAGTAAAAGAAAATTTATAAGGTGTCAAAAAAAAAAAAAAAAAATTTATAAATATGGTTAATAATCGATATCTGTGCTCATGCATATCTAATTACAATAAGACATGTGTTATGTGTGCACTCAAATAAAATCTCTCATGCCTATCTAATTACAATAAGACATGTGTTATGTGTGCACTCAAATAAAATCTTTGGCATAGTTACTGGTGCCCTAATTTAATAACTATTGTCCCTTTCTTAAATATGCCATTTAATATATAGAAGTCGACATGAACCTAACTCCAATAACCAAAACCACATCTTTTTTTTTCTTCCTTTTTTTGATATCCAAAATCACAGCCTTATTTAAGACGAAGATATGCATATGCATACTTCAAAATCATTAATAATTTCTGTTTTTAGTTATTGTTAATTATAATAATTTATACTACAAGAGACGAACAAAATACTTTTTCAAAAAAAATAATTTATACTACAAACAATATGCTAGGAATGTAATGATTAATTGAACTGCAATTAAAAAAAATATATGTTAATAGTACTAAATTCATAAGCAGTTCACTATTTGACATACAAAATCTATAAAAATGTTTGTATATATTTATTATTTAATAGGACGAGGTACAATAATGAGGTATGGGACAACATCATCATTTAAGCTCAACTACACATATATGTCCAAATGAATCATGTATAAAGAATAATCCAAGCTTCAGTTTCTCATATCTATGCATCTATATATAATAAGCAAACCCACTTTTTTGGGTCTGCTGACGTCATTAGTGTGTAAAAAAAAAGGAAAAAAAACTTCAATGGTTCAGATTATACAAGCAATCCATCCTACGGTTATGATCTATTTCTCAATGTTTGCGTTTCTTCTATTCTCCCACCCCTTCGCCACCAACCTTTGCGTTGTTTACTTCTCACATCTCTACGATTTTCATATAGATTACTAAGACCACCATTGGTGGTGTCTTAACTATTTCTTAGCTAAATCTTAGCTAAAAAATTAAAAAAAATTTTTGTTAAAGACTAAGATCCAAAATTAAAGTGGCTTAGCTAAGATCCAAATTTAACATTAAAATCCATTTTTAAGAACCATTTTTAAATTTATTATTTTATTACTCTTAAGAACCATTTTTAAGCAACCCTTGTTAATCATGCTCTAACAACTGCCGTTTTCGTTTTCCTCTCCAATATTTTTTGCTCTCATCGGGATATCACTTTTCTTTGGAGGCGCTGTCATGTTTATGATCATCGATTGCAAGATATATAATACGTTGTTTCTCTCTTGACTTCCTAGCTACGTTTCCTGTTTCCTGCAATTCCTTTAGTTATGATTTGATTGATTGGTTTTGGTTTCCAGGTTTCTCAAACGAGTTCAATAACAACCAAAGCCCTATTTATTATCTATTCCACTTCCAATTATTACTTGTTGAGAATATTCGGGAATGACTGACTCTGATGTTGTTATCGTTTACCAAACAAATTGATGTACTATTTCAGAGTTTGGTCGAGGCTCTATGCGTAAATTCTATCTATTTTCAACTTTTTTTGTTTATATATTTCAAGTCTGTTTTGTTGACATTTTCAGAGAAGAAGATCGGCTTTGTCAGTAACAACAATACATTTTTCCAGCTTCATCAATGTCGGTATCTTTTTCTTCTTGATTCCTCAAGTGTTTCCTTCGTTAATGTTATAGTTATGACGGAGATAAAAATACCATTACAAGTAATTTTGATATAAAGAAGTTTAGTATATATACTTGATTGTTGATATGTAATTGCTTGTGAAATAATGTGGAGTATAACTTTGAGATATATTATCAACAATTCAGGTCGAAATGCATAAATCTTCGAAGCAAGAACTTATCATATGTGCAGATTCTGACTACTATACTTGTAATTAATTAAAATATATATGGACCAGAAAGACAAATAATGGCATGAAGCGACGATGGAAGCCACGTTATGATCTACTCCTTAACTATAGCGCTAATTATTTACACTTGTCATAGTGCTTTCAGTTACAGTTAACGCACCTCATCAGTCATCAATTTTGAATTTTTTAGTTTGGAAATTAATGGGATGGTAGATAGGTGCGTTTATCCCAAAAAGCATTATTTTGATGAAATTTTGCGGTAGTTTGTGATTATTAGACTTAGTATATTTCATTCACCATTACATGAAAAACAAGTTTTCCTTCAACGTTGTCACATTTTTGTCAGCATCCAGGGCTGGAGGGGCCCAACGATTGAAACTCGTGGTTTTGCTTCAGATTTGGTTGCTCGGGCAGTGCCGGCTCAACATTTTTATGGGCCCTAGGGCAAAAAAAAATTTTGGACTCTTAGAAATTTTTTTTTAATGTTTTTTTTGCTGTAAAAAAAATTTATATGCTATTTTTTGTTAAAAATATTAATTACTAATACTAAAAACAATAAATAAAAAATTTTATAGACCTTTCTAAATTTTATTTTTATGTTATAATCTAATTTTTTAATATTTTTTAAAAAATATTTTAGAAAATGGGCCCCTTAATTATTGGACCACGGGATTGGACCCCTGGCCGTCGCACCGCCTGCCCACCCATCTGAGCCGGCACTGTGCTCGGGGTCTGCAGATAGGGGATGGAAACGAACTTACGATTGAGGCAACGCGGAATTCCCAAAGCTTAGATCTGTGGCGAGAATTGCCGTCTGGTCAGACGGGTTGTGCTGCTTGTCGATTGATGGGTTGCCTACCTGTCTTCCCACGACGTACTGTTAAGGGATACCTCATTATAACGGATGGTTGTTTAGAGTAACATTATTGGTAGTCTCTTAATATTGGTTCTTAGAATATTTTAATTGTTAATTTTGAAAAAAAAAAAAAATTGTTAATTTTGAAAATTTAAAACTTATGAGTTTGGGTAAGAGTTGAAATTTTTGGCATTGTCCAATAGTAGTATCTTAAGTTGGGGTTTAAAAAAAAAATGTTTTGAAGTGATTTGGTTCTTAAAAATTTGAAATGTTTTGGTTATTAAAAATTTTAAGTGTTTTGAAGTGTTTTGGTTTAAAAAATTGTGTGTTTTGGTTAAGTGTTTTGGTTATTATGTGTTTTCATCAACTTTATGTGTTTTGGTTTTTGTGTTTTGATTTTGTGGAGAAAAGATAGATATGGTTTTGGTTTTGTGGAGAAGAAGAAGATATGGTTTTGGTTGATGTGTATTATCAAGACTTGTCTTTTGTGAATAATGTATACCTTAGTACATGTGTATTATAGAAACTTTGAATTATCCTTTCAATATCATGTTCCTGTTATTTGCTAATCGTTGAAACAAAACAGAGGAACCAAGGAAAATCTGAATAGTTCTCTGTGATTTATTCATGAGAAAAGGGAGTCTTATAAAGACTTTTACAAGACTCAAGTAGATGACCTCTTCAAGCGGATTTGATAACAAAAGAGACTCTTAATCAAACGTGCATTGACTCCTACAACTTAGGAGGACTTATTCAAACTGAAACAAACAAAGCTTCAGCTAAACGACTTAGTTTTCAATCCCTTCACCTTGACTTTGAGTCCGGTAGTTGGGAGTCTCGTCGCTAATTTCCTTTGACAGATTTGTTTTTTTTAATAGTCATGGTTTATCTGGTATTTTAAAACTGATAATATATCTTTCTAAACCAAGATCTATTCCCAATTCAATCGGATCAGTTAATATTATATTATCTTTTTTTAAGATAAAAAGAAAAAGAGTGAAAATAATTCCAACCTAAATTTATAACTAAGGGCTTGATTGGTTCTCCCGCTACCACCCGCAAACACTGCGTTTACGGGCGGTTACGGTTGCTAGCGTTTAAAACCAATCATAAAAAACGTTTTATACCGCTCTGAACCGCTCTAGACCGCTCCGAACCGCCGAATTCAAAAGCTCCTTCCCGCAAGCGTTTGCGGTTGCGGGCGGTAGCGGTTGGCAAATTTTTTTTTTTTAAAATTCAAATCCTATATGTATATTAAAAATACATAAATAACAAATAAATTAAATTTTTTTTATCAAACCCTATATATATTAACGTTAATTCTCAAAACCCTAATTCTTTTTCTATTTACCAAAATTATGGCATCAATCTAAACTCAAGAATGACAAAATACAAACTAAGTATTGTAATAAAATTGTTAATCCAGAGGATCTAAGAATTCAACACATCTATTTTTTTTAGTTTGTCATATTTTGTTTTTGTAATTTATTATATTACTTTATGCTGTTTTTTTATGAATCAAATGCATGAAGTAATAAGCACTTAACTATGAAATATATTATTTTGAATAATTATGTAGTAATTTTATATATTTTATTATTATTAATTATATATAAATTGTTTTGTATTTTATCATAATAATATAAATATTTGGTGTTTTTATACTTTATTATATAATTATAAATTATATTTATTTTTATCATTTTTGATTTAACCGTTGTCCAATCCGCTGGTTAACCAGTCATAAAACTCCCGCAAACGCACCAATTTTCAACCGCTTAACCAGTCGTTCAAAATGCATCATAACGCTTGAAACCGCAACCGCCCGCTTCTGCAAACTCCCGCAGACGCAACCGCACCCGCTGCGTTTGAACCAGTGAGGCCCTAAGTCTGTCAATATTGGTGGAAACAAAAAGAAGTTCGTTAATTTTTTTGTTGCTATTTTTGGTGTTGAAAAACTAATTAATTCTAAAACTTAACTTAGTTTTTGCAATAATTATTGCAATATACATGATCATGCTTTATTTATGTTGTTACGTAGAATTTTGTTACATCGTCGGCATCATTATATCTTTTTTTTTTTAATTTTTGCAATACTAAGTTTCTATATTTATTTTCTAATACAATAAGAAATTAGAATATAGAACAAATTAGCAGTGTTAATTCATTTAAAATTTTAATTTACTGTGCGGTAACGTACTGGTCGACTTCCTAGTTGGCTATAATAGGAATAACTAGTCATCATTTCAATTTTTTTCAAAATGGAAAACCCTGTTAGGTATTGGAGTCTTTTTACAACAAAGTGGTATCAACATGTGAATTTTGTGGGCCAAGAAATGGACCGGCGTATAAACGATATGGGCTGCACTTCTAAATAGACTCGTATAATGGCATTTAATTTGACTGGAGATACTTTCGTTGAAACGGTGCTATGTATATTCGGCAGATTCGTAAAGCAAGTTTGCAAAACACGCTAATATTGTATATGATGTATAGTTTCCGTAATAAATCAAACTAGATTTTAACCGCGGGGCTATATTTAAAAAAAAAACATTTTTTTTTTTTAGTATATTAAGTATATATATGACATATTGTTTTGAATTTTCTAAATGTATAACTCTTATATCTATATATGATTTAGTATACAGTTACTATGTTTGAGGTTTACCGTTTTAAAATATAAGAACGATAACATACAATTCATTAAGTTAAAATCGAGATTATATCCCGCAGTACACCGCGGATCGATTTTTTTATAACAAAAAATTTAAACTTTAAATTATATTTTTTGATTATATTGTTTCTTTTGTTTAGTGTTTAAGATGATATAATTGTATTTTGATTGTTATATCTAGGATTTCACCCGTATTATACCATCTCGTATTAATATCGACCCAAATCCGTCCCACCATCTAACCATGTCCCGTGAAATTGAAAGTTTGCTTTCAAATTGTTTCCATAATATATATATATATATATATATATAATACTTATAGAGTTCAAATATTACAAATGTTTTAAACGTTTTATAAAATTTAAATAATTATAATATTTACCTTTTAATAAATTAAAAATATTTATAAGAATATAATTTTAATTTATATTTTTAATATTTATTATATTTTGAAACTTTTTAAAAGTAAAAAGTATATATTATCATATAAGAAATAACAAATAACCCGCAGTTAAGCGTGTTTTGGAGGTCACGGGTTCGATTCACGTTGGGAGGGGTCTGCTCTCCAAAGGGGAGTTAGATATTCAAAAAATGAAAATACTATAAAATATTTTAAAAGATTGTACATCCCTTGGTTTAGGCAAATTTTAAAATTTTGAATATCTATATAATTTTGAATATCTAGATAAAATTTTTGCTAAATTGAGTCGAATTGATTTTTAAATGATTATTTTTTCCAAAACCTAAATTAAAAAATTTCAGCATTAAACGTTTTTAAAAAAAAATTGTTAGCATTAAAACCAGATTTGTTAGAATTTAATCTATAATGCAACTATTTAATGTAGTTTCTCGTTTTGGATATTAACAAATATTTTGCAAAAATATAAGGAAAGATCCGTTTCAATATTTCTGGTGCAAAATCTTTAAATTGATCCGACCCACCAGTGACATATCTTGTAAATACTTCCAAAGTCCAGGATTTATTTACTAAAAATGTTCCAAAAATGTATATATAGATTGAGCAATTCATAAGTAGATTCATATTTAACGGATCCTATATGAATAATGATGTTTCAGTTATTATTTTCTAGTTACCATATTGATAGGAATTGGATATTTACAGAATCGGAAAATTCCAATTTATGGAATTAATAATAATGTCCTTGATATCATTTTTGTTTTAAATTATACTCTCCTTTTCTCCTATACTAAAATCCACATTAACTTTAAGAAAGTCCCTTGAATGCATAAGTTGCAACAGTTACAATCTCGAGCAGCAAACTTCAACGTTGCGCTTGACGATGTGTCCATCACGACCCTGACATTCGGGAAGGAGTTCACAGCTGCCATTGAAGCAAAGCAGGTGGCGGCTCAAGAGGCTGAGCGGGCTAAGTTCATCGTTGAGAAGGCCGAACAAGACAAGAGAAGTGCTGTTATCCGCGCCCAGGTAAAGAGATTCTCTACATTTCCACTTATCTAAAATCTGAGACCAAGATTGTTGTGTGACAAAAGTTCTAATGACTTGTGTAGGGAGAAGCCAAGAGTGCTCAGCTCATTGGTCAAGCAATTGCAAACAATCAAGCGTTTATCACTCTCAGGAAGATAGAGGCTGCAAGAGAGATTGCACAGACCATTGCAAACTCGGCGAACAAGGTGTACTTGAGCTCAGATGATCTTTTGCTTAATCTACAAGAGATGAATTTGGATGTCGATGCAAAGAAGTAGAGAGGCTTCTTAACTAAAACCCCATGTGGTTCATGTCGTCTTTTAAATTCCTAGGATCCTTTGGATCAAAAGCTTTATATGTACTACTAAATGCTTTTTAAGTTGTTCTTGGGATCTCTCTATCTTAAGGTGAAAATTGGTCTGCAGAAAAAGAAGATACTGTCTTTCTGAATGTGTTAATTGTAATAAACTTGTCGTCGTTTGGGGAGAAAAAAATGTACGAGACTTGCATTTGGAGTTAAATGGCCATAGCATATAAGAAAAAAAAATGATTTAGTTATCACTTATACGATTGTTACCATACAACTTTTGTATAAAATTGATCTTGCAGATGTAAAGATGAATTCGTGTACCAATAGACAAGATCTTTGTACATATTTTTCATGGTCAGTCCAAGGAATTTAAATTGTACAAAGCAGTAAAATCAAAAGGGAAAAAAAATATTTATGACAAAAAAACAAGTTACGTATGATTGCATTGTAAATTTAAATTATTTTCAACGTATGTATGTGTTGTAATATCAAAGATAATGCTTAGATATTATATACCTTTTGTTTTATTTTACGATGGTTGATGTAAAATGGTTTTGTTTTTAAGGGATAAAAGGTTGAGAGTCATGAACCAAGTGGTTCTGTATCCCGGTCTGATTAAACGAGATAAGAGCCGGGATATTGTGATAATACTCACCGGCTCCGGCGGTTCCTCCTCCACCGCCGTTGCTCTTACCGTTACCGTTGTTATGATGAAGATGGTAATGAAGGTGTCGACCACCACCTCCACCGAGGCCGTGGAGGTAAGGTCGGTCCTTAGCGGTGGCTACGGCTGCAACGGAGCCACCGCATTGGCGTGGTTGAGTCTGGTAGAAGACTTTGGAGACGACGAGCTCGCCTTCTTTCTCTTCTTCGCTTGTGCCAAGATGATATTGATGCATTACCCAATTAGTCTTCTCGGGTTTTTTTTGTTTGCCGTAGTTTGTGTAGAGAACTAGGATTTTCTTGTAGCCTCTCACTCTTCCTCCGGCGAGAACTGGCCGTGTTTTTCCGGTCTTATGCCACCGTGTCTCGCCACCGACGTCAGAATCAGTGTGGACTTTACGTCGCTTTCTTGTTCCAGTCGTGTATGCCTTCGACGGTCGGTGGAAGAAATGACGGACCGTCCCGTCCTTGTTTACTCCTATATATCAATGACTAATTAGCATTCATCAAACTTAATTTAATTAATAAATTGGATAAGCTACATCTTCTTTTTCTATTTGTTTTTTTTTTTGTCAAAGGCTTCTTTTTCTATTTGACATTTTACATCGTGCAAAATATGATTTAATTATTTTTTCCACGTATTTTTGTAGTTCTCAATATTCATTACTAGACGATCATATGAAGACGAAAAAAATATAATTATACTCTTGATGATTGAACAACATAGAATCACCTGGCAATTTCTCAGGATGGGTATAACAGATGCCGTTTTCACCATCGATGGTACGGATAAACTCATCGATGAGAGGATGAAGCTTTTTAGCGTCGTCTCTTACCTTCCCTTCAAGATGCTCCAAGACCTCTTGATCCGTCGGATCAAATTTCACTCCAGCAGGAAGTCCCGGCAAGTCATGGATCCCCGCCTACATTACATATTATATTCACATATCCAACATCATCTAAAGTAGAAACTTGATATAGGTAGAGGGAGAAACAAGAACCTGTTCGTGAAACTTGAAGTTATGGCCACAAGAAGGACAAGTTTTGTGACAAGAGACCGGAAGTGAGGCTACCGGGGACTCAGGCGCGGCAGGGGAGGGAATGATTCTTTCAACGGTCTGAACATCGCTACGGTCATTGCACCAAGTCATGTTGTTTTGTTTGTGTCTCTAAGTTTCTTCTTGTGCATATCTCTCTTCTCTTTCTCTTCTCTTCTTTCAGTGCTCACAACTTAATCAGAATAACCAAAGCATGAGGGATAGAGAGAGAGAAAGAGAGAAGGAAAAAAGGGGTTAAAGATAGCTAAAGCATATGTTTCATAAGAAGATCTCTTTGAGGTTATCTTGAGAAAGAGGAAGGAATTGAATTCTTGTTCATCACTTTCTAAGTTGAGTTAATTGCCCTTTTTTGCACTTGATTTTAACTTTGTACTATCCATGAAAGAGAGAGACGAGATAATCCTAGAAGAAATATTATTTAAACCTCATTTTTATAATGTGTACAAATGTACTATATACTGTGTAGTGAGAAATTAGTATTTAAAGACTTTGGTTTGTTTAACAAGTATGTAGAAAACATACATGTTAAGTACCAACGAGCGGCAGAGCTAGGCACACCTACAACTTGAAAGTAAAGTCTATAAGATATTTAACTATGAAACTTTCAAATCTTAATTAATTTTACATCGTGAATTTGTAATATATATTGATAAATTATATATTGGAACTTTTCTTCTTAATTTTTTTTGACAAGTGTGCATGTACAGATACATTTTTTTTTTGAAGTAAAAACATATGAATTAAACAGACTTTAGTTTATTCTTAAAAATACTATATATGTGATATTCTGAAGAATTATAAATGGATTACCAGAAAAAAAGAAAAAAAGAAGAAGAAGATTGCTTGCGTTTTAAGTTTGGTTGGGCTCATGGCATGTATGGTATGTGAGAGAGAAATAGACAAAGACAGATCAAACAAAAATTATATGAAAGGTACAAAATCTTATGAGGGAATACATATGTGTGAGCTTCTTACCTTTTTTTGACAATAACATTCATAAGTTATGGAACAAAATACCCTTTGTCTTGTCGAATTTTTGTGTATATATACTGATCCTATATATATCCAATATATAATGTTAAGAGTAAAAATAATAAAATCTGGAACTAATCAATTAATATTGGTAATTTGCTGATAAAATGTATAGGATCTAAAAACGAATATGATATGGAGTGTGTTTGGGGCAAGGTGTTGCTGCTGGTCTGTGAGAGCTCAGACGTGATATGGCAAAACAAAAGAAATAAGAAAGAGAAGTTAAGGTCCTATGTCACCCTAGAGTGTAGGTAAAGATATTATACATAAACTTATAATTTACACATCTTTTTCTTGTCTTAACGTCTCCATCAGTACATACATCAATTTACTGAAATCGTATACTGATAATATTAGTGATATACGTTAGAAAACATTGGAATATTGTTTTTTAGATAGATAAGAAAGAAAAAGAAAGTTAAAAAGCTAGTCATTATTCTATTTCTTCACGTAGACTTCTCATGCATAACAAGGAACCTCAACCTTTATTTATTTTTTCTGATTTTTGTTAACTTTAAACACATGTTATACAACCTATTAATATCGAATTAAACAAAAATTATGAACAAATGTTACACTTCTGTGTCCGTTGGGATAATTTGTGGTTCGGTTGTTGTTTTCACTGGTGGATCGAAAGCGCAGCAAGGTGACATTCAAGAAATCTATCTAACCACATTACTGACATATCTTGTCTGTGCTAATTGGCTATTTAGAATATACAGTTTATAATGATTAATGGCATTAGTATTAACATTTACCACAAAGTTTTACCTAATAAAAATATGAAAATTCAGAAAGAAAAAAATACTATTGATCCTCCATCACTCATCGAATGCACATCCGTTTTCAAAATTAAACTGGCAATGAGTTCAGTTTAAATGAAGGTTGACTATTGGGTTGACCAAGACCAACCACCAAATATTGCAAACATTGCGTTAATTTAAAAATAGTATCCAAACTATAACTTTATATTAGCATTAAGAGCAATCACCTAATCAGAAAGCTCCACTTTTCTGTTTCTGATACCTTTCTTACAATTCAGTAATTCACCTAGCATCATATCATCAAATCGCTATTCCGAGCCCAACCCAATTTCAGCCCATACTGGAATGTTCAAACGCTGTTCAAGTCTTCCGTGTAGTAAGGCGAGAGTTTCCCACCACTCTTGGAGCGTTTAGATATGTTTGGACTGCTACAAGAAACAGCACCAGAGACTTCTTGAAGCATGATCACAACTTTTCTCATGGAAGGTCGGTTTAGAGGGAGAGGACTGGTACAGAGTAGACCAATGTGAATGACTTTACTTATTTCTTCTTTGAACTTGAGATCGAGTTTGGGATCGATCACGGGTTCTAAACCGCATTTGTCAAGTGTAGTGCACACCCATTTCGCCATATCTTTATCTCCGAGTTCTGGATCCGTTGGTTGCTTCCCTGTAACCAGCTCCAAAAGCACTACACCGAAGCTGTAGATATCACTCTTCTCATTCACCCGAAGCGTATACACATATTCTGTGAAATTCAAAACTATTAATATATCTAAAATCCTCAGAACATAAGATCAAATGTTACAAAAATGCAGTTGAAATTTATCGCTTAATGTTTTGGTTATACCTGGTGCAATGTAACCACAAGAACCGGCGATCCCGGACATAGCTTCTGGAGTTTTGGAACCACTCATCTGACCGAATTTAGCGATCCCAAAGTCAGCAACTTTGGCCCCATAATCACTATCTAGCAGAATGTTACTTGACTTCACATCGCGGTGCACAATCGGAGGAACACAATCATGGTGCAAGTACGATAGACCTTCAGCAGCGTCCAAAGCGATTCTCAACCGCTCTGGCCAACCCAACACCACCCTGCCTTTACTGTCCCCATGCAACACATCAGCTAAGCTCCCATTAGGCATGTACTCGTATACCAACAACTTACAATCACCAGAGCTGCAACAACACCACAAACGCACAATACTCTTATGCCTAATCGTTCCCAACGTTTCAACCTCCGCAGCAAAAACATCTCTATTCAAGGAATCACTGTATTCATCTCCTCCTTTAACAGTTTTGTTGAGTTTCTTCACAGCTACAACTTCTCCGCCGCTAAGCTCAGCTTTATACACTTTACCTGAAGATCCAAATCCAATTACGTTCCGTTCATCAAGACAATCAGCTATCTCATGCTCACTGAAATGAAGCTTGTGGAAGGATCTCCATTTAGACGCTGCCAAATTAGAGCTCTTCAAGGCTCTGAGTTTTCTGCACTTGGCAATGAACATAACAATCCCAACGACAAAAACCAAACCGGCGAGTAAGAAAATTGTTAGGAGAATCCAAACATAACCAATGTTTCTAGACCGTGTGATCTTCCGACAAAGACCGTCAAGATCAACGCATAAACCGGGATTGCCGAGGAAGTCATGTGCGTAGATTTTATTCGCGTAGAGAGGAGGAATTTTACCGGAGAGGTGATTATACGAAAGATTTAAAACGTTTAGCTTCAGATTCTGTAACTCCAACGGAATTTCACCGGAGAATTGATTGTTGGAGAGATCAAGGTAATTGAGAACAGGTAACATTCCGACTTCTCTAGGGATTTCACCGGAGAGATGATTATTAGCCAAATTAAGCTCATTTAGATTCTTCAAACCTTTAATTCCTTTAGGAATCTCGCCGGAGAGTTGATTCTTGCTGAGATCAAGCCTGCTCAATTGCTTCAATTTCACCAAGGTACTAGGAATCTCACCAGTGAAATCATTCTCCGCTCCGGAAATCTCGATTAGTCCTTTAAGCGATCCGATTTCGTTGGGTATTGAACCTGAAAATTGATTCTTTGAGATTCGTAGGTTCGATAGATTCTTCGCACTGGAGATCGTCTCGTAAATACTTCCGGTGAATGAATTTTCAGAGAGTTCGAGTAGTGACAAGCGAGGCAATCCCCAGAATCCGTTTGGGATATGACCCGAAAGATTGTTGTTACTCAATCGGACCCGAGTCAAGCTCTTGCATTTTCCTAGATTATTCGAGATTTCTCCGGAGAACGAATTGTCTATTAGAATTAGATACTCTAGTTTCCCTTCACCGCAGAGGTTCGTCGGTATTTCGCCGGAAAATCGGTTGTACGATAGGTCCACGTATTGTAACGGTGAGTTAGCGCCGAGTTGACTCGGTAGTACTCCGGTGAGTTTGTTGTTGAAAAGCTTGAGTTCTGACAAGGTTTTGGAGAGAAGTATGCTCTCCGGTAATGGTCCTTCGAGCATGTTCTCGAAGAGATTGAGTGACTCGAGGTTTAACAGATTTAAGCCATCGGGAATTTTCCCTCTCAGCTTATTCATCGACGCGTCGAATCTTTTAGCGTCGTCATGTTACCCATAGCTTCCGGTAACTCGCCTGAGAACGAGTTGTTGAATAGTTCGATTTGCTCGACGTTTTTTAGCTGTGTGATCCAAGTTGGGATGGATCCTGTGAGTCGGTTTAATGTCAAATCCAAGTTAACCAAACGAGTTAACCTAGACAGAGCTGGAGGTACCGGACCGACGAGGTTGCAGCCGGCGAGCCAGAGAACTTCGAGCTCCGTGAGATTTCCGAGTTGACTTGGGATTTGACTCGGTGAAAACAAATTGTAAGCGAGTTTGAGTTCTTTAAGAGTTGTGACGTTACCGAGAGAGGCGGGAATTGTACCGGAGAGGAAGTTACCAGCGAGGTTTAAAGATTCTAGCTTTTGGAACTCTCCGAAGCTCGCCGGAATCGTGTCTGATAAGTTGTTACCGGAGATGTTGAGGAACTTGAGGTTCGGAAGATTGAAAGGAAGTGACTTTGGGATGGATCCAACCAAAAGATTCTCTGATAAATCGAGACTGATGAGATTCCGACACGTGTTGAAGTCGTCACCGGAGAGAGAACCATTGATGGAGTTGTTATATAGAGAGAGGAAGTGGAGAGAAGGAAGGTTGCAGAGGATGGAGGGGAAAGGTCCGACGAGCATGAAGCTTGAGAGATCGACGGAGACAACGGTTGACGTGTCGTCGCAGCTCACGCCGATCCACTTGCATGGGGTGATGTCATCGTTGTCGGACCATGAAGATAGGGACTGTGCTGGGTCGGAGAAGCCCAGTTTGGCTTGCCGGAGAATGGTGGCATCTTGGTTTAGAGATAGGCTTAGATACGTAGAAGAGAGACATAGGAGGAGAATAAGACAATAAAGCATTTTTCTGGAAAAGAATTCGTTATTCTTCTTTCATGCTTTGGTTTTGTGAATAAAACGAGATTATGGATTGGTAATTATAAGGATTTGTAGAAGCAAAAAGGGAAACGAACACTGTGACAAGACATGGGTGAGTCATGTTTTTCAAGATTGGAAGAATTAGGAGGCAAATAATATACATCCATGTGAATTCTATTACAGAGAAAAGTACTATACATATAAATCATCCCCAAAATTTATAAAGTGATTAAAAAAAATGCGGATTTTGAATGGTTACATAGGGTAATTTTATCAATTTTTTTTTTATAAATGAATAAGAACATGTAATTGTTCATTTGAAAAGAAATACAATGGTCACTCTCCAAGTCAACTGAAATGCTATGATGGTCAAAATGATGGAGACAAATGGGCCATGTGATGCTAGATTTATGTTGACTTTTCGAGTCAGCATATAAAGCTTCTGGATTTAATGTTATGAATGCATAACTTTATGTGTGTATAGTGGTGTGGAATGGGGATATGTCCTATCGATCTATAACATTTGTTAAACTGAAAACCTAAACACCTCTGATCCCAACCCTAGATTGACTAAGATAATTTGATGGACAATCTTTTAACTGGAACTATAGAATATAGTGATGCTTCCAAGTTCAATAGCTTCATGCGCTTTTGTGAAGCCACGTGTGTACGTAGACAAGGTCAAATCTGGTTGGTCGGAGAAACATGATCTAACAGTAGATTTTGTTAGATTACTTTCATTTCGATGGGCAAAGCAACAGTCACTTTGATTTGGAAAAGCAACGAGATTTAAGGGCGGAAAAGGAGAAAATGATAGATCATGTCTTTAATCTGTGATCGAATATCACGAGTTTGCGATGGTACAACGCACTATGCACAATGATGTCACCTTAATCCAATAATGTTTAAGTCTTTGGTTCTCCAATGATAATGACCTTTCTTCCTAGTTTGCATTCTCTATACGTCTCCCCAAGCACGCTGCCTTTTAATTGTTTTGGACTTTTGCTCATATAATAACGATATTCTCTTAAATTATGCTATTTTGAATCTCAATTGTTACAATATACGGAAAAATAAAGTAAATTAAAGGTTTATTTCGTTTTAAAAGTTCATGTTTCAAATGGTTTACATGTATAGTATGTAAAAATTATATGAAATAGATGTCACTTAAATTCTTGTTTATTTATTCTTAATTTCTTATTAACAAGTCCACTTCACAACGGATAACCTCTTTTAGCCGAAGAATAAATTCGTCCAAAGACCAATTTAATACAATTCTATATGGTCCATACGTTAGACAGATTAGAATTAAGCCACGTCTTTGAAGATTACTTACAAAACTAAATTATCTTCGATAAACTATTTTCTATTTTTGAAGTGTCTTCCCTTTTCCAGCGGGCTTCGACTTTATCTTAATTTCGTATTTGGGCTTTCCATAAACATCAAAAATTGAAGGACCACTGAATTCTTTTGGTTTCTATTTCAAGAAGAGCAAAGTGATACCATTATGAGGTAATTTTTATAACAAAGTTTATCACATCAGTTTTATAAAAGTAACTTAAAACGGTCTATTTCCCCACGATAAGTATCGCATCATAACAGATAGAGCCCATTCTTTGACCTCTGTCCATATCTCCATGAAACCAAAGTTGTATTCCTATTTCTCCCCGAATCGAAAGTTCTATAGCTAAATGTCCCCGAATCTGGGTTATATCGGTTTGCGCTGTAAACCCAAACTAAACCGAATACCAAACCACTAAAATTTGATTCTAGACTGAATTAAAATATGACCCACCCGTAAATGATCCGATATCATCTTCTTCTTCACCTGATTCTTCAAACAACCAAACGATTTTGATAAATTTGATATCAAAATTACAAAAGCTCATTGGAGAAAATCATTGTGATTAACCAATAATCAAATTCAATGGTAATCAAATTCGATGGTAATCAACTTACAACATCCTCTCCCTATAGCCACCAAACCCATATCGGTCAAATCGCCGGAATTCTTAATCGACAACGACTGCAATCCTCCACATAGAGCCACGCCGTCGACCCATTTCCATTCTGTAGTAGAGCAAACACCCTCCTCCATTCTGTAGTAGAGCCATGCCCATGAATTTGAAGCTTCTTCTCCAATGAATCTAAAGCTTCTTCTTCGTCTCCTCCGGTGAATCGGATCACCGCCGTCACCGTTCATCTCAGGTACCCTCTAATCTCTCTCTTGTCTCTTCTTGTGACACTTAGAGAATAGGATCCTTGAAAATTTCCAGAATTTGAGAATCGTAAAAGTTTGCCTTTTTGAATCAAGCTCAGGAGATCGGCTCCATTTCTCCGGCAAGCTACAGCTTTTCTCCGGCGATGCTGAAGCTTCTTATTTGTCTCCTCTGGCGAGATCACAACTCAATTGATTCCGACAACCCGTAGGTAACCAATTTTTTCTTACCAACTTCTCTTGCCTCAGTGATTCAATTTTTAACTGAGAGATCTTGTCTCCATCTGCTCCGTTAACAGTTTAATCACCACAACCAACGACCAGATACGCTGCTCAGACATCTATCCTCCGGTAACGCCTCAATTTCGTTGATTGTTTCAGCCCCTTAATCAATTTTCAGATTTCTGAGTTATTATCTTGTACCTTGAGATTTTCAGGTTTCAAGATCTACCTTTGGGTTGATTCGATTTGTTAATTATGGTCATATCTTTGTGTCTACGATGTGGCTCTGTTTGTTGTTTGGGTTTCAGTTTTATGAAACATTGTTTTTTTTTTTTTTTTTTTTTTTTTTTTTTTTTTTTTTTTGCTCTATGAATCTATAGTCAAATTATAATGTCAACGGGTAAATCGGGTTTATTCTGGTTATAATTAGGTTTAGATGGTTTGTTTTTCGGTTTTGTATACAATAAACCGATTAAACCCAGCTCCGTGGGGTTTTGGCTCTCGAACTTTTGTCTCGGGGATATTAAGCTATAAAACTTTTGATTCGGGGGGAAATAGGAATAGAATTTTGATTTCATGGAGATATGGACCGAGGTCAAAGAATGGGCTCTATCTGTTATGATGCGATACTTCTCGTGGGGAAATAGACCGTTTTTCCATACACTGTCACAATACTTCTTTGGGAATGGTCGAGTATCTTGGGGGTACCAAAACATTTATATCCCTCTACGAAATGATATACTATTTTAAATTTTGGGAATGGTTGAGTATCTTGGGAGTAATTGGTTTCTCATACTAGTAGTAGTTAAAAATAACCATACAAATGTCTTAATGTTTTTTTTTTTTTTTTAATAAATCTTAGCTAAGAATTGATTGTGGAAAAAAAAAAGCGTGAAAAGATAAGAGAACTGAGAGAGAAAATTAGAGAATAACGTTCAAATTTCAAAACAATATCTTAGTCAAACAGAAATTGTTGGGATTTTCTTTTTTTTTAAAAAACTAAATATTTCATATAAAAAAAGAAATAAATCGAAAGTAAGCCTTCTTAATGTTGGGACTAAAGACAAAACATGCTAAAAGAAGATAAAAAGAAACAAAGACTTTCGAGAGAGGTAGCAAAAAAAACTTTTGGAGATGTCAAATTCTTACTCAAAGACAAAAGATCTACTAATCTTACATCGACTAATCTTTATAACATCGTAGTCGTACGAATCTTAAAGTAGTGGGACCCGCCAGCAGAAACAAAACTCAAAACAAGGAAGAAGACTTGTCTGAATCTTCAATAAGCTCACGGATTTCTCCTCAAAATCCTGATCCAATCATTACTCCAATTCTCCAACTAGTTGGTAATAGACAATAATAACATGGAAGAAGATAGAAGAAGAGACAGAGGACATCCTCTGTTGAGATCCAAGAAGAGAGAAGACGGCTACAACCATGGCTTCTCACCGTCTCAGATTCAATCTCTCGCCGTCATCTGTCAAACTCTCCTCCCTCCGGAGACCACGGCGGAGGAGCAAGCTGTTAATTCCTTCAACGTAGCCTCCTCTACTCAGCCACCATTCACTGATGAGGTTCTTTATAGATATATATCCTCTGTTTCTAGTTTTGAATTCAAGATCTTGCTCCGATTTAGGAATAGTATTGTATAGATAATGAAGTTGGTCATGTTATTTATTTGGAATCCTCTAGGTGGCGGAGATGATAGTGAAAAACGGACGATCAGAAGCAGTCAAGGTTTTGAAAATCATATTGATGGTTTTGTCATTCAGATTTGGAACTTTGTTGCTTTGTGGCTCTCTCTGTCTTGATAAGAGTTGGCCTTTTGTTCTTAAATTCTCTCAACTTCCATTGGATAAAAGAGAAGAGATCTTGAGGAAATGGTCTAGACAGAGTGGTTTCCTTCTTCCATTTAGAATCACTTTCTTCCTTGCTAAATTCTATACCCTCTTCTACTTCTTCTCCCAGGTATAAACACAAACATCTCAAGTTTATTTTAGTAACTGTGAATAATGATTATTAGTAATGTGTTTGTTTGTTTCTCTGTTCACAGACGGATGAGAATCTGAAGAATCCTGCATTGGAAGCTATAGGTTATTGCCTCGATGCGACAGAAACAAGTAGCAACAAGAAGATTGAAGCAGATGAGAGACGGCGACCTCTTGAGACAGGGATCATTGAGACTAGGCATGAGAGTGACGTAACCATCACACAATCTCTAATTGGAAAAGGTGTTCATGTTGCTAGAGACGATGGTGACAATGTGCATAGGATCAGATGCGATGTGGTTATTGTAGGCTCAGGAAGCGGAGGAGGTGTTGCAGCTGCAAACCTAGCTAAAGCTGGATTCAAAGTCTTGGTTCTTGAGAAAGGAAATTACTTTGCACCTCAGGATTATTCGGGTCTAGAAGGTCCTTCTATGCTTGAGTTATATGAAAAAGGCGGGCTTTTGACGACGGTTGATGGGAAATTTATGCTCTTGGCGGGTTCGACTGTTGGAGGAGGTACAGCGGTTAACTGGTCCGCATCTATAAGGACGCCTGATCATGTTTTGCAGGAATGGTCTGAAGGGAGTAAGATCAAGTTTTTTGGTAGCCAAGAATACCAGTCCGCAATGGATGAAGTTACGAAAAGGATCGGTGTCACGGAAAGATGTGTCAAAGACGGGTTTCAGAACCAGGTTCTGCGGAAAGGGTGTGAAAGACTCGGTTTGCAGGTAGAGTCAGTTCCAAGGAACTCACCAGAAGATCATTATTGCGGCTTGTGCGGGTATGGATGTAGAGCTGGAGCCAAGAACGGGACAGACCAAACCTGGCTGGTTGATGCTGTAGAGAATGGTGCAGTGATCCTAACAGGGATCAAAGCTGAGAGATTTGTATTAGTAGAGAACACTAGCAGTAGCAATGAGAGAAAGAAACGATGTGTGGGAGTGATTGCGAGCTCTATTGGAGGAAAGATTGGGAAGAAGTTCATGATCGAAGCTCGAGTGACGGTTTCATCCGCTGGATCGCTGTTAACACCGCCTTTGATGATTTCAAGTGGGCTAAAGAACCTGAACATTGGGAGGAACTTAAAGCTGCACCCGGTTCTGATGACATGGGGATACTTCCCGGAGAAAGATTCTGAGTTCTCCGGGAAAATGTACGAGGGAGGGATCATCACGTCCGTCCATCACATGAATGATGCTGAATCAGGATGCAGAGCAATACTGGAGAATCCACTGATAGGACCAGCTTCGTATGCGGGGTTAAGCCCGTGGGTTTCAGGAGCAGACCTTAAGGAGCGGATGATTAAGTACGGAAGAACAGCTCATGTGTTTGCTCTGGTTCGGGACATCGGGTCAGGTGAGGTTATGAAAGAAAGCGAAGTTACATACAGGACAACCAAGAAAGATAGAGAGAATCTGAGGGCAGGTCTTCGACAAGCTTTGCGGGTTTCGGTTGCAGCAGGCGCAGTTGAAGTCGGGACATATAGGAGTGATGGACAGAGAATGAAGTGTGAGGGAATTACTAAAGAAGCCATGGAAGAGTTTCTAGACGAAGTTGATGCGGTTGGTGGGGTTAGCACAAAAGGAGAGTATTGGACGACATACTTCTCGGCGCACCAGATGGGTAGTTGTAGGATGGGAGCCACCGCGGAGGAAGGTGCGTTGGATGAGAATGGTGAGAGCTGGGAAGCAGAGGGATTGTTTGTCTGTGATGGAAGTGTATTGCCTTCAGCTGTTGGGGTTAACCCAATGATCACCATTCAGTCTACCGCTTACTGCATTTCCTCAAAGATAGTTGACTCGCTCCAAAGCAAAAGAAAAGTATAGAGAAGTAAAAAGAAAGAACTCAAACTATCCCATTAGTATTCATGTCGAAATAAATAATTTTTTCCTTGTAAGACAGAATTTGTTATGAATCATGGAATAGTACTTAAGCATTATCTTGACCACAACAAAGATGTAAGCAAATGATATATGCACCAAGATTCAAGAATGTTGAGCTAATTAAAGAAAAGCTCAATTCCAACATATCAGTGAAATTTGTAGAGTCTGAAGGATCAAATATGAATCAAACAGTCACAACATTGACAATCATATCATGAAACTTTTTTTTACTGTTCCCTTTATTTCCTTAGTGACAACAAAAAAATCAAAACTAAAAAAATGTAAAGTTTAACTATGTTTCTTAAAATTTTGTCGTCCAAATGTAAAGTTAATATTTACGGAAGATTACGTGACTACACTTAACTTTTATGAAAAAGTAAAGTATATAGGAATTTCCTTATTAACATATAAACGGGAGCTGTCTATAAATACAATCGTCTAAACGAAGAAGATCGAAACATAAACAAAAGTTACTAAACAAAAAATCGTTGTGTTGCAAAGAACAAGATGATGAGTAGTGCTACTTCTTATGCCATAGCCGGCATCGTTGTCTTCTTCGTCATACTCTCGGCTGTTTTGTCGTGCTGGTTTAGAGAGATTCGAAAATATCTTAGAGACAAGTACGACTGTTGTAGCTGCCTGTGAATACTTCGGTCCATCGATTAAGGATCGATGATTTTGGAGATGCAAAATCATAGTTGGGCGGGTTTGTTGAATTTGTTTTGTTTGTTTTAATATGACTACTAATTGCTTAAGGGTTCCTTATTTTTATGCTATGGATTATTGAATTATTAGATTATCCTTCAATAGTTTTATTATACATATATCGTGGTGTGTTTGTGTTTGGCGATTTTAAATACACAACAGTTGTCCAAAAAAAAAGGATTATAACAAACAAACACTAAAAAAAAGATTTGAATTTTAATTAAAAGCTTTTGACAAAAAAAAAAAACACTGAAAAAAAGATTATGCAAGATCTCGAAGATAATTCCACAAGAGTTCATACTTATCTTGAAAAAAAACCTAATATCTATGATAATATGCAAAACTCTTATACAAGTTTTAAGAAAAGCAAAAAATCAACTTAAAACACTTTATATTAGTTAATAACACTTCCCAAACCTAAATGCACAACAAACGCATGACCGAAACGAAACACACAACACAAACCCTGCTCGGGTCCGTCGTCGGAAAAATAGAAAGCCAAGCAAAAACGGCAGGACTCGGTGGAGAGATCTCTGACTAGCGGCAGATAAGTCAATGGGATCACTTCGCCGTAGTACGAGCAATCGCCACTGGAAGAAGGGTACGGCGGTGAAGATGACTAGGACGCCTTCATCTCTACCGCCTCCTCCGCCGCCTCCGCCTCTTCCGCCTATTAATGCAATCGTGGGAGGGACGGGGAAGTCGAAGAAGAGAAGGGGAGGAGTCTGTCTATGGACGAGGTTTGATCGGACTGGATTCATGGAAGTGGTTGGATGTGACAAGAGCACCATCATCGAACGTTCTTCTGTTTCGGCTAAGGATTTAAGAACTGGTTTCGCTCACTCTTCTAAAATTCTAGGTATACTCACGTTTATGTCTTTTTGCTGACTAGTTTTCACAACGGATAATAACAAACCCATGTTTTGCTGTGACGCAGCCAGAGAGAAAGCTATTGTCCTGAATTTAGAGGTCATAAAGGCGGTAATTACTCCAGAAGAAGTTATGTTGTTGGATTCTCTCCGTCCTGAAGTTCTTACACTCATTGACCGACTAAAGCATCACTTTCCTCGGAAGGATGGTCCTGAAAATGCAATGCAAGCTTCTTCTCTTGGTGATCAAGAAGGTGGAGAAGAGGGCTTGGAGAATAAGCTTCCTTTTGAATTTCAGGTACTAGAGATTGCACTCGAGGTCGTCTGCTCATTTGTTGATAGCAATGTGGTAGTCCTTGAGACACAAGCTTGGTCTATTCTTGATGAACTAACCAAGAAGGTCACCAATGAGAATCTTAAAGACCTACGAAGTTTAAAAAGTAGTCTCACCATCTTGCTAGCCCGTGTACAAAAGGTAAAATGTTATTACCTTTTCCCATGATACTCTAATGTTGTGTGATGGATGGATAGATAAAAAGCTATTGTATACATTATTCAGGTGAGAGATGAAATCGAACATTTCTTAGATGACAAGGAAGACATGGAAGACTTATACTTAACAAGGAAATGTATCCAAAACCAACAAACCGGGGCACCATCAAATAGCATTGTCCCCCAATCAAAAGGAAGAAGCGCCAGTATGGTGACGGAGGAAGATGACGTTGATGATATGGAGATGTTGCTTGAGGCATACTTCATGCAACTAGAGGGAATGCGGAACAAAATTCTTATGGTAAGTAGTAAAAGTACTATAGGGGTCAGATTTCGTTTTACCTAATTTGGAAATTTTTTGAATTGCAGATGAAGGAGCACATTGACGGCACAGAAGCATACGTGAAGATATTACAGAATAGTAGACGTAACGGACTGATCCACCTAATGATGATGGTGAATATAGGCAATTATGCAATAACTGCAGGGACAGTGGTGGTCAACTTGTTCGGTATGAACACACCAATTGGATTATATAGCACACCTGACATCTTTGGTTACGTTGTGTGGGCTGTTGTTGCGCTTTGCATTGTGCTTTTCATTGTCACCCTTGGTTACGCCAAGCATAAGAAGCTACTTGACTGATCAGAGACTAAACACATTAGGTTTAGTCATTATAAGATTAGGTTTTCTTGAATTTTTTGCTTTTTCTTATTGAATTTAATGTTTTTAATAGATTATCCTAAACAATTTTGCTATTTCGATTTCAATAAAAGGAGCTACCTTTTTATATTACTCTCTTGAAGATTTGTATGATATATGCACCATCGCTTATGAATCAATGTATTAGGGAAGCACTAAGAACAGAAAGATTGACGAGTAAAATTCATTACTTGGGAACAACTTTATATTGCATAGAACATACAAAAATGTTACAATGTATGAATCTATATGTCTGAAGTTTATGAAACTCTTTTCCTAGACTGACCTTTTGAGTGAAACTACTCTGTTCTTGTTACACACTAACAGTACGGGGTTACATTAGCCTTGTCGACCCACGAAGGTCTCTTCGCTTTATAGTAGAAATGCGCAATCATATGAACCAATTCATCCGCTGTGCGAAAGTCTGCATCAAGTTCAATACGGTATGATAATCCATTGCTCACACATATTGCCAAAAAAAAGGAAAACAGCATTACCAACATAGCTTATCACCTTTCTCCCTATACAGAATCCGGTTTCCGCGTAAGAAGAGAATCTGTGGGCATTCCTTAGCTTTAAGAGCATATGCCAAATCTGTCTCGATGTTCAGGTCAATCTTAACCGCCTGTTTCATCAAACGTGATGATTCTTATAACAAAGAGTAGCTACGTCTATAAAGAGTTATATACTTCTATCAACAACATGGAATCACATCATGAAAGAGACAATGAGACACAGAGTAATCTTCAAGTTTTATAGAAAAACTGCAAAGTAGAGAAAGATTCTGACATACCCGTGGAGGTAATCGATCTTTTGCATCCCAATAAACTTTGATAGCTTTCTCAAGCTCCTTCAATGTCTTCCAGTTATCACTAGCCCTATAAAACGCCCAGCAAATTCAAGAAATTATTCCAACAGTAGTAGATTTTGGTCACTCTATTAAACTTCAAACTAAAAAAACCAAAGTTTAAGCTTTTGTCCTCATTGCAGTTAATTGATCCTGGAATCTAACTCAAATGGCTCTCTGAACTTATAATGATAGTCTAGAAAATGTTGTAAAGGAAAAAAAAGCAAAGCTTTCATAGTAAATGGGTAAAAAAACCCTTACCTTTCTTAAAAACATAGAAAAAACCCTCAACTTTTTTTGTGGGTTTTTAAACCCTCACCTTTTTATATATGGTTAAATAAACCCTAATATTGATAAACTCAATTTAATTTTTTAAAAATCATTATATTAAAACAGTAAGTAACAAACAAAATTTAATTTATGATTTTTTATTTTAAATTTGAGTTTACGATTTTTTTTGAATTTTGCTATTTAAAAACCCACAAAAAAAGTTGAGGGTTTTTTCTATGTTTTTATGAAAGGTGAGGGTTTTTCTACCCATTTTTCCGTTTTACTACCTCTCTCCTATGCACACCAAGTGTTTGTGAAAATTCGTCAACGAAATAACAAAGCTTTTACCTTTTGTATCGCTCGAATACGAGGACAACGAGTGGACTAGGATGAAAAGCGAAGCTTTCCCACTCCAGACAATTGATCTCCTTGACCCAACTATCATCAATCTCACCTTCCCAATCAATCTCAGTCCCATCTTCTCCAACAACGTTTTTGATTGGATGTGTATCGAAATACTCTGAAGCTTTGATTCCCCATCCAACGTCTGTATCTACTGGCCAATCTGGATCTTCCTCTTCCACCACCATCTCTCCTTCTTCTTCTCCCTCTTCATCAACGCCTCTGTCTTTGATGAAATTCGCCTTCTCTTTGTTCTCAAAAACCTCCGGATTCTGTTCTCTTATGGTGGAGAAAGTTTTCTCGAGGGAGCTTCTCACGTAGTCTTCCACAGCGTCTGCTTCGCTTCGTCGCCCGCGCTTCGATTTACGCCGGACCTTTGTCGGGAACTTGTCATTGTTCTCGGTTTCAGCACTTGGTGTGACTACTTCCTTCTTTTGGCGACGAGACCGAGTTTGATTTTTGGATTCAGGTTCGGGTACGGAATCAGACGAAACAGCGGCGAGGCATACCGGAGGTTTCACGCTCCGGGATGATATCGTCGCCGGAAATACCGATAGTGGACTGCGATGCACAACGGAGAAGCTCGAATTCAAGCCGGTGAGAAGCATGGAAGATCTTGGCGCAGAGCAAGCAACAGTGAAGAAACTCATTTCTCTCTTTTCCCAAATTCAAAACGAAATTCGCAGAAACAATTTGGTAACTGAGTTTTTTTATTTCATAATCCCGGTTTGGATTATTTCGGTTTGTGTTACCATCCTTGATTCGGATCGGTTATATTCTCCAATAGTTGGTTAAGTTTATAGAGTCGAAACGGTGTCGTTTCATTGTATTCATATAACTCGTGTGGATCCGATAAGTTTGAGGTATTAAAAAAATTACTGAAAAAATGAATATTTTTGGCAAGAATTGTAAGTTTGATATTTTTGTTTTAGTAATTTTCCCTTTGTTTATGTGATCACAATATCCATAATATGATCACAAATTAGATACATTGATAAATATATAAATTTTCCATAATGATAAGATCCTAAAATGTATAGTTTACTTATCTTCTGACCTCAAAATGTAAAACTCACCGTTAACACACACATACACTAGTGTTTATATATAATTTTTCTGCAAGAAGAAGAAGCAGACACGGTTCAAAAATCTAATAATTTGTTGACGATATGGAGAAGATTGTTTTGGGATGCATTGTGTTTGTCTTGGTTCTCTGCGTAGTGTTTTTTTGTCGTCTCTTAAGTTACCTTTGGGAAAATTGTTTTGAAGCACCTAATAACGATGATGGATTAGTTCGAGGTACATCAGTTGTCTAAATGTTTTGTTTCGAGCTAATATAGAAGTACTTTTCTACAAAGTGATTTTTCGATTCTATTTTTAATATTTTAGTATCATGACAGTCTCGAAGACACAAACGTATGGACCGCCTCAGGTGACGACAGAGGAGCCCGAAATCCCTAAACAAAAAGAACATAGTCTTTTCTGAACTAGTTAAATATTTTTTACTTTTTTTTTTTTTCACTGGTAAATATTGATTATGCCAAGCAAAGATACAAAGTGAAATACTAAAGCCGGCGGAACAACAAGATGTCCCCGGAAACCAAAGGTGAAAAGCTAAAGCCGGCGGAACAACGAGATATCCCCGGAGACAAAAGCCCAAACAAGGGAAGCATAGCCCTAAACAACAGGGAAGCAATATAGAAACGACGATATACCCTACAGAAAGTTTATTAAGGACGTTGGGAGGGATCTCTTCTCATAAGGAGATGAATTTAACCTGGTGTGGATCCCGCCTCTGGGAGATGTAGGGCTTTCGGGCTTGAACTTCCAGATATTAAAAAAAAAAAAAAAAAAAGTGAAAATTACTTGTGCTTTTTTTTCTTTTTACTTTCTTTCATGGACCTCACACAGTCACACCAATTTCATTAAAGTGACAATTATTTTCATTGAGGACGATTTTAACAAGTCTACTCATAAAACTCTTCATATACATTTGTTTTGGTACTTATTAATTTTCATTGTTGGTCTTGGTCGTATCGTCTGCCATGTTATTATGACATATATTCATGATATAAATTAAAAGATTGGATAGGATATAAAATATGGATTTGTAAATGATGGAATTAACCATATATTGAACTTCAAATCTGGAAGTTGATTTTATATAATTCACGAAATGACAGCTAGTTTCATTTAAAAAAAAATTATTCAATTTTCAACTTTCTATATACCGTCGTAATGTCCAGCTATTTTAACCTAAACATCTACCTAACAAGTAACAACTAACACGAGTCAGTACTCCCTCGATTAGATTTCTCCACACATACTACAAGATATAAAAACGACAAAATTTTCCATGTATTTAATATTATTTTCTTCATGTTAGTAGACTAGTAGACTTTTAGAAATAAAATGGGTAAAATATCTAAAACATTTACAATAAAAACTCACAAAACATTAATTTTAAATGAATCCTGATATATTGTTAAATTTCTTGTTGCCATTTCAACTTTTTTCATTCTCCATCATTTTTAATACTCATTTATTCATATTTAAAATAATGGTGACCACTATTAATATATCGAAATAAATTAACAAAATAGAAAGAAGTAATTAATGAAAACCAAAAATCAAGGGACCCGCGAGAGACATTTTCAACACGCGGAAATAAGAAAAATCAAAAAGATAGAAACAAAAATAAAAAAAAAGGAAAAAAATAAAAAGGTAATAAATGTCTTTGAGTAACATAGGTTTTTTTTATAACTAATAAGACCAGTCTCTTCTCGTGTTCCTAAGCTTCGAAAAAATTCCATCTGCTGTTTTTATTCGCCTGCACTCTTATTCTGCAGTCCCCAATTTCACTTTTTTTTTTTGTTTGGTATTAGTGAAGAAGAAAACACCAAACAAAGAGGCAATTATAAAAAAAAAAAACTCACTCACAACGATGCAGAAAGCGACAAAGGCAGAGGAGAGAAAGTAAAAGGGTGAAAAATATAAAGAAGAAGAAGAAAGATCAGATTTTTGTTCTTTAATTTTGGTGGATTGTTTCCTTCCTTTGCTTGATTGCTTCGAATTGGAATAAGTCTGAAGAATTTCGAGGCGGCCATGGCTGTCGGCTTTCTCTTTTTCTCTTCTTCTTTCCCTCATTCTCAAAGGTCTCTTCTTTTTCCCCCTTTTGTTTCTTGATCTTCCTTATTACTTCAATTGGGTTTGTGATTCGATCTGATTTTAGGGCTTTTATTGTTTCATTGTCATTTTTGATTCTGAAATTTCGAGCTTTTGGTTACTGAACTTAGTTAGAATCCCCAAAGCTCTCGACTTTCTCGCGGATTTGCTTTTTTCTTGAGGGGGGTGAGTTTTTATAGTTAAAATGCTGAAATTGTTGTGACTCTTCTTTATCGAAATTTGTTCAAAGATTTTGAGTTCTGGGCGTTATGTTTTAGGAATTGGATAATCAAAGATTTTGATCATAAAATGTTCTGTTTCTGAATCATATTTTGCATTAATGTGAATGTTATTTTTTTGTCTGTTTCTCTTATTTATGATCCAAATCTTGATCCCATTTTAATATGTGTTCTTTAATTGTGGTCTCTGATGTCATTTTGAAGATCATTGAGAAGCTATGAAGAACAGCGAGATTAGGCCTGAGAAGTTGCATTTACGTGGAATAAGAAAAAGTTTGAGGAAGATCAGAATGAAGTGTTTGTGTTCTGGTGAACAAATGAGGCTTAGAGAGGATGAAGACAAGAAATCTGAGCTTGGAGTTGGCAGAGACTACAATGGAAGCTCAGCTTTATCCACCGCAGAGAGCGAGAATGCTAAGAAACTAGATAATGGGAATATTGAAGAAGCCGAGTTATCTCTGCGTGAGACGAGTTCGTTGAACTACGAGGTTTGATTTCTCTATCACTCTTGAGCTTTGATGATTTTGACAAGCTGAGTCATTGTGTTGTTGTTGTTTCAGGAGGCGAGAGCGCTTTTGGGAAGAATCGAGTATCAGAAAGGAAATATAGAGGCGGCATTGCGAGTCTTTGAAGGGATAGATATCAATGGGATCACAGTGAAGATGAAAACCGCTCTAACCTTTAGAGAAGAACGGAAACATAGAAGACGGTCTAAAGGCGGCTTTGCTGCTACTCCTCCGCCTTCTATGTCTAAACATGCTGTTAGTTTGCTTTTCGAAGCCATTTTTCTCAAAGCAAAATCTCTCCAGCGTCTTGGAAGGTTTCAAGGTAGTAACAATCATATCTTTTGATTCCATAGTATATCGTTTTGTTTTTGGCTAAACAGAAATATCCTGTACTTCTTCTTGCAGAAGCTGCGCAGTCTTGCAGAGTTATTCTTGATATAGTCGAGACTTCTTTAGCAGAAGGTGCGTCGGATAATGTGACTGGCGATATTAAGTTGCAGGAGACACTGACAAAAGCGGTCGAGCTGCTTCCTGAATTGTGGAAGCTTGCTGATTCGCCGCGTGATGCTATTTTGTCGTATAGAAGAGCGCTTCTCAATCACTGGAAACTCGATCCAGAAACCACCGCGAGGATCCAGAAAGAGTATGCCGTGTTTCTCCTCTATTCCGGGGAAGAAGCAGTGCCACCAAACCTGCGTTCTCAGACCGAGGGTTCGTTCATTCCGAGGAACAATGTGGAAGAAGCTATTCTTCTTCTAATGTTACTTCTCAGGAAAGTTAATCTGAAAAGAATCTCGTGGGATGCGGCAATCTTGGACCATCTCTCGTTCGCTCTTACAATCGCAGGCGATCTAACTGCTCTGGCTAAGCAATTTGAAGAGCTTAGTCCCGAGCTCTATGATCAGAGGGAACTTTATCATACATTGTCTCTGTGTTACCAAGGTGCAGGAGAAGGTCTTGTCGCCCTTGGTTTACTGAGGAAGCTATTTTCAGAACGAGAGGATCCAAACCGAATTTTGAGTTTGCTGATGGCTTCCAAAATATGCGGTGAGAGAGCTGGTCTTGCTGAGGAAGGGTTAGATTATGCCCGGAGAGCAATCGGAAACTTGGGGAATGAATGCAGTCAGTCAGATGGAGCAGCGCGTTTCGTTTTAGGGATCACACTCACGGAAAGCTCGAGAATGGCTGTTACAGAGACAGAGCGGATAGCTAGGCAATCCGAGGGGATTCAGGCTCTGGAATCTGCGGATATGACAAACCCGAGAGTTGTGCACCGTCTTGCGTTGGAGAATGCAGAACAGAGGAAACTGGATTCTGCATTAGCATATGCTAAACAGGCGTTGAAACTTGGAGCGGAGTCTGATCTTGAAGTATGGTTACTTTTGGCTCGGGTTTTATCTGCGCAGAAGCGGTTTTCAGACGCCGAGACCATTGTGGATGCGGCGCTTAACGAGACAGGGAAATGGGAACAGGGGAAGCTGTTACGTTTGAAGGCAAAGATTCGCTTAGCTAAAGGGGAAGTGAAAGATGCGATTACGACTTACACACAACTTCTAGCACTCCTTCAGGTTCAGAGCAAAAGCATCAATTCTGCAAAGAAGCTGCCTAAGGTAACTTTTCGTATGTTCTCATTCCTCTCCCAAACTTTTGAGGTGTGCAGAATTAACACTGAAACAGATTTATTCATTACAGGGATATGTAGAGGAATTGAGGAGTCTGGAGCTTGGTACGTGGCACGATCTGGCTCATATCTACATAAACCTCTCTCAATGGCGTGACGCAGAGTCATGTCTCTCGAGATCAAGACTCATTGCGCCTTACTCTTCTGTTAGATACCACACTGAAGGTATTACCTTCTTCTTCTACTTCCATTTAGACCTCGAGTGTTTATATTTTTGTTTCCATGTAGTGTCTTTTTCGAACATAAAAATTGGCGGTTGAAACAAGCAAGGCGGTAATATTGATAGCTTATTCGTACCAATTGGCAGGTGTACTGCACAATAGACAGGGGCAATTAGAAGAAGCAATGGAGGCGTTCACAACCGCTCTTGATATAGATCCGATGCACGTTCCAAGCTTAATATCGAAGGCTGAGATCCTGCTGGAACTCGGGAATCGATCAGGCATAGCGGTTGTAAGAAGCTTTCTAATGGAGGCTCTTAGGATTGATAGGCTGAACCACTCGGCTTGGTATAATCTTGGAAAGATGTTCAAAGCTGAAGGATCCGTCTCGTCAATGCAAGAAGCCGTCGAGTGTTTTCAAGCCGCTGTTACACTGGAGGAAACAATGCCAGTGGAGCCATTCAGATGATTTTGCCGTCCTCTCAAATCATATTTTTTTTGTATTTTTGGTTATTGATTTCTCCTTTTCTGATTTTTTTTTGTTTGTTTTGATAGATGAATATAAGAAGATATAAAGATGTATGTGTGGGTATCATTTGATGTGAAGTTTATAAACATTGTGTAATACACAGTTAAACAAAAATTAATATAGGTTTTGGTGAGGTAAATTTTGTAAGCCAGGTTTTATGGAGAAAACTTCCAGGTTTAATATTCTAAAAAAGATTTAACATAAGAAATCTGTATCGGTAAAACTAATGAGTTAAGCATTTAGATTACATTCGAATGATGAAGATTCTCCCAAACTAAACTCTTTATTTTTGTTTTGTTTCTTTCTTGGGGATCTGTTGTTTTGTCTACACAGCTGAGTTGAGAGAGTCTTCCATCAGAAAAATAGTTAAACAGTAGAGAGAGAAGTCCTGAAGCTCAAGATAAGAGCTCTCTCTATCACTGTTAAACTCTGAAACTCCGAGATTATCCAGCAAAACACTAATTCTTTCAATTATCGGTTTTGGGACGCTTTGGCTGTGGAGATTCTGGTTCCTCACATTTCCTGGTTTCTTCTGATGCGAGCTCCTTTGTATCAGCAGTTTTCTTGTCTTCTTGCTCGGATTTGGCTGCGGAATCTGACGTCGAGGCTGTCCCTTTGGCAAGATCCGAGTTTTGTTTCTCGAACATCATTTGCAGGTACTTGCCTTGTTCTTCTATCCGGAGTTGCAGGTTTCTTTGAATCTGCAGGCACAGGAAAAGAACACATTTTATATCCAAACTCAGAATACTTAGAATCAGGTTTCACATTTTTACTCTTTGCAGCTACCATGCAAACACATAAGCATAAAAACCAAAGCTAATGACAATGCCTTTATAAACATACCTCGAGCTGCTCATGGAGTTGCTTCTGTACTTCCATCTGAAGTCGCAGAGCCTCTGTAATACCTATCCCACTGCAGTATAAATATGTACGAGGTGAGAATCTGTTCAAAATAGTGCAGCACTTGTGATGTTACAAGATGATAATAAACTTTACCCTTTCAAATCAAGAGATGTTATATGTTCAAGCGGTGTCAACTTCTTCTCTGGCGAACCTGTAGTGATCAAAGAAACTTTAGTTTTTACACTAAATTCTTCAGGTAAAATCATCAAACAAGAGAGGAACGAGTTTGGTATCTACCAGTTTCTGATGCCTCTGGTCGATATCTAGCTGTCCTATATTTCTGAAAAACACCATCTAATATTAGAAGACAATTCTATGCATTTAGCTGGGAGCTAAAGATTAGTAAGAACCTGTAAATGGCTTTTGACATGATATATAGTCAAGCCTTCAACTTTCATAATCTTCAGTACACCTTTAGGAGTAGCTCCTGCGTCAGATATAATTTAACCAGAAGATAAGTTATTATCTTTCCATATACCATACAAAGTTTATGGAAAGCAAAGCGAAATAAATGCTCACTTTCACTGCCACCAAGACTGTTGACAGCCTCAACAAAAGCCTCGTGAAGCTCTGGCGTCCAACGCATACGTGCCTTGCCCGTTCCGTTATTACTGTTTGAAGATGTTGTGCTAACAGGTCGCAATTCTACAGACGGAGAAGGTTGCTGCTGAACAATCTGAGGTTGTGGAATTTGCAGTGATTTCTGGTCCTAAAACAGTGTGTCCAACCAATTTTGAACAACATGAGAACACGGATATCAAATAGGAAAAGTAAAGACTTGGAACAAGAAACGTTAACAACCTTTGAATCAGAATTGGAACTTGTTTCAAGCAAGAGATCATTCCAGTTAGTAGACATCAAAGGATCTTCATCAGTGATCAAATGGTCAGCCCATTCATGCCAATCACTTCGTTTTTGAATGTCATCAAACGCAGCCGCAATGCCACCATCCTCAATTTGACTGTTGTTTTGAATCGCCGGGTTATTGTTTTCATGGAAATCAAGAAACCCTCCTGGCAATGAATCATGACACCAAGAACTATCGTTGCTCGATGCCTGCGCAGCATGACTGCTGCTTCCTGCGTAGTGTTGCTTCTCATGAGATACCATAGCCGAGTAATGGAGATTGTTCGAGAAACCACCCGATGATGAAGAAGAACATATATGTCCAACAGCTCCACCGTTACTAGAGGAAAGCAAATGGTAGGATTGTCCTAACTGCCTCGACATTAACTGAGTGTTGTTCTCTGATCTGTTATAACTATCTTCTGCTGCTGAAGGTTTTTGTGTAGATGGGATTGAAGAAGTGCGTGCGAGGTTACTACTGAGCTCTCTCGAACCTGATCTCTGAACTGGACGAGCCTCCATTTTGGTCCTGCAACAGAAAATCATAATCAAGACATCATTTTTACTGTCTGATATAAATAAAGTCGCAGTTTTTATTGAAGAAAGCAAAACACACATTATCCAACCAAATATCAAATTCGCTGAAAAAAATGGAAAAAACAAACCCAAATCGAATCCACCAATCATTAACGGTTTTTATTGAAGAAAGCAAATATATCTGCAAATTAGGCTCGAAAGATATAAATTCTCTATTTTTCTGTAGATTACTCAAACACGAAGAAGAAGAATCGAAAATTCTCTCACCTAGCAATTCATGTAGACATGGAGACTCAAGGAAGACGAATCGAATCCGAGAAAATGATGATTATGAAAATTGGCCGCCCTCTTGAGGAATCGGAGAATCGTCTTGTCCGCAAGAGAAAAGTTGACGGTGATGATTTTCTTTCTTCGGCTTCTTGTTATATTTCGGAGGTGGTGGCTGTCTTGAACAAAAGGGATCAGCCGTCGTTTCTTCACGCGCGGTGAAACATCGCGTGAATATGACTCGCTTGTTGGGACCTTACGTGGATGTTGTTTATTGGATAATTGGGATCGTTTATTGGGCTTGGTCTTTTTCGTTTTTTATTTATTTAAATTTCTGGTGTCTATGATATTTTTCTGCTCTTATAAGGCTACTACGGCCCAAAGTGGCTTGCTGATTCATTTTGTTTTACAAAAAAGTTCAATTTTCGGTGTACAATCAGAATTGAGGTATTATCATGAATTTGCCTCCATCCCGTTTTAAATCTCAATCCATTATTAAGTACGCGGTGTAACATTAGCTCTCAATATTCACACATCCAATTTACTGTTTTGTTGTGTCCACAAATTGGCGTATCTGCCAGATTTCCCCAACAACACTTGGTGTGTCCCTTTTTCCACTACTTTCCCTTTCTCCATTACTATTATTTCATCACATTGCATCGCAGTGGTCAGCCTATGTGCAATGAAGACGCAAGTTCTGTTACTCGCTAACGATCTGAGCGTTTTCATTATCTCTGCCTCGGTTTTACTGTCAAGCGCACTCGTTGCTTCGTCACACAACAGGATTGCAGGTGCTTTCAGAAATGCACGAGCTAGTGCCACTCTTTGCTTCTCTCCACCACTCAGCATCAGCCCTCTTTCTCCCACCGCGGTTGAATATTTATCCGGGAATTTCATGATTGTGTCGTGAATCGCTGCTCGCCGAGCTGCATCGTACACCTCTTCCTCTGTTGCTGAAAGGTTTCCATAGTGGATGTTGTGAAATATTGTGTCATTGAAGAGCACCTGCCAATTGCCATAATGCCAGTACTGAGTTTAGGATATGATTGGTATACTTTATCTTATATTATGTAACCATGAAAATTGACATGATAATATTAAAATAAAGATTTTAGTTATAATTAGGAAACATTTTGGGAGTGTAATTGTCACTTCTTTATGATTTTATGCTAACATACTAACTACATTGTACATTACTTCACAAAACCGGTTTGGACTTATAACAGTAAAATCATATTGTAAGAGGAAGTTTATAGACTTATTATAGTGAAAATGGCAACTTACAGTATCTTGAGGGACAACTCCAATGGAGCTTCGAAGACTCTCTAATCTCACTTCCTTTATATTCTGACCATCAATCTTTACATTTCCGGAATCTGTGTCAAAGAATCTGAATATCATTCTAAGAATAGTCGATTTTCCGCTTCCGCTACTACCAACAATCGCCACACTTTTCCCCGCCGGTACCTCAAATGAAATCCCATCTAAAATCTTTCTCTCCGGTAGATAACTAAAATGTACATCCTCAAAACTAATGCTTCCACCTTTCAGAACAAGAAGAGGAAGCTTTGTATTTGTATCTTTATCTCCGATATCGGATCTCTCCTCTAGCAACTGGAACATTGATTTCATATCCACAAGACTCTGAACGGTTTCGCGGTAAACACCACCAAGAAAGTAAAGAGGAAGAGACAATTGAAAGAGAAGACCATTCACCATCACCAAATCACCAACTGTCATCTCTCCATTCATAATCCCTTGAGAACACAACACCATTGCTGTTGACAAAGCTGTACTAAATATAAAACTCTGTCCAAAATCTAAAAAGGCCAGACTTTTCTGAGTTTGCAATGCAGCATCTTCGTATCTTTCGAGTAAATCATCGTACTTTCTCCCTTCGTAATCTTCGTTATTGAAATACTTAACAGTCTCATAGTTTATAAGAGAATCAATAGCTCTTGTGCTAGCATCATTATCAGCTTTATTCATAGCTAATCTAAACTTAGTTCTCCACTGTGTCACAACCAATGTGAAAGCAATGTATGATCCAACGGAAAGAGAAGTGATCAAAGCAAAAACAGGTCCAAAATTGTATGCTAATATACCTGTGACCATAGATATCTCCAAGATCGTGGGAACAACATTGAAAACCATAGCTGAGAGGATCGTGTTAATCGCGCGGCTTCCACGATCGATGATTCTATTCAAAGCTCCTGTTTCTCGATTCAAATGGTAACGAAGATCAAGATCGTGTAAATGCGAGAGAACTTTACGAGAAACAGATCGTATTGTGCGGAGAGCTACTTTAGAGAAAACAGCAGTACGAAGCTCGTTAAAAGCTGAAGATCCAGATCGAGCAATGCCATAACCAATGAGAACAGAAGAAGGAGTAGCGAATGCAGCAAGAAGATAAGGATTTGAATCAGCAATTGTTGATGAAGATGAAGAGAGTAAATCGATAGCTAATTTGAAGAGAAAAGGAACTTGAACATTCAAGAACTTAGCTCCTACGAGACACGCTAATGCAGCGATGACTCTGAATCGGAGTTCTGGATTGTCTTTCATCCATAGATAGCTTGAAATCGTGCGGAGGATCTTTTGAGACGACGTCGCGTTGATTTGTTTACGAGATTTAATGGTGGTTTGATCCTGATCTTGATTTGGAGTTGAAGTTGAAGTGGAAAAGAACACGACGCGTGCGTTGACCGGAGATGGATATGGAGATGGGTCGGAGAGGAATGCATTGATAGCTGGTGATCTTTGAATTGAGCTACGTTTGATGAAATTGTGATGATGATGAAAACCAGAGCGAAGACGATAAGAAAGAGAAGCGCGAGAGAGGAGAAACCGAGATCCCCTCATCATCGCTTCTTGTCCGAAAGAAGCACATACAATTTGGTCCGAATATATTCTTTGATTCTCTGTTTTGGTCTCTCTGTGCTACAGAGTCGCTGAAGAAGAAGAGGAAGAAGATATCAACTCGGAAATAACCGGTTTCGGTTTATTGTATTTTTTTTATTAAGATAATGAAATTAGCTATATCGGAGATAACCGGTTATGGTTTGATTGATTGCCCACTGGGCTTGAGAGAATCAGATACTACTTTTTAGCTACGGTGGTACACACCGCAGCGAATCTGAGACTAGTCTCTCACATGGACACTTTCGAAAATTCAACTCTTCTACTATATGCAAATAATTAAAAAATTGAACGGTTTATTTGGAAAGTAAAAGAAGCAACGGTCGGTTATGTCTTCCCTCCAGACGACAGGGTTTTTATTCGGAAAAAAGATTGCCAGCACCCTGAACTGTTGGAGAATACATGGCCACACATGGCAACTAAAATAACGGATCTTCACCTACCTGAAGTATATGTATATCATGGTCACATATTCGAATTATATGTCGTCATGTATTCTACACCACAGACATAAAATCTCGGTTAACTGGTCTAAAAACTCCGGGGTTGACCAATCGTTGACTCGTCGGAACCCAGTTTAAAACCGGGTCTGAGACTTATTGACCCGACCCGTTGACCCGCTCCACGTCCGCTCCAGAGTTGGGCACTCGTAATGGGCCAGAATTAAAACAAAAGGCCCATCTTCGTTGAAGCCCTAATCTAATTGATTTGTTTCATGAAAACAATAAGGCCCATCTTCATTAAAACATTGAATCGACACCATCTTCGTAAAAAGGTTTTACCTTAGATCTGTGGAGAACAAAAAATCCCCTTTTCACTTAGGGTTTATGAGAGATTGGAAGCGTTTGAAGCTAGAGAAGACGAATCCGGTGACATTGTTGGTTGAAATCGAGATAGAAGACGAAGTCGCGTTTTGATTCTCGTTCCAATGAGGTACATTTATGCTTGCGGTTTGATTTGGTAACTTGATTTGGTAACTTCATCGATCATCTTGTTCTTCGCATTAATTTCAGCTTCAACTTCTATGAACCCGCTTTTCGGCAATCTCTTCAGTTCTTCTTCTTCAAACCACCTAAAGAACTTGCAATGAGCATTACTTCCTTCCTTGTACAACTGACAGCCAAAGAACCGCCGATTTGGATTTTTCTCCGTTTTGGATTTGTAGATCTTAGCAGGCAATCCACAATCACACACTTTCCGGCCTCCATCTAAACTCCTAAAGGTACTAGAAGATCCCGAGCTTAATTCCATCTTCTCACCTCCGTCGAACTCCTTTTTCACGATGAAGAAAATAAACAAGAACCCTAAAATCGATTTTTCAGATTTTGGGGTAAAATGTGGTGGAGCAGATGTCGTGGAGCAGGTAAACGAAGATGGGCCTTTTGTTTTAATTTTGGCCCATTAAGAAGGCCCAACTCTATTATCTGAAGCGGGTCGTGGAGCAGGTAAACGTGTCGGGTCAAAAAGTCTCGGACCCGGTTTTAAACTGGGTTCCGACGAGTCAACGATTGGTCAACCCCGGAGTTTTTAGACCAGTTAACCGAGATTTTATGTCTGTGGTGTAGAATACATGACGACATATAATTCGAATATGTGGCCATGATATACATATACTTCAGGTAGGTGAAGGTCCGTTATTTTAGTTGCCATGTGTGGCCATGTATTCTCCAACAGTTCAGGGTGCTGGCAATCTTTTTTCCTTTTTATTCGGACACCACTAAAAATGGACAGCTAAACTCCTTTTTTGCTTTGAAAGTCAATTTATAATTACGTGATTAAAGATTAGATTCCCACTTGATTTTAAAATATTAATTAAACTATATAGTGATGGTATCAAACTATCAATAGCTTTAAACCGGAACTAATCAGCACCGTCCGATTTGGAAAGATGGATGGACCAAAGGACGTGTGGGCACGAGTCCCCCCCTCTGTTCACGTGGGTCCCACGTAGCCTTCTAAGTAATCTTTTTCTTAGCCGTCCGATTGAATCCCATGAAGCTGACATGTGAGCCCCCACTTCTTCAAGATATATGTATGAAAAAAATTATTTTTGAGCTTTTATTTTCCAGCCTTTTAAAAATGTTTTTATTAATCCCACGGATACAACCGTTTTGATATCAATTTTTCTTTGAAATCTATCCGATCTATATAAGATTTTGGAGTCAAATACCAACTATAAATATCTGAACATTAATACAATAATATACATTTTGAAAAATCATGTTGTCCATTATTATTTTCTGGCATCTTATCATATCGTTAATTGATTATGTAGTATTTTTTCTTATAGAATTTAAGTAATTTATACAATTATGTAATTGTGTTTTAAACTTTTAATTGAAATTTGTGAGAGTAAATGATCAATTATGTTAGACAACTGAATTTCGCATAATTGTTAAACTTCACTATATAAACTTATCAAAAATTTGCAATAAATTTACCAAAAGTCCACATATTTTGTTTTTAAATAAGTTATATAAGTGGATATTGTTAAAAGAAGAAAAACAAAAAAGAGTTTCAAGTAAATATATTCACGGAATAAAGTGATAAATTTATTACAATGTTTTTGCATAAAAATAGATAATTTTGGCGAGAAAGAAGACTAAAAGTTAGGGAAGTGAAAAAAAAAAAAAAAAAAAAAAAAAAAAAAAAAAAAGTTAGGGAAGTGAAAAGAGACAAAACCCACCCGTCGTGTCTTCTTGTTCATCCTTTGTTTCCCTTTTTCTTTCTCACTGTTTCTGCCTTACTTAAAGTCTCAATCTTTGCTTCAAATTCAACCCATCTCTTCTTCTCCCTTCCCTCACAATCAAGTCAAATCAAATCTCCAACGATTCATTTATCTTCTTCTTCTGTTCCCAATTCTCAGCTTCTTGTTTGTCGAAAATGGAAGGCGGTTCCGCTAGTGGATCAGCTTCGGCTTTGTCAAACGATGAAAATCTCGTCGTTTCTTGTGAGGATTCTTCTTCTCCTGTAGGGAATGAGCTCGAGCTTGGTCTTACGTTGAGCCTTGGTCCAAAAGGGTATCGAGATTGTAGGGTTTCTTATGCTGATGATTCTTCTTCTTCTTCTTCATCTTCTTCTTCTCTGAGCAGAGCTAGCGTAATTGCTGGGATTAAGAGAACAGCTGATTCCATGGCTGCAACTAGTGGGTGAGTAAGATTCTCCTTCTTTCATCCAATTCTAGAAAAGCTTTTACATTTTGATCAATTATGGTTTATTTTGGGATTCTTAATATCATGATTATCAATACAACCATAAATAAAGATTTGATTTTTGCTTTTTATGGGATTTGATTAGACAGAATGTTCTTTGATCACATTTATTTGAAAAGATTCGACCTTTGTTACGTAGATGACTTTGAATGTTATGTATCTTCCTGATCATTAGGTAATTTGCTTTGGTCATTTATATCTGAAAATTGAATCTTACTATCATTAGATAATTTGTAGTATTTGCTTTGGAGGGAAAGTGGTTAATCCTGTAGACTGATGCTCTTGGTATCTGATTTTGTTGAAAGTTGTCTAGATTTGTATGTTTTTAATCCTTTTTGTGTGTTTGTTTACTCTATGTTGAGTTTTTGAAACCTTTGAAAATTTCAGGCAAGTAGTGGGATGGCCACCAATAAGGACTTATAGAATGAACAGTATGGTTAACCAAGCTAAGGCTTCGGCCACTGAAGATCCAAACTTGGAGATCCGTCAAGAAGTAAACAAGAATAGAACTGATGCAACAAAGATGAGAAATTCTATGTTTGTTAAGGTGACTATGGATGGCATTCCAATTGGAAGGAAAATCGATCTGAATGCTCATAAATGCTATGAATCATTGTCAAACACTCTAGGGGACATGTTTCTGAAACCCAAATTAGGTGCGCTTTTCGACCTCGTGGCCTTTTTTGTTTGTTCCTTTCAAGTTTTTTCTTGGTATGGGAAATGAAGTGATGATTGTTTCTGTAATCAGGTTCAAGCACACTAGAAACCGATGGTCACATGGAAACACCGCTCAAGATACTACCAGATGGGTCTTCTGGATTAGTACTAACGTATGAAGACAAGGAAGGAGATTGGATGCTTGTTGGCGACGTTCCGTGGGGGTATGTATCCATATTTACTTATGCTTTTGATGTTGAATTAATGTTAGCTCTAAATTCTGTATCATGAACCTGAGTTTTACTTGTGTCTAGGATGTTTATTGGTTCCGTGAGAAGGCTCCGGATAATGAAAACATCGGAGGCTACTGGTAAAGGTACGTTTAACGATTCGATCAAATCCCGATATCTGTATCTAACTCAATTTTTTTGTCGTTGTGACCGTGTTTGTGTGAACCTTGTTTACAGCTCAAATGATATTATGAAGCAAATAATAACCTACGAAGAACCCTTTCTGTTTGAAGCAGTAATAAGACGGATCACAGATCAAAGAGAAGACAAAAACATTGTAAGAAGCTTCTTCTTCTTCTCTCCCCTTTTACAGTTTTTTTGGCTCTGCCATTTTTCTTTAGTTAGTTATATATGTTCTCTTTGTAAATCACACTTCAAAATCTATAACAAAACCCCTGTCTTGCACAAAACAAAACAAAACGGTTCATAGCAATGCACAAAGTTAATATGATCATGTAAAACAAAGGAAAGTTATTCTACATGGAATAATTAAATCAAAAGATACAGATCTCTCTCTCTCTTTCTTCTACATACAGAACACGAATCGAACGAATCAGTTTATCGGCCTCTTTTGATTCTTTCATCTCAATCCTAAAGAAGGCCATTTACAGGTGAAGTACTAAAAACCGATGTATGTTTCTCGGCCAAGCTACGACTAGTGTTCTCTTCATTACTGTTACTTTTCCTCCTCGGTTTAGCCTCTCCGAGCATCGATATCACGTCTCTCATCGAAGGTCTGTCTTTCGGGAGCTTCGTGGTGCATAGAAGAGCGATTTGTAGAACTAAAAGCATCTCTTCTTGAACATATCTGCAGTTTCCTACATCAGGATCTAATGCTTCTTCTAGTGATATGTTGTCTCTTATCTTCCTTCTCACCCACTCCACAATGTCTACTGATTCTCCAAACTCCGGCTCCAATGGTCTTCTTCCGGTTAACAGCTCCAACAATACGACGCCGTAACTGTATATATCTATCTTCTCATCAACCTTCAATGTGTATCCATACTCTGCAAAATGATCAACCAAATTGGTTAGACTAAACCGGATTGTGATCAATTTAGTAACCGGTACGGTATTTAAACCTTACCGGGAGCAATGTAACCGTAAGAACCGGCGACCATTGAAACGGTTTCTTTCTTCCTCGCCATCATCCTCGCGAGGCCAAAATCGGCGATTCTGGCGTCGAGATTCGCGTCGAGCAAGATATTGTTGGATTTGATGTCTCTGTGAATCACCGGAGGATGACAATCATGGTGGAGATAAGCTAGGCCGTGAGCTACACCTAACGCGATGTTGTAACGCGAAACCCAATCGACGAGAAGCCTCCCGGCGGCGTTTTTGCCGTGAATCGCGTCGCCGAGGTTTCCGTTGAGCATGAATTCGTATACGATCATCATGTTTTTGTCGTTGTATAAGAACCCTAAGAGCCTCACGATGTTTCTGTGTCTCAATTTCCCGAGGAGGTTTACTTCGCCGACGAAATCTCCGGTGGTTCCATCTTCGATATCGGCGGCGGATCTCCAAAGCTTCTTCACGGCCAGCACTGTGCTCGATCGTGACATTTCTGCTTTGTATACGATTCCTGTAGCTCCCATTCCGATCATGTTCGATTCTTTGATACATGCCAAGATATCAGAAGCTGTGAATCCTAGTCTATGAAACGCCATTAATCTCCAAGGCCATTCACCTTTACTCGCCGTCTCGTCGCCGCAGAATCCGTTTGAATACCATCTTTTGTATAGAGTTCTGGCAACAATGGTGAGAATCCCTAGAGCTAGAACCGATGCTATCCCAATTAACCATCCGGCGACAATTCGTTTCCCGTGGAAGCTCTTGTGACCTGATGTTGCTCCTTGGAATTTGCTACACGGTGGAAGAACGCCGCCGCAGAGACCGGAGTTTCCTCTTAGATCATCTGGATTTATGGTTTTGAGAAAGCCGTTGATAGGGACTGGACCTGTGAGCTTGTTGTAGGAGACGTTTAGGAGTTCCAGAGCTGGAGATGTTCCGATGCTCTCTGGGAGTATTCCGGTTAAGGAATTGTTGGAGAGATCGAGCACGGCTAATGCAGACATTGTCGTGATCTGTCTAGGGATCTCGCCGGTGAGGTTGTTGTTTCTTAGGTTGAGGCTTACGAGCTTCTCGCATGAAGCAATGCTGGAAGGGATAGTTCCTGTGAGAGTGTTTGATGAAAGATCGAGATTCGAGAGTGAAGGACAATCCTGGAATTGGTCTGGAACTTCGCCGGAGATAAAGTTCTCGGCGACTAAAAACGCCTGGAGATTGTGAATTGAAAGGATTGTGGAAGGGAGAGATGATCGGATCTGGTTTCTTGAGAAATCAATGAAAGAAAGCGAAACTGAATCCGAGATGTCTCCCGGGATCCCTCCGGTGATACGATTTCCGGCTAATTCGAGTCTTTGTAGCTTCTCAAGCTTGCCAAAGCCGATGGGAATTGAACCGTTTAGTAGATTGTTTTGCATCCTGACACGAACTAGTGACTGGCAAGTGGATAGAGTCGCTGGAATCTGACCGGTGAAGGTGTTGTTGAACAGAATGAGCTTGGTTAGATTTCCCTTGTTGCATAGGGTCGAAGGAATCTGGCCTGAGAAGGAGTTTGAAGAAACGTCAAGCCATTGTAATGGAGAATTCTTCCCAAGATCGCTTGGCAACTCGCCGGAGAGTGTGTTGTTCCAGAGCTCGAGGACTTGTAACTGCTCTAGATTGCTGATCCCGGGAGGAATGGAGCCGGAGAGTTTGTTGCGCATCAGGTTCAGTAGCTGCAGATTCTTCAGCTTGGTTATCTCCATTGGAATCTCGCCGATTAAGGCATTATCGGAGAAATCAAGAACCTTTAGTGTGGTAATGTTTCCGATCTCTCTTGGGATTTTTCCGGTGAAGTTGTTCTCATACAGGAGAAGCGTCTCGAGTGACTTGAGCTTCCCGAGCTCCGACGGAATCTCACCACTGAGCTTTCCGATGGCCAAATCGAGGTACTTGAGGCTGATTATGTTTCCAAATTCCGGTGGAATCGGACCTTTGAATTCGTTGTAACCAAGAATGGCGGTTTCAAGTGAAAGGAGCTCGCCGAGAACGCTTGGTAACTCACCAGTGAGATTGTTTCCGGATAATCCGAGAAATCTCAGCTTCTGTAGATTCTTGAATGAACTTGGAAGTGACCCTTGAAAGAAATTCCCTCGGAGATCAAGAACTTCTAAAGAGACTAAGTTCCCGAGATCCTCCGTGAGATTTCCAATGAGATTGTTCCCTGAAGCATTGAGATGAACGAGCCCAAGTGATTCATTTCCAAATAGAAAAAGACTCCCTGAGAATGAATTCTGGCTGATGTCTATAGATTTCAACGGAGGGATCGATTTCGGGAGCAGCGACTCGAATCCGTTGCATGAGATGTTAAACGAAACAAGGCTTGTCAGCTGTCTGATCGAATCTGAGATTTTACCCGTGAGATTCATCCCCGACAGGTCGAGCTTCTCAACAAAGCCATGGGAGTTGCACCGAACACCGGTCCAGTTACAATGATCGCCAGTTTCTGAAAGCTTCCAGTCTTTGAGAAAGTTGAGAGGATCCACAAGAGTTGATTTTACCGAGAGCAAAACAGAGAGCTCGTTGACATTGTCGATGGAAGCTAAAACAGAGGAAGTAGAACCAATGTAACAGTAGTAGAAGAAGAGAACCATAATCTTCATCTTCAACTTCATCTTCTTCCTCTGTCTCAGCAGCTTCAACTAAAACTTGACTCCTTAGTTCATTACCAAGAACAAGACTAGTGAACATGCAAGGAGGTGGTGGAGGAAGAAGAGTATAGAATAAGAAGAAAACTCGGCAAGTATATGCTTGCTCTGTATTTATTATGTTATACTATATATATGTGATATATAAACACACAGAGATATAAAATGAATCTTGGTTTTATATGGATCTAGTGATCAAAGAGTGTAGGGTTACATGTTCTAAGAAAAAAAAACAAGATCTTGGAAGTATTTGAGAAATCTCTCAAGACATCGAACATGTGAAGAGAGAATGTGTTTTTTAACAATTACAACTAATCCAAAAAATGTGTTCGGTGTTTTAAAATTAAATTTAGTCAACTATTGATTTGCTGTATAGTGATTTGTGAATGTGCCATAGTTAGCTTAAGCTTAATCTAATAGTACTAAATTACTAATATAATTAATTTGTTTATACATACACTTGGTGTGTGGCATAGAGGTAGCTTATGCTTAACTTCATTCTAATTCAGCTTTTCTAGAATGTCTTTATCTATTTTCTCGCCTTTTTCTTTTTGTGTCTTTTAATGCTTGCCTTCTAAGGAAAAAATATATATCAAAAATACCATTTGCACTTAGCTCTTAGCAAATATTCGTTCACATCACACATTAATGATTAATCCGTGATTATATTGTAAATCTGGTATTTAGGATTTAGCCACCGAGGTGAACGTTCGAAGCATCAGAATGGGTGACCTGCACATGCGATTAAGAAGAACAAATGATCCCATTACCCATATTTAATTTCAGATAGGTCCAAATAATTATATTACATATTTAATATTAGCAATAATGAAGATGATCCCACGATCAATCTTCACGTTTCTTCTTACCCCTTTTGAATTTCGAAAAGTTTCTTTCTATTTGGTTAGTTAAAAAAAGAAAAGAAGATCGAGCCCACCTCATGGCCATTATATGAAAAAACATATTTCTTTAATTCAATCATAGTTACCATGATTTTTTTACAAAAATGTGAATATTATAATGTATGCCACTGCAGAGAGTGCAGGCTTGTTACTGTTCTTCCATTTGCATGATTGATTAGACAAGAATCTTTCCATGTTACAGGTTTTAATAAATATGCCAGTGTAACTATATGTATATAATACTATTAGTGATAACTCATCATAACAGTATATAACAAATAAAAACTAAATAAAGTGATTAATTGTATCACTACTTGAATGCATCAGCAAATAGTCCCTAATGAAAATGCTACTTTCTGAAACGTTCTTCAGATTAAAAATTAATGCTAATTTCATAAACTTTCTACCTCATGTCTAAAAGCATGTGTAGACGTATATATCTAAAGTCAGTGCCAATGCCTTTAAGGTAAAGAAAGGGGAAATAAGTGAAATGAAGACGGAATAAAAAAAAGTACGTCAAAGTTAGGAGAGAATATAGAACTCTTTATATAGAGTAGAGTGCCCAATTAGATTTATAGCATAGCAAAAAAAAATTTCATTAAACTTTTGAAAAAGAAATTAAACCAAACGTAAAAACAGTGACAAACTCAAGTTACTCAACAGAACTAGAAGATGTTTAAAGAACTCAAACCATAACTTCATATTTTAGGAACAATAATATCTATCAAGAACAACTTATCAATTTGATAAGGATAAGATAAATCAAATGCTAAATGATTTATAGGAAAATGGCAGAGAAATGCACACGCATATTCATCAAATGAATTATTGTAATACTCCAACAATAACCCACTCCTCTTACTGATTTCATGTTTCCATCCTTCTTATTACACTAAACACAAACTGTTGCTTCACATGCACTCATGTGGACCTGTCTATTATATAACTCTTTTTTTTTTCTTTCTTTCTTATTATTTGTTGTTTTTAGAAAATAAAACATACGGATCCGTAGTTAAAATTTTCATTTGCTTCTCATCCGATCCTTTCGATCGCTGGATAAATGGTTTAAATTCTACGATATATTACTCACTCAAGTAATTTTCATAATTGGTAAATAATTTTTATAATTAGTAGAATACACTTTCAGTTTTGAGTCTTTACCCAAAATAGGAAAAGAAAATAAAAATTAGTCTACACCAGAAAAGAATATTGGATGGTTTATAGAAGATGTATAGAGAGTTATAGACTATAGATCATCATAAATAAATAAAAACACTTACAAGAGTCAAGAGGTCGAAGGATTAATGGGATGCATGTGGATCATCACCTTAATGACTTACTTTACTATTAATTTTTGTATTATTAGAAAGAGAGAAACCTAATCCCACAACAAATAAGTACATTAAACTCTTTGCAAATGGTTTTTTGTGGGTTTTATTATTAACAACAGTACTAATTAATTTAACAAGTATGTATGCTGACGAATCGTCACATGGCCATGGGATGGGATTCGTTATGGCATCACAGACTCGAGAGTCCAGCTTTTCTTTACGATCTGCACACATGTGCCACGTGTGCTTCATGCTCAATCTCGAGTCAGCGTTAAACATTCTGAGCCAGCAAGAGTCTTTCTCCCGTGAAGCCAAAATGGGCTTATTATAAAACATATTGATAATTATTGGGCCTAAAGATGAAAGCCCATATAGTGAAACGATGACAGTATCCAACAAATGAAGGAACGGCTTTGGTAGTGACACGTCACGATTCTCCCGCCACCACACCAGAGCTTTTGCTTCATCTCCTTCTTCCTCTACTCTCTCTGTGTGTCTCTAATCTCACACAGACAACACAGAGATGGCTTGTGTTCGGTCGATTGGTTCTCTAACTTCTGTCACTCATTCTCCACGAAATGTTCCTCGCTCAGGTACGCGAAAACCCCCTTAATTTCGCCTTTTGAGTCTTTGAATTAGTAGTTAAATCTTCGTGTTGCATGTAGCTTGATTATGGATAATCTCCTGTAATTTTCGGTATAATGCTGCTTCCAAAACTGTAACGAGTAATAATCCAGCGCTAAATCGAGTCTCTTATCCGATTTGACGAACGAGTGGTTTAGGTAGTAACTTCATGTAATCTGATCATGGTTTCATAGTAAATGTAGATTAGGGTTCATGTTTCAATTGAAATGGAAAAAAGATTGGATTTTTACATAAATCGGTATCAGTTAACTTCAAGTGTGTAATTAAGAACCATGGTTTGATTGATCCGTTTTTATTTGCAGGCATTGTCTTATCTTCATGCTCTGTTCTTCCCATCAAAAGCTCCTCTTTCACTGGCTCCCCTGTTTCTCTCCCGCGGGCTCAACCCTCATCCCGAACAGCTCTAAGACCGAGGAAACCCGCCTCTATCACGATGATGGTAAAGCCGACGCTCCAATTCATTCAAGGGACGGATGAGATGACCATCCCTGATGTTAAGTTGACTCGGTCAAGAGACGGAAGCAACGGAATGGCACTCTTCTCTTTCGATCAGCCATCGGTTTTCGACTCTAGCGGTGAAGTCGGGGAGATTACAGGATTGTACATGATCGATGAGGAAGGTGTGATCCAATCGACGGATGTGAACGCGAGATTCGTGAATGGGAAACCGGAAGGGATTGTGGCGAAACACATAATGCGAAGTCCGAAAGAATGGGACAGGTTCATGAGGTTTATGGAGCGGTACTCAGACCAGAATGGCTTGCAGTTTGTTAAGAAGCAATGAGGTGGGAGACACAATGAGCAAAAAACATGTGTATTACATTAAATTTTTTCACTCTTTTGATTTATAATCTTTTACTCTCCTAGTTTTGATCTTTACTTAAGTATCAACTTACAATGGTAGAGTTCGTTTAATTATTCAAGATTTTGTTCTGATTTTAATCTAGATAATTCCTAAGGACTACGAGAAAGTGAGAATTAAGATGATGAGTTTCTTACAGCGTCTGAGATCAATCTACATGTCTCGATCAGCTCTTCCACCTTCCAACTCAAGGATATCTCCTTTTCAATAAAAGAATACCATGAACCTAAGTCAACCAATAATTTAACAAGTAACCAAAATCATTATAATAATTATCACGTTAGTTTTACAATTTCTGACCATTTTGGAACCACTTACCAATTTATTTGTTATATCCAATGTTCAAAAAATCGTTAGACGGTACATCAGTTAATGGAGATTTAAGTGGGATCTAGACGTTAGAGCATTATTTACTTATTTTAAAAATATTTTTCATAATTTTATAACTAAATAGTAGTTATAAAATATGAAATGTTGAAAACTTACCTATTCGAACTTATTATATATATTCATACCTAGTTTATATGAAAACTTAAATAGCTTGCTCCCAATAACTAAATTTTTTGAGAATAGTTAATTCATAATTTATAATTTTAGTAATAAGTATTTTCTTTTTGTTTATTGCTTTATTTTGTTTACTTATCCAAAACAATGTCATATTAAAAAAAAACATACACTAAACCGGCTAATTTGACTAATTAGTACTGATTTTGAACGCATAAATCAATCGCTATTGAAACTGCTCTTTTTATTTTGGTTGGAAAGTAAATTACTTATATACTTTTACTTAAGGATCACTTGCTATTAGATTTTTATTTATTTTAAAAAGAACTATCATTTATTAGTTAATATAACATAGGCAACCGAATAAAACATGCGTTAAATAAAAGATACAAAATTATGATGATAATATGCTAGTGACTATTATTTGTTTCAAAACATTCAGCGCACCGAAGTACTTATTAGCAGAAGATGATGGAGCTTCTTGCTCATATCTGTTCACAGATTGGCGTTGAAGGTATGAGAGGTATAGAAGTCCGCCAAAGGTGGAGGCAGCTTTGAGATTGTTAAGCAGGACTCACATTCTCGTTACCAGAGGCATGCTCATCAAGACAAGTCTTTAGAACCGCAGAGCCAATCATCGGTCGTCAGAATTAGCGAAATAGTTCATCAAGACATGATATTTTCTGTCTCGTTGACCCATATGCTACTTGACATTGTGATGTTTTTTTTTCTCAAATCTCAATAATTGTTGTTTGACGTTGAGGTTATAAGCTGTATTAAAGCTATTCCTATACTAAGATTTGGATTGTTACAAAATTTTGTTGATAATCTGCTAGTGACTATTATTTGTTTCTTAACATTCAGCGCACGGAAATACTAATCCAAAAAACTATTGATTGATGTGTTAGTAAATTAAACAAAAAAAAAGATAATCATCAATTCATCATCCACCACTAAAAAAAACAATCAAGAAATTGCATCGTAATTAGCATCAGTTCTTACAACAGATCAGTGTAGATAAAATAAAAGACATTGTTCTAAATGTAGAACAGTCGGAAAGAAGAAGAAAAAGAACACTAAAAACCATCAAAGTGGAGGGGCTGTGGGTTATTGGAAGCCTTTCAACTCTAGTGCTTGTCTTGCCTTATGTCTGTAGCTTGACTTAGTTGCGCCGCGGTATCTCGAGAATCTCATCATGAGATTATAAATTTTTAACGAAAAGAAAAAATGTTTCATATAAATAAGATTAAAGAATTGTGAATGATTACATTGTGAATTTTGTAAATTGTAAATTTTAACGAAAAAAAAATACTCTACTAAAGTCGCTTCTAATCCTAATAATATAATGATTCCATTGTGAATTTTGCTACTATATATAGTCTCGTAATTAACCGTGTTGGTGTTTTATATGATTAATTGATTATATATCATAGGTGTTTAATCGAATTTAACCAAAACCGTGTAAAAGTGAATAGAAACCGAAACTAAACCGAACTTGAGCATATCCCGGTTTAATTTGATTACTACATGACATTACTATATATAGGCCAAGAGTCGTTAGGAATGATGTTTATTATGGAGAGAAACAGATCAAAGAATCGTTCCCTTTTGATCATGGCAGCGACATTGATCTCTTCTTTGGCCGTTCTCTTACCGTTAACGTTACTAGCTCCGTCAATTTCCATCAAAATCTCTCGAATCGACGTCATCGGCTGGATTTGTAACAACGGCACCGTATCCCACGAAGAGGCTTACCGGAGATCTTATCAGATTAACCTCGACGCGATCAGAGATGATATGAGGCATGTCAAGTTTGGAACTCATGAACACGGAGATTCTCCGCAGAGAATGTACGTTTTGTCGCAGTGTGTTAGCGATCTCTCATCCGATGAATGCAATTTATGTTGGTCACGTGCTACGGATCTCCTCTCTCAATGTTTTCCGGCCACCGGTGGTTGGTTTCACCTTGACGGTTGTTTCGTTAGAGCTGATAATTATAGCTTCTATCAAGAGCCTGTTTCTCATCAGGACACCAAGGTATAATAATAATTAGATGGTTAGGTTTTGTTAGAAATCTCACATCTAAAATATGATGTGACATGAACCAATCCACTCATTATCAATTAGTTTTGAGTCGGAAGCCGATGAAATTTAACATATTTGGATCAATTATGCACACACTTGTCTAATAGCGAACTTAGACCTAGGATTTAGTGTGGATTTTAGCTTAAGAAATCCGATTTTGAATAAAATTTAACTAAATTATCCGAATATGTCGACCATTTTGGGAATGTAGATATGTGCTAGTGACAAGGAGAAGTCTGCAGAATTGAAAGGTTTAGTAAAGGAAGTGACCAAATCCATTGTTGAGACGGCTCCATATAGTCAAGGTTTCTCTGTGGCTAAAATGGGAACCCGGGATTTAACGGTTTACGGGTTGGGAATATGCTGGCGGACGCTAGATGATGAGTTGTGCAAATTATGCTTAGCAGATGGAGCTTTATCGGTTACGAGCTGTGTACCATCCAAAGAAGGTTTTGCCTTGAATGCAGGCTGCTACTTGCGTTACTCTAACTATACATTTTATAACGAACGCGGATTGCTTTCTATGAGTATGTCTCTGTCTCCTAACTCTTGTGTGATTCTTCAAATTGTGATTTAGTCCTTTAATGATCTTAACTTTTGTTTTGTTCTCTTCTTGTAGATTTAACAAAAGAAAACTTTGTGCATATATTCGTTCTTTCTATGGTGGGTGTGTTGGCTATTGCAGCTGGATCTTGGTGTGGAAAATGCATCTATATAAGAACTAGTCCAAAGAAGAAGCTTAAAGGTAAGTTCCTTGTGTTGAACTAATTAAGACTATATTGTGCCAAAGGTAAGTTAGCTCATACATGAACTAAGATTAAAAAGTTTCACTTGTTTGGACATCTAAGGATAGAGAAGGAGTCAGAGTCTATATGTAATGACTCACACTTGATGAGCTTTGAGTATTCAACTCTTAAAAAAGCAACCAACAACTTCAATGAGAGTTGCAAGCTTGGTGTTGGTGGATATGGGGAAGTCTTCAAGGTTTCTCTCTTCTCTATGTAACTATCTTTTTTTTTTTTTTTTTTCTATGTAACTATCTTTCTCTACATCTTACTACTATTTGAATTGTTAAAATGCCTTATTATTGTATTTTTGACAGGGAACTCTGTCTGACGGTAGAGAAATTGCGATTAAACGGCTGCATATAACAGGAAAGAAGCCACGGGACGAGATCCATAATGAAATAGATGTAATTAGTAGATGCCAACACAAGAACTTGGTTAGGCTCTTAGGTTGCTGCTTCACTAACATGAATAGTTTCATTGTTTATGAGTTCCTCGCCAACACAAGCCTAGATCAAGTCTTATTCAGTAAGATCTCTTCACCGAATCACGCATGTTTAGACAATGCATATTTCTTAAAGTTTCTTAACTTTTTTGCTTGACATGGAAGTGAAGACCCCGAGAAGAAGAAAGAGCTCGACTGGAAGAAGAGGCGGACAATAATCTTAGGAACAGCTGAAGGTTTAGAATATCTTCATGAAACGTGCAAGATCATTCACAGAGATATCAAAGCAAGCAACATTCTGTTAGACTTAAAGTACAAACCCAAAATTTCAGATTTTGGATTAGCCAAGTTTTATCCAGAAGGTGGCAAAGACATCCCTGCTCCTTCTCCTTCTCCTTCTTCAATCGCGGGCACTCTGTAAGTCCTTTCAACACAAAGACTTTATTAGAGGTCCTTATTATTGTTTTGATTTAGAATGTGAAATGGAATAAGTGCATTGTTTACAGAGGATATATGGCTCCTGAATACATTAGCAAGGGAAGACTAAGCAATAAAATTGATGCTTATAGCTTCGGAGTCCTTGTTCTCGAAATAACCAGCGGTTTTCGAAACAACAAATTCCGCTCTGATAACTCCCTTGAAACCTTAGTCACTCAAGTGAGTCTCCATCTTCATCACATCAATCTTTTAACTCCTTAGCTCTGATTTACCTTCATAACCCATTTTCTAACCTTTTAATTTCTTGAATAGGTTTGGAAATGTTTTGCTTCAGACAAGATGGAAGAGATGATAGACAAAGATATGGGAGAAGAGACAGATAAGAGAGAAGTGAAGAGAGTAATGCAGATTGGTTTGTTGTGCACACAAGAGTCTCCACAGCTTCGTCCAACGATGTCTAAGGTTATACAAATGGTTAGTTCCACAGATATTGTATTGCCCACTCCTACTAAACCACCTTTCCTTCATGATTCCATGTAAAAATTCATGTATAATTTATATAGATCCCTCACTTTTTTATTGTTAATAACATGTTACAAGAGAAAACAAGACAACAACAAATAATCATTGTGTATTTCGTAAAATAACTATTAAAATTTATGTTTATTTTTCTTCTAGTTATGTAGATAGATTAAAAATATACATTTTGAAATTTATCCCAATATTAATCAGATGAACAAGTATAACTTTAGGAGAATACACCTATATATGCTTATATATGATTAATCACAAAATATGGTACAATGTGATAAAATAAATGAATGAGATAAGACTGGTATGGTGAATGTATCATTGTCTGATAAGTTAGTGCTTTGTGTTGTTATTTGTGGAAGATTTGTACCGTTCCAACCGTCCATTACTTTTTTTGAGAAAAATGTGTTGAGAGGGCAATTTTCAAATTTGTAATTTGCCACTTATACATAATACCTTTGATTTGATTTGTCAAGTAGGTAGTTCTTACTTCTTACTACATCGATGACATGCACTTTAATTTAGCTGTCATTTTAGAGAAGAAATTACAAAAAGTTATCATTGTACATTGTCTTAAGTGGGTGGTGAACAGTTTACATCAACGGTGACGATGAAAAGTGTAACAGTGAATATAGAATAATATACTGTTAACACATGATAGTGTAAAGTGAACATTTGTATAACGAACAAGTGTGTGGTGACCGTGGATGGTAAACAATAATATACTATCACCAGTGTAAAGACATTGTTGTATTAATGTGACCCATGTGACGAAGGAATGTAAAAATCATAGATCATCACTTTGGCTTAATCTGTTGGCTAATAGAGTATATGAATAAATAACCTTAAATTGAAAACAAAATAAGAAAAAATATCTAAAAAGAATTACGAGAATGTAACAAAAGTCCAAAATGTAGATGCACACATGTGTTACATGTTCTATAAAATTTAATTTGTGGTGTATCATTTATGAATAAAACCATAAATAGAAAAACAAGAAAATATCTAAGGAAAAAAAAAATATTGCTAAAGTCAAAAATAGATGTACGCATGTGTTATTCGAGTATCCCAATTCTTTCGAAGGTATTAATATTTTATATTTATGATAAATTTTACAGCTATTATGATAGAGAGTGACTTATTCTACTATATAAACCCTCAAACGTTAGACCATTGAGTCATGCAATTCACAAAGCTTCTTTAATACCATACATACACATTCTTACAACAGCTACCACTACCTTTCGAGATGTAAGCATCTCCTCTAATCTCTACCTTTTTCATTATAAAATTAAAATATTTATAAAAAGTTACACATCATCATCTTTCATAATGTGTTACAAATATTAATCTAATATAATAAAAAAACGCAAAATGTTTTAAACCCAACATATGCATGACAGGGAATTTGGTAACGGCAACGGCTACAGCAACGGCAACAGCTACAGCAACGGCAACAGCTACACCAACGGAAACGGCTACACCAACGGCAACGGCAACGGCAACGGCAACGGCAACGGCTACACCAACGGCAATGGCAACGTTAATGGTAACGGAAAAGTTAACGGAGCGAAGGTGATAAAGATGAAACCAATGGACAGTGAGTTGCTGAGAGAGCAAGGTCACATAATGGTCGATTTTATTGCTGATTATTACAAAAATCTTCAAGACTCTCCTCAAGATTTCCCTGTTCTTTCCCAAGTTCAGGTTTCTTATCTTCTCAACTTTTCACTACAATGTATATAAATGTAACCAGTCATTAATTATTTGTGTGTGTGTATACATATTTAGAGTGTTTTTTTACTATATAACAAATTTTTTGGTTATTTGTCGCAGCCTGGTTATCTCCGTGACATGTTGCCTGATTCAGCACCTGACCAACCTGAATCGTTGAAAGAACTTCTCGACGGTACGTGAAATATTTTTTATTTTAAAGCAAAATTGATAACATGAACTTACAAAACAATTTTTATATATGTTAATTAAATGAGATTTATAATTTATAGACGTTTCGAAGAAGATAATGCCGGGGATAACTCATTGGCAAAGCCCGAGTTACTTTGCGTACTATGCATCAAGCACGAGTGTGGCCGGATTCTTGGGAGAGATGCTCAACGCCGGCCTTAGCGTCGTCGGTTTCACTTGGCTCACTTCTCCTGCCGCTACTGAGCTGGAAATCATCGTTCTTGATTGGCTTGCAAAATTGCTACAACTCCCTGACCATTTTCTCTCCACAGGTTCTTCCTTAATCTCATCTCATTCTTCTAAAAATTGAAAGAGTCCACTAACACATCAGTCGATCGAGTTTTATGAACTAAAGAATAAAGAAAACTCGACGGAGTTTTAAAATTAAGTCATTTGATTTAAATAACTCCAATCTTACTATTTTCGTAAGAGAACAAAAAATTGATTAATAGAAACTTTTCCTTAAAGTGTTATTTTTTATAGCAAAATATTGTAGTACATTTTTACATATATCCACTTTTTAGACAATGATGTAGATGATTTATATCGCTAAGTCTACACTTATTGCAGCAAACTGTGCTTCCATCAATGGAGTGTAACTCTCTTTATCTAATTCAAGTCTAAGTGACCCAACGTTTTTATGACCTCATACGTACATATATAACAAAAAAATTATTACAATACATGGCAATTATATCAAATGAATAGGACATTCAATTGGGACCATATAGTAGTAATAAGGCTGTTCAAAAAAAGGAAGAAATAATGTAGTAACAAAAAAAAAACCGAGCATTTAATTCAATTATTTAATATAAATGAATTATTAAAAAGGAAATGGAGGAGGAGTGATCCAAGGGACAGGATGTGAAGCAGTGCTTGTGGTAGTGTTAGCTGCTAGAGACAGGATTTTGAAGAAAGTTGGCAAAACATTACTTCCTCGACTTGTTGTTTATGCCTCTGACCAAACCCATTCTAGTTTCCGAAAGGCTTGTCTGGTTGGTATATAGTAGGGAATCTAGTTTACTTTTTGTTTAAATATCAATTCACAGGTTAATAATTAATCATGTTAACTGTGATGATGTTTATAGATTGGTGGAATACATGAAGAAAACATTAGGCTGCTCAAAACTGATTCTTCCACCAACTATGGAATGCCTCCAGAATCACTTGAAGAAGCTATTTCTCATGATCTCGCTGAGGGTTTTATCCCTTTCTTCATTTGTGCTACTGTAATTTTCTTACACACATATACTAAATAATTGAATTGAACAATTATTGTTGTTAGTTGTTACCAATACTAGTTATAGATTGTGTACCTCTTGATAATTATCTCGTCCATTGCTAAATATGCAAGTGTGGGATTTTCAGGTTGGGACAACGTCTTCAGCGGCGGTTGATCCTTTGGTCCCATTGGGGAAAATTGCAAAGGTAATTAAACATATATCATAAATAATTCACTAATTTGTGGACTGCATCAACCAAATTTTTAATCAACTTTATCTACCGCATTGATCACACTGCTTCAACAACTGCAATTATTAGACATTTGAAATTTTGACTATAATAAATTTAATGCGGTGAAACAAACATTGTACTATGTGACTAAGACTATAGGAGTATTATAGATTACATGTCAATGAAAAAAATTGGTATGTTGTGTAGAAATACGGGATATGGATGCACGTAGATGCAGCTTATGCAGGGAATGCGTGTATATGTCCAGAATATCGAAAATTTATCGACGGGATTGAAAACGCAGACTCCTTTAACATGAATGCTCATAAATGGTTATTTGCTAATCAAACTTGTTCACCTCTTTGGGTTAAGGTATGTTTCATAGATCTCATTTTCCTTAATTTATACTGGTGTTACTAATTAAATAATCTCGTTTTTCAGTTATTGTTCTATTTAGTCAATTTATATTAATTACTAATTTTGTTTATATTGGAATCAAACAGGATCGATACTCTCTCATTGATGCTCTCAAAACGAATCCGGAGTACCTAGAATTCAAGGTCAATGTCTCTCATGTTCATCATTTTATTACAAACATAAAAGAACCAATATCTTTATATATGGAAGATCTAATGAAGCGTAACAAGCGTTATATATCATATAATATAGATATATAACTAAAATGTGTAAGAAATGAACAATTTTTATAAGACTTTATCATTCATGAACATATTAAAATCGTTAACAAAGTATATTTTAAGACGGTAAAATATGTTGAGTGAGATGATCTTAATTATATTTGATTCAATGGAAATATCAGGTTTCTAAGAAAGATGCGGTCGTGAATTATAAAGATTGGCAAATTTCTCTCTCTCGGAGATTCAGGTTCTTCATATACGTCCGTTGTATTTGTTGGTCCTATATAAGTCTAATAAACTTACATATTATTCACGAATTTGATTTATACAGATCGTTGAAGTTATGGATGGTTTTACGGCTCTATGGCTCAGAGAACTTGAGAAACTTTATAAGAGACCATGTCAATCTCGCTAAGCGTTTTGAAGATTATGTAGCTCAAGATCCACATTTTGAGGTTATATTTACATTTGAAAAAAGTTTCAGAACATCAGTGAATGCCACATCTATTCTATATAACCAAATCTAATTAGTAAAACTTTTTTGTTTGTTTCTTATACATATAAAGGTTGTCACTACTCGGTACTTTTCACTCGTTTGCTTTCGCCTTGTGCCTGTTGACGGCGATGAAGACAAGTGTAACGAACGGAACCGTGAACTGCTTGCCGCGGTTAACTCCACCGGCAAGATCTTCATCTCTCACACGGTGAGTTGTTGTATGAAGAAATAATGAATGTGTTTGGTTTGAGTGATATATTTTCAAAGATATAAAATGAAAAATGAAATTTAACTAAGCATTATTATTATTAACAGGCTCTATCGGGAAAATTTATATTACGATTTGCTGTTGGTGCACCGTTAACGGAGGAGAAGCATGTCACTGAAGCATGGCAGATCATACAGAAACATTCCTCCAAATTTACCCGCAACGGCCATTATTAAGAATATTTCAAAATAAACCACTATCTTTTTATTTCGCTCAATAAAGTCCTCCTCTATCTTCAACGATTTCTGATGGAGGGGCCATTTTTATAATATTTGTTGAATTTGGAATAAAACTTATGAAATCTTTTTATTGTAATTTGCTCAAGTTGAAATTAATAAAAATTGTCTTACTTTTCATGTGTGGACAATCATTCGATATCACAATATATTGAGAGGTACGAAATTATCGGGATTGGGTATGAGATTAGTTTATTGGATTTGGGCCTGGCCTTATTGTTAATTATTAAATTAATTGACATATTTACCCTCATCATCAAATATACATTTTTTTATTCATATCTTCTTCGATTCAAAACCCTAATTCAATTTTTCTATTATCTGCCTGCTAAAGTCAATGATTCTCACTAAATCAGAATTTTCCTGGAAAATCTGAAGAGAAAAATCCTTCTTTGTTTGATGTGTTCTATCTTATGAGACATGTATTTTGAATTTCGACTGGATTTTATTTGCGAAACTTTGTCCGAATTCCGATGACTTCGATGAATCATATCGTTGTAGATGTTAGTTCAGACGAAGATGATGATAAACCAGTAGATTACTCTTATTTGTTTGACGAAATTCTGGGAATTTCCAATGAGAAGAAACCCATCAAAAGTACTGATTTGTTGAATGAAGACGACGACGATTGTGTGATTTTGGATTGTGATCCTACGGCGAAGGAGACTGCGATTGAAACTTGTGGAACTGATGAAGTTCTTGTAGTTGGCCAAAAGGGTGAGGTAAATTTTTTATCTTTTTTTTTTATTTCTTTGAAAATTCTTCCCAATTGTTACTAATTTTCTCAAAGTTTGGAACTTTATGCCCTAATTTTGAATTTGGTTCATCAAGTTTGAGTATTGTCTACTTGAGAGAGTAAATTGAGTTTATATATGAAGGTTTTAGTATATGCAGCCACTTAGTATAGGATTTGATTCTTCAAAGTGTATAGAATGAAATCATCGAATTGGTTTTGCTCTGTTTACATCTTTATACAGTTTGTAGTAACAATGTCTAAGTAATTTATTTTTGGTTTTGCAGATAGCTTGTAGGGATTTTCCGCATCCGCGACATGCTTGCGCTAAGTACCCGTTCAAATCCACATTACACCAGACGTTTTGTGAGATGGTAAGAATGTGACGTTGTTTCTTTGTTCTTTTTTTTTGAATCTCCTGAAGTGATGATGCTTTTCTTGCTAATGAACTTTCTTTGTTTTGCTTTTCTGTTTGTTTACAGTGTCACTGTTATGTTTGCGACACCCGTGCTCCGTGTCCTTATTGGTTTAGTGGTGGGATCTCCAACATTGATCACTGTCATGCCAATGATAAAGAGAAGACATGGAAGAATCAACGGGAATGCATCAGGACCGAAAATATGCTACCTCGAGCTGTTTCGAAACCTGCCTCGACCAAATTACAATTTAAAAGGCCTCCACGGCGTCGATCTGTACTTGTACCTGTACCGTCACTTCATAACTCGTCTTCCCCTGGAACCCAGTTTGGAATCCGGGCTTGCTCCACAGCTACTAGGGTTGCAAGTCGCCCAAAAACATACACCAGACCAGGTAATAGAACCGAGCAATTAAGAACCCTCCAGCAAAATCCCAGGTTACAACCTCAGGCTGTGCAGTCATTACCAAATCACAGAGGCGGCTCTAATAATGGTAATCCAAGTCCTCAAGCTGTCCCTTCCAATCCATACGTATGGACTCGAAGACCAAGTAAAGGCGTTTATCCTCCGGAAAACAGTGTAAAGAACATTTCTCAAGGCTCACAACCTACCCATTATGCTCCTCCCATGGCTTCACAAGGCGCACAACCTACCCTTTATGCTCCTCCCATGGCTTCACAAGGCGCACAACCTACCGATCATGCTCCTCCCATGGCTTCACAAGGCTCACAACCTACCCGCTTTGCTCCTCCCGTGGCTTCACAAGGCAATGCACAGCGGATTGTTACTGGTTATATCTCAACTGTGCCGGTATCTCACAGCAAAGAGTACGCAAAACAGTTTAGCCGGAATATGTATTCTGCTAATGTTCAGACGAGTGCAGTTTCGGCTATGACTCCTAATCCTCTGGCGAACCAGCAACAACAACATCAACAATCAGGAAGAGGTACCGATAGAGTATTGTCCGAGTTTGAAGACTGGCTCTTGGACGACTCAACCTTGTCTTGTCCCTTGTCAGGTGAAGACAATGCTGCTTCTACATTCAAAATCGATTTCGAAACCTTCTTGAATGATTGAAACGTTAGGATAGTCTAGATTTCCTAACTTAATTGTAGACTTAAGCTGTACAGAGTAGTATTAGTCAAGAGTTTCTTGTTAGGAAGAGTCTACAAAACATTTGTGATAAGATTTTTGAAATTTGATGAAATTTTTTTGTTAGTTGCAGATTTGTTGTGATTAGTAGAATGAGATAATATTTTTATGTTTCACACAACTTAGTTAAATTCCCCCTCGCTTAAATTAAAATTCTTTGTTTGGTTCTTTTGGATTTTCTAATTTATTTTACCTAACCAGATTAAAATTTGTCATAAATTAATTCAATGGTATTTAGTATTTACTACTTACCAATCAGAATTCATCCATTGAAAGAAAGTAAATTAACCTTTTTTTATAGTCAAAGATATATTTGTTCCCAAAAAAAAAACTATTAGAAATAGGAAAATAAAAATAGTCCACAAATTTTTTAATGTTTGGGCAACTACAGTCCACACATTACAAAACGTATTTTTGGGAAAATTAAAAAATTAATTACTTCGGAAAAGAGCAGTAATATATTTTAATTACGTTTTTTTGGTTGGTTAGCCGTTGCCCGTTATGAGGAAGAAAAGTCAAAGTAAACACCAACAATAGAGGAATAAAACTGTTACAGAATCTTAAATTTTATAGTAATATCATTATTACTATAGAGAAAAATGAAAATAGAATCTGAAAGATTCAAATTCTCCGATAAAAGATTCAACAGAATCTCTTGAATCTCTCTACCTTCCTCCTCTATAAACTCTAATCTCTCTCTCTCTCAATCTTTGTTCATTTCTCACAAATCCTCTTGTAACAATGGCGACGAGTCTCTCTTGCTCTGCCTCTGATCTGATTCCTTTACTATCAGGTGGAGCCAATGCCACCGCCGCAGCCGCCGCCGCTGAATACATCTGCGGGAGATTCGACACAGTCGCCGGGAAATTCACCGACGCCGCTTACGCAATCGACAACACTTACCTTCTCTTCTCCGCTTACCTCGTTTTCGCGATGCAGCTCGGATTCGCCATGCTCTGTGCCGGATCTGTACGTGCTAAAAACACGATGAACATTATGCTCACGAATGTCATCGACGCTGCAGCCGGAGGTCTCTTCTATTACCTCTTCGGTTTCGCTTTCGCTTTTGGATCTCCTTCTAATGGATTCATCGGAAAACATTTCTTTGGAATGTATGATTTTCCTCAACCTACTTTTGATTATCCTTATTTTTTATATCAATGGACTTTCGCTATCGCCGCCGCCGGAATCACCAGTGGTTCGATCGCGGAGAGGACTCAGTTCGTGGCGTATTTGATCTACTCTGCTTTTCTCACGGGTCTTGTTTACCCGATTGTGTCGCATTGGTTTTGGTCTTCTGATGGTTGGGCTTCTCCGGCTAGATCTGAGAACCTTCTGTTTCAATCAGGTGTGATTGATTTCGCTGGTTCTGGTGTTGTTCATATGGTTGGAGGTATTGCTGGTTTATGGGGAGCTTTAATTGAAGGGCCAAGAATTGGTCGGTTTGGAGATGGGGGTAAACCGGTTACGTTGCGTGGTCATAGTGCTACGTTGGTTGTTCTTGGAACGTTTTTGTTATGGTTCGGATGGTACGGGTTTAACCCTGGATCGTTCGCAACCATTTTTAAGTCGTATGGAGAGACTCCGGGGAACTCGTTTTACGGACAGTGGAGTGCGGTTGGAAGAACCGCGGTTACAACCACGTTAGCTGGTTGCACGGCGGCGTTAACGACTCTGTTTGGCAAAAGACTTATTGATGGGTATTGGAATGTTACTGATGTTTGTAATGGTTTGTTAGGCGGATTTGCGGCTATAACTAGCGGATGTTCGGTTGTGGAACCGTGGGCCGCGCTTGTATGCGGGTTTGTAGCCGCATGGGTGCTGATGGGATTCAATAGACTAGCTGAAAAGTTCCATTTTGACGATCCGTTGGAAGCAGCTCAGCTTCATGGCGGTTGCGGTGCGTGGGGGATCATTTTCACCGGGTTGTTCGCGGAGAAAAGATACATTGCTGAGATCTTTGGAGGGGACCCGAACAGGCCTTACGGGTTGCTAATGGGAGGAGGAGGTAGGTTGCTTGCGGCTCACGTCGTTCAGATTTTGGTGATTACGGGTTGGGTTAGTGTGACAATGGGGACTCTGTTTTATATTTTGCATAAGCTGAAACTGTTGAGGATACCGGCGGAGGATGAGATCGCCGGGGTGGATCCGACGAGTCATGGAGGGTTGGCTTATATGTACACAGAAGATGAGATCAGGAATGGGATCATGGTTAGGAGAAACGGTGGTGATAATGCTCAAGGAAATGTAGGTGTTTGATTTGTTTGGTTTTAATACTATTTCTTAGCTTTTGTGTGATCTTTTTCTAGTTGTTGTTTTGGTGTGTGTATATATTTCATTAAGTTGCTCTTTGCATGGGAATAAAAGATATTAGTTTCGCTGTTTATTTCTCTCTTGACTATATCTTTCCTCGCCAAAAAATTAGGGCAAGTCCTCAAACATTTGAAAATTTCAAAATAAAATGAAAATCATGTGAAACAATCGGAGAAAGATACGAACGAAACGTTGAAATCCATAGACAAATAATTCAGATTAATGGGCCTTTAAAATATAAAAATTAGGGGCCTAGGTGGTTAAGCCCAGGACCGATTCTAGTTACTACTAGACTAATGTAGTTGTTAAAAATTAGTTTTATTATAGGATATAATTTTGTATATTTTAAATATCTTAAATAATCAAACTTTAATTTTAAAATAATTCTATTTTTGAAAAGAAAATTCTAACTCAGACGTATTAAATATGCTGAAAATTGTGAATATGAGAACATTTTGAGACACGTCCGAATGAGACACAAGTAGTACAAAGGACATGATACATCATCCCATGCAAAAAAAGACGACAATAAAAAATCCAAGTAAAAAAACAAAACACTCACACGGGAATCGGAAAGATATATATAAATGACCAAAGTAAAGATATAATGCTTGCATACATACCCCATACTATTAATCAAAACTCAAACCAATCTTCTTTAAAAAAAAAAAAAAACTCACACCAATCTTATATCCTAAATCTTCATTAGTGCTCTGAGAAATCTTTCATTCAGCTATTAAATTCTTCAGGATTCTAGACCATAAGTGAAACAAATTTAAGTTGTTTTGAATTGGTCTACGAAGTTTGTGGTTGAAATAGCGAGAATATTTGCAAATTTAAGTTGTGATTTTTGTAGACAAATGATTATATAGGGGGCTATATTTGCAAATGTATATCATCAGGGTAAGAGACAAAAACCACAAAAGTGGGCTACAATATGACTTTGAGAATTAATGTCGGTATCTTCGAGAACCATTGATTCCCTTATCTAGTCAGATACTGCACTATTCATAGCCCAGTCAGATTACGCCACGTGATGGTCAAACTGGATTCTCAGTCAAACCTTTGACTCAGTGGATCCAAAATACACATGCATGTCACTTAAATTATGATAACAAAATATGTGAAGAAGTTAAATTTATGAATTAATTATGGATTTGCCATTTTTTGGGATGGCATTTGTGGATTTTGCCCTTTTTTGAATAGTTTATGGATTTTGCCATTTTCAGGCTATAGAAATATGATTTAACATGCGTTTTATTCGTTATGTTTGGGTTTAGTCGGTTGTGGTTGTTCTTAGGGTTTAGTATTTTGTATAAACTACGTATTTTTACAAAAAAAAATCCGAAATACGTACATTTTTAAGTGTTAGAAAATGGCATATCCGTAAGATTTTTGTAAAAATGACAATTTCAAAAGATTTCTATGAAAAAATGGCAAAATCAACAATAATCCCTAAATTTATTTCCATATACCTATAAGGTTAAATGATCTTTTGTTGAAACAAAGTATTTTTTTTTTTATAGTATTATCAGTCAATTAAGAATAACATTTCAAACTATGGCAAGAGTATTATTAAACATTATAATAATTATTATTATTAAATGGTGAATTTCATAGCCATTATTGGAGACATCTGGTTTTTCTTTTTGTTCTTTATTTTTATTTCTCTAGTCAATAGAGATATTTCTCTTTCTTACTGCATCGATCCATATCTTGACTGCATAAATACGTCAAAAGAAAGCCTTAACGATTACACACTCTCATACTTATCTCCTTTTTACGTTTCTCATTTCTCTCCTCTCTTTGAAAAATAAAAATATTTGATTAGAAACAAAGGAGATAATAATAAATGGGAGATCAAAATCCAAGAATCATCGTAGAGAAAAACCCATCTCAAGCTCGTCTTGACGAACTAAAGTTCAAGTCATGGCCCAAGTAAGAATTGACTCTCTCTTTAATTTGTTTTAAATTACTCGTGTGAGATCGATTTGGCAAAGCTGCATGAGATAGATTTAGGAAATTTTGTATCTTATGGAATCAAATTGGGATTTTGGTTTCTTTGTTGTTGAAGGTGGGGATGTTCACCAGGGAAATACCATTTGAAATATGAAGCAGAAGAGATATGTTACATTGTGAGGGGTAAAGTTAAGGTTTACCCTAAACCACCATCATCATCATCATCATCATCGGATGCAGAAGTTGAATGGTGTGTAGAGTTTGGGGCAGGTGATATTGTCACTTTTCCAAAGGGACTTTCTTGTACTTGGGATGTATCTCTCTCTGTTGACAAACACTACATTTTCCTCTCTTCTTAATTTTTGTATACTTGTTTTTTTTATTCTTTTTTTTTGTATTTCTAACATTGTGATTCGTATAAGTTGTTGCATTTAATTGGGTGTCCTTTTAGTTTTTTGTTTAGTAAGAAAATATAGATGTGTGCATTAATAATGGCATAATGAAACAATGTTTTCACAAATCAAGCTTTGACTAAACCTCATCAATTCGAATAGTCCTGAGATGAATCTTCAGGGTAAAATGTCAGGGCATATAAAGCCTTCACCACTAGAACCCTAACCTTTTTATATGATTGAATTTTTTTTGTTAAAGTATATGATTGAATTCATATGAGTTATTATAAGTTGTTCAAATATTTGGAAATTATGAAACCTTAAACGTTGGATTCTCTAAGTCAACAAGAGGTGATCTTCTTTACTTGTCCCTTTATGCTTCTAATTAATAATACTACTAAATTTCCTGTCTTTAAGATCCGCTGACCAGTCAACCTTCCATATTGTTTACCTTAGAGCATGATTAACAATGGTATCTTAAAAATGGTTCTTAGAAGTTTTAAAGTTAAGAACTCTTAGTTTTGGGTCTTAGCTAAGCCACTTTTCTTAGTTTTGGATCTTAGCTAAGCCACATTTCTTACTTAAGAACTCTTTAAGATACCCTTGTTAATGGTGGTCTTAGCTTTAGGCAAAGCATATCATATTTTAAGTTTTAATTTGAAGAGAAACTATATTGAATCATCATCATTCATCAATAAACATATACTCCCTAATCAATAATCATGTTCCCATTATCGAATGCTTTGACTGGTAACCGAGTAATAAATAATAAAAATTACTAGAATGGAGAGAAATGGAATAAAAAAAAAAATACAGATGAAACAAATTTTCTCATTGTAAATTAAGTGAAATCAAAGACACACGTCTGAACTTAGGTTAACGTAAAAGTAAAGCTAACAAAATCCACTTCTTTTTTGTTTCTTCAATTATAAGTAGTGTGATATCAGCAAGATTTAGTCATATATACCCCAAATCAACATGACATCGTTGAATGATGATATATCCATCAATAGCGTTTAAAGGCTTTAGAACATACTGTAAAAGTTTGCACCATTCACACGTTCAAATGTTATTTACTCCGTTGCTAAAATAATAATGCTGGTTAGCATTTTAAAAGCCAATCGTCAACATAAATGTTAAACTTAATCAACGTAACTAGTAATATGCCACTACCATTATCAAGTCCACTATCATAACGGTTCAACATGTTACCGTTCAAAACCAACATGTCACATAACATCATCAAAAGATATGTGATCATGTGAGATTAGACTTTGGACAAAATTTTGACAAAAGCCAGAAGAAAAATCAGTTAAATGCTTTCATAATAAAGGAAAAAAAAAAAAAAAAACGTTCCAAAAGCTTCTAACTCATTGAAAAGGTTTTGGTCCAAACCGATTGAACCGGCCGGTTTGATCTGAATTTTAACTCACAACCTCTCTCTCACTCGTTGACCAAAAAAAAACCTCTCTCTCTCTCACACTCAGAAATGCTCTGCTTCACTCATGTCCCACCTCTTCCTCTCTTCTCCACCTCCGGTATCTATCTTCCGGTCTCAAGACGATTCACAAGGTCGCTTTCTCAGTTTCCGAGCATTGTATTCTCTGTTTACTTCAGCTCTTACTGACTTTCTGATAGCTTCTTCTCTCGTACTTTTATGATTCAGTTTCAGGACTAGAATGTCTTCTTCTTCCTCCGTAGATTCTGTTCCTCCTCCGCCGGATAATGCCATCGTCGTGAGTTTTGTACCTCCTCCATGAATTGGGTTTTTGACTTGAATCGCGCTTATAAGAGAATGACATTCTTCTTGTGATTTTTGCAGCTTGGTTGTGGTGGCATCGCTGTGGATTTCTTAGCGACTGTGGATTCTTATCCTGAACCCGACGACAAGATCCGAAGCACTAGCCTAAAGGTAAGTCCTTTCCGCTCCCACCTACGATCTTCTGTTTTAGTAGTGATTTTAGGGGTTTAGGTTTTTAGAGTTGAGAATGTTTTCAGGTGCAAGGAGGTGGAAATGCTGCAAATGCTTTAACTTGTGCTGCTCGTTTGGGATTGAATTCGAGACTGATTAGTAAGGTCATTCATTGATTTCTCTTTTCTAAATCGAAAGTTTGGGCATGAACAGATTCAACATTAGTGTGTAGTGATGCTAATTGATTAGTAATGAAAAATATATCTTTAGGTAGCGAATGACTCTCAAGGAAAGGGTATGTTGGAGGAGCTTGAAGCTGATGGTGTGGATACTTCTTTTCTTGTGGTAATGCTCAACTTTAAGATCATTGTGTCGAGTCTTAGACTCTAAAGTTTGCAGTTTTGACTTCAGTTCCTAATGTAAGTAATTGATCTCTTTTTATCTCATCTCGTGGCAGGTCTCTAAAAAGGGCAATTCACCATTTACCTATATCATAGTTGACAACCAAACGTGAGTCTTTTTTTATCCCCGATGTTGTTTGTGAATTTGAGGACCTGGTTTATATTGTAAGCAGTTAGGTTGGAGTGCTGTTGTCTTCTTTGTGTCAACTTATAGTAGTTAAGTATTCAAGCAATAGTTACTTTAAAAACTAGAATGTGAAATGGTAGTCCTATGGCTTGGAACTGTTTTGTTTGCCTAGATCATCAGATCTTTATTGGTTATTTTTTTCAGGAAAACGCGTACTTGTATTCACACGCCTGGAGACCCCCCCATGTTACCAACTGAACTTTCTCAATCGAGCATGTTCTCAGCTCTAGACAGAGCAAGCATTGTATACTTTGATGTAAGATTACACGAAACGGCCTTGATGATTGCAAAAGAGGTAAGCATGCATCTCTTTACCTTTTAAATGGGTTTTAGGTTTCACAAGTTTCTAAATTTCTCCCAAGTACACCAAAACAAGTGTTTTTTTTTTATTGTTATGCGCAGTATTGTTATAGTAGTTGGATTGTATGTATGTAGGATTAGTCTTTGATAAGTATTTGATGATTGTAAGATTTCACAAGATTCTCTTTTTTTCTTTTGTGTTTTCAAAAACATAAAATGCCCCACGACCTACATGTTCATTTCCTCCTGTGCTTGTTGCGTTTATCCAGAGCAGGCAAGTCGCAAGAAGATACCTATTCTAGTTGATACAGAGAAGAAAAGAGATGGTTTAGATGAACTCTTGCAATTCGCCGACTACGTTGTCTGCTCCGCAAAATTCCCTCAGGTAAGTTAGTCTCAGTTTCAGTTCTTGTTTTTCCGGCATCTTTTTTTTTTAAGCATTTGAGGCTGAATATTCTCAGCCCCTCACGTTATGCAGACATGGACAGAGGTGTCTTCAACTCCTGGTGCACTTGTTTCCATGTTGTTGAGATTGCCTAAACTGAAATTTGTGATCGTGACCTTGGGTGAAGAAGGATGCTTAATGGTTCAAAGAGCTTCAACAGGTACAAAACCCGAGACTTTATGTCACTCACTAGAATTCAAAACTTCTTACATGATCCTTTTCCCCTGTCATGAACATCCTTTGGCTTTGCCGAGTTTAGCAGAAGTATTTGAATCTCAAGAGACAGACATTGAGAGCTTGTTGGAGACACTGAAGCATAGAAAAGACTCAACCACAACATTTCCAACATGTGTTTCATCGGTAAATAAACGTTCTAGGTCCTAAAAGAATTTTCTCACCGTATCAAAACAAACAAACCATCCACACACATTTTCTCTGTCAGGAGACAACAAAGCTGAGGGCCAACGGGGTAGGAACAGTGACTGGAAGATTGTTTCTCGGAACAGCAGAGAAAATTCGTCCAGAAGAGCTTGTAGACACCACCGGTGCTGGCGATGCATTCATAGGAGCAGTTCTATATGGTAAACGATTTGCAAAAATTCTTGTACATGCCCTGAAAAATATGAAGAGAAAATGACCTATCTCTACTTGTTTCTTTGATCTGTAGCCATATGCGCTGGCATGCCCCCAGAGAAAATGTTACCGTTTGCCGCTCAAGTGGTAACTCTTCTAAACTGAACCTCTCTGTTTTGTTTTCACCAATGCATATGAAACTTCAACATTACATATTGATTATGTGAATCTTGGAACTGTTTTGGGATAACCGAGCTTTGTAATCCTAAGCCAAAACCCAGACGAATCTCGAAGTTTTGAGCCGCCACGTGAATCCCTGGTTGCCATTAGTTTGGGGCTCATATAAATGGCCATCGTTTCCAATGTTTTTCTAGCCTCATCGAACCATCACCTTCAGTCCGAAAACCGTTCTTTTCCAAATGCAACATACATAAAATTGTCATCCCCATTGCTTTGCAGGCTGGTTGCAGCTGTCGAGCTATGGGAGCTCGCACTGGTCTTCCTCACCGTGCAGATCCTAGACTTGTACCCTTTCTGGTTTGACACTCTCTGTGTTCCTTTGTTAACTTCTGAGTCACTTTACTCCATTACCTACTTCATATAATTTAAATGTTCTTCTATTGGATGAAATAAAGACTTGGTATCAAATAATATTCTGGTTAGGTTTGACTTCTTTTTCTTTCTTATGTAAAAAGTAACATATATGGTGAAGTGGTGTTATTCTAAACTACTAAATGCTAGCGATTGTGAAAGCTTCAACCTTGATCTCGTTCGTATGATCAACGGCTAGGATTCCACCGAACGCTACATGCTGATAATCCGTCGACTGCTCCAAGTCAATGGTGGATAGCTACGCCCAACTTGCCGATGTTAAACAATAAACACAACAAAGACAAAATCATAATTGTTGGGTCCACGCCTCCCTCTCATTGGCTAATAATGTGGAACCCATTTTCTATGTCTATCTGAAGCTTAGTGACGGCGAGATGATCGGCCGTGTGAACCGGTAAAAGAAGCAAAATTGTTATGTCAAAAGAAGTGGTAAGAACAGTCCAATGGTAAACGGACAATACTTGAGCAAGTGAGGGTCTCTCCTTAATACGTACACAAGTATTACACTCAAGTCAAATATTTGAGTGAAAACAAAAAATATTACCCCGAATGTTGACAAGTGACAATTCTATCTAACACAACTAGTACCAATTCTTTGTTTCCATGCATCCCCTCGAAGTAAAGGATACGAAGCAGTCTTGCACGTAACTTTTTTGTTTTTCCTAGTCTATCAAGTGAATCCACGCAAACTGTATTATTATTTATTAGCTAGGAAGAAATAATATGAAGGCAAATTTTGTAAGGAAATATCTATTTGTTCATAAATTTTTCATATTCTCGAGAGGTGCCATAGATGCATGGAATTAAATAACACTATATTATTGTGAATCTGATCAGCAAGTTGTATAATTTGTTCTTGAAACAAGATTACATTGTGTTTTGTTTTTGGTCAACAAGATCAAAGATTACATTGTTTATTATACTATTTTATCCATCATTTTTCCATTACAAAAACCAAAATGTAAATTGACGAATTTTAAACTAATATCATTAATGATCTAATGGCTGAATTTATGGGGTTTTGGGAGATCCATTGTTCGAATTTTTTCACTGCAATTTCAATCATATAGTTGATCACTGTGTACGTTTTAAATGGTAAGAATATTCGATTTTAATAGGAGATTAGTAGTCTAGATTTTGTCCGAGATCCTCCTATTTTCATAAAAAAAAAAATGGAAATTGACATTTTTTTTTCTAGGAGGTAGAAAAATAAATTGCAAATAAAAAAAGTGTGGAGAATATTTATTAGATTAACTCATTAAGGACACCACTTTATAAATTGAATGGTAATTTAACGCTTACTTACCTTAATTGCAGTAAAAGCTCGACGACTAAATCTCACTAATGCTAAGTCATGAAAGAAAAAATATACTAATATTTAAGAAAATAAACGAAAGCGTCTATACAAAAAAAAAAAAAAAAAAAAAAAACACAGACCCAAAGAAGATTTTTTCTCGAGCCAATTTGAAATTTTTAATTTTTGTTTGCTTGAAGGTTTCTAAGCTTCTCAATCTTTCATCGAATTCAATCGCATTTCTGGCGACTTTTTGTTTGGTTTTTGCTCTTGAAAATTTATGGGTTTTGGAGTTGCAGAGTTCGTCTCCTTCATGGCGTAAGTTACATATAGACATTTGCCGCCGTTTGCGTTTGTGAACGATCATCAGTTATCGGAGGAATCTCATGTGTTTAGATCCAAAATCAATCAAATAGTTTCTGATCTGATAAATCTCCGGTGGAAAATGGTATGTTATTTGTTTTTTTTTTCCGGGTTTATTTCCGTTCACATTCTCCCAGAGGGAGTTTTGAAATTTCGGAGTGAGTTATTTTCTATTGCGATTGTGTTCTTCGTATTTTTTGGAATCATCTGTTTGTTTTCATGAGTAGCTATTGTTGACTGATCCGTGGTTGGACTTTTAATTGGAGATTTTTCGATGATCTACTATATCTTCGAATTCGAACGGAAAATTTGGTTTCATGCACTGATTGAACCTTTGGAGATGTAGACTTTTAGGTCGAAATCCGAGAAATCGGATGGTAAGACTTTCCTTTGATTCATGTTTGACCAGAATTTTGATGTGGTTTTACAAAAATGGTTTTTGAGCTGGAACCTGACTTTACCATTTGAATATGATCCTCTGAATCTTTTGATCTGGTGTTCAAGGTTCTGAGTTCATCAATTTAGGGGTTTTGTTCTTTGACATAAATGTAACTTACTAGAGTATAGAATGCTCCTCTTTCGCGAGAGTGATTCTATTTATTGTAACTCTAGTTTGAACTAGTTTGGAGGAAATATGCTCACACTATGTTTTAGAAGTTGAAATTAAGCTGCGAAGATACAAGTATCTGAATTGTTGGTTTTGCAGGCTTGTACTACAGTTAATGTTGGCTCTTGCGTTTGGGTGGAAGATCCAGAAGTGGCATGGATAGACGGTGAAGTTATCGAGGTTAAAAGAAATGATATCAAGGTCAAATGTTCCTCGGGGAAGACGGTATGTTTAACTTCTGAAGTTTGGAATTTTACGTTTGTTTGTTTGTATATTTATAGGCGGATTAAGTTCACATTAAGTGACTTTATTACATTACTGGAATGTTTCAGGTGGCTATTAAAGTTTCAGATGCTTACCCAAAAGATGTTGAAGCTCTAGCTTCTGGAGTGGATGACATGACAAGGCTAGCATATTTACATGAACCAGGAGTCCTCCAAAATATGAAATCAAGATTTGATGTCAATGAGATATATGTGAGTATTCTGTTGCATTTCATTACAAATGAGTTTTACTTATATATGTAAATTTCATCTGCTGGCAGGAGCTTCTTGAACGTCAATATCTTCTTTCACTAATATATCTATTCTTTCAGACTTATACAGGGAATATTCTGATTGCTGTAAACCCTTTTAGAAGACTACCACATCTTTACAACAACCATATGATGCAACAATATAAAGGTGCAGCCCTTGGAGAATTGAGCCCCCACCCGTTTGCAGTTGCGGATGCAGCTTACAGGTGCCTGCCATGTAATTTTGGAGTTTTCTTTGTTCTTCTTTTGGTACTGGTTGTTTCCTTTATGATATTCTTTGGCTTGTTTCCACTGGGGGTAGACAAATGAAAAATCAGGGCATTAGTCAATCAATCCTGGTAAGTGGTGAAAGTGGAGCAGGGAAAACTGAGACTACTAAATTGCTCATGCAATATCTGGCAGACATGGGAGGTCGAGCTGTTTCCGAAGGAAGGACAGTCGAAAAGAAAGTTTTGGAGGTTATCCATGTTATACCTTTTAGTATGACCTTCTGAATTGTCAAAGTCAAGTTTTGGTGAAGTCGATTCAAAAATCATTGTTGATGTTTTTTTTTTATGCAGTCCAACCCTGTTCTAGAAGCATTTGGAAATGCAAAGACCGTAAGGAACAACAATTCAAGGTGTATATAGTATAAATATACCTATCCATTTGTATATGTGTGTGCGTACATAATTTTGATTTTTCTCTGTTTGTGTTGAATATCCTTATACCTATTGATTCATGTTCATGATCATTATAATGTTGCAGTCGATTTGGTAAATTTGTGGAGATTCAGTTTGATCAAAGAGGAAGGATATCAGGAGCTGCTATCAGGACTTATTTGTTAGAGAGATCACGGGTTTGCCAGGTCTCAGATCCCGAGAGGAACTATCATTGTTTTTACATGCTCTGTGCTGCACCTCCTGAGGTACATATGGGCTCTATCTCCTTTTAAAGTGCTTCCCAAAACTTATATGCGTTATTATCATTGGGGACGTCAGAATCTGATCAAGTGTTTAAAATAGCTATGGATCAGACTTTGCTCTTTACTTTCAACTATGTTAAAAACTCAATACTATTAACCTCATTTGCTTGTATCTGTTGGTTCACGTTTATTAAAAGTCATTTGGAGGTATCAATAAAATTATGCAGTCTTCCATTAAGGATGTGTCATCGAAATTTTTGCCCTGATGTTGTCCTTTTATTATTTAATCAGGACATTAAAAAATGGAAATTGGCCGATCCAAGAAAATTTCATTACCTGAATCAATCTCAATGCATTGATTTGGAGAGAATGGATGATGCGAAGGAGTATCGTGAAACTAGAAAGGCAATGGATGTTGTTGGGATAAATTCAGAGGAGCAGGTAATTGTTTTTTGGGTCATTCCCTTAGTAAATATTATGGTATCGACATATGAGTGTCTTTTGATATAACTCTATGTCAGGAAGCAATATTTCGAGTTGTGGCTGCTATTCTTCATCTAGGTAACGTTGAATTTGGTAAAGGGAAAGAAGCAGACTCGTCAGCCCCAAAAGATGACACGTCCAACTACCATCTGAAGACTGCAGCTGAGCTTTTCATGTGAGTAAATTATCTATGAATTTACAATGTGAAACCTTCGTGGAACTGGTTCATTGAACATGGGATAAAGAAGTCGTTCCTGACTCCTTGGATTTCATCAGGTGCGATAAACAAGCACTGGAAGATTCTCTTTGTAAACGTATAATTGTGACACGTGGTGAAACCATAACAAAATGGCTGGATCCAGAATCTGCGGCACTCAGCAGAGATGCATTGGCAAAAACTGTGTACTCAAGATTGTTTGATTGGTATGTCTAATCTTAATATTCAAAATTTGAGTAGCTGAATGGTTCTCTTTCTTTGCAAACTTACTTAAATTAAACTTTCTGAATTTGCTCTATTGCTCTTTCAGGATTGTGAACAAGATCAATAGTTCAATTGGACAAGATCCTGACTCAAAGTATTTGATTGGAGTGCTGGATATATATGGGTTTGAGAGTTTCAAGACAAACAGGTGCTTAAGCGGTATGCCTTTTGTTTGATAAGGGAATGGTACCACTTTAGACTATGGAACTTAGCCTGAGAGAATAATAAGTCTCAGCTTTTTCACAGCCTGTTGTTTACTTTGTTGGTTCTTTATGGATCTCTAGTTTTAGTAAGCAATGGAAAGGGTAGTAGATGTTCCTCTCCTTTCTTACATAATATTTTGAAATGGAAGGGAAGTGAATATATCAAATGGATTTTGCTTGTGTTTTCCTTGAAAAATGCTTTGTATTGCATGTACTTTGCAGTTTCGAGCAATTTTGCATCAATTTGACGAATGAGAAACTTCAGCAACATTTTAATCAGGTTTGTCTGAGGTTTGTTCATCTTCAGATGGTTTCCACTCCTCAGCCTGATTTGTCCCTAATAGTGATCCACGTTTTTTTTCGGGCAGCACGTCTTCAAAATGGAACAAGATGAATATAATAAAGAAGAAATTGATTGGAGCTACATTGAGTTTGTAGATAATCAAGATATTTTGGACCTTATTGAAAAGGTCGCTAGTTTCACCATGTTATATCTGCTACATCTTACTGTGTATTATTTACTAAATACTATTCATTATTGTTTTGTCATGTCTCAGAAAGCTGGTGGTATCATTTCTCTCCTGAATGAGGCTTGGTATGGCTAAGAACTTGAATTAATATTGTTCAGCACGTATTGTCTTATTCTCCTTTCATATCCAAATTTCGTACCTGTATCTTGCAGCATGTTCCCAAGATCAACGCATGAAACATTTGCCGAAAAGATGTATCAAACGTTCAAAGATCACAAGCACTTTAGTAAGCCAAAATTATCTCGTACCGACTTCACAATTTGCCACTATGCTGGTGATGTGAGTATACACTTGCTTCGATGTTTGAATAGTATAATGCAATAATGCCCTAAAAACTTGTTGTTCATACTCTCATAAGTACTAAATCATATATTCAGGTCACTTATCAGACTGAACAGTTCCTGGAAAAGAACAAAGATTATGTTGTTGCCGAGCATCAGGCTCTGCTAAATGCTTCGAGGTGTGCCTTTGTTGCATGTCTCTTTCCTCTTCTTGCGGAAGATGCCAACAAAAAGACAAAGTTCTCTTCGATTAGTTCACGATTTAAGGTGCAGTAAATGAAGTAGTTATATGCAAACTGTTGTCTAATTAATCTCATGATTACTAAAGCTATTTTCTTACTTAATGCAGCAACAATTGGTGACATTGCTTGAAACGCTGAGTACTACTGAGCCTCACTATATTCGTTGTGTGAAACCCAATAATCTTCTGAAGCCTTTGATCTTTGAGAACCAAAATGTTTTGCAACAGTTACGATGTGGGGTGGGATTTCCATATTTTGGTCTTTTTTTTTAATAAATGTGCTTGTCATATTTACATACAAGTTTAAATTCTGAATATGTCTATCTTTCAGGGTGTGATGGAGGCAATCAGGATTAGCTGTGCTGGATTTCCTACAAGAAAACAATTTGAAGAATTCCTCGAGAGATTTAGTGTCCTGGCACCTGAAGTTTTGGATAAGAGGTTTCCGTCTCTTCAGTTTAGAGTTATGAAACTTACCTAGATATTGAAAACGTTCTAACTTTCGGTTTGGCCTCTTTCTAGTACTGATGATGTAGCTGCCTGCAAGAAACTTCTTGAAAAAGTTGCACTCCAAGGATACCAAGTACGGTTTTGAAGCACCATGTTTTGAATACTTTGCAATGTGGCCAAGCTTTAAAACTCTTATCTTGAGCGTCTGATATATCCTCCTTTTATGATGCGCTTTGTTTTTCCAGATTGGTAAAACGAAGGTTTTCCTCAGGGCTGGACAGATGGCTGACTTAGATGCTCGGAGGAATGAGGTCTTAGGCAGAGCAGCCACCAGCATCCAGAGGAAATTCCGTTCCTACTTGTCCCGCAAAACTTTTGTTATGCTCCGCAAGGTTGCAACTAATATGCAGGCTGTGTGCAGAGGTACTTAAAAGTTAATAGCGACCCAGGAAACTTGAAATGTTACTAATTATTCATCCCCTGCTTTGTTGTACGTGATTTGTAGGTCAACTTTCTCGGCTTATCTTTGAGGGCTTGCGCAGAGAAGCAGCTGTTTTGGAGATTCAGAGAGACATACGGATGCATCTTGCTAAGAAGTCTTACAAGGAATTATATTTTGCTGCTGTTTCCATTCAATTAGGAGTACGTGGTATGGCTTCCCGTGACAAGCTCCGGTTCCGAAGGCAGGACAAGGCGGCAATTATGATTCAGGTGCTGTACACGTTTTTGGTGAAAAGCTGTAAAAGACTACATGTTCCTTGTTTTATTTTTTGGTCCATCTATTAAATGTTGCGTGCTTTTCTTCTTTGTCACGAATTGCTTTTGAAATTTATGACTTTGAATCTGTTCTCTTTTTATATTACAGAGTCATTGTCGCAAATTCCTGGCCCAGTTGCACTACCAGAGGCTCAAGAAAGCAGCAATTACAACACAAAGTGCATGGAGAGCAAGGTTAGCCCGTAAAGAACTGCGGAAGCTTAAGACGGTGAGCCTTCTCTTCACTTCTCTGTGTGTATCCTCGTTCTTGTTTTAAGCATAGTATATGGCAATTGCAACACTTCAGATAATGTTGGTTTTTAAATGAGCTTATATAATGGAAATATATGAGCTTACATAATGATTAGCTGAGGTTTTATAGTTGAAAAGGCTCTTTTGACGCAATTGCTAGAAGCTGGAAGTTATCTTTGCCGTTTGAGGGTCTACGAAATTTAGGCAGAAGATTTTAGCTTTTCCCAAAATATGAATAATTGCAACAATGATGCCTTCATATTTCGTGCAGGCTGCAAAGGAAACGGGAGCCCTTGAAGCTGCCAAGAGTAAGCTTGAGAAGCAAGTGGAAGAACTCACATGGAAACTGCAGCTAGAGAAACGCATGAGGGTAAGTTAATAGAGAACTCTTTACCTATTTTTATTACCTCTTATCCTTACATCATTTTCATTCCAAAAGCTCTTCTCTACTGGATTCAGATAATTAACATATCCGTCACTATTTTTGTGGCTTTAACGACTTAGACGGACATGGAAGAAAGTAAAACACAAGAAAATGCAAAACTACGATCAGCATTGGAGGAAATGCAACTTCAATTCAAGGAAACCAAAGCCTTGCACTTACAGGAAATGGAAGCCGCTAAAAAGACGGCAGAAACTGTTCCTGTGTTGCAGGAGGTTCCTGTAGTTGACACAGAGCTAGTGGAGAAGCTAACTAGTGAAAATGAAAAGCTCAAGGTAGGAAATTAGCTCTCTTCTTTTTTTTTTTTTTTTTTTTTTCTCTGCGTCTATTAAGGATGTCAAAGCTGTGAACTATCTAAAGGAAGGTTTCATATTTCCTTTATTTCTCATTTGTTTTCAGTCCCTGGTAAGTTCATTGGACCAGAAGATTGATGAAACAGAGAAAAAATTCGAGGAGAGAAACAAAATAAGTGAGGAGAGACTGAAGCAGGCTATAGAGGCTGAAACTACCATTGTCAATTTGAAAACTGCTGTGCACGAGTACCCACGATACATCTCTTGGTCTCTTAATGAATTCATTATAGATCCCTTTGGCACTCAACGTTAAGAGTATTTTTCACATGTTAATTTGCAGACTTCAAGAAAAAATCTTAGATGTGGAATCTGAAAACAAAATATTGAGGCAGAAATCCCTCATCCAGACATCAGGAAATCTCCCTCCGACTCCAGTTAAGGTATATCTGAGCAACACCATACTTGGATGGCTACACAATCATGATAATTAAAGTATTACTCTCCTTCTTTTAGGGCTCACAAAATGGTCACTTCGCTAGCAAAGAAAGTCTGTTCAATGTAAGTCCTGTCTTACTTTTCTATCTCTTTCCCTTAATTATGTTCCATCTGTTTGTATGTCCTTTAAAGACATCTCTGCAGGGATCTGAGATTGAAACACTGACAAGAACCCAAGAACAGGAATCTGATGCAAAGACTCGGAGATATCATCTGGATCGTCAACGTGTATGGTTTTTAGTTAAATTACTCCCTTCTAGCTTTTTCTGATCTGTCGGATGTGCCTTTTTTTTTTTTATTGAAGAGAAATATTTTTCTTGCTATAGGAAAATATTGGTGCTCTTATCAACTGCGTAGTAAATAATATTGGATTCAACCAGGGGAAGCCTGTAGCGGCATTTACGATATACAAATGCCTCCTTCATTGGAAATCCTTTGAAGCTGAAAGGACTAGTGTGTTTGATCGTCTTGTTCAAATGATTGGTTCTGCTATCAAGGTACTGAATTAAATGTCAAGTCTTCATAAGTTAGACATTGTTACCCAAGGATGGGATATTATGCCCTTTTTTGTCGTCAATTATCGGAAACAGGGTACTCTGGTGTTGGCTACCTCTGAAACATAGATTATATATATAATAATCACAATTGAGTTGTTACGATCATTACTATCAGGATGAAGGTGACAACGATCATTTGGCATATTGGTTGTCCAATACTTCAACCTTGTTGTTCATGATCCAACAAAGTCTGAAACCCGGTGACACTCCACAGCAAAAACCACCTGTTTCAACTTCCTTGTTTGGAAGAATGGCCATGGTATATATGCCTTTGTTAGTCTATGGTAATGAAGTTTTGTTCCAAAATTAATAAACTTTTCTGAAGCATTATCTTCTTAAATACTATACCAGGGTTTCCGTTCAGCGCCTTCCTCTGCCGAGACTTCTGCAGCAGCAGAAGCTGCAGCGGCTGCAGTGATTCGCCCTGTTGTGGCCAAGGATCCAGCTTTGCTTTTCAAACAGCAGCTTACAGCATACGTAGAAAAGATATTTGGAATGATTCGGGACAACCTGAAAAACGAGTTGCAGACATTGCTTTCCCTTTGCATCCAGGTCGGCTAAGAAAAAAAATCATTGTTCTCTTCTTACCTTTAATACTATCAGTCTTCTTTTCTTTCTCTTTATGTTGTGGGGTCTGACATGAACGGTCCTCTCTAGGCACCGCGGACATCAACTGGACGATCGTTGCGATCGTTTCGATCTTCAAAGACATTGGGAAAGAATTCTCCTCTAGACCACTGGAATGGGATTAATGACGGCTTACACGCAATTCTAAGCACACTAAAGGAGAACTTTGTACGGGAAATCCCTGAAACTCTCTTCTCCATTCACATTTTCTTTCTCGTTAATGTCTGGAATTCTTATAGTTCTTTCCTTTTTCAGGTTCCTCCGGTACTTATCCAAAATATATTTATTCAGACATTCTCATTCATCAATGTCCAATTATTTAACAGGTCAGAGTTGGTTTATTGTCTATCATCAACTAGGCATAGCTATTAAGGCATTAATGTAACAGGGTTCATTGTTTTCTGTAGCCTTCTTTTGCGACGAGAATGTTGTACATTTAGCAACGGAGAATTTGTAAAATCTGGTTTAGCATTGTTAGAGGAATGGTGCACCGAAGCAACGGAAGAAGTATTCCCTTTGTACTTTTTTGGAATTATTGATTGATTTATGCGCAGCACAATTTGACTCATTGTACCTGTCCTCTTTAATTGCAGTATGCTGGCTCATCCTGGGATGAACTTAAACACATCAGGCAAGCTGTTGGATTCATGGTATGTTCTTTTACACTTGTCTGATTATAAGAAAAATCGTCTATTCTATTTTCCTCATTTCCTATATCTGGTGGTAAGAGGTTTGTGCGGTTCTTATGATTGTCTCTTGATTTGGCATTTACCAACAGGTCATCCATAAAAAGTATAGAATCTCGTACGATGACATCGCACATGATTTATGCCCTGTGAGTCCCTCCATCGGCCAGACTCTTTTCACTCGACAATAGACGGATATTATGCCTAGAATTTGTTTCTGAATCTAAATGTTGTGTTCAATTTTGCAGATCCTTAGTGTCCAGCAACTTTACAGAATATGTACATTGTACTGGGACGACAGCTACAACACAAGAAGTGTATCTCAAGATGTACGCTTTTCTGTAGAAATAGCTCTCTCTCTCTCTCTTTCTCCCGTTGTAGCTGCTCTTAACAGTTCTACTAATTAATGTTCATGAACAGGTGATTGCAAACATGAGAGTGCTTATGACAGAGGATTCCAACGACGCGGACAGCAGCGATTTCTTGTTAGACGAAGATTCTAGGTAACAAAATAACCTTACATTCGAACTCTTTACATCTAGTATGCAGAAGCTTTGTTTAACAACTGCTTAGAATCAAAACCAATTTTCCTTTTTTTGCATGCTCAGCATTCCCTTCTCGGCTGATGATCTATCAAGTTCAATGCAAGAGAAGGACTTTGCGGAAATGAAACCAGCTGAAGAACTTGAAGAAAACCCAGCTTTCAGTTTCTTGCTATAATGGTGAAGATACCAAAAGAAACTGTACAGGTGTACTGTCCCTTCAAGAACACACCAGTAAAAGCAGGAGGGCAAAGAAGAACAAAATGTCGCCGGAGATTTCCAGATTCTTTTTTCATTCATCACCGTTACGGCGAGACCTTGATTGATTGGTTGGTTCTCCATTTGGCTGGGAGAAAAGCGAAGAGACATGGACTCTTATGTGTAGTTCTTCTTGTGCAGTTTCTCCTTTCTTCTTTTTGGTTTCAACTTTCATTTTAATTTTTGGGTGGTTTTAAAAATCTGGTGAAATGCACCAATTGTTATAGCAAAAGATACAACAACTCATGTTTTGGTTTGTACAAAGGAAACAACCTAAGTGGGTAAAAGATATAGTTTTGCTATATTGGATTTATTATGTATCATTGCTTTCTTTTTTGGTTTTCCAGTTCCAAAAAGAAAAAGAAAAAAAAATGAGAAACAAAAAGAACATGACATTCCTACTCATTCTTTTCCTCAAAATTGGTTACCAATCGGAGCTAATATTATCAAAAGAATTATTAACTCGCCTAAACATCAGCACAACAACCACAATTGTCATTTTTTCGTAATATGAAGCTAATCCGCCACGATACAAAACCCAACATGACGATGATGCTCCATACGATAATGTTTGTGGTTTCGGAACTCATTTTCATCCAGACCTAAGTATACGTTTCTTACGTGTATTAGAATTTGTATCTCAAACAAAATTTACGTCACAGTTGTAATGAAATACCATATTGATTATTCAAAATGCACGAGTCCACTTGGATCTTCTCAGGACCATATTGATTTTTTCTAACCAGAGGGACCATAGAAGAAAACATTCGTAATATTTTTTCTTGCAAATAGTATGGTAACACCATCTCCCTCGTGGTCGTGGTACATTTCAAGTTTACATTTTTGTTTTTTCTTCCTATATGGATAATCAATGTTCATTACTCAAAGATGGACCAATCTTCTCCCAATATAATAAATATTAGTTGACTTTACGTTGCGACGATTATTAAAAGAGATATTTAAAAATTCTGAAAATATGTCGATCGATCGGAATTTCATTAATAAGACGGGTTCAATTGATATCAAGTGTAAGGAATATATTCAGATGAATAAAATATTAGTTGACTTTAAGCTTCTGTTGTTTAGTTTATCACCTGACTCTATGAATATACATTCATTAATCATTGAATATTCTTTAGACTCAAAACTACAACGTTGTGGCGGTTAGGAGATTTAAAAGAAAAACGGTCTATACTCTATATAACAAAATAATACAATTATGGTTCGGACAATTTGACCACCAACAACTTTTTTCATGCATTATGCTCACCGTAATCTAAATTTTCTTGAAATTATATGTTTGTTTTATTTGCAGCAATGGATCATGAGTAGTCATATCTTTTGCAAATTATTTGAAATTATTTTTGCGACTGTTACAGTGTTTCCTTTAAGGAATATTGCTATCTATATACAAAGGAAAGAAGAATTGTCATCTCTATTCATGCGTCGCCACAAAGCAAACATGTTTCGGAAACTTTCAATCCCAAAATAAAAACTCAAAAAATATTGTTAAGTATTGCATTTCGTAAGTCAACCAAACGGTAAAATATTGTTTTGGATGCTTAGAGCACCCTTATCCATAGGCTCTTAATAACTACTCTTATCCACGTGGCACCTCTTAAGATAGAAAATGTGTCTTAGCTAAGGAACGTTCCTTAGTTATAATCACCATTTCTGATTTAAATTAAATCATTCTAAAACCTAAGATTTGCTTAAAAACCTGCCGATAATCCTGCTCTTGTTGTGTTTGAAAATATTTCTTTAGTTATTAATTTATTTTGCTCCCTATGACTTGCATGGACATTTCTAACAAGAAAAGAAACGTAACAAATTTGAGTTTCTAGTTATGGAAAGTCCAATTTTTTCCGACATGTCCAACTGTTAGTTACGGGCATAATCAGATGGACTTTTTAATTGACCTTTTTCAAATCAGATTTGATATCATGTTTAGTTATGGACGGTCTATGTCTCTCTGATCTACCGATGAACTCCTTTTGTAGATCTTGCAAGTTTCGACAATTACATCTATTTTATAAATACTTACACAGTTTTTTTTTTCGTCTTTTATTTTTTAAATACTTACATAGTTATATATAGCAAATGCAGAGTCACGTGATCAAAAGAATTACCGTTACGCGCGGGACGTATAGTATACGAAGAATATGCATGTGGCACATTATAGTTTGATTAAATCCAGATAACAATACATTTTTATAATATAAACTAATAAAATGAGATTAGTGAAGTAACCAAATGTCCCTAGAGCATCTCAAGGGTTGATCCAAGGGTAAAAGGACGTGGCTCTTCATGAATGTTCATGCATTATCCTTTTTCGACGTCGACAAATTTTTGACGTTCCAAAACTTCATCTCGATTCTATAACTAATAGAGCCAAATAAATAATTCTTTTTTTCTTAAGAGTTTTCAGTTTCATTCGGTTCATGTCCATCCACTATTGTTAGTGTTACGTATGTTCTCGAACGATTATAAAACCAATTCATAATGTAAAGAATATTCCTTTCTTAGACGTTATTTCTAGAGCCGTAATAATATCTTGATATAAAATTCTTGTGAAACGATAATAGAAACTGAAATTTGAAGTCTCTTGATTTTTGTAATATATATATATATTACTAAAATTTGTCGATCATCTCTTAAAGTTCTTCATGGGGAAAATTGGATGAATGGCGGCTGGTCCAACTGAAACTGAGCCATAAATAATAATTCTACCTACTTAACCACAATGATATGGTATTGATTTCAATATTTTTATAAGTTGCAATAGTCATATCATATGTAGATTAAACACCCACAAATTATTCTAACCAATAACTTTTCTGATACATGTTATCGTCGTAACTACTAACTACCTCCATAAAATTAAATTATCTGATCTAAAAAATCTTTCTATTTTATGATTGAACTAACTCTATCTCTATATTTTTCTGCTCGTGATAAATTAAAGCCGAAATATTGTCTAAAATCAAACTCTAAAGTAATCTGCAGAGTAGTAATTAATTACATAAATCATTTCTTTTAAAATAAAAATTACTTTATAATCATTAGTTGGTTACCATAATGTGGGAGTTAAAGAACATGTTTGATACCCATTTGACCACACTTAGTTTTATTTTATAAAATATATTAATATATACACACATAATGTTAATATGTGTACAGCATGTGGAATTGTGGATATAAGTCATGTACCATGCAAGAAAACTCTTCATTGGCCTGAAGTTAATCACCATCCACCACGTCTCATTAAGTCTAACCACATGTTTTCATTATTATTATATAATATCTTAAGTAAATCAAACTACCTTCTTATCTTTCTTGGTTGCACCAAAACTCATACTAGTTTTGTGACATTATATAAAATGATCCATCATAAAACAAATGTCGCACGATTATTAAAACCTAACTATAAAGAGAAATAAGGAAATACATTTTTAGATAGTACTAAAGATTAATCTTTTGCATTTTCTTCATATGAGAAGTTATCATATATACATTTTTCATAGATTAATATAGGTTATATGCTGATGCAACAATAATTAGATGATACATTATATTTGATTAATCAGTTGAATCCATTATTTGAATCAAACAAAAAAAATGAAGTAATAGCATTGGTCCAGCTTTCGGTTTTAACTTAAATTCGGTTTACAGCTAAATATAATAAAAACCAGGACCACACTGAGGTTTTGAGTCTGTTGATTTCTCTGTCTCTTCATTCGAAGTTGGGCGGTACCTAGTTTCAAGTTTTTTGATAACTTTTTTATTCTTTCAACAAAAATATAGCAGTACATTAATTAAATTCTATTAAACCCAGAGTCTAATAAAATATGAACCTTGGTTGCCACATGAAAAACCTTCGGTTGCGCCAGGTGCAATGGCCCTGTCACGATATCAACATATATTATATTTATAGGGTTAAATTTTATTTAACTCTATATTGATTGTATAAATTTGTTAACTTATAGTTTTCAATGATCGATGCAGTTTCAGACATTCGATCGATATATTTTCCCAAGTTTAAAGTGTAATAGTTGTGGGTTCATTATAAGAAACATTAATCGCTCATCTTAAGACGTGTCACTCAATTATAGTCAAATTAAACCAAAAAAAAGAAAAATTAAAATAGAACAATGTTAGTGTTGTGTGAGTACTTATGAATATATTTGTTGTTCTTTGACAATCGTCGACGTATGCAAGAATCTTTTTCATGTGTTTTGGTTATAAAATGAGTGTGATAATTGGTGTGACAAATAGTTTGTATAATTATTATGATTTTCTTAATTAGTTTATTAAAATTATATATTCTATAGCATGTGACAACTTCGAGGATATTGGTATGACGCACACTATATCTTGAATCTTCTACCCAATAACTCGATATATTTCAATTAGTTTTACTTTTTTGTTATAAAAATGTTTCAACTACTTTGAGCATATCATACCTATAAGATTACATATCAATTATGTACTAATATCATTACTGAGTTATAACCTATATTTTTCTTACATAAGAAAGAGAGTAATATATATGAGTAATCAGAATTAGTATGTTTTTGCAATATCGACTGAAAGTCTTTAACTCTAACTCAACTAATTATATATGTTGGTCATGATTGAGATAAATACATATATGAAGAAAAATCTCAATCTGATCTTCAAATTCTTCATGCAAACGAATTATATCATCAGCTCATCATATGTTCTGGTTCATAAGAACACCCCTACTCATGTTCAAAAGATTTGTTTGATCGAACATTGATATGTTCCAGTCGTTACAAATTAACTATTTATTTTTCTTTATAAGAATATAGTTTTTTATTACTTTGATATAGCTATTTTGGTCAGCAAAAATTATCATATAACCAGACACATGAGACTTAACTACCAAAGATATCAATTCTAATCTCTAACAGTTCACAAAAGATCAAAACTTTCAGACAAATTAAGCTGTCAAAATGTTACAAAACGATCGCCTATTGAGATCTGCTCCTTCTACTTGACACATAAATTGAAACAATAACATTTAGAAATATGGAACCAATTGGATTTATTAAAAAACTGTTGTAACGTTAGTTTTTCTTGTCTTGGCAAAAAACAAGATCCCTTGTTTTCTAAGGTTTTGGTGCCTATAATCTTTATTAAGATTTCCTGTCTTGAAACTCTCTTTACAAAACTATACAACTATGGAAATAAAATCCATATATTTATTATGATCTAGAGAAAAATCCAAAACAAAGCGACCATATATTCGATTTTAAAATTATGAGGTTTTGTTCCATTATTTACACCACTAATTGTTTAGTGTCATATATATGTATTTTAGGTGAAGTGCTAGTCAGATCTGAGTAATGTATGGGAAGAGTTAGTTTCACAAGATCTTGGAAAATCTATGGAGTTCTAATTTGCCAATCATTTTTTTGTATACAATAAAATGGATTAACTACTATTATTATTTGGCTCCTATAGATTCTTCAAGATCTCTTATTCCTTTCTCTTTGATTATTTTCATATTCTTTTGAAATTTTTCATGTGACATGTTATTCTTATTTCTATTTATTATTCTCATTTGTTCTCTTGATCAATGTTAATTATCCAATAACACCAGAATTTAAAAGAAATCATGAAATACCTACTTGAATAACACTAGAATTTAACATTCCATTAAATTCTACCAATTCACTCGTTCAATACCCTCCCCCTAAGAGAGTAATACTATTATTATTTTCAGAGAGACAAATATTTTATGTGTTTCATATATATTTTTTTCCATTACTCATTGAAATCATATTCTCTCTGTTTTAGATAAATTTTATGTTTCACAAATATTAAATTTTAAAAAATTTTATACAAATTATAGATTAATAAATACTTTCCTATTTTTTTATATCATATCGTTCTTTTTATAATTAGTTAAATTTTTTAAAATGAATATTTTCTAATCTGCATATATTTAATTAAAATATCTTTTATTTTTAAACGAAGCGAATGAGATATTTTTCCGTAGATTATTCCAAGGAACTTACTTAATGCGGTCTGATGAACTGATAGTTGCTAATTGCTTTAAAGCAAACGTATATATATAATTAATTAATTTATTTAGTAAGTAAAAAGAAATAGATGAGTAATAATAGTATAAAGAGTCCTTTCATCATTGCAAAATCAATTGTTAAATCGGAAAAAGCTGTTCTAATCTCGGGAATGGCCCCCCTTTACAATCATGCTCTGAGCGTAATCCTAAATTAATTTTTTTGCATTGGTGATAAAATACCCTTTTGTTTCTTTTAAGAATATACGTGTATTTATTTTATAAGCAGTACAAATATTCTCTTACTTTTAATACATGTTGGTCAGAAGCAGTATGGAAAGAACGAAAATACAGATTGACACATTAAACACCACCCAATAGACTACAAAATCACAATGATTATAAAAGAATAAGATCATAGTTCTATGATAATTAATTACAAAAGGCATTATATGCCTATTTTTTGTTTTGTTTTAATCAACAACATGTATTATATGTATTATGTAAATTAAATATTGGTCATGAATGATGATATATTATATATATCCATAAGATTAATACAAACCATTAGACTATGTTTTATAAACCATTATACTATATTATGTGGATATTTGTTTTGTTTATTTAAATATAAATAGTGTTTTTTGCATTATTAATTTTATATATCTATGATTATTTTAGTTTTTTTTTTGTAGGAAACGGGGACGAGTCCCCCATACAAACTAACTAGTTTTGGGCGCGCAGACCCAATTAAATCATCACTCAAAATCTACGCTACAACCAGCGGAACTAAAATAAACGAATGAAAGCCAAGCGGCAAAGAGAATGATTATTTTAGTTTGTGATTAGTATAATTTAACTCATAATTATAAAATATGTGTGATTGTAATGTAATATGTACAGTTACATATTGGTTGCGTCCAGTTTTTTTCTAATTAACTTTAAAAAAACAATTATTAAGAAATCCGTCTCAAATGGATTTTAAACTATTAAGAAATAATATATTTATAAACTTTTAAAAGAAGTCATAATTTTGAGATTTGCTATGAAAAATATGATTTTAAGTTTCTATGTGAGACTATTTGTTATGAAATTCAATTTTTGTAAATATATACTCCATAATTAAGGATCGTTAAAGACAACTTCACAAACCAAAAGATGAGTGATCAAATACTTTTAACGGAGTATTCTTGAAATACTTAATTAATACGTACCAACCATAAAGGTTATACCATAATATAGTAATACTTTGAGATAGAGTGCACCGCCATTTGAAGGAAACGATGAGAAAAATTGTATACATTTTTTTTTTTTTTTTTTTTTTTTTTCAAAAATTGTATACATGTATAATAGTTATATTGGGTTCTTATGATTAAATATAATTAAGTTAAATTAAAAACTTTCTGCGGCGAATGAGCTGCAAAATCACTTTACGCCTAATTGTGATGAAACGATTCGTTCGTATCCCAATGATTTCAGCTTTCTCTCTTTCCCTTTACGCGTGACTATCCATATACTTGATTATCGTTTTCATATTCATTTATGCTAATACTTTGATATATTTATAATCAATTTGCTTTATTTCGTTAATCGTAGTATATGTTTAACCTTATATATACTCATGACTCATTTGTTGCGAACTTTGGTAAAGATCATTGTTTCGGGTAGAAAAACAAAGGTTTAGTTTTTGTTCTGCTCACCAACGCATTTTTTACGTACCACGATGGAATGCATGATTATTGAATGTTCGAGTACCGCATGATTATTGAATACTACTATTTGAGTTCTTTTTCTACAGCTTGAATATATAAGTTCATATAATATGTGTATGTATATACACGTAAATTTTTAAATATTAGCTACTGTTTTTTAATTACTTTATTTTCTCTAAATTAAAGTAGAACATATATACACGGATAAAACTGGCATAGAAAATAAAAGGAGAAATATATATAGCTGGCCTATGAAATAACGCGAAGTCCTTATAAAACTCCAACGACAAAAAACAAAGATAAGTAAACAAAAAAAATCGTACAATAAAGGGATCGACATTCGTGAAAGAATTGATCGACCACTCTTTCGCTCTCTCTATCACAGAAATAATTAAGGCTTTATGAATCTATGGTTAATATCAAGTATAACACATTGATATTGTAATAATTATAATAAAGAGTTTGGTACATCTCGTTTATCGTGATTAAAAAAAAAAGTTATTAACTATAAGTGGTCGTGACTTGTGCACGATGATAATACATTGATTCATACCTAATAAGCTTTTCTAGTAACCCAACCCATATCCCAAAGTGCTTAATATTCTATATAAAAAGGTGAATCCATTTATTTAGTAATGCCTTGGAGTTCTATTTGTATTCTAGTTTTTCCGGACCAAGGTTCAGGATGAGTTTTAAAATCTGTTCCGATAACGATGAAAAAAACACAATTCTAACCGGTTAAGCTAATAACATTAAATGAGTGTATTTATTTTAATTTATTATTTAAGCATACATACACATATATAGATACATATATATTGGTGAGTGTGTATGTAGATATGCCAAACTCAAAGCTTCCAAAATGTTATGACATGAAAAGAAGAGAAAACTCCATGGAAACCAAGGTTCCATGCACATGGCTTTACATCTCTAATTTTAGGTTTCTTCTTCCCACAATCCCTTTTAGTGGGTTTTGGTGGGATCCTCTATAATATTTTCTTTAATATAATAAAGAAATTTTCTTTTGACAAACTCAAAAACTTAACTCATAGCCACCAATACGAGTCGCTTTTGTTTGATTACTTTGAAAAATGCACTTTACCATTGTGATTACTGATTACAAGTACCAATGAAGAGCAAAAAGATCTTTATCATTCTAGCTAAGTTAGTCACCATCACTTGGCTAGCATAGCTTAGCTAGTTTACAAAAGCTAAAATCGTGTTATTTTCTACTTTATTAAAGAATAAAAGCCTTCCTTAATCATATGCCTAGCTATCACATATTTTATTTTTGATGGGTTCTATTGCCTAATTTAACTTTTGATATGAAACATTACAATCAAAGTAGTTTTGATACTTCTTTAGGTTGAGATTAGGAGTAAACAAGAAGCAAATTTTTATAATTTTTTTCTTCCTATTTAAAGTGTCACGATGTTCATCCCTACGATTAAAATCGCAATTAAAATTTTTAAGCACTGATCTCTTAACTCCAAAATAATTTTTTAAAACTACTAGACTTCCATAAATTAGTTAATTATGAGATTATTAGATCAATAAATCATAGTAGAAAAATATTGATTAGTCCATTGGATTTTATATTGGAAAAATTCCATAAAAGATCATCACGTTTGTTATGAGAGTTTTTATTTTTGAACATTGAAAAACATATTTTTACAAATTGAAGTTCAGAAAACGATTGAAAAAAAACAAGAAAAAATAAATCCAAAAGAGAAATCCATTTTTTTTTCCTTTTTCAAAAAAAGAAAGAAAAGAAAATCATCAATTAGAAAGAAAAAATATATTCAAAACCAACATATTATTTCACAACCAAAAAAGTAACTAATTATGTGAATGAGTGAATGTAATTAACATGTATTGTTGTTTTTGTCAATAACATGTATTATGCAGAACTGAATATGGATGGAAGTAATAACAACTTAAAATGAAAATAGAAACTTGTCTTTAATATAATAATATAGCAGAAAATATATGGATATGTTGTTAGAAATCACATTTTCCGTACCTAAAAATTGAATTTTCATACTATTATTTTAAAAAAATAAAATGAAAAAATGTGGAGATGGCGGGACCAAGAAAATAATAATAGTGGAGAAGCTTAATTGAAGGGAATGGGGTTGATGTGGATTTATTTCATTTGGTTCCACACAACTTCACAGCTTGCCTTCCTCATCCTCTCCACGTGGCCATTCCACGTCATCTTCTTCCCCACGTGGCTTCCTCTCGTTGGTCCCACAAAGAATCAACCTTCTTCAACAATCACCTATCGTTGCTCCCTAATTCCATCACTTCCCTTCTCTAACCAATATTTATTTCTTAATTTCTTTTACTATTATTAGATGTAATAACTAATAAGTAATAGTATCACAACAAAAATGGTCGGTAGAAAATTTGTATTTCCCAATACACCAAAATATTATTACTTCGTCGTCAAGCATTATCACTGTTTATTACTAGTGCTCAACCGTCACAAACCCCATTAGCTTTTTTTTATTAATTAAAATTTTACTACAACTCTAAGCAATCATACTCACAAAATACTCTGTTATTATTATTTAAAACCAAATATCAGAAGCTCATGATTATATTACTATATTATACAAATAAAATATTAAAATAAATATCGTCGAGTGGAAAAATATTCAACGCCACATGGGATCTCTTCTTCTATATAAAGCATTGTAAGTTTGTAACCTCCAAACATACCTTCATTCCAAATTCAAAACCATTTCCAATACAACCTTCATTGATTCTCTCTCTCTCTCTCTACTAAAACCTTCAAATTCTCTTTCTTTCAATAAATCGTTTTAAAAAGAAGAAGAATATCAAGAATGGAGAATATGTTTCGTTTGATGGATCAAGATCAGGATTTAACAACTAACCGGTGCATTTGGGTCAACGGACCGGTCATCGTCGGAGCAGGACCGTCGGGTTTAGCGACTGCGGCTTGTCTCCATGAACAAAACGTTCCTTTCGTTGTTCTTGAGAGAGCAGATTGTATTGCTTCTCTTTGGCAAAAACGTACTTACGATCGTCTCAAGCTTCACCTTCCTAAGCAGTTTTGTCAATTACCGAAAATGCCCTTCCCGGAGGATTTCCCGGAGTACCCTACAAAGCGTCAGTTCATCGACTACCTTGAGTCTTACGCAACCCGGTTCGAGATCAACCCCAAGTTCAACGAGTGTGTTCAGACCGCTCGGTTCGATGAGACCAGTGGTTTGTGGCGAGTCAAGACCGTGTCGAAGAGTGAGTCGACTCAGACCGAGGTCGAGTATATTTGCCGGTGGCTTGTGGTGGCTACAGGAGAAAATGCGGAGAGAGTGATGCCGGAGATTGATGGACTTTCTGAGTTTTCCGGTGAGGTGATTCACGCTTGTGATTACAAGTCCGGCGATAAATTCGCCGGGAAAAAAGTTCTAGTCGTTGGTTGTGGAAACTCTGGCATGGAAGTTTCTCTTGACCTAGCAAACCATTTCGCTAAACCTTCCATGGTCGTGAGAAGCTCCCTTCACGTGATGCCGAGGGAAGTAATGGGTAAATCAACGTTTGAGCTTGCAATGAAGATATTAAGATGGTTTCCTCTATGGTTAGTCGACAAGATATTGTTGGTTTTGAGCTGGATGGTGCTTGGAAACATCGAGAAATACGGTTTGAAACGACCCGAGATGGGTCCAATGGAGCTAAAGAGCGTCAAAGGCAAGACACCGGTGCTTGACATCGGAGCTATAGAGAAGATCCGGTCAGGAAAGATCAACGTGGTTCCAGGGATCAAAAGGTTTAACGGAAACCAAGTTGAACTTGTCAATGGAGAACAACTAGACGTAGACTCAGTTGTTCTAGCTACTGGCTATCGCAGTAACGTCCCATATTGGCTACAAGAGAATGAGTTCTTTGCAAAGAATGGTTTCCCGAAGACAGTAGCTGACAACAATGGTTGGAAAGGAAGGACAGGATTGTATGCGGTTGGGTTTACGAGGAAAGGGCTCTCAGGTGCGTCAATGGACGCGGTTAAGATCGCACAAGACATAGGCTCTGTTTGGAAACTTGAAACAAAACAACCCACGAAACGCTCAAGGGGTTCTCTTCGAAGATGTATCTCTCAACAGTTCTAATTTTTTAGGAAAAAAAGATTAGAGTTTTAGGACAGAGATCGCTGACAAAAGAGAAGAGCCCTCTCCTAAAGACCCAAAGTGAATCAAAGGGTGTTGTGCGTGTTTTTTTGTTACCTCCTCCACTTGTTGTTTTGGGCGTTTTGTGTAAACAGAGGAAGATGTGGCCTTTTGTTTTCTATTTTTTACTATCTTTTTTTACATACTTTTTTAACAATTAATTTTTTGGGGTGGGTTCTTTGATTTTTTTGTACAAGTTTATGTTAACATCTATATTGCATACACTTTTCTATTTTTTTTTGAAGCTAAATATATTTACATTTCAATTACATCTTTCTATAGTCTTGTCCACCTCTCGTACTTTTCCACTTGTTGAATAAAGCATCATGTTTTGGACAGTAGTTTGAATCAAACTTCGATACTTGGATTCATTTGGAGTTGCGGATTCGAGTTCTACTACACTTAATTCTTCGTTGTTGTTTTGGCCCTGTTGAACAAAAACCTTTTTTAGGTGCTTAAGGAATTGCGAAATAAGTATATATAAATGAATGAAAGCATGCGAAATTATACAATGACATAAAACCATACATATATTTTCAAAATTCTTGTGGTGCAAAGGAAAAACTTTGAAAAAATTAATTTCATTGTTAATTTTTTTTGAGAATTTCAAACATATTAACTTTCAGTGTTATTGGAATGAAATTAAACATAAACAAAACTCTCGAGTGATTTTTATGGTCAATTGACAACTCTTTTAAACTCTCGGATAACTGAACTAGCCAACAAACATAGAGCAGAGCAAAATATTCGAAAGCTCACAAAAAAGGTCGTCACAGTTATACACATAATCACTATTTAATCTAATAAAGCTTCATTTTATGATAAAATTTGTGAAATTATAGTATTTTAAACCATTTATCACCCTATATAAATAGGAAAAGGTTAACATAAATATGGATTTAGTTCTTTGAAATTAAGGGCTTCTTCGTTAACTGATATATCTATCAAAATAATTTTCAATTCCGGTGAAATGTATGTTGTTACCGGAAAAAAAAACTTAATTAATGAAAACTTTGTAACGAAATATGTCTAAACAGAAGTTTAAAGATGTTCCTCAAATACATGTGATATCTAGGTGTTTTGTGTGGGTTGGAATTAATTAATTAGGTGATTAAACCTAATTAACAGAGCACATAATTAAATCCCACTTTACATTCGATTTGAGTCATTAATCAAATTATTAGTGTCGTGGTTCATGCATCAATCTTCCGCTTTGCACGGAAACTAAATCGGTACATTCCTTTTAGGTAGTTAATTAGTTCTCTTCGATCCAAGTTTGGACTCAACCTGAAGTCCTGAACCTTACTTGGTGGATCTGATTCGTATTAATATTTGTTGCATCTTATCTAAAATAAAGATTAAATGTAGAGGACTATTCTACGGTTTAACAAAAAAAAATTCCATTCCTTTTGATTATTAAATGACCATTACCAAACCACTTAATCATGGTATATTTTTAAAGAATGTAATTTTTATTTTGTGAACATTTGGAAAACAAAACATAAAAATGATAGTTTATAGAATTTTTACAGTATATTATTAACAAGTTGAAACCACGGAGAAGAAAAAATAATATGTATATATACTGTATAAATGTAATGAATTTCCAAGGGAAAAAACAAGGAGAAAAGTGAATAAATTTTGTAATGACATTAAAACCCACATGTGTTGGGTCCAATGAAGAGATTTAAACTCCATTAATTAAAGAGATCTCACAATGTCACATCAAAATGTAGATCGGCCTATGTCCAACGTCAAAGGATAAAGCCAGCAGTTCAAAACCAATTTCGACCACAGCATTTTGTACATTTATGATTATTATTTTATTATTATAGATATGTAGAATTGATAATAATTCAAATTTCAAAAAAGTTCTTATATATTTCTTGCTGGTATTTGTATAAAGGGAAAATGTATCATATTACATGTATCAGTTCTATTTTAATCTTCCTAATTTTTAATGTATTTAAAAAAATTATGATCGATGAATAACACACACAAAAAAAACGACAAACATTGAGCTAAATAGATTAAAAAAATTCACATATTTTTTTGGCCTTTTATAGTTCAAATTTCATACTATACAATTAATGATACAAACTTGATTTCTTATCAATTTTAAACTACACCTATTTAATTTGATTTGAATTAATAAAAAAATCTCATATAAAATTATCGATACATTTACATAGGTGTTGTGTCATACGCATTAGAATGTCTTCTAGTAGCGTCAAAATCATCTTTTATTGAGGATATATCCATAAAAGAAAAGAATATAGCTAGCTCCATAAATAGTAAATTTTAAGTTCCACCAAAATACTTGAACTGGACATGTCTAATATCTTGGAAGTAGAAGTTTTGATGATTAATTATGACTATATGTACTATAACGCATGCACACCGTGTGAAGTCTATTTCAAAGCCCATGGAGGAGTGATCATCTAGCCTCATGTACCCTCACCGCATGTTACCTATTTAGAAACTACAAGGTGAGATGTTGAATTTGAGTGACCATTATCTTTTTCCTTTCTTCTTTGTTTTTGCCATACTTTTCACTTGTCACCTCACATTCACACTTATTCTCAATCTATTTTCATTACCTTGGCAAAAATCATAGCTTGATAGGCATCATCTTGGATTCTAGTTATGTGTTTTGGTTGTGAATACTTAGCTAGCTAGAAATCTATCACATAGGTAGATATGCGTCGATATACATTCACAGTGCCATTTACTTTTTTTATTTTACGAAATTGCGTAACAAGATTTTATACGACTTTGATTTAAAGTTGTCAATTAGACCAATTTTACGTATCTCGACCAAATCTTTATCGTTTTTCAAATAAAATACGGTCTAATTTGACTATCAGATTAACCAAAAAAAATAAAAACATGGTTATATCCAAAAAAAATTTAATAATTTTTGGATTAAATTTCTAAAAGAAGTTATCTTGAGAGTTGGATTTACGTCTTTTTTGACACATCTACTTTTGATTAATTAGTATATAGGCAGGTATAAATGAGTCAAAATGATTTGAGAGTTGCTTTGAAGATATCAGTGACAAAGAGTAAATGGGTAACACATGCGAATGGTCACAAATTCTCCAATGGAGAAATCACTCATGTTCAAGGGTCCACATTGTTCACCTTACACATTACCAAAGTCTGCAAAAACTAGGGTTTGTTCCTTTCACATGCCTATGTCTGTTAGATGAACTACCTCTTGTGAAAAGAAAAAGAAAAAATATTCCTCTACACTAAACACAAGAAAGAAGAAACCAACAAACACTTGTATTTACCACGCACAATCTTTATAGATTTATTTTTACGTAAGTCAATTTTCCAAGTCCAACGTTAAGGATATATACGGAATCAAATAAATATAGACAATGTATGTTATAAAAGTACTATAGTTTATCAAGTTTTAGTTCGTATACTCAAAAATGTACGTAAAGAAAAATAATTCGAATGTACTGGAATTAATCATTGGGATGGTAAAGTTTCGAATACACTATTGTACCCATATCTCTATATCCCTTTTTATGTACCTGCAACCCCACTCACACATATATATAGTATGGGCATTTTAGTTCCAATCCGGCTCGAGATTCATTCTGATTATGTATAATATTTATAAGGTTTCTAGTAAATAGAAATTTGATATTTTTGTATAAAATAAATTTTCTTACAAGATATTTTTTCTATTAGTAGATTTTGTATAAACAAATACAAACCTTAACTAGCTAGTTTAGTACATTATTTTTGAATGGATAATTTGTGTAGAAGAATTTGAATAAATAGAATGTCCGAAATTCCACATATGTAAATACCTAAAATAGTTAAATGTTTAGATATTTAGACTATTCGTTCGAATAGATTGGATACATATATCTGAATTTTCTAAAGTGTTTGATTTGTGCCAATCTCTAATATGTACTCATATACACATGGATGGACACAGACAACACAAGAAACTTCTACAAGTGAGAGTACTTGACAATTCTTTTAGTCAGTTTTATAAAACAATTGTTTATAATTAAAGTGGGTTATGTTTTGTGTGTGCATGTATATAATATTTAATACATCATCATGTACTTATCAAATATGTGTACATATCTATGTATGTATGTCAATGCAACAAAGATTTGGGCTTATAAATGAATGAAGAAAATGTTGGTGGGATATGGACAAAAACAAATTGAGAAACAATGAAATAATTCGAACCCATGACGTTACAACTAGTCAAAAGTCCCCACATGATCTTATCAAAGGTAGGTCCATGGATGAGTTGTTTTCGATATCACAAAATTTCTTGCGAATTTTGTTATGGCCTTTAAGTGTAAAATGACAAAACTTGCCGAACAAATTATAGACTCAGTGCAATCTAGATATCAATAGTGAGTGATTATGTTAAGTTTTATGGTTTCCAATTCAAAATCAATTGGTAATAAATGGATCGATTTATGTTATTTACATATTATTTTTAGTTTCATGATATTTTTTGATGTGAGATTCGTATCATATTTCCTCAAAATAATTTATCTTTTATCTCATCTTGAATTAAATCCAATATTAGGAGTAGGAGTGATGCTATGATATCATTTGTTTTGAACTCTTATAAAGCCTATTGGGCCCATAACCACGAATTTAACAGAATTGTTTTACGCCCATCAGTAATATTAAAGGCCCATTAAGCACTATAGTGAATCCATCAGAATAAAAAAAATTCAGATTTTTTTTTGTTGGTCACGAAATTTCAGCCATTTTATTTAATAAAAACAAATGGAAAAAAAGAGGACAAGTCACGTCACGAGACAAATTAGCACGCAAAGAAGAGGAAGAAGAAGAAGAAGCTCCAAGAATCTGTCGCAGAAATCGCCATGGCAGTCACAGCATTTAACCCATTGAAACTTGCATCGTCGTCTCTAGATCCGATTCCTTCAATCTCTTCTTCTTCTTCTTCTTCTTCTTCTTATTCATTCTCTTTGATATCTGTCGGATCTTCTTTCAAGAGATGTCTAAAGCAGTCATGTTCTGTTCGAGCCATGTCTTCTTCTTCTTCTTCGGCTGCTTCTTCTTCTTCCTTCGGATCGAGAATGGAAGAGAGCGTGAGGAAAACAGTGACTGAGAACACTGTCGTTGTTTACTCCAAAACTTGGTGCTCGTAGGTTCACTACTCTCTTTGCTTTTCAATTTTTCAGATAATCTAAATTAGGATTGCTTAATTGTAGAATGGGTTTGTTCAATATCCTTGTAAAGTTTCGTTTTTTACATGTGTTTTATTGTTCTTTAGATCTTAATGTTTCTGTTGATAATTTGTTGGTGTTTGGTTGTGTATTGAAGATACTGTACTGAAGTGAAGACATTGTTCAAGAGACTTGGGGTTCAGCCACTGGTTATTGAATTGGATCAACTTGGTATGTTTACATTTCCTTAACCTTTCTATTTTTTTCATAGCTTAGCTTTGATTAATTGATTTGATTCTGATAATACTATGTCATGGCTTTAGATAGATGATGAGGCAATGCTTGTTAGTTGTTTAGAATGCAATTCCTGTTTATCTTTCAAATGGTTTAGTTTTCAGATTCGGACTTTGGGTTTATAAGCTTACATTTTGGGGATTCTTGTTTGCCTTTAGTATTTGTTGTAATCTGCTTTTGTTTCTTGTAAAATCACTAGTCTATACTTATATCATAATGGTGATGTGTCTCTCTTTAAGAACAGTTGAAGATGCAATTATCAAAATACTTGGTGATTTTGGAGAACAGAGAAAAATCGGTTATGTTTCTATCTTAATTCTGTTTGACTAAACTATGTTTGGTTCATTTCAGGTCCACAAGGGCCACAACTGCAGAAGGTACTGGAAAGACTTACTGGGCAACACACTGTTCCTAATGTTTTTGTCGGTAAGTAGTTTAATCCGTTTACATCGATCATATCTTTATGGAATGCTGTTTTCTCTATATCCTGCTTCAAAAGATGAAACCTTTAGATGTCTCAAAGAAGTGAACAACATAGTTTCAGACTTTCAGTTAGTAACAAACACATAACATTGTCTAATCTTTGTCCTAATGATCAGGAGGCAAGCACATTGGTGGCTGCACAGGTACTTTCTCCTTCTCATCTCACCTATTTTGGTTAGATGCCTCAGTTTCTTCTACTTCTCAAATGTGAGTTTTGGATGTTGTTTCACTTCAATAATCGACATAATCTTCTTGTTGTTGTATTACAGATACAGTGAAGCTTAACAGGAAAGGAGATCTGGAAGTGATGTTAGCTGAAGCCAACGGTAAAACTGGTCAGTCTTGAGAAGTTGATGAAACTGGTTCGGAGATTTTGCATATGGAGCTTGGAAAGTTTTCTCATTTTCGTTATTATCATTGTACCTCATTTGAATACAATAATTATAGTTAATAAATATAATCTCTCTTTGTTTTTCACCACTTGAATTCACAGTTTCAACAAGCCTTCATAGTAACCCAAAAATTACCAAAAAAAAAAACAGAGCTCGTAAATAAAGAAGGAAAAAGTGATGCAATGTATTCCAGAAAATCCCAAATGTGAGAGAAGCGTGGCAAGTTTAGGATCACACAGGCCAATAGAGAGAAAAATGATCCAAAAATGAAAAGAGAAGTCGTCATCTTCTGAAACAGGGGAAGTTGCAGAGAATCTAGCGAGACCAATGGCTACTCTGGTCTCGTCTCAAACTTACATCTACCATTGTCATATTAGTAAACAAGCTCTTTATCAGGCAAAAGAATCATACTCTCCTCGTAGATTTTCTCGTCATAATCACAGAGAAAGGCTTGATTTTTCTCCTAGATTGACAATAACTAGAAAGCACCAACCTTTGTCTTTCAACACCGTGTGTTTTGCTGCAGACGAGCCCTCCGAAATCAGGTAAAATTCGACTTTCTTCTAACATTTTAAATTGGGTTTCTTCTTTAGATTTGAATGATTAATGGGTTTAGTCCGGTTCTATCTGTGTTATTGTTGAATCAATTTTGCTCAATGAGATGATGAAAGGTTGAAACTTTGAATGCAAGAATGTTATCTCACAGCTTGTTGCTACCATTGTTTCTGTGAAATGTTACAATTTGGACACTTCAGTGAAGCCCTTTGTTTGTAATGACAGAGCTAAGTTATCTCTGTTTTTGCTTTCAGTGCTGATGCTAGAATCCGTAGTGAGGTTCTGTCTCCCTTCAGATCAGTCCGTATGTTCTTCTACCTCGCCTTCATAGCTAGCGGTTCACTAGGGGGACTAATAGCCACTTCCAGGCTCATCGGTGCCCTGGCGAATCCGGCTAGATCAGGGGAAGTTCTTGAGATCGTTAAGGGTTTGGGAATTGACATTGGTGCTGCTTCTCTCTTTGCGTTCCTCTACTTCAACGAAAACAAGACCAAGAACGCGCAAATGGCTAGGCTCTCGAGGGAAGAGAATCTTGCCAAACTCAAAATGAGGGTCGAAGAGAACAATAAGGTTATCTCGGTAGGTGATCTGAGAGGCATTGCTAGGCTTGTGATCTGCGCTGGTCCTGCGGAGTTTATTGAAGAAGCGTTTAATAGAAGTAAAGAGTTTACACAAGGGCTTGTGGAGAGAGGTGTGGTTGTTGTGGCTTATGCTACGGATGGGAATTCGCCGGTTTTGGAGTTTGATGAGACTGACATTGTGGATGAAGAAATGAGCCAGAGAAGGAAGAGATTGTGGCGGGTGACTCCGGTTTTTGTCCCGGAATGGGAAAAGTAAGAAAGTTTCCTTAAAGATAGTGAAACCCGAGTTGAAAGAATCGAACTTGAAGGTGTTCTTGATCTCTGTTTTTTGCATGAACAGGTGGTTAAATGAGCAGAAGAAGCTTGCCAATGTTTCTTCAGACTCTCCAGTGTAAGTAGTTCCTTGCATTTCATTTTGAAACCGGTTTAAACTGCTCATGCACTGGTTCTTGAGCTGAAAATATGAGTGTTTTTGCGTAAAGACCATCGATTTAAACTCAGTGCCACTGAATTGTTGTTGATTTAGGTATTTGTCACTGCGTTTGGACGGGCGTGTAAGGGCAAGTGGAGTGGGTTATCCTCCATGGCAAGCCTTTGTAGCACAACTTCCACCGGTTAAGGGAATCTGGACCGGTCTTCTTGACGGTATGGATGGTAGAGTGTAAATACTCTAATACTTTAGGGACAAAATGACATGTTTCTAGTCTCATATAAAATTTATCAAATGTATAGTTATGAAAAGATTTTGACTTGAAAATGATCAGTTTCGCTTCTGTAGTCATTTTTATTTGGAAATACGATTTTAAGATCTAACCCAGCGGTGTAGACCAGACCGAGTATTTAGGTGTACCGAGTGAAATATACCGGTTTCGAATTGTTTATTAAAACGGTTAAGAGGCTAACCATGAGTAGAAAGAGACTTTTAACTGAATTTTCCAAACACAGTCTGAAAAAAATAAGAAAACCGGCTCGAGATTCAGATGAGGAGAAATAATTGGTAAACTTTTCGGTACATACGGTTCGGGTCATGTTACAAACGGATAGACCGGTATTGAATACACACAGTTTTTGAATTCTCCCATTTAAGCTGCAACTTCTTCGACCTCGTCCAATGCATAGTTGTTGGTCGATATGTTGGCGTAATTCACTTTCGCGAACCGAACCACAACCGGGTATCGGGTCTTCGGGTCCTGCACATTTTATAATCCGGGTCAAAAAACTATACAAACCGGCATGGTGAAAGATATACACATATGACCGTTAGATAGTTGAATGGAGACTAAATGCGTTACCTGATCAACGGCCACAACTGATCCAACGTTCTTGAACCAATAGGATTCTCTCCTTAGAATCTTGACCTACGAATCCCAACACTCTATATCAGATAAGAAACGACTGATTATGAACAAAATATGTGGTTACAAGTCACGCACACACATAAAACACAATTAGATATGAACCATATGTTATGAACAAAAGATGTTGTGAAATTGTCACTAAGGATACAATTTTTGCATAGTGATTATGATAATTAAAGACTCCTACTAACTAGCTAGTTGTGTGATTGGCAGATTTATTTTGTCATTTCACCATTCTGCAGATTACCAAAAAGAACTTAAATAAAATTCACTCATATACATGAATCCATCGATCACTTAGTAACTTTGGCTAATGGAATTTAAGACTGTTTAGGTTAGCTGACCTTAGACCCTCTCTTAGGGCCAATCGGAGGTGGCTTGGGTTTGGTGGCAGCAGCTCCAGCCGGAGCAGCGGCAGCTGCCGGAGAACCTTCCGATGAAGAGGTTGCTGGAGCCGCATCTTCGGCTGCCCTGACTACGAGCCTAGAACCGGCGTTTCTCATCGGCAAGAAAGACACGGAGTTCCTGGACGACGAAGCGCCGGCGGCCGAGGTGACGTTGGCCGGCAGAACAAACACCGTAGATGCTGTCGTCATCGCCATCTCTGGTTTGTTTATTTTTTCTTTTTCTTACTTTCTTATTGTTATTCCGACACGAAAGAGTGGTTCTTGATTGGTTTTGTTGGTAGTAGTAATATGTTCGTAAGGCTAAGAAAAGAGGAATTGTTTGAGATGTTTTGGGTTAAACGAATCGTTTCCGTCCACTTGAGATCTGCCACGTGTACATCACATATCTGTTCTTAAGGATAATGTGCTGACGTGGTTTTAGGTTACTCTTATTTCAGATTTCCTTTGTTACACACGTTTATGGAATGAAAATTTAAAAATAAAAATGAATAATAAGAGGAAAAAGTAAATATTTAGTGTTTCTTTGCAACATCGACATGTAAAAAATGTTTTGCTTTTTTTCTTTGTTAAAAGGAGATAATTTAAAAACACTTTAATCCATAACCACTCTCATTTTAATTAATCCTAAAATGTAAACCAAAACCTATATTTTAGATGAACCATGTTTCCGCCGGCTTCGTTTCCGAATGAGTTTCGACTCTTGTCGGTCCTGTGTTTCAAAACGTATTCTACCTTGTAATTCTCCTTGGCTTATTCTAATGGTAATCATTCAGTCGAAAAAAAAAAAAAGATGAACCATGTTTTTCATACTCGTAGACAGTAATAATATCAGTCCGCGATTAATTTCTGTGCGTTTTGCAATTACAAAAAATCTGTAATTATGACATTTTGTAGCAATTAAATCGTATTTATTTTGTACTTGTCCACGACAAGAACATATTTTAGTAGTGAATCGTACTTTAATTTTAAAATCTGAAACGTAACCTTTAGTGATTAACAATTTAAATCGTTAGTCACTGAAATGAATAGTCCGTATTGCTCACGTGTATAGGGAGGCTAACCGCCTTGCGGATGGGTTAACAAACTATGCGTTTACGTTACCGCTAGGATTTCATTTGTTTAATTCTAGATTGGATACTCTTAGTTCGATTGTTTTGGAGGATGCTATGGGGTCGGCCCGACCTCGTAATGTTCCCGTGTAGTCAGTTTTATTTTTCTTTTTAATAAATTTGGGGAGACATTGTCTCCCCCTTTCCCACCAAAAAAAAAAAAACTCGCGATCAACCAACGACTGTCAAATAGATAAAGCTTAGTCGTCGTTGTTTACTAGTACTTGCAAAACTAACATGGATATGATATATCATCAAAATAATCACAAACAAAGTCTATAACTTCCACTCTTAAATGTTTTTCTAATTATTTTTCATACAACATTTTCTCTAAATATTTCTTTGCAAATTTCTACCGAAGAGAAATTTTCTCAAATATCTCATAAATTTGTCTTTTCCATTATCTTTTGGTCTTCTTTGCAATTTTTTTTTTAATCATAATCAATGAGTTTTTTCTTATTTCACTACATTTTTAGTTAACTTGAGGTTATATAGCCAAGAACAAGAAATCACAAGTATACTTAGGTAAATAAAGTATATGTTTTTAATTTGTCTTCGATGTGTTTTTCTATTGTTTTCTTTCTTTGGCCAATGTATATGCACATGCGTTTCCTTCTCTTCTTGTAAATGAGATCCTTATTAGCTCTCCTGTTTTAGTTATCCAGCTTAATATCTCCAAGTAGTTCCCCAGCCATAGACACACGCAAAAACTATATTAGCACTTTCTTTTGTTGTATTTTTTGTAACAATAATATGAATGACATAATCGAATGACATTATAGTAAAGCATATTAGTGATCTCTTAACCCGCTAATTTGATTAGATTGTCGACATTTTTTAGTTCATGAACATAAATAATACTTGTGAGACCAGTAGACCACTACATATTCTTAACAGGTTATGAATTGTATTTGTCTACCTTTTATTATAAGGGTTGGTTGGTATTCTATATGTTGACTATTGTAATGAGTGTAATGGTGTACTCACATGAAATGGAACACTATCAGTACAGTCTATTGTCTTACTTGTGTCCATAAACTAATTATTTAGTGCCAACAAATGGCCATGCTGTTTTCTTTCTTCTTCAAAGTATAGTATTCTAGATTTATCCTTATTATATATATACATAGAATCTGAGCCTAATGTATTTGATCTTCGTAATTCAACGGTGTAAAATATTTTAGTTACAAATTTTATATGTAAAATCAATTATTCTATTTGAACTACATGATAAATTGTAACTGAAATTTTATGGCATTAATGTTACCGGTAAAAAAAATTATTAAAATGAAAAATGATGTTCAAGCTTCTACAAGAAACATTACAGACAAAAAAAAAAGAATGAATGGGCTTCTAATCAGAGACTAATGGTTTTTAATTCTGTATATAAAACTTTTATAGTTCTCTCTTTTTATATTCTTTTTGTCATTAGCATTATGAAACATATAAAAAATTGGAGATTACACGTTTGGACAACAGTTATTAAAAAATACATAATCCAACTGGCGTGTTCCCCTACTTATGTGATTGGCTACGCTGTTTGGTGGACCCCACATTGCCAAGTCATCTAAACCTTATAAATTAGTCTCGTAATTTCATCAAAACAAAAAACTAATAACCAATTAACCATTACTAACGAATGATTTAACGTACAATTTTGGTTTTAGTGTGATTTAAATCTACGAAACTGATGATATTTTGATGGTTTAGTTGCTGTACCGGTATCGTGAAGCCCAACAGGAGGGAAGATGATAATGAGAGTGTGCAATCACGTGGAATGCTATGGCTTGTCAAGTTGTCAGTGATTTGGTTTTGCTAAGGGTCCCGTCACTATAAACTAGCTATATTCAAAGGTACACAATGGCCTCAAAGTTAGATTTCTAATCATAAGATATGAAGTGATAAGTACTCTTTATAAATCTTCATGAAAAGACATCCACATTTTTTGTTTGAAGGTTATGTTGGTTTCGAGTTTCAGATTTAGTTCTTAGGTTCCTTTCGGGCTTGTCTTTTAGTGCTTTTGATTATAGTTTGCTTCTCTTTTTTGGGCTTAGTTTTCCGGGGATATTTCTGTGTTCTGCCGGCTTAGTTTCCGAAAGAGTTTCGACTCTTGTCGGCCTAGTGTTCCAAAACCGTATTCTACCTTGTATTCCTCTTTTGTTTAATATAATGAATCATTCAGACGAAAAAAAAAAAAAAAAAAAGACATCCACATTTCATCCTTCTTCTCATAACCATCTTAGTCAAAGTCGTATTTATTTTGTAAATACCAAAAAAAATGTAAAAATCTATTAAAATGAGTAATTTCAAAGATGTAAGTACATTATGTGTAATATCAGTAATGTATTGTGTCAAATTTATTTCTTGGTAGTAAATGGTAAATAGATGATTTGAGTATATTTGATGGATTTAAGAGCTTTATAATCTTGTGGCTGAATAAGATTGTTAAATAGATGTTTTTTTTTCTTTCTATATACATATATCGATTAAGGCCATAAAGTTTTTTACTTTTTTTTTTTCTTTTTTGAAATTGATGAAGACATAATGTTATGGCTCTATGTTTTTATTGCTCCTTTTGTTATCTGTTTTTTTTTATTGACGGATATTAAAGATACATACATTATTTTGGCTGGTCCATTTCAGTTTTTCTTATATTTGGTCCCGATTTGATTTATGTATATAAAACATGTAGAGCCAATAGTAGTGTAGTCGTTATCTTTTTATTACTCGAAGGCTCGAAACCATATAATGATTCTTGTTTAGCGTATCGTCTCTTTTATGGCTGCATAATTTACATGGCTTGCGTATGTGATACACATTATCTTGATCATTTCGATCTCACGACGTTCTTAGTTACATTTAAAAAAGCATGTTAAAGAATTTAGTATACGAAACAATAAATTGTATGGGGAAACCGATATTCATAACCAACGATAGTATGACAACACAGAAATGGATCATCATTCCACATTGCCCACTCGGCCATACACATGAGAAGGACAAGTTATATTTATTTGCTTTCTGTGTATCTAATTAAGTTTTTACTCGTCAGTGGGAAACATATAGTAATTGTATTGTTTGCATTAAAATGCAAATGTATATATAAATATATAAAAATGCCAAAATAAAATGTACTAATATCTACTATAGTAGACTTAGTAGTAATTGTGAAAGTAGCACAAACAAAGGATTTGGTTGTTGTACCATACCAAATTTTCATCAAAGCATTCATTGTGAATGTGAAGTTGGGACGATCTATTCGTGCAACCAAAAATAGAAAGAGATGAAGTATATGATCATAATCTGATTTTCTTGCTTTTAGCACTAATCATTGAAGTTTACGCATCACACATTCACATCTCTTTTCTATTTTCTTTTCTTCACAAAACTTGCGAATATAGTTTTGATACGTCTTTTGCCATCATTCATACATAATATAGTACCAACCAACTACTATAAATCTCTTTTTTTTTGTGTTAAGAACAATTTGTTTTTAAAAAGACTGTTTCTGCCACACTAGTTGGTAGAAAGTATATAAAACTGAAAAACTCAATCTAAAAGTAAATTTCGTTGGCCAGTTTAAGTTAAACATAATATATCTTTGATTAACTAAATATATAAAATTTTGACAATAATACTTGCTTCCACATGTACTGAGAAGTTATTATTATTTTTTTTTTTATGCTAGGAATGATTTGAGTTTTTTATCACCCGACTTATCTTTCAGAATGAATATAATTGTCGAGTAACTTACTAAAAAATTTCTATCAAACGTAAAACATGAATCTAATCTCTAGTTGAACTTTTTACAAAAAACAAATGAATAAATTTGATTTCCCAATGTGGTTTCTTAACAAAATTTCCTTATCTCAAGTTCCAATATTATTAAATTTATATATACAACATATAATAAAAACAAAAGACATAAAAGAAGATATTGCAAACAAAATAAAATTAATAATTGAGAGAACAAAAAAGAGGAAGAAAGAGAGTGGAGAGAGGAGCAGAGCAACTTCCCCCATTTTCTCTTTTGGCTTCCTCTCTCCTTCTCGGTTTGTTTTGTCTCTACTCTGAGAGATTCCGTCACAAAAAAGACTCATTTTTTCTTAAAACCCATTTCGTGAGAGAGGGAGATTTGGCTTACTTCATCTCCGGCGGGCATCTTCTCCGGCGGATTTTCCGATGTATCTACTCTAGCTAGCTCAGCTCAGCTCCTAACATTTACAGGTCTCTCTCTTCTCTTCCCCCGAGTAAAAAAAAAAAGCAACATTTAAGCTCTGATCTCACTTTCCGATGCTTTTTTCTTTTTACCCATTTTCTCGTTTCGATTTCTTGTTTGCTTTTCCCTGTTCTTACTTCAATTAGATTCTGATTTCTGATCCTTTACCTCTCTCTCTCTCTCTGCACCGATTAGCTTCTTTTTCTGCTCTTGCTTTACTGTTTCTTTCCAATTGTGATTAAATGAGCTTATTTGGCTAGATTGCTTTACTCTTCTGTTTGTCAATTTGCTTGTTTTTGTTAAAGATGTAACATTTATTACTAAAGGTTACTTCTTTTTGGGAGATTACTAGAGAGTTCTATCACTGATACTGGAATTTGGTTTATGCAGATCCACAGTGCCTGAGGATTGTTTCTTCTATCATCATTCTCGGAATTTTGTTGGAGGGTCTAATTATAAAGGGTGAGTCAAGTTTTGATTTGTAATTTTCACAAGGGGTTTGTTTGTGTTTAGAGCTTAAAAAAGTGACTGGCTTTGATTGTGATAGGTCATGTGTAAATGGTTACTGGGTTCATCTTATCTTTTGTTCAGACACTATCAAGTGTCCTTCTGATTACAGAATCTTATTCTTCTTCTTCTTCTTTTTTCTTTTCTAACCAAGTTCTTGTTTTGTTATGCTTGGCATGTTCCTCTTTGCTCTTATAAATATTCTGTTCTTTCTATTCACTTCACTTTTCCTGGATATTTTTAAATTTTGAAGCTTTGAGAACTTGAAGGTTTCTTCATTAGTAATCTTTGTTTGTTAGTTTTGTGTCACCTAAATTAAAGTCCGGCTTTTAGCCAGTCTTTGGATTTTCACCTTCAAAGACGATTATTGTCTTTCATGCCAGTTTTTTTCATGGTTATCTGCTTACATGCTAAGTGCCGTTTGTTTCTGATGGGCTATAAACATCCTAGATAGTAACTACATAGCTGTGAAATTGCAGGGACCAGAATGAATGAACTCCGAGGCAGAAAGGCTCAAAAGATTGAAAGTCCAGTTCCAGGATGCTTAGGGAAGATGGTAAACCTATTTGATCTTGGAACAGCTGTTAATGGGAACAAGTTGCTTACAGATAAACCACATCTTCATGGTAATGACTATTTCCTTTCTGTGACTTGTTCACTAGTCAAGCTTTCTGTTTATTCTTACTGTCAAAGTCCCTATGCAAGTCTGCTTACTTATGTTCCTGCACCAAGTTTTATACCCTAGTATCCTTTACCTATCTCTATCTGAGTTTTGTATTCACCTGTCTGTTATTGACACGAGGTAGTTTTTTTGCAGGATCTTCTCTGTCAAGAAGTCGATCTGATGTGACTCGAATGCCAAGCCCTTCTTATAAAGGCCATTCAGAAGCTGAATTGGTAAGTTTGGTTAAATTATTAGAAATATTATGCATGCCAGCAATAGAAAATTCAGATAGTTTGTCTTTATTTGCACCACTTGATGTTTGATCTTATGGTCACGGCATCTGAAGTCTATTGCCTGCTCTGTTTGCACAGATTATGTCTGATTTGAGGAGAAGTGCTTCTAGCAAAGTAACTGGTACACCGATGAAGAAACTCATTGCTCGAGAAATGTCAAAAGAAGTAGAACATAAACAGAGCCCAACTAATGTGGTTGCTAAGTTGATGGGTTTGGAAACACTTCCCCAGACATATCCTGAGACGGCTACACAGCGAAGCAAATCCAGAAGCAATTCACACTCTTCTCTGAATCATTCGGTGACTTCTATAGATAATGAGGTCCAAAAGTATCAGGAGTTCAGTAGGGAATTTAAAGATGTGTATGAAACGTGGCAGTCGCCTCAGAAAATGAGTCGGTCAAGGGATAGCTCGCCTAGAAAAGGAAGATATGATGAAAGTACGACTGAAAAACAAATGGCTCTTGTTCGTCAAAAGTTCTCAGAAGCAAAACGCCTTGTAACAGATGACAATCTTCACCAATCCAAAGAGTTCCAAGATGCACTTGAAGTTTTAAGCTCCAACAAGGATTTATTTGTTCAATTTCTCCAGGAATCAAATTCATTCTCTCAGCAGAATCTTTCTGACTTTCACCATGTTCCTCCTCATTCAGAGGCGAAGCGAATCACAGTATTGAGACCTTCAAAGGCTGTTGAAACTGAAAAATTTGTGGTTCAAGGCAGGAAGAACAAGCAGGTTAAGAAATTGGCTTCATCAAGTCAAGAAACTGGATGGGGGAACCGTGATCTGGGTTACCCGTCATCTTATGTCAACCGGGGAACCGAGGACCACACTGTACAGCCAACCCGAATTGTCGTCTTGAAGCCTAGTCTAGGAAAATCTCTAGATATTAAGGCTGTTTCTTCATCCCAATCCTCTCCAAGGGGTTTACACGGTGGGGGATATTTTGATGAGCCTGGAGATGTTGAGACTAAAGAAGTTGCAAAGGAAATCACTCGTCAAGTGCGCGAAAATTTAATGGGTCACCACAGGAACGAGACTCAGTCTTCTTCTGTCCTATCCAATGGTTATATCGGTGATGACAGTTCTTTTAACAAGTCTGATAACGAAGATCTAGTGGGAAATCTTAGCGACTCTGAGATCATGTCACCAGCATCTAGGCATTCTTGGGACTGTCCAAATAGGTTTGAAAGTCTTTTCTCTCCTTCCTCTTTCAGCAGAGCTTCATTTTCTCCAGAGTCGTCTGTCTGCAGAGAGGCGAAGAAGCGACTTTCTGAAAGATGGGCGTTGATGTCAGTAACGGGAAGAACTCAACCGCTTAAACATGTTTCAAGAACCTCAAGCACCTTAGGGGAAATGCTTGCACTAACAGAGACCAAAGTGACAACTGAATCCGAGGAAGGGAGCAATGAAATAGCACCAGCCACGAGGGTATCAACATCATGCATAACTAGTGATCTGAGTCAAGTGGAAATGGCAAGTGATTCTCTGAATATTCTTGCAAGGTCAAAATCAGTCTCTGACGTTAGACTCAACGGAGAAACATCTGTTTTGGGAACTTCCAAAGCACAGGCTTCACGAGAGTTGACTAAGACGGGAAGCCTGAAATCGTCATGGAAAGTCTCGAATTTGTTCTTCTTTAAGAATAATAAAGCAAGCAAGGAGAAAAAAGGTGCATCTCAATGCAGCAGTATGTCTCATTTAGCAACGCCTTCTCCTGCAACTCTTACCGGACAAACCAGCGAAGGTTGTTTGTTTCCTAGAGATTGTCTCCCTCCTGATGCATCAGAACAACAAAGCATAATCCCAGGCGAGGTATCCCACCAATTCTGTAAACCTTTTTCAATCTATTCAAGGAGGATGAATATTCATGTTGAATCAGCAGCCATTTTGATCCATTTGCAGGAGGAAGTGACTACACCGAAGCCCCTAGCAACTGGGAATTCAAGTGAAAACCAGGACCAGCCGAGTCCAATTTCGGTTTTGTTTCCACCATTTGAAGAGGAAGGTGTCAGTATTCCAGAATGTTCTGGGTCAACCAAGCATTGGACATCTCAAGGTTAGTTCTCTGGTTGCTTAGCTTTTTCAGAGAGTTTTGTTACTTAGCTTTCCTTTTATGCTAATCCAAATGTTCCATTCTCAACAGGAGAGGAAGTGGCTTTTAAATCTAATCTAATCGACAAATCACCACCAATCGGGTCAATTGCTCGGATCCTCTCATGGGATGATGACTCTTGCACAGAAAACATGTCTAAACCTACAATGGGAGTCCATGAGGATGAAGACTGGTATCTTTTCATAGAAACGATCTTGACAGCTGCTGGTTTCAGCAGTGGTTGCACGGTTTCTCATGACCCCCTCATGTCACGATGGCACTTGCCAAACAGTCCCTTAGACTCTTCACTCAGAGACAAATACACCAACCCAGATAACAACAACATCAAGGAGTTCATCCACGAAGGCAAACGCAGACAACAGCGATCAACTCGTAAGCTCATTTTCGACCGCATCAACTCCATCATTTTAGAAACAACGACTACGCTCCGGGGCAATGGTTCTCCGCATTTCGACCTGGTGGAGCATGTGTGGGCCCACTTAAAGGACTGGGTTTTAGATGAGCCTAGCAAGCGTGACTCAGGAGAGGACATGGATGCCAACAGTTTGGCTGCAGAGAGTCTTGTGAAGGACGAGATAGTCGGGAGGACATGGACTCATAGCTTGCAAGTTGAAATAGACGACTTTGGGATTGAAATTGAAAAGAGATTGTTGCAAGAGCTAGTAGAGGAAGCCGTTATCGATCTTACTCGATGAGATGAGACAAGAGCAACAATATATACTACGTTGAATAAAAATGTAAGATAGTGTTAAGTTTATTTTTTTGTCTATGGGAAGATTTGTGTCTCGATTTTTTTGTAATGATTGAGAGAGAAAACAAAATGCTGTGTAGCCATTGTTGAAGCAGAGCAATAAGCAGTTGTTCCCATTTTAACCACATCTCGTTACTCTTTTGTACACAGACACACCGAAATGAAAGCTATGTTGCGATCTAAACAGAGTTTCAAAAAAAGCATCAAACGATAACATAGTTGTGTAATATCTATGCACACTTGAAAGTTGAGAGAGAGATGAACAAAACCAAAGTACTGATTCTAGACACCGTTGGAACTCAGTCTTTTGAGTTAAGCTGATGGATTCTGGCTCTGACCGTTGATCAATCCGTACTGTAGAAGAACAAGAATATAAAGACAATCAATCACAAGCTTAAATCTTTGGTAGTAAGTTCAAACGACCAAGACACTTAGTTTCTTACCTTCTCTCTGATTCGGGACCTCCAATTGTCAATATTGCTTGATCCAGAAGATGTCTGGTTAGCCTGTGGACCAAGAAGATTCTCTCTTGCTCTACTCATCGGATTCTCAAAATCATCCTCATCATCAAGCTCTGATTGCCGGGGTGAAACCATAGCTCTCAAAACCAAAGCCAGTAGCAATGACAGTAACTAAAACACCAACTCACATATGAATACAAACATAAAATAGTCTAAAAGAATCATGAATTAACTCAAAGGCAAGAACTCAGTTTGTTACCTGGATCGCTACCACAACAATCCCGACCCATTTGCAAATATCGATGTTTTCTTCAATGAAAGCTCGAAGGCTGTTGAGTTCTCCAGTTGGATCATAAGGAAGATCCTATAGAAACACAAGTATAGACCGTTAAACAAACACACAAGATACAAGCTTAAAATGTAAAAAAAAACCTCACCTTTTCCCAGTGACGGTCAATCGCTATGTATCCCACAAGAGCTGCTTCGAGTATGATCAGAAGAGTTTTGAGAATTGAATACTAAGACCTTTATCAAGGATTAAACATCACAACTAAATAACACTATTAACAGAAAACACATAATATATAAAAGGATACGAAACACAAGCAACATCCATTGATAGCTTCAGCTGCAATGAAACCGATGATAGTGACAATGCAGACCAAAATCCCAATGGCCATGAAAGAGTAGATAAACCTGCATTGAATTAAAAACCAAACCAAATCAAATTCATTGGAACATTCTCCTTCAAGCATAAAACAGTGTCTTAGCTTAATCCCCAATGTAACACCAAAAATCATCATCAAGCATTCTAAAGCTATGTCCTTTTTAAACAAGATTAGTCAATTAGGCACAGATTTGAATTGAAAACCCTAAAAATGGAAACTTTTATAATACCATGGAGCAGGAAGATCTAAAGAACGGAGATTGAAACCCGAGTCTCCGAGAACGATACCCGATACGAGATTGATCGGATTCTTCAAAGAATCAGAAACACTGTTGATCTCAATTCTTGAATAAGAAGAAGAATCCGGAGATGAAGCCGCCGGAGGCTGAGACGGAGGAGGATCAACGGGAACGTGATGATTATATTGATCGAGCATCCAAATCGAGTAGATTATGATAGAGATACCGATGAAAGCTTGGAGAAAATTGAGGATCTTGAGAATGGAAGCGAACGAGACATGGCAACAATTGTGTCGCATTTTTTCTAACGATATCGGAGAAGATGAGCAAAAACGAAATCAAAATTTCTGATCAGCGATCTCCGAAGAAAGAGTATTTTGATGATTTCGGACAAAAGAGAAAAAAGCTGTTTTGACAGATAGGATAGAATCCGAAGCTTACTAATTAATCTTCTTTAATGTTTCTATCAATATTATTATTATTTTAACTAATATTAACAGTTTAATGTTTCAATCAATATTATTATCTTTTCCTCTTGCAATTGATATGGTTGATGAGGCCAAACAAACTAAATGGGCTATATATGATAAATGGGCTTCTGAAGTTCAAGTTCTACTACAGATGGGGACTGTTTGCGACATTCAAGAGTTCAAGTGATGTAAAAGGTACAGCTCATGATGATTGTATTGTGATGATGATGATGATGATGATGATGAGAATTAAGTATGCATGTGAATGTTAGATGACTGAAAAAGATAGACAACCACTTATATAACTAACCAACAACATTTTAGGCTTTCCTCTTTCTCTCTCTATTTTTATTTATTGATTTGAGTACACTAGTGTTTAAATCTGTCACTTTAATTGGACGGCCTAGCATTCTTCGATTCCTCGATAATGTTTTTTCCAGTAAAACTATATTCAGAGACGTCATTTTGTCATGTGTATTTCTTCCCCATGTATATTTAGGTGATTACTTCAAACCAAGGAAATCTTGAGTTCACACCCGGACTAACTGAGTATGGAAGACTCGAAATTTGGACTATGTCCACAAAGAAAACTCGGTACCACTACACTAAAACATTAAAATTTTGTTGAACTAATTATATATAGGATATTCAATTTGTTTTATAAAGTGTGTGGTTTTAGGCTAACGTTTTTGCATCAAAAGGAACATTGTTTTATGATTTCAATGTAACTTTTAGAAGGGTATATCTATTTAGTCCATAATAAAAAACATAACAAAGTTGTAAGGTATTACAGATATTTAAAGTCAACATATTTTGTAAGACATAAAAATATCATACCTTTTTAGTATGCTGAAACATGTCAAAACAAAATTTATAAGAATCAAAATGGATTATCAATCTTTAATTTATAAAATTAATTTAGAAATTAGAAGTTTATAAGACTATCAATTAAGTTGACCAAAGTATACGTTTTCAATTAATTTTAAATTAAAGAATAACGCAGCGTAATCAATTGGATAATCTATGCATGATGGATAATACTAAATAAAAAATCTTTGCTTAATTAATTAAAAATTAATGAGTACGCACGCCCAATCTAAAAATTCTCATATATATGTTACATGGCATCCATCAGAAAATCAACATAATCAAAAATTATAAACCAAAACCAAAACAAAGAAAAACTAAAGAAAATGGCAAGGCCATCGTGTTCTTCTACTTTGAAAAATGTATGTGAAGACAACAAAACATCTTTGTGGAAGATAAGGAAGATCATAACAGAGAAAAGTGATGGTTGGTTGGACTTTGATAATAACAACGATATTGAGAATCATATTTTGAGAAGTTTGGGCGAATCCATTGGTAGAGTGAAAAAAGACCCTATAGAGATCAAGATCGACGATTACGATACAGGGAGCCAGTACGAGGTAACCTTAGGGTATAATCATAAATCTGATATATATTACATTGGAGCATTATGGAGATTGAAGGAGCTTGCTGTTGGAGATGAAATAGGATTGTTTTACGATCCTATTTCAAAGAACTTGTGTTTCTCTGTGTTGAAACAAGCAAAACCCTGCTCTATCAAAAAAAAGAAACAAGCAAAACCCTGATGATCACAACTTGTTTAATAAGGGCTAATTATATAGCATATTGTTTGAAGTTAAGGACATAAAAATATGTCTGGACGATAATAATGCATATCATTTCTATATATAAATAAATATACGTCCGACAATACTTATTAGTTTTTGCATTTCACATTTTCCCCCTCTTAATTATAACAGCTTGTTTCTCACAATTAGATCGACCGACGACATACTCTAACATTTATTACATACACCAAAAGAAAATGCAAATCATTAATTCATTTTTCCATAGTGTTATATAACAAACAAGAGACTTGCCGTAGGAGCGGGAGACTAATCTTTTCTTTAACTTTTCATATTATTACAAAAAAACGCCAAAAGCTTTCGCTTTAGATCATGTCCAGATTTCTCCTAGCATGGATTTTTATGTCCGCCGCGTTATGGCTAATTCTTATGCCGCAACAAACAAACGCGGCTCGAGCGTTCTTTGTGTTTGGCGACTCACTCGTGGACAGTGGTAATAACAATTACTTAGTCACCACCGCTCGTGCCGATTCTCCGCCGTATGGAATCGATTATCCGACCGGTCGACCAACTGGTCGTTTCTCCAACGGCTTGAACCTCCCTGACATCATCAGTACGACACCGTTTTCAGTTATAATTCTATAATTTTATTTAAATATCTTTTGGTGATTTTGCTTGGGGTTTTTTTTAGGTGAACAAATTGGATCTGAGCCTACATTACCAATTCTTAGCCCTGAGCTCACCGGAGAGAAGCTATTGATCGGAGCTAACTTTGCCTCTGCCGGTATTGGAATACTCAACGATACTGGCGTTCAATTTGTAAGTCTTTGTTATCTCGCTTAATTTTTAAAAATTTGATTAAACTCCTAATTAAACAAAATTTTCATTTTTGAATATATTTTTGAGTTTATTGTCACTATTAAGACAAAAATAAACTAAACTATTTTGGATTCCAGTCTAATCCTAATCTTTGTTTTTTTGGTGTGGATAATTTATTGCAGTTGAACATTCTTAGGATCGGAAGGCAATTCGAGCTGTTCCAAGAGTATCAAGAAAGAGTGAGTGAGATTATAGGTTCAGACAAAACACAACAGCTTGTAAACGGGGCTCTTGTCCTCATGACTCTCGGTGGCAACGATTTCGTCAACAACTACTTCTTTCCCATCTCTTCTAGAAGACGCCAATCATCTCTCGGAGAGTTTAGCCAGCTTCTCATCTCAGAATACAAGAAAATCCTAACGGTATACACATAATTTCTTAGGTTACACGTTAGGTTTATAGGGTTTTGACTCTTATTCTGGGATACAGAGGCTGTATGAGTTGGGAGCGAGGAGGGTTATGGTGACGGGAACAGGACCGTTGGGTTGCGTACCAGCCGAGCTTGCCTCATCCGGAAGTGTGAATGGAGAATGTGCACCCGAGGCTCAACAGGCTGCAGCAATATTCAATCCGCTTTTGGTTCAAATGCTTCAAGGACTTAACCGTGAGATTGGTTCTGATGTTTTCATTGGGGCTAATGCCTTTAATACAAATGCGGATTTCATCAACAATCCCCAAAGATTTGGTGAGTACTCCTAATTGGTATATTTGTGTCATGACTCATTTTTGGACCTAATTTGATACATTTTCCTAGGTTTTGTGACTTCAAAGGTAGCATGTTGTGGACAAGGCGCATACAACGGGCAAGGCGTTTGTACCCCGTTGTCGACCTTATGCCCTGACCGCAATGCCTATGCTTTCTGGGACCCTTTCCACCCAACCGAGAAAGCCACTCGACTCATCGTCCAACAAATCATGACTGGTTCCGTTGAATACATGAACCCCATGAACCTTAGTACCATCATGGCTTTAGACTCCAGAATATAATCAAGGAAGTAATCTTTTTTCAGAATATGTTATGTGACACAATGTTAGCTGATATGCAAGTGTCATTTCGGTATCTCTACTTAATTTTGGCATTTTTCATACCGGCTTTAGATACTAATCAATTATCATTATTGTATGTTGTTTATCTTTTACAAATTTTCCATATATAACAAAAAATCAGTGAACCTGGCAAACAATGGTAAGGTACTGAGGATTGTTTTTGTTATCAAATCTCTCTTCCTCTAAATTAGGGATTTCTTAATTTCTCTCTAATGGTATGGAGAGTTCTGTCTCAGCTCTGTTTTTTTTTTGTTCTGTTATGTTTCAATTTTGTGATTGCCTCGTCACTTTACGAAGGCTTTATACAACTTTGTCAATTTTTAGATCCGTAATAAGATGAACGGATCAACTTTGCCATTCATCTTTCTCTAAAAATCCTTTGCATATCAGTTGAAGTGTTACTAAGCTATGAGCCTATATAATGTAAGCCGTAAGGTTTTTTTTTTTTTTTGGTGCTAATTAAATATAAGTTCTTTCTCTCTGGGCCGGAAGTGTGTCTCCTCTCCATGCTATGACGTATTCAGTATTCATAATGACATCATCACTCTTAGCATCAGCTCTTTTGTCACTATTTACCTCTTCCCCATTTTGGTCGCTTTGATGGCTCCACGTGAACATACATATAGGAGCAAGGAAGCTAATATACAAAGATTATTTCCAAGACAATGATGAAATTTTTGTGACGACCTTAGATTTTTTTTTCTCTACCTACCGACTACAAACAATATCAATAAACATTTAGATATCAATTCTGCATTGTCTTTTCCAAAAAAATGAAAATTCATACATATCTACTATCCTTTTCAAATAAATCGAAAAAACGATATCTAAATGTTTTTTAAATATTGTACTTCGTTTTATTAGATAGTGAGAATGTCCTACATTAGAAATTGAGATATTTTTACACTAATATATAAAGTTTTGAGTTGAAAGCACATGATTTCCTAATACGTTTATAGAGAATTGCGTAATCAAAAACTAAGAGGGAGTTGTTATTTCTTATAAAGTCAATACAAAATTCTCATTCTTCTCTTTGTATGTTTTTGTTTAGATAAAAATAGATTTCTAGTTTGCTCGTACATTTTGTCCCATGTATGTACGACATAAGACGAGAATAACAACAAAAAAAGCCTTCGTACATGGAGAATGATGACGTCACTGGGAATACTAAAAACATCAATAGCGCTCACTTCCGGTTTTGGGAGAAAGAGAGAGCTTATCTTAGCACAAAATTCGAAAAGAAAAAGAAATCAGTAGAAGAAACAACGAATCTGATCCATCACTATAAGCCAAAACACAATTTTACAACATTATAGTTTGTGCTGCTTGTTTTTTTTGAGCTTTCTATTATGGCTAAACAAGAGTAACCGCGATAACATATGTCTTATTTTCTCTTTCTTTTAACAATTCACAAAACAAAAAAGTCTGATGAAAATGTATGATTATTCACATGTGTTTCTGGGCGACTTCTCTAAGAATTTTTGTTTCTTTTTGTCTCTAAGGGATGAATCATTTTTGTTCCCGATTTGGAAGCCGACGATGATTATATCATTCCTCATTCTTCTACTTCTATTTCTTCCTCCTCCTTGATCTCCTCCCCGAAAAAATCTATCGATCATGTTCGAGTTTTTTTCTTCTCTTACTTGCAAGTTTTTTCTGCAGTTTCATGATTAGGGTTTTTGGTTTTGGTTTGAAACTAGGGGTGAAGATGATATCATGGAGATCTTATGGAAGAGCCGCCAAGTTGTGCGAACCAGCCAGACACAGAGACCCTCTCCACCTCCCATTCTCCGCGGCAGCGGAAGCGGAAGTGGAAGCGGGGGCGGAGAAGAAAATGCTCTGCTTCCCCTGCCTCTTCCCCAGCCTCCGCCTCCACTTCCCCTGCATCCGTCTCATCAGGAAGAAGAAATGGTGTCTTGGCTTCACCATCATCTCCGCCAGGATTATGTCTGCTCCAAAATTATCTACTCCATTCCCGCTACTAACCCGCAAAGTTCCTTCTCCCTGGAACCACCACCACTACCCCCCAGTGCTCCCTATATTCTGCCGGCGGCGAGACCCACAGGTCAGCTTCGTGGCGTACAGGGAACTGAAGAAGCTCGTGGTTCAACGTCTAGGAAGAGGTCACGAGCTGCAGAAATGCATAACCTCGCCGAAAGGGTTCTTATATTTCCCTTGGAGTTTCAAGATTCTGAGTTTCAACAATGGACTCTCTGTTTCATCTCATTAAAACGTAGTTTTGTTTGTCAAACTTGTTTTTGTTTAACAGAGAAGGAGAGAAAAGATCAACGAGAAGATGAAGACTCTGCAAGAACTCATTCCTCACTGCAACAAGGTCTCTCACAATTTCTTATAACTTGTTGTTATTAAACTTAAGCTTGATTCTGATTCTGTTTCTACTCTGATCAGTCTACTAAAGTTTCAACTCTGGATGCTGCTATCGAGTACGTCAAATCGCTACAGAGCCAAATACAAGTATGCTCTTAAAACCAGAATGTTTTAAACCAATGGTTCAACATGGAAACAGTTCAGATGTATTAGTTTTGTTGAGGTTACTAGGGTTATTTTTGGTCTCTATCAACCAGCGTCTCCGCAGGTTTTGGTTCCTAAACAGTTTATGTTTGATATCCGCAGATTCATCTCCTTTGATGGGTTATAAAGTTTCTTGGGAGATAGATGCAAATCTTATAAGTCTCTACTTCGAAACGCTGGTACCTCGTTTAGATGGATGGCCTAATAGCTGGTTCCTCTTATTATGCCCTGTTATTGAGGTCTTACTTGCTTCCCCAGTGTATAGGATTATCCTGAAGGACATTAAGGTCCTGACTGAGATTTTAATATCTGAACGATGTTGTTATGCCAGATGATCTCGATGGGACAAGGTATGATGCCTTCGATGATGAATGAGGGGAATATGCAAGAGTTCATGCCCCACATGGCCATGAAGATGATGGGTAGCCCGGCTCAAATAGCGGGTGTAGGTCCATCTCCAGCATATCCAGCACCGCGCTACCCTTTTCCCAACATTCAGACCTTTGACCCATCCAGAGTCCGTTTACCAAGTCCGGTGGTTAACCAGCCTCAGTTTCCGGCTTACATGAATCCCTATAGCCAGTTTGTTGGTCACCACCAGATGCAGCAACCTCCTCCTCCATTGCAGGTAATTCTTTCCCAGTATGCTGCATTGTGCTTATTCCTCTGTTCCTACGCATGCTTACAAGATCTCTTCTAAAAAATGTTCTTATAGAGTCAAACAACACCACAGCTGAGTTCCGGCCAGGCAAGTAGTAGCAAGGAACCTGAGGATAAGGACAGCCAACCAAAAGGTAAGTAGGAATCGGGGAACAAAGGGTTTTCTTGCGAGATAAGTTAATGGTCAAGATACTGACAGATGCAACTCCATTGTGTCGTTGCAGGTTGATGCGTGGAGCTAAAAAGGATCAGTTCTCCAAGCAAATCATAATGATAGCCAGAGAGCTAACATGTAGATTTTGTCTGTTAAAGGTTATAAAGTAAGTACCTTTATAGTTCTATTTTCCTGTTTCTGTAAATATCAGAATCTGGAATCTAGATGGCCAATTTACACAAGTTGCAAGGTGGACCAGAGACCAATTAAAAACACAATGACTTAGCAATAGTACATTACCATCCTCGTCTTATGTTACAAATGTAAACCACTATAGGCCAATACAACATTATAAAAACTAAAAACTAGTTTTCGAATTCGAAAATCATCGAGTGTTTTTTTCTGCTCTATGGGTAAACAACATAAACCAGGACGACATATGTGTTTATGTCTATGTCTCGGTAAAACAAACGATATGGTAAGGAAGGATTAGTTTCTCTCCGATATCTCTCAGCCAAATGTTTTTTCTTTCAAATCAAATGTTGTTTTCAAATGTGTGTTTAGATATGGTAATATTTTTTTTTTGGTAAGGTGTTTAGATGGTAATACTAATCTCACAGTAGCGACAACAACAAACAAACGGAAACATCTAAACAAGAAAAATCAAACGCATGCATCAGCAAAACCAAAAATTTAAACACGAACACAAACACTACTAAAGCCAAACGCAGACGCTCAAAACCTTTTTTTTTTTTAAATTGAAACGCTCAAAACTTTCACAAACGCTCAAGTAACATCTCCTCACGTGACTCTTTTTCATGGTATATTGGAGAACGTTGCCTATGACAGGTTTGATGTGACAGCTGTATGGATGACGATGAGGATATATTTACGTTAAAAAAATATTATTAAAAAAATGTAAGAATAAGAAATATTTTTGGCTCAAAATATTCCGCGTCACAGAAATATGTAAAAGAAAGTCGAAGAGTTTGAGCCAAAAAAATAAGACGTTGCAGAGCCAATATGTAAATGTTTATTGATATTGTCATACGTAAGAAGAAGATGGTATGTTTTTTAACGTCGGTACAAAAATCTCATTTTGTTCTCTTTGGATGTTTTTGTTTATAATAAAAAATACTAGCTTCCATATATAAGTCCATATGGAGCAAGAGAACAAAGTGACAAAAAGAGTCGACGTGAAGAGTAATGACATCATTGTGAATAGTGAAAACGTCATTGTATGCACATAGACACACTTCCGGGTGTGAGAGAGAGCTTATCCTATGCTCCTAAAATAGACATTCTAAAGCACACAATTTAATCGGTAAAAAAGAAAAGAAAAAATAGCGACTCAACGAATCTGACTCAAAAAGTTACAAACTCAGTTCCAGTGGCGGAGCTAGGACGAACTTTCATTGGGGTCAAAATTATACAAAACAAAAAAAACATTGAAATTTTTTAAAAAGTTTACATGGCATTAATTATCGTATTATGTATTTGGGTTTAATCTAAAGGACCAAATCTTTTTGTAGCTAGAAAAATGTGGGTTTTCTGTCTTTTTTTTTAAGTAAACATGAGTTGAAATCAAATTTATAGGGGTCAATGTTAAATTTTCAGTGGGGTCAATGTTACAATTTCTTAAAATACATAAAAGGATAATTAAATTTTGTTGGGGTCAGTTGACCCCCCTCCACTACACTTGCCTCCGCCACTGCTCAGTTCACTAATTGGTTTCTTGGAGCTTTCTAGGGTATATTGGAGACAAAAAATTCTCTTTTTCTTTCTTTTTAACAATTCACAACAAATAAAAAACTACTTTTTCATGATAAAAGGTAACAACAATTCACAACATGTGTTTGGTTTCTCTCATAGATTTGGTTCTTTTTGTCTGATCAAGATATAAATAATTTCTGTTCCCGACTTCGAAACCAACGATGATTATATCATCCCACATTCTTCTTCTTCTACTTTTTCCTCCTCCTTGATCTCATTTCCCTAGAAAATCCATACATCATGTAAGTTCCTTTGCGATTCTTTTCTCTTACTTGCAAGTTTTGTCTGCACAGTTTGATGATTAGGGTTTGGGTTTGGTTTGAAACTAGGGGGGAAGATGATATTGTGGAGCTCTTATGGAAGAGTGGCCGAGTCGTTCAAAGCAGCCAGACACAGAGACCTTCTTCCGATCCTCCTCCCATTCTCCGCGGCAGCGGAAGCGGCGGCGGAGAAGAAGAAGAAAATGCCCCGCTTCCTCCACCTCCACCTCTGCCTCCCCTGCATCATCAAAATCTCTTCATTCAAGAAGACGAAATGTATTCTTGGCTTCACCATTCTCACCGCCAAGATTATTTATGCTCCGAACTTCGCTACTCCGGCGTCGCCTCCAATCCGGCTACTCACCCGCAAAGTTCCATCTCTCCGGCACCATGTGCTTTTGCTCCATACGATCAGCGGGGTCAGACTATCGCCACGAGAAGGGTGGAGAACTTTATGAACTTCTCGTGGCTAAGAGGGAACATATTTACTGGCGGTAGAGTTGAAGCTGGACCGTCGATTTCGGTGGTGAGAGAATCGATGCAGTTGGGTTCGAGCACGACCCCTTCGTCTTCAGCCACTGAATCATGTGTAATACCGGCGACAGAAGGCACCGAGAGTCGAGTGTCACAAACTTTTGTAATTCCTGGTCTTGGTCAAAAGGGAAAGGCGGTGGCGATTGAAACGGCCGGAACACCATCTTCAGGAGTGTGCAAGGCCGAAACAGAGCCGGTTCAGATACAACCAGCAACCATTGTCGAAATCCAGGTGAGTCAGAGCTTCCATAGGTTAACCTACGCACCCATGTTAGTCACTTGACCCGTGCAGTTTAGTAGTCAAGGCTTTTTTTTTTTTTTTTTCGTGGTGTACAGGGAACTGAAGAAGCTCGTGGTTCAACGTCTAGGAAGAGGTCAAGAACTGCAGAAATGCATAATCTCGCCGAAAGGGTTCTTATATTTCCATTGGAATTTCAATATTTTGAGTTTCAACAATGGACTCTCTGTTTCATCTCCATTAAAACGTAGTTTTGTTTGTCAAACTTGTTTTTATTTAACAGAGACGGAGAGAAAAGATCAACGAGAATATAAAGACTCTGCAAGAACTCATTCCTCGCTGCAACAAGGTCTCTCACAATTTCTTAGAACTTGTTGGTATTAAACTTAAGCTTGATTCTGATTCTGTTTCTACTCTGATCAGTCTACTAAAGTTTCAACGCTGGATGATGCTATCGAGTACGTCAAATGGCTACAGAGCCAAATACAAGTATGCTCTTAAAAACAGAATGTGTTTTAAACCACTGGTTCAACATGGAAACAGTTCAGATGTATCTAGTTTTGCTGAGGTTATTAGAGTTATTTTTGGTGTCTATCAACCAGCGTCTCTGCAGAGTTTGATGTCTGCAGATTCATCTTCTTGGAAGGGTTATAAAGTTTCTTGGGGGATAAATGCAAATCTTATAAGTCTCTACTTCGAAACACTGGTACCTCGTTTAGATGGATGGCCTAATATCTGATTCCTCTTTTTAAACCCTGTCCTTGAGGTCTTACTCTTCTGTTTTACTTCCTAGTTTACAGGATTATGTAGAAGATATTTAATATCTGAATCGATGTTGTTATGTCAGATGATGTCGACGGGACAGGGTATGATGCCGCCAATGATGTATGCAGGGAATACGCAACAGTTCATGCCCCACATGGCCAATGATATGAACCGGCCTCCGCCATTCATACCTATCCCCGACACACCTTTTCCTAGGCCGGCGCAAATGGCGGGTGTAGATCCATCATATCCAGCACCGCGCTACCCTTTTTCCAGCATTCAAACCTTTGACCCATCCAGAGTCCATTTACGAAGTCCGCAGCCTAACCCGGTGTCGAACCAGCCACAGTTTCCGCCTTACATAAATCCCTATAGCCAGTTTGCTGGTCTCCACCAGTTGCAACAACCTCCTCCTCCTCCATTTCAGGTAACTCTTTCCCTCAGTATCCATTGCGTGTATTCCTCTGGTCCTACGTATGTATGGTGATGCTCACAAGATCCTTTTTAAAAAAATGTTCTTATAGAGTCAAACAACATCACAACTGAGTTCCGGGCAGGCAAGTAGTAGCAAGGAACCTGAGGATCAGGACAACCAACCAACAGGTTAGTAATTAAGAATCAATGAAGGGGTTTCTTGGGATATAAGTTAATGGCCAATTGTGTCGTTGCAGGTTAAAGTGTGGAGCTAAAAAGGATCAGTTCTCCAAGCAAATTACAATTTGAAGATAACATGTAGATTTTGTCTGTTAAGGTTAATGTTTATCCTGTTTATGTTAATGTCAGAAATTTTGAATCTAAATGGTCAATATATACAGGTTGCAAGGTGGTCAGAGGTATTTGTGCATCCACAACAGCATCACGCTTAAGATTCCTCGATGCGGTTATCTCCCTTTGCTAGCATGTGAGGTCCTTACTCTCTGGTTCCACGGTGACCAAATGTTCGAATAGGTTAAATCCACCCGTGAACTTCCGGCAGATTCCGCTTGTTCGAATTCGGTTACATCAAACAGAGTATACCCAACAAGAGACTAGTGTTTTGGTTACAATTTACAACAAGAGACTAGTGTTTTGGTTACAACACATGAATTAGCTACAAGCACACAAAGTTTTGTCACATGTTAGTCTTTTACTCGATCTTGTTCCTCTGTTACTCTTCGAAACAGAGTAATTGAACTATCTAAAATATTAACTTTAGATTCCATAAATTTTTGTAGAATATGTACGAGTATCTAATTCAATGTTTCCACAACATCTTCCATATCTACTCGTCATCATCACAAAAACACAGTAAACTACTCAAGAACCACAAACAAACTCATGAACCAAAACCGCATATGATCCCATCTAAATAGACTCTATAAATACAACATAAACCTCATTCATCAGCAAAGCCATAAACGTTGATGGACATTCACAAATTACAATGCGGTTCAACGTCATTCTTAAGATTAGTATTGAGATCAATTACCCAAAAACAAAGCACTGAGAAACAAAATTCAAAAAAGCTGAGTAATGCATTATCACATATATGGTTCAATCTCAATGTTTCACCTCCTAAAGTGTAATGGATCAGACAAGAAAGTTTCATCAACACAATGAGAAGATCAAAGAGAGCATTACAAAGATCTCTTACTCTATGGAACTAAGAACATAAAAGTCAAATGATCACAACAAGATAAGGCAAAACAAAATTGAATCAAATTCGAACCAAATACAAATGAAATCTGATAATCTCAACATAAAAAGCTGAAAATAAGAGTCAATTAAAGAAATATCTACTATAGAAAAAAGTATTATCTGAAGAAAAAAGTATTATCCAACAAAAAAAAACAATAGAAATAATACAAAAAAAAACAATAGAAATAATACAAAGACGCAAGAGGAGCAATATGACTTTGTATCGATATTTGTAGAGAGGATGGCATAACCGCATAAGAAGAAGTCTGTTTGTTTCCTCAGGTTAATCTCATCATTATATATTCGGAATGTTTTGTTTCTCACGGAACTCTTAGCACAAAATTCTGAAATAATCAGAAGACTGTAGAACTCAAAGAATGTGACCAACCACTAAAGGCCAAAACAACATTATAAAAACTAGGTTTCAAACTCGCAAATGAACCAGGTTTTTTTCTGCTCTCTGGTAAACGACAGAAACAGCGACGACGGTTGTTATTTTTTACTTCTTTTACAAATTTCCATTACATGTGTTTCTTCTGGTCTTCTCTGTGGATTTTTTTTGTCTCAAGCTATATAAGCTTCCCTACTTTGAAACCGACGATGATTATATATATTATCCCTAATTCTTCTTTTTCTACTTGTATTTATTCCTCTTCCTTGATCTTTCTAAAGCATCCACATCCATCATGTAAGTTCCTTTCGAATTTTTTATTTCTCTTACTCGCAAGTTTTATCTTCTCATGTTTGGTTTTGGTTTTGGTTTGAGATTAGGGGTGAAGATGATATAGTGGAACTCTTATGGAAGAGCGGCCAACTCGTTCGAACCACCCAAACACAAAGACCTTCCTCCGATAAACCCTCTTCTCCTCCACCCATTCTCCGCGGTAGCGGAAGCGGCGGGGGAGAAGAAAAGGCTCCACTTCCGCTTCCGCTTCCGCTTCCACAGCCTCCATTTCCCCTGCATCATCAGAATCTCTTCATTCAGGAAGATGAATTGTCTTCCTGGCTTCACAATTTTTACCCCGGCGTCACGTCCACCCCGGCTACTCATCCCCAAAGTTCTGTCTCCCTGCCACCACCATCCAATGCTCCGTATATTTCCAGTTTTTTTCTTCATTCTCTTGCTTTCTGCAATTTGATGAGTCTGATATTAGAGTTTGGATTTTGGATTGAAATTAGGGGTGAAGATGATGTGGTGGAGCTCTTATGGAAAAGCAGCCAAGTCGTTCAAAGCAGCCAGACACAGAGATCCATTCCTCCTCCCATTTTCCGCGGCAGCGGTGAAGAAACTGCTCTCCCTCCGCCTCCCCTGCATCCGTCTCAGCAGAATCTCTTTATCCAGGAAGACGAAATGGCGTCTTGGCTTTACCATCCTCTCCGCCAAGATTATCTTTCCTCCGGCGTCACTTCTACTCCGGCTATTCACCGACAAAGTTCCGTCTCTCTGGCACCACCACCACCCAGTGCTCCGTACGGTCTGATTACCGCTGCCAGAAGGACAGAGAATTTTATGAACTTCTTGAGGCTTAGAGGGAACATACTTACCGGCGGTAGAGTTGAAGCTGGGCCGGTGGTGATAGAATCGACGCAGGTAGGCTCAAGCGCGACCCCGTCGTCTTCAGCCACTGAATCCTGTGTAATTACAGCGACTCACGCCACCGAGAGTCGAGCGGCGGTCTTTGGCGGAGTATCCAGTACTTTTGCAGTTCCCGGTCTTGGTCGGAGGGGAATGGCGGTGGCGATCGAGACGGCCGGAACATCATCTTCGGGGGTATGCAAAGCCGAAACAGAGCCGGTTCAAATACAACCGGAGACTGAGACGGAAATTTCCGAAGACAGGAAGCGAAAGGAGAGAGAAGAAACCATTTTCGAAATCCAGGTGAGTCAGAGATCCCATAGGTTAACCTACGCACCCATGCCGGCGCGTGTTAGTCACTTAACCCAGAAGGTCGAGACTTATTTTTGTTTGCTTTGTGTTGTGGCGTACAGGGAACTGAAGAAGCTCGTGGTTCAACGTCTAGGAAGAGGTCACGAGCTGCAGAAATGCATAACCTCGCCGAAAGGGTTCTTACATTTCATTTCTTGGTTTCAAAAATGGACTCTCTGTTTCATCTCCATTAAAACGTGTTTTTTTTTTGTTAACAGAGAAGGAGAGAAAAGATCAACGAGAATATAAAGACTCTGCAAGAACTCATTCCTCGCTGCAACAAGGTCTCTCACAGTTTCACATAACTTGTTGTTATTAAACTTACGGTTGATTCTGGTTCTGTTTCTACTCTGATCAGTCTACTAAAGTTTCAACGCTGGAAGATGTTATCGAGTACATGAAATCACTACAGATGCAAATACAGGTACAGTATGTCTTAAAACAGAATCTGTGTAAAAGCAAACACAACCAGAAAGTGCTGTGGAATGGTTGGACATGAAGATAGTTTAGATGAATCTGATTTTATGGGTTATTAGAGGTTTTTTTTAATACTTTTTGTTTGTCAACCATTTAGATTTGATGTCTGCAGATTCATCTTCTTGGAAGGGTTTTAAAGTGTCATGGAAGATAAATGCAAATATTATAAGTCTATGGGTACCTCGCTTAGATGGTTGGCCTAATATATTGCTGATTCCTCTTAATTATTATGCCATGTTCTTGAGGTCTTACTCTTCTCACGTTTACAGGATCATGACTGAAATTTTAATACATGAATCAATGTTGTTATGCCAGATGATGTCGATGGGTCATGGTATGATGCCACCGATGATGAATGCGGAGAATATGCAACAGTTCATGCCCCACATGGCGATGGGGATGAACCGGCCTTTGCCATTCATACATTACCCCGGAACAGCTTTTCCTAGGCCGGGTCATATGGCAGGTGTAGGTCCATCATATCCAGCATTGCGCTACCCTTTTCCAAACACACAAGCTTCTGACCCACCCAGAGTCCAATTCCCAAGTCTGCAGCCTGATAACCCGGTGCCAAACCAGCCTCGATTTCCGGCTTACATGAATCCCTACAGCCAGTTTGTTGGTCTACACCAGATGCAACAACCTCCTCCTCCATTGCAGGTTATTCTTTCCTAGTATCCCATTGTGCTTATTCCTCTGTTCCTAAAAAAGACGATGCTCACAAGATCCTTTTTAAAAAATGTTCTTATAGAGTCAAACAACATCACAGCTGAGTTTCGGCCAAGCAAGTAGTAGCAAAGGACCTGAGGATAACCAACCAACAGGTTAGTAAGAAACAGGGATTGAAGAGTTTTCTTGCGATATAAGTTAATGGTCAAGATTCTGACAGATGCATATCTCCATTGTGTTGTTGCAGGTTGATGTAGTGGAGTTAAAAAGGATCTGCTCTCCAAGAAAATCACAATTTTGAAGGCGCTAACATGTAAATGTTATGTCTGTTTAAGGTTAAAGTAGGTCCCTTTTCCATTTTCTGTAAATGTTAGAACCTGGAATCTAGGGGGTCAATGTAAACAGGCAGGTGGGCCGGAGAAGAGAGATGTTAGTGCATCCATCACAGCATCACACCTAATTTCCCTTTACTAGCATGTGAAGTCCTTACTCTCTCGTTCCACGGTGACCAAACTGTTCGACTAATTAAACACACAATGGCTTAGCAAAAGTACTTTTGTTTAAACACATAAAAGAAACTATGATTCCAACAAAGAAAAAAAAAGAGAGTAATGAAAAGTATCAGGTCAAGAACATTTAATTCTGAGCCGTCTTGACTGACCAACATGTCTGAGCCAAAATGACTAAATACATTTATTGATATTGTAAAGAGGATGGCGTAAGAAGAAGTCTGTTTGTTTCCTAAGGTTGATACAAAAGTCTCACTATTACATTTTCCGGTGATTTTTGTTTACACGTACATGTGGAGCCATGAGTGAGACCAAAGTGGACTGTTGACGTCATTCGCGGAATATACCAAAAGTCATAGCACGCACAAAAACGCTCATGTCCAGGGGGGGAGAGAGAGAGAGAGCTTATCTAGCACAAAATCAGAGAGAATCTAGACACATATGGAGAAAGAATAAAAATTTAAAGGAACTCGCAAATCAATGAATGTGCATGTTTTTTTCTGGCTCTGGGTGGTTCCTTTGGAGGTTACTAGGTAAAGGACATATGTTTCTTTTTTCTTTCTTTCACAAATATCTGCTTTTTCTCCTGATAAAAGGTACAATTCACAAGTTTCCAATATATGTTTTGAGGGTTCTCTCAGAAATTCTGTTTCTTTTGTCTCAAGATATGAATCATTTTCGTTCAAGACTTCAACTTCAAAACCTATGATGATTATAGCATCACAGATTCTACTCTTTTTTCTTCTATTTCTTCCTCCTCCTTGATCATCCCAGAAAGTCTCATCCATCATGTAAGTTTCGTTACTTGCAAGTATTCTTTTTTCTCACTCTGCAATTCCATGAATCTTTTATTAGGTTTTGGGCTTTCGTTTGAAATTAGGGGTGAAGATGATATAGTGGAGCTCTTTTGGAAGATTGGCCAAGTCAGTAGCCAGACAGAGATACCCTCCTCCGATCCTACTCTCATTCTCCGCGGCAGCGGAAGTGGCGGCGGAGAAGAAAATGCTCCGCTTCCGCTTCCGCCTCCGCTTCCGCCTCCTCTGCCTCCAGTGCATCATCAGAATCTCTTCATCCAGGAAGACGATATGTCTTCTTGGATTCATCATCCTCTCCGTCAAGATTATTTATGCTCTAAAATCTATGCTTCCACTCCGGCTCCTCACCCGCAGAGTTCCGTCTCTCTGGCACCACCACCATCCAGCGCTCCCTACGGTCAGATTATTATCGCTCCAAGAAGGGAGGAGAATGTTATGAACTTCTTGAGGCTAAGAGGGAACATATTAACCGGCGGTAGTGTTGAAGCTGGACCATGGATTCCGGTGGGTTCAAGCACGACCACGTCCTTATCGGCCACTGAATCCAATCTAACACCAGCGACCGAGAGTCTAGCAACGGCCACTGTCGGAGTGTACCCCACTTTTGCAGTTCCCAGTCATGGTGGGACGGAAAAGGCTGCGGTGGCCATTCAGACGGTTTGCGAGATCGCCGGAACATCATCTTCAGGCGTTGAAACAGAGCCGGTCCGGATACAACCAGTGACGGAGACGGATATTGCCGATGGCAGGGAGCAAAAGGAGAGAGAAGAAACCATGGCCGGAATCCAGGTGAGTTACAGCTCCGAGAAGTTACCTGCGCACCCATGTCATCGTGTGTTAGTTACTTGACGCGTGCAGTTTAACCCTTTTCTTGTTTCGTGGCGTACAGGGAACTGAAGAAGCTCGTGGTTCAACATCTAGGAAGAGATCACGAGCTGCAGAAATGCATAACCTCGCCGAAAGGGTTCTTACATTTCCATTGGAGTTTCAAGATTCTGAGTTTCAACAATCGACTCTCTGTTTCATCTCATTAAAACGTAGTTTTGTTTGTCAAACTTGTTTTTTTTTAACAGAGAAGGAGAGAAAAGATTAACGAGAAGATAAAGACTCTGCAAGAACTCATTCCTCGCTGCAACAAGGTCTCTCACAGTTTCACATAACTTGTTGTTATTAAACTTAAGGTTGATTCTGATTCTGTTTCTACTCTGACCAGTCTACTAAAGTTTCAACGCTGGATGATGCTATCGAGTACGTGAAATCTCTAGAGATGAAAATACAGGTATGCTCCTCAATATCAGAATGTGTGTTAAAGCAAAACACAACTCGTAGAATGGTTGAACATGGAAATGGTCTATATGGATCTAATTTTACAGCCACTTTTAGATATGATGTCTGCAGATTCATCTTCCTGGAAGGTTTATAAAGTGTCATGGAAGATACCTCTTTTTAGATTTGATGTCTGCAGCATCTTCGTTTAGATGGGTGGCCTATTTGATGATTCCTCTTATTATGCCCTGTCCTTAAGGTCTTGCTCTTCTGTTTCTTGCAAGTCATGAATTTGTTTCCCAAGTTTACAGCATTATGTAGATGAATCTTCGGATCATGACTGAAGTTTTAATATCTGAATCGATGTTGTTATGCAAGATGATGTCAACGGGATGCAGTTCGATGCCGATGATGTATACGTCGAATATGCAACAGTTCAGGCCCCACATGGCCATGGGGATGAATCAGCCTCCTGCATTCATACCTTTCCCTAGGCAGGCTCATATGGCGGGTGTAGGTCCATCATATCCACCACCGCGCTACCCTTTTCCAAATATTCAGACCTTTGACCCATCCAGAGTTGGTTTACAAAGTCCGCAGCCTAATTCGGTGTCGAACCAACTTCAGATGAATCCTTATAGTCAGTTTGTTGGTCACCATCAGATGCAACAACCTCTTCCTCCTCCTTTGCAGGTAATTCTTCCCCAATATACATTGTACTTATTCCTTTGTTCCAACAAATGACGTTTCTCACAAGACCCATCCTCTTTTAAAAACGTTCTTATAGAGTCAAACAACATCACAGCTGAGTTTAGGCCAGGCAAGTAGTAGCAAGGTACCTACTGATCAGAACAACCAACCAACAGGTTAGAAAGAATCAAGGAATGGTTACAAGCTTTTCTTGAGTGATGAGATAATGGTCAAGATTTTGACAGACACATCTCTATTGTGTCGTTGCAGGTTGATGTTATGGAGTTTTAAAAAAGGGGATCAGTTCTCTATGCAAACACAATATTGAAGATAACCAAGGCGCTAACATGTATAATTTTTGGTCTGTTTAAGGTTAAGTAGGTCCAGTTTTAGTTGTTTTTTTTTTTTCTGTTTCAGTAAAATGTCATAAACTGGAATCTCGGGGGTCCATATATACAGTTTGCAAGGTAGGCCAGAGAAGAGATGTTTGTGTATATCATAAGTCGTTTTATAGCTGGTAAACATTTCTCTGAAACTACGTATCAAAAACACTAAGCAAGAATACTTCTGAAACTTATGTTCTGAAGCGACTACGCTCACTTCTCGTCATTACTCTTCGAAATGTTTGATAGAATCTGAAAGAAAAAAAAACAAAGTGGGAACCTTAGCGGAGGCTCTTTTGCTGGTCATGGATTGTTGCACGTTCTTGAAAAGAAGATAAAAGCTTTTAAGACGGTACCTTGTCTGTAAATTCGCGGAAAGCTTCTAATCCCATGGCTTCATCGAGTTCCTGATACATCCACAAATAGTTTCCTCAAATCTTGTCAAAAGAAATCAATAACAGCGATGAAAATATTGAATCACTGATGAATCCATGACGATGTAGATGAGCTTTACCTGTAAAGGGTTGGAAGAACTATCAATACTGTAGATGAGTTTCTGAAGAGCTTCATCCTTTAGAGCTTCTCGGATTTCACTAGAAGAAGCTGTAAAAAGTTTCCAGATTTAGAAATGGCCTACGAAGCTATAGACGTTTGTGATCCAATAACTTGAGAAAAGGTATCCAAAATTGTGAATTAGTCAATATGTAAGTTAGTTGGAAGAACATTACCGATAGCCTCGAAATGTGTCTTTTCTAAAACATACTTTTCCTCCTCTACATGTATCGGTCTTGCTACGGGTATTTCCTTTGCTGGAGATTCAGCTACAAGAAGCAGATTATGACTTAAACCCAGGTTCAAACATTTCTTGTCTGATGCCTAGCATCTCTGGCTACATCAGAGGTTTTGAAAATCAGACTAAGTTGGAAGAAGCGTACCACTAGCCTTGTGCTGTGTCTTCTCTACTACATCATTAGCTTCCTCAGGTCTTTCCACCGGGACTTCCTTTGCTGGTGGAACTTCCTTTGCTGGAGAAGCTGCTACAAAACCAGAGTATGACTCAAACCATGATTCACACTGAACAACTTACTAAAGTGAACAAACAGGATAAAATTCGATATGGTATACTATTAATCAAATCAAATAAACAGATATGAAAACCTAACAAAGGAACTAATCAAGAAACAATGAAAATACTAAATGCACTAACCTGGCTTATCCTCTGTTGAAGAAGGACCAGAAGGTTTAGCACATGGAGTCTCTGCATCATTGGTCATATTATACATAGTTAGAACCACGTCAACAAAAACCTAAAGTAAAATCAAGATTGTTGAGCTAAAAACTTCACTGAAAACAAAACAGATAAATAAAACAAATTTCCTCTACTTGGTTACAATCTCCAATGAAATTAGCAATGCAAAGGTCACGAGGTTGAAGCTAAGTAATAAAACGAGAGACACTCAACGAATTCAATTACAAAGTTGAAAACTTTAGGTCTCACTCAGAAACTAACATCAATCAAGGAGCTGATTCCAACTTCAAACGTTTACGAATTCATAAAGAAACCAAAAGAAATTACCTTTGTGAATCTTGAAACAACCCAATGAGCAGCTGCAGGCAAGCCACATAACCAAGTAAGAAACAATGACAAAGATGACTTAGATGAAACGAAAGATAACCTAAACATTCAAAACAGAGAGAGACGAAGAAGAAAGAAGAAGACTTACTAAGGAACAAGACAAGAAGGGCACTTGTATTTGGATACAAGCTTCTTGCAGATATCGCATGTTGGAGCAGCTCGAGGACACATCTCTTACTCTCTCAACGACCACAGCGATTCACAGGAACAGAGAAAACCTCAATGGGGTTTTACCTCTTCAGAGAGGAAAATAATGAAAGCCCAATGGGCCTAACAATTCCACTATCGGCTCTCTCTCTCTCTTTTTTTTTTTTTCCTAATTGCTTTTTGACTTGCTTTGTGAATTCTGCAGAATTCAGAAACGCCGGAGAAAAAGATGAAGCTGAAGCAATTAGAAGGCTTGTTGGGTGATCTTGAACAGTTCTCCAATCCTAAAGTATGCGAAAGAAAGATTATAACTTTGAATTCTAAGATTGTTTTTCTGGAAAATTCCTTGTTTGATTTTTTGTTTATTGTGTCGTAGGTGGAATTGGAGCAATACCCAACTGGTCCTCACATTGCTTCTCGTATGCTTTTCACTGTATAATCCTTCTTCCTCTGCTCCAAAGTTTATTACTTTTGTTAATTTCACGCTTTCTATGAAGTGGGTCTTCACTGTCTAATCTAGTGATAATCTCAATGTGTGGATGTCAGATTTCTTTACTCTGTGTTGTTATTTGGGGTGCTTGGTTTTGTTTCTGTTTTATTTGAAGAAGCCTGAAGTATGTGTGTTGATTCTGTATCCTTTGTTTAGGCAGAGAATTCATATGGAGATATAAGTGATAAGGTCGTTGCGGATTTTGGTTGTGGCTGTGGTACTTTAAGTGCTGCTGCTGCTCTTCTAGATGCAGCGTGAGTAAAATCATTTATACCTCACTCTTCTCTCATCAATGCATCTGTTCATTCTCTGTGGTTATCTAATCTCTTTATTGCTTCAAAACAGGTCTGTGATTGGATTTGATATTGACCCTGAGTCTCTTGAAACAGCAACACTAAATGCTGAGGAACTTGAGGTTTTTTCATGTAAATGAGTTTTCTTTTGGTTGTAGCAAATACCGTTGCTATAATTTGGTTAGTTTCGCAGGTCGAGATTGATTTCGTTCAGTGTGACATTACAAAGTTAGAGTTAAAAGGTTCAATCTCTTTTCATTTTTATTCATTCAACGAAAAGAAGAATCTACCAGTAACATTTTGTGTCTCCATGAATTGTTTTAGGCCAGATCGTGGATACGGTTGTGATGAACCCTCCATTTGGTACACGAAAGAAAGGAGCTGACATGGAGTTTCTCTCTGCGGCAATGAAGGTAAAAACACAGAAAAGAAAATCTCATTCTACTGTTTTTTGAATTTTCGTATCACTCGATTAAATGTTTTATATTCGATGTTTTGTTACGCAGGTCGCTTCAAAAGCAGTTTATTCCTTGCATAAGACATCTACCAGAGAAGTAAGCAAAGCCTTCCTTGTTTCTTACAATAACTACTTACTCTGCTCACGTTTAACTATGTATTTTGTTAGTAACAACCTTTACATTCTCGCAGCACATTAAAAGGGCGGCTTTGCGTGATTTCAATGCGAAAAGTGCTGAAGTTCTATGTGAGGTTGGGCTAAAAGATTTGAAAATTATCATATGAAACTCTGATGGAATGTGTCTGAACATTCTAACTTATTCATATTGTTCCCCGTGCAGCTCCGATATGACTTGCCTAAACTCTACAAGTTCCACAAGCGAAAAGAAGTCGATATTGCTGTTGATCTCTGGCGTTTTGAGCCTAGACAGAGCTAGACCGCCACAATCATGTAATGTTTAGCTTTGAGATAAGATTGATTATGTATGGAAGGATTCATGATATGATGAACTCAGGTTTTATAACCAACCTCGTCTTTATGAACAAAAATACACTACAAAAATGGGAAGATTTTCCTTTAATCTCAACAAGAACACTGTCCTCTGACAAAACATATTGCATATGCGTGTAGACAATTCAGATCTTAGACCACCACCAACCGGTTTAAGTCATTGTTTCAGCTGAGACATTTTCTTACCAATGGATTAGCCACTGCTTGCATTGCAAGATCATCTACCATTTCCTTGAATGTTCCACTTCTTCCGACAAAATCAGTGTCCACGCTCATTTCTATCAACACTTCATTCCGAGAATTGTGGATGTATGAACCGATTCTCCCTTCTGCTGTGATCCTGCTTGATGTTTTTTATCCGTCGTTGAAAGAACTTTCTTTCTAAGCTTTTCTTGTGCTTTCTCAACACCTCCTCCCGTCTCTGCCAATGCCATCTTGCAATCCATCATTGCGGCTCCTGTTTCTTTCACGTTGTTGCTTCACAAGAGTAGCCAAAAGCCCAAAAGCACTGCAGTTGCTACTGCCATTACCCGAAATCAGCCAATGAGGCATCCAAAATGGAAATGAGTTAATGGTTGTTTTGAAGGGAATCAAATATGTGGACTTTTAATCTCACAAACAAAGGAAATTTCTCAAACCACACTGTAGCAGTTGATGAACATGTACAATTGTATCATACAATCCTTAGCTGTGAATCTAGTGATCTAACCATGTTGGTATCGACATCAATGGCTTGAGATCAGATAAAGAAGCTTCTACAACAGTTTTTTTCAAAGATGATTACGTACTTTCAAGAGTTTGGCTATAAGTTTGAGTTTTAACTTGTGTCATTGTCTTGATCATAGCCTTCATAGGTTAAATACTTGAAGAAAAAGTTAATTGAAGTTCTTGTAGACATTCGATTCATAGTATACAATGGTGGTCACTTGTACCCGAATTAACTAAAATTATGTAAAACAAACCACAGTTTCAATAGTTGAACTGAAAAAGTGTTGAATGTTTAAAGTAGATGTCTTTGTAATAAGAGCTATTGTAATACTATTGATTAATTTACGATGTAGTTCAGTAATAATCTTGTCTTTTTGAACAAACTAAAAAATAAATAACTTGGTATTACTTTTTTTTTGATAATTAAAAAAATTTGGACCATTTCTCGATTTATGCGTGTCATCCTTGCGCAGGGGCCATGCTAATCTCCTCTGTATCGTTCCAATTTTATCGGATGTCCCCGAAGGGACAACTTGGTATTACTTACATTTGAAAATATATATATCTATATAAAAGGAATTATTGCACATTTAGGCACTTTCCTCAACTTATTTGTGCCTTTAGGCACTTTAAAAAAAGAAGGCACTTTGGATAAGTTATTTGACCAATTTACCCCCTAACTACATATCTTTTTCGTTACAATCTCTTTGTCCCTCTCCTTCTCCAATCTCTTCTCTCTCTCTTTCTCTCCTTTTCTCGCTTTATCGACAAATTGACAAAACTAAGCAGAGAAAAAAAGCCTTTCCCATGATATCTTTAATTTCAAATCTGTAATCAAAATTGTAACCATTTGGCAAGTTACGATTCATACGACTCACCATATCCACTCTACGCCATGGCTTTCTCTTCTCTCTGCACCAACACTTCCGATCACAGAATCGCCGTCGGAAGTTTCCTCAAAGATTACAACAACCGCGTCGACATTATCTCTTTCGATTCCGATTCCATGACTGTTAAGCCTCTCCCGAATCTGTAATTTCCGGCTATTTTACCCAATTTGATCGTAAAAATCAAATCTTTTAGGGCAATCTCAATATTCAAAATCAAAATCAAAATTGAATCTCTTAGGGTTTATCATCTCTCAACAATCTATTGCTTCTCTTCTTCTTCCTCTCTCGAGATTTTTTTCAAATATATTCTCAAATCCATCTGAAGAGGAGAACAAAGTAGACAGTGAAGAGAGAAACACGTTGAATTTTGTCTGGTTGAATTTTTGCAGCTTATTACGCCTTTTGTGGAGTTGGATATCAAGTACTTTGATCTTGATGCTACGGATGACAAAGTTACTATTGAAAGTGCTGAAGCTACTAAGAAGTATGTGTGTTTGAGCTTGAAATATACTGGAATGATGTTGCGTCTCTGTTATACTTGGTGTGAATTATTATGTTAATTTTTTTGTTTTAGGTACAATGTGGCGTTCAAGTGTGCCACCATCACTCCAGGTTTGTCTTGATAGATATTTTGCAGTTGATCATTTTTTTACCTGTGTTTTTATTTTACTGAGTATGTTATTTAACTTGTCGCTGCATCTGCGACCGTGGCGGAGCAAAACAACGGTGGCCACATCAATTAACAAACCACAACGACAGAGATGGAACAGACGAAGGTATCAGTGGAAAAGAAGAGGTGTCGCTACATTTGTCGGAGGAGTCGCTATGAGAAGATTATGTATCCTAGGTTTTAACTAAGTGTCTGATTACTAACTTCCTTTTTGGTTAACTAACAGAAAACGGAAGCTACACAGAGATGGAACATAATCACTTGAGATGATTGTAGTTTAGAAATTATATTCGTGTAATATTGATTATATGGGCCTTAAATGGATAAGATCATACATATACAATAACTTTGGTGTAGAATGGATATGGTTCAGTAAAAAGGTTTCCGTATGGAAACATATATATGGACTCGTTATTATGGACACCCAAAAATTTTTGTTGATTTTTCTTTCAATTTGGAGAGATCTCCATTCTCCACCTTCAAGACAATATATTGATGCCACGAGAATATGACCACATGAACATTGAACTTTGGTTTCTTTACAAACCAACAAAAAAAGGATAGCAACTAATGAAAGAGGGCTTACTTGATTTTCTTTTATTCATGCCTAATTCCCTAGCACTCGCTCTCTGATGAATCAATATGTTGACATATGTTAGAAGTTGACTTCATTACAATATGTTTATATTGTTGACGAAGTTAGATATCGGTTTGGGTTTACTAGGTAGGGGGTAGGGTTTAGTGTTAAATATTTAAAGAAGTTAAATATCGGTTTGGTTTAGTAGGTAGGGGGTAGGGTTTAGTGTTATATATTTAAAGAAGCTCTACACATGAATCATTTGTATTCAAGTGTTTGTCATGTTTCACCATTACTCCAATTGGTCAAGTCTAAATGGACAAGTTAACATGGACCCAAACTATCATTAACTACTTGGGTTTTGAGTGTTTCTATTTGAAAGCAATGTCTACGGATTGTTCTTGGGGTTTGGAGACCTATAGGATTATTAGTTTATACATAATGAAATCGTGTTGGAAGCTTTTACAGTTTGTCTCCATGAAAACTTGTCCAATTAGACGTGACCATATGGAAATAACTGATTCTCATATGCGAAGTGGTATATTTTTAAAAAGTTAAATATCAGTTTGGGTTTAGTAGGTAAGGAGTAGGGTTTAGTTTTATATATTTAAAAAAATTAAATATCAGTTTGGGTTTATATTGTTGACGAAGTTAGATTTCGGTTTGGGTTTAGTATGTAGGGGGTAGGGTATAATGTTATATATTTAAAAGAAGTTAAACATCGGTTTGGGTTTATATTGTTGACGAAGTTAGATATCGGTTTGGGTTTACTAGGTAGGGGGTAGGGTTTAGTGTTATTTATTTAAAAGAAGTTAAATATTGGTTTAGGTTTAGTAGGTAGGGGGTATAGTTTAGTGTTAAACCTTTAAACCGAATTTTCATCTCGTTTTAGGTTTATATTGTTGACGAAGTCATTTGTCGGTTAGGGTTTACTAGGTAGGGAGTAGGGTTTAGTGTTATATATTTAAAAGAAGTTAAATATTGGTTTGGGTTTAGTAGGTAGGGGTAGGGTTTAGTGTTATATATTTAAAATAAGTTAAGTATCGGTTTGGGTTTAGTTGGTAGGGGGTATGGTTTAGTGTTATATAGTTTTTCACCGCTATACAGCCACCGTTCTGTAGCCACCGCTTCGTAGCGACAACATCGTTGCCACCGCTTTGCATCAATTGTTCTGTAACCAACGCTTCACATCCACAACATCGTAGCAAAACCATTGCATATAGCTTGTTTTTGGGATCCTAGACTTGCTTTTCCAATTTTTCACCTATTACTCTTAACCAATAAATTCACAAATCTCACCATAACAATCTCACCTTCCATTGATGGATTTACACAGCTTCAATCATTTCAATCTCATAACATGATTATAATGAAACGAGATTGACTATTGACGATTGTGTATTTATGAAACCTTGGCACCGGTGAAGAGATTAGTCCCTTGAACTTGTGCTCATTTATGCTATATCTTGAGATGTTTGGTAATTAAAATCAAACTTGGACTTGTATTTAGAACTTCAAAATCCAATCGAGAAGATCTAAAAAAAGTATTATGTTTAGTTTGTGTAAACATCTGTCTTGGTATGAAACGACGACCATGTGAGTCACAAGATGACCATATGGATTGCACAGCTTGGACAAACATCAATAAACAACGTATATGGTATGGATCCATTTTATAATGATGGTAGTGTCCACTCACAAGTGAATATTGGTCAAAGAAAAATGGATGGTGTACTTTTAGTTGCCGATTATCGTTCATGTATAAATTTGTGTATTGATATGAAACGACCATGTGAGTTATTAGATGACCATTAGGACTTGACTCCTTGGACACTCATCAATGGAAGTTAGATTTCGGTTTGGGTTTAGTAGGTAGGGAGTAGGGTTTAGTGTTATATATTTTTAAAAAATTAAATATCAGTTTGGGTTTATATTGTTGACGAAGTTAGATTTCAGTTTGGGTTTAGTATGTAGGGGGTAGGGTATAGTGTTATATATTTAAAAGAAGTTAAACATCGGTTTGAGTTTATATTGTTGACGAAGTTAGATATCGGTTTGGGTTTACTAGGTAGGGGGTAGGGTTTAGTGTTATATATTTAAAAGAAGTTAAATATTGGTTTAGGTTTAGTAGGTAGGGGGTAGGGTTTAGTGTTAAACCTTTAAACCGAATTTTCATCTCGTTTTAGGTTTATATTGTTGACGAAGTCATTTGTCGGTTAGGGTTTACTAGGTAGGGAGTAGGGTTTAGTGTTATATATTTAAAAGAAGTTAAATATTGGTTTGGGTTTAGTAGGTAGGGGGTAGGGTTTAGTGTTATATATTTAAAATAAGTTAAATATTGGTTTGAGTTTAGTTGGTAGGGGGTAGGGTTTAGTGTTATATAGTTATTCACCGCTTTACAGCCACCGTTCTGTAGCCACCGCTTCGTAGCGACAACATCGTTGCCACCGCTTTGCATCAATTGTTCTGTAACCAACGCTTCACATCCACAACATCGTAGCAAAACCATTGCATATAGCTTGTTTTTGGGATCCTAGACTTGCTTTTCCAATTTTTCACAGATTACTCTTAACCAATAAATTCACAAATCTCCCCATAACAATCCATAATGCACAATCCATGATGCGTCATCCATAATGTGCCATCCATAATGCACATCACCAATAACAAAAGCAGTCAGAGTTACAAACACACCCTCATCCACCAATGGAGATTTACCAAACACATCCATCAATGTTCGATGTATCAACATAATATAATGAGACCGATTAGACCCGTACTTTTACGTTTAGAGGAACATCAAAGCTCAATCAGATTTTAATTAATTCTCATATTCAGATTTGATAAAGAATTTAGAGTACGAAATACAAGGCGATACAACTCGGAGATCTCATGAATTCTATCGAAGTGCACAAAAATCACTATTCAAATAAAGTCATCATCTTCCAAAGTCGTTCTTCTCAAACAATTGGTCAACATGAGATCGACAAGATATGATGGATGCTTATATATGGATAAAGTTGCTAAACTTCGAGTCAAAACACAATTTCGCTAATATTAGTAAGATCTTTACACATTCCAAAGAAACCAAGATAGATCAAGCATTAGTAAACGAACCTTCTTATTCTGGCTTCGATGATGGCAACGAACCTTATTTTTCTTCACCGCTTGTAACAGAAAACGGCAATATAAATGTTCATATCACGTAAGCTTCAATAGGAAGTGTTACTCAAAAAAGTAAAGGTGCCAACACGATTTAATTATGTAGGAACTAAATATAATTCTAAAGGTCTCCAAAACCCAAGAACAATCTCTTACAAGTAGAGTATATACAACACTCAGAAATTGATTCCCATCAACAAAGGCTAATTTTCTTAGCTTAGATGTCCAACAAAGCATAAATTTACCAAGATAGAATCACTCTCGTAGATTTTCTTCCATCAATCGCTTTCACCTTCTTAATCAGATTCTCTGTCTTGTACCTTCCTCCAAACGCCGAAGCTACCGTTTCCCATCGCCCAGGCTTACGAGCTGGATGCAACTGTTTCTTCAAAATATCGATTTCTTCCGCAAGTCCAATCTTTAGTTTCATTCACAGATCCACTCTCTTTAGACTTTGTAATCACCACTTCTTCGAAATATCCATCACCGTAGAAGCATTTTCCGGCGGATTATCGTTCTTCGTCGTCGCTTTAGATCGTTTATTCACCGATTTCCTCCTGGCTTCACGTTCGTTATCCGTCGATGACTCATCGTAAATCTGCTCTGGCTCCATGATCTGACCATAACCGACAGAAATCTTACCTCCGGTGAGCGAACTAGGACCGATAGGACCGACGAGGAAGAGAGGGAAGGACATGAGAGGAACAAACTCTTCATCAATTTGTCGTCATCAACGACGCCGTGCTCATTAGATCTCGATAATGCAAGGCCAAGGGAGAAAAAATGAAAATTTGAGAACGTAAATGGGAGATTTAAATAAATATAGTGAGAAGTGGGAACAAATACCTTCATGGCTATCGCCATTGTTGTGTTAGAGGGAGAAAGAATTGGCTCTTTTTAGAGAGAGACTTCTTAGACATCTCTTTCTCCAACATCTCTCTGCTTCTTTTTCAACAACGATGGATTCCAGGAGGTACGATTTTCATGGAATGAGAGACGATAGTGGATCTGAGAGCAAGGGAGGAACAGATCGTCGATGACGACGCCGACGCCGTTCTCACGTCGATGACACTTTTTTTTCTTCAGATCTATAACATAAAAGAACAAAATTCTATTTATTTGCTTTAATCTTAGCCACAGATCTTAATATTTATTTTTCAATCCAATGGTCTATATTAAAAACAACTTAACTAAACTAGTTTGTTTTTTAATTGTTTGGTTGAAAAACAACTGATGACATAGGTTTAGTAAATGATTCTCTCATCCACTTAAGGGGTAAAAAAGTCCAATTTTCCTTCAAAAAGATGGGAAAGTGCCTTCTCCCTCAGAAGTGCCTAAAATGTAAGAACTTTCATGAAAAGTGCCTTAACATGCAAATCACCCTATATAAAATAATAGAAGGAACAGCATGGATGCCAACTGAATTAATAAATAAAATAAAATCAGCCAATGGATCAAATCTGTACTGTCTAAAAGATTGTTACAAGTAATCATTCAGAAAGGAGAGAAGAAAAAGTTGGAAAGGTATTACACTATTATTTAATTTGAATGGTTGATGGTGAAGGAAGCTTCATCGAACAAATACTCCTTAGTCCTTAATCCATTTGCTTAGAGCTAATAAAGATTCAGCATCAACCGATTCTCAATGATTTAATTATATCTTCTCCCACGTGGGACGAACAAACATTTCGTACCCTTATCGACTACATACTCATTTTAATACTATACACTAAACAAAAATTAACCGAAACTAGTCTTACTTTGGCAATTATATTTCGTAATTAATATATAAGTTACTAGATGGATTTCTCGTATTAGCCAAAAAGTACATTTTGTTGGACATAATCACCAAATGTCAATAATTGTAAATTTTATAAAATACTTTTATTTGGTTGAATTATACGACTCTTGTCCCCCTTTTCATGAACGATTTCTTTAAGCATGATTCGTCTTTATTTGGTCTTATTCATGATCAAGAAGTGTATATATATATCATATCTAACAACTTGTTACATAAAATGAAGCTCCCACATGTATTGAGCATATGTATAATTGTGTTATCCGACGGAAGAAACAATGCCATTTGATTTAAGAAGAACAATATCATAAAACAATACATTATATATATAATAGGGATTCTATATAATATGAGTCAAATAATTTAGGCTTAACCTTAAAAACAAACCAACATGTCCATAAGCCCATATCCAAGGATAGATCATGCAAGACAACTAGCTAGGGATGTCGTCTTAGCCAAGAATTTTCATTTTAGTTTATTTCAGATATGCTTTTGACGAGAGAGAATGATCCAACCAAATTTGCAATAATAATTTTTTCTCCAATTTATTTATAGGCATATTTTTAATTAATAAATAAATTTTGGAGGCTACGACTTCGATAATTTTTATTATACAACTTCGAGATATTTGCATATATAGTGTTTCTGAGTAAACTATAGTAGTATATTACAAGAACTACTAAAACGAATAATAAATTTGTGAAAAATGAATGTTGTCGAACACTCAACTCTTTAAAATGACTAACCAATAATTTTGAGAATATTGTACAAGATTGCGCTCTTTATGGAGTAGAAAATGTATTATTCCTATTTAAAAACATGATTTATTCACCGGTGTGAGTGTGACACCAATTATCAATCTTGACATATATAAATAACTTGCGTAAAAGTATATGGTCAACTTGTGATCATTTAAAAATAGTTCGAGTTAAAACGAAATCAATGTAAATAAACTATAGTATATATTAACGAGATGATCATGGAGACAAATCATATCATTATACATATATAATATAATAGATAATCTAAAGTGAGTTTGGTAACCACTACAAGGTGGGCTAGTGGTAGGACGGATTTCGTGGTTGAGGGGATAATCCCAATACGCCCGGGTTCGATTCCCCCTTGCTACATACTAGTGGCCACCAGAGAATTTACATGCGGACTTGCTCTGGCGCCCGAGACCGAAGACCGTTACCCGGCCATGACCCACCTTTGGGTGTGCGTCCGTGCCGTAAGGGTTCGGTCTCTAGTCTGGACCACCTCGGTGGGGCCAGGACACTCGGTTATCAAAAAAAAAAAAAAAAAAAAAGTGAGTTTGGTAGACAACTAGATAGAGATGACCTTGGAAACTGCGATATCAGCTTCCTGAATCTCTGAAGCCCTTGCATGTGGAGAGATGCTCTTCCTTTTGTCAAACACTTCACTTTTTTTTTTCTCTATTTCCCTAAGCTTAATTTAATAATCAAAACCTTTTTACCTCCACAAGTTAAATAAGTACAGTTTGTATAATACTTATAAGATCTTTAGATGTGAACACTTGACTCTTTTTGTAATGTATGTGGTGCTTGATCTAGAGCAATAAGTCAACAAAATTTTAACTTGTCAAACATTTACATGAATACGATATTGGATGCTTCATTTCTGTTAGGTTCAATTAAAATCGATCTTTATTATTCGTTAAACGGTTTAAAATCAATCATATATGCCACCACACATATATTTTTCCTTTTTATTGTCATCCATTATTTTCTTCCTTATCACTGTTGACATTTGTGTAAAGTGTAAACCAGAACTCCGACGTGATTAAGTTGTCAAATTGTATGTATAATATGCACGTACGTCCGCATGACATTCTGCAAAATCACAACGAAAACCAGGATAAAAATAATTGCCAGAAAAATACATCACATGTGTATGAAATCTTCAGAACATTTTATTTCTATTTTTTAATTGTTGTTGAAATTTGAACAGCCAGTTGGTTTTGGTACATTATGCATGTGTATTTATGTGACCAGGATCTCCTATGTCAAAAAAAAAAAAAAAAATGCGACCAGGATCTTCAACTGAAGCCAAATTAATGAGAAATTGGATATACCTTAATACCTTATTATCTTCAACTGAGAATTATAAATTAATTTATAATTAATGTGACTAAACCTTTTTCAAAAAAAAAAAAAATTACTGCAAAAAATATGCTTTAAGCAGTAATACATTTTTTTTTGACATCAAGCAGTAATAATTATTTGTGACAAAAATAGAAAGAAAATAAGCCCATGCGTCCATGATCCTGTCACTTGGCTCTTGCTCACGTACAGATATATACAGGAGGGAATACATTTTTAATAAATGACCGTTGCAGGAAGACTGAAGACATGAAAGTTTGGGATATAGAACTCAGTCACATACCTAAATATATATAGACCAAGATTTTTCTTTTTCTTTTTCCCTTGGATAAATAGACCAAGAAAACTTAACACTTACACATCTATATTGGTTACAGACTTACAGTATAATTTAGGTTACCGTATGATTTCTCTTTTAACCACAAATCATAAATCCGATTACTTAAGTGCTCAGATATAGGTATTTCCGACATTGATGGTATTATATTATAGTCTTATACATTCAGTGAAATCCGGTTTTGATTCTTTTGATACACATAATAGAGTTTTTAGATTCTCATGTGCTTATTCATCATGTATAGTCTTTACAAATATATTTGGGCGTATTACAGTTTTTTATTTATTTATGAAGAAAACATTTTAGACGTGGTACAAGCAAACTGAAAATAAATACTAATCAAGCTCTAGAACTTAGGAAATTTTAGGTACCAAAAGTTCTGATGGGATTTTCCAACTAATATTTTAACTAACAAAACATTAAGAAAAATAACCTGCTTTGGTCTCTGACCTACTAAATTTTGCGGATATATTTTTAAAAAATGTTTGAAAAGAAAAAATGAGGTTTATTGGACTTAATGATATGTTAATCACTACGACTACAGCTGCTACCTTATTTTGTTACGTTTAGTGATTAGCAAAGGAGCTTAAAGCCTTAAAAAAATTAGTCTCAAATTAGTAATTCATGCTTGAGAAATATTTTTCAAATACACTCTTACTTACATCTTAATAAAATCATTATCTATGGTTCATACTATTCAAACTTTTATCTTATTTTTAGATTGTTTGTTACTTTTCTTTTGCTTGGTTCGTTTGTCTGCTTTGCATGTTAGTATTTGTTAAGTTTGATCATCTTGTTTGATTGTTCGCTGTATATAGACTTTAAAAATGAAACGAAAACGTCCAAAACCCAACTACAAAATTTCTCCTTAGTTTAATCCAGTTCTCGCCTCTCTGGTATGTAGCAAACGTACTGGTCTCTGAGTTTGATATGCTTTATAATACCATCAATTTTATCTTATATATATATATATATATTCATAAAAAGTATTATTAGAAACTAAAATTCGACCACATCAATATTTTACTGTAATGGAAAATATCAAATCAATATGAAAATAGAATAACTAATGATTATGATTAAAAAAATTTGAACTTTATGTTTGATTGGTTGTCAAGGTAAGTGAGAGGATCAATAAGATTTGATTCGAATTCATATTTTATAAAAAGTATTTAAAATAATAATATGACAACATTTAAAGAAACATACATAAAGAGATAGACACTACATTAGTAGTGTAGCAGGGAAATGCATGTGCACAAAATCTACGGTAGATATTAGTTAATGGATTTTAAACAAGTTTGGGTGTATAGATTACTCCACTATGCTTTATGGTATTAGGCTACTATAATATAGTGTAATTTAGTGATTTATATTAATGTCGTCACTGTATAACTATATAAGTTCAAATACATATTTTTGTAACTTTTAGATATCAAAATTTATGCTAGTAAATGAAAAGATTAAAAAAAAACAAAAAACTAATTTGATATGTTCTACGACTCTTCGTAGATCCAACTAATGTTCTTCCTGAGAAGTTGGAACATCCTCCTGTGGTTCTCGAACTTCTTCGAGTAACACTTTACTCCCACTAGTTCCTTTTGAAAGAAACTCCCTTTCCAAAAAGGCAGCAACAAACACTTTGTTGTCAGTAGGATGGTAGAAGTAATAACCTTTGGTCTCTTTAGGATAACCTACGAAGTATCATTTATCAGATTTGGGTCCAAGCTTATCAGTAATCAACCGTTTGACATAAGCTTCACAACCCCAAATTTTGAGAAAAGATAAATTAGGAACTTTTCCAGTCCATATCTCATATGGTGTCTTTTCAACTGATTTTGATGGACATCTGTTTAGCATAAACGCAGACGTCTCTAGAGCATATCCCCAAAAGGATATTGGAAGATCAGTGTGACTCATCATCGATCGAACCATATCCAATAAAGTACGATTTCTCCTTTCGGACACACCATTCCACTGTGGTGTTCCTGGAGGAGTGAGCTGTGAAACAATTCCACACTCTCTTAGATGATCACTAAAAGCTTGGCTTAAATATTCTCCTCCACGATCTGATCGAAGAGCTTTAATTGATTTGCCAAGTTGATTTTGTACTTCATTCTGGAACTCCTTGAACTTTTCAAAGGACTCCGACTTATGTTTCATTAGATAAACATAACCATATCTACTGAAGTCATCAGTAAATGTAATGAAGTACTGGTAGTTTCCTCTGGCGCTCCAACCAAATGTCAAACATAAATAAAATGTGCATATGGATTATCTCAAGAATTAGTGTTTACTGTTTAGGTAAATTACTACTACCATTCAAAATCAAAGACTGTTAAACATATCACTAAAATATTAAATTTTACTTGTTAATCAAATTTAAAATGGCGTCATTACTAAGAAAGAATATTAATTCGTTAGCATCTGACCTACAAGTGGCACACACCTGTTAGTTCCTTGTCTTTTAAAAAAATGTGATCCTTTACTACTTAATATTGTTTATTGAGTTGTTAAGGCTAGGAGAGATGTTCGGGGGATCACATGATTCACGACATTAGTATATTTTATGAATAATTATTATTATTGGCTAATAAATTACGATAATTGTATTTGTAAATAAAAATAATAGATAGTCTGTCTCTATACACAGCCAAAACTCGTCCGCTCGTATTTATAAAGGAGCCACACAAGAACTGAAGAAATTTAAGAGGCTAGTTATTAGAATTTGGTAACAATAATTATATAAACAATGTCTTTTGAAAGTACAAATATAACTAAATTTGTTGATATGAACTGTTAGACTATTATTAATAGTTTTTGTTGGATGATATTGTAGCCCTCAGTATTTTTCTGAACGACGTACGAGAACATTCTTGAATTGTTAAAATTAGATAAATATTTGTATCTTACGAAATTAATGGAGTAATTTTTTTGAATTATTTTTTTGGTGCCAAGATTCTAAATCCAAGGAGGGCCTCGACCGGGTGATAAATGTCACTGACTTTAGATCATTCAATAGAGAATTAAAACACGTTTTAAGAAGAGTATTTGTACGCCTGGCGACCATTTCACTCCCTTTTGAGAAATGCAACAAACGTGTGTTTGTGTATATAATATATATGCACACATACTAACACAAAATTTTAAAATATTTTAATAAATAATATCTTTTATCAGTTTCACAAAAAATTATCGTTTTGACACATTTTACATAAATTAAAAAATTTGCCTACACATATATGAACTTATTTAATGTCATTGATGATGATTTTTTTCCTCAAAAAATAGCTTTGGATAAAGGATAAAACGACATTCCGCTTCAAACAAAAAAATTCATAACGCCATTTTTTGTGAAACCGAAAGTTTACAAATGTAAAATTATTGAAAATAGAATCGAGATTCTTTAATTTTTGGCTGTTTAGTGTTTACGAGTGTGTATAAGTGTGAGCATTTATTTTAAATTTAATTAAACTATTTCTTCAATTTTTAATAATTTATTAGGTTTAAGTCTTACTCTAAATAAAAGTTTGATATGATGTTTTAGTAGAATACATTATTATTGTGTATATAATTTTTTACTGTGATTAACGGAGTTATAAAAATTATAAGGTAAGAGATAAAAGAAAATATCTAAAATGTAATGTAAATTTTGTGATTGACTAAAACGTGATGTAATAGTCGAAAAAAGAGAGTTAAATTTTGTAATACTATTCTTAGTATATATATATATATAATTTGGTTCGAGATTAGGAGTTAATTCTACAAGAGACAATTCCACAAATTTTGATTGACTAAAATTTTTATTTTTTTATTCAATATGTTTCTTACGTTCAAATTTAATTTTACTAGAATAGTTTATAATATTTTAGTTCTCTTATAAAAAGACCAAAACAATAATGATCATAAATTCAAAAAGAAAGAAAGAAAAAATATTTATGGATTAAATCTAAAACTTATGAAATAAAATTTATTTGAAAACTACAGCTTTAAGCAAAATTCTATTTTTAATGCTAGTGATAATTAAATTAATATCTAAGCATAGGTAATATTATAATTTTTTTTGTCAAATCCTATTATCATATATGTAACACATGTAATGTTTTAACAAACAAAAAAAGGTAAGTAAGGGGGTGTTATTGGTTTGTGATTGAAATGGAGTTTTGATGACTTTAATAAAATCATAGAAAGTGAAAAAGTGAAAGATTTAGAAGAATTGTTAGAGAGTTTTCAATAGTCTTGTTGATTAGTTTTCTATAATCTTGTAAAGTCTCCCAAACAATCTCAATATTTCAATCATACTTTCCATGACTTTATTTTGTAAAGAAAAGTGTACAAAATCATAAGCCAATAACACAATAATTAAAGTCATTAACAATCATAGATTGTTTTGTTTTAGTTGAATAACACAAAAATTTTAATGACTTTATAAAACTCTTAATCCAATAACACCATATTCATTAGGATTTTAAATGATTTTTTACAAGTCACAAACTAATAACACCAAATTTTAAGAGAGTTTAACAAAATCTTGATCGAATAACAACAGATTCTACATAACAATTAAAGTCATTAAAACTCTATTTAAATCACAAACCAATAACACCCCCTAAATGTTTAGTATTTAACTTCATAGTCAAAAGACTCAAAACTATGTCATATGACACATTCACATAGTAACATTTACAAAAGATACAACTAGGGGATAGAACTCTCCCGGGGAAAAAATCGTAGAATATTGTGATAAATAATGTCTTAGGTCTTTAATACAATAAAATAAAATAAATAAGTGTTGCAACTAAAAATCAAGGTTGGTGATGTACACACGTGTACAATAAACACTACAAAAAGCTCCAAATTTATTAAAATGTACTCTCTCTGTTTCACAAAGAGTGTCATTCTACCATTTTCACACAAATTAAGAAAAATAAACAAATTTCTTTTTTACCCCTTATTAATATACTAGATAATACCCTCTCTCTCATTAATAAGCTGAAAAAGTAGGGATAAAAAAGAGAATTAGTCTTAAAAACTGCATTGAAAACATAAAACGACACTCTTTGTGAAACAAGATTAAAACCTTAAAACGACATTCTTTGTGAAACGGAGGGAGTATTGAATCTGTGAATTGAATATGGAGTCTGATTGGTAACCAAAAGCTGTACAAGTTTTTTAGCTGTTAGCTGGAGATGTAAGCTTTACCGGAATAGTGCAAAGCTGTATAAAAGAGCTGTATGAGAAAGCTGTACAAAAAAACTGAGAATAAAATTTTTAGTAACGCTTTTGATAAAGTTTTTGTGATTGGTAAAAATAAAAGCTGTACAACTTGTAATACTTTATTTTTGTTCACCAATCAAACCCATGACTTTGACACAAACTATGATATGTAATTATTAATTACATTTAACTCGTATTTACGTTATATTATATAGTTTGACTGCTTTCTTAATGAGTCCCTTTTAGAATTTTTTCGCGACAATACATGTCCTAAAAAGTAAAATACAAATCTTCAAGCTATTTTATATATCTCATTGCTGCCTCAGAAAAATCATTTATAGATACCAGATTTATTGTTATATATGATTAACGCATTAATGATAAAACAAGTATACTTTGAGAAAGCTATGATGCGGCAGAAAAAAAAAGGAAACAAAATACACACAAAATAATGCTCAAGCTATGGGTGTCTAAGGCTAATCCGTTTCTGATTCGGTTTCTTTATTTTTTATTTTTTGGTTTTAACGTTTTTAAGCTTTGACAAGCTGTAAATGAAAAGTGTCTAACGTACGTCTAATGATGTGTCTATATTAAAACTTATTATTATGTAATTTTTCTTAATTTAAGAAATTATCTAAAAATAAGAATAGCATATGTCTTAATAATTATTCTACGTGGACCATATCGAGTAAATGAAAATACTAATCCGTCAGCTATTCTTTTATGTAATTATCAAGGTCAATATGAGAACAATATAGTAAGCTCCGATCTATATGTATATTAAAATGTTCAAATCTAAGTAATTAATTAAATCGAATAGTATTGTAGTCTTCTTTTGTGTTGGAAGTCATCCAAAACCGAGGAAAAAATGAAAAAATATGATGAAATACGATTAAAATATTGTACAATCATTGTAATTAATAAATGTTTTATTTGTCAGAATTAATTGTGAAATCAAATAAGGGCATAAAATCTATGTAATGTATGTATGTGTATGTGTAGGACGTATCTAATGAAATCTGGACACAATCTGATCCAGCGATGCAGTAGTTACTGATCTTAATAACAAAACATAAAAAAGATTTTTTAAAAAAGATAAAATAAAAAGCTTATAAAGAAGAGATCACCATTAGAGATCTCTTCGATTCCTCAGCTCAAAGCTAACCAAACCAACCCCACAGGCAACACACACAAAAAGAAAAAAACAATTGTTGGGTTTTTCTCTCTCTAGCAAGACTTTCTCTCTCTAGTTCTTGATTATTATTTTTCCGGTGTATAAATGGGTAGTAGTTTTTTTGGGAGACCAAAAATGGGTGGATCTTCGTCGTCGTCACCAACATCTTCTTCTTCTTCTCCGGCAAAGAGAGGGAAGAACAAGAATGGTTCTGACAAGCCTAAGCAGCCTCAGAGAGGTCTCGGCGTCGCGCAGTTAGAGAAGATTAGATTACACGGCGAGTATAACTGCAACAGCTTCAATACTTACCCTTCTTATCATCCCTCAACTTTCAATCATCAGGTACAAATTTCACACACATATCTCTGTAGATCCATGTAAATATAGTCTAGTAGTAATCGTTTTTATAACTTTTAGAATTTCATCAAGAAAACTCTGGTTTAGAATCTTTCGACCGGGACATGATGATTTTGATTGAGATTTTCTTTTTGATCATGATAATTGTATGCAATTAGGATTTTCTTAGAGCTAAGGCTACGGTTATAGCATAACAACATGATCATCCATCATATACAATGCAGGAAACAAATCTATGTTTTGATACGTTATGCCTAAATCGATTTGCGGAATTATATAGATTTGGTTACAGATTCATTATGCATTTATTTCATCTTGTTGAGGCTATATGAATAAGTATCGTGTATGTGAATGTTGAATAATGTAGGAGGATGTGAGGATGCAAGGAGGATATCCATCCATACCATCTTCATCACCATCCTTTTCATACGCATCATCATCACCACCATCGGCTCCTTATGGCTTTCACCCAAACATGATGGTATGTATATATATGCCACATTCAAAGTTGTGTACATATATGCATGTGTATTTTTATATATACTGTATCTATGTTTGTTCTTAAATGCACATCTTTTTAGATTTAGAAGAAATTTAAATCAGATTCTTAAATTAGCTTTAGAAGAAATCTTTTCGGTTTGAAATATCTCATCTTAATTATTCGCAAGATCTTCAGTTATATTCGTATTGATTATCATGTTTTCTACCTACGAAAGATAAAGGAATTTTTGACAAATTTTATACCGTTCAATTACTACCTACATGCATGTAATTAAACTCGGCGGAATTAATTAATAATAATCAGTTTTTATCAATAATTGTTTCATTATTCTTTTTGTGATCTCACAGATGAATGCAAATAATGATCAATACGAGAGAACAACCATAAGATACGGAGATTCTCAGCCTCACATAGCACCAAGGTCCGTACACATTGTTATAGTCAAAGAGTGTTTGTATAAACAATATTTAATTTTATATGTTATATTGTCTATATATATGCATTTAAATGTTTCCGATATATTTAAAATAAAGCTAATAATTTGTGTTCAACACAGTTGGAACCCGAGCTACGGCATCTTAGAGAGCCAACATTTTGTGGAACCAAACACAACAAGACACTTCTTACATGAGGTTATTACTTTATATATATATATATATAATTAATCATGTCTCAAGAGATATAGTGGTTAGTATGTACTAAGATTTGACATGCATGATAATTTGTGTTAATTGTCACAAAATTGTTTCTTAATATATGGATCTCTCTGAATGATTTTTTCCCCCAATCTTACAGGATCAGAGAAATATGTCGGTGGGATCGGGTATTCAGAACTTCGAAACGAGTGAAGTAAACGAGTTAGATTTGGAATTGAGATTGTAACTTTGACTAATGTATGAACTTATATTATTGGAAAAGAGGCCGTGGAGTTGTTATACATTCAAATCAATTTAGAGAAATAATATATATATAGAGGTCATTTGATTTGATTTTGGGTATCAGATTTGGATATCAAGATGATTTATTTTATAAGAGTATGTTTGTAAATCAATACATAATTTCATATAAATCTTAGATCACAACCACACGGTCAATCGACCAGTCATATAAACTATAAAGTGATGTCCATATACTAATTTGGAGTACAAAGAAAGATCATTTAGATTCATGTAACGCAAACACATTACGTAGTTCTTCTTCTTTTTTTTTTTTTTTTTTTTAATAAAGCATACGCATTGTATAAAAGAAGAAAAAAATAACGTGATCCCACAACTTTCTTACTTAAGAAAAGAGGATGATGACTTTAGAGATTTGTCAGTGAGTATATATACTTGTAAATAGAGCTGGCCCTCTTATGTATATGCAAATTAAGTTATTTCGGATAAATTAAAAAGTTAGCCATATGCTTTTATATGATTATATGTAGTAAGAAGAGCCAACAATGTTACGACATCATCGATAAAATGATGTTGATTGATTGCTTTTGTGATTAAGATTAAATTCAATTGTCATGTAAGAGCATCATTATAGGGGGGATGTTAGCTGAATCTTAGGTATTAAAGTGATTTAAATTAAATAGTTAATACCTTAATAAGCTAAGGAACGTTCCTTAGCTAAGGAACGTTCCTTAGCTTATTAAGGTATTAACTATTTAATTTAAATCACTTTAATACCTAAGAGGTGCCACGTGTCACGTTTTGATTGGGCGGATTTCACATATTCTACAGATACGCCTTCTAATTTCTTCGATAATAGAGCTCGAGTTCGTGATCGAGGTATGCATCAACAATTGAAGAATGATTTGGTCGAGCATATATGGACAAAATATAGAAGAAATTAAGTTTAAAATATTTGTGATTTATGTTATAAATTGTATCTCATGTATGTTTTAATTTTTTTAATTTGCAACAATTATTAAATTTTCTATAATTATAAATTTTTTTTTTTATATTAATATTTTTTTTTCTAAGAACCACATGTTAAGAGCCTACCATTAATCACACAAAAATCTTAACTCAAAAATACTATCTCTTAACAATCACTTTTACAAATAAATTATTTAAATATTACTAAGATCTATCTCTAAAAAACTACCTATAATGATGCTCTAAGAATCTAATAATTGGTTGGCCTCTTCGGTCTCTTTTGGATTGTGGTAAGAGATACAATAATTTTGACTGATGGTGATTGGTGGCGTTGATCTAATTATCACAAGGAATGAAAAAGAAACTAAAGGTTTTGAATATATAATTATGATTTCTGAACTGGATTAACAAAAACGCGATCAACATTACCTTTTACTCATTATCAAACTTTTTCTCGTACAATGTTTGTCTATTTACCATTGATCGAGATTTATAGTGAATATAATATACAAGAATATTTGAATACTATTCAATACGACAATACCCACCGAAAGTTATTCTTGACTGATCACTAGATTTGATTACATAACTCATAAAAAACCTTAAAACACGTTTTAATGATGTCTTAAACTTTTAGAATGAACTTTATAAATTAATTTAAATGAACAAAACAATCGTTGTTTACAGTATTTCACCATTTCAGTGTCCACTTTATGTGAACGAAAACAAACCAAATAATTTATCTAAAAGCCTAAATTTATCAAATTTTATAATTTTGGTTAAGCAAAACTTGTCAAGTTATTCAGGTTTTTCATAAAATCCTAAATTACTAGATTACGAGGGGTTATAATGTAAAACTTTAAAATCCGTAAATAAATATATAATTTAAAATTTGAAAATAAAGTTAAATCATCCATATAAATATATAAAATAATACTGAATACTACCAAATCATCCACTAATGGAAAAACTTAACAAAATTACATTACTTACTTAATTATTTTGATTATCTTATTTTTTATTATTATTTTGTTTGCAATTAATTTTTGCTATATGTTTGCAAATAGTTAGTTTACACATGTCAAATCTTATCGATTCACTGACACGAAAAACTTTAACGAATTATTTTTTCATATTTATATTAGAATAATATTAATTTTAAAAACACAATTTTATTTTCTTGTTTTTTGCGATTATTTTTGTAATTTTTAAATATTTGTTTATTCTGTAAAAATAAGAAGTGTAATGCTCATACGTGAAACTTTGAAGAATTAGTTTTCATATTCATGATTGAATAAGATTCAATTGTTTCAAAATTATATTTGACTTTATTTTTCTTTCTAAATTGATAAAGATATATTATTATTCCTTTTTGTCCTTTTTCATAATATTTTCATTATTATTTTAAAATATAATGGGACACAAAATAGTAGAAGTAAAAATAAGAAAATAAAATTAGTATGTCCTATTGCTGTGTAATTTTGTATTTGCAATATTATTTTATTTATTTTCCCTAGTGAATCCAATTTTTCCATTTTTAGTTTTTATTAATTTTCATGTGTCGTAAAAATATTGAATTACTCATATAAGATTTAGTTTGTTCTATTCCTATTGAATTAATTTTCTTTTTTATTATTTTGCTACTTAACTATATTTTTCTTTAAACCTTGAAAAGTTGATTCTAATAAACTTATTTAAATTAGATTTAACTTTTTAATCATATTCGACTTTTTAATATATTTTTACAAAATTAAAAAATGCAATTATTTTCTTATTAGTATTTGTAATTTACTTTATTACAAAAAAAGAATAATGCTTTTAATTGTTTTCTTATTAAGATTAGTAATTTATTATATTATTTTCATTTTATATACTTTTTCATATATAGTAGTAATTGTAATCGTTCTATTTATTTTTAATTTATTGTATAATTATTTTTACACGTGTCAAAATCTTATCAATAGACTTGACAAGTGTTGCGATCATATGAGTTACTAACTTTATATAATAAGATGTAATGGATGCTACTTCAATGCATAGACCCAGCCCGCCTAGGCCACACTGATAATTTGGACGCAAAATGCAAAAATCCTAAGTTTGTGCATAAAGGTTTTGAATCGGTCTGATGCCCAAAACAAGAAGACCGAACAAGAGATATATAATTATGTTAAAATTTTAATAAAATAGCATCTTATAGTTATTAAAAAAAAATTCAAGTAAACTGTAATTATTTTTGAAATAAGTCATAGAATATATGCTATTGTAAAATTAACATGCTATATTAGAAAAATATTCTGCATTTTTAACTACATATCGCCATTCAACGTAGAAAATAACACCAAAGAAACAAAAAATGTAGACCAGCTTTAATCCAAAACTGAATTGATGAAAAATTATTGGTAAAATATCTGATTTGGAAAAAGAGAAGTTCATCGACCCCATGTATGTATATTGTAGTCTTCCCCACGTATATCCTAGGCCTCTACCACAACTTCGTGAAGCCAGCTAACAGCAGTGTCCATCATCTTATATTTTAGTCTTTTATTATTTTCTTTCTAATTTTATTCTATTTATCAAAACCCATGTTGCTAGTTGCTAATTACTAATTTAAAAAAATACATATTCATAGTACTTTTTCGGCATATCATTTTCTTATATTAAAGAATTTAGTTCTTTAATCGTTATGTTGTCTAATTTATGCATACACAGTTCATTAGGTGCACGTAAATTATCAAAATTTCTATACTTTTTGGACTACGTCAAAAATTCGTTTTTCTTAGAAGTTATTATATAAAGAAAGCCTTCCTTGAACCAAATGGTCATCGAATAGAGTCCTGAGTCCCAATCCAAAACATTTCAAAGACAAATCAAATTCGTACGATATGGCCGGTCTTCGAGCGAAGACGTTAATGTTCGTTCTGGTGGCCGCGTTAGCGACCCTTGATCGCACATTTGTGGAGGCAGACTTCAGCAAGAATATGATAGTTACATGGGGCAAAGAGCATATTGGTATGACTGGTGGCAACCTTCGGCTTGTCCTAGACAAATCTGCAGGTATATAACACCGTAACTTCAAATAATCAAATCCATTTCAATCTATATTTCATGATTGAAAATTGATAAGTAAACGTGTGAAAACTAACTGTTATTTTATTTTGCAGGATCTGCTATTCGATCAAAGGTGGCTCATTTGTTTGGAAGCGTAGAAATGTTCATCAAACTTGTGCCAGGGGATTCTGCTGGAACCGTTGTAGCCTATTACGTAAAAATTTATCTTCAACTCGATAGAATTACAAACAAAAATATAGAACTAATACGCGCAATTCTTTTATATATAGAAAAAAAGATTAGTGTTTTTGAGATTTTGATGATGGATACTTTTTCTTTAGTTATCTTCTACGGGAACTGCACACGATGAGATAGACTTTGAGTTCCTAGGAAATGCGACTGGTCAGCCGTACACGATCCACACCAACTTATATGTTCAAGGGAAAGGAAACCGCGAGCAACAATTCCGGCCATGGTTCAACCCGACCACTGGTTTCCACAACTATACCATCCATTGGAACCCATCAGAAATTGTGTAAGTAATTAATTAGACTAGGACGGTTTCTTAAGTCTAGTTTATAAAACGCCAAACAATGCTATGTAAGAAATGGTTTCTATCAATGAAATACAACATAAAAACATAAAAGCTAGATAGTTGGTTTGTTAATGTAAAACAACATTAAAGTACACACACTTGTTGATAAAATTTTCTTTTATTTTCATAATGATTTCGAACCTTAAAATACAAAACTTAAGGGATCTCAAAAGATAGCATGCTTTAATACGTATATAACCTAATTAAATGAACTTATATGTTTTTGTACACAACATATACATGTGTCATCTGTATAGGTGGGTATACATAAAACATAATCCCATCAAAATATGTTTAACTTATGTTTTTTTTTTCTTCTATAACTAAACATGTCACACATCATATACTATATATATCTTATAGGTGGTTCGTCGATGGAACTCCGATCAGAGTTTTTAGGAACTACGAGAAAGAAGGAATCGCATACCCGAACAAGCAAGGTATGAAAGTGTTTTCGAGTCTATGGAACGCAGACGATTGGGCAACACAAGGAGGTCGAGTGAAGACTAACTGGACGCTAGCACCATTTGTGGCCGAGGGTCGTAGGTACAGGGCAAGAGCTTGCTTGTGGCAGGGATCAGTCAGCATCAACAAATGCGCAGACCGAACTGTGACGTCTAATTGGTGGACATCACCATCGTTTAGCCAGCTCACTCCTTTGCAGCTCACAAAGATGAAAAAGATAAGAGATGGTTTCATGATCTATGATTATTGCAAGGACACTAACAGGTTTGGAGGTGTTATGCCTCCGGAATGCTCGAAGCAGCAATTCTAATTAATGTTTCCTCTTCCTTTTTTTCAAATAATTTATTTTTCTGAATTTCTTTATCGATCCTAATCTGTTTTCTTTTTGGGGATTTTTGTGTGTATTTGTTTCATCTATAACTCGAATTTGTGCAATCATAATGAAGAAGGAAGAGTTTGTGTTTTTTTTTTTTTACAAAAAAGTATCAAAATCCTATTAAGAAACCCCAAATTCAAAAGCTAAAAGTAAAAAGAGACAAATTAAAATCCAATTTACAAAAATTATCCATATTTAAACACATTGCGTTGACCAAAGATAGAAGTATGGTAGAAGAAGAACTAGTGGATTTATAGAAAGTCCATCGCTCCTAAAAATTCCTAGCCTTACTAGACCACATAAATTACGTTAATGGTCCTATGGTCTCGTCTATTGGCAAATTTCAATTTTCTATCTCGTTTGGTAGAGTTTACTACGACAGACAGATCAAGCTAATCAGTTTGCTCGGTCAGCAATAATGCTGTTTCGAAGTGGTATTTGCACCTAGGCTAGACTTGATGATTTGACGATTAGAAAACTACTGAATTAGATATTTTTAGCTAGCTAAAGATTTTGGAACCTTGATCACTTGCAGACCCCAAAAAAGGAAATCATCAATGCGAAATTACGTTAATACCCTCATTAGGTGTACATATATTTTTATTTGGAAGGATGATGACTACTACGGCTCAAGCCCGGGTCCATGTCACCACCCATGTCAGTCAAACAAAAATAATTATTTATGTTTTATGTCTAAAGACGAGACTCTAAACAACAACCCTAAATCCTTATCTCTATCCTCCTTGCGCATGATCCAGATTCGTTTTTGATCGGAACTGCCATGGAACGTATCATCGGCGGCAAGTACAAGCTCGGCCGGAAGATCGGCGGTGGTTCTTTCGGAGAGATTTTTCTAGGTTTGTTTTCTCCTCTGTCCTTTTCCTTTGGTTTTTCGAGTTTGCTCTTTGATTTGAAACTTACACTTCTTCTGTTTGTTGATTTCTCAGCTACGCACGTCGATACCTTCGAGATCGTAGCTGTTAAGATCGTAAGTTCCTTGTTCGATTCGCTATGAGACGAATTGAATCCATTCTGGAGATTTGATTTGGATCTCTTCTGTCTCTTAAATTGATTTTGTTTTGAATTGATTAGCTCTTAAATTGATCACTTAAGCAAGGTTTAAGCTCGGTGATTTTTAGCTGCAATGTTTTCTTCAAGCTAACGATTGTCCTTAATTCAATTATTTTGTATTGCAGGAGAACAGTAAAACAAAGCATCCTCAACTTCTATATGAAGCCAAGCTATATAGAATTCTTGAAGGAGGAAGTATGTTTCTCATTCCTATCTTTTCTCACTCTCTAGTTGTTGGTTTACGTTGATTATCAGTTACAATGCTAATTTTGTGTTATGTGTTTGTGTTACGCAGGTGGAATTCCGCGTATAAAATGGTTTGGAGTGGATGGAACAGAGAATGCTTTAGTGATGGATTTGCTAGGGCCAAGTCTCGAAGATCTATTTGTGTATTGTGGGAGGAAATTCTCACCTAAGACAGTCTTGATGTTGGCTGATCAAATGGTATGGCATGAGTTTTCAACTAATCATTTCTGTTGACTGATACATTTATCATCTAATGTGCTTACGATTTTCTTATTCCGATATTACAGCTAACGAGAATAGAATTTGTACATTCCAAAGGATATCTGCATAGAGATATAAAACCTGATAACTTCCTCATGGGCCTAGGTCGGAAAGCAAATCAGGTATATTTCTGCTATTTCTTGTCTGTTTCAGATGCCATAAGAAGAGGATGGTATGATTGATAAGTTTCAGTTATCAGGTTTATCTAATTGACTTCGGACTTGCTAAAAGATATCGTGATGCCAACACCAACCGCCACATCCCTTACAGGTATTTGTCGCCTTGGTTCATTATATTGTTTGTACCTTGTGTTTCATCTGCAGATGGTAAATGATGTATCTGTTTTTAAGTTTTAAGGTCACATTATACAACTTATTTCCTTTCTTCGGCTATATTCAGGGAAAACAAAAATTTAACAGGAACTGCACGATATGCTAGCTGCAATACACATCTTGGAATTGGTAAGAAATATTGCCTTTCTTTATCCTTATGTAAAGTAAATTACCTTTGATCACATATATTTTGGTTTCTATTTCACAGAGCAAAGTCGACGGGATGACCTAGAATCGCTGGGATATGTGCTTCTGTATTTCCTAAGAGGAAGGTGTGTTGGCTTTTTGAAAGAAGCTAGTTAACATTTTGTTTTTTCGGAGGGTGTTTTTATTCTTTGTTTTTAGAGATTTACTTTACTTATTCTTGTGTTCCTCATTTCATGAACGTCCTTTTCTAGTCTTCCATGGCAGGGTCTTAAGGCTGTTGACAAGAAGCAAAAATATGATAAAATCTGTGAGAAGAAGATATCAACTCCTATTGAGGTCTGTTTCCCTCTAGTGTGATGGATTTTTTTTTGTTAATCCTCATTCGACTAAGTATCGATATCCCATCCATTGCAGGTTCTATGCAAAAATCACCCTGTGGAGTTTGCTTCATATTTTCATTACTGCCATACACTGACATTTGATCAGCGCCCAGATTATGGATTCTTGAAGCGGCTTTTTCGTGATTTATTTTCGCGGGAAGGTACTTTGGATAAAGACATCTCTTCATCATTTATAATTTCCTCAGCTGATAAGATTCACCGGCATCAATTACCTACCTCACTATTAAATGTTATCTTTTACAGGATATGAGTTCGACTATATATTTGACTGGACTATTATAAAGTATCAACAAGCACAGAAATCTAGAAATCAGTCTCAGGTATAGTTTTCAATGTTTTATCTCAATCTTAATTTGCTGTTGTGTCACCTTTCGTGTTACTTTTCAACAAAAGTATGTTATTTCTACTGCAGGCAGTTCCTGGGTCTAGCAATGCTCGTGCAATGCCAGTGGACTCAAGCAATCATCGGGGTTAGCTCTAGTTAATAGCTTGTTAGGTTTGTTGTTGCAATCGTTTATTTTGAAACCTCTGTTTTCTTGACGCTCTGTTTGGCAGGAGGACCAAATATTTCTTATGAAGCCGAGGCCTCTGAACGCGTGAGATCGGCTAATGCCATTGGTCCAAGCCCACAGATAAATAATAATACTGCTGCAGGGAGGACTCTGGGGTCTGATCACCCTGTCCACAAGAATGTACGTATTTCTGCATTTGCCTCTTCGCTTGTGGTAGCATGTCATGTTTGCAATTGTGTTGCTTTCAGAATTCTTCATGGTTCCCTGAAAAAAGATTTTACCAGTTTTGCACTGTCAGTTGTCATGAACCATTGAATTAATGAAACTATATTGATTTTGCTGATAACCCATTGCAGATGAACATGCCATCCACTTCATTAACTCCTGCGGGTACCTCAAAAAGAAATCTCGGACCTGAGACCTCAAATTCTGGGTATGGGAGTGGGAATAGAACCGGCTGGACTTCCTCATTCATGTCTCCAGAGAAATGATGCAAAGAAAATGTAGCTTTATTCTGAAATGATGAGTGAGATTATGCGCTGTTACTGTGAGGCATGCTCTTATTGCACCTCTGCAACTACAGCAGAAATCAGAACTCGGTGTCACTAACACCTTTGTATCTCCTCCACCTTTGGCTGGAAGAAAAATGCAAATGGTTTCTATGTAAATTCTCTGAAGTGTGTGGACAAGAAGGCGTTGGTTGAAGCATTTGTGTTTACACACACAAGACATGAAGTGTATGTTTGCTTTTTCATTCAAGATTTTCCCCAACCTTTGTATAATTCTTACACCCGGATGTGTAATCTTTGTTATGTGATTCATATATATCATTTTTTAGCTACTCTGTGCTATGTGACCAATAACCTTGTGCTGCAGCTTGATATATGTATACATGTTTAATGGATAGCAACATTCTTTGCAGAAATCCAGAGCCAAGCTTGAGCTGAGATGGTCTTCAAAAGGCTTAGCAGTGCACAGGTTTTTGAGGAAAGAGTTTGAGAGTCAACATGGGATTTGAATAACTCGAGAGATAACGAGTAAGAAACTATTCTGGGAGAGGTTTTGAGAGCTCTGTGAGCTCATTAAGGCTGAAGCCAGTCGAAAGACAGAGTTTTGTATTGGTTTAGGTACAACCGCCTGAGTTTCTGTGGTATCAGACAGCACAATATGATGCGCTTTGTCGGAGCATAGGTTGTATATGCAGCTGTAATGGAAACTTATCTTAGGCCATAAGGGAAGATCCAATTTGTCTAAACTAATGTAAGTTTGTCTTAATTTGCTTTCATCATAATGTTTTAAAATGCAAGTATTTATACATACTCTTCAAAATTAGTTTTAAAATATTTCCATTTTTCTCTTAATTGTCAAAATTGAAATGAAATCTAGACAGAACCAATACAAAAATTAAATTGAAAGATATATTTAGCCAGAAGTTGAATTAAGCTACATCATTATTATTTTTTAAACGAAAAATTGAACCGTTACCAACTCCAATGGAGATTGAATTCACTAAAGACGGGCGTTAATCTTACCCTTTTTTTTGTCTCTCTTCTAAAATCGGTCCATATTCAACCTAATACACCTATCATATAAAATAGTTTCGTTAGGTTTCAATTTAATAATTTATATTAAATTTCGTATCCATTCATAATCGTCATAAGTTGGATTGGACCACATGATATGTATGATGCAATGCCTTCCTTTTTACATAACAACAATCTTTGGCCTCATTTACCTATTTCGTATTATTATATATGTTCTTTGAATCGTTTCCATTTTAAGAAATATTTCAAATCTCAAAATAATTTTTTTTGTCAAGTAATTCAACAAGGTTAATGAAAACGAGAATTTACATTAATATATCTTTTCTTTTTTGTCAACAGCTTTCGTGAAAGAATTGCAAAATCAGTCTTGAATTATAACCAACTTGTAAATATTTCGATAGCTAAGACTTGAGTGTACATAATGAGAAATAGATCTCTATTCACACATTACAAAACAACTTGCCAAAACATGTTCATGATTCTCAAATGTCGAAATGAGATTATAATATTATATACATGTAAATTAGTTGAATATTATTTTCAAATATTTTACGTGAAAATTTACATCATAGAACCTCAAAACGAATTAACCAATTTTTTTCTTTTACATCATACAAACTTAAAAAAGTTCATCTAGTAGCATCCTAGGTTCTATCGTGATGTCCTTCGTTACAAAGTTAAAAGAAGTTCCAAAATAAGCCATGAAAAAGAGAAGAAGGTGGTTCCACTTAATTTAAGGACTATTGTATGCTTATATTATATGCAGGACAAAATATACATCTATTTTAAGTTCAGTGGCATATAAACATATTACAAAGAAAAAATCAGAGGAGTCAGAATCCCACATCAGATAATGATAAATATATTTATATGGTTGGGCATATAATATCATAATTGGAAACTGGAAAAAGAAAGTAAAATAATCAAAAGGAAATTGCTAACCCTTGAAATTCAAATTTGCGAATGTAGTGTTTGTATGGAATTAAAATAACATTATAAGTAGTTAGTTGACCTACTAAATATGTATTTTTGTAATCAATTACATGATTTAGTACTGTTCGTCCAAATTAAATATATACAATTGTCAAGAGACAAAACCAAACGGGTAGTTCTACTTTATTTTTAATGAAAACAAAAACTAAACAAATAGAGTTATTAGCAATGATTCATATATGTGTATATATATGATGCAGTCATAACAAAACCAACTTTATTTGTAATAGTCGTGTATAATACATGCTGAACAAAAATTTTGCAGTAATAACAATGAAACTGAAAATGAAAGTGGTTTCTTCTGTAACCAGGTAAGCTGACATGTTCCACTTATTGAAAACAATAAATTTTTTTTGATAATTATTGAAAACAATTATTGTGCTCTTTTTAAAATAAAATCTAGAAATAATTCAATCAATTATATACTATGAGTCAAAGCTTTGTTTATATATAAATCCATCTTATTTACACAAATCATCTTCTTTTGAGTTAACTAACATGTATAACTTTAATAGAATTCTCTAATCAAAACTTGTACGTATCTACTAATTATGGGCCAACAATCTCGAATTTTCTGGTTAAAAAAAGACATAACTAAAGAAAAATTGAATCTGAAAAAGAATTACAATTCTTGAAGAAAAATAAAGAAACTATACATCAAAGTGTTGGTGTGTTGTGTTAATTTGATTTCTTTTTTCTCTGTTAGCAAACCATTGAGCGGTTTTTTCTAGCGATCGGCAGCCACAAACGCCGTCTTCTCTCCTCCGTCTCATTTCCACCGTTTTGTAACGCAGACGCAGTCCCAGCGGCTGAACCGCTGCAATCTCCATGAACCGATATACTGAGTCTAGGAACCGCAGTGATATCAGACACCGATCTTCGTCCCGGTTCGATCATAACACTTCTAGATTTCGAACCAGAGTCTCCGTTTTCCGGCGAAAACATAGTTTTCATCGAAGTTAACTTGTTCTCCAACATTCTCTTCGCTTCCATCTCCTCCTTGATCCGCAAGATACCTATCTGATCCTCTTCATCTCCTCTCTTCACTCGATCCATTGATGCGAATCTCTCGCTAGAAATCGAATTAACCATCTCGGAATTAAAAAACATCAAATCAGACGAACTCACGTTGCTCCAACGATTCTTAAACACAACATCCGAAACAACGATCCTATGATTGAACTTATGCATAAGCTTCTTCTCGTCTTTATCATTCCCTTGTTGATCAAGTAACGTTTTTTCTTTATTACCTAATTTCAGAATCTTCCTAAAACTCTCTCCGATGCTAAATCTCGACGACCCACCAAGTTCTTCTCTATGTCTTCTCTCTTCTTCTTCTTCTCTCTCTATGTAAAGCTCCAAGCTCGAATCCTCTCTAATCTCAGACTGATTCAAGAACCTGAAACTGTTTCCGTTAGTGAAAACAGAGGAATCTTCTTCCATGGAGACTCTATCTCTGCAGAGAGGACACGTTGCGTGTTGCTCAAGCCATTGATCGATACATCCGATGTGGAAAGCGTGTCTACACTTAGGCAACAATCTAAGAATCTCAATACTTTCGAATTTAGACAAACAAACAGAACAATCAAGTCCTTGTTTTGAACCTTTCAAAGCAGAGAATCTAAACAGAGGAAGAGACTCTATTGCTGTTTTGTCTAAACCGGAGAATCGATCCGATGAGGCCGTTGACCGGTTAAAGAATATTCCCTGTCGGAGCCGGCGATCATGCCTTCTTCTGTCGCCAGAACCTGATCGGAGATCGATGTGGCAGCACTTAGCGTAGACGAGGAGGACGAAAGTGAGTGCGAACATGATGGCGAGAACTCCGGTGACGACGGCTAAACTCGGCTCGAAATTTGCGACGAGGTCACCGTTTCTGAACGGAGGAGGAGGCTGAGCAGAGACATAACTGTGGAGGAGAGGAAGAAAGAAGAAGAAGATTTGATACATCGGAGCGATTCGAGAGAAACTTTGTTTCTTGATTTTCTTGGGTTTGAAATATCTTTCATTGGAGATGGAAATGGTGAAAATTGAGCTTATGAAAGATATAAATTAATACAATTACGTCATCTACGTGACAACAATTTGAATGCTATTGCTTTTTTTAAAAAAATTGTTATTCTCTTCATTTAATTAAAAAACAATTTTATCTTTCGGTGGGCTGTTATTTTCAGACCTCATTTTGATGATATTTAGGACTACCATATATAATACCAATCGGAACTTATTTGTCATTATATAAAATTACAATTTGTATCACACATTTGGAGTGATATTTTTGTTTGGTTTTTGGTCTACAAACTATAAAAAACTACATCTAAACCAAATCTCTTTTCAATTCGGTTCGATATATTTTTTGTTATATGATTTAGGTTTTGCTATTTAACAAAAATATTTTTAGGGTTTTCGTTACTTGACTTATTTATGCCTGGTCTTCCTTAATTTTTAAAAACAAAGTGAATCACATACCAAATTTTAAATATACATTTCTAGATCGTTCTTTTTTTTTCATCATATTTCTAGATCGTTCTTTCGAGTCATTTTGGTTTGATTGATGTAAAACAAGTAGCGGAATCCTTGTTTTAATTTTTCTCCATCATGGCTTTTGTTTATTTATTTATATAACCGGAAGACAAGCTAAAGTCATTTGATTAAAAAAAAAAAAAAAAGGACAAGCTAAAGTCGAAATTAATCTCCAATCCAAAACATGTGATTGTGAACGTCGAATATCGTTTCTAGTTTCTGTTGAAAGCATCTAACATGGTCCATAACTTAATTGCATTATTCGTACCATGATGGTTTTCTAACTTCAGGATAAGTCTTACAAGTTTCAACCATGAACCACTATGAATTCTTTTTGCATGAGATTATGAGAAGTCATTTAACCTCCAATTATGGTTTTGGTTTCATATGATATTTTCGTTTGATAAAACTAAAAGCAATGCCATGGTTGTACATAGAACTACTAGTTTATTATTTGTTGACAAAGCTACCAAGTATACTACTAACTAGTAATAACCAAGACAATGTTATACACTACAATAATGTTAATAATCGTGACAGGTTAAATGGTAATGAAAAAGAAAAAGTCAACGACCAGCTGCACAAAATAAAGTCAAAATTGCATTTTTCATGATTGAGTGATGGCTTCGATGCATTACTATTTTAGCTCTTTCAATTATTTCACAAACCAATGATCTCAGATTTGTTTCAATGAATAAATTAATTTGTATTTTTGAGCATTTGTACGCTGATACATTGGTATAGAATTTAACCACAACATTATCACTTTCTTAACTACGAGTTTGACATTATTCTTGTAGGTTTTCTGTATAATAGTAATCAAATTTATCGTTGTTCTTGTGGTTTCGACTAGGCCTCTATATCATTTAATCAGAAATCGAAGTGATTAATGTTTTTTTCTTACCAAAATAGTTATTTTGATTTTAACTAAAAAGAACAAATGACACCGATAATGTTGTGGTTATATATAATTTCCTTTCAACCAAAAAACAAAAAGGAAAAGAAGAGATGAAGCAGAGAGATTACAACAACATAGCAGAAAGCTCAGTTAAAAACTTTGGCTTGAGAGTTTGATCCGACTAAAACATAATAAAATGTATGTTCCAAAAAGAAACTCATTACAAAACCCTTCCATTTGTTTACAAGATTTCAGACATTTTTCCGGCGGCGAGTTTTCAGGTGTGAGCTGACGCGGCAGTCATTCCCATGGATGATTCTGGGCTAACGAACTCCTCGCTTGCGTGCCGTACAAACTCCTCTGGCGACATGTGCGAGCCGTGGCAAGCGCATACGATTTTGATCTGGTTTGCGTTGTACCGGTATGTGACACCTGAGATTGTCCGGCCGTGCGGGCCTGAACCAGTGGTTGAGACCCATGGTAGGTTAGGACGTGCCCCGGATCCTCCAAACTTCACATCTGCTGCCATTCCGGGTTTTATGGCGGAAAAGTCGAAAGAGAAAGCGGTATTGTTGTTGTTGTTGTCTCCTGTTGGCCGCTCTGATGCATCCTCAGATGAACCTTCTTCTGCAACAGGCTGTTTGCCCTCGCCTTTCGCAGTAGCTTTTTGGGAGGCAGAAAAGGAAAAGTTACTATTTTTGCTGTAAGAGTTCTAAACCGTTTTAAGGGAAGGGGTTGCTTACCTGAGTTTGATGGAACTCTTCCAGCAAATGGAGATTGAGAAAGTGAGACAATCCCGCCTGAACCTTCCTTATCTAGCATAGGGAGCTGGACTGGTGAGTATCCAAACATAATTGGGAGATTTCCAGCATTAGCATTAGGCTGCAATAGACTTGTAGCTGCTGTGTGTTGTCCAGACTCTTTCGCCGGTATAGAGTAAGGCATACTAGTGACGACATTTTGCGGATGAACAGTGAAAGGTACGGTGTAACTCATGTTGAGCATTGTAAACTCTTCGGTGCCAGATCCGCCATGGTTGCTCCTCCTTTGACCCATTAAGTTGTCCACAACGTTTGTATCAGGGGGAGGACGAACCACCTCCTTTGCGTGGTTGGAAGAAGAACCACCACCTACTTCAGACTCTGCTACATCTTCGTTTTCAGCTGTTGATCCTTCATCAGTTGCGGTTGAAACATGGGATGCTTTTGTCTTCTTCTCATGCATATCAACCTGTGACGAGTCCTTCTCTTTCTTCTTTTCATCATTCATCCCTGGGAACCCGAACTTTCTTTTGTTTCCTGCTTCTTTCTGTGTCTCATCCTCCACCCACAAAGATTTCGTGGAAGCTTCACCGTCAGTTGTAGGAGCTTTTGAGAGGTCATTGAAGAAATTCTGCTGAGGTTGTTGACCCGAATCGCTTCTCTGAGAACCAGAACTCGGCTCTGCAGGTCTTTGAGAAGTTGGATGCAGGAAGTTCTTAAAGTCATCAATCACTTTAGCGCTTCTATCACCTCCTTCTGCCCTGTGGTTCTCTGAAGAACTTCCAGTATTATTATTATTGTTACCCTTAGCTTTTCCTGATGATCCTCCACAAGAAAGACCCAAGCTGAGCTCGAGCCCATTATCATCGTCCATTTTTGTTTCTCAAACTTTTAAGCAAACTCTGAGCAGCTCAACGGATCTTTAGAGTATCCTCAACAATCTTGATTATCATCTGAGAAAAAATGCATCATGGGCACAAAAGGACTCATTATACAAAGCTAACAAATGGTTTCTAAATACAAGAAACTGATCATTCTTGCGAAATAAATCCTAGTATTTCTTATCTCAAGCTACCAGAACTCTCAGAAACATTAGACTCCTCGAATTGTACCTTATTGAAAGAAACAATCCAGCAATTTCCCAGAACCGCCTTCTCGCTTCTAACCAGTACCTTTTGAGTTCTGTGACAAGAACAAAAAGACCATTTCTACAACTTAGGTTTCGAAAAAATACCATTCATCATTTCCATTTTGAAGAAGTAAACTAAAATGGAAACAAAGCAAAGAGACACAGTCTCACTTGTATATCTCAGCTAACAAAAAGAAATAAAAATCCAGAAATCAGAGAGAGTGAGAGATAGTACAAGATCTAGTAACTTAAGAACACTCTGCTTACGATTAATGGATCTGTCAGCTAAACGAGCTACATCATGAAAATCAAATTCACTAAGCTTAATCAATAAATAACTTCAAATTTCCAAACTATAAAGATCGAAAGAATCATAACCTAGACGCGATCAGATGAAACCCAGAACCCTAACTATGCAGCAATAGTGCCAAATTAGAGCGAATCACAATAAACCGAATAAAAGCCGAAATCAGAATCGAAGGAGAAGTCGAAAAACCTGATGAAACCGAGGAAGAAGACGATCAGAAGAGAAACCCTAGAGCTTCTTCGCGGCGTGGCTCTTGCAGCGATTGGGGCTTCGGGTTCAGACTAGTACGGACCATTTCCTTTTTCTTTCGTAAAAATTTATTTTTATTACAATTTAGTTTCGATTTTGTACATGTGTATGTTGTGCATTTTCTTATTTTTTTTTTTTTTTCTTTCTGTAGCTTTTGGGAATCACACCATACATGTATGAATTAATAATCAATTTATATGTAACAATTGTACTTCAAATAGTGTGTTTTTTTTTCTTACATTATACAAAATACAGAGTTTTTCATTGCTTCAAAAGTTTTTAAGGAAACACCTTATACAGTACATCTATGAGCTTATAAAGATACTATCAAGTTTTGGCTACATTCATTGCTTTAAAAATCTGTTGGGCCCATCTTTTCCATTCATGCATTACACATATCTATATGATTACGAATGTTGTTTATTCAAATTTCGTTGTCCGTCTCTTAACTCTAAAGGTCGTGATCAATTTCCCACTGGATTAACACATATTTTATGCGTAATCCACACAAAAATTATACACCAAAGATTTTTAGAATTAATTCGATTTTTTTATAATGTAAAAACACACACACTATCTTGCAAAGTCCAGTGGTGGTGAGGCTACACGGTGAATGGCCATCACGGAATCAACATAAACATCTGGCTCAATCACTTTCACCCCTTCAATATATAAACCGGATGATGAGTTGGAAATGAGAATGAAACTTCCGGCTAGAAAAGTGGGAAGCCGCGAACCATCTTTCTTGGAGAGGAGGTCAGTGAAGTCTATCTTCCCCGGTACAAGGTGGTAGGCGGCGAATTTCCGTTTGTCTCCGCCGTTGTACAAAGTGGTGGTGGACATTGGTATGAAAAGTGTTGATGGTAAGACTTAGCCAAGAAGCGGCTTGTTGGTGGATATGAAAGATGGCGACCAATCGTCGAAAGTGCTATGCGCGAGTGCCTCGATCACCTCCTGCGCTGTTTCATCAATCGTGTGGGAGGCGACGCCGACAATTAGGAAGACGGCGATGAGGATAAAGTTTGATCGGCCCATGGCGTTCAAGAAAGTTTAAGCTTCTTGGTTTGTTTCTCGTGATAGAGCAGAGTGTTTCTTTATTTTCTTTGGAAGAGATGCTAAAACGTTTTAATTATAGTAGCTAGTAGCTACAGTACTCAATATAAAACTTTTCTCTTGTTTGTTATTCCATATATGAAATGACATTGCTAAAATTGTCCGGAATAATATATTTATGTATGTATATAGACAATGTTATAAAAGCTGAATGGCATGAACACCAAAGTTTAATTGACAAAAGAAATAAACACGTATAATAAAGATTTAGATTACTATCTAACATGTAAGTCGCTTTGGCCGAGTGGTTAAGGCGTGTGCCTGCTAAGTACATGGGGTTTCCCCGCGAGAGTTCGAATCTCTCAGGCGACGTTCCTAATTTGATTTTTAATGTTTTTTCCTCGACGGTATGTGATAAACACCGTTTGAGAAAAGGCAAAAGATAGTTCCATAACCAAAAAAAAATGTTAACTGGTAGAAGAAGAAAACAATAATTTCAAACATTACACGCGTTGGCAACAAACAAATTATGTCTGCAATTGTTCCAACCTATTGTTTAAATAAACTAACACTCTTTTGAGTTATAAATTTAAAAAGGGACAAAGTCCAAATACATTCAACAGGATTTGTAGGCCAAACAGTCAACTTCCAGGCAAATGTGTCCCGGCATCCCATCCATGGTTCTCCTTACAATCGCTTGGTACTCCATAGGTGTACCACTCGGATCGCCATTTCCCTTGAAACTTATGTAGAAGATCGCATTGTTGGCCTTCAGAATCATATGCGGTGATGCTTCTCTGTTTTCTTGAGTTTGTACAATTATCTTCTTCATCTCAAGTGGTAGAAAATGCCTCAGGTCATTCTACAAAAACATAAACTCAAAGTTATGGCATGAATGAGAAAAACCATCAATGAAGCCACTTGAGTAAAAAGAAGGAACCTACCCCATATGCAAAAAACTTGGAGTATAATGCAAACTCAGCGTACATATGAAGCCACTCATTTCCTTGCCAGTCTGATTCTTGCAACTATGAATCCATAAAACTTTGTGAATCAGATATCAAATACCAAACACAATAATAAACCACAAGAAGCAAAATTAACATTAATACCTCATAAAACTGCCCCTTATTGCTGAGCTCTTGCTCAGTCAACCAGCTGGGCAATTTACCTTTGTAAGAATCATCAACTGCATCATCATTCCACCTCCTCTGAGGCCCAATAAAAGTAGTCCGAGGGCCAGAAGGAACTAATAGCCAGAAATTCCAACAATTAAAATGTATATATATACAGGGTACTAGAGAAAGATATTGGACAAAATCTTAGAATAGTGTAGTTAGTTACCTTTTAGTCTGGAAAGTTCGGTCTGCACCATAAAGGATGAGTCTTTGGGAGTAAAATCTTGGCAAACACAAGTCTAAAAATTGCAAAGTGAGTTGTTGGATGTCTCTATCGCCTCTAATGTTATGTAGTACTGGAACAACCTACCAAGCATCTCATCGTTGTATTTGTTTATAGCAATCAATTTGAGGTTGGTTCCCTACAAGATCAGCCAGCACGAATAGGAGGAAAATGTAGCCTCAGACGCAATATTAAAGTAAGGAAGAAAACAAAGTTGTTGAGACACAATTGTTGTTACTTTTTGAAGATTGTAACAGTGAAGTCCCAGTCTACTAAAAAGGGCGATGTCGTATGGATAGTCATACTTATCTCTGAATATGTAGGGATAGATTCCACCATCCGGAAGAGCAAAGCGATCAACATCGAAACCCTGTTCCACATTCACAATTCTTTGTATCAAAAAACACAACTGGAAGATGATTGATAATTGTATGGAATCGATCCTAAATTGAAAAAAAGCAACGAAATTCTCAAAGCCGATCGATCACAGTAATTCATTCCACAACTACAAAACCACCTACTAATGTTTCAATCCAACAATGAGTCTACAAAACCTAAGATTTCAATCGAAAAGTAAAACAATTCAGAGATTTACGTCAGACTCTAGAACTTGTCGCCAGTACTCCTTCTCGACCGCAGGGTCAATATAATCGTCGTCGTCCCAGGAATCGCACTCAACCTTATGGAAACTTCTTATCGGAGCTGTGTAGGATGAGCTCCCTGGAGATTCCGATTTCCGTTTACGCTGCGGCGGTTCATCTCCAAACTTCGGAACCAAGATCTCAAAATCAGTCATTCTCTCCCAATTTCGCCTAAACCCTAATCTCTGCAATTTTTCTGAATTTCTTCTTCTCTTCGACAAGAAGAGCTACCAAGCTCCATGAATGAGCCAGAGCCAAACCTTATTTAGTCATTAATTATTCGTTTTTACACTTAAACCCCTTTATTTTCCCAACTTTTTCACTTTTATTATCCAATTCCTATTACTAAAATATGGGCCTCATATTATAAGACAGGCCCATGACGAAGAGTCTTCCCTATATACATTTTTTTTTTTTTTTCTTAACACTGTCTTCCCTATATACTGTACTTAATTACTTATATCTATCAATTTGAACGAAAAGATAAATATTTTTCAAATCAACCCCATATATAATAAATGAATTGAGAATGTAAAGAAACAATATGAACATAGATCTTTTAGTTTAAAAATCAAGTACAGAACTTGATACATAAACTAGTTTCTTAAGATGCTTTGACTTTTCTAAAATCAAATAAGAACAATAATCTATTTTGACTTTCGAAAACTAAACCAATATGTATAAAGTAATACCTTTAGCCAGAAATTATTCCGCTATAACATATATATTTAACTTTCGAAAACTAAACCAATCTATTTTTTTTTTCTATAAAATATATTATTTAAAGTATTAAATTACTAAAGTATCTTCACTAAAACTTGTTAGTAGCTTATATATCTTAACTGAATATAATTATTGAATCTATATAAATAATAATATTTTTTGATAACAATAAATCTTTGACTAAATCTTACTTATTACTCCCTCCGTATTTTAATAATTGTCGTTTTAGGATTTTATTTTTTTTAAAATTAGATGTCGTTTTCAAATTTCAATGCAAAATTTCTTACTTTTAAATGTTTTATGATGTCATAAAACATTAAAAAGTAATAAATTTTGCATAGAAATTTGAAAACGACATCCAATTCAAAAAAATAAAAATTCTAAAACGACAATTATTAAAATACGGAGGGAGTATTAATTATCTCAAATCACTTTTAAATATCAATCCAACCCGTAGCTCATAAGGGTTGCATAAATAAATTATGGTGCACTTGTGATTTCTTTCTTAAATATTCATGAAGGAAAATAAGTTATGAAAATTGTTCTTGTTTACCGAACATACAATTCCTATTCTCCGATCACAATTAGTTTAGTATTTTTGTTTATTTTATTCTTAAAATATTGTCTCTTCCTCAATACAAGAAACTTTGGAAATAAAATAAATACTAAAAAAAAGTAAAAGAAATTAATTGGGAAATAAGGACTAAAAAAAAAATTAAGGAATTAAAGCATAAGCTTCTGGACTAAGGCCATAGGTCATGTACTTGAGGAGATTTGCACCCTCAGATTGACGACAAAAATCATACATCAAGTAAGTCAAGAGATTTGTGCCCTCAGATTGACGACAGTAATCATAGTGTTTAGGCCACAAGTGCCCTTGAACATTGTTCCGCAAGTCACCGTATGGGTTTCCGGCAAAAAATTGGCCCTTCCTCCACGTGTCCCAAAGCTGAACATAATCCTGAGCTTTCTCTAGTAGGAACAAAGATCGGTCCAAGTGATTGGTAGATTTCCAGAGTGGGTATTTCTCATCTGCTTCACGTTGCAAATCTTCCACCTCCCATCTAAATAAACGGAAGTAGCGCCTCTTTGATTCATCTGGTGCCTTTAGTACTAGTCTCCCTTCTTCGTTGACCTCATGTAGATCTGCTGGTATGTATCTTGCGGTGCATGATTCAACCAAAAGGAAGAGGAGGAAAAGGGTGGAAATTTTTATGGCCATAGACATATCGTTTGAGACCAATTTAAGGCTTTTGAGTTTGTGAATGATGGTAGAAGTTTGTGTTTATTATATAAATAGAGATTCTCCACTTATTTGGTTTGTTCAATTGGGATTAGGCTATTAAAACATGAAAAAAAATCTTTAAATTAAAAAATAATAATTGCAAGGATAACGACGGCCGGGATTTTGATATTTGCTAGCACATGTAATATAGGATCAAACAAAATATCAAAAAAGAAAATCGATATTTTAAAAAAGAGAATTCATTAATTCAAGCGGCTTATGAGTTCTGAATACGGAATTAGCCGATGCCATATACAGATATATATACTGTAATTATTTTTAAAAAGATCGTTTGCCTCATTTCATAGTTTACGTACATTATTGTTTTTTCCCTTCATATCTACCGACTTTAGGGTCAAGTGATGAAATTGAAAGCTTAGGATTTATCAGCTCAAAATTGGTGTAACATTTCATCCTCACCAAAAGCATACCCCGTATATAATGGTTAGCAGCCACAATAAACAATTCCAGAGTAACTTAGAATCTACACCAAGATTAAAATTGCTTAATCCATATATATGAGAGATGGGGTTTGCGCTTTATGCATTTATCTGTAGATGTATTTATAACTGAAGTTCTTGACAATGTTATCTAGGAGATGATGTGCTGCTTCTGCTTGTGATTCTTTCATTCAAATGCATTGTTTTTGGGCATTTGCTTCTCCAAAATCAATTTTTGAAGCTGTCCGTCCTAAAGCTACAAACCCACGATTCTCTGAGGAACATCATAGTTTGAAAGCTGAGGGAAAGTATAGGCTTGAGAGAATCCAAGCATGGCTAGTTGCTAGACTTCATCTAATGACCTCTCGGCTTCTATGTTTTCGTTAGTCCAGTTGCTATATTGGAGATTCCGATTTTCGTTCACGCTGCGGCGATTCATCTCCAAACTTGGGAGTCAAGATCGCAAACTCAGTCATTTTGGCAGATCTAAGGGCAATCTGCCAATCTCAGAAGAGGAGTTTACTGTGTCGTAGCTAAATCAAGAACTATACCAAGAAAGTCGTTGATTCACGATTTCTATTGGAGATTTTTTTCTACACTTTTATGGTGCTAAATTCTTGAAACCATAAGTAAAACTAGTAAAAAAATATCATCACCACTACCAATCCAAAGACAAACTTCACAACGTTAACACCAAAAAATCCTCAAGTTGGCTGGGATTCTAAGCCCGCCCAAGACTGAACTTCTAGACGAATATGTCCCGGTTTCCCATCCATGGTTTTCCGTACTATTGCTTGGTACTCGACAGGCTTACCACTCGGATGATCACTATTGCCTTTGAAACTCATGTAGAAGATGGCGTTGTTGGCCTTGAGCTTTAAGTGTGGGGACTCTTCACCGCTTTCCCGAGTATGTACAATTACCTTCTTGATCTTCAGTGGTAGAAAACGCCTCAGAATCGAGTTCTTCATCTGAACAAAAAAACATACATTGCATTTGGTTAGTGAAGGCAAACACCTATCAAGGTTCTTCACGTCTTTTTAGTTTGAAAAGGTAAAAGAACATACCGCATATCCTCTCCAGTTCAAGGACAATGCAAACTCAGCATAAAGATGAAGCCATTCATTTCCTAGTAAGTCAGATTCTTGCAACTGCCATGAATCATCATCCAATCACGTTCCTTGTTTATTCAAAACCAATAAACAAGAATTCACCAAAAATACCTCATAGTATTGCCCCTTATCATTAGCTGCAGCTAGCTCCTCCTTTGTCAACCAGTTAGGCATTTCACTTTTGTAGAAATCATCTATCACCTCATCTTCCCATCTCCTCTGAGGCCCAATACAAGTAGTCCGAGGCCCTGTAGGAACTAAACACCTAACGAGTAAAGCAGAGGAAGTAAACACGACATGACAATAACAATGTTCACATACCTTTTAATCTGGAAATTTCTGTTTGTACCATAAAGTATCCATGTTCCCAAGTTTTACCCTCCCGTACGCACGTTTGAAAAGTGCATGGAGAGTTGGTATATGTGTCTACTGCCTCCAACGTTATGTAGTACCCAAAAAACAACTCAGTGTTGTATTTGTGAATGTCGATTAATTTGAGGTTAGTTTCCTGTAAAAAGATCAAGCACCCATGCGTTGACAAAGAGAATCACTAGCCACAAAGATATGAGACGACATTGTTGTTACCTTGTGAAGATTGTAACAGTGAAGTCCCAATCTACCATAAAGTTCCATGTCATGTGTATAACCATACTCATCATTCAATTGAAAGGGTTTTATCCGAGCATATGAATTGTGAAAGTAATCAACATCGAAACCCTGTCCACGTCCACAATTCCAAGATTGTATCAATAAGCATAACCCAAAATTGAAAAATGATCAATGCTCTTAACCTAGATGAAATATCCTAGGGTTCGTTCATCCACAAATCAATCGAGCAACTTAGAGAGAGAGAGAGAGGTGTTACGTCGGACTCTTGAACTTGGCGTAGATACTCTTGCGCTTCTTCGGGGTCTATTTCTTCATCCTCACTCCAGATATCGTCATCTGACATTCTCCCCAATTTAACCTAATTTCTGAAATCTATTCGTCCAATTTTTATTTTTCTACTATTCAGATTTACATTTATACCTATTTACTTTTCCGATTTTCCTAGAAGAACAGTTTCCTTTATTATCTTAGCTTTTTATTTCTAACATGTGAAGAATTAAAAAACAAAGTTACGGAAACAGAGGATACGAGGGTAGCAACTACAGAGGATTACAAAAAGTTAGCTTGAGTAAGAAGAAAGATATAGTGCCAAATAACATATTTTGGACATAAGCAGAACTAAAGTCCTTAACACTAAAGTTTATCAAGTGGAGTCAATGCATGGTTATGAAAAAGTTTTAAGAAGAGGAGAAATGTTTGTGGTTTCGTTCTCTTAGTTTTGCATTAAGGATCACTTCTCTGTTTTTCTTTCTTAAATGATTGTATCGGATCTCTTGGTACGATTATACAACTCTAAATATTATCCTCTCAGCTTCAACTTCTCATGAAAATCATATATGTTTTATTACTCTTAAAAAAAATAAAAATAAAATAAAGAAACAACCAGATTTATTGAAACTACATATAAGTGTAGAGTCTTAAAAAATGATACAAAAAACTCTATTATATATGCAGCCAGAAAATTACTTCAGAAAGTTTTGTATTCTAATTTTATCGACAAATAATTAACGTATCTTTCCAACAACTCCATCATAAAGTTTAATATTTTATCGTATGATAGAGTGTGTCCAACAACCCTATATCTTAATTTATGATATGTCTACGACCACAATTATTATTTTGATTTTTGTCAATATCGAACTAATGAAAAATAAGGTACAGTATTAGTGATTGTGACAATTTATTTTTGTCACGTCAACAAACTTCTATGTTGATAATTATTTTTAATTTTTTGGTTAAGCTTGCATGAGAATGTAAAACACACAGTAGTCTTAAAGCATGTTTTCAACGAAGGCTCACATCAAAATGTAGTAAAATATAACACCATATCAGAACCAGACCCAATTAGAATTCTAAACCACAAGTCAACATCGCTGTGTTATTGTCTCACAAACGAAAGCCGACATAAAAGAACAATAGCCTCGATCAAACGACAAGTTCACCCTCAGCGATCAAACCGCTTATGTTATTTTTTCTTCTCCAGTACATAGACTAGATGAATTAATGATTGACACTTTATTGTTTTAGAATTAATAAAAAATAACTTCCTGCCAAAATTGATATTTTAAACAGACTAATTATACTCATATATAAACGTCCATGCTTATCACGTGTGTATTATTGTATTTGTATGGCATTTGCATGTATATAAATATGAGACTCACGATATGCATATTATACAAAGGGTTATTAAGAGAGAGTTAAAGAGCGAGAAGAAGTTATGGGATACTTCTTGATAGGTTTTCTTGTGGTTGTTTTGTCCGTGGGAAATGTTATTGAAGAAGCAAATGGTGAAATACCTCGAATCATATTGGGCAAAATAGAGAGGATTAATCAAAAAGGTCCTTATTTGGGGATTGTAGCTCCAAACAACTATGAGCTTAACCCTCTTCTCGGTTCTAAAGCCTATGTCCCATCTTCTTCGTTGCCCTTCATCGATTTCGCAGGTTAATATTTTTCGTTGTCATTGATTTTGAAATTATATATGAAAGATGTTATTGAAATCGAACTTGTTCATCGGATGAAATCACATAATCATATTTTTCTTGTATATGAGGTCTGTGAGAGTTTTGTGGCATATACATATATAGATTATTGACATTGTCCAAGAGATTACAAAACAGGCATTTTTTAAAGCTATTTATAATCATGGTTGTTTTGTAGCTTAGGTTTGTTAATTTCAATCCTCTATACTTCATGATAACAAGATATCTCAAGCTTAATTTTTCTCTTTCTCTCAAGAGAGATTTCATCTGGAACCTAAATAAATTGACTTGGTTTTTTTTTTTTGTTAAAATGATTTGATTTGGTTTATTCCCCTCTTTAAATCATGTAGGTCGAAAATTCCGATTTGGAAAATTATCAAACCAACCAGTGGTAATAGTGATGTCGGGATTAGGAATGGTACGTTTTCTATATATGGCAAATAATCTGAATATATTATGTCTCTCACCAAAAACAAAGTTTTTCCCATATCTATGAATACTTTAATTTAGGGTTTATATATATAATAATATAAATGCATAAAAACAGGTGAATGCAGGAATAACAACACAATTACTGGTGAGCCTCTTTAGGCTGAAAGGAGTTTTGCATTATGGAATCGCTGGAAACGCAGATGTTAACCTTGAGATTGGTGATGTTACTATTCCTCAATATTGGGCACACTCTGGCCTTTGGAATTGGCAGGTACGTAACGTAGGCTTGGCTATTGACTTTAATTACCAATACCAACCAATTATGTTAAGGTCTTATAAAACAAAACATTTACGATATTTATATGAGTATACGTTTATATAATTGTAAACTCTTAAACTTGTGGTCAAGATCTTAAGATACTATGAACAGGTTTTATGATGAATATAGCTAGTATCGTGGGATCTGTCCAAATCGTATCCTTTGTGGCTTTGCACATGTTCAAAATCTATCATGATAACAATAATAACAATTTAATGTTAGCTAGTGGTACAATTGGTTAATGGTTATGGACACAAATAATTTTGATGGTTGCATACATTTCGATAAATAGTTATATCTTACAATATTTTGAATGCAGAGGTATGGAGATGGGATTGACAACGAATTAGCTCTTGAATCCGGTGGTGACTATACTCGGGAAGTTGGTTATCTCCAGTTTTCCAAATATAGTAACCGAACCGATAACTTGCTTAATCGAGTTTGGTATCAACCGGAAGAAATCTTTCCGGTCACCGGAACTCCTGAAGAGCGGCAACATGTGTTCTGGATTCCCATTGACAAGTCCTACTTGAAACTTGCACGCAAACTCGAGGTTTGACAAAACTGACCCATACCTAATTATATTTTCATGCAAGTTGAATTAATATACTAGATTTTAAACTAGCAACTATATTGTACAGAAAAATTATATATATCCAAATTCAAAAAAAAAAATCGAAAATGAAGTAAGATATACGTATTACATATATATAGTAGTTCTTAGATTTCTTCTCCATATTTTTGTCGGCTGCAGATTTCTTCTATATTATACTCATCAATATAAAATTAAAGTTCAATTATTTTGTCAAAAACGATTAAAATTAAATAAAGTTTAATTATTTGGTTATATTTAATCAATGCAATTATTGAGTCTTGTGTACGTGGAAACATCCAACCAAAATAGGACACGAAGCTACCGCAGTGCGTTAACACCACGTGCCTCCCTCGACCACCGAAGGTCACCATCGTTAAACGTGGAATGAGTGCAAGTGTTTTCATCGACAACGCAGCTTACCGGACTTTCCTCAACTCCAAGTTTAACGCCACCGCCGTTGAAATGGAGAGCGCCGCCGTGGCTCTCATTTCCCACCAACAAAACCTCCCTTTCATTGTCATCCGTGCACTCTCCGATCTAGCTGGAGGCGGTTCCGACGTGTCCAACGAGGCCAGCATATTCAGCAGCCTCGCCGCGGAAAACTCCGTCGAAATTCTCGTTAAGTTCGTTGCTTTGTTGCCTCCGCACGGAAGCAAGATTCAATCAGAATGATAAATTTGGATTAAGACTTAAGAGTGTGGAATAAGAGCATGTAACGGGAAAAGTAAGATGTATTATCTATGAAAACACGATTAAATATGTGTCTAAAGTTTTAGAAGGTACTGCCGATTACTTCAATGTTAAACATATACAATGTACATCAGTTTTATGCTGTAGTAAGTTATCTAAGGAGTATTCAATAGTACTTCTTACAAAAATTTGAAAGCGGTTGCAAGAAGACTTTTAAAAAGTTTTATGAGCGCAATTTAAAAAAAGGTTATGAATTTTTAGTAAACCAAAACATTTTTTGGGGTTTGAGTACTTTTTTTTTCTTTTTTTTGACGTCTAGATTTATTATTTATTGCAAATTATGAGAACTGTTACATAGACGATTGGGGTTTGAGTACTTATTCTTCTAATTTTTGTTTGTAAAAGGAATAATCGAGTTCAGTTTAAAACCGAGATAAATGTTAAAATATGAGACATATAATACAATACATTAGTTTTGTTTTCTCAACTTACGACACTTAAGAAGACTTCTTGAAGCCATCACCTTAACCATTTTTTTTTTTTTTGATCAAAACTTTACCATTTATATTTGAAACAACAATGGGCCTGTTGTTTGATATGGACCCGAGTCATAGCCTGCATATTACAACTACGAATTACTTCATGAATATAATCCAAAATGTCATTTAAAATTGGCCCACAATATTATTGACTCGTTAGTGTCACCAAATTCAAATTTGAATGTAATATTGCGTATGAAATGTATATACAGTAGTTTTTTTTTTTGTCAATGAAATGTATATAGTTTTAAAAATAAAAATGGCTCAAATATAAATTTCCTTGAAGGGCTCAAGATATATCCAAAGGCAAACATGAAACTCCCAACTCCCAAGAAAAAACACCAAAACACATAGCTGGACATCAAAAAGAGGACAAAAGTTGAAACGATGTCGTATCTTACAACGGTCGATACGTGTTTCAACTTAACCGTTGAAAAATCCAACTTTTAGATAGAAGAGTGGGTTTAGTAATTTTTGAAATTTATTGAGAGGGACAATAAAGTTGGCCCTTTTTAAGACTTTGACTTATTAAACGAACCTGAAAATCCGACACATTTAACTCTCTCTCTGTCTCGACTCTCTAGAAAACACGCATTTCAATTTCTTCTCTATTGGTTTTTGAGAAAACATTTCGAGATTTACACTCTTTTTGCTGTCGCCGCAGTTGATACTCACTGCAAGCGTCTCTTGTAAGCTCATTTATAGTCTTCTTCACCACTCATCTTCTTCTTCTTCTTCTTTAGTTCCTTAAATTCTGGGTTTTGAATTTGGTTCTTGGACTAAGATAATGAGCGCTTCCAAGTTCATAAAATGTGTTACTGTTGGAGATGGAGCTGTCGGGAAGACATGTATGCTTATCTGTTACACTAGCAACAAGTTTCCAACTGTGAGTTTTCTTTAAAGATCGTTTCTTTAAGACTCTTAAGCTTTCATTTTCCATTGTCAAGCTTTGATTTTTCTTACTGAGTTTAAGAGATTTCATCTGGGTCCTTGGAGTTCACAAATGGGTTTAGCTTAAAATTGATTTCGAGTATTTAGGGTTTCCTCTGATGTATGATTCATTATTCTTGTTAAATGTTTATGTTTGACAGGATTATATACCGACTGTGTTCGACAACTTCAGTGCCAATGTAGCTGTGGATGGACAAATTGTTAATTTAGGGCTATGGGACACTGCAGGTAAAACCAAAATGTCTAATTTTAATGTTGAAACCAAATGAGCCAAAGAATTGAATTTTGATGATTCAGAGTCTTCTAGCTTTTGAAGCTCTCATTCATTTAATTGTGGGTTTGTTGTTCTGTTGGTGTCTTTAGGTCAAGAAGATTACAGTAGGTTGAGACCATTGAGTTACAGAGGAGCTGATATCTTTGTCGTAGCCTTTTCGCTAATTAGCAAGGCGAGTTACGAGAATGTACTAAAGAAGGTAAATGTTTTGAATCCTCCTTGTACTGGAATAGATTTAGATAGTGAATGCGGTGGATGTTGATTTGTGTATATGTGTTTTGAATATGATTGTTGTTTTTGACAGTGGATGCCTGAACTTCGTCGGTTTGCCCCAAATGTTCCTATAGTTCTTGTTGGTACAAAGCTAGGTGGGTTTTGTTTTGCAGATTTTTTTGTGTTATATTATCTCTTTTGAATTCCTCTTGGCTAATAACATTACGTCTTGGTGTTCTTAAGATCTCCGAGATGATAAGGGATACCTCGCGGATCATACCAATGTCATTACATCTACTCAGGTATATATGCGTAATCTCGCTATTGGTTTTGTTATGAAAATGAATCTTTAAGACTTGAAAAGCTTTCTCAAGCTTATGACTTATGGATATAGGGAGAGGAACTGAGGAAGCAAATTGGTGCAGCTGCTTATATCGAGTGCAGTTCCAAGACTCAACAAGTAAGTTCCCTGACTCAAGAAGCAATGTTTTGGTGAAATGTTCGAATTGTATGATGAATTTGATTTGTATATGTTGTAGAATGTAAAAGCGGTGTTTGACACAGCGATCAAGGTGGTTCTTCAGCCCCCAAGGAGGAAGGAGGTCACAAGGAGGAAGAGGAAACATAGAAGATCCGGTTGCTCCATTGCGTAAGCGCCTTAATAGATTGTATCTATATTTGTACTATGTGAAGAGATTGCAGTAAAAAGTTAACCAATTTCACCTCTCAAAATTCTGCAGGAGTATTGTCTGTGGAGGTTGCAACGCGGCTTAAGGCACAACACAAGTCTCAACAACATTGTGACTCTCTTTCTATGGTTGTTTTTTTTTTATGGTTCTTAGGTTGAAACTCTCCAACTGTGAAGATAAGGGAACTGTTGGTTCTCTTATTTGTATGTGAAGAAGCTCCTTTCTCTGTTTTTGGTTGTGTAGATTTGCAGATTCTGTAACATTCTTCTCTTGTTAACAAGTTTTGGATCTTTTAGCAAATTTGGAATTCTTAAATTCTGTTCTTTTTAATCATGCAGTAAAACCAAATTAAACCGAAATGGAACCAAAAGTCTTACAATAATTCTATCAGATCTACAATAAATAAGGTCTACTAATTGAAGCAAGTCAGGATCTAACAAAATAAATTGAGATGACCATCTCCATATAATAGCGTTCAATTATGCGAATAATGTACACAATGTTCATAAATATAAATATTTAATGCACACAGTAACATAGCAGATACTAATAAATTAGATAATTGGTCCCCAATTTTCACTCATTTACAAAGCAAAAAAAAAAAAAAACTTGTAAGGGCATTTTAGTCATTACAACATGAGAACGGGATTTTAAACTGGAGAATTCGTTAGCGTTATGTTTATCATCATCAGGAAAGATCCGTAAGAAAACGACGCCGTTTCAAAGAGATGGATAAACAACCGGCGAGCAGCTGGAGTATCCATACCCGGCCGGAGATAATCGCCAAGTACGAGATCTTCGAGCGAGTCGGATCCGGCGCTTACGCCGATGTTTACAGAGCTCGCCGTCTCTCCGACGGACTCATCGTCGCCCTCAAGGAGATTTTCGATTACCAGTCTGCGTTTCGAGAAATTGACGCGCTCACCATCCTCAATGGATCTCCTAATATCGTCGTTATGCACGAATACTTCTGGCGTGAGGACGAGAACGCCGTGCTTGTACTTGAGTTTCTTAGGTCAGATCTCGCTGCGGTGATCCGTGATGCTAAGAGGAAGAAGAAGGTAGAAGGAGGAGATGGATTCTCTGTTGGGGAGATTAAGAGATGGATGATTCAGATTTTAACCGGTGTTGATGATTGTCATAGGAATTTGATTGTGCATAGAGATTTAAAGCCTGGGAATATGTTGATTTCTGATGATGGAGTGCTTAAGCTTGCTGATTTTGGTCAGGTGATTATGAATGTTACTGATTGTTTGTTATTTCATTAGCTAGTGTTATCATTTAGTGTGTAAATGTGTGTTGGCTTCTTGGCTTGTTTACAGGCTAGGATACTTATGGAGCCTGATATTGTAGCTTCAGATGAAAACCAACAGGTTTATAAACTGGAAGACAAAGATGGAGAAACTAGCACAGAACCACCAGAAGTTATTCCTGATTATGAGAACTCACCTCGGCAAGGGTCTGATGGTCAGGAACGGGTAGCGATGAGTAAAGACGAATACTTCCGACAGGTGGAAGAACTCAAGGCTAAACAGGTTGTTAGAGATGATACTGATAAGGACTCGAATGTGCATGATGGAGATATATCTTGTCTTGCAACGTGCACTGTTAGTGAAATGGATGATGATCTCGGTAGGAACTCTTTTTCTTATGATGCTGATGAAGCAGTGGATGATACACAAGGTTTGATGACATCTTGTGTGGGAACCCGATGGTTTAGGCCACCAGAACTGCTCTATGGATCTACGATGTATGGGTTAGAGGTCGATCTATGGTCCCTTGGTTGTGTGTTTGCAGAACTCTTGTCTCTGGAGCCTTTGTTCCCAGGAATTTCAGATATTGATCAGATCAGCAGAGTGACCAATGTGCTGGGAAATTTAAATGAAGAGGTTTGGCCTGGTTGTGTCGATCTTCCAGACTACAAGTCAATCTCATTTGCCAAAGTAGAATCTCCTCTTGGTATAGAAGGTTGTCTTCCCAACCATTCAGGGGATGTGATATCGCTGCTCAAGAAGCTTCTCTGTTATGATCCAGCTAGTAGAGCTACTGCTATGGAGATGCTGAATGACAAGTATTTCATCGAAGAGCCTCTTCCAGTTCCAGTTTCAGAGCTCTATGTGCCTCCGACAAGGAGTGGGCCAGATGAGGATTCTCCACGAAAGTGGAATGATTACAGAGAAATGGATTCAGATTCTGATTTTGACGGCTTTGGACCCATGAATGTAAAGTCTACCAGTAGTGGATTTACAATAGAATTCCCCTGACCCTGGTATTTAAGGTACCCCTTCAAAAGCTCTGGCTCGCTTAAACACACAAATCAGTCATATCGTCTTGCCTCTTTTTTCTTCAGAGACATGAGTATTTACCAAAACCTGACAGGTGTTTGCTTTAGATCTTGATTGATGCAACCAATCATTGTTGTCTGAAGATCTTGTTACAGCATACCGCTAAGAAAACTGTTTGTTAGGACATATTGTTTAGGGAACAATGGCGGCAAAAACTTTTGAAATTTGTTTGTTACTTTATTCTCTCACAACTCTGTTTTCTGCGCCTTGTTTCTCTCACTGATCTCAGTTTCATGTGTTTATCTCTCCTTGTCAGATCGGTTACATTGGCTGGGTATATGGTTGAGCATCTTGATCCTTCCGACTTTCCCTGAATTCGCCTACTTTGTCAAAATTGTGTTGTGTGTTGTTCCTCGCTCTCTCTCCCTCTCTCGTATAGAAAATGGTAACATTTACATTCGGAAGTTGGTGTTAGCCTTTAGCTATAGCTAAAGAGCTAGTTTTTTTGTTGCCCAGGCCAATCTTTACCCTATTTTTCATCTGAAGTAACAATGAAAACGAATAAAAATCTATATTTACTCGAGTTTTGCATCCTAGGATTCTGTATTTCTTCACAGTTTCTATAATTGATCTTGTATTTATCTGCTTATTGTCGTCAGTGGTGAATGAGAGCAACCCTTCAATAATGAGACCATGGAATAAAGCCAATCCTACTTGTCATCGAGTTTTTGCTAAAGAGAATTTCTTTCAGTTAACCAAATTACATAATCAAACTGATATCATAAATACCAAAAATAGCGCACACAAAAATCATAACTGAGTCTGATTCTTCCAGAAATATGAACTGTTGTTTACTATAAAAAGAAGAAAATCAGAACCACTCCATGAATCAGTCATTCACCTATACTAGTCCAACATGTTAAATATAAAACTTAAGGGGCTATTTTGAAAATTAGACAAACGTTGATAGACCAAAAGATAAATTAATAACAGTTACCAGCATCTATCGCCAAGTCTTCCCCTAGGGTTTTTTTCTGAAACGGACATCGAGAGATTCCAGGAGTGAGTTTTGACACAATCGGAGAGAAAGAAATGGGGTCGACTGAAAAAAATCAGACGACGCAGCATCACCCGCCTCACATCAGCAGTCTCGTCGTACGACCCTCCGGAAGCAATGACGGAGAAGACGGCCGCAACGTCGCCGCCGCCGCCGGAGACTATGAGCCCGGAGAAGTTTCTCGTGACCGGCCTTCATATACTCGCTCGGATCGGTATAAGGGTGACAATGGTGGTTCGTATCTCTTCTAAACATTCCAGTCATCTTTTCTGCTGAGTTTCTTCTCTTCTCGTTATTGGTTTCGATTTCTGAAATTGGGGAACGGAAGAACAGAACTTAAGTAGGCATCACTTGTTTCTTTCATTACACATGTTTGTGATTGTGTACCTCGTAATCAATGTTTTCTCTATCCTTTGACTTGTGATTCCGATGAGGGCAATCGTGTGTAGTTATTTCGTGAGCATTTAGTGATACTACTCTCTTATACTTTTATTATATAACGCCACAATAACAATGCTCTGTAAGTTGCAAATGTATTTTGCGTGTAAGTACTTAGGTCTGGTCTTGTAGAAGAAATGTTTAGCCGGAATGGTTTGGGTCAGGTTTCTGTTTTGTGTGGTCTGTTGATGATCCAGAATCTCAATTGCTACAGATGCTTTATGGAATGTATATTTAAGAGTTTAGTGACACTTAGGGTATTGTTGAGATTTTACATTGCTACAGATGCATTTCAACATTTCTTGTTCAGAAAATTGTTTGGTATATGCACTGAGAATGCTGACACCCACGGACTTGTAATTTCCTAGTGTCAGTGTTCCACTATTTTGAACTTTGCTGTCTGCTGATATACACTTGTGTGTTTGTGTGTAGGGCATAGAACTCGGGCAAGTTCTAGCTCACCAGGCCGTCGTGGATATGAAGATCACCGGCATGGCTCTGATCTTAATCATTCAGGCGCTCCACCTCGTGGCCGTGAGTTCAGCAGCAGAAGGGAAGCATCTGGGAGACACAGAGACTATTCACCACCCTATGCTAGAGGTGGAGCTGGTGCTCGTCCTTATGGAAGAGGTTTAGATGGGTTTGAACCTGCACATGGAAGCGATGGCATGAGCAGAAATAATATCCCAAAGGTGCAACCAAGAGATGGAGATTGGTACTGTCTAGATCCATTGTAAGTATCCTTGGCGATTCTACAGAAGTTTGTTATCCATATCTCAAAATCTACAGAAGTTTCTAAATCTCGTATGATTTGTTTTGTCATGAATACAGATGCAGAAACTTGAACTTTGCGAGACGTGAGTCCTGCAACAAATGCAAGAGGCACCGTTATGCACCGGCTAATAGTCCTCCACTGCCTCGTCTTCCTCCTCCCATGAATCTCTCCCCAAGAAGAGACTTTAATGGCTGCAGATCTCCTCCACGTGGCTGGCCCAGAGACTACCCGCCCTCAAGGCATGACCATCCCACTTGGAGAGACAGAGAACGAGACCGTCCGCATTACTCAGACCATGAGTACCCTCCTAGCAGAAGAATAGCGTCTGACTGGGCCCATACAGAGCCGCTCCCAAAACCTCATTACGACAGACGACCACCTCTCAGTCCACCGCATCCTCCACCTCGTGGTGGCAGATGGGGACGACTTTCAAGAGAGAGGAGCAGATCACCGCCATTGAGAGATGTTCCACCACCGCCATTGCGAGATGGTCCACCGGCACCAATGAGAGGAGGCGGTCCACCGCCGCACAGAGATTACCGCCGTGACAGTAACTTTGACAGAGGAAGACGAGATGATCGGCGTGGCGGCAGAGGCAGAATGGGAAACTCTTACTGATGCAAAAACTGTGCATGTCTTGGGAATTTGGTTTAGACAGTTAAAATTTTCCCGGAAATCAAATGTGACCTTGTATTACACCTTAGATTCTTTCTTCTAATTTTGAAAACTTTTGTGCCATTAGTGCAAAAACCAAAAAAAATGAAAAGCAATTTTGGTGCTCTTTCGTAATTAAAGAAAGTTTCGGGGCAAAAATAAAAATACGCTTCTTCTTAAAAGACCCCCTTTCGTTTCGGCTTCCGCTTGAGAAGGTGCATAGTACTATACTATGAGCTCACGAGTGGTCTATCTACGTGTCAGTTTACTATTCGCTGAAATCTAAATACACGCATATTAAAAGGGCTTTTTGGGTATTTACTTCCGCGTAGATCGGACGGTGGAAAGAGGACAAAACCTAAAGCATTTATGAATTGACATCGTTGGATCATCGTATCTAACAAGAACCGTACGATGCGATTGTCACGCAAATCCAACCGTCGAATATAATCCAGAAAATTGAAATTTCAAAACATGTTAGAGAGAGGGAGGAGGAGAGATGGTGTGAGAGAAGAAGAAGAACAAAACCGAAAGTATTTTTTGCTTTTAATTTTTCGTTTTTAATTTCACCAAATTCCTCTGAGGGCTTCTTCTTCTTCTTCGTCTTCTTCTTCTTCAAGAGCTAAAACCCAATAGAACCCTAATTCTCATCTCTCTTAAAGCTTATCCCTTTTCTCTCTCTATATACGCGGATCAAATTCAAAGTCTCAGTTTTTGAGCTTTTTTTAACAGCCGCCGAATCGGTTTGTGATTTTCTCGCTCCGGCGAGATTCGGATCTGGATTTTTCGAGCTGATTTCTGGGAATTTCTCGTTATTTTCGCGGTACTGTGGGAAAAAAGGAAAATTTCTGGGTTTTTTTTTTGTTTGAAAAATTCGAGATTTGAATATCTTTGAGAGATGGGTGAAGACGGCGGAGGAGGCGAATTCCCGCCAAAAAAGGATGGTGTTGAAGAGGGTTTTCCGACGAAGAAGCCAGCAAGACAGCTTGACTTCACTGGTGGCTCTGATGAACAATCACTGTCTAAAGCAGCGGCTTCTACCGTCGTAGCTACGGCGGTGAAACCCGTCGTTGTTACTAGCTCCATCCCTTCGACGATACGGCCGGGTGTGACCATTGCAATCGGTCAGGTACGACCGACGTTACCAATGGCGACGACGTCAAATCCGCCGTCACAATCACAAATCCTTAACGCGCCAATCAGGCATCCGTAAGTTTTATCAATTGAGCTTCATTTGATGAAAAATTCAAACTTTGGGTGTTTGGGTTGGGAAATTGTAGTCATGCGTAATCTTAACTCAATTGAGTTTGTACATGTTTGATTTGGGATGATGTAATTGGTTTAAAGTTTAATCTTTTTAGATAAATTGGTGAAACTAATTGGATAAAGCTTAACGAAGGTTTTATGAAAATTTCAAATTTTTCTTCATTTTCTTTTGTAGAAAACCGGAATCTCCAAAAGCTAGAGGTCCAAGGCCTATTGTGGAAGGTAGAGATGGAACTCCTCAGAAGAAGAAGCAGTGTAACTGTAAACACTCACGCTGCTTGAAACTGTAAGTCTTCCCATTCTTGTTTAGGGATTGTCATTCATCAAATTTTGTTATGTTGTAGTTTATTTAGTTTCCTGGTGACATGTCTGTGTGATTGCATGTTCATATCTTTTCCTTTTTTCTGCTTTTTTGAGTTTACCAATTTTTGTTGTTAATTGTGAATTTGTGCACTATCTTGTCAGGTACTGTGAATGCTTTGCATCCGGAACATATTGTGACGGTTGTAACTGTGTAAATTGTTTCAACAATGTTGATAATGAACCTGCAAGACGAGAAGCTGTGGAAGCAACTCTGGAGCGGAATCCATTTGCGTTCAGGCCTAAAATTGCTAGCAGTCCACATGGTGTGCGGGATAAAAGGGTATGTGACCCGATAAACTTGTTTTATATCGTGGGAGGGTTCTTTAAACTTCTAAGTTATTGTGGGATGTTTAAACTGTTGATTTGTCTTTGCAGGAGGACATTGGTGAAGTTGTGTTGTTAGGGAAACATAACAAAGGATGCCACTGCAAGAAATCGGGATGCCTTAAGAAGTATTGTGAGTGCTTTCAAGCAAACATTCTTTGTTCTGAGAACTGCAAATGCTTGGATTGCAAAAACTTTGAAGGAAGTGAAGAGAGACAAGCTCTGTTTCACGGTGAACATGCCAACCACATGGCTTATCTTCAACAAGCAGCAAATGCAGCCATTACTGGAGCTGTTGGTTCCTCCGGCTTTGCTCCTTCTCCAGCACCTAAGAGAAGGAAAGGTCAAGAGATTTTGTTCAACCAAGCAACCAAAGATTCATCTAGACTTGGCCAGTTTCCACAGGTTCCAATTTACCATTTTAGCATTTATATGCTTTTTGGTAACCATTTATAGAACTGAAATATCTTTTTGTCTTGCTGTTGGCTTAGTGAATTGAAATCTTATTATTTGTATCTAGGTAAATAATGGAAGAACTAGTGGACCAACCTCAGGCACATCTCCGTCACCTGTTTCTCGTGCTGGTGGCAATGCATCGTCAGCTCCATCAAAGTTTGTATATAGGTGAAATTTCTGGTGTTCACAAGTTATTTAGCTTGATCCAAGAGCTGTGTAAAACTGACTTGTATGTTTTTTGTTTTTTAAGGTCCCTTTTAGCAGATATAATCCAACCGCATGATGTGAAAGCACTTTGCTCTGTTTTAGTCGCTGTAGCCGGAGAAGCAGCAAAGACATCAACAGGTGAGACTTTGAGTTAAAACTTTGTATTGATGAGGTTTTAGCTCTATATATTATGTACTATTCACTGATCTTCCTTTAAAATCTTCTCAGATAAAAGAAATGAAATAGAAAATCGGGTGGAAGATCAAACAGAAACTTCTTTAGCTTCTTCTGCACAAGATCAGCCCCAAGGCAATAACGATGCAGCTGATGTGGAGATGGTTGCAACTGATGGGAATCAAGCTGATAAATCTGGACCAGAGGAATCCAACTCAGATGGTGCCGATGCCTCGAAAGGGAATCCACTATCTCCAGCAACTTTGGCTTTGATGTGCGACGAACAAGACACTATCTTCATGGTGGCAGCACCTTCACCTAATGGTTCAGTTGACCCCGGTGGCTGCAGAACGAACTCACAGGGCCAGTCAGAGATTTACGCAGAGCAGGAGAGAGTGGTATTAACCAAATTCAGAGATTGCCTTAGTCGACTTATCTCTTACGCAGAAATAAAAGGTAAAATAATTTGTGTTTCACCCACATTTCATCAAGAAACTATCTTCTCTAAAGTTAGTTCCGTTGGATTGCAGAAACAAAGTGTTTATCTTTAGCAAGAATGCACATACAGCCACCTGCAACCGTGACTGTGAAAACCGAGAATGGGGTTCAACAGCAAGTACCAATTGTGAATGGAGCTTCGCGAACCAATTCTCAACCTACACTCAACAAACCGCAGCCTATGCAGCTGATAAACACAACATCAGCAGCAGCAGCAGCAGCAGCAGCAGCAACAAACACTCATCTTCATAAACCTCCAGCTTTATCCGAGAAGAAAGACCCCTGAATCAGATAGATTATACTCTACTTAGGACAGAAAATAACTTACCAGAGAGAACAAGCTGAAATCTGCCTCACGACTGCCCTATTTTATCAGGTAATGCCACCATAATTTTTCTTTCTCACTGGCAGTTGTTGCGGCTTCAGCGCATTGGCAAGTGATTAGAGAGAGTAATAGACACAAGCTTTTATTGTGTCGTTAAGCTTTCTTCTCACTTTTCTCTTTCTTTTCTTATAAAGTCTCCTCTTTAAAGCCCCTGTGGCTGTTGTAGATTTTGGAGAGCTTTGTTTCTTTTACTACACGAGTTTTTTGTTAGTTTTTTTGTGTTCAGTATTACTTTTTCTGTTGATGGTTTAGCTGTGGGACATCCTTGTTTACTGTGTCTGATTATGATGATCTGAGATGTTTCTCAATCAGCTTCTGTAGGATTTGAAAGTAATATATAATAAATCCCTAATTTGATAAACGATGTAAATTTCTCTATATTTTCTTCCTGACTAAAACAAATCATAATACTTTGGGGTTAGTAATTCCAATATTTTCTTATATATGAGAATGACAATGACATCACTACAAACATTTATTAAGAGCATAAAATTTGTTTCTTTAAGTGTTAACAACAAACACCTTAATAGCATTTTAACTTTGAAACAATAAGAGAGACTGATTTATTCTCATTTGACTAACACCTTCAGCCTCTCCTGCATAAACTTGTTCAAACGCTTCACAATCGAGACCTCGACGATTTCGATTCACTCTGCACCCAAAACCGAAAGTTTCATCATGGATAAATCGACTATAACCGAACTAGTACTGCAGTCGTAAGCTTGGAAACATTTACTTCTTAGATCTAGTAATTACCATCAATTGATTACTCAAAACTTTACGCAGAAATTTTTTGTTCTAGCCAAACTACAAAAACAGTTCTAAACCCAAAATCTAATGTTAACAGGTCCCTTGCAGCAGATGAATCAAACCTAAATTTTATTCTCATATAAATCGATTTGTCAATTAGAGAGAACTTGGTTGGTACTGTGTTTTCTTGCCACATCATAAAATGTAAAAGAAAGTTGAGAAACTTTACCAAAAGCATTCCATTTATTGCTCTTTCCTCCAGATACCTCGACGGTTTGAAAAAGCTGCCGTAAGTCTCCGACAATCTCTTGAGCCTTTCATATATGTACTTTGGTCCAACTGTGTCTGCCCAGAAAACAATTCCCCCACTGCAACAGGTAAAAAAAATTGCTTAACACAAGAAATGATCATCACCACAAATCTTAGTGACAAACAAAAGAAAGGAAAAGGTTTGTGGATATTGTGAATGTAAGTAAATGATCAGAGGCAATGAATTTCCAGAATTTCACAAGAAGCTTCCTTTTGCTTGATGGAGATTATGACTTAGAATCCTCACCGGTAAGAAGGAAAACTCATTCCAAGGACAGACGCAATGTCCAAGTCTGAGGCTCGGATAACAACTCCTTCATCTAGGACACGGCATGCCTCGTTAACCACAGGGAATAAGATCATCTCTACAATTTCTTTGTCAGATACTGATATAGGCTGCAAATGAAGGACAATACTGCATTAATTTAAAAATACCAAAGCACTACTTATATTTCGTAAGACCTCTTTTTCTATTTACCTTCCCACCAGGCATGATATTGGTCAGTTTCCTCGATTCCTCAACAATTGAAAGAACTGATGGATCGGGTTTTGGTTTGCTTCCCTTTTCGTATATATAGTATCCTTTCCCGTTGATTTTTCCTGAAGCCACAAATGTTAAAAGTGATCACATTAGGAATTTCATAAGGTACGAGCAATGACATACCATTTCGCCCGCTCTTAAGAAGAAGCTCGGTCATTGGAGATCTGAACATGCGGTCACCATAGACTTTGGCATATATCGGCCCAACTGCTAATCCAATCCCGTGTCCAGCCAAATCACCAAGCCTGAGAAGTGAGTCATTCAAAAAAATAAAGCTTTCTTCAGTTGCTGAGATAGCCATACAGCAACATATACACACACTGACACACATAAGGACACACACAAAATCATAGGTAACAAAATTTGGAGGGAGAGACTTACTGGAAAGGGCCCAACGGCAAGCCGAAAGAGGTAATAACGCTGTCAATTCTGAACAAGTCAACACCTAGATTGGCCAACATATGTGCAGCTTGTGTATACGGAAAGAATGTCCTATTCACTGCAAAGCCTATGCAGTTTCCAACCACCACAGGAACTTTCTTTATGGCCTTTCCAACCGCCATGAGATCCAGAATCACCTGAGCAGAAGTATTCTTTGAACGAACAATCTCGAGAAGGGTCATCAGATGGGCCGGGCTATAAAAAGACAAACCTTTGTAAATTACATTAAAAATAGGAAAAGAGCATAAAAATCCTGAGGCATTGGAAACACAGAATGACCTGAAGAAATGTGCGCCAACAATGCGATCTTTTGAGTTAGTCTTTTCCCCAATTACGTCGAGGTCGATAGTAGATGTATTACTCGCCAAAATGCAATGGGGTGAACAAACCTTTTCGATTTCTTTGAATATGTTTTGTTTCAACTGAATGTTTTCAATCACTGCCTGAAAAATGATACCAGGAGCAAGGCCTTATAGTAAGAAGACATATATACTAGTTGTCCCTCTCTTCGAACTATCTAGATTTGGATATACTTGAAAGTTAAAACAAAAGAGAACGACAAATAACACCAAAGCAGATAGCTGAAATTGAAGGCAGACCTCTATGACCATGTCCACATCTTTGAATTCTGTGTAATCGAGTACTCCCTTGAACAAAGAGAGGGCCTTTCCTGCTTTATCTTGTGTCAGTTTCCCCCTAGATACCAAGCCTTTGATATTTGCTGTCACAAGAAAAAACTAACTTTATTGCATCTACTCACTGTAACAGGAATAGTAATAAATCATATATTTTATCATCCCATCATATGTTATGGATGCTTCTTTTGTCTTAAAACAACTCACTGAAGTGTCTGTACACTTTTCTAATTTCTTAGGGCTGCATACTACCATATATAACACTGCATCTAAGAGAACCTTTTTATTATGCAACCAATGTTTATGAAGAACGATTTTGAGCTGGCTCAACGTATGTTATGGCTAAGATAGCAAGATAGATAGCTCTAACTTTTGGTATGCGACCTAGATAGATAGCAACTGGATATGTTATGGCTAAGATAATAACCTTCAACTGATTTTATTCCCTTCATAAGGTATTCTGAATTTATTTCTTTGAGCACAACTCTTATATTGCTTAGAAGTAGAGCCGTAGCGATGCCAGAACCCATCAGACCTCCACCAATAACTGCAACTTTTTTTATCGGCCTCGGTTTCAATCCAACGTCAGTTACATTAGGCACCTGAAAAGTGTTTTAAGAGATGCTCAGGATGAACACTAAATGTGAAAACTACAAATACTAGGAGAAACAGACACAATATATGCCAATCTCACTTTTGATGTTGCACGTTGTGCGAAGAAAACATGAACAAGACCCTTTGCAGTGTCTGACAGTACTAGTTGCTTGAAAACTTCTGCTTCCTGCGAATCAAAGAGTTTAGGTACATAGCCAACTAGAAAATTACCGCAAGTAATCAACCTAAGGAATGGATAGATTTTTGTGAAATAAAGCAGTCATGATTCCCTAATTAAAAAAGTCGAATGAGCACCAACGAGCAGCAAATGATCTATGTCAAAGCTATTGAAGAAATTCAGTAAAAGTGAGAAATACAGTAAACGTCGAAATCCTAAAGATACCTTAAGAACCCCACTGTATCCTCCATGGACGATTCCTTCTTCAATCACTTCAATGCAAGCATGGTGCTGAGGCATATTTGGGGCTATCTTCTTGGCTAGCTGTCTTGAATTCTTCAATATAGCACGAGCTTCAGATAAAGAACCAATTTTGTCGGTCCTGTGCAGAGAGCGCAAAAAGGGTTTACGTCCATCTGCAATGTCTAGAGCCCACTTTCTGGACGTGCTCAACACATCTCCAGGTGGCACCAAGGCATCAATGAGACCCAGTTTCTGCCCCTCTTCTGACGATATTGACTTCGAAAGCTACCAAAATACCAGCATATGGTTTAGCACAATTTTCAGCCAAGTAAATCATTTTTCAAAAACATGGTAATAAAACTTTTGGTAACTGCGGAAAATGTCATCCTTACCAGTATCATATCCGTTGCTTTTGCAAGGCCTACTAACCTTGGAAGACGTTGGGTTCCTTCATAGACACAATTAGCTTAATTATTTACATATCTATTGATAAACAATAACTAGCAGAAAAAAAGTATCGCATTCATTTAAAAGAAGACGTAGCTGAAAAAACAAATCCATACCTCCAAAACCTGGAATCACTCCAAGAGTCAATTCTGGTAAGCCTAGTTGAGCTTTCGGAGCAGCAACTCGGGCATGACAAGCCTAAAGAATTTCAAGTGAGTAAGAGACAGAAAAATCAACACAAATTAGATAAGAAAATCAAAAGACACTTAAGAAAGCACAAAGGGAAACAAACTGAAAAATCCCACCATTGCAAGTTCCAAACCACCACCAAGAGCTAATCCTTCAACTGCGGCAACAAGCGGCTTCCTAGAGTCTGTGATAACCAGATAACAGCATCACATCATAGCGATAGTTGCAGTCCATCTTATTGAGAAATACACCAACCTTGAAAGAATAAATAATCTGAAACTAAAATGAAGCTAAAATACCTTCCATCAGGTTACACACGAGCTCAACAGATACTTCAGGCATAAGCGATAAATCCCCTGCCAATAAACAAGATTCTCAAACCCATGACACCAATATGTTACACTATATAAAAAAATACTACAACAGAAGAAACTTTTACCAGTCTTATGAACATGCTGGAAGACATTGATATCAAAACCACCCGAAAATCTTCCATTGTTCCCTGCAATGACACAATTATTCAAACACCATAAGCAACAACAAACTACGATAAGAAAAGGATTAAACTTTCCATCCCTTCAATACAATAGTTTACAATTTCAGAATCTCTAGCTACAAGATCAAATAAAATCCTTCAAAACATGAGAAATCTAAACAAAAATTTACCGGTCAATACGATGGCCTTAACATCATTCCTTTGATTGGCGTCACGAAACTTCTCCTTCAACCCAGAAATAACTGAGAATTCAAACCAACAAACAAGATCAAAATCAGCTTAAACCAAATCAATTCCAGATAAAAATCGTCAATGATCTAATCAATCTCATATAAAAATTAAAGCTTTATATACTTGGACTGGCCAAAGAGTTAACAGGAGGATTAGAAATGGTGATGACAGCAACACCATCGTTCCCAACTTCCATCGTCACTCCAATCTTCTTCGCCATAGCTTAGTTTTTCTCTGTGATGAGATTGAAAAATGAAAACTTTAGCGTTCGGTGAGTGACAAAATTGGATAAAGATCTGGTTTTGTTATAATTGGGGTCATTTGATAAATCAGGAGTTTACATATATGTAACGTGATCGATATCTCTTTCCTAACTTGTTTCGTCATTTTTATTCATAAGCAACCAAATCTTGTAGGCTAACAAGGCCGTATTGATATAACCGGTATTTTCAACTTTTACCGGTTATGGTACTACTCAAACTTCAAACCATTTGAGACTACATCGAGAAGTATTTTGAGCCCATGTATGGGCCCATCTTCTTAATTCAATTATTTACAACAAAAATTCTCTCATTTTATTAAAGTAAATCACAAACTATTGTAATGATTTACAATTTTCTTTATAAGATAATTTTGTGAAAAAAAAATAGTAAACATTGGCAAGGAAGTAAAGAAAAATAGTCACAATTAAGAAGAATCAAACCTAACATTATATTTACGTGAAAATTTTATTCAGAACGATTTTGATCTTATACAACAGTTAATGTACCAAAATTTCAGCAAATCTAAACCAGAACCAAACCAAGGATATGCACAAGTATTTATGGTTTTCTCCGAATGTAGTATGTACCATGACAAAAACATACTGTTTGATTATATGAAATGGTCCACTAATATTTGTTGGTTTGAAATTTTAAATTGGTATATTCAGTAATTAGTGTAAGATCAACTATCTTTTGTTTTGTGTTGAACGATTTTGGCCTAATGATTGGACAAAATGACTAAAATGGTTTTATTGTAGATGAAATTCGGTTTAAATCCGATACCATTTTCTGCAAACCGATCAAAAATAGAGCCGAGCCAAATCAAAAACTAAATATCAACCCAATTACGCTATATTCTTAGCTGTACCACAGTATATATGTAAAGTAATTTTAAGTTAAAGCTTCATATAATTTACGAGTACTAATCCCAAGAGAAGAGACAGACTATATAGTCTATAGTATATGAATATGTTTTGATATGAGGACAAAATAGCATTAATAGAGGTGAAATAAGTGAACTACAAGAAAGGCCCAACGAACAACTATTTTCACTGGCTTCAGCTGTCATTCTTAATATCGCAGAGATGCATATAATGCCTTGGATAGAATAATATTGCTTCTGATCGAAATCTCGTGATCATTTAATTTCCAGTGACAATTTATATTCCAGGTCTTAGGGTGTGTATATATTAGTTATGAATAACTTAGATATCTCGACTCGTTCAACAAGATTTTGAACATGGAGTGTATACCTAAGTACTTGTGATGAATGAGCTACAAAATAAGACATAGATCAATTTATACTTAATACATCTACTCGACTATTGTAGAACTCTAATAAAAATATCACATCTGATTTGTTTTCTTCATCTTCTTGCTTAGCAAACAATTTTCTTAAGGAATCACCAATTAACTTACGAGGCTTCGAATCTTGTATTAATATTAATTACATCATGATTTCTCGAGAAAAACTACTTACTTTATGAATTTGAAAGATTTTTTTAATCTCGATATTAATCTTGTTGTCTTCCAACCTGTCAATTTAATGCATTTACATGCTCTACTAACTTTGGCCTTTGGGCGCAGCCACATGCTAAGCATGCTCTCATTTATTGCACTTGTATTGTATACATATATGTACATTAATAAGGTGCTATTTATACTTACATTTTCGGTTTATTTCTATATTTTTAGTCACAAGTTTATAGAGTTTGGATTGTGAATACTGATTTTGAGCATTTTAATTTGAGGTATACTATACGTACGTGAACTGACGGAAAAATAGGTGTGCGTATCAATATGGAGAAACAAAATGTGAGTCGAGTCTTTTGGTGGGTAAATTCTCATGAGCGCCATTTTATTACTTAACCAAAAATAGTGAGGCAGGAAAATGAACTTTACATCTCTTAACTCTAAATTTTTTATTTTAAAAGAAAAAACTAATACAATCAAAATTGCATGAAAAAACGTTTCGACTACTTTTTATCTGTTGAATTCATCTCATTATATAATCTCCAGTCCATTTGGTAACCCTACCTACCACCAACAATCCATCGACGCGACGGGTTAGAGACTTAGAGACAGTAACCGATGAATAAATCCATATGCCAGAAATTTACCGAATAAATTTATAGACATACTATAGAAGATGACAGAACATTACAACGTGCATATATATATCATGTCGAAATTAACTTCTAACTAATGTCAGTAATTTACAAGAGAACAAAATGGATTTTAATTTTATGTATACATAAGAGAAGTAAAATGTAACTCTTGACGTGGAGGGATCTGCATCGAACATATAGGAGATGAGATGGTCCAACATTCATTTATAACATATCCATCTGTCACTCTCTAACCCTAATTTTAACCCTTCACTCTTCTATATAAACCTCCCGAAGTACTTAACTCTCTTCACTACTCTCTCCACTAAACAAAAACACTAGAGTGTTAAGTTACAAAAATAGAAGAGATGGCAATTAGGTGTTTATCCGTGTTCCTCGTTGCTTTCATGGTGGCTCAAGCAGTCACCGCAACAAGACCGGTTCCAGACAAGAATGTCGGAGCTGGTCTTGACGACCAAAAGACCTTTGGGGCGTTCGCTGGTGTCGGGGGAGCTGCTGGAATTGGTGGAGCTGGTGGTGTTGGAGCTGGTCTTGGTGGTGTTGCCGGTGGAGTTGGTGGTGTTGCCGGATTTTTGCCTGTTGGCGGTGTAGGCGGCGGAATTGGTGGTCTAGGCGGTGGTGTAGGTGGTCTTGGCGGTGGTGTAGGTGGTCTTGGCGGTGTAGGTGGTCTAGGTGGTGGTTCAGGTCTTGGTCATGGAGTAGGTGGAATTGGTGGTGACCCTGGTATTGGTAGTGGTATCGGTGGACTAGGCGGTGCAGGTGGTCTAGGCGGTGTTGGTGGTTTGGGTGGAGTTGGCGGTGGAAGCGATTGCGGTGGCGTAATTCCACACCATTGATGTTAAACGTTTGTTTTTTTTTTTCTTTCTATAAACCAAAGATCGGTCGAAACTCGAAAGGTTCATAATTATTATGTTTTAAGTTCTTTTATCGATGTTTATGTCTAAGTCGTTGTTTGTTTTCTATATATGTTTCTTTTTTTTGTTATGCTGTTTGTTAGTATTGATTACTTGTGAGAAACCTTGTGTTATCAATAAATAGTGTTTTTTTTCGTGTTACTTGCTTGTGCTCCAAGATATTAAATTACTTGCAATTTTGCATGCAGCAAACTTAATCTCATCTGTAAAAGTTATCAGGGAAAAAAGAAATCTTGTTTCATCGTGACAGTTACAATGTAAAGAAAACAGATATTAGCTTTGTAGATTAATTAACAAAACACCAGTATGAACGATTTTGTTTTTTTGCCAATCAAACGAGATTAGGTTAACAAAACTAATCATATACGTGAAAGTGTTATATTTAAGCAGTTTAATACATGTTGTGGACGACAGTGCACAACAAATATTGTTGAAATTTTGTATTTTATTCCTAACTTAATCTAACTGAATCTTATTCAAACAGTTTCACAGAGGAGGAAAAAAAAGTGCAATACTGTCAACAGACTATTAGACATTCTTCAAAATCGTCGGTGTAGTTGTATTGGTTTATCTGTTTTGTTAAAGGGTCTATACGGTGGAAGTTCAAACTATACAAGGCCCATGAGACATATATTACAATTATTACATGAATGCAGTAAAAATATATAATTATATTCGTATCGGTGTATTTTGATATATTGTATATAGTATATAGACATGTTGACAAAGAAAACATTATTATAGACATATACGGTAAGAAATATTGGTCTAGTGTCTGTTTTTGAAAAACAAATTTGCCACTTTCACTTTGGGAAACCATTTCCATTGTAAAAATGTTTTCTTTTAGTTCCAACAAAAGTCTCCGAGCTTATCGTCAAAGATATAAACTAATTAAAGTCAAATGAAATGTTAAAACAAAATTAAGATAAAATAATCTTTCCGACAAACATTGTTTGTAAACTGAATTTATATTTTCGAGAATTTTTCTTTAAATCACTTAGACGACCTATGTTAAAGTAGGCACGGTTCTATATGTTATCATTGGATTTTATTTCCATGAATGACAGAAATTTAGTTACAACCACCAATAAAAATAGCCAATAGGTAAATGTGTAGTTCCAAAAGAGAAGCCTCTTTTGAAGCTGAAGTTAGCTCTCAACATTGTAAAACACGAGTCTTTTTTTTTGTTACAAAAAATTGCCTATGAAATTTTTGTCAATCATCAAACTCTATTATATACTAACAAAATTAGAACTATATATTACCATTCTAATATATCGTTTAACATTTTAACAACATTGTTTGACCAGCTCAACAACTTGAGCAGCAGGAGCGGAACGTTAGTTACCGCGTCACAACCAGTTCTTTTTCAGAAAGTAAATATAAACTTAAAGTTGATATCAGAGCGTTTGGTTATAGCATTTACAATTGGCATTAACTATCTACACCGGTCGGTTTTATTGCATGTGGTATCGCTTGGCCTTTAAAAGGACCCAACATATCTCCCAGATTTTGGGCAAAGCAACAAATATAATCAACTTAAATCTTATCTACTTTCTATTTCTTTTTTAATCAAAATTACCGTTCTTGACTATGGCGAAGTGGTTTTTCACTATCTTCTTGGTTTTTGCCCTAGCCTCAGCTTTAGCTTGTGGTGCAAGAAACGTCCCAGTAGGCCTCTCTGACCAGAAGAACTACCTCGGATATGGTGGCGGATATTCTGGCGTTGGAGACAATGGTTTACCATTCGGTGGCGTCGGTGGAGGTGTAGCTGGTCCCGGAGGTAATCTTGGTTATGGGGGATTTGGCGGTCTTGGTGGGGGCTTAGGAGGTGGTTTGGGCGGTGGAGCAGGCAGTGGATTAGGCGGTGGCTTAGGTGGTGGAAGTGGAATTGGTGCCGGAACCGGTGGAGGAAGTACCGGAGGAGTTCATTTCCCTTGAGTTGTTACTTTGGTTTTAAGGCGTCATACGGTCCTTAAGGCAGGTCTAGCTTAAGATGATGTCATAATAATAATTTATCATATCTCTTTAGGGTTTTAAACTTTGGTATTATCATTACCTGTTTAACGTGCGTCTTAAGTTACTATTTTAACGTATGTTTGAATCAGTCTAGTGTCTTGTCGTGTCATGGCTTGGTCCATTTTCAAAATCTACTTTGACTTTTTTCGAGTGTTTCACTATATGCGTTAATGCAACATCTATGATTACTTTTCGTTATTATTATAAGCTCTATTTATAGATTTTGATAGTATAACCTCTCTACATAAATGTGTTTCGAACCTACCTCGAGGCTCCACTTGTTTAAAGTTCGACTAAATACAAAAGAAATAGGTTTAAGAAACAAATGAGTGACCGGAAAAAAAAGAAGAAGCAAATGAGTAAACTTAAAACAATTTAAACAGTTTAAATTAAACCCTTGATGTAATTGAGTTTTCTCGTTTTTTTATATGACATTTGTTAGATGTAACTTAGAAGTAATAAAATTAACCAAAAAAATAATACTAATAAGAAATAAAGCAGAATATTTATCAGACTGTTAACTCACTTACATAGCATTTTTTACATGACATTTTACGATTGAGTAATTTTAATAAAATTTTCGCAAAAACGTGTTGAGGGTGGTTAGGTGAAAATAGTAAAGTCGAAATAAGTGAGTGCCAATTTAAAAGGAAACAATCAAACAAACAGTCAAACTTTGTATTTATTACAGAACATAGCAATTCAAAATACTGTTCGTGAGGTAGGTTTTGTGCATTTACTGCTCTCTATCTCTCTTGAATACAAAATTACAAATGCGTGGGTTGGGATATAATGAGTACATAACAAACCCTGGGTCAGGTGAAAATTGAATCACGAACTAAAAAACCATTTTAGTTTTTTTTTTTTTTGTGATTATACAAAAATGGTTTCCATTGTAAAGTTTCATCAATTCAACTTATTTGTTGCAGAATATGTTCTTATAATGGTCTACATTTCTATTAAAATATAAATCAGAATGCATTTGCTATCGATCTGGATCAAGTTAAGTTTTTTGTTTTTATTAAAAGTTTTCCATCCATAAAATTATCATAAAGTAATAGTATATTATTAGAAAAACTTGTTTGCTACATTTTTGTTGAATATAGTCTTAACACCCGTAAATTTATATCTTAAACATGTGTTATAGAAGGTTTTACCAAACAAGCACATGTTTCTTTTGTGGAATCCGGATACCATTTGATGCATTTTCCGCCTAGAAATTGTGATTCAATGCATGTTTGGTTGCAGTTCGGAATCTTCGAACATGGACCTATGGGAATTAGTTTGCTCCTATCTTCAGCTTCCGCATGATCTGAGTTTATATTTTGGAAACAAATTAGTAAATATGATATGAAAACATACAGAGAATCACATTAAAATATAAGTCTCTTTTGGTTTGTTACAATACAATATCCCAATGTCCTGTGACATATCACATTTTTAACTATATGAATAGAGAATTAATTTAATTTTTGCATACATGGAGTCAAGAGAGCAGCCAAACACAAAAACGCAAAGAAAGTACGTTTGCTTGATGAAGTCATTTTGATTTGCCTTTTTTTTTGTTGTTTTTTTTTCTGCTTCTGAAATCGAAGTTCAAAACCTTTCACTATATATAAAGTTATAAACATAGAGTAGTTGACTATATCTCATTTCTCAGAATATATGGATTAATGTTTATTTATATGCTATACATGGTAGGATATGATATGTTATTGACTGAGAGTCCTAATATTCTATATCTTTGATTATTTGTTATGGACTTATTTTTTTTCAGATTTTTTTTTTCTGGTCAACTACTCTTTTGTTTTTAGAATTAATTAAATTGATAATATTATTTTCCTTAGGTAAGCAGTTTATGAAGATACAATATATTTTGGAAAAGATTATTGCAAATAAAGAGCATTAAATGTGACCAACCTTTCAGCTTCAATTCTAATTAACCAGCAATCACGTAAATGATTTGCAGCATGATTCTTCATTAATGCAATGTAGAAGCATCCAAATTTAATTAAACGTCAATTACCGTTTCACTCTTCCATTATAAAAATAAGTAACAAACAAAAAGACAATAATAATAATAATAATTCTTTTAAGCTTTAATTAATTTTGGATGACAAAAAAAAAAGAGTAACAAAAAAAAATTCTTCCTAAATATTTTGCTTGACCAAAAAAAGTATGAATTGCATCAAACAAATTTTCTTGCCAATTTGCTTTTCTCTAGCCCTAAGATGCCAACATCATGTCTTAGCCGGCGGCACCACCACGAGAGACATCACAGTTCCGAAGATTTCCGAGTGGCAAGTCACTGTTGTTAACGGTTTGACTACTGGTGAATATTTTTTTATCTACCGTAAATCTAAGAAAAATGATCTAGGTAAAATTAGTCTGCGGTTTAGGTATAGATTTTTTGGAACTTCGGAGAATATATGCTTCACTCAACTTTGTTTTGGTGCTGTATGAGCAAAGATGATGGTCATATGAATGTAAACGTGTTTTGGAATGATGTTATTTTGTTCTATAGATGCGGTTGGAAAAGTTGCGTTTGAACCACGAAAACTGATGACCTTTATCTTTGAAATTCAGCAAACAATGAAGATTTGCGTTTGGACCATAAATTTCGTTAGGGTTTGTGAATGATCATCAACTCAAGACGTTGGGATGAGATTAGTAAGCATTCTTGATTAGTTTTTATCTGAATTTAAAACTCATATTTTTATTTGAATTACTACAATATATATTTCTAGAATTTTACCTGCAAAATATAGATTTAAGTCATTTAACTAAACAATTCCTCATAAAAAATCAAAATATAGTTTTATATTATTGCCTTTGCAATTTCAAGATTGACATATGCTCTCGAAATTGTCAAAACGAAATGAATTATAACCGACCATGGAAACATTAGAGCAAGTTACAGGTTTATACAAAAAAAAAAAAAATCCATTAGCAAACTACACTTATCTTCTCCATAAGTTATCGAGAACAGATCCAATTTGATCCTCCAAATCTTTTGTTATTCACAGATTTCACTTTGCACTCTTCTTACATTGATAATATTTCCTTTTGCTTTCAAACCATTCAGAAAAATGTTAAACAATCAACTTAACTCAAATTGATTTTATTGTTATTATTTTGATATCACAGAACAAATGAAAAATGTATAAAATATTATATTTGAAACTTTTTGTAGATATTATGATACTTTTAACAAAATATTTGACTTGTGTTAATTATGGATACTAGATACCCGTTATTTTTTTTTTTAAGTTTATATTATTTGATTTAAAGTCTGGGAGAGCTATTATAAATTTCATTAATCTATTCAATTTATTATATGAAAGTATGTCCATTTAAGTTATACATTTATACGAAAAGTTTAGTGTAAAAAAAATCAACTTCGCCAGTTTTTACAAATTTACCATCCATCTAAAAAATGCAAATTAATCATACGAATACAAAAATAATATGCAATTTAACTTTTTTTTGCTACCATCAAATTTGTAAAATTTTGATGAATAAGATGTCAAATCGAAGCCCTTCCGATGACGAGTTCAACTCTATCTTTAGAATTTAACAATCTAATGTATGTGACCATAATTTTTTTTACAATATACGTATAATGGTTATACTTCGTATTATTTTTGACTTCGTAAAATTAATTTTTATTATTTGGAAGTAAAGGGTAAAGTTGCAAAAATTGGCGAGTTGAAAGTTTTTTTTGCACAAAATCCTTATATGAACTACGAATCAGATTGCATTAGCATGAAACATTATTTTATTTTTAAGAATTGATATTGATAAATATTATTTTTATTATTGAAAATATATTTTGCAATATTTGTTACTTAAATATTGTAACACTACTCATGAAATATCTTAATATATTATACACGAGATTATGTATATATACAAGTACACATCATATTATCACCAATTTTGCGGCATACTCCACCTAATGGAAATCTTTCTACTTCTTTGCAGTGCTTATTGCAGTCCGGAAATTTTGAGCATAGACCTCTAATAAGGTACCATTTGTGAGCATCATTAACTCCTGCCATAGATTTTGCGTATACTTCACCTATTGTTTTCCAAAATTATTGTAATATTAAATAAAAAAATTCATTAGAAATAAAGCAAAAAATAAAAAGTACAAGAATCTCTTTCACCCGGTTACAATGCAAAACCACAATGTACATTTTTTTAGAGAAAAGGTTAATATCATATGTATTATGAATTAAAAGTGTATACAAGATGTTTAACTATATGTATGGAGATATGATACAATATATGATAGAAAAAAATCCGGTTTGCTACTTAGTGTTAAGTGTTAACATATGCATCTTGCTATATTGGTTATAAACTTATAATTCAATATATACAAATAAATTGACATATAATTAAACAGAAAAAAATATAAATGTTTTTGTGGCATACTTGGGGTGAGAAGAACAACCATGCATAAGAATACAAGGAAGACACATTTCCCTTTCCCTGATGAAGCCATTTTTTTGTATTGTTTATTTTCCGGTATTTGCTGATGGAACTGAATAGTGAATAGTACTCAAAATCCTTCACTAATAATATATATAGAGAAATATGATAGGTTTTTCTTTTTGTAAATAAAATTAGATTCTCTTCTATATTATTCTAGGATATGTTACTATATATTAAGTTAAGTATTATACATATATGGAAGTTTTAATAATCATGATAGTAACATATCCTAGATTAATATAGAAGAGAATCCAATTTAATGTAGGATTTAGATTCAATCTTTTTCTAATAGTTTATTTTCCTTATGATAACTTTTTTTTTGGGTATATAATCTTTAAGATTGAAACAAAGATATTATTTCAAATTTACCAATTCTGTTTGGCATAGTTGCAAGTGAAGAAGAGGTGATGGGTGGTTTCCTCATTATTTTATATCTTTTAATAAGAAAATTGTTTATGGACTGTTCAAGACAATGGTTTGTTGTTTAATTCGTTCTTGGAGTAGAGAGATCCTTTAAAGTTTATTTGACTGTAATATACATAAAAGAAAATCCAATTATGTACATTGATCTTTGATATACTAGTTATTAGTATGAGATTTTATGTATTTTTTTTTTTATGTTACTCTGTGGATCATGGACTCATGAGTCTTTTGTCAAAAAAAAAAAGGACTCATGAGTCAATCTTATACATTAGTATCATAATAACTAGTAGGAGTATATCATAATTTTATGGATCATGGATCGGCTCCATTTATGTCCATAAAACTAGTACAAATGGTGACACTAAAATGAAATTACAGTTATGGCAGTAAGTTACTAGTCTCTTCAAAATAAAGTCAAAGCATTAAATATAGAGAGGAGTCAACAATTAGAGTTTATAGAATTGAATAAGAAGGGAAAAAAAAACTTGGCAAATATGAAAAATATATTTGTTCGTGTTTTGTGAGTGCATATATAAGACATTGTAAGTTGTAACACATTTATACCTTTGACAAAAGTTTATTACATTTGAGAAATATTTTAGAAAAATGGGAAAATATTTGCTAAGTATATTTTTTATCCTCCTTTCGTTTGATTCTATAAACTCTTATTTGATGCCTCCTCTCTTCAGAAAATTCAATGTCGAAATTGTAAATCAACTTGAGTTTCACAAGATACTGAGGGTTCATTGCAAGAGCAAATCTCACGATTTCCCAATTACATATCTTAATATCGGTGAAAGTTTTCAGTTTAAATTTACTATCTTTCCAAAAACTCTGTACTGGTGTAATTTATGGCAGGTAAGGAAATTACACTTTTAAGTTTTTAAACATTTTCTCTACATATGTTTCATGTATAAAAATTATGATTAGCTTCTGTTTGTTATGTTACTGAAAAGTTTGACCAGACAAAACATATTTGATTTTTTTGTTTGATCCAAAATTTTCTTATCTTCATATATAATATGACACTTTTTTTTAATAGAGTTTTATAAGTTGACTGAAATTTTGTTATGATTTATTGCGTTTAAGTTCGGTTTATAAAAAAAATTGATTATTTATGTTGATTCGATCCAATTTAGTTTCTAACCCTAATAAGTTTGTACTACTTGACTCACTGATGCTACTATAAATTTGACCAAATTTTTATTTTATTTTTGTGTTTAGGGACCAAATTACAAACACTATGTGGTTTTTGCTGCGTTTCGTCCAGACAAAGATTTTATAGATGGTACATGTACCGGTATGCATCCTAATGTATGTAGATGGACTGCAAAAGAAGAAGGAGTCTATGTCCGCAACAAACAATTTGAAGGAGAATATTTCATGTATACATGGGATGCTCCATCAAAAATACGAAAAATCCCTCCAGTGAATGCACCTTCAAGCGAATCAGAATTTGATTCATAAATCTAATCACAGAGATCTAAAACTAATCAAATCATGATGTATAATCTTGGTATGAATAATGTATCATGTACAATATCTAATCAAGATAAATTAGTAACAATAACGATTATTCATATACGAGCCCAACTTTTACTTGGGCCTAATACTTATAATTGGGCCTAGTTCTGATAAAGGTAAATTAAAAAAAAAAACATTTCTTCTTCCCAAAGCCAAAAATCTCAGTACAAGAGAGAAACAAAGGAACCTGAAGAACTCAGAGAAATCGAGAGAGAAGAGAATCATCATGGGTCAAGGACCATCCGGAGGATTGAATCGGCAAGGAGATCGGAAGCCTGATGGTGGCGATAAGAAGGAGAAGAAGTTCGAGCCGGCGGCACCACCGGCTCGTGTAGGGAGGAAGCAACGGAAGCAGAAAGGGCCAGAGGCGGCGGCGAGACTTCCGACGGTGACTCCGTCTACTAAGTGTAAGCTCCGGTTACTGAAATTGGAGCGGATCAAGGATTATTTGTTGATGGAGGAAGAGTTTGTGGCGAATCAAGAGAGGTTGAAACCTCAGGAAGAGAAAGCTGAAGAAGATAGATCTAAGGTTGATGATCTTCGTGGTACACCTATGAGTGTTGGGAATTTGGAAGAGTTGATTGATGAGAATCACGCTATTGTTTCTTCTTCTGTTGGACCTGAGTACTATGTTGGGATTTTGTCCTTCGTTGATAAAGATCAGCTTGAACCTGGATGTTCGATTTTGATGCATAATAAGGTATGTTGAATTAGGGTTTAAGATCTTATTTTGATGTGTGTTGTTGTTGTGGATTTAGGGTTTTTCATTGGTTTTGTGTTAGGTTCTTTCTGTTGTTGGGATTCTACAAGATGAAGTGGATCCAATGGTGTCTGTGATGAAAGTTGAGAAGGCTCCTTTGGAGTCATATGCTGATATTGGAGGTTTAGAAGCTCAGATTCAGGAGATTAAGGAAGCTGTTGAGCTTCCTTTGACTCATCCTGAGTTGTATGAAGATATTGGTATTAAACCACCAAAGGGTGTGATTTTGTATGGTGAGCCTGGAACTGGGAAGACATTGCTTGCTAAGGTTTGTCTTTCTACCTAGAATCTAGTGAGTATTAGTGTTTGTTCGAAGTGTAGCTTAGTTTACTATTTAACGTCTCATTTACATTCAGTGAATCGTTTGTTCGGTCGAAGGCCAGACCTTTTTTGTGCTGCTGGTCATCTAGATTTCATACATTAGATCTTAGCTAGAAGATTTTTCTCATGGATGAGAATCTTTTGAATAACTTGTTTCTATAAATGTCTTTACTTTCTCGTTTCTCTCTGTCACAAGTATGAGATTGTTGCAATTTGATGGTGTTATCTTATGTTTCATGCATGTTCTTACTTTACTTTCAAACATTGTGGGAATGAGCTCTTCTAACTTGATCTTATTTCAGGCGGTGGCGAATTCTACATCAGCTACTTTCTTGAGAGTTGTTGGTAGTGAGCTGATTCAGAAGTATTTGGGAGATGGTCCTAAGCTTGTGAGGGAGCTTTTCAGAGTTGCCGATGACCTTTCACCATCAATTGTCTTCATAGATGAGATTGATGCTATTGGTACCAAGCGGTAAGTCAAACTATTACACAAACCTGATCCATAACCCATTGATAATGGCATCTGATACTTGTTGTTTGAAACAACAGGTATGACGCTCACTCAGGAGGTGAACGTGAGATCCAAAGAACTATGTTGGAACTTCTGAACCAGCTTGATGGATTTGATTCAAGAGGAGATGTTAAGGTCATCCTTGCAACAAACAGAATCGAGACTCTTGACCCGGCACTGCTTCGACCTGGACGGATTGATAGGAAAATCGAGTTCCCTCTTCCAGATATCAAAACAAGAAGACGTATCTTCCAGGTAATTAATAATTCTGCTGAGATGAACAAACCAATGACTTGTTAACTTTCTTGTTCATTGAGTTTGTGAGTTATTTTTATAAAATAGATACACACATCGAAGATGACTCTCTCGGAAGATGTAAACCTGGAAGAGTTTGTGATGACAAAAGACGAGTTCTCAGGAGCAGATATCAAGGCTATATGCACCGAGGCTGGTCTACTTGCTCTGAGGGAGCGTCGTATGAAGGTAAAGGCTCTGAACCATTCAGTTCAAGCACACCACTTGGGCATACTAGCCAGTCACTGACGCTAATGTGTTTTAATTGGGTTTGTTCAGGTGACGCATCCTGATTTCAAGAAAGCTAAGGAGAAGGTTATGTTCAAGAAGAAAGAAGGTGTCCCTGAAGGCCTTTACATGTAAAATCATCATCATATCGTCATCATCGACTTTCTCTACACTTTGTTATAATACATTTGCTTCTGCTTAGGATCTTTCTGGTCATATAAATTGATCATGTTTTCTGATCTCCTTCAGTAAAACAATTCCTCATTTCCATTTAGGATGCCTATTTCTGATTAGCCTTAACCAACTGAAACCAAGACCAAAAAAACAACCTGATCTAAATCTAAACTCTGTGTAAAATCGAATGTTATAGAATGTGAGAATCAAAACACCAGAAAAGAATTCTCTCTTCCTCGGCATATACAATAACAAAACTTGGAAGCTTTGCCGTTGATCAACTCTTCAATATTCCTCTTCTCTTAGATGCTTCTCACAAGAGTTATATTATAGTCGATTTGGTTTCAGTAATTTTGTAAATATTTGCAAACATCGGCTAAATAGTAATTACACAGTAGTTCTGCAAACACAGGTTCTTTTGACAAAATAGAAAACACATGTTCTTTTGATAAATCGAAACTTACTTCATACTTTTAGGATGTGAAGAGGAAGATAATTCAGAGTTATCAAGTGGGTTTGATCTTTTAGCGCCCATGCGAGACAAATGGTTCGGTAAACGTCAACGTAGCCACCGAACAAGGCTCTGCAAGGGATTTAGCTGCTTCACCGAAGCCTTCAATGGCTCCAACGTTCTCTCGAGCTTTCACAATGTCAAGCAAGTTGTTTGGTAGCTGAGCCACACCATCCAAGAACTGGATGACGCTTGACATGCTTGGTCTAATGGCTGCAACCGGATGCGAACAGAACAAGCCGAGTTTCAGAACCAGTGCTACTTGCTCCTCAAGGTACTTATCATCCTGCTTAACTCTCTCATCAACCACTTGCAATATGTCATCTTCCCAACAATCTAACACCCAATCAGTAAGAACCATCTCGCTCGGCGAAGATACTCGTGGCAAGACGGGTCTTCGCCCACAAGTAATCTCTAACATTAGTATTCCAAACGCGAATACATCAGAGCTTGTGCTTGCCTTCCCTGTTCTTGAGAGCTCCGGTGAGATGTATCCAAACGTACCAGCCACGTTTGAGGTTTGAGGATCAAACCCGTGATCACAAAGCTTTGCGAGACCAAAATCACCGAGCCTTCCGTTCATAGAATCATCAAGAAGAATGTTTGCTGGCTTAATGTCCCTGTGAATGATGACTTGAACCCACTGGTGGTGTAAATAGCAGAGACCAGAAGCAACATCTTTGATGATCTTGAATCTTTGTGACCAATCAAGACTCTGTTCTGGTTGATGGTAAAGAAACTTATCAAGACTGCCTTTTGGCATACAATCGTAGACCAAATAGAGTTCTCCTTTGCGCCTACAGTAGCCAAGAAGCCGAACCAGATTAGGATGTCTGAGACGCCCAATGGTCGCGATCTCAGCCACAAACTCTCTCATTCCTTGTCTTGAATCATGAGAAACTTTCTTGACCGCGATGTCCATGTTAGACGTCGATAATGTACCTTTGTAGACTTTTCCAAACCCTCCTTTACCAAGAAGCTCGCTGTTCTTGAAACCCTTTGTGGCAATGTAAAGATCCTTGTAAGCAAACGTATGTGGACCAAACTGAACCTCCCAGTCCTCAAGAACTTCCATTAACTTCTTTCTTTTCAAGAAAAGCATATAGCTTATGGTCAAGAAGACGAGGATGGCGAGGCCGGTTAAACTCAAACTGATAGCCAAGATCTTTTGCACACTTGTACTCCGAGAGTCCCTAGGAATTTTTGGAAGACGAGAAATATCTATGTTTGAAGCTGTCCCATTGAGCTTGAAGGTCCAACCAAGAATATAGTGAGATGAACGAAGACGGCCTGTGGCTGAAGTGAAGCCAACATACATAGAGTCGAGAAGATATGGCGATAAATCTTTGGTTAGAGAAAGCAATGGAATCTTTGGCTTAGGGAGATGAATAGGATGAATTGTGACATTAAGCTGTTTCCTTGAGGAATCATATTCAATCCAGGCTTGTATCGGTTTTCGATTTATGAGAGACAAGTTTTTGAAAGTACCATCATCGTCTTGGTAATAACCTGCTGTAGAAGCTTTCTTTGAGCTCAAGCTATTGATGTCAATACCAACATGGTTATTATCTATGTCATCAAATTCTTGATTTTGGAATGTATCAAACTCAACTGCTACAATATGATTTGAGGGATCTCCATTGTTTGTCAAATTAAAGAGCCCTAGATGTTGTGCGGATGAACTATAAGGCAAGCCTTTGGTGGGAGAGATGACAAACGCAAGTCCATGGCCATCAAGTGTATTAACATTAGAGACTATAGCGAAAGCAAATGTTGTAGAGAAAGACGAAACGGTACCGGTTGTTGAGTTCTTGAATCGAACTGGAGAGTTGTAGAAAACGTGACCATATGAGAATCCAGTCGAATTTGTGAGCTTCATCAAACCTTTGGAGTTAATAATGGCAATTCCAGAGCTATCATACAAGTAACCGTTGAAGCCAAACTCTCCTTCTTCACTCTGAGAAACTGCTTTGTTGGAAAAGAATCGCAGCAGCAGAAGAAGCACTAGTACAAACATTTTCATCGTTTTGCAATCTTTTTTCTTCTGATGAATGATCTTACCATATGATTTTGATATTAAAAAGTGCTAAATAGGCTTTATCTGTACGACTCTTAACTTAGCAACGACTTGGAGGGTCAAAAACCAAAGTCTTAGTAATAAAATGTTGAATAAGTCTTCTTCGACGCCTCTTATTGATTTTCCAAGAAATGAACCAGCATGAAAACTGAAAAGGATGCATTACTACTATGTCTGGGGGAGTTTCACATCGATATAGGCTCTTGATGGGCCTTAGCATGAAGCCCAATAGCCCATATTGGAGCTCGAGTCTTGATGGCGCAGGAGAGAGAGAAAAAGACAATCACCTGTAGTAATCTTTGAAGACTCTTATCTCCTCTATCCACCAAGAGAGGGAAAACGAAATAAAAGAACACAGGAGACAAAATGAGATAAGGATTTGAAGCCTCTCACCACTTTCCTGGTTTCGCTTCGGGCTTATTAGTCAAACACGAACATTTCACCCGACTTTTCTCGCTTTACTCTTTCTGGGAGAATTTTCTCAGAGCAAAGGCGAACTTAAAGGTAGCTCCTTTTCTTAGTTTTGCTCAAATGGGTTTCTTAGTTTACTCTTCTTATGTTTTCATGTCAAGATAGTCGAAATTGACTAGCTTTCTTTTCACTCAGTTGTGGATATGAGAAATTTTGAGTTTTCGATTTAGACTACAATGAAATTTCAATTCGAAAATTGAGACAAGTGTGTTCTTTTTCTTTATATGCTTTCAGACCAGTCTCAGTCTGTGTTTTTGTCTGAGGAAAGCTTGCAATTTTGGAAGTGTGTAATGGCCTTTTTTATGTGTAGGTGACAGTTTTTAGCTATGGCTACGATTACACCTTCTTCTATTAACAATGCCTGGCTCATTCCCGGAGCTTCTTTTAGTGTAAAGAAGAGTGATTGTTCTATCAAATGTAGCTTTTCGCGTAAAGCTGGGAAACAGATTCTGTCATCAACGCAGAGACTTGTGTTACCTTTGTCGACTTCACTTAGGTTGTTTCCTACACATGGAAGGCAGTTTGTGTTGCATCCTCATCGTAGAGCTACAGGGACTGATGTTGTGGCGGCTGTAGAGGAACAAGATTCTACTCCTGTTGTTGCAGACGCTAAAGAAACCGTGGCTAGTGAGAAGTCAGATGCCCCTGCTACAACATCTCAGTCAAGGGGAACAGCAAGACCTGGAAGGAAGAGTGAAATGCCGGCAGTTAAGAACGAGGAGCTGGTTCCTGGAGCTACTTTCACTGGGAAAGTACGAGCGATTCAGCCTTTTGGTGCTTTTGTTGATTTTGGTGCTTTCACTGATGGATTAGTTCATGTTTCTCAATTGAGTGATAACTTTGTTAAGGATGTTTCGAGTGTTGTCACTATTGGACAAGAGGTGAAGGTAAGGCTAGTGGAAGCTGACATTGAGTCAAAACGTATTTCTTTAAGTATGCGTGAGAATGACGATCCTCCCAAGCGTCAGTCTGGTGGTAGTGATAAGCCGAGATCAGGAGGGAAAAGGGATGCTTCAAAAGGAGGACAGAGGAAGGGAGATGGCTTTAACTCAAAGTTTGCGAAAGGGCAGATGTTGGATGGAGTGGTCAAGAATTTAACGAGGTCAGGAGCGTTTATAACGATAGGAGAAGGCGAAGAAGGGTTTCTACCGACGGCTGAGGAAGCAGATGATGGAATTGGAAGCATGATGATGGGTGGCTCTTCGTTGCAAGCTGGACAAGAGGTTAAGGTTCGTGTGTTGAAGATAGCAAGGGGACGTGTTACTCTAACAATGAAAGAGGAAGATGATGGTAAGTTTGATGAAACAACTACTCAAGGGGTTGTGCATACAGCCACAAATCCGTTTATGCTTGCTTTCCGTAAGAACGAAGAGATTGCTGCGTTTCTTGAAAAGAGAGAGGAAGAGGCAGAGAAGCCACCTGCTGAGAACCCAGTAGAGCCAGAAGCTAAAACCTCTGTCTCTTCAGGTGAAGTGGAAGAATCGGTATCTGTCTCATCTGAAGTAACAAGTGAAGAGGTTCCCTCATCAGAAACTCCCAAGGTAGAAGAAGAAGAAGTGATAGCTACCAAAGCTGAAGATGATTTGCCAGAAAAAGAAGAGCAAACGGAAACACTTGCTGCAGCAGCTGAAGCTGAGGAGGTGGTTCCTCCAATTCCAGAAACCAAAAGTAGGTTGAATTGCCTTCTATCATATTGAATCAGTTCATTGTTTTAATGTGTAATAGCATTGACCCTTTTCTTCTACTGGTGACCAGATGAAGAGGAAATTGCTGAGAACTCTATTCCTCCAAATTCAGCCACCGATGAAGTTTCATCTTCAGAAGCTGTAGCAAGTGAAGAGGTTGAGAAGGAGCAAGTGGTGGCCGAAACACCTGTTGCTGAAGTCGAGACTCCTGCACCTATAGTCACAGAAGCTTCTTCTGAGGAAAGTGGCAGCACCGCTACTGCAGATGATAGCATCAAAGGTCTTTCTTTTGTCTATCTTTTACCTGTTTTACTTCCTGACTCATGACCGAACGGTTTATGTGAGATTCCATCTCCTAACACAAAAATGTAACAGGCATTTCACCAGCTCTAGTGAAGCAGCTGAGAGAAGAAACAGGGGCAGGAATGATGGACTGCAAGAATGCTCTTTCAGAGAGTGAGGGCGATATGGTCAAAGCTCAAGAGTACCTCCGCAAGAAGGGACTAGCGAGCGCAGATAAGAAAGCAAGCAGAGCCACAGCCGAGGGAAGAATCGGTGCTTATATCCACGACAGCAGAATCGGTGTCCTCTTGGAGGTTAACTGTGAGACTGATTTCGTCTCACGTGGCGACATTTTCAAGGAACTTGTTGATGATCTGGCGATGCAGGTAACACCAAGTTTTTAGCTGAAATATTTTCTTTGTTTTGCTATAACTGAGAACATAATTTGACCTGACATGTAGGTGGCTGCTTGTCCTCAAGTAGAGTATCTTGTAACAGAAGATGTTTCAGAAGAAATTGTGAAGAAGGAAAAAGAGATAGAGATGCAAAAGGAAGATCTTTTGTCAAAACCGGAGCAAATAAGAGAGAAGATAGTGGAAGGTCGGATAAAGAAGAGGCTAGATGCACTTGCATTGCTTGAGCAACCATACATTAAAGACGATAAGGTGATTGTGAAGGATCTTGTAAAGCAGAGGATTGCAACCATTGGAGAAAACATCAAGGTGAAGAGATTTGTGAGGTACACTCTCGGAGAAGGCCTTGAAAAGAAAAGCCAGGACTTTGCTGTTGAGGTTGCTGCCCAAACCTCAGCTAAACCAAAAGCTAAAGAGGAGAAAGAACAGCCAAAAGCTGAAGAGGTCAAGGAAGTTGTTGCAAGGTGAGAGTTTTTTTTATAATCTTCTCCCTTCTTGACACAAGTTCTTGAAATATTGACTATAGAAAGATTTAAACTTTTTGCATTATGGCACTGCAGTCCAGCAACTACAGTGGTTTCAGCTGCCCTTGTAAAGCAACTGCGTGAAGAGACTGGAGCTGGAATGATGGATTGCAAGAAGGCATTGGCGGAGACCGGAGGAGATCTTGAGAAAGCACAAGAATTCCTCAGAAAGAAGGGTCTCTCATCAGCTGATAAAAAATCAAGCCGTCTTGCAGCAGAAGGGAGAATCGGCTCATACATCCACGATTCTCGGATTGGAGTTCTGATAGAAGTGAACTGTGAGACTGATTTTGTCGGAAGAAGCGAAAAATTCAAGGAATTGGTTGATGATCTTGCAATGCAAGCAGTGGCTAATCCCCAGGTGAGAAATTGTCCTCAGCTGAAACAATGGCTTACACCAGTTAGTGGTCACTGACCTGAACTGTCTATACGCAGGTGCAATATGTTTCGATAGAGGACATACCAGAGGAGATAAAGCAGAAAGAAAAAGAGATTGAGATGCAAAGAGAGGATCTTTTGTCGAAACCAGAGAACATAAGGGAGAAGATTGTTGAAGGAAGAATCTCAAAGAGGCTTGGAGAATGGGCATTGCTTGAGCAGCCTTACATTAAAGACGACAGTGTTCTGGTGAAGGATCTGGTGAAACAAACTGTGGCTACTCTTGGGGAAAACATCAAAGTCAGAAGGTTTGTGAAGTTTACTCTTGGAGAAGATAACTGATGAGACAAAAGTAAAGTTTTCATATAAGGGAGCTCTGTTTTGTCATGAGTTTAAAGCAAAAGTCTTCCTTTTTTTTGTTTTGTAGACAAAATCTTGAGTATTCACTTTTGATTAGTTTTTAATCAAAACCTGTAATTTTTTTGTTCATGAAAATATGAGATTTTATTTTACATTATAAAGGTGCATTTTTAAAAACAAAATATAAAACACAAAAAAAACAATCTCCACAAATTTAGTTGTCATATGGGCTAAAAAAGTCGGTCGGCCCATTTAAATTTTGAGCCCAATAAGGGAAAGATAAAGTAAACTAGTAAAGGTTTCCGAGGTTGTCATTTGCTTAAGGAAAAAAAACGAAAACGTGTGTCTGTCTCTTCTCGTAGCGTCTCTCAAGCTCAGGTTCGTGAACATTCCAATCTCAATGCAAAAGCCCTTTCGAATTATCCTTCTCTGTTATTATTTTCCTTTTTGAGATCCGATTTTATTTTATTTACTATTCAATTCTAGGTTTTGAGAGGTTTGATCTTTCGCAATTTCGAAATTTTCCCAATTTTAAAAATTAAAACTTTGTCATTTTGTCTGGATCACTTTGCATTGCTTTCTTCATATCTTTAAGAAACTTGAGATTTTCAAGAAAAAGTAAAAACTTGGTTGCTGAAGTCATTGTATGCACTGTTTTGTTGTTTACAGATGAATTTTGGGTTACCAAGTATTTCTTGGTTTGGCAGCATCAGCTCAAAGAAAGATGTAGCTATGATTGAAAACGTGACATCGACGACAACTTCTCTCTTAGAACAGCCAGAACAAGGGAAAGCAACAACCTTTCTTCTGAAACAGTCAGAGAAAGAGAAAGGCTTATTTGATATAAAGATATGGACTTGGTCCTTTTCTTCAGTTCTTCCTTGGGCTACAAATGCCGCTGATGGAAAGCAGAAACCCACTACTATCAACAGAGGGTTAAAAAGGCATGCCCTTTCTCGGAGAGCTTCAAGATCAAATGGTGTGAATACTGTTTATCGGTTTAGACCTTATGTGTCCAAGGTTCCATGGCATACAGGGACAAGGGCGTTTCTTTCACAGCTTTTCCCGAGATATGGACATTATTGTGGACCTAACTGGTCTAGTGGGAAAGATGGAGGTTCGATGGTATGGGATCAGAGACCTATTGATTGGTTAGATCATTGCTGTTATTGCCATGATATTGGTTATGATACTCATGACCAGGCAGAGTTGCTTAAAGCTGACATGGCGTTTCTCGAGTGTTTGGAATCAAATAAGCGTGTAGTTACTAGGGGAGATGCTCAAGTTGCTCACTTTTACAAAACAATGTGCATAACAGGTAACTTACAATGTCCTTATGTTATTATATTAATGTGGTTTGGGACTCATATAATGACTCTGGATGTAATGAGTGATGTGAACACTGGAAAATGTGGGATTGTTTCATAATCTGCCTTATTATTGTGGTTGTGATATCTGAGAATGGCCGTTTCCATTTGATAATATATCTTGAAACCATCTATCTTGAATGCTCTCAGGTCTCAAGAGCATACTAATTCCATACAGAAGCTACCTTGTGAAGATACAATACGGGCAAAATCTACTTGACTTTGGCTGGATAGTGAGCAACCTCAGCAAGAGAAGCTGGAGTTTTCAGAAAAATTGAGACATAACGAAGCAACCATCTCGGTAAGCCTTTGCGGGTTTCTTCACTTTCGTTTGTACATAGAAGTCGTAAAGAGGAGGAATCTGAGGATTAGGTTCTTTAGTATAGATAAATATGTTTAGTATGAAAATGTGGAAACGCTAGTAAGTGGTATGCGTCTTTTAAACCCGTTGTACATGTTTAGTAATAAACCCTTGTCTTTGAAATCTTTTTGTTTGAATGCTACAAGCTCTATGAAAGGATTAATATAACTTCATGGAAACTCATGAACTAGAAAAAATATTTTCTATAGTCAAGTTTGCATCCAAAAACTAACCGGGCATATATAACATTGAAAAACCATATCCGGTTTACACACTACCAAACCTTTTATACATATGAATTATGAAGTCTTCCTTGGCAAACACACATACACAAACCCATATGTTTCATTAGATTGATTAGAGACAGAAGTAAGAGGAAGAGGCCTTATTAGAGCTAGAGCTTAGTAGAGGCTGTTTTAAGAAAGATCAAACATCACTCCTAGCACACAAAACACAAGAATACTTCAAAACAAAATGGCTATTACATTTCTTAAAAACATATTTTTTCCCAAATCATATATTATCACATAAAAGGGCTTTTCCTAGTTCCTGCTTCTGCACTTTTCCATCACCCTTGGAGCTGCAAGAGAGAACACCAAGATTTGTGTAAGAAACATTGTGTACGTGATGGTTTCTTCATTTATGTGCAGTAGTAAGTTCCTAGTGTTTATGAGGAAATGTTTATAGAAGAATCCAGCAATAAGCTTAAGAATCATGAAAGTAATAGAACGCGGTCTTAGTTCAAAATGGACCACCTTCTAATACTTCTTAAAACCGAGCACATGGGTGTGGAACAGATTGATCTGCATAAAACTATGGTTTAGTAAAGAAATACTAACCTAAGCCGATAGCCTCAGAGCTCTTCATGATTCTCAACTTCTTGCAGGAGCATATAAACATACTGCAGAGAAAGAAACAGTAACAGAGTTTCATTAGATATGATATAATACTAGATGTCATAGTATACAATCAAGCTGTTGAGATTGATCTTAGAGGTTTCTTAAAATTAGCAATCAAAGACTTACTCCCAAGGGACATCACCGACCAGCATCCAGTCACTGTCTTTATCTTCATAGGTAACAACATACTCAGAACCACGCAAGAGATCAGTCAAGCGACTCTCGTTTAACCCATCTCTCCCACACCCTCCATGAGACCCAAACTGACCTGATAAAAAGAACCAAAAACACCCAAAAGAAAACAGTTACACTACTATAGCTTAGTCATAGCCTCATAGGTATTATATCTCAGTGAAGGAGACTATAGAAAACGTTACCAATGGTGAAGCAACTGAACATCTTCTCAAGAGCAGAAGAGAGCTCAAGGTAGCTTTTGTAAGTCTTGAGATCGATTTTCCTCAAGTAAGGAGCACCTTCCATACTCACTTTGACATACAAGCAAGGTTGTTCTGGTCCAGACTTGGCTTCTGCTTCTTCAGTCTCTGAGTTATTACCTGGTTTCTGAGATTGAGAAGAAGCCATTGAGTTCTTCCTGAATGATCTTATTGGTGGCCAACCCACCACTTGTGCTCTGTTCAATGAAAGAAAACCCATCAAGAATCTTTCTTCATAAAAATTATCATCAAAGCTTTTTTATGTTTTATAATATCTCAGTAAGAACTAAAACAGAGCAAAGAAAAAGCTTACTTTGAAGCTGGAGCTGTTGCAGAGCTCTTCTTCTCCTTAACCGGAACAGCCGGTTTAGGGAAAGTTGTCGACTTTCCATCTTTGACGACGGAGCTACCGGGACCAGAACCCGACCCGACATCACCAGTAGCAGTAGTGGATCCGGTAGAGAAGATCCATTTGTTAGACTCGTTAATGGCGTCGGAGAACACCCTTTTGGCACCCGACACGGGACAGCTACTCTTGTTGAGAGCCAAGAATCTTGAGTCGACTCGCTCCGGTGACTCAGAACCGGGTAAACCGAGTCTCAACTCGGTAGCCTTGAAATTGAGACCGTTGTTATTGTCTCTGGTTTTGGTTTTGTCAGACATTGTTGTTGCTTCCATGGTTGGAAACTCTGACAAACCTATGTAATCATGCTCTGCTGCTACAGATTCAGACATTTTTCAAAATATAATTGTGGACAAACTTTTGAAGCATTTAGTGATTACAAAAAGAACAAGAAAAAAAAAAACACTTTCTGAGAGAAATGGGAAACAAAAAATTCTGAAGTTGAGATCAAATTGTGAGGTTTATTTGGGAGAGAAATGATAAAAAGGTGTGTGAGAGATATTTTTATTTTTTTTACTTTAATCTTCTTTTCTTGGAATCGTATTTTCCAAAAGTGGACGAAAGTATTACGTAATTTTATATTCTTATAATCCGTAATTAGAAGTAACTTCTTTCTCTTTTGGCGGGTTTAAACACAAATTATTACAAAATGTTGATTTAAGAAAATGGTATTTGATAAATTGTTTATACATGTATGAAACTATATAATATACACATGTTACGTTTTGTGTAGACATCTACTCCCCGACAGGTCACAGAAAGCGTCCGGAAATCTTTCCAATTTTACCCTTGTCTCGATTCTCGCATTACACGTTTTATTTTTACTTTTACTTTTGGTAATTAAAAATGCATGTTATGCTAATAGGCCATCATGCAAATGATTTAGTATCCAAAATACGCTTTTCGATCGTATTCAATTCCTTTTTGATATATGTATAGAGATGTTGTAATGAGTCACTGATTCAGTTTAGTCTGGCTTTTTATGAATTATGGTTTACGTTATATGTTTTAGATTCACATTCACTAGACGATTTGATATATATGTTCTATATAAATCAAAACGTGTTTTAGTTTAAACTTCACAGCCTTATGTTAAATTCTCTACTAGTATTTTAGCTAACGAATAGAGATTATTAAGTCGCCAATAATTGCGATGGAAGATGATTTAGACTTGGGGATGAGAACAGAGAAGAGAATCTCGAAAAAGTTTTGGGCCCATGGGCTCTTATTTTTGGGTCCACCAGAAGCATGAAAAGAGGAAAGAAACAGTAGGGGTAGGTCTTTGCCACTTAGCCGCAGTAGCAATATTGAGCAGTGTTCCCAAAAAGAATTGTGGTCTCCACACTCCACTTTTTATTTTTATCAGACAATGTTTTCCCAAAATCGAGCATATATGCTAATTTACAATTTGACCTATTATAAAACTTTCGATACTTGGATCAAAATCTTAAATTAATAAAGGTTTAAATGATCAAATCAGATTTAACTTTCATAATATATATGCCTATCTATCTTATCTCCAAATATATTTTTTCAAAGTGGATGACTCAATCTACATATTATACGTTTTAAAGCGTCTCAACTCATATTTTACCCACAAAAAAAAAAGAGGCAAGTTCAAGATTTATATATCAGATGCTTTTGTGGATAACATGCATGAGAAGAAGTATATTAAAGATTGTCATTTCTACTAATGATATATTATTTGATTATGTAATTTTAAGTTTTATTGATTTAAGTCATTTGTAACAACGATATGTATATAGCAAGAAAACATACAAAAAGACGTGTAAGTTGCAGTATTACACCATGTCACCATGCATAGTAATTTGGTTAAAGCCTGCCTCTAAGGTGGATTCATCTTTGGATCTTATCTAAAGCTTTTTAGATTTGTGTTTTAGTGTAAGTTCGAGTGTCTTAATCATAAGGTGCCTTTCTTTAACTTTTCCTTTGTCTCTCTCTTTTTTTGGGCAAGGTTTTTGTCGTTTTTTGGACATCTCATCTTATATTGCACCTTAACTCACCATCTAATCGTGCCATTAGTTACTTACAAAGCTACAAAGCTAACTAAGGATACGAATCTTTCGTAAAAATGGCTATATCACTGTAGAAATCATATGAGATTACTTGGAGTTAAGCCTAAAGGATTTACTTATCTATATGGATGTTGCATCACATGTGGCGGTTTTATTACTATGAGCACGCTGGTTTACTTATTAACAAGTGACATCATAAGTAACTTACTAACTTATAGGGTTTAGTTATATTAACGAGAGACAGCTTAAGTAACTTAAAATGTTGTTTTGAATGTTTGTTCATCTGGCGCCACGTATACGTAATAACAACAAGATTTTTGCGTGTGGGTTTTGGTTTTGAATGTTTGTTTATAGACGTCACACTGTTTTTGACTCTTAGTAACCTCCAACTTCCTCCATGACTCTGTTCTCTAACGTTCTGTTTAATCAAATTAATTATTTGAGTTAAAGAAAAAAAACTAAGTGTGATTAGGGGTATAAGAGATTAATACCTTATTCTAGTGTAAGGGGTTTTAAATATGCTTGAATTAATAAGATTTTCGTTTCTCCAATATAAGAAAAGTACAATTTTTTCATATATGCTTTACATTGGAATAAAGCTTTGTTCACATGCATTTCACTAATGAAAGTATAGAATAATCTATATATATATATATTGTAACGATATAATCCATTGCCTTTGGACTTCTTTGGGAGAGATTTAGTAACTTTTCTCTACATCTCTTATTTTCACGTTATTTAGATTAAAATAGGGAGTATTTAACTCATAGTGTTAGAATTAGGAAGTTGTTACTTTCTTTGTAAATTTCGTTCCCCGATATGGGTAAACCAATCCTATTTCAACTTGTGTGTGTGACAAACTATAATTTTATTTAGGGAGATTTACTCAGATGTTATACATTTTATATGAAATTACCAGAAACATACAGATCTTTTTTTTATTACTATCATATTTCGGGTATATTTTTTATACCCAGCGTGCCCCTGTTAAACGTTACAGGAAAAAACGTAATTACAAAGAATGCCACTGCCACGTCAGCAAAGCCGCGTCGCCACGTCAGAAATCGCTGACGTGTATTAATGAACTCAGCCGTCGAGCGATATAGCGGCAGTGACGGCTGAGTTACGGTATGTTGCGGCTGATTTAAGAAAAATGGCTGAGTTATGAGCAAACGGCTGACTTACGAGTATAACCCAGCCTGGAGTTACGGCTGACTTACTGAAATCTATCTGAGTTATGATAAAATGGCTGACTTTCGAGCATAACCCAGCCTAAGTTACGGCTGAGTTTTCACCCGATGGTTGATTTGTCAAATTTTTGGCTGAGTTATTGCTTCGACACGGCTGACTTAACTTTCTCCGGCTGGCTGAGTTATCAAAGACGGCTTAGTTATGGGATGACGTTACGGCTGATTTATGTTCGAGTATCATAAATCAGCCGTAATGAGCTGGATTAACGGAAAACTCGGCCTTATTATGGCTGACTTAGTAGCGAAAGATTAATTACTAGAATAGCATGCAATGACGGCCGACTTATTAAACGACACGACTGAGTTAAACATTTTTGGTTGAGTTACGACAGTAAACGGCTGAATTTGGCTGCCGTTTTTTCATTTTTTAATTACTGTAATAGTATTCATGTTGCGGCTGAGTTAAAGTTTTGTTTGATGGCTGGTTTAATTAAGCTGATTTACATTTTCGTTTGGTGGCTTACTTGCCACTTCATCAATTAAAAAATGACGTGGATGCAACATTCCATGTCATCATTCCATGTCATCATCATCAAAGGACAAAAAAATAGGGCCAAATTTTTTCAACTCGTCTTCTTCACCTGAGTTTATCACATCACCGGAACTTCCAATTCCTCATCGTCTTCCTCATTCTTCTTCAATTTCTTTCATCCTTCTCCCGATATGGTTGATCCGGTTCCGGTAATTGGGTATAAAAACACAAATACGTATTTAACACCGATGAAAGAGGGTGTAGAGTTGTGCAGATAGATGCGAAAACAACGCACGAAAAACTTGTGAAGTTGGTGCTCGATGATAAAGTTAGAGGAAATGTTGCGTCTCTTATTGTTTCGCTGCAAATTTACATGTCACGGCTGAGTTATATGCTTAAGGGAAAACGAAAGGTTCGGTCAATTTACATGTCACGGCTGAGTTATATGTTCCAGGGAAGACGAAAGGTTCAGTAAAATTACATTACGGCTGAGTTATATGCTTAAGGAAAGACGAAAAGTTCGGTCAATTTACATGTCACAGCTGAGTTATATGTTCCAGGGAAGACGAAAGGTTCGGTAAAATTACATTACGGCTGAGTTATATGTTTAAGGGAAGACGAAAGGTTCGGTAAATTTACATGTCACGGCTGAGTTATATTCTCCAGGGAAGACGATAGATGGGTGTAAATTATATGTTACGGGTGAGTTATATGCTTCAGGGAAGACGAAAGGTTCGGTAAATTACATGTCACGGCTGAGTTATCATTCAGGGAAGACGAATGGTTGTGTAAATTATATGTTACGGCTGAGTTACATCACGTTACGGCTGAGTTACATCACTTTACGGCTGATTTATAATACAGATCGGAAAGCAACATTTTTTTGGAGAAGACAATATGAAATTTATTGGTCAAATAACAACAATCAAATTAAGATTCGTAAAAATATGTTTGAGGGATACATAGGAGGAAGACTAAACCGTATGAATCAAAACATAGATAGAAGTAGAAATGTCTCCAAATAGATCGATTGAGAGGAAGATTAAACGAGAGACATGTAAAATCAAAGTAAAAGAGTAGCTATTCTTGATTTCAACTCAAACCTGTAACGAATCATGTAGAATTCCATAGATCTCTTTGTTTTGGGTTTTGATTTTTGATGACTTTTTTCGTGAGCGTGGTTGCGAGTAGATCTGACGAAGCTTTTGATTTGGGACCCTATGGCAAGCGTTGTGGCTGTGAGGTCTAGGAAGATCCAGCCCAATCCTGCAATTTGAAGATCTTTGTCAATGTTGTACCCAAGTTAGTTGCAGATTATTAGATCTAAAAGCTTTTCTTGGATTTGGAGACAAAAAAAAAGAGAAGAGGAGAAATGATCTAAAAGTTTTTCTTGGATTTGGAGACAAAAAATAGAAGAGGAGAAATAACGTGAGTTTGAGGAGTGTGAGATTGGTGATGTGGATTAATGACATGTATAATCAAATTTTTATTTATTATTTTTAATTAAAAACGAATTAAAAATTATTAATTAAAAAAAACTAATGAAGGGTGTTAATTGTAATTACACAAATGCTCAAAACATATGAGTAATTTTTAGAAAATGTATGATATTTTAGTAATATTCGAACTTTTGGTTAACATCTGAGTAAATATTTCTTTTATTTATTAATAGTACTTATGTTACATTTATTTATTTTTTCATTTTTTCATTTTTTCCTGCTTTTTAGCAAACATAAAAATTATGACTATAATTGAAAACTATGTAGTTAGTTGAGGATGGAATGGAATTACACTAAGCCTAAAAATGTTAAATCAGTGGACGACCGTACTTACAGCGTTAGTGAAAGATCGGTTTGTGTCGTAATCGAAAAAGAACAAAGAGACAGTGTGAATCTTTAGACAAAGAAGCCACTTACTTACCCTCCTTGATTTAACGTCTATACAAGAACCTCATGCTCCATTATGATTTTATAACCTACCATATCGAATCCATCCGACGACTATAAATGATTAGATCGATAAATTTTTAATCTGTCATCAAATTCAACCGGATAATGGTAAGTGCTGGTTGCTCGGTTCTGATTATTTTTAAAACGTTTAGTTCGGCTCTGTCTACATATGTAGAATATATATATACACACATATATATATATATATATATATGTGTATATTAAATCTTTGGTGGCTAAGTATAATCTTTAAACATATGCCCTCTCATGTTAACCTTTTTTCGCAACTGATTTCAAACATTGTAATCATGAGATTCATATGATTTTCTTTAAGATACATATGGGCTACATGATAGAAAGTGCTAGATATTGGGAGATTGACTTTGTCAATCAGAGTCGACGTTTCTAAGTCGTAAGCGTCAATGATATGGGTTTATATATGTGCTTCATATATATACAGATACATGCATATTGCGCTCCACTATATATCAAGATTCATATGAAGAAAAATAATGTTCTTTCCACATGATGATTATTCACATTATTCTATTTAACGACTTCATATACACACAATTTTGAGTCGAAATCTATAAATATTATTAAATGTGTAATGATCTTAATACTGAAGGAACATTGAACCAATCGATGAATAAATATGTTGGACAATTAGTGATAAGTTTGTAATTATTGTTACTAGATAAAGAAAAAGGCAGAAACTACAATGAGTTTATATTTCGGCTTCAAATGATCTCTAGATTCCTATTATTGAAAACTGCAATGAAGAATAATGTGTACATGCATGCAGCATGCTGCATCTCTTGTAAAACCATCTTTCCAAATCAATCGGTTAATAGTGAATTTTTCAATTTCTTTGAGTATTTACTCAATAGTCAATACTGATGTGATATCTCGTGAAACAATTTCCATTAGAAGGGTCATGATTGATATGGATCCGTCGACAGAATTTACTATGTTTTTGTTGCTCCTTATAACATTATACTTTGCTCGAGGCCCATGCACTATTCTTGTATGTGAAAAAAATGCCCAAATAAGCTATGAGTCACTGGCCCAGTAAATGGTATTATTCGAAATTGATCATTTTAAAACTTTAGGGCTTGCAAAAAGAAACTCGACGTTGAATGATATACGATATATGTGTCTCTCTTCTCACACCAAAATAAGATATAGAAATCATATTTGTAAAGTAAGTAGTCACTAATCATTTTGAGACTATGATCAAATCTAACAAATGTTCTTATCGAAAGAAGCAAAGACGTACAAGTTTCCTGTATTTTAGACTTTTAGTACATACATATATATACACTTGCACTTCTGTGGGGAAAAATTCATGTTCTGCAACTACAAAAGGAATTGTCAACTACAGCAATAGTATTGTCAATACAGAAATCTATCTTAACAGTAATAAGAGATAAACACAAATGTTACTTTCTGCAATCACAATATAAATAAATAATAATAAATATACAAATAAAATAAAATCATCTTACTGAAAATTAATCAAGATGGTGACAAATTGACAATCATTCAGGCAACTAAATTTTCTATTGGTATAATTCTTTTCCATATTTTTTTGATAATTAATATGAGAAATAGTTACTCTCTTTTAGTAAGAAAAATGTGGACACTCGATTTTTTTCCGACGGCAACACTGGTTAAGGGTCCTTGATGTGATAATCGTGACATTAAAAACTAATAAATGAGTTAATCAAGTCAACAATTATTATTATTTATTAATACAAGTTGTCATTGCTCCTCTCAATGATTTAACTCCTTTATTTAGGCCCATAATTTAACTTCATATGCAATCATACTGACTTTATTCCTCTATATGTATATATTATGTTAATGTGTCGGTAGATTTCCTAATACAAAACATAGAGACATTGCCCTTTGTGTAAAGGCTATCTATCTACAAAATGTAAGATAAAATTAGCCAATCATGCAAAAGGAAGAAAAATCAAACAATAGCTACGAGAGATATAGTGATGCAAAAACATGTTAATCTTATTGTAGAGTTGGTCTAAATATGGGAAGGTCTTCCAAGAAAGCTGAAGCATTCGAGGAATTTTATTTAGGCCCAGAGAGGTACACCAAAGTATAAGATTTTCATATAAATTATATAATCCTTTGAACTTTAATTGTATAACGAAGTAGATGAAATGGCTACAACTCTACTGTTTGAGACATTAACCAATGTTCAAATCTATATTTCGACCCCATAACTTTATTTCATAGTTAGTTTTATTCCCGGACTCACGATTTGATTACAATTCCATATTTTTTCTAAAATCTTGGTGTTTTGTACATTATTGTACAAGTTTCCACACGAGAGTGACATAAAGAGTATAGAAGGAATTGAAAAAGATCGAAAACCTGAACATTTTTTTTGTCTGTTTCTTTAAATATTAAGCCGTAGGAAAACAAAAATTTTAGAAAGTTATTCATTTGTTGGATTCAATATGTAGCATTTACTTCTTCTTTTTTGACAGCTATATGTAGCATTTACTTGAACAGGGGAAAAACATAGTTTCTGAAGACAAAACAAGTTATTTATTTGTTGGATTCAATATATGTAGATGTGAAAACTCAAGAGTAAATGACTAATTCTACTTTACTGAATTTGTTGTGGTTTATAATTAACATGTATGTGTAATTATATGAACTGATTCGATTAAAATATTCATTGTATGATTATAATGGTTGACATAAGAGGCCTTAACTATATATATGGGTCCTAACTCCTATATAAGACAATTTGTCTTAACCACCAAGACGGAATAGGTCAACCTCATGTCTTCTCCATAGTTATAAATTTTTTTAATACACAAAATTACGTTAGGTAAAGAAAATCAAGAATTTTTCCTGCTTTACAATATTTACTATCTATTTTTTCAAAGACCTTAACTATTATTATTAATCTCAAAGTAATAGCACTAAATATATATGACTGTATGTTGGTCATTTATTTGTACAATCGACTAATGTTAAATCGTAAATATATGGGTTTGAATCAAATTGGATGAGGAAGGATAAACAATGGTTGACTTCGTGACTTTTGTTTGACACTTCAGTACTTACGACAGAGTGACGTCATACCAGAGTTCTAGAAAATAGAAATTATAATAATCTCTCGGGTGAAAAACTCTCCATTTTCACAAAATCGCGACTTCTTAAAACAATATAGCTCAAAACGACCCTAAACAAGAAATTGCAATATCCTTTCTTTTTTTGTTTACTAAACAAGAACTGCAATGTTTTTAGCAAACATATTTAAAATAAAAACAACGCATCTTTAACTTTGTTGAATTTTATAAACCATAAACCAAAAATTATGAAGAAAAAAAAAATCCCAAATCACTACCTTAGTTTTATAGATTTTTTTCTGTTATTGGTTAAATATATATTTTAGATACTAAATTATATTTTAATATTTAAAATTTTTAATATTATATCTTATGTAATTTATATGGAAAAAATTTAAACATCAATTATTTTGAATGGGAAAAGAGTAACAAAATTCAAGCATTGTTGTCTAATATGTGAAGCTGAAAGATGTAGTAATCACATACTATTCACATGTGGGCGCGAGCGCGTAACAAGTGGCTCAACATGTGGGCCCAATAGTGTCTCAAAAAACATGATACGGTCACTTTCACGTGCAAAAAGCCCAACGTGTGAAAACAATTTCTGTAATAAGCCCATATATCATGGGCCCCACATACCGGCCTCTCCAAATATTATTCACCTATTTAGAACCCAGAAAGAAATGAAAATCCTTTCTAATACTTGAAAGATATACCGACTCTATTTCTTAAAACGACACTCTTTGTAAAACGGAGGGAGTATAATTTTTTTTATTTTTATTTTATATATAACTCTTGAAAACAACGAACATGACTCTCTGAAAGTTTTTAAACCCCTAAAAATTTGCTTTTGACAAAAAGATAAAATGAATCATTTCTGAAGATGTAAGGATAAAATTATATATTATATAAAAAATAGCAAAACTAATAATGTGAAGTTGAAGCTTATACGTTACACCAACTTGAAGCTAAATTAACAAGTCTTTATTTCATTATCCTAAAGCAGATTGCATTTGAAAGCAATACAAAGCAAACTTTTAGTCAGCTCCACCAAAAGTTGGTCGCATTAAATCCAAGAGTAATTAGGCTCTTAATAGAAGTTTAATTTGACTTAGTTTTCTCATGATGATGACTCTGTCTACATGAATCCTTGCATCTTTATCCAAATTTCAACAACTAATGTTTAGTTGAATAAGTAATCCAACTTATTCTTATTTGGATAATGGATATACGTATCAATTACAAAATTTTACGTAAGTATTATCATTTCTTTTCGTATCTAGTCTCGGTCTATTTCTGTCAATATTATTCCCTATGAACTATATCTTTGTACGATTAAAAACGAAACACTTACCTAAAAATAATTTAAGGTTTATCGATTAGTTTTTTAAAAGTACAATTATTATCTTAAACATATCTATTACCACCAAAAAAACAAAAAAAAAAACTAGCTCAACTTTTCAAAATAAATATTTCTTAATTATATAGACACAAGAAAGCTCACCAAATTACCTCCATACATAAACAAATACCATGGGATTAAGGCTCAAAGTCCCATTTGGAACTCAGTATTCTTAATTATTTTAAATTTTTCATATCAATCATATTCCTGACTATTATCAACATAAGAAAGAAAACAAACATGTAATTCTCTGTGTTTGATTTTGTATAAACACGAATCCATAAATAATTCATATTATATATAAAAGTCAATCTAGCTAGAAATTCTAGCTAGAATGACTTGATACAACTTGATCCATTATCGTATGTCGATAAGTCATGGCAACTAAAGTCCATATGGCACAACACATGGCATATTTTATTTTCAATAATCAAATGTAAATGGAAATTACTCTTTTTAATATGAAATAGAAAACGGAATAAAATTTCAACGTATAAATCAAGTATGTTTGCCCTTTTTTCAATCATATAATCAAGTTAATTTTGTTTAGTGAAGTAGGGTAAGCTAGTGGACAAGTTGATTCGATGAAGAAGAGCATTTTATTCCTAACAATCGGTTATGACGTATATGAATTTTAAGGTTGACTCTGACTCGCTTTGTCTTGCCCCTTTTATAGTTTCTCATCAAATTCATTCCCACTTTGACCCATCAGTGACACGTGCGAGTCTTAATCCTTTCTTGATTTTAAAATCCAGACATTATAGTAAATGTCCTATAATGATATATTGATATCTGTAAATGCACTGTGCCTAGTAAAAAAACAAAACTACATTCGTCAAAAATGTCAGCAAAATTTTTAAACTGAAATTAGTATGAAATAAGATTAAATAAATATATATATATTCTTTGTTCCACTAAAGTTTTTTTTTTTTTCAATTTGTTACTGTTTTCCGAAAGTAAGAAATAGGACTTTGCACGTGCAGGCCATGTGGGCCATTGACCCAAATCAGAATTTCATACAGTTTTGTCTTGTAGTAAAAAGCAATTGGGCCTTGAACATGGCCTGTTTCAAAACCATTTCGATCCACGGGTTTTCCATTCACGTGTTTCATCACGTGACCAAAACCTTGTTAAACGAATTTTCTTTAGAAAATACCAGTGATTAAGATATCCATCATGCAAAGCTCTAACATAGAAATCAGCTCAAATCAAGAAATCACATTTGTATCATCACAAATCCATAAATCTTTTCCATAAATTAAGCTATCGATGTTAAATACTCCCTCCGTATTTTAATAATTGTCGTTTTAGAAATTTTATTTTTTTGAATTGGATGTCGTTTTCAAATTTTTATGCAAAATTTCTTACTTTTTAATGTTTTATGACATCATAAAACATTAAAAAGTAAGAAATTTTGCATTGAAATTTGAAAACGACATCTAATTCAAAAAAATAAAATTTCTAAAACGACAATTATTAAAATACGGAGGGAGTAGATGGTTTACAGCGACAATCGAATTAAAAGAGGTCTAACCGATTATTTGTTTAGCCGTGTTACCATCCACAAAAGTAGTTGTCTTGCTTTATAGGCGAGGAAAGTAATTAGAGTTCAATGAGTGGAGAAAAAACTGCAAAAGAAAACATTTAATAATTAATTTTAAATATCATATATTATATATATGAAGACAAACAACAAATAAAAACACAAAAGGCATGATTTTAGGGGTTTTGGGATCTGTAGCTTAATCACACTTATTCTTTAATTTATATGTTAATTATTGAGACTTGAGAGTGATTGAATAATTTTTTTAATAATCTATGGCCACTGAGATGTGGTCTACCAAGAAATTCTTTGTCAATTATATATACAGATAAAATCATCTTTGAGAAAAAAAAAATCATAGATAATTCATATGCATATACTGTATTCGGACATAGATGCTAATTATAACTGAAAGAGTTTACCCATTATCCTACAACGAAACACATAATTGCTTTACAAACACATTATTTGATTTTAAATTATTTCAGTTTTATTAACATCACTTGAATTTTCATCTCAGGTAAGACGCTTTTTTTTTTACTATATTTTTTTTGGGGACTCGTACTAAAATTTTAATTTTTAATAATGTGTGGGATAAATAATAGTAAGTGTATAAATTTATAACCCAGAAGAATCCAATTGATCGACAGCCTTTGATGGGCAATAGACGAAGTGTGTTATGAGATTCATTTTCGTTATACAGTGTATTTAATTAATTCAAGTAGAAATTCACATATCCGTAAACAAATTCACGAACGATTACGGCAACTTATATTTTAATGTGGATAATTAATTTTACATTTAGTCGTGCCAATAAGACAATTGTGTCGGCTTCGTTCCCTTTAAAAATGTTTATCTTTTCCTTTGTAAATTATTGTTTCTGCTAAGAAAAGTATGTTTTTCTTCGTCCTTTTCACAATTAAAGTCGATACATATTATTGAAATAAAATAAACAAAAAGTTAAGTAGATGTATATGTTATCGCGATATCAAAAAATATGATGGAGCATATGATAAATGTATTTAAAATCTAATTTTATCATCTATGTCATTAGACGCATTTAGTTTTTGATAACTTCTCTTAAATGTGAGTGATTAGAATAATTTAAACATACAGTATGGATATAATGGAAATTAACTTTCATCGATGTGTTAATGAAGATAAACACGAAAATGTATATTTGATGATATGCAGATTCAGTTGACAATTGACAGAGTAAGCGTGGAGATCCATACATAAAGGTAGTCGATACTCGATACGTAACAATACATTATACATATATAACAATATCTATATATATAATAAAATCTTACAAATGATATAATTCCCCTAGAGTTACATTATCTATTTACGTACATTTCGCAATATCTCTAGATTTTATCTTCTACTCCAAAAGTATAGTACTGCTTACTTTACAAAAGAAAAGGAAGCTAATTTTGAAAATTCTTGTGGATTGCGATTGTTCAATTATATACATAACTACAAAGACACGGGTACATATCCCACAAAACGTCTCAAAAATCTCTTACGTAAGTAATTTATCAAATATATATATATATATATAACAATAAATTTGGTTAGCCCATGTTACAATCAAATTTAACCGAATTAGATTCTGTTATCTGATACCACTAATTTTAGTCTTCTTAAATACATGACAAGAAGTAAATAACTAAATTAAAATATACATGTAATTTGTGGGTTTAAAAATAGATTGTAATACAATGACAGTACGTATTAACCCAAATTACTATGTTAGCTAGTCTTTGGTTAATAGAGAATTTGAGTTCAAATAAAAAAATGTATATAAGTATTTTGAAAATAAAATAAAATAGGGGTGATGGAGGAAGACAAGAAAGAGGAATTTGGTGCTTGGTGTTTGTTTGTAAGCATTAAATAATAAAAGGAGAAGAACTAAGAAACATTAAATAAGGAAGAGAATAAATATGGGAAGAAACGACACTTCCTCTCCGACAAAGATTTTGGAAGCGTGTTAGAAAGAAAACTACACCCTATTTGAATCGGAAGGACCAATTTGACTGTGGACCAATTTGATATGGTTCGCATAAGATTGTTTCAACAGTTTAAAACTTCCGGTTACTATCATTTAGTCAGCAAAAATTTTGTAGACTATTTATTTTGAAAAAATAATGTTCTAAGATTCAATGTGAGTATTCTGTTAATATAATTATTAGTTTATGTATAAAAGAGAACTCCAATTGTTGAAACAAATTGAAAAATAGATTTGGTGTAGAAGATGATCAACCATTACATGAAAGATATATCTATAGTTCATTCTTCTATATTCTAATTGGTTATATCATTTATTTAAATCAAGAAACAAACAAAAAAAAATATTTTGAGATGTCTAAAAAAAATATATTAAGATGTCCGGTCTAACTTTAGATTAGTTTTCGATGTTTTATCTTAAGATTTCACGGTTGCAATTTCGTTTTTGTATTCTTTGTGGTCATGTAAATTTAGGATGGTGAATTTTTTTTGCTCGAGATTTAAAATTGTTTTTCTCGATTTTTTCCTTGATGCAACATCAAAATTGAAGTCGATCTCATGGATTTTGTATTAAAAAATAGTCAATTCTGACCATATTTCCGACTAAAATATTGGTTAGAAGAAAAAATCCATCCTTTATTTTTGATAATTTTAGGACGAAAATGAGAATTAATTAGAAAGTGTTCAGAAAATTCTTATTAAAAGCTATGGTTGGAAAGTGATTAAATTTTTTTTAACTATTTTCTAACGAATATAACATATGCCAGGAAATTACTTGGAATATTCTTACGAAATATGCTTGGAAATGGTGGAATTTACAAGTAGAACTACACATAAGTATTTCATCATTAGAGACTTAGTTTATCCAAATCTTACTTTAGATTTTGGTAATAGACCTGTAGTTTTTGATAGGATACAAATGTACTCATTACTTCCATGTGAATTCTAAGATTAAAATTAGCTATACGGCGAATTTATCCAAGTTATATATTAAAATCCTTTATTTAATCTCTACAATTAGAGTAATTTTCATATGTAATAAATTAAATACTCGAGAAGTTAAGAGTGAAAAAGTATACATTAGCCACGGTAAATGATCCCCGTTATATATATGTACTTATACGTATCAAATTGGAAATGTAGATTTTATCTGCTAGATTATTCATGTAGAGTTACTAGAGTAGGCAAGTAAATGAACGCTATAAGTTCTTTATAAGCATCAATTTGTCTAGGTGAAAACTATATATATGTATTGTATATAAATACATATCAGAAGACGTATATTAGTAAATACATTTATAAGTAAAAAATAAAAAATAAATACTATTGTATTGTTTTTTTCTGACTCGTATATTGTAGTAAGTTTTACAAGTATATATGTAAGGATTTCTTGGAAATTGAAATCACTGGGAAACAGAATATTAGGGATCTGAAAATCTGGATTTAAAATTAGGGGAAATTTATCTACATATGCACAATCGTTGCATTGGGAAGCCCACCATTCTCTCTCACTTGGTAAAGTTTTTCTAGATCTAGGGTTTCGTTTTATTGAGCTTCATCTTCGGCGGCGGATCTGCAAAGGAGGATCAGGGGTGAGCAAGCTCTTTCTCCGACAACGGGGTGTGGTTTCTTCCCCTTTCGAGGTAGTTGTGGCACCGGTTGGGATGGTTGAGAAGCTCTGGAGCTGTGGCTTTCCGGTTGAGGACGCTGGAAGGTTTGCCTGGAAGTCTTCTCGCGGCTCTGCCATCTTCACGGTCGCTGCGGCTACGGCGGAACTCGGAGGGGTTTAGGTGGGAAGCGTTGTTTCGTCTGGTGGTTAGCTGCAGATCTCTGATCTTAGAGGGCTATCGCAGATTCCGGAGTCAGGGTGTTCGTCTGAGCCATCGACCCTTGAATCCGCTGCGGTTTCGCATCCACCGGACCGGATCGAAAGTTATGTGCTCTGGAGGTTTGAAGGTGTTCGGATCTGGAGCGGAGGGGTTTGGTCCCAGTGCGACATATTGCTTGGTCAGGATATGTCGACGTAGAGCTGGTGTGTCGGAGAGTCGAGTTTTCTGGGAGGTTTGTAGCGGGATTGGCGAGTAGACGGTGAGGTGCATCGTCGGAAATTGGTTTCTTCCAACGGCGTTTTCAATCCTTCTTCTCTGCCTCAAAGCCGTGGACCTTGAAACCACTGGATCTAAGGCGACTGACTCTCTGCCACCGGTAACCAACAAGATCCGAGCTTCCGTTTTAGATTCCGGTGACACTTTCCGATTTCCTTTTTGTACCTGGTACCAAGTTTGTAAGGCCCAAGGCCCAGCCCATTAGGATTTTTTTTAAATAAAATATTATATTAAAAAAAAAAAAAAAAAAAAAAAAAAAAAAAAAAAAAAGAATATTAGGGATCTCCAAACCCTAGGACATTGATTCCTTCGAGATTACTGGTCTTCTTCCTTGTAGGCAAAAAAAAGATGTTTCATGTTTGGACAAAAAAGGGACTCGTTCGGTTCATGTTAGAAGTTAATTAAATCAAGTTCTACTTGTATGCGTCATATGACACAATGCCCTCGTCATCTTGTGCGTGACTGTGTGAGTGCGAACTTTTTTTTTTTTCGTTACAATTTTTTACAACCAATTCTTAAAAAACATTTTCCCTTGATTAATCTAGTGGTGCATATTTATAGCCACATTTTAATATGCCAGCTTTTTCTTTGCCCCACTCTAACAGAGTGAAATAAAGAACGAACAATTGTTTATATAATATATAAACACTATGTTTAGTATATTGTTTTGTTATAAGAGAATGAACATTTTATACGAAAAATCCACAGTGACTTTATTCCACGATGAAATGATATCAAGACATACATGTTCTTACCTTTACCTTTCAACGAAAATCAGAGGAAAAAAAATAGTAATTACTTATAGAAAAATGTTTTTTTATAATAATTATTATATGGAAAAAAGTACATCTGATGTAATAAAGTCGCATACCGACTTTGTGACTCGTTTTTATGTATTTGATTAGTTAAGTACAGAGTTCGTTAGATGTATTTGCATTGTTACAATTACAGAAAACCCTACGCAACACAATTCAGTACTTTTTACGTCAGCAAAAATAGAATCTTTCGTTGAAAAAAATACAAGAATCTTTTTTGTCTTAATTTTCTTACCTTTTTCTAATTGGATATGAATTTTTATTATGGAAGATAAATACGACACCATGCACGATTTTCACACTCATCGGCAATCGACTAAACCATTAACCATTATATCTGAGAATTGATTATATGTAAACATAGATATTGGTTACACAATCCTGACTATCAGACTATGCCACATACTGTATTTATTCGTTAAAACTTATATCAAATTTTAAAATACTGCAGTTACTAATTACATTATTAAAAAAATATGCAATTATTATTATATTCTATAAAATATTATAGTTTTATTTCAATTTTTAATTATTATTGGAATCATTTATAAATTATATTACTTAGTGTTCTTTAAAAAGTCCATACTACCTAATTAAAGTACTTATTTAAAAAAATCTAAAAGTACGAAAATTATTACTAAAAAAACAAATAGCTACATGATTTTAAAAGTATATGTGACATCTAATACAACGACGGGGTCGTGTTTTATTGAAAATTTTGTTATCAAAGTGAAAGTTTACATGTCACTTTTAATTTCGTATACAATGAGTAAATAAGCAAAAAAAATGTTAGCTCGGCTAGTACCTACAAACTAAAACCCTAGTATTTGGCCCAGGATATAATCATTGCCAGTTTAGAACTAATTAGCCAACCTAAACCGTTAGATCAAAGAAGCAATCTTACTAATCAAATTATAAAAAAAAAACAACAAGTTTCAAGAACGAAAAAAAGGATAATTAATTTACATTAGATCAAAAGGCGAATGCATAGATCATAGATGCACTTGTGAGTTGTGATATACCCAAAACTATATTTAATTATATAATATATATTCGAAAATTTTATACACCGTATATAAAATATTCGAATAATCCTTTTCCTTGATTTAAAAATATTTTCAGCTTGTTTTTCTCAACTCATGTATTAATTTAAATAATAAAAGTAGCTACCACCTTTCTCTGCCCCACTTTAAGATAAAGCTAAAGCATGGAAAAAAGCATGGGAAAAAAGTAAATATATGATATGAAATTAAATAAATCTAAAACAAAAAAAAAGAGAGAAATTAAAGGAACGAAAAAAAGAGAGAGGAAAAAGACAAAATTTAAAAACAAAACAAAAAAAGAATTCCAAAGAAATTAACATCACATGTTATCAAATGAGATCAAAATTTAAGTTAGTTTTGAGTTTTCTCTCTCTTTCTCTTCTCTAAAAGTACTTAAGCTAAAGAATCAAACACTTCTCAACGTTTCTCCAAAGCCTCTGATTAGTAAACACATAAAGAGAGAGAGAGAGAGAGTAGAGAGAAAAGGTGATGAATAGAGGTGTGTTGGAGAGTTCGCCGGTTCAACAGCTGATGGCAGCCGGAAACCCTAACTGGTGGAACGTAAGCGGCGGCATGAGGCCACCCCCACCGTTGATGGGTCATCAGCAGGCGCCGTTGCCGCCACATATGACTCCTAACAACAACTATCTCCGACCACGGATGATGCCCACTCCCCTGCCGCACTTCTTGCCATCTCCGGCGACTTCGTCTTCCTCTTCTTCTTCACCATCTTTGCCTAATAACCCTAATCTCTCTTCTTGGCTTGAAAGCAATGATCTCCCTCCTGAGTCTTGGAGCCTTAGCCAACTTCTTTTGTAACTATCCCTCTCTCTCTCTCTCTCTCTCTCTCCCTCCATAAATATTCCAAAATGAAATATTCTCTACGCACATGACATGATCTTGTGTTTACCTGACTAGTTCACTCTTTGTTTTCTCGTGTGTTGCTACCTAATCTTGATTACTTCTTTGTTATGACATATATACGTATGTATACACATGTGTGTATATGTATTTTAAGTATCAAATAAACAATCTAATATTTTTGGATATTTTCTTTGTGGACTTAGGGGTGGATTGATGATGGGAGAGGAAGAGAGATTGGAGATGATGAACCATCATAATCATCATGATGAACAACAACACCATAGTTTTCAAGGGAAGATGCGATTGGAGAATTGGGAAGAACAAGTGTTAAGCCACCAACAAGCTTCCATGGTTGCTGCTGACATCAAACAAGAGAGTAACATTAACAACAACAATGGCTATGTCATATCTTCTCCGAACTCACCTCCTAACAAATCTTGTGTTACAACAACAACCACAACAAGCCTCAATAGTAACGACGATAACATCAACAACAATAATAATATGTTGGATTTCTCCAGCAATCACAATGGTCTTCACTTGTCAGAAGGGAGACACACTCCTCCGGATCGATCCTCTGAGGTAACACTTCTTCCACATCTCAGAGATTTTGATAATATAAGGAAATAATATCTTGTTTACATATAAATTAGTAAACACATCAGCTACTATGAAAAAATGAAATCTAAAACGTGATTTCAAAAGAATAGGACAACAAGTCTTATTTTAAGGTTTGGATCTAAATTCAATACGCAACCAGGATAAGTTTTGCTATGAATTTTTTTGATTAATGACTAATTGATCTTTGTTTTGTTTGTTATCTATATATGTGATGAAGTGTAACAGCTTAGAGATTGGTGGGTCTACTAATAAGAAGCCAAGGCTCCAACCTTCTCCTTCGTCACAATCAACCCTCAAGGTAACTAATTGATTATATCAACGAAACTTTAGATAACTTATATAACGTTTTCTGTATATAAATTCTCTCCCTGACATCATAATAACAAAACAAAAACACAAACACAAAGGAGAACAGAAGAAGCAAACAAAACAGAATGGGCACAGAATAAGCTGTGTGGTTTTGTGTTTTGTAACTCTTTTGTTCTCTCTTGTTTTGTCTTTTTCTTCCTTCTTCATTATTCCTTTCCTCTCTTCTTTCATAAAAATCAAACTTAAATATATCTCAACATTCTCCTTAGAATTAGATACTATATATATTAAATTTATACTTTGGATTCTAATATAATGATAATTTTATATACTAGTGAAAGTAAAATATTATTAATCACTTCTACTTACTAAGTAAGCACGTTTTCTGTATGCATGGTAATTAGTAAAAAAATATAACCACACATGCACATATATAGAAAGCTTTTAATTGATGCTATTAATTAATCTATGGTGATAAGTTTTTTTGAATGAAATCTATGGTGATAATTAAAGGTGAGAAAGGAGAAACTAGGAGGCCGAATCGCAGCGCTTCATCAGCTAGTATCTCCATTTGGAAAGGTAAAGATCGATTTGATTAACAAATCACATTTATTAATGTCGTCTAATATTCCTTTATCAAATCAACTTTTAACATTAATTTTGTAGATATTTTTAGTTTCATTCTTGTTAATCTAAATCATTCTTCATCCCTTTTTACCCATCTTTTGCAGACTGACACAGCATCTGTCCTGTCGGAAGCTATTGGATACATTAGATTCCTTCAGAGTCAAATTGAGGTGTGACTCGTCTTTTCCAAACTCTAAATATTCTCAATTTCCTTTAAGTAAAATAAAAATAATGCTTAAAAAGTTAAACTTCTAGAAAATTAAAATGTGTCAGAGGATTCCAAGTGATTACTGAGAAATAAATTATAATGATGATATTATAAGAGAATGAATAAAGATAGTATAAAGTTTTGTTCTCTCCATGTTAAGTAACATTTGATTGATGTGATTATATATAAAGTATTTATGTTTTTTTTGCAACTATTGCATTGTTGCAGGCTCTGAGTCATCCATACTTTGGTACGACTGCCTCGGGGAATATGAGGCACCAACAACATGTAAGCACCAAATTTTCGTATATCTAGTTATACTGATATACACAAACACATCATCATGCTATAGTTTATACCTTTAACTTCTTCTTTTTTGATAACCTACACGAAATTTTTTTATACTTATATATACTAAATTATCTCTTAACTATGGTTTTTTTATGAATAGTTGCAAGGAGATAGGAGTTGCATATTTCCTGAGGACCCTGGCCAGGTGCGTCCATTTTTTCTTGGTCATTGTACTTTATATATAATTAGGGTCACTATACTTTTTATTGGATCAATTGAATCCAAATCTAAAAAATGTGGACAGCTTTAGTTTCCAAAATTTATCCTTTTTTTTTTTTTTTTTTTTTGCTTTTCTACTGTTTTCTTTAAAGTAAAGTTGAATTAATATTAAAAGATGCAGCGGCCAGCTTTTTTTTCACCCTCCCTTACATTATTATATACTAGCAAAGTTCGTTAATACCAACAAAGCACTAAATTTATTAAAATATCAACTTTTTCTCCTCACTTGTTTTCTTCATCTAAGTGCATTTCAAGTTGTTTTGGCGGGCTTTTATTTTCTCTAGCGAAAATTCAATGAAATATCTATTTTCAGCCAAAGTATCACATGAATCTCAATTTTAAAAGTATATTTTATGTGTCTTTCTGTCTCATAGTGAATGTTGTTTCATATTTTTTCAAATTATATTGGATTTGTCTAATAATTGTATTCTTAATAATATATTAACATTACCTCACTGCACTTTTCAACATAATACGCTATACTATTTAATAAAGCTAAAAAAAATAAAACTGTAAACACATGTAATTAAGGATTTAGACGATATTGTTTTGTAAAGTGGAAGAAGGGTGGCATAACATTATTAATCACCTCTTTATATAGGTTTTAGAACATGTGTTTAGTATTTACTTTGTTGTTAATCTATGCTATATAAATCATAATTGATTTTTTTAATTCTTGATATGGTTTTAGCTCGTGAATGATCAGTGCATGAAGAGAAGAGGAGCTTCGTCGTCATCATCTACGGACAATCAAAATGCAAGTGAAGAGCCTAAGAAAGATCTGAGAAGTCGAGGTTTATGTCTTGTCCCAATCTCATGCACACTCCAAGTAGGCAGCGACAACGGCGCCGACTATTGGGCTCCAGCACTCGGCTCCGCCGGTTTCCATTGAGCCAATGAAATTACGCCACGTGAAATTCCAACGTTAGAAAAAAATGATATAACATCACGAGCAGTCAGTCTACTGAGAAAACAACAAATTGAGTTTCCAAGGCTGATTGCTCATGATGCTATACAAAGTACTTCGTTTAAAACTTTGCTAGAGAATTTGCGTTTGGCGTTTCATCATTTGATGCGTTATCAGATGATATGACCAAGTGATATCAATTTATGTTCTTGCTTTAGGAAACTGTTTGTTTTCTTCTACCGGTTAATTGTAATTTGTGGTTAAGTACTTATTTTGATTACTTCCACGTGGTTTGTATTGTTATAATTTTGCTATTACTTTATAATATGTCTATTGTGTGGGATAATATCAGGCCCGTCTCTGCCCATAGGCAACATGGGCTTTTGCCATGGGTCCAAATCCAATTTCAAATTTTTCTTCAAGTAAAAAAGGTCCAATTTTTTAAAAAAATTATTTTTAGTAAGAATTTTTTATTTTTTTTTGGTTTTGATAAGGGCCCTCAAATTAATTAAGACGGTACTGGATAATATACGGGGAAAAAAATTAATGTCCCGGAATATATTAAGAAAATATCGATGCGTAGTTCTTAATTCATGTAAAAGATCATTAACAATGAAAACCTGAATAGAAGAAAAGCACTAAAGAGAGCGAAAAATTTCAGAAATTATGAATTATATTGTACTTCACTTCACCATGGGTGAACTAGAGGAGGATCACTAACAAAGAGGAAAATAAGAAACAAGATATCATCACTTTTGATAATTTAATTTAAACTATTCACTTCTTCTCTTTGGTGTGAAGATCATCAAAGAACTTCTTAGGGTTGCTCTCAAAAGCATCCCTCGAAATGTGTTGACCTCCAGCAGATCCTGGTATACTTTTATACAAAAAAAATTATCTGATAGTAATTTGTGACAACATGGTCAAAGTGACATGGAATGTAATTACCGGCCGATGTTATCTCTATTTTCATGAAAATTGGTGATAATTTTCTCGTAAAGTAAAAAAGCCCAATACAACAGATTCGGGCCTTCGCTTAAGCCCGACCAAATTATCTTTGTCCAATCATCGCTTGGCTCACTGGTTTGATCATAACACGCACTTTTTTATACGCCGGTACAGTTTTGCAATGTCAAATTAAACTGTATTTACTTGCGCAAATTCTGTATAAATTATTAAATTATGAAAAAAATATTTTAATTGCAAAATATATATTTTAGTTGTTTGTATTTTAGTTTGAATTGTCAAATAAAAACACGCGAAATAAATTTCCATTCTAATTTGAAACAAAGTATGTCGAACTGAACAAATCAAAAAGACAAATCCAACTGAAAAACCAAAACATCCATACCAAAAAAAAAAAAACATATGATTAATATACCTTATCTTTTGCAGTGGATAATATTATTGAGGGACATAATATAGTGGATTAAGGGATTTATCCATAACACCGGCCGATCCAACAACAAATTATTATATTGATCAAATAAATAACGTTGTTATGTCCAAAAATGACAAAATGAAAAATCCATTACTTCACAGAAGCTTTCCACCCAAAAAAGCAGACCATCAATAAAAGAGGAAAAAAGTAGAGAACTCGACGTTTATTAAATACTAAAATGTTGATGGGAAAAAACACTACTGTATTTCAGTTTTTATATATATATTTTTTGATAAGAAGTATATATATATATATATAGCTTATGGAATTCCCATATTAATTCCTTAGTAAATTGAGATACAGGTGGCTATAATCATTTGCTTAGATGCCTTCACGTCTAAGCTCTCAAGGTTTATGGTCCATTTCAAAAGCTCCTTTACGAAAACTCCAAAAATGAAACATTATTAAAAACTAATTAATAACAACATATAAACTTTCAAGTAAATTTAGAAAAATAAAGTACTAATTTTCATTTTTCAAAACGAGAATAGGGAGATTAAATTAGAAGTTTATATATTTAGCCTTATTGATGAGATTAGATGATCTATATACTGTGGGAATATGGTTTTGTGAAGGAAATGGAAATGGTGTGTCGTTTTCGCCAATAATTAGTTTTATAGTTGAAAACTGCATGCATGTCGCTTCCACGTATTCTTCCTCCATCCCGACGTACACGTGCTGTCGTTTTCGATTCAGTTTTGTGGCTACTGGCAACTCGGGTATATAGTTGGACTACATAAGCAAAATTCATGTGTCTACTCTTAACACAAATTTTGAACTGCTGTTAATTACATATCTTCTCTTGTAGACACTCCTTCAAAATTTTCTTTAAAATATAATTCCGAAAAAAATATTTGGACCACAAACTGAAAATTCTTATGGATTTGTAATTGATCAAAACGTTAATAAAGGATCAGAAAATTAGAAATAGACTCAAAGACCTTTTGGTTAGAGCTTGTGGTTATTAGTGTAGATTCCATTTGAAAGTATAAATGTTATTTACAATTATTTAATTGTGAGGGGTCCATTTGTGAAGTAACACGTATAAGAAATTTCTAAAGACAACAAAGTAAATGTTAATCGCCACGTACGAAGATGACATTTCCTTTAATTTGTTGGATCTCCTTAGTGGCTACGGCAACGGTCTAAATTTGCTATCAACTTTGAAGACATGACTCAACTAATATAATCCTATTAATTTTATAGAAAACTTTCGAGAACATATACAGTTAGGGACAATCTAATCATAGTTAATGTTGCATTTGATTTGATTTGGACGTGATACTCTAAGCGCAATATCTTTAAAATGTGTGATATTTTAAATTGAAAAAATATCAGTGTAGGTTTTCATTTTCTGAATCTATATACAATATATAAAATGGTAAACGTAGATACGAAGAAAAACATCAAGTCCAGGTGATATATATATATTTTTTGATATAAATTTCAAACATTACCTTACCACTTTAGAGGTAATATAACTTTAACTAAAATCCTTAATAAAAAAATATTTCCTTATATTATTTTGTTGTAAGCAAAACTCAACTGGCTTACAATCCCCATAGACCAGCCTACCAAAATCGGTACTCATGACAAGCTCACGAATGATATTATTATTTGGTTTACTTAATGCATACTCTATGATTATTATCATTTTCTACTATTACTATATCACTCACTTTTGAATCATCCTAACCACCATAGCTACAATTCGGTTGCTTACTTTAGAGTTAAAGCTCCTTTTACTCTAAATTTCGTATCCATCATCTAACGGTTAGATCTGTACGTGTTTTGATTTGTGGATATCTTGATTCTAATATAAAAAATGAAAAATAAAGAAATAAAGCAATTAAATCATTATACAGAGAAGACTTCTTTTTTGGCGACTACTCTAACCTCTTAATAAGAAAGAAATATCTTCTTTTTTAAAAGTTGTGGTTTTAGGTTATTTCTCATTCTTATTATTTAATTATGCAATATCCTTTTACATATTTATTATATTATTTTTTCTTATCCTTTAAATACCCTCTACTTCCTCCCTCCAATGACAATATCATATCTATCATATCTTACAAGAGTGAGACAAGCAAAAGAAGAAGAACAAAAAAATTATTCTCTCCAAAGAAAATAGTAAAGATGGAATCTTCTGTACCAAAGAGAGGCTTATACATGGAAATGGAACAAAACGCTCAAGTCGCAGCCAAGAGGCTTTGGAAAATCGTCCGCATAGTCTTCTGTGTTTTAAAAACCGGTACAGTCAAAAGCAAGCTCATGCTTGACTTAAACCTAATGCTTAAGAGAGGTAACAAAGCCATCACTAACCTCCGCCGACGATCAAGCCCCACCGGCGGTTCTGACGTCAGCTCCACACGCGTCCGTGACTACGACCCTTTTGCCTTTATGTCCAAACGCAAACGCCGCGTCCATGGCGGTTATGACAACGAAGAAGATGCGGTGGAGGCAGCGGTTAAGAAAGTTTTTGAGTTAATAGGAGAGAATGATAGGAAGACGGTGGCGGCAGAATCGGCCAGAGAGTCGCCGCTGATAATGTCTCCGGCAGTGAGACAGCTTAGGGTGACGGATTCGCCGTTCCCGTTAGACGACGGCGGAGATCATGATCATGTGGTGGATAAAGCCGCAGAGGAGTTTATAAAGAAGTTTTATAAGAACCTTAAGCTGCAAAAGAAGATGGCTAACACGCTAGAGTCGCCGAACCACGATGGATGGGTTAGATGATCCAAGCGTTTAGAGACCAACGCAATTTGTTCACTTTGTGGGGGTTGGATTGCAAAAGAAAAACATAAGGGGAAAATTGAGAATACATGTATAAATGTTGGGGTTGGAACGGTGATTTACAAGTTTTCTTAGATATATTTCCATTTGAGTGTTGAATACTTAAATTTGGCTTGTGTTTCTTTCGTCGGTAGTTTGATGTAAACATGGCTATGTATATATTTTCCTATCTTAATGAGAAGAATACTATATACACACACTAGGTAGATTTATCAAATACACAGGTAACATCATATTTAAATCGGAATATTTAAAAAAACAGAAATAAGATTAATTGATATGTTAGTAGACGCACACTCAAGGATTCTATTTAAGAGAAACTTAGAGTAGAGAAATGAATAAGATAAAATGTCGCTCTCAAGTTGTTCATCGACCAACCATAACGTTTCGGGCAATTTAATTTATATCATATATATATGGAGAATTGCAGGCTAAGGCCATTATTCAAGTATACGTCTTCCTCAAGTATTTAAACACGCACAACGTCTTTACTCATACATCAAAAAACGACGTCATTTTGGAATGTAGTCTAAATTATTTTGGCGATTCATAATATGAACTATTTTGTCAAAGTGTTTCCACTACGATTCGACCATTCGAGTAATTTTGTTATTCCGATATTTATTTGACATACTAGTCAAGGCATGCTATTGTTGTTAACACAAACACCAAAACTTTTTGGGCTTCACCTTCACAACAGTCGGCTTTACCTTCGCAACCACAGTCTTCACCGCCAATCGCTCTTTCTCCGGAGGCTCTTCTACCGAATCACCAACGACCACTTCAGAGCGAGTTGGTTCTAGGGATTGTTCCACTTCCACTGCTTTGGATGATATACATATATAAATATACAACATCAACAAGCATTGGATATCTTATAAAATATAGAAAAGTTGTTGAAACCATAGATCATGATAAAGATGATAGAGAAATAAATATTCTTACAATGTTGAGGTTGTGTTTTAGGACAATTTTCAAAAACCCACAAATATCTCAAGACGATGGAGACAGAGAGAACAACTACGATGAACCATATACTCAAATCCCAAACCAAATACTGGCTCAAATCCCAAACCAAATACTGGCTCAAATTCCAAACCCAATCCATTTCTTTAGTTTTCTTCTAAACTTTCTCAAAACAAAAAGTTTATAAAACATTTATCATTTACTCATGCTTACCTTGTTAAATGCCATTGATTGTCTTCTTCACCACATGCACGCTTTAGCCTAATAAACCAAGTTTAACCGAACCAAATCAATTAGTATCACAAAACGACGTCGTTAAATAACTTTGACGAAAAACACCTCAGAAGAAACTCAAAATTACGATGTTATACCACTTAACCTTCGATAACTACTAGAATCAATCAATCACCACAGAAACTCAATGCCACTACTCCTCCGTCGATTTCTCTCTCCCTCCGTCGTCTCCTCCTTCTTCCTCCGTCGCTCAATGGCTTCCTCATCAATCTCCTCTGATCCCATCACTCCATCAAACACCAAAATCGGATGGATCGGAACCGGAGTCATGGGCCGATCAATGTGTGGACACTTAATCAAAGCCGGTTACACCGTCACCGTCTTCAATCGAACCATCTCCAAAGCTCAAACTCTTCTCGACATGGGAGCAAACCTCGCTGACTCACCAACCTCAGTCGCTGCACAATCCGACGTCGTTTTCACCATCGTTGGTTATCCTTCCGATGTCCGTCACGTCCTTCTCGATCCAAAGTCCGGAGCTTTATCTGGTCTCCGTCAAGGAGGTGTTCTCGTTGATATGACTACTTCAGAGCCTTCTTTAGCTGAGGAGATAGCTAAAGCTGCTTCCTTTAAGAATTGTTTCTCAATAGACGCTCCGGTCTCAGGTGGTGATTTAGGAGCTAAGAATGGGAAGTTATCTATATTCGCCGGAGGAGATGAAACCACCGTGAAACGTTTAGATCCTTTGTTTTCGTTAATGGGTAAAGTCAACTTCATGGGAACAAGTGGGAAAGGTCAATTTGCGAAATTAGCTAATCAGATTACAATTGCTTCGACTATGTTAGGACTTGTGGAAGGTTTGATTTATGCTCATAAAGCTGGACTTGATGTTAAGAAGTTTCTTGAAGCGATTTCTACTGGTGCTGCTGGTTCTAAGTCTATAGATTTGTATGGAGATAGGATTCTGAAGAGGGATTTTGATCCAGGGTTTTATGTGAATCATTTTGTGAAAGATTTAGGGATTTGTTTGAATGAATGTCAGAGGATGGGATTGGCTTTACCTGGTTTAGCTCTTGCTCAACAGCTTTACTTGTCTCTTAAGGCACATGGTGAAGGTGATCTTGGTACTCAAGCTCTTATCTTGGCTCTTGAGCGTCTCAACAATGTCTCTGTTCAACCATCTGTCTCTTGATTTAGGTTCTTGCACTTTCTGTTATGTGTGTGTTTGAGATTTTATGTTGTTCTGGAGAAAATATTTGATCTTTTGTGTACCCATTTGTTGCTAGAACATGAAATAAGAAGTAAACTTTTGTGTACACATATGAAATTTCACTGAGATCTGGAAAATCTAGGTCGTAGATTCATACACAGTAGTGTGTTCTGTGCTCAATGTTGAGGAAAAATGAAATCTTTATATACTCAGACTCGAGTGAAGTGAGCTTTGAATTTTTATAGTTTTTACAACATATCTGGTTATAAAATCCCAGAATCTGAAGAACTGAGTCTTTTATTTTTGAAGAGCATGAAAACAAATATTTCTCCCAAGGAAACTTATTTGCTACAAGAAAGTCTTGGGGAAGAGGAAAAACATAGAATGCTTTTCTTTTATGACGCCTGAGACCTTCGCTTAGGCGTTTTCTGATGGCGAAAAGCTTCATTAAATTACCGAAAAATGGCGCTTGTTGGGAAGGTTTTAAGAGTCTTCAAGGTACAGAGAGTGAGAAGCTGCAAGAAGCGCAGCTCCAATGCCTGATCCATCATTGGAGTGAGTGACTTCAATGCTTCCTGAAGCTTCGTCTCCAAGCAACTCTTTTAGTGAGCTCTCCATACACTCACTAAACTGAGTGTAATGCTCAAACAATCCACCATCCATGGCTATAACCGATTTCTGCATCTCCTCGTCTTTGGTCGTATCTCTTCCCAGTTTCTTCAGGATACCATAGATTCCAGCAGCAGAGAGACGAGCGCCTCGGGTTGCTATGATGTTGCAGAGACTGATCACAACTTTTCTCATTTTCAGAGAAGTTGTAGGGACCTCCAATATATCCTTAATCTTGCTCCCAACAATCTTCAAGTCTGGAGAAGTGTCGTTGTGCATAGCCGACATGTGAGGGGTCCTGCAAATGATTGAACTTTAGACAAACTCATTCCGAAAACAATGAAACTTTAGATTAACCGATTCGCATAAGTTGGAACTTTAGACAAACTCATTCCACAAAAGATGAAACTTTAGATTAACCGATTCGCATAAGTTGAAACTTTAGATAAACCCATTCCTCGAAGGATGACACTTCGGATACAAACTGCTCAAAAACGTAAAGTAGTAAAGAGTACCTAATGATGAATGGTATTCTCAGCTTAGATGGGACGGTATCGCCAAAGAAAGCAGCATCTTCAGCCATCTTTAGAAGAACTCTTCGCAAAATCTCTCCCAAGTACATACCGGAAATGATTTTCTCAAGAATCTAGAAAACGACAAATCCACATAGAATCTCATTTCTCGTGACAGCTCGTAGGTATTGCAATTTGTAACAACAACCCAGAGTTTAAAAACTCGTACCTGCTCGCCTGGATTCAGACTCTCGAAATCCAGCGAGTGATCAAACTCTGTTAATGGGAGATGTGATGACCTGAAGTTTCCCCATTCCATGTTTATAACCATTTCTCCTGAGTTTGGAAGCGGACCATGCCATTTGGGGATCGCCGTTGCACGCTCAACATAGGCTGCGTTTGTCCCAGTGCCTAAAATAACAGCAGCAACAACATCCTGGTTATAGTATCTACCACCGGCTAGAGTTCCAACGGTATCATTAACCTGTAAACCATCAAAAACAAATCAACAAACTTATGACAGAACGATTTAAAAGAGAGCATACGAAGATTAATAACTCACAAGTGCTGCGATTCGCATGTCAAGCCCAACTCTTTCCATAGCCTTATTAAGTGCTCCAACAACATCTTGTCCAACCTATGCAACAGGTTAAACAAAGATCAGAGTAAAGGCGAAAACAATCATTTCTAAGAGAAATAGTTAAAAGGGAATCGAGCTTAACTGCTTCTTCAATGGAAAAGCCTTTTGTCCATTTGATGAGACTACCAGAGTCTAAAGAAGTCTGCTTAACCGGAAACGAGAAAGTGAAACCTAATTCCCTCTGTCTACCTTCCGGGAGATGAAAGTCGTCGCATTCTGTGGCGACAAACTTTGCAAGAGCTTCAGCGATAAAATTGAACAACTCCTGAATCCATCATAAGAACACAGAAGAATCTTGTTACACATAGATCATCTAAGACTAACATGACATTTTTTAAAAACAGACTTAAAACAGAAACTGACATCTGAACCACCAGTCATCAAATGGGGAGGAATCGAAACTTCTTCGAATTCTTGTTTAACAACACGCTCTTGCTTCCCGCCAAGAAGCACACGCATGACACGGAAGTTTGTTCCACCTAGGTCCAATGCATAAAAGAGACCCTTTTCATCCCTGTTTATATCAATGGTAGTAAATGTTAGATAGATTCTCTTGACCTACAACATGAAACTTGACGCATCGACTAACAAGATTAAAGCGAAGATGAATGTCACATATGAAAATGCCTTCTCGAAATGTGACACAATCAATCTCATTAATGTTCCAAAGGTAGACCTTTTTCAGAGTTTTGTGAAGACTAATCTTATCAGACAGTCCATAAGACAACAAAAGTGATGTTTGTGGACAGACTTTTCAGACAAATCATATCCACATCACTGAAATTTTTGGCCTTAATCTAACTATGAACAAAACGTCAAATAAATAAAACTAAAATCACAAATCCATGAAAACAAAACAACAAAACCAAGCTTCGTATGAGTGATACAACAAAACTTATAAGTAAATGAGATTCAGTGGGACATGATCTGGATTCCAAAAGATTCACTGATACTGAAACAGTAGATCCATAATCCTATCTAATCGATCAATTTTGACCACAAACGATACAAAACAGACAACAGAAACCATTAAGAGACAATGCAATTGAATCTCAAAATCAGCAAGACTAAAAATTTCAATGAAAAGGCATCAGAATTAAAAATCAACAATCCAATTAGAAAATTTACCCAGAAGGAAGATTATCAACGTAGCTGATAAGCATTTTGAGTTTGCTACCACCGTCGGAGGCAAGACCAGCATGCATCTCAACGGTCATAGCATCAGCCACTTGTCTCAGTTTGGAGATCGGAGTCGCACAATCCTCTTCAAAAGCCTTAAGGATGGCCAAAACACGTCCCCACTTCCCTGAGCTCTGCATCCGTCGTCGAACAACCAAAACAGCCACCGCACAAACAGCCGCCGTGCAAACAACAGTCGCTCCAACAGCTACTTTGCCCATTTTCTCCGATTTGGAATCAAAACAAACGAATCTAAAAAAAAAAGATCGGATTTTTACGATTCCGATCGCAAAAGTAACGATTACAAATGACTAAAATTGGAAACCCAGAAAGAAGAAAGAATCAAAATTTCGAGTGAATTGAGGAAATTAGAGGAACCTAAGATGGATCTAATACCGATCTACTCGAGCGAGCTTGGTGGGTTCGTCAAAAAACAGTGTAGAAACCACGTAAGCGGGCTTCTCTCGTTCTTGTCCGTAAAGTATGGAAAACAAAACAAGGAAGTGGTAATAGAATTTTTGTTGGAATGACGAAATTAACCTTTTAGTCTAATTTGGTTTTTATCCTTTTCTCCACCTAAGTTTCTGGTAGAACCAATCATTCTCAAACCTAATCAACCACAAGATAATTGCACATTCTTTTCTTTTTTTGTCCTTTTAATTGTTATCTCTGATTATTCTTAATTAAGCAACGACACCTTTTAATTTGCTATACTTTTATACAAAAAGTTTGCTTCAATGGAAGAACATGGTTCATAATCCTCATTCGTATTGTTGTGTCTCAAATCTAAGACCTTAGCTTTCTTCTTTCAAAAGATTATAAATGCTCAATCATAAGAGGTAATGGCTCCAAATAAAATAGATAAACAATGCTTTTATCAATAGATAACTAAAGCCGATAAAAATTTACAGACAGATATGATGTGGATTATCCACTTTTTTTTTTGATAAAATGGATTATCGATTTGACAGATAAATATTCAAGTATGTTATTATCCGGAATTTCGAATTCAAATGTGTGAAAAAAAAAAAAAAAAAAAAAACCACTATATCGATTTGACAAGGAAACAAATAGTTTGGTCTCAGATAGGCGACTTTTTTTGTTTGGGCCGGTTCATAATGTTACCCTATTGTAACACTAAGGCCTGACTTAAAGTCTCCAAAGTTAGTCCATTCACTCAAATAGAAACTAATGGACCTTATAAGTATAATCTATGCAAGGCCCATTATTAATATAGATTTACAACTAATTTGCTATGAAAAAGGCCAGTCAGTATTATTAATAGGTTTACGCTACATACATGTTGATAATGCTAGTATTAAATTATGTTCTTAGAGATCTTAAATTTTGATTTTTTAATAAAATCTTCTTCAAATGGAATTATAAGGTTTTTTTTTGGACAAAAAAGAAATAAACTAGTATCATATTCTATGTCCGTGTGGGAACCAACAATTTCAGCATCATTAGATTCTCCATTATCTTAAAAAAAAAAATGTAATTTATCTCTAAATTTGTAAATTATGCTGTTATAATATTTTGCAATAATGCCTTAGTAGTTAGTACATCAAATAACAATTTTTTTCTTTACAAGTCAACTCTCAATTGTAATTAGGAATATTATTTATTTTAGTTGATGTTATTATGACTAACAGTATTTGTCAGATTTTAAGAAATATAGCTGATAGTTAATTACTTGATCTCAACTGATTAGTGGTCCCAATCCAGTTGACCAATGTTGTTTTGATTTGATTAACCTTTGATTAAGAAGAACACTGAATAAATTTAGATACTCTAGATATCATATAAAATTATTTTATTTATATACAATTAAAAAGCATGTATCATTACATAAAATAAAGGGTATTTATTACCCCCACAGGTTTGCTTTTGACCAAAATCTTAAGTGGGCAAACGAAATAATAGTAACACATGTCTCTGATTATTACCTCATGTTCGATATTTAACGACATCATTAAAATGCATTTTCCGACAGTAAAAAGAATGACAGAGAATTAACCATCGTATTTGTTTTTCCGTTAAGAAACCAATCCAAATAAACAAAAGTGAAAAAGTAAACCGAACAAATTATACATAGTAAAATATTAGAGAAACTAAATTAATTTAGTATGTTTCAATTTTGTTCTAGTATTTCTAAACTAGAAAAAGGAACTGTAGAAAGCCGGATGAAACTGGAACCAAATTAAAAACCAGAATAGACTATTACCATCTCTAATCCATCTCCATATTCAATTTCAATATAAAGTTTGAAGTAAACAATGCCTAAAATAAAATTATTCTATTTTGAAACAAAATTAAAGGAGATGCTCTTAAAATTGTGGAGACTAAAATTGCAGATGTGTGTTGTTGATATATACATATCGATTTTAGGTGATGTCAAACACTGATATAGTGGTTCATAATCAATTATATGTATTAAAAAGTCCAGTAATAATTTTCGAACAACAATTAAAAGATACTAAATTATATCGACCCCTCTAAATCTTATCCAAATCTTATTTTCATCATTAACAATTATGAAATCTTCGAATCAAGATGCCTGATTTAGTTAATTACATTTTTTTTTTGTCGTTGAACATTACTATCTTTAATATTATTAAAAACAAAATTAGTACTATATATTGTTTGCCAATCTACATAACATTATTGCTATCGTGAATAATTTTACGATCTTTAGAATTTTAAATTACGGTTTACTTTAATCGATTATGAGTCAATGACACTGTTTAGTTGTCATCACAACGATTTTATATTTTGTATTACATATATTATGCACACACAAAATGACCGTAGACTATGCTTTCGTTGCTCTAGCAAAGGCACCTAACTACAAACGTAAAACAAAACGATTTTGTCCAGGAAAAATAAAAGCATATTTAATTGTTTGTGTGTAAGAAGAAAACAACATATATTTTGACTTTTGAAAAAAATAAGAAGAAACATATATTTTGACTTTACGGACTTCATTTTTACGTTGCTTGTACTGCGTCCATAAAAAATTAGACAACTAGACATTTTAGTTCCCAAACTACTAGACTATATAGTACATGATATGCGACTATAAATGCATGAAACACGATACAAGTACCATACCAATTACATTTTTACAAACAAATATAGTGTATATATATTAATATATATATATGAATAATATGAACCATATGCATGCTTAACATGAAAAACGGGTACAAAAGAACCGGTGATAGTGTGTTTATATGATGCATGTGATTCACCAAAATTCAAAGTTTATGCAAGACTTTTTAATTTGTGTTTTACTACTATCATATGACAAACCAATAAGAATTTCTTTCTTTCTTTTTTGTTAAAGGTTCCATTATAACGTATATCTAACTAGTGTTCCAAAATAGATTTGAATTCGTGTCAAATAGACTGACGCATGCTGAAAGAGCATTGCATTATATAAGTTTTAACTTGCTCTATCATTCACCTCAGGCTACCAATTTATATATGTACACACACGTATGATTCCCACTAAGGCACTGTCAAAAGGAAAATAAAAAATAAAGAGGAAAAACTAAGCTTTAATTTGCTTAAAAGTATTGCACAAATGAGACGAAATCCATTACCAGCTAGGACCGGACATTTTGTTACTGAATCATCGCTCCACATTGATAAATGGATTTTTTATTCGTATGATTGCATTAACGAGTCAAACTTTATGGCTTTAAACTCATTGCTGATTCATCTTTGAAAATTAAGAAATTCCCCAAAAGACGCACCTTTAGGCCTTGCTTTCACATTTTGTTTTGATTGTCTGTTTCAAATGTCGAGTTAATTGGCTTCAAGTTTAGGTTATTTTAATTAAAAAGAATATGAAAGTCGATATTCTAGATTGTTCTTTTCAGAATTATATTTGAATTCGTAATTTGGATATTTATATAGTATCAATGTGTCATCATACTTAACTATTATAACTATATATCAAAATTTATAGTAAACATGTTTCTATAAAAAAATTAAAAACTATAAAGAACGCAAATCGTAGTGGTGGATTATATCATTATACAAATAGTTACGGTATAAAGATACACTGTAAATGATTTTCGGAATAAGGCTAAAAAAATAATACAAACTCAAATAATATTGAAGAAATGAAAAGAATTATAGAATCTCACGGTACCAGTCTCCCCAAACCGATACTCTCTAGAGGCCGTCAAAACTAAGACACGTGTGAATATTAGCCTCACGTGTCACGTAGTCAACGGTAATCAGCTAAATAAAACAGCACTACTAAACAAACAAAACAGAACAGCTAATATCTAATTAGGTCCATGTGCGGTCCTCATGCAACATTAATTAATTGATATTTAAGAATTAAAGCCTGATTAGTGACTGTAAGGAACAGAGGAGCGTGGCACACACGTGTGCGATACCTAGCGTGTGGGTTTAATTTTTCTTTTTCTATTTTAATTTATCTCACTTTTTTAAAAAAACATTTATCTCACTCTTCCTCTCAAAATGCTTCTATTTATAGAATCATATGATATGTACTTTTTCCTTATCATAAAGTCTATATATGGTGGCATAAAAAGAAAAGTGTCTATAAATGTTTTCCGTTTATATATTTATTTACATTTGTGTCAGCGTCCGCATGTGTGCATATATGATTCAACTTGAAGTCTTGAAGATCAAATCTAGATCGGAAATACAAAGATTAAATAGCTGTTTTTTTGTTACAGTATCATCGTACAAAACTCGAATCATATTTCATACCAAAAAAAAAAAAAAAAACTTGAATCAATTCTTTAGAAAACTTAGAACGTTCCTAACGGGTCGGTCAAAACTATTGTGCAATTAGTTAGGTAATGAATTAAGATTTTGATAACCAAAATAAATTCCTCCCACGTGCGTAAAATTTACGGCTGGCTTACCACAAACCCGACTAATAAGGTTTTTTTTTTTTTATAAAACCAATAATTTAAAAACGCGTAGAAAATACAAACCTTGGTAAAACTTATTTTAGTTCCTATTATAATTACGAATTAGTATGAAACGAAATGATATTTTTGCTGGTTTGGCTTGGGTTGGATTCGTGTGGACGATGAGCTGGGTGTACAATAGGAAGTAGCTGGCTAGTTACGTGTATTAACAATTCTTGATATTTTCTTCTTTCACCTTTTACTTTTACGTAACCCCCATGCATCACGTGCTTTATGACTCGATTTGTTCATCTTTCTTTTCAATATGGTCAATCACTTTTTTCATGTCATTATGTTATAGACTGAGATCATGAATAGTTCATTACTTATGAATATACTTCACTTTTGTAAATAAAAGTACTGACTAATTTGGTGTGTTAAGTATAATGTGTGATTGTGTTTATATGATGTGATTCAGCAAAATTCAAATTTACTGTGTAAAATGTTAAGAGTTTCCAATTCAATGTCAATTTATAACAAGTAGATTTGATAATATCTCTTATATATTATTTTAGGTTTGATCTCAGCATCAATATAAAATTCTTAACATGTTTCATTGAGATTATGATTCCATCTAACTCACTTTTTTCTTTTCTTTTTTGTTAAAAGATATTTAATAGAAACCCACTTAACAAAAACAAATAGCAATACTTGACAAAAAGTCAGTATATTTGAGTATTTTCCGTAAAATGAATTCCTTCATTCATTAACTTACACGAGATGATTTCGAGCTTTCGTCTAGGTTAACTTAACAGACAATAAATACGCATCAGCTAATCGTTTAATTGTTCATACGAGTCAGCTTTTACCAGATGTATATGTAATATGTAGTCATGTTTATACAGCTAAATAATAGATTATCATCTTTTATATGAGGCTGCTTTTATGGATAAATGGATCGTAGTATGTACACGTATTTTTAAACAAAAATAATATATACACGTATTCTTGATTTAAATACATGTCTATTCGTATATTTGTGTAACTGTATATACAGATTATAGAAAAGTAACTTTTGCGACCAACCAAACACATGTCGTTAGATGCTGGTACTTTTCAAAAGTACAGTTCTTTAACTGATCTGTCAAGTTTCAACTGAAATATACTATTAATAATAATTAATTCGTTATTAACTAAACAACTTCGAATATTTTACGTTCTCTTATGATTATTCCTTCGTTAAACCAAATATTATATCTTTATTTATTATTTTAATTTTAAAATCATTTATACCTTTTCCAAATCTGTCTTTCTTTTTCCAGATTTGGAAAAGTTTTGTTCGAATGGTTGAGACCAAAACTGGTGTTTAGTCGAGTCATTTTCCAATATCTTTCTAGTAATTTATATGCATCACCGACCAAACTAATTATTAAATTCATTTGCTAATAAGTTATCTAATATTATAATCAATTCATATAATTCTTATCCTCTCATGCGGTATTGGTTGGATTTATCAAGATATATACTGCTCATAAACTATATAATTTGCATCGAAAGCGGAAAGTTTCTATATATTTAACATTTACACCCAAAAAAAAAGTTTTTATATATAGTGAACATATAATTTCGAAACATTTTAGTGAGTTTAAATCATTAGTTTATGGATTTAAGAATATCATTTTTTTAATTTTATAGAGAAAATAACCATTAATTAAGAGAAAAACATAGTATATATCTTTTTTTTTTTTTTAATCTGAGATTGATATTAGGGCTTCGGCTTGGATCATTTATCTGTGGTAAACTTGTGAAATCTTTTTACTAGAAGATTATTCATTTTCAGATTTAGTCTAAACTTCAGTAAAATCCGGATATATGGTGCTAAATCTAAAATAGAAATTAATATTAAAAAGAACAACCATTTACTTGACAAAAGGCAGTATATATATAGAATCCATTGTTGCATCTTGTTGATCGAAGTACAATTCAATAACAGTTTTATCACGCTAGCTAGTATTCACATGGTAGTTTCAGATTTTGAGTTAGCATGAGTTATATATAAAGGATCCAAAAGCACAATGAAAACACATATGAACTTAATTAAGCTTATCATTCCAATCGAAGCCCATCCGTTATATACACATATGGTGCATATAAATAAATATGTAAATAGAAATATACATTAAAGCTTAATTTATATAAAACCATATTTAAATCTTGTGAACAGTGATGTTCCATCTGCACCATGTTTTGTAAAGTGGGGAATAAGATAGGTATATGGTTTTGAGATGTGTTATATTTTAAGTTATCTACGAAAGACTATAAGTGTCTAAAAATGGAATAATGGGCACATGCATAAGTTGTGGCGATCGAAAAGGATCCACTACATACTTACTTTATCATTTAATTCGATCTATATATATGCATTCACAAATCATACATTATTGTTATACAAAGCTGCTTGTTGCAAAATTTCACCTGTAAAGGGATCAAAATATCGTATCTATGCGTGTATATCCACAAATATACATACGTGGTGGTGAGGCGAACAGAGCTAGGGATTTATGCCAGTTCATGCATAATTATTTTTTGAGGGTCAAATTATTTTTGTAATTTTGTTGAACAGAGATTCTACTGTTCTTTAGTTTTGTTTTTTCTTATATTTTTCCCCATTCTTATCTTCTCATTTTTGAATATTATTTTAAATGTTGATTTTTAAATAATATATTTTTTGAACGTGTTGATTCTTTTGTCTATCCGCAATCATCCAATTTCTTGCGCCATACACGGGTTTCAAACTTATCTAAATATTAATACATGTATATCAAATATATATAATCATCATAGTTAAATACGAAAATGTATAACTGTGAATTTATATAAAATGAAAACTATATGATTAAAGAATAACAATATATCATTGTATTTGAAGACCGAATACTAAAGTTTATAGTCAGTTTTCTTAATTTATCTTTAATATAAGATTTCAATGATTTGTTTTTTTTGGGTCAAGGTTTTGTTTGTAAATTATTTTGTTATCAGCAAACAATTATTTTTTGAATGTATCAAATGCAACAATATGAGAAACCTCTCAACGAAAATTTTAATTGTATGTAGATGAATATAATAGATTTAGATAAATGGCATGTTTAGTTTTCACTATAAACTTACGCAATGACCGTAAAATAAAATTAGGATTTGTTATACAAATTCTATGTGCATATAAATAAAGTACTTGATTAATTTTCCACTTGTGGATCTTAAAAACTCTTCGATATGGATCCGTAGTTGTGTGTAGAGAGTTTTCAACTTGTCTCTTGTCTCTACAACTAGTACCTTTCCCTTTCTACTATCAATGAAAACGCCAACCACTGAAGACATTATTTTTATGTATTTGCATTGCCTAGTACTATTTATTGGTCATCAAGCATATGTCTTTATAAATCACCATTGCGTAAAAGTATTTAAAAGAGGTGATAATATACATAGTGCTCTTTATATGATTGAAAAGGTTAACCATATACATATATGTTATTAAGGATGGTAATTTTAGTACTTTTTTTAATCGTAGGGTAAATGAATGTGCATTTGTCAAATCATTTTTTAGGGTGTATTTTATACGCAACAGCTCCATTCCTAAATATCACACAAACTAAAGCTCACATTGGCAAAGATACTTTCTCTCATACATGATGAAAATCAAATCTTGAAACATTTTTCATCCATTTCTTAAACCAACAAAAACAAAAACAAGGCATCCACAATTAAAACTAAAATCTAAATTCTATAGACTCAAATCGTTAATATGATGTTTATTGTGACGTCAAAACCACGATCAAGTTACTTAAATAATAATATTCCAAACAAAAATTGTGATTACGTAGATCACGTGATCTCCATCTTTGTAATCTCTCAACGGAATATAATGTTTACCTGTATTCTCTGTATCTTTAGACTAATGAAACTTCTCCCATTGTCATGTCTCTTTCAAACCAATTGATACAATCTATCTATTTCAACCCAATACATATGGCACAGTGCCGTTGAAAATTTTATCGAAACAAATCTTATATACGTCCCTCTTTACCACACAAAATGTGCAGCGATAAATAGTACGGCACAAGGAAAAAAAAAAAAAAAAGTCCCTATATATATAGGGTTTTTAACTTAGCTAGTCATGGTGGAGAAAGTAAGCTTTAAAAGTCAAATGAAAATATCGAAATCGCACCAGAAAAAATGAAAAGACAACCAGGTGAATAGTAACACAACATATTTAATTATAAATGACATCATACAAAGAAGAAAAAAGAAAGCGTAATGATGTAAATACATGAATTGAAAGATACTTAAACCCAAATACATCGACATTTATGAACCATTGGTCCGTGGAGGACCCGCAAGAGAAAGAAGAGATTGTGGTTGTTCGTCGTATAAAAAGGATCATAACCGTAGGATCTCGTACAAAAATACAAGATCGTACGGCTAAGAACATGTGATGTATCCAAAGTAGGACCAAAAGGGAATCGAAACGGCGCCGTACAGAGGGACTAAAACGGAGAGAGGACTTCCTCCGTAATAGAAACATACAGAAGAAAAAAAAAAAAGTGTAAGTCTCTCTGAGTTTGTGTGGTCCCGACAGAGAGAGAGCTGACACAATTAGTCACTTGTCAGTTCAGAATCGTCAGTTGTCAGAATTGACCCTAATTTATGCAAAAAGCTCCATTTATCGCTAAACAACCAGTTTTAAAATCTTTTGCCCTCTTTTTGATACTTTTTTTTTTACGTAAAGGGTACGGTAAAAAACTGTAAGTTACTGCATGCATAGATTTTGCTCTGTAATACATGACCTGATGACCTGATTACCAGCTAAAAACTCATACAACTAGAATATGACTTTTAACAGTTTTTTTAAAAAAAAAAAAAAACAGAATTTATTTTTGTGGTGACACAAATACTCTTGTTTATTGATCTTATACATTTTCTTTAGATGAATTACTGTTTATAGTATCACTAGCACAACTGGTGGAAATCTTTCATTGATGATTATTGTCCGTTTGCATCTCTTCTCTGAAACTCCTGAAATAATACAGGGAAACATCTAGATATATTTTGTTTTTTATACGACTGTCACATTTGTTAATTAATCACCCCTTTTACAGAAGAAAAATTAAATGAGAGGGTACGTAAAACAAGAGTACTTATTTGTGCCACCACAAAATAAATTCATCAATGAAAGATTTCCACCATTTGTGCTAACGTGTTTTGATATTTACTACTAGTACGTAGTTTCTTTGAAAATCATCAATAAAGTCACTTAGCCTAAAAGTTGAAAACAATAACTAAAACTTCTATTGACATTACTATTTTAGTTTAGTCTGCTTGTATGTATATATTGACAAGAAATATATAGGACCTTAATCCATATATATTCTCTTTTCGTCTGGAATAGCCATTAATACATTTATTTTGATGTAAATCATATTTCTTCGATGGATTCTAGAACTTATGAATATTCAACATTCCACAAAGAAATATGTGCTAACCAAAGCGAGCTATCAGTGTAAGTCTAGTCATAGATATATAAAAAATCTTTTAGCAAAACAAGTTTCTTTGTTTATTGGATAGAAAGATTAATTTTCTAAAATTTATTTATTTATTTAATTACGATTAAACCATCACCGATAACTCACTTATATGTTCGAGTCTTTACCGATAGGTTCGAGTCTCAATTGGAAAAAATAATTTGTTTATAGATATATGGTTTTGTTTACTTTTGGTCTATGGAAAAAACAAAACAAGCAAACGAAAACATATCTTTTATGAACATATATATATAAATCAATTATGGATTTTGCCATTTTTTAGAGTGACATTTGTTGATTCTTTTATTTTTTGAATAGTTTGTGGATTTTGTCATTTCTCAAGCAACAAAATATGATTTAACATGTGTTTTATCCGTTATGTTTAGTTTAAGTCAGTTTTATTTGTTTTTATGATTAGTATTTGATATAAAGTACGTATTTTTGCAACAAAAAAATAAAAAATAAATATGTACATTTTTAAGTGTCAGAAAATAATATTTCTATAGAATTTTAGTAAAAATGATATTTTCGTAATTTTTTTTTAAAATAATATTTTCTACAAAAATCCCTATATATAAAAGTAGAAAATAATAAAATAAAACGATAAATCAAAATGAAAAAATTATAAACAGTAGACGGAAATCCGAAAACACTGCTGTTGAAGATATGAATGTTTGATTTATGAGGAGTCGGTCCATAGATTTAAGCACAATAGTCTAAGAAGCCAGACAGTCTTATCTCATGACACATATAAAAGAAAATGGATATACAAATCATTTGGAAAGAAAAATCTAGACAAATTTTGAAAGGATAAATGTAAAAGAAAATTGCATGAGAGAGAGGGCACATGTCCCCTTTTAGCCTTCTGTTCTTGAAAGGGAAGCCAAAATAGTTTCGCTTCTGTATTTTCTCGGCCACTGCTCTTATTTGGGACCTCCCTTCAGATAAGTAAATTATATGTAGATATATATATTTTGTGTCAATTTCTGTATTTCATTCTCATTTAATTTTTATTTTTTTATATATATAATCGTTTTAAAGAGAGAAAAAAGAAGAATTTCTAGATTCCAGCTGTGAATTTAACCCTTTCTCGATCGAAAGTCTATTTTGGCGTTTGTTCTGTGACCATCCTCTCGCTACGTCACCGTTTTCATATCCATGCAAAATATTTTGAAGATAATATATCTCTATCCCCCCACTTTTCATTGATTATTATCTACCCTTTATATATACACATTTCTATGTTTTTCTGGAACAAAACAATTTTTTTTTAATGAATAAAATATAACTGAATATTCAGTTAAATCATCGGGTCCATTCCACGGACAAAAAAAATTGTATTATTACTTTCACATCATACCCGATTAAACTAATTTCTTATATATGTCAAATCAATTTATAGAATTTTCCTTATTGTTATTATTGGTGGTGGTTTTGTTATTATTGTAGTTGCTGCTGCTGCTGCAATATTAATTGATATTGATTATTGTCTGCATCATAATGAATATGAAAAATGGGGAAACAATATACACTACCAGTTGTACTATGTCACACTTTCAACATTAATTCTTGATCAAGAAATTGGTGGAATGTTATCTTCTTTCATATAAATAAATTGTCCCCTACCAAAAAGTATATACGATAATGCATGGCCAATAATGATGGATTACGTATAGGCCCATAGTTGAAACCAAACTTCTCATTCAAAAATATTTTATATTTGTTGAGATTTTTCATAAATATATGGGTTTTGATCGAATGTAATCCAAGATTTTATAGCCGTTCTGGTACTATTGCATTGACAAGTTTAACTTCTGCGTGGTTGTACCTTTTTGAAGCCACACCAACATCATCATTTCTAATTGTATCACCGGAATGTGATTACTAAATTACAGTGTTCTAAAAAGCGGTCTAGGCGGTCGCCTAGGCCCCGACTAGGCGCTAGGTTCTTATGCGACGCCTAGATAACCGCCTTGACCGCCTAAAATCACACAGATCTTGTTTAATGTATTTTTTCAATTTTAATTAGAGATTTATTTATATATATAGTTATAAATATTCATATATTGTTTAATATAATTATAAATAAATGTTTTATCTAGTTTTTGTTTATAATTTCATAATTTTTAGTTCTATATAGATATTTTATATAACTTTTATATATAATATCATATTTATAATGTTTTATGTTATAAACGTCTAAACCGCCTAAAAAATCTCCTAAGCGCCTAGCGCTTTTTTGAACACTGCTAAATTATATGGTTTAATTAATAAATGCAGCATATATTAAGTTTATCGTAATACAAGTGACATATTAATATGTTTAAAAACGATCTGTATTTATTGTATAATTAATTTATATGAAAACACAATATATATAAGAGGGAGAACTATATATGAAGAGATGCATTAATTTTTTAAACAATTATTGGAACGTTATAAAAATGAAAGTGAGAATGGAGAATACTTTTAAAAATCAGAGGCTTAGTAGGGCGAGGCCCCCTCTATGCCGTGAACGCTCACAGGAGCCTTACTTATTTTATCTCTTTGTTTCAAATCTTATCGACGGAAAAGTTTTATAACTCACAAATGATTGTATAGGTAATTACAAACCAAGCTATATATATAACGTGTAGATATATAGTATGTACAGTTTATGATAAATAATAAGTTGAATTTCAATTCAATATGTTAAAAATGGCTTTACCAAACCCAATCAACAAAATCATACTATCTTTTTTTCAATTAAAAATAAATAAATTGACTGACATAGAAATATATATACCACTACATATACACTATATAATTATCATTTCACTCTTCATAAATTATCATATTAATTTATGTAATAGCAACCCCCAACTGCTTTTATAAAGAATAACATTTTGCAATCGTCAACATTACTACAAATCTATAGAGGTATTTATAATTCGTCTATAGGAAACTTATATATTTTCATTTAATATATTGGTTGGAAGGTTATTTAGTCAAATAAAAACCATTAATAGCTGGAGATTTGAACTCCATTGTGAATTACAAACATTTCTTAATCTGCAAACAATTACGAAGATGTATCCGGGACTTAAGTTGCTGTTTAAATCTAATTTGTTCACCGGATGGAGACAAACATGAAATAACGGCTAAATTAAGTGTAGTTTCTTCAAGCTTTGGTTAAAGAGAGTCAAACGAAACATTAATTTTAGTGTTGGGTCTTTAATTATAAATATTACTAGCTCTCACTAAATCACCGATTTGCATTCAAGTTTGGTAAGATATCTAGTTCGACTCTTCGTTCAGTTTTGGTTTAAGCTTTAATTTGGTTTAGTAAGTAAACAATGGTAGCGACTAGCGACGCTAAGTATGGTTTGGTTCATGACTTCATGTGGTACATTTGGTTATGGTTTGGACTGTATTTTCGTTAAAAAGTATATGTATTCGTTAAAAAATAATATTGTTTTAATATTTACACAATATATATATATATATATGTCTGATTTAGTCTTAAATGTAATATAATATATTAAATATAACTATTAAATATATAGTGTATTTATCAGAGATGAAATTATATTTGTGTAACAAATTCAGAACAAGTATTTTTTTTTTTTTTTTTTTTTTTGATAAAAATCAGAACAAGTATTTTAAAACAGAAAATAATTTTAAAAGGAGTTTTTTGTTAATTGTAAATGAAAACACATTAAAAAGAAGAAAAAAACATATTAAAAAGAAATTCAAAGATAAATAAAAATGCAAACACATTTTTCGTGCCAAATGGTCGTCTTAAAAAGATTCGAAACTTCACGTGCAATGAACTTGTACTATATATGGTAATCGAAATCTTCTTACTTTTAAATTATTTAGACGTTACGTTGAACTGTCTTTGAACAAAAGATGTAAAGTAATATTGGAATTGTCTATCTTAATTCATAATTTTACATTAGTATACCTAAATTGTTTTTGTTTATCCTGTATGGGTTTTATAAAGTATTCAAGACCTTAAACACCAGCATTGAACTCTAATTAACTAGCTTGGGTCACGGTATACATGTACATGCCATACCATCTTAATACATTTGACCAAGATCTATGAAGCATAATATTAGGAACTTGTTATGTATATTTATTTTTTTTGATTAATAAGCCATATGCCTACACTCACAAATCTTGAATTCAGATTAATTATACAAGAACAGAACAATATTAATTAGTACAAATCATCTAGACCGAAAATAAACTTTAATCTCATAACTTTCAACCACTTTTTCAATAATATTTAAAAAGTTTTGTCACATATTTTAAAAATTTGTTTTTTTTCTTGAACTAATAGGTTTTTTAAAATTTCGGATTTGATACGTATTTTCTTATAGATTGCTAATACATATCGGATACAGCATCTTTGTGTATGGTCCACCAGTAATTACATTTGGGTAAGTAATTAATTTTAGTTGATTTTTTTCCATCTTATGTCACAAATCATTCATGTATCCAAAAAATTGATACATTGTCAATTTACTATTAATGTATTATCCTAAAAATTTCCGAAAAGTATATTAAATATACAAAAAAAATAAAAAGTAGCTTAGATTCTTTTTCATGAAATTTTTCAAAATTAAAAATGAAGAAAAAATACGACTGCCAACTCCTTTATTAAGATGGTAAGAGAGAGCTCTGAGAAGAGAGAAGCAGCACCAAAAAATTCATATCTCTCTTTCCTTTCAATTTTCTCATTTCTTGAAACCTCTCATTCTCATCAGAGAGCTCTTCACGAGAGAACTCTTTCTCTTTCCCCACTAAATATCAAATCTTTCTTCTTCATCATCACCATCACCGTCATGTGTAACCCATCAACAACAACAACCACCGGTTCAGAGAACCAAGAATCCCGAACCGGAATCTTCCTTGATCTCTTCTCGATCAATAGCTTTGAACCCACAAAGAGAAATCTCCGGCATTGCGAGAACAGAGGATCTCCTCATATGGCAGAAGCTGTAACAGAGGCAAAATCTCTCTTCACGCTAGCTTTTCCGATCGCCGTGACGGCTCTAGTCCTCTACCTACGCTCCGCCGTATCAATGTTTTTCTTGGGTCGACTAGGTGACCTCGAATTAGCCGCCGGTTCACTCGCCATTGCCTTTGCTAACATAACCGGTTACTCTGTTTTATCCGGTTTAGCACTTGGTATGGAACCACTCTGTTCTCAAGCCTTCGGTGCTCACCGCTTCAAACTCCTCTCCCTAACCCTCCATCGAACCGTGGTTTTTCTCTTGGTTTGTTGCGTACCGATCTCGGTTCTCTGGTTAAACGTCGGCAAAATCTCGGTTTACCTTCACCAAGACCCCGACATCGCTAAATTAGCTCAGACATATCTCATCTTCTCACTACCTGATCTTCTCACCAACACTCTTCTCCATCCAATCAGAATCTACCTTCGTGCTCAAGGCATCATTCACCCCGTAACCCTAGCTTCTCTCTCCGGCGCTGTTTTTCACCTCCCGGCTAATCTTTTCTTAGTCTCTTACCTCCGTCTTGGTCTAACCGGCGTAGCAGTCGCTTCCTCTATCACAAACATCTTCGTCGTAGCTTTCCTCGTTTGCTACGTCTGGGCGAGTGGTCTCCACGCGCCTACATGGACTGACCCGACCCGTGATTGTTTCCGCGGGTGGGCTCCGTTGCTGCGTCTCGCGGGTCCGAGCTGTGTCTCCGTCTGTTTGGAGTGGTGGTGGTACGAGATCATGATCGTTTTGTGTGGTTTGCTCGTGAATCCAAGATCGACGGTGGCTGCTATGGGTGTTTTGATCCAGACGACGTCGTTTCTTTACGTTTTCCCGTCTTCTCTTAGCTTTGCTGTCTCAACTAGAGTCGGGAACGAGCTTGGAGCGAACCGTCCTAAGACGGCGAAGCTAACAGCCACGGTGGCTATCGTTTTCGCGGCGGTTACGGGGATTACAGCGGCGGCGTTTGCTTACTCAGTCAGAAACGCTTGGGGGAGGATATTCACCGGAGACAAAGAGATACTCCAGCTAACAGCGGCGGCGTTACCGATATTAGGTTTATGCGAGATCGGAAACTGTCCTCAGACGGTGGGATGCGGAGTCGTGAGAGGAACAGCACGGCCGTCAACGGCGGCGAACGTGAACCTGGGAGCGTTTTATCTGGTGGGCATGCCGGTGGCAGTGGGTCTCGGGTTTTGGGCCGGAATTGGGTTTACTGGGCTTTGGGTAGGACTACTTGCGGCGCAGATTAGCTGCGCAGGTCTTATGATGTACGTTGTGGGGACCACAGATTGGGAATCGGAGGCTAAGAAGGCGCAGACGCTAACGTGCGCCGAGACTGTAGAGAATGATATTATTAAGGCGGTGGTGGCGAATACTATAGGTGACGACGGTGAGTGCGATGAGGCTGAGCCGTTGATTCGCATCACGGTGCTTTATTAATTATAAGACAAAAAAATATAATCATAATTATTCCAATCTCTTTTCCATAGAAGGAGAAAGTTTTGCCTTTCTTGAGAATTTTAACATTTTCTTCCTTTTTTTTGTATTTAACAATTTATTTTTCTCTCCTTATTTTTTTCGATGCCCTTATGATTGGCCGTTTATATGGAGTATCTATGAGTTTTTTTTTCTTTTTTTTTTTACTACTACATATGCCAAATACTTGAATAAACTCACATGAATGCAAAAATAATCACATGAATTTTTTTTTCCTTACAACTAAACATTTAATTACACCCAATCTGAGACAAAAGATGTTGGGACCATATAGCTGGAGCGACAGAGAATTAATTCAAAATAATTTTTGAAACATTTTGTAAGTTAATAAGATAATATGGAGAGAAGAATTCACTGTTGAGTTATAGAGACTTATTATTATTTCAAGGAAAAAAGTCTTACTGATAAAATAGAAAAAAAATGGGTGATAAAAAAAGGAAAGAGAGTAATATGGTAATTTGGAAAAAAGTGGCAACCCTGTGGGAAACAAAAACTTGTGTCTCAAAGATTCAGACAGGTCTGAATGAATGTTTTGGATTCCCTATAGACTATAGAGTGCTGTTTTGTTCAGAGATGAGAGAGAGAGAGAGTGAGAGATAGCAAGTCCCAAGGACCATTGTATTGCATCATCTCATAAATTATTCCTACATTTTTCTTTTTATTCTCATCATAAATTATTTTATCCATATAATTCTGCATTTCTATGGTTATGGTTCTAGTTTATTACTAGTATTTTATTTTATGAAATTAATCTCAAATTTGACATAAAAATATGTAATGTGAACTTCATTAATATTATTTTCTTCAAACTATTAGTATAGATTTTTTTTTCATTTCATTATCATAGAGAAAATTTTGGGAAGGTACGTTGTATAAAATTATACACTGAAAAACATTGAAAGTTGTTGTTATAAACAAACCATAAATCAAAGATAACAATATCTTATGTCATTTAGAACCTTTTCGGATGCATTAAAAATTATTGTGATTTTTCTGTTTATGAATTCACACTGAAATTTTTTAACTATTCATTGTAAAATAAAAAAGTACACGAATACGTTATTAATTTTCAATCATAAAATAATTTATTCTCTCTTTCTTTTATTTAGAGATCTTTATTAGTGGTGCCAGGAGAGATTTAATACAATGATTTAATGCTATATAGTTCATGATTTTTGTCAGTGCAATAATTAATAAATTTGTACCACATCCCCATTTTTTGGCATAATTAGCACCACATTTATAAGTTAGATAAAAATAGAATGCACAGCTGCGATCCATAATACCTACTGTACATCATAATGTTTATATATATGTGTTTCTTAATATCATAATTTACATTGGTAAATGCACAAAGGGATTTATATTATTCATCGAGTTATAAAAATAATTTGATATTCACACTAATATTAAATAAAAATGGTGGTACTGCCTCCTCTCAGAATAACTTCGTACTACTAAAATCTTATATGACAAATTGGGTACCAATTATTGAAGTACTGAACTTATCCTCTGAAACATAATTACAAAAAAAAAATGAGGGGACAAATTTCGAAAACAGTGGAAGAATCTTTTTAATTTTTCATTTAATTTCAACAAAGTGCAAACAAAATTTTCAGGAACTATTTAATATTTCCATACCAACCAACTGAGAATCAATCTTTAATTCCATACCAAGAACATACACACAAAAGTATATATGTATTGTATTTAATAGATCACATTTTGCAAACTGAAATGTTGATTTTGTTTTTTAAAAACATAAAAATTTTACTATCAATCCGATAGGATAAAAATTAAATGCATGTTTCCACTCTGGTCTTTATTTGGCCACATCTCCATATACAGTTTTGTGACAGAAGCATCTCCGAAATATTCATGAACCTTCATTATTTCGGGTGATATATAGTACTATAACATTAACAAGCGTTAAATTCTTATTCAAACCTTAATATAGCTAGCTAGGTGTTATATATAGAAACTATAGACCTATTTTCTCAGGTTTTCTCATTCTATGAATCACCTAGAATGAAAAAGATTCCATTTTGATGAAAAAAGAATCTAAGATATGAAAAAGTGTAATAAATGGTGAAAAATATATAGATCAAGAAAGAAGAAAAGGGTTGGAGCCAAAAGAAAGAAGAAGTTAATTTCACTGCCCCAAAAATAGATAACATATGTGTGGGGGAGAGAGGAAGAGAGAGAGAAGACAAAAGTAGTTGAGAGTCTTGAGAGAGAGAGAGAGAAAGTGAAGAAGAAGCAGAACAGTGGCAGATGTCCCACAAATTAAGACAGAGCACAAGTTATATAATTGGAGTGGACTGCTCACATTCCACACGAGGGGGCCTCCCTTTATTTACTTACCCTTCTCTTCTTCTCACTCACTATGTATTATATTGACTTCTAAATTTTCTTTAACTGAGAAGTAAGGATATTGCAATCTAATCTGATGAACTAATCCAATCTAGTTCGGAGTTTATAGATTTTGCGGCCAACCACAATGCACTGATAGAGAAGTAAGGATATTGCAATGGACTTCAACTAGCTAAAGACCTAAGAAAGTACATTCAAACTTTCAGAGTCAACAATATAAGTGTATTAAATGCCTGGTCTACATATGTGTTGCTTGATATCAACTTATTATTTAGTAGTATTAGATGATATGTTATGAGAGATCAAATGCAAAATTTTAAATTCAATCATAAGTTTTCACGGTATTTGTAAAAGTTTACTTATTGTATCAATTATGAAACAAAAATTAAATCCTGATTAAAATCTTTATAATTGTTTTTTTAGATTATATCATTTTTACATTATTCTTAGATGTGTTATCTAGTTTTAGTAATGTAAAAATGTTTCTACATGATACTTGAATATGGTTTTGTTTATATATACCAAAGAAAAGCTATTGAAAACGACATCATTAGTTTAAATTTCTAGGAAATTTGGAAGATATAATTACACAGATTAAACAAAATAGCATTATATTATTGCGAGTGTTCTCTAATTTAAGAATCTAATATTCTGGCGAAACATTAGTTAATTATATAACTGATTTTGTGTCAACTCTTTTTAATCATGTATATATTTGACATTTGAGTGCTTATAATGCTATTGTACTAGTCCACATTCCTAATTGAATCATGCAAAAACCTCAGTGCACTAATGATAATGTAAACTAATATGCAACTATTTATTAATTTGATTGGGGATAAATCCATCTAAGAACCTTGGTGGATGCTATTTTGATTTTTGAACATATATTACAAATAGGATATATGTATATTAATGTACTATAAGTCTTTCGACAAAAAAATAATGTATCTATAAGTCAAAGTTATATTATAGCTTATCTTTCTTAGTAGATCAGATAATTATTGATAAATATCAAGCCACTCAAAACTATAGAATATATATATATATATATATATATATATATATATATATGAGTGTATCTATATGTGCATGACCATAAGCAAAAACTATCTTTTCATGTCACATGGGTTCCATTTATGGTAACAATCCATACCAATTTATAGCCAATAGTGGACAAACATGTGATAACAAGACCACAAACAAAAACACATAATACAAAATGAAATTATCATTAAAAAAAAATGAAATTATCAATAAAAAATGAAAGGACATAAACCAAACCACCATGCCATGAGAGACCAAAACACATGCACATACATGGGAGCCTACACAAGCATGTTTTGGTGAATGCCCTAATTTATTTGTCCACCTTGTAACCAACACTTTCACAATCTTATACCCATCTTTGTCCTATAATTCCCAAAAATAAATAATAAATAGGTGACATAAACCCATTTTAAGAAAATCTACTCCACAAAATTATATATTACCTAACATTTCAAACTTTTAAGAGATTTAAGTTGCAATTGGTGATCGTACTTTCAGGCAAAGGTTATCCTAGACAAAATCTTGAGAGTAGTTCAATCATGATTCAAACATGTTCTTGTGTGTTATGGACCTCTTAGGTTTAAAAAATGAAAAAGTATGATAATATATGACATAACAGTGATATATGTAGATTGACTTGCATATCATTTCCATGCATACGTCATATCAAATTCAATCTAGACTTTCATAAAGATAATTAAACGCTCATCATATCATACATTCGAATTCATGATCAGTACTATACGTTTAGTGCGATAATTCATATATCAAAATCTGGAACTTGTATATCTACCACAAAAATTCTGAAGTGATAAAAAAATATGAGGTACCGACCCAACATGTTCTTGTTCTGAATTTATAAATTATAATTAACTTAGATTGACATACTAAATATTATATAGCTACGTACATATTGCAAGTTGCATGTATATATATGATATTAATATAAAATATATCTATGTATATTAAGAAGATGTCATAAGTTTGATTTATTAACACATGACTTGCCTGTGGGACACTTTTTTCTCCACATGTTTCCCTTTCCTTGCTCTTTTTAGGGCTTTTTCACCAGACCTTTTGTTCTTTCTTTCCTCAGTTCACATGTCTTGATTTTGAAATATGTAGACCCCAATAACTTGACTCTCCTTAATTATTTGACCAGCACGGTTTAACCCTTGAGGGTAAAATAAGCAAATTATCGATTATGATACATATGAATATGCATCTGTTTTTTTCGTTTCAATATGTTTAGAGTTAGATTGCATTTGGATCTTTATCTCTCTCACTCCACTGTAGGTCCAACATCAAACATGAGAAGAACAAAAAAACTAAATACCTACAATATAATGTGAACCAGAAACCTGCTCAACCTAGAAACAAAACCGATTCAAGGACCATAAAAGTATAAATTGGTTAATTACAGTCTATGTTGGTCACTTCTTTGATCATGTGATGTTTCTTCAAAGATTAAGAGTTTCGTTTCTTCAGATTATGATGTCTGAAGGATATATACCCAAGACCATTGTTCCACATAAATGTTTTGTTCCATGGTTTTTAAATGCATAAACATGGCCTAACAGTACAAACCTAACAATAATACATCGATAAATAAATTAGTCGCCATGTAAGTGATTTAGTAAGAAATCTTAAGAATGAATCGGCCCATTTCAAGGACTCACTTACCTAGGCCAGACGAATTTTAACTTTTACTATTCATGTAAGTTGAAAATGGGCCTACTTTAATGAATGAAAAGCCCACAGTGTATAGCTCTAAGAGGCCATGTGGAGGAAAATATACAGTAATAGTCTTGGACCCAAGCCCACGCCAATTCTTGTTTTTTTCTTTTGGGATCAAAATAAATTGAGTCCCAAAACCTGCAAAATGGATTTGGATCAATCCAGTTAAAATTACCAAAAGAACCACCTTGATGATCCCAAAAGCATAAAAAGTTCACGTGCAAAAACAAGGTACCCAATAATTGAAAATCTTGAGATAATAAAATCGTATAGAAGATAAAAACGACGAACAAGTGTACGGCGAATTGAAGAAGAAGGACCGCAAGGGAAAGAGATTGTTGTCAAATTCAAATGGCCGAAGACTTTTTAGTTCCATAAACACATAAGAGATACGTGACCTCACTCTAGATTCTCTTCTTCATCTAACTTTTCAAATAACATTTCTTTTCTTTTGTATATATCTAGCTAATTGTTAAATTACCGATCTCCACTGAGTGATGAATAGAACTAGGCGCATAATAAAAGAAGATGATAAAATTGATAAGACAAATATTCCTTTTGCTATAATCTTAAAATAAAAATTAAATGGGTTGGTTTCAACTATCAAGAAATTTCGTTTTCAACTTTACAAATTTACAGAGTTTTTGGGTAGAGAAAATGACAAAGCCTGTGAACTAAAAAATTGACTTGTTAGGGCTCCAATGAGTTGGAATCTCTGCCTGCAAGATCTGTTTTACTTTTATCTAATATAGAATTACTTTTTTATCTTTTATTTCCCACAAGAGTTCATAATTAATTTCAGATGATATATGCAATGATTTGGACTACATATAGTTTGGAGTTTTGGACTATGCTAAATAAGTTTTGTAATAGATAATAACATTATCACACCGCCGCATAACGTTTACTGTGGAATGATAATCTAGTTCATGAACAAACGTTTCTTTCTAAAGATTATTTATTTATCATACAACAAATTTTTCTACTACGAAACATTTTGAGTTATAGTATAAACTACATATATATAATTTAATATCATCATTTTTTGCTTATAAGGCGGCCAAGAACGTTACGTTCTCCTTTTCACTGTTTTTTACTGCCAATTTTCCCCTTTTATCAGAACTTTATAAAAAGTTAATGAAGTTGGATTTCCAATGCATATACATAGAGCATAATATGTAGAAACAGTAGACAACACTTCATAATGTATAAGAAAATATATTACAAGCAAAAAGTACAGTGTTAAGCAGTTGTTTAATTCAAGACTTTGTAAACTTTTTCTATTCAATATATATACGTTACGGAAACGGAAAAAAAAATTATCAACACAGTTAGAGAGATTCATCTTCAGACTTCAGTTCCTCCTCTCTTATTAATTTTCTTTTTCTTTTTTATAGAAACCAAAATAAATTTCTTGATCTAATTAAAAAAAAGGATAATTGCATGGGAATGTCAATATGATTACGCAAACAACTTCTGCCAGATAAAAAGTTTGCAGAAAATGGAAAGCACCTATCCATCATAGCTATCTTGAAATTCTCGTTACTTCAATTTTTTTTATTCTTTTTATTTTCAGCTATTTGTTCACTTCTAAATCCGTAATCTTATTTTTTTTGGCCGAACTAATTCCTTAATCTGTTCTTTTTTATTATATTTCCAAGAAATCCAGATTTTTTTTTTCGGAATTATGAATCAAGAAATTGTCTATGTAACGTTAACTAAATTTTATGGAAACTGAAAATGGTCAAATTCATACCAAACGATAAAATCGAATTTTCTCACACAGGCATATGAATAGCACGCATTACATAAACAACTAGAGTTTAACCCGCGGTATACCGCGGGGCTATATTTTTTTTAGAAAACCGATTTTTTTTTTTGTTAAAGATTATCTATACATATAATTTATTGTTTTGTTTGATTTAAACGTACTTATATATGTTTATATTATACCGCGGATCGATTTTTTATACTAAAAGTTTTAAATTTTAAGTTGTATTTGTTTTGTTAATATTATATTTTTTTAGTGTTTATAATTGTATAATTGTATTTTGATTTTCAATTCTAGGATTTCACCCGTGATATACCGTCCCATATAAATATAAACTCAAACCCGTCTCACCATATAACCCTATTTGGAAATTTTAATTTAAATGGAGAAAAAATGATCATTGTTGAGATATGATGGAAGATTTTATCTCGATTTTTTGGAAAATTGTTTGCTAACGATTTTGATTGTAATATCTTAACTTAAATTAAATAAATCTAAATAATAAATGCAGTGGCATGGTTTCGTAAATACTTCTCAACTCCAGGATTTATTTGCTAAATATACTTCAAAAATGTATATATAGATGAACGTATTTTCTAATGAATTTGTAATCCCTAAATTTCCATATACAATAAAAACAAAAATAGAACCTAAATTACGAATAACCTTTATCACTATACGTTAAAGTATAAAACACTAATATATGGACCCTATCACGACCAATCGTACGCATATTTCGTCGTATCTTTCATTTTTATTTATTTACATATTTGTAAATTAAAAAAAAAGACTCTTTTTATTTGGTCAAATAAAAAATAGACTAAAATCAAATTGTATTTACAAGTGAAACCAAACTAAAACCATTACGAGAAAGAATCTCACAAAATTGACCACAGAGTAAAGAGAGAGACAAAAATGGGTCGAGCAACGAGGTGGTTCAAGGGTTTGTTCGGAATCAAACCTTCTTCATGTTCCGGCACCGACTCCGGCGCCATTTCCAACCGCCTTGACCGCTCTTTATGCGACAGCTACGAGACGATACCACCTAACATCTCCGAGAAAGAAGCTGCGTGGTTAAGGTCGTTTTACGCGGCTGGAGAGGAAGAGAAAGAGCGTAGAACGCATGCAATTGCTGTTGCTGCGGCCACAGCTGCTGCAGCTGACGCAGCTGTTGCAGCGGCTAAAGCGGCTGCTGCGGTTGTTAGGCTCCAAGGTCAAGGAAAGAGTGGTCCGTTAGGAGGTGGAAAATGCCGTGAGAATCGTGCCGCTATGCAGATCCAGTGTGCCTTTAGAGGCTACTTGGTACTAACAATTTGCAATTTATAATTTTAATTTTTTCCTAATCATTTTTCAAATATTTAAGTTAAATGAGCCGTTATATTTTGTAACGTAAAAGGCGAGAAAAGCGTTGAGAGCGTTGAGAGGAGTGGTGAAGATTCAAGCTTTAGTGAGAGGTTTTTTGGTACGGAAACAAGCGGCGGCGACTCTCCGGAGTATGGAGGCACTTGTTAGAGCTCAGGCTACTGTTAAGTTTCAGAGAGCTCTCCGCCGTATCGGAAATGCTGCTCCGGCGAGAAAATCCACGGTAACACACTAACACTTAATTTTCCGGTTTGACCGTACCGAGAATTTTAAAAATTTTAAGTAAACTCAGCTCTCAAATCGGATTAGAGTTCCATAATTTGATACATCAAACATAGAGATGATTTTCTTAATATTTATCGGGTTACAAGAAAATAAAAACTTTTTAACTAATCTTGTAAAGATATTTAAACTTTTTAGCGAATTTGTAAAAAGATTGAAACTGTTTAACCTTTATGTAAAAAGTTGAAATCTTCTTAAACTAGTTTGTAATCATAACTTTTTAACCAGGCTGTAAAAGTGTTGATGTAACTTTTTACAGGAAAGATTCTCCGGATCTTTGGAAAATCGAAACAACGGCGAAGAGACAGCTAAGATAGTGGAGGTAGATACAGGGACCCGACCCGGGACTTATAGGATCCGAGCACCCGTTTTAACCGGGTCGGATTTCTTAGACAACCCGTTTCGACGTACGCTCTCTTCACCGCTCTCGGGTCGTGTCCCACCGCGTCTATCAATGCCTAAACCTGATTGGGAAGAGTGCAGTAGCAAGTTCCCGACGGCGCAGAGCACACCTCGTTTCTCCGGTGGGTCTCCGGCGAGGAGTGTATGCTGCTCTGGCGGGGGAGGAGAGGCGGAGGTTGATACGGAGGCTGATGCTCACCGGTTCTGTTTCTTGTCCGGGGAATTTAACTCGGGTTACATGGCGGATACAACGTCGTTTCGGGCGAAACTGAGGTCGCATAGTGCACCGAGACAGAGACCAGAGAGTAATGCTTCCGGCGGCGGATGGAGGAGGAGCATCGGCGGCGGTGGTGGTGTTAGGATGCAGAGACCGTCGTGTTCGGGTGTCAGAGAAGCTGTGGTCGGGAATATCGAGAGGCGTAGGATGCATTGGTGATTCTTATTTCCATAATTATTACCCGTTTAGTCTTTTAATTAGGGGAGTAATGTTATTAATTTTATATAGTTTGATTTGATATTCTTATAGTTATCTAAATTTGACTGACCAAATTTAAAATTGTTGTTTCTTGTTTGCTACATGTTCTATTTCTATTTCTATGTAAGGTTTTTTAATTTTTACATTTTTATTGGGTTTTTTTTTTTTGAACAACACATTTTTATTAGCTTAAATCAAATTATCCGAGTTTTTTTATCGGTAAGTAAACAATTATTGGTTCGGGTTTAATATGATTGAAGTTCGGTTCAGTGTACCAAAACCAATATTATCGCCTACAACGTAGGCAAGAGACTGATCGTAGACAACCACTTAAAAGTAAACACGTGTAAACATCAACGCGTGTGGAAGGAAAAAGGAAAGTTGCTTCCTTCGGTCTTAATCCTTCTCTGTGAACACAAAACGCGAAATAACAAACAAAAAAACCAAAACAAGTTTTTTCCATTATTTTTCGTCACCCTATAAAATTGATCTTCCCCATCTCCAATTCAGACTTGCTCAGGTATTTTGATCTGATTCTTACGAGAACTTGAATCTTCCACGTAGTTTATTCGATCGATCGGTTCAATTTTTCACGGAATTGTTTAGTGACTTGTGATCGTGTCGGTTTCGGTAGACGAGATCGAAGTGGGTGATTTGTGAGCAACAACATGATGAATCGGCTATTCGGGAAACCCAAACAAGAGTCTAATGCTCTCCAAACTCTAGACAAGCTTAACGAGGTATCATCATTTCGATTTTCGCTTCTTCTCTGTCTCAATTTACGTTCGATCTGAAAAAAATCGATCTTTCTGTTTACTCATCTCTGTACTGTTTGTTTAATCTTAAACTTTAATCACCAAAAGACATTACTTTATATCCGATTCTCGTTTATAGTTAATACTCAAACGATTCATATTGGATGGACACTATAGTCGAAATCTATATGATCGTTTGCTTTAAACCATATCAAAATTTTGTTTATTTGTTCTCTCAATTTCTCTACTTTTCCCAAATGGTTGTTGCTTATTTGTAATGTTTGTTCATTGTAGACGCTTGAGATGCTAGAGAAAAAGGAGAAAGTACTCTTGAAGAAAGCTGGTCAAGAGGTTGACAAGGCAAAAGAATACACCCGGGCAAAGAACAAACGAGGTACGTCCTGATTTGTTATGACTCATGTGTGTTGCTAATTACTGGAGTACTTGAACCGTATTGGTTTTGTGCAGCGGCTATACAGTGTTTGAAAAGGAAGAGGTTATATGAGCAACAAGTTGAACAGCTTGGGAATTTCCAGCTCCGTATACATGACCAAGTAAGTTTTTTTATTTATTTATTTCTGTTCTTCGAAGATTGTTAATTTCAGCAGTAATAGATGAATTTAACGGGATCTTTTTTCATACAGATGATTATGTTAGAAGGCGCGAAAGCAACAACCGAAACTGTTGATGCATTAAGGAGTGGAGCTTCTGCTATGAAAGCAATGCAGAAAGCAACGTAAGTGTTTATCACATTTTCACCATAATTGTCATCGGTTCTGGGATTCGTTAACACGAGCTTGGTTTTCAAACTGCATCATCTTTCTTATGCTTTTCTATTTATGCTTGAATGCTTTAACGTTTCTAGTGCCTGCCTAACTAAAAAAATACACTGTTTTGCAGAAATATTGATGATGTGGACAAGACCATGGACGAGATCAATGAGCAGACCGAGAACATGAAACAGATCCAAGAAGCATTGGCGACTCCAATCGGGGCAGCGGCTGACTTCGATGAGGTAACTTTTCTTGTACCCCACATGATCATATCTTTTTCAGCAAATGATCTTTGTCTAAGGAAAAATTCTCTTTGATAGGATGATCTTGAAAAAGAGCTTGAAGATTTAGAAAGTGAAGAGCTTGAAAATCAACTTCTACAGCCGGCAACAACCGCTCCATTGCCTTCAGTTCCCGTGCCTGCAGGGCGTCAACCCGCCCGTCCTGTTCCCCAGAAGCGGACTGCTGAGGAAGAAGAACTCGCTGCATTACAGGCTGAGATGGCCCTCTAAGGTCACTTCACTTCTCAATCAAGCAATTTCCTCACAGACTATGGATTTTTAATGTAATTACTTTTGCAACTGGCTTGGTTTAATAACTGCAGGTTATTTACCTCTCCGAGCAGAGACATGTATGCATTGATAAACAAGAACAGACGATGTATATAAGGATCTGAATCAGATTAAATCAGAGCAACTTTTATCTTCATTAATGTTATCTGCATTTGAGTGTTCTTCACATAATTTATCTTTTGTAATTTTTGTATCTTTTATGACACTTTTCCCTTTGATTAATAATAATAAGCTATACTCATCTATTCTTCAATAGTCAACCACACGTTGACTTCACTGCTTCAACAAAGATCATGCCGTTTTGGTATCTTAAAACTGCACACCGTGTCGTTTTAAGGTTTAATTCAAATTAATTGGAACAAAAAATGAAACAGAAAGCGAGGGATAAATAACCCGCTTAAGTTTTCAAGTCTTCTTCAACAATTCTCATCTCAAATTTGATAGAGAAAGGAGACGATAGTGAGAGAGAGAGAGAGAGAGGTGTAGCAGAGTTTGAAATCCTTTGGATTGCATCATCAGAAACAAGAGATCACTATGGTAAATATACTCTGGACGATTGTTCTACTCTACTTGTGATTTTGTTTCGCTAGTGAACCTCTGTGATTTGTGCAATATTTCTGGGAAGATCGAGTGATTATCCTCCGTGATTCTATGAATCGTGATTATCGTGCACTACTAATGAGCTTAGCTTGTGATTCTTCGGCTTACAAGAGATTTTTGATGTTTGATTCGACTTATTTGTTTGAATGTTTAGTAGTCACCGATGTGTTTTCTATTCCTCTTCGCGAAACTTTGTTTGAACTTGTCGTAGTTTGGGTCGATTGCAATGTTTCCATCTTCCGTAGCTCTTTGCAAATTTGTTTGAGGTATTTCCGCAAACACTTGGACTGCACGACGCGAAGCTATAGGTTTCTCGAATTTGCATATATCTAGTAGCCGATTTTCGCAATCAGTGTAGTCGCTGAATTGACTATTTGGATTTTTGACATTTTCGACATAGAAACAATTTGTTGACAGATCATTTGTTGGATTTCTTCATTCAAGCTCTGAAGATTTTGTAAATTTTCTTAAACTAATTTCTCGTTTGAAATGAATTGTTACTTTCTATTATTGATGATATTCAGTCAAAGAAACGGGGGCTTTCGCTGGAGGAGAAGCGGGAGAAGATGCTTCAGATATTCTATGAGTCTCAAGACTTCTTCCTAGTGAGCACTTTCTTTAGTTTTTACTACTTGTTAAATTTTTGACGCCTTTGAACTAGCTTTACCTACCAAGTGACCTGATATCTAGAGTGTTGAAGTGCATATACTGCCTAAAATTTTTGCTATTGAACTTTTGGGGTTGTGATACCAACACTTATGGGTCTCTACTTCTGTAAACTTTTTCAGCTAAAGGAACTAGAGAAGATGGGACCGAAGAGGGGTGTAATTAGTCAGTCTGTGAAAGATGTTATCCAGAGTTTAGTCGATGATGATCTTGTCGCGAAAGACAAGATTGGAATTTCTGTGAGTAGCTAGTGTTCCTATGTTGGATCTTTATTTTATTTATTTCCATATAGTCCTTGTTGCTGTTATATGTCGTTTGACGGTGTTCATTATTTTGCAAATGAAGATCTACTTTTGGAGCCTTCCCAGCTGTGCTGGCAATCAAGTGAGTCACACCATTCTTATCCTGATATGACATCAATATAGATATACATTAATTTGATTCTAATAAGAGTTACAGATTCTGATCATGCTTCAACTATTCTGAATGAACAGCTTAGGAGTATTCGTCAGAAACTTGAATCTGATCTTCAGGGTAGTAACAAAAGGCTAGCAGAACTTGTTGATCAGTGTGAGGCCCTAAAGAAGGGAAGGGAAGAATCGGTAAGTATTTTAAGTATTGCAGAATTAATGCTTGAATAAGCTTACATGCTGTTTTCACCAGAATTGCTGTTCTTGCTGCAGGAGGAACGAACAGAGGCCTTGACGCAACTTAAAGATATTGAAAAGAAACACAGAGAGCTGAAGGTCGGATTATATAGACTATCTGTTTGCATAGATGTATTTACATGCTTAACAATTTGCTAACAATTTCTTCTTCTTAAGCAGAACGAGATGGTACAATTTGCTGACAATGATCCAGCTACTTTGGAAGCAATTAGTTAAGTTCTGCATAATAAGTTACTTTTGTTCTCTGTTAGATCTCCTATGGTTTTCCTGGTCTTCGTGGAGCAGAAATAAGAACCAGTCTTGTGCTTTACTAGCTGTATCAATGTGTATTTTTTCTAATTTGACAGGGAAAGCAATTGAAGTTGCTCACCAGTCGGCTAACAGATGGACAGGTTTTTCATTTCTAAAACTTGGGAATATGCTTTCAGTTTTAAAAAGCTCATAATTTTCACCGCAGCCTAAATTGTAATTCATTCAAACTTACTCAGATAACATCTTCACATTGAAACAATGGTGTTCAAACAACTTCCCCCAGGCCAAGGAACAGCTAGAACATCTATACACGGAGGTATCTTTCAGATCTTTTCACTTTAAATGCTATCGATTCCACATTTCACCTTCTCTTACATCAAGGAGAGACTAATTCAGTTGGGTTATATTTTAGGCCGGAATCACTGAGGACTTTGATTACATTGAGTTATCTTCATTCCCGTTGAGCTCATCACATGAAGATGATACTGCAAGGCAGCTAGTAGAAGATGAAGCTTAGTTCTAAAACTCTCTAGCATAACAGTTAAAGACACTATAGCTTAAAGTTTCTGGTTCTTTATCAGTAGTCCTAAAGGTTGCAATGGTCTGTTATTCTATTTGACCACAGTTTTGTGGTCAGATAAGATGCTTACTGCCTCTGAATTTCGATGTATCTGTCGGGTGTCGGCTGTGTCCAATGTTGGCCATGTCCTTTTTAAAAATAATTTATTGAAGTTATATATCATGGTTAGTTGTTGACCCACAGATTATTTGTTGACAGCTGTATTACAATTTTTATATACTTTCTTGGCCGCTTTTTTCAAACGTGAGCACCACCACTGTACTTTGGTGCTCCCAGAAAAGGAAATGGGCATAGACTTTGTACGTTCGGGTATTTTGTGTTTTTGTGTTATCTTAATCGCAGGTTGTCTGTTTTTCTGACGGTGATGAGCTGAGCTTTACAAAAGAAGAAGAACATGGGAGCTGACTTTGTTTTTCTCATCCTTTTTGGCGTCATAGCCACTGCCATTGTAGTTCATGGCCAAGGCCAAGCAGGTTTGTGAATCTCATTCTCGCTTATTTTCCTCTTTTTGTGTCTGTTCAGACCAAATATTTTTGAAGTGATATTTTTTGTTGATATTACAAAATGAAGTTTCTTTAGATCATGGGGTTATACATTTTGGCTAGAACCGCATTCTGATTATTGGTTTGACATGATAAGCGAGGTCCATGTCTGTTTCTATGATTTGAATACTTCACGTTCTAAAATTTGAGAACATTCGGTAGATTTTAAATGTCTAGGAATTTTGATCAAAACATTCTCAACAGTTACAGAATTAATCAAAATCCTTTACCTTCTTCTGATTCAGGTTTCATCAGCATAGATTGTGGGTCACCCCCTAATATAAACTATGTAGACACTGATACTGGTATCAGTTACACCTGGGATGCACCTTTTATAAACGCTGGAGTTAATGTGAACGTCTCTGAAGAATATGGTTACCCGAAAAACCCGGTTTTGCCTTTCCCACTTGCTGATGTCAGATCTTTTCCTCAAGGAAACAGGAACTGTTACTCCTTAACCCCCTCCGATGGAAAAGGGAATCTTTATCTCATCAGAGCTTCGTTTATGTATGGAAACTACGATGGTAAAAAAGCTTTGCCTGAGTTTGATCTCTACGTAAACGTGAATTTCTGGACCTCAGTGAAATTCGGAAATGCTTCTGAGAACGTCATCAAGGAGATCCTCAGCTTTGCAGAGTCAGATACAATATATGTTTGCCTTGTGAACAAAGGTAAAGGAACTCCTTTTATTTCAGCTTTGGAGCTCCGGCCAATGAACAGCTCAATCTATGGTACTGAGTTTGGAAGAAATGTCTCATTGGTACTCTATCAAAGATGGGATACAGGATATTTGAATGGAACAGGACGGTACCAGAAGGATACATATGATCGTATTTGGTCTCCTTACTCTCCAGTCTCTTGGAATTCAACGATGACTACTGGGTATATCGACATTTTTCAGTCTGGTTATAGACCACCAGATGAAGTTATTAAGACAGCTGCTTTGCCTAAAAGTGATGATGAACCATTGGAATTGTCCTGGACATCAGGCGATCCAGATACCCGGTTCTATGCGTACCTTTATTTTGCAGAACTCGAAAATCTCAAGAGGAATGAGAGCAGAAAAATCAAGATCTTCTGGAATGGGTCGCCTGTTTCAGGAGCTTTCAATCCATCTTCTGAGTATTCGATGACAGTGTCTAATTCGCGAGCTTTCACTGGTAAAGATCACTGGATTTCTGTTCAGAAGACCGCAGATTCAACACGTCCACCAATACTCAATGCTATTGAGATATTTACAGCACAATCTCTGGATGAATTTTCCACCACAATTGACGACGGTGTGTTCATCTTTACTTTGTTAGTCGACTACGTATAATTTGTATGATTTCTGGACTTTAATTTTCGCTGAAACTCACAGTTTTCCATTCTCTCTTGTTAATGCAGTTAAAGCCATAGAAAGCATAAAAGCAACGTATAAAGTGAATAAGATTTGGACTGGTGATCCTTGCTCTCCCAGACTCTTCCCTTGGGAAGGTATTGGATGCAGCTACAACACTTCTAATTATCAAATCAAGTCCTTGTAAGTCACTCATTCATTTCAACCTGAAAAACACATTTTGTAATTTCCCCCAAGCAAAAGTGTTGCTGATGAGCTTGTTTCGGTAATTTCCCCCAAGCAAAAGTGTTGCTGATGAGCTTGTTTCTGTAATATCCCTCAAGGATAATTTTTGCTGATGAGCTTGTTTCTGTATTTTGCTGCGAGAAGGAATCTTAGTTCAAGTGGATTACATGGACCAATAGCCTTCTCATTTAGAAATCTCTCCCTTCTTGAGTCATTGTAAGTATACAAACACATTGACACTTGCCACCACTTTATTCCCAGTAACTATAAGAGTGGTGTGCATTGTTTTCCCAGGGATTTATCAAACAACAACCTCAGAGGAAATGTACCGGAGTTTTTGGCTGATCTAAAATATCTGAAGTTCCTGTGAGTTGAGCACATAGAGACTTCATTGAGTGTATACTGACAGACAATCAATAGTAGTTTGTCTCTGACATTAATTTTTGTGTGACAGGAATTTGAAAGGAAATAACTTGACTGGGTTTATCCCAAGATCTCTTAGGAAAAGATCAACGGCTAATGGACTTGCACTCAGGTACACGGAACCATAGTCATCTTGTTAAGATAATCCACGTCTCTACCATTTTCAAAAGCTTATTGATTTCCTCTTTGTCTCCAGTGTCGATGAACAAAACATTTGTCACTCACGTTCATGTCGGGACGGGAACAGAATCATGGTGCCAATTGTTGTATCCACATTAGTGATTATTCTCATTGCCGCCTTGGCTATCATATGCATCATGCGAAGGGAAAGCAAAATAAGTAAGCACAGTGTGTCTTTTACTTAGATTTACGTTTAAAGTCAGAATTAATGCTGAAAGAAGACGAGTGTTTAATTTCCTAGTGTATTCAGGAGTCTATTCAGGACCACTTCTGCCTTCGGGAAAGAGAAGGTTCACATATAGTGAAGTCTCTAGCATTACAAACAACTTCAATAAAGTGATCGGTAAAGGAGGGTTTGGTATTGTGTACCTCGGTTCCCTTGAAGATGGAACTGAAATTGCTGTAAAGATGATCAACGATTCTTCATTTGGAAAATCTAAAGGATCATCGTCATCATCATCATCCCATGTTTCCAAAGAATTCCAAGTCGAGGTAATCTAAAGAACACTAGAAACATTGATCTGATAAATTAGACAAGGTTGTTTTATGGTGGCTCAAGTGTAAAATGTATGCAGGCGGAGCTTCTTTTGACAGTGCATCACCGGAACTTAGCTTCATTTGTTGGATACTGCGATGATGGTCGTAGTATGGCTCTCATCTACGAGTACATGGCAAATGGCAACTTGCAAGATTATCTTTCAAGTATTCTTCATCTCTCTTGATCTCTCTATTGCCTGTTTTTGCTGCCTTTGAGCTAACGAATGTTTTGTTTACGGATATGCAGGTGAGAATGCAGAGGATCTTAGCTGGGAAAAGAGACTCCATATAGCCATAGACTCTGCACAAGGTTGGTCCCAGTTTTGACATCCCGAAATTTTCAGAGTTATCAAACCGGTTTAGTCTGGTTGTGAATCCCCTTTTTGATTTGTTTTCCTTGGCAGGGTTGGAGTATCTACATCATGGATGCAGGCCACCAATAGTACACAGAGACGTTAAAACAGCAAACATTCTATTAAACGATAACTTGGAAGCCAAGATCGCTGATTTCGGGCTTTCTAAGGTCTTCCCCGAGGATGATCTCAGCCACGTCATGACTGCTGTCATGGGCACTCCTGGCTATGTCGATCCTGAGTAAGTTTCCTTTACACATCACCACTTTAATCTCTACCATTTTGGTCAGGTTGGTCTCATCATAAACCGGTTTCGAAATAGGTACTACAACACGTTTAAGCTAAACGAGAAGAGCGACGTTTACAGCTTCGGGATCGTCCTCCTTGAACTCATAACCGGAAGGAGATCAATCATGAAAACTGACGATGGAGAAAAAATGAGCGTTGTCCACTACGTGGAGCCTTTCCTCAAAATCGGAGACATAGATGGCGTCGTGGATTCACGGCTTCACGGCGAGTTCTCCTCAAACTCGGCTTGGAAATTTGTAGAAGTGGCAATGTCTTGCGTCAGAGACAGAGGAACCAACAGACCATCAACGAACCAGATCGTGTCTGATCTGAAACAGTGCTTAGCCGCCGAGCTGGCTCGTGAACCAGGGAGCCATCATGAGAAGAAAGTAGTGAAAGAGAAGTACACGAAGACGGAGTCGACGATTCAGAATTATAGCAGCAATGAATATAATAGCTCGTCTGGATCGGTTTCGCTTACTTTTGGAGATTACTCCACGTTTGGTCCAATGGCAAGGTAGTGTGAGAAATAACTCAAAGGTTTGATTCTTCATTTTTTTTTGTCGCTAAAAATTTATTTTGATTCATCATTTATGTTTCGTTCTCTTTTTGCTTTTGTGTTTATTTTGAAGATCATATATTGATTTAATTTGGTTCTTTTGGTTTAAATATTCATTTGTTTTTGTTTTCTTTTAAGAAACTTTGTTACCACGAAAACATTAAAATTGTAAGAAAAAAAAAAACAATTTGTATATGTTTTTGTTTTCATTTAAACCGATGGAGCAGAAAAATGCTTAAGAGGACAAAACAGAGTTATTACGAACTGACTCTTCTTTTACTTTTTCAGCAAAAAGAAATTTCCTCAATTTTTCTGACTGGTGAAAATGAATCCGGAGTTAAATTCATTTATAAGTTAAAAATTACTCTACGGTGGTGATCAAAGCCTAAATTCCTTTATAATTAGGTTTCTTCTTTTTGACCTTACGCTCAAGTTTGTGGGCTAATCACCCTACACAAATCTATTAATTCCGTAATTACAGATTTGGCCGTTTCCCCATATAAAACTATCTGTATGTACATTCATATTGCATTTAATTATACATTTATGTTTCTTCAAAGTATAGTAATTGTGGTAACCTAATTTCGGACCCACATGTCTTTTTTGTCATTAGTAAAATAGTATAGTTTGTATATTGGCAAAAAAATTAATTTTATATTGGCTTTTGCCGTAACTCTCCCGAAAACTCTAATGATAACAAATATTCCAAATGTCAAAAATCAAATTTTTTCAATGAACATGATTAAGAACGTTTTTAGCTGTTGTCCGTTGACATATAAACCAAAAAAAAAATCTAACTCGATTAACACGATTACTCATTTCTCCCTAAACATTACACGGTAAGTAATTTACTGTTCAACAAAACAAACTAATATTTATTAAAATGGCATGACGCAAAAAATGGCAACCTGATTACTCAGTTTTGCCCTCAAACATTCTTTGATTGTTGTCTAGATCGGTTCGGATCTCCGGTTATCAAAACAACATTGGTACCGGTTTAGTTACACACCCGACTTTTCTTCGCGATTGCAAATGATCTCGTATTGGTCAATGTCATTTTCTTATCGATGCTATTGCCAAATCGTATTGGATAAAGTCACAATCGAATGATTCCCCCAAGCGCTACTAAAACCATGGAACAAGTCTTTTATTGGTTTCAAGTTTTTTTTAATAACTTTGGTAAGTCATTACTTGAACCTTATAAGGTATGAACTCATTTGGATTTGACCCATTCAAACATTTAACAGTCTCTCAAACTCCTAACACGAGATTTCGACGTTAACCAGATCATCAAAACTTCATTAATAACAATACTCCACAACAAAGATATATATATTGGATCAAGAAAAAGTAGGGAAAGTGGAAACACAACAAATTTTAGATAAATATTTTGCATTCATAGATTAGTACCAAGTGGTTACATTTAACAATATAGCCTTATAAAACACGATAGATATTAATAATATATATTAATGTTCCATAATTAAAACCCTAAGGCACATCTATACAACGATTTTCTCAGAAAAATCAGGACCCAAAAATCCATATTTAATTATTATTAGCAGATAAATACGAAATTAGTAAATAAAATAATATGAACACACTAAGATCTCTTCTCCTCTTTTCCTCGGAAGATATCCCAAAAAAACCAATGAGACTTCAAAATACGAGTCGGGTTTTATTCTTTACATCAGCAGGTCAGAAACCCACCCGACATCAGGAGCATCACCCGACTTCTGATCCGGTTCCGGGTCAACCCGATCCATGCAATTCTCCTTGTGTAGTTTCTCGCGCATCTTTTCTCGTAGCTCACGACCCGACTCAACGACCCGCTCCATTACAAGCTCTTCCTCTAACCCATAGTCCCAAATATCCAGATTTCCGGGTCGGGTCGGTGTCGTAGGCAGAGACTGAAACCCAGGACCCAAAATCGATCCACGGGGCGACCCGAATCCGAATAAAGGATTGTTATGAGGAAATGATTTTACCTTATTAAACTGTAAGTTCCTAAACGAAGGAACGACGTCGTTTATCGAACAAGACCCGAGAGATCGACTCAGTGACTGAGTCATCGGAGAAGACTCCGAGTCCGCTCTTGGACTAATCGGCGGCGAACCAGAAACCGGCGAAATCGAGAGCTGTAACGCTCTAGCACGAATAGGAGACGAAACGTCGAACGAATCAACCCGATCGGGGCTCCGACTCGGTAAAAACCTCAACTGATCCGGTGAATGAGCAAAGAAACAAACTTTCCGGCGACAGTTACCACCGTCTTTACACGGCTGAGTACGGTAACGAGCTGGATGAAGCCAACACTCGAAAACTCCATGAGCGAACTCACAAGAATCACCTTTCTTGCAACCACCTTTGCGAAAATCAGGACAAGCCGTACCGGAGTAATGGTACTTCCTCGGATCTCTCCGGCGAGCTTTTTCTCCGGGATGAGCGTACGGACACTCCGTCCAATCATGACTCCGGCCACGAGCACACCTCCGAACTTTGAAATCGTACATACGGAAATGGTCACATGAGTAAGCATCGATTGGTGAATCCGGACCCAATAGATCCGGGTCAGAATCTGGATCCGGTTCGTTAGACGGAAGATAACGCTGCAACGCCGCCAAAGCTTCAAGCATGCTACAATCTGGACTATTCATCACCGGAGAAAAAAACTCCGACGCCGTAAGCTCTTCAGAAACCGGCCATGGAGGTATTTCAACAGTAGGATAAGTCCGGCGAGTTTCTCCGATCATCATCTTCTTTAAATCCAAATGAATAATAAATCACATTTGTCGTCCAAAGAGTTCTTTCTTTTGGTTCTTGATGTTGTTTGGTAATTCACCGGCAAAGCTACTTATGTAGTTGAAACACTTAACCATGGTTTGGTTTAAAATATTTAACTATGGTTAACGCTATTAGACATAGGACTAGGAGCTGCTTTTTCTACTAAAATCTATACTACAAGGTTATCGTAACAAGGCTGTGAGATAAGCATGTATAACAGCGGCTTGAGACTTTACCACGGGATAGACGTACGTGGACGTTTTCGTGATGTGAACATTTATCAAATGACTTTGACGAAGTTTAAAGTAACCAAACTGTGAGCATAAGATTACTTTAGGATTATTAGATACGCTGAAGTCGGTCGAAGTTTAGATACAATGAAAGACGACAAAATAGATAATCCATTACTTTAGTTTCTGTAATTAATTTATCCGTTTGCCTATTATTACTTAATTTGTTTAATTATTCTCTGCATATATCCCTTATTTTTGATATAATCCGAAGATATTTGATAATTTGTTGGTTATTATTCTCATTTTTGATTCTAAGTCATCGAAATGATTTTATTGTGTCACTTATCTAGCAACAAAACTACAAATAAAATTGTTTAATAATTCGTTTTTATCGGAAATAAAAATATCTTTTCATAATTCTCGAAAATTATTTTCCAATTTCGGTTTGATTTTAGCAAAAAATAGAGAATAGGATAAGAAATGTGTCGGATGAAGAAGACATGTTGGAACAGATTTGGAAAAACGTTTAAAGATATTAAAGGGGCAAAAACATTTATGTTTCTTTGCTAAAATTGGAAGCAATTCCATATCCTCCTAAACAAATCCACCTCTCATTTATCCTTTGTTCTTTCTTTTTCACTTTTCTTTCTTTCATAATAATGAAGTTTCTCTTTTTTTTATTATTAATAAGTTTGACAATTATTTATCAAAATTAGGTTTCAATCAAAACCATTGATATGGTCAATGCGAGTGGTGATATTAACATGTTGAATGAATAATAGAGAAATAATAATAACATATTTCTATATATAAATCAATGTTTCCTAGATCAAACGAAGAAGACAGGTTGCAAAATATCTAAAAACGTGTAGCTCATCCGATTCAAAGAAGCAATTATTATATATCTTTATTTGGAAGATAGTGAGATTTTTACACACAAGACACGATGCCTTCGTTTTCATATATAGTCACTGAACCTATTAAAACCATCGTCTACGTACGGACCAAAAATATCTTCTAATGTCGTAGCTCTTACGAGGCTGAATTGTATACTTAAAAGGAAAAACAAGGCACACAAATTTGATTGAAAGTGATTTAATATATGCATAATAATAGGGAACATGAATATACATTTTCACTCATTAATGCTTCTTTAAACATTAGTTTCTCTCAACTTGCAAATGCAAAACCAATCGAAAGACGGACTTCAAAAGCTTTAGTAGATTACTTCTCTTTTGATTTCTACTCGCTTAGATATTTATTTATTCGACATTTACGTTTGGCAGCCATACCTTTTTGTCTAACACTAGTTTAATGGGATATTTGTCCATAGAATAAAGATTCTTCCAAATATCTCTATTTTTATTATTATAAAAAAATTCTTGTAAATATATGTAGTAAGAAAGTTGTGTCCATTTTAACCGCTGCAATACTCCGAGGCTGAGTCTCTGATCAATTAAAACCTATTCAAAAGTGTAACTATCTGATTAGCCAAACCTTCTTTATATATAAACTGATTAGCCAAACCTCAAACATCTAAGAAAAGTAGGTGCGCCATTGTTATTTATTTCGATCGATCGAGGAGATGGACAATATACTTGAAAGGCTAAATTAGTCTAGCTAAGTAAAATATTGCACTAATGTCACTTGAGATTTAAAAAAGGTTCATGTATGGGGAGGTAACAAAAAAGGTATGGGGAAGTAACTACATCGCAACGATGAGCAACACATGTGGAATGGTATGGTTACATTTTTTTATTATCGAGTTCGGTGGGAAACATTTAGTACAACATAAGTATTTATTAGTACAAAGAAAATGTCTTTAACGAAGATAAAATTAGTATATATGAAAAAAAAAATAGTATATATGATTTTTTTATATCTTAATATCAACTGTTAGTATAGTTATAACATTTGCCAAGTAAAAGTGTTTTTAACAGGATTAAACATATAATTAAAAAGAAGAAAAAAAGGTGAAATGATTTTTTTTTGCCGTGTTATATCTTCTTCGTTTTTTTTTCTCGGTGGATCTCTATATCTTGCAAGTCTTCAAATGATTGCTTTTTATATTTAGATATGATTACAAACAGTTGACCGATTAAGTATAACTTCTATTAATTTTTAATTTGTGTGTTAGTTTTTGCCCATAGTATGCGACTTATAAATAGAAACAGTAAAGAACAGGTTGGAAAGAGTGTTTGTAATTTAGTTAGTTTAATTTGAAGGACCATTCTTTCACTCATCTTTTTGTTTTTTAACCATATGTTTTATGCAATAATGTTTCTTGAGCGGTATTAGGTTGAAAAGAAACCATGTGAACCCCAAATTCCACAATGGGGTAATCTCCGCCACAAGTTTTAAGATGTCAATTTATTACTTTTTTTTTTTTTTTTCTCATCTTTTGTCTTCCATTAGTATAATAGATTTCTGTATACAACTTCCCTTTTGTCATCGAGCATCTCGACCAAACAACACAATAATATTCCCAATTTGATTACACTCTCTATATTACTACCAAGTATCAACACAATACCATTCCCAACTGTTAGTATATAACTATATAGTTACAAAACTTCATTGTTACTGCTTCCGATCCAAATCAGATAACTTACTTCATTAGATGTATTAAGCGATTGAAAACAAATTGTAACAATTTAAAGCGTCTAAATTAATAGGACACCAATTATTTGTCCTCTCAGAATGTTTTAATAATGTAAAGGAGCTTATGCATGTGATGTACGTAAAGAGTGTATACGTACACGCGTCGAGATCACACATGATAACAATGCCACCTCTTAAGGAAGCATGAGGGATCATGCATGCATGCCCCATCCATCTCGACCGTTCATTACGCTTCAAATTGAATACTTTTCTTATATATATGATTCCACCAAACATTTATAAATAATAAATATACTATATCGAATTATCGATCCCCACGATCATGACTACTACGTGACCCCCTTTATTCCCCCTTAATTACTCAACTTTGATTTATATAGTCACCATTTCTTGGTCTTATCCACAAATTTCAACTCCATATTTCTTTAGAAATTTTGTGTCTTTTATAAAGCAATATTTCCCCCGCTTTTTAACGTGGATCATGGATGTATGTGAAAAATGGAACCTAGTAATTTATTTATTAATCGTTAATAATATGATAAGATTTTTTTTTAGTTAAATTAGATCTATAACGTAATGTAATTAGAAACATAGAATACCTAACGAGTGGTACTTCATCCTATGTACAATACATTAATGTTTGGTATCCAACAATTAGAATTAATAATAGAATGATTAATATTGCATGGGAAAGTAACACTAACAAAGTTTTTTTTTGCAAAGAGTCATTCTAAAATATCCCGAATAGTTATAACTAAAATTAGTTGTTAAACGCGTGTCGAAAATTAATATCATATAGTGCCAATCGAATCCGAATATTTTGTTCGTAAGTCTTCAACTAGCAAAATTACTTTATATGGTTATAAAGAAAAAAAAACTTAAATTTCTCAGATTCTCAAATACCCAAATAGGGATGAAATCTCAAATATCACATGATCTGCCTCAAGGTCACGTGACACAGTTCAAATTGTGAACACGTGTCTTGTCCTTGCAACACGTGTCTTTTGACGGTAAAAACAGTACCAATTACTTTCCGGAAATATTTATGAATAAAATTCTGTTCACAAAATTGTACGGAGATGTATACGTGGCTGAGTCCTTTTGGCTATTTGACCACCAACGTGTCCTTTCTCAGTGACATCACACACCAGACCAGAGAATCTGAACTCTCGTCAGGATCTTACCACGTGTCAACATCGACGTGACCCCAACAATTTGTGAGTTTTGTCGTGGTGCATTGGTGGATTACCAGAGAGAAACCAAAGTTAATTAATTCGGTTCAACCGGTTTACTAGTAGCAGATGTTATTGACCGGTCGACTAACCAAATATTATTTGGTTTGTTTCGAATTTTCGTCTCGTTGATTTTTGTATACATGATATATAATCCTTGCTGGTACTTATTTTGCTTTAGATGTTTGTATGATATTTAATATTATGAAATTATCCAATATCAGGTTATTAACGATTTCGATATGACATTATCGTTTATGATTTCTTATATATATATATATATATATATATACTTTTAAATTTAATTAATACTATCATATAAATTTTAATAATCTTTCTTAAACTAGCGCAAAATGAAACAGCATGCCAAAAAAAAATCGAAACCGCATTTGATAGTTAATTAATTATATAAGTCGTCACATATTTTTGTCACTTCTCTAATTCGTACAAAATTATATGATTTTTAAAAAGTTGTTTCAAAGCTATCCGTAACTCTAAAAAGAATAGAGCACTCGATTAGATGGAGCCAAATCATGTCCCTTCCATTTCACTTCAAGTAATAATACCAAGTCTGCTATGGGAAAGGACTGTCTCTTCTTGACAAGATATATTTTTCAAATCACAGTTCACTCGCTATGGAAAAAAAAGAAATCGAAGAAGACATGGGGAAGTTCCAATTTCACCAACTCAAATGATTCGGGAGATAGACAAGCAAATCCGGAACAAAATCTCTTCCATACGAGACCTTGGAGATCAAAGATACGAAGGTTGTATGGCAATGTGGTTCGCATTAAAATAAAGAACAAGCTCTCATCACTCTTTTTTTTTTTTTATTAAAGTATTCAAAAACTCTTAGAAAACTGCAGATGTAAAAAGTTTTTTTCGAATAAATTTTACATTTTATTCCAAAAATAATAATAATACCAAGTCTGAATGGAAATGACACTTTTATACAATGGTAAATATACTATCATAAATTCATTATCACATCAGTTTTTATTAATGAATGAAGAGGTAAACCTTTGATGGAAAACAAAGTCATTGATATAGTTGTTTTTGCTGGTACTTAATGATATAAATGACATTCTGCAAGAAAAGGTTTCAAATCGTCTATTTTTCCTCCATGAGTCTTCCTTTTCTTTTTTTCGATCGTCTTTTGATCACAATTAGTCGAAGATGAAATATTCTGAAACCTTGTAATGTTTCCGACATAAATTGGACGGTGAAGGCCTTTTAAAAGTTTTGTCGTTAAAAATATGATTTGACAAAGTGACTTGGTGGTTTCTGGAGATGTGTACAAAAAGGAAAAAAATATATCACATAATTTATTTGGTAACATAATTAATAATAATACTAATCAAATTTCTGATCAGGAGAACGTAATGAATGGACAAGAACCTAAAGAGTAAAGTACTGGTGAGAGATTTGGAATTCTGATATGCTTTTCTATTATTCACCCATTAACAAATTCATTAATTTCCTAAATTATCCGATTCTCTGTTTATGATTTTCTTGCTCTACTTTCACTAACTATATAAAAGATATTTTGTTCTTCTTTTTATGAGGGCCAATCTCTGATTGAGTTAGATACAAGACTTTGAATCGTAACAACTCTCATTGAAAACGTTGATGTGATTGGGTCTCAAGGACATGATGTCGTGGATATTTTAGGGCTTAGGCCCAATTAAAACCTTAAGTTTTCGGTCCATACATAGCCTAGTAAGGTTGTGTGTGACTGAGTGTCATGAAGATAACCTTTTTTTTGTTGGTTGATTACACAACTTAATGATGCACGAATATATACAGTTGTTAATCGTGTACTTTATTGTTTAATTTTCTTATTTCGATAATTGAATTGTACTATTCTTGCAGCGGTTTGAATGGTTAAATGTTGAATCTTACCTGGTTTTCTTTTAACACAAATCTTTACTGGTTAGAGCAAAGAAATCTAAAACTTGCATTTGTTTGAATACAATTGCAAAAGAGATTCCACAATATAAGAACTAAAAACACTTTACCGAACTATAAACATTATATAATTCTGTAGTTTCTATGAGAATATCGAGGGTATCTATAAAACATTTGCAATACTTAAAGAGTCTAAAAGAAAATATAATTCGGATTAAGTAAAGACGAAAGTGTTATCATAATTAACAAAAAAAAAGTTTGATCCCACCGTAACATCTCCTGGATTTCAAGATTTAAACATATCCGCTGATATTTTGATGACTAAAAAAAAAATACATATCCGCTGATAAGAAACAACGGTTTCAGGGGAGGAATTAACATCGAGCATAGGAAATATTTGGGTGATCAGTCAACTCTAAGCAACATCATTACATCAATCTTTAACAACAACAAAAAAAAACACCATTACATCAGTGTAACACAGACGGAGAGACAAACAGTGTTACAAGTTTACAATACTTTTCAACAAGACAAAAAAACATAAAAGCTAGTGAATTTCATTTATTAAAATTTGATAGTGTTGATACAACTTGTACTTGACAGTGTTGGACGATATAAATATCTACAGATACATAACAAGCTTGAAAAAGCGCTCGATACATTTTTCGTCGGTACAAACGTTTTGTTATGCATTATTGTATACTATAACTTTGATATACATTAAATAATACCAGTTTTTTGTTAGCAGCGTGTAGTGTAAGAAATTTCAGAATCTGATTATAAATTTGGTTAAATAACTTTTTTTACAAGATCTTGGAAAAGTCCTCCTACTACCGGAGTTTGGGGTCTTCCGCAATGGGATGTCGTTGCCTCGTTGGTGTGTATTATTTGTATTTTATTAAATATATAACTACTTAGCAGAATTTTGCACAAAAAAAAAAAAAAAGCATTTACATTTATTGTTTTGTCAAGCAAATTTTGTTTTTAATAGGCGATAATACTACATTTTCCGTTGGCTGCACTTTTGAATCAAAGTGATGTTTTAAGTACATACTTTCCTTAGAGATTCTTTGAAATATTATTTGACTTGTATGGTTCTTACGGGCAGACAACAAAGACGAAAGTTTTACCAAACGACTAATATATATTTTATTTTTATTAATTAGATAAAAAAATATACATGGTATGTTTTATATATATATCTAGACTTAGGTTCAAAATCCTAAACCGGAAATAGAAATGAAATATATTAAATTGGTTTATACTTGTACCAGTATACAATTGACAAATGAACCTAGACATTATAACTTCTCTTCATCATTGACTTCGATTTCAGCTCTAACCTAGAAGGAAAAGAGCTATCTGCACAAGAAGGAGATACACGAAGATTTGAATAAACGCAAAAATGGATAAACGAAAAAGATGAATGAGAATCAATGAAATTTTTGTAAAACAATCAAGAAATTTTCCAAAAAAATAAACAATAAAAAAAGTTTGTTAAGATCGTTTGTTCTTATTAGCGAGGAGAAAATAGATATCGTACGGTTTATATACAGACTCAAACTTAAACTAAACCGAAATACTTAAATAGTAATGAAAATGAAATCTATTAAACAGTTGAATCCTTTGCATTTTACTGGTTTATACTTGTACCCATTTAGGCATTTACAATTGACAAATGAACCTAGACCATTTTACATGACAGATCCAGAAAGATTTTTCCGCAGTTCATCTTTTAAAAGTCCAACAAATATTCTGAATAAAATACATATACACTTTTCTAATCTCATCAATATCTGACCTTTTGTAGTCCAAAAACTGCATGGCCATCAATAATTGATAACACTTAGGTGTTGAAAAAAAGTAAAAAACCCTTTAGTATGTTGACAGGGCCGGCTCAATTAATTTAGAGTTCCGGTACAAATATTAAAAATTGGTCCTTTCTTCATAGAATTTTTTTTTTTTGGCATTTTTCATGTTAAAATTTTTTTTAAAATTGGTCTTTTTCATACTAAAAATATATATTTGGGCCTTTTTCATACTAAAATTATCTTAAACTCTTAAAAATAATCATTTTTTCTTAAAAAAAAAAAAATTTGGGCCCTTAAATTTACCAAAAAAAAATTTGGCCCGATACATTTGCTCCTCTTGCACCCCCTCAACGCTGGCCCTGTATGTTGAAACCTAACAAATCTACTAGATCACATTTAACATATCCACTTATCAAATTTAACGTGTAATTTATCTAGATTGAAAAGAATAACGAATAATTAATTATTATACATTAAAATATTCAAACACATATATATGTCATTTTTTCGTTTTATCATTTTATTCAATAATATCTCTCATTTTCTGAAATCAAAGATTTATTCCGGAAATCTAGTGAGCAGTTTTTAATTATATACAAAAATCGGAAAAGATCACTCTCATAGTTTTGTTTCTCAAATCATTTTTCTTTATTTGTATTTTTAATTATCTTTTTGCTCTTTGGGAAGTACCACGATGACGTTACTAAACAGACGTTACTATCAGACTTTAGTCGCTGTGGCGTGTAAAGTGTTTTTTATTTTATTTTTTTCAATAAGACTTCCAATCACTAACTTAGAAAACTATCTATAAAACAGAGACCAACTTAGAATCTTTTCATTTTTTTTAAACCAAAAAAACAAAACTCTTTTTTTTTAACTCCATTCATTCACTCTCTCCTAGATCGAGATAGAGATCGAGGATGGGTGACGCAATCATCGCCGATCCTCTTCTGGGCATCGACCACGAAACAGTCGCAGAGAAGAAGAAACAGAGCAAAAATCTAAAGCTTGCTCTTTTTCTGCTTCTGATTCTTGTAGCAACTTCAGGTTCTTCTCTGTCTACTACTAATTAACGTAGAAGTCAACATCTTTTTTTTTTTTTTTTTTTGCAATAAATATCTCTGATTTTTGTGTTCTCAAAATTCATAGGTTATTATAGCTTTAGTGAGAAGATTACAACAGTTTTGTTATCAAGACAAACAATTGATGATCATAGTCTTAGCCTTGGAACTGTCAGTGACGTGGTTGAATCAGAGAATGGTGTTGTGGCTGCTGACGATGCTCGATGCTCCGAGATTGGTGCCTCTGTTCTTAGAAGAGGCGGTCACGCGGTGGATGCCGCAGTGGCTATTACTTTATGTGTTGGTGTTGTTAATCCAATGTCGAGTGGAATCGGTGGTGGTTCTTTCTTGATTGTTAGCTCGCAGAAAGATTCCAAAGTTGAGGCTTTTGACATGAGAGAAACTGCTCCATTAGCTGCTTCTAAGGTAAGAGCTTTTTTTAACTAATCTTTCTTGATCTGATTTTTCAGTGTTTAATGTGTTAGTTTTGTGAATTGGTGAATCAGGATATGTATAAGAATGATGCGAGTGCGAAATCGTTGGGGGCATTGTCTATGGGAGTTCCGGGAGAGATAGCTGGACTTTACGAGGCTTGGAAACGGTATGGCCGTCTTCCGTGGAAACCGCTTTTCGAGCCGGCGATTGAGTTGGCTCGAGGCGGGTTTGTGGTGCATCCGTATCTTGGAAAGGCTATATCGAGCCACGCTGCGATGATACTTAAAGATCCGGGTTTGCGGAGTGTCTTCTCACGAAATGGACAGATTTTGAAACCCGGTGAGACTTGCTATAACCCGGAGCTAGCTCGGAGTCTTGAGACTATTTCTGAGCAAGGACCGGGAGCGTTCTACAACGGGACAGTAGGCGAGAAGCTAGTTAACGATGTGAAAAAGGCGGGAGGGATCATAACGATGGATGATCTAAGAAGTTATAAAGTCCGAGTTACCGATGCAATGTCTGCGGATGTTATGGGTTATACGATTCACGGAATGCCGCCTCCTTCGGGTGGTACTGTCGGTTTTTCGATGGTTATTGATATCTTGGATAGTTATTCGAACCTTTACACTGCTTCGGGAAGAGAACTCGGGATGCACCGTTTGATAGAAGCAATGAAACATATGTTTGCAGCTCGGATGGATCTCGGAGACCCTGGGTTCGTTAACATAACAAACGCTATGAACCAAATGCTCTCGAAGACTCACGCGGAAGAAATCCGAAAGAAGATTTTCGACAACACGACATTCCCACCCGAGTACTATTTGAACCGGTGGAGCCAACTTAGGGACCAAGGGACAAGTCATTTCTGCATTGTGGATGCGGATCGAAACAGTGTGTCAATGACCTCAACCGTGAATTACGGTTTTGGTGCCGGGGTGTTATCACCTTCCACCGGAATTGTACTTAACAACGAGATGGATGATTTCTCGGTACCTGCGGAAATCACTCCCGACAGGCTTCCTCCTGCGCCTACAAATTTCATTGAACCAAACAAAAGACCATTATCTTCCATGACACCTCTCGTGATCACCAAGGTTCACCATCAGTATTTATCTACTTTTCCTGTTATCTATAACTCATAATCTCATACTATGAGATCTAACCGCGGTCCATGAAAACCCGCGGTTGTTTTTCTTACCGCAGGATGGTGAGTTCGTGGCTGCGCTTGGAGGAGCTGGTGGAATGCATATAATTCCGGCAGTGCTTCAAGTGTTCCTTAATTGCTTTGTGTTGAATATGAAACCTAAACAAGCAGTAGAGAGTGCCAGAATTTACCATAGGGTATGCATACTTCAAAACCATCTGATTTTGTTACTAACATTCAAAATGAATACACTCATTGCTTTTTGGTTGTTGTTGTTACAGTTGATACCGAATGTTGTTTCCTATGAGAACTTCACCGCGATCAATGGCGATCACATAGGGGTTTCAGAAGATACTAAGATGTTTCTGGCTGAGAGGGGACATGAACTCAAAGCAGTATCAGGTGGAGCTATTGTTCAACTTATTGTTCAGAGTTTCAAGGAAGAAAAAGAAGACGAAATGATTATTGAAATTGGAAGGAAAATTGGAAAGAAATCGAAACCATCCAAGGGCTTACTTACTGCAGTTTGTGATCCTCGAAAAGATGGGAAGCCAGCTGCAGTTTGATTTCCCATTCTCTATCATGTAAAGTTGATTAAAGTTATATGAGCTTCAATGATTTGAGTGTGGGATTATATACAGAAGCAAAGTTGTAGTTAAGATGACAATGAAAGGAAACAGTGTCATTACCACCATCTTCATTATAAGAGTATAAATAGATTGATTATAAAATCGTAAATTACAAATTTGGTGAAGAGTAAAATCAAAGCAAGAGTTATTACATTATTATTCTCACAAGGAGTTATCTCTCTTCTCTTTGCTTGATGAATACTATCAAACATTTTGAAAAGCTTCTACTAAATAAAGAAACCTTACTTCCCAAACAAAGATCTCCTCAAGTCAAACCACAAACGAATGTTTTTGTAGACAGTCTTGATCACCATTTCATGGTCCCTGGTTCACCAACCAACTGGTTTGAGTGGATCTTGTCCTGCTTCATGAAACTCGGTTGGTTCGTCGAAGACAAAAGCCTCGCCCACATTCTGTCAGTGATCACCACCTTGTTCTGTTTCTCCGTGATCCTCTACACAATATTCAAACCATGTTATTAGGAATCCTAAATCGACAAAAGTAATCGAATATGTAAGAGATGCTCAGATTGATTCCAGATGTGTATTTGATCCTACAATGGATCTACTTTTGGTTCAGTGGATTTGGTTCTCTGAGACTCACATAAAAGGGAATGTAAGTATGTCTTCCATTGACAAGGCCAACAGTGAAACCATTGTAACCAGCCATCACTCCATGAACCGCGCTTTGAGCTAATAGTGTGCAGCATACATTGTCTGATGCATTGCTCGGAATAGCCCGTATCATGTAGGTTGGATCTGAAAGAAACCAAAAAACAATCTTTATCTATTATTTTCCACAGACCCAAAAGAAAAACTCATAAGATATCTATTCACCTATATATTTGAGGGTAAGGGTCATCTTCTTGGCAAAATGATCCTGCATAAGAAGAGATAAAGGAAAGCAAAATCATTTTCTCGGTCTTTTTCTCAAGCAATCCTCTGTTTTCCGGGAATGTTAATATGTTAACCTTGATCCTTTGGGAGATCCATAGGCCAATGTCTTGTAGAAGTTTGTTTCCAGAGGCATCTTTCAGAGTTGTGGACTCTTCCATGCTTTCAGCCAACAGATCTTGTCCCGCGCCTTCTGCAATTACAATCACCATGTGACCACTCTCCTTTAGCCGTTTATCGATAAATTCAAAAAGCCCGCCTGGGCCTTCAAGAAAAAATGGAGATTCCGGGATCAAGCAACAGTCCACATCTCGGCTGGCTAGAGTTGCATACATTGCAATGAATCCTGCACAAACCCTTAAAAGTCCGTAAACATCTCTTCGGTGCTCAGCTAAACTTGGGTGAAAACTACCTTGTCTAGGGAAACTGCTTACCGCTGTACCGTCCCATTAACTTCACAAGACCAATACCGTTCTCAAAGCTTGTAGCTTCAACATGGGCTGCGTTGATAGCACGTTGCGCCTCTTCTACAGCTGTGTCAAACCCGAATGATCTATCAATAATCTGTTTTAAGAAAGAACTGACAGTCATCATCTTGAACAACCACAAGAAACTACGATACAATATTAGAATTTCAAACCATTGGGGAAAAAAGATTTACAGGAATGTCATTGTCGATTGTTTTGGGGATTCCGGCAACTGCAACTTTAAGCCCGCGTTTCTTAATCTCCTGCAGAGACAGTAATTAAAGAAATAACTAACGCAATGTATTTATCAGAAGAAATTTTGCCTACCTTGAATATAGCAGCAGCTCCTTTCTGTGATCCATCTCCACCAATTATATAAACCTGGTGAATTCCCAAAACAGATGAGCATTTAACACCAGTTCAATGTAATCCTGCGGATTCATTGTTGAATTAAATATATCAAGAACCTGGTTAATCCCACGATCTTGAATACTATCTACTATCTTGGTGGTGTCGTGACCGCCTCTTGAAGTCCCGAGGATAGTTCCTCCGCTTCTATGGATATCATTCACTGTTTTTAAGTCCAAATGGATTGTGTTTCTCGCGTAAAAACCTCTGTAACCCCCCTGAAAACCAGAATTGATCTCAAGATTAATATACTGAGTAAGATAGTTAAGAGCAATGCTGAAAGAATAGCTAAACTGATGGGACTTACATCAATGCCAAGAATTCTCTTGACACCATACATGTAAGATAAACCACAAACTATCTCTCTGATCACAGTATTAAGCCCGGGACACAGACCGCCACAGGTAACAATGCACGCAAGAACATCATCCGGCTCAAAGTAAACCTGCGTAAACAAAACACTCCATCAACGCTCACCTCCTCAAGCGTAGTATCTTCGGATATAAAAAGACAGAAATATACCCTTTGACGTGGTCCTGCGCGGCGGAAATGTGTTCCCCTAGGACTATCAGGATGAACTACTATCTGCAAAAAAGCGAAACCCGAATCTTTATTAACGAGAGACAAATAAACAAACGCTAATGGCTAACGGAGAGTGTTTTACTTACTTTCTGAGGAACCGTGTCATCCTCATCGACGAAATACTGCCTGAAAACACACATTGAATTTGACATCAATCAAGAAGCTTTACACATTTCGAAATCGACTAAGGAAAGAAAGTTAAGTTCACTGAGGGTAAAGCAAACAAACGGTAACTTACTTAACAACAGAGTAAGCTGCGTTGTCTTGTAATGGATTTGGATATGTCTGAAAACATCACATGACACAAACAATCGATTTAATCAGAGAAGAACTCACAATTGGGTTTGTAAAAAAGGTAACTTTAAAGCATAAACATATAAAGTTTCAGACTTTTTCCCGCTCTCATTTATAGAATTCACATTATCAATTGAAATAAAAAAAGCTAGAGACGTACAGGGTGATCAGGGAAGTCGTCGGTGAAATGAGGAACGTCTTCAAGAATATAACCTGCGGGACCAGTAACAATCTTCCGGTCCGAGTTTGGGACAGAAGATGACATAACCAACCTTGTCGGAGACTCAAAGCTCTGATTATCCGAAAGCGAAACAATCAAACGGAGACCAGAATCGAAGCTCAATGATCGATATTTTCTACTGATTCTAGGTATTAAAAACCCCAATTGATGATGATCTGTTTCAGATTGTGTACTCCGACGTGAAGATGATCGGAATCTAAATGAATCCATACAATGAAAGATTAGAGAATATGTCATCACCCATTTTTTTTTTTTATAAGAACCCCAAAAATGGAACAGAGTGTTTGACTTCAAATTTTTTTTTTTTTTTTTTACAAAAATGGAAACTTTAGAAAATAAAAAGCATTCACCTTTGAAGAAATTGAAACCCAGGAATTATGGAGGAGGAGGAAGTAGATCAGGCCATCACGGGCTTGTGATTCATGTATGGATGAAGTAGATAGTGAAACAAGTGGCTATATGTTTGTGGTTTTTGCTTTTAATGATTGAGAAGATTCAAGACATTTCAGAAGAGAAGGTTTTAATTACTTTGGAGAAAAATATGACGATTTCAATAATTGAAGGTTATATTTAAAACTTGTTGAAAGATTTGGGTGTCTGTGTAATAATAATTAATAAAAAGACTGATTTTGATTTTGATTTTTGATTTTAAATTAATTGGAGTCGGTGTTTTGGCTGTTGGGTTAGGTTTCTACATATAGATATTTCGGGATAAGGCATGTACTATGCTCTAACATACCCCGGCATGTTTCTAATTTGACATAAATTGTAACAAAACGTATTTTCTTAAATAAAAATTTTCATTTCGTTTTATAGTGTCAATGTAGTTTTAATTTCTGGAAGACTTTTGTGTAAAGAATTTGGTAGGTGAGAGAGCAATTGAAAGACACTTATAAAATTTTTTTTTTAAAAAACACAAAGCTAAAACCTAAAAAAAAACGTTGTTGGGCTTGATTTTCCTAATCCTTAATACATTTACTTTCATATTTCGTAAAACAGGGTTGACAGAAGATCAAGACTACAAGGCTTTTAAGGAAGTTGACAAAAAGACATATATAAGGGAAAGAACTAGTAAGTCCGGCCCACATAAGACTCAAAACTCCACATCTGATTTAAATTGGCCATAAATGTGTAAGCTCATAAGCCCATTTATTTTCTGAACGACCATAATTTGCCATTCTAAGATCTTTCATGTGTTTACTACTGCAAGAGACTTAACACTTTGAGTACAAATGACAAATCTAGTTGATCGAAGTTACTTCTTCTGTAAAAATATCTCTTATCAAGCAAAGGTTTACTATATGTTTGTGGTTACAATTTGGTTAATTTGTTTTTATATGTCTTATCTCTATACATTTAGCATCCAAAATGTCAAAATTGAATACGATCTAGTAGAAATTTGTGATAGGAAATGGGATAAAACGAAGATCAGAGTCTATAAGTTCTAAAGATTTCTATTGTAGAAAAATAAGAAGAAAAAAGAGTACTTAAACAAAACATAAAACAAAAATTATGGCAAAGATATGATAATACCCAGACAAAGAGGCAATCATAAGCATCTATATGTTTTATTCAAGACATGTCTTTGGCCCCTCCATGATTTCATTCTTTGACTCTCTAAATATTTTGAATTTTTATTTTAAATAAGAAATAATATAATTATGATGGGTATTCTATTTTATATATACATATATGTGGTTTTCTAACGTTGGGATTGAGATTGTCTTTTGTATATCCTTAACTTGAAATTCTTGACGCTAAAGTTACAAACCTTGACAAATCGAAATGAATTTAATTTATAAATATAGTTAGATTCTTTTTGCCGTGGTCATGTTTCAATCCAACTAAAACCACATATATCTCAAATTATTTAAACGCCTTTCATTTCGATCTCGCTTATTAAAAAGAAAAATACTGTATTAGATAGGAACTTTTTGTGACACTAAAGAATACTAACATAAATTTCTTACACATTTGATCAACCAATAAAACATAATATACATTGAAAATTATATTTTCACACCAGATAGAGAATATCAAATTTTACTTTTGAATAGTTACGTGACTTACGTCTAAGTGATCTAACGGCTCTAAAAAATTGATATAGAAAATTTATAGCATTGAGAAAGATTTACTGATTTAGTGATTTTTCAAATCATAAGGAATAGTTTAATTTATGTTACATGAAATGCTGAAGTATCTTTTTGGCTGTTTATCTTAGATTTCAGAACCATAAGAATATAAAATGTTCAAAGAGAGTTCCAAGACCTAACACTCCACCCCAATCGAAAGATCTCAAAATTCAAGGATGGATCCATAGTTTGTGGGGCTACGTTAATCTTAATTCATACATCATAAGAGCCGTATAAGGTTATTACACCTGACACTTTCTAGATTAAACCGCTTCTAATCGAAATTTTAAAATGCAGTATGACCCAAAATCAAGAAAGCAAAAAGTGTTTAGTCATAATATTTTGTTTCGTTTATATAAAAAACAAATCTACTTTTTTCGAGTAGAAAATTAATCTAAAACAAAATTATTCTTCTTACGATTAACATTAGGGTATATATATATATTTTAGTTTTTCAAAAAAAAACATTAGGGTCTATATATTAATATATATAAAACCGAATCTATTTTTCTTACACTTATTCTAGAAATTTTAAGTGTACAATTTTCTTCTGTTCGTTTTTTTTTTCTTTTGGTAGTTTTGACCATCTATTTTTTCTTTCTCAAAGAAGTTGATGAAAATTCACATTACCTTGATAATACGATAGAACTTTAATTATAATCATCACAGTCAAGATACTCAAGATTGTTATGAATGGTATGATAGATAATGTGTACAATAAATATGTTTTACGAACGAACACAAAATTATTTAATAGGCGTAATATTTTCAGGATTACGTCAAAAACATTTTAATGGCAAAAGGAAACTATTGTCTGATTTGAAACATTTGTAGAAAAGTATAGTTGCCATGATTTCATAATTCATGCTGATGTAAACAGATCTCCAAAGAGACCATATAAATAATAATAAAAATTCATAATTATATTCGCTTTTCTATAAAATACGAGAGACATATGATTTATTTCAAAACAAAAAATACGAAAAATATATTATAAATTAGAAAGATAAGAGATGGTGTGGTCCATATGATGGGTCGCTGCTCAAATTGCCTTACTTCTCAAGCAACCTCTTAATTCCTTTTTTTTTCTCTGCAGAAATTAAATTAAATAATAAAAACGAAAAAAGAAGAAAATTGAATAACAAAAGAATAATGATCACTTCCTCCAGCTCGATGCCCATGTGATCTCTCTTCCTTCTTCTCGTCTTTTTTTCTCTCTTCTTCCTTTTTACTTTTTTTTTTTGTTTATTCTCTTCTGTGCTTATTAGCCTTCTACAGAAATTTACTCGATTAATTCCTTAACTAGAAGTTACTGGAGGTTGTGATGGCGACTAACGTTTATCCTTGATAAATAAAAAATGTTTGTTAAGAGTAGTATAATGTGAAGTATATTTTAATGTCATATATACAGACCATGAATACAAAACTCATGTAATTTTTTTTTCCGACGTCACAAAATCCATTTTTCTATTTTGTTTTTTGGTTTTTAAGTTAATTTACTTATACTATATATTTACATATCATCTAAAGACTACGTATTTGTTAAAGTTAATAGTGATGAAAATTCCAATATACTTGCCAGCATGAAACTCACATTACATTATAAAGATAGATGGTAAACTTTTTATCTTTTTTTTTGTAGAGAATTCATTCCACTTATTACATAAAAATTAAATTTGTAATGAACTTTCGATGTTTAAAGGATTAGCTAAAATGAGAAGTTAAAGAAAAAGAGCAGTAAAAAAGAAAAGGATAGCTAGAATGTAGAAACGTATACATATCCATATCTATACTACAAAAATAATAAGTAAATATATAATTTGGAATATACAAAAGAGTAGAATTTGTAGATAAATGTATACAAACCGCTTGAAAGACTCATAGCGGCTTCTTAAACCAGCAAAGGCAAAATAAAAGGTGGGTCAGTGAATGGGTTTCAGAGCCACCTTTTCCTTTTTCTCGCTTACTTCTTCAGTTAAAGTTTGAGATAGACACATATATACATCATATATATATAATATGTTATACTATATATATATATTATAATTCCCTCAACAAAAAAAATTCTCTCGAATGTTTTTATTAATTTATACCTTTCACATCCCAAACTCTCACACTTTCTCTTCTTCTTCTTCTTCTCCTCCTTCTTCGTCGTTTATTAACTCTCTCTATCTCTCCTCTTTGTTCTCTCTCTCTTTTTCCTGATTTGCAGTACTGTCTAAGATCTTATTCCGCTCGACCAAGTTTGTTCCTTTTAGCATAATTTGGGGTTTTTTCCCCATAAATTCTCACTTTGTCTTCTTCTTGTGTCGGTTAGGTTTTCAAGAAAAACCCTCTTTTGTCTTGTCTCCTCAAAATCAGTTGCTTCTTCTCTATAATAATAGAGGGTTTATTCAAATCTTCTATCTGTAGCCTCTCTCTTGTCCCTCGCTCTCTATATATATACTCAACCCTCGGATATGATCGAAAGAGCTTTGTTATTATCTTTGCAACTACACGCAGACGCATAAGAGAAAATTGATCAAAGATATTAGAGATTGAGATGAACAAGAGTAATCCTGCTGGTTCGGTGACTGGTTCGGATATAATCGACGCAAAGATCGAAGAACATCAACTTTGTGGATCCAAGAAGTGTCCTAGCTGCGGCCACAAGCTCGAAGGCAAACCAGTAAGTAATATTCCTTTTTTCTTCTATTTTATTTTAATTAACTGAAAAAAAAAATCTTTCTACCACTCTTTTTCTCATTTTAGGTCATTTGTAAATGTTTTTTTTTTTAAGCAAAAAAAATAAAAAGAGGAAAAGAATCAATGAAGAACATCAAGAATGATGCTCTCTGTTTTATTCTATCGCTTGCAGAAATTCAAAATCCAAATTTTAAAGCGTCTATATACGAGTCTTTATATGTATAGTTGTATATACGTATATTCTCTTGTTCTTTTTCTTTTATATTAATTAAGTTTTTTTCCCCTCTTTTTTAGCAGGATTGGGTTGGTTTACCAGCAGGAGTGAAATTTGACCCAACGGATCAAGAATTGATAGAACATTTAGAAGCGAAAGTCTTAGCTAAAGACTTTAAATCTCACCCTCTCATTGACGAATTCATCCCAACCATTGAAGGCGAAGACGGCATTTGCTACACTCACCCCGAGAAACTTCCTGGTACATACACACCTTCATGCACTCCATTTATCACATTCTTGATATATCTTCATTATATGCTTGTTTGATAAGACTATATACATAATAGACCATTGTGTCACACCAAAATTTGATTTTTTTTTTAGTTGAGTCCCACCAAAGTTTATATCTCTTATAGACTTATACTTTGGTCACAACTACACTATATACTTTTATAACCTATATATACATCTATATATATCATTCATTTTTCATGCATTCTTATTTATAAATCACACATGCATATCTTTCATTATAATTTATGATTGCTTGATATGACTAGCAACGGAGGGTCAAACCAATGTTTTGATTTTTTTCCTTTTCATTTGGGTCATACCAAAGTTTGAATCTTTTTAATTTGGGTCACACAAGAAACATATAAATTAACAATAAAGACATTGTTCTTTTTTCAACTTTGATAGGAGTGACCAGAGATGGTTTAAGCCGACACTTCTTTCATAGACCATCAAAGGCGTACACGACGGGAACAAGAAAGCGAAGAAAGATTCAAACGGAATGTGACAATAATCTGCAAGGAAGTAGTAGCTCCGGTGAGACGAGGTGGCATAAGACCGGTAAGACAAGGCCGGTTATGGTAAACGGTAAACAAAAAGGTTGTAAGAAGATTTTGGTTTTGTATACCAATTTTGGTAAGAATCGAAAACCGGAGAAAACCAATTGGGTAATGCATCAATATCATTTGGGGACACATGAGGAAGAGAAAGAAGGAGAACTTGTTGTGTCTAAGATCTTTTATCAAACTCAGCCTAGGCAATGCAACTGGTCGTCATCTACATCGAGCTTGAACGCTTTAGGTGGAGGAGGCGGTGAAGCGAGTAGCGGCGGAGGCGGTGGAGAGTATCATATGAGGAGAGATAGTGGGACTACGAGTGGTGGGAGTTGTTCTTCGTCTAGAGAGATTATTAATGTTAATCCTCCAAATCGATCCGATGAAATAGGCGGCGTTGGTGGTGGCGTTATGGCCGTAGCAGCTGCCGCTGCGGCGGTTGCGGCTGGGCTTCCGAGTTATGCAATGGATCAACTCAGCTTTGTTCCGTTTATGAAAAGCTTTGATGAGGTATGCACCCCTTTTTTTCCATTTTGATTTTTCGTTTAGTAAAATAACTAAATTAATTTGCATACTTGACTGGTAAAATAATAAGTACTAAAACTGTGATACACATTTTGCAGAAAAATTAAATTGAATCTAAAAAGTGAATAGATCCTATGATATGTATTATGTATTAATATATAGTACTAAATTTAAACGGTTAAAATATTGTAATACAAATTTTTCACCAGTTCTTCTAACGCAAATTACCACCTTTTTTCCTACAAGGAATTTTTTTTAATACAATATGATTTCATTGATTTTGAACTCAATTTTGATTTGACTGTTAATTATGTCTATCGCTCTCGCATAAGATTAAGTAAAACAAAGGTAAATACTGGAAACAGTGATGCTTAGGGTTCTTAAATTGGCTTGCATTGCAAGTAATCAATGCTTATTTTGTATAGTTTTTGATTTTTTTTTGGTCGTATTATAATGTAGTTACCTAAGGAATTTAAATAATAAATTTACCCGACGTGATAATAATGAACGGTTGGTGATAATCAATTTTTAACTAACAATGTGACCTAAAGTTTCACCCGACGTGATAAACTCAGAAAACAATGTCTAAACCGCAACGGTCCAAAGAAATATGAAATAATAAAAGTAATTATTTTTAATATAAAAAAGAAAGTATACATACATATATATATATATATATCAATTATTTTAATTAGCAGTTAAAAATTTATATCTTTTCAGGTGGCGAGGAGGGAAACTCCTCAGACCGGGCACGCTACATGTGAGGATGTAATGGCAGAACAACATCGTCATCGTCATCAAGCATCATCATCAGCATCACATCATATGGCTCATGATCATCACCATCATCATCATCATCAACAACAACAACGGCATCATGCATTCAACATAAGCCAGCCAACACATCCAATATCAACCATTATTTCTCCATCTACTTCGCTTCACCATGCCTCCATTAATATCCTCGACGAGAATCCTTATCATGTTCATAGAATCATGCTCCCCAATGAAAATTACCAGGTAAAATAGCTAATTAATCTTCTCTTTTTTTACATTTTAATAATTAGTACCAAAAGAATATATATATATATATATATCACCCTTTCTTTTCTTAATTAATATAATTAATTAATTTAGGAGAAGGATACAGTTTCATGAAATGAACAAGTTAGCTGAAATATCATTATGATTTATCTATAATAATCAAATTAAAATTACGTTATGTTACTATTGATTGGGGTGGGAGTCATGCACCTATCAAACTTTTATAAGGTCCTCAACATTTCAATTTAAATTTTATAAAAAAACATTTAATTCAAATTAGGGTTGTGAATTTGTAATGTAACTAATTACAGTTACTGTTACTTATTTGGAGTTTTTTATTGTGTTCTTCCACACACAGGCACGTATATATATATATATATATCGGTATTTAATTAAGTAGTAGAAATTGTGGTTCTTGCACATGTTAGGTTTTTAAGATATTTGCATGCATGTGACTTAACAATGATGGGACTACATAGGCATGCAAATTGGGTTGTACCAAAATTGATTATGACAAATAAAGTATATATAAGATATTGGTCAAGAAAAAAAAAACAACTAAAGTTAAAATGTCTAATATATAATTATGCTGAATTAGTCTAGTAAGATGTGTCTAACTAATATCCATTATCCAAAGCCAACAAAAGCTAAGTCACTTTTTAGTGTCAGCCAAACTAAGAACAAGTAGGAAACCAATGTGGTCTTTGGTCATGGAGAGACAAGATGATTAATTTTAATGTTTTAAGATCATTTTCTTAAGGAATTAAATAAAAAAAATTCCTGAGATTACTTTTGTCTTTATTGACTGAACAAGACACAACAGCAACAACGTCAAGAAGGAGATGAAGAACATAATGATGGGAAGATGGGAGGAAGGTCAGCTTCTGGATTGGAAGAACTCATAATGGGCTGCACTTCTTCTACCACTCATCATGATGTAAAAGATGTAAGTTATTAATCCCTTTTTTGACTCTTAATTTCATGGGAAAATTTCACTTTTTCACCATCATTATTTTCAAAAATAATAATTTACGAGTATATATATTAGACATATGATCATTATCGCCAAAATAAAATGTCATGCATTAAGTAAGATGTTGTTTGGTACCACGTAGATTCAGAACTACTGTCTATACAAGAGAAAGAGAACTAAAATCGAGATTATATATAAATGTTTTAAGGTAATAATATTTTTCTGTAAGGGTCGAAGATAGTACAATGTAAGTTACATTTGAATAAAAGTAAAGAATATTTTTAAGAAAAACTTTTTCTTTTTTAATATATATTTTTCTTTTTCAGTTTTGCATGGGAATGATACTTATAAGACTCATATATTCCTTCTGCGTTTATTCTTTACTTAATTGGAAAGAGTTTAAACAGTGTTAAGTAAACAAAACCAGAAAAGATAAAGAAAGAGAGATGTGTTTACTTTTGTTAATTATAGTTTGCTTTTTACCTATAAATTACTCTTTTAATTAAAGAACAAAAGAAAATTTCTCAGATTCTTTTCTTCTTCTTTTTTTTTTTTTTTTTTTTCAAACCATTTTATAACTAATTTAAAAGGCAATGATAGTGGATATATATAAACTTATGTTTATATGTAATATAATTTGTGTATATATGTATATACTTTAAAGTCTTTTTTCATGCGTAGTACCTCGCGAGACAAGTTCGGTAAGAGACATTAGTAGATTTCATTGTGTGTGGGGGACAGCATGTCTGCATTCCTTTTTTTAATCTGTCTAAAATTTAATGGAATGTTCTTATTATTTTAGTTTTATAAATCATTCCAAAATGTAAAATATATATATAACAGGCAACCATAATATATGCCCTATTTGTGGAATGCTAACATGGCATTTTTGGTTGGTTAAGTTAGTTCAGTTTCAGTTAGTTTCAAACCAAACCAAAAGTGATTGACTTAGGTCAGCTCTATATGCTTTTTTTGGTTGGTATATGTGTGCGTAAGTATGTATGTATATATTGAGAAGCGATTTTGATTGGTGCAGGGGTCATCATCAATGGGGAACCAACAAGAAGCAGAATGGTTGAAGTACTCAACGTTTTGGCCAGCCCCTGACTCTTCTGACAACCAAGATCATCATGGGTAATTGTGCCATTTTCCAGTCTGATGATCATGTCGACCCACATCACAAAAAGATGGTACTATCATACCTATCATGATGCTCATCGATCGTCATCATCATCATGACATCTCCATGGAAAGTGGTATATAGTTCGATTTTGGACCAATCAAGTTATATATGCATGATTTTGCAATGGTGGAGGGGTTTTTAAGCAGCACCAAAGATCAAGTGCCTTTTTTTTGTTATATAGTTCAAAAGGATTTTGATATATAAAAAAAAAGGAAAAAAAAAGAAAGGAAAAAGCATGAGAGAAAAAGCTGTTATATTCCAAAGAGACTAAGAAGAAGAAAAGCAAGGAAAATTGCATGAAAATCATCAACAGTCCATATAAAATTAGATATAAGTATGTTTATTACATGTTATTTTAAACTCATTTCTTTTGTTGTTTGATTTCTTTGTTTTTGTTAATTAGGATATATGAACTGTATAATTTATTGTTTTTTTTTTGTTTAATATATATGTTGGTATATAATACTAGCTAGTATTATTTGCTTGTTATACCACTTTCCCTATACTTTTTAAATAGTTCATTTTACATTTGGTTATCCAATGCACTGAAACCCAAATGTCATTTGAAATCTGATACTATACATTTATATATTTACGAAAGGTTGGTTTGATTGTGGAATCATCTAAAATTAGTTTCAAATTTTATGTTTAATAGTATTATGGCCGAACCTTTCACTCAATACTACCATACATGTGCCATGGTCTTCCTAGGTTTTTTTTCGAACTTTCATGATCTTAATGGTCTAGTAGCAGAACCTACAGTTCAGTATCATAAAACCTTCAGATTTAGTTTGATCTGTATATTAGTGGCTACTAGTCTACATTGTTAGGAATTTAATTAGAAGACTTTTAATTAGTAAGGTTTGAAAATGTTGAAAAACGAAAGTAAGAGTGAGAGTACATTTTGATTGTGTGAGTTTTGATTGGTTTGAAACAAGAGAGGAGGGAACTATACCAAGTGAACTAAAAATTGATTCCTGTTCGATTTTTTTTTTTTTTTTTTTTGAGTTGTTGAATAATGGAATCTATACCTAAAGAATATAAGAAGTAATGTCATCTTAAAAAGCACTTATCTATGTTTATGTTTAGTCTCTTTAGTCTTTAAGTTTGTCCATATAATATGTCTATATATACACATATATATATATATATATAATATATCACGTATATTATTACATTCCAACCTTCTTTGATGCTTTGTTCTCTATATATATATTCCTTATTCCACTCGTCTTCTAGCATATTATCAAATGACCCCTATAACGGCCTAACTCATCGTTGGATATTTATATCCAAAGTATATAGTGAATTTTCAATGTGTTAACAAGTTCAAATTTTTAATAAAGTGCTGATTCCATAAAAAAAATTTCTTTTACAAATTTCGATTAACTTTATTAGTTGACAAAATTATCTAGTGAAAAATGGTATGGGATCAATAAATTCATGTTGGTTTAGCTATTATATATTTTATATTAGAAATAACTTGATGTAAAATTTTGGCTGTCGCAAAATTAAGATAGAAAATTATCAATATAGATCCAAGAGATTCGGTTACGTAGTTTAATTCTCTAGGCTTATTTGTGTTCATGGGACATTGGGAGAGGAGAAAGCAAAATCAACATGGGGAGAGAGGCCGGAGATGAGACTTGACCCTTTTTTTTTGCTATGGTTAGATTTCGAAACTGAAATAAAGGAATAAACAGACAATATTTACCTTTATTGCTTATTTCTTTCTTTTTAATAATTTTATTTTTCTCTTTCGACAAATGGATTCGATTTTCCATTTCATATGTTGAACTTATATTATATTCCTTGAAATCTTTTTTTAACGTACCAATATTCAAATTTCATATTATGTTTTGTACTTTTATTATTTTATATACATATAAATATATTTAAGTAAAGAATTGCATTGTCCGTCTTTATATAGACTCCAAGAATCAATTTATCTCCCTTTATGCTTGTTTTTTTACGTGGACTCCATCATTACTATACAAAGATTTAATTTAGCAAATGATAAGGAATCAATTTATTTAACTAAATGATAATTTTTGAAGTGTTATTAACAAGTTGCGGGTTTGAATCGGATGGTGAATCGACCACACTAGTAGAAATCAGTTGACTATATAACTAAGTTTTTAAAAAAACTAACATGCAATTTGTAGTTTAAAATATGTATCTAATAAGTTAATTACTAGTTGTTGCCCAAAAAAAAAAACATCTAGTTTTTGAATACAAAACCACCGGTCGTTGTGTCCTTCAGAAATTTTACATAATTATTTCGTTTTAATACTAAGTATTCAAATTAACTTGATCGTTTCCAAAGGAATGAATACTACCAAAGAAGGCAAGAACTAGCACCTAGGCTTCTTAGGAACTGGGCTTAATGAGCCCATTATAGGCCTACTTGCAATTGAGTTAAGTATGCATGTCAGCATGTGGTTGCCAATAGCGTGATTATCATTTGTCTTTGAGTCAGGTTTTTGTCCAGTACGTCAAGGTCTTTAAACTGAAATCAAAATTGAATCGAACTAGAACAACATTTAGTTTGTGGGTATGTTCTTGCCTAAAAGTTGAACATAAACCCTCACGTCCATTTTTGGTACGGATCTCATGCTCTTTTAATGGTTGGTACGTTATTTCGAAAAATGGAAAGACTATCTATTAAAATCCTACAAATCACCACTAACTATTTTTCATATTTTGTCTCCATCCATATAGTATTGAAAACTACTTTCTAGCATATCAATCATCTTTAAACTGCTCAACTTAACTTATAAGAAAATAGTAGAGCAATTGGTATTTTTAAGACTGATAATATCAAAATACAAAGAAATTTATTTCGTTGTCAATACCATTGTGTTTGTTGTGTTTTTCTTTTATAGTGAATGCTTGGAAATCTATAAATTTTGTTGTTTAGCTAGATCAAGTAAAGTAATTTATTGTGGGAGTATATAAGCTTTCCTCTCAATAATTGAATTGAAAAACATTTGGATTCAATGCAGCTACATATTAAAAAATACTTGTTTAAATGGAGAGACACAAATACATTTGTGCCATTCCATGTGATGCAGTTAAAAATTTTCTCACACTCCCAAAATCTCTCTCCCCAATACAAGTCAACAACACGATATTCACAGTCACAAGCTATATGCCTTTTCTTATTTATAGCCTCATCTAGATTCTGTTCATTTTTTTTTCTCATTTATTATTACATTCTTGATTACTTCTGTCTAAAAGATTCACAATCAATTATACACTTGTTTAGTAGGTGCAACTTAAAACCATTATTAGTTAACTTATCAAGAATGGAATCAAACTAGTGCATCCATTCAAATGCCATATGTAAGAGTTTTTCGAAACATGTGATTCAATATTTTACACTAAAATGCATTGAAATAATAAAAGTGGAACAAAAGGCAAAAGAAGTTGAACCCGTGATATGATTCATCATTCATGCAATCATAAGTTGAACATAAACAGTAAATAAAACTTAACAAAACAAAGGCAAATGTGACATAACTACACAAGGAACAAATAAGAACTCTTTTTGATAATCTTGTCCCCTCCCTCTCATATCATCAATGCTTCTTCAACCACATCCACTCTGTTTTTCATAATCTCACACACTCTCTCTCACTCACACACTTTCTCTCACTCACACACTCACACAAACCTCATTAATCCACTGAAACAATCACTATTCATTCTCTTTCCTTAAGTGTCAACTCTTAAAAAAAAGCTACTTTGAAGAAGAAAAATGTCTAAGAAGAAGAAAGGCAACAACTTTAAGCTTCTCTGTTTCTTCCTGTTTTTGACTGGTTTGATTCAGACAGATGCTTCTTTTGGAGTAGGAGGCGGCGTTGGAGTTGGAATCGGCGGTGGTGGCGGTGGCGGTGGTGTTTGGATTGGCGGCGGATACAACAACGGCGGTAACCGTAATACTGTTCCAGGATCAGCTCCAAACAGAGTAGCTTACAATGCTCTTCAAGCTTGGAGATCAGCTATTACAGAGGATCCATCTAATGTTCTTAAAACATGGGTTGGATCAGATGTTTGTTCTTACAAAGGTGTGTTCTGTTCTGGTCAATCTATAACCTCCATAGATCTTAACCATGCAAATCTCAAAGGCACACTTGTCAAAGACCTAGCTTTACTCTCAGACCTCAATATTCTCCATCTGAACAGTAACAGATTCTCAGGGCAAATCCCAGATTCTTTCAAATCTTTAGCTTCTCTTCAAGAACTTGATCTAAGCAACAATAAACTCTCAGGTCCTTTCCCTTTAGTCACACTCTACATACCAAACCTGGTTTATCTCGATCTCCGGTTTAATAGTTTCTCCGGTTTCATCCCTGAAGAGCTTTTCAACAAACGGTTAGACGCGATTCTCCTCAATAACAACCAATTCGTCGGAGAAATCCCAAGAAATCTCGGAAATTCTCCGGCTTCGGTGATTAATCTCGCAAATAACAGATTTTCCGGCGAAATTCCGACGAGTTTTGGCCTCACGGGTTCAAGAGTGAAGGAAGTTTTGCTTTTGAATAACCAGTTAACCGGTTGTATACCGGAATCTGTTGGTATGTTCTCTGAAATTGAAGTCTTTGACGTTAGCTACAATGCCCTAATGGGTCATGTTCCAGATACGATCTCTTGCTTGTCGGCGATTGAAATTTTGAATCTTGCTCACAACAAATTCTCCGGGGAGGTTCCTGATTTGGTTTGTTCGTTGAGGAATTTGATTAATCTCACTGTTGCTTTCAATTTCTTCTCTGGGTTTAGCTCTGAATGTTCTTCCAGGATTAGTTTCGGGTTCGATTTCGTCGGAAATTGTATTCCCGGGAGGAATATGCAGCGGCCGCAGCCGGATTGTTCGGGTTACTCCGGCGGAGCAATGAGCTGTTTTAGGATTCCGACGCAGCCTTTGGCTTGTGCTGCGATAAGTGTGGGACTGAGAGAGGGTAACAATCAGTACTACACTTCATCTCCATGAAAGTTTTTTAAAGTTAGAAGCTTTTTTATTAACGGTTTATGCTTAAAGATGTATCCTTTTTGTGACTTAATTAGTTTATAAGTAACCAAATTAAATGTTAAGTCATCTTCTGTGTAATCGAATCGTGCTAATGTTTATTTGTAATCAGAAGAATTTTGTAAAATCTAACATAAGAATAAGGTGCCATGAAATGTAATTAAACCAATAATTGGCTTAGTGGACTTTGAGTGTAGTATGATTTTTTTTTATTTTTGGCAACAGTGTACTATCAAGTTTAACCATAAGGATTTCACCGGAAAATAGCTTGGATTGAATCAATCAGATAATTGGTAAATATTTTGTTATACTTACCTTCTTTCTTTTTTTTTGGCCAAAATTGTTATACTTACCTATTTTACCAATTTATGTGCACACACTTATATTAGATGATTATTATTTTAGGGGTTTAGTCGTTTAGGTATCCGACCATAACAGAAACATGTTTTAAGGGACCATGGAAATTTTACTTTCCCTTAGGAGTTGGTTGTTTAGTAGTCATGGGAAAAGTATGTGTTGAAACATGAAAATATATGTAAAATAAAACACCAACTAATGCACATACTATATATATGGTATACATAAATGTATAAGCACATCAAAACTGGATTCTAACCAAAGAATAAAACAAAACAAAAATTGTTTGCTAAAGAGAAGACAATAATGGAGGAGGACCGCGTGAGATTCATATGCAAAAGAACTGTGGTGAGCACTAGATCGATGGAACCAGGGCGATTATACAGGTTTTCAGTATTGGACCACGTCATGGAACCAAACCACATTCGTCTAGTGTACTATTACCGGTCTTCCAAGACTAGAGAACCGGGAGAAATCACAAAAAAATTAAGGGAGTCATTAGCATACGCCCTCAACTGTTATCCAATTGTAACCGGGAGATTGGTTAAGGAAATTGATGGTACGGAAGAGAAGGATGATGTGAATCGGCAGTGGAAGGTGAAGAGCAATGACGCTGGCATGAGGATGGTGGAGGCGAGAGCAACCGGGTCGGTTGAAGAATGGCTTAGGAGTGTAAATAGAGAGGAAGAACTCAAGCTTGTTCATTGGGAAGACATGTATCATCTTCATTATTATTGGTCTACCTTTTGTGTTCAGGTATATATGTAATTCGGTTTCTTCTGGTTTGGTTTAGTAAGATATGGTTTGTCTTTATTTTTTTGGTTTCTATTTATCTATAGGTGACTGAGTTTGAAAGTGGTGGGCTAGCTATTGGGTTAAGTTGTAGCCATCTCTTAGCCGATCCAGTTTGTGCAATGATGTTTATTCGAGCTTGGGCAGATTTAACTCTGTCTCGATCCATGATGGCTCCACCACTATTCCACCCGTTGCCGCCTCGCCGGCTTGCCAACCATAAACTAATCTCTAACAACCAACTGCTTAGCCATTACATCAAATCTTGCTCTCTAACGGCTTCACCATCAAACGTGACCGAAGACCATATGGTCACGGTTACTTTTCTATTCCCGGATCCGCTGATCAGAGCCGGTGAGAATGAGCCAAGGATTTCGACATTTGAGATTTTGGCTGGACTCTTTTGGGTCTGTGTGAGTCGAGCCAAAGGAAAGAGAAACGAGCTCATGGACATGTCCTTGTGCTTAGACGTTAGGAAATTATTGCGTTTAGACCAAGGTTATTTTGGCAATTGCATGGTTTATCACAAGGTTCCCTATTCCAAACCGGTTAAAACCAAAGATAAACTGTTATTTCACGCTGTTCAAGAGATTGAGAACATAACCAAGAAACTAGACTACGACACGGTCATGGACTTGATCGAATGGCTGAGTAGCAGCAATAACGGTGCAATATCTAATGGCTCTGATCTCGTGTGTACTAATTTAGAAAACATGTCTCATTCACGTCCGATGATGTTCGAGGAGGATTTGGTTCTGAGCCACTTGTCTTGCTATGTAAAAGGGCCTGTAGCTGGAGGTGGACAGGTCATAGTGCTTCCCTCACTGCCCGGTAATGGACCAATGAGCCGAGTGGTTATGGTCAGTCTTCCTCAAAGAGAGATGGTTAAGGTTGTAGAAGATGAGCTTCTTCTAAGCTTTTCTCCGGTTGTAATTATGGAAAATACCGAACAAATATAATTTTACATTACATGAAAGTCTTAGTTATTATTGTTTATACTAAAAATCAATGTAATCTAGGAGCAAACATGATATTAATGTCTAAAACACATAAGTTGTTACTCAATACATAAATCAGAAATGAGTGATCAAGGAATGTAGTAAATGGGATTTGGGACTTTGAAAGACCGATCAGCCACGGCAAAACCTAGAAGATCGCTCCATTGATCACCGGAATTGCCACGGATTTTGAAACCTTCCTCAATTAGTTTCGATCGCTGCTCGGATTTGTAATTTGTAGCTGATTTCCCTTGATCATTTGGACCTCTGCAATCAGATGTTTAGCTTAGGTGTATACCGATTTGGTATGGTAATGTTTTGGAATTTGAAATATGCAGAATTCGGTTAAGTCTTCTGATCTTTATGTGTTTACCTCAAGAGGAGACGTTCCCAACCGGAATAACCGGCATCCCGGAGATTTGTCTCGGTGGAAATCCTTTGATGCTCGTCCCGACCGGTTAGCAAAATGATAGTGAAACCAAGTTTCTTGAGAGCATTGTACAGTCTCAAGCTCGCATCAAAAGCTGGAGCTGTTCCTTGTACCACCCACTCACTAAAACTATTATCGTCATACGGTTCAGACCTAAAATCCATCAGAAACAAAAAAAAATCACTCTAACCGATCGGTACGCTTGAAAATATGCAGCAATTACAACAGAACCGGAAATCTTAAACCTAGAACCGGATCTAAATTCGCAATTCTTAAACCTAGAGACCGCATTACTCTTATCAGATTCCGGTTTAGTACTAGGGTCAACGAAGTAAAGTCAAAAAATCATCGTCACCGTTGATAAATCACAATTAAAATCTAACGGCTAATAATAGAAAGAACATACCCGTAACCATGAGCCTTGTAGTAGTCAATATTCGTGAGAAGCGTCTCGTCGATATCGAAGATCCACACATCCTTACCGTCGCCGGAGATTTCAACCGATTTCGCGAATGCGAGCGCATAATCGGCGATGACATCGTAATCTGATCGAAACTGATCTCCGTTAAGATACTCGGCGACGGAATCCACGCAAATTGACGGAATCACATCCCAGGTCCCGGCGTTGTTGGTCTCGGCGGCTAATCTCCAGCTGTCGCAGTAGCGAGATTCGTCGCTTGTGGGGAGCTTGATGAAGGAAGTGCGAATAGAAATGGAGGGATTGATTAAGAAGACGAAGAAGAAGAACCAAATCGAAAGGCTACGAAGAGACACCATTGGAGAGATTTAGAGAGAGAGAGAGAGAGAGAATGATTTCTCCCATTTATTATTGGTTATCGTTTCGCATTACTAAACCAAAAAACTATAATTAGTTAATTAGTTAGTAGAATTATTATTTAGTCATTAAGAATCTTATACATAAAAAATGTTTGATCAAAATCAACTGGAGTAGAATATATATTATCGATCAAATCGAATTGAATAACGGATCGAAGCGAATCTAACAGACATTTTGTCGAGCCCTACTAATCAGTGCCCTTTTCTTACATAGCATTGAAGCATAGATCCTAGTAACAATAGGACGTGGTACATTAAGAATGGCTACATTTGGTGAATTATGGAATACATTCATAAATTCTTATTCTTACATAAATGATAAATTATCATGCAACATATCAATGACAGATGATCAAGGAATATAGTACATTGGATTTGGAACTTTGAAAGAACGAGCAGCCACGGCAAAACCTTGCAAGTCACTCCATTGATCGCCGGTATTTCCATGGATTTTGTAACCTTCTTTAACCACTTTTGATCTCTGCTCTGATTTGTACTGTGTTGCTGCTTTACCTTGATCATTTTTACCTCTGCATTTATCACATTAACCCAAAATCATTTTTTTTAATATCAGTTCATAAGTTTAGTCTAGATGGCAAATTAGTTAGTAGATTGGTAAACTATTGTTTTACCTCAAGAGGAGTCGGTTCCAACCGAAATAACCAACGTCCCGAAGATTTTTCTCGGTTATACTTCTCTGACTTTCATCTCTACCGGTTAGTAAAATGATAGTGAAACCAAGTTTCTTGAGAGCTTTGTAGAGCCTCAAGCTCGCATCAAAACCTGGGGCTGTTCCTTTTACCACCCACTCATTGAATAGAGTATTATCATACGGTTGAGACCTAAATTCACCATAAACAAATCACTCGAACCGATCGGTATAATAGCGAAAAATAGCACAAAAGAAAACTCAAACCGAGAACCAGATCTGAATCCACAAATTTCCCGGTTTGATGGTCAACGAAGTTAGTCAAACAATCATGTTGTTAGTTTCGTTGATGAAACAGAATCCAACGGTAATAATAACATGAGAGAGCATTAATTACCCGTAACCATGAGCCTTGTAGTACTCAATATTGGAGAGAAGCGTCTCATCGATGTCAAAGACCCACGCGTCCTTGCCGTCTCGGCCAAGCTTGACCGTTTTAGCGTAGGCGATCGCGTAACTAGCAACAACATCGTAATCTTTGTCGAACTGGCCTCCGTTGATATAGTTTTTAACGTAGTTTTCGCATTGGAACGGAACCACCTTCCAAGTTCCAGCATTGTTGGTCTCGGCGGCTAATCTCCAGCTCTCGCAGTATGAAGCGATGGAAGAACGTCGAGGGGGCTTGATGAAGGACGAGGCGCGAGAAGAGATCGCCGGATTAATTAAGACGGCGAATAAAGCTAGAATGAAGAACGTAATCGAGCTGCTACGAGAAAACGTCATTCGAGAGGCTTTTTCTTTTCAACGATTGGATGGAAAAACGAAGATTGGCCGCGAATTTAAAATAGATGAAACATTTGTCTTATTACACCCACATGATTTTTATTGAGAACTACAACGTCCTCACTGGCTGGATTTGATTTGATTTGGTAATAATAGAGGTAAATCAAAACATTTTCAGAAATTATAATAACCATATTTTAATGGTCAATCATATATAACTATAAACTATTGATCAAATTGTCATCACTCAACGAGAAAACGTCATTTTCATCGAAAACGCGCGTCTACCATTTGCTGTAAATTTGTATGGTTTGGGATTTGAAAATAGTATTGGGAGGGCGAAGAACAAAATCGAAAGGCCGCGAGGAGAAGCCATTTTTAACTAAATATCTCATTCACATTAATTAAGAAAAATGTACATGCAGTTTATATACAGACTCGACCTTTGATCGACCAGAACCCTTAACAAAAACAGAAACACAAAAGCAATTAGACTGGTTTAAAACTGTAGCAATGTACAATGACTAAATGAATCTAGACACTATACTAGACATATACATTTGAGCTTATTAATAATTGGGATCCCTTAATTACTAACAAATTTGATTAATATGATTTGTTTTTTGTTCATCTGCTTATTTTATTTATTCAGTCCCCTTATCCATAGAAATTTAAAGCATTGAAGCATAAATCGTACTAAAAATAGAACGTGGTACATTATTCAACGAATTACGAAATAAATTCATAAATTCTTATTCATACATAAAAACCTCAAACTCATGCAACATATTAATAGTAGAGGATCCTTTGCCAAAAAAAAAAAAAAAAAAAAAATTAATAGTAGAGGATCAAGGAATATAGTACATCGGATTTGGGACTTTGAAGGAACGAGTGGCCACGGCAAAACCTTGCAAGTCACTCCATTGATCGCCAGCACTTCCATGGATTGTGTAGCCTTCTTTAACCACTTTTGCTCTCTGCTCTGATTTGTACTGTGCTGCTGCTTTTCCTTGATCTTCATGACCCCTGCATCAATTCCATTAACCAAAACAACAAACTTAGTATTTTACCTCATGTACCGGTTCATAAGTTTAGTTTAGATGGCTAAATGATTGGTGGAGCGCTTGAGATTTTATAAACACATAATTTGTTGAAGTCAAATATTCAATAGGAAAAACTATAGTTTTTCTAATATCATTCTTTAAAACTTTAGTCTTTCTAATATTATTCTTTAAATCTAATACTTTTATAGGAAAAACTTCAGTCTTTATAATATTATTGTCTAAAACTTTTCTTTCGAATATTATTCGTAGCTCTTTAATTTCATAATCACAAGCAACCCATTAATTATCTTTTTTCTGTTTTTTTGTCTTTCTTCAGTTGTGTTTCTTTTAATTTTAGTTGATCTACAATCATAGCTGTAAGTCTGTAACCGCCTCTAGATAAATTTCAATTATAGAGATTTAGACCAAAACAAGAGAAATATTTTGGCATAGCTTTACCTCAAGAGGAGTCGGTTCCAACCGAAATAACCAGCGTCGCGGAGATTTTTCTCGGTGATACTCCTTTGACTTTCATCTCGGCCGGTTAGGAGAATGATAGTGAAACCAAGTTTCTTGAGAGCTTTGTAGAGTCTCAAGCTCGCATCAAAACCTGGGGCATTTCCTTTTACCACCCACTCATTGAACAAAGTATTGTCGTACGGTTCAGACCTAAATCCACAAATCTCCCGGTTTATGGTCAATGAAGTTAGTCAAACAATCATTATAAAAGTTGATATAATAAAACCAAATCCAAGAGCTAGTAATAGAGTGTGCACGGGCATTACCCGTAACCATGAGCCTTGTAGTACTCAAGATTCGAGAGAAGCGTTTCATCGACGTCAAAGACCCACGCGTCCTTATCTTTGCCGGCAAGATTGATCGTTTTAGCGTACGCGATGGCGTAACTAGCGAGTACATCGTAATCTTTGTCGAACTGGCCTCCGTTGATATAGTTTTTAACGTAGTTTTCGCATTGAGACGGAACCACCCTCCAGGTTCCGGCATTGTTGGTCTCGGCAGCCAATCTCCAGCCCTCGCAGTAGGAAACGTCCGAAGAGCGAGATTCGACGGAGCTTGGGAGCTTGATGAAGGATGAGACGCGAGAAGAGATCGCCGGATTAATTAAGACGCCGAATAAAGCAAGGATGAAGAAGGAAATCGAGCTGCTACGAGAAAACGTCATTTTGGAGAGGCTTTCTTAATTATTGTCTAGTGCAAGATGGAAGAACGAGATTGGCCCTGAATTTATAGTGGTTACAACTTACAACGTTGTCTTACTAACTCCACGTGATTTCGATGCAAAACATCAACGTCGATCGATGCAATTATATACGATCCGAAAATGATAATTTTTTCCACACATTATAACTATATATGTTTTGCTGATTATATATTTTTCTAAAATTGACAACAAGGTGACTGAAATCTTCAGAATTTTTCCAATAATTATCCAATCACAAGAAGGGCCGAAGAACTTCCAAATTTTTTATTCATATAGATTAAAGAAATTATTTAGAATTTGTCTCTTTAACAATTATAAGTACACATACAATTAGCAGTTCTACCAGGTTTGGTTGCAATACATTCTCCAACTCCATTGTACTCCGCAAAGCAGTATAGACGACAATCAGGAGGGTCACATGGAGATCCTGGATGAATGATTATAGTACAACGTTCATCTCCCTTAGCCTTTTCAACCAATAAAAAAGCTGAAAAAATAAAATATCATATGATATGATATGAAACTATATATATATATATATCTATGTATATGTAAACGTTTAGCTATTTTATGTAATGTAAAAATGAACATTAGTTTTTAATGTTTGGAAGTGAAAAACATGAAATTACCGGAGAACACAAGCATGAGTATGAAGAAATAAGAACATGATATCTTGGCCATGATCAATATATCACAACAAAGAGAGCTTCTAATGTTTTGTAAATTAGAGATGATATTTTCTTTGTTTTACTGTTATGTAATGTTTGTGTTTATATATATGTATACCGTATACGTATACATGACTTTTTCTTTATTATTTACCTAATAAAAACATCTAAGCAGAAATAAAAATAAAAGGAAAGTGAATGAATGTTGACAAATGTAAGATTGACTATATTGATTACTATATGCACCTCTCAACAGATTAAAATAATAGCAATTAACTTAATTCACAGAAATAATTTTTTTACATAGCATGAGGTTCTTTCATGTGTAATACATAGATACACCATTTCCATACTTAAAATATGTATTCAAAGTTCAAACAAATAATTATTACATTAACATTATCTAATGATTCTCTATCCATTTTCATACTTTAAAAAGTGTATTTAAAGTTCCAAGAAATAATTATTAGATTAACATTATCCCATGATTCTCTATCCATGTCAGTACTTAAAAATTGTATTCAAAGGCCAGCAAATAATTATTAGATTAACATTATTCCATGATTCTCTTATCATATTATAGCAAAACTATTGTGTTTTCTACCTATTTATCACCATATCTATAGATTAACACTACTCCCTGATTTTTTAATTATGTCATTAGCTTTAGGATTTTCAAATTATATTTATTTATTATAATAGGTTCATTTGGATTTTATGGGTATTTTAAAGGTGGTAAATCATATAAACCACTGGAAATTGGAAATAAATACACGTGCATATATAAGTTCAAAGAGACGGCAGTGCCACTTCCTCCATGTTATCCTCGTCTCAAACTCCCAATTATTTGCATCTTTCAAGTCCACAAAAGTGAAACTTTGAATCAATTATTTGCATATTAAGAACCATGAGATTCTAATTCAAAATTAATTGACAATGTGTGGAGAAATCCGTAAACCTTATATACTAGTCTAGAAATGTCCCAACTTTCAATGAGGATATTTTAATATTCTAAAAATTAAATTTACGTTAGATCAAATCTCTAACTTTTATTGTATAAACCAACTATTTCGTCTTTTTAAATTATACTAGCATTGTAGTTTACTCTATAACCACGTTATTAAAGTAACCAAAATTTTCCGTAAATTTAAAGTTTCTAAATATGCATAATTATATTACATTTTGATAGTCTTATATGTTGTTAATATATAGAGTTTATTCTGGATTTGAATACCAAACATGATTATATAATCGATTTATTGCTAAAAAAAAGAAAATAATGAAAGGAAAATGAATGGATTTGTTGCCAAAAAATGAATAGATCTTTTTTCCACTTTTACATTATATAAAATATATAAGCATACAAACTGATAATATATGATGATTGCATTTTTTTCTTTAAAATGTAGAACTTTTACTATATCAATTCTTTTGATTTTCTTCTTATTTATTTATTTTTTGGTCAAAGTCTTCATAATTTTAATTTGTATATATGTTTCCTATAAAGAGTTATTACATATCATGTACCATTTTTCACAGTCTATAAAAAGGTTATTTATCTATACCATTTTCAATATCAAAAAGTTTCTTCAAACAAACAAGTATTAGATTAATTAACACTATCCTCTTAATTTTCAGCTATTCATGGCTAAACTATTATGTTCGTATCTATTCATCTCCATGTTTTTTCTCTCAGGTACAAATCTTTACGTCTTTTATAGCATTAAATATGTTATTAAACTCAAATCGATGCATCTAGCTCATTAAGCAGAGTCGGGTCGTTCTTCGGTCTTTTTAGGAAAAAACTACTGAAACATATAGGACAAAGATGAGTGTGACTTGACGGATTAGATATAGATGACTACTTATGCGATAATCACTTGGCGTCTAAATACTATACCTATTACCATCACATATATATAGAGTTATATGTTTAGATACTTTTGACCTAATCATTTTCAAATAATATATGCTCGTTCGTTTAATTAATATACTTATAGTCATTTGTAAATATTTTGATACATTTTATTTGTTTTCAGCTTTTTTGGCTTTGCCAAATGTAGAAGGAGCGAATATAAAAAGATGTGTTGTGGACGTGAAGCTTAGCAAGCCATGCACTTTTCAAGAATGCATACCACTTTGTTTTCAAAAGTACAACGGGAATGGCGTTTGTACCGGAAATAAAAACCAAATTTGCACTTGCGCTTACAACTGTTAAGCTAATATGTTGTTAAACTAGACCAAAAGTATTTAATGTTATGGTGCCTTAGTAATCCTTGACTTCATGTACTTGGAGGATATGATAATATGAATAAAGATCTATTAAATATTCTATTTGAAAAAAAAAAAAAAAAAAAAAAAAAAAAAAATATTCTATTTGATTTTCAATTAAAACCGGGATTCGTGTGAGTGAACGAGTTCATTCTTTTTTTTTTTTGATAGGAATGTGAATATCATATAAAATGAAGTGTTGAGGTTTTACAAAATAAGCTTAACCTATAAATATAACCTTGCCCAAAAAAAGATAAAAAGCAAGAATTACAAACTAGTGTTGAGTGTCAATCAACACAAATCAACGGATCCAAAGGAGCATTAAATTTCTGAAATGTTTCCTTGCCCGTCTAGCAGTAATGGTGTTCCGGATTTCCCTGTCAATGTCTCCAAAGATGATCGAAGGGGAGAGTGAAATACCATTGTGAACCACATTGTTTCGCTGCTTCCAGACATGATAGATTGTGGCCTGAGCAACAAGCTTTCGGAGAATAGGCGGAGCAGATGCAGACTTCATCTTCGTCCAAGCAATAAGTGCAGACCAAGTGATAAAGATACAAGGCCGGAGGCGCAACCTGGCCTGAACATAATGCCAAACCTGAGCACTAAACCTGCATCTCAACAGTAGGTGGTCTCTGTTTTCATCAAAATCTGCACACAAAAGACAAGCAGGTTGAATTTGCAAGCCCCAGGAGACAAGCCTGTCTTTAGTGGGCAGTCTGTTCAGCTGGGAAACCCACATAGTAAAAGCATTTTTAGGGGTGGATCCTTTGAACCAAATCGAAGAAGCCCACTGTTTTGGTGGCTGCTTTGGACGAATAACATCCCAGGTTTTGGCCGTATTAAAGGCATGAAACCTCTTTTCATGGACCACCCAGCAATACAAGTCATCCTCAAGCTCGCAGAGACGGAGAGAAGAGAGGTAAGATTGCATAGCTGCAAGATTGGGAGAGTGAGTAGCAGAGATGACCCAAGGAAGGAGATCACTGGCAGTAGACACAGAGGCATTGACAGGAATCTGCAGGGTAGTTGGGCTATTGCTTCCAAGAAAATTGATCAAGGGACCAAAAGGAGTCCATCTATCAAACCAGAAGCTTGCTGTTTTCCCATTTCCAACTTTACATTCCACAAACGGCTGAGCAAGGGGCCGCAGCCTTAGTAAACTTTTCCAATTTGAAGGGGTACGAGCTGTTTCAATTAAAGACCAGAAACTTTTGCCTTTCATGTGATGAAAATGGTTCCAGGCGACCCAAAGTGAACCACTCCCAGAAAAGAGTAGCCACACCAGTTTCAAACAAAGAGTAGAATTCCAAATGCCCATCCTTCGGAGCCCTAGACCGCCTTCAGCCTTTGGATAGCAGACCTGAGACCAAGAAACTTTAGCCCCATGAAATTTCTCAATAGAGCCAGACCAAAGAAAACGAGCACACATGGACTCCATCTGTTTTATACAAGCTTTAGGCAAGATAAAAGTCGAAGTCCAGAAGTTAACAAGCCCGTAGATGACAGAGTTTATCAGCTGAAGTCTTCCCGCAAAAGACAGAGAGGAAACAGCCCAAGATCTGAATTTGTTGGCCATCTTCTCAATAAGAGGAGAGAACTCAGAGACACGAAGCTTCCTACTCATTAAAGGAAGACCAAGGTATCTAATAGGCAGGAAACCAATAGAGAATCCTAAGTTAGACATGGCTAAGGATTCGCCCTGTTCCAAGCCTGCAGTGAATAGCTGAGTTCTGTCATGTTTAACCAGAATGTGGATCTTCCTACCAGACTGTTCCGTGCTTGCCTTATTAACTCAGATTTGATGGATCTCACTTACAGAGGCTGCACTTACACCTGGTGGAATAAAAGTTCTACTTCTCCTGTGGCAAAAAAGATTGACAGAATCTTGGTAAATGATAGCTGGCATCAGTTTTTCCCTGGAGCTGTTGGTTTCTTTGGCGAGCCTGAATTCTCTGACCACGCTTCCTGTTCTATCACGTTGAATCCTGCCCTTCAAAGACAGAGGAAACCCTTCAAGTTTCAGAACTTTTTGCTGCAGAATCCGTCTTTTGTCCCCTTGGTTGCTGATAAATGGTTTTCTTTTAACTTCGTAGGGTCTGCGATGTTCAGATTCTCTAAGAAGCTTAAAGCTCTAAAATGCCATATCAGGGAATTCAGCAAAGATAATTACTCTGACTTAGAGAAGAGGGTGAAAGAAGCTCATTCTGTTGTCTTGGATCTCCAGCGCCAATTGCTATTATCCCCTTCTACTGCAGTGGCTCAGCTTGAACGTGTGGCCAATGAAAAATGGTTAATTCTTGTTAAAGCTGAGGAGTCTTTTCTCTTTCAAAGATCCAGGATTACTTGGCTCAGGGATGGGGACCTCAATTCAGCTTATTTCCACAGAATTGCTGCTTCTAGGCAGGCTATCAATCATATCCACTTTTTGTTTGACTCTGATGGATTTAAGATTGAGTCGCAGCATCAAATTGAGGATCACTGTGTCGATTACTTCTCCAAGCTGCTTGGGGGACATGAGGAGATGGCTCAGTTTGATCAGTCTGATCTTGCCTCTCTTCTGGACTTTCATTGTTCCCCAGTCCAATCGGATGCTCTGGCCCAGTGGTTTTCCCCTGATGATATCAAGGCTGCGGTCTTTTCCATGCCTAGTAATAAGACTGCAGGGCCTGATGGCTTCTCGGCTGAGTTTTTTAAATGTTGCTGGAATATCGTGGGTCCTGAGGTCATTGAAGCTGTCTCTGAGTTTTTCAGATCGGGAAAAATCCTTAATCAATGGAATGCTACTACTATCATTCTCATTCCCAAGATCCCAAATGCTTCGGTCACCTGTGATTTCAGACCTATCTCCTTATGTAATACGGTCTACAAAGTCATATCAAAGCTCCTGGCAGATAGGTTAAAAGCGCTTCTTCCATCAGTGATCTCAAGCTCGCAATCTGCTTTTCTACCAGGTAGACTCTTGGCTGAAAACGTCCTTCTCGCCACTGAAATTATTGACGGTTATGGCAGGAAAAATATTGGGCCGCGGGGTATGTTAAAAGTGGACCTTAGGAAGGCCTTTGATTCTGTCAAGTGGGACTTCATCACTGCCACTTTGAGAGCTCTAAACTTCCCAGATATTTTCATAAATTGGATAACTCAATGCATCTCTACGCCTCAGTTCTCCGTTTCGGTAAATGGTCACACCTCCGGTTACTTTAAGAGTTCTAGAGGTTTGAGACAGGGGGACCCTATCTCCCCCTACCTGTTTGTGTTGGCCATGGAAGTCTTCAGCAAGCTTATGAGATCTTCCTTTGCTGCAGGTTTCATTGAGTATCATCCAAAAACAAAGGAGTTAGATATCTCCCATTTGATGTTTGCTGACGATGTCATGGTGTTCTTCGATGGATCCCTTTCTTCTCTGCAGGGTATCTCTGACACAATGGATCTGTTTGCAAGCTGGTCGGGACTAAAAATGAACTGCGAAAAAACGAGTTCATTCTTAAACCGATCGATGAAAATCCAAGATTTTAAAACTTAACCGACGATAAAGGGATGCCCAATATATGGCACAATAGAACTAATGAACTAATGCGAAACCATATGGCACAACTAAATATATAAATATATTTTTGAAATAATTTTGTTTGGCATAAACTTAAACTAAACTTTTTGCTAAATTATCAAAAACATACCACATATTAATTTTACTTACTATATCATATATCAAAATATTAGCTCTCATGGAAAAGTTATCTAAATAGTATCGAGATGTCCTAAATACAAAACTAAAAATATCCTTACTGTTTTTTAAATATCCTATTTTTTTGGTGACAAAATTAGAATCTTGGATATTTTGCACATACGGCCTACTACATAGACAAACGGACCAGAATTTATCTCTTTTGTGTACGAATGGTGAGTGTGAGTTCTACGATCCAGTTTCCTCCATGGGCCAGAGTGTTGCTGAAGATGGGCCTGAGCTATGTCTGGAAACAGGCCCAACAGCAAAAGGTAACTCAATAACGGTCTGAAGTCACTGTCGTCCCTCTGCCTTTGTCTTCACTCTCATGTACGGGTACAGCGCATCAATTGGTGATAAGGTTTGTTACGCCAGGTTAAAAGTATGAGCTGTGAGAGGAGCGTCCCTGAGTAGTATAAAGAGGTAAGCAGAGGATGGTGACAAAAAGTAAGAATTTGAGCGTGAGTAGCAAGCAGCAATAGTTTGAGAGATTCAGAGAAAGAAGCAAGAACTCATCTTCTTCTTTATCTCGGTTGTGTAATCTTCTCTGTGGTCTGTTGTCTGGTTTCTTGTACTCGGTTTTAAACGTTCTATAAAACCTTGTGAGCTGGTTAGTTAGCTCACCAAGACGTACCTTGGTCACCTTGACCTTGGGAACTTGTAAATCTCTGTGTCGACTCTTTTCTCTTCTCTGTTCATCTTCTCCTTCTCTCTCTGTTTCTTCTACTGCAAGTTAAGAACACAAAGAACAAAGCATTAGACAAGACTGACAGAAAGAGGCAAAGAATCACAACAAATGGTATCAGAGCCTCGTTGAAAACGATAAAGGTGGTTTCTTTCCTCTTAAAGTTTCAGTCTTTCTTAGATATTTTTTGAAGATCTAGATCCAGCAAGTAAAAAGGTTATTTGTTGCTTGGTTTCTGGTTCTAGGTGGAGCTCCTTCAGGAAAATATCAGAGTAAAAGAAGCTGGTTGTCTACGGGTTGGTTCTGTTCTACAAGCTTGGTGGTTATTCTGAGTAAGTGGTGTTCTTTCAGTCTTACTCCTCTCTCTTGCTAGATTCTGATCAGATCTAGCTCTAGAAAGTAGTAATGGAACCTACTCGGGGAAAGTTTGAGGTAGATAAGTTTGATGGTGAAGGGGATTTTTCTATTTGGAAGCATAGGGTGTTAGCTCAACTAGAGATACTTGGGTTGGAGTCAGTTTTAAAGACTGAGGAAACATCTGCGTCTGATGATGATGAGAAGGTTGATGAGTCAGATCCGAAATGGATAGCAAAGGACAGGAGGGTTAGAAATCTGCTTGGAATGAGTGTAACAGATATGGTGTTGAGAAAGGTTATGAAGAACAAAACTGCTCAAGGCATGTGGGATGCTTTGGAAGCTCAGTATCAGGATAAGTCTGTGCCTAACCGGTTTTATCTCAAGCAGAGGTTTTATAGCTTCAAGATGGAAGAAGACAAGAATCTAGATAAGAACTTGGATGTTTTCAATAAACTTGTCTCAGATTTAGCCAGTCTTGATGTGGAAGTAAGTGACGAAGATCAAGCTGTGATTCTCTTGAACAGTTTGCCTTCACAGTTTGCTCAGCTTGTTCACACGCTGAAGTATAGAGGAGGAAAGGAGACAATAACCATGAAGGAGATTGTTCAGTCCTCTTACTCTCTGGAAACGGAGTTGAAGCAGAGTGGCAACTACCTCACCAAAACAAATGGTGAAGGTCTCTTTATTCAACACAAGCCCAAGTTTGAAAAGAAGGCAAACCCAAAAGCTAAACAAGCCAATAAAGGGAAGGAAAAGGCAAAGACTAAGAAGGTTGTGTGCTGGATATGTGGAGGAGAAGGTCACTTTAAAAAGGATTGTCCAAAGAAAGGACAATACAGTGGTGCAGAGGCCAGTGTTGGTCAAGGCATTGATGCTGAACCAATGTTGTTGACTGCTTCAGAAACACATATAAGAAATGGTTGGGTACTTGACTCCGGGTGTTCATATCATTTAACATACAGAAAGGATCTCATGTTTGATATACAAGAGATAAATGGTGGGAAGATTCTTATGGGAAATGATACCTACTGTGAGATCACAGCTATAGGGAAGGTGAAGATTGTTAATTATGACAATTCTGTAGTCATATTAACAAAAGTAAGATATTCAGCTACTGCTAAAAGAAACTTGATATCCCTGGGACAGCTAGAATCACAAGGCTGCTGGTTCCAAGGAAAGGATTCTAGATTAAGGGTTTTCTTCAATGATAGGGAAGCTCTAGCAGGCGATTATAAAGGCACCCTCTATATACTTGATGGAAAACCAGTGGTGGAGCAAGCAAACACAGCTATTAGAGAGGGGAATAAGATGATGCTATGGCATAGTAGGTTGGGACATATGAGTGAGAAAAACTTACAGTTATTAGCTAAGAAGGAGATGATTAAAGCTGAAGATATCTCAGAGCTACAAGACTGTGAGCATTGTGTCATGGGAAAGTTCCACAAGTCATCTTTCAAAACCGGAAAACATACTTCAAAGGAACCTTTGGAATATGTTCATTCTGATCTTTGGGGATCTCCAAATGTGACTCCAAGCTTGTCAAGATGTCAGTATTACATTTCCTTTGTAGATGACTACTCAAGGAAAGTATGGGTTTATTTTCTCAAAACCAAGGATGAGGCTTTCAGTAAGTTCATTGAGTGGAAAGTGTTTGTGGAAAATCAAAGTGGAAAGAAACTGAAGACACTAAGGACAGACAATGGTCTTGAGTACTGCAACAGAGTGTTTGAAGATCACTGTAAAGCTCATGGAATAGTGAGGCACAAGACATGTCCTTATACTCCGCAGCAAAATGGAATTGCTGAAAGGTTAAACAGAACTATCCTGGAGAAAGTAAGAAGTTTACTGAGTGAGACAGGTCTGGGGGAAGTTTTCTGGGCAGAGGCAACAACAACAGCGGTTTACATGATTAATAGGACTCCATCTACGCCTCTAGGCTTCGAAGTTCCAGAACAAGTTTGGACAGGATCGAAACCGGAATATGACCATATGAGGAGGTTTGGTTGCCTGGTTTACTACCATGTGGATCAAGGAAAATTGAAACCCAGAGCCAAAAAGGGAATTTTCTTGGGTTATCCGCAGGGTGTTAAAGGCTACAAGATATGGAACTATGAAGAGAAGAAATGTGTCATAAGTAGAGATGTCTCATTTTGTGAGGATACTCTCTACAAGAACATTTCAACAAATGTTCAGACTTCTGATAAGTTTGCTAACTCTAAGGGAAAAGAGATAGTAGAAGTGTTCCTACCAGAAGAAGTTACAGAGATCGGAGAGTCTTCATCTGGAGGTGGAGTGTTCACGGATGTAGAACCTGAAGAGGACACAGACCAAAGGTCTGAATCTAGAAGTCCACCTACTGATCTTGGAAACTATCTCCTAACAAGGGATAGAGTAAGAAGAACTATCAAGCCGCCAAGCAGATTTGATGATGGTGATGTTGCAGCATACGCTCTAACCATGTCTGAGTTAGTTGAAATAGAGGAACCTTGGACATTTCAGGAAGCTATGAGTAGTAAAGATAAACTGAAATGGGAAGGAGCAACAGAAGAAGAGATGGCATCACACGAGAAAAATCAGACTTGGAAGTTAATAGAAAGGCCAGAGGGACAGAAAGTAATTGGGTGCAAGTGGGTATTCAAGCTGAAACCAGGAATAATGGGAGATGAAAAACCAAGGTTTAAGGCAAGATTAGTTGCAAAGGGGTATGCTCAGGTGGAAGGGATCGATTACAATGAAGTCTTTGCTCCAGTGGTAAGACATGCCACTATAAGACTGATGCTATCCATGGTAGTGCAGTTGGACCTTGAGCTTGAGCAGCTAGACGTTAAGACAGCTTTTCTAAATGGGGATCTTGAAGAAAGAATCCTCATGGAACAGCCTGAAGGTTACTCAAAAGGAGACAAAGTATGCTTGCTCCAAAAGTCCCTATACGGTCTAAAACAATCTCCAAGGCAATGGAATTTGAAGTTTGATAAGTTCATGAAGGCTCAAGGGTTCACAAGAAGTGAATATGATCACTGTGTGTATTTCAGAGGTTATGGTGAAGGGAAGTACGTCTACTTACTACTCTATGTAGACGACATGTTAGCGGCTGCAAAAGACTTGAAAGAAGTGGAGAAAGTAAAGGCAACTCTCAACAGAGAATTTGAGATGAAGGATTTGGGACCGGCTAGAAGGATTCTGGGTATGGATATTATTAGAGACAGAAGTCAAGGTACTCTAATTCTATCTCAAGAAGCCTACATTGAGAAAGTTTTAAGAAACTTTGGTATGACTGACTCAAAACCAGTACATACACCAATGGGGTGCCAGTTCAAGCTCTCAAGCACAAAACAAGAAGACAAGGCTAAGACAGAGTCTGAAATGAGAGACATACCTTACTCCAGTGCAGTTGGAAGCCTCATGTACGCAATGGTTGGTTCGAGACCTGACATTGCTCACGCCGTCGGGCTGGTAAGTCGTTACATGAGCTCACCTAACAAAGAACATTGGAATGCAGTTAATTGGGTATTGAGATACCTAAAAGGAAGCTCGAATTGTCATTTGACATTCAAGAAGTCAGACAAGTTCGAAGTAAAAGGATATTGCGACAGTGACTATGCATCTGACCTGGATCGGAGAAGATCTATAACCGGGTACTTGTTCCAAGTTGGGGGAAACACAGTTAGCTGGAGGTCGGGGCTGCAACACATCACCGCAGTATCGTCAACAGAGGCGGAATATATGGCGTTGTCAGAAGCAACTAAGGAAGCTCTATGGCTTAAAAGGATTACCACTGAGCTCGGCTTTGTCCAAAAGACTGCTGAAATTTTTTGCGATTCGCAGAGCGCCATTTGTTTGGCAAAGAACAACGTCTTCCATGACAGAACGAAGCACATTCAGACTCGATACCACTTCATCAGAGACGTGATAGCAGAAGGAGATCTGATTGTGACGAAGATTGACACGCAGATCAATCCAGCTGACATCCTTACCAAATCGGTGCCAGTGAAGAAGTTCGAAAATGGGAGGAGTGATCTGAGAGTTCTCAGACACTGAATCTAGCTCAGAATTGAGCTAGGGTTCCGGCGGAGTAATAGTCGGAACAGGAAGGGAGAAGACGAGGTGAATCGTTTTCTCGGGTAATGTCGGAAAAGCGGATCGAGGTGGAGAATGTGAGTTCTACGATCCAGTTTCCTCCATGGGCCAGAGTGTTGCTGAAGATGGGCCTGAGCTATGTCTGGAAACAGGCCCAACAGCAAAAGGTAACTCAATAACGGTCTGAAGTCACTGTCGTCCCTCTGCCTTTGTCTTCACTCTCATGTACGGGTACAGCGCATCAATTGGTGATAAGGTTTGTTACGCCAGGTTAAAAGTATGAGCTGTGAGAGGAGCGTCCCTGAGTAGTATAAAGAGGTAAGCAGAGGATGGTGACAAAAAGTAAGAATTTGAGCGTGAGTAGCAAGCAGCAATAGTTTGAGAGATTCAGAGAAAGAAGCAAGAACTCATCTTCTTCTTTATCTCGGTTGTGTAATCTTCTCTGTGGTCTGTTGTCTGGTTTCTTGTACTCGGTTTTAAACGTTCTATAAAACCTTGTGAGCTGGTTAGTTAGCTCACCAAGACGTACCTTGGTCACCTTGACCTTGGGAACTTGTAAATCTCTGTGTCGACTCTTTTCTCTTCTCTGTTCATCTTCTCCTTCTCTCTCTGTTTCTTCTACTGCAAGTTAAGAACACAAAGAACAAAGCATTAGACAAGACTGACAGAAAGAGGCAAAGAATCACAACAGTGAGGAATTCAGACACGTACGATTTTCTCACCACTGAGATATTAATACATTTTGTCATCGGCAGGACCACTGAAATATTAATACATGTTGATATCTTTTTTTTTTTTTAAGAGAATGATTTCTACCATCGGAATTTCGAAGAAATAAAGGAATTCTAGTTGAACCAGAAAATAATAAACCAAGAACCGGATCTGAATATATTTGCTAATCAGGCTATGATTAAGACTAGCGATTTCAAAAATCAGTGCTAACAAAACGGAGAGGCCCGAGACCGGTTTAGTCATAAGTCAAACAACTATATATCCAAGATTTTCATTTAAAACGCATCAAAAACTAAACCAATCATATCCGTAACCATGAGCCTTGTACGTAATATAGTACACGATATTCGTGAGGGGCGTGTCATAGAAGTTGAAGACTGAAACTCTCTTTGGCGTCTCCAATTTGCTTGACCGTTTTAACAAGGGCAATCAGATAATGTATTTAGAGGTTAGGTTGATCTAAATTGGTTAATCTTTCCTGATCTTAAAGTATGTTTCGGTTCGAAATGGACTAGAAAAATCATCATCTCGAGAACATGCTAAGAATGTTACCTTGACAATAAATTGATAGGTAATCTAATGGAGTATGTAAAAGAGATTGTTGACCAGAAAAATAAAATAAATAAACAAAATGATTGAAATCTCGAGAATTTTCTAACAGTTAAATTATTAATCTCTTGTATTCGATCATATCGATAAAGGAAGTGGTAAACTTAATTTTAATATAAACCCCATTTTAAATAATCACTCTTAACAATTATATAGACAACCACAATTAGAAGGTCCAGGAACTTTAGGATCGTCAAAACATTTTCCAACTCCATTGTATCCAGAAAAGCAACTTAAACGACAATCAGCAAGATCACAATAATTTGCCTGGTCAATCGTCGTATGACATCGCTTCCCCTCATCACATTCAACCATTAAAAAGGCTACAAAGTAAAACATTGTGTTATGAGATCACAAACAAAAATCATGTACATAACGTATATATAGCATATCTTTAGAAACGGAATATATGAAATTACCTGAGAACAAAACCATGAGTAGAAGGAAATAAGAACATGATAACTTGGCCATGATCAAAATTACAACAAATCAAAGTCACCGATGTTTTGTAAAATTAGAGTTGAAAACGAAAATCCCTTTGTTTGATTTATTTTTAATGACTATGTAGTGATGTTTATGTGTGTATATATACTGGTTGCTAGGTACGGTATGTGTGTATATTTTAATGCCTGTAATAGTGTTATGAGTTATGACTGTGTAAGAAAAAGAAAGTATCCTTAATAATAGTACTGATTGATGTCGTAAGACCATTTTTAGCGGTAATTACTCTAATTATTTGATACGTTTATTCATAAATGTGCCCATAATCACTCCACTCCAAATCCACTTTCTAATCAACTCATTTTCCAAAATAAAGAAACTAGATAATGTAAAAAAGATAAATCTCAAACCAAATTATTTCCAAATTTTAAACCAATTGGTATATATATATAATCTACGTACCATATCAAAACTAATCTTCCATTTAATTTAAAAGTTATATAAATTGATTTTAATAAATAATTAGACTAAAAGTATCTTTGTAGATCATCTATTTAATCATTTTGAATCCAAGTTTAATTGTAGCAAAGTAGCTAAAATTTTCAAAATATATGAAAATTTCATTAACCAAACATTGACAAAGTTTTATAGCACATAAAAGTTAAAAGACATAGTGCAGATGCTTTTTTTTTTAATACTTGTCAACAAGACACAATGTAGATATTATAAGGTATATATGGAACTAAACTTGAGTTCATTTACATAATTATTTTTTATTTTGAATCTCATCACGAATAAAGAAAGATTAACAATAAAGTAATTAAAATCTCTGCAATTTTCGAAAACTAAATCATTCAATCATAAGGAATGATGGAGATCTAATTTTTATTCATATCGATAAAGGAAATCGAATATTATAATATCATATCAATATAAAATAGTAGCTCTAACAATTATAGAGACAACCACAATTATCAGGTCCAGGAACATTAGGATCATCAAAACATTTTCCAACTCCATTATATGCAGTATAGCAGCTTAAACGACAATCGCTAAGATGACATGGAGTTTCTTTGTCAATCGTCAAACGACATTGGTTTCCCTCAACTCTTTCAACCATTAAAAAAGCTACAAAAGTTAAATACAATGTTATGATGATATGATCACAAATGAAAATCATATATATATATATGATAATATTTTCAGATCATCTTTGGAAATGGAAAAGATGAAAGTACCTGAGAACACAAGCATGATTACAAGAAAATAAGAACATGATAACTTTGCCATGATCAATATTGGAAAACAAAAGTTATCAGTGTTTGTACTTTGTTTAATAGAACTAGAGGTGTTTCTGTGTAGTAATGTTTATGTGTGTATATATATACTGCAGGTAGCCTTGATTATTATATATTAAGAAAAAGTTATCAGAGGGTCTTTTGTCTTTATTATTATATATTAAGGAAAATAGGCTTTTGAATATTAAAATAAAATAAAAAGAAAAGACTAAGGAAAAATCATTAACTAATTTGAATAAAATTCCAAAATTTTGGGTTTTTTTATTGGTCAACCTAAAAAGTATCTTTTTGACTATTGAAAAAATCATTAACTAGTAATATGATTGACATTAAAAAAAGGTAATTTGATATTAAAAATATAATTAATGGTAGATCTTTAAGTATCTCAAAGATAAAAATAAAAATTTTAAACAAAAAAATATTAATATTGTATTAGTGAAAGATCTAATAAAAATCTCAACAATTTATATAATTTTAAAAAGTGTTCTTAAATTATTATTTTTTCCCTTAAAAAGAAAGAGAATTAAGAGAAACCCAAATTGCTACTGTTTTGTCAGTTGTCACTCATGAGTAAAATATATCGTGCGGCAGAAAAAGTTGAGCTTCCTCTCCTTTTCCTCTAGTTCTTTTCGTCGTTCATCTTTGAATCGATCCCATTCTCGAGCATAGGTTCCATCTTTTTTCTCTTCTAATAAGTTCAATATATCGTTCTCTCATGGTGGAAACATGTTTCGAATTTGCATTAAATTTTTTGATTTTGAAATCACTCGTAGGGATTCATGGCGACAGAAAAGGTGGAATATGAGTGTGGAGATGCTATCAGCTCTCTTCCAGACGAGATACTTGCTTAGATCTTATCCTTTCTCCCGACAAAACAAGCTGCTTCAACCATTATTATGTCCAAAAGATGGGAACTCTCTTCTCACTGATGAATCATCTCTTTGCGTATCAACACCATCTCGACTTTGATGACCATTCATATTTCTTGAATCCCAAACTTAGTAAAAAACACGAGATTGAGCATATTAATCTATTCTAAATCTTAATTATTTTTCAATTTAAATACTTAATGCGCCATAACTGATATCTTTGATTTGAAATAGGTGTGACTCAAATCCTATAATTACAGCTGACACATCTAGAATTTTAAAGAATTGTTATAATCTACGTACGAAAAATCATTAACTAATTTGAATAAACTTCAAAAATTTTGGGTTTTCCTTTATTTGTCCACTGAAAAAAATAGGCTTTTGACTATTGAAAAAAATCATTAACTAGTAATAGGATTGTTGATGTCAAAAATAACGTAACAGGAAAAAATAAATAAATGTCCCTAAATAGTCAAATTCGATTTGTTGATCCCGCCTCGATCTTGTTATACCATGGAAGGGATAGATTGATTTAATAAATAATTGGACTAAAATTAAAGTATCTTCGTAGATATTTAATCATTTTTAATCCATAAAATATTCGTATATCATTGATCAGTCATTTTTAGTCCATAAAAGTATCTTTGTAGCTCTTTGTAGCTCAACTATTTAATCATTTTTAATCCAAGTTTGATTAGCAAACGCTGAAAATGTTCAAACTACATGAAAATTTCATCAAACCAAAACACAGGGCAAAAAGAACCAGTACATAAAAGTGAAAAGACGTAGATATTTTGTTATAGTTTTGATTTTTTTTTTGTGTTGTCAACAAGATACAATGTAGATATAAAGTATAAGGTGAATATGGAGCTAAACTTAAGAGATCATTTAAGTTAACTATTATTATTCTGAATCTCCTCATGGAAGAATAGAAATAATAACAATAAAGTAATTACAAACTCTGAAATTTTCGTAAAATTAATTCATTCAATCATAAGTAAAGATGGAGATCTAATTTTTATTCATATTGATAAAGGAAATCGAAGATTTAAAATACCACAGCATTTATAAAATAGTAGCTCTAACAATTATAGAGACAATCACAGTTAGAAGGTCCAGGAACTTTAGGATCGTCAAAACATTTTCCTACTCCATTATACCCACTGTAGCAGCTTAAACGGCAATCACTAAGGTAACATGGATTTCCTTTGTCAATCGTCAAACGACATCGCTTTCCCTCAACTCTTTCAACCATTAAAAAGGCTACAAAAATTAAATACAATGTTATGGTCACAAATAAAAAGCATATATATATCAAATATTTTTAGATCTTTGGAAATGGAAAAAATAAAATTACCTGAGAACACAAGCATGAGTACAAAAAAACAAGAACATAATAACTTTGCCATGATCAATGTTACAAACAAAAGTTACCAGTGTTTGTGAAATAGAGGTATATAAGTGTTAATCTATTGTCTTTGTTTTATTGTGTAGTAATGTTTATGTGTGTATATATACTGGTAGCCAGGCACGGGGTTCTTTTGTCTATTGAATAAATTCCTTCGTCCAAAAAAAGGGAAGAAAGAAAAAATTACTGAAAAAAACATTACCTAATTTGGAAAAAAAATCGAAATTTTTGGGGTTTTCCTTTATTGATAACCCGAAAAATAGGCTGCTGAGTGCTGACTATTGAAAAAGTCATTAACCAGTAATAAGATTGATGTCAAAAAAGGAAAACATAATATGAAAATATAAAAAAATGTCCCTAAATAATCGGTGCATTTAATAGAGAGATATGTCGTCGTGAAAGGTCAAAACTCCGTGGGCAAGTTTTAGGTTTAACAAAAGTAACTTTTTAATGTCATTTGTTCATAAACGATTTATTAATGTTTTAATCTTGGTATCCGAATCAAATTAATCGACATTGATATGGATATATGAAGGGGTGCATTAAACACAAATCAGATTGAATACGCCCAAAAATAAGAGAATATGGCAAATATATAATAAATAGAGATCCTTCAATAATATGTAATTCACAGTTTCATATAACGCATAAAAGTGATGGGCTTATGTCTTACGTGTAGAGCAATTCATGGATTGGGCTGACAAAAACTTAAGTTGGGCTGACAAAAATAAAATTAATGGGTTGGGCTGATCCAAAACACATAAATTAGTGATCATAACCAATATTAACTCCAAGTAAGATCCGTAAAACTTTTCACCAAGAAAATGAGTATATTTGGACCCAATGTATTAAAAAGAATGAAGATATGAAATAATGAAAATAATCAACACACACATATGGAGAGAAACAGAAGAAAAAAAATAAAAAAATATGATACAAAGTTGCAAAACAACACAAAGATCATTGTTGTCTGTACAGCTTTGTCAATTTTTTCACATCAAATTGATCCCTAAAAAAAATGAAAAACCGAAATCTTGGTTCATGGATCGGCCTTTGTTAAGTCAAAATGTACGTATGTGTCTTTACTGAGATACATAATTTCACGTGAGGGAGCTTTGGTCGTCGTGACAGAGCTCTTTACGGAGCTTACGAGAGAAGAGCTGACACGCGTCCACGCTAAGATCAACGGCTGCCGAGAGAGCGACGAAGAGAGCTGCGTCGGCCATGCAAGTCACGTGCTGTGCTCCAACGTGGACCACAGGCTTGCTCACTTTCCCTTCTCCTTCGACGCTCGAACCCATCACGAACCCTTTCACCGGTGATGATATTGCCGGCGACTCTCCCTGGCCTGAGACTCTCCTGTCAATGCTGAACTTTCCTCCTTGTTTTGTGCTCATTGTCCCTGTCCATTTATATCCAATATTAGATTGTTTACTTGAGTTTATTAGCAAATCATTTGAAAACAAATACTCAAATTAAATCCACACTTATTACATCGAATTTTTGACCCTTTTTGAAATTTGTTTTCGGTATCGGATTGTTCATATATTCTGTAATTCTGACATTTCCTAAGTTATATGTTAATTTGTGTTTCTCCTAGTACTTTAGATTACCTATGCTAATTAGAACATTAACTTACCTATTGAGGGTGATTTTGGTATTTTAGGTAGCTTTAATTATTCGAATTACCATAATGAATGATTTGGTCGGTTATAAGACCGGGTAATTTGGATTTGACCCACATTATAATACAATTTTAATGATAAAGTATATCTTAACTTATAATATGTAGATTTACCTTCTGCAATAGGAATGCCGGTGCTAGTACTATTATCCCTCACGAGCTCGAACTTGTAACCCAATCCATCAATAGCTCCTCTCTCACGCCAAGCCTCAAGACGTCCCCACGGTTTCCAGCTACTGACACAAGTCCCATGCGGCCTAAGGATTAGCCACGCACCAGGGTTTGATCTAGAAACACGATCAGACCCTGGAGATGCCACGAAAGGAGTGATCATTGAAGCTGCTGCTACTGGTGATCCCGATAGATCATGGATCGTTATCATCCAACCTTTACGTTCTCTCGCTTGTTTCTTTTCCCATTGGTCACCAGATAATGTTCTTGTAATCCATCCTCTACTACTATATGTGAATCCTGATGGTAGAGACCTAACACAAAACAGAACCATTACACACTAAAAATTCACCTACTGCAACATTGTAACCAAAGTATCTGAAAAGATATATCGGTCTAGGTCCAGAATTTCTTAGTTATTTTGAGTTTTTTTCGGTATTATGCAAATGAGAATATGTGAATTAAGAAATTTACCGAGATCTTCCGTTGCGATCGGAGCTGAATTTGCAGCTGAAAACAGGTTGTTTGAGATTATCTTGAATTTGGTAAACCACAGGACTACATTCCGGTTCACCACCGAATTGAAACACAAACCGAGGATCCGGTTCAGCACGAACCAATAGATGTAACCGAGCCGACGGTTTATCTCCTTCTCCACCGAGTTTTTTCCATCCGTTATGAAACGCGACGGTTCTAGACAACGCCGCCGCGAGATCTACCGCTACTTCGACTTTTCCTAGAAGCTTCCCGGAAGCGACGCCGCAAGTGTGACCAGTACGACCGGCGTAGACAGAAACTCGGAGTGAGATCTTCTTACCTGAGACTCGTCGGATAGCGTCGGCGTCGAGGTGAAATCCCGGAGCTGATGTGGAAGATTCCGGCGGAGACGAAGCGTCGGAGAAGGAAGAGAGAGGGAGAAGTGCTTTCTGTGAAGGGAAATGTTTGATCCGGAGTTTGCAGTAACACGGCGTTGAAGAAGGATGTACTTCGCCGCCGATTTGCTTGTTCGTCGCTGTCTCCGGTAGTCTCAAAGCTAGTGAATCTATTGTTAGCCGTACAAATGGACATGGATCCATCACAAGAACCTTCGAGTGTTTCTTTGAACTTGAGAGATTTGAATTAGAGAGAATTAGAAGAAGGAGAAGAACGAATCAGTTGAATTGTTTTCATGAGAGAGCAGAGGTCGTTGTTCGTCGTCTTCTTGATGGTTCTCGTTTTTGTAGCAACATGAAAGTTAGTGGGACCCAGTGGTGCTCTAATACTTAATTTTGTTTTATTTTTGATATTATAATTTTTGATTGGTCGTATTTTTTATTTTTATTGAATTAAATCGCGGGAAATTCGGCGGCACAATAAAACAATTCATCAGTTTTCATTATTTGGTCTTTTTTTTTTCTCTTTTAATTAAAGGTTTTGTTTAATTTTTCTTGTTGAAGCACAAATGTATCATGATTCATGAATCTTGCGTACTTTTGATTATAAACCAAACTTGAAACTTTTTTTTTTTGTGAAAGTATAATATTATTTTTAAAACTTGCTTTTGAATTTAATAAGAAAAACCTTTCTTAAAATTTTAGTTAATCATTGTGATTAAGGCAGTCACAGATATTACTTTTTAAATTTGTGTTAAACAAAAAATACAGCTGTTGACATAAAAATTAAAAAAAGTTAAACAAAAAATAAAAATGTTAGTAAGATACGAAAAGTCTATTTTTAATTAAATGATTAATTACGAAAGATTATATAAATGTAATGTAACCGCAAGAAAATCTCCACCTTTTCGCAGCTTATTAATTGAAAATATTAACAAAACACACAAAAAATGATTTGGTTTATTAAATAAAAATTGATGGAAGAAACGAAACAGAGGAAGAGATAAGTTTGCATGGAGGGGTTCACGTGGGCCCAATTTCCAGCTGTGTTGAGTTGTTCGTTGGTGGCGTTACGGTAATTTGGGCTAACTATTGGGCCACTATTTTAGTCCGTCACCGTAACGCCGTCAGGATCGTCGGCGGGAGAGAAGGAGGAGCGACGTGGCACTTCGCTGGCTGTTTTTTTGTCGTTTTCCGTTCGATTTGTTTGGCGCTCTAGATTCTTCTGTTTGTTGACGGCGCTTGTAGACTGGTAGTTGGTAGTGGCGTTTAACTGTTATATTGTGAGTTAGTTAATTATTCGAATCAATTAACTCTTTTGCTAATTTATCTCGTATCTAGAAATTTTCTTCATGATCAACAATAGTCCTCACTAGTTTTCAATTTTTGAGTCTCTGGTCCGAAAGAATTATAGACATAGGTCCAGCTTGAAGATTATATTAGAGAGACCGACCATGAAATGTGTTGGCTTATTCTCGAAGCAAAAGAAAAAACTTAGATTGAAACTAAAGAACATATAGATTATAAATAAGGAAAGTGCACATGAAGACACATATGAATCGATCGAGTGTACACTCATCATATCTTTTACAAGTTTATACGCATTTGCATCTCATTCCCAACTAGAGTATATTTTTTCTTGATTCAATAAGTAGAATTTTGACACGCTGCAATAACCTTGTTTAATCATTACATTAATTTATAAAATATAACTATGTGCAATTTCAATCTTTTCAACTAATTATTGTTAATTTGTGTTTAGATGGTTAAATACCAATATAAGTAACCGAGAATAAAGTATTGGATACTTGTTAAAACGATGAAGTATATATAATAATTCCAGCATGCAAGACTCATTCATACCATATGATTGATTCTTGTACAATAGCTCACTGGAAAACCAAAAGAAAATGTTTTAACTGAAATCAGTGCTAAAACAGCAAGTTCACGTACATATTCACATATATAGTTGACTTTTATTTTATAATAGAAACCTTTTCACTTTCTTTTTGTTTAAGGATAAACGAACTTGTATACGAAGCTTCTTTTGATGAGTTGAAGGAATTGATTAGCGGAGAAGAAAAAAAATCATTACTTATCAACACAAAAAAAAACTCGATATTAATTTGTGTCAACTGTAATTATTTGCCTTGTCTATATTGGTCATGGTCGAAATGAATTGTTACTAAACATGAACACTATATATTTGACATTGCGTAATTCATTCGACTAATGGTAGTTTGGTAGTTAATGAGTAGTATATAGTATTTTGTTGGTTATTGCCAGAAATTTCGTGGTATAAGATAATTTGTATATGACCAGTGTAACTTTTACTAAATGGAGTTCGATAATGGATCCTCCTATTAAAAAGGAGACTTGGTTATTAAAAATTAGTGATTTGGTTCTTTCCGTATTACGGCCACATGCATGTAATATCCTACGAAATCCTTTATACATTAATTGACGAGAAGCATTATAAAAAATAGGCATGCTCGAGTAAAATTATGGTAATTCGCATTTGGTATAAAATTTTACATTTATTCCGTAGTTTGGTTAGAGTAGTTATGATTTATGTACCATGTTACATTCCATCACCTACTAGTTTTGTAGGTGATAAAATGCACTTACTTCTCTTGATGTTTATATGTTATAGGGACAATAGAAGCCTTTTGGTAGAGAAAAGAGAGAGAGAGAGAGAGAGAGAGAGAGACTATTATTGAATGGAATATTGCAAAAAGTTAGTACCCTAATTGATTTAAGGGAGCGTACTATTTGCTTCATTGAAAATGATTCATTGCCATCCAAAATATTGTTTTGATATCTTCTGCTCTAACTTGGATATATGTTAGCCAAAAACAATAAAAACATCTCGATCACGTGTAAAGATCTTGAAAAAGATATGTCTCTCTATTTTTTAATGTCTATGAAAGGACGTATCAAGTTTCTCTTCTATTTCGCATTCGGTAATACATTAATATTAAGAAGACATTTGCCCAAGTTGCTAATTTTTTTTTTCCCTGATGAATATTCAATTTATTTATGATGGAAAGAAAATGCATGTAAGCAATAGTACTCTTCCCACAAATGAAAACAAAAACTCGAACAATCAATTTACCTGCTATGCGCTAGGGCCAAGCTACTATCTAGGCACTAGGTCCAATTTATTCAGAATCAACTTCGACATGGATTCTGGTCGGATTCGTTCGACCCACGGATTCCACAATTTGGTTTTGAGAAACCATGTTCGGTCATTTGCATTCAAAGTTATTTAAATCACGAAAACATATTGGTTGACATATATAGCATGGTCCCATATAGCATTAGCATGCATATGCATACGGAAATTTCATGCTAACACTTTTGAACTAGAGTTCTATATGTTTTATCTTTTTGGTTGGGCTGTATTGAATTTACCTTACCACTCTCTTTTAGTCTTTTTCAATTCAAATAGTAAGAATCATATCTATCAATTGTGACTTTAGCTAAATATGTGGATTGTTTTCACTATATTTGATACATATTCAGGTTGAAGAATGCGACATAAGACACTATTTAAAATTTTCATTTTTATTAAAAAACAATGGGAAAAAAAAAAACTAGTTTTCCGACACTAAACATGCGAATTACTGAAACATGGATAGGTCCACCATTGTATATCTGCATTTTTGCCATTTGACAAGCTCGGTCTCTCTTTTTTCCTTGTTCATAAATGATTTTATTTTGTTCGCTTTTTTAAATGCATCTTTCTATCACTTTTTTCTTTTGGTTGCAAAAATGTCGTTTTCTCTCCTCCCTCCTTTTCCGGGATTTAACTTATCACAATGTAATGAAATTGCATGTTCCTCTCTCGCCATTGGCAAGTTCCATTGTAATGTCTCCATCGATAGGTCAAACAATTCAAAAGAACCAAGACCTTTTCTCTTTTCCACTCACATTTAATCTAGGGACCCTTTAATCTATTCATTTTCTCAGCGATAATGTAAAAAAAAGTATAGCTACTAAGTACTACTAACGGTAAAATCTAACTGTGTAGAGACTTTGTTGGTTCTTTAATCACCAATCGGACGCAAACGAGTATGAAGTGTTGTGATTACATGTGTTTAAATCAATCATAAAAAACGTTTCCACACCGTTTCTAATTATAAGCGGTATTTAGCCGTCCAAGAGCTGTTTTCGCGTGACTATGCATGAAACCCACTTAATTAAGTAGCCTCTAACTAATATTTAATAAGTTATATAAGGTCATGAAATAAAATCTTATAACGTATCTAACAACTCACATGATCTACCATGTCACATTTTTTATCAACCATATATTAACCACCTAAGCACTAACACTACTCTTTGATCAAACTTATTTTCAGCATATAATCCAAAAGATACCAAGTGGCATATTGGCATATCTACGCAATGTGGTGCCAAAAATGCTTATCATCAACTTAATTATAGTTCAGATATTGTCTCCGTATCTTATTTTTATATCTGTATTCAACAATATGTATTATGTCGATTTATATTTTGATGATGATGGACTGTATGTCATGATGGTGATGATAGATTTGTAACCTTTTATCGTTGCGATAAGAGATACATCGTTTTTATTGTGAGGTAATACGATAAAATAAAGCGGTACAAGAACATAACAGTATAACTGTTTTTTACTAATCAAATTTATTGTGTTTAACTTAATTGATACAATAGAAAAAGCAATTTTCCTTGCTGCATTAATTGATAATCTACTAACGGTTTAAGATATCATTTTTAATTTTTGAGATTTTTATTTAAATATAAACATTAAGGATCTCTTTTTCTCAACATGAAAAAAACACAATAATATTTTTTTGATAGCAAACGCAGAAATTTATGAAAATTTTTTGCCTGCATTCACATTTAAAACTTACAGAGGACAACAACAAATTATTTCTGAAATACATCAGTAATACTTAGTTAATTTTTTTTTTTACATAAGAAATCCAATATAAAGAAGTACTTTTGAAAACAATAATTTACATAATATTGTTTACAGTAGAAAATACAAAAAAAATTATTATCAAATTTTTATTAGGAAAATACATGATCATTGATTAATTTACCTTCCAGTTCCACGCGATCAAAGTAACAAAACATTAACGCTGGAATGACGTGAGGATGAGTCAGCAGACAAGGAGTGAGATCGAATCGGGTCAAGATTATCTGGTTGGGACCCGTCACATGCACATGGACCCTCTACCTACCTAATCCAGATTAATAATCTTGATTCTCTGTTTAAATTACCTTAAAACTTGAACACATTATTATGATTATTGAAATTAATAATTAATCTCGGATCTTTGGTTCCGACCATACTCACGACACAATGCTTTTGTTTCTCCAATTTTGATCTTCTTTGAGATTAGATTCCCTCTCCATTGTCTTTTCTTGTTAATCAGTTAGGGTTCCTCTTCTCTCATTATTTTTTGGTAAATAAAACCAAAAAACTTAATGGTGTGTTAGAAACTTTTAGAAAGGAAAAACAGGAGTAACAACAATAGAAAAAACATTAATTAAGAAGTCAAAATCTCTAATTCGAGCCTATCTATTAATGGGTCCAAGGAAAGCCTCTTTGGCCCAATTCAAAAAACTAGTAGTTGATCTTTGTAGTGGTATCCATAAGTTAACGTGGTATCAGCAGCGTTCAAGGGGAAATAATCCTCATTAAACAGACAGAAGATGATGTAAAAAGCCATCTGGGAGGAGTTTAGAATGTGGTTTCATGCAGTTCATCTTTTTCGGTCTTCTGGTGGTGTTGAAACCAACAAAGGCAATGTCCACAGAACAAACCCATCTTTCAAGGTTGTTAAGCTGCGTTTAACAAAACATAAGGGTTGTCTTTGTTTTTGTTCTTTGTAATACGTTGAAAACAAACCGAACTTAGTCATCGTATCTTTAGGATATCTTTTGGACTGTTAGTTTTGGTCCCTCATACAAAAATTGTGGTATTTTTGTCTTATGCCATCTAAGATTAAATCGATAACGATATATTTACATGTGTATAAATTTTTATATTTCTCTGAGAGGAACTATGAATTGATGTGGTGATCTGATGAAAAATTAGAGAATGTCATATTCCAAGAAAATTCTATATAAGATTAGGTCAAGAAAAATATCATATAGTAATAGAATTAGTTTAGAAGACCTATTAGACAACATTATCTAATTTGAATTATGCATTATACTTGATAACAAATGATAATAGTCGGTCACAAATATTACCCAAACACGATTACAAATATACAAACATCACAAAACTTAACTAAAAACGTGAAAAACTGAAATAAATAAATATAAGCTCACAAAGCCAATTAGAACGTGCCACGTTATCAATCTGGTAAATAAACACGACGTGGCAAGATATCATTGGATAAGTTACGCAAGTGCCTAACAATTGATTTTCACATGATTAGAAAAAAAACTCTGGAACGTTCTAGCTTCTGTGTTCGAGTCGGCCTCTATCTCTCTCAACGTTCTTATTTGATTTAGAAACTCAAATCTATATCGGATCTTGAATCTTGAATCTTGAATCAGACTCAGAACCTTGGATCTTGGAAAATCGACGAACATGTCTTCTCCTGGCGAGTGAGTTCTCCGTTTCCCTCTATTGAACTTAGCTTCGATTCGATTTTTGATCGACTGATTCTTAGCTGATTAGTGGTGTTGATGCCCATAATTTCGCGTCCTTAGGTTAATAAATTTCATGATTCAGTTGATTTCGTTTAGGCTACGATAGTCAAAAAGGTTTCTTTTAGTAGCAGTTAAATGTTATGTCTTTCTCTTGTGACAAAGCTACATACTTTAGCTGATCTTGATGGAATATATATGCTTTTGATTTGACAATATCCGTCAAATTGTTTCTTAAATCGTTTGTTATTTGGTAATTTTGATTGCAGATACTATAACTCACTTCCACCAATAACCAAGGCTTATGGTACTCTGTGCCTTTTCACTACAATAGCCAATCAGCTGGGCGTAGTTGCTCCTGTCCACATTGCTTTTATTCCTCAACTTGTACTTAAGCAGTTCCAGGTAAAAGAGATCATTCTTTTTAAGATTTTCCTTTTTCACAATACTCTGTCATTCTAAGTTCCTGATTCATTCTGCAATTTGATCTGTTTGGTGTTTGCAGATCTGGAGGCTGATATCAAACTTCTTTTTCCTCGGTGGTTTCTCTATCAATTTCGGAATACGTCTTTTGATGATGTGAGTACTACACATATATATATGAAGAAAGCTGATTTCGCTTTCTTTATCGTAACTTACTCTCTAAAATGATTCCGCAGAGCAAGATATGGAGTTCAACTCGAGAAAGGGCCATTTGAAAGGCGGACGGCAGACTTTTTGTGGATGATGATCTTTGGATCCTTTACTCTCTTGGTATGTAAAGCCCTCCCTATAATTCCTTTCTAACTGATCATTGTTTATTGGTTCTTTGAGAAGCCTAGTGTAGTATGTGGTATGCTACAAAGTAGATAATAGTTGGTACATAACTCTTAAGATAAACTAAAACCGAGATAATTAGAAGCTCTCAAAGAATTGAATAAGGATTGAATTTTTAATAAAGCGAGACAAGCTTTTGGAAGTATCCATACTAGTGAATCTGTGTGATAAAACAGTTACCTTATTCAAATTTCAGGTATTATCAGTCATACCGTTTTTCTGGACGCCTTTTCTTGGAGTTTCTCTTGTGTTCATGCTTCTATATCTCTGGAGCCGGGAATTTCCAAATGCCAACATCAGCCTATACGGTCTTGTCACTCTCAAGGTACTGAATGTGTTTCTTTTGTAAGCTCATCCAAGCATCAAACTCACTCTTTAGTATGTGATGTTAATTGTGAAAGTTGTAAAAATTCCACAGGCTTTTTACCTCCCATGGGCAATGCTAGCACTCGATGTTATCTTTGGTTCTCCAATCATGCCAGATCTTCTTGGCATCATAGCCGGACATCTATACTACTTCCTAACAGTTCTCCATCCTCTTGCTACCGGAAAAAACTACCTGAAAACCCCAAAATGGGTGTATCCTTGATTCTCGATTATTTCCAAATGATTGCTTCTCTGGCTTCGCAGTTTTTGTTTTGCTGTTATCCCTTAACATTCTCAACAGTAATAAAATCGTAGGAAGATGGCGAATTGGAGCTCCGGTAGCAAGTGTTCGACAAGCAGGTGGTGTAGGAGCAGCAGGACCCGGTGCTGGAGGGGGAGTAGGAGGAGGAGGAGCTTATTCAAGCGCTCGTGCCCCACCAGAGAGTTCAAACACAGCATTCAGAGGTCGATCATATCGTCTCACCGACTGAAATAGAAATTTTCTTGGGTTTCGTTGTTTTCATAATCCTAAATGTTTTTCAAACAATGCCACTAACAAGTCCCAGGTAGCTTTGTGTTCTCGAGCAGTACAGTTTTTGAATATATGACTTTGTAGGAAGAATTCTTTGAGGTTTTAGTACAATGTTGTTTTCAAATCCTTTGAGCTGTTTTACGTATATAATCAATCTCCTGAAGAAAGTTGGTCTTCGTCATCCTTCACAGAGAGAACGCTTTAACAAACGAATAACACTAAACGGCAGCGTTTACTTAAATTGGCAGAAAAACTGTGACAAAACCATATGAAATTAGTGACATAAGAGTTTGGTCGTAACAAGTTTGTATATCTATTTTACCAAAAAAAAAAAAAGTTTGAATATCTAGATAAATTATAAAATTCGTGTCTAAAGAGTTTGGTCGTAACAAGTTTCAATTTTAGGACATAATTATTATTGGTTGACAATTTTTTTTATTATTACTCCATTGATTACGACTTTACGAGTAATAATCATTCCTTCCTTTAGAAATTCCGTTGGTGATCGTAAATAGGGGAAATTAGGAAAAGGAAGAAAGAAGACGTGGCAATTAGGGAAATAATGATGAAGCTATAACAAAGGCGAAAGAGCAGCACTAATTGAAAATCAATCCTTGTTATTTTGGAAAACAGAAAAAACGATGTAGGGTTGAGAATTTGTCTATGTGATCCAACGGTTTAAAATGATTCTTGTTCATTCCTCTCCTATTTATCTGAAGGACAAAGTCCCCACGCTGCACATAACGCATAGATCATAAACAAAGAAGAAGAAGAATAAGAAAAGAAGAAGAAGGAGAAGATGTCGTGGCAAACTTATGTTGATGAACATTTGATGTGTGATGTTGGCGATGGTCAAGGACATCACCTTACCGCTGCTGCTATCGTTGGTCATGATGGTAGCGTCTGGGCTCAGAGCTCCAACTTCCCTCAGGTATTTGATTTCATTGTCATTCATTGTCTTTGATCTCAATGTGATTTAGATCATGGTAGTGTTTGATTACAATGTGATTTAGATCATGCATCATGGATCATGTTTTGATTATATTCTATCAATGTTTGTAATGGGATATCTGGTGTATTTTGTGTTTGTGTTTCTCTTTATCTGTTTTGCGGATCGATAGATTTGAGGTATCATTTTGAAATATACATATGTTTTGATACCAAACCAAGCATGTTTCGTTATCAAGCTATTTCAAAGTCATAATTGTCCAAAGCTTTTAATAGTTATTATAAATACGTTTTAAACAAATGATAAATGTTGTCTCATATGAATTATAATCGACTAATTAGTGATTTGGTTCTTTGATAGTTCAAGGGACAAGAGTTCAGTGATATTATGAAAGATTTCGATGAACCGGGTCACTTGGCACCAACAGGGTTATTCCTAGCAGGAGCTAAGTACATGGTTATCCAAGGCGAGCCCGGTGCTGTAATCCGTGGCAAGAAGGTATATATAACTATTCATTAGGTTTATGATAAGATATGAGATGTTGATGTTGGATGCATACATGCAAGCATACGATCAACATTAATGCACCGGATCTCATCAAAACTCTATGCATACACACGTTCTAAGTATTTGTTGGTTTGATTGGATAGGGAGCGGGAGGCATAACAATAAAGAAAACAGGACAGTCATGTGTGTTTGGGATCTACGAAGAGCCAGTGACACCAGGACAGTGCAACATGGTCGTCGAAAGGTTGGGTGATTACCTCCTCGAACAGGGTCTCTAGAATCAATTCTTACAATGTTCCACCTTCTACATTTTTTATAAGGCCATTGTTTCTCTTATTTTTTTTCTTTGGGTGATTTGCATCTTTTTTCTACTTAATATTTATAAGTTTGGGCTAATGGACCTTCCTGGTTTATCCCCATAGCAAAATTTTAAGAAAGCTAAAGCCTACGGCTTTTACTCTGTTTGCCTTGGTTTCTTATTTATACGCCTGTTTTGGTTGTTTTCTCTTTGCTTTTTCGACAATTGCATTCAGTCTACTACATTAATATTAACGTATCGAGAGTGGCAATCTAATTACTATAATCTATAGAAAATCGTATGTAGTGTAGAATTCTGAAATTTTTAACGCAATCTATATAAAATTGTATGTAGTGTAGACTGTAGAATCATTAATCTCACAATACTAAAAACACTTTCAACATTTACACAAGCACTTAACACATGTTATCAACAACATTCATAGTATTATTTACAACAGAAAAAAAGCTGATCCGCACCGAATCTTTTTGAGCGATTTCATTCTTTTTTTTTTGTCAACAGCTTAAATAAAATAGATGCTCAAAAGAGCCATTCCTGGGGAATGTTGTTTACATAAGTGATATGATGCGGTTCGGTACGAATTTTTCGTGCCAAATTATCCGCTTTTACATTTGCGCTACGCGGAATTAAAGATAAAGAAAAATTAGAGAATTCTTCCTTGTCACTCTTCAAATCTTCCAAATACACTGAGAAGGCCGGCCATTCGGTTGGGGAAGACACCATCTTCACCAAATCTGAACAGTCTGTAAAGAAAGCTACATCTTGATTTCATTCATATGAAGAAAAAAAAGGAGAAAAAAACTTGAGAACGAAAAGTGGTAACAGGCAGAATTAAGTTTATTTTGTCCACATGATGGTGGGCTGGTGGCTTGGCGGGCCCAGGGTGGTTGGGTGCAACTCCCTCCTCTCCATGGTTCGATTCCTCCCTCCTGCTGTTATCAACATTATTGTGGGAAGTCTGTCAGTTGGGCTTTGGTCCAATTGGTTTATCTGGTAGTCAGAAATGCAGGCGGCCTGACTACCCCCTGGCACTTAGTCGGAAGGCATTCCAAACTCGGGATAGGCAGAGTGGTAGCCCGAAGGGCCTAGCCGTTAACACGGTGGACCAGTCCACTATATAGCACCTCGGTGCGTTCCTACCGGGGCCGACCGGATAGCCGATAGGGTTTATCAAAAAAAAAAAAAAAAAAAAAAAAACTTGAGAACGAAAAGTGGTAACAGGCAGAATTCATTCATCAACTTTAATCTTTAATAGGAAAGTAATAATAGTACAATTATGTCGGAAAATCATTCACATCCCATCTGTCTTTATTATGTTCTAATCTAATTAACAGCTCATCGAGAAATCGAATCTCAAATCTTTTTTTTCCTCGTATATAACGAAATTTTTATTATCTCTGATTATTCACTTTGAATCAATACGATGCACACATACATCTCTTAAGAGTACTACTAAAAATAAGTGACTGTTTCTCTGTTTTCTTCAATATCACAAAATGTTTTTTTTTTGGGAATATAAAAAGATAATATAAAACTTTCTTTCTAATTTTCGGGTAATAATTAAGAAACATTTATTGAAAATGACATTAGAAAAGGAGAACATTAATTGTAAAGGGTGGACCTAAATAATTGGAATATTTTTGTGTATGGCACACAATGCAAGAGCATATCCACCCTGTAAACAAATTATGGCCAAACTTCGATCTCTATACTTTGATTTTTGGGAATTAAAATCTCTAGTATTGTTTTCTTTTGCTAAAAAAAATCTCTAGTATTGTTTATTTATGTAAACTTGATTTGTTCTAATAAAATCTGAAACGTTTTCACTAGTTAAAAATGTCACTGCACATTTATTTAGCAATTTTTAAATATATACTACTCGTTACTCGTTAGTATAATTTAACTTCATAAGAATCGTTATTTTGGTGTTTCTTTAGTTGTCTTTATCAACATGTAAAATAATAAATAAATACAATATGTAATGGAATTTTCTTCCAATAGAAATTAAATTAGAAAAAGCCTAAATCGTGATAGTAATTAAAGCTCCAAGGTTTTCCAAGTCTACAAACCAAAGCACGCAAGAGAAGAAGAAGAAGCATCCAGAAGCAGCAGAGAGAGAAGAAGAAGAAGAAGAAACAATCTCGCCGGAGAAGAAGAAGAAAGATGTCGTGGCAATCGTACGTCGATGACCATCTCATGTGCGAGGTCGAAGGTAACCACCTCAAACACGCCGCCATCCTCGGCCAAGACGGCAGTGTCTGGGCTCAGAGCTCTCATTTCCCTCAGGTTTTTCCGATCCTCTGTTTCAATTAAGTTCATCGATCTGATTCGATCGTTTGATTTTAGGGTTTTGTCCTTGTGATCCGATCTGAAGAAACTTGGATCTGATTTTGATTTGCTAACCTTTGACTTGTTCTCTCTGAAATCTCACTGATTGAATCGAGTTTGATTCTGAGATTTTCATGGTTTCAGTAGTCAAATCGTGTTTATAGGTGTTTTCACAGAATCTTATCTTCTTTCAATTCATCAGTAAGATTATAAAACTTTTCACCAAATTCTTCAAAATTTGGGAATTTTTTACTTGAATATGAGATCTTAGGGTCATTGCATATGAATTGTTGGATGATTTTCCTTTGCTCAGTAAAGGATTTGTTGTATTGGTTGAAGCTAATTGCCTTTGTTGTTGTTTCTTGTTCATGTTTTAGTTGAAGCCTGAAGAGATAGTAGGAATCAACAAAGACTTCGAAGAAGCCGGACATCTTGCCCCAACCGGGCTATTTCTTGGCGGTGAAAAGTACATGGTTGTCCAAGGTGAGGCTGGAGCCGTCATCCGAGGGAAAAAGGTATCATTTTTCAATAGAAACCGAATTCGACAAGACTTTTTTTTGTGTGTGAGATTGATTGAGAAAACGAATCAAAAAAGGATCAGTCTTTTTAAGTTCATGCTTACTTCTTGCAGGGACCTGGTGGAGTTACTATCAAGAAGACTAATCAAGCTCTAGTCTTTGGCATCTATGATGAACCGATGACTGGAGGGCAATGTAACTTGGTCGTCGAGAGGCTTGGCGATTACCTTATCGAGTCTGGTCTCTAAGTTCACATAAAGTGCTTGAAACCAATCTCATTTTTCAGGTTCTTCTTCACTAGAGAAGCACTCTTCTGCCATGTATTGTGATTTGATTGTTGTTGTGCATCAAACAAAGTTATACTCTTAAAAAGAACTAAGAAACAATCATATTTGTTATGGTTTTGATTCCCTCCTATGATGGCTTTCATGTTTTTCTCTTCCTTGTACTACTGTATTTCATAATGTATCTCTGGTTTTCGATTTGAGTAATGAAATAATTACGGTTTGGTATAAAAAAAAATTGAGTTTGTGAAGTGGTCTTGATCATTTGTTTTCAATCAGCTCATAAAATTCGACCAGGTCCAGGTTCTTTTAGTTTGTGACTCGAACCAAACAAATACATCACCAAGCTCGACATTTTGGTTAAGTGATGAAAGAAATTACCGGTTCAACAGTTCGGCTAAATTCTAATTTAGTTCACTCACTACTACTCAAAACTTCAGACAGAAGAAGGCAACAGAGCATTCATGTACACTTCACCAAATACTCAGACAAACTATAAAACACGGCAACAAAACAGAGACTGCAACGGAAATCACCATCTGTCTGAATGCTTCATTGGTTGACGAAGGCGAAGCCAAGGGAGAATCAATGGCAGTTATATTTCCAGTGATGTTACCCGCCATTGTTCTGTTGAATCTGCAAAAGTAACAACAACATCAGCAAAAACGATTTGTTTTTTCAGTTGCATAGTCGCAAGATTGAGTAAACCGAGAGAGAACTCACCCGTCAGTAGCCGGAGCAATCATGTACAAACAGTTACCATAACCTGCAATTTAGAGAGCTCAAATGAGACTACTATGGTTACACATTTACTCTAAAGATGTGTTTTGGAAAGTGTGTATATGCAAATACTTACTTGGGTCCTTGTCGACTTCAACGCTCGCTCCATTAAAGCTGCAATCTATCCTGCTTGCTCCGCTCTGTTGGTAATAAGTGTTGAACGCATACGATGCGTGTGAGAGAACAGTGTCTGGTTCAAAGCAAGGTTGGTCTGGTTGAACAGCAGAACAATCAACATTTCCAGGACCACAAGCCCAGTCCAACGCGGTCTGCAGTTCCGTCACTGAAGCTTGTGAAGAAGCAATACACCATTTCTTGCTTCCTCCCCCTCCTCCTCCTCCTCCTCCAATGATTACGGTCGAGTTACCGCTAATTGGACTTGAACTTGGACTTGGACTGGTACCCGTGGTTGAATTTGTTGGAGAAACTGGGGTAGTGTTTTCCCCAGTAAAGTCTAAAGCGTAAACATTTGTTCCGTTCGCGTAGAACATTCCCCAGTTTCTCTCAGATTCTATCCCGGGCTTCCGGTTCTCATTGAACAACGAGAATAAGTACACATCTATCTCCTCCCCAGGTTTTGCAGGAGTACCTAACCAAAAGAAAACAAATCAGTTCATAAAATGTTTCAATTTATCTTTGTAACTAAAGATCATAACTTTGGATCATAAAAAGATTACCTGGATCGCCAATGACATGGCGGATGAGGTTGGTATTGTAAGCCAGAGCGTTATCAGGAGTTGCAGCCGTCTCTTTAGGTGAGCCTTTACTCGGCCACCCCGACTCAGTGACCATAACCTTAACGGTCTTAAAGTTCATAGCCGTCAAGGCGAAATAGATAGCGTCAAGCTGAGCATCAAACATGTTGGAGTAAAGCAAACCCGTTGCAGGGTCAACAACCTGCGAAGATGACTCGAATAGTGCATACTCCAACGGAACCTTTTCAGTGGAATCTCTGTAAGCGTAATAGGGATACAAGTCAATCATAAAGGGAGACTCATTCTCAACCAAGAACTCGAGCATTGGTTTCAAGAACGCTGAATGCTTCTTGCTGAAAGAAGCCGATGAAGGCGGGAAGGAGCGAGACAAGATAGCAAGGGAATGTGAGCTGGAGATCTTGATCTTTTTATCCAAACCAGACTTCTTCAGAGCGGTGTGAATGTTTCGCATCGCGGGTAAGACTAGACCAGTGGCATTGTCTGGTGCTTCAGTTACTTCAAGACCGACTGAAATCGAAGTGATTTTGGTAGCTGGATAATAAGGAAGGATGTTGTTGCTAAGCCAAGTATCTACATTGGATTGAAACTGAGCAAATGCAAGTAGATCAGCGTTAGGAACACCAATCATAAGCTCGATGCCAGTGTTTGCAAAAGCTTTGAGAACATCAATGTTGGCGTCATAGATTCGAACAAATTTGATGTTGAGATGTTGGATTAGCTCAGAGACTCTGTTAGGACTCGGAAGATTATCAGCATTTCTTCCATAACATATCCCAATCTTACTTGCCTTACCATAATCTGCAACAAATTTCATAAAGACATTGAGATTTCTTACAAATCCACAAAACAAGTCTCAAAAATGGCTGTTTTTGAATCTCAAATGTCGATTACAAACACCTAAAGTAGTTCAAAGCTAACAGATTCAAGATTTTCAGACACGAACTACAGTGAAACAGAGATTAAACCCAGAACACAAAGTAAAGCAGCTAACTTTAACATCAAGAAGACAAATTTAAGTAATTGCAGACCCAAAGATAAAAATGGAAGATTCCCAAAAGAGGATTTGAGAGTAAAGACATACCTAAAAAGGCAAGAATGGAGACACAAATGCAGAAGATTAGCTTCAGTCTTGTACCCATTTTCATTATCTCTGTCTTTCACAAGCTTTAAACTTCACTCAAGTGTTTCTTCTATTGACTTAAACCCAGAAATGAAACGTCTCACTCTCAAGAACACTTAAGTAGGAACCACCGACTTTATAGTGACGCAAGAGAGATTTAGAGATAGAGAGAAGTCACTGAAGGTGAACGTTGTGTGCTTTCTATATCAGAGTTCGGATTCCAGCTGAATATATAAAATTGGGTTTATAGAAACGTCTCGATTCCGTGAATTAAGCAAGCATGTTTGCTCTCTATATCTCTCTCTTTGACTGTTGTAGTAGATTTTTTACTGCTTCGAGGAAAAAAAAAAAAAAACTCTTTTTTGATTTATGATGAAATAAAAAATAAAAATGAAAATAATATTAAAAAGCGTAAATGGGTTCCAGTGAAAAGAGTACTACAAGACAGACCACAGTGGTCTGTGTTTTTTTTTGTTTTTATTTAACGGTCCAATCTCCACTCTCAATGCAATTTCTGTATTTACCAAAGTAATTTTCAATTATGGAATTTTACTATTTGAAGATAAATGCAGAAAGAACCATTTGAAAATTGTAGATCCGATATGTTGTTTTGGAATTTTAGATTGGAAGCATTGGTTATTTTGGGTCTGACTAGTTGATCAGAGTTTTAAGCGGTGTGGTAAGTGGTTGATGAGAATATGTGGAGCATTAAGGCCATAATATCAAGATGATTTATATTCCTTGTATTGACTGAAGTTGGAACAATGATAAGATTTTGAGCCAAAAATATTATGAAGATGTATTTCATGGATTGATCTAAGAGATAGGTCATCATGACAAAGAAATTATTCAAAAATTTATTAAGGATGATGATGTCTACAAAAAAAAGTTCCTAGATTTGAGTGGGCCATTTCGGAGGCCAATTGGGTTTCTTCTCTTATTTTTCTTTAGGCATTAACTACAGTGTATCTGTTTAACCAGAAAAAAAAAAAAAAACTGCAATGAATCTTTTTGGCAGAAACAATGGTGGATTTCTCTTTGATTCTTTTAATTTTGACTTAACAAAAGCTAGAATAAGTAATTTCTATTTCTGTTTAAGTGACAAAAATGAAAGTCAAACCGTCATTTATAATTGAATAACTTTGTTTTTTTTTTTCTATAGAACGAAATAGAAATATTTGCAACCAACTTTTTTTTTTGTTCTACCAACTTAGCGATGAACATGACGAATATTAGACTAATCGACAATGTCAACTAACAATAGAAACTCTACAAGTACTTATAATAAGAACTTTGATACCATTGTTTTCAGAGCCGTGCCTATTTGGTAGAAATAGAAACACTCGCCTACGGCATTCAATTTTTCATAAAATTTACAGGGGCATATTTATTACATATTTAATGTTATGTTGTTTATATGAAAGATGCTTGTTACGTTTTTTGGTTCTTGACCTTAATAGCCCATCATTAACTCAAAATTAATCCATTTTTCTTCTTAAAATTTAGATCAGTTTATGTTTGTTTTTTCTCATGATGAGCTTGTTTCTTTGCCCACTACATTAATTCTTCTCTTTTGTGTCTTTACCAACTTCTTTTTTAATCCAATTTTATCAAAGCTAATTATGTGTATACATGTTTAAAATCTGAAAATACATATTTCTATATTGAATATCCTCATTTTATATATCGTTTAAATATATTTTTATCAATCACAAAATAATTTATAGTTTGATTTGTACTGTTAACAATTGATCATGCAGTTACTTATAATTATGTTATTTAAAATATTAAACTTTTATTTCGCCTATGTACTTAAAATTTTTTGGCACGGCTCTGATTGTTTTCTATATGTAAATTTGGGAATTCGGTCTATTAGTTGCACTCTCAAACTCTACAAATACTCAAAAGAAAGACTATTGAGTTAATTAATTAGTATATTCTTTAGTAACTTGACTAAGCATCTATTCTTCCTTTCAAATCCTCAAACAATATGCAATGTGAAAATATATAATTTTGTTTTTTGGTGGACCTTTTCACAAAATACCATTGTGCTTGATACCCAAAAAAAAAAACCCATAAACTTTCAAGAAAACTTGCACAATTTGTGAAATTATATTACAAAGTACTCAACCGTGAATTTGAGTAGTAAATAATTGCGATTGAATAAACCAAGAATGAATTAGATTCAAAAGATATTTGTTTTTGCAATTATAAGATAAGTGCAAGCTCGTTTTAATATTAGATTCAAAAGATATTTGTTTTTGCAATTACAAGAAAAGTGCAAGCTCGTTTTTTAATAAACTAATTAAAACCCTTTTAAAACTAATTCATAACTTTTTTCCTCCAAAGCTTTTGCTACTTCCCCAATTTCCAGCTAGCCGACCATGATCACAGGAGAAGTTGAACCACCGGTGGGAAAAAAGATTGATTCTCAGTCACCGTCGATTTCATCACTTCCAGACGAAATCTTAGAGAATTGTCTCGCACGTATCTCTAAATGGAATTACCCTAATCTCTCTCTGGTGTCTAAAAGGTTCCTCTCACTCCTATCTTCTCCCCATATCTACACTACACGATCTCAAATTGGAACCATAGAACCATGCTTTTATTTCTGCTTAGAGTTGCCTGAGCACCAATCTCCCCAATGGTTCACTCTCTGGATGAAACCTAACGAAACCCTAACTGACAACGACGAGATTTTAAATGACTATACGTTGCTTCCGCTACACTCTTCTTCAAATTCTCCACCTGTACCATATGCTTCCACCGTAGCGGTTGGTTCGGAGATCTACCTAATCGGTGCACCCTTTAAATCGACACCGTCTTCAGCTGTTCGTATCCTTGATTGTCGGAGTCACACGTGGCGTGATGGCCCCAGCATGAAGGTGGCTCGGGGTGAGGCGACTGCGGTTTATCTCGATGGGAAAATATATGTAATGGGAGGTTACGAGGAAGACTACGAGTCCATGGCTTGGATGGAAGTATTGGACATAAAGACTCAGACTTGGAGTTTCTTGGCGAGCAATGGAGCCGACGAGTTACGTTGCGACGATCGGTGTCTTTCAATGAGTGTGCTCCAAGGAAAGATTTATGCAATGGATCATCAAAAGATACATGGGAAGTTGTATGCTTATGATCCCAAAAAAGATACATTGGAAGTTGTAGAAACGCTCTCAAGAAGCACATTGATATATGCTTGGTGTGTGATAGAGAATGTAATGTATTGTTATACAGCCTCAAATTCTTGCATGTGGTATGACTCGAAGAGTAGAAAGTGGAGAGAGGTCAAGGGTTCGAATTTGAAAGTATTACTTGAGAGCCGCACACGTTGCTTATCACGGGTGTGTGTGGTTGATTTATTTAACTGTGGTGGGAAACTTTTAGTTGTGTGGATGGCCAGAGTTCACGGAGATGAGACAAAACAGAAAAGGAGAATCAAGTGCACAAAGATGGCGTTGGAGAAGCGCCATGGAGGTGAGGTTTGGGTTAAGATGGAATGGGATAATACTCTTCATACGGTTCCCTTGTCGGTTGATGACATCTTGAGTTGTGTAGTGGTTTCGATTTGATGAGTCCTAAAAGATGGTTTATATGAATAATTTCTTAGTTGAGTCGCTGATTTTTTTTTATGCTTTGACTTTATCAAAATCTTTCTCTGGTTGTTTAATTACATTCGTTTTTGTGCCAATTAAAGTTAGATAAAAAATTTATCATTTGTTGGAGACATTTCTTCAAATCTACTAGAGCCAAAAACTACACTCAAATGAGCTAATTTTACACCTTTTTTAGTTTCACGTAAATTACATACATACTGCAACCGAAGATGAAGTACTTTCTTCACATGAAAACTTTCTTTGCAGTATTGGACATAAAGACTCAGACTTGGAGTTCCTTGCCGAGCCATGGAGGCTGGAGCCGACAAGGCGACGAGTTACGTAGCAATCTGCGGTTTACAATCAATGTACATGGATAGATATGAGTGGTGTCTCATAGACAGGGCCGGCCCAAGGGTAAAGCCCGTAAAGCATGGGCTTTAGGCAGCAGATGTCTATAAAAGAATTTAGGGGCATCATTTTATAGATATTTATTGTGGTAGAGTGGTTATCACCCTCACTCTCTCTATAGAGCTGTCGAGTTCAATCCTTCTCAGCGTACTTTTTATATAAATTTTTTTTAATTGTATTTAATGATGGGCCAAAATTTTTTTTAGCTTTAGGCATCATTTTACCTTGGACCGGTACTGCTCATAGAAAATGTAATGTTTTGTTATACAAGCTCCGGTTATTACATTTGGTATATGCCTCAAAGAGTAGAGAGTGGAGAACGAGGTCAAGGGTTCGAATTTGGTGTGTGCTTGAAATGCTTAATTATAACAAATCTGTTAAAACAGAGAAGAAACAGAGCCAGGATTTAAAAGCAGTTCATGGGACTTGTAGTCTTGTAGAGGCAACAAGTTGTCAGTTTTTGCCTGTGTTTGAGAAATTGATTTGCTGATTTGGGTCTAGGCACGTCGAGTAGAAGAGTGATAAGATAACATTTCAACTAAGAGCAAGAGCAATGAAATATGGCTAATTAACCAAACTTAACAAATAACGAACCCATTAAAAAACGTAACAAATCTTATCATTTATAAATTATTAATTTAAAAAATTAGTCATGTTGATGAAAAATAATTGACTTAATTTTACATTTTATTTTTTTATTAAGTGATTTTATAAAGACCTAATCATATAGAGTTAACCCTAATTTATATCATCTTCCCTCTCCATCGCGTCTACTACGATTCGGGTCGACAATGGCCCCCGAAGTAGCTGAAAAGAAAAAGAAGATTCATCAGCCAGTGTCGATTTCGTCATTACCAGACGAAATCACAGAGAACATTCTTGCCCGTATCTCGAGATGGAATTACCCTTCACTCTCTCTCGTCTCCAAGAGCTTCCGCTCTCTTCTATCTTCTACGCAACTCTACAAGACGCGATCTCAAATCGGAACTAACGAAACATGTGTCTATATCTGTTTACAGTTGCCCAATCACCCTTGTCCGAGCTGGTTTAGTCTTCGTGCGAAACCTAACCAAACCCTAACCAAACAGAGAGGGGAGCTGCTTATTTTTAAGGAGAATTCAAGTGGAAACGTATTGGTTCCGATACCTTCCTCTTCTTCTCATTCTCCTCCCATACCAGGTCATTCCACGGTAGCGGTTGGTACCGAAATCTACATAATCGGTGGACCCTCTCAGGAGCCGTCTTCTTCTGTTCGGATCCTTGATTGTCGGACTCACACGTGGCGTGATGCCCCTAACATGACCGTGGCCCGGGAGGATGCGTATGCGGTTTACCTTGATGAGAAAATATATGTAAGGGGAGGTTGCGGGAAAGAAGAATCCGCCAATTGGTTTGAAGTATTTGACATAAAGACTCAGTCTTGGAGAGCCTTGCGGATTCATGATGATGAGCTACGCAATGAGTTACAAAGATATAAAATATTCAATGCTTTCCAAGGAAAGCTTTATGTAAGGGGAGATACAAAGGACTACACTTACGAGCCGAAAGAAGGTACATGGGAAGTTGTTAAAGAGAAAGCAAGTGCATATTTAGAGGTTTGGTGTGTGATAGAGAATGTAATTTATGGTTGCAATCACATGGGATATTACATTTGGTATTATTACTCCAAGGATAGAAAGTGGAAAGTGGTTAAGGGTTTGGCGGGAGAATTGTGTGAGAGTCGTAGTAAGGGTTTAAAATTCAGGAGAGTGGTTGGAATAGTTAACTATGGTGAAAACCTTTTAGTTTTGTGGTATCCCAGTTGGGAAAACAAAATTCGGTATGCCGAGATTTCCTTAGAAACAAGATGCAATGGATGTGAGGTTTGGGGTATGGTTGAGTGGGTTGATACTATGCTTACACTCTCTCACGAGTCATATATATTCAAGCATTGTGTAAGTCTTTCGGTTTGATGACTCTTAGTCTCTTGGAGATGTAATCATGTAAGGTCCTTTTATTCTTTTTAACATCTTTTATTTATTACTTTGAAATATAGTTTACAAAGATATCATACAAAAATATGATGTGTAGTTTTGTTTTTACCATTGGTTTAATCTCGAAGTCACAGTTTTATTGTATGTTTTTGATATACATTCTTTTTAATTTCGTAATAATAAAATTTAATATTAAAAATAGAGGCAGCCGGAATTGAGCTAATTTTGCAAATAAAATAAAATAATGTGTCTTTTGAATAGACCAAAAGCTTCAATTTCCCAGTACAGACCAAAAGTTTTTTATTCAATTCCCATCTTATAGTAAATATTTTAAAAATATCTTAATTTTTTTTGGGGGGTTGTTAATTTGAAAATCCTTATTTGCTATGTTACTTATCTTCAGAAATAAAATTTATTATAGAAAAATATCCTTTTTCCAATAGAAACATGATAAAATTTCACTTTGCTTTTTCTTTTGACTACATTAATATCTTTCTTTACATCATGGTTTGCTGAATCTGATGACTGACCTAATCATTTCTATATATTTTAACCCATTCATGATTTTTGTCTCCATCGCCGACGATGATCTCGGAAGAAGAAGTTGAGCCGCCGCAGAAAAAGACGAAGCTTCCGCCGCTACCATGTCAGTTGTCGTTTTTGTCACTTCCCGACGAAATCATTGTGAACTGCTTTGCACGTATCTCTAAATCGTCTTACCGTTCACTCTCCCTCGTCTGCAAAACCTTTCGTTCTCTCATCTCTTCTCCAGACCTCTACGCCGCGCGATCTCAACTCGGAACCACCGAGATCTGCGGCCTCTATCTCTGTCTACGGTTCTCCACCGTGCCATTCAAGGAACCAACTCGACGCTGGTTCACTCTCAGTGTCCAACCTAATCGAAACCTAACCGATGGTAGGAGATGTCGTGGAAATGTTTTCGTTCCTTTTGATAATTTTCTTCCATATTCAAATTCAGCCGTATCGATTGGTTCGAAAATATATGGTGAACATATGAGTGATTATTTTGGTCCGTCTTCAGCTATTTGGATATATGACTGTCGGACTCGCACGTGGGGCGATGTCCCTAACATGAAGATAAAGAGGAATAACGCTTCTGCTTGTGTTCTTGATGACAAGATTTATGTTATGGGAGGATGTGAAACTTGTTCCGAGGGCACAAATTGGTTCGAAATGTTCGATGTAAAGACTCAGAGTTGGAAAACCCTACCGGCGAATCCTGACGTTAAGGTGAGAATGGGAGGTAACGTTCGAAAAATCGATGTGGTGAGAGGAAAGGTTTACGTAAAGACTGAGGCTGAGGTTAAGGATTGGATTTATGATGTGAAGGAAGGTAAGTGGAGTGTTGCAGAAGAGTATTTGAGTTTACTATGGTCGAATTCTTGGTGTGTGATAGAGAATGTGATGTATTGTTACTCTTGTTCTAGATACAAGTGGTATGATTTAGAGGCTAGAATGTGGAAAGATGTGAAAGGTTTGGAAAGATTGAACAGATACCGTAGTGCTAGTAATGATTTTCGTAATTGTTTGGTTGAATTAGTTAACTATGGTGGGAAACTAGCTATTCTTTGGGATAAGTTTGAGCGGCCTGGTCGTAGTCAGAACAAGAATATCTGGTGTGCGATGGTTGCGCTCAACAGAGGCTTTGGAGATACAATTTGGGGGAAGATTGAGTGGGTTAATGTTGTGCTTACGGTCCCCAAGTCATATAATTTCTTGCGTTGTATAGCCCTTTCGGTTTGATGACTCTTAGTAACTTGTAGAGTCATCTTTTTGCTTTTAACAAACTTGTATGCTTTGTTTTGTGTTGGCTGTGCGTCTATAAAATCCTAAATGAATTTACCTGATTGATAGACATTGTATCGTTCCAATTTGCATTTTGCATCAGTTGGAGAAAAATAGATAGATTATGACCATCTCTAAGCGTTTTGTTGGTTTAATTCTGGTTACAGTAGTATAAACTAAGTCCTTGTGAGGCAATTGTTTTTTTTTTTTTTTGATAGGAATGTGAATTTCTTAGAATGAAGTGTTGAGGCAATTGTATGTTTGTTGTTCTTTCTAGGTCTCCCATCTAAGTAATGCGAGTAGAAGAATTTGAGTACCTTTTGTTTTCACTTTGAAGTGAAGTGAGATTCTCATAAACTTAAAATAAAATTGTTCTACATTTTCATTGGTGTCTCTAGATGGTATGATGCTTGGTTTAACATTTTCATTGTTCTACTTTGATTTAATTAAGATTTTCATTATATCAAATAGTTTTCCGGCCAACCAATCCCGGACTTTCCTGTAGGCTTTTGATTTAGTTTTAGCTCTCTATTCACATTTGCTTTTAAAATAAAATAAAATTAAAAAGCTATTTTTGTTTCTTTTGCTTAACTGTTTCACAATTGCTATTTTTTTTTTTCATATTCTCTCAAAGAAAGTACAACCATTATCATCACCAAAAAAAAACATATTCGTTATGACGATCTATGATTTATTCTTAACAAACAATAAAATCAACAAATTTATGATGATCTAATTAATTTCTTGGAAAAACTGAGATTTGCTAACAATATTCTTGTGGTACTAAGAGAAGGCCAAAAATGTCTTTTATATGCTAACTGTATAATATTTAACCCTAATCATCATTTTGGATCCACGGCTACAATATCTGCCAACGATGATCTCCGGAGGCGAAGTTGAACCGCCGCATAAAAAGAAGACTCCTCCGCCATGTGATGAGTCGTCATCGTTTTCGTCACTTCCATACGAACTCATTGTAGAGTGCTTCGCACGTATCTCTAAATCGTATTACCGTTCACTCTCACGCGTCTCCAAAACCTTTCACTCTCTTCTCTCTTCACCGGAACTCTAAGCCGGCCGATCTGAAACCACCGAGATCTGCCTCTACATTTGTTTACGCTTACCTAAACGTACATGTCCTCGCTGGTTTAGTCTCTGGATTAAACCTAAAACACAACCAACCAACTCAAGTGGAAATTTCTTGGTTCCGATTTCATCTTGTTCAGATCCTCTTCCGGCATCGAAGTCCACCGTAGCGATTGGTTCGGACATCTATGCAATCGGCGGAACTATTGCGCCCTCTTCTGCGGTTAGGATATTTGATTGTCGGAGGCACACGTGGCGTGACGCACCTAACATGACGGTTGCTCGGAGTAACGCGATGGCATATGTCCTCGGTGACAAAATATACGTAATGGGAGGATGTCATGAATCAGACAAGTCCAAGAATTGGTCGGAGGTATTCGACACAAAGACTCAAACTTGGCGACTAATAGCTAATCATGACGCTGAGACAAAGGAACCAAAAGAAGGTACGTGGAATGTTATGGATATGAGGAGAATTGTTTGGTGTCAATGGTGGTGGGTGATAGACAATGTAATGTACTGTCGATCTGGCTCGGGGTCTTTCGTGTGGTGTGACTCAGTTCGTGAACGATGGAGATATGTCCAAGGTTTGGATATATTGGTTAGGTACATGAATTGTAATAAATCTTGCCGTATGATAGAAATAGTTAACTTTGGTGGAAAAATCTTATTTATGTGGGAATTGTTTAAGCTATTTGGTCGCTGTCCTAACAAGCAAATTTGTTGTGCCATGGTTGCGTTTGAAAAACTTGATGGAGGTAAAATTGGTGGGAAGATTGAGTGGTGTCATGTTGTGCATACACTCCCCAACTCTTATAAGAGCACCTCCAATGGGAGGTTCTCTTGATTATTTAGTTGGGTTCTCTTGATTAAGATAATTAAAAATAATTCAAAACAGTTAATAATCATGAGAGTCGTCTCTCTTAAGAGAGATTTGAGAATGTGAGAGAGCCGCACACGTGGCAGGTTATGATTGGTTGATTTAATTTAACAAAAAAAAACCAAAGAAATCTGTCTTCAAATCTCAAGCAGCCGTCAAATAAAACTAGGGTTTGGAGGTTGAAGAAGGATGCTAATGGAACGTAACGTTTTACAAACCAAAGAATTAAAGAATTAATTAATGGCCCATACACTATTTTATATGCTTAGCCCAACATATTTGATAAAAATAAAAGGCATTTGGGTCGATCCAGCCAGCCCACTAGGTTTGAATAGGAGACAACCGAACCAAATTTAACCAAATCTTGATCGATCAGTTTTGGAATTCACACAAATTGAAGCAAACCAAACTTCTCAGGTCGATTTAGCGTATTTTACAGAGATGCCTCTACAAATCTCGGGAATATGATGAGTATTTGAAATCGAGTTCGTGATCGTGATATGCATTGACAATTGAAAGCTGATTTGGTTGAGCACATATGACAAAATTTTCGCAACAATTAACAGTACAACTAATCGTTATTCCGGTTTTGTTTTTGCACATCTTTTTTTAAATGTTTTAAAATAATGTATGTTTAATATTAAAAAAAAAAAAAAAAAAAAAAAAAAAAAAAAAAAAAAAAATGTATGTTTAATATTTTTATGAATTGTAATAATTATTAAGTTTTAAGAATAAAATTTTTAATAAACTTTTTTTAAGAGAACCCACATGAGAACCTACCATTGGACTATGAAAAATTAAAAAGAAAAACAAAAGTTCTCATCTCACATTTTCACAAAATTTATATTAAAAAATTTGAGAGAGTCTCATGGAGAGAGCTCTCCATTGGAGATGCTCTAAGGTTTTGCGTTGTCTAGCTATTTCGGTTTGATTAGTCGTGTAAAAGTTTGTGAAATTATAATCACTGACTCGTGTTCATTTCTTTCATTTTCATTGTTCTTTTAGTGGTCATTGTATGGATTTCTCATCTCAAACAATCTTAACTTGGAAAAGTGATTATTTGTGGAACACATATTATCAACCAAATCAGATTTAGCTAATCATTTGCGAATTTTGCAGAAAACATTCGTTTGTTTTATACACTTTGTCACTATATAATTCGCCGAAATGGTATAACACAAGTGAGACAATTTGAGTAAATTCGATAGCTTTTACGTTTTTTGTTTTCTTTATTTCTAATAAAATGTGATTCTCTTGATCATCTAAACGGAAGAGATCATATGATTATATATCACTATTGCGTTATAGAGATCCTATTTTAGTTTTTTTTTTGGATCAAAATTGTGAAAGTAGTTGTTGACAGAAAAAGAAAGTGAAAGTAGAAAGTTTGAGATTTTCCATCCAAGAGTGATTGGAAAACAATTCTATTGAAACTTTGGAAAATTAAAGTTTCATGTTAGTTAAATTTGTAATGGAGGTGTATAATTACAATTATAACCTTAACCTATACCCCTCCTTTACAAAATTTACTTAATTTGGTTATATAAAAAGTTATTAAACTACTAAATAAGATTTCATTTGGAAATAACTGACAATTTTTCTAGTAAAGTTCCCATTTTTTTCTGAAATAAATAAAAAAGTGAAAATAATATTTTATTCAGTAATTAAATAAGATATTTGTTTAGTAATTACTAAATAAATTTTTCATGTTATATAATAATTGAATTTTTTTCCCCATTTATAAAATAAATACAAAAAGTGCAAATCTAACCAATTTCCAAAATTAATATTTTTATACATGTTAGAAATATTAAATTTTTAATGTAATGTTAAACTAAACTAATTAAGAAATAAAAATTAGAAACGTGTCGAATTGGGGTTAAACTCATCCAAACTTTAAATTCCGAGGAAGTCCAAAACACGCCTCCTCTTTCCTCCGTCGCCGGAGACGATTCTCTTTATCACCGGAATAATAATCAGATTCCATGTTCGAATTCAGCTGAGTACTTAACCCCAATCGAAGGAGAAAGAATTTTAATTTTAAAAGTCTTAGATGGGAAACAAAATCGCTCGTACGACACAAGTCTCGGCGACGGAGTACTATCTCCACGACTTGCCGTCTTCTTACAATCTGGTCTTAAAAGAGGTTTTAGGTCGAGGAAGATTCTTAAAGTCGATCCAATGTAAGCACGACGAAGGATTGGTCGTTGTCAAGGTTTACTTCAAGCGTGGTGACTCGATCGATCTCAGAGAGCACGAGCGTCGTCTCGTGAAGATCAAGGATGTGTTTTTGTCTCTTGAACATCCTCACGTTTGGCCTTTCCAGGTTTTTGATTCGATTTCTCTATCTTCGGCTTGTGGTTTAGATTTTATCTTGTTGCTGCGACGAAAAAGGAATGATTTTGCTGCTTCTGCTGCTAGATTAATGTCGTTGAAACTCTCTGGTTCTCGATTTAGTTGGTGGTTGATTATTGTTTTTGCTTGATTTTTGGTAGTTTTGGCAAGAGACTGATAAAGCAGCATATCTAGTGAGGCAATACTTTTACAGTAATCTGCATGATCGGTTGAGTACTCGGCCTTTCCTCAGTCTCGTAGAGAAGAAGTGGTTGGCGTTTCAGGTTGTTTTCTTGATCTTACACCATTCTATCCGAGGCACAAAGTTTTGTTTTTGAAGCGTATTGTTTTCTGAACTTTTGTTTGTTCTGCAGTTGCTTCTTGCTGTGAAGCAATGTCATGAGAAGGATATATGTCATGGTAAGATTTAATATTCCAAGAGAATATGATCATCATGATGGTGCATTGAATTGATGCGTGTGAATTTGCATCCTTTTAGGTGATATCAAGTGCGAGAACGTATTGCTGACTTCCTGGAACTGGCTTTACCTTGCTGATTTTGCATCCTTTAAACCAACATACATTCCTTATGATGATCCTTCAGACTTCTCCTTCTTCTTTGACACAAGGGGACAAAGACTTTGTTATCTGGCTCCAGAGGTATGATAGAACCATTATCAAAATTTATTCATTCTATTTGATCGTCCTAGATCTGTCAAATTGTTCTATTGCACTTCTGCAGAGGATTTTATCCCTTAGTTTGTGGTGCACCACTATTGAGTTCTATCCGTATCACTACTAAGAAGTGGTGGCAAAGAACCATCAACAACAAAGCACCCTTTCTTGTTGGTCATGTGTCTGTTTAGTTTTTGTTTTTTCATGTTTAAACTGTTTGTTGCTTAATTACAGAGATTCTATGAGCATGGAGGTGAGACACAAGTAGCCCAAGATGCTCCATTAAAGCCCTCCATGGATATATTTGCTGTGGGGTGAGCTCATATATCATCTGTTTTTGTATCACTCTATCTGTTCAATGCTCCTAATGGTTCAAGCACAAATACTTTTTTAAAATGGAAAATTTTTTTCTTACCTAAAGTATTAGAGTTGATAGTTTTGTAATAGTTTCATCTTAATGCTTCAGGTGTGTGATAGCAGAACTTTTTCTTGAGGGTCAGCCACTATTTGAACTGGCGCAGCTTCTCGCTTATCGTAGAGGGCAACATGATCCTAGCCAACACCTTGAAAAGGTATTTCCTATTGCATCTTTCTGTTTCATTTTCTCTATCTTGGTATGGGTATCAATCTCTTCCCATCTGCATATATTTATTTCTTACGATCTTTTCGCATCAATTCTCTTGATGTTCATATAACATTCTTTTCACCTTCCATCTGAGTGGTACATGGGACTTGTGGCTTCTGTGGTTCTTTTCTACCTTTTTTTCTACTCATCTTTGTTGTTTTTTCTCTTTTTATTGGATTCAGATTCCTGATCCGGGAATTCGCAAGATGATTCTTCATATGATTCAGTTAGAACCCGAAGCACGCCTATCTGCTGAAGACTACCTGCAAAATTATGTGGGAATTGTTTTCCCAAACTACTTCTCACCATTTCTGCACACTTTATATTGTTGTTGGAATCCACTTCCTTCAGACATGAGGGTAACCATCACAAGTTTCTGTAAACTCTCTCTACATTCTGCATCAACTTGTTTGAAATATTTTTGCTTCATTTCGTTTAGGTAGCAACTTGCCAGGGGATATTTCAAGAAATACTTAAAAAGATGATGGAAAATAAGCCAGGCGATGAGATCGGCGTTGATTCTCCTGTAACTTCAAATCCAGTGAACGCAAGCACGGTACAGGAAACATTTGCAAATCACAAATTGAACTCATCGAAGGACCTTATAAGGAATACTGTAAACTCTAAGGATGAGATCCTTTACTCTATTTCTGATGCACTCAAGAAAAATCGCCATCCTTTCTTGAAAAAGATAACAATGGATGATTTGGGTACACTGATGTCTCTCTATGATAGCCGTTCTGACACTTATGGCACGCCTTTTCTACCGGTAGAGGGTAACATGAGATGTGAGGGAATGGTTCTGATTGCATCTATGCTCTGTTCTTGTATCCGCAATATCAAGTTGCCTCATTTGAGGCGGGAAGCTATACTTCTATTGAGATCTTGCTCTTTGTATATCGATGATGATGATCGCTTACAGCGTGTACTTCCATACGTCGTTGCCTTACTTTCTGATCCAACAGCAATCGTGCGGTGCGCTGCCATGGAAACTTTGTGTGACATTCTGCCGCTTGTCCGAGATTTTCCTCCTAGTGATGCGAAGATTTTCCCAGAGTACATATTTCCGATGCTCTCCATGCTTCCTGAAGATACGGAAGAGAGTGTGAGGATATGCTATGCCAGCAATATTGCAAAACTCGCTCTTACGGCTTATGGATTCTTGATACATTCTTTCCAGTTGAGCGATGTTGGGGTTCTTAATGAATTGAATTCCCAGCAGATCTCCACTACACCTGCTAGTGAGACCCCTAGTCATTTGCAAAAGGCAAATGGCAATGCGCAGCTTCAACAGCTTAGGAAAACTATAGCCGAAGTTGTTCAAGAGCTTGTTATGGGTCCAAAACAAACTCCAAATGTTAGAAGAGCACTCCTTCAGGACATAGGGGAGCTCTGCTTTTTCTTTGGTCAGAGGCAGAGTAATGACTTTCTACTACCGATCCTCCCTGCCTTTCTAAACGACAGAGATGAGCAGCTAAGATCTGTATTCTTTGAGAAGATTGTTTATGTATGCTTTTTTGTTGGTCAGAGAAGTGTGGAGGAGTATCTATTGCCTTATATCGATCAAGCTTTGAGTGATCAGACAGAGGCTGTCATTGTCAATGCATTGGAGTGCTTATCCACATTATGCAAGAGTAGTTTCTTGCGGAAGAGAGCTCTCCTCCAAATGATAGAGTGTGTTTATCCTTTGTTGTGCTATCCATCTCAATGGGTAAGGAGGGCAGTTGTCACTTTCATTGCCGCAAGTAGTGAATGCTTAGGTGCAGTCGACTCTTATGCTTTTATTGCCCCAGTAATACGCTCTTATCTTAGTAGACTGCCTGCGTCAATTGCTTCTGAGGAAGGTCTACTTTCATGTTTGAAGCCCCCAGTCACAAGGGAGGTAGTTTACCGTATCTTTGAAAAAGCCAGGAACCCAGAATTCATGGCGAAACAGCGAAAGATGTGGTATAGTTCTTCACCTCAATCCAAAGATTGGGAATCTGTTGATTTGTTTGACAAAGATGCTGGGGAGTTGAATTCAATAGAATGCAGGGCCGAACAGAAGCAAAGTGTGGAAGGACAGAAACAGATTAAGAGTGCATCGAAGCAACAAGAAGTTCAAGGAAAGTATGCAGAAAAGGATGCTAAATTAAGAATCCCGAGAAACCCAAGACCTAATGCTTCTAACACTGTTGAGCTACGTGATCCCGTGTATCCAGAGAAGTTACAGTTCTCTGGGTTTATGGCACCATATGTATCTGGTATGAATAGCTTTATTGAACCAGAGAACATACCTCTCTATTCGTTTAGCATGGACAAACGAGCAGCTACAAATCCTCCTGTTGCTTCTGAGTCTTCATTGCAGATGAACTCTCTGGGAATGGGTTCATTGTCTGTGCCATGGATGGATTCCATGAGTAAATCATTTAACTTGGCTAGTTCGGTCCCAGTGCCTAAGCTGATTTCTGGTTCATTCCATGTCGGTACCAATCCTAAACAATTTTACAGAGTGGTACATGAGCCAGAAAGCAGAGAAAATGATCAAATCTCCTCAGCCATCAGTAAATTTCAAGACCTCGGAGTATCAAGCTCCTCAAAAAGTGCTTCTGTAACTTCAGAAGATGCTTCTTCTCCAGCGGATCTTGTAGGAGAGCCATCTATGTCAAGGACATCGGTTCCGGATTCAGGGTGGAAGCCTCGTGGAGTATTAGTTGCTCATCTACAGGAGCATCGCTCTGCGGTCAACGACATTGCCACTTCAAGCGATCATAGCTTTTTTGTTAGTGCATCAGATGATTCCACAGTGAAGGTGTGGGACTCTAGAAAACTGGAAAAGGACATCTCTTTTAGGTCAAGGCTAACATATCATCTCGAGGGAAGCAGAGGGATGTGCACAGCAATGCTTCGGAATACAACACAAGTTGTAGTTGGAGCCTCTGATGGTGTGATACATATGTTTTCAATTGACCATATCTCCAGAGGCTTGGGGAACGTAGTGGAGAAGTATTCAGGCATTGTTGATATTAAAAAGAAGGATGTTAAAGAAGGCGCTCTAGTTTCTCTCTTGAATTATACCGCTGATAGCCTTTCTGGTCCGATGGTAATGTATAGTACCCAAAACTGCGGAATCCATCTTTGGGATACAAGATCAGATTTAGATGCATGGACACTGAAAGCAAACCCAGAAGAAGGATATGTGTCTTCTTTGGTTACAAGCCCTTGCGGGAATTGGTTTGTCTCTGGGTCTTCAAGGGGAGTGCTTACTCTTTGGGATTTGAGATTTCGTGTTCCTGTAAATTCGTGGCAATACCCTATCATATGCCCCATAGAGAAGATGTGCCTCTGCTTTCTTCCTCCAAGCGCCTCAGTGTCCACCACTATGAGGCCTTTTATTTATGTTGCTGCCGGTTGCAACGAAGTTTCACTCTGGAATGCAGAGGGAGGTAACTGCCACCAGGTAATGTTGTTCTACCATTGTAATACACCTTGACTTCGGCTATTGAACCTTCTTGAGTTACTTATGGTTTTTCTGTTGGGGTCGCAAGTTTGAATACGGATGGAGATAGTTTAACACTGGTGGGGGGATCACTTTTGAATTAATCCATGAAAAAAACTCTGTTTTGATGGATTAGACCATATCTTTGAGTTGGATACAGATTTGGACTTGTAATTGAGCTGATTCTGTTGGGATTCTGTAGGTATTGAGAGTAGCCAACTATGAAAATGAGACGGATGTTTCCGAGTTTCAATGGAAGTTACCAAGCAATAAGGTAAATCCCAAGCCGAATCTTCGCCAGAACATGAGCTCCAAGTACAGAATCGAAGAGTTGAACGAGCCTCCTCCTCGTCTTCCTGGTATCCGCTCTTTGCTTCCTTTACCTGGAGGTGACTTGTTAACAGGTGGTACTGACTTGAAGATTCGGCGTTGGGATTACTCCAGGTCCTAAATCTAAAACTTTAACTGGTGTATTTACAATCAAACGTTTCGTCACACCTCTTATGGATAATTTTAAAAAAAAGAAACTGACGCAATTCATGTTTGTTGTGTTTTGGACTTTCACAGCCCTGAGAGAAGTTATTGTATATGCGGTCCGAGTTTAAAAGGAGTCGGAAATGATGATTTCTATGAACTAAAAACCAACTCCGGCGTGCAATTTGTTCAGGTCTGTTGATCAGATAATATCTTTGATCTTCGCATAACGATGTCTTGCAGTCTTATATAATGATCTTTATGATGAAATTGTGTTTTGTATACTTTGGCAGGAGACAAAGAGACGGCCTCTGGCAACCAAACTGACGGCAAAGGCGGTACTTGCGGCTGCTGCGACAGACACAGCAGGTTGTCACCGTGACTCAGTTCAGTCTCTGGCATCTGTGAAACTGAACCAGAGACTGTTGATATCAAGCAGCAGAGATGGAGCCATTAAGGTCTGGAAGTAAAGAAACCGTGATGGTCTTTGTGTACAGTGTTATAGTGTTTACTTTTTTTTTTAACCTTTTCATTGTAACATCAAATGCTAAAAGAAATTTTTTAGCCTTGTATCCTTTTTACTCGATAAACTTTCTTGTACAGAGCGTATACTTATATCAAGCATATGGACATCATATTACATAAGTTTTGTATCTGAATGAGCATAATGCAGTACAGTTTTGTATCTGTAAGAGCAAATCAGTTGAGTAATATGTACTTGGCTCGAATATAAACAGTGACTGTAGAATGCTATCAGAAAAGGTTGCAAATAACGTTTGATATGGTCAAAAGTCGAGTGGATTGAGAAATGAATAAGAAAATTACATCGTCTATAGATAAACCAAATGGGCAAATATCGATAACAAAGATGAATTCGTACTAACTTATGGCCATCATCAGAAGAACACCACACTAAACGAGAAAGCAAAACAAAGAAGGTAAAACTTCAAGCTTCAGGAGTGTGATAATCATCATCATCTACTTCTCAGAAGAGTTGGGTCCTCTCTTCTTGCCAAATCCAACAACTGAAAAAGAACAAATATAGAGGAAAATACTTGAGAACCAGCTTGCAAAGAGATGATATTAATAACAAAATTGAAGGAATCAAAATCTGAGACCTCTCATAAAGAAAATAAGCTACAAAACGAAACACATATGTATATACATAACAACAAATGAGTGTAGTAGACAATTACAGATTCAGCAAAAGTCTCACAATAATCAGAAAGCAAGATACATAACTAAGCCATATCTTCTACAAAAATGGTAGAAACTTATAAGTTTACTAAAACTTAGCTAATTTCATTCAATTAGCCAGAAGCCTAAGAACACTAGCTCAACTAACAACCCAGATCAGAGATCTTAAATAAATCTCAAGTTAACAAATGAAACGGAATATATTACCGGCGGTGACGAAACGGCGATTGTGTTGCAACCTTTTGTGGGCACGGCCACGTGGCTTCTTCTTCTTATCCTGCTTTGCCACTTTCGGTGTCTGACCTCTCACCTTACCGGCACGAGCCAATGAACCGTGTACCTTACCTTATGATTCCAAATCAAATCAAAGACAAAAGCATCAATAACAACGAAGAATCGGAAGGAAAACTTTGAAAATTGAATACGGAATCAAACGTTTAAGGAGAAATTACCCATGATTGTTAACGAGGGACGGCGGAATTGGCGCTCTCTCCGGCTATATAGTGTGCGACGACGCTTTTAGGTTTTCTCAGGGATTAGGGTTTTCTGTGACTGATACTTAAGTGATGAAGACGATCTGTACCGATACGGCCCATTAGTGATTTCTTAATGGGCCTCAATTGCTATCATTTAGATTCCTTGTTGGGTTGAAAGCGTGAGCTTGTTTTGCCACGTAAGCAATAATATTCGTGTACGCTCAAGCTCACTGTTAGCTACGATAAACCCTTCACTATATCTCTTCCAAAACCCAGAGTCGAGCACAGAGTCAGAAACTCAGAGCTTAAGTGAAGAAGAAGAAGATAAAATAATGCTAAGGTTTCAATGTTCTCTTCATCTTCTTCAGCCTTCTATTGCTAAGAAGAACCACAACCACTCGATTCTTTGTTCCTACAATTTGGCGCCGTTTCGACTCACCGGCACGATTTCGTCACCGAAGATTCAGGAGATACGTACGAATTGGTCGAGGAAGATTGGAAAGTTGCGAGTAAATGGTATAGGTCGAGAAATGGAAGAAGATGTTGAAGAATTTGAAGAAGAAGATGGAGATGATGAAGAGGTAGAAGATGAGTTGTCTTCGAGGAAGAGAGGCGTTTACAAAGCGAAAAAAGGGAAGATAGATTACGACAAAGACCCAGAATTCGCGGATATTCTTGGAGATTGTTTAGATAACCCAGAGAAAGCTCAAAAGAAGGTAAAGTTTTATACTTTGATCTGTGGATCTTATCATTTCGACTTGTTGAGCTGATGAATTGGTAAAGTAACGTTTTTGAGCTGAAATTTAGTGTAGACTTTGATTTTTGGGTCGACTTTGATTGTTGTTTTGAAATGGGTGGGATATCAATGAACTCTTTATAGATGGAAGAGAGGTTGAGGAAGAAGAGGAACAAAATCCTGCATACTAAGACCGGTTCTGCAACTTCGATGCAAGTGACGTTTAACAAGTGAGTGATCTTTGTTGCTTTTGAAGTTAAAAAGGGTTATATGTGATTCTCTTTGTTGATTTTGCTTGCACATTTGATCTGCTAGTTCAGTAGTTGTTGATATCAGTGTCTTGTTCTTCTCATTGTTTTTATTTTTATGTTCTATCAATGTTTATTAACTTCTCTTGGTTTTGTTGTTTTGTAAGATTTGAGTATTCGAATTCATACATGTGGTTGGAGTTTTACAATGCTCCTCTGGATAAAGACATAGCCTTGATATCTGATGTGAGTCTTTCAAACCAAATCTTAGCATTCTTATACTCTGAAAAAAACCTGAACAAATCACTTATTGCTTTGTTTTGATGGCTAAATGTTGCAGACAATCCGTTCATGGCATATCCTTGGACGACTTGGTGGATACAACTCCATGAATATGCAAGTATGTCTCTGATCGAGAAAGTGAAAACATTTATCTATTCGGTTTCCTTTTGTTTTATCCCAATATAAGCATTAAGCTGTTTTCTCTTTTTCCCCATATGGTGCAGCTATCACAAGCACCACTGGATAAGAGGCCAAACTATGATGCTATACTTGGAGCTAATGTTGAGCCCACCACGTTTTATAACATCGGGGATCTTGAGGTCCAAGACAACATCGCTCGCATATGGTGATAACTCTTATACACCCTAAAAACATGTTTCTTCAAGTCTTGTGGCTTTAGATTTAGCAAACTTTTGTGTTTTTTTTCTCTAACGCGAATGATTGTTTTGACAGGCTCGATATTGGGACCTCGGAGCCTTTGATTCTTGATGTTCTGATAAACGCATTGACACAAATCAGCTCAGAGTGAGTGCAGTTCTCACTTTCTCTCTCTCTGTCTATTAACTCAAAAAAGCTTTTGAGATGGACATGTTTTAAATGTGTGGACATTGGTTTTTGGTTTGTCTCCAGTTATGTCGGGATAAAGAAAGTTGTGTTTGGTGGATCTGAGTTCGAGAGCTGGAAGGAGAATATGACATCTGAGGAATCTGGTTTCAGAGTCCACAAGATATAACATCTTATAGATAAACATAAACCCCTTAGATTACTTCTGTTTTAGAGGGCCACAAGAGTTTACATATGTTCTGTTTGGATTACATGATATATTAGTCAATTGGTGTATAACTAAGAACTATGGGAAATTAGAATCACATCGCCATGATTCATGATCAACTACATGTAAACACAAACATCAAAATGTCATCTATGTAGCACTTGCGCACAGTTATAAGTATTGAGAAGTCAGAGCAGGCAGCCAAGGAGAGTAGTTGTAGTTCTTTCTTGATAAAAGCCAATGATGGTAGTTTAAAGGCTAAAAGCTAATAAGAATTCTTTTAATATCATTTAGTGAAAAAAGGATGACAAGGGCTGGTGGTTCAAGCAAAACACTCTACTGTTCAGAATGCTGTCTGAAACTCTTAATGGCTCACAACAAGCTTTTTATAAGTAAACAAATATTCAATGGTGGATTGTTCAAGCCTGTCTGTTTCTCCTCTTGGGACCAGACTTGGCGACTCTAAGACCTTTGCTGATGGCGCTGAGCCTAGCAAGTGCTGCTTTCTTCAAATCAGGCCTGTAGTAGTTGTCTACCACCTGAAAAGATTAGACAAGTAATCGTTTAATACTGATATAAAAAAAAAAACAAAAGCAATATGAAATGGTTACACAGAAGAAAGATTTATCTCAGAAGCCAAGCGTAACAAATATATTTCATTGAAGAAATACACCACAAAGGAGTACTTCTTCTTACGTGTTAGCTTTCTCATCACTGATAGGAATTGCAAACTAAAAAAAAGTAATCTCAAATTCTAAATATGATTATGATTCATACTATTATTAACTCAGAAGCCAAGCGTAACAAATGTATTTCATTGAAGAAATACACCACAAAGGAGTACTTCTTCTTACGTGTTAGCTTTCTCATCACAGCTAAAATTTAAACAGATAAAATAGACTAAATCAATAAATTGAAACAAATAGCTAAGCATTTAGCTCAGAAGCCAAGCGTAACAAATGTATTTCATTGAAGAAACACCCCACAAAGGAGTACCTCTTCTTACGTGTTAGCTTTCTCATCACAGCTCAAAAAACCAAACTACTATCAAACCTGATGTATCATTTCAATACACTTTGTAATAGGTTTCTCATCACAGATGAAATTTGTCACAAGAAAAAAATCACTAAATTGTCCAAAAACAATAACTACGAGTTTCTAGCTCAGAAGCCAAGCGTAACAAAAATATTTCATAGAAGAAATACACCACAAAGGAATACCTCTTCTTACGTGTTAGCTTTCTCATCACAGCTCTAGAACCAAACTATAATCAATCCTAAAGTATCAAAAAGCTAATGAGCACAAATCACAGTAAAAAGTAACCAAACTAATTGGAATGTAACCTATTTGCAACAATAACATAACAGACAATGATCTTAAGAAAATGAGTAATACCTGATTGGCAACAGCTTTAGTCATTCTCGGGAACTCCTTCTTGAGGACAGACTTGTTAACAGAGAGCTTAGGCTTGTTTTGTCTCTTGGTCTTGGTGGTTCCGAGTACCACACCTTGGTCCTTGTCAGCAGCCTGAATAGTCACCGTCTTTTTGTTAGCCAAACCTGCAATCATATTAGAAAGACTCAAACTTTAATCACATTTTCAAATACTAATGCAAACCCAATCACCAAACAGCTAGTAACCAACAAAACGATATGAGTAACAGTTGTATATTACCAGAGTGCTTGTAAGAGTTGATGTTGACGAGGTTGTTGGTCTCTTTGCTGAATTGAACCTTAGCGTTACCTCTACCGAATTGCTTCACCAAGAAACAGTTGTTTCTCTTCACGATCTCCCAGATAAGCTGTCCTGGAACTGTTGCCATTTCGAGCTACTTCACTAATTTTTTTAAGAAGAAAGCATTTATCAACAAAACATATATTAAACGATCAATCAATGGCTAAACAGATTGAAGAACATAAAACGAGCAAAGCGATGATTCAAAGCTCACCTTGTGATATTCGCAGACCTAGATGACGGCGGAATAGAGAAGAGAACGAGACTCGTGCCGGAGTTAAGTTATGAGAACGATGAGTTTTAATATATATATACACTCTTTGCAAAACCCTAATTTTAGTTCTGGGAGGTGATAATAATTTGACAATTAAAATTAAACGAGACGTTTCATCAAAAGGGCGTTTGGTCTAGTGGTATGATTCTCGCTTTGGGTGCGAGAGGTCCCGAGTTCGATTCTCGGAACGCCCCTTTTTAAAACATTTTTTTTTGTGCCAACTAAACTTTGTTTTCTTCACCCATGCTAAATTTTCCAAATAACTCTGCATCCGTTAGACTAAAATTGAACACTTAACTGGATAAATAAAAATTATCAAACAAACAAATATATGTTTCCTTCAATGGAGCAAATCCAAATTCTGTTTTATACGGTGAAGCTATAGACCTTACATGGTGACTAAATCTCTATATTTGTATACAAACTCTTCATGAAAAGCTTTATAAATACATGACAAGTTTCAGCACAACACAATATATGGAAACACTTTTGACACATTCTTTGTTACCATCATCATCATCATCATCATCATCATCATCATCACAAGTATATACAAGAGAGAATTCAAGTTTCAGACTTGAATGTTAGGTCTTAGACCCACATATCTTCACCTCCTTCAGCCCACATTCCCCATTTCCATCTCACTCTCTGGTTACTCATCATACACGCCGATATCAGATTGCTTCTTACCCTAGGATCTTTGTCCTGGTGAATCATCAGTCTCATGTCTGTCAAACCTCTGTATCTATTAAGAATAGACCTGATGAAAGAAACTGTTTGATGAACATTGGTATGATCTGACATCTGAACACGTGCTGTTATTTGCTTCAGGCTGGCTGTTCCCTTCATATGTCCTAGGCCTTGGCTTTGGAAATGTGTTTCGATATCTGACCAAGTCCTGGGACTCAAACTAAGAGAAGTAATGTCAGGGAATCCTTGGAGGAGTGTTCCCAGTCCAAGTTCTAACTTCTCAGATTGTTCTATAGACTTTACTGAATCCACTGCAAGCTTTCTGATCTTGTTGCCAAAACGGATGTTGCTGATTAGTCTGTACATGTCAGGAGATATGAGCTCTAAAGAATTCAGATCTCGAAACTCTCCGAAACTAACACCTTCCGCATCCTCTACAGAAAAATGGAATTTCACCAACTTGGGCGTTTCAAGTATAAGAGATTTAGGCTTGTTGCATTTCAGCTTGAGCTCAAGAAGGTTTGGCGCCACTATAGCCAAGGAAAGTGGAGCATTCGACACAGTCCAATGGCAACTCTTTAGATGCAGAAAATGAATTCTCGGTTCCTTAAGTCCTCCAACACCAATCAAATTCAGCACTCGAAGAAAAGGGAAACAATCATTGACCTTCTCTAGATTCTCATCATCAAGTCGGATAAACTCAAGGGTCAAATGTCTGAGATTGGGCATCTCCCTCAGGCCAACAACTGAGAGCCAAGCATTCTTCACCTCTAGTTTGACTAACTTACTACCTGCAAGATACAAATAGACTTAATCTAATTACTATTGATCATTTTTGAGCTATGAGACTACATTACCTTAACTAATTTTCTGAGAATGAGATCATATACCCAAAGAATCTAGAGGAAATGATGATGAAGAATCAAAACTTACAGTTTGAAGAAACGAGCGCCAAAATATCCGACTTTCTCCAGCAAGACTGAATCCAGAAATCCGAAATTGACAACATTTCCAGGTCTTCACAAACCCTAGGCAACCACTCCTTCGCGAATTCGACATCGGTCAGGTACAAATCCTTGGAATCTTCTTCATTCAAGTCGTCAAACGACAATCCCCTAAGCGCCTTATCGACTCCGATTGAGACTGAGCGAATGTTACAAGAATTCTCGATTAGGCTCCTAAATATCGTCTTGAACGGTGTGACGACGACGATGGACCGCGATTTTAAGAACCGGGACAAGGTGCAGGTGAGATTCACGGCGCGAACCTCTCGAAAAAGTAAGTTCAATGTCTTGGAAGCGACTCGACATCGAGCTAGGGATTCGGAATCGTTGAGTCGACTCAGAATTTTGACCAAGAGCTCTGGAGGTAAGTCTTCCATGGCGTTGTTGATTTGGGAAATTGAAGGAAGACGAAAGAGAGAGGACGAGAGAGAGTTATTGAAATTTACGTACGTGTGGTTAATTCCCGCACGTGTTAACCTAGAAAGACTAAACTACCCTTATGATTCTGGAGAATAACAGAAGTGTCACTCAAACCCTTATTGAAATTGGGGTTTTTAGATTTCTCCGATTTGTGTAGCGTCGGGATTTTCGACCGGAGCGAAATGGGGAGGAGGATTTTGAACGATGCGTTGAGGACGATTGTGAATGCGGAGAGACGAGGAAAAGCTTCGGTGGAGCTCAAACCAATCTCCACCGTTATGTCTTCGTTCCTGAGAATCATGAAGGAGAAAGGTGAAATTTTTCTTCTTTTTGTTTTCTAATCGGTTCTTAATGCTTACACATTTCTCAGTTTTACATCGGAAGTTCATCAATTTCCATCGACGCGAGATTTTGCTTATTTCATTTCATCTGGTTATTGATGACATTTTAGTGTGAAGGATCTAGTTCTGTTGATTTTGAAGCTTCAAATTAGTTCGTGAGACTGCTTGGGCTTACTTACTTGTGTTCTTGGTTAATGTTGAAGCTACAACATATTGAAACTTGAAACAAAGTTCAATGTTTTTTGCTCCTATGATGCTATCGGTGGTCTGCGTCAGTGCGTTGCTTTGACCTGCTTATTTATTTCGAGTTGGTTAGATGATTTTTTTTTGGTTAATGTTGGTAGATAGCGATTTTTATGTGGTTATAGTTGTAAGTAGCGTTACATGTTACAGAGTGTTTGATGGAATCGGCTTTTCATTAGTGTGTTTTACTTGACAAAATATTAATGCTAAATGTAGGTTATATCAAGAACTTTCAAGTCTATGATCCACATAGAGTGGGTAGAATAACAGTTGATCTGCAAGGGAGGGTTAATGACTGCAAAGCTCTTACCTATAGGCAAGACGTTAGGGCAAAAGAGATTGAGAAGTACACTGAACGTACTCTTCCAACACGTCAGGTTTGTTTATTCTCTCTCTCTCCCTATTCAGAAATGCAGCTAAATAGCATTGTTTTAAACACAGATTAACCTTGTTGATTTGTTCCATGTAGTGGGGTTATGTTGTAATCACAACTCCGGATGGAATTCTGGACCATGAAGAAGCAATCAAACGGAATGTGGGTGGTCAGGTTCTTGGTTTCTTTTACTGAATAGCTTAAGCTAGCACTTGGCAAGAACCTTATAGTGTCATAAGGATTTAACAAAAGTTTGAAGTTTCGATCCTTCTTCCTGTTGCTTTTTGTGTTGGTAACTTGCATTGTCTTTGAACAGATTGGCAATTATAAGATAACACATTTGTTGCTAAATTCGAAGATCTAGTTGTTATGACAACATTTTCTTTAGTTGAGAAGTTTGTTCTTCCATAGCTATCGGAATAATCTATACACAGACAGGTTTAACAGTTTTCTTATTATCATGGTAGCATAACATTCCTGTTCGTCCACCAAAATAGATAAGATAATACACCAATCAAGATATTATTCTCAAATTGTAAATCTATACTCAATTTTTGAGACACCAAAAAAAAAAAATATATATATGAGAAGGAAACAAAAACCTGATATACAGTAAATACAGAGCAGATGAAGTAAGCTCACGACAAAAAATTATCCTCATGATACGAAAATCAAGTTCAATCTACAAGCAAACAATCAAAGAAAAGAATGAATAAGTATAAATCAACAGACGGGAAGAATGAGCAGAAGTTCAGCGACGAAGAGCCCCGAGCTTGGCAAATATGTCGTCGTAATCTGGGAGTTTGGGATGAACATGGCTAGCTTTCTCCTTTGCCAGAGTTTCTGGGTCAGGTGATGTCACAGTTTTGGGAAGTGAGCTTGAAGAAGAAGCTAACCCTTCTTGCTTAGCCAGTGACTTAGCCTCTGGAGTTGGCTTCGGAGGAGATTCTCTATAGCGAGAGACTTTTTCAGTTTTCGGAAGAGCACCTGAAGAGGTAGTTGATCCTTGTTGCTTAGCCGCTGGCTTGGCCTTTAGACCTAGCTTTGGAGTAAATTCTTGATCGTGAGAAGCTTTGTCGGTTTTTGGAAGAAAGCTTAAAGAAGAACCTGATCCTTGTTGCTTAGCCAGTGGCTTGGCCTCAGTACTTAGCTTTGGAGGAGATTCTTGACCGTGAGAAGCTTTGTCAGTTTTTGGAAGATAGCTTGAAGAGGAGGCTGATACCTGTTGCTTAGCCAGTGGCTTGGCCTCAGGACTTGGCTTTGGAGGAGATTCTTGATCATGAGAGACTGTCTCAGTTTTCGCAGTAACCAGAGATGATCTTCTCTCATGGCCCTTTGTTCTTCGTGAGATGGAAATAGAAGGCTTGGTTTGGGTGCGTGCAGCATCTCTATAGACTTCTTTCTCATCTTCATCGTCACTGGATATTGCATGGAAATATGAGGCAGGGGTGGTCTTGTGGGTCCTCCTCTCTTGACTTCTGGTAGAAGCTCGAGTCGGGATTTTTTCCTTAGAGTCCTCATGGCTGACACTCGAATGTAGATGTGTGGACCGGGTTCTTGAATCAGCTCTTTTATCTTGGTATCTAGCAGAAACTCTCTCCCGAAGTTTAATCTCTGATTCATCATCACTAGAAGATGAATCTGGAGGTATAGAGCTCGGTCTTTTGTCCATGTTGCTTGCTTTTTGAGTGTAAAGTTCTTCCCTGTCTGTCTGAAAAGAAGAAGACCTCGACGGATCAACCTCTGTTGGCACATGCTCTTTAACAGATTTGGACCATGTCTTGTCTCTTGGCGGACTCATTCCATAAGTTGGGAGAGCCGTTTCATTCTTCAGTTCACCGGCTAGAGGTTCAAACCTAAGACCTGTAGTAGTTTCTGTGTCGGATTCTTCCTGTATCTTGCAATCATCTCCTTGGTCTTCTGTGTCCGAGGGGAAAAAGTAGCGTCCTAGATCATCAGAAACTTCAGACTTTGCGGACTTGTAAGATTTCAGCTTCGGCTTTTCTTCTACATGTCCAGAAATATTTCCACTGTTTCTCAGATTGTCTTCTTCACTTTCAGAATCTCGGTCATAATCATCAAACTTTGCAGACGGCTCAGGCTCATGCAGAGAAGCTGGGGGACTTGTAGGACCATCATCAAATATTGGAGAACTTGGCTTCTCCTCTTCAAGAACCTGTGAGGTTGAGGCTGAGCTGGGTTGTCCCAGAGCCTTGTGTCCTTCGAAGATCCATGAATTTGTCTCTGTAGGCATATGATCAGATGTTTTGCTGCTACTACCAAGCAATGAAAATCCTAATCCTTGTTCTGGTTCATCGTGACAAGCATCTTCTGTGTCGAATTGAGGTTTGTCAAAAAACGAGCTATAGTCATCAAAAGCCGGAGCAACAACAACATCAGGACCGTCATTGTAGCTCTCTCTATCTCCAAAAGTGCTCTGGAATCGGTTTTCCTTCAATATACTTGGTGAATCGATATGGTCCAAGGCAGTGACATCATTCTCATCGGAAAAATTGCTTGACGGTGAATGCGATGAAGCTCGGCTTGATTGTTGCTTATTTAGAACATCTTCTGAACTGCTACGGTTTATATCATCCATACTTGGTTGCTGCTTCTCTCTACCTATTCTAGCAAAGGAATCATTTGGCCTCATCTCCAATGAGTTCTCCCGAGAATGATCTCTCCTCCGTGAAGCATTTTCTGATAGCTCATCAACAGTCTTCTTAGAAGACTCTGCTCTAGTAGTAGATTGATCTTCTTGCTTGTTACTGCTTCTTAACAATTCTTCTTTAGCAAAACCTCCGCTTTGCACATTTGAGCTACTAGTACGACTATGTGGGGGATTGTTTCTTAAATTATCATACGAGGATGAGTTCCGCGACTCTTTTGAATTCTGCATCGCCATCATTCTTTCTTTACTTGAAAGCTCAGCAGCTGCACGCGCAGCAAAACTCGCTCTTTCCGCAGATTCAGCAGCTGCACGTGCAGCACTCGTTGCATCAACAAATTCCGTTTCCCATGGAGATGAATCCCCATGACCTGGATTGTGATGTCTGTGTTCTCTACCGTCAGTTCTATCTCCTGTATTGAAAAAAGACGATTTGTTTTTATCGAACGCTTAACACAAACAAACAACGACAGCAAAAATAGAAGGAACATCAAACAGAAAACACTTTTTATGATAAACTAACCAGAAGGTTTTGGGTCTTGATGATAGTGATCAGCTGTCTTCCCAACATTGAAATCAGTACATGTCATTCGGCTTGAAGATCTTCCATCACTTGCATATGAATTCTGCGACACATTGACAGTAGCTGGAGCTTGTAATTCTGGAGGTTGATTGTTTTGGATTCTTGAAGACTCCGGCTTTATTCCAGTTGCTGACTGAGACTGAGAGGAACTTGCTCCACTCTGCTCAAAGTAATTGAAAATGCTAATGAGGAAACAGATACTAGAGAAAGTAACATGGGCAATATTGAACTGAAAAATGTATTACTAACAGCCAATACGGTTTCCTTGGGATCTGATTCAACCAAAGATTCTGCTTCCCAAGTTACATTATGCTGCGTAGCTATCTCCGTCAAAATTTTGATCTTCGTTGGACCATCGGGAGCTTTCACAGACAATTTCTCCACCAACTAAGCATAAAGAGAGAGAGAGAGAGAGAGAGAGTCTCATAAGCAATCATAGCTCAGCGGAGTAAGTAAGAGAACACGTACAACAACAACTTACCAAACGACTCACACCAGAATCCGGTTGCAAACCAATAGCAGCTGAAACAAAATCTTTACCATACTTCGCAGAGAAATGCTTAACAATATCTGAGAGCTCCGCAACATCTGTTAACCTTTGAGAAGCGTATAAGACACTCGCGACAGCTTCCTTAAGATCATTAGGACAGGTCCTAAAGTAAGAAGATCACAAACAATGGTCAACACATAACACAATAAAGCAAAAACAAACAAGTGTGTACAAAGAAACTTACTTTTGAGAGTCAATCACACCCAAACGAGCAACAAGAAGTTCACAATATATACCAACGAGCTCATAAGCAGCCACTGTCTTTTCTTCTCTCACCACATGCTCCACCTAAGCATTTCACAATCCATGATTCAAAAATCACAGATTTCATAGAAACAAATGGAAATTTGATTGCTTACTTACTCGAATTTTAGCTGTCTGGGTTTGGCCAGACTCAAGCAATTGAGCTAATTCTCTCCTCATTTGTTTAATCTGTGTATCCTTTTTGTTCTTCAGGATTTTCAGGCGTGAAGCCGCCATTTGTAAAGCAATTTTGCTTCATTATTGAAAAAAATAATAATCAGGAAACATTAAAAGACAAAACTTTGCAATCACCCAATTGTATCCATCTTCCGGTAATGTGAAGAAAATCGCAAGAACAGAGCAAGAGGAAAATGAGAAACTAAATTTACCATTTCGCAGGCTTAAAACTTCGATGAAGCACTTTCTTCATGGAGCGAAACTTGATAAAAGAAACGAAAGATCAAGCCTTTTGAGGTCTGGGAGTCTCCGAGTACACAATTGGAACGAAAAATCTGGGATTTTAGGGTTTTTGTTGAGGAAATCAGACGGAAATTTTGTGATCTCAGGAAATGGACCTTCACGTGACACGAAGAAAAGTATCGATTTTGGAGAAGACGCAGAAGGTGAATTAGAGGAGGGGAAAAAAAAATTGACTTGTGAGGAAAACGAGTTAAATAGTGTTGAAGATTTGATTACGCGTCAAAAGAACAATCAATGTAAGAAAAACTTGGAAAAACGAGTTAAAAACTAAAAAGACATGTTGTTTCATGTCGACAGGAAAAAAGAAATCATGTATGTTTTATTGTTTTTCATTTGGAATGTATTTTAATATTAGGAAAAATTAACAAATTACCACAATTTTGAAAGTTATATTAATTTTGTCTTACTATTCAGATTTGATAGTTTATCAGATTTTCATTAAAGTATTCCAGTATCTTAAAAAATTAATAATGAAGCTAATCAAGTAAAAAACGTTACAAAATAACTAGATATGTAATTATGTATAATGTGTTAGATAAAAAAAAAGAATTATATTCGAAATTTGTACTATATAAAAGATCTTAGAGTTAGTTGGTAACATGTTTTGAATTGTCTTATAATTAGTGTAGAGACACCGACAAAAGATATCTGAAATACCATGAAATTAAATTTCGAAAAAATATCATCTTTTGAAGTAAACTGTCTTTTAGAATACAAAAAACAAAAATAAATTATTTTACAAGAAGCGTAAAAAAAATTGACAAGAAATTAATTGATTTATTTTCAACAAAAATAACCTGACAAAACTCTATAATTCATTCACTTAATTCAAAGCTTATTAGTACGTTAATTTCCTAGAATTGCCTAAGATTTCGAAAAAAGTTGACATATTGGAAACACGTACGCGCCAAAGCAATTAGGAGAAACATAATTCAATTTCATCACAAAATTAACAAGTATACTATGATTTTAATGAAAACGACAACAACACGAATTTATAAACAAAAATTTGAGCAGAAACACTTTTATAAATTATAGTCAATCAATCAATCATATATGAATCTGACCATACAATACAAATAACGTATATAGAGCATAAATTCAAACCTCTTTTAATCAATTTTGCTTCGTCCTACTAGTTCTCCGTAATCTCTTTCACTGGCTCTGTGGCTCACGAGCCAGTTCAGCGGCTAAGCACTGTTTCAGCTCCGCCACGATCTGGTTCATTGTTGGTCTATTGGATCCTTTATCTCTGACGCAAGACATTGCCACATCCACAAACTTCCAAGCTGAATCCTCCGAGAAGTCGCCCCGAAGCAGCGGGTCCACGACACCGTCTAGTTCTCTGGCCTCAAAGAACGGCCAAACGTAGTGAATCACGCTGATATTGTCTCCTTCTTCTGTTTTGATGATGGCTCGCTGGCCAGTGATGAGTTCAAGAAGGACGACCCCAAAACTGTACACGTCGCTCTTCTCGTTTAGCACAAACGTTCTGTAGTATCTGTCACCACACGTCGCATTTGTTTAGTTTATTATGTATCCTATGCCTTGATCCTATGAGTCCCAAATGGTTACAATTCCTGATCAACGTACATGTGATCTGTATTGATTGTGTAAAGGAACTTACTCAGGATCAACGTAGCCGGGAGTGCCCATGACGGTAGTCACGACGTGGCTGAGATCATCCTCAGGGAAGACCTTAGAAAGGCCGAAATCAGCAATCTTGGCTTCCAAGTTATCGTTTATTAGAATGTTTGCTGTTTTAACGTCTCTGTGTACTATTGCTGGTCTACATCCATCGTGCAAATACTCCAAACCTGCCAAGGGGGAATAAGACCAGGTTTCACAACTGAATTAGGCTAAACCAGGTTTGAATTCTTGGTTAGTCCCTGAGAAATCAAGGCAGTCAAAACCGGGACCAACCTTGTGCAGAGTCTATAGCTATATGGAGTCTCTTTTCCCAGCTAAGATCCTCTGCATTCTCACCTGCATGTCCGTAAACATAACACCCGTGAGCTCATAGGAAGCAACAATTGGTAACAGAGAAGTAGAGATAGATGGAGATTACTAGAAAGATAAGCCTGCAAGTTGCCGTTGGCCATGTACTCGTAGATGAGAGCCATACTGCGATCATCATCGCAGTATCCAACAAAGGAAGCTAAGTTCCGGTGATGCACTGTCAAAAGAAGCTCTGCCTGAAAACATTTTACACTTAACCAACCATAAAATAACATTTTCTAAAATATCTGATTATGTTTTTGGTGTTCTTTAGACTATAGATTACCTCCACTTGGAATTGGTTAGAAGCCCGGGATGATGATGATGTTGAAGATCCTTTAGGTTTTCCCAATGAAGGATCGTTGATCATTTTTACAGCAATTCTAGTCCCATCTTCGAGAGACCCGAGGTACACAATACCAAACCCTCCTTTACCAATCACTTTATTGAAGTTGTTTGTAATTCTAGAGACCTCATTATATGTGAACCTCCTCTTCCCTGAAGGCAGGAGTGGTCCTGCATTGGCACCTGAAATTAAAAACTTGTTTTCCTCAGAAAAATTCTGACTTCAAATAATTAACCGTGAAGTGAAAATTCCAACCATCTAACCTTTTTTTCTTTGCCTTAGTATGATCCATATGATAACCAAGACGACAATGAGAACGATCACTGATGTCGCTACAGCTATTGGCACGACCATGTTGGTCTTCTTCTTGTCTTGACATGAACGTGAGTTACAAAGGTTTTGGTCATCCACACTGAAAAACAGAGGAAATCACAAGATTCAGAGAGTGCTTCTGTTGAATAACTTTCTGTATAATGCTAGAAAGTGTTACCTGAGTGCAAGTATACCAGCCTTTAACTTTTTCAGAAGAGAGTTTGGGATAAAACCAGTAAAATTGTTTCCTTTCAAATTCCTTACAACACAAGTAAAAGTGTCAAGAGGCAAATTCATTACTTACATATACCAAGACTGTGTATATATGTGCTTACTTACAGGACTTTCAAATGTTTTAGATCAGCCAAAAACTCAGGAATATTTTGTTGTAGGTCGTTGTTCGATAAATCCCTGGGGAAAACAATGCATAGCCTCTCTTATACTTAATGTGAAAAAGTGGTGGAAAGTATCAATTGTATATGTATACTTACAATGACTCAAGAAAGGAGAGATTTCTAAATGCCAAGACTATTGGTCCTTGTAATCCGCTTGAGCTAAGATTCAGGGACTTGATTTGATGATTATAATTGGTGTAGCTGCATCCAATACCTTCCCAAGGGAATAATCTTGGGGAGCAAGGATCACCACTCCAAACCTTATTCACTTTATACGTTGCTTTTATGCTTTCTATGGCTTTAACTGCATTACCACGAGAAAATGTGAAACTGTGAGTTTCAGTAGAAATCTTACAGAACTAATCTAAGTAGAGATTGAAACACACCGTCATCAGTTATGGTGTAAACTTCATCTAGAGATTGTGCGGTAAATATCTCGATAGCATTGAGAATTGGTGGAAGCGTTGAGTCTGCGGTCTTCTGTATAGAAATCCAGTGATCTTTACCAGTGAAAGCTCTTGGATTAGAAAACGTCATTGAATATTTTGAAGAAGGAATGAAAGAAGTTTTGGAAACAGGGGAACCATTCCACAAAATCTTGATCTTTCTAGTTTCATTGTTCTCTAGCGTTTCGAGTTCCGCAAAGTAGAGATATGCGTAGAACCGAGCATTTGGATCGTATGATGTCCAGAACAATTCTAACGGATCATCATCATTTGTAGGAGAAGCAGCTGTCTTAATAACTTCATCAGGTGGCCAATAACCGTTCTGAAAAACATCGATATAGGCAGATGTTATAATCGAGTTCCAAGAGATATTTGAGGAGTATGTAGACCAAATACGATCGAATCTATCGTCTTGGTACCGTCCTGTTCCGTTTAAATATCCAATGTCCCATCTTTGATAGAGAACCAAAGAGACATTTCTTCCAAATTCAGTACCGTAGATTGAACTGTTGACTGGCCGGAGCTCCAAGCCTGAAATAAAAGGAGTTCCTTTACCTTTGTTCACAAGGCAAACATATATTGTATCTGACTCTGCAAAGCTTAAAATCTCTTTGGTGACTTGATCAGAAGCATTCTTGAATTTCACTGTCGACCAGAAATTCACGTTTACATAGAGATCAAACTCAGGCAAAGCTTTTTTACCATCGTAGTTTCCATACATAAACCAAGCTCTGATGAGATAAAGATTCCCTTTTCCTTGTGAAATTTTGATGGTGTAACAGTTTCTGTTTCCTCGAGGGAAAGCTCTTACTTCAGCAAGAGTTGACGGTAAAACCGGGTTATTTAGAGCGCCGTAATCTGCAGAGACATTGAAGTTTACGCCAGTAGTTATGAAAGCTTCATCGGAGACGTAATTGATGTTAGCCATAGTGTCTTCAGGGGTATCGTAAGGAGGTATGCCACAGTCGATGCTGATGTAACCTGGATCAGAGGAGAAAAAGGAAGATTACTTCCAACACAAGCAAAATTTTATATGACGTTTAAGAACTTTTAAAGCCAAAATTGTATATGACATGTTTAAAAATCTGCTTAACTTCATTTCTTCAACATTGAAAAATTAAATATAGGAGTATATTATATATCAAAACTTTCAAGCACCTTTAAGAAAATCTGTCAATTACAAATTTTAAAACAGAGAGAAATGTATGATTCCTTGCAACACAAGACATTACGCTTTGACTAAAATTCCAAGACAGGTTTAAGAGATCCTTTATATTGAACTCAAGCTTTCATCAGTCTGAACATCGCCTCAATTTCAAATAAAGAGAGAGGAGAAGAAGAAACCTGATTGGCCTTGGCCGTGAACTACAATGGCAAGAAGGGCACAAAAAATGCTGAAAAAGAGAAAGTGATTAGCCTTCATCTTCTTCTCTTTTTTGGTTTTCTCAAGTTGTTTGTTCTTCAGCTTTTCATGAGAAAAACAAAAAGAGACAACGTGCGATTAAGATAACGGAAACACCAAAAAGTAAAAAAGTCTACTCTTTATGTGTTTATTTACTTATTTAGCCAGGTTTTGGTAGACTTTTCTTTCATCATTGGCCTAGTGACCATATACATCCCACTAAGAAGAGTAAGACAACCTGGACTTTTTAAGACGGCAACAGAGATGGAGTTACATCCAAAATAATAAAAATACATCTATAATTTATAGATAAAATGGTGATTAATGTTCTAAAATAATAAACAGAAGGACAAATTCAGCGTCTTGAAAAGCAAAAAAAAAATGAAGAGAGAAATCTATCATTCATGATCTATTTTTGACGTGGTGGAGTTTTTGGTGATGTGACTAACATCCAAAATAAGAAAACTAATATAAAATATATAAAAAAGTGGGCTAATTCATTGATTACCCATTGATTTTGATCCGTGATAGAGTTAAACATATGTTACAGAATTTGCAAAGTTGAGAGAGAGAGAACTAAGTCACTTTAGAAGATGTTCAAGAAGTAGAAGGGCTCATATATTTAAAGAAGCAGAGACTTTAGAGCCTTCTTTTGTTTGAAGGCCTAGATTTGTTCCAACTCCAAGGCCATCCTTTGTGTCCACTTTACTCCGAGAGAGATCAACCTCCACGACGGGCACACTTCCTAGCACCGGAGGTTTAAATATATTACCTACGCAGAGATTATTCACATCTTATCATAAGAACACATTAAGTACTCTAATCAGAAATGTCACAATGCAACAGAAAGAGAGTCATATGGTTTCATCACTAGGACTAGCTTATATTCTCATAGTGTTACAGTGGCAAACAATTCAATATGGATAAAACAGAGCTCAATACTTACCTATCCCACTGAAGAAAATGCCGTAATCCATTCCATTGAACACGGTTGGTATCACTATAGAATAAGGGCATTGAGTGGAGAATCCAATCTTTTGACCGTTAGATCGTTTAATCGATTTGCTTAGCTTGTTTACGCAACGTTTGAACTGCTTGTGACAGTTAACGTAAGTCATACCTAATAAAAACCAAAATTAACAAAGTTTTTTTTACACTCAAGAATGGTTATTTTATAGATGTTCTTAATTGGTTTTACCTTTTAAATCAACACAATTGTCATGAGTCATACAACAAGCATCAAGATCATCACAAGGTGGCTCCCCACGACATCCAAAGTAACCTATCCCACAATACTTCCCATAGTGAATGCCAAGACCTGAAAACAATGATGGATCAAAACAAGATAATGCACAAATTCAAAGAAAGGCATAAGAAAAGAAGAAAAAACAATAATCATACTGTTGCAGTTTTGTGCAATGCAGGCGTTGCTGCACTTCTCCTGGCTGCTCACGACGGCGAGGAGGAGGAAGGCGGTTAAACCGAAAGCAACACGTGTCAAAGCAACGCCGGGGATCATCTTTCTATCTCTGGCTCTCTGGTTGAAGTTTTTGAGGTTTTGGCTTGTGTTCTTTCAAATTTTGTCCCAAACTATTTTTGGGTTTCTTTAGAATGGAAGATCCCATTGTTGGTCCTCCTATTTTCTCGTCCCTCCTCTCTTTCTTTTATGTACACAACAAGACTTAAAAAAATGAAGAAGATTCATGATTACCAATCAAGTCTTCACATTTCATGGATGTTCCTTATCCAAACAAATTATTATTTATGGACGTTAAAAACAGAGTATCATTTTTGCTACCTCATGGAACAGAGCACGATTAATCAATCAGAGTATTCGCAACGGCTAATGATTCTTTTTAATGCAATCTGTTACAAATAGATTGCAGATTAATAAGGTTCGATTTTCGTATCATTGCTGGCTTTTACATCAAGAAGAAACGAGTTTATGTTTGATTTATTAGAAAATATCCATATACACATTTTTTTTGTTGTCTACATTTGATTTCCTATATAAGATTATGAATTTGTTTTGAATCCTCACATCTAGAGTACAATAGAAACTAAAGTATGTATATAATACATGGTCCGCTAATCCACTCACTAGTCACTGCTATTTGGCTTTGACCTGGAAACCATGAACCTGACAGAATTTCAAGATCTTGATCATTTTTCATAAAAAACAAAGTTAAAGAATCTACAAAACTTGAGAGTTATGAGTCACCTAATGATCAAGAAGGAGAAGGGTTCATCAAAACAGAGACTTTGGAACCATCTTTTGTTTGAGGGCCTTGATTTGTTCCAAGACCATCTTTTGTGTCTGCTTTACTCCGAGCTAGATCCACCTCCACTACGGGCGCGGCGCTTGCTGGCTTCTTAGGTTTAATGATATTACCTGCACAAGATTATTCGCATCTTATCGGATTTTAACACTAGCTGAAATTGAGCTATTTGCAGTTTTAACATTATAAGACAGTATAGTAAGTGCTATATTCAGAAATGTCACAAAACAATGTAACATAAGTCATATGGTCTCATCACTAGCTTATGGTTTCCAAAGTCTATAAGTGATTAGTGTTATTAATAAACCAGAGCTTAATTAGTTACCTATCCCACTGAAGAAAATGCCGTAATTCATTCCCCTGTACACGGTTGGTATCACTGTTGAATAAGGGCATTGCTTGGAAAATCCAACCTTTTGGTTGTTAGATTGTTGGATTGATTTTTTTAGCTCGTTTACGCAACGCTGGAACTGCTTGTGGCAGTTAACATAAGTCATACCTGTAAAAAAAGCACCAAATGCATCATTCTCAGATCCAAGATGCAAAGTGCAATCAGATCTTGATTGGTTTACCTTTTACACCAACACAATTGTCATGGTTCATACAACAAGTATCAAGATCATCACAAGGTGGCTCTCCAGGACATCCAAAGTAACCTATCCCACAATACTTCCCATAGCGAACGCTGACAACTGAAACAGAGATAGGTTTTGCTTAAGAAATGTTCTCCAAGTTCAAAGGAATGCATAAGAAAAATGACAATCTCACCATTGCATTTCTGTGCAATGCAGGTTCTGCTGCACTTCTCCTGACATTTTGTCTCAACCCATCAGAAACAGCTAACAAAAGTCATCGTTTGGAATACACCACAACGCACAAACATGAACAGAGAACAATAAGTATCTATATAAACCTGGCTGTGAACAACGGCGAAGAGGAGGAAGGCGGTTAAGCCTAAAGCAACATGTGTCAAAGCACCACCGCAAATCATCTTTCTATCTCACCTTCTCCAGTGGAAGTTTCTTGTTTTGTTCTTTCAAATTCTGACCAAAAAGTATAATTGAGTCTTTTTGGAATGGAAGGTCCCATTCTTGGTCCTCCTGCTTTCTCGTCCCTCCTCTTTCTCATATACAATATAAAAAAAAAGAAGTTTCGTGATCACCAATCAAATCTTCAGATTATATGGACGTTCTTTATCAAAATAATAAAAATTTGGTCGTTAAGAACAGAGTATCAGAGGATATTTATCACATAGATTGCAAATCATATGGTTCGAATTTTGTATCATTACTGATATTGATATTAAACAAGGCCAAAAACATTATAGTGAAAGCAATTTCCTGGGAAATTTTGTTCTTATTGAGAGCAATCTTTATCAAAGAGTTATAGCAAAATGGATTTTCTCAGCTCCAAAGCCTCCGTTTCAGGGATAAACTGGAAAAAAATCGATTCAAGAGAGAATCATGAAAACTAAAAACGGAGGGGATTACACAATCTTCAAGTTATTGTTTCTCTCCTTCAAGGGTAATAGCCTGTGAAGGTGAATCCTCTCCCGGCGATTTCACCTGCGCAATACCACGCAAAGCATTCGAGACCAAACAATGCAGCGATTCCTGCATCTTCTACCTTCAGACCGGATCTGTTCTTCCATAAGTTCTTTGCGTAGTCTACTTCCTTCCAGAAGGTTTCGTAGCGTCCGGGAATGCTGTAATAAGGAGTGGAAGAGTGTTAGGATACTTGAGGCAAGCAACACACTATGAGCAAAATCAAGATTGCAAAAAGTGAATCCCCAAAACTCTTGAATCCATGGCAAAACAATTCTGCAACTTATGACAACGGATTAAAGAAGACAAATAGCTCAACACAAAGATAGCATAAAGAGCATACTAAAACGTTTAATTTCAATTTTGATCATGAGGCTATCCTCAGTTCCATGAACAGCAATATACAACAACAAGGATCATTATTTCACAACAATGCAAATCCAAGTTTCGTATGAGCTCAGCATTCCCTGGCTATTTTATACCTCAAAGAAGAAAATAAAAAGATGGTTTTGCTGACAAAGTCTCTTTCTAACCAGAATCTAGATAAGGTAACCATGAGTCTATGACCAGGGAAATGTTCAGAGCTAGAGAAAGAAGAGAGATATCAACCTAGCAAGACGGGTGTAGAGCAATTGCTTAGACAACTCTTGGCACTTCTCAACAGTGGCAGGTTCCTGGATATATTGCTTGTTCTTCTCCAACAACTGTCTGTAGTAGGAAGTTCCATGCTTAGCCACAAACTTTGAAGCCTCACATGCTTTTGATTGAACTTGTATCAACTTCGATGCCATCTTCACAACCAAATCCTTCAAAATACAAAAAGAAAATGTAACATCAGCATTACCAATTAATCAAAACCAAGATAAGAAACAGCTCCAAAATACAGCAGCGATTCTCAAGCAGGCATCTTTGATTCTTAAAAATCCAAACTTTGACATTGAAAATCTCTAAATTTCTCTACTGCAGCAAACAAGAGACTTTTCAGTGAATTCACACAAAAAAGCCTAAAACCCCCAAATCCTAAATTTCATAACGATAGATCAAACGAAATCCAGTGTGAATCAACCAAGCTCATCAAAATTCCAAATCCGTCACTCCTAGAAGGAACAAATTGTTATCGAAGCAAGAAGAGATCACAGATATAGATCTAAAAGTCAAACCACAAAGCATACAATATACAAGAGAAGCAGGAGCAAAACCCTAGATTTATAAAACCCAATTGAGAAACATCGGTCAGTTACCAGAACCTCGCCGTACCTTCCTGCAATTGATAATGCAGCGCCGGTGAGCTGAGAGATGAGTCGATTCGAGATTTCGGGCCACTGATTCAACAACAACTGCGTAAAATATGTCACTCCTCTTCTTTATGTTAAACGACGGCGTATTTTGCGTTTCGATTGTAAACGATGTCGTTTTCTTTAACAATCTTAAACCGACGTCGTTTATTTACGTTTTCCTCAAGCTTTGAAACGACAACGTTTTGAAAATTTTGCTTTTATTATTAGGCCTCGCCGGGAAAAACCAAAAATAGCCCAATTGTCGTCATGTCGACTCTGTCTCCTCCACCGATTCCTATGGAGCTCCACGCCGGTAACCGGCAAAAGCTCGTTGATTCAATGCGCCGTCACTTATCTAATTCCAATCGTTCTCTAGATGGATTCGTTTTTCTACAGGTACTCTTGATTAGCTCGTATTTTCATATTTTCCAACACATATCGATGATCCGAGCTAGCTTTCATAGTCTTTCGTGGTATTCTTGATTTTGGACGGTAGGGTGGCGAGGAGAAAAATCGATACTGCACTGATCACACCGAGCTCTTCAGGTGATTGAAATTGTACTAGGTTTCTTATCTTTCAATCTTTTCAATGTATTGAGTGGAAAATTAGATGATATTGATTTGTTGAATTGAATTGAATTTGTAGGCAGGAGAGTTATTTTGCTTACTTGTTTGGAGTCAGAGAGCCTGATTTTTATGGAGCTATTGTGAGTTTTGCAGCTATTTCTTCTACATTTCTTAAGAACATATGATCCGGTAACCATTTTCATTCTAAATATGTTGCTTAACCAATGAAATTGATTCTCTTTCGATATTGGAAGGACGTTGGAAGTGGGAAATCTATTCTTTTTATTCCAAGGTTGCCTGATGATTATGCTGTCTGGTTGGGGGAGATAAAGCCGTTGTCGCATTTTAAGGTAATTATTTGAGTTATCTTGTTAATTCGTTTAATGTATGAATTTTTCTTCATAGTGATGGCATTTTGTGCGTCTTATTGCAGGAAACATATATGGTTGACATGGTTTTCTATGTGGATGAGATTATTCAAGTTTTTAATGAACAATTTAAGGGATCTGGAAAGCCCTTGTTGTATCTCTTGCATGGTCTTAACACCGACAGCAGTAACTTCTCAAAACCTGCCAGCTTTGAGGTTTCTACATTTCTTCCTTTGTCCTTCACTTGCTCTGCAGATTTGGTCTTGCCTTTTCTTGTCTTGATCCTGAAAATGAATATCTTCTGGCATGTCTTGTGATGAAGAATTTTGGAATTCTGATGCTCATAGTGTTTTCTCGATGTTTGAATCTCATTTGTACTTTTTTTTACTGTTTCGTGTCTTATTTCAGGGGATAGAAAAGTTTGAGACTGATTTGACTACTTTACATCCTCTATTGGCGGAATGTCGAGTTATTAAATCAAGTTTGGAGCTTCAACTAATACAGTTTGCAAATGATATAAGTTCTGAAGCTCATATAGAGGTGTGATATTATTTCCTAACATTTTTTCTCTTGAATTTATTCTTTCCTTTTCAAGTGGTACGTGTTGACCACTGAATGAGATAAATTGATGTAATGATGTTCATCTCTGTTGGCTTGTTCAAAATTTGTCTTTTTAATATCATTTCACTACTTAGGTTTCCGACCTTAACTCTTCTTATCCACTCTTTGTTGACGTTTTCTTTTCCCTTCTTGCAATTATCTTGCATGTTTCCTACTTTTAACCATGTTATGTATCCACATCAGGTTATGAGGAGAGTCACACCTGGCATGAAGGAATATCAGATGGAAAGTATGTTTCTGCACCACAGCTACATGTATGGTGGCTGTAGGCATTGCTCATACACATGTATTTGTGCAACAGGGGATAACAGGTAGATTTTGGTGGATTGAATCTTGTTATTGCTGAAAATGCAGAAATAAGAATTCTCGGTTTTCATATCTTTCTATGTTTACTAACAAAATAGTTAAATTGTTTGTTTGCAGTGCTGTTCTTCATTATGGGCATGCTGCGGCTCCAAATGATAGGGTAGAAGAGCAACCATTCTCCGCGTTTTTCAAAGTCTCGTAGTATTCCTTGTTTGAAAATGTTCTATTACCTCTTGCAGACTTTCGAAGACGGAGATTTGGCATTACTTGATATGGGTGCTGAATACCATTTTTATGGGTCTGACATAACATGCTCATTCCCCGTGAGTTCTGTTTCTAGTCAGACCTATTATTAATTTTCCTTTTAGGTTTTGTTACTCAATATCCTTAAAAGTGTTATAGAATTGTATTTGCACCGCATTGAATTGTTTTAATCATGTTTACGTGAACATCGTAATGTGTTAAATCTAGTCATGTAGAGCAAGTGGTGACTAATATCATCAAATATGTGCAGGTCAATGGTAAATTTACTAGCGACCAGAGTCTAATCTACAATGTAAGTACCTTACAAGAATGGTCCAATGTGGATGTAGTAGAAATGTGTGCTTTATTTTGTCAACTTTTCACACAACCCAGAGTTTGGTGAGCATTATAACTATTTAGGTTTCTTTGATTTGCCTTCGTTTCAGGCTGTTCTGGATGCTCATAATTCTGTAATCTCTGCGATGAAGCCAGGAGTAAACTGGGTGGATATGCACAAGTAAGATTGACTGAGATGCTACATAGCTTTGTATGCATGCAGATGCTGTAATTGGGACTGACTATGAACTTAAGCTTGTATTCTCAGTTTGCTTTGGTCTAATTTGAACTACATCTCCATATGGTTTTTTAGCTTTATTTTCCAACTGAAACAAGTTCATGCACAGGTTAGCCGAAAAAATCATCCTTGAGTCACTGAAGAAGGGGTCCATCCTCACTGGGTAACTCACTCTTTTAGACATTCGTATATTTGCAACTTTGTTTGCTCTTCTCTAAATCTAAATTTCTCTGTTACGGTTTCGTCTTTGTTCCTAGTGATGTGGACGACATGATGGTACAACGCTTAGGTGCTGTTTTCATGCCTCATGGACTAGGTCACTTCATGGGCATTGACACACATGATACCGGTGGTTACCCAAAGGTACATCAAATCACTTTTTCACCCAATAGTAAATAAAATCACGGTCCTTATTTCTGACCCGTTGCTTTGATTTTTCTTTCTTTTAGGGAGTGGAGAGACCAAAGGAGCCTGGATTGAAGTCATTACGCACTGCAAGAGACCTTCTTGAAGGAATGGTAAGGGCTGATTGTTTCAAGTAAAAATGCTTTTGGTTCTTCCCATTATTGTCCTAATGGTATTTATGTCAGGTAATAACGGTGGAACCAGGATGCTATTTCATCAAGGCATTGCTGTTCCCAGCCATGGAAAACGCAACAACCTCTAAGTTCTTCAACCGTGAAACAATAGAGAGATTCAGAAATTTCGGAGGTGTCAGAATCGAAAGTGATTTGGTAAATGTCAAATACATATTCACTACAACGTCTAAAAGTTAAAAACTCTCTCAAGCGTAATGTCATATACAATAATCTCATTTTTGTTGTTGTATCTGTGTGATTTTTTTGGTAGATCGTTACTGCGAATGGCTGCAAGAACATGACGAATGTTCCGCGGGAGACATGGGAGATCGAAGCTGTGATGGCTGGAGGGCCTTGGCCACCGACCAAGTGATCATAACTACTCTTAGCCTAGGGAAAGTAAAAACTTGATACGAGAAACTCAATAATAATACAACCTTTGTGTTAATGGGAATAAGAACTATTGCCTGTGTTTTACTAATTACTCTATTTTGTTTCAGTGTCTTGTTTGTGTGGTCGGATATTAACCGATTGATTGGTGCTTGTCGACGAAAACCGAACCGGTACAGAAAATATCTTGAGCACGATTTTAATTCTAATATAAAATTCACTAACCGGAGAGAGAAAAAACAAAAGCAAAGACTTCAAATAAAAAGCTTCTGTGTCTTCCTAAAACCCTAATCTTGCGACTTCGTCTCTATCCCCAAAACCCTTCTCTTTCGTCTCCCTCTTGTTCGAGACCGAGCAAAAAAGATGACTAAGAACAGTAACGACAACGAGCATGAGTTCATCAGCTTTGAACCGAATCAGAACACGAAGATACGCTTTGAAGATGCTGATGAAGACGAAGTTGCTGAAGGGTCTGGTGTTGCCGGCGAGGAAGTTGCCCAAGATGAATCCATGTTCGACGCCGGAGAGAGCGCCGACACCGCTGATGTCACTGATGATACCACCAGCGCCGACTACTACTTCGATTCTTACTCTCACTTCGGTAAATACCCTTTTTTCAAGTTCAATTTTTGTGCTCTTTGGTTATGAATCTTTGCAAATATTTGATTTTGGTTCCACTATTTTGCAGGAATCCATGAAGTAAGTATCGAAAACAAAGCTCAGCTGTTTTTGTGATAGTTTCTGTTGTGGAAGTTTAATGTAATTCAGTGTGTTTCTTCTGTATCTATCTGATGACTGAATTGAGGATGGTATCTTACAGGAGATGTTAAAGGATGTAGTGAGAACAAAGACTTATCAGAATGTTATTTACCAGAACAAGTTTCTTATCAAGGACAAAATTGTTCTTGATGTTGGAGCTGGAACTGGAATCTTGTCTCTGTTCTGTGCTAAGGCAGGAGCAGCTCATGTCTACGCTGTATGTTTTCAAATCTTTCAGTCTCTTTTTTTTATCATATGTGAGAATCTCTTTCAATCTGAATGATTTGATTGAGAATGTTCCTTATTAGGTTGAATGTTCGCAAATGGCTGACATGGCAAAGGAGATTGTTAAAGCCAATGGATTTTCTGATGGTTGGTTTTAATGTTTTTTTTCATGTTGAGTTGTATTCAAATGGAAAACGACTGTTCTGTAACCGCTTGACGATTTTTGTTTTATCGATGTAGTTATTACGGTTTTGAAAGGGAAGATTGAGGAGATAGAGCTTCCCACTCCTAAAGTGGATGTGATTATATCTGAATGGATGGGTTACTTTTTGTTGTTTGAAAATATGTTGGATAGTGTCTTATACGCTCGTGATAAATGGCTTGTAAGTTACAGCTCTACCTTGTTACATGAGATTCTTAGTTACCAAAAGGAATTGTCAACAATTAATTGTTGCAAGTTCATGTTGTTACTGGAATAACCATGAAATCTTCTTGGTCCTCTGTTTTTATGGATAGGTTGATGGTGGAGTTGTGCTACCAGACAAAGCCTCCCTGCATCTTACAGCCATAGAGGATTCAGAGTACAAAGAAGACAAAATAGAATGTGAGTGCATCGATTTGACATCTTTTCTAGTCTTTTTTTCCTTCCATCATTCCTCTTCCCGTCTGTTGAAATAGCTTTTGTGTTGGTCTACTACAGTTTGGAACAGTGTGTATGGTTTTGACATGTCATGTATCAAGAAAAAAGCTATGATGGAACCACTTGTTGACACAGTCGACCAAAACCAAATCGTCACCGATAGTAGGCTTCTAAAGGTATAAGATATACATATGATGATGATTAGTAGTCTCTCTTTCTCTGTGTGGCTAATGTTCATTTCATTTTCTTATGGATTTGTAACAGACCATGGATATCTCAAAGATGTCTTCTGGTGATGCTTCCTTCACAGCTCCCTTTAAGCTTGTTGCTCAACGCAATGACTACATCCACGCCCTTGTAGCCTACTTTGATGTATCGTTTACCATGTGCCACAAGCTGCTGGGTTTCTCAACAGGTTCAGATCTCTACAATCTTTTGCTAGCTCTGAGTATTCTATTTATTTTTTGGTGCAAAGGAACTGGCATGTTATTGAATAACTTGGTTTGAAGTTTAAACATAGACACATTGTTTCATTGTGGTCTGAAACTTACACTGAACAACCATGTGTGTGAAATACAGGACCGAAATCCCGAGCTACACACTGGAAACAAACAGTGCTGTACCTAGAAGATGTGTTAACCATATGCGAGGGTGAGACAATCACTGGAACCATGTCCGTTTCTCCTAACAAGAAGAATCCTCGAGACATTGACATAAAGCTAAGCTATTCTTTGAATGGCCAGCATTGCAAGATCTCAAGGACCCAACACTACAAAATGCGTTAAAGTTCTCTCATAAGAAGCAGAACTTCAGATGCTGTAACGGAGAAGATTCAATTGTCAAACTGTGATTTAGATTTTGTATTTCTTTCTTTTTTCCAGATTTACAACCTTCCATTTGCTTCACATTGCAACATTTGTTTTTGTTTTTCTTCTCAAGCTTAATTAATGATTTTGCTCTAAACCATCTCGTATATGTTCCTTCTTGTATCACAGAACTGATGTCTCTCAAGTCTCAACACTTTCAATATTCTCTCCAAAAGATTATAGAAACTAAACGAACTCTACAAAAAGCCAGTGTGAAGAAGAGTAGTACATTAAGACAAAACCAGTTTAAAACTGTTTCTATAGCTCAGACTTTCCGGACTTAGGTTTCTTTGAAGAAGACGTTCTAAGTCCTTTCCACCATCTCCGGACCCGGTTCGACACTTTCTGAGCATGTTTCTTTAGAACCTCACCTTGCTTCTTGAACTCCTTGGCGATTGTCTTCTTCAGTTCTTCCGTTTTACTCTCTTTCTCTTTCAAAACTTTTCCCTGAAAAACAACAAAACCATAAAAGTGTTTTAGAGAAAAGAATGGAAGATTCTTCATGAAAGTTTAACCCAAAAATTTGATCATTTGAAAACAGAAACTTTATGTACCAAGTTCTTGGGAAACTTTTCATCTTCTTCCTCATCTTCATCATCGTCGCCATCGTCATCTTCATTACCGATATTCCCCTTCTCTATATCTTCTCTAGAGTATACCTTCATGCCAGGTGCTCCTGGCATACCCTAAACAAGATAGCGGTAAATCAGAGTTAGCTTAAGATCATTCCATGGATATTCATGTCTTGCTTGATGGTATGGGGACAAGATTGATTAAAGTCATCAAAGATACCTGCATAGATCTCAAAATCTTGTCCATTTCAGCATCTTTTGATGGTTTTGCAACAAATGGTTCTCCAGGAACCCGATCCTGGCAAAGATAAAGAAACACTTATCACACAAAGTTTCTATCTTTTCATCAAAATGTCATCTCCACAGCAACAACATAAGAACATTAACGGACCCAAATCACCAAGGATCCACATTTCAGTTTCAATGAAAGGTACCTTAGGAACAGGAGGAGGTTTCTTGCTACAAGCATCGGTCAGGTCTTTGCATAGATGATTCACCAGGGAAACAAGATCAGGCTTAGACTTGTATATGTACTCTGCAACATCAGTGTCTGAGTAACCAATGACCTATTACACACACCAACAGATGAAAATCACACAATACTCCAAGAAATGCAAATGCAATGGTATTAACAGCTGAAAGACAACATTATGCTCACCTTTTGACAAGCATTCTCAATCGTCTTGCACTTGGAATTACACATCCCTTCTTCTGCTTGCTCAACCAGCTACGAACCCAAAGTCAAAACAATCAAATTGTTAACAGAGTCACCAGCAATGAGATTCAACAACAAATGTATGTACAAGTTTCCACTTAATTCAATCTCAAAAGCTACAATGGAATCATTTTGGATCAAATAAGCGACAGAGAGGTAGAAAAATCCATTTACCACAAGCTTATCGCCTTTTTCAACAATGTCAATCTTAAGCATCCAATCAGCTTCCTCTTTCTTCAAATTGCAGACATTTTCAGCAATCTCAATGATCTCATACTCCGAGATCTACCATTTTTTTCCCAGCAGCAAATTTCAGTAACCAGAAACACATCAAATCAAAATAGAAAGATCACTGCTTTACATAAAAAAATCAACCTTCTTGGGAGAGATCTGTTGTTGCTTCTCCTTCACTAGCTGGTGTAACCGCGAGGCTAGTTTCTCGCAAACCTGACACTTTATATACGGAACATCCTCCTTTCTCGGCGCCGAAGACGGTTTCTTCGCCGCATCGGAAACCGGTAATAACGCCGACGAAGCTAACAGAGCTAATGTTAGAGCTACCAGAACTCGATTCATCATCACAACCATTGAAGTCAGAAGCTGGAAAGTTTGGGACTTTTAATCAAATTCTTTCACGGGTTCTATCTAGAAGATCATGGGTTTAAAGATTTCTTTGGGTTTTGATACTGTGCCGTGTTCATGAAGTGGAATCGATGTTACGCTTGTTAACGTGTTTCCTGCAATCTTATTGGCTGTTGGAATGCTGACACGAAACTTGGGTCCACTTTCTCGACCATGTAAGATAATTACTGTTTTGTTTTTTGTGTATGTGTGATAATTATTTCGGCTCAAAGCAAAAAACTGGTTATGAAATGGGCCTAACGTAAGGCACTAAGGCCCATTAATTAATATGATTGGATGGGTCGAATGTAATTAATAGGACAGAGAATGGTAAAATTGGCTTTGGGAAGAGGAAAAGTGGCGTCGGACAATTGGATTTTGCCGTTGACCAATTAGGAAAGAGGAGAAGTGATTTTGCAGAGACGGCGAGAAGCTGAGCTCCGGCGTTGCGTTTAACTAGACAAATGGCAAAGATCGTGATTATATTTGATTTCGATCGGACTTTAATCGACGGAGATAGTGACAGAGGGGTGGTCACTGAAATGGGACTCACAGAGATTTTCCATCAGCTCCGTTTCACTTTACCATGGAATCGTCTTATGGTATTTCATATATTACTAAAGCATTCAAATTCTCAGCCATTACTTATGATTTACGAAATTCGTTAAGAAATATTGAGATGTTTCTTGAAATTTGTTTTGAATTGGATTGTGGAAAAGGATAGGATGATGATGGAGATACAGTCACAAGGTAGATCGATTGATGACATTGAATGTTGCTTGAAGAAAATGCCTATTGATTCTCATATTATTGAAGCTATCAAATCTGCCAAATCTTTAGGGTATGATGTTATTGATTAGTTCACTTAGATGGTCTCAGTTTCTTTTTTTGGGCTACTTTGGTTGAGTGTTGTTTGTTTGGTTCCATTTGCAGATGTGATTTAAAGATTGTGAGTGATGCAAATCAGTTTTTCATTGAGAAGATACTAGAGCAGCATGATTTGTTGGATTGCTTTTCTGAGATTTACACAAATCCTACCTCTCTTGATGAAAATGGCAACTTGCGGATCTTGCCGTATCATAGTGATGCATTGTCTCCACATAGCTGCAATCTCTGCCCTTCAAATCTATGCAAGGTACCCTATCTATCTTTGTAAACCATATAAGAAGCCCTCCATGTTTGCCTACTTAGACTTGCAAGTCCATAAGCTGGAATCTTCAATTCTAGCGTTGTACCGTAACCTGATTACCTGAAAGCCTTAGAATCTATCTGAGTAGCATTCTGATTGATGGTACAAATAGATAGCTATATCCATTACCCTTAGATTGGATTCAGTTTTTAGGATTTTGACTATTGATTCTTCGTTGGTTCTTTCAGGGTCTAGTAATGGATCATATACGTGCTTCTTCTCCCAATGATCAAATTCCAAGAAGGTTTATCTATCTTGGAGATGGAGGAGGTGACTTCTGCCCGACATTGAAGCTGAGAGAGTGTGATTTTGTTATGCCGAGAACGAACTATCCGCTGTGGAAGAAGATATCAGACAATGCCTTACTGATCAAAGCAGAAGTCAAGGAATGGAGTAGTGCAGAGGAACTACAGAGAATCCTTCTGCAACTTGTCAGCACAATAACAAAAGAAGAAGATACATAACACTATTCTTTACTCTTTAGAGTCAAAAAAGTGTTTCTGATTGATGCAAAAGTGATGGAAGAACATGTGTTTGTTCCTCTTCACTTAATTGGTGACTGCATTATCTCATGGTGATGGAAATTATTGCTACCATCGTTTAAACTCAAAGCTACCTGAATAATGAAGGATTCTAGTTAAAGCTTATTCGATTTTATATTTATTATATTAAAAGAAAAATGTATCAAATATTGACTGAAACTGAAAATCCAAAAACGAAGTTAATAGTTTACTACTATCACTTTAAAAGAAAATTATGCCAACAGATAGTTTTTAAGAGTCAATCAACCAAATTCGTCATAGGCAGCTGAGCTCTAATTAAAAGAAAGAAAAAAAGCCAAGTCACGTGATCAATCCATGGGCACGTGTGAAATTTCTCGTTTATCTTTCTTTGCGGCATTTCGTCGAACACCATGTATGCAATAGAAGGGGTTTGGTTTTGGTCTACGTAGCCCGCCATGAGTTCTCTCCTTAAAGTTCGCGAGAAGCTTCTCTCTCCTCTCGTCAGTTCTACAATCCGAAGACTCTCCTCTAGTCTCTCTTGTAAATCCCTCTATCACTTTCTCTCTGTTTTCCCGCTTCTGATTTGTGTGGGAATGATTAGCAAACTTTGTATCTCTACTCTTAAGCTGTGAATAATTGTGTGGTTTGGAGCAGATTCTCGTGAAGATTCGAGAGATTCTGAAGTCTTAATACACCCGAGTGCTGTCGTCCACCCAAATGCTGTGATTGGCAAGGTTTGATTCAAACACTTACATTGTTTTGGTCTCTGAGTCGTGGTGAATATGGATTTTGCTCTATAATTAGTTTGGAATTAAACAGTTATCTGCTCCTTTGGAAGACTAAAAACAGCTTAACACTCGCAAAGTAATGTTCTTTAGCTTTGGGAAACCAGATGTTCAAATTAGTAGAACAAGATAAGTAGATGGATTTGATGAAACCTGGTCAAAGTGTGATGCTTTGTTTGAGACATTGGTTAACCAGACAAATGTTGTTTCCTCTGTTTCGAACAGGGAGTTTCAGTTGGTCCATTCTGTACAGTTGGCTCTTCAGTGAAGCTAGGCAATGGCTGCAAACTCTATCCTTCTAGCCATGTCTTTGGAAACACAGAGTTGGGGGAATCTTGTGTTCTCATGACGTATAAAACCCTTTCATCTCTTAGTTTATATTCTGTAATTTATCGATTGATTGATCTTTGCTATGTGTCTGCCTTGAATTTTTGTCAGCCAGTGGTGCTGTTGTTGGCGATGAGCTTCCTGGCTATACATTCATAGGATGCAATAACATTATCGGTCACCATGCCGTGGTTGGTGTTAAATGTCAAGACTTGAAGTACAGGGTGTGTGAGAGATGTTATCTTATCTTCTGTAATCGTCCTAATCTCGCCTTGGTTAGAGACTAGAAACTGATATCTGTCAAGAACTAATGCTGTGTTTTCTTCTTTTAGCATGGAGACGAATGCTTTCTTTGCATTGGTAACAACAATGAAATTAGGGAGTTCTGTTCGATTCACAGGTCATCAAAACCCAGTGATAAAACGGTATGTAGCTGGCCATTGTCTAATATCATTGAAGTTCCAAGAGGTTGTAGCATGTTTTTGAGTTATGATTATTACTCGAACAGGTTATTGGTGACAACAATCTAATCATGGGTTCTTGTCATATCGCCCATGATTGTAAGATTGGTGACCGCAACATATTTGCCAACAATACGCTTCTTGCCGGCCATGTGGTTGTACAAGTAAGATTTTCCTTGTGTCTATACTCTAAACATGGATTTAGCAGCGTGGTTTCATTTGGTTTATGTGGTGAATGCAGGACAATACACACACAGCAGGAGCCACGGTGGTCCACCAGTTCTGTCATATTGGCTCTTTTGCTTTCATTGGCGGTGGTTCTGTGGTATATTTTCCTTAAACACCTCTCAAATGCCCAACATTTCCAACGGGTACTCACTGGTACGGTTATATATAGGTTTCACAAGATGTTCCAAAGTACATGATGGTGACTGGAGAAAGAGCCGAACTTCGCGGTTTGAATCTGGAGGGACTTAGACGAAATGGATTTACCATGTCAGAGGTCTGTACTCTGTCCCAATGTTGAGTCTTTTGAAGTAAGAAACTGAAATATCACTTTGGAGTGTTACCCAAAAAATCATGTCTTGTTTCTTGGCATTGGTAGCTAAAGAGCCTAAGAGCAGCCTATCGTAAGATATTCATGTCTACTGAAACAGTCCCCTTAAGTCTTGAAGAGCGTCTCACGAAGATGGTATGTGTTATCAATTAAAAGTTTCTTCACTGTCTTCTTCCCTGTGAATCTAGTGCAGAAACAACTTGACATTGTATCTGATGCTTAATTCAGGAACAGGACCAAGAGCTGTACAGTGTTCCTGCAGTATCGGCAATGTTGCAATCAATCCGAGATTCTTTCACAGAAAGTCGCCGTGGGATATGCAAGTTCAGACAATGGCTGGATTCCACAGCTTAGAGACTTAGCTTAGGCATCCATTGATCAGCAATGGCATATACCTTATTGCTCAACACCATTTCTTTCACTGGATCTGTAATAGTTTGATATATAGCTTTAACCAAGTGTTGTCAACATTTTGTGGGCACATAACATCCTTAAAATCACTTGTCAGAGAAAGGAAAGTTAATTTGGGTTTGTCATTTTTGTATTATTTCTAATACAGAGTAATGAAGCTATAATTTTTTGGATTCTAGACTCACAGATGGAGATGGACTTGAAAGCAGAGTACCTGCACAGAATAAAATTCCGAAATGCTCAAATGATAAATGATACCAAGATATAGAGAGACAGAGTCGAAATAGAGAAACAGAGGGTCAAACAAATCTCAAGCTTTCGTGAGGCCCGCTTCCTTCACCACTAGAGAAACGGAAAAAAAAAAAAAAGAACTTAACAATACAACAACATAGCCTACCGTGGATGAGAAGTAACCTAGGCATGGCGACGAATGAAATATGCCCGTATTGGCCGATTTATATGTTTTAACTTTATATACCTCAGTATCAAAACTCTTTTTAGAGAGCATACGGATCTAAGACTCTCCTCCAGTCATTCCCATTGGTTTTCACGTGTCCTCAACCTAGTAGGAGGCATGGCGACGGATGAACATGAACCACCACCAGAACGGAAGCGAAAGCTCGAAAAGATCACCCCGACGGTCGAAGAAACCAGCCGGACCTTGTATGTATTGGAAGAAGGAAGGTATGTTCCTGTAAAAAAAGGATCCGATGGAGGTTACGTCTCACCATCAGCATGTGATTCAGATGAGGATGTTGATCAGGTTCTCGAAGAAGAGTATCATCGCCAACTTCGCGAATCCGATGTAAGATTGACTCTTTTTCTTTATCATCAGCGTATCGATTGCTTGGTAAATTATCTTTAAGGATCTCCGATTTGTTATTTAGGCTAGCTTTTTTATCCTTGAATTGGGAACATACTCCTTTATGACAACGATTGATATTCTCGTAATATGATGATGTGAAGGGATTTGACTGTGACTTATATATACCAAATGGTTCAGTGTTGCCGTATAAATGTGCTGATCATCATCAGGATGTGATTGGCATTTGTGCTAAGGTGGGACTGCATTGCTACAATTTTCAAAAGGTAACAAATATGTTATTCGTGTGTGAAGTGAACATCTTTAAGTGTATTCTACATCTTCTCATCAAGTCAGAAATTCCCTTTGTTTTGATGAACTCTTAGTTTTGTTTCTGCTTGTGGTCTTTGCTTGATTATATATCATTAAGTAGTACTAGTTTTGTCTATTCGCTTTTCTTTATCTAAATCGTTATCTTTGATCAATTATATTGCAGGACTCAAACTTTCAGTTGTTGCGGCTAGAGAAATATAATTCTATGCTCACCGGATTAGTGACTTACTTTATAACTGCACACGTTAAAGATCCAGCCACCAATTCACCTTTTGTTTTCCAAACTTGTGTTACGCAATCTACGTGTTACTACAACGAAGATTATAGAATAGCGACTCAAACTTGTAGGATAAAACCCGAAACTACTCAAGGTTAGTTTGTGTGTGATGTGTGGAATCAAACCCAAAGATAATGGTTATAACTTTCCTTGTGGTTTGATCACGTACATTGTTTACTCTTGCATGTTTTCAAGGTTCTGAAGTCAAGGACGAGAATTGTCATGGAGATTATGAAGCAATTGATGATTTCTACAAAGGTGATCTACCTGAGTGGATTCCGGATGATGCTTTAGCGCAATCTAGCTATAAGCAACCGCAGTTTTACTAGGTGAGAGCATAATATCTTCTAGTATTATTTGTTATGTTGATTCTCAATAAGTATGTAGCTAGACTGTTTTGCTTTTTCTCACTCAAATCTTTGATTTTGTGTTTCACAGGTTCAAGACTCAGACATTCGAGAAAATGATTGGCTTAACTTGTATGCTGACTATGCGTTTTTTACGCTGTGGGAAAACGGCTTGGTATGCCTTTTCTTTGTTTTGCTGTTTCACATGCCTCAGACTTTTGGTTATACAATGTGTAAAAATTGATGCCTAATATGTCTTTTGTCTCCTAGACAAAGCTCAAGTTTGCTACGCCTCTGGAGATCAAGAAGGTCGTTGTACAAACTCGTGAAACCATGAAGCCAAAGGAAAAGCTCAAGGCCGGGAATGCAATCTTCTACATCAGTTTCAGGGACTGTGGTCTGACCGAAGATCACCGAGCCGTGGTAAGAAGAACCACAGATGGGCATCCGGAACACCTTTTTCTTGAAGTTAAGTGTCCGGTTGCGGACTTGTCGAGCTGCTCTATTAACTAAATTCTTCTGCTCTATATACCTTACTATTGTTCCACACAATTTCTATCACTGGATTTGTAATACAGTTTGATATATAGCTTGTAAGTAAGTGTTGTCAACATTTTGTGGGCACACAACATCCTTAAAATCACTCACAGATGGAGATGGACTTGAAAGCCTGAGGCAGCAGAGTATCTGCACAAAACAAATTTTCGAAATGCTCAAGTACCAAAGAAAAAAATAGAGAGACAGAGAGATAGAAACAGAGAGATCCAATAATCTCATACCTTCGTGAGACCCACCACTTTCACCACTAGAGAAACGAAAAAAAAAAGAAAAGAAAAACATAACAGTAACACTGCCTACCGTGGATGAGAAGTAACCTACCATGGATCGGCAAATTTATATGTTGTAACTTGTATACCTTAATTTCAAAACGAGTCACACGTTTTTTAGAGAGGATACGGATCTAAGACTCTCTCCCCCTTTAATTTCACGTGTACTCAACCAAGTAGGAGTCATGGCGACGAATGAACCACCTCCACAGCGAAAGAGAAAGGTCGAAAAAGTCACCCCAACGGCCGAAGGTAAGTCGGTCGAAGAAACCAGCCGGACCTTGTATATATTGGAAGAAGGAAGGTATGTTCCTGTAAAAAAGGATCCGATTACGTTACGTCCCACCACCAGCATCTGATTCAGACGAGGATGTTGATCCGGTTCTCGAACAAGAGTATTATCGCCAAGTTCACGATGAAGAGCCTTTAAGACTGAATCTATACATATCATTCATTTCCCTTTTTAGCCAATCATTTGATCTTCCCCATCTTTAGATTCAGTCTATTTGGAGTGTTTCTTGGCATTGGTAGATGAAGAGCAGTCTGTCGTAAGATATTCATGTCTACTGAAACAGTCCCTTTAAGTCTTGAAGAGCTACTTAACGAAGATGGTGCTTGTTATTACTCAATTCTCACTGTCTTTTACCCTGTGAATCTATCGCAGGAACATTTTTACATTTTGTATTTGATACTTAATTATTGCAGGAACAGAACCAAAAGCTGTACAGTGTTCCTGCAGTATCCGCCATGTTGCAGTCACAGAAAATCGCTTATACAAGTGTTGTGAACATTGTGGGCACAAAATTTTCTTAAAACAGTGAAAGGAAAGTTCATTTTGGTTGGTCACTTTGGTATATCATTATAATACATTGAAGATGTGTCCTACTTACATTAGCCGTGAGAGTAAAGGAAAAATCAGGTTTTCCTGTAAAAATCTCCAGTTGCTCTTAGTAGCTAGTCTAGATCTCATTCTCATTCGTCTGGTCTTTCCACAATATCGTTTCTATTATTTCTTTCTTCTTTGTTGTCATTAAGCGTCAACAAAACAGCTACAAAAAATTCTTTTAACCAATAAAACTGTTTGGTTGAACCGGATACCTAGGTCTAGTTCAAACTACAAAAGACAATATTTTGTTTTCTTAATTGTCATAGAAGAGAATCCACTGTTTCCTTTATACAGCCATAGATGTTAGTCTCTCACCATATCTACTTGGCGTCAGAATTCCCCTGAAACTGAAGGATGAAAATGCGTTAAACTTTAAACAACACGAACATCATTCATCTAAACTTGGAAGAAAAGAAACAGAAAGTTAAAAGAAACTTACCAACCTTAGTCGCATTGCATTGCGCTAGACTCTCCTTTAGCTTTAGGAATAATAGTTGGACAGCAGAACCGATGGATCAATGGCGTCGGTTTCTCAAACTTACCATCAGGAAGCGTGCCCTTTTTAGGAATTTGAACCAACATAACCTCCATTGAAACTTTGAGGTACCCATTCACTCCTACCCTATATATCACCGTGGGTGGATTTGACCTTGAACAACATTTCTCCTTTTTCCTCTGTCACACCAAGAATTGAAACAGCATGAACTCCTTCTAGTTTAGACTCTTTTTCCATGGGGCCACGATAAACGCCCTGTTTCAGTATGTTTCCAGAATCACATATGGTTGGATGAGTTTAACAGTTTTAGATCAAATTCAAGAAAATACAGATACATACCCCTTTAGTATTCACGTAATCAGGCGTGAATATGTAGAGGGAAGCTCCAATGGGTTGTCTCTTAAGTCTGATAAGTGCTTCAGGGAAAGATAATCTATCCACGCGAGTTATATGTGCCAGATCTACTGTAGAACGTGCTGGTATCTCGGATTTTGGTCTACACCCCACATACTTCCTATGAATTGCCTTTTGAAGGCTTGAAGCCCGTGTTTGAGTACATAGTCCAAACCTTTCCCTATACTTAGAGTGTAACAATAGTGTCTTCGGTCTTTATGTGTTCCTGCTTTCGACGGATCAGCAAAATCAACTAGTTCTTGGATTGAGTACTCCGTATATTCCTTGTCTATGCCCTCAATAAAGAGCAACGCACTAATAAGCTCCGACACCACTACTGCCCAGCATGTCTCTGCGAGGAAAAAAAAAGTGATTATGAAGTTTATCGTCAAGCAGATATGTGTGTGTAAAAAACTTGGAAAGAGTTTTTACCGCAGCATCCTTGATCTCTCATGTGACACATCTTTTTCTCCCAATCCGTACCTTTCAGGCTATCTTGGACATGCTGAAATAGTGAAGAGAAAGCTTTTCCTTTTAAGTCTACATAACTCTATACATAAATACTTGATAACAAATGAATGGTAAGTGCCATTACCCGTGATACACGCCAACGTGCATATACTGCTTCGAGCACCTCCTCAACCTTGATGCCAGAATTAGGAGTTGTTGCCATGATTTGCGAGAATGTGCCAACTGGTATGATCTCTAAAATGTGAGCAAGAACCTTCACATTTGCTCGAGTTACGGATAACAGTTCCTGTTTCAAACAAGGAACCAAGTTTCGACTACAATCATTAAGGAGTTTTCTCAGTTTTGTACATGTGCATTCTATAGACTATAGTCTTTGGCATCCACTTACTTTGGGTTTCATGATTGAAGACATTTTTGCTTATTTATCCTGCGGATAAAGAAAAGTAAGTTAGAAACCATGAATCTTGTTTCTTCTTCTATGCATAGAGTGCTATCCTTTTACCGGAGGGGTGTTGTTTCTAACACACCAAAAAAAGAAACAAGATCAACACTACATACGCCAAGTATTAGCATCCATTTAAACAACTCGATTTTCAATTCTACTAGACCCGATCAATAACCAAAGATCTCTGCTGGGAACATAAAATACCAAAGAAAGAAAGAAAGAAAGAGAGGAGATCCTATGATTTCATTACGCTAGCTAGACCTAACTCTTACGTACGTTCGCTATAGTTTCTGACTTTCTGTACACGGAATGCAAAAAGATGTTACTGTTGACGATCGACGAAGGCAAAATCTTGTGACGAATTAAACAATAGCCGGCGACGAATAAGCGGGAATTTGACAATTGGTCCAATCAATTTCCATATATGTACGGTTTAATTTATTAGTTTTTACACTCAAGTACCTGTATTCTCAAACTTATCTACATTTTGTCTTCTAATTTCTGATAGACCCATGTTATTATGGGCTTCTAAACAAAATGGGCTTAGTAGAGTGGAATGAAAATAAATCGGTTTACCGATATATAAACCTTAAACGACGGCGTAATATCTAATATATTTATTACGGGACACTCTACACAAAACGGCGACGTTATTTTCAATTTCTCCTACTTGTCTCCGTTGTTGCCATCCGCAAAATCGACGAAGAAGACGATTACCAGGTTCGTGAAATCTGCTTCTCACTTTTATTTTAACCATCGTAGATCTATTTTCTTATCCATGTTTTGAAATTTTGAAGCCACAGCTTTCAGATTTGTAATTTCGAATTGACTGAAATTGTTTAGGGGTTTGCCAGTCTTCGTCTCGCTGTTCCTCATGTGATACATTTAGCGATTATGTGTATCTCATGGATTTGGTGTTGTATTATTCACTTACCCACATGTTTGCTGTCATCTAGAGTTTGTTTTAGGATATGGAAGCAGTGTGCAAACGGAAATTTGAAGAGACCACCGTGTCGCGTGATGTAGCTAATAGCGGTTTTATATCGGAAGAAGAATGGTCTGCCGCTGTAAATAACGATCCACCATCTGGATGGACTGACGAAGATGATGATGTAGTTAGTAGCGGTTTTATATTGAAAGAAGAATGGTCTGCCGCTGTACATAACGATCCACCATCTGGATGGACTGACGAAGATGATGATGATGTGGTCACGGATTTGGAGCAAGAGTTATATCGCCAAATTCGCGAATCCGATGTAAAGATACATATTTTCCCTGATCTCAACTTATTCATGTGTGACTTTGATAATATTCTCGTACGTAATGATTGTGGTTCGCAGGGATTTGATGTTGACATACGTATTCCGAGTAGTTTTCTTTATGTGTACAAATGTGCCAACAATGATGACTATCGTGATGCTGACATTGTTGGCATTTGTGCTAGAGTGGGACTCCATTGGTACAATTTTCACAAGGTAGAAATTCTCATATTTCTAACCAGATTGGAACCATTGTGTTCTGTATCTGCGATTTGCGATTTGCTCCTCTACTAATTTTGACATTTGTCTCTACCACTGATTTCAGGGCTCAAACCTTGAGTTTATGCATCTAGATAAATATAACTCTAGATTCTGTGCGCTTATGACTTACCATATAACTGCGGAGGCTATTGATCCAGCCAACGATTCACGTTTCACTTTCCAGACATGTGCTACGAGAACTACATGTAAGAACGATGAAGACCTGAGGATACTGACTGAAGTTTGTAGAATAAAACCCAAGATTCAAGGTGAATTGAATTACTGTGTGGTTTTGATTTTAGTGGGTTGTTTTGTTTTTGTTATCATAATCTTGATGATGCTGGAAAGTGTTTTAAAAAGGTACTGGAGACATATTAAAGCGATGGAATGACGAAGCAATTGATGATATCTACAAAGGCAATCTACCTGAGTGGATTTCGGATGATGCTTTGATACCATGCAGTGAGCAAGATCAGTTTTATGAGGTGCAAGAGTCAGATATCCAAGAACACAACTGGCTTAATCTATACACTGAAATTGCGTCTTACTCGCTGTGGGAAGGAGACATGAGGCTTGAGTCTTGTGTGCCGGTGCAGATTATGAAGGTCATTGTAGAGACTCGTGAAGCTGTGGAGTCAAAGGAAAAGTTGATGGCTGGGAATGCGATCTTCTACATTAGTTTCAGAGTCTTGAATGCTCCTCATGGTCCACCTCAAGATCACAGAGCCATTGTAAGAAGAACCATTGATGGGATTCCAGGGCATGTTTGTCTTGAGTTTAAGTGTTGGCTCAAGGATCTGTGAGTCGTTCTATTAACTTAGAAGTTTGGCCTGAGTATGATATCTGTTAGGTACTGTTCTCTCAGTATAGGTACTTTTCTCTCAGTAGTCAGTATCTATAAATTTATCTAAGATGTTGGTTGCAATGTAATAAACTGAAGATCTGAATCCTTAATAATGAAATTTATTTGTTTGTTTTGCTGTTTCACATGCCTCTGGCTTTTGGTTATACATGTGTAAACATTAATGTTGGTTGTTAATTTTTATGCCTAACTTGTCTTTTGTCTCCAAGACAAAGCTCAAGTTTGCTGCACCTCTGAAGATCAAGAAGGTCGTTGTACAAAGCCATGGAGCCAAAGCAAGAGCTCAAGGCTGGGAATGCAATCTTCTACATCAGTTTCAGGGACTGTGGTCTGACCGAAGATCACCGAGCCGTGGTAAGAAGAACCACAGATGGGCATCCAGAACACCTTTTTCTTGAAGTTAAGTGCCAGTTGCGGACTTGCCGAGCTGCTCTAACTAAATTCTTCTGCTCTATTGACTAAATTTGGTCTGAACACATGTTAGTTTAATATGTTGCAGATTATCCTCTGCCTTTTATTTATTTATATCTGGTGTTCCAATGTAATCTACTCATAACAAAATCTTATCAAGTTATTATGTTAAATTTTAATTAATCATCATGCATAATATACACAAATCAAGCTGATTTTTTTTATATTAAACCGCTGCAGCCTTGTAATTCCTTTCACAGAGAGTCGCAGTGGGATATGCAAGTTCAGGCAATGGCTCCATTCTTTAGTGTTACCTGAGAGACTTAGCTTAGGCATTCATTGATCAGCAGTGGCTTAACAAATCGCTTACACAGGTGTTGTGAACACTGTGGGCACAAATATCCTTAAAAGCCATTTGTCACTGAAAACAAAGACCCAAAAAGTGAACTAAACCTGACTGTGTTTATTGAATCGTTCCTCTGTATACTGATTGAGTGATAGGGCCATAGGGGGGACACATGAAGTAGACGGCGACAATGAATCAAAGTCTCACTATATTTTTCCCTTTTTCTAGTTCTTCTTTCAAGTGCAGGACAACCTCAGGGGGTAACAGGTTTTTTTCTACCAATTGGAGCCCTCCCTTCACCACCTCCATGGGGATGGTCGACAGGGTTCATAATTACTCCACTTACTACAGTGGTCAATAGCCACGTTCTAAAATCTTGCTGCTGATGCAATTATATCTCCAGCTTCAAAGCTCTTGTATCCCAGAGGCTTCAAGTTTCAAGTTTACCTCAAGTATTCTTTAACCACCAAGTTTGGAGACAAGACAAAGGCTCCAGATGTCAAACCACAGAGAATTGTTGGAATTATCTAGACTTGAGCTATAGGATCTACAGGGCATTGAGTTTCGATAGGATAGATTTTGTAACTAGACTGTTGGTGCACTTAACTGATTCGGTCAGCTGATACTTATGAGCCTGTAGCATCGGAGCACATTTGGCAGTAAAATGTAGCAAGAAGTTTCCAAATTTTAGCGATTTGGAATACCTTTCCGCCAACTCCTGAACCTTAGAAACAAGGCAATCAACGGAGTCTTGGGATAAAGGGACGTCATGGATCAAGATGTTTTGGAAAAGGATAAACAGAGATTCATTCCATATCAGTTCATCCGATATGAGCTCTCGATGGCAGGGAAGGAACATAAACCTCCGCTCTTCTGTTCTTCCACAAAGTAACTTCTGGCAAAAACCAGAAATTTGACCCAAGTGCAAGCATTCTTTCAACACCCTTGAAATCACCTCACAAATGAAATTGTTTATCCCTTCTCTCCTGAGTATCAAAGGGAACACCAATGCATACTCAGCTGCTCTTTGGTGGATCTTGCAAAACTCGATTGTTGAAGACATCAGCACACGAGAGGCGGACTTCTCGAGAGACAAAAACTTTGGAAGCACAATCGAACATAGAACCTGGCTTGGCCAACCAAGCTCATCTTCCTCACTTCCACTCTGCAAATTAGAAAGTAAAACCGCAGCAGTCTCATCATCTGCATTCCAAGGCTCAATCAAAGCCAAAACTCTAAAAGAGTCCCTACCCTTCTCTAAGAAAAGTTTCCGAATTTCATTACACAAGGTTAAAACTCCAGAAGTAGACTCAAAGTTCGTAACCTGAGCTCTAAGATTCACCGCCATTTCATGATCATCAGCTTGTAACCCAACATTCATGGTATGATCAATGTTATCCACAACTTCTCTCTGATCTTCTTCCATATCCTCTCTGATTTGAGTCATCTCCTTCCCATCCCAAGAATCAACAACCAGCATTTCTGAATCTACATCATTGTATGATACAGGAAGCCATGGAAGAATTGTACCAGCAGAACCAACCTTCTCACTTAGCCAATCTGGTACAGAGTCAAAATCCTCCCCAATACTGCCATCATCAGCTGAATCCAAATCTAGATGAGTTATCCAATCAAATTTTGGTTTAGGAATTCTGTCGAGCAGGTTCTGTGCATCTCTCTGAACCCAGAAATCAACAACTTTACTACCACCACTACCCAACATTTCTCTAGCCAGCCAAACCAAATCACTAACGAAAAACCTCTGATACTCGAAACGAAGGAAAGATAGAATCTTTGACTGAACCATGTTGGGTAATGTCTCAATGAAAAGAACCCTAACGAAAAAAAACAATTTCATCAGCAACCCAAATCGGAATAGAGAAATCCAAATTGAAAATCTGGGCATTACTTCTTCGTAGCCGGAGATGAATTCTGGTCACATTGTTTCTTCAGCAATGAAACAAACGAGCTCCGGTTGATCGGCGCCGCCGCAGAGGAGGAGGAAGAAGAAGAGTTCGAAGCCTGGTCTAGCCACAGCGAAGCCTCGGTCTCCGGAGATGGACTCTTCAAGAAAATGTCCAACAGTGGAATCCACTCCTCCATTTTGTCCTTCGCTCTCTCTCTCAAGTCTCAACTGTAATAAACGAATTCTCTGTCAAGTCAACCACTTTAAAACGCAAACGCTCTTTAAAACGCAAACGCTCTTTAAAACGCAAACGCTCTTTAAAACGCAAACGCTCTTTTGGTCCACTAGTATTAATTCTATATGTTGTTGCAACTAATTACACAATCTGATTTAACTAATAAAACTCAGGATTTCTTCACTTTCTTGTGTCTCAAGAAACTAAGTTCCCAATCACTGCAGAATGGTCTAAACCCAAAGCACTCATTCATGAGAAAGTTTGCAAATCTAACGACAAAGCGAAGATCAATGTATCTCATGGACATGATTGTTACTAGATGTATTTGTTTCAATAACTTCATTCTCTAACACAATATGCAGTAACATTAAGTATCATTTTATGAATAAAATTTCCCAATTTTTATTTATTTTCCTATTCATACTATAAGAAATGTCACTAAACAAGAGCATTGAATTAATTTCTACACGCTTTAATTAGTACATTACTTTCTACTAAACTACTAAAGTAATACTAACTAATTTAAAGTAATCTTAACTAGTTTAAAGCAAAGTAGATTGATTTGAAAACGGTTCATGAGTCATTATCTTATTAGTGTATATACCACTCACAATCTCGTTTATATTTTGTAATCTTGTGTACGCATGTGATTGTTTGTTTACATACGTTAAACACACCCTGTCAAAAACATTCAACATGCACACAACACATTTTATTTATAACTAAGTTTGTAACTTCAAAGAATTGAAAATATATGAATGCTGGACTTGAATATTGTAAACAAACACATATTCTATATTGGATTTGAATATAGAGTAACACCACGAAGTCATGAGTCATGACTAACCCACTATGCTACAATCTACCGTCTAAATCTGAACTAGCATTTCACGAAATAAATTTCTTAATTTTTGTCATCTATTACTATTCATAACATTAAAATATTTCTAATAAGAGCTAAAGACTATTGAGCCATATTTTACTAAACTCCCGTCTTCACCACATCTAGTTTCTGCTAAACTACAAAGACAATCCTAGCTACTTTGCTTAAAGAATCGTTTGTAAGTCATCCATGAGTGGATCCTAATTAAAGTCACAATCACCTTTTGATTATGTAATGCAGCTGGTTACGTATTTGAATGACGTTAACACCATTTTAAAAGTACAATTCAATATCATGAACTAGCAATTTGTTAAAAAAAATCTTATAGTTTCCATCTATATAACTATATAATATAGCTATCAAAATGTTATTAATTAAGAGTAATTAAGACTATAGAGCCATATTTTTATATCCCTTCATTACATTACTATCGACAGTAGTTTTCTAGTTTTGAAAAGATGGTTTATGAGTCCATCATAAGTCTTTTTGATAGTGAATTTTTTAAGAGTCACAATCACCCTTTTTATATTTTCTAGTGTTGGTTGCGTATGTGATTGAAGATTGACGTAAACACCATTTTAAAAAGCACAATAATTCTATATGCACACGACAAGGACACAACACACACCACACCGGCTATAAATAAGTTAAGACTTTGCTTCTCCTCTTCTCATCACTTTTCTAATCTCTCAACATAAAATCCCACAACACAGCCCGAATTAAGACAGAGACAATGGCACAGCCCTTTCGCTTCATGCTTGATCAAACAGAAACAAAATCCTACGGCGATTTCATCCCCCGAAACCTTAGGCCGCTGATCGATCGTGCCATTCCACACGCTCGAGCTCAAATCTCGGGATCACCAGTCGTAGCCATCGGCCTTGCATCATCAGGTCAGACCTTCTTTGGCGTCAATGTGGAATTACCAGGTGTGCCTCTTAACTACTCCATCCACGCCGAACAGTTCCTTGTCGCCAACCTCGCCCTCCACTCCGAGCTACAACTCAAAGGCTTAGCCATCTCCACTAACGGCTACTACTTCCAGGCACCATGCGACCACTGCTGCCAATTTCTTAAGGAAGTCAGAGATATGTCTGATACCATAGTCGTGATCACGGACCCAACCGGCCAGAGCGGAACATTCAAGCCTTTTTCGACCTTGCTTTCGCAAGAATCAATCTCCCGGGAAAACGTCCTTCGCTTTCTCGAGCTGAGCTATAACAGCATCGGCTTTATAGATAGCAGTCTCTACATGGATATTTGCATTAATTCCGGTTGTAACCATCTAAATTGCAGGGCTCTAAGGGCTGCGACCATGTCGTACGCGCCGTATAGCACTTGTCCGTCGGGAGTGGCGCTGATAGATCGCCGAGGGAAAGTGTACAGTGGAGTGTACATGGAAAGTGTGGCGCATAACTCTAGTTTGGGGCCAGTACAAGCCGCACTGGTTGACTTCGTGGTTAATGGCGACGGCCAAGAGTTCAAGGAGATCGTCGAAGCGGTGCTGGTGGAGAGGAAATGTGGGGGATTGAGTCAAGAGGGCATTGCGAGGATGATTTTAGAGAAGATAGCCGACCCCGACTGCATTTTCAGGGTCTTACATTGCAAAAATAATTAAGTCCTCACACTAATGTGAGAAACGAGACGAGAACTCAACAAAAGAAATATGATTCATAATAGTTTAAAATATTATTAAAAAAGTTTGTGATTATGTAAGGGCAAATTATTACCCAGTTGGGCTATTTACATTGGTCTTAGTTATTAAACTGAAGATAATAAAAATATAAAATAAGGGTTTTCTTCGTGGGTTAAATCACTTTGCCCTAATTAGATATATGTCACCTTTTTGTGTTTGTCCGATTTCTATTACATAAGAATCGGAACGAAATAACGAATTAATTGAAGCAAAAACATGTGAAGTGGACTTCTTTTTCTGTTAAAACACAATATCTTTCGTCATGAAAATCTCCATCAATGAGAGAAAAAGAGTGATTTTGCAAACATATCAAAGTAGATAATTAATAAACTGCTATAAGTGTACAACTGATGAACAATGACATAATCTCAGAATTCTAGTTTGAAGTTCATGATCGATTGAATAATTTTTACTGAAAAAGATGGAAACAACTTATTTATCGAACCCTAAAAAAGGTCTCAGTACACAAGCATGTATTATTTCCCATAAACCAATCCTAAGAAATAACAAATTGCGTAAACTAATTAACGCAGATTATACCGTATAGCATTAGCAATAGTTCTTCGAAGATTAACTTAAGCAGTAACCTCCTGTAAGAAGTTAAAAGTCTTAATCAGAGTTGGAGAAATTAAAGTGGATTTTCTTAAAATGATAAAAGGTTGAGACTTGTAAAAAGAGCTGAGACATCAAAGTGATGACTTCTCTGACATGTTCACGTCATTATAACTTGTGGTTTCTCAACCAAGTTCATTGTCAGCCATTAGATCAGTTTCTTTTTTTGACAGCATGGATGATGAAATGAATCAATAATAATCTATTTTTTCAGTTCTGTAATATTGTTGTGGTTACATAACTTTCCTGAATTTAAGATCTTGATTGTTTCCTTTTTACTTGGGATTTTTCTATGTTAATTAGTTTAGAATGGTTCATCTTGTTATCGCTGCTCAAGTGTTTGGTTTCAACTACATACTCTTACACACTATGTAGTTACTTTAATTATCATTATGAATAAAGTTTCCCAATTTTTATTTATTTTACTATCCATGTTATAAAAACGTGACTAATTAAGACCACTGAATTAATTTTGACCTCTTTACTCTTTAGTACATTACTTTCTATTAAACTACTAAAGTAATACTAACTATTTTAAAGTAATCATAACTAGTTTAAAGCAAAGTAATTTGATTTGAAAACGGTTCATGAGTCATTATGAGTCTTATTAGTGTATATACCACTCACAATCTCGTTTATATTTTGTAATCTTGTGTACGCATGTGATTGTTTGTTTACATACGTAAATACACCCTGTCAAAAACATTCAACATGAACACAACACTTTTATTTATAACTAAGTTTGCAATTTCAAAGAATTGAAAATATATCTATGATGGACTTGAATGATTATTGTCAAAAAATACATATCCTATATTGGATTTGAATATAGACTGTAACACCACGAAGTCATGAGTAACTCACTATGCTACAATTCTACTGTCCACATTTGAACTAGCATTTCACGAATAATTTTTTTAATTTTTTTCCATCTATACTAGCCAAACCATATAAATATTTGTATTAAGAGCTAAAGACTATTGAGCCATATTTTACTACACTTCCGTCTTTACCACATCTAGTTTCTGCTAAACTACAAAAATAATCCTAGCTACTTTGGTTAACAATTTGTTTGTAAGCTAGTAATCCATGAGTGGATCCTAATAATTAAGAGTCGCAATCACCTTTTGATTATGTTGTGCGTGTTACATATGTGCATGACGTTAACACCATCTTAAAAGGTACAACTCATATGCATGAACTAGCAATTTGTGAAAGAAAAAAAATCTTTCAGTTTTCATCTATATAGCTATATAATAAAACTATCAAAATGTTATTAATTAGTAGTTAAGACTATTGAGCCATATTTTTTACATCTCTTCTTTACATTACTATCATCTACAGTAGTTTTCTAGTTTTGAAAAAGATGGTTTATGAGTCCATCATAAGTCTTTTTGATAGTGAATTTTAAGAGTCACAATCACCCTTTTTATATTTTGTAGTGTGGTTGCGTATGTGATTGAAGATTGACGTAAACACCATTTTAAAAGTACAATTCTAAATGCACACGACAAACACAACACACACCACACCGGCTATAAATAAGTTAAGACTTTGCTTCTCCTCTTCTCATCTCTTTTCCAATCTCTCAACAAAAAATCCCACAACACAACCCGAATTAAGACAGAGACAATGGCACTACCCTTGCGCTCCATTCTCGCTCCAAATGAAACAGAATTCTCCGGTGATTTCACCGCCGAAACCATTATGCCGCTGATCAATCGGGCGCTTCCACTCGCTCGTACTCTAAACCCGCAGTTACCCCGCGTAGTCGTGGGCCGAGGATCCTCAGGTCGGACCTTCTTAGGCGTCAATGTGGACTTACGAGGTCTGCCTCTTCACTACTCTATCCACGCCGAGCAGTTCCTTGTCGTCAACCTCGCCCTCCACAACGAGCGAAAACTCAACTGCTTAGCCATCTTCGCTGGCGGCACCTTCTTCTACGCGCCATGCGGCCACTGCTGCCACTTTCTTCAAGAAATCCGAGATGCGTCTAATACCCAAATCTTGATCACGGACCCATTATTCCGCCAGAACTCCATGCCTCTTTCGACCTTCCTTCCGCAAAAATATTTCTCCGTCTACAATGAGGTCCCGGAATACTTCGCTCGCCTTCTCGACCACAATCGCCGTAACGGCCTCACCCTCATTGATCCCAATCCCATCAGAGAGATCTGCGTTAATTCCGACAGTTGTAACCATCTAAAGTGCAGGGCTCTAAACGCGGCTAACCGATCGTACGCGCCGTATAGCAATTGTCCGTCTGGAGTGGCGCTGATGGATCACCAAGGGAAAGTGTACAGCGGATGGTACATGGAATCAGTGGCGTATAACCCTAGTTTGGGGCCAGTACAGAATTACAAGGAATCTGCCGCGTTATATAAATTTGCCCAATTGGGGCCAGTACAAGCTGCACTGGTTGACTTCGTGACTAATGGTGGCGGTCACGAGTTCGATAAGATAGTCCAAGCGGTGCTGGTGGAGAAGAGAGTTGCGATGTTTAGTCAAGTGGCCAGGGCGAGGAAGATTATAAAGAAGATAGCCCACGACAGCTGCGTTTTCAAAGTCTTACATTGCCCGGAGCCGGTGAAGTCCTCAGAATAATGTGAGAAACGAGACGGGAACTCACCCTTAAACATAAAAAAAAAATATGATCACTAGTCCTCAGAATTATGATAAAAAAAATTTATGGAAAATGTAAGGGGAAATATTAACCTAGTTGGGCTAGCTATTACATTTATCTTAGTTATGAAACTGAAGATATTAAAATAATTAATATGTGTGTTTTCTTCTTGGGTTCATAGTAGTACGTTTTAATAGCGTCAATGCAGTAATCTTACGATCTCAAATCAATTTGCCCTTAGAAATATTATCTTCTTTGTTATATTCGAACGTAATAATTAATTGAACCATATTGTATATAATAAATCTGAACTCTGAAGTGATACAGTTGTAGACTCTTTTTGTATTTTTGTATTTTTTTTTTTGCTAAAGCAAGATACAATGTTTTTGGTCATGAATCTCCATCAATGAGAGAAAACGAGCGATTTTGCAAACATATTAAAGTAGAGAGTAAAGTCCTACTACAGGTGTTCAACTGGTGAACAATGACATGGTCTCATAATTTTTATTAGTTTGAAGTTCATGATTGAATAATTTTTACAGAAAAAGATGGTAAAAACTTGATTTTTCGAACCCCCAAAGAAAAAGTCCCATTACACAAGTATGAAACTAAATTTGGTTTATTGGATATAAACTCTAAACGACGCCGTAATATTCATCATGGGACAATCTACAAAAACGGCGACGTTGGCTTCTGTGTTCTGTCTGAAAAAAAAACCCTAAAAAAATTATTTTTAGCGTTACAAAGTGATTTATTTGTATCTCATGGATTTGGTGTTGCATTATTTATTCACGACGCTAATGAACCACATGTTTGCTGTCATCTAGGGTTGTTTTAGGATATGGAAGCAGTCGACGAACCACCGCTGCGCAAACGGAAAGTTGAAGAGACCATCGTGTCGCATGATGTAGTTAGTAGCGGCTTTATATCGGAAGAAGAATGGTCTGCCGCTGTAAATAACGATCCACCATCTGGATGGACTGACGAATATGATGATGATGATGATGATGATGATGATGATGATGATTGATGTTGATGATGATGTAGTTAGTAGCGGTTTTATATCGAAAGAAGAATGGTCTGCCGATGTAAATAATGATCCACCATATGGATGGACTGACGAAGATGATGATGATGTGGTCACGGATTTGGAGCAAGAGTTATATCGCCAAATTCGCGAATCCGACGTAAAGATACATATTTTCCCTGATCTCAACTTATTCATGTGTGACTTTGATAATATTCTCGTACGTAATGATTGTGGTTCGCAGGGATTTGATGTTGACATACGTATTCCGAGTAGTTTTCTTTGTGTACAATAGTGCTAACAATGATTACTATCGTGATGCTGACATTGTTGGCATTTGCGCTAGAGTGGGACTCCATTGGTACAACTTTCACAAGGTAAAAATTCTCATATTTCTAACTAGATTGGAACCATTGTGTTCTGTATCTGCGACTTGTGATTAATTTGATATTTTTCTCTACCACTGATTTCAGGGCTCAAACCTTATGTTGATGCACGTAGATAAATATAATTCTAGATTCTGTGCGCTTATGACTTACCATATAACTGCTGAGGCTGTTGATCCGGACAACGACTCACATTTCACTTTCCAGACATGTGTTACACAAGCTACATGTAAAAACGATGAAGACCTGAGGATACTGACTGAAGTTTGTAGAATAAAACCCAAGATTCAAGGTAAATTAATTTATTAGTGGGGTTGTTTTCTTTTTGTTTTCATAATCTTGATGATACTGGAAAGTGTTGTAAAAAAGGTATTGGAGACAAACCAAAGCGATGGAATGGCGAAGCAATTGATGATTTCTACAAAGGCAATCTACCTAAGTGGATATCGGATGATGCTTTGATGCCATGCAGTGAGCAAGATCAGTTTTATGAGGTGCAAGAGTCAGAGATCCGAGAACACAACTGGCTTAATCTATACACTGAAATCGCGTTATACTCGCTGTGGGAAGGAGACTTGAGGCTCGAGTCTTGTGTGCCGCTGCAGATTATGAAGGTCATTGTAGAGACTCGTGAAGCTGTTGAGTCAAAGGAAAAGTTGATGGCTGGAAATGCAATCTTCTACATTAGTTTCAGATACTCGAATGCTCCTCATGGTCCACCTCAAGATCACAGAGCCATTGTAAGAAGAACAGTCGATGGGATTCCAGGACATGTTAGTCTTGAGTTTAAGTGTTGGCTCCAGGATCTGTGAAAAGACAATCCAGTTCTCGAAGAAAACTATTATCGTCAAGTTCGTGAATCTGGCTTCAGATTCTTTACATGACATTGTTATTAGTGTTGAGAGAGTGGCACATTCTTTATAAACAAGATTTCAGAAGTTGTTATAATTGAAGAATTAATTTCCTCGGTCTCTATCACAGTTTGGTCTAAAGATTATGTGTATACAAGAAGTGTTTGGACCACAGCTTTAAGCCATGGGGAGTTTTCTAGAGTAAACAACGTACATGGGATCTGAACGCCCTGGATTTGGAGATATATCAACGGCCTGGATTGATCAAAAGTTGAAAGAACTTCATCACAAAGAAAGAGTAAAAAAATCTCTTAAAAGGCTTTTCTATGAGAAGGTGTGTTGATGAAATATACAGAAATACCTGTGGGGCTTCAAATCCTCCGGCGTAGTGAAAGTATGATCCGACAATGAGAGCATGATCTGCATCGCCAGTTGATGTCCATATCGAGATTGCTTTAGTAAAGAAGCAACGGTTCGAGAAGCTGCAAAGAAAGAGGAAGTGATCGGGTTGAAACCATGCAGATATGTATATTACAAGACTTGATGGGTTTATGTTAAAGAGAACCTCATTAGAGCGAGTCCTCCGGGCTTAAGGATTCTGTTCATTTCCTTGAACACTTCAAGCGGCTTTGTAAGATAATCCACACTTACCTATTGATGAAATGCCAAGAAACATACAAATTTGTAAAAACTTGAGGTTTTCAATGAAGAACTGTAAGTTTTAGAGATAAATGAGAAAGTTTGGTCTTACCACATTGGTAATAAATTGGAAAGAATTGTCTTCAAAAGGCAGCTTTGGATTGACATTCAAGTCTTGGACTATGTACTCGGTGAGAACCTGAAAGAAAGTATTAGATCCCATGATATGATGATTCATCTAATCTCTAAGTAGTACAATACATAGTACTGCATCTTCTTTACCGGATTTCGCTTAAGCTCTTCTTCGTTCATACCCATTCCAACTATTCGTTCCTGCCTATACCCCAGTGGATAATGACTGACCTATGTAACATAACAGCCAATAATCTAACTTCAGAGGATTCTCAATACAAACTTTATCACACACAAAAAATTGTTAAAAGGATTTGGATTTAGTACATACCCAACTACTACACATATCGAGTATGCTCACTCCCGGAGTATCGCTCTGAGGCAAAACCTTGGAGTAATATTTTGTCAATGCAGCTATGGCTGGATCATCAATGTGTGTCACAAACCTTGGAGCTTCATAGAATGTTGAATCAGACGACCTTAGGACAAGTTTATTACACAAGCAACAAGACCTCAGTATGTCTCAAAGCAAAACTATAGCTCAAGCAATAAAGATAAGAAAACAGAGCAAGACTATAACAAAAGCTTGGAAGTGTTGTATCTTACTCATCGAATCTCTGGAAATCTTCTTCTTTGAAAGGGAAAGTCTCGGGCCAATCCACCTTATTCAACGCCTAAAACCAAGCAAACGAGTTCAAATTTCATAAAGCTACAAACTTTGAACATTTTAACGACATTTCGATTTCTGAATCCCTAAAGGTACAGACTTTGAACAATTAGCTATTGAAACGAAACTCTAACTGAAGCTAAAGAGAGTAAAAGACCTGTTCGACGGGAGAAGGATTAGTCTGCCTAGCGGAAGCAATGAAAGATTTACCGCCAAAATTACCAGACATGTTGTTGTTCATCCACAAAGAAGCGCCGCCAAAACCACCAAGAACCAACCGGCGACGTGAAGAAGCGCGAATCCAACGGTGGAAAGGTTTCGAAGCAGCCGTGGGAAGATTCAGAGCAGAGGAAGCTCGGAGGAAAGGAGAAGTTCCGGTGGAGGAGAAAATCGGAGGCAGAGGATTGGATCTGAGGCTGAGAAAATTAGCCGTTTTTGACATTGTTTCATTAATTGATGGGTTTTGTCTGATTTGCAAAAAGATTTGAACTTTTAGGAGAGAACATGACGATGAAGATGATGTGTCGCATATCGATCGATGAAGATGACGATTCGAGTCTAGTGATCCAAACCACTCCTACGTGGTCGTTTCTCTCTGTTAGGGGCTTTTAATTGTTTTTTACAAAGTTTTAGGGAGTAACTGTAAATAAAATAAAGTCAAATAAGACAAAAACGTTTCTTTTTTCTGTCTACAGAAATAGAAGAAAGAAAAACAAATAATTCCAACTCTAAATCAAGATTCAAAGTAACACAATTATCCTGCTTAAAAAGTTTCAATCCATATTCATTAAAAAAAATTAACTGGAATTAACTTAAGAAAAAAAAAATCATATGAACTTTGAATTTGTGAGTTGTGTAAGCTTATTTTTCGAACAAATATATTATACATTTAAGTTCAAAATGATCTACCCAAGTGCTCAATTATGAACAAGATTCAATTTCAAAGGCAAAGAGAAAATCCATGTATATCATGGACTTGAGCATTCTTAGATGTTTTTACATTGTCACAATCTCACACACTATTCAATGAATCTAATTAGTATCACTTTTAAGAATAAAGATTCCCAATTTTTGTTTGTTTCAGTATTCATACCATGAATTTGTGACTAATTAAGACTATTGAATTTTATTTTTTTTAACAAATCTTTAGTATATAAAAAAAAAACTACTTAAGTAACCTGTAACCCTAACTACTTAAAAGCAAATTTGTTTTGAGAAATGGTTCATGAGTCTTGATGACGGAGATACAGTCATAATCTCGTTTATATTCTTGCGTGTGGATGTAATTCTTTACCTCCGTGGTAAACACACAAATTTTAAAAGCATTCATATACACTTAACACACATCACATATCTGGTAATATTAGTTTGCAATTTTCGAACACATATTCTATATCAGATTTGACACTATCAAAATAAATAATCGTCATGCTACAATATATCCACCGACAATTGAACTAGCATTTTACAAATAAACTTCTTAATTTTGATCTATATTACTATTCAAACCATTAAATGTTACTACCAAATAAAAGTTAAGGACTATTAGTCTTCCTAGAATACTCTTCATTAAATTACATTACTTTATACTTACTAGAAAATTAACCCTAATTACTACTTTGCTTTAAAAGCTAGTTCATGAATGTTAGATAGTCACAATCACCTTTTTTAATCTTGTTGTTCACACACTAACTATTATTTGCGTATACGAATGACCTAATTAAACACGGTTTTAAAAAGTACTTTCACAATATGCAAACAGACACAACACACCTATATAAATAGGCAAAGACTCAATATCACTTCTCATCTCATTTCATATCTTAAAACACGATCCTAAATTAGACAGAGACAATGGCCCAACGTCCCAACTTGTTATCTCATTTCCAAAATCTCGTCGTAGAATCTCAAAACAGGGCAATGGCACAAGATAAGTACAAGTTCGTTTTCACTGCCAACGAAGCAGCATCGGAAGGTGTCACCGAACCCATCAGACTACCAAAGCTGATCAGAAAGGCGATGTCATTGGCTAGGGGTCCAATCTCCAAATACAAAATCGGAGCCGTTGGACGCGCATCATCGGGTCGGGTCTACTTAGGCGTCAATGTCGAATTCCCAGGTCTTCCTCTTCACCACTCCATCCACCCCGAGCAATTCCTCGTAACCAACCTCGCCCTCAACTCCGAGAAAGGCCTCCGTCAGTTAGCTGTCGCCATCTCTAATGACTGCATCGAATTCGGCGCGCCGTGCGGAAACTGCCGCCAGTTTCTTATGGAGACCAGCAACGAGGTTGACATCAAAATCCTGCTCAAATCAAAGCATGAAGCAGAAGGATCATTCGGGAAACTTAAACTCCTCCTTCCGTACAGATTCTCCCCCGACGACGTCCTCCCAAAGGGTTCCCCTCTCCTTCTCGAGAAGCGCGATAACTGTCTCATCCTCTCGCGTTCTGCCGGAGAGATATGCTCGTCAGATTGTTCCCATTTGAAGTGCAAGGCTCTAGCCGCGGCAAACAATTCTTTCTCGCCGTACACTGACTCTCCCTCGGGAGTGGCGCTGCGGGATGAGGACGGGATCTTGTACCGTGGATGGTACATTGAATCAGTGGCGTATAGCCCAAGTTTGGGACCGGTACAAGCTGCGCTGGTTGATTTCGTGGCTCGTAGCCGAGGCAAAGGGTTCGATAAGATCGTTGAAGCGGTGCTGGTGGAAAAGAATAATGCCAGGGTGAGTCAAGAGCGCACGGCGAAGATGATTTTAGACACTATAGCAGCTCCGAACTGCGATTTCAAGGTTTTCCATTGCGACGTGGATTTCCAAAAAAGTTTATTAGTGAATAGTGATAGATAAAAAAAACGATACTATTAGCAAGGAAAATAATAGCCAGTAGGGGATTACACTGGTCTTCGTTATTAAACTATTTTATTATCCTATCATAATTATGCTTTGTTTACTTCTTGGTTGGGTTCCTTAAAACTTTTGATAATGTCACAGAATCATAAGTATGTTGTGTTTTCTTCTTTGGTTCATGTTATATAATGTGATTTGATTCTTTATGTTATTATTTATGTTAGTCTGTATTTCTATGAAAGCATGTTATATATAAAAAGGGTTTCTTTGAGAAGTAGTACGTTTTCAGAACTTAATTAGAAAAGCAGTACAATTACTATTCAATATTAGCAGGAACCCAGCTTTCTACTGTTACTCTAATAGATATTCTCCTCTAATAGAGCAAAAAGAGGATTGGTGCAGTGACGAAAATGCCCTTTCTTCTAATAAGCACAATTTTCGACGGAACTCGCGTCTCTCTCCACCCATCTCTCTATCTTGCAACTCCATCTCTATAGTTCTCATCTCTCTCTCCGCTCTATCTCTGCAATTTTGTTCCATCTCTACAACTTTCATCTCTCTCTCTCTCTCTCTCTCTTTCTTGTTCAAATCTCCGATCGATCTACTTTTGATAAGCTTGATTTTTGGATGACATTTCATATTGTACTCATCGATAAGGAATTAGAGAATGGAGATTTGTTCATCTCTTTTAACAGGATACGCCGGCGCCGTCTTCTACATCGTCGTCATGTCGTTTTATGTTCGAAGGTTCTCCGTTGCGTTGGAGATGCGTTAGATTGTTAGTAGCGGCGATTTGATTCTTCATCTTCTTCCTTCTTATTCTCCGAGACTGGATTTGGGACAAAGAATTTCAATCCAGCGAGTACAAGGGAAGGAGGCTTGAAAGATAAAATCGACATTTCTCCACCTTTATTTGGTGGTCGTGGCTCATGGGTTCCCTTCGATCTTGAAGCCAAATCTTTATTTATTTCTCTCTTAGGCTCTTGCCAAAAGCCGAGACGCCGCCATCCGCCAATTAAGCCCAAAACGATTTCGAGAAATATAGACAATTTTAGGTAATCCTCACCAAAACCAAACCCTCACTCACTTTTTTAACATTCATCTCTCTTAGTTTCATCTACATCTCTCGATCTCAATTTCGAAAATGGGTGAGCTTCTCGCTCTTGTTGATCTACGTAACTACTGATTTATGCTTTCTTCGTTGATGTTTTTTTTTTTTGAATCTGATCGTGACTTTGATTTTCTGTTTTGGTTTGTGTAGCTAACAAGAAGATTAATATCAGAATCAATGGTAAGTGTTTTCCTATTGTATTCCAAAGGTTTTTGTTAGTTTTCAGTAATTTGGATATATGGAATCTAAGTTTTTAGTCTTTGTCAAGGTTTCAAAAGAATCAGACATTTGGTTGCTAGAGTTGTTCTTTAGAGGGATGATGTTAAGCTCGACGCTGTGAACGATCTGTTCATCACCACCAAATACATGGTTCGTGTTTCTCATCCTTTTGATGATGTTTTGATCTGAATATGAACTACAAATTTATCTTAATTTTTGTTGTCACCTCGTAATTGGATAATGAATCAAATCTAAATTTGGTAAAACGCTTATAGCTGCAGTTGTTATGTATAATTACTTCAGATGGTTTCCAGAAGGTAAAAACCTCCATCTGAAAATCTCTTGATTAGTGATTTAGAAATGTAGTTGAAGGCTGTAATTGTTGTTGTTGTTGTTAGGTAAAATTGTATTTGCGGCACCGTCTAGGCCTCTTGTGATGCAGCAGATTGAGGCGTGTCATAATATTGTTGGAATACCTCGAGTATGTGATTCTCTTTAAACAGATGTTGAGAATTTGTTTGCTTCTTTTATCAGACTTTTAGATATATTTTTGAGAAATGTGGGTTAAATTAACTGCAGGAATGGACTATTGACTTGACGGGTCAGACATGCCCAGATTAAAAGAGCCTTCTTGTGGAAAAGCAAACGGGTTTTCTTTGTCACTCCACAAGTGTTAGAGAAGGATATACAGTCAGGTGATGCTCGGGTTTATTATATCAAAATTCTGAGCTGAAACCTCTTAATGCTTATTTAATTTGTTCTCAAATTACATGAAAGTGTATGATTCTAATTACATGAAAGTATATTTAATTTGACTTTTTTTTTGTTTTTTTGCTTGTGGCCTGAAATATCTCAGCGCCGGCTCTGTTGTCACCGTTGCCTTTCACGTTATCAAAGAGAAAGAGAGATCATATTCAGAGAGGGAATAACTACCATTTTATTTTTCTTTTGGTCTAAGATTACAAGCCTTTTCTAGTTTAGATTTCATTCATTGTGATTGGGAGATTTTAAAGTTTGTTGATATACTCTTATAGTGTCTATATTTTGGTATATGTTTTGTCTGCCTTACGAGAAATGATGATCCAGTATCTGAAAGATTGACTCGGATGAAAGCCTTACCTTGAGATTTAGCTTCAGAGCCCTTGACGAAAGTTATAGTAAATTGAGTTAGCTTTCCAACGGCGGTGATTTCAGGCCTATCAGAGCAGTAGTTCAAGATTTATGACCGATTTAGTGCACAGATATCAATATGATGAGTAAAAGAAGGTCATCCCGAAATTTCAAGATTTTAGACCAGAGGTTGTAGCGACTTAGTGCAGAGTGTACAGATCATAGAATCCTTAACACACCCAAAAAAAACAAGTGCACTATCTGAAGACATTGTTTGTTATGTAGTTTAGTTTCTTACCTAAGTTACAAAAATTAACATACATGCTCAAAGAACCTTCTATTAAATTAGCAAAAGTCCCAAAATCCAAATAATACCCAAGTGCCAATATATAATGGGCCTTCTCCATCACGAGCCTCTGCAACTTCTTCTATACAAACTCCATTTATACATCTACACAGTTAAACAAGTTTCTTCAGAGATGCTCTTGTAAAAAGATTAAGAAAAACTTAACAATTTCAAAGAAAAACACTCAGAGAAGAAAAAGACTCACCTTTATAGTCCATCACACTCTCTTTGCAGTTTCCAGGTTGATTTACCATCGTCATGTTCCAAATAGTCGATCTGTACGGTACATTTGGCGGACGGATAGTCGATCTGTACGGTACATTTGGCGGACGGATAGTCGATCTGTACGGTACATTTGGCGGACGGATAGTCGATCTGTACGGTACATTTGGCGGAAGGATAGTCGATCTGTACGGTACATTTGGCGGACGGATAGTCGATCTGTACGGTACATTTGGCGGACGGATAGTCGATCTGTACGGTACATTTGGCGTCGATCTGTACGGTACATTTGGCGGACGGATAGTCGATCTGTACGGTACATTTGGCGGACGGATAGTCGATCTGTACGGTACATTTGGCGGACGGATAGTCGATCTGTACGGTACATTTGGCGGACGGATAGTCGATCTGTACGGTACATTTGGCGGACGGATAGTCGATCTGTACGGTACATTTGGCGGACGGATAGTCGATCTGTACGTTACATTTGGCGGACGGATAGTCGATCTGTACGGTACATTTGGCGGATGGATAGTTTGATTTGTACGATATATTCGATGGTACGATGTATTCGATGGAGGGATAGTTTGATTTGTACAATATAGTTAAGGAGCACATGGGGAGTGCTGGGCTGCAGACTGTAAGAGCTCGTCCTCATTCTTCTGTTGATCATCAATGTCAATGTGAATCTCTGGTGGAGCAAGCGCTCGTTTCTCCACAAAGTGAAGTCTTTTTTATCCCCAATCAATTTTCTAGCAATGTACAAGAAGAGCGTCTCCAAGTAGTAGTTGCTCTTTGTTGATATCTAGTAGTACTTTAGATTATTCCCGTGAAATCAACCATTGTCATTTAAGTCATACTCCCATTGTCTAGGTAACAAATAATCCGCAGCAAAACATGGCAAGTTAAATTGATAATGAATTTCTTACCCTAACCAGAGTTTATTCCAAGATCCAAATTGTCTAACTCTAACTTAACTCTACACATATCGACCTGACATTAAGTGAATTTAGGAGATTTATTTCAACACCATACAAACTAAATCTTAGGAAAAGAGAAAGAAAAGGGTCTTCTTACTATTATCTAACCCTTAATCCACCAAAGTATATTGCGTAACTAAATCAAGAAGGAGAGACACACTAAACCGAGAAGCAATTATCCAGGGACGAAGGAGAGTACTGATCAGCTTGGCCTTTGTGTCGTTTGAGATTGAGCGACGGCGTCACGGTTCTAAGAAAACTCTCAATTGCTTTTAATGTTGTTACAAGAAACAAATAGTCAAAAACAAAAATCTTTTAATTGCTTTTAATGTTGTTCTTCTTCTTCGTTGACGCCTACCTAAGCTTAAAAGATCAAAAACAAAAGATCCATTTTTACCAAATGTGTGCAGTAATTAAAGACACAAACACAAAACCACCACGTGATCAATAATCACTAAAGAGAAAATCAATTATTCACCTTTGCTTCCTTCTTCTTCATCGTTCTCCTCTTTACCATCTTCTGCAATCTCAAGTTTTTTCGAAAGTTTCTCCTTTCCACTTGATGATTTCAGCGCCGCCATTCTCCACCACGGAACCTACAACAACATCTTAATCGATTCTCAACTTAATAACAAATACTAACCAAAAACCCAACAAATAAACCTTAATCGATGAGAATCGCAGAAATAGCTACACACCAAAGAAGAAGTAAACGGTAACCTTTTGATAGAGAGCACCATTCCCTAATTGAAATCAAAAGACTCCCGAGTAAAGAACAACAACTAACTCAAAAGATAAAAAAAACTCTAATTTCACTTCATATCTTAGTTCATGTCTAAGGATTGTACCAGATTAAGATATCAACAGTTCCATGGAAAGAGCTTAACTTTCAAGTGCTGTATGCAATTGAATTAAAAATCTAAACTTTCTCTAAATCGAATCATAGCTTTGTAGAAGCCCTAAAATCCTAAATCTAGAAAGAGCGAATCCAAGTGACCACATAGATCCAGAAATCTAAAAACTAATCAATAAGCCTGAATTTATTTTGTTATGAGAACAGATCCGAGACAGACCCATCAAGAGATGATTCCTAAAGCACCAAACTTTGAACAATTTCGATGAAATCCAGAGAAATTACGCAAAATCAGGATATACCCACAAGGAATTACGAAAAGTTACAGAGAAAGGACGAGAGAGAGATGAATTGCAACAGACCTGAAATGAGTCGGCGAGAGGAAGAAGAAGAAGAAGAAGATGATGAAGAAGTGAAAAAGCCCTGAAGGAGGAAGAGGAAGATGAGAACGTTGACGACAGTGAGAGCAATTGTGGCGTTCTTGAACGAAAATAGAAAAACCAAACCCGACAAGCTTGCTTGGATGTTATCCAAATTCCCACCCAATGATACGTTTACTCTCACTAAATCTTCTCGATCCTTCAAACCCGATACAACTATTATTCTCCATTTTCGCTAACAAGAAGAAATAAAGATTGAATTTTTTTAGATACCCAGAAACAATGAAGCAGAGATCATAGAGAAGAAGAAGAATAGTAGTTATTGTGGTCCATGAATTCGAGAAAAATTCTGATTGTTTTAAGTATAGTGATGGCATTGTCGTAAATATAAGAAATATCTGAGGGTTACAATGTCTTCAAAACAGTGAAGCACAGTAAAACTAGGGGTTTTCCCAATTGTAAATAGGAACCGTACTAGTTTCCATATTAAGTTTCAAAAACGTACTATATTCCCAAATATCTCATATAAAAATCACATTGACAATTTTCCTTACTAAAAGTATCGTTTTTTATAAAATGAAGTGTAAACGAACTTCATTTCTGCTGCTTCGCTGGGAGTGTAAACGAACTTCATTTTATTAATTTGTATCTATTTCAACCCATTCATCCTTCTCATTCGTTTCTCTTTTTATTATGAAGGAAACTAATTTATGATTGTTATTTCTTAAATAATCATATGACATGGTTTGAACTTTGAATTTGTGAGTTGTGCTAGCTATTTTCTTATTTTGCTGAAAAAATCATATATATTAAATTTAAAAACTTCTATCAAATTAAAAAAGCACCCATTCGTGAGGGTCCTTTGCAATTTCAAAGAAAAAGTAAAGATCGATGTATATAATGGACTTAATTAGTATTGTCACAGTCTCACAAGTACTATGCAATCAATTTAGTTATCTAATTCCCAATTGTTATATATTTTATTAGTCATACCATGCATGAAATCATGTGCCTGATTAAAGACTATGTTATAACTATTATTTTTTACAACTCTTCAGTACAGTTGTATTCTACAAAACTACTAAAGTAATATTAACTACTATATAAAGCAAATTAGCTTTGAAAATGGTTCATCAGTCTCAGTCATCATGAGTCTTGTTGGCAACGGATACAGTCACAACCTTGTTTATATTTTGTAATCTTGCGTGTGCGTGTCATTCTTCACGTACAAGGTAAACACGTTATTTTAAAGCATTCAACATGCACATCTTTTAACCATTCTTTAGTATAGTATACTTTCTTCAAGAGTACTAGAGTAACCGTAAACAACTTAAAAGCAAATTTGTTATGAAAAATGGTTCATGATGAGTATCTTGATGACGGATACATAATCTCGTTTTTTTTTTTTTTTCATAATCTCGTTTATATTCTTGCGTGTGCATGTAATTCCTTACTTACGTGGTAAACACCATTTTAAAAGCATTTTTTATACATACACATCACACATCTGGTAATATTATTAGTTTGAAATTTTGAAACACATATTCTATATCAGATTTGACACTACTATCAAAATTAATCATCGCTATGCTACAATCTACCGACAATTGAACTAGCATTTTACAAATAAACTTCTTAAAGTTTATCAATATTACTATTCAAACCATTAAATGTTACTACTAAATAAAAGTTAGGGACTATTATATTAGTCTTCCTAGAATACTTTTCATTACATTATTTTATATTATATATACTAACTAGAAAATTAACCCTAACTAGCTACTTGGCTTAAAAAGCTAGTTCATGAATGTTGATAGTCACAATCACCTTTTTATCTTGTACTGTCACACACTAACGTATTGTTTGCGTATACGAATGACCTAAACACGATTTTAAAAAGTACTTTCACAATAAGCACACAGACACAACACACCTGTATAAATAGGTAAAGACTTACTCTCAATTCTCATCTCCTTTCATATCTCTCAACATAAAATCTCAAAACACGACAATGGCACAACGTCCGAACTTGTTATCTCATTTGCAAGATCTGGTCACAAAAATTAAAAACATGACAATGGCACAAGATCGGTTCAAGTTCGTTTTCACTGCCAACGAAGCAGCAACGGAAGGCGTCACCGAACCCATCAGACTTCCAAATCTAATCAGAAAGGCGATGTCACTCGCTCGGGCTCCAATCTCCAAATACAAAGTCGGAGCCGTTGGACGCACGTCATCTGGTCGGGTCTACTTAGGCGTCAATGTCGACTTCCCAGGTCTTCCTCTTCACCACTCCATCCACGCCGAGCAATTCCTCGTCACCAACCTCGCCCTCAACTCCGAGAAAGACCTCTGTGAGTTAGCCGTCGCCGTCTCTGTTGACGGCAAAGAATTCGGCACGCCGTGCGGATACTGCCGCCAGTTTCTTATGGAGATGAGTAACGCGCTTGACATCAAAATCCTGTCCAAACCAAAGCATGAAACAGGATCATTCTCGACCCTTAGACTCCTCCTTCCGAACGTCCTCCCGAAAGGTTCCCCTTTCCTTCTCGAGAAGCGCGATAACTGCCTCACCCTCTTGGGTCCTGCCGAAGAGATATGCTCATCAGACTGTTCACATTTGAAATGCAAGGCTCTAGCCGCAGCAAACAATTCGTTCTCGCCGTACACCGAGTCTCCGTCGGGAGTGGCGCTGCTGGATAACGACGGGAAGTGGTACTATGGATGGTACATTGATTCAGTGGCGTCTAACCCTAGTTTGGGACCGGTACAAGCTGCGCTGGTTGATTTCGTGACTCGTAGCCGAGGCAAAAGGTTCAATAAGATCGTCCGAGCGGTGCTGGTGGAAAAGAATAACGCGATCGTGAGTCAAGAGCGCACAGCGAAGATGATTTTAGATACTATAGCAGCTCCAAACTGCGATTTCAAGGTCTTTCATTGCTCTGTGGATGGCGCAAAAAGACTCAAGTATCTTCGTGATACGCTGGTGATAGATACGTCAGTAGGGGATTACGCTGGTCTTCATTATTAAACTATTTTATTATCCTATCATAATTATGCTTTGTTTACTTCTTTGTTCATTAATTAAACCTTATAATAATGTCATAGAATCATAATTATGTTATGTTTTCTTCTTGGGTTCATGTTACCTTTCAGTGATGTCAATATATAATATATTCATAATTATGTTATGTTTTCTTCTTGGGTTCATGTTACCTTTCAGTACATGTCAATATATAATATATTCATAATTATGTTTTGTTTTCTTCTTTGGTTCATGCTACCTTTTAAAATAATTTCAGTGTACTAATCTTCCCATCTCAAATCACTTTGTACTTATAAATGTCAGCTTACGAATATTATTTTGTGATCTGATTCTCTTCTAAAATAAGAAGTAAGAACAAAAAAAAAATGTTTTTGGAAAACCAGGAAAAGAAAAAAAATGTCTTTGAATGAATCTCCATTAATGAGTAAGATAAAAAAAATTTCATTTGCAAACACATCAAGGTGGAGAATAAGTTGACAAATATATAATACATTTAAGTTCAAACTGATCTATCCAAAGTACTCATTTCTGAAAAAGATTCAATTTCAAAGACAGAGAAAATCCATGTATATTATGGACTTCAGTATTATTAGATGTTTTTATATTGTCACAATCTCACACAGTATTCAAGGAATTAAATTATCACTTTTGTGAATAAGATTCCCAATTTTTGTTTGTTTCAGTATTCATACCATGAATTTGTGACTAATTAAGACTACTGATTTTTTTTTTTAAACCATTCTTTAGTATAGTACTTTCTACAAGACTACTAAAGTAACCCTAACTACTTAAAAGCAAATTTGGTTTATGAGTCATCATGAGCCTTAATGACGGAGATACAGTCATAATCTCGTTTATATTCTTGCGTGTGCATGTAATTCTTTACTTACGTGGTAAACACCATTTTAAAAGCGTTCATATACACCTAACACACATCACATATCTCGTAATATTAGTTTGCAATTTTCAAACACATATTCTATATCAGATTTGACACTATCAACATAATCGCTATGCTACAATCTACCGACAATTGAATTAGCACTTAACAAATAAACTTCTTAATTTTTATCTATATTACTATTCAAACCATTAAAATGTTACTACTAAATAAAATTTAAGGACTATTAGTCCTCATTACGTTAATTTTTATCTATATTACTATACTCTTCATTACATTACTTTATACTAACTAAAAAACTAACCCTAATTACTACTTTGCTTAAAAAGCTAATGCATGAATGCATGTTGATAGTCACAATCACCTTTTTTTAATCTTGTTGTTCACACACTAACATATTGTTTGCGTATACGAATGACCTAAACACAATTTTAAAAAGTACTTACACAATAAGCACACAGACACAACACATCTATATAAATAGGTAATCTCACTTCTCATCTCATTTCATATCTCTCAACATAAAATCTCAAAACACGATCCTAAATCAGACAGAGAAAATGGCACAAGATCAGTACAAGTTTGTTTTCACTGCCAAAGAAGCAGAATCGGAAGGCGTCACCGAACCCTTCAGACTTCCAAATCTGATCACAAAGGCGATGTCACTCGCTCGGGCTCCAATCTCCAGATACAAAGTCGGAGCCGTTGGACGCGCACCATCGGGTCGGATCTACTTAGGCGTCAATGTCGAATTACCAGGTCTTCCTCTTCACCACTCCATCCACGCCGAGCAATTCCTCGTAACCAACCTCGCCCTCAACTCCGAGAAAGGCCTCCATCTGTTAGCCGTCTCCATCTCTACTGACGGCAACGACTTCGGCGCGCCGTGCGGGAACTGCCGCCAGTTTCTTATGGAGATGAGAAACGCGCTTGACATCCAAATCCTGCTCAAATCAAAGCATGAAGAAGGGTCATTCAGGAGCCTTAGATTCCTCCTTCCAGACAGATTCTCCCCCGGTTCCCCTCTCCTTCTCGAGAAGCACGATAACTGCCTCACCCTCTCGGGTTCTGCCGGAGAGATATGCTCATCAGATTGTTCCCATTTGAAATGCAAGGCTCTAGCCGCGGCAAACAACTCGTTCTCGCCGTACACTAACTCTCCGTCGGGAGTGGCGCTGCAGGATGACGATGGGAAGTGGTACCGTGGATGGTACATTGAATCAGTGGCATCAAACCCAAGTTTGGGACCGGTACAAGCTGCGCTGGTTGATTTCGTGGCTTGTGGTCTAGGCAAAGGGTTCGATAAGATCGTCGAAGTGGTGCTGGTGGAAAAGAAAAATGCGAGGGTGAGTCAAGAGGGCACGGCGAAGATGATTTTAGACACTATAGCAGCTCCGAACTGCGATTTCAAGGTCTTCCATTGCTACGAGGATCTCGTAAAAAAAATGAATTATATTACAATACCGGAGGTAGAGAACGGTAAAAAAGGATACTTAGTAAGGAAAATAATACGCCAGTAGGGGATTACACTGGTCTTCGTTATTAAACTATATTATTATCCTATCATAATTATTATGCTTTGTTGTCTTCTTAGTTGGGTTCGTTAAACCTTTTAATGATGTCAGTGAATCATAATTATGTTATGTTTTCTTCTTTGGTTCATGTTACTTTTTAATATAATTTCAATGTAGTAATCTTACCATCTCAAATCACTTTGTACTTGTAAATGTCAGCTTACGAATATTATTTGTGAATTGATTCTCTTCTAAAATAAGAAGTAAGAACAAAAAAAATTGTTTTTTGCAAAACCAGAAAAAGAAAAAAAAAAGGCTTTGAATGAATCTCCATTAATGAGTAAGATAAAAAGTCTCATCTGCAAACACATCAAGGTGGAGAATAAGTTGACAATTAATTGACCACTGGCAAATTTCTACTAAGTGCACAACTGAGGAACAATAAAACTATCTCAGAATTTTAGAACAGTTAAATTTCATGATTGAATATGCTTGTTTCATAAAAGACGGTAATAACTTCTTTATGAACCCCTAAAATGTCTAATTACAAAAGTATTATGCTGTATCATTTCCCCTAGACCAATCCTAATTTAACATAACAAATAGCAATAAAAGCTTAGTCTAATTACATAATTATAAAATTTATCATTGCAACTTGAACCGTAACCTCCATGGTAAAAAGTTAAAAGTTATGAGGTTCAAGAAAGTGGGATTTGCTAAAAATAGTTAACGTTGAAATTTTGTTGAGAATTGAGACATAAAAGTGATTTCTTTGTTCTGTTTACATCATCTTGCGTGTGCATGCGATTTGATTCTTTATGTTCTCATTTATGTTAGTCTTTATTTCTTTGTAGCCTGTTTAATAAACGTATGATGTATTACCAGAATTACATTATATGCAACGGCATACCAAGAAAATTAGTACAGTTGGTTTCTACAAAACTACGTACTAAAGTAATCCTAACTACTATAAAGCAAATTAGCTTTGAAAAATGGTTAATTAATTGAGTCATCATGAGTCTTGTTAGCGACAGATACAGTCACAACCTTGTTTATATTTTGTAATCTTGCGTGTGCGTGTCATTCTTCACGTACAAGGTAAACACGTTATTTTAAAAGCATTCAACATGCATACAGCTGCACACATATCACATATCTAGACTAATCTAGTAATAGTTAGTTTGCATTTTCTAAGAAAAAAGGAAGATTTATGTATTCCATGGACTTGAATCTTGATTATTATCAAATACCTTTTCCTCTACATAAACCAAACTCATTATAAATTCACGAGTAAACACTATGTTAGAATCTACCAACATTTGAACAAGTATTTTACAAATAAACTTCTTAGTTTTTTTTTTTAATCTTTATAACTTCTTCAAAGCATCAAAATGTACTGTAAAAACAATCCCAACTACTTTGCTTTAAAAAATAGTTCATGAGTCTTGATATATAGTCACTATCATCTTTTTATCTTATATATAGTTGTGATTGACGTAAACAACATTCCATTTTTTTTTTTGATTGAATAGCGAAGGAGTTATTGGTAACCATCAAATTTTCAAATTGTTACTAATTAAGAGTTAAGAACTTATGAATTATATATCTTACCACTCTTAATTACATTACTCCATATAATAAACTAGAAAATATCAACTTTCCTTAGAAAGATGGTTAATGAGTCTTGAAAAGTCACAATCACCTTTTTTAATCTTGGTTGCTATATGAAACACCATTTTAATTTTTTTTTATATTACTATTCAAACCATCAAAAATGTTTTACTACTTGCGAGTTAAGGACTCTAGAACATTCTTTTCCCACTCTTCATTACATGTACTTTATACTAAGCTAGAAAAATAACCCTAATTACTACTTTGCTTAAAATTTTCATGAGTCTTGAAATGTCACGTCACCTTTATTTCTTGTATTATAATTAGTTTCGTATGCTAATGACGTAAACACGATTTTAAAAGTACTTTTAGAATAATCACACAGACACGGCACATCTATATAAATAGCGAAAGATCGACTTGCTTCCACTTCACATCTCATTTCCAATCTCTTAACACAAAATCTCAAACACTGATCCGAAATCACACAGAGACAATGGCACAACAGTACAAGTTCGTTTTCACTACCGAAGAAGCCGCATCCGAAGGTGTCACCGACCACAAGAAACTTCCAAAACTAATCGAAAAGGCTAGGAATCTCGCTAAGGCTCCAATCAAAGTCGGAGTCATTGGACGCGCATCATCTGGACGGGTCTACTTAGGCGCCAATGTCGAATTCGAAGGTCTTTCTCCTAGCCTTTCAATCCACGCTGAACAATTCCTCATCGCCAACCTCGCCCTCAACCTCGAGCCAAAACTCACTCACTTAGCCGTCTCCCATAATGGCACCGTCTTCCACGAACCGTGCTACCGCTGCACCCACTTTCTTCAGGAGATGACCAATGCACCTCAAATAGAAATTCTGCTAAAGAACGAAAACGACGAAGACGGATCATTCAAGAGCCTCGAGAGCCACATGCCAGACAAATTCGGCCCGGAAAGTATCCTCCCGGCAGAACCCTCTCTCCTTCTCGTGGAGTGCGATAACCGTCTCGCCCTCTTCAATCAGGACCTTTATCCCCTTCTAAAGTTGGTGGCTTTACAGGCGGCGAAAAAATCATACGCGCCACACAGCAAGTGTCCGTCGGGGGTGGCGCTGATTTGCGAAGGGAAAGTGTATAGAGGATGGTACATTGAAACGGTGGCGTATAACATTAGTTTGGGGCCAGTACAAGCGGCGCTGGTTGATTTCATGGCTCGTGGCGAAGGCAAAGGGTTCGATAAGATCACCCGAGCTGTGCTGGTGGAGAAGAAGGATGCGAAGGTGAGGCAAGAGGACACGGCAAGGACGCTTCTAGAGAAGATAGCAGCTCCGAACTGCGACTTCAAGGTCTTCCATTGCTACGAGCAGCTTGAATATAACACTTGGATAGTAGTAAAAAAGTGATGCATACTTTATATTTATACGATGATGATAGATAACTGATGCATTGCTATGATAGATAAACAAAAAGTTAGTATATAAAGGATAAAATAAGCCAACAGGGTAATTACATTGGTCTTGGTTATTAAACCTAGAATAATAATCTAATCATCATCATAGATATGTTTTGTTTTCTTCTTCGCTGGGTTCATGTTATACCTTTTAATAATGTCAATGCAGTAATCTTACGATCTTAAACACTTTTGCTTATAAATATAATGTCAACTTACGAATATTATTTAGTGAATTGCTTCTCTTCTAAAATGTGAACAATAACCTTTTCTTATTGTTGTGCAAAAGCAGCAAAAAAGAGATGCCTTTGCATGACTCTCAATTAACAAGTAAGATAAAAAAATTAAATCTCATTTTCAAACATGGTCCACTACTCACAAACTCCTCCTAAGTGCAGTAGTTCACAATTGAGGAACAATAAAAAATTTAGAAGAGTTGAACATTTTTTTCATTAAAGATGGTATTAACTTATTTTTGGTTATTAATTATTATTATGGACATTTAATTTAGGTTACTATACTCAGTTGAAAACTCATTCACAGATAGTCAACAAATGTTTATTTGTTTCCTGAGCTGAATTTCCCTCATTGCTAAGGGTTTTTTTTTTCATCCTTCTCAAAAATAAAGTGAAGATCCAATGTATAACATGGACTTGATTATTATTATATAGGTTTCTTGTCACAGTCTCGCACACACTGTAATTATCATCTTAAGCATAAAATTTCAATTTTTAAATCTAATTTACTATTCATACCATAAAAAGGTGACTAATATAATTGAATTATTTTTACCACTCTTTGAGTACATTACTTTCGACGAAATTTCTATAAAGCAATTATACTTTGAAAAATGGTTCATGAGTCATCCTGGAGTGTTGATGACGGATACAGACATAAACTCGTTTATACTTTGTAATCTTGCGTGTGCATGTGATTATTCACATACGAGGTAAAAACACTATTTTAAAAGCATTATACTTTATATTCAACATGCACACACATCACATATCTAGTAAGAGTTAGTTTGCAATTTTCAAAGACAAAGGGAATATCTATGTGTATCGTGTGGACTTGATATATTATCATTAGATGCTTTCTTTTCAATAACGTAAATACATATTCTATATCATATTTGTGACACCACGCTAAAACAAGAGTAACCACCATTATGCTACGATCTACCAACATTTGAACTAGCATTTCACGAATAAATTTTCTTAATTTTTGCTTTTTTTTTGGGTACGTATGATTCTTGATATAATTATTGTTAATATTCTTTTTGTTTCTATGTAACTATTCAAACTATCGAAATTTTACCAATTAAGAGTTAAGGACTAGTGATTTATATTTTACCACTCTTCATTACATTTATACTAACCTAGAAAATAATCGTAACTATTTTGTTTTAAATGCTATTTCATAAGTCTTTCTAGTCACCTTTTTTTTAACTTGTAGTGTTGGTTGCGTATGTGATTGACATAAACACCACTTTGATTTTTATCTATATTACTACTGAACCCACTAAAATGTTACTAATTAATTAATAGTTAAGGACTTATTGAATAATCTTATACTACTTTATACTCCATTACATTGCTTATTTGAACAATCTTAACTATTTTGCTGAAAAAAAAATGGTTCATGAGTCTTGATAGGTCACAATCATCTTTTTCATCTTGTTATAATGTTAGTTGCATATGTTATTGATGTAAGCTCCATTTTAATTTTAATTTATATATTACTATTTTAACCATCAAAATGTTACTAATGACAAGTTACGACTATTGAACTATAGTTTTACCGTTCTTTCATTATATTTAATTTCTACCAAACTAGGAAATTAACCATAACTACTTTGCTTAAAAATCTGTTTCATGAGAATGTAAGCGTTACAATCACCTTTTTATATATCTTGTAGTAAGTAATTGTTTGTGTATACGAACGAGTCTTAAACACGGTTTTAAAAAGTACTCTCACAATAAGCACACAGACATAACACACCTATATAAATAGCCAAAGACTTACTTCCACTTCTCATCTCATTTCATATCTCTCAAAACACAATCCTAAATCAGACAGAGACAATGGCACAACAGCTCAAATTCATTCTCACTCTTGAAGAAGCAGCATCCAAAGGTGTCTCCACCCCCAGTGACTTCCTGAAGCTGAAAGAAGATGCGGTTATTCTGGCTCGGGCTCCAATCTCCGGAGTCCAAGACGCAGTCCTTGGACTTGCCTCATCGTCTCGAATCTTCTTAGGCGTCAATGTCGAATTTGAAGGTCTTCCTCTTCAACACTCCATCAGCGCCGAGCAATTCCTCGTCGCTAACCTTGCACTCAACTTCGAGCAAGAACTCCACGCTTGCCTTCTTCCGTCTAGATTCTACCTCGAAAGCTTCGAGGAAGACGTCCCTCTCCTTCTCGTGCCGCAGAATAACCGCCTCGCCCTATCGGATCCCGTTTCCGCCGCAGAGATCTGCGCAAACCGCGAGCATTGTTCCCATCCGAAGTGTAGAGCTGTAACAGCGGCAAACAAATCGTACGCACAGTACAGTAACTGTCCGTCGGGGGTGGCGCTGATTTGTGAAGGGGAAGTGTACAAAGGATGGTGCATTGAATCGGCGGCGTATAACCTTAGTTTGGGACCAGTACAAGCGGCACTTGTTGATTTCGTGGCTCGTGGTGAAGGTAAAGGGTTCGAGATGATCACCGGAGCGGTGCTGGTGGAGATGAATGATGCGAATGTGAGTCAAGAGGCCACGGCGAGGGTTCTTTTAGAGACTATAGCCCCCGGGTGTGTTTTGAATGTCTTCCATTGCTACAAGACCGCAGAAAACTGAAGCATATTTTACTAAGATGATAGATAAAAAATGATAATATAAAGGAAAATAAATAACCAGTGGGGGAATCACAGTACTTCTTGTCCTGGTGATTAAACATTTGATGATATATAAAATAGTATAAGCTTAATTATGTTGTGTTTTGCTTTCTTCTTTGGTTTCATGTTACCTTACCTTTTTAATGATTTCAATGCATAATTTCCGACGATCTCAAATTTCTTTGCAATTAGAAATTAATGTCACTCTTTTTGTTTGTCACAATATAGTTTTATAGAGCAATATAAAAACCTACGATTATCCGATTTTTTTTACATTAGATATGGAACGAATTAAAGCATATATTGTTGTGTCTTATGTCTATGATTAAAATTATGAATGTGAAGTAATAAAGTTATGGACCTCTTTTGGTTTTGCAAAAGCAAGAAAAGGATTAAAAAAAATGCATTTGCATGAATCTCCATTAGTTGGTAAGATAAAAGTCTCACAAGCAAACATAACGAAGTAGAGAATAATGTGGTCCACTGACCACTGGCAAAATTCTACATAGTGCACAATTGGGTAATAAAATTATCTCCGAATTTTAGAAGAGTTGAATTTCAGGATTAGAAGAAAAGAAATTCATAAAAGATGGTAACAACTTCTTTCTGAACTCCTAAAAGTCTTATTACAAAAGTATAATTTTTTTAATAAATTTCCAAATTATTTATCTTTTTACTATATTCATACCACGAACATGTGACGAACTAAACTTGTTGAATTATTTTTGACTACTCTGTCTTTAGTACATTGCTTTCTACTAAGCTACTAAAGTAATCCTAACTACTATGAAACAAAATTTATTTGAAGGTCACGAGTCATCATGAATCTGACTAAATTTTCCTATTTTATCTATTTACTATTCGTACCATGAAATGTATCTAAGTAAAATTATTGAATTGATTTTGAGCACTCTACTTTGTACTTGCTTTGAAAACTGGTTCATGAGTTTCAACTAGAAAAAGAAAAATGATTCCTGACTCTCACCATGAATCTTATTAATGTATTCATTCAGTCTCGTTTATATGTTGTAATCTTACATACGAGGTAAACACACAATTTGAAAAGTATTCAACATGCAATACACACATCACATATAAATAGTTGAATAACTAAGTTTGCAATTTTAAAGACAAATATGCATGATATTTGTATTTCATGAACTTACTTTTGTTTTAAAACACGTAATCTATATATCGAGAGTTGAATATAAACTGTAACACCACGAAGACATAAGTAACCGTGCCACAATCTACCGTCTACATTTGAACTAGCATTATACGAATTTTTTTTTTAAATGTATATTACTAATCGAAATTTCAAACCATCAAAATATTACTGCTAAGACTACTTATTTTACTACTCTCTTCACCATATCTCTTTTATACTAAACTACAAAATTAAACTTAACTACTTTGTTTGAAAAGATTGTTCTTGAGTCATCGTGAGTGGGATCCTATGAATGACGTATGTAAACACCTTTTAAAAAGTACGATTCAATATGCATATATGAACTAGAACTTTGGGAATAATTTTTTAATTTTCATCTATATGAGTATACTACATACTCAAACCATCAAAAATGTTACTAATTAAGTGTTAGGACTATTGAACCAAACAACACTCTTCATTTCATTGCTCTGTTTATACTAAACTACAAAAATAATCCTAACCACTTTGCTTGAAAACATGGTTCATGACTCGAATCTTGAAATTCCTGAGAGTCACAATCACTTTTTATTTATCTTGTAGTGTTGGTTGCGTATGTGATTGACGTAAACTCCATTAAAAAAGTAGGATTCATTATGCACTCACCGCACCTATAAATAAGTTCAAGACTTGCTTCTCCACTTCTCATCTCCTTTCCCATCTCTCAACATAAATCTCATAACACGACCCCAAACCAGACAGAGACAATGGCACAGCCCTCCAGCTTCGTTATCACTCCCAAAGAAGCAAAATCTGCCGGCGTCTCCGACCCGATACACCTTCCGTTGCAGGATCCATTCGTTCTTGCGCCGTTCTCCACACTCGAAGTCATAGCCCTCGGAGGTGGATCATCTGGTCGGGTCTTCGTAGGAGTCAATGTCGAATTTCCAGGTTTGCCTCTCCATCACTCCATCCACGCCGAGCAGTTCCTCGTCGCCAACCTCGCACTCAACTCCGAGCTAAAGCTCAACTATTTAGCCGTCTCCCCTGGCGGAGCTCCATGTGGCCACTGCCGCCAGTTTCTTCAGGAAATCCGCGAGGCGCCTGAGATCAAAATCATACTCACTGATGAAAACGGCGACAACGAATCATTCGTAAGCCTCGAGAGCCTCCTTCCAAAGAGACTCGGCCCCGACAGTCTCCTCCCAGAAAATGTCCCTCGCCTTCTTGAGCCGTGCTATAATGGCCTTACTCTCGCGGGTCCTGCTGTCCCCTACCGTTATCCCGATCTGAAGCCCGCGGGTCTAGCGGCGGTGAACAGATCGTACGCGCCGTACAGCAAATGTCCGTCGGGAGTGGCGCTGGTTGATCGCCAAGGAAGTGTGTACAAAGGATGGTACATGGAATCAGTGGCGTATAACCCTAGTTTGGGGCCAGTACAAGCCGCTCTGGTTGATTACATGCTTCGTTGCGGAGGCGGAGACGGAGGGTTCAAGGAGATCGTCGGAGCGGTGCTGGTGGAGAAGAAAGATGCGGAGGTGCGTCAAGAGCAGACGGCGAGGATGATTCTGGAGACTATAGCCCCCAACTGTGATTTCAAGGTCTTCCATTGCTACGAAATTCCTAAAGAAAACTGATGCATATATATTGGTAAGATGATGATAGTTAAAATTAAAAAGACGAATATAAAGGAAAACTAATAACGCCAGTATACTAGACGAATTACACTGGTCTTGGTTATTAAAACTTAGGATAATAGTAATTTAATCGTAGTTATGTTTTGTTATCTTCATGGTTGGTTTCATGTCACCTTTTAATAATCTCAATATAATATAATCATAATTAGGATCTAATTTGTTCTATAAACCTACGAAAATTATCCGATTTTTTTTAACATTAGAGATGGAACGAATTAAAGCATATACCGTGTAGGATAGTAACAAGAATCTGAAGTAACAGACTTAATTGGGCAAAAAAAAAAGCATTTGCATTCTCCATCAATAAATAAGATAAAAGCTGTCAAAGCTACAGTTCAAAACGACAACAGAACTTAATTGGGCCCTCAAATGATAAATCCCAATTCGACTCAGTCAACAACTAAGCCCAAACCAACTCAGTCAACAGTCAAGCCCAAACCACCAGAGCTCATCTTCGTACAACGGTCACCTGCAAAACAAGACAAAAGCAAAGGATTAGCAGTGTATCATTGCAACTTGAACCTTAACCTCCATGGCTCCATGGTAAAAAGTTGATATAGGAAACTCCAGGTCACCATCTGCGTCACAAGAACTCGGGGATTCTCATGATCGATGACGATCAACTCCCTAATGGTGAACCAATTGAGCATCGTACGGTGAATTTGGTACAGGGAGCTCGAGAGGAGAACCCAAAGTTGGAGAATCACAAAGATTTGGTACCGAAAGCAATCTTAGAGGAAGAATCGATTCCACAATTTTAGGTACCAATTTCAGATTCTGAGATTTTGAAGAATATTGAAGTTAGGGAAGAAAATTCAACGTTGGAAACTCTAGAGTATGTGGTGATGAATGAGAATGAGAATCTAGAGCAAGATGGGGTTCAAAAGTACGTTAGTATGACATTTGAGCTTGATGGTGATGCTGAGAGGAGTCAGAAAGTGTTAAGTAGCACCAAAAATTGTTGTGCACACCAACTGTTCGATAAAATGTCTCAGTATAAAGAAAGACTAGGAATTAAGAAGAAAAGGAAAGGGTTTAAATCATGGATGTTTAAGTATAAGAGTGGCTTCAGGAAACTGCACGCACTTAAATTTTCCAAGAGTATGAGAATGGTTGAGACATCTACTGATTTGTTGTTGTTGAAGGGTAAGGTTAGTCCAACACGGACTGCAATGGGATTCAAATTAGAAGCAGGTGACATAGCATCATCGAATCAAGAGAGACTTGAGTTGTCTACAGAGAACTACAGCTACTTAGAATCATCGAATCTAGAGCTGGTTTTGATGAAAGAAGAACGACAATCTGTGAAAGAAAATGGAGTGACGTTATGGACACAGTTGCAATTTGAAACCGGATTTGATTCAAGCTAAGATTACGGGAACAAAGAAGAAAACAAAAGGATTTAAATCTTGGATGTTCAAATACAAATCTGCTAAAGGAAAAATAAAGAAACGAGACAATGAAGGATGATTCCACTCTTGGAACAGAAAGGTGAGTTGGAACAAGGAAAAGTTTTCCAAAACTTGGTCCATGCTCAACATTGATTGTTTCAAGGATGATGATCAAGTGTATCATGAATCACTTCCCATAGGACTCCTTATCAAATTGATCAAGCATCAGGTATCAATTTTTGTCTTGGAATCTAGCCATAAGCAGAAACTCTTAGGGGATTTTGATATGATTACGGTCAGTAAGGATCAACAATATGTCTTAGCAGACGCTTTGAGTCCACTCTTAGATAATTTCCACTCGGAAGTGGCTGCATTTTATGAGCAGTCAACATGTGTCAAGTCTCATAAGAGGAAGCAAAGATTATCTCCAAAGTCTTGGATGTTCAAATATAAACTGGGGAAGGAGTGGAAGAAGAGAAGGAACATTTATTTTCTCTGCTTAATAATGATGAAGGCACTTCACGTTTTAGGCTACAGAAAAGAAAAATGCCATTTTTATTGAAATATAATTGCAGAACTGTTCTTGCAGAAGGGTACAACACTAGGTGTTTAAGTGTGCCTTGGATAAAGCACAAGAGTGAGCAACTACGGGCAGTTTCTGGATTTAGCAGAGCATCACAATATCAAGTGTATTTGTGCTTGTTCTTGGACAAAACCCTTGCATCTCAATTTCAGTTATGGTATGTGATATACCAAATCTGGTATCAGTATGGTACAACAGATTCGTCGTGTCAAGATAGAAGCGAGTTGTGTACAAAGAAGGAAGGGGAAGTGAAAGGCTGGAATCAAGAAGTAAAGAATTATAGTGATGATGGTCATGGCAAACAATCTGCGTATGAGCCGATTATAGTGGTGCAAGAGCCACTGTTGCAAACCAGTTTGGCCATTCATGAAGTGATGAGAAACAAAAAGATCAAGTTTTCCAAGCGGAGGTGGTTCAAGTATAAATCTGTGGAAGATGCTATAAAGAGATTGTTTTTTTCCAATTTGTGTATGATTTGCTATTTTGCGGTGTGGCATTGTTGGAAGAGCAAGACCCTGTCACATACCTGTTTCTTCTCATTCCAAATTTTCCAACAAATAAGACCCGTAACAATATGGACATATGGTGGTGGTGGTGGCGTAAACATGGAAGCAAGTTGGAATTTGAAGAGTGGTTAATAAGTTGGGACAGAAGAGAAAGTTGGCGGAAGCACAAGACTATGCAACATCAAGTAATTCAAATCTAAAATTGTTTGTACGGATCAGATTTGATCGCAAGAGACTCTAAGAAGCTATATTCCAAACAGAGCTGCTACAATGGTTTTCATCAAGTGGACTCATGAAACTAGGGAGGAACCTACATGGGAGTTCTCTTTGTTATGCAGGGACAAATTCTAAACTTTGAACCTTGTGGTCAAGGTTCTGCAATCAGGGGAGATTTGATATAGGAAAATGATGGTGATAAATCAATGACACGTGGACGGTGGTAATTGAAGATTAAAAGCAACGGTCAAGATCTTTTGAAGATTAAGAACAGAAGAATGAGGTTAATAAGAAGTTGAAGACGCTTTATTCATTTTATTCAAAAATCTGAGATTGTGATCTTCTTCTTTTTTTTTGCCAATCAGATTGTGATCTTCTTCTTTATTTAGTTCTTTGTTTGTTCTTGAGAATTCTCTGTTTTGAGACTCTTGCTTATGAGAAGTGAATCGATGTTTTATGAACATAGGCTTGATTATCTTTGATTATCAATTTATCTGTATCAAAAGTTAAGAGTTGTGACAGTGGGCTATGACAAAAATAGTTAACGGTTGAGGTTTTGTTGAGAACTGAGACATAAAAGTGATTTTGCTGTTCTGTTCACGTCAAGTTAAGATCAACATGGCGAAACAAATGTTGTTATTGATTATTAAGACTTGTTCAGTTGGGTGTGTGTGTTCTTACCACTCTTCACCACATTAGTTACTACTAAAGTACTAAAATAATTCCAACCACGTTGCTCCCGGATGGTTCATCAGTAATCAAGAATCTCGATGTGAACTAGTCCATGAGGCATGAAAAAGCACCTAAGCGTTGTACCATCATGCCATCCACATCACTAGGAACAGAGAACGAAACCATAACAATGAATTAACCTTTAGAGAAGAGTAAACAAATGTCTAACAGAGAGAGAATTACCCAGTGAGTCAGTGACTATGGACCCCTTCTTCAGTGACTTAAGGATGACTTTTTCAGCTAAGCTGTACATTAATTTGTTTCAGTTAACAAAGAAAGCTAAATAACCATGTGGAGATGTATTTCAAGTTATATCCCTAACAAGACGAAAAATCAAAATGGACCAAAGCAAACTGAGTTTACAAGCTTACATAGTTAAAACCCAATTACTGAATCTGCATACATACTTAAACAGAGTTATATATATAGCATCTCAGTAAGACTTACTTGTGCATATCCACCCAGTTTACTCCTGACTTCATTACAGAAGTAGCAGAATTATGTGCATCCAGAACAGCCTGAAAAGAAGGCAAATCAGAGAAACCTGATCAGATGTAAAGCTTCAAGAGACTCACCAAACTCTGGATTGTGCTAAAAAATTGACAAAAATAAAGCACAGATTTCTACTACATCCACGTTGCAGCAATCTTGTAAGGCACTTACATTGTAGATTAGACTCTGGTCACTTGTAATATATTTGATAAATATTAGGAACCACTTTCTCTCAATAACTAGATATATGCAACAAATTATGACGTTCATGTAAATATAAAAACAAATTTCCTAGCATACGTAGCGGTTCATAAGGTTTTTCTACTCATTAGATGTGTTATATAGCTCATAAAGATTTAAACAAGCTTGTTCTTTTGTTTGTTGGTGAGCTCAAAGGAATGGTACCTGTAAGTCGGTTATGCGAAAGATCTATCACCTGAAGAGAGGTTAGATCTGCAAACCGTGGAGAGATGGTTCCGCTTAAGTTTAGGGAGATAAAGGATATACTCGTGATGATACCCTCCAAACAGTTTATCCCAAACCATTGACAAAGGTTATTCCCTTGCAAACTTTCTACAAATTCCTCTCTGTATCCAAACTGTCCAACAATTGACAGTATCGTATTGACTCTGGGATCAACCCGCCTAAATCCACTGCCGCTGCATCTGGAGTCACCCGTGCATTAACCACAGCCACAACACATAGCCAACAAACCACATTTCGAAAGTTGATCATCTTCCTCTATCAGTCTTTTATGAGCTGCTCTATAATTTACTACAGCCTGTGAGCCTTAAACTATCGATAATTTCTGGTCTCTGTGTGAGTTCCTTGGCGCAGTAGTGAATGGCCAGTTTCGCTACGTCGTCGATGATTTTGCGGTTCTCTATATTATTATGGTTTGCTTATGTTTTGCTTATGTTTTGCTTATATTTTGCTTATTTTTTGCTCATTTTTGTCAATATTTTCAAAACCATCATTAGTTATTCGATTGCCATTTTATATATAAATTTTGCATACAAAGGGAGATGACCATTTGCTCTAAACTTATCAAGAAAAACAAAAAACAATCTTAACCTAAAAAGAGTTACAGAGCTAATAATATCCGCACAAAAATTTCAAGTTGCCTTTCTGCTCTTAACTATTTGTCTTCTTTCTTCTCAATTAATTGCTAAACCAATTGGTAACATTTTCTTCCTCTGTTGGAAAAACCTATAAGAAATAATGCTACTTAAATTGAGTTAATTCATATTCTTTGTTTTAAGTTTTTAAATATTTTTTTCCAGGGAAACGTCACTACAAAGGTCCAGATGAAAATCCTACATTTCTAATGTGCATTAAGAACCCTCCAATTAATCACAAATGTTGTTGTGTACCACCTATCAACTAAAGAAAAATAGTTTTGTTTTACAATGATACATCCCTAGATTTGTATCATCATCTATCATAAGATTCAAAACTAATAAAAACTAATATGCGGATCATTTTTTTTGTAAGAGTATGATGTAGGTCATTATATAAAAAAAAACGAAAAGAAAGAAGAGGACTAACATCCTAATGGAAGCTTAATCAAATCTATAAGAAATTCAGAAAAATCTACTTGATTTATTGAAATTCGTGTTCTGCGATATTGAGATTGATTTTGAAGATTCTATAGTCAGAAAATTATCTCAACAATATTTTTAGGAAATTTAATAATCAGTTTTTTTTTTGTTCAACAACGATTATATATATATATATATATATTGTCAAGAAAACGTATTGGTCTAATGGTCAAGCTCCTGCATTCGCTCTGATATGGATGAACCCACGGCCCCTAACTAAAATAGTTATCCAAACAAAAAAAATCTTGATTTTTGGGTCAAAATATTGCATTTTTACTTATAAAAAGAAAAGATATGATACAGTTGTGGTTTTTGTCAGCAAAAACAAAATGTTGACGCCTTACCACATTTTATTTGGTGGGACATGAATTTCCATTCATGAGTAAATGAAAGATGAACCAGATGATATAGATATACTCATATACAGTATGTGGTCCACCACAGGTAAAAAAAGTCTCAGAATTTAGAAGAGTTAAAAGTTCTGAATAGCCCATTTCCATAAGAGTGAGTTTTGCTTAAAAGCGTGAAAGATTGAGACTTTGTTGAGACTTGAGGAGTAGAGACATAAATGTTCATTGTAACCTATTTAAGGACCTCAAGGACAACAAGGCGTATCATTTGTGTCACTATGGTCTCTAACTAATATCATTACATCTTTACGTCCAAATCCTGAAATTTTTACCGCAAAAGAGATCTTTTTGCATCATGTTGATTTTGCTCCACCGTTTATGCGTTGTTTCACATGAAACCAAAACAGAAATCCTGTGTTTCATTTGTTAAGAGGAAGAAGAAAGCGATGAAGATGCTGTGTTCATTGTCAGCTTCTCTTCATCATCCTCCAAGACGAACAACATCTCTGTCTTCATACACATTCCATGGACCATAACAACGGGCAAACCAGCCAAAACCCCGATCATAATACTACGGGATACATCTGTTAATAGAAATATACCAATCGTGAGGACCAACAAAACCAGTACCAAAGTAGAATCATCGATCACACTGCCAAATATCACCCATGGTTCATTATCACGGGAGTAGACATATAGCCATGCTACTATCAAGATAAAGAAGACAGAAAGGTGGACGGGTTGCCAGAGCATGCTGATGAAGATAGTAACAATGAAGATGACAATGTAGTTGGTTCGGAAGATCATGATGTTGGTTTTGATTCGTTCCATGGCAACGCTAAACGAGATAGGAAGGCTAAAGGCACTACATTGGACAAGTTCAAGCCATGGCCTTTGAGAGCTAAGGCCTAACAAGATCAATTCTTTGGCTCGTCCTAATAAGCTCAGGCTCGACAAAGCATTTTCTTGGGATGGTATAGTGCCATATGTTGTCATATTCTTTCCCAAGCAACAAACAATAAAAAAGGAAAAAAAGAAACAGAGAACATCACCAGATGAATCTATATGGAAAAAAGAATGTGAAGTACCTAATTTCTGAGGTAGTTAGATCGTCTATCTTATTTGGGAAATTTTTATTTCAGGACACCAGAAGAGAGGCAGATACAAGCAGAGATATTCAAAGGAATGAATGGATACCCTTAAACTTCTCAGATCAAATCCTTAATGCTATAATGAGACTATCATTACATGTAAATTCTGGAAAATCGATTCTTAAGAGAGTCATTAGACCTTATTTGTCTTAAAGACAATGTACCGCCCAACTTAAATCCAGAGACCTAGAGAACATTTGAACAACTCCAAATACAGACACAAGCATTCTACTGAACCAAAAGAAGTTTTTTCACATATATACCAGTGAACCAGCATAAATCCATCTATATCTGCGCATCAAAGTCGGAGATATATTCTTGACCATAGTCGCTGATAGCCTAATCGTTACCTTCACTGGCTGCTAGCATCTGAAGCAATAGCCTCACCGCGATAAACTCTCCATGGTCCTCGATAGAATACTGGCTTCATCAGAGGCACCGTTTTCCCTGGGTGCTCTTCCCAAAACTTCTCCTGTTTACAGAGAGTGGAGTAACATAAAGTTCACACTAAAGCAAGAAGCATAACTTATTTGCTCATTGACAAGAATTTAATATATCTACAGAACAATGGATTCATAATTTCATATAGCTTTGATAGACCTAATCAACAGTACAATGAAGAACAATTCAAGTATAGTTCTTTTGTTGAACACGAAATCCTTTATCAATAATCCACAATACCCAAATCATCAACAATGAAGCATTTCCAATTTTATCATATTTTGAACCCTAACATTGTCAATCACGAGAATTAGATAAGAACCCACAAATCTAATTAACAATACGAAGCTTACCTTGTAGAGCTGCTCTGTAACTGCAGCGCCAATGACGCCGGTGTAAAAGGCGGCTACATAGATAGTAATCAAAGTTGTGAAAGTTTTTGGTCGACGGTAAGGTTCGATCATTTCCCAAACAGCAAATCTCTCGAACTTGTTGTACTTATAATCAGCGTATTTCCTCCATAGTTGGCTCCACACTCCTTGCATCTCTCAGCTAAGCTTTCTCTCTTCCCAAACCTTCGCCACGAATTTCGGATTTTTCTTTAGTTGTTTCGCGGCGGCGCGTGGAACCTGAGAAAATCTGAAATCAGAGGCAAGACTTTAAACGTTACAATGTTTACTAAACAGTCCTCATATTCCTTGACGTTTTCGTTTTCAGTCCTTAACTTATTTTTAGATCCTTATCTTTAAACGTTAATGTTTACTAAACAGTTCTCATATTCCTAGAAGTTTTCGTTTTCAGTCCTTAACTTTTCTTTACCATTTTGCCTACAAATTTTTGTACTTATTATTTGTTCACTATCCTTAGTTAAGTTGAGAAACTTAGAAATTTACCCCAAAACTATGCAAAATAGATATATTTAACCTCATACATGCATACATCAATAAGCTTGCTTCAAAGCAACAAAGACCAGCAGTAGTGAAAATACATTTGCAATTGCCTATAAGCAGAAGAATCGTAACCGGCTTCAGGAAGTATTCTTTTACACCAAAAAATATGACGATATACAGAATTTTAAGCTGAGTATTTGCTTGAGCAACCAAAGGTTGTTGCAGTAGTAATAAATCTAAAAGTCTGGCTCTTCAACTTGATCCAGCTGGTTTGGTTAATGTTAATCCTTCAGGTACCTTGGCTGGACCGAGGCTGCAACGATCGGTATTGTGCAGTTGGATGGCATCTTTTATCTTCTGAAACTGTGAAACACAAATATTCGAAGAAGGGGATGTCAAATTGTAATCAGAGACAGACCAATTGCATTCAACAGGTTTTGATCTATCAGAAGGTTGATGCCAGAATCCCAATTGTATCAATATCATGCAAAGGGTTTCTAATATTTGATAGATCCTACACCAAAAAGAACACCGAAACAGTTCTCTAAGCTTGAAGGGAAAAGGTTAAACCGAATAGCCTTCTTTACCTTAGCAAGAGAACATGAGAAGGACTCAAGCTGGCCATCAGCTCCACGGTAAAAGTGGAAATAAGGAAGCACTCTCACGTTCAAACTCTTGCACATCGGTTTATTCTCATCAAAGTTTACTTTGAGGAACACTATATCCGGATGTTCCACCGCTGTCTTGCAAAGCTGAAAAGATTTTCAACACAGACACAAAATCACCTAAATTTCTCTCAGAATCACGAAAGACAAATGAAACTCCTATAGTTTCAAGGAACAGATACGTCACATGACACTAACCTTTGGGAACAATGCTCTGCAAGAAGCACACCACGTTCCATAAAACTCTACAATGACTAATCTTTCACCTGCTCCGCTTAAAGCGCTTAAGAACTCTTCAGTAGAATGAATGTCGACCATGTTTGGAGCATTCCTCTCCCACCATTTCGGTGGCTCTGTCTCGGCTACATTTTCATCTACCTAAACACACATCAGAAACTTAAATTATGGCAGAAAGCATCACCATCTAAATTGAATCAATCCATATCATCACCATCTCTAAAGAAAAACTGAAACTTTAGACTAAATTTCTAAACATCTGAAGTGGGAAGAGATTCTATAGCATAAGATCAGAAATCGGCTCAAGAGTCTCAATTTCCAAATGGGTATACGATTTACGGACAGAATTAGCTCAAAGTCAGGACATTTATACCTTGACACGAACCACTTGGCTCTTGGGTCGTCTAAGGGGGCTATGGATTCCGAGACCAGAAGATGGGTGATAATGAGAAGACGAGCACGAAGGAGAAGATGAGAGAAGACGCAATCTCTTGTCGGAATTCAGATTCAAATTTGGAGGTAAGCAAGGTTGAAGAGGAGTAAGAGCGGTGGCGAAGGAGCTGAAAGACGAGGAGACGCGAATGGCTTGAACCGACGTCGTCGTTAATCGCACAACTCCAGCCATCTAAATGCACGCAGAGAGGAAGAGATAGAGACTGAGATTGTTCTTGGTTTTGAATCTTCTCCGAGAGATCCTCTAGGAGAAGAAGATCAGAAACTGTCTGGTTCAGATTCCAGTGATATTTCTCTCATCATGTCTCTCCAAGTATACATAGACGCGATTTCAAGCGTTTAGACCGCCGTCATCCACTTGGCGTTTTGTCGATACGTTAGCGTTGAAAAAGTGTAAACGCGTTTTTGTTTCTCCATTAGAATCGTGTTTTAACACGGAACGCAGATAAGTAAAGCTTTTTTCTTTACACATAAGAAACTTATTTACTTAAATGTGTTTATTTGTTATTTGGGCCCCAACTTGAATTGATATACAAACACAGAAAAATCTAAAGAAAAATATCAAATTGTTTTGGATTTCGTTTTGAATTGAAGGCGATTTGGGTTTAATTAGATTCGTATTTTTGATCTATCAAGTCTAGTATATACTTAGGTTTGATAAGTTTTCTACTTTGGATCAAAAATGTATATGACGATTTTAAAAGAGGAAGGTGTTTCAAAATACGATCCACTCAATTTGGAGAGAAAGGAACAATAGAAGACATGGGGAAGAACCATCACCAAGTGAGAAGCTAACAAAAATAATCGATAAGAATATTCGAAATCGATTAAGCACAATTCGAAGTGAAGGGGAGCTGAAGTATGCAGGGGGAATGCAAGCTTGGTTTGCTTCAAAAACACAGTGAAGGATAATTTATCTCTTTTTTGTCTTTAAAAACAGTTTGCATTAAGTTGTATGCATGTTTATTTTTCTTTGAATATAATTTAACATTAATTCAAAAAAAAAAAAGAGGAAGGTTCTTGTTCTAAGGAATAAGTGAATATGTTCTGTTCTAACAAACTAAGCCAAGTGATGAAAGAAAAAACATTAAATCATTGCAAGAAAATAGGACACATCAGTGATAAGTGTTGATAATTCCCAACATACATTAAATTGTTTCCAATTATTGGCAAAGAATCGAGTATCCAATTCAAAGCATTGTTTCTTTGGAGGAAGTTACAAAAGCTTCAAATCTTGGCATCAAATGTCAAGACAAGTTTTAACGATTACATACTCCAAAAGACTAGGATACGTTTTAGTTGATGAAATCATACAAAAACAGCATTCAGATCACAACGCATAAACAGTCTAACAGATCAAACTCGTTTCTGTTTTGACAACAAAGTCTTAAGAGTCTAGACTGCCTTTTATTGACAGAAGAATGAACTTACCCTACTCTGCTACACGCGTGGCAAGAGAACGTTTGCAGGAAACTCGTCGGATCCATTGTTTGGTGCAGCCTTAAGTTCTAGAATCGTACTGATCAGATTGTATATCTGAACATTCTCAAATGAAGGCACTTTCCTTCCTTTTGAGAACATAGGACCGTGCCCAATGAATATAGTTCTCATCGAAAAGAAGGCATTGTCATACCCGTGAGCTCCACCACATTCCTTGGCTTTACTTTTCTTCTGCTCCACCTTGAAGCCCTCATCGACTAGTCCTATTATAGGCGGGATGCGGTCACTGTCTACATAATGCAGCCTACTAGGTAAATCCTCTTTGAGATAAACCTTCAAGTACTTCCCATTCTCTACTTTACCCGAATTCAACCCTTCATTTATCTTAGCCACGATATCCGCTGCATCCTGCCCTGAAGGGGGTTTAATCGCTAGCAACGGAGTGTAGTACTGAACCCAACTACTCGGGATTTTGATCCAAGGAGCTAAATCATCCAACACAACCACTTTTTTATCGCAAGTTCCAACCATTCCATGATCACCAACCATAATCATAGTCACATCCTCAAAAATCCCTCGTTTTTCTAACCCATCAATTAATCTTCCTATTAACCGATCAATGTTAACTACAGCTTCTGTGATCTGAGGATCATCAGGGCCAACTTGGTGACCTTGATGATCAGGATCTTCAAAGTAAAGAGTCATGAAACTCGGGATTTCGCTACTAGGCAAATCAAAATAGCTCAAAATAGTATCAACTCTATCATCAAAAGGAACTGAACCATTGTAGCTTTGACATAAACCTTCAGGACAATTCCACGAGCCTTTGTGTACCTCAGAGCCAGGCCAAAAGTAAGTAGCAGCCTTAAGCCCTTGATTCACTACTGTCTCCCACAATGGCTCACCTAACCACCACTCTGGTTCATGACTAGCCATTGTGAAAACGTTCCCTGTTTCTGGATCAAAGAACCTGTTATTGATGATTCCATGATAAGCTGGGTATAAACCTGTGACGATAGAGTAATGGTTCGGGAAAGTTAGTGTCGGAAAAACAGGGATTAAACCCGTCTCGGCTTCGGTTCCGTTGGCGATTAACCGGTGAATGCTCGGCAATTTGGTCTTGAATTGATACCCGAAACGAAACCCATCTGAGGAAATCAAAAGAACAACAGGCTTGTCGAGTTTCTTGAGTGGACGAGCTACGGATCTGTCGAAAGCTGGTGACTTTGAGACTTGGTTTAAGGAAAGGACAGGTTTTTGGGAAGAGAAGAAGAGGAACGCGAAAGCTGAAGCGGCGGATAGAGCGATGCAGGTGACGAGAAGGAGAGATGTGAAGATGAAGCAGCTTGAGATGCTACTAGTGGAAGAATCAGAATCTGAGGAATCTGTGTGATTGGCGAGAAGTGCGATTGATTGGCTTGGTGGGTCTTGGTCTTCTTCTGGTGGAATCGATTTGGTCTTTTTAGCTGATAATGTGTCGCCGGAGATCATTGCTTCTCTTCTCCTTAAACCTGATTGGTTGATGATGCTTCTCTCAAATCTCAGAAAGTTATTAACTTTATGTTCAGAGTTTTTTTAATTAATTTAAAAAGACACGATTTCGTGAGTTTGCTTTAGCTTTTGCCTTTTAGTAGTTGGAGTCGTTCGTTGGTAGAGTGACTTCCACATTCCGTTTTCCATGGATCGAGATTTTTCTAATGGACGCTCGTGAATCAGCCACGTTGACTTGTTGTACCAAAGAGTTTTTAGTATCCTCACACACTTTGTTGTACCATGGACACGGTTTATTGTGTAACACGCATTAGGTTCGTGGTCTTATGGTCCTAGTCTTTGTTGTTGACTTGTTGTATCAAAGAGACCCGGTTTAGTATCCTCACTCACTCTCTCTTATTCATTTCAATTCTTTAGTGATGGTGATGGATGGCTCTGGCAGATTCATCTTGGTTCAGGTAAATGCACGTTATGAGAATATATTGTGGTTGGTTATTCTTTCATTGAAAAAAACAAACAAATCTAAACTAAAGTTCCAGCAGTAACTTTGTTTGTTGTATAGTTGCACGTTCTTGGATCATTGTTTAATTGAAGGGTAAAATTGAGGTTAATCTGGTGATATATGCACATGTCACTTGTAACTTGACATATGAAACTGAACCAGAAAATTTCACATACTACTAAATCAACCAATTAAGCTCTTGCATGCCTAGTGTTAACAAAAGATAAGAAATGTCTTAAGTCTTAACCTTTTATCGAACAAAAATAAAAGTGTAACAAAGTACTGATAATTAACTTTGGAAACTAGCAGATCGAACAATAAAATAGAATTATTTGAAATGAGATTGTTATATCAGTTTGTAATTTTATAAAATCTTCTGCTACATTCTTGAATCTCGAATTCGACGTAGGCGACCGCGATGATAGGTGATTAGCATTAACTTAACATCGATAACTACGTATAGAAAATGGATCATGAGATTGGATTTTATGAGATATAGTCAGTCACATGGTAAAGATCTTCCAAAATAATAAACTAGTGATATAAATTCATAGACCGCAGTCTTCACGTCAGTGTTAATCACATTAGTGTTAATTACTATCTTATTCACTCGATAATATTTTAAGCCAAAATGCTTATCTAGCTAACTTTCAAAATGCTAACTTTCATTTTGAAAGTTCCAACGTATCAATAAATATTGTCACGAGTTCCACCAAGTGGTCAGAAAATAACCAAATACTATTGAAATAAAATTACATTTCCGTTGATATACTATATGATAGAGATCCAATAAATATAAGAAAGAAGATAATGTATGGAGTATATCTCAAATACCAGCGCATTTAGAGACAATAAATACAGCCAACTTTTTTTTTCTTTCTTTTAATTCGTAGAGCTACATGCATTAGTTGGTGTAAACGTAAAAATTGTATTCATAATTCAATATGTTGATTCAAATAATTTAGGTCTATTTAACTCTACTTAAGTATCTTGTAAAACTTTAGTCTTATACTAGCAAAATTATTCCATAACAAATTATTTGTTGATACATTGATTTAGAGCTGAAACATTAAAATGCATCCGAAACTAAAAGCCATAATTTCTGCTGAAACAAACTTCAAAGACATTACAGTCTTAGGTTTTTATTTAGCTTCATTCTACTTGCAATGTTTCTCCAAAGGGCAAGAGAAGGCTACGAGTAAACAAAGAAGACCCGTTGTTCGGAGATGGTCGGAGTCCGAGAATCTCTGCAACAGCATTATAGACCTGAACATTTTCAAACGACGGCACTTTCCTTCCCCTCCTAAACCTTGGACCATATCCAATAAAGATGGATCTCATGGAAAAGAACATGTTGTCGTATCCATGAGTTCCGGAACATTCTTGAACGTATGTTCTGTTCTGTTTAACCATTAGACCTTCTCCGACCATTCCGATGATCGGTGGAATCCGAGAACTATCGGAATAATGTAGCCTTTGCGGTAAATTCTCCTTCAAGTAAACCTGCAAAAACTCTCCGTTGGCTACTTTCCCTGAGCTCAAAGCTTCGTTCATCTTCGCCACGAGTTCCGCATTCTTCTCGCCTGGATTCTTGACATCTTTGCCCCACCGTGGATTCATCGCTAGCACCGGGCTATAATCTTGGATCCAATCCGCTGGTATCTTGATCCAATCCGCTAAATCATCAATGTAAATCACTTTCTTGTCACAGTTAGTAACCATTCCGTGATCACCAAGCAATATCACATGAACATCACTAAAAACCTTCCTCTTCTTCAACCCTCTTATGATCCTACCGATCATATTATCGACCTTTGAGACCGCTTGCGTGACGCGAGGATCATCAGGGCCGTACTCATGGCCTTGTATGTCCGGTTCGTCGAAATACAGAGCCATGAAATCGGGGATTTCGCTCTCTGGAAGATCGAAATAGTTCAATATCGTATCGACTCTTTCTTCTAGAGGAACCGAAACATTGTAAGGCGCTTTGCAAAATCCTTTTGGGCAGTTCCAAGAGCCTTTGTGGACGTCAGCGCCTGGCCAAAAGTAAGTCGCAGCCTTGAGCCCTTGGTTCACCGCCGTCACCCACAACGGCTCACCTAACCACCATTTAGGGTTTAGGTTCCTGTTGAATAGTTCCCCGCTTACCGGATCCGTAAATTTGTTCATGATTATACCGTGGGAAGCCGGGTAGAGTCCGGTGGCGATTGAGTAATGGTTTGGGAACGTCATGGTGGGGAAAACCGGAATTAAACCGGTCTTAGCTTCGGTTCCTCTGGATATAAGCAGGTCGATGTTTGGTGTCTCTGTTTTGAATTGGTAACCGAACCGGAAACCGTCGCAGGAAATCAATAGAACCACCGGTTTGTTGAGTTTCTTGGAGGGCTGGGGTCTCCTAGCGTTGGACAATGGAGAGTCCGAACCATCGGCAGTGACGGCTACGACGAGGACGATGAGAAAGGTTAGAGATAACTTGTACATGGTGTAACCGGAAAAACAGGACCGGCCAGGTTTACTTTTAGTCATCGAGAGAGAGAGAGAGTTTTGATGGTGGTTGAGCTCAGCAACGTTCACATTCTTTATAGAGCGGCAAATTTCTTTTTTTCTTTACATAGAGTTGTTTTTTTTTTTTTTGATTAACTAGCTATTCTTTTTCTAGTGTTAAGTGGCAGGTGATCGTGGGTCATAATTACTTTTTGTAGTGTTGATTGATCTTGTCAGCTATTCTTTTTCTAATCTCAAATCAATAAAAGCAACGTATGGTTTTTAAATGCTATTACGATAGTAGTATTAACATATGAATTAAAATGACTCACACTACTGAAAAGTTGTTGAGATCTCTGATTTTTCCCATGTTTTTCAGAAGCCTTTCACGTCCGGATCTTTATTTTTAATACATAGGGATGGCCGAATAGGATCGGACTTGAGATTCGTGACTTCATCAACAAAATGGAAATTGGTGAAATGATAAAGAAAACGGTGAGTAAAATATATTTTATAGGAGTAGATTTCTAGCCAAAATCTAGACTAGTCTCCAAGATCTAAGAAATCGAATATATTTAAAATGAAAAAAATTGTATTAGGAACAAAGTACTTGAACCACCATTTGTCTGGTATGGTCTGGTCTCTAAAACCTCTCCTTTCAGATCAAAATTACCTCACAAGTTTTTTTTTTTTGTCGAAAAAAACCTCACAAGTTAAAAGAGATTTCTTTGTAAAGGAATTAAGTAACAACGGAAAAAAAAAACCACTCCTGTTGATGCAACTGAGGTTTCTATCACATGTTTTACTAGCTCAAAAGCTCAACAAGAATATATCAAATGTTCTAGGTTTATCGTTTATACCAACCATTCTTCTATTTTCCAGTCTTATCTCCCAAAATTTAAACAAATCAGAGAGTTTTATATATCAAACAATTGACATATCAGGAGAGAGATTGAGAAAAAGAGAGATTTTTTTTACTTATCACTATTATTGATTAACTTTAATGTGATAAATTTAATTCAGATCATGGATATGGTGAATAGATGCTACCATCAATATAATATTTACTAAAGTGGACTTTTATTGATTGAGAGTTACATGCGACTGACTGCAATATATAAATCAGTAGAAATAATTATAGATTTGAGTATTGCATAGTGTATGACTGTATGATGTGACTACTAAACCATACAAAAATGACATAAATTGTAATAAGGAAGAATTTAGGTCATGCGAATATAAACGAAAAGATGCCGAATTGTTTTATCAACGTGGCTTCAGTCCACGAAACCTGGTTATTCAAAAACTTTAAGGGTCACAAGATTGAGCACATAGATTAGTAGTCACTCATTTATCAATTATCATCTTAGTTATTATTCATGAGCTAAGAGATTTTTTACTTCATTTTATTTCCCTTGTTGCTCCAAAAGGCAAGAGAATGCTCCGAGGGAACAAAGAAGAACCATTGTTCGGAGCTGGTCGGAGTCCAAGAATCTCTGCAACGACGTTATAGATCTGCACATTCTCGAAGGATGGCAATTTTTTCCCTCTACTAAACCTAGAACCATGTCCGACAAAAATAGACCTCATCGAGAAGAGCTCGTTGTCGTAACCATGGTCTCCATAGCAAACTTGAGCATTTGTTCTGTTCTGTCTGACAATTAGACCTTCTCCGACCATTCCGATGATCGGTGGAATCCGAGAACTCTCGGAATAATGCAGTCTTTCCGGTAACTTCTCCTTCAAGTAAACCTTCAAAAACTCTCCGTTTTTTACTTTCCCTGAGCTCAAAGCTTCGTTCATCTTTGCCACGACTTCCGCGTTCTTTTCGCCTTGATTCTCCACATCTTTGCCCCATTGAGGATTAATTGCTAGCACTGGGCTGGAAGCCTGGATCCAAGCCGCAGGTATCTTGATCCAATCCGCTAAGTCATCAATGTAAATCGCTTTCTCGTTACATTCACAGTTGGTCACCATTCCGTGATCACCAAGCAATATCACATGAACCTCATCAAAGATCTCCCTCTTCTTCAGCCCCTTTATCACCCTACCAATCATTTTATCTACCCTCGAAACCGCAGTCGTAACCCGAGGATCATCAGGACCATAGTTATGACCCGATTGGTCTGGCTCATCGAAGTACAACATCAGCAAATCAGGAATTTCGTCCTCAGGGTGATCAAAATGGCTCAAGACCGAATCAACCCTTTCTTCTAAAGGAATCGAAAGATTGAAACGTGGACAATATCCTTCAGGGCAAGTCCAAGAACCTTTGGGAACTTCAGAGCCTGGCCAAAAGTAAGTCACAGCCTTGAGACCTTGGTTTGCTGCGGTTACCCACAGCGGCTCACCTAACCACCATTTCGGTTGTAAGCCTTTGTTGAACACCTCTCCCGTAACCGGATCGGTAAACTTGTTCATGATTATACCGTGGTAAGCCGGGTAGAGTCCGGTTGCGATAGAGTAGTGGTTTGGGAACGTCATGGTGGGGAAAACCGGGATTAAACCGCGTTTGGCCTCGGTTCCTCCGGATATGAGAAGGTCGATGTTTGGTGTTTCCGTTTTAAATTGGTAACCAAACCGGAAACCGTCACAAGAAATCATTAAAACCACCGGTTTGTTAAGCTTCTTGAATGGCCAAGGACGCCATGTTTTGGACGACGGAGAATCTAACCCATCGGTACGGGCGTTAGCGGCGGCTGCGGCTGCGATGATGGATATGATGAAAATATTAAGAAGGATGAGAGAAAGTTTGAAAGAAAGAAAAGTTTTGGTTTTAGCCATTGGAAAGAATGTTTGTTATGGTTCTTTCAGCTCATGTTATCTATATATAGAGCGTGAAAATGTTTCTCCTTACTTTCTAAAAACATATTTTGACTTTTATTGAAATTAACTTGATGTTACATAGTCGTCATGTAAAGCATTCATAGATATTTCATTGAAACTTACTTGATGGTAAATAATCCTAATGTAATGCATGGATTATGAAAATGTTATGGTTTTTTTTTGTTTTTAGTAGCAGTAGTAGTAGTATTATATATTATAGCTGCTTGTGAGTCGAGTTGGTGTTTTGAACGATAAATTGTCTAGTACAATGATTTATAAACTACAACGTAAATATTACATCTAGCCAGAATTAATCAATTATTGAAATGATGGAAATGTGATTATTGATCCTATTCTTATAATAAAGTAAGAAAAAATTGAATTAAAAAAAACTATAAAGTACGTTGAAAAAATAAAATTAAAACGGACATAGAGGTATTTCGTTAAAAAGAAAATTTGGACAGAAAATTACATCAACCACTCTATATATTTTATCGAATGACATAAAAAAAAGTCCTCAAAATATTGGAATTTTGACTACTTTCTAAAACTCTTTATGGCAGTTTGTGAACAATGTCTACAGATTCTTTAAATAAGAGTTAGGTAGAAGCCACGTTCACATTATTGTCATCTGCATGATCTAGATGTGGGAGAGCCGTTGATATCTGATCATACGGTCTTGATTTAACTCACGTGTTTTCACCTTAAGATATATCCTTTCGTGGTGACTGGGATGGCCATGTGTTTGACGTTGGCCTATAAAATGTAAAATACGCCTATGCCAACTCTATACGGGCTAAGAGTTTTTGGGACCAGCCTAAGGTAGAATGTAGCCAAATAAGACTGTGTATTAGCCTTTGAGTTTTGATAAGATTTTAGATAATTTGGATGAGTAAAGAGCTTTTGAGTTTTGATAAGATTTTAGATATTATGGCTCAGTGGACCTAATTTTATATGTGAGTATTAAATAGTGAATGGTTTTAGTCCTTTTTTTTAGTTACTACACATCCATCATACAAAATGATAAAACACATACATTAGTCACTCGCATAATATCAGCTTATTTACTATTCATGAGTGCTCTCATGAGCTAAGGGATATTAGACTTCATATTCTATTTCCCTTGTTGCTCCGAAAGGCAAGAGAAGGCTCAGAGGGAACAAAGAAGAACCATTGTTCGGAGCTGGTCGGAGTCCAAGAATATCTGCAACGACGCTATAGATCTGCACATTCTCAAACGATGGCACTTTCTTTCCTCTCCTAAACCTAGAACCATGTCCGACAAAAATAGTCCTCATTGAGAAGAACTTGTTGTCGAAACCATGGTCTCCGTAGCATTCTTGAGAATTTGTTCTATTCTGTCTCACCATTAGACCTTCTCCGACCATTCCTATGATTGGTGGAATCCGATAGCTCTCGGAATAATGCAGTCTTTCCGGTAACTTCTCCTTCAAGTAAACCTTCAAAAAATCTCCGTTTTTTACTTTCCCTGAGCTCAAAGCTTCGTTCATCTTTGCCACGACTTCCGCGTTCTTTTCGCCTTGATTCTCGACATTTTCCCCCCACAGTGGATTAATTGCTAGCACTGGGCTGTAAGATTGGATCCAAGCCGCAGGTATCTTGATCCAATCCGCCAAGTCATCAGTGTAAATCGCTTTCTCGTTACATTCGCAGTTGGTCACCATTCCGTGATCACCAAGCAGTATCACATGCACCTCATCAAATATCTCTCTCTTCTTAAGCCCCTCTATCACCCTACCAATCATTTTATCAATCCTCGAAACCGCATTTGTAAGCCGAGGATCGTCAGGACCATAGTTATGACCTGCTTTGTCCGGCTCATTGAAATACAACATCAGCAAATCAGGAATTTCGTCCTCAGGGTGATCGAAATGGCTCAAGACCGAATCGACCCTTTCTTCTAAAGGAACCGAATTATTGAAACGTGGACAGTATCTTTTAGGGCAAGTCCAAGAACCTTTGGGAACTTCAGAGCCTGGCCAAAAGTAAGTCACAGCCTTGAGACCTTGGTTTACTGCGGTTACCCATAGCGGCTCACCTAACCACCATTTTGGTTGTAAACCTTTGTTGAACACATCTCCAGTAACCGGATCGGTAAACGTGTTCATGATTATACCGTGGTAAGCCGGGTAGAGTCCGGTTGCGATAGAGTAGTGGTTTGGGAACGTCATGGTGGGGAAAACCGGGATTAAACCGCTTTTGGCCTCGGTTCCTCCGGATATGAGAAGGTCGATATTTGGTGTGTCGGTTTTAAATTGGTAACCGAAACGGAAACCGTCGCTGGAAATCATTAAAACCACCGATTTGTTGAGCTTCTTGAAGGGCCAGGGACGCCTGGTTTTGGACGACCGAGAACCCAAATCATTGCTACCGGCGTTGGCTACGGCTGCGATGGTGGCTATGATGAAAATATTAAGAAGGATGAGAGAAAGTTTGGGAGACAGAACATTTTTGGTTTTGGCCATTGGAAATATTGTCTTTTGTGGTCCTTGCAGCTCATGTTTTTTTATAGAGTGAGAATGTTTCTCCGTTTTTTTTTTAATTTAACATTAGTCCTCGTGATGTAAAGCATTTGAGGCTTCGCCATAAAAAATTCGATACTATATGTTCTAAAAATTGGTGCGTGTCTCAATTTGGATTTGGTGTTGTGTGTTGAGTTGGTGTTTTGAACAATAGAACTATCACTAGCTATATATCACATCTACCAAGATTTTAATCAGTTATTGTAATGATGGAAATATGATTATTGATCTTATATATCTTTCATTGAACTACTTACAATTTGAATAAAAACGGGTGTTGCCATGATGATATTTGTTAAAGAAAATTGGCATTGCAATTACATTTAATACTATTGATAAATGTCCTCTAACATTTTGGAAATTTTATTACTTTGAAAACTTTGTCACTTTGTGAACAAACAATATATGTTTACAGTAGAAACAGATTCCTTTAATAATTGCAATACAAGAGTTAGGTAAAAGTCATATTATCATTATTGTCATCTGCATGATCCAGATGTGTGAGAGCCGTTGATATCTGATCTTACGGTCTTGAGATAGAACATTTCGTGGTGGGCTCTTCAACGACTGGATAGCCTGTGTTTGATGTGGTCCTATAAATGTAAAATGACGATAATTATTTTTGAATATTTCCAAATCTTGAAGGCAATCTATGAATAATTTGCCCGTGAATAATATTTACAACTTTGCAGCGAGGAACAGTTTCCTATAATAATTACAATGCCAATTAGACTAGGTGCAATAATACGTACAAGACACATTATCAGTATAATTATGATCTGACTCTACCAAAACGAATAACATTACTATCATCTGCATGAGCATGACCCACACGTGGGAGAACCGTTTATATGATCTGATCTTGCCGACTGGAATTTACTCACGTGTTTGTCGTTGACTCTTCCTCCGACAAGAGATGGCCATATAATAATAAATGGAAGTATAAGCCCATGCTAATTTATTATTGGTTCAGTGTTAAATATTTCTTCGAATTTCTTGGCCTTGTGAAATTGCTGGGCTCTGAATGTAGCCCAAAGGAAATTTTAGAGAGAATTTTCTAAATTTTTTCTGACGATAAAAACATTTTTAATATTTTTTGGTTAATTAATATTTTTTAAAATATTAATTAACCAAAAAATTGATGGTACGTATATCAATTTCATGGGTTGATTTTTATGATGGAATATACTTTTCAACTCGCGTTTTTTTTCTTCTTTTCGTAAATAAGGCATGATCATGTGTCATAGTCATATATGATATCGACAAAGATAATGATTATAGTGAGAAAATTGTGAATTTGTTGGTAAATGATCGTGATTTTGTTATATGTTACAATAGTTCTAACAATTAGATTCACATTTGCTCAAAAAAAAAAAAAGATTCACTAGTCACAATCATGAATCAAAGAATAATTTGGATTTAGTGTCCATCTCATGATTAAGACCGTAAATCTATTGGATAGAGGTTAACGTTTAAGGTTGCAGGTAAACCGGTTAGGTTGGAAGAGTTTCATATAGCTAGGTGATGCTTGACATACTTTGGAAGTACATAAAACTTTTTTTTTTTTTGAAGTACATAAACATTCTTACACATATTGGAAATTTATAAATATTATATGGACAAAAAATGCCTGATAGCTATAAGGATTGAAATTTCGTACCCGAATCATGACTAGTTGATTTGTGAAAAATTTCTTTTTATCGTTAATTTTTCAAAATATTTTTATTTATTTTGGTCATTAAATTTACAAAATGATGGAACTGCGAAATGCAATATTGAGATGACGCATTCAGTTGTTCTTAAACCGTGATTAACAAAACTAAATGATGGAGACCTGACTAATTAATGATTGAATCTTTGTGTAAAGCTACTTGGGGGAGTAAATATAACTTATGTACCATGATCCACGAGGTCATTGGCTTTAATAATTTCATGAGTTTGATGATTGTATGAACCATATTTTGCCATATGGCACTTACACGTTAGAAACAAATAAAAAGGTGGACATATTTTAATTATACAATTCTTTCAAAGGTACATCAAATTGTGTTGTTGTAGTGATGCTTTTCTTTTTTTCTTTTTTTCCACGTTGTAGGGATGTTTGAAGAAATGTTTACATGCAAAATTTAGAAAACAAATATAAATAAATGGAAACCTCAAACCTATATATGAGCATAGTTTTTCTTCTTCTTCTTTTTTTACCCTTTTTTTTTTTGATAAAGAAGCTATAAGCATTGTTGGTCATGATAGTATTGTATTGATATATGCAAGGCCAAATTCATTTTCCAGAAATAAAAAATCGGACACGAACATCATATATTTTAGGAGTACATAAATCAGTTGGTAAACTTCCTAAATAATTTATACGTACTACATTAAAAAAAAGTAGTGATAATTTTGTGGTATATAACTATATATTATATTGGCTAATCTCTATAAATTTTAAAATAAGTGAGAATGTATCTAAACTTTTTCTTTTGTTTGTTTAACTATAAACTTCTATAAAATTTTGTTAAACTCTTCTGCTTACATTTGAAACCGTTAATTGATTAAATAATACCAACAAAATGTTTTTTGATTAGATAAAAATTTATCACCATATATCGGCTTATGAGTCATAATAATAAGTGTGTAGAAGATTGAGTTATCATTAGTATCAGTATATGAAAAATATGGACTCTAACATTCTCAACCAAATTTTAATCAGATACATAACATAAATTTTGCTTCGTTTTCTTCATCTTGTTTTCTTCGAATTTCCATGGAATGAAAATGAAAAGGGACCATGTAACCAGAATTAGAAAAGGACAGATCCAAGAAGATATTAATTAGCATCAACCATTTGAATTTTAGTGAAGGGACAGACAAATGCAAAGAAGCCATGTAAACCTTCTCATTTGGCCATCTCAGTCCATTTCAATATTGGACACTTTGTTGTAATCATCACTTTGGTTCACTTTGAGAAAATTAACAAATCAAAAAGTCTACAAAAATAAACGACCAAAGACGACCTATTGCTACCTAGTATTCAAGATTCCTTCTTAGCACATTTAGTTTTTCTTACGTCTTATTTTTCTTTGACATATCTTTTTTCTTCAACAACGTGGGGTATGTGACGAAAAAAAAAAAAAAAAAAAAAACAACAACGTGGGGTATGTATTAAAAGATAGATGCTACCCTAGCTATATATAATGTGTTACTTTAACTTAGTTAGATAGGTCTACTTTTGTATAACATAATAATCACAAAAAGCTTTATAAAGGAACAACAACCAAAATAATTTTTTGATACCAATGAGATAATTTACTTAATTCACATATCACCCCAAGTGCACTATGATATATATATCTAATAAAAATAAAATCATAACCACAAAACTAAAAAGAATACAAAAATGATCATGTTAAGGATGAATACAAAATGTTAATGAATTGTACATTCTCAAAGCCGTTTGAAAAATAATGGAAGCATCAGGTAATATTTTCAACTTTTTTTCTAGCAATATAATAGGAACATTACTTGCTTCTTTTTTTTGATCAAAAAGGAACATTATTTTAACTTTAGCCTTAAGATCTTTTGACGTACATACGTTATAGAAAATAATTCATTTTGAGATGATTAATTCCTTTTTATAATATAAATTTTAGTGATATATAGTAAAAAGGTGATGAAAATGATAATCATCGCAGCTTTAGAAAAGGATTTTGTTAGGACAAAAGTAAGAGTTAGACAGTAAAAAATCGACAGATAAGAAAAGACACAAAAGTTACTCTGTGATGCATTGATGGGTTGTTCGATTTTTTTTATCATAATTTTCCAAAACACAAATGATTTTTTAATTTTATTGATTACTAATGATTAGTTGTCATGATATTTGGAAAAGAAAGGAAGAGATTCCTCAGGATCTGATATTTTCATTTGTAGTTTTGTGAAGATGGAGAAAAATATACATTAGGTGAAACATCTTCTCACAAATTTTTTTTACGTCCATCTTCTTTAACTATTAGCTCATGTAGATTTTATATTATTTTTTATAATCTATTTAACTTTTCTTTTCTTCCATCAACTCATGTGTTGCCACCAAATTGGTCAAAAAGCTCAGGCAAATCTTATTATGAATGTGAAGTATTATTAATTATTCTCTTCTTTTCTTTATTTATTCTTTCCCAAATGATCATGGATTATTTAATTCTGTACCATAAAATTATGTTGACGATGAAAACTACACTTAATTTGTTGGCAGAGGTAGGTGTACTAGTATGAAACAAAAATTATGGAGTTAATTGAGATTACGTGTTATAGATAATCCATTTATGTAACTTGAGATGAAGGTAAAAACAGTGTTATTTTACAATAATCTGCAAGACGAGATAAATCTTTCAAGCTTTTTAGAGTAAATTTACGAAAGATAAGCTAATTTCACACCTTTACAAAATTGGATGTATATTTTAAGGTTTTATATATCAATATAAAAAAAAAAGACTTGATCGATATTTTTCTCTTATAAATTTCAATATTTTTGCACAGTAAGATACTACATATCATACCATATAAAGCAACTATGTTGGAACATATCCGATCAGCATGCTTATATGTGTGTAAACCACGTGACGAAGACATATCTATCATATCGTATGGTATTATAAGTATAAATGTATAATTCTATCGAGTAAAACACCATAAAACTAATGTCATGAAAAATAATTGTACAGTATAATTTCGTTGAAGATTTTTTTTTCTTAAAACTAATTAAATTAGCATTGATTAAGGCAACAACGTGATTGCAATAACAGTTTATATCAGCCATAACAAGAGGCTGTATATAAATGGGATCATCCATACTTGACCAAGATTGCAAAAGGTAAAAAAAAAGAGATGAGCTATAACTTAAATATCTTGTCGGAAAGGTTGAAGCACGGGCCAAGAAATGTGATGCAAAATCTCTGTGACAACATCCGTTACAAAGGTGACGATGTTGTAGCCGAGGTTCCGACTGTATAAAAAAGATTGCCCGAAGAACTTCAACATATGTTTCTAGTGCAAAGTTTATCTGAGGTATAGACCGTGCACTAACCCACCTCACTAATTATTGACTGTCTTTAAGGATCTAAACCACACCACCTGTAGTTCGTTGGAGTTAGAGTCATCGATCAACAGATTTCAGTTTTGATAATCCGGACCATTGTAGTAGACTAGTAGGTATGGACCATAATGTTTTATAATAGATTTTCTATATAGACCATTTAAAAAACCAAAATAATAGAATTAAATTTAGTTTACCAGCAATCAAGGCTCCATGAGTTATTTCACTCACTTTTTAAAAGATTTATTTTTATACTTTTTTGAATATAAAATTATTGTCTTCTGTTGTGGTTGGGTGTTTTCTCATAGACCAATGAAAAAAGTGTGATAGACGTTTAGGGGGGCAGTGTTGAACAAAAAAAAAGACGCTTAGGGGGGCAGCATTCGATTTTCAATTATATTTTAGCGTTTATAATTTGTTTATTTTATTTTCACTAATTTGGAAAAAGACAACCAGTGGGACATTCTTGTTGTCTTTAGGAATGAAAAAAAAAAAAGCAAATCAAATTGTTTCACAATAATAGAGTGGAGTCCAATTGAGTATCTTTCTCTTTGATTTGACCATACAAACAATAAACATATTGGCACTGAAACATCAGAAAATATGTAATAAAGGGTATAAATCGGATATCATTAAAAAATAAAAGGATTTAGATTTCTGGATATGCTGAATTTTTAGTAAAAAGAGACTTTTTTTTTAATTTTTTGGTTCATATTTGTTAATAAATATCCAAAAACATCCAATCTTTGTTGGTTCGACCATGTTTTTTTTTCATTACATGATTGAAGGGAAGAATTATTGATTATGATAGAGTATCTGGAATGTCTCGGTTGCAAAATCAACTATAATTTGATGTGACTAAGATGTGATTAATTATTTTTCGCTTCCACTATGGTACCAATAAAATCGAGTCCTACAAAAACAAGTGGAATGATTTCAAATATATCAAATTTGCGTATAATTCATTTAATATTGGTTTTGTTTAATGCTTACTGTAGATGTTAACTACGTCTACATATCCAACTATGTCGTGATAATATTATTAACACTATATTTGCTTATATATTTTAATTTTATACACATTTTTTTGCTTACCGGACAATTATTTTAAAACATTTCTTACTAAAATCATTTGCATATATAAATAATTTTCAACTAATTGAAATAATTAAAAATTTTCTTAGAAAACACTAAATGGAAAGAAAATCATGTCGGTGTTTAGGGTTCGTGTTAGTGGTCTAATTGTTGAAGGGGTTTTACCTTGTTAATTAAGGGACCAGAATTTAAGTCATTCCACAATTATATTCGAATTTTTTCGTATTCCGGTATTAATCTAAACTTCGATATTAAATTTCCAAATTGTATAATAATTAAAGTTTGGGACTATGTTCATCCGTCAAAATGTATAAAAACATATTGGACAGACGTTTACATATATTTATATCATAGGCAATATAGGTTCATATTATTTATATCATAGGCAATATGGGTTCATATATTATAAATCAAAGTTTGCATTTTAGTGGTTTACGTTATTTCGTTTGATTAAAAAAAGAAATTAAGTGATTAACTATTCATTTCGCAGTAAATGTAGATAGCAAAAATATGTTAAAACATCTCTTTAATGAGTTTTCGGGACATAAGTTAAATAAAAGAACTTTTTTTTTTTGCAGTTCTTAAGATAATATAAACATATGTGATATTATAATTAACACAATATGTCAATATGTCCCCTGTTAAATAAAAGTCAGATATATATTTTATACTATACAAATTAAAGCCCACTTGAGTAGATGATATTTGCTATAAAACACAGTTTTTTTGTCTCCCTTTTCTAAATTGGATACTTTTTTTTTTCTAAATTGGACACAACATGTCACAACCAAGATCCCGATATGTTATTTGAGTGTTAGCGAACCAACTTGTAGATATGCTTAGTTTTCTTAATGGAACTCCGATTTTATAGTTTTTTCTAATAAAACAGATTATATTAATACCATGAAATGCAATTTTTTTTTATATTATGGGCTCTTTTTCTGTTAAGAATAGATTCAAAGTAGGTTAGGATTTGATAGACAATATCTACAACATACTTGTAATTATATTTATAGTAATATAAAATCAGATTAAAAGAGTCCTGAAATAATTGAAATTAAAGATATACGGATAGAAAGCAAATTGGTGAAATAAAACCCTACCACTACCACTTGTTCATTACACATTGTACATAACTGTTGAATCAAATCAATTGATTTGGGAACCAATGTGAAGATGATCATGACCATTCATCTCTCTATATATTATTAATTTTATTTTTATTTTCAATATATGTTGATGCTCTTTCGTAGGACCATGATGCACATACATGATCATACTGTATATGTGAGCATAAAGACAGTTAATAATCCTAGTGTAAAATAGAGAAGACTAGTCCATATGATACCACTCTCTCAATGTTATACATTCCATCACTCAAATCTGAATATGAATCTTATATAGGCTCAATTATTTCAACAAATTTATGGTGGTACAATGGTTAATGATGATTCGACATATGTAGAAAGTCTTGTGGTTGATAATTGTAATCGTTTTAAGAGGCAAATTTTATAGATGTCGGAGATTAATTTGTGTTTTGATCCCGGATTCATTGTCTACATAAAAAGGAAAACATGAAGTTATATATAAGAGTTGATTCATAAAAAGGTATATATAAATGTTAATATATGGCTTTGCAAGCTGGAAACTAGGCGGGTTCGGCGGATCCTGTCCATGAAAGCTCACCACACAAAATAAAAATTTAAGAATCTCTTAGGGGTTGTTTGTATATATATATATATAGGTAGGGAGCATCCTAAGCTTTTTCTTTTGTTCCTTTCCTCTTCCAATTTCCAACTGTATTTTCTTATAAGAAATCTGCTTTTGTTTTTTAGTCTAGAACATCATTTTGACTTTAAATATTGGAAAATTTTTAAATCAAAATTTTTGATTCTAGTCATATTCATCCAATTCCTTCTTTTGGTTTTTGTGAAGTTGAAAGGTATATTTAGTAAACTACCAAAATAAATTGATAATATTTTGGTTCATTTATTTTTCTTATAATTATAAAGATTTTCCACACTTATTTTGATAATGTGACACAAAAATTATTAAAGAAATAAAGAGAAAAAAAAAATAGTACAAGGGACTAAAAGTGACTAGTGAGGGAACAAACAAAGATGTAAATTCCATTATACATCTTTATATCTTGCTTTCCTTTTTAACTTTCCTTTTTGATTTATTTAATATCCTTTGTCCCCTGAAACTCATCTACGAAGAAATTCAGAACATTTGCTTTTTTTAGATTGGAAAGTGGCTGTGAATTTGTAATGAAGAAAAAGTAAAAACAGTAAAAGAAAAACCAAATTGAAGGTAAACAATTAAAAAATCTTACAAAACTAATTATGCTTCTCTAAACACATTTTACCCAAAAAAACAGAACATATTCTTAAAAATTAACACTCAAAAATTACATTTGTAATGCTTGAGAAGCCTATTGGCTTCCCTTAAACCACTATAGTAGGCACCATGAGTTGTGGAGTAATGGGTTCTATGTGTTGCTTCCCCTGCAAACATGACTTGAAGCTCATGAACCTTGGCTTGATCATGACCATTGACCTGACCAACCTTCTTATTAATCTTTGGCAATGGCTCAGCCATGGCGTCTAGGTCATCTCCGCTTGACCCAACCGCCACATACGAATAGGAGCCGCGAAACAGAGGATCACTTCCCCATTTGCTCTTCAAGACATTTGTGATCTTCATGACTTCATCATCATCATCATCTTTCAAAGAGCCATTAGTCAAGGGCCTTGAAGTCTTTGCGGTATCTTTCTCGACTTCCTTGCCTGTCAAGCAAGAGATAGTGGTCATGACACCGTCTATGATCTCCTCATCGGTTAGTTTCTCAAGCTCGAGAGCTTCTTTGCCTGCAAACCAAGAAAGCAAGACCTTCGAATTGCTATGGATTGGGGTTAATGTCGCTGTTCTTCTCATCCACCATGGGATTTTCACAAACCTAAACTCAGAATCCTCCCGGTCAAACACAAGTTGCAGAGACGGGAACTTTCTCTGAGACATCTCAACGAACAGCTTGTTGACAACTCCATAACCTAGCCTCTTAATAGCATCTGATTTGAAATCAGGCAAAGGAGGACTAAACAATTCTCCATCACTCTCAATCCCTGCTTTAAGCACACCTAAAGAGACAGTAACAATAACATGATCTGCAAAAACAACAGACCCATCTGAGAAATGCAGCTTCACTTCGTTACTCTGCCACTCGATCTTCGTCACCTTTCGATTCAACTGGATAACACCTTGAGGAAGAACAGATGCTAAATGATGAATAACACTGAGATAGCCTTTAGCTATAGTGATTTCTTCTCCTGGAAACATCTGATACTCACTCTCCGCCGCGAAATCAAGCGTCGAGAGATCATCAGCAGATGTGTAAGTCCTCTGTGTGTTACTAAACATCGTAAAAATGGCTTCTTCAAGAGATTTTCTACTCCATTTCCCATACCCTTTAACTCCATCATCTCCTCCTTCTCCTCCATTGCTGATTGAATCCCAGTAAGCATCAAACCCAGATTTCAGAAACGACCCAACACTACTACTTCCATTAGAGCAAACCCTAGTGGCAGTTTCGTAAATATGAGACAAACGAGCCAAATCGGCGTCGGATTGAGAGATCTCTTTCCCCTGAGCTAACTCCATGAGAGCATTGAACAAACCAGAGATGGATTCAACAATCGAAGGCTCAATCTCGAACCCACCTTCTGCAAAGGTCTTAGCTTTATCAATGGTGGAATCCATACACTCCCATGGCTCGTCGGAGACTAAAGAACCAGTCTCTTTAGCGATTCTATAAACAGGGCTTCCACCGATTCCGTGGATCCACGTGGCACCCATCTCAATCTTCTCCGAGGAGAACTCAGAGGTGTTGATCCTACCGCCGATTCTAGAACCACCTTCGACGACGGAGAGGTCGAACATGTTGTTGGAGCTTGTGTAGAGCTTGTTAGCCGCCGTGAGACCAGCCATTCCAGCTCCGATTATAACAATTCTTGCTTTCTTCGCCATAGTTAAAAGGAATCTCCTTGTCGGTGTGTGATGAAAAAAGGAGAGATTTTTATCTGTGTTTTTGGGGATTAGAGGAAGGAAACGGGAGGAAGGTGAATGAATGGAGAGAGATTGCTTTGGCACAACATTTATAAGGGAGAGTATGTGTATGTGTGTGAGCCTTAAGCGAGTGAAGAGATTTTAGTTACAATTATCGTTTGAGTTTAGGTTTTGACCTAAGTAAATTTTAGTTAATCTTTTTTTTTGGTAATTTTATTTATTTCCTTTATAATTATACATTTAAAAATATCACTTCAATAAAACTGACACCCATGGATTAGTGATTGGCAGAGTCATTATAATAATACTCAAAAGTTAGGTTAATTATCTACTAATTACTGTGTTTTCAACATCCTCTAAATGCTGTTTAGGTAAATAAACCAAATTATTAGCATCAGTATCACACAACACACATGTCCAAAAATATGTACATGTCAATTAGATTTCAAGTCACCTCAAGCCTCACCTATCCTCTAAATGACTAATTGGTTTCTTTTAAGAGAGGAAAAAAAATGTTTTTTTTTTATTGTTTTAATTTCACTAGAATTTGAATAAAAATGGAGTGACACACTTGAATAACAGAAAAACTTTTGGAGCGTTAAAGGCGGTTGAACTGCCTCAAACGCTTTTTTTTTTTGTTTAGTGAATAAGCAATGTGATGAAAAGATTTGCATGTTGTGCAACATGCTCTCCAAACGTACCAACAACGTGTCGATATTTATACCTATTGTGTTTACATTATTACATATCTTTCAAATAAACATCTGTCTTTTCTTGTTCTGTTTCTTTGCAACACAATTTGAATGGTTATGATTTATAATAATAATAAATAGTAATAGTATCATGCTTATAAGACACTAAAACTAATTGCAAGAAAATTTGGATCACCAATAACAATGGTAGTTGATAGAGTTGGGCTGTTTAATTTCTTGGTTAAAGGTTTATTGGATCATTTGTTATTTTATTTACTTAACATAACACAGCCAGTTCATCTTATGGACAACGTATATATATATAAAAAAAAAAATTATGGTAATTAAAAATAAACAAATTAGAAAGTTGTAGGAAAATAATTAATTAAACAAACAAATGAAAGAGAGGAAACTAATAGAAAGAAATGTTAATTTTTGGAAAGAGAGATAGAGATCACATGTAAGAAAGAAGATGACAGAAGAAGGCCCACACGATGCAAATTATGAGTCAGTGGTACTGATCCCTTTGATTGGATACCCATTTTCATCAATCTAACTATGATTGTGTCATCACTTATAATCCATCTTATATAATTATATTGCTCATATTTCATTTACGCATACGTATATGCATGCAGATCTGAATTACTCATATACTGAAAAAAAGAAAATTATGATTCACTTGACTAATTTGTAGCAGCAACCTATAAGACTATAATATATATAGAGAGTAATTACTTACATGTAATCAAAATATATTGTGCAAACAAAAAGATATATTGATATGTATAATCAACTGATAAAATGTGGAACTGACGAGAATCCCGTTGAAACGTTGAAAGAAAACAATGAAGACATTATAAACTCTTTTATATGTTTGAGAGTTTTTAAAGGTTAAAATCTTTTCGTAGAAGAAGTATTGTTTGCATGATTTGTTTTTGGGTCAAAATACTATTGTTTGAAAGTTGTAGCTTTTAAGATTTTTCAATCGAAGCGATAACTTATTTTATTTAAGACAAAACATATTTCTATAGTGGAAAATATAAAGACGCTAAATATATTTTCTTTTGCTTTTTTACCCTTAGAATTTGTAGGCAATCATCATAACACACCATGAACAATTAATTCCTTAAGCTAGCGAATATGTTCCTGAAGAAATGCTTTTTAACGTAGATTTTCCTTTGAGATCGATCAAAGTACGCAACTTTTTCTTTTGATGAAGATATTATCGCAGATTTATCTTACTTTAGTTAAAATTAATTATATCAAACTTTTGCACTATACACAGAAATGGATCTTCATCAAAGGTAGTGCAGATCCGTAAGCTATCATGTCGTTAACTTATAAAATTCAGAAAATGACCCATTATTAGAAAAATATATATATATTTTGGATCAAGACTTAATTGATGACTATAATTACTCCTAAAAATAATTGAAATAATCGATATGCATTCCTTCTACGTAAAATCCACAATAACATTATTTTTTTGTGACACAACATTTATTAACTCTCGAAAATGTGAAAAAATAATAACAAAAGCAAAGCATAAAGACAAAATCTTTGTAAGGCTTTTGTCGGTTGCGATGAGTTTGCACATCCCGAAGAAGCTCTGGCTCTCCGAGAAGAGAATCAACTTTGAGTTCTAAAACAAATACATATAAAATTATTATTTTTCCCAAGTTGTGTGTGATCTATCTATATGTACTTTGATGTACACAAAATCAAAATCATAATAATAGTATAAAATAGGGACATAATATTAACATAAGTTGCCCCTTCCGATATATTCGACAAATTGGAACAATATATAAAAGAGCAACCACCACCATTATTTTTGGGAAAAAAGTGTGGACATAACTATATCAAGTTCAAACAGAAAAAAAAAGATTTTCACAGGATGTATAATATACACAGTTTTTTTGTAAGATAGAATCTACATGCCGAAAGATTATAGAGATATAAATACGAAACGGAGACACTTTGACGTTGCAATTATAAATAATTATGTCTATGCATATACATATAGTCAGTGTAGATAAACAAATGTAGGTAGAAGGAAAGTCAAAATCTTGAGCTCCAAAAATCTAGCTACTATGGTATTTCCCGTGACCCTAAGGACTTTTCCTTGATTTTCGAAGCTTGAAAATGACACACTCGCAGGTTATCACGTGTTTCATACTCATATAGTAAATATGCAAAACTATAGATGCGTTGTATCCATTTATAGATCATAACAAGAGTAGTACTACTTAAAAGCTTTGCACTCTAGACAAGCTTTAGGCTTAAAATTTGGTGACAAGCTTTAGGCTTAAAATTTGGTTCACCACACACACATCTTTCTCAAGTAAAAATTTGGTGAGTCGATATATTCAAGAATAAAATGAGGTAGATGATCCATTAAGATTAATTTGTGAAGAGCGCCAATGATCGGTTTGAATGGTGTAGCATCACTAAAACCATTTCGATAGGAGGGAATAGAGAAGCAGACAAGAAAATGGGTTTAATGGCTAGGATTTTAGAAAGGACTAAATCTTGAACAATGGTGATATAGTACTCCTTGAGCCACAAATTGTCTCCCCTCTTCCAAACAAATAGTTTGGCATATTCACATACACATACAAAACTCAAAACGTGTGTATGTATATTGTGTGTGTTTGTATGCGTCGACAAACAAGGTTTTGTTTGGTATAGCTGCAATGAATCAATGATGAGAATCCAACAAAACCTATAGAAGCCCCTATGAGATGGTCTTATATCTATGAATGAGTAGTGTACTTAATGTCAGATAAAACCAAAAACCATGAAAGGCTTAGTACTAGATGTTTATAAAACTAGAGAGAGAGGGAATCTACTAGAAGATTTTATGCAATAAATTCCCTCAAATGTTGCTACCTAACTCCCTCAGCCCACAATCCCAAGAGTATTATTAAGTTCAATTGTCTGCAAGTTTGCATAGATGTCATGTCAGGTCTTAAGATTGCATAATAGCTTTGTAGATCTAGTGAGTTGGTCCGGTTCAGCCTGGTTTATGCAGAACAGATTTTCTTGAAATAAAACCGAATAGAGGTGAATAACCACAATTTTCTATCTGCTTTTGTTGTTGGACGTAGAACTGAAAGGTTCAGGGACACATGAGTCAAGTCAAGTACTTGAGATTTGGATTTCAATCTGTTGGTTTAGTTTGGTCTTGCTTAACCAAGTTTGGATTCACAACAATGTTTGAAGCTACAAGCAAGTTAGGTGCCTACGATTAACCTAGAAACAGGATCAAGAACCATATAAGATTCCGGACGTCCTAAACCTACCAATATGTTGAATTACTGGCCTACATAAACCAAGTAATTTTCCCGCAAAAAATAACACCTAAATCGCATAAGTAAACCGATTTTTCTCGCAAAAACTGACACCTAAACCGCAACAACTTACTAATAGACATGATGGGATTGCTTCCTCAAGGCTTGGAGGTACATGTGAAAACATGTGACTTGAAATTCTCTAGCTCTGTCAGGACTTCATCTTCCGGTCTGTAAATCAAGTCACTCATCCGCCATATCTGCATTAATTTAAAATCAAAGTTTTCATTTTTACCGAGAAAGTAATCATAGGTAGGTTCCAGAGTAAATGTAGCAAGCCATTTACCTGCAATGTACCACCTCCACCGCTACTCTCACAATTATCAGAAACACTGACAATAGTCCAAGGGTCCATTAGGCTCCAGTGGAAGTCGACCACTTTGTCCCTAAGAAGATATATACAAGGAAATTATAGATTACACTGAAGAGAGTAAAAGGGAAAAGCAAACAAGCGAATTAGGATTAAGTCTTGAGAACCTGTGACCAGCATGCTGGAAGAAAAGCCCAGCAGGAGTTTTGGGTGCACGTTCAGACTTCTTGCCAACCTGATGCACACATGCATATATATGAAAATGATGAGCTTGAAAGTAAGAGAAATTTTTATAATGCAAATCTGAGAAAATGTACAAACCGTATCATAGTCCCATATGTTCAAGAGACCATCTTCTGCGGAACTCCCAAACACAGATGATTTATCAGGAGACCACTGAATTGATAACGAAGCAATGTCACTAGGGATAGGTATTCTCATTTACAGGACAAATGATATGAGAAAAACAAAAAAAAAGCAGAACTCCCAAACACAGATGATTTATCAGGAGACCACTGAATTGATAACGAAGCAATGTCACTAGGGATAGGTATTCTCATTTACAGGACAAATGATATGAGAAAAACAAAAAAAAAGAACAGAGGTAGTGGCATGTTGTTGAAACCTGAACACAAAGAACAGCAGCTTTGTGGCCTTCAAATTTGTAAATAGGTGAACCAACTCCATTTGAGGTCAGGTTTCGGCGGTCAAACACACGGACAGTGTTATCTGCTGACCTGGAAAAATGAAGCAGAAGCTTAGAGTGAGAGAACGAGTAGCATCTCTGTACTTTTTGACAAGTATTTAAGTTTGCAAAATCAGTACCCGGTCAGGATCAGATTGTTGTCATGAGGATTCCAGTCGACACAGTGAAGATCAGCATCATGTGCCTTCTCAACCTGCCAGCGCACAAGAAGAAACAGACGGAAACTGAAACAAGACCAAAAGGTCAAACCTCAAATATCGATATGGCTAAAAAAAAGAGGTACCTTCATGGCAGGACTAGTGCCAGTTCTTGCGTCCCATAGCATTAGGCAAGAATCGTCACCAACACTGCAGAATTCTTGTGCACTGCAGGACAAAACAAAAAATCACCAAATTTTTTACCAAAAGCATCAGAAAAGTCTGAGTAGTTCTGCATTAGCGTGTAAACTTAAGAGCTTTTAAAAAAGGAAACAGACCCAAGAAGTTACCTAGATGGACAGAATGCCACGTCTTCAACTGTATCTTCGTGGCCATGATATACGCCTCGAGGGCCAACAGAAGGACAACCAGTTTTATTACTACCTTCACCAGTCTGCTTGAAGCTTGATCCAGGGGATTTGGAATCCGTACCAGCCATTGTGATATGGTCTTGAATACTCCACAAAAGAACGGACTTGTCCTTCCCTGCACGGAAGAATCTTTGATGAGAAACTTGCAAACAAGAAGATATGACACAAAGATAGAACTGATACAAACCTCCAGAGAGAACATAGGGTTCGGTCGGGCACATTGCAAGAGCAAATTCAGCATTATCCTGGTGCCCAGTTAGTAACTGAAAATAAAAGTTGTTTAGATGATGCAAAAAGAGTAGCTCTTTCGTTTGTTATAATGATGCACAAGGCCACAAGCAGGTGGTTTAACTCAGTGAGACAACACAATGAAAATTTTCACAAGAGCATACCAAATCTGGACGAGAATGTGGAGCTCCAAGCACAGCATACCGGTCTGGTTGAGTCTCAGTTTCCCAAATGAGAACCTGAAAACCAATATATCATCATACTTGCATGACTGAAACTAGAACTACGTTCAAAACAAGGATACTGAATAACGAAAGCAAGCAGAGCTTACATCAGGACTGTCGGTGTGAGTAGCTACAATCTTGCTATTTTGTGGGAGTTCCCTGATTCTGTTGACCTGCGATTAATGAAGGGTACAAATACAAAGTCTTTTTCAGCACTCAAAATTCTAAGCAAAATGCAGATTCAGTAAATCCATCTAAGAAACAACAATGAGAATACAGGAATATCTCTCAAAAGGGGTAGAACTCACACCTCTCCAGGGTGGATGATGGTCTTGTACTTCTTCACAAATGGAGAGTGTGCCTCTTCATTAAGCTGAAAGCATAAAAAGAAACGGTATTTCAATAATTCCATCTCAGCAGAGAGTAACACAAGGACAAAAGCACAAGCTTTGGTAGAGAAAAACTAATTACCTGCCTATTAACAGCTTCGCAATTGGCTATGACCAAAGTATTAGGCACACTGCCATTCGTCTAGTGACAGAACCAGGGAAAAAAAAGTGAACATAAGGAGCAGTAGTCAGTAGACAAACTGTGGATACTTTTCCTCAAAGAAAAAATGTACAAACCACAAGAAAAAGTGAGCAAACTCACTTGTTCCGAGAGATAGAGACGTTGAGTCTTAGAAGCTGCTTGCTCAAGCTGTGGCCCCCATCTGCTCAAATCAAACAACAGTTACAACGAAATCGAACCTCTTTACACAAAATCTAAACACTTCACTTACTCTTAGCACAGCTAAACATCTGAAACCAAAAAGTAACAAAACAGAACACTATAACCGAGTTGGTCAAGTGTTATTAACGACCAGTCGATCATCTTCCTATCAAAACAAGTTCCAGAGGATCAAAATGGAAACATCAGATAGCTAATGAGCTATAAGAGAAATAAACACATAAAAAGCATGGAGACTGAGCTAAATCATAAACCCTAACTAGAACATGTCCTAATCTCACAAATTCCAAAAACCTGCTACGAAAAACTCTCAATCTATCAGCATTTCACTAGTAAAAACGGAAATGTAACTCAATCGCCTGACCAAAAGCACAAAGCTTGAATTTTTATTTCCCAAAAAGGAAAAAACTTTCTCCAAAACCCTAGAAACAGAAAACCCAAAAACAAAAAACACAGACCTGCAAGAGAGAGAGGGCCAGACGAGGGTATGGTTAACAAACGAATCATAGAGGATGGGAAGAAGAGTCTTCCATTGTGAGTACTTGTCGTCAACAGTGGCCTTTTGACTCTGCTGTTGAGAAAATGGTGAATGAGACTCGTCGTTGCTCTTAGGTTTCCGACCTCTCTTCTTCAGCACAGTGGCCGTCACCGGAGTCCTAGATACTCTTCTCGGCCTGGTGGCTTGAACAGTCGCTGCTGCTTCTTCGCTTTCCATTTTCTTCTCTTCTCCTTTGTTTTTTTTTTAATATTATATTTATGCCACGTCGAGTAAACTTCGTCCCGGGAAAATACTTAAATATCATCGATTTACTTCAAAAGGTTGAAATAATAAATTGTTACAAAACTTGCGTTAAGCTTTCTTCTAAATGACTAAATCTTGGTAGAAATTTACTAAATTTATTAACAACGCAAACGATGTTCTAATGGAGGTGAAATTCAAACTCGGTTTAGCGTTTAAAAGCACAAGATAATTTAATTGCAACTTGGTGTTTAAAGGCTACTTCTCAAAGTAACTAACATTCATAACTCTGATTTCACTTCAACAAAGATAAATCTGTCTTTTTTGTCTTTGAACTAGTTGGGATAGTATTGAGGAAGAAGGATCAAACATAAACACCACTAGCTAGTAGCAGAAACAAGGATCCAAAACCCTGCAAATAACAGAGAAACAAATTTCAACCCAACAGTAGATTTAAGACAACTCTTAAAGTCAAAGTCAAGGGGATGAAGAAGAAAAGCCATACCAAGAAGACAGATGCAACTGCTGAAGTAGCGAGCTCCTTTCCGAGGCTTCGGTTTTTCCTGGATGATGTAGCTTCATAGCTGCAACACAAATGTTATGACAGGGAAAGTTTGATCAATCCTTGTTGGGCTGACTGAATCTAAACCAGCACTGTGAATACCAGAAGAAGCCAACATGAATGGTTCAGGTCTATCTTAAAGTTTTGACTCGAGGCTAATCCACATGCTCGTAGCCAAGACAACACATTACTTTGACAAACCGAATATCTCCTAAAACTTGCCATCCTTTGAAAGGTTAAAGCTCCATGCTTAAATGAGAATCATACAAATTTAACTTTCTTCTGTCTTAAATAAATCGATGATCAGTCATTTTTTCACACTCAGTGAAACTATAGAGCACTGATTCCATTCCACAGACTATCACCTTACTCATTAATACATTTTGAGTCTTTATATAATGATAGCATATAGAGCTCACACATTTCCAAAAGCTAATTAAATGAGTCCCATGGGATAAAAGGCACACATCATTTCAACATAATAGGGATAAATTAATCTAACTAAGAGATCATGAAAGTGGTAAACTTGTAGCTTCAGAAGCTTTAGAAGACATATTTAGAGACTAGCAATTGAGACAGCATTGTGACCAAACGATATATATAAGCAGTAAAAAAGTTGCTCAAGCTTCAAAATACAGTGAACAAACAAGAGGAGAGCCTCACACGATTCATAATTCATAACCTAGTCATGACTACTACACAATGTATATTCGAAATTCTAATCAACATTTATGAAAATCAAGATGAATCAATCATCGGTATATCGAATCAATCAGGAACTGTTTCACTAATCTGAGTATAAATTTCGAAGATCTGGAGATCAGATCGAGTTTAAGCTTACATGAAGAAGATAGCGGTAATGACGAGGCCAATCGCAAGAGTGAACACCGACAAAGTCGGATACAGAGCCACCGGAATCGGACTCGCAATCGGTTTCGCCGCCTTCTCACCGGAAAAAGAGCACCAAACAAAAATCAGAAATCGGAAAAGCAACATATAAAGAAATCAAATTAGCTGTGATTGAAAACACATGGACGGATCTAGATTTACCATTGTTGCTAAGCTCTTCTTCTTCTTCTTCTTCTTCTTCGCTTCGATCTGAGGGACAATGAACAAGCGATTGTGAAATTAAGCCTTTTCTTTGACTGATCTCGCTCACTAACTAACACACGAGTCGCTCCCGGTTTGGACTTAACCGGTTTACCCAACTTCAGAAATTTTATGGGCCAGTCTTTTGCTGTTAGTGTTTCGATTTAATAGGCCCAATTATCTTGGTAAGGCCATTGGTATTAATTATTAAATGTGTTAATTTATCTTCCTTTTCTTTTAAGGTCGGTATTTCATTCATTTTAGACCTAGTTTTCTAAAACAAAAAAGATTTGTTTGATCCCTAAGAAGCCAAATCCTTCAAGAATGACAGATTTGCGACCCATTAGTTTATGCTCGGTCATTTACAAGATTGTCTCTAAGATAATGTGTAATAGACTGAAGTGTTTTCTTCCATCGATAGTCTCCGATACTCAAGGTGCTTTTGTCTCCGGCCGATTAATATCGGATAATATTCTCTTGGCGCACGAGATGGTACATGCCCTACGCACAAATCCCAATTGCGATGAAGATTTCATAGCCATTAAAACTGATATGTCTAAGGCGTATGATCGAGTAGAGTGGAATTTTTTGGAAGAACTACTTATTCGTCTGGGTTTTGATATCCGTTGGGTACAATGGACAATGAGTTGTGTCAGATCAGTCTCATATTCGGTGCTCATTAACGGTTCTTCTTATGGATACATTAAACCGGAAAGAGGAATTCGACAAGGCGATCCCCTGTCACCATTTTTATTTATTCTATGTGCTGAAGCTTTAGTACATATTATGAATAAAGCTGAACAAGAAGGACGATTAACAGGATTGCGTCTCACACCAAGATGCCCGTCAATTCAACATCTACTTTTTGCTGATGATAGCCTTTTTCTTTGTCGGGCCACTTTCAAAGAATGCACTGAATTCCTTAACTGCTTACGGCTCTATGGAGAGGCTTCGGGACAGGAAATTAACTTTCAAAAATCAGCGATAACCTTCGGGAGGAAGATGGATCCCTATATGAAACGGCTTCTTGGATTGTTTACTGGGATTGAACAAGAGGGAGGTACAGGTAAGTATCTAGGGCTGCCGGAGTGCTTTAGCGGTTCAAAACGTGAGCTTCTTGGATTTATTACGGATCGTTTAAAGTCGAGACTAAGTGGCTGGTATGAGAAAACATTATCTTTAGGGGGTAAGGAGGTGCTCATTAAATCAGTAGCTTTGGCTCTTCCCGTGTATGCTATGTCCTGTTTTCGTTTGACCAAACATCAATGCCAAAAGATCACGAGTGCCATGTCTGACTTTTGGTGGAATGAAAGTGAAGAAAAGCATAAGATGCATTGGGTTTCCTGGGATAAGATTTGCAAATCTAAATCTCAAGGTGGACTAGGTTTTAGGGACATTGGTCGGTTTAATCAAGCCTTACTTGCCAAACAAGCATGGCGACTACTGAATGCTCCTAACTCCTTACTGGCGAAGGTATACAAGGCTAGATACTACGCGGCAAAGTCTGTCTTGGAGGCAACAACAGGTTACAGGCCTTCGTATGCTTGGCGAAGTATCTGTTTTGGCAAAGAACTGCTTGAACGTGGACTCATGAAATCGATTGGAGATGGCCAGACAACAAGTATTTGGGCTGATAAATGGCTTTTTGATGAGGCACCACGACGACCAATCAACAAAGAACTTTTCATTGATTTAAACCTCAAGGTATCATCTTTAATCAATCCGCAAGGTGCTTGGAACACTCAGCGGTTACAGGAACTATTTCCGCCGTGTGATATCACTCAAATCAGATCCTTCCCTCCGGCAACGGGACTACCTGATCGTTTTGTTTGGGCTTACACAAAGGATGGACAGTATTCGGTGAAAAGTGGTAACTGGTTAGTGAATAAAGAAGCTACAGCGATGGATTTCGTCTCTGCTGATACGTCGGCTCTGAACAAGCTTAAGGAACGTATCTGGAAGATCCATACAGCTCCAAAAATACGTTTGTTCCTTTGGAGAGCTTTATCAGGAGCTCTTGCAGTTGCAGATTGTTTGAGGAGACATGGAATGCAAGTTAATTCCCTATGTCCAATATGTCAGTGTCAGGAGGAGACAATAGCGCATGTTCTTTTTAGATGCAGTATGGCTACAATGGTTTGGCAGTCCACTCACCTACCCCTGCCTCCTCAAGGTTTCACGGAGTCTATAGCGGAGAACATATCATTCCTTTTAGACTTGATGTTGAAAACAGAACTACCAACCAATATGAGGACTGCTATCCCTTGGATACTGTGGGAAGTGTGGAAAGCGCGAAATTCTCAATTATATGCTGCCAAATCTGTTGATCATAACATTCTCATTGCTACGGCTTTGGAAGATGCGGAAGAATGGTTGCAGCAGGATTGTATAATTTCCACAGAGGCTGCAAGTTTCCAGCATAGGCAAACAAGGATTGTAACAAGATGGTTTAAACCGGCGGTGGGGAAGTTAAAGTGTAATGTGCACGCGTCATGGATTAAGGATATTTTTCATTGTGGTGGAGCATGGTTACTACGAAACCATAATGGAGATGCTGTACTTCATGCCAGAGACGCTTTTCTTCCCATGTTTAATAGGGTGGCTGCGGAATTACACTGCATTTTATGGTGCTTACAAAGTCTACATCAAGTTCATGAGGATTCTTGTGAGATTTGGTCAGATTGTACTGCAGCTATTCGGGCTATAGATCAACCGGAGGATTGGCCAAAATATCGTTCTATTCTTAATAAAATTGCTCAGGTAATACAGGTGATGCGGGATGTCTCCTTTCACATCTCTTCACCGAAAGCCAATTTGTTGGCTAGGGAGATTGCCTGCAGCGTCACACGAGACGGTAGATTCAACTCTTACATGGCGAGAGGAGGACCAGCTTGGCTACACAATAGAATTGAAGAAGAACGGAGACGGTGCACGTAAGCTTTCCACGGAGTCTCGGCCCTTTAGGCTTTCGACGAGAGGCCAGAAGTTTTCTGATGGTTTTTGCCTTGGCGTTTATGTTATTGGTTTATTTTGATTATTACTCTGTTTTGCTCTTATGTTTACTCTGTTTCCAAACTCTGCAATTTCTTTCTTTATGATTCAATATATGACGTTAAAAAAAAAAAAAACCACAACAAAATATTCAGAGTTATCAAAATACGAATGATTACATAATCATTCTTCACTATAGTTTTCATATATTAATATAGTCTCTATTTCTCATTCAATAAAACTGATCTGATATACGCGTCGCGATTCAAAATGCAATGTGATCCTTAACCTTAACCTTCTTCGAAAATTGAAATCCATTTCAATGTAGAGATCTCCGACTCCTTGTCAGTCAATCTCTCTCTAGATTTAGTTCCCACCTGAAAAATGGGACAAGATCCAATATTATTATTGCTACATTTTTTGTATTGGTCAACAAGGATTTATTAGATTTCGTTTTTCATGGAAAATACTTAGAAATTGGTTAGGGTTTTAATTTGTTGACCAGTACAAAAATCTGGTCCCAAATCTGTCCCGGCTGCCGAATAATTTCATAGGTGGGACATATTTCTTAATTATTTTGGTACCACATGTATATTAATGTATATATACTCGTTCGCTATTTGCAGATATTTACGATTTTTGGCACATGGATCGAACAAATAATCCTGTGATGTTGTGTGTGAATAGATTTTATGCAGTGAAAAAAAAATTAGTCCGCACATTCACTTTGAAAATTAAATCAATGGTGTGGTATGTTTGTTCCGATAAGAATATTCAAAACTCAATATAGGGTAAATTTGGAAAAGAGAAAAATAAAAACATCAATATCATCGAGATAATCATATACTATTTGTTTTGTGTTAGGAATCACATATCTAAGTGAAATGATATATAAGAGATACGAATTCAAATTGTCAATTAGTTCTAAACTATAAACCCTAAACTTAAGATTTTGACATCGGTTTTATATGATTCTCCATCCTTTTTTTTTAACGAACGATCCTCCATCTTTAGAATTGATGACTGATCGTTAATGGTTAACACATAACAAACCATTAAGATAAGTTTTACAGACACCATTGTTGTGATTTGAAAAGTATTATAGATCAAAAATACTAATATCATCTAAAAATGTACTTATATTTAACACTATTGATTAATAAATGAATCTTGCGTCTGTTTTCTTTGTAGGGCGTCATGTAATCACGGGACGGTGAGTCGGTGATATCCTTCGTGTGCTTCACTCTCTAACATAAATAGCAAAGTAAATTGACAATATTAAAAAATTCATTGTTGATCTATTTAATTACTAATACATTGAGTTGTATATATTAACCGTCGACAACTCAATAATGGATAGAGTTTTTGATTAAATAATCTATAATAGATATATAATTAAATGTTTGTCTCACTTTGCATGTGATACTTTGTGAAGACGAAATGAAGAAACAAAAAAAAAAGTGAAGTTCGAGGTGAAATGAGCCTTTTGCTTTCTCACGCTACTAAAAACTTGCGTATGTGTTTTCAATTCTGTGCCGGTCCAATTGATTATATAAAACATGCAATTTATTAAGAGAAAGCCAATACAAAACAACGCAACCAAATCAAAGTAACAATTAGTATAATATTTAAAAACGAACTTATATATAGTAAAATTTTCTACAAAGTAAGATCGACCATTGTAATGAAATTTCAATAAAAATTCTTGAGTGAAAAAAAAAGAGAGTTATATAATACGAGTCCTCATTTTCTTTTTACAAATTAATACTAGTGTATTACTACTATTAGTTAGTTTTATGGGAGAGTTTCAAGTTACGTTTGCAATTGGACGAACACTACTGGGGTGTTAAAAAAAATAGTTATTTATAAACCGGCCCACAGAGTAGGAGTTTGGTCGGTTTCCACAAATTCCGAATTTACGTTATGTGATCAACAATAAATAATCACGTCTAATAAAGTCAAACGGAACTACCTCAACTTTACTCAAAAATTATATATACTAGAATATTCAAATTATAAAAGCCAGAAATGGGAACTTATCACTTTATCAGGGGGGGTTAAAATCAATTACCCAGTAGATTTGATATTATTGGTGAAATAAATTTAAAATATATAGATAGTTCGAAGTCAATGCATTCAAATATTTCGCACAAAACACTTTGGACGAACACAACTTGTATCTCTTTTTTTTCTTTGGCGTCAACAAGCTTGTATATATATCAACATCAAAAAAAAAACACGCAAAGATATATATATTTCACGTGACAATTAGTACATTATAGTATATCTAGTCTCTCTATGGTTCTATATATATCGCATACTTTCTAACTTATCTCTATATTAATCCCGGCCCATAATCAACAAGACACTAAGTAGTAATATCTCATCCTCTGTCTCATTTTCCCATTCACCTACCCGTTAATTAGAGAATGACTAGTAATCTCGGTTCAAGCAGCATCATCACCCTAATAACGCTTTTTATAAGTTTAACCCCAACCTTAATCAAATCAGATGAGGGCATTGATGTCTTCTTACCCATATCACTCAACCTCACGGTCCTAACTGATCCTTTCTCCATCTCCGCCGCTTCTCATGACTTCGGTAACATAACCGATGAAAACCCCGGCGCCGTACTCTGCCCTTCATCCACCACTGAGGTGGCTCGTCTCCTCCGTTTCGCCAACGGAGGGTTCTCTTACAACGGGGGCTCAACCGGCCCAGCGCCTACTTTCAAAGTGGCTGCTAGGGGCCAAGGCCACTCCCTCCGTGGCCAAGCCTCGGCACCCGGAGGTGTCGTCGTGAACATGACGTGTCTCGCCAAGGCGGCTAAACCAGCGGCGGTTGTTATCTCAGCAGATGGAACTTACGCTGACGTGGCTGCCGGGACGATGTGGGTGGATGTTCTGAAGGCGGCGGTGGAGAGAGGCGTCTCGCCGGTTTCTTGGACGGATTATTTGTATCTTAGCGTTGGCGGGACGTTGTCGAACGCTGGAATCGGTGGTCAGACGTTTAGACACGGCCCTCAGATTAGTAATGTTCATGAGCTTGACGTCATTACCGGTACGTAACTACCAAAACTTCACTAAACTAAAAAAAAAAAAAATTAGGAATGAAACAGTATGCTTTATTTTTTTGTCTGCAAGCTACAATTGTATTAAGATAAGCGAGAAATATTATATGCATGTGTACTGATGATAATATAATGTTTATGTTTTAATTACAAACTTGATCCTTGAGATAAACTTACACGCCATAATCAGTATAAACTCAATATCTGAAAAACATGTTTTTCTCAGAAAATGAGATCCTTCAATAGTAATTATGCTAATTTGTAATTAACTTATTAATATGTGGAGTTTGTCTTTTTGTTCATAATAATTTATTTTTTGATAATTAGTTGTTCATAATAATTAATTTCAGGAAAAGGTGAAATGATGACTTGCTCGCCAAAGTTAAACCCTGAATTGTTCTATGGGGTTTTAGGAGGTCTGGGTCAATTCGGTATTATAACGAGGGCCAGGATTGCGTTGGATCATGCACCCACAAGGGTATGTATCATCTATAGTGTAATCAATTTATAATTAATTTAGTGGTCGTAAATCTAAAATTGATATGATTTGGTTGGAACGTATAATAGGAAGTCAAAAGGCTGATTTTAAATTATTTTGAATAAAAATCAATACATTTGTTGAATAAACTCTGATATTGCTTACGTTTAGTTAGATTCTGCGCAATCAATCCTAGGACTTGCTCGAGTGTAATCTTGTCTTATGCTTGCAAATCTCGTTGATGTCAATATCTAATCCTTTTTTTTTTTTTTTTTCCCTACGTAGGTCTTATAGTTATTTTAAACTTCTATAAATTGTGTACGTAGACTTTAGATAAAAGTTACGGTCGCTTGCACCTATTTGTTTATCGCTATACTGATTCAAAGTTCTATATATGGTTCTTGGTTATTCTTTATGAAAAAATAGACCATACAATTAATCTACGAAGATGATCTTAAATGGATTAATTTATAATTTTATGGATATAAATTGATATACAATTATGCAGGTGAAATGGTCTCGCATACTCTACAGTGACTTCTCGGCTTTTAAAAGAGACCAAGAGCGTTTAATATCAATGACCAATGATCTTGGAGTTGACTTTTTGGAAGGTCAACTGATGATGTCAAACGGCTTCGTAGACACCTCTTTCTTTCCACTCTCCGATCAAACAAGAGTCGCATCTCTTGTAAATGACCACCGTATCATCTATGTTCTCGAAGTAGCCAAGTATTATGATAGAACCACCCTTCCCATCATTGACCAGGTACTATGAAATCCTTCATGATGATTATTCTCACATAGTGAATCAGAATCATCACCATCATTACTTAAAATAAAATATAATCCTTGCTGTTTTTTTTTTTTTTTTTTTTTTTTTTTTTTGTGAACAATCCTTGCTGTTATATTACATAAAATATATGTATCATGTTCATTGGTACACATGCACAAATCGCCCTGACAATATCATAACAATATGTCCATATATGCTTATTAAATATCTCATATCTTTTGTTGTAGGTGATTGACATGTTAACTAGAACTCTAGGTTTCGCCCCGGGGTTTATGTTCGTACAAGATGTTCCTTATTTCGATTTCTTGAATCGTGTCCGAAACGAAGAAGATAAACTCAGATCTTTAGGGCTATGGGAAGTTCCTCATCCATGGCTTAACATCTTCGTACCGGGATCTCGAATTCTAGATTTTCATGATGGTGTTATCAATGGCCTTCTTCTAAACCAAACCTCTACTACTGGTGTTACTCTCTTCTATCCCACAAACCGAAACAAGTAAATATTTACTTTTTGTATATTTTTATTTGAAATTTTGTCCCATTAATGTATGTTAACACGATTTTTTTTATATTAATAGATGGAACAACCGCATGTCAACGATGACACCGGACGAAGATGTTTTTTATGTGATCGGATTACTGCAATCAGCTGGTGGATCTCAAAATTGGCAAGAACTTGAAAATCTCAACGACAAAGTTATTCAGTTTTGTGAAAACTCGGGAATTAAGATTAAAGAATATTTGATGCATTATACAAGAAAAGAAGATTGGGTTAAACATTTTGGACCAAAATGGGATGATTTTTTGAGGAAGAAAATTATGTTTGATCCCAAAAGACTATTGTCTCCAGGACAAGACATATTTAATTAACTTATCACATATGTCTTAATTGATTTGTTATGTAACTTTAAGACGTGTCTTTAACATGCACAGACAACTACTTTCATCGTCTAACTAATGAATAAATGGTTTTGTTATTTGGGTTAGGCTACTTAATTACTTTAATCTTTTTCGTTGTTGTATTAATTAGTCAAAAACAAAGAAAAATATATTGTTATAGCCTCTCTGAAATTAAGAACGAATTATTTTCTTTTATCAATAACTGATATGGTCACTAAGAAGTATACAAATTATGAAAAACAATTAAGACCCTGTTTTGTTAAGAAAATGAAAACGGCGTGCATGTTGTATTGCTAACTTGAAAACGGTGTGTTACTTGGAAATTCGTACACTCTTATTGAAAACGTGGTCGTTTTGAAATTAGTACAAAGTTGTCTTCCTTAGCCAAATTCATCCATGGCGCTGTGTCAGTTCCCACTGAATCTTCACACTATCTCCTCATCACCATCTTCGTCTCCTCAATTCCGTCGTCTTCAACCTCTAGATACCTCTTTTAAGTCTAATTTCTTTATTCGTAGACTCAGATTTCGTAGCTTCAATCACCCAGTTCGGTTTCACACCCGTGAATTGAGTGTCATCAGAGCCACCATTGATATCGACACTCACCAGAGGAAGAAGACGAAGAGAAAACCTAAACCGGGTTTTTTCGAAGAAATTAGCGATAAATGGTCTTCACGTAACAGCCCTAAAACCGAGAAATTGCCATGGCAGAAGCAAGAAGAGCAAATTCAACATCACAAAGACGATGAAGATGAATCAAGTTCAAATCTTTCTTCTGGGTATGGTTTATCTGATAAGAGAACCGATTCCAATCGACTCTATTCGGCGAATGAGCCGTCGAGTTTCCCAAGACCAAGCGGATACATGTCTGCTCCATGGGTTAACAATGGTGGGTCTAAAGGTGTTAACTTTACGACTAGCTTCGAGCAAGGAGTTGAAAGTTCGAGTTTTGATGATGTTATTACTGTAGATAGATATAGAAGGGATAACGATTCTAGTAGTAGAGCTGTAGATTCAGATTTAGATGATAGTGAAAGAGGGATGATAGATTCAGGGAAAGATAAGGGAATATGGAGAACGAGGAGGAGTAATACGGTAGATGCTGAGAGGGTTGTACCGGAACATGAGCTGAGAAGGTTGAGGAATGTAGCGTTGAGAATGGTTGAGAGAGTAAAAGTAGGTTCTGCAGGAATTACGCAGGCGTTGGTTGAAGCTATTCATGAGAAATGGGAGGTTGATGAAGTTGTGAAGTTGAAATTTGGAGAGCCTTTTTCTCTTAATATGAAGAGAACTCATGAAGTTTTGGAGGTTAGATTCGAATCTATCGATAAAAGGAATGATCTTTTGGTTGAATTCTGAATAATGTGTTTGCTTTCTGTTGTTGTTTGTGATGTTTAACAGAAGAAAACTGGGGGATTAGTGATATGGAGGTCAGGAAGCTCGGTTGTGTTATACCGAGGAATAAGTTACAAGCTCAAGTGTGTTCAAACATTTATTAAACAGAACAATCTCGATACAAAGCCTGAGATCAATCGAAGTGTAGAGGCAAGGGATTACATACCTGAGGATGCGAATTACCCCAAGAATGTACCTAAAGAACAATTATCCGAGCTATGTGAATTGAATGATTTGTTGGACGAGCTTGGTCCAAGGTTTCATGATTGGACAGGGTGTGCTCCGTTTCCTGTTGATGCAGACTTGCTTCCTGGATACGTTGAAGGATATAGATGTCCGTTTAGGATTCTTCCCCAAGGAGTAAAACCTTGTTTGTCTAACACGGAAATGACAGAAATGCGTCGGCTTGCTAGGACAAGCCCTCCACATTTTGCTCTGGGTACGAATAAAATCATCGAATCTTACTTTCTTTTCGTAGTAGTAATATATGATTTCCCAAGTGACTGTTGTTTCTTTATTTATCCGGTTTAGGGAGGAGCAGAGAGTTACAAGGTCTGGCTAAGGCAATGGTAAAGCTATGGGCAAAAAGTGCGATCGCCAAAATAGCAATCAAACGCGGTGTAGAAAATACGCGGAATGAGAGAATGGCGGAAGAGCTTAAGGTTTGATGAAAACATAAATTTCCATATATATTCAAAACTCACCAATATTTTGCATGTGCTCACTTTGTTTATCTTATTCATTCTTGAAGAGACTTACTCGCGGTGTACTTGTTTCGAGAAACAAGGAGTATATTGTCTTCTACAGAGGTAATGACTTCATGCCTCCTGCAGTGGCAGAGGCATTGACCGAGAGGCAAAAGGAAATAACGGAAGTTCTTCAAACCAAGGAGGATCAAGCCCGGGAAATGGCTTCAACAAGAGTCACACTCACATCACAAGCCAAATCGCCTAAAACCCAATTACTCGCTGGAACGCTTGCTGAGACTATAGCTGCAAGTTCTCGGTGGGCACCAGATGCGAGCAGCGTTGATATTGAAGAGTTAAAGAGAGAATCAGCTTCCATCAAAAGAGCTGCATTGATTAGAGATCTTGAGCTAAGGCTTCTTTATGTGAGTATTACCTTTTTTTTTTTCTTTTGGTATCTGATTGCAAACATTTGCTCTGCCTTAAATTTGATGATCTCTCTTTTGTTCCAGGGAAAGCAAAAGTTGAGAAGAGCTGAGAGAGACTTAGCTAAAGTTCAGAAGGATCTTGACCCATCAGAACTCCCAACTGATTCAGAAATAATCACAGAAGAAGAGAGACTTCTTTACCGCAAAATTGGTTTGAGTATGGATCCGTTTCTTCTCTTAGGTAAGCACAAAGACTGTTCTCACTCATGTGTCACGTTTAAAGCCAAAACAATCTGTAAAAAGAATACGATTTCCTGTTCTTAAAACGTTTTACAGGAAGACGAGAAGTGTATGATGGTACGATAGAGAACATGCATCTACACTGGAAACATCGGGAGCTTGTAAAAGTGATAGTTAGAGGCAAATCTCTTCCGCAAGTCAAACATATCTCTATCTCTTTGGAGGCTGAGAGTGGCGGAGTATTGGTATCCGTTGATAAAACCATGAAAGGCTATGCGATTATACTCTATCGCGGAAAGAATTATCAGATGCCATTTCGTCTTAGACCTTCAAACTTATTGACGAGAAAAAAGGCCTTTGCTCGATCCATTGAGCTTCAAAGAAGAGAAGTAATGATGATAATGATTTTACGTGTAACTTTTGTTGAAAGTCTTCTGCTGTGATCAATATTGGTCTCTATGTTTCTGACAGGCACTGAAGTATCATGTTGCAGACCTAGAGGAACGGATAGAGCTGCTGAAGACCGGACAGGTTTGATAAAACTTGAATGCTTTTATAACAGATCAATCTATTGTAAGCCCTTCTGAGTAAACAAACTTATCATTGAAAATTGATCCAGGATGACGATGGGGAACCCGGCAAGAAAAGTGATGGAGAGGAAGAAAACTTGTATTTGAGAGTCGATGAATCTGATTTTTCTTCTGACGAGGTAACATGAAATCCTCCTGAAGGTTCTTGATATTTGAAAATTTACTTGAACCATTGCATCTCTGAGATGGATTTTTTTTTGAATCAGGATGAATCTCTTGAATGGGAGTTAGAAAAGAATGAAACTCTCTTGTCATCGGAGGAAGAAGAAGAAGCATGAACCGGTAAACTAATATAATCTCTTCGGGTCGTCGAGTCGAAATATTAATATCGCAAAAGTAAAGTTGAATTTTCGAATGCAATCAAGAGTTTATTTTGAAGTTTTTTGTAAAGATAAGGTGAACAAAACATAGAGCCAACCCATATGTTAGTAAGACACAGGTGTTGGACTAAAAAGCATAAACCAAATCAAAGTAGGACTCTACTTGGCTGGATAAACACGAAAACCAAAAGAAATGGGAAAATCATATGAGATGTTTGCTGCTTGCTACATCATATTGCCATTAGACACAGTACTTAAGCAGTTGTTGTGTCTGTTGTCTCGAGAAAAGGATAGTCTGTGTAGAAGAGGACAGGGTCATAAGTATAGAAGGCTGATCGGTTGTACTTATTCAATGGCGCGTTGAGTTGAAACCTCCTGGGCAAATCTGGATTGGCCAAGAAGTGCCGTCCATATGCCACCAAATCAGTTCTGTCATCCGCCACCGCCTTGTTCCCGTCTTCTCTTGTATAACCTCCGGCTACTATGAAAGTTCCTTTGAAGGCATTTCTCATGGGTGTAAGAGTTTCTGTGACCTCGAAGGTTTCGTCGATGATTTTCATTCTAGGTTCGACCATGTGGCAGTAGAGGATTCCGTATTTGTTGATAGCTTGCACCATGTAGAGTCCTAAAGCTTCTGGGTTAGAATCACCGGACTCCAAGTAATCCGCGAATGGGGAGAGCCTTATTCCAACACGATCTGAACCTATCTCCTTTGCTACTGCATCGATTACTTCTAGTGCGAATCTGCAGCGGTTCTCTAGCGAGCCACCGTATTCGTCAGTTCTATCATTCACTTTGTCTTTTAGAAACTGGTCGATCAAGTAACCATGGGCTCCATGAATCTCAACTCCGTCGAAGCCTGTACATTGTAATGTAATATATATATCTAGCTTTTAATTCATATACATACATACATCCAAATGGTGGGGGAAATTAAGACTTGTTGCCTTACCAGCTTCCATTGCATTTCTTGCAGCAACTCTAAAGTCGTTGACAATGCCCGGGATTTCATCTGTCCTTAACCGCCTTGGAGGTGTGAACTCTTCTCCCATAATGGGCATCAACTGCTTATCCGTAGAGGAGACAGGAGCTTCATCCCCATTTTTCTGGCCTGAAGAAAATATAGTTTCAAGACTTGAAAGCATATATAGATTTGTTTCTTAACAAGAAGAAGATGGCACCACCTCGATTAGAAACCCGGCCAACATGCCACATCTGACAGAAGAAGATGCCACCTTTGGCATGAACAGCGTCCACGATTGGCTTCCACGCCTCCACTTGCTCTTTAGTCCATATCCCAGGAGTATCATCATAACTTGAAGAGCAAATCACAGAAATGTGGGAGGATCAGCAACATATCAGAGATCAAAATAATAGAGTAAACATTAGTCGAAATGGTAAGAGGTGAAGAAGAATGTTGTTTTTAAGAGACCCTTGAGCGGTTTCCGAAACTCCGGTGGCTTCAGTGATGAGAAAACCTCCTTGAGACGTTCTTTGAGAATAATATAAGATGGCGTGAGGCTGAGGAACATGTCCGTATGATCTACATCTCGTCATAGGTGCCAGAACAACCCTGAATCATAACGTATGTCACAGTTAGAACAAATGATCAAGTTTCTTATTAAGCTGGACATGGAAGGCATTGTATGACAAAATGTAAGCAATTGTGATATTTGTTTACCTATGGGAAAGATTGAAATTTCCCATCTTGTAGGGCCTGAAGAGAGGAATACACTCTTCTTTGACACTTTTTTCCATTTCCATAACTAAAGCTGGGTTTTGTCTCTGTGAAATGTGGAATATATATACACATTGAATAACTAGCCTACATTCTTTGGTCTTATCAAAACTCTAATCTGAAAACACAGTCTTATTTGTTTACGCAAAATTTACAAAACTCTAACCCACAAGTTAGCATGAGCATAAGAAAACTAATTTTTAGGCTCTCATAACTCATAAGTCATACTCGTCCCATTTTACGAGATGTTTTGTGTAAAATCACAAAGATTAAGAAATAGTTAATGTTTACCTTTTTATAGGAATTCAGCCAATAGAAAAAAAAGACTGCAGAATTTAAATGGTCATAATATACTAAATAAACATAAATTATGCATAGAAAACTGGAAAATTCTTATAAAATGGAACAAGGAAAAAATGCTAAAACATCCTATAATTATGCAGGCACTATTCCCGTCGGTGAAAGAGCCCACCACGAAAGGATACATTTCGTGTAAAAAAACACGTGACCATAATAAAGATCAGAGATATTAACTGCCACGACTGGGACATGCAGAAGATAATAATGATAATGTGACTTTTGAGCTAACTCTAAAATTTAAATGTAAGGGTAATTGTTTCTACTGTAAACATTGTTCACAAATTCCAACTTTCAGATTTTTTTTTTTTCATTCGATAAGATATCTCTAGTAAATGAGTAATATGTATTGTCTATGCCCGTCTTAATTTTTCGTGGCCCGTATGCTCAAATCTTTGAACCTAATTAAATGAACTCATCAATTATATATTTCTCACTTGATTAGAGATTGCTTAAACCATACATTAGACTTTTAATATATACACAAAGATCATAAAGAACCAAACAAGTTGAATAACATGAACAGGTTTAATCAAATCTAAAGAGCAAAACAAAGTTCATAAATCTAAGGAACAAACATTCATAAAAGAGTCACATAACAACACAGAGCAGAAATAACTAGTCTACTCAGCTCGATTCTTGAAACTTTATTGTGTAAGAATTAATTTTAGCTCAACTCGCTGATTTATCATATATATATACCCAAGTCGTATATAGAAGTAGTAGGAACTAAGTCAAGCAAATATCAAATCATCCCAAAAATGGATACGCTTCAGCTTCTTCTACTCTCTCTTCTCTCCCTTTTCTTTATTTCCTTCTTAATGACGTCTCTGATTCCTCGGAGGAACAAGAAACGTATGGCGCCTATGGCCCCCGGAGCATGGCCGGTTATAGGCCATTTGGCGGTCTTTGACAACGGACAACCGACCCACGTTACGTTCGGGAATATGGCCGACGTGCACGGACCCGTCTTCATGACGAAGCTTGGCTCTGTTAACGTCCTGATCATAAACAGCCAAGAAGTCGCCAAAGAGATCTACACTGTCCACGACAAGCTCTTAAACCGGCCTGTCCCCACTACTGCGTCTACACTTATGGGCTACAATGGCTCCTTCTTTTCATTTAGCCCTGAACGTTCTTACTGGAGAGAGATCCGCAGGATAGCAATATCCGAGATGCTGTCCACCGCGGTCGTCGATATGCAGCATAGTAGAGCTAGAGAGGTTGACGTGGCGTTCAGAGATTTTTACCAGAAATGGGAGCAAAAGGGTGAACCTGAAAAAGGAGTCTTGGTGGATATGAAGCAAGAGTTACATGATCTAACACAGAACATATCGCTGATGATGATCGCGGGGAAGAGATACTTCGGAGAAAGCCCTAACTGCGAGATTGAAGAGGCCAGGAGATGTAGCAAGCTGATACGAGACTTTTTTGATTACTTTGGGGTCTTCTTGTTCTCGGATCTTGTACCGTTTCTTGGTTGGTTGGACTGGAAGGTGAAGAAGGCCATGAAGAGAACGGGTAGTGAGTTAGATAAAATTCTTGACGCTTGGGTCGAAGAACATAAGATAAAGAGGAAGGATTGTGGTAGTGCCATTGAAAAGAACTTCTTGGATCGACTCATTGATATCTTTGCACAACACAAGAATCCGGGACTTGATGATGCTCATACAACAACCAAGGCCATATGCCTAGTAAGACATGCATAGAACTTTAATCTATATCATGTATGAAAACGGGCTATTTGTCAATATAATGAATATATGTACTAATAAATCTTTCATATGTTGTAAACTAGAACTTGGTATTGTCAGGGCCTGAGGCAGCCATTGTGGTTCTAGTTTGGGCTGTTTCGTTACTCGTGAACAACCCGCACGTGTTGAGGAAAGCTCAGGAGGAGCTCAACCGTACAATAGGCAAGGACAGAGTTGTGGAAGAATCCGACCTCAAGGATTTGGTTTACCTCCAAGCAATTTTCAAGGAGACATTCCGTTTATACCCACCAGTCGCTCTCACTGCTTATAGGACTGTGATAGAAGATTTCGACATCGCCAATGGAAACTTTCACGTTCCAGCAGGTAACCATTCCTAAGTTCAAACTCAAACTAGGGACTTCTAAAGCAGTAAAAAGTGATCTCAAATTAAAGGAACCTCAAATTTAAAGATATGAGACATATTACGTGCAAATTAATGTTAAAGTGAAATGCTACGTATAATATAACACAATTTTTGTTTGAATTTTTTTTTACATTCATTCAAAAAAGAAAGAAAGTGAAATGCTATAAGCATTCAGGATACAAATAACATATTAATTCTAGTATATAATCTTATTTCATGATAATAATCAGGGACACAGTTGCTTGTAAATGCCTGGAAAATTCATAGAGATCCGAATATGTGGTCCAACCCTGAAAAGTTTGAGCCAGAAAGGTTCTTGACATCAAATAAAGAAGTGGATGTTGGTAAGCAGAATTACAAGCTGCTTCCATTTGGATTGGGAAGAAAGGCGTGCCCTGCGGTCCCCCTTGGTATGCGGATGGTGCAATATATCCTAGCAAGGTTCTTGCATAGCTTTGATGTGGTAAGACCATCAAGCGAATATGTGGATATGACCGGGAGCAATGGGTTGGTCAATCTGAAAGCCACTCCTCTTGAAGTCTTCATCACTCCCAGGCTTCATAAATCTCTCTACCATGTGGATCACAAGGCTTGAGTATTACCATGTCAATGTTATTTGTGTAAGCCTAGCGCTGCATTATGACTATCTTATCTACCTATAAATAATAAATCTTTGGGATATGGACCATATGGTTTTGACGTTAATTTACTACATTTGTTATGGTTGACCGAAAAAAATAAAATTACGTTACGAATTTGATGAATTTGAGGAACTTAGAGGTCTTGTTGGATCCTCCCGAAAAATCCGATCCTAAGCTTTCTTATAAAAGTAATGGCTGAGCTTGTTCTGTGTAGATGAATCGTGCTTTGAACACCGGCACTAGCTGCCGCCTATTCGTTGAGTCCATGCTTTCTAGCTAATTTTCTGACTAAAATTTATTTTGACTTGGTGCCCTTGCTCTTCAAGTTTGTTATTAATGCTTTTTTTTTTTATATATGACATGACTAAAATCACAGTTTAAAATACAAAGGACATTTTCTTACAAAACAAAATTAATTGATCTATTGCTCTATGCATGTGAATCCCAAACCACGAACAAACTTGATGATCTCCAACTTTACTTAAAACTGTTAGCTCCGGCGATGAAAGAAAATCGAAGAAGTAATTTAGTTCTATATTATTGACCCGCAAATATGTATATGTGTAATTGTGTATTATACTTTCTTAAACGTTCGTGAATTAACACAAGATAAAACCATACTGTATATACTTATTCAAATTTACTTTGGTTGGACTTAGGCACTACCTACCCAACACGTCACTGTTAGATAACTCATTAATTACTAAACCAATAATTATATAAGTTTAACCGAATAAACCAATAATCATACGCATTTGGTATCAAACAAGTGTTTACACAATATTTTATAAATAAAGACAAACATAAATATTATTAAATTCATAATTTATTAAAAATTAACAAATTCATTTTTTAGGTTGTTGAAATGTTTTTCATTGTTTCATTAAATATAGTAAATCCAAATTCCCTCAAGTTAGCATATATGTGCGTAAATAGTTACAGGATTCTAAATTTTAATCTGAAAACACAGTCTTATTTAGCTTACATTCAAAACATTTGTTTAAGGCAAAATTTGCAAAACTATAACCAACTCACAAGTTAGCACTTAGCATGAGCATTAGAAACTCAATCTTTAGGCTCATATCAAAATGCAGGATATATTCCCGTTGATGAAAGAGCCCACCACGAAAGAATCCATCTCGTGTAAAAAAAACGTGAGTTAAATCAAGACCACAAGATCAGATAATAATTAACACTCACATACGGCTGGGTCATGCATAGGTGTATCTACCCAGAAATCTGTTCATATGCATGAGCGTATTTACATTCATAGGTCCATATCAAACTCATAATAATATTGAGCGTACTGCAGTCTGGAAGAGTCCACCAGCCACCACGAAAAGATTTATTTCAAACGCGAGTTAAATCAAGACATATTATACCTAACTCTCACGACTGGGTCATGCATACGTGTACGAATCTACCCAAAAATCTGGTTCTATGCATGGACGTATATTTACATTCATAGGTCCATATACATGAAGGTGATGGGGTCAGCTGACCCCAGCTAATTTCTAATTTTTTTGTGACATTTCTTAACAATATATCTAATGAACCCAATAAAAGTTATCTCTTGAGCCCATTAACCCAATCAAAAACTAATATACATACATGAAAAGTCTAATACTTTTAAAAATTGAACCCACGTTAAAATCAAACCCAAAAAAATTAATACGTTTCTAGTGATTTACATGGATTAATAAAAAATATACACCTAACTTATATTTTAAAACAATAAACGAAGTTCTTTGTCTCCTCTTCCTATTGCCATAAGAAACCCCCCTAAAATATGGCTTTTAAAATCAAGGTAATGCTTTCTTTGCTTTTAAAACTAAGAACTTTTTTAATTTTTTTGTGATATGATTCAAGGTATGAGTGAACGTAGATATATACAATTGTCATTTTAAAGATAGTTGGTAAACAACTTTTTCAATGTTTTTACTGACCCTGATTAAAAACAATCCTGCCTCCGCCACTAACAGCCACAACCAATAAAATCCTTAGCACAGTGCATGGCCGACCCAGAAAATAGATTTCCCCGGAACAAAAATATATATATAATATAAAAAATTATTAAATAAAAATAAATATATAAATATTTCAAAAACATACAAAAATAAATAAGATGAGTGTAATAGTTGAAATACAAAAAAAAAGGTAGAAAATAGATAAAAGAAAAGTATAAATTGTTTCAACTTCATGCATTGTTTCCTCTAAGTTAAACAATAATTGCACCCGATAATATATAGCTTTTGCCAATGGTATTGTATTTTCAATATTATTTTTAAAATTTATAAATAAATATTGGATAAAAACTTTAATATGATTAAAAATGATAAGTTTTTAAAACAATATACAACAATATCCTAAATTATTGAAAAGAGAAACTTAAATATATTTATGAATAAAATGATGAAATTAATGATTCTTCATATTTAAAAGGGAGATTGACAAAATAACACTAAAATAAGTTTTTCTTCTAAAAATAGCACTACATTTGAAAAGTTCCACAAATAACATTATAAAATTTAATTAAATACTAAATATGAATAATTAGTTTAATTAAAATAAATAGATAAATAAGATTGAAAATTTCTCGCCAAAATTTAATTTTCCCGCCAAAAAATTTCCGCAACGTAAAAATATTTTCCCGCCAAAATTTTTTTATCAAAAAAAATTTCAACATTTTCCCGCAAAAAAAATCCCGTCAAAATTTCCTCGCCAAAAAAAATTCAATTTAGGAAGGATTTCACAAAATTCAGGAAAGATTGCACGAAATTCAGGAAAGATTCAACGAAATTCAGGAATGATTCTACGTAATTCAGGAAAGATTTCATGAATTTCAGGAAGGATTTCCACGTAATTCAGGAAGAGTTTCCCGATTCGTGAAATCTTTCCTAAATTTCGTGGAATCTTTCCTGAATTTCTAAGATTTTTTTTGGCGAAAAAAGTCGGACGGAAAGGATTCCTTAAAGGATTGCACGAAATTCAGGAATGATTCCACGTAATTCAAGAAAGATTTCATGAATTCATGAATTTCAGGAAGGATTCCACGTAATTCAGGAAGGGTTTCCCAATTCGTGAAATCCTTCCTAAATTATGCGAAATCCTTCCTAAATTTTGTGGAATCCTTCCTTAATTTTTTGGATTTTTTTTTGCGGGAAAAGTCGGACGGAAAATTTTGTAGCGAGAAAATTTTGACTATATGTTTTTTCCCGGGAGCGGAAAATATTTTGGCGGGAAATTTTGATGAAAAGTTTTTGGCGGAAAAATTTTGACGGGATTTTGTTTTGGCGGGAAAATAGTAATGATGAATTTGTGATTTTTTGTATTTATTTTTATTATTTTATTAATTTAAAAAATCAAAAACAAGATGTTATTTTTGTCCAATAAACTTATGAGATTCTTGTCCCAAAAACTTGATTTGGGGTTATTAGAGGCAATTTCTCTATTTAAAATAGATAATTGTTAATTGATTATTTGTATATAATTGAGATTTTTTTTAACCACTAGTCATAATAGAAGTTATGTCGTAATTAGTCGTAGATATACAAGTAAAATCTTCTCATATGAGCATTTCTTCTCTCTTAGCATTATATAATTGCCATTAAAAAAAAACCAGGATGTATTCAATAATTTTGTTAAAAATCACTAAAGAATTTCAAGATTTTTGAAGCTGACCCCCTTACTTACTATATGGGTCCACCTTTATTTTAGCATTGTGGAAGATCCCACCACGAAAGGATCTATCTCGTGTTAGAAAACGTGAGTTAAATCAAGACCACAAGATCACATATCAAATCTCACAATTACTGGCCGGTCGTCTGATGAGTCCTAATATATCTTTTTTTTTTTTTTTTTTTTCCGTGAGTCCTAATATATCTATGTCCGTCTTTATGGATTGGGCTAATTAATATATATATCTCGTGTTAAATGAGCATACCACCATCTCTCTCCCATCTGTCAACTGTCATCTGGGACCTGGGTCATGCAGATGATAATGTGAGTCATGTGACTTCTCAACAAATAATAGCCTCTATTAGTACTTTAGTAGTTACATTTTCTTTCCGGCTTTGTTATTGTAATTACTAAAGGCAATTGTCTCTACTATAAACATTGTTAACAAATTCTGTTAAACTATTGTAAGATATTCAAAATTTCAAATTTGAGGATACTTTTAGTGTCATTAGATAGATACGAGTTATGATAGTATGATTCAATTAAACTCAATGTTGTATATTAACACTCATCTCATGAACTGCTTTTACTCCTTGTATTTGTATCCAAGCTGCTGTGCATTCTATTTGGTCTGTGCGTAATGGAAGATGGTATGGTGAGACCCCTTAAACGTCTGATCAATTGATTAAGTTTGTTGACCTAGTTGTGCATAACAGGTTATGCTCTTAATTACAAGAGACCAAACTCTCTTAAGTTTGAAGATGGACTTCGTATTTGGGTAGCCACAAGAAGCTAGCTCGATACATCGATCTAATATCTAAAATCACTTTTCCATTTTCTATTCAGATCATTTAATTACTTCTATTTAAAGTTTTATATAATTTACAAGGTTTTTTTGGTTGAATAAAATTTTACATACTTTCAAAAAACAAAAAGTTGTAGAAGTTATATATCAATTTTGTAGTCTCAACTTGGACGACTAATGTTGAGCAACAAACAATAAATTTGGACAGCTAATTTTGAGGAAACAAACAATAACTTGTTTGTTTAACACTACGAAATTCGTTTAGGAGATGTAATATCAAGTAGATTCATATGGAAGTGAAATTTATATATTTGAGGTTATCATATCAATAATTTTTTTGTTTAACACTACGAAATTCTCTAAAACATCATTTAAAATGATACAAAGGGAGTATTATGTTATTTTATTAATTAATTTATCGAGAATTAATTATGTAAAGAAGTCTTGTTATATGTAGTGAATTATATATATTCATAATATCTATATATACCATTCATTTACTTCAGACTAGTTACATCCTATTATTAAGTAGAAAAAATGAGGTAAGACTCGTTTTATTTACTTCACACTTGTTACATCCTATTATTAAGTAGAAAAATGAGGTAAGACTCTTTTTTTGCTGGCTAAAGGAGGTAGGACACTTCACTATATATAAACGGCATCGAGAGGTAGGAAGATTTTATACTACACATTCTAAAAGAGATGGCAAACCAAAAAACACCGATCCTTTTACTTGAAAAAAGACCAGTTGAGCTTGTTAAACCCTCAAAACAAATTCCTTCTGAAACTCTCTCCCTCTCTACTTTAGACAACGATCTTCTCAATGAAGTTATGTACGCAACGATTTACGTTTTCAAAGCCAATGAAAAGAACCTAAATGATCCTGTCTCTTTAATTAGGAAGGCTTTGTCCGAACTTCTTGTGCATTACTATCCCCTTTCAGGCAAGCTAATGAGAGAGAGTAGTCAAAAGCTTCAGTTTGTTTGTCTAGGTGAGGGAGTTCCATTTGAAGTCGCTACAGCATCTTTGGACCTCTCTTCTCTAAACTATATAGAAGACCTTGATGACCAAGTTGCTTCGCGGCTTGTGCCTGAAATCGAAATTGACTATGAGAAGAACGTTTGTTATCACCCTTTAGCTTTGCAGGTAACTTTTCATTTTCTTGATGTATTGAAAATTGTATATTCAAAATATCACATTTAATTTCTTAGGAATATTGTTTTCATGGTAATGTAGCACACATAGTTAAGATAAAGATAATCTATTATTCCCTATTGTTTCTTTTGAAGGTTACCAAGTTTTCCTGTGGAGGATTCACCATTGGCACCGCATTGACACACGCCGTGTGTGATGGATTCGGTGTGGCTCAGATCATCCATGCCTTGACCGAGTTGGCTGCAGGAAAGACCGAGCCATCGGTGAAGCCAGTATGGCAGAGAGAGCGGCTGGTCGGAAAAATTGACAATAAACCAGCTAAAGTGCCTGGCAGCCACATTGCTGGTCTTTTGGCCACCTCACCATATATGCCAACTACTGATGTCGTATGTTGTCACTTCCTTAACTCCATAATTTTGTGATACTTATTTATACTCTCTCCGTACTAAATTATTATCACACTATACTCTCTCCACAATATTTGGGGTGTAAAATCTTTAAATATTTTATCAAAAGTGATAGGGAGGAATATTTTTGTTAGTACAATTAAGTAAAAAAGATCTTGCAAAACTGAATTATATATATAAATATCTACGTAGATCTCTAATAAAAAAAATGATCTTATTTTATTTATCATCCAACAGGTCACGGAGATAATAAATATTCCTGCTGGGAACATAAAAAGGCTGAAAGACTCTTTGATGAGAGAAAGCGAGTTCCTTAAAGAGAGCTTCACTACTTATGAAGTACTTAGTTCTTACGTATGGAAATTAAGATCTCGAGCCCTAAAACTAAACCCAGACGGAATCACTGTCCTAGGCGTAGCTGTTGGAATTCGACATGCTTTGGACCCGCCACTTCCTCAAGGATACTACGGTAACGCCTACATAGACGTCTACGTCGAGCTAACCGTGAGAGAACTCGAAGAATCATCAATCTCTAATATCGCGACGCGTGTGAAGAAAGCCAAGAAAACAGCCTATGAAAAGGGGTATATCGAGGAAGAGCTAGCGAACACGGAGAGGTTGATGAGGGATGATGCGATATTCGAAGGGGTAAGCGATGGATTATTTTTCTTGACGGATTGGAGGAATATTGGTTGGTTCGGATCAATGGATTTCGGTTGGAATGAGCCCGTGAATCTACGGCCATTGACCCAGCGGGAGAGCACTGTGCACGTAGGGATGATCTTGAAACCTTCGAAATTGGATCCGTCCATGGAAGGTGGTGTTAAAGTCATCATGAAGTTGCCGAGAGACGCAATGGTTGAATTCAAGCGAGAGATGGATGCTATGAACAAACTTTATTTTGGTGATACCAACTAACTTAGTTGGTACCTGAGTGAACTTTTATGTCTGTTATCGAATGCTTTTAAATAAACGCAGTGAATAATGTAATGCTCACATGCTTAATTTGCTCATGTAATGAATAATGAATAATATAATGGTGACGAAAATATCCGTAGCCAATTTTGTGGCAAGGTACACCAATTTTTCTGTCTTTTTGTTGTTGTGGTAATTAGTGAGTTCAGGGCAGAAACCCATATATCTCCTAAAAGGTTTGGACATGGTACCTCTGAGCGCAACCACTTTGAAGCTCACAAGGAGATTTACCATTAGACTATCTATACCTAAATAATTAAATTAATAAGAAAACCAAAGGGACTCTGTTACGGTTAAGCCTTAGGTCAATACTAGTCACTTTCTTTCTGAGAGGCACTGAAGCAGTGTTCTTAAAGAAATTTAGTTTTGTAATTTCTATTGACTTTTACAGCAAGCAAAGGTGTAGTAACGATTGTTAATTATAAATTAAATAGCAAGAATTGAATAAATTCTAAACTCTCATTCACATGAACGAACTATATAACTGCATGTCTTTTCTATACGGAAATGATTAGAAAGGTGACAGAAAATAATCAAAATCCATAATGGTATGTAGTCTCCGAGTTTATTAAGAAGATTATAGTCTAAAATCCTGAATTTTCTAGTTACTGTATATGAAAAAAAACAATCACATGGGCCTCTGTCTTAGCATATATAGAGTTCCCTTTTTCCAAAAAATTTGTATATAAAGAAAAATTGAAAAATGAAAAAAATAAAAAAATAAAAAAAAAATAAGGAGGACCCAATTTTGTCTTCTTTATTCTGAATGCTGTCTGCTGTAAACGTACACGATTCTTATCATATATAGCTTATGTGTTGGGCTCATGAACTGTCATAAGCCATGCAAAATTAAAATGTGTCCACTCCTTCAGGCATGTTACTTTTTATTATAATTTTAGAAAAGAAAAAGAAGTAAAAAGAGTTGAAACACTTCACTATATAAACAACATCAAGAGGTGGAGACGGTGATCTTATAGTATACATTCATAAATTTGGTAAGATGACAAACCGAACCAACTCAAGCCTTCCCCTAAAAGTCGAGAAGAAATCGATTGAGCTAGTCAAACCCTCAAAACACACTCCTTCTGAAACTCTCTCCCTTTCTAGTTTAGACAACAACCCTCTCGACGAAGTTAGGCACGCAAGTGTTTACGTTTTCGAGGCAAATGAAAAGAACCAAAATGATCCGGTTTCTTTGCTTAGGAAGGCTTTGTCCGAACTTCTTGTGTACTATTATCCACTTTCAGGCAGGCTTGTTAGACGAAAAAGTGATCGAAAGTTTCAGCTGGTTTGTAATGGGGAGGGAGTCCCTTTTACGGTCGCTATCGCATCTCCTGATCTCCCCTCTCTAAACTATATAGAAAACTTTGTTGATGAAGTTGCATTGCGGCTTGTCCCTGAGATCGACCTTAACTATGAAAGCGAGATCGGTGATCATCCTCTAGCTATGCAGGTATCGTTGATCATCCTCTAGCTATGCAGGTATCTTTTCGTTTATTAAATATAAATATAGGCTTTGGATGGTGTCCGTCCGTGGATAAAAAAACAAATTAGTATGTTATGGGCTAGACTATTCAATGTTTTTCTTATAAATTATGTCCTATTAATCATGGGGTCTCATTAATCATTGTTAAGAAAATTTTTAAATTTGAAGGTGACCAAGTTTCCTTGCGGTGGATTCACCATTGGCACAGCATTGTTACACGCGGTGTGCGATGGGTTAGGTGTGGCTAGGTTCATTCATTCTCTAACCGAGTTGGCCCGAGGCAAGCGTGAGCCATCGATACTACCGGTATGGGAGAGAGAGCGGCTAGCTAGGAAAGTAGACAATGAACCGGCTAGAGTTCCGGGCGGTGCCGGTGCTAGAGCGAGTCTTTTGGCCACTTCACCGTATATGCCAAGTAGTGATTTGGTATGTTTCAATATTTTTGCCTTTTTTTGGCAATATAGGATAAGAATCATTTTTGCTTATGAAAAAGTTAAAAAATCAATAATACCACACAAAAAGGTTTAAGTTAAGTGCTATTTTTGTAAACAAAACATACAAGAATAATTGATTTGTTTTGGAATTTGTTTCAGAACACAAACTTGCATCTCAGTCACACAATATTTACCTTACAATAATTTTAAAAGTATTTTCAAAATAACTCATTTTATTTTTGTTTTCCAATAATCTAAAATTTTTATGTTCAGAAAAAAGAGAAATTTCCTAAAGTATAACTTTTATATTTTGTCTTCAAAAAGAGCACTAAACTTAAAACTTTTAATCATTGATTTTTCAAAAAAAGTTGCAAACTCTTAGAAAATAAAGCTAAAAAGGAAAAACTGGTAATTTAAACCCCTTACCAAAGAAACTATAATATTTTTATAAAGTTTACATTTTGCAATTAATTTGTTTTTTTTTTTAACGTACCATCCACAGGTTACAGAGATAATAAGCATTAAAGCTAAGGACATAATAATGCTTAAAGACACCTTGGTTAGGGAATGCGAATTCCGGAAGGAGAGTTTCACTACGTATGAAATTCTTAGTGCTTGCATATGGAAATCAAGATCTCGATCCCTAAAGCTAGATCTTGATAGGATCACTGTACTTTGCATAGTTGTTGGAATCCGACATGTCCTTGATCCGCCACTGTCCGAGGGTTACTACGGCAATTCCATCATAGACGTGTACATCGAGTTAACCGTGAGAGAACTCCATGAATCATCGATCTATGACATTCTAAAACTTGTGAAGAGTGCCAAGAAAAAAGCTTATGACAAGAGGTATATCGAGCAAGAGCTAATAAACATGGAGAGAATGATTAAGGAAGATGTGAAATCTGCCGAGGTAACCGATGGATTATTGGTCATGACCGACGTGAGAAATATCGGGTTGGTTGGATCGATGGATTTTGGTTGGAACGATCCTGTGAATATGAGGTTTCTTATGTTTCAAGAAAGCTTCAAAAACATGGTGATGATCTTAAGACCATCCAAGCGGGATCCAGAAATGGAAGGTGGGGTTAGACTGGTGATGACATTACCGAGAGATGCAATGGTTAAGTTCAAGCAAGAAATGGATGCTATGATGCATCTTCGTCCTCGCTTTTGAGTTTTGATCTGTCATTTTCTTTTTCTATTATCAAGTCAATATTTTGCGTAATCTCAGCTGCTTCGAACTAAATATGTAAGAATTCATCTTTTCTTGTATCTTATGTTATGTTATTTTCACATTTGACAAACAAACAAAAGTAGCTTTTATGTTATGATTTTGAAGCTACGCTATAACATTTAGTAAATCTGCTTATTGGACCAGGATCTAGTGGAACGTTTTGTAAACTACATTTGACCATGGGATTAGCCAAAAAAAAGTGGCAACAATATTTCTAGGATAAAAAGCTAATTAGTTTTGAATTAAACAGAAGGTAGATAAGGGAAGGGCAAAGTAACACACTTTGAACATGCAAGAAAAAATGTCACACTCAAGATAATCAGAAATTAACTGAAAATAATTGGTTGGGCCGTAGAAAACCCGAATCACTATTTAAACGCACAGCTTAATTGTAGGTGTGTAGAAATGTTTTGTAATATCTACTAGTTTCATATTATGAAAAATACATTTTAAACATATCACCTAAAAGAACAAGATAATAATAAGTAATTTTGTTGGAAATGTTGTTTTTATTTCTTTGGGTGTTTAGTGTTTACTATATCTTCATCAATTCAGTTCTTAATACAAATTTATATTTGGTACAGGTCTTCCAATAATGAATGGTACAGGTATTCTTGAAGGAGTTGGGACAAACAAAGTGAAGAACAAATGAATATACTTTTTTTTGGATAGAGAGCTTTTAGAACAAAGGGAACTGCTCGTCGGAAGAGACAACTATAGCAACGTGGTATGAAGCCGGGATTGGTCTGCATCACTTCGAATCTCAAGAAGTCATCATATGAGATAGTGTGTCCAGGCATAAGAAGTGAGAAATCGCCTAGAATACACTCAGTATGAAAATTGACACAGCAATTGTCACATGTGTAGAACCATGTCTTGGTATCTATTTCTTTCTCACATATATCACACCAATATTCTCCGCTCGTGTTTTTTTCATAGCGTAAAGAAAGACAATGTTCATCATACCAGTGCTCTGTTGTTTTTGGCAAACCAATAAATTTGAAATCTAACGCAAAGACACAGTCATCGCAGCTAAATGTTGAATATTTAACTTCCCCGCAACCAACACATGTCTCTTGGTTCCCATATTTGTAATACAAGGGACATGGATGACTTTCATGGCTGATAGAATCAGAAAGTGCGCCACACTTGACATCTATAGTGAAGCCTTCAAAGTCGGTATACATGAAACCAGAGGACAAATTAAAACACGCTTCACAATTAGTTAGTTTAACGTCACCACGTATTAGAGTTAATACTTTGTGATGAAGCACATGACGTTTCTTCATAGAAAGATTAGCGCATGTTTCATGGAGAATGAAAATCGCATTGCACACAACCGTAGAATGCTTGAGAATATATAGGGAAGACACATGCTGCACAACGAATGCTTCCACTAATATTTTCCTCAATGAGTTTTAAATAATGTTCCTCGTGACTAAAATGACATATGAGTTTTCCATGTATCACCTTAAACGATTCAATTTCTTGAGTTTCTTCGGGTATCCCTTTGTGATAACATCAAGCACGCGTAGATCAATGTATTTATACCATCTTAGTTTGTACTTTAATGTTCAATTAAATTTTGTAACAAGCAAAAGATTCTTTGCTCATAAGCAAATAACAAGAAAGGAATCATAAATATTTTTCCTCCTCTAACATACGTTGTTCTTGCAAATAACAAGAAAGGAATTGATCCTAAACTGATGAACATTTTTCTCCTCTAACATACGCAATCGGCAATCCTCTCCTATACAATTTTTTTCTAAATCGTTTTACACATAAATGGATAATGATTTGTAATTAGATTTTTTTTAAAAAGTGATTCTAAGTATGAATATTCAACAATCTAAATGTTAGTTTTTAATCAGTAACTTTGTGAAGTCTGTGATTGGAGTCGAAGTTTCACCAGGAGAAGTCAAAGCTTCACCAGGAGAAGTCAAAGCTTCAGTTCTTCTTGCAACTTCAAGACACATGTGTCCTGGTTTCCCATCCATGGTTTTCCTTACTATTGCTCTGTGATCACCCGCCAAACCCCTAGCTGCACGATCATCACCATTATAATTGTAACTTATGTAGAAGATTGCATTCTCTGCCTTGAGCTTCTCACGTGCCTCTGTCATGTATTCTTCTTTAGTTTCTATAACAACCTTCTTGACCTCCAAGCGTGGGGAAGCTGTCAATCCCTGCAATTACATTGGCAAGAGTAAGAGGAAAGAATCTAAAGATACAGCAGGGGAAAAGCTTGGTACTTGCATTTCAATAACTTACACAGTCTGTTTTCGCGTAGAATGCAATTTCCGTATATAGATACAGCCAGTCATTCTCAAGAAAATCCGACTCTTGCACCTGTGATGATGGTCCACAATAAAAGTATTTTAACATTTCACACAACTAGCTTTCTCAAACTAAAACAAAAATCAAACTCGATCTCGCGGAACATCTTACCACGTAAAACTTTTTATTGTCAGCGGCTAAGGCCTCATCAGACAACCATTTGGGCATATCACCCATATAGAAGTCATCTATTAATCTACTGTCATCCCAGTAGTCATCCAGACGCTCGTTACCTTAAAAAGTGTTCTCTATAAACAGTTAGTCCTCTAATGATCTCTAAGGACTATATATAACCAAAAGTAGTCCTAACGATTTAAATGATACGGTGCCAAGATATACGGTAAAAAGACCCAAAAATATATAAATGAATGAATGGTAAAAGTAGTGATCTTACATTTAAGTCTGCAGGCTAAGGACCTCCACTCAATAGTGAAATCGGCTCCACAGCCACCATCGCTGAACAGCGTCTGAAAAGAGATGAGAGAGTCGGAGGCAGGATCCCTTGCCTGAAAAGTCAAGTAGATGCAGACTTCACAAGTATAATCACAACTAAACTTTTCCCAGCATTCATATTTGAATTTTGTTCCCTGTCAAAGCAAAATAAGAACAAACTCGATCATAAGGCAAGGCAACTCCATAATAAACTCAGCTTCTTAAGGATCAGATGAGAATAAACGAATTACACAATCTATATATACCAAAAAAAAAAAAAAAGTGATTACCTTCTGAAAATTGTAGCAGTGGAGTCCAAGCATAGCTTGAAGGTCGGTATCATAACAATGGCCCCATTGAGACTCAACTAGTCTATAGGGACGGGTCGAGCAATCCACATCAAAACCCTAACAAAAACGAAAAATCAGAAAGATATTTCAGAACACCAATCTATCATCACCTTTTACCCGTGAGAAAACCCAAACGACCAAGAAAGCAAAAAATCAAAGCTACATAAACATCATCAGGAACCATAAAAAGAAGAGAGAGAGATCATTATAGTTAGTACATACATAGGCCCGTTCAGAATTCATCAGGCCGTGGGGATCTGATGGACCATCATCATCACCCCATAGCTCTCGATTTTCCGCCATAACCTCCTCTTCGCACAGGACGCCCTAAATCTCTAATCTGTAATCTCTATAAAATCCCCCAAAATCATCAAAGCCCTAAAGTAAAAATCTCACAATATTTATTGGTTTGATTAAAACGTATCCACCACACCACACCTTTTATCCTTTTTCTTATTAAACTCCCTTTTTTACTTTATTTTCCTTATGTAAAAAAAGGCCTATTTTAACTAAAGATTCAAAATAACATTAGGGTTTGTGACAAACGAAATTTGGGGAGATGAAGGGAATCGTCGACGACGAGGAAATTGGGAATGAATCGCCGCCGCATGATTTTCGATCACTAATCCATGATCCTGAGTATCTCCAACTGAGAGACATGGTGAAATTAACATTTGTATCTCCCTTTCTTGATAATTCGATCATGTTAATTGGATGAAGTTTTCTTCCGTATATGTTTTACATTTATAATTGGATTTGATCCTGAATGGTTTAGTTACTTGTTTGAATTCGGTGTTGATTTTGATGTATAGCGAAAGCAATCTGCGGAGGTATATGACAGGCATGGTTGGACTGACTGGGGTGATGATAAAATCTGTCGCGCAACGGATGATGATGATGAGTTTCTTGTTGATTATGACATTTGCCTCTGCGGCAGACTTGGACTATATTGTTACAATTTTCAGAAGGTTTTTTTTTTTTTTTTCTTCGTTCTAATTATGTTTTACAGGCAGCACACACTATCTCATCTTGCATTATTATCTCTTATTAGGGTAAAAACCTTGAGCTTGAGGGTGTGAGAAGAATATATACTCAGTATAGTTCCAAGGTTTTCTTTACAATGGAGGCCGTGGATCCAGCCGACAATTATTCTCTATATAGTCTGAGGACGTGGGTTAAGCATGACGAGCATGCAAACACTGTGCTATCAACGTGGGAGACATGCTTTTGCGACGTGAGAGGTACGTAAAACAGCAGTTACTCCATTCCTAGGGTTGGTGCAATATAATTAGACTTTTGACTTCTTCTTTTTTTTTGTCTATCTTTTTGAGATAATAAAAAGATGGCGAAGAGACGGATCATGAGTGGGACAATGAGGCAATAGATGATCGGTACAAAGGTGAAATGCCCAAATGGTTTTCTGATGACGATCTGCAACATTGCTATGTGGTAACTCTCTGCTGCATCTAGCTGTCAACTAAAGAGTATATGTAGTTGTTTTTGATCCAAGTCATGTCTTGTTAATGACTGTTGGCTGTGGATCCCTCAGTTGAAAGATTCAGAGTTGCTGGACCCTAACCTGCATCTCTTCGCTGAGTTTGCATTCTACAAGAAATGGTGTCTACAGTTTTGGCCAGAAGATATTGCGGGATGCCTACCATTGGATATTCAAAAGGTTGTTGTCGAAACTCGAGGAGAAGTTGAAACAGAGCCGCGTGAGAAGCTCAAGGCCGCTAATGCAATCTTCTACATAAGTTTTCAATGTGTGTATGATCCAGTGACAGGCGAGGAGGCTGATTATAGAGCGGTTGTACGAAAGACAATGGATGGGAAACCAGGTCACATACGTCTAGAGGTATCTGTTGGAGCACCTAATCAAGCCGATGGATCAGAAGAAAGGTATCGAAATTAGTTTATGTAACTTTTTATTATGAGTTATTGAAGCATAATGACATGAGTATTATTACCCAAACTAGAAATCTGCAGCCTTGGTGTTGATCAGTAGAAATCTCTATAAACCATGGCAAAAAAAAACACAAAGATGGACAAAATCTCAATCAACCTTAATGTTGATCCACTGCTTGATTATATTCCTCTAAGATGTAGATTATTTGGACCATAGTTTGAAATCGGTGAATCTTAAAATTATAAGTAAAAAAAAGGATTACATGTATATCCGTCAAGCTTTATAATATAAATTAGGGTTTGACAAACGAAATTTAGGGATATGGAAGGAATCGTGGAGGGGAAAATTGGGAATAAAGCGCCGCCGCAGGGCTGGCGGAGCTAATTGATGGTCCTGAGTATGCCCGATGCTTGGAGCAGGTGAAACTTTTTTACAAGGGGTTTGGCTGGTGATCACGAAGGGATAATAAGGAAAACCATGGATGGGAAACCAGAACATATGTGTATTGAAGTTGCTCGAGAAACTGAAGAATACATACCTAGCGATTATGAATCTCTTCTGTTCTAATTATCAGTCACTATATATTTGAAACTTTTATCATGTTATATTGCACGCCATTGTGTTTGGCTTGTGTTTTAATAATGTTTACAACTATTATCATGAATTATAAATTCATTTTAGCTCCCATATTTTAATTTCCTTCTGGAAAGCTTTGTTAACTATTTAAAATAATATTTAGACCCCCAGGGACGGCCCAATGTAAATATATGCCTAAAGCAGTAATTTTTTTTTTGGCCCAACTAACTAACACATAAATGTAAGAAAATCACAAAAAACAATAATGAAGTTTCGAACTCAAGACCTGTTGCTAACGAAAACAAGGAATTGCCGCTACACCACATGCATTATTTCTCTAACAGATGTCCTAAAATTAATAATATATTTTTGGCGCCTAAAGCACAAGCTTCAATTGCTTTAACTTAGGGCCGGACCTGTACACCCCCTTTTCTTGCGCTAGTCACTACTAGTCTATACTAGGTCCCCGAATGGCAATCCGTTGTAAGTGTGATTGCGATTCGGATGCGTGAGAGATATAAATCAGAAGTTATGTGATTAGCTAAATTATGAATGGAAATACGATTCGAGTGCGATGCGGTAGTTCTATATTTTTGACTGACAATGCGATTAGAAAACGATTTATGGGTGATTGAAAAACAAAATTACTAATATAGACATTAGTTGCATTATCTATTGTTTACATGTTTTTCGAAATTTTACATTTTAAAATTTCAAAAACATTATTAGCATCATATAAATTAATTTGTAAATTACATATATTTATAATTATAATTTATAAGTTACATATATTTGCTACTATATCAATTCAGAAAAAAATAATTTACATAATATAAAAAGTAATTCATCACCCCATAGCTCTCGAATTTTATGTTGTATTCGTAACATTTTGTTAGTATTTTCTGGAAATTTGTAGGTGAAGAAGAACTTCATGTCTATCAAGTCTAAGTCTGTGGTTATTAAATGTTCTCACTACAAGAGGAAATGTCAAGGCATACCAGAGGACTGTGTATGGATTTTCTCGTTATTTTCTCTTATAAATAGACGTTTGAGTTTCCAGTGTTTTATTTGTTTTTACCTCTAAAGAACATTGTTATCAATTTCTACTTCATTCTCAGGAATCTCAGAAAAAGAACAAGATGAGTGGCATTCGTATTCACTGGAAAGGAAATGATAGATACATTATGAAAAGATGCACAAAGTTTTCTTTGAGAGATAAATCTGTAGAGATGAGTGTTGAGAAGGTTGGCGATTATTGTTTATTTTGTTACTTGTTTGCAGAAACTTATAATTATTCTTACTGACGTTATGTCATTACCATATTCAATGATGCAATCGAGAGGGTGGCTGGAAGTAATTTACTATGTGTTGCTATGGCTTATAAAGAAATTGAAAGGAGAAATGTTCCATGTGAAAGCCAAATAGATAAATGGGTATTACCACATACAAACCTTGTTATGCTGACCATCATTGGTATCGGAGTACGATTTTTTTTTGTTAGTTTATATTTTATAAAATCTTGTAATAAAATTTTATTTAAATATCTTGTATCTCAGTTTTCAAACATGTAATGATTTATGAGACTAGCAAAGCGAATGAACAATTGTAAAATTTGTACAAAATTTGTTTCCAACCATTTGCTTACAAAGTTTTGTATCCTGCTAGCTCTTTTTTTTTATGAGCTTTCCTCTTATTATTTAATTTCCAAATAATTTTATAGGAAGTGCTCGTTAAGGGTTTTCTTATTTAACTTTTATATTTTCTAAATCTTGAATGTTTTGATTCAATTTACTGTTAATGGGCTTGGGTTATTGGCCATACAATATTGATCAAAATAACAAAGAAAAATACATGTTTTCAACATTCATAAAAAGATAACACATTACTTTGTTCATCTTTCAAGAATTGAAATTACTATTTGATAAGTCAAAATTCGTGAAAACTCGTGTTGTCACCGTAGTCGAAATTCATTACCGTAGAACACATGACAACCATTTTTAACCCAAACAATCAAAAACACACACACAAGAATAACAGTAAATTGAATCAACGTAAAAAAAACGGCGTAGTCTCGAAACGGCGTAGTTTGATGATTAAGAGTTGAAGTCTCAACGCCACATCATTTTGGGATTAATCTGAAACTGAGGTCGAAATCTGAAACACTATCAATCCGGTCTTTTTCCCTATATTATATAGCTAGAGAAGTTGAGAAAACGAGTTTACTTCCCGTGTAAATCCCACCCCACTAGACTACTATGAATTTAACCGGCCAAAAATAAAGCGATTTAAATTTTGCATAAACCATGTTGTTTTGACTTTTAAGACTTCAAGTCTTTATTTAACATTGGCAATATCAAAACGGCGCCGTGTTAAGGAAAAACACTATTAAACGGCGTCGTGTTAAGGAGTTCACAAAATCGTCGTCGTTTTGGGACTAATATGAAGGGAAGTAAGGGCTACGCGAGTGCTTTCACATTTGGGAACTTTCTCTGATTTTTCTCTACGCGAGCGGCGACTGCGACTATCATTTCCTTCTGAATTCTCGTCTGTCTCCGGTAACTTTCTCTCCATTTTTCTAGCTCTGTTGGATTCTTTTAGCTTGTTACGGATTCTGCTCATGATTTGGCCTGTCTCAGTGAACCAGTAATGACCTTTAAGTAACGTTTTAGGGTTTTAATTTTTCCTTGGATGAATCATGTAAACCCTTCTTTAGGTTACAGAAGCTATCAACGTTAGTTCGGTTTATAGTCTATAAAGCTTCTCGTTCGACCATTTTTCCTCTGCAACTAGAAATGGTTATGTTTATGTCAAAACTTGAAACCATGTTTATGTTTAGCTACTTAGGACTTGTTTTGGTTTTGCTTTTTAGATATCTTCTTTCTAAATGTGTTCTTCTGCTTGATTCTGCTGGATTTGTGAATATCTTCTTCTCTTTGTTTCTCTTGAAACCAGGGATAAGATGGCTGAGCGATTATTACAATCTATGTCAAGGGTGGCTGGCCGCTGTAATCCAGATTGCGTAAAAGCAAACAATGAGCAAGAAGATTACGGTAAAATAACCTTGAATCTTAGAGAAATTTACTTTCTTTGCATCATTATTAGAAACTATGATTTGGTTTTAACTGATGATAGTTAACTCTCGATTTAATATTAACAGGTTCAATCTAATCCTTTTGAAAAAATCATATGAATTGACTACAACATTTTCATCTTTTTTTGTGTGTCTTGCAGATGCATCTCAATCGGCAGCTTTGGTAGCCGTGAATCTGATTAGCTCTGCAAGGTTTATGCTCAAGCTCGACACTGAGTTTACCGAGTACTCAGCTCAGTTTCTGATGGATAATGCTGGAAAGGAAGACAACCCGGGAGAAATGGATCAACAACGCTGTCAGGTCACTACCGAAAACTGTCTTCGGTACTTGGCGGAACACGTTTGGACCAAGAGGGAAGATCGGCAGAGAGAAATGGATCAACAGCGCTGTGAGCTCACTGTCAAGGACTGCCTTGAACTTGCTTTTAAAAAGGGGCTACCTAGAAGAGAACATTGGGCACATTTGGGATGTACGTTCAAGGCTCCCCCATTTGCTTGTCAGATACCTCGCATTCCCGTGAAAGGAGAAGTAGTTGAGGCTAAGACTTTTGATGAAGCAGTCAAGCTGTTGGTGCATCAACCGGTGGGAGCAAAACTGCATTTGTTCAGTCCGCAAATTGATCGTGTTGGAGAGGTAAAGTGTTGTAAGTTAAATTTCAACAAATTTAGAGATTAATGACAAAGTTTTGATCTAAATCTTGTTAAATCTTCTTTATGTGTGGTAGGGAATTTACAATGGCCCCGCTACAGGTAATGAAACGCGCTATGTTGGACTTAGAGATGTGCTAATAGCTTCAGTGGAGGAGTTCGAGGGAGATACTGTTGCTATTGTGAAGATCTGCTACAAGAAGAAGCTTTCATTTATCAAAGTGTCTTTGACCCGTATGTTTCTCTCAGCACCACATGATGGTGACGAGTCTAAGTTCATAGGGCCAACAGGTTTGCTTGTTGACTTCATTGTCCCGCGCTTATCTATCAACTAAACAAGACCTTGGCTCTTGGTAAGTATCTGGAGCACTATATGCTAGTTGTGGTCCTAAAATAAGAGTTGTGTTATGAGACTATTTTCTGTAAGTTAAGAAGTCAAGTATCTTGAAAAACGTATCCTAGTTGTGGAACTTGTTTATTGTCTGAAATTATGATTATCTATAAGCTGAAGAAGTCTTTGAACTTGTTTATCATCTTTTTAAAACTTTCGAAATTACTGTTGCCTAAATCTTTTCAATCTTCTGAATTCATAATTGGATTTTCTCCTAGGTTAGACAGTTCTCCTATATATATATGATGCAATAATGATTGTATTATCAGTTTATTCCAACATAATTTCAGTAAAAGTGCAATGTAAAGTTTTACTGAGAATAAGTCACCAAGCTAAATTAGCTAAATGATACCTCGACAGTTTGACTATACACAAGAGAAGTCAAACAAAATGTGTTTGTAACCTTAGTGTTTGCCTCTGCAACAAATTTAAATCACACACCACTAGTCATTGATCAGTAGAAATCTTCAAATCTCTAGCCAAAATAAAAAACGATTTAAATTACATAAACGATGTTGTTGTTTTAAGACTTCAACATTGGCAATTAACAATCTCAGAAAAAGGCCTTGGCAAAACGGCGTCGTATTGAAGATTAAAAAGTTGAAGTCACTAAACCGACACCGTTTTGGGAGTAAGCTGAGGCTTTGAGAGCTAGCTGCACGAACATTTCTCTTGAGTTTTCTCTACGCGACGGCGATTGTGCGACTCGTCTCTCTGTGTCTCCGGTAAATATCTCTCCATTTTTTCTTTCTCTGTTGGATTTCTTAGCTTGTTTTGGGTTTTGTTACGGATTCTACTCATGATTTGGCCTTTCTCATTGCGATTAGTGAAAAGTGATGAACTTTTTAGTTACATTTTAGGGTTTTAACCTTTTTTTCTTGGATGAATGATGCTGAATCCTTCTTTAGGGTTAGATTTATTCTTTGTCAAAGAAGCTATCAACGCTAGTTTGGTTTAGTCTATAAAGCTTCTCGTTATTTTTCATCTGCAACTAAAAATGGTTATGTTTATGTCAAAACTTGAAACCATGTTTATGCTTAACTACTTAGGTCTTGTTTTGGTTTTGATTTATAGATATATTCTTTCTCATTGTGTTCTTCTGCTTGATTCTGCTGGATTTGTGAATGTCTTCTTCTGTTTGTTTCTCTTGAAACCAGGGATAAGTAATTGCAGATGGCTGAGCGATTATTACAATCTATGTCCAGGGTGGCTGGCCGTTGTCATCCAGATTGTGTAAAAGCAAGTAATGAGCAAGAAGATTACGGTAAATTATCAAATCTTGAATCTTAGAGAAAATTACTTTCTTTGCTTCATTGATAGAAACTATGATTTGGTTTTAACTGATAGTTAACTCTCGTTTTAATATTAACAGGTTCTATCTAATCCTCTGGAAGAATCATATGAATTGACTACAGCATTTTCATCTCTCTTTTTGTCTTGCAGATGAGTCTCAAAATGCAGCTTTGGTAGCCGTGAATCTGATTAGCTCTGCAAGGTTAGTGCTCAAACTCGACACTGAGTTTACTGAGTACTCTGCTCAGTTTTTGATCGATAACGCTGGAAAGGAGGACGAGCCGGGAGAAATGGATCAACAACGCACTCAGGTCACTACCGAAAACTGCCTTCGCTACTTGGCAGAAAACGTTTGGACCAAGAAGGAAGAAATGGTTCAAAAACGCTGTGTGCTCACTGTCAAGGACTGCCTTGAACTTGCTTTTAAAAAGGGGCTACCGAGAAGAGAACATTGGGCACATTTGGGATGTACGTTCAAGGCTCCCCCATTTGCTTGTCAAATTCCTCGCGTTCCCGTGAAAGGAGAAGTGGTTGAGGCTAAGACTTTTGATGAAGCATTCAAGCTGTTGGTGCATCAACCCATTGGAGCAAAACTGCATTTGTTCAGTCCGCAGATTGATACTGTTGGAGAGGTAAAGTGTTGCAAGTTATCAAAATTTTAAGAGACTAGTGACAAAGTTTTGATCTAATCTTGTTCATTACATTTTCATGTGTGGTAGGGAATTTACGATGGCCCCGCGACAGCTAAAAATGGAACACACTATGTTGGACTTAGAGATGTGCTTATAGGTTCAGTGGAGAAATTCGAGGGAGATACTGTTGCTATTGTGAAGATATCCTACAAGAAGAAGCTTTCATTTGTCAAAGTGTCTCTGACCCGTATGTTTCTCGCAGTACCACGTAATGACTCTCAGGGCATAGGGCCAACAGGTCTGCTTGTTGACTTCTGTGTCCCGCGCTTATCTATCAATTAAACAAGAGCTTAGATCTTGGTAAGTATCTGGAGCACTTTATGCTAGTTGTGGAACTTGTTTGTGGTCCTTAATTAAGAATGTCGTATGAGACTATTTTATGTAAGTTAAGTATCTTGAAAACCATATCCTAGTTGTGGAACTTGTTTGTTTGTCCGACATTATGATTGTCTTAAGAAAACTTTTATCTATAAGCTGAAGAAGTCTTTGAACTTGTTTATCATCTTTTCTCTCTACGATTGTATATACCATTTTAAAAATGGCGGAATTCAAATTGGATTTGCTCCTAGGTTAGATAGTTCTCCTACAGTGATAGTATTATCCACCAACATAATTTTGGTAAAAGTGCAATGCAAAGCAGTTTTCAGTTTCCAACACAATAATCTACTCACAATCAAAAGATGCACTTACACTTCCACAAACAGGCATATCTCCCTTAGATGAATATGTGTTATTGAAGAAGCAGGACATTAGTAATACTATTACCCAACCTAGAAATCTGTAACCTTAGTGTTTGCCTCTGCAACAAATTTAAATCCCACACCACTAGACTACTAAGTATTTAACATTGATCAGTAGAAATCTTCAAATCTCTATAAACAGGCCCAAAAACGATTTAAATTACATAAACGATGTTGTCGTTTAAGACTTTGTTGTTGGCAAATGGCAATCTCATAAGGAGCTGTTAAGGAAAATCGACAAAATGGCGTCGTATTGGGGATTAAAAGTTAAAACGGCGTCGTATTGGGGATTAAAAGTTGAAGTCTCTAAGCGTCATAAGGGTTTTGCGAAGGCTTTTAGAGTTGCACGAACATTTCTCTGAGTTTTCTAAACGCGACGGCGATTGCTATTGTCTCCTTCTGATTCCGGTAACTTTATCTCCATTTTTTCTTTCTCTGTTGGATTTTTTTTAGCTTGTTTTGGGTTTTGTTACGGATTCTACTCATGATTTGGCTTTTCTCATTGCGATTTGTGAAAAGTGATGAACTTTTAGTTATGTTTTAGGGTTTTAACTTTTTTTCTTGGATGAGTGATGCTGAATCCTTTTTTAGGTTAGATTTATACTTTGTCAAAGAAGCTATCAACGCTAGTTTGGTTAAGTCTATAAAGCTTCTCGTTCGACGATTTTTCCTCTGCAACTAGAAATGGTTATGTTTATGTCAAAACTTGAAACCATGTTCATGTTTAGCTACTTAGGACTTGTTTTGGTTTTGCTTTATAGATATCTTCTGCTTGATTGTGCTGGATTTTTGAATGTCTTCTTCTGTTTGTTTCTACTTAAAACCAGGAGTAATCGCTGATGGAGTCATTATTGCAAACTTTTGAAGAAACGGCTGGGATATGTCATCCAGATTGCGTGAAAGCAAGCAATGAGCAAGAAGATTACGGTAACTTATCAAATCTTGAATCTTAGAGAAAATTACTTTCTTTCTATCATTAATAGGCACTTTGATTTGGTTTTAACTGTTAGTTGCTCTCGTTTTAATTTAACAAGTTCAATCTAATCCTTTTGAAAGATCATCATATGAATTGACGACAACATTTTCATCTTTCTTTTTGTCTTGCAGATGCATCTCAATCTGCAGCTTTGATAGCTGTGAGTCTGATTAGCTCTGCACGGGTTATCTTCAAGCTCGACTCTGAGTATACTGAGTACTCAGCTCAGTATTTGGTGGATAACGTTGGGAAGGAAGAAGTTGAGGGAGAAATGGATCAACAAAGCTGTCAGTACACTGTTGAAAACCTCCTTCGGTACTTGGTGGAGAACGTTTGGATCAAGAAGGAAGATGGGCAGGGAGAAATGGATCAACAACGCCGTGAGTTCACTGTCAAAGACTGCTTTGAATTTGCTTTTAAAAAAGGGCTTCCAAGAAGTGTGCATTGGGCGCATGTGGGATGCACGTTCAAGGCTCCCCCATTTGCTTGTCAAATACCTCGCGTTCCCATGAAAGGAGAAGTGATTGAGGCTACAGATTTGGGTGAAGCATTGAAGCTGGGTATGCAACAACCAGTGGGAGCAAGGCTGCATGTGTTCAGTCCAGAGTTTGATAGTGTTGGAGAGGTAAAACTGATGTTAGTTAAATTTCAAAATTTTCAGAGACTAATGAAAAAGTTTTGATCTAATCTTGTTCAATTTTTGTTTTTGGTGTGGTAGGGAATTTACGATGGGCCGTCAGGTAATGGAACAAGCTATGTTGGCCTTAGAGATGTGATCATGGTTGAAGCGGAGAGGATCAAGGGAGAAACTGTTGTGACTGTGCAGATATGCTACAAGAAGAAGACTTCATTTGTCAAAGTGTCTACGAGAAGTATGATTCTCCCGCTTAATGGTGACGACGAGTCTCAGGCTAGAGAGCCAACATGTCTGCTTGTTGACTTCTGTATCCCACGTTTCTCTATCAACTAAACAAGAGAGCTGAGATCTTGGTAAGTATCTGGAGAACTTTATGGTAGTTGTGGAACCTGTTTGTCACCAATCAGATTATACCAACATGTCTGCTTGTTGACTTCTGTATCCCACGTTTCTCTATCAACTAAACAAGAGAGCTGAGATCTTGGTAAGTATCTGGAGAACTTTATGGTAGTTGTGGAACCTGTTTGTTGGTCCTATATTAAGAATGTTTAATCAGACTTATTCTGTTTAAGTATCTTGAAAACCTTATGCTTGTTGTGGAACTCAGTTTGTGGTCTGAAATTAAGATTGTTTTATGAGACTTTTATCTGTGTTTTCAAAGAGTTGCTTAACTGGTCTCTGATCCATCTCACATTCATCAGTTAATGATCTATTACTCTTGCTTTGTTTCTAAATTAAATAGAGTTATAAGACATTTGTGGTCGTATATATGTGCTGGTATAATCAGTCAGTAAAATGGGGTTAATTTCAAAAAGGGCAGGTGCCCATTGAAGACCAGAACTTTGTTGACTATTTGAAACTTGATACTAAAAAATAGTCAACGGATATTGTGGGTATGTCAACGGTCAACGTGACGATTGGAAGAGACAAAAGGCATGGTTCACTCCCAGCCCAAGTCACCGAGTTAATTAATTAATTGATAAGCAATTCAAATATCAAAAGAGATGCATATGCCATTGCCAAGTGCCAACCAGAAACAAAAGTAAACGATACCGTTTCATTTTCTATATTTTGACGCTATAATACCGTTTTGTCATACTAGTCAAAAGAAAAATAATGTAAGCTGATGTTTTCTTGTAAGTAGTCGATTTTCCATCAGTAACTAGTTAAACTTTTATTCTATGTATCATTATTTTCATTAATCTTAATATCAACCAAATTGGCTTCAAGTAACGTTGTACTGCTGCGGTACAAATTGAAGATTTAAAAAGTGTCTTTTCATGATTCTGTTGAAACACGGATTAATGTTTGAAGCTTGATTTGGATTGATATTAAAGAGTTTTCATGTTATGCTACTGGGAAGACAAATGAAAAAGTGTTAGATTCTCTTTTATACAAATAAGGAAATAACAAATTTGTGCTTATCTAGACTTATCCAAAAGGCAAGTTATCTACTCATAGATAGAAGGAAATTTTGTTTATAAACATGATAAATTTGGAGAAAGAACTTTTTAAAGATATAAAGACACTATTTTGCATAAATCTTAATTATTGTCAAATGTCAACTCAAGAAAAAATGAAGTAATTATCTGAATAAATTAAGTTTTAAAAAGATGCCCATGCTATCTATAAAACTTGGCATCATCTTTTTGCCAAAACAAGAAATGTTTATTTCTTTCACAGCTCACAGCTCAGAAGTCAGAGAACCAGAGCACGTAAAACCCATCCCTCTCGAAGAGCCTACCATCGTCGTCGTGTTAAATTTAAATTACCAATCTGCCTCTTCCAAGAAACTTCTGAGATCCTCTTTTGGAAACGTGTTTTTTCCTCAAAAGTAACAACAAAATAAGATAGACGAGAAATAAGCCTCATTATTTTAAAATATAATAATTCGATATTAAGAATATTCCTATTGAAGACAAAGGCATACAAAGACACACCAACCAGGCAACCATGCTCCCTTACCGCGTAAATCTTAAAAAAAAAAACAATTAATACGAATATTATTTTGGACTCGCCTATTAATTTTACTTTTTTTACTTTGAAGCCTGAAATTCTGTAATCGTTAGAAAATTATGTTTTACTTATTACTTTAATAGTAACTTTTAAGATTTAAGTCCAAAACATGATAAAGGAAACTAGTGTTCTCATCATATACTAAAAGTCTAAAACAATAAGCTAGAATAAAATATTTATAGATTTATTTGATCAAATTCGACTATTTCATATTTCGGTTGTTTACTGCTTCAAAGGTAAACTATTTTTTTAAACGAATCAATAAGATAAAATACAGCTAGTTTTTTAAAAGACAATCATAAGATAATCAACGTAATAAGACTAGTAAACCATTTTTTTTTTCTCGATGGATTTGGTCGAAAAGACTAATGAATTAAATTGATAAACAGTTTTAGCACTATGCATATCGAATCTAATATATATAAAGCTTAAGACCATCCGCAGTGGTGTAAGTGTGAGGGAGGGGTGTAAGATTTTTTTTATTATTATAATTTAAAGTGAGAGAGAAAAGAGAGAGAGAAAGAAAGAGAGAGAGAGAGATAGGGTGGCTTACACCCGAGTGTAAACTTACACCCGGGTGTGAAGAGAGAGACAACTTTTACATTATTTCTGTATTTTAAAATAGATACACCCCACGCAAGGTTACACGACTGCGGATGCCCTAATAAAACATGTTTTTCTTTTTGTCTTTTATCAAACAAATTTACGCGGTGCAATCTCAATGAAACAGTAACGAGTAAACGCTTTATCTAATCAAAAATAATAATAAAATAATCTGCAAAAAAGAAAGTCAAGTCACCGTCAAACCCATCCGCTTACCGCGTTCACACCTTCACGCGCTTCCTTCGTCCTTTGCGTCTCTCTGTATTTTCACAAACACAGACAAAGAAACCTTTTTTATATATTGTCTGAAACCAAACCAAAACCATAAAACTCAAAAATCTTTGTCTTCAAACTTCAAACACTTGTGAAAGCTTTTGATTTCACATCTAATCTAATAAGTCAAACACTTTTCAAACCAAAATTCGTCAAAGCTCTCTGAAATAAATAATCTTTTTTTTTTCTCCCTTTAATGGAAATCTCTGCTTTCCCATTTCCATACCTTCAAGACGACGAGTGTTCCCATTTCCTTGGTCTATTTCAAGACATGGACTCTTCTCCTTCTGGTTTCGGATTAGAAGGTTTTGGTAACAACGACAATAATACTAATCCTAAGAAACGCCCAAGGAAGGACGACGAAGGCGGTGGCGGCGGAGGAACAGAACTCGGAGCACCTGTGAATGGTGGTAATAAGGCTGCTTTTGGAGATATACTCGCAACGCTTTTGTTGTTAGACGAGGAAGCGAAACAGCAACAAGAACAGTGGGATTTTGAATCTAATAAAGAGAAGTCTCTTCTTGAAGCTAATCACAAGAAGAAAGTGAAAACAATGGATGGTTATTACAATCAAATGCAAGATCATTACTCTGCAGCTGGTGAAACCGATGGTGCGCGTCCAAAACGCGCTCGGAAAACAGCGGTTGCGGCTGTGGTTTCCGCGGTAGCTTCCGGGGGAGACACAACCGGTTCTACTGGTCCGGTACCGGCCGCGGATATCGCTAGCGGTTCCGGGTCCGGACCGAGTCATAGGCGGTTGTGGGTTAAAGAACGAACCACGGACTGGTGGGACAGAGTAAGCCGGCCTGATTTTCCGGAAGACGAGTTCCGGCGAGAGTTTCGGATGAGCAAATCGACGTTTAACCTAATCTGCGAGGAGCTAGACACGACGGTGACAAAAAAAAACACGATGCTAAGAGACGCGATTCCAGCTCCAAAACGCGTAGGCGTTTGCGTTTGGCGTTTAGCTACAGGAGCTCCGCTTCGCCACGTGTCGGAGCGTTTCGGTCTCGGAATCTCAACTTGCCACAAGCTAGTCATCGAAGTCTGCCGCGCGATCTACGACGTTCTGATGCCGAAGTATCTCCTCTGGCCGTCAGATTCAGAGATCAATTCAACGAAAGCCAAATTCGAATCGGTCCACAAAATCCCAAACGTCGTCGGATCAATCTACACCACACATATTCCGATCATCGCTCCGAAAGTCCACGTGGCGGCGTATTTTAACAAGAGACACACGGAGAGGAATCAGAAGACGTCGTACTCGATAACAGTCCAAGGAGTGGTCAACGCCGACGGAATCTTCACCGACGTTTGTATCGGAAACCCAGGATCTCTCACCGACGATCAGATCCTAGAGAAATCTTCGCTTTCACGGCAAAGAGCGGCGCGTGGAATGTTACGTGACAGCTGGATCGTCGGAAACTCTGGGTTTCCGTTGACTGATTGGCTTCTTGTACCGTACGCGAGACAGAATCTGACGTGGACGCAGCACGCGTTTAACGAGAGTATCGGAGAGATTCAGGGGATTGCGACGGCGGCGTTTGAAAGGCTTAAAGGAAGGTGGGCTTGTTTACAGAAACGAACGGAGGTGAAGCTTCAAGATCTGCCGTATGTGCTTGGAGCTTGTTGTGTGTTGCATAACATTTGTGAGATGAGGAAGGAGGAGATGTCGCCGGAGCTGAAGTTTGAGGTTTTTGATGATGTGACGGTGCCGGAGAACAATATCCGATCTGTGACTGCGGTTAATACGAGGGATCATATCTCTCATAATCTCTTGCATCGTGGACTTGCCGGCACAAGAACTCTATAGACTCTGTTTTTCGTTTTACATTTTATTGAAATTGATTTTTTATTGCAAATTCTTTTTCCAAATTAGGAATAAAAACTTTTAGGGATTGGATACAGAAGAATAGCTGAATTGAGAGTAGAAGTGGCTGATGATATTATTGTTTGTGTTACTTGTTAGCATTGTGTAATCTTTAGTTCATATATTTTTCTATACAAATTGAATTTGAAACCTCTCAAGTATAAGTTTTTTTTCTTTCAATTTCTTTCACAAAATGAGTAGACTAAAAATAATAATTCCACTTAAGTTAAAGATCAGTGGAGAACCATTACAAGCTCAGGCTCAGACAAAAGTACAAGTGTACTACCATGAATAAATGAACGTTGTACTTAATCTGTTTCGTTTGCAGGATCTTCCTTTATCTGTTATACTCTTAATTATTCTTATGGGTTTCTCGTTTTTAGTAATCTTCATCACATCATAAAGAAATTTTGAAGGTTTTGGTACAAAAAAAAGGTGAAATCGTAATCCTTATTTATGCATTTGTTCTTGTGTTTTAGGAGAAGGATTTTACTATTTTGCATGAGAAGATTTGGTGGTAGAAGTAGAACAAAGGTTAGCAACTTTGGATGTATCACAAAAGTGACTAACTTGGTCTTTAAAATGATTTAGAGCCGGAGAAAACACTAAGTATAAACGACAGCAAAACCAACATGGAGGTGGTTTAGATTAATTTTCTATGGTCATAGTTCTAATGTCTGTCCATGAATCGAATTATTGATGTTAAGCTCTTTGAGAAGATAATGTAACTTTGGAAGCAATGTCCCTCCCTTAATTAGTCATTATTTGTGGGCTTAAGGATACACAGAGGGAACCCATATGAACATGTTATTTTCTATCACACGGCATATCCGATACAATTTTTTTTTTTAATTTTCTATTTGTGTTAATTATGAAATACAACATTTGAAACTACCTCAGCATAAATTTCAATTGACTAACACACTACTATCTTTTTAAAGAATGTAAATTAGTCAGTGAAATTGAGTTTTTATTCCTACACATATAAACAACAGAATTATAAAAATTGCTCACCAAAAAACAGAATTATAAAAATTAATTGTATGTGATTTAAGACAACGATTATAAGTCATGATTCCATTGTTTTCAAACTTAAAAGTTCCTAATCATGGGATATTTTTTACAAACGTGAATGTGGATTAAATGAGATTAACAGAAAGGAAAAAAATAATTGGAGATGCAAATTTCCTTAAAAGCCATTAAGCTACTTTGTGATTATCCAAATATAATTTCATTCATAAACAGTAATCATAATCTTCATTCATCAATCGTCGCAGCTTATTTCCTTAAAAAGCCAATTAAGCTACTTTCAAGCCGGCTTGACTCCTATATATTACCAGATTACCCCTACAGTCACCATGAGGGGACCAATCTCCTCTGGTGTTAACCGATGTGTACTATTGTAATTTCACAATCGCCAATTCCATTGCCGATCAAAAACAGCAAGCAACGAACGCGCGGTTCGTCTCGATCCCGTCCTCTCATGGCTGTTGTTGTTGCAGAGACGTCGTTGATTTTCGATTTCGATTTCAAGCTTTTCACGTACTCATTGGAACGATCCAATCTCAAAAGTCTCTGATTTTGGCAGAGAGTTTTGTTAACTGAGAGGGGAATTGTAATTTTCTTTTTGCCGCGATTTTGGATTCGAGGTACGAGCTTTTGATTCTCATCTTCAATGATTGAAGTTTGATCTGGGTTCTAGAATTCTAAGTCTGTGTGTTTGTCCTGCTTATTGAAGATACTTGACTTCGTCTCATGAAGTTCGTATCTTTTTGATTCAGTTCTCTTCTAGGGTTTTCTTGTGTTAGAGCTCTGAATTTTGGTAATTTCTAGTTTATTGGGTTTTTGTGGTAATGAAGTTCGATTATGATGGAAACACGAATTTTCAGGAGAAGGGTTAGTTCAAGTTTTCTACTTTTTGCTTGGAAAAGTAATATGTTTGAAGTTTAGACACTTAGTTTCATAATTAGTCGGCAATGCAGATAAGCTGTGAAGAAGACATTTAAAGGAATTATCTTTCGTTCTTTTCAAATTGAATATGGGGTTGGGGTTGAATTAGGTATTTTATTGGATTGGTGATTCTTCAACACATTTCACCTGGATCTTAGTTAGAGAAAGAAAGGACAGTTCCATGTTAGATTTGTTTGGGTACTATCTCTATTCTTGTGTAGTTCACTTTGCACTTAACTAGAGCTTCTCCCTTTTTTTTGTACATTAGCTAAATTGGTAGAATCATTTTGTTTCTATATTGGTTTAAGCTCTTCTGTTGGGTTGGTTAGTTGCTTCGTTTTAGAAGAAATAATATGCGCTGTTATATGGCTATGAGCATGTTTCCGACAGTTTCTGGCTTTATGAAGCAATTATATGCGAAGATTATGTGAAGAACACAAAGTACTCTGAAATCAAATTTATGTATTCTTGTGTGTTTCTATATATGTATGAATTTTAGAATTTCTACATTTTTTATTTTCTTTTTAAAGACTTGATTAGTGCAAATGAAATGGTTCATTATCTTGCTTGTTTTCATGTATACTCTCTACTTACAGTTATCTTTTAATTTGTTTCTATTGCAATGCCATTCTCGTGGTAAATTATTCGGGGGGCTAGTCACTAAGGTTTTGATTCCATTTGTCACATTTGCAGGTGAAATAATTTGACAGCTGAGGATTTAAGCATTTATGTGCTGCAACTCTGCAAGCTTGTCATGTACCACTGTGTGTATATTGTTTATAAATAAAACAGTGGACTTAAAGTTAAGGGAATGTCAGCACCTGGGAAGTTTGATTATTCTTCTGGTGGGCCAGATAGGCCTTTATACAGGTCCAACTTAGCTGCACAAATGGAAAGATCTAGTAGCTTTCGCGAGACGATGGAACATCCTGTCTCATCTTCTCACCCGAGCATGTTGAGGAGCACTTCACCAATAGCACAAACCGATGTTACAAATTTTTTTCAGTGTTTGCGTTTTGATCCTAAGGTGGTTGCCGCAGATCACAAGTCTATTCGTCAAGGTGACTTTAAGCGTCATGTGAATATCGCTCTTGGGATTCAAGGAGATGAATCTCCAAGCACACCCCTGAAAGGGAAGTTAATTCCATCTCCTATACCAGAAGAGATCAAGAGGCTAAAGGCTGGTCTGCGCGAAAACAATGTGAAGGCCAGGTAGTTCATTACAATAAGTTAATAGATCTTCTTTGGAGTTCTGTTTACCTAAATGAATTTTTGTTGTTGCAGGGAGCGTTTGAAAATTTTCAACGAAGCTTCCTCTGTATTTAACAAGTTTTTTCCTAGTGTACCTACAAAGAAAAGGTCTCGACCAGAAGGGTTTTCTAATGACCGCTCTGGTGATCGCTTGGCTTTAGGGCCAGGTTTGGGTAAAATGGGAATTCAAGGTCAGACTCTGCCTGGTTGTTTTGAGCTTGACCAGCAAAAGCTGGACGAACGACCTAAAAGTGGTGCATTAAATAAGCGGACACGTACTTCCATGGTAATTCCTGATTGTTTGTTTGGCAACACATGCTTTAGTGTATTATTCTTATGGAGCTGTTTTCACCAAAATATAGTTTCATAGTTCTACTGAACAGATCTTTTGAACCAAACACTGATTCAAAATATGCACCTATGTAGTCTTCTATAGAAAATGGTTCTGTTTTTCTAGAAAAAAAAGGTTAGGAATGGTAGTAGTGGATATTTATGTAGATTCTTCGTTTAAGATAATTGTGCTTCCAAATCTGATGCATGTGAAATATTATTTTCAAGCCATGATAGTTTACATAGCATTACTATTGTTAGATCTACACAGTTTCTTAATTGCTTTTTCTTTTCTTTTATGCTTGTGTTTTGACCTTAAAAATCTTTTGATACTAAATGGTGTTGTTTTTAATTTTGATTCTGAATTTTGAAAGCATGTGGCAGCTATTCATTATTTGTTATTACTAATTCAAATGTTTTAATTTTGCTATTATGTGATTCAGATGGATGTTCGAAGTAATGCTATTGTTCGACAATCGGCTGGTGTAGACAGGGAGAAAGACACAATGAGGCTGGCAAATCATAACGCAGTTCAGGGTGAAGATCGATCTTTAATTGGTATTGATGGTTGGGAAAAGTCGAAAATGAAGAAAAAACGATCTGGCATCAAAACAGATGGTCCTTCTAGTTTGGCTTCAAATAAAGCTGTTGATGGTTATAGGGACTTGAAACAGGGCATACCAAAATCAGTTGGTGATCCCCGCTCGAGATTGAATGGTGACTCAAACATGTTAAGGTATGGCCTACTGTATTAGATCATAACTTTTTTGGTTCAATCAGTTAAAAGATCCATCGTTTGGAGTTGATTAGGAAAATACTCCCAAATAGATTTGTTTCCTATTTTAAAATGATTAGATTGGTTCTTATAACATTGGATAGATGAGCCTTTACGCTCCCAAGAACTTCTGTATGCGACTCTTTTGATGGCTATTCAATTGGTAACATTTCCTGCTTGAATTACTTGCGCAGGCATGGGGCAGTGAATGGTGCTGTTCCTTATGGGAGATCGGATAACCTCTCTCAGCAGACAGGCTTGGCAGCGCGTTCCTTACTCTCCAGGGATTCCGATCACAATTCGTTGTACAATGAGAAGAGAGAACGAGCTACTGGTTCAGATAAGGAAAGGGTGAATCTCAGGGCTGTCAACAAGTATGTGTTAACAAACTTACAATCTTAACTACGCCTGTCAATTTTTCTCTTGATCGCATTTGTCAAAAAATTTAGCCTCTATTCTGCGTGATGATTCTTTATATTCTTGTTATTCCCTACTGGGTTCTTTTCAGGTCAAATATCCATGATGAATCCAATTCTTCAAGTCCGACTTCAAATCCAAAAATAAGTGCTTCAGTTCGTGGTCCAAGATCGGGATCAGGGCTGCCGCCGAAACTTTCTCCGGTTGTCCATAATACTCCCTCTCCAAGTGATTGGGATATTGTTGGCTGTACAAACAAACCTCCATTGTTGTCTGGGGTTCCCAATCGCAAGCGCATGACATCAAATCGGTCTTCATCACCACCTGTCACTCAATGGGCCAGTCAACGACCACAAAAGATATCCCGTGTTGCAAGGAGAACGAACTTGGTCCCCATTGTTTCAAGCAATGATGACATTCCGTCATCAGATAACATGTCAGATGTTGGTTGTAGTGAAACAAGTTTTGGATTTTATAGACGCTCGCCTGCAGCTTCTCCACAAATGAAATTAAAAGGTGAAAATAGCTTGTCTACAACAGCTTTATCAGGAAGTGAAGAATTCAGCCCCCCTGAGATCAAATCTAAAGACAAGGGAAAACAATCTGATGAGGTCAATGGGAAAACTTCTCAGAATGTTCCTAAAATCTCTATCGCTGGTTTACAATCGAGAAAAAACAAGCTCGTCTCTGGAGAAGAGCTTGGGGATGGTGTGAGGAGACAAGGAAGGACAGGCCGTGGCTTTACTTCAACAAGATCTATCAACCCAATGGGAGTAATGAAACATGGAACAGCAAAACAACTTCGCAGTGCAAGAAATAGTTCTGACAAGAATGAAAGGTAGGGAATCCTGTTTCTAAGTACTTCTCCTCTCGGGTTTTCTAGTATTTAAGAAGTGTTTGGGTTTCAGAGGCTTATTCCTAGTTTTTTCATATGGTTACTGCAGCAGGGCAGGTCGTCCACCCACTAGGAAACTCTCTGACCGCAAGGCTTACAAACGTCAGAAAAATACAGCGACAAATGCTACAACACTAGATTTTCTTGGTAAAATAAGTTCAATTGAGCAGAATTGTTCTATGGCAGGATTGATTTGTCCCCTCTTCTTTTATCATGGATATTTTGTATTTTCTTATTGGTTCAGATGATGGGCATGAAGAGCTACTAGCTGCTGTTAACTCGGCTATAAACTTTGGTAAGTGTTCATGGTTCACGTTATGTTTATTTTTTTCCAGAAATTTTTTTTATCAAGAATAATTGGTTTGGTTCTTTGATGCAGCTCAGAATTTTCCTAGCTCGTTCTGGAAGCAAATGGAGCGCTACTTTTGCTTTATATCTGATGCACATATCAACTTCGTGAAACAGCAGGTAATTGGTTTTTCTGCATTTCATAAGACAGTTTATATCCTTTAGACCTCATATCTGAAGGATGTGACAGATCATTTGTATATGTCTATATACATATGCTGCATATTGCTTTAATCGTTTTATACCACTAGCACTCTACGTCCTGCATAGTAGTCTGGTGCCTAGTGGGGTGGGAGTTAAATGTGCTGCAGGGATTACTGTGGTGCAGATTTCTAGTTTAAGTAAGAGACGTAAGACTAGCAAGGTTTTCATTATCGTATGTGTATTTATATTAGTTATATTGGTCCCGAGGTATTTAACCTCACCCAACCCATCCTTAAATGGGAAGGGGAAAAAACCAAAAAATGTGAAATATGGTAGGAAATGTGTATAGATTTGTAATGTTACGTGATCTGATGATACATAGCATTTGTTTGGTTCTTTCTCAGACGTGTATGCTCCTTGTGAGCTGTTTTTTCCACAGTATTGTAAAGAAAATTACATCTCTGATATGTTGACTCTTCATTTTAGATAAATGTCATAACCATTTTCTCTCTCAGGGAGAACTCTCCTCCATGGGTAGTACACCTGGTGGGACATCTTCAGACTTTGATAGTCATGAAATATTTCCCGAGGAACTTGCAAGTAGGAAAGTGGATTCTAAAGCTGCGCCACTTTATCAGAGATTGCTATCAGCTCTAATTTCAGAGGACTCAACCAGTGTGAATGAAGATTTACAATTTGATGGATTTGGAGCCGATGTTGAGTCAGAATTCAGTGTTTTGAATCATATGGTGGAGTTCAATGGTTATAGGAGTGATAGACTGGAATTTGATGAGCTAGAAGATGATGTGTCTGTTATCCCGCTTAAGGGTGTTAATAGCTCAGCCCACCATGTCAATGGAAGATTTTCAGATCATATATCCATCGACTTCTCAGACATTCAGTATGAAACTTTGGGGATAGATGAGAAGATTTATATGGAAGCTCAATCTATTGGAATTTGCTTGGAACCCATGGTATATTCGCCACGAGTTCTGTTACTTCAGAAATGCTCCTTGCTTATGCTATTGGAATTGGACTCGGATTGCTATAGTTCCTAGTGGATTGATTTGTGGCTGTTGTGTTTTCTTGCAGCCTAGTATTTCAAACGTGGAGGATGAAGGAATTGTTGATGACATCAAAACGTTAGAGGAGGCTATTTGTGAGGTGGTATGTTCTCTCACGTGCTCTTATCTTTTTTTCTAAAACAACATTGCGTTGGCAACTTTTGATTTTTTGTCGCTTCTATTTATCTTGGCCATTTTTCATGTTGTACTTGTAAAGGACGAAACTAAAACTGTGTTCTATAGATAGCTAACTTTGTGATGTTGTGTATCTTAAAATTTAAGGGTTCCAAGAAGAAAGAGATGTTTACTAGGCTACTAAAGCCTGCCCTAGAAATGAAAGAACGTCAGGAGAAGTAAGAATTTGTCTTTCTTCCGCTTTTCTTGCATGCCCTTAATGATCTATACTGTGATCTAACGGTTTTGTACTTATATTTTCCCTTACATAGGGAGTTTGAGTGGCTCGGTTATGAAAAACTCATCGAAATGGCATATGAAAAGAGCAAGGTAAATTCATTTTTCTCCTGAAGGGGTTCACATGTAGCCCCTTTTCCTACTCGTTTTCTGATTTAGTCCAAGTTCATGTTTTGATTATCATATATGAATTTTATTTTACAGGCAAGTCGGCGTCATCACTCTGCAAGTGGAAAGAGTTCGGCTAACAAGATATCAAAGCAGGCCGCATTTGCTTTTGTGAAAAGGACGCTTGAAAGATGTCGTCAATTCGAAGAAACAGGCAAAAGTTGCTTTAGTGAGTCCACATTTAAGAATATCATCATTGCCGGGTTGACACAAATTGAAGATAATCCCACGGACAAGGAAGACATTCTATCAGCTTCAAGTATGATATCGTTTTTGCATTACAGAACAGTGAGCAATGTTTTGGAATCCTCAAACTCTCTGTTAATATTAATCTCTCTTTTTCTCTGGCAGCACCCATGGGATCACAACCGAGCTCATCATTGGCAATGCCAATGACACAGAGCACGGAGAATCATGCCAATTCTTCTGAAAATGCTTTACGGGAAGGCAAAGATGAAACGATGTGGTCAAATAGAATGAAGAAGAGAGAATTGCTGCTTGATGATGTGGGTGGGGCTCCACTTTCAAGCAGTACGAAAGGAAAGAGAAGTGAGAGGGACAGAGATGGAAAAGGACAGGCTTCTTCGTCAAGAGGCGGAGGCACTAACAAGATCGGTCGGCCTGCGCTTGTAAATGCCAAGGGTGAACGGAAATCAAAAACAAAGCCGAGGCAAAAAATAACTCCGATGTTTTCTTCTTCTTCTTCTGTCAATATCGTGGAGCAAACCAGAACATCATTGCCCAAAACAACTAACAGCAACAACAGCGAGTATAGTAACTTGGAGACACTGGATGAGTCAGAGCCTCTTGACCTATCTCACCTGCAGATACCAGACGGTTTAGGTGGTCCAGATGATTTCGATACACAAGCAGGAGATCTAAGCTCATGGTTGAACATCGATGACGATGCATTACCAGATACTGATGATCTCCTTGGACTTCAAATACCCATGGATGATCTTTCAGACTTAAACATGATGGTATAAGCTCTTTCTCTCTTTATTTCTGTATAGTTCTCGTTTGTTATACCATTAGCGATGAAGATAGATAAAGGCAAGTTTTGGTCCCCTGAAAGAATAACCAGTCACCAGAGTCGGTTATTCGGGTTGGCTCCAGCAAACTAGGGCGATATAGATTCTGATTATATTTCTTCTTCTTCATCATCTTTTAGGGTTCTTTCTTTCTCTTTCTTATATAGTTGGATTACGTGGGTGGTGAAAACTGTTTTGTTTATTGGGTAATTGGGTGTTGGATTTGGCTCCGGAGGTTAAGATAGGTCCGGTAGTTCAACTTCAGGAGAGGAAAACGAGTGATAGTAATGTTGTGTAGTGATATATAGATAAGTGGGCAGGTCTTCTTCTTTCGTCTTTTAATCTTTTTTGGCATTTTGTAGCTTTCATAACCTCAGAACCATTATTATTGCCTCTGTACATACACATTTTATGTTCCTTAATAAAAAAAAAGTTCAGCTTTTAGTGCAAGAAACTGGTCACTATAACATATTTATGTTAACATGACACATTTGTTCTTTTTAATGAATTTATACAATTTATGAATTGAATAACTTGGACTTACGATATCAAATCGAAGCAGTGAACTTCAAAATATGAAACTAAAATAATGACTTGTATATTTGAATTGCACTATAATTCTTCTCCCTTTCAAATCAATCTCAACGTCGAAACAAAAATATATGAAAAGACCAATAGGAAGCACCAAAACCAAGCTTTCTTTAAAGATGTTTTCATCTTTCTTTAGATATGAGAGTGAGAGTAGCGTTTATAGCGTTTGCGGTTGGTTTTGGACACAGCTTGCTTTAGCGTTACGGTTGGAGACGCTCTAACACTTCGTCGCTGCTGCTCAATGACAAGCTCACTCGCAAACCACTCTAGTTTCTCTGAATTGCTCATTTCTCCGATCCTTTTGCTTCCGAACAAAACCGACTCCACATTGTTTTGCTTCAACATCTCATCAGCTATCTCCGTCAGTTTCTTCACATTCTCTGCTCTTGGATCTGTGTCACGTTCGGTCCACAAGCTCCTAATCGCGATCCGTTGCCTGCTGCACAACAATATATTTCTCTAAGATTTTTTCATCCACAACGCAATACGAAAAAAACGCAAAAACATATAACACATTGTCTCCAATCAGTTTTTCAAAAATTTAATAGTTCGATTTTAACCATTCTAATCGCCATTTTAGACGAAGTGGTGAAATGATTAAAAGGAAAACCTGAATGCGAACGTAATTACTACTTCCGATAAGGCCCAAAGCCCATAGCAACAGCTTGATCAACAAACTCAGCAGATCCATCACCAGAAATCCTCGCCATGGGCCGAGCCCATTCCTTAACGCGCCAATTCTTAACCTGCTCATAATCATAATTCACTTCAAAAAGCTGACCAGTTCCAAGCGACAACACCAACAAATCCTCCACTCCTTTCACCGCCGGAAACTCCTGTTTGTTATGGAACACGTGCGTTATCGCCGCCGCCGTCGGATTACTCATCGCTAATCCACCTCCCACCGCAACGCACCGCGTTTTCCCGTCAACGGAACACGTGCGAACCGGATCAAACGTCCCCGGCTCCGCCCACGTGGCACGGCAAATATCTCGGAGACGGAAATCGAAACTGTCGCTTTCTAAAGCGTCGGCGCGTGAGAATAGAAACGGCGCCGTACTTGAGAGATCGTAGCAAGAGATGAGGATTGGTTTGAGTGTGTCTTTAAGCGTTAGATCGGCAAATGATGCTTTCATTGCTTTTTCTAGCTTTGCCGTTGCGGCGGTTACCGAAGATGATCCGGATCCGGATCCAGATCTTATGACCCGCTTAATCGCTGCTCCTGCTCCTCCTCCTCCACTTCCGCCGCCTGATCTGTAGAATCCTTCGGCGTTTTCGACGAGGAATTTCCAAGTGTCTTCCGCCTTGAAAATCGGGCGGTTACCGTCTCTAGTCGCGAATATCATCGCCGCGAATACTCCGCCGACTCCTGATCCGGCAGCGACGTCGAAGTAATCGGCGATTCGAGCGTTTGGATCGCCGGATTTCTCTTTCAGCATTTGCTCTAAATAGATTAGGGATTTTCCCGCCAAAAGACCTCTCATCCCGCCACCGTCAATGCTTAAAACGCAGATTCTTCCTCTTGGACTTCTAAGACGACGACGGTGTTCCGGGGAGAACGACGCCGTTTGGAGTCAACGGTGATCTCGGAGAAGGACCTGCTTCAGAATCACCGGGTCGTAATGGACTCCGAGGAATCCATAGTAGCCTTGGGTCTTCGTAACCGAAGAGAAACTTGCTTTCGAGAATTGAGAAGATCTCGTAATTGAGCTTATCATCGGGTTCGTGCGATCGAGTCGTAGACAATGTTGGACTAGTTTGAGTCCTCTCGTAATTTCCAGGAGTGTTGGGAGCTGTGTGATTGACAAAATGCTTCTTCTTCCCCTTGGAGGAAACTGATAATGGCGGTGGCTTCTCGTAGCGCCGATTCATAATCGTAAAGCTTTTAGACAAACCTTTGAAATTGAAGCTTCCGCAGCTATGGCGGACGAATTAGTATGAAAATGTGTTTCTCAAAGACGTGTGCAAAAGATTTTGATTTGGATTTTGTGTAAACCAGTGGCCTATGTTAGCATGACATGGCTAAGCACTACTCGTGTGCTTCGAAAGGTCTCGTACCCACGTCCGACGCCGCCTCCAGCAAATTTAGCTCATTTAGATTTTTCTTTTCTATCTTCTTTATTATTGAGTAAACATACTAATTTATCTAATTTGTTTAAACAAAGCAGGTTATTGGTTGGTTGGTAGATATACCTAATAAATCCTAAAACATAAAAGTATTGGAGGAATGTTATTAATTTATCTCTGTGCAATCTAAAATATCTAATTAAAAGACAGTATAACACAGTTCACATTTTCTTACTCGAATCTTAGTTTTCACATCAAACAGTTAGATTGTGGAAGCTTTCTTAAAAGAAGATAAGAAAAGAGAATGAAGTCGATTTTGAGACATTAGAACAGAGATGATTCTTCTTTTTCCCAAATGGATTCCAATCTAAAGTATCACAAAATATGAGTTCCAAGTGAAAAATCTCTCAATAAACACTCACATGTTGCTTATATATCTATAATCTTCAATACAGTAAATAAATATATCTATATATGTAATCAAAGATCATTTTTTCACTGGAAGTAAAAACAAGAAATCTTCTGATGATAACATGAACCAGATGGTGATACTATGTCTCCCTTGTAGTTTAAACCGAGAACGTACTGGACAGATTCCCAAGTGTTGCAAGTGGCGATCCTGCATCTGTGAAGTAGGACGCGAGATTGATCCCCGAGTAGTCGTATTTGTTCAAGAAAGGATGTTCCTGAATTTTTTTGACCCAGAGTATGATTCAACATTTGAATGGATGAAAAAAATACCAAAAAGGGATTATATAAAACAAACCATTAGTTCCTTTGCAGAGCTTCGACTGTTTGGATCCTTTTGCAAACTGGATGAGAGTGTAGAGTAGAATATATTAACTTAGTAAAGTAATCCCAGTAAAAGAGATAGCAGGACTTTTTATGAGAGATTACCATGTGGAGATGAATGAAGATAACTCAGGGGAGAAATTTCCTGAAGGAAGAGCGGGTGGCGGTTGGTCAACAATGGCTTCCATCAACTCGAAAACACTGGTCCATGTTTCCTCTTGATTTGGAGGTGCATAAGGGAACTTTCCTGTTGCACATTCGAGTACTACTAAACCCAAGCTCCATATATCACTTTTGTTACCGTACTTGTTTCCAACGATTCGTTCTGGCTGTAAAAAGGAAAAATTCAGGTTCTCAATTTTTCTAATACTGGAAAGGGTTTCAAACTAGTCAATGCTCAACAGACAAACGAGATACTTACAGACATATAATTGTAAGTCCCCACAAATGTGTTTGCTAAACCTGCGGTGTTTGTCATAACGGTACTCACACCAAAGTCAGTTATTTTGACTTCTCCTCTGTGGTTGATCAACAGATTGGATGGTTTCAAGTCACGATGGATAATATGCCTATCGTGATGAAGATAGATCAATCCTTGAAGCACCTGAATAAACAGATTCAAGAAATCACATTGATCAACCGATACAGTGAACATATAGTTTCCTGTGTATCATGTGTTTCTTACTTGTCTAAAGATGGCAGAAAGATAGGAGTCAGGGATGGCTTTAACTGACTTGAGAAAGTCTGCTAGAGATCCTCCGTCCATATACTCCAAGATTAGTGAGATTGCACCATTGTCATAAAATGATTGGTATGAGGTAACAAGATTTGGACACTGTGAGGATTGATTTATTTTGAGCTCTTGTGCAATTGCCTTGCGAATTGCTTCATCGATATTTAGTTGAATGACCTAATCAGAGTCACACAAGAAATAGAACAAAAAGGAATAAGGTTCAGCTGAAATGAGGAAATGCACAGTGAAAATGCAAGGGAGACAAAAAGAAGAAACAGTTTCCCATCCATAGACATTAGGATTGAAAATATGAAATTTGAGAAAGCTGAAATCGATAGTGATAAACCCGAAATCAAAGGAGACATAACAGAAAGAAATCTAAACAAATGTAGTTTGTAGACAACGATTTCGCCTTTCAGAATTTCAGAAAAAAAACACCTTTAGATAAAGCATAATCATAGATATACCACATCATTGTCATTTTTTTTTTTAAGTCTACCAACCATAGCATATACAAGACTTATGAGTACCTTCAAGGCGAAAAATTGACCAGTCCATTTGTGTTGAACCAACTGAACAACACCACTGCTTCCTTTGCCAATGACTTTAACCATATCCAAATCCGACAAACTCAGCTGATCATCAGCTGGCTTAATTGGAGACAGCTGAAACACAGTCGCACACGAGACAGATTACAAACAGTAATCAAGAATACATGAGCTTAATCCCTAAAAATTTCTCTATCCAAAACTACAGAAATGATCTTGAAAAATTTCTAATTATGATCAGATCCACAAACCACATTATAGTTCATGCAAAATCTTCATTCACAGAACCAAATGAACAATCAAAACCTAAAACTTGTCGAAATTCAGTAAAATCAGCACCGAACGAGGAAGAGGAAAGACTTACGACTTCAGGCTCCGATTGAGAGATAATTCGAACTCCATCTTTGTTAACTCGTAGATCTCCATCCTTAAACGTACCACTCTGCGTCCTACAGAGAGAACAAAAAACCCCATCAAAATCAAAACCAGAGACATTTCCGCACACAAAGACATCTAATCAATCCATAGATCCATGGAGAAAGAGATAGAAATATACAGGAATTTGGTGATGGATTGCTCGCCAGCAACAGGAATTGCGAGCTTGAGATTATTGCTAAATCCACCTTTCTTCATCGTCTTCTTCGTTTACTTCCTTAGCTTCTTTCTCGACTGAGTCATTATATATAAGTTAAATACAGATTTAAGCATAATCATGTACTTTTCAGCAAGAAATTGGAAAAAAACAGCAATTAATTAATATCATCAGTCAAGCACATGTTCATGACGTTGACCAACGACTTAGATGACTTTCCCATTTACTTGTTTTTGCCCGGTTTTCTTTGACCGATAAGTTTTAATCCACATTTTAACCGGAAACAAACCGGTTCATTCAGTGATTCTTTTCTTTGGTTCTTTTAGCTTTGGTTTTGTTTGAGCACTCCCAAAATCCCATTACAAAACTAACCAATTTGGCACTGTTCATATATATATATATAAGCAGCGTTTGATATTTCCAGTTAAAAGTTTTCAACATTTCAAAGTTTGTTTGATCAAAATCATCAAATACAACAAAGTGACAAACAGTAAATAATTCTTTACTTATGTTTCTCGTGTTTCATGTTTGAAGTGAACAAGGTTTTCTTCAACAAGAAAAATACAAATAAGCATACATACATATATTTTGTTTACACATCCAAAATAATCACACGAAGAAAAATCATTTCGAATTAAGTAATCTATCTATCAATTAACACCACTATCATTCATTCATACTTCATGTCTAGTCTCTATACCCAACAAGAACATGCTATTCTTCAACATTGTCTATATATTATAAGCCCTATATACATGTACATAGTCACAGACTCACAGAGGCTCCACAAACGATTTCACCAAACATATAATCCTATCACAAATTGCGGGCAAGAGCTACTAGAGGTAATGATTATGAGGTTCGTTCATATCTCCATCATGTTGAAGGAGAATTTCGAAAGAAGCTTGGGAATTTGCGATATGATCTGCCCATAAGTCTGCAACGCATAAATGAAACATCATATCAATGATTCATAACACAGGAATCAGGGTTAAATACAGCTTGATTGACTGATCCTGTTAGTTTTACCAGGAACATCGATTCAAAGTTCACTATGAGTTAAGGGAAATGAAAGTAAGAGAGTACATACCTTTTCATTTTCATGGAGTTGACACAATGGAACAGCGAGGAGTTTGAAGTTCTTAGGCACGACAAACTGTTGATGTACCGGTAATCTCACAAGAAAAAGCTTTGTGCATTCCTAATCAAAGATGAGGATAGAGCAGAGCTTTAAGTATATGCACGAATCATCAAAAGTCTCAACTTTTATTACCATGGAACTAACTAACCTTTGGGTGTTTCACATTAGGTGGCAAGAAAGGATACATCAATGTCTCAAAGTTGGGTCTCCACCACATCCCAATACATTCCCCTACCTACAACAATTTAATAATTAGAGAGACCATTCTTAAGCCAGAAACAATCACATAAAAAAAAACACTTAACACAAGAATCCATAGTTCCTACCTCTAAACCCGGAACAACGACATTTTCGTTAACCGATAGCTTTGATGCTAGTTTCCGTTTTACACCTTCAATATCTAGAAGGTTACCAATAAACTTTACTTTAGCATTTAGAATTAAGACAGAGAATTTATGCATAAAAATGTAATGAAACAGTATAGTAAACCTGATTCTCCAGGTCTCAAACGACCACCAGGAAGCTTGAAAATGGAGTTTCTATATTGAAGAAGCAAAACATGAGGATGCTTGAATAACTCAACCTGATGTGTCCCAACATTAGATTTTAATCAATCCTTTTCAAAAAAAAATCTAAGCAAATCAAAATCCCTAATTTTGCTATCAACTATAAAATTACCAGAAGAACAGCGTCAACGCAAGTCCTCAATCCATGAGCAGCATAACTAAACAAAAGGAAGAGAATTTTAGCTACAGATTAAGACAAGAATAAAAACCCAGATGATCAAAATCTCATCAAAACTGGAATTACTTGGATTTCAATCTGATGACTCGATCAGAGATAATCTCGTCCTTGACGCGAAGAGCGTCTCTTGAACCGAAGTAGTAGCTGCTAAGCGGGTATAAATCTACCATCAAGTCATGAACGACATGGTTTCGTCTCGTCGTGTTCTCTTCACTGGTCTCCTCCATATCTAAAGCTCGAGCTTCTTCTCCCATTTTTTTTCCCGGAAAATTCAAAGATAGAGAGCTAAAAGCAATCTCGATGGATTAAAATTATATAACAGAGAGATCGGGAAAGCAGAGAAGACACAAGAAGAAGAGTGAAGAAAGGTGTCGTAGTCGGATCACTGAGAGTCTGAGACGTGGCGGCTCCAGAGAGTACCTCTCCGCAATTAGCTGACGACGGCGGGAGAGTGAGGAAGAAGAAAGTAATGGGCCTTTTATGATATTAATGGGCCTTTGCTAATAAACAAGAAAACGGCCCGATGTTTAAACACTCTGTTGTTTCGAACTACTAAAAACGACGCGAGTTTCTATTTTCTAACTAGAAAACGAGAATAAGAGTCGCTGTTTCAAATTTGGGTCTTTTGCTTCTTCTTGTTCACTTGAGGAAACACAGTAAAAACCTAAAAAGAGGATGAAACTCGCAGGTCTGAAATCGATCGAGAACGCTCACGAAGATTCCGTTTGGGCGGCGACGTGGGTTCCGGCGACGGAAGATCGTCCGGCCTTGCTTCTGACTGGATCTCTCGACGAGACGGTGAAGTTATGGCGACCGGATGAGCTGGATCTTGTGCGGACTAATACTGGACACTCATTGGGAGTAGCAGCTTTGGCGGCGCATCCTTCTGGGATCATTGCAGCTTCTTCTTCGCTTGATAGCTTTGTCCGTGTGTTTGATGTTGATACTAATGCTACAATTGCTGTTTTGGAAGCTCCTCCTTCTGAGGTTTGGGGAATGCAGTTTGAGCCTAAGGTAATTGACTTACTATGAATCCCTAGAATTCAGTGATATTGCCTCAAATTTGAGGGCTTTGAAGGATTTGGGTTGTTTTGTGGTGAAAGAATTCGATTGCTTTGATTGAATTTCACTTCTTAGCTGCGTGTAATGCTTCTCTTGATCTGTATAACAATGCTTGGAAACTATTTGGAATTGCTGAGAATCGTTTGAATCTGTAGCTCTGATCAGATAGGGTCATCTACTCTGCTCGGAAAATAGATCTAGATCATCTTCGGATTTTTCATTGAGTCTTATATAGGAGCACAAGAACAGTTTATTGGTGCATTTATGAAAACTCTTGATTTAGTATGATAGAATCTTGAACTGGTGACTATAAATGCAATGATCTCTCTCAGTAACTCTTTGTGTTTAGTTTGCAGTGGAGTTTTTATTTGCTTCTGAGCTGGTCTTGCATAATTTCATCATCACTCTTCAGAATGGTGCTCTTCTGCTAAGTGCTAACATAGTATTTTACATGTTCCAAGGGTACAATCCTTGCTGTTGCAGGTGGAAGTAGTGCCTCAGTCAAGCTTTGGGACACTTCAAGCTGGAGATTAATCTCAACTCTATCAATCCCACGCCCAGAAGCACCAAAACCTTCTGAGAAAACCAGCAGCAAGAAATTCGTTCTCTCAGTGGCTTGGGCTCCTAATGGGAAACGGCTTGCTTGTGGTTCAATGGATGGCACGATATGTGTTTTTGATGTTGACCGCTCAAAGCTTCTTCACCAGCTAGAAGGTCACAACATGCCTGTAAGGTCCCTTGTGTTCTCCCCTGTAGATCCAAGAATCCTCTTCTCCGGATCAGATGATGGGCATGTGAACATGCACGATGCAGAAGGGAAAACACTGTTGGGGTCCATGTCGGGGCACACGAGCTGGGTGCTTAGCGTTGATGCTAGCCCAGACGGTGGAGCCATAGCAACTGGCTCGAGCGATAGAACTGTGAGGCTATGGGATCTTAAGATGAGAGCTGCGATTCAGACAATGAGCAATCACAATGACCAGGTTTGGTCTGTAGCGTTTAGACCACCAGGTGGAACCGGTGTCCGGGCTGGTCGGCTTGCTAGTGTCTCTGATGACAAGAGTGTATCGCTCTACGATTACTCATGAACAATTCGGTTTTTTCTTTTATGCATTCTCCAAGACGCATCTAGTTTCCGAGGATTCTTTGTAAACACTAGTTGTAACAATGTAATCTGCAACAGGTTGATTTTGACCGGAGACTTAAGATTTATCGCTTACATAAAAAAAGATGAAGTGGTTCAGACTTTGCTTAAAGAACTTCACTTATTGGAAAACTGAGAAACAGATAAAGATCACAGAAAGATGAGCGTTGAAGAGTACACAAACAAACGGCTAACAGTTTTAAAAAAAAAGACAAAACAGCTAAAGCCTCTGTTTCTTATGACGTAAGTGTATTACTTCCTAAGTAACTCTTGAGAACATCCATGACAGCTCCGAAATCTGCTTTCACATCAACAGGAGGATTGGAGAATCTGCAAGCCATGTCAGGGATGGCGTTGGAGTGATAATCTATCTTAGACTGAGTAAACTTCAACCCATGAGCAGTACTCACAACCACGGTTCGATCAGTTGGTGCAATCACTCCTTGGTTCCTCAGCTTGAACAGAGCAGTTAGGGCTACACCTGTATGAGGACAGATAAACATTCCAGTCGAATCGGCTTGAGCCATAGCATCCATCAGCTCCTCCTCTGTGGCTTCTTCTACAATACCGTTGCACTTCTTGAGAGCGTACACAGCTCTATCGATGGAGACAGGGTCACCGATCTGAATAGCAGAGGCGAAGGTGGTGCTTGCAGTCATGGGCTTGAAGTCCTTCCAACCAGACTTGTAGTGCAAGTAAAGAGGATTAGCATTAGCCGCTTGTGCACAGACCATCCTCGGGATCCTATCGACAAGTCCCAGTTCTTGACACATCTTGAATCCTTTGTAAAAAGCATAGATGTTTCCTAGATTGCCTCCAGGAACAATCACCCAATCCGGAACTTGCCAATCAAACTGCTGCAAAATCTCAATAGCTGCAGTTTTCTGCCCTTCTAACCTCAAACTATTCAACGAATTCGCCAAATAAATCGGCAGTTCCGCAGTTATCTCTCTAATCAGCTTCATACATCCATCAAAATCAGTGTCAATACTCAAAACAAACGCACCATTAGCTATCGGCTGAACCAGCTGAGCCATTGAGATCTTGTTCGCCGGTAAGAACACAATCGATGGGATTCCAGCGGAGGCACAATAAGCAGACAGAGCAGCAGAGGTATCTCCAGTGGAAGCACATCCAACACCAACCACAGGTCGTTTCATCTTTCTCAGGCGATTAACTTGACTAACCAAAACAGTCATTCCAAGATCCTTGAAACTTCCTGTATGACTAATCCCACAGTGTTTCACCCACAGATCATTCATTCCTAGAAACTGTTTACCAAATCTCTCAGCCCAGAACAGATTCGAGTTTCCTTCAAAAGCCGAAACGATGTCGTCGTCATCGATCTCAGGAAGAACCCACTCTTTCTTCGACCAAACGCCCGATCCATAAGGCCATGTGCTTTTACCAACACGCGAATCAAAGAGATCTCGCCAATACGCGCCATCGAATCGCTTCAAAGCCTCCATATCGTGCTCAACATCAAGCAAACCACCGGAGCGGCTACGGTACACGATCTCGTCGAGAGAGTAAGACTCGGTGGATCCAGGAGCTGCATTGAACGGAACGTATTTAGCTGAAAATGGATTCACGCCGGTGGAACGGTTGCGACGAGCCTCATCTCGAATGTTATCCTCGGTACGGTGAGGAGGCTTGACAGCTGTCTCGATCGGAGCTTTGTTGTTGTTGCCATCGGCGGTACAGGAGACGATGACGGGACGGTGGCGGAGGAGAGAGGTTGACCGGTGGCGGCGGATGGGGTCTTGTTTAGGGTTTAAGGAAGATACAGAGGCGTTGAAGAGACAAGAGGAAGCCATTTTTTTAGAGATAGAAAGAGAGAATGAGAAGTGAGATGCGGCTGAGGATTTTGAGGAGAGGACACGAGAGAGAGAAAACTAAATTCAGATACTTAAACCGGAAATGTTTTTAAACCGGCCATTCGGTTTAAGCTTTTTAGGTTATAGTAATAATTGGGATTATATATGTGACGTAGAGAGATATTTTGGGCCCATGAACAATTCAAATATCTGGATCGCTGTCCGTATATAGCAATTGAATCTTTATATTTTGTCACGTTTGCTTTAAACAGGCTAATAAAGTACATATTATAAGGTAGATACATTCACCCAAAGAAGACAATAATGTGGAACACATAAATTCACACCAGAATCACGTTTTAGTTTTGATATAACACCATCATGATTTAGATTGAAACTCTAGAAGTAGCATGTGTAAACTGACCAAATTTGTAATCAATTAAATACTGCATTAAGAGGAATTTGATGTAAAATAAACAATGACATCTGAAATCAACATGGTGAAACTTCAATATCCTATATTACTTGGTTCGAATTAGAAATCTTTTAGAAACAAATATCTCTTTGAACCGGGTGTATATGTTATATGTATATAGATATGTATGTATAAATCTGACTAACTGTCACAGACTCGAATTTATTTAACAAGAAGAACGAGAAAGCAAGAAGGGACTGGACTCAAATCCTATAAAACTACACAAAAGAGAAAACAAGTCAATCATTGCTTAGAGCAATAAAACATCTCTATACATTGAGTAGGAGAGGTTCGAAAGGCGAGGCTAAACGGGCGGTATGTTTGAGAAGGAGAAACCTTTGTATCCTTTGTAAGCATAATACGCGATCCGAGTATAGTAAAACCCGGGGATGAACAGAAGACACCCGAGGACGATGAAGAAAATCCCTGGTTTCACCATCAAAAATCAAACAGAGAATGAATCATCATTACCTTAGCTCATGCCCAAATCACATGAAAAACTAAGAATGATAGGTCATTGATGCAATAAGGGGAAAAAAGGCAGATAAAATGAAATCCAGTTTAAGTATGATGCAGATTGCAGATACTTTGGTTTCGCATTGCGTTGAGGATGTGTGAAACGCATCAATGAGTTACATCCCAGTGGAAGAAGAGCAAACTTACTAATTTGAAGCAAATCTTACAAGCAGAGGTTTTAAGAAGGCTCATTACTGGGGAAAATCAATCAGAGTGTACCATCTAAGATATGTATAGACTTCTATGAAAATCTGTCCATTTCATCTCGCAGATACAAGAAGCTTAGAATCATCATATACAAGATTCTCCCGGAAATTTACCAAACAGTACACATTCTAATAATTAATGAAATCAAATTGTATGCCTTTAGAAAACTTCTGTAAGGCTTCCATCTATTCATCCAAATCTCCAGAAAACAGAGATCAAAAGGCCAAACTGAATCGAAATTAGCTAACCAGAGCACTTGCAATCTACATCTATCAGCTTAATCACCTAAATTCTTATAATAACTTCCTCAAATCTAAACATTTCCTAAAACAATCTAGCTGAAATCAATTACTGCTTTCTAAAATCTCTCAAACTAGCAAAGAGAAGTCCCCCAGATTCTCATGAATTTCTAATTTCTACTCCTAGACTGGATCAATAAACAGGGAATTAGTAAGAAAGGTGAAGAAATCGCTACCGTGGCCTCGATCACCGCCAACTCGATTATAAGCCATGAAGAAGCCGGAGACAATTCCTAGGGTTCCGAACACGAGTAAAGCCACCGCGAGTGCGATCTCCTTCACCGGCGGTCGGTTATTGACTGTGTATGAAGTCTCAATCATAATGTCCTCGTCGGTTATCGAGAACGCATGGTCGACGTACGCCATTTACACAGCTTCCGGATCAGGATCAATGGGAAACAATCGGGATCGATCTAGAAGAAACCAGAATGACGTTTGAATCAGAAAGCGGATGACCTAGAGCTCGAGAGAATCGAAAATCGTACTGTTTGATTTTAGGTCTTCAGATGTTATGAGTCTCCTGCGACGGTGACGGATTAGTTTGGTGCAATTTCTTTTGGTCGTGAAATCTACTCAACGTACGGTGATGCAAACTACGCGTCGTTTGATTTTTCTTTTCTAGGAAAACGGCAGAACGTGCGAGTTTGAACAAATCAACTAATCAAGGTGGACCATTAACAAACCAGAAATTACTCTACTCTCTACTATTTATTTGTTCTTTTGATGATGATCTTTTGATGATGTCATGATGACAGAATGTATTTACAAATTCAAGAGATTGAGGTCAAGAAATCGAACTAAGCCGAACCATATAGCAGATCATAGAGATTTATGGGGAGGATAGAGTTTCCAGAGAGCAACAGTTGCATCTTCAGACGCAGACGCCATTAGCTCAGAGTCTGGAGAGTAGGACACAGCGTTGCACTGCAAACAAACACATGGAAGCATCAGATACAAAGATTTAGAAAAATGGTAGTCTCTTAACTGTTGAACCTAGTACATACCGTTGCTCGGTGGTACTTTAGTATTGCTAGAGCATTTCCTTTGCCGTAATTATAGACCCTTATTCTGTTTCCAAATATGTATCAAACAGGAGAAGAGTTTTTAGCTTCTAACTATTGGTAAAACTAGTTGAAAGATCGATGAAAGCGTTTTGGAGAATAGAAAAAAAACGATTTCATATGCATCGACATCTTTTTACACTGGAGAAAGAAAGTCAGTACATAGCATGTGGATGCTAACCTGTGGTCCCAACCAGCCGTTGCTGCAATTTTGCCATCGGGTCGAATTGAGGTGCCTGATACACCGGGCCTTTCCAAAGTAATCTCTTTCCTCATTGTACAAGAACCCTAAAATCATATGAAAAGATTTTATGGAATCAGTACTTAACTATAGCTTTATGGCAATCACACAAGTGCATCCTCTCTGGCAGATGTCAAACTTACAGTTGAATGGTTGAGATTATACATCACAATTTTGTCATCTGCCCCTCCTGAGATACCTCCATCACATGATGATGCAACACTTAGACTTAAAACTGCATAAAGAAGACGAAATAAGTAATGTGGAAAATTCAGAGAGCATGAACAAAATATAAGAAAAATCTGAATACAGAGGATGGGAACAAGACCTGGCTCTGAATGAAACTTCACACTTGTTAGAGGAATCTTAGCATTGCGTATATCCCAAAGAAGTATTGAACCATCCTCATAACTGCACAAGTTTGGAATGAACCACCCAATATAAAACAAAGTATGAAATCCTGGGACTTGTCTTTCTTGATTAATGAAAAACAGCTTAGGGAAGAGAACATACCCAGCTAGGACATGTAAGAAACCCTGGGATTCAGGAGGGCAAAACAATTGAACAGCCATACACATACCTGCAGAAGACCATATTCACGACCTTGATGAAAGTATTTTAAGCAAGTTCAAAGGTGAGCTGAAGAAGGCATTCTAATTTGAAAAATTTTACTGATGAGAAAAAAAACATCACTTTAACAAGAAATGCAGATATGAAGGATCTCATTGAAAGAACAATATGAGCTCACCTCTTCCTTTGGTAGAAGCATTGGGGGATTCGTCAGGGCTACTTTGAGGAAGCTGTATGATCTTTTCTCTGGTATTGAGATCCCATATCTCTACCTTTATGGATACACCAAACAGTAGAATGAAAAACAGGAAATGAAAACCAATATGAGAAGCGAGATGAAACAATTCTATGATATTTTCCAAAACAAAACATATATGGATTTCTAGTCACCTCAGTAGGTTGCTCCCCTACTACTGCTACAAAAGTGGTACCTTCAGCATGATCTCCATCTGTTATTGTCAAATCCTTAGTAATATGAGCAATAACAGGATAAACAGTTTTGTTGCTAAAGAGGGACCTTTTTCAAATTCATGGAGAGCAACTTATGATCTTACTTTTAATACTGATATATCGAACGGTATCAGTTCAGTCTGAAAAACCAATGATCGGAACACAAAATCTCTAGACAATGCAAGTAAAACATACCCTGAAGGAAACCAGAATCCTCCACAGATCGTTCACTATCATCTCCAAGTTGAAAATTACACATCTCTCCAACATCCTGCTCATCACAATTCTGTGAGTGACTTTCAGCTTCTTGTAGAGAAGTCTTAGGCTTCTTAACAAGAGAGAACTTGCAAAAATGATAGGCGCTTGTCTCAAGTATTAGTAATGGATCTCTGCCAAGCATGTCAAGAGAATCATTGGTTATAGTTCAATATAGCAACAAATGCATAAACAGTCGAATAAGGGGAAAATCATATCCACCTTGATAGACCACCATCTTCAATATCCCAACATTTGACAGTTCCATCTCTTCCCTGGCTATAACCATAACAGTAACTAGTTAAGATTTTCAGTAAACAGATTGATTAAGAAAGCATGATTGCTTACATTTTACCTGATAACCTTGTTCTCTCCTAACCAGGGACTAGCTGCTACAGCTAAAACCCCATTTGCTCTACTATGAGCCCTACAAATCCGAAACAGAACAATGAGCTATAACAAGATAGTTCAATACAAAACAAGAATTGAAGAGCAAAATCACAAACCAAGCAGAAGAAACTGCACGATGCTGAATAGTATCCCAAATCCTCAACTCTCCATCAGCTGAACTGAAGAAAGAAAGCTTCAATTTTGCACCAAATCATCAAAAATAAAAACACGTATGACTCGAGAATTGAGCACAAGTGAGAGAGAAGGACTAATATACCCAGTGAAAAGCAGAGATTTGGATGGATGGAACGAAACGTCCATAACAGAGTGACGGTGCCCTCTAAGCACAGCCACCGGATCAGGCGGAGGTCTCTTACTCATATCTGATATAGCTTCTACAAAAACCAAACTCTTGTAATAGAGAAACCAAGAGAGAACACAACTTTAATCGACTCCACCAGTCCACAAGTCTCAGACTTTAACAACAGCAACACCGAGAAAGAGAGAGCCTTTGAAAATTGAAACTCCTTGGAAATTAAAAACTACATGTCGTTTAATATTAACTTCTTTTCTAAAAAAACGGCAGAACGTGCAAAGTTATCAATATAACGGATAACGATATCCAAGTTTCCAAACAAACCAAAGTACCAAACTCTCAAACTGTTTCACAATAAGAGAGCGAAGAGCTAATAATTCTCAAGGATCCGACGAAAATGGCACCGAGATCCGATTCACAAACCCTAGCCACCGGCTCCGCCACATCCGATGAATCCTCAATCGATCCGATCTTCCACATTCTCCGTATCATCCCTTTCTCCTTCCTCCGACCACCGCGTCTTCGTCTCAAGCTCCCTTCCTTCACACTCCCATCTCCAATGACTGTCTTCTCACTGATTCTCCTCACTTACTTCCTCGTCGTCTCCGGCTTCGTCTACGACGTGATTGTCGAGCCTCCAGGTATCGGATCAACCCAGGATCCCATCACCGGGTCAGTACGACCCGTTGTGTTCATGTCGGGTCGGGTCAATGGTCAATACATAATTGAAGGTCTTTCTTCGGGATTCATGTTCGTGCTCGGTGGGATTGGGATCATAATGTTGGATCTGGCATTGGATAAGAATCGAGCTAAGAGTGTTAAAGCATCTTATGCTACAGCTGGAATCTCCTCCATTGTGATTGCTTATGTTATGAGTATGCTCTTTATTCGCATTAAGATCCCTGGTTATCTCCATTAGAGGTGTAGAATCACTTTCACTTTGTTATGTAATTGGATCTTTAGTTTAAAGATCGATCACTAGAAAAAAATGCGACTTTTTTTTTTGTGTGTGTTTTCTAAGCTTATGTGTTTGATAATGAGAATTTCAGCTTTGAATGTTAGTATATTGACGATGTTGCTTTGATTTAGCAATCTTATTGTTGAATTTTGCGTTGAAGAAGATAATGTGATTTGTTATGCTACAATTATAAAACAACACAACCAATAAAGCAGAGATTTTTGAAGTTGGGTTTGTGTGAGATCGTTCCTTGCTTCAGGTGTTGATTGTTGAATTTTGAAGTTGGATAATGAGAAATTTACTATAACACTTAGTTATATGACAACACAAACAATAAAGTATAGATTTTGGTAGTTTGGTTCGTTACTTCAGGTGTTAGACTAAGGCTTAACGAGGTCTGCAAAATCGCAGATGCTAATTTCATAAAGAAGTTCCAAGTTCCAACACAGAAATGCTATTTATAAAAAAAATTCCGGTCAAAATTGTTATTTATGATTTTAGATACATGATTTACAATAAGAAGTTATGAAATCTGAATGCCGTGTATTTACATACTCTTTTATACATTTAGTGATGAATTTAAGTAAATGGTTGATAGATTCAAAATTGTGTTTGCTGTGTGCATTATTCTTATCTGCTGAAATAGGTTCTTGGGGAGAAGAGACGCCGAGGTGAGCACATCACAGGAAACTTGGTTGAAGTTAGGATATCAATGGGACGGTACTCGGGCATGATGAGCCCTTCTCTCTCTTCTCTGGTCCAAGCTCTTGATCTGCCATTGAATGTCCCATACTTAACCAGTTTGCGGAAACCCCATGTCTTCTTCTTTGCCGCGGTGTTCACCATTCTACCATTCATCTTTTGGCTAAGATACTCTCTCACCGCCTGCAAGCTCTGTTCCACAACCTCAATGGGTGGGGACACGAGCGGGTTTCCCTCTGCGCTCAGTTTCCTCAGCCGCCTCATGCATCCAATGGACTCAGGCAACACTGTTATCTTGTTGTAGCTAATATCCAGCTCGAGGAGGTTCAGGAGAAGACCGATAGAAGATGGAAGAGCAGAAAGATACTGGAAGTTCTGACTGACATTGAGGATCTCAAGGTTGATGAGGTTCTCGAGGTCCTCAGGGAGGACCATAAGGCAATTGAGACGAGCATCGAGGACACGCAGTGAAGTGAGGTAGGTGATTGATTTTGGTAGGCTAATGAGCTTGTTTGAGTTGACGCAGAGCTTCCTCAGATTGGTTAGTTCTAAGCCTATGTTGTCTGGTAATCTAATCAGCTCGTTGAAGTTAGCGTTTAGTTCTTCGAGTGACCTGGAAAAGCCGAAACGAAAGAAAACAGAGGAATTAATCAGCATTATCATCATATATGATTGGTTTGGTTCAGATTTGAGTTTTTTGTGAATGTTTGATGTGTGAACCTGCAATTTTGTATAGTTTGGGGGAGGGAAACGAGAAAGTTGCCGGAGACATTAAGGATCTTGAGCTTAGAGAGACAACCAATGGAGTTTGGAAGAGCTTTGATCTGGTTAGAGTGAATATCTAATGCTATCAAGTTGAGTAATCTCGCTGTTAGAGATTCTGGTATTTTCTGTTATCATTCATAGACAAACCCAAAAAAAGAAACATATAGTTATCTGTATATATATGAGATGTGTATGAGTGTATGCATAGAGATATTAAACCTTGATATGATTGTTGGAGAGATCAAGCTTGCAAATATTTGCCAAATTGAGGGAAGGATTTGGGAGAGATTGTAATGCCATGCCACTCAAATTCACAACCTCTAGTCTATCTTCCTCGTTGTTATTGTATGATGGTGAAGATGGAGAAGATGGTGAAATGGGTGATGATGGTGGTGATGTGCTCAAGTCCATCATCATCATTGTCATCATGTGATCCTTTTGTCCATGTAATTGCTGATACTGATATGCATCTTCGCATATCATCGTTTATATTTGTGTTTGTTGTATGAAGGAAGATGATAATGGTGAAATGATGTGGAATGAGTGATTCCTTGATCTGCTTATAATGGCAACACAAAGAGATTAAGAAGATTATTATGTATGGATGATAAATCAGTGGAAAATTTAAGGAAATGAATACTTTTCGGAAATTAAAGATTTGTAATTAAGGAAATTATAAAAGGTGATTAGCTGATTAAGGAGAGACACTCATGCATCACCAAGTTTTTCATAACACCCACCCTGATCAAAAAATGTTCAGCTACCCGCAAATCACTCATAAGTATAAAAAACGTTTTTTTGTTTGTTTGTAGAATTGTAGTTAAGAATTTCTAATTGAACATTTGATTAAAAAAAAAAAGTAAAACATTAAAATGATTTATTAGGATGAATCTGACCGGGCCGATAATTTGTACTTTTGTAGGGGTTAAAACAGAATTATTAATAATTTTTAGGGGTTAAAACAGAAATTATTGAACAATATGCCACTTGTAATAATTCCAAAGTAAAGCTCTGCTTGCTTCCACGATCATTGAAGCGAAACAGAGAAGCCGGTGATGATGATGACCACGTTAACGGCAACGGTACCGGAATTTCTAACACCAACGCTAAAATCCACCACTAGATATTTCAATTTTCATGGTGAAGTTAGCGTTTCAGTCTATCAATTTGGTCGGAGAAGATTTCACAATCCGAGCAGAGTCTTCGCCGTTTCAGATATCAATAAGCTTGTGACGGAGTTTGATCCGAATATTCCGTTGGAGAGAGCATCTACTCCGCCGAGCTCGTGGTACACTGATCCTCGATTCTACAGTTTCGAGCTTGATCGTGTCTTCTATGGAGGATGGCAAGCCGTAGGTCAGGACAATTCTCACTCACTGAGTGTTAAAAACTGTTTCTCTAAAGTTCTTAACTTTGCCATTACATCATTTTCAGGTTACTCTGATCAGATTAAGGAGAGTCGTGACTTTTTCACCGGGAGGTAAGTAATCACGTATATGAGAATTTGTAATCTTTTCTATGTCTCTTGTTCAATGTATATGAGAATTTTGTGAGAAAGATTAAACATTGGTGCAGGATTGGGGATGTAGAGTTTGTTGTGTGTAGAGATGATAATGGAAAGATTCATGCTTTCCATAATGTATGTTCTCACCATGCTTCTATCTTGGCTTCTGGAAATGGGAAGAAGTCTTGTTTTGTTTGCCCTTATCATGTACGCTCGAACTTGAAATCGGAACTGATTATGCGGTGGATGAATATGGTTTTGAGTTATTCTCTGTGGCAGGGATGGACGTATAGTTTGAGTGGATCGCTTGTCAAAGCTACTAGAATGACTGGGATTGAGAACTTTGCTTTAAGTGTATGTCGTCTCTCACTTTTTTTTTAAAAAAAAGATGAGAGAGTTTGACTTCTTGCACTTGACTGTTTGAGGATATATAGGAAATGGGACTGAAACCTCTAAAAGTAGCTGTATGGGGACCTTTTGTTCTTCTCAAGGTGACTCAAGCCACATCGAGGGACGGAGAAGTTGAGACTGATGGATTAGTGGCATCAGAATGGCTTGGTACTTCTGTGGGGAGGTTGAGCCAAGGTGGAGTTGCTTCCCCGCTTAGTTTCATATGCAGACGTGAATACACCATTGATTGTAACTGGAAGGTGAAATCTTGTTCTGACTATACTCTTCTATAAAAACAGAACTACAAAGATTGATGATGGATGGATCACTGAAAACTTTTGCAGGTGTTCTGTGATAACTACTTAGATGGTGGCTATCATGTACCTTATGCACATAAAGGTTTGATGTCTGGCCTTGATCTCGAAACCTATTCTACAACGGTATATTCCTTGAATCTGAACTAAGGCCAAAATATGACTTTCAACACATGATTCTAATCCCTAGTTAGTTGCTTCTTGTGATAGACTTTATGGTTTAAGATATCAGATATTCGAAAAGGTTAGTATCCAAGAATGTGGAGGTGGTTCCAAGGTTGGTGAAGACGGTTTCGATAGGCTTGGGTCTCAAGCTCTATACGCTTTCGTCTACCCAAATTTCATGATAAATAGGTAACATACATCAAGTCCATTGCTCAACTCAACTTCCAATAACTTGACTCGAGTCACTCTGCATGGTTTATGTTGAATAGGTATGGACCTTGGATGGACACGAATTTAGTGCTACCATTAGGACCAAGGAAATGTAAAGTTGTCTTCGATTATTTTCTTGATCCTTCTTTAAAGGTAAAACAAACCAGCAACATAAACCTATATATAGCCCGGCTTTGTATAGCATGCAATCTTTGAAATCTTCGTTTGGCTTTAGGATGATGAAGCTTTCATCAAGAGAAGTTTGGAAGAAAGCGAAAGAGTTCAGGTACGAGAAATGAATGGATCTCATTATACGGAAAATAAATGCCGTTTAAACAGACATGAGTTTATGGAATGTGTAAGTTTTTGGTGAATCAGATTGAAGATGTTGTGTTGTGTGAGAGTGTTCAAAGGGGTCTCGAATCTCAGGCCTATGACAAAGGAAGATATGCTCTTGTGGAGAAACCAATGCACCACTTCCATTGTTTGCTACATCACAATCTCAAACTGTGAAACTCTACATACTTGTAACATATTTGCATATATGTATTTATGTGAATATTCTACAGTTCTACTCTCTCTGCACCAAGCATAAAATGAAGCCTCTTTATATAAGTCACTTCGTTCGGATTACTCTGGACTTTGAGCATTTAAGGATTAAAGTAACAGGCTTAACAACAACTAAACAAAAATAGGTATATTTTTCATCTGTTTGATGTATTAAACCGAAGAAGCCGTTTGCGAAAATACTGAGAGAAAGAGGTAAAAGTATTCACAAGTTGGATACCACTAAGCCTCCTTTGGTATTCTCTTTTCAAACTAATTATTAACCTGAAAAATCAACAGAAAAATTCAAAGCTTTAGATGCGTTTAATGGCTTGGCTATAGCGAAGAAAAGGTAACTAGCTACTTATATTACCTGATGAGTTCCTTCTCCACCGGTTTATTCTAAAGTATTGGCTGACGGGAGTTTCTGGAACCGGTATCAATTTTCCAATCACCGCCAAAGGCCAACTGGTTCCATAACATAAAACAGAATTTATCTGGTAAGCTTACGAATAAAGGATCTACTAATTCTTGTTTTGACCTACTTAAAACTCTTTGATGACAAAGTTAACAAACAAACCTGATGGAACCGATTCCGATACAGACGAGCCACATCTCCCAATCAAGCTTAGTCGTTGAGGCAAATGTTCCAAGGAACTCGACGATGACTACCTATTAAACAGTTAACAACAAGCAATAAATGGTATGTCTACATATCAGATGTATATACGAAGAAGTGACTAAATTTGCTTTGCAGGAACAGGTGAGAGAGAATCAGTACCTGGAGCACAGTGGTGATACAGATGATGCCCACAAAAAGGTGATTCCTGAGAACTCCTCGGAAAATGTTTATTTCATCTGGCTTCCGTGCATTGAACTCGTTGAAGATCTAACAAATTTAAAAAATCAGTTTGTTTTCTGACTTCCCCAAGCTTTTTATACTGACAAGTCAGTGTCTTTTACCTGGCAGATGACGAAGGCATTGAAGATGACTGTATTCTTCACTCTCTCAGCATTTGGCTTACTCTTCAGATGCAGTATACTTATTCCACGGAAATTGAGGATTAACAAGACTGTCACTTGGTACATCGCCTAATAATATGCAAAACAATTGGAGCAGCAGAAAAGGCTTAACCATTGTGTTCTTAGAGAAGTTAGGGAGATAAGAAGAAGAAGAAGAAGGTAACTTACTTGTACAAACAAGTTTCTCCACATGATATTTGTGATGAGAGGTTCTCTGAAAGCAAAATATAAATCCAATTATTGTGCAAATGGAAGAGAAACTGAGAGCACTCTATAGTTGAACAAGACTTAACACGCATGCTCAAGTCTAATAAGAAGTGGTACCTTCTGCCAACAGGGGCTCGATCCATTAAGTGATCGGTTGGTGGTTCAGTGGCTAAAGCAAGAGCCCCAAGAGTATCCATTATAAGATTGACCCAGAGGAGCTACATAGATAGGGGAGAAGACTTTTTACCAAGTTCTGAAGTGAATACTTTTGTGCAGATGAGAAAGAGAGAGAATAAATTTGCTATATTGAACCTGTACTGCAGTTAGAGGAACATCACCGGCAGATATGGCAGCGACAACATTGATGACAAGGGCTGCGACATTAACCGTGAGCTGAAACTGGATGAACTTTTGAATATTGGCATACACAGATCGACCCCAACGGACAACCTATAGGGATCAGACAATTACGAAAATGGATATCTAATTCAGGATCATCAAAAGGTCTTAAATAGCCCCAAAGCCCAAAGGAGAACATTTATGAGGAAAAGAATTGAGTTACAAATTTCAAATTTATCATGCAACAGAGGAGTATCAAAAGGAAGCTTCTACTAAGGATACAAACCTTCACAACGGATTCAAAGTTGTCATCCAAGATAATGATGTCTGACTTTTCCTTTGCAACTTCGGTGCCTTGGATACCCATTGCGAGACCTATATCTGCCTGAAAGTCAGGGGACAAAACAGAAAGTGTGATCCTCAATAACAGTGTTTTTTGAAGCTTACACATACGAGGGTTATGTAAATATATTGAACCTCATGCAGTGCAGGAGCATCATTGGTTCCATCACCAGTCACAGCCACGACGTGTCCCCTCCTCTTCAGCGATTGCACAAGAAGAAGTTTGTCATTGGGTGATGATCTACCCATTACCTTCAAATTTCGCAACAATGTCAGGTACCATTAAATAATTTCCTTCAATCACAACCTAAATCATAAGGCTCTTACAGATATTTCTTCACAAATCCTATCTCTTTCTTCTTCTGAATAGGATCGAAATACTTTTCCTTCAATCAGATTAGGCTCACTAGCATCTGAGTCTGAAGCTAATATACCACACTCCAATGCAATTGCTTTGGCAGTCTGAATGTTATCACCAGTCACCATACGAACCTGAGGCAAATGGTAAATTTAGAAGACTATACGCCCATGAAGAACAGAGAAGTCTAGAAAATAAACAAATTATGAAGAGAAACCCTCAGGGAAAGAAGTAAATGAGATATGTACCTTGACTCCAGCTTGTTGACATAGTAAAACTGAATTTTTGACACCTGGGCGACATGGATCCTACAATGTATTGGCAGATAAAAGAACTTCAATGAATGGCCATCTGGTATGAAGAACCATATTAAGGCAGATCACAAGACTGTTCAAATTGGCAAAAGAGAACTAGGAATAAGTAATGCTTACCTTAATACCAACGATAGCCAACAATACAAGATCATCCTCAGGTAATACCCATCTAGATAGTTGCTCTTCATCAGTTGGAATCTTATCCGCTTCAAATGTTCTGAAGGCAATTGCAACACAGCGCAGACTCCTTGTAGCCATATCATCAATAGCATCTTTTAACCCAGCCATCTGTAACAACAAGACTTTATTCAGAAGAAAAATCAAGTATTTCTATCAAGACTCTCATTACCAAATCTTGCACTGATTTAGGATACAAAGATTAAATAGCGTAAAAAAAAGGGAGTAAAAACTGACTAGGACTTGCAGTAAGATACAGTCTTGAGTCAAGACACAATGATAAGTTCAACATTAAGACAAACTATATCATGATAAAGAGAAACATAGTTACCGACCTTATCTTCACTCATATCTACAAAACTCTCATTCTCATCCATATAGTGTGTGCAGGAACCCAAAACAATTTCGGCAGCACCTTTCCAGTGAACATGGACACTCGAATCTGGCTGAAAATGAATTAGAAGGTCGTTAGGATACTGATTGACAAGTGGAAACAACCATAAGTGAGAAATCAAAAACAAAGCAAAAGATCTACGAAAACTATGGGAGAACATGAAAAGAAAAAAAGAAAAAAAAAACATTACTGATTTCACTGCTACACCTCCCCGTTTCTTCTCTGAGTTGAATGGAAAAAATTGTACAGCAGAAGACTCAGACTTAAGAGCATCGAAATCCATGCCCAACTGCACAACGTATAAGAAACTAAAAGATTAGTTCTTCTCACGGCTATATATATGGGAACCAGAAAATGTAGCTGAAGAATAAACCTTTATCGCCCAATTGAGAATTGATCTTTCTGTCGGAGATCCAGAAACCTGAATCTCACCACTCTGTCATCAGCAAAGACATAGGCATTATTACATTAAATCAGCTGAAGTAGAATTGTAGAAACCAAACGGGAAATCAGTAAAGTTCCAAAGAATCTTAATCCTACTTCAGATCGGAACACACTGCCGGTTGTATTGTGAGCAATACCCTCAACAAGTATGGATGTAAAAGCAGATGGCAATTTTGAGCTGCTGTCGGGAGGATCCATCTTTTGGAACCCAGCATAACACTCAACAACGGTCATCTGAAAAGAAAGAAAGTATTAGGGGACCCGCTTGTTGGGCACACAATTCAAAATAGCAAAAGCTCACAACTAGGAAAGCACATACCAAAACTGGTAAGTGTTAGTGTGTTAGCAAATACAAAAAGAAGGAAGAACACCAAGATTTACCTCGTTTAAGGTCAAAGTTCCAGTCTTATCACTACAAATTGTTGTTGCAGACCCCATAGTCTCACAGGCGGAAAGCCTACGCACCTGAAATTAAATCGTTTAAGTTGCAAAAAACTTTCACGTATAAGAATTTTGCATTTATTTTCATGCAAACTTATTGAGTCCCAAAAATTAAAATATACATACCAAAGCTTTATCTGCCATCATTTTTCTCATGGAATACGCAAGACTGCCAGTAAGAAGTAGAAAAGATCAGTGACGAAAAGACAATTCAATTTTACAGCAGATCCATCAAACTCTTTAAAGTTTGACCATGTAATAACTAAATCCTTTCCAACTCTAAAGGCCAAAGCAATTGCTATTATTAAAATATGTATATAGAAGACAATAGACTTACGTCAAGGTAACAGCCAAAGGAAGCCCTTCAGGCACTGCCACTACAACAATTGTAACCTATTCGACAAGTTGAGCAGAACAGCCAGAGATGTAAATAAGAAGATGACAACCGTATTAGCCATGCTAATTTCTTCTAAAGAAACACTTACTGCAACAGTGAAGATTTCAACAAGATCATCTAGCACGTGCTCAAATTTTGTCTTCCCTCCAATAAACTGTGGGCCTCCCTGTTCATTCTTCGTGTGACCGGTAAAGTAACTGCAGAGAACAAAGGTTTTCACTAATCACTGACATCCACTCCACACGGTACTTAGTTGTCAGAAAGAAATTTAAACGCACCGGACGACTAGGACAAATAATACAACGCCAGCAACTGTGAGCCCCACAATCCCGATAAATGTTGCAACACCATTCAAGCGCACCTGAAGAAAGCATAGTAAGGATGAATAGAGCAACAAAAACCACGAATATATGAACAGAGAAAAGTTGATACTCACCTGCAATGGTGTTTCTCCACCATTGTCCTCTGAGACGCTAGCCATTAGTAAGCCCCATTCAGTGTTGACCCCTACCCCAGTAACCTGAGTTTCAAAAAAAAAAAATTACATATAAGAAATTTGGGAAGAAACTAGCCAAATCAGAAGTTTTGAACGCCATAAATAAAAACACTGTTTTTGCTGCAACAATTCACCAACCACGGATATCTTTGTTCACCAATTAAACATCTCATAATTTGTTCTACAGAAAGACTACAGTTACCAGTTTGTTTGAGCCACTATGTCACAGATAGTAAAAGTTAGTGTTCGTCAAGTCTTACCAACATTGTCCCATTACCATCTGCAACTTTACAGCCGGACATTAGGAATGGATTCTTAGTAGAGTTTTTTTGAACCTGCGAGAAACAGCTTTCTCAGACACATGAATTGCAAATATGGTATTTGTTGCAAATGCTAAGGAAGAGAATAAAGCATACAATTTTGCTCTCTCCAGTCATGCTGGACTCATCAACTGCAAGGGAATGGCCAGCAACTAAAACTCCATCAGCAGGTACCTGTGGAAATTATTTGCAGCTCAAACATAAATTATATCTATACTGAAATTCGGAAAAGAGATAAGAAATACTGCATCGAAAAAATCATGCAACTTACCTGATCACCAATATTGAGGGGTATGACATCGCCTACAACAATGTCATAAATTGAAATCTCAACTCTTCTCCCATCGCGGGTAACCTGGGCAACAATGCACTTTTAAAAGTTTAACTAACAAAAATGGTATCATCTATGAGCTGCATGATCATCCAAGCTCTCACCTCTAGACGTATATTTCGTTTCTCATCATTTAAGTTCTGGAATTGAAGAGATTGCCGATAATCACTGGTAGCTGCCAAGGGAAAAGGTATATACAGATTAGTAGTAGAATACACGCAGTCAAATGTACGAGTGAAATCAAGTTTAGCAAGGAATATAAATACCAGTCACCACAATGACAAGAAGAACGGCAAAAGCAATGCTGATACCATCGTACCATCCCTTTTCGATACCCTAAGAAGGCAGCCAAAGAGGTACCAAAAGCTCAGGAAGAATAAAGAAAACTGTGAAACTTTGGATTATGGAGATAAAACAGCTTTCTACCCTCTTAGAGCAGGAAATAGACGTGGTAGTACAAAGACAAAGTAAAGGAGATAGTCAATAGACGTGGTATCGAGCTTCAACGATATGGAAGACAGAACAAGGCATAACTCGTTCAAATAATGAGGTACAGTAATTCTGGAACGACATGTTACTATAATTATGTCGATAATTCTAAGGCTATGTTACATAGAAAAGGACTTAAAAATTTCAAGGTATGCGCTGAGCCAAATATAATGTATCAGTTCCTAAATTGAATACCTCGGTCTTTATTCCCAATGCCAAAGAAGCAGCTGCTGCTACAATCAGTATGATCAAAGTAAGATCTTGAGAAGCTTCCCATACAAACCTCTATCGGACATTAGGAAAAAAGGAAGGAATCAAGATATTAATTTACAGGAATAGCCTCACAGATTGAAGCTGAAAAATCTCACAGTTATGGAAGTTGCTAAAAAGCAAAAAATCTTTTATTAATACCCAGAAACTCCTCCCTTTCTTCTGGGGGTATGTGTTTGATCCAAAAGCAGATTTCCTTTTCAATATGTCATCATCATCCCCGTGTATACCCTTCTCCAAGTTTGTTTTCAACAGGTCAGATAACCCTCTTACCTAATGAAGTAAAACAAGAGGATAAACATACATGCATAAGTTTTATGGCTGAGAAATAATTGCTGCAGACAAAAGTAATAGATCAGCTAAAGCAAAGACATGCCCCTCCAAGCTCTTGAAGAGCTCCTATATTTTGATCCCTCGATATTGATACAATCTGCTCCTGTCCGATACCAAAATCACCACCGCCAGGAGTCGGAGGCGGACTTGTAACTCCTAAAAAGAGATAAACCTCAGTCAACTACAGCATATCAATCAGAAAAATTAAGAAAAAAAAATTCTTACAGAAGAAGTAACAGCCCAAACAACTAATGTAAATGAATTAGAAAGCATGGAACCATCAATTGGTTCTACAAAGATATCCAAGAAAACATCAAGGTCGCAAATCGACAGTGAGTATACTGTTTACACTACATATAAAAGATAACCAACTCAACCCATTGCAATGAAGATCAATCACATTTTGTAAAACATGAGTCAAAACAAAAAACATCCAGACTTTCTCTTGGCATAACTTTGACTACACAAACCATAGTGTCATTCCATTATGCATATAAAACAAATGGTATTAAATTGACAATCACTTAATCTCTATGGAATATTCAAGAGAACATATACATGCTTCACAAAATGGGATGGAGAGAAGAAAATTAAGGAAAAGAACAAGAAACTAAAAGAAATTACCAGTCACTCGGCTTGCAGCTGCTTTAAAAAGGTGTGCAGCCTACGAAAGCAAACAGCATTGATTAGACACTGCCTAGACGTTTATTTAAGTAAAATTTACTAGCAAAGCTTATATACTCTTATTGCTTGGGCATGCGCTCTCATCTTCCTCAGCATCTGTTTCTTGTCTTCTTCCTTTTTAAGTCCAGAGTATATCGAAATCGACGAGAAGCATTAAGAACAAGCGCAGCTTGCTACAAAACCCAAATTATTTTCCAGAATATTAGGAAGAAAAAACAAAGAAAGACTGAACCATCTGGCTGAGGAAAATTGCAAAATACTCTATCTTCGATTGCATAAACTAAAACCGGATAAAACAATAACTAAGTTCAATCCGAGAATCCGAACAAAACAAAAATAAAAGTACTATGCAGTCAATGAAATATCAATTCGAAACCAAATGGACATCAATCAAATGCATCCAAATCACAAGAGCAGTGAGAAGAACAGGAAAGAAAATTCAAATGCACTTAACACATAAAACCGGAATAAAAGCAATTACCCTCCAACGGCGTAGTCGCTCCACTGGAGCATTCTTAGTACTGGCAATGTCAAACGGACTGTCTTCATAGTCGGTGAAGCTGCTGGTTCCCGCCTCCACGTCCTTGTCTTCCGCTCGAGGAGAATTATTGAATTGTCCACTCATGTCTGTCGCAGGAGAGATAGCAACACGCTCTTCTTTAAGCTAAAACGCAAAAGAGAAACAAACGCATCCCAATCAGAAACAGTACATAGCCTTCAGCATTATCTTCTTCCTCTCTAAAACCAATCTCAATCCAATTCAAAACTCACTACCAAATCAATCCAAGTACGATTCGAAAAAAATCTGTTATGAACAACTCTCACATTTCACTGTTACAAAGCAGCAAACAACCACTCATCACCAAATCTTGCCACCTAAACCAAACAACATTCGAAAATCCGTTTTCCGATGAATCACAGAAACGAATAGATGCCGGAATTTTTTCCCGGAAATTCAAAATTTCAAAGCGAAGAAGAAGCAGAATCTATAGCTCAGTGAAATAATAGTTTTGGTGTAGTAGTAGTGGTCCAACAACAATCGTGTAGGGTAACATCGTAAATCGTGCCAAAGCACAGGAGAGATTCGAATAAACAAACACAAAGTAGCAGAATCAAAAAGGTAAACAAAGAAAAAAAAAACATAAATCTCTGGCGATTCCAGAAACAACAAATTTTCTATGATTACTGTTGAATCGAAAAAAGAAATATTAAAAATCATCTACCTCAATTACCGGCGGAAGGAAACTTCAGAGGATTTCTCAGCTCTTTCCCTTTGATTGTTTGATACTCTCTGGCTGCTGAATTATTTTCCGTCACTTTCTCGAGAAAAAAAACGAGAGAGAGATAGAGAGCTCTTTAGGAAACTTCGTCGAAGGAGCTTTGACTTCGTCAGTCGTCACTCGGGGGCTTCCTCGTGATACTATTTAAAATTTAAAAAAATTTCAAAACTAATAAAGATTTATTCTTTTATTTCCCTTTTATGTGATACCGTTCTACTTCAAGGATAAGGAGTATTTAATTTACTACTTTAAAAAGTTGGAAAAAAAAAATTTGTAGTGTTCAAATTTGGAAAACAAATTAACATAGATCAATCAAACTAAGGGGTGTTATTGGTTTATGATTTAAATAGAGTTTTAGTGACTTTAAATGTTACGTAGAATCTATTGTTATTGAATCAAGATTTTTAAAAAATTTGTTAAAGTTTGGTGTTATTAATTTAAAATTTGTAAAAAGTAATCTAAAATCTTTATAAATCTGGAGTTATTGGATTCATACTTTTATAAAGTCATTAAAAAAAATTTTGTTGTTCAATTATAATAAAAGAATCCATGATTGTTAATAAATTAAATTATTATGTTATTGGTTTATGACTTTCTACACTTTTCTTCACAAAATAAAGTCACGAAAAATATCATCAAAATAGAGAGATTGTTTGGGAACTCTCGCAACTCAAAATTATGCGATACAACATTAATAACGGGTAAACCACTATTACATCTTCAAGTGACATTGAGGAATTTACATTTCAAAAATGTCCCGTATATTGCCATGCAAACTTCAAAATTGTCTAAATACTCAATAGTCAATACACTCTCTGAAATAAGCAACTAAATAAAATATTCAATAAATACTTTCAGAAAGAAAAGAAAAATTATACTAGTCAATATGTTAAGCTAGAAGTACCTTTTTAGCGAGCGTATACATACAGATAATGTATGAAACACACTGTTTTTAAAATCAAGACTTGTATATTGTGGTCTACTGCCTTTAACTGATAAAAAAAGTTAGTCCACTAAATGAATAGAAAAGCATGATAATAGCATTTTACAAACAAAAATTATGTTCCGATTGTTGCTGCTTGACTTTTTGTTAAGTCATAGTATATTTTATTTACGAAAACTACGTCTTTCAGTTATGAAAATAAAATATCAAAAAAGAAAAGAAATAATACACTTTCGATTAGTACCAATTCAACTTTCATTCCACGTTATTTATTTTGTTCTTCTATCTTTCATGTGTAGATCATTTATTTTATGGTTATTCGACGCACTTGCTGTTGTTTATGGCTAAAAAATGTCATTGGACTTTTTTCTTTTTTTTTAGTGTGACATGATGGGATGTTAAATTTATACTAGTAAATATTTTATTTTGATACTGTAGACTCTAGCTTTAGACCATAGTTTCCAAAATCCCTATACTGCACGCTACAAGGAAAAAAAAAAGGTGTGGACTTTTTATTTGCTGAATATTCTGAGGTATTTCAAATTTTCAACACCAAACTCATATTTATAGATTAAAATGCAGTTTGAATAAGTTACATTACTAACTAAGAGAAATAAACAACAATTTCATGTTGAAAATACATTAGTGGAAAAGCTTGAACAAGTAAAGACCGTCATTACTTTGTGACGTACTAATGTTCTGAATTCTGCCTACATCATCAAGACTCACGGGATAATAAATACTCTTAAGATAAAAGTATAGTAATGGTGATAATTATGTTCTATATAGTTTATGTGACTTGATATTATGAGATTTTAATTAGTCTAAAGTAATACGTTTTTTTCTTCAACTAAGTTATCAATGATATATATATGACAATTGCTAGGTCTAATCTAAACTTTGAACTCGTGGATTATAGTATTATCTAGTAGTAAAATTTGATAATTAACTTTGAGCAACAAAGCAAATATGATTTTCGTTTGTTTAATAGTTGAACAACAAAGGGTAAATTTTAACGTATAGTCATCAATTCAACGAAAACTTTTGTTTGGATATCTGTTTTCAGACTCGTAGACTCGTAGTGTATAATTTAATGTGGAGAAACTGTCCATGTGATCAGTGTTTGAAAATTAATTATACAATATATATACGATTCTAACATTAATTCGTTTTATGATTATACTTCTAGATTCACCTTACATCAACACAAGGAATATTTATAATTTCCGTGAGAGAGCATACCTTATAGAAATAAAATAGAACTAAAAAAGGTCAAAAGAATCTGCAAATTAATTAACTACTAATAAAGTTTTACGAAAGGGCCAACGCTGAGAGTCAAATCAAATTCCGTCGGCATCGTCGGTGCGATTAGGCACCATGCATGCTAACATTTTCAATAAAACGGCGAGGACGGTGATTCGAAACGCCGTCATCTTTCTTTTATGATTTTATGTTGAAATATATCGAGAAAATAGCTACAAAGATAGATATGTAGATTTGCGGCCAAGACATTTGTTTTATGTTGAATTTGGAAGATAAAAAGTTACGTTGTTCCATTAGTTTGGTAGCTGGATTTTTTTTTAAATGAGTAGTCATTTAATCCATCTATTTTTGTCACGATTTTTGTTTTCTATTTTACGATGTTGTAGGACCAGTTTTGTAGTGGTTAATTGGGTACAATAAAGGAAGAATGATTGATTTGGTTATTAAGATTTAAGAATGACTAATTGGCTTTAGTATCGACAAATTAATCAAGAAAACATAGTAGTCTTATAATATCGAGCGTAAAATCTTGCATAATTAATTAGTGTGAAACATGACACACTAATCAACAATGATGAGAAAATTCTCGATATCATCGGAATATGGCACCGAGAGGCATTGAATGCATGCACGTAACGAACGGTGGACAACTCATAAATCCATCGTTCCAACTTTCATGTTCATTATCGAAAATATAAAGAATTAATTATTAATTTTTTGCTAAACAAAGAATTGATTATTATGACCAGTTCTTTTTCAAAAAAAAGATTATTATGACCAGTAATACTGTAATAGAGCTGATGATCCAGTGAATTTGCAGATCTGTGGTTGTTTTGCTAAAAAAACAAAACTTAAATTATACTATTGTTTTTTTTTTTTGCGTTTTCGAAAATATAATTCTCTCTCTTTTAAAAAAAAATCTTTCTTAAACGATGTTATATGATCGACAATTTTCTTGTATTGAATTATGAAGTAGAGGAAACTTATAAAATAATGTTTGCTTCATATTCTTATCTAGCTATCTATATCAATAATGATAGAATTGGAATCAACTGGCATTTCGTACCATGTAGACATGTGGAAGAAATTTCTAGGAAAGCACATACACTTGCTCGTGAATGTGACTCCTTACTCTTACCATATCTTTATATAAGACTCATAAACTACTCACATTTTTTGGTCGTCGTCGTAAATTACTTATATTTTTAAGACTACTCGATTATAAGTCTAAGGGTTTGAGTAATCCCTAAGTGAGGCTATTAGTCATTTTCCTAAGTTGGTACACCAAATTATGATATTATTATCTGCCGAGAAAATATGGAGACCTCTCATATTATATATATGGATCAATGATATTATGCTACAGTTCAAAAACCATTACTAATTGCCAAAACTAAAAAATACTCGGCCCAAAAATGTCGTTTTCAACAAAGCCCAACCATGCCGTTTTCAACAAAGCAGAACTAGAACAAAATAAATGTCAACAGTGAGGAACCTAATTTAATTACTCGTGGGCCTGTTAAGATCGGTCTATTTGAATGAAGTTTGTTTTGTTCAGAGCCCAAAAAATCAAAGCCACGGACATGTACTATCAAACCAGGCCCAGTAATCTCGTTACTTATCGTTGTTGAATATTTCACCCATGTGCTAGAGACGAAAATCCCCAAACCAGAGTTTTTTTTTAAGATTCAAATAATCTTATGGGAAAATTAGCCTCAGTACCACTTTTTTCAAAAAGTTTAGGCCCAGTACCACTTTCTGAGTCCACTTAGCATCCATACCACATTCGTCATCTGGAAAGACGAAACTACCCTTCTGGTTGCGTCATGAATGTGTCAGGGGAAGGAGCTACAGTCTGCCGTCATTTTTCTCTCTCCTGGCGCATTGGTAACCGTTTTCGTCCCTCTGGGTGGTAAAACAAAGTTGTCCCCGAATAAATCCAGATCTTCGTAGTCTCCGAATTTTCTGCCGTCCACAGTCTCTCTCCTAACGCATTGGTAACCGTTTTCGTCCCTCTGGTAAAACAAAGTTGTCCCTGAGTAAATCCAGATCTTCGTCTTCGGCTCTTTGGCGGAATAAAATAAAGATCAAGTTGTCTCCAAGTAAATTCAGATCTCTGGCTGGTAAAACCACATCATCTGGCGATGGACAATCAAGAGAAGTTGTCCCCGAGTAAATCCAGATCTCTGGCTGGTAAAACCACATCATCTGGCGATGGACAATCAAGAGATCTGGACTTATTCTTGGGGGACATCATTCACTCTATTTCATAATTATTGTCCATGGTAAATGTAAACTGCATTTAATGCAATGTTTTGTCCTTCTTCTCTGACACAAAGTTGTCTTTCAGACAAAGTTGTCCTTCTCTGACACAAAGTTGTCCCCGTTTCCCAACCGGCGTCTACTGTAGCTCCTTCCCCTGACACATACCTGACACACAGAGAAGGGCAAAATCGTCCAAGAGTTGCCACACAAACACCAAATGTGGTATGGATGCTAAATCCATTTCAAATGTGGTACATTTGCTAGGATTTTCCCAAAATGTGGTACATTTGGCAAAATTCCCTAATCTTATGTACGTGTATGTATTTCTCTAGTAGTTTACTTTACTTTGGTTAGTTTTTTTTTTTTTGTTTGGTTTAATACTTTGGTTAGTTGGTATGAAAGATAACTTACTAAAACATAAAACCCAGTTTCATTTGTTTCATATATAATGGGTCTGGTTGGGTTTGATTCTATGTTCAATTCGTACTCTCGAACAAGAAGAAAACCATAAACGACGCAAAAGTCGATCCGAGAAAAATCAACGTTAATAACATAAAATATTACTAATAATCTTGTGATTCTGCAGTTACTTGTCGTCAATGATGTGAAATGTCGACTTTTCAATACTATTTGCTTTGCTGGACCTAAATCCTTTACATTTTAATTAATCCCACAAACACACGCCCGAGAAGAAGTAGACCAAAGGTGGTAACAACCTGGCTAAAGAGCTCTCAGCAAAATGTTAATTTATGTTTTATGATTCTATTATAGCACACCATTTCATGTATCGTGTGTGTATATAATATATGTACGTCATTCCATCATTTATTAACAACAACATAAAGCTATTATACCATATTTTTAAGAAAAATAAATAAATAATTTAACAGTTTCATCATTCTATTCCACAGATTGTTAGAAATAATTTGATTATTACGCAACAGCAAGAATGACAAGCGCTACATTTTTCTTAGCCAAAAAAAAAAAAAAAGCACTACGTAGTTGAAGTAGCACCAATCAATGATCTATAAACTGTTCCAAAAACATAAAATGTACAACTTCAATCGTTGTAATCATGTGAACCGTCAAACTAGGAATCCGGTCTGCAGAGTCGAATGAAAGACCTGAAGTGATCGTGATTGGTGATGTGGTGAGTCATGAGTGGTGACTATGATTTGTGAAAGGTGATTGTGATTTGTGAATGGTAATTGTACGTGAAAGTTGAAACATAAGTATAAACATTTCGTAAGTTCGAATGTTATACTGCCACATTGAAAAGTAAAAGAAATGGAGGGACACTGTGTTAGTTCGGCTTTTCGGGCACAGAAAAGACATGAGAATGTCCAACGACAATGCTTTTGAGATTTGAATATCAAACCTTATCTACTGCCAACAAGTCTTGATGGTATGGGTCCAACTATTTCCCAAATTTAATCAAATATATATGTCTTCTTACTAAAACCAAACCGGAAATCGAAGACGCAGTAACTTTCTTGCAATTCTATCATTTATTACACTCAAAAACCAGATTTAAATACCAACTAGGTTAAATATCTAAACATATGTGACATAAAGTCATTAAAATATATATTCATTTTAACAAAAGAAAGTAATTTCTTCGAGTAGAAGAAGAGTCGTGATGTGGATCTACTACTACTAGACTAGAAAACGAACCCAACCATCAATGAAAATTGCAAAAAATCTACTCTGGGTACCAAAAAAGAACAACCACCGTGTGGGAATATTCAATTATTGTTATGATTTTGTTTTTTAATTCGGAAAATGATAAGATCTGGAATAGTACGTCTCGAATCTAAAGAAAGAGATAGGGAGAGTTTTTTTTTTGGGCTTATCCACCAGAAAAAAAAAGATGATAAGTGACAGCCCAACACCTGTCCACTTGTTCTTGCCTCTGTCCCTTTTATCATGTACATGCGATTCCAGTAATTGTTATTCAAGTTATTATACGACTTGTTCCACCAATACATATTATAAAATATCTGTAATAGATCTTACCTAAATCATCAAATACGGAAAGTTTCTAGTGCATTTAAAGTAAGATGTTGAAATGTACCGGCAGTTCTGGATATGTATCAAAGTATACCAAAACTACTAATAAACTATACTTGTATATAAAGTTAGGTATTGAGTATTGACTATAGTAGTAATCCATTTATTGATTACGAAAAAAAACTAAGAGTTGAAACATTGTCAACAAAAAAAGAAGAGTTGAAAGAATATGAAGATGATGTATTTACAATGGTATCAACTAGAGCAACTAAAAAGGATATGATATAATATTAGAGGTATACTTGGATGGTTTCATTTTCCAAATTTATAATTAGACTGATTCTCTAATTGTATAGAGCAGCATCGGCATCAGCATCGGCAACATCTTATTGATATACCTAACAGTGATAATCGAGATTTATTAATATAGTGTTAAAGTAACAAACATCCATCTGGTACCTTTTTTTTTGTGTAAGGATATACTGACACATGGTCCATGGACTACGTCAGGATTGAATATGCTTTGTTTAAACCTGCAAATTTCTTTGGACCTAACAAAACTAAATGAAATAGGTTTACAGATGTTTGGTTCGGATCTCAGTTTATATATGTTACATAAGTTATAATAGTCTTTGGCATGTGTTGAATCGAACTTTAGCGATTAATTAGAATAATCTCAAAACCAGGATCTTCTTAATTTTTATGGCTTCGAAAACTATCAAACGAAATGGAATCAAAGTAAAAGATACTCGAATATGCAACCGAGTAAGAAGATTTAAAACCAAAAAAAAAAACAGTAAGAAGATTCATTCCTATACCTTTTGTGGACACACAAGTCTATTCTCAAAACAAGTGAACGTTAACGATACATAAATTGTAGCTCTTTGGACCACAACAATTTTTGTAGTCTACATCATGTCAGTCCAGCTAAGACGTACAGCAATACTTTGGCCTCATCCATATACATAAACCCTCTTATCAATCACTCAAATACATAGTAAGTTTCCAACAATTATCTAACATATTTCCTGTTGAATCTTGCGGTAAAAGTAAAACTTCGTAAACCATAGATTTCTCGAATTTTAATATGTTCATTCGTCTCCACATTTTATACAAGTTACAACTTAACTCATATAGTAATCTTTACCCATAAATTGTTTATGGTTCCATGTTGTTACTTCTGTTAAAATTTATGTTTTTGAGTAAAAAATATTATGGTGCTTAATTATCTCTTGAACATAATTTTATGTTTAGAGAATATATCATTGGCTAGGACTTTTTTTACTCGAAACATAATCTTTATTAAAGACTTAAGAAAACCTACTCATGGTGTATTAACGCAGTTAAGGGGATTACTAGGAATTAGTAATAAATTTTTGTTTGGTCAAAGGAATTACTAATAATTTAAATGAACAAAAAGAATAAGTAGTAAACAAAGTCACTTAAGAATAACAATCTTTTATTAAACAATCCAACAAATTATATACAATGAACAAAACTCAGACGAGAAAATAAAGATCTCAATGAAAATTGACCAATGTCACCACCAGGAGAGGGGCAAAATCACAAGTCACAGGAGGAAATCTGCAAAAACCTCAATACTGAGAGGAGCAAACAAATAAATGAAATAGATAACAATTTTCAACTTCTCCTCTGTTTCTTCTTTGTTGGTTTTCTTCTTTTCTTCATTTTTGCATCTCTCTATGTGTTTCTTCAATAATACAAGACGAGACGACGGTCGCAGGAAGAGCAAGAGTACTTGCGTTTGACCTTGAAACAAAGTGGTAAGAAACAGAACAACCACTTTGTCTCTATATCAACCGCCGATACTTTTCCGCCGCAATATGGACACATCCCTGGTGCTTGTTGTCGCCCAAGCTCCGTCTTCTCTTCATGATACACAACTTCCAAACACATTTTTGTTTCTCTTTTTTTTACTCACAATTCTCAGACCTTCTTTGTGTCTATCTTTATAATATTTCTAGGCTTGTCTTTCTTCTTTCTGGAAAAATCTAGAACTGTGGAGAAGAAGAAACGAAAACGATATTTTTATTACTAAGAAAGGAAAAAACTTTTTTCAAGTGTAAAGATATGTTTTTGAGAAAGACTTGGTGTAGGGTTTATAGCACTACAACGACAATGTATTTATAGAAGATGGAATAGGGTGACGTGGCAAACTCTCCAACGATACATTATTTTATTTTTTCTTTTAAAAATCTTAAGTCTTTGTAACCAAAGTTTATAAGGTGTAGAAACTATCTGTTGATGATATACAAAGTGACAGGCTTCACGAAACAAAAATTATATCTTGCCAAACAAAAACTTAAGTCGACAAGAAGATGGAAACAAAAACCTCACTCGTTTTTAGAGTTTGATTGCTTAACAAACAAGTTTAACCTTATTCTCAGGTTTGAAAATAAATGAAACAACCTAACTAAACTAGGATTCAAGACTTGTCTCATAACAACAGAATTTAGCAAAAACCAAGATGGCTTCCGAACTCAATTGCCATAGAAACTCTACTAAAAATGTTTACACAAATATTTACAGACCACATAGTTAAGTGGGAAATTGCTTCTAAATACTATTAAGTATCCGATACAACCAAAAACCATGCTAAATTCTACAATACAAGAGCTCAATCGAGAGTGTACCGTTAGTTTCTTGCTCCCAAAACATTTGAATTTCACATTTCCTTATCTTCTGTACAAGTATTTGGCTAGTGGAAAGCTGAGGCTTTTCGCAACCTATAAACACATATCAGAGGAAAACAAATAACAACAGGTGCATCAGATTGAGAATTGAGAATTTTCTTTGTATCATCCTCTGTTATAAGAATTGAGAATTGCAAATAAGGTGTTACCTTCAGAGCCAGGTCTTCAGAGACCATAGAACGGTACCTAATAGAACCTTCTAATGGGCAGCTTCCGCTTTTGATTAAAAAGTTTGCATCACAAAGACTTGACACTTGCAGCAGAATATCAGACATCAGATTGTTATTCTCTCTGTCGTAACCCGTTGCGTCTTCTTCTTCTTCTCCTTCGTTCTCTTCGCCAAATGAAGAATCTCCAACTGAGGCAATACATTGGAATATTGCCAATAGTCTTTCCAGTGGAAAGCTTCCAGGTCCTTTCATGACTGCTTCCTGTTCTGCGATTTCCTTCTTTTCCATTGATTTCTCAGAGGCCCTGAGAAATTGTGAAGAACAAATCAGATTATTTTATTAGAATGTATCACGAGATCACACCATCATTACCATTACATGCTTTTACTAGACTTATTATCAAACTCAGTAAATCAAATCTTATTCTACTAAGCAACACACCAAAAGAAAAACAATGACACTGTTTTTGATAACTTACTTCCGCTTTCTTTTACGATTATCCATGCCTCCTGTGGAGTCAAACATCGACGCGTCTAGCGTTGCTGGGTTTCTCGAAGCGAGAAATGCCGCAATAAGAAGATACTTTGCTGAAGTAGACACATGGAAGTCCAATATTTTAAGTTCTTCACGGTTTTCAGAACTGTAGCTGACTTTCTGCCTTCTCTCGCCTCTGGTGTCACCATCATGAGGGTGACTGGAGACCCTGAATATATCATTTAAACAAGGAGCTATAAACGGTTTAAGATAGCTATACAGCCTTCTCTTCATGTCTTCATTGGGTGAAATCCCTAAATCATCAAGAGGTTCGCAATACTTTCTGAACAATGACGAGAAGGTAGTGGAAAGTTCCTCAACTCTCCTGGTGACTCTACAGAATGATCGCAACACGGCGCTGTTTGACACCAAAAACTAAATCAGTAAATAATATGAATAAAGAATAGAGAAAACTAGCAGGGAGGCAAGAATGTACTATAGTCTTACTCGAGAAATGCAGAGTACAGTTTTGGGTTAGCTTGATTTCTCAAGAAAATTTGACGAAGATCCTCTTCAGAATACGCAGGGAAAAAAAGAGGTATAGGGTCTGTGTATCCCATGTTTGAGTAATACACATCTGGTGGCAATCCGCTGATAAGTACTATACCAAGTTGAGGCATCTTCAAAACAGAATCCAAACTGAAAAGAAACTGCAAAATCATAGAGCCTTTGTCCCAGTCTCTGATAAGATCCACATTATCAAGTATTAAGTACACCATCTTCCCCATGGGTTTTTCATCTGGCTTATTTAGACTTGAGGTTCCGGAAGCAGACTCGAGAGTCTTTATCACATTACTAAGGGCTTCACGAAGCAAGTTGACAAAATCAGATGGCTTGTCACATCGTTTCGCACTAGAGTACCCGTTTGAAGAACATTTCCTATGTAGCAACAACTGATTCAGGATCGACTCAAACAAGATACGCGGATTGTAACATGTATGACAGCTTGAATAAACAAAGGGGCGATTGAGATGCCTGAGCACCTGAAGAACAACACTGGTTTTTCCAGTAGAAGCGCCTCCATAGATCATTATTGGGAGAGTAGGGCAATCCAACGGGCCCATAAGTCGAATAAAGTCGAAAATCTGAGAGCGTCTGCCTGGAAAATCAGATAAAACAGCATCCAAAGTGATTGATTCTTCCCCAAATGTGAGATCATCAATGGTTGGTGGGTGGGATTCAATAGGTTCTGGATTCTCAACAGTTACAGAAGCTGATGACCTAGTGCTTCTTCGAGTGACTTTCGAACTCTCCTCTTTAGGCATGTTCTTAAACCTGTGTCAAAAGGAAACAAGACATAGGTGCAAAAGGGAACACAGATTCAGCAAAATTGAAACAGTTTACACAAAAATGTGAGTGATACCATCTCAATGTGATTCAATACAAATGATACCATCTCCAAGACTACTACATATATAGAATCAATTTCCAGTAAGCACCATTTACATATATAGCTATATCAAATCAACTTCACAGTATAGCAAAAAATGCAAAAGGATCTAACTTTAACCAATTTTTGTAAAGATAAACCGAAGCATAAACATTATAATTCCCCAATTCTAGATTACAAACCCTAAAGTAGAGTGCTTTTTCTCAATACAGTTACACAACAGCAAGAATTGGAACCAAAGAGCAGGATAAGAACATAAATGTTGAAAGACACTTGCCAGCGATTTAAAAAGACCAACTTTAGTTCGATTAAACTCGAAACAAAGACAAAGAATGTTGTCCTGCGCTCTGTGCGTCAGTAGTGGCGATTCACTGAGTACCCACCACTTTCTCTCTTCTCCGTTAGCGCCGATTTCATGTTCGTTTCAGTCTTGTAGTCGAAGAAGCCCTACAGAAATAAGGCCTTTAAATTTTGAGACCCAAATAAATTGTGGCTTGTTTTTTGGGCCGGGCCTACTTCTGAAATTCTCAGTTAAACCCACGAACTCTACAACATATTACTAACCCAATTAATTGTCTTTACCCTTATACTTGAATCAAACTCATGTAGCTATGTTTTAAAGAACCAAAACACGTAAAGAAAGATATACTAACTTGGGCTCTGTCATATGAAATTCTGGCGAAAAAATATCAGATCAAATTCTACATGGACTAAGAGTAAATTTTACATAATTATGGATTTTTTTTTTTCCATTTATTGAGTTTTTTTTACAAAATTCAGCTTTAATAAGCTTCAACAATGCGCCATAAGGAAAAAGTTTTGTTATAAAAAATGGCTAGTGGGATTCGGTTTTGAGATAGGACAAAGTAGTTTCGTAGGACAATAGAGAGCTTTTTTCTAAATTATAATAACCGATATTATATAAATGAGTCCACTAATGGGATTAAAATATTTTGTTATATCAAACAATGTTTTTAAAACCGGAGAAAGTGGCCATTTCCGCCGTCTGATACAAATATTGTGACTAGTATTATTATTACACCTTTTTGGTCAAAATTATTTAAATTAACTTTTGTTTATTTAATTTCTTCAATTAACAATAAGATTAAATACACAAAAAGTTGGGGTTGGTTTGTAGTGGATAGTATGTGCCTCCACGTTTAATCGAAAATTGAAACCTAGTATTCAATAAATTAGAAAACGATTTTAATTAGTTTCGTTTTCTATAATATTGAGTCACACAATATGGCATTTTCGTTTAATAGTGATAATGTGTGCCTATATTTTGTACGAATAACTAACTTAAAATTTCTACAAATAATTTTATTAATACACCTTCATATTCACATACCACACAAACACACACATTATATATATATCAATCTACACTGAATTCACTAAAAAGTTCAACTACTTCACATGCTGATACTACCACACTAGTCTTTTTTTTTTTCGGCACAACACTACACTAGTCTTTTTATTTATTGTCGATACTACAATCTTATCAGTTACCATATAGATAGATGTAAAGGAGGAGTACTAACATCAGAAGCTGTTTTATAGTGCAACGCATGAAAGGTCTACAAGGTCTATAAACTAAACTTAAATTTAATTAAATTGAAATGCTAATCATTGATATGACAATTGGTTTGCCTAACACATACATAATTGATCATGAGTTTGTAGGCATATATTATCCATTAATATATAACAATTAGCAGTGGAGGATTAGATGGGCATGCAATGCAAAGGTGTTTTAGTGTCATAATTACTACATATATATAGACACACGAATATTGGGCCAACACTGTCTTGAGCCACTCTTTGGCATAATGACCTTTCCACTACAATATGACAAACAATATATTTAGTTCACATGAAAGCTTTAAATAATGTACATTTTCACTCAAAAAAATCAGTTGAAGTGCTATTTTAGATTTTGTTTTCTTTGTTGTTACATTGTTAAAATGTGACAAAAGATTGTAGACAAAAAAATTAGAAAAAAAAAATCTTAGAATTTACAGTTGTTTGTAGAATCTTTAATAACCAGTTAAAACATTGATCTCTAACATCGACCATGACAGTAATCACTGAAGTAACATCATTCAATTTTTAATACTACATAGATATTAATGTTGAAGCTAATGCAACCATATTGCAAAGGATAAGAAAATTTGTTTTGGGGAAAGACGATATTCTTTTCTTTTATTGGGGTTAAACAGGGGAATATATTTTAACTTTAATCTGTGATTTAAAAGTTCGGATCAAAGAAGATACGTAATCTCAAAGTAGAAAAGAATATTAGTACATCAAACGATGTACATTAGATTGAAGATTTAAACGAATTTATGTAAAATAAAAATTGAAAAATTGATTTAAACTATACGAGAGATAATGGAATGAAAAGGTGATAACACTATTCCTAAAAAAGCACGTTCTATCATGAAGCGAGGCAACTTATGTTTACACAAAGAACAATGCGGTCAAGTTCCACTTTACTTGGGTCATAATTCGTTTCTTCTTTTTCTTCTTAAAAAAGCAAAAATAAAATAAGACTAGTAATAACAAAATAAGTAATTATATAATTCTAATAATAGAAATTAAAAACAGAAATTAAAGCCGAAGCTAATCAACAAAGGAAACTTGGATTCTGTTGGGTAGACAAGTACCCATGAATCCTTCTTCCTCGTATACCTCCCCTTGGTCAATCATATCTATACCCCCCAAACATAGGTTAATTACACTTATGCCCTCTTTCCCGCCGTTTTTGACCGTTACTAAACCCCTTTCAAAAACCTCTTTAACCCACTCTTCAAACAACCCGTTAGCAAAAAAACCAAACCCTCTGTAAAACTTCTCTATCAGTTCCGCGTCGACGGTAAACCCGAATCTCTCTTCTCGTTGCCCCAGGATCTCCTCGCATGAATCTTTGATCTTCGTCACGAAGAATTTAGTTATATCTTCGTTTGACAAAACTGTGAAATCAAACCGGTTTTGGATTGAGTCTAGAAAACGTTCTTCAAACCCGCTTGTGATTTGAGTGGCTGGTTTAGCCTCTTGTTCTTCGTCGTCGTCGACATCAACTCTTAAGTTGAGGTCAAGAGCATTGGATTCGAATTTCAACTGTCTTGAGAACTCTTTCTTAATGTTGCTTATGTCGCAAGCGACATTGCTTTCGTCATCCTCGTCTTCGATTCTTGGATTCTTCTTCTTAATCATCGTTGGTGCAGCATCAAATTCCGGTTTCCTCTTGTGATTGACCAAACCAGAACCCGATTTGCTACACTTCAACACCATTGGTATTACAAAGTGGTCATTCTCTACACATTCATCATCTTCTCTGGTCAAAAGGAAGATGATTTGGCTCTTCTTTCCTTGAAAACTATCCAAATCTGCAGACTTTCCCGCCTTAAATCGATCTACGAGGAGTTTCATGAACTGGGCATCGGCTAAGTCAACTCGCTCTATCAAAATAACAACCTCTTCCCCCTTCTTGAACGCATTCTCGAGCTCCTCACATGCTTCACTTGCCTTGGATGTTCTCAGATTGATCTTCAACATATTTTCGTGTGACCCGAAAAGAGAAGTTGTCATTGTGATAGCCAATCTTCTTTTCGCAGTCACATCGTTCCCCGAAACCAGCATCCATGCATCTTTCCTTTTACTCCTCTTGACAGATTCTTCCACGGCTTCAACGATTGAAGGAAGAACTTCCTTTTGCCATGGAATGTTCTCGTGAAGCTTTTCCAATAATTCACTCATTTTAATCACTCTCTCTGGCTCTTCTTCATCCGAGTTCTCTGAATCAGATGGAAATGGAGAATGACCAAGTGCAAGAGTGATCTTGGTTTCTACACCTTCATCATTGTTACTCTTGAATCCATCCAAACTCAATTCATCGGTTTTCTTTAGACCTTCTTGATGATTACTCCCAAAACTAAACTCGATAGTACACGAGTTTTGTCGTCTAAATTTCGCAACCGAACTAGATGCACGCGAGTTTTGCTTCAGACTTGAGTCCACAAAAGAACCCGGTAAAGCAGAGCTGCTCTGTTCCGCCCTCCAACCGTAGCCTTGAGCAGTCATACCAGGTTTCTTGTGGTGAAGAGCTTGACAAAACCGGTTCCATTTCTTCCTCAGTCCACTCAATTCATCCTGAAACTTAAACCCACAAAAAAAAAACGGTTAAGTAACTGCAGAAACGCTGATAACAAAACAATGATCATTCATTTATCAAAAAAAAGTTTGTACCTTTTGGTTAATGTTGTTGTTGTCTCCATGAGGTTGCAGCCAAGGCGGTAAGATTTTATGTTGAGTTGATATAAAAGCTTTTGCTTCTTTTTCATAATTAAAAGCACATTCTCCACAGAAATTGAGTTTATCTTCTTCCTCTTCTTCTCGTGCTCCTTCTTCTTCTTCCTTAACTCTAAATGGCTTCATCTCCATCACTTGAGAAGCCATCTCAGAACTGTGACCACTGAAACATTAACTAATTTAGTATGGATCACTAATACTTAAGTTAGTGATTAAAGATTTGAAAATAATTATAAGAAGAGGATAAAAACCTGGAAGCATGAAGGGTTAGTGAAAGTCCTCCTGAAGGAATTGAAACAGCTTGAAGAGCCCATTGAACATCAAGTGGAGGTTGCTTCATTTGACATCTCATGTATGTTTGGTAAGAAGCTGTCCCTAGGAGCCAAACTTTGGCCCCTAATTTGCTATAATCATAAACCAATTTCCCTATCTCTTCCACTAGATGATCCGCCGCACTGTAAATCGAAGAAGATGCGCTGTTACCGCCTCCCCAAACTGCCCAATCAAGATCTCCAAGACAAACAATCACACCTTTGCCACCCCAAGATGTGAAAGAATCAATCTTCCTCTTTAATTCCCTAACTTGTCCCTCTATATCCTCCTTCTTCATGAAATTCAAGCCAACTTGTGAAAACTGAAACTTGATGAAATGGGTTTGTTTTAAATCATCTGGAACTTCTCCTCTCTCAATTCTACCCATGAGTTTTGCAACCACTCCTTCCGTTAGAGAAACAGAGTCTCCAACTATGACAGTGTTCCTCTTCTTGTTGTTCTTCTTTCCTAGAAGCACTTCGATAACCGGGTTTGCGTCTTCTCTCACGGGAAAGGCTTGATCTGGAGTAAAGGTCTTTCCTTTAGGGAAATGAAAGAAAGGGTTTTGCTCAAAAGAGTGGTGATTGGTCAGATGCGCATGCCACATCTTACTAGGATTAGGGCTTAAAGTCCCTCCTCCTTGATTGTTTTCACTAGAAGAAGGAGAGCAAGGAGAAGAGAAGACACCAACAGAAGAAGAAGAGCCGTAGAAAACAGGGGAAACAACAGAGGAATCATCCTCTATGTTACTCTTCACAGAAACACTAGAGAGTCCAGCTTCTCTCATCACTCTACTCACACTAGGATCATCAAGAATCGACACGACAAGCTGCTCGAGCTCGACTTTAACCGCCAAGAATGGTTGGTTCTGCTGACTCTGCTGCTGCTCCACACACCCTCTCCTCTGATGCGCCTGCGCTCTCTTCAGAGCCGCGACGAGAGCGTTGGAGAGTGAAGGCTGAGTCTGAAACAGAGGATTTGGGTTGGTCGGAAGCCTGTTGAGAGCAACATTGAAACAGAGCTCGAGAGCTCGACAATGGAGAGAAGGGTGAGCCATTTGGCGACCGAGGGCAGTGAAAGGATTGGATTTGAGACATGCTCTTCGAAAAAGATTGGATCTTGACGAAGTTAAAAGTGTCGAAGCAACGTGAAGAGGAGTGACTTGAGAATGGCCTCTCCTTCTTGCTAAGGTTAGAGATTGCTTCAAAACTGAAGCAGCCTCTGGTGTTAGTGTCTGGTGCACGGTATAAGCCCCTGTACGCATCACAAAACCACCCACCTTAAACCCTAAACCCCTCTCAAGAATCTATCTCTCTTTGTTATCAAATTGAATCTTAATTTCCTCTCTACCCAGAAACAAAAGGTCAAGACTTTGAAGTTTTTGAAAGGAAGAAAAAGTAATGGTGGAAGTAAACTTAGTGTTATAAAGATATGTTTAGTCTGAGAGAAGTATCGAAGAGATGAGGACAGAGCAAGTTATGAATTTATATTGTTGGGTTGGTTTCATACTTTCGATGTTGTTTTTTCTTTTATTAATAAAATATAATTTTCTTTATGGTTTTTGTTTTTTAATAAATTATATTCTCCTTTTGCTTTCGTCTTTTGAATAGTAAGGCAGCTTTCTGAAGCTTTTTTGAATTTCCCACTTCCTTCAAGCTTCGTTTCCCTCCACAGGTTCAAGTTAAAAATGTGTCGAACTATATTATATTTCATCTTTATACATATACATATGAAATATTGAGGGCCGGCTTAATAATAGCTGAGGCCCAGTGAAATTTTTTAATGTTTGGTTATTCTTTTCATTTATACAAATACCATAGACACTAAATTAATATGATAGAATTTAGGGCACTCTAAAGTTTTTTGCTTCTATTTTGTCTTTACCATAAACAGTAGATATTTAGCATTACATGGAAAGGTAAACTTCAATAATATCGACACATCTAATTGCTGATCTTGAGGAAGTTGGATTATGTAGTGATCATAGGATTATGATCTTTGTAGTGACGATATTTATAACTTCTATTTTGATCTTTGTAGTGATCATAGGATTATGATGTATATGAAGGTTTTAAACCAGTGTGTAAATACTTTCAATTAGCATCTGTACGTCACCTTCAAACTCAGCTCTTTCCAATCTCACACTACACATAGGTTGGGAAAACTCAACTCTTGTATTTTTAACCTAGAATTTATCGTTAAATTTGAATTATCTAGATTTAGACACTTTTTTCATTTTCTTATAGCACCGAAATGTCCAAAATACATTTGAGCTTATAATAATTGTTTAAAAGACATATCTGGGATGCTCCTCTGGTTCATAAAACCGGCATCGTTCACACATATATAAGTGTAATAATATATGTACATAAAATTTATATGCATGGATTTGCCTTAATGCATACGGATTTTGTGAGGATTAATCCCATCTGGTTCTTAATTAAAAGATTTAGTCCTTTAAAAAACGATTCTAAATAAGTTCTAAATTATGTAAAATATGTATCTGGTCTGGTCATGTGATACAGCAGATAGATTTTCAGTTAACCAGTTGAATACAAATGAGGGCATGTTTGATTGATCTAGGACATGACTGGTCCTATGCATCTCTAGTCGTCATACAAAATGTGTGTGTTGTAGTCTTGTAGACCAATCAAACATGTCCATATCATTAACTTGATATATATGTATGACCAAAGATTGAATTGCCGGATCTTCCTCATTATGAGAAAGCACTATTTCCGTTCCTAAAGTACAACTTTTAAATCTCCCAATAATATATATGTATGACTATTGACTATATATATATATAGATTTGAAAATTATATTTCAAGATGTTTGTTCAAGCAAATCTATGTGACCACACTGAAATATTAGGAACGGAAATAGTGCTCTCTCATAATGAGGAGATCCGGCAGTTGAATCTCTGGTCCATATTCTTTTTCATATTTTAAATTAAATTTTAGTGATATTGTAGGTGTCATCACAAAGTTAAATTTGAGAAAGAGAGAGAACTATAAAACTTTTCCACTAATATTATGCTCAACCAAGCTATCCAACGACATTATATCTTAATGTATTAAATAGTTTTCTTTTATGTAGGGAATAGTTTCATATAAAGGAAAGAGTCATATTTAATCTTTTTGTTTAGTCTCTCCCAAATCTCGATCTTCCTAGAATTACAGAACTCAAAGAGCGTAACCACAAAGAAAAGCAACAGTTAATAATAAAGAGACGTGAAATTAAATTTACAATATATATAACAACATAAATTATATAAAAATTGAGGTGGTGTCACTGTCTTTGAGGCTGATCTTTGAAGAGAGACAGAATTTCATTCTTCAACTCCTCCAAAAAGCAACAATCTGTCTCTCCCATCTTTCAATTTTCAAAGCACTATCATCCCTAGCCTCTCTCTCCCCCTCTCCCTCTCCCTCTCCCTAAACACATAAGATATACATATGTGGGTATATATATATGAGTTGGGCAAAAATTATATATCATCAATTACAAATTGGAGGAAACTGTAAGTACATTTAACAAAATATTTAGAACGCCCGTCTACTTTTCATTTTAAAAAATAATAATAATTAACGAAGTTACAGCATTTCAGTAATAACATGAGTTTTAATATATATTAGATCTGTTTTTTTTTTGGTATGATAATATTAATATATTAGATCTTATAAAAACAAGATCCATAATGGAATCTTACAAAAATCAGTTAACCGTGTTAGGTTTTATCTAGTTGAAACGTTTATAGCCAGATACTAACAAAAAATTAGTTTCGCTTAAGATTTCTCGGTCAAAGTATGTAGCTCGTGAATCAAGAAGTGTAAGGGCACTTTTGTGGGGTTTCAGGATTTATAACATTACTATACATAAAGAAACTCAAAACATTGTATATTTCAATTGAGTGGGTTTTTTAAATCATTGATTTTTTTCTTTCAATTAAATTTGTTAAAAGATCTTAAGATGTTGTGTTGCCGAATACATGTGTGATTGAAAACCTATAAAATTGCAAAATGACGATAGTTAACAGGATTTCGCTTTCTCTCTCATGCAAAATCATTGTGCCATTACGTGGATTACTGATAATACCCAATATTTGGAACCCTAAGTAGTGTTATTCGGTTCCATACATACAGTTGATCACATATTTGAACCCTAATGATTCATCTAATTTTGGATTTGCAAGAGACTTTTTACAAAGATATGTAACTGCTATTCGTCGTAAATATTATTTAAGCCATACAATAATCCAATATCTAATGCTAATAGAAAAGATTTGGTGGTCCTCACTGGCGCGCGATTGGTGTCAGGATGGAGAAAAACATTGCATGTTATATAGAATTTTAAGCTTTATTGTGTGACGCAGTTAAGTTTCCACAGAGTACTTTTGATCATTCATGGTACTCGAATTATTACCACCTTTTTTTTTTTAATATCAGTAAATCAATTTATTTTACACAACATGTATACGTATCTCATAATCATTATGTCTGCTCCATCTCCCATGCAAAGGCTGTACCTCACGTACCAAATTATCGAATCATGTTTTAAAGTATTTCAATTTTTTTCAATACACAATAGTTCAATAGTAATACATGTACATGAGATTATACAAACACAGCTTTTCTTAGTCGTTTCTGACATATAGTTGCATATTCGTCGTAGTCAATTATATTTCCTTAGAACTTGTATCTATATATCAGGGTTGTTCATAGTACAATGCCACAAATTTAGATTAATAATACCTTAAAATGTATACGATCGACGAATTAAACGTTGAGAGCTAAAATTTGTTTTAAGTGGAAGCCAAACATGTTACTATGTTACTTACTGTGGAGATAGACAATTTCAGTAGTATTGAAAGTTGGCGGCCTACTTAAAAAGATTATAAACCGAATTATCTAAATTTTATGATTAAACAAACGATTTGTTACGTCCATACTCTATACATCATATTTCAGGTTGAGCCCAAAATATGCAAAAAGAAATTGCAGATTGTAGCTAGAACATTTTTTTTTTTGGAGGGTTCAACATATGGTGCAAGTTGAACAATTTTCGGCGGTCGTCTAGTGTGCTGCAGATAATTGTTTCATTTGCATTTAGTTTACTTTTATCTGCCGAAAGATCAACCGATGGTAGATCATCATTTTTATGGGAAACCACAGTTCAATATAAAACCGATTTTGTATATGTATCAAAATAACCGATATTAAACTATACAATATGTTACATAACCATAAATCTCGAGTTATTGCAAGAAATGATATTAGAGAGACAAGTCGGGGACAATAGAAAAGGACCAAAAGGGGGATAAAAAAAAACTAAAGCAAATAAAAGAATAAAGAGGGAAGGTGTGAAGAGCTTTTGCCCCTGAAATCTAAGAGAATGTGATTAAAGTTACAGCTCAAGAGAAAAAAAAAATGAAAGAAAAAAACAAATAAAAGCAAAAAGAAAAGGTTATAAGAAAATTTTAAATAAAAGACGTATATAAATGTCTGTAATAAGCTATTAAGTACTTTCACTTTCTCGTTTTGCTTCATTTTGTATGACTATATTCTGCATGCATAAAAACGATGACGTATTAACTGATCATTGCTGCCACATTCTTTCTCCGATCTCTTAGTTTCTCTGATCCCAACGAGAATATTTCTCTTTATTGTTTTTCTTTCGTCTCCTTTATATAAATCTTCTTTTTATGTGTAATTAAAGATTTTGTTTTTCAAAAGAAAGTAAATCTTCCAATGGTATAAAGGGTACAGCTTAGGGTTACTTTTATCAGATCGATTATCTTTTTTTTTTTTTTTTTCTTAAATCATAACCTCCAGGTTAGATTAAAGAAAACATAGTTAAAGTCGAATAAAAAAAAGTAAAATTAAAATTAATGCCATCATTAGGTTTTCATAACTTTAGAGCTACTGTATCGGATAAAGAAAATTAGCTTGCTTGATTGGATATATTATATACATGAGAAAATTGGTAAATATATATTCGATTAGTCTTTCAGAACAAGTTTTAATTTATTTCAAATACTTATAAAATAAAATGTAAACGACTTTACTAATTAACTCACTTTCTATTGATTAATTTCTTCAATATTTTGTAAACTTCTATACGAACTGTACGTATTCATTGATTTGGTCGATCAAACCAATTCGACCGGTTTAATTACACATCGTGGTGTAAATGGTCCGGTTTATTATCCAACTTTACTAAATACTTGGGCTTAAATTAATTATCAAGGGCATACTCAAAGCCCACACAGAAATAGGCACGTCAGCAAATTTAAATCAACGCAATAATTATGATTATAAATTCCGCTTTGTTACCTTAATGATCTAATAAAGTTAATTATTTTAATTTTTCTTGTCGACAGTTATATACTTCTCTGATATCTATTCGTTATATTATATGAACACAGGTAAATGATTAGAGCTAATAAAAAACATAGAATCATAGGAGAATATATCATTTTAATATGTTATATACTTAAAACATATTCTTAAAAATAGAAAAGGGAAGGTTAAAGTGGCTATACGATATTACGATAAGTAGTAGTAGTACAATGTTCAACTATTGCAGTCAAAAAAGCATTTTTAACCTTTTACATCTTTTATGGATAGTTTTCACTATTTTTATAACTTAAAAAGATGAAACTTTGGTTTTATATAAAATTCTTTTGATCATCTAGCGTCGTATCCAAAACTAAAGATCATATACGTATCTTTACTTTTGTTTTTTCGGGAACATTAACTTTAATTTCTATTTATCAGTGATCACCTTTGCTATGTATATGTATATATATGTCTCAAAGTTAGTGATAAATGATTTTTACAGAAGGATATACTACAAGAAAACAACCGATTTGCTAGGGACGAATATGTAGCTAATCCCTCGCAAATCGACTTTAGCGAGCGATTTGCGAGGAACTGGTGTTCCTCGCAAATCGTGTCTCGCAAATCGGTAAACGTAGCAATTCCCTCGCAATATTTGCTAGGAAATATATGCCCTCGCAAAACACGCGCAAATTGCGAGGCACGTATGCCCTCGCAAAACACGCGCAAATTGCGATGGATTTGCGAGGGACAATTAAAAAAAAATAAAAAAAAATCCGTATTAAATTTTGCGATGGATTTGCGAGGGACAATTAAAAAAAAATAAAAAATAATAAAATAATAAAATGCATTTAAATTTTATCAATATATAGATATATATTGATAAATTTTAAATGCATAATATTATTTTCTATAATGCATAATAATATTCAAAATACAATAAAAAAGTTTTAAGTCAAATTTTAGAAAATCCTTAAAAGGTTTCTAAAATTAATAATCTTTAAAAATAATAACAATTTAAATTTGAAAATTAGTTATTAATATATAATCTAAAATTCCATACTAAAAAAATTCTAAAAATTAACAATTCAATTTCTAAATGAAACCTAAAATAATTTAAAATTCCAATCCTAATATAAAACTAAATTTCTAAATCCAAAACTAACAAATCCAATACCTTTCACAATAATCTAAATCTAGAAATCCTAATTTTCTAATTTTAAAACTAGCAAACTCCTAACTCTAAAACTATAATAATACAAATCTATACATAAATCTAACAATGAAATTAAAAAACATACCTTTGAAGAGATATGAATGATAGGAATGAAGACTTTTTAAGTAAGAGGAAATGAGATGTGAATGAGTGAGAGAAGAGTTTTTAAGTAAGAGGAAATGAGAGATGTTTGAGCATAGCTCAAACATGCAATCACTTATATATATATTTATACCGTCGCAATTTCCTAGCAAATCCCTCGCAAAAGTTTTGAAAATTTTCGGTAAAATTTTTGAAATTTCAGCCAAAACGTTGAAGCGCGAAAAACTGAAAATGTTTGCGAGGGAATTGCTATGGTCCCTCGCAATTCCCTCGCAAGACTCTTGATTTAGGGTTTAGTTTTGCGAGGGAATTACTAGTATCCCTCGCAAATCCCTCGCAATGTTTTGAAATATTTGCCAAAAATTTTAAAATTTCCGCCAAAAAATTGAACCGCGAAAAAACTGAAAATATTTGCGAAAGAATTGCGAGGCATCATAGCAAATCCCTCGCAAATGGTTTAGGGTATAGGGTTTAGGGATTCATAAGTGGTTTCCACTTTTGCGAGGGAATTGCTATGGTCTCTTGATTTAGGGTTTAGTTTTGCGAGGGAATTACTAGTATCCCTCGCAAATCCCTCGCAAAATAGAATCAATTTGAAAAAAAAAACAACAAAACACTACTAAAAATCATTCGGATTCATTTTTTTGAATCATTAGGAAGTTAATTATCTACATTAGAATCTACTTTCTTATCATATACTTCGAATTCGTCCGAATGTGCATTTTTCTCAAATACATCAATGATGATCTTATGTTTTTATATAATATGAATCAATGTTTATGACATTTTCAAAATAAAATGTTAATATTGAAACCTATACAACATTTTTTTATGCATCACCATATATTCAACTTGTCTGATTATATGGTCTCTTAGATTCATATTTATAAATAAAAATCAAAGATCGCAAAACACTTTTATGTATTTTAGGGTTTAGGGTAAAGATTTGCGAGGTATGTGCGGGAGATTTGCGACAGAGTATATTGTTCCTCGCAAAGTACTCGTAAGTCGCTCGCAATTTTGCGAGGAAACTTTCCCTCGCAAAATTTGCGACGGAAGTGCGACGCGCGTCTTTTTCGTAGCAAATTACTTGCAATTCCCTCGCAAATTTGCGAGGAAACGTTCCCTCGCAAAATTTGCGACGGAAGTGCGACGCGCGTCTTTTTCGTAGCAAATTACTTGCAATTCCCTCGCAAATTTGCGAGGAAACGTTCCCTCGCAAAATTTGCGACGGAAGTGCGACGCGCGTCCTTTTCGTAGCAAATTACTTGCAATTCCCTCGCAAATTTGCGAGGGATGGTTTCCCTCGCAAAGTTGCCTCGCAAAACGACTGTTTTCTTGTAGTAATAAGGCGATAAGCTTACAGTGTAAAAATACTTCAATTACTAAGTGGTTAACATATTAATTTAAACGTAAATATTAGTTGCTCTGGTCGAATTTCTTTTTAACAAAAATTGGCACAAAATTAATTTTGTGTGTCGAAAAGTATAGCAATAATGCCCGAAATATTATTTTCATTGATACCAAACTGCCTAGTTTGATATAAATTTATATATTAAAAGGAAAATTAAAAGGGGAAACGAAAAACGGAACAAATCATTGGAGAGGATCGGTCAAAGAGGAATAATTAAGCTCTTTCTTTTTAACAAATTTTATTGTCATTCACTTTTATATTTGTCTTTTGTTGGGTACTGTTGAACGAATGTTTCTTTACTTCCATCACAAGACAAATAAATAACTAAAAACGTCGTAAGTGTTTCTTTATATTTTCAACTGTCGACTAGAAAGAAAATATCATAGTTACTTTACTCCAAATTTATAGGCATATGAAATTATGAGTAAACTTGCTTGGCCACAGAAAACACGTACATGTTATATATATTATGATGGAATTTCGTCAGCTATTCTTTTTTTTTTTTGTTAAAAAAAAAAGAAAGGAGATATTAGACGGCCTTCTTCAGCTATTCAATTCTTTTCTTCCAAATTTCTATATATATAATTAATAGAGCTACGCGCAAAGAAACTTTCTTTATATACAAAATAAAAACTTTATTTTCTGATTTCTTATGTGAAAACTGAAAGCTAATGAAGAGACTAAAGTAAGAAACTGTAGTATAACCCTAAACTAAGTGGGTTTGAAATGAGGAAACTTCAGAGATTTTAAAAAGAAATGGCATAACAGTATAGCTAAGTTTCATTCTCATTTTCTTGATCTTCACTATAACTAGTCACTGGATTACAAAAAATAATAATTGATTTAGTAAGTGAAAACCTAAATAATGAAAGTTAACCTTTATAAAAAAATTGATAATGAAAGTAAACTATAAACCTGACGTAATCAAAAACATTAGATGATAATGTTATAGATTTTAAATAGTGATTCACTAATAAGAAAATGGAAGTAATTGCTCGAAATAAGGTTTAGCATAATATCTGCTAGATGTTCTTTGATTTAACGCTACAATAAATTGATTGCAATCTCCTCAAAACATTATATGTTCATAACCGGCCGGTATAGCATTTGATCTTGTTGTGTGCACATCAATGCCCAGGTTGTCCGACGGTTATGAGATATGGTTCTAGTCCCCAAGATAGAACAAGAAACAAAAATAAAAAGTTTTTATGTAATTAATTATGGCAAGTTTCTTTGCTAAGTTTTGTTGGACGTTTTAAATTTCGTTGCTGATTTTTCTTTATGTTGCGTTTACGTTTAACTGATGTATATATTCATCTAAACGTGCTTACAATTTTAAATAAATTTATTTTGTAGTAAACTTAAAGGACACATGCAAAATTTTCATAACTTTAAATTAAATGAATGACTGAAATTAAAATTTACACCATTTTTCTTTACACACTCGAGACTCGCTCGAGAGTCGAGACTAAAATTTTGGTACACTCAAACGGGCTAAACCCATAAAGCATCTTTTTCTGGGCCGAACTCAAAATATATCGCTGTTCGATACGTGCCTTCAGCCCAATATGTGTCTTGCATGTTTAGAAACAAATAGTGAATTTTAATCGAATTACTTTCTCTCATCGCGGCATTTTTTTTTTTCCTCATTTTGTTTGATAAATGGATTTAAGTCGTCGAAGTTGGTTAACCGAAATTGTAACGTAAGATTGAACCGGATTTGGATTACTCGTTACATTTTTTCGTATCCTAGTAAACTTGAACGGATATTGTTTCTACTACATAAAAGTAGATTTCAAAATTTTATCTCTTGGAGTTAAAACATTAACTGCGTTTTTCTTCTTCTTCTAGAAACCACATCCTCGTATTTTATAAGAAACGAAAGAATAAGAATCCGACAATATTAGGAATGTTGTCATTTGGACCCAATTTCATACATTTGCAATTACAAGGTGGGTGACTCATCAAGATTTATGAATCTTCCACAGATAATAGCTAGAAGGGCTTTTAGCCTAATATTTATACTACTACAGAATATTAAAACAAACAAACAAACCGATTATTATGCACATAAAAATTAAATATTCAGCCTTTTTAATGAATTCTCAACCAAAACCATATCAAGTCATATCATACATTATCCTCCATACACGTGGTAACATACATAAGTATCTTAAATAGTTTTATTTAGCAAATAATTTTATTATAATCATATTTGATCACCATGATCATGTTGGGCCATCCAAGCCATGACTTTAGTAATGTGAACACAATATCATACGGAACTAAACACAGTACTGTTCATTTCATACAACTAAAATACAACTATTTCCTACATATTTTCTCAAGTGTCCAATAACTGAGAAACAAATGGTTTGAGATACAAAATTCGATAACAATTTTGTCGATTTGTTTCTCAAACTAAGTTTATTCGGATTTCGCCGATAGAAGTTATCGAATTTCTCAAACTAAGTTTATCAAAATATATAAACACTCAAAAATCATAAGAATATATCCACAAATAATAGAATTAGACATAGATTTACTGCATTCAAATCAAGGGACATTAAAGAATCTCCTGGGCCCAACTGGGTTATATTTTCAATAAAATTTAGCAAAAAAAGTTGACAATCAACTAATCATCACCATTATTGGCTATAATCATTAGTTCATTACATACGCATACACATAGCCATGATGTCTACCTATGTTTGAAACTTCGAATTCTGAAACTACGTATCTTCTTCTTTCCTTAACATATCATCTTCTAGTACTTTTAATGTCTCGTGATCTTAACAAATTAGAAAATAAATGGATTAATATCTATGATAAAAGAGTTTTGCATTTATACTCAGATACTCTTCTAATACCTAAACAAAACTAAAATGAAAATGGAATTGCACACCCCCTAAATTCAGTACTATACCCATTGAGTATATGAATTATGCATATTGTGAGTGAAAGAGATAGATAGATACGATACACTTTTTTTTTTTGTTTTTTTTAATTGGACAAAAGGAATCAGATTTTGATCTCTAAATCGAACGGTCAAGATCGGATACAATTATTTCAGGAGATTAAGATCCCACGTGCTTAAAAATTCTCTGTCAGTCTCTTTGTCTATAAAATCCTCGGCCCACTCTTGTTTTGATAGTACACTCAATAGAAAGACACAGAAAGGAAAAAAGGACCAACAAAACAAAACAAAACAAAACCTTCCATTTCAAGAAAGCATCGTCTTTGTGTGTCCGAAAAATGGAAGATCTAGGCCATGAGTACCAGAATTACTGGGAAACCACAATGTTCTTCCAGAATCAAGAACTCGAATTTGACAGGTACTTCCAGAATCTTGGTCAATATCTTTCCTTCTTTTTTTTGCTTCTTTTTTCTTCTTTATCTTCTTTAGTTGGTAATTAATGAAATTGTTTTAACTGATAAAATTGTAGTTGGCCGATGGAAGAAGCGTTTTCGGGTTCCGGCGACTCGAGTTCGCCGGATGGAGCAGCAACGTCGCCGGCATCTTCGAAGAACGTTGTATCTGAGAGAAACAGACGACAAAAGCTTAATCAGAGACTTTTTGCTCTCCGATCAGTCGTTCCCAATATAAGCAAGGTGTGGTTTTATTCGATTAATGGTTTCTCTTATTAGTTTAATCAACTGTCTCTTTTAATTTAATTTGTTATTCAAATAATTTAGTAATAAAATTTCGTCACCAGCAATTTTTGTTTTGGTCAACAGAAATTAAATAATCGAATAAACTTTTCTCTTCTTTCTTTTGAAAAGAAATAAAACTATACAAATACAATCTGGTTAAACCAAATCCAACCAACATTAAACAAAAAGGCAAACCAAATTTTTGATACTCTAAATCCATACTAAAATGTATTTTGGTCCCCTAATTACCATAATAGCATATATTTGTATACGTGTGATATGATTTGATTAGGATTGGGTTTAACTAAAATATTACTATCTAATTTTAGTTGGACAAGGCATCTGTCATCAAAGATTCAATCGATTATATGCAAGAGCTTATTGATCAAGAGAAGAGGCTAGAAGCAGAGATCAGAGAGCTAGAATCACGATCAATAATACTAGAAAATCCGATAAGAGATTACGATTGCGCCAATAATTTTGGGGAAAATCAGCTGCAAGATTTCTCAGACAATAATGGCATGAGATCAAAAAAGTTCAAGCATATGGATTACGATACTAGAGTACAACACTACCCCATTGAAGTTCTCGAAGTACGTAATATGCATTATTTGGTAGTACATTTAAAAATACATTTCTCTTTGGGTAAAGTTATTTATTCCAAATTGCTTTTTATAAAAATGAAAAAACAAAACAGATGAAGGTGACATGGATGGGAGAGAAGACAGTAGTGGTATGCATAACATGTAGCAAGAAAAGAGAGACAATGTTGCAGCTTTGTAAAGTGTTGGAGTCTTTGAATCTCAACATTCTCACTACTAACTTCTCTTCATTCACCTCTCGTCTCTCCACCACTCTCTTCGTCCAGGTCACACTCTCTCTCTCTCTCATATTTTTATATGTATATCTTATTTGGCAATGTGATTACTAGTACAAACTACAAGATTCTAAATGCATTTAGAGAAAGATATACGTGCCTTTGTTTGGTTTGATGCTCATTTTGCAGTGATCGAGCGAAATTATAAAATGTTAACGAAAAGATATGATAATATAGTTTAATTAGAAGATTCTGTATAATAAACAATTTTAGATTAAAGTTTTCTTACAAAAAAAAAACTTTAATATATTAAAGTTTTCTTACAAAAAAAAAAAAAAAAAAAAAAAAAATTTAGATTAATTGAAATTAGCTATAAAATTAGTTTTAGGAACTTGTCGGACTATAAAACACACCAACCAAATATATTTGTCCATTTTTATTTTGTCGCAACTATTCAGACTTTTATATACCAAATTTAAATCTTACTATTTTCTTTTGTTTTTTGTTATTTTGGGAGAAAAATTGTCGTCTGACGGCACGTAGACAAATCCTCTAGTGGACATCAATTAATTATATGAATAAAAATCATACGACTTAGTGCTTTAGTAAAGTGGATTGTTCTTTTTTTTGGTTAAAGGAAAAATATGTTATCCTTATTCATTATACAATAGTCCAAAAATGTAAAATCACTATCAAATTTAAAAGGGTAACCTTTAGACGGACCCATTTAATTACTACTTTGTTCCCACCTGTCTCCATTTAGTGGACCCTAATTCACATTACACCTTAAGTATTTATATTACTCCATAACCTAATCAATCAATTAAAGCTCCAATTATTGAGGTGGCCTCGAGCCCATCACATTTTTTTTTCGATTTTCGCCTTGACTTTTTTTGAGGGGGTTAGATTCTCTCAAAAGTTAAATGTCATATTCCATAAAAAAATTAGGATTAACTTAATCAAAAAATTAGTGTATGAAATCTCAAGTGCCTCGTGTCCCATAAAGTGCCGTCCAAGCATAGTAGCACTAGAAAAACGTGGCTAATTTATAACCTCACGCGGTTCAACGTTTGTCTCTTTGACACTTTTAGCACGTGACCTTTCCCTCACTACACCTTACTTTAATTCTTTACTCAAATCAACAATAAGCTAAAATAGACTATAGCCAATTAGCAAGTTTTATTTGTGTTATATCCAGAAATTTTGTTGTTTATTTCAAATGAGATGATTGAAACGTATAACGTAAAATTAGAAGTATATGGTTCATAAGGTCTTCACTCTTCATTATACTAATCATTTTGGTACATTTTTATTTACTCCAAATGATATCCATAGAAGGTCTTCATAGTAGACATTAAGGTTTGATCCTTTATAATATAATGCAGATTTGTTGAGTTATTATTTTTGTTATACTTTCAAAAAAATTCCTTTCTTCATTTCTCTATCTATCTATTTTCTTATCATCAAATACTAGGACTTTGGTGTAAAAAAATCTAATTTCAAAAATACTAGTTTCGTGAACTAACATTCTATTTTTTAAAAAACAGTAATTATAATAAAAAGCTATACGTTGGAAATTTTTTATGACAAACAAATACGATTATTTCTTGCCTAACAAAAGAATATACTATTATGTTATTTTTCTTTGACAGAAAAAGATTTGCCCACCTTTATAACACTTTCTTAATCAAATTTTATATAATCAGACGCTAAAAATACAGTGAGGTGTAGACCAGTGGAGTCATGGAGAGTTGGTGAAATCTTACTCCAATCATTTATCAAATAAAAAGTCGATCACTTCATTTTCAAACCTGTCTTTATCTGTCCTTTTAAAGATTATACAAAAACATTAAACAATGATTTTATCCACGAATCTCATTTTCCACGGGAAATAGTTATAGTAGTAATGCTTGTAGGTGTATACACGAATTTATCCTAATTGAAATAATATATCATTATTTAACTTTAGTTTATATTTGTGAGAGATGTATTAATTTATATTTAATTAATTGTGGTGAGATGTTGAATTTGCAGGCGGATGAAGCAGAAAGCAGTGCAGTAGAGGCCAAGATACAAATGGCCATCGCAGCTTATAATGATCCAAATTGTCTTATCAGCTTCTAATTTACTTCTTTTTTACTTAAATCCGTTTTATGCAATATATGTGAGGGTTTATTTGTTTGAGCTACAAAACATCTGTTGGTGTATTATAATAAGTTTTTAAAAAATGTAAGTTCATTCTAATAATCTCAAAACTTATATTTCTAAAAAAACCATTTAAATTAATTGATAATATCCAAACTGAGCATCAAACACACAAAGTAAAAGGGTTATAAAAGCAAATATGACTTTTTAATTTAATTTAATTTTATCTTGATTGATGAACAGAAACCAAATGCATATTGTAAGTTGTAAATAGAGAGATTAGCCTATTGCTTCTATTTGATCTGTAAAGTTATAGGCAACAATTGTTTAGTATACTCATAAAAGTGACACTGTGACAGTATAGTTACCAATCGTACAAATTAAAAGTTACTCATAAAACTATATAGTTATCAATCATACTCTTTATTAAAAAGCCAGTTACAGTATTTGGATTTTGGAAAAAGGAATGATATAAAAAAAAGATCATAAGAAACGAAATGTATTAAAAACAGAGCTAAAGTTCCATTTAAAAAAAATCCCCAGTTTTATTTTTTATGGGATTTTATCTGAAGTTTAAATAACACATACAAACTGAAGAATACAAAAGCTACATTAGGTGTTCTTAGACTAAGTTCCAAAAGAATCTAACAATACCAAAACTTCTGCAAAGGATTTTTTTTCTCTAATATATATTGTTACCTTTTGTCCTTGATCTCTGCTATTGGAACATACACTACTGAGTCTTCTTCAGTTAAAGAAGAAGAAGACTTCCCTAACTTTTTCCGGCCTTTCGGTGTTTTAAATCTCTCAAGCCTCTGCGTCACGTCCACTAACTTGTTTTCTGTTCTACAAAGCATCTCCATTACTGCTTCAAATTCTTCCTCTTCCGTCATCTTTCTCTCCGTCTCCTTCTCCTCTACAGCTGTCTTTAAGCTCATTTCGTTGCTTAGCTCTTCATGTGACTGAAACACAATAAGAACACATAACTTTTAAACTCTACAATTGTCCAAAACCACTGGTCAATGCAAGTTCATGGAAGCAGTACTTAATCATGAGTTCTTTAATATAGAGTTGTTCTATAAACTGATTTTGCCAAAACGGCTTATTTTAGTTTTACCTCTTCCGTCATCTTGCTCTCTGTCTCTTTCTCCTCTACAGCTGTCTTTAAGCTCGTTTCACTGCTTAGCTCTTCATGCGGCTGAACACAATAAGAAAAATAACTTTAAAAATCTAAAATTGTTTACTTAATCGTGGTTTTAAATAATGGACATTTTGGCGGAACGGCTTATCTATATCTTACCTCTTCCATCATCTTGCTCTCTGTCTCCTTCTCCTCTACCGCTGTCTTTAAGATCATTTCGCTGCTTAGCTCTTCATGTGGCTGAACACAATAAGAAAAAATAACTTAGAAAATCTAAAATTGTTTAAAACCACTGGCAAGGGATCAAGGCAATTTTAACTTTGAAAATCTAAAATTGTTTACTTAATCATTGTTTTTTAATAATGGACATTTTTGTGAAACGGCTTATTTATATCTCACCTCTTCCGTCATCTTGCTCTCTGTCTCCTTCTCCTCAACAGCCGTCTTTAAGCTCATTTCGCTGCTTAGCTCTTCATGTGGCTGAACACAACAAGAATAAATAACTTTAAAAATCTAAAATTGTCCAAAAACACTGGTGAAGGCAAGTTCTTGGAAGCAGTACTGATCTTTTAGTAATAGATATGTTCTATAAACTCATTTTGGAGAAATGGCTAATTTCTATCTTACCACTAGAGCGAAAGAAGAGTCGTTTTGTTCCAGATAATGTTGACTATCATCTGTGGGTGAAGGAAAGGAGACATTGGCCTGTTGAATTTCCTCCTGGTTGTTAGTACAGGGAGAGAGAATTTTCTGATTCGTAGCGGAATCACTAAATCCGGGTGGAACTGTCTCATCCAAAGTATCTTGAACTTCATTTGTTTCAGTGTTGTTCTCCATGACTGCTTCTGGTCCAGATTCTCCTCCAGAGACTGTCTTCGAATCCCCAGGTTGTTTCACGCTCCCAGTCTATCATATAAAAACAATGGCCGCCAAATGATCAGTCTCCTTGTAAGAAGTTTAGTCTCTGAAGGCATCCAGACAATGTTCATATGTGTGAATGAAGCAAGTAATAGCGATTTACCTTCCTATTCCTCAGTGCCATATACCGTGTATTTTTGAACCATTTATTGACCTGTAAAAAACGATATTTAAGCACGCGTAGAACCAAAATAAAACTAAGAAACCCAAATGTTCATTAGCTGTATAAATGAGTTTCATATGCCTCCATTGATCTAAGAAACATTCGCAAGATAACTTTTTTTTGGCTGCACTGTTACCTTCTCTGGATCAAGACTCAGCTCTTTTGAAAGACGATCCCTCACAGCTTTTGTAGGAAGCTCAGTCTCTGCAAATACTTGACGTAGCTTCTGGTACATTTATGCAAACAATTTAAAACTTAGTAATGGGTGTTTTCTCTTCTTTTTTCTTTTCTTATGGTAAACTACACATATATAAGATACTAAAACCGGGAAGAAGTAATTGCAAACCTCAACTGCATTTCTTGGGAGTCTGAACATCGGCCTTCGACCTCCTTTATTTTCCACAGAGACAGAATCTCTCTCACTCTGTTCCAGTGTTTCTACAACATCTTGATCTTTCTTACTGCTTTCACACATAGTTACAAGTGTGCTTCCTGCATCAGATTCCCTTTTTCTCTTCCTTCTGTCATTCGGACCCCAGTCTTCATCTTCACTACCTTGTTCTTGCAAAACTGCATCCTTTCCAAACATTTCCTGATACAAAAATAAAAAATCAAAAATTCACCACCAAAAAAATCATCAATAACAAATTGAAGCAGATAAACATTTAAGGGTTCTTGAAATCCATGGATGTGGTACGCACATAGTACAACTTTGTATAGTCAACAGTCCTTCGCTGTCTTGGCCCACAAACAGTTTCTTCATTACTTGTTTCACATTGTTCCAACATATTGCTGAGTCTATGGCCTTCCCATGATCCCGTTGAAAGGGCAACACCATCAGAAGATAAGCTCAAACTGGTTGAAATGCTTTCACCATCATTATCACCACCACCATCACCACTAACGTTGCTGCTATTTCCTCCACCGGTTTCCCTCATTTCAGGGTCATAATCATCATCCTTGGAGTCATCCGAAGGCCAATCTGCTTCATTGTTAAGTGTAGCTTCAGATCCAATAGGAAGACTAGCTTCTTCATTGAAGATATCCTTATCCATAAACAAAAAAAAATAACCAAGAAAAGTTTCAAAACTAGAAGAGTAAAGCAGATCTCTGATGGTGAAGTGTTTCTATCTTGCGTTCAAACAAAATGAAACACAATGGTATTTGCCAAAGGTTTACCTGCCAGTTGCTGTCCACAGGGAAATGGGTACCAATTTGCGCATTCATTGTATCGATGATTTCCATTTTGCAATCACAAAATTTGCAAAACCAGCCCAGATCTCCGGGAGGTACTGTTGATATTATTAAGAGCAATATGATTTGAGGAAAAAAATCAGGTGGAGAAGCCACACTGTATAAACTCTCTAAGACAACATATATGTATATGCAATAGATAGCCAGAGCTTACTGCTTTCTGTTTCCAAAGGAGGGTCAAGGCACTTCTGGTGAAATGCTCGATTACACGTTCCATCACAAAGTATTATATCATTGTCTGGAAAAGCTTCTCGAGAATTACATACCGCACAAAATATCTGCAGAAGGTAAAACCCCATCAGGCAATTCTCCAGTGTAATTTCCAGTATCGATCATAAAGATATGAATTAAAAAAATAGAGATGGTGCGTGCGGATAAACAGAGATTTGCTTACATGGTCATGATGAATAGATCCATCTGGAGCTATCACTTTCTCTTCCATGCTTCCCACAGAACTAAGCAGATCCAGCTGGCGAATGGCGTCGCGTAGTCCAAGCTTGCAGTTTAAGATCTCTTTCCGGGCTCTCTCAAGCTCCTTGTCTGGTCTTATCTTTTCCCGGCTGAAGAAAACATGAAAATACAAGAGTCAAACCACATAATTGTTTGCAGCTAAAGAAGGCCACAATTGTTTCTTTGCGTTCGCGTTTGCATTTGTTTTCACATTTCCATTTTAAAATTTACAAATGATGATTAGTATACTATAAGCAAGTAATCGCAAATGCAAAGTTCGTCTTTTTTACATTTGAAGCAATCGTGGTCTAAGGAGAACATAGGAAACTACAAATTCAATTTGGAAACAGAAAAAAAGGTTGAATACGCGTAAAACAAATCTGTGGACCGAACTATTGACAGCTATAAACTAAATAAAACTCATTCGTAACGCATAATCACCATTCTTTTGGTAATATATCCGAGGAAATAGTAAAATTGTAACACTTTTTCCATATAAGAAACAGTGAGTCAATAGAGAAGAAATTCAAAATTTTGTACCTCTGACCTTTCCAACCTTCAGTTGCGTATGCATCGATAAGATTCTGCTGCATCTTCATCTTAATGAGCAAATACCTTGTCCGCCTCTGCAACCTTAACGAATCATCTACCTCGACCTTATTATCCTTTTGCTGTCTCTTACTTTTCCTCTTCCTTGTTTTCTTAACCTTCTCCTCCTCCATTTCCTCACAACGAACCCATCCTCGAGAATACTTCTTGTTTCTGGATTTCGAACAGATTTCTTCTTCTGTTTTACGCTTATTCGGCTTAGAGTTTCTCTTATTTGGTACTTCTTTACCTTTCTTCACAAATGATGAGAGTAAAGTAGACTCAATTCTCTCAACTGAAACACAAGCCTTTTCAGTTTCTTGATTGATTCTCCCCTTTGTTTCACTCTCCTCCATATCGAGTTCCCCGATCACCGAGACTTAAATTCCTCTCAGCAGATCATAATATATAAGATCTTACCCTGAAATATTCAAAACCCTACCCTAAATCAGTTTCTTCACATTTACACCAATGAACTATGATTCTTAATTTCCCATTAAATGATATCCCACAGAGAAAAGGACTGAATCTAGTCTTACACAATTTAAGAAACAACACACAGGTATACACATTAAAGGCACTACCAAATTCAGACATGTTTTTGACTTTTAATTGAAAAGATTACAGATTTGTGATTGAAGACGACACTCTGAGACAAAGATAAGGTAGCAGATCGAACATTAGACTAATCAAACACACAACACTAATCTCTTCACATCTCAATCAAGCTCGTGACACAAAACATAAACAAATAAATGGAAAGGTAAATTCTGTAACTAAATCTGAGCAAACGGAATCGTAATTTTGATTCATCGGAAGAAGCCAACAACAGGAAATTGAGAAAGCTTAAGTAAAGCAAAACCTGGAAGAGAGTAAGGATTGAGGAATTGAGGAAGATGAAGGTAAAGTGAAGATCTTTCCGACGAGGGTTAATGGTGGGTACTTAAATATTAGTACGGCGGGATTTGAGTCACCGGCGGCGACTTGACAGGGTGCTTTCAACGGTCGGGTTTACGTCACTCTCCGTTCTTCTTTAGGTACTTTACTTTGGCAATGGTAATGCTCATCAACTCTTATTTATTTTCAATTTAAGTCCCTGTATTTAGACAGATTTTTTCAGATTGTATCTAAGTTTTCCTTGTACATTCTTAGCCGAATTAAGTTTCCTTTTCGGTCACGAATTGATATTCATTTCCTTTTTAAAGTCTTCTTGAAATATAATTGGAGTTCTTGTGTTGTTTACTCTCAGCCCAGTTAAAACGGTTATCGGGCCGAATCATCAACATAAGCCCATTATGTGAATAAAGTTTTTAAGAAATTGGGGTCCAGACTCCAGAGAGATGAATCAAATTTGAGGTGGGTCGAGTATTTGTGGTCGCCGCACAAAAGCTATAGTGAGTAGGTTCTTGGATATTTTAACGTGTTAGAAAAATCAATTTAGGTCGGTTTGGTCTGGTCTATATATAAAATGAATCTGTCGTCGGCCGGGAATGCCAAACTCGTCAAGTCAAGGTGGTCGGTAAATACCTAAATTCTATAACCTATAATTGAATCAGGTCTGGACAAAATTCAGATTAGGTTTAATACAGACAAGATCTCAGATTAGCCTATTGCTGTGTTCATATTTTACATCCTATCTAAAATTAATCTTGATCTTTGACAATGAAAAAAAGATAAGAGATTATGTTGAAAGATGAAAGATTAAAGATAACTTTTAGGAATTTCTTGTACCAACATATATATTACCTAAAAATGTTTAAACTGATTCTTCTTCTTACATTTTATTTTTGTGTGCCACTTGCCTATTCGTAATATAGGAATGTTTAATAGATCTCACATGATTAAGGAAGAGATCAAGATATGGCCTTGGCAGCTTGGCTTGAATCATGCACCACATGGGTGGAAGTGAGATAAGAACAAAAGCTAGCCCATAAATATTTTTCACATGTTATTCACATTAAGTTTGAAATAATCACCGACTATAAATTTGTGGTGTCGAGTTTGTTGATTGCAAGAAAACAAAATTATAATTTATGTCTCGATATTAAATGGGATGCATTACTCGGAAATGTCATCTTATATATTGACATGTGGGGTTAAGTTTATTATTCTTTTTTGATATGGGAGGGTCCGAAGAATATATGAAAGTCATGTAGCTTTGCAAAATTATTGTTATCTATTTTATCCCTTCAAATCAAAATGATGGGCTATAGAGACAAACCGCGAAAATATTGTCTGCTAATGAAATAACATTTCAAAGCTATAATAATTTTGATTAGTATCTTTTAAGACTATTTCCTCAAACTAATGTCACCATTTACACCCTATGTTACCTACAGATGTTGTGACAGGTTCGATGGCCTAATCTGATCTAATTCTACCAAGCTTAATATTAAATAATTTTGATTGTGTTTGCCTTGTAGAAAACATAGCCTCGTTGTTCACTCACAGCTGAGTCTATTGTAATCAAAGCCTAGTTACTAAGATTCAAAGCCATTCCGATTCAATTGGCAATGATTCTTTTAAACTTTTGAAAATGTACGCGTAGGCTGTAGATTTTGTTTCGTCGATCCATCACAATATCTAGTTCTAACTAAAGACATTTAAACTTGGACTCTAGCAATGATATTAAGGTTCTTTACATACAGTTGTTTCGTCAAGACATTATAAATAAGCGAATAATCAATTACAGTATATGCTTACTATAGTAGTGATGAGTTATTTTAAGTACTAATATTTGGATATCATTTTGTATTCCTGACCAAAAAAGAAATTGTAATAAGCTTTTCGTTAATCTTTTTCTTATGGTCATTTTTATATGTTATGGTGCATATATATATACTAGCTAGTTTACATATATACCTAAACGTATTAATTAATGCAGTATGTGATTGGTGATGGACTCAGTTTGTAATTGCTTCCAATTAGCTACAACCAAAACTTAGATTATAAACAAACAAGAGTACACGAGGGGATTAGGGATTTGTGGTTAGTGAGTTGCTTTCGCCTAAACGTCGGAAAGATATTGTTATATAATCACTATGTGTATTAATACCAGTTGTCACATATAAATTTGTAATAAAATAAGTCATATGATTGCGATTGACGATTGTTATCTAAAGGGTTTTCTTATACGTACTCAACCGATTTAAAGTTATAAATTTATAAAAAAGAAATTGTGATGTCAAAAAAATAATATGAAAATTGTAGTTTTAAATTTACATTGTCTTAAATTTAAACAGTGCACTAATTCATTTGGACAAATTAAAAAAAAATGAAAATAAAAGGTTTGAGGAGTTTTGGATTTTATCTAAAATCTAAGATAAACATTTTATTGGAGGTGAAGACTGAAAGTGATGTGTATATGCTGTTCTTTTTGTCCATCGGAAAAAATGGAGGTGATGCAGAGGGATCCACGTGTAAGATTTCATGTGGCGTAGAAGATTAGGTTCGACGTTGAAAACTATACAAATAATATAGAATACCATCCTAATATTATTTTCAAATGGGAAAATCAATTTGAGGACCGACTCTTACCAACAACTATTTTGGCTCTTTTTAGATGCCGCCTGATCTAACTACACCAATCATTCATGCATTGCCTCAAAGATAATATGACTTTTCATGTCCACGAAAATATATATTCCTCCAAAATAACTTTTCTAAAAGAAAATTATAGCAAGTACTGCTTTGGTCTTGGTCGTCGTCTTTTATCGTTTCTTACAAGTAAACGTAGTATATTGATAAAGACTACTATTTAAAGGTCCACACATAGATTCAGTAATTGGGTTGAACCAGATTAAGGTAAACTGCGATTCATATATGGAATTAATTCAGACAATGAGAAGCCATGTTAGATTCATGAAACATGAACTGGTTTGTTTGTAATAGGCAGTTACATGCAAATTGATCCGCACAACTACCTAAAACTCTTAAAAACCATTGTCTAATATATAAAACTAGTTCCTATCGAATCAAGCTCTCTTTCTAGAAGACTAACTAAGCAATCAATGTAAACTAGTCTCGTCGTTGTGTCATTACTCTCATCATCAGATTCAATTCTCGTAATGTTTATTATTGATAGCTAAAAAAAATGACAACCCTAGAGTAGAATTACGTACAATCCATTGTTGTAATTAGGTCACATAAATTTACAAATAGTAGTTTGTTTTTCAGTACACAACTCATAATTTCAAGCATAATTCTATCTACATTGACACGTAATGAAGACGTGTCGTAAAAGCTTACTTGGATAGGACTTTTTTGCAAGTTGCAATGAAACTCGTGGTTAATGCCGCCACATCTGAAATTCTTGGAAAATTCTTCGAATATACCTTTTAATAATACTCATAAATTCATTTTTCTCACATAATTTAATCCATTTTACATATTTGAGTCTCCCACTGAATCGAAATGTTACAAAATTAACGTATCTATATAATTTGTAAGGAAGGTCATGCAAATCAATACTTTTTTTTTCTTTCTCTTTCAAATGGCCATAAAAGAACTTTAAAGCATGTGACTTTTCTCTGCATGTTTAGCAAAAAGTTTGTTTATGAGGACGTATAAAATTAACTGTCATGTTCTTCTGATCCAAATTTTTTATAGATTTTATAGTTGGTAAAATCTTGAGCCACAAACAAGAAAACTTACTAGGTAGTTCTAAAGAATAAAATCACAACTGTTAAGTATTAACGTAGAATATTTTAGTTCTGATTTTTTTTTTTTTTCATTTTTTCGTTGATATCTATTAATCTATATATGGTAACTTTGCCTATTCTTTACCTTGGACTAACAATGTTATTGACCACCATAAAAAAGTGATTAACGAACTGATCGTTGAGCATAGTCAATATCAAAATACAGAAAGAACGAATATACAAAGAAATATTTAATGAATCGAATCAACAATAATTGAAAAAGCGTATTACGTGGTAAATCAAACGGTAATATTATATACTCTTTGATGTCATTTTTATTGTAGATAAGGAAAATAGAAAAATACAACAATAAATAAAGTTTTTAAGAAAATTAGTAAGAATAATAATAAAAAAAGAGTATATTTGAGCTGGTGATGCTTCATCATCATCGTCTTCACCACTTTGCTCCGACAGGTCACCTTAGTTTGCTTTTCTCACGAAACAAACAAACTTCCTATTTTCTTCTTCTCTTTTTCCAGACCATGAGAAACATAATTGAGCTCCTTCTGTGAAAAAAAACTCATCTTTAATCTCTTCCTCTTGGATTCGGAGAGAGAAACAAAATAAGAGAATTGATTCTCTCTCTCTCTCTCTCTCTCTCTCTCTCTCCTATTTTATTGTGTTCCGATCTGATCGGATTTTTCTTTTTGTTATCATTTAATTTTTCAGGTTCATTTTCGATTTAAATTTCGATTCTTTTTCTGGTGTCGACGGAGAAATTTCTCGGTGGCAGCTTAAAGTTTTGATTTTTCCCTTGTTTTGTTCACCAAGAAGAACATATTTCTTCGTTGATTCCAATTTTGTGAAACCATTAGAAGAAGAAGATAATAAGCTTATGGTTCCATCGGAGATAGAAATTCTGGGAGACGAATCTGATCGTCGTTTCGCCAATCTGAGAGGTGTGCGGTGGCGGGTGAATCTCGGTGTTCTTCCGTTTCAGTCTTCTTCCATCGATGATCTTCGCAAAGCAACTGCTGAATCTCGCAGAAGGTAAGCAAAGCTTAAGCTTTTACCCTTTGCTGCAATGTTGTGTTGCCAAAGTTTCCTTATTTGGGGAATTTTATGGTCAATAAGAGATTTGAGCTTTCTGGGTTTAGCAATGGATCTAATTTGGATTTTCCAATAGCGTAAATGTAATGGTATTACAATGTTTCTTGTCATGTTGTAGATATGCTGCTTTAAGAAGACGTCTCTTGATAGATCCACATTTGTCTAAAGATGTTCGAAATTCTCCTGATCTCTCTATCGACAATCCCTTATCCCAAAACCCTGGTATGAGCTTTTCTGATTCCAAATTTGTCTTTTAGAGTATTGGTGAGATTCTTGGGTGCTGATTATATGACATTTGCAATACAGATAGTACATGGGGTCGGTTCTTTCGTAACGCAGAGCTAGAGAAAACTTTGGATCAAGACTTGTCTAGGTTATATCCAGAGCATTGGAGTTACTTTCAAGCTCCTGGATGTCAAGGAATGTTAAGACGAATTCTACTCTTGTGGTGTCTTAAACATCCTGAGTATGGTTATCGACAAGGTACATTACAACATATTGAAAATAGTTAACTTTTGTTAATAAAGAATGTAGTTTTTGTGATGCATATTGCATAATCTGACATTTTTTCATGTTTCTTTGCAGGAATGCATGAGCTTTTGGCGCCTCTGCTTTATGTACTTCATGTTGATGTTGATCGTCTCTCTGAAGTGCGTAAAAGTTATGAAGATCATTTCATAGACAGATTCGATGGTTTATCTTTTGAAGAAAGGGATATTACTTACAACTTTGAGTTCAAAAAGTTTCTGGAGGATTTCACAGACGATGAGATTGGTGGTATTCAGGGGAACTCAAAAAAAATAAAGAGTCTAGATGAGCTCGATCCCGAAATCCAGTCTATCGTGAGGTTAAGTGATGCTTATGGAGCCGAAGGTGAACTCGGGATTGTCTTGTCCGAGAAATTCATGGAGCATGATGCTTACTGCATGTTTGATGCTCTAATGAATGGAGCTCATGGTTGTGTTGCAATGGCTGGATTTTTCGCTTACTCTCCAGCTAGCGGATCCCACACGGGTTTACCTCCCGTTCTTGAAGCTTCCACTGCGTTTTACCATCTTTTATCGTTCGTTGATTCGTCCCTGCATAGTCATTTAGTAGAACTCGGAGTTGAACCTCAGTACTTTGGGCTTCGTTGGTTACGAGTTTTGTTTGGAAGAGAGTTTTTGCTTCAGGATTTATTGATAGTGTGGGATGAGATATTCTCAGCAGATAATACGACGAGAACAGATGAGGATAACAATAGAAACCAGAGCTACAAGATCTTTGATTCTCCTCGGGGAGCTCTAATCTCGGGAATGGCAGTTTCGATGATATTATGTTTAAGATCATCATTGCTTGCTACTGAAAATGCAGCTTCTTGTCTTCAGAGACTATTGAATTTCCCAGAGAACATTGATGTGAGGAAGATAATAGAGAAAGCTAAGTCATTACAAACTTTGGCTTTGGATGATGATGTACGATCATCAGCTCTGTCGATAAATGATGGCTTTGATCAGAGCATCAGTCCAGCAGTACCGGCGAGAACTAACAGTTTTCCTTCGGGATCTACTTCTCCTAAATCTCCATTGATAATTACACCACAAAGTTATTGGGAGGATCAATGGAGAGTTCTACACAAAGCCGCCGAGGAAAAGAAACAGAGTCCTTCTCCAATACAGAAGAAAAAGCCCTGGTTCAGGGTGAAAAGACTTTTCAGAACAGAGTCTGAGCCAACTCAGAGCGCCAAATCATCAAATGGGAAAAGTGAAGTCAAGGTATCATCTGTTGCGCGTAACTTGCTTGAAGATTTTAATCGGCAGCTTGTTTCTGAACCTGTGGAAGCTAATCCAATAGATGTTGTGCACAATGAAGATAGCTCAATTCAAGAAGCCGAGGATATAAACACGGATTTTGAAACTGCAGCTGAAGAGAGTATAGTAATGGAGGAGAATTCATCTGACGTTTTCTCAGATCCAAACAGTCCTCTCAGAGGCTCAAACTACATTGAGAATGATTCGGATAGCAGTAACGAGTCAAATCTATTTCCCGATGAAACAGTTAAAGATCAAGAAACAAGCGTAGTAGATTCGCCTCTTTCCATTTCTTCTCAACCGAGCATGGAGTTTATAGTATCTCTGTCTAAAGATCAAGAAACAAGCGTAGTAGATTCTCCTCTTCCCATTTCTTCTCAACCGAGCATCGAGTTTCCAGTAACTCAGTCCAATGATGAAGACAATGCTGCAGATAAATCTGTGGCCATTATCAAGGAGCGTAGTAAGGTTTTACCAGGAAAATTCCAGTGGTTTTGGAAGTTTGGACGCAATATCGCTGCTGAGGAGACGAGATGTAATGGTGTCGAAAGTAGTAAGAGCGATTTAGTTTGCTCTTCCGAGTCACATTCTCTTCCACAGGCTTCATCTTCGAGCAGCAAAGGAGACACAGACCAGAATGTGATGAATACTCTGAAAAACCTTGGCAATTCGATGCTCGAACACATTCAGGTACAAGTCACTCTTATTCTCATTCTCTTCATCTATGCTGAAAATATCAAATCAAATGTTCTGATGATTTTTGACCGTATGTTCAGGTGATCGAGTCAGTTTTCCAGCAAGAACGAGGTCAGGTTCAGGCAGGATTAATGGAGAACTTATCTAAGACCAATTTGGTCGAAAAGGGACAAGTCACAGCCATGACAGCTCTCAAGGAGCTTCGTAAAATTAGTAATCTTTTGTTGGAAATGTGATGGACCCTTTGATTCTTCTTGTTCTGCTCTGTGTACATATATATCTAAATTTTTTGTAAAGTATTGTTCTTTAGAGCACGGAATAAAGATAAAGGAAAAGTTTTTCTTGATATCTGTCGATTTTGCTGCAGAAAACCAAAACTTTTTGGTTATGTGATCATGTTTAAGAAGTTATCAATGATGCCTAAGTTCTGAGGTCCTCTGCTTTGAACATTAGAGGCAAAAGCATAATGATTGCTGCTCACATACATTACGTTTTGGAGTCTGAAGGGTAAAATTTTCTGTACTTGCACATTAGATCGAAGAAGACTAAAGTAGAACACAACACTTCTTTTTTTGAGTTGAAGAAGATGAAAGTATGCAGAAAAAGAGTCTACTTCTACTCTATGTTGTGAAAACCAGGGAGTAGTGAAGTTATGAAGCCGAACACTATCATCTGAATCTCTTTCACTATCCCCCACCATTGATTCCCTTGGTTTCCTGCGTCGACGTTTTCATTTTCATTTGCATTTGCTCGGTTACCATTATCAGCTTCATTCTCTTGTCCCTCTGCGCAAAAAATAGAAAACAAAATCCTTCTGCATAAGTTGTTGTGATGGGTTCAGTATATACCATGGGAAAGAGATATTGCAAAGTAATATACCGGGAACTGCATTTTCGTTTAGTGGAACTGCAGCTGCAGGATCATTATCAGCTCTGGCAGCAGGTCTATGTGGTCGAGGTGGTGGTACTGCTGCTCTATGCATACCTTGAGAGAGCCATCGCACAAACGGTGCAAGAGCCCCAGTTTGGTATCTGTCATGTTTGCAACACCAAACACAGATCAAACTCTATATCAATGCTTTTTCATGAACTTATAAACTTGCTATGAGGGAGTAATGGGACCATATAAACAACCAACAATTGATCATGAATCATGCACTTGAGAGGTCGTTGTATATGGTGAAAACCATAAGACGACACACCAGCATAAGATTGAAATTAAACAAGATTCTCGAGACTTACAAGTAAATTATGGTAGCAAAAATCACAAGAACAGCGAGCCTTTGTCTTGATCCATCTTGGTTGAACAAAAAGATAACAGCAGCAAGCTTGAGTATGAGGAACAAATCAAGCTGAAAAGCGATCTGAAATCTCCTTTCCACGACATGCCTTTGATTTGCAGGTTGCTGCTGCTGCTGACCCTGCCCGGCTTGCGCTTGATTCTCTCCCCCAGTCTCAGCCTCATTATTTGGTCTAGTACTAAACAAAATACTAAAATCATCAACCCCAAAAGCTTTAATATCAAGCCTATACATTCTCACAAGCCAATGAGCAAAAGGTACCAACTTGTTGACACAACAATGATTCTTCTAGCTAAATCAATTACCTACGACTATGATTCTTCTCCAGTGTTACACTGAGACACAATTTTACTACCGAGTATCGAAGCTAATCCATCAAATCCATGTGAAATTCTAAGGAACTATTACTTACGTTGGAACATTGTAAGTGAGAGGGATAAGATAATTTGAGGGAAGACCAGCGACATGTCCACCAAATTGATGCACAGGAACCGCATAGATTCCAGCTCCACGATTCATTTGTTCCTCGTACTGAACAGGATTGGATCCGGGAACAAGACCCGGATAAATAACCGGATACATTGGAGAATCACCATTAGGATAAGCTCGAAACCCAGAAGAAGACGCTGGATCCTGTTAATTGAAACACTCAGAAATCAAATCATCAAGTCAATTCGTAAACCCTTGAATTGATCCAGCGAAAGGGGAAAAATTAAGCAAGTCACAGACCTGAGGTTTGATCCCAACATCTTCAGGTTTCTTATCACCAGAAGAAGAGACCTTTTCTGGTTCTTCAGCCATTTTCAAAGGATCAAACTTTACGCTCTCTCTGTCTCTTGAATCCGCGAAATTGTTCTTCTTCTTCGTTTTTTCTGAAAGTCTGATAATTTTTTTCTTAGGAGGTGAACTTTTTTTTTGCTAAAAAAAAAAAAAAAAAAAAAAAAAAAACTTTTTTTTTGCTCTGCTCCTTCGTCAGCTTCTCCAATTAAATTTGGACACGTCACCAATGTTTGTGACATTATTATTTAGTTTCGTATTTCTGGTAAATTGCACAAAACATCCTGGTTCTTTACTAAAAGAGCAATTTTGGACAAAATAATAAAATTATGTTGTAGGAACTTAAAAAGTAAACAGAAATGTATAACCAATAACCAAAGTATCAAATCGAAATTGAAATTCAGTTTTGTTCATATGATTGGTTAAACTTTTTTTGTTCTCTCCAAAATATAAATCAAATAAGAAAACTGAAGCTCCACAAAAAACATCAGCCAAGGAACTTACTTTAATCAAGTCATGAGCATGAGTCTTGAACAAACAAAAAAACAAAACTAATCATCATCCGATAAACCAACCTTGGGTAGAAACATAGGACTCTCTAGATGATCCAAAGAGACTTTGATGATAGTAGCAAAGCCATCTCCAATTCCTTCAATCACAACTTTTCTGGCATTTTTTTCCTTGAGATCGTAATAAATAAAAAAGAAGGGGTTAGGGAAAGAGCACGGTGCAAATATAAGCTCCCCGCGGGGAGTGTACCCTCGAACCTGAATTTATGATTCCCAACTAAATTTGTCCAACAAGGAACCAACAGAGATGCTTTTGACCATTCTTGTTTACTGGCATCCTTCATAACCCACAAGTCAAGTGTACCGTTACAAGAGTAATTCGTTAAAGCTATCTTTCCAATGTAGTTCACCAGATTACAAGACCATACATATTTGTTATCCTTAGGGAACTTAATAACATTGAATTCTTCTGATCTCAGATTGAAGCTTATTAGAGATAGTTTATCACTGATCCTCGCTCCATAATACACAATCCCATTTATGCATATTCCTCGCCTTTTAGGATCAGCTAGAAGATGGTGATGCTTACATTCAATCATTCTCCATTCTTGTTTAGCTCCTAATGTGAAAACTTGATGCTCCTCCGTCCCAATAATTCTAATATATTTTCTGAAACGAACATATAGTGCCGTCATGCACAAAACTTTGTATAGATCATTAACCGGATCATATCCAAAAAATGATACTATATCTATGAACCTTTTCTTAGTTTTGAGTTTAGGCAAAGTTACGAATTGACCAGTACTAGGATTCCCAATCGACACTTTAGTACCATTTAGACAGCAGATCAAGCCCCGGACGGGTGGAGAAAAACGATACCCTAAAACAGGATTCAAAGTCATAGTTACCCTGTGATGATCACAAGACGGGCCCTCCAGGGATCTGGAGTGCAAGAACTGCATCTTGAGACGGGAGACTGAGACTGTCAAAAGGAGACGAGGCAGAGTTGAAGATCGAGTCAGGTACAACTCCGTGAAATCTTTGTCGAGGATGATCGATGACCAGTGTTTAGAAACGAAGATGAGATTGGCTACGGATTTGGCCGGCAATTTCAGGAAAATCTCTATCATCAGCTCCAGAGGAATATTCGAAAACAGATCGTTTTCTTCACTTTGGTCGTCTCGTTTCTTCCTGACCTTATCCATGGGGAGTTTCGGTTCTGCTCACTGTTTTCTTATTTTTTTACTCTTGATTGGTTAAACCCTAATCGTCCTTATATTTTTGGCAAGTCGAAACCCTAATATCCAGAATAAAAAAAATTACGCAAAGTTTCGCCTAATTAATTAATCTCCAAGGAAGAAGTTAACAGTCGATGAATTAAAAGTCCTATACAAATACAACTTACTACAAGACAGCTGAAGCTGAGGTTCGGAAGTGGAACGAGAGGAAGTTGAGTTTGAGTAATTTGTTCTTGCCTTGCGAGATTCAAGAGTTGTTTATGGAGCCGCTAAAACACTTGGGCTAAAAAGTGAAGACTAGTGGAGAAACTTGCAAAATCCCTGGTTTTTAGGCTATTTCAAAGTCCGTGCGTAACACGATTCCTGCTGATGAGCTTTGGTTATTCCTTTTTTTTATAAGTCAATTCTTTGTTTATTTTCTACACAAATTTGGAATAAAACAGAAGTATCAAATCAATGGAATTCAGTTTTGTTCATTTGATTGGTTAAACCTTTTCTGTTCTCTCCAAATATAAATCAAATAAATAAAAACGAAGCTTGTATAAGCTCCACACAAAACCAAACCAGAACTTACTTTAATAAAGTCATGAGCATACAATGCCATTAAACAAAATAAAGACTATATCTTAGACAACTATTATCCAAGATCTTACATGCGGCTTGAACCAAAAAAAATGAAGGAGATACGTTACATGCAACAAAGCCAAAAAACTAGTCATCATCCGATAAACAAACCTTTGGTAGAAACATAGGACTCTCTACATGATCCAAAAAGATTTTGATACTAGCAAAGTCAACTCCAATTCCTTGAATCTTAACTTCTCTAGCATTTTTTTCCTTGAGATCGTAACAAATAATAAAGAACGGTCTAGGGAAATGACACGGTGTAAATATAAGCTCCCCGGTACTAAGTGTACCCCTGAACCTGAATCTTTGACCCCCAACTAAATTTCTCAAACAAGGAACCAATAGAGAAGCTTTTGACCATTCTTGTTTACTGGCATCCTTCATAACCCACAAGTCAAGTGTACCGTTACAGTCGTAATTCGTTAAAGCTATCTTTCCACTGTAGTTCACCAGATAACAAGACCTTCGATATTTGGCATCCTTAGGTAACTTAATAACATTGAAGTCTTCAGATCCCAGATTGAAGCTTATTAGAGATTTAGATAGTTCATCACTGATCTTAGCTATATAATACACAACCCCATTCATACATATTCCTTTCTTTTCAGGATCAGCTAGAAAATGGAGATGCTTACATTCAATCATTCTCCATTCTTGTTTAGCTTCTAGAGTGAAAACTTGATGCTCCTCCGTCCCAATAACATCTTTTTTACCTTCTGAAGGAACATATATTTCCGTCATGCACAACACTTTGTATAGATCGTTGACCGGATCATATCCAAAAAATGATACTATGTAACTTTTCTTCGTTTTGACTTTAGGCAAAGTTATGAATTGACCAGTAGTAGGATTTCCAATCAACATTTTAGTACGATTTAGACAGCAAATCAAGCCGCGGACGGGTGGAGAAAAGCGCCATGAATCAGAAGTACTAGGTAACCTGTGATGATCAAAAGATGGATCCTCCAGGGATCGGGAGTGAAAGAATTGCATATTGCGACGGTAGACTGAGACTGTGAAAAGAAGACGAGGCAGAGTCGAAGATCGAGTCAGGTACAACTCGGTGAAATCTTTTTCGAGGATGATCGATGACCAGTGTTTAGAAACGAACATGAGCTTGGCTATAGATTTGGCCGGCAATTTCAGGAGAATCTCTATAATCAGTTCCAGAGGAATATTCGAAAACAGATCTTTTTCTTCGCATTGGTCTCGAATCTTGGACCAAGTAAGACATTTTTTATATTTCTTCCTGACCTTACCCATGGGGAGTCTCGGTTCTGCTCGCTGTTTTATTCTTTTTTACTGTTGATTGGTTAAACCTTAATCGTCCTAATATTTTTGGCAAGTCGAAACCCTAATACAAGAAAAAAAAAGAGTTACACAAAGGTTCGCCTATTTAATTAATCTTCAAAAAAAAAAAAGTTACACTCGATGAATTATTATTAGTCCGATACAAAACAACTTACTTGAAGAAAAAGCTAAAGCTTAGGTTTGGAAGTGGAACGAGAGGAAGCTGAGTTTGAGTAATTTGTTCTTTGCCTTGCGAGATTCAAGAGTTGTTTATGGAGCCGCTAAAAGAACTTTGGCTAGCTGTTTATGCACGTGAAGACTAGTGGAGAGAATCTTGCAAAATCCCTGGTTTATAGCCTATCTCTAAGTCCTTGCGTAACACGATTCCTCTGCTGATGAGCTTTTTGGTTATTCCTTTCTTTTTTCCATAACTCGATATTGCGGTTTCTTTGTTTATTTTCTACACAAATATGGAATAAAACAGTTCTACAAAATCTATCCTACCTTTTTTGTTTTTTGACATAAATCTAATTTACCTTATAAGTTTCGAATTTAATATAGAACTTACATAATTGGTACGAAAACTAATTTATGGTGATATTCTTCTATATATGTTGATTTTTTTTGGTTAAATAATGGCTGTACAGTACTGTATTCTGTATGTAGCAGGATTGGCCACCTATTTTTTTTTAAAATTATATTTTACATATATTTTACACATACTAAAATCTAATTTATAGTCCATTCTTTTTTTTTACGTAACATTGATATTGGAAACTTATAACTTTGATAATGGATTCAAACTAACTCATGGTATTATTATTTGTTAAAAATTTCACTTTATGGGTTAAGAGATCATCTTTGAATCCTCCCATTTCAATTATAGTTCACCACTAATGTAATTAAATGTTTTAAATGATGAGAAAATTGGTACGATACTATAAAAGAAAAGAGTGGAAAAAAGTGAAAAACAAACCCTAGTTTCGGTGTCAAGGTCATCGTTAATTATTTTAAAGTATTAGTAAAACTAAAGAAACAAAGTGGAGAAGCCAGTTAAGAGTGAAATAACTATATATCGCCACCACCGTAACGAGAGAAGTTAAATGGAAAAGCCATTCGATGGATAACTATGGAAGGAGAGACGAATAAATCTGGCTCAGAGATGAGGACGCCATCAAGAGTAAAACCAGAAGCTGAATTGTTGGTAACGACTATAGAGTGTCCAGAGAGAAGTGTAGGAATGCGAGAGAAAGGCATCATGAGACTTATGACTGAGAAGTCAAGCCATTGTGGAACTATGTGGTAAGAAGCAACGAGTGGTGACGTGGCGTTGATTCCTTCTACGGATGTTTTGGGGAGGAAGAGAGTTGAAGTGAGGACTGGACCGTTTAATTCGTCGTTGTTGTTGAGGAACGCTCCGCTCCAATCTTCGAAAGAGCCGCTTGAGATCATTGCGTCTATGATTTTGGTTGCGATTTGGTTTTGCTCCGTCGTGAGAAAGGGAAGCGAAATGGAGGATGTAATGGTGATGATAGTGATGATGAGGAGGAAGAGGAGGAGGTGCTTGGTGGTTGCCATGGAAGAAAATATGAGGAATGTAAATTGTTGTAGTGTTGGAGGGTTCTTTTTTTTTGGTATATAAAAGAATAATCTGTTAGGTGAATCATGTAAGTTTTGTATTTGGTTGTAGTTGGAGAATGCAAAAAGTTATTAAGTATTTTCAAGTGCATTTAACATGAGTCATGGCTGATTTTGAATTTTCTACAATTTTGAGATTTTTACAGAGTATAAGAATATATATCATGATGATGCTCATGATACTGAAAGTACTGGTAATGATGGGATGATGATGATAATAATACAATGATAGTTTTATGAAGATACAAATATCCATCTTTACCTCGCTCGAGGAACCATTTCAGTATCGAGATTCATCGTCACCCTTCTCACAGGATCCTTATGGTTACTTCGATCTGTCATTCTCCCAAAGACACTCTGTTTCAGCTCCATAACGACTTGGCTCATCGTCGGTCTTTGCTCTGAACTCTCAGACGCAGAAGCCAATGCTATTTCAGTGATCTTCCAAGCCGAGCCAACCTCAAATTTATCTCCTAGACGTTGATCCACAATGCATTTTATGTCTCCATTCGCCAACATTGAACCAATTTGATCACTTAGATGCACACTCTCTGTTCTTGAACGCGAAATCGCCGGTTTTCCTATTATGACTTCAAGAAGAACCACCCCGAAGCTGTAAACATCACTCTTCTCATTCATTTGCGTCATGTAATACCTGAATTTAGGCAATAAAAGGATTTGAAACACAACTGGTTAATAAATAATTATACGTCTACCGCAATCAGGAATCTAGATTCTAAGTGTACAATTTTCATTACTCGGGGTCTAAGTGGTCCCGTCGACAACGGTGGACTAAAGAAAGATAATCTTCGTGGACTAAAGAAAAAGAACCTATAATAGTTGCAAGTGACGAATATAAAATAGTTTCTTAAAGAAGTTGCCATAATCAGGGCTGTATTGGTCTTCTATCTCAAAAACTAAGCTCATCCAAAAATGAAACAATCATTCAGATCGCCTGCAGGTTTCACATTGAGTACCATGAAACATTCATCAGCACAGATTATACGTCAATCTACAGGATGAACCCTAATCTTGTAACTGTATAGACATGGATATTATCAGAAAATGTGATTTCCTTCTGATAGAACAGAGTTTTTACCTGTCCGAATACTAAAATAAATTTTCTTTGCCACCACAAGTTTAAGGGGATTTAGGTTGACTTCCAGTGCCATGTTCCGCCCCGCATGATGCCATACTCCATGTTAACTTCTAACTCTTTTGTAGATGTGGAATCATCTATCATTAAGAAAAAAATGACAAAAATGTATCACCAAAGACAAAAACTTCTGTTTACAAAATTTATAGAAGAGAAAGAACGCAAATAGAAAATGTTTGTTAATGTTTTGAAAAGAGATGATACATTGGAAGCCGTGTGTGTATACGATTTTGCTAGCTTGTTTCACACATTGCATCCAAGATCTTGCTCTATTCTACACCAGCCACACAAGATCAAAGCAGAAACATTGCCGCACTCGGCATGTTGTTCTTAACTAGCAAAACTGCTGAATCAATCTGGAACAGATCCTTAACTTAGGCTTATGATTATATCCGCCAATCATCCTTTTGACCTTCTTCTTCTCAGCATTGCATCGCATAATTTTGCTGCGTCTGCGTTATGTCTAACATCATGAACTCTAATGATATTGGCACCTCCTAAAATGCCTGCAGTAACAGAAGCAACAGTTGCAGCATCTCTGTCAGTGGCCTCAGGACGCCCACAAATATCTCCCAGAAATCTCTTCCTTGAAGGTCCTATGAGTATAGGCGCATGAGACACTGCTATACTTCTCTTAGCCATCTCTTCTCGGATTTTTGGCAGTTCCATAATAATATCTAGATTATGATCTACACTCTTGGAAAACCCAATCCCTGGATCAATCATAACCCTCCAAGCTGGAATCCCAGAGAGTTCCGCATCTCTTACTCTCAAGTAGAGTTCAGAAGCAACATCCTTGCAGATATCATCGTACTGCAAATTCTCTTTGTTCTGCATTGTACATGGATCTCCTCTCATGTGCATGGCCATGTAAGGAACCCCAGATTCTGCAACAACCTTATGCATATTTGGGTCTAAGGTTCCCGCAGATACATCATTTAGAATGTCAGCTCCATTGCTTATTGCTTCTGAAGCAACCTCAGAGTTGAAAGTGTCCACGGATATGAGCTTTTCCTCCATCTCTGGCATACCACGAACAGCCTCTAAAACTGGTAGTAGTCTATCTAACTCTTCTTGACTAGAAATTCTTGAGGCCATTGGGCGTGTGGACTGTGCTCCAATATCAATTATATCTGCACCATCAGAGATCATTGAGCGAACCCGAGAAACTGAAGACTCTATTGATTGAAATTGCCCTCCATCACTAAAGCTGTCGGGGGTAAGATTAAGTATACCCATCACATGAGTTTTGTTAGAAAAATCCCACAGTTTATCTCCTATTGGTAAAACCCTTTGTATACCATCTTGTCCAATCAGTGATTCGCCACCCAGTCTCTCCCACGCTTGGAAAATTCCACCAGGATGTATCGCGAGCGAATGCCAATGAGCAACTGTATCATTATCAACAGCTGATCCAAGCAAATCAACCAAAGGTGCTAACACAAATGACCTTTCCCACAGTCTCTCATGTGGTATGATCAGCTTATCAGAACTTATTCTCATCTTTCCGTAGAACAATATGTCCAAATCAAGTGGTCTTGGTCCATACCGAATACCATCCTCACGTCCCATGTCTTTCTCAATAGTCTTGAGAACACTCAATAGCTCATGAGGTCCAAGCTTAGTGACACCTCTCACTGCAGCATTGAGAAACCTTGGTTGATCAGTCACATGAACAGGAGCTGTTTCGTACAAACAACTGTGCCTGGTTACACAAATGCCACCACGCTTCATCAATCTCAAAGCCTCTCTGAAATTATTCATCCGGTTTCCAATGTTACTTCCTAAAGCAATCACAACTTCATGCTCCGTAGATTGAACTTCAACAGTTGTACTTGTTGCCGAAGATGAGAAAGCTGAGTTACATAATGCTGCAGCAACAAGTCACAAATCACACATCTTTCGAAACTTTTCTAAATGAAAAAACCAAATCAGCAGTGGAATCAATCAACTAGCAATTCCCACAGAAGTGAATCACAAGCTTCCACATCCAAGAACTAGCTGAGACTAGTATTTCCAAATCAAGTAATGTACAATGAAGAGAAGAGGAAGCTGAATATGTCAATTGCAGATACCTGGGGGACTGGATAAAGAGGAACAGTGCAAGCCAAGTGGAGATACGAGGGAAAGAGACTTCGACGAATAGTATCGGTGGAAGCAGACGCGACTCGCGGCCACAGCGGCGATTACCGCCGGAGGTGGTTCTGAGAAGCGGCGGAGAAGGAATCTTCCGGTGTGGATTAAATATTGTGACAGCAAAGGTGCCATTTTCGGTGACAGAGAGGCAGATGCAATCTAAAGTTTGAAGCTTTGTGCTGATGACTGAGGAAGATGGTGCAAGGTGAAACGGGTACCATCTGGGATCCGAATTAGACCCGACCCGTATATGCAAATAAAATAAACCAGGAAACCAACTGAATTATTTTAATTAGCGGTTATTGATCCGGTTTTATCTTTCTGAGCCGAATTCAAACAGTACCGAAAAATCAAAGTGGAGATACTGTAAATCGTTAAATAGCGTTGAATAAACCGGAATTATAAATAGAAACCAAAGCAAAATCAACCCAAGATATTGGTTTTTATACAAAACCAGATGTCTACAAACCGGAACCAAACCAAACAATTCTTTATTGGCATTTTTGCCCTTCTCTGTTGTGTTTTATCTTCGAAAAGTCTCATTTCTCGATCCCCAATTCGTGGATTAGGGTTAAAAGGAACCATTTTTATTCTCATCTCTCAAACAACAAATCTCAGATCGAAGAAGGAAGAAGAGATCGAAATGGCGTTGAGAAGAGTTTACAGTGAGATCAAAGGGAAGAAGGTGACGGAGCTTCCCGGCTATTTGAAATCGACGTTTTCAATGGAGACCGTGAAGACCTCTGTGAAGAGAGGACTCGATAACTACAACGAAAAATACATTCAGACCAGCTCCGTTGATCCTATCCTTCATATCTGCTTCTACGGAATGGCTTTCTCTTACCTTGTTGCTCTCCCTAATGAGCGTCGTCATCTTGAGCATCAGCAGCATGCTAAGGAGCACGGTGGTCATTGATCTCGTCGGAATCGTTTCGATCTCGAGATGATTTTAGGTATTCTGAAATTCGATCCTTTTGATTGTGTGGCCTTTGGTTTATCAAAATTTCGGATTTTTTTGGTAAATGTGTATCATTTGGTGAACTGAGATTTTGTTATATGATTTGGGGATTTTAGTTAGTATCTGTATGTTCCATGAATGTCAAATTTGCTATCTTTGTTTCGATTTCGATGTTTTCCATTGTAAAGGATTCATCTTTTTTCAAAATTTGTGGACTTTTTCAAAATTCTGTAGATGAGTTTAATCTTTATCAAAATTTGCTTTGATTTCAAAATGGTTGAGATGTGTAGTTTGGTGACACTGTGACCATATTTAGCTTAACCAATGTAGACTCTTTGGTAGTTCCAGTATTTTCTAATATGTAAATGGGTTAAATCTTTCTCAAAATTCTATCTGATTTCAAAATAGCTGAGATGTGTAGTTTGGCTATACTGTGACTATGTTTAGCTTCAACAATTTAGGTTCTTGGTAGTTGAAGTATCATATCTCATTGATTCTCATTGTTCTTTGGGGATTTGATGGTTGGATTCTATATGTGAAGTTTTCTATATTAATGTCAAGAAGTATCAGTTTCTAATGGATGGTGCTTGTGTTTGTGTTTATGAATGCAGGGGGTTGCTGTGAAATCTTTCTCTGCTTGATGGTGAGGACTAAAGAATTGTGTGTCTTATTGTTTTGTTTTCTTGAATTTTCCTGGATATTGTTGACCTAAAGGAAAACCTCTCTTTTGAATTGCACTCCATGATAGTCAATAATTGAAGCATCATGATGATATCCATGAATAATGAAACCTGTTTTGTTTTCCATGAAGTTGTGAATTCAGCATTTGTTTTATCATGTTTGATCGATTCAATGCTTGGATCCAGCTGAAATGATGCATAATTGATTATAACCATCTAAAAAACAGAATCGTTCGAACATAATTTTCGATGTAAATCTTAATCGTCTTTTATTCATTTCCCTTCAAATCAAAGACCTTTATATGGATTTCAAATTCAAAACAAATTGGCAAGGTTGTAAAATACAATAGTAAAACTGTAAAAGTGTGAAAACAGTAGTTAACCCAAAATAAGAAGAACAATAGTGAAACATCGAAACTCTCATTACTTGTCATTTATTGGGCCAAAGTTCAAATGAAAAGAATTCTAGTATAAAGCTAAAACCAACTGAAAGGCCGATGGGCCAGCTTTTACTTAGCCATATTAGGCCTTATGCAGAAATTCGTGGTCGACATGTTATCTATACAAACATAGAAAACAAACTACTAAAGTGTTGGTTTTTGCAGTTATGAGGAAGACATATATAATAATAATACGTGATTATGATGTATGTCCAATTGTGTAAATCATTGAACGTATCGATTTAGTAGTTTTAGTAAAGTTGTTTGATCCTCAAACAAGTTTAGTCGTAATCACTTTTGGGAGTATTATAGTGATATCTTCACGGGAAAGCCAAAGCGTCTTTTTCCTTTCTCATCATGATATATAGTAGATTACTCTATTCTTAGGGAAATCGTTCGTTAATGAACTCAATCGAAATGAAATCATATTGACCCCCAAAAAGATAGAACTTGGCACAAGGTGAATAAAATGTTCTATATACCTATCATTAATGATACTTCATACTCGGTTAGGTTGTGAGTTTTATACGAATAAATAAAAGGGCCATTTAATAATGAAGGGGTGTGTATATGGATGACATAAATACTAAATTCAATAGCATTTTTGTCGTTACACCTAATTTGAATATCCATTTAGTATAAATGATTGTTATATATAGACTCACGAAAAGTAAGTTGTCACGATTTCGCACATAACGAATTCTGTCCCTTTTGGACCGAAAGACATTCTAAAGTTACTTTTAAAATCATCAGCAACAAGGATTTTCCATAATCAGTGGGCAAACACAAATAATATTTGCTCTTGAAAAAAAAGTTCTTAAACCTTTTTGTCTGTAAAATGTAATAGTCTATTTATTCACTGAGATTCACTTGCTAAGTTCAGCTTAAACTGTTACGAAGATATGCATTAAAAAGAAAGAAAACAATTAGAGCGATGAATTAGGGATGTATAAAATCAAATAAGTGGGAAGTTTATTTTTGGTAGGTGTAAGAGGAATCAATGTTTTGGACAAGAAGAAACGTCAAATGACACATGATGTGTTTCGACTAAACGACATATCACCTGGGAACAATCCTTCACATGTGCCTTTCGATGTTAACTTTTTACGACCACATACCTCCAATTACTTAACTACATTACAAATATCTTCGTATTCTCAGTTGTCACTATTAATCTTCACTGCTAATGTGATATAAATCTCCCGTGTTCTACTACATATAGTTTTTAATTGTAGCTAAAATTCTTACTATATGAAATATAAGTACCTCCATTTTAACGAAAAAAAGTTGTTTTATATCAAGACTAGCATTTCTTCACATTTACATTTATGTTTATCCGTTTCAATAAAATTTTAGTTTGTGTGAAAAACAATGTTGGTGAAAGCATTAATTTCTTAGTTTGACCAGCGACATATGATCTACCTGTGTTGAATTCACACAGAAGAATTTTGGAATTGGAGCCTGGTAAATAGTTTAATTTCTTACACTTTCATGAGTTACTAGCTAGTAATATTTTTGGTTGGACACAAATATTATACTCCTCATAAATCTAAGGGCAACAAATTTTCTTGGCTTGGAGCCCACCAAATCGCTGGCACTAAATATAATCACAAAGATTTAACACTGATTTTTGAATAATTTAAGTTTTAAAAAACTTTAGTATGGAATTTTTTTCTTATCTTCATAATTACTCAAAAAAAAAAAAAAAGAGATATGTAATCCAAAAAAGAAACACAATCAAGTGGTAATTAACTGTGTTCATAATGCTTTTGGAGGGAAGCCGCGTTTTATGATTGAAACATGAATTCTAATCAAACATCATTACTCTTAATAATAATACTTTAGGTCCCATAAGAGATTATGAAATTAATATTTGAACTTTTTAGTTGTATACTTTTCTTTACCTTTCATCAATTAAGTCAACTATCTTTTCTCTCCCTCCTTGGACTTTTCACGTATTTATTTGTTTCTTCTATCTCTTTTTGCGTATATATATACGTATATAACTCTCATTCATTAAATTATTTTCCAATTCCTCCAAAACAAAAAGTTTAATTTACCTAGGATACCATCAAAGTATTCATCTATTTATTTCACATTTTTTACATTCTACTACTAACTAGTGTGAAAAAAACAAATTAGAGAATTAAAATACTAATAAAATACTAATACGTAGGATACTATCAAAGTATTGATCTATTTTTTTTTTGCATTTTTTTACATTGTACTACTAACTAACGTGAAAAAAACAAATTAGAGAATAAAAATACTAATAAAGATTCCCTTTTTGTGTTCATCATTATTAATCAATATTCAATTTCAACAACAGATTCACTTTAATATATATACTAGATGGTTAGATTTTTATACTTTACATAAACCTCGTATAGTGTGGTAAATTCCCACTACTATGCTACATGTATGTTTATATATTAAGATTATTAAAAATTAAACATAATCTTTTAAAAAAGCTACATATGTGTGAGAGAGTCACCATTATCAACGGTTCATTGTCTGCTTAGCATTTTTTTAAAAAGGTAATTAGATTTTTTTTTTAACGAATTAAGAAAAAGAACAAAAACCCTAATAATAAATCTCTAAAGTCCACACACACTAAAACACACTCTCTCTCCGTCTCTAACTAAAAAACTTGTCACTTACATTTCTTCTTTCTTTCATTTATCTCTGTTTTTCCTTCTTTTGATCTTTTTTGCAAGATCTCTATTTTTCTTCCAAAAAAGGAAAAAAAAAGAAGAAGCAAAGTTTCTCTTATATCATTCCCGTTCAGATTGTTCTATCTATCTGCACATTTGATTTATGTAGTGACTAATCTCACAGTCTCGTTCTCAAATTTGCTTTACTTTATCTGGTTGATTCGTTTCGTGAATCCAAGTAAGTTTTACTCTTTTTGTTTTTGCTTTTTGGCTTTATTCCATTCAAGTTTCAAGTTAAAAGGATCTTCTTTTGTGAATGACATGTAGAAGCATTTTTATTGCATTTAGTGTTGTTTTGTTTCTGGGTTTGTTATATTGCTTATTCCTTGCTTGGATGATTTGTGAAAGTGGGTTACTTCTTCTTATCTTTAATATTTTTATGTGTGTTTATAAATTCCTCAAGATTTGTTATTTTTTTGTCTTTCTCTGTCTCACTGATTGCTCACCCACAGTTGCTACTGTAGTTACTGTATCCTCTTCAAACAGTTGAATTTGTTTAGGTATATTTTGTCTAGAGAAGTTGAGTTTACCAATCTACAGTGTGATTGAAGTATCCCCAAGTTTTTATCTTGGAGTTACTTGGGAGTGGCCTTTAAGCTTTAAGCCTCAGAGAAGATTTGGATTGTGAATTGTCAGATTTAGAAAGTTTTGTCTTTTATCGCTGTGAAGGATAGCAGAACTATATCATAAGGTCTGAGAAGAGTGTTAGATTAATTGATCAGAGTTGTCTTAGGATATGTATGTGGTGGTGCTTTTAAGTTGCTTAATATCGGTTGTTTTCAGGGATACTAATGCTTTTCATTGAATTTTGATACTGCAGATTAGTCTAAAGCGAGTTAAGCTTGGTGCTTCTTTGGCGAGAAGCAAGATGAATATCGGGTGTAAAGTTCTCGTCTTTTTCACATGTTTCTTCTCTGTGACAGCAGAGATTTACATTGTGACTATGGAAGGAGACCCAATCATTAGTTACAAAGGTGGTGATAATGGATTTGAAGCAACTGCTGTGGAATCTGATGAGAAAATTGATACTACTAGGTACCTATGCTTTCTCTTCTTCAAGTTACAATCTTATTAACATCTGACTCACCAAAGGCTTTACTACATATAGCAGAGATGATTCTTCAATTTCCTTAGTATTGATTAGGCCTATATCATTGATGTGTAGTACAATGTTTTGGCCAAAATCTTTGGCATCTTCTTAGTGTTTCTATCTAGACTAACAATATGTTACCCCTTTTTGGCAGTGAACTGGTGACATCATATGCTCGTCACCTTGAGAGGAAGCATGATATGCTTCTTGGAATGCTCTTTGAGGAAGGATCTTACAAAAAGCTTTATAGCTATAAACACCTCATTAATGGTTTTGCAGCTCATGTTTCCCCTGATCAGGTGAAATCCGCTTCGATATAGTCTCTATAGATTTCCTTTTAATGTTTAATTCATAGCTTCTTACACTATTCCACTATATTAGTAGGCGGAAATGCTTCGCCGCGCGCCTGGTGTGAAATCTGTGAATAGAGATTGGAAAGTGAGGAAACTCACCACACATACACCACAGTTTTTGGGATTACCAACTGATGTTTGGCCAACTGGTGGTGGTTATGATAGAGCAGGAGAAGATATTGTTATTGGCTTTATTGACTCAGGGATATTTCCACATCACCCAAGTTTTGCCTCTCACCACACAGCATTACCTTATGGCCCTCATCCTAGTTACAAAGGGAAATGTGAAGAAGATCCTCATTCTAAGCTCAGTTTCTGCAACGGGAAGATCATAGGAGCGCAACATTTTGCTGAAGCTGCTAAAGCAGCTGGTGCATTTAATCCTGATATCGACTTTGCTTCACCAATGGATGGCGATGGACATGGAAGGTTTGTCTTGCTTATCTTTTTAATAATATACAACATTAAATTTTATGAAAAGCTTCTTAGTTTTCCCAAAGGAAATTAGTTCCAGGACAGGGTAGGAACAAGCCTTACATTCACAGAACATGACTAACTAATTCACTCACATGTCGCAGAACTGCTTCTTCCTGTGCACATTTTGATTTGTGTGCTTCTTTTTGTTCTAATAAAAAAAATTGGCCTTTCAGTCACACAGCAGCTATTGCAGCTGGGAATAATGGTATTCCAGTGAGGATGCACGGCTATGAGTTTGGAAAAGCAAGCGGGATGGCTCCTCGTGCAAGGTAGATAGATAACTGATCCAGAAATTGGTGGCTTTAAAGACATTTCTGTTCCTTTCTTCTAAATTAAATGCTATCTTGTTTCAGGATTGCTGTTTACAAAGCTCTCTACCGGCTATTTGGAGGCTTTGTAGCTGATGTGGTTGCTGCCATTGATCAGGTAAGCAAGAACTTAGCACACTACTAAATCGGATGAATAAAATTGTACCAAATATATGAAACAATGCTTTCTCCTGCTGAATTTGTTCTAGTTTCTTCATAGCTCTGCTTCTTTGTTCTGTTTTGAGAATCTTCACAAGTGAAATAATCTCTTAAACTGCTCACTCCCATGAATCTACTATGATTTTCTGAGCAGGCTGTTCATGATGGAGTAGATATTTTGAGTCTCTCGGTTGGTCCAAACAGTCCTCCAGCTACTACCAAGACAACATTCTTAAATCCATTTGATGCTACACTTCTTGGGGCTGTAAAAGCTGGTGTTTTTGTTGCTCAAGCTGCTGGAAATGGAGGTCCCTTTCCGAAAACTCTGGTTTCGTACAGCCCTTGGATAACTACTGTGGCTGCTGCAATTGATGATCGCAGATACAAAAACCATCTGACACTTGGAAATGGTAAAATGCTTGCCGGAATAGGACTATCCCGTAAGTTTCTCCTTTCTCTGATCTAAATATGCAGATCCACACAATAGTATCTTGTTTAGGAAGAGACTGTTAGTTTATTCTGAGTCTTTCTATTGTTTTTTTGTTGGATCATTATGTGTTTGTGCAGCTTCTACTCGACCTCATCGTTCATACAAGATGGTCTCTGCAAATGATGTTCTGCTTGGTTCTTCGGGTATGAAATACAATCCGTCAGATTGCCAGAAGCCAGAAGTCTTGAACAAAAGATTAGTCGAAGGAAACATTCTGCTTTGTGGATATTCTTTCAACTTTGTTGCTGGTTCAGCTTCCATCAAGAAAGTTGCTGAAACTGCCAAGCATCTAGGCGCCGCTGGTTTCGTTCTTGTTGTCGAAAATGTTTCTCCAGGAACAAAATTCGATCCTGTTCCTTCTTGCATTCCTGGGATTCTGATTACAGATGTCTCTAAGTCAATGGTAATACAGTTTCGTTGTGTTCACTAGATATTTCCTCCTTCATCTTTTCCTCGACTTTGAATGCCCTTTTTTCTTCCCTAGGATTTGATTGATTATTACAATGTCACAACATCAAGAGACTGGATGGGAAGGGTAAAGGACTTTAAAGCTGAAGGAAGCATCGGGGACGGTTTGGAACCTATTCTTCACAAATCCGCACCTGAAGTTGCTCTGTTCTCGGCTCGAGGACCCAACACCAAAGATTTCAGCTTTCAAGATGCTGATCTCCTCAAACCAGATATTCTTGCTCCAGGCTCTTTGATATGGTCTGCTTGGTCTGAAAATGGGACAGACGAGGCTAACTATATCGGTAAGCATTTCCAAAAATCGTGTCAGAATTATCCACAAGTACTCTGGAGAAAGAACCTAAATGTTTAGTTCTTGACTATTGAGCAGGCGAAGGATTTGCACTAATTTCTGGCACAAGCATGGCTGCACCACACATTGCGGGCATAGCTGCTCTTGTGAAACAGAAGCATCCTCAATGGAGTCCAGCTGCCATCAAATCAGCTTTGATGACGACTTCAACAGTCATAGATCGAGCAGGAAGGCCTCTCCAAGCACAGCAATATTCTGAAACAGAGACAGTAACACTTGTTAAAGCCACTCCTTTTGATTATGGAAGTGGTCATGTCAACCCAAGCGCTGCTCTAGACCCTGGTCTCATCTTTGATGCAGGTAAATACTCTTACTCCATTGACATACCTCCGTTTTCTTTATTCCCTCTTCGATCTCTCTGGTCACTAAGACACTCATTTGTTTTATTCGGTTTATTGAATTTTCTTGAAGGTTATGAGGACTATATAGGGTTCTTGTGCACCACGCCGGGTATTGATGCTCATGAGATAACAAACTTCACAAACACTCCATGCAATTTCAAAATGGTTCATCCTTCAAACTTCAACACGCCATCCATAGCCATCTCTCATCTCGTGAGAACACAAACCGTGACGAGAAGAGTGACGAATGTAGCAGATGAGGAAGAAACATACACAATCACATCGAGGATGGAGCCAGCGATTGCCATCGAAGTGAGTCCTCCTGCAATGACAGTAAGAGCAGGCGCCTCTAGAACCTTCTCGGTGACTCTAACAGTGAGATCAGTGACCGGAGCTTATAGCTTCGGAGAGGTTACATTGAAAGGAAGCCGAGGACATAAAGTGACTCTCCCTGTGGTTGCTATGGGACAAAGGCGATGAAGAAACAAATATGAGATTTTGTAACATTATTATTGTTACTCTTTTTGTAATATGCAGTAATAATAAGAAGGTAGTTATGTCGTCCTGAGTAAAAAAGAATAATACAGTTTGTATAATTAGTTTATTTTTCTTTCTTTCTTTTTTAAACTCTATTTTAAAAGATTATAGTAATATGATTAAATGATATACATATATATGCGTTAGCTTTGTTAATTACTAATTTCATAACATAACATAACATATGTTTTTTAAAAAAAAACCTCTGCTTTAGCTCTGTTATTACTCTAACCCACCAATCTTTCTTGTTTTTTCCTAAAGATTTTTTTTGGAAAAAGTGATTTAAACGTTCTTTGCATTGTTCTCACTTTTTTTAATTATAATCTTGAACTTATTTACATGTAAAGAAAAAGAAAAATTCTTATAAAAACATTGAAATGTTAAGAATCAAGAATCTCACAATCAGTCCTCTGGAAATAAACCTTCATGGTTCGAAGATCATAACCAACATTATAATTCTGCTGAGCCATGGCACCAATAACGCTCATATCATCAAACGCGTTCATAGTCATAGCCAAGCAAAATCTATCTCCACTTTCACTGCTAACGAACAAACTCTCAACGTCTAGTGCCAGTTCAGCGCCGCCGGCGAAATGGAACGTGACGATGGGAAAGCCGTAGAGATCAAGTTTGAGATTCCCTTCGTAGCAAGGGTTCGTGTATTGCTCCCAACCTTTAACGCGCCTAAGAACTTCTCCTAGAAGAAAATCAATTTCTTCAGAGAGAGTTTCGTAAGCTTCTCTGGCTAGAATCGTTTGTGAACAGCCCGTGTCGATGACCGTGCCTCCTTGGGACCGATATCTCTGGAAAATTCCGGGTTCGATATCGAGAAGTTTCTCTCCTAAAGAGATCGCTTGCAGGTCAAGGTAGTAACGGTCTTGGAATATTTGTAAAGGCGTTGGATCGCCTTCGATTTTGGCGCCATTTCCGAGGATTAGATTGTTGTGAGGGTAAGTAGGATCGGTTACGCTGCCGAAGCAGTACGAGAATTTAGAGCCGAAATTGCGGGTTACTATAGAGAATGTACCAGGACCTAAACCTAGCACGCCGCTGTATTGAGTGAAACCGGAGTTGTCTTGTCCACAGCCGAAAACAATGTTTGGTTTAGAGATTAAACCGTCGTCAGATGTTTGAAATGTGAGTTTTTCTTCAGCTAAAACGCCTCTGGTGTTAGAAAAGTCGCGGTAGCGTAGGTGATATCGGCAGTTTCCAGTCTTTTCGTCGCGAAAGATTTGAGGCATGGCATGTGGTGCGGATTCACAAGAAGCGTTACGGTAAGTGGAAGATCTTGAAGGGTGAAAAAAGGGGATTGTTTGGGGGTAACATTTGCAGGGGAGACATTGGATCCAAGTTAGGTCACTACCTGTGTCTATGAGTAAGAGTTGCGGGACCGGTGGATCGCCGATAGAAATATTTGCAAGGAATGCTGCTGGATTCGGAAATGGAGTGACATGTGAGACGATATCCGCTATTTCCGTGGTCCACAAGTTATCTAAGCGAGAAGGGACGGGGGTTGACTTGGAATGCAAGTACCCAGCTTTTATTTTTGGTGATTTTTGGGTTTTGATTGATTTTGTGTGTAGCCTTAGCGTAAGTCGATGCGAGGTGCATTGCTTTGGGCACGTGAGGGCGAATAGAATGATAAGAAGTGCGGGACGAATACGTAATGTTAGAGAGATGGCCATTTGATAATCAAGAATGTGGTTTTTCTTCCAATCCTTATAATATGAGTCGAAAGAACAATGACATTGACTCTTTGTGTGAACTTTTTTTTCGTATGGAACATGATTAATTGAATTTACTAACATAACTTCAACATACCAATCTGATTATATTCTAGGAAAAAAGATTATGTTCATGTATCTCACGTGTTTAGTCTTAGATTCAAATATGTTTTCAACAAAAAGAGTACCACGATCATATATGTATCAACTATCAACTTTTCTTGTTTTCTTAATAATCAACGTATCACGGTCATGGATATCACATAGTAAACAAACAATTCTTGCCATCAGTTCCTCTTTAAACCTCAACACTTCATGCTCAACTAAGAGAAAGTAAAGATTCCTTTGCACCTAAAACTCTTAAAAGGAAAATATTTATTTATTTGCATCTTCTTTGACTGTTCTTTTGTTATTAATTCTTTGTTTCACACTTATCAACACACTCCTCGTTACATATATATGCAATGCTTTATGTAAAGTGCTTCATATATAAATTTTAAAAAATGGCTATTCACGTTACACCTCTCGTCTATCTCATCATCCTCAGTTTCTCTATCTCTGTAGTTCTTTTGTCAGCATCCCCAACTCTTGTTCTCAATCTTATTCATCCCCACCAAATTTCTTCCATAAAACCTTCACATGTCTACCTTATTGAGGAAGCGTCTACTGCACGTCTAGACTACTTGCAAGCTAAAGCAACCGGAGATATCATTGCACACATTTCCCCTCTACCAACAGCTTTCTTGGTAAACATTTCAATAGGGAGTCCACCAGTCATGCAGCTTCTCCATATGGACACGGGAAGCGATCTTACGTGGCTGCAATGCCATCCGTGCACCAACTGTTATCCCCAGAGCATGCCCATCTTTAACCCTTCAAGATCTTACACTTACGAACAAGAATTTTGCAAAACCTCAGAATACTCTATGCCTAGCTTACGATTCAATCCAACAACCAGATCATGCGACTACTCCATGAAATACATGGATAAGACAGGGAGCAGAGGCACACTAGCTAAAGAAACGCTGTGGTTTAATACCATTTATGGTGAGTTTTCCTCAGCTTCTTTAGCTGACGTTGTTTTTGGCTGTGGCCATGATAACTATGGTAAACCGCAACAAGGAACCGGTGTCCTCGGTTTAGGATATGAGAAATTTTCGTTGGTGCACAAGTTCGGTTCAAAATTCTCATACTGCTTTGGAAGCTTAGATGATCCTTCTTACCCACATAACGTCTTAGTCCTGGGAGATGATGGTGCAAACATTTTGGGAGATACGACACCGTTAGAGACCTATCGTGGTTTATATTACGTTAAAGTCAAAGCGATCAGCGTAGACGGGATCATTCTTCCGATTGATCCGTTGCTATTCCAACGTAATTCCCAAAACGGTTCAGGCGGCACAATACTCGACACTGGAACAACATTGATCAATCTGGTCAAGGAAGTGTATGAGCATTTAAAAAACAGAATTGAAGATGTTTTTGGCGGGAGGTTTACCAAGGCAGACATGCCTAATTCCGTGAAGAATAAAGTACTGGAATGCTACAATGGAGATTTTGAGCGAGATCTAGTCGAGTCCGGATTCCCGATTGTAACGTTTCATTTCTCAAATGGAGCAGAGTTGTCGTTAGATGCGAAGAGTTTGTTTATGAAGCTTACACCAAATCTTTTCTGCTTAACCATTTCCCCGAGCATTGGTGGTCATCTGAACGTCATAGGTACGATGGCTCAACAAAGTTATAACATAGGGTATGATTTCAAAGCAATGGAGGTTTCTTTTGAGAGAATTGATTGTGGTGTCCTCTTTGATTACTGATTACAATTAGTATCATCTATGTTCAGATCATGCCAAATCTTATATGTATATATATTCAATAATTCCACTTTCAACACGAGGATTCTTGATTGTGTGAAAAATAATATAATGTTATTAGTTGTTATAAGTTTTCATTGTTTCTGTGTTGTCACCATCTACTCATCCCAAAGGAAACTAGCGACAGATTAGATTCTTTGTTTTTGGTTTAAAATGCATATATCTACTCAATAGTTACCTATGAACCTTTATTATGAATTAAGATACACAATATAAGATTTTTAGTGAAGAAAAACAAAATCCCATCATCATGAACAACACGATTGTTCAAATAAATTAGAATTAGAAGTAAAAAGCTTAATTGGAACAATGTTGAATTAATAATCCAGCAAAACAATAACAAAACTATCTCAAGTATAAGACATACTTTGAAAACCTAGCAGAACATATTCTGCTTGCGATGCAAAATAAAACCCTAAAAGATAAATGGCTAATCAAAAAAGATAAACCAAAAAGAAACAAAAGGAAATCAATCCTCCATAGCCAATCGGTGCCGTATATGTTTAGACGCTTGGTATGCAAGTAACCATAGTATGCTGATTTGGCATTCTTGTTGATTAGGTCACCAAAGTATATCAATTTTGCATTCTTCTTGATTAGGTCACTAAAATATGACGATTTGGGATTCTCGTCGATTGGGTCATATTCCTTAATCTGGTTATGATTTGTAACTATTTCGATAGGTTCATCAATTAATAGTATCCCACCTATGCGAGCCTGTGAAGTTCCGACAAAAAGCAAGACGAGAAAGACGATGAAGAAGAAGCTGATTTTTCCCAATCGAGTGAACATTTTCGAAGGTAAGGCTATAGTTAGGGTTTGTTTTTCTGAGATAGAGATCACATGGGTACCTTTTTTTTAATTTATATGTGTGTTGTAATTTCCTTTTACTACTATGATAAAGTATAAAACTATTTATTTACTATACAATATTTTGGTTCGGGATTGTATTCGGAAGTATTTACCATATATACTCAATTGTGTAAATGGGCTGGACCCACAAAGTTCACCCACCGGCCACCGTTGATTAGATCCCCTGAACCTTCATGAAAACCAAGTCAAGTCAAACCAAGTTAAAAATTAGGTTATGATGATAAAAACGCTCTGACCAAAATTGTCACGCAAGGAATTGGCTAAAAAAGCATTTTTGAAACTCACAGCTTTCCCCATTTCTTTCGGATACCAACATATATCTTCAAACACAATTTAATTTAACAAAAAGAGGAATACGCTCATGGATCTCATGTGTTTAGTCTTGATTCCATAATTTAATCAACGCTTGCACGATCATGGATATTGACTCTTTGTGTGAAATTCTTATTCGTAGGGAAGGTTTCTGTTCTTGCATGATTCAATATTTTAGGCAAAATGATTACGTTCATGAATTTCACGTGTTTAGTCTTAGATTCAAATATGTTTTCAACAAAAAGAGTACCACGATTATGTATTAACTTTTTTTGTCTTTTGTTTTCTTTACTTTCAAAGAATAATAAAATCACGATCATGGATATCAAATAGGTGTTTTCAGTAGACTAAAAAAACAATCTTTGCCAAAGATTCTCTTCACACCTCAACACTTCATGTTCAGCTAAGAAAATGTCAAGATCCTTTTGTACCTAAAACTCTAAAAGGAATATGTTATTGCATCTTCTTTAAGCGTTTTTTGTGCTATAGTTTTTTTTTGTTTCGTACTTATTAACACTTTCTTCGTTACTCATATAGTCAATGCATATGTTAAAGGGTTTCAAATAAACCAAAGATGGCGATTTTCTTTACATCTCCCCTCGTCTGTCTCATCATCCTCTATTTCTCTATCTCCATACTTCTATTGTCAGCATCACCAACCCTTGTTCTCAATCTTGTTCACTCCCACCAAATATATTCCCTAGAACCACCACGTGTCTCTCATATCAAGGAAGCGTCTGTTGAACGTCTAGACTACTTGAAAGCCAAGACAACGGGAGATATCATCGCACACCTTTCCCCTAACGTCCCTATCATCCCACAAGCTTTCTTAGTGAACATATCAATAGGTAGCCCACCAGTCACGCAACTTCTCCACATGGACACGGGTAGTGATCTTCTATGGCTACAATGTCGTCCTTGCATCAATTGCTATGCTCAAAGTCTTCCTATTTTCGATCCTTCTAGATCTTATACTCATCGCAATGAATCTTGTAGAACCTCTGAATACTCTATGCCTAGCTTAAGATTCAATGCAAAAACCAGATCTTGCGAGTATTCCATGAGATACATGGATGGTACAGGGAGCAAAGGCATACTAGCTAGAGAAATGCTGATGTTTAATACAATCTACGATGAGTCTTCATCAGCTGCTTTACATGATGTTGTTTTCGGTTGTGGCCATTATAACTATGGTGACCCTCTAGTTGGAACCGGCATTCTCGGTTTAGGATATGGTGAATTCTCGTTGGTTCATAGATTTGGTACAAAATTCTCATACTGCTTCGGAAGCTTAGATGATCCTTCTTATCCCCATAATGTCTTAGTCTTGGGAGATGATGGTGCCAACATTTTGGGAGATACCACACCGTTAGAGATCTACAATGGTTTTTATTACGTTACAATCGAAGCGATCAGCGTGGATGGAATAATTCTCCCCATTGATCCATCGGTATTCAACCGTAATCACCAAACTGGTTTAGGCGGTACAATAATCGACACAGGAAATTCATTAACAAGCCTAGTCGAAGAAGCATACAAGCCACTGAAGAACAAAATTGAAGAGGTTTTTGAAGGAAGGTTTACTGCCGCGGATGTGAATCAAGATGACATGTTTAAAGTGGAGTGCTACAATGGAAACTTAGAGCGAGATTTGGTCGAGTCCGGATTCCCGAGTGTAACGTTTCATTTCTCAGATGGAGCAGAGTTGTCATTGGATGTGAAAAGTGTGTTCATGAAGCTTTCACCAAATGTTTTCTGCTTAGCCGTGACCCCTGGTAATATAAACAGCATTGGTGCAACGGCTCAACAGAGCTATAACATAGGGTATGATCTCGAAGCAAAGAAGATCTCTTTTGAGAGAATTGATTGTGGTGTCCTCTTTGATTACTGATTATAAATTAATATCATCGATCTGTTCAATTAATTATTTGTTTAAATCACGAAAATATCTTGCAAAATCTTATAGATTTAATTTTTCATAACTGTCAATATATATCTACAATAAAGATTCTTGATTGCGTAAAAATAAGATACATTTGTTAGTAGTTACATTTTCATTGTGAGTTGTTGTAAAATAGGGTTTATTTTTTTTTCTGTTAAGCAATGAATGCAGATCTCAAGAACACACATAGTTGGGATATACAAAGTACGATTTTACCAAAGAAAAAAATCGCATTACTTGGACATGAGTACGATAGTTTCAAAGAAATAATGTAGCACGAATCATTAGTAAAAATGCTTGGAACAACGTTGAATGAATAATCCAACAAAACAATAACAAACGATCTCAAGTATCATATAGATTTGAGAACTTAGCAGAACATCTGCTTGCGATGCAAAAGAAAACCCTAAAGGATAAATCTGTAACAAACAAAGATAAACAAAGAAGAAGGAAAAGGACATCAATCCTCCATAGCCATTCGGTTCCGAATGTGTTTAGACGCTTAGTATGCAAGTAAGCATGGTATGCAGATTTGGCATTCTCACTGATTAGGTCAACATAATATGCTGCTGATTTGGTATTCTCGTCGGTTGGGTCGACATATTCTTCAATTTGGTTATGATTTATTTGGATTTTATCAGCAGTGATGAGAGGGTAAAGATAGCGAGCCTTTGAAGCTCCCACAAAAAGCAAGACGAGGAAGGCAATGATGAAGAAGAAGCTGAGTTTTCCCAATCGAGTGGACATTGTTGGCGATAAGGTTAATTAGGGCTTCGTTTTGTTTATTTATATTGTGTTGTAATTTTATTTTCTTGTTAGGAAAAATATTAGATTTCATATGGAAGATATGACAATTTGTGGCAATATATAGACTTATTTACAAATTTAAAAACAATATCACAAAATGTTGGTTTGGTTCATATATATTCCTCAATTTGGTCATGATTAATTTGGAATTGTTCACCAATGATGATGAGTGGCCAAAGATTGCGAGCCTCAACGAAGCAAGACGATGAAGAAGCTGATTTTTTCCCAATCGAAAAATTGTTGGAGTCTTGGAGCAACATTGATTTGAATAATCCAACAAGAAAATAACAATCTCGAGTCTTATACATATTTTGAAAACCTAGCAGAAAATTTGCTTGAGATGCAAAAGAAAGCTCTAAATAATAAATGGCTAATCAAAAAAGATAAACCAAAAAGAAACAAAAGAAAATCAATCCTCCATAGCCAATCGGTGCCGTATATGTTTAGACGCTTGGTATGCAAGTAACCATAGTATGCGGATTTGGCCTTCTCTTTGATTAGGTAACCAAAGTATGCTGGTTTTGATTTCTTCTTGATAAGGGCAGCATAATGTGCCGCTCTGAAATTCTCGATGCCTGCAGGTGGCCATCGATTGAGAGCCTCTGAAGATCCCACGAAAAGTAAGACGAGGAAGACGATGAAGAAAAAACTGATATTTCTCAATTGAGAGGACATTGCTGGAGATAGGGCTTTTTAGTATGTCTTCTGACTTCTGAGACAGATATCATCATCACATTGGTGCGTGTTTTTATTTATAATCAAATATTTGTAATTTCTTTTTTCTATTAGGAAATCTATTTATGAAAATTACATATGTAATATTAGAATAAGGAATGAGCAAAGTAATAAAATATGATACTACTAATTACTATATTGTTAATAATAAAAAATATATCAAGAAGTTTGTAGCACTTGATAGAGTTCTTTAATTACATCAACGTCAAACACAATGTTTAGTCTGTCTGAATAATTTTTAGGATGTTTGTGGTCAAAAACCAAAGAACATATAAATGTGCAAAGAAACTCTATAAACCTGTATAATTTGTTTGTTTAACATTCTGAACACACAACAAAATCGATCCAAAAAAGAAAAAAAAAAAAACCGTCTAAAATTCTCCTTTTCACAACAGTAACGTAAAAATGAGATATAGCCAAAAAAACAGAGTAGAGAAAAAACCAACGTCTCCTTCCAAACAAATGAAGCCTAAACTGAGAATAAATCTTAAAGCTTCAAAGATGATTTTGATTCATATGAGTGGGGAAGACGAACATTGGTCAAAGAATCTGAGTGTATAGAAGAAAAATACCCTTTTAATCACAAATTCCAAGTGACTGATGTTGTGTAATTTGAGAAGAGATCCAACAGTTTATCGAGTGTATCCGGGTGAAATTTCCTTCCAAACAAGTAGCACGGTCTTTTGATTCCGTTCCACATACAAGGCATCCATATTTCTTCACCCTGTTGTTAGCCAAAGGGAAATGTGTTGTTTTATATAAAATCTTGAAAAAAGATCAGAGCTAAGAAATGGTTTCGAAAGCGCGTACCATCCCAACACTTGTGACATGTACGAGTGTGTCAGTAGACTGCAGAGAGATAGATCATTGGTTTAGTTTTCTTAGTTGAAGCAATGGAAGAAACTGATGCAAACGATATGGTTTAGTGTTTGGTTATATATTAATATACCGTGAGGTTGTTTAGTAAATCGGGTGTGATATCCTCAGGCATATAAGTTTTTGGATGCCACTTTCTCTCAGACCAATCAACTTGTGTTACAGTCCAGTTAGAAATACCACCGGGATCGAGCATCTGCAACCGAAATATATAAGAATGAAGATAAAAAAATGCAGAGATTTTTTTCATTTCTTCTTGAGTTGAAAAGAGTTCTTACATGAAAGAATGTTGGCAGATAGTGTTCATCAGCTATGCAGTTCTTGTTGTTCTCTATACCTGGCTGAAGAAACAAAATGCAGGCTTTTACTGGATGATTTATTTCAATAAATGTTATGCCTTTGTAAGAAAGAAAAAAGGAAGGTAGATAACATCTAGTTTAGGAGTTTTGCTGATACTCACCCCGCAGTAATCCCGAAATTTAGAGTAGTAAAGACTATCTGCCATAGTTGCTACAGCGTGCTGTCGCTTCATGGTGAACCACTGCATGAAGGAGTAATTTGGGGTTCATATGTAAATTTCGATTTATAAAATGGCAGACATTTGTTGGTCTATTACTAGTTCCTAAAGGATTTACTTGAGACTTCTGCCATGTAAATTGATACCAACACTGAAACAGAGCCAATTTTCCTAAGTGAGCATAATTACTAGATCAATGAAAATTGTTTACCTGTGCACCCTTTCGAAAATCCTTCTTTGGGATTTCAGGCAACATGTGATTCATATGCCTGCCTGCTCCATGTTGACCTGGGTCGTCAAAGCTGAAGAGTCGAAGGTAAATCAATTTGTAAGAGTTAAAGAAAGGTGGGAAGAAGAGTGAAAAGGTCTAATCTGATGAAACATGACTATTACCAGTCAACATAGCTGAGATTGCTGTGCATCAGGTAATTGTAAATGTATTCAAAACTTCGAAGTGGTACACAACTGCAAACCCAGAAACACTCAAAATGTTTTAGGAAAATTTAGAGTGATCAATGAGAAAGCAAGAAATCAAGAAAATCACCTATCAGAGAGTAAAACAAATTGCTGGTTTGAAGTGTCTCTGAGAGCATTAGCTAACAACCGTCTCTCTGCGTCAACCATTGATATCCTTCCCCACACCACCTGCAGATGAAAATTAATACACATTTTTCTTTCAAGTTAGTGGATGGTAGAAGAATATGAAATCTTCAAAAATAGGCATCAGAGAAGGAGACAAACCTCATCACTACGAATTTCGCGGTTGACAAAGTAACGACTGTAGTGAACTGGCGTTTCCTTTGATGCATGTATATAAACAGAGAATTTCCCTTCATGGCCCTGTTAAGAATGACAAAAATCTAAAAACATCAGCCAAGGAATGAAGTTCAAGAACAAACTTTGTTGCAAGTTCTATAAGGAGGCCTATTCAAGTAAAATGCTGCTGGCTCCAAATTGGAAACTTCCTTAAACAAAGGCACATTTCAGAAGAATAAAGCAAGTCATAAGAAGAAAAGTTTACCTGGAAAAATCTGTCCCAAAGCCTCTCAAAAGGCAATGTACCAGGAGTTAAAAACATGAATGCAATTTTAGAGTTCTTTCTAATAACAGGAGGTGAACTCAATATTTCTCTAATGACTACGCGAGCTGCAATCTCATCATCTGAATATTCCCTCAGAGAAGGTGGAAGCCAATCAGCTAAAGCTTTGCATCCTCTTGACGAAATCATATAACAAGCACGTTTACTATGATGAGGGTACATGTAAGCCGTAATAAAGAACATGGTGATCAGTGAAAGCACCATGATGATCCATACTCGTCGTCTTGCGGGAGGAGCACGGTGTCGAGCTCCAGGAAAAGACACGGGAATATCTCCTAAGTTCCCTATACTCCATCTTTTAACTGCCTTCATCTCATCAAAACCTTTATTTGCAAAGCCACAACAACACCTCAATAGCCTAATCTAGATGAACAAAAGCTAACTTCCTCTGGTGAATTAGAATCAATCAAAACCTGGAAAAAGTTACAGAAATAGAAACAAGAATGAATGTTCAATCCAAGAATGAAATTTTGAATTCATTTAAGATTTAGTCCAACAACTAAATTCTAGCTCTCCACGAAACCGAGGAAAAGTCAAACCAGCTTCACAGGTCCTAAAGCCAATTCGATAGAAACGTTACAGTGTTTCCACGCAATTATTGTAGTCAACGATTTCAACGAATGCTTCACGAGAGAAATGCTTTGAGGGATTTTAAACCATTTCCTCGGAAAATCATCAGATTTCCCGGAAAATACCAGAGCAGAACGAGATCAAACGAAGCGAAATCGAGACATTCGAGCTCCGTTCAATTTCAATTTACATTATCGGAAACGCATTCCGATCTCTTCCTAACTAATCGCATTCGCATCGCCCAAACAAAACAAAATTCCAAAATCGAAATCAACGAGAAACAATGTGAAAGAATTTAGAACCTGAAATTTACAACGGAACCAGATCCAAGCACAACGCAAGAGAGTCTCCCGAATCGTCGTGTTGCTAGATTTCTATATCTCTTCGTTTTCCCTCTGGTCAAAGATCTCGGGAAAATTCAAACTCTCAAAGAGCTATAGGTACACAAAACAAACGTTTATCTATGTGCATGTATAACGTCTCTTTGTCAGTTTTAAGATTTTCCTTCTGTTATATTTTTCCTCTCACGGATTCGTTTCGTTTTTCTCTCTCGCTATGAAATTGAAGAAATGCTTGTGAAAGAGCTACAGATATATCGATGACGATGAAGATGATGAAGAAGAAGACGAAGATGCCAATTGGGTTCGAAACAGAGGAAGCAAATTTTTTGAGGCAGAGATTAATATTACATTGGCGGATTATTTATATATATATATATGAAACTTATTAAACCTTATGATATGACGTGTAATTTTTCTACTGGCCAGAGTAAGAGCGCGTGTCTTTCTTTTCCCATAACAAGGTTAAGTAAATTAACAACGGTTATGAAAATAACAGTACAGTAAAATTTGATATTAAGATAATTTAATAGTTTAATCATGTTTTTGAGTAACAATGTATTTATGGTGTGGATTTAAATGTGTTTAGATTTGTTATGACTTATGAGTGTAATAATAATTAAAATATGCTATAAAAAAACTTTAGATTAAAATCTGCATCTACCAAGTAGCACGTTTATAAAAACTATCTCATCCCATGCAATGTCCTCCTGGCCTACCTTGGATTTATTTGGTTGGATATAATTTATTAATATGGTCCGTTGAATCTGAGAGACTGAGACCAGCTCTCAAAAGACGATTTTACCCTTTTTTATTCTTTTAAGTTTAACGAAGTCATCAAGTCGTTGGCCAAGTTTAGTCTTCGTCGAGGAAGTAGTCCTCGTATCATTGATTTATTTGATCTGTAAATATAAATAAACATATTAAGTTCCATATATTAGCATTCTTATATATAATAAAAAGAAGAAGTAAACCATAATAATTATAAAGAAATCTATTTGGAAATGGAAGGAATATAAGAAAAACTATTGAAATGAAAAACAAAAATTAGGCTATTTGGCCCTATCGATCAAAATTAAGTATCTACGTTTAGATCATATAGATAAGTATATATTATATATAGACAATTTCAAAATTTGTGTAAGACTTGTTGGTTTGAAAATTAGTTCTAACTTTTGCATAAGAGACCCAGTTGATGATCCTAATGTATCTATATACTTGAATAGTTTTGTAGGCATAATTCATCCACTTGGATCACTATGTGTGTTATTTTAATGTCGATAGTTGGAGGAACCTTCTCCGCCAGACCGATATAAGATAGTAAACTCTGGTTTTATGTATATTATAATGAAAATTGAGCAACTTGACATAAATTTCATGTGATCTTAGCCAGACATTCACGATGTCCACATCATTATTCTATTGTTCAAACAAATGATCAACGTTGTCTGAGTCCATGCATTTTGCATGCACCTCACTTCCTTTAATTTACCCCTAATTAAGTATATTTCCCTTCGCGCTAATAATTGAGTTTGCAGTTGCTAGAAGCCTAGAAGTCTAGAACAAACTTTCGATTTTAATTACTAGTTAGAACCACTAAAAAAACTAGTACAAGTTGTCACTGATGGTTTACCTTTCTCTTGGTTAAAAGTAAAAAAGGTTCGATGTATATATATATTTACCAAAAAATGGTCGTTTTATATCGAACAAAAAATAATACAGTTATGTTTAGAGACTTTTTTTTTTTTGTTTCCGATTAAGTTAAAAGTGTACTGCTGGGCCAACTCAACTATTGAATGGACATCTTTTTCATAAAAAAAAAAAAAAACCATTGAATGGACATGTAGACCAAGTCAGTTTGTAACTTTGTATTAATATTTCAATCTCTCTAGAGATTTTGTTGATTAATCGTTATTCAAGATGTTTTTCTTTTTTCAAAATTACTCCTTTACCTTACATAAACTAAATCAAAAGTAGAAGAAAATTACTTACATATGTAGATTGACTTATGTCATTTATGTAGAATAATAAAGTCATGAAGTATTAAATTAAATTAAATTAGTTGACACAAAAGTATTAAATTAAATCAAGAGGAAAAGAAAATGAGTAGAAATGACCATAAATAATAATTGAGCCTTTAATTTGAAGATAAGGGTGTTGAAAAAAAAACTAAGAAAAAGTGAAAAACAAATACTATTCTATTATTATATATCTACAGTCTAGATTAAAGTTCAATGAAAGTTGTTTTTGAGATTTCACTTTAAGCAGAGTAAATTATTGAATTTTTTTTTGTTTTGTGTCTTTCTTATTCGAATATCAAAGTCCATAAAGAAAACATAACCAAATGTAACATATTTAAATTTTGGGAAACACTGGAAAGTTACTTTTTAATAAATTAAATGATTATTAAAATTAAAAGCTGAGTCATTACTTACAATATATATATATATATATATATATATATATATATATACAATAGATGTCGATATACATATAATTATCTCAAACAAAACGACTTGTGAAATAAAGAAAAAAATATGGAGAAGGCATCTTCACTTATAGTTTTATTCATCTTCTTTACCATCCTTGCTTACGGTATTATATATTTCTTTAATCTTAAGTAACTAGCTTGTGATTGATTTGAGTGGTTGCTCTATTTATCTTTTTTTTTTTGCATTTATGTTGTAGTTACTATTCGTGTTCAAAGCTTATATGCAGTTACAAAGGTTATTAATATGTATACACATTTATATATAGGTGCGAATGAGGTGATGGCAAATATTTGTCAGGAATCTCTAGGTGGTTGTGATCAATGTAATGAGAGATGCAAGGCTAAGCGCGGACCGAAGTCAGAAGGTGATTGTCAAAGCTGGATATATAACTTATGCATGTGCAATTACCAATGTGGACCGCCGCCGCCACCACCAGAACCCAAAGTTTGCTACGGCGGGGCTGGCATGTGCAGCCAAAAATGTTCGAACGATTGTTGCAACCAAATTTGTGCAAATAAGTATTCGCGTGGAAATGGATTTTGTGAGAAGATTGGCTCTATTAATCTATGCAAATGTCAATATCCTTGCTAGAACTGTAAAACTTGGTCAAAAAATTTAAAGTAAAATATGGTAAAATATTTTTGAAAGAAAAATGAACTTAGATGTAATAATTAGATTATTATTATCGTTATGAAAAATAAATAGATTATTATTAATTAGTTTTTTGGTAACCAAGAATTCCGTCCTAAGCCAGTGTAATCTCTTTGGAATGAATGACCATGTAATTTCCTCAAATTACTCAAACATGTATGGTAAAAATGTGGCTTCTACTTTTGTTAATTGTGATATTCAAAAACGTTAGGACAGTATATTACAATATGATTCGAAGACAACAAACCCCATTTTTAGACTGATGGCCCGAAAGTATATTTACTGCCCACAATCTTGGCGACAAAAATTATAACAGAAAATTCAAAGTTCTAGTAATAAATGATAACCCATAATAAAGTAAGTTTTTTTACTTAAATGTTTTAAGTAACCGTTGATCTTAAAATATTTTTTGTTGACCATATAGCATTTGTTTCCATAAAAATTGATACGATAGCCATAAAAGGAAATCTATGATTTCGTAAGTTTAAAAGGTCTTCTTTGGTGAAAAAAAAAAAAAAAATGATTTCGTAAGTTTGGAAAACGAGAGCACTGATTAAGCGTCCATAAATGTGTTATTAAGATTTTTTTCATATCAATTTCAAAATCAGTGCTCTCGCTTACGAAATCGTATCTTTCAGTTTTATTTTGAAATCTTCGGTTCGTCTATATATAGATCAACTAAAATATCCTAGTAACATATTAACAACTATCTCAAAGGCAAAACTTAAGAGAACAAAAAAAACCACACGTTAAGATATGGAGAGGAAAACTTTGCTTGCATTCTTCGTTAGCTTTCTTATTATGTGTGCTTCAGGTTCAGGTATAATATGATACTATAACTTTAAAATATTTTATTTATTTTACTTATTAATAATTGAATTTTTGATGAAATTAAATTATATTGTATATCAGTTGTGGATCAGACGAACGCAAATACGAACAAACTTTGCGAAGGTGGGGCTGGTCTATGCACTCCAGCATGTGCGGAGAGTTGTTGTGACTTCAACTGCATCAAGAAGTATAATGGTGGACATGGAAGTTGTACTTCTGTTGGTAACATTCGTCTGTGCCAATGCGAATATTCTTGCTAGAGTCGCTTATTAATGGTTTTGGCCTTTTGGGACACTAAACCAGCTAGTTTTTTTTTTTTATAATAATAATTGTTTTGATAACCTTAAAATGAAACAAGATTAGAAAATGTGTTTTGTGACTTATGTGGAGTTGTCAGATTCTTTAAAATTGTGCATCTTTGAGCTTTCTAGTTCAATTCCTATTTGAACTCGTTAACTTTTAAAAGAAAAATTTAAACTGAATCGAATTGGTATAATTTTATAAAGAAAACCAAAGAGATAAAATTGGATATATGTTTCTTATATCATAAAATAACATTATAAGTAGAACGAGAATTTCGTAAACGTGGAAAAACTACTACCGAAATTTTCTCCAAACTAATTACAATTATAAAACTTATACTAAAAAATAATGAAGAGTAGCTTACTGCTTATCGAAAGGAAGCGTTGTGTGAAGGCACTTTTTCAGTATTATCGGTCTTTGCAAACAATTTTAACTTTATTATAAATTATTTAAATCATAAAGTACCCACAATCAAATTGTTTAATAAGTGCCAAATTTACAAAAGGAATTGAACCAAATATTAACCACACTCTACGTACTCCTTCCATGGATGTCCTAAGAAGAAATAAAAAGAGAGCTTCCTTGTTAAAACATGACATTAGCAAGAGCAAAAAGAGGACCAACGAGTAAAAAAGGTAATTTACATGTGTCATCAAATTTTACATGTCTAATAAACATGAATGGCTATCAGCTACTTAAAATTAAATAACGTTTGACCATAACTATTGTTTCCAATATGACAGTCAAATAATTTTTGTGATAAAAGTACAGTCAAATAATAATAAAAGAAAACCTTATCCGAAAAGTATAAATCACATTCACATACTCAAATAACGTAGCTCGTAGCACAACTATTGTTTAATTTTCAGTATGGCAGTCAAATAATATTTTTATAAGATGATAGTCAAATAATATTTGTTCAAACATATAGTGAGAAATAACTTTATTTCTATAACTTGATCGCCCCATAATTATATAAATCTCCTTTCAGTTGTCTCCAAGTTTATCATCAAGTCTATCAACAATATTCAGTTCACTAGAAATTTATTTTAAGAAAAGAAAAATGGCAAAGACAGCTTCTTCACTTGTTCTCCCCATCATCTTCCTTGTTATGTTTGCTTTAGGTATGCATTTATATTAATGTTTATTCATAAATGTATATTCAAAAATAAAAATTACTTTACCTTCGGCTTTACTCATCGAGATATTCCCCAATTGTTATAGTTCATATTGTGATGTTAGCCATATATGTATATATATATATATATCATTAAGATTTTTCTGCTCGATGTATTGATTTCTCGCAGGTAGTAATAACTTTTTAATCTGTTATCTAAATATAAAAACGGTTTTGTGGATATAGTTGAGCAGAATATGGGATGCATGGCAGTTCTTGGCTCGTGTGGTGTTATTAGTGACTGCAGTATGGCTTGCAAGTCTAAATTTGGACCAAACGCACATGGCTACTGTGACCGAGATGGTGGTTCTGGAACATGCGTTTGCGTTTATCCTTGTCCCGCTAATAAGTCCCATATGTGATAGATACATGCAGTACTATAAAATCAAAAATTCTACAAAATGTATAATTAGGAACACAATATTAATGTCAAAACCGTGATGCAAGTTTTTCGTGATATTCTTAAAACTATATTTTGGATCGAGACTTTGATATCAAGAAAAAAAAATAGAACACAATATGCTTGTATGCATGTTGGTGAGGATTGCGTTTTTATGTGTGTTAGCCATCCTCTTTTCATGTGTGTTATCAATCATCTCTTCATAAATGTTTATATATAAATTAAACATGTTTGACTTTAAAGTATTAACATAAATATTTTTATTTTATAAAAGAGTATGTGTTTGAATGATATAATCAACCCCGTTCTATAATGTTTTCTCACATATACTCATATATACACATATTTCTTAAATTCTGAAGTATAACACCATGACTTCATGGAAAAGACTGCAAACGGGCAACAAACAAATGTAATAATAAAATATGATCAATCATTCAACTATATATGATCAATCTATTCATTATCTTTAGTAGTTCAGTTATAGAATTATGATCAGAGTATTCTGAACCGAACACAATCTAGGATTATTAATATGCTGTTAAAAGATTACAACTACAAACCTCAATTACAAGTATTGCAAGTTTCTAAATATTTTTTATAATTTGTGATTTTTTGTATTCTAATAATTCCCATGCTTCCACTTTTGCTCTTTCCTTTTTTTTTTCTTATTCATTTTGATATGATCTAATATGTTTATATCTATTGTATATCTCGATTTTATAAATTAAACATTTGTAATTTTCAGATTTAAAAGTTAAGGTTATTATTAATGATTCACTTTTTTCTTACTTTAATTTACAGTTTTAGAAATTCAAAATGTAAAAACTTTCTTTTCAAAAACAGATATGGTTCTATATATAAATATTTTTAAATATATTTTTAGTGGCCTCTTAATTTTTCAGATTTATCAACTAAAATGACTCTATTATTAATCAGTTTAAAGAAAAGAAAGAAAAAACTAGCAATTGAGGAGAAGCAATAATAATTATTGGTCAAACAAATAATGGAAAATGATTGTATATTCTAAACTTGGTTATTTCATATTGCTATAAATCTCCTTTCAGTAATCAGTAGTCTCCTTGTTTTTCAAGTCGGTCAATTAAAACCACATTATTAATAATTTAGTTTTAAGAGAAAAAAACAAGAAAACAAAATATGGCCAAGGCACCTTCACTTGTTATCCCCATCATCTTCCTTATTATATTTGCTCTCGGTATTCATTTATCTTAAGTTTTTACATATATATTGAAATAATACTTTTCACCAAAAATTAACGTTAATTTTGGTAGTAATCATTGTGATGTTAGCTTTAGATATACATTTTACATTAATAATTTTTAGGTTTCGGCTATATTAATTGGTGTGTACCATTTTTTAGTTCAATATATATAGTCATTTCTCCTAAGTACAAATAACTTTTTGTTGTCGATCTATCTCTTAAAAAATGGTTTTGTTGAATGTAGTTGAGCCAAATATGGGATGCATTCAAATTATTGGCAAATGCATTAAGATTCCAGACTGTAGTGCGTCATGCAGGAAATTCCTTGGGCCACAGGCAAGTGGCTTCTGTGACAACGATGGTGCTGGTGGAACATGTATTTGTACTTACCCATGTCCGACTAAGGAAACGCATATGTGATTTCTGAAGTACTTTGTATTAGGAATGTGGCCTAACTTAACCCAAAAGCTAGCTCAAGAGTTAAGGGTTGCCACATCCATTATATACTACCCAAAGATCTTAATCCCAAGCAATGTGGGACATTCTAATAGGCCTCTTCGAGATTTGGGTGGGAAACGGTCCAACGGGAAACTGCCCAAGCCCAACATCTCGGAAATACAACAAGACATGCCACTTATATGGGCCACATAGGTGGGAAACCATTTTTGTGGGAATTTGCTTGTTGGGCCAACCTTGGGCTCTGATACCATATTAGGAATGTGGCCTAACTTAACCCAAAAGCTAGCTCAAGAGTTAAGGGTTGCCACATCCATTATATACTACCCAAAGATCTTAATCCCAAGCAATGTGGGACATTCTAATACTTTGAAATCTCAAATTCTCCAAATTATATAAGTTGAAATCAAAATTCAAATTAATGTCAAGATCGTAGGTACTATGGCTTTTTTTGTAATATTGTTAGAGCAATATTTTGCAATCGACATTTTGGTATCAATATAAGTTACGAGAAAATGATATTTTCAATTGGATATTAGAGCTGTGAACCGCCATGTCCTCTTTCAGTGGCGGATCCAAAAACTATTTTTATATAGGGTACACTTAGGTTTAGGGTGTGCTCTATATAAAATACGTGAATCGGATTTTTCAAATTCGCCATACTCTCTCTGATTTTTTTTCAAATATTATCGGATTATTTTGATAGATTCGGATTCGGATAAAATACTTGAATCAAACAATATCCAAAACATATAAGTTCTAGACTTGTTCTCCAATCAATTATCCGAACTGACTTGGACCTAAAATAGGCATGACATTCGGATATTGGTTTGGGTTCGGTTTGGAAATTTTGATACTAGGAGTCAGGGTATCATTCATGTATTTTAAAATTTCCATTCGGCTACGATTCGATACTTTTCGGGTTCGGGCGATTTGAATAGCTGATTCGAGAACCAAAATTGATATTTTTCGGATATTGTTTGGTTCGAGTACTTTTTACATGAGTCGACCCAAAAAACATGAAAAATACTTTTAATACCCAAAAGACTCTGAATTTAGTCCAATGAAAAAGGTATAATAGTGGAGTAAAATTTTATCAAGTACTGTTTGAGTCAATTACTTTGTACCCAAACCTATCAAAATTACCCAAGATGTCCGATTAAGCCGGCAAATAAATTTTAGAGGGAGTAACATGTTTAGTTTAATTTTAGATATATCTAGGTAACCGTTCGGTTTCGGGTATTATATTATCCGAAATGATACCTAAAGTAGCTGAAGAGAAGATCCAATTAAATATTTTAGATGAATCGAACCTGAGTACACAAATGACAAATCCATAAATATTATTACCTTTCAAATCCCTAATATTCATTTAAATAATAGTTTCTATATCTCTCGCATAAAACAAAACATCCCACCTGACCAAAATAAAATGAAATCATAACGTCTATGGAAGTAACTTTATTGGTCATACCAATTTTTGCAATATATTGATGTGTTTGAAAATATCCTAATTATATTAGCCTATTTGTGGACCAAATCTTAATGTTCTTTTGACCAAATGTTTCTTTCAAAAGTTTTGAAAAATTCTCTTTTAAGTTGAAGTACATGATGCATTATAATGATGTCCCAATAACATACAAGCAAGCACTTAAGAGAGATATAAGTTCAGCAAAAAAAAAACTAGAAAGGGAGAAAAATATGGAGAGGATGACATCACTTGTCTTCATTGTTAACTTACTTATCATTTTTACGTCAGGTATTATATAATCTTCTATATATCTTTCAACTGTTCTGTTTTTCTTTTGAAAATTCATTTAACACATATTTTCTTACATTTTAAGATGTTCAAAAATACATCTTTATGAACAGAAGAAATAAATTTTGGCATAACTACTTGTTTTTTTATCATGAATAGGGATTTGATCGTTTATTCCCTGAATGAAATAAAGTAGGCCATCGGATTTTGGATTTTTTTTTTAAAGATATTAGTTTTGACCAAAAAAAAGGATATTAGTATGATTGTGATATGATATTTTTCTAGCGATTAAGTTTTACAATATAACACATATAAGACCTAATATGTCTTAGCCATAAAAATGATAACAAATAAACCAAAATATTTATTTATGTTTAATTTAATAATACATACAATGTTACAGTTGTGAATCAGGCTAGAGCAGATACGTGTACAGATGGATTAGGTCTTTGCAACGGCTGCGATGAGAGATGCAAGGCCAAGCACGGACCATCGAGCGAAAGCAACTGTGATCGTAGTCTTGGGGTAGGGCTGTGCGTGTGCTACTACCAATGTGGATCCCCATCACCACCCGTGCAGAAGAAATGCGACGGTGGGGCTGGTATATGTAGTCAAAGATGTCAAGGAACATGTTGTGATATGAACTGTGCACAAAAGTATATTGGTGGACATGGATTTTGTAACACTCTTGGTACATTTAGTTTGTGCCAATGCGAATACCCTTGTTAAAGTCGGTTGACAAAATTGTACACCGATTATTACTATGGTGCCAAAAAGGTCTTTAGTGTTGTACGTTGAAATCATCATATCAGTAAACGTTTGAATATGCAGAGTTGCAACTTTTGAATAATAATAATAATAATATTTTATTTATTAGTACTAGTTTTAACACATCCGAGTTGAAACATGAAAAAACAAAATTGATCGGTTTTGCTTATTCTAGAACATTTAAACAGTTTTAGCAATTATATTGGCATTTGCACAGATAAGTATGGCCAATGCTGTCACAAAATCCAGCTCCTTGATTATACTTTTGCGCACAGTTTTGGTTGCAACACTGAGGCCCACATTTATCGCTGCACACGCCAGCTCCACCATAGCATTTCTTGGGCTGCGGAGGCGATGGACCCTGACCGCACGGGTAATAGCACGTGCATAGTTGAAACTTGGAGTCGCAACCGCCTTTGGCCGCTGGTCCGTGGTTGGCCTTGCATCTCTCATCACATTGCTGACAATTACCAAGACCCTCTGTGCATGTATTTGCTTTTACCTTATTTTCAACTGTAAAAGAGTATACATAAATGTTTTTCTTAATATTTTCATACTAATATTTACGGCATAATTAATTGAAAAATATAGAAATAATACCGGAAGCAAGCATGATAGAGAAGATGATGAAAACCATAAGTGAAAGTGACTTCTCCATGTTTTCTAAGTTTTTTTTAAATCTTTTTTGAAAATTATTGGTTGAGACAAATATTAATATATCAATGAAACATTTAGTTTGTCTATATATAATGTTATGCCCCATTAAGAAAGTAATATTTATTATTCTGTTGCCAAAAAAAGGGCATTACTACTGAATGTTTTGAAATCATGTTGCTTCTTGTAGACTTAGGGGGTGCATTGGACTTGGTATTTTAGAAGATTTAGTGGCATTTAGGATATATTAAACTTGGGGAGATTTAAGCGAATTTAGTTTTAAAAAATTTAGGTGATTTGGTTAGATTTATTATTATTTTGAGATTTTTCATGTTTTTCATATTATTTCTTTGAAATCCCACCTCCAGAAGTAGGATTTTTTCATCTCTAATTTACAACTAAAAAGGTATTTAAAGTCTCCCAAAATCTGTTTCCATATTTTTTTCACAAAGAATTGTTAAGTTTTAAATAAATTTTTTTTGTTATAGTTCTTATAAATCATTGACTGAATAACAAGAGATTTTATAAGATTTTGAATGATTTTAAGCAAATTCTAAATTCAATAACATAGGATTTTGAAAGACATTTTAAAATTCTTATTTGAATAACAGATAATTTAAGAAGAAAAAAAATCAAAATCCTCCCAAAATTCTTAAGGTTTAAAACATTAGAATTCAAACTTCTGAATAGGCTTATATATATTTCCATATTTCCTATCTTTTCCTTTAACAATTGGTTGAGACTTGAGACGATTGTCAATAAATCAGTGGAACATTAAGTTGGTCTTATATATTATGTAACGCCCCAAAAAAAAAATCTGGATCCTTACTGGGCTATTTATGTTCGTAAGAGTTAGAACTAATATGTTTATGGGCTTAATATGTTCGATCCGTTTCGTATTAAACCCAATTTTGAAATTAGATAATAGTTTTGCATAATTCCTTAATAGCCCATATAATTAAATATCTGGAGAATACTCCATCAACACTTGTTCAGTTGTTCCGATTGTTTACTAAAACATTCACCGATCGAATCTGATGTCATGTTTTAGTCAAAGAACACGAAATAGTTTTCTATTGTACTTGCGTAAATTTAGCACTAAGAAATTTATTCACTCGGTGGTTGTAAATCTCGAGATTAGTAATTATATTTTAGGTATAGAAAACAAAAAAAAAAGAGAACTTGGTTGTGGAAAAAAAATGAAAGTATGGAGACGTGGACAAAGAACGTGAAAGAGAAGACAATGACAGATTTAGTTTATATTATTGTGAATATGAAGAGGACACATGCATTGATGTTTCTTCACGTAAAGAAAGGCCTTCGAGTTGGCATTTCCTTGCCTCACGAATCTTTGTCTACCTCGTGCCTCTTTTTAATTCTCTTGTCCTCTTTTTAATCTATTATTTATGAAAATTATTTGTTTATTTACATATAAAAAAATAGTATTCAAAGTGCCACAACGTTCGCTACTCTGTCTCTTCTCCTCTTTGACTTTTGTCACACTTGTCTTTGTCGATATTGTCTTAACTCAACCATGGTTAACAAAAAATTTGTTGCTAAACCCTAAGTATCTGCTTTCGATATTATTTATTTTGCCCTTATAATTTTATGATCACCAGTTGATTAACTTGACCTCTTTGATTAATTAAATGATTGATCCAAATCAAGAACTCCCCATGTATCTCTCGTTTTGCTGTTTGTTTTCTCTTATGATCTTTTTGGGATTGTGAATTGTGAACATGTGTGGTTCAAGAGTCAACTTCATACGTAGAGTTGTCACAATCACTTTTGATTAATGTAACTAAACCCCTAAATTTTGATTTTATTCAGATATGCAATTAATGTTTATATCTATTTTATATACAATGTTCATACTATCTCTTAAGCCACAAGAATTGAGTTTTGGTTCCATTTTTGTTAACTCTAATCATGACGTGTAACTGGATTTAAAATATCTCACTTTCGTGTATTTACACATTTCATGATGCCCATCACTCTCAATTAACAGTCTTAATCATTTTTGTATTGATGTCTAGAAGCGTCGTCAGATTAGGTCTGAGAGTGGACAAGTCATTTTACATTTTTTTTTCTTTTGCAAATCTATCATGATTAAGACTTGAGATTGGAACATTATAGGACATTAGTTTGGAACAGAAAAAGTGTGTATGGCTATATAGGATTAAAGACTAAAAAGTAAATAAAAGTGATAGAACTTTTGGTCTTTTACATTAAATAAGCAAAGAAAAAGTGAGTTTAAAACTACATTGACTTTGAGAACCAAGAAGCAAATATAGAGTACTTTCGATGTACATTTTAATTAGTAGTGTGAAGATGATATGGAATTTTCGTTTTGTATACATAGGAATCTGACAACATATAATAATATAGTTTTGAGTTATAAATGAAAAGTGGGAGATCCAACTTAACTTAGGTGTTGAGGACTTTGTGTTTTGTCAAACATAGGATCCGACCGTTGTTTGTTGTGCATGTGCCTAGAGTCTAGAGACATGACCTTCGCATCACCCTAACTAATTGTCTTCCAGATTTTTATTACTTTTCATACCTCTCAACAACTTATTGAACTCAAGAAACATATAATGAAATATTCAAAGAAAAAAAGAAAGAAAAAACCACGCTGTATTTTACATAATGAATCAAACTACTAAGCAATGCAACCAAGTTTGAGGCCTATTGATTTTTGCGTGTCATCACTAATTTGTTGACAAATTGAAGTGAATTTTACAAACATATCATAATTTGCCGTCTAGACTTTGGTTCTTAAATTCGGTTTAGATATATTACTATCGATTTAGGTAATGCTTAAGAATTGACTGTCTAGTGTGAGGATTATATAAAGACCTCCTATTTGATCAATGAAGCTTTTCAAGAGAAGAAGAATCTATTTTATTTGCAAATAGATTGTGAATTGCATTTTGAAAATTACATGATCCAAAAAAGTGGAACTAAAATAAACAAAAAAAAAAAAGCTTAAAGATTCTTCAATCTTTGACTTTTGACTTCCAAGCTCCAACAAAACACTCTGCCAAATTTATATTACAACGCTCTCGCTGCCTTGTTCCGTCAGAATCGTCAATCTCCGAGCTGTCTTCAAGAACTCACTGCCAAAGATCACAAGACCAACAACTATTAGATGTTTTTTTTACTTCATCATCAAATATTAGGAAAAATATGACAATCTTGTCTATAATAAATGTACCTGAAAGGTTCGTTTCCTGCGTATTTGATGGCTCCTGATGCATCCCTATAGAGAACAGAGCTCAACATCTCAGACTTTTTGATTCCAAACATGTCAGAGAGTTTCCTACTCAATTCATCGTAAGAACCAAGAACCGATAGGTCTAAGGTTCGACCCACATCATCTGACTCCATAAACACTTTACAATGCCCTGTTTCCAAACCTGATGCATCATGAACTTTGTTGGAGCAAGGTGATCCTTCGTCTGAAGAAGATAATTCCCTTCCCGCAACACCGTTCTGGTTTGACCCGCCTGATGAAATCTGCGTTTTCTCTATGTTTGCGGTATCCGTTGACCCTTTTTCTGATAGCTGTTCCTCGGGTAGTATAAGCTTGCCGAACAATACAATGTGGGACTTTTTAGATTCAGTATCATTGCATGGTGTTGTTCCCATTGTCAAAAAGCAAAATCCTTTTTCGTTTTTGGTATCGATGTTTCGGAGACCGAGAGAAGGAGAACGTGGGAGAGATGATGGAGGAGGAGGAGGTGGTCTATTCAAGTAGTAATGGTGGAGATCCGAAGATGATAACCCGTAGTACTGATGAGCATTATGCCTGGCTCCCTGTAAACCCACGGGAACATTGTCCAGAACAGAGCTTAACGGGCTTGATCTGATGAGGGGATTGCTTGGGAATGAAGGTACTGGGATCGAATTGAGCAGATTGTTGTAATCCGGATGCTGAGGTAGCCGCATCTTTTTCCTCGGGGGCGAAAATGAAGTAAGCGGGATCGGATGTACGTTAGATACCAATTCGACCAACCACGGGTTAACCCGCTTCACGTTTTGGAGTAAATCTGGCTCATCCCAGGCCACCTGAAAACACAAAAAGGCAACCTCTGAGTCTATCGTCTAACTTGAACGAGATTACAAGCAAAGCTTAAGGAAGAAACTGTTTGTTTACCTGTAGAAGCCGCCAAGGAGAATTAGGCCAACGGATAGGATCAGAGACATTAACAGCTGAAACAGTCCCCATAAACCAGCTTATCCGAGACGAATCTTCTGTCTCAAAAGCCATTTTAAACCTCATACCAGAGCACCACGGAATCCGCATCGCAGCTCGAGCATCTACTGCCTTGACACAAAACTCCGAAGTGCTAGCCCTCGGATAGTACACAACCTCAAATGGTCTTCCGCTAAGAGCGAGAGTGGCGGCTTCTATAACTGATTCAGCCGTCACTTTTCCCTTCCTATCCGCAAGCGAACAATTACTTCTCCTCAAACTATTGCTTTCATCTTCCCTTAACAGAGAAGAGTATCCACAGCTTCCTCCAATCGGATTCCAACCCGCTGAATATTCGGGTCCATTACCTATCCCTCCTCTCTTAGCCCTCCTAATACCTACACAAAGATCTCCATTCTCAGCTCTCATGAAGACAATCGAATCTCCCGCCACAAGCTTCTTCTGGTTTACGAAATTACTCCACCCGGTCGTGAGAAGATGGCGACGAGGTGTCCCTCTATAAATATGTCTAAACTTCCAAACATCCCCATGAACATCCTTTGCAAGAATCGTCTGAACCGGTGGCTCGGCATTATAATCCAACCTCGGGAAAATCGTCTCAGCGCAATATCGAGGAACAGAGAATCCCCCACCATTATTAGCATCAGACTGAGTCAGAGTCTTAGCAAACGAAGGCGTTTTCTCACTATTACTCTCGAAACCATTACTATCTTCGCCATCTCCATACTCATGATCAATATACTCATCATCTTTCAAAGGAATCAACCTCAGTTTAGCTAAAACCTCGTCAGATTCAGCATCAGCCATATACTTAATGGCTAAAACACGACACAAAACCATGGGATGGATAGGAAGATTACCGAAATCGACACAATCGTAAGCGTTTTCGGCGTGCCCTTGAGGAAAGTAAAAGACTTTAGAGTTCATAGGAGGCATACGAACCATACCACCAGCACATGCATGCCATAGTTGAGGATCTAAACCTTTCTCTATTCCACCTTTCATTGGATTCATCACATTTATCATATCTTGTGACCGTTTTTGCTGCAAAAACAAATAAATGTACCTATCAGCTTTGTTTGAGAACAGAGTAGTAACCAAACAAAAAAAACAACACAGAAACACGATCAATTCAAGTTTAAATGTTTTTATCTAGCAACTTAAGTCCTTTGTATCAGTCAACTCTACCTAATAAACGAGATTTTCCCGGAAAATTAAAAAAAAAAAAGAAGCTTCAAGAAAAACCGACAAAAAGGGTCATTTCAGATAGAAAGAAGATTTCTAATACCAAATCTCCGGAAAAACTCAAAAATATCAGTGAATATACAAATTATAAAACTTTTGAGGATAGTTATGTTTTTGTAAAATCAATACATATATCCGTTAAGAAATTAAAAAGACCACAAATTTAGAAACTTTAGTTAGACTAGCTCACCGATTGTGTTTTGAAGCAGACAAAGCAAAAAACACAGATCGGTCTTAAGTAAGAACAAGAACCACACAAAAGAACAGTAAACTAAGAAAATTAGATAGAACTAAAACAAATTAAGCTAAACCAAATCAAATTCATATCGAATCGATTGAAAAAGACCAAGATGAAATTGATCAAACAGAGAAGGATTAGGAGAGAAAATTATAATAAAGATTAGTTCAAACCTGAAACAGTGGCAGATCTGAACAAATAAGCGAAGATTCTGTGTAAAACCAATCTTGGTTTCTAAAGAATCTCAAGATTCTGCAGCTAATTTCTGCTTCAGAATCGGATAAGGAAGTTTCACTTTTGCACAAAGAAAATGGAAAAAGGGGTTCGTATATATGAAGGAAAGAGCTTTGGCTCTTCTGCGAGAAAAAATAAAAATAAAAATACTAATATTATCTCTTTTTCTCAACTTTCATTAACTCTTTCACATGTCTTTTATTATTATTACTAGGACTCCGGACCCCCGCGATGTCGCGGGGGAAAATATTTCAAAAATCGTTAAAAAAATATCAAACGAAAATTAATAATAACGATGGTAGATGATTAAATGTTATAACGATTTATAAAATAAACTTAAAGTTGCAATTTTTCGTGAAATAAACTAAATGTTGCAATGGTTCAACTAAACGGCTGCAATCATTTTATGAAAAATTACGATAAAAAGATGCAACCGTAAAAAATATTTACTCGGATTGCAACTTTCTCAAAAAACATAACGTAAAATAATTTTTTTAGTTTAAAAATAAATAAATGAAATGTTGCGATATATCAAAAGTTGTAGCGGTTCGTCAAGTTCGTCAAATAAACTAAAGATTACAATGGTTCGTAAAACAAAACCAAAAATTGCAATGATTGGTCAAATAAACCAAATGTTTCAACGGTTCAATTAAACGATTACAATCTCATTTAAATGCATTTTGTTAATTAAAAATTAAAAATATTAATTTATGAAAATTATACCGAGAGACGCGACGGTAGATAATTAGATGTTATAGCAATTTGTAAAATAAACCAAATGTTGCAATTGTTCGTGAAATACAAAACAAAATATATAAATCAAAGGTTGCAATCGTTCGTGAAATAAACTAAATATATAAATCAAAGGTTACAATTGTTTGTGATATAAACTAAAGGTTGCAATTGTTCGTGACATAAACTAAATATTGCAATAATTCGAATAAAAGGTTGCAACTGTTTATGAAGAGGTACAATTAAAAGAAGCAACCGCAGAAGATATTCGAATTGCAATTTTCTAAAAAACATACCCGTAAAATATAAATTTTAGTTTAAAAATTAAAAATATATCCATATGTAAACTATGAAATAAACCAATTTTATATGTAGTTTATTGGTTTACGTAAAAAGAAATTCAATAAAACAACATGACCGTACAAAAATAACTGTAAGAAAAACAACCATAAATATTTAAACGAAAGATTGCAATAAAAAGACACAACCGTTCAGATGTACAAATGGTATTTATTGGAAACGACATAACCGTAAAAAAATAACCGATTAAAACGAAAATTACGATAAAAGACGCAACCAAAATAACCGTAAAAAATAACCGATTTAAACGAAAGGTTGCGATAAAAAGACGCAACCGTTCAGATGTGCAAATGGTATTTATTAGATTGCTATTATATATAGATTTCTTCTCTAGTTAGTGATTTATAAAAAAAAAGTTTAATCCAGATTTTAAAAATGTTATAAATGTAAGCCCAAAAAAGGGTAACAATTTGGTAAGTCAAACCCTTGATTCCGGGCATAAAATTCGACAATACGGAGTGTGAAAAAATATATATAATATAATAGTAAAAATATTTCATTTTTTAAATATTGAATTTAAAAACAAAAAAATATCGACATACGAGTTAAGAGTTTCATCGCGCACGTGACGGATCCGCACGTGTCGTCGGTGCTTCCGACATATCTCCTACAAATCTGATTAGAAGCATCTAATTATTTAACAATTCAAGGTAAGCTAATTAACTCAGCCATTAATTGTTCTTTGAATAAACTAATTTTTACAGTTTGTTAATCCCAATATTCATTGAATTGGTTTTTTTAACTTATTGTTTACGAAACACGATACTTTGTTGATAACCATGTAAGTAATTTGCTGTTGCTAACGATCATTATTAACTGTTGTGTTTTAACGATGATAAAATAAAAATTTACTTCGGTTTTTTATGTAACGTAACTATTTAAAAGATCCCGTTGAATTGGCCTAGTATTTTAAAATACGGTCTTATATACAGCTGTATATATGCAAAATATATATTTTGTTGTGATAAACTATACGGAGTAGTAAAAAAAAAAAAAAAAAAAAAAAAAAAAAAAAAAAAAAACTATACGGAGTAGTATTTATTTTTATGTTGTACAGTATATTTATATAAAATACATAAAACAACCCTATATAAACGTATAAACGCTGTACATGCAGTATATATGAGGAGACAAAAATCATCCATTTTTATGCCTTTTGTCAGCAACTTAAATCATCCATTTTTCATACTTTAGTGATCAGTTTCTCAGGTTGGTTAGGACTAACTCATTTCGAAACTTATAAAGAATAAAGTAAATGCTTATCATATAAAAAGAAAGAAAACATTTAGAAAATTTCTCCAATATGACTATAACTATACCCCATATATCCAAATAAGATAGAGATACGACATACATGTACATGTCAATTCTACTATCATAGAAAGGCTCAATAAATTTCCGCATGTGTCATTGTATTTTTTTTGTCGTAAGAGTTAGCTTCCGCATTAATACCAAGAGTTTGATCTAGGCCATAGATAAACAAAAATTCAATATCCAATTATATACAAAAATATAAGAACAAATTGTTCAAGATTTATTGCATCTATGAAATGAAATTATAAATTCACCCAAACTTCCTTGATTTTCAGTTAAATATTTTTAAAATTTTAAACGTGATTTTTCTATGTGAGAACTTAGTGTAGCCTAGTAGTCTTCATCACTGGTTTGTAAAAGAATTATGATGATAAGAAAATAATAATTAACAATGATAATGAAAACATATTTGACCGGAGGACATATCACGTGCGAGTAACCATGGTTAAGTTTGAAGTGTGTCTGTGTGTGTATTGTTTGGTCAATACCACATACTCTCCTTGTCAATAGTTATTACGTGTGTCTCCATTTATGTTAATCCAGTAATAATTTGAATGTCACAAGGGCAAATTCGGTATTTGAATCTTAAACCACCGGATCTGATCTAATTGTCCTCTTATTCCTTCAGATTTGGTTACCACATTTGCATGTAATACTCCTTAGTGGTTGCACCTTCTATTTTTATTGATGTTCCTCATGACCATAAGTATTGTGAGAAATGTAATTAAGATTTTGTTTTAATTCACTAGGCTAACCTTTGGAAAACTTGGGCATGTGGACTCAATCTTCCGGGTTGGCAAACAATAATTTGGGATTTTGCGGAAACGGAACGGAAATTCAAATAAAAAACGGTTTATTTATAGACGGTTTATTTATAGACAGCAACAAGACATGACGAAAACGGAAATGCTTGCCAATCAATGTTCAAGTTCGATAACGCGACTATAAAAAAATTATATTCCATCTAAAATTGTTTAGGTTATTGTTAATAATACATATTTCTAGCTTGTTTTATTTTTTAGTTCATATATATTCGTTTGTTCTATTTTGGTTTTTATTTTGAACAAAGATTAGAAAACATAAACTATGACATTTATTCATAAATTATGGAATTTATATAAAAAATACTTTGTATAAAAAGAAAAAAAAAATATAAATAAAAGCTAAAAAGAGAAATGAAAGCTAAAAACAACAAAGAGCGTAAATGAAAAGCGACCTTTAAAGGAGAAGACATATAAAGACATGAAATTGGGATCAGACACAAACAGTCGTTATAGACATTGACTCTCTCTTGTCATTTTCTTTCTCCCATTTTGTCTTCACAAATATTTTTATTTTATTTTTAAAATATCTTTTATAAATGAATTGATAAAATCTGAAATATGTTTGTCCAAAAAAAAAAATCTGAAAATATTAAGGCTTTTTTGTTTTTGTTTCAACTCGTACCAACCCAGTTGGGCTGGGCCTGGCTACATTAACAACATGCCAAACTAAAATTACCCAATCATTTCTGTATTATGTGAGAAGATTTACAACTTTTTTTTTCTTTTTCTTCTCTTCTCTACTATAAAACCATAAACTATGAAAACTGAAAAGATTGTGCTAAGATTTTTGTCACTACAGAGAGTCAAGAGAGACCTATAGTTTTGTAGAACTTCCTCTGCTCAACCTCTTCAGCCGAAACCATTTAATTGTTATAAGTCTGAGAAACCAGAAAGGTATATACAAACCACCTGCAAAAGATATTTCCTACGTTAGAGTAACCATCTTAACAGGAACCAAAACCAATCTAATCTATAAGTGAAGTCACAAAAACCTTTTTGATCTCCTCAAGTTATAATTCTATTGTTTCATTGGTGAGGATGCCGACGTTTGGCTCTGCGATACCCAATGGTTGGTTCTTTTTTATGGCTGTATCTCTTCTTCCTCTTAGGACTGTTAGATGCAATTTTGTAATTACTTTCTGATGTAACAGATTGAAACTTATAAGTAAAGTTTAGACTATTGTTGAAAGATGTTCAAAGCTTACTTGGAGACTGCAGAAAGAAGTTTGATGATGAATATAAGAGGGAAGCCAATTAAAGCTGTGGCCTGTTGAAATTTATTAGAAGAAGTGACTAAGTTCGGATTTGTAGACTCTAGAGATGGACTGAGTAAACGGAAATTGCTGGAAACACATACCCCAACCCAAGCTAAGTCCATGGTAGCAATCGGTTTCGTGATCTCATTGTTCTTCAGCATTTCTTGAGCCTTGGTTGCAATAGAGTGAAGCTTATCAAAGTGTTACAGTAAGTTGAATTCATAAAAACTAGTAAGCAATATGATGAATATACCTGTTGATGGTAGATTTTCGTTGAGTTAACCAACTTCTTAAAGCCATGTCTTACGTTTTCAGTATATGGCTCTAAAGCAACTTGTACTCTCTCCAAGTGTGGCTTCGTTAAGGTCATAATCCTGGTAGTGTATGGATGTGTATGTGTTCTGATTACCTAAGATAAACAAGACAATGATCACAATGTTTTCTGCAATATCAGAAGAGAAGCAGATGGAAATATGTTAACCTCAAGATAGTAATATGAAACGTCAAATCCTTGGATGAGATGTGGTGTCAAAGCCTGCTTAGACGTATAAAACACCTCGATGGACTTATCGGTTAAATATTGAACTTTTGGTTCGAGATATATGGTTAATGTCACAAATGTATCTTTGATGCTTGGAATCCATTGCTGTAAAGAAATCTCAGATATCAGTATCAAGTAAATGGAAACTAAACAAGTGTACAGTTAGAACAAAACTCACTGAATTCAGGGTTTCAATGTGAGGCTCTGACCATTTCTGGACTTGCTCAATTTTCTGGGACACCTGAAGAAGAAATAACTTGTCATTTAAGAGTAAACTGAAGACTTTCAGGGTAAATTGTGAATTGAAGACAAACCGTTTGAAGAGTGATATGAAGAGTTGGGCTAAGATGTTGATGCCATAGGGTCATTAGATATGCCTGCATAGATGAAAAGAAAGGGCCTTGAGTTATCACTAAAATATGCGATGTTACTCGCCTTAAAACTTTTAGAATTACCTGAGTTTTATCCGTGTCGAGACCAAGTTTAGACAAGAACCATTTCCCATCAATCTGAAAAAAAGAAAAAAGAAAAGTAGAGTAAGCTCTTGATATGTACTCAAATCCTAGAGACACCATATCTCTTACATTTTCATGATTTGAGCTAAGTTCTGCAACTTTTATCTCTGCGATTTCAGCTTCCATTTCGAGCCTACTCGTGCGTTGCATTTCCACTTCCCGTTTTAGTCCAAATACCTGCCAATGCACAAGTGTTATAAAAAGACTGAATTAAGGTAATGTGGCAAAAGAAAACACACAATTCAAACTACAAAACCAAACCTGTTTCTGAAGTTCATAAACCTTTTCTTCTACTTCACTAGCGTGCTTAACTGGATTCTCAAACTATAGAGCATTAATAGTGACTAGAGTTAATAACCAATTCAATCTTTCTTCTACAAAACAAATGAATCAAACCCAAAAGATGAATGAAAAATCTCACTTGAGAAAAATCAATCTCACTCTCAAACAAGTAAGATTTCTCCCTGATATATAACTCCAAGCCTCGGATTTTCTCTTCCTTGCTAAGCAATTCTTGGTTTTTCTCCTTGATGATTGATTCTTTAAACAACACACAAAGAAACAAAAAAAAAAGCCCTCTCAATAGTTTAGCAACCAAACGTTACAAGTAATCTCCAGAAACAGAATGGAAACTAAAAATGTGAAACGTCTCTCATTTTAACAAAAAAGGTTAAAAGAAGAAAATTTCGATTTCTTATTCGACCTACATTATCTCAGAAACCAAACAAAAAAACATAACTTAATATCAAAATTCAATGAACCGTTACTCATTTCTCCAGAATTTCCAAAGCAATGCAACAAATATCAAAATACCTCTTTTCATATTCGTTACAATTCTTCATAAACAAAACTGAAGAAATACCCAGAAAACAAAATCCAGCTAATCGTAGAGAAATTTTCAAAAAGACTAAACCTTTGCATAGACATTAAAGCAAGAAAATTGCAAAGTTTCTCGAGAAAACATGTAAAACTGAACCAAAATCGAAAAGGGTAAGAGTGATAGGAACCGTACGAAGAGCAGAGACAGTGGATTTGAGTTCGTTAAGCAAATGGTTTTGATGTCCATTGCAGCCATTGTTCTCTGGGGAAGAAGAAGCTTCTCCATTTCCAGTGAATGAAGCAATTTGGAGCGTTACGAGAAAAAGAAACAAAAGTAGCTTAAAAAACGCCATTATTGGAGACTGCAACAGAGGACTTTGCACAGTACGAGAGAGAGAGAGAGCGCGAGTCGCGAGAGAGAGACAGAGACTAACGCGTACCAAGTCAAATAAAGGGTCTTACTATCTTTTCCATAATTACATATCTGTCTATTTACTTTTGATAAATTCTATAAATTGCCCAAATAATTTTGATGAAAAGGTGTCAATTGAAAAATATCTTGTGCAAAACGCCTAATTTAGGCGTATCTGAAAAGTCCTAATTAGCCTTAATCTGACTCTTAATCCAACTAAAACGGAAGGATATAAACTTAAAATGCTAAAGTATGTGTTTTAATGTGCCATTATTGTATTTTCTTTTAATTCAAACTTTTTTGTTAAGAGTTTCCTTTTTTATTTTATTTTCATATTTGCTTTTCCTCTCAAATGTTAAAAAAAAAAGTTGTTGACTTTTTCTTAAACTAAGTATTTTGCTGTAAATATAGATTTTTTAATAGTTAATAAACAATATTTATATTAATCAATGTTATATATTTATCTCTCTTGTTTTTTTTAAATCGACATGGCCCTTGTAGTTAATCAACAACTCATTGTGTAATTTTTTTTTTTCCTCTCATTGTGTAATTGACAAACTGTAAACAGACCATTTCAGAATAACTAAGATATACTTCTTTTTTTTCTATTTGCATTAGTGACTTAGTTTCATGATTCATGAACCTTCACTCATTTAGAGAAAATAATATTTACATATTTCTTACTATAAAATACCAGAATAGATCTTTACAATTTTATTTAAATATATATTTTATCTTATAAACTTTCACGAATTTTTAATTATTTAAACAATCACTAGACAGTAGAAGTAGTAAAAAGATCTAAGCGTATATTAATTTGTTTTTGTAAAATTTAATTGTAAAATATTTACTAAAATGCAAATTAATCAACAACATAATTTTTTTCCTCTTTTGTCACAATGTTTATAGCTTTAAGTACGATTTATTGTACCATCGTATTTTAATGTATGTTAATTTACCGCTATCTCTAATCATATTTTCTTATTTTTAAATCCGTAAGAAAATGTGATCGACTTAATATCAAACTTTAAAAAGAAAGCTAAAATCATATAACCTCTAATGATTATCACCAATAATCCCCATAGTCTTGCTAAATCCACTGCTTTAGATTTATACCGTCTACTATTATATGTTTCTACTGTAATTATACGGCTTCAACCACCCCATTTTCATCACTTCTTATTAAAACCACAATAATATTTACACCCGATATTTGATTAAAAATCTATCTATATGACATAATGTTACATGACATATGTAGTACCAATCTATTCGACACAACCAATAAATAATGCATTTTAATTGCCACAATCCGCAACTTTCTTCTTCGTGACAAGAGTAGCCTACATGATATTCAATGAAAGAAAAAAAAGTTTAGTCCCAATACAAATTTTGTTACATACGTAATCAGTCGAATTAAATTATTGATATATAATCATAGAAACAAAGCTTATATTCTTTAACCCAATTACAAGCATATGACACAGGAGGACCTAGACAGTAATAATAGAGTATCCAAGTCTTAAATAATTCACAAGTTATAATACCTTAAAATAAAACTATACAATATAGTAATATTGTATACAATATAGTAATACATAAAAATAATAAAAAAATAAATCAAAAACCTAGTTTTTTGACGCAATAATAATAGAAGCGGACCAAACTTGGCCTCTCTTCTCTCTCTCTTTCGAGTTTCGCCTATAAATACGATATAGAGACTAGCGTCAAAAGAGTATGCAATTGCTAAAAACCAAACAAGGTCTTCTTCAGACACTCTCCGTCACTTTCGTTTTTTTAATATACTTGTCATAGGCTCGTTCTAGACCGTCGGATTATTCCTATTGGTCGTAATCCAACGGTCGTGATCCAATTTGATTAGAAAGAGTCTCATCGTCTCTCAACCACCAGATTCTCTCTCTCTCGTCGTCCTCTCTACGACATCGACCAATATACCAGATCTTCTTCGATCCGCCTCCGTCGCCGTTGCTTTTGTAATTTTATTCAGCCGCCGTCTCCAACTCTTTTTTTACCTTTTCTCTCCGGAGAAGGAGATTTCTTAGGACATTTAGGCGATCCGATTAATTTTAGAGAGGAGGTTTTGTCGACCCCCCACCGACACCGTTAGTGGTTTGTTCTCTCGATCTCGATCCTTTACTTTTTTAATCTCCATTGATCTCGTCTCTGAATTTCTCTTTGATTTGTTCATGCGTGTGATTGGTTTTTAAATTTTACTTCTTTTTATAAACTTTTAGGTTGCAGCAATATAAAGATCGTTTTTTTGTTGTTGTAATTGAATGTGATTCCTATATGTTTCAATCAAATTTGCATTACCTGTTTATTGATTGTGGTTTCTATTGGGTTTAAATGTTCTATGCAGAAGCTGGTGTCGTCAGAGGGGATAAGTCTTTTTGATTTGTGTTATTGTCGGATTATACACTGTTTATGACTATACATACGAGATGGCATCAGAAGGAAAATTGTTATTTGATCTTAATGAACTTCCTACAGAAGATGATGATGGCAATGATATTGTTAACTGCAATCCGCCACAGATGGCTATCCCGTCTACTAACCCCAATACCTCTGCCTTGCTTGCTACACCATCGAGCTCCCAAGATAATGTAAATAGCCGAGTGTTCTCTCACGCGTCAACAGTTTCTGGTTTTCAGCCTTTTGTTCGTCCTATAGCTGCTCAACATTCGGGTTCTCTTAAGGAATCATTTGAGGAATCAAAGGTTGCATCATCGATAGTTCCAAATGATGTTGGAGTACCTGAGAGAGAAGAAGGGGAGTGGACGGAGTCGGAGGTTCCTGCCAGTGATAATGTACATAGTAGTTCTGATTATTCTACAGTTACAGAGAAAGATAATGGTACAGTAGGATTAGATATCAACTCAAACTCGGCTCTTCAAAAGAGAAGCGTCAATCATATTTCAGAAAGCAGTGGTAAAGATAGTGGATCTATTGATAGTCCTCAAGAACAGGGTTTAACAGTGAGGCCGAGAGAAACTAAAGGAGTTGAGGCAAGTCATGCAATCAAGTGCGCAAATACTACTGTCAAAAGAAAGATGGATCATCACAAAGAGACGATGTTGGGAAAGAAACGCCACAGGCAGACTATGTTTCTCAACCTGGAAGATGTCAAGCAAGCTGGTCCTATTAAGACAACAACACCTAGAAGACAGAATTTCCCACAACCTGTCGTCACACGCACAGTTAGAGAATCTCGTGCAGGCCCTCCAACTGCTGAGCAAGGAGGCGGGATTCCAGGGCCTGTTGTATACCGGGATCAGAAACCAATTGACATTCCTAATGGTGGCATACATCCAGAAACATCTGAACCTAAGTTAGAATCTAATGGTGAATCACAATCCGGCTCCGCTGGTAAAACTAGGAGGATGAATGGGGAGGCAGGACCTTCTGCTGAGGGGACATCGACATCTGTGTCAAGGCAGGGTTCATGGAAGCAGCCAATAAATTCACGGCAACTAAAGGGTGGTCATTCGGCAAATAGACAAGTTTCCTTGTGCAGTCAAACTTCTGCTGACTCGAAGTTTAGTAACAAGAAATTTACTTCGTTCAAGAAGCAAGCCACAAATAGTACCCAATACCAAGATACGTCGGTGGAGCGCCTTTTACGAGAGGTGACCAACGAAAAGTTCTGGCATCGTCCAGGTATGTCCTATTAGTGTTTCTGCTTATGGAACATGTGTTTGAGTGCTCCTATGTTTTCAATTAAGTTATCTTCATTTAAGGTAGGAACTTTTATGCCAATTATAATCTACTGCTCTGGTGCCAGTTCCATGTGTCCCGAATCATGGCTCAGTGAGAATCGTAATGGCCACAGGATTTGGAAGGTGATACGATTAAATCATACCTGTAAAAGTAGATGACAGAGCTCTTCTAGTTTGTGTTAATCTTTTTATCTACTTGTCCTGTTTTGTCTCTCAGTTTCTGTAGGAAAAGTTGCTTTATCTAGTTTTCATCCCTGGTACTATCTCTGCCTGCTAAGGCACTAAACACAGGGGAATATAATACTCCATTGTCTTAGACATGCACTTCATGGTTCATTGTCGATGAACATCATTTATTAGGTTGGGTCTTGGTGGGTTTAATCATCTTGGTTAAAGAGGCTTTTTTTTGGCTCAGTATAGAAATCTGGTTGATTTTGTGCTTATCTGAAACCTGAATGGTCTATTAATGAAAGTAAATATTGGATATTGGTAGGCTTTTTGATTGACATGCCATTGGTCTGTTCTGTACACTTCGCACTAGAAATTTTGACTTGTATGGATGATGTTGATTCACTTAAACTTTTTCATACGGCCGCTGTTCTCCCAAATATGTCTGTCTTTTCTGCCTTATTTCCCATAATGTAATTGACTCTTTTGCATAAAATTTTCTTTTGTATAGAGGATACTGATCTCCAGAGTGTTCCTGAGCGGTTTGAATCCATGGATGAGTATGTTAGAGTGTTTGAACCTTTACTTTTCGAGGAGTGCCGGGCACAACTTTACAGTACATGGGAAGAATTGGCTGAGGCAAATTCATACATGAAGGTCAGAATAAAGTTCATCGAAAGAAGAGAGAGAGGTAAACAGCCCTGCTACCTAATCACACTTGTAAAGGCCTCTGGGCAACAATGTTGACTCTCTGCTGGCTGTTCTCTTTTTTACCTGACTGCTAGCCTTTTTTTAATCTGGTTTAGGATGGTATGATGTTATACTTCTCTCGGTAAATGAATGTAAATGGGCTTTCAAGGAGGGAGATGTTGCTGTTCTATCAAATCCTGTTCCTGAATCAGGTATGGTTGAACTAGTAGATTGTCTGCTTGATTTGTATTATTGGTAGTGCTGCTCTGTATATTCTATAATTTTGTTGTTTTTATGTTTAGAAGGAGAGCATGATGATGCTGGGCGTGTAGCTGGTACAGTTAGGAGATATATACCGGTTGATACTCGAGATCCTCATGGAGCAATTTTCCATTTCTATGTTGGAGATACTTATGACTCTGGCAGGTACATGCTTTTTTCATATGTTTAACTTTTTAGCTATTGGTACCATATCTGAATTTCTACCCATTCTTGCTGGAAGCATTTATTTCCTGTCTCTCATTTCTTTACTTTTAATTTTATTTACCAGCAAGATTGACGATAATCATATTTTACGGAAGCTTAAACCTAAGGAAATCTGGCATCTGACAGTGCTTGGTTCGATTGCAACCACACAAAGGGAATATGTTGCTTTGCATGCGTTTTCCCAGCTTAACCCACAGGTTGGTTTTTTTCCTCCAACAAATATTTTATATATGCTTTCAGTTATGCTGACGCTGGTGAAAATCATATATCCTTCAGATGCAAAATGCAATTCTTAGGCCTAGCCCAGAGCAGTTTCCTAATTACGGGGAGCAGACTCCTACAGTGCCCGATTGTTTTACTCCGAGCTTTGCTGGCCATTTACATAGAAGCTTTAATGCTCCTCAGTTAGCAGCAATCCATTGGGCTGCAATGCATACTGCAGCTGGTACGAGCAGTGGGGTAAAGAGGCAAGATCCATGGCCATTTACTCTTGTTCAGGGCCCTCCAGGAACAGGCAAGACACACACAGTTTGGGGGATGTTGAATGTTATCCATTTGGTTCAGTATCAGCAGTATTACACTTCTTTGCTGAAGAAATTAGCTCCTGAAAGTTATAAACAAGTTAATGAGAGCAGTTCAGATAATATTGTCTCAGGGTCTATTGATGAAGTCCTACAAAACATGGACCAGAATCTATTTCGTACACTGCCAAAACTGTGTGCTAAACCAAGGATGCTCGTTTGTGCTCCTTCAAATGCTGCGACCGACGAACTTCTCTCACGTGTCCTTGATCGTGGTTTTATTGATGGGGAAATGAGGGTTTATCGCCCTGATGTGGCTCGAGTAGGTGTTGATACCCAAACAAGAGCTGCCCAAGCAGTTTCTGTGGAGCGAAGAAGTGAACAGCTACTAGCCAAGTCCCGTGATGAAATTCTAGGACACATGCACAACCTTCGAGCACGAGAAGCTCAGCTATCTCAAGATATTGCTGGACTTAAAAGGGAACTAACTGCTGCAGCTTTTGCTAACCGTTCTCAGGGATCTGTTGGCGTTGACCCTGATGTTCTTATGGCTAGAGACCAGACAAGAGATGCAATGTTACAGCGTCTTTCTGCTGTTGTTGAAGCCAGAGATAAAGATCTTGTTGAAATGTCTCGCCTTCTTATTGTTGAGGGAAAGTTTCGTGCTGGTAATAGTTTCAATCTTGAAGAAGCTCGCGCAAGTCTTGAGGCAAGTTTTGCAAACGAGGCTGAAATTGTTTTTACAACCGTATCAAGCAGTGGCCGTAAACTATTTTCTCGTCTTACGCATGGCTTCGATATGGTGGTCATTGACGAGGCTGCCCAAGCTAGTGAGGTTGGAGTTCTTCCCCCCCTTGCGCTTGGTGCTGCACGATGTGTACTTGTCGGTGATCCTCAGCAGCTTCCTGCTACAGTTATTAGCAAAGCCGCTGGGACCCTTTTATACAGTAGAAGTCTCTTTGAAAGGTTTCAGCTGGCAGGTTGTCCAACTTTGTTGTTAACTGTTCAATATAGGATGCATCCTCAAATACGCGATTTCCCTTCAAGATATTTCTACCAAGGACGCCTCACGGACAGCGAAAGTGTTTCCACTGCTCCTGATGAGATTTACTACAAAGATTCTGTCCTTAAGCCTTACCTTTTCTTTGATATTAGCCATGGACGGGAATCCCATAGAGGTGGATCGGTATCTTATGAGAACATTGATGAAGCTCGCTTCTGTGTTGGGGTGTACTTACATCTTCAGAGAACTCTGAAGTCATTGGGTGGGGGTAAAGTCTCTGTTGGGGTAATTACCCCATACAAACTGCAGCTGAAATGCCTGAAAATCGAGTTTGGAAATGCTTTGGGCCAAGATGAACTGAAAGAGATTTATATCAATACTGTAGACGCGTTTCAGGGTCAAGAACGTGATGTCATAATCATGTCATGTGTGCGTGCTTCCAATCACGGGGTTGGCTTCGTTGCTGATATCCGACGGATGAATGTTGCTCTCACCCGTGCGAAAAGGGCTTTATGGGTATTATGTCTCTCGATGCACGTACATTTTTTGGTTAAATATGTCTGGTTTCTTGTTAAAGTTTCTGAGGCTCATTTTTCTTGAACAGGTGATGGGAAATGCATCTGCTCTGATGAAGTGTGAGGACTGGGCAGCATTGATCACTGACGCCAAAGCAAGGAACTGTTTTATGGAGATGGAGTCTATTCCCAAGGATTTCCCGGTTCCAAAGGTACCTAGCTTTATCCCAAAAGCACCTAATGCTAGAGGTTTCAGATCAGGTGGGCCAAGAACCAGATCCGTCGAGATGCACCCTGAATCCCGGTCAGGGACACCATCAGAAGACGATGAGAAGCTGAGCACGACAACGTTTCCAAGAAATGGAAATTCTCGAAGGGAGAACTCAGTTGATGATTCTGATCCGCCCGGGGACAGATATAGAGATGCTTGGCAACATGGGATCCAAAGGAGGCAAAATTTTGGAAGGCCTTTAGGGAGAAGAGACTAATTTATAATTCCAACTGGTGTGAACTTCATTCACTGGTGGAGATACTGTGTTACTTGAGATGTCAGAGCATCCGACCTAGCTTCACGGTTTCACAGGGTCATCACCACGAAAGGGTGACTCGAAGTCATGAACTGTCGAAAAGAGGAATGCTTGAAAGCTGTGTACGTCAAAGGGTAACATGCTCACCTGATTTTTGCTGGCGAAAGATGATTCATGCTATTTCTTTCAAAGAACTGGCGCTCTTCTGCTCCCAGATTGCAGACCTTCTTGAAGAAGCATGTCTGGTTCTCTGTGCTTCATTTAAAATCTGAGATGGGCCAGTCGGAGACTATACTGTAAAATCCAAGGGTGAATCCACTTGAATGAAGTCAGAAGCTGCTGATAAACGTAAGAGCTTGACTCATTTACTGGAACTATGAAGCAATTCCTGCATTGTCAAACACTGTCATGCGGTGCAAAACAACAAAAGAATGATTAGTCGATAGGTTCACAGATGTAGGAAATGGCATTCGAAGGTAGTGTATAGCGAGTGGGGTTAGGATGATTTGTTTAGTCTCTGCAAAAGTTTTTTAAGAGTATCACCATACCACACTGGCTAGTCCACTGTTTAGCCTTTTGTACATAATCCCACCATATCTATAATTTATGAAACTTGGTTCTTTTTTTTCCTTCATTCAATTTGTTTTGTCTTATATTTTGTTAATCATATTTGATCAATGAAGATTCATATATTCTATAGCTGTCAGGTACTCTTTTAACAGATTCATCAGGATCATCTACTCATGGAAGACGTGTTTGGTAACACCAATTTTTTACTTGAGATAAGTTTTAGCTTTTGTCTGTACCCTTGTACAAACAAATCTGTGGCCGATGATAACAGGAGAAGATTGAAAGATAAGTTTACGAAGGGATCATTCACATTTCCTTGATGAATCACATGGTTTCTCGATCAAATATATCATCCTTACTGATGATTGCAAGATGTAAGGTTATGAGTAGAAATGTGAGCGAGAAGCTAAAGCTATTCAATCACAATCTCTTTCAAGCTTCCAAAGCCATTAGCCCTTGTGTGGTGGTGATGGTGACTGCAACACTCTTTAGCATAGCTACTGCAACAGCTGCTACCATGGTGGCTCTTCTCTCTGCTGCTACAATTAGACTTGCAAGCCTTCTTCGTTTTTACCTGAGAACTGGTTTCTTCTTTGTCCCTCTTAGAACTTTCACAGCAGCTTGACTTGCAATGTCCATCGCTCTTCACTTTCAAGCTAGTCACCGCGAGATCAGCAGGACTTGAACAACAACCTTTGACCGAGACTTTTACTTCCTCTTGCTCATCTCCTTCCAGATTGACTACGGTTGAAGAACCTTCTTGTTGTGAGCCAATTCCAATGTCCAGGCCAGATGGCTTGTTATGACAGCTTTGTTGCACCTCGTGTTGATGTGGTTGTTGACTCTTGTTACCACAACACCCTGAGTCATGGCCTTGTACTAAATCAACAGGTTCTGCACAACAGCTCTTTTTCACAACCGTTACATTGTCTTTCTGTTTCTTCTCACAACAACCAGAGTGACTATGGTCCGAACTGGATTTAGCTGGTTGCATCACTTTCACTTGAGTCTTCGTTCCACAGCAGCCTGACTTGCAATGCTTATCACTGATCTTTGGTAATAAGCCTGCTTCCATGTCCCCAGCAGCATCACCTTCAAGTTTCTCCACTATAGAAGAAGAAGAAGTCTCCCTATAACATTTGTTTCCAGTTTTATGGTTATCACTGAGCAACAACATGCTATTGAGGATCACAAGCAAACAAGTTCCTACATCTGCAAGAACAGCTGCCCAAATCAGCGGATGACCGGCAAATGCCAATGCAAGAATAGCTCCTTTCATAGTGATCGATATGACCACGTTCTCCACCACTTTCCTTTTCGCTCTTCTCGCAAGCTTGATTGCCTGCGGTATTCTTCTGATGTCATTGGACATTAGAATTATATTACCAGTCTCTGTTGCAAGTGCAGAGCCGGAAACACCCATCGAGATACCAATATCCGCTGTAGCTAAAGCTGGTGCATCATTCAACCCGTCCCCTACCATAGCCGTTGGCGATTCTCTCTTAAACTCTTTGATGATTTCAGATTTACCTTCTGGAAGAAGCTCCGCACGAACAATATCCATTGCATTCCCAAGCTGTTGGTTCATATAACATTTCAAGTTTTCATTAGTGGGATTTACCAAGTTTCAAGAGAAGCATCAAACTCATAAAAAAGATTACTCACCTGTTCTTGAGCATGCATTGCAGCGGCTTGATTATCTCCGGTCAGCATCGCAGTCTTAATTCCCAAAGCTTTCAATTCTTTCATCGCTTGAGCTACACCAGATCTACAAGCATCTGAGAGATTGAAAACACCAGCCAATGTTTCTCCAACATAAACATATCCAATTGTCTTTCCTCCTTTAGTATCAATATCAATATCTGGAACTGTGTATATACACCAAAGTAAAGAACCATCAGAGACTAAAGAAAGACCAAAAACCTCAATGCATTAATAATTTTGATATGTACCTGATGAACACCCGGCTCTAGAAGCAATCCTTTTGTTACCAATATAGACTTGTTTGCCATCAATCTTCCCGTAGATTCCTTCTCCTGGGAAGTTTTGGTAATCCTCCACCGCTTCAGGTTTAGGTTGAACAGAGACAGATTTTGCATAGTCCACAAGTGCAGCAGCCATTGGATGGCTTGACTTGCTCTCTGCGCTTGATACCCTGATACAAGTCATTCCAAAATTCTCACACAAATCCAATAAATCTTTTTAAGTGTCTTTGATTAAGTGGTTAGAAATGTTTTACCAGTAAAGCAAGCTCTGCAGGCTTATATCTTCAGAAAGTGACTGGAAATCCATGACGATGAACTCGCCTCTAGTGATAGTCCCGGTTTTATCAAAAGCAACAATCTTGATCTTGGCTAAGGTCTCAAGATAATCAGCTCCTTTGATCAAAAGTCCTGATGTGGCTGCCTTAGTGAGTGCACAGAAAGTGGCTACTGGTGTAGAGAGGATAAGCCCACAAGGACAAGCACTTACTAACACAACTAGTGCTAAGTGAATCCAATGTTTCAGGTTGTGAACCTTCAATGCGAATGGGATAGCCGCAAAACAAAATGATATCAGGATGATCGCTGCACACAAGCAAATAGAATTTGAGGTCTCAAATCTCAATCAAGAACAGAAAAAGATGTAATAACAAAATCAGGTGCTGATAGTAACCTGGAGTATAGTACTTGGAACATTTGTCTATAAATCTCTGAGTTTCAGTTTTGCTGTTCTGAGCTTCTTCGACAAGCTTTGCCATCTTCGCAACCACGCAATCCTCAGCTAGAGCAGTGGTTCTCACAGTTATGTAACCTTGAAAACAGAGGAGCTAGAAAGATCAAACATTGAAGTTAAAGGTCATAAGAAAAAAAAAGTGGAAAGCTTGAGTGATTTCATACCATTTAGATTGATGGTTCCAGCCCAAACCGTCGAATCTCTGAGTTTAGGCACGGGGAATGCTTCGCCGGTCAAGGTTTTCTCATCAACTTCACAGTTGCCATCCACAACAACTCCATCAATTGGTATGGTTTCACCAGCTTTGACAGCTATAACTGTGTTGATCTTGAGCTCATCCACTTGAACTTCTTCTCCAGATTCTGCAATCACTGCCTTTTGTGGAGCTAAACTCATCAAAGACTGCATCACTGCACTTGCCTGCAATGTAAACACAACTACTTGAGCACTCACAAAAAATTTGACACATGAATCAAAAGAGATAAAAAAAAGGTGCAAAACCTTATAGCTAGCTCTTGATTGGAGCCATTCAGCGATTGTGAATAAGAAGACAACTACTCCAGCTTCTGTGTAATCTCTCATACCAATTGTTGCTCCAACTGATTGAAACAAAGGAAGAGCATTTTAACTATATAAGATCAATGAGTTCACAAAGACCGACTTCTAATTATTTCATATTTTTTCTAAACATTATAACTGCAACATGATCAATAAGTCTTGAAGTAGACTCTATAACCATTAACATTTGAAAAGCTCGTCAATTATGGCTTAATCCAGTCCAAGTAAGTAAAAGTTATAAACATTTTCTAACAAATATATGTTAGCAGATATTTTATAGATTTGCAAAAAAAGCAGCTTTAATTGGTTTTTTTTTTTTTTTTTCCTCTTTTGGTCTCAAAGTAGCATAAAAAGGGGCCAAATGCAGAGGAAAGACACACACCAAACTACAGAACAATTGCTTTTGTGTTGATAGTAATATTTCTAAATAATCACAATATTAGATAGACACATACTACTTATATTTCTCATAATCATTATTATTTTTTTAAATCCGCCTTAATTGATATTATGAGAAATGTGATTCATATCATATAAATTGGGGATTCACTCCTCATAACATATAGTATTATTAATTTTGGGGTTAAAAAAAAAAGGAGCGGAAACATTACCAGTTATAATAACAAGAATGTTGATGTCGATTCTAAACCTTGCAAGGGATGCTATAGCTTTGGCCAGTATAGGATAAATTCCGGCGACGACGGCTGCGACAGCGAGCCAACGGAAAGGAGAGTAAAGGTATTTGAAGAAAGAGAGGAGGAGAAGTAGGCCGGAAACCACCGCAAAGGGACTTGGCCATTTATTCTTGAAATTTGTTTCTCCGGTTACCCTCACATTTGCTTCTAACCGTGCTTGGTTCAGTGCTTTAACTGCAACCAAGATTATTTATTAGTATTAAACAAACATTAAATATATTCATATTTTTTGTGCAACATTTTAAAATCCATACCTAATGTAATGCGTCAATGGAAAAAAACAAAAGAAACTAGAAAACAAACAGCGGAAATTTTATAAAAGTTAATTATGTGAATGATGATGCGTTACGTAAAAACTCACATTGTTAGTACAATTAGACTTATTGCATGGACACAAAACAGACAAAAACAAATATTTTTGAAGATATTTTATATTTTAAAGTGTTACGCAAAACTGCCTAAAATTTTAGACTCACAAGTCACAACCTAATAAGACTAGACTAAATGATTTTTACTGATATAGCAAAATATTTATTTATGATAATCTTCCCTATTATTGAATCAAAGCAAAAAAAATGATTTAAGTGAAAAATTTACTAATAGAAGTAAAGATGTAACTAATTAAAATTACCTACATAAATACAAATAAATGTTAATTGTAGAATTAAATGAAGCGTTGAATTAAATGTCTGAAAACGACGTTTGCGTTTTGCAACAGCGACGCCAAAAACTTTATTAAATTAGCCACAGAGAAACTTTTACCGATTTGGAACTGAGAGAGGATGAGAGTGTCGTGAACGACGATGACGGTTCTTGACGGAACAATAACAGAGTATTCTTTAACACCGTCCATGGATTTGAGAATGTTCTCAATCAACGGAACTTCCGATGTACAGCAAATTCCAAGAACATCGAAGTAACTCTTGGTCATCTTCTTCGACGCCATTCTTGTTTTTAAGGATTCTGCAAAAGAAAAACAAGAAAATTAAAAAAAATCAGAAGCAGAGATTCATTTTATTGTGGGAATCTGATTTCTTGGTTCATGTTTATTTTCCCAGCATGATTTTAAGGGATGCATGTAACGTGTTTTAAAGAAAATGTCTAAAAGAAGATGTGTATGAATGATAACGTTGTCGTGAAGTTCACTCTACACTTGGCCAACAAAAAAAAAAGGATTCGATTTTTTCAGGCATGGTTATTGAGTCGTCAAAAATCTTGAAAATTCTACAAAAAGGCGTAGAGATAGATCATTGCAAAATTATTAAAATCTTCAGTGAGGAGCTTCTCTAGCATCAGAAGTTAGAAGGAAAAAAATCATACGTACATGTCTCGAAATTGGCTAATGCGAGTGAGAGAAAATAAAGAGTCACGAAAACAATGCTAGAGAGAAAGAGCGTTTCGAAGCCGTCATGAAATCTATGTGAAGAACACATAAGAAAGAAGAAGAATACCGGAGATAGAGACAGAGCTTAGCAGCTGGACAGAGAAGACCGAACCGGTTTGATTCGGTTTAGATGCTTTGTTAATTAGCCAGAAGAGAGAAGAGTTTTTTTTTTTTTGATGTAATGATGAAATGACTTGAAGGTGAAAGAGGATGAGAGTGGCGATTGCTTTATATAGGGAAATGTGTTAGAAAGTGGAGTTAATGATCATTGGTGGGTTTAGTTTACTTCCTTAGAATTCTTGCCATAATTTTATTCTTTCCAAATTTTAATTTCATTTGTTCTGACCAATTTTTTTTTTTTAAAGAAACATTTTTATCTTACACTTGTAAAGAATCCTCGAATATATTATTCTTAATAATGTAAATTCCATAGTACTATGGTAGGCTGCTGGTTCTTTCAGATTCCTATTCTCTTAACATTCCCATCTAATTTTTGTTTTTCTTAACGTATATATATATATATATTACTAGAAAGTGAAATTCGATTTTATCCGGACATAAAATATTTTTTGAAGATTTGTAACTAGAAGGATTCGATATAATTTTGTTCTACGGCCTGGTTTTATTTTGGATTTATTTTAGATATACATGTGTCATGTGTGGAAGTGGTAGGGCGAGTCTGGAGTTGAGGGTGAAATCCCCGAACCCAGGTTCGATCTTCCTCCCTCGCTGTTATCAACACTTTGTGGGAAGTCTGGGCTTGAGCTTCGGCCCAGGCAGTTTACCTGGTAGTCTGGTAACAGGCGATCCAGCTACCCCCGGGCATTAGTCGGAAAGCATTCCAAACTTGGGTTAGGCAGTGTGGTAGCCCATCCTTCGGGGTGGTAGTGAGTCCACATGGTAGCACTTCGGTGCGTTCCCCCAGGGCTGACCGGATCAGCCGATCGGGTATATCAAAAAAAAAAAAAAAAAATGTGTGGAAAGATGAAATTGCGCTAAACACTTTGACAAAAATTATTAATCCGTTTGATATATTTGGGGGAAAAAAATGCATTAAGTTTGAGTTAAATAGTTTTTGGTAGTCGTAAAATATTTTTGCAACTCGTTGACTGGTAATTCATGGGTTAATATATTTCATCTGACTACATGAAGTCATGAATGGTAAAGTTATTGAGAGAATCACTTACTCACATACCAAAATGAAATTATATCATTGTAGGGAAGACTACTAGGTCTTAATCTTGTAGGTGAGAGACACGAGAACAAAAGTGTATACAAAACATAGTGAATAATCCACTGTACAATATTTTGACAAAAAAAAAAAAATCCACTGTACAATATTAGAGAATGGAATCCATGTGTGATTCCTCATTTGGAATAGTTTAGTTTTATTTTCTTGCATTTCTTTCTTAGTTTTCGTATGCTGGATTTAATTACAAAACCTTGTAATGTCTTACAAGAGCCAATTGGTTTAAATGCAGCAAATACGTTGTATAATTTTAATAATATTATATATATCTTTGTAGCAGAAACTACTATTTTCACAACTAAATGATATCATACATGCGTAATAGAACTGAGTTTTTAAATATCAAATGATTGAAAACTATATAAAACAAAAGCTTCTATTATTAGTTTTTTTTTTTTTTTTTTGATAAGGGATTCCATGATTAGTTTCAGACGTTTATGCACATGTTTGGTTAAAAAATATCACATAGTAGATAACTAGATATTGTGAAGATATAGCTCAATTGGTTATCATCGAATCATCTGTAAAAAACATGTTCGTGGGCTATTATAGTTTCAAGCTTTTAACACTAATCGTTAAAAAATATCATTTCGTTCACCTAAAAAAATGGATTTAAAAAAAAATTAACATATTTCAAAGAATTAAAAATAAATTAAGTCTCTGCATTATTAAGCCCTTGAAACAAAAAAAAAACATCTCTCTCTGCATTAATCATAAACAAAACAAAACACAATCGTATTAACACTTGACTATACTAGGTTTTTAGACAATTTATTTTCTTTATTAAAATATGTTATGTTCTAAATTTCAGGTTTTAATATAAAAACAAATAGTAAAGATAAACATGTAATTGTTCCAGATTCAATAGAGGCCACAATAATACAACTTGCAAACATGAGTCATATATCATTCTTTCGTCGTCGTCAATATCATAATGAAGATAGTCATGATCATAATTATCATAATCTTTGATAATTGGATTGAGTTAATCTACAATTTTCTTAAGAAAACAAATTTCGTGAGAGGTTGACAGAAAAAAAAAAAAAAAAAAAAAGAAGCTAAAATGCGACCTCTCCCACCAAATCTTCCATTATTGGTTTTTAATGTCCTTTTTCGGACTGCAAGTATATAATCGTCAAGCCCTTTAAAAAAAAAAAAAAAAAAGATATAGTCATCAACATAACAACATTATGAGAGAATCTGAGTATAACTCAATTTGTAATACCGCAGCAACTCCTAATTACCATTGCCAACCAATACATAGGTCTCTTTCGTCGACTAGTTTGCCATTTTTGAAAATCCTACAGATTAATACAATATTTCTCAAATTAAGTATCTTCACTTGCACATATTTCTCAGTATAGCCATTTAGACACTAACCACAAAAAAATATTAAGTTAAATACATATTCTAGAATGTTTTCCTGAGGCATCTATAAAAATCTTGAGCATTATATGTATTCCACATATATGCTTCAAATCATAACACAAACAAAAACAAATGATGATTTTGAGGTGAAACAAACTCAGCCATCAGAGTCTTTTTTTTTCTTTCTTTATTTATTTATAATATGGATCATATACTCCAATTTTTTTTCCCTTTCCTAATGGTCATTATTAACGCTATTAACACCTTCTACTGTCAATTTTCTTTTCCTATTGGCCACAATTAATCCTAACTTTTTTTTTTCTGTAAAACCACAAGCCTAACTTATTACTTCTTTTGACCTTTTTTTTTTATAGCTGAAAAATTTACAAATGTGTCCCTTTGAGATCTTAAAGACTAAAAATAATTTGCGTAAAAAGACTAAAAGAGACTAGAAATAATTTAAGCAGCACACTTCCACTATCTTTTTCAAAAGGGTTTCGAGTAGTGGAGGAATCTCCCAATGTCTCAAAACAAAACAAAATAACTTGCTTTCCTTTTTTTTTTTTTTTGTCAAACACTTGCTTTCCTTTTATTTAAAATATATATCAAAGTAAAAGGCAACGTAAATGAGCCAAACACTAAATAGATAATATAAACAAACATATAAAACATGTCTAGTGGAAAAAGGGAATATAATTTTAATTTGAATTGCAATGATAGATATCCTTCTTTGTGATTCGATAAGTCATTGTGCTTATATTTGTTCTACCACCTGATACATTAAAATATTAGTTCCCGAAACTTCGGAACTTTTTCTCAGAATAGTAACTTACCTTTTTAAAATCTATTATATATTGTTGCTAAAGATTATCAAAAAATTTGTGTGAAAAAAATATATAATTTGAAAGAAAAGACAATGATACATATATATAAACACTAGCAAATTTTCTGAATAATTCAGAGAATTTTTTTCTTCAATAACTTGTAATTTACATCCGGAAGTATTTTGCATTTGATAAATAATGTACTTTATCTCTTTTTGTCTTCCTCAAATTGACGTAATACTATTTTACAAGTTACTCAATACGAGCTTTTTAGTTTTAGGTTAATTATTTAGTCTTTTTACAACTTAAGTCTTCGAATATGAATTATAAAAGTGGTGGGTTATGTATTAATGATGCACTAATATGGACATCTATATGACTATATGGAATATATAGAATGTTGATGGATACACATTGTTGATCAATAAATATTGTAGGTTTTTTTACAAAAACTAATAAGTGGATATGAAAAGTCCAAAAATTAAGATGCTCAAGCTCTTACGTAACTAGAGTTAATTCTAAAAAAAAAATCCCTCACATTTCTGCAATCTTTTTGTTACGTTCTAACCAATGACAACCTATTTTTGTGTTAATAATCAATGGCCTAGTTTTTATCTAAGAATGATTTTTAATGCCAATCATTATAGTAGGGTTAAAGACATGCTCAAGCATCGATCTTGACATATAAAAATATGCTATGACCTAAAAAAGATTCGGTCTATTTTGCAATTAGCCTCTTATTTAACTATTTATTAAAAGGTTCTCTAAAAAAGCGATATCATTTGCTTTTAATTGGTGCAGATGATGCAACAATAACATTAATCACCTTTGAGGAAATAATCTTCGGGAAAGATCGAAGGGACCAGAAACATTTGTGGATGTTAGATAGACTCTCATGATCCATTGCTTGTTCTCGAATTGACATTAATCTCCTTTTTCTTTTCTTTCGTATGATTTATCTTATCGTGATCATGTAAGAAGCTTAGTAAAATTAGAAAATTATCATATAAACCACGATAAAAGCAAAATACAAGTGTATAATCAGCACAAGTCATTGTAATGGAACACAAGGAGGTTAGTGGACATACGTCAGCAGCCCACAATATCAAGGATCAAACTAAAAGTAAGTTAGCCAATATATACATATCTCTATGACCATATATGTGTCCCATGCAATCCTTTGTTCGTTATCTTTTTAAAAAATATGGCAACTACAGTAATTATTACTACATATTTTATTAACTATATAATGGAAACCACATTAATTGATAAAAAAAAGTTCAATTTTGTTGTAAGAACAAACAATAAGAAAATCTATTCATGTGGAATCAAGACAATAATGGTAAGTGCATTGTGATTGTATACGACTCAGCAGCCAATAATATCATATATTGAGAAAGGGATTGCAAACGGATTCTAAACAACATAAATAAACGAATCTGAAAATCCTTTAACAAAGAAAAGAAAACTAATCCAAATATGATAGAAATACCACTAAAAAGAAGTCGATCGACCTAACACTTAAGTAGTCGAAAAAATATGCGAAAATCTTTAATATATGTACTCAAATAAAATAAAATTTCCAAAAAATAAATCTAGCCATAATATCTATGAATTAATGGTGGTGATAATTTATTTTCGTTAACAATAAGATATAGTTTCATCTAAAATTATACTCCTAAAAGGGACCCCAATTTTCACAGATATTCTTCTTATTGGTGGTGACAATTCATATTAGTCAAACATTATATGTGACACTCACTGTAGGAAATTAAGTAATGTAGGGTTTAAGCACTCGTCAAAGACACAATGATTTGTCTGATAGGTCCCTGCTTATTCATATATGATCCATCGATTTATCCAATGGTCACATACCTCGCTCGGTTTCTTTTATTATCACAAATCTACAAAAAAAAAAAGAGAGAAGATTATCGAATGTTTTTGGACGGAATCTGAGGTCTGTTAAAAACTAAAACATTTTAGATAAAATCTTGAGCGCATACAAATCGAAATAGAGATTAAAAAAAAAACATAAAGCGTGTAAAGTAAAGCTATTCAAAATTTATATGCTAATTTGAAAATTATTAAGGAATTAGGAGTATATATAGTTGGAATGCAAATTATCTTATGTAATTGCAAATTAGTTTACGATAATAATATATTCACCTCAAAAGATAAAGTATTATATTTAATTATTTATGGATTCAAAATTTATATATATAAATTTTGAAGTTCATGCTAATAAAACAACTTGATTTTCGGTTCAAATCAAATTTTAAATCATTAAACACGAACCGGAGATTTATTAACGATTAAATGAGGATTAACCGAAATAACACAGGTCCCTCTCTGGTTTGAAAACAGATACTATATACATAGAACCCTCTAGATCAGAGGAAGGTTTTCACTTTTGTTGATTGTCCTTAGGGCCACTACAACAACCAGAGCAACAACTCTTTTTACTTGTCTCCTCACTCTTCTGCAACAAGCCAACTTCTAGATCCTCTGTTTCATCCTCCTCAAGCTTCACCGGCGAAGAAGAAGAAGCACGGTAACATGTAGACACGGCTTCACGCTCATCGCGTAGAAGCATCATACTATTGAGTATCACAAGCAAACAAGTTCCTGCATCTGCAAGAACAGCTGCCCAAACCAGAGGGTAACCTACAAAACCAAGAACCATGATTGCTCCTTTTATGCTCACAGACAAAACCACATTCTCAATCACTTTCTTATGACTTCTCTTCGCTAGTCTCATCCCTTTCGGAATCTTCCTTATATCGTTTGACATAAGAATGATGTCTCCTGTCTCTGTTGCAAGTGCTGACCCTGAGATCCCCATTGAAATGCCAATGTCTGCTTTAGCTAAAGCCGGTGAATCGTTAAGCCCATCTCCTACCATCATTGTAGGCCCTTGGATCCTGAATTCATCGATGATTCTTGCTTTGTCTTGTGGAAGAAGTTCAGAGTGAACAATATCCAAAGCATTCTCTAACTGTCAAAGTTATAACTTTTTCATTATATGCCTCACAAAATAGAGACAGGGGAATGATTAGATAATAACTCTGCTTCACCTGTTCTTGTGTAGACATGGCTGCGTCTTGGTTATCTCCTGTGAGCATTGCAGTTTTGATTCCTAAAGACTTGAGTTCCTTGAGAGCTTGAGCAACCCCATATCGACAACTGTCCAAAAGGGTGAAACTTCCGGACAGTTTTGCTCCAATGTATATGTAACCAATGGTCTTACCTCGTTTCATATTAGCTTCCATCTCCGGAACTTTGTGTAACATCCACAAGGAAGAGATCTTGCTAAGGTTAGATAGATGAAAAACACTTGAGACAGCGCGAAAAACGAATGTAGTTCAAATTAAAAAGTTCTGAAACCTGTTAAGCATCCAGCTCTCTGTGAGATTCTTTTGTTTCCAATGTAGATATCTTGACCATTTATTCTCCCATAAACTCCTTCTCCTGGAAAGTTCTTAAAGTTCTCGACTATATCCGGCTTAGGCTCAACAGAAATTGATCTTGCATAGTCAATAAGAGCCGCTGCCATCGGATGACTTGACTTGCTCTCAATGCTGGAGACCCTGTGAAAACATCTCAAAAGTCTCTTAGAATCAATTTCATAAGATACACCCGAAAATGATTAACTCCTATGGAATAGCTACATACAAACTTACCAGTAAAGCAAGTTTTGCAGATTGATATTGTGAGAAAGAGACCTAAAATCCGAGACCATGAACTCAGCCTTTGTAATAGTTCCTGTTTTGTCAAAAGCAACAATCTTGATCTTTGCAAGAGTCTCTAGACAATCACCAGTTTTGATCAGAAACCCTGACGTGGCTGCCTTAGTGAGAGCACAAAAGGTAGCAACGGGTGTGGATAGTATAAGACCACAAGGACAACCACTTACTAACACTACAAGTGCTAAGTGAAACCAATGGCTAAGGTCGTGAACCTTTAACAATACCGGGATTACCGCAAAACATGCTGCTAACACGACAACAGCTAAACAAACAACAACAACAAATGTGATCAAAATTTCATTCTCTATACACTACATTGCGATTATGATCTAGAAATATGATTCCTAACCTGGAGTGTAGTAGCGAGAACATTTGTCTATAAACCTTTGAGTTTTTGTTTGGCTTTTTTGAGCTTCTTCTACAAGCTTAGTCATTTTCGCAACCACGCAGTCCCGGGCTAGAGCTGTAGTTTTCACCTTTATATAACCTTAAGATACACAAATTGTGGCAATTATAAAGAAAATTCAGGATCATATACATAAGAAGAGCACGATAATGATTTGTTTTGTACCATTAAGATTTATGGTTGCAGCCAAAACAGTTGACTGTCTCTGTTTGGAAACAGGGAAGGACTCTCCTGTCATTGTTTTCTCATCCACATCACAGCTTCCATCGACCACAACTCCATCAATCGGTATACTTTCTCCAGCTTTAACTGAAACAATTGTGTTGATCCTAACCTCATCTACATCGACTTCTAGTCCAGTATCCGCTATCACTGCCTTTCGTGGCGCTAAGCTCATCAGTGATGACATTACTGTGCTTGCCTGAAAATAGTTGTTACTTCAGAACAATGATCAACTAATAGATGCAAAACCAGAGCTTAGAGCATATAGAAACTCTACACTAACAAACCTTATGAGCAGCACTAGACTCTAGCCAATCTGCGACTGAGAATAGAAACACAATTGTGGCAGCTTCTGTGAAATCCTGCATACATAGTGTTGCTATCACTGTCGAACAAAAAAAAAACTCTCATTCAGAACATTCCATGGTCAAAACAAAACTTAAAATGATGACTCAGGAAATGATTTGATCTTTTTACCAGCAATAAAAGTGAGAGCGTTGATATCAAGCCTGAACCTTGTGATGGAAGCAACAGCTTTAGCAAGGATGGGGAATATCCCGGCCACCACGGCAACAACAGCGAGCCATTCAAGCAGACTATAAAAGTATTTGAAGAAGGAGAGAGCAAGAAATACACCAGAAACTATTGCAAAAGGACTAGGCCATTGACTCTTCAAGCTTGTTTCTCCGTATGGTCTAACACTTGCTTCTAGTCTTGCTTGATTCAGAGCCTTGACTGTCAAGAAATCAATTTTACACAACCAAAAAAGGGCTTAATTGACTTTAAGCAAACCTAGACTTTGGCCTCATCGATAGACCAATGATTTAATTAGACGACAAGACTAAAGTCAAAACGGCGATTGAAAAATACTAATAATTTTGTTATTTACCGATTTGAAGCGGAGAAATCAAGAAAGGGTCATGGACAACGATGACGGTTCTAGAAGGGACGATGACGGAGAATTCTTTGACGCCGTCAAGTGGACGGAGAACGTCTCCGACGATAGAAACCTCCGATGAACAGCAGATTCCAACGACGTCGAAGTAACTTGTCTGTAAATTCTTCTTCTTGGCCTCTTCACCTTCTGCCATCGTTGAGCTCGAGGTCTTAGACAAATACTCCGCGGATATACTTTTAAGGGGTGATGTCGGAGGGATATTATTTGTTTTTTTAGGTTTATATTATTATTTATAACATTTGAATTTTTTAGTCTCTATAGGGAAAGTTATATTAATTGGTCCATGATTTTTTTTCTTTCTAAAGTCAAATGCTGAGATTGGATACGTAATTAAATGATTTATTGATAAGTGCGTATCAACTACATACATATACATTGTATGTTTGTATGTAATAGAAGTATTCAAGTATAGAACTTTTAGATTTTTTTCTTTTCTTTCTCAACGAATAGAACTTTTATAGTTTTGAATTGGAATCAAGGCATGATTATTGCACACTCAAATATTTATTATTTACTCTCGATTATTTATATCAAAACCAGACTTTTCTTCTTTAGATAATCTTGGGTCTTGATTGAAGTTTCATGCTTTAGATAGTTTTCGTTTTTTTCAATTTGTATATGTTATTATGACATTATTTAACTTTAATAGTTAAAAAATTGTCCACATGTTTTTCCATCTAACTTCTATTTCAATGATATATTTATCTTTATACATAGCAGAACCAAGATTTATATTTAATTATAAAAAAACCTATAATAATATTTGAACAGATCAACACTTAAAATTTTAATATCAAATTCAGCTTTTGTTATTAAAGAACAAGAAAAGAGCCCATTGGGCCATAAAAACGGTTCAGGCAATGCCCAATCAAATAAACAATAGAGGCCTTATACTGTCTGGTGGTAATCCAAATGGCAGTTTCGTGATTAAGTGAAATATGAAAGGGTAGGCATGAGAAAACCTAACTACAGTACCGAGGTAGCCAATAATTTATCTTCGCTGGGGCCATACTCTGCCCGGAGATGCCCTGAATTTACTAAAATACCCACGCTTGGGGGTGTGTATGCAACCATAAGTGTAACATTGTATTAGTTTTCAGTCGTTTTCCAAATTTATGAATCCATTTACATGAGACAAACCAAATCCTTGTTGGTAGGTCCATCCTTGACACTATTAGAACTGAATCATTTTTATTTTCTGTCACAGAATGGAATCATATTTTTTAAGCAAAGAAACAAAAAGTAAGGTTAAAAAATTAGTAGAACAACAAAGGTTGCATGTCATAAATTAACGACTAAAACAAGGTTTATGAAGTAAATAAAATAAACAAAAGCTGTTTGTGTGTAAGCTAGTAACGTCTTTGGTTAAAAAAGTTTAACAGATGAATAAAACAAACAAAATTGCATGTCGTATAACGCCACCTAATAATAAGTAAAGTGAAACAATAAGACAAAACAAAAACACCATTGACTCATTGAGACTGATGTCAAAAAATGAGCAAAAACCAATCACATTGAGAGTTGAGATTTTCACCAATGCAAGGACAATGGCAAAACCGAAAATAAACGTAAATATCGAGGTTCATGTTCCAATTATTTAATTAATTTATCTGTGGTGTCTTCTTCTTCTTCTTCACCTTCTTCACTCATCACTCCTTACTCACAAATATATTTTTGACCGTTGTTGTTCACTCTCTCCTTCCTTCTTCACACGCTCCACCACAAGCTTCTTCTGATTGACCTTTAACACCTGAAAGGTTTTTTGTCCTCTCTCTCTCTTCCAAATATCTAATCTTTTTTTGGTTTTTTTTATAGATTTGGGTCCCTCACTTCTTTGATTTTAACTTTTCTTTATGAAGAAAAGGGTTAACAAATGTGCAAAGGGTTTTAGATTTTAGCTCCTTGAAGGCTCATTTAACGCATAGAGTTCGTGGCTTCATCGTTTTCTTTCTTGATTAATTTTGCATTTTATATGGAGTTTCGTCTCTCAAGAACTCACAAATCACAGTTTAAGACAAAATTATAGTCTTGTTTCTTTCAAATTATGCAAAAATCAAGAATCTGAGACATAAGAGAAACGTTTATGTCTCTCTCTATAATCAATGCTATGTTGCTTTGTTTCAACTGTTTCAAGCGACAAGCGTTTAATTACATTACTTGTTAAAAATCTTGATAACTTGTTCTTAGTTTTGCAGTTTCTCCAACACTTTCTACGACTCTTGAGCTTTTGGAATTGAAGCTAAAATAAGAAATTTGGAGAGAAATGGGATGTTCTCATTCGAAGTTTGATGACGATGAAGCTGTTCAGATCTGTAAAGATAGGAAACGTTTCATCAAACAAGCAGTGGAACATAGGACTGGGTTTGCTTCTGGTCACATTGCTTATATCCAGTCTCTGAGAAAAATTTCAGATGCTCTCCGGGAATATATCGAAGGAGATGAGCCACATGAGTTCATGTTGGACACATTTGTGACTCCAGTGAAGAGAATGAGTAACTCGGGCGGCTTCATTGAGATATCTCCTCCTTCAAAAATGGTTCAGAGTGAGGCAGAGTCGAAATTAAATGTCAACAACTACTTGATGGCTAGTGGAAGCAGACCGGTTCGGGTTGAAGAAAAGCCTCCTAGATCACCTGATACTTTCCAGGTTGAGACTTATGGAGCAGATAGTTTCTTTGGGATGAATATGAACACAATGAACTCGCCTGGCCACAGTCCTGGACTAGTCAGTCACAATTTACCGCCTCCTTCGCCACAGAACTCTCAGTGGGATTTCTTTTGGAATCCATTCTCGTCATTGGACCATTACGGATACAGTTATGATAACCAAAGTGGTATGGATGATGATATGAGACGGCTGAGGCAGGTTCGGGAGGAAGAAGGGATTCCGGATCTTGAAGAAGATGAATATGTAAGGTTTGAGGATCATCATAACATGAAAGCAACAGAAGATTTTAATGGAGGTAAAATGGATCAAGAAGATAGAGTAGAATATGTTAATGAGGAATTCAAAGACAGTGGATGCAAGACTGAGAATGAAAGGGACAAGAACTGCATTGGAACTCAAGAACGGCGAAGCCTTGAGGTGTCCAGAGGAGGAACTACAGGGCATGTTGTTGGAATTACAACAGATGATGCAAAAGGAGAGACACCTGGTTTCACTGTGTACTTGAATCGAAGGCCGACGAGTATGGCAGAAGTTATTAAAGATCTTGAAGATCAGTTTGCGATCATATGTACTGCTGGTAAAGAAGTCTCGGGTCTGTTGGAAGCTAGTCGAGTTCAATACACATCCTCTAATGAACTCAGTGGTAAGATTTGTAATTTTCTTTGTTTCTGACTATATATATAAAATGAATGCGGTTCTGAAACTTCTTATTGCAGCCATGACAATGCTGAACCCAGTAGCTTTGTTCCGCTCAGGCGGCTCATCAAGATCTTCTTCCTCATCAAGATTCTTGATCAGCTCTTCTGGAGGTTCCAGGGTGAGTGAATTTGAAAGCAACAGCGAATTTTCGGAAGAATCTTGTATGCTTTCGGGTAGCCATCAATCAACATTGGACCGACTATATGCGTGGGAGAAGAAACTCTATGATGAAGTCAAGGTAATAACTGAGACTTTTAATAGTATTTTCAGTTCACTCTTTCTATCTCTTGTTAACGACTTGGATGTTGTGACAGTCTGGAGATCGAATACGGATTGCATATGAAAAGAAATGTTTGGTGCTGAGGAATCAGGATGTGAAAGGAGCTGACTCTTCTGCAGTTGATAAAACAAGAGCTACAATTAGAGATCTACATACTCAGATCAAGGTCTCTATACACTCAATAGAGTCTATCTCCGAAAGGATCGAGACTCTTCGCGACCAAGAACTGCTTCCGCAGCTTCTTGAGCTTCTTCAAGGGTATGCCAAAACATCTTTTCTTCTGGTTCCTGAAAACAAAAGTTTCTCTTTGACTGATAAGAACATTGATAATGGCATTTTACAGATTAGCTCAGATGTGGAAAGTGATGGCAGAATGTCACCAGATACAGAAGCGAACATTGGACGAAGCTAAGCTATTACTTGCAACCACACCTTATAACCGTCACAAGAAGCAACAACCAATTTCACTACCGGAGATCAACTCTCAAAGATTAGCTCGATCAGCATTGCATCTCGTGGCTCAGCTTCGAAACTGGAGAGCCTGCTTCCAAGCATGGATCACATCCCAAAGATCCTACGTGCTTTCTTTAACCGGGTGGTTACTCAGATGTTTCAGATGTGACCCTGACCCAGAGAAAGTCAGACTAACGTCTTGTCCTCACCCAATCTATGAAGTCTGCATCCAATGGTCAAGGTTACTCACCGGGTTAAACGAGAAGCCGGTACTAGACAAACTCGACTTCTTTGCCTCTGGGATGGGTGCAATCTATGCTCGTCAGCTTAGAGAAGACCCGTCTCCGGTAACAGATGGTTCGAGGAAGTACTCAGGACAAGAGAGGATGGAGCTTGTTGAAGCTGACAAAGTAGAAGAGGAGAAGATGATGACTGCAGAGAAACTAGCTGAGATTGCAGTTAAAGTACTCTGCCATGGAATGTCGGTTGCAGTGAGCTCACTCGCCGAGTTCTCCATTAGCTCAGCTGATGAACACTCGAAGCTCGTTACCCATCCAGAGGAAGCCATGCCAGAGCAAACCAAGATTTAAACTTTTGTGTTCTCAACTTCTCATTTATTTATTAATTTATCATTGAAAGTTTAGGACTTTAGGTTAGTTTAGCCCTGGAAGCTGCATCTTTTGCTATCAAAAGATAGTTTAGATGAATGGAGATTTGTGTATGATTAAGATACATAAAGTTAGTTCAGTTAGACTTCTAATTTGGGATATTAATCAGAAACCTATCTTAATAGAATCATATCAAAAAAATATGTATCTTATAGTAAGAATCTGTATCAAAAATCTGTTTCTGCTAAGCTAAAGAATTGCAGAACAAAAACATAAAGATGAATCTTTTGTTATCTTCTTCCTCTTGGGTCTGCTCGTTGTCTTTGATCTTCAACAGTATATAACAATCCTACACTCTATATGCAACACAGAATTGAAGCCTAACCAATTTCGGATTCGAAAATCAACTCAAGCTAACGTAAAGATCGATGACAAACCTGAATCGTAGAAAGTGTACTTGAGAACCAATTATAATGGAAATTGAGGTAACTCGAGGACAAGCGAGCAGGGCATACTATTGGCAACGGTCTCTTGATCGTCTTCCATGATCGGTCACTGTAGAAGCTCGAATTCGATCGTAGATTTGAGACGTGGACAAGGAGAGAAAGTCAAAGACCAGTTGGATCGGGTTTGACTTTTAAATTAAAAATTAATGTTAGTTGAGCCTTTTTATTATTATTATTTGCCATCCTTAATGGGCTTTCTAAAGGCCTAACCTAAAATCAACATTTTCTTTTTATATGGTTGTTCTCTTAATTGTTCGGATGGTTCAAATTATGTTTTAAAACCATATATTTATAATTATAGGCTTTATAGCCGATTGATTTGTGTGATTGAAGGAAAAAAAAAAACAAATATTTTTAGGTCTAAACTTAAGATAATTCAATGGTGACTGTTTTAGTTAGTAGACCAAAATGTACTATATTTAAAATTCTTTGTTATAGGCTAAATTGTGACAAATGATTATTTGAATTGTATATGTTTTAAATTGCAAGGCATGTAACTAATAATGTTGCAATATTTTTATTTGTTTTGATCAATTGCAATCCTTTTAAATTTGGGTCAACTACTTCAATCCTTTTTATTCATTATTCAGTCTATCTGCTGAGATTATTATTATGTGTCTGATATATGGTTTCCATCTAGACGAAACCAGGTCTTACATAAAGGACTATGCCATTTTAACAATGGATATAAAGCCCTAATATTAATTCACAAGCTGGGATATGTTGAACGGACTAGCTATAGGTCCGTTAAACGCTGCGTTAGCCACCACAGTATTGATCACTTCCGTAGTATGCACGTTATCCCAGAATATGTATTTGTTTCGGTCTGGACAAACCGGTCCGTTCGCAGCACAAAGTTCTTCCCCCGGATTAACAGTACAGCAACTCCTATCACCAACCGTAATCCCTACAAATGTTTAAAATGAATGATTACGTACAGCTTCTTGATAAAACTAAAAGCTTTTTATTTAACAATTTCATCGTTTTTCTTATAAGTATAGAATTACCTAGAGCGGCGAAATCTTCAGCATTTCCAGAGAAGAGATCAACATAAGTGAACTTAGCTCCAGGTTTGTTGTTAAAATCTGTGACTAGGGCTTTGAGTTTAATGTTGAAGAGATTCGCGGCTTGGTTCACTTCTTCTGCACAGCCAGTGCCGCCACCGAGGGTAGCAACAATTCGTGGTGTACATCCGATCTTACCGATACTGAACAAAGCTACATTCCTCGCTCCTAATACGTACAATTGCTATACACATACATTAACATATTAATATGAGAATGTCCCACATCGGAAATAAAATTGTATCTAACATATTATAATATAGATATGAGATTCTTCACTGATGAATTACGTTTAATTAACAGATTAATTAGGTTTCTTTGTTTATTCTAACTCATTATACAAGACTTACCTCCAAATAAAAACGGTAGAGGCGTATGAGAGATCGAGCGTACTGGTCAGGATTATATATACGACGAGCTAAAGTAGGAGGCGACAAGAAGTAGTTGTTGAGGTAATCGTTGCTTCCGATGTTGATTGTGTATAGACATTGCTTTAACTGACTCCGTGGCACCGCCGCGTTTATGATCGCCGACAGGTGGTTGTTTATTTGCTTTCTCAAACTGATTCTCTCACCCTATTTATATGTTCAAGATTTTAGGTTTAGATGAGACAACGTAATATATTTATCATTTTGGGTGGGGTTGTTACCATATTTTCGCTGGTGTCTTCACGGATACCTCCGGCACCGGAAGCATAGTTGAGTCCGATGTTAGCTTGTGCCTGTGATGCTCCGGCGAACGGTGGAATTGAGTCATTGAAACCCGCTAGTTCAGCTAAAAGTAAAAATTGTTCAACTTTATTAAATATGTACTGTTAAACAAAAACAATGATGAGATAAAAGGCTTGAATATTAATCTGATAACTTTAAATTTTCTTCTAAAATATAAAAATTTATTAATATTGTTGAATTCCACAACAATAAATTTTAGTTACAAATATATTAATGCTTTAATACCAAAATATATGATTTTTTGGGGTCAAATATACAGCTAAATCTTATGATTATGATGTAATTAAGTTTGACTGAAATTTTAGGAATCCTTCCCAATTTTTTGGAATATTTAGAATTTTAGGATTTTGGTGGTGATTTTAGAAAAGAAAATATAAAATGCTGTATTTTCTAAAGTTAACCTTGAATTCTTCTTTTGAAAAAAAAAAGAAAAAAGAAGTTCATGCATATACAGGTAATTTTAGAAAAGACAATATAAAATGCTGTATTTTTCTAAAGTTAACCTGAATTCTTTTTTTGAAAAAAAAAAGTTCATGCATATACAATTTTAACACTATGGACTATGGAGTATGGACAACTATCGTTATAATTTTTTCTGAAAGAACCCGGTCATGGTCGGCTATATGACATAGTATAGTTAGTTATAATAATCGAATAACGTAAGTAAAAATGGATTCATCTAATTAAATCAAGAAAACTAACCGATGACGTCTGGCATATTCTGACCGTTGCTAAACCGACCGGTCGGACCTTGAGGGAAATCTATACCATAAGGTAAATAGTTGACCTTGGCCTTGGTGTTCAAGGCATTGTTGTTACCATTGTCGAAGACAGAGTCTCCAAACACGAAGTAACACGGCGCTTGTTGTCCATGTGCCGCTGGTGCGACCGCCGCGACTGCAAACACGGTGGCCACAATAATCCACAATGCCTTGGACTCTCCCTCGACCATTTTCGAAGTACACGAAAAGTGAGGAGAGAAAAAGCTTGATGAGAGAAGAAGAAAAGTTGGCTTATTGTGGATTATATGGACTGGAGTTGCAAATCTGATTGTTAGATGGGATTGCTTCTACAATTTAGAAAATTATGCGACTATATATAGGATGAGGCAGTCAGTGAATTAAGGGAGACTTGGAGAACTATATATATTGTTTTGCATGAATTAAGAGGCTTCTCTTTTAATATGGACATGTTGATAATATTATTTTTTTGTTAAACCAAAGAATACTGACTTTTTTTTGTCATGTAATATACTTATATACTTATCTTTAATAAAAAGTTTGTTAAAAAGCATACAAATAGGTTTTTTTTTAAGCTTTCTCAAACTATATATTCTATTAGCAACTATATGATGGCTGTAAAATTTTATTTGTACGAAAAAATATGAAAAATATAATTAAATATTTTTAGGTTTGAATTAACTTGTTTGTAACAATAAGGAATATATTAGAAACTCAATTAAAAATACGCCTCTTTACTAAAAAATTGCTTAGACAAAATCTTTCAAACCAAACAAGTGCATAACGATCCCATGCAAAAAGTTTGGTTAAGAATTAAGATATGCCAGATTTCACCAAATGCAAATGAAATCAAACCATACATTACAGGCTTTCAATGACAGCTTCAAAATGATCCACAAATAGTTTATCGTTATCTCCATCCACTAATAAAGTAACAACTAGATCCGGACCCGCACGTACGTGCGGGTTGTTATTTTGAATCGATAGGATTTACATAAAGTTGTAATTTAAATGTATTGTTTTGTTTTATGTAATTAATAGTGAAAATATCAATCTTTAGAATAAACAATATTACACACATTTATTTTCAGTTTGATTAATTATACATTCAGAAAAGTGTATTTACTAAAAGATGCAACATTTGTCATAATAAAAATGTGTTATATAATAAAATAAATAGTAGCATGTATCAAAGTACCCTATATAGAAGATAACAACATAGTTATTATTATTGTAATTAGTAAAGAATCTTAAGATATAATGAAGCACATAATCTATACTTACAGCCTGATCTGCAAGGATCATTTCTGTTGTTTCACCAGCGAATTGCATGTATTGTGTCCAAGAATGGACAATTTTCACTTGGATCTTCCAATTCGTCTTGAAAGGTCTCACATCAGCAAGGGTGGTGATACCGTGATTTTGAGCAATGGTTACGAAATAGTAAAAAGTGAAGAATGCTTTTATGAAATGTTAGTGTGTTTCTGAACTTTCACATTAGGCGTCTATTTATATGAGTTGAGGGAGGTAAGCAGATTTTAGGGTTTAGAGAATTAAATCAACAACCGTATAAGGTAGATGCTCGAATTTTAGGGTATATTCTCGATTTAAACATATCTCAATATCTAGTTTTTGATAGAGTTTGGTAATTGAATTTGTTTGTTAAGATAAATAATTTGTTTAGATATAAATTGAGAAATCGTGATTATGATAAATTGGGCTAAAAAGATTGTCGAAGATTTGTTTGTTATGGAAATCTGTTGAAATTTATGTAGTTATGGATATTGAATAATTTTGTTTGTTATGGAAATCTTTTTGAATGATAACTAACCATTTTGTTTATGTGTCATTAATATCCAGAGTATCTCAAACAATATTGGGATTAATTGTGAGGTTGTGATTGTCGGCGAAGCCCATTTGTCAAATATGAAGCCCATCTAAAATGTCATCCAACCCATTAATATTGAGAGGGACTGTTATTCGGATCATCCAACTCAGCAAATATAGATCCGCGTGTTGTTTCGTTTGTAATATTAGAAGATCCGATTGAAGATCCAAGATCCGCGTGTTTCTTAAAATGGGAAATTTTTTTTTTACCCTTCCACGTGAATTTTTTTTGTTTCTTTATATTCAAATTTTCAATGGCATTTTCTGTAAATATTCTACCAAAATAGGGTTACTTATGTTTTAATGATTCCCAATTAATAGTATAGATGTTCCAATTCACTCCCAAAAAGATATTTTAGTGAAATTACCAACTTGAAAATATACTTGGGCTAAAAATCAAGTTTGTAAATGTATCCAATATTTTCTTTAAAAATATGAAATCATCAAAATTAAAAAAAAAAAATCTATCAAAATTTCATTATAGTTTATCTCTCAACATCCTAAGAGTAGTGTATATAGAAGTTTATTTTGCGAAAAAGTCATGCAAGTTTACCGTTGAACAAAGATGTATATATTATATAATATATATACATCGTGGCCGTGTAGGGTACAAAAGAATATGAAAATTGATTTAGTTAATTGGTTAATAATTATCAAAAGGGTTACAAATGCCGTATTGAGAAGGTTATACCGTGTACTCAACATATGTTTAATTATTTGACTACATGCAAATTAAATTTGAAATCCCGTGTCTAATACGGATCAATAAGTCAATGTCTTTCAATATTCGGTAAAATAATAATAACAGATTTGTTTTGAATGAGTTGGCCATTTTCTAATAATCATAATCCCTTTTTTTCCTGTCAACTTGTAACCATGAACTTTAATTTGATAGACGACTTTTCATTGTATTACTCTTATACTCTTATTGATGATGTAACTAGTTCTTTATATTTAGATCAGAAGATATTACATTGATAGAAATATGTAATGTAGAAACATGTATTATCGAAAATAGGTTATATGTGAGTGCCCAAAACGATGATAATATGATATGATTAACCATATTATCATTTTAAACACTCAACCATTTATAATTTGTTGACCAATGATGACACAATACCCTTTATAGAGGTCACTGTAATAATTTCATTTTTTTGGGGGTCAAATGTTACTATAAGTCTAACAAGAGTGTCTCTTACAAAAAGTCTTACCGTGATAATCATCCAAACACCATACTAAATAAATTCAAGTTGATCACATTTTTATCATGTTAAAAATCTTTGTACTTAGAGTTGACTTTTGAAAAGAGTTTTAGTTAAAGGGTAAGTAAACTGTAAAGCTGTGTTTAATTTTAACCAAGGTTGTAACTGGAGGAGATTATTAGGCTTTTGATATTCTCATCACTTGTAATGCCCAATGGGCTTTTTTAATCAATGAATCCATTGGCCGACAAAAAAAACCAGTCGCCGTCGATTTGTTTGTTACCGACTCACCGGTAGGGTTTAAGGGTTCTCTCACACTACACTCTCCTTTTTTCGCCGCCGTAATAATCAAATCAATCTTCTTCTCCTCTCTAACCCAATTCACTAGACTTTTGTAACTTGGAAGATGTTGAAAAGGAAGCTCACGAGTCCCAAGAAATCTAATCCGTCGAAGAAGACGAAGAAGAACCCTAAAACCCAATTTGATGATTCTCCACTTGAGGTCGTAGAAACCAAATCATGTGACCAACAGGAACGGAAGAACCTTAAGCGTACGGGTCCGAAGAAATCTAATCCGTCGAAGAAGAGAAAGCAGACGAAGAAGAACCCTAAATCCCAATTTGATGATTCTCCGGTTGAGGTCGTAGAAACCAATGCTTGTGAGCAGCAGGAAACGGTTACAGACATTGTTGTTGAAGAGGGTCCATGGAAGAACCTTGAAATTATACTTTCGTTGCAGAGCAAAACTTTGGGCGTTAAAAAGTAAGTTCTTTCGATGTTACTGTTTTAAGTTTGCTAAAGCTTCTGAATTTGGAGAACATATGCAAAATGTTTGTTGTTTATGATTTTCTTAGTTTTTGGTGTTTGATGTTTTCTGATTGAATTGGGAGATAAAGCAAATGTACAATTTTTACTGAATGATTTAAGGGAATATGATTTGCAGGAAGGTGGAGTTGGCTTTCAGTTTTGTTAAAGGTTATGGAGGAGAAAATGGGACTGACGAGGATGAAGAATGTCAAGCGGTTAAGATATCGCGGCTGATTATATTTCTCAGCGACTGGATCCAGTCTCTGTTGATTACAGAGAATAATATTAAAGTTAAGGTTGATTTAGATTCTGAACCATATATGGACTTCAGGTGTTGGGAGATCTTCAGGTTCTGCTTGAAGCAGTCATCTATCTTGGGAGTCTCTTTAAATTTGTCAAGAAACCTTCTAAAGGCTATTGGGTTTATCACGAAAAATGTTTTATCTGCACTGGACATGTCCTTGTCTTCGGAGGTTGACTTCTGGAATGGTCATGGTTTTGAAGTTTACAGTATTGTGATTGATTGTCTAGGTTTGTTATTTTCATCGAAAAGTGGCATGTCCAATGACAATGTAGACTTGTGGTTTTCAACTGTTGAACCAGTTCTGAAGCTCACACATAAAGTTCTTGCAGAGAATATCAAGGATAGTCTTGCTTATAGATATGTCCTTCAATTCTCTTGCTTGGTTCTTGAGCCATTCTCTAAGTTCTTAATGACTCATCCAACTACGAAGAACGGGTTTTCTGATTTTCTGGACAAGCTTTTTGAGCCATTTTTGGATGTGTTGGGTTTATTAAATCTCAGCGAGGACAAAAACAAGGATTTGGAAATAACTTTGATGAGGTTGATTGAAGAAATATTATCTCTGGGTCTGTTTCATTCAGCTCATATGGATGGGTTCTTAGGCCTGGGCGGATCGAAAAGGTATTTACCAGAATCGAAAGAGAACAAAACTATTCTGAAAAGCTATCATCGGCATTTTTTTACCAAGTTCAAAAACATGCTGTTAATGAAGAAGGAGTTGGAGCTGAGCTGTATGGGGTCATTGTTTAGGTTATTTATTTACAGAGTGATGAAACAACAAAGAGATCCAAATCAGTTGCAGGAAGGCATGACGACAAAGGCCTCAAATGTGGGGCAAGCAGAAGAAAGGCCATGGAAGCTGCAAGACACAGCGACAAACGATAATGTATCTTCTGCAAAAAGTCATTACTCAAGTTCCCTCCGCCTGGAGACACGAAAATCACTTTTTGAGTTCTTCCTGCATCTTATGGAACCTATATTACTTGAGATCAATGGATATAATCAATCTGGCTCTGAAATGGCTCCTTTATTGGCTGATTTTTGTTGTGCTATTAAGTCAGCAAATAGTTTGCTGTTCAACTTTGCTCATGAGCGAATATATGTGAAGACAGAGGATGCATCTGGAGGAGCTTGCTCTTGTTTTTTCAGGACGATCTTCAAAACAATAGTTTCAGTTGCTTCTGAATTAAAAAATCATTATCCATATGATGATGGGTCAGAGATGCATGTTTTGTTAGCCAAGGAGCTAGTAACCGCAATAGGCTACCTGTTACATATTGAATACGAAATCATTGAGAGTGATTTAGTTACTTTGTGGCTAATCATTCTCTCTTTCCTGGAGTTTAGTACTTTGTCACCAGAGAATTCAGAAGATGACTGCCCGTTGACTTCATTGTTACTTGCCCTTGGATGCCAGCTGATAAATTTATATAGTGACCTCCGCCAGGTTTGTCAAAATTTTATTGCTAGTATCTGTCATGTTGTTATTTTCCTTCTGATGAATGCTAATTCCCCCCTGTGATGTAGGTAAGTGTTGCTGTATTTTCTCTGTGCAAAGCTGTAAGGCTTGTGATACCTGTTGTGACACCTGCTGATGGTAATGATGATGAGATGATTGATACCGAAGAGCTCCCACTATCAACTGTGTTCCCTTTCCCTTTAGAAAGAAGTGAAAAATCAGTGGAAAAGCTCTTGTCATCTCAAGCTTTAAGACTTGCTATACATGGAGCTATTAAAGTGATACCAGAAGGCCAAGCAAGTGGTAGTATCAAGAGCTTGACTACAGATGTATCAAAAACCATGAAATGGATAAAACAAGTTTGTTGTTCAACAGGTGCTACAGAACAAGATGGACAGGTGGCAGCATTCTTGGCCGGATCTTTGTCTGATATTTATTCACTTATTCTCGACTCACTAACTATTACAACAGGGAATAGTAACCTTGTTGGCCAGTCCATGAAAGATCTGTTGGATCTCATTAGTCCTTGCTTAACCCACCTGGTTTCTTCAGACTCAGATTGCATTGAAAATTTCCTTTCTGCTGTCACCGGAAAAGGTTTGGAAATTATGATGGCTGAAAAGAAGATAAAGACCTACAGAAATTCTGTGCGCTTGTTTATCATCTTCGTCTTGCGTATTTACATGTCTTCCAGAAGCTTATATAGGCAGGTGATTAGTCTTATGCCTCCGAAAAAAACAAAAGATATGGCTGGTATTAAGGGCGACTCTGTTGCAGCTCGTTGCGGAAGCGATTGGATAAAAGAGAAAAGTTGGAATTATGAAGGCTATTTTTCGTGGATCTCCCAACCTTCTGCTTCCATTGTTGACACTATTAAACACATTTCAGCTATTTACCTTAAGGATGACAGTGCAGATTGCTCCTTGCTGATATATATATTGTATGGAGTCGCTCTTCAGAGACTTGTTGATTTAAACAGCCACATAAAATCACTTGATTATGTGTCACAGATAAGTGATAATCAGATACATGATACAATGCTCAAGCATGTATCAGTTCTTAAGCGTGAAGGAGAAGAGCTTACTGATTTCCTTCTAGGCAACAACATCATATCAGGAAATGTTGGAACATTTGAGACGATAGAAGACACTGACCAGTGGGTTCTGAGGGTTTCCGGCATCAACGGGAAGTGTTTGCCTACTATGCGTTTGTGGATTCTTAGCCAGCATATTGATCTTTGGTGCCCCCATGCAGGAAAAAAGAAATTGAAGAATTTCCTGTCTCAGCTAATAGGTAGTTCCGTTCCTTGTATATTGAACGGAGTGGGTATGTCTACTCTTGGCTGGGAGAATAATGTAGACAAGGGCACTCAAAAGAAGAAAATAGGGTTGGAACAGTTCTCGTTAGGACTTCTATTTGATTCAGTACTGTATGAGCACGAAGTAAGTCATCTTTCTTTGTGCAAAATCATCCAATTCCATATTTACTTTGTTTCTTTAAGCGCTTATATCCAGACATTCATTTGAGCTTTCCGACTAGTTTGTTCGCAGGTATTTGGCCCCGAGTTTTTCTCACGTACTGAAAATGACAGCAGAAACGTTTTTCAAGGATATTACTGAAGAAGTAAACTTTGATTCTCCATCAGATTGGTCAGAGGTGTTAATTTTGCTTGAAAGTTCAATTGCTAACTTATCTGGAAAGCTTCAATCAGAAGCCTTTCTAGAGGCACATGTGTCACAGCTGGACAATCGGAAGTTCACAGCTTGTCAAAATTTGCTAAATCTTTTAGGTGTGATGCCCAAGGAGTATATGAATAAGAAGTCATTCCAACTTTATGCAAGTTATGTTCTCGACCTTGAGAGGTAAATGATAGTATATAGCATATACTTTTCTTGTATGTTTGCTGCAGTAAAGCGTGTCAATTATCCTTAATTTCATTGGCAAACACTTAAACAAATCTTACTTTTGTCAATATCTCTTGTAGGTTTATAGTTTTTAGCATGTTGAGATGTTTGAACAAGCTGTCTCGGGGTGATATGCGAAACCTTTTCAGCCTTTTCAGTACTTGCAGAAAAACTTTGAAAAGTATTACTATGATTTCTTGCGACAAGGTACTAGGAGCTACCAAGTTGCCTTTATCTGATAGTTCGTTGTTGGCTTCTTGGCTTTTCAAATCAGCACAAGCTGTGGTTACTTGTCAAGTGAGATTTAGGAATGATTTTACAGGAAAAGCAAGGAACACCCTCTTTTCTTTGATGGATCACACATCATATATGTTTCTCACCGTAAGTAAATATCAATTCAGCAAGGCACTACCATTGTCTGATGAACAACTCATTTCATCAGAAATTTCTGAGGGAACTGGACAAGGGAACCTTATAATTGAGAGCTTGACAGAACAGGCAGAAACTCTACTAAAAGCTTTGAGGGGTACCTTCAGAGATGAGAAAACAGCCTTTAAGTGTGAGAGTCTGATACTGAACAAGTTAACACCTATATTTTCTTGTTTTAGTGGGTTGTTGTGGGGATTAGCATCTGCAGTGAGTCACAGAGATATGCAGAAGAATCATCAGAACGCAAAACTGAGATGGAAATCAGAACAGTTCTCAAAGCTTTCCCTCATTATCCATGTGCTTAGCAATTTTTTTGAGGTTTTTGCACAGTGTATGTTTCTTAGTGGTGATGTGCAGCGAGAAATCCAAACCAATATCAACTGGACCAGATTGCTTGATGGGACCGAGGGTTTAAATGGTCTTGTGTGTGGTGACATAGTAGAGACTAACGATGTGAAAAAGAAAATTATTGAGAGCTTGATAAAGGGTGATTCTTCAGAAGTAGTATTGGCACTCAGGCATCTGTTAATTGCTTCTGCTGCTATTTTAAGGTTAAACCTACAGATTGATGGCATTACCTTCTCACCTACATTTGTCTCTGTTCTCACGAACATATCGAATGATCTACTGTCTGTATTCGCTGACATGAGCGAGGCACCACTTGAATTCTCATTTATTTGGTTGGATGGTGCAGTGAAAGTTGTAGAAGAATTAGGGAGCCAATTCTGCTTATCTAATCCTACATTAAACATAGATCTGTACTCAAAGTTGATTGAGTTGCACCTGAAGGTGATTGGGAAATGCATATCACTACAAGGAAAAGAGGCTACCTTGGAATCTCATGAGACAGGATTTGGTACTAATGCAATCCATGCTAAGCTAGTGCTATCAGAAAAAAACCGGTCTCATAGATTGCATTGGTTGGATGAATTAAAACAGAGGCTTAGGATGTCATTTAAAGTGTTTATACAAAGTTCCTCAGAGTTACACTTATTGTCTGGAGTACAGGCTATAGAAAGAGCATTGGTTGGAGTATGGGAAGTCTGCCCAGCTATCTATAGCATACAGACTGGAAATAGAGACGGAGGCAGAATTTCTGAAACTGTTGCTGCTGGTCTTGACTGTCTGGATCTAATTCTGGAACATGCCACAGGTAAAAAATTGTTATCTAAAAGGCAATCTTAGTAAAGTTGATGTTAATAGTTGTAATAGTGAACTTACAGTAATGAAACGAATCTATTTGCCATTTTTTCCGGTAGGATGTATTTGTGGTGTCATTGAAACACATTGTGAACCTAAATTTTGATATTTTTGCTGAAGGTATCGTTATTGCCTATTTGACTGAATAGTAAAATTGTTTTGTAGGTCGCAAACGTTTGAATGTGGTTAAAAGGCACATTCAAGGCTTACTGTCTGCAGTGTTTGGTATAATGGCTCACATGCAGAGTCCATTTATTTTCTTCACAAATGCAGTCGTCGGCAACCAGGGTTCCAATTCTCCGGATTCTGGGTCAGTCATTCTCATGTGTGTCGAAGTCTTAATAAGAATAGCAGGGAAACACGCTTTGTTTCGGATGGATTCATCGCACATAAGCCAATCCATACATATACCCGGAGCAATTTTTCTTGATTACCTCCAGGCAACAAGGGTGGGATTCTCGGTTTTGGATGGAAATTTGTTATCTAAGGATGATCAGCAACAAGATCTTTTAGGAAGCTCAAAAGATCTTCAAGTAGACAAGAAATTCTCAGTGAGTCTGTATGCTGCTTGCTGCCGACTACTATATACAGCTGTTAAGCATCATAAGAGGTAAGTAGAATTTTATTTTGCTTACACACAACGTCCTGTTAAATTTTTACCATCTTAGAACTGCATCTAATTTTGTTATTGCTGTGACATATCAACATCTAGTGAAACTGAGGGGTCCATTGCTACACTCCAAGAATCTGTTTCTGCGCTTCTTCATAGTCTGGAGACAGCAGGAAAAAAATTGGGTAATTGTGTTTCATGGGAAGTGGAAGAGGGAATTAGATGTGCTTGTTTCCTCCGGAGGATCTATGAAGAGGTACGTCAATGCATCTACCCTTTCCTCCTTTTGTGTTTGAGAATGCAAAACTATTTCAGTTTTACCGATATTGTGGACTAAGAAGCTGTCCACTAAGTTTACATATTCGTTTCAACGGATATTGCAAATAAGATCGGATATCTTAATGATTATACAACTAGCTGTGTCTCATTTTTGCTCTAAAAACAACTGGATTGCAGCTAAGACAGCAGAAGGAGGTCTTTGGACAGCATTGTTTTAAGTTCTTGTCAACTTACATATGGGTTTCTTCCGGAAATGGACCTCTTAAGACGGGTCTCGAAAGGTAACATTCTTCTCCCATTTACATCTCTCTTCATACATTTTCCCTTTTGTAAGAATGGCTTAGTGGTGTCTGTCCTCAAGTTTTAGGATGCCACCAAAATAAGTAAATACGAATTAATTGATTTTGCAACTTTTGCAGGGAGGTAGATGAAGCTTTAAGGCCTGGTGTGTATGCTCTTATAGACTCTTGCTCACCTAACGATCTTCAATATCTCCATACAGTATTTGGTGGTAAATAAATACCCTTTTTACTTTGCCACATCTATATTTTTAATGTTCTAATTTTAGGAATCGGTTTTGGACATAATTTGTTTGTCTCTGGCCTTTCTTTGTTCTTCTGCAGAAGGTCCTTGTAGAAACTCTCTAGCAACCCTGCAACAAGACTACAAGTTGAATTTCAAGTATGGAGGAAAAGTCTAGAAAAACTTGCAATTATTTTTCTACTTCTCATGTTGCGGGAGACTCTTTGGGGCTGGGGGCAATGGGATTTGCTCTCTTTTTGAAGTTGTAAAGTTGGGCATTCTCTAAGACCAGACAATGGTCACTTTTGTTCTTATTGTATTCCTTCGTGAAAATACAATAAAAATCCAAACCCCATAACCATGTGTTTTTGCCTAATATTTTTTTGGTGGGCTGTTTTTGCCTAATATGATTAAGATTTTGTTTCACAAAACTATTGTCTACCTTTTAAACAAAAAAATATTATAATCTGTCTTTATTAAAAATAGACTGCGCAATAAACGAAGAAATAACTTATAGCGTATTTTAGACTATTTAATTTGCGCAATAAATGTTCTTAGACTTTTAAAGAATGAAGGATTGTTTGTGTAGACTCTTGCGGTCTTGCCTTTGTGTTGTTTTTGTGTTGAAGATGGGTAGGTAATGGTATGTCAAATAGAGAAGATAATTATCTTTTGTTTGGAAAATAGTAATCGATAATTAAGACATGATTTACGCAAACTATATAAATTTATATATATTGATTCTTGTCTGCCACTAAACAATCACACTCTTTGTTAGTTTTATTTTTAAACAAGATATTCCCAAAGATTGTCAAACAAAATAAATAATAAGCCACAGTATCTCACCGATTCACGGCGGCTCCGACCATCACTTTCCACGGTGCCGGCGGCAATATACGATAGTCTTTGTGAACAAAAATGACCAAGTCATTGTCCTTTTCGTCAAATCATTATACATTGGAGCCGAAAGTGTGTACTTTACTTTGGTCGGTTTTGATATTTTGTCATTATTTTATTCTGAATATAAAATTTAGTTTGATGTATACATTTCTTGAAACTTTATAGATTATTTATTCTCTTACCCAAAAAAAAGAAATACTTTCTACGCATAATAAATCTGATTGGTGACATAGTACTACCGCGACATAAATTGTATCATCAACATTCGTATTAAGCACTATTACGATAAAACGAAATGATAGTAAAAATTTAGCGATATAAACAAAAACTTATTCATGATTGTACAAAGTTTTGTATTCCTCTCATTTTAGACGGTAAAATTTTATGATCCGTGACCAACCATAAACTAACTCCACAATTATTGAGCACATTCAGAGATACTGTCATTTTTATTACTCGGACGTACACAGTGGCGGAGCTAGAAATTTGTTTTGTCGGGGTCATAATTGTATGCATAAAAACAGTAATAGCGTACATAATAAAAAAAAAATTAAAACTCAAAACTACAAATGTGTTATTTGTTTGTTTCTTTAACCCTAGAAAAAAATCATTTATCAAATTCTCTGTATTTGCTAATTTTTTCTTGTAAATTATATATAGTTACTATACATAATGTTAAAGAAGAGTGTATGAATAACTTCAAAAAAGTAAGTACGAAAAGAAATCCTTCTAGTAAAAGAAAAACTGTTGTAAGAAAAAGAAACCAAAGTAAAGTAAAGGAAACAAATCATTTTAGGAAACTAGGAATAGGAGAAAAATTACATTTATTAATGATAATATTCAAAGTAAATTGTAATCAATGCGTGATAAAAAAATAAGGGAGTTAAATTGAACTCAAAAAAAAAATGAACGGTGATGGGTGCAGTCATCATCACAGGATGGGGTCAAGTACGGTAGACCAAACCAAGTTATTAAACAAATGCTTAATAGTACTTATGATTTCAGAAATTCTATTGGGGTCAAGTGACCCCATTATCATGCATGTGGCTCCGCCCCTGGACGTACACATTAATAAGGTGGAAAAAATATATTTGCGAAAACACTCCATAAAACAATATATTTCGCTCACTTTGGTCCCATATAAACACTGCCAAATCATACAAAGGTCATGGTAATATTTTCTTATCGATCGGCAACGAAAGTTTATGCTAATATGTTTATAAATTACTACATTATTTGATTAGTAAGTTTTGTATGATTATCTCTGTATAGTTGTGGACGTGTATATAATTGACCGTATCGTCAAAAAACTTCATCACATCACCGAACTAAAAGACGATCGTTATTAGTCCATAATTGCTTTAGTGTAGAACTAATCATCTATTTAGAAGTTTTTCTTTTATTTTTCCTATTATTGTTTAAAAAAAATAGAATATATTTTCTAATTCTTAACAAGAGATTTGTAACTGATGAAGTCTTTGGTACATACTATTAAATTTGACCCGATCACAAGTAATGCACGTATATTCACGATTTGAGATAAGAAGCAGATGAAATCTAGATAAAGTGGTCCTAATTTCTGTAAAAGAATATTCTTGTGTTTGATCTTTCTATCTCTTTCTTGTATGTTGTTACATTTTCCAAAAACAAAAAAACATTAAAATCTATTTACTCTTATGTTAAATAAAATTGAAAATGAAATTGTTTTATGATTTTTATTTACTCTATATTACTTTAATTGATGTCAAAAAAGATATTTGGATTGATCTTGGAAAATTAAACAAATTAACCTAAATCAAACAATATTTAGTTCATCTAATAAACACTTTAAAATAAAAATTATTAAAAGAAGTTAATTATTAAATATTTATGAGAATTCTAAAAGAAATTACTCCTTATGTAACAGAGGAAATATATTTTAAGATAGAAAATAAATATTAAGAAACCCCAAAGTACAACTCATGTTTGACACCCATAAGCAAAAAATATTAAAATACTAAACTACTTATCAAAGATATTTCAATTTATTGATATGATCAAAATTTGGTCAATGTTTCTGTCAACAAAGATTGGTCTAAATTAATCACCTAAGGAAGCTAATTAATTCATTCATAAGACTTTTTTAAAAAAAACTTTCTTTCTTCTAATTCATGAAACTAACCCATTGCTAATGAATCATCAAAAAGCTTGAAATTATTGATTAACGAAGACTGGAAACTGGAAAGAGAGAGAGAAAAAAAAAAAAAAGTGTGACAAACAGCCTTAAAGTTAAAGGTATTAGTACCTTTTGTTTGTTCTTCTTTTTTGGTGAAACAATATTTTATTTCTTACTCAAATCTGATGTTAGGAGCTAATAATTACGATTATAAACCTTAATTCAGATTCCTTAAATATATTGTTAGGACTCCATAGTTAGTAACGGCATTAGGAGCATAAACAAAATTCTGATAAAAGCTTCGACTTTATGGAAATAACCAAATATCTTACCTGTAAATCAAAAAAAAAAAAAAAAAAAGAGATGTGACCAAATTTAATTGTGGATGATTTAATTACATATCTAACCCTTGAAGACACTCAATTTTTTGTTATGAGATTGTTGTCCTAAACCTGAAGGTTACACTTACATGTAATCAAAACATAAATGGGATTTAAAGTAAATAAATAAGATTTGCGCCATTCATTACAATATGGTCAGAAAAACCCAGAAGTGGTAACGACATAAAAATCACCACCAAACATAAAACCGTAAAAAAGTTTCGATTTTTAGTTTCTCCTCCAAAGGTTTAATTTTTATAATGAAGGATGAAGAAATAAACAGTTGATGGGTTTCTTCTCTTCTCGTGTTGTTGGGTTAGTGATAAGCACGCCTGGCTTCTCATCATTCCCTCCAACCTTTCTCTCTCTTTAATTCTTCTTCTCTCTCTCTCTAGACTTCAATTGTTTATCAACTTCTCTCTCTAAATAAAGCTTTCAATTCAATTCTCTCTCTCTCTCTTTCACTTTTTTCCTCTGCTTCTTCTTCTGTTCATCTTTTTGCTTCGTCGAAAATTTTGACCAAAGTTTTGTACCCTTTTTTCTTTTGCAATTTTTGTTATTAGATTGGATCTGGGCTTGGAGCTGAATAGCGGATTTGTATAAGGTAATTGCTGAAACGTTTCGAATTTATTCGTTTTTTTTTTGTTTTTCTGAGATTTTTCAGTTTCTGGGTTTTGTTGTGGATATAGATTAATTCTTTAGAGTTGCGTTGATCTGATTGGATATCTGAAATTTTCATGTAGATAAGTTTGTTTTAAAAGCCAAAGTTTTAGTTTTTATTAATTAGTGAGATAGATTTGTGTAGAGAGACATCATCAATCTTTGAGCTTTATCTATTCTTGGGTTTTGTGATGTTGTTTATTGAAATGTTTTGGTTCGGTGAGTATGATGATGTTCAATGGAAATGTTCTTCCTTTTCTTTTCTCGAATTTCTGAGTCTTGCTTTGGTTTCATCAATGTTTGTTTTGTTAGTCTGGGGAATTGAAATTTACATAAACCCTACTACCAATGTAACATAAATTTCAGAGTTTTTGTTTATTTGCATTTTGACAGAGATTGACTTGAGATGAATGATGTTGACCGTTGTGGATTCTGAGTTGATATTTTGATTAGTGTATGCTAATGACTAATGATGATAATCGATATTAGTTTCTTCGGCTTTCATTGAAACTATGCATATAACAAGAACTTTTTTTCATTGCTTGTGATGCGTTATCTGCGATTAAAATGTGTCCTTTGATTGGTTTTTGATAGGATTGATTTTGCATTTGTTGATTCTTGAGATTTTACTCTTAGTTGCTGCTGTCTTATAGGTTATTATTAGTCTTCTCTATCATTGTGGTGTTCATAAGTTGGAGAAAGTGGTAAAGTCTGCTTAAGTATGTCTGTTTCCATGAGAGATTTAGATCCAGCTTTCCAAGGAGCTGGACAGAAAGCGTATCCTTTAATCTTATATTGTTAAAAGATCTTATAGTAAAGATGCTGTGTTTTACATTTATGTTTGAATATCTGCATGATGTTCTCCTTGACAATAAATTAGTGGTATTGAGATATGGCGTATAGAGAATTTCCTCCCTACCCCCATTCCAAAATCTTCTATTGGGAAGTTTTTCACCGGAGATTCTTACATAGTATTGAAGGTATCTAAGGCCTAGTAATGACTTCTTATTCGTTTCCTTATTGCCATTTTATGCGGGTTTTCTTCATCGAGTCTTGGTTAAATTTATCTATTTCTGGTGATCGATCTTTTGTGACCAGACAACGGCGTTAAAAACTGGTGCATTGCGCCATGATATCCATTACTGGCTTGGTAAAGATACCTCTCAGGTAAACCCCTGATCATATTTCCTTTATCTTTTCTTTTTGTTTTGTAAAATGACGGAAAAGTTTGAGAGAAAATAATTTTCTAAAAAAAATTAGGATGAAGCCGGGACTGCTGCAGTTAAGACAGTTGAATTAGATGCTGCTCTTGGAGGTCGTGCAGTTCAGTATCGGGAAGTTCAAGGCCATGAAACCGAGAAATTCTTGTCTTATTTTAAGCCATGTATCATTCCTCAAGAAGGTGGAGTAGCATCAGGATTCAAACATGTGGTAGCTGAAGAACATACTACCCGCTTGTTCGTCTGCAGAGGAAAACATGTTGTCCATGTCAAAGAGGCATGTCACATTTCACTTTATGGTTCCTTTATCCGTTATCTTTTATCTCACTTTGTAGTCATACACTAACGGTCTAAATTGATTACAGGTTCCTTTTGCTCGGAGTTCTTTAAACCATGACGATATTTACATTCTTGACACAAAGTCCAAGATTTTCCAATTCAATGGATCCAATTCAAGTATCCAAGAGAGAGCAAAAGCACTGGAAGTGGTTCAGTACATCAAAGATACTTACCATGATGGGACATGTGAAGTTGCTACAGTTGGTTAGTGAGCCGTTGGATTAGGGATTAGTATCTCTATTTTCTCTTTGGTTTGGTCTCTAATTGCGTATGTTTCATTTGCAGAGGATGGGAAACTTATGGCTGATGCTGATAGTGGAGAATTTTGGGGTTTCTTCGGTGGGTTTGCTCCGCTACCTAGGAAAACAGCTAATGATGAAGACAAAACTTATAATTCCGATATCACCAAATTATTTTGGTAACATCTTCTCGTCATAGTACATATACTTTGAGCCCATAATGCCTCAAATGAACACAATTTTCGTTATTGAATTTGTAGTGTCGAGAAGGGACAGGCAAATCCTGTTGAAGGCGATACATTGAAGAGGGAGATGCTGGATACAAACAAGTGTTACATTCTTGATTGTGGAATTGAAGTGTTTGTTTGGATGGGAAGAACCACTTCTCTCGATGATAGAAAAATTGCGAGTGGAGCAGCAGAAGTAAGTTTTTTTTTTTAAATCAGAAGAAAGTCTGAATATTTTTTTGTTTTATGCCATAATGTTTGCTGATGTTAGTAGAGCCATACAGGAAATGATCCGTTCATCTGAACGACCCAAATCGCAAATGATCCGCATAATAGAAGGGTTTGAAACCGTACCATTCAGATCAAAGTTTGAATCTTGGACTCAAGAAACTAATACAACCGTGTCAGAGGATGGTAGAGGCAGAGTTGCTGGTCCGTAATACTGAACTCAAAATTGGATAATGGTTTTAAATACTGACAGGTAGCTGAAATTTTATTGGTTTTTTTCTTTTGTCATTTGTTGAGCAGCTCTTTTGCAACGACAAGGAGTAAATGTCAGAGGCCTGATGAAAGCTGCTCCGCCTAAAGAAGAGCCTCAAGTTTTCATCGATTGTACGGGAAATCTGCAAGTTTGGCGTGTGAATGGTCAGGCAAAGACTCTCCTTCAAGCTGCTGATCATTCAAAATTCTACAGTGGAGATTGTTATGTTTTCCAGTATTCTTATCCCGGAGAAGAAAAAGAAGAAGTTCTTATAGGAACGTGGTTCGGCAAACAAAGTGTGGAGGTGAGCTCTCCAAATAACAGAGGCAAACTCTTACATGATTGTGTCACATAGATTCTGTTGATGTATATGCAGAAGCAAGACCTTACAAGTTGCAAGTAGGTTTAAAATTGTCAGTTTGTGATCATGTGTAGGAAGAAAGAGGTTCTGCAGTCTCTATGGCAAGCAAAATGGTTGAGTCAATGAAATTTGTCCCAGCCCAAGTAATCTTCTGCTGCGCTCATTCCAAAAGTATATGCCGTTGGATGTTATCTTCTTTTATTTTTCTGAACATTTTCATCCTCTTGTCTTAGGCTCGCATTTATGAAGGAAAGGAACCCGTTCAATTCTTCGTGATTATGCAAAGCTTTATCGTTTTCAAGGTTTGGCGAAAAATAATTTCGTTATGCGGTTTTGTTTTATCATCCATTCTCTCTTTGATGAGTATATACAATGTCTGCTGATTTTGTTTTCTGATGCAACCGATCTGTTGATTATCACAGGGCGGTATTAGCAGTGGATACAAGAAATACATAGCCGAGAAAGAAGTTGACGATGATACATACAATGAGAATGGTCTTGCTCTATTCCGCATTCAAGGGTCTGGTCCAGAAAATATGCAAGCTATACAAGTTGACCCGGTATATGTCAATTTTCCCATTCTTCATTGTTTGATACTGTAGAATCATTGAGAAGTGAGAAACATATCGAGTTCACAGATGTTTTAAGACATAAATTTTCATGGCTCTAATATTTTGTCTATTTACTTAAACAAGGTTGCTTCATCACTGAACTCCTCATACTATTACATACTACATAATGATTCTTCCGTCTTTACTTGGGCTGGAAATGTATCAACCGCAACTGACCAAGAACTCGTCGAAAGGCAGCTCGATCTGATTAAGGTAAGATAAGTTTCACCTTGTCTCTAGAAGGATAAGTCAATTATGTGTTAATCATAGTTAGTACAGATCAATTATAAGACTCGTAATTATGTTTTAAGTGTAGCCTAAGCAGCGTCTATTATATTTTTTTTTGTTCAGCCAAATCTACAGGCTAGAGCACAAAAGGAAGGTTCAGAATCAGAACAGTTCTGGGAGTTATTAGGAGGCAAAGCTGAATATTCGAGCCAAAAGCTCACGAAGGAACCCGAGCGTGACCCTCACTTGTTCTCCTGTACATTCACAAAAGGTACAAATGATCATAACATTTTTCCCCATAAAGTTTAAGCCTAAGATGATATATGCACACAATGACTCTGTTTTTTTCTTCTTTTCATTGCTGAAATGCAAATTTATCCAGAAATTCTGAAGGTGCGTATACTTTAAAAATCTTTTTTGTCACAATGGAAGAAAATGCTTTGGAACGTAGCTCAATCCCAAGTTTTTTGTTTTCTTGTGATATTTTGGCAGGTGACAGAGATATATAACTTCACACAGGATGACTTGATGACCGAAGATATATTTATCATAGACTGTCACTCAGAAATCTTTGTCTGGGTTGGCCAAGAAGTAGTCCCAAAGAACAAGTTACTAGCTTTAAGTATTGGAGAGGTCAGATATATTAGATACATTGCAAACTAAACCCTGCCTTAACTCTAGAAAGAATTAGTCTCAAAAGATCCTGAAATTTTTAGGCAAGTTTCTCATTTATATACCTTTTGTTTCCTTAGAAATTCATCGAGAAAGATTCTCTCCTGGAGAAGTTATCCCCTGAAGCCCCTATATATGTAATCATGGAAGGTGGTGAGCCATCATTCTTCACCCGGTTTTTCACTTCTTGGGATTCCTCAAAATCCGTTGTAAGTACCTAACAACTTCAATCGGTTTCCCTGAGAAATAAACACGGAAGGAAGCCCTGACAAAGGGTTAAACACTTTTTTTTTCTTACAGATGCATGGAAACTCATTCCAAAGAAAACTTAAAATTGTCAAAAATGGTGGAACTCCAGTTGCAGATGTAATGACTCTTCTTGCTTATTGATGATTTTTCAGAGTGTGCTTTTTAAAATTTGTTTGTTAATTCTTCTCTTTTGTTGTGCCTTTGTTAATTAGAAACCGAAACGAAGAACTCCAGCTTCATATGGTGGCCGTGCCAGCGTTCCTGACAAGTCGCAGCAACGGTCAAGAAGCATGTCGTTTAGTCCAGACAGGGTTCGCGTGAGGGGCAGATCTCCAGCGTTCAATGCACTTGCAGCAACATTTGAGAGCCAAAATGCAAGAAACCTCTCAACTCCTCCCCCAGTAGTTAGGAAACTCTACCCGAGATCTGTTACTCCTGACTCCTCAAAGTTTGCTCCCGCTCCCAAGTCTTCAGCCATTGCTTCTCGTAGTGCACTTTTCGAAAAAATACCTCCCCAAGAGCCTTCAATTCCAAAACCAGTCAAAGGTATACTTTAAAAACAGTTTTGCGGAATAAATTATCTGAAAGTGTGAATATTTATCATCTTTGTTTAAGGATTCACATTTTTGCGGAGTGATCATCTGAAAGTTTCTATCTTTATCTATCTGCAAGTTTCAATCTTTTTCGCATCTTGGCTTAGAGATTTCTCTTATTATACTTTGAGTATTGAGCATTTTTATTTTAAATGGACATGTAGCAAGCCCGAAGACACCCGAGTCTCCAGCGCCAGAATCCAACTCAAAAGAACAGGAAGAGAAAAAGGAAAATGACAAGGAGGAGGACAAATCGATGAGCAGCCGGATAGAATCTCTGACGATTCAAGAAGATGCTAAAGAAGGAGTTGAAGACGAGGAAGATTTACCAGCTCACCCTTACGAACGTCTCAAGACAACTTCCACTGATCCTGTCTCAGACATTGATGTAACAAGGAGAGAGGTATGTTGAAACCAAAAACAAATTTCATTTGTAAGTGAAAATTTTTCAATGGTAGAGAAAATCTTTACAGTTCTTGGTCTCTGTTATAGGCTTACCTTTCATCTGAGGAGTTCAAGGAGAAATTCGGTATGACGAAAGAAGCTTTCTACAAGCTGCCTAAATGGAAACAGAACAAATTCAAAATGGCTGTTCAGCTTTTCTGAGAAATAATCCTTCTTCTTCTCCACCAAAAGATCCGGTAACACACACAGTCGCAAACCAAGCATTAAAATACGTTATTTATTCGACAGAGAACGTATGGTGAAGTTTTCTTGGGTTTTTCTTGTGGTTTCAGCTATAAGGAGAAGATACAAGGGACAGTGTCAGTGCATTTTAAGCTGCTTCTGCTCCCCATGAGAAGCTTAATACATTTTTCATGGCTTGTTTAAAAAAAACAACCCAGAGCAGTTTTCTTTTCATCTAATTTTTCTTTCTTCTTCTCCTTCAAATCTTTCTGATTTGTTTTCATGATCTGTTTGCTTGTTTCTCTCTATTTCAATCTCCATTTTTTATTTTAGTTTGATTAGATTTTTGTTTTCTTCATATTTTGGGATTGTTTCTTCTTCAGGTCACAGGTTTTGACCTTGAGTCTTTGATTTATTTATTCTTGGGGTTATTTTGCTATCAAATTGAGGAAATTTGGTTTCAAAAGTAAGATTTTATTTAGTGAGATTTCATAAAAACAAATTGACTCTGTAATTTTGTTTTGCAGAACTTTGAGGATTGAGTGTTTTTTTTTGGTGTACAGCAAAAGTGTGCAAACTAAACTGTGCTTTTTAAACTTCAGATTATTATATTTTACAACATTTTCTCTTAAATATAGAAATACCGTTTGTTGACCAGAAAAGGAAAGAACGAATTACCACTTTGTAAGTGTTTTTCATTTAAATAATTATTTTTCAATAATTCATTCATATGTAACAAGAACTTTCTACAGTATTTATAATGCCATGATATTTGATTCTGATTGGTAATACTGTCAAATCTCGAAAATGTTACATCTAGAGGTCTAAACTCTAAAGACTGAATACATGAGAAGATGATTGAGACGGCGTCGTTTCCTATAATCATGGTTAGATGCCATGTGACAGATTAGAGCCGTCAAGACTTAAAACTCTTACATTGATTTTGAGTATCATATTAGTTTATAAAACTTTGATCAAATAATTCATATGCCAACTAGCGGCGATTGACCTAATCTTTTTACTTGCATCGAAACATATGTTTAGTGGTTTCTATAGACTGCAGAGTTTGAACTTTTTGGTATGTAAACTTTTTGTGTCAAGTAAATGTGCAATTTAACTCGGAGCAAATGAACTAATAGTATAAAATGAGTCATAAGACTCATCACATTCACATACTGCCACATCTCACTAGTTTGGACGTCTTAACGAACCCTAATGATTTTTAGGCTTTTTAGCTTGTCGTACTCTAGACGTCAATTATAACTATACGAAACTTTCTAGTTTAGACTTTAATTGGATCATCAAGACAGAACTATTCATCTAGCTAGATATAATATTCAGCAACCCAAGCGAGAACACAACTATAATAGCAATTATTAACATAGTGTCATCATGCAAATTGTAAAGTCACTAGTCATTGATGTAAGATCTCTTAACAAACTTTTTTTCCTACATTTTTTAATCCTAATATTTCTAGTGTGAAAATCGGATATTTATAACATGGTCGAAACACCATTTACATAGGGATGTAAAAAATTTGATACAATCATTTGCTCTCAAATTAATTATCGTCTAATTCCTATAATAAAATCATGGGTAGTTTTGGAAGTTTGTTTACTGTTAGTAACTTATTTTACAGTTATGATTAAATTAATTCGAAGTTGGCGTTACAGTGACTTGCGTTATCTTTTTCAAGGTTAGCTTATACTCCATCCGTTTCGTTTTAGTTGTCGTTTAAGGTTTTTGCACACAAATTAAGAAAATCATTAAATTTTTTGTTTTACCCTTTATTAATATATTTTATAATTTTTTCATTGGTCAAAACATTAAAACATTAATGACAAAACATTAATTTTCACCAAACATTTGCATTGAAAACCTAAAACGACAACTATTATGAAACAAAATTTTAATCATAAAACGACAACTAAACTGAAACGGAGGGAGTATCTTCTTTTTTTATCATGTGAGAATTAGCATAAAAAAAAAAAAAATTATTAACAATATTACAGCATCAAGGAACATGTTCGTGACCGCGACGCCGATTTATTAATTAGTATAATTTTCTTACAGTTTGTTTTATTGTGCATCACTTAATCATTTCAAAGAAAACTGTCCCTAATACGACAATCAGGATTTAATCATTTTCTTAACGACAATTAAAATTAGGTCTAATACATTAAAATATAATAATATATATGAAATTTTGCATCGTCTCACATTACTTAATTGTCTACCAAACATATTATTGGATATTTGAGGTTTTTTTTTGTTAGAGTATATATCTTTGATGTATTCTTCATCCAATTTATAAGTTTTTTTTTTTTTTTTTATCCAATTTATAAGTTAGTAGTGTACTGATAGCATAATATCGTTTTTACAATTTAAATGACATTGGCTTCCAGATTTAACTTCATATATCTTGCCAAGTAAAATTTGTACCCATGGCCACCCAAAAGGTATAGTATGGTCCGGAGTTTAGGCATTGGCGATGGGTAAAATATTGAAATATCCATTGGCGAAATTTCTTGGATAGAAAAGGAAGCTTTGTACGCATGAAACCAAGATGTGGTGTTGGTTCCATATTCACATATAGGCTATAGCATTTGTAAAAGTTAGAATATAATCGAGTTTATGTCAGAACTCAGAACCATTACCTTTAAAAAAAATGGATGATGAACAGTTTGAACAAAAAAATTGTCACTCAAAGTTAGAAGTCGGTTGATAGGTTCTTAAAACTAAACAATTACTTATTAATATGCAATATAACAAAATATCAATAGTCTCTTTGTGAGTATATATATGTATATGACTGAGGTGTTAACTGGAGTACAACTAGATTGATTTCTTAATTAATTAATCTTATCCTATAGTATTTTTAATAATTTCACAATTGCAAGTACTTAATCAATAAAATAATTAATTAGTTAATTATGACAAGCTAGTCAACATCCGATCACATTCCACGTTGTAAAGGTAAATTTTAAGGTAGATACTAATCATACTTGTAAAATGAATAAGATGAGTTCTTCTTCTTGTCACCTCTCGATCTTGTTTTATGTAGTTGGTGAGAAGTGATAAACTTGTAACATGCCACTGAGTTGTCAAAGACAAGCATCTATACAGTTATTAAAAAAGGCTAAGCATGTACATATATATACACACACATATTGTAGTAACTATATACATTTCTTTTAATAATTGTAACTAATTTCTGTATGCAGTGAACAATTTTGTACATTTAAAAGAAAACAATCAGTGTCTAGACCAATATAGACCAGATCACTACATTACAGCTAATTTCTGGATTTACTTGATAATTAATTAAGACAAATATAGAAAGATTAAAATACTAACTCGATGCCTCACCTTAGCCTCCTCTCAAGTTGTCAATATCTAGATGGAGTGTTACATCCACATTCCTAACAATTTCTACTCCTTATTTTAATATATCATTCAACAGATCATCATCAGAATAATCATCAAATCATTATTATATTTTAACTAGCCCAAATTGTACCATACCTATCAATTTAAATTTCTCTTTCTATCTACTATAAAAAGAGACTCTCTAAGAACTCTAAAGATTAAAACATTTAATTGAATTAGCCATGGAGAAGTATACTGCCCAAACCATCTTCTCCATCTTTTCTCTTCTTCTTCTCCTTTCTTCATGTGTCTCTGCTCAGCTCCGGACAGGTTTCTACCAGAACTCATGTCCGAACGTCGAAGGCCTTGTCCGTAACGCCGTCCGTCAGAAATTCCAGCAGACTTTCGTTACCGCTCCGGCCACTCTTCGCCTCTTCTTCCACGATTGCTTCGTTCGCGTACGTTACAATATTTTTTTTGATATTTTATTACAATATAAAATTTATTGTTGATCAAAATCTAAGCAAAACGTCTAGATTAAGATTTTAAGATGTGTGTCTTACTATTTATCATATTCAAACAAAACATTATCTTGACGTATACGTTCTTATTTTAATATGAATGTTTAGGGATGTGATGCGTCAATAATGATAGCATCACCATCGGAGAGAGACCATCCAGATGACATGTCATTGGCCGGAGACGGATTCGACACGGTGGTGAAGGCGAAGCAAGCCGTTGATAGCAATCCCAACTGCCGCAACAAAGTCTCATGTGCTGACATTTTGGCTCTCGCCACTCGTGAAGTCGTCGTTTTGGTATTAATATTTTTATTTATTTATTACTACATAAGTTAATATTCCCCTCTTTTTCCTTTAATATTATATAATGTCCGAGGTATTGAAAATTCGTTTTTTCTACAGTATATATCGTTTTCAGTTTTCTTGTGCGAAAAAGCTAATCATATCATTAAATATAAAAAGCATGTTCTTGTTAGAAAAGTGACACTTTTTATTGGCGGTTTGTAATCATTTAATATAAGTATACAAGTAACAACTTCACAGGTCATATAGTCCTAATAAAAATGTATTAATTATTGGTAGATTTTATAATAATAATAATAATCTGATAATTAAAACTAAATAAAAATTGCAGACCGGAGGACCGAGCTACCCGGTGGAGCTAGGGAGGAGAGATGGCAGAATCTCCACGCAGTCCAGCGTTCAAAACCAACTGCCTCAGCCCGGTTTTAACCTAAACCAGCTCAACGGCATGTTTAGCCGTCACGGTCTCTCTCAAACCGATATGATCGCCCTCTCAGGTACCAAAACCGAACTTAACCGATTATATTTGTGTACTTTAACTTAAGTCTTATGATATAGTATTAATGTTATTATTGTGTATAATTCAGGAGCACACACTATAGGATTTGCACATTGTGGAAAATTCACAAAGAGAATCTACAATTTTAGCCCTAGCAGACGTATCGATCCGACTATTAACAGTGGATACGTGACTCAGCTTAAGCAAATGTGCCCGATCGGAGTCGACGTACGTATCGCAATCAACATGGATCCGACCAGCCCACGTACTTTCGATAATGCTTATTTCAAGAATCTCCAACAAGGAAAGGGTTTGTTCTCGTCAGATCAAATCTTGTTTACAGATCAACGGTCAAGATCTACAGTTAATACGTTTGCCAATAGTGAAGGAGCTTTTAGACAAGCTTTTATCACAGCCATCACCAAGTTGGGTCGGGTTGGTGTTTTGACTGGTAATGCTGGTGAGATTCGAAGGGATTGTTCACGTGCCAATTAGTGATCTTGAGATTTTTTCTCTTTTATTCCTTGAGATGATTTGTTTTTTTAAAAAAGTATAATAAAAATTTAATTTCTTGTTGTTAAAATAAGGAGTTCAACAGTGTGAAAAATGGAAACTTGAATTAATAAAATGGATTTATTTCGTTTCTCTCTTTTCCTTTCGTTTAATGTTCGTTTAATGTTATAATTATGGTATTCCAGGGAGGATACAAAAATCAAAGAAGAAAACTTGGATAGTTTTTTTTTCTGTTAAGATAATTGGAGACAAAAACTTCATTTTGTTGCAACATTTATAAAAGATTTGAAACAAGAAAATTACCAATTTATCTTGATAAAGTTATCAAAAATCTTCAGCGCTAAAATCTTTCCCTTCGGCTATAAAAGATGCACTATCCAGTCTATCCTCCTCGATCCTCATTATTATTCATAAAGGCAATTACCTTTGTATGTGCTAATTGCTATTGTTAGTTTGTTTGCCTTCGGCTACACTGGACTTACTGATTTGTTGCATTTATAATGGAGAGGCCCATTATTCTGGCCCAATCTAAAAGTACTAATAACAGCTTTCTGCTTCTTCTCTTTCTTTACTTACAACCAATGTTTTCAAATTCGAACCGATTTGGCTACTCAGTGATCTTTCGTTTGTGACCCAAACTTAAATGATTTATTTAGATAAATGAGCACAAATATTAATAAATAAATTATCAATGATAAAGCTGTAACTTAAAGTTTTCAGATTTGTTACGTTCTTAGACCATATTTATCGGAATAACTTATTTGGGTGTTCTTAGGGTTAATTAAGTATTAAAATAACGTAGATAGAAGAACAGTTCTTGGGTGGAGAGAAGAACATGTCTAAACAGTTCTTGGACAAGAACAGTTCTTGGGTGTTCTAAGACCATTTTCTTTTATTTTATTATTTTTTTAATGGTAAGAACATGGGATAAGTTATCCCCTTGCATATGCCCTTATAATCATACGTTAAGTAGCGTGCTATTAGATCAAACAAAATGATCAAATTGCATATTATTTCTCTAAGCAACATGTTATTTTGTCTAAATCTGTTTCATGAGTAAATTAGTATGTCGTTTTGGGTGTCTACCATGTTTTTTTCTTAAATCTCTCGTGTGCCGTACATGTATGTTTTGCAGATAAATTTTTAATAGTTATTTACTCGATTTAATACAAATTTATGGTTATGGTTATAGTTTGGAATATTGTTAAAAACCTTGTCAAGCCTACTTGCATGTGGACCAATGGACCGACCAAACAAAGAAAAGTTTTTGTTTCTTTAACGCATAGAACCCAATAATCTCATTCTCATATTTATTTTGGTCGTACACTTTTGAGTTCCTTTTTTGGCAGAACAATAAAATTTCATGTTCCTGCTTTACTAAATGTTAAGTTATAAATATTATTTGAAAATAAAATAAAAGGAAGAAAATGAAAAAAAAAAGGTGTGAAGGAGGATGAGACTCGTAGTTGCAATTCCTACCAAATACAAGGAAATCTTTACTGCGTTTTCCTTGTCCTCTTCTTAAATTTTTATTACATTATATGTACTACAAAACAGTTTAATTTATATAAAGATTCCTGCCAAATAGTGTGACATTATAATAATGTGTCCTTCGTTTTTAATTATTTCGGAAAATAATGTCAAATGCCCTTCGTTTTCGTTTTAGTGATATATAAGGTATGTTTAACTAATTAAGAGAACAACACAAAATAAATGTGTTTGTGTTACATAAAACTCAGAGAGCTAGACAATAAAAAATCTCTATCGATGAAACAAATCATACAGATTGTTAAGCCACTAGACGTACTGACGTACAATACGTGGGAGTGCAAAATGGTTGGAAAAAAAAAAGAGTAGCTGGATTTTATGTATTTCTTGTCATCGAGAAAAATAGAAATTAGTAACTATAGGTATATAGTATGAAGTAATTTACTATATTTTCATCATACGTTGGATTATATATTTTAAATAAAAGCACAGAGTTTTATATTAAGCCTCCTTTTTAAAAGTAAATTTTATATATCCTCTGAATTTTACGTAATGCTAAAATTTTGATCACGAAGACAAGACATTAATTACATTTTAGATATAGGCGTTTTTTTTTTTTTTTGACTCCCAATAAACGAAGGTGTTGTAGAAAGAAATGTTAAGCTTTAACAAAAAAAAAATAGAAAGAAATGTTAAGTGGTGAGTGCACGTGGGGACATTTGTGAAAATAGCTCCAAACTAAGAATAAAAACAAAACACTCGAATTCAAACCCACATGAGATGTGTCCCTCCCAAATCCCAATCCAAGCCATATCTTTTTCTCCTCTATCTGGGTCCGCTCTCATATTATTGTTGCTTACACATATTTATTTCAGTTAAACTAATTCAAAAAAAGCTTATATATATAAAGAGAAAACAAAACTGAAGAACAGCACAAACAAGTCATAACATGCCATCTACAATATTCGATAGAAATCTCCACAGACTTTGTACAATTTATTCTGACAGTTTTGTACGATTTCTTGTGGTTCATACAGACAAAATTAGTTCAATATTTTAATATTATTGGCATTAGTTGGTTGTATTCATTGCTTCTTTATATTTTTATGTAAAGATACTATTGAACAATTACGAATCTGTTTTTACCTAGCTTGATTGTGTGATTGTAAAGAGTTACATTTAATTCTGTCATTTTTTCAACGTGGATCGTTAAAATAGTCAAAGGTGGAAAATCATTAAGCAAAATTCCAAGAAACTTTTGTGATTATATGCATTATTGTCCAATGTCTACTATATATAGGTGTGAATATCTAAAATCTATCTATTGGTAATTTGGTATGCACATCTATTAGTTTGCATCTCATTTTCTTTATCCTCTTAGATTGATATCATTTCTTTTGTTTTCAACTAGAAAATTCCTCTACCTTTGTATATATGTATATTTTAAACTAATATTTAATATGATTTCAGTATAGTCAAATACCTTAAATCTATTTGTATTTGAATAAAATTATTAATTGCATATATCTAGATGGTTACCATTAACACATGTTTTCCACATTCAATCAAAGATTATGGGATTGCGTTAAAATATAATAAGAGAAAACATCACATTTCAACCAAAATAAGAAATAATTTACAATAGAGAAAGCAATTTTCCTTGCTGCATTAATTGATAATCTACTAACCCTTGACTTTTTTTGTGTGGTAGGATGAAGAACACAACAAAATCAAGAAGAGCCCATCAGTTTTTGCTGTTAACAACAAAAGCTAGTAACGTGTATATTGCATGTATTAGGCACAATAGATTAAGAGACAACTTGTAATGTCTCAACCGCCCATGTTTAGTAGTTGTGGATATTTTTTGGACATTTTTTTTTTATATATACACACTATTATATATTAAAATATATCGGTATATATTAAAAAGGGAAATAAATGAGTAGTACGCAGACTTTCATATCATATCAAAAGTTACCTTTTGTGTCAACATAAACTATATTTATCAATGGCGAAAAAAAAAAAAAAAAACTATATTTATCAATTTACAAATCCTATAGGGAAAAAAATCTCATATTTAAATTTAACCTGGAATGCAATGATGCTTAGAATCTAAAATCACAAGGCCAAAAGTCCTCGACAAATAAAACATGTATTAATAACCAAAATTTTGACTACATTTGCATATTAACTTAATGTTCATATATATAGTAAAGAAACTTGTATCTAATCTACGTCATATTAATTGCAGTGGTCAGAAAAATTCGAATTCAAAGATGTTTCGATGTTTTACAGATCACCGATTGAACTACCAGTAATTATAATCAAAAATATTTTTAGCAAGTTAAAATGGTAAAAAGTAGTGGCTAGTGAAACCAAATTCATCACACATGCAGCATAAAACAAAATAAAAAGGGTCAAATGGTATAAACGCGGGAGATCAATATTATGATAATATTGGTAGAAATGACATAGATTGATCAAATTAATTAGGAGATTGAAGGAGATTGGTCCAAGGACACATACACATGCATACATGTATATACAAAGTGTGTGTGTGTGAGTGAGAGAGAGAGGGGTTAAGAGGAGAGGAACATGTGAAGGCATTAAGAGAAGGTGGGGTTTTGTATTGATGTCTTGTTCTTGGAATGGAGCCACATGGTAAGAGGGTCTCTCAAAGCACCTCTTTAGGGGTAGTTGTGATGCAGCCAAATTAGAGCTCTTGCATGTGACTCCATGTGTTTTTTCTTCCCTCACCCATTATTATTCCCAAATTCTCCTTTTCTTCTTTTTCTCTCTTTATGTATATATATATACACTCTCTTTCCTATTATTCTCTTCATGTATTTTTTTTTAATTCTATTATTATACAAAAATTACAAATATTTTTTGACGATATTCGTAGTCCTTTGTTTTTTAAAATATGTCTCAAAAAAAGAATACTATTAACTACGACTTTTAAATCGTCTTGTGTTTTGTACGTGAACGAAAAATAATAGCATTCCCAAACATATTACCTCATATATGTATACAAAGAAAATTAACTTCAAAATAAGTTCTACAACTTTACTTTATACATCATCAACGCTTGTTATATACAAACAAACGTAGGACCCCGCTCTTCTCTTTCTCTGTCTCTCTCATATTCTAAGTTTGCTATATATGTAACTTTCTCCCTTGTAGTAGACTTTCCTTTGCAGCAAAATAGTTTCTCATATGGAGAGGCAAATCATAAACAAGAAGAAGCGAGTATTTTCTCTTGAACCAAACAAGAACCCTAGTGCAGTTTTCACGAGAAAATACACAAGCCACTTGGTTCCTGCACTCAAGAAGCTCAACATGAACAAGAACTCTTCAAAACAAACCGTGAAGCATGAAGTAGACATGGCTTTGGCTTTGTCTGCTCAAGAATTTGCATGGAGCCGTTTCTTGCTACAGAAGCTATCGTCCTCGACGAATCCAACCACTACTACTTCTTCTTCCGATGGAATTCGGATTCTCGAAAGATCCGATAAAGAAGGTGGAAACAAAGAAGGAGAGATAGAGGAGAAACTGAGGGAATTGCAGAAGCTTTTGCCAGGGGGAGAAGAGATGAATGTGGAAGAAATGTTGAGTGAGATTGGTAATTACATTAAATGTCTTGAGTTACAGACGATTGCTCTCAAGTCCATTGTTCAAGATAGTACTTGACTTTTAGTTTAAGTGTGTAATTTATAGTTTGTTTTATGTTTTATCTTTAAACGAAAATCATCTTGTGTGTTTTTTCTCTTAATTTCTTCAAGAACAGGAGCATGTATTATAGTGTTTTCCTTTTCCTATCCTTAATTAATCATGGTTACGAAAATACCTAAAATACCACACATGGCCGTTAATACATCTTCTAAAAATCGATCAAAATCTAACTAAAATTTATATTGTTGGTTGTAATGCCAAATAGACGATGCATGTGTTGCCTAAATCAAATTCTTATGTTTTGTCTTTTTTTTCCCTTAATTTATTATTTTAATGTTATGTGAAAATCTCCAAACTTTAATATTCTAATCATTTTAAGCTGACAAACTTTGTGTCTATATTTTTATTCCTACAATTTTGTTTTCTCCTTTAGCCAAAACATATGATCTTTCAACTACAAAAAATCATATGTATTTACAAATCTTCAATTAAATAAAAGCTACACATTTGTAGAGATCGCCAAAATGTTTTAGCAACAGTGTGCACCATTAAAAAGTAAAACAAAAATTAAGACTATATTACTTTCGATGAGTAAGAGAAAAACGTCGAAAAATATAAATATCTAAAAAGGAGGAAAGTCAGATGACATATGTGTAAACTATGAAAGTCGTAACATTGATTTGAAGTCATCATCCATATCTTTGCACGTGTCTCACAGTCGCTCGCACTCATCCAAATCTCTCTGTTTCTCTTAAGATTCTAGCCGTACTATAGTAGCTACTTCCACACAACTTGTCTCATGTCATGTTTTTTATGGCATTTTAAAGGATAGTGTTGTTTAATTGGTTTTGGTTTCAGTGAAAAAACAAAGAAATGTTTTTGGATTATTTCCCCTTCTTTACATCAAAATAATTTCCCTTTCAAAAATGCAAATTGTTTGCTCTAAAAACCTATTATTTTTGTTTGGTTTTTTGGTACTGTTTATAAAAGTAATTAAGCCGGAAGAAAATTTGGATTAAGTAACAGAAGAAGATTAAGATTACATAGGCCCATGGAATAAGAGCAAAGAAGAGAATGTGCATGTGCCAAATGCCAAACACAAAGGCATGCCTTGTTTCGTCAAAAGAGCAAATTTTGCAAAATTACAGATTTGAGAAACAAGAACACTAACAATAAGATTTGGGAAGAGTTATGGCAATAAACAAAGATCTCTCCCTATGTAAATAATCATCATAAGAGGTGGTGAAGAAAAAGAAAAAAAAAAAAGACAAAACAGGAGAAGATCGAAGATCAATCATGTTTGGTTTTACACCCTACACAGTGTAGTGACTGGGAGTTTCAATGTCCAAGCCCTTTAGCTTCACTACTGATTCAACGTGTCCCTTGAGTGTGTGCAGCTCCCTAAGCCTGTTTAACACATACATCATTCAATTAGTGTATAGTTCAAACAAAAGAGTATACTTAGATGAAAACGAATCTGGTGTGATTGGTTTAATTACCTAGCGATCTCAGCTCTTCTCTTGGCTTGCTCTGCGATCTCAGACAATTCTCTGTAACTTCCTTTCTCAGGGAAGATGTTAACAGCTTCTTTTGGCTGCAAACCGTGAAGTGTTCTTTGAGCAAGTGCCCATTGAGCCTCTCTCTCTTCTTTTCCGTAATCTTTCTTCATCGTGAAAGCCGTCTTGTTCTCAAACAAGTTGAGCCACGCCTTTCCACTCAAGATGTATCGAATGGCAAACTTGAAAACGTCCAATGGGAAGTATGTGACAATACTGTATAGCCAGATCACACCAGCCCATCCCCATCCAATACCCCTAATCTTTGCAAATTGCCAGTTGGCATACACCGCAATCAAAGTTGCAATCTGCATTTGAAAGAACGAATGGATTCAACTAGTGTTTCTTTGAGAACCTTTTTTTACCCATTAAGAAGTCCCTTAAAATGTAGGTTTTGATGATCTTACCAGTTGTGCAATGAGGAAAGCAATCATCAATAAAGCCCCAGGACGTTCAACAAATGACCAACTCCTTGATCTTGTGACGAAGATCAGAGCTTGACTAATGATACTAACTTGTAGGTACACAGCTCCCATTAGCTCGTGGTTATTGTCCCTAATGGACCTCACACCGAATGTGTCCTGTGAATCCAAAGTGAAATTTTACTTTACAACTCTGAACAAGAACCTAAGAAAAAACTTCAGGAAAGAGAAAGTAATTAGATCAATCGTATGTACCGAGAAAAAGTCAGTCTTGTGCGCCGCCCAGAAGAAAATAACAGTCATGATGGCTTGGTAGCCTCCTAGAACGACTCCAGTAGCAAAAATTTCTTTAAGTTTCCAGCTATCAGGTGTGGGAGATGGCTTAACTCTGTCCTTTGAGATTGTCATGATGGTACCTATAAAATTAAGGTAGCAACATAATACCAAAAGAGATAAGTAAACATTTATGCGAAGGTTAACATATTTTTAGTTTTATAGAAAAGGACAGCCATTGCTCACCATCGTTAAGAATGGCAATGATCAGAACCATGAAGGCTGAGAAGTCAAATTCCCATATCAAAGCAATAAGCATGAAACCAAACTGCAAGAAGTTACAACACAATATGATCAGCAAACGATTAATCCAAGAAAAAACCAACAAGGCCAAGAACTCAAACGGAGTTATTTGCATACCACAATACGGATGGTGATTGAGACTGCATAGATCTGTAACAAGAGAGACAAAATAGAACAGAGTAATTAGTTTCAATTGCAAGCAAGCAAGTGGTTGTAATCAATTAAGAATGAAAAATAGGAGAAGACGCACAGTATAGTTCTTCATTCTCTGGAAAATAGCTCTGCTGGTGAGAACAGCACTGATAATAACGCTGAGTCCAGGCTCAGTGAGCACGATATCTGAAGCACCCCGAGCAGCATCTGTAGCATCAGCCACAGCAATACCGATATCAGCTTTCTTTAGAGCAGGGGCATCATTGACACCATCACCAGTCATTCCAACAATATGCTTCCTCTCCTGCAACTTTTTCACAATTTCGTATTTGTGCTCTGCAATAACAAACAAGGAAGCTTAGATCTAACATCACCACCTTTGCAATGAACATATAGTGAGGTTTATTATAATCCAAAACAAGAAATAAGTATATTGTAACCTGGGAAGACTCCGGCAAATCCATCAGCCTTTTCAATCAACTCCTCAACAGGAATGGATGCAAGGTTTGCGTCTTTGTGTGTACCAAGAAGAGCCGAAGATGGATACATGTTTGTTCCCATTCCAAGTCTGCGACCAGTTTCCTTACCAATAGCAAGTTGGTCACCTGGCCACATATGTCGTTCAAGAGAATGTTAGGGGGGACATGTAAAGGTGTATAGTTAGCACAAGATAGCTGGGTAGGCAAATGTACCAGTGATCATCTTAACATTAACACCGAGATTCAAAGCCCGTCGAATGGTTTCGGCACTGTCATGTCTTGGGGGATCAAAAAGTGGCAACAAGCCAACAAATTCCCATGGTGCACCTGGGCTTTCCTTTGTTTTCTCTGGCACCACCTAAAAAGGAAATAAGAAGACAAACAGTCGAACATTTGTTTCCACTGAGAAAAGAAATACAAAAAAGACTAGAACTATGAGTATTAATGGCGAATAAGTACCTGACGAGCAACAGCCAACGACCTAAGACCACGCTCGGCATACTTGTCAATAATGGAGAGCACCTTCTTGCTAAGGTCATTGCTGGCTTTGGCAAGTTCGAGGATCTGTTTGGAGAATCAAATTAGTATAAATTGGAAACATAAAAAAAGACATTAGCTTGTAAGGTTGAAGATCCATTACCTGCTCAGGAGCACCTTTACTGACTCTGTGCCAGTTACCATTACCGTCAATGTAAGTCAAAGCAGTTCTCTTATCCACAGGATTGAATGGAAGGAAGTGAACCTCCCTAATTCCAGCTCGAGCCTGCGAAAATACCAATTAAACATAAGAACTTGTTTCTTGGAACCTCAGTAAAACTACAAATGTAATTCGAACAGGAAAGGGTTATACCTCTTTTGGATCAGCAAGCATCCCAACCATGGCTGCATCAATGGCATCCTGGTTCTCAACCCTGGAAGCCATAGCTGCAAATAATAGGACTTGATCTTTCTCCACACCCTTGCAGAAAACCTCAACCAAGTTTTTATCCACACTCAATTTATTGAGGGTTAGTGTCCCGGTTTTGTCACTGCACAGGACATCCATTCCTGCCATCTCTTCAATGGCAGTCATACGCTTGGTGATGGCACCTTGCTGAGACAGCCTGTGAGACCCAATAGCCATGGTCACAGACAAGACCGTGGGCATAGCAATGGGGATACCACCGATCAAGAGGACCAAAAGGTTATCAATTCCATCTCTGTACTTTCGGCGTTGAATCGGGTACATGACGATGATCTCAATCACCATACCGATAGCAATGGAACAGATACAGAAGTTTCCAATGGCTGTAAGAACCTTCTGGAAATGTCCAACTTGGTTGGTGCTGTCGACAAGGTGAGCAGCTTTACCAAAGAAGGTGTGAACCCCTGTGGCAATAACAACCGCCTCGATTTCTCCTTGTTTGCAGGTCGAACCAGAGAAAACTTCTTGACCCGGGTGCTTGGTTACAGGAAGGGACTCTCCAGTTAGAGCAGATTGGTCAACCTTTAAAGGATCACCTTCAAGTAGACGGGCATCAGCAGGGATAATGTCTCCCAATTTAATGCTAACAATATCTCCTGGGACAAGAATAGCAGCCTCTTGTTCACTCCATTTTCCATCCCTAAGAACCTAAAACAGAGAAACATCACAACAAGAACCAAAACATTAGCTCTAGGTAAAATTAGAAAAGTTCTGTATAACAACTTTACACCATTCTCTTATCATATCTATACCTTGGTTTTAGGAGCAAGACCAGCCATAAGAGCAGCGGCAGCATTACCGGCATTGTTTTCTTCGATGAAACTGATGGTAGAGTTGATAACCAACAGACAGATAATACCGACAAAATCCTGCCAATCCGGAGGCCTACCATCACCGTTGGCCAAAGCAATGGCCATGATTGCAGCCATTTCCATGACCCATGAAAGTGGATTCCACATAAAGCCCAAAAACTTGAGAATTTTGCTTTCCTGTAAAAAATTCATTGTGCAATACCCAAGACACTCAGTAACAAATAAAAAGAGACCAACTAACTTCAATATCTGAAAGAAGATAAATGCAAAGTCAGACCTTTTTCTCTTCGAGCTTGTTGGGGCCAAAGATCTGAATCCTGTCTTCCCCTTCCTGCGTTGTCAATCCTTCCCTTGAACATTTTAGCTGCTGGAAAACTTCCTCAATTGGAATTTTTTCCTGAATAATCAAAAGCAAATTCGATCAGATGACCAAATTCAATTAACTCAAACATTCACAAACACACAACTGGTTCTAAATCTTCAAAAAGAGAAACTTTTTTTTAGTAAAAGAAAGAACTTGATGGATCTACTCTGTTCATAAGTATTATTTTAAAAGATCACATAGTTGAAAAAGTCGTTGACTAAGTTCGGTGACAGCGAAAGATTTTTGACGGGGGATAATTCCGGTGGTGAGGTGGGGACCACCACCACCGACCAACGTGATGTCGACGTGTAACACACGCGCCGCGAGATTCCCTTACTTTCCGGCGTAAAAATCGAGGCTTGGTCGCGTAAATACAGTCCAAGTTATGTAAAAGTAGCATTTTTAAATTATTGTCCCAAGAAACTCACAAAAAAAGTTACGTCTGCACAAAAGATGTGTTCTTTTTTGTTGGTTGCTAAAGACAGAGAAGTTAAACGTACCACGGAAAGGTACAAGAACAAAAAAAAGAATCCAAACTTCGTGTTAAGTAACAGATTGATTAAAGTCATAATTATTTTTTCTAAGTTACACCAGAATTAATTCTTACTATTTCTTTGTCCTAACTCCTAACCAACAAAAAAAAAAGACAAAACTTTGTACAAGTAGGTTTGGACTTTATTGAGACGTAGCTAGCTCCACCACTGAAAAGAGACTCTGTTTTCTTATCTTTTTTTGAATAAGATCACATGCTTAGATCTACTTTTTCTTATGAACAAACTCTTCATCTACTCCAAACGTTTCTTAGACTTAATTACTACCCAGAAACAAATTTTTATACAAAAACCAATTTCAAAATTAAATCGACTGAAATGTGTATATATCGAAAACGTAACCAAAATGAGAGTAAATAATAACCAAGCAAAGGCTTAAAGCCACCAAGTATATACAGATCTATTCTCATTCAGCCAAATCATCGAACAGTTTATGGGCAATAGTAAAAACAGAGACAGAAACAGAGGAAAAATGGTATATACCAGATCAACAGTCTCGTTCTTGATATCTTCGAGACTCGACATCTCTCACACCACTCCTTCACTGAAAAAAAAACCTCCAACGGCGGCGAATTAGTACTCAAAACGACAGCTTTATCCGCCGTTTCACTCGATCATACGTAATCCGGCGAGAGAAAGAAGGAGAGGAGGAGAGATTAGGTGGTTCTGTTGCAGAGTCGATACGAGTCCTCTTTTTATAAGCCACTAAAAACGACGAATTTCTCCGCCGTTTTGGTTCTTCTTCGTGGGTCCCATCGTAACAAGTAGTCTCTCAATATTTGTTACCCTTTTTATTTATTTTGGTGCCTCTTTAAGTTCTTAATCACCCTTTGACCGTTGATTAGTGTAATATTTTGGCTTCTCATTATGAATGAACCCGAATCAAAATTTTAATATTTGTGGGTCCTAAATTTCACTTAAATTATGGACTAAATTAATTAATTTTAGAGAACAAGTTTTTCTACCGTTAATATTTTTTTGTTTTATAGTTTTAAAAGGGATCCTAAGGAGGAAGTAGCTTATAAGAGAAACTAATTTGGAATATCTCTTTTTTTAATTACAAGATCATAGACTTTGGTGTGTTTTTTCTCTTGTCATGAATCATTATATCAAGAAAGAAATATTTGGTGGAGGTGTCACTGCTTGGATTTTTAATTAAATTTGACTAAGCAACATACTACTTGCTGCTTAGCCTGTCCTCTTCTTCATTTTTTTTTTGGGGACACCTATTAGGTTTTATTTTAAGAAAGATATTTCATTCTGAATTTGGTTTTCCTGTAAACAATAATCGGTTACTTCGATTTTGTTTCCATTTTTTCTTTCTCAACAATACATATAATACTTTAAATCTTGAAATTTTGACAGAAATGCTTGTAACAAAACTACACACCTTGATGAAGCAGGTAAGAAAACTAGTTAGTTTACTATTTTACATTTTATCAATTGTTTGTGGATGGTAATTAGTTATACGGCAATAACACAATAGAACATGGTACTCAATATGTCGGATTCTGCATTGACTCGGAATCAACTTGGATGGGTTTTAGAAGTTATTGAAGATTTGTGGAATAATTTAAATTTATATTGTTATTTGTGGCCCTAACGGCGATAATGAAAATATTGGCCCTTCCAAGGTGTGCCTCATGGCAAGGTCAGCAATGGGAACGATGTCACATGTTAATAATTGAATATATACCATAGTGTTAATTAAATTTGTTCCCTGTGAAGATATACTGAGAAATTGACTTTTGATTGTGATGGGTCCCCCAATAATGCAAGTTCGTCATTTCCAACTCCTCTACGTTTAAACTTCTTAGAGCACCCTTATTCATGGGTTCTTAGATGAATCTTAGCCAAATCTTAAGCTAAGATTTGTGAAGAAAGAGCTCTTATATAAGAGTTTTTAGGTTTATATTTAAGTTTTTTCTTCACAAATCTTACCTTAAGATTTGGCTAAGAACCCATAGATAATGGTGGTCTTAGGATTCATGTAAGTGTTTTAAGTCTAAACAAACGTCTCATAAATTAGGTAAAGAGAATATGTACAAAAGAAGAATTTTTTTTTTTCTCAAAAAAGATGGATAAAAAAATTGTAAACAAAATGGTTTATTTATCACATTTTTTATCATTATGGATTTTCTTGTATATTATTAACAAATTTTATATTATTGTATACAGTAACATACTTTACATGATATATATCATGCTATTTATTTGAATAAAATATGAAAAGACATCACTTATTTACAGTTTGCCACAATATTTCTTTACCAAGTTGCTAATAGTTTTGGTTATCTAGTAAATAAGTTCACTATGTATTTAATTTTGCAGCTCAATGAACCTTAACAAAATTAATTGCCAAAGTTAAAATATAAGATATAATATATTATCATCTAGTTGACTTACATGACTCTTACAAACATATTTAAAAATTAATAATCATGTCATATATATAAAGAAAAGAGGCAAAATTTGTCCTTAATGCACACTATACATATATAAAAAGAACATCTGAATAGCCATATATCATATAACTACTAGCTTAGTCCTAAAAACAATTAAGGAGTTTACAGTCGCATACGTACATGCCTGAAAAATGAAAACACATTTTGTTGACCTCTTTAGTACAATTTTTTGCAACCATTCATTTTTTTCAAAAGTTGCCCTTCCATTTATGTTAGAAGTCTTCATTTTGACTTGGCATATTCTTCTATTCATTTTGTCTTCGACTATTTACAACCTGCATAAAATTTTGTTATTTTGTATATATATGCTAGAGCTTGACTTCATTATAGATTAGATATATCTATAAATATAAATACAATAATAAATATGAAACTCTATTATGTAACAACGTGTATAGCCGATTATTTGTCCAACTCCAGAACCTCGCTAGATAATCTTTATGATTAACGTCACATATAATCATGGAACCCATATAGAGAAAAGAGAAAACTAATATACAGTACGTAATTACTGTGAAAATTATTAAATTTAAATGATTACTAGAAGGTAGCGTGGACTATGAGCTTGCAATCACGCTTGTCAATTAGATCATTGGTCTTAGAAATAGTCCTCAAATTTAACATAATCTTTATATTTTAGAACTTCGTTACTGTAAAATTGTATGGTATTTCGTGATTTTACAAATTTATATTTGAAAGAAAATCAGTGGGTTTTTAGATAAGTCAAATTTTATTATCATAATGTTTCATGCATTCTAACTCTATTATTGGATTTAATTTATATATTCCACGGTTTTCTAGTTTTATTAAATAGAAATATCGTTAAGCAATATATCTATAGTTTTAGGTATCTCTCTAGTTTCTCCATTTGACATTTTTTCATTAGTTATATATAAAATTCGTGAACTCCCAAGAATATCACTATCGTGAACGCAATGTTAAAACTGTTTTGTAGTATATGTAACATATGCGTCTCGCGATTTCATAAAAATAGTCTTCTATGAAAAGGAAATATATAGCACACAATTTTTGACGTATTAATTCGAGTAAGAATCTTATTAGTACGTACGGTCATAAAGAAGAACACACATGTACATATATCGGTTACATCATTGACTTGACATCAAACTGATATATGGTAACTAGTTCATTCATAAACTGGCGATGATCCAATCTGAAATTTAATGTATTCTTGAATTTAACTAATCTGAAAATGAATCGAAAATTTGTACTTGAACGCTTGTATTGTTTTAAAGAAATGTTAGAGGAAGTTTTGAAAAGATAATTTTCAAATATCTATAAACAGTCCAACAAATCCAGATATATCTGTTTACTTTAAATTAGTTCAAAAAGTAAACATATTTAGACGTACCCAGAAAATCCTGCACCATGTACGGCCTCACATGCCGTCCTGCGACTCTAGATAAGCAAAATGGTTAGTTACTTGTCCCCTTCATATTTATTTTTTATTTAGTTTATTTTATTTCTAATATATCTGCTCAGAAAAAATGAACGTGAATTTTTCAATAAAGCCAATCTCTTGGATCAAGAAATTCCAAAACAGTTATACATTTGTTTATGAAGATTTTTCAAATTGCATTTATTTCTTTGAAACCACATTGGTCAAGTGACATGAACATTTACTCATAAAGACATTCCTTAAATTTAAAGTCATTGAATTAAAATACATCTCATTTCACACTTTTTTTCTCTATTCTTAGTACTTTTTCTCTATAAAAATGTCAATATTCATATGGCATAAAAGAACAAAATAGACTTTTTTTTTATTGGATAACTTGTGGAGAGTAACATGTTGAACTTGACCTAACATTTTTAGCCGTTACATACAACAAATTAAATATTTAATATATGCTTGGGATCACAAGGCCAATATAGGTTTTTTTTTTTTAAATGGTTTTCGAGTGAAATAAAAGAACGGATACATTGTTTACGATCGAAATACCTTACAAACGAAAACCAAGAAACTCAATAATTTTTTTACTGTTAGTGAACCTTTAGGGGTAAATGGAAGTAGCGGTTTTATTTTATGAAGCAAAAACTTGAGAGTCTGTTCTCCTACTCTGAAAAGTATACGTTCCATCTTAATTTGCTATATATAATGCATGTCTATTTTTTCGTTAATTCCTAAATACGTAACCTTTTTATGGGAAATATCTCTTATTGTCAAAATTAGCAGGCGCATGTGTCCATTTCCGATTTCGAAATACTAAGCTTTAACCAATTGATACCAAAAGGTCCCAACTCTTTTTCAACGGTCCTATCAGTAAAGAAAAATACATATATAGGCCTTTTGACTATTGAGTATTATTAACTCAATTTTGTATATTCCTTTAGAGATTCTAACGCCGTGAGATTATTATTTGTAAATAACCGGCGTGAATTTGGCATTGGATGTCGTGATGAGTGTTAGTGAGAGGAAGAACAAGTGGTGGTGGCGAAGGCACTTCACCTAATCTAACGGGACCGTTACCTGTTACGAAGAAGAAGAAGAGAATCTAATATCTAAATGGATTTTTTAAGGATCTGTCATTTTTACATTTATTACCTTCCAATCATTCGTAGCCACGTGTACTTGTCTACTTACACAAAATAATTGCTACTGCTTCTCTGTTTCGGATAAAATCTAAATCCATTGAATCTTGTAATGTGTGAATCCCACTTGAACCAACCTTTTTGGTTTTTACTCTTTGTTGCTCGGTCGATCGGTGGAAATAAATGATTTCGCGGAAGAAAAAATATACTAAGATTTTAATATTGTATCACCAACTGTTTTTATATCTAAAACCGAATATTCTAATTTCACCACTTAAGTGACTAATCAAATAAGTGAACCTGTATTTTTTTAGTAATGGTATGTGAAGCCTTTTTATCTTCTTTAACTAACTACTAGTAGCTAGTGTAGCATCAAGTCACCGACCATGTTCTGAATATATCAAAACCTCCTCAATAATGAGATCTTTATTTTTCACGATAATGATTAATGAGGTTAAAAACTCATTTATGGTTTGACCACAAAAAGTAATATTTTGACTTTTCTAAATATTAGGAGAAATGAAATGAAATTATGTCGATATGAATTCAGTTGACTTTACGCTAGTTTATGGATTTTAGTGGTTCATATGCAAAGAGTAACGGGTCAAAAACAAACCCGATTCCGTAAAACGATTAGGGTAAAAATATTTTTTCTTTTTTAGATTAATAAAAGAAAAATGGAGAACTAGCGTCTTAGTGTTGCATATGATATAGGCTTTTCACTAAATTTTAACTTTCAAAGCTTATATATGTCGGTTGTGATTAGAAGGATGGTAAAAAAAAATCATTCTTGAAAATAATTATTAATCCAATAGAACTAGAGATTGTGGATGGACCAAACCAGTTGGATTAGTCATAACGGTATATTCAAATTTGATCAGATGTTATTAAGTGAGTATATATTTTTTTTCTGTTCATTAAATAAGTCACAGGCCCGGCTTATAGGCCAAGCAAGTGAAGCAAAAGATTAGGGCATCAAAATTTTGGGAGCATTTTTTAGGTCAATTTTCTTAAAGTTTTATATATAAATTATATTATAAACCTCTTTTTTAAAAGATCAATATTTTAGTGGGCTTCTTTCAATCATATTTGTGGGGTTTAACTTAACAAAATATAATTTTGTGTATAATCTACTCTTTTTCTAAGATAATTTTTTTATAAATATGTGAATTTTATTAAAAATAAAGAGTTTTTTTTTCCAGCAAATGAAGAGTTAATTTACAAAAGAGTTTTAATAGTTTAGGATCAATTAACCTTACTAAAGAAATGTAAAAGATAAAGTAAATTTAACAAGTGAGCATAGGTTAAAAAAAAATTTGTATAAAAATGGAAAAAATGGGTATGCTTTTCTTAATTTGCGTAGGGCATCCGAAAACGTTGGACCGGCCCTGATAAGTCAATCATGTTTTGAGATGTACTCATTTCTACTTTTCATTTTTATGGTAAGATTTATGTTTCGAAAAATATCTACCAAAAGTTGAATCTTCTTAGGAAAACGAAGCCAAGTCTAGAGAAGATGGCTCGTTGAGGTGATGAAAGACATAATTAGACAGAATATATTAGAAAAATATAAACCCTTTTGTCCCATATTTTCGCTTTATGAAAAAGACCACGGCATATGTCATACAACCTTAATTTTCTACTTTTTATATGTGTGTATATGTCGTAATATCTACACGTATGTATCTCCTATAATTTTTATGTTGATTTCTTTTTGTAAAAAATTTAAATCGTTGAATAGGATTCCATTAATTTGATGACATATTCACATATCTACCTTTAGTTGATAACCCAATCTATATATATCTAATTATAATCAATAGCATACTAATAAATAAAGAATGTTGTCTAATTGATTCATTTTACAACGCATGAATATTACACATATAACAAACAAACTGGTGAGAGTCCAAGTTTAACGGCTACAATAGGATTTTTATATTATAATTACTCTGACAAAAAGTTGAAAAGAAAATTAGTAAATAAAAGTTTAGGAATTTTTTTAACACGTTATGAACATATAGGCTAATGGTGTGTACTAATAAAGTTGTTATGTTACTATATAGACTAGGACTTACACCCTCCGTGATGTCGCGGGGAAAAAAATTTCAAAAAATTTTATCAAACGAAATGTCATAATAAATTGAGACAACAAGTTTCAAAACAATTTTTTTTAAGAACAAATAAAAATATATTTTACAAAAAGATATGATAAAAAGATGTAAACACTCAAAAATATTTTTTAAGATTGGTATTATTATTAGAAAATATTTTGGTGAAAAGATGCGATCATAAATGAAAAATATTAAGCAAAAAGTTTTAATATTTTTGAAAAGATACGAATGTAATTGAACAAATATAACTATGAAAAACCGTAAATATGTTAACGAAAAGATGCCATAAAAAGATATAACCGTAAAAATTTCAACGAAAAGATGCGATAAAAAGACACAACAAAAAAAATAACCGTAAATATTTTAACGAAAATATACGATAAAAAAAAAACACAACCGAAAAAAACAACCGTAAGTATTTAAACGAAAGGTTGCGATAAAAAGACGCAACCGTTCAGATGTGCAATTATTATATATTAATTAAAACTGGTTAGATTGATTGACAAAAAGAAATTAAATGTAAAAAAAAAAAATGGTTGGAGTTTACGAAAACAAGTGCATGTATATATTTGATAATTACTTACGAGTTACGACCACTGTGATACAAGAATTGTAAACGGTGTGTACACAAATTAACAGACAAAGGCGGTAAGAAAATAATTAGGTGAGATAATGAATATTTCTAGTGAACAAGATTACACGTAATTTTTGTGAAAAACGTGATCTACTAGTTTTCACTTTCCACTTTATAAATCTCGGTCAACCAAAGAAGACTTTTTCACAATAAAATCATAATCAAAGTTACAAAACTCCGTGAAAGTAAATCCCAACAAGTCAACACCCCGGGAGCAAGTGGACGGTCAACCAAAGAGACTAGGATGTTGAACTCACAACTAAATGCGACCAAAGTTAATAAAGTAGGAGATTTTGTAAAACTTGAAAATAAAACCGAACCAAAATTTATACTATAAAATAATTATTTGGGTTTAAAATGCATTTTGCTAAAATTGAGCCTGAATTATCGTAATTTTTTCCTTCAATTCCAAATTTCACCGAACTAAATTTTAATTAACATTATGTATTTTTTTCCTATCCTAAAAAATATCAAAAGCCTAAAAGGGGTATATATATCATCAATTAGTAAACAAAAATCGATTTTTGTAGATTTCAATGAATTTTTTTTATATTTTTGTTTTAAAAAATTATTTTTATAAATAGGAAAACGTTATTTTGACAGCTGTAGAAATCTAAAGTGCCTGAGCTACCTTACCTCTTCACAAATGTAATTATACATAATATTAGTTGAGCTAGCCGATATTAACTTCTTTTTTTTTTTTTGTTAAAAAGCCGATATTAACTTTTGTCGTACGAATCGTACTAAGGAACATATTAGTTAAGAGTTTTTGTTCCATTAATACTAATAACATTTGGAATTTTAACCAGGAGGGGTTGGTGACATTGGACCGTTTTGTGTCTTTTGGTCAGCCAATCCACTCACATAGATTAAATTCATGTGGATCCACATACACACATATACATACCTTTACACGAAAATGTCTGTAACCATGTGCATATGGACAAAAAAGTTCATTAAATTTTATCTCTTACAGAGAGACCAACTTGTGGAAGTTACTTATGGTTCTAGCTTTTATCATTTGATAATGATTCAAAGATATTTCTTTAAAAAATATAATTGTCCGTACTTATCTTTCTAAAACAGACGATCACTGGTTGATTAATAAAGTAGTAGTAACTAAAAATAATTCAATAGCTTTCAAAGTTGCATCATCTTTATTGGATCTTTAATAATTGCATTGTAAAATAATACACCGTCACAAGGATAACGAGTTTCCTCATGCCGTGTCTCCCGCAGCAAGTTGCATTTTTCGTCACACATACTTGAAAATTAGAGTTTTAAACCAAATTATATAATCTGAACTGGAATCGATACCAAAACCAATTTTTACAAGTAAATCGATTTGGTATTTGTTTTTAAATTGGTAAACGGAATTTAGCTCAACAGAACAAAACCAAAACAAAGTAAAGAAACCTTAAAGTAATTAAAACTCGACATGGAACACGCCTAAAAAGTAAAAACCGAAGCTAAAGAAAGCCCAAAGATGCACTGCAATATGAAGTTCTTCTAAAACTCTTAAAAATAAATAGTACGACCTTGGTTGCTTTGCTAACCAAATTAAATATTGATATTTATGACTTTATTTGTATGCATCATCATTTTGCAAAATATAGTATATTCTTATATATGATGTATTTTTGTTTATAGAAAAAAAACATTTTCTATGAACCAGAAAATATATAATATGATGAGGTAGTGTGTTTCATAATACAATTTCAACACTGAAAAACCAAACAATCGCATTTGGGAACATCACATGTATATTTTCTTAAGCTTTAATTAAGTCTTTTTCTTTTTGATAAAAAAAGCTTTAAGTTTCGTTCTCAAATTTAGAAATATTTGCATAGATCGTAGTCGATCTCTTACATTTTAATGAGGTTACTTAATTTGGTTGTTTTACGCCCTCATCCAATTGTAAATCGAACTAGCTTTTGCTTATACAAATGGTAGTATACATAAAAACAAAATGATTTCAAACTTATGCAGATAGTCATCATTTATATTTCAAATGAAAATAGACACATTTTCATATTTGAAAACGACATATTGAAAGGATTTATCAAGAAAATTTTCCAATCGACATGTGAACATGTACATGTGGTATGTACGGATAAATAAATAAAGATAATTTGGGCAAAATGGAAAGGAAAATGAAACAGCGAAGGACCAAACATTTATAGACACAAATTATATCCACAAGCCTTCTAGACACAAAGGGACAACTCTATTACAATACAGTTTGGCACTACCACTGGACCTAATTTTATTCTTGTTTTTGTAATAAACAGCTTTTTTCATTTTCAATTATGTTATACTTATTTTTTGGTTTTAAATTTAAATGTTAGGTCTTAGTTATTTAATATTTAGTGATAAGTGTGGTATCATGCATGTGTTTTCTTTTTGAATTTATTAGGTGGCCATGCTTGTGCATCTGCTTATCTTCACCCCACTTTCTCTATTCACTTTCCATCAAATCTTAAAACTTTTTTTTTATTAATTGAAAAACTTTCCTTTTGTCCTAACAATTTCTCTACGTCCTTTTATTAGATTTTTTCTTAAATTAACATAGAGTTGAAGATATATCACAATGCCATTTATATGCAAAATCTTGAGCTAATAATATTTTGTGTTATCCACGTTAATATATATACAGTATTTTGCAACGAAAAAGAAGAAGTAAATGACCACAAAAAGTCTTGAGTTATACATTGCAATTCGGAGTTAACGCGTCGTGTATAGACTATAGTTACGATCCAAATAGATTGTCAATCGTTACTGTTTTTTAGTTATCATTTTGGAAAATTTTCTCTACTTAAAGTTCAATCATATATATATATATATATAGTCAGAAATGAAAGAAGACGAATAATCAATCATTCAAAAGTAAAATATGATAGTGATATAACGTATATATAAAGCTTCATAAAAAGGAAATTGATCGGTGTAGGATATAAGATTAGTTGGAAAAATATTAACAAAAATTATCTTAGACTAGATAAAATAAAACTTTGTAGAGATTCTTTGAAACACATATTTTGATGATAAAAGAAGTTATATACCGTCAAAAAGCTTAATCCGTACAATCACGGAAACAATAATCAGTATTTAATTATAATGTTTAGTGAGATGGATAACACTTCAATTAAGAATAAGCATATCATCTTTTCACTTTAAATAAAAAATGTAATTCCCTTTATCTCTTTCTATCTTTTGCTTTTGTCTCCGCTGAATTTAAAAAGCTCATGAGAATGACTATAAAAATGAAAAGTTACATGTGAAGACAAGCCAAATCGAAGTGAAAAAGGATAATAGCACTAAATCAAGTCAATTCTAGCAGCTTCTTTGTAAAAACAACGACTATTAACGTTTTTGCGTTGAGAAACGGTCATGTGACCCCTGGTGATTTGGAAACTCATCATTTTATCAAATAGTGAGTTATTTGATAGAAATGAACAAATTAGTTATTTTAATTAATTTTATGCTATTTTGTTATTACGCGTAAGTTTAGAAAACAAATACAAATGGTAGATGCGCCTATCTTTTCTTCAACGCACATGAAGATATCTTGGTTAATTATTTGCATCGACCAATTTTGTTATTCAACTATTTTTTATTTGCTAGTAAATAATTACCTAAGAAAGTTTTTCACTTAATTGACCTTTGCTCATTATAGGTTGGAAGCTTCAAATGAAAATTAGAAAATGGCCCCAAAACAATATGAAATGGAATACAAACTAATTATATAAATGTTTTTAGATATCTATCGGCACAAAAAGTCAAAAACTAAGAATAGTGGAATATGGAGCATGCTGAAAAAAAAAGTTTTATGGAGCATGCTAAAAAAATGTTTTCAGATTGGATTCTTTGATCATATAATCAGACATGGTCATTTTGTGTCCGTTTCCTACTTTTTGCAACTTGAAAAAAAATATTGGTTTGAGTTTTATTTTACTCTTTGTTTTTAATTTGTTTTCTTGTTGTTCTTGCTAAAGATTCTCTGAAATCATAAAATACGTTTCAAAGGTTTCTAAGAGAGGAATAATCGTAACATGCCTTTGTCCATTTTCCCAACATTCAATGGACCAGCTTTCTTCTTCTTCTTTTCCTTTCGCCTTCATGTGCTTTTTTTTCTTTCTATCCCATAATTTGGTAAAACGTATTATTATGTGTTGTTGACAAAAAAAAAAAAGTATTATTATGTGCACACTTCTATTCATGGTACAACAAGTTGGAAACTTGGAATCGAATTTTCCTTTTTCTTTTTCTTCCTGTTGATTCAAGTTGTTGTAAATAGTATATGTACCAAGTTTATGAAGTCAAATATAACAATTGTCAATTTAGAACCAAGTGCAAAAAGAAAATCTCAACATGTGTAAATCGACATCAATCATAGCCGAAAGCCAATAGATCTTATTGGGCTGTAAGGCCCATAAGGCCATAAAGGGACTCCAAACAATTTGAGAATAAAGGTTGAAACAAGTGTTTGATTCTTCTTCTTTTCCTAATTTACAAAAATATAGCGTCAAATAAACTGCGATCATGAACAAATCATGAAAATTATGGCCCTTGACACTTATCTGTTTTTCTTTTGAATGATTTTGGTATCGGATCATTAGTACGACTAAACTACTCATGAAAATTAAACTACTTTTTCGAAATCCAAAATCAAAAAAGCCGGAAAAAAAAAAAAAACTAGACAAAAAATTAGCCCAAAAGCCCTACACATCTATATATCTTGATTGTTCTGTTTTGCGTTGAATTCTGTTTTGCAATGGAAGATTCATTCAAAAAGAGGAGGCAGAAGAGTTTAATGGTTAGAGACATCGTTGGAGGCATCAAATAAGTTTTGTTCTTTCTTCTTGATTTTGTTTGTCCTTAAATTATGTTTTGTGTTTTATTAATTGTTAATAGAAAAACCTTCCCCGCTCCTTTTTTCTTTTGGGATTAGGGCTTTGTACTTTTCACTTTCTTAAACGAGAAAGGTCATCGGAGAGTGATGGTTGCAAAACCACCCGGACGCTGGAGGCAGTCACACTATCTTGCTTCTAAGATCAAAGAAGCCAAAGAGATGATGCTTGGAAAATCCAACAACACTGCTTCTGCTTTTTGATTGTCATATATTTGATACGAACCCCAACCAAACTATATATTTGCCACTGGTTTTGTTGTTATGATTTTTTCTTGTTGTGGTTGTATATATCAATTCTTTAAAGATTCCAATGAAATCATTTGATATCTACGATTTTATTAGAGAAAGCAAACAATAAAACAGATAAAATAATGATGATATATAGCTCACTAATTCTTCTCTTCCTCAGCCTTCTTCTTATTCTCTTCATCAAGCCTCTTCCTAAGCAACTTGAGGGTCTAATTACAGAACAAATTGGTTCAAAGTATGAACAAAAACAAAAAAAGACATGATGATGAATATCAAATTGCAATCTTACATGTCTAACTTTTACCAGCAACTTTTCTTTATCTTCCTTCATCTCTCTCAGAATTCTAGTATAACCTTCCTCCTGCGGCACCACTTGATCTTTCATATCGGAATCCATATCTCTCTCTAATATTAAGAAAAAAAGAGTAGAAAATCCTTTTATCTTATAGTAAAATCACAAGTCACTGGTGCAATCAAATATTGACACATGGCAAGTTTATCAAAAAATATATTAAAAAAATAAAAAAGAAGTAAAAGAAATCTTATAGTAATTAATCACAAGTCACTTGTGCAATCAAATGTTGACAACAAGTTTATCAAAATATATATATATATATATATATATTAAGAATATTAAAAAAAAAAAAAGTAAAAGAAATTGGAGTTATGACGAACTCATAGGCAATATAACGAACCATATTTTGCCACATCATCTAACACCAAAACTCTTCTCCTAATGTTTCCGTAATATTTCCGTGATTTTTTTTGCTCTCATACTAACTAGTTAAAATTCCTAGATCCAAAAAAAAAGATACCATTCTCTTCGTTTTAATTTTCAAAATATATGGTCACACAAAAACCATCAAATAAACTAGATTTTTCATATAAACTTTTAAAAATCTAGAATTTGCATTGTATGTGATGACGAATGACGATGAGTGATGACGTATTAGTTTGTTGCATTTGTTACTGCAGATTTAGAATTCCATACTGGTGAATAGTTTTATATATAAATATAAAAGGTTTAAACGAATTTAATCTCAAAAGTACTTAAATCTTCATTGTTCTCACAGATTCATCATACATACAAATGATCATTTTCATAACCTACTTGAGTATATAAAATAACTAATCCAAAAGTCAACGAAATTATAATAATTCAGTCTAGTACTAAATTATAGATGGAATCAAATCCATAAAATAAAATAAATAATCCGACAAAAACAAACTATTCGATAGGAACAGTACTACTGTTCTTGCATGGAAATGTTCCAATAATGCAAATTTCCCAATAATTAGAATAACGTTTTGAAAATGACTTGAAAAAAACAGAGCAGAAGTTCCCAAATCTCTCAGCTCTAATGCCACAACTTCATACAGAATCCAGATGGAACAACCGCAGACGCACCGCTACCACCAATCGCAGAACGCTTTATCGAAACGCGGTCCTCGAAAGTATCTATGAGCTGCTCAGCTAAAGCCATGGGATCATCAATAAACGTATCAATGAATATCTTCACAACTCTAATCTCTTGTGACGTTGCTCTTAAGCTATACCAAGTCAGAAACTTCTGTCTGAAGTTCTTGTCGATATGTCCTGAACACTCGAGCTGTCTTATGATCTTTACACAATGCTCTAGTCCACTCTCTGTTCCTCCATTCGCTGAATGATCACCGTTGTTACAGTTGTCTTTAACCGATTTTTCGATTCTAGCTTGACGGTTCTTGATTTCATCTGACCTGAAGGGAGTAATTGGCAAACTCGCATCTGAATTGTTTCGATTACTAGCAAGATTTTTCGTAGTAACCAGGGCTGGGGTTTCAGATCCGGATCCGGATCCATTCTTATCCAGAACAGCTTCTTGTTCTTCCTCATCCAACAACACAATCTGTTCAACGTTATTCTCAATCTGTACAATGTCTGATTCGGTTGTCCTCTTCGCCCTTTTCGCAGCACTTTCATCAACTGAAGGAGAATTGTTGTCGTCGTTCTTTAATGGCTTCTTTGGGACAATGTAATCGTTGTTGGACTCAGCTTCGACAGAAGAAGGATTAGAAGACAATGTGCTGCAATTTGTGAGAGGGCTTTCGCTTCTTTCGACTCCCGAAGAGCAATTCACTCCTTCTTCAGCGCTACGTGTCAAAACATTGATTTCATCGACGCCCATTTCTCTGGTTCCACTATAGGACACAACTTTGAAGCAATACTCGGAAGCTGGAGCTAATCCAGAGACAACAAATCTTGTGTTTGGAGTAAACAATGTACACGTCGATTTCTCCGGGTAATCTTTTTCTGGTACCTTACGATGCCAAATACTGTAGTGGACGATGTTTGGAGGTGAGGGAATTTCATTAGAGGCGAGAACCACTGTAAGTGAAGTCGCGTTAACATCCTCAAACCTGATCTTGGTTGATCCTGTGGTTGCTGTATCTGCAGATATCTCATTGCTCAATACATAAGAACAATCTACGAAACAAAATCAGAGAATCAACATTATTGAACATACTTAATATATTACTCAATCATTGAAGATATAAAAATCCTGACCTTGCTGCATCTTGGAGCTGCGAGATGAAGGTAATGCAGCAACATCCGGAGGTGTAGTTGCTAGAGTTTCAAGAGATTCAAGAGCAGAAGAGCAAAGTTTCTGCACATCTGGTCCCGAATGAAGTCTGTTTACAATTCCTCTACCCATTTTCATAGGGAGACCAGTGAGAGGACCTACATCAGCTTCAAGACTCTTGACAGCTTCATCCACAACCATACACAGATTTCGGTATTTAGTTGAGCTCTTCAATAGTTTCTGGACTAAGAAAAGACGGTAACAAAGCACATCTACCCTTCTGGTTTCTTTAGCAATCGTCAATTGCTTCTTCCAACATTCAAGCAAACTGTTTGCTTTACCGCAAGAGACACAATAGAAGCAGCATCCCTCACTTTGCTTGTCTTTTCCAAGACCGGATTTTTCAGTCTTGAAAGCACATTCAAGATGACACGAGAATCCGCAAGACTCATCCTCAAATGGAGGATCTGAGCTACATGTTAACCAGAGACTAGGATCTTTGTTATCATCATACTTACGACAGATGCAACAGGAACACCTTCTGCAAAATGAGTCTTCCTGTCTCAATACAGCACGGCAAGCCAAATTCTTGCAGTAGATAGTACTCTCACCTGACCAAATTCTATTTTCGGATTAGAATGCACCAAAAAGTTGATAACATGGAACCCAAAAAAAAAGATTTTTTACCTTTAGTATTAACCGAGTTGCAGCTCCCTGAAGCATTGTTGCTTGTTACATTGTTGCTTGCTGGAATCACATACCGAGAAGGATTATCGACCTTCCTTTGTCTCTTTGTGTTTCTCTGAATAGGCAAACAATCAGAATCTCTCTTCTTCCCTTCATTCTCTCCAGAGTTTTTCTCGGATACAATTTTCAAAAGGGTCTCGATGATCTTGACTTTGGTCAAGCCAGTATACTTCCTTTCTTTTCCCATTTCTGCGCATAAGATCTGTAGAATCTCTTGCCGGCTCCATGCCTGCAAGACCTCAGAAGCTAGATGTGATTGCTTCGACAGTTCATAAACAAGCTGTCTCTTCTCATCAACACTCATTTCATTGCATTTCGATGAGTCACCTGCAGCTCCTGTATATAGAAAGAAAAGGAAGTCAAATTACAATTTAGGCTCAAAGTGAAGGCAATGGAGAACAATGTCTTAACCAGAAACACACAAACTATCCAAGACTACTACAGGAATCTGTCTTAGAAGCTTGTATCTGATCTTACACATATTATGATACTTTACGCAACCTTGTTTTACAAAACTAAGAAGAGTGAATCCAAATTCAAATACAAAGCTAATTTGGAATTCTGAAAAGTGAAACACTTAATTCATTTAAAAACAAAGATAGTTCAACTACCACCACCGGACAACAATGTTGATAAGGTTGGATCAAGGAGTCAGAGAGAACCAAACAACATGACAAAGCAAAGATAATGTTCTTTAGGATGCAATAGACCAAAGATCCAAAGCAAAGAATAAGTCACAAGTTAGAGAATGAAAGCATGATTCTTTTAGGTAATAGAACCCACATTCATCAATCATGCCATCATGGAATCTTATTCTATACACATAACAAAAGTCATATAGTCTTTCGAAGCACGACTAAATTAAAATACCCCAATTCATCAAACCAATGATAGTGGAAAATCACACAAACACAAGAATATGAAGTTAGAACCAATCAACCAAAAAAAAGTAAAGACCCACCATTTAGAATCACCAATTAGAAAACATAAAACTTCCAATAGAAATAGAAAGATTAAAGAACCCAGTAATCTAAAATCAGTAGCAAATTAGTAAAAAAACATAAAGTCTCCAACTTTCGAATAAATTGAATAAAATAAACACAAATTTGAGAATCCAAAGCTTCTTCATTCATCACCAGCTAAAAACAAAAAGAAGTAAAAAAAATATGTTTTTTTTTCTTGAAACATTATTATAGGGAAAAACAAAGAGACACGGATATCGATAAATCTCAAGCAACCAATGAAACCCAGAAATCTAAAAGTGAATACCATCGAGAGAAGAATCCATTAGCGTAGAGAAACTGTCAAGAACTAATCAAACCCACATTATCATCATAACAACCACTCGGAATCTTCAAATCCTGCGATGTGAAGAAAATAAAAAAATTAGGTAAACAATGAAAAAAAATAAAAACTTTATGGGAGTGAAATAAAAACAGAGGAGAGAGAGATCGGGAAAAAAGTATTAAAGGAAAGAAAGTTACCCAATAAGGAAAGCTTAAGAAAAATTCGTCAAGAGATTGAATCGAACGGTTTTTTTTTCTCTCTCCCTCTTCGGAGAAGTTCCCGGAGAACGGATACACCGGAGAAGAGAGAGAGAGTCGTTGTGAGCGGAGAAGAGAGAGAAAGATTTACGCTGTGAGAGAGGAAGAGAGAGAGAGAAGATGGGACTATGGAAGAGAGAGAGGCCTATAAAAGAGATTAGAGGAGATGCAGTTTTCTGGTGGGCCCTCAAAAAGGGTAAAAAAGTTTATTTTATTTTATTTTAACTTTTTTTTATGTTCACGTTACTTCTGTGATTTTGGTTTGGCGTAACGTTCGTAATTTTTTTGATATAAAAAAAATTTTAGAGATTGATTTAGTAACTAGCTATTCTTTTTTACAGTGTGAATTTTGAATTGTTTATAGTAAATCATGATTCATATATAGAAAATTTTAAATTTTGAGATGTTAAAAGTAAATTGTTTTTGATGTCACAGAAAAAGAAGAAATTAAATAGAAAATTAGGAGATGACTAAAAATATGGTCAAATTTAGCAAATATTGAAAAAAAAAGATTCGTGAGAGGTTTATTGAGGTAACTTGGGAAGCAAGACAGCGGACCAAGCCCGTGAAGCCCGTAAAGCCGAAGTCAAAGAATATTCTAGATATCCTATTGTGATAAGGATTAAGAGATTTAGAATATTTACTTATTCATGTTTATATATTTCCTATTCTAATTAGGTTAAACATAAGTTAGTCTCTATATATTGTGTATCAATTCTCTTGAGATCAATAACACACAATAAAGAGTTTTCCCACAAATATCCTCCTTCTCTACTTTCTACAAGGTTAAACCAGAAAGTATATTGAGAAGATATATTCTCCCTACTAAAACAAAGAGGGTCAAATCATATAATACGTATGTAATTGATATAGCTTGTATAATATTATGTGACACTTATATTATCTTAATTTTTTTATTATTGAATAAGCATGTTGCATAATAACACGAGTTAAATACACATTGGCGAATTCGTATACGTGTGTGTTACGGGAGCATTGGCTATCATCAAAAACGGGAAAATAATTACTTGGATTTGAAGGGGATAAAACGACATGTGCCAAACCTACGTTGCACGGAAGCTTCACCGGAGCTCCGATTCCCGCTTCGGAACCGGAAACGGAATCGGAAGCGCCCGGAATCGCTCGGAAGCGCAACGGAATCGCGGTTCCCAGAAAACAGGATTTGGAAGCGTAGGAGAAGCGTACGGTTCAGGTTTGGGAGCGCACAAATAGTTGAACTGGAAGCGTCTAAATTTTTTTTCACATGAATCTGTGTAGATAGTTTAGATCTGAGTATATTCCATGGAAATATATGCGTTTTGAGGTTGAATCTGAAAAACATAGAGGCTATTCTACTGTACGGCGGTGCAATGGAAAGTAACGAAGAAGAAGATCAATTAGGTTTTCTAAATTTACACATGGCTTTTAATTTTTAAAAAAATAGTGTTTAGTCGGTATTTAATAATGAGATATTGTATATGCCATACTCTACGATCTTCATAATGATGGGAATATACGGTGTATCTCTAATTTGGTCTACAATTCAATTTTGGTGTATATATATTTCTAACAAATTTTAATAAATGCTAAGAATTTATAAAAATTACAAATTTTAGTGGAGCTTAGATGTTGGTATATACTTATCTCTTTATCTATATTTTATTATGAATAATTTTAGCTATGAAATTTTGAATTATTCACTATATAATTAAATTGGACATATATATATATATATATATATATATATTTATTTATTTATTTATATTAACGCTTCCAAAACGTACCCGTTTACTAAAATTTTCAAAAAAATCGCTTCCGCGATTCCAAACGCTTCGCTTCCACGCACCCGCTTCCGATTCCATGCAGCATAGTGCCAAACACAGTACACCGGCTAAAACATTATTGTAGCAAACAAAAATAAATAGTATATATTAGTGGTAAATGATCATTTGTCTTTATTTATCAATACCGAAACATTATTTTTGAAAAATTATTTGGATCACAAGTGTCAAGTAGTCTTAGATATATGGATAAACAATTTGGATTCTTTTGGGTCTTTAGCTTTTGTCTAACGTACGAGAACGCATCGACCTTATAAGAAACAACTAACCAACCGTTAATAAGTATATAGTTTTCCACGAAAAGTAAGTACACACCTAATCTGTTTTTCTAGGTTTCTTGTCTAGTGTACACGCAGACTTCTACTTCTATTCAAATTCAGAATATGGGAATATATATGGGTTTCTGTTTGTTTTTAAGGATGATACGCAACAAATCGAAAATATTAGTCTTTCGAACACTTTGATCCAAATATATGAGCATCGACTATACAAGATTGTGCATATGTGGTAATGGTCGGATTGATTGATTACATGAGCCGTTATATTTACAATTTTTTGATAAATGATATGTACGTACTAGAAATGAATTACGATCTAATATATGGTAGACTTGGATTAGTAATGACGATAGGTGAAATATGTAAAATTAGCAACAGTTAGCATATGACATTCTAAATAATTTCCTTTATGAGAGCTGGAAACGTGAAGATAAGTAAAGTATATGGTCATGCTTCTTTCGTATCATTTAATTTGTTGTTATTGAATCTCCACCTAACCTAGCTAGCAAGCATCTATGCCATAGTAAAAGCTAGCTATTATTTGTACGGATAACATACATGTTTATATTGAAAAAAGTGTGTTTTGATTTTTCAAATAACAGCTCTTAAGATTCAAACTAATGACAAATATGTTATGTAGATATTGTTTGATAATCCTTTTCCTACGTGGCTACGTCTAAGCCAAATTATTGTTGACTTTTCGTTGACATATGTTTAATCGGTGTAGCCAAAATCAAAGTGCCCGTGAATTTTAGAACGACTTGTCGTGGATTGAAACAACTACTTTTGGGTACTTTAAATCCAAAGATTCTGTATAGTTACGCGAAATATATATACGATCGTAATAGGTCTTAACTTTGAAACTAATTATATATTTCATCATCTGTATTGGTGGTATGAATATTTTATGCGGAAGTCGTGCATGGTACATTGTTACAAGCTGGATATGACAAAGAATCCTATATATGCAAGAAAACTGTTAGACTTAATGGTGGAAGAATTAAATAATGTGGACTAGCAAGTGACAACATACCATATATATACAAAAGAATATCAAAACTTAAAAACAATATTAATGTTATCATCTCATGTGGTCCCTAAAGGGTTTGTTCAGTTGTGAATTGTGATAGCTTTACCAACAAAAAAAGAAAAACAAATCATGAATCATTGAATGGGGTAAGTACGAAAAGTGAGATCAAAAATCTCATTTACATATATTTCATAATATTTTGTCTTTGAGCGAACTACTATATAACATTAGTTTCAAGAAATAAAGCATTGGTCGTGAATAGTATTTATTATACTTTTGGAGGAACTAAGGATGTGTGATGAGATCAAAAATCCAGAATGCTAGTTCGACAAACGGTATTATTAAGTTCGTAAAAACAAATATCAAGATCAAATTTGGTTAACCTTGATACGATCATGCCATAACCTTTTTAGACTCGTCAAACATGTACATTTTCTTTTGTTTTGTATTATGTGGTTAGTTGAAGATTAACCATCAAAATCTCATGGCCATTCATAAACCTTTAAAAAAAAATCAATCAGATTTAAGAAAACCAACAGAATATTTTCAAGCCATAGGCTATGTTTCACAACACCCCTACTAATTAATAGTACCATATATCTATAATATTATATCTTCTTGCAATGTTTCTGGTGAAAGGTAAAGGCCAAATTAATATCTTACATAGTATGATTTTGTGTAGTTTGATCTAATTAACGAATACCATCATATATATAAAGCAATGAATATAGTATAGTGGTTTCGATCGTCATATCAAAGTCGGGAGGTGTGAAATTGTTTCTAGTGGATACGCACACTTGACTTAATTAATTATATGTTTTGTGTCATAGATTTCATAAGTGGCATGAGTTTTGGCATAACACGCTAAACAATTTATTTTACGTCGGTAGAAACTTGAAAGCGGAAAGTTTGTTTGTTAGAAGAAGCGTGTAGAAAATATGATTAACAACAAATTCTTTAGCATAATAATTAAATCTTCATCACAAAAAGGTGTTTAATTATACTTGTAATTGGGTACATATATGGTCCATCCGATCAACATAATTATGTCCTTTGTAGCACTTTTATGGCAATTTTTTTAAAAAACGCACCAACCGGAAAATGTCATACTATTAATAAATATATATTATAAGAAGAAAAAAAAAGTCACGAGTTCTATAGCAAACTATCGTGAATTCTTAGTCATCTTTAGCTTATTGCTTTTGGACAACAAATCCACTTACGTTATGACACATACACACACACAACGTTGCAAAAAGATGGTCGCAAAGGAGATTCTCTATATGCGGAAAGAGTCAGATAATTTATTTCCTAATCCATTTTAACAATAATTAATCAATAGTTAAGCTTCTTCATGCTTTATTGATTGTAAAGAGTGTTTCTAGGCAGACAAGGTCATAGCCCCCAAGATCTGGAAACCAAACCATTGAAACTTACAAAACCAAGGCCTACTTATTTGATAAATGAAGGCCCATTTGGCCCAATTCTATTATCAACATAGATAAATTAATAATAGTGTGGAGAAAAGTATTATAGTTTTTTGGTTATGAAGGCCCAATCGGCCCAATTATTAATTGTTGTCGTAAAAGCATTATTAATTAGATTTTATTGATCGAAAATGTTGCTGATAGATTAAAATGAAAGAACAAAAAGTCTCTTTTTAATGTAGACTGTAATTGGTTGTATTATGTATATACTGTTTTGTTCACATATATACAGTAGAAATGCTTTAATTTTGTTTTTATTAATCACTATGTAAACCAGTCGACATATGCAAATGGTTAATTTTTTTGTGACAAATTTGATAGTTGATGTTTGAAACTTTTTTTCTTTCTAATTTGCCTCTCCTCAAAGGTCCAAAAAGAAATGGTAGGCACACAACTCTTAAAATTTGTATGGATGTGTAGAGAATCACAATCAAATATATTGAAAATCATATTTTAATAAAATGAGACCAAAAAGGCGGGTCATTTCAAAAAATTGCAGAGTACAACTATTTTATGTTAATAAGATGTTTTTTCTTGGGCATACAAACTTTATTTTGTTGATAAAATAAGGGTACAACAAAACAATAATATTGATTAATACATAAAGTTTGATGGGGAAATTAAGTGGTTAAGATTTGTCCACCTGGAAGTGTTGAATTCATATGATTCACAGTTTCCTTATCAACCAATGAAAACTATATTGCTCATCAATCTCAGTATCTCACCACGTGGGCTTTTTATTGCCTTTCTCTCATTTACATATTTTGAGCCCAACCAAGTCTATTTATTAATCACTTTTCTCTCATCTATAAACCACTTTGTTGTATAAATTAGCAAACAAGGATTGATGAAAACAAAAACAAAAAAAGCAAAAAAAGGGTTTATATTTCTGTCAACAAAAATGGTTTTCTAAAATTCGAATTTTTATTTCTACAATAAGCAATTGAAGACTTATAGGTGTAATCTTTATCTTCACAATTCACACTATTGATTTCTTCTGGGAATGTGTTTTCGTAAAGGGAAAATATGGTTTAAGGTATTCATGTGTTTTGGATGAGACGTTACTACCAAGAGAATATGTCGTTACTAAAAAACCTATATCTTTGATACATGCATGCTATTATACAAAGAAGGAGATTAAGAAGAATCATTTTGATATCATACCGACTAAGTTTCTAATTTAGTTCAAACTTTGATTACTCCAAATTCTCGCTCTAGAGTTATTTATTGAAATAGATATCGATTTTTAAATGGGTACGTATATTCATATGAATTATGCAACTTATGAGTTATGAGACGTGATAACAAATTTGTATAGTTTAATGATTATTTATTCATTTTATTTAGTAGTTATGTTAAGATTTTGGATAAAAATGTTAAAAGACACGTGTGTCGTTGTGGTGTTTCAGTTGCCTTGCTTTCGTTCTTCTTTGTGGTGTATCTCTTCGAAGATCTAATAAATTGTTTTTTGGCAGTATCACGACGGTGACATGTATGTCGATCGAGAAGAAACGCCAATGATAACCAAATTGAGGCTGTTGCAACTAAATGATTAGTGAATAGTGATTACTAGTATAGGCTCGTTCGAAACGTTCTAAAATTATTGTTACCTTAGCTTGTATTCTATTGAACATTTAATAAAGTGATAGTATCTTCTAAACTTAAATAATTCGACCAAATATTTGAGGGATCATTAATTTGAACAACTTTGACATGCAAGTGGTTGACCATACCCCATACTACAACATGTCTGCGCTAGGAACTTTCTTACTATACTTCATTTTAAACCATTAATGTTATTGCTTTGTCTTTTTAAATTATATTATCTATCGTATATTATTATTTACAGTGATCATAAAGTGCTTGCTAACAAAAATATAAAAAAAGAAAGAGTCAAAGTTCCTTCCATATTTGACCAACCAAGCTTGACCGACTCGAGATTCAATGGGTCCAAACTCTAAACTCATAGTGGTGGAGGTAAGTTGGTCAATCAAAATACCACGGGCTATATGAATTTCGCATATTGCTAACAGTATTGACAAAAAATTCTAAACTATGCGAGTATTAATGTCCATTCGTAATGGTGCAATTATTCAAAAACAACAAATACTTGATTTTTATTAGTGTTTACTAAATGATTTTCGACCACCAACTAAAAAAATGGAAGGATCATGCCGCTAACAAAATATACAACTTACATATTTTTTTTGACCTTAGAATAAATGCATTTACTTAGCAATTCTAATTTAATTTATATATTAAAAAAACATTTACTCTTTATAGGCCTCTATTAAACATTTTTATACCATCATCTATTTTACTTAATCTAAGCTTTGTATAACGAACTCTCATTTTTCGACTAAGTATAATGACATTATGTCATTATCAATATACAAAATACAATTAATGCTACACAATTCCCTTTAAGAATAATACAACTATTTTCTTTTACCCAAACAAGTTAATTATTTCTTTCTCTCTATGTTTTTTGTATTTTGTTCTTACTTTCCCATTTTGATTTAGAAACAAATCTCATATACTTTTCTATTTTTGTAAAATTAATTTAATTGTCATATATTCAACAATTTTATATTATACAACCGTTATGTTCCTAAGAAGTATCTCTTATACAACTGTTATGTAATCTTTTAAATAAGATAAATTGTATTACTGTAAATAGGCTAGAATTAGATTGTCAAAAATTAAACAGGAAGATATAATAACGTAATTAACCATAGTTAATATCAAACGCGTTAGGTCGGTTTGACCGGTCTGGTTTGGTGAGCGCTGGTAATAATTTCACCATCCCAATCAAATAATCAATCACTAAAATAAAAATACAAATAATTAATAATAAAATAAAAATAAAACTCATATGAATTATATAAATGTGTATCTCTCTTCTTCTTCTCCAAATTTTATTGTTGTGTCTCAAAAGGAGTCTCTCTCTCACCTACACCACACCTAACCAAACCCCCTCCGATTCACACACAGAGAGAGAGATCTTCTTTCTTCTTCTTTCTTCTTGTAGCCACACCATCTACAACGCCATGTCCTCTTCTTCTTCTTCAACCTCCATGATCGATCTCATGGCTGCAATCATCAAAGGAGAGCCTGTAATCGTCTCCGACCCGGCTAATGCCTCCGCCTACGAGTCCGTAGCAGCTGAATTATCCTCTATGCTCATCGAGAACCGTCAATTCGCCATGATTGTAACCACTTCCATTGCTGTTCTTATTGGTTGCATCGTTATGCTGGTTTGGAGGAGATCCGGTTCTGGGAATTCAAAACGCGTCGAGCCTCTTAAGCCTTTGGTGATTAAGCCTCGTGAGGAAGAGATTGATGATGGGAAGAAGAAAGTTACAATCTTTTTCGGTACTCAAACTGGTACTGCTGAAGGTTTTGCAAAGGTCAGGATTTTTGCGTTTTGGGTTTGTTGTGATTTCGAATGATGAAGTTGAATTGAATCAGTTTTGGTGTTTTTGAAATTTGCAGGCTTTAGGAGAAGAAGCTAGAGCAAGATATGAAAAAACCAGATTCAAAATCGTTGATTTGGTATATACCATCAACACTTTTTAGATAAAGTTTGATGCTTTAGTAATTTTGATCTGATTCTGAGTTTATTTAACAGGATGATTACGCGGCTGATGATGATGAGTATGAGGAGAAATTGAAGAAAGAGGATGTTGCTCTCTTCTTCTTAGCCACGTTAGTGTTTTTGAGCTGATCTTTTGTTTGAGATTGCTATTAACTTTGTTTTTTTGTTCTTGTGGCTGATTTGGTTTTAAAATCTGGATGTAGATATGGAGATGGTGAGCCTACAGATAATGCAGCAAGATTCTACAAATGGTTCACCGAGGTGAGTCTTTTTTTTTGGCTTGGTTCAATTAGTTGTTGTAACGTGTGTTTTTTGTTTCCTTGTTTCTGAAGTTGTAACCATGTGTTTACAGGGGAATGACAGAGGAGAATGGCTTAAGAACTTGAAGTATGGAGTGTTTGGATTAGGAAACAGACAATATGAACATTTTAATAAGGTTTTTAAATGAAATCTTTATTCCCTTTTTTTTTGATGTTTTTGCTCCTGTCACTTTGGACCGAGCTAATATTCAAATTTGTTTTGTAAATTTGGGTTGCAGGTTGCCAAAGTTGTAGATGACATTCTTGTCGAACAAGGTTTGTTTGTTTGTTTCTTTCTTTCTTTCATCATTGGTCTTGGATCTCTCTGATCCGGTCTTAATGTGTTTGTATTCGCCTGTATTGGTTTCTAACTTCATTGAGTGGGTTGTTTCAGGTGCACAGCGTCTAGTACAAGTTGGTCTTGGAGATGATGACCAGTGTATTGAAGATGACTTTACCGCTTGGTATTTTACATTTCCATTTTTCGTGGCTTGTTGTGTACATTGCTGTTTTGGTCATTTGTGTTTTTGGGGGCTAAATTTGCTACCTCTCATAGGCGAGAAGCATTGTGGCCCGAGCTTGATACAATACTGAGGGAAGAAGGTGATACAGCTGTTGCCACACCATACACTGCAGCTGTGTTAGAATACAGAGTTTCTATTCACGACTCTGAAGATGCCGAATTCAATGATAAAAATATGGCCAATGGGAATGGTTACACTGTGTTTGATGCCCAACATCCTTATAGGTACACAAGCAAGCCACTTCTTTTCTTTTTGTTTTCTTGGACTTACGTGAATTTTTTTGTTTGATCTAACCTTTCTTTGTTTTTTTGGGCTTTAAAGGGCAAATGTCGCGGCGAAAAGGGAGCTTCATACTCCTGAGTCTGATCGTTCTTGTATCCATTTGGAATTTGACATTGCTGGAAGTGGACTTACGTGAGTTTTACTGCTATATGAATGTCTACAGAATCAGAGGGAAATATTCTTGAAGAATAACATGAATGTATTTTTTGTATCTTGTCTGTCAGGTATGAAACTGGAGATCATGTTGGTGTACTTTGTGATAATTTAAGTGAAACTGTAGATGAAGCGCTTAGATTGCTGGATATTTCACCTGATACTTATTTCTCACTTCACGCTGAAAAAGAAGACGGCACACCAATCAGCAGCTCGCTTCCTCCTCCATTCCCACCTTGCAACTTGAGAACAGCGCTTACACGATATGCATGTCTTTTGAGTTCTCCTAAGAAGGTTGGTTGGATTCATTCACCATTAGACTGGTTATCATCAGTTTTGTTTGTCATCATAGAGATTTGAACTCAATTGTTTTCATGTTTGTTTTCTTACAGTCTGCTTTAGTTGCTTTGGCTGCTCATGCATCTGATCCTACCGAAGCAGAACGATTAAAACACCTTGCTTCACCTGCTGGAAAGGTTGGGGCTTAACTTTTTGTTGGTACTACTCTTCATTTTACATTTCTTTAAAATGCAATCTGACAATGTATATATTGTGTTCTTTTAACAACAGGATGAATATTCAAAGTGGGTAGTAGAGAGTCAAAGAAGTCTACTTGAGGTGATGGCCGAGTTTCCTTCAGCCAAGCCACCACTTGGTGTCTTCTTCGCTGGAGTTGCTCCAAGGTTGCAGCCTAGGTTCTATTCGATATCATCATCTCCCAAGTGAGTACTTTCATTGTCTTGGTCTTTTTGTGTTGTGTTCGCTTGAGACTTATCTTGTGTTTTTTAGTGTATTGAACATTGTCCCGTTTACTTGTATAGGATTGCTGAAACTAGAATTCACGTCACATGTGCACTGGTTTATGAGAAGATGCCAACTGGCAGGATTCATAAGGGAGTGTGTTCGACTTGGATGAAGGTAAAAAAAACCTTAAATCTGGCAGCTTCTTGCAAACATATTGCTTTGTAGTCTTTTTACTGTTTGTGTCATTTCTTATCCATTGTCTTGGTCTTTTTGCTGAGTGCTTATTTTTTTTATCGTAATCACAGAATGCTGTGCCATATGAGAAGAGTGAAAACTGTTCCTCGGCGCCGATTTTTGTTAGGCAATCCAACTTCAAGCTTCCTTCTGATTCTAAGGTACCGATCATCATGATTGGTCCAGGGACTGGATTGGCTCCATTCAGAGGATTCCTTCAGGAAAGACTCGCGTTGGTAGAATCTGGTGTTGAACTTGGACCATCAGTTTTGTTCTTTGGATGCAGAAACCGTAGAATGGTAATAAAGCCATTTCTCAAAACTCAAAACTTTTATCAACGGTTTGTCCAGTTTCTCAAGTCTTCTGATATTTGCAGGATTTCATCTACGAGGAAGAGCTCCAGCAATTTGTTGAGAGTGGTGCTCTCGCAGAGCTAAGCGTCGCCTTCTCTCGTGAAGGACCCACCAAAGAATATGTACAGCACAAGATGATGGACAAGGTATGAGCTCATAAAAACCCAAAACTCAGATCTTCGTATAGATTCAAATTCAGATTCTTGAGCTGACATTCTTTTTGCAATGCAGGCTTCTGATATCTGGAACATGATCTCTCAAGGAGCTTATGTATATGTTTGTGGTGACGCCAAAGGCATGGCAAGAGATGTTCACAGATCTCTCCACACAATAGCTCAAGAACAGGTATGTCTTGTTGAGATCAATCTAACATTATCACTGTCCAAATCACAAACCGGACTCTAAAATGAGTTTATTTCTGTCTCTGTCTTGTTTTCAGGGGTCAATGGACTCAACCAAAGCAGAGGGCTTTGTGAAGAATCTGCAAACGACTGGAAGATATCTTAGAGATGTATGGTAACGAAACTATTGAAGCCACACACTCACTGTGTACTTATATTTATATATATATACGGCACAGAAATTGCCACATTATGATGATCATTAAGTTTGTGATCGCAAGAAGAAAGGAACCTCCCCCTTTTTTTTTCCATTTTTAATTTCTTTTCATATATTTTGACAACTCTATTTTTTTTAACTCTTGTTATATAGCCCCTACCAAAAGTAAGAAAAAAATGGATAAGATGTGATGGGGTATTTGTGAACAATTATGTTATATACAAAGTCAGTTACCTTTAGTATGAACTTATGTAGCACTTTAAACTAAGTCCCCATTTTGGGACGAATAGCATTTCTTTGTTTTATAAGTAGTTATATGCCTCAATAATCCTTTTCGCTACTGTGAATGTCTCAATTAACTATTTAAGACCAAAATTTTTAGACCATAACACAAGAAAGAAAAAAAGACCAACAATTGTTGACCAAAAAGGAAAAAAAAAAACTTATGAAATTTCTTTGCCAGATTTACATAACTAGTTAAATGTGCAAAATGATAATGAATTAGAATAATTTAGGTGAATTAACCATGTATTTTTACTATAGCATTAAGTAGGCCATTTTCGGTTCAAAATGGACGAAAATGTTAGCTTGACAGTTTCTTAAAATGTTGTGTTATCCTTATTTTCCCATTTCATATTAACATAATTTTTGTGTTATCAGTGTTTGTGTCGTACGAAACAAAAATAACATGCTATTTGAAATAATCAATATCTTACTCAAAAACGGCTAAGATACACGGTTACGTAATTTGCTACTTTTACGTTATCCATAAAATATATGTGCTACTCTACGCATGCATACAACAAGTTAAACACGTTTTAGATTTTGTTTAAGAGATTAAAGTTATATTTTGTCAAAACAAGTCAGTACAAATAAACTCGCAACTTAAGTTATCTAGGCTAGTTATTAAATTTGCCAACATTTTAGTTCATTATCAACCAAAAAGGTGATAGATAAGTCGCGGTGCTTTGGATGCAAGAGTCAAATGATTAATAATGATAGAGAGAAATAAAAAGCCATATGCGCAAACCTTCTAGTTCATTCGGAAGTGTTTTTTGGTGGTTGAGACTTGAGAATATTATTTTAAGAAAATTGGAAATGAGGAATGGACCGATGGGTTTGGTGGGTGGGCACTTAGGTGAGAGCGTATAAGTTAAGGGTTTAATTAGCACACGTGACTTACATTGACGCGTGCCAAAATAAGTAGGTGGACAGAAAACTTTCCAACAACAATCACAACATGTTTCTTTCCTCTTTCCAACTACTTTTGTGTTGTGTGTTTCTTCTCTCGACCTCATAAATTCGTCTTATAATCATTTTGAATATAAATTAGTATTCGTTAAGTGAAATAAATAAGATATTACGATTACATAAACGACGATATGCCACGTATAGTCGATACTCGATAGGAATCAATCGTCGGCTTTAATTGCCATGGTACTGCATGTATTATTATTTTTTTGTTGATTTTATTCACCAAATTTAGTGATAGTTTAATCTTGTATATTTGGTACTACTAATTCTAACTTCCAACGACAGACTTTTAAGCATTAATTTTCTTTTGATCTTTTCATAAAATTGATTGTTCGTTACCTTTTAAATTAAAAGCGACATTTTTTGATAAACTAAATTAAAAGCTACATAGTATAGTGTTTACCCAACCATGCAAAAATAACTTTAAGGTATTTACAATGTATTGCAACTAAATCACTAATTCGTAGTATGGAGAGAATGACTTTACCCCAAAAAAAATAAGTATGGAGGAAAATGTCAATCAAGTTCTGCAAGTGGAGGTGCATAAGATACATCTCTTTCAAGCAAGTTTATCTTTATTATTAAGAAAAGTCTAAATAATAAATTCATAAAGTTGATATAACTCTAAGAAAAACGAGAAATTTCCAGATGTATTTTTTAAAAGGCCGGGGTATGTATTCCTATGTGAAAAAGTATAGGAATACTAAAATTTATTACCCGTTGACAAAAAGAAATAGAACATAGAAGAAATTATTACTCGATAAAGATGATGTCATATGTAAATAAAAATCAAGTGGACATGGTAGGTGATGCATGTGTAAATGATGTCACATGATTTAATAATTGATTTCTCAGTATTTCACATGTTTGTCAACGTCACAGCGGAACAAAATAAATTAAGGGATTTTGACTTGTGATCATTACATTAACTTTGAACCGTATTTTTTTCAACAAACCATAAGGCCAATGAAATTTTTTTCTTTTAATGGTTTGAATTCAAACTATTTTTCTTATCTTGGCCTTTTCAAATTAATTAAACTGGAAATTTACAGTAGAACTACTATTCTTCTCATAAAATCAAAATGATCATCTATATTAAATATATTGCAAATCTTCCGAACTTTTTTTTTTTTAGTTTTTGTTTTTCAATCGAGTACATTCAAAATTGTCATCTCCAGACTCCATCCATTACCGCAAAGGTTCTCCGAATATTGCTATGCTACCACTTGATGGGCTGAATGTAAATTGAGGCCCAATATAGTGGTTAAAACGACATGCATTCAACCCAATGACAAAAAAACGACAAGAAGAATGGTTTCTCATTAAAAAAGGCTTGTTACTTTTTTAGGTATCATCAACAAACTCTTTAAGATTCACTGAAATCTCACAATTGCGTTAAATTAGTTCAATGGATCCGAAAGTTTCGAAGAAATTACAAACCGTGATAGTTAGTAATGAATCCATAAAACCATAACTAACAGAGAGAAGATGCTGAATGTGTGTCTAACTAAAGTTTTTATTATCAACTAAAGAAACTTCACTGTGAATCATTTTGTTGGAAACATAAACTGATTTGAAGAAAAATAAGACAATGAAGTAAAGTTTAAAAACCCGGCAGGAAGTTGGTTTTATCATAAAACTAAACTGCTTGTTACATTCGAGGTATCATCAAAGTCAAAAGATTCAAGAACATCATACTGAAATCTCACAAACTGGGTTGAATTGCTCATTAGAATACAAGACTAAAAAAATACAAACGGGCGGGCAATTTCTAAGTCCTCTAGTCTTGATCAGCATCTTCAAGTTCTTCATCTTCTGGCACACCTCGGACATACAAGACATTGTTGCATCTGTGGGCAATAATTCGGTAAATTAATTCAATGGAGCCGTAAAAAAAATAAAGCAATTACAAAACTGGTTGTTGTTTAGTGATTTCCAAAACTAACAGAGATAACAGTGATTTCCAATTCTTCACTGTGAAACATAAAACTGAAATATAAGGAAACAATAAGTAAGATAACGAGGTGATATTACCTGATCAAGATCTCTCCAAGGTTCCCTGTCAATTGTCCATCGATGTATTCCTCGGTGTTTCCTAGCTGCAAAACAGTATGGAAAATGTCAATGGCTACAATGAATAACAATCTATGTATTTGTATAGAAGATTATAATCACTAATAATTGATTACAACATTGCCTCTAAACTTTTTAAGCAGAAGGACCATTTAGCAGGTGATTTTGGACAACATAACATCAATCTCTAAAGTTCAATAACAAAGTTCAATCAAAAAGCTATTATCTAATTTTCTAATTCTCGAATTGAACATAGAAGCTAAAAACGCACCTGCAAGTTCATGTAGGAGTCAACAGAGGCAAGGAAACCTGTGAAATTGAAGGAAGACTGTTAGCTATAAGCCCTGGTTATCATCAAAAGCACATCATCATAAGAAAAAGAAAAGATACCTTTGTATTCCATTCCCCATTTTAGCTTGACGATAACAGTCTTGCCGGTCAAGTTGTTCAAGAATGGTTTCGGGTTAACTGGTATGGTCTGCAAACACACATACAAACATGGAATCATCAAATATTACTCGAATGAACTCAAAACATTATGGAATTTTCTTGGAAGAGAAACACATTCATTCTTCTTTATTCCACCTCAACAAGAATGAGGATAATTCAAAGGAATTATACACTCAATTACAATTGCTACCTACATGAAAAAAATCTAAACTAGATATTTCGTAATGGTATCAGCTAAAATCAAACCCAAAAATTCCTGATCCACATATACTCCGATACCTACTTGTAATCAGATAAATCGATAAGAAAGAGGACAAAAATTGAGCTGGAGCTGGAAAAAAAGCTAAGAACACCGAATTCTGCAGATTATGCAAGCCCTAATACTCTACTTATAACAACAAGTAGAGAGAATTCTAAATCTGAGCTCAACGAAGAAAGATATAATGAAGCGAAGCTCGAAAGTAGCAACGGGAGAGGAAAGAGATCGGAACTTACCGCCATGAGATAGCCAAGGAAGAGACGACGATACGAAGATTGGGAGAGAAAGAGAGCGTCAAAATCTTCTTCTTCTTTTTTGGTGCGTTCAAAATCTTCTTCGATCTAGCTTTTAGGGTTTTTGATTGGGACTCATGAGTAAAATTTCTGGAAAGGCCCACTATAAGATTATTACGGCCCATTAGTAGTCCAACTTGTAAATCTTAGACACAAATCTATTTTAAAACATGCAAGTTGGACAACTAATGGGCCGTAATACAGCTATGAGTCTAGTATTCTTAGCCCGTAAACTTTTAAGATATAAAATCCGATTAAGTATATAACTGTTAAATCTTTATAAATTAATAATGTTGGAATCCTCAAATTCAATTAAATCGATAAATTAGTTTATATAAAAGTTGGCTAATTTGTAATTTTTTTAAAAAAGTCCTAAAATATTTAATGTTAGAAAAATATTAGAAATATATTTTACCAATAAACAATACAAATTTAAGAAAAATAAATAATATTATAGTCATATTTCACTAAAATTTGTATATATATTAAAATTTTATACAATTATTAATTTATAATATTGATGAGACTATATATTTATATATGATTTTAAAAAAAATAGTTTTATTGACTTACTTGCTTTATTGTGCATAACTCAAATCACATTTAAAAACTACGATTTTTTAAATGAAAATACCTCAAGCATCAAGTGCCATTCTAGTACAATTATTTGTCAAACCTTAGATCTTTTTTGATCAAAGTGGATTAAATATCGCGATCTCATGGCTTTGATCTCTGGATTAAGAACAACATTGTGAAACTTCTTCTCGACATCAACAACACCTCCAAAACGAAGACCCATAAATTTCAACTTCATGAGTTGCTAGGCTTTTTGATGACCATGAATTATGCAAAAAAAAAAAAAATGGGTGTGTTAGAAAATCAAAACAAAGAACATAAAATAGCATGTGAAAATCATATTCACAGAGAAATATTACAAACCTTACTCTTGTTTAGCATATCTCTGAGTTTTGGTGGAAATTTTTTGCAACAACAAACCTCGCCCTCCACCATTCCACTCAAGTTCACTTGGATCAATTCGCTCAATCTCAAGACACGCAACTGCAAAGTTCCAATCGAGTTTGGGAACTCAGCGTATTGGAGAAAAAACGATTCAACTGCACATACCCTTTCCTTCTGTTATAGAAGTCAAGCCATTGCGATGGATCTGGAAGTAACTCCAAACCGTTTGAAATCGTTTTTGAAGAACATGAAGGTTATATTTCTTTTAATATGATTTCTGTTTTGTGTTGTCTGTTTTATTGATTTTGTTTTTGTTTCTCTTATTTTTTGTCCAACATTTACCAGTATAGTTTTTATTTTTTTATTTTTTTATATATCTTACATTTCTTTTATGCGATTGGACGTTCATAGAAAAAAGAAAAGTCCATTAGTTGCATTGATCTTTACACTATGATCAAATTTTGTCAGCTTGCCTTAAAAACAATTAGCCGGCTTTTTACTCTTTGACCATCCAATTAATAGTTTAAATTATATATATTCCATTAGAATTCTATAAATATTAAATCCAAATTAAAACGATTAGCATGAGTTATTCACACACACATATATATATAGGAGAATTGGGTGAACCACCCATCAGTTGAGGATTGAGGTCACCATCATCTAGTGCAAAGTATTTGTCATTTTTGAGGTCAATTCATTTCATAAATTAAAAAGCATTATCTTTTTATTATGATAAAGAGAAACGCTTATAAAATCAGCATGCTTATGCTAATAGAAAAAGTTCTCCACATCATGATTTTTTTTTGTTTGAACAAAAAAACTTTTAAGTGAACTCCTATGTAAATCATCTTACTTTTTGCTTTTAAAGGTAAAATAGTAACATCGCACCATATGAAATTGCTATGAAAAAGGAAAACAAATCAAACTTTGTGGTCAAGCAATGTGGATATGATCAGTAACCTAATTATGACTTGTGCCTTGCAGCGTAAGTTGAAAACGAAAAACAAAGTGGAGTTTGTGGCTCTAAATTGCTTTCCTTTAGTTTTGTTCTTATAATAACAATTGAGTTTTTTTAATCACTACAATTCCACAAACTAAAAATCATCGTGGTAATGTTTGAAATAACCGAAACGAAATGTTAGCAGGCGAAAGTCATTTTCTCGGCTGACCTCAGTTACACGCAACAATTCTACCTCAGCACTTGGTTTTTTTATTTTGTCACAATGTCTTCTTCTTGATTAGTCTCGACTATCTATCTTTTCACAAATAATATGCTTCGCACAGTTTGTTTGTGTATGTAAACTTGTCCTCCTTTTTTTTTTTTTTTCAATTTTAATATACACTCCTATTTGAAAATATACCTAAAGAAATTTGTCTAAACATTTTTAATTATTTATATATTGAAATAGAAGTGGTGATATGTCGATATATATACATATATATATATATATGTCTAAATAATTAATTGTTTCTAATACATAAATAACACATGCCTTTTAAGTTAAAGTAATGGAATGAAATGTGATATAATAAAAAATTTGAAGGTGCACATTTGAATAATGGAATCTATAGTTTATACAATACCATCAGTTAGCTTTTTAAAATCTTTATCTATGCAAATTTGCGTGATCGTGGTACTACTTAGTCATTTCAACCATAGTTTTACATCATGAAGAAATTTAAAAACTCAATTTTTCAAACATTATTAATTTGTGTTTGACTAATTCTATCTCTATCATTCTTGACTAGGCTTTTGAATAACCAAATTTTCTGAGATGAAAAATCGGAAAGATTCATGAATAAATGATCAATGATATATATGAAGACTAGAGTACTAATCTTTTGATTTAGTAATTAATATAGACACTTTGTGTGGTTAAATATTTAAGTAAGATTGTGTTATCTTTCTTGACAACATAATAATATGTCATATATACACCCCCCTGAAATAATTAGATCATGAGAAATTTGGCAAACACAAAACTTTGGCTGGTCAAAAATCTACAAATATATGCATGTATAGAAAGACATACACCTAAAGAATTCTAACCCGTAAAACAAAGTAGTTTCCACTTTAAGTTCTCGTAAAAGTATTTGACCCCTCTAGAGGCCCTGTATATATATATATGGGGACAAAAACTTAATACTTTCAACATCTTCATTGTCTTTCTACTCTCTCCCTAAAAAACATGGAAACTTCAAAAAACACCAATCTCCAAAACCCTACAAAACTCCCAATACCCTTTCAACATCACCTAGAAGAAGAAAAAGAAGAAGCACTATCTCTCCGAGATCTTCCCCTCAACGCCGAGAACCCTAATCCCACCGCCACCCCAACCACCACCGAAGACCACCGTGAACCGTCAACGGAACTTTTTGAGTTTCTTACGTCAACCTCCTACGACGTTTCTCCGGCAGAAAACATAATCTTTGGCGGCAAACTCATCCCTTTAAACTACCAAAATGCCCTCTTTTCACCTCCCGAACACATTAGCCCTCGAATTCGTGCACGGTCCGAGTCCTTATCCGCCATACAAGGCCATAAGCTTAACCGTCCAGGTAGTTGTTCTGTGGCACGTCGTGACAATGCGGGACCTATGAGGACAAGCCGTTCTTTAGATTACCGTAAGCTCTCACGTGGTCCAACCACCGTACATTTTCCACTGGAAAACATTTCACCGGCTAAAAACACGACGAAGGCTGAAACGGCGTCGTCGGGAAGTGGAAAATGTGTAAGGCCAAGATGGTATGTGATCATGTTTGGAATGGTTAAGTTCCCTCCGGAGATCGAACTCAAGGATATCAAGAGCCGCCAGGTTCGCCGCAGTATTCCACCGGTTATGTTTCCATCTCCTTCTAACCGGAGATCTCGTAGATCTCGATCACCGTCACCGTCACCTTCACCTTCTTGGAGGTTTCTCAACGCTTTAAGTTGCAAGAAGCCCACAAGCGTGGCTGCTACGGCGCCGTTTTGGATTCCCCATCCATAAATTACTATATTATCCCTATGAACATTGTGCGCGGTACTTGCTTTGCTGTTGTTTAAAAAGGATAGGAACGTCATTTAGTATAAGAAATATCGATATTGTTTAATTTATTTTGTGAAAGAATGTCGATATTGTAATTTATTTGGTGAATCGATAATAGTTTGGACCATAATATATCTTATTCACACTTTTTTTTTTCTTTTTCTTTGATTTTTTCGTTATTTTGTATTTTGTATTTCAGCTCATTTGTTAGAATATTTCAATATATTTTAATAGAATCGTTTTGAAATTTAATTGGTTAGGTGAGGAATGAATGATGATCAAAAGAGGCACGAGAAGGATATGCAAAAAATTTATTACCTTACTTTTCCCAATGGGACTAGTCGATTTTTTATGATTTAGACAGGAAGTTGTATCATTTTTTTAGCATTTATTTGTGCTTCGAAATTCATGGTTGATAAAAGTTATGATCAAATTCCATCTTAAGAGACTGTGACATGCACCTTTCTTTTTGTCCAGAGACTTCTAGATTCAATAATTATTAGACATTTTTCTTTCTTTACAAATCTTTTTCACCATTATCATGTGTCTAAATGATACGAACAACTATAATGAGACTTACTATTAAGATCTTTTACTTAGTTTACAATTGACCTAAATTGATACTTTTGGGCTGTGACACTAAGATTTGAAGTAGTGATGAAAGAAATTGACACGTCAACTATAATGAGCATTTTAAAAGAAGGTAAGACAATGATTCGAACAAAAGACTTGCCAAGTAAGTGAAAGGGGACAAAGAATGTTTTGTTCCAAAATAAAATATCTGAGAGACAAACAAACACTGGAGATATCATTGAACACAAACACGCATTGGTTTTCTTTAGGTACACATCTAATGTTTTACGAAACGTAACTTCAAGTTTTACAAATTGATCTTACAAATGTACAGGTTTCCTATATGTTCCCTGAGGATAAGAGAGAGTAATAAAACAGGCTTTGTCCTTCTTTTGAATCTTGACAAAGCTTTTAATCTCTCTTCCTTCTTGAGGGATGTTGAATCATGTAGCATCATCTAACGTGTGTGCCCATTACACAAGAATCTGTATAACAAAACCTGGAAGATCCACGAGAAGGGTGTAACGTTTAAAGATTGTTTTAGTTACCTTGGAGTTATGATTTAGATTCTATAATATCATTTACCTGTCAATGTTTCTTGAGAGTTTCTGAAACCGCGGTTTAAGTTCTCAAGATGAATGCTGCAAGGGAATAAACAAGGAAACTGATTCAGTTATAGAGAGTAGAGACTGTTATGGAACAGTGGTGTGCCAATAACTCATGAGAACCAAAAGACAAGGGACTCACATAGAAGAAAGAAGATTAGCGTTAAGGAAAGAATGAGCTTAATCGGGCGGGTTAATGGAACGCGAAATCGTCTTTGATAAACCTTGACTCTGTCAAAAAGCTGCACAACGATAAACAACTAAGATATCCTATTTGATAGTGTAGAAATGATCTAAACTGCAGAAGCTTACTTGGTTATAATCACGACATCTCTGCAGCCAAAACAGAGGTTTAGATCCTTTTTCTTTAGGAGTGTCTTCGATTTGTGACAGGAATTTCTCTCTCTCTTCTTCTTTTGCATTAAAAGGAACATCAATCCTCAACGCACTGATATTCGGTACATTTGGTGAACTCCATGTTCTTCTTGTACCGGCTTTTTTATCATCTTGAACGCGGATCATAGCATCACCACTTTCAGGACTTCCTCTCTCGTCAATGTCTATCACACAGTCAGGACTATCACCATAACATCTAGTATCTCTTCTGCCATTCATCCCACGTGGATTCTCTGCGACAGAACTCGTTGAGGAATCTCTCAAGTTGATGCTATCACTGTTTAAACTCTCTGATGTCTGAGAAGATCCAGATAGAAACATGGCAAGGTCATCACGCTCTTCTTTGTTGAGATCCACCCAACGCAAAGGTTGTTTCCCATTCTCGCTTAACGCCTCTTGCAGAGAAGATTCTACTCGATAAATCTGGTTTTCAATAGCGGCAACAAACTGTTTATGCCTAGTTAAGGTAGTGTCATCTCGACAATTTCCATGGCTCAACCTCACTGCCTTCTCAAACTCTTCCAACTGATTCAAATTACCCCAATACAAACAAAATCTCAAACTTTTAAATGAAATTTCAAACAACACACTCGTGAAGTACCATGAAAAAAACAGGGAATGATCAAAAGACCATTCTTTCATACCTGCCATTTAGCAGTGCTCAAAGCAGCTTGGAGTTCTTTGCAGAGCTCGTCTGATTCTACGGTTACTCGACCGTCTCTCTTCTGTTTAAACCACAACCTATACGCAGATTCCATTCTGGAAATACAACACAGACAAGGAACAAAATTTCAAATTTGATATCTCAATTCCTTACAAAGGTTCTCACTTTTACACAAAGGTTCTCACTTAGACCATTCTAGAGCTAAACCAATCCCAACAAACTCGAATTACTCTAATAAACCCTATTTCTCCATTAAAATTCCGATTTCAACACCACAAGCTACACGAAACAAAACAGAGAATCAAAAACATACATATCAGCAGATTCTTGAACCTCCTCAGCTGCAGAGAAAAAAACATCTTTTTGCCACAGATCGAAGCTATTAGCTACCATCATCTTCGAAACCACACCAAAACCCCTCAAATTTAAGACCAAACGAAAATCGACAAAAATCCAAATCAACCCAAAAAATTCGTCGGAATAGATTCTCTCTCCGATTTAAATCCAAATTTAGATTCTACTTCCTTCTCTTCTCTGCTCTTCTTCCTTTTTTGCTTCAGAAGGAAAGAAGGAATTTTTATTTTTCTTCCAGCTTTCCGTTTTTTATTTTTATTTTCTTCAATATTTCTTGCTTCTTCACGGTTAATGGAAGATTAATAAAAGAGGCCTGCACTAAATTGACCATGTTTTACACGTGGCTTGTTCTATTTGGTAGTTAACGTAAAGTAAGTATGGTCTTAGCCGCAGGAGATTACTGCTAGGCCAAGAAAACATCAAGAATGTCCGTGTTATTGTTGGGCCTACCGGTTTGCCGCAACATCAATTGTTCGCCAACTCATTAAATTATTAGTATTCATTTTTATTTTATTTTTGTAGTAGATTATTAGTATTTAATTATTTTAAACAAGTCAAATGTTGATGACTTTTTTTTTTTTTTTTTTTTTTTCCTATTTCACAAATGGAGAGTAGGAGACATTAGGGTGGCATGTGTAACGCATGGGATATCAAAATTTTAATTGAAATTCATAAAATAAAAACTTCAATTCACAACCTTAATGTTGGTTTTTTGTTTTTTCAGTTTTATTTAGTAACCAAGACAGGTTCTTGTTCTAATTTAGACATGAACCGGTGGTTCATCATGGTAAATTCCAGAGATTGGGCCATAGTATAGACACTTTTTTCTGATGCCACTCTCTTTGGATTGGGCTTCATTACTACAATATGTCAAAGATCAAAATCTTTCAGCGGTCAAGATTATAAGGAAAAGAACTGATGGATTTTTCAGGTCACTTCTAGCTTGAAGTAGAAGTGTCTGATGTGATGATTCTTTAGTGTCACTTCTTGAGTAAATTGGTTTCTTGAACAAAATTCTGAAATCTACAGGTTTGACATAACATGTATAAAGGGTGTGACACTAAGACCATGTACATAGCAGATTTTTTATGGGTATCAGAAGCCCAAAAACATTAAATTAATGGGTAAAACAACTGATTTGGGCCTGAGTAGTATCACTGAAGTGATACTCTTGATACCAGTCTCTGATGACGTGGCGGCTCGGGATTTGTCGGGAGAAACGCGTTTTTGCGGGAAAAGAGAGAAAAAAAAAAAAATTGTTTTCGCATTCTTCTCTCCTCCTTTATCATCATGATTTTTTCAGTTTTTTAAATTTTATGTTTTATTTTGCTTAAATATATTCTACGTTTTTTTTTAATTAATTGTAATATTACCTTTTGTAATCCTATGTTTTAATATATTAATTTTTGATTTTGCAAATTTCTTTTTTTATGATACTTAAACCGGTCTCACCAATGCAAACATATTTAGTAAGAATATCATAAAAAATCTCAAACAATAAACAAACATTATAAATAATACTAAAAAATTCCTAATGATACTATATGAGTATGACCCATATACATGCTCTAACCAAGTTAAAACATTCAAACAATCAAACGTCAATTCTTTATTTATCTCTTCTACCAAAAACCATTTTTCGTTTTAGCTGCATTTAGAGTCCAGCGACCAAACAAACGTAACCGACACGAAAATTTGAGACAACAAAGTGGTAGGCCTATTAAATGAGTCCAATTACTGCAGCATCAGTGTATACATAATCCAGTTTTGTTTATAGGTTTAGGCTCATGTTAATACTAAACCTTCTAGCAAAAGTAAGTTTTTTGGACAGTGCCTAACTGCTTATAGTTTTGACTTGAGTACACCAAAATGGATAACGTTATACCATATAGTAACTAATCATATATTATAATAATTTTGACTAATTAAACAAAACGGATAATTAAAAACACACAAGAACCATTAGATGATGATCCTACATTCATTTTTCCTTCTCATCTTCTTCTTCGTCTTCTTCATCTTGAAACCCAAAAACCTCTCTGTTTCGATTAGGACTATCCAAAGCTCTCTTCTCTTGTTCTTCCTCTGCTTCTTCTTCTTCTTCACCTTCCTCTTTCTTCTTCTTCAATCCAACACTCTTCCTTCTCTTCACAACTCTCTCCTTCAACACACTCACAAGCTCCCTCACCGCCTTCTCCGCATCACTCCTATTCCTAATCAACACTTCACTAACATCAGCCGGCGTAATCTCCGCCTCCTCCACACATTCCTCCATCTCCTTCAAAACAACACTATCCATATCTTCTTCCTCAAGCCTCAGATAATTCTTCAACAGAATCTTTAAAGCCGGAAACTTACAAAAACCCATGTGAACATGCATATCCATCCTCCCACTTCTCAACAGAGCAGAGTCCAACTTCTCTATATGATTTGTCGTGAACACAAAGATCTTCTCACTCCCACAACAAGACCAAAGCCCATCAGTGAAATTCAATAGCCCCGAGAGAGTCACCGAACTTCCCGGTTCCTCCAAACCTGACCCGTTTGTCAAACCCGGGTCATACTCATAGCTCCCATTCTTCTTCTTGTTCTTTCCTCGTTTTGTCAAACTGATAGAACAATCGATGTCCTCGATGACAATAATCGACTTAGAGCTAGTCTTCATCAACAGCTTCCTCAATTCAGAGTTGTTCTGAACCTCAGTGAGCTCAAGATCGTAAATATCGTAACCAAGATAATTCGCCATTGCAGCTATCAAACTCGACTTGCCAGTTCCAGGTGGTCCATACAACAAGTAACCTCTTTTCCAAGCCCTACCCGTTTTCTGATAAAACCCTTGTCCATTCGCAAACTCTCTTAGATCCTCCATGATTCGTTTCTTCTTCTCAGGATCCATAGCCAGAGTATCGAACGTGCTCGGATGTTTGAATCTTACAGAATCCCATGGATGGCTTCTCGCATCGAGCGAAACACCTCTCGAGTTCGTGTAAAGAAGCCTCTCCTCGTTTCTCCGACGAATCTCTTCTGATTTTCCGACAATGTAATCAAGGTAAGAATCTAGGACAAGGGCTTTGTCTCTTTTGTTGATCTGTAACGTAAACCCTCGTTTCTCTTCCGGCATTGGTCTCCACGAAAAGCTCTGGACTTGACGTTGAACAACGACGTGTTCCCAAAGGACAGTGACGCCGTTAAATACGTCGGTGATTCTGTCATTGTTGGAGAGACCGAAAGTAACGGAGCTTGAGTTAGGGACACGTGTCAAGCTGAGACGTGTGTTGTTGTTGCTGCTAGAAACGGCGCCGTTGACGGTGACGGAAGAGCTGAGGTAGAGTTGAACGGCGTTGTAGAGCTCGTTGGTGTTGACGCCGTCAATCTCCGTTATGTCGAAGTAGATATGAGAAGAGAACACGTGGCGGAGGCGTGTCAAGAAGTGGAGGAAAGCTAGTCGGAGCTCCGGCGGAAACACGAGTTGGAGGATTGTTTGACAAAAGGCTAACATGCCGACTAGAGAAGCCATTGTTGTCCAATAATCACTCATTTTCATTTTCTTACTCTGTTTTTTTAGAGAGAAAAAAAGAAGATTGGTTTCTTAAAAGTAAATTAGAGATATTGAGAAGTGGGTTTGTGGTTAAATGAGGAGAGAAATTGTGGGTTTAGCTAAATTGTGAAAATAAGAGTATATTTTTTGAAGTTATTGTTCTTGAGATTTGGGAGGGAAAATCTTTGGTTGAGGCTTTTGAGAGAGTGACGTTGGTGGAATTTGTTGAAGTAATGAAATAAGGGCTCACCTCAATTTATAAGCAAAATTTGAGGAGTCGAGGAGATATTTTACTTTTCTATTTTACAAAAGAAATTGTATTGATATTTGCGGATATTACCATTTATTTTGTTGTGTTCTGTGTATGGTACAAATTATATGAGCAACTATTACTCAATTATTTCATAGGTCTATGGTTTCTAGGCTTACAAAAACCAATTACAAGTTATCGATTGAATGTGACTACCGAGAGGTAATGGTTATGTGACATGTAAATCTCACATCGGATACTATTCGACTTTTCCTTTTGTCCAACAATGTGATAAAGATGAAACTATGAAATAACTTTTAAAAAAATTTTGGGCAAAAGGTAGAAACTTGAATGGTGAAGAATGATAAAAAGAGAATATAAAGGACGGTACCAAAGAAATGGATAGGTTTTTACTCTTACGCTACATGAATCGGACAAACAAGTACAATGAGAAAAACATCACAAACGACAAGAAATAGTTAAAAATTAAAAATTAAATACCAAAAGAGGGTTAGTTTTTACGAGACAGCGAAGAACAGATCATTTAGCTGGATTGGTTCAATGTAGTAAGTGGTTTTGTTTTATTGATTGGTTCTAGTGTTCAAAGGGGGGTCTAAAAATTATTTCGTGTCTACTTGTGGTTTCTCTTGGTCAGTACTGAAAACTTGATCACTAAAACGAGTTTTTGCATGTACTCATTTCTTATTATGAAAATACTAGCATCAAATTAAATTATTTCATCTTTTTCATAGATCTTAGGCAAATTACAAATGTCAAAAGCATTTTGTTTCGAATTTGAATTTACAATTTACGATTAATATTTGATTAAAAAAAGATATTTTAAACCCCAATAGTATTTTAATGGCTAAACGCTAAATTTTACATTTAACATACTAGTAAAAATCCTAACCTCAGCTCAAAATATAATACTATTAAACATAATGATCTCTAGGTAATGATGCAAATTTTAAATTATGGTTCGGTCATCCACGGTATTATTGGCACTCGCTAGGATAGATTTAAAAGAAAGTTTTATCATATTAAGATTAGTGCAAAGGATAACGATCATTGTATATTTGTAATGTAGTAGTCTCTTTACGAAATTGATAAGTAAACTAGTAAAAGCAAAAGGGAACATGAGGGTCTAGATTAGGGTTTGTGAATGTGACTTACAGTTGGGTTTGTGTTGTTTTGTTGGGACTTTGTGATTTTATTCGTTAGGACACTCGAATTTAAGTGGGACACCATTGTTTGTCTACATTTGCATATCAACATCTATCACCAATTCACCATAATACTCAAAACTCTATCAACTTTCTTTCACATCTCCATCTCCATCTAGTTCCAACATTAGTAAACCTCATCACAACCCCAAATTAGTTGAAAACACTTTTTAAAATAATAATATATCTGTTGAACTCCGAGATTAATGGGTATATACAGCTTGAATTGTTTTCATATAACATTTCTTTTTGATAGATGGTATTTGGAAGACCTTGAACTATAGAGACTACTAGTTGCCAAGCTGAAACTTGCTCTTCTAAGATGAGCCTTATAGACTTAATTTCAATCTAACTAGTCTCAATCATATTATTATGGCTGAGCAAAATTTCTCATAGTATATGTTGTCAATCGTATTATGAGAATGGAAAACAAATAATCGATTTTTCATTTTGCCGACAGAATAAATAAATATTTGACGTTTTTCAGATGTTTTAAATAGGGGGAAATTGGTGAGATATGTAAAAGGAGATGACACACAATGACAATGACAGTAGATAAGGCCCAAGTTACTAGAGTCACTTTTGCAGAACTGTGGAATCTCCCAACACCAAAACCTTTAATGTATCATTTGTCTACTTAATTCAAAAGAACTTTTCGAAGTTACTGTGAAAAATGTGTAGAACAAACTTAAGTAATGATAGGTTGAATTAACTCAAATTGGTTCATATCGATCCACAGAACCAATTGTAATGTTTTAAAATTCATTTCCATGCCTAATTTGAAAAATTTGAAAATTATGTACGAATAGAAAACAATTAGGTATCTAAAAAACCATTGGTTGATATTGTGGGGGAAAATTTTGGACCAAAGATTCTGTGCAGAGATCCGTTGATGATTCTGGTCTTGGAGTTTTGTATCCTCTGGTTCCGAGCTAAACCCAAAAGAGCCAACAATAAATAACCAATATTAAATGTCAAAAGTTGTAAGGCTATATTATTATGTTATGTTACAAAAGCCTCCTCAAGTACACACAATTGGCATTTTATAGTATTAGGGTTTGTAATGATGGTACCTTCTGAAACTGACTCTCTTTGGCATTTTCTATTTCAGTTTTCAAAAACAAAAAAGAATCATTCACTTCACTATTAACAAGACAATCTATTCTCTTCTTCATTTTTTTGTTGTTCTTCATTCAAAATTTATGAAAATGATGATCATTTGGGCAGTATAAGGAATTATATATTACAATTGGTCTGTTTGAGAGAATAGTCACATTTCACCTGAAGAGGTAAAAATAAACTAAAAAGAGTAATAAAGAGATGACGTAGTACACAAGCAAGCTCTGTCTTCTTCTTACATTATCACTTCGAGAGCCACACCCCACTTCTCTGCCACACTCGTCCCCCAAAACTTACTTACTTACTACTACTACCAAACAAAATTTAACAACTTGAAAAGACAAAAGTTAATAAATAATTGATGGTTGTGTGACACAGAAGCTATAATCTCTGAAATTAAATGCAACAGAAAAGAAGAAGATTTCATCCAGATTCTAATTCGTTCCTTTGTCTAATTAGCAATCACATAAAAAAAATTTGGACAATTTTTTGTTCACTATAGTTTTATTTACTGTGGTTTCAGCTAAATTTTCCTGGAAGCTTGAAAATTTCCATATTTTTTTTGTTTCGCCAAATAATATCATAAACTTTAAAACAAATCCACGAAAAAAAGAAACAAATCCCACAGCTTGACTTTGTAAACGCCCAAATTCGAATCTCCTTTTTGTAAGATTTAGTCTTCTTTGTGTTAAAGGTTTATTTGGTAGATTCTTCTAGCAAGAGCTTCTCGATATTGACATTTGGTCACTAGTATAATGCATGACCAAATTAAAACAACAATTACAAAAAAAAAATCGGATTAGACTTTTAGTTGGATAATAATGGAAATGCTTATTGTGTGTCCACACAAACTAGTTGGTTGGTAATCCCTAAAATGATAAGAATTATGTAATGGCTATTTCTGTAAATTCCAATATATAGTATTAGTACTTAAGATTAGTGTTATTGTGTGTTGGTAATGCAAAAACGAGAAGAAATAGTAGTAGAAAACCAAAAATAATAAGTACTGTGCAAATTAAAGCTACGATCATCAAGGTCTTAATATTATATATACGTTTCCAAAAAAGAACCGTAAGTTTCATACACCAAGCAAAACCATATCGAGTAAAGTCGTCGACCAGAGTTTAACAAAAAAGCGTCGAAGAACATATTATACATATGATCTCATTAGAACTCAGAATAGTTCGCGGCTGTAAATTCTCTATCTACTCTGTACCAAATGATTTCCCAAACTGATTCAAAGAACTTTTCTCTGATTTCCATTTTCCAGCTCGAATTAATCAATGGCAATGATCAAGAAGCCAACAGAGACATACATGAGGAAGACCGGGTAAAGTGCGAGAGCTTTTCTTCTCGGGTTCACGGCGGCGCTCATGAAAGGATAAGCAGCCCAAGAGCTCCAGGCAAGAGTCACAGACACAACGATAATTTTGAGTATCACATTGTCCTTCAACATGCAGATCACTGCTCCAACGTCCAGCGGAAATAGACAGTAACCCAGAAGGCTTAGGCTTTGAAAAAAGATTATATGTCCTCCCTGAAATTTGCATTGTTCACGACAAAAAGAAAATGGGATGTTTAAAAATCAAAACTTGTAACACAAAAGTGTAAAGTATGTGGCTTGTAACCAATACATGAACCAAATGAGTGCTTACCAGAAGCAGCACATTTAGTGTGAGGATCACTGCTCCAGCTGCAAGTAGTGCAAATGCCACGGCAAATACTTCAGACTGGACATCACAGAGAAAACGAATGAGACCAAAGGGTAATTGGTAATAGACAAATTATTCTAGCAGATATGTGAGAATCTAGTGCCTTTTTACTTCAGGGATTCAAAACCTAGATAACTCGGGTTATATATGCTGGGAAAAGCAGGTTTTAGTTGGAAATAAAAACAAGGATGTAAGATATTCCATAACAATATGTTTCACGTCGAAACAGAGCACACATACAGAACCAATTCGTTCCTTATCAGATACATGATCTATACTTCAAGTGCATTCCAACACAGCAAAACGGAAAGGTCTCATTTTGACCTTTGATATTCATTATAGAACATGTTGGCAAATCCTAATATATAAACCAAAAGACCAACCAGTCATGCCATCATCCATTACGGTTAGAAAAGCTGTGGCTACATCAGTTCAAGATGAAAGTGTCTAATATCATAAATTGTCTATCAGATCTTACACATCAAATGCTCTATATGTAACACAAGGAAGAGTGAATAGTTAGAAAGCACCAAATGAGTTCATTGTTGCTCATCGAATCAACTCTACAAGTCAAAATCCGACTTCTGTGGTAGTAGTAACAATGGCTGCCTAAGGCTAAGAATCAAATTAAAAGCAATGCTACAAGAACCAACATTCTAGAGGAACTCTCAATCTAGCCAATATGTCACCAATGAGTGTACATCTAAAAACATCATTCCGAGTACATGGACATTCCGAAGATAAGGAATACTCAAATCACATTTTAATAGAACTAGCTAAAGCTAAGATTCCAAGTTCATAAATTGATCACACAATCGCATAGCCAATGTACAGAGTCCTGCATCCATAAAGGTTCCAACTTCCAATGAACAAAGCTGAAATGAAGATCTTACCTTCTTAACAGAAGCAGACCACGAAAGAGTAAGCCCCAAGAATACAATGAAGAAAAACGGTCCCCATAGATCCCAATCCCTAAGTGCTTTCCCAGGATCTTCCCTATACGGATTCGGAAACACCACAAGCTTCAAATTACTCACGATCCGTGACAGATCGCGCTTCACAGTATCCCATACAGGCTCCGTCAATGTATTTGGCGGAGATCCGAATCCACTCCCTCCAATGCTCTTGTTACCATCGGAGCTGTTGGAGTTACCTACCGACGGAAGCGGCGGAGGAGCTGGAACAGGCATCACCTTCTGAGAGGAAGAAGACGAAGGTGGAAGCGGTGGAAGATTGGATTGAACGAACGGTGAGGATGAAACGGGAATTGACGGACGTATCGGACTCGGTGGTCGAGCTGGAAGAACGGTTCCGGGACCTGATTGGAAACTATCGTTCATCATATTCTCAATCTCGTCGATGTCTGATTGAGATGATTGATAAAGCGGAATCGTATCGTTGTGCGACATTTTTCTTCAACGGAGAGAAATTGGAGATACCGGTGATTGTTTGTTGATTTTTCCCGGGAAACGATTAGGTCAAAAGCTTTGATTTGGGCGAAATTAGATTCAGATCTGACGAAGAAGAGAAGTCGAAATTACTAAAAGAGAGAAAATAAATTAATATTAAAATAAACGTGTGACGTAATGTTCTTCACTTTAAACGACGTCGTAGAAATGCAACGACATCGTTTTACATGATCTCATTCTATGAAAGCATGTGATTGGTTAATAAATTTGAGATAAAACTCAAGGTAGAGAATGTATGTAAGTTTTCGATATAATAAATAAATTTTGATATTATGAGCTTTTTCAATAATTGGATTTAAATAAGATGCATTTAACACGTTTCTCATATTTCTTACAATGTAAGTAAATTAATTATTTAATTACAAAAAAAAAAGAAGCAAATTAAACTATCAAATTTTGTATGGAAAAAAGGAAGAAGAAGAAAGAACTATCATTATCATAAACATATTTTTTTTACAAATAAAACAGGGACATCTTTTTATACATATCTATAAGAGTAAAGACACATCGTTTCCTTTATTGGACAAAGATATACAATGAAAAGAATCAAAAACCATAAAAAGAAAAAGAAATTCTCAGACATAATAGACAAGCAAGAAACAGAGCATTCACAATTTCACATAGAAGAAAGAGAGGAAGGTAGATAAATAAATAAAGATTCTATGAGCTTGTTGTGCATTCCTTAGGGGCTCCCTGTGGAAACCTCTTATGGTCAGTACAATAATTGTAGATCATGTAATTCTTCTGAACCCATCTGAGTCTAGCTTGGCTTGTTGAATCCATTTCTTGAGTGTACCAGTTGGAGTTTGGTTTCGAGTCGATCTTAATGTTTCTGTAAGAAGCCATGAATGGAGCTTTAGACCAATCAGTTTTAACAAGACCGCCTCTAGTTGCCCAATCGTCTGCGTTCCATAAACTTGCGTACATCCTCATCGGCTTGTTCTTTGGAAACAAGACACCGATAGACTCATGGTTTTTAAACTCTCTAATCGGTGTGTCATCGACGGTCAATCTGATTACAAAGAAAAAAAACAGAACAGATTAGGGTTAAGTAATTAGGGTTTGTTTACGTGTGTAGCAAGAAAGGTGAGATTTTGGACTTTACATGATTCTTTGAGGGTTCCAGAGGATTGAGTAAGTGTGGAAATTTGCGGTTGGGTCGAACCAGAGATAGAATTGTTGCTCTTTGTCACCTTTGCCTTGAGTGTAAACATTAGTGTGTAAAGTATAAGGATCTCCACTCATATTACCCAAGAACTCAAAATCAATCTCATCCCAAGTCGATCCTTCAGATTTTAGCTGAAAGTTCAACAAAAACAAACACAGAAATGTCAAGATAAACTCTTTAAAGGTCAAATCCAAAATCACTTAAAACTCCTAGAGAAAGTGAAACTCACGTAAAAAGTTGTGACTGTTCCTGCTGAGTTACCAGGAACAAGCTTAATCTGCATATCAATCTTTCCAAACAAATACTCTGTTTTGGATTGAAAACCAGAACCAGAGGATTTGTCTAAAGAGAGAGTAAGAAGCTGGCCGTTGTTGAGTATCTTCCCACGGCCATTTCCCCAAGCTACGTTGACGTCAGTATTGAAATCAGCGGCGGAGAATGAAAACGCCGCCACGAGAAGAGCCGTAAAGAAGAATATTTTGAAAGGAGACATTGTCTTTGTGTGTGCGCGTACGTGTGGGTGTGTTTTGAGGGGGTTTGGTGAGGAATGTGAGGAAGAGAGAAGAAGGGAGAGAGGTATATATAGTGCTAGTGGAAGAGAATTAACATAAATAAATGAGAAGAAGAAGAGAAGAGAGTGGGTGAACAAAAGGAGGCTAATATCAAGACATTGCATGCAAGATGTATTACAGCTGGAGTCTTGAGTATCTCCATCATTTGGTAAGCAGATTATATTTACTATCCTTAATTTTTTTTTAATGTTATACTTAGTAAATATAAACATGAGCATATTATTTGTTAGAAATATGTTGGTTTAATTTAAATCCGAATTTTATTTTTATTTTGGGAAGGAATTCCGCATTTTATGATTTTTATCATAAGAAAAGTAAAATGATTGTTTGGAAGATACTCATGACCGACTAAAATATCAAAATTGATGCAGACAAAAAATTTGACGTAAACAAAGAAATCTCTAAAATTATATATATGTATACACTGTGTTTGAGCATATAACAAAATTAAAATTAGACTCTTATATTAGTAAATGCTATATACTAGTATTTAATTTTCTTGGTGTGTTCTGATTTAACATATATTAATAATATGGTTTGGTATATAATTGGTTGCATGGTTTCTTATTTTTTAATTTTCTTACACGAATCTCGAAATTTCAAATGTTTTCATACAGCTTAGATCACTACGGCGAGGCCTATAGGGAGGGAGAGAATAAATAAGAGGTCTAGAGGTATATTACGTGTGGAATTGTTCGACTTCAAATTCTCGAATTTAGTTGAAATTTGAAGAGAATATGTCTTGTGAATATCTTTTTTTTCCTTGAAATTTTTTGATAACTTTTCAAGTTTGTATGTATCCTTTTGTTGGGTCGTAACTGGACCATGGTTTTGGAATAACAACAACTTGCTTTGACTCACGTCGAGCTTTTCTTTGGACATTTTAACATATTTTTAAGCTTAAATTATGTTTGGCAATATTAGCATGAATCTATGATGTGATTAAAATAATATTGTACTCCATATTGTTATGTGATTTGAGAATAGAAGCAACGAAGAAAAGTATGAGTTTAGTGTATGGGTTAAAAGATTTGATTGCGTTAGCAAAGTTGCAAGCAAGTACCACCACACACACGCTTTCTTTCTCTTTCTTCTAAATAAAAAGGTCAATTTTTTTGGTTGGTCACTAATTAATGATGGGAGTGTCAATTAAGATGTTTCATTGCAAAATACAAAACTATAATCAATATGTGCAACCATACCTATAGGTCTACTTTATTTGTTTTCTTTCTAATCCTATTAAATGATATAGTTATTGATGTAAGCTATTGTATAAGAACGAATATGAACCAAAGTAAAGCTGAATTATACACGTAATATTTGTATGTTTTTCGAAAAAAAAGAACGACTGAGACATACATGTAGATATACTGTTTAATCTTAAATAAGGTAAAATAATTCATTTTCTACTATTAATACTATATTGTATGCATGCACGCAGTAGTGGTTGTGATTAGAGTGGTTTTCATTTGTTGATCAAATTCAGAAATTTAATTTGATTGGTATACACATTTGACAAATTAAAACAGCTGTCCACAGTACTTAAGCTAGAATTAAATCTGAGGAAACCACAAATAAAAGAAATTTAATGTTTGTCTATGAGGACAACTACTGATATTTATTGGAAATGACTAATGAATATGAGTGGTCCAAACTCTAAGGTATTTTTTTTCAAGCACCAAAGCTATTTTCATCCCCTTTGTTCATATAAAGGAACAAGCAATGTTTGATATTTCCAATTTTTTGCCATTTTTGTCTCCTGTTTTCATGCCAATCAAAAAGTTGTAATAACAAATAAGTGGTCTAAATTTTTTCAAAAAAACAACTGAGTTTTCACATCATTGCCAAACAATATCATAAAACTATAGAATATCGACAAATGTAATCTTTCCATACTAACACGTTTGTATAATTTAGTTAAAGCTAGTTCGATGAGACTATATATAAGAATGATAAAATTATTTTCATAAATATATATTGATAATTTCTTCGGTAGCACACAAATGACAAACCATTACATCGAATATCAGACTAATCACATAAAAGAACTACCCTTTGTAGTAGAGAGCATGACTCAGTTTATGAACTCCACTAATATAATGACATCATTTGTCTAACTTAAGTTCATTTTATTATTACACTGACATAACTTGAGGTAAGTACAAAAGATAGTTTGTGGTAGCTCCATTGGTATCGGTCTTTTGTGGTCTTGCCTCCTCGTCGTTCATCCGCTTTTGGCTTTTCTAGAGATTGCCTTTGTTCATCCTGGTTCGATCTCTTGCCGATCTTTAGTGATTTCGGTATGGTCCGGGTTGTTTGGGTTCGCTCCTTGTCTCTACGTTATTGATCTGATCGAGATCTCATCAGTTCGTTATTGGAATCTACGAGGCGTTGAATAATCGGTTTCCTTCGATTGCGCCGTGTTCGGGAGCTCTGTTGTGGTCTACGATGTCTTTTGGCCTAGATCCCGTCTCGCCGTTCGGATTTCTTCAGAACTCTTGCTTTGTGTGGTAGTCTTCATCCGCTATAGGTGGAATCGCTCTCCGTTAGTTGGGATTTTCATCCCTTTCGGTGACATTCGTGGAAGGCTCTCCTCTCTTTAGGCTTTGCGGTTGACGTTGTTGTGTGGTTAGATTCCGATTTTCCTTTGTTTGCTGTCCATGCTTCAGTTACTGTCTTTGTTGCCTTTGTTTGTTTTGGGTTGCTTTGCCTTTTGGTGTTAGTTAAAAAGGTTCTCATGTCTTTGGGCATAGTTTCCGGGGTTGTGTTGTTAACCGCCGGCTTAGTTTCCGGGGATATGTTTGTTTTCCGCCGGCTTAGTTTTCGGGATTACGTTGTTAGTCGCCGACTTTGTGTTATGGTTTGTATTATGGCTCTTCGGATCTTTAATAAAATTTCTACCAGATGACAAAAAAAAAAAAAAGTACAAAAGATAGTTTGGGTTTAAATAGTATATCGTGTTTGAGTTTTGAGTAAGTAATAGTAGTATGGACCATAAGATGGGATAAGCAAACACTATTACTACTAGAAGTTATATACATATCATATGAATATGATTCATTGGCTGAAATTTCTTGACACGGAAATTTGGATTTGGACCGCCTAACCAAAACGTCAACTTGGTCCCACTACTTTACAGCTGTATCATATAGAAATGAATTTTATTAGTGTAATGGCTCATCAACAATTCTTAATCAGAGGCCTAATCTCAATATTAACTCAAAACAATATATTTCATTCTAACGAACCCATATCTCGGACAACTAAGTCTGGTCTTGTCAATTCCGGGATTAATAAATGTTATTGGATTATCTTTATTTTTTGAAGCTATAGTGCTTATCGAATTCATGTAAATCAATTTTTCAGGGTTACCATATCTTTTGGCCAGATTTTTTAAAGTACGTTATCACCAATTCAAATTTCAATCCTAAACCATCAAACTGAAGGTTTCATATGAGCCAATGGTTTGGAGGATTTGTGATTAACCGATGGATATACTTTTTTTTTTGTTGGGTAACGAAACACAAACTTTTGTGTCTCGGATATGTTCGAGAGATTAAAGTTATAGACGGTTAAATCTATAAACATGTTATAAAACGTTTATTACCAAAATACAAAGCATATTAAACGATTTAATGTTTTCAAAATCTTATAGAACGTTATATACAGTAACAGTTTGATATTTCAGAGTTATATTTCTTTGAAAGTTCTCTATTAGTCAAGTATCACGGAATATGAGACTGATGACGATGGATTCGTCAACGCATGTCCAATTTGAAAAGAGTTGTAGTCTCACCACACAACCACACAATTATTTCGAAAATAAATTATTCATAGAAATTTGTTACAGAACAAATTGTGCCTAACCAAATATTTTTGTTTGTTATTTTTACTAAAATAATTGGCTGAATGTCATTTTCATGAAGTAAAATATATATCTCAATGGATAAGCGTAATTATTTTGGTTTGTTCTTTAGGTTCCTTGTCTGTTTCAAACTTTGTTATGGCCAATAATAATATATTAAGGATGTTACTATGAACACTTCTCTGAACTCTAATCATCACTAATTTAATATTATATACCAAATACCATTAGCCACTTGTTTAAATAATGACTTCACGTCGACCACTCGACACCAAAAAAATGATTTCATTGGATAAACATCAACAAATATTCACTTATTGATAACATAAATAAAACACAATTATCAAAAAAGAAAACATAAATAAAACATTATATCATATATACATTGTTTTCCTTGCCTTACTGAAAATCATATATAGTCCTTACTACAATTTTTTACATGAAAAAATCTCATATAAATTTATAGCGCTAAATATTAATTCTCATAAAACCAAATAAACTATTATAGATTATGAAGAATATATAAAAAAAAAAAACAAAAACTCTTAAGCGCTGAGCGGCTGACTAATCAGTCTTTGTGAACGTTCGATTACAAGTTACAACTTTTGGAGGTCAGTCAAAAGCTAGTTTTCTGTACTATCTTGTAAATTAAATCAGAAATTTATCTCAAAATGTTTGCGGTGGCATCGTAGTGATGCTAAGTTTTTTTTATAAAAAAGGTTTCTCTAATAGTCTGCTAACACGAAGATTATAAATTTATTGCATGATGATGGTTTATTTATTACATTATACTCTAACAATGGATTTACTTTATTTGTGCATCAATCACACCCTCTCTTCCAATCGCATATAACCACATATCCAAAAATTATAGCTAATAATATATTAAAATGAACTTTTTGAAACCAACTTTTGAGTAACAAGTCATTTTATACATTATAAACTAGTCAGTTTTCACTTTGTTTTTATCATGGCCAATTGGCAAGGCCGAGAAGAACCTGCCCTAGAAGACTTAGAGATGAGGATTGACTTTTAGGTCAATATATGGATTACTCTTATTATCAGGACCAGCACTTTCAAACACAATAATAATAATTAAAAAGAAAAACACATGCTGTGAGGCAATTTCAATGAAAACTGAGCATGAATAATAAATAATAAAACTAATACTAAACTCGTTTATATTTATATTTTTCTTAGAATTCAAGAATACACGATTATTCTTTGTCAAATGGGTTTTCACAAGATTTTATTTACCGTGGTTGTACAAACACATTTGTTGTTTTCTTATCATCAATGTTTACAAAAACAACACCCTAGATAACTGATTAATAAAGACCCAACAAGAAAATCCAACCAAGTAAATAGAGGCAATTAGGAAGAAAAAGATTAGGCCCAAACGGTCCATTCTGCAAGGGAGAGAACCATCTTTGTAGGCCGGAAAAGATTTTTGGGTGATGGTATTATAGGGAAGAGGCCCGAATTCTGATTGTTGTGTCAATTGTGTCCACAAATATGTGAATATGGCGATATAGTCTCTCTGTCTCATTCCTCTCTCGCCAAACTTCGAAAATGATTGTTTGCCAAGACCAGAAGCAGAAGTGTTTGTTTGGTTTAGTCCCAATGAAGAAAAGAAGATCACTCAGTAATACGTTGGTTCCATGTAACTCAATTCTGAGGAGATCAAATTTGGAGGCGATATAAATTCCTAGATGGTTCGAATATAGCTACTCTCGAAGAAGAGGTGATCACGGCTTCCAGAGTAGAGGTTATATTTTGGGATTCCATACTTTGGTTGTAAAGAGTTTTGTCAGGTGTGTTCTTGAAGAAAAAGTATAAGTGATCAGAACAATGTATCAATTATTTTGCTATAATCGAAATTATTTTTCTAAAGAGGTAATATATAAATTAGTGCAAAGACTACAGTGTTCATATCAGATAGATCAATTCTTCTTCATATTAGTAAGCCTATGATTTATGTTCTTCCCAAGCATTCTTGTAGAATTAATGAACCACGTCTCTTGGTGTTTAATTTTTTTACAAGTTAGTGAAACCAATTAAGTTTACAAGTAAAAGCTTTTTTCCATAATGATTTTTATTACTTCTTAAGAACATTTACACAAACACCATATATATAAGCAACAAATGAATGATAGAAATAGATAAAAACTCGTCTGACTTACAAAGGCAATGAATGCTATGTAACTTATTCACGAATCAAAGAATCAACAATTTAACTGCACTCTGCAGGAACACCTCGAGGAAACCTATTTTTATCGGTGCAGTAGTTGTAGACCATGTACTTACTCTGTACCCCTTTCATTCTTGTCTGACCATTTGAATCAAGTTGTTGAGTGAACCATGGGGAATTTGCGGGACAAGAAGATTTTCCATTAGCCCATACACATCCATCAACATTGTAGTTTCTGTAGAAAGCTGTAAAAGGAGCCTTTGACCAATCTGTTTTCTCTAATCCTCCCCTTGTAGCCCAATGCTCGGCTTCCCATAGACTCGCGTAGAGCCTCATTGGTTGCTTAGTTGGGAACGGAACTCCAATTGACTCGGAGTTCTTGAACTCTCTAATAGGAATTCCATCAACTGTAAAACTGAAGGAGAAAACAAAGAATAGAGAATGTTAGTTCATGTGCTCACAACCTCAAAACTTATAAGATTGTTTACAAGGGATCGAAGGTTGCACTTACATAATCCTTTGGGGATTCCATGTGATGCAATAAGTGTGAAAGTTAACAGTTGGGTCGAACCATAAATGAAATTGTTGTTCTTTGTCTCCAGAGCCTTTTGTGTAAACATTAGTATGGAGAGTATATGGATGACCACTTAGGTTTCCCAAGAACTCGAAATCAATCTCATCCCACGTAGTTCCCGGAGATTTAAGCTACACAAAGTCATCATAAACAACAACATATTCAATAATCTAGGGACTAGCAAAATGTGATAAAAGAATGCTTTGAAATCCTAAGTGACTTACATAGAATGTTGTCACTGTTCCAGCTGAGTTACCAGAGACAAGTTTCATTTGAACCTCGGCTTTGCCATAGAGAAACTCCTGGTTAGACTGAAAACCGGATCCAGATGATTTGTCGAGCGAGAGAGAAAGAAGCTTTCCATCTCTGTCGCGAATCTTTCCGCGGCCATCACCCCAATGTATCTGAACGTCTTTGTGGAAGCTACCCGCATAGACATGCACAGATTGTGCCGCAAAAAGAAACAAAATCAAGAACGCAAAACTTGTACCACAAGAAAGCTTCATTTTTGTAGATTTGTGGAGGAGTATTGATATCTCAAATGTATTGTTGATGAAAAATTGAGTTAAGTGACATGAGTTTATATAGTGTTTGGAAATGGCAAAGGAAAGAGAAAAGGAAGTTTCATGGGTTATATTATTGATCGTGGGCTGTATTCTAGTTGGCTCATTCGACCTCTTGTTGGTTGTTACAAATTGAAACCAATAAAAATATAATTTCATTACTCGTTTATTGTTACAAAACAGAGAAAATAATGTATATAGACATTCGTATATCTCATGCTGGTCCCGCGTTAAGATCATTATCAACACTGCTTTGACTTTTGACCTGAGCGCAAACCCTCTCCACCGCATGGAGGGTTCGAAAGACAGATAATTGTATTTTAATACGTCTACTTTTCTTTTGTCTAGATTGAACTGAGTAGTTTAACAAATTCAAAAATTTATATACAGGTGATAGACATAATTACATAAATCTTATAATGGCATGATTAAGCTAGTATCCGTTTTAAAAAAAAAAAAAGAAGAAGAAGGTAGTATCCGATCAAAAAACATAGAGTAAGCTATAGTCCTTGAGATTTAGTTTGACACATTAATCCGTAGGAAACTTTCTTAAAACTGATTTAATAATATCCATTTACAAATGAGCATAGGCTTTTCCACTACTGAGAATCTGAGATTGAAACAAGTCATTCTTAAAATTATCTTGAAACGAACCTTAAACATAACAAACATATCTAGACCAAGAAAATTCCTTTTGACAAAAAAGTAAAGTGAATGTTGAAATTTGAACTGTCCGAAAAAAGTAATGTTGAAGTGTATAGTAAGCTTATCATTGTAATTTTCAAATTATCCTATACTATTATTTGGGGAGTACACTTTATAAGATACCCTTAACTAACCTTCTCTTTTGTAAGAATTTACTTAAGAATGCCATTAGAAATAAAATTTTATAGAGTAAATTAATTCAACTCATTAAGGATAAACAAGTCAAATACTATTTTATGCAATTTAATTAATTTAATTTAATTATAAAAACGAAAATCTATTATTAATTTTTTTAAAAAGAATGACCAATCAAAATGAACATATAAGATTTGATATCTAACTTATCACATTAATTTGTTATTAATCATTATACTTCACCTCTCATCTTTATATTATTCTATTTCTATAAAATAAATAAATTATTATATCATATACATAATAAAAAAAAAGTAAATTTTTTCCGCATATACAAAGATTTGAATTTTTAAAAACGAATATAAATTGTTCAATGTATGAAAGAACAAATTTAACTGGTCAAAAATTCATATTTGAGTAATATATTCCTTTTTTTAATATCATCAATACTTAATAGATCAAAAAGTTAAGAAATATAAATACTCTAATTTGATTTTTTGAAACAAATATTTATAATAGGCGGCGGGTTAAATATAATGTATTATATGATGAAATGAGTTATGATCCTTATAACTATTTGAATATTTATATTTAATTTTATATATATATATATATATTTTTTAAATTCATAATTTTACATACTACAATAAAAATTTTAAATATTTTTTTTTTTAAATATTTTTTTTTTTTTTTTTTTTTTTTTTTTTTTTTTTTAATTTGGAACATTTAAAAAAAGTTTAATTTAATATATTAAAGAATATCATAAATATTTAATAGATTAAAAAGATAAAAAAATTATAAATACTAATTTGATTTTCTAAAAAGATATGTTTAATATATTTATAGTAGGCGGCGGGTTAAAAGTAATGTATTATATGATAGAAAGTTATGATCCTTATAATAGATGACATTTTAAGATTTTATGATGAGATGAGTTAAATAAGGTTTGACACTTCTAAATATTTGAAAATTTAATTATGCAAGCAATTTTGGAAATAATGAATAATAGATTGTGCCACAATATTTTCATAGGGATTGTAAAATGAAAATATAGACTCCACACACGGATCGAATTTGGTATTATTATATACCAAATATATGTTCATAACATATTCGATTATGTGAATAATTGGTAAATTCCGTAATTAGCTCAAACAAATCTCTATTTCAACAACCTATGAATTAGAATTTGAAAAAATAATTTTCTAAATTAATTCAAAATATTAGCTAACTTTTTTAACTAATTCAAAATAATCTACGTTTTAGATGCGATTCATTTATGATATTTTGATTTTTGATCTAACTAAATTATATGCACTCTCATTTTGTGGTTGTTAGCATAAATTAACTCACTGTTCAAACAATATTTTTTTTTTTTGAAAATAAGATTAATTTCCGTTTTCATATCTTTAAAAAATATATCCATAATTGAGGATTACAGAAAAATAAAAATATATTCATTCTAATATTATATATATGGACTGACATAAAAAAATTCATATTTTTTTACTTACTATTATAATATATCACGATTTTATTCTATAACTATATAATATATAAATTTTGTAATAAATGAAATGCAACCCGTACTACAGTACGGGTGATGATCTAGTGACCTTTTTAAAAGGTATCGATGAATAAAGTTGAAATTTAAGAAAAAAGGTAAAAACAAAAATCATTTATATATGTCTTTCAATGTCTAGTTTCCATTACTCGTTTATTGTTATAAAACAGATGTATATGGACATTTAATTTGTATATATCGCATGCTGGTCCTGCGTTGAGGTCATTTGTCAACACGGCTTTTGACTTTTGACTTGAGCGCAAACCCTCTCCGCCGCATAGGATTATTTTACGACGACTCGTATAGTTAGCGTTCGTTCCAAAAGAGCAAAATAGTCGTAATATTTAACTAAACCTTGTACACACTTCAAAATTACAGAAACAATAATTTTTACGGAAACTATTGGATTGAAGATTGATCAATAAAACTATATAAATGGTTTTCAAAGTTTTTTTTTGATAAATCAACTAAATATCCGCACATTAACACACAAAATAAGATACCAACCTCTATGGAGAACAAATTCAAAATAATATATTGAATTTTTTTATTTTAAGAATTTTATTAAATAAATATATGTGTTACATGCATTAAGCCAAATGAAGAAGATATGGTGGGATATGGACGTCCACGACAACTAAAATATCGCACCGTCTCTCGCCTCCATTCACGCTGATTTTTTTGGCTTTAACATTAAAATAAAGTATGAATACCTATTTCCTACTGAGCAGAGTCTTTTCCACGACATAGCTTGTAACTGACCTTAAACATAAATGTATGTTGAAACTTGGGCCGTTCGTGTATGATTTGACCAATCTGGTAAGCTTATTATCCATCAAGCACCGAACTGTTTTCAAAGTTTTACGAGTTTTAAGTGTAGCCAATGAAGTTGTAAAAAGAAAATCTCAATATTTATTATTGCTTTAAAAATCTTACACAAACACCAGATTTATATGAGCAACAAATCAATGAAAAATAATAGATAAGAAGAACCATTGAGTTACAAAGACAATGCAAGTAACTTATTCACGAATCAAAGAATCAAGAATTTAGCTGCATTCTGGAGGAACACCTCGAGGAAACCTCTTTTTATCGGCGCAATAGTTGTAAACCATGTATTTACTCTGTACCCCTTTCATTCTTGTCTGGCTATTCGAATCGAGTTTTTGAGTGAACCATTGAGCATTTGCGGGACAAGCTGATTTTCCATTAGCCCATACACATCCTTCGACATTGTAGTTTCTGTAAAAAGCGGTAAAAGGAGCTTTTGACCAATCTGTTTTCTCTAATCCTCCCCTTGTAGCCCAATGCTCTGCTTCCCAGAGACTCGCATAGAGCCTCATTGGTTGTTTCGTTGGGAATGGGACTCCACGTGACTCGGCATTCATGAACTCTCTAATTGGAACTCCATCAACAGTAAAACTGGAGAGAAGAAAAAAAGAATCTTGGTTCATGAGCTTATATCCTCATACATAAATATTATATATGTACAAGGGAAGGAGTTTTGATTAAAGAATACACTTACATAATCCTTTGAGGATTCCATGTGATGCAGTAAGTGTGGAAGTTAGCGGTTGGGTCAAACCATAGATGAAACTGTTGTTCTTTGTCTCCTGAGCCTTTTGTGTAGACATTAGTGTGGAGAGTATATGGATGACCACTAATGTTCCCCAAGAACTCGAAATCAATCTCATCCCATGTAGTTCCCGGAGATTTAAGCTACACAAATTAGAACATCATATAAGCAAGTGGTTTCAATATACAATGAAATAGCAAAACATGACAAGAATGTTACATGTTACTTACATAGAATGTTGTGACGGTTCCAGCGGAGTTACCAGGGACAAGTTTCATTTGAACTTCGGCTTTGCCATATAGAAACTCTTGATTAGATTGGAAACCTGAACCAGAGGATTTGTCAAGCGAGAGAGAAAGAAGTTTTCCTTCATTATCGTGAATCTTTCCTCGACCATCACCCCAATGTATTTTAACGTCTTTGTGGAAGCTGCCTGCGTAGACGCTCATAGATTGTGCTGCAAAGAGAAAGAGAACCAAGAACGCAAAAGACTTCATTTTATTAGATCTCTCTAGGAGTTTTGATATCTCAGATGTTTATTGTTGATGGAATATTGAGGTAAGTGACATTAGTTTATATAGGGGAAAAAGAGAGAGATGGAAGTTTCATGGGTTTGATCATTTATGGTGCATGTGCTTTTGTCTAGTTGGAGGCACATTCACAGCTTCTAATATAATTATGTATTAGATTATTTGATTCGTTGTTGGCTGTTGCCAAGTGAATCCAATAAAAAAATGAATTTTCTAATTTGTTTATTTTTCAAACCGAAATAATGTTTGGACATTTGTATAAAATTGAATGGTCCCAATATTTTGATATGTCAACACGGCTTCGACTTTCGAGCGCACCGCCTAAAGAAAGTGGTTCGACTTCGAACTTTGTAAACTTTAATTTTTCTATCCGTGAAAACAAGTCAGTAACATATAAACATATGCATTGAAGTATCCTAAAAAATAATTGGGTTTATATCAATGGAAGATTTTTAATTTCGTTAAAATTTCAGTTTGTATTGATTTTCGAAGTTATTTATTTTTTATTTTTTAATCAAAATACCTTTTGAGTTTGTAACCAAACCTTATTTAATAAAAAAAGTTGTATTAATTATTAAGAAAGAAGCAGAGATATAAATATTTAAATTTCAAATAATCGAACCATTATATCGCCGAGCTAAGATGGACGGAGTTGATGAATTTCCTCATTCCCAGTATGAAGTGAAACAGGTAAGAGCTTAGGCACATATCAAAAAGAAAAAAGGTTAGCCATAATATCACTCTTTATTTATATTGTTTTGATATGTATTTTTGTTCGTAATGAACAGTGACATATATAAAAAAAAACGAAGGTGATTTGAGTACATGATTTAAGAATTTTTGGTATAGTAATAGCTAGACGATTGCTTGCAGCAGATAAACATATGTTAGCAAATTATTCTGAAACCACTTCTTCGTAGTGGAAGCCCCCTTGGCCCATTGGTTGAACAAGGGTTAATTAATGCTTCTACACCCAGAGGTCTGGGGTTCGAGTCCCAGATACTGCGATTTATTAATAAATTTGCAGATTATTGGAGGCAAGTGTGCAGGAGATCTCCAGCGATGTACAATTATAGCCGTTCGCCAGGATTCTACGCAGAGAGGGAAGTGTCCATCAAGAGCATAAAGAAGGAGGTGAAGGAGGTGAGTATGAAGAAGAAGGTGAAGAAGGTGTCGTCTGTCGTGGATCTAATAAGGGTCGGAAGGAATTGTCCGTTGTAGAATCGTCTATGTAACAGTTCTCATAATTTGCAATAAATAATAAATCCAGACGTTAAAAAAAAACCACTTCTTCGTAAAAAAAAAGGAACAAGTTATCTCTAATGCACCGAAACTCAAACTAATCACCAAACTTGAAATTTTCTTGCCTCAAGGGAAATATGATATAGAACCCATATATAGAAAAAAAAATAAAAATTATATATATATATATATAGAAATAAAAATTATATATATATATAGAAAGAAAAAAGAAATTGTTAAAAATGCCCTTTTTTCAATACCCCTTTTCAAAAATGCCCCCTTTGAGAGTTCATTTTTAAGTTTACACTCTTTTAATTTTTAATGACCATTTTACCCTTATTCGAAACAAAATTATGTCCACAAAATACAAAATATTTTTTGGCGGGAAAAGTGATCCCGCAATTTTCCCGCCAAAACACTTGTAAAAACCTTTAAAATACTTTGTAAAATTTTCCCGTAAAAATTTTTCCCGCCAAAAATTTTTTTTGCGGGAAAAGTGATTCCGCAATTTTTTTGGCGAAATTTGTTTTGGCGGGAAAAATTTACAAGGTATTTTAAAGGTTTTACAGAGTATTTACAAGTGTTTTGTAAGGTTTTACAATGTATTTTACCTTATAACTTGTAAAACCTTATAAAATAGCTTGTAAAATCTTATAATATCTTATAAATACCTTATAAATACGTTGTAAAACCTTTTAAAATACATTGTAAAACCTTATAAATACCCTGTAAAAAACCTTTAAAATACCTTGTAAATTTTTCCCGCCAAAAATTTAACGCCAAAAAAAATGCGGAATCACTTTTCTCGCAAAAAAAATTTTTTGGCGGGAAAATTTTACAAGGTATTTTAAAGGTTTTACAAGTTTTTACAAGTGTTTTGGCGGGAAAAATTGCGGGATCACTTTTCCCGCCAAAAAATATTTTGTATTTTGTGGACCTAAATTTGTTATATTTCCTTATATATTTGTGATATCTTTTATTAAAAGAAGAGTAATTTAGTCATTTTGTACATAAAAAGGGGTATTTTTAAAAATGGACAGCCAAATGGGGCATTTTTGAAAAGGGGTATTGAAAAAGGGGCATTTTTGTGAGTTTCCCAAAAAAATCATTTTGTTAATCATGTGGATTTATCATGTGAAGGAATATATGGTTATATATATATGCTTTTATCTATTCTAGGCCATGTGCGTAAAAACAAAACGCAAAGAAACAATTGTAACCTTATCCCGGAACCAGCCAGACTTGGACGGTGTGCATAGCCAGAGTTAAAGGCCAATGACATTCCTCATGATTGCGTTATCTTTGTACTCCGGAGTATATCACAATTAGTTCTTCAAATTAATCCATCATCTCCAATAATTTGTACGTTGATACAAACATACATTTCATCTTCTAATCTTCACAACATACAATGATCCTATTTTTCTTGTCGTAGACCGGATGATCAAGATCACGATTGGAAGTAATGACATGCAATTATACCGGGAGATTAGGTCTTGTCACATTAAAGAGTTTCGTCCATGACATAAAACCACCATTCTTGATCTTGCTTGTGACCCACGACTCAATGTACATAGTTGTGATACATTGTCGTATCCAATGCCGCAATAATAGTGAAACGAATCAAGATTCAAGGAACTTATCCTTCTAACTTGTTTCAGATTGCGAGCTTGCCTAAATCAAATCTGCATAACAGCGACAGGCAAACGAACAACTTAGCGATCAAAAGATATAAATTAAAAATAATAAAAATAAATTAAATTAAATTAAATTAAACTATATAAAATATAATCAAAACTAAACTTAATTAAATATAATTATATAAATTTATAAAAATCTAAAACAAATTAAACTGAATTAGATTTAAATAAATCAAATTAAATATAATCTAAATTATAATTAATCTTATTAAATTATAATTAATCTTATTAAATTAAAATAAAATATAATAACATTATAATTTTAATTATTTTTATAATAATAATATTTTAAATAATATTTTTAGTTCTATCTATTAAATTCATATTTTTTTTATCTTTTTCAAATTTTATATTAAAAAATTTTTTATATTAAAAAATTTTTTATATAAAAAATAATCCGGATTCGGATATCCGGTTATTTTTACGGATATCCTAAATCCAGATATCTAGATGAGACGGATCTGTTTTTTTAGGGTATATGGTATAACTAAAATTTACGTTGGTGTGTTTTTTTTTTAACGAATGAAAAAGGAATAAAAAAACAATTAATGAAAAGAAAAAAATAATAAATGTCATTAGATAAAGGAAAGTGAGCTAAGTCGTTCCGTAGCTTCCGCCGTCGCCGTTCAGATGACCACCGCCGAGTTAAATCCATTACCGTCTCGCTCCGTTTTTCTCGGTGTCGACGTTGGCACTGGAAGCGCCCGTGCCGGTAATCCTTCTGTCCTTTTTTCCAGAATTAAAATCTCGTCAGTTTTGAAATATTGTGGTGTTCTTAGATTCGTGAGAATGATGCCTGTTGATTTAGTGGCGATGAAATTTGATATCAGTCTTATATAATCGATTCTTTTGAGTGATTTCAATATTGAAAAATCGACCTCTATTGCACCGGAACAATTTACTTCAAACACTCCACGATCGCTCCAAATTAAGGCAATGCAAATTTGGTTTGTAGCTTAAGTTGATTACTTGATGCAGGTTTGTTCGATGAAAGTGGGAAGCTTCTAGGATCTGCTAGTAGCCCAATACAGATTTGGAAGGATGGGGACTGTGTTGAGGTAATTAGTTTGGATAAGGGAGATCGAGTTCAAGTGCTACTAAGTCATTGCTTATTTGTTTAGAGATTAACTTTGACATTCATGATTTTATTGGAACAGCAATCTTCAACCGATATTTGGCATGCAGTTTGTGCTGCTGTGAAATCTGCTTGCTCTCTTGCAAATGTTTCGGAAGTAGAAGTGAAAGGAATTGGCTTTGCTGCTACGTGCTCTCTCGGTTTGTAGCCTCTGCTTTGTGTTGATGCTTTTCTTTTTTTGGTGCTAAGGAAGAGAAACTTTAACACTAACAATGTAACGTTGTTTTTGTTTGTAGTGGCGGTCGATGCTGAGGGTTCCCCTGTTACAGTGTCTTGGAGTGGTGATTCAAGACGAAACATTATTGTATGGATGGACCATAGAGCTGTAAAGCAGGCAGAAAGAATCAACTCATTTAATTCTCCAGTCTTGCAGTACTGCGGTGGCGGTGTTTCTCCAGAAATGGAGCCACCAAAAGTAGGTAGCAGTTTCTTAAAGATGCATTATGTGATTGCTTTCTGCTTGTTTGAGATTGACGGAAAAAAGAATTCTCCTTTTGCAGCTTCTATGGGTGAAAGAAAATCTTAAGGAGTCTTGGTCCATGGTGTATAAGTGGATGGACTTGAGTGACTGGCTGTCCTACAGGTGCGGTCAGGCCGTTCGCTCTTTTAACCTTTTCGCCCTGTTGAGATAATTGTCTTTGCTCTCCCTGATTCCTTTTGTTTCCTATTAGAGCTACTGGAGATGATACACGTAGTTTGTGCACCACAGTATGTAAGTGGACTTATCTTGGCCATGCACACATGCACCAGATGAGTGAGAAGGCTTCTCGTGATATGGAAGCGTGTGGATGGGATGATGAGTTCTGGGAAGAAATTGGCTTAGGCGATTTGGTAGATGGGCACCATGCTAAGATCGGTATGCATATTTTTTTGTTTCCTTTTGTTGTTAGAAATGCTGATAAGGAACTGCGAAATCTCTACTTTTACCTTGTAACAATGCTATTTCTATCGGTAATTAGGACGAAGTGTGGCTTTCCCTGGACATCCTCTAGGTAACGGTCTAACTGCAACTGCTGCTAAGGTAAGTTTTTTACAGAGCAACCACTTAAAATTAAGAAAATCGAGGTGTTCAGATACAAGAGCAAGCACTTTATATCTTCTGTGGGTCTTAGAGAATGCTTAGTTGTTAGGTCTATATTTTCATTCTGTACATATATTTCCCATTTATTCTCTAGTTTTTCATTATTCACAGGAACTGGGTCTGTTAGCTGGAACTCCTGTTGGGACTTCACTCATTGATGCTCATGCCGGTGGTGTTGGGGTCATGGAAAGTAAATCAGATTCAGACTCCTTGACGAAAGGTATACATGGCTATTATAGTATAGCGTAACGTGATATATATGTCTCTAAGAATTGGCATTTTCAGTGTCAGATGTGGATACCTTATGCTCTCGAATGGTCTTGGTATGTGGCACATCAACTTGTCATATGGCTGTTTCCCGTGAAAAGCTGTTTATTCCTGGCGTGTGGGGGCCTTTTTGGTCAGGTACAGACACTTTTGGTTTCTATTCTTACTTTTTTATGTATGAATTCTCACTCTTGTTTTTCCAAAACAAACAACTATTGTAGCAATGGTTCCGGAGTATTGGCTTACAGAAGGAGGACAAAGTGCTACTGGAGCTTTACTTGATCACATCATCGAAAATCATGTCGCTTCTCCCCGTCTTGCAAATCGTGCTGCTTCCCAGAGTATAAAATCTTCCTCTTTTTACTTCTCTTGACGAAATATTTGATTGAATGCTATAGTTTGTTTTGCACTTGCCATTGTCTCGATCTCTTGCAGAAGTTTCTGTGTTTGAACTCCTGAACAACATTTTGAAAACAATGGCTGAAGATACGAGTTCTCCATTTATATCTGCCCTTACCTCAGACATGCATATCCTTCCCGACTTTCACGGAAACAGGTGACTAAAACAGAGAGTTCTGCTCTGTTTCTTCTCTTTTTGAGCTATGTTGATTCAAAGCTGTATTACAGATCTCCCGTTGCAGACCCAAATTCGAAAGGAGTGATATTCGGAATGTCTCTTGACACATCCGAGAAGCAGTTGGCTCTTCTATACCTCGCCACAATTCAGGGAATTGCATATGGTACACGTCATATAGTAGAGCATTGCAATGCTCATGGTCACAAAGTAAGTTTTCTCCACCTTTCTTCACACATCGTTCTATAGAAACAGTACAAGACATTCACTTCCACAGGAAACAAAAACAGCCTCATATTTCTCTGTCTCTACATGTGATGTTAGATTGATACACTGCTTGCTTGTGGCGGCCTTTCAAAGAACCCATTGTTCATCCAAGAACATGCTGATATAGTTGGTATATTACTAACCACACTCATTTTCCTCTTCTATATTTGAACCAATCACTAAAGTAATCCAGTAGTAATCTTACTAGACCGATCTATTGGCAGGTTGTCCGATTATTCTTCCCAGAGAAAGCGAGTCTGTTCTCTTAGGAGCAGCAATTCTTGGAGCAGTTGCTGGCAAGAACTATCCTAGTCTCCATGATGCCATGAAAGCTCTTAACGCAGCTGGACAAGTATGCTCTGATCTAACTACTTTGCTTGATTACCCAATTCTTACATTGATAATGTCATTGTCCAAAATCTCAGGTTGTCCATCCCTCATCAGACCATAAGATTAAGAAGTATCATGACGCCAAATACCTTATTTTCCGTAGCCTCTACGAACAGCAATTGTCTCACCGTTCCATCATCAACGAAGCTCTTGCATAATGTTTCTGTTCAACAAAAACTGTATAGTTCTCTGCAGCAACACATTCAACTTTCTTTTGCTACTTTTTCAAATATTGATAATAATCGGCTTTGATTGCTCTTCTTGACTATGTATATGAATAATACAATAATGTTCATGAAACTTGGGAAATTGGAAATAAAACAAAAACCAGTGTGTGCTACCGAAACCAAAACCGTAACAAATCACTACATGTTATATTTGGTCTCACTTGGACATCATCATTCTCTTTAAAAAAACCCGAACGGAGAAATATAAACACTCCTGATGAATAAAAGTCTATCTTCTTTCAATAATGTCAAAAGGTAAATAATAAAGAAAATGAAACATCGATATCCAAATACTGCTGGCTGACTTAGTTCCAAATAAAAAAAACCAATTATCGTTTATTAAATAGTAGTATTATACTATTGTTAACGAAAAGTTCTTTGGTTTAAATATTCTTACCCAAGACTTTTTTAGGGTGGCCGATCTATAGTATTAATATTACCTACTACGCATAAACTATAAGTTAAGCACATAAAAATTACTATAATACATGCTTAATTGTAGACAAAATCTAAGAATTCAAAACAAATTCAAGTGTGGCTATCATAATCGAACATGTACACCACTTAATCATAGAGTTGACACTTTCTCCCTTATAATATTAAAAGAATCATACCAACAAATTTCTCTTCATGATTCTTCCAAGCTTATATAAAACCATAAGCAAATACCATTTGTTCAAGCCTCACCCAAAATGGCTCCTCCTAGTTGTGTTTCGGTTGCAATCACGGCTCTGATACTACTTGTAACATGTTGTCATTGCGCAACCTACCAAGAACAATTCATGGCTCCACAAAACGCAGTAAGAGCTCGTTTAAGGCTCAAACCGCTAAAATGGGACGCCAAATTGGCCCGTTACGCGCAATGGTGGGCTAACCAGAGACGCGGTGACTGTGCCTTGATCCATTCCAATGGACCCTATGGTGAGAATCTCTTTTGGGGCTCAGGCAATAGATGGAGTCCATCTCAAGCCGCCTATGGATGGTTGTCCGAAGCAAGGAGCTATAACTATAGATCTAACTCGTGCAACTCCCAGATGTGTGGCCATTACACACAAATCGTGTGGAAAAAAACACAGAAGATTGGCTGTGCTCACGTGATCTGCAATGGCGGAGGAGGCGTGTTCTTGACTTGTAATTACGATCCACCGGGGAATTTTCTTGGTACTAAGCCGTATTGAGAATGATCCATTTGTATATCTAAAGAAATACTCATGCCAAAAGAGGTTGTTCTTGTGTTTTAACTTTCTTTTTGTATACAATGTATTTTTTTATTGGTTTAAGTTTAACGTGAGATCGGCAAAACTACACAACGTATGTTTTTCCAAACATTTTCTTATGTGTGTTTGATGTGAGAGCCTTTTTTGGCTAATAAGACTAACAAATCATATTATTCTCAGATTTTGGACCGTAATCTTAACCAAATATTAGACATTTCTTAACAACTACAATCTTCTTGGATGAGTTTTCTCTGTCATAAGGCTTTTTTGAAGAAACTTTTTTCTCATAAAAAAAATTTGCAAAGTGAAATTTCTCAATTTGACAGTAAGTAAACAACAGAAAGACAACTTTTCCCCAACAGAAGAAACAAGAGGGGAACAAGAACTCTAGAACCATCCCATATAGTTAGATCATTCCTTCCACTGCAACAGACATCACTTGCCCCTGTAATAAGATATGAGAAGGATTGAGTTTCAATTTTTTTGTTACCTAAAAATGCATTTGAATGTAAAAGTTTGTATCTATACATTCATGGAGAGACGAATAGAGAGAGATGTGAAAGAAGTGGTCAAAAGAGGATGATTACACTTACGCGTTCATCATCAGAGTTATGTTGTCTCCTTTTAGCAAAATCCTTCCTGAAATCCAGTTTTTGCGTGAGTGTTAGCACCAACCATTACAAAAACACATAACAATATGAGAAATGTGAACCAGAGTCTTGTAGAAGAGTGATTTGAGAGAGTCGCAAACAACTCACCAAGTGGTTTTCTGGTTTTCTTCTTGATGCTCACTTCCTCAGCCTCATCCAGCACCAAATTCATGTACTCATCAAAACCCTGCACAATGCAAAAGTTTTAAAATAACGAAACAATGAAACACTCAACGTCAACTAAACAACTCAACCAAGACACGACATTGATAAATCCTAAGCATCACAGAAAGAATTGAACTAATTGCTATCAATTGGTCCCTTTACTAATACCAAACAATGTATACAGAGTCTAGCTCCATGGTCTAAATAAATCAGTGGTACCAAAAGTTCGAACAAGAAATGGAACCCAACATTATATGACAAATTCCAAAATGTTCGAAATTTCACCTAAAAAGTCTAGCTTTAAAGATCAATCTCTTCTTCTCAAGAATGTCAAATTTTCTAGTTTAACCTATCAACGAAGCAAGAAAGTTCAAAATTTGAGCTAAGCTCGAAACAGGATGTGACTTACAGTAATTCGTCCCTCAATCCTCAAATCTTTCTGCTCAAAAAGCCAAATCTGAATCCGAGCTTTCTGCATCATAAGAACCAGACTCTATATAAGTACACATCTCACAACTCAATGGTTCCCAAATAGAGTTACAAGTGACGAAAATTAACAGAGTAATCGAAAAACTTACACTTTGGAGGAACCTGAAAATCAGATTCTGAAATCAAAAGTAAAGAAACCAAAAGTCAGAGTCAGTGAATATACAAGAAACAAGAGAAAAAAAAAAATCAAATTGGTAAAAGAGAAATGGAAGAATTTACAATGGGTTGGGTCATAATCCTCTGAACTTTGGTGCTCGCCATGGTTGCTGAAGTTGCAAGTGTTCTTCGGAGCTCGAAAACTCAGTGAAGAAGATTTTCTAAAACCCTAAAACTTGCAATATCAATTTCTAATTCGATTTTCTGATTTTTCTCTCTTAGTAGCGAGAGCAAAATATTTTACTTTTCGACTTTTATATATATTTTTACTCTTTAGTCCTCCGAAATCTGTTGGTTTTTCATTTTTCTCCCCGCAAAAAGTTAATTTGACTTTTTAGACCCATTACTACTATCTCCAAAACATAAGAAACAGAGTTTAAAGAAAGAAACATCGATCATGTTTACAATATTTCAAAACAAGAAACTGAGTCTACCTGAAGACGTTTGCTTGAATCTTAATTGAATAAAAATACTGAAACTTTCACCTTTAGATTACCATCTTTTTTAATAAATTACACAAAGTTAAATGCATCACTAGCACAACAACAACAACAGTAGCAGCAAAAGCTGGACATAGATATCACTACTTTGACTAATTGATGGAACAGAAGAAATACAGAAAGAATCAGCCTCTTTTTTTTTTTCTTTTACAACTTCTCGATAATGCGAAAGATAGAAAAGAGTTTCCTCAATCATTCGCCGTTGATCATTAATGACTGAAAAGGAACCTTTTTGATCTCTACAAAAGTCGAATAATCACTCTTCATCGGTTGTTTCCATGGCTCACCATCCATTTGCAAGAATGCATTTTTCCAATCACCTCCTCTTAGTTCAAATCTAATAGCAGCCGCCTGAAACGATAAACGGTTTAAGATCAAACCGAGGTTACACCAGTTCGGTATAGAGAAACTGCGGGTATATTTTGTAGTACCTGAGCAATGTGTTTAGCTGAGATGATTTGAGCCATTACAAATGATGCATGCCAACCTTGCTTTAAACCGAATATCTCTATCAGCCCGTCGTCACAATGCGCCTCCACAAATCCTCTCTGTTATAGAAAACCCGAAAACCGTTCTGTTAAAGCTTGTGGAGAAAGCGATAAAACCGAAGATTAGTGTACTGAATAAAAATTTACCTTCTCTAAATATTTTGGTCTGAGATTACCCCATGGATGTCTTCCACTTCCATAGTTATAAAGATTCAATACCACAATCGATCTCACACTATACAAAAACCAAACCAGAAAGATTGTAAGTGAAGCAATTTTTTAAGTTTTTTAATCAATGACAAGATTAGTTTTTTTGTACCTTTTAGGAACATGGATCTCTTCCCATTCGGAACAATTTGCCTTTTTAATATGGATTTTCATTATGTTTCTTAGTCCCCTGCAAATTCATCTTACCACAACATGTCAACACATCAACACAATAGGAGATAGTAGTTGAGTACAACATGGAAACAAAGGCATTTACTCTCTTCACTTGAAATGCTAACCTTAGACCTGGATTGTTGACACAAGGCGTGCAAAACCAACCCTGAGTGCAACTGTAACTCGAATAAATAATCTGCAAAACCAAAACGAGTGTGATTCATAATCTTATTACAAACCCAAAAAACCAGCTAATTAGTGCAACATAGACAATAATGAAGATTCTGATAATATAACAACCTTATTTGTAACAGGGCCTTGAGCTAGATACGGTTTCTCATTGCGAAGATGGTGGAATCCGTATGCAACTTGAGCATCCATACCTTGACAACACAAGAAAATACCAAATTACTTCAAAAGGTTAACTTTGTAGAAATTTATTTAGAATAATGAAAAGATAAAGTTAGTTAATGAATCCAAACCTATGCTAAAGTAGTTGTAGAACACTCCTTCATAAGACTTTGCTTTAGGAGGTACATCACCATCAGCATCCAAAGCCTGATCAAGTGCAGTTTCCTCTGTTGTAGGCTTCAAAGAATAAGGAGGATCAACGACTTCTCCAGATGGCATCGACACTACAATCTTCCAGCTATCTAATCGAGAAACGGAACCTAAAGTTGCTCGATGTAATGTTCTTTTCATAGCAGATCTCCAAGCAAAAGGGAATGAACCACCCCAACCAAAACTCCTGGAGAGGTCATTTCCTGTACCAAGAGGTATAACTCCAACAGGAGGAATATGTGATTTTCCGTCTTTATGAAGCTCACCGAGACATCCAAGAACCCAACCAACCGTACCATCACCGCCTGCTACCTGTCATCATCATCACCACTAACTTAGCAAATCTAATTCCAATTGCTAACTAATGCTTTGGAAGTAAATGTATATATAAATACTCACCATGATCCGCATCTTTTCTCTGCATTCTCTTGCACATTCATCTCCTTTCGCTGCCAATGTCTCCAAGCAGGCCAAACCGTACCGTACAAATTCATGAGGCTTCACTTCTGTGAGATCAAATACCTGTCATTGCAAAATCAACATGAGCTCACAAACTAATTACAAATACCAAAAGAGCACATACAAAAATAACTTCACAATACTCCAAATTATGTCATCCTTTAAACAACAACAAAATTTGCCTACAACAATTCAAGAAATAATAAAGTTTCCACTATTGCATGACAACAAAGGTTCTAACTTTTACTACCAAGAACATCAGCTAATCAAAATCCTACACATGAATCACAATCTTTTTAAGAAAAATCAGTTTATAACTTCTCCTTAACAAAATTAGAGAAGAAACAGAACATTTGATCATATCAGAACAACAAGAATGTCCTAGCTAAACCCACTAAACCAAAAACCAAAAACAGAGTAATTCCATTCACAATCTAACCACAAATCCAGTGAAGTCAAAAAGAAAGTAAACCCAAATCTAGATTTAAAATCTTATTCAAATAAGAAATGTACCAAAACCATGAATTAAGAATCTCAAGTTCATTTCAAAATTTAAGTAAAGTGAGCTCATTTCATAAGTTATCAAAAAAAAAAGTTTTGTTTTTGAAAGAGACCTGTTCTTCAGTCATCAATTGTTGAAGCCTCTCTTTAAGAACAGGACCATGACGACCACCACTTTTCGGGTTAATGAACACAACCATTGGCGCGTGAGGAGCCATATCTGCGGCGGCGCCGCCAGGAAGTAGCAAATGATCAGGAATCTCCGTTGAATCTTTCCGCTTGATACAATCTCTCATAGCTAGACGAAGATACTCAGGCATCGCTAGTCTCCCTCGAAGCTCTTCTCTGTCTATACCAACCAATGCAAGATTAGCAAAACCACAACCTTTCATCGTCACTGCATCGGTCTTCGCCGACGACGGTCTCGCCGCCACGAAATTAGTCGTCGATGCCTCGCCGACTGACCTCGGCGTCTCCTCCATTATCAAATTCTTCGAGAAACAAAAATTAAAAATAAAAATGAGACAATTCTCAATAAGACTAAATTGACAGTTCTGTGTTTTGTTTTTTAAGATTACTTTTCGAAGACAGAGCAAATCAAAATCGGTGTACTTCGATGTGCGTATTTAAACGTGTGTTGATTTTCCCAAAAAGAGTTTATTTTTTTATGACATTTTTAAAAAAAACGACAAGAAAAATGCCCCTCTAAGCACTGTGTATTTACATAATTGCCACTAATAAGTCTTCTTGATTTTTATGTGACCATTTTTTTAAGGCGAGTGACAAGGAAGTTTTCATAGTTGTACATTAAAATATTTTTTTATTTCTTACCCTAATATAGTAGAACCTCTATAAATTAATACTCGATAAATTAATAAACACGATAAATTAATAAATTTTGTCGGTCCCGAGTCGGGCCAGTGTAAAAATTAACCAAATTCGATAAGATAATAAGATAATAAGTTTTTTGAAATCTCTATGTAAAAATATAGTCCCAATAATATCATAAATTAATAATCATGATATATATATATATATATATCCCTGTGTAAAAATATACTTTTAGTGTTTTCATAAAAATAGCCAAAAGCTTTTGTAAGTTTTCAAATTTTGAATATGCATAATTTTTGTTTTAATAGTCGTATAGGTTTTTAAAATACAACAATGGATGTCACTATTTGTGAATTCACAATTGAAACAAAACTTTCTATAAATTAATATATAGTGTAAATTAATATTTATTAATTTATGGATAAATTAATATCACTATAAATTAATAAAATATTATGGTCCCAACATTATTAATTTATAGAGGTTTTACTGTACCTGCATATTTTGATATTTGACTATTAAATGCTGCTGCTTGTCACGTTAAGATAGTAAAAAGGGTAAAAGGGACAATTAAATGAAGCAGTGGACTGTGTCAGGATGTGACATATGGGCCGCATATTTATGATTATTGCCCTACTGGGTGTGCTGTGTTATTAAATCGTGAAGCTGCCCAATTCAATATTCATTTTTCTTTTCTGGTTAGGAGATATGCATTTCTATTTATTGCATCTTATAACCGGTGAGTTACATAACTATTTATTTGAATTTTCATTTTACATAACTCACGTATGGGCCGAGGTGTTGAATTTTAGGACCCATACAACAATTTTCTTATACTTTTAAGGCCCATTATAGAATATGGGTAAATGGTTTATAGTCCAATAGTGATGTAAAGGGGCCTAAACTTTCCACAAATGCTCTATACATTAATTCTCATGCGTTAGTTCTTCAATGTAAACAATCTTATGCAAAGGTAGAAAGGTGAGTAATTTGGATAAATCGAATAGATTCAATCCAAATGTAACTGAATAATCGATCCAAAAATGTATATATGTATGGTTAAAATTGTTCAACTGTTTAAACTTTAAATTGATAAGAAACCTGAAACCAAATTTTAATCGAAATAAAACTTAAATTCTTGTAAAAATTGAGAGCTGTTTAACTAAAGATAAAATCCGCATCACATCGCTTCATCTATAGCCGTCTTTATATTTTAGTTTTGTTTCTAGGGCCAACTTAATTATTTTCAGGATTTTAATAAATAAAAATGCAAATGAAAGTCATTCTTGTTATTGGTTAGGCATCCTTTTCCAATCATAAATAAAATTTGGTAGCTTTCAAATTAATCTTAAATTGGATCTTTAATAAAAACTGAAAAGTATTTAAAACGAGTCAGCATATAGAGAAGATATAAATAGGTTTGAGGGTAAAAAGTGCATAGAGTGATATAAATGGAAGGAAATCGGAAGACTTGCAGAAAGTTGTCGACCGTCGACGTGAGAGGTGGACATGTACACATATTCACATTTTATCAACGTCAAAGTCTTGAAACCGCGTCAAAGAAAAGATTTTACGAGTTAAAGGAAAACAAAAATCCAAACATTATGCGAATCAACATGTTTTCAGTTCGTTGTTTCTGAACGGAATCAAATTAGTTATATTCTTCAAGATGAGGAGTTTAAATTGTAAGGAAAAAAACAAATACACGTCATGCTATAATCTACATGGACTCGTGCATTTGGAAGTAGTGGGACGTAATGAGTCGGCATATGAACCCAAACAAGGCTTCAGCTCGATATTAGTTTCACGGCTAAATTAGAAAAAGCTTAAGTGAGTGGTTAAGGCTGCTGCTTAACCTCCTCTTCCTCTGACACTGAGGTTCGCCTATATATACGCTTACATAAAAAGATTAATATATAGACTATATATAGTGTATCTATCAGTTAACCAAAAAAATTTGAAGTGGGATGATTTTTGTATGATCCGGATGATGTTTATTAAAACAAATTATTGTATACTTATAATTAAAATATAATAAAATCAAATTGACAGTGTTTTAATTGTGTGATTTGTGTTTATCAATTCGAGTGGCTAGCCCTGTTTGGAAGTGTCATGGACTCGTGGTATTATAGTCTTGAACTGGGATGATACTAATATTCAATTATGCATGGATACATCATGCATATATATATATATATATATATATATCCAAGTTTTGAATATATGTAATTTCAAAGATTAGTCTGACTGAATATCATTAGAAATTCATTGATCATAAAAGAAAAATGCCTAAAATATAATATTGTAATTAAGGATGTTTTGAAAGAAATAAGTGTGGCATCATGTGACACTTGAATCACTCAAAGTACAACACATAAGAATTTGTATTTATCATAAGAAAGAAAAGCGAGCCATCAATGTGATTCGGCCCTACCAATAATGAACTTAATGGGTTTAGTTGAGATTTAAGAATGGGTTTTGTATCTTAATGACAGTTTAGTTTAATTTTTATAATAAATCCTTCATTACAGATTTTGATTTGCATGCCTCTGATCATTGGAGCATCAAATGGAGAGGCCCTTTATATATGAAATATGATACTTATCATTTACGTCAACGTACATTAGTTTATTTTCATTTTGGGTCATTTGCAAAATGAAATTCGTTTCAAAAATTAATCAACTGCTTAAATATCTTGCTTTTTATTTTGTTCAATACAACACCTCTTACTAACGTTAGCATACCATCGCTTATAGCAATAAAGATGAAATTCTCAATTCATATTTACATAAACAAGTAAGTTTGTCGGAAAAAATAGTTATTGTTTGCCACCATAGTGGAAGAACAATGGGGTTTTGAAACAGTGATGGTTGTTCTTTAACTATGTCAATGTGGGGTTTTTTATTGTTAGGTGTTCCCATGGACTTCCCATGGACTCTCTAAAATGTCTAAAATAGCTGAACAACAGAAAAGATTCCATGGAATAAATGTTTTGATGGTCAATAACTCCTATTTAGAATTTCACACATAAAGTAATTATTGGATTCCACCTTGGCTTGAAGAGGTAATGGCATGAAATCAAAACCCACAAGCTTAATAATCGGATATCGATAGAAAAACGTAGAGTTTGATAAATAAAATGACTTTAAAAAGCGATTATCGTTATGACGAGGCATAATTAAATTATTATACTGGAAATAGAACAAATGATAGAATTTGGTGAAATATATTAATAGAATCCTTATCGCGAAATGAATATTCTAAATAAAACGTTTTTACTCAATAATTCTTGTGTTCGGGGTTCTATTCCATTAGTACTCGGATGTTTCGATATTTGGTGAATTATGAATACAAAAAACTTTGGACAAGTGAAGAACTAAATTGCGCTATCTAATCTTAGACTTATGATAGTCTCTCTATACATTAAATAAGTGTAGAGAGAAAAGAAATCGCATTTAAAATTTTTGCTCCTTTAAAATGGAAAAGGTAGACCTTTTTGGGGAGTCCCTAACGCGTCAAAGAGAATTCAACTTTTTCATGATGAATACATTGATTGCACAACTAGTCGGTACCTCTCATCTTTAATTGGCCTACAATATTATGGTGGAAAAAAATTGACTCAAACATTGAATAGATTTTATAAACTTAGAGAGGAAAGTGTTAGCTGTTTTGTTAACAAAATGTTACAAGCTCGTCTATAAAATGTTTTGTGAAGTTTAGAAAACTCAAGTTTCCTTTTCATGACTTAAGTACTTAGCTGTTTTTTTCTACACTCTACCATTCTTTTAATGATTAGTAACACACCAACACTTAGGGCTTGATTGGTTCTCCCGCTAGCACCCTCCTAGCGGTTGCTAGCGGTTGGTTGCGGTTGTTAGCGGTTGGTACCAATCATAGAAACCGCTCCGTCCCGCTTCGAACCGCTCGAAATCGCTGAATTTCAAAAGCTCCTTCCTGCAAGCGTTTGCGGTTGCGGGCGGTAGCGGCTGGATTAAAAAAAAAAAAAAAAAAAAAAAAAAAAATCAAACATTTACTTATAATTATTATAATATATATTAATCCTATATATATCTTTAATCTTTGTATCACTTTGTTTCGATTTGTTTTCTCGAATAGAAACTCACTTGCTTTTTGATTGAATTCAACGTTATTTACAGTTTGTCCCATTACTTAATGCAATTTTTTATGTTAAATCAGATGCATAAAGTACTATCTTGTTACAAAATTTCTTTATTTTTGAATAATTATTTAGTACTTTATTTATGGTTTTAATTATTAAGCATGTTCAAATTTTTCTAATATTATCATAATAATATATTGGTGTTTTTATTTCTTTTTTTGTAATATTTTTTATTTATTTTGGTCATTTTTTTATTTAACTGCTATCGCATCCGCTGGTTTACCAGTCATAAAACTCCCGCAAACGCACCCATTTTCAAACGCTAAACCAGTCGTTCAAAACGCTTGAAAACGCTTAAAGCCGCAACCGCCCGCTTCCGCAAACTCCCGCAACCGCAACCGCAACCGCTGCGTTTAAACCAGTCAGACCCTTAATTTGAATATGAAAAAGCTATTGGTTTAATTTATTTGAAACGGTTTAGGAGTGGATCAATTTTACGGTTTGTCTCACTCTAATTATGTTTTCAAAATTCTATCGCATAAGATAGTGCATTTTAACTAGGGCAAACTTTTCATTTCCATTTATAACTCGAAATAAAAATTTATGTTATATTCGGAACAAATTTATAAATTGAAAACTTATACATAAACATCTGAGTATTAAATTATTTAGTAATATTGAAGCACTATAAAACATTTTAGTATTGCTGTCAAAAGAAAAGAAAAAGACAGAAATAAAGGGCAAAATAGTAAATAAGTGAGATAGGCATAAAAGACACAGTAGGTCGACAAGAGTTGTACGTGAAGTTGTAATAAATGCAGAAAGCTGAAACTCTTTAACTTCTTTTCAAACAAACACTTTTTTTGTTTATCGGTCTTCACAATAAAACTATTCTCTTCTTTGCGTCAGCTTTTTTTTCCCTTTTTCTCTCTAACTACACGACAATTTCCATTTTCTCGGAGACCATTATTTTGGATCCAAGAAGAACCCAAAGACCCGATCGTAGACATGGTACACAATTACACATTATTCGGTTTGCAATGTAAACCAGAACAATAGGTCAATCGAATATAGTCCAAATCTGAATACGAAGAAGTTTATTCGTTATGTCCGCATTGGTCTACTTCATGTTATATATTGTTAGTTGATTTAATCTTATATGTCTCATTTACATAACAAGAAAATTAAATGTGTGGGGATTTTAATAGCAATAAGTCCGAGTCGCGGATGCATTGTCTCTTCAAAGTTCTATTCATCAGTCTCTAAAAGCAATAGTGAGTTATTTATTTTGCTTGATTTTGATCAAAGATTGAACTTATGCTGGTTAATAATCTTTATATTGGATAATGTGGCTAAAGACGATGTAACCAAGCGTTTTGAGGAACACAAATTAGAAGAACTCTTATTCATATAGTTCTCAAATGTTTTTATATAATCGGATATACACACATGTAAAGTTTATTAGAGACACCATAGAATAAAATAAGTAATTGGCGCTACAAATTTCATTTAAACTAATTCGAATAATCTAAACTACAACGCTAAATGAATCGTCAATATAAGCTTAGTGACAAACTGACAATGTTAGCGCATACATTTAGTAATTATAATAATTAGTTGCAAATTTACTATATATTTTTCTAAATCATTACTACGCTAATACTAGTAATAATTAAAAGAAATGATTCGAAAGTTGAAAGAAGAGGTGTAGAATTGGACAAGAGAAGAGTATAACAGAGAAAAGTTTGGTGTAAAAAGGCTGCAAAGGAGTTTGTTAAAAAGTGAGTGAACTCGATAAACGCGTAACCCTAAAGGCAAAGCGTGCGTTACTCTTACCCCAATTATTTTATCTTTTCTACTTTTTCTTTCTTTCTATAGAAAATGATTACCGCATTTTTAAAGCTAGTATTTGATTTATTTTTATAACGACTACAATATTTCATGACGATGGTAAATCGCACGAAAAAGAGTAATGTGATTCGACTACTAGGCCGGTTTTTTTCCCCTTTGTTTTGAAGTTGTCAACGATTAGTTTTTGGGTATTCATTATGAATCTCGTTGTTTATTATTCATTTTATAATAAGTTGGATTTCATAGTAAATCAAAAAGAAAGTGTAAAACGTATATAATTGTTGTATGAAACATGAATATATATATATTTTTACTTTCCTTTCATGTGGAGTCTGTAGGCTATATCTATAGCATTATTGGTTCTGAAAATTGAATCTTTCGTAGGTACAGTATTAAGTTTCGTAGACATATTACAATGATGAGATGTAACAAATGAAATAAGGACAATTTGTTTGGTGTAGAAGTAAGAGTCATGTAGCACAAAAAGATTGTCTATTAAATGGTCTCTGAATTTATTGGGTCGGCTCGCACATCTCGGCACATGTGATGACCTTACCATTCTTGTCTCTGCATTTAATATTCTTTATCCAAATAATGATACAAGTGAAGTTGGTAACAAAATCAATCCTCAATGTTTTGTAATTTCTTTCCTTGTTCCAAAAGGATGTCAAGCTGTCGTGCAGCCATTGGCTATTGTGATTTGGTGTAATTCAAGTTTAGCGTTGTTATCTTGCTTCGATGGAAAGACATTTAATCAAATTTATGATCTTTAAATCGAGGAAATGCATTCGCAACCCTTATGTTACGTTCTTTTCAATTTGTTTTCCGGTTCTTCTGCTAGAAAAGTTAAACGTTCTTTTCAAAATGATTGTGACACTTTGGATTGTATTTCAGTTCCAAATCTAAAAGCAAGATTTTTTTTTTTTTTTTTATCTAAAAGCAAGACTGGCACATGATCGATACATTAAACACACAGAAGCTATAATAGTTTGAAGCAATAATTGTCTAAAAACTTGTACTCTAATTCTCTCAATTTTATAAATATGTAAATTCTTATGATAGTAATAAATAGCTTAAAAGACATGAATCAAAATTATGAGTTTTTTTTTAAAATAACATCAAAATTGTGATATTTTCATGTAATATATATCTTCTTTCTTTTTTTGTCCAAAGGAGTAAAAAATATTCAAACTCGTAAAAATTTATGTGTTCTACCTTTTAATTTTATCTTGTTTTTTGTTTTTTAACTTCAAAGTTAAGTTTTACTCCAAAATTTACTACTACAATTTATTTCCAAAATTCTAACTAAAATAAAATACTCCAATTAAAATAAAAATAAAAGAGCTTTTGGATCGGCGGAAAAGAGACAGGAGAGAGATAAAAAGGCAAATACGAAAAGGTAAAAAAGCTTTTTGAGTCGATTCCTTTTGCAGGGATTGCGTGTGAATTACAGATATTTCGTTTTTAAAGCTAAACAAAAACAAAACAAAAAACCCAAAAAAAAGATTTTAAAAAGGAATAAAAAAACTCACAAGTCTTCAACAGCGCGTGACATACACGGATCAGCACCTAAGCTTATCACGAGTCACAAAAGTACTCAAGCAATTGTCGTACACTCGCCACTTTAAAACGCGTGAACACTTTTGTCTCATTACTCTGACTAGATTCAAACTTTTATTTCGTCATCAAAACTTTATTAGTTGCTACCTTTTTTTATTTTCCACACTCATCTGAAATTAGTAATTTAATTTTTGCTTTTTCCAAACGTTTAATTAGTACTAGTAAACATCAATATCAAATTTCTAATCTTTTCCATATAAAGTTAATTTTCAACCGTATAGCAGCAACTTACAAAAAACGTTAAAATGTTCTTCCATCTTGTGCATGAACTTGTAGTCTTTGATGGTTATTTAAATAGAAACACTAATATCTTCTACAATACTTATATTACTACAGTACACTAAATAAAAGAATTACGAAAGATAGACACTGAAAACAGAGCATCGTACTCGTCTTTTTTAGACCTATCTCGGTACCTATTTTGAGTATTAATTCTCTGTCAACACAAATATTTTAATCTTAACAATTACTAGATGATAATTGGTCTAAATATGAAGAAATTAACCAATTTTCAAACCAAGTTAATGACTTTGAGGCATTTGTCCCACTATAGTCTATAGCCGCAGACACAAAAAGGATACTTTCGTAATTTCAAATGATGCTCCTTATAATATTTGGCGTCGAATAAATTCAAATAGATTAAACATTGAAAAGCTGTAATGAGAGAGTTTTTAAGTTCTTGTGAAGGCAAATGATCCAATCTTTCCTTTTCTTCAACGATTTCTTCTTTTTCCCACGCGCTCACACACACTGCGAAAACCACAGAAACAGAGAAAGAGAAAGACAATTCAAACAAAAGCTTCGTTTTTTTACCTTTCTGTTGATCGGCTTTTGTTTTTCCTGTAAAAAGCCATCTTTTGTGTTTGATCCTTTCTCTTTTTTTTTACCTGATAAAACAACTTTTTTCCTCTGCATTTTTTCGTGACCCTTCACATTTTAAATATCTTGTGGCCGGTCCAAAAAGTTCTTTATGCAAAGGTTTCTTCTTTCTTTATAAGATAAACAAAAGTTGAAGAAACCAAAAAACAAAAAACTTCTTGTTGAGAAAGTTTTCTTTGAGATGAGAGCAGATTTGATTACTATACAGCAAACGCTGACGCCGGAAGCAGCGACGGTTCTTAACCAGTCGATTGCGGAAGCGACACGTCGTAACCATGGCCACACGACACCGTTACACGTGGCAGCTACTCTCTTATCTTCTTCCTCTGGTTATCTCCGACAAGCTTGTATCAAATCTCACCCTAACTCTTCTCACCCACTCCAGTGTCGAGCTCTTGAGCTCTGTTTCAGCGTCGCCCTCGAACGTCTCCCTACAACTACTATAACAACCACTACTTCGTCGTCTTCTTCTTCTTCTCCGTCGCAAACGCAAGAACCGCTTCTTTCAAACGCTTTAACCGCAGCTTTAAAACGCGCTCAAGCTCATCAACGACGTGGTTGTCCTGAGCAACAGCAACAACCGCTTTTGGCCGTGAAAGTTGAGCTTGAACAGCTTATTATATCGATTCTTGATGACCCGAGTGTGAGTCGGGTCATGCGTGAAGCTAGCTTCTCTAGTCCCGCCGTGAAATCAGCGATCGAACAGTCGTTGATTGGTAACTCTGTTTCTAGTTCGAGACAAACCGGGTCACCCGGAATTATTAACCCGTCTGCAATTGGGTTTGGTTATCGATCCGTACCGGCTCCGGTTAACCGGAATCTTTATCTTAATCCCCGGTTACAACAACACGGCGTTGGGATGCAAAGTGGGATGATGATACAGAGGACAGATGAAGCGAAACGGGTCATCGAGATTATGATCCGAACCCGGAAACGTAACCCGGTTCTCGTCGGCGATTCAGAGCCTCAAATTCTGGTGAAAGAGATTCTAGAGAAGATCGAGAACGGCGAATTTTCCGACGGTCCGCTTCGTAATTTCCAGGTGATTCGTTTAGAGAAAGAATTAGTTTCACAATTGGCGACGAGGTTTGGTGAAATCTCCGGTTTGGTGGAGACTCGGATCGGTGGTGGAGGTGTTGTTCTTGATCTCGGCGATTTGAAATGGTTAGTGGAACATCCGGCGGCGAATGGCGGAGCTGTGGCGGAGATGAGGAAGCTTCTGGAGAGATTCAAAGGAAGGTTATGTTTCATTGGTACGGCTACTTGTGAGACTTATCTTCGATGTCAAGTTTATTATCCATCAATGGAGAATGATTGGGATCTTCAAGCTATTCCGATCGCCGCCAAATCGTCTCTTCCGGCGATATTCCCAAGGTTAGTGCTTTATTCAAATTGAAGTTTTGATTTTTTTTTCATAATTGAAGTTTTGATTTTTGACAAGGTTTCAATTTTACTGATTAGTTTTTGTTTTGATTAGACTTGGGAGCAATAACAACAACAATAACAACAACAACGCTATGTTATTAAGCAACAACATCATTTCAATTGAATCGATATCTCCGACGAAAAGCTTTCAGATTCCGACGGGTAAAATGAGCTGTTGCTCTCGGTGTTTGCAGAGTTATGAAAACGACGTAGCTAAGGTGGAAAAAGATTTAACCGGAGATAACCGGTCGGTTTTGCCACAGTGGTTGCAGAACGCTAAAGCTAACCATGATGGTGACAAGAAACTGGTAAGTATTTTGATTGTTTTCCAAGATATTAAGAAAATAGAATGTGAATTAAATCTTGATTTTTGTTTTTGGTTTTCGTAGACTAAAGATCAACAGATTGTGGAGTTGCAGAAGAAATGGAACGAATTATGTTTGCGTTTACATCCGAATCAGTCTGTGTCTGAAAGAATGGCTCCTACGTTGTCTATGATAAAATTAAACACAAGATCGGATATAACTCCACCGGGGAGTCCGGTTGGGACAGATTTGGTTCTTGGACGGCCCAACAGAGGTTTATCCTCACCTGAGAAGAAGACCCGAGAAGCGCGTTTTGGAAAGCTAGGAGATTCATTCGATATCGATTTATTCAAGAAGCTACTAAAAGGCTTAGCGAAAAGCGTTTGGTGGCAGCACGATGCAGCGTCTTCGGTAGCAGCAGCGATTACAGAATGCAAACACGGTAATGGGAAATCGAAGGGCGATATATGGTTGATGTTCACAGGTCCAGACAGAGCCGGGAAGAGCAGAATGGCATCTGCGTTATCGGATCTTGTATCGGGAAGCCAACCGATAACCATCAGCCTCGGTTCTGGTTCTAGGACAGATGATGGTTTAAACATCCGTGGTAAAACAGCGTTGGACAGATTCGCAGAGGTGGTTAGGAGAAATCCTTTTGCAGTTATTGTTTTGGAAGACATTGATGAAGCAGATATATTGCTACGTAACAACGTGAAGCTAGCGATGGAACGAGGGAGAATCTGTGATTCGTATGGGCGCGAGGTTAGTCTAGGGAACGTCATTATAATCCTTACCGTAAATTCATCGCTCGGTTCAGCGGAAAATGTTGCTTCTATCGATGAAACAAGACTAGAGTCTCTGGTGAACAAAAGATGGCAGTTAAGGCTCTCTATTTTCAACAGCAGCAAAACCCGAAAACGAAAACCGAATTGGCTTTATAGCGACAATGACCAAACAAAACCGAGGAAAGAGATCTGTTTCGACTTGAACGAAGCAGCCGAATTCGATTCATCGAGCGATGTAACAGTGGAGCACGATCAAGAAGATAATGGCAACCTCGTTCACAAGCTAGTCGCTTTAGTAGACGATGCTATACTCTTTAGACCGGTTGATTTTGATTCGATCAAGAGCAAAACCGCGGAATCTATAAAGAAACGTTTCTCTAACGGTCTCGCGGATGGATTAACGGTGGAGATTGAAGACGATGCTTTGGAGAGAATAGCCGGTGCGATTTGGCTAAGTAAGATTAGCTTAGAGGAATGGATTGAAGAAGCAATGGGTTCGAGCTTGAATAGCGTGAAATCTCAAGCTTCTTCTTCAGAAGATTCTGTGATTAGGATTGAGCTTGAAGATGATTTAAATGATCGAATCTCCGGAGGGTATCTTCCGAGTAGTATCAGGACGGTGGTCGTTTGAGTTTTTCTTCTTTCTTTCTTTTTTTCCCTGTGAGGGGTAGATTCGTAATTATGAGAATTGGTGAGGGTAAAAATGTAAATATTATGATGTCTCCCAACCGTCTTTTTGGCGGGGTGGGAAAGAGTTCGGTAAAACATTTAAAAACAGTAAAAAAAAAAAGTTTATTATTAAAATCAACGGCTGAGAATATACAGGCTTATATATGAAAGAAAGTAGAAAGTTAGATACTACTTCCACAAAAAGAAATGGAGGAATCTCAAGATATTAAAATGTTGAAAAAATAATGAAAAATAGAGGTTTTTATTGGGGACATAGTGGATATTTTTTAAAATTCAAGGTTACATTTGATTATTCTTTCGTATGTTTCTTCTTGGAGTTTTGTGGAATATATTATAGTCTCTTAGCAGATCGAATTTTATGGAAAAACTATATAATAAGTTTTGTAATATTCAGGAGACATTAATTTCAGTAGAAAGTTTTGTACTTTTTAAATATTAGGTGGGTTCGGCTAGTATGTGGTTTGTCTTTATTTCACCTTTTTAGAATGAAAGCAGCAAATCCAACCACTCCCATGGACCAAATATTTATTAAATAAAATCCTTCGACAATATCATACTATTAATAATAATAACTCATAGCTTTTTTTTTTATATATTTATATGACATTTTTGTTGGAATTTTTAGCTAATGATTTAATATCATTCGAGATAAGTTGGAGTAAAGCGAATATTCGTGCTAAATCAAAGTAGTGATTAGTGATATTAATACAAGGAAGATTGATAATGATTTTTTTAACAAAAAAAGGTTGATAATGTTTCTTACTTGATAGCCAATTCAAGGAACCTCGTGCATGTTTATATTCGTTATTTTGTATAGTTCCGGTGGAGTTGTTCCACTATATGATGTTTCTAATCACTTTAATTATTCGTATACAACAAATTTTGGACATGGTGTGGTCTTACTTATAAAAATTTAAAGCATGAAAGAAAATTCTAATCTCATAGCTCATATTCTTCCGTTTTGGGGTCAACACTCAACAGCTTATATTATCTAAACCACCATAGTTTTTAGAATTTTGGATTTATATATTGTATTATCTGCTCTCTTTTTAAAATATAAATCAACAAAATAATAATGTTATTCACATTTAGTCACGTTTTTAATTGATCTACGCCATCTATATCTACCAATTTTGTTTTGTCCACTGTTATCGGATCTTGAATAGTGTATTGACGTCTAGATACTCAACTTTGTTTGTATAGTTCATATACTTTAAATTAATTAGGATATTTGGGTTTTAATTTCACTGGAAATTAGTCGTCGTTGAGTGTCAATTTGGTCAATACGCGATTTAGAGAAATGTGAGTTCAAAACAAAGTTGAAAACTACCAAACCGGTTTGACCAAAACATGTTCCAAAATTCAAAATGTAAAGCGATCGGACCACACGTAGTGATCGGTCCTTTTGTGCTCTTGGGGTCATACTTTGAATTTATCATTTATGATGATGACCATTGATTCAAAGCTTCAACCTACAAACCGGTCAACTACCGATAATAAATTTAAACCTAACTAAACGTATGATAACAAGAAACGACTACGACACTTGATCATATCTAGTGATCTAAATTACATGACGCCATGGCTTTTCAAGTTCAATTTAGACTCCTAAGTCGAATTATAAATTACATCTACAAGCTAATCATATGTCATTACGAACTACGTTTTACCCTTTTTTCAGTCTAGCGAATTTCTTTAATAGCTAATATGAAAGGAGTAGTCACATTCTCTTTCATATATGTAAGTTGATTCATATGTATTGGACATTAATATCTAAATCTACCACTTAACAACTACATGCATGCCTAGTGAATTCACATGGTCCATATGCCTATGTATATATTTTTTTATATTGAATTTATATCTATCAAAATTCAGGCTAATTTTAAATTCAATATTCTATTAGCTATATATATCTAATTGATGAAAAACAATTTAGATCTTATTAGAAGTCTTTATTTTTTTTTAAAGTCTTCTAGACGACTGATTAAGTATACAATTTTTTTTTTTATATATATTTTGAATCGCTCAAACAAGTTGCTGCAGTAGTCGTGTTTTATTTTTGGCTTTTACAGGTCATATAACTCCGGTTCCCTGCTAGACACTTGAAGACAAAGCCTCCAAAACTGCCTTTTCTTTCCTTCGTGTTTTTAGATATTACATACAATATAGTAATATTTTATGAGGAAGATAAGGCTGAAGTTTTGTGGTACTTAGTTTTTATACAAAACTAAAAGCATATCCAATACTTTCGAGTATTAAAATATGGATTTGTTTAAATAATAAAGCAGGTCATAACCTAATTATTGACAACAAATAATTAAGGGGATATAATTTAATATTATTTTTGAAATAAAGGGTTTTTGCCAAAGAGAAGCACTAGAACAAGGAGAAGACAAACCAAAACATGCCTTTATATCATCCAATTATTTAGTTATATATATATGGACCTTATGGTCTCTCTCTATCTTTTTGGTGGATTTGCATTATGTCTCCTCACTTCTTAGTTAAATATATCATCTGCCAAAAGTGAGAAAGATTAAGCTATTAGACATTATAGTAGTTAAAAATTCTTAAATATTAACTTAGATTCAATTTATCTCACAGAAAGATTCATCATACACCATGCCAATACTTGATCTTGAAGTGACAAAAAGAAACTCATAATAACACCAATGTGAGGGTGTAATTGAATAGTCTTCAAGTGGAAAATAAAATAATGTAGCAAATGCTGCAACTTTACTCAAAGACCTATTTTCTATTTAATATATTTTCTAGTCTTTTCTCTTTTAATTATTGTAATTATACACATGAAAAGGATGCGAAGATAAATGATTTACGAATATAAGTATGTATTAAATTACATTATAACTAAAAGGGGTCGCAGATCTCAACCTTACATGATTGAAACCTAATGTTGAATTTTAGCTTTTTGGAAAGGGGACATGAACTTAACTTCTCTAGTGAGCAACTACACACTATAAGGTACAACTACTATGTCATCTCGTAACATCTATATGAATGCATGTTTTAAAAGGCTTTTCACATATTAATAAACGATTCAAAGTATTAAATATATGACAATATAATTATTGTGTTGAAACCAATGTTTTCATGGTTCTATTTCCGTTCAATCTAACTTTTTTTGCCATATACTAATAGTAATATTGTCATTCAAGACCAGAAATTTTATTTATATATTATATGGGACAAGAAATTTCTAGAAAACTTTCAATTAAAACTTTTTAAATCTACTACTCAGAATCCATGATTACATTGAACTGGTCCTGTGGCCACTCCGAAAAGATAACCCAAATATGTATGTAATCCTTTAATAGAGATTATGATTCTTTATCAAGAAATATAGATTATGATTTGATCCGACATCCAGGTCAGTAGAGAAAGCAAGTAATGAAGTAAACATTCTAACTTTTTCCCATGGACCAAACTCATCATTTGTATGATCTTTTATGTCCATAGATTAAGTGAGTCTATCTCTCTTAATATTCTTTAAAAAGAAACTTCTGTCGATAGCAATATGCAATATGCAATATGCAATATGCAACATGCTCAAGAAAATAAATAACCCTCTTTTTTTTCTTATCAACTTATCTTTCAATGTAACAGTAACAAGGACTGGACATATAGGGGCTTTGACGAATGGGCTTAGACATCCTTTTACTCCCGTGTTGGATCCATGAATTTGCAAGGTTCTTTACATAGGAATTAGGTTTGACTGTGATTTGTAATTGTACATAAACCACTTCAATTTCCTCATATTTACATTTAGAGGATCTAAAAACGAGTTCTTTAATAATAGTACAACAAAACAAATTTTCCAAGCTTATATTACAAAAGATGTTTTAGTGTACAAAATCAAAACCCGCCTTGAGTTTCTTCCTTTATGTCTCCCAAAGGACCAGGAAACTTAATCTGTAGTGTTCTTGTCATAAAAATCTCCTGTGAGATAAAGTCAGCTTCTTTTCCTGGTTATAAATCAGTCAATCATCATGCTCAGCAGAGAAATCAGGCTCTTCAGGTTTCTTAAACCGAGGCAATTCGACATCCTTAACTCTCTGAGCTGCAACACCGCGTCTTGTATTAGCAGCAAAACGCGATGCCAAAACCATAACTCCAAGGTTCATCTTTGTTCTAGGACTCTCCTCAACACACTCTTCTTTTTTTCTACTTCTTCTCCTACTTCTCCTTCTTCATTTTCCATTGATTCAATCACAGTGAGGTTATTCTCCATAACTCTTCTCTTGTACCTGCGCCAAGCCGCTTGTATGAAGCAAGCAGCCCAAGTTCTCCAATGGTGAGAGTAGAATCTGAAAGTATGTTGAAGCTTCTTGCTGTGTAACCGCCTAAACTGATTTGCAACAAACTTCAAATCTTCAGCTCGAAGAGCAAATGCTTCGACTTCTACTAAAGCCCTAACTGTTCTTGTAGAAGATGGTAAATTCAAGGTTGATTTTGGAAGCAAAGCCCAAGAAAGAAGTTCTTCCCCGCAGAAATCTCCAGGTCTAAGTATAATCGAGTTGAAGAAACCGGTTCGGCCTCCATTGGTTGTGGAACTCTCGAGTCTACCTCTGATGATGAAGAGCATCTCTGAGATCAAGTCACCTTCACGTACAAGGTAAGTCCCTTCGGTACACAGAGAAGAAACCAGGCGCTCACATATCGCATCGAGCAACTGATCATCCATTTGAGAGAAAAATGGGACCTGCATGATTCAGAGATAAAGTTGGGATAAAATCAAAATAAGCACTTCTGAGAGAAAATATCGCAATTAGCACTACAACCGGAAAACCAAAAATCTCAAACTAAAACCGAATCAAACTCCGGATTCAACACTCCTACTAAAATCCTAATACAAACAGATATTGCCAACTTTAGTAATTTGTTCTAGAGACAATCACGATAGTACTTAGCCAGATATGTCTCTTTTGGATAATTCTCTAAAAGTTGAACCATTTGTAGGATAAACAAATGAATAGAAAAACTTACTCTTCGAACAAGATCTAAACAAAGGTGACGTTGAATATCACGGCGAAGATCAGTGGGTAAACTTTGCAGCAGAACCTCTTCATCGACTCCTCTTGTTGCAAGCCACTTATACTGCTCATATCGTCTCACACGGTTTCTCAATTCTTCAGGAAGTTGACGATGTCTCATCCACTCCTCAGTGTCTCTTTTCTTCAATCTCCATTCCTCAAGCCGTACAGTCAAAGATTGCAGATATGTCTAACAAACAAAAGGCAAAACCAAAGAAACATAAGAACAAAAGCAGAGATTTCTAAAACTTATCCTAAAGCAGGAATCCATACCTGCATATTCCCAATGAGATGGGCAAAGAGGACAAGACCAAAGATTGCAATGAGAACAGCAAATGTGGTTTCGCCCATGAACATGGTCGTGGACAAATTCTGCCCATAAGAACTAGGATATGATAATAACAGGAAACAAACCATCAGATATTAAAACTTGTAATCAAAAGGGAGAGTAGTAATTGGTATCAAAGGCTACATTTTGATGATCTCTGTAATTACCTAAGCTGCTGCAATCCCCACCACAAACAGTAGAAATATCTTTCGAAGAAGTTTGAAGACACAACTTTTTTCGTGATTGCGTTCCCAAATATCCCATACTTGAACTCGCCATTCCGTGCATCACAGAGTTTAAACACTTTTGTGACATTTGCCCAATTCATCTGATTGTCGTCATACATTGAATCACAGTCTAAGTAATATAGCTGACAATTAACTAGGCCACGTTCTCTGTCGCATCGTGATTTCCAGCACGATGTATATCTATCGACCGATAATATATACCACGCAGCACCAAGTACCTGTCCCAACAAAAACATTGTAGCTTTGATTATCATCACAATAAGGAATGAAATAATGGACGAAGAAGGAATGGAATTCATACATGGCTAGCTAGCATGTATAGCAAAAGGTTATAAGCAGCTCCAGCCCACGCAGTCTTTGTAACCACTCCAGTCGCTTTAACGATTTGAGAACTTAACGGAATTATCAGATAGAATCTTGGGATGTATTGGAGGAGCACAATCAAAGCAATAGCATTGTTGTTATGATCAAACCGGTAACTTTTTGTGGTCGATATAACAAACCAGATAACTATCTGTGGAAGTGGTAACGTAGCGATGAGATCAATGATGAAGTCAGATTTAAGATACCTCCAAGCAATTGCCTTAGGATCCATCACAAGCTCACCTCTACCAAACACTCTAGTACTTGAATTAGGCGCAATGAAACCAGTCCTAAACTTAATGAAAATGTGCAGCAAGTAGAAAAGATCCGCAATTGTCCTGAAGAAAGTAACAAGAATGCTTAAACTCGTATCGGTCCTTGCACATGGATAGTTTTTATCTCCTCCTATAGCTGGCACGAAGAAATACAACGGGTCGATGAAGAGAGCAACCATACACGAGACAATGAAGACCCAATTCCATTTCAAGACAATCTCACTTCCTGGATCAAGAATTGTCTTGTACCATGAGACTTTAGAAGATTTGGACTTGTTGTTGCTAGCTTTAGAAGCATCAGTGTATCTAAGTCTATTTCCAGGTAAGAGATTATCAGGTCTAAGTGCTGAAGGTAAAGAGAGCTTATAAGATTTGCTCATTGGATCATTCACTGCCCAAATAGCTTCTTTGCGTTCTTTCCCCTCTGAATAAAACCTACAAAGCAATACAAAACTTAAATCTGTAATCTGAACCCTAAATAGAGATTTTAAGTAAAACCCAGTACCCAAAATCGGAGCTTGAGCTTTGATTTAATAGAATTCCACATAAATCTAAAGCAAAGTCTAGATTTTTATTTCTGGGCAATCAAAGTTGAAGACTTTCCAGGAACGTAAATCTAAGGAAAACACAGAAACTGAAGATGAGAGAACTTACATAAGAAGCTTGTCCTTCCTTAACTCCATTAGAAGAAGCTCAAGCTCAAGCTCGAGTAAAAAAAAACTTTTGATCTAAAGAAATTAAAATTGACAGAAGTTTTTAAAAATCATTTCTTTGATTCGTGTCTCTGACACTCTCACTCTTATTCTCTCTAAATCTGAGAAAGATTGTTGGTTTTGTTTAATTCCTCCGGAGAGGTTTGAAGAAGGGAATCACTGAGTCACGGGGACGAGTCAGAGAGCGTATCTTCTTTGCTTTTTTTCACCTTTAAGAACAGCAAATCGGAAGGATATTTGTTTTTTGGGAATATTTGAGCCATCGATATAAGACAAGAAGTCAACACATTTGACTAAAAGTGACATAATTTAGCTAATCAAAGTCATTATAGTTTACAATACTAATCACTAATTAGACAATGGTACGTAACAAAAACACTTTTTTAAAGTCTTTGTAGTCAGATCCAATCACAATCACTTACAACTTGGAATCACACATTTAAAAACCTACATGACATAACTTTGGAGGTGAAGCAGGTAAATTGAAATCACTTGTTAATCTCTGTAAAACAGAGAGTAAAAAACATTGTTAAACCATTGGCATAATAATCAAACTTCAAATTATGTTGAATTCTACAGAAACTCATCATTCTCTTATTGGATCAAATTCAAACAGGGAAGAAACAAAAGCTTCAATTGTGGAGCTTTGTAAAAAAGACACTGTACATGATTATTGATTTAAACCAAAATTGCTGCTAAACATGATCATAACAAATTAGACACACTTACAAAACTAATTAGAAAACTAAATTTTCTTCACTGAATCAAAAAAGTTCACCTTCTGGTCTCCATCTTCTTCCTTCTTCAAATCTATAAACCCTATCTCTACAAATCGGACAAGTCGAGACTTTGATCAACCACAAGTCCACACACTTGCGGTGAAACACATGTCCACATCGAGGAAGCTTCCGACACCACTGTCCTTGTCTAAATCCATCGATACAAACCACACAATCGTCGCTTCCGTACTCTGTAGTAGGCTCACGGAACTTGAATTGGGGAAGCCTCTTCACGCATCTTGGAGATAACCCATCTGAGTATTCGTGACGGCGATGGCGACGGAGACGGTGGCGATAGTTTCGTTGAAGAAACCAGTAGAAAGCGAAGAAGAAGGTGAAACCGAGAGACGTGAGGATAAAGAGGAAAGCGGTTACAGCTACAGGGATCATGATTAGACCTATGAGGAAGTTAGAGAGAATCTTCGTCGGTAGATTATTCGTGTTCGCTTTTGGTGGCGGAGGAGACGGAGATGACTCGCCGGAGATTGAGCCATGGTAGGGTATAGTTATCGACATCGGACGATTGCGGCGGAGATTAAAAATCTTCTCTTTTATACGAATCAAACTCTAATCCTGTTTTTACGGGCTAGATAAAGGAGAGATATTTATGGGTTTTGAAGATCGAAAATTTATTGGATTCAAAGTATGATGTCTGATAGATATTTATATGCGGGAATATTCGGACATCTTTTTCTTTTTAACTAGTTTTTGGCCCTTATGAGAGGAGCTCGTGACAGTCGTGAGAAAAGTCTGTTTTATACCAAATTTTTGATTAAAAATGATAAATTTAACTAGAAAGAATAAGATTATTTAAGCGTATAAAAACACAAATACAGACACGTTTCAAACAACGGGGTTCTAATAAATTACTATCTTTACTAAATTTGATTATACATAATAAGGTTTTGCGTTACAAGAAAACTAGAGGAGAAAACAAAGGGCGAAACCAGACAGATAAAGAATTGGTGATCACATTTCTGATTATAAAAAAAAAGGGTTCAGTTTTGGTTCCAATTATTATCTCTGAGCTTCCTATCTGGTAATGCCGAGTGGGAAGTGATAAGGACAATCCGACAAGGGCAGCTTCCTCGGTAACACCATTCCTTATGTCACCACCATACCTTCACATTCTGAAATTCTTTGCATCATTTTTAATATTATCTCGTTGTTTCTCACGTTTTATTCCGGTTCATTTTGCGGTTATGATCCGGTTATCTCCGTGGTTGAGATTGGTTTAGAATAATGTCTCCTTATCATGTTATTAGGCCCATTATAGGTTGCAATTTTTATTGAATATGGAACAATGGTCGAGTTTGTGGCAAAATGTTCACCGTGAAATGCACCGGACCTCGTAACGCCGTGCCTCACCCTTGCACTGGAAAATCCGTGACGGTCAAAATCGTTGACCATTGTCCCAGTGGCTGTGCTGCTACGCTCGATCTTTCCCGAGAAGCTTTTGCTCAGATCGCTAATCCTGTCGCTGGGATTATTAACATTGATTATATTCCGTAATCATTTCTTCCTATCCTTATCACCTATATTATTTGTTAATTTAGAGAAGCAGGATTTTAATTATGATATTGTTTATCTGTATTTCAGGGCCTAAACGTCGTTGAAGTTCTCAAGGAAAATAATGCTCAAGTCTAGAAAGTCCTAGGCCTTGAATGGTTACTAGTTTTTAAGTGGTTTTTGGTTTTTGTTTAAGGAAAAATCTATTTTTTCACCTTTCAAGATTTTAAAAAATTAGATTCCCTAAAATTTAGGAAAACTAGTTTTTGAGTGATTTCTCCAAGTTTCAAAGAGAAACTAAAAACCATGATTTTGAGGTTTTTGTGAAAAACTTTATTTTTCAACGTGATTGTGTTTCATTTTTGATTTTTTGATTTTTTTTAATTAATTTTTATATTTATAGCAAAAAACCAAAAACCAAAATTTTAAAAACCAAAATCCAAAAACCAAAATCTAAAAACCAAAAACTACTTAAAAACTAGTAAACATTCAGGGCCCTAATGGAACATGTACACACATCATGAGTTTTGTAATAGTATTTTGTAAATTTCATACTTAAAGTTTTTAAAACGTTAAAAACCGTAAGAAAAAAATCAAAATTTAAAACAAATTAAAAATTTGTATATTAAATTTACAAAATAATGCGAAACATGTTGAACTTGTGGAATCGGCTAACGATCAACTGACTAGGTCAAATGACAGGATCCAAAGTCCGGTTAGTTTTCACATTATTTTGTAAATTTAATAATTAAAGTTTTTAAAGTGTTCAAAACCGTAAAAAATCAAAATCAAATTTAAAAAAAAAATTTAAAAACTTGTATATTAAATTTACAAAATAATGCGAAAACATATTGAACTTGTGGAATCGGCTAACTATCAACTGATTATGTCAAATGACAGGATCCAAAGTCCGTTTAGTTTTCACATTATTTTGTAAATTTAATAATTAAAGTTTTTAAAGCGTTCAAAACCGCAAAAAAAAAGAGAAAAAAAATCAAAAATTTAAAACAAATTAAAAACTTGTATATTAAATTTACAAAATAATGCGAAAACATGTTGAACTTGTGGAATCGGCTAACGATCAACTGACTAGGTCAAATGACAGGATCCAAAGTCCGTTTAGTTTTCACATTATTTTGTAAATTTAATAATTAAAGTTTTTAAAGCGTTCAAAACCATTAAAAAAAAAAAAATCAAAATTTTAAAACAAATTAAAAACTTGTATATTAAATTTATAAAATAATGCGAAAACATGTTGAACTTGTGGAATCGGCTAACGATCAACTGACTAGGTCAAATGACAGGATCCAAAGTCCGGTTAGTTTTCACATTATTTTGTAGATTTAATAATTCAAGTTTTTAAAGCGTTTAAAACCGTTTTAGAAAAAAAAAATCAAAAATTTAAAACAAATTAAATATTAGATCTTAAAACAAAAGTTTGACTTTTTTTTAAACCCGTGAGAAATTAGAAAAAATTTTTTAAAAAAAATCAGAATTTTAAAACTAATTAAAAACTTGTATATTAAATTTATAAAATAATGCGGAAACATGTTGAACTTGTGGAATCGGCTAACGATCAACTGACTAAGTCAAATGACAGGATCCAAATTTCGGTTAGTTTTCACATTATTTTGTAAATTTAATAATTAAAGTTTTTAAAGCGTTCAAAACAGTTTTAAAAAAAAAATCAAAATTTTAAAACAAATTAAATATTATATATTAAAACAAAAGTTTTCACTTTTTAAAAACCCGTGAGAAATTAGAAACAAAATTTAAAACCCTAATTCTTTTAACGTAACGTAAATTGTTTTTAAATCTATTAAAATTCTTAATTAAAAAAAAGGGGCTCAAGAAATTGACCTTTTTTTATGGGCTGGAGTTGTTATTGTTGGGCTTTGTAGGATAGCACCATAGATGTGAGCTCACACGCCATCTCTAATCTCGCGGCAAAGCAATCCGATGATCAAAACTTGAATCCCTCAAACCTCTCTGATTGATCCACCTCCTCAATCTTCCCTCTCTATCGTCATCTCCGTCTTCGTAGGTAACAACAACTAAACGAACATAACCTTATGATCCTTTTCCTCATCCTCCATCACGCTCGTCTCTGGTGTCGGGTTGGTGAAGATAAGGAAAAATTCATAGAATTCGAAGAAATCATAGATGAAATCGACGAGAATAGAGTTCAATAAAGCATAAATCGAATAAGAGAAACGAAAATTTAGAGAAATCGCGTATGAACACTCTTATAACTCGTGTTTCTTTCTCTGTGTTTATTTTGTTTCTCTGTGGTTTGTAATGATGAAACTAAAAAGATTAGACAAAGAGAAGAGATGAGGCGCGAGAGACTATTTATAAACTCATCATCGAATGTGTTTTAGGATTCAGAGTTTCCTTTTTTTTTTAATTCTTCTCTGTTATTTCCTTTTTTTAATTCTTCTTGGTTGTTTCCTTTTTTTCACTCATGTCTTGTTTCCTATTTTTTTTTTTTTGGTTTGGGAAACAAACAAAATATACCATAGTTTTTTTACATGTAATATGATTTTGAAAGTTACAAATATATGTGTAATTGGAAATTGGTACAACCATTTTCCTCACATCATCGAACCGATCCCTCTGATTTGCAGGTTTAGTTCCGGTGGCAATTTTCGTAATTACTTTCTTCTGTAGTGGCTCAATTTAAGTTCTAATATCATCTGTTGTAGTTGGATCAAAAAAGTTTCTTCTTAGTACCCTCTCATATACCAAACAGTGGATTGCAAGTAAGAGTTTTGCCGACATTAGTCTCTAACTTGGAGATTGAGTGAACATTCGAAATCAGGAGGTGTCAAAACGTATTACTGCGACTCTGGTTCTTCCAAAAAGTATATCCAAGGTTCGATCTCAACAAACGTTAGAAATATCATCGCAACTCGATGAATTCTTCCTAGTTCCTATCTATAATATGGTTCAGAGACATGAACGACCTTGTAATATATGTTCACTACTGTATGCCAAACTACTAAAGCACAATTCAACAAAAACCTGAATCCATACTAAATCATGGCTACTTCGATGAATCCCTCGGTTGTCAAAGAAAACCAACCCTGAAGGAAACCGAACCAACCGAGACTAATTACTAGATCTTTATATGAAACATGGACTTGGAATTCAGATAACCAACCTATCAAAACTAGAAACTTATAACAAAACTCTGCAGCAGACAAGAAGCTTCTATGACTGCATAAGAGTTCAAAGGAACGGAAAAAAGAAGAAGCTTATATATAATTTGAACCCCTTCGTTTAATATTTACACACAAAGAGAAGAAAAATACAGACTTCAATCAGGCAATGTATCTCTGCAGTTGTCCAGATTTGTTGTTTCTGCCTAAATGATCCGAAAACTGCAATCAGGAACTAACCTTTTAACACATCGGACCGAGTTTCCAAACTCGCTCATCGCGATAATCATCCACCCTTCACCTAACGCCTAGTCCCGTTCAATCTAAACTTCTCATCACATCCTGCACATGTGAAAAGTGTAACAACAAAAAAGTTCTTAGCTTCAAGAACACATGTAAAGATCAAAAGGGGAAACGAGTAACACTAAAACTTACGAGTAGGAAGGATCGGGGAAATGTTGATTTTGATTTTGAGGGCGTCGATAACAGAAAGAACTTCTTCGTTTCCAGATGCCATAAAGAGTCTCAGAACTCTCTCATTCAATTTCCCAGCTTTCAGTGTCCTCTTGACATTACAAAAACAGCAATAGAATCAATTAGAAACAGTATCATCAATCCATATGTAATGGAGCAAAACAACAACAACAACAACAAAAAGTGATTTAAGAACAAATAAGAGATATTCAATAACACAAACAACTGTTCCTCACAAAGCATATAGAGTAGACTACGATTCTGGAACCCTAAGCTCTAAAGCTTAAAACTTTCACTCAAAATCAAAGGACGATGACCTAAAAATCCAACTTTACACTAATTTCGAGAAACCCAGAACCGATTTCAAACCAAGTAACAAAAAAAGGGGGATTGAGATTAGGGTTTTTACTGCGAAGAGGTCAAGGAGGATGTGATCAGGTAGATGTGAGAGATCGTTGATGCGAGAGAGGTTTAAGACGGCGGCGTTGACGGTGAGGGAGAGCAGAGACGGAGGAGGGTTTCTCATTCAATCAGTTTGAGAGGATTTGTTGGTTCCAAAGATTTAATTAAACGAAATTGCTTAAAGGCTCCGTCTTTGATTTGTATGGTGTGTTCTTTTGAATCCGCCGCCTTTCTTTTCTTCGCTATGGAATCTGAATTTTCCACGATCGAAATCTATACAGGGTCGGTCTCTAAGAGACGTTTCCAGAAAAAGCAAAAGTGCCAAAGGACGAAATCTTGGGTGATTTAGGTGAATAACAAAAAAAAAAAAAAAAAATTAGTTTTTTAGAAAGAAGGTAGAGAGTAGGCCTGGGCATAATATCCGAACCCGAAAAACCGAACCGAACCCGACCCGAAAAACCCGACCCGAATCCGAACCCGAAGTTTTAAAATACCCGAACGGGTTCTAAACTTCACAACCCGAAAATCCGAACCCGAACCCGATCCGAACCCCAACCCGAACAAGTACCCGAACATACCCAAAATATAAGTACATAGTTATATTTTATTAGTAATATTTATACTTGTAATAACCTAAGTGCCTAAATTATTCGGATGTTAAGATATTTTCGGGTGTTTTAGCTACTTTGGGCTAGATTCAGGTATAAAATGCTTGGGTTTTATAGATTTTTTGAGTATTTTTCAATACTTTGCATAGAATCGGAGACAAAATTTCTAATATTTGGATACTTCGGGTAAACCCGAATCCGAACCCGAAATATCCGATCCGAACCCGACCCGAACCCGAAGTTTTAAAATACCCGAACGGGTCTTAGTTTTCTAAATCCGAATAACCCGAACCCGAAAAACCCGACCCGAACCCGACCCGAATATCCGAACGCCCAGGCCTAGTAGAGAGAGATAGGAAGAGAAAGAGAGTGAATAGGGGGGTTAGAGGTTAGTTATTGAATTAAAGTTTTTTTGTTGGTTAGTTTTGCCAATTTCCCCGAAATCTTTCTTCTTCTCACTTTTTTTTTTCGCGTTTGTCGAATAAACGCAAAACGCAGCGTTTGACTAAAAACGCTAAATCCTTTTGTCAATCCTGCACAAATCCTTATCCTTAATGAAAAAACTCAAACTTACCATTTTATGACTAAGATTAATGTGAAAAGTGTGAATACCCAAAATTATGTATCCACTTGAGTCTTGAGAGTACAATTATGTATCCAAAGTAGCGTGATAAATCGGAAATGAATAAGTTCTTTTAGCAATGGTATCGACACTTCGATTGGCTGGCCGACTTTTGAATGCACAAGATGATAGTAGATGTGGTCGGTTTTTCTCAATGATCTCTAATTCTCTATCGTGATACTCTTCAGTCGAGGTCAACTTTGAGGGTTTTTCCACGCATGTATTGATGCTTTAGAGTCACTCTCTAACTAAACTTGTTGAATGCCGAAATGTTAGACACAAGCCCGGCTCAAATTTTTATAAGGACCAGAGCTAGAAAAAAGTTGGTCTCAATATTACTACATATTTTTTTAAAAAAAAAAATTTGGGCCTTTTTGACTAAAAAAAAAACCTAAAAAAGCTGATGGACCATGTGCTATTGCACCAGTTGCACATACTAATAACCGGGCCTGATTAGACACGATATCTTCAACGAAATTGCTACTATTTCAGCTGCAAGGGCATAATGCAACCTAGGATATGTCTTGGTCTCAAAGACTCAAACCATTTGGCTCCTTTTACTTGCTTCACTTCTATTTATTCTATTGATTGATCCTAAGATTAAAATAGTTGGAAACTTAAAATTTATAGATTTAAATCAAGTTTTATTTTTTGCATATTCTACAAATTGAAGTGGATCTTACAATAATTTTAAAGTTTGATTTTTTTTTCTTCGTGTTTCCTCGTAGCTTAAATATCAATCAATGTGATAAAAATGACATTGACAATGACATGTGTAAGTTTAGTAGTGGTTTGTGTTAATACTTGGTAGTATTGTTGTTATCTCGCCATAGGCCCATAACTCACATAATACGGTACATAGTACTTGACAAGAATTACTAATTAGAGAGATTGGGTTAACATGTTGGTGTTTTAGTGAGCGGGCTCCCTAACGATGGGCCGAAATTAATTGAAAGCCATCGATCTTTGTTTTTGTTTAAGTGCTTATCTACTATATATACTCTCAAGCCCACTAATCTCTGGATACGCGGGCTTGAATATATTTTAGTTGAGTTTCTTAATACTTGCGGAAAGCATACTGATAGGACCATTACGAAACTATTAAAAGATACGTGGAATTGATGACAACATAAATATTGTTGGAGCATACTGTAGTTGAAAATTAGTGTGTCAGTCTAACGTACCACAATGAGTTGATCTGCAAAGATAGCTATACAATATTTATGTTTATAGATTTTCTTCAGTTTTGAGATGACTACGTACGACTGTACGAGTATACTCACTTGTCAATAAAATCGATGTGAAGATTAAATTGTTAATCCAAAATTTCATGTATGCTAGAACTGGTCGTTAGCAAACAAGATGCTGTTGAAATTGTGCATAAAACCTGTTAAATGAGTTGTTATAACTATTTAGGAAATCTTTTGAGGTATAACCTAGGTGAATATGTGTCCGAGTGTCTAATAGCTCTATCAGATAACAATTATGAGTAGTTAACAAAATATACCGTCTTCATTTGAACAATATATGAAGTTTTTGGGATGGTTTTGCTTAGGAGGACATTCTATGATATATTTCACATCTTTATTATATAAATTTTTATTTAGATGGACAGTTAAGCAAGGGTCTGAAATTTATTGGCAAAGCAATAAATGTTATCTGTATAGCACATGCACATGGGGATTCTTTTTCCTCTTTATAAGGTCCAATTTTTCATTATATATATCTCCTAAATGTGTATTGTTACATTTTAATAATGTTTCGTGAGAAAAGGTGTCTAATGGAGAACATTTCAAACTATTGACTAATCTCTTAAATTTAAATTTAGGTGGAATTTTTTAAGAATTTAAAACCATGTAATGACAAAGAGAGTAAATCCTCTCTCTCAAAAACCTCTCAACCCTAGCCGCCGCCCCCAAAACTTATTTTCCGATTGACCTCTCCGGTGGCCGGCGCTTCTCGCCGTTGCTGTCGTGAGAGGGTCCAAATGTTTTTCCTTTGTTGTCTTGTTGGTTTTTGTTCTCGTTCTGTCTAGATCCGGTGTTGGTGGTGAAGTTTTTGCTTGGCTGTGACGATGAAACTTCTCGGCGAGTCTTCACGGCTTGTTTGGCAGCTAGCTTCTCCGGTGAGAGTTGTTTTTGGGTCTCCGACTTTTGTGGTGCTATCGGATACTCAGTGCTTGTACAATCTGGCGAAGGTTCTGGCCTCGGTGGGGCAATGGAGCTTGTTTGGTCGCAGATCTACGGCTGTGGTTTCGTTTGTGTTTCAGTCCGGTAAGCAGACCGTCGGGTCTGGTTTTTTCTCCGCTTTACTAAGGTTAGATGGTTCTGTTTTAGTCTGCTAGTTGTAGTTGTTGCTCGTGTAACTTGATTCGATGGAAGTAGCCTTGTTCTTGGATCGTAAAATTGAATCTTTGCTCTACCTCTCTGTCTGGTCCTCTTGCTTTTTCGTTGGTGAGCTGTGGTCTGGGTTCGTTCTTGGTGTTGGCCTCTCCGATGGTATTTTGTTGCTGAGCCACTTACTAGCCTTTCTCTGAAGTTCTTGTTTTAGAGTGAGGTTTCAGGCAAAGCAGTGGAATCGATCTTTAGCTCTTCTCTTGCGAGGAGGTCACAGTTTTATGTCTGTAAGTGGCTGAAACTGGTTCGACGAGTGTCCGCGTGTAAGAGTTGCTGATCTTCTTTGGCTTTTCTCCAGTCGATTTGCAAGGTTTTCTGCCTTGTTCCTAGTGTTTCTTGCTCCATTCGTTTGGCTGGTGAGGTATGATGGTAGTTGTATTTGTGTCTTTGGTCGCGTTGGTTTCCTGCTTTCCTCCCTGTCGGTTTGCTACTGGTTTGTCTTCGGTGTGAGGTCTATCCGGTCTTATTGGTGCTTCCGGCGTCTTACAGGTTCTATAGGGAAGCTTTGTGGGAGTCTCTCGTGCCTTTGTTCAATTATAGTGCTTAGGTTTTTTTTCCATGACGATTGTTCTTCTTTAGAATTTTGTTTCTCTACTTGGTTATAATCAGTTTCCCTGTTCTTTGGGGCTTTGTTTCCCTCTTTTGGGCTAATGACTCTGGGGACTTATCTGTTGTCCGCCGGCATCTGTAATTTCAACTTGTATCCGTTCTTGGTTTATTAATAAAATTCAGACGACAAAAAAAAAAAAACCATGTAATGACAAATTAGTTGTTACAATATCGTGGGAGATCTAACTTAAAAAGTTCACTGTCCCAATGATCCTGATGTTTTTCATTATTTTCACATTAAGTATCAACGTATTATTCAAAACCAACTGATCCGTGTTTTTGTCTACTCTTGTATAAGAACTCTACCAGTTTTATGATAAAAGTTCTATCAATTAGGTTTTTGGCTCATTGGTCTATCTTGTCAACATCTTTTAAATTAATACAATATTTGTCGTTACAGATAAGTTGCATCATTACGGGATGATTGTATTCATCGACTTCTAATTTATTCCTCTATTTAATTGGAGAAAGTAGAAAAGCTTGCAAAATAACTAAAGTCAAACATGTTGCATTTTGCAAACCTGCCTAGTAAGAAAAACGCCACTCCAAGCACCAAATTCATTTAGAAAAAACTCTTATCTATATTTCCAAACAATCGTTTTCTTTTGTCGTTCTACAAATTAAAAGTAATCTATTTTTTTGTTTAGATAAAATATAAATGCAGTTGTTATACTATTAGTAACTCGGTTTTATTGGTCAACGTGAGCAGGTGATTCCGAAAGAAAATAACATGCAAAACTAAATCTATACACATCGAATATATTATTTCTTCTGGAAGGTAACCTTTTTTACATGTTTTCCTCCTTCAAGTTATGAAAGTAGCTTGAAAAAATTAAATAATTAGGTAGAAATTTGTAGGTTATGGAGATGTACGTCAAAAGTGAGTGGACTTTCTAACTATAGCCAAAGCATCGAGCACCAAACTTTTAATGTCTAATATTTATATGTATCTTCGTAAACTTCAAAAAAAATATTAAAATGGAGAAAATTTGTAATTCCGGGGTATAATATATGTTTGAGAAAATTAAAACACGTCCCTATAGATTGTCTAAATTATGACTTGTGAACACATACTAAATAAACTACAATGATACTACAAATAACGGTTAAACAAAGGTAGATATGCCGTATGTAGTTCAGTATTATACTATTATGTAGGTATATCCATATATGATAACGAAAAGTGTACTGTATAAGGCTTTTATTTGGTTGATAGAATTAAATCGATTTATGTTACCATAAGTCGACTGAAAATGAGCTATAAAATAATAAATTTTTAGTAATCATAATTTGATTAAAACCGGTTTATATCAACGTCGTCACACAATAATTACAGAAATCAATGCAATGTGATTGCATCAAATATAAAAATAGGGATAGTATGAACAAGTATAACTTTTTCTACACCTTTTTATGGTAAATTCATTTACCACAGAATAAAACTTAATCAAAAGTGCATAACACAAGATTCGCCTTGAGTCGTAAGTCGTAACACAACAAAAGCATCGAACCTTCTTATAATTCTGATTTCTTGTTTCGTCCCTTATAATATATCTCTCCTTTTTCAGCACAATCAAAATTTGATCCACTGCCCAAAATAATGCCTATATTGTGTATATCTAGACTTCTAATAGTATTCAAATAATAGGCTTTTGAGAGTTTCGTGTAAACAAGTGAAAATAGGTTTTTGTGTAACCTATACATAAAAATATTGAAAAAAGGGAGAGTGTTTTCTTCTGGTTTGACTTAATAAAGTGGTACCCACCAAATCTCGATAAACAGAGTTGCTCTGCTTCTCGCTTCCGTGTCCTCTTGTCCTATGTTTCCGTTCCACATCTTTCAATTTCCAAAGGGAAAATGTTTGTCAGCTACACGAAAGAGACGCCATCACATAGTCACACATGCAGACTTTAAAAATGTTTCGTTAGCTACACGAAGTATTGACATTACATACGGACATCCCTGAACTAACATAAGTCATGTTGCAAACACCATAACCATCAAATTCCAGTGATTTGGTTGTCGGAATCCGGCATTAACCGGCGTTGACCGATGTTGACCGGCGTTAACCAAAAATAATTTTCAAAAAAATAATTTTTTTAAAATTTTTTTTGATAAAAACAATTACAACAATTATTACATAATTTTACTTAAAAATATAACAAAATATAACAAAATATACCAAAGTTAAATATAACAAAATATACCACAAAAAAAATACAACAAAATTTTGGTATATATTTTTGTAATATAACTAAATATACCACAAAATAGTCCATAAATTTTATTTTGTCTTATATTTATTTATAAAATTTTGGTAATATAACAAAATACACTTTTTTTTTGAAAATCATTTTTTGTGGTATTGAACGTCGAACAACCGAAAAGAAAAAAATATTATTTTGTGGTAAAAAAATGATTTTGAAAAAGAAAATGTAAATTTTGCTATATTACCAAAATTTGATTAACAAAATATACATTTTTCAATTACATATTATATATTTATATTTGGTCTATACTTTCAATTACATATTATATATTTATATCAAAGATAGATTTTGTTTTTTAAAAGAAAACCGACCATTGAATTTATAAAAAAAAATTATTGCTAAAAAGAAAAGGTATATTTTGTTATATGACCAAAATTTTATAAGATAATATAGCACAAAAATATACATTTTTCTTTTGGCAATCATTTTTTTACCAAAAAATAATATTTTTCTTCTCGGTTGTTCGTCGTTGAATACCACAAAAAATAAATTCCAAAAGATAAATGTATATTTTGTTAATAAAATTGTGGTATATTTAGTTATATTACAAAAATATATACCAAAATTTTGTTGTATTTTTTTTTTGTGGTATATTTTGTTATATTTAACTTTGGTATATTTTGTTATATTTTAAAGTAAAATTATGTAATAATTGTTTTAATTTTTTTATCAAAAAAATTAAAAAAAAAATTATTTTTTTGAAAATATTTTTGGTCAACGCCGGTCAACATCGGTCAACGCCGGTCAATGCCGGATTCCGGCAACCAAATCACTGGAATTGGATGGTTATGGTGTTTGCAACATGACTTATGTTAGTTCAGGGATGTCCGTATGTAATGTCAATACTTCGTGTAGCTAACGAAACATTTTTAAAGTCTGTATGTGTGACTATGTGATGGCGTCTCTTTCGTGTAGCTGGCAAACATTTTCCCATTTCCAAATTGTTTTTATAAGAACTTCATGTGTAGCAATACACTAAAACTATTTATGTATAGCTTCTGAATACGTTTGGCTGACGTTTAAATAAAATTCAATGGCTTAATTAAATTGGCTGACGTAAAAAAAGAGAGGCTGAATTTGCTTCTTTCTTTCCGTAAACCAAAATAAATGAATAAAGAAGTTGATGGTTCGTTCCAAATTTAATGACAGAAAATTTGAAATTTCTTCATTCAGCTATATAACTTACATTTATTCTCTATTTGAAAAAAGTTATATAATATTTTCCTCCCTGCCCGTTCCACTCGTATTATTTGAACCCTACCTAATTAAATTACACCATAACACGAAAGCAGAAAAAATATTTATACATCAAAAAGAAAGACAAATAAATTGAATGCAATAACATATAATTAAAACATCTTGAAATGAAAATAATAGTTCGGGATTTGGTTGTCTAGCTCAAAATTAGGAGTCATGTTCTTTTCATGATATTTTCATTTTATCTCTTTAATTTTCGTGTGCGGACAAATGATGAATTATTATTTTATGAAAATACAAATTTAATATACACAATAAATACGATATTATTTCTTAATCTTGTGGATTGTGAAGTAGTGGTGGTGTTCTTTGTCTCGTTGATTTAAATGAGAGAGCATAGGATTTGGTGAGATCACAATATATTATTCACATAAAACCAATTAATTAACTTCGCTAATTCTCTGATTTGTTTCTTCGTTTAAACTAATTTGATTGACTTTGCATGTATTGAGGTTTCTAATCAGATCCAATCCCATTAATTTATTTTATTTTTCCAATTAATTTATTTTGACATATTTAAAAAATTTCGTAAAATCTGCAGATTCAAGAAGCAAACTCTTCTTGGTGTAACAGTTGAATCTTAAATGAAATTTTCTCTTCTGTCATCATCAATGGTCCAACCTGTAATTCTCTTATTCATCACTCTCTCTATCTCTTTCTTCTTTCATACCAAATCTTGAAAAAACAAAACAGAGCAATCTTTCTCTTTCTTTATCTCTCTATCTCTCTGTTCTTAGAGCTTCCATGTCTGAAACCAACAACAACAAAGCTTGAGTCTTCCTGTTCCTTTTCCTTCCTCTCTCAAACCCATGAAATTTTCTCGGGAAAATATGAAATGGGTTTTTCCAGAAATCAAAACAACAAGTCAGAATTTCCTCTCTCCTTCATCACTTCCACGACCACCACCACAAGAACCACCGTTATCTCTCCGATCCAACAACGCAAACTTCGATCTAAACAGCAAAATCAGTCCAAGTATTCTTCTCATAATCATAATCCTCTCAATCATCTTCTTCATCTCTGGTCTTCTTCATCTCTTAGTCAGATTCCTTCTCACACCATCAAGCAGAGACAGAGAAGATTACTTCGACAACGTTACTGCTCTTCAAGGCCAGCTTCAACAGCTTTTTCATCTCCATGATTCTGGAGTTGACCAATCCTTCATCGACACGTTACCAGTTTTCCATTACAAGTCCATAATCGGTCTCAAGAACTATCCTTTTGATTGTGCTGTTTGTCTTTGTGAGTTCGAAACAGAGGACAAGCTCAGGCTTTTACCTAAATGCAGCCACGCCTTTCACATGGATTGTATCGATACTTGGCTTCTCTCTCACTCAACTTGTCCTTTGTGTAGATCTAGTCTCCTCTCTGATCTCTCTTCTCACCAAGATCCTCGTTCTTCTTTCCTCCTTGTTCTTGAGTCTGCGAGTGATCATAGCTCCAGAGAGATTGGAGGAGATAGAGACAGTGCAGCTTGTGTGGCTGCAAGTGATGATAATGATGTGTCTAATGCTCATTCACATTCCAATTCTCATCTTGGTTTTGTCGGAAACAATGATCTTGGATCAACTCGGGTAGATTCGGGTCATGGAGATCAATACCCGGATGGTGAATTGGGTGGTTCGGTTGGAAAGGTTGTTCCTTTTGCAGTTAAGCTTGGGAAATTTAGGAATATAGATATTGGTGAAGGAACTAGTAGCAACAACAACATTGGTAATAGTAGTAGTTTAGATGAAAGGAGATGTTTTTCAATGGGATCATATGAGTATATAATGGATGAAGAAACGGCTCTTAAAGTTCACGTTTCAACTAAGAAGCAATCAAGCAAGAACCGTGGCTTGCCCGGTCATAGGACCGCTATGTCCGAATGCGGGTTTGATCCAACAGGGAGATTAAAATTCAATGGGAGCGGATCGATGAGGATCGCAGAAGAAGCGACCGAGAAGAATGTAGTAGAAAGAGAGAGCTTTTCGGTATCGAAAATTTGGCTAAGGGGGAAGAAGGAGAAGCATAGTAAAGTTCAAGGAAAAGAGGATAGTTCATTGGTTTCGTCGTCTTCGGGAAGAGCATTCTCTTTCAGGTTATCGAACCAGCGGAATCCTCCCGATGCGAAGATCGAAAGTGGTTGCGAAGAAGAAAATCAAAAGTGCGAAAACTCGGAATCTTTGGAGACTAAAACACCATCTTTTGCTAGGAGGACTATGCTTTGGCTTGCAGGGAGACAAAACAAGGTTGTCCATTCTTCTTCTTCAACTAATGTCTAGTTTCTATATTTTTTCCTTTTCAAATTTAGTTTTCCTTTCAATTGTTTTTTTGTGTTAGTCGTCATAAGTGCAAAAGGATGAATCATTGTAGAAATGTGGTGTTGAGATACATATATTTTTAGACATAGCAATTGAGAACATTTGGTGCGTCTTGTATTTTTTGGCAAATCTTTTTCAGTTCTTAAATATTAGACCCAACAATTAATTGTCGATTTAAGCTTTTCCATCTAACAAGAAAACGACTCAATTAAATATCATAAATAAGTGAGTTGAAGATAGAAAATAAAATTGCCAAATATTCAAACCATTTGCATGATTCTTGTTTGGTCATGTGAAAGCTAAAGATTGTTGAAGAAACCGTAAAAATTCTTATGTGACTATTTTAACTGGTGAGTACAATTCAAATTTGCGATAATTATTTTTCGTAGGCAAATTTCTTCAGATAAAAATCCTGAACTTGATTTTGTTAGGTTAAAGTTCAGACTAAAGTTGGCCATCAATACTACATGTGTTCAGTGAAACTGTTAATCATACAATTTGTTATGTCTAATATGAATTTTCTTTTTACAATAAAATAATTAATCATATAATTTGCAATTGAGATACAAACCATTATTCTATGAATCTTGAAGGAATGATTTTCTCTTTGTTTATTTGGTTGTTTCTTTCTTTCTTTTTTTCTGGAGCATTAGATAAGAAGTGGGTGTGGTGGTAAGACAGTTGCATTGAATTGAGGCAATTCTTCATACGACAAAAGAGTGACATGTTGATTCTTGTGCGATATGTTATACATATGTATGTATATACGTATTTATGTTTAAATGTTGAATGGCTAAAGTTTTGCATTAATGGGTGAATTAATAACGGGCATGGAAGCAGTTGGATTACATGCCCACTAGTCACTTAGTCTTTATTGCGTGACAACTTACATACTATAGTTTTATAACGTTAATAACATTGGTTTATGTGCAAAGTTAATTCATCCCAATTTTGAGACCAAAAAAGAAGAAGAAGGAGAGTATAATAGGGTTAAGTCTTCAAGAAAAGATAGTAAGAAAAAATATTTACCACATATGTCTCTTTCTATTTTAGTGAGATACATGTTTTTGTGAAAGTGATTCTTGATTCTAGCTTGGACCATATGCTAGAATTATCGTATACTCAAAACCGTTTATTTATATGTATAAATGCTGCATATATGGATAATTTTTTTTTTTTTGTAACACTTTAATATGTATGAGAATTATGACTTGATTTCTTATAAGTTATAACATTCAATTTATGTGTGACTTTAAAATTCTTAAGAGAGTTCTCCAGAAATAGTTTGAGACAACTTTTTCCTAATGTTTGACTAACCTTTAAAACTGAAAGTCAGTTCTACTTAATAATTTCCTTGCTGCTCAACAATTATACAACCAAAAAGAAAGTCACATAAGTCAACTCACAATTCCTCAAGAGTCAAACATTACAAAGGGAAAACTACATGTCGTTTTACGATAAAATGAAAAGCAACGCCGTGTTGTCTCTATTTCATTCACTTCTTTTATTTATTTTAAATTGGACTGGTTAACAAGAGTCCAACTGTTAAACAAACCATTTAAGAGTCCAATTAATAAGTAACTGGGCTGGGCCTAACAAGACATAATCAAGTTTCTCAAAATCTGTAATATGATATGGATTTCTTTTTTGTTTCTATAATAATCTCCAATGAAAATGTTGGCAAGCTAGCTGTTACAGAAAAACTATTGGGATTGCTGTAAATAGATCTCTCAGTTTAGAACTCATAAAGTTTAATTATTCTTATAAGTTATAAATATGTGTTTATAGTTTATGCGGAGAAAAAAACCCGAAATATACCCCTTTGTTACATGATCTAAAATAAAAAGTATGTGGCAAATAAGAAATTTGGAATAAACAAAACTGAATATGTAGATCTAACTGAGATTCATTAACTATATGCATAGATGCACATATAAATGGATAAATACCATCGGTGCAGGCATGGTTCTCATGAGACAATATATGAAAGGTGTTGATTAATTTGGCTAGGAAGAAATTGAACGTGACTATGTACTATTTTTTTTTTTTCCGTTGCCATTAAGCGTCTTCTTCCTTAGCTAAATACTAAATGATGCTGATTGATGGAACATGGAGTATATATGAAAAAGAACTGATTTTTACACGTGCTGTCTTGTTGTTTGTTCGGTTCTACTATCCTTTTCAAAATAAATCTTTAACCAGAAAACACATAAGAAAAGAGTCAAAATATATATTGGACAACTCATATGAGCTAATTAACATTGAAAATTTGAAAACCAAAAAACAAAAACTCACATGAGCTAGTATCATTTTTCTTGGGTTGACATGTCAAATGAGCTAATATCATTTCCAATAATCATATGAGTGAGTTGTATATTAACTAATACAACTGAACCAGATATTTTTACGTATCTATATAATGTATTTCCCATATATCGTATGACCTATTATAATATTAATTAACATATGTCTTTTTTTTTTCTTTCAAATAAAAAAACTTGCCAAGAAAAGCAATCGAAGCGTTAAAAATATCTTAAAATTCGATAACATTAACTAAATTCAATAAACAAAACAAAATTGCCAACAAATGTTCCAATCAAAATCACCATTAAGTAGCAGAAACTTTCTATAAGCATTGTATAAAATTCCTTATGTACAAAATGGCTTACTATAATCTCTCCATCCTCGCAATTGTCCGAACAACATACGGTTCTAATGAACAACAACGAGATCCGATCAAGATCATGCTTTCGCAATTAATCCCCGCATCAAAAAAAAAAAAAAACCATTTACCTCTCAATTTCGGCCTCGGCAGCATCAACAATACTTCTCATAACATTTACTTGCGTTTGAAGCGACACAATGTAATCTAAGGTTTCTTGTAGCAACAAGACGTCATTGCTCATCAACTCACCACCGGGGACAACGTTTCTTAATCCTTGAGTCCGTCTCTTAACGAGTCTCTTAGCTTTTGCTGCGGCCTCCTCGCTCGCTGATTTCGATTTCCTCCTCAAGATCTTCTTGCTTCGCCTCACGATCTTCCTATGACACACAATCTTTTTAGGCAACTTCTTGTTGATTAGCGATTCCGCTTTGATACCAGAAAGCATCTGACGTACGAGAAAATTGTCCTCGGTGGCGGTTTTTTCGATTAGGGCTCGGCTCCAACAAGTTGTTCCTTTTCTGAGAGAAGCCATTGCAACGTCTGCAGAGAGCTTTATTGCTTTCTTTCTCTCGTGGACACTCGTGTTGTCTATCGAAGGACGGAATATCTGAAGACCCATTTGCCATTTCTTTAGGAATTCTTCATTCATTGAGCTCGTAGGCTGCATCCTAATTAATCCTAATCAAGTAGAAATATACTCAATTATGTATCATTCTCTTCAAGAAAAAGTAAGTTAATTCTTAGAAATTAAGTAATACACCATGATGCCTTTATACATCAAAGGGATACATGTAATATACATCAAATCATAACCAAACTGGTTATTATCCGTCGAGGGTTCCTTATCATAACCAAAAGAGACATGAACACATACCTTTTTAAAGAAATTTTTCCTTCGAGTGTCGTCAAAGATTGCTAAGAACAAATCTGCTGTCACCTCACGAATTCGTGAATTCGACGAGAGAGGGAAAGAGACAGAGAGGTAAGGGAGAGAGAAAGGAGAAGGAAAGGGTCCATTTTAATTGTTTCAAAAGGAGAGGGAAAATGGTGGGGGCAATAGGAGATAGGAGAAGCACATGCATGCACATGCTACGAATGGCCCACGTACCCTTTTGTATTACCCTATAATTTAGGAAACTTTTGTCCATTATTATTTGTTTCCGCCGAAAATTTGTGATGATATACGTTTTGATGTTTTAAGTCTTGCAATTATGCGGATTATATATATAACATTTTGTGCGTATCTTCTTTTGTTTTTGTCAACTGCGTAACTTCACAATCCGTGATATATAATGATCTCACTTCATTTGGAGTTTTTTTTTAAAAAAAATTCACACTCCGTGATTTATAATGATCTCGCATCGTATATATATGTATGTAATGTATGTTCACATATCTGATTTAATATGTAATCCTTTATCTGACAACCTTATCAATCAGCGCTGTAGCCGCATAAGACCTCCAAGCAAATAAAGGCCTATATAAGCACGCTAAATAATCTAGATTATCTTTGAATTGGTGTCATTACTTAGTTAGAACATAATAACTAAAAAGTCTATCTAAGTTTTGAAATTTAAATGTTAAAGAACGTTAAGTATATATATATATATATTAAAAAGTTGTGGTTCTCCAATATTGTAGATTAAGTCCTCGATAGAAGTTTATAATCTATATACTTACCGTGATCCGGACCACTTAATCACCTCACCTGAGGTTATAAAAAAGATATGTAGCTAGAATTTTAATTATAGGTTAATGAAAGTTAGAATTTTTTTTAAAAATCTTAAAGTGTTATTAAAATGATGAGGTTTTTTGACCGAAAAGTTTTTTTTTCTTTCTGTTTGTTGTTGATGACTTACATTTTTTTTATCGTTACCATTGAATTTCTCACGTTCTTTTCGTTTATAAGTTTATACTTTATAACATTTAAAACTGATAGCAGATTTTTTAAATTTTGAGTAAAGTCTTTGATAACATTGGACCGGCTCTGAATGTAGCCGAAAATAATAGATGGTTCTAACGATTGGGAGTGCGTAATTTGTTAATGTAATCAGTTCAGTTATAACAAGCAATATTCAATTTCATTATTGTCGAAAAATGAGTGAATCTGTGAATCCTATATACTATAGATCAATAATCTGCATACGTAAAGTTAAATTTGAGAACTTTACGATTCATTGCACTGCACACCCTGGTTATACGTACGGTGAATTATTTCATCTTTTTTTTTAGTGCTAATAGTGATACATTCACAACTAGGTATCAAATATGAAAAGCATGGTCACCACATTAACTGTGCCATAACTTTTTATACACATACAACAAATAACATCAATGGTTTTAGTGGTCAAAACGTGGCGATCCGCAAACTTTGGGAAAGCCTGGTTTTGAAAAAGAAAAAAGAAACAATAATAATTGTTGACAAAAAAGAAAAAAAAAGTAACAATAATAATTCATTTATATTGGACATTTAAATCCACATGGATGATAATGATATTGATAGATGTACATGAATATAGAAGTTGATTGTATAAAAGATATATATAACTATAGAAGAAATATTTTTGATATTAAAATTAGCTTTTTTCCTCCAACAAAATACATCGAACATGGATCTTCTGGTGTGGGAATTTGTTTCCAATGGACCTCCGTAATTTACGGGAATCTCAACAATCATTCTCCGAACTCTACACGCCCACCATCTCATTGTCGTCACCATCTGTCTAATTTTCTTTGATTAAAATGTTTTTGTGCCTTAAACACACATTCTACGACGTCGTTAAGGTGGCAACACTCTTGCATGCACGCGTCCACCGAAGCGCATGTGCACACGTGGAGGGACCCTTACCTACTGGTTCTGTTATTTTTGACATTTTTCACTCACCAAAGAGTGATTTTCCAACGGTGGCTCTCACTCCTTCTCTCTCTGAGGGACGGCTGTGATTTGCTTTAAATTAATTTAACATATAAAAATTTAAGATTTACTGACAGGTTGATTGTCCTAACTTTGTGTCTAAATTTCCAAAATTTGAGGATTGGTGTACAATGAAGTTGTTTTTAGTGTCTTGAATCAAGAACACCAATGGTCCTGATCTACAAAGAGATATCTCGTACTTTGAATTCGCAAAAGACATTTGAGATGACATTGCAGAACAATACACTGATGTTACTGTTGAGTGTTGACAATTGGCAGATGTAACTATAATACAAAAATAATGTTTGAGATCATTGGTGGCGTGGCTGATGCTTTCATCACTCATCATGGTAAAAAACAGACGAAATCACAAGAGATAACTTAAAATACTTGAAAATTGTTGGATAAATCTACTCTCGTGCATACGGAATCGAAAGAGAACATAGAAATCGTAAGAATTAATAACTTTTTAAGATTATGTAAAACAAATAGTTTTATCAAACTGTATATAAAATGTAACATATGATTCATACGAAGAGAAGAGTCCTCAATATAATGTACTAAAAAGTCTAAGTAGAATACTAAAAGGAAAGGGTAACTCTAGCTTGTCCTCAATATAATGTACTAATTTTATAACATGTTTCAAATTAATGAAGTATAATATTATTTTACCGATCAACTATTTTTTTCATCCAACTTTATCTGATATACTATTTACGAGCTCCATTCTTATCATAATCATATAACGCATATATGGTCTTAGATAAATGTATACTGTAGGCAGGCCATGTGAAATAATTTGAAGTTAAAAAGGTAGAAGAACCGACGGAATGGTGAGTGGATTAGCTTCAGTTTCATAGTATCTACTACTATCTACAAGTCTACGACCAATACAGCCTAAAAGTCAATTAAAGTAACTGTTTTTTTTTTTAAAAAAAAATTGGATAATGCTTTGGGTATAATCTAAAATCAACAAACATAATCTCCTTTTAATGATTTGTTTGTCCCCTTAAATCAAGGGTAGATTAGTGGCTTCTTCCGTACTCTTCCAAGGACAAAAGTAAAAAAACTCTCCCGCCCTAATTACTTAAATAAGTTAAAGTAGTTGTTTATCAGAGAAGATTGAAAAGCTTAATTAAGACTTTACTACGAAGCGATAAATTTTTAAGAATAAAAAAGTCATTTTATTACATGAAAATATGCATAGTTGCGTATATAAGTTATCTATATGAAACTGTGAAACATATCATTAATTGCAATGGTAATAGCGGAACAACCAAACAAGCAATGTAAAACATGTTAAAACAGAAAGATTCATTAGTGTACGTAGACTGTAGAACATGGAAAGATAATTATAACAAAACAAAGTCTTGAATGGTGATTAAAAATTGAGTTAGATGCTAATTAGTGATGTTGGAGGAGTGGGTGTTTCCACATGGGAAGTTTCTCTCGTTAAGGTTGATATAGCTAAGACATTAAAATACTACTACAAGAGGGAGACTTTATTTTGGACTGCCTTCATATATATATGCTCTAACATGCATTACAATATTACATCTACATCCTTCCCTGTTGGTTTTAATGGAGCTATTTATAGTTACTTTAGAGGTAGGAGAGGTCTTCGATAGTTACTAATCAAAGTTTTACTCATGACTTCTTTATATTCTTTGATGATTCAGCCAGATCTGTCCAAGGCATCCTCATTGCCCTCTATGATTTCAAACGCATGTCTGATTTGGCTGTAGTGTGGAGAAGTAATGTCTTTTCCCTTTTGGGTTTTCTGCAGTTGAAATCAGGAGGAGCTAGAAAAGAAGACTCTGACATCTCTCATATATAATGTCCCTCTCTGCACCAAGAAATGATCAATGTGAAACTATGAACTTCTAATACAAATGATCAAAAGCAGAAAAAGGTCTTGGCTAGCTAAATATTTTATCGTGTGCAGGAATATCGTCTACCTTTTTGACAAAGAGGAAGTGTGTTAATTGAAAATACCATTATACAATGATATTAATGTCGTTGTTAATTGATTTCACCAAATTTTTAACAAAAACCAAGGTTGAGAAAAATATTTAATTGAACGGCCAGTTGGGGGTGAATCATTACGATTGCATTACAATGTTATTTTAGTTCATCTTCTAGATCTGTACGTAGCAGATATTCTTATTACATCGATAGTAATAAATAAGTGCCTACACTTTATTAAAAATTAATCAAACTAATATACAAGTAAAAAAAAAAAACAAGAAATTGGTGCTAACTCATGGGCTCACTTGTCTGTGCTAAGACACCAAGTGTGGAAAGAGCTGTCATGTTAAGATGATCAGATCTCTTGTACTAAGATCCAAAGTTTGATTTAATCTCGAAAACAAAAATCAAGGTTTACAATAATGCCAGAAGAAACGTTAGAAAAATGACATGTTAATAAAATTATACATTAACAAAAAGAAACTGTAGTTTTTTTAATGGCGTAGAGCCGTAGACAGTTTCAAGTAGCCACATATGATTTTGATTAACAAATTGTTAGTGGTATTTAAACAAATTGAGATATAGATCAAATTGATTGATTTAGCCGCCATAGTTTATAAATGCTATAGTTGTGTACGATCGCGATTGTAGCTATTTGAAATAAGTCATAAAACAAGTTTTTATAATGTTGTAAACAAAAACAAAAAATTACAAGTGTTTGCAATAGTATGTAGTAACGTTAGGCATAAAAAAAAATTATGATTAAACGATACATATTTGAAAGAAAAATTGTATTTAAAACTTGTATATACGATCTATTTTGTTAATTTACTTTTCAAGCACTACCGCTAATGCCTAATGCTATCAACGCTTGCAAACGTGTTTTGTGAACTTAATCATTACGTAGCCACATTCGTTGCGTTACTGTGGTTAGATCATTATACTGAGAGATGATTTTTAACAATAGAGTTTCTTTTAATGGAGAGCTAGCCGATAATGATACAAATCTTGATGGATTGATGTAGTTAAGTAAATTGGACTCTCTTTAAAAAAAAAAAACTTCTGGTGTAAACGATTTTTCAAAAAAACAAACAGTGGATACAAAGAGGGTTGGCTGATTTTATAGCCATAAACTAGTTGCATTCTCAGCTTTTCCTCCCAACCTTTTTGCCCCTGAAAATTCCACCATAAACTTAGATAATTCTCACAATTGCAACATGTACTTTCAGATTCATCCTTAAAACTACGCCTCCAATTGAACCGGCCAATAAACCGGTACCACATAACCCGGTTTGATTTAATTTAAATTTAACCAAATTTTAACCCGATTTTGACCCGAATCTTATTCTTCTTCACCCGATTTTGACCCGATTCATCGTCAAATTTAGGCGGCGGGAGTATGACCGGTTTCTTCGCCGAAGCCTTTTGCGACATTTTAACCCGATTCATCGCCAAATTTTAACCCGATTTTGACCTGAATCTTATTCTTCTTCACCCGATTTTGACCCGATTCATCGTCAAATTTAGGCGGCGGGAGAATGATCGGTTTCTTCGCCGGAGCCTTTTTCTCGTTGACTGAACCCTTACCAATACGCTTATCATCTCGTCTTCGAGACTGAGTAAGAGGCGGAAGATGTACCTAGTACAGATCTTCGCCTCCGTCTTCATCGTCGTAATCATAATCATAGTCGTGCTTCTCCATGACTTTCGCGAGCAGCTCGACGGCGTTTTGCTTCCGTAGCGTGCTTTTGCCCGAGATTCCTGCTCCGCCGCTGTTCATCCGATGCGACGGAGACATCGTGGGTGAAGAAGAAGCCGAGGTTCCTGGTCTCCGCGCCGCCATCGACGGAGTCAACAAGGTGGGAAGGATTATTCGATTGAGCTGAGGAAGAAGGGAGAAGATGTAAACGAGGTACGCGTGGACCAAATGGTGGTGGAGGAAGAAAAAAAATTTTGGTCAAAATCGGGTGAAGAGGAAGAAGAAAATTTTGGTCAAAATCAGGTTTAAATTTGGTTAAATTTGAATTAAATCAAACCGGGTTATGTGATACCGGTTTATTGGCCGGTTCAATTGGAGGCGTAGTTTTAAGGATGAATCCGAAAGTACATGTTGCAATTGTGAGAATTATCTAAGTTTATGGTGGAATTTTCAGGGGCAAAAAGGTTGGGGGGAAAAGCTGAGAACGCAACTAGTTTATGGCTATAAAATCAGCCAACCCAAGTTTTTGATCAAAACTATATGTGTGATTGAGACAGAGAGTAGTTGGGTTAAAAAGTTTTATGATGATAAAATCGGTCCAACAAAAGTTACCGGACGATGGTTTGGTCTGACAAAACAACGGTTCGGCCCAACAAAACGACAGTTAGGCTTAGCAGCATGGCGGATCAGCCCACATGAAGATGGTTTGGCCCAACAGTGTGACGGATTGGCCCATCTTCATTCGGCTCGGCCCGTTAAGGCATCATCATTAATTTAGGAGGGCGAAAAGGGAAAATCACAAGGGAGATAAAATGAACCCTAGATCAGCACTTAAACTATAAATAGCTGAAAACACTCCTAAAAACAAGATCTGGACCACAAATCATTACCAAGAGAAAGAAAAGCGCCGCCTACCTCAAAAATCACCGATTTCAGTCATTGTTAATAAAAAGAGTTACTCTGTTCTCCTGTTTATAAATTTATTGTTGCAACTTTAGTATGAACAATTGAGGCATAATTTAGTTGTACTATCCTATAATTTCGATTTTGAACATATATAATTTAACACAAATATGGTTTAGTCTTTCGTAAAGGATTTGTTCACTCCAACAACAATAGATGATACGATGCCGAGTACATCCAACTTCGACCAAAAAACCAAATGAATATTTAAAACCACAATAAGACAAAGAAGTACGTATTGGCCAACCGAATAAAACATTATTCGTTAAGCATATATAATTAACTATTATCATGCATGATGATTAATAGTTAATATAATTAACAAGATCGTCCTAACAATATATACATATACATAGCATAAAGATCTAAAGAGATTCACGAGGAGGGAGAAAGAGAGAAGAGATGGGAAAGATAGAGGAGTACAAGCCGGTAATGGCGATGACGATGATTCAACTGTGTTATGCTGGAGTGACTCTCTTTGCAAGAGCTACTTTGGTTCATGGATTAAGCCCTCGGGTTTTTATCCTCTATAGGCAAGCCTTTGCAACCATTTTCATCTTCCCATTTCTCTACTTATCCAGGTAATTAAAATCATCCCTCTCTCCCAAATGGAAATGTGAATTCATAATTTGTTTCAGAATCACCTTTCTTTATATTCCCTAAATGATTATGTGAAAATAAAATTTGTGAAGTTTCATTGGTTTCTTTCTAACCCAAAACAAGTGGAAATGAGCTAATTGATTCACATTTCGTATATATATTATTTATAAGTTTTTTTCTAACTTACGATGTGAGATCCTAACATAGTTAATTCTTACTGGCCAATGAAATTTTTTTTTGGGATTAATTGTAGGAGAAAATCAAAGATAGCCATATCTTCTTTGGATCTAAAGAGCTTTTCTTTAATATTCTTGGTCTCGCTTATAGGGTAAGTGAATATTAAATTTAATTTCTTAAGAACTCCAATTAGATGAATCTTGGACAATTTTGCTTATTCTTATCATTTGTTTGCAGCATTACAATAAATCAAAATCTATATCTTGAAGGTCTTTACTTAACTTCATCGTCGATGGGAAGTGCAGTGGGTAACATCATCCCTGCAATCACCTTCCTCATCTCATTTCTCGCCGGGTATATGCATATACACATTTATATGGAATTTTTGAAAACAAGATTTATGTGTTGTTACTAATTATCTCTGATCTTTAGATACGAGAAACTGAATCTCCGAGATATAAGAGGCTTAGCAAAGATCGCAGGGACGATCCTCTGTGTAGCAGGAGCGATCTCCATGACTCTGCTTCGTGGACCAAAGATTCTCAACTCAGAATCCGCTTTACCAATCGCTAAATCGGTATTAGGAAATCTTAAAGACCAGAACACGTGGTTGATTGGTTGTTTGTTCTTGTTCTCTAGCACTCTTTGCTGGTCCTTTTGGCTTATACTTCAGGTAAACTTCATTTAATAAATAGTTCCTAAACTTTTTTGTTTGTAAAGTTTCTTGCCTTACAAGAAAACTGAAACTTTGTTTCAACAAAATCCTAGGTTCCAATCTCTGCCTACTATCCAGATAACCTCTCTTTATCAGCATGGATGTGCTTATTCGGAACGATACAATGTGCAGTCGTCACTTTCTTCCTAGAGAAGGATCCAAACGCTTGGATTCTCCATTCCTACACCGAGTTTGCGACATGTCTCTACGCAGTATGCATATATAACATTCCTCTGTTCCTTTTTCCTTTCTTTCTTTGGCAGTCATTAACATAAATTCTAATCATGGAATTCATTGGCTAGGGAATTGGGGCATCGGCACTTTCGTTTACGGTCCAAGCTTGGGCTATTGCAAAGAGAGGTCCAGTGTTCTCTGCACTGTTTAATCCTCTTTGTACAGTCATTGTTACAATCTTGGCTGCTCTGTTCTTCCATGAAGAGATTTACACTGGCAGGTAAAAAAACATAATCTTATAAGAACTTAAGATAACTACAATTCAATAATCTGTTTTATAACTTTTTGATCTTTTGGAATAGTTTAATCGGAGGATTAGGGGTGATAATGGGACTTTACACTGTGCTATGGGGTAAAGCAAAAGATGTTATGATGAATCAAGATCAGATAGACAATGATCAGGACTCAGAAGTGAAGATTCATATAGAAGATTCTTCAAACACAATAATCTGTAACAGAGATCTGAAGAATCCTCTTCTGTCCAAACACAAATCAACAGAAGAAATCCAAACACATCAACAACTAGACTAATTCAAGATTATTCCATTTTACTGTTTCTTAAATTTTGAAAGCTGTGTTTGCTATAATAAATGTTAAATGAGTTATTAATGAAAAATCAAAGTCTTGAACAAAGACTAACATACTCCTAATTAACGAGAATAAAAACCGGGGAAATCAAGGATTGTTGAAACCACTGGAACGGGCATAACTATCTTCTTTGTTGTTTCGGAAGGCGCAACATCCCATAGCGTAGACGATAATGAGGAGTACAAGGAAAATGATGTTGACAATAGCAACTCTTTTCCATGAGCTCTTGAGGTTGTCGAGAAAACCGGCCTTGCAGGCTTGGCAATTGTAGCAAAGCTTATCCTTTTCGTTGTCCCAAAGTTGGCAATCTGAGTTCTTTTGTGTTCCTGATGTTTTGGTCCAACTTGTTGCATTTATGTAGATGAAGTTACAGTCATTAGAGGGCTTGCAGCAACCAGACTGTATACAAGAAACCATCAAGATTCAATCATAGAGTTAGAATAATGACAAGGATCAGGACTAAAACCCTTAATCACATGAGATTAAAGCTTTTAGATTCACTATATATAACCAGGGAACAATAAAGCTTTGTGAGTGAAATCAAAAGCTTTGAAATTGGTATTATTTTAGACTCCACGGATCAAAACTTGTGTAGAAATTCATGATGCAGACGAAAAGGATCAGACTAAAAACCCTTAAAGAAAAAAGACATTTTGACCTATCTCAATCTCTAAATCAAATTGCCTAAAAAGAGTTTCAAAATTGGTTACCTCAAGAGGAGTGAGATCCTCTTTGTAGAAAGCAGAAACAGGCTCACGACGAGCGTATACCTCCAAGTTAGAACAGAACTTGCTCTCATAAAGACAGCTTCTAATGTTGTTCCAATGTTTAGCGTTGTTCACACGCTTCTGCAACCAATCAGAGTAAGCCTCAAGCCTATACTCTTTATAAGCCTTACCTTGGATAGTTTCACCAGAGCCTTTACTAGTAACAAGGAAGGCAAAGATAGTGAAACAGAGGACGATGAGGATTAAGAAGAACATAACAAAGAGATAGAACCAGAGAAGCCACGTCACTCTGCACCAAGATCCAACGACTCCAGCGATTGCGACTATCATGAGGAAAGCACCGAGAGCGATCATGGGTTTGTCGAGAAATCGCTCGCATTGCGTCGAGGCGTGAAGGCTAAGCCAGATTCCTGTTGAGAGAATCGGAACCGAGAGGAGCAAGACGAAGAAGTTGAGTATTCCTACAAGGCTGTTACTAAAACGTACCATGGTGATTATTGAAGATTTGGAGAAAACTAGATAAGGATTTGTGTGATTAGGTTTATGAAGGGAGATTTGGATTTATAAAGTGGAAGTGGAACGCGTAGATGAAGGTGAAGAGATTAGCGAAGAAGTTTCGCTATTGCCTAATATGGCTACACGACGAGTACTAATGTCTCTTCTTCATCTAAGGTTGTTTCGGTTTCAAATGTTTAGAACTTTTGAGTTAAGGAATATCTCATAACTCTCACGCGCTTTTCATGGGAGTGATTGTGAGTTTTAAGATTTATAGATTTTGACTAATAAATAATTTACACTTAATTTGATAAGAATATCAAAGAATGTATTTCTTACAGATCTCTTTTTTTTTTTTGATGGAAAATATTAAGTGGTATCGAGACTGTGTCACATATGACATAACTTAACGTGTGGAACAGTAGAAGTGCTGAGTAAGCTGATCATTGTACCGTGTTTCCCACGCGTATTTTCAAGTTATTGGAACATTGTGACTATAGAAAATTAATATATGACGTTACATTATATAATCCGCAACTAATCAAGTTTATCTTCAGATGATTCTTTTGGTACAATCTTGATCTTCATATTAAAAGAAATATCAACTATATACATAATAAAAGTAAAGCTTGATCAATATCAGGATCAAACAATGGAAATATAAAAAAAAATGCAATACACTACATGGAAAAAAACTTCTGCATTGTGAAGAGTTGTCATTTGTCAAGAGACTATAGTTTGTCAAGAGAATTGGATTTATAAAGTGAGAGTAAAACGCGTAGAGGAAGGTGAAGAGATTAGCGAAGAAGTTTCGTTATTGCCTTATATGGCTACACGACGAGTACTAATGTCTCTTCTTCATCAAAGATTCAAAGGTTGGTTTCGGTTTCAAAAGTTCTAAACTTTTGAGTTAAGGAATGTCTCATAACTCTCACGCGCTTTTGAAGGGAGTGATTGAGTTTCAAGATTTATAGGTTTTGACTAATAGATATTTTATCCTTATTTAGTTATTTTTGTAAGTATATCAAAGAATATTATTTGTTGCTTACAAATCTCTTTCCTTTTTTGTACGAGATGGGCTTCGGCTTAATCTTGAATGACTTCTACAAGATGGGCTTCAACTTGGTATGGGCCTTGTGGATATTTTGTCAATCAAAACCTCTGATTGCTTGAGAGTCTTGTCTTGCCTTCTCTTCTCAACTTGAAACTCAAAGACACTATATATCTCCACTTATCTCTAGACGACTAGACCAACCAGTTAACTCTCTAAAAGTTAAGTAAAAGCTAGTCCTATCTCTGCATTATGGTCAAAGCCCGACAAGCATAACCCATGAGTCCATGACACAATGATTATAAAATTCCTACCTATACAGATATAAGCTTTGGAACTGTTTAAACGGATTTTTTTTTTTTACGGTAAAAGACTCCATATATTATTAAGCTGGTTCGAAAAGGTTAGCATCGAGTTTAAACGGAATTATATGTTCCTCAGCTGCATATGCATCATTATATATATGTGCAATAACAGTAAGAGCGTAATTAACGAACTAAATTAAATCGTCCAAAAACAGAAAACGGTACATAATATTTTCGTACGGTCGAGATCACTAGGGTCTCTAACTATTATTAAGAGATCTATTTTGTGCATTTGACCACTTTTATTTGATCTGTTTTTGGTTTCTAACAACTAAATTGATAAGTTTATCATTCTTAAACTATGTACTTGATTTCACCCAATGACCCACCATAAATAGCTAATTCATTTGGTTTAGCAAAAATGTAATTGGTGGGCATGCAAAACGAACAAAAACACACACACAAGATTTAAACTTAGAAATTTGAGTCTTTGTTTTTGGAGTTTAGAGTGGAAATGTAAAAGAATGTCATAAAGTTGGATGAATAACTGTATATCACTCTTTCACATTTTGGAAATATGATTATTGTACATTCTAATCATTCATAACTTTTAGTATCACATTTCACGTTTTCAAACAGTGATGATCCCAATATTTTAGTTAAAAAGAACAAATAAGGACTACGTCATTAGTCTATTAAGATCGGTTAAAATGTCTCCAATATTCAATCATTCAATTATTTTGTTATTCTAAAACTATACTTCTGAAGTATTATTAGTCAAGTGAAAACGTTATCAACCAAATCATACTAAAAATCACACACTTAACTCACCTTCACCTTCACATACTAAAAAATGATTATAGACCAAAAACTTAAAAGACGAGAGTATTAATAATAAACTTCGACATAGTTTCCTCTTTGCTTACCATTAAAATACAAATGATTTAATTAGCTATAGGCCTATAGCACAACAATGGTACTGTCGGTGGAGAAGATAACGTGGCATGAGTACTTACAGCTGGACCGTAAGATTACGACTCCCTTATTTAAATTCCTCACCGGATCCAACGGTTACCGTACACCACCACTTTCTCTGCTGTCCCCACTCTTCCCAGCTGTCCTTATTCCCTTTTTTTTTTAATTTTCTCTTATAATTAATAGTAGTACCTTTTTCTAAAGATCCGTAACAAATAATTTTGGTAGGAAAATATTTGCTTACATCAATCAATTCTGTATTAAGAAAACAAAAATGTTCTAATTTATTTCAAGATTAACACAATCACGATTAATTTTAAATTAACGCGGTATACGCTGTCCTTCTTTTTTTGGTTTTTGCTTGTCTTAAGAGAAACGAATAATTTAGATTTTTATAATCCTAAAGAACAAAAACATATAAATTGTATGGGAGAAAGAAAAAAATAATTTCATTAAAAATAATAATAATAGTCACGGTTAATGTACAAGCTTGGCTTTAGTATTGTATCCGTAATAAGAAAGATACCATCTAACGAACTTCTTCAACCCGGTTTCCAAATCGGTTGTCGGTTTATACCCGAATTCATTTCGTGCTGAGCTAATATTAGCATGTGTGAACGGTACGTCGCCGTTTCCTGGCATCTCCACGAAGTTCCGTTTTGCTTTCACCTTTAGATGCTTCTCCAAGATATCCACCAGAATCGGTACCGTTACCGGAGATGTGTTTCCCAGGTTAAATATCCGGTACGGTGCGGCTCCACGCTTTTTACCACCCGACCCGGTACTTTTACCCGATGAATCTAGAGATCCTAAACAGCCTTTGACTATATCGTCGATGTATGTAAAATCCCGGGCTAAATCGACCCGGTTTTTGCCCCGGTAGATTGTGATCGGTTTACCTTGTAGGATGTTTCTGGTGAAGGAGAAGTAAGCCATGTCCGGTCTACCCCATGGACCGTAAACCGTGAAGAATCTTAAACCGGTAATGGCAAGACCGTAAATATGGTTATAAGTGTGGGTGATTTCTTCGCCGGCTTTTTTCGTTGCGGCGTAGAGACTCGCCGGTTGATCTGTACGGTCAGATTCGGAGAAGGGAACTTTCTCGTTGAGTCCATAGACGGAGCTCGATGAAGCCCAAACAATCGCCGGCTGAGGATTCGCCGCTTTGCAAATCTCGAGAAGATTCACAAGTCCGGCGATGTTGCTATGAACATACGATTGAGGATTCTCCAAAGCGTATCTAACTCCGGCTTGAGCAGCGAGATGCATCACGTGAGTGAAAGCAACGACATCGAAAAGCTTCGCTAACAGCTTCGCGTCGTTGAGATCTCCTTCAACGACGAAGATCCCTCTCGACGACAACAGAGATCTGCGAGCGCGTTTCAACGACGGATCGTAGTAATTGTTGAAATTATCAAGTCCAACGACACCATCGCCGCGTTTCCTCAACGCAAGTGACACGTGGCTACCGACAAATCCAGTAGCGCCGGTAACGAGGACGGAGATACCGCCGGAGCGATGGATCTGAGCGGAGGTACGAACCTGTTTCTCCCATTGGATTCCGCCCCAAGAAGCGGTTAGATAACGGCTACCGGAATCGACGAAGCTTTGGAAACTCAAGTAAGAAGCGGTGAGAGCGATGAGGAAGAGAGCCCAAAGAAACATGGTGCTCGTAGAAGCGAAACAACGGTGGAGCTGACGGTTTGACCGGTCAATTTTGAATTTACCCGGCGTTGACGGAAACAGCTCATCTTCTATTGAAGGCATAATTAATTAAACTCTCTTTACAAAAAAATTTCTTCCTCAACAAAAAATTTATCGGAAAAAATGGGTAATTAAATTTAGAGGGAAGAAGGAAGAAGACAGATGCAGATTTTTTTTTTTTTGGTTTATTTATTTTTTTCCAAAAAGCATCTGCTAAGGAGAAGAGGAAGAGACGGAGAAGTATATATACAGGTGAGGATAGGGGACAAGGAGACGCGTTAATTTGATTGCCAGATTGTCAATTTCTTTTTTCTTTTATAACAAAATTAATATTTGTTGACAAAAAGAAAAACAATCCTAATTATTTGTTTACAGAAAGAAAGAAAAAAGGTTGACAAAAAAAAAAAAAAAAAAAAAAAGAAAAAAGAATCTACTAATTATGTAGTAAAAAACTGGATTAATGCTAAATCTACCGCAATCTTTTTTTCACCAATTTACCGCAATTTAAGGAGGCATTTAAAACAAAAGTTAATTTTATGGCGTCTTGGTTTTTTTGTTTTTATTTTCCTAATGTTGAAGTGTGAGATATGGTTTGAGATTCACTTGAGTTTCAGATTATGTATATTTTTGTTATGATTTGAAATATTTTGCATTTTCTATACAACTTGAAATCATACATAAATGTGTGAAAGAAAGCGTCTAAAAACACTCACAGCATTTAACTCATTCAACAATTAACACATGTTATCTCTAATCAAAATTTAATTAGAAAATTGTAAACAAGAACGTGCGACCGACTTACAACTAATTTTGTCTAAACTTCATAAAGACCACCACATGCCTAGGTCATCGCCGGGTGTGGTTTGTTTTTCAGGATGGTGCTCTAATAAAACAAAGTCCGGCTTGCAAGGCTTGGTCTGTGGATAAAAAGTATATTTATCTTCAATCCACATTCACATTTATTAAACAAAAACTTTTATAATCGGTGGCATTTAAAAACTTTTATCAATAAGTTGTAGTTCTTGTGATATGTAATGGTGTATGCATTTAGAGCAGTGTGGCTTCGAATTTCATATAGCAAAAGAAGATAAATAAATAAAAGTTATTTTTTATGTGTAACTAATTAGTAAAGTAATTTACTACTTAAATATAGTGATAAAAGTAATTTACTAAATTATACTAGTGATTTTGTATGATTTTGCCGACTGGCCCGCACTGGGTCAAGTAGCGTGTAATAAAATTTGATACATTATTTTCACTTTGGTCAAAATAAATTTGAGATTTTATACTCAAATCTTAAAAAGATCTCTATTATATTTTTTTAATTAATCAGTGTAATAATAATTTTATTAAAAAAAAAATACAAAATATTGAAACAGGATAATGTGTGGGAGGACGTGCGGACCACAGCAATCACCATTGGCTGTTTTGGGAAAGCGATGAGAGAATGACATGTTCATAAAAAAAAACTGCTTGCCGTTTCCATGCTTCTCTAATTACCGCTTCCCCAAGTCACGGTTTCACCATTAAAGACAAGGGATGGGCCATCTCTCACCGGGAACCGGAAGTATCGGGAGAGACTGTAGTCTTTCCAGATCTTGTATCTACCGGCGTTACCCAGTAATTTTGGACGGTGCTTTGCTATTTATTGATTCATTCACCATTTTCTTTTAGAACTGATTATCGTTATTTATTTTTGATAAATAAAACTAATTATCTTACATCTTTTTTTTTGTGTGTGTGCACAGTTAATATTATAAATTTGGTATGGTTGTTTTTCTTTTATATTTCTATCATTTATTTGTGAAAAAAACGTATTTGGTCTGTTCCTTTTTGATTGCTCTGTTCCTGCATTTTTAAAATAGATTAATACTTTTTATAATATGTTTTTCGTAAAATATAGAGTTAATATATACATCACGTAAGTGAAACAAAAAACTTTTGGAAAAATGTTTGCCAGCTACACGAAAGAGACGTCATCACATAGTCACACATGCAAACTTTAAAACTGTCTCATTAGCTACACGAACTATTGCTATCACATACAGACATCCCCGAACTAACATAAGTCATGTTGCCAACACCATAACCATCTAATTCCAGTGTACCGGTTGCCGGAATCTGGCGTTGACCGGCATTGACTGATGTTGACCGGCGTTGACCAAAAATATGTTTTTCTTTTTATTTTTTTTTGATAAAAAGAAATTTTTAAAAAAATATAATTTTACTTAAAATATAACAAAATATACCATAAAAAAAGAAAATATATATTTTGTTATATTACCAAAATTTTATTAACAAAATAAAATACAAATTTTTCTTGTGCTATATTTTGTTATAAATTTTGGTAATATAACAAAATATATCTTTTCCTTTTGGCAATCTTCTTTTGAAAATAATATATGACCTTTGATATATATATATATATATATATATATATAACATGTAATTGAAAGTATATACCAAACTCACATATATATATATATATATATCTTTGTAAAAACCACAAATCAAAGCATATATTATGATGTTTATAAATTAAAGAGAAACAATGGAGAAAAATGAATTTATATACTTTCATTTTGTTAATAAAATTTTTGTAATATAGCAAATTTTGTTAAAAAATGTATATTTTGTTATATTACCAAAATTTTATAACAAAATATAGCACAAACAAAAATTCATGGTCTATTTTTTGGTATATTTAGTTATATTACAAAAATATATACCAAAAGTTTGTTGTATAATTTTTTATGGTATATTTATATTTGGTATACTTTATTTAATTTCTAATAAAATTATATAATAATTTATTTTTGCAAAATTCTTTTTATCAAAAATAATTAAAAAGAAAAAAAAATATTTTTGGTCAACACCGGTCAATGTCGGTCAACGCCGGATTCCGGCAACCGGTACACTGGAATTAGATGGTTATGGTGTTGGCAACATGACTTATGTTAGTTCGGGGATGTCCGTATGTGATAGCAATAGTTCGTGTAGCTAATGTGACATTTATAAAGTTTGCATGTGTGACTATGTGATGGTGTCTCTTTCGTGTAGCTGGCAAACATTTTCCCAAAACTTTTCTCTAAAACATCACTTAAAGTAATTTAGAGAGAATTTGATAAGATTATATTTGATAAGAATTCGTTATTTGGTATTTCGGATTTACTCTTTACATGAAACGTTTAGCTTTGGCTTTTTCATATTTCTTCCCTTATTATTTTTTGTTTATTCGGGAAGATTCTTATTTTGTTTATTTTTATATAGGGAAGATTCTTTGTTTTTTTTTTCTTTTGTTAAAGAAGATTCTTTGTTTCCAGACTAAAATTTTATTTAGGCAAGAAAAGATTTGCGAGATCCTGTTTGATTTACGAATTATATTTTTCTAAAAATAATGCATGGAGTAAGCAATTAGGACCCATCAAGTTTAGTACTTATATAAATAGCACTATTTAACCATTTTTTGAATCTTTGTCTTGAAGCTACCATGCTTAAGTCCTAAATTCCTAATGCATTGCTTCATTTATTAATTATTATAATGGAATTTTGATATTATAACAGCAATAACTAATAAAAAAAACTAGGACGTTTAACACTTTAATCATTGGGTTAGGTTTTGCGGAACAATATGTACCTAGAGAGGCCAAATTACACTGAGGTTGGTGTAAGCCTTCGAGTATGTTGGATTGTATTGTAAGAAAGTTATTATTTTATTTGTTGTATTTTATAATTTTATTGGTAATCAATAGATTCCCGGTTTAGTTTTCTTCTTCAAGTGGAATCTTGTACATGGTGAGGATACATATAAAAATAAAACAAATCTAACTGTAACAAATTTCTAATTTCATATCAAAACTTTCATGTTTTCTATTCGGTTTGGTTCATCTATATTGAACATATTCACCGGTATTCAAAACCATCCAGACGTTTCTATTTATTTATTACTGGGGGATTACAAAGAACATGTCAACTTTGTTTTGTAAACGTGTCATATACTACAAACACAATCGTTAAAAAATTTGAAGTTCCTATTAGGCTATTACAATACATACTATCATCATTAGGTGCACTAACTCGATTAAATATAATTGAAAAACTCCTTTTAATTGAACAGAAGTCCAAATTTTGTAACAAAAACATGGAATTCTTTCTTAAATGACGCAACACTGGATTCATTTGAACTTTTAAGAGTTTAACAATTTGTCATAGATTTGTAAATACCTTTAATTTTAGAGTTCAGTATATGACTATCACAATTAATATTTAATATCAAAATCTGGTCCTATATTAATCCGGTAACTATAACCTGTGGTCATACATATGGGTTTGATTAACTTATTAAAAATTTTGGAAACTTGTTTTCTTTTTTTGAAGATTATTCTCAAATTCGAATAACCAATTTACGATTGATTGAACATGCTCTGATCCAAATCTAAAGAGATTCTACGGCCGGCCAATGAAGAGTTCTTTTTGGCGAAATACTTGAATAGAGAAAGCTAGGTACACACTCAAACAAAACATAACTTATGACGACAATTTATTTATCCAATTTCGTACATACGATACTAATTACAACAAACCAAGAACATAAAACATACTTATAGTTTCACACTTTAAGTAGAAAATTAACTGCATATTATAATTTAGTTACCAGATCCTGATCCAGCTCTAGATCCAGCAAATGAACCAGCAGATGAACCAGCTGAACCACCCGAACCACTAGAACTCGAACTTGATGACGAGCTAGAGCTAGATGATGATCTGGAACCTGAACCTGATCCAGAACCTGCACCAGCACCGGAGCCCGACCCGCCGCCAAGACCAATCCCCAATCCAACGCCCAAACCGATTCCAATCCCACCTAGGTCAAGCCCCAAGTCTTTTCTTGCGACTCGGCTCTCGGTTAACATAACTAAACTTGAAATAACTAATAAACCAAGAAGATAAAGACCTTGGGCCCTAGCCATTTTGGAAATCTTCGTGTGTTAAGACTTGCCGATATCGATCGATGTATTTGAGTTTATAGTGTAACTTGATTAGATACAAAAATGAATAACATGTTCGTGTATTTATAGAAGTTTTAGGATAGTGTGAGCCGTTACGTGTAAATCACCAAATATAATTCAACCTACGTATATCATATTTGGGTTTGTTATGTATAGTTTACTCATACTTACATTAAAGAACCACGAATACTAATTAAACACATGTCTAGTCTAGACAAATGTGTTTTGCTTGGCAAGATGCAAAATGAAATTGCATTCCGAGGTGTGATGAATTACAAAGTATGTAAGAAAATAAGTCTTAGTAGCTAAACCCAAGTCAATTCGCAAGGTTTATTAAAACCACTGATGAAGTAAAAACTCGTTTAGTGACAAAATTGAGGTTTCACTACGTCATTATATTTTACAGTTTTACATCAATCTGAAATGCATAATAAGAGTATTATCTCAATTTAGTTTAATTCTAACCAAACTTTCAGGATAATAGAACTGGCAAGTGCATATTTTTAAAATGTAGATGCCGGTGATGTGTGCATTATCTTTTGCTGCTACCAAACCCACCAGAGTCGACGGTCCACTAAAATGAGTGGAAACGTGGTAGTGGATTATGCACGCTGAAACTAATCACTCGTATGTGGTCAATAATCTATGGTTCCACTATGAATTATTTATTCAACCTATGACACGTGCTTAAAATCATTGTTCGAGAAAGATCGAAACTATACATGTCACATTGGTTATGTTTTTATTGCTATGAATGACCCATAATGTTCAATTCTCATATAGAATATAAAAGTCACTACTTAAAGAGAAAATTATTCTCTGGCTGTCACTTACAAAACATTTTTGCTGACACCAATAGTTCTATATAATTATGATAACGATGATGCTGTTTAATTATTTGGATCTAATACAAACACGTTTGCTTAGTTAAATCCATTAATTGTAAACGACTTATTATGCTTGAGTTTAAACTTTAAACCCAAATTGTAAGAGGTGCTCTTAAGTTATCAGAAGTTCTTATGCAGATAATACATATCTAAATTATGTATATTACGGATTGGTTCGTTTATCATTTTTTTTACATATATGTTTTTATCTAAGATATTGAACGTTACACATGACAAACCATAAAAATGCAAATCGAATTCTTATAAAAAGAAACAAAACAGAGCTGAATTGTGTTCATGATATAACCTTTGTTTGGTTGATGTCTTTTTTGTTTAGCTGAACGACGAGTCTCCAAAACGTGTTTGCTCTTTCAGTTGTTTGATATACATAAAATCATATTTTTGTGTTATATGTATGTTATTTGCTGGTATAAGCAATATACCGAAGGAAAAAAGAAGAAACAAAGGAATAAAAATGCTACATATATAACATTTATTTTCTCAGTGATGGAAAAAAAAACATTTATTTTCTCAACTATTTAAATTGGGAAATTACAACTTATAGTACAAATGTAAAACAAATACAACACCAAGAATCCAATTCGAATATGGAAGAGTATATAATAAGTAACCAAACACATTAGAATTCATCCTTTTCCATCTCCTTTACTCACACACTTTAGAAAATTTACTTTTCTAGCATTTTATTTTTTTTATATAATAACATCATATAATTACATACAAAACAAAATATTGCACGATGTGATATTGCATGCATGCAATATTCTTCATTCAGTCGTCGCCACCACCATATCCTCCACCATATCCACCGCCTTCACCGTACCCTCCTCCGTTACCGGATCCACCTCCTCCACCTCTACCCCCTCCTCCTCCACCTCCTCCACCGTGACCCCCTCCTCCTCCACTTCCTCTTCCGCGGCCTGACCCGGAACGTCCTCCCGAACCAGACCCGGCACGTGATCCGGCGTAGGATCCAGCTTCGGATCCTGCATCACCTCCTCCACCACCGGAGCTGGAAGAAGAACTAGAGCTAGATGAGGAAGAAGAGCTTGACCCTCCTCCTCCGGATCCAGACCCTGCACCAGCTCCGGATCCGGATCCACCTCCACCGATACCTATGCCAATACCAACACCGATCCCTATCCCGCCGAGGTCCAAACCCAAGTCTTTTCTTGCGACCCGGCTCTCGGAGACTAGGGCTGATGTGGCCAATATCAAAGTTATTAGAATGAGTGATGATGAGTTACTCAGAGACATATTTATTTGGTGTTTGGTAATGCTTTTTTTTCCCCCCAATTTAGAGTGCTTTTGCAGTGCTCTTGATGAATATGACACAATATGTTGAAGGTATTTATAGGCGTTCCAGAGCATATTAATATGGTAGTGAAAATCCTACAAGTCAAAAGTTGTGTCCATATCATAATCGTTACAATATTGGTTATTAATTTAATCAAAACTCAGCACGTTATTTCTAAAACAACCAAAAATAAAAATCACTTTTTTCAATCAAGATTAAAATCAAATGATTAATAATTCTTTATAATCACAACGGGTAATATATACTTATACATTAATTGTTACGTTTGTTTTTACTCGTTAATAGTTTATCAATTTACTAGGTAAGATTACTTTTAAATTATTATTTTTTGCTACAAAAAAAAAAAAGTAATCTTACCATCATTAATTACGTATAGCTTACTTTTAAATTTTAGCAACAGAAAATATTATTCAAAACTTGAAGGTTCTAGCTAGTATATATATAAGAGATATAGCTTGCAATCATTAATTAGGTTTAACCAAATTAAAATTCTATATTACTATAATTTTATAAACATGGACCTATCGCATCTACAATGTCAATATCTATATATTTACAAGGAAAATTTGTTTTGTTTGTTTGTCAACGAGGATAATACTTTTGTTATTCTTTACTGTTTAAAATAGAAACTTCATTTTGCCTTTGCTCGAATCCTCCAAATCTACATCCAGTCGAAATGGATCTCAGGTTTCTTGACGAACCCTAAATTTGATTTTCACCCAAATCGATCTCTAACCACAATAACATCTTTGTTTTTGAATTAATACTTTTTGAATCAAAGTTAAACAAAAAAACTCCGAATCATCAATAATTAATAAATAAATCTCTTCATTCTGTTTCAAAGAGCCAGAATATTTGATGGAACATTGCTTCATTATAGCCTTAGCTCTCGTACGTCAAACATAGTTTGCAGATCATTATTGCAAAGAATAGGGTTTAAGCGAGGTTGGAGAGAATGTCTAAGTATGACGATGAACCGGCGCCGGAATGTAAACAGAAACTGGAATGCTAATCCTCCCTTGAACCAATTTCAACATTAAACCAAACTAAAGTAGAGTTCTGGTTGCTTCCACGTAACTCTTGCACATAAAAGATGAAGATAGAAAAAAAAAAAAAGATGAAGATAGAGATCGAGAAGAAAATGATAAACGTGTAAATGATTGTTTTTGCACGAAAATAAATATGTGGATTCAAAAATGTACAACGTTGCAATGAACAGTCCTTCGGTGTCTGATCCACTATCTATCTCTCCGTAAGTGGACCTATAGTAGGTCGGTCATGCATCTAATTTTAATATTTAACAATTATTTTGGAAGAATTGTTTTTCCTAGCAGTTTTTTTGTTTCACAAAAATGATTCCGAGTTTTATCATCCAACTAATTTCCTAGAATAAATGTAATTGTCGATTAATCCTTCACCAGATTCTTTTTACTGAATTTAAAGCATGACGCGATTTCGACTAGACAAATAGAGTGATTTAGTAAATTTCGCACTTTGACTTTTGACAACAGACACAACAGAAGCCTCATTTTATTCTGTCTTTTATAAAATTTATCCTCTATAACTATATTTTATATATGCTATGATCATTTTTTGTTGAATAAATTATCGTGTTTAGGAGTTTGAAGTTAGAACCACGTAAATTCGGAGGATGAAAATATATGCATGGACTTGATCCAGAGAAATTTGAAGTTTGGGCCGAACAATGTTGAAACAAAAATAAGGCCCTTAGACCATGATTATTGGTAGGCTCTTAGCCAAATCTTAGATAAATCTTAAGTATTAAAAAGTATTTAATTAAATGGCAAATGGTAAGATTGGTAAGAAAGGTTTCTTAGCTAAGAGCCAAAACATGTTTGTAAGAGGTAAATCTTAAGATTTTAATACTAAAAAATTACTAAGAGTTATTGTTAAGAAACCATTGATAATCATGCCCTTAGGTGGTTGGCCAGTGATACTTTCTCATACCTTCACTATGTTAAATATACTTTTTTTCTCACCAGAAGGTTTTTATTGATGATTACTGGTACACATAGCTGATTTATCGTTTACCACCAATATACATAGCTGGTTTATAGCTGTTAACCAAACCCTTTACCAATTTGGTACACAAGAATCTACTGCAAGTGCATATTTCTCAAAGGATTTTGTTGCTTAATTAAAAACATGTTATTTTATTGGCGTCCTTGGTCTAAATGTAACTTCCACCCTAATCAAGACTTGTCAGGTTTTCTCAATCTCATGTAAAATAAATATATAATAGACTTAGCAAACTATCTGCCTTGTTCAATATGTACTTCCACTAAACTATTTCGCATTCTCTTCGAAAGTGATGACCTCCATGAAATGCCGCTTCTGAATACTCTCAATCATCCACCAAATGTTGCAGGATCGTTTTCGCACAGAACCAGAAAATGTTGCATGTCTCATCTCTTAGTCCACACCCTACGCCACTCACTTCGGAGTCTGCTCTTAAAATGATTATGAGATTAACTGTTACATAATCAGTTTAAGATACGGCCGAAAGTCGGTGGTGAATAGCCATCTAAGATCCATCGGATCATCATCCTTATTCAACAAAGTCTATTCTTATATAAGGGATAAATCGAATAAGGTTAACGGAAAATGCGATGCAAGTCAAGTCAACTTTCTGAACTCAAAAGAAGGAATCTAAACACTTTCGTGTGGTCTTTATCAAATTACGATCCTAATTTACGAACACGTGGCTCTAAGTTAGTTCAGTTTCATTCATTGAGCTTTTAATTGATACAATGAGCGTTACCAATTTTGTGTTTTTTTTTCTTTCACAAAATGATTTTCCTTGTTCAGACAGACACGCAGTGTTCATCATCTTACATGGCAAAAGTACGAAAACATCTGAGATTCTGACACGTGTGTTACCCTGACGACTCTCTTCTCGTCCCTTTTTCACTTTTCAAGTTTCAAGTTGACACGCAGATTGGGCCCGGAGGTTTCTTGATTCGTCAATCGTTAGCCACACAAAAGTTTTATTCTTTAACCTTTTATTTTCTTTAGTTTTAATTTTATTGTAAACAATTAAAAAAAAAACCAGAGGTTGACCTAGAAAAGGTAATTGAATTGTTTTCTTCTCATCAGTCATCATCATCATCAATAAAAGAAACATCAAATCAAATGGTTGAATCACTGTTTGAAATTAATTAAGAGCCAGAATTTCACAGCTCAAGTGCAACTTTGCGACCGAATGGCTAAAAACACTTACAGAAAAAAAAAAAACGAATGGTTGCAAACTTGAGGAATTAAATGCACATATAATAAGCCGCATTACTCAATCATCACCATTAGAGTGACGATAGGAATTTTGTATTTGAAAGAATTATGTTCATTCTCATTAAAATAAGAGTAAGGATACATGTTATCTAGACCTAACATGTAACCTAATTTTATAACTAATGAATTCACATTAAAACACGTACAAATCAATAAAATATCTCCGTAATATATATTCAAGACATCTTTTGGATCTTTCTACAATCACAACTTTTCGATTATATAAATATGATAGATCGTTCGTTAATAACACAAACTATGTAAACATTAGTTTAACCCTTAAATACCAAATCTCTGAACATGTAGTGGTAACATTTTTAGAGTAAATTAGTATATACAAAGAGTTTCGAGACGTTGGTAGGTTGGGGCTTGTGATGAAACTTCCCCACGTAAATTCTCATCCCACCACAATCTCTACCTACTAACTGCTAACTACTTTACGTCCAGCGCCCTTTCGCTGTTTTGCTTTTATTAGTTCTTCTCTTATATTTTCTCCTTAGTTTTTCTACTTAAATTTTATTTTATTTTTACAATCGTTAAATTCTATATTATAGTTATCTTTTAAAAAGCCACCTTTGTGTGAGTTTTGCTTATGCAATTGCCGACCCAAGTTTGTTCCATTTTGGCATTCTCAAACCTAACTACATCTTTCTAATTCCAACTTTCATTTATATTCAGGTTGTTTTAATAATATACTCATATCTAACAATATCAGGAGAGTTCAGCAATTTTATTAAATATTACTGGTCTAGTTTGAACTAAAGATATAGAACTAATTTAAAAAATCAGCATCATCCAAAGTTTAATATTTATTCGATGAGAATTTTCACATATTTATTTCTAGTTTATAAATGTACTTTTAGTAACTAATTTTCGATATATATACTACATTAACAGTATTTTTTTGATAATCAAAATCATTAATATTTTTCCAATTTGTCATTAATTTTATAATTTATTTTACTTTTATTTGGTTATATATATTTGTAGTATTCAATACTAAGAAACAAAATAAGAAGACGATTGGAATTTGATATTAGCTGGTACTACTAATTTTGGAGTGTTTCTGAAAGAAGACACACGTTCCAAAATTGTCAACACGTAAACAAAAACCAATAAGGGATTGACTTGTGGATTTTGGATAACCAAGCTATTAATTAAGATGGTTAGAGAGGCAAAATAATTAAATTAAGATATACTAATACTTAGTGTAAAATAAGAGATGAGGTATAATAAAAGATGAGTAGCTGGGAACGTGCAACAGAAAAATAGTTCACCCAACTTTCTCCTATTAATACTTGCCTCTTCTCTCTTCCTACTTCTAACCTTCTTCTTCTTCTTCTTCTTCATCACACACATCTAGACACGCTTTCGTTTAAACTCTCTGTGATTCAATCAATAATCACAAGAAGCAACAAAATTATGGATCACGACAAGTCCACTTCTTGTTGCTGCGTTCTTGATGCTTCCACTTATGTTGGTTTCTGGATTCTCAAGAAATTGCTTAGCAGAGGATACTCTGTTCACGCAGCGATTCGTAGAAACGGTATCTTTCTCTGTTTCTTTCACCCTTCTTTTCGAATGATTTCGGGTTTGTTTTTTCCGATGATTTCGAGGTCTTTCTTGGTTCTTGATTCGTTTTATTTGTGTTTTTTAATTAGGGGAGAGTGAAATTGAGGAGATGATCAGAGAGATGGAAACAAAAGAAGAGAGATTAGTGGTGTACGATGTAGATGTGTTGGATTATCAAAGCATACTTGTCTCTCTCAAGACATGTAACGTTGTGTTCTGTTGCTTAGATAGCCCTGAAGGGTACGATGTGAGTGACTTCATCAATCATCATTTCTCATATATATGTTTTGTTAAGATTCTGAGTTTGGATCGAGATTGAGATTTGTGTGAATTTATCATCAATCATAGGAGAAGGATGTGGATTTGGAAGTGAGAGGAGCGATCAATGTGGTGGAAGCATGTGGAAGAACAGAGAGTATAGAGAAGATTGTGTTCTCTTCTTCGTTAACAGCTTCAATTTGGAGAGACAACATTGGAACTCAGAAGGATGTTGATGAGAAGTGTTGGAGTGACCAAGACTTCTGTCGCAACAAGAAGGTTTCTAAATTTTCTTTACTTCTTTATTTTGGTTATTATGAATTTTGGCTATTAAATATTAATCCTCATTTGTTTAAGTGAAATTTTGGTAAATAAATTGGACCCACAATTTAAATTTTATAGGCTGGATTGGAATAACTAATAATTTTCTGACATCTTATTAAATGAATTGGAGTATTATTATTATTATATAGGAAAAGAAGCCAGTTCTATAAATTTTGAAATTTGAAATACTATATAAGGAATTATTTTCTGGTATCTTTTTAATAGTCAAAGATAGGTCTTCATCAAATGTATTGTCACATTATCTCGAATCATTTAGTTGGGCGACATAGAAAATTCGTAAGGGGTCAGATTAATTGAATATATTCATTTCCATGACTCATAAATACAATGTACAACTCTTGATTCGATTACAGTTGCCTTTGGGAAAATTAAAGGGCTAACAGTATTTTGATTTTTTTTTTAATTATTGAATATAATTACTAATTAGTTACAGATGATTTAGTAGTGGATCTTTTAGATTAGACGGAGACATATTTTTTTTTTGGATATAATTATGATTGTCATTAATGGACTTAGCTAACTTATGCAACAAATTATTCGGGGACAATAATAACGTGTATAGTATGTCATCGAACTGAACAGTCAACAAAACGAAATCGAAGACTATTCTTTACTTTTTTGTTGTTTCCTGTTGCTACTATATATTGTTACTACTTAATACTATATACTTTTCATATTAACAAACTCAAACTCACGTGCGTAGAAATTGTATGTGGATGCAGTTGTGGCATGCATTGGCAAAGATGTTGTCAGAGAAAGCAGCTTGGGCATTAGCCATGGACCGTAGGCTCAATATGGTCTCTATCAACCCTGGTCTTATCGTCGGACCATCGGTCGCACAACACAACGCTAGGCCCACCATGTCATACCTCAAAGGTACATACATCCAAATAAAGAAATTCCATAAATCTCAGAAAATAGTTTAAGAAGCATTTAATCAAAGTTTCGGAATAAGTTAGGATTCCTAACTTATGAATGTTTTAAGGTGTTTTAATATGTATATATATATATATATCATATATGGAATTTGTTTTTAAACAATGATAGTTGAAGAACAAAACATACTAATTCATACATACATGCACTCGGGATTTGAATTTGATGAAATGGTATTTTTGGTAACAGGAGCTGCACAAATGTATGAGAATGGTGTGTTAGCGTACGTAGACGTTAAGTTTTTAGCGGATGTTCATATTAGAGCATTCGAGGATGTTTCGGCTTGCGGTCGATATTTCTGCTTCAACCAAATCGTCAACACAGAAGAAGAAGCTCTCAAGCTTGTGGAGAGCTTGTCTCCTTTGATACCTATGCCACCGAGGTACAATTTATTGTGTAATTTTTATTTTTATTTGAAATATCATATAATTGATTTATGCAACTTACTTTCTAATACTATATATGTATATATTGTCAATTAGGTATGAGAATGAGATGCACGGAAGTGAAGTTTACGAAGAAAGATTAAGGAACAATAAATTAAGCAAGCTGGTAGAAGCTGGCTCTGCTTGTTAAAGAAAGATTTCATAATTTAAATCCAAAATGAAGTGATTATACAAACAAGAAAGGATTGTAATTTGTATATTGATCTTCTCATAGAAGCATGTGTTGTCCGTGAACTATCAAAAACAAGAAAAATCACATTTCCTCTCAACATATGAGTAGTCTTTTTTTTTGGGTGGGGGCACAATATGAATGCTCTAATTTTTATTAAACATATTAAAAATTGGGAGAGAGTTGTCGTATACGAACCTTATAAAGCGATGTTTCCTATAATTGTGCAATAATAGTATGAACCTTTCCGTGAAAGATTGTGCTTGTTTTGGTGTATGAACAAACACATTAATTCTATCATTACTCAAAAATTTGAGAAAGAGTTTTTATTGTTTTAATTATATGTAGAAATTATATTGTTTTCAAATTATGGTTGGAAACAAAGATGATTTTCTTAGCAAGCCATAAGCTTATCTTAAATGCAAATGATAAAATACTTCACATAACATATTTTAGTTAAATTTTGATACTAACATGTTTTCCTAGATTACGAGTTACGACCAATTTGTTGAATCATGACTTGTTTTACTATGAAATCGTGCACAATTTTGTGACAGAATTCATGATTTTGCTACGGAATCATCAACATGTAATGAAAGTAAAGAATTTCGAATCTTTTAAAATGATATTTTCTTACCTGAGAATAATGTGAATTGGATTTATACTAAAAACACCAAATTGTAATATACTTAATGGGCCAATACGAGGCCTGAGATTGCCTAACGTCGTAAGTAAAACGTCGCCGTTTAACAACAGCATCTTGAACCTTCTTCTCTAGCTTGGATTCTGAGATTTCTTAGGAAAGCTAGATCGACGATCGAATAAGTCTCGCGTTGAAATCTATCTTTGTGCAAGCAAACTCTCGAAGAACCCTAGATTGAAGATGGTACTGATCGAATCAAGTGAGAGTGAGGATGAGATCCTCATCAAAAACGAACAAAAGCCTTCGTCTTCATCCTCACCTCAACCCACAGAGACAAAACAAGTCGACGGAGATGATTCCGACGGATTCGAGACTGCCAGCGAACGTGAAGTTAGCGATGAAGAAGGAGAGGAAGATGGTACCAAAAACGACGCCATCACGAGTCAGGAGGAACCACAACACTCGGAGAAGAAGGAAGAGCATGTTGAGCTAATGAGTGAAGGAGAAGTCATAGTCGACGACGGATCAATCCAGGTGAATCCACATTGAAATTAGTTACATTTTATCTTTAGGGTTTGACAAAGTTTCAATTTTGCTGTGAAAGTTTGAACCTTTGGATGAAATTAGTAGAGAATGCTTGAAGGCTACTGTTGACAGATATTGAATTTGTCTTTTTTTGAAGGAGAAAGCTATGGCAGAAGCAAATGAGGCTAAAGTGGAAGGAAATAAACTGTTCGTTAATGGCCTTTATGAAGAAGCATTGTCAAAGTATGCTTGTGCTTTAGAGCTTGTTCAGGAGTTTCCTGAGTCTATAGAGCTTCGATCCATATGCCATTTAAACAGAGGTGTATGTTTCCTCAAATTGGTATGTCCTTTGTTTGATTACTGCTCTTGGTCTATTGAATTTCGGTTGAGGATGAGTATAGTACTCAAGATTTCTATGAAATGTTTGTCAGGGTAAATGTGAAGAAACGATCAAGGAATGCACAAAAGCCTTAGAGCTAAATCCTACCTACACTAAGGCCTTGGTTCGAAGGGCAGAAGCACACGAGAAACTTGAACATTTCGAAGATGCTGTCACGGGTGAGTTCATTATCTACCTTATATGCCAGCAATAACCGTCTTTCCCCTTGCGGTTTACTCATGAAACCAATTTATTAGAAAAATAAGCGAGGAGTTCTAGGTGGTTAGTTTCTGGTACTTGTTACAGGATAGATAGTTTTTGGTAGATCAGGTTTATTGGAAGAGTTACTGAGTCTCTGTTTTCTCCCATATGCAGACCTGAAGAAGATCTTAGAACTTGATCCTTCAAATGATCAAGCTAAGAAAGGGATTCGACGTCTTGAACCTCTTGCTGCTGAGAAGCGAGAAAAGATGAAAGAAGAGGCTATAAGTAAGTTCTGAGAGTATTCTATCACAAACTATTATTATCTTCTGCAATCAGCATCAAGTGTGATTCCTTGTGGTCATATATATCCATCAATTCTAAGACAATGAACCATATTGTGTTTGTAGCTAAGCTGAAGGAGATGGGAAACTCGATTTTGGGTCGATTTGGGATGAGTGTGGACAACTTCAAGGCTGTTAAAGATCCCAACACTGGCTCCTACTCTCTTTCTTTCCAAAACTAGTCATTAATATCGTAGTGGTCTTGATGTATTGCTTCTACCACTTAAAGTTTAGCAACAATATGGTTAGTATTGCAATGTGTTATTGTTCCGGATGCATTGGTATTGAAATGCAATCTTTTTTGGATATAGTATATTTGTAAATTCAAATTATAATGTTACTAACAATGGGTAAATTGGCGTGATGAGCAAAAATCCAATGGAACTAATAGATTTATTTGTTAATGAATAATGACAGAGACCGTGATTACATTACCTACTGATGGTTCTGTATCTTGTGAAACCTAGTTCGTTATCCACGCAGAGCTCAGCAACATTGTTCTTTCTTGATCTCGATGATGTTCTTGGAGCCATCGATTTCGTCTTTGAGTTCTTGAGGACTTGCTTCAGCTGTACACAACAACCTTGCTCTGTTCTCATACATCATCAGATGAATGGTTTTGGTTGTGCCATCTTCTAAGAAAAAATAAAATAAAGAGATGGAACCGGGAATTGCATACATATACTAGCGTGGTATTGATATTTCGAATCAACAACTTAATATTTAGTAAGCAATGTGTAATTTATTGTTCTTGATGCATGCAATGTGTTATTGTTCTTGATGCATTGGAACTGAAAAGATGCAATTTCTTTGGATTTGATATAACAGTAAATAAAAAATTCAATGTTACAAGTTACAACAATGGATATTATTTCCTTTTCATGGTTCGTATCAATTTGTTGGTGTGATACATAAAATACAACAAGCTATTTCGGATTCGATTGAATCCCATGAAAAACCATCAAGGGTCTTGTGTGAGTGTTACAGACTCTGTGTTATGGCATGCTGCTCCAAGTATTCTTTGCTGTTCATTTCTGTTAATCTACATAACAAACAAATTCGCTTGATGACCAAAATCCAATGAAACTAGTAGATTTAGTTGTTAATCACAGAGGCTGTTATTGCATTACCTACTGATGGTTCTGTCTTTTGCGAAACCTAATTCGTTATCCACGCAGAGCTCAGTCACATCGTTCTTTCTTGATCTCGATGATGTTCTTGGAGCCATCGATTTCGCCTCTGAGATTGTTACAATCTTTTCCAAGAGTTCTAAAGGACTTGCTTCAGCTGTACACAACAACCTTGCTCTGTTCTCATACATTACCTGCAAATCTTAAACCATAATCAGATTTGATGAATGGTTTGGTTGTGCTATCTTATAAGCAAAAAAACAAGAACTATGAACTGCATACATCGACTAGCGTGACGAATCTATACGCAGCAGTGCGGTTATGAAGCCCGAACACTGGAATTCCGTCCAAGGCAAGAGTATGAAACTTCTCTGCAACATCAGAGAGAAGAAGAAGCACTGTTTAGAGACAAGATTTGCAGATGAGAGGGAGCCAAAGCAAAGTAACTTACTGAACAAACCGAAGTAATCCGCAGCTCCAAGAGGTCGGTCACATAACTCTTCAAAAGGAAAGTATGCACATCCATTGGCACCTAAGGGAATCTGTTCATGAAGCAGCATTGCCTGATAAAGAACTTCTATACAGAAAACACAAGTGTTGGAATTACAGAGAGATTGGTATAAACTGTACCTGTAATTTTCTTCCCATCACCACTTCTACTACCTGTGGACGCGCAACAACATTGTCTCCAATCAGTTGTTGGAACTTCTGATTCAATAGGGTCGAAAGATCTTTACCGATGAAGTAGAATCCTTGCTCAGCCTGCAAAAATGAAGAAGTTTCCCAGTTATTGAACTCAGCTTTACCTTGAACCCACTCTAGGGAGTTTTTAAGGGTTTTGAGAGCAGTACCGAAGTTAGTTTCCGGTAATCAACCGCTGAACCGATCTCATGAACCACACTTCGTTCCTGCGAAAATGGAATCTTGATGCAGTCTTTGAATTAAAAAGAAACGACAGAAAATGGACTAATGGAAGTAGTTTATATTACCTTCAATGAAGAAATGAAAGGTAGGAAGAGATCCCTTTGGAGTCCTCCTTCATAGAGTTTATCAGGATTCCGATTCGATGTAGCAACAAGAATCTATATTTTATATCGCAAGCATAAACAAAAGTCAGTTTAACCCCAATGAGCAGAGATGATTGTAGCAGCGTAATGTAAGTAAGGATCACACTTACAACGCCATTGCTGAAGAGATGTCCAAAGAGTCGGTTAAGTATCAGAGCATCTGCAACATCAGTTACCTGTAACAACAGAAACAGTAGCCATAAAAATTAAGAAGGGTTGATCCAAAGATGATCACTTTCAAAAAGATAATATGTGTAATAAAGTATATACCATGAACTCATCTAGACATAGTAAGATTGCATCATGAGCTATCTCTTGGGCAACAACTTCAAGTGGATCTGATAAACCCTTGTGTTTCTGCAAACATTATGACTTGAAATCAAACGAGGTATCACAAAAGGCTATGGCTTTTCCTACAAAAACCAATAGAGAAACAATGGAAACGCAATAATCCATACTTGCAAGCGGCTGTGAACACTCAACATGAAATCATGGAAATGTATCCTCTGCTTCTTCCAAGTACAAGGCCTAAAGAAACAAGAGACTTATCATGAAACCGCATTGCTAGATAAAAAGAAAAAGATAAGAATTTGATCATACAAACTTACAATTGATCAAAGAATAAGTCCATCAACATGGTTTTTCCTGTGCCTACACCTCCATAAAGGTATAATCCTTTGACGGGTGAGTAAGAAGTCTGCGGCATGAGCCGAGACCAAAACCAACGACTTCTGTATCACACAAAAACACAGATATGTGTGAGACTTAAGTTCTCACTCCTAAACAGAGAAGGAAAAAGTCTAAAAGTTAAGCAAACAGAAGAATCACCTTGAGGATTTATCAGAAGTATTATACCGATCTAAACGACATGTATCTACTGATTCCACAAGCTCATCATATAGTCTCTGAAGCTCTCTCAATGCACCAATCTGCAAAATTTCAAACACAACCTTAAGCCGCAAGTAACATGAATCACATTATCGCTCAAAGCTTTGATGAAGTAAAAAAGAGTATCATACTTGGCAGATATCACCAGTCATGAGTTCACCATCATTGATTCTTCTTTCATACTCAACTAGCGGACCTTTTCTATTCACATCTGTGAGTCATCATTCAACAAAAATCAGTGAATCATAAACACAAACTCTCTCTGAGGTTAACCGAATTTGATTGAAAAGAGAAACAAAACCTGAGACGGTGAGCCTAGTGGCAGCAGGATCAGCAGCTTCTACTGCTTCTGCTGATAAGCCTCTAAAGATACTTAACCTCGAATACAAACTTGAATTATCAGTGTTTGTATTCACCAGAGCTTGATTTTGATTGACACCGATCAAAAGTTTGCGGCTTTTCGAGTATAAAGTTGAAGAATAACGTTTTTGATTGTTCCTCAGAGCCCATCTAATTCTACTGAGAGATGATGATCTAATGACTGGTCTCATCTACGATCAATGCAAATTCAATTTGCAAAATCAGATGCTGAAAAGAGGAAAACTTTGAGATACGGATACAGAGCAAAAAAACAAAACCCAAGAAGAAAAACAGAATCTTTGTATGAGAAATCGGATCCGGATAAGAATTGGGGAACAAGAGGGAAAAGTGAATGATGAGAAGAATATTGAAAAGTTAAGTTTGATGTGTTTATATGTAATGGATGATGATAAATCTGGATAAGAGAGATAGAGAGACCCAAGAATAAACGGAGATGTAGTCAAATAAGGAAGATAGAGAAGAAGATCTTTAACTGTTAACTCTTAAAACAGAGAGAGACGTGATGATTATTGAGTTATTTATCGACTAAGACACACGTTTTATTTTTATTTTAATATAATTTCATTTTTAAAACCAAAATTGAATGTGTTGTATCAGCTCATTACAATTGTTAATGTTGATTGCATAGTTGTTTTCCAGGTCAGGAGAGGATAATATTCCAGGATTTTCCCTTATTTAAGAGAGTTGACTATTTTTATTCTTATAAAAAATTAATGTCTTGATATATCTTTCTTTTTCACTTAAATTTTTACTAAACTTACCCTAAGGACGTCTACAAGTCAAATTACAAATTTATAAAACAATTTAAAAAATTTGTAATTATAGTATATAATATTGGAACGGAAGCTTCTCGATGTTGCGTTTGCGGATTCTGGTGGACCTAGCAAAATGTGTCCATACATGGGCTAAGCATATTCCAAGTGGGAGAGAGATGGTCCCTATGATGATCGTTTTGATCTCGATGCCTAAGTTGAACAATAGACCTTAATGGTGACTGGTTGCATTGCGTGTGATTCCACGTGTCGACGTCATTTCTTACATTGCAAACATGTCTTTTTCGGACCAACCCCTAATGCTACTTTTCTTTGATACATCTTTGTTTTTGCTATAATGGTGCTTGGTGACAAAATAATACTATGTTGAATTGACCTAACACCATAAGCAGATTGGGATATTCGGGAACCATGTTGTGTAAGACATGAAGTTTCATCCAAATATGGGCTACAATTAAATATTGGACATAGGCCCACAAAATATGATATCTTCAGTTTTTTTTTGTTTTTACTTTTGTAGAACAACACAAAACAATTTTAAAAAAATTAGTTGTATGAAATAACGGTAAGTGATTACGGATTAATTAAAAGAGAGAGGAGAAAACGGTAAACGATAAGACGGTAAAAGTTTTGTACCACTTTTATTCTTGTTCCGTTATAACTTATCGTTTTACCGGTTGATCACAATAGAAATGGTATACTTTTTAGCATAGCGGTAAAAGGTTATCAATCACACTCTACGATCGATGTCTTCTCCGAGCGCCGGTGATTTCACAAAGACTTCTTGTTGTTGGAAAACTGAAACATAGCAGTTCTATGTCATTTGTCCAAAAAAAAAAAAAAAACAGTTCTATATCATTTGTGGGCCGTATCATTTTTATGGCCCATTGACATAGAACTGCTCTGTTTCAGTTTTCCAACAACAACAACTGGATAAGATAGACGAAAGCCCAAATTAATAATCTTTGTCCTAAACCCCCAAGGAAAAGCGTAATTACGACACGCAGCCAAACAAAACATTTCCTGCGTGAAAAAATATTTGAGCAAAACGACAAACAATTATACAGGTGTAAATGTTTAATTGGATTAAACAAACCTAGACACCTAAAAGTTTTCTCTCACACCATTTGCGAAGATCCAAAGCAAAATAAGAATTACAGAAACTGAATAAACTATCTTCGTCGTCTGTTTGATCTTTCTCTCTTTTGTTATGGCGAATCAAGGAGCAAAGAAGCGGAAAGATGAGAACGCTCGACACATGGCTAAGCTCCGGCTTATAATGATCTGTTGCAACGTACTTCCTCTTTCCTCATTTCTCAGTTTCTCGAACATTGATCCATTGAGCTTATATTTGATTGGATACGTTACTTGGGTCAAATTGGAACTAAAAATCCATTGAATTTGATCTTTAGGATTCGAAAGTTTCAATTTTTAGCTGATTTTATTTCGATGAATTCAAGGATTTTTTTTTTTTTTTTGGCAGATTTTGTATGTCATAGTGAGGGTGATAATTTCGCATTCAAGCCATACCTGGAAACATTGGATTGGTCTTGTGGTAACATCGTTAGGTTACGCCATTCCTTATAAGCTTCTTGATCAAATGGCAAAGCCTAGTGTTAGTGATGATGGTGAACTTCTTGACGGTGGATTTGACATGAGCACTGGTGGAATGTGTGGGTACGTTCTAAAAAGATTTGTCTTTTAAATTGATCAACTAAGATTTCAGAAAATGGCTGCTTTTGTCTCAAGTGTTCTGTATGTTTGGATTCTGTCTCCATAACCAAAAGCAGTAGTAGGAGGAATGTTTCATTATCAGTTGTTTGAAATGAGTTGATGTTTAAGCCACCATAGTTGTGGTTCTCTCTGAGTTTTATCGTTTAATCAGTTGCTACATAATCGTCATTTTCATGGTGGATTGGATTGATGGTAGATTGTATATCATAAGCCTCATGCTCTCTTTGTCCTTGCAGATATTTGCATGATGTACTCTATATCACCTGTTTTGTGCAGCTTGGATCTATCATCTCTGGAAAGTTTTGGTACGCGTATTTAGTGGTATGATACCCAATCTCAATTTTCTTTATTGGCCTACTTTAGGCAAACAACAGATTTGCTCTGTAGGAAAAATGCAACCATTTACATTTGCTTTTTTGTTGTTATAGATTCCTGCATTTGGAGCCTACAAAGCTTCTGGTCTTATTAAGGGATTATTGTCACATGGTTCAGAGGTAATCACTTTGTTTTGAATACTCTCAAAGAGCTTTGAACAAGGGGAAATAAAACATGAGCATTAAAATGGACTGTGTTTTGTCTCTATGACTGAACTTAGGGAGGTCTTGAGGATGAGAAGACTCGCAAAAAGAGGGAGAAGATGGAGAGAAAAGCTTCTAGAGGACAAGTCGTCAAGACAAGATCACGATGAATGTCATAAACATCATCTTTAGCAACACAATTGGCAAATCTTACTTCAAACATACAAAATGCAAATCAGTGGGTAAAATACTCTTGACTTTGCATGTACCTGTTTTACGGATGTAGCTGTCTTTACACTATTTTGACTTAAGTGGATGTGTTAAGATGAAGTAGACTAATAGTCCTGAGTAGGATACAGTGAAATTCTCAGAAGATAAGACTTTGTTCTTTGAATTTTTGCGATATTATGGTGATGTTGCGACTTGTGACTTGTGAGCCATTAGACAGACAAATGATTCGACATGAATATTCAGATTTTCATAGCTAAAGAGCCTTGACTGTAACTATAGACTAAGTGAGAAATGATGGAAAGAGTTGGGAAACTCAAGAGAGACCATTTTGTATTTCATTTCTTGAACACAAATCAAGATTAAGCTAGAGTAATAGCACGAAAGAGCTAATAATATTTGCGAACAACCAAAGACCATGAGACTATAATAATATTCTTGATGAACCCAAGGTACAGATTGTTACATACAAAAAAGTTGCCCTGTACTTTCATACATTTGGTATTTGATTTATACATCACCCGGTTGTTATGGAGAAGAGATTGAATTCACGTTCCATTGTCCATAAAGACTCATTCTTGTTATTGATACTTAGCGTATACTCCTGGAAATACCCATTATAAGTAATCACTGATACCGTTGCTCTGAAAAGAATGAGAAACGCAAAAGATTATCAAAACTTATCATCTAACCATGGTTTCAAAATGAGGATATCCTAAAAGCTTACCTAAGAGATGTAAACTGAGATGGAGATGATGTTCCTTCAAGTTTGTCTATCTTCCTAACCACTGCATAACTGTACACGCAAGCAAGAGACAGACAATAAACCTCTTGGGTTATATAGCCTAATAGGTCATTAGCAGCGTCCAAAAGAATAGCCTTTCACCTTCTAATCCCGGAAGAAACTGCGTTTTGAAGCACATGATGGTGAGCTGGATCTAGTGCATCACTCACGCTGTCCGGAAGAACCGATCCAAGAAAGCTGGTAGACCTTTTGCTTCTGAGAAACTCTTACAACTGTTAGGAATCTCACTATACATAAGTGAGTGAGAGTGTGCTTCTTAATCCTAACCTTTGGTTTATGGCCAAACTTAAAGAGAAGGCATGAATGGAGCCTGAAGAACTCGTTGCAATTAATATATCCGGAAGCTGTGTCGATGGTCCAAAAGACAGTGAGTATATAGTAGATGGGTATGTTCCTCTCCTGAAACTATATGACTGCAAACAGAAGAAAGAAACGATTAAGAATTTGTAGAAAAACAAAATGGTCATGTATTGAAAGAGCAACTATTCACCTTAGTTGCTTCCGAAACAAGATGGACTCGGATCAAGGTTCCTTGCTCAGACGCTGTAGCAATGTACATTCCATTTGAAGAGAGTGCAATCGCAGCCAATGGAGAACGATGTGCATCTATCTGTAATCGAGTTTAACAAACAGAGAAACAATACAATCAAGTTAATAAACAACTGAGTTTAATATGCAAAGTAGATATATAATCCAAAATCAGGTGAAGCATCTAGTAAACCTCACTATGAGACTGCAAATCCATGACGTTATACACCAAAACCGCCCCTTTCGTCGTACTAGCTGGAACAGCTAAGTAGCAGCCTTCAAGAGATGGAGAGAATGCAGATAGACCTGAACGAAGATAGACATTTATATTTCTGTTTACAACGAACTATTACGAAGGAAACTTAAAGAGCTACCTTTAGGATTTGGCACGGTGTCGATAGTATCAAGCATGACAAGAGTATTCAAGTCGTAAACGAATGTTTTCTCTAGCAGCACAACAACAAGTCTGATAAGAATCAATCACAGAACCATGAATTCACTCTCAAAAGCCAAAACAAAAAAAAAAAAAAACAGCCAGAAGTAATAAGTTCAGTAACAAACCTTTTCTTGTTCATACGGACAGCAAGTATAGAAGTTAAAAAGTTCAATTCCCTAAGAGGTAACCCCGTTGTGGTCTTGAACAAACAAAGACGCCGTGGGGATAGAGAAGCCTATATATATGAAATTTTCCTTAATCAAACCAAGATCAAATCCGATAACCGAAAAAATGTTCATAAAGCACAAACCTGTTCACCAGCTCCAACAACGGCAAGTAGATCTGAGCTATACAACATCTCAACAATAACAAAAGCCCCAGCAGCTAACAACAAAGAAACAAAAGGCAAAACAACTTCAATACATAGTTTCAGTAAAAATTGAAGCTTGAAATAAATTTAGGATGATTTTATACCAATTGCATTAGCTTTTTTACCAGGTATCAATATTCAGACACTATCCAATCTACAATTTAATGTCTGCATTACAAGAAGTTGTCTTCAATATCAGAAGATCATACTTAAGATTTCGATTCATCTAACCAAATTTTGTTACAAACCCATCAACTATAAACCCCCACAGATTCAATTTGAAGGAGATAGAAAACAAAAATTAAATCTTTTGATTAAAACCCAGAACCAAAACGAAGAGAGTCTAAGTGGATGATGATGATAAAACTTGCCTCGTTCATAGCAGAGTCTGCCTGTAGTGGAATCGAATATTTTGAAGGAATCTTTCCAGCTTATAGCAAACCCACTGTAATAATCGAACAGCCAACAAACAACAACAACAACAAAAGGGCAGCTTTTGAGTTACGTTATCTGAGAAAAGAAAAAGGCAAAGTTTTTCCTGGAAAAATCTTCTAAGAGAATCGAATTCGTTGTTTTTCAATGATTTTCCAATAAATAAGATAGCTCACCTATTATCTTGATTGAAAGAAACACAATAGATAGGAGAAGGAAGAGAGGACTGATTCGCCATGTCTCCAAATTGTAGAAGAAGACTCTTTTCGTCAAAACAGCTGTTTTAATGTTTTCTGCTTTATATACATGTTCTGTTTTCGTCTTCTTCTTCCCAAAACGTTGTCGTTTCTTCCCTCTTCTGTTTCTTTCCAAAACGATGTCGCTTTGTTGTTGAGTGAGATAAGATTTGTTGTTGGTTTTGAAAATGACACATGAGAGTCAAAGTTGGACAAAAGTCGCAACACATTAAGCTTAAAGGACCACAAACACAAAGCAGCTTATGATAACAACAACAGATAAATTCTCAGAACTGTTGATACAATTTTGAGTGTGTGTGAGAGAGAGCAAATCAGATTCTGGTCAAAAGAAAAAGAGTCAAACATATCAGTCTCATAGTTTCTTCCTTTGTCATCATAATGTTAAAGGAAGCAAAATAATCAAAGAAACTCGCAATAAAATACTTTCTAAGAAGTTAATATATACATTAACATAACGAACACAATCTCAAACTGTTGAGAAATTTTTCATTAATTCACCACCATATACATGTCTATATTATAAAAAGTGTAGAGCTTTTCCCTTGGGTTGTTTGATCCATCGTATGTCGAAAAATGATATCTTTCTTTCTTTCTTTCATTGTGTTATCTTGGACCGGATAATTCCATGGCGAATGAATCTAAAGGCTGATGATCATCGTCATCATCGAAAGCCGAAGATCCAAACATTTGGTAAGTTGGATCATTGCAATGTGCGTCAAGCCTTGAGACAGAAGTAGTAGACAGAGAAGAGATTGTCTTGAAAGAGATATTGGCATGGTAGAAATGTGAATGGTTATGCGAAGCAGCCCATCTCTCGGCTAATCCATCGCCTTCAAGCATCAAAACCACTTCAGACATTTTAGGACGATGAGCCGGTAGATATTGTGTGCATAGCAAAGCCACTTGCAACATCTCTCCAACTTCAATCTTATCGTAGTTTGTCCCGAGTTCTCGGTCCACCAGTTCCTCTACTTTCATCTCTTCATGCAATTTCCTCACCTAAACCAAAGTTACAACATCCGAAGAAAATGTTAATTTGGTTGATCTTATCAAGTAATCAAGAAAATATAATTCTGAGTCTCATGGCTTACCCATTCAAGCATAGCTCCTTTCTGGCTAACAGTTTTACCAAACTCAAGAGCTCTCATTCCAGTTATGAGCTCGAGCAAGAGTATACCGAACCCAAACACATCGGTTTTCTCAGAAGACTGACCGGTGGAGAGATATTCGGGTGCAATGTGGCCAACCGTACCACGAACTGCCGTTGTGACATGAGAATCTGCGTGGTTAAGGAGCTTTGCGAGTCCAAAGTCACCAACAACAGCTTCAAAGCACTCGTCTAAGAGAATATTCGCTGCCTTTACATCTCTGTGAATGATCTTGGGATCACATTGCTCATGTAGATACAACAAACCTCTCGCTGCACCAATTGCTATCCTCTTCCTCATGTTCCAGTCCAATGCCGGTTTAGCTACACCAGTTAACAAGTGTGGTTAAAACCATTGAAAATGAGATTTCGACCAACAGTTCAAGAGTTATACTAACATTTAAGCTTAGAGGCAACGCTTCCATTAGGCATGTAAGGGTAAACAAGAAGCCTTTCACCAGAAGTGGCGCAATAACCAATTAACCGAAGCAGATTCTTATGAACAGCTAAGCTAATCATCTCTAGCTCCATACGAAACTGTGAATCCCCCGAGGTTCCATTAATATCCTTCAACCGTTTCACTGCCACCATTGTCCCGTCTCCAAGCTTTCCTCTGTACACATTACCGAATCCTCCAGCGCCAAGAATGTTCTTGGAACTGAAACCATCCGTAGAAACATGGAGTTCTCTGAATGTGAAGCTTCTAAGATTGCCAAGTCCTTGTAACCCTTCCTCTTGTTTATCTGCTAAAAGCAAAACTAAAAACTTAACATCTTCCCGAATCAAAGTTGTATAAACAACAAGCTCAAATCGACGGACCGTTTAAGTTAAGGATCAGTAGCCTTCTTTGTTTCTTCCGGTACCAACAAAAGGACCCGAGAGCAAGGACTAGTATAACAACAAAGCCAAGGCTTACACCAAGAGCTATCGCCAATCTATTAGACCTGCGTCCTACACACACTCAAGTAACCAAATTGATTACTGAAAGGATCATTACAATGGGTTAATTCAAGAACGAGAGTTTTACCTGATGAAGAGCTCAAAGAAACAGAAAGAGGACTTGCATTGATTGATCCAGAACAAATCTCAGGTGGGCTGCTTCTACAAATCAAAGGATTACCAGCAACACTACACATTCAAAAGCAAAGCAGAAGCAAGACTTAGTCCTGAATTCAAATACAAGAACTTGTAAAATCACTTCAAATTTTGAAACTTAAGGTTTAATATACTTGAAAGTCCTGGCTGGGAATTTAGGAACAGGGCCACTGAGATTGTTGTAAGACAAGTCCCTGAATTTCAAAAGAAATTTAAATTTCAGACAAAAACAAAACACTTGAGTAGGTGAAAGTACAAATCTGTATACTCACAAGAAGGAGAGGTGAGGGATTTGGGACAAAGAAGCAGGGAAGGGCCCAGACAGAGAGTTGTTGTTGAGTCTCCTACAGAAATTCAATTCGTACGAGGTTATTAAGATGATTTATGAACTGATGAAAAGAAAAACATCATTACAAGATTGAAGGAGAAGCTCACAGATATTGAAGACTGCTTAGCTGCTCAACGGAAACAGGGATGTCACCGGAGAATCGGTTGTTGGAAAGATCCAAGGTTTGTAATTTGGGTAGAAGAGCAATCTCCGGTGGAATTTTGCCGGATATGTTGTTATTTTGCAATGACCTTTAAAACAAAAGAAGCAGAATTGAGGTTATTAGAGTAGAGAAACAAGCAAAAAAGACAAACTTTATATTATTATGTCGTAATCTTACACTTGTCGGAGATTAGTGAGATTTCCGATTGACGCAGATAAACTTCCCGAGAGAGACTGGCTCGGCGCTCCCCTGCCATTGGAGAGACAGAGAGAGAAATTGTCGCCATTAATGAACTCTAGAAGCAGAAAACAAAATCGGAAAAGAAAAAAAAAAAAGCTCACAGTCCAATGACGAGGTAGTCGGGAGAGCAAGTGATCATAGCCCAGCTACAAGGATCAACTGAAAACTCATCCCAATTGTTCAAAGCTCCATGAGGATCATGCAAATCGTTCTTTATACTTATCAACGCGTCAACTGTAAAAAAATTGGATTTTTGTTTAAAGAGTTGAGAAAAAGATCCAATTTTTAAAGTAAAGGAACAATGAAAGAAGCAGTTTTTTACCTTCAGGGTTTCTGGGCTCAGAAGAGAGAGTAAGAGTAGAAAAACAGAGGAACAAGAAGAAGTAGAGGAGATGAAGTTGAATCATCATCGTCTTCTTTGTTACTACTACCATGGAAGGTTTTAGTTACGAGAGGTAAACAATAATTTAGAAGAGAAGGGAGACAGCATTACTTTATTTTTCGGGGTAGTGACCACAAACACACATAGAAAAAGAAGAGAAAGCAAAAGCAAACAAGAAAAAGAGAAGAAGAAGAAAATGTAAATCTCCGCTTTTTTTTATTTTCAAAACAAGAAAGATATCTCGGGTTTATCAAAGAAGTCTTTACTTCTTCTCAAAACAGTTTCTCTCAGAGGAGATGAGTTTGTTGCTGAGAAAAGGTTTAAGCTAAGATGTTTAAATGAGGGAGAGAGAGGCAAGAGAGGAGATAGGGACATTTGTAGAGAGAGAATCAGGGGAAGCTGATACGGACTGTCGGACCCGGGATGGTGGATGCTGGTCTACTCCAGTCTCTCTCTCTCTCTTTTTCTTTGCTTTTTTTTCCTTCTTAATGCCACCTTTTTTTGTATATTGGAACCATATATGTTTTTCTAATTTAGTATTAATAAGTCTGATTGATAACATTTAACAGTAAAACGGTAAACAAAATAATTAAAAAGGGTATAAACTAGTGGTAAGAGATAATGGTATAAAACAATTATTTTAATTTATTTGTTTTTAGTAATGCTTCTATGATTAGTATACCATGTAATGCAAAAATACTGAATTACCAATCAAATCTAATATGTTTTTTCGATAAATTTTACTACAATGATATATCTATTATTTCTATTAAAAATTGATTGGTAAAACAGTAAATTAAACTATGATAAGAGCAAATGGTACAAAATTTTTACCACTTACTGATTGACAGTACAAAACAAGATAAGAGCAAAGTACACAAAGGGGGGGGGTAAATAATTAATTACTAAAATAATTAGAAGAAGTAAGATAAAAAGATTTAAAAATAAACATATGTATGATGATAAAAATATGGTCTAAGATGATGAATTGACCAAAATCGACTTGGGTTAATTAATAATATTAGAGGAGCATATTAATCTTAATATAATATTTGTTTTATTTCTCCATTTTACAGTAAAATAAATTCATATTTTTTAAAAAAATGGAGAACATTGATGTAATGTAGTAGGACTACCAGTGACAGACTGATGCACGCTAAAATAGCTTCATCCTCTTTCCTCTTTTGTCTTCTTCTAAAAAAATTTCTATCTTATTAATGAAACAATATTTTACCAGAAGATGAAATTTGAATTTGCTATCTATCATCTATCGACCTAAATTTGAAAATTAATTATAATGATATTTAATGATACGCGTATTAAGAAATTATTGTATAAAAATGTCAACAACATGAAGATAGTGATACGAAGAGCCTGAAATAGGCGAATCCATACACTTGCCCTGATGAGGTTGTGAAATTGTGATGTTACATTATTTTATGATAAGTCCCTATACTTTTGACTTCTTTCCTTTTTGTCCCTCTATTTTTCTTTGTTATTATTTTGGCCCACCTCCTCCTACTTTCGTATTAATTTAATCGAACGGTCTAATAATTACTTCTTTGTCTTTTTATCTTATTTTATTACATTTCTTATCTTTTTCCCTTTCAATCACATCTTACTTTACTGCAAGAACATTCATGACCCCCACGTTTCGAATGTATGTTTTTTGATAAAGTTTTCGGTAAAAATGCTAGAAAATGAATTTAAGTTCTTGTTAAAGATGTACTTACTAATAAATAATCAATCATGCATTGCCCATTTGCATCGTGCGTAACGATGCACTCAAACACTGTTATGGAAATTTGTATGAATTTTAATGAAGAAAATGTATGTCATATCTCGAAGTAGTCTAAAGATACTGAAAAAGAGATTTAGAGTGAGAAAATTCATTTTTTTATGTGTTTAGATTTTTGACTAGTTAGAAATGTGAAATAACATTCATGTGATCGTTTGAAGTAATATCATTTTGATAATTCTTCTATCTTGTGCTCACCGAAGTGTAGTTTTAACACATTCACCTAGTTAGTGGATAACAACATCAAATTGTCACAAAACGTAATTGCCGTGGTGACTAAAAAACATTTTAATTCAATTCATAAAAAATATAGAGGAGTAAAATATATATATATATATATATATATATATATATATTATATATATATAGAAGAGGAGAAGTACAGGAGTTGAAAGTGGCCAAAAAATGCCGAATTAGGTTGAGCAAGATGAGGTAAGCATTGAGATGCTTTGTAACCAATTACCTTGTTTTTTTATGTCACATAATATCAATGATCCAATTACATCATGCATGCATCTTTGTACTTTGTTTCACATATATTCCTTAATTAACTTTCATAATTTGTTATTCCCACACATAATTTGATAAAACTCATGACTAAATCGTTTTTATTCACTGTCGAGAAACTAAAACCTATTCGTACGAGAGAAATATTGTTGAATGCTTAATAAATAACTTAACATCACAATTAGATTTAACATGTGGCTATAACAATCCAACCGAATTTGGAAGACTTAAAATTTTGTGCCTTTTACTTAAGTGGAGAAGATTGGATGATGGGACAAATCCAGCTAAAGATCAATCTTATGATGCGTTAATGGGCAATGTTTCAATATTCTTACAAAAAATTGAAGTATCATGTAAAGCATACGGGAAAAGGAGGAAATAATTAATGTTCATGAAGGGATTATAAAAGTAGAATCATCTTCCCAATAATTTGCACCACATACAAAGTTTGGATATTTTCCTCTCTAATTCTCTTAGTAAGGTTTGTTTCATCTTTTTTATTCCCAGGACCATATTCTGATTTGCACTAATTACATATACTTTATTCCCTTGAAGTCCCTTTTTTTAAATATTGTCACCTTTTTTTATTTGGTATCAGGGCCAATTGTGTATGCTTTGTCTCAATGTGTAGCAGAACAGTGTTGTTGTGCATCCTAGCATGTAGCTATGGAGCATGAGTCATCAATCATACATTTAATTAGTGGAACTTGAAGTCATTGATTTTAGCTTTAACTAAATCTATTGAAAATTTGCTGATTTTACCAACTATGTGATTAACTGTTTCAAAATTCTTCATTTGCCGTCTTGTTTTTTATCAACCGTACCATCTTGTGAATATCGGTATAAGCATGTGAGGTATGGTTGAACTTATAATTTTGTTAACATTCACGAATATTTATGGTTTATATACGGTGTATAAACTACTAGAAACATGTGTATTTGGTTTTTAAATTTACGTGAAAACAGAAGCAAAATATATATTTAAACTGAAAAAAATTGAGTAAAAAAGTTGAAGTTAAAATAAGGGGAAAAGAGAGAGAAAGGGGAAGCAAATCTTCGTCGGAGTGCGTTTATTCTATTCTTCTGCGATTTTCCCATTGCTCATATGGTCGGCCTGATTCTTCCACGTTCTATAATCTTTCTACTTCTTTATGATTCTTGATTACATATATGTCAAAGATTAAATAAATATAAAAATACACATAGACTGAGCAAGTGAGCATTGACAAATATACTTCATACTTAAGATTTGAAATTGTGTACATAGATAAGTTTAGTTTTAACTTTCATTTCATAATTTTCCTAACTTTAAAAAATCCGGAATTATTATTTATACTGAAGATAACTTTATACACCTATATATAATAGTTTTGTTAACTAATACAAATATACGACATAAAGGACACAAGAAACCAATAGTACAGAATTTGAAATCAAAATGAATTTATGTCCAAAAATTACGTTGAATTATGATTCCTGAATTTTTTTTGCCCAATAAAAAAGGTCCTGAACGAATTTCCTGCAAAATCCAAACATTTTGAATTAAATAGGGAATTAAAATTTAAAGGAAAATATTATATCAAAATAACAGATTGGTGATCTAGTAGACCATTCCCGTACCTAAATTTCAATCATTTAAAATTGTTTAAATTTGTAACTAAAACAAACTAGAAATCATTAACAAAATGGACCATATGATAGAATAAATACATAAATTGCGTGGTCAAAACTCAAAACTATTCGGATGAGGAAGAGGGCCTCATGGGATGATAGGCCCAAACTCTGAGCCCAATCAACAACAGAGTTTGAAAAAAACTTTGTTTGAGGTATAAACTCTGAGCCCAATCAACAACACCTGGAGTATATATGTTGGTCGTGTGGCATGGGATCATCCTAAATCCTAAACGACCACAATGAAACAAAACATATGGTATATGTGACATATATTTTAAAATGAAATCATCTAGCTGTGTTGTTATCGAAATCAATAGTGCTTTCACATAAATATTTCACATATTCCAGGTGTAAAGTTTGTCCAAACCAATGTAATTAACAAAGAACATTATATCTACCATTACCAACAGCGAGGTTTGTTGTTCATATTAAGTTTATGTGTTTCTTTATTATTTTTTTTTTTCTCAACGTGTTTCTTTATTAATCACATTTGTATAAAGTACATTGCAAGAGATCTAAGAAACAGTATATGCACATTATTATATGCCTCGAGATAGAGCTTTTGTTCGTGGATAATTTCAATATACATTACATCTGTTTAATTAGTAAATGGTTGATACACGAAGACCCATGTGATGTGACATTTTGTTTGGGGCTTCGAGAACACAAGAAACCCCACAAGGGAGAGGGAATTCAAGATACCTCCCATTTCCCAAGAATATTGATTGTAGCAAAAACCAAAAATACTAATTGTAGTTAAGTCTTTTTAAACTATACTACAACATAAATTAGCAAGAAAATTCATATATAGCATAATGTTTAGCCTTGCATTGATTTTGAGCTTGCTGCCAGAACATTCATTTTTCTTGTATTAGTAATGGGCCTAACTCAACACCCAAAAGCTAGCTCAAGGGAGGAGGTTTGCCTCATACTATATATATTGCCCAAGGATTTTATTTCTTTCCGATGTGGGACTCTAACACACCCCCCTCACGCTCAGGACTGGACATCTGAAGCGTGAAGTTTGTGGGACTGGACATCCACGGATGGTAGCCCACTTTCGAGAAAGTTGAACCTTTGCTCTGATACCATATTAGTAATGGGCCTAACTCAACACCCAAAAGCTAGCTCAAGGGAGGAGGTTTGCCTCATACTATATATATTGCCCAAGGATTTTATTTTTTTCCGATGTGGGACTCTAACATCTTGCATTGAACACTCTACCGAACTTTCTCTCTTAATTTTTTATTTTTATTTTAGCTCACTTTATAATTGCATCATTTAATCATTTCTTTTTTTTTGTATGAAATCATTTAATCATTTCTTGATCAAGCATATACTACTGATTAGCAATAATTGACTAATGTACGTAGTGACTGAGCAATAACTGTGAATAGTTAACATATTGGTATATTTCTCTCTTTTATTAAAACTTTTTTTTTTTAAATGAAGCTATCCGATTTGATGATAGGCACATTTCCCGAGAGAAATAGAAGTGTAGAACTGTATCTCTCTCTCTTCTTTTTCCTATGTTGAGGTCGTCAACAAAACACATCTAAGTGTTTTTTTTGGTCGACAGCAGTAATTAACACATCAAGTAATAAAAATTTTAATTAGACAGACATGCAATATCATCAACATGTATGATGACAAATATATAGATATACATATAGTCATCATTCGTTAGAAAGTGACAAATCGAGAAATCAGAAGATTTGTAAACAAAATAAAAATTGCTTGAAATTAAAATGAATATCCTGCATCTTCCAGCCAAATTCTTGCATAATTGATGGAAAGTAAATATGAAAAAGCTCACCATTTCAAGTAGTTCATAACTTTTGGTTTCAGCAAGAAGTAAAACAAGATATGTAACTAAATAAATGAAGTAAGAGAAGGAAAACAAAGAAAGTGATAATGTGACAAGGAGATTGAGCCATTCCGCCAATATCACTACTTCCCAAACCGTCACATTATTTGTTTGTTTAATGAGATGAGTAAATTAAAGACATAATGAAATGAATCTGATCAACGACATTGAAGAGTTATGAAACTAATTTTTCTTCTTCTCTAACGAAACTGCTCTTCTTGAAACCTCCACCATTGTTGCAATAATACACTAATATTGATCAATACCCTCCATTATTTTCTTCTACCAAACAAAAATCAAGAGAAGGAAAAAAAATCAGATAACACATAAAGAATACTAACAAGAGAGAAAGAGGGAAGAGTGGTTTTGGTGAATAATAATGATGAAGAAGAAGAAGAAGAAGAATAGTACGTGTGTGAATCAGAAGACAAGATAAGGATACATGTTTGCTTCTCCTTCTTGCTTTTGTCACCTTTTATGGATTCTTCACAGCTTTTTTTGTTCTTTATTCGTTTCGTCTGAGAGAAGCCTCCTTTGTGAAAACGTTACCTTCTTTCTCTCTCTCTCTCTCAAGTTCTCTCTAAAACTTACCTTACCTTCTCTCTCTATCTCTTTAAGTTCAAGCCACTCAATACGACTGTCATAAAATTTCTAATTTAGTAAAGAAAACTTTTTTTTGTTAATCACTTTCAAAAAATTTAGTATTTAAGCAATTAAAAATTCAGCAGTATTGCTGCAGCCAATCAACATGCGTCAAGTCTCAAGTGTATTTCGGAAAAGAGATAGATACAATTCACATTTACTATAGTCTATAGTGACAAAATAACCACGTTAGTTAGTAATAATAATAAGCTACTTATGTAATTTTGTTTAAATTTGACTGGAAACTACGTTATTAATTTATTTATTGGCTTTTCTTTTCATCACAAAGTTATTAATTTTTAATTTACAAACGAGAAATCTAACGTTATCGCTTTTGATTTGGGTGCAAATTTTAAAGATTTGGTAGCATATCAATATCATGCGTGTGATTCTAACACCAACCTGTCGGTGTTCCATGTTTTCGACAATATAATTCGAAAATCTGTATATCATTGCAATCGAGTTATTAATATGTGTTATTATTATATGTTGGTTTAAAGCCGGTTTGCATCCATAATTTGGTAGTATACCGGACCAATCGTTATGTTAATTAACGTCCACTAACTCATTGCTAAACTTCTAATATGCATACAAAAACGTATTAACGTATGAAATCTTGATACCCTTTTTTTTCGATTTCTACGTCCAACTCCCAACTATTACGAACTAATTAATCATTAAATCAAGACATGATGTGTATCTTACATTATAGGTAAGGGGTTTCTTTTGTCAACATATTATTGTAGGTAGGTTACTAATAAAGTTAGTTTATTTGAATTGTAACCGATATAGACATTATATTTAAATAATTATAATCAATACAAGCTTGAAGATGGTCTGACCAAAAACATGTGCTCCCTAGTCGAGGCTCGGTTTTATCGAGACGACCACCACTAAACCCTATACATACTTTCATATACATACATAATACATCAAAGCACACTAATTAAACCGAATCGAAAACTGAAAATAATTGGTAGGTGTTGATTATGGTACAGAAGAGAAAGATCTAAAGGCTTAAGAGTGACACGTGTACGGCGATGGTAAGAAAAAGCTAAATGAAAAGAGATAGAGGTTGAAAGCACGTAGGCAATGACTTGTGAGGTGAAATGACAGAGCAAAGGCAAAACAAAAATAAAAGAGTTACGAATGAGACAGAATGTCTGAGGAAACGTCAGCTTCTTCTGTTTATTGGCTCTTTCATTTCTTAGAACCATTTTCTTTTGTAGTTTTGTTTCAAAAATCCAAAAGTTATACTGGATTTGTCACGGAAAGCCCATATGGTGTGGGATAATTTGAACCAACAAATATGAAACTGTGTCCATTAGTTTTAAACTTGTAAGGAGAAACAAATCACAAGAGTGAAATTAGGTCAATTGGTTATCAATGATTCTTTTTTTTTTTTTTTTTTTATCTTGCTTTTTGTTTTCAAATTTAGATATCCATTGAAAATCGTAAGTAATGAAAATAGATGATTTTCTAATTAAGGAGGTTAGCTGGTTAGTGATGGTAAGGAAGTTGTTAGCTAGTCCCTTTAGCCATGGATTCATGACTCTTGAGACCCATGTTTGTCAACCCTAAATGAAGCCCTTTTCGAAGCCCACAAGTCCACAATATTGGCAAATGTAGTAGTTCTTCTCTTTTAGGTGAAAGATGCTGCTGTCGATTGTAGAGTGTAGTAGACGTATCAATTTTCTGCAATAGTAGATAGTATGTAGTTATGTACGTAACCGGACGAGTTTATGGACTATATTCGAATTTCATCTTTGTAGTTCGTTTACATACTTGGGCCAAAATATTTTATAACTAAAAAACAGCGAAATTGACAAATGAGAACACCCTTCTTGAAACGGCAAAGGAATAGTCAAATGTGCGTTACTTTTTTTTTCAGTTACAAGCCTTAAATATTTTGTTCGTTCTTTTGATTATGACCATTTGCCAGAAGCAACAGGTAAGTTAAAATCAACCATGTGCACTGCAAGAATCTTTTTAAAGCACGACGAACCTGTTCAGAATAAAAATGATTAAAAAAAAAACGTATAAATTGTAGTTTGAACTTTTTAGAGAAGACAAATATAGTTGCGCAAAAGTATAAAAACCGAACCGGCGTTACTTACGAGTTACGAGTTACGAGTTACGAGTTACGAGCTACGAGTTATATAATGGTTTTGGTCAAGAGATGATACTGAAAAAATCAAAGTGACGTCGTTGATGCATTTATTCCTTAAGTTTGATACTTCAATCCTCGGTCAAAAGCGTGCAACCAAACAATAGATAATAAGATTTCAAAATTCCAGTTTAATATCCCAAAGTTAACTCCCCATGTAGTCAAGAAAAGTCATTAATAACAAAATTTTATTATGTTTGTCTTTTTTTCTAGACCGCAGATTTTAAGGATTTTGTGTAAAAAAAATTTAGTTTTTCAAAGTTAATCAGAATTTTTAACAGATTTGGTGAATAAAAATGGTCATTATTAATTGTTTCATAAACTAAAATTACATAAAATTACTCATTTAAAAATGCTACAATTTATTCTAGATATATTTTTAATATATTGAAGAATGTATGTGTTAAATCTTGTATTAATATATTCAAGATGGTTATTTACTTATATTAAAAGGTAAAATATACTATAATTTTATCCAATTATAAGTTTTTAGTTTAAATATTATTTTTTAAATCACATGAATACATGATATATACATTCTCAGGTATTTTCCGTTAGTCATGACAAAACTAATGATCTCTAGATTTTAAGAAAAGTTTTGAGCTATTAAAAACAAGTAAATGTTGTTATATGAAATACTTTAGTAAACTAAATGCGCGTCATTTTAATTGCTTTTGATAGGTGATTCCATTATTTGTTTATTATTGTGGACAATAATGTAATATTGATATAAATGATATACATGTTCAAACTACATCAATCAACGAATGGTCAACAACGGTTGCCGTCCACTGCTTTCCTCTTAACGTTTTTCGTGAATAAAAAAAAAACAAAATTAATACTATAATATATACAAAAAACGGTTACATAAAACGTGAAAAATTAAAAACCAGTAGGTAGGTCGACCAAATCCAATCTCATATAAATACATACATACATACGTTGTTTATTCTTCACTGCTCTCTTTCCCCTATCTCTCTCCTAATCAATCAATCTTTGTGGTTTTCATTAGCCAGAAGAAAAAAAAAATGGTGGAGCAAAAAAGATACGCTCTGTTTCTAGCGACTTTGGACTCAGAGTTCGTGAAGAAAACTTACGGAGGATACCACAACGTGTTCGTGACAACTTTCGGAGACGAAGGAGAGCATTGGGACTCATTTAGGGTCGTCAGCGGTGAGTTTCCTGACGAGAAAGATCTTGAGAAGTACGATGGCTTCGTTATCAGTGGAAGCTCTCATGATGCCTTTGAGAATCATGATTGGATCCTTAAGCTCTGTGATATCGTCAAGAAAATCGACGAGATGAAGAAGAAAATTCTTGGCATCTGTTTTGGTCATCAGGTTCTTTTCTTTTATCTATTATTAGTCCGTATATAAATATTTGAATTTTTTTGCTAATTAAATTTGGTTTAATTTACAAAAATAAAATCACACAACTTGGTTTAATTTTTTTTGTTTGAATGGGTCATTAATTAATAGATGAACTAGCTAGTGGAGTATTCAATAAGGATGACAATAGATTAGGATCTATTAGAGCAAGGGATTCTTCACTAGTGGAGTATTCATTTGGTATAATGCATCTTCTTAAGATTAATGAGTCATTTTCAACTTGACAAAAAAAAATGATTTTGTGGTTTTGTAACTTTGTATTAGTGTTGAATGATTCAAACCGCATAGTGCATGTTGTTGATAAAAAAATATTCCTCTAGTTGAAAACGAATTTTCCTTTAGATCATAGCCAGGGTAAGGGGAGGAACAGTTGGAAGAGCAAGAAAGGGACCAGAACTAAAACTTGGAGACATAACCATCGTGAAGGATGCGATTACACCTGGGAGTTACTTCGGAAACGAGATTCCTGACAGCATGGCAATCATCAAATGTCACCAGGACGAAGTGTTGGTGCTGCCGGAAACTGCTAAAGTGCTAGCTTATTCCAACAACTACGAGGTGGAGATGTTCTCGATTGAGGATCATTTGTTCTGTATTCAAGGACATCCTGAGTATAACAAAGAGATTCTCTTCGAGATTGTTGATCGTGTTCTTGCTCAAGGCTTCGTCAAGGTTGGTTTATTTCTCTTTTTCCCTTAATTTACAGAAGAAGAAAATATATAAGAATTTGGATATAGTCTATATGGGTGGGTTTTGGGTTAAATATTCACCGGATCGAATTAGAATATTATAAATTAGAATGTTGTTGGTTAGTCACTTCAATTTAGTACACCTCATAGTATCACTTGCATGTGGCATGTTGTTGCCTTGCTGGTATAAATCGAATGAAAAATTAAAAATCTATAATATTTCTAAGAAATTGTAAATTAAATATGCAGCAAGAATTTGCTGATGCGGCTAAGGCAACGATGGAGAACAGGGAAGCAGACAGGAAGCTTTGGGAAACGATTTGCAAGAACTTCCTCAAAGGCAGAGTTCCAACTAATTAGTTTTAGAACCAAATTATCAAGTTGGCTCTTGTCATATTGGAACAATATTTATGGATTTATTATCTTGCTTTATTTCTGATTAATGTATAACCTATTAATCTGGGCGTGACTTATTTGTGTGTTATTATACCCATGATAAATGAATAAGAAGAAACGAAGTTATTTAAAACCATAATTGCGGTTATTTGTCAAATATAAAATGGTAATAAAGAAACCTCTACTTTCAAATTCTTTAGATAATAATTGATTTATGAATATTGCATTTTGTTGAAAAGTCATGTGATTCTTTACTTATGCAGTTATGCTTGTGTAGAGTTGTAATCTCATGGTAATAATTCTTTAGAGTGTAATCTTACACCATTACCAAAAGTGGATTTTTAGAACGAGATTCCTCCTTTACTTCATATTAATTAAGAAGCAAAAAGTGCGTTTATTTGATTAGGATTATGATATATAGCACAATTGAATCAAACAATTTTGTTTAAGAAACAGCTCAGTATGATTCCAAAATGACCAAAACTTGTTCTGAAGACCAGAGGAGAGTTATTTACCCCGCGACCAAAACAGCTCAGAATGAATCAAACAAATTTTTTTTTTATTAGTTGGTGATGTAATTATTTCTTTAACATGTAAATTTTCCTTAACATGTGATTTTTCGTAGTCGTGTTTTTTTTCAGTTACCGTAAGAAATTAATACATGACCGAATTTTTTTTATATTAGGCGATAATTAGGCGCGCTATTCATTCACATAAAATGTACAAAGAATCAATGATCAAATCCACTTACGATTATGCATGATTCACAAAGAATCAATGCCAAAATACACGTCGCAATGAAATATAATGCCCAAAAAAACACGTGGGGAATTAAAATGAAACGAACTAATCACATATCTTATAATTTAAACCGGTCTAACAATACTAAACCGGAAACCTAATTGTTAATTTGTCCTGCAGATGCATGCGATTTCGAATCAAGATATAATTTGCTCAACAGACCAAACCGAAAACCGGTTCTATTAGACCAAACCGAAAGTGTCTAGCTCCAACTCCTACATATATGCCCTAACACATCTCTCAAATCCTCTCATCATGCATCAATAACATCTTTATCTCTCTCTCCATCTTCCTATCACAATGGTGAAGCAGATAAGAAGATACGCTCTGTTTCAGGCCACGCCAGATTCTGAGTTCGTGAAGGAGATGTACGGAGGCTACTTCAACGTATTTGTGTCGGCTTTCGGAGACGAAGGAGAGCAATGGGATCTTTTCCGTGTGATCGAAGGCGAGTTTCCTTGCGACGATGATCTTGAGAAGTATGAGGGATTCGTCATTAGCGGGAGTTTACATGACGCTTTCACAGAAGAGGATTGGATCATTGAGCTTTGCTCTGTTTGCCAAAAACTTGATGTGATGAAAAAGAAAATTCTTGGCATATGCTTTGGTCACCAGGTTTGATATATTAATAATGTTTTTTTTTCTTCTGTTATTTAAAATATCGCCTGCTTGGATAATATATGTGTGTGTTTTTTTCTTTCTTAAAATTATAAGTTATACAGAATACTGTTTTGCCTAACTTCATAAGCTATGTTGTAGACTAGTGCTAGGCTAGATGAATCTAGTTAATTTTATTCAAAGTAATTAATATAAAAATTTGAAAATAATACTGCATAATTAACATAAGAATTATCATGCCTTATTAGAAAGCAAAGCAAGTGATCCTCCACCAAACATCATGTTTTAAAAATTGAAAATGTTATTATAACATAAAATGGAAATGATATATTGGAAGTATACTTTATAAATTATTTCGTACGGAAATATATATAGATCTATTAAAGAAATAACTATGTATGTGTATATAAAAGTCCTACCTTAACGATAGAAGGTGGCTAGTTGAATTAGTTTCATCTACAAATAACACATGGTGGTTAATAATCCTCAAAAGTCAAAACAATATAGCTTGATTACATTTTTGTTTTGGTTTTTGGATATAGATAATATGTAGAGTAAGAGGTGGGAAAGTGGGAAGGGCTCGTAGAGGACCAGACATAGGCCTGGGTAACATAACGATCGTTCAAGATTTGATCAAACCGGGTGGTTACTTCGATCAAACCAAGTCATTATCAATCATACAATGTCATCGAGACGAAGTACTTGAGCCTCCTGAGTCGGCCATAGTCATTGGATTCTCGGACAAGTGCGACGTTGAGATATTCTCAGTGGAAGATCACTTGCTTTGCTTTCAAGGTCATCCCGAGTATAACAAGGAGATTCTCCTTGAGATCATTGATCGTGTCCACAAGATCAAATTTATTGAGGTTCGTTTAAATGTCTATCTTTGGTTTTGATCATATTATAGATTAATTGGTCGGTCTTATGTCCAAACCTTTGGGAAAATATTCTTCTACCCCACTTAGATTCCGTTGTTCATGATATATTTATGTAGTAGATAAAGATGAGGAATGCTTTAAAAAATAACTAAAAATATGTAGGAGGAAATTGTGGAAAAAGCAAAGGACTCGATCGAGAAGATTGAACCAGACACGCAGCGTTTACAAATGCTTTGCAAGAATTTTCTCAAAGGGCGAAGAACCCACTTGGTTTAATTTCCACGTTCATGGTCTTTTATAAATCTACTGCTACTAGTCTACTACTACTACTAAAAAAAAATTAAAAAATTAAAAAAATCCTACTACGTTTGTGTAATTTCATAACTATCATATGGTGGTCATGGACTTATGGTGATCACATAATGTAACATATATCTTCACTTTTAACTAAATTACCGGTAAGCAAAAAAACCATTTGTTGTAATTTAGTGGTTTACATATACTGATATAGCAAAATATGATTTGATCTTTCACCAATCACCAAACACGTAAATTATAAATGTGATTCTAAACTTAGCTAAATTAAAAAAAAGAAAGAAAAAAAAAACTAAGGTCAATTAATCGGTGGAGTTCTCATCTTATAGACAGCTATTGAAGTCTCTCGTTTTATCCAACTTTATATTTGACTTTTTTTCTGTTTCTTTATTTAACAAACATCTCACTACCGAAAAAAAAAAAAAAAAAAATCTCACTTGGCGTGTTTGATCGTGTTCTCTCCGTCGCTCTAACCACATTTTCCATTCTCCGAATCTCTCTCTCTCTCCGTAATCTCTGAGAAGAAGAAGATGGTGGTGGTTGAGCAGAAGAAGAGGTTTGCTTTGTTTTTAGCGACGTGTGATTCAGAGTTCGTGAAGAAGACTTACGGTGGTTACTTCAATGTCTTCGTTTCGACTTTCGGCGATGAAGGTGAGCAATGGGATCTATTCCGAGTCATCGACGGCGACTTTCCCGACGAGAAGGATTTAGACAAGTACGATGGTTTCGTTATCAGTGGTAGTCCACATGATGCTTTCGGAGACGCTGATTGGATTGTTAAGCTTTGTGAGGTTTGTCAGAAACTTGATGACATGAAGAAGAAAGTCCTCGGCATCTGTTTCGGCCACCAGGTTCTTTTGAATTCAATCTTGCAATTTCTGATTTGGATCTGATTGGTTGGAATTCTTAGGGTTTAGATTGAATCACATTTTAGCTCATTTGCTTGATTCAAAGGTCAAAGTTAGTAGAGTTCTTCTGTATCAGGAATTGTAAAGTCAAAAACCTTGAATTTTGGTAATCGAATCACTGAGCATTTCACTTGTTGATCGATGAGAGTGTTTCTTGATGAATGTTTCTTTTGTTCTGGATTGTCTCTGTTCTTGTGGCCAGATAATTACTAGGGTCAAAGGTGGGAAGATAGGAAGGGCACTCAAAGGTGCAGACATGGGACTTAGAAGCATAAACATAGCGAAAGACAATGAAAAACTACGCGGTTACTTTGGAGATGAGGTACCGGCATCTTTAGCTATTATAAAATGCCATCAGGATGAAGTGTTGGAACTCCCTGAGTCTGCTACATTACTTGCATCTTCTGAGGTTTGCGAGGTCGAGATGTTTTCTATTGGAGATCATTTTTTCTGCATCCAAGGGCATCCTGAGTATAACAAAGAGATTCTGTTTGAGATCGTGGACCGTGTTCTTAATATGAAACTGATCGAGGTTTGTTCTTGTTCATGTCCTCAATGTAGTTAACTTTAACAAGAATTGCAATGTGATTGAGTTTTTATGGGTTTGTTTCAGCAAGAGTTTGCGGATAAGGCAAAGAGTACAATGGAGACTGCGCAACCAGACAGGATTCTATGGCAGAAGCTCTGCAAAAACTTCCTCAAAGGTTGATGATCCGAGCAAGTTTAGTTTGCTATCAAACTATGTCTATCTCTGATGAACCTATCAAAAACTATGTCATCTCTCAATGAACCTACAATATCCTTCATATTTTAGCTTCAGCAAACAGAAAGAAACACATAAAACAATCACAATCACAAATAATCATTTATATTACCACCTTTTTCGTTACCTCAATGTAGCAGCACAAATCAAACAATAAAATTCAATCTGAGTTATACAAGTTATTAGCGTTCATACTTTCTGTAAAATTTGGTCAAGAAGGATCATCAGCAGAGAAATCAGGTTCTGAAGGCTTCTGATATTTCACAAGTTCTTTAGTAGACTTTGCTTCAATACGGTTCTTGTGAACTTTACGAAGTGCATTTGCAGCAAACTTTGAAGCCAGGAACGTCGCTCTGATGCTCGTAACTGATCCTTCTCCTTCTTCTTCTTCTTTCCTGAGTTGCTCAAGTTTCTTCTTCTTCACGTATCGTCGCCACGCGGCTTGTATGAAAATAGCAGCCCAAGTCCTCCATTGTTGTGAGTAGAATCTGAATGTGTGTTGAACTTGCCTGCTGTGTAATCTCCTGAACTGGCTAGCTACAAATTTGAGCTCATCTGCTATTAAAGCGAAAGCCTCTACTTCAGTTAAAGCCTTTGCGGTTCTGGTAGAGGACGGTAGGTTGGAACCGGATTTGGGATCAAGTGCCCATGTCAAAAGCTCTTCCCCACAGAAATCTCCTTCTTTTAGCAAACTGCGGTTGAAGAAACCGCTTCTCCCGCCATCAGTGGTCACACTCTCAAGCCGACCACGGATAATGAAGAGCATCTCATTAACCGGGTCTCCTTCCCGAACCAAATAAGAGCTCTCTGTGTACAGACACGGCTTCAACCGCTCACAGATTGCATCGAGCAGCCTCTCATCCATATTCTCAAACAATGGAACCTTTCCATTAAAAAAAAATAACAAGATGATTTCATTTATGAATCAAGATTAGAAAAAGGCTTTTAAAATAAGATTCAACTTACCCTCCGAACCAAAGCCAGACAGAGATGGCGTTTGATATCTCTTCTCAGATCCTTTGGGAGATTCTGAACCAAGTTCTCTTCATCAACTCCGCGTGTCTCCAACCATTTGTACTGGTCATATCTTCTGACTCGTTCCCGCAGTTCCGGTGGAAGCATTCGATGATGCATCCACTGTTCGGAGTCGCGTCTTTTCACTCTCATTTCTTCAAGCCGTATAGTAAGGGATTGAAGATAAGTCTGCATGTTTCCAATAAGAAGAGCAAAGAGAAGAAGTCCAGCAATAGCAAGTGCTATGGAGAATATAACCTCTCCAGGATATGTACTGGTTTGAAGCCCTTGACCAAGAGTGCTGCATTTGACATCAATGAGGTTAATAATCCATCAGAGACTTTTTATTATAACGACACTATTAGAAAAGACGAATGATTTTAGAATTACGTACCTGAGATTCTGAAGTCCCCACCATAAACAGAAGAAGTACTTAGAGACAAAGCTCTTAGATGAGACAATGCCAGAAGACAGGGCTCTTAAGTAGATTCCGAAATCAAAAGGAGGATTATCGGTTGTATTAACTGGACAATTTGTTTGAAGAACAGAATCTTTGATGTTAGACCAAGCTGCATAACCATCCATATTTTCATTACCACAAAAGAGGAAGTTTCTTTGACAGTCCAGGCTATTATTACTGCAAGCCTTGCTCCAGCATCCATTATAGCGTTCTAAAGCCAATAAGTACCATAAAGCCCCAACAATCTGATAAACACATAAAGGCAAAACAAGAGAGTTATGAATGAGTTTTTTGAGGATATAAGAGGAAAGGGTACCAAAAATAGTAAGTACTGACATGACTTGCGAGCATGTAGAGTAGCAAGTAATAAGCTGCACCAGCCCAAGCAGTTTCAGCAAAAACACCAGCTGTTCTCTTTAACTCTGAGCTCAAAGGATACAGCCGAATGAATCTCGGAATATATTGAAGTAAAATGATCGATCGCAACGCCCGCTTTGTTGCCAGCACACTTGCACCTCCAGAGATGCCAATAAATCTCCAAACTACAATCTGAAAAAAACCAGTAAATAACTTAAACTCGTCACCAAAGTTTGAGAACAAAAAAAATAATGGAAAATAGGAGAACACTGAGGGGAGCATTTATGTTATTACCTGTGGAAGTGGAAGCACAGAGAGAAAGTCAATGATGAAATACTGCTGCAAATACCGTTTTGCTATCTGTGCAGGGTCGATCACAAGTTCGCCTCGCCCAAAAACCCGAGAAGAAGGGGCGACAAAAGCTGTCCTAAACCGAAGAGTCATATGAAAAAGATAAAACGCATCGATCACTGTCCGCAGCGTAGTTGCTATGATAGCCAATCTCCGGTCTATACCGATACATTTCTCATTATCCTTAACAAACGGAAGATACAAGAACAGCGGATCCACGGACACAGCGAGAATGCAAGAAGTAACAAACAGCTTGTTGCAGAGCAAAAGAAACTTGTCTTGTGGATCAAAAATCTTCTTCTCTGATGCTTTAAGATCTTCAGGAAAAACTGCTCGTGAAACCCCCAAACCAATTGATCTACCTATAGACCAAAGACCTTTAGACCCTTTTCTAAATCCTTTCTTAAAGGAACCAGAAGATACATTGTTGCCCTGAGCACCACCACGTGTTGGTCCTTGTAGGTTGAGAGTGCATCTGTTTAGACCAGCATCAGAAGTCTGAGAGTACCTAGAATCCATACTATCCAACCTGTGAAGAACAAAATAAACTAAAGATATCCATTTAGTTTCAAACCTGAAGTAAAGGAATGGCCTTTTTGGCTAAACAATATCTAAATCTGCTGAAATGTTATCATCATGTTAAATAGACAATAATGAGAGTTACCTTACAAACTTCTCGAGATGGCCACTGATTACTTGTGATTTCACTGCTTTTTTGGCACAGTCTAACATGCTTTTTCCTTGTGACTCAACTCATGAATCCCAAACCTGTCTTCACAAATAAGAAAAATAAATAATTATCATCCAAAATCATTTCAAGCACCAAAATTCAATAAGAACTGCAATAACTCAAGTAACAAAAATGCGATCTCTTTTTTACAGAATCTCTCTCAAAATCATTTTTGGTTAATGGGTTAAGAACATTCATCCATTGTCGTTGACCTGAGAACTCAAATTAACGGAAAAAAACTTTAAAGGAACCACATTTCTCCCCCAAACCAAAACATCAACAAAAGGGTACAAACAAAAAACTAAATACTTGAGTTTAAGCATCAAAACGAGACAATCTCAAAAGACAAAAGTGTCAACCAAAATCAAGGAATTGACAAGTACAAAATTAAGATCATTCCAAACAGTAATTGGCTAAGAAATTAGGAAATGTAAGGATATACCAGAGAGGAAGAAAGACAAGTACGGTAGAAAGAAGTTACAAGCCAAAATCAGACGGAGACGACAAGGGTGAAGATGAACAAGAAGAAGAAAGTGACAATGGTGTGGGAGGAGACGAAGTCGTTTCAGAGATGAAAAAAATATTGATTTTGAGAGAACTATTTCACAAACAAAGACAGAAGAGAAGAAGAAGAAGAAACTGAAAGTGTCTCCGTGCCGTCCGGGTCGGGTCCACTCGCTCTCTTTCTGCCGTCACGTCTTTCATTTTTCTCAACGTTAATTAAACATTACATACACCTAACTACTGTTTAGTCTATTAATAAATCACAGTTTGGTGTTTATTAAACATACGCCTTATCTATAATTATTTTAAACATCTCTTATAAGAATGTCTCAATTTTTTTACGAAAGAAAAATACACAACTTGCTTAGGGATATGGATCTGAAAAAGTTCTTCATTGGAGTCTAATACCATTTTTAACCGATTTATCATAGAGTTAAAGAGGATTAATGTCTGAATATGTTTAATGCTATTTTGATCGTTGGTTTATCAATGTTTTAAATTGTAACTACTCTATTGTCTAGGCTCGGGTTTCGCAGACCTTGCTCTTCGATAACAACCCCGCTGTTGTAAACCTCTGCATCGGCGACATTAACATCTTTGCCAAGAACCGTTATGTTAACAACCCGAGCCCATTTTCCAACGGTCGAGTCCCATCCCACGATACTATTAGAGATGCACGCATGTTCCTTGATCCAAACACTGCGCATGACAGTACAACCAAACAATCTTACACCTGAATCAATCACACATCCCGGACCGATCACCACATCAGGTCCTATCAAGCAACCATCTCCTATAACCGCACTTTTGTCTACGAGCACATTTCCAATTATGTTATTCCCTGTAGCCAATTCTTGCGAAGCTTTCTCTCTTAGAGAGTTAAGGTACATTCTTTGCCCGGTTATGTAATCTTTCGGTTGACCAATGTCCATCCAAAAACCAGGTAGTACCATCGCGTAAAGCTTCTTCTCTGAAGCTATCTTAGGGAATATCTCTTTCTCTATGGAAGTCCGTCTCAGCTCAATCCTGTCGAGAACAGATGGGTTCAAGAGGTATATCCCAGCGTTAATCTTGTTCCCCACAAAATGTTCCGGTTTCTCTACAAAACTTTCAACTCTCGCTGTACCTTCCTCCGTAACCACCACACCATACTTGGAAGGATCATCAACCTGTTAATATCAGAAAATGCTATTAACAGATGAATGATTCAACTTTACAAAATGCAGAAAATGCTCTTTTTTTTATTACCTTGGTCACCATAATTGAAGCTTCAGCGCAGTTAGTCTTGTGAAATTCGATCATTTCAAGCAAAGGGTATTCGCATATAACATCGCTGTTAAGTACAAAAAAGGGTTGGCCTGATTCATCGACCAGCATATCCCGAGCCAGCGCGAGAGGCCCTGCTGTCCCAAGCGGTTCAGTTTCCTGGGAAAATGTAATCTTAATCTCTAGCTTCTTCTCATATTCTTTCACAAAATTCACCATGACCTGAGAAATACCAAAACAAACACAATGAGGATGAGTAATTTCATGGGAAATCATCAATTATATATTGATATTATTAAGGAGTAAGGACAATGTATGTATGTACCTCTGGTTGTTGGTGATTGATAGCTAATACAACTTCAGTCACTCCAGCAGCTTTTAGAGCTTCAATCTGCGAATGCATCATAATGAGAACACAGAGGAAACTGCCAAAACTTGAGCAAATACAAAAAGAAGAAGAAGCTATAACCTACCTGATGCAAAATCATAGGTTTGTTTCCAAAATCAACAAGCGGTTTAGGCATGGTCAAGGTAAGTGGTCTCAATCTGGTCCCGAAGCCTCCAACGAGGATAAGAGCCTTCATTCTCCACAAATATAATCAGATGATCTACTGTAATCTGAATACATGAGAGAATCAACAAGTATTACTAGCACAACACTATTTCAGTATATATTACTTCAGTTTCTCTAATCACACTAAGGAATCTCTGAATCAACTCAATACATTCAACAAACCGAAATTACACAATTCAAAGCCTTCTTCGAAGAGATCCAATAATACTCACATGAAATTTGAAATATGGAAGGACAAGTCTTCTTCTGGGACTATAATTGGAATCGGGAAGGACTCTGTTTCCTGGGAGGCGTGACAATGCGGCCAAGACTGATACGCACGAGATACAATAAAATAAACAGCAATATACAAAAATCTGACAAAATTTAATATTAAACCAAAAACTGATATTTTCTTTTAAATGTCATTAAGGGAGCATCAGAATTTTGACTAAAAAAAATTCTCAACATATTTAATTCTTCCACATGTAAAAATTATAGCTTCTCATTGTTCATCAGAGACGCTGCAAAAACAACGTCTGAGATCAGCTAAAGAGATCCATAGATTCCGCAATCTTGCTTCTCGCTTCGTTGCAAAGAACATCCGCTTTGCTTCCGTGTATTGGCTTATGGATGATCACTCTCACATTCCCATGGTTCAGTATACCTTCACTACCTGTTGGCATAATTTTGCCTGTTCCCATTAGCGTTATTGGAACTACTGCAACTCCCGTCTTAGCAGCCACTGTAAATGCGCCTTTCTGTAATATCACAAGCCTCTTATGTTAACTTACAGACCAAAAATATGATCAAGAAGAATCTTGAGATTGTGTTTACCTTGAAAGGACCTAACCGACCATCCTTACTCCGTGTTCCTTCTGGGAAGAAAAACACAGATGCTCCCTTCTTTAAGAGTTCCATGCAGCGTTTTAAGCAATCCTATAATTTGCACAAGAGTTAAAAGTGTCCATCTGCTTAACAAACACTTGAAAAATGTGGGAGAAACAAAGAGTAACATACCACTTGACTTCTTGGGTCCATCCGCTTCAAGGGAACGACACCCATCATGTACATGGCCCAACCGATAATGGGAATTACGAATATCCCTGTCTTGCTGATGAACTTAAAGCTTTTTCCAAGACTGAGAAGTGTGTAGATATCCAGAAAACTTTGGTGGTTTGAAACATATACAGCAGGAGTGTCTGATGACGGCAGATTCTCCAAACCCTCGATGTTGATTTTGTAAAACGGATAAATGCTTATGGAAGCCCAAAGTTTAGCAATAAAGTGATGGAATTTTCTCCTATAGGGATCGAAGAGAAGGACGAACGGATGCCCAATTATCATCAGGACTATGAGAAAAGTGGCAGAAATGGCAGCAACAACACAAAAGCATATCCCTCTGAGTCTTGAGCTCAACTTAATCTCTGCACTTCAAAGTTGAAATAACAAGAAAGAATTGTGTATAGAGACAGAAACAAAGTTGCAATTTATTTGTTCACAAAGGTTTAGCCAAAAGAAAACCTGGTTCGGGAAAAGAAGATTCAGGGGTTGCAGCTCCCGAAAGATCTGATCTCACAGTGATATTTCTTGCCAATTCACTTAATCTATGTGATTTCTTATCATGAAATCTGTAAGGATCCCATCTTAAAGAGCGGCTACACCATTGAATGCCAGTACTTCTTGTTTCGCCCATAAACTTTCCACTCGGGAGAGCTAAAAAAGAAAAACATGGAAAGGAAAGCAAGAAATGATTTAGATATAAAAAAGAGTGATTGAAAATATATCAGCAACAAGAGATCAATAAAACTATAGTTTCATAGCCTTACCATGAAGGGAAGTACTAAAGCTCGCTGTGCCATTAGAAATACGAGCAAAGCAACATACTTTATCCCTCGAAATCTGCATCTCCAATGATTTCATAAAATAAGAACAATTTGAAGATAGTATAAGAGCTTCATGTTCATTGTTTCAACTAAGTACAACAATCCAAATCCACACCAAAATCTCAACAGAAGTATTAATGTAATGTTGAGATTTGACAATGAAAATAACTAAAAACTTGCTACTTCACTTAATTAAAATCCTAATTAAGCTTCCATTGCACAATACCTTTCACGTTCCAGAAGACGAATCAATCACTAAAGAGTAAAGAATCCAAACAAAACGAAAATTTACCCGAATCAACGATGATTGCGATGAACAAATTGGTTTTCCATAATCTGAGAACATAATTCAGAACAAAAAGTTATCCCAAAGAAATAAAAGTCAATGTATTCACAAAAATAAGCTAGAATACGAAAGTGGCTATTACATGAAGGATGTGAAGAGATGCTCCGAGCAGAAGCGACATCCATGGCGGAATCTGGAGCAAAAACATGCGTGAGATTTGCTCATGTGTTATCTCTGTCATCTTCTTCAGGCTTATCTCAGGGGTTCGTTGTTCTACTGTTTTCGATTTCTAATCACCAAGTGTGTGTCGTTTTACATCGAAAAAGCGGCGGATTGCATTCTCCTGTTTGTGATATAGACTGCGTGCCGTTTTGTAGGTGAAGTCAGCAAAATATTGTTAAGGCCTTTTGAAGTCACTGAACAATGGCCCATTTGGGCTAATGGTCTTTAAGTGACCCATCATCAAACTTAAGCATTTACGTTAAATTACATTTTGAAAGAACTAAAATACGTTAAATTAATCGCTAAATCCATTCATCACTGTTTTTCAACATTGCATTACATTTGTTTACATTTATCCCAAATCTGGATCTAAACCAAATTTTAAAATTTTGAAAACGAAACAAGATTCTCTTTAGTAAATTCACTACTTTGTAGTACATGCAATTCTTAGAATTTAACCTGCTACATGAAAATGGTTGTTAGAGTAAATGCGTAATTTAATTTGATTCAGAAACGGTAACATGAAATTTTAAAGTGAAACGGGTATTTGAATTACTATAATTTTTAGTAATTACTAGTAACGATAGATTAGTTAAAAGTCAAAGATCTATGTGTAAGTAATGGAATTGGATAGCACATTATCCACTTGGCCTCATCTTATTAATTAGCACATACTATTGGCGTTACCAACAAAATTAAAGGACAATCTGAGAATATCAATACATGCAAGACAAATTTCGAAATGTAGTTTCCATAACGTAGCATAGATATTCCCTTTTATATTAGAGAAAAAAGAATCTCTTGGACGCCATATATAGCTTTGTTTTTTAGTTACCACTTTCACAACGGTCATTTTGGTAGATAAATAGATTTAGTTTCTAAAAATGGATCCTATTACCATTAATATAGAGTGGTCTAAATCTCTGTGTATTAATTATTGAGTCAACAAATCTCGTAGAAAAATGAAAATATTTACTTGCCTTGTTGACGTTCTAAAATTTTAGATTCAAATGGCAAGAACAAACTATAGATTATAAGCTTTGAGAGCGAATATAATATCCCAAACACATAACACAAAACAGAAAGACAGATCTTTTATGATGAAAAACTAAGGGAACAAAAGAAACTTGAACAATCTGGAAAAATAAAAACTAAATCTTGCTAAAAAGTGAACTCAATAAAAACTACATTCTCTCGATCAACCCCTCTAAGCCATGGCCAAACCAATCACGACTGCGGTCAAGAACCAACCGCTTCCAACCTTCAATCCAGCCGCAGCGTTATGAGCGGCACCTGGAGCTGGAGCTGGAGCTGGAGTTTGAGCCGTATCAGGAGAAACCTGAGGAGCGCCACCACCACCGGATTTGCGTTCAGCCAAAACAACAAGGGTAATCTTTTCGCCTTTAGCGCAGTTACCAGGAGCACCACTAATGAAGAAATAAGGGCCAGATTTGTCAAGCTCAACCTTAGTGTCTCCATCATTATATTGCTTCAAGGGATTTGCTGTGTTACAGCTCTCGTAATCTTCTTTTGTCACTTGTAGTACCGAATCTACTTTCATGTCGTACTTCCACACTATTCCACATGCACAGCAAAAATTTATCAAATATTCGACCATGCATATATATAGTTTTTATGAACATATGATCACAATAGAATCAAAGCATAATATATCAGAAATGAAGAGATAGGGTACCGATGAAGTCGCCGACTTTGAAACGATTGTTCTCGGCCCAGTGATTGAGAGTGTTGTTGGGAGAATCAGGAACCTTCCAAGATCCCACAGATCCACCGACCAAAATCACCCTAGGATTGGAGGCACCATGGCTCACTTTAGTAAACAAGAGGAAGACAAGGGTCAAAACTGGAACTATGATTCCCATTTTTTGGACTTTTTCTTACTACAAACAACTCTTGGCTTTTGTTTTGTTTTTGGTTTGAGTTTTGTCTCTCGTTTATTTTTGTATTGCTCAATATGTGAAGAAAGTATGAGATGGTGAGTGGTGTTTATATAGTCATTTTGGTTTGGAGCTAAATCGTGTTTTTGTGGGTTCGGAGCTAGGTTTGGGATATCCTAACCGAGTATTAAAGTGTAATCTCTCTCTGATTTGCTAAATAAATGTCCGTTTTTGTTCACTTTTTTTTTTACAAAACCAATATGTTTCAGTTTAAAATAAAAACAAAATCTTTGGTTTGATTTTTAATAAATTGCTATGAGTTGTCTACGTTAAATATAGATTTGATTTCCAGACTACTTTATTTTTAAAAAATAAACTAACTTTTGATATATGTTTAATTAACTAATAAATTATCTCACATATTTCTGCTATAATTTTCTAAAATATTGAAAAAATATTTCGAATAGTAGTTCTGAAATCAAATAAACGTAAAGTAGTCAGTTTGGGAAAAACATTGAAACTTAAGAATATAATTTCCCAATTTACAAATAGGAAGAGTTGAATACGAGATATTTTTTGGTTTTCTCGTTTTCCTTGTCAATTTGTTTTCATGGTTAAATACGTTATTTTGTTCCTTTTTTATCCGATCAATAGGATTTTTTAGTAAAACAATATTATTTTTACTATTTAATGTTGTTATACAGTACTCAACTATGTTTAAAATCACAAAAAAAAACTATTGAATGAGTTGATCGTAATTTTTGTTTTGATCCTTTTGAAGAAAAAAAAAATAACTAGTTCATAGTATTCAAGATACTAATTCTTTATTTTCTATCTTATGAAATAAAAGACTAATCTTTGAATCAAAATGACTTTTTATAATTTGAAAATGTGTCAAACGATTACACAAAGACTGGTCCGATAGTAGAAAAGCACGTAATTTTAAAAATGTAACGTAACGGACTATCAATTTTCTTAAAAGCAAAAACGATGTCTACGACAACGGTACTTTTTTTTTACGTTAGGCATGAAAATTTCCGGTGCTATAATTTTTTTACTCACGAACCGTTGTGGTCGGGAACAAAACATTTTAATGGCTATTAATGGGCAGAGCGACATTATTTCAATTGATTCGTAAAAGATCTATGATAATTAAGATGGCTAGATTTACCACTAAATAACGTTTCATATGGATTAATATGTTTTTTTTGTTTGTCTCTGAACGTACTAGTTAGTAGTTACAGATTACGTTTTTTGCTCAAAACAATAATCTTATTTTTATTCTCAGTTCTATATTTTCAAACACACAAAAAGATGTCTTCAGACAAAAGATTATTCTTTCATTTTTATCAGCAGACGAAATTATATTAGTATATCATAAATTAATGACCTCACTTTGCTTATATAAGTTGAAAACTTAGGTGATGAGATTCAATTTTAATTTATGCTAAATTCAATCTTCATTTGGTTATAATTATTTATATATAAAAAAAAAAAAGAAGATGCCACGATTTCACATGATTATTAGTCTTTAATTCAAAACAAAAGTTGCATCATATAAAGTCATGGGATGGTATTTTTTGAGACTCCAGTCTTCTGAGTTTTAAAGAAAACACAACACTTCCAAAGAGAAACCGTCTTCAAATCAAAAACCAAAAACAACAGCATGATGGATAAGACATTGATTGTTGATAGTAGATGGTAATGATGATAGTGATGATGATGATGATGATGATGAAGAGGAGATCACTTGAGAAGTGTCTTCACTATGGCTTTGACATTAAGCTTCTTCAGGTCAGTGTAAGACTGGCCACAACCCACGAACATAACCGGTGATCCCGATATGTAAACCATAGATAACGCTGCTCCAACCTGCAAAACGATCCCAAACATACTCGTTTACATTCATTTATATGATCAAACCAACACTAAATCCAACTATCATTTTTTATTTACTGTACCTTGTCGTCAATGGTATCGAACTTTGTCAGTAAGATTCCATCGATCAGTCTTGGGTTCCCAGAAGTCGAGAGATCCGAAAGTTTCTGAATTTCAGAAAAAGCAACGTCAATAAGGCTCAACTGAACACCTAAGAAGAGTCTAGTGCGGGTAAGAAAACGAACCTGATTAAACTTTGAGAGCTGGTCTACTGCATCGTTTCCAACAAGAGCTTCCCCAACAAACAAGACCAAGTCTGGCTGATTAAGGTTGATGAGCTTTGAGAGTGCTCTCATCAAAGGTTCATTATCCTGCATCCGACCAGCTGTGTCAACAAGAACAACATCGGATCCATTTCGAGTTGCTTCTTGTATGGCTTCTTTAGCAACTACAGCTGGATCCTTTTCATAACCCTTTTCAAATATCGGTATCTGTTGACAAAATCCCACCACCCCATTAAAAATCAGTATTAACAACACCACCATTTTAAAGCACACGATTATCTGAACATTAAAACACATTACCTGTAACCTACGAGCATGAGTCCGTAACTGCTCAACAGCTCCAGAACGGAATGTGTCACAAGCAGCCATCATTACACTGACCTTATGCTGCTGAAGCCAATACGCCACTTTGGCCAGATTGGTGGATTTCCCAACTCCATTGACTCCAACAAACACAACCACATAAGGTTTCCTCTGTTCTTTGGCAGCATGAACATCTCTCAATATGTCAATGGAGCGTCTCGGAGTCAATATACGAACCAGAGCATCCTCCATCGCTGCCTGAAATCATATGTTTCACCACAATTAAGCCCATCTTCAAATTGCAGAGTGAAATGTTTCCTAGATTCAGTTAAGAGCTACAGGGACAAAACACAAAACCTGAACAGTTGAAGAGATCCTGGTGAAAGATGACAACTTCTTTCCTTCAAGACTAGCTTCCACTGATTCACAAAGCTTCTCAGCAATCTCTTCAGCCTGCAAATGAAACGCCCATGCTCAACTAAGACATATAATAAATTCCAAACATAAGACATGATGCACTCTGTAGACAGACACATACCACATTCTTGGTCATGAGCCGTTCCTTCAGAGCCTTCAACGCCGGTCCGAGGTCTGTCCTTTCAAGATTCGCTTTCCCAGTAATACTAAACACAAAATCAAAGGATGTGTTCATAAATTTTAGGTTATACATACATTATCATCATTCAACAAGAAAAATGCTAACCTCTGGAAAACAGAAGAAAACCACCCCTTTTTCTTAGCCTCAGCAGGCTTCTCATCACTTCCTGGTTCGTCATCATCTTCACTTTCACTATCACTGCTGAAAACCTCTTCCTTGTCCATCATACTTTCGCCTTGGTCAGCAGCCACAATATCTACATGATCATTGTTCCCATTTTCATCGACGGAATCCGTGAAGTCCAATTTCGATTGTTTGGGAGCCGCATCATCCCAAACCCTGTTTTTCTTTGTCGCCTTTTTGGCTGGCTCCGCAGCAGCAACCTTGGAACTCTTATTACCTATACTGTCAGTTTTCCTTACACCTCCTCTACCTCTTACTCCTTTACTTCTTAGTTTCTGAAGTTTACTTAAATCAACAGCAACATTAGAACTCGTGTTTTCTTTCCCGTTAGCAAGATCAGTCTCCTGAGAATCATCTTCCATTTGATGATTCCCATTAGAATGACCATTAGTCAAGGTACTAACTTTGGCCTTATTACCATCACCATCATCTTTCTTCGAGCCACCTTCACTAACCCTTTTGTTTCCTCCTTCAAGTCCAGGTTTTGAGACCTGCCCTTGCTTCTTAACACTACTCACAGGCTTTCCAACTTGCTTAGTCTTTCTCAATTCCTCAGCCCTAGCTTCAGCTTCAATCCTAAGCTGCCTAAAAGTCTCATCGAAATCATCATAAGCCATCCGTTTAGGATCATAGATCTCAGAGAAGCTTTGCTTCACCATAGAAAGCAAATCATCAACATAAAGCAAGTGGAGAATCCGCTGATAAACAGCGACAAAGACAAGTCCAAGATCATTGTGAAACGTCCACTTGAGAGTGTAGGCAGCACCAGGAGCATCGTAGTTAAACGAAACAGCACCAGATCGTTCCTCAAGGAGACAAGACCGGATCAAAGTGTCGATAGGTGATCCTTTCAGAGCATTACCAATCTCTTTGCATGTCCAAAGGATTAATCCTCCTCGGGTAAAGATTAATAGCTGTTCTAACATCTTCGATCTTCAATTTCGTTACCCTGAATTAAAAAAAATATATATATTTCATCTTTCAAATCAAATCACATGGATAAACCTTTAAATTGAATGAATTGAATCAAATCAACACGTAAATCATCCAATTTCTAAAGCTAAGTAAATCCATAAGCATAAATTGCAGATTTAGTTGAAGAAGCTATCAAATTAAACGGATCAGGAAACGCAAACAACGAATCCTAGAGAGAAACCGATCAGAATTGCCAATTGAAGATCATGAGAATGTACACATAATCGTTTTGAATCCGAAGGAAACAAAACAGAACACGGATCTCGAGTTTCATATCCGAAAATTCAATATCCGACAACAACAACAACAGCAAGGAGAAGAGATTGAGAGAATCGTAGAGTTCGAGGAGAGGATTCAAACCTTGGTTCCTGTCGTTTCTCTAGATTACAATTGCCCCAAACGAAAATAAAATAAAAATATATAAACGACGAGAGAAAGAGAAAAAAAGAATTGTGAAAATTATGATCCTCTATTGATTCCTTGGTATATATATAGGAGGGTTTAGAATAAATTCTTTTTTTTCAGGGTGAGGAGAATTTTATTTTGGTCAAGAGTCCGTAGAAATTTATTAATTTTATCTTCTTTGGGATTTCTTTCCTTTTCGGCAATTCATTTAAACAAAAAAAAGCAAATCTGAAATTAGCTAAATTTTGTATAAGTAAGAAAACATTAATAAATTAAAAAAGAAAGTGAAACCAAGTTTGGTTCGTGGAAGGAAGCAGGTGGGAGACGAGTCATGGACGGTGAATAATGAATATTTGATGTCCCATTGACTAACGACACGCACAAGATATTCCAATGCGGCAACTTTTTAAACGCTGCGTTTGTTTTAATGTTAGCTCTTGCCTTCACTAAAAAAAATAAGCTTCAGCTACTTAATTAGCTATATTAGGATAGCATTCCAATTTCATTAGATACAAATGATAATTCGAATCACTTTCTTATGTGGTTTATATGGTTTGCGATTGTGTTAAGTTTATTAAATCATGTTGGTGAGGAGAGAAAGGAGAAACTCGTGTATGAATAAATAATGTGGATTCGTATAGCTTCTGAACATTTCTCCATTTATTGTTCACTTTAAAAAGCCCATGGGCTTTAGAAAGGCCTGATTCAACTATTGTAGTTTTATATGTAACAACAACTTAGCATGGAAGATTGGGTCCATCCATATAGCACAAGTTGCAATGATTTTGGATAATTTACAAACACTCCATATAACCTGTCAACGACGCCTATTACCTGGTTTCGTTAAATCTTATAATCCACCGTGGTTTATTAACTAAATTAAATATATCAATGCTTTCCAAACGTGAATTTGCTTCAAATCCCCAAAAATAGATCGTGCATGTTAAATGAAATTCAACCATTAATGAATGATCGCAATTCCTTCGGATCTGCCGATCATTACGCTTAACACTTTTTATTGTTTTGACTTCGATGGTTAAAGGTCTACTTGTTAGGAATACAATTAGGGTCGCAATCCCCATTGTTTCATAGATACACTTGTGGTGCGCACTTATAGCATAATCAAACTCATCTATAACTTTAAATGCATATAAAAGATTTTATAAATTATCGTTTCCGAGTTTTTGAACATCGTTAAAGAGAGAAATAAATTTACGGAACAAATGAAAACTAATGATAAACATCCGTTTGAAGCCAAACAAATCACAACTTTAAATTTTGAAGAGACAAACATTCACTATATTTATATGTGAATGTGTTTATTTGTTATATATACACATAAATAGTTAGTAAAAATATATAAACAATAATTGTAGTTGTTTTTATAAAGCACAAGAATTGTATTTGGAATCAATCTACTCATACGTTTTGTATAATTTATCTGGAAAATTTTAGTTTTATCTGCACTAACTTCAAAATTTCACTTTTTAAAAGCATTTGTAAAACCAATACAATGACAATCTGAAGTCATATCATCAGCTGAATGCAAACTTCAATTATAAGAAGAAAAAAAGGTGAAGAAAATTACAAGTATTTTCATTCTTCTGAGAAATATATTTACTTATATCCGACATGGTCTACCAGCTTTTTGGGCACCGATTTGGACCTATCATTTTTTACGACACAACGCAATTGAAAGCCTTTGCAATGTTACTGTTAGTAATAGTCTCTTGGTAACATTTCATAACAGATGGAGAACTATTTAAGTTTATAACTTTTATATACTAGTTATCAGAAGATTTGATTATTGGATGAATAAAGAAGTTTTAATTGGTCTGGTGGAGAAGTGATGCTTAACAACTTGTGTTGACCACAACTCGGATTATGAATATTGAATAAAACTCTCAAAATATGACAAAAGCTATGAAGCTTCGTTTGACCAATACATATGGTTTTTATACTAGTAATAATGTTATCGTCCAAAGAAAATCTTTATATATTTTCAGCTCAATAACCACTAAAACACCAAATAGAAACATGGTGAGGAACAAATTTAGATATGATATATACAGAATAGTACATATATGCAAATTTAGGTGTCCTACATCTTACGTCTCCATTTTAAATTGTCAATTGTGTTGTAGTACATTGCAAATTTTAAGTAAATTTGATCTTTTTTAAATTTGAAAAAAATTAATGTTATTTTTTTGTCTATCTAAAATATTACTATAGTAGTCGAACTATATATTTTATTTAAACCATATATGTTGTCAGCTGAATAACCACTCACTAAAGTTCCTAATGAAAACATGCGGTATGAAACAAAATTAGATGTGATATATACAAAATAATATAGTCAAATTTTCGGTTTGTTTGTTTCTTTGGTTATCTTGTGGTAACTACACCTTTCTTTCTATATTTTTCCTTTTATTTTATTTTGTTTATACTTCTTTGGACTAAATAAATGCAGTTTATTTGTTTTTTTCTTTTGTTTGGTTTATCACGAACAAACGTGCTACAGAGTTTTTGACTTTAATGTCACCTAGTTGATCACCAATCAGCATTTATGGTTATATTATGTCTTCATTATAATCAAGACAGTCAAATGATTTCCAAAAAATCACCCTAAAAGTTTATGTTGAGAGAAATGTGTGATATATGAATAAATAGGAATGATTATTTGTCATCAGAAACGCCTAATTAACCATGTAAATATTGAAGAATATGCATTTTTTTGTTAGCATATAGCATTAACATGCATATTAGAGGATGAGAGAATAAGATAAAGTAATCATTGTGCAATATTGCATTTATGGCTTTATTTCTCTTCTGATCCTAAATTATATCTTCTTCTGATTCAAGATCCACATTTGCCTTCAAATATTAGCAATGTAGTATCTATTCTGTGTATAAACACAAAAAAAAACGTAATTGGTGACATATGCATATATACATTGTATCAAATTTTACAACATATTTTAAAATCTGAACAATAGTTGTAGAGTATACATGAGTGTGGTTAATGCGGACTATGCATAGAACATACGGTTCCACGTGCCAAGTTGTTAAAAAATTTTTATTTTGTTAATAGCTAGTTAACTGATTCAAATTACATACACGACCAAATTTTCTTTTTCTTATGTGTTTTTGGAGCCGAAATAATGACATTTTCACTTTCACCGCATTTGCCGCGACACAATTCTATGTTGGAGAAGCAACACCACAACTAATAAATATAAGCCCAACCATTTACATATAGTATTTTCATCAAAACTAGTATATGTGAATGTTGTAAACAAGAATAGTACACCTATAAATACTCAACATATATGCCAATAAATACATTAACATAGAGAGAGAATGAGAAAGGTCCACTCACAGCTGGCCAACCTGCACATTGTGTAGTAACTCAGCAAAACACACATTAAATAAGAACCTCCAAAACCCCATCCATCAATCTATACTTCTCTTTACATTCACACACATATATATACATACATAAATACAAATATACATCTCCATATAATACATGACCTAACACACACACAATAAACCATTGAAGAAAAAAGTGTAGACAGTGTATGAGAGGACACGAAATGGCAAGAATCCATCTCAGTTTCCTTCTTCTTGTAGCTCTTTTATCGACAACACTTCCATCATCATCATCTTCAAGAGAGCAAGAGAAGGACAGAATCAAAACACTTCCAGGGCAACCAAAAGTGGCATTCTCACAATACTCAGGCTATGTCAATGTTAACGAGTCTCATGGTCGTGCTCTCTTTTATTGGCTTACGGAGTCATCTTCTCCTTCTCCCCAAACCAAGCCCCTTCTTCTTTGGCTCAATGGAGGTCAGTTTTCTCCACTCCAAATTACTTTTTATATATACGGTTAACTCTTGCATATACTTAAGTGCTATATAGGTTTCTTGTGTTTATAATTCTTAAGAAAGTACATATATTCTAAGAACTATATGTCTAGTTTATTTCCGGCTATGAGGTATAGTTAATTTATATATAAATTGCGCACACACCAAAACTACACCAAGTTAGACTCAACTAAAAAATGCGTAGATTAACCAATTTCTAAAGATGTAAAATGAAAACCAAAACCAAACCGCGGACCCATATGTTAATGGATTAAGATAACTAAAATCTATGGTTATGTATCAAATAGTATTACATAAGTACAGTCCCTTTTCTTTTGGAGTCGGAGACAATTAACTAAAGAGTCAAGAAGAGATAAACCAAACAAAAATTAACTTAGTCCTTAAACAATGTCACAACTCACAAGACACATCTATTAGCAATTACTAATTTGAGCAATCACTAATGTAAGTAATAATCGTTATTTTGGATAAAAACAAATCAATGTCCAACCAAAATAGCATATCAACTACCCCATCTGCCTCTCATTAATGGAACATGCACTCCTTTTTTTTTATCTCTTTTTTTCTTTTAATCTCTTACGTCTTTATTTAATTGCCTTTCTGTTCAAGAGCATTAATATTACTATATAAGTCCTCCACGAGCTTCGGATTTCGTACTCTGTGCAATCTACTACTCCTACCCACTTCTAGCTAGTACTCGAGCACATTGTAGTAAAAGCTCTTATCTCCCACTAAAATACACTCAAACTTGGAGTAGTATATCTCTCTATCTCATCATGCAGGCCATTCGTGATACGCCTGATTCATGTCACGAAAACGCTTATTATCTTGGACCTAAGCATTCTTTTTTTTTTCGTCGAGACTATAAAATAGCATACAATTATAGCCATAATGAATTAAATGTAACAGTCTTAATTTGAAGCCCGCCACATGGGACCTCACAAAACCCTAATAGATTTATGATGAATGCATGTATCTTATTTCCCTAGAATTTTGTTTTTAAGAACAATAGTCGTAATGCAAATTAATTACAAGTATATAAAAGCATGATCAGCCTGATCAAGTTTAAACGTTTTTTCTGGGGGTTAAAATGATAAAGGTTTTAGTTTCTTCTATGAAATCATTATTTACTGAGAGATCGCTTGTCACTTTCTGGCGTCAACTTGTTCTTTTAGATGCCTTTGTTCCTCTGTCTCTTCATTAGCTTATGTAAGAAAGCATGACAAAAAGGTGACATTACCTTTTTGCTGCCTTTAATAATTATATCCAAAAATACATACATACACATTACCAAAAAGCAAACTACTTTTTCCATTTATTCTTTAATTTGATTTTTCTTTCAAATTTGTAATAAAGTTGACCTTGTTATTGAAAAAAAAACAAAACAAATTAAAATGGCCGTTCCTTTCAAATTGTTTTTGTGGGAGTAGACTAGATAAATGTGTTCAAGACGCATGCGTATTCATGGAAGTCACATTGCTCATACACACACGCCCATGCGTGAATTTTTCACTTCTTTTGGGCTATATACTTTTATTTATTTTCACATAACAGAGATTTTTATCAAAAACAAAAAAATATAGATTTTTTCTGGTCCAGAAATATATGCTGTCATCAAATATTCTTTTATATTTTGGCCTTTAGTCATTTTAATTTATTTAATATAATCATTCCTAGGGAGAAAATCGGAACATGCACGAAAGATGCCATAATTTGGGTCACATTCATCTTGAACCAAAAACTAGAAAAAGTTAATTTCACGAAATTATTTTTTGGATAAATTTGATCAAGAAAATTGTAATAAAGATTTTGAAATGGAGAATTTTCTATATCATTATATGGCCACATGTTCTAACATAGGATTGGCTATTCATTTGTAATTTAAGTAAATAATGGCATTGATGAAATTATTTTATACACTTAAAAAAAATCTACAGGACCGGGCTGCTCGTCGATTGCTTATGGAGCTTCAGAGGAAATTGGACCGTTTCGTATCAACAAAACCGGTTCCAATCTCTATCTCAACAAGTTCTCTTGGAACAAAGGTAATTACAAGTTTAATTACAATCAAGTTCACTTTATTCTATGTTTCATGTAACGAATAATTTTGAGGCTTCAAATTTGTAGTGTATTTACATTTCCGGCATTATGAGATCGAACTAATTGTAATGAATGTTTTATGAATGTTACAATAACAGACGCAAACCTTTTGTTTCTTGAGTCACCGGCCGGAGTTGGATATTCCTACACGAACACAAGTTCCGATCTTAAATATTCCGGAGATGCACAAACAGGTTCAATTCATTATCTTAATTAATGTTTGATTATTTAGTTATAAACCGGCATGATTAGTTTATATTCTTATGTTTGCTTGAGAAAATTGATTTATGTTTGTGATCATATTCCTCCTAATCACAGCTCAAGACAACTTGATATTTCTTATCAAATGGTTATCGAAATTTCCTCAATACAAATACAGAGACTTCTATATCGCTGGTGAAAGCTACGCCGGTACGTTATTTTTTGACAAAATGGTTCGGTTTAATGGTTCAAGAATTACCTAATTGATAAATTATTTTAACGTAACATTATTATTTTGACAGGGCATTATGTTCCTCAGCTTGCCAAAAAGATCCATGACTACAACAAAGCTTTCTCTAAACCCATCATTAATCTCAAAGGATTCCTGGTAAAAACAAAAGGGTCTATTTAGCTCAAATCAAAACTATTATGTTCAATTCGTGATTAACGAAAGATTACCATTCTTGTTGCTAAAGGTGGGAAACGCAGTGACGGACAATCAGTACGATAGTATAGGAACAGTAACTTACTGGTGGACTCACGCAATTATCTCCGACAAAACCTACAAGTCCATCCTCAAATACTGCAATTTCACGGTGGAGAGAGTTTCCGACGAATGCGACACCGCGGTTAACTATGCCATGAATCATGAGTTTGGTGACATTGATCAGTACAGCATTTACACCCCAACGTGCGTGGCTGCACATCAGAAGAAGAACAACACCGGTTTCTTTGTACGGATGAAGAACACACTCCTGCGTAGACGGTTAGTGTCTGGCTATGATCCTTGTACGGAGAGTTATGCAGAGAAGTATTTCAACCGTCACGATGTTCAGAGAGCTATGCACGCTAATGTTACTGGAATTCGCTATAAATGGACAGCTTGCAGGTAAACAGTTTGCTTCACCACCTAATGATGACTATGTAATGATACTTTGCATAAAAATGATCCTCAAGGAAATGGTTTCTTGTTTGGGTTGGTGCAGTGATGCTCTGATCAAGAACTGGAAAGATTCCGACAAGACGATGTTGCCCATATACAAGGAACTTGCAGCGTCTGGTTTGAGGATCTGGATTTTCAGGTAAACTATGGTTTAATGTAACTCAGGATACTGTCGCATCCTAACTATAAACATAGGCGGATCCCGTAAAACCTGCTTTTAACCGTGGATCAACATATATACCATATTGACTAAATCAGGGTCTAGCTTAATATGGCCAATTAATCTTTAGGCCTAGTTGTAATGAACCTAGCACAACTCAAGACTCACTACTTTAGGCATTGGCTACTTAACCAAACTGTGGTTTACCCTGTCATATGCAGCGGTGATACAGACTCAGTGGTTCCAGTGACCGCAACACGGTTTTCCCTCAGCCATCTCAATCTCCCGGTTAAAACTCGTTGGTATCCTTGGTACTCTGATAACCAGGTACGATATACATACACATACTGCATATATATACGTACATGGATATGTATTATATAAAAGGTATTGATGTTTACCGGTGGTGACAGGTGGGAGGATGGACAGAGGTTTACAAGGGCCTGACCTTTGCAACGGTAAGAGGAGCAGGCCACGAGGTGCCTTTATTTGAACCAAAGCGTGCTCTCATTCTTTTCAGATCATTCTTGGCCGGAAAAGAGCTCCCAAGATCTTATTAGCTACTTTAATAACCTACACATAGAGTAAGAGAAAATGTCCCCCGAAGCACAATTTGGCTACCAGATTAGGAACCTATTCCGAGTAAACTCGGAATTCTTCTACCTTTTTTCTTTCTGTTAAAAGCTCGATTCATTTCCACAATTTGGAAAACAACAAAACAATTTGAGAGCATTTGAGTAATTGTTGATAATCAAAGAAGTGCAAAGGTTCAAATATCTCTCTCTGATTCATTAGAACAGAGCTCTATTTCTCTCTGCCTGATCGATATACAACAAAAAAACTGGACTTCTCATACCTATAAGTTGAGTGAAATCACAAAAAAGATTAGGTTTTGTTACTTTAATCCATCAAGGCCCGGTGGCATCCCTAAGCTCTGCGCAAGATCACTCATTCTTTCTTTCATAGCCTGTGAAATCCAAAAGGTTCCATAGTCAAGAGATAGAAAAAAAAACAGTAAAAGTTTTCTCCTAAAATATGGTATGTGATGTCTTTACCAGTACACTTTTAGCATGTGCGTCCTTGTATGCTTCTGTGACCAGTAGTGAAAGTTTCTGCCAAAGGAATCAAGAAACATAAGGAGCTGAAGGAATATGGATTTGATCATTCCTATGTAGAAGAGAGTGCAAGAGAAAGTAAAGGTGAAGGTTACTCACTTCGGAACCTAATTCCATTGCTGCATCAGTTATATCAGTACGAATTGGTTGCTGATTACCTGATAATGTAACCTGATACAAAGTTCAAAGCTTTTGGTCACATAACTCGTAAGAGATCGAAAAACAAATTAAAAAAAGCATCATTGTGTAGTTATCCACAGTAGTAACGAATCAGACAGCACCCATGATCCAAAGTCTGTAATCTAATACCTTGACAAGCTCGCCTTCACAATAACCATCAAATTCAGCACTGAAAAAAATGGGAATCAAAACAGGCATGAATGAAACTCATAAAAGATAGAAGAAACTTAAAGAATATAGTAATGCAACTGGTTAGGTTAATGGTGGGGGACATACAGAGCAAGCTCCTTCTGCACTCTAACAGCCTCTACTTGAACAACCATTTGAGCTTTCTTCACAGTCTCATACAAATTCTGCATATTACCAAGAATTCCTGCCTTAAGACAAAGACAAGAAACACATCAGTTTCAACGGTTAAACTTGTGTTTCCGAGAAAAACAGAACAAAACTATAGAATTGTCTTGTCTTGTTAAAGACTATTGAACATGAACCCTAAAAACATGTACCTTTGATTGCCCATCTTCTTTATTTTCCTTTTTCCCGCCTCCGAATAATCCATTAACACGAAGAGATCGACTGTGATTATTTCCAGAATTCTTTCGATTTAACCAAACCACGTTCTGTCTACTACTTCGTTGCGCCGTATTCCCTGAATTTGCAATCCCGGAAAATAAAACATCAGAGACGAAGATGATCAAACACTACACGAATCTAGGATAGTGTAATTGAGACAAGCTTGCATGGAAAGCACACTTGTTCTTCTCCAAGTTCAAATTCACACACACACAAACTCAATCACATACATATGGAAAATAACCCGAGAGATTGAGAGAGAGATTTACAGAGAATTATAGAAACTAACCATTGGAGAAAGGAGGAGAAAGCAAAGGCTTGAAGAAATCAGTAGTCGTAGCCGTCGAAGCCATTCTTCTCCTCTGACTGTGAGAGAAGAAACGGAGATGAGAGCAGAGTAGTCTCGAATTCGGCAAGATAAACAAAAAGAACGAGATATTTTTTCTAACCAATAATATAGTGACACGTGGATACCCTAATTGGGTTTACTGGGCTATGATTGATACTTGTATAAGAACCCAAAAAAGAAAAAAGAAGAGATTATTTTCACAAGGTGGGTCCAAAAATAAAGTATGCAAAAACATATATTTGACCAAAAAAATAATAATCATAAATTATAAATATAAAATACATATACATACACACCACACACAAATCATCACTCTATTCAATCTCCATAGTTTCTTCTTCTCCTGTTTCACTGTTTGTCTCAACCCAATTCTTATTTTTTTGATCTCCCTCTCTCTCTAGACCCCAATATCTTTACAATCTCTCTCTAAATAAATTTCACATAACATATCCAACAATATTAACTCTTTACCTCTTCAATAACCCAGATGTGCTTTTTTAATTCAAATTCTCTACCAATTATCAAACCCACCTCACAAAGACATGAACCCAATCATCAACAAACACAATAAAGGAAGAACCTTTTTTTTGGTTAAGTGGTCAGCATTTCAATGCCCCTTCTGCAACTTCCAAAAGGGCACACATAGAAATAAAAGTAAAATGAAAGAAAGAAATCAGAAAAAATCAAAACTTTTTCTTTCCTCTCTTTACCATCTTTGATCACTACTCCTAGTTTTCTGCTACTTGTCTGGTCTGGTCACATAGACTTCTCACACACAAAAAAAAAAAAAGGAAAATCCAAATTTTAATTTTTTCAATTTCAATTTCAATTTGTTGTAATGGGCACCCAAAGGAAAATCAATCAATTATGTGGTTTCTTAAGTCTTTGGTCAGAGAGTTTCATACATGGAATAAGACTCTCACCATTAAACCTAATCCCTTTTGCCTTCTTTCTCATTCTTCTTCTTCTTCACACTTTTCTCTCTCTTTCCTCTTTCTCGCTTGCTTGGTGTCTTTTGCATCTGAGATTCCCCAATTTCACTGAGCGGATCCGATGAAGGAGACTAATTTCGTCTCCTCTGCTTCTTGTGGCGATCCCATGATCAGATTAACCCTTATGCAGGTTCTGGAGTTGGAAAAGGTAATTGCTTTTTTCCTAGGGTTTTATGATTGAAATTTCTGGGTTTCTTATTTGTTTCGATTTCCTCTGGATCTGCTGATTTGGGTGATCATGATGTTTTGTCATGACTTTGGGTTTGGAATTGTTCGGTTGGTTCTAAGTGAAGCATAGGGAAGAAGTAAAGTTTTGAAATTTGTTTCCTTATCTCGTTTTCTCAGGAATTAGAAGTAAAGAGAAAGAGTTTGGAGATGATTAAACAAAAAAGGTTGACCCTCAAGTCAGAAGTTAGGTATAATCTCTGATCATCTTGTGAATTTATGTGTGTAGTGTATAATTTACATGATTCAAGCGTTTATTTGGCTTGTTTTGTACATTCATTAGCATATTGAGAGTGTTTGATGATCAAACGATAGGTTCTTGAGACGTAGATACGAGCACTTGAAGCAAGACCAAACTCTTGAAACATCTCCAAAGATGTTGAGATTGTCAGAATCTGGGGGTTTAGATGTCCCAAGGAAACCAAGTGGCGAAAGGAAGAAGCACTCTGGTGTGAGAGCATCTGTGCCATGTTCTGATTTGAAACTGAAGAATACAATTTGCAATGAGAAGGAAGCATTGGCTAATAATGCAAGTTGTGACTTGGAAAAGAAGCGAAAAAGGAGCAGAGGAAACGAGGTTTTCCCAAATGCCGTTTCACTTCCTGACCTTAACGGAGAGGGAAACACTTCTGTCACCGACAAAGTCCCAGGCTTTGACCTAAACCAGATCTCGGTAAAGCCAAACAACTTTTGTTATTTTAGGGTCTTCCTTTTGGTAGAGTCTTGAGATTGATGGTTTTATTTGTGGGTTTTGCTTTTTGGTTGTAGAGAGAAGAAGATGAGCCGGCAGTGAGTGGTGAACATATGGTCATGGAAGCAATGAAGAATGCAATGCGTGATAACAGAATCAGTGATCTACATGGCGAAAGAAAGTTACCGATTTGCGGAGATGTGGAGAAAGAGTTAAATAGAGCAGTGAAGAGGAAGGTTACATGGCAAGATCCAGTGGCTTTAAGTGTTTAGGGTTTTTAGTATGAAATAGGATTTGAGATAATGATTTGTCGTCCCAATATGCACATATGCTTATACAGGTATATAGATATAAGATTTGATTTGATGACTTAGGTAGTCATTACTTCCATATGTCCAACATAGGAAAACATATGAACAACTGTTGTCATAAGTGACTACATTATCCTATTAATCCAATTTGGTAACTAGGGAATCTCATTTGTTGTTGGATGTTATTACTCAATTCTCATCGATTCGACTGGATATCAGACTTGGAAAGGTTACTGATGACCAATAAAGAAAAGAAAAGCTAAGTTTGAAAAGCTCTGTTTTGTATTTAAGTAAAGAGCATGTTTGATTATAAGCTGAAGAAGTCTCAACATTTTTGTTTCCATTGACTATATAAGCTGAAAACAACTAAAAGTCTAACATTTGAAGTCTATTTCGTACTCGAACGAAAAAGCGTTCTTCAATCTTATGGAAGTCAACGACGGCGAAAGAAAGGTGGAGATGGGATCGGGACTCTGCCCTGACTGGTCTGAGTTGACTCGGGAATGTCTTCTTGACATTTTCTCACGTCTGAGCCAGGAACAAAGATGTATCGGACCGACGCTGGTCTGCAAGAACTGGATGAGCGCATGCTATGACCCGTCACTAAACACCATCTTCGATCTCGAAACTCGGTTTCTGTCGTTCCCGGAGTCGATCAACTGGTGGACTCCCGAGTTTGAGGATAAAGTCGATTCCTTTCTCCGATCTGTTGTTGATCGGAGTGAAGGCGGTCTCACAGAGATTCGGACCAGGCACTGCACAGAACGCTCTCTATCTTACGCCGCCGAGAGGTACGTATCACTGCGTGATATTTCTCTGTTTTAGCTTGAGTCCATAGAGGTTAATCGCAGAGTTTTGATAGAATGAATGAAATGTCTGGTATACATGTCATGTCATGTGGTTTCCATTTGCAGGTGCCCTAATCTAGAGGTACTTTGGATTAAGAGCTGCCCAAATGTTACAGATGCATCAATGGAGAAGATAGCTATGAACTGTCCAAATCTTAGAGAACTTGATATTAGCTACTCTTATGGCATAACTCACGAGTCTCTGAAAATGTTGGGGAGGAATTGCCAAAATTTAAAGATTCTGAAACGTAATTTGTTGCCTCGGCTAGGTCCTAACCTACCTACGATTGTCGTGCCATTAGACTATCTGGCTACATTTCCTAGATACGGCAATATAGAGGCTAAGATAATTGGGAGATACATGCCAGAGCTCAAGCACTTGGAGTTTCGATACTCCACATTGACTGCTAGAGGTCTTGACTCGGTTTGTAAGGGATGTTCGAATTTAGAGTACCTGGACTTATGTGGATGTATATCATTGACCAGAAGTGATATAACCACATATACCTCGGGCTTGAAATATTTGACGGAGATCATTAAGCCGGATTTCAATCCTCCTATTGCTATTTTACGTGTTCCAAGACCGGGTAATCCAAGAGAGGAATGATTGTTGGACGCACGTTTTGATCAACTTGTTGACCGGTTTTTATGCTCTGCTTCCTCTATGACATATTTACTTTGTTTTTACTGTATCTATGTTTGAATTCTTAAAACAGTGTGAAACCCTTCTTCTTTGTGACTTTGTCTTGTCACCAAAACTTTTTGTGTGTGTGTGTGAATTCCATCAAAATACCATTAATAGCACATTATATTCTTCTTTGCTTTAGGTCTGAATCACAGAGTCAAGGAAAATACACATATCGAGTAAAATGAGTTACGTATATGTTTCCCTTTTATAGCTTGCTTGCCATCTAAGCAACACAAGCATCGGACTAATGAAAGTCTTATTGGTACGATAATGTTTTTAACCCAGTCCGGTCCCGGATATGATTGAAGACAGGCCTTTATAGGTCCACTTAGTCACGTGATCCATTAACCATACATACGGTAGGGGCGAGTCAGAGTAATAATACCCAAAAATGATATGAAAATATCTAAAGAGTGGGGGCAAGGTAAGGTAATTTTACGAGATGTCGGCATGTAACCTGAAGCCGTACGATTTAAATACTGAACAATGAACGGTGCAGATCTCGTAGTTGACTTGGTAGCGCCAAAAATAAAAAGCCGTGGATTGCTCTTAATTGGATCTCAGTGCTGACGACTACTTTCAGTATTCTCTCTTCTCCACTAATTCAGATCAAATTCAAGATTCTTCTTCTTCTCATCTCTAAGAAAAATGGCGAGCAATATGGAAGTTTTCTGTGAGATCTTAATCGCTATCCTTCTTCCACCTCTTGGAGTTTGTCTCAAACGTGGCTGTTGCACTGTAAGTTCTCTTCCAAGATCGTCAACGTTAGTTTGGAAACCAAATCTTGAATCTTGAAAGAGTTTTTGAAATTTACACTCTGATTCTTGTTTGCAGGTAGAGTTCTTGATTTGCTTGGTGCTGACAATCTTAGGATACATCCCAGGGATAATTTATGCACTTTACGTGATCGTGTTTCAAAACCGTGAAGGCTCTCACGAACTCGGAGCACCACTCAATTCAGCTTGATCTCTTTACTCGGATCAATATGTTGTTGAAACTGTATTACTTATCCTTTTTATGTACCAAATAAGTTGCTCTTCAATTTTATGTATTGAAGAATTGAGAACATTGTCGTGCTGTTGACACATTGCTTATCTTTTCGTTATATAACTTGGTTGGATTTTGCAAATCAGGTTACGAACTCTGCTAAGTGTTAATGTATCAGATTCTTTGCCAAAATTTGTATTGGCAAGAGTTTAAACTTGGGAAATGCAGAAGCATTTTTGAGTTGTTTATTCTTAGGTTGAATTCATATATTGTGATCCTCTAGGATTATGCCTAGAAAAGATAGCTTTATGTTACTTTGGCAAATAATGGCAATGGTTGTGTGACAATTGTGGAATCAAAGTCTTATCACAACGACACCGTTTTTAGTCAAAACGTTTTTGTCCAATATCAGTCCGGTCCCGGATTAATTAAATAGACAGGCCTTTCTAGGCCCATTTAGTCACATGGATGAGTCAGAGAGACTAAAAATATCTTAAATTGATCTAGTGTGTTACGGTGCACCTTATCATTCGTTGTGATTCACGAGATGTAATCTAAAGCCATACGATATAAATAACGATAAATGAACTGTGCAGATCTCGCAATTGACTTTGTAGTTGGTAACAAAATAAAACGTGGACTGCTCTCTTCATTGGTACTATGTGACAGCAAGTTTCACTGTTTTGTCTTTATAATAAGTCTTCTTCTCCATTTAAAACTCATCTCAAAGCTTCTTCTTCTCTCAATTCTCTGAAAAAATGCCGAGCAACTGTGAGATTCTCTGCGAGATCATTATCGCGATCCTTCTTCCTCCTCTCGGAGTTTGCCTCAGGAAAGGATGTTGCACTGTAAGTTCTCTATCTCTCTCTTTCGAATTCGTCAATTTTGAGGAATATCGGTACTTTTTTATTGAGGTTTATGATAATGTAATCTATGATTGCTAAGTTTTTGATTGGATCAATTTCTATTTGATTTGTTGATTCCTGAAAGCTTGGATAAATCACTATACACTTAAGGGATTGAAGAAAGTTGAAATTTTTATGTCTGATTTGTTTTGCAGGTGGAGTTTTTGATTTGCCTGGTATTGACTATCTTAGGCTATGTCCCTGGGATAATATATGCGATTTACGTGATTGTGTTTCAGAACCGTGAAGAGTACTTTGATGAATACAGACGCCCTCTCTACTCTGCTTGATATCTGTTTAAGAAACTCTTGTTTCTTTGAAACTCTGTTGCTTTGAGTTGTTGTTGTTGTACCAATAAGTTGCTTTGCACTTGTTTACTTATGTACTGAGAGATTTGAAAACCTTTCTGTGTTAATACAATTGGTTTATCATTTTTGGTGTGTATGCATGATTGAAAGTTTCTGTTATCAGGTTATGAGACCTGCTATGTGTTTATGCATCAGGTTGCATTGCTAGAGTTTTTACTTTTGGAAACGAGGTAAGCAGAAATTGGTTAAGGCATGTCAAGTGGTAGGCTATATCAGTTTTTGAGTTGTTTATTCTTAGGTTGAATGCATACACTTGTGTTGGTACTTATGATATCTCTAAGGATCTTTGAAGCAATGGCATCCCTCTCGGCTTCTCTACTCGGTAACGCATGTATCAACACAATTAGATGCATTCAATCTAAGAATAAACAACTCAAAAATGCTCTGTTCTGGTTCCTCTCTAAACAAGTAATCGAAGGTGGACCATGGATGATAGATAATTAACAGATTTGTATGGTACCCTTTAAAGCTGTCTCTAAATTCTGAATCCTTTTGGATCAAAACCAGTTTGCGTATCGGAGTGGAAACCTGATAAGACTTGTATTTCTAGATTTTTAAGAAGTTACATTTTAGTACAAGAAAATATGGACCAGAGTTGCAATTGTCACATGAAGTAGGGCAAGTGAAACAGATCTGGTCATGGATGCTATGGCTTTGTTCTTCTTTCTTTTAGGTCTGATCATGGAATCACCTCCATAAACACCTCTTGCCCTGATCGTCTGCGAACTACCATGGGCTCTCTTGCTATCAGTCACTTTGACGACTGGTCTCTCTGCAACAAAAAAAAAGAGAGTTAAAATGTATGTTTATCTTTTGAAGTAGCTACAGCAAACATTGGAGCAACAACGAATTTGCCTTTGTGAACCATGTTGACTGTTTTGTCTGAACAACATTGAAGTTCTTCGGCAAAAGCAAAGGCGATGAAGAAGATGATGATGGTTAGCAACAAGGATCTCTTCATGGCAGAAGATTATGAAAGCTTCTGCAGAAGAAGATTGATTTCTTACGAAATTGTATGGAGATGTAAGTTAACCACTGAGTATCAGTATATTTATAGGTCTGTATCTCTAAAAGACATTCTTTGCGTGGGATTACACAAAGACACGAGAGAAACAGAACAAAGATTACAACTCAGAAACAGAACAAAGATTGAAGAATCTGATGGGAAAAAAAGGAAACAAAAGCAGCCAATTGTCGGGTAAAATTTGATTCCCACACCTGACCCTGTTTCTTTCACTTTTCATTATTCCTCCAATCAATGGAGAGAACAATAACAAAAAGCTGCTTTGCTTTTGAATGGGGAGGAACATGTCCGTTGAGCAATGGAAAATCTAGTCTGTTCTGGCAAACTCATTCACTTGTGTCCATCTCTTGAAGTAGAATTATCTTAAAAAATTCGTCTATGTATATTGTTTAAAAATGGCTATCTAACTTCAAATTATGTTGTTCCTTCTTCTCATGGAATATAATAATAAATCAGAATTGATTATGTCTAGTAAAAACAGAGGAGAAAGGAGAGTAAATATCGTAAGGAAAAAATGTGAGTCTATGTGGCCTTGGACCAGAAGACAGGAACGAGTAAAGGCTTCGGTTTTGTCAACTTTTTGAGAAGAGAAGACGCGCAGCGAGCAATCAACACAATGGATGGTTAGGGTCGAATGGTCTACTCCTAGACCCAACTAGATATGTTGTCACTTGTCTAAGTTAAATTTATTTCGTTTGCTATAATGAATTGATGAGGAGTATCTCGTATTTGCAATGAACAATCTAATCTGTTTTGGTTAAAAGCTTAGTCACACTACTCTTATTTTCTTCTCTTGAAATTTAACATGATTATTTCTCGTTTATATATTATAAATAGACTACTTCAGATAGAATGATAGATATTTTTTTAAAGAGTGGTTCAATAAGGATAATTAGGTGATTAGTACTATTTGAAAAACTTATTTAACATTCAATTAACCACTTTCAAACTCCTTGCTTGTCCTATGAAAATAGATCATAGGTTTGAAAAGCTATTATTTAATTTATTTATTTTCGTGGCATGTAATTTATGTATCGATATTACCAAAAAAAAGAATATACTCAAACTTTAATATTAAGAATTTAGTTTTACATGATGTTCCAACAATACCTAAAGATTACAATGTCAAGATGTGATGAATAAGGTTTTCTTAAATTATATCATCCTATCAACATTTTATTGGAGAAATTTGGAATGATTTATTAGCTTTCGATTACAACCACGAGTAGAACCAACAATAATATATTCAAAAGAAAAAGGGTTCTCGCAAGATACAAATTAAAAAATACAAGGATAAAAAAAGAGTTCAATTAGAAGGCCAAGAATGTTAACAGAATTGAGTTTGCTACCGTGGAACCGAAAAGCAATGCAATCGAGAGAGAAGGTCGACTAGTAGCGGATGATCCACCGGCAACATGACCACTACTAGGGACACGACGGTGACTACGACCACCACCACGACTACCCCCACCACCAACACGAGCTTTCCTCTTGAAAACTCGAAGAGAGTCATGATGATCCAATGGATTGGAGTCACCGTGTTGTGCAAGTCTTCGTTCACTCTCCTGGTTTTCAGATGAAATTGGCAAAGGCTGAGAGAGTAACATTAGGAATACAATCAATGAACAAGAAAAAGCCAGTGAAGTCCTCATTTGTGTTTTATCAAATAATTTGTGTATATATATATGTATTTGATCGAAAATCAGAGATGTGTGTTTATTTTACAATGATGGGATGCATTATATATGCGTGCAAAAGAATTAGTATTTATAATATCGCTAGACTTAGGTAATGAAACGACGACTATGGCTTAAAAATGGGCTACTTCTTTTTTGAAATCGTGTTTAATATTATTGTATTTAACCATTTGTCTTACACTTATTAGTTATTAGCAAAGAAACCTTCCTTCTTCTTTTTTGCCAGCAACAAGAAAGTTTCCGAGAGGCCAAATCTAATTACTTTAGGGTAGATCATGATTAATTAAGCCTAATGGGTAACAGACCCAAATGTTAGTATTTATTTTTTCTTATTTGAAATGGAATTTAGATTTGATTTCTGCTATTGTTTTTAACAATCTGTTTGTGTGGAGTTCAAAATCTCTGCAGTATATCCCGGATTATGATTCTAATGATTTACTCATGAAACTCCAAAGATGTTTCATTTCAAATGATTTGATATACAAAGATTTTACAAGTCTTTTAGTTTTGAATAACACTGGATTTTAATGAAGCATTTTAAATCTTAGTTGAATAACACCAAACTTTAAAATCTATTAGAGTTAGATTTAAAATCATTAGGTTAATAACACTGGATTAGTGTTGGATTTCAATTCTATTAAAATCCATCATTGAATAACACCACCTTAGTGAATTTTCAACGTAAGGAATTACCTCACCCAAAATGGTCGAAGGGAATTAGTTTTACCATGTTAATTGTCTGAGACAATCAGCAATTATTCATTAAACAAAACAACCGGAATCACAATATTAGACAAACCAGATCAGACAACTTTCAAACATTCGAGAGTTACAAACTTTGCCGGAAAAGAATACAAATCGTTAAACTCAATCGCAAATACAAAATCAAACAAACACGCAAATTCAAGCCATTTGACGACCCCCCCAAAAAAAAAAAAAAATGTCGCAACCTATAATCTTGGAAACAGATTAAAATGCGGCGAGCAATAAAACAAAGGAACTCACAACAGTAGATACATAGGTAAATGGGTTAGAGAGAAGAGTTCGAGTGGCTGATGATTTGTCCTTCTTCTTCTTCTTCTTGGATTTCCTCACGAAGACTCGAAGATGGTCATGGTGATGACCGTGAGACCCATCCGCGTTCTCTTCATGTTCAACTAGTCCCCGTTCCAAGGGAGTGATCTTGGTTCCATGACGTCCGCATGAAATTATGAGGGATTGAGAAAGTAACAAGAGGGAGATGATCAAAAACCAACCAAGAAGAGAAGAAGTTCTCATCTTTTTCCTTCTTCTTCAGTTAAACAAAATTTATGAGTTAAAAAGATATATTTATCTCGTGTTTCTCGAAATTACAAGTGTATGTATTTATAGATTTGTGAGAAAGAAGTTGTGCCTCTTACTCTCTACTTCGTGCACACCAACCAAAAATATATGAGTTCTTCTTCCTTAACAACAACTGGCATTGATATAATCATCAAGACAGCTCATGACTATTTTTTTTTTCTTTTTCTTTTGGAAAACTTCCAACTGACACAAAAGACATTTTGACACGGTCATGTAACTCCGTCAATGTATTACAAACTCACATTTTTTTATGATTTATTACGTATGAAAAATGAGAAATATCCTTAAATGTCATTTTCTATGTATAAATTAGTGTGATTATGTTTTAATAACTTGTGAGTTGTGACAAATCTATTTTGAAATGCAGTTTACTATTAATTAAAGTAAACCAAATAATATCCAACTTGACCAAAAGAAAAAAAATGAATATTTAATTTGACAAAAACTTTATTATTAAATTAACCTTTTCATTAAATTGAACTTTAAAGAGTACAATTCAACATAATATTCCCTTCTTTTTCCTCATCTTGAACTCTTCCAAATCAAAAATGAACTAAGGCACCAAAAAAAAGCACAAAATCAAGAAAAACAAAACAGAGTAACAAGACTGAATCTAATCTCGATTACAAGTATGATATTAACTCTTAACATTTTTCAATAACTGATTTCTCGAAAGATCTCACCTGTTTTTCCCGGCGAGCGTGGGTCTTAAACTGATCAAAACATGTATTGAGAAGAAAGAAACCACACAAACTACACCAAACTACGGCAAGCATCAACCTCGGCTTCTTGCGTAGCCAGTAGAGACTCACTAACACTCCCTATCACAGCTTTCAAGACTGCTTTCTTGAACCACTCGTCTTCCATTTTCATTAGAATCTCTTTCACCAGCTCAAAATCCGATGCTTTGGCCATAACCAAACTACCAAGGATCTCCCCAAAGTTGTTTGGCGCTTTTGGCAGATCGATCCCAATGTCATCGAGCATAGACCCATAGAGCAGACAACCGTTCCCTAAGTCTTTAGGAGTTAGAACATTCTTAGAGACCAGATGTTCCAAGAGTTTCGCCACTGGTTCAACACATGGAGGGTTCTTCTCCAAGCCGAGGGAGATAGCTTCCTTGACGAGCTCGGGATGGTAAGACGGGGTTTTCAGTTCTTCTACGCATTGTAATGCCTCATCCAATAGACGGACATTGAAATATTCCTCCAAAAGCGAGTTAGTCTTTCTACTGAGCTCTCCTGTGTTCAAGCTAGTAGCTGTAGGAGGAGCCACCTCCTGTGGCTGTGGTTGTGGCTTTGGCTTCTCCACAGTTGGTCTCGTCGGGGAAGGAACAGGTTTAGGCAGTTCGGAACCATTACCTTGCACAAGGGCACTTGGTCTACCGTTTATAAGACCACCACTTCCCTGAGGTAGCAGCCTTGAATTAAGCGACAGTGACTTGTCAATGATAACCGGAGACTGAACACGCCCAACGGGATGTGGATTCTGCCTATTGCCTCTGGGCATGGAACGGGACCGTGCCATCTCCCAACCATCATCATCTGTTACAGGCATTCCCGGCATCTTCCTAGCTCCTGGCATTCCAGGCATCATTCCTCCAGTACCAGAACGTCCCAGGAAGTTTCCAGAGCCAAGAATTTCAGCTGCACCAGCATCAGCACCACCACGATTGTTATTATTTCTCATATTCGCCATGGCACCAGGGCGTAACCCAAGATTCTTTTCTGCCTCGGAATGAATCTCAGTGATTTTCTTCGCTTTCATCTGCCATTTTACACAGCAAGAACAAAACGTAAGCACAGATGGATAACTCTGTAAGTAATTACAGATAAGGAGAGGTTTTATAAATTTCTACCTCCTCACGCCTTGGTACCCATTTGTTAGCGCGCAGATCAATAACATTACGGACCATAAATCTCATGCGTGGAGCAAGCATCGGGTTCATTGCTAGTTCATTCAAACGTTGGAAGTACATGTCGTTTATACCCCGTGATCTTGGGCTCTCATCTAGTTGTTTCCCGATGGTGATGAAAAATTGACAGAGAGCCTCTACATCTTCTTCTCCTGGGCAAGCTTTATTGTCCTGTCCTAAAAGCTCCTGTAGCGAGACACAAAGTTACCATGAGCTCTACAGAATAGTATTACATGCAATAGAATTTTAACAGTACCAAAGCAAGAGCAAGTCATAATACTTGGACGATGTGATGAACTATCTTCTCGGGCACCATCTTCTGCTTCAGAAGTTCACCAATCAAACGGATATTTCCTAATGTTCGAAGCTTCGCCATTCTTTCCTTGTCTCTGCGTTCCATTTCTTGCTCTGGATCAGTCATCAGTCTGACTTCTTCCTTCAATTTGTCAGCGCCTTCAAATGCTTCTTGGCAATTGTTCAAAAGCACTCTTTTGAATGTTATTTCTTTCCCACCGGCTTCCTCTGATGGGAACGAAGGGAGCTTTCCATTGATATCAAAACACAAAAGGGCATACATCTGACAAAATGTGGGCTCTAGTACAGCCTTCTCAAAAATCAGCTGTATCACTCCCTGAATTTAAAGATAAGAACATATATCATGGCATGAAGAGAGAACTACAAAGAAGCTACTGCACTCAGAACTAGGAATACCTTTAGGATATCAGCAGTAGTAATCCCAGAGTCAATTAGTTGACCTTTGAGGAGATCGTACTTTTCAGGAGTCAGCTTGTTCAGAATACTGCAGGGAAGAAAAAAATAATACGATTTAAGTCATCTATATAAAGCAAATTAACCCCAACAAAAAGAAAAACACTCATTATAGTCATGAAGAATATAATACCCTTTCACGGTCTTGAGGATTTGGTCCTTTTCTGAAAGAGTTCCTCTTTTAGCTGACCATGGGACCTCTGCTTTCACCAGGGCAGGAGGAGGGCCAGACTGTTTTAGTAAGTTATCATGTTAGTTACAAGCAATAACCACCCAATACCAAACTAAGGTATTGTCAAAATAAAGTGCCAAAAATAGTAAACACTCACTCCTTGAGTATGCGCATCTCTAGGTTGACGTTGGTCTTCTCTTGACCGTTCTTTACTTGGGGAAGCAATTGGTGCACGAGTGTGCCAATCACGATTATCAGGCTCTGAGTAACGATTCTGAAGTTGATTTTCAGGCTGAAAAGAACAAACATTATGAGGAATATATTAAAAAAACTGATACTAATAACATAATAAACAAGTCAACTGTCCTTGGTTTTTCGACAAAGCTAGAAAATTAAATGACTAGCAGAAGGTAAATGAAAACACTCACCTTATTTTCTGAACGGCCCCAGCTCTGCTCTTCTTCACCAAAAAGGTCAGATGCAATTTCCTGATTGAGCTTCAGAATTTCAGCAGAGACTTGGATAGCCTGCACAAGAAAAATGGTGAATGACTAAGTTCAATGACTAAATTAATACCTTTTTGAGTAAAAGCGGAAAAAACCAAAGCAAAGTGACGAGTCTATGCATAGAAAGTAACTAATTACCTCTCTAAGCTGAAGCAGCTGTTCTCGGGTGAACCGCAAAAGCTCACGACCCTCAAATCGCGAGTCTCCTCTCTACAAAACACATACAAGTCATTAAACTTGAACCTCAGAATTCAAAGCGACAGATGAAAAACAAGGTTACAAATCAATAAAATGTATCAGTTATATATGTAGGTCCTTTATGAGCATCAGAAACTGATAGAGTGCCCACCTAAAAGCCTACAAGTATTAATCTTTGTCCATATTTACAGCAAGGTCACATTGCTTAAGCGCCCCACCAAGAATTAGGACATTGCATAATAATGTTCAACAAAGAAAATTTAAACTCTTAACACATAAGAATCAGCAAAAGATCCAAACTTTATCCACAATATCAATTCAATACCAGAAGAACGAATCATACCTCAAATTTTACAGCTCAGAGAACTCACAAGAACGTTATAAACAGAAACAAATCAACACACACAACAAAAAAAAACAGAGGATTTGGATACCTTGACGGCAAAAGAAGGAGCATCTGCGCCATTGGTAAGATCAGAGGAAGAAGATAAGGTAAAGCGTGGGGCAAAGAGTCTACTTCCTCCACGACCACCTCCAGGCCTCAAGCTCAACACTGAGTCACCTTGCTGCATAACTCGAATCTTTCGTTGGCGGTAAAAGGAAAGACAGAAGCAGGGTTCGGTTCTGAGACTGCACAAGACACACTAAATTAGAGTCTCTGCGTCACAGTAATCAACTCAACGCAACAAGTAGATATAACCGATTGAATCACAAGTAATCTAGAGGGTAAAGTTTCTACAAAGACGCACATAAATATAGGTTTATGGCAATCTAAGACAAAGCCTTGAAAAAGGAAGAACAACGCCGTGTAGAAGAAACAAATCTAAGAGGAAAAATTGAAGAAGGTTTACCTGAGAGTTTGAGAGAAAGAGAGAAAGAAAAAAGAGAGAACGCGGCGCAGAGCGTTGCAGCTGTTTTATTGTCTGTTTTAGCTTAGCCTCTGCCCGAAGCATTTTTAGGGTTTGGCCCAAAAAAAACTTAACCATTTTGGAAAACATTATTAGAAAACATTAAACTTGATTATCATTTAATAATAGTATAATACTGAGACATTTTGAATAAAATTAGTATCACTTTTATTTGTATAAATTTGTAAAAACATTAAAATGATCAAAATATGATCTGCGACATTACATTACTCAGTGATTAGTGATACTGTAGTGACAAGTACATTATGTCACTATCACTAAGCTAAAGCTAAATTCACAATTTCCTTGCTTCATTATTAAATAATGAAAAATCTAAAAATTATAGATTTTTAATCTGATGTATATATTATGGATAAGATAGATTTTTTTGTTCTTTTGTATTTAAATCGGATCATTCTAATTGGTGGAGAGACTCTGGACTCGCTCTGAAGCAAATGGCTGGGATCACCAGCACCGTCGGATTCAACGCCATCCTCGCCGGAGCCACCAAAACGGTGTCGCATCCGTCATTCTCTGTTAAATCTAAGCTCTTTCGACTCTATCTACCCGAATTGTCAATTGTTTCTCATCGCCGTTGCCCCACCGTTACTTGCCGTTACGGAGGCGGTGGTGGCGGAGGAGGCGGAGGTTCTAGGTTTCCCGGCGATAGGAGAGGTAGGCAAAAAGAATCTGAGGATGATGATTCGCTTGATATCTCAGCTATTAGGTAATTGTGGAAACTCTTAAAATGATTGAATTTGAAATTTCTGTAGCTCAAGTTATGATTGATTTTGATGTATTTGTTGAATTGAGTAGGTCAGCCACTGTTAGGCTTATTGATGATCAGCAGAACATGGTAAAAATGAAGTGCCTTATTAGTGTTTAAACTTTTGATTTCAGCAAAAATTGAAATTTTCCAGTTTCTTTCTTCTTTAGATTGGTTTAGTTTCTAAAGACGAAGCGGTTCGAAGAGCTGAAGATGCTGAGCTTGATCTGGTTTGTGTTTCTTTCGAAAATTCATAACTTGTAAATACCTTTCTTGAATTATCACTGAGTATCTTGTATGCCGGAATTTGGTTTTCAGGTGATTCTTTCGCCGGATGCAGATCCTCCGGTTGTCAGAATGATGGATTTCAGGTAAATAATGATCATTTGTATCATATGATGGATTGTGTATATGAAAGTTTCAAGGAGATTGATTGTTTTCCTTTTTGCTTCATTATCTATCAGTAAATACAGATATGAGCAGCAAAAGAGGAAAAAGGAACAGCAGAAGAAAAGTATTGATCATTCTTCTCTGTTTAACTGGATATAATGTTAAAACCAGAAGCTCACATACTGTGTAGTATTTACATGAATGGATTGTAACTGAAGCTTTGTTCTTGTGTCAGCTACTCGTATGGACTTGAAGGAGCTTAAAATGGGGTAATTTGAGCCAGTTTCACTCTCTTTTGTTTGTGACTTCTCTAAACCTGTTTTTTCTCAAAAGGTTTCTGTATTTTGTTTCTCTGGTAGTTATAACATCGATCAGCATGATTATTCTGTACGCATGAGAGCAGCCCGGAAGTTCTTGCAAGACGGTGACAAGGTTGTCCCCATTTACTTTGTTTTGTGTTATGGGCGTATTCTGTCACATTTTGCTGATGTGTGACTTGTTATATACTCAGGTTAAAGTGATTGTAAACATGAAAGGCCGAGAAAATGAGTTCAGAAATATTGCTATTGAGCTCCTCAGACGTTTCCAGACTGAAATAGGAGAGGTCTGTATTGTTCGCTATGCTCTTTCCTAATAGAAGTTCAGTATTGGATTTGCATGTGAATTGCACCTTAATGGATCGTTTTTGTTGAGTCACTGAAACTCATCAACGTCTGCAGCTTGCGACTGAGGAGAGCAAGAACTTTCGGGACAGAAATTTGTTTATTACCTTGGTGCCAAACAAGGAAGTTATTCGGAAAGTGCAAGAACCACCCCCAAAAAAGAAGAAAAAGCCTGTGGATGATGAAGTTTCAGCGGCGGGTATAACTGCAACACAAGATATATGATGTGGAATTGTCTGATATAAAATGTTCTGAAGATATATTATCTGGTAAATGTTCAGTGAGTTTGATAAATTTCTGTATAGTTTCTTTTCTAATATGCTTCTTGCATTTCCATGTATCTGTAACCATAGAAATAGATTATTTGAATGAAGGTATTCGTCAACTTTTTTGTATACTATTATAGGTTCTCAACTTTTATGCGTAGTCATATAGATTGTAACAAGTAATCAAAGAGTTATTGAGTCAGAAAAAGAATTATCAATTATGAGTGATGTAATGTTACAGGATGAGTACAGTATGACTTGTGTTGAGGCCAAAAAGGAGTCACTACCAATAATCTCCACATGAACAGACACCGTCTTTGAAGTGATGGAAGCGGTTGGCATCTCTTACAACAATCACTCTCTCTGTGATCTTTGAGATGAGTTTGGTTGCAGTGTGACAGTCTAAACAGACCCTAAGATTCTTTATGATCCGGATTTCAGTTCCTGGCTCAGTAGCTATGAGTCCAAAGGCAATGGCTAGCCTCTCGCTGTGAACCTTCACCATCAGCTCCCTTTCTTCCTCCTCCACATCATGCAGGGCCAACTCAGTCTCGGGTTGGTACCCAGCTTCCCTCATCTTCCCTTCGAGGTTCTCCAGCTTCTCATAGATTGCTTTTACTTGTGGATGTGACTGATCACCTGAGGTAAAGACATGAGGCGTCTCACCTATTTCTATTAAGGTATATCCAGGAGCTTTGGCTAGTTTCCTCTTCTTTGCGGTTTGTCTAACCGTAGCAGCCTGTGGATAGTTTCTATCAGCTGAGTGAATATTCGACAGCAAAACATGGTATCCTACATTGTCTGGATCTAGCTCAAACAGCTTCTCAGAGACTGTTCGGGCAAGGTTTGTGTCTTTGTGAATCCTACAAGCTCCTAGCAATGTTTCCCACACAGAAGGACCAGGCTGAATCGGCATTGCCTCTATAAACTGCAATGCTCTCTGTAAGTGTCCTGCTCGGCCAAGAATATCAACCACACAGGCGTAATGCTTGACTGATGGTTCAAAACCATAGACGTGGATCATGGAGTTGAATATCTCATCACCTTCTTTGACCAGGCCAGCATGACTACAAGCGTAAAGAACGCAGAGGAAAGTGACTGGTGTTGGTGCAATTCCGGAATTCAACATCTCAGAGAAGATAGTCAGAGCTTCTTGTCCATGTCCATGAAGTCCATAACCGGAAATCATCGTGTTCCATGTAACTTCATTCATCTTTGGCATCAAGTCAAACAATCGCCGTGCTTCTGCAATGCTTCCACACTTCGCATACATACCAATCAAAGCAGTCGACACATATATGCTAGACTCAAAATCTGTGCTCCTTACTAAATCATGAACCCATTTCCCCAAACTTAAAGCTCCTAACTGCGCACAAGCTGATAGAATACAAGTTATTGTGACAGGGTTTGGACTGAATTCTGAATTCTGCATTTCTCTGAAGAGAGATATCGCATCCTCTGTCAACCCGTTTTGGGTGTAACCTGAGATCATTGCATTCCAAGATGGCAAGCTTTTTTCCGGAGACTCATCAAAAAGCTTCCGGGCTGATTCTATCTCATTCAATTTACTATAAACCGTAGTTAACGCGGTTGAGACAGAAGTATGAGACAGGAAATTCGATTTCAAGCTGTAACCATGAATGGCATATATAAGCATAAGATGACCAGAGACAGGGACCAGACTCACCAACGTGCTTGACTTCAACTTTGCTCCTGATAACATCAGATCTTTAAACAGGCTTAAAGAGAGCTCGGTCTCTCCATTGGATGTGTACCCATGAATCATTGCATTGTAAGCTACTATATCTGGTCTACGAAACTCACGAAACAGAGTACTTGCCATCTTAATCTTTCCACACTTTGAGTATAGTGAGATGAAACCAGTAAGAACATAATCGTGGGAGTAGCACCCAGTTTTTGTGGCAAGACTATGGATTTGCATGCCGAGTCTCAGCTCCTGCAACTCTGCAACAGCGGGAAGAATATCAAGCAGAGTTGTTGTGTCCAAACGGGTACAGCTCTCATTGATCAAGTCCCTGAAAACCTGAATAGATTCCACATACATTTCATTCTTTCGGTACCCAGATATCATTGTGTTCCACAAAATAGTGTCTTTCTCAGGCATTCTGTCGAACACCTTCTTAGCATCTTCGACTCGCCAAAACTTAAAGTACATCTTAACAATGTTGGACCCAAGCAGCAATTCTGAATCACACCCATCAACGATTGCTTGACCATGAATAACACAGCCAGCTCTGTCGTCACGAAACCCAGAAGCAGCTGAGATAGCGAAGGCGTAGGTGGAGCTGTTGGGCTTGAGATCAGTGGATTTCCTTAAATGAGCGAACACAGAGAGCGCAGAGTGAGGTGATTCGTTGACGGAGAAGCCTCGCATGAGGACGTTGAAAAGGAAAACGTCAGGTCTTTGGACGGAGAGGAAAATGTCGCGCGCGTAATAAATGGCGCCGAGGTCGGAGAGTCGTTGGGTAAGCTTGGTGAGCAATGAGATGTCGTTGCGGAAGCCATGGAGAATGATCTGAGCATGGGTTTGAGCAAGGTGAGATATAGAAGTTGATCTTTTGAAGAGATCGAGAAAATTGTTCTTGCTTATCAATGCGTCGGTTGTCTCGGCGGTGGCGGCCGATACTGTCCGTAGTAGCATTTGGCTTTTTGCCTTTCAGAGAAAACGAAACAACTCATTTTGCATTCTTTCATTTTCATTTAAATATTTTTTACCTTTAATCTAAATTATAACATATCAAATGTTGATTTATATGGGATAATGGGATTCAATGAAGAAAATGTATTTCAACTTACGATGATTACATTTTGATTTTGTTAGTGAATTTTTTTTCCAAAAAGTATAATAGAAGAGCCAAAACAGTTCTATAATTAAATTTTGTAATGAATTCTACACTAAATGATACTAAAGAATAAAACCCCCCAAAAAACCCCACATCAGAGCTTACATGTGAAAAATAAATTTCTTTTTTTGTATCCTAAGACTTTCGAACTCGTGATCTTTCACTTCTTTTTTTCCTAAGCTAATGTTTTATACCAAAAAAAGAAGAAGAAAACTTCAACAAGCAAAGATCAAAAAAGGATCTCGACAAGAGAAATGTGGGGCATCAAAGAGCAATTTACAGGTGATCAGTGTTGAGCGTGTGGGAACTGTAAGCTTTGTTATTTATGGCCATGGAAACTTGCTTAATGGCAACAATGGAGGAGTCTCCTTTGCGTCTTCTCCTTCTTCTCGCCTAGTTTGTATCAGATGAGTCCTGAGGCTACACTCTTCTATCTGTTCATTTTACAAAATCTCCGTTTCAATTCGTTTAAAAAGACTCATTTTTCATTACATTATTGGACTGTTTTTGTTACCTGCATGATCGCAGTTGAGGCCAGAAGATCTTCGCATTTTCCTTGCATAGAACTCTCTTTTGTAACTACAACAGCGAGTTCTGTTACCATTATGTTCATCTCCTCCACCTGCAAATACAAATCATAAAGAGCAGTGCACCAGCTTGAGAGTTATGTCAAGAGGATAAATTTGGAGAACAGATTTATTAAAAAGGTCTCACCTTCGAGAGTAAAGACCAAATGGACGATCCCATAGCCTGCATTACATCGAGAGCCGAGGACATAGCTGCTTTCAAAGATTCAGTGTCCGCCTGTGGGAAGAGAAGTTCTAAATGATAACTATATTCTTGATCTTCTGAGATTTAATTTCCATGAATATTCACAAAAGTAATAATGTATATACCTTTGTTCCTCCAGTTGCTGGAAGGCGGAGAGTGTTTGCTTCTAAATCTGATATGGCTCCAACTAAAGAACTAACATGGTCTCTTTCAAGTGTAGCCCAATCTTCAAGGCTCACCATCTGTGCACATATTTATGCATAAGCATGGCATAATCTGATGAATAAAAAGCCAGTATACAACAGAGAAACAACATACCTGATCGTTTAATAGTGAGTTGAGTTTGATCTCTAGCTTTAGCTGTTGTAGGCCAATCCTTTGCCTGGTCACATGATCCTGAAGTTCTGATATCGCATGCCACACATTAAACAGGGTTTCCTGAAAGTCAGAACTTTGAATTTTCAGACGTCTTTAGATCAATCAGTTAAAGGATCACATTATAGAAGACGAAAGTGTAAATACCTCGGAAGTTAGTCTTTGAATATACATTACAGATTCAGCTCGTGCAATTGCAAACCGCCACTGTAAATATCTATTGTGGAGCAAGCGCAGTTGATGAACATCTTCGATATAGCTTGCTTTTTTGCCTTTCTTGACATCCGTGATGAAGCTGAGAACCGAAGTTGTGGTACTGGATGGTGTGGAAGTGCTGGTTTGTCTTATCCGTGAAGGACTTATTCCTCTTGAAGGTGGAGTTGATGGTCTAGCAAAACAGGAAGTATTTGTGCCACGAGAAGGAGTAGGACTTAACCCTCTTGAAGGACTTAAACCTCTTGTAGGACTCAATCCTCTAGAAGGGCTTAGTCCTCTTGATGGACTCACTCCTCTCGAAGTACTCATGCCTCGGGAAATAGACGATGAAGACGAAAACGATGTTCTACTTGGTGAAGCTGGGCGAGATCCAGGAGCAGACAATGGATGCAACCTAGCTACAGCCGTTGCTAATGTTGCTCTATCTAACGAACCTGCAGACAAAAGTCTTTGAGCCCCAGAAGTTCGAGCTATGTTATTATCTTCCGACTTTGTTGGAGACACTAATCCACCATAACTAGATGTGTTACTAGAAGTTTTATGCAAAGGTCTCGAACTGCTGGACAATGGTAGTGACATTCTCCTAAGAGACGGCCCCATTCCAGGCCCTGAAGTTGGTAAACCCCTTGAAGCCTTTTCACCAAGATCCAAGCTTCTGTTTAAAGAATTCGAAGTGATCTTTCCACCAATTCTACTAGGCCACCGATGCTGTTCTATCAACCGACTGTGAGGACCATCTACAGGTTTCGAATTCTCTGAAAGATCAGACACATTATTCTTCCCTTTCAATGGACTTCTCTTCCTCTCTGGCGTAGGTTTTCTTGATATAGAGGCCGTTTCAGCCTTATGCTTCTGAGCTATATTCGAAGAAGGTCTCAATGTTCGATCAACAGAAGAACTACTAACCGGTTTCTCCTTCTTACTAACAGGGACTGAGACTGAATCCGACTGAAACGAAACACTGAGGCTTCTCATAGTGGAAGGCCATAAACTTTCAGGTAAACGACCTGTAGATAGCCTCCTAGATGAAGCTGGTAAGTCTATAGACAAGTCACGTATCGGTGTGGAGGGACTAGTCGGAGATGGTGGTGTTGAAGGACGCTTCCTCTCTGCCGAAACTGCTCTTTTTGCAGCCACGGATTGAGAGCTTGAAGACACTGTTGGCCTTGTGACGCTTGGGGAAGGGCATCGCCCGGTTTTGGTTGGCGTGGGTGATCTGTACCTTGAACTAACCTCCGTTGTTCGAGGACGGCGAGTGGCAGCAAGTGCATTGTTCTTCTCGGATGGAAGAAGACGCCGCCTTGTAGTATCTGTTGCTACATCCATTCAAGCTAAGGAGACAAACTTGCATTGATTGAATTCAGCAGTTCATGCCTCTCGTCTAATTCTGCATTGAAGCTAAACAATAAAAACAGCTCCAGTTGCTGTAAATGAAGTCCCTTTGTTCTGCAAGAAACCCAAAACCCAGGAGAAAAAGTAAGATACCTCACAGACAGATAGGCCATGCGAAAAAAGAGCAAAGAATATTAGACAGCCCAGATAAAGAAAAGTAAATAAGATTCTACCTTTACAACAAAAAACCATATCAAAGACTCCCACATGTATTATCTAAGGGGAACAAACTAATGACAATTTCATCATCATTATCATGAAGAAAACAAAAAAAAGAACCAAATCCAGACTATAAAATCAAGAAAGAGCTGGGTACTAACAGAAGAAGAGATAAGAAAATTGTGTAGAACTAGGAAAACAGTGGTCAAAGAAGAGAGACAGACATAAAGAGAGAATGGTGGGTTGAGTTCTAACTAGTTAGCTGCTACAGTTTCACAATATCAGGAATATTTTTTTAAAAAACAAGATTTTTCAGAGAAAAAATCTTTTACAGTGTCTCTTTGTCACGGAAGTGCCATGGTCAGATGTGCTGGAAAATTAAATGAAGATTTCGATTCAATCTATAGACCAATCTTCTTCTTCTTTCCATCAACATCACAACACCTCAAAAGATAACTAAAGAAACTTCCTTTATCACCTTGCAAACAGAGTAAACTTACTAAACTAAGCAGCTCGATATTTTGATAATTAGTGTCACAATGTTTGATTTGTAGCAAAAATGGACATTTTTGACAGATTTTTGGTGTTTTGTCCAAAAAATGGGACCACGTGGATTGAAGAATCAAGAACCGGTGCCCACTCTCCGAGGGAAAATCAACGGTTGATGATAGAGAAATCATGAATTGCAGTAACAATGATGACTGATTAAATTTTGATCATTTGAGATATTTTCTCGAGAAAGTGAAGGATCAAGGAAGAAAAATCTGGGATTGAAAAAAAAAACATAAACTTTATTATGTTTCTAAGTGAATGAGATGGTTTCTGACGAAGAATCCAAAAAGGAAATTTTGTCAGTTACTAACACGACTTGTGTCTCTCAATGACACAGACTCTTTTTATCGAATCAAATTTAGTAATATTTTTCCATGAAAATGCAAATCCTCACAAATTTAACGAAATGAGATTCATTTATAGTTTCTATCAATGATCTAGCTCATGAATCTCAGATCGCAGTTATAATACCCAGAAAACTCTAGGGTTCTTCCGATTTTGAATAGAATTAAAATTGGGATTGATGACAATCAAATGTAGAAGCTAAACATTAGAGATCCGATGAATCTGAGGTTGGGAAATAGAGAATCTTACCAGGAAGAAAACCCTAAGAGTGCCAAAAGTAATCAAAGTCTCGTGATTCACCTCGCGAAAGACTTCTCTGTCCCCTTTCGAGATCAAAATTGGGTATATGAAACGTGAATGGAATTGATTAACCAAGCTGGAGAATTGTAAATAAAAAAATGGTTCGCCAGCGATGAAGAATGCTCGACCGCCGGAGATAGAATTGATCGGGCGATTTAAGAGGATGGGTTCGAGGAGATCAAAGAGAGAGAGAGAGAGAGAGAGAGAGAGAGAGAGAGAGGGCGTTATTTTCGCGCCACCTAATTTTGATATTAAAAAGAGTCTTTTTATTTTTCTCTCTAATCGAAATATTAAACCATAAGTTGAGTAAACAAAACCGATTTCACCGGAATAAACCGTGATCGAAATTGAACCGGAATCCTTCCAACTTCGATATTATTCACTAAATTAATGATCAGATTCAACGATTTATGATCCTGAGATTGTAGTTTTTCTTTGGTACTATTGATCTACTTTAAGTATTAATGGAAATTGTTGTTGGAGCTTACTTATATAAAAGAAAATTAAATTATTTGCAATGGATCGAGACAAAACGTGACAAGATTATGGTACTGATGATTGCTTCAAGTTTTTTTTTTTTTTAACACTTTTTTTAATTGAAAATTTGGCATAACGCCGAAAGCTTAATTTTACATTCGGTTACTTTTCCCACCCAACCTTACCTAAATTCATAGGAGTTATGAGGAAACAAGCTCTAAGACAAGGAAATAAATATTGAAAATAAAAAATAATTTAGGAGAAATGGAAATTATGATGGTTACCCATGATATGTGTTTGGTCATTTCTCTTCTTTCTATTTTTTTTTTGTTTTTGTCTTTTCTTCTACTTAAGAAAAGAATATTTACCAAACACTTACGATGGCTAATCCCCAACTAAGTTTCTTTTTCTCATAATTTTCTTGTTTATTTATTCTATTTGATTAAATCTCGTGAATCTTATTCATTTTATGTTTCACTTATATATTAAGATTAGTGGCTAAGTGTATCTATTCTCTTAAACGGGTATGTTGATAAATTTTGTATACGAATTTGTTCTCTAAACATTTATCCAAAAAACAATAACTATGTAGAGTCTAGTCATCGACGAGGATTCTAAAGTCTAAACACCGTAATTAGTAAGAGGTTTAGTACATAAAACACAATAAACTAATCCAATTTTAAAATAGAAAAAAGAATAAACCCATTTTTTATTAAAAGAAAGGTTTGCTCCCACATGAGATGATTTGGACATATCATATGATCTTAAGCTTTCTATAGACCTTTGTCTCTCTTTCTTTTGTGTGTCCCTTACCTTGTGGAGTCTTGTTCCAACTTTACTTCCACTTGGAGTTCTTATGAATTTAATATCAATATATAACAAAATTTATTTTTCTTTCTCACTTTTTCTATTGTTAGAGATGTATTTTGTTTTATGTTCTTTTATATTGGCTACACATGTACGTACTGCCAATTTTTTTAGAATCATTGAACCTAGCATACATTTATGTGTATATATGATGACATATATCTACTCGTCTAGTCTCCCGTGGTCCGTTCAAGGATTCTACTTGGCTAGATATCTTAAGATTAACGTTCAATTCTTTTGTTGAATTATATGATCATATATATGTTATTGGAACCTTTTCCAATTCATTTGTAGTTATTAGTTCATATATAATGTAAAACAACGACACGCTTGTGTTTATATTGTTATCAAACTAAATAATTCTCTATATTAATTATGTCCACCAAAGTTTTTACCTTCTTCAAATGGGTAAAAGAAGATCAATCTATAAAGGATATGTACGTTATGGAGATTCAACTTGTTAATATAGGGATTAAACTTCCGAACAAATATTGACTAGGAAGAGAAACAAAAGTAATTGAATCTAACGTGTTCAATTATTTTGTTTACAAACAAAACAAATAAATATTTTGTTTACGTACCGACATATTTTTTTATGTTTCAGAACAATATTAGTATATGTACAAATGAAATATGCTAGTTAGATAGATATACACATACATCTATCAAATCCTTTTGTACAAGTGTACTCAAGATAGAAAGAAAACAAAGGAAGTCAATTATACCTTTTTGTATAAGTGTACTGATTAAATAACAATATATTTTAATAATTACTATTGTTATAAAGCTATTATAATCCTCGTATTATTAAAGTATGCAAAAATGAAAAGGATAAATCTTTGCGTCTTGGTGTGATTAAGTATAATTAGCAAGAGCCAAATGATGAGTATTCACGTGCTTAGCACAATTATATTGACCACACTAAAAAGAACTAGAGTTATTAATATATGTCATGTCTTCGCAATGTTTCTTTGCTTGTCTAAAGCTTGTCGTTTTCTTGTTTCCTCTTATCTATTAGGCGGTGTAGTTTCCTCGATCACATTATCTTTTTCGTTTTTTTAAAACCATTTGTAAGAAACGTGTGTTTCTTATGAACAAGAGTCACTGCTTTGGTAATGTCTATCAAGATGTAATAAATGAAGTTCCATAAACAATGATGAAGTAAATTTTACTTTCTTAACTACTACTGTTTGGGTTAGTGACATAACTAAGGCAAAATTCTATTCTGGCTGCTGATGATTCCCGCTTCTGATTTGAGCCTTTTTCTGTATAAGTTCTTAAGCTTTGGTACAACAAAACTGGATTCTGGAGGAAGAAGCAGTCTCCATTGATGTTCTTTTACCTCAACAAGGGCCGAAAAAACAGAGATGCAGAAAAGCTATTCCTGTTGTCTTCATCATCATCAGTACTTCACAAGTCCAGCACCTTGAGCCTTTCCAATAACTGACTCTATGCTTCCATCAAAGAGATCAAAGCTTTTCGCAACAGCAAAACCCGAAAACATCCCATCCACTGCAGCACTTACAATGCCACCAGCATAACCAGCTCCTTCACCAACTGGGTATAGACCTTTTAAGCTCGTACTCTCGTACGTCTCATTGCTTCGAGGTATCCGAACAGGAGAGCTTGTTCTTGTCTGGTAAACAAGTTGAGACATTGTTTATCTCTTGACTAAAGAGTAGGCTAATTCAGGACAAGTAATAAAATATACCTCTACGCCGTGGAGGAGTGCTTCCTCTGAGATGAATCCTGGCAACTGAAAGTTCAAGGGTTTAGAGAAAGACAAAGCTATAGGTTTGTTTATGCGGAAATATATAACCAACCTCTTTTTCAAACATAGAGATAGACTGTCGCAGAGACTCTGTAATATGAGTAGGAAACAGTTCATGCAGATTTGCAGACTTCACTCCTAATCTATAGCTTGATGGAGGTAAAGGTGTTTCTGTTTAACAGCACAAGAGTATCCAAAATCACCAATGAACGAACCGATAAAAAATATTTTGAACCATAAAAATGAGAACTGAGAAGGAAAATGTTACTTACCAGATAGCTTGTTTTGCAGAAAATCAGTAACCCTTTGTACAGGAACTGTAAAATCGCCACCACCCATTATAGCCGCTCTTCTTTCAAACTCTCTCTAGAGGAAAACAAAAATCAAAGGAGACATATTGAATATAACTCATGAGTACTAATAGTAATCCACTTCCAGATTTATACCTGAAACTCAATTCCAGCTAAGGGTCCTTTCAGATTGAGAACATCAAAGTCTTTTGCTGAGACTGTGACAACGAGTGCAGCATTGGCCCATTTGGATGAACGGCGAGAAAATGACATGCCATTGATGCAGAGTTCGGTTGGGTTTGTGCTGGTGAGAACAACCTGAAAGTACATGGAAACAGGCTTATTCGTGATAAATCAAATGAAAAAAAAACAGCAAGACACTCTTTACGGAAACTGTTACCTGACCACCAGGACACATGCAGAAGGAGTAGCAACTACGTTTTGATGAAGACTGCGAGAGATCCTCGGCCTTATCATTCACATACTGAACAACCTTATAATCTGCCACTGGTACTTTACCTCGTCCTTTAAGAACTTCACTTGCCAAATCCGAGTACTGGAAAGAAAGACCATCACAAGAACATAGGTGTTTTATATACAAGTCAAGACTTGAATTACGATAAGGTACAACAAAGTCATGGGATCTGATTTATTGAAGATATATGGTATTAAGATAATCGAACCAACCTGTATATTGTTAATTAGCTCCTGCGGATGCTCAATGCGCAAACCAACCTGATCCACACAAACGGATAGAAATCAAATGATAATACCAAGCTAGGGATAATAAAGCATCGAGATATATCGATTCAATATGAACATTTTAAGAAAGAACACACTCAACAACATATATACAAAGAACTTACAGCAAAATCTTTTGGGGTCAATTCAACATTACGAGAATGAAGCATCTCATATGTGTCACGTGCTGAGTGACCAACCGCAAGAACAACTGCATCAAACTTTAAATTCTGAGAGGTACTCTGCAATTGATCTGTTGAATCCGAAACCCTGACTCCAACAACACGAGAATCCTGTACCAGAAGATCATCTACCCGAGTTCCAAACTTGATAGTCACCTAATTAAGCATATGGAATTAAAAAGGATGCTCAGATGAGAAAAAAAAACATCAAAAAGTAATAGAGAGACATAGATCAATCTCTCATTTTAAACTTACTCCCGCACTTTGAAGATAATGTCTGAAATTACGGAGTAATGGAACTAGCTTATCTGTTCCTAGATGAGGCTTTCCGTTGACCAATATATTATCAGGAGCCCCAAAGCGAACCAACGTTTTCAACACCTGTAACAATTAACGCAATGGTCACAATTTTTCCATTTGTACTCAAACATGAAGTGCTTCTATGTAACATTTGGCAGTCTCAAAATACTAACCGCTAAAACGGTGGCACTATTCTTTCCTATTCGAGTAACAAGCTTTCCATCACTCCAAGTACCTGCACCACCCTGCGATGCATAAGTGCTAAAATATGACTTTGACAATAACAAAGAAAACTAGCAAAAGACTGAAGAGAAGGTTTTTAAACCTCGCCAAAGCAGAAATTACTCTCCATATCCAAAATCTTGCGAACTACCAAAGCGCCGATATCACGTCCCCTTTCTTCTACTGCTTGCCCTCTTTCAATCAATGTCACATCTGCACCGAACTCTGCAAGAACAAGAGCTGCAAACAAACCAGATGGACCACCACCAACAACTGCGATTTTCGGTTTGCTTCTTCCTCCTCCATGTTGGTGTGGATCTCCAGAGCCATTGATAATCTGATGTTCATATTCTCCGGATGATGTCTCACTGTTGATCCTTTTACAGTCATTCACCACACTAATTAAATCCCCTGAAACACTCTTCTCGGTAGGCACATGTTCAATAAGCCCAATCTTAGGCTCTAACCGGAAAATGAAATCATGAGCACGAGGCTCTAACTCAAGAAGGGTCTTCACATCCAAATCCACAGTATAAACAAACTTGGCTTCTTTCAGAATCTAAACAAAAGATGAAAACTTCACTCACTTGAACTATAATTTATAAACATATATGTGGAATCAAATTGAATTCTACCTTCCTAGCGTCAAAAGATTTCCTAATCACTGAAAATGCTTCTTCTGGCAGCATTGAAGCAACCTGAAAAATCCAATTTATCAAATCACAGATACCATCAACACATTTGGAAAAAATCGAATTTCATACCCATAAGGTAAAGTTTCCAACTTTTCACCGGAGAACTCACCGGAAACTCGATAACTTTAGCGATGGCTTGAAGCAAACCTTCGGAAATTCCGAGAAAGTCCTTTCCAGGGTCATCTCCGACAGGAACTCCGAGCTTAGAGAGACGCCAAACTCCTTCGAGCTTGTTCTTAACTTTGGCCACAGCTTCCTTCTGCTCTGTCCTCAGCTTCCTCCTCTCAGAAGGATATCTCCGCTTACCGGTTCGCTTCGCAGCACAGAGAATCCGGTGTGTTTGGAGACGGGGATAAGAGAGTACCGCTCTAGAATAAGGAATTCGCAGGTCATGGCTCGATGAGAGAAATGAAGAACTGAGGAAATTCGTTTGCGAGAGAGACATAGTGAGAGCTCAAACTAAAAAGCTCGTCTCTGTGCCCAAGAGTTATCCTTTCATTTCAAATTGTATCGACTCGAGCCCGGTTCTACAAATCATTGATTATAATCCGGTTCGGTTCGGTTCGATTTTGATTTGGTTTTTGTTACTGAATTTCTCGAAGTTTTCATATCATTCTGATGGTACTGAAGTGCTTCAAAGTTTTTTTTTTTTTTTTTTTTTTGCTAAACATGTAAATATCATATTAATGAAAGAAGGTTTTACAATGTAATACCTAAAGAAGAGTAGCTAAGGCAAAAAAATAAAACAAAGCTACAATAGAGAGATGGAAAGATTTGGAAACTGACGGATCCAAAGAAGCATTAAGTTGCGCCAACGCTTCCTTTTTCGCCTAGATGTGATGATATTGCGAAGCTCACGATCGAGCAGCTTGAAAATAATGTGCGGAGATAGACGCTGAGAGTTATGCAGGACGTTGTTTCGCTGGCGCCAAACGCTGAAGATAAGAGCCTGAGTTTGATATCGTTTTGATTTTATAGTAAAGTATATCCTAAAAGTAACCAGATTTCTTATACCGTTTATCTGTACCGGAAATTAAATAGCCAGACTACAAATTATATATATATATATATATATATGCATGTCATTATACTCTCCAAACACAAATTAAAAGGAGTTTTTTTTTTGTATCAAGATGAAAGTGACTATCTCTGTTTCACCATCACCACATCGTTGCGTGAATCAGTGAATTGACCCATTTGCAGATGCCAGCATATTTCAAACTCAACAATCCGATAACTTAGATTGTTTGTCAAGTTAAGGGAACCCTAAAATCAAAGGCTTCACCGCATAACTATATTACCAAACTAGTAATAGATATATACAAATTACATAACCTGAAGAAGTAAACAATACAGAGAAAGATAGAACAAGTAAGCATCGTATATAGCATAAATAGTGTGATTAACAAAGGATGACTTAAGAATTGTATTTCAAAGCGACAGTCTTAAATTAGAGATTTGTCTAGTGATTTTCTTCTGCGCCAAGGAAAAAGAGATTCGATGGCTGTCCGGGGCGTTTTTCACCTCTAACTTCTTTATGATTAGATCTGAAAGCTTCATCATCTTCTTTGGTCCAGTAAGCTAGCTTAAGCGTGTTGTCACTTGCGTTTTGATAGTAAGGTATTGGGGCATAATCTGGCGGCTCTTCAACGGCAGTTTCTTGGTTAATGAGTGTGTCAGGGTGTGCTAAGGCAACAAAGAAACCTTTGTTTTCTAAAGCTTGACGAAATCTGCAAAATTTGGGGTCTTGTTCCATCTTCTCCTTGTTTTCCGAGAGTACCAGCAAATTTATTGGATCATCCAAGATCCATATATGGTAAATTACTTCCGCTAGAATCATGTTTAATCTGGCACGTTTATCCCCTGCAAATAGTATAAATAGATTACTTGCACATAGATTCATCATCGAGTGTTTATATATGAGTTAGAGAAGGACCTTTGTGGAGATAGACTTCAAAGTCGGATTCCCAAAGTTTGTCTCGCGATTCAGTCAACCATGCATTCTCAGCAGAACCGAAAATCCAGATGGACACTTCCGACATCCTTATATGAGGACGCTTGACAATAGCTCTTGTGATTTTCTCGTTGATCAAACAAGGATCGATACTTTCAGGGATTGTGTAGTCCTCAATGTCCCATACGACTAATGTTTCATCATGCACTGCAGATCCAGGTGCTAACAAAACAATTTACGACAAAAACAAATCAAGATCAAAATTAGATCTAATCAAGATCGATCATAGAAAAATATACAGAAAGATATAGATCCAGAGATCAGGTTCTAACAAGACAATTTACGAAAAACAAATCAAGATCAAAATCCAGATCGATCATAGACAAACAAATATACAAGCAACTATACAGAAAGATGATATCATAAACAAACAATTAATTTGGAGAAATCATCTTACTGGATCTCTCGCTGGTGGGCAGCAAAGGGAACAAAGTGGACATGGTTTCGACGTAACAAGTTCTCCAGAGACGCTAGCTTTGAGGGCTGATGAGAGACTTTGTAAATTTAGGGTTACCTCGTTCGCAAGTTTTTTGTTGTTATTCGTGGATCTCTATATTTATTCGGAATAATTGTTTAATCGTTGTCTGTTGGTAGATGGTAAGACATGTGTGTTTTGGGATGTGGAGGATTACCCAATCCCACCTGGTCTCGATCCTGCTTCGATTTACTGGAGAATCAAAGAGGCTATCAAGAATCATGGTTGTGATGCGGAGGTGTCGATTCAGGCTTATGCTGATGATAATACGTTCTCGGATGAATTCCAAAAACGTCAATATTCGGATGCTGGATTCAAATTAGAAGTGTTCACCGAAGGTGAGAATTCCATTACTCTGAATTAAGCTCTTTTCTCTTTCTCTTACAGATATGTATATCTAGATCTCCGTTGTTGATATAATAATTACCTAACTTTGCAGGGGATAAATATGCGAGACATTGTTCCATGTATGCTGACTTTATGTTGTGGTCACTGGAAAATCCTAAATCAAATGTGATTATTATTGCAAAAATAATCGACGACAAATTGGCTCATAGTCTTGGATGTTTGACTAGGGTCTGGTCGTATGGTGTTCTCTTATCCCAAGCTAAGCCAGAATGGCTAGAATGGGACTTTCCTGTTGGAAGCGTACCCTCGTTTTTGACTGCCATATTTGATGGAGGAAACATTAGCAAAAGTAAGGATATTCTGGCTGATTCCGTGGACTAACTATTGTCTATCTCAAAAGGGATGTTCTATGTTATTGTCTTGTGCCGATATATATTAGTTAGATACTTATCACTAAGAGCTATCTCGTTAATCAAATCCGTCTCTACAAAGCACAAGAGACTTTGCATAGAGCAGCTGTAACTTACTATACAAGCCAAAGAAAAGTGACATGGTCTAATTTCTACCTAACATAGATTAGTGAAATCGATATATATATTGCTGCAGCGAATAAATAATTTATCTTTTTTTGATTAATGGTAGCTAATAAACATAGAAACAAGTACTATTCAAATTATATGCATGTTGATACTCTCCAAACCCAAATTAAAAGGAGTTTTTTTTGTATATCAATCACTATGAACAAGATGAAAGTGACTATCTTGATTTCACCAGCACCACATCGTTGCATGAATCAGTGAATTGACCCATTTGCTGTGCTGATGCCAGCATATTTCAAACTCAACAATCCGATAACTTGGATTGTTTGTCAAGTTAAGGACCCTAAAATCAAAGGCATCACCGCAGAATTATATTACCAAACTGAAACTAGTAATAGATATATACAAAATTACATAAAATTCACAAATCTTAGATGTTGATCTACCCTATAAAATCCGCATTACGCAAGTACCACACCAAAAACATCTAAAACTACACCCCTTCGTAACAAACATTCTCTTGATTTTAAAATATAAAATAAAAACCATGTCGATTTTTGAGGGTTAGGGTTTGAGGAAAATTTTTGGTAGTGCTAAAAGGTGTACACTTCTTTTTGTTTGTTTGTTTGTTTGTTTGTTGAATCTACAAATCTATCTGTATAAGATACAAAATAAAAACAGCAAAATTTCCCATGTTTTCAAGAGGCTAAGAATCTGGTTAGCATCTTCATCCTGATGCTATATCTATGGCAAGATCCCTTCATGTGTCAACAAAACATATATGATCATGAGCCCATAGAAATGGCTAGTGGCATCTCACTTTCATGCGAACCGATAGTAGAATTGCTGGAGGTTGACATTCGTTTCTTCGATTGATTCCCTTCAATCGACACTAGAACTTGGCCTTGTGGGTGAGCTATTGTCTCTGGATCATCATCATTCGGAGACTCTAAAGATTGATCAGGAGGGTCAAGATCACGCGGCATGGATTCTCCACTCGCGTTGTTATTGTTACCACCGGATCCAACGACCATCCTAAATCCAAAAGTGCGTGAGACGATGCGGTATGCAAAGGTTAGGATCCAAAAGAACCAAGGGAGACAAACAAAGACAATGCCGAGGTAGGAGAGCCAAACTGGAGGGTAAGGAAGGATTGTGTATGCAATTAGACAACCGCCTCCAACCGCAATTGATAGGAAAAGAAATAATGTAATGAGACAGATGAACGCCTGCCCCGCCCGTGGATCTGGCACAGGCATTATTATGATTCTAAGGAAGGATCGATCTCAAAGATGAAGAAGGATCTCACGGGACGCTTAAGGGTACTATATCATCCTCCATTTACAAATTGCTCTTTCTTCTTATTCCTCCAATCTTTTTTCTTTGTTTTTATTATAATGATGTTGATAGGTTGAGGATGGATCAGATTTGAAACAAGAATTAAACAGAATAAATCCCACGCATAAAAAAATGAGCGATGATGGAAAAGAAAACACAAGAGGGTATTTCTGTTTTGTTTTGTTTGTGTGTGACTTATAATTTGACAAGAATAGCCAATAGTCATTTTGTTTTCCTCCATTTGCCATTCCATAGGAGAGGGACGTCCGTAGATACAGGACCTATAATATTGAATATTGTTTGATCAAAGTCATCTTAACGTTTTGCAATCTTAGTTGAATATGCTCATGTATTTGAAACTTATTATACCAAAGTAATTTTTGAAAAACGTATATAATGTGTATATATATATATATGTTTGAAATAATTTTTGTCAAAGAAGCTGTACCAATATATAATTACATATGATCGCATTTAAATATAAATTTGTTAAGATATATCCAATTATATATGATTGGAACCAATTTGATGGTACGTCATCATTTTTCCGTACTCTCATGAAGGCGTGTATGCCAAGTTACTCCAACATAAATAAATAAAATGCATACGTAGAAGTTTTCATATGTAAATAGAAACCCAAATATTTTTTTTTTAAAAAACCTGTAATTGGCAAGAAAAAATGGTTGGGGTAGCTCTTTAGATGTCGGCAAATCAAAATTTGGGACATAAATGTACGAAAACCAAACAAAACAAAATTCATAACATGTTTTCATAATAAAATACGCATAATACGAAAATTATTAAGACGAAATCATGCATCTATATGGGGTTTTAGACTTTTAATTAAATGATAACTATGTCAATCTATGTTCTGAATGCAAATACACAAAAAAGAAAAATAAAAAAACAGTAGTATTAAATATGGGACGTGGCAAAAGACTTTAACTCTTGCAATAAAACCATTGTAAATGTTTCAAATTCAGATCAACCACATGTTCCAGTTTTACAGATTTGTAATATTGATATGATTTTAAATTTATCATTGACTTACTATATGATTTTAATTTTAGTCGCATGTTCCAATTTTACATACTGAAATTCAAGGATTCTCATTCCATTTCTGTTTGTTGTTGTTCTATAAATTCTCAACCACCATTAATATGAGAATTCAAAATCAAAGACTGTTGTTCATTGAACAAGTGTTTATATATATATGATTACATGTAAGTCTTGTTCAACTTTTTGACAATTGTTAGTTTACAAAAAAAGTAGATTTCATTTGTGTAGGATTATAAGATAAGGTTGAATGTATAAATTTTTATGTTTGATTACCAAAAGTGGCAAAAGAAAACATTAGTTGACTAGTGACTGACTATACACAACACAAAAAAAAAGTAATTAATTAAGGCAAAAGGAGGACGAGTAACACGTGGCAAATACTCTATCTATAGCCGTCATAAGAAAAGAAAATAAGTAAATATGTAACCCCACCCTATATATCAAGAACTACTGGTTGTTCGCCAGCGAATTAACTAAATTATTTAATGAAAATAGAAATGACAAGATTAGCCCTCTTTCCATAGGCATAACGTGGTGGCTAATTTGGGAATTTCAATAGCACTCGGAGTCAAAATAACGATGGCGCGTGTCGGTACAATCACGGTATACGCGCGTCGATAGCCGCCAGGAGAATCCTTTTTTACACAATCAAATTTATAGAGAGAGAGAGAGAGATCCCGTAAATGTTTTATACTCTGATTTCTAGGGTTTGCTTTTGATTCTCTTTCGTGTTCCAGATAAAATCCTTTTTGTGAAATAATTTCGTTTGTGGGTTATCCGAATTTTGTCTGAATTTGGGTTGTTATTTGAGGAAGAAAGGTTTGTTTTTTTTCTGGGGAATGGTGGAAATGAGGAAATCTGGAGGTTTAAGACGAACGGAGTCTGAATTGGCGGCCAAGTGCCGAGATGAGCTACCGGTGAAATTGGAGATTGCTGAGGATGATTTAGAAGAAGAGCATGCTCCTCTCACCAAACGATCTAGGGTTTGTTTCTTTCTCTCTCTTTTTTTTTTTTCAGATTAGCTGATCTAATTCAGTTTCTGCGATCAATTCAATAGCAATTCTTAGTTTTTTTTAATAAAAGATTTGGCTTTTAACGATTCCTACGGTGATGATTTTATATTTAGCTGGTTGTGAATTGTTTGGTGATGTATCTTTTATATTGATTCTTGCATTGAATTAGTTATGGAGTCCTGGGACAAGCTCATCGACAATGGCACCAGCTAAGTATAACCCGCTTGATGAGCCGAGTCCTCTTGGGTTGAATCTTAGGAAGAGTCCATCTTTGTTGGAGTTGATTCAGATGACGATAACGCATTGTGGTGACCCTAAAGCAGCTGAAACGCTGAAAGCTGGTGCACTTGGCTCTGGTCTTAAGAAAGAAAGTAAAAGCATTGCTGCTGCTGCATCACTTGGACCGACTTTGGCGCCAGGAAGTATTGAGAAGCTGAAAGCTTCCAACTTTCCTGCTTCGCTTTTGAAGATCGGACAGTGGGAGGTGAGTCTTGGGAAATGTTTCATTTTGATATATTTTTCATGGTGCTTTCAAAATCTAAGTGGACATGGTTTCCTTTTGATAGTATAAATCGAGGTATGAAGGTGATTTGGTGGCAAAGTGTTACTTTGCAAAACACAAACTTGTTTGGGAAGTATTGGAACAAGGTCTTAAGAGTAAAATCGAGATCCAATGGTCAGATATTATGGCTTTGAAGGCAAACTGTCCTGAAGACGGACCTGGAACATTGACTCTAGTGGTATACGATTCACTCATGTTCTTTTCTTTTGCTCAACCTATTACTCTTGTTCAACTTTAATCACTCGTCTCTTTATGTTTCAGCTTGCTAGACAGCCCTTATTTTTCCGGGAAACAAACCCACAGCCTAGAAAACATACTTTGTGGCAGGCGACATCAGATTTTACTGATGGCCAAGCCAGCATGAACAGGTACAGGCATTTCATATTTTTTGCCTGAATAAATTGGTGATGTCCTAGCTTCTGCTAACGATACGCTCCCTGTGATCTGTTAGGCATCATTTTCTGCAATGTGCTCAAGGGATAATGAACAAACATTTTGAAAAGCTCGTTCAATGTGATCATCGTCTGTTCCATCTAAGCCGACAGCCGGAGATAGCTATTGACTCTCCCTACTTTGATGCGCGGCAATCTATTTTTGAGGATCCAAGTGAATCGAAAGGCCATCCTTTTGGGAATTTGAATCTTAGCACAGGTCCTTCGATTTCTGGGACTCAGAATTTAGCATCTCCTGTTGGGGCTCAGTCATCATCTGAGCATATGTATCTGTCTCATGAAGCACCATCACCCAGCTCAGGTATTATGATGACTGCTCGCTCATTCTGGTTGCTTTCATAACTCCTTATTTGAATATAGTTTTTCATTTTCACTTTTGTTGAACCTGATTAAGATTGTGGATTTATTTTTCTGTTTGTTTGCTTCATTCATCTCTAGTGATAGATGCTCGTGCAAATGAAGGAATTGGGGGTTCTGAAGCAGTCAATTCAAGAAACAGAACGGATTGTGGTCAGATCGAAGCACCTGGACTACACCAATCTATGTCACTGAGTGATTTCCTTGCAGTTCTCTGTGATTCAAAAAACACAACGGATTTGAATCTGGCTGAAGACGTAGCTGGACTACACCAATCTATGTCAGTTAGTGATTTCGTTGCATATTTATCTGATTCAAGAAACATAACTGATTCAGATCAGATAAAAGTACCTGGACTACACCAATCTATGTCGGTGAGCGATTTCGTTGGACTTCTCTCTGATTCTGCTGGTGGAAATCATCCGGAACATATGGAGAAATTTGAGATCATGAAACAGCAGTTGCTAAGTGATAATATCCAGTTCGAGGCACCAGATGAGAAGTCTCTCATGCCAAGGGTTAACTCTTTATTCAACCTCTTGTACAAGGATCCCAATGTCGCTGCAAACTCACAGCTCAATACCGAAATGTCGGTTGGATTGAAGTCTGAACCCAAGGGAATTGTTTCTGACAACAACAACAACAACAACAACCGAGTTCTTGATCCAGCTTCTAGCAGCAAACCACAAGGTATGTTAAGGAAAGACTCATTCAGCGATTTGCTATTACACCTCCCCCGGATCACATCCTTGCCAAAGTTCTTGTCCAACATTTCAGAAGAAGATGGTGATGCATATAATAGATAATTTATAGATACCGCCTCTCTTTTCTGGATTTGGCAAGTATAGGAACCTGGACTAGTAGCTTTTCTGTTTTTTTTTCTTGTAAATCAAAATTATCTCTTGGTAACTACAACCCCCACAGGGATTTGAAGAAACATGTTTTGATGATTAATTTCTGTATATTATTCCCAATATAAACCAAAGTTTGCAGAGGCGTAAGATTCCATTATTTATCCTAAACTTTTACCTTTTCGCTTAATATATATATCTTTTTATTACAGCATTCAAATTATAGCAGAGTATGTACAATACAAGGAGAAAAGATTAAACTAAGATCAGTGATCATCAGCTGTACATGTACATAAAGAAGAAAGATATGAAATAAAAGAAAATTAAAGAAGAGACAAATGAAACCCACAAATCATATAAGGGGCTATCTGGTTTTAGATTGTGTTATTTGAATTCAAAGTATTTACATTTTTTGTTTTTTTTTGGGGGGAGGGGGTTTCTTCCATCACGTCTATCTGCCTTAGGAACAAGCAAAAGGATCAGGAAGCTTGTTGATGAATAGCAGTGTCAGGAAGCATTGCTATCGTCACTATGAAGTATTCACATCCTGAAGAGAGACCATAAGGGTTTGATGTTGTTGTTGCTGAAGTTGATGTTGAGATTGAACTTGATGCCAGAGTTCTCGAGCCCTGGTCTGAGCCGAGATGATGTGTCTTACCCGCCTCAGGAGAAGCAGAAGCTGAAAGTGGTGATGGCAGTTTAACTATTTGGCGCTCTATGTGCACAATCTGTCCAACAATGTATGTAGGCCGGTTTGGGAGATGATCTGTGAACAATGCCTCGGATTCAGAGGATAAGTAATAATTTGGGCAGTTCCTGTTGATTGCCTCGTAATGTCCTGCTTGGTTTAGCACAAATGCTGCGATCTCATGGACTTCAAGACGACCAAATGATATCTTTTCCTTATTTGCCTGTCATCACAAGAAGTTCACCAATTTTCTCATTCAGAACCGAGGACACTCCAAATTATGAATGTGTAGCAAAAAGAGAGAAAATTTGCTGCAAGAAACCATGACTGTTACTAGAGATAACACGAGTCTACCTGCTTCCCAAGTTGGTGCTTAGTGTACAATGTTTTCACCAGCTCTTTCTTTTCCTCCAAGTCCTTTCTTGTCTGTTCACTTGTGGCTTCAAGATTTTGGCACTTCTCCAGTAATTCCTCCCGGTGTTTGGAGAGGAAGCTAACTTTGTCTGCCAGGACTCGGATGCATTTCCGGAACTCAGTAGTACCATCATCTTCATTTTCATTAACGGAGCTGTGAAATTCCCAAGTAGGAGAAATGCAAATTCAGAGAAACATTTTCAGAACAAGAGCTTGAAAGTGGATAAGTACAAGAGAGAAAGGACTAATACAGATGGGAACTTACTTGGCTAAAGCTTGAGCCAAAGTTCGCAAGGAGTCGGCAAAATCAGCAATCCCACTGCCAGCACAGACAGAGCTCCGGAATCTTTCAAAGAGACCTCGCATCTTCACAGCCGATGCACGAAGTGCAGTATACTGAGAAGCTCTACGATCAGCAGCACAAAGATGGGTCTGGGCTTCTTCTCTTGCTTCATGTAAGCAGTTCTCCAAATGTGCACAATTCATCTAAAACCAAAATAGTAATACATACCACATCAAAGGTAAAAATTTAAGGGGAACAGGGTCTTATAATGTGCAGATACACAAGCTATCTGGTGACGCAGAAACAGCAGAACCATGCTTATTGTATCTCTACATATTTCTAATTGAAATGTCTGCCAAATCACAAACATTAAACTGTTCATAGCCCTCTCGTTAGAGTGTACTAGTAAACTAACTGAGAGAAACGAAGAAATTTCACAATTTGAATGATTGTCAACCAGGTGTAATCCAAGATCTCATGAAAGCCTTGATCTATGGCTCCTGGAACTGGTTAGCTTCAAATGGTTTAGGCATTACGCAAAAGCATATTGAACCTTCCTAGTCCAGATGATTGACATCATTACCAGTAAAAGACACAGAAAATAGAACTGATACTAGCCCCTTAGATACTAGAATTTAGACGTCTATGACAAAGCGAATACCAGCAACCAAAAGAGTAACAGAAAATGGTGTAAAGATAGATAACATACTAAAAAGTAAAGACTAGCTCCTAGGCTAACAATGCAATGAATAGATTTCAGAGTGGGAAAGAATAGGGAAATTCTGCCAAACCTGGGATTCTTCAAGAAGCTTCTGATTCGTTTCCAACTCTGTGCTCAAATTGGATACCTCTTCCATAGCACCATTTAGCTTGGACTCTATTTCACTCAGTTTATTGGACTTTTCCATCAGCTCATTTCTAAGTTCCAAGATAATATCATCACTGTGTTTGGCATCTAAACCTCTGCCAGTTGCCACATTATCATCTAAAGATTTTTGTGGGCTCTCGGCTGTCGAACTGTTACTTAGAAACACACCCATTTCCCCAGCCTCACTATCCTTTCCACCTTTCTCATTGTTTTGCTGGCTTTCCAGCATCGATGAGTCAAGCGGATGACTGAGTACCTGAGAGGAATCCACCATATTCTCATCCATACCTTCCCGAGCTTTACATGGCTGCTTGCTAGTAAGATTTGAAACACAAGAGACCTCATCCATTGGTTCTGAACCAGATACATGAGTTTTGTTGCCTTCCACGTCACCTGAAGCTTCTGCTTTGTATTCACTAACTTTTTCATCCATAAGGTTTAAGCCAGATACATCCTTATTATTATGTCTCTGTCCCTGTAGATACTCATCAGAGAGACGTTGTTCCAGTTCACGGATGCGCTTCTCATATGAATCACAGTGCATTTGTTTTTCCTTGAGCATAAGTAGAAGATGTTTCTCGTACTCATCTTTGGCCTGCAATGCCTCTGCTGTCTTCTCAGCAGCATTTTTCAACACATTTTCTACTTCACTTTCATCCAGTACCTCATATTCAAATTGTGGGCCTAATGAACAGATCCGAGAGATTGCAGAAGCAAGGTCAGCTTTTAGTTTTGCATTCTCAACTTCCATCTTGCTGGTTCCAGCTATCTCTATTAATTCAGAGGCTGCTAGGATATCATCAAAATTGTCTTTGTCAAAAGTGTCTATACCTATCTCCTCAGGCTCAGCGGAAAGCGAGCTATCACTAGACATGGTCAGTGAACTCCTTGAGGATGCAACCTTCGAATGTAACCCAACTAGAAACTCAGGAGCATATCGATCAACGTCTGCAATTTCAATATTGAGTAGACTAGTATCATACGGAGCAACATTGACATCACACTGAGTGGGAGTATCATATAAACCCATTGAAGCCAACACGTCTCGAGGTACGAAGGGACCATGTGTTTTAAGAAACTCCTCACGTTTCCTGACCTCTGTTTCCCTCTTCATAGCAAGCTTCTCTGCCAATTGCCCAGCCATGCCCATGTAAAGCTTCATAGAGGCTTTTCTTCTCACCACCTCTGCAAGACAGGCCCTATAAGCGGGGCCAACACCACGGACTAACTTCAAGTCTGCAAATAAGTCATCCTGGCGAACCATGGCCTCTCTAAAAACGGGAAACTGTAATTTAGCATCTTTGATGATATATGTGACGTATGTTATCTTTTGCATGTAACTATGCACAAAGTTGTTCATCTCATTCTTCTTGCTCTTGCAGAAATCCAGCAATTCTGAAATCGAGTTATAGCAAGCTTGCATTTTGGGAAGGTGATTCTTGTCATGCACTTCGTACATAGGACCCAGGGCTGAAACAGCATCGTGGGGACGAAGAGATGATGACAATTGGCTAGACATGCAATCATCCACAAGTTTCTTAACCGTATTGACATCTTTGCTGTTTCAAGATTTATAAAACACCGTCAGATAACAGAAATTTTCATTGTGTAAGAAGGTAAAAATTTCATCAATTAAATTGACCGCTAAACAACATAAAATTTCCAACAGAGACAAATAAAAAGGTGTTTAACGAAATGAACAAACCTGAGAGACTGCATTATGCTCTTTTCCTCATCAATGAACCGTTCGTGATCCTTAACAGTCACTTCTAAGTTCTTCATTGATAAGGAAGCCCTGCAGGCAAACAACTCTTCTACCTTGCGCTTGACCTCGACAAACATCTGCTGGAACTGTGCAATCTTATTCTCAAATTGCCTGTGAGAGCTTGCACAATTCTCCACAGCCTTTTTGAGGTTATCTTCCTTGACAAAGTCCAATAAGCATTTCCTTGAATCAGTTTGAAGATAAGGGTGAATCTTGGCTGACCTCAATTTCTCAATATCCCTTCCAAAATTCATCAGCAAATCAGAGTGGAGGCGGTGTTGATGCTTATAACGCTTCATAAATTCAAGAAAGTTCTGATAGATCACCCTGTAATACTGTTCCAGATTCCGAGTAGCAACTTCAACAGCCCGCTGTTGTACCTTTTGCTCTCTCGTTAACCTCTCGCAGTTCTCATGCTTCACAACCGTACAATTGTAGATGGTGCGGCCTTTATGGAAATGGTAACGAAATTGCCTTTCATACAAAGGTAAAGCCTTTAAAGCTGGATCAGATGCATCATCCAAGGGATGATGTTCATGTAATGAAGCCGGTGGTAAAGCGTCAGCAACGTCTTGTAAATCTACATCTTCTGGTGATGGCGGATGAGAGTTACTTTGCAGCATAGCCTTGTTGAAAATAAACACTTCCCTGTCACTTGCAGGAAGTCCAAAAGCAGAAAGCAGCTTTTGTGGCTCAAGCTTCATGTCTAGCGAGAGAAGAAGCTGATCAGATAAGCCAATACCAGAAACAGATTCAACGAAACGCATCACAGATTCAACTGAAGTAGTCTCGCTGCATTGAAATTCAAACGAGTGGCCATTCTCAGCCACACAAAGAAGAAGCTTGCCATCATCGGCGAAACTCTCAGTGAAGCTTCCGCTCATCGTACCCACCCAAAGGACCCAAAAATCCTCAACCGCAGAATCCCCTTAGCCCACAGCCAAATTAAGAAAGGTGACTCACCTAATCAAAATTAGGAACGAAAATAGGCAAGGCTGCCAAAATCAAAAGCCCTCCAACACAAAATCCCAACCACGAATCTGTAAAAGAACAAAGCTTTTCTATATCCTCGATCCTTGACCAAAATCCAGATTCAGCAAAAACCCTCGTCGAATCTCGGAGCTTTTGGTATGTTTGACAGAAGACCTTTAAACCCCAAGGGTCAAGACCTGATCACGACCAGGATACACACAAATTCAGAATCCAGCGTTAGCTAATGTTATCCCAAAGTACCCACCACGAAATTTTCTCAAAATTCTCGAAATTTAAGCAAAATTCACCAAATCAAATATTCAACCAAATCAATATCCCCCTTCTTTCGCCTTCGTCGTACCCAGAAGAATTTATCCTCTCTCTTTTTGTTTTTTTTTCTATTTTAAAGGAACAAAAAAAATTAAGCTAACCCTAGACGACGCAAAAGCAGACGTGATACGACAAAGTAACGCGATTGCGTGAAGAGACGAGTGTCAAAGTCGAAGAATTTATCCGAAGCCGCAACAAAAAGGATCAAACTTCTCTTCACGAAAACCTCTTTCACCACTAAACTTAAACAATTAATATTCTCAATTTTCTTCTTCTTCTTCTTCCTCTTCCACTTCGCTTCTACAACGATATTTTTTTTTCTAATAAATTTTTGACCTTTTCATTAATGGAAAGTTACGAAGAAGCTTCTGATGTAAGTTTACTCTCTCACGCAAACACCAGAGTCGAAGAACCCTTTCGCTCTTCTCCCCTCTGTTGAAGACAAGACAAGATAAAGCCTGATTTTTTATAAAAGGTAATTTATTTTAATTTAATATTTTTATGGGGGGAACAGTAATTCTATAAGTTTTTCGGTTTCACCCCAATAGTTTTGTAAAGGATTCATTTATCCATACCAGATTTAGAATCTAATTAACCGGTTACATTTGGTTCGGTTTGCAAAAAAAATTTAACATACTAAAAGTAAAACCGAATTGATTGGCTTGGGCTTCTTTTACAAAAACACATAAGCAACCAAAAAGTACTGTATATGGTTTTGAGCTAACGGTATTAACATGAATCCCAAACGTAAAATCATATTCGAAATTGATATTTAGAAGGAATAAAAAAATCAACAAGCAATAAACAAAAAAAAGACTTAAAGAACACACAAAATAACAACGTAAAAGAAACACAAATTTATCTTTTTGGTTCCTAAAAAAAATATGAATCTCGGTCATTACACAAACTCCTTCAATAAGCAAAAAAAAATGATAGAGCCAACAAGTTACATTCATTTCGTTTGATACCAAAACTTATAACCAACCTCCAACACCAGCATAACTATTAATCTTGTTATTTCCTAGATTTGAACCATTGTGGCCATATAACTGAAGACAATATTCATTGTTCAGATAACGTATGATATGATAATAATATGTATAAACTGGTGGAAACATGTGTATATAAAGTAAATTCAGCATTTCCTATCATATGATAAGCTTGATTGGCATGTGATGTAGATTGGACCACATACACACACACAAAATGTCTATTGGCCATAGACGGTCCATTATTATTGGAAGAAATGATTAAATTAAGTATGCAAACAACTTGACATTGAAAATGATCTTCCGAAAGTGATATTTCAATGTTTCTACACAATTTTTGCCGTAAAATGGTTGCATTTTATAAGGAAAATCTTTTAGAGAAAAAGTGAGTTGCATTTAATTGTTACTAAATAGAAAGAAAGAAAACTAAATTGATTCTTTTTTTAATCTTTTTCTTAGTTATGTTTTGTAAATCCACCCAAATACATTTATATATATCTCTATTCCGTGTATTCTTCTCAATACTACGATTAGGACCCTTTGTCTTTGTAAGAATAACTGTGTTTTGCTTTAATTTTATATTTTCGAGATTCAAAATGATTATATTATATTTCTCTGTATCGTTCCAATTTTTGTGAAGGTGACTCAAAATGATTATATGCTGCTCTATAGATTTGTTAGAGTTATCTACTACACCCATAAGATACAAGAAGACCACATTTTGTATATCTGAATATCTGTGGACAAAAAGGTAACACTTCACATAATTCCAAAGGCTACGTAACATCAGATTGGTTGAGCTTCCACATGGGAATACTGCAAATCTGTAATCTTCTGTATATGCCAAATATGTAATTCTTAGTATCTTTTTGGTCATCTATTCGAGTTATAATACTTGTAAATGGTCCTCACTTAATTAAGGTTACAACCCACATCTCCTAAAGCAATGTTTAGTCAATCTTCTTCATGTTTTTTCTAAGAAAATTTGAAGATTTATAAACAAATAGATTTTGTTACATACCAAAGTAAAAGTATAACCAAATATGCATGCGCCAAATTTCAGGATCGTTAGTATGTAGCTATATAGGATCTGAACAATCGGAAACAAGATGTGCTGCCACCTGAAACAAACATACTAATATATGATTATATTGACATGACTTAAAAGAGAATCTTGTGAGATTCGTTTTGGACAACTTAGCTTTGGATCCGGAACCAAACATAGCCCCTCTCGTAACCCCACACAAAGGAGAACATGGATTCCACAAACTCTTCACAGTTCACACTTTATATTATATATAGTACTTGTGATTTTAATATATGCCAAAATATATCAATGATATTAGATATTTGATTCGCGTTGAACACGGATATACCAAGAACAATAACGATAATAGTCAAGACTTTGATACATTAAATTGATTCAACTATATATATTCAGTGGAATTTGTAAAGGTGTCTTTGTCTTATCTATAAGGCTTTAAGTGTTTCATGGAATGTTTAATTATTTTTGAAAACAATCATAAATAAATTAATATCAATCATACAATATCTATTTGTAATTTAATTGAGAGCTCTAAAAAATGATTAGAATCTTCTGCCTTACAAAAATATGTTTGTTCACTCTTATGTTTGTTCACTTTTAATCTCATTTCTATTATAATAGTGTCAAAACGTCATATTACTTTATGGATTACTTTTTCATTCATAAAGTAATCCTTTCATTTTCTCTGTATTTTGATTATTAATGGTTTCAGAAAATTAAGAATTTGATCACATTATCTAACTCTGAGAGTACTGTCCTTGTGTTTGCCAATAAGTGGTTGAATATGTGGTAAAGTATAAAAGCTCCCATCATGTTGGACCTACTAGCTTAGCTATAAAATGTCCTGTCATCACATAAGGTACCATTTTTTGAATTTGTTTTACGTGCCCATCAATGATATGTGTTTAACACTACTAATATTTTACGATTAAGTTGAAGTGCCTTAATTTTCTAAGTAAATAAAGTCATTATATGCCAAATGATCCTTTAAGGGGACTAGAAAGAAAACTAAAATTTAAATCAAGCATTTCAATTCGCATTGATAGATATATACTATTCACCGGTCCAGTTTGGTTAGAAACCAAAATGATTTATTTTATCTCTGGGTCAGCTTTCAGATCGGTTTTATAACACTCTTTTGGTTTGGTTCGTATCGGTTCAACCGGATTGCGCAATGTTGTTAAATTTTTTAACCCACATGCCAAGAGAATTTGAAGTTCTTATTTAAGAAGCCCAAAACAAGTAGAGCCCATATATATATCCTAACAAAGCCGTGACGCGTGATTAGGGTTTTGGTTTTCGTCAGGAGATTTCAAGGTTTAGGGTGTCTGCAATTTAACCATGGCGGAGCAGGTTTCGATCCACATACATTGTCTTTAGTACTATATATGTTACAATTGGGGATTGCTAATTATCCTTTGTTAGATTCTCGTTTTCTGATTCCTCTGAGTTCGGGTTTTAATGTTGGATTGGTGTGTTTGCAGACGGAGAAGGCGTTTCTTAAGCAACCAAAAGTTTTCTTAAGGTAAATGTCACATCTCACAAATTCAATTGCTTTGTATTTTTGGTATTATTGTCTCTTATGCGTATGATTCAAATGTTTTTATCAGCTCAAAGAAATCTGGTAAGGGAAAGAGGCCTGGTAAAGGTGGTAATCGTTTCTGGAAGAACATTGGCCTTGGTTTCAAAACTCCTAGAGAGGCTATTGAAGGTACTATTTTTATGTCTCACCTGTGAATTTTGCTATAACCATGTCTAGAAGAAGCTTCATTTTTTTAAAAGTTGGATTCTTTAGAGAACTAGTCCCATTGATCTAAGACTTGGGTTAGTAGATTAGTGAAATTTTCCCAATTTTAGGGGCTAAATTGTTTGACATATCTATGTGTTACATGATTTTATTTGCAGGAGCATACATTGACAAGAAATGTCCCTTTACTGGTACGGTTTCAATCAGGGGTCGCATCTTGTCAGGCACTTGTCACAGTGCAAAGATGCAGAGGACGATCATTGTTCGTAGAGATTACCTTCACTTTGTGAAGAAGTATCAAAGGTAAAAGAATCCGTCTTGTTATTGTTTTCGAATTCCCTCAGCTTATTTGAAACCCTCCAGCTAATGCTTAATCTTACCATTGTGGACTGTTCCCAGATATGAGAAAAGACACTCAAACATTCCTGCTCATGTTTCCCCGTGCTTCCGTGTCAAAGAAGGAGATCATGTTACCATTGGGCAATGCAGGTTAGGGGCAGTAATATCTATTCTTGGTTTCGCTAATGCCTGAACTTTGATTCCATCCTTATTTATCACGCAAGTTTCTAAACTTGTCAAGTTAATGATTCAGGCCACTGTCAAAGACGGTGAGGTTCAATGTCTTGAAGGTCATTCCGGCTGGAAGCTCTTCTATTGGGAAGAAAGCATTCACTGGAATGTAAAGGATTTGTTGGAAAAAGGTGCGAGCTATTCTTAGAGCTTAGAATTTTGCTACTAGAGTTATGACTTGCTTTATTAGATTTGTTTCCTATGATCTTTGATCAAAGGAAACCGGATTTTCTCTGTTTCATTTTGTTTTAGTTGCAAGAGTGTGTCTCAAAAGCCTCATCTCTTTCTATATTAGGACAATTCATGTATTAAAGAAAGTGATTCAAGTATCAAGATAAGTCTATTAGTGGTGATAAATTATCTTGGCAATGTTTGGAGTAGAGTTGGATTCGATGAAAAGTGGGATTAGGCTTTTGCTATCTTGATATTTATCTTTTTCTAATCCATATTTCTTGCTCTAATGCTCCATTATATTAATTTCTGAAAATGATATTTAAGAGGAAACAAAACAAAAATTGCATAACTCGAGGGAATGCTATGAACGTGGACCCTCATTTGACGCCATACTTTTATGTAAAAGCTCCGATCATGTTGGACCCCTCAAGCTTTATCGAGTCATCTTCACAATCAGAGAGAGGTGCTTAAATCAAGGCAAAAAATTAGTCAAATTAAAACGACACGAAAGGTTCTTCATGTATACTAATAAAAAATATATGACCCCGTATTTCACATGGTATAGTTTTAATACATTACTTTTCTTGTAAACTAAATAATAATATCCGTTGAGAAAATGTGATGTTGCTTGCTTGGTAACAACAGCTCAATTCTCGAAAACACGTGAAACCTGGCACTTGCTTCTGTTTCACATCTACCACTCACACGCAACCATCTCCTAACGCAGGGCAGCGTTTATACGCGTTTGCGTTACCAACGACAGCGACTGACAAACAAACACACACTCCAATAACAAAGTTTTAGATAAGGTGTTCGTAATCATTGAAACCTGTGTTTGGATTTTGTTCAATTGCATCAAACAGAAATCTAACCAAACACGATCTTAAGTTTTGTCACGGTTCGACCAACCGCATTGAGAAGAGGCAGGTTGTTGTTAGTTGAGGACCACGCACGATGAGTGAAATAAAAAGAAAGTCCGAATCTTTTGGGTTCGTTGATTAGTTTGTGACGTCAACACGCACATGCTCATTCTAATCTTTAAATGCTTTAAGGAAGGATCTTCTTCATTGTACTGTGAAGTTAGTTTCTGGGGTCAACATAGCAACAACAATGGCAAAAACCAGAGGGTCTTGTTGTCTCGTCAACGCTCTCATCGCTATTGCTTTTTTGGCGACAGCCCATTTGTGTGAAGCTGGCTTGTCTCAGAAAGAACAGGACAAGGTCTCGAAATTGCCTGGTCAGAATTTCAATGTTAGCTTTGCTCACTACTCTGGGTTTGTTACTACTAATGAGAAATTGGGAAGAGCTCTCTTTTACTGGCTCTTTGAAGCCGTCGAAGATGCTAAGTCTAAGCCTCTTGTTCTCTGGCTCAATGGAGGTTTGTTAGACAAAATTTCAATCCCTAAGATTTCTCCATTTTGTAATTTCATTCGAAAGTCCTCTCATTTTCAGCTTAATTAATAGTGCCTCAATGGATTTAACTCATATACTCTGTTTCGATCACTCTGAGCTACTGTCATATGATATGGATCTTGAATTTTACTCCTGAGGATTGTCTGGTAGATTTCTTTAGTTTGGATTTGATTACTTATTGCTTGTTTCTGATTTTGTTGTTGCTTTTAGCATAAACGTGATTTTTTTTTGCGTGATTCCTAAAATGGAATCTTTTCTAGGATTGATCCAATTCTTTTCTTATTATGTAGAGTATGAATGGATCTCCATAGTAATGTGGTATGGATTAGTCTGCGTTAAGATGGAGTTTTTTTTCTCTCTCTATAGGACCAGGATGTTCATCTGTTGCATTTGGTGAAGCAGAAGAGATAGGGCCATTCCACATTAAGGCAGATGGGAAGACTCTTTACCTTAATCAATATTCTTGGAACCAAGGTAGTGAAATAATATGTGCTGTGTGTATGTTGGCGAGAGAGCTATGATTCAAAAAAGCTTAAAACTTTTGTGCAACCTTTTTGTTTGCAGCTGCAAATATTTTGTTCCTTGATGCACCTGTTGGAGTTGGGTATTCTTACTCAAACACCTCTTCTGATTTGAAGACCAATGGTGATAAAAGAACTGGTAATGATTTAGCTGTTTATGTTCGTAAACTTTTAGATCCCCATGTTGGTGGGTGGATTTAAAGTTGCAGTGTTATAAACTTCACAGCCGAAGACTCACTGAAATTTCTGCTGAAATGGGTTGAGCGGTTTCCGGAGTACAAAGGAAGGGACTTTTATATAGTAGGGGAGAGCTATGCAGGTAAATTGAAAGCTCCTCTCATTTTTTAGTCATTTCATTTGGTCCTTAATTCCTCATGTGTTTCTTCTGGTTTGTTTTAGGACATTACATTCCTCAGCTGAGTGAAGCCATTGTAAAGCATAACCAAGGTTCTGAGAAAAATAGTATAAATCTGAAGGGTTACATGGTGAGCCTGTCCTCTTATCGATCCCTGTATGATTCATTTTCTAAAAGGTTATAAAACTCTTAAAACAATTTTGGTGAATGTGTGGATGCAGGTAGGAAATGGGCTGATGGACGATTTCCATGACCGGCTTGGTCTTTTCCAATATATTTGGTCGTTGGGTTTTATCTCTGACCAAACATACAGCTTACTGAAACTTCAATGTGGTTTTGAATCGTTTATTCACTCCTCCAAACCGTGTAATAAGATTTTGGAGATAGCGGACAAAGAAATCGGTAACATAGACCAATACAGTGTCTTCACCCCAGCCTGTGTTGCGAATGCTTCCCAGTCAAATATGTTGCTAAAGAAAAGACCAGTAAGTGGCCTTAAACATTCTTTTTTCAATGTTACACTCTTTAGTGTGCTTAAATTCTCTGTTTGCTTTGCTTAGATGACTAGCCGCGTGAGCGAACAGTATGATCCTTGTACGGAGAAACACACTACAGTTTATTTCAATCTTCCAGAGGTTCAGAAAGCCCTCCACGTCCCAGCAGGACTTGCACCATCCAAATGGGATACTTGCAGGTAAAATTACTTTAGAACTTGATATATGGAGGAAATGAGACTATGAAAGCTTAAACTGTTGTAACAATTCTGACCCGGACAGCTTTGGTTTTGCAGTGATGTCGTGAATGAACACTGGAATGACTCTCCTTCCTCGGTTTTAAACATTTACCACGAGCTTATAGCTGCTGGGCTTCGTATCTGGGTTTTCAGGTCTCTTTTGCTATATATTATCTTTTCTTCAAGTTTTTTTGGTGAATTAAAAAGTTTTGTTCTTTGGTAACAGTGGGGACGCAGATGCTGTTGTACCAGTCACATCAACCCGGTACAGTATAGATGCACTAAACCTTCGTCCTTTGAGTGCCTATGGTCCTTGGTACTTAGATGGACAGGTAAAAACAAACTCAACTGAGAAAATGAGAATCCTTTTCTTATGTTAAAAGAAAACCTTTTAAACGGTCATGATTTGAAACAGGTGGGAGGCTGGAGTCAGCAGTATGCTGGCCTGAACTTTGTGACGGTGAGAGGTGCAGGCCATGAAGTTCCTTTGCACAGACCGAAGCAAGCTCTTGCGCTATTCAAGGCTTTTATATCTGGAACTCCATTGTCCACACCTGAGAACAACATCAGCCGCGACATGTCTGAACTCGTTAGTGACTCATAATGAGTTCTGATTTGATGTAATGTGTAATTTGGATTCTCAATCAAAAACTTTCCACAGAGGCCATTGAAAGAAGAAGAGGGAAAGAGAATAAATTAGTGTTTTAAGTGAATCGTTCGTTGCTTCTTCTTATTCTTCTGGTTGTTTGTTTGTTTGGTGAAACATTTGATGTTTGGGATCTAATAAAATAAGTTTCTACCATACAATCCTTGAATAACAACAACATAATGTGATCACTGATCAATGTGTAGGACAAGGATTAATCTGATAACGAATATAATATTTGTGTGAAAATATAATTTAGACTTAGTATGGGGTCTAAACGAAATTATATAGAATCGTTGGGCTTAACTTGGCCCACGAGACCTAAGCCCATATTTAAAAGAATTAGGGGTTTCTTCTTCCTTTGTCTGTTCAAATTGAAGAAACCAGTTTTATTCTGGAAGTGAATTGTCTGAACTTCATTATGTTTGCTATTTCTGAATTGGTCGGAATCTGCAGTTTCTGAGGTAAAGGTTTCGTTTTTAACTTTGATTTTCTTGCTGACGATGAGATCTACGACGATTTGATTGAGGATTCGGACGTTTGGGTCTTTCAGGTTTGGCTCTTAAGTTGAGATTTCTCAGTGTCTTCTATCTCGTCCCTCTTCACCTTCTTATTTCTTCCCGTGAGTTGCAGTTTTCTTCTCTCCGGTCTGTAGCATTCTATTGAATAGTTGAATTATAGAACGCCTATGTATAGCTCTGATCGATAGGATTTCACTTTCCTTAGATTGTGTTGTAGGCGTAGTTGCAAATTTCTGTTCTGGCTTGCTTAACATTGTGCTTCTGTGTCGATTATGTTCGGAACTGTTCTCTGAGCACCGAATTCATATCCTACACATCAATTTAGATATACATTTTAGGCTAAACAAAATAACATTTTCTGCTTTATGCTTGCTTCTTAGTTCCTCAGATATTCTTGAAAAATCCGCAGATTGCGTGATGGAAATGGTATTTTGAAACTTTCGGTTCTGTTTAGATTTGTGGAACTCATGTCGAAAACCTTGTAGGTAGAGGACAGGACAAGAAGCCCAGGCAGCAGCAGCCATGGTGATGGTGTCTAATTCTAGTCATCACAATAAGGAAATACATGTCAGAAGGAGAATCTCTGAGATGTATTCTTCGTTCCGGTCTTTTTCTCTCGTTGCATATCATGCTTGCCTGTGCAACTGGTGTGATATTAGTCATCCCCTTGATGAATCTACTGCGTATTGATCAGTATAGACTGTTAGCATGTGTAGTGCAAAAATTTCACATTCTTTAGAAACTTAAGGTAATACAGAAAATATTTTGTACACTGCATACACTTGATGAAGCAATTCCACCAATCTATGGCAGGAGTGACAGGCTCTATTGTTTCCTAGTATATCTTAGCATAAAAATGGAGATCTTTAGTCACATTTTTGAACAGTTGAGAATTAGAATTAGGTATCAGTTTTGTCATTCTGTAGAAGCAGAGTATGTACAGCCTCTTGAGTATCATGTTTTTTTCTTTCTGGTGATGCAGATACAATAGACGGGAAGAGGATTTTCCATCACTTAAAGACTACAATGACTACTTGGAAGAAGTGGAGTGCATGGGTTAGTTTCACTTGTGCTCCTTATTTTCTTTATTCATGCGAGTCAAGACCAATGTATATATTATCTTCTATTCCACCAGTATTCGACTTGATAGATGGAATCAATGTTGAGGCGATTGAGGAGAAGATTAAGAGATATTCTCAGGAGAATGCTGAACAGATCATGATTAATCGAGCTCGCAAGGTAGTGCCTACGATAACCTTACTTTTTCTTATCTTGGTTAGATGAATGAGTAGAGGAAAAGTAAAGAAGATTAAAAGCATGTTTGATTAGATTTCACTGTGTCATTTTGATTTCCGAATTTAATGCGTTTTGACATTATGAACTTATCAGACCTCAAGAAAAGCTGTAGAAATAGAAATAGTCTTTGTTTCATTCTCTATTCTACAACTACAGCCTAACTCTGCAATTTGCTCCAACAGGCTGAAGAATTGACTGCAGCATTGGCAGCTTGCAAGGCCCAACCCCCACAGACAGATGCTGACACGGTAAATTGGGTTTTGATTTTCATATCAGCAAGAAGATGGAGACTCCTGACAAATCTTTTTGCTTGTTTATGCATTGTAGTCGTCAAACCATGGTGTTACTGCTGGAACTGCATACGGTCAGGCTCCACGACCAACGGGAATGGGCCCACAACCGGTACCTATAGTAGGAGGAGCAGAGCGTCGACAATACTCTATGGAAGAAGAAGCGAAGAAGAGGCTCCTCAAAGCAGAGAGAGCTCCATGGGCTGGAGGATTTTCCATAGAGATAAGTAAGAGGAGGGCTTTGGAAGAAGCATTTGCCAGCATTTGGGTTTGATTCCTCTTGAGAGATATTAGTTTTATCCTTTTAAAACAGTGACGAGGAGGTCTTAATTGGTTGTTTGGCTTCGAGTATGGAAGTAATTAGAGTTTCCATTGTTGTCTCAAGTTCTTTGTCTGTTACTCTTATTTATGGTCTCTGTTTGTATAGTTGACAAGACTCAATCACACAGATTTCTCCAACACCATTTCTTCTTGAGACTATACTCTATAAAAGTGGTATTTTTTTTTAGCTGGTCCGACCAAAAGCTGGTTCAACAATGAATATGATTCGATTTCCGGTTTACTAAGAATAGTCGAGCAATCCCAGAAAGAAAGAAGCTATCTTGCTGCAGCAAGAAGCTCTTCTTCTATCCTCTCATTATCCCTCTCATCTTCCACTTAATCGTCAAGTTTGAATCTTCACCAGTTGATTTTGAATTCATTTGTTGTATACAGATGTGCTGGTAGCGACTGCTGATGGGTTCCTTAAGATTGTCCATTCCATTGGACCCATTCGACTCAAAAAGGTTTCACTTTTCTGCGAACCCATTTCAGTTTCCTGATCAAGTTCCAATTTTTTCAGTTAGCACTAGTGTTCCCGCCACTAGAATCGGTTCTCTGATTAGGGTCAAGAAAATTCGAGTATCTCGTCTCGATATTGAAGCAAAGGAGGCCGAGAATGCTATTGATTCTGATTCCGTTAATGTGGAGAGAAGCTCGAATTCTAAACTGAAAGGTAGTAATACGGTCACGAGTGGTAATCAGAGAGGGACAAAGAAAGATGTGGCTCGAAAGTTCAGTTTCCGAAGAGAAAGCAATGATCTTGAGCTTGAGAATTTGTTTGTGAACAATGGGGAAATGGATGTTAATTACTCTGCTATTAAACCTGGTTTGAGTTTAGAGCATTACAATGCTATATTGAAACGGCTTGAGAGTTGCAGTGATACTAATGCCATCAAGTTCTTTGATTGGATGAGATGTAAAGGAAAACTGGAAGGTAACTTTGTTGCTTACAGTTTGATTCTTAGAGTTTTAGGAAGGAGGGAAGAATGGAACCGAGCCGAGGATCTGATCCAAGAGTTGTGTGGATTTCAGGGCTTTCAGCGGAGTTTTCAGGTCTTCAACACAGTTATATACGCCTGTACCAAAAAGGGGAATGTGAAATTAGGTTCAAAGTGGTTTCAGATGATGTTGGAGCTCGGTGTTCGACCAAATGTGGCTACAATAGGTATGCTCATGGGTCTTTACCAAAAGAACTGGAATGTTGATGAAGCCGAATTCGCATTTTGTCATATGAGAAAATTTGGGATTGTGTGTGAATCTGCTTACTCTGCGATGATAACGATTTACACACGTTTGAGATTATATGATAAAGCAGAGGAAGTTATACACTTGATGAAACAAGATAGAGTGAGGCTGAAGTTAGAGAATTGGTTAGTGATGCTTAATGCTTATAGTCAGCAAGGCAAAATGGAGCAAGCTGAATCTGTTTTGATCTCTATGGAAGCCGCGGGTTTTGCTCCGAATATTATTGCATACAATACTCTGATAACTGGTTATGGTAAGGTTTCTAAAATGGAGGCTGCACAGAGTTTATTCCACCGCCTCTATGATATTGGGCTGGAACCAGATGAAACAAGTTACAGGTCAATGATTGAAGGTTGGGGCCACGCTGACAATTACGAGGAGGCAAATCATTACTATCAAGAGCTGAAGCGGTTTGGATATAAACCCAATTCATCCAATCTTTCTACTTTAATAAATTTGCAGGCTAAATATGGAGACAGAGATGGTGCTATTAAGACAATCGAAGATATGACTAGTATCGGATGCCAATACTCCTCGATCCTTGGCATCATTCTGAAGGTTTATGAGAAGGTGGGGAAGATCGATGTGGTGCCTTATGTTCTCAAAGGCTCTTTTCATAATCATATCCGTTTAGACCAGACTTCTTTCTCGATTCTAGTGATGGCATATATCAAACATGGTATGGTTGATGATTGCTTGGCGTTGTTGCGAGAAAAAAAGTGGAGAGACTCAGCATTTGAGTCCCACTTGTATCATCTGTTGATTTGCTCTTGCAAAGAATCTGGCCAGCTTACTGATGCTGTGACAATATACAACCATACAATGGAATCAGATGAAGAGATAAATCTGCACATTACGTCCACAATGATTGACATTTATACTGTGATGGGTGAATTTGGTGAAGCAGAGAAGCTTTATTTAAATTTGAAATCTTCTGGAGTTGTGCTGGACAGGATCGGATTCAGCATCGTGGTGCGGATGTACGTGAAAGCCAGATCCTTGGAAGAAGCCTGTTCTGTCTTAGAAATCATGGATGAGCAGAAAGACATTGTTCCGGATGTGTACTTGTTTCGCGATATGCTTCGGATATATCAGAAGTGTGACCTTCAGGATAAACTCCAGCATTTGTACTACAGGATTCGAAAGAGCGGGATCCATTGGGATCAGGAGATGTACAATTGTGTTATAAACTGTTGTGCGCGTGCTCTTCCGCTTGATGAACTCTCAAGAACTTTTGAGGAAATGATTCGATATGGATTCACTCCTAATACAGTCACATTCAATGTCCTCCTTGATGTTTATGGTAAAGCCAAGCTCTTCAAAAAGGTTAACGAGCTTTTCTTGTTGGCGAAAAGACACGGAGTTGTGGATGTAATATCCTACAACACCATTATAGCTGCCTATGGAAAGAACAAGGACTTTACAAACATGTCATCAGCGATTAAGAATATGCAATTTGACGGGTTTTCTGTGTCACTTGAAGCTTATAATACTTTGCTGGATGCATATGGGAAAGATAAACAGATGGAGAAATTCAGAAGCATCTTGAAGAGAATGAAGAAGTCTACAAGTGGACCGGATCATTATACATACAACATCATGATCAATATTTATGGAGAGCAAGGATGGATCGATGAAGTCGCTGGTGTTCTGAAAGAATTGAAAGAATCGGGACTTGGTCCTGACTTGTGTAGCTATAACACGCTGATAAAGGCGTATGGTATAGGTGGAATGGTTGAAGAAGCTGTTGGGTTGGTGAAGGAGATGAGGGGAAAGAACATAACACCTGATAAAGTAACTTACACCAATCTGGTCACAGCTTTGCGCAGGAATGATGAATTTCTTGAGGCTATTAAATGGTCTTTGTGGATGAAACAAATGGGTATATAGAATAGCTTGATTTTATTTTCTGTGTTTTTTTTTTGTCTATAATGGCTGCTTCTTTTGATAAGAATCCAAATGAGGCATGCGTGAATATTTTGAACAGTGACAAAAATGTTAATGTATAAGTCTCAATGCAAGATTCTTCTAGTCTCTTTCTATCTTTCAGAAAGTAAAGTTCCTTGCTCTTTTTTGTTCTTCAAAGAAAGGTTATGTCCAGGCTTACGGTGGTTATAGATATATTTACCTTGTTTAAAGAGAGCCATCAATGTTTTGGTTAGAACCAGCGCAATCATGTAATGTGTTCTTAGGTTTCTTCTATTAGGAATAAAAGATGGACTGTAGTTCATCCCCAACGGAAGAATAGATTACTTGCATTCCAAATCAACCTTTAGTTCTCGTCTTTATAACTTGTTGACCAAGAAAACAGTCTGATCAAAATCAACTGTGAGTCTTTTGTATTTCTCTTCAATAGATATACACACACAAACAAGTAATCCACAAGATGATGTTTTTGCTAATTGTCACTCATAAGACATCTACAATTGTGAGGCTTTATACAAAGATTTACACATTTCTACTTTAGGCAAACAAAAACAGTACACAATGATGATATACACTCAAAATAAACACCAAAATTTGCTTGTACCTTTTTTTTTTCTTTGTCTCATAGCCAGAAGTAAAGCATTGCCTGTTTCAATAACATGCCAAATGTTTATTAGTTGTAATGATACAGTGACTAAATTTTACCAGTCAAAAATCCGAATGCATATACCTCTTGAACAGAAATAATGGTTGGGTCGACCCAAGGTTGTAAATTCTCCATTGTATTCAAGCTCTTCTTTACTTCAGATGATTGCACAAAACTTTGCTCCTCCTTCACTTCCTTCAGTAGACTTATTATCTCTTCTTGCTTAATCGCTCCACTAGTTTCAGGCTCTGTGTTAGTTTTTCCTCGCTCAAGCCGCTCTACTCTCTGTCTCAACCGCTGCAATTCAGCTTGATACTCTGCACGGTTTCTCTTACCGCTTCTGTCTCTTGTCTGTTTAGATGATTTCTTCTCCATCTTTGTCTGCTTTGACACCTTTATCATCATTGTGTCATCAGTTTTATACAAATCCTTTGCTTCCTTTTTTCTTTCTTTTGTATCTTCTTGAAAGTTTGATGAGCTTGCAAAATCTTCTTCTCCCTTGTTTAAATCAGATTCAGACACTAAATTCATGTGCTGATCTCGCATCGAATCTCTAAAACCTGTAAGCTCTTTCACTTGCTCATTCAGTTTCTTGATCTGCTCCCAATACACATCTAATGAACTCTTCTGTGATTCCAAGCTCTGCTCAATAACTTCCTTCTCCTCGGGAATCGAAAAATCTGTAACCAATTCAGAAGAGGGTGTTTGAGATCTATCACTCAATGACAAATCATTCATCTTCATAATATTCTCATCATCATGATCATCATTCTCTTGAAGCTTAACATCTAAGCTATTCAAATCACTAAACCCCAAGCTCAAAAGCTGGCTTCTATAAACTTCCACTTGATAAGCAAGAGCAGTGACTTCAATCTCTTTCTGGTAAATCACATCCTCCAATAGCGCAAACGACATTTCAGCGTGAGACATTTGCTCTTCAACCATTCTCTTGTACTGACCAGCTTCCATTGCTAGCTCAGCTTTCTCTCCTTGCAGCCTAAGAATCATGGACATGGCCTCGTTCGCTGACGTTTCAGATGCTTCTCTCTCTGCATTCAACTCATCTTGGAGCCTCTCAATTACTTCTTTGCGCTCATAAAGAGCGATTCTTAGATCAATTGTCTCAGCTCCGGGTAGTTTGAAGCTGCGGCTTCGTTCAACCATGTCTCTGCAAACACAAATGGAAGATAGATTTATAGATACATAATGATCTGTAGTTGTTACTTCATACAAAACAAGAAACAAATCAAAAGATGAAGCTGAATCTTGATAAGCAAAGAAAGAATATCATTGTACCAGGAGAGTTGCAGAAGAGGAATTGATTGATTGCAGATTTTGGTATGAGAACTAATTTAATCTCTTGGACAGAGGAAATGCTTCAGATAGAAGAGATGATAAACATTTTCTGATGAATTAACAAAAAAAAAAATTAGATAATCAAAGAGGAAATTATCCAAAAGGGGAATATAATCAAATCACAAAAGGCACGCCGGACCAAAACCATTATGATTATGTGCCAAAATCAAAGTAGACAAAAACTACAAAATATCTCAGATCATAAACAGGACAAAGTTGTTCAACTTTTCTCAGCATAAAAAAGAATCAATTTGAGAGTTGGAATGAGAAATTCTCATGAACAAAACTCCTACAGGAAAACAAAAATGAAAAAGAAAGGGTCTTTTATCAAAAACAGTAAAAAATCAAGTAAAATAATGATGATATTCTGGAATATCTTAAGAAAAGAGCTGGAACATATTTGGTGACTTAATCTTTGAATGATTAAAGCTTAGTGAGACCTTTAATTTTTGTTGCGTGGGACATGTCTTACTTCTCTTTGTTTTGTGGTTTGAAAAGTTCTTGCTGCCAAATTCTAACCTCTTAAAGAAAACAAAAAGAAAACAAAAAGAGAGAGATTCAGGATTTTCAACGGCTCATTACAGGGCCAAGTATTAGCTCCGGTGGGTCCTACTGTGGCCGACTTCTTTTCTGCCACGTGTCATAGTCGGGTTTGAGGTCTAACTTGGTGTCGGTATATACACTACAGCGACAGAGATTCAGAAGTACAATTGAAGCGAGAATAGCAAATCTTCAAGATCACACTAACTTTCAGATGAATACAAAACTCTGTTTCAGCAGATCGTTATTACGATCTAGTGTTATAATGAAACTTATAAACACATTCAACTTTTGATGCCATCATCCTCTTTCTTAAACTTGTCTCTCATCATCTATCACCACCTTCCTCATTTTCTTCGTTGTAGCCCACATAATAAACCCGAAAGCATATCATGCACGGTATACACTTATACTTTACTAAGGCCTCGAGAAAACTGCAATCGATTCCCACTCTAAGCTACAGATCACATCCTGCAGAATACAATGTACCAGCTTGAGAAAACACACTTGATCGAAGTAAACTAGAAGGTTGCAAGAGAGAGTTAGATAATGTTTTCACCTGTGGATTTTGTCTGTCGATGTCAAAACTGTTAATGGCACAAGGTTCAGCTAGAAGCTCGATCGGTTCTTCCCCTGAGCAAAAATAGTCAGGACAGAAAAAATAGAGGAACTATCAGTTTGGTAAAGCATACAAGAAAGAAGAAATAAGGTGGTAAAACGGCCTAAGTACCTTGTTCGATGACACCAAGGATTCCATCTTCAGAGCAGGTCATAACAGGGAGAATTCTTGATGAAGAGATGTTGGATTTTGTGTACGAGTCATATTGAACCTCCCACACTTCACTTTCAGACAGAGGATTGTTTATATTCTCACTTGCTCCAACACCAGAAAGAACGATGGGCTGCTGCGGCCATCGAAGATCCCAAGCAAATACAGTACCTGAAGAACCTCCGGCCTAAACACACAACAGCATCAAGATAAAGTTATCCAATAATGCTTATAACTTGTGGGGATACTAACAGCTACACTGAACTTTTGTTTGTGATGTGAGCAATAAGTAAATGTTCGTGAAAATAGTGAAGGACTAATTTTAAGGTATCAAGAAGATATCTGCCTGGCACAAAGTGTGGCTTCTTATTCTAACACCAAAACAAAATGATTCACTTTCATCTCAGAAGAAAGACATGTAAAATTGTTTTCCCGACATTAGTAATATGGGCAATATGAATACCCAAAATTTGGCAAAGATTGAGGTTCACGCTAGAAATTCTCATATTTATCAATTTATGGTGAAAGAGGTTGGTCAACTTCAAACATATAAGAGCTTAAATCAGACTTCTAACGCATGCCAGAAAAAGAATACTCACAATGCAAGTGTGCTTCCGAGATGGATGAATGTCAATGGAGTGGACGATTGCAGAAGTTTTTCCTTGAAACCTGCAATTTTACCATCAAATGAAACACAGGAAATGCATACTTTTAAAAAACCATTAAATCAAAGGATTCGTATTTCCCGCTCTTAGTTTTGCTTGCTAAGCAGTAAGCAACTCACTCACAAAATCAAATGATAAGAGTGTGTTTCAAAGTTATAAACTCAAACAAACAAACTTTCAAATTCCACATCATTGAAGAGCAAACATGCCAAGAATTCAAAACTAAATTGACGAAGCATTTATTCAACCACTAAACAAACCAGAGCTCAGAACTCACCAATTCCCTTTGAGCTGTGAGACAGCTTCACCAGACTTCCTCTGATCCCACAATTGCAAACCAAAACCATATCCTCCAGTAACAAACTCAGTCGGAGACGCCCATTTCACAGCTCTATAAGCCACCAATCCATTCCCATCAAAGACCTTTCTATATCTTAAACCTTCACCATTCACAATCTTCACTACAGTCACTCTCCCATCTTCACCAACAGTCACACATTCTCCTCCCTCTCTCCAATCCACACCTTCCACGCGTCCGACATGAAACCTCTCCCCTTCCGCCACGTAAACCTCTTCAATCGCAGCTCCTTCCACCAAATCAACCATCAGCACGTGAAGAGAACCAGAAGACGTGGCTGCTGACACCATAGGTTTGAATGAACCGCCTCCACCGCCATTTCCGGCGACTTCCAGTGAAGAAACGCGAGAAGGTGAAGTCCATGAAGATAAAGACTCGATTAACGGGTTTGGGTTCTGATTCCCTCTAGGGTTTGGGTCGAGCGATTGGATCTCGATTGATGAAGAATCACAATCCGGGTCATAGAACGATGTTGCGAAGAAACGATTCAAAGCAGAAGCTTGTGGAAGCCATCTAACTCCATCGACATACTTCGATTGTGGAATCCTATGGACCTGGAACGAATCCTGCATCATCTCCATAGCTCCAGAGGTTTTCTAGGGTTTTAGCGGAGCTAAACGAGAACAATGGTGGGAAAATTAGAAGCTTCAGAAATGTAAGGTAAATTACCTAAGTACCCTCAATCTTTAGCTGTTATCACAAAAACAACATTGCCCTTATCATCATGAGTCTGATGATCTTATTCCGGGAAAAGTGAAAATGCTGACCTTACAACAGAGTAGCTTCATCTCATTCTGTCCTAACGACAACAAACTCCGAGGTTTTGCTAATGGCTTCACGGTAATGTCGAAAAGGAGAGACTTTTCAGAGAAATCAAACGAAGAACGACCCGTCTTGCGAATCAAAGTCCCCAACACTATCCTCGCTCGATCTGCGATCGCTGTTCTGGGTTTGGGATTCATCGATGCTGGGTAAGATTTTTTAACACTCAAAGCACGAAAATTGCAGAGTATATATAATGCTTATCATAGTTTTTCTTTAAATCTCTTCAGGTATAGTGGTGATTGGTCAAGAATAAGTGTGATCTCCAAAGAAACAGAGGAATTGTTGAAGATTGCTGCTTTTCTTGTTGTTCCTCTCTGTATCTTTCTTGCTCTTTCATTTTCCGATGAATCAACTGATTAGAGGTTCCTTCGTTCCTTCTATACACTCGATATATAGATCTTTGTATCATGAATTTGCTTATGTAATCTAGGAGCTTGAACAATACTTGCAAGAGAAAGTGAGTTTTTGTTTACTTTTGAGTAACTTGGATAGTACATTGCGTCTTCTATGGGGACACACATACATTGATTGATACATTGAATGAAGTATCATTAAATGTTTTACAATGTTTTTTCGAGTTAAAAGGCACAAGAAGGAGAAGCCCGTCGAAAATCCATGATAAGAAGACTGGCAACACTATGAGCAAGAGCTCCTAAGACTACAAACACATGGAATATCTGATGGCTATGTCCTGCAATATCGAAAGCCCCAGGCTTCCATCTTTCAGGTATGCGGGTAACATAAAACGCTGCTCCTGTTGCATACAACACAGCCATCGCAAGTTCATATACGAGAGCGATAAGCACGTTTGGGTGATCTTTATGAAGGTAAAGCACATGTGAGGCCGGTATTACGCCAGAGAATCCCATTGTTAGGAAAAGAGCTGCTCTGAAAGATCTGAAACGTGGAGCTGAAAGTGATGGAGAGAGGAGAGTGAAGATGGCGAGGACACCGAGGATTGAGATCGAGGAGAGGTAGAAGAGTCGCCAGTAAGTGTGGCATGAGAATGCATAGTAGATAGGTGCGAAGAATGAACAGACAATCATGAGGGAGATTCCGGCATAGTCTAGACGCCAGAAAAAGAGGTTGAATCGTCTGGAGTGGCAGGCGAAGAGGTGAGACATGGAACTGCAGATCAAACATCCCATTGCTCCGGATAAGAACACGAGCCATGGCCATTTAGGAACGGCTTCGTAGTTAACATCTCCTTGAGAATTCAGGAGTGAGCGAGTGTGTGTCACATTCAAATCCTGCAAGTAGACACCACCAAATACAAATAATAAGTTTAATTTGACAAAAGACCAGCTTTTTTTTTCTTAAACCCGTTGAAAAAATCATGTTAGTTGGAAAGTTAGGTGAGCACAAAGAAAATCTACAGAAAACTAAAGTGAGAGAAACATCAAATAGTTGCGGCAGGTTATAAGAACGTTGCAAGATTTATGCCAAAAAAAAAAACAAATCCAGGCATAAACTTCTTCCTTAATTTCCGTAGAAAATCACGTGATTTCAAAGTAGGTGGGGCATAAAAGGAAGTCTACAGAAACTGAAGTATCCATTAACCAAAGTTAAAAACAGAAAGATAGAAAAAATCCAAAGAAAACAACATCACATGGTGGGTGAAAGTTACCATTTAGCACTACTACAAATTGCAATCAGCATTTTATATGAGCACACAACAAAAATGACATTTGTTATTGGAAAGCACTTATGTTGCATGTCTACTACTTTTAAATTAGAATAGACAATGTCACAGAATATAAAAGGAAGAATCTTTACGTGATGCAGAGTTTGATCGCTGGAGAAGTAAACATCTTTTGCGATTGCCATTGACGGCCATGGCCAGCGAATTGTTGCTCTGTCATTAGGACCCACACAAAGCCCACAAAGATTGGGAATTGTTTAATTTTCTTTCTCAAAAAAACAAACAAAAACGAAATGACGACTTTGACCTCGAGATTTCTTACCCGGAGAGAAGGCTAACGAAGCCGGCGAGGCCAAGCTCTGTCGTCTCCATGGAACTCACAACCATCATCCAAGCAAATATCACAAACCCACACAAATGCCTGCCAATTTTCAAAACCCCGAGGATAAATTTTCAAAATTCAAATCCCAAATTTCAAAAAAGAACCAATAGAATTCACAAAAAAAAACGCAAACATACGTCCAGATGTTGAGAGTCTCATTGTGCCATGAGAAAGCGCTGAGGAAAGTTTCTTTGATTGACCACTCACATCGATAATGATTGTGTATGAACTCGTTATCTTTCAAATACCTAGGTAACTCCTCAAACTTCATCAATCTCTTCTCAGATCTCTTCTTTTCGCCGGAATCCAAACCTTTACCATTTCTCACCGTTATCTTCGGAGATTCCTTCACCGTTCTCCGTTTCTGCATGATTCCCCTCCCTCTCGCACAGCTCGTCGGGGAAAAGGAGGAGAAATCGAGCTACGAAATTGAACTCCGGCGAATCAACCACCACCGTCGATTTCTCTCTTTTTATCAATATTTCAGAATCTGATTTGGTTTTTCCGATCTTCGTGGTATGCTTCGTCGCCTACTTATACGGAGAAGAAACCTCTTTGAATTTTAAAAACGAGCAAGCTTCGTGATTTTTATCTACGTGGCGTCTTTGACCGGTCTTTTTGACACGTGTTGTTGTTTCATTAGTTTATTGGTTTCAGCTTAGTGTGAGGGAAGATACAGGTGATTATTTTTACCCGCCGTGTCAATTTGAAACAAATATTAAAGTTACGGTTGGAAGGTGAGAAATGCAGAATTTGTGGTCTCTTTAAAGTTTAAAGTTTAAAGTTTAAACTATAGTCTATAATTATTAAAATCGAAAACTTTGTTTTTACCCCTCAAGGTTTTTTTTGGGCCTGACCTCATACGTTTCTCGAAACCAGACATGTGATTTAATCACATACTTAAATTACTCATAGACTTGCGAGTTCACGTTCGGACCAATACTGAGATAGAAAATACACTTGGTGTTTTGTAAAGTATAAATCATTATCTTAATAAGATTATTGAGTAAATAAAACATATATTTTCGTTTCATTTATACGTTTCCTAAATGATTTGATAATATGTGGAGTGTTGATCAAAACAGATTAAACGATGGGCCACAACGAGGTAAATTGAAAGAGTAGGTAACTTTTAATTGGCTTTGTGGCATAAGATTCTTCAAGGAGAGTTGATTCATAAGACAAGGCACCACGTACATCTCTATATTCAATTGGTATGAACATGGATTATGTTATTAATTTAGTTTAAAACGCGTCAACATTTGGATATTAAAAATTAAAACTGAAATGAATGGTTCGCTTACCAAAGAAAAATATAGTTGGCCCAGAATTCGATGTTGGCATGTTAGTATGTTACTACTACATTGCTACATAGTTATCATCAAATGTTCCAGATTATTTTTAATTTCTACTTTCATAGTATCACCAAAATGAACGGTGAGGAACAATCGAATCGGACTTAACGAGGATAACAAATCAGGGAACAAAAATCGAATGGTATCAACATAAGCTCAGATCACCGTACGAAACTACGAATATAGTAATAAGTATTGTTGTTCGCCTGCTGAATCACAAATGATAACCTTAGCATCTTTTTAACAAATGGTAATCTTTTTTTTTTTTTTTTTTTTTTTTTTTTTTTTTTTTTATTGGTAATCATTTTGTAATCTAGATTTATTTGGATTTCTTGAATTGGATACATATATTTTGATTTTTGAGTTTAAAATCAAGATAACGTGGATCCGGTTTGATCCGGTCTAATTCAAATTTCATAATATAAATAGAAGAATATCTCAACATAGCTAGCCTAAAACAAACATTAAAGAAAAGAGTGTAGTATTTTCAAAAGATTTGTTGTATATCACACAATTTGTATGTATATTGTTTTTCTGTAAAGTATATACAAAGTTGTCGTGAAGTGAACATATCTTCTAGTTTGCTTAGTTGGTCCGTTTTTCATCTAAATCGATTCTTAGACGCCATAATTTCCTGCTACTAGGATTTAAGAATAAACTATACACGGATGAGTAAATTCTTTGGATTATTTAACGATTACTCATTATCTTTGTAATTAAAGTGTATAAAACAAAGGTGAGTATTGCGTGGTAAACTGTGGAAACCTAGACACAATATCATACTTTACTAGATTTTGTTGCTAAATATAGTTTAACAAAACAATTTACGCCAAGTTTTGTTTGAGTATAGTAATCAAATGAAAACTGAATTATGTATATTGTTCAAGTTCATATATTTTTTGTTTTGTCTTAAATTTTTCTGATGTTGAAACGTTATATACATGATCTTATCAAAATTTAGACAATGAAAAGTAACGAAATTAATGTTATACAAACCTGATTAATCCGTTTATCTTTCACTATATGTAGTTTATTAAACACACATAATTTGATTTAAGTTGACATAACGAAACTAAAATGACATGTAAACACATCCAAAAACGAAAACCAAATATCTTGTTTATAACTAACAAACCGAACACTGATCAATCAGATATACTTCCAAATCATGATTTGATTAATTTTAGCTATTTGTTCAATTCTGTTTTACCAACATTAATCATTGCGTGTAGCATGTTATTGGTAGATGTGAATGTGGGGTTTTTAGTTGGTAGAGAAATTTAACAAGTAAAAAAAAAACGTTTGGGGCAATTACGAAAACGTTTGGAAATACAAGGACCTTTTTAAAAATTTGGACAAAACTCCCGCCTTAAATTCCCTCCATATTTTTTCATGTCTCTTCGCTTTTGCCTACCCAACAAAGACAAAAAGTAACTGTCTTCCTCTTAATCTTCCATCTTTTGTACTTACGAGTTTCAGATGTTAGATCTGGGAAACATGTCTATGTCTGCATCTGTGGCTCTCACTTGTTGCCCTTCTTTTCTTCCGGCGGCTTCAGGCCCGGAATTAGCCAAATCTATCGATTCCCCGAAAAATCTAGTCGGAGAATGCAATGGGAAACATTTACCGATGATTCCACCGGAGGAAGAAGTCAGAGACATTAAAACTGCTAATGGAGTCACTGCTTTTACTGGGAAACAGAATACGTCTGACAGAGTCAAGAAAGGGTTGATTTTGGAAGATCATGTGAAGGATTGGGTCAAGAGAAGAGTGGCTTCTGGTGTTTCAGAGACGAGATGTTTCCTCCCTTTTCTTGTTGGTGCCAAGAAAATGGTATTTTGTGTGTTTCTGTTTATTTAGTTATCTATCGGTTTGGTGTTTTCCACTTTTTTTTGGTGGTGAAATTATGAATTCTGCAATGGATTCTTAGGATATACATGGTCTCTTGAGTTATGAAGTGTGTGTGAAGTATAGAATAGTATTGGATCGGTGATTTTGAAATGACCCTTTTTGGCTTTAGTTATGTCTGTGTAAGATTTCATATGATCTCTCATATTCATTTAGATATTATTTGACTACTAGTTTACTATTTAAGTCATTCGAATCTTGAAGTCAATAAGTGACTTGGAAGTATTTAGATTTATTGACATAATGACTATATTGGATTTGGTGTCAGGTTGATTGTCTTGTTTGCCATAAGCCGGTGTACCCGGGGGAAGAATTATCGTGTTCTGTTCGCGGCTGCCAAGGCGCTTATCACTCGCTTTGTGCGAAAGAAAGTCTCGGTTTTTCTAAGTCAAGCAAATTTAGATGCCCTCAACATGTAAGATCCTCATTCATTGTTTAGATCTACGGAAGATTTCTCTTCATTTTTATTGGCTTGCTTTGTATTCAACGAAGCATATCATATTTTGTTGCTCTTATTTTGGTAGAAATGCTCAGAGAAAAGATAGGCCATCAAATAGGATACTTAACAGTTAGTTCTAAGTAACAGTGATAGGTAGGGAATTGAAATGATTAGTTTGAATGTGCGGTATCATTTATTTCATCTGATAGAATGGAGTATGCAGGACTGTTTTGTCTGCAAGCAAAGAACACAATGGCGGTGTGTTAAGTGTCCAATGGCGCTCATGATAAACATTCTCCATGGTCAAAAGAAATACTTCACTTGAAGACCAACCAGGAAGAGCAGTTTGTTGGAGGCATCCAACTAATTGGCGGCTAGACACAAAGGTCGATTTTCCAGTTTACCGCTTTCATAAGATCCTATCTGAAGCTTCTTACGATTGTATTTTCATACAGACTTACTCACATGACTGATAAATTATCTGTTGATTGAGCAGCATGCAGTTGCGCAGAGTGAGATGGAGGTCAGTGTTTCTTTGCCACGTACCAATGTGACTGAAATTAGGTAGTCTAGTGAAGGAAACTAATTCTTACATAGACTTGTCGCTCGAAAATCAAAAGAGGGAAGAGATTTGAAAGCTGGATATTTGTTTTTTTCTTACACAATTTCAAGTGCTAGGCACTAATGTTTATCTACTTTCTTATTCAGGAAGTCTTTTGCCAGTTGCCTTTGCCATATGTGGAAGAGGAGTTTAAGATTGACTTAACATGGAAAGATTCTGTGTGAAAGATGATCCGCCTCCTTATGTGCACATTAGACGCAGTATCCTTATAGTTTCCACACATCTTTCTTTCGATACATTATTACTTCCTTATGAAGACATAATTCTCATTTATTACTACAGTGGTGTGTCTTTCCTTGACTGAGTTAAGATATTTACTTTGTGAAGAAAAAGCGTGATAATGCTAATGATGGTGTTGGGTGCACAAATTGTGGCCCTACTTGCTGTAGAAGCTGTGTTTGCCGGTATGTGTACATGTTGATTAACCAACAAATCTTCTCTGTTAACAAGAAATGAAATTTTGTTTGAGTAGTTTCCGTTTTTGAAAAATTTCCTCAGGGTTCAATGCATAAGCTGTTCAAAAGGATGCGGATGTCCTGAAACTTGTGGAAACAGACCATTCCGCAAAGAGAAAAAGATCAAAATTGTTAAGGTAAAAGTAGTCTCTATTTTATGATTCCTGCATTACACTCTTTTTGTCTTTTCTTGACATGTCATGTTATTGTTTTTACAGACTGAACATTGCGGTTGGGGAGTAGAGGCAGCAGATCAATCAACAAAGAGGACTTCATTGTCGAATACATTGGTGAAGGTAAACTATCTTGATTTGGTCTTTGAGCCATATGGTTGTGGTGGAAAGGGACATAGTTTTTAGTGACTGTTTTCACTCGATCCACAGTGATTAGTGATGCTCAATGTGAGCAAAGGCTTTGGGATATGAAACACAAAGGCATGAAAGACTTTTACATGTGTGAGATTCAGAAAGACTTCACGATTGATGCCACCTTCAAAGGGAACGCCTCTCGGTTTCTGAATCACAGTTGCAGCCCAACTGGTTTATTGGAAAGTGGTAAAGCATACATTGTTCATATAAATTATGTCGATGATGTCTAGTAAGAGAGAATGAGTCAGTTTTAATACTTGTAAATGTGTGGTTTTTAACAGGCAAGTTGAAGGGGAGACCCGTGTAGGTGTCTTTGCAGCTCGTCAAATAGAAGCAGGAGAGCCACTTACATATGACTAAAGTCAACTTCGGGACCATTGATATGAGCTTAATATTCTGAAATTCTGATATATTAGGTTTTTTTTGCAGATTTGTGCAGTTTGGTTCTGAAGTAAAGTGGCAAGTGTGGTTCTGAAAGCTGTCAAGGTTATCTTGGGACAAAGAGGAAAGAGCCAAACTGGTTGGGCTGTATCTTGGGAGCAAAACGCAGAAGAGTGTTTCACCGACCTTTAGCCCATAATGCAGCAGATTAGCTTCAACAAACCTTTGGAGATAGGTGAGGCGGCGTGCTTGATACTTCTCTGTTGCAGTCTTGTAGTAATATGTTTGGAGTTTGTCTTTTGTATCTTTAATTTCCCTTACGCACACATCCAGTCTACAGTACAAACCAATGAGCAAAAACTTGATTCTTTATGCATTGATGTTATGTGGTTACATCACATTCGGTATAACCGTTTTGTAGATTGTATGTAGGGATCGCCGGAGCGGATGAGCCTTTAAACTTACATTTAACATTAAGACTAAGACTAAAATGGTAACTTACCTTTAGTCTTTACCACTTTTAACATTACTTTTAAAGTTTAAACTTACCTTTAAACTTATTTTTCTCAATAAAAAACCACTAAGACTAAGTACATGGGTTATAATATTACAACAACTCTTTTTTTACTTTTAACATTCCACATCATCTTTTCTCTTCCACATCATAATTCAACACATACTTAATTTTTACTATCTACAATGGTTGTGTTTAATAAAATTACAACACTTTATCTTATTATTTATTTTCTTTGTGTTTTTTGTTTTTTAATTACAAATTATTAATAACAATTAAAAAAAGTAGGAGTTAAATAATTTTATAAAATAATTAGAAAGTATAGTAGAAAAATGCAGATTTTTTTTATGTGTTTAAAATAAATTAGCCAAGTCTCATTTTATAGAATATGAAAAATGATGAATTTTGATATAAAAATATATATATATATAATTAAAATTATAATAAACTAATTGATGTTAAATAATTGAATTGAAAAAATCAAGAATGTGAGCGACCAATCAATGCAATCCATCTGTCCCAATAATTTATCAATTCTTGTTTTTTTTTTATCCTTTGCCACATGTCAAATAAGATAACACCCACAAATTTTCAAAACCAATTTTGCAACATCATCTTTTTGTTATGTCAACAAAATATTCAACAGTTGAAATAATTTTTCAAATGTTGAAAAAATTGAAATAGACTTGGATTTCCCCAAAATATTCACATGTTCAAACTGATGGCCTTAGTCAATATAGACATCACTGGTCACAAGTACACAAACACATTCTAAATCACTTGGCCGTAAGTACCTTTGAGCACTGTGTCCTCACTTCACCTAGAGGAGCAGTCAAGACTTTAGGCTTGATAGCTTGGTCATGACCTTCTATGGTTTTATATATTTTCAAGGAAGAATAATCATAATTTAGGCAAAAATATACGTTCATGTATCTCACTTTGTTTAATCAGATTCAAATATGTTTTCAATAAAAAGAGTACCACAACAATCATATATTAACTTTTATGTTTTTCTATATTTTCAAAAAGAATAATCAACTTATCACGATCAGAGATATCACATAGGGGTTTCAGTAAACTAAACAAGCAATTCTTGCCATCAGTTCCTCTTTAAACCTCAACACTTTGTGCTCAACTAATAAAATGTAAAGATTCTTTGCACCTAAAACTCTCAAAAGAAAATATTTCTTGCATTTTCTTAAGTATTCTTCTGTTATTACTTCTTTGTTTTCACTCTAATCATTCAACACTATCTTCCTTACATAATATGCAATGCGTATGTAAAGTACTTCACATAAAACAAAAATGGCGATTTACTTTACACCTTCTCGCTCTCTATGTCTCTAGTTCTTTTGTCAGCATCACCAACTCTTGTTTCCAATCTCATTCACCCCAATCAAATCTATTCCTTAGAACCTCCACATGTCTACCGTATTGACGAAGCCTCTTTTGCACGTCTAGACTACTTACAAGCCAAGGCAACTGGAGACATCATTGCGAAACCTTCACTTAACATGGCAAACACTTTCTTGGTGAATATATCAATAGGCAGCCCACCAATCATGCAACTTCTCAACAGTATGATCTCAAAGCAATGAAGGTTTCTTTGGAGAGAATTGATTGTGGCGTCCTCTTTGATTATTGATTAAAAATAATATCATTATGTTCCAATTATCTGATTAAATCATTGACCAGATCATGCAAAATCTATTTATCACAGTCGCTACTTTTAACAAGCGGATTCTTTGATTGTGTGAAAATAAAAATACAACTATGAATTATTGAGCTGTTGTTGGAATGCAGAAGAATAGACTGAAAAGATAACTTAGTAAAGAATAAAGAGAAACAAATAAAGCATGTTTCAGGTCTCTCTCTAGACAACAAAAGCTCAAAAGAACACATAATAGAGTAATAATTCATTCACCCCAGACTAACTTGAATATATTCTTACTAGCTGATGCACAGATTACATTGTTACTTCTATTTCTCAACATCTCTTCTTGCGCAGAGACATTCCCTTCCTTCAAAACAATGGAGAGATTGTTTTCGTTAGTTCAAGAGAGACTAGAAGTCATCGGTTTTCTTCAAGAAATACAATATTTCGAGATCATAGGTAAAAGGCTTACTAGATGAGAATACGCAGAAGCAAGAGACAAAAGCGTTGGGTAACTATCAAGAACCGCTATGGCAATTTCCTCCGTCACCTGCGGGATCTGCAACATATACTTATCAATGGAATTGGATTCGTAGAACCATTCACATATAAAAGAACCGAAAAAGGCTTAGCCAGACAAAGTACCTGCATAAGCTGAATGGCAAATACATCGCTGATTGTCATTTTATCAAGGTCTTGACACCTTTTGACAAAACTATCAAAAGAAGGACACGAGGCTGCGACTTTGCTCTGGTCATTATCATTCACCCGTAACTTGTAGTATTGATATATTGATTTCGTGAGGTAGCCGTATTTCCTTAGCGTCTCACCCAGCCCTTGTGTCCTCAGCACATCAAATCCCTCCAGAATCTCTGTCGTGAAACAACTAGAAGCATATACAAAGGAAAAAGGTTTGGTTCCAAATCTCAAAGAAAAATGTACAACCATTCAAAATCTTGTGTTAAAAAGATAATCTTACGCTGTTTTAATGCTTTCTGCTGCATCAGAATGGTTTGGATCCCCTTCAAGAATATATATGAGCTTCTTGAATCCCGATCTCTATTTAGAATTTCAATTTAAGAAGACAATAAGAAACAACCATCAACAAAAGATGGAGCAAGTCAAAAACTTAGGAGTTGAGAGTACACACACCTGAAGTCTAAGTTTTTGGTCTCTGTAGCGATTATCTCTAATTGATGAGCGCATATCATCCACGTTCTTCCTCTCAGCAATAAAGTCCAGAACATATTCAGTCTCAAAGTACTTATGCCGAGCAATCCAGATACAATCCCCGACTGGTAATCGTCTAACCTACAGATACAACAACAATTTTTCCAGTTAATTTCAGTAATTTCGAATCTGTTGACATCTATCCAAGAAATCAAATGCAAACCTCAATCTTGATATTGAATTCAGAGCATATGTTATCAACTATATTCCTGGATCGTGATCTGTGAAATAAGAAGGTATGATTAGTGTTCATTAAGAATAACGTAGCTAGGCTACTATCACGCTCTCATAACCAAACCATAAGAAACCTCAAATAAATAAAGAAAAGATTAAATTAAATGTCCTACAAACCCCTTAGTGGCAAACTTTTCTCGATCATCCAATATCAAGATCACATCATATGCTTCCTCAAACGTTTCTCCAAATTGAAGAGGAGGGAGGCGTGGAACATTTGTTATTCCTTTGGTTCCATCTGATACCAACTTTGTAACCAGGACACAATAAAGAACAATTCACGCTGATTAGCAATCCAGTTTCTGCTGATCATTCAAAAATGTAGCTAATAATCTACTTAACTCAAATGGTTACATACAGAAGATGAGCAGGCTTTCACAGCATGACTCGATCCGGATGTACATGGATTTAAGGTGGGTCCATCATTGCAGAGCGGAACTTCTTAGCACGAGATCCCTCAAGATCAACTTGACCTGAATTTGTAGCTAAGACATCATAAGATGAAACATACAACTTTTCTCAAACACAGCACTAAGCATATTATATCATATGCTTGATAAAGACCGTACGAGTTGTGATTTAGAAGGTCCTGATGATCTTTTCTTCTATTTCTTGAGTCCGGACAGGAATTATAAACCTCTGCTTGACGAAGATGGCAACATTACGAGAGCCAGAGAGTTGATGGATCTTTGTCCCAGATCCATCTGAAACCTCTCTGAATGCAGCAACGACTTGTTCCTTTGAATAACCAAACGTGTAAACTGTTGAAGAAAACCAATAATTTAAACAAAAAATTAATACTGGAGAAAAATATGTCACCTCACCCCCAATCAACACTATATAATAAGAAATTAAAGGTCCAAATACATTATGATGGAGTACCTTTTCAAGAATATCGCTTGGAATGGCTGATTGTGCCCTAGATCTGGGATCGACATATGGCTGTTCTTCTCTCATGGTAAAAGAACAGGTAGGATTTTGGTTAGGTGTTTTCTGTGCTTGCGGTGTAGGATAAATTCCATCATCAGATAAGATGTCAACTGAATTAGGTAATCCAGATCGCACGATACATTCATTTGCAACTTCCCGACCTTCTACTGTCAGCATGTACCTAAGAAAAGAAACAATGAAGTCTCAAGATAAGGTCTACTTCTCCACAAAAAATACAAGTCAAGGGCACCATAAGGCAGAGTTTCAGATATGAGTTACTTTGCTGGGTTGCTAGATTTCACCACTAATCCCTTCTGTATAAGTGTGGTCATGCAGCTCCATCCACTATACCACTCCCTCTTAGAGTGTCCAAGTCCTGCTTTCCCTTTTCCTTTCTCTGGCCTAGGCACAAGAATGGAAGAATAAGAGATACAGCAGAGGTTGGGTACAAAACCAACAGATTAGAGATTGGGAACATCATGATTGATTATACCCAACAGGAGAGTGTGAGAGCCCACTCGCGTCAGCAGCATCAATAAGCTCTTGTTTACGCATGAATTCTTTCCCATTTGTAGTCCTCCTGGTAACAAAAAAAAGATAACGGTCCTGAAGAAGGGTTTACAAAGGGGAAAGAAAGAGTATTTTGTGAGTAACATAAACATGTAACTAACCTGTGCAACGTTATTAGTAATGCATAGCCCACAGAATTTCTTTGCGGAATGTACCGTTTTTTTTCCATTAGCCTTTTTCCCTGGACAGATTAAAAATCAGCATAGATAAAGACATTACATTGATAATACATGTGAACAATGTGATACAGCCAACAGCCCAACACAATTACCAGCACGCCTATCAGGTAAATCTTCTTGCTCAGAACTTTGAGCACCAGTATCAAAATATCCTTTCATGAGCTTAACCATCCACTTGCCAAAGCCCCTATGCAGTCACCCAAAAAATTAAAACCATTCACAATCAGATCTGATTTGCATTTGAAAAGGCTTAGAGAAACTAAAATGAATATAAACAAACACTTCCCCTTGAAACAAAGAAACCACTCACTGTCAGATTCACTGATTTCACAACGATAAGAAACACACAGATTGTCTGATTTTATCTAAATGACTTCAACTTCAGATTAAACAAACACAAACCCTTAGCCAAAGATTAAATTAACAGGAACCAAAAATGTATGTGAACTGAAGTTAATAAAGATAAAATTGATATACCGAGGAGCATCTTATTACTTTCTTAGTCCTAATTTCGTGGAAATTCCACCATTCACTCAATACTGACAAAATGGGAGAATTTCGAACCAGAAACACAAAAAGATCACTTCTTTTCCAGTAAAATTGAACACAAAGGCACCTCAAACAAGAAAACTCTAATGACCCATTAACCCATATCCCAATAAGAACAGTAGAAAACCTAGGAAATGAACATTTCCCCTAAACTCAAATTCCAGAGGACAAAGAGGAGAGAAAGAAAGCAAGAAACATACTTGATCTGCGACAAGTCTTTGAGTGTGTTAATGGATCCTTGGCGTCGCAGACATTCCTATACGCCTTAACAAATGTCCTCTCCAGATTTTCCGACAAACCTTTGGGTTTTTCTGCGTGTTCTTGCTTCTTCTGCAACACATAAGCCGCTAAATCTTGGTTCTCAGGACACAGTACCCGTCTCTCGTCATCCATCACTACCCACTCCAAAGAGTTTCAATTTATCAAACGATCATCAAATTCCTTGATGATTGGATAAACTCGTTGCCTAGAAAGAGAGAAATTTTCTCGCAAAGGTTTGATCTTTGGTTCGACAAAACAAAAACTTTTAGGCGTTTTGTCGAGAATTTTCAAAATTTGGGGGATTTTGACTTAACCACGCCGGGGTAAAGGTCTAGCCTAAGCCTCCGTCTAGATCAGAGGGCTTTACTTTGAAACAGCATGCACTTTTCAATCCAAAAACCAAGATAAAAATTCCAAAAAACCAAAAACTATTTACCCACAAGTACAACCATTCATGGCCTTTTTTTTAATCTCATGCGCTATTTTCTTTGTTGGGAATGGAGAATAAAAATAAAGGAACAAAAATTCAAGGTACTCTAAAATTATGGCTAGGTGTATCATATGTCTAATTAGTCAAAATCTAGTAATCTATTGTTAAAATTCAATACAAATCACTAAAATATATAAATTGGTTTACCAAAAAAGATAGAAGAAAATAGTCTTCTTGCATATGCGTACGAGTGAGTCACCTTGTTATTAATATGGTATTTTATCAAACCAATTTTTAAAAATATTTGTAGTGATGAACTTATATCTGACATTTATCATGTCTTTAAGTTGTAGTCTAAACAACAATTTTGTCATTTTTAAAAATATTTAAGTATGTAAATGAACTAATTTTTCCGTAACAAATCGCCGAGTGATGACATGGCAACTAATCATATCACAATTGTATTTTTTTCATTTTTTCATTAGTCCACCACTTATGATCATAGATAGCAAGCTCACACATCACAGTTTGATGGTCTTAACTGGTTATAATCCGCAAAAAAATATTGTTATATTATATAAACCAAAATTTCAAAATTTTCTAACTTATTGTTGAAAACAGTTTAGTTTATTATGAATTTTCAAGTATTTTAACAAAATATCTGTAAGTACAAAAAATATACATTCAGATCTAGAAATCCGAAAGTAAGGAATGCGATTTTGAATCCTCCAAGATTCTTCATCTTCTTGCTCTCTCTTTCTTCGTTTTTACTTGTTAATTTCTGGTTCGTCGTCTTCGAGTATGATTTGTGAACTCTGCAGGTGTAATTGGAGACGGAGCCAAACTACAGTTATGCCCTTCCTCAAATGTGGTGGGCCGCTAAAGCAGAAAAAAAAATTGGCCCATTAAAGTAAAATAAAGTGATAACCAGCGGTTGCGGGATTTCGAACTTGCAACCGTAGGGCATTTTATCACAAACCTTAACCACTGCACTACGAGCACATTCCTGTCGCATTATTCTCTCTAAAGTATAATACATTTTTACCAATTTGTTGCGGTTACGCACCAATGCCAATTGTAAACAAAATCATCTGTACTCTTGACATATTTTGAAGATTGAAAAATTATTTGTTTTGATAACTTTATAATCGTATAGGCTTGTTAAATAATGTGATTAAGCAATTGGTTAAAATTTTTGGAACAAATTGTTTAGTCAGAAAAAATGCCAAAAGCTTATTCAAAACTAAACCTTTTCTTGATATAGTGATGATTTTATATCAATTACTACTCCCTCGGTTCCTAATTAATCCAAGTTTTAGAAGATAAAAAATTGTATCAAAATTTAGAGTTTTTAAGATTTTTACGCATTTTTAAATTGAATGTAAACAAAAATCATTTGTACCCTTGAAATATTTTAGACAGAAAATTTATTTGTTTAATGTTAAAAAAAATTATTTTATTTGTTTTTATACGTAAATTTTCATAAGATTCTCGGTAGAAGTTGTCACTAAGCAGTTATGTAATAGACATGTGATCGTATTGGTTTCAGCAGGCGTTTTTTGGATAAGCTCAGATTTTCGGTGTTACGGAGTAGGCTAATGTCAAATTCGAGAGAGAAAATCGCGATGTAGACGCTGAAAGCAACATCGATGCAAGTAAGAAAATCGAATTAATAAAAAAAATATGTGTATATCCTCGATTAATAAAAAAAAGAGGTAATAAGGTCTCTCCTCCTAGATATTACTCTAGATCATGGAATTTAGAGATCGGATAAATACTATGCATCATGGTTTAGTGATCCAGTTAATTATTCTAGATCATCGTTAGAGATCCGGTTAATTAATCTAAATCATGGTTTGGAAATCTGGTTATTTACTCCAAATCATGGTTTAGTGATCCATTTTCGTCTTTCGATCGAATCTTAAACAAGGAAAATAAATTTATTTCATTCAATATATTAGAGATTACAAGAGTACTTTTTAGTGGGGAATAGTAAACAATTCAATCCATAAACCCTTAGCTCTCAAGTTCTGGTCCCAAATCTCATGGCACAACGTAACCTGCCACATAATGAACATCAAAACATTACGACCATCATGTCAATACAAATAAATTCTATTTTTAATAAAAAATTTCGCAAAATACAAACAATCACAAGATAGCTCTAGCGATACCTTCAATTTTTACAAGATTAAAACTATAAAGATTTATATATAGACTTACTTCCACACTTGGTACCATGAGCGAGAGGCTTCCCACAAAAGGCAGTGACATGAACAACCTTATCCATGTCTATCATTTTCTGCACTGAAGCTGTGATACGGCCACAAGCGCAAAGGATATCTGATCTCTTAACGACTCTACAGCATGCTTCGGACGGGTTCACCTTTGGGCCTGGACGCTGCACGTAGACCGCGCATTCTTTCATCAGACCTTCGATGTCTCCTTGGCACGTTCCTTGCCCTGGAACTAGAAGTGTTCCTGAGATCACAAGGATCATTATTAGACCAATCAAAGCACGAGAACCGATCACCATTTTAGTTTGAATCTTGTGAGTGTATCTTTGAGTTTTTGGTTAAATAAAAGTTGTTTAGGGGTCTTTTATAGTGGCTTTGGAGGTTTAAGGGTTTGTGTTGCATGTGAGGTTATCTTCTTCTTTTTTTTTTTTTTTTTTTTTTTGTGGTTAGACTGTAGACTTAATTAATTAGTTTGATCTTTTCCTATTGGGTTCATGTGACAAAAGACTTGAAATTTTCTGTGAGATTCTAATGAGTTTCCTCGTAACTACAACTATATGGCAGCCAATGCATGTAACTTACATATGAGGACAGATTATAATGATATGTAAGTAAATGGCAAAATAGTATTAAAACCAAAGATGAACCAAAGTGAAAAATTGTGACAAGCTATCTTAATTATCAAAACATAAATTTTCTCCAGAAATCTCTATAGAACCAAGTGAAAGATATGTTTCAAACTGAAAGACTCTGAATCCAATGGAGCCTCTTGCTCTTAATTCGTGTAACGTCATGATGTCATTGAATGGTAACCTTACTCTCTTGATGCTGCCTTTTCTTTTTTTTTTTTTTTTTTTTTTTTTTTTTTTTTTTTTTTTTAATTAATATTATATTAAACATTCCCAAAACTGGGCTTTAGGCTAAAGGGCCTAATAAGAAACTAGGTTACAAAATAACAAAGCCCAAAAACAGGTAGCCGCCGGAGAAGAGATCTGCAACTTGACGGTGACCGGAAACAGGAACCCTAATCTACCATGACCGGCGCTAACAAGAACTCCTCTTTTGCAGCTACGATGTCGACGCACGACTCTCGAGCGGAGTTAGCGAATCCCATCTCAAACCGAAGTCGACATCAAGCCAAGCCCAGAAGTTTTCTCCCGAAATAGATAGAGGCACAGACAACCGGAACCCCATCTCTCAAGAAGAGAGAACACCGAAGCGAACCCTCACCGCCAGCAACCACCCTCCAGAAACTTCGTCCGTGACCTAACCCACTTCGATCCGGTAAGGCGAATGCAAGATCTCGAAAGCTAGAAAAGGATTTGAGGCTCAAACAGATCCAAATTAGCCGGAAAACGAGAGGATAGCCCTCTAGGATCCACAGGATCCACAATTAATCGCCTTGACTAGCAGAGTAAACCCACCGATCCGCTCCTCAACTTCCGCCGCATGTCGCAGCAACCACCAAAAAACAGACGAGCCGTGAGAATAACCGCCGCGAAGTCTCCAAGCGTCCTTAACCAGGAGAAGAATCGACCGGGAACAAACTCACTCCGCCGTGATTTCGCCACAACCGCATCGAGAAACGGATATCCACAACCCAAACCCTGCCGGAGAAGAAGACGTCACACTCCCACATCTCCGATTAAGTACCAATAGCCTCCATGAAGATCCACAAGCAAAGGAAAAAAAAAGATAAAACCTAGATCTACTTTTTGTTGCGAAGAGAGAGAAGAGAGAAAAAGGGTTTCTAGGAACGATTGTCCTTTCCTGCTATTTTAATTCAATGCTGCCTTTTCTCATCTAGAGAGTTTGTGCTTATTACGACGGTCAGTACCTGATAACTTGACAGTCTCCTCATCGACATGGCGAAATCTCGGCAGAACAACCAATGTCGGTTTTGGACGTATGCAGGAGGTGATGAAACACATGGTCCAAGGATCTTTTTTTTTTACATATTTAGTTTTTTCGTTCAAGTTTTTTTGATTATGGTTAAAAAAAATTATTTAGGCGCCGGATCTAACCAATGTTTGAGCCGGGCCTCAGAACAAGTATGACAATCTACATATACATTTTTACAGGGGATTTTTGCATAAAGTCTTTTGGATCCGGGTTGACCCGGTTTTAGTCTATTCGGATCTTGGATAAGCAATTTTAGGGATGTTGTCTTAAAACCCACATTAATTCTTAAATAACACCTAAATTGGAAATATATTATATATATCTAAACTAACCATATTTGTTATTTACCTTAACTACTCCAACCATAATTATTTAACTATTTATTTCTATATAGAAAGAATATGTGATTAAAATAAATATTTTGTAAAATATTGATTTGGGAAAAATTGTTCTTACGAAAATAATTTGTTTTGTTATAAAAATTAATATTTGTTATTTGTAATTAAATTACATAAATAATAATAATAATTTGTCTACACCATCAAATGAAAATAGTTAGTTATTTTATTTTTTTTATTTAATATTACGTAATTTAAAAAAAAAATTCAACAATATAATGTCAATGGGTTTAATTTCTAAAGATTTGAAAATATTAAAAAGATACTAACCAAAAATTATCTATCCTAATTTGTTTCTAACCAATTTGGACACAAATCTTTCAAATCTTTCAAATCTTTCAAATCTTTAATGTGATCACATTTGTTACTAAAATCTCGATTATATTCCTAAAATCTTGAGAAGATCTTCCTTTAAATCCGCAAATTATAATTTTTGAATAAATAAACTAACAATACGAATATTCCTAATATATTCGAGTACTATAATCCTTATTATAGTATATTCCTTATCTAAATACTAAATCTTTTATTTTTAATTCTAATCAAAATTTATGAAATCGGAAATCAATCATGATTTCTTAAACATCCTTAAATTTCGAAATAATCAACAATTCGAATATGCTGAAAAATCATAACGAAATATCTTTATTTACTTAAATGTTTTAGTAATCGTTTATAGCAAAAAAATCAATTCCAGCGCTATTGGTTCTTTAAACTTTTTGATGTACATAGATATTTTGTATTCCATAATTAACTCATTAAAATCTTTGATTTAAATAACTACAATGTGAAAATTAGTATATGTAATAAATATAACATATAATATTTACGAGATTTTCATATACTTGATCCCCAACCCAAATTGGCGAATATATTATTCCTCATAAAATATCTTTAAAAGATTTTTTTTTGTTTCGTTTAGATATTATTCAACAAACTTCCTAAAAAAAATGGAAATATCTTTAATTAGCTTTCCTCATTCATAAATCCCACCATGCATATAGACGTTATTCAGTTGATAATACAAAATCGAATATATTAGGAATCAAATATTTAATTTTCGAATATTTGCAAAATTGTTTTAATTTGTAGGTCAAACCTAAACTTCTCGAGTACTTTTCATTCATCTATATAAAGAAGATCTTTTCAACCATTGATCCACAATACTAAACGTTTTCGTAATAGAGATTTATATGGCTTCTTTTAAACAATGTTCTTAGTACATTTTATATTTCACGTTTGTTTTCTTTTAAAAAATTAATTGTCACCTACTTTTCTTATGTTGCAGCTTTCGATTTTAAGATCTTTGGAAACTATGGACATCATCAACTCCGTCTCCAAAGAAACTATCAAATAAGGTATGCATTAAAAGGTTAGTTAGTCCTTCTTCTTATCTTCAGATACGAATTTTTTAATGTCCAGTATTTTTTTACATTTTCAGAATTTCATGTTTCCTCATAATGTTTGTAAATGATTTTCTTTTATAGGCTAACATAACAAGTCCATTCTATTAATTCATTTTCTTTAACGTAAAAAGGAAATGAATTTGTTAATAAAATAAAGTTCTTATTCTTGGTTAGTATTATTCTAATGTTATGTATTTTAATTGTTTTTATGATATATACTTTTACAAAAAACCTGTGGATCCGAGTTTTGGTTGGTAAGTGTAATTTTTCTAATCTTTTAAAACCTTTTATAACAATTACATGTTTTATATGGTTAAAAATCACATCATATATATTTTATTTTCTTATCCAATGTATTTCATGTTTAATGTTTTCTAATACTTTTTTATATATATTTTGGTTTTGACTAATTTTATATATAAGTTCTTAATTTAATCTATTAAAGTTTCCAAAGAAAACATTTTAAATATAAGTTCTTAATTTAATCTATTAACCTTTATTAAAAGTAAAATATTATAATTATTTAAACTTTTTAAAAATTTAATTTTATAAAACGTTTTAAATATTTATAATATTAGGAATTTTCTAAAGTTTCAAATATTAAATAGTTGAATTTTATAATAATTTGTAAGAAATTTAAACATTATAAATATTTACAAAAGATACGGGACGGTATATTACGGGTGAAATCCTAGATATAACAATCAAAATACTATTATGAATTTTGGGTCGATATTAAATGAAGTTTCAAATATTAGAAATATTTGAATTTTATTGGAAAATGACAAAATGATGTAGATTTCACGGGACAGAGTTATATGGTCGGACGGGTTTGTGGTCGATATTAATACAGTATGATATACTACGGGTTAAAATCCTATAATTAACAATCAAAATATAACTATACAATCTTAAACGCTAAACAAAACTAAACAAATAATATTAACAAAACAACTAAACTTCAAATTTTAAATCTTTAGTTATAAATATCGTCATACAGTGTACCATACATTTAAATCAAACAAAACAATAGCATATATCTATAGATCATCTTAAAAAAAAAATTTTATTATTATTTAATAAAATTATAGACCCGCGGTGTACCGCGGGTTAATATCTAGTCATTAGTATATTTTATTTACTTACCATCTACTTAATTTAATTGACAATCATTGGCGACTTAATTTTATTCTTACATTAAGCCTAAATGTTAATAGAATTTGATGCCTAATCACATATTTCGGTGTGTAATGCGAGTATTGAATTTTTAACTCTTTCGGATTGATCTGAATGTATATTTTTTGTACATAAAAAAAAACTCGTTACAGATATTTTGTGAAAATACTTTAAAAGGCATAATAAACTAAACTGTATTCAACAATAAGTTAGAAATTTTTGAAATTCTGGTTTATATAAGATAAACCAATATTTTTTTGCGGATATAACCAGTAAAGGCTATCAAACTGTGATGTGTGAGCTTGCTATCTATGATTATAAGTGGTGGACTAATCACATAAAGAAAAATGGAAAAAAAAAAACTATTTCTTCACAAACAAATCTCCATCTCTTACACCATAAACCCTAACGACGACTCTCTGTCTCTTTTGATTCACAAAGTATGGCGAAAGCTTCAGCAACAATTATCATTCTTTTGATCTTGTTCTGTTCTTTGGCTTGTGAGGCACGTGTTCGTCTCACTAGTCCTGATCTTCCGACTGATGAGACCGTTCACAAAGTCGAGAAACTTCAACAAGAACAGAAACGTTTCCCGAAATCTGATCCTCACTTTTACCCCAAAAAAAAAAAATCTGATCCTCACACCATTAAAGCACATCTCGAGTGCTTGGAATCTTATGAAACCTTCTTCCCATATTCCACGATGATCCATAACGTCGAAGCTTCTCTCATGAGGATGTAATAACCGTCGTTGTATACTTTGTAATCGTTGTATACTTTGTAACTTTTGTTTAATCTGTAATCAAAACTAAAGGGGACTAGGCCGACCCTTAAAAAAAACAACTGGTCGTGATCTGAAACCGATCACGAGCTCAAGGTAGAGCGAAACCAGTGGCATGATGAAACTTGACACTTACATTTTTTTAAGAATATAATCGATATATTTTCCGACCATCATGAATCTACTTCTTATTTAATTGCATATTTTTAAGCAGTGCGTGGTTCACCTAAAACAAAAACGAGATTGTTGTTGCTTCGATTTCTCAACATCTCTTCTTGCGCAGAGACATCCATTCCTTCAAAACAGGACTGTTTTAGTTTATCGGATATCTAAACCATGATCTAGAAATAACCAAATATTAAAAACCAGCTTATCATTTCATCGCCATAACTTGATTGATTGAACCATGAAAACGAAGATCAGGCCAATGACAAGAAGACATGTAGCATAAGCATGAATTTTCGAATAATAAGTCTATCAAGTAGTAAAATCAGATTAAAACACCCATCTCAAGGAATCATAACAAAACTTCCAGTGTAAACCAGGTACTCTAAAACTATTTACCTATTGAGATTCCCTCCTTCAAAGTTATAATATGAGAACCAGAGTATAGCATCGTGACTTAAACTCAGAAGACCGTACACAAGCCGAGATAAATTTTACTCTCCTTTCTCCGACCATGGAAATCTGCTGCCTTTGAATCACTTACACTTGCTTGTAGAAGAGGACATAAGCTTGGTCGTGCAACACCTGTTTTGTCCCTATGGCAGTCACAGAGGCATCATCAAACCTTAGCCATTGACCATTCTTTCGTCGAGCGTCTGTGGTGTAGTGCCCTTTTGAGGGATCCCATCCATGGTGGGTAATTGTTGCCACAAGTTCATATCTCAAACTCTACAAGAAGAAATTTGAGTAGTTCACAACAGAGGGATATCACATAGAGAGTAAGAGAAATGTGAAGCATAGACAGTTCTGCTTCGGCTTTATACCTCATTGGATAGAGAAACAAGATGGTTGCGGTTTAAGTTGAGTTCAAGGGGAAATTTAACGCCTTTATGCAGCTTAGTACTCCCTTGGCTTCCGTAGCTAAAACGCATTAGGTGCAGTATCATTATCTTTGAGAGTTTCTGAATCTTTATCGACTTACTAGCACTCACTACACCAGTCTGAAATGAGAGAATTCAAACAAGCAAAGAGGTAATTATGGTCCTAAAATCCATAAGAAATATTTTACTACCAGTATCGTATTATGGTCCTAAAATCCCACAGCTTCAATATAGTAAAAAGAGAAATAGTTTACCTTCCCAGTAACCGAGGCTCTATATCCTTCAAGATCTTCTTGGGCAGAAAACAAATGCAACGCGTCTTCTATTCCTTTCACGCCGTCCGGATGAATATCAAGGTGTAGCAAGAGATATGGCTGTACAGTAGCCGAAGCTTTAGTCCCTGTACAATAAATGACATATGAGTGCTTAATGAAACAAAAATTCTATCATGAAAGAAATTTAAAATGATTACAAAAAGTACAAATACCTTTTGCCTTCACTACGCTTTTGAGCTGCCCACCAAATATCTCACTAAGCTCAGACGGGACAAAGCTTTGTGTTCTTGTCACAGCTGATTTGTTTTTGGGTCCAACGGTTTTCCCATTCATCATCATCATCGTTGGCAGAAGAAAATAACCGATGACTTAGAAGCAGTAACTTTGGGGGGACTGTTCCTTGAGTTTCAACAACTCATCATGCATTTGGTCCATTATAAACTCAAAAACTCCTGAGCATCTTCCTGCCTGCCAATACATGCACACAAAGTTAGAATTAGGAACATATAGATTAACTATTTAAAACAGAGGAACATCAAAATTTTAGACTGTGTAAGGGAGTCACTAACCTTGGCCTACCAGACATGTTGTTGAGTACATCTGGGGTAAAATTTCTAAGCACTCCTTCGAACATGGCAGGTCTAAAAGGTCTACCAGCCTCAACAACAGTAACGTTATTTCTGATGCTGGAACTGCTTGGCACATCCAATTCGGAGATGAACTCGGAAAATGCAGCTAAGGTTGGAGAGTCAGCCTGAGATCAAAGAAAATGGAACAATAACGATAAGAAAAAAAATATTATAGGAAATACAATCAAAAGCAGAAAAAGACCAATGCACGTTAGAAACCTTTGGAATATCTTGGAGTTGAATTCTCTGGAGGAGCTGCACAAAAGGGAACAGGAAAGCAACGCTTGCAGAGTTGCATTAAGGAAGCACAAGTTTCCAGCGTTTATTAATCCTCTTGGTGTAAAGTCTTTAACAGGTGGAACAGATTCAGTAGGAACCTTCTGGTTTTTCTTTCTTTGAATGCTGCCAGATGAAGAGTCACTTGAGAAATCTTCATTGTCCAGCGCTTGAAATTTAGAGCTCGAAGCTTTATACACAGGATCACTTTCACCATCTGACATACACAACTTATCCAAACCAATAGGATCTGTCTTCACCGCCACACCATTGTTGAGAGATTTGTTTTCAGAGATCTCTTTTATGATTCCATTTTCTACCACATGCTCTGGAACTCTTGAAGAGAGTTTTCTTGGGAGTTTAGCATCACTATCATCGATCTTAATCCGAGCTGGCAGGTCTAGAAGCATCAAGTCTCTCTTGAGAACACAGCAGAATTAACTGTCCCATCAGCCTGACCTTTCTTCAACTCGCCATTAGTATTTACCGAAGAATTTTCCGCAACAAGATTCAAGGAGCCGAATTGTATACTTCCCACACACTTGTCTTTATGATTCTGAGGATCCTTAGTGGGTTTCTGCTCAAGAAATGACCTAGTTTCATGTTCTGTAAAGGATCCAAACACAAATAGCTGCCATGAATAAAAGAAGAATAGCAAATGTCAGTTTTAAAGGAGAATCATTTACAGAACAATTAAGAAACCAAATGATTAGGAAAGATAACTATAGTCTATCGGATATGCATAGACCTCAGAGAGCAACAATAATATCAACTACAAAATGATCAAAACGAAGCTATAAAAAGATACTATCTCCATGAAACTAAACCACCTAAAACTAGTCTCTTTTTAATTTAGTGAGCTCCAAATGCAACTCTGCATCGTTCTCTAGACCATGAGAACTAAACCTTAAGGGAAGAAACTGAGAGGCTAACAACAAGTAGTAGGAAATTACCTTCTTTTCACTCATATTTGGCACATAGAACGCAACGAGAAGAGATTGGAGAGCAGCACAACAACAACAATAGCCCAAAAGACGTAATCTGATTCAGAGAGAGATCCGAAACGAAAGAAGCATGAGAAATTTCAAAAGCGAAATCAAAAACTAGGGTTTGATGCACCAACAACCCTGGATGAGAGTCGTAGACTTGAGAAGACATGAAAGGGGTAGAGAGACGGAGGAAGAAGAAAGAGAGGATTTGTCTTCTCTGCAAATTCGAAATGGGTAATCATCCGAATTTGGAGGGTGCTAAGTAAGAGAGAGATAGAGAGAGACGGACCTTTCGGGGATTTTGAGAAAAAGAATTAGGGTTAGGTTTCCGCTTCTGTCTTTTGTCGGATAGTTTTGAGGAGGAGGACGGAGCTTAGCGCCGGTGTTTTGGATCTTCTTCGTCTCCTTTTTCGTCAAACGCGTCGTCGTATCTTTTACAATAAAAATCTCGGTTTGATTTTTATTTCACTTTGGTTTAATTCGGTTATTCGACAAAACCATCAAACACTTGTTGTTTACTCCAGTTTGGTCTGAACGGTTGACGATTTGGTGTGACTTCTAAAACCTCACGTGCCTATAATGGTTCCATGTCTCGGGTTCGAAGCTTGTCTGAACCTAGATTTTAATTTATCAAAACATTAGAGAGAGACCAAAAAGCCGACGATTAGTCCACCGTGTGACTTCACCGGTCCGTCATCCTCCTCCTCCGATTAGTTACTCTTCTTCTTCTCCCGTTTCTGATGTTGCTGATTTACAATTTCTATCAGGAAGATGGATTTAAGAGACTTTAGCTAATCAAAGGGCATGACTTTCCCAGATTTTCCGGCAAAAGTCGTCAAATGTGCAAGACTCATTTTCTCCACTGTTGTTGATAAGAGTCTGAAACAACAAGGTTAGTATTGGATTCCTCAATAATATAATATAATAAAGTATGTTGATTGGTTTCTTTCTTCGAATCCTGAGCTCTTATCACATAAAATTGATAAGCTTTTGACTTATTATTGAAAATCATGTAGGTCACGACGACGATGAGCTGCTGCTGATGTGAGAGACCTTTGTTTTTATTAGTCTACCAAACATTAAGAAATAAGAGAGAAAAATAGAGGAAGAAGAAGAAGGAGACAAAACAATGAGTGTGTCTTTGAGTGTGATGTCATTCAATCTTCACGATGATCAACCTGAAGAAAGCCCTAATTCATGGCTCAAAAGGAAGGATTTGTGTCTCACTGTCATCACCAGTTACTCCCCCATTGTTCTCTGTACCCAACAAGGTATTTAGCCACAACGGATCAATGCTTGTTAGATCTTGTTTCCTTCTTCGTATTGGTGATTCAATGCTAGTTAGATCTTGCTTCCTTCTTCATATTGGTGATCTGGGTTCTCCAAGAAGGCTTCTTTTTCCTGAATGCTGGAGATTGGTTCTTGTGCTTTTGCCTTTTGAAGTATTCAACAGAGATGTGATTTTCTTTTTGATCTTTTGTTATCATGTTTACATTGGTTAGGTGTGAAGTCTCAATTGGATTATCTTCAGCAGGGGTTGCCAGGTATAATTGAACTCTCTTGGATTTATGGAAGTCTAATTTCTGCATAAATGGTGTTTGAGTTAGGTGGAATTGAACTCTGTTTGTTTACAGCAGTGTATCAAATGATTTGATTTTTGCTTCTTCTTAAGTTCACAGACTAGTGTCAATCTTGTTATCAATCGTAGACCACTCTTCTTGTTCTCAATCTACTATGTAAATCTATTTGAGATCTAGATCAATTCTATTTTTAGTATATGTTGGTATTGCTTAAATTTTGACAGTCAATTTGTCGATCCGTATCCTTCTTTGCATCAAGTTCAAGTTAGTGTTTTAAGCTACAAAAAAACCAGAGTCTAGTGCACTTAATGCATCTGTTATATGGCAATGGTATGCATGATATTCCACATTTTCACGTGCTTTCTTTGAAATGATGGTGGCTTTGTTTATCTGGTTTTTGTTATTGCGAACGATGGAGCTAGCTTCTAGTTTCACAGGCCTTAATAATACTTCGGTTTGCATTGTTTCCTTGAACTTAAATAGATGGTAGTACTCTTTGCTTGCAGCCTATGATCAATTTGGCATATCAAGAAAAGGACCTGAGGATGCTAATGATGAACACTGCACCATCTTCTTCAACAAGGAAAAAGTATTAATTCGGTTGATAAAACAAAACAATAACACCTTCTTAATAATTAATTTCCCTACTTGACACTATACTTTATGCTAATTGAAGGTAGAGCTGCTAGAGGGTGGAACTTTTTGGCTGTCGGAGTCTCCCTCGGTCCCTGGAAGCACAGCATGGGGTTCCGCAGTTCCTTGTATAGCGACATGGGCCATATCCTGATTACTAGTTCGGTTCATTTTATCTAAACTGTAGTTAGATTAGTTTACGAGTTTGGTGTTTTTGTCCTATATATCAGTATTTTGGTTTTCTTTGACAAGCTGCCTACACATTCCAACTGAAAGGAGCGGAGCCACCGGGATTTTCGTTCCAGATAGTCAACACAAACTTGGATGAAATCAGCCCTCGTGCCCGTAGGCGAAGTGCTTTACTCACATGGCAACACATAGCATCATTACCTCCCACTTTGCCGGTTGTGTACTGTGGAGGATTCAACACACAGAAGGAATCAACAACAGGGCGATTTCTGTTGGGCAGATCTAGGTACCTTAATATCACATTCACAATTTTTCTTTTTACCAATCTTCTAGAGTTTTCTTTCAGGGCTCCTAGGTAATGCAATAATAGCTAAACTACTCTTCACACACTGATCAACTAGTTTCAAATTAAAGCATTTTTACTTATTTGACTGGTGATAAATGGGCGTTTGGGGTTTCATTCAACTTGCAGAGAGCACGGTGTGGTAGGGGACATGAGAGACGCATGGCCAAGTGCCCGAGTAAGAAAAAACGTCGCTCTCGTAAGAACATACCATGATTTTAAAGGTGTGAAACATTTCACCCTCTCATGAGCCATAAAATCATTTATCTCCAAAGCTTCTATATATCACAACATCTTGGGCCTTTGTTCAGGTGACAAGCAGGGAACTGTCGAGTTCTTGAAGCTGATATTCAGAGCGTTATGCCTATGCTGGGACCGACAGACACAAGATCTACATACGGATTGGATACTTTACAGAGGTAGATCTATAGTTCCTGTAATGTGCGAGATCGTAAATGATAAGATTGACGACTTGTATCCTTCATCTCACTACCCTGTGTTTGCTGAGTTTATGCTTCCTCGTTCTGTAAGAATGCTTGAACCTACTCCTCCTGTTTCTGCTCCTGCTCAAGCGGAAAGCTAGAACACATGTCCTCTCTTGCTTAAGGTTTGGACAATGCTGATTGTTGTTGTGCAAATGAGCTCTGTTTTTTCTCGGAGCCTTTATTTATTGGTTTGAGGCTTTGAGCTAAAACTTATTCAAAAGATATTTGAAGAAATTGTTTTGTTTTGCTCCTATTAGTTTGTGTTTTATTTGGTAGGAATTGGGGACAAAGATCCAAGACGAAGTGAAGCGATTTACCACCAACAAGATGCTGAAACATTTAGCTTAGTTAGTTAACTTTTAATTTAGGTTAGCGTTGTTACCGAACACAAGAACATCTAAAAATACCATCAAATGGGTAACTAATCTTTTGACTAATTTAACTCGTTATATTCAAGCGTCACACTTACACAACAAGCAAAACAAAACCTTTACTAAAACCTCTGAGAATGCTAAACTTTTATTTGTTTTTCAGCGATGAGAACGTTAAATAAGAACATCCATCAATTTTAAAACAAGTAAATCACTGAGAGCACAAAGATCACCAGCCTTCATCTTAAGAAGAATTGTTCTGTACCCACTCAACGAGTGTCGCAACTCCAAAACCAGTAGCAGCTTTCTTCTTCTCGTTCCACACTGGTCCAGCCATATCTATGTGCATCCACTCAACATTCTCGCTCACAAACTGCAACCATTAACCAAACCCGGTTCTTCGTTAGAGAACAATAGTGTCAGTATTGAAGTGTGTTTTTTTGTTTCCACTCTTATGATATCCTCACCTGTTTCAAGAAGAGAGCCGCGGTGATGGAATCACCTGCATGGCCTCCCAAGTTAACCATATCTGCCACACTTGACTTCATCATCTCCCAGTACCTCTCTTCCATAGGCATTCTCCATAACTTCTCGCCACTCCTCTCTGATGCAGCAATTACCTCCTTTGCAAGCTCATCACTAGCTGTATACATGCCTGCAGAAATCAAAATCCAAACCAATATTCAATCATCACGAAAGAATGTTATTCTGTCTATTATAAACATAAGACTATGTACCTGCCATTGATGGTCCAAGAGCAACAATAATAGCCCCAGTCAATGTTGCAAGGTCAACAATCTGCAAATATATATAATTCACAAGTTGAGAGAAAAACAAACAGAAAAAATGTATTAATAAGGGAAAGAATCTTTCAATCAATACCTTATCGACACCCTGGTTGCAAGCATAAACTAGAGCATCTGCAAGTGTTAGTCGACCTTCAGCATCGGTATTGTTGACCTGCAATACCGCCAACAATTTGTTTGGCGTAAAAATAACAACGGAAAGCTCAAATCTTTTGAAGCTGAATTCATATGGAAACAGTTACGATACCTCAATTGTCTTTCCGTTTGAGGCTGTGATGACATCTCCAGGTCTCATTCCGGTACCACTTATCATATTCTCACAAGCTGCGACAATAAAGTGCACCTGATTGTGCAAAGAGGCATTTGTTCAGGTATATTCACTTAACTCAGAAACTCAAGCTCCGTGTGATAAACTTACCTCAACACCGGGAGGCTTAATTTGACCAATGGCTTTTGCAGCGCCAAGAACAGCAGCTGAACCTCCCACATCGATTTTCATGAGCTCAATTATCAACTCAGGCCCAATCTTAATGTTGTAGCCACCGCTGTGAACAAAAACCAATAACCAATAAGTATAAAAAGAAAGAGACTGATGCGGCTAACAGATGACAACAGCTCTTGCGAGTACCTGTCAAATGTCAATCCTTTCCCAACAAGAGCAAGTTTGGTTTTAACAGGGCCACTCGAAGGTCTGTAGATAAGGTGGATGAAATGAGGTGGATTAGCTGAAGCAGCAGCTACAGCAAGATATGAACCCATCTTCAGCTCTTTGCATTGTTCCTCGTTCAAGATGTTTGCAGTCATGACATCACTGTACATGGAAGCCAGATTCGAGGCCTCCTCAGCTAGTACGGCTGTAAGATACAAAACAGAATAGAGACAAATGTTTGAAATAAACTTCAACATACAAGATGCTCACATTATAAAAAACATGAAAAGTCTAGACTATGATGCTCAAGAAACAATCGATACCAGGGGTGAGAACATTGGCTGGAGAATTAACAAGTTCTTTCCCGAAAATTACGCCATTAGAAACATGTTCAGCATACTTAAGCTTCTTCTCTAGTTCAGGTCCAGTGCCAAAGCCAATGATATCCACAGTTTTGAGAGATGGTTTCTTTGACTCAGACTTATACCGACTGTCTTCAAACAAACCAAGCACTGTGCCTGTCAAAAGTAAACAACGATTCCAGAAAAAGATCAGTTCCAAAATGGTAATGAAACAAGCCATTCTCAAGTTTTACTAGAAGAAATCACAACCTGAAGCTATAGCTGAAGCAGAACTGAGCTTGGATTCATCAGAAACACTCTCAGAGGAGGCGAGAACAACGGCAACACTGGTAGCTTGAGAAGCTTTAGCAGCTGCAGCCACAGCCTCACCAAGACTTTGAAAAGCCGAAGGAGATGAAGCAGATTTTCCTAAACCAATCAAACCGACCCGCTTTGACCCGAGACCTGGAAGCCTAAGAACTGTAGACTGGCCAGGTTTCCCGGAAAAATCTTCCTCAGACGATACATCAGCTAGAAGTCCACCCAAGTGAGCATCAAGCTTCTTCAGTATCGGGTTTTCGAACTTGGAGTTGGCATCCTTAGTCATATCTTTCTCCGTCACTCCAACCGCGAGTATATCACCTTTCCATTCCGTCACGTCGATCTCCTTCCCGGAAAATGAGATCTGATACAACAAATTCGGCTAATCAGAATCCAGTTAACCACAAAAATTCAAACTCGAAAGCTAATATCTGACTATGCTTTACCATAATCGAATCTATGACTATACTTGACCACAATCCGATAAAACAACACATTGCAAATCAGTGGATCAGGAACAAACCTTAGGATGATCAACGGAGTTAGCCTGAGTGAGGCCGAGAGTAGCGTGTGCGATTGTATGAGACATGGCTTTAGAAGAACAGTAGAGAGGCGTAACCGCGAAAGCGACTTTAAGGCGAGACGGCGACTGGAATCGAACGAAACAAGAGGAGAGAGACGACGGAGAAGAGGAGAAGGAGCGGAAATGGAAGCGAGAAGAAGAAGAAGAAGAAGAAGAAGAAGCAAAGGACGTTACCAAAGTGACCGCCATTTGAGAAGTGTACTGAGTTTCTTTATATTTATTTATAAGGAGAAGAATAGAGGCGGGGATGCAGATATATATTTAGCATGGAGCATTGTTATAACTAATAACTAAATTAAAAGTTATCTCTAAGAAAATTAAAAGTCACACCCAGTCGCGTCCGCCCGCCGGACTCTGCTTATTCTCACTTGTTGACGATGATTATTCTTTTACTTGACTCAAGACTTTTTTCAAATTTTATTGTGATCATGATTCACTATTACAAAACTTATCTTGATAATATATCTGAAATACTTAATTTGCCACTGTTAAGTTGTTGTTTATACAAAACATAGTTTTGATACTATTTATAGAAATTCAAATATTTGAAGGCATTCTTACACGATTTAACTTGTCATACTTAGGTGCACAAAAAAAAAAACTTTTCAGACTTCACACAAGCAATAAAAAAAACCTTTATTAAAACCTCTGATATGTCAAACTTATATTTGTTTTGCAGCGATGAGAATGGAAAATAAGAACATCCATCAAATTTAAAACAAGTGAATCATATCACTCACAATGATCACCACGCTTCATCTTAAGAAGAAGAATTGTTCTGTACCCACTCAACGAGAGTCGCAACTCCAAAACCAGTCGCAGCTTTCTTCTTCTCGTTCCACACTGGTCCAGCCATATCTATGTGCATCCACTCAACCTTCTCACTCACAAACTGCAACCATCAACCAAACCTGGTTCTTCGTTAGAGAACAATATTGTCAGTATTGAAGTATGTTTTTTATTTCCACTCTTATGATATCGTCACCTGTTTCAAGAAGAGAGCCGCGGTGATCGATCCACCTGCACGGCCTCCCGTGTTAACCATATCTGCCACACCTGACTTCATCATCTCCCAGTAACTCTCTTCCATCGGCATTCTCCATAACTTCTCTCCACTCCTCTCTGATGCAGCAATCACCTCCTTTGCAAGCTTATCACTAGGTGTATATATGCCTGCAGAAAACAAAAATCCAAACCGATATTCAATCATCACAAAAGAATGTTATTCTGTCTATTTTAAACACAAGACTTGTACCTGCCATTGATGTTCCAAGAGCAATAATACAAGCCCCAGTCAATGTTGCAAGGTCAACAACCTGCAAATATATTTAATTCACAAGTTGAGTGAAAAACAAACAGAAAGAATGTATTGATAAGTCGAAGAATCTTTCAAACAATACCTTATCGACACCCTGGTTGCAAGCATAGACTAGAGCATCTGCAAGTGTTAGTCGACCTTCAGCATCGGTGTTGTTGACCTGCAATACCGCCAACAATTAGTTTGGCGTAAAACTAACAATGGAAAGCTCTGAACCTTTTGAAGCTGAATTCATATGGAAAAGGTGTTATGATACCTCAATTGTCTTTCCGTTTGAGGCTGTGATGACATCTCCAGGTCTCATTCCGGTACCACTTATCATATTCTCACAAGCTGCGACAATAAAGTGCACCTGATTGTGCAAAGAAGCATTTGTTTAGGAACACTCACTTCACTAAGAAACTCAAGCTCCGGGTGATAAACTTACCTCAACACCTGGAGGCTTAATTTGACCAATGGCTTTTGCAGCGCCAAGAACAGCAGCTGAACCTCCCATATCGAATTTCATGAGCTCAATTAAGCAGCCAGGCCCGGTCTTAATGTTGTAGCCACCGCTGCAAACAAAAACCGTATGGTCAATAACCAATAAGTATTAAAAGAAAGAGATTGATGCGGCAAACAGATGCCAACTGCTCTTGTACCTGTCAAATGTCAATCCTTTCCCAACAAGAGCAAGTTTGGTTTTAACAGGGCCACTCGAAGGTCTGTAGATAAGGTGGATGAAATGAGGTGGATTAGCTGAAGCAGCAGCTACAGCAAGATATGAACCCATCTTCAGCTCTTTGCATTGTTCCTCGTTCAAGATGTTTGCAGTCATGACATCACTGTACATGGAAGCCAGATTCGAGGCCTCCTCAGCTAGTACGGCTGTAAGATAGGAAGCAGATTAGAGACAAATGTTTGAAATAAACTTCAATAGACATGATGCTCACATTATAAAAATCATGAAAAGTTTAAGGCAATGATGCTCAAGAAACAATCCATACCAGGGGTGAGAACATTGGCTGGAGAATTAACAAGTTCTTTCCCGAAAATTACGCCATAAGAAACATGTTCAGCATACTTAAGCTTCTTCTCTAGTTCAGGTCCAGTGCCAAAGCCAATGATATCTACAGATTTGAGAGATGGTTTCTTTGACTCAGACTTATACCGGCTGTCTTCAAACAAACCAAGCACTGTGCCTGTCAAAAAGTAAACAACGATTCCACACAAAGATCAGTTCCAAAAAGGTAATGAAACAAGCCCTTCTCAAGTTTTAATGGAAGAAATCACAACAACAACAACAAAACAAACACCTGAAGCTATAGCTGAAGCAGAACTGAGCTTGGATTCATCAGAAACACTCTCTGAGGAGGCGAGAACAACTGCAACACTGGTAGCTTGAGAAGCTTTAGCAGCTGCAGCAACAGCCTCACCGAGACTCTGAAAAGCGGAAGGAGATGAAGCAGATTTTCCTAGACCAATCAAACCGACCCGCTTTGACCCGAGACCCGGAAGCCTAAGAACTGTTGACTGGCCAGGTTTCCCGGAAAAATCTTCCTCAGAAGAGACATCAGCTAGAAGTCCACCCAAGTGAGCATCGAGCTTCTTCAATATGGGGTTTTCGAACTTGGAGTTCACATCCTTAGCCATATCTTTCTCCGTGACTCCAACCGCGAGTATATCACCTTTCCATTCAGTCACGTCGATCTCCTTCCCGGAAAATGAGATCTGACACAGCAAATTCGACAAATCAGAATCCAGTTAACCACAAAAATTCAAACTCTGACTATGATTGAGCATAATCGAATCTTATAAAACAACGCATTGAAGTAAGCAAATCAGTGGATCATCAACAAAGCAGTCACTAGAATCGAGTTTAAACACATAACAGCGAAATAGAATGATGCCATAAGGGGATCAGGAAGAAACCTTAGGATGATCGACGGAGTTGGCCTGAGTGAGACCGAGAGTAGCGTGTGCGATTGTATGAGCCATGGCTCTAGAAGAAGAGTAGAGAGGCGTGACGGCGAAAGCGACTCTAAGGCGAGACGGCAACTGGAATCGGACGAAACAAGAGGAGAGAGACGAAGGAGAAGAGGAGAAGGAGCGGAAATGGAAGCGAGAAGAAGAAGAAGCGAAGGACGTTACCAAAGTCACGGCCATTTGAGAAACCCACTGAGCTTCTCTTATTTATAAGGAGAAGAAGCCGCCTTCTCCTCTTGTGCTTATCTCTCTCTCTCTTGTTGCCGATGATTATTCTTTTACTTGACTCACTATTTTTGCTACTATCCGACCCGACCGTTTTCCAGCCTGTATCCGACCCGCCCGAGCTTAACCATGGACTTACTACTTACGTACTCGTTTAGCTTTTTAATTCTTTTCAAATGTGTTAATGTGATGAAGATTCATGAAATATGCTTTGGATTAGGAAAACTGCGGTAAAATCTACATAATGAATATTTCCAAAAGAAAATCTAGACGAGATTATTGATGTACAATAATACTTAATTTGCCACTGTTATTTTTTTGGCTCCAAATTGATATTTTTAAAGTTCTTTATGCATGTTCATACAAAAAATAGTTTAGATACTGCTCAAATTTCAAATATTTAAAGGAACCTTACACGATTTTCCGAATTGATAAAAGAAATTTTTAAACAGTTTCAAGTACATTATCAATTCTGTGAATCATTTGTGGATGAGAAACTGGCTGCCATAGTTGCAATAAGAATCACCTGAGCTAAGAGTCATAGTGGAACAAATCGAGATTTTGAATGTTATGTGACTAACAGTTATTACCAATTTACCACCCAGTGTCATATCTGTGACTGAGACTTGCATGAAGAGGAAGCAAATAAAACCATAACTAGACCACAGTAGTACAGTACAAACTACAAAGCATAGAGAAGATAAGGAGAGAGATGTTTCCGCAAATCTTTATTTCTGAAAAAGAAGCAACAAACAGCTCCCAAAAGCCTGAGCCAGTTTAAATACAAATGAAGAGCAAAATCAAACAGCGAGGAGAAACAAGACAGTGAAAGGCAAATCACATTTCATATCTCAGGAGCCTAGTTAATTACCACTAACTACCAAGAAGGCATTTTCATCCTTTCAACGACTTTTCAATCTAGTTCTTACTCTTACTGAACAGCAAGTGATGGATAAACTTACTTCAAATGTTTCGGCATCAGCAAAAAAGAAAGAAGCAAAATTTATCTCTAAGCAACTAGCTCAGCCTTCGATTGTTCTGTAACACCTTCCTTGGAAGGCTTAGAGATGATCTTTGGTTCTGGTTTTTCAATTCCTTGTATATCGGTTATTCTCAACTTCGTCAATTCCTGGACATAAGTGTTGAATGGTCAAAATCAACAATCATAACACAGAGGAAAGAACTAGAAGAAGGCAAAGATGAAACATACACACTGTCTAAACAAGAGAGTTATAAAGTATACCTGTCGATGTCCTCTCGTTCTCCTATAATTCTTTCTTCGTTTCTTTTTGAAAATGAGCACTTTTTCATCCAACGCCTGTCACTCATCAAGGAAAAACTAGTTAAGAATGCTGGTACATGAGTAAATCCTTCTACATTCGAAGCCCATTTTAAAACAAGCCATTCAGATGATGTTGAGATAGATGAACACTAATCTAATAACTTGTTGTCCATAAATATTCTGTAAGACTTTCACATTCTGATCAGCAGATGGTTTGAGATAGTTTCTCTCCGTCATCGGATTTCAGTAAGTAAACTCTCATCTATCCTCTTTTCAATTGTAAATTTTTCTTAAGCACAGCTTCACTAGTATTAGAAAACCCCAAGCAAGTCAATGAGACACTTACATGCTCTTCAACTACAGCATGAACAGTCGCATCTGGCAAGATAGGCCTACCAATAATTGTCTGGCTTGCTGAGCCCAATAGAAGAACCTTGGTCAGTTCCAACTGCAAAGGGACATAACGAGAAAAGCTTTAGCAACAATCATAAATCCTAAACACAAATGCAAAGGTTCTTCCTTCTTATGAGAGATACAGTAAAGTCTAGCACTTTGGAGAGAAGAATAGCAAAGATTCATGAAGAAGAGCTTGAAGCTAGCATACCTTATCATTTATGTCACAGAATTTCAACTTCTCTGTGAAAATGGAGTCCCCATTGCTTACTTTAAACTGATGCGAACCAATCTACAGGATAACAATAAACATTCAACATCAGTGAGAGTGTGAAATGAAACTAAAGGATTTATTGAGAGATCACAGAGACGAAACCTGAACAATGGCAAACACTGGTTCATAGGGTTTGAAAAGTCTCTCCGAAGGTTTGAGTGGACCCATCACCTTGTACCCTATCTCAGCCGCCTCCTCCACTTTCTCCGCCGGTGAATATTCCCTTTCTACTTCCATCTCCGCCGAATCCTCAAAGTCCTCCCCCTCCTCATCATCATCATCATCCTCTCCTTCACTGCTTTCTTCATCTTCATCAGTATCTTTTGTATTCGAAGAGAAACAACGATCTTGAGAGCGATACCAAAGACTGTACCACGGCAAATTCCTAGTGAGAGATCGATTCGGAATTACAGTCCCATGAGAAATGCTGGTCCCGGAAAGCTCGATCCCAGGAAATGAAGAGATCGATCGCGTCTGGATGATGGAGTAAACCGTCGTAGCGCGGCGGCTCAGCTCACGAAAGCATCGAAGGCTCGCCATCGGAGAGCACGAACACACTAGGGTTTACACAGAGTAGAGAGTTTGGGTTTTTGTTCTGGTCTTTTAGTCCCTTTCAGGTTTCAGAAGACCCTCTAGCCGAACCAGAGTCATATATCCACCAAAATTAGCGATTTATTTATCAAAATTAACATATACCATTAGGTCCATTACACAGACAAAAGTTAACGTATTTAGTTGGTAATCTTCATGGGTTTTTTTTATTATTATATAACATGAAGGAGGCGAAAATTGAGTCGAAGAACTCTCTAAACTCATAAATTACATATAATCAGCATTGCTTGATTTCGAATCCAATGCTCAACAAAGTCCTAGCTGATTCCATCACTTTCTCGCCACCAACATCCAATGCTTCACTGCCCTGCTTCTCACTTTCTCGTCCCAACGAGCACTGGCTTGAAGTGGGAATGTTCACCTGATCGTCTGGCCTGGTTCTCATTGATGTTGGAGCGGCTGCAGCTACGAGCATTGAGCTTGGAGGACCATGGCGTTTCTTAGGCACCGGCATGTCGTGGTTGTGTACTCCTTTGTATGTGATTATTACTGCTGTTGTGTTCTCTACTGCTGTCTCAATGTGTTTACGAACTGGACATCCCGCTGAAGTACATCGGTAGTAGTTCCTGGATGTTTGGAACAGAACAAATCAATAACCATGCGTATAAGTTGTCATATGTGTATAAAGAGATGGGTAATGAGTTTAGTTTCTAGACCTTGGATGAGGATTTCCTTTCACCATTTTCTGCCCGTATTTACGCCACCTATATCCATCACCACAGATCCCAATATCACCAGCTGCGTGTACTACGAATTTATTTTTCTTTCCAGGTTTGGAGACAGAATCTGAACTTTGTGAATTATCCTTTTTCAGTCTGAAACACAGACAAAGAGAAAAGCGAGAGAGAAGAAAGTCTATTAGTTTCATCTTTCGAAGTGAAGAGTAAGCACGGAAATCCAAAATTCTACAAACTTGCCTTCGTTTTGGCTCTGGTTCCTCCACAGCTTCGTTCTCACAGTTCCTCTTCCGTTCAACGATTGTTTGCAACTCACAGATGTTTTCTTTAGTAGAAGCAGACGGATCTGAACCGCTAGGGACAATTGTTAGGTCTTCTACTACTGTATCATCCTCTGAAACAGGCCGGACAGCTGTTGTAACTCTAATCTCTCTCGGGGAGAAGCTATTCTTCCGGGGAGGTTCATGACTATGCAAACCTTTGTTAACAATCTCTACCACATTGCCTGAATCATTGGAGCATTCAATTTTCTTAGCACAACATTCGGTATACGTACACCTGTAGTAGCTTCGTGAGCCCTTGGGACTCTTAACCTGCTTCTGTCCATATTTTCTCCAATTGTAACCATCACGAGCCGGTGTCCTAGAAACAGGAGTAACCGACAATCTGTTGTCCACCCGAGAATCTGATCTTTGCTCTTGTTTAGTTGGAACTGAAACCAGTGATAAATCTTGTGCAGCTGAAGCAGTTGCAGGAACCGAAGAAGATAGAGATGGATTCACTGTTAATGAATCTGTTGATGCAGCCAAAAAGGGAGATGTTTCTACCTCTCGGTTTTCTTCCACTTCATCAACCGGTACAATCGCACTTACGACAATTTCCTTGACGCTATCAGTCTCCTGCCAATGTGATACAAAAAGAAGTTAAATGTCATGCCTTGAAAACAGTGATTCTTGTGCTCAAAATAACCTAATAAATCAGACACACTTAAATGTAACAGATCAAACTAATACAGATAACTATTAGTCCTCTTCCCATTGTACTCGTATACAGATTGATCTTGGCCAATTATGATTACTCCTAATCCACATGAAATTGTATGATCACTAAACGAGTAACATCGAGAACACTGAAGTGAATTTTTTATTTCAAAACGTCAAGTTTTATGATTTCTAGCACAATCAATGTCGATGAGGGAATCAAAGAAGAAGAGTCACGAGCAAATTCACCTTCACTTCTCCTACATCTTCACCATTTGGTTCCTCAGACGAATTTTCTCGAACACCTAGTAAACAGAAACATCATTTCGTCAAAAATTAAACTCCCGAATTAAAAATAAAATAAATTTTGCGGAAAATAAACCGTTACCTTGAACCTGATCCTTGCCTAGGGTTTCTGGCACAGCCTCATCATGTAAATCTTCCATACACGCACCAAGTGATTCCTCCTCGTCTCTGAGTTGACTCAGTCCATTATCCAGCTCCTTCTCCGGCTCCACTTTCTCGCTCATCTCCACCGTGCATACCTTAGCAGCTTCGTCGATACCAGTGTCTTCCATGGACGATTCTCTTTGTCGTTTTTTCTCTATCTCGTGGGTTTTGTCGGAAGAGAGTAAAAGAAAGAAACGAACAAATTCTCTAGGCAAACTAAAAGGTAGCCGCTTTCCGACCGACTGATCTCCGGAATAAAACGCTGCGTTTTTGGTCGCTTATGCCTTCTCTGCTTTAAAAGTAAAAGATACCAAAAGAGAAAGAGAGAGAAGGGGCATTAATGTCTTTCAGTCTTTGTTTGACTGTAGAAGATAGTCTCTTTTTAACTTTAACAAACTCCGTTTATTTCTCCGTTGCGTCACGTCAAATCATTGACGTGTTCCGTTTAGTTTACTATGTAAATTTTTATCTAATTATTGTATGATTAGATTCTAAATGTGCCTCGAATGCACCTGAGGGAATCTAATCTATCTAGGATGTTTGTTTGTTTATCATGTGATGTGGAGTTAAATAGCATAATAAATATGGTCAATGATTTACGATTTTGAGATATCAAAGGTACATTTGTTGTTGTGTTGATTCATCTAGTTTTAAAACATGACTGACCCCAAAAAGATTAGTACAGTTGGGTAAATTACTTACTTTGTAGAGGAAACAACTGCAAGAAAAGTGGAGTTTGTTTCGCGTTCTTCCAAAAAAGTGACTGAAAGAGGAAAAACAAATTTGTACTTTATGTGTGATAAGTGAAATCATTCAGCACGAAAATAGCAAAATATCCCAATGAAAGAAAAAAAAAACGTTGTTGTTTGTATTCTTCATTTTCTTCAGGGCTTCTTCTATGGCCCAAATATTCTCATTTCAGCCAAAAAAAAGAAAAAAAGGATCAGTTAATGGGCTGATATAGAGCTGTCAATTGGTCTTGACCATGACCAAATGATCTTGTCCAGTTGGACACTTTTTTTTTGTTGAAAAAAATGACCAAGCCCAAAAGTGACCAAGCCCAAAAGTGACCAAGTCCAAAAATGACCATGACCAAATAAATATGTCCATGGACAGAGAAAAACAGTTTAACATCACAATAATCCAAAATGACTAAGACCAACATTGTAATTAGAGACATCATAAAAACAGTTTAACAAAACAATAATCCAAAAAGTTTAACATGACCAATTGCAACAATCTTAAGCTTCTTAATTCTCCTCTTCTTTCTCCTCTTCGTCCTCCTCTGGATCTGCAATTACAACCATTAAATCAAAGATTCAGTCAATTTAATAAACTGATTACTCCTTTTGATAGAATCTGAAGAGAAAGAAGCAAGAACCTGTTTGATTTAAAACAAAAAAAAAACACAAATCAACGTACTAAAAATTAGAGCTACAGAAGCTAAAAATTCTGAGACTAGAGCTACACAAGGTAGAGAACGTCATGCTTGATAAGACTCTATAATTAAACACAAGAGCTGAGCAAGAGCAACAGAGTAATTATAAACACAAATCAACACAAACCCATAAACACAAATCAACGTACATACGCATAAACACAAATCAACGTACATACCCATAAACACAAATCAACACAAACCCATAAACACAGTTACACAAATCGTGAATCAACACAAACCCAGAAAAGTTTTTCAAAAAACCAACTTAGAGAAGAGAAGAAGAGACGAAGGAACCCACCAAGCCTCAAATCCGAGATCGTCTCTGAGATCGTCTAAAATCGAGAGAGAGAGAAAGAAATTTGAGAAATGAGATTTTGATTGCAGATCTAATTTTCCCCCAAATATTCATAACCCTAATTTTTAATGATTGTTGGACAGCCCATGTCCAAATAAGTTCGGACCATTTACGTACGGGCCTAATTGGTTTTTAGTCCATATTAACCATTTTCATTTTGGGCTTGACCAAAATAAGACCATTTTTATTTGGACCGGTCTAGTCCATGGTCCCAAAGCCCATTTGACAGCTCTAGGCTGATATCTAGATAGGCTTCGGGAACGTTCTCACGGACCAAGTTATAATAGCTTTGAATTACACGAAATCTCGACCGTTGGATAGTCGACAATATCTAAAAGCATCCGACGGTTATAACATGCTCTAGTAGGTCCCACCATGTTCCAGTTGGGTTTCTTATGTTTTAAATGCCCTGAGCAACGGAAAAATCAAAAATGTCCGAGCAAGACAGATCCTTGTTTCTTCAGGGAATCTCAGTTTTTTTTTTTGGACTACAGAGTCCAGATCATCGAATTCAATTTGATTAATCATTAATCAGATTTCATTTTCTTATCCTTTCCCGGGATTCAGTGTCTTCGAATCCGATCGAATTTCGGAAGAAAATTTTCCCGGAAATTTGATTCCAGCTTTCCCGGGAAAATTTCTTGCTCAATTCGCTTCCTTTCATCGATTTCACCTATATTTCAGAAATCAAAGATAATGGGTTTATCAAATGACAGGATCAGATTCAACGTTGGTGGTAGAATCTTCGAAACGACGGCGACGACGCTCGCTAACGCAGGTCGCGGTTCTTTCTTCGGAGCATTATTCGACGAAAATTGGAATCTTTCGCAACCCGACGATCTCTTCATCGATCGGAATCCTGATTGCTTCGCCGTTCTTCTCGATCTTCTCCGAACAGGAGACCTCAACATCCCACCTAATATTCCAGAGCGTCTCCTTCACAAAGAAGCAATGTTCTACGGCTTAATCGACCACTTACGAACCGCAAAGTGGGGACCTTTCGACGGTAACAGACTCCACCTCTCTCGTTCCGTCACCGGCATAGCTCCCGGAGACGGAACGGCGATAAGAGCTGGTCCAGATGGTGGATGCTGCGTAGCTCATGGCAGCGTCGTCCATGTGTTTGATTGGATGCTTGAGGAGCACCCAACGATTAATCTTGATTACCAGAGAGTGAACGATGTGGGTTGGATTGATTCTGGTAACATTGTACTCTCTGCTTGTGAGAGATTAGGAAGAGGAGATGGAGGAATGGGATTGTTTAGCTCATCTTCTGGTGAGCTTAGGTATAAGTTTCAGGTGAGTCATGATAATCAGATTAAGAGTTATAGTGCTGGAGCTTTGAGTTTTAGTCCTGATTCTAAGATCTTTACGAGCTGCAAAGGAAGAAGCAATGAGTATGGAATTGGAGTTTGGGATCAAATTACTGGAAAGCAACTAGATTTCTTTTACGAGAGTCCTGGTTGGTCTTTAGGAGATGCTGATAAGCTGCAATGGTTGAGTGGTAAGAATTGTCTTCTTGTAGCTACTTTGTTTCCAAGGAAAGATAATTGTTATATTAGCTTGTTGGATTTCCGGGACAAGAACATGGTCTGGTCTTGGTCTGATATCGGGTTTCTTGCAACGGCGGAGGAGAAGAGAGTGAGAGATGCGATAGCCATGGAAGAGAGCAATTCGATATGTGTGGTGAATGAGTTTGAGGATCTAGGTTTTATTGATCTGAGAATGGATGGAGGAGGGAGTAGTGTGAGGTGGAGTTCTAGGAGCAGGTTGATGAAAAGCAAGATGCCTGATGAGCCTTGTTACCCTAAACTTGCTTTGCACGAAGGCCAGCTCTTCTCTTCTATGAATGATTCCATCTCTGTGTTTTGTGGATCAGACTGGGTTTTGACTTCTAGGTTGAAAAGAAGCTATGGTGGCTCCATCTGTGATTTCTCCATTGGTGGGGATCGGTTGTTTGCGTTGCACAGTGAGGAGAATGTGTTTGATGTGTGGGAGACTCTGCCTCCTCCCATCATCTGATTTCACATTTTGCAAATCTTGCCTTAGTCTGGTCTGTTTCTGTTGCTTCTGGTTTGCTTCTTTTGTTTATGTTTTAGGGTTGTTAGAAAAACTATAGGATGAGAGAAATAGCAATAGTCAATAGAATATAAACATAGAGAACATGATCATAGAGTTTTGTTAGAATTGATATTGATACGATTTTAAGTTTCCAGTTTCAGGTTGTGTTCTGTTTTGTCCTTACATGACTCTTTCTCAATGTAAGAAATTAATCCTCTTTTGACCTTTAGCTTTTAAGCTGCTTTCATGGTGGTGTGAACTGTGACCGGTCTCAGATTTCTAGGGTTTTGGGATTTCGCTCCCTCGGTTTGGACATGTGAGTGTCTTTTCGCTCCCTCGGTTTGGACATGTGAGTGTCTTTTGTTGGACAGTGCATGACTTTGTCTTTCCACTTTCCGTAAAGATGTCCCAAGAATTTTGCTTTAGCTTTCTATTCTCACTTTTTCTTTTGGCTTTTTTTCCATGACACTTTCGGAAATATTGCAGACAAAGTAAGTAGATGATGTATATATCTTCAAAGATTCTCATCTACTAAGTTTTCATCACACTACAGTACATTGCAAACTATATAGACTGTTTAATCTTCTTATAGCTAAGAAACTGATAAAAGAATTGCAATTGCTGAGATAATTTGACCAGTTTCTCTCTTCTGATAAGATTGGAAAGAAATAACAGTATAAAGCGTTGGTGAAGTGTTAGAGAAGCTTATCGCGTGAAAAGCTAACATATAACATCGGCGACTGCAAAAAGATATTGAGATTTCAAAAGACCAGTTTGAGACCATGGCGAATCAGGCTGTGTAGTTAGGCATTGCTTTCTTGAGGAAGGTTATTGGCTGAGATTCTTCAGGGGCTAACCGGTCAAAAGGAATATAGTTCTCCTCTTTGTCATAGACATGACACACAGTCATTATCGTCTTCATCAAGCGCCAGTTCCATGTAGCCAAGTTTGTATACTGCAACAACACCCCAAAAGAAGTATCCCAGGAAACTTTTAGTGTCTTCTTAACTTCCCAAAGGAACACTTTTCTGTTGTGGTTCAAATTACTGTCATGTTATTCACAACAAATTAACGGGATAAGAAAGTGTTTAGTACCTTTCCCCAGTTCTCTTGTATAGACTCGTGAGCTGCACGGAGATTGTAGCTTGGTATTCTTGGGCTAATATGATGCGGGATGTGAACGTTGATATCATGGCAGAGAATTTCAATCCTGTCACAACACAGAAACATTAGTACATATGAAACCAAACAGGAGCTCTCAGCAACTTAACCATCTGAGCAAGTGGGATGCATTACCAACTAGGGTAATCACAATGAACAGTTCCATTCAGCTGGGCCTGAGCCGCGTTCCACTCATCCGCAGGCTTGAAAGGAATGTGTGGAGCCGTATGATGAACCATTGTGAATGTGCTCATCTATAGAGAAACAATAGTGCGTAACCAACTTGGTTTTGGTTGCTATATCGAAAAAGAGGGAATAGAGAAAAGCATAAGATAGAAGCATTTACCCAGAAGTGATAGCCCAACCACGGCATTAACCAGAATTTTACCCATCCCAATAAACCAACTTTGTATACGATCAGTGGCCACCCAACGGCCATGAAGGCGAAAACACAAGCCAAACTTATCTTCACCCTATTCACCTCGCTCGCTCTGAACTTTTTCAGATTGAAGTGCCAGTTCACCCTATTAGAACGCTTACTATCGTTGAGTAAACAGGTATACAGAGAAGAGAAAAAAAAAAGAAATGGAACAAATTGATCACTGTGTAAGAGTTAGTCTATATATACCAGTGAGCTATGGACAACCAAGGTCTAATTGGGCCATATCCAAAAATGATTGCCTTTCGCAGCACGGGTGATGAATCAAACTCCTCTGGTGGAACTGGCTGCCAAGCTGTGTCATGAACTAACCTACAGAGAGCAAAGCGGAATCATGAGTTCCTATCTCTCATTCTATTGTGGATATCTTTAACAGTCTAAGAAAGACTTACATGTTGGTTTTGGCGTGATGACGGTCGTGCTTAAACCGCCATGGCTCATATGGGTAGACAAGTGGTAGGAAGGCGAGAGTACCCACAATGTCTTCCACCAATTTGTTCTTTGAAAATGACTTATGTGCACAATCATGACCTATCACAAAGAACTAAGAAAGAAAAATCCAGTTAGACAACAGTAACAAGCAAACACAGAGAAGAGAGACAGTGGAGGAGAGCTTACCCCGGTAATTGCAGTTCCTGTCCATGCCCAAGCCAACGGTAGCAGATACCACGGCGATTTTGCAATCATGAAGAGCCCCAAAGTATATGAAGTCACAGATATCAACACAGACTTCCAAGCTTTGAGATCATCAATCTCGAACACCTGAAAAGAATTGTATTCCAAAGAACGAGTAAGGCGAAGAAGTTCCATGGCAATCACACATAAGGCTTATTGAAAATGCCATACCTCTTTGGGAAGTGTATCCATGATATCTTTTAAAGTGACATTATCAGGAAGATCTTCTCCAATTTGTTTGAATCCATAGCTTTCTGCTAATTGTTCCCTATCTTCTGCACTGTCAGCTGAAGGCGGTGCGACTGGAACCGCCACCGCTTTGATACATCCAATCCTCCTTTTGACAGGAGCTACACATCTTCTACTTCGACGGGTGCTTCCTTTTAAAAGAAGATCAATCGGCCTCACAGCATATATACCTGTAAGCATCCACCAACAAAAACAAAATAGAATGATTCATTCACTACATTAGGCACAAGAACTAACTGCATTCATCATAATTGCAATCCAAAGAACACAAACAAACCCCTGTAACAAAGACAAGAACTTTGCAGAGCATAAAACATATATAAACCCCGAAAAAAATTCACTCTTTATATTGCCTATCATTGATTACATCTATTGAAACTCCATAATAAGCGTACACAAGTATACTCGAAGCTCCCATTTCCAAATCCCATGTAATAAGTTTGAGAAAAAAAAGAGGGGTTTTGAGGAGAAAGAAAGAGTACCAGGAGAAACACGAGCAGAAGAAGCTGCAAGCTTAGGACCCCTAGGAAGACATTGTTGTGGGCCCTGAGAAACCAATAGCAAAGAAACAAATTCATTATGGGAAACTCATCAACTAGCAGAGATGGGCAATAGAGAAGTTGGAAAAATGAAGCCTTTTGATTTTGGCTAAGGAAATTGAAAAAAAGAGTACCGTGAAGGCGAAGAGAGAATCAGCAATTCTGGAAGCCATTGGACAGGACGGAGAAAATGCAGAAGAAGCGACCCCCGAGAGTTTCTCCAACAATATGATTTATGAGATTGAATGGCTGTGAAGAGCCCTCACCTCTTCAAACTTCTTGAGAAAATTGGACTTCCACAATTTTAAGTTGGGTTTTTGTTTTGTTTTGTTTTTCAGAAACTAAAATTCTGCATACTCGAAAATCGAAATAACGATTAATAATTTAATATCGAATATCCCTTTTTTTTTGTATATCCGAAGAGAAATAAAACAAATGGTTATAAAAAATACAAATGGTTAAGTAGTCTTATTATTGTCTTTGTTATAGGGTTTTCAATTTCAATGGTTAAGTACTATTGCAAAAATACTATTTGACACCAAAAAATAAAAAGGTATAGATATTTTTCTGTTAAAGATAATTAACATTTTTAAACGCTAAAATCTATACATTAAAAATGAAATTTTTTAAAATCAAATCTAAATATAACATATGTCCTCATATAAACCTAATTTTAGGTCCTTCATTAAAAAAAATACAAAAACAAACTAATTTCAGGTAGGCAAGTGGGAAAAAAACTGATTTTTTTGGTTAAATTTTCATTCTAAAAAAATCAAAAAATAAAAAACATTAGTATAGATGACAATGATTTTTAAAAAAAAATCAGAATTGGAGTCTATGTATATTAATTTATTTTTTTTGGAGTCTATGTCTATTAAATTTAGCTTGTTCACAAATACAATTGTTTTTTTAATGAAAGTTCTACTATATAAGTTCAGTTTCGAGTTCGCGATTTTTTAGTCGCTCTCTTTTGGAAAAATCATTGCCAGCTACACGAATTATACGCCAACACATCACCACACATGCAAACTATTTTAATGTCTCGCTAACTACACGAACTATTGGTATTACATACGGACATCCCCGAACTATCATCGGTTATGTGTGCAACACCATAACCATCATTTTCAGATAATATAAATGTCTTGTTAACTACACGAAGTATTTCTTTTTTTTGTCAACTACACGAAGTATTTTCCATCAAATTTTTTTTAAAAAAGTAATTAAAAAATAAAAAATAACTAAAAAGTAAATATTACACTATTATAAATTATATATATATATATTATAACTTTTAATGCATTATAATTTTAAGTTAAATTAATTTAACTAATTTAATATTTATTATATTAAATTGTTAAAAATTTAAAATAGTCACTTAGTTAAATTATACATCACTATAAGTTAAATAAAACTATATAATATATCAATGTAAATTATATATACCATAACCATCATTTCCAGATAATATAAATGTATTTTTAACTACACGAAATATTTCCATCATTTTTTTAAAACTAAATTACAAAATGAAAAAATAACTAAAAGTAAATAATACACTATTGTTAATTATATATATGCATTATAACTTTTAAAGTTTAAATTCTACATATGCAGTATCCCTTATAATTTTAAGTTAAATTAATTAACTAATTTTTAATGCGCACATATGTTTTATATGAAATTAATTTAACTAAATTTTTAAAAGTGTCACTTAATTAAATTATACATGTTCATTATAGGTTTAAGTTAATTAACAAATTTTTAATGAACACATATATTTTTTATGGAACTATTTTAGTCTTTATTACATTAAAATTTTAAAGTTAGAATAGTTATAATGTACATATATAATTTACATTGATATATTATATAGTTTTATTTAACTTATTAGCTAGTTTTTAAAAAAAATTGATGAAAATACTTCGTGTAGTTGACAAAAAAAGAAATACTTCGTGTAGTTAACAAGATATTTATATTATTTGGAAATGATGGTTATGGTGTTGCACACATAACCGATGATAGTTCGGGGATGTCCGTATGTAATACCAATAGTTCGTGTAGTTAGCGAAACAATAAAATAGTCTGCATGTGTGGTGATGTGTTGGCGTATAGTTCGTGTAGCTGGCAATGATTTTTCCCTCTCTTTTTTAAAAACGGAATGAAGAGAATAATATACGTTGATGTCAAATAAACAAACAGAAAGAGAGAGAGAGAGAGAGAATAATATACGTTACAAGTGACGTGTAATTGTTCATGTCATCAAATTGCCGTGTTTTAGATCACTAATTTGTTTTGAGTTGTATTGAAAACATGCGTTACGAGTGATACGTGTATATCCTAAGGATATTATCCTTCTATATACAAAAAATTCTTGTCGACGAAAGAAAAATTATGCAAAAAATTATTTTTATCAAATATTATTATTAGACGAGAAAAATCAAATATTATTATTCAAAACAACAACAACAAAAAAAATAACTAGTAAAAAGTAAAATAGCATCAGCTTGACATGAAAAGTCCACAAATGCGAGCCAAATTGATAAGGACATCACATGATTCATTAGCTTGACATGAAACCGACTAATATCAGAAACCCATATTTTACGGCTTATTAAGGTTGTTGTTCATAAAAACTTCAACATTCTTTTTCTTTTTTTTTGTTATTAAACGACCCTTACAGAGAGTGATCGGAAAAGTTAGGTTAGACAATCGCTACAAAGTTAGGTTTCAACATTCTCACTCTTTAATAGTCTCACATTTCTTAGTTACGTTCGTGAAATAGCATTCATTTGTTTGCTTAGCGATTTCTTGTCTCCGCTAAGTTGTATAAAACCATGCTACTCATCTTCTGCTTCTTTAGATTCAGGTAACTTCTTCTTTTACGATCGACACAAAAGCCAACCTTGGTTTACCTAAAGATAAGATTTTTTCTTTTTGTTGTCCTTCAAAAGCAAATTGAAGAATGTGTCTTTTAAATCATTATGGGCTGATGAGCCCAACTATATCTACGAAAAAAGAAATCCAGCGATTAATAGAGTTGCGACAACACACGACCCTGATACACTAATGCACGAAAAGTCCATAAGATGTGACCCAACTTGAATGGAAAAGGAAGATAGCTTGCCACGACTCACGAAGTTGTTCATGTCTTAAAATTATGTTTTACCCTCTTAACTTGATAGTTTAGGTTCGTGCTGAATCCGCCAAAATAACATTAGGTCTAGAGTTTTCTTTTCTTTTTTTTTTTTTTTTTTTTTTTGTGCAACATGGTCTAGATTTTTCTTTGGAGCATTTGGAGACTCTAATCTAACTATATAAGAAAAATATTATTTTTCAAATCCTGCAGACCTATGTGAATTTCCAAGTAGCCAAATGAGCTAATGTGTCTAATTAAGAATATTTTTCAGATCCTGCAAACCTAGGTTGATAAAGCGACCAATCACTTGTTTGGCCAATCCAATTTGATTACCGTCAAGTAAAAGATGTGCTATATCTTATAATTGAGTGACACTTTCTAATCCAAAAGTATCACACACTAAAAATGTAAAATTTATCCAAAACAGTACATGAAAATGATATTGAATAATAGATTACCGCATGAACTAAGATTTTAACAGCCTCACTTTTGTTAGTTAAGTTCGTTAAATATTGTCTGTCTTCGATGTCTTTTCGCAATCAGTACTGATCTATATATAAATACTAGTTGGAACCAACACACACCATTATTGATTATATACAGAGCTTCCATGTGAAACTCTCTTGTCCGCTAGTTACCGATGTTATTGCCATTGCAATCAATCAATTTCCTTTCCAATTTAATTCGTCCACCCAAAACTAATAAAACTTTCAATTTATTTTACTTTGCCACGTTCACCACAAGACGAAACTCCTTTATCCACAAATCGGCACTTGCTATCCATATATAATCAGTAGACAAGTAAAAAAAAACGAAACCCACTGAGACCATAATTGAATGAATGACATGCATGACACATTGATATGAGTTTAAATTTTAAAATTTTCGAAGATAATTGTGACATTGTCTAGAGTCTAGACCACAACTTGTATAAATTATACTAGTATCGTTATCACCTTATTAATTAATCAGATTTAAATCCGTTAATGTGTGAGTTAGAGACCAATAAAAAAACTTTTAGCTTCTGCCCAAAAAAAAAAAAAACATTTTAGCTATTGTTCTTTAACTTTTTTAAACGTAAATTAGTAATTGCAAAAATTATGTTAGTATTTGCACATATCAAGATTTGACTAAATATAGTCGAATATACATCGTATATCAACACAATATATAGTCAATAGAAAGGTCAAACATTGAGGTTTCCACACAGAATGGAGACATATATCAAAATCGCAGTTACATGTCGTATTCGTTTAAGCTTTTGAAGCGCGTTTAGGTAAATACATGTTTCAATCAATTTGTCTATACATACGATGCTTACAATAACGATATTGTGTTTAAATTTTCTAAAGAGTATCTATTACTATATTATCTTTCCAATTAATTTAATTCTAAACTCGTAATTCATAAAGCAATTAATAAAAATTATACAAATTTCTACGGGTTTGTCATCGTCTAGCTAGTGACAGTCGAAACGTCTCTGTTCGTCATAAGAGAAAAAATGGAATCATAGCACAGAACCACAGACAAGATGATGGTACGTTGGTGTTGATAATGGTTTGAAAATGAAATAAAATAGCAATCTTTTTGTATCAAAACTATCGAGAATTCATATATTGCAAGTATATAAAGCCTGCATGCAGAGTACATTTATTGATTTTGGCCTTGACGTGCATTCTGTCACACGTGTATACTTTTTGCTGGCTCTCCACGAACAAAGGATTTGATTCCTTACAATAATATTAATCATTTAATACAACAATACTAATTACTAGTTTAATAGTTTAATACATTTCAGATTCCAATCTTATGACAACAAAAAGATCTACAAAATGTGATATATTAAACCCAACAGAATTACAGAAGCTTGTGATATATTCAAAATATTATTGTTATATATATCTTTCTTTTGACAATGACTTTAATTTCCCCGTATAATACTATAGTCTTTTTCTAAATTATACCGTAGTGTAATTGTCCACAGACAAAAAATATGTTATTGTCCACAGTCACCTTACGGTCCTTACCCGTGGGTCTCACGTGTACCACCCGATGACTTTAATGAATGAATGTTTTTTGGAGAGAGAAGGGTTTTCTTCATATAACATTATGAACTCGCTAAGTATAATTAATTAAGTGATATCAATTCGTAGTATGCGAGAAACGTCATCTCAAGTTGCAGCATATACGAGATTTCAATTTTTTCCTTTGCTTGCATATATGAGACTTTAAAAGAAAAATTAAATAGAAAAATATAACACTCGCTTTCATATTTTGGGTAATTTTTTGTTTGCTCGTCAATTTTGTATAACTTAAAGAAAGCTGTAACTAGGCATGTTTTGATCAATCGTTTCAAAATAATAGCTTGGGAAATAATTAACTTGTAATTATAAGCACTTAGCAGCCCCTGGACTGGAGTTGGCATGCAGAAATTTTCATAAAAATGTTATCTAAAATAAATAAAACGAGAATAGTGTGTTTTTGTTAATTAAGAAATACTATGTGTTGTTATACTTGTTTTTTGTTTCAAGCTAAATAAAAGAACTTAATTCATGATGACTTCGAGGAAAGTTCTCATTTCATTTTCTTAACTAAATATATTAGTACTTGACGTCAATCGTTACTAACCCATATGCGAAATATCATCGGCAATCATCTCAAAACAGACTAGCAGCTAAATACGACCGGAAATATTGATAATTGTGTTTGATTAGTGCTCAAATGTGTTTTAGTGATCATAATACGGAATAAATAGTTTTATACTACAATATTGGTTAAGAAGTATAGTACTTATTAGCGACGGGGGAGACAAAAAGACAAGACACCGCCTACCAAAGTGTGAGAGAATATACTTTATGGGTCCCTTGCTTACGTTATCATGTAATAGAACCTGAACCAGAAAATCCCCGCCCTTCTTTGTTTCTTTGTGATTGCTTTTGTTTTTGCTTCTTTTCTTTTTTTGTTTCCGTTAAACTACCACGAGAACATGCAATTTTTTCAATAAATATCAGGGTTATTTAGGTTTACTCCAGCTGCTTTAAAATTGGTAGTTCTATTTACATCAATACAATAACACCTAGACATATATAGTTGCACCGCAAGATAATGATTAGATAACTCGCTCATATCGTTTCATTTCGTTCGGTGATTTGTTTTATGAGTTTTTTGGTATCAACAAACTAAATAATAGTTCATACAGTATCCAATCAACTGCAATATCACTATTCTTCAGAGATGCGAATATGCGATAATGTGCTAAAAGGCAACTGTTGAGGATGCATGGGCTCATCATTTAGGGTATAAATGTTATTTGAGCAGGAATATATATATATATATATATATTCCTTGAGTATTATTGACAATGTACATTTTTTTTTCATTTGACTATGAATTATTAAACAAACCCTATTGCCATACAACAACATCAACTTATTCCAAATTATATATAGTTTTTTCCCATGCATGTAGGCAATAATTAATAGCATAAATTTTTATGTTCTCCTCTTTTGGTGTGTTTGTGCAAGTGTATGCAACATCTCAGATGAATTATTAACGACCGAGAAGCAACAGAGAATGCAGAACAGAAAGCAGTAAAGGAGCCTCGTGAATGTGAATTAAAACAATGAACTCTAGCTAGCACATTCTTTAACAAAAAAAACTCTAGCTAGCACATTCTTTTATATCGCACATAGTTTTGTGGTGAAACAGAAATGCAGTACTCTTCTCATTATTTCTAAAAACTTATATTATTATAAACCCTAAATATAATCACATAGGCATTTCGTTTATATATGATATTTGTTTTCTTTTTGAAGAATAAATTATGTATTAACAATATAAGAAGGAGAAGGTCCACACATGAAGAAAGGTAGGGATCGCTGACGCTGAGAGCCGCCCAAACGTTTCTGGTGGCTGAGGAGGAAAGAGCATCATATTGGTCTGTTGGGCCATTCATTGAATGCAAATTTTATTTTATTTTTGGCAATTTTTTAGGACTAATCTCCTCTAAGTCCTCTTTCCAACCCTTATCAACAGAGACTATCAAGTGGTCGGAAGACACGTGTGCGTATGACTTGTATGTTACACAAAATACGAAAGTGTAGACAAAACACATACGTATATGTATTCACAAAAGAAAATACGTACATAAACCGTCCTACAGTTAACTTATACTAGTATCTAAATTTCTTTTCCGTTACTTATCACTTTATCATACTTTTCTTCTGTTATCATTTTCACGTGTATTATGCTTTCGTCTGTTTAATTATGAGAATAAAAAAGACGATTCTTTGTTGATTAGCTATCATTACAAACAATCATTGCTGAAGTTAAGTGAAAAACATTTACAAGTATAGTTATAAAAATCTTTATCAAAAAAGTATAATTATAGAAATGAATGATAAATGCCACATATACAAAATTACCGTGGAAATTGGTTTTATAGCCGAATTTTCATATCAACATATACAACTATCAAAATTCAAAAGTATTTAATTATATCTTCATCTTTACTTTTTTTTTGTTAAACATTTTTCAAAATGTATATCTTTTTATCTTAACCTGGTTTGATAGTTGTAATTAATGGTTGAAGTGTGATTCAAAAACTTTATTTAGTTTGGTGATTAACTCAGATTTATTTTTGTAATGGGTATTATGTTTTGAAAATAAAATGATTTTAATTTTTTTCTCTTTCTTAAAAACACATTGGCTAATTGATTTATTGTAGTAATATAGAGATTCTTCATCAAACGAACCTTTAATTGCTTACGGTCCACATGATAATATACATCGGTTTCAAAAACTAGCCTCGAAATAAACTAGGAAAAACTTCAAAGTTTATCTACCATCTTCGTGTATAGACAAAGAAATGAAATAGAAAACCCTAGAAATATCAACACATAATGGTCGACAAGGACCACAACAAATGAAAACAATTGAACACAAATAATAGAAAATAATCAAGGAATCTATGGAAAATTATCAGGTCCTACTTAAGACACAACTATTTTCCTTATAAGACTTTCAATTTTTGTAAAGATGCAGAAACTTGATTCATTGAATATAATTATGCCATTTCCCTCAATTATCCATATGCATTATGCAATGCAAATGGGTAAGTAGGCCGTCAAACTAGTTAATCCCTATCTCTATACCAAACACTAATAATGGGGTAGAATGGTAAATCGGATCATAACCGGTCATTTAAGGACACGTGTCATTATCGCTATCCAAATAATTGACAAACTCGAAGCCGCCACAAGGGATTTCTCTAGACACCTGTCAGTCAGTGAAAGGAGGTTAAATGGTGTAGTTATCACTCCCTAATAAGGGTATTTACGTAATTTCATTGTCGTTAAGATCTATATAAACACTACTCTTTTGTTAGCTCTTATCCGACGGAAAAGGGAAAATTAAGATTTTTTTTATCTGTAAACGAGAGTTTCGTTTTTTTACTCAAAATTTTGCTTCTGAAATCTCTCTTTGATTTTCGAGGGAAAAAATCCTAAGAAGGGAATGCAGAGAGATGGTCGGAGTATCGCCGGTGAAGACTAAGCTGTGTGATCGGTTTAACCGATCTGTTGGCGGCAGGAATTGCCACCGGAAACACGTCGAGGACGGGTGATCCAATTTCTTAACTCTCGAATTCTCCGAAAATATCGAAAAATCGCAAATCTTTTTTTTTTCTTTTTTTTCAAAATTCTCAAATTATCGTTGTAAAGTAAAAAATCATGGTCGGAGCAAAACCGGTGGAGAATGGATCTGACGGTGGTAGTAGTACGGGGCTGCTTCACGGCCGTTATGAGCTAGGTCGTCTTCTAGGTCACGGAACATTTGCGAAGGTGTATCACGCTCGTAACGTACAGACCGGAAAAAGCGTGGCGATGAAAGTCGTCGGAAAAGAGAAAGTGGTGAAAGTTGGGATGGTTGATCAGATCAAACGCGAGATCTCAGTGATGAGGATGGTCAAACATCCAAACATCGTCGAGCTTCACGAAGTTATGGCGAGCAAATCAAAGATCTATTTCGCCATGGAGCTCGTACGAGGCGGAGAGTTATTCGCTAAAGTAGCTAAAGGAAGACTACGCGAAGACGTAGCTCGTGTGTATTTCCAGCAATTGATCTCAGCCGTTGATTTCTGCCATAGCCGTGGTGTTTATCACCGAGATCTGAAACCGGAGAATCTCTTGTTAGACGAAGAAGGTAATCTTAAGGTGACTGATTTTGGTCTCTCTGCTTTCACTGAGCATTTGAAACAAGACGGACTTCTTCATACGACTTGTGGAACTCCGGCGTATGTTGCGCCGGAGGTTATATTGAAGAAAGGATACGACGGAGCTAAGGCGGATCTGTGGTCTTGTGGTGTTATACTCTTTGTGCTTCTTGCTGGTTATTTGCCTTTTCAAGATGATAATCTTGTGAATATGTATAGGAAGATTTACAGAGGAGATTTCAAATGTCCTGGTTGGCTTTCTTCTGATGCTAGACGGCTTGTGACTAAGCTTCTTGATCCGAATCCAAATACTAGAATTACCATTGAGAAGGTTATGGATTCGTCTTGGTTCAAGAAACAAGCTACGAGATCAAGAAACGAACCGATTGCTGCTGCCACAACCAAGGAAGGAGAAGCAGAGGATGTCGATTTCTCGGTGCATAAGTCGAAGGAAGAGACGGAGACGTTAAACGCGTTTCATATAATTGCGTTATCGGAAGGGTTTGATTTGTCGCCGTTGTTTGAGGAGAAGAAGAAAGAGGAGAAGAGAGAGATGAGATTCGCGACTTCTCGGCCAGCGAGTAGCGTGATTTCGAGTTTGGAAGAAGCGGCGAGAGTTGGGAATAAGTTTGATGTGAGGAAGAGCGAGAGTAGAGTGAGGATTGAAGGGAAACAGAATGGTCGGAAAGGGAAATTGGCGGTTGAAGCGGAGATATTCGCGGTGGCTCCGTCGTTTGTTGTCGTGGAAGTGAAGAAAGATCATGGAGATACTCTTGAATACAACAACTTTTGCAGCACTGCTCTTAGACCAGCTCTCAAGGACATTTTCTGGACCTCTACACCTGCTTGAATTTGAATTCTTGTGTTTTATATTCCTCTGTGTAATGTATTGTTGGATTCTAGATTCGATTCGTGATTCTTGTTCTTGATTCTAAATGTTCATCGTTTGGATCGTGCAAAAAGTTGTAAGTCTTTTGTGTGTTTTGAGTCGTGGCCGATATGTTGCGTCACGAAGCAGAGATTGTTGTGTGTGGTGTAGAATGGTGTCTTAAAGATTCCATCATCAATAAATCAATAAATGATAATTATGACTCTTTTAAGAATGTTCAAGAGTCAATTTTTATGCATTCATTCTCATAATGTCTTTTTTTTTTTTTGCACGTCTCTTACCTTGGATTGATTAAGACATCATCTTTTGTTTATGCTGGTCCAATTTGTAGTGTCGTGTTGAATCATGTATATACTCTTCAAGATTCATGTGACTATTGAATTACCATCAAGTACTTAAAAAATTTCTACGTTTTAACTTTATTGAGTCTTTTAGCTTCTGTTTCATTCTATCAAAAAGTCATAACCATTAGTAAGATAACTAGTTAAATCATCAAATTACTAAGTCGCATAACATTAGCGATTATAGAGAGCTTGTGAAGTACTTTAGTCAGTTAGTAATCTGTCATATAACATTAGCGATTTGATTAGCTCAAGTGTGGTAACAACTGTATGATAAGTTATCCGAGTTGTTTTTTTTTTCTCGTAGAAAATGATTATGTGACAAGTATTCATTGATTTGTTGATATTAAAAACAAAATATAGTGGAGTAGATGGATTCAGATTAATGAATATGAAAAGTAAAAGGAAGATGAGGTGGGCAGCAAAACAAAAGTAGAAGTTGCGTGATTGAGATGGATGTTTCATGAACCCGATTAATATTATATTATCTCTTTTTTAAAAGAATTCTTAGTAGCATCATATCAAACATGTGATTTATTACGGAGATGCAAACCAACCCATGATCTCTTACATAAAAACAAAAAATGAAGAACCATATTTTACAGCAACAACGTTGAAATTGTGAAGGATTCTTTAGTTTCCATCGAAAAAATAACGTGAGTTTCGATCAAATGTCTACCCCGGTTGAGAATAAATTAAGTATAAGTATGTGTTTCACCGCTCTAACATTTATGTAGAACACAATTAAAATGTTATTAACCAAACCTTCGATACCCTCTGGACGGTTTTCTTCAGTGATCGTGTGTGTATTGAACTATCCCCATAAAAAACATCGACACTCATCATTGTTCAGTTGCAAGTCGGATTTAAAGTTCTCTTTCAACATGAAATGGAATTGGTACTCACGAGGAAAGCTAAAGTTTACTTTTTGAGCTTTGAGGGATAAATCATATATCATAAAGTCGAATATGGTGAGATTGATCCATTGGTATATACACTATAGTACTATACACATCCACATGCGTTTTAATTATATGTTGAATACTTTTTAGTTATCTTTTATGAGACGAGACATAATGAATATGATTACCAAAGATATTGGCTTTGGTTCTGTCCACAAAACTCGAAAATCTACAACATGTGAAGATCGTTGAAACGTTCCCCATGTGGTTTCTTATCCGTTATTCTTAGAATCGAAAGTATCCACCGAATTCAAACAGTGATTGTTGAACAAATGAATTCGATGCATAGCAAACGGAATAAATATAGCTACTGGTGAATAATGTGATTAGATCAGATGAATTAGGTGCGGAACAAATGTGACTAGCGTAGAATAAGAAAATTAGAAGAAAGAAGCAATGCCAAAACAAATGAAACAAAAGTTGAACGATTACAATAACAAAAAAGTGGGCGTATATATCAAACTTTAACTATTTTTTTGTAATACCTGAGTGAGTTACGTGAGAGATTAATTAGCAATGTAACGTTCCAATCGTCCATTTACAACTCTTAACATTTCAGTTTGTGGGACCACCCTTATCTAGGGACCGTTTTGCTATTTCGAAAAACTCAAAAGAGTTACGAAAAACTAGCCATATATTAGTAACCACACATTCTTTATTTGTAATTTAATTTGTATCCACTTGTAGTTGTACACTTTTACTTTGTGTTAAGCGTACATGTATATAATCCTAGAGTTTTGAAAGTTCTCCAACCTTTGATAGTCAGACCAAGTCTCTTTTTTCTTAAATTTTTTATTTTTTTTGATCTCATGCATTACCATATGTTTTGATCTCATACTTGGATTAAAACAATTAAAACCTTCGTCGTGTAGATCGATGATCTCTGATATGTCACATGTGAGTGTCAATATAGTTGTTGGTTATTGGAGGATTGATACAATTCAAGTTGCATGTTGGTTAGGCCCAAGGGTGGAGAAGAAAGACTAAAGAGTTAGATCAGATCTTATAATACAGATTAAAAAAACAAATGGAGTTTTCTGTTCTGTCATTATGCTTCGGTGTAACACATTCGCAAATTGCTACTTTATTAAAGTTCCAAGTTCCAACAAATATTTTTGGGAATACTATTATAAGGAAAATAATAGAGAGGATAATTTATTTAGTTTATTAGTGGTTGAATCTCTTTAGTTTTATTTTCATAATTACATTGGTTGGGCTACTGTTAAACATTTGCATGTGGAATCTGTGGGACTAAACAGATATGATTTAATTTAGTGATAGCTATTCGCTAAAGACAAGAATAATCAATGTACATATATCATAGATCCAAAAAGTATGATACTTTATTTCTTATAAGATGGGTTATCAATCATAACCACAAAGCATATCGCTTCTTTTTTTTTTATCGATTTGTTCATATCTTACTTTCTCCAAAATCAATTAAATGTTGTATTCTATGGTTATTTAAAGGTTGACCAATTGAGTATATAAATATCTTAAAACTTTTCACACATATTTTACAACATGTATTCTTAATTATTCTATCAGTAAATTAGTTGTTTATCTATTTTACTGCTAAGGATGAATTATATAATATCACTATATATAAATGTTGCATAAGAAATATGAAATATTTTTCTTTATGAAACAGCTTTTTTAGTGTGTGGTATCAAGGAAAACTTCAAACATGTTTTGTTGTTAATCAGTACTTAATTCGAATATTTGAGTACTAGTTCGGTGTGCGTTGGGGGACCTTAGGGTCATGTCAACGTCCAATAAATGATTATTTTTCATTTAGAGTTTTAAAACAAATAAAGGCGAATTTTACTATTAATTTATAAAAATATTATACTAATCTAATAAAACTTGAAAAATCTTAAGTGCAAAAAATACCTGTCTAAAATGAACTTATGTTAAAAAAAAAAAAAAAAAAAAAGAACTTATGTTAGGCTGGCTTTTCAAAGCGTTTGTTAGCCATATTTGGGCCCGAATGTTGGGCCAGAATCTAATTTGAGCAAACTTGAGCCACCTTCAGGTTTTTAACTGGATCGTTCATGGGTGTGAGATATATAGTTGAAAGGATACACCAATAAGCAATAAGGCCACAACATAAATCCGAGTCAATCGACAGAATAACCTTTGTCATGGGTTTTGCCGTTTTGGATACATAAGTTTGATTTTGGGATTTGTTCATTAAAAAAAAAAAAATTTGATTTCTGGTCTGTTGAACGCTGTACAAACATGTATGTTTATGAGACACATGTGATGTGATACAGTTTGCTTAGTCCACTAAACTATTTGTACTCACACATTCGAAAATTATATGTAAGAGAGTGAAACATACCAAGATAGAAGTGATACTAACTTGTTTGTGAAAGAACAAAAAAGGGAAATAAAACGTGGACAAATGATATGTTGATAACTGCAGAGTCTAAGTCTAAGACTACTAAAAAAAAGTGAAATAGCTTTTGAGTTTTCATAGGTTTTGGAATTCGAGATGTCCCTAACTAGTTTTCTTATTTCCCATCATCATCCTTCATTTTCTTTTACTTTTTTCTAATTCTTTTATTTTGAACTTCTTCCCTATAGTATGTGTACAACGCCATAATTTATTTTCCTAAGTGAAGACAAAAAAAAAATTCGCGTGCGAAAGAATCCAATGAGTATTTACTTGTGCTCTTGACTCACTGCATAATGTTTATAGAAGCATGAAACATCCCTAATCCAATGTTTATATATCATGAGACTAATGTCTTTACATTTGATTTCATAAATGATACTCACAATTTTTTATTTTATTTTTTATTTTACAATTTTTTAAATTAATATGATATGTAATGAACCAATGATCTATTTGTTTTATAGTTTAGATGAATTTTTTTTTTTTTACAGATTTCATATGGTTTATGAGTCGATTAATCAAATTAGTTAATTACTAAGTTTGCATAGTTAACTACAAGTTGTGCAGTGTACTATCTCATTATTGCTCTATATTATTGTTTCAAGTCGACAAAATGATTAATAAAGCTTCGTTTATCCATATTTTAAGCAGAGGTTAGTACAAGATTTTTGTCACTTGATTTGATGGAGTAGTTTTAGATTTCCAACATTTGAAAGTTTACCACTTTTTTACTCCTCTACATCAAGATAATGTTGGTGACAAATTAATATACATAATCAGTTATGTAAAAATTTCAAAAATATACTGTATTGAATAGCATAATCATGTCACTATTCCACGATTTTACGATTTACCAAGGAAAACTATTTTTTGTTTTTGTTTTATCATGGTTATAAAAGTAAACGGAAGATGTGTAAATGGGAATCTAAAACCTGAAAAGGAGGAAGATAAGGATCAGATGATAGTAATAAGTAATACGAATACTACTAACCCATAGTAATTAGTGGAAGTGTACAATGTACAATGTACAATGTACCAATGCCATTAATGATTTCAGTATAAAATATCTTTCTGAGGTAGTGGAAGTGTTTTTCACTAGCATCAGTTTACCTGGCGTAATTAATTTAATTAAGATAAGACATTGTACTAATAGACAATAAAAAAGATTCATCATGATTAGTGTCCAAAAAGGAAATTCGATACCTGACCCAATTAAGAAAGAACAACACTTTAAATAATCTACTCTAAATGGTAAACCGATTGAAGCGAATATTACATATATTTCCTTCACCCAAACCACCATTTTACAAGCTTTAAATAATTTTAGTTTTTTGTTTTTAAATGTTATATAGCAAGTGATGTTCTTCCTTAATTACTTCATCTTTTGATCACTGATTATTTTTTTGCTCCATAATGTGTTATCTTTTTTTGAAAAATCATCAACCTCATTTTCATTTGCAGCCAACCAAAAGTGAACTTTTATTCATACGATAAGTATTGATACAAAACGTTATTTGGGTTGATATTCATGTATTGACGACGTCAAGGGTTACACTTTGGTATTCCTATACAGAGTAGTACTTCTGGCATTCTTGAACCATACATTATTTAAAGGTAGTGGGAGTTTTGGGTTTTGATTGGTAAATTTTAAATTTTGATTCGGTTTATATGCACAGGCCTACACAATCATTTGTTACTTCTATATCTTTTACTTTTTTTTCATCTTCTTACCACTTTCATTATAACCGGAAAAAAAAAAAAACGTTAAACCCATATACTCCATCTAGAAAACCCTTTGCTAAAAGAAGGAATGCTAACTCAAATTAATTAGGAAAGAAAAGTAGGTCTGAATTCATTGGACATAGTCGTCGTCACACATATAACAATATCGTCGGCAGTGTAACACACGCGCCACCTTCTGAAACCCGACTTAATTAAACACCCAATTTGTTAGAGATTTGACCCACCAGGTGTCCACTCACTGTAGGACACGTGTCGAAAATCTTCTAAACCCTTTTTGACAAAACATCATGTCTCTCCATTTTGGAAAGGAAAAACAAAAAATTAAAGAAAAGAAGAAAAAAAACCACAATCTCCGTCAATCTTTGAACCCTTTTTCTCGCTCCTATCTACCATTCTCTCTCTTTATATACCGACTGTTTCGCCATTAGAGTCTATGCGAAGCAAACCCTTATCAAACAACAAAATCTCCGAGATTTGAAAGACTAGTGAATTTCTCAATTACTTAGGGTTTGGAGAGATCTGTGAGAATTAAAGGGAGAAGAAAGTGGAGTTTTTTCATCTAGGTTTTTTTTTTCTTTTTTCAATTAGTTGTTTGTTAGAAGAGAAAGAGAGATGGTGATTGAGAAAATGCAACAGAGAAAACTGACAGAAGAGAGTGAGCACATGCAGGCACTGTTATGTGTCTATAACTTTGCGTGTGCGTGCTCACCTCTCTTTCTGTCAGTTGCTTATCTCTTGTTTTATCTCTCTTCTCTCTTCTTTCTCTCGAATTTGTTAGACATTTCCTTCTTAATTATCATCTCTTTTGTTGTGTAATGATGTGGATAAGACAAATGCGTTTTGATAATCATTAGTTACGCATAAGAATGTTTGTTTCAATGCTTTCTTTTTACAAGTTTGGAGGAGAAAAGCTCAGATTTTTATACTTGGGTTTATAATAATAAAAAATGTAAATTGTTATTGCTGAATTCTTCTAGTGCGATCTAGGGAAAGCGCGAGTTTTGATGATCATGAACCCAAACCGGTACACATTCTTCTCAAAGATTTAATTAACTATTGATTGTCTCTTTGTCTTTTTTGGATGTGATTTGATTTTTCTTTTCTTATTAAGTTTATTTTTCATGTTGAAATTCCCTGATGATCTTAACTGCGACATGCGAGTGAACCATAAATTATGCCTTCGTCTTCTGTCTTTCTTTTTTTTCAGAAACTAGAAGTGGCTTTTAGGTTTCACCAGAAGCCATCATTAATGATGGACTTTGTGTTTGATGATTTTTGTTTGGTTCTATTTCATGTATACCCTAGTTGCGTACTGTTTCAATGGAAACATGAGTTTTTTCTCTGAGCAAGTTGGTAATGAAGCACTGAATCCAGCTGTTTGGTCTTAAAAGGTCTTTGATCTATAATTTCCTTTTTTGTGTTAGGTTTGTACGGATTAATGCTAGTTGGCATTGAAGTCTACCTTGGAATTAATGTTATTTGGTAGTAGGTAGAGTTTCACTAACTTGGTTTCTTTGCAAGTTGAGATCCAAAAGAAATTTTGAACCCTATACCTAATGCTCTCTATTATCCGTTTTTCTTTGCAAATTTCTTCATTTGTGCTTTTGAATTTGTTAGAAAATAAATTTTGTTGCTTTGTTTTGGAATCTTCTGGTGCCAAATGAAGTTACAAAATATTGTTTTCTATGGAATGGTTTCTCTAATATGGTGCCAAATGAGGTTTAAAATGTTATCTTCTACTGAAATTGTTTATCTTATGCTGCCAAAGATGGTTTAAAACTCTTATGTTCTACTGTAGTAGTTGATCTAATTAAGTTTCAGAATTTATCAAATTTCATCTGATGTTATTCATGTTGGTTTGATCTTTTTTGTGTTGGCCAAGCTTAATGTCTATGTCTTTTGATTAGTTCTTATCAAAATCAGTTACTTTGTAATTTGAAGCCTAGTGTTGTAGTGATTTTGCTTAGTCTGCTTTGATTAGTAAATGCATTATAATCTGTTCAAGCAAAGGCATTAGTTGGTGTTTTGTTTTTCTTTCAGAATGGTAGCTTTTATGTCGTTCCATAAATGAGTAACAAGAGTAATAAGCGTTTGCTGATGTTGTGTAGTGTCAACCAGAAAAGTCTTTGTGTTGAGTTTGAAGAAATCAAATTGTGAATAGGTTTCTTGGAACTAGAGTCTAATGTACTTCACCCTGAAGTCCACAGATGAAGTCATGGTCATGAAATAGATAACAACGGAGATGAATAAAATGCTAAGAATGTTATTTATTTTTTCTACTGAATTGGTTGATCTTAAGTTGCCTAATTGATGATATCTCATCTGATGTTATTCTTTGTTGGTTTGATCTCTAGCTGTCTAAGCTTATTCATAATGTCTTCGATTAATTTTTTGTCAATATCAAGTGCTTTGTAATCGGATTCTTAATTTGTGCATGTTGTGTCTGCTGAATCAAATTGTAAATTTGCTTAATTACCAGAATTGGTGTCTAAAGGGCTTCACATTGGAATCATTATTTCAAGTCACAAAACAGATAACAAGTGGAGACGCATGGACTTTTGGTGTTATCACTAAGGTTCCCTTTTTAGCCTAGCAAGTCATGTATATATTGAATGATCTATATATATACGGCAAACGTGGGAAATTTCATGTACTTATGCTGGGTTTGGTTATTGTGATGTACTGATAACTGTGTGTCTGTGTTATTTCTGCAGTTCATCATGGCCTATTCACATATTCGGGCTTGAAGTTATGTAATCGGTGAGTTTGAGTGAGCAATTAAACTTCAGGTTTTGTGATAGAGTTATTGAGATGATTATGTTCATAAACTGTTTGATGGATTCTAAATTATATCTTGTTTTGATTTAGACTATTGTGTTTTCATCACTAGGGACTGAATGTAGCTAGAAGCAAATTTAATCATAACTCTGAAATACTGTGATGTGCATCATCTGATGTGTTAGGCTACTATACTGGTTATTTGATAGGTAAACTGAAAAACATATTGTTATGCGTTTAGGTAACTCTAGAGACAGTACCATGCTAAAAAAAAGTGTCGTTGATTGCCTTGTCTAATCATTCTTGTGAAAGTGATTTATTATTGTTGAACATGATCCTGTTTTGTGGATTTGCGACATTGTCATCACCAAAAGACCTATGCAACAGACAGTCTCGATATAGCAATTATAAAAACCTGATTTTTGTGTTATCTTGCTTTTGCAGAAAGATTATATCAATATCATGTGGGAAGACATTTCAAGGATATATCTAATTCAAGGTTAACTGGAAGTGTAAAAATCAGGTAAATCAATTAAGTATACAGAAGTACTGTTCTTTTGAACATGAGATTTCTAGCTCGATGATCACGGAGAAACATCTATTTCATTAGCTCTGTTTGTTTCCATTTTGCATTATGTGTTGGTCATATTGTTCAATCGATCAATTATTGTATTTTTAGCTATATAAGAGTTCATGGTGGTTTTAATTACTTACACATTTCTTAAGCATGGTAGATTCAGTGGCTAGACTTGAATCCAAATATTGGCATAATCACTCGTTGGTTAATCTATTTTATGATTACAATCCACATATGCATTAGCTTCATTAGCCTTTCTTCCTCTAGTCTCTTTGCATATGATATAAATAGAGAACATTTCTAAGGTATTTCTTCTCTAAATTTTGTAGTCAAGAACTTGATTCATGTTGATGGTGTCAGTCAGAAGGTGTGTTTTGCTCTGTGATTGACGTGTCTCCCATTTTGCTTCACAAGCATTTAAAAAATGGGGAGTAATCCACATTATATGGTAGAATGAGGAGTTGCATCGCTGAAATAGCTCGTAGTTCTAAGGCATATATTAACTAGCATCTACTTGTTTTATGTACGTATTATTTGGATTTGCCATCTGACTGAACTCATACAGGATTGAGGAAGAGTGGAGTCTTCTTCTTATCATGTATCTTTCATTGATATTACTTTTATCCCTAGGTCCATAAAGCTAAACTAGTTCATGCTCTCTTAATCTAGTCCTTTGAAACAACATATTTGAAAGGGGTAATAAATCGTTTATCTTTACATATGTTATTGTGTGAACTAATTTTTGCATATCAATCATGTTGGTTATCGTCTTTTCCTAAGCTTAAATTGAAGGGTCAGGAAATGAGAATATACTGTGGATTGGTAGACACAGGTTTGTTTTGAATAAATGCTCTAAATCAAGCTGGTTTCAATAGTTTGTGTTATACGACTGTGTTACATACTTACATTGTATAGTTTCTCCAATAAACCTTCACCTAGATTTTTTTTTTTTTTTTGCTCTTTTCCGAAAATTCTTTATAGAATTACCAATTATGGATTGATCTTACAAATAAATCTTAAAATTGAGAGATTAGGTGTCGAATTGAACAGATGATCACCAAACTAAATAGTAATTTGAGCCTGATATGTAGTTAAGTAGTTTGAATTATTTAGGGGTTTAGTTTTGGAACTCTGGTTACAATCATATACTGTAAAAAAATAAGAAAAATGAATGGGTGTGGTGTAGAGTTAGTAGCCACCCACTCATTGAGTCAAACTGTGTCCCACTTGTCCTTGTAAGCCTAATACTTCCAAACTTCGCCGTGATTTGTTTTCCCAAATGCTTTTAGCTCAAATTTGACGGTTTGAACAACAGGTAAACGTTCTAGGCCGTCTAGGTGATATGTAAATGGTTGGATAATCTAGATGTTTTGTCTGTCCAATTTTCCTATTTTTTTTATTTCTACTACTGGATTTAAGATTATAAACTAGAATTTGAAAGAATGTACATGTCATGATATTACAACACAAAACGCAGTTTTTTTTCCTTAGTAAATAATGTTTATTTGTACAAAATGCAATTGTTGTTGTTTTTACTTAATTATAAGATATATTAAATTCTATTTTTCAGAGATCATGTTATTTCATTTATATTATGTTAGAGTACAGATATATAACGACATACAAATTAACTCTACAAAACTCTTAAACCACCTAAAATGATCCCGAGTAGGTGTTCTAAACGTTAGATGCTACTCTAAGCCCCTAGGCCCCCTACTGCATATTGATTTTCTTGGAAGTATGTGAGTAAATAAAACGGTGAAATTAAACCTGCTTAAATGTTACATTAATGTGTTGTGTAGTTTTTAAAACTTAAGGATAACGAGTTATAAACAAATTCTTTGGCCTAAATAATCATCATTGACATTTGAGACCAGGCCGGTTATGTGATAGAAAATTTAAGGATATAACTTCTTTTTTTTTTTCCTCAAAGGATATAACTTTATAAACCAAAAAAAAAACATGAAAGCATTACATGAGTGTGCTATTGGGTGGTTTGTAGTAGTAGGTAAAAGACAGAAAACCAAAGTGTACGCAAATACGGTGTCGTATCCGAAAACACAACCTTATTCTTTCTAGACTTTGACCCAAACCACCTATCCCACTTGTCTTTGTCTTCTAAACTTTTCTCTCTTTCCACCCAATAAAAAAGGGAAAACGAAATTGCCGTTATCACGGCTTGGAAACGGAGGGAGCGTCTTTAACGGTGACCAACGAAGAACCATTACCGTTAGCAACTGTTGTAGTGGATAGGTTAGGAGACAAAGGAACACCGGTATCTTTAACGAAGGGGTTACGAGAAGGACACGTGGCGGTGGAGATGGTGGTGGCTAAAGAGATGGGCATGAGGCAAAGACCTTTGCCTTGTAGATACTGCATGGCCGATCCCATGTCCTCTTCCATCAGCTTTGCAACTTGGTGCTCCGTCATCTTCGCTTCGCCGGAGGAGGAGGTGTTTTCGTGGGATCCACCGGCATCCTGAAAAAATTTAATAAAATTAAAAAGGAAAAAAAAACAAGAAAAGCAAAACCCTAAAGCTATGATGATGTTGAAATTGGAGGTTTTGGTATTTGTTGGAGAGAAAGTAGGCACGCGTGCCCTGCCCTTTTTTTATTTGCAGTTTTGTTTTTTTACTCTTTTTTAGAAAACTTTTTCATTGTTTTTAGAAAGTCGAAACCAAAACTACTTTTGATTTGTATTCTTCCCTAACTAAAACCTTTTCAATAATTTACATCTATTTTAATTAGTTTTAGCAAGAAAACTCATTCTATGTTAGTACTTATCACGTCATCCTAGTTATCATAAAAAAAATTGTAAGAAAGAATGAAAAATAGTTGAAATTACCTCAGAGATTTGAGAAGAGACAGAAGCAGCACCGCCCAGTCTACTCATGCTTAATACCTGCATACATAAATTTGCCGATCAATTATTATTATTAAGCAAAATGTGAGGTAAAAATATGTTTTTACAACCCAAAAGATAAATAAAAATTACAAGATAAAAGGAAGAGGGAGCATATGGAATTTTAGTTGCAGAAGCCCATATTCGATTTCTTATTCTAATGTCAAGTCAAAGGTAAAGAAGCTTCCACTCTTATAACAAAAACTAATTTAAAATGCTCATATCTTATAGTAGTAAAATAATTCGAGAGAGAGAGAGAGAGATTCACCTTGACTTGGAGCTGTAAGAACTTGACATAATCGATAATCTCATCGAGCATTGATGCTTTGTCTGTCTGTAAATTATTATTTTTAACAATAAAAAAAACTTTGTTAGCAATTCTGCATCTGTTTATTATTATTAATCAAATTTTAGAATTAATTAGCTAATCAGTGTTTAATCATTTGATTGTATAAAAGTCCAAAGCTCTAGATAACCTACTAAACTAGTACAATTTGTGGTCCAAGACTAAAACACATCAGTGATATAACTCATAAAACTAACACATTTTTATGTCGTGATGTATATTAAAGAAATGTAAAATACAAACTGGATTAGAGTCGTCTACTCTTTTAATCAACTTTGATGATCGAAATTTAAGATTAATGAAGATAATTAAAATTACCTTGTTGCCATTAGGGACAAGTTCTTGAAGAGATTTCATTCTCTCCGCTATTCTCTCTCTCCGTAACTGTTCCATAATTTCAAAATATTTCAATAATCACCTCAAAAATATATAAAATACGTTTTTCTCGGTAACTGAAAAGCGAATAATGAGGACAAGTAAAAATAAAAAATAAAAATTCGAACCCGTTCGGCGATACTGTGAGGATCAGTGGCTTGACCTCTCCTAGCTCGGACTTTAGGCTTAGTCTGAGGCTGCACCGTCGTACCACCGGTGGTTGTTGAAGCCGTCGCCTGCGATTGTGTTTGACCTCCCGATCCCTAAAAGAAAAATCACAAAACATTTAATTAATACTTTAACAAAAAAACATATACAGTAATTACTATTTTCTCTTTGTAGTATTTGCAAAATGAGAGAGCAATGGGATTATCAGTTATATACCTGAGGGAGGTGGAAAGGGAGAGATCCCGTGGAGAAGCCATTGAAGAGAGCGTCATTATGAGACAAAGGAATCATTGTGATCTGGTTTCTTGAATCGGCGTCGTGATGGTGAAATCCAGTGACGGCGGCACAATCGGAAGTTGGCGGAGGAGCGTCGTCGAGGACGGAGGAGGGCCAAGGAGTGGAGGAGAAGATTTGGTGGAGGAAATCATCGTGGTCGAATGTTGCAGGAGATTGGAGATGTGGAGAAGAAGATGATGAAGGAGTTAAAAATGAGGACGAGTTCATGGCTTCTGATTTTGTTTTTTTCTTTCTTTGTGGGAATGAAAATGAATGTTGTTGAAATGTTTTGAGGTTTAAGGCTTTATGGTGTTTAAAAGAGGGATGGAGATGGTAATATTTGAGATTTGTAGGGTTGAAATGTTATATACATTTAGCAAATTTACCATTATTATCATCCTTGCAAATTAATTCGTTTGTGTTATTTTCATCATTTCTTGAATTTTTTAATCACTAAAAGAATTCGATCATTGAAGACACGATTTCTTCAATTCTATAATTCTTTGTTGATAGTATACTTTTCACAATTTTGTAGTAACTACAAAAAGTAAGTAGAACATACACTATTTCTATCAAAATATCGTAGTCGAATGGAAAGCTGAAAGGAATGAAAATAATAATAAGTAGTTTATAATTTGGTTGAACTAACTTCACTCAAATTATTTATGTCTTTTCCATTATCTTATTTTATTTTTTAGACATAATGTGTTTCTAATAAGTAATAACGTATATATTAAAAAAAAAAAACTCAACAGATTTAGAACATAGGGTTATGATAAATATACCTTATATGAATCTTAATCTATGATTAAATCATTTTGAAAACTTAAGCCATAATTTTGAGAGAGTTCTTCAAGTTTAATGGTTGTCAGGCTTGATTCTAATTCTTCAATTGTTGTGCACCATATGCTTTATTTTCTTTCCTTCCTATTGTAAACGTATGTTTTATATAAACAATACAAAACTTAATACTATGAAATAAACTAATGTATCAGTATACGAGATGGGACCAATGATTTATTGCATAATCTTTTCGTCTTTACTTTGATGTTTTTCCTTTTTTCTATATGGAATTTTTATTATCATTCATTAAATAACTAATTTTACACCCCTTCAGTTGATTATTTTGGTATACACTATAATTATTAAGCACAAACAAAAATGATTATTGCATTAATTTTATGTACATGCATTCTCTTATACACGAGGTATAGATCTCTATCTCTGTTGTGTAGTACATCAATGCTTACCAACATTTGTAATTAATAAATGGGAAGTCTATTAAAAGCCGATCTCTACCTCTTGTGAGTTTGTGCAAAACTCAGAATGTCCCATGTGCTTAATCATGCATATTGCATAATAATGTTATTTACTATCTTTGTCAATTTAATCTTAATAAAATCATACTAGACAGATTCCTCTCTGATAAACTGTATGCAATGGAAAAAATAAATATTTAATTTCTACAGGTAAATGATGATTTATAAACAAATGTCAAAATATATATAGCAGTGATTAATATGTAACGAAAGATAACAAGAAGGTTATACTAACAAATATGAAAATGGTTACATTTTCTTATGTATATTAGTAAATAAAAACATGAATATTGTAGGATTTCTATATATACTTCGAAGTTGGTATTTTTTGAAGTAAATAACTTAATTAGTTATGACATGATGATGAAAAAATGTTATGTTATTCCCCTACTATATTCTCGTTTAAGAGGGTACTCTTGCCCAAAGGAAAGCAGATCGGTGAAAAACAACAATTTCCTCGGTATCATATTGATCTGAAAACAAAACAAACAAAAAAAATCTGTAAAGAAGTGATCGTATGATTTTAAACACGAGTATCGTCTAAGGGGATAGCATGTTTGTAATCTTGGGGACAAATTGTAAACAGTAATATATCAAGAGAACATTATCATGAACCATAGTGCATCATTGATGAATGTACCCAAATGAATAGAATTATATAATTTTATGCATTTATGCTGCATGTCTAAATATTATATGTCTAAATAGTTGTCACTAGAAGAAGTATTGGCTCTGGCCACTATGGGTTTATCTTGTAGACTATTGCACTTTTAACGAGTTTACGACAATGAGGAAAAAAAAAAAAAAAAAAAAAAAAAAAAAAACGAGTTTACGACAAAATTCTTATAAAGTTGCAATAATTTTGTTGGCAGTGTTACGATTTACGAATGTTAAGATTGGGCTAAAAAGGGAAAGAAAAGATGTCTAAAATTTAATATATTTAGTTGTAAGTAGTAGTTTGCCTTCAAAAAAAAAAACATAAGTACAGTTTCTTCTTCAATTGGTAAACCAATTATAAGGATCTCGGTTCGATTGAAGATAAACCAGAATAAACCTAACCGGCTTGTTAAACCCAACCGCCTCTTTGCTTAAACCCTTTCTTCCTCCGCCGCGTTCTCAAATTCCTCACAAGCTCAAGCTCAAGCTCGAGCCTTTTCAATTTTTCTCTTAAGACGCAATCTTGGTTTCGCAACCCTCTTTGTTGTTTCGTTTCCAAACGTAAGTTCTAATTTTGTTGTTTAATTTCCAAGGCTTGTGTCGATTCTCAAACTGCAGTAATTAAGCAATTAGATTGATATACCTAGTTGCTCTTAGAAGCTTCTCTTTGCTTAGTCTGGATTTAATTGTAAAGTTTGGAAATTGACTGTTTTGGAGATTGATGTGTTTAGGAAACGCGGCTCTCTAAATCATGGCGACTTCAGCTGATGCTCGGGCAGTAAAGTCGCTCAACAATTCCGAGGGGCGTAAGCGATTTGTGGTACGTTTTCGTTTCGATTAGCTTTCATAGTGTCCGCTCTTTCTGCTCATTAGTAAGCTCACTTATCTGTTTTCGGTTGTGCTCTCTAATATGGCTGTTTGTGCTTTATTACTTCTGGATACAGTTTAAGAGTTTTGCTGACAGAATCAATGACATTGACATCAACTTCAACGGCTATAGGACCTTGAATAAGGTGAAGGCTGAGCCTTCAGAAGGATCCACATTTTTCAGGGATTGCCTCCTAGAATGGAGGGTATGTTTGATTTTGTTGCCTTGGACCTCTCTTTTAAGTTTCAATATTTTTCTTCTGGTCTTGGACTGTTCTTAACCTAAGTTAAGAATATTAAGTAAATCATTGTAGTCTTTAGTAAGCCGTACCTTGTTTTAGTTTTGCTTTATTACCGGCTAGAAGTTGCGGTGGTTGAAACATGAAAAGTAATGGTAATTTTAGTGATCGTAAACCTCATGGCTTTTATTGTTCACATGATATTGTAAAGAGACTGCCAGCTCGCTAGTTCACCTCTGTACTTAAAAGAATGTTGGTACTCTGTTTTCTCGTTAGATTGTTCTATAGGCATCTAGGGTGACCAGAGAAGTATTATCTCTATATATATTGCTGTTGTCTGATGCAGAAGCTGCAATGCATATGATATGCTCGGGGCTGTTCCTACTTTTTCTTTGTATATATCTAAGTCTTCTTGGTGCTTGATCACGCTTACACAGACGTAGTGAGATAATAAATTTGGTTCATTTGATTGGTTGAATGTAGGAACTAAATACCGCTGAAGATTTCATTTCGTTTTATGAAGAGATGTTACCACTTGTCCAGAATTTGGGTTTGGTTCTTGTGCAAAAAGAAAAAATCTTGTCGAAACTTGTCTCTCGATTACAAATGAAAGCAAGATTGTCTCTGGAACCCATTCTCAGGTTTGCTAATTTCCACTCATTCTTTTAGCTTGGAACCATCTGCCAGTGGAACGTATTTTTCACTGATATGGACTTGTCACTTCAGTTGTCATTTTTATATGTATGCCGCTGAAGCGGTGTAGTTAACCACATCACTTCAAAATCACGTTCTAATTCCATGGAAATGTTTTTTTTTTTTTCTGACATCTATGATAGAGAATAATGTTGTCAGAGGAGCTAAGATAGTGGTCGAGTGGTCGCTAAATTCTTCACTTTTTCCATTCGTAAGAGCATGCATACACTTTTGTAATCTTCTTCGGTATAGAAGTATAAAGACTTTTTTTTGCAGGTTGATTGCTGCTCTATCAAGAGATCTCTTGAAGGACTTTATTCCGTGAGTATTCTTAAACTCCTTATTGTGAGCTAGTATACTTCGAATTCATAGTAATCCTTAACAAGGCTTACTGAAAGTAAATGCTTTGGAAAAGCTGATGAATTGTTTTAAGGTGCCTACAGAGTACTCCTTAATGTCGTGGAACTCTGGACTATCTAGTTTTTGAAATCCGTTTCCTTGCCATCTGAGAACTGATATAGTTTTAGCCATACTGGATAGCTTACTACATGTTAACACAAACTTGACCTTCCGTTCCTTGCATACAGTGGCCAGAAAAGAGTTGCTCACTCGAATTTTGATTATTGTCATCTCACATTACACATGACAGTGCTAGACCACTAGGAAGTAATTTTTCTTTTTGGCTGATATTTGGCAGAGTTTTTGACTTTCTTCTAAGGGTCAAGTGTTTGAGCTTCACTTGCGATTTCTTTGATAAAATCTTGTCCATGTGATTAAATTTCCTAACCAATGTCTTTTGTATTTTTCTTGGCTAGCTTTTTGCCACGAATTGTGAACTCCTTAGTGACTCTCCTAAAAAATGGTGCTCATAAAGATCCGGAGATTATTGAGCAGGTTGTTGGTGTTCTATAGCATATTTTACACTCACGACACTACCTAAATTCATATGGTTCTTTTTGCTGAATTTTGGTTGTTTTTCGTGCAGGTATTCACATCCTGGTCTTCCATAATAGTGTCCCTGCAGAAGTATCTTGTATGCGACATCGAAGGCATTCTCAAGTAAGTAAAGTAAAGACATTCAATCTAATCTACAATGTCTGTTTATTGTGATGGTTCTGATGATTGCACATGGTCTTTCTTTTACTTACTGGATTAATAGAGGCTGCCCTAAAAATTGATAAAATTGTCTTTATCATCCTAAAAGACAACACATGTCTATCACATGCTGTAAATGTTGTTGAATCTAATTATAGGGTTTTCTTCATCTCATAGATTTCATTTTTTATTTGATTTAATTTGCTATGCTGAAGGGATACGTTGGAATTGAGGTATTACCACAAAGACTATATCAGTGAATTTATGTCAGAGTCCATGTCAGTTTTGTTGAGGAATGCACAGGATGAGCAACTTGAAAAAGGTGATAAATTGCTTGTCATTTGTTTTTCCATGTCTACGTTAGGGATAGTCCACTTGATTCACAGTCCAGTTGATTCTTCTAACCTAAACATTACAGGGATCAAGATGATCCTTTCTGAAGTTGCACATCCATCCAAAAAAGCTGGAGGAGTTGGATTACTATATTATGTTATGAGTGGTACCTATGGAAGACTCCATTCAAAAGCTGGGAGAGTTTTGAGCTTCTTGCTGAAAGATTCAACATTATCTTTTTTTGATAATTTTCCTCAAGGCAAGTTCTCTTTCTAAAGAGATGTTAAGAGTATTTCATTTAGGAGTGTACTTTATTTAGAAGGCTAGTGTGGTTGATTTATCCTCATCTTGATTTAAATTCTTAGTGTAGAGGAGAATGAGTAGTATCATAGAGTTTTCTTATCTTTGCATATCCATTTATATTAAGGTCTTCCGTGAAGAATTTAAGAATTGATGGTTTAATTGATGTTAAACTGCTATATTTTCTTGCTGGAGGGGATTAATGCTTCTACTTCGTAGAGGATGTTAATCATTTATATCAAATAACTTGAATAGATACCCTGAACCTGGTTTCACGATTTAGAATCTTATTTACTTCTTATCATGGTTGAATCTTGTATCGTATTGCAGGCCCTGGTGCAGTCGTGGAAGTTGTGAGTTTGGCTTTGCAGAGAATATGCGAGGATTTGGAAGCAGAAAAATTAGTTGTTATGTGGGAATACTTGTATAAGAAAATAAACAAATCAATCTCAAACAAAAAATCAGTTCATCTAAGCCGACTGTTGAGTGTGCTTACGGCGGTTGTTAAGATTGAGAAAGGTCACAAGGTTCACGGTGAGTGATTCAATTGCTACTTTGCTCCTCTCTCTCACCCGCTCGTTCTATTGTAGTCTCTTTGGGTTACACATAGCAACATACATATTCATGTCTTGCCGACTTAAGTTACTGTCACTGTGTCACAGATAGCCCATCACTGATTGGAATCGTGAGCCGCATTGTGTCAACTTTTGTGGGTTCCTCTGAGACCATTGTAGAAGGGGATAACTTATCTGCTGTCCTTGAGGAAGTTCTGCAATTGATATTATGCACAATCAACAAGGTCAATGAAATGGAAACTGTTGCTTCGCAATGGGCTCCCATTTTTGCCTTGAAGAGTTCAAGGTATTTTCTACTATCTATCTGTTTATACTTCTAAACCTTCTTCTTTTCTTTTTCTTGACATTGATCATGTTTATTTTCAGTTTGCTGAATTTTTTGCCGGAGTTCCTACAGAAGGATCAATCAGTAGTGAAAGTCTTTACAAATAATATATTATGGCAAGACTCATATCATAGTCTTTTTCATCAACTCCTCTTTGATTATCCTACCTCTATTTCTTAACAATTAAATTCTGTTTTACAGTGCAATTAACAATATGATTTGGGAGTCTTCTGAGGAAGTTATTCCTCTGTTACTAACATTGTGTGAGAGACAACAAACAAGTCACGACATGGTAATCATCATAAGTCAAACATTTGAGAGTAGATACGAGAGAATTCATGAGTTCTTGGAAGCAAATATTAAAAAGGTTCAACAGAATATTGAGAATACTGGATTAGCTCAAATTGATGAGGGCGAGTTGGCTGCCATTTGGGGAGTTGTCAACTGTTATCCTTATTTTAAAGTGGATTCATCATTATTGATTTGCTTTAAGAAAACTCTCAGACACCATTTGGCAGTGTCAGATGGTAAGTATCACTGCATGATTCACTCTTTTTTGCATGTTACTTTATTTTTGTTTTATGCTGTTTTTCCTCGTAAGACGCCACTGAAATTATGCTCGATCAGTGTCATCTGATGATCAAAATTCAAACAGATGTTCAGCTATACAAAACCCTAAATAATTCTCAAATATTTGCCGTGATATTTCTCTCATTGAACTGCTCTTCAGTGGAAATTGAGTTGTTTTTTTATTGTGATTTCATTTCCTGGAGTTTATCGTAACATCTTATACAAGCGAATTTCTTTTCAGCAGACACTTGTAGTGGCCCAGAATTGATGTGGCAGAGCTTACTTGGTACTGCTTTGAGGTCATGTTACAAAATGCTGGGAAGAATTAACCACAGTGATCTAGAGGAAGCTTTGTCTTTTGCTAAAGATTACAAGTCATGTGTGCAAGTGTTGTCTCCTGTGGCCGATGTTTTGGAATTTACGCACTGGTGAGTTTGTCTGTTTTGGTGGCTATTCAGTTATTTCTCCATGTTTGAATGATTCTGTGACTGTAGGCTGATCCATTTCCCTATATTAAATTGTAGGCCTTCATTAGCTCATGATGACAGGTTTAAGGCTTATCCAGAACTTCAAGCAAAGAAGGCTGGAGATGCGTTTGAAATATTTTCTGAAAATTTGCGTCATCCGAACAAAGAAATCCGTCTTATGACTCTGAGGATTTTGTGCCATCTTGAATCTTTGTCGTCTGACCCTTCTTTTGAAGAGCATCCTCCTAAGAAGAAAGTGAAAATTGAAGAGATGAAAAAATCTCTTCCTAAAGGGAATGTGAGTAGATATCCTTTGTTCTGTATTCTTACCTCAAGCAGATTTCTTACTAGCATGATGACTATATGACTGTTGCCTCTGTGCTCTATCATGTTGTCACTACTTTCTTAAACTTTTCCTTCAAAATACCAGGTTCTTCAGTTATTACGCTCAGTCGAAGAGACTGCTCACACAGTGGATAATAGTCGGATGTTGGTCAATTTGATCTCTACAATACAAAAGGACCTCTCCGCTGGCAGGATACATGCGGCATATGTGAAGCTTGTATTGAATGGGATGTTGGGACTATTACATAATAGATTTTTGGATTTGTGGGGTCCAGCATCTGAGTGTCTTGCTGTTCTTGTGAGGAATTACACAGGTGCAGTGTGGAGTGATTTTGTTTGTTATTTGGAGCAGTGCCAACTAAAATTTGAAACCCTCCACGATCATAGTGAGAATGCGAACCAAAGCATGTCAGAGAGGCATACAGGTAGGCTCACACCATTTAAGTAAATACCTATTTCATCCACTCATATAATGAATTAGTTGCTTCGTTCTGTATATTTCAAATATCAATTTTCATTTTTTGCTCCTGTTTTAATATGTTAGACGAAATATATGTCTGTAACCTCATCTCTATCTTATTGTCTGTATAGTCTGATGCCTATATGTTTTTCTTTCAATCTACAGATCTGATTGGCCGTTTTAATTCGGTTCTCTTTCCACCGTCTAATAGCACGCCTACTGCAGCGGTGGTATCTCAGTTGCTACAGACCTTACAAAAAGCTTCCAGTGTTGCTCAGTCTCGGGCTTCTGAAATTCTCCCTTTGTTGTTGAAATTTCTGGGATACAACAGCGAAAATCCTGTGAGGTAATCTGGTCTTTATATTTGTTGTTCTTAAGCGTAATATTATTCAACTGTTATCATCATTGTTTTTCTCTGCCTTGCAGTGTCGGATCATATAATGGCCGAGTTTGTAAAGGAGAGGACTGGAAGAAGGTTCTTATACAATGGTTGACTTTGCTAAAATTGATGAAGAATCATAGTTCGTTTCGTTTTAGTCAATTTGTAAACGACGTTCTGCAGAATAGGTTGGCGAGACTACTCAATTCGATATTTCACTGTTCTTTTGAATCTTTTGGAATAAGAACTTCCATTCCTGATACAGAATTAAATAATTTCATTGACCTTTGCATGTGGTTGTGTTTTCTTAAAAATATTTTCCCAGGTTCCTGGATGATAATGATGCTGAAATACAAACGAATGTTCTAGAGTGCCTTCTGTTGTCAAATGACTTCTTACTCCCACACCGCCAGCATTTGCTGAATTTGATCAAACCAAAAGAATTGAGAGAAGAACTCACAACCTGGAACTTGTCCGAAGACATCGGAGAACCTCACAGATCTTATATTTTTTCTCTTGTAATTCGCATCCTTATGCCAAAAGTTAGGACATTAAAAAATTCGGCTTCAAGGAAGGTACATATTACTTACTTTTAGTTTACTTCACTATGTTAATACAGTTTTCATTTGGGTCCTAACAAGTTCTCTTTGCTTTTCTTGTCAGCATACAAGTATCCGTCACCGACAGGCAGTTCTTTGCTTTATATCTCAGCTGGATGTTAATGAACTCGCCCTGTTCTTTGCATTGTTGATAAAACCTTTGAACATCATATCAGAGGAAACAATGGACTCGTTTTGGAGTTCAGGCAAAAGTTCTGTGGACTATTTCCAAAATTCCAATTTTCTGAAATATTTCACTGTTGATAGTATTTCGACATTATCCAGGAATCAGAAATCTGGGTTTCTTCATGTCATCGAACATATCCTTGATGTCTTTGATGAACGCCGTGTCCGACCTTTTCTAGACTTTTTGATGGGATGTGTTGTCCGGCTATTGGTAAATTATGCTCCAAATGTTGATGAAGAAAGGAACATTGATTCATTGGCACTAAGAAAGGCCACTGCTGCCCCATCAACTTCAGATGATAAAGAAAATGCTTCAATAAATCACGACCAGGTAAAATGGTTATTAGTGTTGTTTACCCTTTTCCCTAAAGTCTTGTGTATATTATTTATGCAAACAAACCATTATTGTTTCTCTCATCTCCTTAAGAATTCTTGTCTGACATTTTTTTCCGTTTTTTGTGTAGGCTGGCACTGCTTTGAAGCAGTTTAAAGAGCTGAGATCCTTATGTCTGAAAATCATTGCTCATGTTCTTGATAAATACGAGGATTGTGATCTTGGCTCCGCGTTCTGGGACCTCTTCTTTTCGGCAGTGAGTCCGTTAATTAAGAGTTTCAAGCAGGAGGGTTCTAGTAGTGAGAAACCAAGTTCCTTGTTCTCATGCTTCTTGTCAATGAGTAAAAGCCGTAATCTCGTGAACCTCTTATGTCGGGAAGAGTCTCTTGTTCCAGACATTTTTTCAATTCTAACTGTCGCCACAGCTTCAGAAGCTATAAAGTCTTCTGCCTTGAAGTTCATAGAGAATCTGCTTTGTCTTGACAACGAGTTGGGTGAGGATAACAATATGATCTGTGGATTCTTAGATCCGTACATAGAGGCATTGATTAACAGCTTGCATTCTCTTTTAATTGGGGATATTTTGAAAAGGTCAGACCTCTAATTCATTGACGGACTCATGTTATGTCGTCTTGTTTTTATACTTTTTAAAAAGTATTATTTATGTATGTCCAGGAAATCAGTCAAGTACCATGGGGAAAGAGAGATTAAAATTCTTAAATTATTGTCAAAGCGTATGCGAGATCGTTATGTTATGAAGTATTTGGATGTCTTGCTGTCTTTCTTGAATAAAAGTGTTAAAGATTCTGGTATGGTTTACTCTCATTGCTTTTGTTGGTAAAACTTACAATTTCTGGTCTCTTCTATATGACTGTTTTACTGCTTTTACAGCTATCCGTCATGAAGCTTTGCTAGCCATTCAGGACATCATATCGTATCTTGGGATGGAGAGTACCAGCAAGATTATAAATACAGTCTCTCCTCTACTCGTTGATGCTGAACGTGACGTTAGATTATGCATTTGTGATCTTCTTGAATCTCTTGCAAAAAAAGACCCTTCACTGGATGATGTGGTACATATCATGTCTCTGTTTGTAGCTGAGTCATTTGCTTCTCTTGTTTCTGATTTTGAAATTGTAACAAACAATTGGTTCCTAACCTGCAGGCAAAGCGTGTCCGCGATATGAATGCCATCTCAGCCATGGAAGTTGATGACCTTGACTATGAAAAGATAGTTAATGCTTATGTGGAGATTGATGCAGATTTCTTTATTAAATCCTCAGAGCAGCACACGATGATCATACTCTCACAGTGTATATATAACGTATCATCAGAATCCATTATGTTAAGGGGTAGCGCACAGAAGCTCTTGTCTTCTTTCATTGATTTTTCAGCCTCAATACTTTGCCGAGAGGCTGCAGCTCACTCTGAATTTGGAAAAGAGGTCAAAAAAGCCGTTGTAAGCTGGACAGGAGATCGTATACTGTGCATTTTGAGAAATTTTATTTTGAAACACATTGGAGATGCAATAAACAGAGGGGGCATTATAATAAAGGTACAGTAACTCTTCTAAATCATAGATAAGCCCGGAAGAAAGAACATAAGAATTTCATTGGACACTAGCTGTAGGCCAGGTTTAGTAACTTACAAATTTATGATGCTGCTTATGGTTAGCGCACTGTCATGCTTCTGCTTTAGAGACGACAAGTCTTGACCTAGGATATTGACTTGTATATCTCATTGTAATATGGATATTCATGGCCCTCTTCTTTGCTCTGACGATTCTTTGAAACATATTATTCTGGCACAGGAATGGATTCTTTTGATACGCGAGATGGTGACCAAACTTCCAGATGCCGGAAATCTTTCTGCATTCAGACCTTTATGCTCTGAAGACGAGAACGTAGATTTTTTTAAAGCTATTGTTCACATTCAGGTAAGTCTTTCTATCATATATGATCCCTGAGTCTATGATTTGTATTCGAGCGGTGGTGATAATAAATGTCTCTATGATAGCCACACAGGACCAATCCAACTTCTGATTTTGTTTTGTTCTTCTTTTTCCCTCTTAACTCAATTCAATAGGTTTGTTGAGACCTTATTATAGCATAGAGGTTGAAGTGGCATATAGCTCATGGAGATGCTAAAAAACCTTACGATGATTAATTTCCTTTCAATGTCTTGCAGGCACACCGTAGAGCAAGGGCAATTTCACGTTTCACTAATGTGGTTAAAGATAGCAGTCTGCCTGAGGTGATCCCTTGGATTTCTTGTATTTTTCAATACAACTGCTGTACCGTGATAGACTTATGACCAAATGTTGGTGTTGCAGGGAGTAGTGAGAAAACTTTTGGTCTCAGTCTTTTTCAATATGTTGCTCGATGGACAAGATGGAAAAGATAATAATGTCAGAAATGCATGCACAGAAGCCCTTGCATCTATATCTGCACATATGAGTTGGACGTCGTACTATGCTCTACTGAATCGGTGTTTCCGAGAGATGAACAAGCACACCAAAAAGGGAAAAATTCTGCTGCGACTTATCTGCTTGATTTTGGATAAATTTCATTTTGCAAAAGATGGCTACCCACAGGAGGCTGAGGAAATTAGGACTTGCCTTCAGAAAATTGTGTTCCCGAGGATGCAGAAGCTGATGAATTCTGATTCTGATAATGTTAATGTGAACAGCAGTGTGGCTGCGCTGAAGGTTCTAAAGCTACTACCTGAAGATGTAATGGACTCACACCTATCCTCTATAGTTCATAAAATTGCCAGTTTTTTGAAGAACCGGTTGGAGAGCACACGTGATGACGCCAGATTGGCTCTGGTTGCTTGTTTGAAAGAACTTGGGATGGAGTACTTGCAAGTTGTAGTCAACATTTTACGTGCTATCTTAAAACGAGGATCAGAGGTGCATGTGCTGGGGTACACTCTTAATTTTATCTTATCAAAGTGCCTGTCCACTCCTACGTGTGGGAAGTTAGATCATTGTTTGGTTGATCTCCTTGCTGTGGTGGAAACCGATATCCTTGGAGAGGTTGCTGAACAGAAAGAGGTGGAAAAATTTGCATCCAAAATGAAAGAAACAAGAAAACGCAAGTCACTTGAGACTCTCAAATTGATTGCTGAAAATGTAACGTTCAGAAGCCATGGATTAAAGTTACTTTCTCCGGTCACTGCGCAGCTGGAGCGGCATCTAACTCCTAAGATCAAATCAAATCTGGAGAAGATGTTAAAACAAATTGCAGCTGGTATTGAAGGCAATCCATCTGTTGACCAAGGAGATCTTTTTCTTTTTATATATGGCCGAGTTGATGATGGTATTAATAACAGGAGTGGTCTTGGAGATCACTTGTCTTTACCATCCTCCAAAAAGAAAAAGAAATCAAGAGATCTGAAAGAGACTGCTGGGTTGATTTCTGGTCCTAAGTCATGTCCACATCTTATAACCGTGTTTGCTCTGGACTTATTGCATAACCGACTGAAAAAATTGAAACGCATGAAAAAATTGAAACGCGACAACACTGATGAAGAGCTGCTGTCGAAGTTAGATCCATTTGTCAAACTGCTTGCTGGATGCTTGAGTTCTAAGTATGAGGATATTGTATCTTCATCTCTTAGATGTTTTACTTCATTAATAAGGTTTTCACTGCCTTCCCTCATGTCTGAAGCAGATGAACTGAAAACAGCATTGTTAACCATTGCTCAGTCTGCAGTGAGTTCCAGCAGTCCTCTTGTGCAGTCATGCCTTAAGCTGCTAAAAACGCTTCTCGACAATGAAAATATAACTTTATCATCTGAGCAGCTGAAAATGTTGATTCAGTTCCCCATGTTTGTTGATCTGGAGTCTGATCCATCCTTTGTTGCTCTTTCACTCCTCAAGGCCATCGTGAAGCGGAAGCTTGTAGTTCCAGAGATATATGACATTGCAATTCAGGTTTCAGAGTTGATGGTAAAAAGTCAGTTGGAATCAATCCGCGAGAAATGTAAAGAGATACTGTTGCAATTTATGGTCCACTATACACTTTCTGAAAAACGTTTAGAGCAACATGTGAACTTCTTGCTGGAAAATCTGAGGTATGTATGTGAACTAGCTATGAATTCAATTTTTTTTTTTTTTTTTTTTCTTATAGTAAGTTACTTTTTCCTTCAGGTATGAATATCCAACTGGAAGAGCAGCAGTTCTTGACATGCTTCATGACCTAATCTTAAAATTCTCAAAACCTAATCTTGGCAAGCAGTCTGTTCTTGACCAGCAGTCACAAAAATTGTTTATTCAACTTACTGTTTGTTTGTCCAATGAGGCTGATAAAAAAGTGCTGCCCCTGGTTGGTGCTGTGATAGAAGTTCTGATAGGCCGCATGAGTAAAGATCAAGTTGATTCCAGTCTCTTGTACTGTTTGTGTTGGTATAAGAAGCAGAACTTAAGGGCTGCGGCGGCACAGGTAAATGCTGAGGGTGTATATTCGTTAAACTCGTGTCTTGACAATAGTTAGATGTGTGACAGTAGGAAGTAGGCACTTATATTTCTAAATATGAAGAATTAGGAGTAACAAGTAGTGTTACCAGAAGGGTTTGATTATGGATGTATCATGTATGGCTTATAACATCATCATAAATCCTGATTGCGTTCATATTGCTTCTAGGCACCTTCTGTAGTATGTTCGTTGCTTCTTACTGAATTTTAACTCATTCATTTGTTGGATGCTGTGCAGGTATTGGGATTTTTTATTGATGCCATGAAGAAAACATTTCGGAAGCATATCTACAATACAGTGCAGGATGCTAAAACTATTTTGGAGTCTGCAATTAGTACTTCCAGTTTACAGTTGCAAGATACTGTTGAGGAAGCCAGTCTTCCGTTCTGGAAGGAAGCATACTACTCACTGGTTATGATAGAAAAGATGCTACAGCAATTTCCTGATTTAAGATTCGGAAAAGACTTAGAGGTATGCACTCAGTTATATGATGCTAAATGTAGTTTATTGTTGTGGTAGCCTTCTGAGAAAGTGAGAAGTATTTGCCTCGTTATTGTCGCATCTTGAAGCTTTGATATATATATATATATATATATATTAGCTTATGATAGTTTTAAATTTTTTGTTGTCAAGAATATAGGACCATTGCTCTTGTTTCATATCAGTCATTTGTTTTCCCTTCTGTGATGATCTGATGTTGATTTTTTTTTTCCCTTTTCTCCTTTGAAAGAATTAACATAACTTTATTCTTATTGGACCTCATTAGTTTCTGATGTGATTTTCAGGATATTTGGAAAATGGTGTTTAAGTTCTTGTTGCACCCACACGAATGGTTGCGAAACAAATCCTGCAGGCTTCTGAATCAATATTTTGAGGCATTAGCTGGGAGAAAAAGACCAGAATCTCATAAATTAGTAGCGGATTCTCTCCTAGAGAAGCCAAGTAGTCTGTTCATGGTGGCTGTTTCTCTTTGCTTCCAGTTAAAGGAGCAACCCACCACGGGCAACGTTGATGTTGATCTCCTCACAGCAAATATTGTTTTTGCGGTCTCTAGTCTTCATTCTTTGATTGGACAATCTGATCAAGCAACACACAATAGGTTCTGGTCCAGTCTTGGCGAGGATGAGCAAGTGGTGTTCCTCAAAGCCTTTGAAGTGCTTGATTCAGGGAAAGGAAGGTCTACTTTTTTGGCTCTTACCTCAGGCAAACGTACTGAGAATGGTGATGATGATGCAAATGATGTAAGAAATGTATTGATCGGAAGTTTGCTCAAAAGAATGGGGAAGCTTGCTCTTGATATGGAGTCTGTTCAGGTTTGCGTCGTTTCCTTCTCTGATTAAACCTTAACTTTTACCGGCTTTAGTAACTAAACTCATTTTTAATATATATATATTTGATTGTGATATGTAGATGAGAGTTGTGTTCAACGTCTATAAAGCTTTTGCTTCACAAATGAATCAAGAAGAATGTCGCTTATACGCCTACAAAATTCTGCTTCCGTTGTACAAAGTCTGCGAAGGATTTACCGGAAAAATCATCACAGGTATAAAAAGTTTTTGTATGTTTTCCAACTGCATATTCGGTTATCTGTGTGACAAATGTTACAAAACATTATATGGTTATTATCAGATGAGTTGAAATTGCTAGCAGAAGAAGTACGAGACAGTATAAGGGACAAGAGTTTAGGCAACCAAATGTTTGTGGAAGTATACAGTGAAATAAGAAACAGTTTGAGAACGAAAAGAGACAAGAGAAAGCGAGAAGAGAAGATAATGGCAGTGGTAAATCCGGAGAGAAACGCCAAGAGAAAACTGAGGTTAGCTTCAAAGAATAAAGCAAACAAGAAAAGGAGAATGACGAGTATGAAATTGTCTAGATGGGCTTGCTCTTGAAGAATGACGAGTATGAAATTGTCTAGATGGGCTTGCTCTTGAAGAAACCCTTAATGAAATTTTGTTAATCTCATAGTAGAAGCAATCAGAGATAAATCACTTTTTTGAGTCTATGTTTCAATTTGAATAGTCTAGTGACGTTCCCCAATTCTTTTTTGATCTATTTTATCTAAATGACGAATGAGATTTAAAAGCGAAAGCAACTGCAAACTTGTCGTGACAAATTTGGGAAACTAGTCATCATCATGCTAATGTCCTGTCTCTTACTACCACTAAAATAAGAAGACAACGTCAAAAACCTTTTCATTTATCTTTTTGAGTTTCTGTGAACAAAAAAAAAAAAAAACTTCGTGAGTTTCAGTATCTGAGAGTTTTCTCAGAAGAATTCAGCAAAAGAAAGGTATGAAGCAATCGTCATGGGGCTGCACAATCTTCATCCAATTATCTCTCTGTCTCATCGTCTATGTGTCTCTGCATTTGGGTCACCCATTCTTCTTCTCTAGTAACGACGACGGTGACAATGCCACACCTCTAGATCTTCATTTCATCTCCGTCGCCGGAGGTTTCAGGCCTCTTTACCACCAAACTCGCCTTCTCCGATTGGTTTGTTTTCCATCTTCTTACGTTTTGGTTGGAACATGAAATTTGTTCAATTTATCTACTTATCCAATCCATTGGTTTCATGATCAAAGTTTGGTCCTTTACAGTAGCTTCCCCAGGATCAATAATTTGAGTTTTATTCTACTTATTTTGTTTCTGCTTGATCGTTGAAGATGGAGAAAGTTGCAGAAACTTACAAGGCAAAATTTGTGGTGAGCTCAAGTGAACATGGAGAAGAAGATTCACTCCTGCAAAATGTAATCTTCGAATCGATTTTGGGTTCCTTGAATTGACAAAAAGAAAGTTCTGAATCTCTTTTGTGCAGACAGTTAGTATGAGTAATGAGTGTATTGATCTTTTTGCAGGCGACTCGGCTGTCTTCTTCACTGAAACTTCCATGGTCACTTGATCCTATGGAATAGACCCTTTTAGTTTAACTTGAGTTCTGCTGATGTAACAAGAAGGCTGATCAATTTGATGCTTTTTAGGTACACTAGAAGGAAAGGATCTGGATATTTCAGAGAGCACATCAAAATGCCTTTTGGTGGATCCTTGGATGTTGTTTTCGTAGACACTGGCTCACTGCAGCAGGTAGGATCAGTTTGTTTCCGTGAATTTGATAAAAACATATATTGTTAGGCTTTTCTTCTGATTTTGTTGTTTCCTTATGTCTGATTAATTGAAAACTGAAGGATGTCCTTGGTGGAGCATTGAATGGCTCTATGATCTGTCAATTGAAAGGGTTGGCAAGGATTCTGAAAGCAGTAGATGGAGACTGGTAAGTTGGCTATTCAGCTGATAGACTCCCTTGATCTCTCTAACAACTTGTGGAAAATACCATAACAAGTTCTTTATCGTTTTTTAGTGACCCAGTTTGCTCTCTGCTCTTTAAAATCAGTCCATATGTGCTTGATATTACAGGCGTATTGTGGTTGGATCAGACCCGTTACTCGCCAGTACTCTAACTAAGGAACCAGAGAAATCTAAGAGAGTTGCAAGGACATTTCATCAAATCTTGACCAAATATGGAGTGGTAAGACATTGAATATCCCATCGCATTGCCGAGAAATTTGATGTAAAGAATCAAGTATATGATTGATCTGAGAGGAAAAACTTTGATGATACAAGAACTTATATATAAGCGAAGAAGGCTGCACCAGCGGAGGCAGCAACGAGGGCTTCACTTGCATTACGGTTCCTAATCAACCAGAGAACCAAGGTCCAACGAATGATAGTAAGAGGTAACAAGATCTCTTATGACATTATAATCATAAACTATGAAAGCTCAATCTTAATGTCTGAGAGAAATGCATTTTTATTTATGTCAGAGAAAGGGAAGATGGGTTTCTTCTTCACAGAGTTAGCTTCTCAGAATTTGTAAGTAGTTTCTTCCACTAAATTCTTTCTTGTGTTTAGATATGTTTATCAAGACCAAGAAAAACATAACAAAGGTGAAATAACGTCGTCTTTGTTTAATCATAAACAGGTTACTTATACTATCAACTCATCAGGACAAGTCATTGACACAAAATTAGTTAAGCAGAAAGGCAAAGAGACCATCTAAGGTTTCATTACTTTTTGGCTCCACACTGTTTATTTACTCCATTGTTGTTGAAGCGCACAAACATTTTGTATTCTTCAGTTAATGTCAGAAATACCCTTTGATCGGTACGAGTCTAAGTTGAATCGTCAGAGGGTAAAACTGGAAATTGGGTACTATAAACTTCCCCCAAAAAGGAGTGACCTTTAGGGTTTTGTATTGGATTTGGTCTCTCATCATTAGTTTAAGTATGAGGTTCTGCTCCCGGAGGATTTTTCTTCCGGTGGAAGCGGAGCCGATGATTTCAAATCTTTCTTGACGAACCACTTTTTAAAGTGGTGATGAATCATCCAATCATCTCCTCCGTCACCACCACCGCCATTACTACTGATCTTCCTCGATTATAGGATCTACTTTGCTTGGATCTCTATCTTCTTCTTCTTCTTTGTGGGTTAATCTCTCTTCTTCTTCTTCTTCTTCTTTGTGGGTTAAGCTCTCTTCTTCTTCTTCTTATTGGGAGACTATGATGATTCTTAAGAAGTCAATAGACCAGACATTGTGATAACACTCTTCTTTCATGGCAGGGCTATAAGGAAAAAACAACTCTTTTTTCTTTGTTAGCAGCCATGGCTGAAGAGTTAATCCTCTAATTTGTCTGAGAAAAGGCGAATCTGAGTCCTTTCCTGTGACATGCAAATTTTTTCTCAAAATCCTTTAAAAGTGTTTATAAGTTTTGTAGAATCTAAATTTTGTAGCCATGTCTGAAGAGTTAAGCTTAGATGCATCGTTTTGTAGATCCGATGTGAAAAATGGGACAAAGACAGAGCTTATAATAAATTGATGAATTTTGTCTTAAAGAGATCTTATTCAAGTGTTGTCACACTAGCTAGTGTTTCTTCTATCATAAAAATCACATGGATGGGCATATGATTACTGTCAGATGAGTGTTGCCAAGAAAAAGATTTAGATTTCAGATTCTTAACCCAAACAAGATACAATTAAAAAGGTTATAAGAAAAGAAAGGCTATCTACAATTGTGAAAGAATCCATAGCATTGTAGGTTGCTACAAAAGTACAAAGTGCAATACTGCAATGGACCCAAATTCTAGATTGAATGAAACAACAAATGAAAGAAGATAACTAGGAAAAAGTTTGTGCTGGCCAATTCAACTATAATTCATTAATTTGTGACAGCTCAACGCACTGATGTGATTGGAAATCTGTTTTGATCAAGAATCCAACTTAGTTGGCAATTATTCATTTTCAAAACTTGCCAGTTTAGGTTAGTTTCTTGTGTTTATTACCCAACTGTGTCATCTGTTTACAACTCTTGTTTCAGGCTAATCTACAGAAAAAGAAAACTGCCAATTAATTTCTAGTTTGGTAATAAACTTGCTTAGTCCATGTGGTTTTCAATGGTGCATCTAGTAGTCCAATGATCAACCTGTGTGTACACCATCTAGTGGTTTTCTAGTGGTATTCTCTCACTTGAAGCGTCCAATGATTCTTGAGAGAGAGAGAATCATGAAAAGTTATGTAAAAAAAGACGAAACGTTTTCCTCAAGTATCTCACTTTTTTCCTTCACAAGTGTTTCCCTGGTAAACCAAAAGCTGATGCAGACACAAGACCAAAGACGCATCTTCTTATATATTGTCTGTGTGTGTTCGAGTTGTTATTCTGCTTAGAGAAGAAGAGAGAGATATGGAGAGAATGCCAGCTTGTTTATGTCTTGTATTCCTCTTCTTAACTGTTGTTGCAGAAGCAAAGTATCCTCCTGGAGGTTCCTACCATCTTTTATCTTTGAGAAAAAACAGTAAGACCTCCAAGTCAAAGGCAGAGTTACCCTTTCACTTTCAGACACGTTACATCCCTCAGAATCTTGACCACTTTAGTTTCCAACCAGAGAGCTACAGAATCTTCTATCAGAAGTACCTCATCAGCAGTCATTTCTGGCGCAAAGGTGGCCCCATCTTTGTCTACACAGGCAATGAAGGTGACATTGAATGGTTTGCTTCCAACACCGGCTTCATGTTGGACATTGCTCCCAAGTTCCAGGCTCTTCTTGTCTTTATCGAAGTAAAAGCTTTTGCAAAATCGCCTAATGCATCTCTTATCTGAAAAATCTGACTTAAAAACACTAATGCTGCTCTGTTGGTCCGGTTTTTATTCATCCATGTAGCATAGATTCTATGGAGAGTCGAAGCCGCACAACTTGGCCAAGACAATGGGATACCTAAACTCACAGCAAGCGTTGGCTGATTATGCAATCTTGATAAGAAGCTTGAAGCAAAATCTATCGTCCGAAGCGTCTCCTGTCGTAGTCTTTGGTGGCTCTTATGGTGGAAGTAAGCTTACAAAATCCCAGTCAATAGTTCAATTCTTATTACTACACATCGGTTCTTATCAAACTCTCGTCTGTTGTTCTCTATTTCCTGAGACAGTGCTTGCAGCGTGGTTCAGGCTAAAGTATCCGCATATCACAATTGGTGCATTAGCTTCCTCTGCTCCAATTCTGCAGTTTGATAAGATTGTTCCGTCTTCAAGCTTCTATGACGTCGTTTCTCAGGATTTCAAGGTCTGTATATTTCTATACAAAAAGTATATTCAATAATGAGCTACTCATGCCTCTTATTATGAGCAGGACGCGAGTCTTAACTGTTTTGAAGTCATCAAGAAGAGCTGGAGAGAACTGGAGGTTTTTTCTACCATGAAAGATGGCTTACAAGAACTCAGCAAAAAGTTCATAACTTGCAAGTAGAGAATTCTGTTTTCTCTAACTCTTAACAAAGATATTTTTCGAGCTCTCTAACGTGTGTTGTTTTATTCTCCAATCCTTAAAATCACAGGGATCTTCACGCTGTCTATCTAGCCTCAAGGTGGCTAGAGACAGCCTATACTGATACAGCAATGGTTAATTACCCAACTCCAGCAAATTTCATGGCTCCACTGCCTGCTTATCCAGTGGAGGAGGTAAGACATGTAAGTGAGTATAAAGTTGTTTATTTCTTGTACTGGTTAATTCACAACGAGACATCTTCTTACAACAGATGTGCAAGATCATCGACCGGTTTCCTTTAGAAGCCAGCAATCTTGATCGTGCGTTTGCAGCTGCAAGCTTATACTACAACTATTCAGGTTCAGAGGATTGCTTCGATATTGAAAACCAAACTGATCCTCATGGACTCAATGGTTGGTATTGGCAGGTATTCATGAGTCTTTCGGTTTCCTTGTTGTTAATTATTCACAAGAATATACAAAAATTGTTATTCAGCTTACTAATGGATCAATGCGACTATCGGATGAAAAAAAAAGGCATGCACAGAGATGGTGATGCCAATAAGCTGTTCAAACCAGAGCATGTTTCAACCATTCGAAAATGATGAAAAAATATACCAAGAAGACTGTCTAAAGGAATACGGTGTCAAGCCTAGACCACACTGGATCACCACTGAATTTGGCGGACATGTTTGTTTAAATTTTGCCCCTTTTCTTTTCCAGATAACAGACGTAAAGCTCAGCTTTTTGATCAGAGTCTGTTTATTGCAGAGAATAGAGATAGTGTTGAAGAGATTTGGTAGCAACATTATATTCTCCAATGGAATGCAGGATCCATGGAGCAGAGAAGGGTATAAGACTATAAGTCACTCATGCCTCATTCTATATTCCATGTCAATATCAAATCTTTATAAATGGCGGTGGACTTGATATGACCGGAATTTTCAGGGTTCTGAAGAACATATCGAGCAGCATCATTGCGCTTGTGACCAAGAAAGGTTAAACGTTTGTGTTATTTAAGAGAGAACACACACACACTTTGTTATAGACAAGGAAACTGATTTTTTTTTGTTCAAAGCAGGAGCTCACCATACGGATCTCAGGGCTGCTACAAAAGACGACCCAGAGTGGCTGAAAGAACAGAGGAGGCAAGAAGTTGCAGAGATAGAGAAATGGATCAGTGAGTATTACAGTGACCTGAGACAAGAAGAGCAAGCTAAGTAAAAGGACCAAACTCACCACCACTAGAAACATTGTCTGTTTTTCATGCGTCTGTGATGAGATCGTACAAGACTAAAAAATAATCGATTATTTTCTCCTTACAACCAAAAGATAAAATAATCACTTAGAGAAAATACCAATCAACAAGTAGAAGATAAGAATGAAGTAAGAGAAACCCATGCATGCTAGTGCTAGCTAATATATAGAAATCCATTGGATTTGTAGCTAATATCCCACCTACATGATAGAAAATATAGAAGCTAGCTGGAAGAGTGTAAACATAACAATCGGTTAGCTAGGATGGTACTATCCCACAAACATAAAACAGTCTTTAAGTCTTAAAAACAAAACCGATAGTTATTCTTGACATAACGCAAGACCGATACAGTAAGGTGTATAATTGATTAATTTCTGATACAAATGGAAAGTAGAGTGCCATTTAGGAAACAGAAAATAAAAAAGGGTCAAATTGTAAATTATTTGAAAGAACTGTGTGAAACAAATGAAAGTATAGCGCCTTTTTGGAAAGGAAAAATTATGGAACTCGAAAGGGTAAAATCGTAAACAATTAGTGTTACAGTGATTACGTGAGAAATATGCACCACCGACATCTGAATCGGACTCATCAAAACGTGGTCGTTTCACTGTAGTTTCTCCGCGTTTGGTACATCACCACTTGTAGCTGTGTTCTAATTGGGATTCTTCGTTTCTTTCGCTGACAGTGTCTTACACACTGATCACCATTGTTGCTGCACTTCCGACTCTGATTCAGCATTTTGTTCTTCCGAAACGATGGCTCGTCGATCTGGAGATTGCATGAGATGTCTGGTGATTTTCGCGGTTGTATCAGCTTTAGTTGTGTGTGGACCTGCTCTTTATTGGAAATTCAACAAGGGTTTCGTTGGATCCACTCGTACCAACTCTCTTTGTCCTCCTTGCGTTTGTGATTGTCCTCCTCCTTTGTCTCTTCTCCAGATTGCTCCTGGTATGCCTACCTTTCTTCTTTCTGATTGGATCTAGATGATTGGATTCGTGATTACAAGTTTGTCTTGTGAAATTTAGCTCCTTTTTGAGTAATGATCATAATTTAGAGGTGCCCTTTTACTCGAATTTCGATTTGGTGAAATTTATTTGGATCTTGCTCTGAAGCATCTGATTTTGTCTGGTTTCAATATTGGATCTTTCAATCAAGCTGTCTCTTTTACGTTTGATTTCAGTAAGAAGGAATCTCGACCTGTATATTGTTTAACAAGTTGCATTTTTTTCTTTTGCAGGGCTTGCAAATCTCTCTATTACAGGTTAGATCTCGATTCTGAGCTTGACTTTGTTTAGCTGCTATGCCTGTGTTGTTTCCATTATTGGTTTTCAATCATGTTGCAATATGGTTTGATAGTTATTGAGGAGCTTTCATTTCTGTCCAGGGAAGTAATTTTTGTAAGATTAGTTTCCTCGTAATTTCATTGTTTCCATTTTCATCTTGTTTCTGGTGCTTTCTAAGTCTAGGATCTTACAAGTCATTTTGATGAAATCGATAGCCATTTTCAATCCCGATAGAAGCTTGATGGCGGAACAGGCTTGTCATTGTGTCACTGTTACTCTGATTTTTATATGTGATCAAACACAAACACTTTATCATGCCCTTTCCGCATATAGTTTTTTTTAGTATTCTCTTGTCAAGACGTTCCTTTCGTTGATGTTTGATTCCGTAAAATGAATTCTGCCTTGTGTAATGAACAGATTGTGGAAGCGACGATCCAGAGCTTAAACAAGAGATGGAGAAGCAATTTGTGGACCTTCTGACTGAAGAGCTGAAGCTGCAAGAAGCAGTTGCAGATGAGCATAGCCGTCATATGAATGTTACCCTTGCAGAAGCTAAAAGGGTTGCATCTCAGTATCAAAAGGAGGCTGAGAAGTGCAATGCCGCCACTGAGATTTGTGAATCAGCTAGAGAGAGAGCCGAAGCTTTGTTGATCAAGGAGAGGAAGATCACTTCTTTGTGGGAGAAGAGAGCTCGGCAATCAGGTTGGGAAGGTGAGTAAACTAATTGCACTTCTCAGTCTACCTTGAAGAGTTTCTCTCTGAGAAATCGAATTTTCGCAACTCTACTCAAGTAAAGGAAATTGTTTAATTGTCAAGGCAAAGTCCTATCTTCCACGTTTCTCTATATATGTAGTTTTTTTTTTGTTTTGCCCTTGGATCAGAATGTAGCTAAAGAAAGGCTTGGCCTTGTATTAACTTTTCTTCATATATAATTGTCCATTTCTCTACCATGAAGTTTCACTTGCTTCTCTTGTTAGATAAGAAGTCGTTATGTATTTTATGGTTCATGCTCATTGGCAACCCCAAACCATCACATTCTCAATAACCAAGAGCTAAAGGAAAGAGTGAGCTTAATACCTCAGCTAAACAAACCCGAGCTTTCTAAGCTCGGGTTATCTTGGGTTTGTAGAATGTTATTTCTCACTGAAGTCTGTGAGTTGGTTCGATTGCCTTGTAGCTAGATTTGGACTGTAATATGTATCATGGCTTAATCTAAAGCACAAGAGGATCAAGAGAATCACTTGGACTCTGTTTTCTTCTTTGCTTAAAAACCTAACAAAGACTGTTTCAGACGTCAAGAAACATGAGAGTTTGTGAACAGAGAGAAGAGCTGAGAAGAAACAAAAATGGGAGAAGTCAAACGCACTTAGCCTTAGGTTGACATAATTATGATCGCACCAGGTCTCACGCGGTTTCGATTTTCAATATTCCTTCATTCACAAAAACAGCTGTATTTATTTCTTTCTTTTTAGCTTCAGCCATTAAAGTAGTCGGTTTGCATTATTCTAATATTCAGAGGGACAGAATCCATAAAAGCCTTAGATCTACGGCTAAAAGAAACAGATCTCGGTTCAGCGACTCCTGCAGACCGTCCACTCCATGTGGATTGTACAAAAAGTTTCATAAAGAAAAGATAGCTTTTTAGACTTTGGTTCTAGATTCAACCAATCTCTGTTTCTATTTCTTCTGTGTTCTTCTCTGAAGCTTCCATATTGTAGGACTTATGCTCTTTTCTCCTACTTAGGAAAGTGCATTAAATTCGTATCTATCTAGGCACAGAGATTGTTGAGTAAGTTATCGTACGTTAAATGGAAAATTCCATGGACAAGAGAGGACATGGACACAATCTAGAACATGCAGACAACTTGCCAGAACCAAAGAGACAGAAGCTTCCTGCTTTGGCAAGGTAACTCATATTTTTTAAGTGTTAGTGTGTCGTAAATTCGATTGTTTTGGCTATGATTCTCAACTCTTTTTGGATTGGACCCTTGTTTTGAGTTGTTCATTAGTTACACTTTCCAAAGAGCATAGTACTGAGGAAATATCTTGCTTTTCAAATTTTCGATAGTCTTGCTTAGCCTTGCAAGGCCTCAAATATTCTCAGACGTCGTTGTATGAAAACAAAAACTGTTTTTTACAGTGTCATAGTGGAAGCTGTCAAGGTAGATAGTCTGCAGAGGCTATGCTCGTCTTTGGAACCATTATTTCGAAGAATTGTGAGTATGCTATCCTATTTCGAAGTTTAATTTCTACATAGACCCAATCTTGAGAAGCCTGTAAGAGGTGTAAACTTGGTAATGGTGTCGATATATGGACAGGTCAGTGAAGAGGTGGAACGTGCCTTATCTAGGTTGGAGAACTCGAAATCTACTTCAAGGTATTTTCTCTAGCTATATACCATATTCTTTTCTGGACTGGTTCCATGATCTTTACATCAATTTGAGTTTTCAGATCTCCAGAACCGAATAAGATTCAAGGCCTCGATGGAAGAAATCTGCAACTTCGGTTCAGAACACGAATGCCTCCTCATTTATTCACGGGTGGGAAAGTCGAGGGAGAGCTAGGCTCAGCCATTCACGTGGTTCTTATAGATGCAAACACCGGAAATGTAATCCAAACAGGAGAAGAATCAATGGCAAAGCTGAATATTGTCGTCTTAGATGGAGACTTCAATGATGAAGACGACAAAGATTGGACTAGAGAACATTTTGAGAGCTTTGAAGTGAAGGAACGCGGAGGAAAACGTCCCATCTTGACTGGTGACAGACATGTGATACTTAAAGAAGGTGTTGGAACTCTTGGAAAACTTACTTTCACTGACAATTCGAGCTGGATTAGGAGCAGAAAGTTTAGACTAGGTGTTAAGGCTGCATCGGGGTTTTACATACGTGAAGCTAAAACAGAGCCATTTGCTGTTAAAGATCACAGAGGAGAACGTGAGTATCTTAAAACTCTGGACTGACTTGATAAGCAGAGAGAGTTTCTTGGATTATCTGCCTGAATTATCTTTTGGCGATGTTTTCTTGCAGTATACAAGAAACATTATCCACCGGTTTTACATGATGAAGTCTGGAGATTGGATAAAATAGCGAAAGATGGAGCGCTACACAAGAAGCTACTAAAATCTAACATCGTGACTGTTGAAGACTTCCTACGGATACTCATGAAGGATCCGCAGAAACTAAGAAGTGTATGTGCATCTTTCATATTGTGAATATCTACTCAAGAAAATGCTTGTTTCTTGCTTATGTTCTTTCTTGGTCTGTGTTTAACAGTTACTTGGGAGTGGAATGTCAAATAGAATGTGGGATAACACGGTGGAGCACGCAAAGACCTGCGTATTAGGTGGGAAACTTTACGTCTATTACACAGATCAAACTCAAGATACAGGTGTTGTCTTTAATCATATATATGAATTCCAAGGCCTAATTGCCAATGGCCACTTCTTATCTCTCGAATCTCTTAACAATGATCAAAAGGTAAGTCATCTCTCTGTAAAGCTAGCTTCTTTTTTTATTCTTCCCTTTTAGAATCTGCAGTCTCTAAAGATCCACTTTTGAACTTTTTTGGAAATTCAACAGATTTCTGCAGACATTTTGGTGAAGACGGCTTACGAGAACTGGCATAAAGCGGTTGAGTATGACGGTAAGCTCTTGAATTGCTTACCAGTTGCTAAGAAGGAAATAAAAATTTCTCAGAACCATCAAACGCAGCAGAAGACTCTGCAATGCCAACAGACTGCGAATGGCTACTCATCAGTTCCTCAGCATCTGATAGAGTATCCTTTAGTCCAACAACCTTGCAATCAGTTACGAGACTACACATCGATGGAGAGTTCTTCGGTTTCGGGCTCATACAATGGAGGCCTTGAAGATATTTTTACAGAGGAAATTCGAGCGAGGAGTTCTGAGATGCTGGAGACCGATGACATGCAGAGATTGCTGAAGACATTTGGGATATCAGGCGGGTTTGGTCACAGGGATGAGTCCAGTTACGGTTTCAGTGATTGGTATGAAGCTCAGATAGATAAGGGTTATAGGAGAGAAGGAGGTAGAAGCGCAGGGAAAGCTGTAGTGGGATGGCTTAAGCTTAAAGCTGCATTGAGATGGGGTATCTTTATACGCAAGAAATCTGCAGAGAGGAGGCCTCAGATTGTGGAGATCGACTAAGAAAGTACTATCAAAAATTCCGAGAGCTTTTCTTTTGTATAAATAGACTTGAAGCAATAACTTGTCTCAGTTCAATCCCGGTTTAGCAATTACTATATATATACTCAAGAGTTCATCTATTATCATACATTATCTCCGCACTTACTTAAAAAGAAAAATTAAGGATTTAGATGCTGAGAAAGAATTTAACATTGCATCAACTTACTTACCATTATATTTTGGAGCAAAATCTTAAGACGTGGAAAATCGACGTGAGATGGCTAGACTAGACCATCATCTGTTTCAGTGATATCAAGAGAGCTTGTAGACGGCTGGAATCCTCCAACACTCATATCAAGAACATAGGTTTCGTTTCAAAAAGCCTCTTATTCACTTTTTTTAGAGATCTTACGAAGATAGGTTGCGATTGCATGAGCCGGATCATCATCTTCAGAGATATCAACAAGAGAGGTTGTGGTTGTAGATGGCTGGACTCCATCAGTTTCAGAAAAGCCAGCTCCTTCGTTAGGCAAACTCATTCTCGCAGCCGTGGCCCTAGTAAGTAGCCTGCTTTTCCTCCAAGGCACTAAATGACAACGGCTGGGATTAGTCAAACTTAAGGCCGACTTTAAGTCGACTTCACTAATGGGCCGTCTAATCTTAGGCCCATGTTTGGGGCGGAGCAAGTAGAGAGAAGAAACAACAAGTTCCTTCCTTCCTCTGCCTCTTACCGATTTCGTCTTCTTCAGTGTCTGTCTCTCTCTACTAAGGTTCGTCGACTTCGTAGAAGCAAAATATGTTCTTGATTCGTCTCTCCCGCCATAATCCATCCTCTTTTACACTTCTCACGCGCCGCCTTCACGACCAAACAATTTCCTCTTCACGACTCCGAGACCTTTACAATTTTCAATCACCGCCGCCTTTGTCGTCGTCAGCCTCTGAAAATTCTGACTTTAACCAGAAGAACAATAATAAGAAGAAGCCAAAGCCGCAGTACCGTCCACCTTCTTCGCTGGAAGGTGTGAAGACGGTTCACTCTGATCTTCCGTTTGATTTCCGGTTCAGTTACACAGAGAGTAGTTCAAATGTGAGGCCAATTGGCTTGAGAGAGCCAAAGTATTCACCTTTTGGTCCTGACCGGTTGGACCGGGAATGGACCGGTGTCTGTGCGCCGGCGGTTAATCCAAAGGTTGAGTCTGTGGACGGAGTGGAGGATCCGAAGCTGGAAGAGAAAAGAAGGAAAGTGAGAGAGAAGATCCAAGGGGCATCACTCACTGAAGCTGAAAGGAAATTTCTGGTGGAGCTGTGTCAGAGGAACAAAACTAAACGACAAGTCAATCTTGGTACTCGTTTCTTCACTCCTTAATCATGAGATTTTGTTAAACTGGGAAATTTGAAAGGTGTCTTTTTGTCAAGAGAAATATATTTCTGCGTACAAATGTCATTTTCTTTGTCTCTTTTGTATACTGCTATCTCTATGCTAAGTGGTTGCTTTGGGGCTATGTGTAGGGCGAGATGGTTTGACTCATAATATGCTGAATGATATCTATAATCATTGGAAACATGCTGAAGCGGTTCGGGTCAAATGTCTTGGAGTCCCAACTCTCGATATGAAGAACGTTATATTCCACCTTGAGGTATCGTCTTTTTATGAATCTGCTTTGAGTATATGATTTATGTTGTCTTGTTTGTCTTTTGATCCATGTACTTTTTTAGTCTTTAGCTATTTGGGGGATCTAAAGAATGACTCTTACAACCGTGTTGCTTGTTGTTACAGGACAAAACGTTTGGCCAGGTAGTGTCTAAACACTGTGGTACCCTTGTGTTATATAGAGGGCGAAACTACGATCCTAAGAAAAGGCCTAAGATCCCATTGATGTTGTGGAAACCTCATGAACCTGTGTACCCTAGGCTGATTAAAACAACAATTGATGGTCTAAGCATCGATGAGACCAAAGCAATGAGAAAGAAAGGGCTAGCGGTTCCTGCCCTGACAAAACTCGGTCCATACCTTTTCCATGCCTTTTTATTTCTAAATTCTGGTGGTATCAATATCCTTAATCACTTTTACCTGAAAATTTTGTTTCAGCCAAGAATGGTTATTACGGTAGTCTTGTTCCAATGGTGAGAGATGCTTTCCTCGTGAGTGAATTGGTACGGATTGATTGCTTGGGACTAGATAGAAAGGATTACAAGAAAATTGGAGCAAAGCTTAGGGTGAGATGTTTCTTCCTGTCTCTTTCACTTTTTTTGCTGTCCAACTTCATCTCCTGGTCAAGCCTTGGAGACTTCTTTACTGCTTCAGGTTTCTGTTTGAACAAACACTAACATCTAAGTTTGTGTGAAGGATTTGGTCCCTTGCATCCTGGTGACATTTGACAAGGAGCAGGTCGTGATTTGGAGAGGTAAAAACTATAAGCCACCCAAAGACGATGATGAATATTCCTCCTTCATTCATCGTGAATCTTCCATAGACTCCGATGGCGATTTAAGTTGTAGCAGAGGGGCTCAAGATTCTCCAGACGAGATAACCAGAACCTAGGATGATTTAGTACTCTTGATCCCAGATGTATAGTTATAATGTGAGAGTAATTTGTGGTAATGTTTCTGGAGAATCCAGCTTTTTGACAAATTGATATAATTAATCCAAGTGGCTTACGTAATGTACTTATTTGTCTCGCTAAGGAACACTAGATAGGTCGAAGAAAATGCTGATTACATCTTTTCTTTGCTGCCTCTCCTACAAGTAATGATGTGTTACAGAAACTCCCAAACTTGAAGCTACATTTTTTACAGGAGATTGAACATCTTGCAAATACCCAAAAGCAGGGCAACATTTTTTCTACAGTGAAATACCTCACTAGTCACTAGATGATCTCTGTTCCGTTGTCTGTGACCCTGTGTTAAGCCTTGGTTTTGATCACATTGAGGAAATGACTCTGCACATGCGATGCCAAGGAAGGAATCTACCAAACCAAATGTCTTGTAATTCTGCTACTACCTTTTCCCGAATTTCAAGCACCGATTGTGCTTAGTCTCGGTGATACTGGGCTCATTAGTTAGTTGTTTGGGTGGTGGGTTGGTTAGAGAGAGTTTCTCCATTGCGTTTACGAACTTTTTGAGGTGCTTGATGTACTCAGGGTAAGTCTCGAGGTTGCAATGCCCTCCTCCCTTCACCCATAACGGATCATACTTCTCCTTGGCCAGCTCCCACAATCGTTTCCCGTGAGAAAAATCAACAATCTCATCATTTGTGCCCTGTAGCAGCTCATCACAAATCAATCAGCACAAATCAACAGAATGAAGAACACACACAAATCCACAAGATCTAAAGCTTTTACATACATGTATGACAAGGACTTGGGAGTTGACATGGCGAATCTTGTCTATGTTCTGCAGTAAGACATTCAAAACAAAGAGATGAGACAGGACCCGAGTATATATGTACCCAACCAGAGACATGTTTTGTGTGTGTGTTTTCTTACTTTGAATATATCGAACCAGAGCGTCATTTTGACAGGATACAGGACTCTGATTCCAGAGAGAATGGCACTGTGAAGAACAACTCCTCTCAGCCTCTTCAACCGAGAAGCCATGTGCAACGTTGGACCGCTTCCTACAGACTGTCCGTACAGAATGATCTCCTCTTGCTTGATCCCATAATCGCTCCTTAAGCAATTGTACACTGCCTCTATGTCATAATATGTGTTGAATTCAGACGGCTAAACCAAAAAGAACCAGAAAACAACAAAAAAAAAGTCAAGAAAACAAAAACATCTGAATAAATCACATCAAGGTTTTATAATTTTGAATGATTTCTCTTTTGTTACCTTTCCTGTTGAAGCTCCATAGCCTGAATAGTCATAACTGTTTCAAAATGACATCAGAACATAAAAAAAAAACAAGTCAAATGTAAGAATCTAACAAAAACCTTTTAAGTTTTTTTTTTGTTCCGTTGTGTTTAATGATATACCTCATGATGTTGACGCGTAGATGAGCACGGAGCTCGATGAAGAGCTCGACCATTTGGCCAAGATCAGCAGCATTACCATGGGAATAGAGAAGCGTGAATCTCGCAAAAGGGTGTCTCCAGAACGTGGCAACAACTTTGTTACCTGACTTTGTGGTGAGCTGGTGGACTTCCACGTTCTTGTCCGCCGACACTCCGGCGAAGACCAGCTTCCCTGTCTCGTCATCCTTCGTTACGCCGTATGTTGCTGGCTCTGGCGGGAAGAATGCGAACTTGGCCGCCACATTTGACGTCACATTACCCATTTTAATCAAAATCCAACAAGGAGGATTACAAAAGAAGAGAAGGAGAAAAACACCAAACCCAAAATCTCCCTCTCTCTTTCTCTCTCTCTTTGTCTAATAAAAGAATTATTAAATTGTTTTTTTTTTGTTGTTTTTGTTGTTTTTTTTTGTTGGGTGGGTTTGTGTTAACTTGTTGAGAGGTAAGAAAATGGAGAGAAGGTGGAGGAGGAGAGAAGAAGGGTCCGAACTTGTCGGGGGAAAGAAGAAGATATGAGCTGTTTTATGAAACCAACTTCTACACCTCTCTTCTTTCTTTTTAGACTTTATGTTTTTGAAGAGGTTTTTATAGAATCATTATTAAATCTTTAGATTCTTAGGATTTAATATATATGAGTCTATGATAAGTAAGAAAGAAGCTAGTCTAGATTTTTTCAAAATATAAATGGTAATGTCACACAATGTTTGAAGAATCCTCGTGCATGGTTTGGTAAATTCTGATGGCGTAATACAAAAATTCCTTTTTGTTTTGGTCAAAATGAAATTCTGTTTTATGTAACAACTAAAAAAATTAATTAACAAAAAAAAAAAAAAAAAACAACTAAAAAAATTGGATTAAGTTTCTTAAAACTTGTGTTCATCTTTAGGTGATGTCATATTTGATTGTGCTTGTGCCTTGAAATGAGAGTTTCACATAAGAACGAAGGGCTAAGATTTGGTCAAAGACTGCAAGTGATGGCTTTTAATGGGAAGTGTTGTCAGAGAGTCAGACATTCCTCCATCTATGTCTATTTTTCTCTTGCCTCCTTATTATTTACCTAAATTATCTTTAATACCACTTGTTCTGTTTTTTTCATTTTGGTCACGTTTTCACTTTACAATTTCCTGCCCCAGTTTTTGTTTAAAGTACAATAAAACAACAAAGAGACATTGTCTTGTTTGGACAAGTATGCTTTTAATCTCTGACACGATTCTGTGTGCTTTGGACTTCGTCAGCTTCAGATTTTGACCAAAAACTATTATGATTCAGTTTAATTTATTGATTTGCCATAACAAAATGGGGCAATTACAGGTGTATAATAACTATTTGCAGAGAGTTCGTTGTAGATAACTTTTTCTACAAAGGAATCTGACTGATCTGCTTAGAGTTAGAGATCTAGTAAAGAGTAAACTAGTAAAAAAGAAGAAGCTACTACACTAATATAGTCCATATACTCATTATCTTTGCACATGCAGGGATGCTTGATATAGCATATATACGTGTATATCCTACATACAATTCTGACGTATGTGCATGACTTGGTCCAAATTGGTGTAGATCTGTTGTTTGGTGATAACTATATGTATATGTTGATGAGATCTCTAATTAGTATAAATATATTCGTATTCCATCATTTGTATTACACTCTTATGTGTTTATCATCTTTTGGAATTAGCTTCAACATTATATGTTTTTCAACTAACTGTTTTGATTTCTAATTTTATAATATTCAAAGATTAGTATTTAAACTTTGGATAAGTGAAAGATACCACTTTAGCTTTTTGCTAATCAAAACATTGTACATTTTTTTGCATGGTCAGCTTTGAAGACATTGAGAGCTTGGTCCAAAAGAGAGAAAAGTGTCTTCAGTCAACAAAGGCATGAAAGAGTTTTGTGTGGAAGTTTGAGCTCTTAAATCTTAATCATCAAATCATCCATAAAAAAGCAAAAAAGATAACCAAAGACACAAGTAAAAAACTAAAAATGGTGACGAGACTTGTAATTCCTTCACTACTTTTTGTTTTTTCATATTTAAATTTCTTTTGAACACTTTATGTAATACGATTAACATATGTAACTTACCATATTGAAGATTACTATTTCAAAAGTAAACGTAGGCCCAAAGCCCAAAGGGCTTCTTTTGTAGGTTTGTTTATTGTGTACATGACAAAGTATACTGGTGAAAGAGCCAACAGATTAGTCTCTCAATTCGTTCACCAAAAATCATTCAACAAAAAACAATTAAGATCAAGATGAGTGTCAAAAAAATAGCCTATGTTTCTCTTATGTCTATATGAACGTAAATAAAAGCTGAAGAATGGTTGTGTGATAGAGACACAGAACTCGAGTGGAGGGTTTTAATGGTGAGTACTGAGTACTACTCAGTGACGTTTCATCTCCTGGAATATGTTGGAAACTCTCGGAGACAGTCTTGGAAGGAACTTAAACAGCTGCATAAGAAGAAAAAAAAAACAGTTGGGAAATGCAGAAGAGATAATGAGCCAAGAACAAGAAACAAAGGAGAGACACATAAATCAAAAGAGGATAAAAAAGGAGAAAAGAAGATACCCAGAGCTTAACACAAGCGTCCATAATAACGGGAACTAGGCAGATAAAAATGGTAATAGTAGATTGCTCAACTTCAAGACCATAGTGTTCCATTATTATCTCTAACAAGGTCTCCCATCCAGATTCAGAATGGTACCTATAAAGAGAAGCATTAAGTTATATACCTTCATTGCACAAACGGGCTATTGACAGAGCCAACCTATCGCTAATATTAGGTTATTGGAACACTAACAACTTTGATTTAACATTTGTTATGAGCTTTATTTCTGGTGTTTGCTCTTAATGAAAGCAACGATTTAGACATTTACCCCAAGAAAATGTCGGTGATCAGGATGATGAGAAATGCCTTTCCCGTGTCTGAAATGTTGTTTATGATTTTATACCCCGTAAATTTCAACAAGGCTACCTGAAAAAAGTTCATGCCGTAACCGAAAAAAGGCAAATGTTAACAAAATGGGTTTAACAGATAGCAGCTTGAAAGGAAACTTAGAATGCCATTCTAGGTGGGCTAAATCACGGTTGGAAACGGAAACTTACTCTACCCTGATTGGCGTACAGAAGAACAAACAAGGAGATCCCAAACACCATATCAGACCATATGTTGGCAAATGCTTTCCGGTTCTCTAATCTCCACTCATCTCGCAGCTCCAAACTGTTGAAGAAACCAATGGGAGGAACACAAAAAGAAACATAGTGAGGCTATGCATGGAGATTAACTATCTGGTAAAAGATCACGATAGGTTTACAACCCTTGACATCAAAAGAAAAAAAAAATGTGGAGTTGAGTCTTACGCTTTACCCCGCATCTCCCACCATAACTCATCGTCAGAAAGAGGAGGAGATTTGCCAATCTCAACTTCGAGACGGTACCTAGCTTTTTCTCTATTAAGTTCCTTTACCATTTCTAGCTTCTGATTACGTCTCACATCAAGCGTCTGGGCAGCAAGTGGTACAGTCTTCACATATCTATAAGTAAAGGCACAGACTAAATAATCAAACTGGGGACTAACACAACGTAAATAGAGACATAATCTGGGGATATTAACAGCAAAAATGAAGAAATCACCTGTCTAAGAAGGGCATAAGTACATAATCATGGGCCAAAAAGTCTAGTGCCCATGGAATGAGAATTAATACCGCCAAAAACTTTGCCTGTAAAGAGTTACAATGTCAATGAGCTTTGATCAGTCATCCGGAAGAACAGTTACAATCAATAACACACAAACTAAGAATCATGTAAAACATCAATTAAAGAACCAGATCAATAGAGAGAGCTATGTAGCATAATGAAACTATCACATAACTCACCGATTTTGAAGAAGCATAACGAAAAACACGGTCTTCGTATAGAATATCTTCCTCTTCTGCTCCTAAAACCATATCCCTCACCATTTTAACCAATCCTCCGTCTGGAACTGTCAATTCATCGAGCTCTAATTTGTCGTCACGTCCATCACTACCAGCAGAATCTCGGCTCCAAGACTCAACTAAACTATCATCTGAATCCACAATCCAATCCTCCCATTTCTTGGTCACATCAGCAACAACACCACTATCCCCAATCTCCTCCTGACCTTCCCGTAGCTCCACAATCGCTTCTGCTCGTCTCTTCCAAGTCTCGAATTTCTCTTCATCAGACATCTCATCATCCTTTGCAAGCTCAGAAGTCTCATCAACAATGTTGTCGTCCCTCAAACCAAGCCAATTCCCATCATCATCAAAGAAAAACCTCTGCCACCAGCTTCTTCTCCTCTTATTATTATTACCCGTATGACTGTTATTCTTCTCCGCACTGGGAACAAATCTCCAAAGCCTCTTCCTTCTCTTACCCCACAACGAAATCGAGTCACAAGGCTTGTAACGAAGAAAAGACGAAGATGATTCAGGAACTGGGTTTTGACTACTGAATGATAAGCAGTGGCATAAGACCATTGACGAGCTCATCAAGGACATGAAACAAACCCAACATTGTTTGGACTTCAATCTCAAAGCAACAAAACAGATTCTTCAACGAAACCCAAACAAACCAGCATATTTTTCTATGTAAATTATACAACTTCACAAAGCCCTTAAACACGAAATTCGGTGAAGATAAGAATTAGGGTTCTTCTGCCCAGAAAGTTACCGAGAGAGAGAACCAGAAGCAGACCCCAATTGTGGATGATGATGATGGACCAGATGATAGATAAAGCCACACTCTTTTTTTTTGTTATCTTCTTCAAATTAAGCATGTAAATATCTGTTATCCATAAAGATTGCTTTTATTAAATAATTATTTTTTAGGGTCAAAATTGTTGTTTCCGTCGTTTTTGATTGGCTAAAATTGAATAACTGTATATTTTCAGAAATAAATTTAAGTAAATTCCACTTCTTCTTTAGGACCGTGTTATGGAGTTGCTGAATGGAGTAGAAACTCTAATTTCGGGGCTTCATCACCACCATCGTACTAACGCAAAGAGAAACAGAGTAGCCAGATCTGTCAAGATCTTAAACTCAGGGAATCATCAAATCCCCAGAAAGTAAAGTTTCCTTCTTTGTAACTCACTTGCTTTTTCTCTCTAATTTCTGTTTGAGGCATTTTAACGAACACCTTCCGTGCATTCACTATCAATTTTGCAGGTGCCAGTGTTTTGATCTTTACGACAAGTTGATTCCATACAAGAAAGCTTGGTCATGGCAGAAGATCATCGTCGAGGAGAAAAAGACATTGATTGATAGAAACCAAGACTGCCCCGATACAGTGATTTTATTACAACACTCTCCTGTTTACACAATGGGAACTGCTAGTGCAGAGGATTATCTCAATTTCGACATAAAGGATGCTCCTTTCGATGTTTATCGAACTGAACGTGGTGGCGAAGTCACTTACCATGGCCCTGGTCAGGTAATGATGTCAACAATACGTTGAAAGTTTCTGTGTGTTTCTTATGAGCTCTTCAAGCTGATAATAGATATGTTTGGAAATGTAGCTAGTTATGTATCCTATAATCAATCTTCGAAATCACGAGATGGATCTTCATTGGTACCTCAGGATGCTTGAAGAGATTGTCATCCGTGTGCTTTCCTCAAGTTTCTCCATTAAAGCTTCTCGTCTTGACGGTTTAACTGGAGTTTGGGTTGGTATGTCTCAAATCTCAAATGGATGATTTTGTAAGTGAGCTAATATATATTGCGAGATTGATTTATTTTTGTCTGCAAATGTATATAGGTAACCAAAAAGTGGCGGCGATAGGTATTCGTGTGTCGAAATGGATAACATATGTTTAGCTCTTAATGTCACAACAGATCTAACACCATTCAACTGGATAGTTCCATGTGGGATTAAAGACCGAAAAGTTGGAAGCATAAAGGGCTTGCTTGAAGATGGAGAACACGGAAAGGTTGATGATTTGACGTTGATTGATGTAGCTCACGAGTCTTTACTAAAGGAATTCTCTGAAGTTTTCCAGCTTCAAATCGAAAAGCAAGCAGTTCCAGATCCTAAAATTCTGAAAGCTGAGCCTTTCAAGCGATTGGAGTGCTCTAAGGAAGGTGTTATTGGTAGAACATAATCCTTGCAATCTCTATAGCATTCTTGTAAGTTTTGAACATAAAAGATCTTATCTACATAGAAGGTTTAAATGGATATTTGCGACATTGTCTGATTCTTGTGGATGATTGTGTGAGATTGGTCTATCTACTTCCCTTTTGCCCTGCAAAGATTTGTGACTTAAGGGATTTTGAAGAAGGGTTTAAGACTTTGCTAGTTTCTGAACACATCCTTCCCAATTTTAGGTCTCTTTGGTAGTGAAGAGTCGTAGTAGCTGGAAACCAAATAGTTACTCGCATAGGATTCCATCCTTCATGCCCCTTAAGAAGATGAATAAAAATCAGTTTGTATCCGAATTTTCTAATAAGCATATTTTTGTGCGTGCTGCATTTAGTCATTTGCTGTAATTGAAGGCCAAGCCAATGCGTTAAGAGAGAAAGGTAGCTATTACAGTAGTCTGATGAATTCAAATCTGGATATTTTGAATTAAATGCGTTTGCCCTGTAGAGAAATTTCCATAGTTACCTGATATTTACTTAGATGAGTAACCTGTCTTTTTTGCAGTTTCCACAGTTAACCAGTTTGCTGATGGAGATCCATGTGCTAAGTATGACGATCATCAATGATCCCTTTGCAGTCCATTTAGGTGATAGTAGAAGATTCTCCAACTGAAGTAAGATTTTGCTTTAGTGCATTGTGCAGTTAAGTATATAACTATGTAATTGAGATTTTATGATCCTAGTTAATGTTTCTGATATCAGAAGATCTGCAGAGAATTTTACTTTTCTTTCCCCTCTTTCCCTTTTCTCCAGTTTGATTCGTTCTTTCCATTTTAACGTCGTTAGGCTTGGTTCCTCGGATCACAGGAATACGACAAGTGGAGCAGTTGTTTCCAGCAAGTGATGTCGATCTAACTTTAATGCTTTCACCGCTTTTCTAGTTAACATATGGAAACAAAACATTAGAACTTTTGCTAGCTTTGGATTGATCGAATGGTATCTTCAGAAACTGCGGTGGTTCGTACGCGTGTCTCAACTTGGGAAAAAAAACGGTCATCTGACTTTTAATAAATCGTAAGTTCTTCCTCTCCTTTTTACTTTCTTTTTGCGGTGTCTCTCCTTTAAGAAACGTATGCTTGACAAATAAATTGGCTTTTACCTTAGTAGTCGATCCCCGCGGATGCAACTCTCGAGGAATCTACTACGCTGGCACAATCGCAATTTCTCCATTGCCACGTGCTGTTGATAAACATCGCGTGCCTCTCCATTTCATCTCCACCTGCTCCGTAGTTCAACACAAATGTTCTTTCTGCTTTCGATACCCTTACTTTTCAGTTTCCACAGTCCCTATACTTGTGCATAAAACTGTAAAACACTACTCTGAAAATTCTGCTTCTGTTAGGGATATAATGCCACCCTCTCCTCCTAAATCTCCTTTTATGAGCTCTTCACTCAAAGAAGCTCATGAAGATAGCAGATTTAAATGCTATAAGGGTGTCCGAAAGAGGTCGTGGGGCAAGTGGGTGTCTGAAATCAGAGTTCCAAAGACCGGAAGACGAATATGGCTAGGTTCATACGATGCTCCAGAGAAGGCAGCTCGAGCCTATGATGCTGCTTTGTTCTGTATTAGGGGTGAGAAGGGAGTTTACAATTTTCCCACTGATAAAAAGCCGCAGCTTCCAGAAGGTTCTGTCCGGCCTCTGTCCAAGCTTGACATACAGACAATAGCAACAAACTATGCTTCATCAGTTGTGCATGTACCTCCCCATGCCACCACACTCCCGGTAACAGCCCAGGTTCCCTCTGAAGTTCCTGCTTCCCCTGATGTTTCTGCTTCTACTGAGATTACAGAGATGGTAGATGAATATTATCTCCCAACTGATGCAAGTGCAGAATCAATATTCTCAGTAGAAGACTTGCAACTGGACAATTTCCTCATGATGGACATTGATTGGATAAACAATCTAGTCTGATGTGTAACGTCACTTGCAGTGACATTTAGCTTTAATATTGTTGAACTACCAGTTACCTGTCTCTTTATTTAGCATCCTTGTCTTTGAACTTGTTTTGTTTAGCATGCATTTTGTTGTTCTTGTTTTGCATGTGTATTCTCTTTCTTTCTTTTTTCCCTCTCTACTGGACTTCATGAGATGTTGAATATGAATGAAATGATTAGGAGTTGGCGTTCATACCTAAATCTGTTGATGCATTTCTTTTTTATATCGTTCCCAGATGATCTGCTTCCTTTTCTATACTTCTCCAATTACCAACCTCTACAATAATAGACTAGGACTTGAAATCAACTTGTGGATATCAAACAACAGTATGCCAGCATATACTTGTGCTAGGCTACACTGGTTGTTTTCTTATGGTCTCAAGTACATGTACTTCTATCTATCCCAGGTTCGAAATGATATTCTATAATAGCTACTCCATCATGATGGTGAGATGAAGTACGCGATTCATGAACCGAGTCCTTCACCTCAACAACATCATGAATTGGCACAATTACACAAGGCCAGTTGATAAAAAGCTCAAATACAATTTTCTTCCGGGCTTCTCTTGAAAGGTCCAAGCTCTTTATTTTCATGCCACAGCAACTGGATAACTCACAAAGCTTATGGAAAAAAAATCCTGTATATCAGTTCTGTTGGCAAAGCCTCAACCAAGCCTCTGTGAGCTGTTTGGATTCCAGTTTGGCAGTGCTTTTGGCTTTCTAAGTTGCTCAAATCCCATAATCACCAATATTGATAATGAATATCAGTAAAAAAGATATTGCATGGTAGTGTGTGCTAGTGTCCTCCTGCAAGAAAGAGATAAACAGCACTGATGAGCTCAAGGTTCTGATTAAACCACAAAAATACATTACATTACCTTCGGGCTTCAGAACTTGCAGGCTTCATTTATGGCATCTCTTTCAGATCCATATTTAGTGTAGTATCACATCAACAAAACATCAAATATTTACGTAGCAAAGCAGAACACATCATAAACTCGTGAAATGATCATACTAGCATCCTCAGATAGGTCCATGCAATAACAAAAAGCATGGATTAGAATCTGTGGCCATGTAAAATTAACAATCTTGTAAATCAAATTCAGCAAATATTTACGAACTATTCCTTACTTCAGTTGTTGGAACATTCTGCATCAGTGATGCTGCTTTTGAAATGCAAAAAGAGAACTGTCCTTAGATAGAATCTTCATATAGGACGCCACGATTTTCCTTGGTAATCTAAAATCTGTAATTCAGAGTTCAATTTTACTAAATCCGTAGCATTTGTTCAGTTGCCGTCTTTGCATAAACTTCCACACTTCTTCTGCAGCATCGCAGTTACCAGATTCTGTGTGGATCTTGCTAAGCAATACATAATTGGCTGGATTGTCAGGTTCAGATTTCATTAGCTCGTTTGCAATAATTTTACATGCAACATCAAGCCTGCCATGAGTCTCACAAGCAGATAGGAGAGAACTCCATATTCTGGCACTTGGTTTCATGGGCATATTTATTGTGACCTCAAAGGCATCGTCAATCTTTCCAAACCTGCCAAGAAGATTGATATAGCAAGCATAATGCTCCAATGTGACTGGCATGTGGTATTTCCCAGCTTGTGTGAATATGGTTTGAGCTTCTTCTACCAGGCCAGCATGGTTGCAAGCCGATAAAACTGCAAGAAATGCCATTCCATCTACTTCATGTCCAGCTTTTATCATCCCTTTAAAGATTTCTAAAGCTTCTGAACCATGTCCATGAAGACCGTATGCGTTAATCATTGAGCTCCATGACACAAGATCTTTCTCATTAAGTTCATAAAATACTTCAAGCGCTGCAGGAAGACTGCCACACTTTGCATACATATCTATGAGGGCGTTTCTCAATAAGATATGTGACATGAAGCCACATTTCAGGATTTGAGAATGGACTGTAGATGCAATTTTCAACGATGCTGAATGGGTGCAAGCTGAGACAACAGCCAACAGAGTAACCGAGTTGGGTTCACTTCCTTCTTTTCTCATTTGACTTAACAGATTCATAGCTTCAGAGCAATCTCCATTCTCTGCATAGCCGCTAATCATTGAACTCCACATTACAACATCTCTCACTTTTGATGTTTCGAAAAGTAGCCTAGAGAGACTTACACTACCACATCTGGAATACATGGTCATAAGAGCAGTTGTTAACCGATCGTCAGAATGGAACCCATGACGAAAAGAAATTCCGTGAATCTCCTTCACCAGCCTTAAGCCAGAACCCAATTCTACACATGCAGGTAAAACAGACAACAATGTGACACGATTGGGCCTCAAATTTTCTCTCTGCATTGCTCGAAACAAATCAATGCTCACTTCATAATTATGATTAGCAACACAACCGGAGATCATGGCAGTCCATGAGACCTCATTCTTCACCTCCATTTGACCAAACACATGGAAAGCCGCTGCAGGATCATCAAACTTTAAGTACATATCAAGCAACGCCGTTGATAAGAGAACTGATTCCTGCATCCTCTCATCAACAAGAACAAGAGCATGAAGCATTCTTGCTACCTTACTGCTGCTTCCCATGCGAGTGCAGAGAGCCAACAGAGATGCAACCAGCTCGGACTTCGGAACAAAACCATAAAAATACATCTCCTTAAGCAACTTCATCGCTTCATACAACAACCCATCCTGGCAATAACAATTGACGATGGAGCAATAGCTAACAGTATCTCTTTGAAGCATTTCATCGAACACCTTACGCGCAGCGTATGCTCTAGAGAATTTCGCATACATAGTGATGAGAGAATTGGAAACAACAGTATCACGATCAGCGCCTGACTTAAAACAAAGGCAATGAAGCTGTGCGCCAAGTAAGAAAGGCTCGTGTTGAAAAGAGCAAGCTTTGATGACAGAAGGAAGAATAGCTGTGAAGCCATTGGTGCCTAAAGGATGAATATTTAGCTTGTACAGTCTCAATGCTTCATCATGGAGTTGTCCCGACACCAAACCCTTGAGCTTATTGCCGAGATCCAAGTTTAAGCGGGAAGACAAAGCTCTTGACATTATAACACTTACCACATCTCTTACGACGGGGTAACAAAACAAGTAATCGTGCCCACTATGACTGCATTATCCTTTGTATATATAATTTGTGGTTGAATCAGTTAATAAGAAGCACCCATGGCCTAATGGATAAGGCGCTTGACTTCTAATCAAGCGATTGTGGGTTCGAGTCCCACTGGGTGTGTAATTAATTTTTTTTTTTTAATTTTGGGTTACAAGGCAGAGAATAATTAAATATCTAAATTCTAATTAGATTTAAAGCCCAATAATGTTGGAAGATGGTGGGCTATTAATGGGTCGAGGTTTTTGAATACAGAAGCACGTGGAGATCACGTGAGTTGACGTCAAGGTGTGGCTGTACCGGTGGATCTCGAATTCCTCCAGCCTTTCCCTTTTGGCTTCTCGAAGGAGAAGAAAACTGTCGGAGAGAGAGAGAAGAAGGCAATCATCATCGCCAGTTGTTCTGTTCTTCGAGATATTCAAATTCTCCGTCTCTAGAGAATTTCAGATCAAGAGAATCAGGCAAGTGGGCGATTCTCTGATCCCGAGTCAATTAAATTCTGGCTTCTTAAGTCTCCTCAGGTTCTGATGAATCGATTGTTTGCTTTTGCAGTTTTTCCGGTAGTTTGTGGTGGTGGTGGTTGGAAGGTGATAGGATATGGCGCAGGAGCAGGAAGGAGCGGTGGTTGAGAGCGATGTGCCGAATGATTCCGTCGCCGCTGCTGTGGCCGCATCCGCAACCGCCGATAGCGTGAAGAAGAAGCAAAAGGGATTCTTTTCGCGTTTATGGAATGGGATATTTAGGGTTAGAGGTGACGATTTTGAGAAGAGACTTCAATACATCTCAAGGGAAGAAGCTACTGTTTTATCAAGGATGAAGCGTAGATCGATTACATGGAGGAAACTCACCAGAAATCTCATCGTTTCCTCCGTATTATTCGAGGTCAGCACCATTGGATTGTGAATTTGAATGTTTTAGTTTGTGTGTGCTTATATAGATTGTGATGATGTGGTAAATATGTTACCTTTTTAGATAATTGCTGTGGGTTATGCGATCCTGACTACCAGAACGGAAGATTTGGATTGGAGAATGAGGAGTTTCCGGATCCTGCCAATGTTTATTTTACCTGCTGTTTCTGCTCTTGCTTATTCCTCAATTGTCAGCTTCTCAAAGATGTGTGAGTTTTGTGTTTCTCCTCCTTCGTTTATGTGCTCATTTCTTGATTACGATGTTTGGTATTTCATTGTTACTAATCGTTTTTCCGTGTATAATGCTTGTTTTATAGTTGACCGCAGAGATCAAAAGACCTTAGAAAAGCTTCGAGCAGAAAGGCTGGCTAAAATCAATGAGCTTAAAGAAAGGACCAATTACTACACCACACAACAACTTATTCAGGTGATAAACTAGTCTTGAGAATTAAGAGCATTTTGAATGCACACACTACAGCCATCTTGAATTCTATTAGGTTTCTGCTGTTTGATCACTTCCATTAAGTACAGATGCTTGTAGTTGCAATGGTTATCATTTATAGTGACTGTGCTCAAAGATTGCTTGTCGTACTTTGGGATGATGACTATTATGAATTGGAAGTTTGAATCTTAGCGTGACCGTTGGAATGCATAGTATTTATTACCAAATTGATAAGCATCCATGCATGGCATAGCCTTGCAATATGTTCAGTAACTCGAAAGAAAGGAATGGATGCTTTTGCTTTTCACTGTGAGGAGCTTAATTTACTGGAAGTAGAGCTGGTGCTAACATGAGCCTGTTTGATGCAGAGATATGACCCCGACCCAGCGGCAAAAGCAGCTGCTGCAACTGTTCTAGCATCCAAATTGGGTGCCGATTCAGGCTTGAAAGTATTTTTAGGAGATGAATCCCAACTAGATCCATCTTCGGGCAAGAGCAATGACATGGAGGTTAACCAATCACGTGGGTTGAGGAATCGAAGACAACCAAATACAAGACCCCACGGTTCTGGGAGCACTTCAACACATCATTCTGATGATGAGTCTCACCATTCTGGAACAAGCGAGAGATTTCCAGGCGCCACAGAGCAGAACCAGCAGATGTTGGTTGAGCATTACAGCCCTCAGGGATATGCTGCTCATGATGGCAGTTGGATCTCACGCATTGCGGCTCTTCTTGTGGGCGAAGATCCCACACAATCATTTGCACTCATTTGTGGAAACTGTCATATGCATAATGGTGAATGAATGTTTAAGCTTCATCGTTTACGTGAATCGTGTACTATATAATATATTGGTTTCTAACATAGTTTTGCAATGTGTTTTATAATTTGTGCAGGACTTGCTCGGAAAGAGGATTTTGCATACATTACATACTATTGCCCTCACTGTAATGCTCTGAACAAACCGAAGCATACAGAGGAGAATGCACTTCTTCCTGCTGTTTCCGCTTCACCGATCACAGACTCTCTGCCATTGATTGAAACCAGCGAAGTGGTTAACAGCAGCAGCTCGAGTAGTGAACGTGGAAATAGTCCCACTCCAGAAATAAAAGAGGAAGCTGTGACTACTGAGACCGGGACACCTAGCTGAGGAAGATTCAGTGAGCTAAAGAAAAAGGCTTTCTTGTGTTGCTGCTAAGGAAAGAGAGAGAGAGGGAGAGATTGTGTGTGTGTGTGTTTGTGGAAGTGAGTACTCGTTCAGGTAATCTTTTGCTAAGAATTGAATATCTGAAAGCTGCTTACAGTTTTGATTTTGGTCTGTTTCTATACAACAAGACAATAGGGTTTTGGTGGGTAAATATACGATTCTGATGTGATTCTGATGTCGTAAACTATGATTGTTATACGATTTTGGGTTTTAAAGCTTTTTCATTCTCTTTACCTTTACAGATTGTCGCTGTTTTTTTGTAATGTAATCATTCTTGAATGTGGATCACGATTTTAATACAACTAGCCTACAGTTTCCTAGTTTTAGTTTATTTTTCTTTAGAATTGAAGAAATATGGACAGTGTTTTTGGTAGCACCTAACTCTGCTTTTTCAATATTTTTGGTACTTGATATGAATATGACTATTGCAAGAAACTGCATTTGCAAGAGCAGCTTTTTAATACTTTCGTAATTAATATGCAAAAGACGTGAAAGTTTCCTAGTGTTAGTTTATTTTCTTCAAAATTGAATAAAGTTAGTTATGGGCGGTGTTTTTATACCTAACTCTGCTTTGCAAGTTTTTTTTTTTTTTTTACGATTCATGATGATATGAATATGACTTTTGCAAGAAACTGCATTTTTGCAAGAGTAGCTTTTTTAAAAAATAAATCTTTTCGTAATCAATTATCAAATATCTTTGCAAAAGAATTGATGATCTCCACTTTAAAGACTTTCAACCATATTTAAACCAGTAAAAGAGAAGCTTTCCGCCATATAATTGATCTGATCAAGAAACACAATGAGAGGTAACATTAAAATATTTAAAGATGAAGACCATTAGCCCAAGGAATCTTATCTTCCGTCTCCACTTACAAAGGCCCTCTGCTTTCTAGTAATGAAGAAACTCAGGAAGATCAAATTTGCTCTAGTAGAGAAACATGAGCTACGAAAATACAAATTGCTCTTTCTTCTTGAATCTCTTCAAGCTACTACTTTTGCTGATCTTTTATTCTGCAGATCTTGCTGCTTCAGTCTCTTGTCAAAGGGAGTGTGGAGGAATCGCTATCCCATACCCTTTCGGAATCGGAAAAGATTGCTATCTCGAGAAGTATTACGAAATCGAATGTCGTATTACAACTTCAAGAAAGCTTGTCCCTTTCCTTTCTGTAATTAGCAAAGAAGTTGTGAGTATCTCTCTTCCGAGTGGAGAAAGTCATCTTGCTTATACAATAACTGATCAAGATCGTCATGAATCATTTGGGTTAGTTCGTGTCAAGTTCCCGATTACATCCACGGGATGTTTCAGCGATGGAAAAGAGTCTGCAGGCGGATTAAAAATGAACTTCACGGATACCCCTTTCTTCATTGGCAGCACAAATAGCCTCATAGCGGTTGGTTGCAACAGCAAAGTGTCGTTGATGTATATAAAGCCGAACATGGTAGGATGCGAGTTGAGTTGCAATACAAGCAAAGACTCGCATAGCAATAGCATCCCTTTTGTGGAAACGGGGTGCTCGAGCAACGTTTTATCCTATTCTCAGGACCAAGGTTGTACAGAAGAGACACCAGAAGAAACAGGATGCAATGGTAACGGATGTTGCCAGGCAAGTCTACCTAACGAGCCTCAACAAGTTATTGGTATCAGAACAGAGAGCAATGATGGAAACTCGACAACAAAAGTAGTACCGTGTACAGTCGCCTTCTTAACTGATGAAATCTTCACTTCGCCGAATGCGATCAAAAGAGAACACTTACTTGCTAAGCGATATGCTACGGTTAGTCTAGGATGGGTAATCCAGACTAAAAATAATTCTTTCCTCAACTCCTTGGCCTGCAAAAACAGAGAATATTACCGCAATACTAGTCACTTTGTTGAACCTAAGGAAAGTGTACATGCGCCAGAATCAGTGCCGTGCCTACAACTCCAGAGGCCTATGGCAAAAAAATTAAATGTGGCCTATAAATTATTCTTAGAAAAACTAATAATGAAAATGTAATCTAAGGTTTTTGTAATGATTAAATAAAACTATATTATATATGTAGAAATTTTCTATATTGTCAAAAAAAAGTTGGTCAAAACAATAAGAAAATGTTAGCAGTGTCACGACTCGAACGGCAACACCACTTCGTGATAAAAACAAACCACTAGACTGAAAACCAAATGCAAGATGTGGCCTAAAAATTAGTTGATAACATGTGGCCTTAGGCGGTTGCCTTTTTCCCAAAGGAGTAGGCACGGCACTGGCCAGAATCACTATATCTGAGTTAAGTTATGCAAACTGTGGATGCACCAAGCCACGCCAAAACACGCGTTCATCACATGGTTGGGGATGCATAATCGTCTAACAACGGGAGATCGTATGATGAAGTGGAATCGAGGAATTGACTTCTCTTGTATGTTCTGTCAAGCAACTCTGGAAACGAGGAATCATATCTTCTTTCAATGCCCTTACTCGAATCAAATATGGGAAAAACTATCAAAGGGATTACTGAGAGATCAATACACCTCGGACTGGAACCAACTCACCTCTCTCATCTCCAACGCAAGCTTAGAACGACATTGCCTGCTACTCCTAAGGTATGCACTTCAAACAACAGTTTATTCATTATGGAGAGAAAGAAATAATCGAAGACATGGAGAAAGTCCAAGAACAGCCACCCACCTGGAGAAACTCATTGATAAGACCATCCGCAACCGGATTTTTCTTCTTCGAAACTCGGGCAATCGAAGATATGAAGATCTTCTTATCTCATGGTTTTCAACTCGATCTTAAGTGTATTTTAGAAGTTCAAGAACTTTAAATTATCTACTCTACTTTCAGCAAAGTCGCACTTGATGTAAACACGGTTTTTTTTGGTGAATAAATTTTACATTCATTCAAAAAAAAAAAAAAAAAAAAAAACTGTGGATGCACCTATGGTTACACAGGTAACCCATATATTTTAGACGGATGCAAAGGTCAGTATATGTTCCTTCTTTATTTATGTGTGCATCATTGCATGCATCTTTTGAGCTTTTACAAATCATCTCTAGATGTTATAATTATATAAGTTTTATTTTCATCATTTGATTATAATATGTCATCTTTTAAATGTAGATATTGATGAATGTAAAGTCAAATACGAATACTGTAAAGAGACAGACACTTGTGTGAATTTGGAGGGAAGCTATCGATGCGTGGGCGATAAGACTAGAGCGATAATGATAGGTAGGTCACTGATTTGTTTTCCAATTAAGTTGAGTCGCAAATTTAGAGCATTTATAAAGCAAGTGATGATCAACCTATAATATTCTTGTGTGGTTTTGCAGGGGTGGGTGCGGGTTTCGGGGTCTTAGTCCTTGTTGGTGGAGTATGGTGGTTGAGAAAGTTTTTAATAAAGAGAAGGATGACAAAGAGGAAGAAGAAGTTCTTCAAACGTAACGGGGGACTACTTTTGCAACAAGAATTAAATACCAGAGAAGGCAATGTCGAAAAGACGAGAATCTTCAACTCGAGAGAGCTAGAGAAAGCCACCGAGAACTTCAGCGAAAACAGAGTTCTTGGACAAGGGGGTCAAGGTACTGTGTATAAAGGTATGCTCGTTGATGGTAGAACTGTTGCAGTCAAGAAATCTAAAGTTATAGATGAAGACAAATTACAAGAGTTCATCAACGAGGTCGTGATTCTCTCCCAGATAAATCATAGACACGTCGTCAAACTCTTGGGATGTTGTCTTGAGACAGAAGTTCCCATTCTGGTTTACGAGTTTATCATCAACGGCAACCTCTTTCAGCAAATCCATGATGAAGAATCTGATGATTACACTATGGTATGGGGAATGCGTCTACGAATTGCTGTGGATATCGCAGGAGCTCTTTCTTATCTTCATTCTGCTGCATCTTCTCCGATTTATCATAGAGATATAAAGTCAACAAACATATTACTAGACGAAAAGTACCGAGCCAAGGTGGCTGATTTCGGAACATCAAGGTCAGTAACCATAGATCAAACTCATTGGACAACGATGATTTCAGGGACGGTTGGGTATGTGGATCCAGAGTATTACCGGTCCAGCCAATATACCGAAAAGAGTGATGTTTATAGCTTTGGAGTCATTCTAGCGGAACTTATCACTGGAGAAAAGCCTGTCATAATGGTCCAAAACACTCAAGAAATAGTAGCCTTGGCAGAGCATTTCAGACTTGCCATGAAAGAGAAGAGATTTTCTGATATCATGGATGCTAGAATAAGAGATGATTGCAGACCGGAACTAGTAATGGCAGTAGCAAAGCTGGCAATGAAGTGTTTGAGTTCTAAAGGAAAGAACCGTCCGAATATGAGAGAAGTTTTTACAGAGTTGGAGAGGATTTGTACTTCTCCGGAAGATTCACATGTGCAGAATCGGATTGACGAAGTAGAAGAAGAAGAAGAAGAAGGAGTAGAAGAAGAAGAAGTTGTGATGACAATAAACAGAGGCGATTCTTGGAGCATTGGTGTTACTGCTCCAGCCTCAGGTATTGTGGCTTCACCTCCTCCTTCAGATGTTGAACCATTGTTTCCTCGTCTCACATGGTGACACTCAATCAGAAGAAATTTGATGTATCTTCATGTAATAAATTTGTAACATTTATCTGTTTTTAGTCTTGAGTTTTGTATTAAGGAACCTGATATGTTTGTGAGATGTTTTCTAATCTGTTGGAAATATGCTTTCTATCTGGAAAGGGAGGTAGTAAATCTTTGTCTTACAGTGCAGATGTACATTGCCAAAGGTTCAGTCAATGAGCTTTGAAGTTTCTCCAGTACTGGTTTTGAGGGTCACTCCCACTCATTAAATAACATCATTCTGATGATGAGTCTCACCACCATTCTGGAACAAGCGAGAGATTTCCAGGCACAACAGAGCAAAACCAGCAGATGTTGGTTGAGCATTACAGCCCTCAGGGATATGCTGCTCATGATGGCAGTTGGATCTCACGCATTTCGTGGGCGAAGATCCCACACAATCATATGCGCTCATTTATGGAAACTTTCATATCCATAATGGTGAGTAAATCTTTAAGCACTATCCTTTACCTGAATCTTTCTACTGTATACTTGTTTCTAACATAGTTTTGCAATATGTTTTATAAATGCAGTACTTACTCGGAAAGAGGATTTTTTCATACATTACATACTATGTCCCTCACTGTAACGCTCTGAACAAACCGAAGCATTCAGAGGAGAATGCACTTGGTCTTCCTGCTGTTTCTGCTTCACCAGTCATAGACTGAAACCAGCAAAGTGGTTAATAGCAGCAGCTCGAGTAGTGAACGTGGAAATAGCCCCATTCCAGAAATAATAAAGGAAGCTGCAATTACTGAGAACGGGACACCGAGCTGAGGAAGATCCAGTGAGCTACGAAGAAGGCTTTGTCGTGTTGGTGTTACAGAGAAGAGATTTTGTGTGTGCATGTGTGTTTTTGGATGCGAGTACTCTCATTTATGCTATGAATTGCTAATATCTGAAGCTGCTTACAATTTTGATTCTGGTTTGTGTCTATACAACAAGACAATAGGGGTTTGGTGGGTAAATGTGCATGATTGTTATACGTTTTTGGGGTTTGAATTTTAATTATCTTTTACCATAACAGATTGTCTCTGTTTCTGTTAACTGTATTCACTCTTGGATCATTCCCTTTTCGATTTTAATACTACGAGCCTACAGTTTCCTAGTTTTAGTTTATCTTCTCCAATATTGAATTTATTGGATAGAGTTTCTATACCTAACTCTGCTTTTTCAATGTTTCTTCGTATTTTACTAGTTCATGATATGAATATGAATTTTACAAGAGTAGCAAATTAATCACCAAAATTGTTTGCAAACGAAGTGATGATGTACACTTTAAACACTTTCAAATATATTAACTGGTTAAAAAAAGAAGCTTTCCGCCATATGGTTGATCTCATCAAGAAACACAAAGAGAGGTAGCAATTAAAATATTCAAAGATGAATTAGCACGAGCAACTTTAGTACTTTATCCTCTTGTCTCCACTTACAAAGGAACAAAACTGGATCTGCTTTATAGTAAGGAACAAAACTCAGGAAGATCAAATTTGCTTGAGCAGAGAACCATGATCTACAAAGATACAAATTACCCTCACTTAAAGCTGCTACTTTTTCTGATCCTTTATTCTGAAGATCTCACTGTTTCAAGCTTATGTCGAAGTGAATGTGGAGGAATCTCCATCCCATACCCTTTTGGCATCGGTAAGGGCTGCTATCTCAATGAGTATTACGAAATAAAATGTCTTAATACCACTGCCTCAGGAAAGCCCGTCCCTTTTCTTTCTGTAATTAGCAAAGAAGTTGTGAGTATCTATCTTCCTAATGAAGGACAAGGTAGGCCTCAATCATTTGGGTCAGTTCGTGTCAGAAGTCCGATAACATCCGCAGGATGTTCCAGCGATGGAAAAGACTCCGCACCAATAATGAACTTGACGGGTAGTCCATTTTTCATTAGTGACATAAACAACCTTGTAGGAGTTGGTTGCAACAGCAAGGTGTCGTTGGCTCATATAACGCAAAACATGGTGGGATGTGAGTTGAACTGCAGTACGACCAACGCGTCGGATAGCAATAGCATCCCCTTTTTCGACAAAATGGGGTGCTCTTTGTCTTATACTTTCAGCCAGATTTGTAGAGGAAACAAACCGGAAGAGATGGGATGCGATGGCAGAGGATGTTGTCAAGCGAGTCTACCTACAGAGATTCAACAAGTTGTTGGTATCAGAATAGAGAGCAATGATGGAAACTCGACGTCGACGATAAGAGAAGATTGTAGATTCGCCTTCTTAACTGATGAATTCTACACTTTGTCGAATCTGACCAAACCAGAACAGTTACTTGCTATGGGATATGCTACATTAAGTCTAGGATGGATAATCCAGATGAAGAATAGTTCCTTCCTCAACTCCTTGGCCTGCAAAGATAGAAAAGACATTGAAACTTCTTACTCTGTTGACCATAGTATAAAGTGTATATGTGACCAAACCATAAGCACCATTTCTGATACTAGGTATGCCAATTGTGAATGCAACATGGGTTACAGAGGTAACCCATATGTTTTGGACGGTTGTGCAGGTCAGTATATGTTCTTTCCTTATGCCCTCATTTTTTTTGTGTACAAAATCATTTCTAGATGTTATAATTATATAAGCTTCTCTCATCATTTGATTATCATATTTTCATCTTTCAAATCTAGATATTGATGAATGTAAAGAGAGATCCAAAGAATGTAAAGAAACAGAAACTTGTGTGAATTTTCCCGGAGACTATCGTTGTGTGGGCGATAAGACTAGAGTAATAATGATAGGTAACTCACTGATTTTTCTCCAAAATCACAAATTTAAAGCTTTTAGAAAAGTGATGGTCGACCTATACTATTCTTGTGCGGCTTCGCAGGAGTGGGTTCAGGTTTTGGGGTCTTTGTCCTAATTGGTGGAGTATGGTGGTTGAGAAAGTTTCTAATAAAGAGAAGGATGGCAAAGAGGAAGAAGAAGTTCTTCAAACGTAACGGGGGACTACTATTGCAACAAGAATTAAATACCAGAGAAGGCAATGTCGAAAAGACGAGAATCTTCAGCTCGAGAGACCTAGAGAAAGCCACTGAGAACTTCAGCGAAAACAGAGTTCTTGGACATGGTGGTCAAGGTACTGTGTACAAAGGTATGCTCGTAGATGGTAGAACCGTTGCAGTCAAGAAATCCAAAGTTATAGATGAAGACAAACTACAAGAGTTCATCAACGAGGTCGTCATTCTCTCCCAGATAAATCATAGACACGTCGTCAAACTCTTGGGATGTTGTCTTGAGACAGAAGTTCCTATTCTGGTTTACGAGTTTATCATCAACGGTAACCTCTTTCAGCAAATCCATGATGAAGAATCTGATGATTACACTATGATATGGGGAATGCGTCTACGCATTGCTGTAGATATCTCAGGAGCTCTTTCATATCTTCATTCTGCTGCATCTTCTCCAATTTATCATAGAGATATAAAGTCAACAAACATATTACTAGACGAAAAGTACCGAGCCAAGGTGGCTGATTTCGGAACATCAAGGTCAGTAACCATAGATCAAACTCATTGGACAACGATTATTTCAGGTACAGTTGGGTATGTGGATCCAGAGTATTACCGGTCCAGCCAATATACTGAAAAGAGTGATGTTTATAGCTTTGGAGTGATTCTAGCCGAACTTATAACTGGAGAAAAGCCTGTCATAATGGTACAAAACACTCAAGAAATAATAGCCTTGGCAGAGCATTTTAGACTTGCCATGAAAGAGAGGAGACTTTCTGATATCATGGATGCTAGAATAAGAGAGGATTGTAAACCGGAACAAGTAATGGCAGTAGCAAATCTGGCAATGAAGTGTTTGAGCTCGAAAGGGAAGAATCGTCCGAATATGAGAGAAGTTTTTACAGAGTTGGAGAGGATTTGTACTTCTCCGGAAGATTTACAGGTGCAGAATAGGATTGACGAAGAAGAAGAAGAAGAAGAAGAAGTTGTGACGATAGTAAACAGAGACGATTCTTGGAGCATTGGTGTTACTGCTCCAGCCTTTAGTATTGTGGCTTCACCTCCTTCTTCAGATGTTGAACCATTGTTTCCTCGTCTCACATGGTGACACTCAATCAGAAACTTCAAGTAGTGGTGAATAAATTTGATGTCCATCTTCTTAAAACGTTTTGTGTAATAAATTTGTAACATTAATAAGTCTTGAGTTTTGTATTAAGGAACCTGTGTTTGAGATTATGTTTTTTTGTAAATTAATTGCGAGTGATGATGACACGTGGAAGAGCGTTAACGTTATGTGTCTTGTTCAGAGCACAACAAGCAATGGCGGATAGTGTTTTATGGGTCACTGACGTGAGAGAACTCACGTCTCTCCTGTCCACGAAGATGATGGTGCAAGATCGAAGCTATAAGTCTCTTGCAGAAGCAGCACGAATCAATTTTTAAGATCTCAGGGTTTCTTGTCCCTTTTTAGGCTCCTTAATTCTTCGTTGATAGAGATAAATGGATATTGGGATTAGCAACGGATGGATAACTCCGACAACTTCAGAAAGCTCTGGATCTAATTTCCTGGGTTTGCTTAGATCCTACCCTAACACCATCCCCAGGTCTTTTATACTTTCTTAGTTTATCTTCTTCTTCTTTTGGTTTATTGGATTTGATAGGTGAAGAGCTCTCTGTTTCAGGAAGACAATTCATATTGGTAGAAGAACAATGGTGATTTCTAGTTCAAAGAAAGCGAATCTCTCTGCTTCGAGGAAGCAGAGAATTAAGCTACAGATTAATGGAAAAAAGGAGCTGACTTTCAGTGAGTTTTTGAAACACCCATCTGGCATGGAGGCTGTAATCAACGCTAAGGCTTTGCAGAGTTATCATTTAGTTGAGGATACTGATAATACTTACAGGTTATCTCTTTAACCCTCTAGTATCAATGTTCATAGGACACTGAAAGTTTCTCTCATACTTGTCTGGCATAAAAGGTCTTTGCATATGATTTTGGATCTTCATCCCGTTGATTGTTATATGTAGCCTTTTAGTTTGCTCGGTTGCCGCATAAATTTTGATAGGAGATGTTATATCTGCAAAGCAGAAGTATCTAAAGAGAGTGTCTCTAAAGATAAACATAGATTTGTTAAATTGATATCCAATCACAAGCTTGTGAGATGTTTTCTAATCTGTTAGTATATGTAGTTATTTGGCAATGCTTTCTATCTGGAAAGAGAGATAGTAAATCTTTGTCTTACAGTGCAGATGTACATTGCCAAAAGTTCAGTTAATGAGCTTTGAAGTTTCTCCAGTACTGGTTTTAAGGGTCACTCCTACTCAGGAAGATTGTACAGTTGAGCTGCTTTCCTGCAAGGTTGAATGATGAAGACTCACTGTCCTGATTTATCGGATATTCTATTGTTTTCATTTTACCGACAAATGTTTTGAATCGCTGTCTTGCAGTTGGAGGGGTCAGAGTTGTTGGAGAGCCAAAGTGAAAGGTTTTCAGGTAACTTGCTTCTTGTGAACAAAAGCACACTTGAAAATATCACTTGGAATCTAAGGTTTCTAAAGTAACACAAGTGTTTTCCCGTTTCTGGTTCGCAGCAATTATGACAAACTGTATGACTTGGAACATGGAACATCGAGAGCCATTTTTGGAAGCTGACGTGAGATTGAATGTCACTCTAGAGGTAGTGTATTGCAGTTCAGTTTCTTTCATTCATTCGTAACTTCATTCTCGTGCAGTTGTGTATAGCCTTAAGAGTATCAAATACTGCACTGCACGGTGATGGTCTTCTCTGATCCATCATTGTGTGGATAGGTCATGTCGACTTATGACTCTCATTTCGGTTTCTGTATATGAATAAGCTTTTTTTCCGCTGTTCGTCAAAATCCCACTTGTTCATGGCAGATCTCTACGCGACCGTTCACTATGCTTCCAGTATCAGCTGTTGAGGCTCCTGGGAATCTGTAAGTGTACAATTATTGTTCGCTTTACCTTTCTCCTGCTTCTTGGCTCGAAGTGTCAAGCAAAGTTATATTTTGATACGATTATTGCAGAGTAATGCAGACACTGGTAGATACACTGGTCCCCCTTCTGCTTCAGCAATTACTTAAAGATTACGACGAATGGATTCAAAAACAGCAACGAAACTCCTTAAACACAAGTTCTTAATCTATTACCGATGTTTTGTCAAACAGAAGATGCAGGATTTGTTGTGGCGTTTGAGATAACAGCGTGTATTAGAGATAGCTCTGTATAAGTAAAACGAAATTACTGCAAAAAGTAACAATTAAAAGGTCACAAGAGATTTAATTCACTTGTAAACTTTGGCCGTTTGAGATGACATGCGTGTATTAGAGATACCTCTGTATCAAAAAGTGCAATGACATTTTCTGAAAAAGTACAAACATTAACACGGTCAAAAGAGATTTAATTCACTCGTAAACATTGGTCTTTCTTGTGACATAAAAGTACAGAACAACAAGATTACATAACTTTTTCATCATCAGTCAAAGTCTCTAATCCTAAAGGCCAACCCAATAGGAACGGCCATTGGTGTTATGCATTGGAGATGGAGTAGGTGAAGACACCGACCATTCATACCAAACCTGAACCCAAACATCAGAGGATCAATAACAGTTCTTTAGACATAGAGAGTTAGTTGTGGAATCTTTGTGGTTTCAGCTTTTTTTACCTTTGAGGAACCACAGCACCTCCAAAAGTGTACTTCTAATGGAGTACCAGGGTGAACCTCCACAGGCTTCCTCAATGGGAAAAAGATTGGGAACCTGCCAAAAGGAACACGATATTATCTCGGTTTAAGTAAGAGGTTCGATAGAAGAGAGCGAATTAACGTTTAACACCATTTATAAACATTGAGCCATTACCAGCTGAACATGTTTGGTGTTGCTGTTGTAGGCTCGATCCCAAGATGAACATCTTTATAAAGGACGGAATCAAAATAGCCAGCAAATCCTGTTATGATCGCAGTAGATTCAGTTTCAGATTACGGAAAATGGAGATGAAAAATCCCATTAACAAACAAAAAAAGACTAGAAAAAAGCAGGTACCATGCACCAAAGCTGAACCAGCGTCGCTTGGTAAATTGAACTGAAGCTTCTTATACCGTTGGTTGTTGGCTTTTGTTGAGAAATTTGGATGAGTAAATGTGAAAACCTAATCAAGACCAAACCAAAATTCCTGAGATAGAGAGATCGACGAGACTTGCATAAATGTATTCAAACAGAACACTTTAAGCTATAAGACAATGCTGGAGACGGAGAGAGACTCACAGATTGGGAAGGGGCAAGTTTTGCTACACTATGCAGCTTGACAACATAAGCAGTTTCAAAGTGTGCAAGATCTTTATGTGCCTTAACCTGCCAAATGGATGAAAAAGACTTGAGTTAATCTGAAAATTCTTCTGAGTAAGAGCACATAGCAAAAAGCAGAAGAACCTACGTCATTGTAAAGCTTCGAAGCTGTTATAGGCTGTATGAAACTTGTATACCTGAAAGAAGTAATAATGATGTTCCTCCTCCAGTTAGAGAAACAAAAGGACAGATGAGTTTCTTATGGAAATTCAACTAAGCGAAGGAGTCCACATACGAGGATGGAATAGAAATTCCGTCTGGCTTCAGAAACCTTTGGGCTCCATCGAGACACTCAGGAGAAAGTTCATTGTCTCCAAAAGAACCCAGCAGTTCGCTAACCTGCATAGAAGAGGCAAACGAGAATTAGATGAACTGTATAATGTCAGGCATGAGTATTAGCTACAAAAATCTGTACATACTGACCAATATATCAGCTTGCTCCGGAGCATTCCAAAAACGCATGTCACAGGATATTATCGTAACAATGCCTTCCCATCCTTCCATCTTAACCAAATTCTGTCAGAAAGGATAACAATGCTCTGAGGTAATTAGAAACTACACCGCAAGTCTGAAAGAAATCACAATAAAAAAATATTAGCCATGTTTAAATTGACGTGGTGCTGACAACTCACGTGGAGTGTTACAACTGCATTAGGATTCTTTTCCACGGCATAAACTTTCAACTTCCGATCAGTTTCTTCTGCTGCCTGGGAAAGGAAACAATGAACATAATAGATTAAGGAAACAAATAAATTTTAACGTCTCCTTGTGATCAGCATGGAATTCCAGGACATTACCTGTAAAGATGCCCTCACAAGGGGTCCTCTTCCTGCACCCACAACCATCAAAACCTAAAAAACTAAAACTTTAGTCCTACTAAAGTATTTCATAAGAATACCAGAAACAAAACTTATAAATGAAAATGCCACTTTGTAAGCAAAACATTGAAATGTGACATACAGTAGTCAACTCGGATGCTTTTTCATCAGGTACTCTGTCGACCAAGGCTTTCTCAACTGCTCTTTGATACTAACAACACAAAGATGGACGAAAGTTAAGCATGCTTTAAAAAACAAGCAGGCTAAATATTTATTGTTCAACATGATTCATCCATCAGTCCACTCTCCTCTGCAAACCAAAGCAGAAATAGAAGAGGGAAAATCTGGAAACCAAAGGTGTTAAAATTTAAGATGTAAGGGGAAAAATCTAGCATATGCAACATACTTGGATGTATTTAACAGAGTCTCTCTCAAACGTCTCATAGGTTTGGGCTTCGAGGTTGTCCATAAGAGGCTGTATTCATTAAAAAAAAAAAAAGTAGAGGCTTTTTACAGTAAGCATAGAGCATTTTTACAGTAAGAATGGAGCATTTTCATACTGGGTGAATTATTATGATGAACGGACAGAAATCAAAATTACTTATGAAAAGAGGCTAACCTGCAGGGGTGCCTGCAAAAAATCCCTGTAGCCCAGCTGTACAAAGAGTATAATAACTGTCAGAATTGAGTTGTATCTGCCTGCTTGCATCTAGTGATAAAAAACATAGAAGGAACTGAGACAAAAGGATCCAACAAACGACCTCGATGCGTTCCTGTTCAGGAAGTGATTCCATCTTTTGGAACAGATAAGCAACATAGTCCAAATATATCCGCAGAGGATTCTTCTCTGTACCTGACAAACAATGCCCGTAATAAAATATTTAGCTCAAAACTTGGAATCAACTATGATTATAACCAATTCCAGTAATAAATTGAGCTACGGAAAACAAGCCAGAGGATAATAGCTAATTGTCAGCGGACAAAATATTTTACAGAAAAATTACCCTCCGTGTTTGAATCAAGAGGCTTTTGAAGATTATGAACAGGCTTTCCAGAAATTACAACCTGCATTTACAAGATATATTTTGTGAGTCAAAAGAAGATTTTAATTTAGTGTTCTATATCACAAAGAGTGGGATGTTTATTACCTGGGCAGCATGATCAAAAAATCCTGCTATTAACTTTTGGTGGCGTTTTGACAAGCAAGGATAACCCCGAGCATTTGTTAAGAAAGCCTGCAAACCCAAATTAGAAGCATTTTGTGATTCACAATACTTAAAAGTGGAGTTTCTAATAATGCGGCAAAAAGTCAGGCACTTACATCAGTGCTTAATATAACTGCTCTAACAGACTCTCCCATCCAGCGCCCTAGTGAAGTTTCAGAGGGTAGCGTACTCCTAGATGAAGGAAATAGTGTTATGTTTGAAGAGTGGAAAGAAAACTTTGGGTCCACATTAACAAAAATAATCAAGAGTTTCTCTCAACTCACAGAACATCAAGAGCAACAGACAGCTTACTGTCATGCTCACAAAGAAGACGAAACGAATTCCACAGCTCCCAGGAATCATTCTGCATAGAAGAGAGTATATATTAAAGCCTACAAAAACGTGAACAAATTCGGAAATTTATTTGTATTTATAGGTTTAAAAGGCAACACAGGCAACAACAAGTGATCCCAAGGGCTCCGCACTAGAGAGTCCCTCAAAAATCTGATAAGGCACAAAAAGTACGAATAATCTTAAATTTGCATCAAATTTGATCCACCGTCTTACCAGTCCCTCTGAGGTATCATCCATTGAATCACCATCAGACTTCACCAGTGGAACCCTCAGCCATAACTTCAGCGCAGAATGACATTTAAACAAAACAAAGAAGAAGCACCTAAACGTTAGAGCTTGATTGAAGGTGATCTTGTAAAGAAAAGTCTCATCTTAAATAAAGCTAGCCCGGTGGCAAGAAACTCGGAATCCACCTGCAAGGTAGTCAGCCCTTGTAAGATCTGGTTCACACATCTGGCATAATTGGCGCACGATTTCCCTTTAGGAGTGGGAAGAAGACATGCCTGCGAGATATTAATATAACAGACATTAACAAGAGAATTTTTCCTCAAACCATAACAATCTAAAACTGCAAGAAGAAATCACTTGTCAGCAAAGAAAACAAAGAGACAACCGGGTGAGTTATATCCATAAGATTAACAAGCACCTGTAAGGAGAGATGAGTAGCCCAAGCTACTTCTTGCTTCAATGTGGTTTCTGAATCCATCCGCAAGACCTCATCTTCAGAATCCAAGTCAATCCACGAACTAATTTTTCCTAGAGAATGAAAATTTACCACTAATATCAAAATCATCATTCATAAGCAGCACAAAAGCACACGGGAGAGAAGCAAATCGAAGCATACCAACAACATGACTGCTCCATTGAGACGGTGACAAGACTAAGTCAGAACCAGAGACTGGAAGAACCTGGGTATCTACACCATTTCCTTCCACCAAGCTCGGCCTATACGAAGGGTTAACCTGCAAGAAGAGAAAGAAGTAAACTCCATTAAAGATTTAAAATTTCGAATCCAACTTGATACAGTAACAACAGAGAACGTGAGACTCGGGAGGAAGAAAGAAACAACAAACCAGAGGAGCGAGGATATAGTCAAAACCGCCGGTGGAAATGTTGAAGTTGAGAAGATGAGTAACATCGTTGGAGAAATCAGTCTCAACGCCGCAGTACCTGGACTCGGTCCGCTCCCATCCTCCTCTTTCTCCGAGCGGCATCTCTTCTCTCTTCTCTCTATCGAGCTCACAGGGAGTGAAAGAATTGAAAGATGGAAGTGAATCTTTTTTTCTCGAGCCGACGACGAAAACGAAAGGGTTTTTGACAGGGTTTAATTTTACCATGTGCAGTTTATATCGGGCTTTTATAATGGGCTTTATACCTAGGCCCATTTACCACTATACCGGCGTAAAAAGAAGTTCCTTGATTTTTGGATCAAATTGATAAACTTTTTGGTTGGTTTTGACAAAAAAGAAAAAGATTCTAATGGTTTGTGATGGTACCACCCCAATTCAAGCTAAGCTAGAAAATTTGCATATTCTTCTTAGAAAGAAAAATGTTGAAATAGTGTGATTTGAAGAGTTTTCTCGTATAAATTATGTCAGAGTAACAGATATAACCAAAAGATTATTTAATCAAGAATCTGAGTAGACACATATACAACTTATGAATCACAATGCATCAAGGTGCAGAGATGGGTTTCATAACATTTTAGCAAATTTTTTAAAACGAAGAAGTAGAAAAGCAGAAGAAACAAATGATTATTTTCCTAATCAAACAAGTAGAAAACAAACTAAAAACCCTTCTTATACCCAATACCAATAAAGCATCAAGCATCAATCTTGAGATTAACATCCCTCGAGGCAGAGTTGCTATCCATGTTTCTGTTTTCAACTTCATCGAAATGGTCTTCACGGGCGTTATCAGCGAGCATCAGAGCAACCAACCAGAAAAGGCATGAGTCCAAAGACACAAAGGCACCTCCACCAAGCAGACCGGTCTTAGCCGTGGGGCAACTGCTCTCTAAGTTTCGGTGAACATTACGGGTCAGGTGAAGTTGCTCTGTAATGGTTGGCCAGAGCAACAGAGACAAGGCCAGTCCAGATGTTATCCTACAAGACAATACCATAGGCCACAAAAAGACCCTTTTATTAGTCTTCATTATACCGGAATCCAAGAGTCTTTTTGTAATGGTTTAGAAACTGTGTTCTTGAAAAGAAGAGGAAATGCTTACAAGGCAATGTTGAAGAACACAGAGAAGCTGGTGCTTTTGAACAAGACAGAGTTAGGAACGGATTTTCCCTTGTAAGAGATGAACAAGGATTTGTATCCTGCTACAGTGCAGGCAAGGAGAAAAGCAGCAGAAAGGTATCCCAAGACAACAGTTGGATCAGATGGATATTTGCAGATAACTACTCCTTTTCCGCTAATTGGAGTCCCAGACGCAGGCTAAAGGTGAAAATACAAAGAACAGAAACAAATCACACAATCAATAACCAATGTGAAAAGCTTTTGAACATACAATCTTCTAGAGGGATCAGTGACAATGTCTTTAGCTAAGGTTTCAGTAAACAATCAAAGTTATGAATCAAACATTTGGTTTCCCAATCATTAGATACAATTATGAAGCGGTGAAAAAAGAGTAGTGTACAAGATAAAAGTTTCATACACATCTAACATCCTCCATTCACAAGATATAGCACAACAACAAATAACAACCAAAAGAATCCTAAAGAAACAGGAAATCAAAACAATTGAATTCTCTCCATCGTTAGATTAGATCACTGTTTGATACATACAATTTCAGAGTGATTGTCCTGTGATAAAAACAAATCTAATTTCCTTCATTCAGCAACATGGATTGTTTTGATAAACACAAATAAATAACAACAACCAAAATCATCATCCCAAAACAAATAGGAAATTCAAAGTTGTCACACGGAGTAATCAAAAGGAGATGACTTATTGTACCTTCTTGTTCTCCGCGATAACTCCCAAAACAAAGGACAAGACGCCCAAAGCAGAGACGACCAACGACATTTGTTTCATACTAACCGCCATATTTGTCTCTTCTTCTCCGTCTAACCTAAATAATATATCCGATCACAACAAAGATATTAAATCAGATTTGAAAATCGAATCAACGAACAGAGTCGGAAAATCGAACTGTAAAAGAAACACTCACCGAGACTACGAGATTTGTGGCTTCAGAGAGAGGAGATAGGAGATTTGTGGTTAGGTTGCTTAGTTTTGATTTGGTTTATGTAATTGATAAACTTGTAACCCACTTGCACTGATAATTCGGGGATGAGCCCTAAAAAGTCTCCGAGTGTTGTTGTTTTGGGCTCTTTCAAGATTCTGTTGACCTTTAGATTATAACCAAATATACATAAAAAGATTCCATATTTATCTTCTTCTTTTTATGTTCAAAAAATATATATATATATATATATATATATGCAAATCTACATAATTTATCAAATAGAGATTTCAACAGATTTACTTCCTTACATTGTTATTATTCTGACTATAGAGATTTACTATAATTTAACAAATATATATACAATCCGCTATAATTATTTTTCTATAAATTATGATCCAAAAATAAACTTGCTGTCAAAAAAAAAAAACTTTAGATGGATTTATCAAGATTATTACTTGAGATACTTTATATGGACATCTACAGTTAGTAAATAAAATTATATGCGTGTGAACTATATTTATTTGTTAACATATTTTGCATTTTACACTAAAGCAAAAAAAATACACAAAAACAAAACAAACATATTTTCCTTTTATTAAAATGTACTATTATTTGATTTGAACGATACCAGGGATCCCATCAAGATGCTAGATCCGTTATCCGGTCGGTGAAAGATCGTGAAACACACACACAAAAGTAACAATATACAGACCAAAACTGGCCACGCTCTCTCTTCTGCCCCTCGAGCTTTACTTGTCCTTATCATGCCTTTTTCATCTGAATTATCTCATTTTAATGATGCTTCTCTAAGTTTAATATTCATTAACACAAATAAATCAAATCAAACCAACCGATCACTTTCTCTTTTCACTCTAATCATCCCAAGTATGATTCTAAAATGGGCTTTTGTTGTCTCTTAGAAAAGATGACAGCTCTTCTACTTTCTTCTTATTAGATTGTAGTGTAAGTTTAAACCTAGCTACGACTACGAGTGGATAAAATGATTTTGGTTTGACATATTTTGTTAAATCGAATACGATAAATGGACTCGTCCATCCGATATTTCTTATCTTTTGCTTCTTTTTTTTCTCGTATTCTAGATCACGTTTTGGCTTATTAAATTCATTATCGATTGTTGAATTTTATTTGAGTAGGATTTTGTTATTTTACACGTAAGAATTGAAAACATTACTTGATCAAAGAAATAAAAGATTTTATGAGTGGTGACTGATAATGTTGTTGAGAAAGAAGAAAGTCATTGCAGAATCAGTGAATAACATGTCCACCATTGGACAATCTTGGGTAAAGACATTGCAGAGTTCTATTCAAAAACGTGGAAAAGTATTCATTACCTTCGTGAGATGGAAATCTTAACAAAAACAAAGCTTTTAAAATTGAGTGGATGTCCAAGTCATTTTTAGATTTGTTGTTTAGTGCTTCAATATTTCACAATATGCTAACAACTCTAAAGAGATTTTAAACATAATCATATCATAGATATAACTTGTGAATTGTACGATACATGTCAAATTGTCAATCATTCAACTCTCAAAAATTCAAATATACAAATGGGCCGAGAATGGGCTCAACAATAAATGATACAGTAAGGGAGTGAAACGAGAGCGGCTTGAAGGAGAATAAATGTTTCTTCACCAACCGGACCTGCCGACCTCTTTCATTCTCTGTTTGACTCACTATTCCTTTCACACAAAAAGCCATTTAAGTTTATTTCATATTTCATTCAGCTTTAATTCTGAGAGCATCTGGTATCACTGCTCCACAATCTTTCAAAGATTCCTCCTTTTTTTTGTTTTCTCTTTTTATTTCGCATACACGTCTGCTTGACCTCACCCACATGCCCCTGCCTCACATCAAACCATCTTTTATTATTTCGTAATAGCTAAATCTAACACAGACAAATACTAACAATTTTTAGTAAGTACTATCCAAAATTAGTACTCTCTCTTCTCGTCTCATGTATCATACTCGCTGATTATAAGAAGTAAGAACTGTAACAAACTATAACAAAGAATCAAAGATGGTAAACTCAAATGTATATCTTTTTAAAACATGTATAAGATATGATTGATTAACTTTTTTAAAAATATATATTTGACGTTTTTTTTCTTTTTAAATTATTATGATAGCCGTATCGTATAATTAATTAGTAGATTTGAGTGGTATTGTGAAGAGCTACAGCTACGAAGTAGACCAACACCTAACGTAAATTAAAAAAACATTAATATTTCTCTTTTAGTCTTTTTTTTTTTTGTTAAACGTTTGCATAATATTCTGCTAATTTAATTTTGATTGGGGGTACCAATCAAAAAGCATACACCGCCTTTCAGACATTGGGACAGACAATAAAAAAGCCATTTTCGTTTATGTTCCATGTCTGAAAAAAAGGAAAAATAAAAAACATTCTCAAGTCTCGTGTATTTCAGATTCTCCATCTTAATTCTTGAAACCTCTTCCTCTTCTTCTTCAAAATCCACCTAGGAGAAGAGAACTTATTCGTCCCAAAAAGCAATAATATACTATAGTACCCTATTGATATTTTCGATACTCGGTTTATTGAAGTAAGCCAAAACTCAGCTCTGTTCTACTGTTATTCTTCCTCAAACCCAAGATTCCCACTTACATCTGAGCTCGTTTTAACCACAAAGTTCCTTTTTTTTTGTTGCTGTGTTTCTTTTTGGGTTTTGTTTTTCGTTATTGGTTTTTGCCTTTTTGGGTATAGGGGTGTTTACGATTTATCTCTCGGTTCCCATGTTGTCCAAAGGTCTTTTTGCTGTCTTTTTCGTAATCACTTTGTTGTACGCAAGTTTGTTAATTGAAGTTGAAGGGATTGGTGTGAACTGGGGCTCTCAGGCGAGGCATCCCCTGCCTCCGGCCACGGTGGTGAGACTTCTCCGGGATAACGGTATCCAAAAGGTGAAACTTTTCGAGGCCGACTCTGCGATTCTCAAAGCTTTAAGTCGGTCAGGGATTCAGGTTATGGTCGGAATCCCTAACGACTTACTTGCTCCTATAGCCGGTAGCGTTGCAGCCGCAGAGAGATGGGTCTCTCAGAATGTCTCTGCTCATGTCTCCTCTAATGGCGTCGATATCAGGTTTGTACTTATATTTTATTGAAACATCATGTTCTCTTTGTTTGTTTTGATCAAGTGCTTTGGAAGATATGATTGTAGAACCTAAAGTTTCGGTCTTTAGATTTTGATTACAGTTGAAGATAATTTTGATCCAAAGCAAAGAGATTGAAGTTAGTTGATTTGTGTTTAAATATAGGTATGTGGCAGTTGGGAATGAGCCTTTCCTAAAAGCATTCAACGGAACATTTGAGAGTATAACTCTTCCTGCTCTTCAGAATATACAATCTGCTATCATCAAAGCTGGTTTAGCGACTCAGGTGAAAGTCACAGTGCCGCTTAACGCTGATGTGTACCAAAGTGCGTCTAATCTCCCTTCGGATGGAGATTTCAGGCCTGAAATCCGCGATCTCATGTTAAACATTGTTAAGTTTCTAAGTGATAACCAAGCACCATTCACTATCAACATTTACCCTTTCATCAGTCTCTACAACGATCCGAATTTCCCTGTGGAGTTTGCTTTCTTTGATGGAACAGGTACTCCTATTAACGACAATGGAAGAATCTACGACAATGTTCTTGATGCAAACTACGATACACTCGTTTGGTCTTTGCAGAAGAATGGGTTTGGGAATTTGACTATTATTGTTGGGGAAGTTGGGTGGCCAACAGATGGAGATAAGAACGCAAACATGATGTATGCGAGGCGGTACAACCAAGGGTTTATGAACCGTCAAAAGGCTAATAAAGGAACACCTATGAGACCTGGAGCAATGGATGCTTACTTGTTTGGTCTTATCGATGAAGATGCCAAAAGCATTCAGCCTGGAAACTTTGAAAGACACTGGGGGATTTTTTACATTGATGGACAGCCTAAGTATCAGCTCAGTCTTGGCAACGGTAACGGGCTGATCCCTGCAAAGGATGTGCATTATTTGGCTAAGAAATGGTGTATTCTTGCGCCAAATGCTAATCTTCAGGATCCTCAGTTGGGACCAAGTGTGAGCTACGCTTGTGATCATGCTGATTGCACCAGTCTTGGGTATGGCTCCTCTTGTGGTAACCTGAATCTAGCACAGAATGTTTCATATGCGTTCAATAGCTATTACCAGGTAAGTAATCAGCTCGACAGTGCGTGTAAGTTCCCGGGTCTCTCTATAGTCAGTACTAGGGATCCTTCTGTTGGGAGTTGCAAATTCAAGATAATGATCAAGTCAGAAGATGCTAGTGAAGCAAGTGCCATGATGCCTCTTACACGATCAACGGCAATGCTGCTACTTTTCTCCATCTGTCTGTATATTGTTCTGTGAATACTGAAGAAAATTTGATGGGTTTGATTATTTCTTTTTTCCTTTTTCTTTTGCAAAACTTTGGTGTTTATGGAGAAACAGAAAGATACAGTGAGATTTATGTATTACTTGTTTGATCTCTTATTTCACGAGAGCAGTTTGGTGTTCACTGTCTCTCTTTTGCCTCTCTTATTAGTAATCAGAGCTCATAATGACCAAAATTCTAATCATTCACTATGCAAATTAGCTGCTAAAGCCAAACCTTTTATTCGGATATTTTCAAATAAAGCAACCTTTTAGCTAAGCAGCTTTGCTGCAAAAAGAGGAATCCATAAGGCTTCCCTGCTGTGAATCTGTCCACCATTAACTGTCTCAAAGCTTGAGAAACGATTCTGCTTTCTTATTGAATGAGAAACGAGTTACAGACGCTGAACCAAGAGAAATACCAAACCAAATAACCAATAGAATTGTTTGTAGAGAACCTCAAACTCTCTCTCTATAACAAAAAGTCCCCAAACCAACCAAAATACCAAGACGCTAGACCAGTTCCCTACTCTTTCTATTTACACTATGTTTAGTTAGTGTATGTATGGAAAGGAAATTCCAATGTATAGGATACAACATGATTCATCAGTTGGTTGATTATCTTGGGTTAGCTTGCAATCTTCAAGTCAGTGAGATAAATGAAGGAGACAATTGGGGCGGATCTTCAGTGCCCTGAATCTGTCCATTTAGCAATCCGTAAAGACTTTGGAGAGTTCTATGTAATGTGGAATAGTGTTCACTTCCTTCCTTGGTTGTTTAAGAGATTAAGGTTCAGTCTGGTAGACAAAAAAAGGAAGCAAAGGGGCATGTGAGCTACTTATCAGTACTTTAGAACGGCGGAGGAAACATCAGAAGTTACCTGATCCGGTTGTCACAGTCCCAGTTCTTTTAAAAGACTCAGTTTGATGCTCCTGGAGATATGCTCTTGATCTCATATCGGCCTGCATATAGTAGAGTGTATACTTAACGACTTCTACTTTCCACTTTTTACACACCTACAGAATAAATGCATCACTTACCTGTCTTATAGGTTCCGGAACACGGTACTTGCAGGTCATCTTGACAATTTTAACGGCAGAGTCAAGTGATATGCGATGGCCAACTGAAACATATATGGGCTTCAGAGAACTCAGAGTTGGCCTAAATCCCTGTCGAAGGTAATATGTAAAAACTTGACCATTAAATTCACTTTCTTACAAAAGATTATCAAAACCAAAACTATGGAGAAGTTTCGTTGCTAAACTGATTAATCACTACTAATATAAAGCCGTATGACCAAATAGACACAACAACGAACAGTAGATGATCAGTCAAAGTAACTTACTACTCCCCATGTAAATCCAGAGTTTCCTACCAAAGTGATAACTTGCTCATGCTCGTTTTCTTTGAGCTGAAGTGACCGTCTAACCTCAGATTGATTTAGACCATCCACATGATGCAGCTAAAAATGTTACAAAATCATACATTCCACATTAACGATCAGATGGAAATGTAGGCAAAACAAAAAACATCATAAATTTCGGAGCTTTCGATTCTGAAGACCGTACATTCTTTCCAACCCCAATGGTAGGAAGGTGAGCAAGAACACCTAAATGACAGGCCAAGCCAAACCCTATAGAACACAATTACAGCTAACACCATCAATTACATAGCTTGAAATGCAACTAAAAAAACTAAGGTAAACGAAGAAAGTTTGTGTGTTTATACCTCGTGGATGAAGTATTCCATTTCCATCAACCATCAGTACCTTTGTAAGAGCAAAGCAAGAGACTTTTAGAAAAAGACAACGCAAAAGCAATGGTGTAAGAGTAGCCAATTGCAAACTAAAGCAATTTATAGATAAAACTGAAACCTGAGGATAGAAAGGATGTTTATCATCTCTCATCTTTTGCAGAATCTGCAAGAGAACCGGAGCCTGAAACATAAAAAAAAATTAAATTTTGGGATCTGAGATACTTTAGTGCAGCAAATGAAATTAGCAGAGCATTGCTCGGGGACACGAAACCTCACGAAAGGCAAGAAATCCAGGAACATAAGGAACATGAAGACGGAGGAGAGAGAAGTCATGGTGGACTACACGGAGAGAAGGTAGCTCAAGAACGATGAGACAAGCGCATGCGAGGGAAGAATCTTCTTTGCAAAAGCTCATGTCTACACCTCCAACGTACTTAAGCATCTCCGATCCCTGAGAAAGTTCCATTGATGAAGATAACTTCCATGAGAAGTCATCGTACGCAATCAGTTTCTTCTTAAGCTGATCCTGCTCTCTGAAAGCAATCAAACAAATCCTCAATCGATTTGATTATGCGGAATCGAATTGAAATCAAATGGGAACATACTCTGTCCACTTCTCGAGCTGATCCCCAGACGAAGAAGACTCGCTTGAAGCTCCTTCACTATCCATTTCCAGAAAAAGTTCAGTCGCCGGAGACGAAGATTCTAATCGGAACAATGAAACGGCGTCGTAATAATAACAGTAAAAATATGGGCCTAATATAGGCCCATTATTTTAAAAAAACAATGGGTTAGGGTTTGTTTAGTGAAAAAAACGGGTCGGGTCATATTTTAGTATGAGTCGGTTCAGCTTTGTCGTCTCCATCTACCACCTCCTTGTTCTGCTGCGTTTCTTAGTCTCTACAACTATAAGCTCTTTTTCGTTTTTCCTTTCAATAATTTCTTTTTCTTTTTCCGCGATCCCAACGTCTGAATTGGTCGTCGTTTCTGGGTTTTTCTTTGAAAAGAGAGGTATCTATGGACGGGCAAGAGCATGCCGAGCTCCCTAATCAGATGGTTGAGGATGAACAATCGGTTGTTGCGGCGGAGGCGATTACAGAGTTGGCGAATTCAAACGACGAAGCTAATCCTGAAGAAGGAGGACAACAGGAAGGAGAAGAACAGAGTGTGGAGGACGAGCTAATAGCGAAGGCGCAGAAGCTTATGGATGATATTACTTCCGTTGCTAATAACCCTAATCCTAATTTCCTTCACGCTCTTAGTCATCTTCTCGAATCTCAGGAGTCTCTGTATGTTCCTTTCTAGCTCATCAATCAGTCTCTCTTCTTGATTTTTTTGTAGTTTACTTTAGCTTGACGCTTACTTGTATTCGCAGGTTCTTAGAGGAGAATGGCCATTTCTCCAATGCTCGCGGTAGTCATAACAGTGGCAAGCTGTGTACTCTCATCCGAGTAAGTTTTTTTAAAGGTTGTTCTTTTTCTTTCTTTTTTTGGGTGGGTTCGTTCTTCTTATTTAATTACTTGATTTTGGCAGGAAAATGATGAGTTTTTTGAATTGATATCGTCAACTTTTCTATCTGAGAATTCTTACTCAACCGCGGTAAAGGCAGCCTCTGCAAGGTTGCTAATGAACTGTTCGCTTACTTGGATGGTAAAAATTTACGACTTTCTTTCCTTTACGTTTACCTCGTTGGTTGGTTTTTGACGCAATTCTGTTTTTCAGTATCCTCATGTTTTCGACGATGCTGTAATGGAAAACTTTAAAAATTGGGTTATGGAAGAAGCAGTCAAGTTTCCTGGTGAAGACTCTGGCAGGAAGGAAGCCTCAGATTCTGAAATGTTAAAGACTTATTCTACAGGACTTCTTGCTCTCTCTCTCGCGAGGTATTGATTATACATTCTCAACTTGTTGTCTCTTCTTTCCATTTTCGCAATCTTTTGGGGCGCCCACAGCTGAAATAAAAATATTTTCTTTCTGTCTGACTCATGTAAGTCGTGGGCAAATAGTTGAAGACGTTTTGACATCAGGACTATCTGCTAAGCTTATGCATTATCTTCGAGTACGAGTTATTGGAGAGCCAACCACAAGCCGTAGAGATGCCCTTCACACAACTGAGACTAAGCATGTGTCCTTAAAAACAAAAGAAGAAGGTCGAAGTAGGGTGCGTAAGGTTGTGGATACAGTTGAAGGTGACCATGTTTTTGAGACGGACTCTGGCAGAGAGATGGGACAAACTGATGTACAGTCTGATGGTGAATTCGAAATCGATGGCAGAGAAATATTTAATGTTTCAGGTGTTGTTGATTGTAAAATTAAACCTGGAGATGACAATAGTGGAAGAGATGACCCTTCAAGACACAGACTGAACCGATCAAAATCGAGGGGGAGAGGAAGGGTTAACGAAGGTGCAACTGATACAGAAGTTCTCTTGGCATCTCCTAGATCAGGTCGTCTAGTTGTCAGAGATAAGGATCTATCAAAATTTACAGATGGCAGAAATGCAGAAGATGTGACCATATGTCTGGGGAAAATGAAGTCTGGTATTATGGAGATAAAAAGAGAGGATGACGATGAATGCTTTCAAGGTTGCATAATAGGAACGAAAAACATAATTGATCTAGTAAAGAGAGCCGTTGGAGCTGCAGAAACGGAAGCTAGAGCTGCCCATGCTCCTGATGACGCAGCTAAAGCAGCTGGCGATGCTGCAGCAGAGCTTGTTAAAACTGCTGCTTTGGAGGTATGTTTTTCTTTTTTGATTAGCTGTTATGTTTTTCTTAATGAAACTCTGGTATAGGGTGACCTGATATTTATATTGATAGTCTTTCTTTTAAATTATCCAGGAATTCAAGTCTTCTGGCAGTGAAGAAGCTGCTGTGTCGGCTGCTACTCGAGCAGCTATTACAGTCATAGATGCTGCAGAGGTTTCAAGGTTAGTCATGCTATGATGTCGTGGATATTATCATTGCTGTTTATCAATTATTTATCCCTGAATTGTTTAGGGCTTTAACTCTGCTATTTGGTTGGTTGCAGAAATCCTACTTGTGTCACATCTGATCCGACAACAGATGTTAGTGAAGTTTCACTTCCAGATATCGAGTCTTTGGCTCAGTTACAAGAAAAATATTGCATCCAGTGCCTTGAGATACTGGGAGAATATGTCGAGGTTCTCGGGCCTGTACTCCATGAAAAAGGTGTTGATGTATGCATTATGCTGCTGGAACGTACATCCCAGTTTGATGATAGTTCTACAGTGTCTCCTTTGTTACCTGATGTCATGAAGTTAATTTGCGCTTTGGCTGCGCACCGGAAGTTTGCTGCGATGTTTGTTGACCGGGGTGGCATACAAAAATTACTTGCTGTTCCAAGGGTTTCTGAGACGTTTTATGGTCTCTCATCTTGCTTATACACCATTGGCTCTCTTCAGGTAATAATAACAGCAAATTTGTACGACTTAAATGCAATTTTTGTTCACCGTCATCTAACAGAAGTACGACGATCGTTGAATTAGTACAAATCCTGCTTCTTCTTACCTTCAATTTTTTTCTCAGGGTATAATGGAGCGTGTCTGTGCACTTCCATCGGATCTCATACATCAAGTTGTTAAATTAGCTATCGAACTTCTCGACTGTTCCCAGGATCAAGCCAGAAAAAATTCAGCTTTATTCTTTGCTGCAGCGTTTGTCTTCAGAGCCATTTTAGATGCATTTGATGCTCATGATAGTTTGCAGAAACTCCTTGCAATTCTTAAAGATGCAGCCTCAGTTAGAACTGGTGCTAATTCTGACCGATCAGCTCCTGAAGTCATGACGTCCTCAGAGAAACAGATGGCTTTTCACACGTGTTTTGCTTTGCGCCAGTATTTTAGAGCTCATCTTCTTTTGCTTGTTGATTCAATCCGTCCTAGCAGAAGTAGCCGAGGTGGTGTGCGAAATGTTCCTAATATAAGGGCAGCCTATAAGCCCCTTGACATCAGCAATGAAGCTGTTGATGCCATCTTCCATCAGTTACAGAAGGACAGGAAGTTGGGTCCGACCTTTGTGAGAACTCAGTGGCCTGCTGTTAATAACTTTTTGGCCTCCTCTGGACATGTTACCATGTTGGAACTTTGTCAGGTAATGTAGCATTTTACTCTCCACATGTATATTGTTTGTCTATCATGTATTAACATTATGGTCACATGCGCAGACTCCACCAGTAGACCGTTATCTGCATGATCTACTTCAGTATGCTTTTGGGGTTCTTCACATAGTTACATCAATACCTGATGGCCGCAAAGCAATTGCGCATGCCACACTCAGCAACAATCGTGCTGGCATTGCTGTCATTCTGGATGCAGCAAATATTTCCAACAGCATAGTAGACCCTGAGGTCAGTAGTCCGCTTCTATCCATTATTCACATGGGTTTTGTCTTTCTTCTTTTACTGTTTCTCATTGATACTTGCCTCCTTCATGTTTTTTTTTGTTATTGAAGATCATACAGCCTGCACTAAATGTCCTAATCAATCTGGTGTGCCCACCACCATCATTAAGCAATAAGCCGCCCCTTGCACAAAATCATCAACCTGTTCCCGGCCAAGCCACTACCCGTCCCTCTACTGATGTTGCTGTAGGTACTCAGTCCACTGGTAATGCTCCGCAAACTCCTGTTGCACCAGCATCTTCAGGTTTGGTTGGGGATCGGAGAATTTTCTTAGGAGCAGGAACTGGTTCTGCTGGCCTTGCTGCTAAGTTGGAGCAGGTTTATCGTCAAGCCCGTGAAGCTGTTCGTGGGAATGATGGTATAAAAATTCTATTAAAACTTCTTCAGCCCAGAATATATGTGAATCCCCCTGCTACCCCAGATTGTCTACGAGCGCTGGCTTGCAGGGTACTTCTTGGTCTGGCTAGAGATGATACAATTGCACAAATACTGACTAAACTTGAGGTAGAATAGCAATTTTCTTTTCCCGGTTATCTTCATCTTTTATATCTGAGATGCATCTTATGAAGTTGAGCAGGCATCATTGGTGATAATAGATACTGATTTTCCAAGCATGGTTTCTAGGTTGGTAAGAGTTTATCAGAACTAATTCGGGATTCAGGTGGTCAGTCAAGTGGCACAGATCAGGGCAGATGGCAGGCTGAACTTGCTCAGGTGGCGCTTGAGCTAATAGGGGTAATCATCTGAATTGATTTATTTTTCTTGTTTAATGTGTCTCTATGGGATTCTTTTTGTATGCTTCATAAGTAATTAGTGTTTTTTTTTCATTCTTTGTTTCTCTGTTGAAGTTTTGCAGACATTTTAATTGTGTTTTATGCATGTTTGTAGATTGTGACAAATTCAGGGCATGCGACTACACTAACAGCCAGTGATGCTGCTACTCCAACACTGAGGCGCATTGAAAGAGCTGCCATTGCAGCAGCAACGCCTATAACTTATGATTCTAAGGAGCTTTTGCTGCTTATCCATGAGCACCTCCAGGCATCAGGTCTTGGTGAAACTGCTTCAGCACTGTTAAAAGAGGCTCAATTAACTCCTCTACCTTCATTGGCTTCCCCTTCTTCTATTGCATATTCCTCTACACAGGAGATGTCTACGCCGCTAGCTCAGGAACAATGGCCCTCTGGCCGTGCTAACAGTGGATTTTTAACCAGCAAACCCAAAGTCTGTGCACATGACGAAGATCCTAATTCTAGATGTAATGCGGCTATATCTGCCAAAAAGAAGCATTTGGCTTCCTCGACACTGGAGATACCCACACCAGTAGCACAGCAACAGTGGCCATCAGGCCGTGCTAACAGTGGTTTTTTCCCCAGCATACCCAGAATCAATGCACTTGATGAAGATCCTAGTTCGAGAGGTAACGCAGCTCCATCTGCAAAGAAGAAGCAGTTGACTTTCTCACCCAGTTTTAGTTTGCAGTCACGAAAGCAATCTTTCTCCCATGACGCTCAACCTCAGTCTACACAGAGAATAAATAGTAGTTCGAATTCAGATCCTGCTTGGGCAGATACATCAGAAACTGCTGCAGAATTAGTTTTGAAGAACGACCTTGATGCCGATGCTCAATTTAAGACCCCGATTTCCTTTCCAAGAAAACGGAAATTGTCTGAGCTTAGAGGCCCAGAGTTGTCAGTTCCGGGTAAAAGAATCAATTTGGGTGAGTTAGGACTACGATCTCCAGCTTGTCCAACCACAGCTTCCTTGCGTAGGAATTCAACCATTGCGGAAAGCTCAGGTTTGCAAACACCAGCTTCAGCTTTAGATGCCAACCAATCTGGGAGTTCCAGACTGGGCCAGATGACACCTGCTTCTCAGCTAAGACTTCCAAGTGATCACCAGCCTTCAAATCCAGAACGGTTATCACTAGACTCCCTTGTGGTTCAGTATTTGAAGCACCAACACAGGCAGTGCCTGGCTCCAATCACAACTCTTCCCCCTGTGTCTCTTCTACATCCGCATGTCTGTCCTGAACCTAAACGGTTACTTGAAGCTCCACTAAACATCACTGGCCGTCTTGGGACCCGTGAGCTTCAAAGTTTCTACAGTGGAGTCCATGGGAATCGCAGGGATCGTCAATTTGTTTTCAGCAGATTCAAATCTTGGAGATCTTTCCGGGATGAGACTGCTCTCTTTACATGCATTGCACTTCTTGGTGGTACTAATCATTTAGCAGTCGGTAGTCATGCTGGAGAAATCAAGATATTTGAAGCTAGCAGCGGTACCTTGCTTGAGAGTTTCTCAGGTCACCAGGCTCCGGTTACACTTGTTCAGCCGTATGTCTCTGGGGATACTCAGTTGTTACTTTCTTCGAGCTCCAGTGATGTACAGTTGTGGGACGCGTCTTCTATAACTGGTGGGCCTAGACACTCCTTTGATGGATGCAAGGCTGCAAAATTCAGCAACTCTGGGCTACAATTTGCAGCGCTCTCTTGTGAAGCATCGACAAAAGATGTTCTTCTATATGATGTACAGACCTGCAGTCCTTGCGATAAACTCACTGACACAGTCACATCTTCTCGAAGTAATCCCTATTCTCTTGTACACTTCAGCCCTTGTGATACACTGATTTTGTGGAATGGTGTTCTCTGGGACCGCCGTATCCCCGAGTCTGTCAGTCGGTTTGATCAATTTACTGATTATGGCGGCGGTGGTTTTCATCCTTCTAGGAACGAGGTAATGGATAAATCATATTACTCTTTAATCTGAATTATGTGATAATACCAAAGCTATGAAATTGTCATTCCTATTCCAGATGACCAAACCTGATGAGAGGCTATGAACTCTCAACCAAACCCTAGAACAATCCACTCCCTAAACAGTCAAAGACAGCCTTATAAAAATCCCTCGCTAACTGCTTCGGAACCATATCACAACAGCTTCAAATATTCTAAATTAACTCCTCGGCTACAATATAGTTAAAAGTTACTCGCTGTTTTTTGGCTTATCAACATGTTGCTTATTACAGGTGATCATAAACTCAGAGGTCTGGGACATGAGGAATTTCAAGCTTCTTCGAAGTGTACCATCACTGGACCAGACAGCTATTACGTTCAACTCCAGGGGAGATGTTATATACGCAATGCTGAGGAGAAACATCGAAGACGTTATGTCTGCAGTTCACACACGCCGTGTGAAACATCCCTTGTTTGCTGCTTTCCGCACTCTTGATGCGATCAACTACTCAGACATTGCCACTATACCTGTGGACCGATGTCTTCTTGACTTTGCCACAGAACCAACAGATTCGTTCCTTGGACTGATCACAATGGAAGACCAAGAAGATATGTTTTCCTCGGCCAGGATGTATGAGATTGGTAGACGGAGGCCAACAGATGATGACTCGGATCCCGATGATGATGATGAGACGGACGATGAAGATGAAGATGATGAAGACGAGGAAGATGACCTGGACCGAATTCTGGGACTAGGTGTAGACGATAGCGATAGTGGGGATGATGACCTTAGCAGCGACGACAATGAAGATAGTGTGAGCGATTTTGATGAAGAAGGAGAGATTCTTCTTGACGGTCTTGACGGTGGCTTTATGGGGATTATAGAAGGTGAGGATGAAGACGATGATAATGGTGGTGATGGTGAGGATGATGATGATGACGGTGAGATGCAGGATTTCATGAGCAGTGGCGAAGAAGATGATTATAGAGACAATATTCGTTCTTCCTAAGGTTTTTTATATCTTGTTTACTTTTGAGCTCTACAGATCTACTAAGATGGATTTTTACTATCCACAGTTTTGATGATAAGTTCTTGTATTATTTTTTCTTTGTTACGTTAGATGTTTATTTGATGATCAGTAATTAAAAAAAAAAAACAGATTCATATTCATGATTTCTCTTGTCCCACATCATAAGAGAATCCATTGATACACAGAATTTAGAAGAGACCATGGTGATGAAGATAAAGAACGTAGAAAGTTGAAAGGAGAAAAGCAAAAAAGTATGCATCATCAAATTCAAGGAAAACTAAACCAAACACTTCAGACAAACAGCATACATCTATTTTTTTTTCTTTGTGAAGACAAAAAATCTAGAAAATCAGTAGCTAAAATGGTTGGGTTACTTCTCCTATCTTGGGAAAAGAGATACAATCGGATATATATATAGATAGATACACACACAAACTTACATATATCTAAAGCCCTTCTCTCTCTCTCTCTCTCTCTGTTTTTTCCTTTTATGTTCTCTTCTTTGTTTATTCCTCTTCTTCCCCTCTCTCTTTCTTCACAACAGATTAGTCGATTGTCATTGGTTGCGTCATGCAACATCTGAAACGGGCTTTTCTCACATTCGTCATTATCTCAGTTTCCGCCGCCTCGAGAAGATTGACAATCTCTGCAAAACAAGGACGGACTTCAGGGTCTGCATCCCAGCAACGTGTCATGATCTCGCCAAGCACAGGAAGACAATCTGCTGGGACCGTTGGACGGACTCCTCGGTTCACCACTGCAAATGCAGCCTGAACCGCCGTCATGTTCTGGAACGGTAACAGACCTGTAATCAACTCCCACAGCACGATTCCAAAACTATACACGTCCACTTTTTGAGTGTAGGGTCTGTGCTGGATCATCTCTCTGCATCGATCAACAGATGGGAATATAGTGTCTATATATAACTTGCAGAGATATAAGGTTATTAAGGACAAGACAAGGATGGAAAACAAGAAACTATTCAACTTACGGGGCCATCCATCTGTAAGTTCCAGTCTCTGGTGTCATCCCTTCGGTTTGAACTTCGATTCTTGCAACGCCAAAATCAGCAATCTTGATTGACCGATCAGCTGATATGAGGAGGTTATCTGACTTTAGATCCCGGTGTATAAAGTTGCGCTCATGGACGTAAGCCATACCCCTGGCAACATCCAACGCCTGCATAACAGCTAACTTCAAAGGCACAGCTCGGTTTTGTCTCTTAGTCAAAAACTGTCTGACAGAACCTCCTTTTGCATATTCAGTCACAATGCACCACACCATCGGTTTAATGCACGCACCAATAAATCTAACGATGTTGGGATGCTTCAAAAAAGCAAGCATAGAAACTTCCTGCTGAAACTGCTGTTCGAGGGCTTGTGCCTTTTCAGGGTTGCTGTCTGACCTCTCGAGTAGCTTAATCGCTACATCTTCTCCGTTGTAAGTCCCTCTGTATAACTTTCCAAAAGCCCCTTGAGCAAAAGCAGGACCCATATGAAGTTTCCTCAGATCTATTGTCCACTCTTCATAGTTTGCCAGTCCCTCGGTTGGATACTTACTATCCATCAACGCTTGTGCTAAGGCGTCATCGTTAAGTGCATGAGTAACTTTCCCTGGGCGAAATACGCTTTGGCCAACAGAGAGAGAGTAGGGATGGCGCATAGGCTTCAAACCGGGATGGCCAATAAGAGCATCACTAGAACCAACGCTACTGTTATCCACAGACATTGACACAGACCCTCCAGCATTACTTGTCTGCATACTGTCAACGGACATGTTTGTACCTTCCTCCCCGAGCTTTTGATAAAAGTCTTGGGTGAAGGCATAGTAATTGTTGTCGTTGTTGTGATTGCCAACAGCGTGCAGATTGAACTTTGGATTCTCGAGCATCCTTTCCAATATCGTATTAAGTGTAATGTCTGATGTCTGACCAAGCTGCAAGTCACATGTAGATCGCTTTGAATCACTTCAACATGCACCTAGAGCAAAATATAGACCATAGTAAAGGAGACAAAAGAAAAGATATGAGAAACACAATTTAGATATCTGTACTGGTAACTAAAACAAAAAACAAATGACTAGTACGTGCATTCAGGTTCAACACAGATCAAGCAATCACTATTACCATAACTGTCTTTTGTAACTACAAAAAAAAAAAAAGTTACCTTTAAGAGAAATTCAAGAAGGTAGAAGAAATGAAAGTTTATGTTTCGTGATGCTGCTCTACACCATCAACACCCTAAAAATAGAAACATATATACATGTTAGTAAAAGAATGAAAAGCTGAAATCAGATACTTTGATAACTCAGCGCAACTTCAAATAGGTAAAAATCGTATCTTCACCTTTTGAATTCCAATATTTCATTTCAAAGAAAACAAAAATTGAGAACAAATGAGAGGTCCTATGAGATAAACTCGTGGATTAAAGAATAAAACCCAAAAAGTAGACACAGATCCGATAATTAAATAATGAGATAAGCTAAAACCAAGAACTCATAGATTACCTAGAGCTACATAAACCCCAAAATCAGCTGAATATGACATGAAACAAACACGAAAACCTTGCCTTGGGGTACTGGATAAGTAAAACGATCGAAAATAGAGAAAATAACTGAATCCGATAGAGAAATCAAAACCCACAAAGTAATAAGATCGCAATCCAGAAGCTTACTTCTGATCAAATTTCAGAGCTAAGAACCTAGAAACCTAAACAAGAGGTGGACAAGGAGGAGGAAGAAGAGTCAGTCGTCGCTTCCCATTTACTTTTTTTCCAGACTCCGATTTTCTCTTTTTCTTATTTATTTATTTTTTATTTTTTTGAGATTTTTATTTAATTTTGGTCCGTCCTTTGCTGGCAAATTCGTTTTTTTATTAATTGGGACAGCTTCCGTGCAATACTCTCTTCAATAGAAAGTGCTTCACACGCGCTCTACCATTTGAACCACGTGTCCATGCACCGTGTCGTTTCCGCAATTGATGATTGAGTCGTCGTATGAGGCGGCGCGTTGTAGCTTCTTCTTCACGCTTTACTAAAGAACACCCGATTATAAAGTTTTGGGGTCTAATCAAATAAAATAAACATTAACGGGGCCTTTTCGAGTTTGTCTAGTTTTGATAACCTAGATATATAAACCGTAGGTTTTTCATTTCCGTCGACTAAATTGATTCATTCATCATGTCGTCGGAGTCTGAAATCCCGCCGTCGTCATCAACCGCCGCGCCGGAGGAAACTGGAGAGAAGATCAGCAAGAAAGCGGCTAAGAAGGAAGCTGCGAAGCTAGAGAAGTTACGACGTCGGCAGGAACAAGATGAAGCAACGCGTAAGACAGCTTCGATGTCTCTCGAAGAAAACGAAGAGTTTTCCAGTAACTACGGCGACGTGACTCTCAACGAGTTGCAATCGACGGCGGATCCGAAAGCCGGAAAATGGAGAGAGGCTGTTGAGGGAAAAGATTGGACCGATGTGAGCGATTTGGTGGAAGAGATGGTGGAATCAGAGGTTCTGATCAGAGGCCGAGTGCACATAAATCGTCCAACGTCTAGCAAATTGGGGTTTTTGATCTTGAGGGAAAGTGGATCAACTGTTCAGTGCGTGGTTCGCCAATCGGAGAAGACCAAAGTGGGTGCCAACATGGTTAAATACTCCGAGCAGCTGAGTCGCGAATCTTTTGTCGATGTTATCGGTGTAGTCGTTCTCCCCAAGGAGCCTCTGACGGGAACTACGCAGCAGGTTTAGTTTCCTTGTCTTCTTCTCCTCCCAATTTCTCAGTTTGCTATAATAGTGATATTAACTCATTGATAATGTTAATTGCAGGTTGAGATTCAAGTGAGAAAAGTGTACTGCATCAACAAAGCCTTGGCAAAGTTACCACTTAGTGTCGAGGATGCTGCTCGGAGTGAAGCAGATATCGAAAAATCTCTTCAGGTATAGTTTGCTGTTTCAAGATTTGGAGATTTAGTTGGACCTGGTACAGTTTTGCTGTGAATTCTTTTAACTTGTGTTCGTCTGATAACTATTATGGTGGTCAATTTGTTCACAAGAGTTGTTGTTTTCATGCTGATGCAGACTGAAAAGCCAGCTGCTCGTGTCAATCAGGATACACGTTTGAATCATAGGGTGCTCGACCTCAGAACACCGGCTAATCAAGCCATCTTCCGACTTCAGTGCCAAGTCGAAAATGTAAGGCCTTGATCTTTTAAATACATGGAGGAGGATTAGAGCTTTATCACTTGTGTTACTGTTTTCATATCTGTTAGTAATAGATATGAGCCTGGTTTGGTAAAATATTTGTGTATGCATCATGACTAGGATAGGATAGCAACTACAGAAATGTGTTATCAGTAGTATCTTTTTTATCTTTCCATGATTTGGTTGCATTTTTATATGTTGCTTTGCTGAATTACTTGTCACTTTTGTAGTCTTTCAGAGAAAAATTGATATTCAAGGATTTTGTTGGAATCCACACACCAAAACTGATGGCTGGTAGTAGTGAAGGAGGTTCTGCTGTATTTAGATTGGAATACAAAGGTCAACCTGCTTGTCTAGCCCAGTCTCCTCAGCTTCACAAGCAAATGGCAATATGTGGTGACTTGCGACGCGTCTTTGAGGTAGGTCCTGTTTTCAGGGCAGAAGACTCGTTCACTCATAGACACTTGTGTGAATTCGTTGGTCTTGATGTGGAGATGGAGATTCGGAAACACTATTCTGAGGTAAGATTTGCTGTTTAAAATATTAGTTTATCTCAAGGATCTTCTATTCTGCCAGTGGTGCTAATATCTCTTGTTTATGCAGATAATGGACCTTGTGGACGAGTTATTTGTGTTTATATTCACTAGCTTGAACGAAAAGTGCAAAAAGGAACTGGAAGCTGTTAGAAAGCAATACCCATTTGAACCTTTGAAGGTAACCATATACAGTATGAGCAAGGAATATTGTAAACTGAGTTTTTGTATCTTATTGGATTCTGAAAATCGGTACTAAATTGCAGTTTCTACCAAAAACATTGAGGCTAACGTTTGAAGAAGGGGTTCAAATGCTTAAGGTATGACTTGTAATTTTTGCATTTTACCTGAGCTTTTCGATTGGACCATCAATAATACTTGTAATCTTGATGTGTTGACAGGAAGCTGGTGTGGAGGTTGATCCTCTTGGCGATCTGAACACTGAATCTGAGAGAAAACTCGGCCAGCTTGTATTGGAAAAGTAGGTCACCACCTGTTTGATATCCTTTTCATTTTCAAATTGATTTAGTTTTGTATCCTATAGTTACAAAGTTGTTCTAACACTAGCATGATGTTGATTTTTCGATAATAAAAACAGGTACAACACTGAGTTCTATATTCTGCATCGGTATCCTAAGGCAGTTAGGCCTTTCTACACAATGACTTGTGCTGATAATCCTCTTTACAGCAACTCTTTTGATGTCTTCATCAGAGGTACATCTTTGAGTTTTTCTTTTTCACCTTGTGTGTTCTCACCAATTATGTTACTGCACATTCGATACTAAGTTTACGTGATCTGTCCTAGGTGAGGAGATCATATCAGGAGCTCAACGTGTCCATATCCCAGAAATCTTGGAGCAACGTGCAGGGGAATTCGGCATTGATGTCAAGACAATTTCCACATACATTGATTCATTCAGGTAAATCACAAACTGGACCAGCTCAGTTTTGTAGCTTGTTTATCTGAGTTGTTCTCTAAGCAGACAATTGCTACAAATAATGTTTACAGGTATGGTGCACCTCCACACGGTGGATTTGGAGTGGGGCTGGAGCGAGTGGTCATGCTTTTCTGTGGACTGAACAACATCCGGAAAACATCCCTCTTCCCTCGTGACCCTCAAAGGCTTGCACCCTAATATCTTTTCAACTGAAAGCTAATGAGTGAATAATTGTCAGACTCCACAAATTTTTCTCATGAAGCTTTTAGAGATTTTTACTCTCGTCCTTTTGTACAAGTGAATCTTGATTTTTGTTGTGTGATGCTTATGTTACTTTCGCACTGAGCCTTTCTTTTCTACTGATATCTGAGTCTTTTATTTAACAAGTAAGATTAGGTCCGATAAGCAATGTAATAATTCAATCCCAATCTCTAAACATAATCATTATAATGAAGTAAAACTCTGCTAACAAATATTTTTGGCTCCTCAAAAGGATGTAAGATTCTATAATTAGCCTAAGAATATATAATTTTGTCTCTCAGAGCATTTCCGGAGCATATGCCACACGTGGTCTTATAAGGCTTACTTAATAGCAAACTCTGATGAGAAAGAGAAACTACTACTCTTGCATCAGCTTGACAGCTTCCACCAGTTCTATGTCGGCAACATTTTAAACGCAGACCCAACATGGTTTTGATAATGTTGACTGAAAAGAGGGACAATGCTCAGAAAAACTTTTGGTTTAGTTCCAAAATTTAAGGGAATAAATGGATGTGATGATAATTCTATTTCAAAGCTGAGAGAAGATCACATTTGTCACATTAACAACTAGACACTAGAAGGCTCGACTCTAAACAGACTGAACTAGCCATTAGAAGATGGGAACTGGAACCGAATCTCATCTGGTTGTAGCTCTTGCACTCATGGATGTGTGATAATTCGTACTTCTGTGTTTCCTGTAAGATGTATAAACATCATCGTACTGAGTTGGTTCGTTGGGATCAGCTGTTGCCCCAAGTCCCAATCTCCCAGATCCACTCTTTTTATCGGTGCTTCCATCCGCATATGTTCCTGTCTCAGGGTCCACCTGTAGGTTGGGAGGTGGAGGAATGCAGGCACCTCCTTTCCGCTGTGGACTATCCCGCTCATAATTATCATAGTCGTCATGTGATTCAGATCCCATGGGGCCTTCACTTGGGTTGACCTCACCTATCTCTTTGAAGAACTTAGATACTCTCTCGAGTACTTCAGATTGAGGTGTATCAGACGGTGGTATGACCGTTGGGATATCAAGAGGGCTCAATGGAGAGTAAGGCACACCACTACCAATCTGCATCTTTCTGACCATCCCAGGGATCAAACCAGGAGGAAAGAGAGGATAAGGAGGCGGCTTCTCACCAGCAGGTGGTTGGGTTGGTGGTGGAACAGAAGCGTTAAGCGGTATGGAACCGGGAAAGGCACCAGGAGGCATCACATTTGGGATAAATTGTTGGGTTGCGACCGGATTAGTCAGATGCTCTAAATTCATTGTGCTGGGGACATTACTGTTTGGTGGCTGTTGCAGCATTCCTGCAAGTGCATAAAGATAAAAAGTTGTTGGTGTATGCTCAAGTCTAAACCGAATTCTTCTTATACATAGGTGGAGTTATAGTTTCTGTCTCTCTCACGGAAGAGCAGGAGTACCTGGACGTTGTAAGGCATTTGCTGCTATAATGGGAGAATGAGAAAAGGTATTTGCAGGTGGTCCACTTTTCATCTCTTTCTCAAGGGAGGAGATGGTGTCTTGATCAAAAACCTCTTTAGAAGCCCAGAACTGCAAAATCTTTTCCAGACGTGACTGGTTTTCTTCCTTGTTTTGTGGAAAGTGGTAAATCCTCCCGAGCATGGAACCCAAAATAGGTCTGAAAGCAAGAGCTTCATTGTCAAACTCGTGCAAGTTTGTCCTTCGTTGTAAACTGTGTTTAAGGAAGCAATAAACATGAGAAAGCATCATAACGTTGCAACCCAGAAATATCAATAAACCAGAATTTTGAAAGGACAGATTCCTCCTACTAATATAAAATAAACAAAAAAACTAGTCTATGCAGAAGACCTCTAGAATTATGTAAACAGAGATCAGGGATGAAGTTTAGATACCTGTCGAAGAGAATGTCATTAGCTAGATACACTATGTGCATCTGCCTATCAGAATCATCCATTGCAAAGACCCTGTCTCTAAGTGCCTCTGCTAAAGCTGGTGCAAAGGGAGATCTCTGCATGAACCAAATCTTAGCACTTTTGATAGACTCTTTTGTACCATTAAGGTTGCCCAAGACACTATTTAGTTCCATTGCAACATCAGCAGGGAGTGGACCAGAAAGACCTCGGAATGCATGAGTTGACTGATCAAAATCAGGACGAGCATGGGGAGTAAAAGGATGAGGTTGAGGAAGATGCTGTTGGAGCTGGTGATGGTCATGGAATGGTGGGAAAGGAGGTTGACGGATTGGTGGCACAGCCAATGCACCAGGCACATTGTTCATTGAAGGACTCATCATGGGATTTGGTGGATGATGTATCATAGGCATAGAAGATGACGGAAATGGAGGATCAAAGGGTCCTCCAGGGGGATGCATAGAGAGAAAGTGCTTATAGCGGTAATAACCATGCCCTTCACCTCCAAAGAGAAACGCATAATCAGGATTATCCTTCTGTCTATCTCGCATCATAGCCTCAAACTCGGGACCATTCTTAACCGAATACTCAACAAGCTTATCAATCCGTTTCTGCAGCTCTGGATCAGCTGGAGGAGGAGGAGGAGGAGCTGAATCATACGGGCCAGGGAATGGGGGAGGAAGGTGATGTGGAGGTAAATGAGGAAGGAAAGCCTGAGGTTGCTGTTGACCAAACATCTGTGGGTGAGGAGGATGAGGAAGAAGCTGCGGTTGCTGCTGCTGCTGCTGATGCATAGGATGCTGGTAAGGGAACTGCTGCATAGAAGGATGAGGAGGAATGAAACCAGAAGTGTTCATTGGTGAAGGATACTGTGGATGTTGCGGATGAAATCCGAATTGCGGTTGTTGTTGCTGTTGAAAGTTAGGGCCTTGTTGCTGTTGTTGCTGAGCATAAGGCAACCCAGAAGAAGCAGCATAATCGTGCTGTCTTCGATCCATTTATAAACGCTGAAACACTTGTATAGATTCAGCTAGTGTTCCTGAGAAGATTGCAAAAACAAAAGCTTTTAAAATTGGGTCATATGAATCAACACAACCAAGCTCTCGTAGACATTCAAAACGAAAGAAGTGATTATCGAATCAATATCTACGCAAAGAGAAGCATCGAACCATACAAAGGGTACATTGAAGAGTTTAACAACAAAGCAACATCGATTAAGAATCTGACTACAGCTGAAATCACGAACCTAATAGCAAGAAACTTGGAGATTATGTAACTCAAATTGGAGAGAGCGAGACAAAATACCTAATTCAATCACTTACAAACAAAGAAGAAGGCAACTTTCTGAGAAAATAGTTGAAGGAAATCGGATGGAGCAGAAGCTAAACTCAACTCACCTGAAGAAGAAGGCGAAGGACTGCTACGATCCGGAAGTCTTAATTGGGCCACGAAAACCCGAATACCCGACCCGAAATCTATTTTGACCGGGTAATTGGGTGAATCTAATTGTGCCTGATCTATACCCGACCCGAGTTATAAGGCACTAAGCAGATAAACCCCAGAGACTGAGTAAACCCTTAAGATTTCTTTACCAGACATCTCCGCCATTAACAAGAAGATCTCTCTTCTTCTGCTCGATTTATGAAAGGCTACGGATTCGCTCGTCGGACGATTTGAAAGTTTCTGGATCAAACAGAGTATTCTCAATGCAGAGAACCATCTCACTTGCGACTGCTAAGTCTTCTTCTTCGACTTCAGTTCTGTCTCTTCGTCCTCTCATGGCTAAGGTTTGTGTTTTGACTCTTCCGCTGGTGGGATACTGAAATGTTAGATTTTCCATTTAAAGTTTGGTCTTTTATGCCTAAATCTTTATACTTTCGTCGTTTTTAGTATTGAAATGGAGTCAAATTGGTTTCATTGAGCTTCAATTTTTCGTTTATGTTATGTATAAGCGTTTGAAAATTCATCAGTAGAACTCATGGAGATTCTGACGGTTACTTGTTTCTTTGTCGTTGCAGTTGCAGTGCAGGGCGATTCAGAATTTCCCAGCTTCCTCTTCCTCTTCACTAGTTCGGGTTGATAGAGTATATAGAAATGCATCCCAGCTTCAGTTTAAAAGAGAAAATTCAAGCTGTCTTAAGTTAGCTTGTGCACTTCCTTCGCATCTAAGTCTTCTCGGTTCCCTTAGTTATGCAACACATTGGAGCAGCTTCACCTCAAGGTCCTTTGGATATAGTTTCAGACCGTTTACGAGGAGATATATTTCTCAAGTCCCTAATACTGGAATTAAGGATAGCATTGTTGGTGGTGTTGAAAAGTTTGGTGGGAATAAAATAGGTTTCAAGAAATTTAATAAGAAGTGGAAGAAGCATAAGGTTTTGGCTTCCACAAAAGCTGATGTGGTGGCTTCTACTGAACCAGTTATTGGAGATGTTAACATTGCCATCAAGGCAACTGCAGCTTCACCTGCTAGCAATGCTAAGCAAGCCTCTACTGTCAAAACAAAACGGCGGCCAAAGAGCAAGAAAGTCGAAAATAAATCTTCTCCAACGGTATCGGTTTTGGAAACGGTCTCTGTAGACGAGAGTTTGCAAAGCTTTCCCAAGCCAAGACATTCGGGTTCCGGAAATCGGAAGTCTTCATCTGCTGAGGTATTAAACTAGTAAAAAAAATTTAAACATCGTCTTACCCTTGCTCATGTCTTCTAACAGTACAGTTCTCAGAAGGAGGTGGCAAAAAATCCCAATGAGGAGGGGCCCAAAGGTCCTACTCCATCAAATTCCATGTCAGAACAACAGCATTGGACCTCAGCAAAAGCAAGCAATGCACCAAAACAGGAGCAGGATGGGAAACAAGGTTCGAAATATTCTTCTCAAGTCCCCAATACTGGAAGTAAGGATAACATTGTTGGTGGTAATGAGAAGGCTGGTGGGAATAAATTAGGTTTCAAGAAATTTAATAAGAACCAAAAGAAGCATAATGTTTTGGCTTCCTCGGAAGCTGAAGTGGTGACTTCTACTGAACCAGTTATTGGAGATGGTAACAGTGGCATCAAGGCGGAACTATCAACAGCAGCCTCACCTGCTAGCAATGGTAATCAAGCCACTACTGTCAAAAAACGGCGCCCTAAGAACAAGAAAGTCGAAGATAAATCTTCTTCAGTGGGACCAGTTTTGGAGGCGGTCTCTCTAGAAGAGAGTCCGATAAGCGTTCCCAAGCCAAAACATTCTGGTTCTGGAAATCGGAAGTCTTCATCTGCTAAGGTATTTAACTTTAATAATTTTAGGATCGTTATATCTTACCCTTGCTTATTTTACCTAACAGAGTAACAGTACAATTCTCAGAAGGAGGTGGCAAAAAATCACCCTGTGGAGGAGCCCAAAAGTCCTGCTCCATCAAATTCCAAGTCGGAACAACAGCATTTGAAGTCAACAAAAGCAAGTAAGGCACCAAAACAGAAGCTGGTTCCTCAACACATGAAAAACAGCATAGAGCATCGAGGTCAAAATGCATCTAAACCGCTTTATCCACCAAGTGGAAAATCTGTTATTGTCGTTGAGTCAATCACAAAAGCAAAGATTATTCAGGGTTATCTTGGTGACATGTATGAGGTTTTGCCAAGTTATGGTCATATCAGGGACCTGGCCACAAGGTCTGGTTCAGTGAGGCCAGATGACGATTTTAGCATGGTTTGGGAGGTTCCATCTTCCGCCTGGACTCATATTAAGAGCATAAAGGTTGCATTAAATGGGTACGGTTTCTTGCCTATTTCACTACTTTAAAAATTCACTGTTGCTATTATCTATATTCCCTAATTTTAGAATATTTTCCGGGTGTGTCATTGTGCTGTATAGCTATTGACATATGAGGCTGGTTCAAACTTATATGATATGAACTACTTCTTTCCTATGGTTTTTCTTATTGTGCTTCTCTATCTCATTATGTTTACCTTATTCCTCAGAGCTGAAAATCTGATTCTTGCATCGGATCCAGATCGTGAAGGAGAGGCAATTGCCTGGCACGTTATAGAGATGTTGCAGCAGCAGGGTGCCTTACATGAAAGTATGACAGTAGCAAGGGTTGTTTTCCATGAGATAACTGAATCAGCAATAAAAACTGCACTTCAATCTCCACGAGAAATTGACGGGGACTTGGTGCATGCTTATCTTGCACGACGTGCTCTTGATTATCTCATCGGATTTAATATTTCACCACTACTTTGGAGGAAACTTCCGGGTTGCCCGTCAGCTGGGCGGGTCCAGTCTGCTGCTTTGGCTCTTGTATGTGATAGAGAAAGTGAAATTGACGGATTTAAGCCTCAGGAGTACTGGACTGTAGGAATCAAAGTGAAAGGGAAAGATAATTCAGCCACCTTTTCTGCTCACTTGACCAGTTTAAATTCAAAAAGATTAAATCAGCTTTCTATCAGCTCTGAAGCAAATGCACAGGACATTGAGCAAAGGATCAAATCAGAAGGTTTTATAGTGAAGGGCACTAAAACAAGTACTACACGGAAGAATCCACCAACTCCGTACATAACATCAACCCTTCAGCAGGATGCTGCTAACAAATTACATTTTTCAACAGCACATACCATGAAGGTTGAGAACTGAAACCTTTTTCATTTGCTTTCACTTTCCCTTGAGTGCATATTTCTAAATAATAAGTACTTTGCAGCTCGCTCAAAAACTATATGAGGGTGTCCAACTGTCCGATGGTAAATCAGCTGGTCTTATAACATACATGCGGACTGATGGTTTACATGTGGGTTATCTCTTTAATTGTGTATTTTCTGCTATGGGCATTCATTTTTTTTTTGCTTTTCAAAAACATGACTTTCTGACTGATTCATCTTATCTGTTACAACTTCACTTTGATTTTCCTTGATTTATTTGTTTCGTTTTTCATTTGTTTCTATTCTCATCAGATAGCTGATGAAGCTATCAAAGATATACAGTCCTTGGTGGCAGAAAGGTAAGGCATTTAAATGCATCTGTGAAGTTATTCTACGTTAGTCCGTTTGACTCGAGAAAACTATAGCAGCAATATACTTATTATCTGCAGGTATGGGAAGAATTTTACATCAGATAGTCCTCGTAAATATTTTAAAAAGGTTAAGAACGCTCAGGAGGCCCATGAAGCTATTAGACCTACCGATATACGTAGATTACCGTGTAAGTAAATAATTTGCCATGCTTCCCTGGATTTATACTAGTCGTCATCAATAACTTACCATACGATTTACTATCGTAACTCTCAATATCTTTTCTTTGCGTTTCCAGCAACGATTGCTAGCCTGCTTGATGCGGATTCTCTAAAATTATATACCTTGATATGGTCACGAGCTGTGGCATGTCAAATGGAGCCTGCTTCCATTGCGCAGGTAATATATGTGCTATTTTTCACTTCAAATCATGCATATAGTGTCAAGTAGGTTCTTATTGACCAGCGAGAGAAAAAGAAAGGAAAAAAGAGAGTATGTAACTGAATTTTCCCATCAACCAATATTGAATGGTTGAAGGTATAACATTATGAAATCCAACATATTTCTCCAATTTTTTTCCTGACTCTTTCCCTTCTCAGATACAACTTGATATTGGAAATGCCTCTGAATCCATCATCTTCAGATCATCATGCTCAAAAGTCGAATTCCTTGGATACCAAGCAGTTTACGAGGTACTACCTATTTCATATTATCGTTAATTACCTGGCAGTTATATAATTAGGTGGGTTTCTAATGTGCTGATAGTTCCCTAGATTTTGTTTTGGGAGCAATTCTTCGTAAATTTTTTCTTCTCTTTCCTGTAATTGTCATCTGCATGTATATTTTGACTGCTTTTACCGATTGTGGATTTTAACTTTGTTTAATATCAGGTATAGCTAATGCTTGATCCTTCTTCTCTTCGGACATGTGCTAAAGCAGTTTTTGTTGTTTCTCCTGGTGATATTGTAGGATCCTGAAGCTAAGGCAATCAAAAATAAAGACGGTGATCAGAGTAGTGAGCGTGAGGAAACTTTTAAAACTCTCAGTATGTTGAAGGTAGCATTTCTAATATCACAACCTTTCTTTTCAGCTGTGCCTTGTACCGTGGTTTCATTTCTTTCTTTCTTCAACTTTTTCGTCCATAAGAGATGCTGGGCCTTTATTAGGTGTTCCTCCTTTTTTCAGGATGGAGATTTGCTACAGATTGGTGAAGTGGAGCTCAAGCAGCACCATACTCAGCACCCACCACGCTATTCTGAGGGCTCTCTGGTATAACACTCCTATCTCCTTTGTGTCAAAAGTATATATGATCCCGTTCCATGATATGTTAATTATCAGTATAGGCTCGTTTTGGGAATTAGCAGTCATGGTGAATTAGTTTTCTATAGACGGAAGAGATAGAAATATGATTAGGAAGATGAGAAGAGGACACTGACACAAAAAAATTTCCAAAATGATCTATTCTTTTGTCTTCTTGTTTCTTTATACAAATCTAACTTACTTCTCTTAAGTCCAAGACTCAATTAATCCGCAGATGTGTAATGAACTCTGTCACTTCACATTTTAAGTCTCCAGTAGCTCATTTTGGTTCTGGTTCTCCACACAATGGTTTCATTATTCTTGGAAGTTAAGCATTGATCTTAACAGTTCTCATCAACAGTAACTCATCTCTGTGTCAGTAAGATGGTAGCTAAGCATAAAAGATAAGAAGTTTCTTTTTGTATGAGTGCTGAATCTGGTGGTTGTGCAGACATTAGGCATGATATTTTTTTACTGCCGTCAGGTTCACAATACATAATATGGTAAGCATCTTTTAATGTGTTTCAGATTAAAAAGCTCGAGGAGCTCGGGATAGGTAGACCCTCGACATATGCATCTATATTTAGGGTTTTACAGGTATGTGCTCGTAGTAAGAAACTATTGGCATTTTTCTAGTGCTTCTGTTACACGCTGAAGTTAAAAGGCTCTACTGTCTCCTGAAATTAACAATACCCCTCCTTTCATGTGAGGCATAGACTGGCAGCATTTTGAAACCTCCTCTTTTTTTTTACAGAACAGAAAGTACGTAACAATAAAGAGTCGAGTCCTGTTTCCGGAATTCCGTGGGAGGATGGTATTTTCTTTTAATAAATTGAGCTCACTAATTGATGATTTAGTAAACCAACCATCGCAATATATCTTTCTAACCTCTGTGCTATCTTTCCAGCTTTCAGCTTTTCTTACCCACTACTTCACTGAGATCACAGACTATAGTTTCACTGCTGATATGGAGGTTGAGGTAGATATTTAGTTTGTTCTTCACTGGACTCTCTGTTAACTATAGCAGTTTCTACATTTGCATAGATATATTCCAACATTGCAAGATGAGATACTCAATTTTATTCCTTACGATTGATTTCCTTTCAGCTTGATAATGTTTCTGGTGGTGTAACTGAATGGAAAGGTCTCCTAAGAGACTACTGGACACGATTCAGCGCATATTGTAAACGTGTTGAAAATGTCCAACGCCAACAGGTACTTTCTTACAAGAATGAACTCTGAAAGTTTACTTTCTTTCTACAATTTCTTCCATTAGTTTCTTACATTGTCATACATTTACAGGTGGAGAAAATGTTGGAAAAGAAATATGAGGACTTTCTGTTTTCTTCCCTTCCTTATCCCAGTAGGACATGCCCGAGGTCAGCATACCATTAATGCTAATTAATTTCAAGATAGAGCAACTGATTTAAAAGTTGACAAACCCCATGCTTTCATATATGGCTGCCCATGCTAAAGATACTTTCGCGTTAGTGATATACAGAGGAGGCCTAAATAAGACAAAGTTTCTTTATAGTTTGAATGAGTGTATGTTGATCTTTATAGTTTCTTTCCATGTTTCAGTTGTATGGAAGGCACCTTAAGTTTCAAAGCAAGTAAGTATGGTGCGGGGTATTTCATCGGTTGTGATCAGCACCCTTCATGCAAGTAAGTCGTATGCTGTTGAGTCTCTTATTTTTTACACCTAAGATACTTACTCATGTATCCTCTCTTATCAAAATTTACCTATTAACTTTTTTTGAGTTTTTAATCTATCTATATTAACATGGTCGCTGACATAATGAGCTATGTGGTTCATATACAGGTTCATTGCTAAAACGCTTTATGGAGAGGATGAAGATGAAGATGATGCTCCAAAGAATAACTGCGTAGAAGAGCCCAAATTGCTGGGTCTTCATCCCAATACCAGTGAGAAGGTCTCGCTGTTCTGACCCTTTTTTGTTCACACTTTGCTAAAACTTTAATTTGCTGAATCCATTTCCTTATTCAGGTTATTTTAAAGTGTGGCCCCTATGGGCATTATGTACAGCTCGGTGAAGATAAAAAAGGGCACACACCAAAACGAGCAAATGCGGCCCATGTATGTTGGAGTTTTATCAATCAAATAAATATATGTCTATGTTTCCTTCTTACATAAACGGAGGCATACTGATCACACATTCAGTGTGCATGTGTGCCAGTATTGTCCTGGTAAGATAATGCTTACCTTTTCTTACTGAGAAATCTCCTGCAACCTTATTTTTCAGATAAAGGATGTGAACTCCATTACGCTTGAAAGTGCTCTCGAATTATTACGCTATCCTTTGACACTGGTAAGACTGATATAAAGGTTAGGCTGTTTCAACATTTCGGAGTACTGACGACTTGGTATACTGATTTCTACCAGGGAAACCACCCTGAAGATGGACAGCCTGTGGTCTTAAGGCTTAGTAAATCTGGATTTACTATTAAACATCGCTGCACTATGGCTACTGTTCCAAAGGTATACTTATGTACAGTTGTTTGATACCTTCTTAGAGTGTGATATAGGTAGAATAAGAGGAGCATTTATTAGGAGATGTTGGTGCTATATTTGATACGGAAATAAGATGTGGATCTGCTAGGATCTATTGTTTTCTATGTTATGAAATGAGTTAAAAGTGTTGTCGTTTTCATTGAGGATAACTTGGTACTTGGCAGAACACGGAACCAGGTGAGGTTACTTTAGAGAGAGCAATGAAGCTCTTGTCTGGCAAAAATGCGAGACATAGTGGCAGACCTAAGGGTATCCAGCCTGAGGAAGAGAAAGGAGAGGAAGAAGTTGCGGTAGTGATGTAATCTAATCCACAGCGCGACGCATGCTAAGAAACAATTGGTTCGTGAGCTTACATGGATGGAGAAGAGCATTAGCTCTGATGAAGACTATTATTATTCTTTTTTGGTAATATCAGAGTAATAATCGTAACGGAAAAGATTGGACATTGTTGTAAAATCATTACATATTTTTTAATGATATAAAATATCCATTCTTTTTATGATTATGGAAGTGTGGTATTTTATCTTTGAATTGGCTTATGTTAGAGAAGTTGCAGGAGAAAAAAGGTTTCATCACTGAATTTCCTTAATCCTTAGCTAGATGGTAAGTTAACTTTAATCATCTGTACATTATCTACAAGTGAAAGACTCTACTGTATTATATAGTGAGCATACAAATTCAGTTGCCTTTTTCATGAGCGTGTATACCTTTTAAGGATAAGTGTAACTTAGGTGGAACATGGATTACTAGTTGCATTTGAATCCTCTGTCTCTTTTTATGTGCAGATCAATTGTTTATCATTTCTCACAACTTGGGGGAGGAACTTTGACTCTCAGTGGGGGTTGGTCCGGGGCTATTAATGACTACTGCAGTCTTTGTTGATTCTTCAGCAAGTACTCTTAATCTGTTGAGCTCTGGCAATATAACTTTGGAAAGATCCGGTCTGTCTTTTCGCCTTATCTCTGCGCACTTGAGAGCCAACTTGGCAAACTCTGTGGTGTCTTCAACAGGCCAATCAGACACAGCAGGATCGAGCAAATCTTTCAAATTACCCTTCTCGAGGGCTCTTTCCACATAATGGGTTAGACCCATAGGTGGTTTTCCTGTTATTAACTGCAGAAACATAATACCAAGCGAATAAATGTCAGATTTCACACCCAGCATCCCCGTCTGTTGATACTCTGGGTCAATGTAGCAAAATGTGCCAGCAGTTGATGTCATGCGGTATTGCGTCACGGTGTTTGCAACGGATGGAGGGACCAGCCTAGCCAAGCCAACATCAGCAACCTTGCTGACAAAGTTGCGGTCTAGTAAGATATTTGCTGGTTTGAGATCACGGTGAACCAGTGGCTCTGGTTTAGTCTGGTGGAGGAACAACAGTACAGTGCCGATCTCTGCAGCAATTCTGAATCTTGTTTGCCAAGAGAGGGGCGGGCTGTCTCCTTCTCTGAAAAGACGGTCTTCTAGGCTCCCATTAGCCATGAACTCATATACTAAGCATCCACATTCTGGGCATGCTCCAAGCAGAAGAACCATGTTAGGGTGCCTTATACTGCTTAACACTTCAACCTGTGTTTTGTTGATAAACAGAAGAAAACTTAATTAAATTCAGTTAGCCAAGAAAGAGCCCGAGGTGTATAAATTTTTATTTATAGACTTTGTTACGAGACTTCACCTCTTGCTGAAACTGTGACCTGCCTTGAGCTGCATCTGGGCGCAAAGCTTTCACAGCCACAGGTGTGTGATCCAGATAACACTTGTAGACAGGTCCATAACCGCCTTCTCCTATCTTGTATTTCTCATCAAAGAACTCTGTTGCATCCTCAATCTCCTCGATGGAGTACTTCCTGTATCTGACATCTGAGTTTGCTAAAGCATTCACGGCTTTTGTTCTCGCCTCTGATTCCTTCAGAGCTTTCATTTCTGCATCGACTCTCTTTCGGGACTCGATATCAGCAATCCTTTGAGCTGCTTCAGCTGCTTCCATTGCTGCTTTGGACTTTGCTTTCTCCTTCTCCGCAATGGCTAATGCAGCTTCCTCTGCAAGCTTTGCCTCTTCGAACTTCCTTTCTTCTGCTAACTTCCAGCGTTGAAGCTCTGTTGCCTGCAGGTTCAACATTTCGCTTTTGAATCCATACAGTAGGAACTGAGAAACAAAAATGAAGCAACACTAATCATTTTTGCGAGAATTATACCTTATGTTTTGCTGTGAGAGCTTCCTTGCAAGCAGTACTGTACATTTCCATCGTTTGTTTCAGCTCCAGTTTAAGCCTCCTCATCTCAGCCTCTACATCATCCTGGTTACAATTCTCAGCCATAAAACCTCTTGCATCTAGGAGTTCCAAGTATGCAACAGGGAAAAAGATTCACAGATGAGTCTTACCCCTCCTTGAGAAGCCGATGAAAACCTTTCATTCTCAAATGAGCCAGTTGAGAAAGCAGTTGGTGAGCTTATATCCATTGACCTCCTTCCGAAGGTCATTGACTCGAAGCTACCATAGTCAATGTCTGAGAAATTTGATAGCCTTGGAGGAGTCCGGTTTGGATCCGAATTGTCGTACAAGGAAGGAGAGTTGCGCTCAATGCTTGGTCTTCCAGAGCTGTTGAAGGATATGTCAGAATCCGGGATTGATAGTTCTCCATATGATCTCCCATTCAAGCCTCTTCTAGTGTAGGGTGACCTGTATCAATCAAGAACTTTCATCGTCTAAAGTCTATGGTCATGATTTCCCAAGCGTGTCAAATGAAAAAACAAGAGTGATGCGAACCTGAAGGAATCTGACTGATCGTCAAGGGACCTGCGATGCTGAGACTCAAATGACTGTCTCTCAGCTACCGGAAACCAAGAATAAAACAAATTCAGAAACGTGCAGGAGATTGACATGAAGAAACACTTAGAAAAGCCATATTTTTTTTTTAACCTCTTGTGTTAGTAGTTGCAGAAGGCAAAGGTGGATGTGGCTTTAAGCTATTCTGTTGAAGCTGGATGCGTAATGGAGAAACAGACGGCGCAGCACGAGAAGCTGTTTTCTTTGTTGAAAGCTTTCCTTTGGTTATGACATAAACCGTGCAGAAATCAGGTGCGGTCTTGGTGATGGTTCCTGGAATATCTGTAGGTTTGTTGAACCTGCAGAGACAAATTTTGACATCTGATCCAACATTTCTTGTTAAAAGATTCATAGCAAAACCGGAAAGAAAAAGATGAAAAAACACACCTGAGAAAGCCACCTTTTGAAGAGGAACCAACCACCAATACCTCAATCACGACCTGATTTGCGTATTCGACTAAAGCTTTCGCCACATCTGACTCCTCCAATAACACATCTTTGCATTGTATCTGAACATGTTCCATTTCAATTTATAAGCATAGGAAGAGACAGAACACAGGTAAATTTGTTTTCTGGCTTATATTACACATGGAGACTCACATCTTTGCGTGAACAGAGACAACGAAAAGGAAGGAACAACTGTTTATAAGAGCCTTCTGGGTCTCCACACACCAATGAAGACTCACCATTTATTTGGCTCATCTCTGAAAGAGACACAAACCCATCAGCTATCGAGAAGAAACATAAAAGAAGCAGAAGGAACTAGAAACAGAGAAGATGTAGAAGAAATATTTTTTACTAGAAGAGTTTGAGTTGATTGAAGGGTTTGTGGACAAAGATGAAGACCGAGGCTTGACATGTACGAGGACGACGGTTTGGCCTTTCTGCAACAAATTATCAACAGCCCATTTCAGAGCAGTTTGGCTGTTTTTGTCTCTGTCTATGGCCACAGCAACCAATCCATCCACGCCAAATCCTCCGTCTCTGTCCCTCCTGTGCTTCGCCATCCAAATCTAAGAGCACTACACAAAGAGATGTTTTGAGCTTCAATGGACAAATATATGGTTTGTTTTCTTTAAGTTCTTGGGTGTTCTTGGTCTGTAATATTGTAGGAAAGGAAAAAAAGGAAATGAAGAGAAGAGAGAGAGCTTTCTATAAAAATCCATCGACTCTGCTTCTCTCTCTCTGTTTTGAGCGCCTCTCCTTCTTCCCCGCCTCTATTTACCCACAAACGGCTTTTTTTGTTTTGCACACAACAAATCTATAATATCTTCTTTCTTTTTTTCTTGTCTGCATCTAAAAGATGTTATTAGAAATCAGATTATATCCAAATGAATGTTAAAGAAATTAAAAACAAAATACCATAAGCTAAGACTTTCTTTTCAGTATTACTTAATACTTGCAAGAAAATGTAAATATAGAATATATTTTTCTATTATTGAAAACAGAATGTTGATTGTACAAACACAGAACATATAATTACAATCTCGATCCTAATTCCTAAACTTGTGTTTTGTTGTTTTACATGCCCATTGATTTCTTAATTTCATTTTTAGAACATAACATATCACGACGACTGTCTTCTATGTTTACTAATATTACAAAATCTTTCAGACAAATCACGACGAATGTATGTCTCGTTTGCTAAACCAACAATGCTTCTTGTTCTTCCACACATGTAGGATGAAGATCATAATCGCAAGCATCGCAAGAAAACGCCCAAAACCTGCCTTGCTTCTTACAGAAATCACACACATAAGCTTTCGCCATATCCAGCTTTAGCTCATGTTCATGCTTCTTATCCTTCACTTTCCTTGGAAGTGAATCACCTTCTTTCTTCAGACAAGCTTTTAACTCAACAATCCTTGACTCTGTGAATGGGAAACTCCTTGATCCATACAACGATACCATCTCTCTTGCGTTTGTGGTCACTGTTTTCTCTTCCGGTCCTATGATGACCAATGCAGGTATGAGTTTGATGCTGAAGATTCTACAAAGGTCTTGTCTTGTTCGGTCCTCATAAGGTATTGCAAGCCATGGCATGTTGGTCATGTTGATGTTAAACTCTCTTGAGTCTCTGTCTGTTGAAACTAAGATGACTTCAAAGGAGCCTTTATCTCTGGTCGCGAGCTCATTGTACACATCCAGGAGCTGAGAAGTGAAAGATCGAAAAGGCGGACACCAGTGGGCACCAAAGTACAACCCTATAGTCTTGCCCACTAGTTTAGAAACTAGCACCTGCATAATGTTCATAGACATAATCATATATGATCATTTGATCCGACCAGATATCTGAAGTCTATAAGTCAGTTATTTTTACCTTACTTCCATTTCTGGCAACAACATAATTTCGGGACTCATGAGTAAGGAGTTTCTCCAATTGTCCGCCAATGCGTTTGGAGTCATCGATGGCTTTGAGTTCTTCTTTTCTCTTTTTAGTGAAAGGAAATGCTTCAGGACCATAGTCTTCAATTAGACCAATTACATCTTCAGCGACTGAGATTTCATCTGAATATAGAGGAACCAGTGACGGGATACGAGAAATTCTGTACTTGTCCCTTAATTTGTTGAGTAGGCTTAAATTGAAGGGGACTGTGAGCCATGGCATGCACCAGAAATGTTCATAGAATAAAGTCATATCATGATCAAATGAGACAAAGATGATCTCGAGTTCTTCTCCTCGGGTTTGAAGATTTTCGTAGAGTTTTACCAGCTCTGGAGTGAAGTCCTTGCAAGGCCTGCACCAGTTTGCAGAGAAGAAGAGACAAATCGTCTTCCCATGAATATATTCCAACGGCACCTGATTGAAGTGAGCTTATAGTTGAGTATAAAAGACCAGACGAATATATTGCAATATAATAACGATAGAGCCTAAGTGGTACCTCTCCACTATGAGACAAAAGAAACTCAATCCCTTCAGCAGCTAGTATAGAGTAAAGATCACCACTTTCAGGAAACTTAACTTGGTAATCAGCTGATACTGCCATCTAAACTGCAACACCACTATGCTCTTTATGTTGCTTCTGCTCAGAAACCTATAAAACCAATATGAGAAAACATGCTTCATCAAGAACAGGTACCTTAGCTTTATTGTAGGAGTACATGCTATTACATGTTATCCAAAATGCCTCAAGCGAATTCCAACTCGAAAGGCTTCTAAAGAAATGAGCATATGCGTTGTAATTAAGTAAAACTCTTGAAGACTGACAAGTTCTCTACAGTTAAACCTGAGTTCTTTTTCTGGATTACAAAACCCTAAGGTCAATCCCTTCATGAACACATGGGATGATTAAACATACAGAAATATCAAGACCAGTTTCAAAACATCAGAACCCCAGAACAAAACTTGAAGGAACATACAGCTGAAAAAACTGAAACACAGACCATATATAACAGGTTTCACAGACGATGGCCTGTTGAGAAAAGCTACAAACAAAACTTAACATACCTGATACCAGAGAGATGGTGGTATAGCTATAACCTTTGATACGAGGAAACTACACAGAGACGAGTTTCAATACAGAGTAGATTGTAACAAGATTTTCCAAACAGGTTTAATCCTTATTGATATGCCTCTCGGTTGATTAAGCTTGTAAATTCCAAGAAAAGGGGATAAAGGAAATCACATGGGGACAAGGAAATATAAATAGAAAAAGATATAAACTTTATTGAAGTCTCTATCAAACGAACAAGTAAAAGTAAATCAAAATATCCTCAAAGAATATACCATCTACAAGGTTACCCAAAATCTAAAGCAACAAGCTTGTGAAAACCATTAATTTTATATTCTTGCTTATCTCAACACTGCATCAGAAAGTGGACAAGTTGAAGAAGAAATGGACATAAAAGACATTCTTTTGCGTCTAGATGATACCAAAATACGGCACGAAATAATATTCACAAAATGAGGAAATAGCTGAAAGGTGGTGAAAAAAATCAACAAAAGAACAAAAGCTTGAAGCTTTACTCATCAATCATATCTGTTAAAACTAGGGGAAAAAACAACTGAATGCGAATAAATAACCCTGGCAATACAAAATAAATTGTCTTTACCTACAAACAAAGACACGGACTTGATCAACAAATATCAAGGAAATGAGAATTAGATGAAGAAGAAGACTAGTGGAGACCAGAGAGAGATACAGGCCTTTCAATGTAAGCTATTACATGAGCGAGAACTCCTCAGTCATAGCTCTTGAAGAACGATGATCACCATCACTAGCAGTCACGTACGAAGATCGAACACTCTCTTGACCTCCACCAGCATCTCTATCAACCTCTTCTATTCGATCAACAGCCTCATGAAGCTCAATTCTCTTCTCAATGTCCCAATCACAACATCTCAACCCAATCTTGAGCAGCTTCAACATTTGTGCTTCGTGTTCTTTCCCTGCTTTCATCTCCTTATCAAACACATCAGCAGTCCACTCAGTTCTCGCTACAGACTCAACCCAAGCAGCTAACTCATCATCAGCTCCTTTCCCTTGCCTGAGATAATTCGCCGGAAACTTCCCTGTCAGAATCTCAAGAATCAAGATTCCAAGGCTCCACACATCGGATCTTCTCGAAGTCCGATCCTGCTGAGTGAACTCAGGTGCCTTGTAAGCCACCATGAACTGCTGTGATTGATCTCTGTTAACAACCGGGACGAGAGCGTAGTCCGTTAGAAGCGGCTCGAAGTTGGGGTCAAGCAACACATTGGAAGACTTAAGATGGCCATGAGGAAGATTCAAATCAGGGAACACTCTATAGAGATAAGCCAAACCTCTCGTAACTCCTCTTACAATCTTTAATCGAATCGGCCAATCCAAAACCACTTGACCTGGTGTTCGATTTGCTGCAAAATCAAAATTCAATCAAACCAATTCCATCAGATTCCTCAAATCATCATCAGATTCAGATGAACATGAACAAAGTTCCTTAATTTTACCATGGAGGAGATTTGCGAGACTTCCATTGGAAATGTAATTGGTGACGAGAAGCTTCTCTTCTTTTCTGTAATAGAAAGCGATCAACGGAAGGAGATTAGGGTGAGACAATCGACCGATCTTCTTCATATGATCGTAAAACTCTTCTCTCCCGATATTGGTCATAAACCTAAACCGCTTCACAACCACCGCACGGCCACTCGATAAAGCCGCTTTGTATGACGATCCAAATCCGCCACTTCCGAGAACCTCCGCCGATGCACGGAGCATATCCTGAAGCGTGAATCTCTCCTGATCATTCCTAACGAAATGTAGCTTACGTTGATCTCCTCGCTTGTCTTCGTCTGGAGACAGACCTCCCACTGATAATGCTCCTGATGTTGCTGTTGAATCTCGCTGCACAGTTTCATTAGCTAGTTTTCTGTAGACTTTGGAGTCCTGTGAGCTCTTCTCACTGTGTTGTAGCTCGGGTTGCCCGTAGACTTGGCCGTGAACGTGGCCGTGGCTTTGGTCTTGGCCTTTGGCTTGACGGCGGCTGAGGATGCAAACGGAAAGGAAGACGGTAATGAGGACTACGACGGCGAGGATGGTGAGGGCAAGGAGAAAGACGGTGAAGAACGGCGGACGAGTGTATCGGCACGGAAGCAACGGCGCTCCACATAGCCCCTTGTTACCTGTTTTAAGGCCCAAAAGAATTATTGAATTAACATCTTACATGGCCCATTTCTATAGAGGCCCACTAATAATTTAATTAGAATTATTCGGTCAAATAGAGTATTTTCCAGAGTTTTTTTTTTGTCAATTTAAAATCACGTTGTAAAGAAGAAATAAATTCATATTGTAACTTTTACATGCAAAACTTAATGCCTAAAACGTGCTCACAACTTACCAAAGACTCCAAGACAAATATGTTCAAATTTTCCCTTTGAGAGTGATAATTAGACAAAGTTAAGCCCGAATATATTTGTAAGATTAAAACCACAATTGTTGTGTTGCAAAATACGTATATCAAATTATAAATGTGAAATATGATCATCATAATTAGTGAGAGAAAAAATAAATAGAGATGATGATTATCACCTAAGAAGAAAGTGATGTTCATAAGGCCGAGATTAAACGGAATTCGACCCTCTAACTGATTATTAGCAACGTTAACGGTAACGAGATTCTTCTGTTTAAACCTCGGTAACTTTCCGGTGAACATATTATCCTCAAGATTCAGCTCAGTCAGCCTCGGCAATTTCCCCAACGACTCCGGAATCTTACCGGAAAATTGGTTTCCTTCAAGATGAACCTTCAGAAGAGCCTTCATTCCGGCGAAAAAATCACCGTCTATCTCGCCTGAAAACCGGTTATGCGCAAGGTAAAGATGCACCAACGAGACAAGCCCGTCGAGTCCACGTGGGATCTTCCCTTCGAAATGGTTACGCATAAAGCTGATGCTCTTGAGACCGCGAATGGACGCGAGCGCTTGAACGTCAAGCGTGCCAGAGAGGCTCATATTCTCGAGACGGAGAGCGAAAACGGAGCCGTTAGAACACATCACTCCTTTCCATTTCGAGTCACTTCCTTTTTCACCGGAGCAAGGAGGTTCGCCGGAGTCCCATCCACCGAGGGTGGTGGCGTTAACGAGAGATGACTTGAACTTCAAGAGAGCATCAAAATCACCTTCGCTGGAGATAGGAGAAGCGAAGAACACGGCGATCAATAACAGAGAGTATACAATCGGGAACTTGTCATCACGGGTCATTTCGGTGAAAAATATCGAAATTTTTGGGATTTGAGAGGAAGAGGAGAGATTTATACGTCGGAAGACGTATATGTTGGACGGCTTCTCAATGGATTAATCAAATGAGATGAGACTTGCCGGAAGAAGAATGAAAGGACGGCTGATGGTGAATGACAGCAAAGGTCAAAGCACACAATCGCTTTCGCCTACAACGTGGAACCAAGTACTGTGTGTAAGCACACAATCATAGATTTTTTATTAGATACCTTGATTACGTGTTTATCATTTGTACTAAATTTTTGTAACAAAAATACGAACTAATATGATTAAGAAATTCAAATGTATTGCATTCCACATTATTTATCGCGCTAATATTTCTAGTTGATATTTTTTTATTAATCGAAAATATATACTCAATCCAAAAAAATAGTGTAGTTTCATGGATTTTCTTATAGAGATATATATCTTCCTTACAGAGTCTCCTTCTCCTCCAGCTTTTTTTGGTAATAACGTACAGAGTACAGACCAAAAGAGTCAAGGATAAAGTTATAATTGTTAAATCATATTGTAATGTTTATATATCTTTAATTTTTTTCCGTCATCAAAAATGACCTCTAGCAAATTTTGCTATTGTTTAAAAGCAGGAAAATGCTTCATTTCTAAAGCTTTCTAGTTGTATACATCACAAATCAAAATTGCTAATAACATGAGATACTTTTAATTTGATGTGGAGCAGAGAACGGTGTGTTACTCAATCCTGCAATGTCTGAAATATCTCTTTTATCTAATGAATAATGTAGATCCACGACAGCTTTTTTGTTGTACAAAACTTTTGGCTCCATATTTCATGTCAATTTAATAAGGACTTTGTAACCTTAAAGAATAAAGCAGTTTTGTGGTGCTAAAGAATATACTAAAACGACGCCCTTCTTAGCCGTATAGGTCGTTACAAATGTGTGTTTGGATGGCGATCCCTTTATTTCGTAACAATTGTCAAAACAAAACAAAATTCTATCTTTAGAGTTTGGACTGACGTCGGACGGAAGCGGGAACAACACGGCAAGGTCGGATATCTTGAATTGAATTTCAGACCTAATCCTTGTAATTTTGTCTTTTTCTCTCGTTCAATTGTTTGTTTTTCTCGGCTCATAATTGTTGTTGGTTGCATAACTAACTAATTGTTGGTGATTGATTCCTAGGGTTTGCAATTGTTTAGGGATGGGTGATGGCTGTACTATTGATCATCCACTTCTCGCAAATTTCGGCCGCCGTTATTTCCCCAGAGTATTATATAAGATTGTGAATGACCGTAAAACGAATTCAGTAATCTCATGGGGCGAGAACGGCAAGAGTTTCATCATCTGGGATCAGCAAGAGTTTTGCAGAGATCTTCTTCCGAGGGTCGTTAGGATATCTTCTTTTCCAATATTCGTGAAGCGGCTTGAGACATATGTAAGTTTTGTTTTCTTATTTATATATTGATTGTTTTGGCCGTGAATTAGTGTGTTTCTTCGTGCCTTTAATTATACACCTTTGGATCTTTTGATGCCTTGTAGGGTTTTACAAAAGTTGAGTCTGACCACTTTGAATATGCAAACGATGATTTTGTGAAAGGGAAACCTAAGCTTGCTTTAGAGATACATAAGCGCTTCGTGGAGACTCTTATCCGACCAAACTCTGTGTTTAAGCCACTAGGGATAGAACCGGCTGCTTTGAAGGCAATGATGAAGCAATACAAGGAGTGTCTTCCCCCTGGAACTTTTGACTTCAAGCCATCATTGCGCGATCCGGATGCTTTGAGGGCTCATCTTATGGATGCCATGAAGCAAGGGAGAGCTGTGCCAAAGGATCCATTAAGCCTTCACGAGAAAGAACTCGCTGCGACATTGATGGCTGATCTCAAGGACGTGATTAAGCGAAGAAAAGCTTTCTTAATGGAAGCTTTGGCTGCTGCCGGTCCATCAAGCGGCGTCACTCAGTGATTTATCACTCTTGTTCTTTTATCCTCTATCCTTGGACTAGTAATATATTGTTGTCCTTTAATTTCTCTTCTTCTTTTATCATTGCAATTTGCTACAATCTCTGAACTAAATGCTCTTATGATCCTTTCTTCTAGCTTTTGTTTCAAAGACATATCATTTTGTTTGGTTTCGGGTTCCTAGATTCTCTCATCTGCAGAGACATGATGATGTACTATGTTACTTATGACATTGGTAAATCTTATACACGGATGGATCCTTTATGGACACCGAATCCACCAGCTGGTAGCCCTGGTAAGATACTCATACATAACATTTGATATATGCATAGCTTCACAATTCATGCATTTTTTTTTTGGTTTTTTTTTCAGTTGGTTTGAAAGACTTCATTATAGATATATATTTCTATTTCTTTGGCATGAAAGACTTCATGGCCCAATGGATAAGGCGCTGGTCTACGAAACCAGAGATTCTGGGTTCGATCCCCAGTGAAGTCGATATTTTTAGTACTATTTACCATTTTTGAATATATACTACACAGACTCACAGAGTACAGTTTTTATATTTAAACATCTAATTAGCGCCAGCTTATTGAAACACTACAAGTCTATTATATTACGATTCCAAAGAAGTAAATGGCTAAACATTTACAGCTGAAAGTTATTCACCTTGTAAATCACTCGATTTATTGTGGAACTTCACGAAGCCTAGTAAGGGTACTAACAATTTCACTCAGACAACCGATGAGCTCGTCTCCTTGCTGTCTCACGAACTTCAACTTGTCGTCCGTACTAATACCATCCCTTGTTTCATTATCTTTTGCTAGATTTCTCCCGACTATCGCATGTATCAAGTCAATTTTATAACTTAGCTTCGCTTCCATCACTTCTACCTCCTCTTCTATGTTCATTGTTTCCTCTTCTTCTTCTTCTTCTTCTTCTTCTTCATCCGTAGAGATTTCTTCCATCGGCCTCTTCTCTTCCATGGTTTTGTTCTGATGGGTTGCTTTTGCAGTTATAGGTTTCTCTCGAGTGTTTACTTGAACTCGGCTTGTCCGTGGTTCTTCTTTCTTTGTCTTCTGTGGCGGGTTCTCCTTCATGACAATTGTTCGCTGTCTTGATCTTTTTGATCCTACAAAAGCTGAATTTAAAACCAGAGTGATTCGAGTGGTTAGCATAAGAAGAGTGTCAGTGATTCTGGACTGATCCAAGTAACTCCAAATGGAGCAGTTCACATCTATGCACCTCTATTTACCTAAAGATGGTAACTACGAAAAGAGCAATATAAGCATATTCTAGCTCACGATAGAGCCTCACGGTTGCACGGGAAACCCCAAAGCAAAGTGTTCTACATAAATTTCAACTATACCGATAACTTTCATCATTCTGTATCTTGAAGTACTGAATAAGTCTGTCTATGCGGCTATGCACTATTTGTTCTTAAGATTCCTAAGGGGTAAGAAAAGGATAGTGTAGTGTACCTAATTCAGCAGAGATATCAACAACGTCTTGCGCTTCCGGGTCACTATCAGATTCAGTCCCAGCTTTGTCATCTTGGATCATCACAACCGCACTGATAGCTTCAAAAAGCTCGATATCGATATTCCCCGGGAGATTCAGTAACTTCCTCTTGTCACTACTCAGGGACCAATAGGAACGACCACTGCCTCGGTACTGGGACTCCCACTGCTTGATCTGATTGTAATCAGACACCAATGAATCCCATTTCCTCCTGCATTGGTTTAGATTTCTGCGTACATCCAAAGCGTTACAGTTCTCCGAGATCATTGTCCATTTCTGGAAGCTAGATAAAGCATTCGAACAATCCGCTTCGACCGCAGCGATCTCATTCACGAGAATTAGACAGTCTTTGACAGCCCAATCCGGAGCAACTTGAGACCGTGTTCTCCGTGAACCCGAAGTTCCTTCCTCCATCCAAAAAAGCTCAAACTGCAATTTGGTTTATTAACCTCGTTAATATCATCATCATCAGCAACACATTACAACATAACTGTGATTTGAAAATCTAAAACCTATTGTCAATGAACAATAACCAAGAGGTGCATTTGCATGTTTCTATCCAGAATTTTGAATAAATCTGAGAATGGGAAACGATTTTCAAATTCAGGAACTAAACACGGATAAAATCCATAAAAGTGCAGCTACATTTTTCAAAATTGAAGAATAACTCGGTACCACAAAAGTTCCAGCTAGATTCAGGAACTAAACACGGATCAAAAATTACCAGATCGTCGGAAACTGCTTCTGGATAACGACACGTCGATGTCAGCAAGTCACTTTGAAGTTTTGATCCAAGACGATGAGGAACCGAGTGAAGCCGAAGCAAATATTATTATTTAACAGGCCCAAACGTTTTTATTGAATTCGGCCCAAACGTTTCTTTTTGTTTAAATGGCCCAGACAATTTTGATAGATTGTTTTTTTTTTCAGCTTTTGATAGATTGATTTTGAAGAGAAAAAAAACTAAAACAATTTTTTTTTTTTTCTTTGTCAAAATTAAAAGTGTACATTTGTAGACTAAAATCTTCACTATGATTCAAGCGAACCACTTAAGGTTCAAGGTTGTACCCATTTTAAATGTTTGATCCTACAAAAGTATAAACAACTAATTATCTTTAACATGTATTTTACTGAACATATCCCCAATTACAAGACCTCATTATCCAATATAGAAAACACTCGCCGATGAGTAATCCTCAAAAAGCCGAACAATTATAAGAATGCATTTATTCCAATTTGATATTTGAAAAAAAACAAAGATAATTTTGTGGAGATCTAGTTTTTGCTTTTTAAAAATATTTTATGGTATAATTCGAGAAGAAGCAATAGTCGTGGGAAACATTTTATAGTTTAGTCTTATTTACGTAAACCTAAGCCCAAAAAGATGTTAGTATTATTTCTTTTATGTATCAGTGACGTCGGTAATGGCAATGTATGTATATGGTTTTGTGTAACACATACATTCTGACGTTTGTGTTTTGTGACTGTGTTTTTGTTTGCCTCAAAGATCAAGTTTTAACACTTTTTTAAATTAGCCAATTATCATTTATTAGGGAAATTAAACAAGTGTAGATTTTGGATATGTGAGTTTCCATAAGAAACAAAAAAAAAATCATTTCACTTTATGAATTAGATTTTTTTTCTTGAACTTCTTAACATTAGATTCCTTGTTTTGAGAACCAAAGATTTTATTTTTAGAAAGGCCAGAAACAAGCGTCTTCACCGGCCAGTCACGTGACGAATGGAAAACGGAACAGACAAAAAATCTGCAGAACACAAAAAAATAAAATAAAAAACATGCGTGGCATGATCACACGGTTCGGTCTCCATCTCTCTCTCTATAAATGCTCTTCTTCCCACACATCGCCTCCTCCTCATTAAAATACATCTCGAGAAGCAGAGCAGAGAGAAAGAGATTCAGAGAGAGAGAGGGAGGGAGAAAGGAGCTAAGTGGTCTCATTACCATTCCAAGCTCCATACGAACCGAAACGACGTCGTTCCCTCTACCTTTTTCTCTGCAATCTCTCCTCCCACGAGTTTCTCAGCTTTTCTCGGATTATCTAATTAAAAGAGGAGATCTTGTCTCACGGTGGGATTGTTTCTTCTCTTCGAAAAGATCGTGTTCCAGGGTAAAGTTTTGATTTTTATTCTTCTTCCGCATTTTGGTTAAAGTAGCTTCTGTTGCATCTTCTTAGCGATTTTCTCTGTCTGGTGTTTATGTTTATTGTCATCCAGGAAATGGTCTTACTGTTCTGTTTGATTGTTGATTATTGCACCAAATCTGGATAGAAAAAGTCAATACCTTTTTCCCCTTCTTTCTAGAATTTGGGAACACTGTTTACTAGATTTTTGTCTTTGTTCCAAAAGTTTGAGCATTCATGTCCTTTATGGTTATACCTGCACCACCACTGCCACGGAAACGCATAAGCTACCTAGCAAATCTTCCTTGCTTTTCAAATTGAAAAAAGGGAGAAGATTTTGGTCTTTTATGAATTCTGAGCTGTCCTGAAGAGGAAGTAACAATTGGAACGCTGGTCCATCGTGATATGTCTTACTTGTTTGGCTCTTGTCTTGTCTTTACTACATGGTGCCTTTTGTTTGGCATTTACCATCCACAAAATCATGATTTGTGTCTAAATCTTAGATTTTGTCTTTGTTTGTGTGTATCTACAGCAATTAACTGCAGAAAATGGTGATGTGGGTCTTTGGCTATGGGTCTCTTGTGTGGAACCCAGGATTTCACTACGATGAGAAAGTGTTAGGTTTCATCAAGGGATATAAACGTGTCTTTGATCTTGGTAACCTTTTTTTTTTGTGAAGATAACAATTTGGTTCATTTGCTTATATGATTGATGCATCTCTTCTTCCGAGCTATTGATGATTGATTGTTTTGTGTTTTGATTTGACTTGGTAGCTTGCATTGATCATAGAGGCACACCAGAACACCCTGCAAGAACTTGCACCCTCGAGAAAGCTGAAGAAGCCATATGCGTAAGTAGCTACTCTTAATATGTGTATATGATTTAAGGATCTTAGAGTCTGTTCATGAGGCCTGCTTAGTTACTCACACATTATTCTTTTCTTTTTAACATTCCCATACTTTCTTGACAGTGGGGTACTGCATTCTGTGTCCGTGGAGGACCAGAAAAAGAACGTCTGGCTATGGAGGTATGTCCTTGCATCTGAAACCTAGATCGCTTGATGTCTCATGTTCACGCCTTTGTTTTGATCATTCTATTTGTGCACAGTACTTGGAACGTCGAGAGTGTGAATATGATCTCAAGACATGTGTAGACTTTTACAAGGTGAGTCACAACTCGCCCGATTATATTGAATAAGCCTATTATTCTCTTATGCTACTCAAAATTAACCTCAAAAGTTTCTTCTTTTACACAGGAAGCTGATCCTCTGAAGCCAGCTGTAACTGGAGTGATAGTGTAAGTTGTTTTCTATGACACGGGTCCTTTAGAAGCTGTTCTCACATCGATTATTCGAATAATTGCTGCATCTTTTACTTCTTTTTTTTAAGTCTTTGTGTTGTGATTTGTGATGGATGCATTTCTTTACAATCTTCAGATTCACTTCTACTCCAGACAAGGTCTCCAACAAGTATTACCTTGGACCTGCGCCATTAGAAGACATGGCAAGGTAAACACTTAGCTACCAGCCCAAATTCTTCTGTTCCTTTAGTTTATGTGTCAGATTCTTGTCCTCACACTAGCTGTTGTTTTGTGTATTCAAAGACAAATTGCGACAGCCAATGGACCATGTGGTAACAACAGAGATTATCTCTTCTTGCTCGAGAAGGCAATGCACGACATCGGTTAGTCCAAGCTCCCTTTGTCTATAACATGATTAGGAATTACTGGTTTGGGGTTTTAATTTGCAAAATTTTTTGAAGATTACGCGAATAGCACACATTGACTTCAAATTTTTGCAAATTAAAACCCCAAATCAAATCACTCTTGAAAAACATCTGCTCAGGCTTTGTAGTCAAAAGGTTCTGACCTTGATGGTTAAAAGAGAGACATTGTTGTTGATGTGTCAAGCCATTTTTTGTTTCACACAGGGCATGAGGAGGACTATGTTATAGAGCTGGCAAACGAGGTGAGGAAGGTTCTCACAGAGTCCACGACAAAGAAGGTGACACCGGTGAAGGAATCAAGAGCGAGCCGTGTAGCTAACAAGTCGAAGAACAATGTCCCCACGGCTCATCAGATACTTCCTCCTCATCCAGAAGCTGTTGCCACGACAATATAGCCCTTGTAGTTTTCTTCTTAATTGGCTTTAGACACGAGTGAAATCAGGTCTTTTTTTTTAATAATAATGACAAAGTAAGTTTGTTTTCTGAGTAGAGAAGTAATCTGTGTTTGAAACTCTCGTCTTGTGTGTTGTCCTAACGAGTGCCTTGTTTTGTGCACCTTTTGAAGAAAATTAATGTTGAAACAAAATTTAGATCCTATTATTAAAAGATCAAACAACATCAGTCGCATTTCAACAAAAAGCAAAACCTTTTTTATATAGGAAACTTGATAAGATCACGTTCCAAATACAAGCCTTTAGCTATTTGGAAGATCCATGAGAAGAAATAGGTATTGGGCTTGTATCTGGAAGGTCCATGAGGACAAATAGCTATTAGGCTTGTAGTTGGAAGATCCATGAGAACATATAGATATTGGACTTGTATTTGGAAGGTCCATGAGGACGAATAGATATTGGGCTTTTACGTTTTTATCTTTGCTTAATAAAAAAAAGTAAAACCAAAAAGAAAAAAGGACAGAGGCCGACTTGGGGTATAAGCCAAGCCAGAGAGTTGTTCTTCTTATTAAAGCTTCTTTCTTCTCATCAGTCATCATCGGAATCTAATTTTTACTCGCAAAACTGAGCGATCCTTTTCGTTTCTCAGAAGTTCCCAATTCTACGGCGATGGATCTCAATCTCGATGCGCCTCACTCCATGGGAACGACCATCATCGGCGTCACTTACAATGGAGGTGTCGTCCTCGGAGCCGACTCACGTACCAGCACCGGTGAGATTTCCCCCCTTCTCTACTCTTATAGGGTTTTAGTTCCTCTTCGTTGGGTTTGTCTTTGAGCTTTGTTTCGTTTCAATCGGAACGGAGAATAAGCCTAATCGATTGTTCTCTTTGGGAAATTTTGCGAAAGCTGATGAATTTGGGATCTGTTGTTATTTACTCGCGCAGGGATGTATGTAGCGAATCGAGCTTCTGATAAGATCACACAACTCACAGATAATGTCTACGTCTGCCGCTCTGGATCGGTAATAATCTCTCTTAGGGGTTTCCTTTTTTTTTTGTTTGACCTGTTCTGTGGGAAACTATATAGCTTGCTAGACTTCTTACTGAATCTCTTTTGCTTGTTGGGTTTCTATAACTCGGATGTTTGTTGTTCTTATTTTACTTGCAATTGGGTTATTGCTGATGTATTTTACTGATTACCACAAGCTCTCTTCTTGTTTCTTTTGCAGGCTGCTGATTCTCAGGTTGTCTCTGACTACGTCCGTTACTTCCTTCACCAGCATACGTGAGTGTCTTGATTTGACGAAACTATATGACTTGATACTTATGCTGTCTTATATATGCTATTATATAATAATTCGTTTTCTTATGATTTGCAGAATTCAGCTCGGACAACCTGCAACTGTAAAGGTTTCTGCCAACCTTATTAGGATGCTCGCATATAATAACAAGGTACAAGTTTGCTATTAAGCTTGCCGTATGGTTTGGTTGTTTTACCAGCAATTTAAACCAAGAGTAGTGGGGAATGTGGATGTTGTTCCATATTCTACCAGGATCTTTTTTGTAGATGAGAACATGCTCTACTCAATCACTGATAACTGTTGTGTGGGAGTTTTGACAATTTGCTTATGTTTTTTATTGCTTTATTATGACTAAAGCTGAAAATTTTGGGGGCATATAGATTGATGTTACATGTCAAACCTAGCATGCTAGTATTTATGATTCTCTTGTTATTCGTGGTGTTGTTGTAATGGTTGTTCTCTACTCTGAAGAACGACCATTATTAGTGGAAATGTAGAAAGTTTCTGTTCTATAGCTACTGTATGCAGTGCTCTAGAAGTATCTAAGTTTTCTATACTCCGAATCATATCCGGGGTATTATTGTATGGTGATTCCTTGTTTTGATTACATGGATTGTTGACTGAATCATTGTATGTCTTTGTTGGGCAGAACATGCTCCAAACTGGTCTCATCGTTGGAGGATGGGATAAGTATGAGGGTGGGAAGATCTACGGGATCCCACTTGGTGGAACTGTAGTCGAGCAACCGTTTGCCATCGGAGGTAAAAACCATATTCTTATGAGTCTTTGATCTTTAGGTTTTAACATAGCTGTATTCGATTAGGTGATCTTTCCTATTTACTAACTTGCATGATACCTTAGCTTCTGTTAACAACAAATGGAATTGTGTGTGTTTGTAGGCTCTGGTTCGAGCTATCTTTACGGGTTCTTCGATCAGGCCTGGAAAGAAGACATGACCAAAGAAGAAGCCGAGGTACGGCAGTTCAGATCTTTGTATCTGCATATGCATAAATCTCACAAAACCCATTTACTGTAACTGGTCTTTGCTGTTGTATGTATATTGCAGCAACTTGTTGTGAAGGCGGTTTCACTAGCCATCGCCCGTGATGGAGCCAGTGGTGGTGTCGTACGGACTGTCATAGTAAGATATCTCTCTGACCAATAGCTCACTGAAGCGAGACTTATGTAACCTCCTTAATGGAACTTAATTGTCAAACTGCTATTGATGCTTTTGAACAGATCAACTCAGAGGGAGTCACGAGAAACTTCTACCCTGGCGATAAGTTGCAGCTTTGGCACGAGGAATTGGAGCCCCAAAACTCACTCTTAGACATCCTAAACGCTGCTGGTCCTGAACCAATGGCCATGTGATTGGCAAACAACAATCAATTTATCTTACTCGGGCAAACATTTTAGATATTTCATTACATTTTGCAGTGTCTTAAGACTTAAAACTCTGTTTGTAATGACCCGATCTATCTTTTTTAAATGGATATCGTGTTTGTTATGGCTATGGTTATAATTCCTCTGTTCTCGAGTTGATTTGCCATCTTGTATGTTGAATAAAAAACATGAACCAGTAGTAATCACAACCGTCAATATGCTTTACACGTGGCCGGACAATGGACACTTGAACAACTTCTATGTGTAGTAGACTCAGTCGTAGGAACTGGACGGAGTCGGAGAGACAGAGTGAGATGAGTATGTTGTCAAGGAAAGCTGGTCATGATCTCTTTGTCTATGGCAGTCTCCAGGAGCCCGAAGTCGTTCACGTGCTTCTTAATCGCGTCCCTGACCGTGTCTCCGCCGTCCTCTCCGGCTTGTGCGTTTCTCTCTCACTCAATCTGTCTTGATTTCATTCGATTTTTTGATCCAATTGATGATATGATTAATGGAGATTCTGGGATTTTCAGTCACAGGTTTAGACTCACAGGTCGTGTTTATCCAACAATTCTACCGGACGGTACCGGAGAAGTCACCGGAAAGGTTCTTTAATTATCCCTGATTCCCTTTTGTCACAAATGGAAAACTAGGACAATAATTTAGATCCATAGAGAAACGTTAAGGCCATTGTTCTTTGTGTAGGATTTTATGTTGTGTTATTGTTTAGAGATCATTTTGCCTCCCTACTTGTTTTGTGTACTTGATTTTTGAGGTTTCTCAGAGTTTTGAAAACTTTATTGTTCTTGAAGGTGCTTAAGGGAATAACAGATAATGAACTGAAAATGTTAGATGAGTTTGAGGATGTTGAATATGACAGAAAGGCTGTTGAAGTGGTGCTGACGGTAATTACTTTTTGATCGGAACTGTTAATTCTTACATCTTGGATTAGGTTTTGTTAGATCAGAGTTTGATATAAACCTCTTAATCTGCAGGATACTTCAGAGAAGCTGCAAGTCGAAACATATGTATGGAAGAACAAAGATGATCCGGATCTTTATGGAGAATGGGATTTTGAGGTTTGAAATCTTATACCATATTCTTGCTTATTGCTTTTAGAATGTGAAAGGTCCAATCTTTATAAATGTTAAACTGTGTTAGGAATGGAAACGAAATGACAAGGAAGATTTTGTAACAGCGACCAAGAAATTTCTGGAAGATAGGAGATTACCAGAAGCTAAAACGAGGATGGACACATTCAAAACATTCTTTAAGCAGGATCTTGAGAATGCGAAACCTCTGGACTCTTGATGATTCACTCTCTGATCTTAATTGCTGTGACTTTTGGTACTTGCACTTATATTAAAGTGATTGACAATGCTTCACTTGAAATAAGACTTGTGGAACAATGCTTCTTGGGAAATTATAAAGAAACAGAATTTTCATGACTTTTGTGAAACTAATAGCGAAACATGAATTGGGCTTTGCATGATCATGTAATCAGACGACCTCTTATGCTTTGTAATTTCACTGAAGAGTTACTGTTTTTTTGTTTTTTTACTTGAAAGGGCTTGCAAATTATGAGTGCCTTAGAAAATAAGCATTTCCCTTGTTTCTCTAATTGTCTTTTAGCTCATAACTTTGAATACCAATCTTCTTAAAAGCAGGAAAATATAGTCATGGACGTACAGTCACAATGCTTTTTAAGTTTCCGAGGCCTATGGTTTGTTCATGTTAGATCTCTTGCTGGATCTTGCTGTCGTTGATATATCATGCACTTCCTTCAAGTTGCTCATATGACTACTATTCACTATCCTCGAGATCAGGTTCAGGAGATGTTACACATGTATTATTGAGTGATTACTTTAGATGGTTGCAAGTCTCAGGGTGCAGATGTCATGTGGCCTTTCCGTTTTATCAGATCTCACTGCTTAAGCTTTGACTTTGACCACCTCTTAAACCAGGTGAGAGAGAGGACATATCATTCCATGAATACCTCCTCTCTCTCTCTCTCTCTCTTGAATCTTGATTGATTTTGGGAGGATACCAAGATCATTCCTTTTCGATTTTGCCGTACTCTAATCAGGGATTAATGGTTAAGTGCATGTTACTTCAATAATGAGGGGTACTTAGTTTAGAGATAATGTGACTTTGATGATGTGACTAGTTATTATATTCACTAATTAAGATACTTATTATAGCATTAGTTTCGGTTGTAAAAGCATAGGATACTGTACGTTGTTTATCAAAATTGATTAACAACCAGAGTCTCCACTTGATGATTAACAAGTACATTTCCGTAGGTACTCATCTTTTTTACACTACTAGATTGTGTACCCGCGCGTTGCGCGGGATTTAATATAAAACTTTTATTCTTTAAATATAAATATAATCAATTAAATTTTAAAATATTTTACTTTACTCATGTGCATTATCTTTTCAAAGTAGTAAATTTTTTTTCACACTTTTCAGTATAATTTTTCTCGTTATCTTTTATGATTCACTCGTCGTCTTCCGGCACATACTCTCTTTTCTCCTTAGATCATATCTATTTTCTTCTTCATATCTTTCACTACTTAATTTAATTATAAGTTTCATGATCTTTTTATTAAAGTGAATATCGGAAACAGAAATTTGAGGAGATGGTTGTTATAAGATTTCTTGACCATGTTTTGGTGCATCTAAAATTGCTTTATAGACAACAAATCTCATATATGGACTCATTCGTACTTATAAACATAGAATTTCAACATAAATTTTTGCACTTTATCTTAGCCATTTGAAAAATACAAAATTCTCTTTCTACATATATAACTTAACGTATATTATGATTTTCAGATAGTATTCTTAATGTTGACTTCTCTAAAAATTATTCTAATATAAAATACATTTATTTTTTGAATAAACAAAACCCTTCTTATTTCTAATGAAAAACTCTTCAATCTATCATTACTATTCTAATTTCGAAATAGCATTCTCATATATTATTATTACACAGTTTTATAATTCTATAAGATTATTTTATTTGTATTTGTGATGTTTAGGATAGTTTTTTTGTTTTATTTCAAATCACTTTAGTTTTTTTTTAATCTATGTTAATTTCCTAAACACTGATTAATATTTCATATTTCATTTTTTAAAAAAACAAAGCACCACTCTTTAATTTAGAAAACATTACTAATATAGAAAAATAACTATTTATATTATCTTATAATTATAAATAATAATATGTCCTAAATCCTTCTTATTTTTTAATTGGTTCTAAAATGAATTGCTTTTATTTTAAGTAAAAACCTTTAAATATGGTATTTTTTAAACTCTTATTTTCTTTACTCTACTAAATAATTGTAACTCTTAAAAATAATTATTGTACCATTAAAATATAGATAAGTTTATTTGTTCCTATCTTTGTGTTTTCTCATAATATTTCATTTAATTTTTTTGTCAATTATTGTTTTTATTTAATGCGTGAATTAATTTTAGTTTTAATATTTGTTTTAGTAAATAAAGTATGTGGAGCCCACACAAAATTAAAATAAGATGACTTGGATGATGATGTGGACACCCTAGATGGAGAGACAACTCTCCATTATATATATAGATTTTAAATTGATGTTAATTACTCTATTACTTTATGTTAACTCTTTGATTACTTGGCATAACTGCAACATCAATACACATGGCTAGTTCCCGGAAAAAGTGTAGGATGCATAACATGAACCTTTTGCTTTATTTTTTGTAACAAAGTCCCCTAAGCCTAACCCGGAACCTAAAACTGACATATGAATAGCACATTGGTCAAGTGTAAGTTAACCGGGTATCGAACTTTTGAGATGCCCGAGTTTACGCTCTAGCCACTAGAGTATAGTACTTATCATTGCACCACCACCACTTGGTTCAGTCTTTTCAATTAACATGGAAATTTGGGATGTTGTGGGTCTGATTTCGATTAGGAGTTAAAAGGACAAATGAAGATGTTGGAAAAAGGAAACTGTAACCTGTAATGTATTTGTTTTAAACCTGTAAATCATCATTCTTACACTAGCTATGTAATACATTCTCTTCCAGAATTGTTTTATGATGGATTGACTTTTATGATATTTCAAAATAATAGAGATCTAGGTATTGTGGTTTTCATTTACTTCCTTGATTCAGGGCAGAGAAAAAAAAGCAGTGGTATTCATTGTTTGGTTTGTTTCAAATGATCCGTTTGTACATTCCATTATTCAAAAATCTCTCTATCTCTCACTCTTTTTCTCATTGAAGTTGCATAGTACACAAAGTCCAAATCCCCAAGGGAAAAAGTGGTGTTTGTACCGAGGTTGTAACAACAAATAACTATAGGATTTTCGGGGAGAACGAAGTGACTTCTTTATTAACGACGAACGAGATCGGTTAGTTACAAGGAGCAAATGACGAATGTACAGACTATGAGCTACGAACAACCAACGACCGTATACGCAAAGAACTATGACTAACGAACGAAGGTTTACGCAAAGAACTACGAACAACCAACGACCGTATACGCAAAGAACTATGACTAACGAACGAAGGTTTACGCAAAGAACTACGAACAACCAACGACCGTATACGCAAAGGACTATGAACGAAAGTATACGCTATGAGCTATGAGTAACGAACGCACGTATACGTTATGAGCTATGAGCAACGAACGCACATATACGAATAATTCTCTGATTCTCTCCCCCTTTTCTCTTCTCATCATTAGTCCTCTATTTATAGGACAAGGTTTATGACTTGTCCTTTGTGCTTCTCCCGTAAATTACCATTTTACCCTCCCGAGCTTGACGGGCTGGTTTGGAGAAACAACAGGCCCAATAAATGATTGGGTCTCTGTTTGGGCCAAATGGCATTTAATGGGTGAAGCCCATATCCAACAATAAGCCCCCCCCTTAGTCCAGCAGACGAGAGTTTTCTTGAGTCTGGTGAACGTATCTTCTGAATTGGATATATGTTGATTTGGCATAAACAGAGGCGCATGGCTTTTTCCGGTGATTTGTGCCGTGGGCATGTTTTTCGAGGAGCGCAGAGCTTTTTCAAGAGATTTGTGCCGAGGGCACGTTTTTGGAGGAGCGCGGAGCTCTTTCAGGAGATTTGGGCCGAGGGCACGTTTTTGGAGGAGCGCAGAGCTCGTTCTTGTGATTTGTGCCGAGGGCACGTTTTTCGAGGAGCACGAAGCTCTTTCAGGAGATTTGTGCCGAGGGCACGTTTTTGGAGGAGCGCGGAGCTCTTTCAGGAGATTTGTGCCGAGGGCACGTTTTTGGAGGAGCGCGGAGCTCGTTCTTGTGATTTGTGCTGAGGGCACGTTTTTCGAGGAGCGCAGAGCTCTTTCCCTTATCTTTTTTGCTTTCTCTCCTTGTTTCCTTGGTTGTGGGTAGTTTGGCGAAGAAAGTGGATTGGTGAGCTTTGGTTCGTCGGATTGGATCGTCGGAGAACCGTGGTTAGGCGAACTTGGTCCGTGGTTCGGCGAACTTGGTCCGTGGTTCGGCGAGAAGGACCGTGGTTCGGCGAGCTTGGTCCGTGGTTCGGCGAGAAGGACCGCGGTTCGGCGAGAAGGACCGTGGTTCGTCGAGAAAGACCGTGGTCGGTGAAGGAAACTGTGGTTCGGCAAGGACTGTGGTCGGCGAAGGAAACCGTGGTTCGGCGGTGGAGAGCCGTGGTTCGGCGGTTCGGCCAAACGGTGGTTCGGCGGTTTGGCCAAACGGTGTGACCCGTTTTCGTTCGGCGTGACCCGCGGTCGTTCGGCGTGACCCGTGGTTCGTTCGGAGTGACCCGCGATTTGTTTGGCGTAACCCACGGTTCGTTCGACGTGACCCGTGGTTCGTTCGGCGTGACCCGCGGTCGTTCGGCGTGACCCGCGGTCGTTCGGCGTGACCCGTGGTTCGTTCGGAGTGACCCGCGATTTGTTTGGCGTAACCCACGGTTCGTTCGACGTGACCCGTGGTTCGTTCGGCGTGACCCGCGGTCGTTCGGCGTGACCCGCGGTCGTTCGGCGTAACCCGCGGTTCGTTCGGCGTGACCCGCGGTCGTTCGGCGTCACCTGTTTTTGTTCGGGGTGACCCGCGGTCGTTCGGCGTGACAAGTGGTTCGTTCGGCGTGACCCGCGGTTCGTTTGGCGCAACCCACGGTTCGTTCGGCGTGACCCGTGGTTCGTTCGGCATGACCCGCGTTTCATTTGGTGTGACCCACGGTTTGTTCGGCGTGACCCGTGGTCGTTCGGCGTGACCCACGGTTCGTTCGCCGTGACCCGCGGTCGTTCGGCGTAACCCACGGTTCGTTCGGCTTGACCCGTGGTCGTTCGACGTGATCCGCGGTTCGTTCCTTGGTTTTGACGATGGATCGTGAATGGTTAGGTACGAACGGTGACGTAGCGAACTAAGGAGCATACTATGGGGTGAATGATGAGTTTGGCTTGTCAACCGAGGACTTCGATGGTCGCGATTTGGTGGAATATTCCGGTGAAATTGATGACGGAGACTTTGGGAGAGTTTGATAGTTTATTTGGATTAGTTTCCGCGGTTGCCAATTGTGGCATCGGAAAGACTCTGAGACAACTTGAAGAGCATCGTAGATTCAATGAGTCTAGAGAGAGTGGTGAACATGGAGGCGACGAGGTTACGGAATGCGAAGTTAGCGCGAATCCTGTTGGAGATATTTGGGACAGGTCGCTTGTTTTGGGGCTTCGTTGTTTAAAACGGGTCCCGCTTGGAAATGGATCAGGATTGTGTATAGTTGGCCCTCTGTTGGGTTTTGTTGTATTTTGGATGTTTGAGTGGACTACGGTCGTATCGCTGTTGTAGCAGCTTCTTTTTATTGATGACAAGGTGCGATCTGCAGCTCGGCTTATCCCGTCTACTCGTTTGATTTTTACGTGCTGAGAGAAGCTGTTTATGCCTTTGTCATTTTTATGCAAGGTTATCCTCGGCTGATTTTGTGCGAGGCATCCTTGGCGTTTTAAGCTTAGTTTCGAAACGTATTATGGGGCAAGACGTCTCTTGACTTATCCTGTATACGTTTGAGCCGAAACGATGAACTTAGTGGAAAGTAGACGAGGCGGACTCGTCGTACTATATAGGTGCGGTTCTGGTGTCCGGCTTATCCTGTGGGTGCTATGAGGTCGGCAAGAACGTGCAAGCCGGAGCTTGGCTTATTATGATTCGGCCGCCTGCTAGCTAATGCGAGACTGGCTCGGCTTTTAGTCCTTACCGAAGTAAGGATGTGGATTATTTCGCCACTGCATCCATGTGGAACGCGTTTAAATCGAACTCCTGGCCAGGGAGACGATGTGGGAGCTGGTCAATCGTCGAGACGGACTCGTTCGAAAGAGCTCATTTGTTAAGTACGTTGGTGTTGATTTATACTTGTGATTTGACGATGTGAGAGCAGATCAATCGTCGAGACAGACTCGTTCGAAAAAGCTCGTGTTAAGTATGTCTGCGTTGATTTATACTTGTGACGTTTGGACGATGTAAGAGCAGATCAATCGTCGAGACGGACTCGTTCAAAAAAACTCGTGTTAAGTATGTCGGCGTTGATTTATACTTGTGACTTTTTTTTTTTTTTTTTTTTTGTTATAGCTGTGCCCGGGAAGGGCTGCCTACGTACCGGTTTTTTTTTTTTTTTTTTTTTTTTTTTTTTTTTTTTTTTTTTTTTTTTTTGCGAGGGAGGCGCTAGTAGTAGTAGCGTTTGAGATTTGCGGAATTCCATGAACGAGGAATAGGAGTGCCGTCCATCGTTAAGAGTTCGTAGATGCCAGGTTTGACGACTTTGGAGACTAAGTAGGGGCCTTCCCAATGAGCGCCTAACTTTCCAGCATTTATTTTTCGACGGTATTTTCGAAAACCTTGCGGAGTACGAGATCACCTTCGGTAAAGTATCGAGATTTTACCTTCTTGTTGTAAAATTTTGCCGCGGCCTACTGGTAGTTCTGAATGCAAAGGAGGGCTTGGTCGCGCTGTTCTTCTATGGTGTCGAGGTTATCGAAGAGAATTTTGTCGTTGAGTGAAGGATCCTGGACGAGCATGGATCGTCTAATCGTGGAAAGGCCGACTTCAGATGGTGCCATAGCTTCCAGCCCATAAGCAAGCGAGAAAGGCGTTTGGCTAGTCCCTCGGCGTGGAGAGGTGCGGTGCGACCACAATACACCATCAAGTTCGTCGGCCCATGGACCTTTTTTTTTCTCGAGACACTTCTTGAGGCCATCAATGATGGTTTTGTTCGTCGCCTTAGCCTGGCCGTTTCCTTGGGGGTAACGAGGTGGGGGCTTCCTTAGACGGATACGCCAGTTTGCGCAGAATCCTTTGAACTTTGACTGAATACGAGCATATGACTCCGCCTCGGCCCATTTAGTGAAATAATCCATCATGATCAGAAGGTACTTCTTTTGACGGGATGCAGGAAAGGGTCCGACGATGTCCATTGTCCACCGCATGAATGGGTATGGAGGTGTTGCGGTTTGTAAGAGCTCTGTTGGTGCATGAATGATGGGAGCGTGACGCTGACATTTTTCACAACGAGCGACAAACTTCTTGTAGTCCGAAATCATGGTGGGCCAATAGTGGCCATGTTTGCGGATTCTGAGTGCTAGCGCTCGACCTCCGGAATGATTGCCACCGGCGCCTTCATGGATCTCACGCATGACTTGGAGAGTCGCGTCACCGGAGATGCAGGAGAGGAGTACTCCGGCAGCGTTCCAACGACAAAGATTACCGTCAAACAGTGTGTACTGCGTGTTGCATGCTCGTAGACGTCGAGCTGCCCATTTGTCCGCTGGCACGATACCGTCGGTAATATAGTTGCGGATTTCTGTTTGCCAGTCAGAGTCGGTCGTGTCAGCTTGTGGAGTGTTTGTAGATACATTATTTGGTAGAAGAAGTTGAGTGATTGCGGAACAAGTTGAAGCCGTTAGTTTGTTGAGCGAGTAGATGATCGGATGTACGTTAGGGCCGATAGTTGGCGCAGGCGGTACGGATGCTACAATAATTAGATCGATGCTAGGCTGATCGATGCTTTCGACAAGGATGATGCAACGAAGGTCGGGATGAGACGTAAATGCAAGTACAGTAGCGCATCGGCAGGCGCATTATCGCTTCACAGAATCTTGTTGAGTTCAAAGAGTTCAAAGTTGCGGGATAGGTCACGGACGACTTTGAGGTAAGCGTCCATTCGGTCATTTTTGGCTTCATAATCGCCACTGAATTGATTGGCAACAAGTTGTGAGTCACAATAATCTTGGATCGGTAGGTCGGAACCGATACTAACGCATCGAATAGGATCACGTGTATCGATATTGACTTGGATCATAGATTCGGTTGGTGGGATAGATTGCGCGTTGTATTGCTGAGCAGGTTTGGCAATCACGAAAGCCCTTATGTTCTGTAGCTGGCGCTCGATTATGAAGCAGGTACGTGCTACCAGCGGATCACCCCTCAACGTGTAGATTCCATGTACGGTCGGAAATTTGACGCATTGATGGTAAGTAGATGCGACGGCCTTCATTTTGTACAACTATGGGGTACCGAGGATGACATTATAAACGATTGGTTTATCGACGACAGCAAAATTGAAGCAGTGCATCATTCCACCGACGTAAATTGGCAGCATGATAGTGCCGACAGTCATGACCGTGTCTCTGTCAAAGCCAAGTAATGGTTGGACGTTATGTTCGGTCGATCGAAAATCTACTCCCATTTGAATGAGAACATCCTTGAAAATGACATTAATCAAGCTGCCAGTGCCAATGAGGACTTTGGTGACGGCACTTTCGTCGATTATTAATTCGGCTTCCGTGAACGTGATTGGTTCGGTATTATCGAGAACTGGTGCGCTATTGGCGATCTAATCACGGTGAACTTCGGCTTGGCGACGATAATTTTTGATTGATCGGACAGAATCTCGACATGTCGTCAAACCGCCCATTATCATGTGAATGCGATTCCGCGGAATAGGTGGATTATCGTCATGCCATGGTCCGTCACGGTTTCGCTTAGGGGGTTCGGGTCGTCGATCATTATCACGAGCACGCTCGTTCAGGCGAGGCTCTTCTGTTTGCTGTCGGTCATCCTTTTGAACTGGATGATATAAATTATCCTTGTGAGCGGCTACTTGGCATCGTTAATATTCGACATCGAGGTCGCCTTTTTTGAATTTTGAGAGAAGTAATAGTTGGAGTTATCGGCATTCATCGGTTGAGTGACCAAAGACTTTATGGAACTCGGAGTACGCTTGATTACGTTTTGGATCTGTTTCACGATAATATTTGTTCCATGGTTTCGAAGGTTGTGAGTCTGAACCATCAATGGCATACGTCGCTGCTTTCTTAGCTTTATCACTTTTAGCATAATCCTTATCGTAGTGTTGATGAGGTTCATAGTGATCGTCATGGGACTTATCTTTCGAACTCGATGCTTTGGGTTGTCGTTTTGCCATCGCGGCCTTCTCTTCTTCGACTTCGATGAATCGATTAGCGCGATGCAGAGCATCCTCCAATGTTGCTGGTTGAGTAATTACGAGATCTTCTCTGAATCGGGACTCAGACGAGCATGCGTTACGTAGAGCGGCGATCGCGGCATCGTCAGTTATGGCAATGCTGGAAACGACCTTCTTGAATCGTTCGATGAATTCTCTCAACGGCTCTTTATCCTTTTGAGACATGGTCCATAAGTCGGCATTCGAAGCACCCTTAACCATAAATATTGAGTGATGTTGCAAGAAAACGGAGGTAAGCTGGTGATAGCTGTCGATCGTATTGGCCTCGAGTCGTGAGAACCAGCTTAGCGCGTCTTCGATCAGGTTTTCCACGAATAACTGGCCGCTACCAGCGTCACGCTCCACAGCGGAGAAATTGGCGCGGTTGATCGCAAAGACTTCAGGAAAGGCTTCGGGTCAGTGAGACCGTTGTAGGGAATAAGCTTGACCTTGTTTTTGACATGGTGGACGCGTACTTCTGAGATGCGTGTTGTGAAGGGCGATCGTTGCGTCTCCTCCAATACCTTCTCCAGTTCGGGCGCGGAGCTGGTGGCTCGGTGCATTTTGGATGACATTTCCTTCAGTATTGTGTCCATACGTTCCAGCTCCAGATCGCGCGTTGGGTCGCTACTCTCAGCAGGTTGGTTTTGGAGACTTCGGCTGCTTGGCAAGGTATGGCCGTGCGGCAAGCCTTCGCGAGGATGCTCGTCGACAGATCCTATGATAATCGACGCCGGCCGGCGGCGTTGGTTCTCTGAGCGTTCGGCAGCAGGGGTGCGTGGAGACGGCAGTCCTTCCTGGTCGTCGCGATGTTGAGAGTCACGCCTACGTCGTCGGAGTCGTTCAATTTGAGCTTGGGCGGCAACTTGCGCAGCTACGAGAGCGTCCATCCGTTCGGTCGTCCGCGCGTCTTGACCATCAAGTCGGTCCAAGATGGTTTGCACAAGGTCATCCAGGTTGGTGCCTCGGTTGGCTGCTACGGCATGTCCGAGGGCGGCGTTGTCGGCAGCGTCTGCTACTTCGGCTGCTGCTACTGCTGCTACGGTGGCAGGTGCGGCTGGATGTCGTTCGGTACGCATAGGATGTGATTCGGCTCGAGCGGCCGCTGGGTTCTCCGGAGGTAGCACCATCGCGTCGGGCGTCGGTTGTACGCTCGTGTCTGTTCCTTGATCGCTTGAGGTGTCCGTCATGTCGTCTTGATCTTCTTGGGACATCAACGTCGTTCGTCCAAAGAAAAGCTTCGAACTTGCCCCACGGTGGGCGCCAATTGTTTGTACCGAGGTTGTAACAACAAATAACTATAGGATTTTCGGGGAGAACGAAGTGACTTCTTTATTAACGACGAACGAGATCGGTTAGTTACAAGGAGCAAATGACGAATGTACAGACTATGAGCTACGAACAACCAACGACCGTATACGCAAAGAACTATGACTAACGAACGAAGGTTTACGCAAAGAACTACGAACAACCAACGACCGTATACGCAAAGAACTATGACTAACGAACGAAGGTTTACGCAAAGAACTACGAACAACCAACGACCGTATACGCAAAGGACTATGAACGAAAGTATACGCTATGAGCTATGAGTAACGAACGCACGTATACGTTATGAGCTATGAGCAACGAACGCACATATACGAATAATTCTCTGATTCTCTCCCCCTTTTCTCTTCTCATCATTAGTCCTCTATTTATAGGACAAGGTTTATGACTTGTCCTTTGTGCTTCTCCCGTAAATTACCATTTTACCCTCCCGAGCTTGACGGGCTGGTTTGGAGAAACAACAGGCCCAATAAATGATTGGGTCTCTGTTTGGGCCAAATGGCATTTAATGGGTGAAGCCCATATCCAACAAGTGGGAACGTGGGGAAGAGGAAGAAGAATGGTTCAAAGCAACAAGCAAATCAAAACAAAAAACTATCTGCACATTGGGCTGTGAGGTTGATGAGATGGTGTCCTCGGGCAATCCGAAGGATGACGATAACTCATCACTTCCTCACTCGTGGCATTGAATTTGCACTCCTGAGTGCTCAGGTACGCATCGCTCTTGTTGTCCTCCATTATCTTCAAAATGCTCTCGAACATGGCAACTTCACAAGGAATCCTCAAGATACCAGCTTGCTCAAACCCAAACTCTTCTTCTGCTTCACGCAACAGCACATGGAAAGCTTGGTGGCTAAGGTACTCTGTTGGTATCTTGTATCTTTTCTCCTCCTTCCCCACCGAGACAGCTAAGTAGCCTTTAGGAACAGCTGTTGTGTCTGTGAAGGATAGTGTCCTCTTCAGAAACTTGATGCTCTTGCTTCCACTTCCACTTCCACTTCCACTGTTGTTCATGTTGATGTTGTTGTTGTTGTCATCTACGCTGTCGATCTTGTTGTTGTTGGCTTGTTTTGATGCGTGTGCAACTTTTCGCCATTTCTTGAGGATCTGTTGAAGCTTAACTATCTCTCTGATTTTGTTTGACTTCTTGGCTTCCATGGCGGAAACTCTATAAGAAGAAATGGCTCTGTTCTTGGTGTTTGTCTATCTATCTCTGTTAGTTGTGTAATGGAGACATGGTGGCTTTTGGAGATTAGGGAGATATATAGAGGTGTTGATGACATTTGGGAATCTTGTTTTAATTAATTTATAGATTAGTTTTGAAATTAAATGTTTAAAATATTCGGCTAATCATATGCTTTTGATTTTCTAATTAACCAACTTGGAAACCTCTAGTTAATGGTATTACATCTTGTTTGACCTTCTCTTAACTTAAGTCGTTATTAAGGCCATGTTTGTTTATGCTTTTGGGATTGCTTTTCAAATTTCGCAATTAGTAAACACTTTTGTTATTGATAACACCACAATTATTTTATAAAATTTAGATTTAGATTTAGTTTACTCTTTCAGCCATTTATCTTCATAAAAATTGTAAAATAAATATTGAATGCAAAATATGATTTTAAATTTTCCATTAATGAATTGATCTTACGGTAGATGTTTTCATATTTTTATACAGAATCCTAACATTTTCATTTGAGATGATGACTCTTTCCGTTCATTCATTTCGAACAAGTTCCTACTTTGGACTGTAATAATTATTAGTAGCTTTTAACTTAGAATATTAATTGGTACTGAGTGATTAATTAATGTTGCTACCTAACACTTTTCATATTATACACTTGAATTATTACATCCGTGTTTCAAAATACAGATCGTATCGACATTTTCCACATGAATAAACAAAGGTTAAAGTTTCTATTTATACATATATCTTTGAAACAAACAACCTAGTAGACTTAGGTTCTTTCTTTACAATATTTAGTTTCAAATAGAGTTGAACTACTTATATAGTTTAGTTACAATATTTAGAGTTGAACTTCAAATATTTAGTTTCAAATAGAGTTGAACTACTTATGGTCTAGCTACAATATACATTGAATCTTGAAACGATAACTGTTTACTTTTATAGTAGAAAGAGTATCTTCAAATATTCTTACCGTCATACGTAATGTATGAATAGAAGCTAAATGAAATAACTTCGAATGTAAGAAAGAAAGAAAGAAAGTGAAGTGGTAGTGTTGTGGTCAGAGAAAACAAAAGGAACACGAAACATGGGGAAGGCTTCAGTTTCCAAAGCAAACAAACGGCTTCACACAGTTTCAGTTCACATGAATCTAAGCATTTGGATCTCCCATACTCTTTTCCTTTTCCAAAGATATACAGTACTACTATAAATAAATTTAGATATGCCTTTTTCCTAATTTTAGTATTAACGACAAAAAAAAAGAGAATTTAATACTAGTATTATTGGTAATTTACTTTTAACGACGCATCTCAATTCGAACATGGAGGACCGTGCCGGTAAAAGAGCTTCAGTTTCCACGTCACTGTTAGTGCGGTTTCGGGTTTTAATTGAACCACCCCATGAGAACTTTTTTACTTCTCAGATTTTAATTTTTATATAGAGTGATCTTTATTTCTCCAGATCCGATCATTTTATTTTCCAATAAAAACAGCTTTGCTTTAATCAATCGGTATTAATGAATATATAAATCAGTGATTATAAGACATATAATAAAACTAGAGGTTTAAGAAAGATAGTTTTCAAAGAAAATTAGATAATACTCCGACTAAATCATGATCGGTTACAACGACTAAATCATATGTTTTGAATTATATTCGAATTGGTTTAATTTTCTTATGATATCAACAATTAAGTCGGCTTATTATTACATGAAATGCATAATAAAAAAAAGTTGACGCCGATTTTATAAATTAAGAAAACTTATTTTTAATGCATACACCTATATTCAGTATTATAGCATTGAAGTTTTCAGACTGGCGATCGTTGCATGTGCTGTTGATGAACTAGCGGGGAAGCACTGAATATATCAGCAAAGATTACGCATAAAGCATAGATTATTTTATATAGATTACGCAAAAATAATAATATTATTTTATCAGAATATATTAGTTATAGTTTTTGTAACGAGTTTAAATTGGGCTATATTATATAACTGGAACTGTAAATAAAGAATCATTAAACTCCAAATTATAACTCTAAATTTGTGATTCGGCGAACGTTATAATGCACCAAAAATGACATTATTGAAATATCTTACTATTAATCAGTAGTTTGGTTATTGTCAATCTGGTCTTATGTTGTTGTTAATTATTTGATTGTCATTAGAAAACAATACAAGTCGTAGCACATAAGACTACGTATATTATAATATTTGTGCTGTAAAAGATGTAGTTGAATTAATATGATGGGTGTAGCAACAACTATTTTAAAAGTAAACATATTCGGGTTTTAACTTGGATTAAAAGTACGTAGTAGACACATTTTGTTCAAAAATAAAACAACAACACACTTTGCCCAAAAAAAATGAGACAACAACACATAATATATTTCATATTATGAGATTTAATTTCTTTTTAAATGATTGAGTAAGTTTAATCAATACCGGTGGGTCAACATATTCGGGTTTTAACTTGGATTAAAAGTACGTACGTACTAGACACATTTGTCCAAAACTAAAACAACAATACATTTTGTCCAAAAAAAAATTTGAGAAACAACAGAATACATTTCATATTATGAGATTTAAATTTTTAAAAATGAATGAATAAAGTTTAATCAATACCGGTGGGTCAACTGCTAGAGAAAGCATCGTCCACCGATTTTTGTCTACCCCGTCGTCGTAACTGCTATCCACGAGACCATTAGGCCACCAATCCACCATATACTTTAACATTAAACAATTCAATCTCCAAATGATTCATACGTAGTAGTGGCCCGTACAACATGGCCTATATCACAATACACGTTCTTCCTTTTTTTGTACGCATTAGTAAATTAGTTTTTAATTACTTATGCTACGAGTTTAGTTGCTCCAAATTCAAATGATTAGTTACTTACTTCGTCATTCGAGAAAAACAATCACTGTTATATATTTTGAGGGGGTTAGTAGGTTTATATTCCGTACATACTTCATGATATTAAAAATGTAAATATATATAATTTAATGAAAATTTGAGTTTATGTTGTAAAGTGGTACTAACCACCATGAAGAAACAAAAATAAATGATTGAGCACCTATGAATAATTGAGAAAATGTACCTTAATTAAAATCGGAAAAACTAGCTGGCTTTTATTCTCTGATCTTTCTACGTGCCATAAATCAATAATGATTTTCATGATTGTTATTGGTTTAAGATGATTGATTATTTGTAAATAGTAGTATATAAAATCTCTTTATTATATGATACACATTCCAATTTGCCGTTTTATTTTAACATGATCCTGTATGCATTTGCCTTTGCTTATCTGATTTCCAATGTCTTCGAGATTTGATTTGCTGCTATACAAAAAGGATAAATGTATAATAACATCTTATCGGCATATATCGTTATTGCATATGCTTTTTTGGATATCTGTATTGCAAATGAATTGAAAGGCTTTTTAAAACGTTGCAATTAAAAAAAAACAAGTTTTTTTCATCCAATACTATTCGCAGATATTTTTTGAAAATATCAAACGTTGCATTATATAAACAAAACAAGTTTTTTTAGATGATAATATTAATTTAGTTTTACGTACTAACACTTTTTTTTTTACGAACTAACTTAATTCGATTAATTCTGTTACTGGAGTTTTTACCCACAATAATAGAGAAAATAAAGAAAACATTGATTGAGTATACGGTATACTACCAACTATCCTCTCAATTTTGTTGCCGAACAATTTTTTTAGCTTTTATCATACTATTTCTTTAGCTACCTCAACAAAGACATTGTTGATCAAAGAAAAAAAAAAGCTACCTCAATAAAGAAACTAGGCCTTCAAGGAGGAAAACAAGCAAATCCTTTTTTCTTCATAAATTTTGAAAACGCTAATTTGACAACTCCGAAGCCCAAATCATTTTATAATTTATACTGGGCTGTAATATACGGATATCATCAACACACGTTTCTCACATAATTTTTTGAACGTGCATGGATAGCTCAAATTAATGGTACCCAATGAAATAGTCTGCAGCTGCAAGTATGTAGACCGTGTTAAGCTTCCAAAAGAAATGATTAAATACGTTACTATGAGTCTATATATGATAACACCAAAAGTATGGACCGAGCAATATAAAATAGATGACCTTGAGACCATAACCGAATTACCATTTATTAGAAAACTGTCTATATCCTCAGTGAGGTTTATCTCCAAGTTTCCATCTCTTTCATCTTTCTTAAATACGGTGACATTTTTTGTCTTTGCATATGACCATTTTTTTTTTCTTTTGTTAAAAGCATATGACCAAAGTTTCTAACTATACTATCCTACTATTGCTCTTGCATGATCTTATATAGTTTGGTGTCTTGTGATTCAAAATATGAAGTTTTATGCAGAACTATTTGTTTTCTTTTTCCTTTTATACCATTTATTCTATGATATTCCGCTGATACTTGACTCGATTTGAGGTTTTTTTTTTTTTTGCCATACATTTTTCAAAAAAAAAATGGTCCACATGAGTTTCAGAATTTAAGGTAAAGTTATAAAAAAAATATCCTGTTTACTTTCACTTTTAATAAATTAAGTTACCCAATACAGTGTATTATTACTGAATCAGCAGCATTACTTTTTTAATTGGGTTCCACAAATGAGAGCATATAATTCCTTATGTGGGAAACAGGATTCGAACATCAACGCCTAATATACATGTTGTCGGATCTGTGGCGAATGACTAAGCCAAAAACAATGACATGGACACATTATCATTAAATTGATCTCAAAGCTAGTAACGATGCATACCGTCTATGCAAGAATGTTTATGTTACTTGTCAGATGAGCAATCGACGCTAAAACAATTTTTTGAATAAACTTGTTTTAATTTTGTTCTTTTTTTTTACTGCTGGAATGTATAATATTTGATGATCTCACACTCAAAAAAAAAAAAAAAAAAAAAAGTCCTCTCAGAATAGATATGAACCGGACGATGTATAAACCAATCACTTCGTTGGTATATAGAGATACTTAGGAGCACATTGCTTATGGGACGAGGCAGCAAAGGAATTGGTCTAGTGAGGGACAAGTATCTAAAAAAAGTATACAACGACACATATTTTTTAGCTCAGTAAGCAAATCTTCAGATTTATTCATTCACGATTTTATGCTGCATATATTTATATCTGACACGCATTAAAGAAAAAAAACATCTTATGCTATAAATTAATTAGACATGTGCTATAATTAATCCTTGTGGTCTAAATATGTGTCTCTTTAACAAAAAAAACATACTTGTATATATCACATAAGTGGTGAAATTGTCTATAATACATTTATATTTGCTAGAATATTTTACTTTAACTTTCTTTTTTTGTATTGTTTTTTACCGCTTTTAACTATTACGATATCGTTTATCACTTTTTATATTCGTTAAAAAAATAATATAGTTTTGTCTCACCAATCGTATCATATATATAATAGTTTTTATTGTTCATTGTGTGATGCATAAAATTCAGGTCACACAATTTGACAGTAAGAAACAGATCTAGTGAAAAAACTTTTTCTAATAATTATGTCAAACATCCTAAACGTGTTCAGTCACAAACATTGATATGAACAAACTACGTCCAATTAATAACTACAGAACAAGAACGCAGCCAACTTGCCTATTCAAGAAACTATAATGCTCTTTATTTAATACGTTTTGAAATTATTAAAGAACCCAATATATTACTCGATGATTGATCTAGCTTTTTTAAGTTTCCTTTAGTTCTAACTAATGAGGATATAAAGAAGGAGCACTATCAAGTTTGCATTACAAAAGACTCAAATTACGAACCAAGCCGCATTTCCCGTCCAAGAACGTCACAACCAAATTAAGCTTGACACTCTTAAACAATTATTGCATCTCTAAAAAAAAAAAATTAATAATTGCATCTCTATTTTTACTTTATTCTCATTTTGATTCGTCAAATATAGCAATGACAGATTAAAAAAATCGGTCCATCTTCTACAGCAGAAATACTTGGAAGGTAATTAGAATCATAACCACAAGCATGGATAAAACAGAACCATAGTTAAACCGAGTCATCAAATTGACTAACCTGGCCTCTTTTTCATTGAAACCCGAACAATTCTTGTTATTCATTTAAGATTTAACTGGTGGTTTTTGTAAGAACAGTAATTTATTAGATGAATAATGTCATTCGTTTTAATAGAATTTTCATTGCAATATATTCTATCAGAAATGAAATAAATATTCCCATTCATTTTTCTGCGTTTGGAAAGTGGAATAATTTTTCAAGAGGATCGGTTATTCATGTAATGGAATAAGAATAACCAAACATTCGATCGAAAGTACTTAAATACCTAAATGCTTGTCTTAAAATATATCTAAGATATAGGATCCAAGATATCCGAATATCATATATGAAAAATTCAACATACATTGAATATTCGAATTTTTAATGAAGAGACGGACTATGCATAAACTTTGGAAAGGTCTTTTGGGATAGTCCGATTGGAAAAGTACCATAGTCTGAGTAAGTTTTTAAATGTTTGTCCGAATCTAAAGACATGTATATGTTTTGGCTTATAACCTTTTAGTTACAATAGAAAGGAAGTTATTGTGTACTGAATTTTTCATCTGATATCGGTGATTTGCTACATCTGATCTAGATAGAAAAAAAAAGTTATACTTTGAGATGAATCCAAAACCCTATGCTATGGGGGTTATATTAGTCTATAAATGTTATTAGTTACCGTCTCTCTGTAGCTCTTCCTCCATAAAGAGTTGTAATATTAAAAAAAAATAAGAGAGAGATAAGTTAGTGTGAATTGTGGAAGTAATTAACAGCTAGAATTCCAACGTGTAGGAAGATAGTGAATGAAACACACATAAAACCAATTAAACTTAGTCATGATGAGAGGGAAGCATGAAACTAATCGGCGATGGTTAAAGGTCGGCCTCATCTCATGTCTGTGTCTTATCTCATATAATAATCACCCACAATATCTGTACATGGTCCTCGTCAGATTTCACTCATTTTGTATCATCGAGAAATTATGCAGTACTAGTTATTGGCAAGTTTTTTATTGCTCCATATTTCCATACTATATTATAATTTAATAATTTACTTTGTAAAGATATATTTGTCAGATTCACCAGGTATTAGGAAAAAAATCCGACTATTGGTTTCGAAACTTTATTGTATGTAATATGAATACGTGTCAACGTGATGCATGTATTAATGTATAGATACATACATCATATCGATATCCTTTCAAGAATATATAGATCATAAATTAAAATAATGTTTTTACAACTAATGCAACGTGTATTTGAAAAAATAAATAACCATGTGATAAAATATAAACACACAACATCTATTTTAATAAGTTGAAATTTGTAAACATCCATCTACTAAAACATAAACACACAACATCTACTTTGTGGAATAACATAAACTTTACTTGACGGCTACATATACACGAAACATGCATGATTAACATAGCTCCTTTAACAAAAAGAAGTATATATGACTAGAAGAAGAAAGAAAAAGAAATGATAGAAGATAGAAATCAAAAGCGTGCAAGAATTATATATACTATGATATGGGCTCCAACTAGAGATCACTTGTTGACAAAGAAGGAAGAAAAAAGAGAGAGAGATCACTTTGGAAACAACAATGGCGAACAAAAGGACAAATATATGCCACGTCATCCCCTCCATCCACCCCACGTACCTTTATGTCATTTCTCAAAGAAAAAATCAGGTTCATTATGAATTTTTCTTTTTATTAATTAATTATCAACTATTTTAAATTATTTGGTTATCGTTTCATTATCGTTTTTCTTATAAATAGGGTCTTTAAACCTTCCAATAAGTCACATATAAAACGGCGTCACAAAAAGAAGATAGAAACTTCGATAAGTTTTGAAGAAGAAATGGAATGGAGAGAATGTTATTTAGATGTGATCTTGGTGCCGCTAGGGCTAATGGTGTATGCATCTTACCATGTTTACTTGTGGCATAAGTTACGTACACAGCCTCTCACCACTATCATCGGCACTAACGCTAGAGCTCGCCGTTTCTGGGTCGCTTCCATCATCAAGGTAACTTCAATTTTCTTATATAAACATCTTCACACACATAAATATATGATCCTATATGTATTTGATTAAATAGGACAACGAGAAGAAGAACATCTTGGCCGTTCAGACGCTTAGAAACTGCATAATGGGGTCGACTTTAATGGCAACAACATCGATCCTCCTCTGCGCGGGTCTAGCTGCGGTTTTAAGCAGCACATACGCAGTGAAGAAGCCTCTAAACGACGCCGTTTTTGGAGCTCGCGGAGAGTTCATGGTGGCTCTCAAGTACGTCACGATCCTCACCATCTTCCTCTTCTCCTTCTTCTCCCACTCTCTCTCAATTCGTTTCATCAACCAAGTCAACATCCTCATCAACACTCCTTTTCCTCCTGAGGAGTTGGAGGATGAGATGATGATGACGGCGGAGGAGTACGTGGCGGAGTTGCTAGAGAGAGGGTTTGTTTTGAATACTGTAGGGAATCGGTTGTTCTACGCGGCGTTGCCTTTGATGCTTTGGATATTTGGACCGGTGCTTGTGTTTTTGTGCTCAGTCGTGATGGTTCCTCTTCTTTATAACCTCGATTTCTTCTTCTTCGGTAAAGAAAGAAAAAAACTCGATCAAAAGTCTAGTTTTGGATCTGTGTAGAATCGAGTTTTCGTCAGTAGAACAAGTGCTTGTAATTAAGTGATATTATCGTCCTATTGGTTACGGCCAGGACAACTGAACGCATGAAGAATTTACATGGAAGTTGAAAATTTCGAAGATTATAGTTTAGCTTTCAATTTTAGATCTTTCGATTAAGAAAAGAAAAAAAAAATCTTACTATTATGCGTTATAATTATCATAGATTAGGGTTTTTCGGCCGTATGTATTTTGTGTGGTGTAATATATGTCACGTTTTGGTTTATTGAGCGTTATTATTGGCATTTCCATGTGGGTGACTTTATAACGTATCAGCATATCGCACAGCTCTCTTGGTATGTACGTTTTTTATTCTGTTATAGCTAGTGTTTATAATGCATGTGGCTTACGTTGGGCAAGAAACGGGACAAAAAATGTGATGTTCACATTTATTCCGTGCATTAGTATCTGTCTTAGTTAGTTTAGTTTTTTTATTTATTTTTAGTTAGTTTAGTTGTTATGTTATGTGTTAGGAACCAGTCGTCACGAGCCTATATATATAAATCCTCCCTAGGACAATGTAGAAACATACCTACACGGCTACACGATTATTTTCTCTGCGTAGTATGAAATCAAAATGTTTAGAACTCGTTTAGAGATGTCAATTCATATTATGATGCTATATAGCTAATTATATCCGAATCTAGTTCTGAAGCCTATGTTCGCCTAAATTAAAATTATTTGTTAACTAACTCTTATTTTCATAGATATTTTCAATTTTTGTTAGATTAGGTATAGAAAAAGCTACTTCATGCTACAAATAATTACAATTTTACCGATGGAAATTTTCGTAGTTAAAACTTTATGGATCCGTTGCAAACTAGCTTTGGATTGGTAATAATAGCCACTAATTTGTAGTTACTGACCATTTAACCACGAGATAGCCAATTATTAATGCTGGCAAAAATACTATGGGCTGTCCTTAAATGGGCCTAAATTCTCTTTTTCTTCATTTTAATTGAAAGCCTTTTATCAAAAAAAAAAAAACAAAAAAAAAAATGTCGAGAGAATATGACGAAGGCATTTGAAGAATTGAAGTAGAAGCTCAAGCCAAGGATAAGATGATAGATTACCTCGAAAAGCAACTAAGGAAGCAGACTGTCTCTGTAATGATTTAACAAAACGTAACCACGTACAACATAAAGTTTGGAAGGTCACTGCACTGTTTTGTGTTTGATCAGCATCATACCTTACTCACTTGGAAATTTGTTTTACTAATTTATAAGTTAAAAGAAATCATAAAACTATAGTTCTTTTTTGTTTTAATGTGAATCATATATAGACTATAATCTTCTTCCCAGTTTTATTTTTTTGGGAAACTTAGAGAAGAACAAAGAATTGTGAGGCACTGAGGCTGATGAGTGATGATTCGATGAGACCGCAACTTTGGAGTATATTACCAATAGTTCGATTCATTTCAATTAGGCTTTGCTTCATATACGGGAGATTATAACTAGTTATTAATGAAAGGATAAATTACGTTAATGTCATTGCTTCTGGTCTGAGTTGGCATACTCCACGTACCACGTATATATTATTTAGTAGTTGCTAATTAATTATTCTTTGTTTTGTTAAAACTATTATAATTTGGTTAATGTCAAAAAGCAAATGATAGACCAGACACATCTCTGATAATCCAGCGGTACTTATTGTCATGATTATGTGATCCTAATCAATCGTATAGATTTAGCTATCGCGAATCGTGATTCCAACCTTTACATAAATTCTTTTAAAATTAGGGTAAACTGTGTTGGATCAAGCAAAATAATAAGATATACTTATAAAATTGTTAACGTGCCGGTGTTGCTTGGAGAGAAAAACAAAGATTCTTAAGCTCTCAGGCAATGTTATACATTGCAAATTTCGTTGAATAAATAAACAAACGAGTATCGAAAAATTTAGAATAGAAGTTTGCTTAATTTAACGAGAAATTAAATGGCACTCGCACTGCTGGACCATACATATCCCACAAAGTATGGTGTGCATTGATGATAGATGATAAATACACATTTCCTACATACATATATACTTGTATACATATATACTTGTATACATATATATATATAAGAAAATCTTGAAAATATAGAGCACATCTTCATTTTTCATACAGTATAAGAATATGTATTGAAAGTTTGTAACACATTCGGATTAATTTTTTGTTTGTTTTTCTGAAGTTAAGCCGGACGTAGTAAAATTATTACTCCACTCATTAGCAGGCAAGTAGATGAATATCATAAATTTGAGATCTGATTGAATTGCTTTCGAAAAAGGACAATAATATCGACTGGTAAATGGTTGTCATATTTTACCGAAAAATATATAAAATTGATCAACCATTGGATTTACGCCACGTCATTAATGTGAAAATCCGATGGATGCCGCGTGTCATCGTCGGTCACGACAAACCCACGAAGCCATTAACCTCACGTTGTCAACACAAACAAGTACTTTTCTCTCGTCTTTGCACGCTTTTTTTCTCTGTCTAACACAAGAAAACAAAGTTAAGAAATTTCTACGGTCCATGGTCAAAAAAACACCTTCATAAATATATATAGAGAGATCGTGAGAGAGCAGAGAGGAAACGTTTCTCTTGTTTGTTGGAATCTCCGTCCCTTTTCGTTGATCGACGGTGGTGAATCTAGACATGGCGGCTGCGAAGCTCGTCGCTTTGTTACTTCTTGCCTTGCTTTTCACCACCAGCGTCTTCGCCGATGCTGATGAGCCGGAGATTTCTGAGGCTGCCGGATCCGATGGCTCTTCCAAGGTCCAACTGGATCAGCTTAATGCCAAGATCCGTGTCCTAGGTTAGTTAGCGACTTGCATTGTTCAGACTCTTCCCTCTGATCGATTGATTGCAAAGTTTTGATTTTTATTTTACTTTAATTCGTATTGAAATCGGAATCTGCATAGTTCGCATGTTTTTAGTTGGACGCTGATAGAATTACTGTTTCAGCTACTTGATGTGTTTCTTTTCTTATAGCATTGACTTAAATTAGTATCTTTTGGATCGATTTCAGATGTGAATCGTGTTAACTTGTCCCCAATCTCGAATTGCTTGCTATGGTTTTGTGGCATTTGCATAATCCGTCCTGTTTCGAGCTTGTTATAGCCTTTTTTTATTTGGTGAATGCAAATTATGGTTTTTGAGCTTTATGTTTTCTTTTTGTTTCGTTTTGAAGAATCCCAAATCGATGAGAAAACCCGGGAAATTCAGGGCAAAGATGAGGTAGTAGCAGAGAAGGAGAAACTTCTCAAAGAAAAGGAAGACAAGATTTCTTCCTTGCAGACTGAAGTCTCATCACTACAAGTATGGATCTTATATAGTTTCAGTTTCATCTACTTGTTTGGAACGTGTCGTAAATTGTTTTCATGTTTGGTTTACACCTGATCTGTGTGCTTTCACTCCTCTCCAGAAAAAGGGATCATCAGATTCTGCAAAACAGTTGGGAAAGGCTCAAGCGCGAGCTGCTGAATTAGAGAAGCAGGTGGGACTTTAAGTTCAAGAATTCAATCTATTTATATGGCTAGAATTTGCAAACGGATATCTGATTTTTTTGTGATGCTACTTCTGCCATTCAGGTAGAGGTACTCAAAAACTTCTTGGAGCAAAAAAACAAGGAGAAAGATTCCACTGAAGCTCGGACTAATGAAGCTGAGAAAAAACTAACTGAACTAAACTCAAGCCTTGACAAAGTATGTTTCTTTACATCTCTCGTTTCACTTTTGCATTACACTGTTTCATTTGTTTTTTTCTCTAAGGGGCATGGTAAATGCTTAGTTACTTTTTTAATCTCAGCTTTAGCTAGTCTTTGTTTAAGGTTGATGTCAAAATATCTTCATGTTCTAAGCCTCGTCATTTATGCTATGTTATTACCATTGCAGTTTCCATTCTCAGCTATATTATATCTCATTAGGACAGCTCCTTGCATGATTTGATACTCGTGTTTGATCTAAATTCGGGCTTGAGTTGTATGGGAATTCTTTTGAACAGGTTTCATTATGCAATCTGATTAGACCATCAGAACTTTTTTACTTCCCTCCTTTGAACTATACCGTCGACAATGCTTCTTTGGATATGTACTTTTGGTTGAGCCAATTCTTATAGTAATGTCCTGAAGATTTTAATTATAGTATCTGATGTCTTGCAGCTTCAGAAGACAAATGAAGAGCAGAAGAACAAAATAGGAAAACTTGAACGTGCTATTAAGATAGCTGAGGTACAGTAACCTCTTATTAAATTAGATTTCTATGCCTTTGGTTTCTGCCTCACATATAGCTTTTTTCCAAATTTTAAATTTCAGGAAGAAATGTTGAGGACAAAGCTTGAGGCAACCACAAAGGCTAAGGAACTGCTGGAGGTATTGGTTTGACACAGTTTTACATTTGGCTGTCTCTGAAGCTATTATAGCAGTAGATATTTCACTGTGTGGGAAATTAGCAGAGCCTGGAATCTGGAATTCAGCAGAAAGCTAATATCAATTGTTTTATTTACTCAGGCTCATGGTTCGTGGCTTCCCCCTTGGCTTGCTGTTCACTGGTTTAAATTTCAGGCAAGTTTTATGCTGGCCTTTTTACAGTTTTGTAATATAGCAGTTTTTTCCCCAATTAACATAGGGAATTTCATGTACCCGTAGACTTATACCGAGACACATTGGGAGGCCCATGGGAAACCTGCTGTGGAGACAGTAATTCTAAAGGTACTGTTTAAATTCTGTCCTATACTCCTATTGAGATTTATGCCTCTAAACAGTATGAGAGCGTCTGGCTAATGAAGTTTACTTATTATTGAGTAGGTGACGGAAGCAAAAGCTCAAGCTGAAAAGTGGGCTGAACCACATGTTGAAAACGTTAAAACTGTTAGCATCTTATTGGCAATTTTTTTTTTGTAGTAAATATCTTTGACATTAATCGAATGCCTGCATTTTTGATGAGTCACCAATTTTTAGAGTTATAATTCGCTATGTTTTATGACACTACTTGCAGAAATATATTCCAGCCATCAAGGAAACCGTTACTACACATGTTGAGCCACACGTCCGAACACTATCCATCAAAGCTAAAGAGGCTTACCATGCATCAAAGAGTGCTGTTTCCCCTCACATTGTCACGGTTCAAGAATTTGTAGACCCCTATTATCAGGTATAGTGTCTTTATCAGTTTATTCTTCCACTGATAGGTTTGGTACACAATAATCAGCTAATATTTACGGATGTAAACTTAATGCTTGTTACAATTTCCAGGAGGCCAAAAAGTTCAGCAAGCCATATGTCGACCAAGTGGCCACGACCACGAAACCACATGTTGATAAAATGAAGGTTGCCATGAAACCTTACACAACCAAGGTGATCATCGTCTATACAGAGTTCCTTGAATCCGCCACAACTTATCACCATCAGGTCTGAAACCAAAACCATTCTGATGTATACTAAAAATAAATCTGAGTTATTCCACTTCTTGGACTCATCAAAAAGTATGCTCGACTTTTAAAGCTAAAATCTGTGTTCATCTGTGAAGGTCCAAGCCCATATCGAACGAAAACTGAAAGACCATGAGCTGACGGAGCCTTTTGCTACCAATGAGTTTGTTTGGTTTGCGGTATTTGCCTAACTTTCTTATAGAACGTACTCTGAGACTGCATCCTTTATGTGTTTCCTCTCTAACTTCAAATCTAATATCTATCCACTGTAGGCCTCTGCATTGTTGGTATTTCCCATCTTCGTTGCTTACAAAGTGCTCTGTTCTCTCTTCTGGCAAGTCTTTTAATTAATCCATTTAGTCATTTTATGTAATATTCTTAATCATAGAAATATCTCATATGATTTTTTATCGCAGCACAAAGACAAAGAAACCTGTTAAACACCCTCATCACCATGGTCGTCGTAAGGCCAAAAGGGGTCACACTGACAAGTGATATTCATTGTTCCACGCTCTCGAAATAGTCGAGGTACACTCTGACGTTTAACTTTGCTTGACATTAGCGACATTGAGTAGGTTATCTGAGGAACATCTTCTCCCTTAAAAGTATTCTAGTTATGAGTTTTCTAGCTTCCATCCTCAGAGGAAATCATGTAGTCTAGTTAGTGTGAAATTAAACAAATATGTAGTGTTAGTAACAGCCAAACTCAGATTATCGATTGTCGCTTATCTGGCTGGAATGTGGTTTTGAGTATCTGATGCCACATAACACTAGGTGATTATGTGTCGCTTCCATGCTCATCGTTGTATCTTATTCCGTTGCTTCTTAATCGCTCCAGGTCACGAGGTTAAAACGCCATTGTCGTTGGACTGTTCTAAGGTCAGGTCACCGGACAGGTTGCTTGTTGAATGAAGGGAAAGTCTCGAGTTGGTGTCTGATGGGTGTTTAGAGGCTCTTTGTGCACAAGTATTGACTTCTTTCCTTTACTATATTGTATTGTTTTGGACAATTTATTTCAGTATTTTTACACAGAAGATTAGACATTACTAGAGAAATTCTAGCAACTTGGTTGTATTTTAGTGTATTTTTCTATTTCACGTGGATATATATTGCGATATCTTTAATTTCATTCGCAGTCTTTTCTTTCTCAACTTAACTTTATGCTTATTTCATTCATATTCCATTAAACTCTAGCATGGTTCTCTCTCTTCCTCAAATTATTTTCTTACAAAATGAACTCTTGGTCCCTTCATAAATTCATCAAAAAGTTTTAGCCAACCTTGAAAAACGCAAAACGTGGAAGAGATAATGAAGAGAAATATTGGAACTAACAATTCATCATAACTAGAGTATCGAGAGGCCAACAACAAGTCTTGGGACCCGATTTGAGTCAAGAAAGAAGCATGTATCTATCTTAAAGGCACTTTACCGTTTCCACTTCCACTCGATTTTCTTGTTTATAAACATCGCCACTTCCACTTCCTCTAACACCCCAAAGTCACAGTAACTTGGTACAAAAAAAATGTCGAATACCAACGAGCAAGAAAACGCCACCAGGACAAATGTGAAAAGGAAGAGATTCACTGAGATGGAAGTAGATATGATCATGCCTGATCCATCTCCAAAAGGTAACAACTATTACTCAGCCTTCGAGATGAATCTTGAGTGTGCAAAGAAAGTGCCATCCACCAATAGAGACCAAAGGGCAACCTTTTACCTCGGAGGGATCTGTTGCTTATTTCCGGGAATCGCAGAAGAGCTTCAAGCCGCTGTTCGTTCGATGGGTAGGAGATTGACAATCATAAAGATTCCTTCAGATGCCGCAAGAAATGGTTTAACTGTCCCACCAAAGATTATGGATGGCCCAAAGGCAAGAGCTATCTTTGGTTACTTAGTGATCATGCTTTACAAGAATGTCAACGAATCAAACTTTAGAGAATTTTCTAACAAGCGTTTGAAAGCACTTCGTGCTGTCGCTAGCTGTATTGAAAAAGGATATATCTCAGTGTTCAATGATGTGGAAGATGCTATCTGCTATCGAAACTCGTATGGTCAGAATCATCAGATCCGTAAAGCTGTTCTGAGTACTGTCCTTGATACCGTCAATGGCGACCGTCATTTCTCTAGTGTTAGTCTTTATGTTGCTAATTTCCTCTCTTGGACAGACATGGCAGGATATCATGTTGTCGAAGAATGTCTTGTTTATCCTGATTCCCCTGTTCTCAAAGCTCCTGAGCTAGCAACTGAAGTAAGCAATTGGAAAAAAGCAGATCAAGCAATCATGGAAACTGACTCGCCTCAGTATTACAGGATCTTGCATGAGGACCCTGCGAGCTGCTCTATACTTAGAAGAGCAAACTTTCCTACTCTCATCGCTGTTGCAGAGAAGTTGAAGAATAGAGTGCTTGGTGGCAGCAACAAGGTTGTGAATGCAGAGAGATCTGATCAAGTAGACTACTATTATGATATGCATGTCAAGTACTACGCCTCTGGCGGAGTGTGTGAAGCCACCAAGCGTATTCTCGACTACTTTGAAGCAAATTCTGAGTCAATAGCGAAGCATCTGTTTGGTTGGGGATAATGTTTCATAAATGGGTTTCTACGTACTCTTTGTCCCACATTCCATAGTTTTCTGTCTCTTTCCTTATGGCTTTTAGGGTCTGATTTCATTCTACATGGCGTCCTGTTGTAATCAGATATTTTAATATGTTGCTTCTTTTGAGTTTCTACTGTTATATTTACAATGATACTCATTAAAAAATTGAAGGAGGAGTTTCAAAAACAGAAAAACAGAGCATGACAGCTCAAAACAAACACAATTGCTCCTAACATGTACTAAAACATAGCTGAGAGCCTGAGACAAAGAAAGAGTTAGCCCAAAGATTTCTTCTACGCTTGTCTTCTTCAATACGCGTTTTGTTTATGAATTCTAAAAACTGATAAACCTAAACAAACCGTTCTTGGGGTAAAAAATAGTAGATCCTTTGTGGATTGGTTTTGATGGTACATCATACTTTTTTAAAGATTCCTTAGAACACTATGGTAATTGAAATCAATAATTTACAATTGTGTAGAATTATAATTGGCTGACTTGTCTTCCCAGTTTCCCATTATTGCTGACTTGTCTTCCCAGTTTCCCTTCTACTGAAAACGTCTTGCCGTTTATCGATTCGGCGGGGTTAATGAAAACGGAGTGCTGTGTGTGTGGTTCTTAGAATACGACATCGTTCTGTCACTAGTTTTAAAACTTTTGCATGTAATTAAATTGGAAATAAATCTCCATAATTTATTTCTTTAAATTTTCTGATTTACAAATCTACTAACTCATCAAAGTAAATTCTAATTGCAATAATCTCTCTTTTCTTTCCCAAAGAGCTCCATTTCTCAATACTTTGCTCTTTATTTTTCCTTGGAAGTAACTATGAATTAGTTGTTCAAATAAAAAAATATGAGTTGTTCAAAGGTTTTTTCCACCAAATAAATATAGTTGGATTAATTACCAAAAGAAACAAAAATTAATAATATGGATTAAGGATTATGATATTAGTTAAAAAATAATTAGTTGAAAATTGAAAAAGAGAAGTCCGTTCGTTCCTCATTTGGAGCTACAGTGACCGTTTCTAGTGCTCAGAGAGAGAGAGAAAAAGAGAGAGAGGCCCTTTGGATTTGTGGGGGATTAGGGACATCAGAGGATTCTTCGATCTCCAGATTCTTACTTGAGGGATTCTTATTCGTTCACCTGCAGTTGTTCTTATCCTCCGCTTATTCCGCCGAGTGCCGTGGCGGCTGCTCTGCGCCACTGGTGATTTTGATGGTTCGATCGATCTTTTGATGTTCGTCTTCTTCCTTACGCTCTGAATCCATTTTCTGTCTTCTTTCCTTTCTCTTTTATTTAAATACCTGTTTCATTGAGCTCGATTATGATTATATCAACGCTTTACCAGTTTCTATCTTCTCTACGGTAATTTCGACGACAACGACACTGATGATCTTTGCCACGCGCATCGAAAATTTGAATTACATTTCCCGATTATAGGAATTGAGTCTTTTGGATGTGGTTCAAATGATATTTGGTGGTTTTGTTCTTCAATCTCATATTTTCATTGCTTGATGTTCTGTTTTGACAAATTGAATCTGGATTCAATTTTCAATTTGCACATTGCAAGCTCTCAGTGATTAATGGCTCTCTTATGTTCAGGGATTCTGAAGAGTGAGACTGTTAAAGAAGACTATAAGCTGGATATGATACTTCAAACAGTAGCTTAAGAGATATTGCGGTTATGTCAGAGTCTCGTCAAAGGCCTCCTTTTAAGGGCCCGAGATGGATTATCACTTTGGTTGTTCTGGTTACGGTCGTTGTCATCACCGCATTCATATATCCTCCGCGGAATTCTGTGGCATGCTATATGTTTTCTGGTCCTGGGTGTCCTTTATACCAACAGTTTTTGTTTGTACCTTCAAGGGAATTGACTGACTCTGAAGCTGCAGCTCAAGTTGTCATGAATGAAATCATGAACCTACCTCAATCTAAGACAGTAAATCCCAAGATAGCCTTCATGTTCTTAACACCAGGGACGCTGCCTTTTGAGCCTCTGTGGGAAATGTTCTTCCGTGTAAGAATTTCTTATTAAAATGTCCTTTAATCAGTTGGAGTTTCTTAGAGATGTAACTTTTTTGCCAAACGTATTTCTTATCCTACTTGACGAAATGGTGGTGGTTTTTTTTGTTGATTCAGGGTCATGAGAACAAATTTTCAGTATATGTGCACGCTTCAAAGAAAAGTCCTGTACATACAAGCAGCTATTTTGTTGGTCGAGATATTCACAGTCACAAGGTAAATGAGTTTGGTTACACCATTCAGTCGGTTTTATGCAGAAAATTTGATTAGTAGTGATTCCTATAGGTAGCTTTATTATGTTAATCTTGTGCAGGTTGCTTGGGGTCAGATATCCATGGTTGATGCAGAAAGAAGGCTATTAGCTCATGCTCTTGTTGATCCTGATAATCAACACTTTGTGTTGCTTTCAGATAGGTGATTGAATCATTGTTTCTTTCATATCAAATATACTAAGGTCTTGATGTAATGCTTTACTAATCCTACCCTTACCATCTTCTCCTTGTTCTTTGGCAGTTGTGTACCGCTATTCGACTTTAACTATATCTATAATCATTTGATCTTCGCGAATCTCAGCTTCATTGATTGGTAAGTTGTAATATTATGCCTACAGTTTACTCATGCGGTTGAACCTCTTTTATGTCTCGCTGTCATCCTGTCTTCTCTGGTATTAAGTATCTTCATCTTGCATTTTTCCAGTTTTGAGGATCCTGGACCACATGGATCTGGTCGGTATTCACAACATATGCTGCCTGAGGTTGAAAAGAAGGATTTTCGGAAGGGGTCACAGGTATGCGTTAATGTGTTATGTGATTAGATATCATATTTTCCCCTTTCTTCTTCCTGTAAAATGTTTATATTAGAAGTTTGTAGGAGGGATTTACAGTTCAGACAAAAACAATGGTCATGTTCTTATTGTAGTCATTGATGTTACCTTTCGTCTCTCCCTGCTATCTTAATCATCCCTCACTTTGCTTCTCATTCCTGATAATGATGGCTGAATTTCTTTTCCAGTTAGTTCTATATAAGCTTGACATTTTCCTGTGCGTCTTTATAATCATCTTTTTCAGTGGTTTTCAATGAAGAGGAGACATGCTATAGTCGTCATGGCGGACAGCCTTTACTACACCAAATTCAAGCTTTACTGTAGGGTAAGCAAGCCTTAAATTTCATGTGTTCTCATATTCACATATATTTGTTTATAACCAGCCAGCCATTTCTTGTAGTATGTCCTAATATTCTATCTCGTGACACTTTTTTCTGCAAATCTCCCATAATATTTGTGTTCTGCATATTTGGTGATCAACTAAGTCATCTAGTCAAGTTAGCAAGTGATCCCCCCTCATTGAGATTGTACCTTATTACAAAGTGGTTATGCTGTGTGATGTTCAAACAGAACTCATGTGTTTTCCTTTCTTTATAGCATAGAGACGATATGTTGGAATACTGAGACATGTTTTGTTGTCATGGAATTTCACTATTGATCTCTAATTGTTAGCATTTGTATACTTAAGCAGAATTTTCCTTGACGGCTTATACTAATTTTTCCACAGCCGAATATGGAAGGACGCAACTGCTATGCGGACGAGCATTATTTCCCAACTCTTTTCAATGTCAGTGTACTGCTTGCTTGTGTCTTCCTCTTATTACTCATTTTCCTCTAACTTCATCATAATCTCTCCGCTCATGATCTCTTTCTTTCAGATGATTGATCCAGATGGAATAGCAAACTGGTCAGTGACACATGTTGATTGGTCAGAAGGCAAATGGCATCCGAAACTGTACAATGCAAGAGACATCACTCCTTACCTCATCAGGAAAATCAAGGTTCCTCTTGTTCTTCTCTTTCTCAAAGCTCAGTTAGATTTATCTTTTCTGCTATCTTAGTTTGTGGTTTTAATCTGATATGCAGTCTATCCAACTTGCTTACCATGTCACAAGCGATTTAAAGGTAAAACACCGGAGCCTTCTTCTTATTACCATGATTCTTGGAATTTCTGTGACTGATCCATAACATCCTCTATGCAGAAAGTGACGACAGTAAAGCCGTGTCTATGGAAAGGAGAGCAACGTCCATGTTACCTATTTGCTCGGAAGTTTAATCCTGAAACTCTGGACCGATTGATGTATCTCTTCCCTAACTACACCTCGCTGGTTTGAAAGGCTTATCAGATTCTGGATTGTCCGGTTTGGTCTGTGTTAAGCTCTTACCAAAGCATACACCTTGTGTGATAAATATTAGGACCATTCATATTGCTGTTATTCAAAGTTGGGTTTGAGCCTGGCACTGACAAGAACAAGAACTGCTCTGGTGTTTTTTTTGGTTTATGGTTAACAAACATTAGCGTGCTAGCATGCGAGGTCCATGACAATTGTTATAGGTGGTTTGCTAGAGTCCTTTACCTCGTGGTATCGAATAACCATGTGGCTATGCCTTTTCTTCTGTTAGAAGGTGAGACCCAAATCGCTTTAATCCCACAAACATCTGGTTTAGCTTCTTCTTCACATATAATTGCGTTGTTATCTAATCTATCTGATGCTCGACATCTTTTCAATACTTCTCTTTGTCACACTGTCTCCAAACTGAATGGAAGTTGAAGGCGAGGAGGAGCTCTCTTTTTTTAACTGTCTTTCATCATCAGGAGAAGCTATGAGCTTAAATGCTTCCTTAATTGGTTCTGCAACTAGACATCCTGAACCAATTAGACATCCTGAACCAACATTGTGTTTTGTATTTGATCATCTAAGTTTTGTATTTGACTTTTTCTAATGGATTGATATAATTCCCAAAAAACAAACAAAAGCTGAATAAAAACGATCGCCAAACTATGGCCCGGATAACAAACCCATTAATTTAAATTGGACTAACATAAGGCCCACGTTTAATAAATGGAAACTAGAAAAAAAGTAAAGTTATGTTAACTAAAAAAAGGAAATTAGGCGTTATAAAAAAGGAAATCAGCCAGCTGGCACCGCCGTGAGTAGTGTCTATAAAGAAAGGAAAGCTTATGAGAGAGCGTCAGAGACTCAGAATTTTGTTTTGCCATCTTCTTTCTCTGTTTGGCGTATTTCTCTTGATCGCTATCTCATGACGAAAGACGATTTGTTTATCACTGTAAGAATTCTTCCAATTCTCTTGATTTTTAGGGTTTATTAATTTAACTATTATCAGTTCTTTCTCTGTTTCGCATGTTTCTCTCGATCGAATCGTTCATGCCCGAAGAAGTTTTGTAGCAATAATCACTGTAAGAATTCTTCCAATTCTCTTGATTTCTAGGGTTTCTAAATTTCACTATTATCATGTTTTTTGTTTTGTTCTTTTGGTTTTCTTTTCGTGGCTTTGATATTTGCAAAACCAAACGAATCGCGACTCTGCGTTTCAAAGTTTTCTGAGAATTATTACAAGTTCGTTCTTCTTCTTTTTTGTGTTACTTGATTTTGTTTAAGAGGGTTTGGTTTCCGTTTTTTGTTTTGCTTTTGTAGCGCTTTCGATACTTAGATAAAGCGTGAAATTGTTGCGATCAATTGTGGTTTATTGCTCTGTTTTTTGCTGTTTTGTTTATTTTTTTCAAAACCCAAGAGAGATCATAGGCAGACACTCAACTATTAGTGTTCTGTCAGATTCTTTCTTGGGGACATTGTCCCGTCGAGTTGGCTTATGAGGGATTTTGACCTGAGACTGAAAACCGATCCTTTACCCACGGCTTATTATTTAGACAAATATACTTTGGATTGGTTTCAGTTTTCGGGTTAAAGATCAAGTTACCCACGGCTTAAAACTTTAGTCTTTAGACTGAGACTTGAGACTGAACATTGATCCTTCTTGGTACACACGGCTTTAAAATCTCTAGACATATGGATCATGTTCAGTTTCTTGTTTCAGTCTTTAGACAACAGTTATTCACGGCTTAAAAAATGACAAGTCTTTAGACATAGACTTGAGGGACAAAACACTGGATTGGGTTATGTTTGGTGCAAGGAAATGGTACCATACGGCTTAAAATTGTAGTCTTTGGACTGAGACTTGAGACTGAATATTGATCCTTCTTGGTACCCACGGCTTGAAAATCTCTAGACATATGGATCATGTTCGGTTTCTTGTTTCAGTCTTTAGACAACAGTTACACACGGCTTAAAAAATGACAAGTCTTTAGACAGAGACTTGAGGGACAAAACACTGGATTGGGTTATGTTTGGTGCAAGGAAAATGGCACCATACGGCTTAAAATTGTAGTCTTTGGACTGAGACTTGAGACTGAATATTGATCCTTCTTGGTACCCACGGCTTGAAAATCTCTAGACATATGGATCATGTTCGGTTTCTTGTTTCAGTCTTTAGACAACAATTACACACGGCTTAAAAAATGACAAGTCTTTAGACAGAGACTTGAGGGACAAAACACTGGATTGGGTTATGTTTGGTGCAAGAAAAATGGTACCATACGGCTTAAAACTGTAGTCTTTGGACTGAGAGTTGAGACTGAATATTGATCCTTCTTGGTACCCACGGCTTGAAAATCTCTAGACATATGGATCATGTTCGGTTTCTTGTTCCAGTCTTTAGACAACAGTTACACACGGCTTAAAAAATGACAAGTCTTTAGACAGAGACTTGAGGGACAAAACACTGGATTGGGTTATGTTTGGTGCAAGGAAAATGGTACCATATGGCTTAAAACTTTAGTCTTTAGGCTGAGACTTGAGACTGAACATTGATCCTTCTTGGTACCCACGGCTTTAAAATCTCTAGACATATGGATCATGTTCGGTTTCTTGTTTCAGTCTTTAGACAATAGTTACTCATGGCTTAAAAATAACAAGTCTTTAGACAGAGACTTGAGGGACAAAACACTGGATTGGGTTATGTTTGGTGCAAGGAAAATGGTACCATATGGCTTAAAACTTTAGTCTTTAGGCTGAGACTTGAGACTGAACATTGATCCTTCTTGGTACCCACGGCTTTAAAATCTCTAGACATATGGATCATGTTCGGTTTCTTGTTTCAGTCTTTAGACAATAGTTACTCATGGCTTAAAAATGACAAGTCTTTAGACAGAGACTTGAGGGACAAAACACTGGATTGGGTTATGTTTGGTGCAAGGAAAATGGTACCATACGGCTCAAAACTTTAGTCTTTAGACTGAAACTTGAGACTGAACATTGATCCTTCTTGGTACCCACGGCTTTAAAATCTCTAGACATATGGATCATGTTCGGTTTCTTGTTTCAGTCTTTAGACAAAGCTCCTTTTGGTACCCACGACTTAAAAAATGACAAGTCTTTAGACAGAGACTTGAGATTCATAAACCAATCCTTAAGACAAAAGATTGGATTGGGTTATGTTTGGTGCAAGGAAAATGGTACCCACGGCTGAAAACTTTAGTCTTTAGACTGAGACTTGAGATTCGAACATTGATCCTTTTGGTACCCACGGCTTGAATATCTCTAGACATATAGATCATGTTCGGTTTCTTGTTTCAGTCTTTAGATAACAGTTACACACGGCTTTAAAAATAAAAAGTCTTTAGACAGATACTTGAGGGACAAAACATTGGATTGGGTTTTGTTTGGTGCAAGGAAAATGGTACCATACGACTTAAAACTTTAGTCTTTAGACTTGAGAGTTGAGACTGAACATTGATCCTTCTTGGTACCCACGGCTTGAAAATCTCTAGACATATGGATTATGTTCGGTTTCTTGTTTCAGTCTTTAGACAACAGTTACACACGGCTGAAAAAATGACAAGTCTTTAGACAGAGACTTGAGATTCATAAACTCCAATCCTTAAGACAGAGATTGGATTGGGTTATGTTTGGTGGAAGGAAAAGGGTACCCACGGCTTCATACTTTAGACTAAGACTTGAGATTCGAATATTGATCCTTCTTGGTACCCACGGCTTTAAAATCTCTAGACATATGGATCATGTTCGGTTTCTTGTTTTAGTCTTTAGACAAAGAAACCCACGACTTAAAAAATGACAAGTCTTTAGACAGAGACTTGAGATTCAAAAACACCAATCCCTTAGACAAAACATTGGATTGGGTTATGTTTGGTGCAAGAAAAATGGTACCCACGGCTTCAGGCTTTAGTCTTTAGACTGAGACTGAGACTGAAAATTGATCCTTCTTGGTACCCACGACTTGAAAATCACTAGACATATGGATCATGTTTGGTTTCTTGTTTCAGTCTTTAAATAAAGAAATACCCACGGCTTAAAACATTATAAGTCTTTAGACAGAGACTTATAATTTTAAACAATGGAAACTTGGATAATAAATATACAAGACGATGTTAATCTAACCGGATTTTGGATCCCGTCATTGATCGTTAGCGATTCCACAAATTCAACTTGTTTTTGCATCCTTATATAGATTTAGCATACAAGTTTCTGTTGAAAAAAATAAATACAAGATTCTTATGTTGGTTGATGGAAAATGGTACCCACAGCTTCAAACTTTGGACTGAGACTTGAGACTGAACATTGATCCTTCTTAGACATATGGATCATGTTTGGTTTCTTTTTTCAGTCTTTAGAGAAAGAAACAGTTACCTACGGATTAAAAAAGTCTTTAGACAAAGACTTGAGGTTCGAAATAACCAATCCTTTAGACAAAAGATTTTATTGGGTTATGTTTGGTTGAACGGAAATGGTACCCACGGCTTCAAACTTTAGTCTTTACTCTGAGGCTTGAGATTCGAACATTGATCCTTCTTGGTACCCACGGCTTGAAATCACTAGACATATGGATCATGTTCGGTTTCTTGTTTTAGTTTTTAGACAAAAAAACACCCTCGGCTTAAAACATTTTAAGTCTTTAGACAGAGAGTTATAATTTTAAACAATGGAAATTTGGATAATAAATTTACAAGACGATGTTGAACTAACCGGATTTTGGATCCCGTCATTGATCGTTAGCGATTCCACAAATTTAACTTGTTTTCGCATCGTTATGTAGATTTAGCTAGAATACAAGTTTCTGTTTAAAAAAATAAATATACAAGTTTCTTATGTTTTTAGAAAAGATTCCCAAAAAATTTCCATACGTTTAGCATGCTTCGAAGTTGTAAGAGGGTTCGTCGTTGTGTGGATTAGTGTAATTTGGATGAATAGACTTTAAAAAAGTAAAACTACATGGTTCAATTAGTTAAAAGATAAAGGGGATAATGGAAGATTGAAAGCAGAGAAAGATAGGTCAACAAAAATAAAAGAATATGTGTTGCTCTTTTTGTTTGTTATGGGATCAGGATCAGCCAATCAAAATTTCGCCAACTTGCTAATATGTAAAAGACAGACAAATAGAGTAACAGTGAAGATGGTGGTTGTGATGTGATGAAATGTATGCCGTTTAAGAAAAGTGAATATCAATTAGCTGAGATTTGTAAACTAAGAATGAACAAGTTCCAAAATATTTAGATCCAAAAGATCTTCCAATGGAGCTTGTTTGTGAAAATGCTAACTGAGATTTCTCCAACATGTACCCATTGTTGCAAAAGCTTTCCCTGCATTTTTATACAAACAAACAAACAAACAAATGTCACCAAAATGTATGAATGTTTGTTCACCATGAGTATGCGACTTATTAACATATTACATTTTAGCACTACTACATTCATATACTTTCAACTATCATCATATATTGGAAATTTGGATTGATGGCTAAAGTCATTATAAACTAGAAAAGGATTGGAGGATACTATTAGTAAAATCTCTTAAAAGTTCTCAGTTACCAAAAAGCTAAAAAGCTAGAAGGATATACAGACTTTTGTCTCTTAATAAATATGATATCAATTTATTTTGAGTAAAGAAAAAGCCAAATGAACTGGAATCAAAATAATGTAGGTCAAAAAAAGAAGAAGTGGAATTAAAAGAAAATCATTCTATCCCATCAAAACGGTAAGTAGCTGTGCGTTTCGAAGCACGTGGATGTTTCGTGATACAGCAGTAGCGCACTATTGGGCATTGAGACAATACAATAACCCCTGCAATCTAACGGTCAACCTTTTGAATAACCCTTGTAGGTTAAATCTCTACCGTTGGTTGGAAATTACTTTTCACAACAAAAAGTAAGAAACAGCGGTAAGACAGACAGAGAAGCTCGAACGGAGAAGAAGATTGTTTAGGCGAAACTCTGTTGCTGTCCGTATAATGGCGCCGAGGAAGAGTAAGGGAGATGGTGAAGAAAAGGCGAAACCTTTAACGACGACGGCGTCGTCTACAGTGACTCGGAGCATGGGCAGTCGAACTCGAAGTCAGACTCAACAAAACGGTGCTAAAGCGGCTGGATCCGCCACTAAGCCGGTGAAGCTAGCGTCCCCGAAGAAGGCGAAGAGGAAGAATTCAGCGATTGAGACTGGGAGAGCCAAGAAGGGAAAGAAGGAAGAGGAAGCAGTTGAGGAAGTTGAAAAGGAAGAGGAAGAGCCAGAGGTTGAGGATCCTACGAGAACGAAGATTGTTATAGAACACTGGTAATTTTTGCATAAATGTTTTCGATTTCTGTAGAGATAATTGATGGAATCGTAAGAGCAAAAATTTGAAATTGAATCTAAAAGCATAAAACTTTGGGGTAGTTGAACAATGTGTTGAGACTTGTGTGTCCGTGTGTAGCAGCTAGGTTTCTATTTTATATTTGTTAGGGTTTCATCTTTATTCTGCATAAGTTTTCGGTTTCAGTGATTAGTGGTTTCGTAAAGTATGCTGAGGGAAATGAAGTTGGGCCACTCATTTATCCTTTTATGTTTAGCTCGCATTCATAGTTTCACCATTTGTGAAGAGGACTTGACTATCTGCTTTCTGTGTGTGTTCTTGTCTTGCTTAAGCTGAATTACAATGTATAGTGGACATGTTCCTTCTACAAATGGGAGAGATTTGGAATTTGCTTCTATACTTATGTCTCAGCCTCACAAGAGTTTTTGTTTATGTTATGTTTTGGAAGTAAACAATGCAATGCTTTCAAGACAAGGGCTATTCAGGTGAAGGAAGGTTTGGAGGGAGCTGTTCCTGGCGTCAATGTGGCTCTGAATCCTGAAAAGGTAATGCTTTTTACTGCAAATGAATATATATTCATGAATGCTTGGTTTTGACTAATGCGGTAGAGCATACTTTTCTCATTATACATGATAAGATTTTCTTCTCCATTGCTAATTCTCTCTTGTGATGTGCTTGAACAGCCAAGGCGGGGTTGTTTCGAGATCCGGGAGGAAGGTGGCGAAACATTCATCAGTCTTTTGGTACAACTTTCATTCTTATATAAACAATTCTCAATTTGTCTCACTTCTGCATATGATATGTTCGGTTTGAGTAAAGGTTTATTGTTAGTACTAATTCTCATAACACCACCTATGCATATGAAAATGAGAACGATAATCAACTTGATCCTTATTCATTGCAAGATTGATACTGCTCTGCTTATAATGAAAACAAGTCACCAGGAATGACATTTGTGAACATCATAAGTTGGCTTTCCATCGCATGTTGAATGCTAATTTTAAATAAGAAAATATACATTGTGAATATGTTTTTGCCTTTCGATCTTAACTTAGACAAGAAAAAATGAAGATTATGTTTATCTCATTATGCAGGAGATGAAACGTCCATTTGCACCAATGAAGGCACTTGATATGGAAGAAGTCATCGAGGACATCATAAAGAAAATCAAATGAGGGACAGCTACAGACTGCAAATAGGCTTTTCTTGTGCCGATTCTGCCTCAGTCTCAGTTTAACCAATTAGGTTTCTGTAGAAAACTTTCTAGAGCAATGTCAGGTTCGTTAGGTTCACTTTTATTGTTTCGGTATGAGCACTGTAAGTGCAGTCCCGTCGTTTGGCAATGCATGATTGGCTTAGTTGATAGAGAATGAACTCTGTAGTTTTTGGGATTAACTCGTATTTGTAAGGTTAGTTTTTGATTTATCTCGTTGCTTGAAGCAAACCGATGCAGAAGTGTGTTTTTGTTGTTGTTGGGAATGTGCATGGTTTTACTTTTAACATTCTTTGCATTAATAAAAGCATGGTTCTAACAGTTAGAATTGTGTTACAAAATCAATAGGACAAACATCACATTTGCATTCAAATGGCTGATAAATACAATGCATGATGAGTAGAAAGCTCATAACATTTAGGTTTTCACTTCCAATGGTCGTGTCTCTCTTCTTAGTTAAAAAAGCTACAGAAAAATTGTTTTGAATCTCACCTACCATTATTGTCTTTAATCCACATCACCCATCTTAGAACCCAGCAAAGCTAGCCAAAAATGCTAGCAAGAGAATGACATCAAAGCTCGAACCAGCCTTAGAAGCAGAAGAAGATGGTTTAGCCTTATCAGCAGCTTCAATCTTCTCATTATCGGCGCTTGGAGCAGGAGCTGGAGAATCAGCCTCCGGTGTGTCTGTTGCTGTTGCAGTTGCAGGTGGAGTTTTTGGGACAGCAGAATCTGAGGAATTGTCATCAGCAGCTGGTCCTGGAGCTGTTGCAGCATTCATGGGAGATGGACCTGGAACCACTGAAGCATCCATGGGAGTTGGAGATGGAGCTACAGGAACGGGTGGTGGTGGAGGTGGGAAAATTGCTAAGCTGAGTCCAGGAGCCACGATTGGCATGCTGATCTGGATTATAGAGAGGTTAAAAGGATTGTGGTACACCGTCGAGACATACTCAGCGTTTAAAGGTGAGTTCTTCACTTCCGATCCAAAGTAAACTCGTCCTTCTGATTTGGAAAGGTTCAAGAAACCATTCATCTCTTCTCCCAACCCGGTGGTCTGGTATAAGGTCGTAAGCATTATACTCTTCTCCCTGATCCCCTGAAGCTTGAGCTCATCGTAGTAGTCAAGAACAATGTGAGTCATGAGGATGTTCCTGAGCTCAACTTCGGATCTGTTTGTGATGGAGCTTATAGCGTCATTGCTAACAGCGAGCACGGTTATCGTCTGGTATTTGCTGATAGGTACAATGAGCTTGGTCTTGATGAAGAGGTTGCTCATGGTGCTGAATTTGGAGTATTTTGCAAAGGCCAGCGTGATGTTATTCGCTGTAACGACCTTAGAGAAGACGAGTAAGATGGTGAGGGAGAGGAGAGAAAGGGAGGCGGCATTGAGACCCATCGTGTGTGTTCTCTCTGCTAAACCTCGAGGCCTTCACTCGTTTGGTATTTATGCAGAAGAATTAAGTGAGGAAGTTGTAGAAGAGTGGTTTAAAAGGAGAGATTTTCTCTGGTTTTGGTACTAAATCTGAACTAGTCTTTTTGGTGAGCTAAGTCTACTCTTCTATTTTTAGAGTCTAGTAAGACTTGGCCATTGAGTATTTAATTATTTGACGGCTAAATTGCGTTTTAACAAGTTTTTATGTTATGATGGAACTTGCATGTTTATTAGATGAAATTATCATTGTAATAAATAGTTCTTTCGTTTACAATCTGAAGAAGTTTTAATTAATGAATGGAAAAGATAACCTAACGACTTTTGACATAAATAATTAAACACTAATTTTTATTTTTTGCTAAGAAATTACAACTCATCCACTAATTAATATCATCAATCTTTTTGTATGATACTTTTGACATCGATATTTACGCTCGTAAATAATTTTTGGAAGCCAAAGTAAATATAAATAAGAAATGATAAATTATGAAAGATAAGTATTCTGAGAAAGCTAAAATACTTTGAATAAAAGAAGTAACAAAGAAATTTAGAATTTAGAAACTATCTAAAACCCCGTGAAAATGCAAGTAATAAATAAACGTCAATTGCTATGTTCACATTATATTTCGTTTTCGAAAATTTAATTAGTGAATTACGTAAAAGAGGTTTTCACAGTTAATGCCGCATGTTTATTTCTAAAATAAATATCAACATTTGATGGAAAAGATAGCCAAACGACTTTCAGTGTGGATGGTAAAACATTTGTTTTTCTGCTAGAATTTAAAAGCATCAATTTATTATGTTTTTTTTGTGATGAAATGTTAAATTTATTGATCAATATAAAAGGTGATTATGTACAAATTTATATGATATTGGGCATCGATATTCATGTTTGTACTTTGTAGAGTAAACTATAGAGTAAAAAATAAATTAGTTGAAGTTTGCAAAAAAAATATAAATGTTCTTAAAAAGGTAATTAAAAGTAAATAGTAAAATTAGAATTCAAAACGAGTTAATAACCGTGAAATCACAAAAAAAAAAAAAAAGAACAGTAGATGAACGTCAATTTGTATAATTAGAATATATTTCATTTATAAAATCATGTAAACGACGGATTACGTCAAAGAGGTTGTCACAGTTGATATCGCATTTATAATAAGCTGCTTAGGTATCAATTATCATCGAAAAAAGAATGTATAATCTATTACTATATTCTTACTATTCTATCTAACATTGTATAACACGTTTTCATTTGTCGGTTATATGTTCTAATTTAGTGGTCTTTTAACCACACATATATGTATATAATATGTAGAAACACACGAATATTTTAAAGTTTCAGCTTTGTACCAATTATTCGAATTGGCAACTCGGAGTTCATATTCTCTTTGTTAACCTACGAATACAGCACCTAATAATATTTTTTACACCGTTTTCATGTCTAATAAGTTCGGGCACATTAATTTGACCTTTATCTCTATTTTAAAACAATTAAATCGTAATATTATAATCTTAAGATACTTTTTAGAACAAAGTGACGACAATGCATGATGTTCACACTAACGAGATTGAACCCCAAAAAAATGGCTACGTGCCTACGTTAATTATGGTTGTTAATTAACAAAACAAACACGGAAGTATACTTTATATATGAACTATTAATAAAAAGGAAACAAGTTCATGATATAGTGGTTTCGAATCAAATTCGTTATAAAATCTAATAAAAATAATAAAATATAAATTACCAATACTAGTAATGTTAGGGATCTAAAATTAGAACGAGATGTCATCTTCTTGACAGAATTATTCTAAGTTGTACAAGATAAGGGTGACCTGGCACCAATCGATCCTTCATTGGCTACTCGAGCATATCTTTCGCAATAAGAATACCACGAAATTTATATATCCATTATTACGTATTGTGTAGAAAATTTTAAGTTTCTCAAATGAAATAATATGCAATAAAAAAAAAGATATGCAAAGAAATACAATCGGCTTTGAGTTTGATTATAAATCATCCAATTATAGCGAAAGTCAAGTTAAATATTCACATCATTACAACTTAATTAGGGAAATTTTTTGGTTCGTATAGCTACTTGTGCTTCTCCAATCTTGATATATATGTATGTTTTAGTTTTTCCTTGGATAATTTTGAAATACGAATTCTTAAGGTTATTAAATATAGATTATACGTATGAAGATAAATTTAACAATTTATTTTTCCACCCTTATTCTTGTGAAGTTTTCTCAAAAAAACTTGCATAACATGTTTGATCTAGCATAATTCTAATATATATAAGACTCGTAAAGTAATCTAATTAATATATATATGTTCAGTGTGAAGAAAAAGCAGAGAAATTTATGCGCAGTCGTATACAAAATCAATCAACAAATTTTTCGAGAAAAAGTTGATCAAATGTTACCTTATTGCTGTGACGCAGACGAACCATTGGATTGCAAAAGTAGAATTAGTTAACCCCAAAGACTAAGCGATTCGTCCTGACGTCTAGCGAAGTTAAAAATTATGGAACATACATAAATAAACAAATAAAATTCTATGGCTGAATCAAGTTGGGTTAGCTAAAGTGAACACATGAATGGATCGATGAGAATAATCTTTGGAAAGTGTATCTCGGAAGCCTCTAGAAACAATATATTAATTATTTCTATTTTTGGTTTTGTAGATGTTGCCGCTACTATATACAAGACCAAATGATGCTGACATGCATAAGATGCATGAGAACAATTAACATCTATATAATTGTGGGTGCCATATTTGTATTCACTATGAATGTGAGTTTTTTTTTTTTTTTTTTTTGGTGGAATGGGTTATGGATATGGGTTTTGAGATTTATCCATACCGAAAAACACTTTAACTTGTTGTGGTTTATTTTATGGTGTGATGTGACCTTTTTAAGCACTGTGACATTTATAATAAGATTACTACAAAATATTGTTAAACCAATATGGATTTTAGATATAACCAAATAGTGCCGAAATTTTAAATGATATTTCTTCTTTAATTTAGGAAAATACGCTTTTCCATAAAAATACTTAAAATCGGTCGCTAAGTAATTGTTAGATTAACGAATTTTTTGCCGATAACAGCTTAATTTCAAAAACCTATATATTTTCTTGTTTAAAGTGTTTACAAACCTATATATTATACAATATGAAACCTCCATTTTCCTAAAATTCATATATCTTCAAGTATACTAAGTATATATTTATAAAATGCACAAGTAAATCATGTAAAATAAATTTATGTATATAAATGTCAACTTAGGGTGGACCTAAAACGCTAAGCAAAAAGAGGAACAAAATGAAACCTTGTGGTTTGTGTTGTGTGTTGAGTGTTACGTTAAAGAGAATGAGTGTGGCTTGGCATCATCTCCCACGAGGGCCTTCGCTCCCACTTCCCTTAATTCTTCATGATGTCTCTCTTTTCCAATTCATTTGTGCTTTGTGTGCCACTTTTTGTCCATATATCTTTCCACAATTTTTGTTTTTTTTTTAAATAAATAAAATAGAATATTGCATTATTACAAAATTATTGCTAGAAGCAGAATCTGATGATGTTGAAGCGAGTCATTATCACATTGCATATGTAAACGAGGACCAAAGAATTTATAAAGATATAGAAGGAATTAAATACGGACAGTGACATAGAGGGGAAATAAATTACTTTAGAGAAGTGATCAAATCTCTGATGGTTAAAGAGTTATAAAAATACTATAGTTCCATACTTTGATAATTGACCGAGGATTTCCTGCTAAAATTGAAATTAATCTCCTATTTTTCTGTTTTTTTTTTGTTAAACCCTAACTTTAAGTTTGGGTGTGAGTTTTAAAGTTGAAAAAGGCGTCCAAAGTTGTAGACCTACCCATTATGCAGTGTATTCTTAAAACTAACCTACCACAAAATCAATTCTACCATATATATTTATAGGGACTAATGTGTAATATATAACGGTTGAAAATGTATTACAAATTTTACATGAAAATAAAAACGGAAAATATATATATATATATATATATATATATATCTTATTATATAAAGTATGGTTTTCAAAGTTAATAACTCACGAGATCGTGACACATGTCAAATTTTTCGATCTGAGATTTTGACATGTGTCAAATAAAATTTTCCTTTTATAAAGAAAAAAAAAAAAGTAAAAAGATAATTATAAAAAAATTATAAATTTAAACAGTTTTAAAATGTAAAAAGCTAATTATAAGGAAATTGTACATATATTTCCATAAGAGTTTTTCCATCTAGCAAGCAAAATTTTTGTTTTTAGAAAGCTAATTATAAAGAAATTGTACATATATTTCCATAAGAGTTTTTCGAAGAAAAAGATTTAAAAATAGAAAAAAAAACCAAAAAAATTATACAATCAATTATTAATCCTATAAGAAAAAGGATTTTAAATAGTCACATTTAGATAATTATAAAAAAAAATTTATTTTTTAAAAGTTTTAAAATGTAAAAAGTTAATTATAAAGAAATTGTACATATATTTCCATGAGAGTTTTTGCCATCTAGCAAACAAAATTTTTGTTTGTAGAAAGCTAATTATAAAGAAATTGTACATATATTTCCATAAGAGTTTTCCCAAGAAATATTTTTTAAAATAGAACAAAAAATTAAGAAAATTATACAATCAATTATTAATCCTATAAGAAAAAAGAATGTAAATAGTCACCTTTAAATAAACAAATAAATTGTCTCATATTTTCTCATCAAGCAAACTAATTTCTTAACGATGTTATATCATATCAATTATAAAAAAATATTTCGAATCACGATGTTTTTCTAAAAATAGCATGTGATATTCAGATCTAATGAATATATGGCAATTGAGGCAAATTAATAATGATGAACGGCGATAGACATAGACTAGAGTTATTGTCGGAGAGCCTTGGTCCAATGTCGGAGGAGATAAAGAAGGTGGAGTAATAAGAGAAGTTGGGAAAAGAGGATAAGAGACGGTAAGTAATGTTGGTGTTGATGATGGTGGTTCAAGCTTGGTGGTGGTAGCGGCGGTAAATATTGATGAAGGTGGTGAGTCAGAATTAACGAGATTCGGTATTGTTGGTGGTGGTGATTGTGATAGTAGTGAGATTTAGTTGTGGTGGTGGGTCAGAGTAGTGAGCCCGGTGGTGATGCCCGACAAATGCGAGAAATGTAGATAGGGAAAAAAAATAAAGATATGGTGGTGAAGAAATCCGACGGAGAGAGAGAAAGAGAAAGAAAGAGGAGTTCGAACAAAAATAAGAGAAATCTAATGAGAGAAACATAGAGATTTGAAAATTAGAAAGAAGAGAAAACGAAGAAACTAATAATATGAGCCAAAAAAATGACAAAAGCCATGTAGCAAATAGATAATGTTTAGTCTGATGTTTTTTTTTTTTTTTTTTGTCATCCGAAACTACTTAGAGCTCAAAAGAGCCATTCCTGGGGAATGTTGTTTACATATGTGATATGAAGCGGTTCTGTACGAACTTTTCGTGCCAGATTATCCGCTTTAACATTAGCACTACGAGAAATTAAAGATAAAGAGAAAGTTGAGAACTCTTCCTTGTCGCTCTGAAATTCCTCCAAATACACTGAAAACGCCGGCCATTCGGTTGGAGAAGACACCATCTTCACCAGATCAGAACAGTCTGCAAAGAACGCCACCTCTTGATTATCTGCACCAATCATACACTTCATCGCCCAGAGAAGGGCCTCGACTTCTGTATGTAGTGGAGATAGACTTCTACGGAGGTTGGCAGCTCCCATGGTTGGCGGCTCTCCATTTGATGATGTACAGAACCATCCTGTACCGGAGAACTTATCACTTAGTCTGATGTTATTTTAAAAAAAATAATTAGTCTTAAGTTATTTAGTGTATATTCTCTAATTCCTTATAAAGTTTTCTCTTTTTATTGAGGATATTTCATATTACCAAGTAAAGTTACATGACATAGATATAGACGGTCTCATATTTTTTCTTCTTTTATTGTCACAATTTTATTATGACATCAAACTTTTCTAAACAAAATCATATATTTACGTATCTCATACTATATGTTTACATATTATACATATATCGTTCATATATTTACGTAACTATATAGTTTTATCTTTTTTTATTGTCATAGTTTTATTTCCATCTTGCTCACATTGAAATTATAAGATGTGACACACTCTTCTGATGGATGTAAATAACTTATTAAAATTTAATAATACAACATATGAATATTTATGACTTCATAACTTATAACAAGCAAAGAATTATATAATTTTATAAATAGGCCAACATTTATATTAGATAATTTAATAATTAGTATAACATAACTACAAATAATGTTTTATATTGCGCATTATGCTAATAAATCTATATTTAGAAATAATTATGCTGCATTTTCTAAAATATATATGTTTATAGAATTTTAGTAATTAAGCTTACAAAAATAAAATAAAAATATTAAGAATGATAATCTCGACTCGCAACCCGTGCAAAGCACGGGTCCATATCTAGTATATATATAAAGTATATTACAAAGTTCATATTGATTTTTTCTATATAAGTAAAAATAAAAGAGAGAAAAAAGACAGATCGAGAAGCAATGTAAAAAAAGGCCTCCTAATTTAAAATTGTCTCGACTAAAGGAGAGCGAGGACCAGTAAAGTATTAATATTCACATGACACCACGTGACCGTAACGCCTTCTGTTGACATGTCTACTACACAAAACAAACAAAATCAAAACGTAAAATATATATCACTGAAATTAACAGTGAATCAAACTTTTTAAATTGTCGATATTAATAAGTATAATATAGGCAGCTTTTTAAATTGTCAGTATTAATAAGTATAACTGAATCAAACTTAAAATATTTTTTTCTTCTTCCATCAACTGCAGTCTCCTTGGGATTTTTTTCATTTCGTTACTACTAACAGAAAAGAAAAAAAAAACTTTTCATTTCGCTTATTTATAATCTTCAAATTTTGTTATATAACTCCTAATAATAAAGACTGATGAAACTAACATGGTGATACTTGTAATTATCCGATCATTCCCTTCCATTGACATCTAGTCGTAAAAAAAAAGAAAGACACCGATCGACATTCATCGCATAACAACCGATGGTAGTATACATATCACATATGTTACGTCAGGTTTAGCTCATGCAAACTAGGAAGTCTTGACGTATTTGAGTTCCATATATCTCGGATATGCATATCAAGTTTATGCAAGAATCTAAATTTGTGAAATCTTACCAAAGATTCTTCGATATATAGAAAAGAAAGAAATTAACCATACAAACATAATAAAATGGAAAAAGAAGAAGAGATTCCAGAATGAAACTTATCACTCATCCTTAGCTAGTATGTGGACACATGATTTTTAATATTCTAACACTCAAACTAAATCATTTCTCACGCTAATTTTGATCTATTTATCTCCTTGCATATCGGAATAAGTATAACATTCTTTAAAGACCAAAAAAAAAGTATAACATTCTTTCAACCAATTTCCATAGAAAAGATATGGCATTTCTTACGTCCCAAATATGACGATCGAAATAATGTTATATAACTCAAAAAGTAGTTAACAATAGCTATATAGTTTCGAATCAGAACAATAGCTTTGGTTTTACGGATTTTGAGTTATGCTCTTGTGTCCAAATATGATAAATAAATTGGTGGAAGATTGATAGATAAGATTCTTCCTTTTCGAAAATTCTGTAATTCTGCATTTAATATATATATATATATATATATATATATATATATATTCATAATATACTTGTCAGTCTCTACACACCCCTTTACTAACATATATATATATAGCCCTCGACACAGTTTCCTTATCCTCACCAAAATTAACAAACTCATTTTTGAACACCCAAAAAAAAAAACCCTATAGCTAGCTCGTAAAATCATAAATAGATAACAACATCAACAATGTCTGGTGTGTGGGTGTTCAACAAAAACGGAGTCATGAGGCTGGTGGAGAATCCTTACAACCAATCCGCCGGAGATTCGTCCGAATCATCCTCTTCCGGTGGTAACCAACAGCAGAGGATGAGGAGGAAAATTCTCGTCCATCTTCCGACCAGCGAGGTTGTCTCTTCGTACGGATCACTTGAGAAGATCTTGAAGAATCTTGGGTGGGAGAGGTACTACAGTGGAGACAACACCGATCATCTGCTCCAGTTCCACAAGAGAACTTCGATCGATCTCATCTCTCTCCCTCGTGACTTCTCCAAGTTTAACTCTATTCATATGTATGATATCGTCGTCAAGAACCCTAACGTCTTCCATGTCCGAGACATGTAGTAGTGCTCATCCAAAAACTGGTTCATTATGATTCCCCGATCATCGCTGCAGATGATATATCTATCATGTATATATATGCAGGTTTTTACTTTGTCGTTGAGTGTTTTTGTTCTTGGTTTATTTTATTTCCTATGCATTTAATGTACGTGTTTTGTCTTGGTCGATTGGGGTGGGTTCAAGCTATAGCCATTTTAATAACTTGTATTATTTTGTGATTTTAATGAAATTGTATCATGTTGTCAAGTTCTCTTGAGATATGGAATGGATCGGAAAAGAATATATATCATAATTCGATGCAATATCATAATTTGGTCAGTCGAATTATATGATGCGTGGAATATAAGTAAAAAATTAAATCAAATATACTCATGAAATGCAAATATACATAATATGTGAACAAATTTGATCTATCAAAAATAAATCGATATTACACAGCTTAATTAGTTAGTATTTTTTTTTAACCAAAACTATTATGTATGTACGGGATTAAACCATTTTCATTAAAAAAATACTAATGTTTTGTTGATTTTTAAAACCAATAATGAGTATGACAAAGAAAAACTACAGTTAAGTTTTTGCAATCAATTTTAGAACAAACAATTTCAAACAAACAGTCTACTAGCTGTAGATTTTTGATAATCAATTGATTGATCATCACATATTTGAGTATCGAACAAGTAATTACATGGGAAATTAATAAATTTTAGAAATTTTAAAATCATAATCATATTATCTAATTGTTTAAGTTTTTTTTTTTTCTTAGATCGTTTGATTAAAAAAACAATATGTATACAAATTAAAACCATATATATGATATAGATAATACTGGAACACGAAGATAATTTTCAAGTACGACCAAAATCTAAAGAAGGAAAGTCAAAAGGTATACAATTAGAGAAGGGCCCCCAAAGGTTTGGGAAAAACGGATAAAATGATGGGCGCACGTGACATTCCCTACTTTTTCTACCCAACTTTCACACGTGTCGATTCTCCATTGCTCATTTCCCCACTTTGTCATAGATTCATATGATGGGCGCACGTGACACCTAAAATTTTTTTTTACACGGAATGTGTGGGCACGTGTCGATTCCCCATTGCCCATTACCCCCACTTCGTCACTTCCTTATCGGTGTCGAACAAACTTTCTTTTTCCCAAATAAATTCGCACCATATCCTTTTCTTCGTCTCTCACACGGTCTTTATATTCGGGACCTCTTTTTATTCATCTTCTTTTAATGACATTATGGGAGTTATTGATTTCTCAAGGGATATGTAGCTTTCTGCTAAAGATTTTTAGCAATTTCATCGTCCAGAATCGTTATTTGTCTATTGGTTTTCTTACAGTTTCTTTTTTTTTTTTGAACTATGTACTCAGCTAAATTAACCCAATTAATCCGATACACTTTTTTCTTACAAATGAGATTTTAATTTCAGTAATATGGTTATCAAACATATTAAAATTTTATTTCTTTTGTTTTGAAACGCCGCATTGGATTTTTCTTTTGTTTTTAAAAAACTTATGTATAAAAATGCGTGACACATTTTATGTGGAAAATATTTACTTTTGTTTGTTTATCCTAGCTAGCTATCTTAGTTTTTTTCTTTCTTTTTCCTTGTTATCCTAATTGCTAGGGAAAATTGGTTGAAAAGCTAATCTATCACACTATTCAACATTTTAATGGCACCACTTATTCTACACTTAACGCACAATAATCGTTATTTCAGATTTAGAATCCACAGAATGGAGATTACATGTTTTATGTCTAGTTCTTGGAATATCGTTTTATATTTGTGTGAATCAATGTTTACGGTGACATATAAATAAATTATGGAGAATGACATTACATTTTTAATAAGTAGATGATTTCAAAACGAAGCTAGATTAATTTCTAGAGCATGCATGTAAAACAGGCGGCTTCTATAAGAGTGGTTCTTATTGTTCGTTGGTGTATATATTAACCTATATAGACTGTGTCTGTCGACGCTCGCAAGGGTTAGAGAAATGCTCGACTCGTCTAGATAAAAACATAACATTTTTTTACACAAGACACTTTAATGTTTGTGATTCAAACTTCGAATGACTAAGCATCTTATTTAAGTTTGATAATGGAGACATTTTTTCAAGCAAGGTGATGATAATGTTTGGAAAATCTGAATCAAGATGACATTAGTGAACCTAAGAAAATGTATATGAGAAAAACATAGGACAATCTAAGACGGAAGCAGAACAATGAACAAACTACAAATACATAGAGAAAACAGGTGCAGAATCCTGATTTACGATAAGAAATTGAACTAATTTTCATGATCATACATGAATGAAAGCAAAAGAAGTCCTTCTAAGTAATCGTTGACTTTTTTTTGAGGACAAGAGATTCCTCTGGGACCGTACGTTTAGAGTATTGGAGGAAATGGCGCCACCCACACTTTGTAATTGTAGTGGGATCAATGGTATAAGAATACGAACCTGAAGTCATTTTAATTTACCAAATATTTTCATTACTTATATCATTGTTTAGTTGCCAAAACGTTGCACCTTTCTTGGCCACACAAGACTTTCCTCGATCGCAGCTTCTTCTCTGCTTGACGCCAAATACTATCACGTATCGTATACAAACCAACAAAAAAATAATGTGGGATGTAGAAAGAAACAACAAAAAGTTTTGGGGTTGATTTGCTACAGATTACATCTATTGTGGGCTTTTTGAAGATAAACTTCTTTTATTTTCCAGGAAATAAAAAGATAAAAACAAAAAATAATAATTATCTTATGTGGTTGGTTGTCGATTTATTCCATTTTCTGTAATTAATATTTATTTTAGTTTGTCGTCCAACGGAAACGTATCCACTGTTCGCTTCTTCTTCTGATCATCCTCCGTAGCTCAACCATGGAGTCAATCCACTGCAATAGTTTAGTAAACCCTAATTTCTCCTTAAATCAGCGTCATCGGAGAATAAATCGCGCTGTTCTTGATCGGAGAGATGCTCTTTTGCGAAATCTCAACGCCGTGGAGTTGCGGCGGAGCAGGACGTTCTCGACTGTACGGACTTCTAATTTTTCAGTTACTGCGGCGGCGACGGATGTTGGTGGTCGGAATTCGACGGATGCTTCGGTAATGACAACGGCGATGAGCGGGGTGGAGAGAGGTATGCGAGTAGGGAAATCAAGCTCCGCGCTTGAGCAGCTTGATATCGAGCGAGGCGTTTGCGTTCCATTCCGAAAGTATTCTCCGGAGACTGTATGATTTGCTTCTGTAATTTCGTTTTTCTTTCTAGTTCGATTTACGCATTAGTTTAGTCAATTTCAATTTTTTTTAGCTCCGTTGATTCACTTATTGAGCTGGTTCTTCTTGGGATTTACTTGAGTCTTGTATCTTAGATGGAATCTATGTGCTTTATTTTCTTTTAGATTGTTTGAATTGGAATTTACTTGTGTTTGGTAATCAGGTGAGGAGTAAAGTGCTGGAATCAAGAGGAGCAGTAGTCTCTCTAGTTTCAAGGGGTGTGGAGATTGTTTGGACTCTTGGGTTGTATTGGTCTACCTTAATGTATGATTTTCTTGTTGGAAGGGACGAGGAAGTTGTCCCCTTTCGTGCTCGCCAGCTTCGGAACCTGTTGTGCAACTTGGGGCCTTCATTTATCAAAGCTGGACAAGTATGTGGATCCATCTTATTTGTTAGAAAATGTCATTAACCGGGTTCTCAAAGTTATCTTCTCTAACATCTGTTACATGGGGGGCAGGTTCTGGCAAATAGGCCTGATATCATCCGTGAAGACTACATGAACGAGCTCTGCATTCTCCAAGATGATGTTCCTCCATTCCCCAACGAGGTAAAATGTCTTATCTTTTTGGGGAATTGGTAGAGCAAGATATTTTTCTTATTATCATTTGCCATTGTCTTGTGAAGCTAACTGGTGAAGGACTTTGTAGGTTGCTTTCAATATCATTGAGGAAGAGTTAGGCCAACCTCTTGAGGCCATATTTAGCAAGATTTCTTCAGAAACAATAGCAGCTGCAAGCTTGGGACAAGTTTATCGAGCTACTCTACGTGCCACTGGAGAGGATGTTGCTATCAAGGTTCTTCTAAATGGAAAATTATACTGTGGCTACAGAGTTCATACAGGCTTATCAAACTGAAACTGTTTTAAAGGTTGGGTTTGACAATTTTTTTTTTTTAATGCGTATGCAGGTGCAGAGACCACAAATAGAGCCCATAATTTACCGGGATCTCTTTCTTTTCCGAACCCTCGCCTCATTCTTAAATGGCTTCAGTCTACAGAAACTGGGTTGCAACGCAGAGCTAATAGTTGATGAATTTGGAGAAAAGCTTCTGGAGGAGCTTGACTATACCTTGGTATCTCATATACTTCTCAATTTCACTCTATGCGTTCTTCTGTGTTGATGAGCTGAAATGATGAGAGCTGAAATGATGAGTCTTAATATAATCCTGGTTAACCTTAAGTTCTTGCCTACAGGAAGCCAGAAACATTGAAGACTTTCTGGAGAACTTCAAAGATGACCCCACAGTCAAAATTCCTGGAGTATACAAGAATCTTTGTGGTCCGCGGGTTCTGGTAATGGAGTGGATTGATGGTATTCGGTGCACTGACCCACAGGTTGACTTTCAAAAAGGGGGCCAACCCAATATAAATTCCTCTATACCCTCCTAAAAAGTCAAAATTAAAGTCCACTCTGATACTGACTCTTACTAAATGTACTCAGGCCATCAAGGATGCGGGGATTGATTTAAATGGATTCTTGACTGTTGGCGTAAGTGCTGCTTTAAGGCAGCTGTTAGAATTTGGATTGTTCCATGGAGATCCACATCCTGGAAATATCTTTGCAATGCAAGATGGGCGTATTGCTTATGTGGACTTCGGTAATGTTGCTGTACTGAGTCAGGTAACTTGAGTTTAATGGTACCACGGTATCTAGTAACCTTTAGTAGCTAGCTTATGTCCCTTCCTATAGTGATTATCACATCTGTATATAGAGACTTGTTATTCATAGTCCAAACTAAATCATTTTTTTTTCTCAGCAAAACAAGCAAATTTTGATTGATGCTGTTGTTCATGCGGTTAATGAGGACTATGGGGAGATGGCAAATGATTTCACTAGGCTTGGGTTCTTGGCCAAGGATACTGATGTTTCTCCTATCGTTCCAGCTTTAGAAGCCATATGGCAGAACTCGGCAGGGAAAGGACTTGCAGATTTCAATTTCCGTAGTGTTACAGGTACTTGATAGATTGCTTTCCTCAAGCAAGTTTATTTTGTTTACTGAGCACCCCTTGCACATATGAAGAAATGGTGTCACGTTTTTCATTGCAGGCCAATTTAACAAGCTTGTGTACGACTTTCCCATCCGTATCCCGGAGCGGTTCTCTCTTGTTATTCGTTCTCTGCTTACTCAGGAGGGTATATGTTTCACGCTGAAGCCTGATTTTAAATTTCTAGAGGTGAAGTCACGTTTATTATTTTGATTTTTTCTTTTCAAATTTAGGATTTAGCTGACATGTAAATCCTGAAGTGAGCAGACACTAGCTATGTTCACCCATATTTCCCTTTCCACACTAAAAGCTAACTTTTTATCTAGGTTGCTTATCCATATGTAGCAAAACGGCTCCTAACGGATCCAAATCCTGCACTTCGGGAACGCTTGATACAGGTTGATTGATATTTTTTATTTAGTTTCATATATGCTATGGTGAACTGTTATCCGCATCAGCTGAAATCAGAGCTCTTGTTGCCACCACATTTCAGGTTCTATTCAAAGATGGTGTTTTCCAATGGAAAAGGCTGGAAAACCTTTTATCACTTGCAAAGGAAAACGTTGCCAAAATGAGTAGCAATCCTAATCTACGAGTAAAGCGTGTGTAAGTAACCGAGTTCTATATAAGCATTGCTCCCAAAATCTCACTCGTTCACCCTGGGAAGCTTGAATTCTAAATCCGTATTTTACTCATGAAACTTTCAGGGAGAGTAAGCTTGACTTGACAGATACCATTAAGGACGGAGCTCGTCTTTTCCTCCTTGACGAAGGCATCCGCAGGAAACTTATTCTTGCACTCACAGAGGACTCGAAGCTTCACGTAGAAGAGGTTTGTTCATACATCACACGTCACCAGATTTATATCTGTAGCACTTATCATCCCCATTGACTCTCTAAAGCACTAACTTTACATTTGTTCTTTCAGCTTGTGGACGTATACAGATTGGTTGAAGACGAAGTAGATATTCCCACACTGGCCATGGAAGTTGTGCGAGGTAATAGAAAGGAAAAACCCCATTTTGCTTTCTTTCTTTTTTGTCTTCTCTTCATCTATCATTCAAATAATAAAGCTTTTGCACCAATAAAGCCTTATGGAGAGATAAGACTATCACAGATATGCATTTTTAACATAACAAGACATGAAAGCACGGATGGGCAAAAATTTCACCTTGGGCCATTGATTTAGCAGTTAACAAGTAGTTTTGTATGATTCTGAAGAATTTGTTTTTTTTTTTGTGTGTTTTGAACGCAGATTTACCGAATGTTTTCCGAGATTTTGTGTTGTCATGGAGCAACTCGGTGTTATCAGACAGATGATGAATCGGCTTCTCACTTACTTTTTTTGGCTCTTTTTGAAGAGGAAAGAGGTAAATATAGTACAGGGAGTAGATGGAGAAGAAAAGCGTAGATTAATATCGATGCACACATTGTTATACACCAATCCATACATGTAATTATATAAAAAGCACACACAAACTATACTTCACTTGCTGCTCTTTTTGATTTTGTACGTTGTCTAATGTAGTTGGATATCTAAACATTAATCGACGTCATCAAATCAAAGCTGTAATGTTCTCACAACACAACAACGATTCACAATCTGGACTCGAATGAATTGTCTCTTGGCTTCGCATGCCGTATTTTTTCACTTTATGGCGTTGGAACTAAATTGGAATGATCTTGAGTTATGCAATTACACAAAATGGCCCATCAATTATCCAGTGTCAAATTCTGGTTTCTTTGGTTTGAATAAGTTTAGGTAGGAATCGGCATAAAAATTGAATTTATTTGACAAAAAAATTCCATTAGCGCCAAAAAATTCAATCCATAGGCGCCAAAATCGGACAAGTAAAGGGGAAAACAAACACAAACCTAAGAAGTAGGATTCGAGCTCTCTCTGTACGATGCAAGCCAAAATCAATTCTTTCTTCAAGCCCTCTTCTTTTTCTTCATCTTCTATCTCTTCCTCAGTAACATCAGCTGACACAGAAGATGGTTTAGCTGTCTGGGAGAACAATCGGAACGCCATCGTCAACACCTACCAGCGTCGATCTGCGATTCCCGATAGGTAATTCAATCATCTTTGGCGGTTTTCCTTCTCTTCGAATTTTCTACATTATTTCGTGTTCTTCAGAGTAAGAGAATCGAAAATAAGCGATACGCAACTCCTGATTTTCTGGGTTTTCTTAAAGCAAATCCCTTTGAGGTTTTTTGGGTGAGACTGGATTTCATCTTGCAGCCATTATTAATTGGGTTTCTGTTTGTGTGTCTCTTAATTTTGGGTATTCAGAAGTCAAGTGCTTAAGGGATGCATCGGGAAGCCGCTGAAGAAAGGATCTTCTTCTGTATCTAAAAATCTCAAGAGGAAGCGCAATTATACGCAATTCCACTTAGAGTTGGGCCAATCTGATTTTCTTCTCAGACATTGCGCACAATGTGGAGCTAAGTATGCTCCTGGAGATGAATTAGATGAGAAAAACCATCAAAGTTTTCACAAGGACTATATGTATGGAATCCCTTTTAAGGTTAGGATCCCATTTTAAGTTCAAGAAGATAGATGTTGTAGAGGTTATTAGATTGATTGTTGGTTTTTTTTGAATTGGTCTCAGGGTTGGCAGAACGAGAAAGCGTTCACAACGCCTTTGTTCAACAAGAACCGCATCATTATGGTATCAGAAACTGATTCCCCTGCACACAGAAACAAGGTTCAGTTTCTTTCACAATTCAACCTGCCATGTTTATGGTACCGGTTCTTCGTTTAGAGGATCTAAACGACGGATCTTTTGTAATTGCAGGTGCAAGAGGTTGTGAAAATGATGGAGGTTGAGTTAGGTGAGGATTGGATTCTTCACCAACATTGTAAGGTATGAGCCTGTTTCCACGTCTTAACAGTCATTTGCGGATATATTCCATAGCTCATGAGTGTTTTTTTAGTATTTTGATGTCTACTATATTGAGCCAATTGGTATCTGATACAACTTGTTGGGAAGCATGGTGAATACTTTCTCTACTATGGTCAACTTAAAAGAGGAAAAATTCGACTTAGTCTGATTCCTTCCATGTCTATGACTAGCATTGAAATCAAACAAGAAATCTGATTGCCTGAAAAGAGGAGTTTCTTTGATTTCTTTATATGGCATCATTCAACAAATTCACAAGAAAGATGATATAACCTCTAATTACTTTCCTCAGTTGTTTCAAGAACTACCTTGTTATGTGTAGGTTTATCTATTCATATCCTCTCAGAGGATCTCCGGATGTCTTGTTGCAGAACCAATTAAGGAAGCATTTAAGCTCATAGCTTCTCCTGATGATGAAAGACAGTTACAAAAAGAGAGCACCTCCTCGCCTTCAACCTCCATTCAGTTTGGAAACATTGTGTTTCAAAGAGAAGTATCTAAAAGATGTCGAGCATCAGATGATAGATTAGAATGCGGAGCAATAGTATGCGAGGAAGAAGCTAAACCGGCTGTTTGTGGGATTAGAGCGATTTGGGTCTCACCTTCTAACAGAAGAAAAGGCATAGCCACATGGTTACTCGATACCACGAGGTAAAGAACCTAAAACCATTGTCGTGGTGAATAAACATTCATACATTATGGTGACATTTTGTTTGTTTGTTTGTAAAAAATCGCAGGGAAAGCTTTTGCAACAATGGGTGCATGTTGGAGAAATCTCAGTTAGCATTTTCACAACCAAGCACCATGGGAAGATCTTTTGGATCTAATTATTTTGGAACTTGTTCATTCTTAGTTTACAAAGCTCAGCTAATTGATACTCACTTTTCTTAAACGGAGATACATTTCATCACATCACAACCATCATCTTCACTGTCACTCTTTTTGTCCGTCTTTTACATATTAGCAAGTTGGTGAAATATTTGACTGGCTGATCCCATAACAAACAAAAAGAGCAACATATATTCTTTTATTTTTATTGACCTCTCTTTTTCCCCTTTCAATCTTGAATCTTCCATTATCCCCTTTAATCTTCCTTTGATCCTAACTGATCTTACTTATCTTAATAATTGAACCATTTTTTAAAAGTCTATTCATACAAATTGTACACTAATCCACACATCGACAAACCCTCTTACAAGTTTCGTAGCATGCTAAACGTATCGATCAAATTGGAATTCTTTTATAAGAAACTTGTATGTTTTTTTTCTTCAACAGAAACTTGTGTACTAAATGTACATAACGATGCCAAAACAAGTTGAATTTGTGGAATCGCTAACGATCAATGACGGGATCCAAAATCCGGTTAGTTTAACATCGTCTTATAGATCAAGCCATGGGTACCAAACTTGTGTGCTAAATCTACATAACGATGTCAAAACAAGTTGAATTTGTGGAATCGCTAACGATCAATGACGGGATCCAAAATCCGGTTAGTTTAACATCGTCTTGTAGATCAAGCCGTGGGTACCAAGAAGGATCAATGTTCAGAATCAGTCTCAGTCTAAAGACTAAGATTTGAAGCCGTGGGTACCATTTTTCTTTAACCAAACATAACCCAATCCAATCTATTGTCTAAAAGATTGGTTTTTAGAACCTCAAGTCTCTGTCTAAAGACTTTTTTAAGCCGTGGGTAACTGTTTCTTTGTCAAAAGACTGAAAAAAAGAAACCGAACATGATCCATATGTCTGAAGATTTTCAAGCCGTGGGTACCAAGAAGGATCAATGTTCAGAATCAGTCTCAGTCTAAAGACTAAAAGTTTGAAGCCGTGGGTACCATTTTCCTTCCACCAAACATAACCCAATCCAATCTTGTGTCTAAAGGATTGGTTTTTAGAACCTTAAGTCTCTGTCTAAAGACTTTTTTAAGCCGTGGGTAATTACTTTGTCTAAAGACTGAAAAAAGAAACTAAACATGATCCATATGTCTAGATATTTTCAAGCCGTGGGTACCAAGAAGGATCAATGTTCAGAATCAGTCTCAGTCTAAAGACTAATATTTGAAGCCGTGGGTACCATTTTCCTTTAACCAAACATAACCCAATCCAATCTTTTGTCTAAAGGATTGGTTTTTAGAACCTCAAGTCTCTGTCTAAAGACCTTTTTAAGCCGTAGTAACTGTTTCTTTGTCTAAAGACTGAAACGAAAAACCGAACATGATCCATATGTCTACATATTTTTAAGCCGTGGGTAACAAGAAAGGATCAAAGTTCAGAATCAGTCACGGTCTAAAGACTAAAGTATGAAGCCGTGGGTACCATTTTCCTTTAACAAACATAACCCAATCCATTCTTTTTGTCTAAAGGATTGGTTTTAAGAACCTCAAGTCTCTGTCTAAAGACCATTTTAAGCCGCGGGTAAGTGTTTTTTTGTCTAAAGACTGAAACAAGAAACCGAACATGATCCATATGTCTAGATATTTTCAAGCCGTGGGTACCACGAAGGGATCAAAGCTCAGAATCAGTCTCGGTCTAAAGACTAAAGTATGAAGCCGTGGGTACCATTTTCCTTTAACCAAACATAACCCAATCCATTCTTTTGTCTAAAGGATTGGTTTTTAGAACCTCAAGTCTCTGTCTAAAGACCTTTTTAAGCCGTGGGTAAGTGTTTTTTTCTAAAGACTGAAACAAGAAACCGAACATGATCCATATGTCTAGATATTTTCAAGCCGTGGGTACCAAGAAGGGATCAAAGTTCAGAAACAGTCTCAGTCTAAAGACTAAAGTATGAAGCCGTGGGTACCATTTTCCTTTAACCAAACATAACCCAATCCATTGTTTTTTCTCTAAAGGATTGGTTTTTAGAACCTCAAGTCTCTGTCTAAAGACCTTTTTAATCTGTGGGTAAGTGTTTATTTGTCTAAAAACTGAAACAAGAAACCGAACATGATCCATATGTCTAGATATTGTCAAGCCGTGGGTACCAAGAAGGGATCAAAGTTCAGAAACAGTCTCAGTCTAAAGACTAAAGTATGAAGCCGTGGGTACCATTTTCCTTTAACCAAACATAACCCAATCCATTCTTTTTGTCTAAAGGATTGGTTTTTAGAACCTCAAGTCTCTTTCTAAAGACTTTTTTTAAGCCGTGGGTAACTATTTCTTTGTCTATAGACTGAAAAGAAACCGAACATGATCCAAATGTCTATAGATATTCAAGCCGTGGGTAGCAGGAAGGATCAATGTTCAGAATCAGTCTCACTCTAAAGACTTATGTTTGAAGCCGTGGGTACCATTTTCATTCCACCAAACATAACCCAATCCAATCTTGTGTCTAAAGGATTGTTTTTTAGAACCTCAAGTCTCTGTCTAAAGACTTTTTTAAGCCGTGGGTAACTATTTCTTTGTCTATAGACTGAAAAAGAAACCGAACATAATCCATATGTCTATAGATATTCAAGCCGTGGGTACCCGGAAGGATCAATGTTCAGAATCAGTCTCACTCTAAAGACTTATGTTTGAAGCCGTGGGTACCATTTTCATTCTACCAAACATAACCCAATCCAATCTTGTGTCTAAAGGATTGGTTTTTAGAACCTCAAGTCTCTGTCTAAAGATTTTTTTTAAGCCGTGGGTAACTATTTCTTTGTCTATAGACTGAAAAAGAAACCGAACATGATCCATATGTCTATAGATATTCAAGCCGTGGGTACCAAGAGGGATCAATGTTCAGAATCAGTCTCACTCTAAAGACTAAAGTTTGATGCCGTGGGTACCCTTTTCTTTCCACCAAACATAACCCAATCCAATCTTTTGCCTAAAGGATTGGTTTTTCCGAAACTAAAGTCTCTGTCTAAAGACTTTTTTAAGCCGTGGGTAACTTGATCTTTGACCAGTAAACTGAAACCAATCCCAAGTATATTTGTCAAAATAATAAGCCGTGGGTAAAGGATCGGTTTTCAGCCTCAGGTCAAAAATCCCTCATAAGCCATGGGTCCAAACTCGACGGGACAATGTCCCCAAGAAAGAATCTAACAGAACACTAATAGTTGAGTGTCTGCCTATGATCTCTCTTGGGTTTAAAAAAAAACAAAACAAGAAAGAAATCTTACAAAAACAAAACAGAAAAACACAGAGCAATAAACCACAACCGATCGCAACAATTTCACGCTTTATCAAAGTATCGAAAGCTCTAAAAAAGAAAAACAAAAAACGGAAACCAAACCCTCTTAAACAAAGTAAAGGAACACAAAAAAGAAGAAGACCGAACTAGTAATAATTCTCAGAAAACTTTGAAACGCAGAGTCGCGATTCGTTTGGTTTTCAAATTATCAAAACCGCTTCAAAACCAAAAGAAAACCAAAAGAACAAAACAAAAAAAAACTGATAATAGTGAAAGTTAGTAACCCTAGAAATCAAGAGAGAAGAATTCTTACAGTGATTATTGCTGCAAAACTTCTTTGGTCATGAATGATTCGATCGGGAGAAACATGCAAAACAGAGAAAGAACTGATTAATAGATAAATTAAACAAAACCCTAGAAATCAATAGAGTTGGAAGAATTCTTACAGTGATTATCGCTACAAATCGTCATCCGTCATGATATAGCGATCGAGAGAAATATGACACAAACAGAGAAAGAAGATGGTAAAACTAATTCTGAGTCTCTCTGATAAGCTTTCCCCTTTTTATAAACACTTCTTACGATGGTGCCAGCTGGCTGATTTCCTTTTTTTTTAACGCCTAGTTTCCTTTTTTTAGTTAACATAACTTTACTTTTTCTAGTTTCCATTTATTTAAGGTGGGCCTTAAGTTAAGCCCAATTTGAATTAATGGGCTGGTAACCTGCATCATTATTATGCTATCGTTTTATTTAGCTTTTGTTCGTTTTTGAGAATTAACTCCACGAGAAAAAGTCAAATACAAACTTAGAATTTTAAATCCTAGATAAACAAATGTTCCACTCTTCTTTTGTTTGTCACAATTTTTTTAGTATTTTTATTTTAACGAGTTTAATAAGAAAGGGAAAAATGGAGTTTTGCTTAATTTCGATTGTTTGGTATTCAAGCAAACCAAACACAAAAAAAAACCATAAGAAAAACAATATAAACTAGTCAAAGCTTTTTATGTACGTATTTTGCAAGATGAATTTGTTGATTTATTTCCTATATCAAAATATTTGTTACTCAGACAATAGTTAACAAATATAAAGTAAAATCATTTTTACTCGATAGAATTGAAAATTATAGCTCAAACAATTCTAACAAACCCTATAAAATAAACCACAAACAAAAGTTTATAAATCAGATGTAGGAAAAAAATTTCTTATAAATCACAATAAAATATTTTCCAGTCATCAACTGCAAATCAAATATTCAAATTTATATGTACTTTTTTTGAAAGACTAACCTGTAGTATATTTTATTACTTGAAAGTAAAAAAGTCGTCACAAAATATTTTAGATTAATGAAAGAAACCTTCTATTAATAATATTAATGATATTAAAATAGCTCTAATAATGTATTGAAAAGGTAAAACTGGTTATGGGGATTGAGAGAGAGTAGGAGAGAGAGAAAAGGAGGCTACCAACTGCGATACACTATCCCCACAAGCAAACCCCATCATCGCCCTTCTTCTTCTTCTTCTTCCACTTCCTTTGTATCTTTCAATCTCAGGTCAGCTTCGAGATTTCGTTCTCTTTTTCTTCGATTTCGTTTGCTTACTGCTTACCAATTCGGTGATTTGGATCCGTCGTTTCTGATTTCGCTAGGGCTCTCATAGGTTTTGATTATTGCGATCGGTTTTCTGAAATTGCTTGATTTTGAATCCGATTCTCACTCTCTTTTGGGTTCTTCGTGTTTCACCAGCAACTGAATCGTTTTCATCGAATTGGTTTTGAGGTTTTATCATTTATCGAATTGTCTTTTTACATTCATCTTTGCAGCAGATTTAAGATTGTGGATACTTATCAGTCTCTTATACATGCATATATGCAGCTACATCAAGTAACAGATTCCGGGGAAATGATTTCTTCCATCAAGGGTTGCTGATTGTAGAAGCTTAGTTCCTGATAAGTTGGAATAAGGTGTTTTCATTTGCGGATCTTAGAGCGAAACAAGTTTGGCACTTTATGGCTCTGGAACAACATGTTTGTGAAAAGCGGCTTCAAGCTAAGCCCTTTTGTAGCCAAGAGTTTCAGTTGACTCTCAATTGGGATGATTTAACTTGTCCCATTTGTTTGGATTTCCCTCACAATGGTGTGCTTCTCCAGTGTTCTTCTTACGAAAACGGATGCCGTGCTTTTGTCTGCAATACTGATCACCTTCACTCTAACTGTTTGGATCGTTTCATTAGCGCCTGTGGTACTGATTCACCTCCACCTCCTGATGAACCTCGCTCTAAGGTTTTAGAAGAGAGTTGCAAACCGGTGTGTCCACTGTGTAGAGGAGAAGTTACTGGGTGGCTTGTTGTAGAAGAGGCTCGTGTTCGTCTTGATGAGAAAAAACGTTGCTGTGAGGAAGAAAGATGCAGGTTTATGGGTACTTACACAGAGCTTCGCAAACATGCTCAGTCAGAGCATCCAGATTCTCGTCCTTCAGAAATTGATCCAGCACGGAAGCTTGATTGGGAGAATTTCCAGCAGTCGTCTGAGATAATCGACGTGTTGAGCACAATTCACTCAGAGGTTCCAAGAGGAGTGGTTTTAGGGGACTATGTGATCGAATATGGAGATGATGATACAGGAGATGAATTTGAGGATGTTCCCAACAATGAAGGAAACTGGTGGACCTCTTGTATTCTGTATCAAATGTTTGACAATATAAGGAATGCCAGGAATCGAAGAAGATCAAGAATGAGCGAGAGCAGGAGAGGGAGTCGCCGCTCTAGCTATGAAAACTCCAACTCTGATGACAGCTCAGTAGCTTCCATAGAGTTCCCGGAGTATAGAGTAGATGAGATCGATGATGAGTTCATCAGCACAAGTGGAGCTAACAGAAGTAGCTCTATGCACCAAAGGTCAGAATCATCTATTGCTTTACACCACTAATTTGGTACTGTTGCAGTTTGCAGAGATATACATTCTTACTTTCATAGTTTATTATTATTCTGCATTGATATTAGAGGCTTACTGGTGAGCCAGGTTTATAGGCACCTTATGGATCAAATGACTAATTAGCTTATCAGGTCCCATTGTGTGATATCTCTGGCATAGTGGCTCAGGGTGTTGACCTGGTTTAGTAGCTTTATTGTGCTATATATGATGGTTACTTAAGAAACATTGCTTGATGCCATATTTTTTCTGATTTACAGTTCAAGAAGGCGCCGAACCCGCTTCTATGAAAATTAGGTAATTAACTCTGTTTCTATGCTTGGGGTACTATCTTCTTCTGGATCTCTTATGTTTCTTTTCTTTCTTTCTCAGTCAGCTGGAAAATGAAGCGAAGCGAATGAAGCAGACCAGCCTATTCGTAGCCAGTGTTCTTGGTTTTGGACCTCTCTCTCTTCTTTTTCTTTCTACACATAAATTTATTTTAGGTTTGTCTTGTGACATTACTCGCAGCCACAGCCTTTGTACAAAAACAAAACTAAAAGCCTTTTTGGGATATTGTAGTACCCTTTGTCGTGGTCTCTTCTTTGTTTTACATGCATCTCTGAACAATGTAGATATTGAGAGTAAATCAGAAGTCAACGTTCGTGTAGCAATTTTAACATTTTCTATTTCAGTGAACATACTCTGTTTAAAGCTTACTCTTATTACCAAGTACCAACACAACTTGGTCAAAGACTCAAAGTACATGAAATCATCATACAATCCAACACTAGAGAATACAGACACTAATATGGGACGTTATTGGGCAAGTTTCTTATGACGTTACTCTTCACTCCGATCTTGGTACGCATTGTCTCACCTCTCTGACTCATCTCCTTGCGCACTTTCATCCTCAATGTCTCCTCTTTTGACGGTACCGTCTTCAGACCCAGACTCTTGTACCTGAGAATTTGCCGTTTGTGAGAATAACCTTAAATTAACTTGCCGATTCGCTACTTTAATAGGTTTGGAAGATTAATGGGTTTGGAGAAAACAGACCTTGAAGATATAGAGGCAATTATCTGGTTGCTGTTTTGAGAAGTTGGGCGTGGCTTCTGTCTGTAGTAACGCATGAATTCACGGGACCCGAGAGTTTTAGACGTCTTTGTGTTCTCGGAATTCTCCGTGATCAGGAGCTCAGAACCACCAACAAGTTCTACAGTGTTGTCTGTTTCACCAGCTACAACAATCTGCTTCCCAGCTTCATCAACATAGCTGCTCAATTCACATATTCCAAAGGAAGTTGCATTAAGATTTGGCATAGAAAGAGGAATAGAGGTGAGAACAAGAAAAATCAGAGATAGAAGAGAGTTGAAACCTGCTGCTGTAGTCATAGAACTCTTCTAGTTCAGCATCTTCATCATCATCACCATCACCATAATGCAGTTTGCAATGACTCTTTGCTTCCATATGCTTTCTTACAGCTTCTAAGCTGCTGAATGGACGGCACAGCTCATTGCAGTATAGACACATGAAGTCTCTCTTGACCTGAGTGATGAGCCATGTATAAGTAAATAGGAGTAAGAAATTGAAAGCTTGACAACAACGAACACTCAATGGTAAATTGATGAGTCCAAACCTTGAGACCGAGGTAAGTGAGAAGCCCTTCAGGATCCTTGAGATACTCAATATCGGGAATGAAGAAACCATGGTGCTTATGCATGTGAACCATACAGCTCTCTAAGGTCTTATGGGTTTTGTCACACATCAAACAGCAGGTCGGATCCAGCTCATACTTGTCTGCATCACCATCATCATCCATATCTTCAGCAGATCCAGACTCATTAACATTCAACTTAGACAAAGAATCTGAGGCTTCTTCAGCAGCCAATTCGTCGTCAGAATCAACCTCCACCCATTCATCATCACTATCATCATCAATGGAACCCCTGTGTTGAACACGGCGAGGAAGTTGCCTGATAATCGCTATATCCTCCTCTCCATTGATTGATGTCCCTTGTGAAACCCGCAAAACATGGCTCCGCGACTGAAGATGCTGCTCATGAGCCTTGGAACTCCTGTAACCTTTACCACAGATCCCACAAGTATAAAGCATAGGTGCTTCATTTGATTTATTCTTCTCCAGAGCAAGAGCAGATTGTCTAGCCTCAAACAAGGCTTCTGTAACTCCAGGAACTCCAGCCACCTAACAACAAAAATTACATAATTACAAAGATTCAAATACGTAGAAGTAACCAAATCTATGATTATTGAAATCCTTATTCTCTTAGTAGAATAAGCTTCAAAACAAGATTTCATATAAACTCTAGAGACTTTCATTTCCTGCAAGAGAACGATTCTATGACCTTAAATTCGATAGAGAAAGCAGCAGAAATTAAACCTTGCGCTTGAGATTGTAGCGGTGCCAATCGGATTTGTAATGAAGGTTACGCTCTTCTTCGTCCTTGAACTCCATGTTACACGCGTTACATGTTAAACCAGGCATCTTCTCTCCTTCAATCTCGATCGATCTAGAAATGGAAACTGGAGAAGAAAAGATAATCAGAGATATCTTGTTCGGAGGATAAGGATTGTGGATACGTAAAGCGACGGCTCGTAAATGGATCGGCGATTGTGTTTCTCTCTAAAGAAGCGTCGATTGATTGATTGCCATCAAAATGAAAAAGAAGGCGCCCATTTTAGATCCGATCGGGTTGGAACTGACCCGTTCCTGACCCGGTATTAATATAGCCCATTTGGCCCATTATCTTCGTAAGTACCATTCGGAGCAAATAAATAAACTAATAACAAATGATTCTATTTATATATTTTTAATAATTAATTTTGAAATAACTACTTATTTTACAACTTGATTAACTACTGTGTTCTCTGAATACTACATTTATAACATCATGTGATATTGTTCAAAATTTGAAAACAGAAGAATATAATACATGATTAATACTACAATTATTATTTTTATTTTTTATAATCGGAATGTTTAGTTTTTGCCTAATTTTATTAGTGGAAGCAAATTTTAACCGCAGGCCTGTAATTTAGGAAACTAACCTTTCACCCCCAATTAAAAAAAAAAAACAACAAGACGACAAATAACGAGTAATTACCAATTTTCCCCAACACTTCATTATTTCCTTCAACGAACTTCTCCCTCCTCCTCCTCTCACTTTCACCATGGATTCCGTCTCCGGTTACGCCGCCGGAGCAGGTCAGCCTCGAACCGGTGGCAAAATTGTTCGACCACGACGCACCGCCGCCGTCAGGACACCGTATGACCGCCCCGTTCCGAGATCCCGAGATCCTCCTCAGCAAAACCCTAGTTGGATCTCCAGGCTCGTTTACAAACCCGCCAGCGTAATTGCCTCCGGCGCCGGAAAATTCATTTCTTCCGTCGTCTTCTCCGACTCTTCCTCATCTTCGGAGGAGGACGAGGATTCATCTTCAGGTTTGTACAATTTATTTGGGTTTAAATAGGATTAATTTGAATTTTTGGTTTATTGTCTGTTCAAATCTGAAACCTACCGTTTCATTTGTAATGTGAATTTTGATTTAAAGCTTTCCCATTTTCTCTTTCCTTTAATATGTGGGACTTTATAGCAGTTAAGCACTGGTGAATTACTACTCTACTCGATTTAGTTAGGTTACTTCTAAAGCTATAACCTTCATACTAATTCTAAAGCTCTAATTTTTATGCATATAATGTAGTTCTGGGATTAGGTCGACCCGTTCTCTTTCTTGGTTTGTATATAAAGTAGTTCTGGAATTGACAGAACCGACCCGACCAGCTTTGTGTCTTATTCTTTTAAAGTATGGATTCTTACATGTTTTCCTCTTTGTGTGCAGATATTGATGGTGATGAGGATGTTGAGAAGAACATTACCGATTTTACTGAAGAGGTACTAACCACCTTGTTCGTTTTGGTGATTGCTATGCCACTTTAGTTCTATGATATTTGTTTGAAATTTATTGTTCTTATGATTGATTCTACTCTATAGCCGCAGTGAATTTTGATGTTGCTAAAGATTGATTTTTTTTCTGCTAGTTTTGTACTGAGTCTACCTTTTCGCCTTTTTAGTATGTGTATGAATTGTAATGTGATCCTGATTTTGTAGAAGTAAAGTTCTAACACGTTTTCAACTGAAAGTTTTTTGATGAAAGCATGATTTCAGTTTATGTGAACTTGTGGAGTGAATTTGATGCGTGCTTGTTTGAATAGGACCTTCTGACTGCCCAGCAACCAACCATCCAACGACTCAGTTCTAAGCGTGTAATTGAGCAGCTTCTCATGCAAGAAACATTTGCAAGGTATTTCTCTATGTCTGGCTTTCTGGACATCATAAGTAGCAGCCTCTTCCGCCAGTCTTATTATTTAATATTTACAGCTCTTAGCTTAAAAGAATCTTTGTGATATTTGTTTAGTTAACAAATCTCAGCTGATCTTGTATCCTGCTTATTCATTCATGTGTATGTTGTTTCAGGGAAGAGGGTGATAGATTAATAGATATCATCAAGGCTAGGGTTGTCAATCATCCTAGTGTCCCCTCTGCTGTTGAGGGGAGGCATAATGACAATGGATTGACAAGTGGTATGTAACTGATGGTAGACTGTGCAAGCAGACCGGATTAGTCAATGTGATAACGTCTTTTCTGTTTTATTTCTAGATGTGAATGTTGGTGAAATGTCCAATACAACTGTCATGGAAGCAAGAAAATGGTTGGAGGAGAAGAAATCAGGATCAAGTTCAAAGTATACAGTAAGTTCTAACTCTTCTTAACTGTTCCATATTGCTGCAGCCTGCAGGTATGTACTTTTTTGTGATATCTGTCTCTGTGCTCTAAGCCATTGTTATTATAGAAGGAGACATCTTCTGTTTGTGTAAAATGATTTTATTGTTCTATGCCACTCCATGTGATCAGCAACGTAAAGCTCTCTTGCAAAAGTAGGTTGTTTAGAATTTTGAGTGTGGCCATCTGGTGACATTAATCCTGAAATGTCTTGATTGGAAAATACGTTTTTGTCCGCTTAAAATGCAAAAAATCCATATTGTTGCTCTTTTTTTTTACTATGAAGACCGTTTGCTCACATGATTTTGGTCAACTTCTGATAGCTTTGCTTCACATTATTCCGCCATATGTGTTTCTTTTCCATTGTGCTTTAAATGATGATCACCATCTCAGCCATTAGTTTAAATCTCTAGGCAACTGAAGATGGTGCTGGATCGCCTGTGGACGTGGCCAAGTCTTATATGCGAGCTCGTCTGCCATGGGGATCTCCAGCAGAGTTTCGATCACCATCATCAGCAGGAATGCAAGGGACACCCTTTCCTTATAGCGCTGGAAAATTTTCCTCATCTAAGGTTAGAATTTTAAGTTTTCCAGCAGTGCATACTTTTCTTATGGTCAAATGTTGTTTGAAAGTCTGAAGTTGTTTTACCTTGGTTTATAAGATAAAATTCTCTGCTTAACTTTTATTGTTTATGTTAGATAACCACGAGGAATTTGTGGGACACTATTTCCAGCTTTTCCTAAAGAAAAGTTGCATACCATTATGTATTTTGAATGGCTCTCTTAAATTTACCCTTATCCATTCTGACATTTGATACCAAAATGCAGCTGAAAAGGAAGTCCGGTTCTAATCAATCATGGAATATTCAAGATGAAATTCGCAAAGTCAGAGCTAAAGCAACAGAGGAAATGCTTAAAAGTCCTAGTAGTGTAGCCTCTTTGGAACCTAAATACAGCCCCTATGTTTTAGCGACTGATATGCTCAAAGGAAATGCTGATGGAGGTATTTTTTTCTTTCTTTATTCACACGTGGTCGAAGTTTTTCAGTAAGACATGAGATGAAACTGAAAGTATTTTCGGTTCTGGTCACATGAGTAACGCTTTTTTTCTGTTCTTTCAGCTGTACGGAATGAACAAAGCAGAGCTCTACCAAATTCAGCCATACCTACCTCTGAACACAATCAGGTATCAAGCACTCTTTACACTATGTGTCTCTCTATACCAAGAAGAAAATTGCAGTTCCAATCTTTTTTTTTGGGTGTCCTTGTGTGTTTTACTTGAGTGAAGACTACGGAAGCTAATCAAGCCGTTGGAGAAACAGGAGTTTTACACACTAGATCTCGTTAGTTTCTCCCTTAATCCTTACTTTGTATACACTCTCTAATATTCGATTTTTTATACTCTGTCTCATGAATTTAATGTGTTCTGATTAGGTGGAGTTGGTTTGGACGAGTCATTTATCTCCACACAAGGAGTCAAGCCGTCTGAAGATACGAATACCGCTCCTCAAAGGTTCTTTTTATTGTGCTTATCCTTCCAACACAGATTGTAACTTGTTTCTTTTCGACAGATCCATTTTTTAGTATATCAATCTTCTGAAGTTTCTCAACTGTATGCGACAGTGGAACCGCTGTAGATGACTTCAATGATCAAGATGGCGATTTTATCCAACCTAGCTCTACTATCGGAAACACCACAAATGGTATACATTGGATGTCGAATTCCTTTGGTTCTGGATGATGTTTAGTTGGGTTCTCTTAATTTACTTGCGCTCCTACTAATGCAGCTGTCTTGGCTCTTGGGGCAACTTTGGATCCAACTGGGAACTCTTCTTGCATCCCTAAAGATGTGTTTGAAACATCAAAAGAAGCTGATGAAATAGGCGCATCACGTGCTACTTCTAACGGTTTCCCATCTTCATCACCTAGGTGAAAAAACAACTCATTTGTCTGTCTAGTTTGACATGATGACATTATTTCATACTAAGCAAAGCCTTACTTTTTCAGTTCACCAGTGGTGGAAGGTCAACCAAAACCCACACCACCAGAAGAAACCGAGGCTTCTCAGCATGTAGCTGAAATTCATGGTGATGATATGACAGTAGGGAATGGCTCAGATGGTGCAATTAATAACGAAAACAATGACAGCCACTCAAGTGGCTCGCATAATAGTTCAAGCACTCATGAAGAAGAGTGGCTCCCGGGAGACCAGTCTCTACCGAACTCAAACTCAGCAAGTAGCAGCCCGGGAACTACCAAGGTCTTGGCATACAGCAGAAGAGGAAGAGGGCGGGGGAGAGGAAGAGGCCGAGGAGGTCGAGGCAAAGGACGGGCCAAATAAACTCTGTAAGATGAGCTGTACACAACAAACACAATGCAGTAGGAGAGTATTATGAGGTAGGATTATGTGACATCTTTTTTAGATTGAATCCCACATCTGTTTGTGTTTGGTCTTTGTCACTTGGTAATCTTTGTAGGTTTTCTTGTAGTATTTGAGTTAGGAGGATATGTCTTGTCGAGTTATGTGGAATTGTGTCTCTGTTTTTTCTTTCATTTGTCTGAATCTCTAATGTTTAATGTTGTAAGTTTGAAGCTTGGTTTTGTTCCAGCTGACGAAGCTTTGTAGTTTGCAGTTTCCATATTGAAACTCTTTTTCTTTTGTTCAATGCCAAATTTTAAAATCTTTTTACTTGACCAAAAAGCCAACACCTAAATTTTGGGGGAAATCTCAAGTACTAACACTCATCTTTAATCTTGTAAATAAATTGTCACTTGTAAACAAAATTCTGACATGATCCGATATTAGATGAGATCACTCACATCAGAACATTGCAAGATGAATAAAATGGGTTTAATCTAGTGTTACAGAATTTCTTACATCAAACTCGATTTAATCCAAAGTACAAAAGCAATAACGAGCGAAAAGAAGAAACCCAATAAACCAAATTTTATCAAGACAGAGAGAGAAAAAAAAAAAAACAGACAGAAACAAAAGTGAAGAAAAACGAACAACAAAACCCAATAAGCAGCGATCGAAGCTAATAAACACAGAAGAGCGAAAGCGCTCGGACATTCAAATCTGAAAAGCAGCAATACGAAGCAAGAAGCCAGGAAGATTCAATCGAAGCAGAAGTGTATTATTATTAAGGAGCCGAGAAATCATTGGGTTGGTGTCGGAACTCTCGGAAGTTACTTGTTATGTTCCGATTTTGTTTTCGTGTCTGAATTCTGGTCAAATCTTCTACTCAAAATCAATCTTCCAACACTTGTTTTTCTGCTTTTGGGTCCCGCTTCTCATTGCCCGCTTCCTCCTTCTTCAATTCGAATTTCATCTTTTTCTTTGGACAATTCGAATCTGGTGCTCTGTTCTCAAAGCTCCAATCATTTGTCCAACTCCACTGATCTCGATTTTCTCCAACTCAAATTTCGGAAATTCTCAAGTTCTCAGCTTCCGAATTGGGCGTGAAACCAAAAAAATGCTTGGGTTTTTCTGCTCTGATTCAGTTTCGTCTTCTTACTCGCTCGTGAACTTGGAGAAACGGTTAGTTGGTGGTTCTTCCTTCTTGATGGATTGATTTGCTAACTCCAAGCTAGGGTTTTTAATATATTCTGATACTGAATCAGCCGAGGTTGAATTTGGTATAAGCTGGCTAGTAGATAATGATCTCTAGGGTTTGGGTTTTGGGAACATGAGATTTACGAATTCTGGGTCGTTTGGGAAAATGAAAGAGCTTTTGGATGCAATTGGAGTGGCCTGTACTAAAAGCTGCAGCTGAGTTCTTGAAATGCTCTTGGATTTGAGTTTGAGAATAAAAATACTTTGATGAGTTGGGTTTGTTTGTGTGAAGGATAACTAGAAGCTGAGAGGGTGCATTTTGTGCATTCCTCTGACTGTTTCATCTGGTTTCGGTTTTAGAAGAAGAAGAAGAAGAAGAAACAAGTATGCAACGTCTTCAAGATCCCAGGATTGATCTAGCTGAGCTGAAAGTGCATATAGTGAAGAAGATTGGGGTTGAAAGATCTAGAAGGTATTTTTACTATTTGGGCAGGTTTCTGAGTCAGAAGCTTACTAAGAGTGAGTTTGATAAGTCATGTTTCCGTCTTTTGGGGAGAGAGAATCTTTCTCTACACAACAAGTTGATTCGTTCCATCTTGAGAAATGCGTCTCTAGCTAAGTCCCCACCACCAGGTCACCAAACCGGTCACCCTGGCAAATCTTTGGTGCTTGGGAAAGAAGATGGACCTGCACAAAGCGGACCTCTAATCCCTGACCATAATAGGAGTGATCCTGTTTGCTCAAATGGGGTGTTACCCAAGGTTCGGTTTGGAACGTGTGACAGGACAATCGGAGATAAGCCTTGTCCACTAGGACCAAACGGAAAGGTGGACAGAACCGGTAATAGAAACACGGAGAACAGGGATTCGGGTCCTTTTGCTTATCAAAGATCAGGTTGCTATGCTGATGAAAGAGACAGTGCATTTCTTTGCCCTGCTGAACAAAAGAGGGTTTCGGGTAAAGGTCAGGTTGCAGCTCCTCGTAGCAGGGATGATGAAGCCCAAGAAGAGCGAGGTAGTTTGATTCTTTCCACGCCTCCTGTAGTTGCACCTCTGGGGATTCCATTCTGCTCGGCTAGTGTCGGTGGGGATCGCAGAACAGTTCCAATTTCGACCAGCGCAGATGCTATCAGTTGCTATGACAGTGGTGGATTGTCAGACACAGAGATGCTGAGGAAGAGGATGGAGAATATTGCAGTAACACAGGGTCTTGGAGGGGTTTCCGCGGAGTGTTCTACTGTTTTAAATAACATGTTGGACTTGTACCTGAAGAAACTAATGAAATCATGCGTTGATTTGGCTGGAGCTCGGTCCATGAATGGAACGCCTGGAAAACAAAGTTTAGACAAACAGCAGAGCCGAGACGAGCTTGTAAATGGTGTGCGGACGAGTAATAGTTTGCACATACAAACTAGCAACCAACCATCTGACATAACGCAAGAACAACATTCAGTGTCTTTGCTTGATTTTAGAGTTGCAATGGAGCTAAATCCGCATCAACTTGGTGAAGACTGGCCATTGCTACGGGAGAGAATTTCCATCTGTTCATTCGAGGAACGAGAAGGGGTGTGAAAGAAAATGGTTGGCATATTGGATGCTGCAAATTGTCTGAGTAAGCTCTCTGGTCCAAAAAAAAGTGGCCACTGATTTTGGTAGCAAAACAATTCTTGAGCTCTGCATCCCATGATGGACCTGATGGCTGATTGACACAACTATGTCCTGCAGCCGCAGACTCGGGGCAGGTTAGTAGATATGAATGAATACGTGTTGTTGTAAGATCAAAAGAAATCTGGCCATTCCAGCAAGTTTCAAGCTTTGTGTGTAAACGCAGGCCGATAAGGAAATCAAGAGAAAATTTTGGCTGAGAAACTGTGGTTTTTAGGCAAGAGCAAGGTACAAACAATCATGTAATAGTTGCAGTATTGCTCTGTATGTAACATAGTCTTAGAATTGTTTTAGAATTCATATCTTGAAGACACATTGACATCACTTTTACTTTTACATTTACATTTTTGTTACCTCATTTCAGTGAAAAAGTTATTTTCAAAATCAGTGAATTGCCTCATTTTTACATTCTACTGGTTGGTTTTCTTACTTGTTTCTTTTACCCTACAAGGTACTGACATAAACTGTTTCAGATGATCCTATCAAGTAATACTTGAGCTGAATTACAAGTGGGAAAAAAATGTCTTATGCTCTCTCGCTATCGAGAATCATGAAATTCTCAGACTCTAAATCCCGTGATGATTCTGCTTTCGGCTTCTCATTCTATCCAACAGTAATTGTTGCTCTCTTTTTTGGGAAACCTTTGGCTCTTACTTTGAAAATATGCAGAAGGCGACTCCATTTTCTTCTTTGAATGTCTTTTTAAGTTTTCCCTCAAGTCCAGAGATCCAAAGAACCACGCTCTTTGTTGCTTTTCAACAAATTGTCCAAGTTAAAGAATTCAAGATGACGTTTTCTTAATCTTAAAAGTTCAAATGACATATTTTCCGTCTTTCCCGCTTTACATTACGGAAATCAATAGGAAACAGGTGAAAGACAGAAGAGAAACACAGGATAGCTTTGTCATTAGACGAAAGGAATAGAGAAAGAGAGACAGCGCCGGTGTGAATTGGTATGTACCCAAAGGAAATGGTGAGGCCCTTTCTAGGCAGGTTCCATTGTTGTTCACAGGCTTTAGATGAAAGAAATAATACAACGAACGAGGAAGAAAAGAAGACGGTTATTTAGATGAGGTTTCCGCAGTGGCTTTGCAGATTGGGCACCAACTCTTCATCCGCAACCACTCTTGCACACACTTCACATGGTATGTGTGCTCACAGTGTAGCCTCCCAACTTCATCTCCTATTGTATACTCTTCCTGTAAACCACAAAGATCAGAGTATGAAGAACTGTAGAGAAAAGGTAAAGAAAATTTCTGATTTTACATATACATATCAATTCTATATTCACCATCATGCATCAATGAAAAGCATGTAATCATCAAAGATTTCCATTACACTTTGTGACAACACCCGCAACAATAGACAAAGTTCGGTGTTGTTAGCTTAGCTACATCAACTCATGGCAGGCTTTCCTTAAGATTTCATCAAAGCCTGATTATGACTAACAAAACATGACAAAAGAGACAGACCTGGCAGATGCTGCATTTGGCATCTTCCTTGTGATCACTAGGACTTTTGGTGATAGACCCATAAGTTAAAGGTTTCATCTGATAGATGCTTGTTTTCAAGCACTTTGATATTGCTTCTTCTGTGAGAGCAGTGCTTACTGTACCAATCCTCTCTTCAAGAGCTAATAGTTCCTGTATTCATTCAAAAATAAAAAGACAAAACGGTAAAGATACTACATCCCAATACGGAACACGAGTTTGAAAGATGTCACGACGAACCTCATATGACATGTTATCGATGTCTAGCCTCATGTCTCGGTGTTGGTCATGGAAGCTTAGTCCACCGAGAAGTAAACCTGTCTCCATGATAAGCAGCTCCTGCTAAAGGAGAGGAAAATATGAGTAACAACACTATCACAACATCTGAAACTCAAAAGTCAAAACATGTGTCAAATTTTAACCTCATAGTTAAGCTCGATATCTTGTTCAATCCTATCAAGTTCTGGCAAAATCTGCAAAAGCATCCGAGCAATACAAAACACCAAAAGTTAAACGGTGTTAAGAGCATTGTCGTAAGCACTAGTTGATGATGCTCAGGCAAGATGTCAAGTTGTAGAGTAACAGGAAATAGTTACCTCCGAGATCCCATCTAAATTGTAACTGCGAAAACTGTCTTGACTCAATAAGGAACCAGAGAGGCCAAATTCTGGAAAACCAGAGAATAGCTCCAAAGAGACAGGAGAATTGAGATTGTTTGATGTTTCAGTCTGAGACATCTCTGTTGCCGTGACAGAGGATAAACCGTCTCTACCACTCCCTCGGTTTGAGAATCTAATGCGACTATTACTTCTATCTGCCAATCTCTGACTCCCAAATGAAGCAACATCGTTGTCATCATTCAAAATGCAGTGTCTAGCCTGTCTACTATCTGAAACAGAACCTCTCGGATTAAAACTACGACGTCTCACTTCAGCTGGTGTTTCTGTTACATTCTTCCCCCTAGCTGAGGAGCTAGAACTGCTTTCTCCATAAACTTTCCTCTTATTGATTGTATCTGCCTTCCGACTTAATCTTTTCTCCAATCCAAAACCACTTGGAATGACACCGGATAACAACGGGCTGCATCCTCGGTTGGCAGATGTTGACTGGCCAGAGGGACCAGGGTGAAACTCTTGCTTGCTCAACCCAAACCTCTGCCTAAAACCTCTCTTGATTCTTGAGCTCGATGGCAAGTTTGAGCATTCAGCTTCTGGTGTTATAACTTTTCCATAAATAAGTTTATTGTTAGCTCTTCTTTTATCTCTTCCAAGAGAAACTTGCAAGATTTCTGTCTCTGCCTCATCTTCGCTACCTCTGCTGCTCTCTGATGAATCCATGGCTATCTGAGAAAACGGTTGCTTCTCACTTTTCACAGAAGAGGAGCTAGAGCCACAAATCTTAGAGGAAGTTCCAATTACTTCCTTCCCGTTTGGCGAAGAGCGGTATGTAGACAAGACTGACTTCTCTTTCTTATCTGAAGAGCCAACAAACCGAGTAAAGTTCATCGTTTTTTTCTCATCACTACAAATAGGAACCTTGCAACTATTGTTGTTAAATCTATCTCTGAAAACAACACCACCACCCTTCTTAGAGTCAGGTCTCGCCTCATGGGCTCTTTTACCCGACCACCTATCCATGAACTTTTTAAATGGATGCAATACCTGTAACAAAAATACTCTTTATTTTACTTTTATCAAAACGCAAATTCTTGAAGAAAAACTATTCATTTGAACTCCAAAGTTCCCCAAAGAATGAAAAAAAAGAACAGATCAAACACTGAAAGAAAAAAACGAGCAAAAGAGCAAATACAAGAGTCATACTCTGAGACTAAACTGCTAAAACCTGCGATTCAATACCTTTGCAGCAGACATAAAATCATCATTAGAAGAAAACATTGTTCTGACTAAACTCTTGTAATAACGATCTTAAAAATTCAACAGCCAAACAAAAAGAGCTTCAACCACAAAAGTCTAGCAAAGGTCCTATCGAAACAAAAGCTTATCATCTGTGATGGTTCAAATAAAAATGAAACCTTTCGTAAAATGATCCAAAGGATGCCTATAATCACTTCGCAATAAAGATTTCATTTTGAAAAGGAACTAAAACAATCAAATTTCTTGAACATGAAGAGAAACAATTCTCAACTATTTTACAGAAGTGATAACAGTAAATGTTTTCTTTGTTACCTGGTCTAAACAAGAGAGAGTTACAACTTACAAAATCGATTCAGAATCAAGAACAGTAACATCTTTTATCATTAGTTTCCAAACCATCACAAACACACAAAAAAGTCAATTTGTCCGAAAACATAAAAAATTCCGAGGTAAAGGAATGATTTTTAGAAGCTAAGCTGTTTATTCTGTTCGATGATTACCTTAAGATTTCGTCCAATCTTGTTCCTGGAAATTGGAAGATGAAGAAAAAATAGAAGAGCGTTTTGTTCTTGTTGCCGATATTTTTTCTTCGGTTTTGCAAGTTATTTTAAGTAATTTATCTTTTTGGAATTAAGAATAAATCAAATATTTGTTTTTATTCCATAATGACCTTAAAGCAAATATTCATTAAATTTTATATCGAAAAAAAGAATCTGAGATGACGGAGATGCAGAGATCCTCGCCGTCTATAATGGGGTCGGAATATCTGACGGTTGGTAGAGATTGCGACGTCTCTAGGTAGTGGTAGAGAACTAAAGATATTAAACTAAGTTATTATGACCAATATCTTTTTTTAAAGAACAAGAGACTAAATTTTGGTTTGGTCAGAAGATGGAAAAAGAAAACAAAATCATGAGAATTCTGATAAGTATTTGGTGATGATGCCACGACTAAGGATAATGTAGTTTAATTATCTGTCCTCTATTATAGCAACAAACATCTTAGCCTTTATCCTTGATTTTTGTATTTTTAATCTCTCTTTATTATTTGTTTTCTAAAATAAGAAAATTTGTGACTTTATGGTAGAGCAACAAAATTCTTTAAATTTATAATTTTTTGGTGGATCCAAATCAAACTTTAGTTGATGTTTGTGAAATGATTGATAACAGAAATACATACTAGAACTGAAATAAATACAAAATCAGAAATATCACTAACACTTGTTTTATTATATGAACGAAATTTCAGTTAAATTTTAACTTGTGATCCCGAAGAATACTTATGCAAATATATAATACTAAGATCACCTAATGTTCACCATTGGAGATGAGGTATCAAAAGAGAAGGACAAGCTAAGTATGTAAAAGGGGTAAATAGAGATCGAATTCCAAAGAGGTGTAAACCATTTATTACAAGACTTTTCAACATTGATCAAAGTCAAAACCTGAGTTATGGGATTCGTAGGGAGGAATCGAACCTATAACCTACAACATCACATACCTCTCACATCTTCCAAAATCTAAAAACGTTGAAGAAACTCAGCAAAAAGAAAAGAGAGCAGCACTATGCTTTAGCTTCTAACCACCCATGATCATCTTCTTGGTGTGACTCTGACCCTCCACCTTCAATAGAAGCTTCTGCATCAGCTTTCCCTTCTCCGCCTTTCTTTCCATACATATTTCTTCTAGCTTCCCTACGAGCATCTTTCTTAGCTATATTCAAATCTTTGAATCCTTGTTCAAACTTGGCTTCATCCTCTGGAGTGAAGAAAGCTACTTCCATTTGACCTAGCTCTGCATATCTTTGCTCTACTTTGGTTTTCCAGTAAAGACCCATCTCTGTGTCCATCTTTTGGTATGGTGTTTTAAGCAGGTACTCGTCTATTCCTCCTGCTTTGTCGATGCAGCGGAGAGCATGTGTTGTGACTTTGACTTTAATGTGACGGTCGAATATGTAGCTGAACAATCGCTTCTCCTGGACATTTGGTTTCCAACATCTTCTTGACCTGAACTCAAATCACAGACAAAAGTTACCAAACCATACAGAATAAATCAGATTACGACACATAGGTTACATGGATCCTACATTTCTCTATAAAGGGGATAAATTTCATCACACTATTGCTCAAAATATTGAGAATCTTTAGAATAGCATGATACAGAAACAAAACAACAATGCCACCTTCCGGAAACAAATGAGAGCGCTAACCAGCTAAAGATTTCAAAGGCTATTGAATACTTTCAAACGCAAGAATTTAGATTTCATTTCACCAAATTGAAACCTAAATCTAGAAAGCATTCCTAAAAACATACAAATTAGCCCTTCAATGCGTGAATTTTAAGCAAAACCATCACAAGCTCTAAATTCAACCAATCTCAAGCGACTACACATACACATATAAACAGATTGATAGAGAGAAAGAGACAAACTTGTTTCCACCGTCTTCACTGACGCGGTTTCCGTATTGGATATGGCGGCCGGCGTAGAGACCGCGTTTGGCTCTGCCCATGACGACTTTGGTATCAGGAACACAAGCCTTGAGCTTCTCCTTGAGCTCCGGCGTGATATTCTCCGCTCCCACTCTCTTCACTAGCTTCTTCATCATCTCCTTCCCTCTAAACGCCATTTTCGTTTCTCCTTCCGAAAATTACAGATCGCAAAACCTACCCAAATGCTTTTCTCTGTGCTTGGTATGACCTGGAGATGGAAACAAATCGGTTTAGCCATCGATTTTAATTAAACCGGATAAAATTAGTCGGTAAAATTGCTTCGTCGTCGCTCGAATCAGACTCCGATTGAATAAAAGATCAAATGAACTGTCGAATCAAGACAAGCAGAAGAGAGAATCGAGGAGAAGCTGACCTGAAGTGAACCAAACCACATAAATGATCTAGCCACGAGAGGGAGAAGAAGCAGAAATGAAACTGACGAGAACCACGAGTCGAAGTTTCGGCCGGCGATGAGGACCGGCGTCGATGTAGCGATCTAAGCCTCTTTAGGGTTCAGTTTCTGAGTTTTGAAGCATTGGGCTTTTTTATTTCGTTGGCTCTTAGGCCCAGATTAATTTTCCCCTTAATTTACGGTTTGGTTTTATTCGGTTCTAATTTGGCAATCCGGATAAAAGTCAATCTCAACATCTAACACAGACCGAACCAAGTCAAGGTCCTCCCATCTCAACCGAAACACTATCAAACCGGCCAAACAATTAAAAAAAAAAATATTTGTTTATGGCAACAAAAATATATCAAAACACAAATTGCAACACCAAAAACTCATGTTGAAAATCAGGTGTTTTATTGGTGGCTTAATATAAATGAAACCTTACCCGAAAAGTTTAGCATATATATGATACCGATACAAGAGAAAACGTAAATCATTTTCGTTATCTTACATACAATATGAAAAATATCCAAGATTTCACATAAGTAAAGATAAAGTGTACATAGTTGAGGAAAATATAGGTAAAGATAAAGTGTAGACAATACTCAAAAGGGTGGTTGTCCAACAATATTACCAGGAGGATCATAGTTGCAAATAATAAATGTGGCACCGGTCTTGCAAAAACTGATTGCACACCCAATCCTCGAACTCTTCTTCCATACAAGTTGCGTGTAATGCAAACAATCCCCATTCGCCTTGCAGTGGTAAGTCCTCCGGTCATAGTATTTCATCTCCGAGGCCCATGCAGCCACCGCGTCCCATGGAGTCCACCCTTTTCCGCTTCCCCAGAAGAGATTCTCCCCGTAAGGTCCCCCGGAGTGGATAAGTTTGCAATCTCCACGGCGGGTTTGGGCCCACCGGGTCGCGTAGAGGGCGAGACTATTGCTCCATTTGAGAGGAGGGAGACGAAGCTTGGCTCGTAAGATGTTGTGTGGTCGGAGAAACTGCTGCTGAATGGTGTTGCGGGCTAGGGTTTTGTATTGAGAAGAAGTTAGTGTTGATATTGTTGGTGTTTTGTTGGATGGGAATTGAAAAGAGAGAGAAGGAAGTGGAGTGCTGATAACTATGATAATGACGACGAATATCAAAGTTTTTGGTTCCATTGGGAAGATGAGTTAGATTTGATTGTCAACCTCTCTGGATCTAGTACTACATACCATTTATATATACATACACCATTGTTTATACTTTCATATTTGCACGTATATATAAAGAATCTAAGCACATGCTATGTTAATAATGTGCAATGACAAGTGTTAATCATTTCGGTGGAACATTGATTATTTGTAGGGAATGATTCTTTTGAAACAAAGCATACATTATTAAAGGTAATAGATCATTCTATATGAAGGAAGTTTTAATAGAAGGAAAAAAAAAAAAAAAAAAGCTTTAATAGAATGTTTTTTTTTCTTTGATATATAGGCATAGCAACGAGAAAGCATCCCAAGCATAAAACATATACAAACTCATTCATAAAACCTAAGTTAGATAAATATTTTGACCACTTTTAAAATATTTGTTTAACTAACATATTAACATGCTTACTATGCAGATTTATGAGGCGTATCAGATGGTGTGCTAGAGAACGTGATACAAATTTGGGATGCCTTTGTTTTAAAGATATCTGATTTATTCCTTAAGAGATCAATTTATAATGTTTTGACGCTTCTAGTTGTTGAGCTTACTGTTGATTAACTAAATTTCTATTATATAGAACATCAAATAGACCAAAAGAATATCAATTTAGTTGACTACCGTTTGTTGGTTAGGTAATAAACTCTGACCAAAGTGTCCTTAGATTCCTCAATCGGTCAATCCTAATGAAGCTCACTTTATAAAGTTTGGGGTCATTTTGGAAACATATTAAAAACATAAGGGGCTATGTTTTCTCAACTTCTATTGGGCTAGGCTTGCCATCAATCAATTATTTGGGCCTTTGAGGCTGACTCGCTTTTTTCCGTTCTTCGTTTTCCAAAATCGAACCCAAACAAAAAAAACGGATTTGGAGGAGTAAATTCAGAAGACGAATCCACGATAATAAGCACATTTTTTATCTGTCACTTTGTGCGAGTGTTTTTGTTTTCCGAGATCCAAAATCTTCTCTTGGATCCAAAAGCTTCGCAACTCCGTGGATCTCCTCCTCTCTCTCTGGATCTCGTACCTTGAGGTTCGTCTCTCTCTGTTTAACTTGCGACTCAGATTTCATAGAGATCGATCCCCCTTTTGCCTTTTCCTTTGTGAAAAATCTACAATGTTCGATATTCTCGGACGTTCTTTGTTCGATCTCCTTAAAGATTGATCCGATCCCGGTAGGAAACCTATTCTCATGTTTTTGCAGCTTAGTGAGACTGCCAACTATGTAGATTCCATTGTTTGTTCATCAAATCTGGGGATGTTTTTTGAATTTTAGTTGATCCGAAGCTGTTTTATTATTCGATTTTATGTTCATGTTTTGGTAAAGTGATGTGTATTGCTGGATCTGATGATTTAGATTTGTCAATGTTTTGCATCTTTCGGTCCTTGATTGAACATTACCGAATATTCTTCTGCGATTATGATGCTTTCTCATAAACCATGGATTCGAGAGAAAAGAGATGCTTCATTCGTTGTATAGAAATATAAGTAGAGAGGTGTAGATTATTGCTGAGGAGGATACTCATAAACTTCTTGTATAGAACTTACTCGAGCAGTGATGAGGACACTAGTAAGGTGCTTATACTCAGTAATTCAAACTTGAAATCGCAAGAAATATTAACATTTTGGATATCTTGTTTGTTACTTGTGATCTATATATACCTCATTTTGTCTTTAATCAATTGTATGGAGTTTGGGTTCCTATTCTCTATATTCACTTTCTATCTTTCTTATGCTACATTGGTACCACTTGTTCCTGCACTATTTTTCTTTTCATTTGGGCTCACAAGTTTTTTTTTTTTTTTCGGTTTCTCTTTCACTTTTTTTGCAGCTGCAGCACCGGAAAAGATGGACAAATCTAGTACCTTGCTTGTGCACTATGACAAAGGGACTCCTGCAGTGGCCAATGAGATTAAAGAAGCTCTCGAAGGAAATGATGTTGAAGCTAAAATTGATGCCATGAAGAAGGCGGTTATGCTTTTGTTAAATGGTGAAACCATTCCTCAGCTTTTCATAACCATTATAAGATATGTGCTGCCTTCTGAGGACCACACAATCCAAAAGCTTCTGTTGCTATACCTGGAGCTGATTGAAAAAACGGATTCTAAGGGGAAGGTGTTACCTGAAATGATTTTGATATGCCAGAATCTTCGGAATAACCTTCAGCATTCGAATGAGTACATCCGTGGTGTGACACTGAGGTTTCTCTGCCGGTTGAAGGAGACTGAAATAGTAGAACCGTTGACTCCATCAGTGTTGCAAAATCTGGAGCATCGCCATCCGTTTGTTCGTAGGAATGCAATCCTGGCTATCATGTCGATATATAAGCTTCCACAAGGAGACCAACTCTTTGTGGATGCACCTGAAATGATCGAGAAAGTTCTATCAACAGAACAAGATCCGTCTGCCAAGAGAAATGCATTTCTAATGCTCTTTACCTGTGCCGAAGAACGGGCAGTGAATTATCTTCTGAGCAATGTTGACAAGGTTTCAGACTGGAATGAATCACTTCAGATGGTGGTACTGGAGTTGATTCGAAGTGTGTGTAAGACTAAACCAACAGAGAAGGGGAAATATATTAAGATTATTATTTCTCTGTTAAGTGCTACTTCTTCTGCAGTTATCTATGAATGTGCTGGGACACTAGTTTCTCTCTCATCTGCCCCTACTGCTATTAGGGCTGCTGCCAACACCTACTGCCAACTTCTTCTTTCTCAGAGTGACAACAATGTGAAGCTTATTTTGCTCGATCGGTTGTATGAGCTTAAGACATTGCACAGAGATATCATGGTTGAGTTGATAATAGATGTGCTCAGAGCACTCTCAAGCCCAAACCTTGATATCCGCAGGAAGACACTTGACATTGCCCTTGACTTGATCACCCATCATAATATTAATGAGGTCGTTCAGATGTTGAAGAAAGAAGTTGTGAAGACACAGAGTGGAGAACTTGAGAAGAATGGGGAGTACAGACAAATGCTTATTCAAGCAATCCATGCTTGTGCAGTTAAGTTCCCCGAAGTTGCAAGCACAGTAGTCCATCTTCTAATGGATTTCTTGGGAGATAGCAATGTGGCTTCAGCTCTTGACGTGGTTGTTTTTGTTAGAGAGATAATAGAAACAAATCCCAAGTTAAGAGTTTCAATCATAACCAGGTTGTTGGACACGTTCTATCAGATCCGCGCAGGAAAGGTCTGCCCTTGTGCACTTTGGATTATTGGGGAGTATTGCCTATCACTTTCAGAAGTTGAGAGTGGCATTTCAACCATTAAACAATGCCTTGGCGATTTACCATTTTACTCTGTTTCTGAGGAGTCTGAGCCAACTGAGACATCAAAGAAGATTCAGCCTACCTCTTCTGCCATGGTGTCCTCTAGAAAGCCAGTGATTCTTGCTGATGGAACTTATGCTACCCAAAGCGCAGCCTCTGAAACCACATTCTCCTCACCTACAGTTGTTCAAGGATCACTGACTTCTGGAAATTTGAGAGCACTGCTTCTAACTGGTGATTTTTTCCTTGGAGCAGTGGTTGCTTGCACATTGACTAAACTTGTTCTTAGGTTGGAAGAGGTTCAGTCTTCTAAAACTGAAGTAAACAAGACAGTCACACAGGCTTTGCTGATCATGGTTTCTATGTTGCAACTTGGGCAATCTCCTGTTTCTCCACACCCTATTGATAATGATTCGTATGAGAGGATCGTGTTGTGCATAAAATTGCTTTGCCATAGGAATGATGAGATGAAAAAGATATGGTTGGAATACTGCCGCCAGAGTTTTGTCAAGATGATTTCTGAAAAACAGCTTAGAGAGATGGAGGAACTAAAGGCAAAGACACAAACAACTCATGCTCAACCTGATGATCTAATTGACTTCTTCCATCTAAAGAGTCGGAAGGTGATATTACTTTCTAAGCTTGCCCTTGCTTTATTGTGTTTTTTTTCCTTACGAGTTTTCCTTGGCAATCTGTTTAGTTCTGATATCGTTGGTGTCTACTTTATCTTACAGTTCATATCCGATATTTTTTCATATTCTCAGTTTCAAAGAAAGACAACGGAAGTTGATAGTGGCATGCTATGTTTATTTATTTCGCTGTAGTTGAAAGTACTGATGATAAGTTTCTTTCAGGGAATGAGTCAACTTGAGTTGGAAGACCAGGTACAAGATGACCTAAAGCGTGCAACTGGAGAATTCACCAAGGACGAGAACGATGCTAACAAACTTAACCGCATTCTTCAGCTCACGGGATTCAGTGACCCAGTCTATGCTGAAGCATATGTGACGGTACACCATTATGATATTGCGCTCGAAGTTACAGTAATCAACCGTACCAAGGAAACCCTTCAGAATCTGTGCTTGGAGTTAGCAACCATGGGTGATCTCAAACTTGTTGAGCGTCCTCAGAACTATAGTCTGGCACCTGAAAGAAGCATGCAGATAAAAGCAAACATCAAGGTCTCGTCCACAGAGACGGGAGTCATATTCGGGAACATCGTCTATGAGACATCAAATGTAATGGAGCGAAACGTCGTGGTTCTTAACGACATACACATTGATATCATGGACTATATCTCCCCTGCTGTGTGCTCAGAGGTTGCTTTCAGAACTATGTGGGCAGAGTTTGAATGGGAAAACAAGGTAATTTACCGAAACCTTTTATAGTTGTAGCTTCTTTTTTTGTTTGTTTGTTCAAGTTTGGTATAACCACTCGCTGTTGTATTCTTCATGTCAGGTTGCTGTGAACACCACAATTCAAAACGAAAGAGAATTCCTCGACCACATTATCAAATCCACAAACATGAAATGTCTCACTGCCCCGTAAGTTCAAATTCTTCTTTCATCAGATAGAAACTAAAAACTCTTCTTACTAATCAATGCTTCCCTATTTGCAGATCCGCAATAGAAGGTGAATGTGGATTCCTTGCAGCAAACTTATATGCAAAAAGTGTGTTTGGTGAAGATGCTCTTGTGAATGTGAGTATTGAGAAGCAAACCGATGGAGCATTGAGTGGCTACATAAGGATAAGGAGCAAGACGCAAGGGATTGCTCTAAGTCTTGGGGACAAAATCACCCTCAAACAAAAGGGTAGTAGCTGAGGTTAGCTAATCTTCTCAAAACGTATTCTATTTCTCAATCCAATCCATAAATGTTTGAATCCTTAAACCTTAAATGGTCTAATTTCCGGTACCATACCGATGATTTCTCACAGGCATGGAATGGTGGCGTGCAAGGTAACAGGTTTAGACTACGTACGTTTCTCTCTTGAGCAATTTTTGGTTGGTTGAATCTGTTTACTACAAGGAGAGAGGAGGCGGTTGAGGATATGTAAAGAGTAATTTCAATTTGTTATCATTCTTCCTTAACCGGTATATTTTCCGGTATGGCACCGATGGATTCTTCCTCATACGGCTGTGTTTTTTTTACACTACTAGACGATTTTGTTTTATTGGTAATGCTTTCTTCTATAAAGTCGTTTGTTGAGGAGATTAAGCCGTGATTTTCTTGAAATGCTTTATGATATAGTAGATTTCAATGCATGGGTTTGCTCCAGTTTAGAATCTCGTCATTTCAGATTGATCTCTACTCTTCTTTGCTTTTCCGGCCTTTCGTTGTTCTCTGTTTTTATAAGTCAAAAGCGTATTTTCTCTTTTCTTTCTTATGCATTTTTGAGTTTTTTGATCGTCTGCAAAAATGAGAAAACAAGGAATAAAGTCATACAACTTGAATTCTATGATTGCTTTTCAATTTTTCAGAATGATAAACTTAGTATTCTAAATATAGTCCTAATCTTTTGGCAACATGTTGTCCAAAGTCAAATCTTCCACTCATCATTTGTCAACGAAACTACCTCTCGATTTCATATTATTGTTTTTAGCAACATGTAAATCTAGTCATATGTTATCGTAGATAAGATATCAAAAAATATTTTAAACCAGTGGAAATACTTTGTTTTCTAGTCTTAAAAAAAAAAGCCCATCACTACATTATTGGTGGGACCCAATCACCCAAAAACAGAGTACTCATATTTTAAATTTTTTTTTTTTTGAAGACCAACAGAGTACTCATTAAAACGAAAATATTGCAATGAAAAACAACCATTGATCACGCGCCATATCTACCAGCAGAAACGTCCTAATGATATATATAGCATCAGATGTGTTTCGTTGGTGCAAGGACGAGGTGTTCTTTCTTGTGCATAGCGAGTCCAGTCATGACGTCCATCTTTATATCCTCTGGTTTAATCCCTTTAGGTAGACTCCAGTTAAATTTGTAGAGAAGGTTAGCGAAAGGTATCTCTACCATTGCGATCCCAAGATGCATGGCCGGGCACATTCTCCGGCCTGACCCGAAAGGTAGGAGCTCAAAATCTTGGCCCTTGAAGTCAACTCCTTTGTGCTCGTTCATGAACCTCTCTGGAATGAACTCATTAGGGTTGTCTCCCCACGCGGCTGTGTCACGAGAAACCGCCCACGCGTTCACCTGAATGATGGTCTTGGCCGGGATATCATAGCCACCGATCTTCGCGTCTGCGATAGTTTCTCTGTGAAGAAGAATGGGGATGACTGGTTCGAGCCGAAGAGACTCCTTGATTACTGCCTTGAGGTAAGGGAGATTAGGTATGTCTTCTTCCGAGACATATCCTTTGTCTCCTATCACATTCCTCACTTCGTCTTGAGCTTTCTTCATCGCTTCAGGGTACTTTATAAGGTAAGTCATGGCCCATACCACCACTGCAGCCGCCGTATCAGTTCCCGGCACAACAATATCCTGATGAAATTACAAACAAACCGAGTTAATAATAATATTGAGATTTAACTAACTTAGAGAATTGCAATAAGGGTTAGATATATAGAGTTACGAACCAATATCATGGCCTTGACATTTTCGTGAGTGAATTTGATGGAGAAAGGTTGGTCTTTGTAGATCTGCATCAAAAGATCAATGAAACTCTCTGTTTCTTGTTTAGGGCGGTTAGGGTCAAGAGTCTCGTCTAGAAGTTCTTGAAGGTAAGTGTCAAGCTCCTTAAAAGCTTTCTTGAGACGCGCACTAAGACCGGTGAGGTTGTCAAGGAATCCAAAATAAGGAAAGAGGTCGGAGAAAAACAGAGTGCCCAAAAGTGCTTGCGTCTCGTACAAGATGTCTATGAATCTCTTCATCTCTGTACCGTACTCATTGTACCGTTTCCCAAAAGCTTGTCTACATACGACACAGTTGGTGAAAGACAAGAGAAGCTCACTTAGATCAACGGTGCCTGATTGATCAGCGGCTTTGTAGATCTTGTCCATCATCCGTTGACACTCTTCTTCTCTAACCGGTCTGAAACTTGCGACACGGTTTGGGCTGAAGAGGTTCACCATACACATCTTCCTCATCTCACGGTAGTACGCGGTGTACTGTCCGAAACCGAGCTCACGGCCTTGATACGACATCGTTTGTTGCCCTTTCAAGAGAGGACGAGCGGTGAAGTTGAGGTCTTGAGTCTTGAGTAGCTCCTTGGCTAGCTCGGCCGAGGAGATCACCGCTAGGCGACGGCCTCCGATTTTCATTGTGAAAATCGGGCCGTATAGCTTGGATAGACGGAAAAGGAAGTGTTGTGGATTGAATTTCTCCATCTGGTGAAGGTTTCCTATAATAGGAAGACCTTTTGGTCCCGGAGGTAACCGGAGAGATTTCTTGGTGGTACTCCGGAGGAAGAAGAAGGCTGTAGCCGCTACCAAAGCGGCTATAATCAAGAAGAGATCCATTTTTTTCTTTGTTTGACTTACTTAAGACTTGTTTTCGGATATTTTCTACTTTGCATAAGTGATGCTGTGGTTTATATAGCAAGACAAAAAGTTTTATTGGTTGGTTTGTTTTGTTTTTTTTGACAGGTGCAGAATTTTGCCTTGTTTTTAAAACGTGATGTTAGTAGGTGGACTACTCGTTTTGGAATTAAAAAATGTAAGTTGAGTATATTTAAGCATTGGGTTACACAATAATACTGAAAGCGAAATTGTTGAAGAGTTGAAAATGTGAGGATATTGGATAAGAATATAACCTCTTGGTTTTGTTTTCTATAAATATACTATAGAACCATAAGTTTATTGTGAAGTATTAAAATATCATCAACTTGTTTTTTTCTAAAGCTCATAAACTTGTGCATCATTTAGACATCATTGCTCATTCTTAAATTTTTTAAAATTGATATGATCGATTTAATAGAAACATTTCTATAGTACCTATGAAATTTGAAAAGATCAGTTTCTCCTATGCTATTACGTAAATTGAAAGAAAACAAAACTCTCAGTTTTATGTTTTCTAATTACTTTGTAGGCAATTTAATTTGAAAAAAATGTGTTCAGATTATTGTATTTCAACAGTGGGTCGTCTCAGTGAGACACATATTCAACTTCTTCTATCTAAATTCTATATCTGACTAAGATGAATCGTACATAAATAAATTCAACTTAGTAGAGAAAAAATATGTTCTTGGGAAAACGACCCTAAACATGTCCCTAGTGACTACGCAGCGGCGCAGCCTCTATTGAACTTACTACTAGGCCGTCAAAATTCACGACTTAGTTCATGTGGACTTTAGTTTTTTTATAGAACCAATTTCATGGGCTTAACGAATGTCAAGGTTGACAAGAAGTGTGATAAAAAAAAAAAAAAGTCTACTTCGTTGAGAATTACCAAAATATACAAACAGTCAAATTAATTTATTACAATTAAACATAAATTGGTTTCTGTCAAATCTTCCTCCAACTTATTGTCAACGAAACTTTATCTACTCTTGACAAAAGAAGAAGAGAAACAAAAATGATCATCAATCATCATCTTGAAAACTAGTTAAGCTAAAACAGCTCTTAGTCTGAGGAACCATAAAATCTCTATGGTTCGTCATCTTCATCCTCTTCTCTTTCAGCTTACTAGTTTCATCATCACTACTATCATCATCATCATCATTGAGTTTATGATCCTCATTGTCAGATTCTTGCAATGCAAGTAAAGGCATAGAATTAGGGTTAATCTTGGTGTAGATGCTGAAAGAAGACAAGGATGATCTTCTCCTTAGCTTATTAGCAATAAGCAATCTCCTTCTCTTGTTCAATGGACTCTCCACTTTCACCAAATCCTTTGCGTTGCTCGCTTCCATTAAATTCCCAAACGATTTCGATTTCCCTATGTAATGATTTGATAATCCTCTCCTGTAAGAAAAAAAACAAAACCTTAACCACAACGACTAAAACCAACACTCAACATGTAATAACATTTAAACTGAGAAACAATTTCAACATATCTTACAGGTTCATCAATAAAATCAAACACAAGAACATAGAGAATCTAACGATTTACTTTATTCATGTAATAAAAAGAGGTTTAATAGTTTTTTTTTTTTTGTTGAGGTTTAAATCGAATATATTCAGGTGTAAATAAAGAATAATTTGATTAGAAGATAATTAATAAAGAAACGTACTTAATCGGAAGAGAACCTTCCAAAGATGAACTAAACGAATTAAGCCATCTTCCTTGTGATGATGAAACGGCGTCGTCTTCTTCTTCCTCGTTTTCGCTGTTTTCTCCAACAGACGACGAACTCTCCGGCGGAGATCTACCACATCTCCTTAAACCAATCCGGTTAGACAGAGCCGCCGGTACACCCTGATCCTGCGCCGTGACGCTGCTCCGATCCCTAAACGTAGAACCTACCAGAACCTCCATTTATTCCGGTAGAATTCTTCTAGCCTTGGCCTCTTGGACCTCGATCTCTCTTGTTTATCCACCAAATCGAGTTCAGCTGTCATAAATCGGAGAACCCGCGTAGGTTAAGAGCTCCAAAAAGCAAGCGCAGGTTAACAAGTAATATAAAGATAGAGAGACAAGACTCCACCGATCGGAGAAGAAGAAGATAAAAAAGAAAGATAGTTTATTATTAAAAAAAAGAAAGATAATCGTGATATACGAATACGTATATATATACGTATGACTGACAGTAATTTTAAGTCTCTCTCTCTCTGTGTACTAAAATTAGTATCCGAGGGAAGGACGGTAACGGCGACTTTTGACGGTTTAACACGTTATTTGATGACGTGGCGATAATGGATTGGACTTTAGCCGGACGTTTCGGGGTTACTGTCTCCGTTAAATCCGATGCTGGCGATGTACCGAAAGTTGGGTGGACGTTATAACACCAGAAACCCCTTCAACCTTATCCAAAACTCATTACTGTTTTTTTGGTTTTTAATTTAAAAAAGGGAAAGTAATGAATTATAAAAATCAGTGAAAACCAGATATGATTAACGAACTATTTTACGGGTAATCTACACGGATTTAACATTATTAGCTTTTTTTCCTTTCACAACTGATTTCACTTGTTGTCGTAAAAGATTTAAACACAATTATTTTTTGAAGTGTGGACCAAAATCCAAAACTTAAAACTAATTAATTCTGATAATATGTAAGGACTGGGTACTCTAATCATTTAGATCATCAAACACTTCAACCATAATTAACACAAATTACTACTTAAAAAAAAAGGAATCGTTCAATCATTTAGATCTAATCAACAGACAAATATAACTTCTAATTGTTTTAACATTTATTCAATTAATGTGTTAATTTTTTATGTTTGAAAGAAAAGAGTGGTGATATGTTGATTTAGATTTCAGATGATCAAAACAAAAATGTTTGGAAAATTCTAATATAGTTTCAGATGATCAAAAAAAAATGTTGATGTAGATGCATATGCATATTTTAAGTTTTTAACCATAAATATGTTTTTATAAACATACTAATAGCCATCTTTGATGGCACTTATACACTCCAGAATTCTCCTCGTACTCTTTATCTCCTCATTTGTGCTACCACCACACAAACAAAGTCGGCGAAAATTTGAAGATGGAAGAGTCTCTATTTCGTTTGGTCACATTCTTATTGCTTCTTCTACTATATTCAAACCGACCAAAAGTGTAACTTTTGTAACCACTTGATTTAGAAAGTTAACATCAACAACTTCTTTCACTTATCTTATATATATACAAGACTAAACTAATCTCATCTCTCAAAAAAAAAACAGAGGATATAATGGATAACACAAGGAGGTGAAGAATTGAAGATAATTTCAAGATCAACATTGATAATATCAAGGGAGTCCTCATGGTAAGACCTCAAAATCTTGCTTCATATTTCTATTCTCTTTTTCGAAAAAAAGATTTTTTTTTAATCGGAATCTATAGTAGTCTCCATGTGAAATTTTGTGTGGTAAAGTGAATTGTTTATGTCACTAGTAGGGCAAATCAGGTACTCGATAATTTGTTTGCGTTTGATTTTACGTTTTGTGTTATAATAGTAGTATAGTTTCTCCAATCAAAACCATAGCATTTCATACTTAAAATGTTATTTTTGAAAGAAACGTTAATCTTTTCATGCCAACGCACAGATTGGCGTAAAAAATAGTAAAAAGTAAAAACCATTATTTGTTTTCAAATTTTTGTGTGTATATATATATTTACTTATGTGTTTGTGTATTGGTTAGGATATATATTTCTCGCGGGGCAATGACGGAGCTTGCAAGAAACCCTAGAGTGATGGAAGAGATCCGAACCACCCTCAGGCTCAAAAGGGATAAGAAGACATTTACAAAGTTGATTACTTGAAGCTCATAATCAAGGAAACATTTAGATTACACCCATCACTTCCTTTTTTGCTCCCAAGAGAAACAATGTCCCACGTCAAGATCCAAAAGGCTACCATGTTCCTCCAAATACGCAAATCCAAACTCAACTTATGGCTTGACTTTTATTTATAAACAAACCCAGAGATAATTTAGTGACATGGGAAGATCTTTCAGCAGCAGCGGCCAACTAGGACCGATGGCCTCTCTTGGGCCATATTTTTTTTTTCAGTTAGTAAAAATCAGTCTCGGATATTGGTATGTTAATGTTGCTTAATTGCTTCTAGTAGCCCTTTCTTGTTCTTTATATAACTCCAATTTTAATAAATCACTTCCTCTTTATCACGCAATTTTGCCAAGCATGATTAGATTGACAGAATACCAAAATAACAACTAGGATCATCAAAAACAAACTTAATCATTGGTAAAAGATATAGGCGAGACACCAATTCAAGACATCAACGACTGTTTACTTTTCCGTAAAGAAACACACGGTGCAATAGAGAAAACCTAGAGAGAGTCATCAAACCAAAAGTGTCCGATTTTCAAAAGCAGAGTGTGTTTTGTAAATAAAGTAAAACCAAGCACATTTTCAAAATGAAACTAAAAAGAAAAACAAAAAAAAAGTTTGAAACGGAGAACACAGAAGCATCAGTCTGGCTGCCAACAGTGTTGCCTTCATCTGGTTGTTTGTTTATTTGTATTTGATATTTGGAATTCAATAAAACAAAACAACACATTGTATATGAGAAAGTGAATCTGTGATGATAATATCATGGACGAAGACCACGACAAGTAAAGTTCATCAAACAGCATCATCAAGTCCAATATGAGAAATATGAAAGTTTTGTAATGATTTTACTTTCCAGTAATGTTAAATAATTTAATAAAGAGAGATATAAAAAGAAGGATGAGTTTTGCTCATTTTCACTTCCAAGCTTTTCTTCCTCTGAACTGGCTTCCGCTGAGGCTATTCTTCTTTTTCTTGACTCGCTTTGATTTCCCAGCCTTTGATCTTACTGCAGCGAGAGGCATATTCTTCTTGTGCTCCTTCTGTCTATTGCTCGATCCTCCGCTCTGCGTTTTCAATTATTGGATCATCAAACAAACATATTTTGTGCTTGTAAATAACCATTTCTTGTAACAACAGAAACAAAAACGGATACCTTCTTCTGCTTGATGGCAGTCTTGGATTGGTATTTCCCTCGGTCCTCCCTACCCGCTTTAACTAACTCCAGCCTTTCTTCTTTTGTTAGTTTATGCCTTATGTGAGCCTGTGGAAAGAGTAAGAAAATTCAGTTAACATCGCCAAACATTTTGTGACTAAAACAGAGCTTCTCATAGTAACAGCTTACTTCAAGTTTGGCTGGATTGACCAGCTTCTTACTTAGCTGATCAGAATCCGGAACTTTGAATCCTTTTCGAGCCAATGCAATTTTCGCATCCTTATTTGCCTGTATGTGACACAAGACATCATCAACAACGTTGGACTTCTTTACCAAACAGAGGAAAATACCTTCTCTCTTTCGCATATATGTATACCTTAAGTTCTTTGATTTTTTGGAAGTCCTCATTGGAAAGTATGCCATCACTTTCAGCAAAAGATGGTTGTTCCCTCTTTGCTTCTGCGCATCTCTTTAGTGCTCGTAGGCTTGTATCAGCAGCGAGGAGACTCGCATCAAAATCTACTAACTTCCTTTTCTTCCCCTTTGCTTTCTCTGTGTTTCCACTACCCTCCACAGAAGAATCAGAAGCTTCTCCATCATCTTCTTCGTTTTCCGAATCAGTCTCGGCTTCATCACTGTCATTCTTCTCTTCCTCTTCATCACCACTGACCAAAGTATCATCTTCAGTGTTATTCATATCATCACCATCATTAGAAACTTCTTCAGCCTCGTCCTCAGTTCCACATGCATCAGGTATCAGCTCCTGTTCGGAACCATCACTCCCAGGCAACGCCACTTCATCATCGTCTTTCTCATTATCACTTTCTTGCAATAACTCAACATTGGGAACATTGCTGAAGACATTAACTTCTCCATATTTTTTAGGTCTGGCAATGGGACCTCCAGGACGGCCACGGTCTTTTTTCACTAGAAGCGAAGGGTTGATCTGAAATTACAAAATGTAATTACTGGTTAACCACATACACTGATTATTTTGTTCCAATTAACAAATCAAATACTTCTGCTACCTCTCTGAACAATGCTATGAGGGAAGCAGATGCTGCTGAGATGGCTTTTCTATGGGTACGGTACTTTTTATCCGTTTTATACTGAGCAAGATCATGCAGCAAGTCTTCTGTCATCAACTGAAGTATAGCAGACAAAAAAAAAATAGAAGAAGCAAAAAGACAACTCAGAAAAAGAAAAAAAAAAAGAAAAAAGGATTGGTGCTGTAAAACTACATTTATATGAGAATATTAAACCAGAGTTAAGAACTAGTTACCTCGGGAATCCTAAGGCACATTTCTCGTACCACATTGAGTGCGACAGGAATAGCCTGGTTACATATATGAAAACAATGAATTAAAAAGGAAAAATATAAATGATAGAATAAGCTTTCTAGTTAAGTCCCTCCCTTGGTGTTTGAAATCACACCTCCGGACTTGAGCGATCGTGTAAAAACTCATTCACTATTTGCTTGAACAGTGGCTCCACGGCATCCGAAGGTACCTGCCCGATATAAAAATGATTGGAAGGATTGCAGAATGAGAAAAGGGATGATGCTTTAAAGTGTAAGATGTTTGTATACCCCATCATGGCAAGCCTGAACTGCTGCTGCAAGTATTTGTGTAATGTCCTTTACACCATCCTGCATTTAAGAGCATCCCTGTTTCAATAAATTTTCAGCAAAGAAATTGTAAAAAGGGCAGTTAGCAAATCTTACCTTAGCATAGTCTTCAAGATAAGTATAAAATTTGAATAAAAGCAACTTGTGAAGACTAATAGTTCGTGCAATAACTTTTATAATCATCAACCTGGTCTGCAAAATTTATTGAATACATGGCTAGTTAGCTCATATGTTTCTATAGAATGGATGAAGCGAGTTAAAATACAATTACCTCACGCCGTTCATTAGTTTCCCCACTGCTCTTGTCATTAGTTTCCCCACTGCTCTTGTCATTAGTTTTCCCACTGCTCTTGTCAGACTTAATATGGCGAAGCAACCTCTTTGCAAAGTTCTGTAAAAAAAGAAAAACATTCAAGTACATAGCCACATAGAAAAAGCTAGGAAATGACACACTACAAAAAAGCTAGGAAATGAACCTGTGCATCATTTAGATGATTAAGAGGTGAATAAGTTGAAGTAGTGTTCTCAGACGACGCACGCTGCTTTCGTTTAATACTTCGCATGGCGCGTTGCAGTTTTGCTTGCTTTTTCTTCTTGCTAGAAGATGTACCTTTGTTGTTGGCCTAAACATGGGAAACAGGACCTAGTATTATACTTAATTCATAATGATAAAAATGATAGTGACAACTATTTGAAGGTGGAAAATTCTTTTCACAACCAGTAGTAAGCGTTTTCGTCATAGTCGCTAACAAAATTCATGTATAAATATGTTGTTTACCTTGTAAACAGCCTCTCTGTTAAACACAACCTGAGATACTTTCTTTGAATCCTCGTCATCGCTGCTTGAAGCATCACTATCATCCTCATCGTTAATGTTGTCGTAGTCAAGAAGAAACCGAAGGGAAGATATCCGGATCCTGAACATGTAAAAAAAAAAAAGAGAAGTTAATTCGACCAACCAAATCATATCAAAATATTGCACAGTTAGGAAGATATACCTAGGTGAAGTATGAAAGCAGGCTTCACAAATGGCAATTGCTACTCTGTCATGTTTATCACCAAACCAGACCTTTCTCTTGTGAAGCTCACAAAGGGTAACAAGTGCTCTCTTAGCCTTGGTTTCATCTTCTTGCTACAAGCAAAATTATATTATCTACTTGATAATAAACTCGGTTACACAATGAAAAGGGAAAAGAAAAAGACTTACCTCCAACATGGAGACCACAATCTTCTGAAGAGATTTGTGCCTTGGATCAGTGATACTCATCTTACGGATGGTTTGAACAATGTGAGAGAAAGCAAGCTTTCGCATGTTTTCATCACCAAGAGTCTGAATATCCAGAAACAGAGCCAGCAAATCCTCCATGACAAGACTCTTAACACACCAAGGAAACAGTAGAGTTATATTATTAAAAAAACATTCCTTTCGATTACAAGCAGCTCAGATTTCGTATCGATCAAATTAAAAAAACAAACCTTTCGATTCATAAGAAGAATCAGAGCTTTCACAACATGGATCCGAAGCACCGACGGCATTGCCAGGCATGAGGTACGGAGTAAATCAGTCAATTGAGCTGGGAATGCGGCGAGCTGTTTCGGGTAAAACGGAGTGACGTGAGCGAGAAACATGGCTCGGTCGCCGAGGTCCTTGGCAACGGAAGGGTCGGAGCCGACGGAGGAGAAAGTGAGAGCCGCCTGTTGCTGAAAGAGATCGACGGAGGCTCTGAACTGTTTGTAAATCAAATGGATCTCAGTTTCGTAACCCTCTGGGTCACGCTTGATTTGACTCTGAAGGATAGGAAGGCTGAGCTTATCGGAGCTCCGGCCAGACGCCTTCAAGGACTCCGGCGTAAGACCTAGAGATCCGGCCATAATCGGAGGTTTTGGGATAGGGAAAGGAACCAACTCTTTAGGTTTATACAAACAGGGAGACTTTTGATATATTTATAGGTTTAGTTCTCCACTGTACCAGATCGGTTTAGGATTTGATTCTGTCGGTTAAGAATTTTATAGTCTATAGTCTTTTTGTTTTCCGGTTCCGTTAAGACTTTAAACCACTTAAGGTAATATAAGAACCCGTGCATGAGTCTTATGATATTTGATTTAGGGATTTTTGCCAAATCTACCCTATTTTTCAAATTTCTTAGCATCTCTACCACAATTGAAAATGATTTAGCACTTGTACCACATTCATGTGGTATTGTGGTATGAAAAGACGGTTTTGCCCTCGGCTGATGTGGCAGATAAAGTGTAACATTTAGGGACAAGTATCTAGGAGACAAAAAATTTATTCGGAGACAATAATCAAACGAAATATAAACACCAAACAAAATGAAAAGACCGCAATTAGAGTTTACATACTAAAATCCAAGAACAATGAATTAAAATTGAGGGACAAAAACTAGCAAACATGCAAAAATAAGATGAAATTATGGAAAACTCAAACTTCGGGGACAACTGTATGTAAATTTCTTTTTGTGTTCTCAATCTATGAATTTTGTCCCCGAAATTTGAGCAAACAAAAGGAAGGGCAAAATGGTCATTACACACTTCAATTGTGGTATAGATGCTAACTGGGCTTAGAAAGTGGTATTGGACCTAAATTTTGGGCCAAATGTGGTACTCAATCTAATTTTCCCTTTGATTTATAATAGATCAATTTTAAAATATAAAAATTTAAAGTTTTCAGACCCAAGAAGATGTCAAAATTCATAAATTTAGATTTATACATTTGCGGTTTAAATTTAAATCTTTTTATAATATATGAAAGATTAAATATTCACTTCCTCATGAAAATACATTTAAATTAAGTAGTCTTTTGGTAAGTTTAGTTAATAAAAATAAGTAGTATATGGAATTAAGAATGTTTGGTAAGATGCACAGTTCGTACAAGCACAAGTGTTGTCATACACAATCGTAGTAGCGCTTATTTTGGTGGTGATCTATATCTTGTTGCGCCTATAGGCAGCCTTATAAGATTTCATCCATCTTTCGAGACTTTTGAGACTCTCGATCCGCCGTCTAGGCTCGATTTAGACATCAACATGTATGTCTTGTTTATCTACCAAGGCGAACGCGCCATGACTTCCCGCCTCATGCAAAATTCCTATGATCGATGTTTATTTACGCTAGAGAACGAGTTAGGGGAAGATTGGAATCGTATCAATTTCGTGTCGAATGCTGAAACTACGAACATAGTGAAACCATGTGAAAAAACGCGGCATAACCAATGATGGTGAGATTATATTGGTGAAACGCTATTTGAGTTTGAGGATGCAGAAAGACATCATTTACTACAACCCCTCGAAAGGTAATCTCAAAGTTTTTGTGGCATGGCTGAAGATGATTTCATGACTCAGTTTGGAAAGTCTCGTCTTTCGGCGCTTCTCCACACCGATAATGTCGAGCATTTGATGTTCTTAAAATGATCAGGTAATTGTCATCTTATGAACACAGTTTGCAAGTATAGTAATTCTTTTTCTTATTCATAGTCTAATAATATCTCTTCTGGTTGTACGAAATGGTCCATATGTGACATGTGTTTTCTTTGTACTAGTTGTTGAAATTTTTAACATTTTTATCTCACCCTAACTATTTAAGATCAATTATTGTATAAAAAACTTACTTAATTTTATATGGTTTTAATATCAAAATTCATCATTTTCTTTTTTCTACAAATAGAGACTTGTTTCATTTGATTTGGACATAGAAAACAATGTCTATTTTACTATAATGTTTTTAATTAACTTCTCATGCACTTTTGTTTAAACTTTTAAACATCTCTTTTAGAAAAATGGATGTCAACAACTAAGATTATAAAATAAAAGACAAAGTTATTTTTAAAATTTATTTAACTTTTAGTTATCTTAATTTAATTGTACTTATAAGTGTTATTAATATGTAACTAGAAATATAAAAGAAAATAAGAATATGAGATATAAAAAAAAAAATAGTGAGGTAGGATGTTGAATTTTATTAAACAAATCATTGTAGAAGTTAAAAATTAAATAAATGTTGAATGATTAGGTGAAAGAAAGAGAAAATGATGTGGAGTGTTAAAAGCAAAAATAAGGAGTTGAAAAAACAAAACAAATGTACATAGTCATATGACTTCTTTTTTTTTGTTTTCATCACATAGTCATATGACTTAACTATGACATTTGTGAATACTTTATGAGATTATTACTGTAGCTCTCTATGTGTCTAATTGCCAATCTAATCTTGAATAAGAGGCGATGGACTTCATATTAACACATATTGGATGGAATCACCAAGCTTCTTCTTCTTAGGCAATTTAGGAATTCGGTGTTGTATAGTTTATTATTTCATAGTCGTATGTATATAACCATAGATTAACCAGCCTATCAGGGCTAAAGCCTCAAAACCTACTACTACCTTAAGACTAGGAGAAGTGAAGTCCAGTCCACTCTCCGTTTTATTTATTATTTATTTTGATTTTGAATGAACAAATTTAATAATGGCATCTCCTTAAATTTATCTACCTCGCTTGACCATTCATGGCTACCACCAATCTCAGCTTCGCTCCTCCCTCTTACTCCCGTTTTGCCGCTACAAATTCCCAAATCAGAAACCCTCTGTTTACGTGCCTGCCACTTCCATCTTCGTTTTCTTCTTTCTTCCTGGTTAGAAATGAAGCATCTTCTTTATCTTCGTCAATCACGCCAGTCCAAGCTTTTACAGAAGAAGCCGTCGATACTTCGGATTTAGCCTCTTCTTCTTCAAAGCTTGTACTTGTCGTCGGCGGCACTGGTGGTGTAGGTACTAAACCATCCATTTCATTTACTTAAATCTTCAATTTTTAAACTTGGGATGGTGAATTCTCCTCAATAACCATCTAATTTTGCTTAAAGTCTTCTCCTTTTTGGTATCAGGGCAACTTGTGGTAGCTTCATTGATCAAGAGGAATATTAGATCAAGGTTATTACTGCGTGATCTTGACAAAGCTACCAAGTTATTCGGCAAACAAGATGAAAATTCCTTGCAGGTTCGGACTTTATATCACTATTTCGGATTCACTACTTCTTCATTTTCTTCAACAAGTTTAAACCATGTCATAGGTAGTTAAAGGGGATACTAGGAATGCAGAGGATCTTCATCCATCCATGTTTGAGGTTCGTCTTCTTGCTCCTGTTATGTTTGGGAGGAGTTTCACTTGTTCTTCATTTGATTTTAACTGATTTGTGCAGGGTGTGACACATGTGATTTGTTGCACCGGAACTACAGCTTTTCCTTCTAAGAGGTGGAGTGAAGAAAACACTCCTGAGAAAGTAGGTGAGAACACATTTCTTTCCAAGTAAGAACGTAAACATTTCCAGTAGTATCAATGAATTGAAACAAAGGGGTCTCTTATTGATTATTCCTTTTGGGACTATGTGTTTCTTTTTCTGTTCAAAAGATTGGGAAGGTGTGAAGAATCTCATTTCAGCATTGCCATCATCGGTGAAGAGAGTTGTTTTGGTTTCATCAGTAGGTGTGACCAAGTCTAATGAGCTTCCTTGGAGGTGAGACTGGAGTATCTCTACTAATTGCTTTCGTGGAGTTGAATAAGCATGTGAAACTGACTACTATTTACAAAAGTCCTGCGAATTTTTATAATCTGGTTGTCTCTACGTGTAGTTATATGTTGAATGTATGTTTTGTTTGACAGCATCATGAACCTTTTTGGGGTTCTTAAGTACAAGAAGATGGGGGAAGATTTTCTTCGTGACTCTGGTCTTCCATTCACCATTATCAGGTTTGGGACAGAAGAGTTACCCACTTTTTTTTTGCTCAATTACCGGATAATACTCCAAAACGCAGGCAACATATGGTTTACTGATTTACTTTATTTATTATGTTTTCTTACCAGACCTGGTAGATTGACTGATGGACCATACACATCTTATGATTTGAATACTTTGCTCAAAGCTACAGCCGGTGAACGGCGTGCAGTTGTTATTGGTCAAGGTCAATTTGAGATTCTTTGATGGTCTTGTAGCACTAAGATTTTTGAGATTGCTTGATTTACATAATGGCTCCTTTTAGCAGGGGACAAACTTGTTGGAGAGGTAAGTAGACTTGTAGTGGCCGAAGCTTGCATACAGGCACTTGATATTGAATTCACGCAAGGCAAAGCTTACGAGATCAATTCAGTTAAGGTATCACAAACAGTTTCCTCGAAATTTGAACAAAGTGGAAATGTAGTCTGATCAAGAAACATATCATAAGGGGTGTCCTGGAGAATCAAAGCTTTAGTTGATCATTGAAAATGTTTCAAAGATTTGGTTGGCTTTTTATATATTTTTGAGAAATGTGGTTTCAGGGGGATGGTCCAGGAAGTGATCCGCAGCAATGGCGAGAGTTGTTTAAAGCTGCAGAATCCAAATGACAAAAGAGGACATTTGAGAGATGTGTACAGAATTGTTAGCGAGACAATACATATATGGTCGAATTGTGTATACATACATATGCTTTCTTTTGGTCTTTGACTTCATCATTACTGTAATTACCCCTTACTTTATCTATAATTAGAAGATTTTTCTAGCAAATCTAGTTTTAGTGTTTTACAGCCAACGAACAAATCAACTTCAAAGCAACTGCTAAGAAGTCCAACCAAAAGAGTAGGTTGCAGATTGGATTCTTCCTAGCCATTTTAATCCGAAATTCAGATTCCGGATTTGATTTTCGACTTCTCTTGAATCGTAAACCAAATAGCGACTCGAGCAATAAACCTATTGATAGAGAGAGGATAAAGAATGAACAGAGAAAACGGTTTTGCTGAATTTTCCTTTATTGTCTTAAAAATTCATAAAAGTCACAAATGTAGTACAACACTGAGAACAAGAAGATTCAAAGGGACAATTCTTCTTTCGATGTTGTAGGATTCCCACATTTTATAATCCTGTTCTTCAGGTTAACACATTAAATAGAATAACCTAACCCGCTTGGTCCCTAACATGAAGTCTTATGAAATTAATGAACTAAAGGGACTTGACCAATGACTAAAAGCTATACCTGATTGACAGTATTTATATACGTATAACAATACCTCTGCTTCCAGGAGATGGAGATCAGACCAATGTGGACACATTTTAATACAACATTCGAGAACAGAACATGGCTTCAATCAGACGACTGCGGAAGTAGTACGCCTAAGGTCAACATCATTCTTGAGTTTCTCACTCGGCGGTGTTCCTTTGAAGCTTCCATATCTCATAGGCTTAGGCATGTAAAGAGAACTGAGTATCTTCTCCAAAGCTACCACTGTGTATCTCACATACTTGCTTGAACTCGCGTCTTTCTCAACCAATGGCCCATAATTTTGCATATAGCTTCTGTAAACCGGCACAATAGCCTGAACAATCTGCTGGCAAACTCTATCCCTCAAATCTTTTTCTGGTAAGACCCATGATGCTTGCTTCTTATACATCTCATCAAACGCATCATTGAATGCTTTCAATCTCTTCTTGACAAGATCACGAGCCGTGGCATGTCCACCTGAGAAAAGAATTAGTCCTTCTCGGCTCAAGTGGCTTGGAAGCTTACCCCAACTGTCTCTAAGGAAGACAGTGGCGTAATACTCTTTGTACTGTTCATGTTCTTTCAGCCAGGAATCTCCTAAATGATCCCCAATTTTTGTACCCTTTAAGTTCTTGTATAAATGCCAGTGATTATTCATACCGAAGAAATGAGCGAGCGTTTGATCCGGATACGCTTTCATCCATACATCCAGATTCTGCTCAATGGCTTTGATTATTCTTAAAACCTCAACCATAAGCTGATTATCTTGGAACCTTTCTGATCTCCAGCTCTTATGTATGAGCAGAACCTGAGTTAGAGTTGACTTGTACTTATCTCCAATAAGTTTATTGCAGTAATCAGTTACAAAACTGACTAATCTAGGAACACCACCATCGCTAGGAGGCGGGGTTTGTTTCTGAATCTCAACCTGAACCAGAAGCTCCCAGAAGATTTCTGCTGCACCATCGATTATCCTTTTGATGAGATCCCTTGTGAAGTTTTGGATTTCGATACAAGCTGCTCCACCAAAGAGGCGGTTGAAATCTGCTCTCAGTTTGTTCAATGAAGTAAAAATATCTAACAGCTTCAGAAGCTTGATTGGATCTTTCTTGCTATCAGTCACAGTTTTTCCAAACTGAAGGAACGCGAGCATACCGGCCTGAGCAGCAATCTTAGAAAAGCAATCCATCCAAACATTCAAACCGAGTCTCTCAAAAACATCGTTGCAAAGCTTGAACTCTGCTTCAAACAGATGCTTAACCGCAAACTCTAAATGATTCCCCCACTGAGCTATATACCCTTCTATGCTCTGCACATCGTTGAACTCAGAAACCGAGATATCTAGATAATCTAAGTCAAGTGCTTGAAGACTAGCTCTAACATTCGAGCTCCTCACTTCAACGTATATTGAAATGCACTTGTCGAGTCTGTTATTAGCTCTGAGTCTCCCAAGAATGGCTTGCAGTTTATGAATTACAGTTACAGGCAACTGAGACGGTGCAATGCAAGCCTGATCACCGAGGGATGATGGAGACGCCATTGGAAGTGGTACACTGTTATCCTTCAAGAGCCTCCTGAACTCGTTTTCCAGCTTATCTAAAGCAGCATTCCTAAGTCCGCCATCAAGACGCAATTGAGATCTCTCTTTCTCTTCTACTCCTCCACCGTCATTATGAAATTCACTAAGCCCTCTCAAAGATTTCTTCAAATTCGAAAGATACTTCTCATCAGCAACATGGTGATCATCAAGATACTCAACTATATCTTCCAACCACTGGATAGCTAACCCACAATTCTCCCCTAGAAACTTCAAAGCTTCCTCTAACCGCTTCAATACCGATAAATAACTCGAAAGATCGTTCTTGGGATCTGATAACAAAGACTTCTCAAGTCCATGAACAGCATCAAACACCTTAAGCACAGCGGCTGCAGGACCAACAGCTCGGTTAATGTTACCACCAACATCCTTAAGAGCTTCTCCATCAGCACGTATCGGCCTCACCGCAGCTTCAAGCAACGGCAATCTCTGCTCAATCTCCTCAAACCTAGGCCCAGTTTTACCCAAAGCTAACCCAATGGCTTTTGATTTCTCAAGACTCAATTTTAAAGACTTTCTTGCAGCTATCAAGCTCTGAATCCCACGATCCACCCCAGTAGACTCCGCCATTATTAAATTCAATCAAAATAAAACCCTAGAAAACCCAGAAAATCTCTCTCTAAGGAAAGTTACTAATCTTCCAAACTTTATTCCTAATAAAAATGATGACTTTGGAGATAATCGATTCAGAATCAGATGCAAAACATCAAACACTTTCCTCTTTTTTTTATTCGTCTCCTTTATTCCCAACTTTCAATAAATCAAACCAAACCCAAAAACCTAGTTTGCAGCAAAAACTCACAAACAGAAACAAACAAACCCAGACACAGAAATTTCCACAGCTACCAAACAACCACCGAAAAATTGCAAGAACCGAAACCAGATAATTCCCAGACAGGAAGTCACTTTTTAACTAAGACACTCAAACTAAAGAAATCGAGTATAGATAAGGTCTTCCACTATAATGGGTCGCCGGCAAAAAGTTTACCCGACGGCGAGAGTTTGGCGGAAGAATCGAAACGGTGTGATAGTTTCTCTAGAGAGAGAGATACCCAGGAATCCAAAAAAAAATCGATTAACGAAGAACAAAAGAATAGTAAATCGGAAAGAGAAAACTGAAAAAGAGAAACTTTTTTTTTTGTTTTTCGACAGTTTTTTTTTTTCTCGCGATGCCCGACGGAAACTGACAAAGTGCATGACAGTGAAGCACAAGGTTTCACAGCATCACTTGCCACTTCGGTTAAAAAAAAAAAAAAAAACTTGCTAATATAGAGTACAGATATTAATCAAATGTTAATTACACAACTTTTTTGTTCAATCACTGAATTTTTGCTTTTTCTGTCGACCAAAATTATGCTTATTTTTTGTTTAACTTTAAGAATCTTTTAGAAAAATGTGTTCAGGTTTCGGAATCTTTTCTTCTTACTTTTTCTGGCTAAGATTCTTTGGATTAGTTTCATGTAAGACTTGTGAATTGTGATCATCTAATATTAATGGTAGTTTACCATTTACCATATTTAACTTTTTGGTAACGTATGAGTTAGGCCTGAATTAAATCACTTGGACTTCAGAACATAAATGAAATATTTAATCTTTTATTTGAAAACATCGCAATAACTTCTAACATATCACAGAAGTTCCAAAATTTATGTATTTCCATGTGGAAGTGAAAAAGTTATAAGATTATTTAAAAATATATAGACAAGTTTATATGATAGTTTTGTAACCTATCTTTTCATATGTATTTTGTGTGTGAATAACTGAATATGGATGATTGGATGTTATGATTGGTATACTTGATACTAAAATAGTACTACTTAGTAAGCTAATTTTATTTTTATCCTAAAATAATGTGATTGGCCTTCCGCTCTAAGACTTCAGATTAAAAATTAGGAAAAAACATAATTATATTCTACAACTTTGTTTCAGATATTCACAATGAGATTATATTTTAGTTGACTCATTTGTTTTGCATGACTAGGATATTTTGTCGACTCGTTTGTTATGTATGACTTCGTCTTGGATTTCAATTATGGTATATCTTTCTTGCGGCATGAATTACGTGTGTTATGTCTATTGCCTTACATTTCATGGTAAATGATATTTTTAGGGATGATCGGCGAACAAAATCCTCTTAAAAACATGTAAAAATAGAGGTCCATGCATATTCTAACGTATAACTTAACCAATTTGTAGATGAAATCAATTGACATATAGTAGATTGATCAATGCCAACTGAATAGTACGGGGTGGAAGCACAAGACTCTCTATTCACGAGACTCGTCGTCACTTCTTTGTTGTCTCTATCGATTTTCGAATTACAATCTAATCTTTGATCAACTTCATCCTCTGAGCTGTAATGAGATTCTCTCCAACCAGGTTCGGTCCAACGTTTGGGGATGCAGGATGCTATATCCATTAATCCAAAGTATAAAAACATTTATTGTGTCATTTTTAATTGTTATTTTGTTAACGAGAAAAAAAATCCTGATTGCTTCTTTTTTTCCAAATTTTGACCATAAATATGAGGTCCAAGTCTTCTTCCTCTGCTTATGTTTTGAACATGACTTATCCCCGTAGTTTCAGCAGCTTGTAGTCGTCGACGTCCACGTGTAGAGAGATGGGTCGTCGAACTCGTTGTCGTATGGAGCTGATGCCGGTACGAAGACGTATGCCATGTATGGGTTGACTTTTAATTTGTCGCTTCTCTTCAACGTATGGCTAAGACAGAGCAGTGTTACATGTTGTAAGGAAGGAGACATGTTAAGACTTGCCCATTTCTAAAAAAATTTGTGTATGTGTGTGTTTATACTTTATAGACAGAGAATTTTTCTTGGACTTTTTAAAGCATTTTATATACTCTTGATTGAATGTAGCTGAAATGACGTTGCGTTTTCTTACTATATATGAAACGTTAGAGTGTTTGTGAACAAATGCAATTTTTGTTCCTCTCATAAAAAAGGAGTAAACATATCAATTTCACTTCTTTGAATTTTGATTATCCAAACGAATAACACGGATCCAAAAATTTGTTAAAATACCAAATAGAAATAAAACCAATTTCTGTTGGTTGACCAAATGAAAGTACATAACATTTTCATTTGTCACATGCTGAAGAGCATTCCGATAAAGATAGTTAAGGTTTTCACAAAATCTTATAATACTTCATAAGATCAGACAAAAAATTAGAATGTCGTTTTAATCCAAAGATAAATCTTAATCTCAACCAGATATCAAATTAATCCTCAAAGAGCTGGTAAATATGTAGCTCTTGGTATTACTTTTAATCATGTTCTTCTTTACTATTAAAGGTGTTCGAAGTCTTTAGGTTTGAAAGATTTTGGGAGAAAGACAGAAAAAAAGTTCATGGCGACCAAAAAGGCTTAAGAATCACTTTGAAAATTTCAAGCGAAGAGTTTTGTACCACATGATTTAGAGTGGTCGTCTTGTATACATGTTATTGATTATGTATCCTATATTTTGTTGGTGGGACAAGTAGTAATGGTCTTGGAATTTTCATTCCTAACTAGAAACTGAAACTTTGTCCCACTAAATAGTATATTATATATATGAGTGTTTCGTTCCAAAAAAAAAATTAAAAAAAATGAGTGTTTCGTTCCCTTTAACATAGCGAGAACTTGTCCATCTCTAATTTTGTATACATCGTGCCAAAGTGTTCGTCTTACTAATCGATGTTGATATATAAACATGGGAAATGGTCAAACACTTTGGTATTTCATTTTTAAGAATAGGCGGTATTAAGAAATGATAATTTAACACAAAAAATAGATAATAATTGTCAATGTACTATACACTTCGTCCAAGTTCAGACGGCATAAATTAATTTAGTTGACCCTTAACTTGTCTTTTGGATTTCACATTTATTTAGAAAATTCAAACTCATTATTCATCACCAAAACCCAACTAACTCATTTAGTACTCATTGACTTTGTAATCATTCATCCATTTAGTCAACTTTGCTTTCGAGAACAATCCAACGGCCACCAAAATCATTTATATTAAAAAAACAACGAATAATTAAAAGTAAATGACGAACATAAGTCTATTTCATTTGGTGCGCAATTAATTTCATAACCTCTACGGTTCTACCTAATACCCATATCTGCTGATCATCAACAAATATACTTTAATAAACATTGCACCACGACTAATTTTTCTCTAATTAAAATTATTTCTTAATAAAAAAATTTACAAATTTCAATCCATCTAAAGTACTCAAAAAATCAAAAAACAATACGAAAAAGTTAAGCCGAGGCAAATACTAAATCATTAACGCCTGAAGAAGAAATATTCTCCTGCATCGCGGATTGGTTATGACGGTGCTCTCCTTCGTATGTCACGATAAGCATCGCTGGATCATCTAATGCTCGTTCCACGTGTTTCCTCGCTGGACATCCTCTGAATGTACTGCACTTGTAGTAACCACTGGATCATAAAAACAAATATACACCGTTAGATCGAGATATAAATTAAATATCAACGGTGGATAATAGACGGGTGTAGGATAGTTACCGTGGGTGTGGTGAGCCTTTGATCGGTTTCTGTCCGTACTTCCTCCACGAGTATTCGTCCGGTGGAATATCAGCGATCTTTGCACTTATCGCCGGTACTCTCACGGTTCTCTTCATCCGATTTTTCCTGCTTCATTAAAAATAAAATAAAAATATTAATTAAGGAAAAAACATTGGGAGTTGTATAAGTCAACGGTCAAAACTTTGGTTTTTAATTGAGCTTAACCGGCTCTAGTCATTGTCGGCGTGCAATACCAAAATATGACCGAGATTTAAATAAAAGCAACCAGACCGATAACCGGGAGAGTACACTAAACCGGGTTTACCTAATTGAATTATTATACAATTAATTAATTATTGATATAGCGAGGGTAATAGTCAACTAAAGGTTGAAACTTTTGAAATTAAATAACGGACGGAAGTCACTGAGTAGTTGTTTAAACGACAGGTGGGTGACGTAAGTCACGTAACAATACCTTTTCTTGCAATGGCACTTTCCGTAGCCGGAGCCGGAGACTTTGCCGGAGAAACTCTCGGAGTGCTCATGCTCAAGGCATCTCTTTCTGTAAGGATGACCAGCGGCCAACGGTGGCTTTCCGGAGGAGTTCACAGGCTGCGACGGAGCAGACGCGAGAAAGATTTTTCCATTGGAAACGCTACCGTCTCCGGTAATTCCCGACGACATGAAGGAAGAGTTTAAAGAAACGCTGAAGTTTTCCTTTGAGAATTCCAGCTCGGAGCTCTTAGCTTTGGTGCCGAAGATGCTTGGTTTAGAGAAATCGAGTGTTACGCTCGGCTGATTCGAATGAACGAAGCTCGACGGTGGAGGAACGATTTGAGGGTGAGTCGTTGTTGTTCTCGCCGGCTTAGAAACAATCGGAGTTTCCGGTTGAGTCGTTTTTACGATCTGACTCTGTTGTTTCTGAGATGAAGTGGAGTGAACCGGTCCGCGTCTGAAGCGAGCGTGACCGGTACGGTTAAGGAGAGAAATGACGGTTTTGAATTTAGAAACGGTGAAATCAGTGATCTCAGAGCAGTCAACGTTGTTGTGTTGTTGTTCGGGACGGTTAGAGAGGACACGGATCAGATGTTCCATACTCTGTAAACCTTGAGATGCAGCCTCTTGAATAGCCGTTTGATCATCCATCTTAGGGAAACGCATTAGATCGACGGCCATGATGATCTCTTCTTCTACTTTGTTTATTTATTTGTTATTGGTCTGAGAAATTTGGAGAAGAAGAAGACGAGAGAGAGATATGGTTGTGAATTGTGATGGAGAAGAAGAAGGATGGCGTGATATATGGGGAAAGGAGGAGGTGACCGGGTCAGATATTTGAGTCAAACCGGGAAAGGGGTTTTGATCTAACGGCTGTTATTGAGTTGAGGATTTCCACGGAATAAAGCAATCAAAGTTTGGTCTCCTCAAAGTTCGAGGTTACTGGGTCCCACCCTTGGCATCCGAATTTTATCGTTTCTTCAAATTCAAGATATTTTTTCCAACCCAAAAAAATGATATAACAACACTCTGAATCATAATTATTTTACGAAATTATCTTAAGTAACAGTAATTAGTTTAATCAAAGGTGTAGAAAGAAGTTTCATGACCCAAGTAAGTAAAGAAAAATGTCAATGATTCATTCACACACAATGGAATGGAGAAAGAGGGCCAGCTGGATTTTGGTTGAGGCAAGAGAAGGAAGAGTTGTCAACGAGACAGAGATGATTGATTAATCCCAAAATAATAATAATAGGTACATTTGACTTTTTTGAGTTTTAATTATATTTTATGTTTGTACCAATTTGAATCTTCTCTATTCTTTCAAATTCTACAGACTTTAATATTTGTCAACTAGATTCACGATTAACTAATTCATGACCAAGTTAAGGGGTTTTTCCATAACAATAAATATTTGGTGTTGGACTTTTACTTCTTTGTTTTCTTTCTTTTTATAAAATTTGACTTTTACTTGTTAACAACAAGAATTTTTCATGGCATTCTAGAAACAGTCTTCACTTGAACCCTTTATTAACTTCAGATTCACCTAATTGTTCTACAGATATTGTGAATCAACTAATAATAGTCATTCTAATTAAAATAGCAATAATGGTTTTGACTAAATATTTTAAAAGTCCACTAGAACAGCGATTCATGAATACGACAAAGGAAGGGGAAAAGCTGACTATTTTAAAATGTTAAAAGTAGTATAGTATTACATAAAAATAAAATAAAAAGATTATTATTTCTTTCTTTAAACACAAAGCTATTTGAGTATTTGACCCACCTCGGTAACTGGGTGGTCCCTTTAACTCTTATATGATGACCATTGGATTTTCGAAAGGTTTGATCCAACGGCGGATCTGTGGATACTAGTGTTGACTACGTTTTTATTGATCTCCAGCCAGCTTAATAGAGCAACCACGGTAAGAAATAAGTTTTGAGTTTCTTATAATTTAAATATTAATATTTTAATATAAAAATAAATAAACCATTAAAAAGAAGACAAATGTACAAAAGGTCTCTAAAATTTTCAGAAACGTTTCTTATATAAAGTATGTCTCTTGTTCTCTTTCTTCTTTTTCTATTTTTTTTAATATTTTAATGTTACGGTTATTTCTAAGAAACCTGCATTGAGGTTGCTCTTAGAGCATGTGCAATGCAAGTCTCTCATCATAAGACCATATGCAACGCAATAACTTATAGGATAGATCTTAGAATATAAAAATTATTAAAATAATGTTCTTTTTCTTTTTTTCCAACAAAAATTAATCATTAACCAACAAATGATCCTAGAACTAGTATTACAGATCTTGATGAAGACCACAATTCAGCTTGTTCTTCTACTGTTTGAATATTTTCAATTTTTTAATACCTAAGATCACTACATTAGTTGCCCCGATAAATATGCCCTAATCTCTCAACTACAAAGTAATAATAAAATAAAAAATAATAATATTTAATTATGTGAGTCTTTCAAAAAGGTGGAGATAGTCTCTCAAAGTCTCTCCTACGAGAGTTTCTCTCCACTTTTTTGAGAGACTTATATAATTAAATATTATTATTTTTTATTTTATTATTACTTTTGTATGTGAGAGACTTTGGTGAGAGACTTGCATTGCACATGATCTTAGGTTCTTGTCACGTGTCGACTAAATAACGAATAAATAAAAAATATGAATTTGTATATAGTGAAACTGAAACCTAAACATAAAATGTATGTATCAATATTATCTTGGATTTTAGTCTATTGGTTACAAAAAAAAAAAAAATGAATCATATTTGGTTATTGTAATTATCTTAGCTGGCAAAATAAATTGTCTCTGGACATCAGCTTAAAATTATTTTTTTAAAAAGAAAAAAATAGAACGTGTTGTGTGTTCATGTAACGTGTTTATGGGCTATATATGGGTGGAGAAGAAACCATGGATGGTGATTTAAAACAGTTTCTTATGTCAACGATTAAATTATAACATGGGGTAGTTGACCCGACCGAGTTGTATTATTATTGTCGTGCACGTCTATATTATCTACATAGTTACAAAATCTCAATGATCATCCTTTTTTTTTTTTTGTCTCAAATTCTCAATGTGTTATGATATTGTTGATCATCTCTTTTTCGTCCGGATCAATATTCGTTTAGTTAAATAAGAGTAGATAACAGATATATATTTGTAAGGAAAAAAAATCAACATGTAAATGCGGTTATGTAACTAGTCTTTTACTAATTTTTTTTTATGTAAACTTATTTTGGTTCTTTATATGCCGAAAAAATCGTTGGTGCGTATTAAACTACACTGAAAAATAAAACAAGTGGATTTCTCAATAAGATAATAATAATAAAATTATGCTCGTTTTTTGTGTTGTTGTATATTTCTTTGCAATAATTAAAATTAAAATTTTCCATCGAGCAGGTGAAAGAAACGTGTTCGTTAAATTGCATGTTTGTATGATTGTATCTGTATTCTCTACAACGTTTCGTACTATTACTTTGTCGTATTAATAATTGAGTATTTGTACTTCATGACATAAAGTTACATAACAATAACAGATAAAAATAATAATGCAAATAAATATGATTGTCTGGATGTTATTTACATTTTAGACGAGTTTAAGTGATTTTATTATTTATTTTTGATGAAAATGATCTTAATATTTAGTTAACTGTTACAAACAAATAATTTATTCCGTAATATAATATTTGATTTATATATTTAATTGTTAAATAAAATTTTGTTAAAACTTCATGTGATAAATATTTATCATATTTAAGTACACGAACATATATATATATATATATTTTGGCCTGATTACCATTTTTCTAACTTATTTCTCAAATATTGTCACATTTTTAATTGACTCTTGCTAATTGTCTAGTACATGTTAACATTATTTTATAAATAACTGAAGTTAGTGGAACATAAAAAAAAACAGGAATAGAAAAAAGGATTTAACTTCGATCATCATTATTTATTCGGATGGAACCCGACTTATTAAAACCCATTGTTGTGCCGAATGCTTTAACTTTGTGAAGAAGTCAACGTAATGCTATAAACACACGAAATTAACACGCATTTGAGAAATAAATGGCTCTTATCTTAATCTTTACGTTTTGACTAAAAGTATTCTCATATTCTGTTTATGCTGATTATGTTTACTGTCAATATTTAACTATTATTTATATTGACAGTTATGTATGATTTTTCATTATTCACCGAGTGAGAAAAACTGTATATGAGAATTTCATCTCTTACAACTCAAACAAGTTTCTTAGACAACAATTTTTATGATTATAAATAACTAAAGAGGTTAATCACATGAAGAGAAAATGAAAACAAAAATTAACACAAAACTAATAGTTTAATTCAGTTAATAGTTTAGTACATGCACTATCTTGTCTACTATGGGCCACACATGTTGTGGACTTGTAGGTTATCACAATGCTATGCCTATTTTACTTGTACTAGCTAATTAAATAAACATCGAAAGAAAGCCGTAAGGAAGAATATCTGAATATGTATAGAAGACAAAAAGTAAGATGAGAGTGGAATCCAATGTGGACTGCAACTAGATGTTATATTATCAATGTTAAACGTATATTTGGATGTAACGGTTGGGTGTCGAATTATTTTGGTTTATATTCTTCACTTTAACATCTGAACAAAGAACCAGCACATGGTGGTCTTGGAAGATGAACTATACAAAGAAAAATTATATACCGAAGCACATATATAATCTCTAGAGTTTGTGGAACGCATATATAGTATCTTTACCATTTAACGTATCTAGAAACAATAATGATAAAAATTGTAGTTGATCAATTACTCAAAACTCAAAAGTCTTATTCTCAACATCAAGATAAGTCATTCAACTATTGGTAATTTTTTTTTTTTTTTTTTTTAACTATTGGTAAATTTTAATATCCGAATAAACCATTAGCCCACGAAAGAGAATATTAGAAGTTTATATATTGCTTGACTTTGTGTTAAATATGGGATTATATTAAGAAAAACTTGTTAAATAAATATCAGAATCAATAATCGTATCAATTAGACAACTTGATTAAGATTTGATTCTGATCAATAAATATATGAAACATGCTCCATATGCTATCATATCTCTAATATAATAAACGAAGACGAATATATCGCTATCACGGCAGGTTCAACACAGACGAAATAATTGCACTCTATGACATGATTACAATTTTGCTTGGTTATATAACATTTTCTTGTTTCCTCCTCTGAATAGAGGATTACATATTCATGTGTTAAATCTTTGACATGCCTGGTATAATCTTACAACTAAGCAGCCCACACAATATGAACCGGTTCCTATATATATTGATAATAAAACTACGATGAAATTTATCCAAAGTTTTGGACCAAAAATATTGAGTAAATTTGGTTATAGTTTTAATGGGTCTGGTACAAGTCAGTCCATTGGATAAATTTCAGATTATTCGGGTCGAGTCGGGTCGGGTTCACTTAACCGACCCAAAATTGATTATCCCTGTTGCTGTTTGCCTTGCCCATCGTTCGTGTCCAAAATCAACCAAAACAAAATAATGGCGAGACTTTTAGTCTCTATCCCTATGCAACCCACACAAATAAGCTTATCTGCGTCTTCTTCTCAGCCACTATTCTCGCCGCCGGCGAACAATATCCCCGATGGTGGAGCCGGAGGATTATGTCTTACACGGAGAATCAGAGACTGTTCCGTGGTGACGCGAGCAGGGCCTAGTACGAGCAGCTACTTGCTCGCATTCGCCATTCCTGCTACTCTTATCGCCGCCACTGTCTTCACTTCAATCAAAATCGCTGATAAACTCGACGAAGATTTCCTTGAGGATGTAAGATCGCCGTTTCCAAAAACATTTCCTTCAATCTTTGTCATATCCGATTCAGATTCGAATTAGGGTCCTTGGTTTAGGTTTATTTTGTCTCAGCTCTAGTTATAGGATTTGAGGTAATCGTGGTTGAAAAGGCAGAGAAGAGAATCTGGGGGAAACAATGAGCAAAAGAATTATCCACTAGAACTTACTTTTGAATTTGGGTTGACTTGGTTCAAGTTTTGTTAAAGTTCTTGAATTTATCACATCCTCTTAGAGACCAATTTTGCATTATAATAGAATTGGATCTCTCTGATAAGTCACATACAATTTTCCGCTTAAAGTGTTGCTGAGCAGAGCCTCTAACACATGGCAAAGTAAGGAACATATTCTGATCCCTGTAAAAATCTTGAGTCTTTGAGGTGGTGGAGCGGATAGAAACAGGGTTCTTGTATCTAGCCTTATAATCATGTATCATCCATAAGGTCTGGATAACTAACAGCTTTGTACTATTACTGTGTCATTTTTCTTCTTCTGCAGATTGCGTTGAACCAAGCGATAAAAGCAGCAGAAAAGGGAGAGAATGGTGAAGGGGAAATCTCACTGGATGATGTGATTCAAGAACCTGTGCTTCAACGAACTCGTAATCGGCCTAAACGTGAAGTTTAGAAACGCGCACACAGATTCTTCTATGATGCAATGACTGTGTAACAATACATGTTGTGTTTTGTATAAGAAAATGTAAGCTTGTAGCCTTCCTAGTCCCGTTAATAGTTGTAGTTACTGGTACTACATTACCGTTTGATCATTTTGTAAAGAAAAAACGGATGATGAATCAAAAACCTAGTTACATTTACCGTTTTAAGTTTAGAGCAGATTATTCTATGACCTTTATTGTGGCCGAGCTTTCTTCTGCTGTAAAGAAATAGAAGGACATGTTTTGTATTTAGTTTCAATTGACATGTTTTGATAGTTTGGCATGAGTCGAAGTCCATATCTCATCTTATTGGCATGAGTTAGCTGGGATTAGGGGTTTTGATGATTTGTCCGATTAATTTGGGATGCAGTAATGAACATGTTTTGTCATTTTTAAAAGGTTGTTTATTTTGCAGAACCATATAATATATATCTCATTTGAGATTGAACCTTATAATTTGTGGAAGAATCAGAATCGCAATCTCACATTTTCACACCTCATGGATTAGATAAAGTAGGATATGTTCACTCAATCTCGATGTTAAAACATTACTTGGAAGTTGCAATGCACTATTTGGTATATGAGAGAGAGAGTAGAGAGGAATAAGAAGAAACATTTTGATCGAGCTATAACGCCGCGTGAGATTCCGTCGCCTTCTTCAAATAATAATTAATTATCATCACCATCGCCTCCTTTTAGACTTGTCCTCCAAGTTTACTTTAATGTATAAAACATTGGCCGTTTTCAGGTCTAAGGAAGACAAAAGTTTGTCACTCACACATTCACTTAATTGTCTAAAAGCAGTAGCAATGTCAGCTGCCGCCGTATCTTTCTCAATCTCCGTCGCCACCAATTCTCTCAAGAACGTGACTCTTTCGTCCACATCGCCTCTCCCATCCGCGAACTCCGTCGCTTTCCCTTCTCGTGGACGCAATTCTCTTCAGCGGCGTTTCGTTCTCAACGCTGGAAACGGATCCAAGTATACGATCCTAGTTGCTGAGAAGCTCGGTGAGGCTGGTTTAAAGCTCTTGGAGGATTTCGCGAATGTGGACTGCTCGTATAACATGACCCCCGAGGAGCTGATTACTAAGGCCTCGCTCTGTGACGCTTTGATCGTGCAGAGTGAAACCAAGGTTGGCCGTGAGGTGTTTGAATCGTCTCGCGGACGGTTACAGGTTGTCGGATGCGCTAGTGATCGGTTCGACAACGTGGATCTGAATGCAGCAACGCGGTCTGGGTGTCTGGTCGTTAACACGCCGAAGGCAAAAACGATCCCTGCCGCTGAGCACGCAATCGCTCTTATGGCTGCCATGGCCAGGAACGTCGCCCAAGCTGATGCGTCTGTGAAGGCTGGTTAGTAATTTTTGCTTCATTCTTGTGACTGTAATCTTACGGACTCATGGTTTTAATGTTTGTGATGCAGGAGAGTGGGAGAGGAACAAGTATGTGGGTGTTTCACTTGTGGGAAAGACCCTTGCAGTTTTGGGATTAGGGAAAGTTGGGTCGGAAGTTGCTCGCCGTGCCAAGGGTCTTGGTATGCGAGTCATTGCTCATGATCCCTATGTACCAGCAGAGAGTGCACATGCCATTGGTGTTTACTTAGTGAGATTCAGAGAAGCCATCGTGACCGCGGATTTCATTTCTGTGCACTTGCCTCTTACGGAAAAAACATCGTTAATACTAAACAGTGATACCTTTGCAAGAATGAAGAAAGGAGTTCGCATCGTCAATGTTGCTCATGGAGGTCTCATAGACGAAGACGCGTTAGTGAAAGCTCTGGATTCTGGTATTGTTGCTCAGGCTGCACTTGATGTCTTCAGTGAAGACAGCAAGCTTGTGAAGCACGAGAGTGTCACTGTGACACCTCATCTCGGAGCCAGTAGTATGGAGGCCCAGGTGTGCAATTCATGTTACAACTTAGGTGATATTTTTATAATTTTATTCTTGATTTATTTTGCTTCTGTTCGTTAGTTAATGTTTTGGCTTTGACAGGAAGGAGCTGCCATTGAAATTGCTCAAGCTGTTGTTGCAGTTCTGAAAGGAGCAGAGCTTCCTGCTCATGCAGTCAATATGTTTTCTGATGAGGTGAGCACTGGCTTTTGCTGGTAAAATACTCACAAGTTTGTTTTTTTGCTTCGAAACTGAGTTCTAAGAGGCAAGTATTCGTAGCTAGCCTAAGACTAAAAGTAGCAAATTATATCTGTTCTGAGATGGTTAGAGAGCATTTAGTGATTCCTGACGTGAATCTGAAATGCAGTTTCATAGCTTTGTTTTTTGTTACAATCTCTCAGTTATATTACAAGATACTCTTCATATGGGTTATTCGCAAATGCTTACATCTCAGAATCTATTGCAGCTTCCAACCAAGGTGAAAACATATCTGGAACTAGCTCATATTTTAGGAAGAATGGTAGCGCAACTGGTGGCCGGTGGTGTGAACAATGTGCAAATCACATATGGCTTGCCACGAGTTACTGACGAACTTGACCCCAAATATGTACGAGCCATGATCGTCCAGAGAATCCTCGATCCAATCTGTTCTGAGGTAGATGTCCTATTCTTCAAAGCCAAGCAGAGAGATCTGAGTTTGACAGAGGAACGTTGGCTCTTGGACGGGTCACCAGAGAGCCTGATGGAGACGAGAACCTTTCAGGTAGGCAAAAAAGGAGAGGCCAAAGTGGAAGGATGGGTTAAAGATGGAGTCCAGCATTTGATAAAGATGGGTGATCTTAAGATCGTTATGAGTTGTACGTTATAAGTTATTTAAAACGATAATGTCCTAAATAAGGAAAAATGGTGAAGGAAACCTCTACTTTCAGAATTCTTCAAATTATTAAATGATTTGCTGCGAAATCTTGGCGTGTTTGCTTGAAAGTTTCTTGGTTTGAGTTTAGAACTTAGGACACACTCTTATTTCTTCTGCGAGCTACAACAAAGAAATTGAGAAAGGTGGTGATAGATATGATGAGAGACAAGTTTAAGGAAGATGGTGATGGAATGTGTTCATAAGTTTCATTATAACAAGATTTTAAAATGCAATTATCTCCACAAACAGAGTTTTGTATTCATGTTAAAGCTAGTGTGATCTTGAAGATTTGCAATTCTGGCTTGAGTTTTACTTGTCAATAATAGGTCCCACCGGACGATGAAATATCACTGGACGATGTGAGAGAGTGGTGAAGGTGAAATCTCACTGGACGATGTGATTCAAGAACCTGTGCTTCAACGAACTCGTAACCGGCCTAAACGTGAAGTTTAAAAACGCACACACAGATTCTTCTATGATGCAATGGCTGTGTAACAGTACATTAGCGGTTGATCATTTTGTAAAGAAAAAACGGATGATGAATCAAAAACCTCGTTACATTTATCTTCTGCGGTAAATTTGTTGTAATTGTGGAAGATATAGAGCTTCAGTTGACCAAGTAGTACCGTTTTGGGTAATAATCTGACCCGTTTTAAATTGGGCTTTTAAGGCCCAGTATGAGTTGTCTTCTTTACTTTTGAAGTAATAGTGTTTAGGAATTTTTCTCTTCGCTTCAAATCGACGTCTGTGTGAGGTAGAATCGCGTCGCGTTTCTAGCAGTTTTTTTTTTGTTTCTTACCAATTTTCAAAGGAACGAGACACACCAGCTAAAGGCCATTTCCGTTAGATCTAAGGAGAGAGCGACGTATACGTATAGGTGTTTTGAAGCAAATTCTCCACGGGAAGCAAAGTCGAATTCAGTCTCCCTTGGAGTTTTCTCTTAATCGGATCGAGGGTATGGTTTAGCTCAGTTTCGTGATTTCTACCTTATTAATCGAATTTTGTGTGAAATTTGGTGATCTGTTTGCGGTTTGTTAATAGGAGTTTGATTTTCTATTGAATCTGGATATTGATTTCCGTTTAGTTGCTGCACAATTTGGGTCTGTGTTTATTGTGTCGGTGCTCTGTGATATGATATAAGTTTTGTGAAATTAGCTCAGTTTTTTGTTGTTGGATTCTGCGTCAATCAGGAGGCACGAACCATGGTTATCTAAGCTTGGTGGGGATCCACGAAGAACAGAGTAAATCAAATGGACAAGAAAAAGAACCGTGCTGATCCACTTGCTGCTGGGCGCCAGAAGGTTAGCTTCTTTGTTCTTAAACCTACCTCTTTAGAATTTTGGGTGAATTTGCTTAGTTATCACAAATGTCAGTGAGAAGAGAGAGAGAGAGTTTTACTGATTCATATCCTTCTTAAATGAAAACCATCCGTCAAACAGGAAAGGTTTCTATTGTGCTAATTTTCTTAAGTTCATAGTTTAGGAGGAACAGTTGATCGCCTGCTTTCTTGATAATGTACTCTCTCTTCTAGTAAACAAAGAAAATATTGTGCTATTTTTCACGCATAACTTTACCCAACTCGTCTCCACAGTCCATACTTGTTTACTTGTCCTGCCTTGATTTATATAGATAGATAAACATTGGATGAACATGTTTTAATCGCTTAGTTTCTTAACCTCATTTCAGCTTCAACAATTTCGTCAAAAGAAGGCTGACAAAGGCACTGATCAGAAAAAGGACTCCAAAGGCAGTACAAGCCAAGGCAAATCCTCCAAAAAATCTAATAAATCTGAGAAGCATGAGCGTAAACCTGACACTAGTGCTGTCAGTGACGAGGCACAAGCTCCATCCCATGTCAATGTTGCTGAGGAGGTTGTCGATTCTCCACAAACTTCTACAGATACAAAAGCTCACGAATTTGTTTCAGTCCATGGTTCATCATCAGAACCTAATACGCCTCAGCCAGGAAACACCACTTCTGATGATGTATCTGAAGTGAGAAAAGAAGTAGTTAATTCTGAAAATGATATCAGTATATCTGTATCCACTGAAGAAGAGAATATGAAGTCTATCAATAGTGGAGTGGCTGGCACAGTAGATTCTTTGACATCTGACCCTGCAGATTCTGAGAAGGGAGTTACTCATGACGATGCATCTATTAATGTTGGCGGAATCTTTGCTGCTTCTGGAGACATAGCGGAGGGGGAAGGCGTTGCAGTTGAAGGTGGGTCTGGGAATATGGAAAAGCCGCATCAGCCATCTTCTCTCAATGAAGATATTCCTGATGTTTCCTTGATTCGTGCAAGGGGAGATCAGGTAACTGATGTAGGTTGTTCTCTCCTTCTCTTCTTGCTTCTCTCTTCAATCATTTTTCTTATTACTTTTTCTTTGATAAGGATAAAGAGGTTTTGTCTATTGCATGCTACCTTTTGATGTATAATTCAATTCTCATTTGTTTCTGGGTAGGGGAAATGCAGGAAGAAGATGGTTCACGCATGGAGCAGTTTTCTGAATCATCTGCAAAGGCAGGTGTGGATAAGATTGCAACTGAAGAAAGGCAAACAAGCTATCCAGCTGTTGTGGATTTATCTGCTTCTCCTTCACATTTTTCAGAGGGATCCTCAGTTGCATTAGATTTAGTTGAACTAGAAGGACAAAACGGTAATATTAGAAGCCAACAGATGAGGGAAGCTGCAGAGCTTAATGAAGAGAAACCAGAAACACCTATTGAGTTTCCTAATGATAGAGATCACATGCTTTCAGCTGAACCTGAGCAAAGCTCTGTTACAGATATGGCTAGTCAGCTGCAATTGCCTGAGAGCATCAGTATATCTGGATTAGTGAGCCATGAGGAACCTCAAAAAATCGACACATTGAATTTATCTGGAGAAGTTTCCGTTGCTCATGTTCATGAAGGCCGCTCATTCAGCTTCTTACAGCTTATTGATATTGTAAAAGGACTTGGCCAAGACGAATATCAAATTTTGTGCAACGCAAGAGAGGCTGCTTCCAGTACTGAGCCAGGAACAAGTTCGTTGGAGCGAGTAAGAGAAGAACTGTTTGTTTCGAGTACCATGGAAGATTTACTCCACGTGCAACTCACAGAACAGTCTCATCTGCAAAAGGAGTTTGATCATCAACATAACGAATTGGTAGCTGAAATATCACAGCTTCGTGCATCATATAATGCAGTGATAGAGAGAAATGATTCTCTTGCGGAGGAACTATCAGAGTGCCAGTCTAAACTCTATGCTGCTACTAGCTCTAATGAGAACCTTGGAAATCAGCTTCTTGCTACAGAAGCTCAAGTGGAGGATTTCACTGCTAAGATGAATGACTTGCAGCTTAGCCTAGAAAAGTCCCTGTTGGATCTATCTGAGGCGAAAGAAAAGTTCATTAATCTTCAGGTGGAGAATGATACGTTGGTTGCAATTATTTCTTCCGTGAATGATGAGAAAAAAGAACTTCTTGAAGAAAAAGAATCCAAGAACTATGAGATTAAGCATCTTTCATCTGAGTTATTGAATTGCAAGAACCTGGCGGCTATACTAAAGGCAGAAGTTGAGCAATTGGAAAACACTATTGGTCCATTAACAGATGAGAAGATACATCTTGTGGAGGAAAGATATAGTTTATTGGGTGAGGCAGAGAAGTTACAGGAAGAATTGGCAAATTGTAAGACGTTGGTCACCCTGCAAGAGGTGGAAAATTCAAACATAAGGGAGACGCTTTCTTTACTGACAGGCCAACAGACTAAGTTTGAAGAGAACAACCTACATCTCAGAGAAGAAAATGAGAAAGCACATCTAGAACTGAGTGCACATCTGATCTCGGAGACTTATTTATTGTCTGAGTATTCCAATCTAAAGGAAGGATATTCTTTGTTGAATAATAAGCTCTTGAAGTTTCAAGGGGAAAAGGAACATTTGGTTGAGGAAAATGATAAACTTACACATGAACTTCGTACTCTTCAAGAGCGTACGTCAATTGTAGATGAAGAGCGGACTCATCTAGAAGTTGAGTTAAGAGAAGCAATAGCGCGCCTTGATAAATTGACTGAAGAAAATACATCTTTAACTAGCAGCATCATGGTAGAAAAAGCTAGAATGGTAGACATTGGTAGCGAGGATGCTTCAGGTTTGATCAATCAGGAAATTTCTGAGAAACTTAGTGGAAGTTCAGAAGTCGTGGTTAGTAAACAGAGTGCATCTCTTCTTGAAAATACACAATATACAAATTCGGAAGAGGTAATGGAAGATACTTCTGAGTTTTCTGCTTTGAAGAAGAATCTGGAGAAGGGGGAGAAAATGGTTCAAAACCTTGAAGAGGCAATTAAGCAGATCCTGACCGATTCTTCTGTGAGTAAATCTAGCGATAAAGGTGCCACACCAGCAGTATCAAAATTGATTCAAGCTTTTGAGTCAAAACGGAAACCAGAAGAACAGGAATCTGAGAACGCACAGTTAACTGATGATCCATCAGAAGCAGATCAATTTGTTTCTGTGAATGTGCAGATTAGAAATTTGAGAGGCTTGCTTCATCAGTTACTGTTGAATGGTAGGAAGGCTGGTATACAATTCAAGCAGTTAAATGATGAGAGGACATCAACAAATCAAAGACTTGAGGAGTTAAATGTCGAGTTTGCATCTCATCAGGATCACATTAATGTTCTGGAGGCAGATACTATTGAGAGTAAGGTTTCATTTGAAGCTCTGAAGCATTATTCGTATGAGTTGCAACATAAAAACAATGAACTTGAACTTCTCTGTGATTCATTAAAGCTAAGAAATGACAGTGTCGGTGTAGAAAACACGGAGCTCAAGAAGAAGCTGAATTCTTGCCTATTGAGAATTGATGAGCTTGAAATTCAGCTGGAAAACTTACAGCAGAATTTAAGTAGCTTTTTGTCCTCAATGGAAGAACAGTTAGTGGCCTTGCAGGATGAATCTGAGAGGGCAATGATGCTAGAACATGAACTGACATCATTGATGTCTGAATTTGGTGAAGCAGTTGTAAGGCTTGATGATTGTTTACTCAGATCTGGCACTTCTGGAGCTCATGCTAGCTTAGATATGACCAAGCGCATATCTGGTTCTGTTGATGTGGCTGTAAAGGTGATTGACGACCTGGAGGAAAAACTTGAAGCTGCTTATGTGAAGCATGAGTCCACCTCAAATCAATATGAGGAATTGAAGCAGAGTTTCAATACTCTGTTTGAGAAGAATGAATTTGCAGCTTCTTCAATGCAGAAGGTCTATGCCGATCTGACGAAATTGATTACTGATTCATGTGGGTCAGTGGAGATGAGCAATCTTGAAGTTGAAAATGTAGCTGTCTCTGATCCTTTCAAGGATGGTAGTTTTGAGAATCTGATGGAGGCTGTGCGAAATATTCTTTCTGAGAGGCTTGAACTTCAGTCTGTCATTGATAAGCTACAGTCGGACTTGTTGAGTAAATCAAACGATATGGAGGAACTGACGCAGCGAAGCCTTAATTCCACTTCACTTCGAGAGTTAGTAGAGAAGATTGAGGGTGTTCTGGAACTTGAAACTGGAGTGAGTTTTGAATCTCCTAGTTCACATGTGGAGTTTCTTGTTTCCCAACTTGTTCAGAAGTTTATAGAGACTGAGGAATTAGCTAATATCCTCAGAAAACAGTTAGAGGCCAAGGAGAATGAGTTGATGGAGATTCAGGAGAGTTTACTGCACCATAAAACTGAAATAGGTGGTCTCAGGGAAAATTTAACCCAGGCAGAGGAGTCCCTTGTGGCTGTACGATCTGAGTTACAAGATAAATCTGATGAACTTGAACAATCAGAGCAGAGGTTATTATCGACTCGAGAGAAGCTTAGCATAGCTGTTACTAAAGGAAAAGGTTTGATTGTTCAACGTGACAATGTCAAGCAAGCGTTGGCCGAAACCTCCTCTAAACTGCAGAAGTGCTCAGAAGAATTGAATTCGAAGGATGCAAGGCTTGTGGAAGTTGAAGAAAAACTTAAGACCTATATTGAGGCAGGTGAACGTGTGGAAGCATTAGAATCTGAGCTTTCATACATCCGAAACTCAGCTACTGCATTGCGAGAATCTTTTCTTCTCAAAGACTCTCTGCTTCACAGAATTGAAGAAATTTTGGAAGATTTGGATCTCCCAGAGCATTTTCATGCTCGAGATATATTGGAAAAGGTGGAGTGGTTAGCAAGATCAGCTAACGGCAACTCTATGCGTCCCTCTGATTGGGATCAGAAGAGTTCTGATGGAGGTGCAGGATTTGTTCTATCAGAGCCCTGGAGGGAGGATGTACAAACTAACACAAGTTCTGAGGATGAATTAAGGGTCAAGTTTGAGGAGCTCAAAGGGAAGTTTTATGGATTGGCTGAACAGAATGAAATGCTGGAGCAGTCCTTGATGGAAAGGAATACGTTGGTTCAGAGATGGGAAAAAATCCTAGAAAATATTGATATACCTCCACAGCTACAGTCCATGGAAGTGGAAAACAAGATTGAATGGCTTGCAAGTACAATTACAGAGGCTACACATGACAGGGATAATCTCCAACAGAAGATTGATAACCTTGAAGTCTATTGTCAATCACTAACTGCTGATTTGGAAGTCTCACGAAAGGAAGTAAGTGATGTCGAGGCAAATCTACAATCGTGTGTTAGTGAGAGGGTGAATCTTTCTGAAAGACTGGAAAGTTTGATTGGTGATCATGAAAGTCTTTCTGCAAGGGGCATTCACCTTGAAGTTGAGAATGAGAAACTGCAGAATCAAGTTAAAGATTTGCATGAAAATTTGGTTGAGAAACTTGGGAATGAAGAACATCTTCAGACTATTGAAGGAGACTTATTAAGTTTGAGGTACATGATTAATGATGTTATACAGGAAGATGGCTTGCAGGATTTGGCTTTAGCAAGTAATTCTGAGAACTTGGATGGACTACTGAGAAAGCTGATAGACTATTATAAGAATTTGGTGAAATCTAGTTTGCCACTTGAAACCAATGACAACGTCTATGAAACTCGTCCATCAGATGCTGATGTTAGAAGCGGAGAGCCATCGGGTGCACATGAAGCAACTTCTCATGGGCACCATTTTGAATTGTCTGATTCTAATATAGTTGAAGCAACAAGTAGAGACATAGCAGTCGTAGAGACACCTGATGTAGCTTCCCTAACAAAAGATCTGGATCAGGCACTGCATGTTCAAAAGCTGACAAGGGAAGAAAGAGATTTGTACATGGCAAAACAACAATCCTTGGTTGCTGAAAATGAGGCACTTGATAAGAAAATAATAGAACTGCAGGAGTTTCTTAAACAAGAAGAGCAGAAGTCAGCTTCTGCAAGGGAGAAGTTAAATGTAGCTGTTAGGAAAGGGAAAGCTTTGGTCCAGCAAAGGGATAGCCTGAAGCAAACTATTGAAGAGATGAACGCTGAGCTTGGTCGCCTGAAATCGGAGATTATCAACAGAGATGAAAAGCTCTTGGAAAATGAAAGTAAATTTAGGGAGTTGGAATCTTATTCTGTGAGGGTAGAATCCCTAGAGTCTGAGTGCCAATTGTTGAAAATCCATTCGCAAGAAACAGAATATCTTTTGCAGGAAAGAAGTGGTACATTGAGCATGACGTTGAATGCTTTAAATAGCATTGATATTGGTGTTGAGGGTGACATGAATGACCCAGTCATGAAGCTTCAACGGATCTCACAACTGTTTCAAACTATGGGTACAACCGTGTTTTCTGCTGAGCAGGAGTCGAGAAAATCTAGAAGAGCAGCTGAGTTGCTACTTGCTGAGTTGAACGAAGTTCAGGAGAGAAACGATAGTCTGCAAGAGGATCTATCAAAATTTACATATGAAATCCAGCAACTTTCCAGAGAGAAGGATGCAGCGGAGGCTGCAAAAGTTGAAGCCATATCTCGTTTTGAAAATTTATCAGCAGTCAGCAACGAAGAAAAGAATAAGCTATATGCTCAACTGCTGTCTTGTGGAACCAGTGTGAACTCTCTAAGGAAAATACTCGCAGGTACCAACAGTTGCCTAGCTGATATTTTCACCATGGATATGGAGTTTCTGCATCATCTGAAGACAAATATGGAATCATATGCGAAGCAAACTGGTACTAATTTGTCTGGCTTGCCTCAACTCAGTACAGGGAATTTTGTAGACAAGGTATTTAGATCATTTCAACAGCTTATTATGGTATACTTTCAAGGTTTTTCTGCCACTGACTGTTTCTGAATATTGTTTTCCCCCTTTCTGCTTAGGATTTCTTTGCACGCTTGAGTGCTACTTGGTCGAACATTAACTTGCATGAGACATCAAGTGGTGGAAACATAACCGAAATTTGTGGTTCTCTCTCCCAAAACCTTGATCAATTTGTGGCTGGTGTTAGCCATCTCGAAGAGAATGTAAGCAAGCACTTGGCCACATGGCACGACCAGGTCAATATTGTATCCAACAGTATCGACACCTTTTTCAAGTCAATTGGAACAGGAACAGACTCTGAAATTGCCGCTCTTGGTGAAAGAATTGCCTTGCTTCATGGAGCATGTTCTAGCGTGTTGGTGGAAATCGAAAGGCGTAAAGCTGAACTTGTTGGAAATGACGACTTTAATATGAGTCTCCACCAAGTAGATGAGGATTTTTCGTCCATGGAATCTGTCAGGTCCATGGTAAATAGGCTATCGTCAGCTATTAAGGAGCTTGTTGTTGCGAACGCTGAGACTGTAGAGAGAAATGAAAAGGAGATGAAGGTAATCATCGCCAATTTGCAAAGGGAGTTACACGAAAAGGACATCCAAAATGATAGGATGTGCAATGAACTTGTGGGTCAAGTTAAGGAAGCCCAGGCTGGTGCTAAAATCTTTGCGGAAGATCTTCAATCTGCAAGTGCCCGGATGCGTGATATGCAAGACCAGCTGGGTATTATGGTGCGGGAACGGGATTCTATGAAAGAGAGAGCAAAAGAGCTGCTAGCAGGGCAGGCGTCACACTCAGAATTACAGGAGAAGGTCACATCTCTTAGTGATCTACTAGCTGCGAAAGACTTAGGTCAGTTTTTCTCTTTTACCCTTTTGTTTTCGCACCGCCACATATATAGCTGATACAAATTGCTTACTGCAGAAATTGAGGCCTTAATGCAAGCGCTTGACGAGGAAGAGTCTCAGATGGAGGATCTGAAACTCAGAGTTACAGAATTAGAACAGGAAGTGCAACAGAAGAACCTAGACTTGCAGAGAGCTGATGCTTCTCGTGGGAAGATTTCCAAAAAGCTATCAATTACTGTGGATAAATTCGATGAGCTCCATCATCTCTCTGAAAATCTTCTCGCTGAAATAGAGAAACTTCAACAGCAAGTGCAAGATCGGGATACAGAGGTTTCTTTCTTAAGACAAGAAGTCACTAGGTGCACCAATGAGGCTCTTGCTGCTTCTCAGATGGGCACTAAGAGAGATTCAGAAGAGATGGAAACTGTACTGTCTCTGTTCGACACGATAGCTTCACTACTTGGTATAGAAGATTCGCCTTCCACTGATTCTCACAGTCATATAAACCACTACATGGAGACATTTGAGAAAAGGATAGCGTCTATGCTATCTGAAATAGACGAATTACGGTTGGTTGGACAAAGCAAGGACGAGTTGCTTGAAGCTGAGAGGAGTAGAGTGGCAGAGCTCAGACAGAAAGAAGCAACTCTTGAGAAATTCTTACTAGAGAAAGAATCCCAACCAAATATGTCAACAAGCTCAACGTCAGAGATCGTTGAAGTGGAACCTCTGGTAAGCTTTGAGCTTGTTGGATAGTTACACCGTTCCAGATGCCTCAAGAGTTCGATTTTTTTAATTTTGGGTTTATTTTATTTTTGGGTATCACAGGTAAACAAGTGGACGAAAACATCAATCCCATCTCAAGTCCGGAGTTTGCGTAAGGGAAATATGGATCAAGTCGCCATTAGTATAGATGCAGATCAAACTGATCAAAGCGGTAGCTTAGAAGAAGATGATGATAAAGGTAACTAAACTAGTCTCTGAATATTTAGTACTTTTAACACATTCTCTTAGTAACATTCCCATTTGTATTTTTTTTCTGCTTTTTTAGCTCATGGTTTCAGATCACTCTCTACGTCAAGAATCATCCCTAGATTCACAAGACCCCTCACTAACATGGTCGATGGTTTATGGTCAGCCTCTTTCCATCCCATCGATGTCATTCGATTTATAAATGCTTAAATTATTATCTAAGAAACTCGATCACTCTTCTTTTCAGGGTCTCTTGTGATCGGACGCTCATGAGACAACCTGCGTTACGGTTAGGGATAATGATATACTGGGCGATATTGCATGCTCTTTTGGCTGCTTTCGTGGTCTAACCAAACTTCCAATTTCGTAAGCTCATTTCTGACTCTTTTTTTTGTTTTCATCCGAAAACAAGTAGCAGCAAGTAGCTTCATTTGCTAACTTTAATACGTGTTTTTATCATATCTTGACAGCTGGTTATAGCATGGGCTCATCAAAGTGGTGTGTTGTCTCCAACATTATGTTTTTTTTTATTCATTGTTTAGATTTTATTAACCAAGCAAATTGTGGTTTCAGCATTTTTATTGATCCAAATCACAAACTGCTTGGCTTTACAAACGAATAAGAAAGGAAGTTTATTTAGTAGCTGTAGAATGAAAGTGATTAACTAGAGACTTTAAGTTCTATTTTTTTTTCTTTTTTCCTCCTCATTCGTTTCAAAAAAGTACAAAGCAAAATGGACACACAAAATTATTACATTTACCAAACTAACAGAGAGAGAAGATAACACTGACTCACCGGCATATTATTGATTTTTTTTTTTTTGAAAAGGTCAGTATTGAGCCCAATAAGAATATCAAATATAGGCCCAAACCGTATATTTTATTAAATTTTGGGCTTTACCATTTGAAGTTGATGCGCTTACAAAAAACCGTGGGGAAAGTACTTCATCAATTTCAGATTCAGAAACCCTAATTTCTTCACGACAAGCTAAACACAAAAAAAAACGCCTTTCGTTTTTTCGCTTGGGTGCTTTCAGCTCTTCCCACGAGGTAGGTCGCGCCAAGTTTCTTTCTCTCTTCTCACTCTTAATTGTGGTAACGTTTATACTTGATCCGATCTGTTCAAATTTGATCGGGTCACTTGGTGAATCTAGTGACTGTGTATACCTTGATCGACAGATTTCTTGTGTTTCTAATGTTTCAATACCGATCAATTCAAATCCTTTCGACTGTTTTGCTAGAAAAGATTTATAATTCTGCTATGTTGACCCTTGTTTGTTGTGCGTGCCATTGACAGGTTACAGAAGACATGTCGCGTGTGTACGTCGGAAATTTGGACCCGCGAGTTACTGAGCGTGAACTTGAGGATGAGTTCCGTACCTTTGGAGTTATCAGGAGGTAAGAATCAAATCCAACCAATCAGTTCGTGCTACAATTTTTGTCACTTTTGATGTTAAAAAGTATCAATTTTTGCATCTCTTTAATGTTGATTTGTAATGTGCAGTGTTTGGGTTGCTCGTAGACCACCTGGTTACGCTTTTCTAGATTTCGAAGATCCTAGGGATGCCCGTGACGCCATCCGTGATGTAGATGGTAATACATTCTTATTCTTTCAACTTTGTTTTATTCTCTTTAGAAGTTGATGTTTTCATTTAGATGACAAAATAAATGTAATGGGATGTTTAAAAGGGGATACTTTGAGGTTTCCAATTACTTGCGACCTGAAACTTATTATTCGATATGAATCTTGTGATAATGGATAGGCAAGAATGGCTGGAGAGTTGAACAGTCACACAACCGAGGTGAGCGTGGTGGTGGCGGTCGTGGTGGTGACCGTGGAGGTGGCGGCGGCGGCCGTGGTGGTTCTGATTTGAAATGCTATGAATGCGGTGAGACTGGTCATTTCGCACGTGAATGCCGTAACCGTGGTGGCACTGGGAGGCGTCGCAGCAGGAGCCGTAGTCGCAGTCCTGCAAGATACAGAAGAAGCCCAAGCTATGGACGGAGGTCAGTGGTGCTTTTTATTTTGTTACCTTAGTAGCTTATCTGAACGGATTAATTAAACTTGTCGTTTTATTGCTTCAGGAGTTACAGCCCTCGTGCAAGATCTCCCCCTCCTCCAAGGCGCCGCAGTCCTTCTCCTCCTCCTGCCCGTGGTCGCAGCTACAGTAGGTCACCACCTCCATACAGAGCACGTGAGGACAGAGCACGTGAGGAAGTGCCGTATGCCAATGGGTAAACATCTTTTCCCAAGTCTCTATATCATTATCAGTGTTTAGATTTTGGTTATTGTTCTTAGAGATAAACATTTTCATTTTCTTCACGTGCATCTTCAGATGCTAATTCAAATTTTGTTCTTGTTTCTGCAGAAATGGACTGAAAGATAGACGCAGAAGCAGGAGCTGAGTGTTTTTGCAAGAAAACGAGTTTGTGGGAAGATACTGTGGAAGAGAAGAAGAGAGGGCCTAAGGAAAGTTACTATCATCTATGAATTTCAGTAAGAGAACATGTTTTAGGTCTGCTGGATTGGATAAAGCTTGGTACTTTTGCTTTTGGATATGAAGCGTACGTAGTTGTGTATCTACCAATAGGTAAAAGAACACTTGATTCGTACCCTAGTTTCTTAAAGACATAATATTTGATTGGAAATTCTGCTAAATGCCTAAGCGTTTCTTGTCTTTTTCCACTGTGTCGAGGTTTCTTCGGGTCTACTACTACTACTACTACTGCTTCATTACTTATCTACTTGCTTCTCTACTCTTCTCATATGAAGCATCTTCCTTAGTTACTCGGCCTACTTCATTGTTTATCTACTTGCTTCTCTACTCTTCTGCTATGAATCATCTTCATTAGTTGCTCGGCCTGCTATGGGAAAAGTTAAACCACGGTTGTGGATCCCTACATCATCTTCATTTAGTTGCTCGGCCTGCTTCATTGTTTTTCTACTTGCTTCTCTACTCTTCTGCTTCATTTAATTGTGGATCTCTACAAGGCTTTGCTTCTGCTTCATCTTCGACCCTAGAGATGCTCTGATGCTTGAAAACTTCATCAGCTGTGATGTTACCTTCTTTGCATGAACTTGAGCTGCATCATTTAGAAGCACCTCTTGTCTGGTCGGAATGTTGTGCATTAGGTTTAGCATAATTGTAGCTATGTGATAGTGTTTAGCATGCACATTCTTGTCCTTGGAAAGATTTTTGTGCATTTCACGGTTTATAGAGGCAAGCCAAGGATTTGTAAATGACTAAATGGGTATCAGTCGCTCCCATTTGGTGCTTGTGTTAATTTCAGTGAAAGAGTTATGAAATTGTTCACTTTTTTATAAAGGTGAAGGAAATGTAATTAATTGCCTAAGATGAAGAATGAATATATAATCTGGTTTGGAGTAACTAGCTCTATGGTTTCGTTTCCGCAACTAGCTCTATTGTTTCGTTTCCGCAACTAGAAATCCCAAATTACAAAGTAGACGCGAGGACATTGTGTGTGTTGGCATGACAACAATAAAAAGCCTAGAAAAGCAAGAGAGACAAGATCATGATCCTAGTTCGGTCCCAGAATCATCAACAAACCCACCAAATTAAAATCTGTTTGGTCCCATTCTTCACTTACACATCATTGAATTGATTGTTATGTGACGTAAACCTCTCTGCTTTTTTCTGCAATACACTTTATGCTTCTCCTCATTCCACTTCCTCTGCCGACACTTTTTTTGCTCCACGTTTCTACACTTTTCACCGACACTAAGATGAGAATGTCCTAAGATCATTAGAGAAAACTATAAATATTACTCTTTTTCTTGTTTCAGTTTAGTCAGAAAACTGGTTCATGTCAGTTATGTACAGTTACAATCTCTTTCCACAAAGGTTGGGCTTTAAATTCTCCGCAGTTGATTTGACATGGTTCTTGAATTAGTTCCAAGACAGAGGCTCTTTTAACTGCCAACAACATGTTCCAACTTTACAAATATTGTATACATGTATGAATCTCTGGCTCACACACTCTATCCCTAACAATGGAGGAATCAAACAAACATAACAAACAAACAAAACGGAAAATCAATTAATGCCTACCACTATGGTTCCAACAATCTCATTACAGAGGATACCACTGAACATAGAGGAAGTGGGGAATCAGACTCACTGATTTATTGACCCGTGTTATGAAGCTTCTTTCAGGTTTTCTCAGCTCATCTGCTCGCCTATGAGATCGAGGCCCACAAGAAGAAAGGTGACACCTTGGAATAACAGGAAGTAGAAATGCACTCCTTGAGCTGCCAAGAGACTCCTAAGCGCTGCAGTGAGCAAAAGAAAGGCCAATGCGAGCTCTTTGTGGTATATCTTGTTGGTTTTCTTGACGGGTTTCTTTGAAACCGCATGTTTCTGTTCTTCAAGTTGGTTCAGCTCCAAAAGCTCGCTGTCGGAAACTCCCCTAAGCAATTGACTTTTCTTGTTTGGTGTCTCTTTCTCGGTGATAGATAAAAGATCTGACTCGGATGATCTTCCAGCTTTCTTTGTGACAATCCACTCGTAAGAGCTACCCAATTGGAATAATCCAGACACCATCGCGTTGAACTTGGTGACAGACATTGTGTTCTCGAACAAGAGATAAGGAACAATGAAAGGAAACGATTTTGGAGATGGAAGAAGGTTGAGGAAAGACATGAAAACCGGTATGTAGCAGATGACCCAAACAGGGAGCTCAGCTTCTGGAACAAACATGGTGAGTGGAAGGATTATGCAGAACAACGTGAAGGAGTAGAAAGGAAGTATGAGTTTCCTAAGAAGAAAGAAGAGAAGTATCAGATTCGCCTTCTTCCATATCGCTATCTGCAAGAAGAACAAATGAGAAACAGAAGAAGTCATTAACACGATGATTAACAAAAAGTTGAACTTAAAAGAAGAAAATAGCTGTCCACTACCTTAGAGGTCAAGATTGAACCAAGACACAAGCGGAAAAGCTGCATAGGTCCCGAATGCCAACGGTGTTGCTGCTTCTTATATGCTTCGTAGGACTCAGGAACTTCGCAAAGGACCTATAGATTTTTTTCAGTCCACTTTAATTCATTTGGTTACATAAATAAGGGTTTTTTAGAAACAATCGATAAAGAGTAGTACCTTGACATCATTAAGATATATGAACTTCCATCCATGAAGATGAGCGCGGACTGCTATGTCCATATCCTCCACAGTGGTCCTTTCAAGCCAACCACCAGATTCCTCGAGGGCTTTAATTCTCCAAACTCCAGCTGTTCCATTGAAACCAAAGAAGTTCAAGAACACGCCGTTCACTTGCTGCTCCACCTCAAAGTGAAAACACAGATTGATGTTCTGAAGACGGGTCAACAAGTTCTCGTCTTTGTTCACAAATGTCCATCTAGCTTGAACTAGACCCAACTCTGGGTTATCCTGAAGATAAACCACATTTCTAACATGTTAGCAATCTCTCTCTCTCCACTTGTCAATGATAGAAAATTGAAACCAATGCTAATACCAACCTTGAAATGTGGAACTGTTAGTTTAAGGAAATCCGGAGTAGGTTGGAAATCGGCATCAAATATTGCAACATACTCGTATGCTTCCACGTAATCACAGCTCATTGCTGACTTGAGGTTACCAGCTTTATACCCAGTTCTAACCAAGCGATGCCTGTAGATTATGTTGACTCCCTTTTGGCTCCATTTGGCAACCTCAGCTTTAATTAACTGTTGGATGCTTTCATCGTTCGAATCATCGAGAACCTGAACCAGTATTCGATCTTTCGGCCAGTCAAGTTGACACACAGCAGATATAGATTGCTCATACACCTGAACAAGAAGCAGACTAAAGCTTATCACATTGAGAGATAAAATTGATACCAAAAAGGATATAAAGCAGGAGAAAGATCAATACTTTCTTGGATATACCCAAGTTGAATGAGCATACCTCTCTCTCATTGCACATTGGTATCTGAACAAGAACCATTGGATACTCAAATCCAGATCCCTCAGCATCATCATTACGGAACGGTTCCTCATCAAATCTCGGCTTAATTTTCTTATACTTGATCCAAAAACAACCCAAGCAAAGTATCAAACGATCTACGGACTGTATAAGGAACAGCACAATACAAAACGTGGAGAGAGCTTTGATAGGAGGAGCGATATAATCAGCTCTAAGGGTTAACCAACCAACATACACAAGATGAAGCAGGCTCTGGATCTCAAGTGTGCTAGTGGGGATGTGAAGGTTAGGACTTTGAAAGTAATGCCATCCTCTAAAATAAGCAACAATCTCAAACCCGAGAATCAGTAAGGAAACAGCTAAGAAGAGCTTGATGGCAGTGAAAAGCCATCTGTCTCTGCCTAATTTCTCAGAGCCAAGTGGGTGAGTGAAACTAAGCCGTTTCTTGATGGCACCAAGGAGAGACCAAAAGACAGTGGCGAGCCAAGTGAGACATCCAACAGCTCTATGAGCTTTGAGAAGCAAAACCCAAGTGACTTGCTTAGCGTTCTTGCCTCTGCTCTTCTCCACAGGTCTAAAAGCTGAATCTGGACCGTCGATTTCAACAACAGAGTAATTAGGATTCTCCATTTTCACCACAACTGGTGTTCCTTTCCTCGTGTCCTTCGCCCACCAATCTGAAAAATCCAACCTTGGAGCCATCTTTAGCCTCTGACAAGTAGAGAAATCGAAAAACCTAGTTGAAATCTCTAAATGCGGTAAGGATCCCCAAATAAACACCCAAATCTCAAAGTGGGAGATTTTAAACAAAACCCATTTTCAGGAAAACAAAAAGGTAGTAACTTTGAGTGAAAGGAGTGAGCTTTCTCTACTAATAATGGAAGAGACTAATCAAACATCCAGATCCCAGAAATCTGAAATCTAGAGACCCATTTTTTATTTATTCTAAAAAACCAGACAGAGAAGCATCCACAGCTCAAGGCTCATTTATAGTGGACCTTTTTTTAGAGAATGACAGAGAGAAGGATGGCTTGGTGAGAGAGTGTAGTGACTCAGAGAGAGAGAGAGAGAGAGAGAGAATCAAAGGCAGAGGAGGAGAGAGGGAGAAGAAAGGTATCAGTGAGAGAAGTTGTAATAAGATGTGTCTCTTACACTTTCATGTGTGTTACTCTTTCAGCTACTTATTTGATTGCTTCAGCATGCAAAATTCATCCCCTTTTTATCACTCCTTGTAAGATCATTTCATCAGCACTTGTCATGTCATGGATCTTCACTAGAAATATTTGTATTTTCTTAAAATAAGATTGTTATATATTCTAAACAAATAAAAATTGAGGAAATCCATTGATGCATGGACCATATGGTTGTTTGGCAATTAGAGGTGAAGACAAATTCAAATTTGTATTTGTGACCAACAACTACTACTTGGATTGGAACATGTTTACAAGAAAAGATACTACCAAATCGGTTTCAAGTGAATCACTCTCTTTTGCTCTCACCGCTTCTCCTACGTGCTCCCCATGCCATGTTCCATGTTCTTCAAATTATATTTTATCCATTTAGTCAAATTCTCTTTGTTGTCCATTCTTTTTTGTTTCTTTTTTGTTGTTGTATCAAGTGTAATCAACTTTAGAGTTTTTTTTGACAAGAATATAATAATGAAAATGCTTATGGTTTGAGTAATTTTAATCAGGATAACTTTTAACTCGTTATATAGTATTATTAAAAACCTTTAAAAATATGTACTCTTATTTGAAAAAGGATGTGTTATAATCAGAAACTTATGAGTCAAAGCCTTACTGTTAAAACAAATGGATGCACTCAATATTCTGAGTTTTATAATCAATTATATATTATACATGTGAACTATAAAATGATATGTTTAGGATATTAATTAGGGTGAACAAAATATAAAACCATAGAAGAATAGATATTGTAAGATCTGGGAAGCATAATTATGTATTTAATTCTCTCTCTTCTGCAGTTTTGGAAAATGACCAAATCACCCCTCCGCATATAACTAATTGTTTAGCAATATAATAAAATAGTTATCGACGATTTTTATCAGATTCCAATAATACTGTTCAACAAATATTTGGTAAAAAAATATATGAGTTAGATGATTATCTATTGAGTTAACACGATAACAAAATATATAATCAATAAGTGTATAAACATATCGTGTTAAATCATATGGTATCGCGATAAGTTTATAAATTATGTGATAAATTAATATTTATCGTGTTATCTCATATATTATCATATAGAAAAAATAATGAGTTACATGTAATATAGTATTTGTGTAGATAACTATTTGATTAACATGTTAACTAGTATAGTATCGTAATATAAATTTATAAATTATGTGTTAACTTTTCATTTACGGTGATATAAGACTACAGTAAATAAAATTGTAACAGGCTAATGTTTTCTTTAGCAAAGTTTCTCACCATTTTCCCAAATGAGATGTTTTGTTACGAGAAAATTTTGGTTGAATCGATTTCAAAACTTTGAAAATCCGATTGACATCAATTGTGATAGACTAGAAAATTGTAAGTGAACCCGTGGATGGACTGGATCTAAGAAAAATCCTTCTATCTAAACTCTGAATCAAACCACGTCGTCACCATCGTCTTCCCTAAGTCTCGACAAAATGATAGCCGTCTAACAGAAATTAGATGACGTACGGTTAGAATTGAGTGTGTCGGTTATGGAAATAAGCTACAGAAGCGGCCGGAGCTCCAATCATCTTCATCGCATCTATGTCTGGTAAACCACCACTGTCACTAGTGAATCACACGACTCCTGATTTTCTTTTCCGGCCAGCTTCTGATTTCAACATCTTTGATTCGATTTGATTTTTTATGTGGCCATTGTTATTCTCATGTTCTTGTGTTGTCTGGAAATTTAATACCAACGAAGAAACAAAATAAAGAAGAAAAGAGGGGAGAAAAGGGGAAGGGATAAAAAAGTCTAAAAAATGTTTATACAGTGACCAATTGGTCAAACTAATTAATCAGTCTTCTATGGATACAGATTGTAGATTCCCTATTAATTATGGAGGGAAACAATTTGTTGATGATATGTTTTCTTTTCCTTGGGATGATTAGTTGACAAAGTGCACTAACAATCAAAATTGGTCAAGTGTTGACTTAAAATATATATTGCCGCTAATTTTGGTCATTTTGTAAAACAAAAGATAATTAGTGGTGTGTTTTTGACAAAGAGAGTATTTGACAAAAAAGGAAGTATAGGATTCATTAGAAGGATAATCTCAAATTTTCAATTTAAATTTTCCATAAGTTTCAACCAACTAGGTTACGCGAGTTACTTGTCGGTGCTGATAATAACACATGTCTCTAGAAGATAAGGATATTCGTTGGCATTTTTAAGGTTTAGTTTACTATACAATACCTAACGTTTCACGAAAGTATCATATAAACACTAAGAAAAGAGGAAAAGCTAAAAGAGAAAAGACTTATAAATAAGTAATTTTGTAGGTTAATAATATTTTTGTAATACCTTTTTATTTTTATTTTACTTGTGATATCTACATAAACCAATCGGTGCCCAGTAATTAAAAAATTCGTCATGTACATTAAAGTTAGAGTTAGAATATATTCTGTATGATTTTAATAATTATCGGGTATTATAATGTAATAAATGACCAAAAACTACGGAATTAGTATCATTTTTTAATGAACATGTCCAGTATATATAAAGAGAAATTGTTAAAAATGCCCTTTTTTCAATACCTCTTTTCAAAAATGCCCCCTTTGAGAGTCCATTTGTTTGCCCTCTTTTAATTTTTAATGACCATTTTACCCTTATTTGAAACAAAATTAGGTCCACAAAATACAAAATATTTTTTGGCGGTAAAAGTGATCCCGCAATTTTCCCGCCAAAACACTTGTAAAAACCTTTAAAATACCTTGTAAAATTTTCCCGTAAAAATTTTTCCCGCCAAAATTTTTTTTTTGCGGGAAAAGTGATTCCGCAATTTTTTTGGCGAAATTTTTTTGGCGGGAAAAATTTACAAGATATTTTAAAGGTTTTACAGAGTATTTACAAGTGTTTTGTAAGGTTTTACAATGTATTTTAAAAGGTTTTACAAGGTACTTATAAGGTTTTATAAGGTATTTATAACTTGTAAAACCTTATAACTTGTAAAACTTATAAAATAGCTTGTAAAATCTTATAATATCTTATAAATACTTTATAAATACGTTGTAAAACCTTTTAAAATACATTGTAAAACCTTATAAATACCCTGTAAAAAACCTTTAAAATACCTTGTAAATTTTTCCCGCCAAAAATTTAACGCCAAAAAAATTGCGGAATCACTTTTCCCGCAAATTTTTTTTTGGCGGGAAAATTTTTTGGCGGGAAAAAATTTTACAAGGTATTTTAAAGGTTTTACAAGTTTTTACAAGTGTTTTGGCGGGAAAAATTGCGGGATCACTTTTCCCGCCAAAAAATATTTTGTATTTTGTGGACCTAATTTTGTTATATTTCCTTATATATTTGTGATATCTTTTATTAAAAGAAGGGTAATTTAGTCATTTTGTACATAAAAAAGGGTATTTTTAAAAATGGACAGCCGGGGCATTTTTGAAAAGAGGTATTGAAAAAGGGGCATTTTTGTGAGTCTCTCATATATAAACAGAAAACAACTCATACTCAGTCCTGCCCTAAATACATACATAGCTATGACAATTTTAATGCAGTAATAATTCACAGATTATTGGACATGATATATTTTATTAAGTGTGCTTTTAAAATGAATCCAAATTAATCATGTATATATTAAGATGATCGATTGTGTATTGGTGAATGATTATTAGTTATGAGTATCACTTTCTGAATTATGATATTCTTTGAACTATGTTATCATATTCTTTACATACAGTGCTTTACACCCTCTACTTTATCCATATTTATTTCAATAATTGTAATTAGTGGATTCAATCATTCAATAATTCATTTAATGGATTAAAGTTTTCTATTGTTATGTAATTTTCTTGTTACTAGCATCCATTGCTTTTCTAAATTTGAATATTCTGAGCAAAAAAAATCATGGAATAAATGAATGTACTACTAATTTCACGCCAAGAAAATGAACTTAATAAATGCTATGAATTATGAGTCATGTTTGACATTTCTAAGTCCAACTAAAAACGTTTACAATTTTGAGTACATATATTGTCGGATTTGTCTAAGTATTGGACTAGATAAACCAATTAGAAAAACCAAAACTATGAATTATGATCCGTATGCACTAACCGTAGATTTATGGAAACGAATTAAAGACTTAAACAGAGGTCACTAATGACTTATGTGCTGTCTTTTTCTGTCACTGAATGTCTTAATCCAAAGTATTAATTAGTAGTAGACCATTTAAAAACCTTTCCACCATTAAATAGAACAAACATTTCATGTGTTCTTCAACTATTGATAGTTGATTGTTGCAACAACACATGTCTAATGTTTAATATGGTTATGCTACAGCCACAACTTTACTATTTTACTTTTGAATGATTGCATCTACATATAAAAATAGGTATTGATTTTTTTCTTTCTTAACTTAAACAAGAAATAATCTGATCAATGAAGTTTCATATCAAAATTAAATCTCACTTAGAATCGAACAGAGAAGATAAGATCTGAAGCCACGGTGATTGTTGAAAGCTTCTCGTTAAACCGGTTTTCTTGGTTCAACTCTCTAATACATCGGTTCGTTCTGATATAACTTTTTGAACAAGGACATATTTGACGTGTAAACCCAACCGGCAAACCGGACCGAAATCTTCATTTCTTGTGAGCTTCCAAATCAGACATTAGCTTAGCCGGTTTAGCCTTTTTCTGTCGGTACTTGGCGTATGAGTACCACACACCACCAGCTGTGTTGACCACTAAACCGGACACGTTCAAAGCATGTACTTCAACACCACCCAAGAGGACGAAACCAAGCGTCTAGGAGATTAAAAAGGAAGCAAAGATTAGTAAGACTAAAAGTAAATGATTGCCTCTCCAAACAGAGCCAAATGAGGGAGGGTTTATACTTACAGTGGAACCAACGCCTTTGAGAACACCAACGATGGTTGTTGTTAGTGCAGAGTTCACAATGGTGCAAAGAAACATGGTGAAGTTGAGGACAATGCCCATAACCAGTGAAAGCACGAGAATCACCAAGAACGGCAAATAAGAACACTGTAGAAGAGAAAAAATTGTTTGACCTTTTAAGAGAATAGTTTCTGAGCAAAGCTTAGAATGATGAAGTTTCTAACCTTTGCAAGTAATAGTGATAGAGAGTTTGGGAATTCGCCGGTAACTATGATGAGGAAGGACAAAAATGGGAGGGAAAGGAAGCTGTTATAGAACATTATTTCGATAGAGGAAAGCCCGTCTTCTGCACCAGACTTCTCCACCAGCACAAGGTACATGGTCTGCAGCAATGAAGAGAAAACAATATTCATTTACTCGTATGGTTAACAACGGGAGATTGATTCAAGAGAAGGAAAAGAACAACGAAACCAACCTGGAAAAAGACAGATGTTAAAGCCAAACCATACCCGAAAAGATCAAAAGAAAAATCACCAAGAGCTGCAATTACACAACCTGCAGCCGTCAGTGGTACAGATAGAGCAACCTGAAATTTAAATAAGAGATTCAGAGCTTGAAACATTATACAAATTCACAATAAAAAAGATCAACATTATAATGGTAACTACCTGAGTTGTTGGTTTGCCTTTACCAAACAAAACCCCAGCAATCAAAACAGCGAGTGGAGTGAGTCTCTTAATGGCGATATACATTGGAATATTTACTCCTTTCAAGCTTGCAAGAGCAAATGCAACATTAGCATTGTAGAAGATCGACACCGGAAGAAGCTTTTTCGCAGTGGCTAAGTCGATTCCTTTAGCTCTTGTGTATCCCATTCGTCTACCAAAGTGTATAAGCAAAGAAGTAACCAATTGCTAATACAAAGCAAAGGGGACCAAATTCATAATCAGCAATTTCAGGAAGTGAATAATCTCTGTAGATATATAGTACTTGAGAATTTTGGATATCAGTACCTGAAGGGTAAGAACAGTCATTGAATGTGGATACTGCATAATCACAGCTTTGTTAATAAAAACCATTGCCATAGAAGCAATGCCATATGAAACAGCTGCGACTAAACTGCATCATAGAACAAACCAGTAAATAAGCTTCACTTGGATGTCTATATAGCTTTGATTCTCTATAACTCTCTAGAGATCCAGATCTACCCAGATGAAGAACCGCAATTCAAAGTTTCCAAATTCAAAACTTTAAGAAGCACTTAAATCCATTGAACCAATAATTATTACCCCTACGTCCTAAATCGATCAATAACATCCCAGGAACAAAATCAAAAATTTTGAAGGAGAGTAGAGTAGTACCTAATGGACGAGCTAGCCTCCATTTCAGCTTGAACCTCCATGGGAAAGCAGAGTAATTTGAGTTATAAATCTTTGGAATATTCAGTATTGGTGGATTCAACGTGAAATCAAAGAAATCTGTAAAATTTAACAGGTTTCTTGGCGGATTCAAGACGCATTTCGAGAGGAAAGAGCGATTAAATTACTTGTTTATTGGATTTTCATTTCAAATTTACAGTTTCTTTTTTTTTTCCTTGGATTGAGGATCTTAATTCTGAAGCGAGCTTCGAACTTCTTCCAGTGGATTATTAAACTGGACGAAACAGTAGTAAGTCAACACTCAAAAGTCATTAACCTTCTGGTCTTAAAATGGGTGGTCTTTTTACTGTCCATTAATAAAACTGTCTTGGCTGCGTCTCATCTCAAATCGTTAGGCCCAAAAGGCCCAAAGGCTTCTGTTTTCACTTAAAACCTAATTTTTAAATAGCTGATCAAAACCTATTCTACTATAGGAGACCTTTGTCAACATAGGTGATGGGTTGGTTTAATGGTTTACATGGACAATTACTATGGTGCCGTGGCTATGGTGTACTAATAACCAATGTGAAAGATTCACATCAACTTTTTTGATGATGGGTACACATACTCCATTAACCAATGTGAAAGATTCACGTCAGCTTTTTCGATTTTAATAGATTCGGTTTACCTTTTTTTGTAACGTAATTATAAGATAAGAAAACGTCATCATGTTCTAGGAACAAGTAACAAGGGAAGATAAAACAGAGTTTCATTCAGATCTCTCTGAGATTTTCCAAGTGTATTCAACAATGGAAGATCCACCACATTTCTCTCTGTTTCAGCACAAATTTCAAACCGGAGACAAACCACTTCTCGTAACTGTTTCTCCTTTTTTAATCTTTTGTTAGGTTACTGTCTTTGTCATCTTCAAGAACTAATTCTTTCTTTTTGTTTTATTTTGCAGACTCTTGATGCTGACTTCTTAATGAATCACACGAAAGTGTTACTCAAATCGGATGCGTCCGACAGACTTCGGAAAGTGAAATTGGACGGCGGTAGGCTCTCCGACGGCTGGGAAGAGTTCGCCGGCGACCATAAATTCAGAGACGGTGACGTTTTGGTTTTTAAACATCATGGAGACGAGGTCTTTCATGTATCTGTTTCCGGTGACATACAGAAAGCATCTTCTAGCCACGTTGATACTGAGGATACTTACATTGATGATGAAGATGTTGATGTTGATGATGATGATTATGAAGAAGACGAAGATGATGATGAGGGCGAGGATAATTTAGGTAAGGTGTTTGATGAAGTTACATAATGTGTATCTGTTTTGTTTTACCTTAGTTGGTTGTGACTTATGTAAGTGAAGATTGTTGTGATTCAGAGAACATATCAGAGAAGAGGAATAAAAAACAAGAAGCAGATTCTTCATCAGACCACTCTGGTTTCATCACAGCATGTGTCACTCGTTACAGCCTCGTTCATGATCGTTTGGTGACTACTTAAACTCCATTTTAGTTTTGTTGTAACATTCATGAGTATAATAATATTGTTGAGTGATGTGACTTGTTGATGTTGTTTTGGCAGGATCTTTCTAGAAATTTTACGTTGTTGTTTGGTGGGAACCAAAAAACATGTGAGATCGATGTAGTAAATGAGCAAGGGAGAAGATGGACAATGAAACTTGCAAAAAACATCTCAAGTGGTGTGTTTTACATCAGACAAGGCTGGGGAAATTTCTGCTGCGTTAATGGGCTAAGTCAAGGAGAGTTATGTAAGTTTAAACTTTTCCAAAATGGGGAAAGGCCTGTGCTTTGGTTGTGTCCACAGGAATCTGGCAATGGCCGTAAAGAGAAGAGGACGTTTGATGAAGTTTCCAAGGTAAAGGAGAAGAAGACTCCTTCGCCATTTCTGATAGTAAAGTATACACCTAGCCGTGACACTACCGGGCAACTAGTAAGTTCAAGAACTCGTTGTCATGAACTTTTTTTGTGAATATCGTCATGAGTTTAAGCGTTTGATACTGAGTGAATCTTGTTCAGTCACTTCCAGTGAGTTTCACGAGGAAGAATAACATTAACAAGGCTGGGGAGGTAATTCTGCTGAACCAAGATGGAAGAAAGTGGTCATCTTATCTACAGATTACAGGACTTGGACGAGGCGGAAGTGAATGGTTTTATTTGAGAAGAGGTTGGAGAGAGATGTGCGAAGCTAATGGAGTGAAGGTTAATGATTCATTCAAGCTGGAACTGATGTGGGAAGGAGCAAATCCTATGTTTAAGTTCTGCTCTAAGGTGAACCAACAACACAACTTTATGTAAAGACAAAACATTTTGCCTTTCTTAGTTAGACTTAGATGCTCAAATGTTTCTTTCAGATTGAAAACCATGAATACAAGGGAAAAGGAAACAAAAGAACTCGTAAGAAGAGAGCTTGTGAGACTGATCCACAGCCAAGGAATGTGAAAAAGACTCCAAGAGTAGGAGTAGAGGGACCAGAGCATCAAGTTGATGAGGAGAGAGGACGCACTCAGGTTTCAAACAGAACCAACACCATTTCAAGAGAATTACAGCGCTTGCTACCGCGATCTTGCTCAGTCTCAGATCAGGTGGCTAATGTGAAACAGGGCATTGTAGATACTCTGAACACTGTGAGACAATGTCGGACTGAGCTTGAGACAAGTGAACAGAATCTGCAAGCCTCTTTGCTAGCAATTGAAGCCTTAGGTGCGTTCCAGAATCAAGATCTAGTTGTTTTTTCTTGATAACCAATATTTTTGGACTTAGGTTTCTAATGTTGTGATCATGATGAAACAGGGGAGAGGATATGGGGAATCAGCAAAATCCTCAGCAATAATCTGGTTTGAAGTGAGACTGAAGATGGAAAAAAGAAACAAAGAGTCTTTTTTCACGAAACTAGTTTATTCTGTATTTGAGACTTGCAAGTTTTAGAGACTTTCCACTTGAATGAAAGTTTGTAGTTTGGAAGAGCGTTCTTTGGTTGTATCAGCAATTTGGACTACTTCATTATATCGCTGAGAAACTAGTAATATTTGTAATGCATTGTGAGTTACAACTTTTGTTGTATTAGTAATTACTTAGGTGCTTAAACGTTTTGGCAGTGAAACGCATGAATGATGATGCTATTTGGTTTTTGGCATTTTTTATGCTTGAGAATTAGAATCAACTGTCATTAGACTTGAATGAGATAATGCTATACAAAAGGAGTTCTCTCTCGTCAACTAACTACTTCCCTCCATTGTTGAACAAGTTCAAAATACAAAAGAAAACAGGTAGCAAAAGTCTCCGGTCCAATCCCATGATTTTCCGTCTCACTTTCAAACTTGATTATGAGTGAATAAATTTGTTGATTCCGGATATTTTCTCCCCTGTTTGTTCCAACATCAGATTATCAGAGACCTAGAACCAATATAAACCACATAACAAAAGACAAGTGTTCATCAACATCCAGATCACACACCTAAGACGTTAATTTCCTGCAGCAAAACTTCTAGATTATCTTCCTTTTTCTTGATCTCAGACCGAAACTGCCGTACACTGTCTATAATGTTCTGCTCATTTGTCTCAAGCTCAGACCGAAACTGTCTTACACTGGTTATAGTGTCTACAACGCTCTGTTTCACCTTAGCCAACTGATGTGTGACTGAGCAAGGTTGAAGGAGTTTCTTGCGCATATCTCCGGGCTCAGCACTGGATTTCTGAGTGCAGCAAGATAATTCTCCTTCTGCAGTTGTCTTCTCCATAAGCATTCGAGGTCGCTTGTGTGTCCAAGTCTCAATTTGTGCAGTATCCTCTTTTTTAGCCAACTCACGGTTTCTCCTTTCCTGAGTTTGTACTCCTACTCCAGCTTCTGTTTCACGTCTCGGGGACAGAGCCTCATGTCCGTTCTCATTCATAGAAGAAGTAGCTGCCATTACAGATGAATCATGAGGAAGTGAATTTATAGAATGCTCCATGTTCAGTCTCCTCTTAGGTACACAAGTTTACTCACGCGTAGAAACTTTTCTTGCTGTCTGTTTCTCCTGCTGATTGGAAAATGGCATCACAATTAACATAAAAGAGTGAGACATTATCTTTTTTCTATAAATCGACGAATTTCAGTGTTTCAATGCTGGTTGCAAGGAGAAAGAAGCATGCCTTTACTGCCACTTCCCTTGGGCCTTGACTGTTCTGCAGAGGACACAAAGTGGCAAAACGGTATAAGAGCAAATGAAACTGGAAAACTCTCATAACCATTGGTTTTCGGAAACAACCTTCCTCCATAGGAGACACTTGATGCAAGTAAAAACGATAAAGGCAATTTGATACAAAAACAGGCGAGAAACTTTACTTCTTTCTTATCAGCAACAGCTCCGTTCTGCTTCAAAGCACTCAATGTCCCTTCACATATTGAAGCCACTATATTACTATACTTATCTAGAGAGATGCCCGATGATTTCACTACGTCAGCCAGATATGTTTTGAGCTTGCTAGCACATTTAATGAGAACTTGTTCTGCCAACTTCCGTGATACTTGGGGAATCTGCTGCGAAGTTGAAAGAAGTTAACAAAAGAGCAGTGGGTTCCAAAAAAAAAATATTAAGAAGAAATCCATGCATCACCTTATCATCCTTTCTAACATAATGTAGAATTGGTGAAAGCAACTGTGGAGGTATATCATCGCTTTCTTCTACAACAAGGGTCATAATGTGCTCCATAGATGAAAACACTTTCGCAGGATGATGGTCCCTGAAAAGGAAATATAAATTCATCATCATTCAACTTTCAAACGTACATTGATGGATGCTGTACAACAAACATAAGCAACACTCAATAGACCAGTTGCGAAACTACACTACCAACAAATAAAACTTCATTTCCAGTAGGAAGAAAATATTAGCTTGTACCTTATACCGTTGAGGAAATGCTGGAACATCTCAACAAGAAGTGCATCACATTCAAGATTCAACATCACTCTGCTTAATTTGACATCATGCACAGTTTCAAGGATTGATAACCTCTTGGCGTAGGATCGACTATATATGTCAGACAGATGTTCAAATGATGATACAATTAACTGGAATACTTCCTGCGAGTAAATCAAAGAAACTAGTAAGTGACCAACCCCGCATTGCTCATTTTCCTTAAGATAGAACTACCAAACAACAACATACTTTCATCTGGTCATCATCATAGGTAAGATCTGGAGCAGTTATGAACGTAATCTGACAAATGCAAGCCGCAACTGCAAGTTTGACATGAGCATCCGAATGTTTGAAGAGTTTAGGACTGACCAATGCTCCTATCAATGGATAAAGTTCACACATTGTTGGGCAAGGAGGTGACTGTTCGATCTTTGACATGAGGTGTTCAACTTTCTGAAGGAAAAGACAATTAAATGATCATTAAACTCAACAACTCCAAAATCTCAGCACACTTGAAAATGAATTCAAGAGATATAAAAGAAAATCCCGTTCACAACATTTCGAAAAAACCCAGACTTTCATCAATTAGAGCTCAGGGCAGTTCTAAAGCCTAAAAATTTATTCAAGAATGGATTCATTCATTCTTAACGGATTGAATACAAAAGACAAGGCTTTATGAATTACAAGAAGAAAGCATTTGCACAGTGTCGCAATCAAACGTCTGGAGAAGATGAGTAAGAGTTATACCGCGAAGAAGAAAACACAAAGGGAAAGAATCTGAGCTCACGTCGAGAAGAGAAAGAATCTCATGAACAGAAGAAGGTGGGTCAAGAAGCTTTCTTCCAGCTTCCTCAAGCTCTCTATCAGAAACCGATATCATGATGACTCAGGAAAGATCTCTCTAAACCCTAACTACGAGAGTTTCAGCCGTCTCGAAATGAAAAACCCAGCATCCGGTTTCAAGATTCGCCGGATTAAATTTTCAATGGGACTTCTCACTGAAGAAGACGAATAAAAGCAACGACGGTAATTTGATGATGTGGCATGTTCCAGCATGTCACGTTGACATGGATTAATATATTATTTTCTTTTCGGCCAATAGAGATTTTATTTAACTTAAATAAAATATTACACTTGGCGAAAAGAAAAAAAAAAAAAAAAAAAAAAAAAATATTACACTTTACCCGAGTAACATATGAAATTAGACATCCAAATTGAGACTTGCAAGTTGTAGAGACTGCCCATTTTATTAGTGACCCGGAACGAATGAAGAAGCTTGATAGAAGATTATGCAAGATCGGTGTTCGGAATACATAACTACCAGACTAAGCAAGTGTTTTAATAATATGGTCCTAAAAGCTTTCTTATATATTGGGGCCTAAAGCAAATGTTTTGGCTGCTTTATGGGTGGGTCGGGCCTGTGCAAGATTATGCCGTTGATGCATATACCTAATTTATTCGTCGGGGTATTGCTAAACTCGCACTCAATGTCTCTCCAAGATTGATCAATTCCGAGAGTAAATACTTGTGCCTTTTCCTTTTGTGAACACTTCGCAACTACTTTGAAGTTGTCGCTTTTAGGGTCAAAACCCGAACAGACAAATACTTGCTCTTTTTTCCTTGATGTGATGATTGAAGGTAAATCCTTATATTTCCCGGTGATAGAGTTGCAAATCAGAATATCGGGGCCGTCATAGCAACACGCCAACCCAAAAATGGGATGGCATATCCTCAAAGAAGAACTTGACACCAAATGAATTGACTTTAGGTAAAGTGATAAACGTTCCAGCACCAGGATTACATATCACAAAGTTTGGTCCAACATCAGGAATAAGTTGACAAGAATTATACACAACCGAAAGATAAGAAAAAATATGCAATATGTTATAGCTATTAGTATAAAATTTGGAAAAAATTAAGCAAAACAAATGCATAAAATAAGAAAAATTAAAGAAATGTTCAGGTATGGGACATTATTGTGAAATTTATCCTAAACATACCACATATGGAGATACTACTAGTGATTGTATAAATAATAGAATCATCCAGCTTTTGATCATCCCTTTTATAAAATCACAAACAGATTTCGAGAAATGTTCTTAATGAGTGCAAAAAGAACATAAATATACCCATAGATCAAAACGACTTGTCATTAGATATCAGCCTAATTACGCAGTGACAATCTTCACAAACACATAAATTATCTAGTCTGCAATATCTCACTACTAAAGGATAAATTGGTTTGTAGGAAGAGAAAGAAGAATCAAATGTTGTCTCTAGTGATAATACTTGTCTCGATTGTTGAACGAGTTCCAGATACAAACAAAGTTTGCAAAAGGGTCCATGTTCCATTTCCTGATCTTCAGTCACTTTTAAACTTGATGATTACTTGAGGATTTTGTTGATTTCCAACACTTTCTCCCCTGTTTTTCCAACATTAAAATATTAGACACAGAGAACCTAATTAGTACAAAAGAAACAAGTGTTCATCGGTTATTCAGATCATACCTAAAGCATCAATTTCCAATATCGAAGCTTCTAAATTCTGTTCCTTTACTTCAAGCTCTGACCGAATCCGCTTTACCCCGGTTAAAGTGTCCTCAATAATCTGTTTCACCTTTTGCACTTGATCAGAGATTGAGCAAGGTGGTTGCCTAGGCTGCAAGTTTTGTGGATCAGCCTTGGGTTTGTTTGATGCCTGATTGCGGCGAGAAGATCCTCCTTCTGCAGAAACTCGAGCTCTCTTTTCGATCCGAGTCTCTGTTTCTTCTTGAGTCTCTCTTTCTTCATCTAATGGTACTTGTTCTATCTAAAATACAATTCATTTAAAAAATCTCAATACAGCTCATTTTAACACAGAAGTTGACTTGATACGCAAGTTGATTGTTCACCTCTACCTTGGTCTTGGAGCAGAACTTGAGCATTGGAGTTGTGCCTTCTCCTCGAACAAACTCCAACGTGAAGGTCTCTCCCGTCTTTAACCTATTGGCTGCACAAAAACTTCTCCAACCTTTTGCCAAATAATACTTTCCTCCTCGACCATCGCCAGAAGCTACATAGGATGGCCAGTTTCCTCCATTTTTGTCCACTAGAGTTATATCTTCTGCTTCCTTAATTTCATTCTCTATTGCAAAGGGTCTTGAAAGATGCTGCATAAGATTCAAATCATCCATAAAGTATTACATGAAAATGCTTAATTAAACCCTAAACCTAAGATATTAAAAACTTACAAGTTGACCTGACTTGAGCATGTAAGGCTTAAAGGTCATTGTCAAAAACTTGCTCTGCTTCATTGAAGCCCTCTCTGAAAGATTATCTTTTCTGTTTCCGTTGTAACAGTCTTCTTCTGGAATAGTGTCGGAACACAACCGTAGCAAAGGCCTTGCCCCGTTATGGACAAACTTAAACTTGTAGAAAGATCTAGCTTCTAACCCATTTACTAAGCAGAAGTCTCTCCAGCCTCCACTAATACTAGCCTGATCATTTGGTGCACTGTATCTCAGACCAAGTGTCCATGATTTTCCATGTTGATTCATTAGTTCAATCTCACAGCATCTCTCGTTCAGGCCATTTGCCCTCGCAAAAGCCTTAATAAGATACTGCAAAAGCGTAACGACTAATACTAATTAGTGTAAGGTACGAGACTATGCTCTCATCAAATTATAAAAAGAGAAGAGTCAAGTAAGTAGTTTACCAATCTATCTCGGCTTAGGTTTGAAGATGTGACATGCGCAACAAGATAAGAATTTTTGGATGAAGACTCTGCTTCTGTTCTTGGCTTCTTCTTCGACGCAATGTTCTTGGAATCAGAATACTCGTTCCATGCATCATCTTCTTCAGCCCAATTCTCCGCAGAGGATATGTACTGTACCTTACAGAAACTGCGACCGGAGGCTGTGACATGAAAGGTCATGTCCCCTATTTCCCTGAAAATCAAAACGTCGTCGTCTTGGAGAGAGTGTACGGTGGAGAAATTTTTCCAGCCGCCGGCGAATCTGCGGCCGTTCAATTTCACTTCCCAGGTTCTATCCAAAGCGTCCGAGGTCAGTTTCAGTTTTGTAGACTGGTTTTTACCTTCTACGTGAGTCGAAAAAAACTCAGCAGGAATCATCTGCACAAGCACAACAACATAAAGAAACTTTTGTGATTAATTGTAACAGAGAGAAACATAAAGAAACTTATAGAAGAGAGTAATTACGGGACTGGATTTGTGTCCATGAAGAACTATGGCAAAGAAATGCTGGTTGGTTGGAGAGGAAATTAGTGGATCATCCATTATTGAATAAAGTAATCTCCACAACTCTACTAAGAATCTCAGATATATGTGAGTTTGATCTTGAAATTTTTGTCTTTTCGAATTAAAGAAATGTTTTAATGCAAGGGCATGCAAGTTCTTTCTCGAACCCGTTGAAAGCGACAGATGCATTAAAGCTCGCATGGAGACTTTGCGTTGAACATTGTAAACACTAAACAGAGTGGACGCATGTGTAGTAAGGTGGGGGCCACCACTGCCACCGTTGAAATTTGATTGGTCAATAAAATTAACTTTTTTTGTTTGGATTCTCTCAATTCACTTATCTATACCAATCAATCAATCATTCCCACAAGCACATATCTTATCGTTAAAAAATCAAACTGATCCCTTTAAACAATCTCACGTCCAAAGACTTTTAAGAAATCAGCTGAATTACCGAGTTTCGATTTTCACAAACACGTAAATCATATTAATATCATTTACTAAAGAAACTACTTGTCTCGATTGTTGAACGAGTTCCAGATACAAACAAGATTTGCAAAAGTTCATGTTCCATTTCCTCATGATGATTACTTGAGGATTTTGTTGATTTCCGATACTTTCTCCCCTGTTTATTTTCAACACTAAAATGTTAGAAACAAAGACCCAAAATAGTAAAAGAAAACAAGTGTTCATTCAGCGTTTTGATCATACCTAAGGCGTCGATTTCCAGCAGCGCAGCTTCTAAACTCTGCTCCTTTATCTCGAGCTCTGACCGAAACCGTTTTATACCAGTTAAAATATTTACAATACTCTGTTTCACCTTTTTCGCTTGGTCAGAGAATGAGCAGGGTTGAAGTGGTTGCTTGCGCTGCAAGATTTGTGGATCATCACTGGATTTGTTTTGTGCCTGAGTGCGGCGAGAGTGTCCTACTTCTGCAGACACTCGAGCTCTCTTTTGAGACGGAGTCTCCGTCTCTTCTGGAGCCTCTTCTTGTTCTATCTGAATACAATTCATTTTAACAGCTGAATATAGTTCATTATAACAAAAAAGGTGACTTGAATCACAAGGTGTTTATTCACCTTGACCTTGGCCTTGGAGCAGAACTTGAGCATAGGAGTTGCGCCTTCTCCTCTAACAAACTCCAACGTGAAGGTGTCTCCCGTCTTTAACTTATTGGCTTCACAAAAACTTTTCCAACCATGTGCCATGTAAAACTCTCTTCGTTGTTTGGAAGAAACTACATAGGATGGCCACTTTACTCCATTTTTGTCCACTAGAATTATCTCTTCTGCCTCCTTGATCCCGTTCTCCCTCACAAACGATCTCCGAAGACGCTGTGCCAACCATGTGCCATGTAAAACTCTCTTCGTTGTTTGGAAGAAACTACATAGGATGGCCACTTTACTCCATTTTTGTCCACTAGAATTATCTCTTCTGCCTCCTTGATCCCGTTCTCCCTCACAAACGATCTCCGAAGACGCTGCATAGGGGTTTCAAAGCATTCATAAAGTATCACAAGAACATGCATAATCAAATTAACCCTAAACCTAGGATGTTGAAAACTTACAAGGTGTCCTGCCTGGATCATGTAATGCTTAAAGGTTACTGATAGAAACTTGTTCTGCTTCATTGAAGCACTCTCACCTTCCCTGCTGTACTTTTCAGATACATGCTCTTTTCCATTTACTTTGGAACAGTTTCCTTCTGGAATAACTTCAGAACACAACCGTAGCAAAGGCCTTGTCCCATTCCGGACAAGTTTAAACCGGTAGAACGATCCGGGGTTAAGCTCATTTGCACGACAGAAACTTTTCCAGCGTCCACGGATATAATCCTGACCAGTTTTTTTGTTGTGTCGCAGATCCAGAGGCCATGATTTTCCATTTTGATTCATTAGATCAATCACACACCGTCTCTTGGTCAAACCATTTGTTCTCGAAAAATATTTTGAGAAACTCTGCCAAAAAAGAACAAAACACAATTTCAATGTGCACATATAAATAACTCACGACAAGAACTCTAAAAGAGTTTGATTCCAAGTAGTAACCACTCGATTTAGGCGTAGATTGGAAGGTGTAACGCCGAGAAGACAAGATTTTTCCGATAAAGAAGACTCTGCTTCAAATCTTGATTCCTTCTTCCACGAAATGTTCTTCGAATCTGTATCATCGTCCCCTGTTTCATCATCATCATCATCATCATCATTGTCGTAGTCACCGGAGCTAGAAGTCGAAGATGTATGTATCTGAGAGAAACTGCGTCCGGAAGGTGTGACGTGGAAAACCATTTCCCCGTCGAGTCTGAAAACCAAAACGTCGTCGTCTCGAAGACAGTGTGCGGCGGAGAAATCATCCCAGCCGCCGGCGAATCTCCGGCCGTTCAGTTTCACATCCCAGGTTCTATCCGAAGCATCAGAAGTCAGTTTCAATTTCGTTAAGCCAGTTTTATCCTTCAAGTGAGCCGTGAAAAACGCATCAGGAATTATCTGCAACAACAGTGACAACTAAATTTGATTTTCTTGGTAAGTTGAGAGAGAGAGAGAGAGAGAGAATGATAGAGAGAGTAAATACTAGATTCGAGTTGTGTCCAGCAAGTGATCTGACGAAGAAAGGTCGGTTGGATTGAGAAGAAGATAGTGGATCCGCCATTGTTGAGCTCAAGTTATTTGTTGAGGTCTTATGGGTTTTTTTATTCGCTTGATTTTTTGGTTTTGTAGCCAAATTTGTCTCTTCTTTTTCTTTTCTTTTTTGTCTCGTCTTTTACGTTTTGCTTATCAATAATAAATGACAACGGCACTATAGCCTTAATGATTTTCATAAATTTAATTCTTCAACCAAAATTTTATTTTCTGTTAAACATTAATTAAATATCGTAATCAAATACTTAATGATAATGTTATGGCCCGTTTGATTCGGTTCGAAAAAAAGAAAATATCCAGTTAGATTCAAAGTCTATCTTACCATCATTTCCAAGACAGACATGTCCCGTTTAGTAAACAGTTCAATCACTGCGATACGAATCTAACTTAACTTGTGCATAGAGTCCTTTTTTTACTTTTTAGTCACCTTATTCAGAGAGTTTACTCGTTTTTTTTTTCTTTCTTTATTTCTTAACTTCAAAGAGTTTGCTCATTTTCTTTAGTTATAGTCAGCTTGCGTCTCTACCAAAGAATTTTTTTTTTAAAAATAACGCATGGTGTTGTAATTGTTGGTGAATGGTGATCAATGTACACAAAATAGTATCATTCTCAAATTATATCAAATTTGGAGTCAGTGAAAGAATATAAACATAAGTAAACGATTAATAAATAGCAAGTAGCAACAACCGATAGAATTTTGAGCTATCAAAAAAAGATTTCATTCATTATGTATACTGAAAATGTCAGTAACTTTATCTTGACGGAGACGTGAATGAGATAAGGCTGTGGGATAATTAATATCTAAGACATGTGGAAACGGAAAAGTTCCGAAATATTCTCCAACTCCAGCGTTGCAAAAAGTACCTGGTCTTCATCTCCGAATTAAACTTGACTAATGTTGAAGATTTTGCTGATTACCATTATCTTTTCCCCTGTTTTTTCCAACATTACATTGTTAAAAAATCTAAAACCTAAATGAACCACACACACAATTAAAAGTAGTAGTCAATGGTAATTCAGATTCATACCTAACGCATCAATTTCTTGCAGCGAAGCTTCTAGATTATGTTCCTTTACCTCGAGCTCCGACTGAAACCGTCTTACATCGGTTAAAGTATCCACAATACTCTGTTTCACCTTTTCAACGTGATCAGAGATTGAGCAAGGTGGAAGTGGTTGCTTGTCCTGCAAGTTTCCTGGATCAGCCCTAGTGCAGCGAGATGGTCCTCCATCCTCAGTAACTCGAGCTCTCTTTTGGACCCGATCCTCTGTTTGTTCTTCAGCCTGTGGTGCTTGAACCGTCATTCGGGGTTTCCTCTCCGCAGCCTTATAGCCATCTAATGATGCTGCTTGCTTTACCTGAACACAATTCGTTTTAACACAACGATTTCACAATAGCAAAAGCCAAGAACAAGGACTGTAACTGATTTTGTGTTAACCTTGGAACAGATCTTGAGAATGGGAGATGTTCCTCCTCGAATAACCTCTAATGTGAAGGGATCACCAACATTCTTTATGCCATTGGCTACAAATAAATCTCGACAACCTTTAATGTAAAACCGATCGCGTCCCTTGACGTTAACTAGATGCGACTTCCACTCTACGCCATCTTTGTTCAATACAATTACCTCTCCTGCTTCCACGATTCCGTTCTCTCTTGCGAACGATGCAGGAAGAAACTGTACATTTTCAACACATTTAGGCGAATGACAACACAAAAAGACTTGAAAAAACCCTTGAACAAAGATCTTGAAAACTTACAAATTGACATGACCTGAACACGTAAGGTTTAAGATCAAATGTCATAATCTTGTTCTGATTCATTGGAACAGTCTCTGAGCAATCCTCAGATTCAATCTCATCACCTCCACTTTCAGAAACATTCCGTTTTTTGCTTGCTTTGGAAGAGTTTCCTTCTGGAATGCTAGAGGCGTTGGGACACAGCTGTAGCACAGGTTTTATTCCACTTTGGACAAGCTTAAACCTACAGAAGGATCCGGCTTTGATCCCGTTGTTACGACAGAAACTTCTCCATCCTCCACGCATAAACGCCTGACCAGTTTTTTTGTTGTGTCTAAGAAGCAGAGTCCAAGATTTTTCATGTTCATCTATTAGATCAATCTCGCACTCTCTCCTGTTCAGACCATTTGACCTTGCAAATTTGCTTAAAAGACACTGCAAAATAACAACTTATTATATATAATGTAGCGAAAAAAGTATAATGAGAATTGAATTAAAGAGTCAAGCGAAGTACCATAATATCTCGGCGTAGGCTTGAAGCTGTGACGTGTGCAAGAAGATAAGATTTGTCTGATGAAGACTCTGTTTCTATTCTCGCTCTCCTCTTCGACGAAATTTTCTTTGAATATAAATCCTCTTCCGATATCGAATTGTCATCATCATCTCCAACATCGATATCGTCGTCTTCATCATCATCAAAAACAGTGTGTTCATCATCTTCATCGTCAGAGGTAGAAGAAGAGATATACTGTATCTGAGAGAAACTGCGTCCGAAGGGTGTGACGTGGAAGAACATGTCTCCGTCGTGCCGGAAACTCAAAAGGTCGTCGTCTCGAACAGAGTGGAAGACGGAGAAATCTTTCCATCCGGCGGCGAATCTTTCGCCGTCTAATTTCACTTCCCAGGTTCTGTCTGAAACGTCAGAAGTCAGTTTCATTTTCGTTGACTGAATCTTCCCTTTGAAGTGATTCGAAATGAACTCAGCAGGAATCATCTGAAACCACAACAATTAAGAAAAACAGAACCGATTGATACATTGTAACAGAGACAGAGACAGATATGTGATCAGATAGAGAGAGGGAAGGTACAGGGTTAGAGTTTTGTCCAGACAGATCTATGACAAAGAAAGCTTTGTTGGTTGGGGAGGGAATCAGTGGATCCGCCATTGTTGAACAGCTATAGTAAACCTTCTCCGAATTTTTTTACTTTTTTTTTGGTAAAAGATAAAAAGTACTCTGAAATTTGTCTCTTCGAATGCTTCTTCTTCGATGGCGTTATAGTAAGGTTTATAATCCGAACTCCGTTATTCATTGTCATTAAACACTGATTTATTGACAAAGATATTTCTAGACAAACGCCTTAAACGGCAATGCTTTTTTTTTTCTTCTGATGTGATTGATGTAATACTCTCGTAGAACTGTGTAGGTCAGAAGAAAAAGTTTCAACACAGTTTCATAAAAAAATTGATTTGATTTTTTTCTCTTGAGTTAAAACTTTATTTTATTCTATGGTAATATTTATGTAATTTTAGTCTCTGTATTCTCTGTTTTTATTAGTGTGCATGTCAGAAGACTTCGAAGTAGGCAAAACTAAAAAATATCTTTTCACTTTTTGCATTATTGGATTAAGTAAAATTGTAAAAGTAAAGAGGAAAAGAAAGTCCTCTTCCAAAGCACCTCAAAAGCTCCAAACATTCTGTGAATCTTCCAACCCAAGAACACTCTTTGGATCTTTCGAAGTGATCGGCAATGGACAATCCATCACTCTTCTCTCCGAAAAACCCACACTTTTTCCAGCCTCTTCTTCCCGGTTTCAAGAGCCACATCGTAAGTAATCTCTCTGTTTGTGTCTCTCTGAACATATAGACTCCAGTTATATTCGTTTGTTTGCAGAAAATTCCTGTGAAGTTCTTCTCCAAGCATATCAAGGGGAAACACGAGGGAAAGACTGTAATTTTGAGATCAGATTCTTCGAAGATAACGTGGAAAGTGAAGATGGATGGCCGTAGACTCACCAACGGTTGGAAAGATTTCGTTGAGGCACATGATCTTCGAATCGGTGACTTCGTCGTCTTCAAACACAAAGGAGATATGTTGTTCCATGTTACTGCTTTAGGATCCAGTTGCTGTGAGGTCCAATACGCACCGTCTGGTACCCACGATGAAGACGAAGAGAGTGATGAAATTGGTATAACAGAATCATTCATTTCTCAATGAATATTTACGTTTATTGAGACTCTTTATTATTTGTGAACCGTTATATGATTGATTCAGGGACATCTTCAAGAAAGGAGAAAGAAATTGAGGAGAATGGGAAAACAGAACCTGATCAGTTTTCATCAGATGATCTAACATGTTTTAGCCAATATGTGACCACTTCAAACCTAACGAGAGATTCAGTGGTTAGTTAGTTGTTATCATGTTTCATATATTGATTTTAGAGTTTAAGCAGGTTTGAGTGTATATAATCCCCCAATGCAATTTGATGACTGATGCAGGGTATGCCCAGAGATTTCGCAAAGAGATATGGTTTGAACATAGGAAGGCATGAGATTGTTTTGATGAACGAACAAGGAAAGTCATGGGAATCAGAAGTAAAAAGTTATAAGTCTGGTCAGGTTTTTATATCTGGAGGTTGGAGAAGTCTCTGCACTGAAAATAAATTAGAAGTTGGAGATTCTTGTACATTTAAACTGCTCCACAACGCGAATATCCCCGTGTTTCGGCTCTGCAGCTGCCCAAAGGCTGGAGTAGAGGCTCGGTCACATAAGAGAGCTCGAGTCCAAAGATGGAGCCAGGGGAGTAGATCGAAGCATGACGTGAGGCAGAAGATAGCTGAAGAAGGAGAACCTTCTCGTTGCACTCGGTCATTTAATAAGTCTACCGGTGATCAAGGAAAGTTTCAGCAAACGCAATCTTGCTTTATCTTAGATAATGTGGCTAAGGTGAAACAGAGCGTTGAAGATACCTTAACTAGTATCAGACGGTTTCGGGCTAAACTCCAGACAAGGGAACAGAATCTGGAAGCTTTGTTACAGATAATCGAAGACTAAGTTATGATTTGAAACATAAACTAAGCATGTATGGAGCGTTAGATTGGACTTTGGATCACTCTCCAAACTTCTAGCTAACTCCATCGTTAAAACAGTGATTATACAAAAGTCTCTCATCTCTGGATGATCTTCATCTTCTGTACCACATTTGATTTTGAATTGTTACTTGTTTATTTCCTAGATATTTGGAGGAAACAGAGGAATATATTCGGAATAATAAACAACTACAATGGGGGATCAAGAAAGCACATTCGTTTTAGGGTTAACATCGTTTTAGGGTTTCTTCAATATGAGTTTTTAGATTCTTTTAACAAAACGGTTAGAGCATCATTATAGGCAGTATTTTAGGTAAATCTTAGAGAAATCTTAGGATAAAACTGATTAAATTTAAGAGTTATTTAAAAAAAAAGGCATTAAAACACAACTGCCTTTCGGTTTTCGGCACTTTCCAAATGCTTTCACGATTTAGGCATCCAAAGCTAGCAAATTGACCGAATTGCCCTCCTCTCGTTGACGTCATTCATTCTCTTCTATGCGCAGGCTTCAGTTTTCAACTCGAAAGAAAAAAGAAAAAAACTCCTAATCTCTTCTTCTCTCTTTCATCCTTAAATCTGTACCAAATTCAACACTCTTTGATTTTGGCTTTCAGTTTACAGATCTGTTATTTTTCTAGTTTATAGTTTGCGTATGGTGTCGAGGAAGCCGAGTATTTTGGGAGAGCAAATGATCCGATTTGCAGATCAATTCGAGCTAATTTCCCCACATTTCCGATGGTGAAGACTAGGATGGGGAGGAGCGTTTCTGGGTTCAATAGTTCCGTCTTGGGAAGGCGGTAATCAAAGAGGAAGCTTGAAGCCCCTTGTTTTGTGAAGTCATCGCCGCTTAACATGCGCGAACGCGCTGACCAATTTCTTAGAGAATTATTCTTATCTCGCAAATTCAGCAAGAAATATGAAGTTTCTGAGACACAATCGGCGAACAAAGATTCCAATTGAAGGTAAATAAGCTAATTTTGTGCTTTGATTTTGTTCTGACCATGGAAATGGAGCAGTACATATACTTCTTATTTGTTTGGAATCACCAACCTCCATTTTCGTAATCAGTTGGTACTTGTTTGTGAAATTTCTTGAACCTTTTTGCTGTAATGCACTCTCTTAACTCGTCTTCCTCACTGTTTCAATTTCAACAATGGCTGAGGAATCGAATTCTTTGTCCGAAGGTATGTGAATAATATTTGCCAATGCGCATATTTTCACTACGAGTTTAATTGGTTTCCCTTTGGATTCATTCATTTGTCTTGTATTTAGGGTTTAGTTTTGAATATCATTGTAAAGTTAAATTCATTTCCCTTGGGTTTAGTCATCTGTCTTGGCTTTAGGGTATAGTTTTGAACACCACCACGACGCTTAATTCATTTCCTTTGGGTTTACTCATCTGTCTTGGCTTTAGGGTATAGTTTTGAACATCACTGCATCGTTTAATTCATTTCCATTGGATTCATTCAACCTTCTTGGCCTAGATGGACAAAAAATTGAGATATCTCCACCATCTGGTCCATGTAATAGTTGTCAACTTAGTTGGTTTGAATGATTACTTCTGCTCTTGTCATTTTCATCTCGTACGTCACTCCAATTTACGACTAATTTTCACCGATTTTAGTACAATTTTGGAGGAGAAGTGCCGTGACACGGTTGAATTAGCAGCCTGCTGGGTTTGCTATGTATGCTTGGGCAATGGCGATGATGGTCTTGCTGGTCAAAGCTTTGGAAATTTCACCCCTCTCTCTTTAGAACCATTATTTCCAGAAGAAAATTCAGTTGATCAGCTCATAAAGGTGAAGTCTCCTTTATCAGACTAATGGTTGGGCAACTAAGTAGCGTTGTAGGCTTGTAGTGAAGCTATGCATTGAAGGAGATGAATAATTGGGGAGGGATTTGTCAAGAGAAGATCAGAGTTCATTGTTGCTCAGACACATTAGATATCATTTCTTTTGCTATATCAAGTGTATTATTTGATTGTCATGTCCACATTTCTGTGTGGCTTGTTGCTACATGTATCTTGAATCTCAAAAGGAATTTTATGTACAAAATCAACTATATGTACACCAAATCGATAATATCAAAGAAAATTACACAGTAAAAACAAAGAAAAATATTCAGTCAAAAGAAAAAAAGAAGGTTGACGTCATCACATAGCATCAGTACAAGAAACCCAAATTCTTGTTCATTATGCGTAAGGGCAAAATAGTCAGACACAGTGATGTTTGTCTGTACTGTAGTACCTTTCACTATTCTAATGCCTAAATCCGAATCTCACTCCTCAAAAATGCCTGTTTCTATAATTATCTCTAAATTTAATGCATATACTCCTTTAATACTAACAAACGTTCCTTAGCTAAGGAACAAAATAAACACTAAGAAACGTCCACGTGGCGTGTTGTGAATGGGTAATATCAGAAATATATAATGCCAAAAAAACACACGCGTTTCATTTTCCTTCTGTTTTTTCTCTCTCTCTCTCTCTCTCTCTCTCGCGAAAACGGAGAAATCGGAGAAATCCCGATGGTTTCCGGTAATCGATTCACATCGGAGATTTCTCCACTCCGGCCGTCGTTCTTCCGTCAGTCCATCATCTCTATCGACTCCGGTTGGCGACGGCGTGTTCGGTTGTTGAATTCGGCGAGGTGGGGTTGCGAAATCGGAGAGAAGTTCACAAGATCTCCGAGTTTCGATTCAAAATCGGATTCTCTGTTTCAGTTCTATATTATTCAAGGTATGCATGTCTCATTTGTTGTCTGAATTGATGTATTTTGCGTATTAACAAATTAGCGTTCATCGGATTGTGAAATTAGGGTTTCGGGATTTGGGGATACAAATGTTGCTGCTCGTGGTCTAGATATCAATGATGTGCAGTTAATTATTCAGGTTAGTCAACACCCATGAGCTTTAATCATTCTGGTTTAATGCCTCGTTGGTTTGTTAGAACCAAAGTTTATAGTTTTTTTGTCAAATTGAATCTCTGTTTGAATGCGAGCTGTGTGTTAAAGCTTGAATCTTTTTGTCAATTGTCTTTATGTGTCTCAAAAACCTCACATGGTTTTGTGTTGAATCTCTTGGTTCTCTTTCTAAATGTGAGGATCTATGCTTTATTTTCTCACCTTTGTATCTTCTGGATGATATATTTTCTATGTTTTGTTGCAGTGTCATGTATTTGAAGAAACATTCTTATTATTGTCTCTTTATCTTATTTGCATAAACATTCAAGCAAAGATGGGAAGGAGATGATGCAACCTCCACAATCTGCAGACCCCATGGCTTCTTCAAGTAAGATTTGCATTTTAGTTTTCTTATGATGTACAAGGAGAACATACACAAGCCTTTTGTCGTCGGGCTGCTGTCAAAGGATGTATCTATGTACGTCTGGAACAATTTACTGCATTGTGTACTATGTTGCTGCTGTGGTATTTGTTACTTGGTTTTGTCGACGAAAGGATTCTTACTTGATTATTTAAAATCTTTTAGCAGGAAACTGGGGGTTACAAATGGGTTAGATTAGCTTCTGGTCAAGAGATATTGAGAAGAAGAAGAGAAGCAGCATGCAAGAGACATGTTTAGTGAAAGTGATAGATATCAAAGCTTGTATGAGTTTGGTTGTATGAATGTTTGTATTGGAAAATATTGTTTTGTAAAAATTTGAATTTTTTTCTTAAGAACCAACCATTGGAGAACATTTTTGTTAAGATATTCTCTTTGTATCTTAGCTTTCAAAAAGCAAAATTTTAATTTTAAATAATGTTAAGAGCAAAAGTTAAGAGTCCATCAATAATGATGCTCTTATATGTTTAGATTCTTTTTTAAACTAACTCACACTAGAAATAGACTCCACCTCAGCTAGTGCATAGGAATATTAGATTATTAGTTCAAATATAAAATAAATAATCAGGTTTGGAAACATGGCACCCGTCTGACAAGTCGTTAATGTTAACTTATACGCAGAGTTTCTTTTATGCCACTATGCATATGTTTTGTTTTTTGGTAAAATACTATGCATATGTTCCTTCACGAAAGAGAACAAAAAGTCATTATTGGAAAATAAATGAGTGACTCATTAGGTAGCTGGAGCTCTAATAAATAAGAGGAGCCAGTAGAGACGAAAAGACACTGATCTTTAACTTAGACTTGAGTCATTTTTGTTGTTCTTTAATGTTTTCTTTTCTTAGAACCTCTTTTGAACAATGGCGGATCCAGTTCTTCAATCTACGACATGCCCACATTTCTTCCAGCCTCTTCTTCCCGGCTTCGACTCCTACCTCGTACTCTGTCTCTGTCCTTCTTCTACAATCATTAGCTTATTTAGAAAGGTGATTTCGTTTTAAAACTCTTTCGCTTATTGTTGCAGAACATTCCTGTAACCTTCTTCCTCAAGCATGTAGAAAGAAGCAACGAAAAAACGACTGCGAACTTGAGATCGGACGCTTCAGATACGACTTGGGAAGTGAAGATCCATGGCCGGAGTCGGAGGCTCACCGGTGGCTGGAAAGAATTCGCTACAGCACATGATTTTCGTGTCGGCGATATCATTGTTTTCAGACACGAAGGAGATTTGGTGTTTCATGTCACTGCATTGGGACCCAGTTGCTGTGAGATTCAATATGTAAAGTCTTGCAACGACGACGATAATCATGATGATGATCAGGAAGACATAAGTAAGTTGTGTTCTGTTTTTATCTTCCCATGGAATTCACATTTTGGTTTCGAAGATTAGAACGTTTACTCGGTGTGATTCAGGAAACTTGCCAATAGAACAGAGTCTTAAAACAGAACTAGAGGCAGGGCCCTCATTAGACGACGACAACGAAGATGATAACATGGGTAAGTCAATCTTTAAATGAGTCTTCTTGATTTGTTGGTTTTTCAAGAACATCTACAAGCTCTAGCTAACTTGTCCAACTTTTGTGAAAACAGGAAAGCTTCTGAGAAAGAAACATGTGAACAAGAGGATTCCTGAAACAGAAGCAAAGTCTTTTTCATCAGATCAGTCTTGTTTCGTTGCACATGTAACAGATTCGAACCTACGAAAGGATTCACTGGTTGGTACTTCAGATCTACTGTTGATTCCTTTTGAGAGCAATAATGACAGTTGTTACTCATGTATAAATTTTTTACTTTGTAGTCTCTTCCAAGGAAGTTTGTTAGGCCTGATGGTCTGAATAAAGGAACCAACAAGATTGTTCTGGTGAATGAAGGAGCAAGGACATGGACGCTTCTTCTGAAGTTTACGGATTCAAGAAAATCGTTTTACATGAGGGGTGGCTGGAGAAGTTTCTGCCTTGGGAATGGGCTTAAACCTGGAGATTCCGTCACGTTTAAACTAGAGAGCAACAACACAAAAACGCCTCTTCTTCGTTTCTCCACTGCAGAATCATCATCTTCAGTTAGTGAAAAACGATTTCTGACACTAACTGTCACACCAGCCAGTATCCGCTGTGGCAGACTTGTAAGTTTTATTCCCTTGTTTTTGGTATTTGAGGCTTTGTGAAGTGCACAGAGTATATATTCTAATTTTTCTGCAGTATCTTTCGAGGAAGTTTATTAGTTCTAACAAGATGGAGAAGGCAGGGGGGAAGAAGATAACTCTATTGGACAAGAGTGGAGAAGAGTGGCCAGTGACTTTACTGATGGATAACAGATATACAAGGATGGTTTTGGGTTCAGGGTTGAAAGAATTCTACAATGCTATTGGCGTTAAGGAATATGAATCTGTGGTGTTTGAGTTGGTTTGGGAAGAGACAACAACTCTTCCTATGTTCAAATTCTGCTCCAAGACCAAGACTTGACTCTAATTTGCAGCCCAAGTTATTACTAAGTATGGTCTGCTTTAGTGAGCTCATAAGTCATAACCTATGCCATATGAATCCAGTGAAATGTTTGTCTATTTAGGTCAACAACATTTACTCTAAGGTAGGCATGACCAAAAGCTAACCGTAACCGTATTTCGGACCGTAACCGGACCGTTTCTCAACCGTAACCGAACCGTAACCGTATAAAACGGTTAATAACCGTAACCGTTAACCGTAAAAATAAATTAGTTACGGTTAAAAAATATACTAACCGTAACCGTTAATTAACCGTAAACGTATCAAAACCGTTAGTTAACCGTACGGTTAACCGTGCTGTTAACCGTATAGTTAACCGTGCAGTTAAAACCTAAAATACATAATTATTTCACTAAAACAGTGCTTAAATGGTTCAATGCGCCCCACTATTAAATTTAAACCACTCCACTCGTCCACTACTCATTTTCCACAAATCAAATCATAAATAATTTACAAGTTATTATTTTCTCCTGTAATCGTTTCTTAATTCTCATAACATCCTTTCTATAGTATTGTTTGGAATACGTATTGTCAATAAAATAATAACTCAATCATTATAATTATTACCATTGATTTAGTTATTCGTTGGTTTACTTAACAAAACAAAATAGCTAATTAATTATAAATATTAAAGTACATAATTACATATATTATATATTGTAAAATATATATTATTTGATATATCATCATTAAATTTTTTATTCTAAAACTTAAAAATACCTAAGTTTTTGTCTTTGATATTAACCGTATCGTAATAATTAAATAACCGTAACCGTATTTAACCGTAACCGTTGTAACCGTAACCGTATTTAACCGTAACCGTTTTAACCGTATATATAACGGTTAAGGTTACGGTTAGAGAAATTTTATAACCGTAACCGGAGGTTAATAAACCGTAACCGCAATAACCGTAACCGTGGTCATGCCTACTCTAAGGGTCTTGAAACAAGTAAGAACAATTTATAAGTTCTATCTATTATCAGCCTTTATCAGACTATACTCTGCCTCAGCTAATGCAAAAGCCACAAATGTAGATTATTTGTCCAAATATAAAACAAAGAAAAAGGAGGAATACCACCAAATCAGTAAACGAGATGTTAGCACTTAGCACCAATCTTTTTTTGGTAATTAATTTTCTTTTACCAAAAAGAACAAGAAGTAGTGACTCATTTAATGAAAGAGAATAAAACAGGTAGCTGGAGCTCTCATTAATAAGAGGAGCCATGCGCAGAGGATTACCAAAAGACACTCATAAACTCGACTTGAGTCAGTTCTTTGTTTTGTTATCGAGGGTTTTGTTTTCTTTGAAGCTCTTTTGAACAATGGCGGATCAAGTTTTTCAAGCTTCGAAAAACCCACATTTCTTCCAGCCTCTTCTTCCCGGCTTCGACTCCTTCCTCGTACTCTGTCTCTGTCCCTCTTCTACGATTAAATATAGCTTACTTTGAGAGATGTTTTCGTTTTAAAAATCTTTTTGCATGTTGTTGCAGAACATTCCTGTGAAGTTTTTTTCGGTACACATTAAAGGAAGAAAGGAAGGAAAGACAGTGGAGCTAAGATCCGACGCGTCTGAGAAAACTTGGCAAGTTAAGATCGAAGATCGGAGACTAACAGTGGGCTGGAAAGAGTTCGCCAACGTGCATGATTACCGAGTTGGAGATGTTATCGTTTTCAGACACGAAGGATCTTTGGTGTTTCATGTCACGAGTTTTGGACCCAGTTTCTGTGAGATTCAATATGTAACGTCTTGCAATAATCAGGAGAACATTAGTAAGTTGTGTTCTGTTTTTAACTTCCCTTGGAATTCACATTTTGGTTTGAAGATTATAACTTTTTTCTTGTTGTGATTCAGGAAACTTGTCGATGAAGCAGAGTCTAAAAACAGAACTAGAGTCTTCACTAGACGAAGACAAAGATAACATGGGTAAGTCAATGTATAAATAAGTCTTGATTTCTTGGTGTTTTGAGGAATATATCTACAAGGTCTAACTTTTCCTACTTTCAATAGAAATAGGAAAGTTTCCGAGAAAGAAACATGTGAAGAAGGAGAATCCTGAAGCAGAAGCAAAGTCTTTTTCATCAGACAAGTCTTGTTTCGTTGCACGTGTAACAGATTCGAACCTACGAGTGGATACACTGGTTGGTACTTCAGATCTACTGTTGATTCCTTTTGAGAGCAATAATGAAAATTGTTACTCATGTTTTTAATTTTTACTTTGCAGTCTCTTCCAAGGAAGTTTGTTAGGTCCGATGGTCTGAATAAAGGAACCACCAAGATTGTTCTGGTGAATGAAGGAGCAAGAACATGGACTCTAATTCTGAAGTATAGGGATTCAAGTAGATCGTTTTACATGAGAGGTGGCTGGAAAAGTTTCTGCCATGAGAATGGGCTTAAACCTGGAAGTTCCGTCACGTTTAAACTAGAGAGCAACAACACAAAAACGCCTCTTCTTCGTTTCTCCACTGCAGAATTAAAGAGTGTTTCCACTAAAGATTGCAACAAAATAAAGAAAGACGATGAATCTAGTGACAGTAGGCAAAAAGTTCCATCATCGTCATCTTCATCAAGTGAAAACCGATTTGTGACACTAACCGTCACACCAGCCGGTCTCAAAGATTGTAGACTTGTAAGATAAAACAACTCTCTAGGAAGAGTTTTGTTCCCTTGGGTTTTGGTTATCGATGCTTTACACATAGTGTAAGCTTATTGCCTCCTTTGTGTGCAGTATCTTCCAAGGAAATTCATTAAGGTTAACGGAATGGAACATATAGGGATGAAGAAGATAACTCTGATGGACAAGCATGGAGTAGAGTGGCCAGTGAATTTAGTCATGGAAAAGGGAAATACAAAGACGCGTTTGGGTTCAGGTTTGAAAGAATTTATCAAGGCTAATGGAATTAAGGCATACGTATCTTTTGTGTTGGAGTTGGTTTGGGAAGACAAAACAACTCTTCCTATGCTCAAGTTATGTCCTAATTTGCATCCCACTTGTTCACAAGTATGATCTTTTTTAGTAAATTCATAACCTATGTGGTATGAATCTAATGTCTAGTTATGAACTATTTAGGTAAGAGTCAATGCGTCTATTTAAGTCAACAAAAAATTTATCTACTTATGGGTCTAGATGATTCTGCCACATGAATGGCAAAACAATTTGGCAATTCACCAGTAAGAACATTTAAATTCTATGTATAATCACCCTTTGTACCATATAAGTCATTGTGTAATAGTATCTGCATCACTATTGTAACTTTGTAAGCTAAAACCTCTGTTGATTTTCAAATGTTGTAACATACCACATCATTGAGCGTCGATCATCTTGGTGTCCATATCTCTCACCGGAGGTTTGGATTTTGCACAAACCAATGGAGTTGAAGTTGTAGGGTCTGAACAACAACAATCGACAGCCTGATATTTTACCTCTGCATCTCTGTTCCCATTTGCTACATCCTCTTGATGATCTGTTGCAGAGTAATCAATTGAAGAGTTTGACTCAGAATCCAATGTATCAACCCTTTCAACCTCACTACAACATTCAGAGGTCAGTACTGATGGTGATGGTGATGGTGATGATGATGATGGTGATGATGATGATGATGGTGGTTGCTCGCGTTCAGGGTCTTCAATGGTCGCATGGGTGCTGCTTCTGCTTTCAATAGTTCCTACCATTGAACTCTCAACTAACTCTTTTACGCAAGATTCTGTTTTCTTCTCGTCTTGAACTTCTGATCTAAGACATGATGATGACGACCGAGCTTGAATCCTGCATGACATCAGAAAAACATAAGAGACTGACTAGCTCAACAACATTAGTCTGTCTATATTTTCATCATAAACAATCAATTTACTGAACTCTTAATGGTGAAATAAACAGCCTCAATCTTGTGGTTATAGATGAAATTTACACGGAGAGCTGAACAACAAAAGGCAGGAGGAGCAAAGCTTACCTGCTGTAGAGGAGCATATAAGCTCTTTGAGAAAGAACATCTTCTAATTCAACACTTTCTATCTGTGAGTATTTTCGATTACTGTTAGAAGATCGCTCGACATTTCATGCTAACAAAAAGAGCGGAAAGTAAACGAGTGTTACCTCGGAATCATCTATTCTATACCAGTTTCCGCAAAAGTCCTTAATGTAGCATATGTAATGGCCGAAGAATGAAGCATTCAGCATGTCTAAATGGACAATCACTGCATAGAGTTTATATACATCTGATCCATCTCCGCCTTCACTCATGTAAGGATTAAGATCCAATGTCGCAGGAAAACTTATTCTTTTGTTCAGTTTTCCGTATCTTCCTCCCTGTACATAATTTCACGTATTATAGTCAACTAGTCCCAGAAGAATTTAGCAAATGTATGGGGAATGCCACAAATACCTGATATCTTTTTAAGGCAATAGTAAGAATATTTGGAGCACGCCGAATCGTAAGACGCTTACATGCCTTTACATAGTCACTACACCTGGAAAGATAAAATATTATCGGGTTTAAGAAACATAGTCAATTTGTCAACTAATAAGCTAACAAACTGCTTAAGAAACATATCTTTTTGGATTTAATTAAAATACCTATCACATTTGTACATGTTATCTCCATGAAGCCACTCTTCGGCTGTAAATTGATCAAGACATTCCTCCAAAGACACCGCATCCCCATGCATCTCAACGATCAGATCCATCATATTTTCATATTGGTCAGAAACATGATTGCAAACAGTACACTGAACCTGGAAAGTTGAAAATGCAACAAATCAGGGAAAAAGCTCCCCACAGAGAGAGAGAGAGGAACAGTAGAAATTAATGTAAAATTATCAAAGGAAGGATCTTGATCGTTTTTATCAGCTGGAATCAAGTAGCCAGCTAAAGACAAAAGAAGTAGCATGTTGAATTCTACCATTCAAAAAGAAGACAAGTAAACAATATGTATAACAGGGAATTTCCTAAGATCCCAATAATTCTAGAGAATGGAAATTCATCTATTGTTCGCTTACCTAAATATGCTACATTAATGTACTATGGAAATTCAAGAATACTGATGGAGATCTGGTATTGAGATCAGGAAGTGTCACCTGTGATTGGAGAAGACCTCCAAATATATACTGAATAAGTGTTGTTTCTTGAGAACGATGAGGCACTATTTTTTCTCCACCAAATTCGTCAAGGCAAACAGACTGCATCATATCAATCGCATACCTGCAGTATGTGAATTGTATAAATCCATTAGTTGGGAGATTCACAGACTAAAACCACTAGGAATTAGCTATTTTCATGAGTAAGAAATACTGACCTCATGAACTCATGAGCATCCTCCTGTCTTCCATACCCAAGAGTTCCACCAATATTAGTTAACCGTGAAATAATGTTCATTGGTGAAAAAGGGAACCGACTTTGACTAGCTCTCTCAACATGGGTTTGAAATTCACAGAAGAAGCACCAATCGTTGCGCATACCTGTCAAACAAAACATAGAATCAAAGCTAAAGCGCATACAGAAAGATTTTGAAGCATTAGTGCAAAAATGAAAAGAAAGAAGTTTTACATTCTCTCTTGTGACCTTTCTCCAGCAGATATGCAACAAGAGGACGTGTCCAGGAAAGGCATTGTAGAATCACATTGGCGAAACAACTGAAAGATGAGTAAAGAAGATCATATTCAAGGGAGAAAAAAAAAACTCGACTCCTTCAACTGATGCTTTTTTAAGAAATACTAGAAAGTAGATGAACACAAACCTATTTCCACAATTCATGAGCCCACATGGAGCCAATTCTGGATTGTCCCAGTTAAAATATTCAACAAATTCTTCATATGGGAAAAGAACCTGCAGAAGATGCAAAACAAAGTAAAAGTAGATTAACAGAATGACTCTATCAAGAGAGTGTCAACAGGAGTTGAGGAAAAAGAAGACACGTTACTTCTCTTGGCTTGAGACTACTCTTGTTTTGGCCCCGTTCGGAAACTAGTGCAATATTAGACGCAGAACTATCCCCGAACGGAGAAGCTCTGAACCTTAAGCCATTCTTTGCAGATGGTGTTAATGTAGCAATCCCATAATCTTTGCACTTTCTTTGATGACCCGAGCTCCAGTCTGACCTTTGGCACTCAGCTGAGCTGATAGTAAACAGACCATACAGACAAAGGTACTTAAATTAGAAAAATGCACTAAACCAACTTTAAAACACAAGATGATCCAAGATAATCCAAACTATCTGAGCTCATAAAAGTTAAGTTCACAAAAGTATCTTAGCAACAACTTCCAAACCCATGATTCTTCTATTGAAAAGCTCAAGACTTTGAAAGAATTACATATCCAAAATGCACTAAATCAACTTAAAACACAAGGTGATCCAAGATAATCCAAACTATCTGAGCCCATGTAAGCTAAATTAGTATCTATGCAACAACTTCCAAACCCAGGATTCTTCTATTGAAAAGCTCAAGACTTTGACAAAAATTACATATCCCAAGCTCGAGATAATTCCAATAAAGAGATTGAATTTGAGGGCATACCAATATCTAACGGATTTGCAGCGGGAGCATTTCTTGGTGGAAAAATTCCCACAGACAGAGCAATCCTCAGCATCAACCGCCATGAAGTCCCTGTCGAAACCTCCGGCGGCGGCGGCTCCGATGTCGAAGTACTTAGCGGCGGTGTTTTTGAGAAAGTAAAAGACACCAACGGCGAGGAAGAATAGAGTCGCTATGAGGCGAGTGAAGACAGAGAGATCCAACGGAAAACCAACCTCATGCATCTAATTCGCTTCTTGAAATCATCGATCTTCTTCTTCCTTCTCGTTTCTTGTGTGTCTTTTATATATTTCAAGAACTCACTTTTTTTTTTTTTTTTTTGTCTGTTCTTGTATTACCGCTTCGTTGATTTTGTTACTTAGTAGAGAAGACAGTGTCTTCAATGTTGTTGGGTTGGGCCTCTCCAATGCAATTACAAAGATTGGACCTTTATGTTTTTTGTTGTTTTCCTTTTTCCAACTATGTTTTTTGTCCTTATCTTGTAATATTTCCTTTTTTGGCAATTTACTTTTCTCTTATCAAAAACTAAAATCATATGAAAAATGTCGTATAATATAAAAAAAATATAAAGTGATTTTTTTTTTGGTTTCTAGATCTATTAAGAAAACAACTTACAAAAATTTAATTTATAGGATTGGATAAGAAATGTGTTATAGTCAATTGATCCGCTAGAATTCGACTAACAAACCACATGGTGGTGGGCGAGTGGTTCTCGTTTGGTTGGAAGGATCGCCCTGTTGGTCTAGGCCAGGGATCGATCCTCCCCAGACGCAGTTTCGCTCTCTCACTCTTGTGGCCACCTGGGAATTTACCTGCGGACTTGCTCAGGCGCCCCAGACCACCAGTTTATCAGGGGGCCCTTAAGTGGAGGCTTAAAAATCCCTGTGACGCGGGCTTAGGCCCAGTGGGCTAGTCAGATCACTGTGTGGTCTGGATACTGGGTTATCAAAAAAAAAGAATTCGACTAACAATAGCAAGACTAACTTTATTACACAAAAAGATGTACATACCAAAAAGATGTACTGATTTTATTTTGGATTTGACTTGTTGCATCTTGAATGGATAAAGCCACTCTTTGTTTATCATATCCAAAGCAGTAGTGCATATACGAAAGTAAAAAACCAACCATTCGAAGTTGTCAACTGATAATTTTATGAAAATAAAAATATTAGTCCGCCCTAACAATAAAAATCAAAATCAAGCTTCTCTATGACCATGAGTCCATGACCATGACTAAGCCTTGTCCATCTCCATCTACATATTCACCACAAAGCACCTCATCGGTTTTGTTTCTCACTTTTTTTCTTTTTGGCAGGTCTGGCTTGTTGCTCACTTCGAAATCATCATCCTCGGCTACTACGTTTGGACTAATGTTCTTGATCGTCTCTTCTCCTTTTCCCTGAATCGGTACTGCCGTTACTGATGAATGATGATGGGATCTTTCTTTTTGGTTCCGTAGTACTCGTTCACCGTTGTTTCTATTGTTTCTAACAACCGATCACCGTACTTACTTACTTTAGCCCTGGAAGAAAGTTTAAAGATACAAACCATCATCAAATACTCTTGGATTTTTCGTCATTGGTTTGGTGATTAAAAGTAGTAGAGGTTTTGAAAGCAAAAAAAACTACTTACTGCCCAAGGCCATTGATTTGGAGGAGTTCCTCTTTGGTTCTCGGAATTTGTCTGCTTATCTGCTGAAGCGTTGAATTGCTGCCACCACAAAGAGATTAAGTACAGAACTTGGAAGATGAGAGGTGGAATGGCGTTTCGGACTTACATGAATATATGATATGCCATGACACCATCAGGGGCTTCTCTAACAAGATCTGCACGAAGCTTCCTCAAGGCTGTGTAAATGTTGTAGGAGAGATTCTAGAGAAGAAGATCAACAAACCAACCTCAGCAATTCAGAGTGGTAGATTAATGTCAACAAGGAATAAAGACTGAACTACAAAGAGATATACAATATCTATTGGAGGACCATCTTTTGTTGGAAGTGGAAGAGTACTTTGCTTCTCTGATGTTAGCAGACCTTTTGCTAGGGTTGCCCCGGGTTTACTTGAGGTTGTTGTTTTATTCCCATTGTCTTCTCCTCTCTCTGTGCCATCATGGAATTTTTAGAAAACTGAGTAGAGCAGAAACTAAAAGTAAAGATTGCTATAAAAATATATCAGAGTACAAATCATACCTAAGTTGTTGATTTCCTGCAATGAAATTTCTAGCTTCTGTTCCGTTGTGTCGAGCTCTGCCCGGAAACGTCTGATACTAGTTAAAGCATCTACAACGCTCTGTTTCACCTTAGCCACCTGATTTGAGACAGAGCAAGGTTGCGTATGCTGCAAGTTTTCTTGATTACCACTGGATTTGTTAGATGCTCGAGAGGGTTCTCTATCTTCAGCTGTCTTCTCTCTCATATCAAGCTTCGGTTCAGTCTCCTGGGTCAATTTTTGGACTCTAGCTCTCTTGTGTGCCTGAGCCTCTGCTTCAAATGGTGGTTGATCCATCTGTATACAAATCGTTATTTGATTTAGCTTCAATTTAGTAAAACCTAAAACGTGGACTGCAAGCTATTTGACGTTCTTACTGACCTTGGAGCTGAACTTAAGCAAAGGAGCTACACCTCCTCGGATCAATTCCAAAATTAGAGACTCCCCTGCGCTTATTTCATTGGCGGCACAGAAATATTTCCAACCATTGCCACTAATTATATACATCAAACCAGTACTTTTGTCAACCTTAAGCTCCATCGACCATTCAGCTCTGTTTTTGTCCACCAGAACTATCTTCCCCGGATTGATGAGTCTGTTCTCTCTCGTGAAACTTACCGGTAGATGCTGCAAGATATTCAGAATTAAAAAGTAATGCACTGAAGAAAACAACCGAGATTGTGGTTTTGAAAAGTCACCTGTTTACCAAGTTGAAGACTGTTTAGTGTAGGAGTTAACTTCACAAACCGGTTTCCTCCAGTTTTTTCATCGATGCAACCTTCCGCGGAATGGATTTTCCTCTCCGAATTTGTACGGCTGCAGAGCTGAAACACAGGCGTTTCCGCCGTTTTTTGGAGCAGTCTAAACGTGCAAGAATCTCCAACTTCTAGTTTATTGGCAGTGCAAAAACTTGTCCAACCTCGAACAATGGAAAGTCGACAATCCCCCCAGATCTTTAATTCTGATTCCCACGTCTTTCCTTCTTCGTTCATCAAAAATATCTCTTGCCTTTCTTTGTTCAAACCATTTTGCTTTGCGAAATTTATGGGGAAACCCTGCATCAGTCATCAAAGTCCATTTGGGGGTTAAATTCATAAAAACGAAACATTATAACAAATAAACTGCTAATCTTGCTAACCACTCTATCTCTTGATAGGTTTGAAGCTGTCACAGATCGGCTAAAACAATTGAGATTAGGCGAAGACTGATCAGATTCTGTTTTCACATTCTCCTCAACTTCCTTCTCAGATCTTGTAGATATTTCTGAATCAGAAAATGAAACGTTTCAAGCATAGAAAGAGTCTCTCAATAAATGTAGATGCGCATTGAATCATACCAGTTTCATTACTCTCTTCGTCTTCTTCATGGCGGCGAGGCTGTGCGTATTGAATCTCACAGCAACTAGGTCCTAAAGCAGTGACATTGAACAACATTTCTCCTTCATGTCTAAAGACGACAAAGTCACCAACTCGAAGCTCATGTGCCTCCACGAACTCTTTCCAACCTTTAGTGAGTCTATTACCCTCCATCTTCACTTTCCATGTTCTTTCTGACGCATCTGATCTCAAATTTACAGTCTTTCCCTCGTGTTTTCCCTTGATGTGATCGGAGAAGAACTTCACAGGAATCTTCTGCAACAAATAAACAGAGCATTGAGGCTATATTCTCATATATAGATTGAGAGAGAGACATAGACAGAGAGATAACGTACAAGGTGACTATCGAAACCTGGAAGCAGAGGCTGGAAGAAGTGTGGGTTTGTTCGAGACAACGGTGATGCATTTGCCATTTGCGATCACTTCAACAAACCCAAACACTTTTCTCGGCTATATATTAACAGAAAAAAAAAACAAAGAGAGATTGTTGTCTCTTCAGAGTTCAGACTTCAGACCTCTCCGCTTCCTCTTCTTTTACTCCACTTTTTCTGGTTCACAATAAATGAATTGGGAAAGACTTAAATTTCTTTCAAGTTTCAAAATATTCTAAATTAAAGATACATTTTAAACTCGAAATAAAAATGTAAGTAAATTTATTTTCGGCTATTTATAAAGAGAGAAATGAAAAAAAAGAAATGGGGTGAGAGAGGCTCGAACTCTCGACCTCAGGATCACTCAATAGCTATGAGACCTACGCGCTAGCCAACTGCGCCACCACCCCCTTTGTGTTATATCCCACTATAAATATATTTATCCCCAAACTTCTACGTTGCAACTTGTGCATGTATCCATCGTTAGTTCTACGTGTGGTCCATCCAGTTCCTCGCCAGATTTACAATGAATGTTGACTTGTACGGTTGTACCTATCCACGAGATTAGTCAAATTGTTTCAAATGCAATTTGTGCATTTATATTTTTGGAATATGTAACATTTCAACTACTCGTAATATATTTTTTTAAATACACACTAATACAGATACAAACGGCTGTTTATACATTTTAGCGTTTTGCGTTTATAATTAACAAAACTAAATGTAAAAGATTGTGGATTCATGTGCATACACAGTAACATTGACTAAATAAAAAAAATGCGTACACATTACCGTTCTAAATCCAAAACGTATAGAACCAGCGGAAGGAACTTGCCAAAGCGTGAAAGCGACAGTGTATTTTTGCACTTCTCCAAATGTGGTTATTATTCAGAATCTAACCACGTACGTCTTCGTGGATTATCACGTGGGTTGTCCAGCTAAAGATTTCACTTTATGATGGTTCACATTGTATCCCTTGTCAGAGCATGATTAAAAGCAAGCTCTTATAGAAATCTTAAGCTTTTCTTAACATTTAATGCAATATAATTTAATCAACTTTGTGCTTTAATGTTAAGAAACGTTCCTTAGCTAAGGAACGTTCCTTAGCTAAGAGCCCTGTTCTAAAAATCCCCGCCTATCTCGATTACTCCCCGCTTAATCGCTAGACCCACCCTATCCGCTTCGATTAATGACTAATCCCCTAAAGAAATCAGTTACCCGATTACTCTCCGTCTAATCCGATTACTTCTCGCCTAATCCGATTACTCCCTGCCTAATTTTACATATCCCGATTATTTTTAGATTTCAAGTATAAAACATTTATGCTTTCTGTTATTTATGTTATAAATTGTATCTCATGTATGTTTTAATTTTTTTAGTTTGCAACTATTATTAAATTTTCTATAATTATAAATTTTATTTTTATGTTAATTTTTTTCTTTCTAAGAACCACATGTTAAGAGCCTACCATTAATCACACAAAAATCTTAACTCAAAAATACTATCTCTTAACAATCACTTTTACACATATATTACTTAAATATTGCTAAGAGATATTTCTAAGATACTACCAATAATCATGCTCTCAAGTCTTCATGATTTACATTATTCCTGGCCTTATATTTTTGTTGGTTATAAATTTGAGTTTTGACATAAATTTGAGTTTTGACATAAATTTATTTGATATTAATCGATGCATGCAAGCAAGATTTAGAAAATTTTCAGCATAAAAATTTGAGACATAAGGTGAATTTTAGACTGATATAGATAATGCTTTCGTTAATCCCCATGAATATAAAATTTTAGGCAAAAATCGTAGTCATGGGTCACCAAATGTCCAAATCAAAAGCCGGTACACTTAGTTTGAGATTTCTCCCTATAAAATGGCACTAAGTTTAACTGTTGAAACCATCCTTTCTTTCCATCTCTACCTTTGTTATCCATCTTTCTCTATTTTCTAACCAACGACAACAATGACAAACCATCATCAAGAGTACTTAACCACTTACCCTAAACCGGGTCCAACTTAAGAACAAGAAAAAGTTGACGAAGAAATGATGAGCTTGCAAATGCAAGCGTTGGGGATCACGAACTCATTGGCTTTTCCCATGGTTTTCAAAGCTGCTTTGGAGCTTGGCGTCCTCGACACGATTGTTGCCATTGACGACGGCGTATGGCTCTCGTCTTCGGAGATAGCTTTTGGTCTCCCTACCAAACCCACCAACCCAGAGGCGCCAATTTTGCTAGACCGTATGTTACGGTTACTCGTCGGCCACTCGATCTTGAAATGTCGTATAGTTGAAACGGGAGAAAACGATCTAACCGGAAAGACCCAAAGGGTATATGCAGCCGAACCGGTTTGCACGTTTTTCTTAAACCGTGGAGTCAAGTCGGGTTCTCTCACGTCCCTATTCATGTTGCTCCAAAGCCAAGTCTTTTTCAAAACTTGGTACGTACCTAATTATTTGCAAATCAGCCAAATTAGTAGTTGATCCTCAATTATATCAAACCGGCTAATAACCTTCTTAATTATTAAACTAGTATATATAGTAGTATGCGATAAAAGTACTCTATACGTACTTTCAAATTTCAATGAACAATTCAAGATTTGTTACAGGACACATCTGAAGGATGTGATATTACAAGAAGAAAAAGATGCATTCAGCTCTGCCCATGACATGAGACTCTTTGAATACATTGGGTTGGACGAACAATTCGCTGGTATGTTAAACCAGGCAATGTCAGAATTCTACCATGATCATGAAGAAGATTTTCGAAGTTTACAAAGGATTCAAAGATGTAAATACTTTAGTTGATATTGGAGGAGGACTTGGCACCATTCTAAATCTTGTCACTTCCAAGTATCCTCAAATTAAGGGTATCAATTTCGATTTAGCCACGGTATTAGCTAATGCTCCATTTTATCCAGGTACAAACAGTACTAGTTGATAAATTTGACAAGTTCTTATTGAAGTGTGCTTTTCGACAACTATCTTGAATAATATTGTTTTAATATTTTTGTTGTATATCTTACTAAAATCTGTTATAGGAGTGGAGCATGTATCGGGAGATATGTTTATAGGAGTTCCAAAAGAAGATGCAATCTTCATGAAAGTAAGTAATATATACTACATTAGAATGAAAAAGTCATATAATTTATGATTAAGCTATTTACAAACTAAGATGGACAAATTGTTGGTAGTGGATATTACATGACTGGAACGACGAAGAGATTGTGTAAAGATTCTAAGAAACTGTTGGAAGAGTCTTCAGGAAAAGGGAAAAGTGATAATAGTAGACATGGTTACACCATCAGAACCAAAGAGTGACGACCTTTTCTCTAACATCGTCTTTGGTATGGACATGTTGATGTTAACACAATGTTCGGGTGGTAAAGAGAGGTCTTTTTCTCAGTTTGAAGCTTTAGCCTCTGCTTCGGGGTTTCTTAAATGTGAAATCAGTGCTCTTGCTTATACATATTCTGTTATCGAATTCCACAAATAGAGAGGAAAAAGAAAAAAGAAGCAATAATTGATATCGTGGGAGGAAATTATGAACTATAAATGTTTTTGTTCAATGGTTTTTTACTTGTTTGTATAATAAAGATTTACTTTTCATCCAAGTGTGTGTTTCTTGTTTAATATCAACAAAATGTAAAATGAACAATGTAAAAAATGTTGGTCCCAACAACCACAATCCTCGCAGCTTTCTTTGATCTGGGTTATCCTTCAAGAGATAATTCACAAATTTCGCCAATACTATGGCGGCAGCAGGAAACAAAACCCAAAAACTATAGCCTAACCTCTGCTGCGAAAATGTTTCATCTTTGTCAGATACCGTTACTTTTTCATCGTGAATAGGCTAGAATATGTTTCAGAAAAGTTTCGATAACTTTTATGAGTGACTTCGTTAACCTCGTCTCATAGGACTCAGCAATCTAACTAAACATTATATAAAGCATTAACTATCAAATTTAGAGACATTAGTTAATTACTCTGTTCTTCCAAAGACAATTAAAAGCAACAAGACTTTCAGACATAGATTGGTCCCTCCTTGACCTTGGAGCAAAACCTAAGCAGAGGAGTATTATTTTCCCAAGTCAGCTTCAACTTAAAAGGCTCGCCTATCTTCAGTACATCATTAGCTTCACAGAAAAGTTTCCATCCTTTTCCCAATCCTCTTCTTCCATAGTTTGGTCCATCGTGCACCAACCTCGTTAACCGCTTCACACCATGTTTATCCATCAGAATTATCTTCTCGTGCTTTCTGGTAATGCCATTGATCTTTGTGAATTCTACCGGAAGATTCTGCACAAGATTTCAAAACCAAAATACACAAAGATTTGTTAAAACCGTCGAAGAACAAGAAAACATAATCAGAAACCATCCAAGACCACACGAGCTTACAATTTTGGAGTATTTGATATTGTAAGCTGTGAGACTGAGTGTGACGAAGCTGTTTTGTCTTGAAGATGATGAAGCTACCCACATACGACGCTTCTTCGTCTTTTTCTTCCCTCTCGCTATGCCCATTAGCTCCGAACATGCTTCTTCTGGACAGATACAGAGCATTGGAGTCGATCTCCCGTCTCCAACTAGATTAAAAGTGATTAAATCTCCTTCTTTTTGTCTGTTTTCAGAACAGAATCTTTTCCAGCCTCCTCTAATGTAATAACTTCCTTCTGATTCTCTAAATCTCAAATTCAATGTCCAAGAGTTTCCCTCTTTGTTCACTAAAATTATCTTGTGACATCTCTTGTTCAAAGCTTTGGAGCTAGAAGCTTTCTTTGGAAGATTCTGCAACACATATCAACAAGTATGTTATATATACATCATGAACATGATTTTTATATGTGATAAGATGAGTGAAGTAAGAAAGTACTCACCATTGTGTCAAATTTTAGGTTTGAAGCAGTGACGTTTGCTACAAAACAGTAATCGTATGATAATGATAATTCTGTCTCTGTTTTGAGTTTCAGATTATTCTCCTTCCTTAAACCCTTTCCTGAATCATAGAAACAGTTTTTTTCTATATATCATAAAGATTCCCACAAACATAATCATCATCGTCGGTGATCTTGGATTCAAGCAATCAATAAGAAAAGAAAAAAACTCAAACTTACTAGTGTTTGGCTGATTCTCCATGTCGTCTTCATCGTCATGGACATTGTCGTCCTCCTTTTTGATGAGACATTGTACGTACTGAATTTCACAGCAACTAGGACCGAAAGGTGTCACACTAAACAACATGTCCCCTTGGTGTTTGAAAATAATGATGTCGCCGATTCGAAGATTATGTGCTGTTGCAAACTCTTTCCAGCCTTGGGTGAGTCTCCGGCCATCCATTTTCACTTGCCAAATTCTATCAGAAGCGTCCGATATAAGTCTCGCCGTTTTCTGCTCGTTTTTCCCTTCAATGTGCTTTGAGAAGAATGTAACAGGTATTGACTGCAACCAACAAGAGACAACATTTAAAACAAAACCTACTCTGAAAGATAGACAGAAACAGAGCGAGAGAGAGAGAGTGTGTACATACGAGGTGAGTCTCGGAACCGGGAAGAAGTGGCTGGAAGAAATGCGGATTGGTCGGAGACTGAAGTGGAGGATTCACCATTTCTTACAATTCAGGAAAACAAAACTCAAGAATCTGAATCTTCAACTTTCTTTGGGATGAAGACAATACCAATGTGGTCTTTGACAATACCAATGTGTTGTCTTTTTAATATGGAGTAGGCTTTGTAAAAGCTGACGAAAGGTTGAGGTGAAGAATATTCGGTTCATGATAAAGTTAAAAAAAAACAGGAACAGCTTTTTTCAATTGCTAGATTCCAAAAATCACTTTTGTTATTGAGATCCCGCGGTTACAAAGGGGGATAATCTAACGGTTAAATATACAACAGTGTGGCAATGTTTCAAGTTAGATCAGAAGTACTTGGTTTCATGATTGCTATATGGAAATATACTTTTGACTATGCTCTGGCTTTTCTACAAAACGCTTTTTGTGGTTGTTCAATCCTACAGTATTCAGTTAATCAGAAGGCTGGATACTTATCTTATTATCACGACTTGGAGACTTGCAAGAATGGTGGATAAGTGATGTAGAACCACCCGAGAACAAACAATAAAGGAATATACATGTAATGTAGTAATTGATGACTAGCAAGACAAGTGTGTTTTGTTTTTAAATGAAACACAACAGAGAATCAGGGATCTGACACACATGGCCGTCCTTACTAGGCAAAGATGATGATGAAGAATTCCTGGTTTCTATTCGTCCCTTGTCGCAGGATCCATTCCAGTCGAAGGGCTATCAGCAAAATATTCTGGATGCTTCACGTTCACACCATACTGCCAAACCAAGTTTTACTCATATGAGTTAGCTTTCCACTACTAATTAAGACGAGATGGTAAACCCTTACCTATCTACCTACACTACTGCAATGCACAATATTAGAATGACTAACTCTAAGACATGTTTCTAAGCATTTTATGTTGATTCTGTGATACTGAATTAGTTTCATGCCATGTGTATTTAGAGTAATGGTCAATGCTTCATTTGCAGCTTAAGTAAAAAAAACAAGAGGCATCTACATTTTCTTCTCATACTTTGGAGGTCTGTGGGTCAACACCACCAGAAGCATGAACTTAAAGGAAAAAGCATTTACCTCACGCAAAGCTTTTGAAAGATCTTCCATAGTCAATATCAAACGCTTATCCTGTTAAGAAAACATTCATATTCATGATATAATCAAAAACATAAAGACAATTCATATTTGTTGTACAGGAAGAAAAAGAAAAAAAAAAAGTGAGCCAGATGTTACCTTTTGCTGTTTTTTGTCTTTCACAACTGGTGCTGGTCTAGCCTTGCAATGCCTGTGTATAATTCACAATTTGTATTATTCAGGAGCTTATATCAATGCTTTAAGCTTCTGAAAATCTAGCTTACACATCTTTTCATCTCATCTACTCAGAATGGGCAGCGTCTTCTCTTTGTCAATTACAAGTCAAATATGAAAGGATATGACAATTTGTGGTGAAGAGATTGAAAACTTACTGAAGGGCGTCACTGGCAACATCTGCAACAAACTTTTGAGTAGCCACAGCAACTAGCCTTATCCTGTCAAACAAGTAAACAAAATATCAGAACATATTGGCAATAATACAGGAAAAGATTATGACAGGAGTACAAAACTCAACAACTAAAAACAACATTGTTAAGCACTCAATTCGAAAGAAAGAGAAGAATTCCCTCATTATTCTACGCATTCAATCTGAACTCTGAAGTTTACATTCAAATTGCCAACCTTTTTCAGTGCTAGTCCAATATGGACTTCGTTATCATACTATTTTACAGGAATGTAAACAAGGCAAAACCTAAATCCAACATGGGAGAGTATGATATCCCAGAAGTAAACCCCAACTAAAACTACAAGATTTCTGAACCATATATACTAACACATGACAAACCAAGACATTGATCTAACTGCTGGTAAACCATTCTAACACCCAACAATGATTCCAATCAATAGCAACTTATCTGCTCTTTCATTGTAAGTATCACATATAATATAACCTGTCGGAAATACCTACAATCGTACGTCGGGGCACTGAAATCCACTCTTAGCCAAGTAGTGCTCCACTAAATCATCAGGAATCTGAAAGGAAAAACAAATCCAGAACTTAATCAATATCCAAGTTTCAATCACTGTAGAGCCAGAAAAAAGTTGAAAATAGTACAAAGGGAAAGTATACAGTAGGAGTATAATCCATCAGAGAAGCAAGGAACTCTGTAAGAGCAGCATCATCTTCATGCTTTGCCTCGCCAGATTGTTGGCCGTGATTCATCTCTCCCACCACCAGAGTACTGAAACGAAGCAACACCTGTAAGTAAAAAAGCTTTTCAAATTTCGGAAACATTAACAGAGAACCTCTGAATTTGCTGAAAGATCAGATTCAGATCAGAGAAATCAACATTGCTAGTCTAGAACTAGTATCTACCCCAAATTAGAAGCTTCAATAATACCAAGAACTTATTATCAGTTTTACTGGAATTTGATGTGAAGTATATCAATAAGAGGGCTCCGTTTTATATTGATAAAGAAACATTCATGAGGAAAATTCGATACCACCCAAGAGAAAATTCAACCGATAAAAGACAAAATTGAGCTGAAATCGAAACCAGAGATATAGAGAAACTCAACGAAGTAAGCGAAAATACGAACCTAAACGAAGCAGTAACGTGAAAAAGGGAGAGAATTGAGAGCTGAGACGAGGTAAATCAATGCTAAAGAAGAGAAGTTTCGACGGATTTTGGGCGGGGAGAAGAAAGGATCGGAAAGTCGACGACTAGTGAGTCCCCGTTCAAACCCTAATACTCCGACTGGTCCAACTCAAAAAGCCATCTCCGCCGGTCAGAATTTTAAGAGTTGAGAAAGATTCTTGAGATGGACTAATGGGCCTATTGATTTAACCTATAGCCCAAAGTTAAGGGAGTCTTCAATACATATGGCCCAAATTTCTCAAGAGGATTTTTTATTTTTTTTTGGTCTTCCCATCAAATCAAGTTTGTGAGTTATTAAAACAAAAATAAAATATCTAAGAATATAAAAACGAAATTGTCAATCAATAAAATCTGAAATTGTGACTTTAGTGTATAGTGTTGTACAATCTGCATATAGTGAACTTTATATGATGGGAGACAGAGAATATGACAATGAGAGCACTAACTCAAATCCACCATCATCTAGACGGAATATTTAATGACCAACAAAAGCAGGTTTTGTTTCTCTTTTGTCAACTCATAGTCTTATTAGTTTAGATATAAGAAAAGTATATAGAAAAAGACTTGAGGGTAAATTCAGTGAAGAAGGATTGGACTAATTCTCTCCATAAGAAAGAGATATGATGATACTTCATCTCACGGGATTCCATTTGTTTGTTATTTTGGTTAATGGTGGATTCCATTAGTAGGTTTCTATCCACTATAAGACGAAACTACCAGATAAATAAATCTCTATCTTCTCATAAATATCCTTCTAAGAGACTAAGACACTATATGTTATGTATAATGTATTTAGATTTAAATCATTTTCTAAAAGTTTTTTCTTTTGTTAAAGATCATTTTCTAAAAAATTTATAAGATAATAACTATAAAAATCGTATAAAACCAAAAATAAGAGACAATTTATTCATTTATCTAGTTATATCAAAAGGGCCAATCAGTATCTAATGTAAACTATATCCAAGTCTCATTGTCATGGAAAAAGGTTTGATTTAATTTGACGATTTCAAAAAACGGTTGTTCAATCACGTATAAGAATATTTTTGGCTATAGGCTAGGACAGGCACAACTGCACAAGCTATATGGATTGATCTGAACTTCTCTTTAATTCTTTTAATCAAGATATGGATATTAAATTAGAACCTATATATTCTTTATTTTTATTATTTTTATTATAAATTGTATACTAAAGTTTAATATTACTTAGGAATAATACAGAATCTAAAATGATTGTTTAAATAGTAAAAAAAAATATCAAATCAAATCAGGAAGAAGCAAAACATGGTGGCCTATCAAATCGGTTTACTTTAGAAGAGGCGAATGAGCATTTCTAACGAAACAATGTTCATGTGATCTAAATGGAATATCGACTTGTCGATTTCGTCGTAACCATGCTTTTTTTTTTTTGAAAGAGGATTTTGATCGTAAGTCGTAACCATCCTTTTGAGTTCTTCATTGTATTTTGCACAATTGTATTATCTCAGTTAGTAACTTTCCTTTAATACTTACCTCCAGCAAGTGAAAATTAAAAGACCGATAGACAAACAAAAAATACAGAATCTAGTCAAACTAGTACTTCAAATCTAAAATGGTAGAAGGGAAATTATGTATGTAGTGTTTTTTGCAAATAAATCGTGTGTATATAGTATTCATTTTTTGGAAAAAAAAATGGCTATACACTTATAATATTTTGAAGTGTCACAGAACAGAAAACTAGTGTCAAAAATTATCTTTCTTGGATCGTAAAATATAAATATGATATATATCGTAGTGAAAAGTTTAAGATTTTTATTAAGTTGAATAGGAGATATCATATTCATAAGCATATACAAATGTATAGGTTCGAAACATAAAATTAGAGTGGCTTCAATTTGCTCGAGGGATTTTTTGTTTCGATCAAATGGTTTGTTGATGGATGATTTCAAACATACAGTACACTAGTTAAGATAGAACCAATTAATCAAGTAATCTTTGTATAATTGTAGTTAACTGAAAGTCGTGACTCATGTGTTGTTGTAGGGTTAATTACTACTTTTGCTTTACACTTCCTCTTTTTAATCAGACTTTAGAAATTTGTGGTGCATAGTTTATAAAATTTGTAGTGCATAGTTCCTTATCTAGAAGAAGAGAAGTTTGTACGTCACCAAACACCCCAAAAACTCAAGTTGGGAATATGTTCTTTTGCTTAATAAAATAACTAAGTATGTTTTCCCCATCTAGTTTTATATTATATATTTTGTCGCTAATCCTCAATTAATTAACTTATAATAAAGTTGGAATATAAACAGAAATACATGTAATAATTATATATTTATGTGGATGTAATCTACACGAGCTTTCTTTGGTGATTGGTTGCCTCTCGCCAACAATTTCTGTTATAGTTGAAATGTATTTAAACAATTTAAAAATTGAATGAAAGTTACTAATAAGAAAGAACTGGCCGTTCAAGTACAAAAGTGGAATCCGATTATCCACCGAAATTGCAATTAAATATTGGAGATTTGTTTTAGGAAAAAGATTGGCATGCTATATTTTATAATTAAAAATTTGATATGCATAGAATAAAGTTTGTGGAGTATTTCATATCCAAGTGGCCTTGCCTCATACGAAACTTGCCCTTTAGTAAAGCAAGCAACGAGCGAAATGGATATTGCTTATATAATAACAAAGTTACATGTTTCAAAATTTTATATGTCTTAGTTCTGTAATCTTCTTCTAAATTAAATGCCCTTTAGGGATCACTAAATGTACTTTTAACTAGTGAACTCGTAAGTTTGATATGAGAAATCACAACTTCAAATATTTGTAACCTAGATCACCACGGTCTAACATCTATCGGTTTAGTATATGACCAACTTTTCTTGGTTATGATTTACACTTGTACTAAATTAAAGATAAATATTCAGTATAGGATATTTGATGTTTGGCTAGAGTCTAACAATTTTTTAGATCATTTTGTTTAAACCATTCAGATTTTTGAACGTTTCATTCTATCAATATACGAGAAGTGACGATAAATACAAAACGACGAGCGCGGTGATTGTCCGTGGCTCCGTGCAGAATGAAAACGTACCTTCTACTGCTAAAAGGTGCGAGTGGAAGCTGACGAAATGTGGGACACAACGAAATTATACAATATTATTTTCTCATGTTAATAGTGATTAATGGAATGATTGCCAATGAACAACATGGCCTTCTTATCCCTTGGTGTTTTTAATTGTTTTTTTTTTCTTGTAAAACACTTTGATTCTGTTTTAGAAAAGAGGTAAACACCTTTTTTCGTTTTAATTGGTGCTCACTATTTTTTTCTTTCTAAACAATGCGGAAACTCGCTATATTCATACGGGATGGGACCTATATTTTTTTTTATTAAAAAACTATTATTCTTTCCATGACAATAAATTCTCAGTTTTGATTTTGATTTCTGTTTTTTAATAACACTATATTTTTATATGTCTCTCTATCTTGATTTAAAAAAAAAAAAAAAACTCACATTTTTCTGATTGCCGAAAAATACTTACCATAAAAATCAAATATGTTGCGGTCTCGTGGATCTCTGCTTTTAAATCCAGTCCCACGATACTCATCTTCTTGCTTTAATTTGTTATATGATGCATTTTGTTTTCGACCAAAGTTTATGAGTTAAACGTTACAAATGTTTATTTTGTCAAAGTAAACGATACAAAATTTCCAAAACTATTACGCCAATGTTCCAAAGCTTCCACACCAATATTCCAAAGCAAATAGACAAACATCAACGATTTTTCTATAGTATGTTATTTAACAAATCGAGTTTTAAAAAATGCTAGATTCCTAATTTTCCCTAAAAACAAAGCATAAAAGATGAAAGCATAAAATAAAGCAACGTACATTCTTAAGAAGAGGAAAAAAAATTGTGGCTGAAAAAAGAAAAGTGGGAAACTATGTAATCAAGTATGTGACATAAAAATAAAATAACAAAAAGCAAAGATTAGTTAAAGAAGAACTAAGGAAAAAGGGAAACCAAGTTTTTCAATTTTACCGTGGATATTGGATAATTCCACAGTGAAACAAAGAGATACTAAATTCAACTGATAAACATATAATTAAGCAACATCTGCAATAGAAACTTTACAGGACTAAAAGTAGAGCTACAGCTAAAGTGAATTCGGACATCAAATTACACATAACAATCTATAAGACTGGTGCTTAACCACATAAACAACATGAGATCTTAAATAATCTTATGATCTTATTCATATCTCATAATGCAAAAAAAGAAGAAGGAATCATCACATAGCCTGGCTAGAGAGCAAGAAAAGAAGAGAGATAGACTAATATAAATATGTCAAGTCAAAAGCACCAAAGCCAATTGAAATTTTGGAAATGAGGAAGAAAAACAAAATGAAATTGCTGGCACTTTAACCCACAATTTCACTCTCTTTCATATAATCTTTGTTCGCTATTATTATCGTGAAAACATTGTCATATTCCACTACACCCCAAATCTAAAATGCTCTTTCACTATGTCCTGATTAGCTACATTATAATATATGAATCTTTTTTTGCTAAGATATAATATATACATATATTAAAATGTCTACGTGAAATGGATAATACATCGATTTCAAAATATGCCTCTATCTGTACGGTACGGACTATGTATATCTCAACTCTCAAATTAAATCACTGTATTTTAATGTTTTCAAGAATGAAAAATATAAAGTGGTTTGCTGTCCAGTTCTGTTGTATATGAAATGAAACGATTAATCATAACACTGTCCCTTTTTTTTTATTTGCCAACATTAAATTTTAATTAACTAACAATCCCAAGGGAGGAGTTTTAATCAATTTCACTTGTCTGTAACTTTTTACAGTACTAGGACTCCGGACCCCCGCGATGTCGCGGGGAAAAATATTTCAAAAATCGTTAAAAAAAATATCAAACGAAAATTAATAATAACGATGGTAGATGATTAAATTTTATAACGATTTATAAAATAAACTTAAAGTTACAATTTTTCGTGAAATAAACTAAATGTTGCAATGGTTCAACTAAACAGCTGCAATCATTTTATGAAAAATTACGATAAAAAGATGCAACCGTAAAAAATATTTACTCGGATTGCAACTTTCTCAAAAAACATAACGTAAAATAATTTTTTTAGTTTAAAAAAAATAAATGAAATGTTGCGATATATAAAAAGTTGTAGCGGTTCGTCAAGTTCGTCAAATAAACTAAAGATTACAATGGTTCGTTAAACAAAACCAAAAATTGCAATGATTGGTCAAATAAACCAAATGTTTCAACGGTTCAATTAAACGATTACAATCTCATTTAAATGCATTTTGGTAATTAAAAATTAAAAATATTAATTTATGAAAAATAAACCGAGAGACGCGACGGTAGATAATTAGATGTTATAGCAATTTGTAAAATAAACCAAAGGTTGCAATTGTTCGTGAAATACAAAAAATAAAAAATAAATCAAAGGTTGCAATCTTTCGTGAAATAAACTAAATATATAAATCAAATGTTACAATTGTTTGTGATATAAACTAAAAGTTGCAATTGTTCGTGAAATAAACTAAATATTGCAATAATTCGAATAAAAGCTTGCAACTGTTTATGAAGAGGTACAATAAAAAGAAGCAACCGCAGAAGATATTCGGATTGCAATTTTCTAAAAAATATATCCATAAAATATAAATTTTAGTTTAAATACTAAAAATATATCCATATGTAAACTATGAAATAAACCAATTTTATATGTAGTTTATTGGTTTACGTAAAAAGAAATTCAATAAAACAACATGACCGTACAAAAATAACTGTAAGAAAAACAACCATAAATATTTAAACGAAAGGTTGCAGTAAAAAAACACAACCGTTCAGATGTACAAATGGTATTTATTGGAAACGCTATAACCGTAAAAAAATAACCGATTAAAACGAAAATTACGATAAAAAGACGCAACCAAAATAACCGTAAAAAAATAACCGATTTAAACGAAAGGTTGCGATAAAAAGACGCAACCGTTCAGATGTGCAAATGGTATTTATTTGATTGCTATTATATATAGATTTTTTGTATGTAAGTTTTGTTTATTCTTGCAATCAATTTTCCCAACTTCATATTACTAATCAAAATCATATTCAATCACTAAGTTATATATTTAATACAAATGCTTTTTTACTATGTACAATTTTAGTATTTTACCGCACCGCTTAAAATATGGTTATCAAATTAGGCTATTAGAGACACTAAATGGTGATGGCGTATAAAAGCATCGTCAATGTCTTGATTGTTTTTAAATGTATGTAACCATTCATAAAAATTACCATGTAGGGTAAAACATTTTAATGCAATAATTATATTCTGTGGGGCGTTTTGAAGAAATAAATACGTTATTTTCTTTAATAAAGATGAATACGTTGAGTTCACTAGGGTTAAGAAAAAAGAGTTGGTTCCACTAAATTCCATCAATTAAATATGACCGTCACTTTCTTTGTCCCCAAGTTGCGTAGACCTATAAATACATCTCTTTACCTTCTCCTCTGTTTCATACTCAATTACTCATCTTTCCTTTTTCCACATCAAGCTTAAAAAAAAAACAAAGTAGAGGAAATTATCTCCAAACACACATAAATCAGAGAGAAACAAAAGAGATTGCACAACAACAACAAAAATGAGACCCTTGAGCGTACAGTCGAAGTTTGGAGATGTGGCAACGTCAACCTCCGTGAATCACCACGGAGTGACGCCGCAATCACCGTGGCACTCGCCGGTCCCCTACCTCTTCGGCGGTTTAGCGGCGATGCTTGGACTAATCGCCTTTGCTCTTCTCATCCTCGCTTGTTCTTACTGGCGCCTGTCTTCCTCCGGCGAAGGAGATGGTCAGAACGTCGATGAAGAGAAAGAGAGTCGGTCTGGAGATAAGGCGGCGAATGGAGCTTACGAGGAGAAGTTTCTTGTCATAATGGCCGGAGAAGATTTGCCGAGGTATCTCGCAACACCGGCGATGAAAAAGTGTACGTGTGGTGGTCACGAGGGTAAAATGGTGATTTCTCAGGAGGAAAGTGTTGCCAAAGAGGAAGAGAAGATGAGAGAAGGTGAAGAGAAAGTGAAAGATACCGACGAAACAACAACTACAAGTCACTAAGCCTTTTTTATATTTTAACTTTTTTGTTCTTCTTAATTTACGTCTTTTTTTGTTCTTCTTTTTGAGAGTTTCCTGGGGAATTGTCCTTCTCATGATTCCTAGGAATGTAAATTTTACTAGAGAGCAAAATTTTGGGGGGTTTTTACTTGTTCTGTAGTGTTTATCGTTTGATCTATTAAACCCTTTTATTCCAAAATTTTGTAGTTTGAGGAAATATTATTTAGTCACTTCACCCAAAAAATATTGTAAATGCGGTTTCATACGTGGACATGTGTGTACATCCATATATTTAGGATTCGATTGTTCCAACCAATTCCTACATTTATTTGGATTCATACATTTTCGAAAATATATTGTTACAACCTTAATATAGTGATTAAATAACTTTTAACACTTTTGAGTGGAAATACCTGCTAATTCAGAAATTTCATCTGGTGGTTAGGTTGAATACACACAGTCACAAAAATTGTACTTTTAAAAAACCTTGCATGTACTTCAAACTGTTGGCTGTCAAAACAAAAAGTACTTCAATCTGTCGACAGCAGAGCTGTCTGATCCATATACGCCAATTTTCGCTTTCTTTCCCGTTTTAATTCGGCAAGATATGTTTTCCTCATTCGAAGAGATTTATGAGGTGTAGTCTTAGTAAAAAAATTTAGAAACATTTGCTGTATTTACAAGCAATTTAAGAAAGAAAATCATCAGAAACAAACGTTGACTATGTATATAATTTTAGGTCAATACATCTAAAACTTAGATTTATGAACAAAAACATACATCGCCGACAGTTTTTTTCTTAGTCCTTTAAAAATCACTATAACATAATTACTATTAGGCTATAAGAAAAAATCATTGATAGAGTAGTTCCACTTCCACACGATTTTTTTTTATTTATATCGGCCGTTCTCCAAAACTTTAAGTCTAAAGGTTTACTACTACGAAATCTTTCAAAATTTAGATTATTACAAAGATCTTTTAGAATACTATTCGACTTGCAAAGATGTTTCCAAAAAAAAAAAAAAAAAAACAGTCTGATTCTCATGCACATATTAGATTATTAATAAATTACACAAATATATCCAGTCAACGGATCTGGAGAGCTTGCATTTGTAATTAACGTTTAGAAAATCTTTTAAATGGGAAACTGTTATTCTCCATTATATTTATTTTTCAGCAAATTAATATTCTCCATTATATTTATTTTTCAGCAAATTAATATTCTCCATCAGACCTGTTCTCCATTAATAAGAAGATTTAGCAAATACAGTGATTAAGAATAGAAAACAATTAGCAATAATGATCCTTTTTTTTTTTGCGTATCTAGTTTCGCTAATCTGTGTGTCAAATATGGACACGTTTCAGATAGTGGATGGGTTGATTATATCATAAGATAACAAAAAGCATTAGATTCTCTTTTGACATTTTTCACACCTTTGAGCTCTTTCGAGACGTCGAGTAGCCGCGTCTATTAAACAAACTTCCAAACAAATTCTCTTCCATTTGGTGTTTCCTTTTTCTTTTCTATTCCTTTTTTTGTATATTTATTTTCATTTTAACTTTATTATTACCATTTATCGTATATATTTCCGTACGTTATAATTTTTTCCTCGACTTTGTAATTGTTTACTTTATAGTAGCTATGCGATTTAGACCGCGTTAGACATATGAACACTGTGAATTAAAAAAAAAATGTATTTATTTTTATTGGACGATACACAATTTAAAATATGATGTGAATTTCAAATATCATAAATCTCTTTGTTTCTTTTTGGTGTACATAAAAAAAAAAAAAAACCTTTCATATGATATGATTGTGGACTAGTTAGATAAAAAGTCCAAGCAATGAGAATCGTTATGTTGGTTGGTTATCAACATATTACTGGGCTCAGATAATAAGTTTAGGCCCATATGTGTACCGCTAGTTAATTCAGAGTGTTTCGGAATTATTTAATTTCTTCGTCTTCCATTGCTCTTCTCCTCTCTGTGAAGAGAGCTCAATGGTCCAAGAGACGAATCTTTCTTAGATCGTATGATCTGATTCCGATCAGAAGAAACAAGAAGATGGGAATCGTGTTCACGAAGTTGTTCTCTTCCGTGTTTGGGAACAAAGAAGCTCGTATCCTCGTCCTCGGCCTCGACAATGCCGGAAAAACCACTATCCTCTGTAAATCATTCTCTCTGAATCTAAACGCACTTGTGATTACTTTGATTATCTAAGTAGCTATGATTTTCGATTCAACGTTTTTTTTGTGTGTTGAGTTGCATTTTTGTGTGGTCTCTGTGTGTTTCAGATCGGCTTCAAATGGGGGAGGTAGTCTCCACGATTCCGAGTATGTGTTTCTCTCGATTTAATCATCAATTTTTGTTGGTTTCATTGAATTTAATTATGAGTCGGATCTTCGAGCTGTTGAATCTGATGACATTTCGTAGGCAGCTGATTTGATTTCATGTTGTTCCCTATCTACAGCTATTGGATTTAACGTCGAGACAGTACAGTACAACAATATCAAGTTTCAGGTCTGGGATTTAGGTATGTTTCCCTAATTTGAATTTAGTAATGAAGTTGATATATTGTTAGAACAGTTTTTGTTATACAGAGAAGGAAGACACATTGTATGAGTATTAGATTGATCTTAGATCAACGCGTGTATTTATAGATCCACTTAGTCTTCTTTAGTGTTGACTAGTAGATTTCAAGGGCAAGTGATTGAATAAACCCATGATAGCAGATCTAACTCTAATGACACTTGAGAGACTAGAGTTTTGTATACGGAAAGATTGTAAAACGATGTCAATGATCTTATACTGATTAATAGCTGTGACATAATGGGACTCTTATTTTAAAAATGGGTGAGAAAGGGTTCCGGATTTACGTGGAAGATAATTACTCAACATATTTTCGTGGTTTTAGCTATGTGTAGTCGATTGCTTTGCATAATTTTCATGCACTCTTTGTACCTCAACCAAATTTTGTAGATTCTTACTTTGGTCACTATTTACCACAGTTGCTTTGATATATTTAATTGATTCGTTGGAGAATGATTAACTAGAATTTTCTTGTTAACAGGTGGACAAACGAGCATTAGGCCATATTGGAGATGCTATTTCCCAAATACACAAGCAGTGATTTATGTTGTTGATTCGAGTGATACAGATAGAATTGGAGTGGCGAAAGAGGAGTTCCATGCAATTTTGGAGGTAAACTACTGCTATAGTTTTCTCTTCCGATGTGATTGGTTTATCACTCTCTTGATAGATGAGGGTTACACTTTCACGGTGGTGGTAGCTCTACTGGGTATACAATACCAGCTCTGTTTAGAAACTGTTCTGGACGCTATAAATGTTGCTACTCAATGTTCTTAGAATGTCAAAAAGCCTTGTGGTAGATGACACTAAACTTGAGATCTCTCTGGTTAGTACCTGAGGGGGAAAGCCAAAGCCGGTGTGGTGTAGTCATAATTAGAGAATCTTAGGAAGGGAACTGGCGATCATGACTTGCTATACAGTTTTTTTTTGTGTATCATTTCAGAGCTGCTCTTGTGGAAGTTTTGATTTATGCCTCTTGAGAATGCTTTTATCAATGAGGCTTAACTCGTGTTTTGGAACCTATTTACAGGAAGAGGAATTGAAAGGTGCAATGGTTCTTATATTTGCAAACAAGCAGGTTAGTATTATCTATGTCAAGCTGTTTACCTCACCGCCAAGTTATAATAAATTCACCAAGGCCACTGTTATAGAAAGAAGCCGTACCACATTTGTTTGGTTTTGCATATATGTAATGACAGTTCTGGTAATGTGATATAACAGGATCTACCAGGTGCACTCGACGATGCAGCTGTGACAGAGGCCTTGGAGTTGCACAAGATAAAGAGCCGTCAATGGGCAATCTTCAAAACATGTGCTGTGAAAGGCGAAGGACTTTTCGAGGGCTTAGACTGGTAAGCGCATGAGAAATAATCCCAGAAAGTTTTTGTTCAGCAAAACTCTCATATAATATGCTTCTTCTCCTTCAGGTTGAGTAATACCTTGAAATCAGGGAGTGGCTAACATCATCTCTCACCACAAAGCAGGAGTGTGTAATCATCTTCCCTAGTGCTAGTTTGGCATTCTTGGTCCAAAGAGTTGATAGCTTATCAATTATAGACAATAATATCTAGTTCAATACCGACCCCCTGTGAGCATTTGTAACTCGATACTAACCGATAAGGATTACTAAAATACACCTTATTTCCTTCTTGTTCTGCAGTTCTGCTTTCTCTATCTAAACTTGAGTCACTTTGTATTATCATTTCCCAACTAACGTTTTCTTATATATATTCCACAATATACAATACCTCGTTTTCAGTAGGCAAAATGTTTTTCCACATCGATGGACTCGCCTGGGATGTATGAAAAAACAAGTAATTATTCGGTCACACATGTACTAACTATGAGAAGCTAAAGTGATCATATTAATTAGCTATTTTTGAGGTGAGTCAGTTTTTGAAGAGCAGCAACAGAGTCAAAATCATCAATACCGATTTTGGTTATCATTGATCATTTTTTCCCTCTTTTGGGCCTGGGCCTTGATGGGAATAGCCCAGTTGATTATCATAAACATTTTATTTACGGTAACACCATCGTCTTCAAAATTGTATTGAGCTTCGTTTCTTCGTCGGTATCATAGATACTCAAGATTTTTTTCCTAACACATTCCTGGAACCATACCATGGCTCTCAATCTACGCCACAAACAGATGGGTAACTTTTGCTCTTCGAATCTAATATGTTTAATGGTCTCAATTTTAGTGATTATTATATCGGATTTCGTTTTACATTTTTTTGGGGTTGATCATTGATGTTGTACATTTTAATTTCGTCCGATCGCAGAATGTGTAATCCGGATGCTGAACCTGAATCAACCATTGAATCCAAACGAGGAATGTTACAAGGCCTTGATCTACGACGATTTCTGTGAGAAGATTATCGCTCCTCTGATGCAAGTGAAGGATCTTCGTAAACAAGGAGTTACACTTCCCTTGTCCATCAACAAAAAGAGAGAAGCTGTTGGTGATGCTGCAGCTGTCTACTTTCTTCAACCCACTGAATCCAACATCCAGAGAATCATTGCAGATGCTTCTAGATCTCTTTACCATTCCTATCATCTGAATTTCTCGTATCGTATCCCTCGCCCGCTCCTCGAAACTCTCGCTTCTGCGACTCTGAATTCGGGTTCCACTGAGAGACTTGCAACGGTGCATGATCAGTATCTCGAGTTTGTTACTTTGGAAGATAACATGTTTTCTTTGGCTCAGGAATCTATCTATCTTCAGTTGAATGATCCATCAGCAGGAAATAGAGAGGTCGAGGATATTATCGAAAAGGTCGCTAATGGGCTGTTCTGTGTACTGGCAACGCTTGGTGTGGTGCCTGTAATCCGATGTCCTCGTGGTGGACCAGCGGAGATGGTTGCATCATCGTTGGATCAGAAACTTAGGGATCATCTTCTGTCTAAGATCAATCTGTTTACCGAAGGTAGAGGCGGTTTCATTAGTTCGTTTCAGCGGCCTTTGTTGTGTATTTTCGATAGAAACTTTGAACTCTCGGTTGGGATTCAGCATGATTTCAGATACAGGCCTCTTGTTCATGATGTTTTGGGTCTAAAGCTCAACAGTTTGAAATTGCCTGGCCAAAAAGATGATAAGAAAACATTTGTAGACAGTTCAGACCCGTTCTGGTCAGCAAATGGTTCTTTAGAGTTTCCTGAAGTCGCTGTAGAAATCGAAACTCAGTTGAATAAGTACAGAAAAGACGTGGAAGAGGTTAACAGGAGAACTGGAGGTGGAAACGGGAGTGCAGAGTTTGATGGGGCTGATCTGATTGGGAACACCAAGCATCTGATGAATGCTGTCAACTCACTTCCGGAGTTGACAGAGAGAAAGAAGGTGATTGACAAGCACACCAACATTGCGACTGCGCTGCTAGGAGAGATCAAGGAGCGATCTCTGGATGCATACACTAAGAAAGAGAATGAGATGATGGTGAGAGGCAGCATAGACAGGAGCGAGCTTCTATCTGTTTTGAAAGGGAAGGGTACCAAAATGGACAAGTTACGATTTGCCATCATGTACCTAATCTCCTTGGAAACCATCAACCAGGCTGAAGTTGAAGCCGTGGAAGCGGCATTGCGTGAAGCTGAGGCCGATACAAGAGCGTTTCAGTATGTGAAAAAGATCAAGTCGCTGAATGTGTCTTTGGCAGCCTCAGCAAGCAGAAGCAACATTGTTGACTGGGCTGAGAAGCTTTATGGTCAGTCTATAAGCGCGGTCACTGCAGGGGTCAAGAATCTCTTATCAAGTGATCAGCAACTGGCGGTGGCGCGGACAGTTGAAGCCTTAACTGAGGGAAAACCAAACCCAGAAACCGATTCATACCTCATGCTGGATCCGAGAGCTTCAAAGTCAGGATCTAGTGGTAATAGTTATGTGAAGGGGCCTTTCAAAGAAGCCATAGTTTTCATGATTGGTGCAGGTAACTACATCGAATATAGCAGTTTGCAGGAGCTCTCGCAGCGACAAGAGATGGTTAAGAACATTATATATGGAGCCACAGAGATCCTTACTGGATCTGAGCTTGTTGAGCAGCTCGCTGTGTTGGGTCAAAAAATGGGACTGAAATAGAGAATATCAGGTTTTTAAGGTTGAATCTTAGTCAGGTGGATTGGTTAGCCTGGTGTTGTTAGGTGCAGTTGCAACTTTTGCTTTTACTATTTTGTATTTTATATAAGTGTATACCTTTTAACTAATATTTTTGTTAATGCCATTCACAATTTCACATATTCATTTACAATTTTGATGGATGGATATTTATGTTGTAAAATCAGGTGCATCCATGAAACTACAAATTTTGCATACAGAAGGTAGAATGAATCAGAACTTGTACTAATACATTTATTCTATGTTTAGCTACATGCCCAATTTAACAAATGTATAACAACAACAAAAGATACACGACACAGAAAAAAACGTTCGTGTGAAGAGTTTTGTCTGTATATTCTTGAAAACCTTCGACCTTTTTATAACAATATATAATCTCCCAGATTCACTTGTTTTGAGATCACGAAATCCGAATGAACGTTACCAATGTTAGAACTAGGTTGATGAGTCACCGGAGATTCGGTCAGGTATGATACCATGATCGATTGGGATACTGGTGCTGCTGGAACCTATTCCTCCTGCTTGGTCTGAAAAGAAACGTACTACGACACAAGTTATGTTGTCTGCACTTCCTCTTTGGTAAGCTTCCATCATCAGTCTCTTTGCACCTTCCTCGGGATCTTCTATCGCCTTGATCATGCCTACGGCTTCCTGAGGATAAGAATTTAACAGAGATGAGTTTTCAAGTCCGAGGATTGGGAAGTTTAGAAATCAAACGACATGTCCTACCTCGTTAGATACAACGTCCCAGAGACCATCACTTGCAAGAATGAGAAACTCGAGAGAGCTATCGACTTTTTCCTCCTGAAATTTCCATATATGCTAATGAGTGAACGAATGGAGATTGGTAAAGTGCCATTCTAGAAAATAGTCTACAATGTGGGTATGAGGTAACACAAAGTAGTCACTCTGTCAATTGCTTAGCTACCTTATTTTAAACCCAATGCAGGTTAAGTTAAATTGTTAATAACAAAGTGCCGTTATTTTTATATATGGGAGGAGATTTTAGCGCAAAGTCAATACCTGTATCTCCGGATCAGCAACAACATACTGCTTCAACAACCTATCGCCAAATGCACGAGAAACAGCAAGAACTCCTCCAACTCTCCATGTTCCTTTTAGCATAATTCCAATTAAGAAAATGAAATAAACACAGATAAGAAGAGAAGTTTCCATTAAATGTTGCCTTACCAGCCCACATGACAAAGCCTCCTGCATCCTCAATTCTTTGGCGCTCATCACTTTGATCAGGCTTGTGATCTCGGGATACAGCAATAGCTTTGACAAAAGAATTGTATTAGTACCATACAAAACAGCGCTACTTATTGCAAATTTCATGTACAAGGGCTATCATGTGATAATAACTATGTGGGGTAAGTTATGACTCGAAGACCTGCATATACTGTTTGACAAACTATCATTTTATGTTTCCCTTTGGACCTCTTAATAATCAACACCTAATGACTTGGTCGAACTGGATGCAATGTCTAATCCTCTAAGTAGGGGCATTTGGTATAAATCACTTAGAAGAGTCTTCTAATCTCCATTCAAATTCAAAAAAAAAGGAAAGTAATAAAAAAAAAAAAGAACAAGCATTACCATTGCCACCTCTGCATATAACAGCTCTAGAGTCCCCGACATTTGCAACAAGTAAACGGTCACCAACTAAGATGGCTGTGGACGCCGTTGAACCAGCATCTCTGTTCTGACTATTTTCTGATTTAAGGAACTCTGAGTCTGTTTGGTTGTATGCATCAGCTGAAATGAGATTGCAAGCAAATGAAAAATATCACAAGGATGAATTACGGCACCTTGCTGGGTCTATTTAATGAATCATCTAGCTAACAAGATTAAAAGTGAAAAGAACCTATGGCTGCTGTGGTATCAGATATGAACTTTGGATGCCTGATAAGGTTACTGAACAGATTTTGCTTCACATATTCAGCTGCACGTGCACCTCCATGTCCTGGAAATAAAGATTAGCTATATCACTACATTGCCCTCTTTAGAGCACCTTAACATGTAAAAAGTAAGTAAAGACGATATCATATTCACGTAAGATTACTATTTGATCAGTAGACATCAATGAACTATGGTTCTTATAAATCAAGTGAAACCAGACCTTACTAAATCTCGAATTACTATATAACTTGAGAGTAATTTGTCTACTTCTACATAATGTAAAGTGATACACAATTCTGCATATGCTAGAAACTTAAAATAGTACTAGAAATTGTCACATGCAAGATATAGTCGGCAATAATTTAGTTCATGTAATCAGAGAGACATGTATACCATCAAAGACTCCAAATAGACCAACAATTTCCCCATCAACGCCATCAATCCTAGTTTCATAGAAGTCCTCCATTGAAGATCTTTTACCGGGAGAGCTTGCATATCCATAGCTGAACTTCCCGTTCTGACTGTACATATTAAGTATATGAAAGTCATCACATTAGAATGTTTTTGAAATTTGACAGCAACAGTCACATATCTAGGAAGGATGCCGATGCCTAAACATATAATCACAGATCTAAAACTGCATACTTATATTCGAAGAACAAGTTGTACTTTTGAGGAGAGACATGTATTATTGAGTTATTAATTTGCACAATAACTCCCTAACTCACACCAGCAAAGATAAGTATAACGCCAAAGTTAGCAGAAGAAATCAACCAAGACGAGGCATTACTAAAGGTAAGAAACTCCTCTATCCACCTAAGAGAAAGATGTGAATTCCACACATATCTATAATTTCTTGTTACATTCTTAATCCTATAACAATAATTTAAGCTGGGGAGAAGGAGAAAAGTGAACCTGAGGCCGCCGCCGCTAACAGGTCCATCGTCGGAGTGAACCTGGCTCGAAGATGACAAAACAGAATTCAGATATCCCATAATTCCTCAGAAATGCTCCAAACACCAAAGCCTCGTCGTGACTTAACCGGAACAAAATCAAAGATCAAATTCAATTCTGAAGCTCTGATTCAGCTCCCTTCGTCCGCCAATCAAACCCTAAACAACGTCGAAAACAATAATATGTCAAGAATCACCAAATGCTCAACAGACATATAAAACCAATGACGAGACCGAGTCCTTCTTGAATATAAAAGCCAGAACGACTATCCACAGCACAATATAATGAGCAGATAATTGGAAATAGAAATGGATTGAGCACGATCAGATCGAAAAATTGGGGGAGAATTCAGAGCGTACCAGAAGAAGAAGAACGAAGAAGGAAGATACAGATTTGACGAGAATATACACTAGCAAATTTGTAAGATTCAACGCCCCGACAATATTTAGGGATCCTGCAATCGCTGTGGTCTTCGATTTTGACAAACTTGGAGAAATTAATATGACGAACTAACAGCTAACCTTTTGAAATTTGATACTCCATTTTGTAGACAATTAATTATGGATACAATTATTATCTAATTTTTATTTTTCATTATTAGTAATTAATAATAATGATTAAATTTTAGGATAAGTAGGTGGTAATAAGAGAAAGAAATATATTTATGTCATCTCTATATAAGCTAAGAGAAAATCTCGTGGGCCTAATTGTGTGCCTAAGAAGATTATTATTATTCCTTCTTTTTTATTTTATTTTGTTTGGGTTTGTCAACTTTACGGTGAACCCAAGTTAGAATGAATCAACCGTCCTTCTCACTGGATTTCGACACGTGGCTGTCACATGCAGATGATGTTTTTTTTTTTGCAGATGATGTTCTCTACCCTTGATTTATGTCACGTCCTCTTCTTGATCTGTACTATACATAATTACATTTACATACCCTTTCCTTACTGCTTAGCGATCATACAACAATAACCTTTACACAAACCCAAAAGTCACTTGTAAATAATTTCTTTCACTTTCTTGCTGCTCATGTTTTTTTTATAAAATATAGAATTTTAAAAGTTGTTGTTCCTTATAAATTATAACTCGTTTGTCAAAATTGAAAAACTAATCTGATGCCGATAATATTGGCTAATCTTTTCATATATAAGTTTCCGTCTCGTTCTAGGATTCAAAGACTCGTCCAAATCTAAAATGTGTTTCCCATATTACACGCAACTTTAGAAAAGAGGATTTGTCTCGACAACTAAAAGACGATTTTCAAGTACCAAAACTAGTCAAATAAAAATTGGGAGATAACATTGCATACGAACTATCCAAATTGGGTCAAATTAATTAAGAAGCAGAAATGTTTTTAATTAATGGAAGAACAAGAACGTCTTATCTCACCATCTTCACCAACTTTCACACCAACCATACTCAGCTTCACAAACGACTCACTCCATCTCTGATAAAAACTTTCCTCATCACTCGCTAATTCCTCCACCATCGTCCTCGTCCGATTATCCTCCATCAAAGCAGAATCCGTCTGGAACAAACCCTTGTGCGTCTCAAGATTCCTATAGTACTGATTATCGAATATGGAAGATGTCTCTGGATCGTTGCTCACTGTCAATGACGAGGATTCCGAGGACGAACATTTGTTCATTAGTGTCTCTGCGTAGGAGTTGTCGAGAGACGCGTCGATTAGCTCGAAGTTTCCTTTCGAGTCTCGTTGAAACCTTCCATTGAATGCGTTACAGTGTGATGCTCCAATCGTGTGTGCTCCTAAATGCAAGTAAAAAAGAAGAATCTGAGGAGTTTAACAGAGTTTGCTACAAGAATTGACTTAACCAAAGAGTAAATTGAAATGACCAATCCGGCTTAGTCAATTCGTGTAGGCTTGAAGCAAACTCTGTTTCATACTCTGTTAGAATTTAGCAAAACATTTGGGTGAAATTGATAAAAAGCTTTTAGAAACATTGATTGATACCAGAGAGGACAACGAGATCTTGAATAGACAAGCCTTTAGAAGAGAAGGCATCGATCATTTGATCGAGAGTGAAATCTGTGTCGATGATGTTTGGTCTTACGTTTGCAGCCATCGATTCTTTCCCGTCTCTCCTCCCTGTCGGAATCTCAACCACCGGTCCTCCTGCCTGTCCCGCCAAAAAAGTAAACATTCAAACCTTAAGAAGGATAACCGGTTTATGTATCTCCAAGCCCGGTTATCTTTGGTTCAATCAGTTTATTTTCTTTTCTATTCGAAATTGATACAGAATTGGTTTATGTTTTTCCGATTTCATGCTTTCGGTTCAGTTGGGATTGGTTAAACCGGATTAGAGCAATATACAGTAGATTGAAGTAAAGTGAATGTTACAGCTTCAACGGCGTCTCTAGCAGCAAGTGCGACTATGTCAGCGCAGGAAACAGTGGCCGGACATAAAATCTCGATGGCATTCTTGGCTGTGTCTATGACTGAGAATCCTCCAAGAGAGGCATTTCCGGGATCACTTCTCTCTGTGCCATTCCCTTGTATCAACACTGACGCATCACAACCCTTGCAACAACAAACAAATCTCAAGCCAAATTGTTTCACTTTCCTTTGTAATTCGTAATGAGTGTGTCTTACCTGGACGAAACAGTCGTGGAAGAGGAGACGGAGGAGTTTCCCCGGGATCGTTGGATCGGAGGACGTAGCTGATCTAACGGTGTTTCTGACTAAAAACTCGGCTACAGAACAAGAACCGGCGTAGAAATTAAATGAGAGGTTGGCGGAGGAAGTGAGAAGACTAGAAAGAAACAGAAGGAGATGAAGAAGAGAGGAATAGTTTAGTCTGTAAGAGGACGCCATTTTTTCCTGTCACTGTGTTTTTGACTCAAAAAGTAAAGTGACAATGAAAATAGAAGTGGAGAGAGATGAGAATATTGAAGGTTGTCGTAATAACTGTTCACTTCATATTTTGCATTTGATGTTTGTGTCAGAGATTGAAAAATAGTTGAGGTGGTGAAGTTAAGTCAACGCATTCAATGAAGAATCACTGATGGTCGTGTTTTGTTTTTTTTTTGGTAAGAGATGGTCGTGTTTTGTTGAATCCAACATTTCCAGCATCATCCATGGTTTTAAGTGAATCCGACATACTTATCTATGGGTTTTGTCGGTGAGTAACTTCCCAAGCCAATGCATGCCAGAGAACTTCTGGAAGAAAAAGTGATCAACTTTCTTGATTAATGGATGAACATTAATTTCTACTCTTTTTTATTTCTCCGAGACATTTATGATTCACTTATCTTTAATATCACAAATATTACTTATGCTGATTTTAAAAATGTAGAAAAAACCTGGTTTTCTAATCACAGAATCCCAACTAATGTGGTTGTTTTCCAGCTTGACGCTTAAGCAGTCAGATATTAGCAAAAGAACATAAATTCTGACCACTGGAATGGAGATATTCATGCCTCGTCTCTTGTAGGGTCATCCGCTTTTGCTTCTTCCATCTCTTCTATTTCATCAATGTCATCAATTGGGATTTCTTCGCTATCATATGTCGGAAGATCTGCAATACACAACAAGACATGTTTGATTCTTGACACTGCACTAAACATCTCTGTCATTGGTGCTTTGATGCAGTCCCATGACAAGGCAGATAGAATGAGTCCAGAAACAACTTCACAGAATGTGTATCTGGTAATCCCAAACCAAGTCCTCATCAACAAAGAAAGCTATGGTCATACCTGATGGAGCCGGTGAAGCAGGGATCTCGGTTCTTTCCCCTGTTACCGGTGATGAATCAAGGAGATATGGGAGACCAACGAGCTCTAACAAAGACAGCGTCTGGGGATTTTGTGGGATCTCTACATAATTCCACAAGAATAAAACACTTTCAATCGATTATACTTATACTTTACGCCCTAATAAATCTCATCAATGATTCATCAACTTGACAAAATCCTTTATATCCACTACATTATTAACTTACCAGGAATGGAATCATATATACGTTGTGATGGGTTATATGCAGGTACTGTCCTAGCGAACTCAAAAGGTTTAAATTGCCTTTCTTCTAGCTTCTTCCTCACCCACTCACGGCTCTCTTGTATAGTTCCAGCAGTGCTATTGTCTCAAAACAATACGTAAGTGGGACCATGGGTAGAAAGATAAATGGAAGATATATAAACATGTCTTAGTAGGTAGCTTGTTCGGGATGGTATACCTGAAGTTTGTGTATCTCCTCGTTAGCGGGAGAATAGAATTGAACTTTCGTGTTATTGCCAGCCACTCTTCATCGTATAGGACCTCAAAGGGTCCAGGCTCTGATTCGATTTCAATAATCTAATGAACATCCTAGGAAATTATAAGATATCCTTTTTGTTTCAAAAGAACAAAGCATATGGTGGACAGGAAGGAAAACGAACCTGTAAAAACTTTTTCCCTGGAAGGCATTTATCAAGGGCAAGAAACTTTGTCACTGATCCATCATTCCCATGTTGAACAGCAGCAGCAAATTTGCAGTGTAAGTGAGCTGAAAACCAATACCGAGGCTTTAGCTTTTCTAGCAGTAGAGCCGCTGGTTTACTTCCAAGAGTTTTTTCCTCGATCTGTAATAAATTTTGGTCAAATCAACTGCAAAGATCTCAAAACCAAAATGAAGAAGTAGAATCATATTCCTAAATTGATCAGATTTACCTCTTGACGAAAGTATGGTTTTTGCCGCATAAGTGATTCTGAGTCTCCATAATCAGTGATACCAACAGGCCAATCATGTGAGAGAAATATATCAAGCGGCTCTTCAAGTTGCAACAACTTCTGGACATCATACTCACGGACATGATAGACCGATCTAATGGTGCTCTCATTATATGGAGGCCGCTCAAAGTGTCCTACTCAAAAGAAACAACTGATTTCACTTATGGACAAACAACAACAAAACAAAGAATTCCCTAATCTGAACATTTCCACTATAGACACTAACTCAGAATCCAAGCTTTTCCCTATTTCCAAAGCTAAAAAATTGATACTTTATTAGATAGATGAACAAGAAAACAAACCTGAACGGTAATGCCGCTCATTGTAGATACCCGAAAGGCCTCCAATTCGCACATTACCAAACTTGACAACTCCAGCAAAACCCAAAAAGTAAATATTGGTGGCAGCCCAACCCCCATAATACCTATAGCACAACAACAAGCAACCATCAAGAACACATTTTTGAGCTTCAGAATCCTAACTCAAGTAGTAGAAAACTTACAATTCCCATAAGTAGTTAGAAGCCTCGTGATTCCCACCAATGAAAATTGTGGGAATGGGAGCAACTGCTTGGCCGGAGTAGTATTTCCAGAAAGATTTCATCTCTCTGTATTTTCTAGGTACGTTAAGGCTATCCATGTCTTTCTCATTTCTAACAGCCTAATTTTATTCCAGCAAGAACGATTTTTTCAGAATTAAGTTGCAGAATCGAATGGATTTTAATATCCAGGTAAAAAAACTAATGATTACCTGAAAATCGCCGCAGCAGAGGAGGAGATCGACTTTAGTGTTGTGAATCTGTTCGTGATGTTGAATTGTTTTATACACATTGTCTAGGTCTCCATGCATACAACCTTCAATAGCAATCTTCATCTCTCTGAATTCTACTATTCTAGGGTTTCACCAATTCGACGAGCTCAACTATCAATTTGAATTCGAGTAGTGGGCAAGTACCAAGAGTCAGGCGAATTGAGTAAGAGCAGAGAAGAAGCGAGGATTTAGGGTTTGTTTTTTTTTTTTTTTTGTCATCCGATTTAGGGTTTGTTTTTGAGAATCAAAATTGAGAATAAGGAGAAGTACAACAACGACATCGTTTTCATAAATTATTAAACCACGTCGTTTCGAACAGAAGAATAAAAAAAACGCGGGACGGCGGCGCGGAATGAAGAAGAATAATCAACGGCGGTTTATGAAGGTTACCGGCGCAATGCTAAATCGGGTTCGGCCCAATTCATTTATTGGGCCCAAGAGCCCACTAAAACATTTAACCGTTTTCCATGTTTTACCGCGAGTTTTGATTTTAGTCCTTTCTAAAATCTAAAATAGGGAAGATCATCATTTGGCTCATAATTTTGGTCAGGTTCGTCGTCGTTTCCTGCTAAAACACGTTTTGTGTTAGAATTTAAAGCATGTGAAAGGCATGCCTCGCCATCTTTTAGCATTCACACCATGCGTGCCTTTTTCTTGTTCTTTGGTCGGTCGTACTCTTACTAATAACGAATTCTATTCCACGACGAGTTCCTTCCACTTTTCTCCTTTCTAATGAATCTAATATAAACCTTTTTAAAATTTTACTTATTATGTCTAAGTTTCTTAAATACTTTAACAAAACAAAAGTACCTCAAATACTATACTAGACTATACTCGTATAAGTTAAGAGGAACGAGTTGAGAGAATTGGAAGCATGTGTTTCATGCGCATCAGAATGCCAACGTTGACTCTCGAGTTTAAAAATCTTAATTATTGCAATAACACGTCTGAATCGAATTATAACTCTTTTCATCTTCTATTTTTTTTCCTGGTCAACGGGGTCATAACTCTTTTTTAGAAACAAGAATCATTGTTTTGAAAAGAAAAGAATCGCTGTTTAAGTGTTCAATGAATCATTTTACCAACGAAACCATGTACTCGTGTAGACAATATATACTAGTATCTACTATCTACCAGTGGCGGAGCTAGAAATTTATGTTATGGGGGTCAAAATCTTTTTTTTTAATATAAGATAATACTTTAAAAATTTTAATATTTTTTATTTGGTGTTTTGTAAAAACTGAAATAATATTAGGTGAGTATTTCTTTTATTTAAGGTAAATTATGGGTCTAAAATTTTAGTGAGAATCCAACTTTCAAATATTTAGACTATTTTTTCTTTCAAGTTGCAACATTAATTTTGTATTGGGGTCAAAATTTATTATAAGTTGGGGTCATTAGAATTATTGCTAATGACATATAATGGATTTTGAAAATTTATGGGGGTCAACTGACCCCCCTATCAAACCCCTGCCTCCGCCACTGCTATCTACCATGTGGCTTGGGTGGCTCGGATCAGAGGCGGAAAATCTATTGGTTGAAAAATGAAAGAGAGAGAATTGAGCTCTATATGAATCTAGTGTATAAAAACATTATTCATAATCAATTGGTTAAAACCACTTACAAACTCATGATATTTCACTCTTTCATCAAAAACAAAATAAACATATTAATACATACAAAAAAAACTTGAACATTTCCGCTCATTGTTACTTTAGATTTTTAGAGGTGTAGTGATATCATTCATGTAAGGACCAAAAACAAATGCCTTTTATGATAAAGAACCATGTCTGATAAATAAAGTGCTAAAAATTTGGTATTAATTCGATAATTATGCCGACATCCGTTTATAAGCTTTTACTTGATATTAGAATCTATAAATATATATATATATATATATATATATATATATTTATTTATTCTTTTATTTATTCTTTTATTTGGAAGCTATTAATGAGTACACGATATTTACATTTACATAAATTGGTTGATTGGTTACCTGAATTTTGGTAGAAATTGCCCACAGAATATTCGGATAAGTTTTTCGGTTTAGCCAAAAGCACTGTCTTCTTCTTACATAAAAAAACAACAAAACTCCAATCGTCATCGTCCTGAATCCATCATCCACTCTGCTCTTAAAAATCCTATCTTTGTGGTTGCAATCTCTCCCGCGACGCGCTTCATCATTCATGTCTATTTGAATCTCTCTTCTCTCTCTATCAAATATGCAAAACCCTTCAACGGTAACCCAGGAATCAGCGGCACCGGTCTTTGATTTCTTCCCACGGCTCAGAGGTTTTGCCTCTCGAAATCGATCTCCGTGTTCCAATTCAGATGGGTACGCTCTCTCATCGTCCAATGCCTTGTACTTCAATGGTTTCCGGACTTTACCCTCCCGAAGGACGGGAAAAACCCTAGCTTCTCTGAGCTTCAACACTAAGAGCAGTGCTGGTTCGAGTCTGCGTAGGTTTATCAGCGATTTCAATAGCTTTATTAGGTTTCACTGCGATAAAGTGGTTCCGGAGAGCTTTGCCTCCGTCGGAGGAGTCGGATTATCGAGCGATGAGAATGGGATTAGGGAAGATGGGACTGGTGGGGTTTTGGGTGAGGAGGGCTTGCCGTTGAATGGTGTTGAAGCTGATCGGCCGAAGAAAGTTTTGATTTTGATGAGTGATACTGGTGGTGGTCACAGAGCTTCTGCGGAAGCCATTAAAGCTGCATTTAACCAGGAGTTTGGAGATGAGTATCAGGTTCGTCTTCATTGATTGATGGATTCCAGTTTGAGACTTTTTACAAGTTTTCGTTATAAATTGAAGTGTCTGTTTGGCTGCTAAGACCAATGAGATGTTCGGAGAATCTCCATTCTTTCTTCTTAGTTTTAGAGTTCTTAGAAGCTTCAGATTCAATTTAATGCTTGTAGTGAGGTTTAGAGTGTTCTTGAATTAGAGAAAATAAGTTTTTAAATGTTTGGTTCATTTAGGTATATAGCATTGCCTTTAATTCACTTGGTTGCTTTGGAATGTTCCAACTGAAGAGTGTGAAACTAACTTTGAATTAAATTTGGTTCTTGGGATATTCAACCAAATACATTGAAAGTCTAAATCTTTGGTACTTTAGGTAGTGTGAGCCATTGTTGATTTTGTTCCGTTCATTAAGAGTGCTTGCGCAGGTGTTTATTACGGATTTGTGGACAGATCATACGCCCTGGCCGTTCAACCAGCTTCCGAGGAGCTATAATTTTCTGGTGAAACATGGAACTCTGTGGAAAATGACTTATTATGGTACAGCTCCACGTGTTATTCATCAATCTAATTTTGCTGCAACTTCGACTTTTATAGCCAGGTGAGGATTAAGGTCTATAGTTTGGAATAATTCATTTTTCTATTCCAACTTTTACTATAAGAAGATATTGATAAACAGTTCTATGAGAGAGAGGCATCAAATTTAGCCAATAGCTTTAGTTGGTCGTTGCTTCTCTTATAGAATTCTCTCATGTCTTTTTCTTGTCCAATCTGATACCGTTGTTTTAACAACTTACAGGGAAATCGCCCAAGGGTTAATGAAATATCAACCGGATATCATAATCAGTGTTCATCCATTGATGCAACATGTCCCACTTCGTGTCCTAAGATCAAAAGGCTTGCTTAAGAAAATTGTGTTCACCACGGTTATTACAGACTTGAGCACTTGCCATCCCACATGGTTAGTAATTTTATCAAATCATTCAAGTTAAGGGTTCTATGGGCTATTTTCTAAAATATAGTCACAAATGCTTCTTTTGATGTTTAGGTTTCATAAGCTTGTGACAAGATGTTATTGCCCATCAACAGAAGTGGCAAAAAGGGCTCAAAAAGCTGGACTTGAAACATCACAAATCAAAGTTTATGGCCTTCCTGTTCGACCTTCCTTTGTGAAACCAGTTCGCCCAAAGGTCGGTTTTGGGAAATTTCCTAGCTGTTCTTTGCTGTGTCCGACTTATCCAGATGTAATAGTATCTTTCCGAAAAAATCGCAGGTTGAATTAAGAAGGGAGCTAGGGATGGATGAGAATCTTCCAGCTGTGTTGTTAATGGGTGGAGGAGAAGGGATGGGTCCCATCGAGGCAACAGCAAGAGCACTTGCAGATGCTTTGTATGATGAGAGTCTTGGTGAAGCAGTAGGTCAGGTTCTTATAATCTGTGGACGGAACAAGAAACTCCAAAGCAAATTAAGTTCATTAGATTGGAAAATCCCAGTCCAGGTACTCTACATTTCTGACCGTTAAAACCAAATTTGCATCTTAGGCATTCGATGTAAGTCGCTGCAACAGTTTGCTTTATGTTACAGGTCAAGGGGTTTATAACAAAAATGGAGGAATGTATGGGTGCCTGTGACTGCATCATAACAAAGGTAAACCGAAAAAAGCCGAAAACAAAACCATGTAAATCGATCTGATAGTAGATTCCACTTTTGTTAAAGCGGAGACCTGGATTGAACATTCCTAATCTCTATTGTACCCGAAACTAGAGTGACTTTTGAATGATGGTTTCTTCATTTATGTTTGTGACTTGGGCTTGTGCAGGCTGGTCCAGGCACTATAGCTGAAGCTATGATAAGAGGGCTACCGATAATCTTAAACGGTTACATTGCTGGTCAAGTAAGTTCCACTCTAAAAACTTCCCATTTTTATGTTGGGTTCAGGTTTTCAAATTTTTGGGGTTTTGATTGTGAGCGCAGGAGGCAGGGAATGTACCGTACGTGGTGGAGAACGGATGTGGGAAATTCTCAAAATCACCAAAAGAGATATCGAAAATTGTAGCGGATTGGTTTGGACCGGCATCGAAAGAGCTGGAGATAATGTCACAGAATGCATTGAGGCTGGCTAGACCAGAAGCAGTGTTCAAGATAGTGCATGATATGCACGAGCTTGTCCGTCAAAAAAATTGTCTTCCTCAACTCTCTTGCACTGCCTAATTATATAGTATATTGTAACTCTATTGATTCAATCACTCAATCTCCTTTCTTAGACAAGAGTGTAATAATATCACTGTATTTTTTTGCCCTAAATGCAATAATCAGGGCAGATTATTCACTTTTTTGTTAACAATAGTATAAATTAATTAAACTCCCAATTAGAGTAATTTATAATATCTCCAGAAAACGACAGTGTTTCATGGGACTTAAAAAAAAAACAGAAAGCAAGAAGAAAGAAAAAAGACACAAAAAAGGGTTTTGAGTTTTGAGTTTTGACCTTCTTCTTCTCGGCCGCTCACTGAGGTTTATCGAGTGAGAGCCTTGTCCAAGCAATACATCAGGTAAAAATCCGATCTTTTGATCCTTCACGTCTATGGATTTGTTGATTTTCCTTAGATTTAAGTTCATCAGCTGGTCGTTGTTCTTCTGTCTTTTGATTTTGTAGGTCGTTCATGTGATTATCTGATTGAGTGATTAATTCATGTTTTAAGGTTTGTTTTTGTCTGTTTTCAGAGAAAGCAGAAGAGTAGTAGCAGAGATGTTGTATATTATAGGGTTAGGTTTAGGAGATGAAAAAGATATAACCTTGAGAGGACTCGAGGCTGTTAAGAAATCTCAGAAAGTATACATGGAAGCTTACACTTCTCTTTTGTCCTTTGGTCTCTCTGCTGATGGTCTTTCCAATCTAGTAAGCACTCTCAAAGCCTCGTTGATTTAGATTTGACTACTTTCACAATTTTCTGATTAAAGCTCCTCTGGGATTGTTTCTCAGGAAAAGTTTTATGGGAAACCAATTATACTTGCTGATAGAGAAATGGTGGAAGAAAAGGCTGGTGATATGATTGAAGAAGCCATTCATAATGATGTCGCTTTTCTCGTAGTTGGTGATCCTTTCGGGTTCGTTATTCGAGCTTTTTCGTACTGTCTTGGTATTCAATTTATAGCTAATGTAGCTAGTTAGATACGATACAATTTAGATTGGGATTTATGTTGTTTTGTTGGAAATGCATTTTGCAGAGCTACAACACACAGTGATCTTGTTGTTCGAGCTAAGACGCTCGGTGTAAAAGTAGAGGTAGTGCACAATGCATCGGTGATGAATGCTGTTGGGATTTGTGGATTGCAGCTTTACCATTATGGAGAGACTGTTTCGATCCCGTTCTTCACCGAGACTTGGAGACCCGATAGCTTTTATGAGAAGATCAAGAAGAACCGCTCTCTTGGACTTCACACTCTCTGTTTGCTAGATATCCGAGTGAAGGAGCCTACTTTTGAATCTCTCTGCAGAGGAGGGAAGAAACAGTATGAACCTCCCAGGTATATGAGTGTTAATACAGCGATTGAGCAGCTTCTAGAAGTTGAGCAAAAGCATGGAGATTCTGTTTATGGTGAAGACACACAGTGTGTGGGCTTTGCACGGCTTGGCTCTGAGGACCAGACGATAGTCGCAGGGACGATGAAGCAACTTGAGAGTGTTGATTTTGGAGCACCGTTGCATTGTCTTGTGATAGTAGGCGAGACTCATCCCGTAGAAGAAGAGATGTTAGAGTTTTACCAATACAAAAGTGGAAACTAAAAGACCACAAAACTAAAGAAGACTCTTATCATTACTCGCAAAGCTTCAAGGCAGAGCAGGAGGTGGAAGAGATTGAAACTAGGAACCGATAGGTGAAATACTCTTCTCTATTTCTATTTACTTTGGTGGTTTTGGTAGTGAATTTTGTAAGCATAGTTATGATGTGACTTCGAATTTGAAAGGTGGATATTGAAATATTCATTTGGCTATAGATTGAGGTGGATTTGTATCAGAGCTTTGTTTCAGAGAGAATTTTATTTTGGGATATATTTGGTTTGAGAATTTGAAACCAAAATAGAGGCCGTTTCGGTTTGTTTTTGTTCGGTCTGGTTCTTGAGGGTTGATTACCAAAATAGAGATATTGGCTTAGTTTATGATTGTCTCCTTAAACCACCACAAGTCCAAAGATTGTATTTTATTATCGCCCTTAGAACTGAGAAAAACTTTGTAATGTTCACATATACTAATGTTTATCGAAAAGGTATAGTCGGGTTAATCAGAATTTTCTATTAAGCAAACATTAAATAAAATCTAAAACATGGAAATATCCGATTTTTTCAAGTTTTAGATTATCAAAATCCGAGTCTTGCTTTTTTCAAAGTTGGTATAAAGCTCTGGTCCTAATTGAGACCACAATTTAAAATCCTGACTTTTTTTTTTAACAATAATTCCACTCAAAGTCATTTTAAAATTTGACAAGTAAACCTTTTAACGAGGCTGATGAATGATAGGTGATGCACAAACGATGACGTATGACTACTTACGTAACGAGGCTGATGAATCATGAATGTATATCACCATTAAGAAAGAGAACATGCATGGAATAATATGTTTGGCTAGATTGTCGCATGACTTGAGCAACTAGTCTATAGTTTTTACTTTTACTTACAAACAAATAGCTTTGGTCAAAAAAAAAAAAAAAAAAAAAAAAAAAAAAAAAAAAGCTTTGGTCCATTTTCTATTAGTTCTCAAAATCTCTAACAGATAGATTATTCCTTTTGGTTTTAGCTTTTAAATTAGCTTGACTCATCATCAACTTAAGTCTTTCTTAAAGATACTGTATAGAAATATATCGATATATATATATATATATATATTCATTTAAAATGGTGACGCTGTAGAAGTTTTGTAGTCAAGCAACATTGTTTGGTACACACTAATTAATTACCAGCATTGTATATATTATAGTTCAAAATATATTTTTTTGTCATAATCATTTTTTTGATTAAAATAATGTTTTGTGCATTATATATACTCTTTCGGCTGAAGCCTTTTAAAATTTTAAATTTACGTAAACATTTTACCTAAATCTATTATCTTTTTTTTTTTTTTTTTTTTTTTTTTGGTACAATTAAATCTATTATCTATCATAACACATTTAAATAGTTATCCAAAATTTAGAAATTGACCAAGTAAAGCTAGTAATTTAACTGGTTATATGAATAGTTTTTGCAGATACGAGTTCATGATTAAATTTGAAGAAAATAAATAATAATTTTCATGATCAGAAATATGTTTAATATAATCTCCGATATGAAGAGATATACAAATGAGAAAACAAAAACCTCTATTGTGATTTCAGGCGGTATGAAATTATTCAAATAATCTTTCTTCGTTGAATTATTCAAGGAGCTAGCGTACAACTTCCAGATAAACAAAAGAGACAAATATAAAATCGTAAGGTGATTATTGCACGATCATGATGCTGATCGTGATGACGTCATCTTATCCACGCCATGAGGGAGAGTTTTACACGATGACTCAGAAAGATATATGGTCGTCTTATAAGGTCTTATGATAAGACTTATCACTCCACCTAGGATCATTAAACTAAAACTTTCTGATTTTCCCAAATTCCAACCATGATATATTTGTTTAAGTAACTTTTCCATGATCCCTAACTAATTTCTTCACTAATAATATTATTGTTATTCATCTCTTGTTAACTATATCCAGCTTGACCATTATCTTAATTTTGTTATTCGTCAACTGTCAGCGATCTATATCACTTCACCTATGATCAATGTGGTGTAAAAAGTTTGGGTCCAAATTTCAATATCAAACTTCTAGTGATGAAATTTTTTTATTTGGTCTACATCAGGGAACAAATCATTCCACTTACGAATCCTCATTATTAATTTTCCGTAGCTATACAGACATTTTACGTAGTAGGGAAATCTAGTTTTTTACATATCACATAGATTAATCTGATTTTTCGCAAATTTTAATGGTTTTCGGGGGAAAAAAAAAAAAAGAAAGGGTACAAAGAGAGCTTTCCGCAATAATATAGTTCCCAGCATCCGAATCTCTCAAAATTCTTTCCACACTTAGAATGATTGTTTGTTCATTTCCACAATGTATTTCGACCTCTTTTTTTTTAGCAAGGGGCATAAGAAAGCGTACCCAAGAACATACATTTCCTCAGAATTGGACTCAAACACCTATATTTATTGTCCAACTTTAGGTGAATGTTTCATCATAGGCATTGATATCTCCTCCTAACATCTGAATTTCTGTTTTCAACAACTAAAAATTCTTCCCCCACCAGAAAAATTGGACGATAATTGCCTTAACTTATACTATACGCTATATCACTTTCATGCTTTAAAATGTCATAGTGCTATTTTATTTTTACCGTTCATAAAAAATAATCACACTTTTTTTCTTTCGAAAACTGATCATGTTGCTTTCTATTATTAAATCAAATTTTCCAGTGGTATAAAAACGTTTTGTTTTATATTATATACATATTTTGGAAAGGATATCAAAAGTCTCTTGTTTGAACAATTTATATTTTGTATTTAAAAATATATTATGATTTGGATCTTTCAAGTTGATTCGATTCATAGAGATCGCATAAAGCTTTTTCTTTGAAGTGGAATTTATGTATTGAAGAGCAAAAACCGCATAGAGTACCTAGCTTAAGCGAATATACCCGAAGTCAAGACTTCAATGAGAATCAGACTAAATCCTGAATTTATTTGAAAACAGGTTGGTCCGGTAAAAAAAAACTCAAATAGTTTGATAACAAGTTTAAGTAATTCTACTATATGATTCCGTCTTAATCAAAATTGTCAACTTACATCAATAAAATCAAAACTCATATTTTTTTTTTTTTGAATATAATGATCAAAACTCATATTAACTACTAGATTCAGAGCATGTTTACTCATGATTCTTTTGTGGGTATCATCCCATGAATAATAATAAAAAAAATATATTTTGGGTTGATATTTGGATTAAAAGTATCATTGGGGTGAGTCTATTGATACTCATTTTGGGTTTCAACTCATGAAACAATAATAAAAAACTGTTAATGATACTCATTTTGGTTCATGAGTAAACATGCTCTTAAGAATCTTATCGAACAATCGATCTTTGTAAATCTTCATGGAATAGTGGTTAGCATTTGTATCCTTGTGCTTGAAATAAAGGGAATAATTAAGATGACACTAAATTCACAACTTTGAACAAACAAACAAAAAAAAGTGACAAGAAAAAAAGAGGTCGGTGTCGGAGCCGCCCAAGGTGGCAACTTGTTCACACCATTGCATCATCCTAATAATAAAAGCTTCTCTCAAGTTGGAAGTCGCGGTCGAGTCCGGTCAAGATTTTGTTGCCCTTTTCCCGTGTGGGCTCACCCTCTTTGTCTTTCTCTCCCCAAAATTTTCCACGTTTTTTGTTTCACTCTCTCAATTTATTTATCATTTTTTTTGTCGGCTAATATTTATATTTTAGTTTACCCTTCTTTGATTAGAAAGTTTTTTTTTACCGACTTAGATTTATCATGCACTATGATTGGTCGCTTTCCCAAAAAATTCTCTCAAATTAAAAAGTAGTAATTAGTAATTTGGTACATTATATTCTGTTGTTAAAGTACTCATTCTATTTCAAAAGACAAATATATATTTAAAGTAAATAATTTGTCTTTTTAAATATTATTTTTAGTCAATCTAAAAATGCATTCAATTATTAAAAAAAAATGTAGAATATAAATATTTACAAGTTATAACAATATATAAATTTGTATAAAATTCTGCAGAATATTTTATTAAAATAATATTTCTAAAACATCTTATATAGTAAAATATAAGAAGTATTTTTAAAAAAGAATCTTAGTTGTTGCGTGTTATATAATATCACACGGTTAACGATGTTAAATACTATATACAACTCAATTTAACACATTTTCTATAAGTATTGTACAAAAGAATAATACTTTAACAAACAAACAAAAAAACCTATTGCACAGTAAAATATCAATCAATGAATTATTTATCAAATAGTAAGAGAATGATATAATAGAAAAAGAATTGCCGACCTACAAATCACAGTCAATGGTCAAGCAAGTCAAGGGAAAGTTCGTAATTGTTATGGATCTGGTGGACAAATTAAAAAATAAAATTGTTAAATTGAAGAGGATATAAAGGAAACACGGATCCACGGTATTGAATTTATGAATGACGTCCAAATTTTTCTTCAGCATGGGACACTGCCCCGCCGAAATTATTGATTCTTCTGATCTTTCTTCTACTTGCTTCTTTTTTGTTTGTTTTTATAAGTTGCATAACTAATTTTTATCATTTATTTCTAGTTGGTTTTGGATCGAGACTTAAAAATTGAACGTTTCAAGTCTTTGGACGGTATTTGAGATTTCTTGTAATTTCTTGTACCACCTAACAGTCACTATTCATATATAACAAAGTAAGAGATTTATTTACCTTTCACCGATAGAAATAGTAGTTATGTTTTTTTTTTTTTTCATTTTTATCAAAAAAAAGAAGATGAAATAGTAGTCCCAACAGTAATGTAGTTCTTTTTGTAGTTGAAAATATGTTAAAAAAATTTAGGTAAGAAATAAAAAAATTTGGTGTCCTATCAAGAAATAATAAATCGTTGCTTTAATGTTGGCTTAGCTCGCTTATCCTCCAATAAAACTTTAATTGTAATTCATTTGTAATTGTACCACTTAACATACAATAAAAATATTAAAATTTAATCTTTATATTTTAAATACTGCAATTATAAAAAAATAATTTTCTAGTGTTTAATTAGATTAATATACATAAATTTTGAACTATTGAATAGTTTAAAAACTTGCAATATTGAAATTTTCTTTATATAATTAGTTTAAAGTTTGGTATATATACAACCTATTTTCTGTCAAATAGTTGCAAAAAACTTTTCAAATTTCTAAATGTGGATATATTGTTGATTTTATTTTGGGAAACATGTCTATGATAATCACCTATATATATCTATATAATCTGCTAGAAACGATATGTGTCCCCTTCATCGTATAATGTAATTCTATCCATAATGAACGATCTAGTTTTTTTTTTTTAACATGTACTACAGAGATGATTACAAAAAAAAATGATTACGACAGTAAATTCAACCCATACATACGAAACTACATACGATAGATAACTTAATTCAGAATGTTTTACACAATCCCATATTTTTAGCCAATCACTGTGATTTAATAGACAGCTTTCTATGTCTTGTTGTGCTTTTTCTTCTTTTTTCCCAAAGTCTTTAATGTCTTCTGGACTTTATAGAAGACAGCTTTTATATTTTATCTTCACTTTCCAACGACTTTCCTTCCTACCATATCTCAAAACCTCTTTCTTTATTCCGATCGTACTTACATCATTTCTTATAAAAAACTTTCTTATTTTAATCACTAAATAATTAATAAAATTTACCACTGATATTTCAATGTGGTTAAAGCTCTTTTATAAGACTTTCATTAACCATGATAAAAACTCTGTTATGTCATCATTTGTTATATAACACTATATAATTTATAAAACTTAAATTTTGACCTCAAGCTAAAATTATTTTTTACGAATCTTATTTTTCCCATACTGATAATTTTTTTTTAAATCTCACACTGATAAATCTATATATTAATATTATGTCTGTTATAAATTATAATTATACTAGTTTTTACTATTAAATAAACTTTAATTTCTGCGCAACACCTAATTTATTAATTATTTCTTGTCTTTGTCCTTGTAGTTTTAGTATAAATAAAACCATTTGTCTCTGGGGAATCTCATTCACTCGGACCAACTTGTGACCGAAGAAAGCAAATTAAGACTTAGTCTCTACGCACCAACCAGTCCTTTGGTCTGTATCTTAAGATAACTTAAAAGATTTATTTTATGGATGGTTCTTCGTTTCTCGACATCTCTCTCGATCTCAACACCAATCCTTTCCCCGCAAAACTTCCGGTGAGTCCGGATTTCGTCTGATCCATTTTTCCGAAATCTAAGTTGATTTTTTTTGTATCCCTTCAATTTCTATGAACTGGGATTGTGGTCATTAATCATGGGTTCCTTTCAACTTTTCATATTTCAGAAGAAGGAAGTCTCAGTTTCGGCTTCTACTCATTTAAAAAGGAAATGGTTGGAGCAAGACGAGGTTAGTTCTTTCGTCGAACACTTGGTGTGCAATACCTTCGACTTCATACTTTCGATTCTTGTAGTATAATTCATCACTGTGATCGAAATGAATCGGTGATGATGTAGTATAAAGTCTGAAACTTTACATAATCAATTTGTTTGGAACAAAAAGGAAGAATCTTTTTTAGTAATTTGATCTTTATGGTGGTAATGAACAGAGCGCAAGTGAGTTACGAGAGGAGCTAAACAGAGTCAATTCAGAGAACAAGAAGCTAACAGAGATGTTAGCTAGAGTCTATGAGAGCTACAACGCACTACATAATCATTTGGAGAAGCTTCAGAGTCGACAGAGCCCTGAAATCGATCAGACCGACAAACCGATAAAGAAAAGGAAACAAGACCCGGATGACTTCTTAGGCTTTCCTATTGGACTCAGTAGTGGAAAAACTGAGAACAGCTCCAGCAACGAAGATCATCAGCAACAGCAACAGCAACACGAGCAGAAAAATCAGCTTCTTTCGTGTAAAAGACCAGTCACTGATAGCTTCAACAAAGCAAAGGTTTCCACAGTCTACGTGCCTACTGAAACATCGGACACAAGCTTGGTAAGGGATTTTGGCTGTGAATCTTTTGATTAAAGAGACATGTGTTTGTAGAAAAACTTTGTTTGAAATTGCATAGAGGCATATGACTAAGCAGAGTGTTATTTTGCAGACAGTAAAAGATGGATTTCAATGGAGGAAATACGGACAAAAGGTTACAAGAGACAACCCATCACCTAGAGCTTACTTTAGATGCTCGTTTGCACCGTCTTGTCCAGTAAAAAAGAAGGTAATTAACACACATTGAGCTTCATTTGTTGTAATCGTTTATCTCTGCTTGCTTCTTCAGCTGTCTAATGATCAGTGGTATTGATGTTCAGGTACAACGCAGCGCAGAGGATCCATCGTTACTGGTAGCAACATACGAAGGAACGCATAATCACTTGGGTCCAAACGCTTCTGAAGGGGATGCTACAAGCCAGGGTAGGTCAAGCACAGTGACTTTGGATCTGGTTAATGGTGGTCATAGCTTATTAGCTTTGGAGAAGAACGAAAGGAATACGATGCAAGAGGTTCTGATTCAACAAATGGCATCATCGTTAACAAAAGATTCAAAATTTACTGCTGCTCTTGCTGCTGCTATATCTGGGAGGTTAATGGAGCAATCCAGAACATGAACGTTTCAGTGAATGTTTTTGTTTAGAATTCGGGGTTCTTCTTTTTTGAATTGTATCTTTCGATTAGGAGATAAAAGATGTATATAAATATAATAAGTAGATGAAAAAATCATAAAAGTATTCGAGAAACTTTAAATGTTAATAGTAGTATAACTGGTTAGATGAACATTGAGTCGTCTGAATATATGAAATTTTTGTCCCGAAGAAACATATGAATTAAATGCTGTGTTTTAAAAAAGGGTCACAATAAATATTCAATCACAATTGTCTCTTTCATTTATTAGAAATTTGGAGTCATTTGAGAAAATAAATAAGAAGTGGACATGAAAGTTTTGTTAGTGGTTCTTTAATAATGTGTTACAAAGTAAATTAATTAAGTTGGTATTACATTGATTGAAGAAAGATTCCCGCAAAAATTCAAATAAGAAAAATCAAAGTTTCCCTCCATAAACTCTCTGTCTCTCTCTCTCTGCAAGTCTCGTGATTCTCATTAATTTCCTCTCCCCATCTGTTCATCGCTCTCTGTTACGACTCCGTCCCACCATTATCAATGTCTATCCGATCTTGGTCCCTCCTACGTAGCCTTCTTCCTTTTAAATCTCCTCTCTTGTTCCAAACCCAAAGACCCATGATTATTCGTTTTCTGTTTTCTCTTGGTTTTTAATGGAAGGCTCGCGGCGGAGAAGGGGAGATGGGTGCACTGTCGTGGAGTGTTATACCCCTCGGAGGGTCGTGGGTCGGTGGCTTTCTGGGTTGAGAAGTTCCAAAGGGAAGAGAGATGCAGGGGAGCAACAAGAAGATGATACCAGAAGGTACCAATTAGCGCCCATAAGGTGTTCGACGAAACGCCTGAACCAGAGTAGAGAGCCGGAGGCTAATACATTTGGTGAGAAGCTTGTATTTTTTTTGCCAGAAACATTAAAGGGATTTGATTTCTCAGGACTTGTCTTTGGTTAGGTTATGTTTAGACTTATACTTGGTTTTTCTTTGTGCAGAGTCACAAAGCAGAGAAGCACCTTTGGAAATGGGAATTGGTTCTTTTTTGTTCTATCTTGTTGTTGCAAGTAAAACCGAGCTTGATAAGATGACAAACCTGCGAATGCAAATGGAGATGTTTCTTCTTAATGCAAAAGAAGAATTACACAAGAAAGAACTACAGGTAAATCCTTCTATGTCTTCAAATGAAGCAAGCGGTTACCAGTTTTCTCCTCAAGAATTCTCGAATTTGGCGTCATCCATTTTCCAAGAGTCATCTTCGAGTGTTCTTCAAGAGGAGTACACCGAATTCGAGGTCTCAAAACCGGAGGATCATCATCGAGGAACAGACTGCCACTCAAAACTCCAGGCTGAGGTAGGTAGGTTACCTCTGGATGAAAAAGCAGAGGATAGACATACAAAGCATCAGATTCAGAGACAATGCAAACTTAAAGTAAACCTTTACCTTCTTACGTTGGCTTTCAACAGTTTAAGCAATTATGAAACAGGCTCTTGATTCTCAGACTTGTCATTCTTTGGGTGTTTGTAGGACAATGAGGTCACGAAGAGTCATATACCAGAGATGGTGGTGTCAGATGAAAGATATGGAGTGTGTCCGTACGAACTAGAGAAAAAGCTGCATGAACTACTGGAGACAAGGCAACAAGAAGAGTTAGTGAAGCTTGAGACTGCTCTGAATCGTGTTGAACGCAGACTACAAGAGAAAGAAACCGAGGTTTTATGGTGGAAAGACGCAGCCCGCCTGCTTGCCCAGCGTGTTCCTGAATCTTCTCGGTCTGGACTAGAATGGTGCAACCCAGACTCTTCCACATGTTCAGAACGATCTGTTCCAAGATCTTATGAAACATGTTCGAAACACCGCACCAGTTTTTCTAGATGAAAATCCTTAAGTGGAAGAGTCTAGATTTGCTGTTACAGCGTTTTGTCTGAAGAGTTCTTAAGCATTTGTGTGAAGTTTACTTTTAGTTAAACTAGTTGCGGCTGTCTCTGTTTGATGCAGTGTTATACATACCATTACCACCTGAAAATCAGTATCCAGGTGTAGGAATTGCACTGTATCTGTATCCAATCAAGCTTCTTCTAAAATTCTACACTCTGGCCTTTCAACATTATAATGGAATCCTCTCATAGAAGATGAGTAAACAAAATATCACAGCACAGTTAAAAACTTGACACTTCTATTAAGAAGATAAACAGAGTTTGGCAGCAAAATGTCATTGCAGGATCTCATTTGCGCATAGACCGGTGGAATTCTTTATTGCAGTGCAGGTAATTAGTATCATCAGTAGATTTTTCCTTGAAGTAAGCCTCTCGTTGACTGATGAATGAATATCACATCGACTGTCCTTGTAGGCACTCAATCAAGAACATAAGTGAAAAATATCTAAAGGAAGACCAGTGAAACCGATGAACCGGAAGAAACCAGGTCTTCCCCTCCTGTTTCAGTTTCTAGCCAACCTAGCAAGCATCGTCACCTGAAACACAGACAGGAGTGATTTAACCAATACTGTAACATTTGGAACCATCAAACAACCAAACCGAACCGAATTCACATTTAGATCAGCAAATCCTATCAACTTATATTCACCTATCTAACCTGAAATTCAGACATTTGGTTCCCGGATACGAATTGATATTAGCACAATTAATGGGACACACACACACAAGTTATAAAACTAAGAGATTACCTCATCTTTTTTAGCATCACCAGCCTTTTTTATAGAGCTACAAGCCATTCAGTCAACATGTTACAACATTCCGTTTGTACTTTATGAAGTTGTTCTCTCAGCTTTCTCAACTCCTCCTCCGCTGGAAGAATTCTCAGGCAAAAAGAAATTTTATTTATGGAAAGTTGAAATATTTTTTTGTTTGTTTTTAAAATTCATATCCACATACCACGGTGATCGTAACCGACAATAACTGCGAGGCACAGGGCTGTAGAAACACTGGTTTTTTTTCTGGCTGACCTCTTTCACCCATACACGTTTCATGGTCGAGGAGAATTAGCCAAACATACTCTGCGAAGTAAGGAAAAAAAAAATCAATACAAAAATCCAAAACCATTATGAAAGGTAGATTAATTGATTGAAGAATCGGTCTCGATTACGTACTTTAGCAACATAGGATCCTAGATTCCACATCGCCAATCTTGAAACACGAACCAAACTAAACAACTGTTCTGTTTTTCCGTTTTGCTAATTATTTATCGGGTTTTCGTTGGGCCACATTGAGCAACTTATTTATAGGCTTTATTGGGCCACATTGAGCAACACGAACCAAACTAAACAACTGTTGTGTTCTTTTTTCTTTTTTTTGTTTAATATCGTTATACATGAAAATTAGGCTTTACAAAAGACTGAAAAGAGTAGTACCTACCAAAAGAGTAGCCAAGGCAAAAAAAAAAAAAAAAACAAGGCTACAATAGAATTAGGAAAGATTTATGGTGATTAGTGAATCCATAGGAACATTAGCCTTTGTCAACGCTTTCGATGTCGTCTAAAAGAAATTATGTTGAGAGGTTGTATGCTATACCTGGAAATAATGACAAATATTAGTCTGATCCTCCAGAGACAAGACATGATGCAGAAGCGAGAAAATACTATAATGCCTCCACAAGAAGAAAAAATCAACATCAAACATGAGTAACAAATGATTAGCATGCTTCTGAACCGCGCAGCTAAGAAAAACCATCTCAAGACATACCAACACATTCTGAATAGCTTCCTGGATTTGTTCCACCCCAAACCAGAGATGGTTGGATTTGATGAATCCCATTACCACCATAATGTCTAGTGCTATTCCTCGCAGTTTCATAATGAAAACAATCAGTGACTAAAAATTTGATTCAAAGATGAGTTTCTTGCTTTGAAGGGTTTACTAATTATGCAAACATTAGTAAGCTCAGTACAATTCATAAATATATATATATATATATATATATATATAGAGAGAGAGAGAGAGGCTCGAACACCATTTCTACCTCATCTCAAACAAAAGTATTTCTCTAACCGAAAAGATCATAAAGGTCTAATTCTAAACAAAAGGATCTAAGTCTCTTGTATTCTCAGTCTCACTAAAGGATCTAAGTCTCTTGTCTTCTCAGTCTCTTGGCTGCTTCAAACGTGCCTGCCAACGAAGATTGAAAGGATTTGTAACTGCTGGAGATCTTTCTTCTTTGTACATCCCATCCCAATTCCACACATACATTACCTGATTTCTTAAATGGATACTTGCCCGCTTATCAGAAGCTAACATAAGAGTATACTCGTGGCGTCTCAATATCTTCAATGGTACAATAAAGTCAGAATCTGAAGAAGCCAATAGAATATTGGGAGGCAAACGATTCGTAAGAGCTCGATCAAGTATCACACGCAGTATGTTTATGTCAGTCACGTCAAAAGCTCTTTCGTGAGGTTTTCTTCTGTTCCATGAACGTATAACCACTTCACCGCAATGACATATGCGTTCTCTTCTGTTCTAAATGATGTTGAGTATCCCACCTGACTTTTTTAATTTTTTTCTTACTCATCAGCTCTGGCGGTTATTCTCTACTTCCTAATCAATTATTAATAATCGATTAATAGCCAATTATTTAAAAATTTTGTTTTAAATTTGCACTAGGTCAAAGACAACAATCAAAGAAAATATACTATTAATAAACCAAAAGTACATACTTACCAAAAAAATAAATAAACCAAAAGTACATTAAAAAATCTTAATGACTTATAATCTGCCGGTTTATAAATACATAAGTTTAGGAAAAGAAGATAAATATGTTAGTTATCGTAATTATTTTCTCTCCGTATTAATTTTCATCAAACAATTTTAAATAAACTACAGTGTGAAGTATAAATAATTGGCTATTAATCAATTACAATAACTCTTGATTCATGTTTTTTTTTTTGAATTATGCTTGAAAAGACATGCTTTAAAATCAAAAATTTATTTATTGCTTTTACAAAAAAAAAAAAAATATTTATTGCTGAGGAGAAGTGTTTGAACTTTTTGATCTCCAGGTTGATATTAGTCACGTCATTAGACTCAAGGGCCTTGGTCAAACTGGAGAGGGAGAGCCGTGCATCCATTATGAGCTTATTTTTGTGGGTGATCCCTGAGTAAGAGACATTATTGTTTGGATCCTAAATATATAAGAGACAGTAATGTCTGAAAACAATAATGTCTCATATAATCTGTGGGATAATAAAAAAAAAAAACAAAACATCTTTACCAACATAGCCAATGCCATGGGCCAACCTGGTGCCTTTGTTCCTGGACCCTCAAGAATTGATCCTAATCAAATCCCTAGGCCAGGTTCAAGCTCCAGCCCAACTGTGTTTGAAACGCGTCAAAGTAATCAATCCTCCCGCACCAGTTTTTCTAGATGAAAATCCTTTAAGTGGAAGAGTTTAGATTTTTTGTTACAGTGTTTGTCTGAAGAGTTCTTAAGCAGTTGTGTGAAGTTTACTTTTAGTTAAACTAGTTGCCACTGTCCCTGTTTGGTGCAATGTTATACATACCACTTGAAAATCACTATCCACGGTAGGAATTGCACTGAATCTTTATCCAATCAAGCTTCTTCTAAATTCTACACTTTGGCCTTTCAACATTATAATGGAATCCTCTCACAGAAAACGAAGAAACTACAATTATCACAGGACAGTTGAAAACTTGACACTCCTATTAAGAAGATAAACAGAGTTTGACAGCAAAATGTCATTGCAGAGATCTCATTTGCGCATAGATCGGTGGAATTCTTTATTGCAAGTAATGAGTGTCATCAGTAGATTTTTCCTCAGAAGTAAGGCTCTCGTTGAGCTGTTGGCAGCTTCAACTCAGAATCTGAATCATCGAGCTCTGCGGCTGGCGAGAAGTAGCAATCCACCATGTCTTTGCTCACATCTTCTAGGCGTGGAGGATCCCACTGCAAATATTAACAAACCACAAATCAGAACGTAAAACCTGGAACATGAACATAAGCAAAAGGAGTTGCAAACGTCTAATTTTGAGTCTGATATGTTTGTATGCACCTTTGGAGCAAAGTCTTTATCCACCAAACGGGCTCTAATACCCTATCAACAGAAAACATTTTCAATATATGCAAAAAATGATGCATTAATTGAGAAATTAGTGATATATTTTACCTCGCAAAAGTCACCAGAGACTGTCTTTGAGACTCCACAAATAGATATACGATATTCACGTGTGAGACATTGATCAAGGGTTTGGAATCTACCTTCTCGTATCTGAGAAGAGAAGAAACCGCCAGAGTCAGGAAAATGAAATCCATTATGACAAAAAGGAGAAGAAGAAACTAAAAGGACTTACAGATTGCAAAGTAATCTTTAAGCTCAAAGGTGAAGCTTCTTTGATCTGTTTGAGAGTTTTCTTGCACCATTCACTGCACGAATTAGCAGCCTCATTTTCCTGAGCCACGGGTTAACATAAAAGCTTAGAACTTGACAAAACACTCAAGCCAAGTCGATCCAAAGTCCTCAAAATTGAAAGGTATCATGCCTATGCTAGGCAAAAATCTCTTACCATAGCGTCAATGATTTCTTCAACGGTATCAAGCCCAAAATATTTATCAATCATCTCAATCCTGACCAAAGAATATTGGGTTACATGATTGTGGGATATTCAAAGAGATTTGAAGATATGGAGAAAAGGTAAAAGATTTACTTGTGCAGTACACTGCTACTGTCAGGGTAAACAAGATCACCATATTGAGCAAGAGAATCCTCAATGACAGCAGGATCATCGGTCAACAGTTTACCAATCCTCTCTTCAATCAATGGAAGTCTCTGCCATAACAACTTATATAAGGAATGTGCTTAAGAGGAAAGAAGAAAACATGAGACAAGGTAAGAAAACTGCATCAAACCGCGTTTAAGCAATAGTGGGTGGCAAGGCCACATGCTATCATTTCGACACCATTAAGTTTCTGCCCCGTTAGAGCCAAGTATTCCCCTGAACAAGAAAACACAAAAACTGCTTCAGAAACACCAAAACATTGCAGTTAAGTATCTGTATGCCAATCACATTCAAATCTAAAATTTGACCATCATTTTACTATAAATATATGCATATAATATGGATCTGAGGTCAAGTTTACCTAAATAACCAGGAAGCCGTGAAAGGTAATAGGAAGCTCCTGCATCAGGATGAAAACCAATTTGGACCTCTGGATGGGCCAACACCTGCATACGCACAGTTGTTCAAAACATCTTCACCACTAAAACTTACAATGTACAAGAAAAGAAACAGCCTCACACAAAGGAAATGGGCTACTGATAATTGAATAAGGCAACAGGATATTTAAAATACAGAGAAAATGGCTAAGAAATTTAACTTCTTTTCTTAAGAGACTGTAGGATCTTATGTAGTCACAGACTTTTTCTTTTATTACAGCGTCCACTCAAAGTAAAAATCAGTGATTTCTAATAATAAAGCGAGCCACATACAGTTTTATCTGTAGCCACACGAAACATCCCTGGAAGTGAAATTCCACCACCACAACCCATGGTCACACCATCCATTATAGCTATCTGCAGTAACACAAAACTCTTGATGTATAAGAGCAGGAATTAAAGTTCAAAATATTTCAAACACTTGCCTTTTATCTACAAAATCAGTTTCATAGATTATCGAGTGGAAGCAAATAAGCAGGTTTAGCTCTTTCTAGTCACACATGGTCATACGAACCAATCCCATCTGGTATTAAGTATTAACAAATAGCATCGGAAAAAAGTCTAGGAATCTTACATTTGGTTTTAAATATGTTCCTTGGAGGTATACAAACTTGTACAAGTTCTCGAAAAAGAGTTTAGATTCTTCAGTATTTCCTGTGCAAACAAAAAAGTGGCAATCATCAGTAATGCCTCTCAGTAACTTCACCAGATTAACTCTGGTGAAAGAGACTTTAGGCTCACAAAAACTTTCCAAGTATTTTAACAATGGAAACTAATATGGACCTTCACTGATCGAATGATAAAGAGGCAGGACATCTGCACCAGAGCAGAAAGTTTTGCCGCTACCCTTGAGAAAAAATAAAAACAGTAGCTTAATCGAAGGAGATTGTGGTATAACCATGCATCAGAAGGACACAAGCAGCAGCAATGAATCTAGTAAATGAAGCTAAAGAGTAGCATACCTTCATCAAAACAAAGGAAATAGCTGGGTTCTCTTCCCATGATTCGTATAGCCTCTTTAACCGACCAACCTAGGAAGGCAAAAGTTTTTGAAGCATAACTAAAAAAACTAAATGAGCTCAAGAAATCAGACTTCTCAATCCAAAAAGACTACTCTGGTGAACACGATACCATAGGCGCAGAAAGAGCATTGAGAGAAGATGGGTTATTGAGAATGGCAGCTCTTGATTTAGCTTTTCCTTCCACAAGAACCTTCAATTACAGCAAAAATCAAGTGATGAGATCTCCAGTTACCATTAAATTGTTTACAAGTTCCACAAATAAACTATCAGATCAAGCACATTTCAGGAAGATCCAAACTAAGAAGAAGCAGAAGAAGATTTTTTTTAAAAAAAATACCTGGTCTTCGATATCGGCATCTGAGGCGGAATAGTTTGGGAGAGCAGAAAAGCTTCTTCCATAAGAAACAGACCGAACCCATTGTAAGGGTTCACTCACTCTCCTCAAAGCTTTCACTGTTTGCATCTCTCTCTGTTGATCTCCGCGTCGAGAAGACGCCTCTGGGTTTCCGAGGGTTTTGGGTTTTGCCTCTCAAGTTATGGCCGCCGGCGATTCCTAGCCGTCAGATCATTTCCACAATCGAAATTGAACGTCTCAACGTATTATCAGTTATGGGCTCCATATTGAGTCCATAAGGCCCAATAGATTATAACTTAGTCAATAGTCGCACTAAAAGGTCGAACATCTGGTTTTTAGTCGCGCTAATGTGGAATATTTTGATGACTAATGAACAATGATTGATAAACAAACAACAAAACATGTCGTCCATCACTTTCACTAATCGCTTAAAATTAACGACAACAAAATCAGACATTAGTAATGTATTGAAACAGTTAACAAATCTTTACGATTAAAGAAACGCAGAACACAACTTCATCAGTTTTAGTTTAACTACCACAAATCCTAAGATCACTTATAATAAGTTACAACCATAATAATAGCTTCTCTTTACAAATTATGTTTCTCCATATGGATTCACGATATCGAATGTCTGCGGCGCCGGGACGACGAGCTGGAAGACTTGGCCGGCGGACTTTGTGAGCTTCCAGACGAAACCTCAGAGCTCTTGTTGCTACTCTCTACTTTCCCCGGCCATATCTTCTCAAAGATCCTCCTTGACCTCGACGGCATCAGCTGTGCTCCACCACCACTCCTCGTGCTCTTGCTTCCTCTGCTTTTCTTGCTCAGCTCCACCTTCTTCGTAGCTTCTTCTCCTTTGTTCTCCTCAGTCTTCTCAACCGGCGAGTGTGACGAAGCTGCAACAGACGCGACGGGGCTGTGATTTGCTCGGAGCTGCTCAAAGTAGAGAACTTGCACCACCACTCGCAGCGGAAGTCGCTCGTTCTGTGCAGCGTGCGTTGATGCTTCATTTGTAAGTTTCCTCACGTCCATTAACCCGCAAAGCCTCTTCTTTTCGGATTTTGTTAGTTCCGGATGTTCCTACAAAAACCAACTTCATAATTTACAAGAATTTTCTTTTCAGAGAAACAAGAAACTCTGACCAAAACTCTGTTTTACCTTCATGAAAGTGTCAATGGCTTTGTAGAGACCGTCGTGTATCGGCCTAGCTGATTCCGGGACTAACTCTGATAACTCAATAAAGCTAGTGAGTGTAAGATCAGAGTTAAGAGCGAGATAAGCGTCAATCAATCTTCCTACACTCAACAAAATTCCATTTCCCAAAACGAACTCCTTGTACCGATCATCTTCAGATACACGTTTCTCATCCGCCGTGAACTGTTCCACAATCCGATGAACTAATTCGACTTCATGGATCAGCAAATCTTTCACGGACGCTTCATGAAGCTTCAAGCTCACGTTCTCAACCAAATCTTCTCTCACTTTCTCATCAGCTCCAACCAAGATCGAAACTTTAAGGAGTTTTAGCAAGAAGCTGCAAGAAGAGTAGCTCATCGCTCTGTTTACCCTCGGCAACAAGAAAACAACAGTCTCAACGAGATCTTTGTTTGAAGAAGCTTCTGATGTCAAAGACTCCATAGATTCTGGCAACCACCTTGCAACATAGTATCTAAGAGCTTCAGCAATTACGCCATTGTTCATCCTTCCACTCGATTTCACAACACTCATCACCCTCTTGAACATATCAATCTCGAGCTCACATACATCTTCCACCCACCAATCTTTCGGTATCACATTCTCTTCTCTCTTCTCACGATGATACTCGACTATCTTATCGGGTCCAGATAACTTCCTGTTGTGTGTATAAGACCAAGTGATAGTCTCAGGGTTCACCAAAATCTTAGCTGAAACAGAATCTATGCATCTACCAACAAGCTTCAGATCTTCTGACCAAGGAAGAAGAGATCTTGTTGTCTGAAGCACAATGATAGAGTCTTTCCAGCTTCTGAATATGCCTGAGTTGAGGAAAACCTCGATCTTGTATATGAGGTTACCGCGATCAGCATCTTCAGTCATTTCAAGATACTCAGCTGCACATCGCACAGCGGTTATGTTGTAAGCATTGAGCGTAACAGTCATCCCATAGCAAAACTTAGCACATATCTCAAACGCTTTGTGTCCTCCTGGCATGTCAAGTATAGTGATCTCATTGGTTTCTTCCTCACTCGCCTCAAAAACCAGGCGCTGCATCCGATTGCTCTTCGATAGCAGCGGGAACTGAAAATACAACATTAAATTCTATTACAATGGTACCACTTAAGAATCCATCAGTAACTACTTCTGTTATTAGCATTACCAAAATGTACCTTATGGAGGTGAAATGTGACCTCGCCAACATGAATAGTAACATCGCTGTCAAGATCCGAAACAGCGTACCTGCGAGGAAGAAATCAATGATCAGACTAAATATTGAGACTAAGAATACAATCAGCTATACGAGGACTCTTACATATTAATTAGTCAGTACTACTTTCTTAAACATTTCAGATGTTATGTTTACATTCAAAACCATAAGCACATGCATATTCATCAAGTTTAACTCTCACCAACATAACAAAAGTCCGAACCTTGCCTAAAAAATCCAATTTTTTTTTTATTATATTCACTTACAAAACAAGACAAAGGAAACAAGATTCTTAGCCTAGTTTAGAATATCCAGATGTTAAAACTTGGAAGAGATGTCTTAGATATTTAGAGAAACAAGGCACAAGTAACAAAAGTAAAGAGAGATTCTTCACTTTCTAAATTAGAAGAAAACTCATAATCATCATTCCCTTTAGCTTTCCACTCTTTGCTCTTACAAATCAGGACCACAAAACAACAACACATAAACAGAGACAGATCATCTAATAAATGGACCACTCCTGAAACTCATATACCCATTTCTTGTAACTTTTCTAGCTTTTAACTTTGTGGTATTTCCCGCAAAAAAAAAAATGATGAGTGAAACCAATCACAATAATGGTCATGATGATGAAAAACTTATCCTGGTTTTTAATCTCTAACATCAAAACCAGAGTATTTTTTTAAGTGGCAAGTAACCGAGTTTAAGCAATTCTTAACCAAGTTTAGCTATCTTTGTTCACATAGACAGAGCAAATGAAAATTCCGCAGGGAAGTCACAGAATCTGTTTTTAACAGCTTCTGTTCAAAAAGATAGAAACCAAGAGAAGAGGGGACATATGTTTCTAAAATCCCTACAAGAACTAGACAGAGGCAACACATGTGGAGAAAAATGAATAGAAAAGAGAAGAGAAGAGAACAAAAACACAGAGAACAAAACAGTAGAAGTTTCATTTGACCAATCAAAACTATAAAAAAAAAAGGAAGAGAAAAAAACAAACAAAATTATGCTTACTTGACGAATTTGCCATCAGATTCAAATGTATCAGGCTTAGACCCTAGCTTCATGAACTTCATCTTTCTTCGTCTTCTTTACCAAAAAGAAGACACTTTTGTTTGACTTAGAAGAAGCTAGCTTTGAGCTTTTACTCTCTCTCTCTTTTAAAAGAGATCAAATGAAACCAGAACCGCAGAAGTGAGAAGAAGAGAAAAGGCAAAAAATGTTTGTTTTGGAGTGTTGGAAGAGGGGAGAGACCATTAATGGAAAAGGGATGAATGAAAGGAGACAAGAGAAACCAAACCCATGTTTTGCCTCACTATCCTTTTGCAAGAAACCAAACACTCCTCGGACTACGGGATCTTTTTCCTCCCATCTCAACTAACCATTACTAACAGCATTTATTGGTCTCTCAACTCCAACAGAGAAGAGAAGAACTAGGCATAAAGTTGTATACTACTTTTCTTTTTAATTCTCTTAACTTTCCAGGAAAATAAAAAAGCTTTAGAAAGATAATCCCATCATCATAATCACTCACACACACAGAGAAAAGCAATAACCCAAATGGCGTAAGAGAGAGATATATATAGAGAGAGAAAAAGGCTTTGTCTTTGAGAGAATTAAAGAGAGAGAGAGAGAGCGAGATGATGAAATCAGACGCCGCCAATGCTTTTAAAGCGGGGACTGATCCTCTTCTCTTTTCCTCTTCTTCTACTTCTTCTTCTTCTCTGTTTGGCTCAAATCTCAATGAAAGTTTTTTTAGTTATTTATTCGGATTTGTGTATAGTAGTAATAGTGGATCTCTTTCCTTAGAGCAGCTTCGGGAAGGGATGAGGAATGATGATGATTTATTTTCGCTCTGACGAACTTGTCTCTCCTACTAAAATCCTTTACTCTCGTACAAAATTATATGTATTTATTTCTTTTTATATAAAGGAAAAGGAGAAAAAATTGAAGGGAGCAAGAGAAAAAGAGAGTGGGAATCTAGCTTGCAAATATTCTAAATTAGCCAGCTAAGTTGTTTGAATGTTACTAATTAACAACTGTTTTTATTAATTATCCCTTTCTTTAATCACTTCCATTTATTCTTTACGTCTTAAGTTTATGTGTGTACATGTATATTATCATAATAATACTATTTAGTATGTAGTACTTTCTTTTCTCTGAAAATTAGAAATCTCTCCAATTACTCTATAGTCTATAGCATTGTACAGCTCTTCGTGTATTTATTTGACCCCCCTATGTATCTTCTTCTATACATCAATGAGAAAGGTAAGTAAGTACACATATGATGATAATATTCCTAACACTACATAAGTAAGTACATTGGCTAACTGAGTCATAGCCTGTTTTTTGTTTGACTCCAAAAACTAGATTAATTTTCCCAAAACATAATTTTTTGTTATATAGTAGATAATTGTAAAATCTCTTAACAAAAATATATTGTAGCTGCACCACCTTACTTGCTTTGACTCATTCCCTTCTCCGTTTACTTTAGTTCCGTTACTCAACAAATGAAAACTCGACACGTGTAATTAGTGTTTTCCTTTAGCTCTCTTCTTTGTAGTTGGTGTGTGAAATTGACGCGCCGTTACAGTCTTTGTAGTCCGTCCCAACGGAACCCGCTTGCCGAGAGAGAGACACTTTGACTTTTGTTTCCGTTATTCTAGATGCTCACGAGTCGGTCACATTTTGCAATTCCTAACATTGACTTTGCATGCAAAAATGTCATGGACTCTTTATATATAGATCTGCTACTATACTAATACTAGAAATATCAAACAAGTCAATAATTGTGTAACGAAAATATAAACAATACTAATAAGAGGAATCACACTCATATTGCATTGTCGTCATAGATAATAGATGAAAATAACTCGGCATCGACAAAACAAAACAACAACTATATATATATATACTTCTAAATAGTTGAGATGACTCTGATAATTGTATATTAGATTTAATTTTTTGAAAAGCAAATGTCTTAATTTTTTATGAACGTCATTTTGTCTGAAAAGAAGCTTCATGTAAAGTTTCTCCTTTTGATGTCACTATGAATAATTTTCATACCCATGAATATCTCGTGTCTCACCAAAATATATCCCTAATTAAAATAATCGTAGTGTTCACAACGAGCTACAGTATACTCAGTCGGTCAGAATAATAATCTAATTAAAGATTGTTGCTAAACCATATGGATATAGTGGATACTTATTATTCGCTTTTGGATTATGCAAAACAAGTTAATATACAATTTATTAATTGTCAACTAAATTGGAGTAATACAAACAGTCAAATCATCAAAACATGTGTGTTAATTTGTTTGTTTTCTCTTAAAGAGAGGGTAAGGTGATCTGCTACTTGTGGTTTCAATTTTATTCGAGACATTAACAAAAATGGCGTAGTCAAGATCTAGAACGGACCCGATTTGGTTTACAAGGTTTTAATGTTTTTAGCCATTTTTATCGGAGTATGTAATTTGGTGGGGTCTGCATGTCAATTTTCCTTACGTGCCGTAGCTGTTTCCACGTGATTAATTGCTCAATTATATAAATATGAACACGAAACACGTATCGTAAGAGTCGCAGCGTAATATATGGAGATGTAATGTATATTGGTCCCAAAGCTAAGTAGACTAAGTAGTAAATGAAGGTTGACAAGCATGCATGCTTCCTAGTGGCTTAATTATTTCAATGGTAACTAATTGATGTGTCTCTGCGTCTTCGCTAAAAAGATAAGTACATATGTTAATTTGACTTATCCTTTATATGCCGGTCATGTAACTCGTTATATGATCCGTTATCTAAAGTCTTTGAGTTGGTTGAATACATGTGACTGCGACAAACATCAACTAAAGAATAAGGCTTTCAATGGTTGTTTAGTATGCTGCAGACCAGACTAAAATCAGACTAGTATGCACTTAATTTACCATTCACTATTGCATACTAGTATGCATTATTGCAGACTAAAAATCTTCATACTAGTATGCACTTGAGCATACAACTCCATACCATCATAAATTCACTGCTAGTCCGCATTTTTCAGTCTACTCCCCAAAAGCTCCATACCATCACAAACTCCATACCAACATACAATTGTCTGCTCCATACTACAATCTGATGTTTTGCATACTAAAATATTGGTATGCAGTGTCTAGTCCGCATCATATGGTCTAACCATTCAAAGCCTAAATTGTTTTATTTCACTATTCTTCATGTTATCTTTTCTTCTTCCAAAATACTTGATTCAGAAAACAGCTCGTTCCAGATAATAAAATTAGATATATATGGTCTCAAATACACAAATATTAAAAATATCGTATCCTTAATGCTCAAATACTTTCTTTCGTTTTTGTTAAACTATGCTCAAATACTTACGTGGCCCAACCCTAATACCTGAAACATTGGTTTCAATATTACCAAAATAATCCAAACATGAACATTGAATTACAAGGCTATATAGATATGGAAACGAGGTCTGATCCGTTGTTTGAATCTAAAGTGCGTAAACATATAGTATAGCATATAAGTTAATGCACCAAGCACCATGACTATGACCGATTACGACACTTGATTGACCATGCTATATTCTTCAATTTTATCAAAAAAATCTTAGGATTTTAATCCATATATAATGTTTTTGAACCTAAATCATGGCAGACTAATTATTCTTCCCGCTACAAAATTTGTTAATTGATGTATTATTTACTTGCATGCTGCAGATTACATGCATGGTTACACTTACACAGACTTCAAAACCTATATTAAGAAGCAAGAACTCACAGTCATCACTACACAATACGAAAAAAAAAACTCTTTGGATAATGATTCAGTCTCGCAAAAGAAGATAAGCGTCCTCGCCATCATACACGTAGCCAAAAGAGTTGCACGTACGGACATTATCATATGGGGTCTAAGGAGTATTATTATTAGAAGTGTAATTAAAACATATTTCCTCATTGGATGATATCTACAATATATAGATGCATAGGTGAGACGTTGAAAGCACAGAAGAAAAAGCAATGGCATGTGGTTTATGAGAAAAGACTAGACGAAGCTCCATTATTATGGTTGCATTATTTATATTTATACAGTCTACCTCTTTTACATTACATACACTGCATCCATATTTAATGCACTCCCCATGTTATAATCCTTCTTTCATTTACTTTGAGATTTCTTCGTTGCACACTTTTTTCTTTATTTTTATGTTTTTTCGAGCTTTGGATAAAAATGGTAATAACCGAACAGAAATACACTAAAATGTAATGGGTGTGGCTGAGTGGAAATTCTTTCTATACAAAATCAGAAATTTCTGATTATAAATTGGTCATCAGTTGTTTGACTCAACCACATAATAGGTATTAACACAATCTTCCTAGGTCTGAAGATCATACATGCTTCTATCACATCCCCTCAAGTTCGATTCAGTAAAAATCTCCATGTAAACTAAGATTAAAGTTTCAAATCAATGCTTAAATCGTGGAAATAAAGAATACATCAAATAACAAAAATAAATTGACTGGAAGACTGCAAATGACATAATTTTATACGTAATAAATGGTATCAAATGAATATGTACCCTAAACAGAGAAATGATGGAATATACTGTATTCAATTAAGTAGATTATATTTAATATAGAAACATTCCTATCTTAAACATAGTATATAGTATTGCATTTCTGTTTTTATGTTATAGTAAACATAAAAGCATGGCATATGTCTATAACACAAAGGATTACTATTAGTGAATAGTATAAGACAATTATCCGGAAACCTCACATTTAATCAAACCGTGGAGAATATACTAATACAAGCGAAACCAAATTTCAATTTTGAGATGATAATGCTTTTTATTGTTTTGTCGTTGAGATGAGAATGTTTATACGTCGTCAAACGACTAATAGTAAAGGTTTAATGTTGAAAAATAATAGAAATATAATTATAGACAGGCGTGAGCATAAGGCATCATAAACAAATGATGGTGAACACTGACTATGGGTCCAAACCTCCATAATTGCAACCTTGTGCTAGAACTCTTCCTTTTTGCTCCTTTCTTCATAAATTTCTATATAATTTCCTCCTTTTTTTCTTTTTTTTTTTCTAACTTTTTACCCTTTTATAAGTAGACTAAATTCAAGTTTTTTTCGTCGATAAGTTTTTACCCTTTAGTTTTCTTCATATAAAACTTATTTGAATGATTTGGAATGTACAAATAGTTTCCGTGGAATAACTTTGGTCGTTTAAAAAAAAAAAAAAAAAAAAAAAAAAACTTTGGTCGTTTTCAGGTCTATCTTTATCTTATTGTTTTCTTCTTGAACATCATGAAATAAAATGATAGAAGACTCCACCAATATGGACTAGACTAAATTGGATGTTTTGTAATAGTGGTGTGAATTTGGTAATAGTAAGCTGTATGTGCCAAATGAGAATTGTTATCATATGGGTGTGAGGAATAAGTACACAAACCCTATTATACAAATAAAAAATAACGTACGTATACCTCATTTGTTCTTTTTTGTCCACAAAATAGTGTATATATCTGTAATGTATTTATAAAATGGGGATCAACTTAATTTAAAGACGAGAATGTTGATTGATATAATTAAAATGTGTGCAGTTGGTGAGGAGAAAATAAAAGATTGTCGTCCAGGTTTTATGCTCATAAAGCAACACATGAGTGTTTCTACCTTTTTTTTTTTTTTTTCACTGAATGGATTGATTATATTGATAGGAAATACAAACTGACATCACACAACCTGTGTACAAACAAAACAGGATAGTGGACGAGAATGGTAAGAAGAAGATATACCATTCACCAAAAAATGACCTACAACAAAGACCAGAAACCAGAGAGAAACAGGGACCAACCCAGCAATTAAGATGAAATTCTCTCCTCCTCAAAAACGTGTTGTAGCCAACGAGGGTGACCAACTGCCACATAAGACTGCATTCTATCCTCACGAACAATACTCTGAGCAATGAGAGAAGCTCCTCTATTCGCTGAAGCTTTTTCCTCCATCAATCTCCACTCCAAAATCTTTTCCAAAAAAAGATGAATTTCCGAAATTTGATAACTGAAAGAAGGCCAAGCTCTTGGTCTTTGAAAGGCATTTACCAAATCACTCGCTTCAGTAGCAAAAACCACTCTATTCAGCTTATGACTATGCATACAATCCATAGCCCATACCAAACTTTGAAACATGACATCTCTTCTGTTATGTAACCCTCCAAAAGCTCTCCTACTATGTAACATCACCTGCCCTGTTGCATCTCTAACAACCCAGGAACAGCCCGCAATCCTCTTCTTAGATGACCACGCAGCACCAATGTTACACTTCACCCAATCCACCGGCGGCGGTTCCCAAATCAGAAGGTTCCTTGGCACAACACAGGCTGCTGCATTATCTTCCTCCACAGGCTGGATTTTAGCATCAAACCATTCATCACAGTCCTCCCTTATCTTCACCATAGAGTCCAAAGGACAGAAACGTGATCCTTCAAAGCAAAATTTATTCCTGTTTTTCCACAATCTCCACAGGATCCAAGGACATAAGTTACTGATTTGTCTGTTAACTCTTGACATATTTTTTGTGTCAAGCAGGAACTGAAAATTAGCAAAAAGAGATCCTTTACTAAACCCATTCTCTGGATTAGGAACTCCAGAAAGAGCCCAGATCTGCCTAGCCACAGCACAAGTGAATAATACATGGTTAATAGATTCACCATCTTCCCCACAAATCAGACAATCAGATTCAGCACTCATTCCCCTGTGATTTATCTGGTCAGCCACCGGCAAGGCTGCACTAAGAGCTCTCCACATGAACATTTTAATCTTTGGAGACGTATCAATGGACCAAACTCTCTCTTTCAACAAATTAGTCGATGGTTGAACCTCAGCCTGTGTAATTACATCCGGCTTATTAACTTGAAAAGCTAACCAATACCCGGATTTAACAGAATACTCTCCAGTTTTAGCATGGACCCAACACCAAAAATCGTCCATACTAATCACAGGCTTGTGTCTTGTAATAATCTCCACATCAATTGGATAAAACAAATCATCAAGGACTGCCCTATTCCAATTTCTAGCTTCAACATCAATAAGGTCAGCCACCTTCAAATCCAAGTTAACTGTGAAATGTTTCATCAAAGGAATTCTCGGAACATTGTCATATACCCAAGAATCCATCCAAACACTAAGGGACTTACCATTGCCCACTTCTTTTCTCAAACCCTTTACCAGCAACTCTCTACCATGAAGAATGCTTCTCCAAGCAAATGATGGTCTAACACCAATGTCAGCCTCCAAGAAATCCTCATCAATGAAGTAACGACTCTTGAAGAATCTAGCAAACAAGGAAGAAGGGTTTTGAAGCAACCTCCAGGCCTGTTTGGCCAACAAAGCTTGGTTAAAAGTTTCAATATCCCTGAAGCCAAGTCCTCCCTGCTTTTTTCCAAGACATAACTTTTCCCAGCTAATCCAATGGACTTTCCTTCTATGCTCCACCGCACTCCACCAAAAATCTGCCATAGCGCTTGTAAGATTTGCACAAGTTGTCTTTGTCAATCTGAAACAAGACATAGCATATACCGGCATAGCAAGAGCTACAGCCTTTAGCAAAATCTCTTTTCCCCCTAAAGATAAGGTTCTAGCAAACCAACCAGACAACCTTGATTTAAGTCTATCTTTGATGTAGTCCAAGAGTTGGATTTTAGACCCGCTGAAACATTCAGGTAAACCCAAGTACGAACCTGCACCTCCTTCATTAAAAATTCCCAGGTCTCTTTGAATCTCCTCTTTACTCTGCTCATCCACTTTGGCACCAAAAGTGATAGAAGACTTATCATAGTTGATCCTTTGACCAGTAGCATTTCCATACACTTGGAAAATCTTCTTGATAGTCTCCACTTCCTGCAGATCAGCCTTACACATAAACAAGCTGTCGTCAGCAAACAATAGATGGTGTATTGCTGGTCCATCAGGCGAGAACTGAATGCCACTGATGAGTCCTTGTCTTTCAGCTTTGTTCATAAGGTGAGTCAGACCTTCGGTACAAAGCACAAACAGAAAGGGTGACAAGGGGTCACCTTGTCTCAAACCTCTAGAAGGAGTAATCAGACCAAAAGCTTGATCATTTATTAAGACAGAGAACGTCACAGTCGACACAGCCTCCATGATCCACTGTACCCATCTGTGATGAAAACCAAGCGCTTCCAGCAAAGCCTTGAGGTAGCCCCATTCTACCCTATCATATGCCTTGGACATATCAGACTTAATAGCAATAAACTCCTTAGAGATCTGATTATGAGTCCTCAACCCATGCACCACTTCATGAGCTATTAAAATGTTATCCGAAATCAATCTCTCAGACACAAAAGCCGATTGATTAGGAGCCACTAACACATCCAGAAACGGTTGAAGCCTCTTTACCAAGATTTTAGAGATTACCTTGTAAAGAACAGAACACAAACTGATCGGTCTCAAATCTGACATTTGCTCAGCTTTTCCTTTTTTTGGCAAGAGACAGAGTTGAGTATAATTCCACTCCTTAGGCATAGAACCAGTCAAAAAGAAATGCTGAACCTCTGAGGTTACCTGATCACCTATAATGCTCCAATACTTCTGAAAGAAAAATCCTGTAAACCCGTCAGCACCTGGAGCACTAGAACTTCTAACAGAAAAAACAGCTTCTTTAATTTCCTTCTTGGAGACATCAGCAATAAGCACAGCATTCATCCCTGCAGTAACTGTTGGAGGAAAATCACCAAAAATATCCTGAAAGTTGCCATGATCAACAGACTTAAACAAATCTGAAAAATAGGCTTCAGCAATTGCTCCCTTAGAAGCTTCAGCTTTATGAAAATTCCCATTAACAGCCTATTTCTATACACTTACTTTTTTGGGCCATTAAGTGGACTCACCTAATTTTTTTCATATTCTAACGTTACGAATTACGATCTTATTTTATGCCAATCAACGTTTTCAAAGACATGCGAATCACCAATTGTCTCATAGAATCAACTAGCCATAATTTTGTAGTTGACTAAAAAACTACTGTTTCTTTTCTTAAAGTTTTTATTTGACAGTAAATAATCAAAGTCGCCCACATGACTAAGACGACAATTCAAAATAAACACAAACTGTTCGAAATATTTAAAACTGTTTCATTTTTAGAAAACGTAATCAAACTCAAGATTGCAAAACCTGATTGGAATCTTTGAATGCCATGCATGATGATTATGTGCACTATACATCTTTTAGGATATGGCCCAAATACACAACTCTCAAGCCCACATTAATGGCCCTATTTTTTTATAAGCTACATGACAAGAGAAATGTAAGAGGAGGATTCGGTGATCTAAACTATACGCATGCATTCAAAAGACTTATAAATTAAACGATCACCATCCCCAAAGCATGGCACAACTAAAAATAACTTATTTAAAAGGATCTGCAAAATAGTAGTCTTCCCAAATCGGAAAATAATCTTTCATAAGACTTGTAAAACTATTACACATTGTAAATTATGTCTTCACTCGGTAAACTTGATATCGTGCTGACCTTTCTAAAAACACAATATATGTTCTATATATCCCTCCCATTTTATTTTTCTGCTTTCTCTAGTAGTTGGTATAATCTATTCTTGAACTCGTTATGTTATTTTATTACAAGAAAAAAAAGGGTTCCAACAAGAACATTGAGCATGAAGCAAGAACAAAAATACAAAAGCAGGATGCGATCATACCAGCACTAATGCACCGGATCCCATCAGAACTCCGCAGTTAAGCGTGCTTGGGCGAGAGTAGTACTAGGATGGGTGACCTCCCGGGAAGTCCTGGTGTTGCATCCCTCTTTTAAAGAAAAAGTTTTACCAAAAAAATACAAAAGCAAAAAAAGAAGAAGATAAACCCTTTAATTCTTCACTTGAAATTTTACTTTCTTGGATGTGTATCTTCGGGTTTAGCCGTCCCTGTGGCAGCCTTAGCTACATCAGTGGCAGTAGCTTCCGGCTTTTTCTTAGCATACATTACAGTGTACATGATGGCACCAGAGATAGCTAATCCGGCTAGAGCCATCGTGGTGTAACTGTATGGCAAGTTACGGCGTTGGTGAAGAACACCACCTGGATTACTACCTGGTGGCCTCTTTGATGACTCAACACCGGCGGCTTTCACTCCCTCCGAGCTCATCTTTGTCGTATCTGCTGTTTTCCTCCAGTCATCTTCTCCAGCCATGCTTATGCTTTCTTCAATATTATTTTTTGTAGCTTGTGAGTTGGTACTATACTAAACCATAGAAGAAACAGCTTCGTTTTAGCTATAGGGTTTTGGAGATGGTAAGAGGCATGAAGACACGTAGTGACGTTTGAGTTTGTTAATGTGTTCAATAAGGGACACCTAGCTGATTCTCTTTGTTTTCTATAATAAACATATTAGGCAGGTGTCATGCCTTAGAATGATAACTAGGCCAGGTGCCAAATCGGGTTTGATTTTTAAATTATCATCAAAATGCGCAACGTTGGAAGTTTTTTGTCTTCTGCTTCTTATGGGCCTTTTAGGCGATATGTCTTTTATTCATCTTTTATCAACTTGAAGGCCCAACTTTATCAAAACCCAATTCCACTAGCAAACAAAAAGTAAAGTACAAAAAGTGAAAAAGAAAAACAAACAGAAACAGCTTAGCTTGACCAGTCTTCCTAGAAGACCGTGAAATCACTTTCTCTATCAGAGTTCAGGTTTTGTCTCAATCCTAACCGTTACGTTACCTTTAATATCTCCCAACGGATACATTAACATTTACCCTTTTTTTCCTTTTAATTTTCGCTTTCCTAAACGGCTAGTTTCCAAGTCCTCTACCTCTATAAAAACCACACAAAATCCACTCACACTCTTCATCTATAACACACTAAAACACATTACACACTCTAATACTTTCGAGGTTTTGAATTCAGTACAGAAAGTGATTAATTTATAATCAATGGCTTCTTCTTCTCTTCTAGTTACCATTTTCCTCTGCATTTCTTTCTTCTTCTTCTTGTCCGTGGATGCAAATGAGGTTACCGTTGGAGGAAAATCCGGTGACTGGAAGATCCCTCCTTCCTCTTCTTTCTCTTTCAACGAATGGGCTCAAAAGGCTCGCTTCAAAGTCGGCGACTTTATCGGTAAATCCTCAATTTTTAACTTCTTTTTTTCAATTAGACTTGGACATTGTTGTGTAATCTTCAATACATATACTCTGTTTCTGACATTGTCATATGTTTATTTCAGTTTTCAGGTACGAAGCTGGTAAAGACTCGGTTCTGCAAGTGACACGAGAGGCTTACGAGAAATGCAACACCACTAGCCCTAAAGCCAGCTACACCGACGGGAACACAAAGGTGAAGCTAGACCAAGCCGGTCCGGTCTACTTCATCAGTGGAACAGAGGGTCATTGTCAAAAGGGTCAGAAGCTACGCCTAGTCGTCATCACTCCTCGTAACTCTGCTTTCTCTCCAGCTCCTTCGCCATCTGAGTTCGACGGTCCCGCCGTAGCGCCTACTAGTGATGCCGCTAAGCTCACCGGCGGATTCAGTGTCGTATTTGGCCTTGTTCTTGGATTATGGGCCTTCTTCTTTTAAAAGAGAAATTTAGTCTTAAACTCTTAATTCTATTTATTAATTTTCGAATATGAAGTAGAATCTTTGTTATTTACTATATTAAATTTATTATTTCATTGAAATTGTTCTTCCTCTTGTTCACTTCTAGATAAATTAGTTGGATCTATCAACAATCAAGAAAAAAAAAACTGAATGAGAATTTTGAATTAGTACCCCAAAAAACTAAATTAAAATCAGTTATTATTCAAAAAAGTTTGAATATTATTACTACCAAAAAAATATCACTTTAGCAACACCAAAACAAACAAACAAAAAAAACAAAAAAAGAATTTGTAAACAGTACACACAAAGAGAAACCTGGACTATCGTTAAAAAGAGGCCTATACAAATGGGCCTTAATTGGGCCAGAAGATATTTTGGGAGGGAAGCAAAACGGTGAGGATCGAGTGGAGCGAGTCACTGATTTTATCCTCTCGGCAAGTTTTTTTATTCTGCTTCGAAAATTCTTTCTTCGGAAATCTCCGGTTCACCGAAATCAACTCCGTCGCGTTCTTTTTTGCCGGTGAACGGAGACGAATCAAAATGCTCATAACTATTCATCACGTCCTTGTGTTCTGTTAGTTACATCTTCGCCACTTGAAATGTGATGAATCATCATCGTTAATCTCTGTTTCGTTTCAATTTTGCCGGGGAATTGTTTTGCTTGCTTGACTTATCTCGAAAATGGTCGCGTTACTCTGCTCTACGAGTCTTTGTGGTGATATTACAGTCGGTGATGCTTGTCTGATTAGTAACAGCAAAGCAAATTGTTGTTGGAGACGCGATAATTTGGTTACTGGAGGATTAAAGTTCCACGCTTTGAAGATTGGGTCTCGGAAGAAACACTGGAGAATGAAGAGTATGAGATGTAGTTTAGTATCCATGAAAAGTTCTGACTTTTCGGGTTCTATGATAAGAAAGAGCTCAAAACCTGATTTGTCATCGAGTGAAGTAACGAGGGTTTTAATGTCGTTTCCTGATACTGATTCTTCGTTTTCTTATTTCAAATCAGTGGCTGGGAATTCGAATTTAGTTCACACTACTGAGACTTGCAACTACATGCTTGAAGCTTTGAGGGTTGATGGCAAAATTGAGGAAATGGCTTATGTGTTTGATTTGATGCAGAAGAGAATCATAAAGAGGGATACTAATACTTACTTGACTATCTTCAAGAGTCTTTCTGTGAAAGGTGGATTGCGGCAAGCGCCTTATGCACTTCGGAAGATGAGAGAATTTGGTTTTGTGTTGAATGCATATTCATACAATGGGTTTATTCATCTTCTGCTTAAGTCTAGGTTTTGCACAGAGGCAATGGAGGTTTATAGAAGAATGATCTTGGAAGGTTTTAGGCCTAGTTTGCAGACTTACTCTTCACTTATGGTAGGGTTGGGAAAAAGAAGGGATATTGAATCTGTGATGGGTTTACTTAAAGAGATGGAGACTTTGGGATTAAAGCCGAATGTCTACACGTTTACGATATGTATTCGGGTGCTTGGTAGGGCGGGAAAGATTAGTGAAGCATATGAAATACTGAAGCGAATGGATGATGAAGGATGTGGACCTGATGTAGTTACTTACACTGTTCTTATTGATGCTCTGTGTACCGCTAGGAAGCTCGATTGTGCTAAGGAGGTTTTCGAAAAGATGAAAACAGGAAGACACAAACCGGATCGTGTAACTTACATTACTTTGCTGGACAGGTTTAGTGATAACAGAGATCTGGATTCAGTGAAGCAGTTTTGGAGTGAAATGGAGAAGGATGGTCATGTACCTGACGTTGTGACCTTTACCATTCTCGTGGATGCTCTGTGCAAAGCTGGGAATTTTGGTGAAGCATTTGCTACATTGGATGTGATGAGGGACCAAGGTATCTTACCGAACCTACATACATACAACACATTGATTTGCGGTCTTCTAAGAGTTCACAGGTTGGATGATGCACTTGAACTTTTTGGTAATATGGAGTCTCTGGGCGTGAAGCCCACTGCTTATACGTACATAGTATTCATTGATTACTATGGAAAGTCTGGAGATTCCGTCAGTGCTCTTGAGACTTTTGAGAAGATGAAAACCAAAGGAATAGCTCCGAACATTGTAGCCTGTAATGCATCTCTCTACAGTCTAGCAAAAGCGGGAAGGGACCGAGAAGCGAAGCAAATCTTCTATGGCTTGAAAGACATAGGGCTGGTCCCTGATTCAGTAACCTATAACATGATGATGAAGTGCTACAGTAAGGTTGGGCAGATAGATGAAGCCATAAAGCTGCTTTCTGAGATGGTGGAGAACTGTTGTGAACCTGATGTTATTGTTGTTAATTCTTTGATCAATACACTTTACAAAGCTGATAGAGTAGATGAGGCGTGGAAGATGTTTATGAGAATGAAGGAAATGAAGCTCAAGCCTACAGTTGTGACTTACAACACATTGCTCGCAGGTTTAGGCAAAAATGGAAAAATTCAAGAGGCCATTGAGTTGTTCGAGGGGATGGTGCAGAAAGGTTGTCCACCTAACACAATAACTTTCAACACTCTCTTTGATTGTCTTTGCAAAAATGACGAGGTGACTCTAGCCTTGAAGATGTTGTTCAAGATGATGGACATGGGTTGTGTCCCAGATGTTTTTACTTATAATACGATTATCTTTGGTTTGGTGAAGAATGGTCAAGTCAAAGACGCAATGTGTTTCTTCCACCAGATGAAGAAACTGGTGTACCCTGATTTTGTTACCCTCTGCACTCTTCTCCCAGGTGTTGTCAAGGCTGGTTTAATCGAAGATGCTTACAAAATCATCGCCAACTTTCTTTACAGCTGTGCAGACCAACCGGCCAATCTTTTCTGGGAAGACTTGATGGGCTCTATATTGGCTGAAGCTGGAATAGACAACGCCGTTTCATTTTCTGAGAGATTGGTAGCTAATGGGATTTGTCGAGATGGTGACTCGATCCTGGTGCCAATAATCAGATATTCTTTTAAACATAATAACGCCTCAGGTGCTCGAACTTTATTCGAGAAATTCACAAAAGATCTTGGTGTCCAACCCAAACTTCCGACCTATAATCTGCTAATCGGCGGGCTTCTTGAAGCTGATATGATTGAAATAGCACAGGACGTGTTCCTACAGGTGAAGAGCACTGGTTGCATCCCAGATGTGGCTACCTACAACTTCTTGCTTGATGCTTATGGAAAATCAGGAAAAATCGACGAACTGTTTGAGCTATACAAAGAGATGTCTGCCCATGAGTGCGAACCAAACACAATAACTCATAACATTGTCATCTCCGGGCTTGTGAAGGCAGGAAATGTGGACGATGCTCTTGATTTATACTACGACCTTATGAGTGATCGAGACTTCTCCCCAACTGCCTGCACGTATGGTCCCCTTATCGATGGCCTCTCTAAGTCAGGAAGATTATATGAAGCAAAACAACTCTTTGAAGGAATGTTGGACTACGGTTGCAGGCCAAACTGTGCTATCTATAACATTCTCATTAACGGGTTTGGAAAAGCGGGTGAGGCTGATGCAGCGTGTGCGTTGTTCAAAAGGATGGTCAAGGAAGGAGTAAGACCGGATCTCAAGACTTACTCGGTTCTAGTAGATTGCCTTTGTATGGTCGGAAGAGTGGATGAAGGCTTGCATTACTTCAGGGAGCTGAAGGAATCAGGCCTCAATCCCGATGTAGTATGTTACAATCTCATTATCAACGGACTCGGGAAATCTCATAGACTTGAAGAAGCTCTTGTGCTTTTCAACGAGATGAAGAATAGCAGAGGAATCACCCCTGATCTCTACACTTACAACTCCTTGATTTTAAATCTGGGTATTGCCGGAATGGTGGAAGAAGCTGGGAAAATTTACAATGAGATACAAAGAGCGGGTCTTGAACCGAATGTTTTTACATTTAACGCTCTGATCCGCGGATACAGTTTGTCTGGAAAACCTGAGCACGCTTATGCTGTGTATCAGACTATGGTGACCGGTGGTTTTAGCCCCAACACAGGAACATACGAACAGCTCCCCAATAGAGCTTGACATTTTACACAGCTAATACACAGTAGAGCTTTATGTCCATGTGAAGTGTACAAAACATAACGTTGTGTAAATGTCTCATTGTTTTGTTTATTTACATAATGATGATATGTTCTTTAAGGCCAACAACATTTTCACATCAATTATTCCTTCTGCATTATGGGAGCACGTGAGACAAAAGTCTGCACGCGGAGGAAATGGTGGAATACTGAAATTCCCAGAAACGTCAAGTTGTGATTTATAACTGTCTTTCAAAATGATTTACAATATGAACCAAAATACTAGATCTAGATGGGATCTTCCGTGACTCTTCTGAGGATGGGGCTAGTTTGATGAGCTCGGCTCATCGTGGTTTGCTTCGGCCTGGCTTGGTTCCAGTTTTAGTTCGGTTTCTGATGTAGTAGGTTCCGTAGACTGAATAGGCTTCTTGAATTGAACCAAGATCATGGTCATGTTATCACAGCCTTCACCACCTGCGGTGTTTGGAGCCAGACATCTATCGAGAACTTTTTCACATACCACCGAGAGTTTGGTCTCCTGAATGTTACCAATCAAAAGAAAGAACCTGTAGAATCCAGAAAAGGATAGACTGGAAAAAGAACTGTAATCCAAAGGAAGAAAAATCAAGTTAGCTTACTGAATTCAATTGTTCATGTATGAAATCAACGAGTTGTTGGCTTGTCATGCAATCCCTGCAGATATGAGATGAACCAAGACAGGTGTATCAATAGCACTATCAACAAATGAACTTGTTTGGAGAAAAAATATCAAAACTTTTTCAAATTGAATTTTACCAAATTCCATCGCAGGCAAGAACAAGGAAATCATCATCATCGCAGAGTTCAACCTGAAGAGAAAAACTATAATTGTTATAAAAGATGGATGTTTCAGGAAAAAGAGAAGTGGTATTAGACAACTTACAGTGTTTACATCTGGACTGGCGGTAACTATTTGCTTTTCAAATGACAAAAATTTATTCTGCTTGAATTCCATGTCACCTGTAAAGAGACAAAGAGTTGCTCCAGTCAGACATTGCATGTAAACAAACTATACAAGTTGCATTGTGTGAAGAAGAGGTTACCGATAGCTCGTGATAGATTTAAGCTTCCATTGACTCGTCCTGCATGTATAAAGCCACCAGCTTTCAATATCCTTTCTTTCTCAGCTTCAAGATCTGGTTTGTGATCTCTAGAAAGATTGTAAGCCTGTAGACAGGGACACACGTTATAACAAAAAATTAAAGACGCCAAAAAGTCTAAATCAAACACTTCAAAATGCCTACAAAATGGTATTTTACCTGATTCTTTCTGGATATCACACAACGTGAGTCACCTGCATTTGCAACAAATAGCTGCTTGTCTCTAATAACAGCTACGCATGCCGTGCTCCCAGAATTAGGCCCAGCAAAATCAGAATGAGGACCCTGTTTTGACAAGGAATGCACAAGTCTTAGATCTAACTTTACTTTTGCTTAGTGATAGAAGCAGTGAGACTGAGAGCAATATGCAGGTAGGGAAGACTTACTTCCTCAAACGCCCAAGCATCAGGTTTATTAGCGTTGTCCCCGCTTCTTGGTGACCATATAAGCCCTTCAATCATCCCGCTGAACTTATTGATTTTGTCACCGAGTACTGCTAACTCTCGCCATCCTCTTTGTCCTTGCATCATCTCATCCATTCTACAATAACCACAGGGACAAGAGAAAACACTTCAATACAGAACTTCAAACAAAAATAGACTCTTTTTTGCTGTAAACTTTACCTGAAAAATGCTTTTTGAAGAGAAGTTCCTACGTCTCCAGCTGCATATGCCTCATTACTGAGAACCTGCTGATGTAGATACTTGGCGCAGAACTTTGAAACAACTTTACCTACAGCACTAGCCAAAATCATTTGAGATTCCATGTACAACAAGAACAAGAATCACCAAAAAAGGTTCAGCTATATCAGTCTACAAGCTCTAAATACAAGTTTAAAGCCGGAAATTCACCAAAAAGACAAATGTTTCTTTATTTTACCTCCATGACCATCATAGACACCCAAGAAGGAAGTGTTATCATCGAGATCAAGAATTGCAGCATGCTACCAAAGTTCAAAAAAACCATTGTTTGAATCAATTAGGAAACATAATCTGCAAAAAAAAGAAAAAGAAAGGTTTTAACTTTTTTGATATTCACTCACCGCATCTTCCATGGATGCACGCCAACCTTGCATAGAGGATAAACCATATCTGAGTTTATCATTTTCGCCATCTTCTGAGAACTTCTCTGTTTTTGGAGTACTTAGATATATACCCATCTCTTTCTCTGCAACGAAAGATTAGACATTCTTCATGAATCAAAATAAGAAACTATTCTTGATTACATAAATCTATCAGAATTTTAAAAGAAGATACAATTTCTGAGCTAAAAGATGAAAAATCAAAAGAGAATTTTGACAATGGACCGACCCTGTGATCTTAATCTTTTAGAGCTATTTAAGCAATCAATCTACAAACAGAAAGCAAAAGTAAAAGAGAGAGGACTAAATCGATTAGAGTTTTAAACATACCAAGATTTGAATATGAAGAATTCGATGAATCAAAAGGAAGTAGGTGATGAAGTTGTTGGAGAAGCTTGGTTTTCTCACATATCTGGCCGGAGAAAGGCAAGACCTTTGGTAGGAGACAATCTTGATTAGAGGAAGAAGAACGTTTTGATTTTGGATCAAATTCAGATTGTAGCCCCAAGGACAAAAAAAGAAGAGAAAAAGTCTGTTTTTGTTTTGCCTTAGAAAAACAACGAAAGTTCTTGAGAGTTTGTTTCTTTTCTCCTTACTTGCCACCACAACACACTATTTTTACTTACACTAATACAATAATGTATTACTTGACTCTTTATGATTTGTTAGATCATTTGGATTGGCCTTAATTAGCTGTATTCTTTTAAAAGTGTATAAATCAGAACTCCAATGTCAAAATCCAGCCAGTATTATAGGTTTCAAAATTTTATGGATTAGATTGATATCTCAACACACATGTCATGTATTGTTTAAAAAAAAAAAAAAAAAAACACAGATGTCTTGTGTCTTCATTAAATAATCTAAAAGTTACTGGATAAAACAAGATAGTAAGACTATAGATGTTGTATATTGATGGCTATATATTTTGCATTATAATCATGTCAAAGTTTCCTGAAATTTCCGTTGTATGAACGGTAACTTACTATTTTTCCCTCACACAGAAGGTCCAAGGAGACATGTGCAAGCAATAAATGCAACCACATAAGAAGAAGACACACGACTACTATCTTCCACCACGGCAAGGTTGCGATCTTTTGCTAGATTTGACGCACTACATATACTCCCTCCGTATTTTAATAATTGTCGTTTTAGGATTTTATTTTTTTAAAAATTAGATGTCGTTTTCAAATTTCAATGCAAAATTTCTTACTTTTTAATATTTTATGATGTCATAAAACATTAAAAAGTAATAAATTTTGCATAGAAATTTGAAAACGACATCCAATTCAAAAAAATAAAAATTCTAAAACGACAATTATTAAAATACGGAGGGAGTATTACTCTACTACCAAATCAAAACCATTATTGGCCTCATATACACGGCCTAAATCAGTTTACAATTAGCCAGACCAGCTGTACCACTGTTTAACAACTAACTAAGGTCATCAAACTAGAGTTAGGCTATGGACCACCTTTTGATCTAGCCCCTAACAAGTTTACCTTTCTCCGTCTGGTTTCCTATTCTTCAACCAATTTCATGCTTCTATATCAAAGGTGTAGTGGTTAGTATAAATAGTTAGTTCTCTTGTGTCATAGGTTAAATATCCTTTTTAGAAATGACCATCGTATTATCAACCATTTAGTTTAATTTTGAGGATATCAAATAGGAAAAATAAATTGGTGGTTCCATCGTGAACAACAACTACTAAAGGATACTACTAATAAGCACTTACAAAATATCGTATATTTGGAACTTTGTTCTTGATAAGCTTTGACTAGTCTTCAGCAAATCCATAGCTTTTGCTCCTTTTCCATTTCATTCAGCAAATACCATTTATTTATTTTCAAAAATTTGTGAATATAATATCGAAAACGTGTTTATACTGTGACCGCATGAATTGGTGACCGTATTTATTTTCAAAAAAACTTGTCGATATATTTTCAAAACATTCTTAATGAAGCATGATATAAATTAAATGATGATGCTAAGCGTTATTTTTTTATAATTAGCTCTCACTTTTCCTTAGAACGTGTAACAATTTTGTATAAATAAATAGTAGAACGAAAAAAAACTCTTTGTAGAGAGATTCTGCTTCTATATGGCTTCCTCTTACGCATCATTCTCTACTGTCTTCAATGGTTTCGCTGCAAACCCACCTCCGAATTCTTCGGCTTTTCTCGTCCCTTCATTGAGATTCTCCACGGGACCATCAAAAACTCGGAATCTGGGTAATGGGGTTTCCCTGAAATCGTCGAATAATCATAATTATCTAGTCAAATCCAGAAATGTTGGTGTTTATGCAAGAGCTGCTGCAGAGAAGACTGTTCACGATTTCACTGTAAGGTATGTTTCTCTTTCGTTATTTATCTGAAGAAGAAACTTAGGTTTTTGTTTCTTCGTTAGCTTCTAATCCTATCGAAATGGAAGAATTTGCTCTGCCATCAAAATATGATTTTTCTTAATTTCACTGGATTATGTAGTACATGTGAGAGCTTGAAAACGGTAAAACCTAGACTTGGAGAGTTGAGACATAATTGTGTTTTATTTTATAATAATGACTGGGACAGGACATAGATGGGAATGATGTTTCTCTGGACAAATTCAAAGGAAAACCTCTGTTGATCGTTAACGTCGCTTCAAGATGGTGATCATTGTTTTATTGTTTCTTCGAATTCTTCTATTTGATAATTAGATTTTGCATCTGAAATTTAAAAGAAGTTTTTTTTTTTTTTTTAATATCCGTGTCAGTGGTTTGACATCATCAAATTACTCGGAGCTTTCTCATCTGTACGAAAAATACAAGAACCAAGGTGAGCTTTTTATAGTAAGCTTTTTAATATCTAATTTAATTAAGGTTATAACACATTGATTGTGACCTTCTCATCATTTATTGTGCGTCTATATTTTAGGATTTGAGATTCTAGCTTTCCCTTGCAATCAATTTGGAGGTCAAGAACCCGGTTCAAACCCTGAGATCAAGCAATTTGCTTGCACCCGATTCAAAGCGGAGTTCCCTATATTCGACAAGGTATGTAGAAAAAGAAAAAGGGAAACAGAACTCTCATTTTGGAGGTTTGAGAGAGAGATCTTTTAATTTTGATAAGTTGTGTTCTTCAGGTTGATGTCAATGGACCAAGCACAGCTCCAATCTACAAGTTCTTGAAATCTAATGCTGGTGGTTTTCTTGGTGATATCATCAAATGGAACTTTGAGAAATTCTTGGTTGATAAGAAGAGCAAAGTTGTCGAGAGATACCCTCCCACGACTTCTCCTTTCCAAATCGAGGTACCAATTCAAAACTCTCTATTCAATCTGAATAACTGGATCCATGGTTTATGTCGTTTCCGGTTTGGTCCATGGTTCATGTCGTAAACCACACCAGTTGGACTATTCTAATGTACATAGAGAATCTTTCAATTGGTAACATTTCTAACATATATAAAATACATATATAAAGTAATTTGATATATCGATCACATTAATTTTTCCATGTGACACGGCGGAATGTTGAGTGAGTCGTCGTAGTATTTTACTACTAATATTTTTTTCGTTTGGCAGAAGGACATCCAGAAGTTGCTTGCGGCTTAAATTTAATGTTGGCATATGTGGATAAATAGAGAGAAAGAGATACAATTGCTAGTTCATCAACCGGCAAGTGGTACAAATTTCCAGGTTATTTATTGTTGGTATACCAGAAATTGAGATGAACATGTAAACCCTTTCTTTCTGTAACGGAAATAAAATTATATATATGATCGCATAATTTGTTCAATAACCATTCCATCATATAAACATATCACACCAGTGCCTTTAGGCTTATTTCGGACTTCATAAACATCCGATTATATATTAGGATATTTACAACACACACACACACACACAAACATATTCGTGGATAAATTTGAAATGAGTGCGCGTAATTATAAGATTAACGTTGGCGTCGAGAAGAAGAATATTGTTTCCTTGACTGTGGGAGAAATCTATGGCGGAGATAAATCGGTCTAGATACCTGTGAGGATCGACGAGATACTCGAGGAGGAGGGTCTCGTATCTTTCGAGTCTTATTATTATTAAGAGATGTCCGTTGCTCTTCACAAACTTCTCCGAGAAAAAGATCTTCTCGGAGGTCCACAAAATCTGAGTGGAAACAGTTGACGAGGATCACTGGTTTGATCGGTTTAACGACCGGACAGACGAAGGAATTAAAGGCGGTTGCGAGCGCGCGTCTCCTATAAAGCAAATCTTCGTCAAAACTCAACATCAGGCGTTGATAACTCACCGCTGTGTCGTCTCGTGGTTTGAATATGATTTCCACGTCGTCATCGATGGTCGATGTCTCTCCGAGTCTGATCAACGGAAATTCTTGGATCTCGTATTTCTCTAACCAGGCAAGACTCTCGCTCGTCTCCTCCATGTTTTCTTTCAGAAAATAAATCTGCAAAAGTTCTTTGTAAGACTTTATATACTATCACGGTCTTTATTGTTTTAAAGAATAAATTCTTCTATTTTACCTTTATAATTGTCTCCATCATCTCAAAATTTTTAACATTAGAAAGACCCGTCAATGATAAACTTGAGAAAGTTAAGCTAAAATTTTATCAAAATGTATTTGACAAAACAGAACTACAACTTTTACAGAACAGCATGACATTACACTCCAATTCAAAGGATATTATAGTCAACTTGCGATAAAATTGTTTTCCTAATCTATACTAGTATTTTTGAAGTGCAACCATAATAATATGTCCCTAATGATATCTGGTTAATTAATTTAAATGGTAGATTACCACAAATTATTTTTTAAACACGTTCCGTGATATGTCTCAGCCCTAAACCGGCTTTTGTTTCTTCTTTCTAGACCCACTTTTCGGCTACAGCAATAAAGTGGATAAAACGGTTAGTACGACTGACCAATGGTTTCTCAATTATCGGTTGAGTCTCTCTGGTCAATTATTGGCTCTTTTAGGTTTTTTAATATATGTTGGGCTATTATCAAAAATTAAATTTGGGCTTTGATTTCTGAATTTTTAAATTTCAATAGAACCTCTGTTAAAACTCCAGAGAGTGACATCATTAACTTGATTACTCAGGAAAAAAAGTATATAGGTCTCTGATTCGCCACATGAACTAATCAATTGAAGCCGGGAAATTAAACAATGCTGATTTGGGATTATTCATCTGTATAAGCCTCTAAAAACATCAATTAATTCATAAGACAAAGTCAGACTTGTTATACGAGGAGAAGACATTTTCTATGGTTTTAAGTTTTGAAGGAGCAATTCAATATGTAAATTACATGTTTTGAATTCTTCGCTTTCTTATCCTCCACTTGATTGATTACAACTAATTTGACTTTGTATTGTTGAAATGGCCGATCGAGTAGATAGAGTACAGCAAACTACTTCCTCAGAAACTCACATGGATTTCTAATACTAATGGAGTTTTAGAGTGGAGTATTTTTCACCAGGTCAAAAAATTTTCTCATGTATACTTAACTACAAAACTAGGATTGATAAAATCTACACTCTCTAAGATCTGCAATGCATATAATCAATCATAACTAGGAAATGTTTTTTCCCCGCGAAAGGAAGAAGTATTAAAGAATTCAAAATTTTATTTGTATTGGACTATTGGTAATACTTCAATTCCTTAATCTTGGATAATTCTGGGATTCAAATTCCAATTACATATACCAATAAATTATCATAGTACGTATATCTGCAGTGGACTTGCAGAACAACAATCCTATTCAGTTTCTACTATCACCTCATAATTAGTTAAACAATGTTTAATAACCGACTCTAAACTACAAAAATCACATATATGTGGAACATGAGGAAATCAATATAACATATCAAATTAAAGCACTTAATCAGTATCACAGAATATTACAAATAGGTTAGGCTAAGCCCTGTAATATTGATCTCTTTGACTTCGCATGAACAATTTGAATGGGGCAGCTACCAAAAGATCGATATAACTTAGATAATCCAAACCTGAAACAGTAAACAAATATATCAAAAAAGGCGATCAATAACACAAGCCCGCACATAACATAATATATCCCTCCGATCAAGACGCGAGAATAAATATCAAAATGGGGAAGATCTAATACCTTTGAAAAACTTGAGCCTCTTTGATCCGTCTTCCTAGCTCACCAAAAATGCTCCATGTGATTCTTCTAACTTTAACAAAGCATTAATGTGATGCAAGTATACATAGGAGTCCTGCAAACCATATTGATTTCAAATGATTATTTTAGTATCATGAGACATTTTCTATCACACTAACTTTAGAATAACGTGAGAAATTGTACCTTACATATCGTTCTTCTACACATGCCGTTTGAGGATTATCGATGAACGGTTAAAGGTAACTCATTTCACAAGCATCAAGAAAGCACTATCTTTCTCTTGAAGAAATTTAAAACTAACTGTTGTAGATTATAGCAAGAACATAAGTTTGCGTCTCACATTGGCTTCTTTGGTTTGTAAACAATGAAAACATGGGAACAAAGGAGAAAACAAATCAGTATGAAGAACAACACAAACGCATGACAAGAGACATCTAGCAATACAAGAGACACCATGAATGTTAGAGGTTTCTATTGGTTTGTAGAATATTTATTACCTCATCCCCAGAAGAAAACCCCAAGATAACATTTCATCCCTACCATATATGAATTAAAATTGAAATATATTTTGAGATGTTTTGGCGTAGAGAAAAAAGGTATAAGTGACACAAATCAAATTTTAATATCCTTCACAATCTAGACATGAAACATATATAAAGCAGTCATATACTGAAAATTCCTTAATCATGATACAGGATTGTTTTGATCCTTCTTCGCAAATGGATCTACAAATCACTGCCTGGATCCAAAAATTTCTTACATGTTCAAATTACTGAAGATTTTGGTAAAAAAACAACAACAAAAATCGAAATAATGCCTAATTAAAACGTCGTTTTGAGTACATGCAAAGAACATGTTCTCAAATCAAGAAACAAACCCAAAGAACATTTCTTAAATCAAGACACAAACCCACGAGAATATTCTCACAAGATTCACAACGTGATCACGTGGATCAATGATATATAAACTAGATACCATCTATAAGAAGTACAAAACACATTAAACTATATGTGATAGACTAAAATAGAAACATAACTACATAAATGGAATCAAAACGTATGAGCATGCAATATAAATAATCTGTACAGCAATTCGAAGATCATGAACAGTACTATGGCAAGATCCATGACTATACACATAGATATGATCATATGAAACAAATAATATCCACAGATATTTATGAAGAGACCAAGACTATAAATCACAGATTAAAAGGGCTAATGAGAAACTAGATAAAGGAAAAGATAACCATATAATATTATAAAGGATTCAAAAGAGTTAGGACCAGCCTAAGTAAAACTAGGTTAACGTTAATGGTCCCATATTAATCTCACTTAACCACGCCTTAAACTCATAGATTAAGCTTTCGATGCTAATGATCTCATAAAATATAAAGTTCAACAAAGGAAAACACAAAAAGCAAACTCGCATGCAATTGGAAACCAAATCAATGGCAGCAAATAAGAACAATCTATCTTCATACATATACCATCAGATCGTATTTAATTTACCTTGGAGAGATGAAGAACACATGAGAGAGAAAGTGTGAGAGGGAGTGAGAGATTGGAACACAATTAGAAGAAGAAAACGTGAACGGGACTGAATCGGAGCCGGAATCTGACAGATAGAGCAGTGAGCACGCAAGAGAAGCAAATGCATCGAACATGCAAAGTGCCTTTGTGTGCTCACTCTCTTCTGTCAGTTTCTATGCGTTTCTCTTTAAATTTGTCCCAAAACTCACTCATCACTCATCACTCATAATCACCTTTACCTTACAGAAACAATTTCTGAGATTAGAGATTGAAGAGAAGAAAAAAGATTGAAAAGGAGGCAGACTTTGAATGTGTTGAGTTAGATCTGAGGCTTTTAGGTTAAACCAGAGAGAGTATTTATAATCGAAGGAGAAGAGGAAAGTTGTCCTTCATTTTAAGATATGCTTTTGGAAAACAAATCTAGGGTTTTGACCAAATCGAATGGAAAAATAAATAAATTACCAGAAAAGAAAGAACAAAAGGCAGAGAGATATTCGGGGAGGGATTAGATTATTAAGAGGAGAGGAGAAGAGAGGAAGAATCTGTTAAAGAAGGAAACAAAAAACCTTATCTCTCTCTGTCTCTCACTCTCTTCAAGAATAGTCTTATCTCTGTTTTTTTTTTTGGGCTTTTGTCTGTTTCTTCTCTCTCTCCCTCTTACATGCAATGTGACAGATGTCTGAAGAGTGAGACATTTGAATGGAACGGATTGGATTCAACAGTACCGTTGCAGTTTATAGTGGTCAATCTCATAACCTATAAACGGCAACGACAAGCCTTAAAAAAAGATCTTGAATTTTGAGAATGAATTTTGGTCTTTCACGATGAGAGTGGTAAAATATTATTTTTTGGGACTCAACTCTTCTTATTATTATAATGATTTCAATTTATTATTGGTCAGAAACAAAAACAAAAAATCTTAATCAAAGACTTCTACTAGTACTGCAAACAAACACAATTAACAGAATAAATAGAATTGACTTATTCAATTGATAAAACCAAATTATAACTATTTGGTGTTTTAACTCTTTCTAATTGATTTACTAAACCATGATAGTTTAAAAGTTACCAATTGATCACATAACATGTTGATGACACTTATAAGTCGATCTTCTAATCTTGTAAAAAGATCACACATTACTTCGAAAATAATCACATTGCTTCAGAAATATTATTTCATAGGTTGAGTTCTCATCTTTTGTGATCTTACAAAACACAAACAAGATAAAATGTCAGATCGACGATGTATTTACCACCAGTTTCACCCAGACTTTGCCCTTTTTGCTATTTCCACCTAAAATGATACTCCACTCATAAAGCAAAAAAAAATAAAAATAATATCATACAAAGATAGATCCCCCAAAACATATACACTCGCACAACAAGATTTTATTCTAAGAAAATGGTTAGAGAATCCTTATGCTGATCTTGTAACACCATTAATGTGGACCTTCCCCCTGTGTAATCCATTCAGGGCACTGCTTTTATTTTCAAAGTATTCGTATATATATTACTAATAAAAAAAATTAAAATGACGAGTTAAATTTCATAATGATGATTTTCTTTGCAGAATAATGTAATTAACACATATATTAAAAAGTGTTATATAGTTTCTTTTTATGAGTTTGTATATTATGCACTGTGTGATGTTAAAGAAATAAGTAAAAAAATTGTGAAGGGAAAAAACATATTTTAAAAAACCGCGTGAAGGCTGAAAAGGGCAACAACTTTTGTGTGTTTGTTGACCTAAGACTGTCCAGATTCATTACTTCCCGATGACAGAGAAAAACATAACTCGGACTAATTTGAAGTGCCATATACTATCTATCCTAATTATTAATCCGGCTAATTCATGCTTGTATAGTAATTAAAATATATAAGTTTATCGTAAACTTTTTTTATAGAATTATCGTAAACTTTATAGAAATAGGTTATTTATTACAAAGCATTTCTATCTAAAGAAAATTTATCTTGATAATTAGAAAACTATTAACATTTTATATTAAAAGTTACTATACAGATTTTGAAATAAATATTAGAAGATAATTATGATCGAACTTTTTTATATGTTTTGAAAATTTAAAATTATGATTATAGTATCTATCAAAACATCGAATACGGTTAGCTTCATATAATATATTATTAAAAAAATACTAAACCGAAAACGAAGCAGATCACGTATATTAGAAGAAAAAAAGATATTTGCTCAGGAGTCTAGTAGTCTACCCAAATACAAATGAAAAGAGATTTCTTAAATATATTTATTTTTGGATAAAAACAGTTCAAAGAGCGCAAATCATTTTTTTCTATTTAGGTTTTTGGTAAACGAATCGTGTGTTTGCAATTTACTCATATTTCCTCCTCTCGGCCTATAAAAAGGGAGAAATGAGAATATGGGATCATGGACCACATGTTATCCCATTCACCAATGTATTACATCTAATTTTTTATACGCATAACAATAATGTTTCTTTTCCGTTTGTTAATGTCTAGATCTTGTTTTAATTAAACTTCTCTTAGTTTGTTACTTTTTCTTTTCCTGAAAAAATGAGGAATATGTATAACTTGCAACTTTATGCGCAAAACAATACTATAAAACCCCATCTTAGACCTCAGATCTACTGGTCTAAGATCCTTATTGCAAGGCTCGTTGATAAATTTAAAGGTTTTAAATCCTATGTAGTATGGCTAATGTAAATGGAATATTCCTTAAATATGGGAAGTAAACATGGGGTATCCTTTGAGGAATCTCCGAGCATTTCGTAAACCACTTTTATTCGTAATAAAAGTCTTTGTTTCATTTAGAAACAAATCCTAGTATTAAACAAGAAATACTATAAAATAGGAAAATGTCTCTGAGTATGCAAGAAGACTACACAACTCCCAGTCACAAAGAGTTTTTACTTTGCCCCATATTTTGAAGATGTTTGGTACATTAACATCTCCAAAAAAAATTATTTGTAACGTAGCATTTTTCTTGAAGTTACTAGAGGAGAACTTTGCCAATTTACCCAGTATTGGTGGACATACATTAGAAAACAATCAAACGACTTTTTTTGTCAAATAGCATCATTTACATAGCTCATCATAAATACTATAGCCAAATTTAAATGATAATGATTTAGGAAGATAACAGGCTAATAATGTAGTCGGAATGTGTTTCCTTTTTATCTACCCAGATTATTCTCCTCTGCTAAAAAGACTCCAAAGAGAGAGATGACAGAAAAACGTGGTCAAAAAATAAAATCAAAATAACCAAAGCCACCACGCTTATGCATCCACCTTAACACTACAAATCAATCCTAAGTAAATAAAAAAAGCAATACTACTAGGCTTCTTGTCTTTAAAACAATTCTACACTTCTACTGCTCAAGACGACGTTCAATTTCACGGCCACCACACGCTTAGCTTTCCACCTTAAATTACATAAACCATAATTTAAAAGAGAAAAGAGCACAAGCCTCCTTCTTTCCCAAGGCCAGAGACTCATCGCTTCCTCTTCTTACCAGACTTTGCCTGACTCCCCTGTGACTTGCCTGATTTCCCTTTAGTCCCTGTTTCTGGCTCCTTGAGTGTCTCTTCAGATTCTGACTCCGAATCGCTCTCCTTGGCCTTGGAAGCAGATTTTGCTTTACCCTTTCCTGTCTTGCTTTTGGCCGGTACAGATTTCACAGGTCCCGACTTGGATTTTGAAGAAGTTGTTGTCTTGGAGGGCTCTTCCTTTTTCTTGGATGAAGCTTTGGATTTTCCAGCTTTCGATACGCTGCTTATATCTTTCTTTGACTTGCTGCTTCCTGATTTACCAACAGTTTTGGGAGTTTCCTCTTCCTCGCTCTCCTCCTCAGAGCTCTCCTCTTCTTCTCTGCCAGCTTCCTTTGAATCCTTTGATTTGCTCGCTGTTTTGTCATCCTGGGACTTCTTGCTGGACTTGGAAGCAGGAGCAGCTTTAGACTTGCTTGATCCAGCTCCACCACCCCTGAATACATCAGAAGCACAATATCACTTATTAGTAGAGCATTCTTTTAGAGACTTCAACACTTGTTAACTATTTGCTTTCAGTTTCAAATACTTTTTAGCTGATGAGTTGTCCATCTTTGATTGCTTGCCTGTCTTAGCTTTCTTCCTCAGGGGCCTGCATGAAAAATATACTAAGCTTGTTCATCACAAGAATGGCAAAAATTAATCTCATTTACAACAGATCATCACATCTAGCTATTCCTTCCAGTGTCACATAAATAACGAAACTAGAGAAGTAACACGTACGCTGTAGAGGCTTCTTCATCTTGACCGGTCTGATCAGCAGCTTCTTCATCCTGATGACAAAAAGTGTAAGTTACAGAAATGCGAAGAGTAAAAAAAGCCAGAGATGGATGAAACATAATGCCCCCCACCTGTGACAAGTCTGATTCATCCAGAGGACTCCACTTCTGAGTCTTAAGATTCAAGATTTCTTGATCTCCATCATCGTAGATAACCTGCAAACGAACATGGCAACAGCATACAATAATTAGAATACCATAGAATAGCCTGAAACAAATATGTATAGCTTAGGAGAACATTCAAAAGGCTAATGGTCGACCACAAATAAATCAGGCAAACCAAATAATCGAGGAGACATATAAAATTGGCTTACCATATGTCTTTTCTTAGCAGCATCATATGAAGTGACCTCACCTTTATAGTACCTGCGGTAAAAAACACATTACTCATTTGCAAGCGTGGAAAACAAAAAATTACAACAAGTGTTAGTCCAGATTCTGCTGTCTAAAGGAACACACATAGAAGTACAGAACAGAGGAAATAAAAATTGCCTTAATCAAATATAATTCCTAAGAAGAAAATACAAAATGCTTACGCTTGATCCATAGGCCACCAGACTTTGACCCTCGATCCAACTAAACTTTCACCAAGGTTTTCAGATGCCTGCCAAGGAATTGATTCGGTATGAAAAAGTATACAAAAAGAAAAACTCGTACAGAGCACATGAAACCAGTACAACTAAAGGATACACGTTTAAGAGAAAATTTCTTCAACTTGAAGAGAATAAGAGCTGCTCCCATGCACAGTTACTACAGCAAATGGCAATTGGTGAAATGAAGAAAACATACCTTCCCTTGGTCTAAACTTCGTTTTCTCTTTGTGTTTGTATTAGGACTTTCTTCTACCGTTTGCTTTGCTTCTTTCTTTGATTTTGAGGCTAGCTTTCCAGAGGAAACAGCTGGCTGAAAACACAATTCAAGTATATCGGTAAGAGGACAAGGGTAGGGAAGTCAGATATGTATTCAAATCAATACAGGTCAGGGAACTACTCACTTTTTCATTATCACCAGATGAAGTGTGTAATGACTCCTCATCAATCGCTTTCCCACGTCCTGGTTTTTTCTTTTCCTCTTTTGGCTTTGTGGATTCTTGTGCATGATCACTCCCAGCTACCTTTTTCTCTGACTGCTTGGCTACTTTTGTCTCAGATGTGCTTTTCTTTGAAGGAGGAACAGTAGACTTTGTTTTACTTGACGAAGCAACCTTCTTTCCAGACTTTTTTGTCACGTGAGGTTCAGATGTGTTTGGTTCTTCAGAAACTTCTTCGGTAGCAATAGAAGCAGAAGGTTTGACTTCCTTTGTCGAGCTCTCCTTTTTCTTCTGGTTTGCAGTCTTCTTAGGGCGGCTTTGCTCAAGAAGATCCTCGGCCTTTGATGGAGAACTGACATTGTTAGTTTCATCTGCTGATGTCGTAGATGGTAAAGCCTGCACACTTATATTCTTTTCATTCTCAGAAGAAGTGGCTGCGTTAACAGATGAATCATCCTTGCTGTCCAGGTGTTCTGCAGGTTCAGTCTCCTCTTTGATATCTGAATTTTTTGATGAATCACCCTGTTTGACAGAACTGGATTGGTTTTCTTTTTCCTCAATTTGATGTTCAGCATCAGGCTTCTCTTCAGTAGTATTATCAAAGTCAGTGTTTCTAGGATTATCAAGTTGTTGCAGCTCATCTTTGGCACTCGTATCGTCTTGCTTCTTTGTGGAATCAGTATCAACCGAAGAATCATTCTGTTGCACGACACCATTGCTAACTCCAGACTTACCAGATTCATCCTTAGGTGCATCAGTTCGCTCAGGGGTAGAAATTTCTGCTGCCTTCTGTTTATCATGTTTTGATTGGAACATAAAAATCAATTAACATTCTACACAAGCGAAAAAAAGAAAGGCATCTATCCTTTTCCTACAGATTAACAAATTTCAGGGGTTCATTTAAGAGAAAGAAAAACACACCTCTACTTCCGCTTCCCTTGTTATATGACCTTCGCTATCCTGCAGAGGAAAAAAAATGGAATAACAGTATAAGAGTTAATGTAACTGGAAGACCTGCATAATCACCAAGAATTGAGGCAGTGGGGCAGTAAACAAGGTGAGAAATAAGGGCTTACTTCTTTTTCATTTGCAACAACTTGGTCCTGTTGCAAAGCACTGAATGTCCCTTCACATATCGAAGCCACTATGTTACCATACTTATCCAAAGGGACACCCGACGATTTCACTGCTTCAGTCAGATAAGTTTTGAGCTTGCTAGCACAGTTACTGAGAACTTGTTCTGCCAACCTCCGTGATATTTGGGAAATCTGATGATAAGTTGAAAGAGTTAAGAAAATAGCATTGGTTGCTGATATAAAATTAGTAGACCACCCATGTCTTACCTCATCATCCTTTTTAACATAATGTAGAAATGGTGAAAGCATCTCTGAAGGTATCTCCTCGCTTTCTTCTAAAACAAGGGTCATTATGTTCTCCATAGACGAGAATACATTCGCTGAATGATGGTCCCTGAAAGGGTAAACAAATTCAACATCAGACAAACATTATTATTGGATGTTGTACAAGCAAACATAAGCAACACGCAATAGACTAGTTGTGAACTATATTGCGAGTGCATAAAGTAAAGTAGCACATAATAGTCCATGGAAAATGATATCAAATGAGAACAACAGCATCCATTAATCAAACGTGACACAAGGAATTAAAGAAACAACAGGGAAATAAACAAGTAGACAATTCCATGTATGTGTATTTTCTGGACATTACATTACAAGTTGAAAAAAAAATTGAGTTTAATTCTAGCATAATAGATATATTAGCGTGTACCTTATAGCCTTCAGGAAATGCTGGAACATCTCAATAAGAAGCGCATCACACTCAAGATCCAACATCACAACACATGATCTGACCTTAGCCACAGTTTCAAGAATTGAGATCCTTTTGGTATAAGAACGACTAGATTTGTCAACTAGATCTTCAAATGATGATACAATCAACTTGAATACTTCCTGCGCATGAATAGATGAAAAGAGTCAGTAACCAACCGGTATAATGCCCATTCCCTTCAGAAAAAATACCAAACAATTACATACCTTCATCTGGTCATCATCATAAGGAGCATCCGGAGCAGTTATTCTTGTAATCTCACTGATGCAGGCAGCGACTGCAACCTTCACATCGACATCCGAGTGCTTGAAGAGTTTCCCACCGACTAATCCTTTCATCAATGGAGAGAGTGCATTCTGCATTGAGTCGGGAGGTGACTGTTCAACCTCCGACAGGGATACGAAAAGTTTCTGCAGCAAAAAGCATAAAATCATCAAACTCATTAACTCCAAAACCACAAAATCCCCACCACATACATGCTTTTAACAACGCAGATTGAAGGAGTATTATCTAGATTCTACCAAAAACTGAGAAACAACCGTAACCAAGATCTAAAATGCAGGAATAATAGCATTGAGTAGATTCACAGAGCAAAAAACGAAGGAAACAGTATAAAGAGACAAAGATGCAGAGCAATAAATCCAGAAATCGGCAGTAAACACATGCACAGACTTAGCATTGCCACGAATCCGAAGAAGAACACCAAAAGAAATCACAAACAAAGAAAAGCGAATGGTGAAGGAGATGAGAGCTCACGTCAAGGAAAGAAAGAAGCTCATCGAGTGAGGAAGGTGGGTCAATAAGCTTTTCTCCAGCTTCAAGAATCTGATTCTCGAGCTCTTTATCAGAATCCGACATGACTCCTTCTCCTTATCTTCTCTCTCGTTTCGCTATTGCGTATCTACAATTGAATAGATCTCTCCACAAACCCTAGATTCGAAAATACAGACTTCTCAGCATGAAAAACCTAAAGCTTCCATCGATTCCACAAATGGAAAGAGATGAGAAGACGGATTTTGCGAAGAAACTAGGACAAATTTTCCCCCCAAAGTCACTGAACAACACGCTAGGGTTTTTTCCTCTCCGCTCTCTTTTTTTTTTTTCTGTGTTCTCTCTCTCTCTCTCAATCTTAACAGTTTACAGAAAAACAAAAGAAAAAAAAAAGTAAAGAAAAATAGGAGAGCCCTCAAACGCCGTTAAAAAGAAATATATAATCTTTAAAAAAAAATTGGGAAGTATTTAATTTTTGGTGTACGGCAATTTATGAGTTGGTCGTCTATTTGACGAGATGTGTTTCTTCATTTATTTTCTCTTTTTTGAAAAAATGGAATCCAAAAATCAAGGGAATCCAGTATTTTGCGATTTTTTTCCTTTGGTTTGGATTTCACTTAAGATTATAAACTCAGGTTAGCTCATTATTTGCTTTCAAATCCGATTTTTATATATTTTCTGAGTATTATTATTTGCTTTGTTATCAACCAAATATAAAAGCTCACATGAAGCATATGAAAAAGGCAAAATGAGTATAGGATCAAATCTTCAAAAATAAATAAATATATATATATATATATATATTGTTAATTTTTTTTTTATATTTTTAAATTTGTAGTTAACATATTTAAAAATAATAGAATTTGGTAGGATTCAATTTTAATAAGATTTTGTCACTATTTACTTTTTACGATTCTATATATATGTACATACATAGATTAGATTGTTTTTGATAAGAGGTATATTTGGATGTTTCAAACCAATCCAATGTTGGAAGTGTAGATAGAATTCTAAAAAAAAAAGAAAAAAGAAACATAGATTATTAAATCTGTCATTAACAGATTGAATGACGATTCATATAGCTTTAACATGAAATCATATATAAGATTCTACGACTTTAAACTGGATAAAAGAAAGAAAAATATATTACGCTGTTTAAAAAAATATCAAAATTTTCCCTTAAGCATATTTTACAAAAACAGATAAATAAGTTTTGAATTTTGTAAGACTAACACTATATACTATAGTCATTGTTATCGTATGTACAGTTTATTATTATAAAAGGATTAACACTAACACTACACACATATTGAGGGCCTCCAGTTTATTATTTACCTGTTGTCTCTCATGTCTCTAGCTAAGTAACACTTGGTTGGTTACACATATTGTGGGCCTCAAGCGTGTCAGCCCAATAGCTAGGCTGCTCAGAAACCCATATGTTAGACTAAATGGATTAGTCAAAAGGTATGCCCAAATCAGATTCACTGGCATCGTCGTGAAGCCCAGAAGAAGGTTTGTATGCAAACCATGAATATAAAAATAGTGATAATTTAGTAGGTAGGTCTTCGCACTCGTCGCAATTCGCACAGGTATTCTTCACTCAGAAGTCAGAAAGTACATCACTTGATCGCAAGAAAAAAAGACGTTAAATGTTGTCATCAATTTTTTTTTTTTTAATAGATATTTTCTAGTAAGATCTTAGAGGAAACTCCTCTAAGCATATTTTCTGTTAAGAAAAAGAAAACACATTACTTCTTATACCAAATTATAAACAACAATGTTGAAATGATAAAAGCACTGATAATAGGTGTCGGTGTAGGTAGTAGGCGTCGTCGGTGTAGGTGAAGAGCGAAGACGACTCTTGTTGGGGAATTGTTTGAGTTCGCATGCATTCCCACGGAAGAAGACAGCGACAAGTTTAAGTAGTTACAGAGACTTATACGCGTTTCATATCGAATCACTCTCTAACAGTGTGAATGAGAGAATTTTAGGCCTCTCTATTACTAATCAGTCATTTAGAAATAGTCAAATTGCCAGGTATTGTGTATCATGTTTAAACTATAAAGTAAAAGAGGACAGATATTTAACCCAAAAAGAAAGAAAGAGGATATATTGAGGATATATGGACTGGTTAACTTCGGTATATACGGGTTTAGTGAGTCCGGTTTAATACTCTAATTAATCTTGTGTATATAAGCTTAAGTGTGTTTACATTTTTAGTTAAGTTGGTTGTAACAATACTTTGAGGTGAATAAGAAAGTTTGTTACGCTTCTTCAATCTCTCTTTCTCCGATCATGAACTTCCGGTACACCGGAGTTTATTATGGTATCAGAGCATAATCTCGATCTTCCGCATTCCTGTATTCATCGGAGAAGAGTCTTCGTTGTTTCATTTTCTTTTGAAATTCTCTTTTACGTTATACAATGTGATATTTAAATATCAGATCGTATTATTAGAAAAGGATTATACTAATATGTAAAATTCAGATTACTCGACTTGACAAAACTACCTACTATAGATAAGAATGTTGTCGATATTCATAGACAGCTAGTGCAGCTTTTAGTAGCCAAAGAAGAGTGTTCTCCATAACATTAAATCATATCTAAACTTAAGTAAAGTAGACTGTCTTTAATGAAAGCACTCACACTCCCACATGCCTCTCCCACCTTTCATTTATGTTGTTAATTATTTTAGACGTGTACTATTTCAAATTTGGACCATCCTTAAAAACTTGTAGGGTTTTTACAAAGTACACATCGATGATAAGCATTACATTTTTAACAAAAGAGAAAAATATAAACTTACTCAAGTTTTTTAAGGATGAGAACTCACTCAGTCACTCATAAGCCAAAATAAAGCGAGGAAAAAGATATTTACACCATATAATAATAGTTAAAAAGCTGATAAAATTGGTAAAAGTAAAAGCTAACAAAGTTCATAACTTTATAACATACTTTTCACACTAAGCCTAGTAGACCAATTGCCTTTTTTACTTTTAACAAAACCAATAACCCAACCAAAAAAAAAGGTAACTCCACATGAACAAACAACACAACGACACATCGTACCTTGAGTACTATGCATTATATTAGATTGTGTCTGAGCACATTTGTCGCATACCTCAGAAGCCGATGAGATCTACCGAAGCAACAACACTCTTCTTGTTTTTATCTCCTCTTGTTAAATCAGCTCATATGTGTCTTTCTCTCTATTATTTTTGTAGAAATGCTTCATGAATCATGATGACACCTGCAAGACGTGATGCTTGATTATTTTATATCCATTATAAATGAATTTGAGTAAAATTTTCGCTACAAAACAAAAGAATAACAAACAAAAATGTAGTTAGATCGACAGATCCAATTTACACCACGCCGCCACATTGTTTATTCAGGCATATACACCCTTTTATATTCAAAAAACAACCATAAAATAATCTATCAAAAGATTCCAAAACTCTACTATTTGGAAATATATTTTACAGAGACATAAATATAAAATTAAATACAAACAATAAAAGCAAAAGCAAGAGTGGACCAAGCCATACTTCAAAGGAAGAAAATGACCGACACTTTAGTTAAGGAAGATGGGCAATATGGTAATTTTAAGATTCGGGCTATGTGGGTGGGGTCTCGAGGAAGACTAAAAAACTGGTGAAGTGCATGTGAGAGACTAAGAGCACCTCCAATGGGAGGTTCTCTCATCAAATTTGTAGAGTTCTCTTGTTTAAGTACAATTAAAATAAATCAAAAATGCTAAATAACCAGAGAACCAGTTCTCTTGAGAGAGATTTGAGAATCAGAGAGAGCCGTACACGTGGCAACATTTGATTGGATGATGATTTTTAACAGAAAAAAAACGCGTGTGTTCTATTTCTCTCTTCAGTAACGACTCCCGACTTTCTCTCTCCGGCGATGGCGATCAAACCTCCGATTTCTCCGATTCCGATGAATGGGAGTAAAATAACGTGTGTAATCGTGGTATCTGAGAGTTCATGACGCCGGAGTCATCATCTTTCCAATCAATTTCATTTATTTTCTCTGCATCAATTTTTAGGGTTCATCAGAGAAAGAGAGAGAGATTCAGAGATCCATTGTGCCAAGCCCACTTCGATTTACAGGTTCTCTCGAACAGAATCCATTGGTTGATTTGACTCTCTGTTTTGCAATTCCTCTGACTTCTGAACAGAGACTTTTAAATATTGTTTGAGATTGATTTGAATCTGCATCTGCAATGAAAAGACCTGAGTTTTCATATTGATTTAGATTTGCTAAGATTATAGTGGCTTAAGTTGCTAAATCAATTGATTGATAGAACTTGTAAGTTAGAGCTATACTTGTCTTAACTTCTTAGACTGCCGATAATCTCAATCAAAAGACTTGGATTAATATTCGTAGATGTTTTGTTACTTATGCAAGTGAGATAAAAGTCAGAATCATATATTAGGGTAATTACCTTAGAGTTGTCGAGATTTATTTGTTTTATCAATAGTTATACGTTTGTCATACTATAGTTTCTTTTTTCACTTTATGGTTGTGTTGGTGGACTGGTTTTGCTGGACTAAAAAAACCAAGGTGCTACCTGTTACACGAATTCTCTCCTGCAGACTTTATACCACATACCTTACATCAGAACGGTTGGATGCATGTCTTGTTTCCTTTTTATATTTGCTTAATCATGAGTTCACTAAATTCTAGAAAAAGACATCTGAATAATGCACCCATGCTTGTAGGCTGTGTATCACATGCGAAATTGCCAACGACTGAAAATGATGCACCTACAGCTAGTATCCCATTGGCGCTTCAGAGTTTGTTTTACAAGCTTCAGTGTAACGACATTGGCGCTGACAAAGTCGTTTGGTTGGGATACATATGATTCTTTCATGCAGCATGATGTCCAAGAACTCAACTGAGGCGCTGGTTAGTTGCATGGTGAAGAGAGCAGCTTCATCTCTCTGAGATTGCTCTGTTTTTGGGTTTGTTTCTTTTGTTTTGAGGATTGTGTGATGGATGAGAAGTGGAGGTTGAGAGGTTTATTAATATGAAAATATATTAAAGAAGGTAACGTATGGCATAATTGAATGCCAATTTCTGATTTTTGTATGATACCACTACTTCAAACATACTGAAATTTTTAAAGACATGCATCACAATTTTCGGATGAGGTATTCAAGACAAGAAAATATACCAAATCTAATTATATTGTGATACAACACTTCTTCTTGTTATATCAAAATACAACAATTATTCTTGTTTTACAAAGACACAAACAATACTTCTTGTTTTACAAAGACACAACATTTTGTCTTGTTTTACAAAGACACAAACAACACTTCTTCTTGTTTTACAAATACACACCACTTCTTGTTTTTCAAAAATTTAAATGATTTATTCTTAAGAGAACCCTACCATTGGAGGAAGAAAAATTGAAAAACTCTTAAAAATATTTTCAACTTTAAATTTTACAAAATTTATATTAAACAATGGGAGAGAACCCATAGGGGGCTCTCTCCCATTGGAGATGCTCTAAGGGCTTGAATGGGAAGCGTATAAATAGTGGGTGATTTGTCAAAGTGTGAGAAACGCTAATTATGTTTCCATTCAACCTTTGTTATTTTTACTTTGCGTTTCTAAACTAAAAATAATAAACAAATCAATAACAGTATTTTGAACCGCACCTAGTTCAATAAAAGCAGATCATTTGATCCACGAGTAATAAGGAGAGGATCAAGTGGTTCATCTGCATATTGAGATGTTTTATTTTTATTTATATAAACTTTAATTAATTTTCTTTTACTTTTTGACATTAAATTTTGGATAATGAATTACTAAAATTTGGATAATCATGTATTCAAATTTAGTTATTGATTCTAGCAATTTAATACTATAAAAATTTACTAGATTTATGGATTTTGGGTCTGATCACCATATATAGTCACGGGACTTCGGTTCCTTCGGTTAGTTCAGTTTTTCAGTTTCTTTGAGTTTTGAAAATTTTGCCGAAACTCGAGTAATTCAGTTCGTCGGTAAGTTCAACTATTAACGAAAACTGGTCTATTGTTTTGTACCACCGCTATTCCGGTTATTAAAAAAAAGTAGTTAACCGAGAACCGAACCGAACTAAATTTCTCCAATTGTCGATCGGCTAATGACCCATAACCGAAACCGAACCGAACAACCAAAATCTCAGTTTGGTTCTATTATTTTGGTTCGGTTTATTATCCCAACTCTAATCATATATATAACCAATTAGCTAAGTTATCGTTACGTTTCATTATCCAATTTTGCTTTCATAAGCGGTATATATAAAATTTGGATCTAAAAACTGAATAATATTATTGTTATTATATAAATATTTGTACATTGAATTACTATAATTTTAACATAATTTTGAATATGTATAGTTTATGTAAAATATTTTATTTAAAATTAATGTTTTTATAATATAAATATTTCATCCGCACTTTTTGATCCGCTTTCACCATTCAACACATATTTTAAAGCGTTCGAACCGCTTGATCCGCACTTGTAACGCTAGATCTGCTTGATCCGCTTTTGTTCTGCTTGATACGTTTGAACCGCTTGATCCGCTCCGCCCGATACGCTTTCTCCATTCGGAGCCTAAGTTAATGCCCTCTAATCTCACCCAAATTTACATTTTGATGCCATTGTCAGTGAGTGAGAGACAGAGCATCAAATCAATAAAGCCGTGGGAAGAAAGTTAACAAACTTATCTATGCGACTGACAAATCTACTTAATTTAATCTAATTAATTAGCAATGTGTCTAACGATGAAGACTTACATTTTTCAAAAGGGGAGGCTCTTTGAAGTGGAGCTCAAACTTAGTGACTTGAAATGCTCTGAAGGAACAAAGTCTTGTGGCAAATTAGCTCTCTTCACGATTCTCTTCATATTGCTCTGTAAACTCTGTTGCACTAACTGCTTCACGGCTTTCCTCTCTTCGCTCATCATCAAATCGTTTTCCTCGTGGTCCAAACCGTTGTCTCTGGTCCCATAGATCGGTGCGGATAAGGCTCCGCATGATCCGGTACTATCCAAGACTTGCTTCCCTTTGTCTACTCTAAGACACTCTAATATCCTTGAGGCTCTCTTTTGCGCCAATGCACTTCCTAAAAGGGTTAATTCGAGCAACGCTGATTCGACTCCCGCCTCAATCATCGCTTGTCGATCTCCGTATCCCTTGTGAGCCATCAACATTAGAATGTAAGTCGCCTTTTCTTGGCATCCGGGTGAGTCGGTCCAGTTCAGTACATCGACTAAAACCGGGAATGCGTCACACACTAAACTGATTGCTTTTCTTCCTTCTGGGACAGCCACTAGATTGCTCAAGATAGCGAGAATCCTCTCACTCACCTCCATATCTCCCAATGTGTTCAAGAGATACGTGATCAAATCCGTTTCGAGTATGAATGACACATTTGGTTGATAGATTGACAGATTGTAGAGAGCTCTCAAGGCGTCTTCTCTCGCTTGTGAGCTGCTTGTTTCATCCAAATTCTGAAGAGTTTTCACCAGGAAGATTATGGCTCCCGAAGAACCAATGATCGGTTTGTTTGAATCTAAAGCGCTTAATCCAAGAAAATTGGCAACCACAGCCTCTGCAATTTCTTGATCAGGAGTGTTTGGAGACTCAATTAGCTTCAGCATTTTGTGAACAGCACCTGCTTTAACAATGGCTGCTTTGTTCCTGCAAAATCAGGGAAGGTCTAAAATGGATAAAAGATTGAAATAAATGCTTCAAGTTATGCACATTGTTCTATACTTCATAATCACTTCAGGAAAAAAAAGGCATGGAAAGTGACTTAACGAACGAATCCAAAGACAAACACAGAAATTATTTGGCCAAAACAAACAAACAAAAACAATGGCAAATAAAATTTCATGTCAGGTTAAAATCTTGTAATGGAAGTGAGACTTACGTGTCGTTACCAATCCCAAGATTGAGCAGAGCATAGAGCGAAGCAATCTGAGCTTCGACGATTCTCGAGTCGTCGATCATACTAACTAACGGCGGAATCGCACCGAGCATCGCCAACGTCACTCTCGCCTCCGAGTCTTCCTTCGCCAACAACCGTACCTCACTCGCCGCCGTTAATTTCTTCCGACAGTCTTCGCCGTCATCGTTATCTCCACGCGCCGCCGCAGCTGATTGTAACTCTCTGACCACGCGCTTCAACACCTCAAGAGCTTCTTCTTTCTTCTTCGTCTCAACATCAGCTTCAACCTCAGCTAGATTCAACAGATCACAAAGCTTCTCTGATTTCTTCGATTTCTCCTCGAACGCTACGCCGTTCAACGCCGCGCCGATCGTGTTGGCTTTTGCATCCTTCGATGCGACTGTTGACTTCGCCGTCACCGTCACGTAACTTCCTTCATCGTCCTCTTCCCGGAGCTCGTGACGGTAACGTGAGCTACCGCCGCAACTGACGGCGTCGACGATCTTTCTGCGGAATGTGGATCTAGAGAAAGTGCTCCAGAGACGGAAATGGTTGCCGGAAGTAGAAGAAGAAGAAGTGGAAGGAGCACGGTCAAGAATAAGAGATCCGATGTTATTCCGGTGACATTTAGCCATTGTTGTTAATCTCCGATCAGTTCTTTTAAGCTTAACCTACATTTGCACCACCAGCAAGCAAAGAGAGAGTGCGAAAGATTTATAAGAAAGAATTATATTTATTTGTTTGTTTATTTGGAAGCGAAAACAGAGCGAATGTTGACTGTTGATTACTTCTTTTTATAAAGAAAAGAAAATAAATTTACTTATTGATTTATCAAAGAATCTAAGACCGTGTTTGGATGCAGGCTTATAATAACTCGCGGATAGGCTATTCTATCAATTATTTTAAGTCAATTCTTTATGTTCGTTTTCTATGTATATTGACGATTTTAAAAATTGATATCGTTTATGAAAAATTATTTGAAAGTACAAGAGAAGGGTGAATGAGGCCAACATTGATTTCAACCGTTCAAAATTTACAAATGTGTCAGGGAAGCTTCTACAGTTCTACACAAGTCCCATCATTTTGATACTAAATCAGTAAATTGCTACTACTATTGAGGCTTTTTCTTTAGTATTTTTATCAAAAAAAATTAATTTAAAGAATGTTTTTTTTTTATAAGAACTCCATAACTCTCTCTATAACATTTACAATAAACCACCGTAAAAACATTTTTAATTTTTTTTTCAAAAAATGTTTAGACTCTTCTACGATTGATTTCATAAAAAAAATTCTAAGAGATTTAGAACCCTTTGGAAATGTTTGTGCATTATTTTATTCTTAGTAAGGTTTGGTTATTTTTAGGATGGTTCTACAAAATTTATTCAATAAACACCTAAAATAACTTGTTTTCAATAAAATAATAATAATAATAATGCAAATTTCATGCTTCACAGTGGACATCCATTGGAAGTATTTGAGAATGATTTAACTGTTGTGTGTTGTTTGGTCACATCACTATCTCAAGTCTCAAACCTTCGTCTACAGTTCTATTGGTACGCACTACGCGCACTCAGCCCATTATCACCAAAAACATTTGGGTGAGTATTTTTTTTTTTAAAATCCTCCAAATGATATGCGTGTTTTTACGTCAACTTACAAGGTCTTTCAAAGCCCAGAAAGGCCACAGGCCCAAGCATAAAGAGAAACATCCTTCTCTTTTTGCGAACCACTCCCAAAACCTGCATTGCAAACCCAACTTAAGATTGAAACATTTCGGTGAATATTTCGAATAAATTCGAGAGACTTTCAATGTCTTTATGCACTGCACACAGCACACATGCTCTAAGACCATCCGCAGTGGTGTAAGTGTGAGGGAGGAGTGTAAGATTTCTTTTATTATTATAATTTAAAGTGAGAGAGAAAAGAAAGAGAAAGAAAGAGAGAGATAGAGTGTCTTACACCCGAGTGTAAACTTACACCCGGGTGTGAAGAGAAAGACAACTTTTGCATTATTTCTGTATTTTAAAATAAATACACCCCACGCAAGGATACACCACTGCGGATGCTCTAAGAGTTTTGTTGTAGGATTCGAATTTTTTCATGGCCAGCCCGGTTCGTTGTGTGTCATTGAAAGATTAGACTGGGTTATAAATAGGGAATTTTAATTTTAAAATAACAAAAAAATGCTTTCATTGAGAGTTGAACTCAAGACCTCCCGCTTACTAAACGGGTGCTCTAACCAACTGAGCTATGAAAGCTTTTGCTCTTACTTTTAACTTAAATATATATAAAGCTTTGTAAAAAACGTTTATCAATTGGAGCGAAACTGATCAAGGATTCTCAGAGATATAACCAAATAAAAACAATTTCTAACTATGACATATCTCGAAATATATATGAATCTCAAGATTGGACGAGAATAAAACTGTCTCCATAAGTTTTCTTGAATCCAAATGAAATTATTTATTAAAATGTGACATAAGAACCAAATGAAATTATTTAAAACTATATGTTTAGCTAAAAAAAGGTCAGCAGAAAATAAGAAATGACAAACTTGTTGTATATATCACTCTATTATGAAATGTATTTTAATTTATTCTAAGCTAACGAATTTTTCATTTTTATTTTTCCCCCATAAAATGCTATACAATATGGCCATAATGATATACAATCTGTACTTGTTATTTTTGTTGCCAGCCTGTTAATTTATATTTTTGAAAAGTAAAAAAAGATATAAAAAATACATTTAGAAAAAAATCGAAAATAATAATCTTAACATAGAAAATAATCAAATTATTTAGGAAATATTTTATTACTAAAATTTCTTAAATTCAGATTTTCAAAATACAATTCATCGACAAATGTTAAAATTTTGTGACGTTTTTGATAAGAATCGTAATCTAGTAAACTTAATTACAACACGTGGCACACATGAAGCGCACCAACGTTGTATGACATGTATACTTTTGTTTTCTTCTTCTTAATTTTGGTTTAAATCAGGGCCACACCACAATAACCGTTTCACTTAATTTGCCAGTCATGCATACACTTTATTAGTTAATAATATATATCTATATCCATAATTGAAATGTGGACCTCTTAAAAATCTAACAAAGACAAAGTATGCGCCATTTGTCTTTAAAGTATTGGAAAACTAAGTAAACCATCTTCATACTATTGGTCACAAGCAAATCTCTTTCCAATTTGTAACGCACGACTAATTTGGTTTTGTGGTCAAGATAATGCTAATATTTTTTTTAAGAATTAAAGTGCATGAATCTACTCTTTATTTCCTTCTTCTTTTATAACCTTTTTCATACTTTCCATTTTGCATGCCTGTTAAATACATGTTCTGCTTATATAGAAACAAATCGCATTATATTGAATAGATAGATTTTTATTCTAGTTTCATTTGTTTGTTTTCACACATATCTTTAGATATTAACGATATAATTAAATCCTTCGGTGGAATTCTTTTTGGTCAACCAATTCAGACAACTAATCTTACATAAAAAACTTTAAATTATTTTCTTCCCTAAATATGTAATATATATTTAATTACGTTACATAAATGGACATGTAAAATATAAATTTATAGTTTGACTAGTGTCAAGAAAACTTAATAAATCACATCAATTTTTTATAATAAAATAAAATAACTTTTTTATATGATATTTACATATTTGATTCTTTAATGTATGGTTATTTTGATAATTTTACTTTATATCATTACCGAACTTCTCGTTGAAATTTCAAAGTTCCCGCGAAATCTTAACGGTTTTAGCTACCTTCCTATTCACAAAAACTTTTAGTACTCACTTCTAAAAATTTCAGGCAACCACAGCCACAACCACAACCACAACCGCATCCACATCCCAGTTACAAATTAATTTATCTTTACACTGAAATTGGCAAAAAAGGTAGTGTTATCTCCATAAAACAAAAGTAAAAATAAATAAAGAATAATGACCACTCCCTCTCTCTATATATAATATCGTATCCGGAAGAACCACCCTCTTGCGTTTTAGCTCTCTTTCATTTCGTATGCTCCTCCTTCGTCTTAGATTTTCTGAGATATTTCTTTTCACTCTTTAAGGTAGATCAATTATTGTTACGATTTATCTAAAAATTTAATGAATTTATTGACCAAAAAAACATTGTTGTGGTGTTTTCATGCAGAGAAATGGCTAGTTTGGTGCACAGCAGGTTACGTCCACGAACGGGGCCAAAACCCGTTTACACATCAGAAGACGATATGGATGAAGACTTTGTTCTCGAAGAAACAGTCGGAAGTAAAGAAGAGGTCTGTCTTTGTGTAATTGTGAAACATTTACCTGGGTTTGATATGCAGTGACCTATAATTATATGATCCAGGTTTGTCCTCTTGGCGAGGTTGAAGCAATTTTGGACCGTGAATTGCGTCCTACTGCATCTAACGATCCGGATTCTTCTGACAACGGGACACCAACCCAAGTTTTTGTGAAACAATATTTTGTGAAGTGGAAGGGAAAATCGTACCTGCACTGCTCTTGGTAAGATCATAGCCAAGTTGTATTTAATTAAACATGTCAATTGTTATGTTCTTGGAGTTTTTGTTGCTTCTCTTGTCTGATAATCTTATCTGATAACAAGTGATGTATATTTACCTTTTCCAATCATAGGGTGCCCGAGCAGGAATTCGAGAAGGCTTACAAGTCCCATCCTCGTTTAAAATTAAAATCAAGGGTGGACAAATTTAACGCTGACAAGGACAAATTCATCGCTGAGAACGGAGATGAGTATATTGCCATTCGTCCTGAGTGGACAACTGTTGACCGGATTATTGCTTGCCGGTTAAGTGACTGAAGTCTTTTCCTTTGTTTTTTTTAATACATGTGTTTATAGAAAATTGTGACACTTGATGGATCTCGTTTTGACAATTATGGGGTTTTTATTTCTGATGATATATGTAGGGGAAGAGGTGATTTTAAGGAGTATCTAGTTAAGTACAAAGAACTTTCTTATGAAGAAAGTTACTGGGAATCAGAATCTGTCATCTCAAAGTTCCCGAACGAAGTTCAAAGGTTTAAGGATATAAACTCTCGCTCTCGTAGAGATAAATATGTCGGATACAAGAGAAATCCAAAGGAATTCAAAGAGTTTGATCATACTCCTGAATTTCTTACAGGTATTTTATTAGACTACTTGAACTTATTATTATACAGTTTCTGTATACTGTTATGATGTACTTACCCTTAGCTCTATGTTTTTAAGGCACATTGCATACATACCAGCTCGAAGGGCTGAATTTCTTAAAGCATTCATGGTCCAAGGGAACCAATGTAATCCTTGCGGATGAAATGGGACTAGGTACGTCTTCAAGAATATATTCATAGGCTTTGTTTTTATCATTTGTGTAAAATAAGATTGGTTTTGTGTTGCTACAGGCAAAACTATTCAGAGCATTGCCTTCTTGGCTTCTTTGTTCGAGGAAAACTTATCTCCTCATCTAGTTGTTGCTCCTCTCTCAACCCTCCGTAACTGGGAGAGGGAATTTGCCACCTGGGCACCACTTATGAATGTGGTATGTGTCCTGTTTCGTACACATTACGTATCTGGTGTTAGTTTTTTTATTAATGTTTTCATCTTATGATAATGCAGGTTATGTACACTGGGACTTCGGAAGCACGTGATGTTATTTGGAAACATGAGTTCTACTTCCCTAAATGGCGTAAAATTAAGTTTGATGTCCTCCTCACGTCGTATGAGATGATTAACCAAGACACATCAGTTCTGAAACCAATCAAGTGGACGTGCATGGTATTTATTATCTGAATGATACTATAGTTTTTATGTCTTTCTTCTATATCTCATATTTTGCTTATAGTATATATATCATTTTTCTTGGTTAGATTGTTGATGAAGGCCATCGGTTGAAAAATAAGGATTCAAAGCTATACTCTTCATTGAATCAGTTTACGAGTAAGCATCGTGTTCTGTTGACCGGAACACCACTTCAGGTTCGATTTTTGGTTCTTTGACTTTCCCGATGAACAATCTGTTTATTCTATCCTACATTAAAGCTAACCTAATTAGTTATGATCTCTGAAATAGTACTATATTTATTATATTGTCAATTCTTTTGTATCACTAATAAGTATTTGGTGTTTTTTTCAGAACAACTTGAATGAACTTTTCGTTCTCATGCATTTTCTTGATGCGGCCAAGGTTAGCCAGAAGATATGACATATAAAATAAGTATAGTATATCCACTAAAAATAGTCATTATATTAGCACAGCTTGCTTTAATTGTTTTCTTTTCCGTGCTTGCAGTTTGCGAGTATGGAGAACTTTCAAGAGGAGTTTAAGGATATAAATCAAGAGAAGCAGATTTCAAGACTCCACCAAATGTTGGCTCCGCATCTGCTCAGAAGTATTAACCAAAAATCTTACTAAAAAGTTTTCGTTTGAAGTCTCTCACCAAGTGACCATGGTGAATCTTGGTTTTGTTATTTCAGGGTTAAAGAAAGACGTGCTCAAGGATAAGATGCCCCCAAAGAAGGAGCTCATTTTGCGTGTTGATCTGAGCAGCCAGCAAAAAGAAGTGTACAAAGCTGTTATTACCAATAATTATCAAGTCTTGACAAAGAAACGAGGTGCTAAAGTAAGTTTTGTGGATATCATTTTGGTTTGGGAACCTTTTAGATTGTATTTGGTAGGATAATTGTGTTGGTTAAAATGTTTCAGATATCTAACGTGCTAATGGAATTACGCAAAATTTGCTCTCATCCGTATCTGTTAAAAGACGTTGAGCCAAGACTTGAAGACGCAAATGAAGCTTTTACGTAACATTTCATCACAAATCTTGACGTATTGATTCCCTTTTTAGTATTTTGTTGAGTTTTTTGTGCTGACTTTTGCTTGAACTTTTATTAATTGTTCTAAAGAAAACTCTTGGAAGCTTCTGGAAAGTTGCAATTGTTAGACAAAATGATGGTCAAACTCAAAGAGCAGGGGCACAGAGTGCTAATCTATTCACAATTCCAACTCACGCTTGACCTTTTCGAAGATTACTGCAGTTTCAAGGTAGCCTAATTTGCTATATCTATGTGTCGTCGACCTATTTACTTGTTCAGTTGGTATTGTTGCTATGCAAATGTCTTGCGATACAAATCTTTTCCTTCCACTCAAAAGTTTACTTTTTTTATATATCTTGAGACGCAAGGAACAGTAACATAGTGATTACCAGAGCTACTTGGCTATATACTTTCTTTTATATCTTGCTTATTATGCAGTTAAGGAAAGTTCTTTTCATTTTTCAGAGTTGGAATTATGAACGGATTGATGGAAAGGTCGGTGGAGCTGAGAGGCAAGCACGCATAGATCGGTTTAATGCAGAAAACTCTAACCGGTTCTGTTTTTTGCTCACTACAAGAGCTGGTGGAATAGGAATAAACCTTGCAACAGCTGATACAGTCATCATTTATGACAGGTTTGAGTTCCAATATCTGTTTGATGAAATGATAAAAAGCTTTGTTGGAAATATGTTTCCAAAATAAAGTGTTTTTTTTGGATCTTCTAAGTTAATAGCAGAAATATATTGTAGAGGCATGGAAGATGGTTTTGATGTATTTATTGACATGTTTTTCACTGGTTTTATTGTAGTGATTGGAATCCTCATGCTGATCTCCAGGCTATGGCTAGAGCTCATCGTCTTGGCCAAACAAATAAGGTTATTTTTTCATGGCGTCAATGTGGTATCATCGACTTGCTATTTCATTCTTTTTCCATGTCACTGATTAAGCCTATATTTTCTTCTGTAGGTCATGATTTACCGGCTGATTCACCGAGGTACGGTGGAAGAACGGATAGTGGAGATTACTAAGAAGAAGATGCTTCTAGAGCATCTCGTAGTGGGGAATATGGAAAACCCAAATCTTCGGCAGGTATGAATTTATTGTTTACATGCTTATTGGTTCTTACTGCGACAAGGTTTAATGACTGTTTCTTTCCCTGTAATTTAGGACGAGTTAGATGACATCATCAAATATGGTTCTAAGGAGCTTTTCTCTGAAGAGAATGATGAAGCAGGGAAGTCTGGAAAAATCCATTATGATGATGCTGCTATTGAAAAGTAAGATATTCTTTTGCTTTCTTTGTTTTCACTTTCTTAGTGATTCTACTTTAGTAGCTCAAGGCATTTCATGGAATGCTCATGATTTATATCCACCTTTTCTTCTGCAGGTTGCTTGACCGTGATCATGTAGATGCTAAGGAGGTCTCACTGGATGATGAGGAGGATAATGGTTTCTTAAAGAATTTCAAGGTTTTCTTCTTTCTCTTTCTCTGTTTACTAGTTTTTTTTTTGTTTCTTCTGGATGAGTGGTTATTGATCAGTTGCTTAAGGTTCATATAAATTTCCTTCGAATATGTGAAGAAGTGTTGAGAGAGTAATAATTACATGGATCTGCTATAAAAATTATCTTGTTTTGTGCATGCATACACATCTTTTTTGTTCCCCTGCAATTAAGTTATATACTGATACATATATTTAGTGGCATTAACCCCAAATATAATTTCTCTTTTTGATGTTATGTGCTGTATATATATTAGGTGGCCACTTTTAAGTATATAGATGACAATGAGGCTGCAGCATCAGAGGAGGCACAAGCTATAGAAAACAAATCTTCAGATAGAACAAGTCATTGGAAAGAGTTGCTAAAAGACAAATATGAAGTGCAACAAGCCGAGGAGCTCAATGCTCTTGGAAAGAGGAAGCGAAATGGCAAGCAGGTATACTCTTCTTGATCCAACCTCTTTAGAATCGTTTCATATCCTTTAGCAAAGATGTTCTTATTCATCTTTTTGCTAATTTTATTAGGTGATGTATGCTGAAGAAGATGATCTTGATGGTTTAGAAGGGAACTCTGATGAGAAGGAGGATGATTATCTTGATGATTTAGAAGTGATCTCTGATGAGAAGGAGGAAGCAGATGACGCCGAGCCAACTGTTGTTAAAGCAGCTCGACAGAGAAAGCCGAGGACGGTTACAAAGCCTTACAGAAAAAGGAATCGCGGTACTATAATTTTCCAAATATAGCATTGACGATAATATTTTTTTGTTGTAAGATAAATCGGAGTTACCTTTGATAGAAGGCGAAGGGAAATCTTTCGAGGTGCTAGGTTTTAACAGGGCTGAAAGGGAAATCTTTTTACGTACGTTTAAGAGGTATATCTTCTTTCTAATAAGGTCTTCTTCACAAAAAATGAAAATAATAATGTCGTCTCTCAAAGCATCATAGTGTATCTAAGTGTCTCAAAGCAACTTTTGTAGGTATGGAGCTGGAGACTTTGATTGGAAGGAGTTTATTCATCCCTTACATATGAAGACCTTTGACGAGATAAATAAGTAATGATTTAAGCCACTTATGCTCTTATTTCCAGCTGCTTTACAAAAACCAATAGTTTTTCATTAACACTTGTTAAATTTGTTGTTTCTTAGGTATGGAATATTGTTTTTGCAACACATTGCCGAAAACTCTAACAATAATTCTACAACTTTCTCAGGTATTTTTCTGTTTAGATATATCCATTTGCTTATTTCTGTTATCCTATTTTTAAGTTATTACCGCAATGGTCTCTGCAGATGGAGTTCCGAAAGAAGGGATAAGAAGTGACGAGCTACTAATGAGCATGACTTTTATGATGCTATTAAAGGAGAAGGTAAGCCTACCATTTTCCAGTGTCGATAGAATTTAAACAGTTAGTTATTAGCACTAGTAACCGTGGTCATAACTTGTGTTGAACCAAAACTTGAGAAGATTCATTGCATTCTTTCCTAGCTTTTTAAAAACATTTTTGGCTTTTGCCTGTGGTCCGCTCCTGTTTGTTTGAGCTCACTTCTCAATGTTTGATGTGACAGTGTCAATTTTTGGAGGACCATCCGACAGCACCCGTTTTCCGTGACTACAGCATCAGAAAGTACAATTTGAGAAGTGGAGCATTTTCTAAGGAAGAACATGATAGGATATTGATTCCTGCTGTTGCCAAGTAAGAACTAAGAACCTTTCAAAGATATCCTTACTTGAATTTTTCTCTCTTGTTTGTTTGCTCACATGCATGTTGCTTCCATTCTTGAAACTTGGTAAAAATATAGGCATGGATATGGAAACTGGACGGCCATCGTTGAAGACGAAGAGATAGGGTTCCAAGAGGTTGCCTGCAAAGACCTGAATATCCCTTTACCTTACACAAATGCTGAAAATTCTCTTAAAAGAATTCGCGACCATGTGGGAAAACGGTTTAAGAAGATGGAGGATGCGATCAAGTATGAGTACACAGTACGTAACATTTTGTGCCGACTCACTAATGTCAATCTTTTGTCTTCTCATGTTACTACTACATTGTTCATCTATATTGATACTTGGTTGCAGGAAAATGTACATAAGGAACAAGCAGAAGCTAGAAGAAAGGTGATCGATACAGCGGGACCGAGCTTTGTAGCTGCAGACAAAGAAATGCTTGATGAACTGCCTAAGAATGATCCCATCAGTATGTGTCGTGATACGTTTCTACAGTTACAAATGGATAGATTTCTTCAGATTTTGGTTCTAACTGAGAAGTTTTCATCTTGCAGTTTCAGAAGAAATTTCTGCAGCTGCCGTAAACAACAAGCAAACTAGGGTTGAAGTGGCTCAACCATACAATCAGGTAACACTTTTCTCTTTTCGCGGGTAGTTACATTAAGAACCCATATTAACATCATATCTCTCTCTGTCTCCACACATTTCCAGAGTGTTAATTATGTGAACTCAGGGATGTCATTCGAGACATATTTAAATATTCAACCGCTGACTCGAATGCTGAGGGAGAGCGTTATACCTCTGAAACGTATCAATGAAAGAATAAGTAGGAGCTTAAGCGCCGGGACAGATCAAGATGTTGAGATGAAGGACTTGGTTGAAGAACGAAGCATTGTGAAGGAAGATGATGTTAAGATGGATGCAGCGGATAACGTCATTGTGTTGGATTGATTCATACATCAAGCATCATTGTTACTTCTTTCATTACTGTTTGGGAGTTGGCTGAATTTTAATTACTTTTCTCAATTTAGCAGAGATGGGCTAAATTAAGTTACCTTTTACTGAATTTGTTTGCATATTTATCTTGGAACAACCTAATATAATTGCTATCAGTTCTTGAGTTGCAGAGTATCTTTTAATCATATTTGTCTCTTTATAGTTTCTTAAGTATAAAGCGTATATGAACCAAAATAGAACCAGATCTTATACTCTGTTTAGTAAAAGTTTCAATTTAACTAGTAAAATCTCTAGCTTGTGATAACAGAATCCTATTCAATCATCGACAATGATCCAACAGTGGTTCTCGCACTAATCTCCTACTTTCGGCTCAATGATTTACTAACTCGTTGCTCAACCTTGAAGACTCTAGAAGCCATGGGAAATGCTTCAGTTTCATCAGGATGGGCTTCTCTTCCCTAGTTGGGCCTTCTATTGTCTTCTTGTTAATTTATATTTTGTAGATTTGTTTTGTGTTCTTGTTAATTTGTACATTTGTTTTTGCTAGCCTGTTAAAAATCAAAAATAATAATTTTTAATAGAAAAAATCAAATTAATTAGGATATATTTTGTTACTAAATTTCTTAAATTAAGATAAGAAAAACTCTAGTTCATCGACAAATGTTAAAATTTTGTGACATTTTGATAAGAACTGTAATCTAGTGAATATAATTACAACACGGTCACACATGAACCGCACCAACGTTACATATATAGTTTTTTTTTTCTTCTTAATTTTAGTTTAAATCAGGGCCACACCACAATAACTGTTTCACTTAATTTGCCAGTCATACATACTTTATTAGTTAATAATATGTCAATATCCATAATTAAAACGTTGACCTCTTAAAAAATCTAACAAAGACAAAGTTTGGGCCACTTGTCTCTAAAGTATTGGAAAACTAAGTAAACCATCTTCATACTATTGGTCACAAGCAAATCTCTTTCCAATTTGAACGGACGACTAATTTTGTTTGTGGTCAAGATAATGTTAATTTTTTTCAAAAAATCTGAATCAATGAATCTACTCTTTTTTCCTTCTTCTTTTATACCTTTTTCATACTTTCCATTTTGAATGCTTCTTCCATATTAATAGATTTTTTTTATTATAGTTTCATTTATTGTTTTCAGACAATTATCTTTAGATACTAACGATATAATTAATCTTTTTTTTTTTGGTCAACCCATTCAGAAATGAATCTTAATTAAAAAAACTTTAAATTATTTCTTTCCCAAATATGTATATTATTAATGTTACTTTAAATGTAAATGTAAATATAAATGTATAGGTTGACCAGTGTCAAGGAACTTAATAAATCACATCAACTTTTTTTATAAATAAAATAACCTTTTTGTTTTATGATATTTACAATTTGTTATTCACTGTTGGTACTTTAATAATTTAACTTACATCATTACCGAACTTCTCATTGACATATCAAATTGCCGCGAAATCTTAACGGTTTTCGTTACCCTTGCCATTCACAAAACCACTAATACTCACTTCTATAAATTTGTGACAACCACAACAGCATCCGGCACCCCCTTCTGGTTACAAATTAATTCATCTTTACACTGAGATTGGCAAAAAAGGTAGAGTTATCTCCATAAACAAAATTAAAAAGATCATATGACCACTCCCTCTCTCTATATAAAATCATAAATAGACGTCTTAGTCGTATCCGTAAGATAAGAAGGACCCTCTTGCGTTTTAGCTCCTTTTGCATTTGCTTCATTTCGTATACGCTCCTCCTTCGTCTTAGATTTTCTAAAATATTTCGTTGCACTTGATCCTCTTGTTTTTTTCATTTTTTTAAGGTAGATTATTGTTATACGATTTATCTAAATATTTATGAATTTACTGACCGAAAATATTGTTGTGGTTTTTTCATGCAGAGAAATGGCTAATTGGGTGCAAAGCTGGCTTCGTCTACGAACCGGGCCAGATCCAGTTAATACAGAAGACGATTTCGATGAAGACTTTGTTCAACAACAAGTTGAAAGAACAGTCGGGAGTAACCAGGTATGTCTTTGTTCAGATAAATCTCCTTCGAATAAGTGATAAAGTGTTGAGAGAGTAATATATAATTAATTACATGGTTGTGCCACAAAATCATCTTGTGTGCATGCATATATATACACCTTTTTGTTTCCTGGAATTAAGTTATATATTGATATTTAGTGGCATAAATTCCATACATAATTTCTCTTTTTGATGTTATGTCCTGTATATATATTAGGTGGCCAGTTTTGGGTATATAAATGAAATGAGGCTGCAGCATTAAAGGAGGCACAAGGAGTAACTGCAGCATCAGAGGAGGCACAAGCTATAGAAAACAAATCTTCAGATAGAACAAGTCATTGGGAAGAGTTGCTAAAAGACAAATATGAAGTGCAACAAGCCGAGGAGCTCAATGCTCTTGCAAAGAGGAAGCGAAACGGCAAGCAGCTGGTATACTCTTCTTGTTCCAACCTCTCCAGAATCGTTTCATATCCTTTAGCAAAGATGTTCTTATTCCTCTTCTTGTTAATTTTATTAGGTGATGTATGTTGAAGAAGATGATCTTGATGGTTTAGAAGTGACCTCTGATGGGAAGGAGGAAGATTATCTTGGTGGTTTAGAAGTGACCTCTGATGAGAAGGAGGAAGCAGATGACGCCGAGCCAACTGTTGTTAAAGCAGCTCGAAAGAGAAAGCCAAGGACGGTTACAAAGCCTTACAGAAAAAGGGCTCGCCGTACTATTCTTTAATTATAACATATATTTCCCAATATATCATTGAGACATCATTGGTGTCAAAAGGATGTCAATGCTTAACTTTTTTTTAATCTTTTTTCTGTAAGGTCACTCAGGGCCAAGACCTTTGATGGAAGGCGAAGGGGAATCTCTCAAGGTGCTGGGTTTTGACAAAGATGAAAGGAAAAGATTTTCGTATACGTTTATGAGGTATATCTTCTTTCTGATAAGGTCTCATAGAGAAAAATAATGTCGTCTAAATTTGTGCACAGTGCACTGGTGTCTCTCAAATTAAAACATCAGAATTGTATCCTCAGTATCTTCAAAACAAATTTTGTAGGTACGGACTTGACAACAATGATTGGAAGAAGTTTATTCCTTTCATTCCTCGCTTCAAGTTCAAGACCTTTGACGAGATAAAAGCGTATTTATGCTCTTCTCTTATCATTTGTTCTTTGCAAAGAACCAATATTTTTTTCACTAACTACTTCTTGTTTGTTTCTTAGTTATGGATTACTCTTTCTCAAGCATATGTCCGAAGATATTGGAGATAGTTCTCAAACGTTTTCTGGTGATTTATAACTTATCTCTTTTCATTTGTTTGTTGCCCTTTTTACATAAATCAATTGTTTTTTTTATTGGTATCTTATGATTTCTGCAGATGGAGTCCCTATAGAAAATGACAAACCTGACGATGTACGTGTCAGGATTGCTCTTCTTTCGCTATTTAAGGAGAAGGTATAACAACACTTGGTTATTTCTGCTTCATATATAAATATTTACCATGACTTCCAAATCTTTTTTAATCTTTTCACTTTTGGTCTGTGGTTTCTATAAGCTTCTTGTTTGATATAAAATTGTGTTTGTGCCGCTATTGTTTGTTTGAGCTTAATACTAAGTTTTTGATGTGACGACAGTGTAAGTATTTAGAAGACAATCCTACAAAAGATGTTTCCCCTGCCCACATCTACCGATCGTTCCAGTCAAAACAAACATTTTGGCAGAAAATCGAATATGACAAGATACTGGTCCGTGGTGTCTTCAAGTAAGAACCCTTCAAAGATGATCCTTACATGCAATGTTTTCACTCGCTTGCTCCTATGTTGTTTTAACCTTGTGAAAACTTTATAAAATGTAGGCATGGGCATGGATCATGGCTGAAAATCATTGATGATGAAGAATTCAGGCCGGTCGAAGAGGCTCTCTGCAGACGTTGGGGCTACCCTTTCCCTTACAAAAGTTTGTCTGGTGGTGAACAAACAGACAGTAGTCTGATTAACGAAACTGGTATGGCGGAGAATAATAATGCTGCTGTTGACAAAGGTCTAATAAAGATTATTCGGGGAAAATTAAGTGACAAAGTGAGAAGACGGGTTACGGTTCTGGAAGCCGCGCTGATGCAAGAGTACGCAGTACGTAACGTTTTTGTGCTGACGACTCACTATTATTAATCATTTTTTGTCTTCACTTGTTACTTGCTACATTTGTTCATCTCTATAGATTTTTGGTTGCAGGAAAATATAGAGAAGCAACAAGCAAAAGCAGGAACAAAGGTGACGGATACAGCGGGAACAAGCTTTGTAGATGCGGACAAAGAAATGCCTGATGGACTGCCTAAGAATGATCCCATCAGTATGTGTCGTGATAAGATTCTACAGTTCCAAATGGATAGATTTCTTCAGATTTTGGTTCTAACAGGGACGTTTTAATCTTGCAGTTCCAGAAGAAATTTCTGCAGCTGCCGTTAACAACAAGCAAGCTAGGGTTGAAGTGGCTCAACCATACAATCAGGTAAACACCTTTCTATTTTCGTTGATATATAGTTACATTAAGAACACATTTTAACTTATCTCTCTCTCCGCACATTTCCAGAGAGTTAATGAGAACTCAAGGGAGTCATTCCAGACATATTTCAATAATCAACCGCTGACTCGAATGCTGAAGGGGAGTCATTCCAGAAGCGCCGGGACAGATCATGATGTTGAGATGGATGCAGCGGATAACGTTATTGTGTTGGATTGATTCATACATCAAGAATCATTGTTACTTCTTTCATTACTGTTTGGGAGTTGGCTGAATTTTAATTACTTTTCTCTATTTAGCAGAGATGTGCTAAATTAAGTTACCTTTTGCTGAATTTGTTTGCATACATTTATCTTGGAACAATCTAGTTTGATTTATCAGTTCTTGAGTTGCAGAGTATCTTTTAATCATATTTGTCTCTTTATAGTTTCTCAAGTATAAAGCTGACATATGACCAAAATAGAACCAGATCTATACTCTGGATATGTTTAGCAATAGATTGAAACTGAAATTATGATTATCGTGTTTTTTCATTGGATAAGTATAGTTGAACTAGATTGAAACTACTACTCTTGATCAAATATGCACACACAACTTGAAATAAATCCAAACACCATCGAGCTCAAAGAAAAAGTTTTGCCACTGATATCTTTGTTAATGCCAAAACTAATCATTTCATGTCTTTTGTTTTAAAAAGATTTCATGGTTGATGATCATCTTCTTTTAAGTGAACCAAATAAATGTCTTTTGAGCTCTCCCAAAACCCAAGACACATACTGTATGTATAGTTATATAACGTATTGATTTCTCTAATTTAGATATACATGGAAAGAACATTCCCTAACCATATCATTTAGGTTGGATTTGATCGCATTTATTTTTGTAGTCTTCGCTTTGATAAAGATATAGTAATCAAATTAAGAAACAAAATAAATAGAAATGGGAAATACAAAAAGAGAAAAGAGGAAAAGAGAGGAGCTGCAGAAAACAGGGAAAATGGTGGGAAAGAGGAGACAAAAGAGAGGCTTTAAATCCACGCTTACTCCAACTCCCAAACATATACCTACTTCTCCACTCTTTTCCACTTTTACTCTTTTATACATTTACTCATCTTAGAGTAAAATATACTATTATACCTATAATACATTATACATATACAAATTTTACTTTGCATATACAATTTAAATGGAGTAGTTAATAATGATCTAAATCTGTATAGATGCACATAGTAGCTTCTTGAATTCAATGTATAAGACTAATTCTCATATACAGCTATATACATGCATACACGTGTTTTACGCATTTCAGTCCGTACGTTTCGTGTATATACGGTAAAGATAGTTGGATATACATATGTATGTTTCAAAGTGATATACACCGAAGGGACAAGCCAGGCTGTGATGCTTCCTAAATTCAGGCTTCCTTCTTACGAATGGGAACTTTTATTTTTAATTTTCTTTATGTGGCCGAATAATCAAAGATAGTGGAGTAATAAATATTTAGAGGCAATTATTGATTAGTGTCCTTTCTCCTTAAATTGTTTGGTTTTTGGTCCGTAACGAGATTTTATTTTCTGTGTGTATGTGAACTACTAATTATAAACATGATGAACACTAAAAATAAACGGAAGGTTTCTTTGGTTTGAGTTTGGCGTCTGCATTTACATGTTGTAGTAATATTTACAGTACTAAAGATGTGACTTGTTTCGTAATTTTTTTTTCATGTACGTAAACGCATATATTGTGTTGAAACAACACGAGGCTATAATGAAGACAACTGTAGTTGCTTTTTATCTGCAACAATAGTTATATTTGACCTTTGATGTAATAAGTTTTAAAAGAAAAAAAAAAGTTCATGATAAGGTCTTAGGGAAGATAGCATCCCCGTGATGGAGGTCGTAGGGTTTGTATGATTGTGTACAGTCTTTTCATTTCACCTAGCAATTGACACATTGTGCAAGTGTTAGACAGATTATACTTAGGATATATTCACACCGCATTATCAACCAAAATATATGTATTACTTCTATACTAGACTTGTTTTCTTCAGAAAATTTAGCTTAATGAACACATAAAGAAAATAAAAAGTAAAAACTCTTCTTGTATCATGTTTTTTGTCTCCTAATATTTCAAAATAAATTCATGTGTGTGTGAACCTAATTTAAAGCCTATGCCAAAGAGCACATTATAGGCTTTTGCTTTTCTATATCACAATAGCATAAAATATGCAAAACGGAGGTATCTTTACAATCATTTGTATTCGAATTTAAATAACAAAATGATAAAACACGACCAATAGTAAGGAAAAGATAAGTAGTGTTGAAACTAATCATCCTCAAGTATAGAGCACTTCCATGAAAATTAGATTATTAATAAAAATAAAAATAAACCCCCATAACTATCTCAAGAGACACATAGAGTGGCTCCTTGGCATAAGATTAAGCTCCTTTAGTGTATCTTCTCGTATATATATAGGCATTACACATCTTACTTATTACATTCACACACACCCACATTTTACATTCTACTCTTAAACACATGCACATGTTAATGGCTACACGTATCGATATAATCCAAAAGCTTAATGTATATCCAAGGTTTCAAAACCATGACAAGAAGAAACTAATCACTCTCTCCAATTTGGACCGTCAATGTCCTTTACTCATGTACTCGGTCTTCTTCTACAAGAATACCACAAGTCGTGACTTTGACTCCGTCTTCTCCGACCTGAAACTCGGGCTGGAGGAGACTTTGTCTGTGTGGTATCCCGCGGCAGGGAGACTGAGTTTGGACGGAGGTGGCTGCAAGCTTAACATCCGGTGTAATGATGGTGGGGCAGTCATGGTGGAGGCGGTGGCGACAGGTGTCAAGTTGTCCGAGATTGGTGATTTGACTCAGTACAATGAGTTATATGAGAATTTGGTTTACAAGCCTTCCTTTGATGGTGATTTCTCTGTGATGCCTCTTGTTGTTGCTCAGGTAAAATTCTTTTCTCAAGAATTGTGAATTATTACCTGTAAAAATGTTAGTATTCTATGTTACTATGTATATATATATCAAGATTTAATTATATACGTGTACCTCACTAGATCTAGATGTCTAAAGTTTTCATCAATACGATTCCTGGCCAGTTGGATTAAGCCTAAGCACAAACATTTCATTAGCTGAGTTAACATATAATAAGGAATTTTGAGATCAAATTCAAATTAGAACATACATACATTCTAGCAAACCTTTACACGCAAATATCTACGTCCATATAAATGAAATTATATTTTTTTAAAAAGATATAATATACTTTTACTATAATTAAAGATTGGATGGATTTTTAATTTATGTGTATGCTAAGCTAAAGTGATTATTTGTAAGAATCACTAAATTTATAAAAGAGCATTTTAATATATTTTTTCAAAAAAGATATGAAACGCCTAAAATTATTTGATGATATATCGATGTATAATAAATGTAGGTGACAAGATTTGCATGTGGAGGTTACTCAATAGGAATCGGTACAAGCCACTCACTATTTGATGGAATCTCAGCTTACGAATTCATTCACGCGTGGGCTTTCAACTCTCACATTCACAACAAATATTCCAATGCCAAGATTACTAGTAAAAAGGATAATCTGGTCATCAAACCGGTTCATGATCGAGGAAATCTACTGTTGAACCGGGACGCTATCCGAGTAACCAATGCTGCAGCCATTTGTCATTTGTACCAGTTGATCAAACAGGCGATGATGACCCATCAGGAGCAAAACCGTAATTTTGAATTGCTCGACTCTGGTTTTGTGATCAAAACGTTCGAGCTTAATGGAGAAGCGATAGAAAGCATGATGAAGAAATCACTAGAAGGGCTCTTGTGCACCTCCTTCGAGTTTCTTGCTGCTCATTTGTGGAAGGTAATTTCAATAAATTTATTTTACAAATTGCTGCTTTCACTTTTCACTAATCACTAGAAGGGTTCTTGTGACCCTCCTTTAGGTTTGCGTTTTAAAATTTTCAAAACATTTTATGATGAATATTTTTAAAATTTATAGTACGAATTAAAAAATTACAAGAAAGTAAGAAACATTAATATTAATCGTATTATATAATTTTGCAGGCAAGAACAAGGGCTTTAGGGTTGAGGAGAGACGCCATGGTGTGTTTACAATTCGCGGTGGACATAAGGAAGAGGACGGAGTCGCCGCTGCCAGAAGGTTTTTCCGGCAACGCCTACGTGCTTGCCTCGGTGGCTTCCACCACCAGAGAATTACTCGAAGAACTAACACTCGAGTCAATAGTCAACAAGATCAGAGAAGCCAAGAAGTCAGTTGACCAAGATTACATCAACTCTTACATGGAAGCACTTGGAGGTAGTGATCAAAGTAATGACGGAAATCTCCCTCCTCTCAAAGAGCTAACCCTAATCTCCGACTGGACAAAAATGCCATTTCACAATGTTGGCTTTGGCAACGGCGGCGAGCCAGCGGATTACGTGGCACCATTGTGTCCACCGGTGCCACAAGTTGCTTATTTCATGAAGAACCCTAAAGATGCTAAAGGTGTTCTTGTGAGGATTGGTTTGGACCCACGAGATCTTAATGATTTTACAAATCATTTCCTTGATTGCTAATATATTAGCTGGTGATAATTAATCAAATGAGTAGAATGTTTGTAACTTACTTATTTTGTGTTAGTATATAGTATGAATATGATGATGGCTCCTCTATATGCATGCGTGTGCGATAAAGACACTTTATTGTAATTGGGTTATGATGATGTATAATTTAATGACATCTCTCTGCTTTGTATTTGTCGTTTTCACTTTTATTTTTCGTGATAGGCTTTATTTGCTTCCTGCATTTCTGGATAAATAATTATAAAGTTATATGTTTCTTTGTAGACTTTTGTCTTAAGGTCGCCAATGTTGGTGGTTGACACCTAAGCCAAGGTTATTGGGCATATGGGGCCGATTTAGGCTGGTAGTACAATGATTTGTACTACTTAGATTTTAACTTTATTTTGTACTTAGACTGTTAGACACCAAGACTTTGCCATCCTCTTCAAGACATCTTAACATTAGTAGCAAAGAGAGAGGGCACTTTGAATTTTATTTATGGATTTTGGATCTTCCAAAGTTGCTCAAATCATTGGGGAAGATGTAAAACAAGAGCTTACAGTTTCATTACAAAGAAGAGAGAAGAGACAGAACCAAAAGATAATAATAATTGATTGTGTCTGAATAAAACAGTTTCTCAAGCTGACAAGGAAAAGGGAAAATAGGGTTTCTCATAGGCATGTTCAGAGTGAGCTAAACCATCCAAATCCCAATCACCTTCTGAGAATTCAGATTGGCTCTGTTCCTGTTGCATTCAAAGAGACAATCTTCAGAAATCTTCAAGTGAAAAAGGAAGCAAAGGAAATGGTTTTATTTTATACCTGTGTCATTAAGGAGTTGACTATATCATCTAAGGAACCAGCATCAGAAGCCATGAAACCACTCTGTAGCTTCTGTTGTCCCATGAGTAAACCTTCGTTTGGATTGCTACTTCTAAACAGTTGAGCTTCTGTCATTGGACCTGAGTTGTTTGTAGGCTGCTGATTCATCTGTAATGGATAAAAGAAGTCTGTTTGTGCAGCATTTGTGGATCTGAAATCCGTGTTTCTGCAGAAAGATGTCGTATTTGTATCCAGGTTTTGGTTTATTAGCGGACTGGCTGAGTCGCAGAACGCATTCCATTCCAAGTTGTCAGGTTTTGAATGAACATCACTCTGTGGAATGTTGGTTGACAATACAGTGTTTGACCAATGTTCTTGACGCTTGTTCATCTCGAAGTGAGGAGAAAATCCTGGCGATGATGACTGCGGGTGACCCTCGAGAAGTAAGAGATTATTGGGAGCAACCATTATAGAGTTTTGTTGTGAGGTAAAGCTTGGAAAAGCCTTGTTGATGTTGTTGTTGATCTGCAGCTCTTCTAGTTGCGGAAGTGGCAATCCCTGAAGTGTGTTTCCTCCATTATTGTGGTTACGAGGAAACGATGATGAGACTGGTTGGAACATTTCTCCTGCAAAGGAATTTAGACGACCAAGATTCCTATTTGAAGGGTAATGTCTCATCATTGTGGCTCCACCATGAAACTGACCGGATCCAACAGGTATTCCACGGTGGTGGTAGAAGCCGCCAAGTCCTTTGTGAGAACTCATTTGCATCAACTGTGACTCAATGGCCGCCCTGGTAGCTTGTTGATTGGCTTCATCAGACATCTTTTTCAAAGCAACGCGGAATTTCTGCAACCAAAACACATTGCAATTGTCTTTAACGGAATAATATTAACACTAACAAACCAAATCAAAAGAATCATACTCTAACAGTCTAACTCTCACCTGAAGGTGGCTTGCAACATTTTCTCTAGTGAGTTTGTCAACATTCATCAGATCAAGAATCTTTTTTGGTACAGCTTCTGCATCATCAATACTTAAATCAGAACATGACTCACAGCTAATTGAAAACTAGAGGTAGAGAGATCAAGAAACATTACTCTCAACTCCCAAATGATCAACAGCTGCTAGGAATTTGTTGTGCAGCTCATGCGTCCAAAGAACACGAGGTTTCTTTTGTGCCGTTGGATCATCGTTTTCATTCCCTCTTTCTTCCTCTTCCTCCTCTTCATACTGTTCTTTACGTTTTCTGTTTGCTTTATCAGAATTTGCTGCACCATTACTCACACTGCTCTTGTTCTTCTTAAGTTTGCTCTTTCTCACCACGTGTTGCCATATGTTCTTGAGCTCCTCAATTCGAACCGGCTTAAGCAGATAGTCGCAGGCACCGTGCTTAACTCCTTTCATCACATACTTTGGATCGCTGTGCGCAGATAACACTGCAAGAATCAATCATCATATTAAAAAATCACGTAGTCAAGTCGGTCTAAAGATCAAAACTTTCTCTAGGAACTATGAAAAGCTCGATGGAATCAAACGAACAAGAACAAGGAAAGCTTCATACTTATGACAGGTAAGTCCATTTCAAGACCAACAAGCTCAAGCAGCTTGAAACCATCCATGTCTGGCATGTCAACATCGCTAATAACGAGATCAAATTTGTTCTTGTTCTCCCTCAACAACTCCAATGCGGTCTGTGCCTGGTTCGTTGTTGTAACTGCACATTATAATAGTTACAATTAACCACAAAGTCTCAGTTTTTACTCATTCAAAAAAAGTAAAGTAAGAACCAATGAGCTCTGTGACACAAGTGGAGCAATCAAATATGTAAGAATTCCCCAAAGTCTCAATTTTTACAGAACAAGAGACTGTTTCAAATCCAACGACCTCAAAAGCAAGAACCAATGAGCTTTGAAACACATGTTAAGCAATAAAATCTGAAGCATGGATTTTTAAAAGTAAAAAAAATATGCAGAGAGTGAATCTAGCTAAATAATCTTAATTGATTCTTTAAGCTCGTCTTTAAAAACATATAATCTAGAGAGGAATCGACTTATGGTCTTATGACAAGAAACGAATCTGAGGCTAAATTTTGTAGCCAAATCCAAAATCTAGAAAACATCAAGAAATTGGTAAAAAAAAAAAAAACAAGGAGAGTAAGAAGGAACCAAACCATGGTATTGGCAGCGATGAAGCAAAGTCTGGAGAATACGGAGACAAGTCTGGTCATCGTCAACAGCAAGAACTCTCATCCCCACCGGAAACTGGTCCAAGACTTCAATTTCTTGTTCCATAGTCATCGTCGTCAGGGATTAGGAATTGAAGTAGAAGAACAGAGTAACACACAACGTTAGGATATTATTACTAGAGAGAGAGACAAAAGTTTTCTGGCAGAGCAAAAGGAGGAAGATGGCAAAAGAGAATCTAAGCCTATATATCGTTGGTTTCTGAAAAAACTGTGATGATCTTCAAGACTGCCCAATTAACTCATTTATGGAATTTTCTTTTCCAAATTTTTTATCATTTCTGGCAAAGTTTTTTCGTTTTTTCTTTTGACATAAAAAAAAACAAAAAACATTTTCAGAAGAGAATCTCTGAGAAAATTCAGTGGAACCGATCGGTCATTTAAGCGTGATATTCACGCGCCACTTTTTTTAATCGGTTTGGCTTCTTTTGACTGTGGGAATAATATTTTTTGTTTAGTGATAATTAATTGAAAAGGCAAGAGGATTAGAAATATTTTAAAATGGATAAAAATGAGAAAGTGTTTACGTAGATGATTCTGCATATCATGTAATTAAGTTAAGAGATTTGTTTTTGATATTGTACTAAGTATTATTCAAGGCAGGAAATAGAATTTGAGTTATTACCATAACTTCAAAAATAATTGAATTCTTTCCTAAATCTATGTCTTACGGATTAAATTGACAACTAAGTTGAGTATATCAAAAAAAAAAAAAAAAAAAATTGAGTATAACATAAACGGGTTTACCATAGTAGTTAGTGCAAATTATGGTATTATGATTTTAAAATATGTAAAGGAAAAAAAAGACAGGCTTTAGTGAGAGCATGCATGGTGAAGGTTGGGAAGTGCGAGACACGCGTGACCGTGGTTCATGGCTTTTTCGCTTATCTCGTACAGGTTCAGAAAGATTTAGCAAATTAAGTATCCCATAATAAACAACGACCAATAATGGCTAATGTCGATATTATTCAAACCTGAGACAGACTATTTTTTTAACGTCAGAAAGACTTTTAAAATGTACATCATTACTTGGATAATATTACACTCTTACCATATGAGATTAATTTTAGGATTATAATGAAGAAACACATGTTATAATGGTTCACCATGTTTATAAAACATTGAAGTCAACCAATTAAACTCTTAGCACGATACTTATCACCAGCCAATGTATCGTACGCTCGAATTAAACTTTGAAGTCAACAAAGAAAATTGCTGTCACAAGTTAACATGCTTACAGTATATTAGGAAAAAAAAATGTTTACGTAGAAAAAGGATGGACGCTTATGTTTCATCATTGTATTATTCATTGAATTTAGTTGTTAACTACAAATTTAATATTTATTTATTTGAATGCCCGTTTAAATTTAGTAAATTATATTTATATAACTTTGAAAAGATAAAAATCATAAAATAAAAAAAGTAAGAATTTCTTGGAGTTGAGTTCCATCCACATCCTCACCCTACAAGCTCGGTGGATGCAAAATAAGATCCCAATGATTTTATTATAGTTTATTAATCTAATTTTGTATTTTGTATTTTGTATGATTTCTTGGATTGACCACGCAGCGTGTTCATTTCAGTGCCTCTCCTTTTCTTATATAAAATAGCTAATTCAGATCAATAATATGTTTTGGCTAGCTTCTTAACAAAAAAAAAAATATTACAATTATGCATCGGTTTTATTAATTTAAATTTATAGGGTATCAATTAGTTTTGTTTTCCAAATTAGAATCAAAAGTTTTAAAATTTCAAAAGTACCACCAGCATAAGGTTTACTAAAATTTTTTGCAAGATCTAGAAAGAGATCCTAAATGACTTATGAATCTAGCCTAAATTTTTAAGAACCTTTTACAAACCTAAAGTAATCTATTTAGTTTCTAAAGAAAATTAATATAAAAGTTGTATCTTAATTGTCTTGTGACAATGCCTTGATAAACCTAGAATAAAAAGAATACAGATCAAGATTTTACTTTTAGAAAAGAACATCAACATATGTTCGATGCAATGCATTGGAAAATAAAAGACAACTTTCGAATACAAATCATTATCATAATCAGCTCTTCCAAAAAAATTTGTATGTGTTAAATAGTTTCAGATGACATTAGAGAGATTAAAGAAATATGGGTATTCTAGAAGATCCATGTTATGCACCAAATCCGTAAAGATTCTACTTCTTAATAAGTGAAGTTATTGGAAGTCACTTGTCATTAGCTACTGTCATTGGCTCATAGTCTCATATATTATACACACATGTATGAGAAAAGAAGATGTCCTAACAGCAACACTTTGGTGTCATGTTTAATTTTAAGAAAAATAATTAAAGAGATAGATGCTTATAAAACTTAATAATACAAAGAAAGAAAATAAGTAACAACAAAATGGATGAGGAAAATAAAAATGAGCCAAAAGGTGAGGTAATCTTGTCTCCCACAAGGGCTAACCACACCGGTCATGAAATATGCTTCTTGTTCGGTTGCTTCCTAATCACTTCCTACTCTATTACTCTTATTAGATTTTCCACATCTAAATAAAACTATGAATATTTTAAAGTCAACCTAGAACGCCAGAACATAGTAGTTACTATTTCATATGGATCAACCATTATTAAGTAATTATTAACTTCCAACAGTTAGCTATGAACGATGGATGGTGCTGAATATGATTAGTTTCATCATGCACCTTCTGTTCGTTTCAATTGATCGAACTTTTGTCAAGATTCTAACTTTTTTTTCTTAAGCTCACACTGTCACACACATTCCGCGGAATTCTTTATAGAGATAATTATGTATTCAGATTTATTTAAACCAAACCAAAAGACATGTTATTCAATATTCACCATCCCGGTGGAGGGTTGGGCCCAAGTTTTATTGTTTATTATTAATTTATTATTATTCATCTAAGGCCCAATTCTAGATTTTGTTTCAGACAAGCAGTCAAAGGCAGCACCAATGTGTAATGCACCTATATAGGTAAAAGTAACTAAAGCCAGTATTTCTACTTTTAAGTGATAACAGTGTAATCAGAAGATGTGAAAACGTCATAAAAATTTCGTGTTTATTGTGCGATGAATGAATTTAGCTTTCTCAACCATTGAATGAGTTCAATCCTATCCTTATTCATCATATATTCATGCAAGAAAAAACAAAGCTCTGAGTCGATTCCTCTTACTCGTAAAAACTCCCGGATCGCTGTCTGAAAATCATACTTCAAATTCCTGCAAAGAAACAAGGAGCACGAGCTTCAGTAGTTGCATTAAAGTAGACAATTTCCTGTAATTGTATCAACAAATTCAAGACTAGTTAAATGCTTCACTCTACATGTAAGTGACTGAAGAAAGCAGAGAGATTTATACCCGAAATTTGGTCCCAGGTAAGGCTGACCAGTGATTTTGTTGCGTCTAAGCTTGTAAAGCTTTTGAATTTCAATACGGTTAGGCCAGACGGAGCAAAGGAACTCGATCTCTTCACTTCCGTCAACCTTGGAAATGTCGACAAGCAAGCTAATGTGAAGACGGACATCGCGCCCTGAAGCATCTAAACCGGTTCTTGGAACAGTCATAAACCCGTCAAACATAGTTGCTTCCATTTTGATATTCTCATCTTCTCCAAACTTCCCTTTCATCACAATGCATTGTTCACCAGGACAATCCTCGACAGAGAACGATTTGAATTCAGTCGCTGGCTGCATTATAGTTTTAAAGTGAAAAAAAAACTCATCAGCATCTCTTCTCTTACCATTTGCTTGAATCTTGAACAAATAAAGTCAAATTCTTGATGAACAAATTGATTCAAATACAGTGATTCTTGTCTTTGTTAATGTCTCCCTCATCAACAGAACAATTGAATTATCGAATACTTCCTTTCGTAGATAACAATTACACAAATCCGAAATCTAAAACTAGCAAAAACATCGGATTCCAGCTGAAAGATTCAGGCTTTAAGGTCTGGGTAGTGATTTATTAACGAAATAAGATAATACCTGATGTGGAGGAGCATAATCGGATTGATACTCGATCTCGTTTCTTATGATCCGAAGGATGTTGGACTGGAAGGGTGATTTAGCTGTCGAGGTGGTGATGTCTCGTGATCGGGGATTTGGTAACATGGATTTACATCGAACCCAAGAAATTAGGGTTCTTGATGAATGAGAAGGAGAAATGCGTGATTTTTGAAGAGTACGGAGCAGAAGAGCCATGGATGTTCGTCGCCGACGTTAGGGCTCTTCCGAGGTTTTCTCTAAATTGGAATTGAACTGAAAAGAGCAGAGCTCCTTGTGGGCCTTTTTGGATGTCCAATAGTCCAATACAAACACTTAATGGGCTTCCGTGAAAAAAAAAATTGTTTTTAAGTTTTTTTTATCACAATGGTTTTAGCAATCTTTTAGATGGTAGTTGTCTCGGAACCGGTGGGTTTCACTTCTTGGACTGGTTGGGTTTGGTTCATGCATACAAGTCACTTCTTCTGATTATTAATCTTTTTTTTTTTTTTGATAATTTTGATAAATAATGTTTGTTTTTATATACCGCATGAATGGTTTACTCCAAGCACGCAGGATTCCGAATCCAGTCCGTCTTAGTTATGTTATGTATTCAACAATATTATGCAAGTTTTTTAAATTGATTTATACAAGTTGAAAGTCACCACCAGGCGAAGTCCAAGGCAGGTCCGACCAATGCATAGATCGAACAAATTCATGAATCAATAAATAATTGAGTTCTAGATTTCTTACAAAACAATTACGTTGACTTAACTCTAAAAGTCTAATATTGGTGACGTTGGTCAGGCTCTGCACTTCACTAGTGAAACAACAAATAATGCATTAATTAACTCGAAAACCCAAATTCATTGCTTGTATACAATAAATGTGTAATGATAGAATAAGAGAAGCTTATATATATATGCATGGATCTTGCAAGATTATGATCAAACACATCATCCAGACTCCAACGAGAATTATAAAAACATACCCGATAAATAAAGTTAAACAATATGTAACTAATAATTACAACAATAAAAATCTTGGATCTAAAATTGAGAATAGTAATCAAAATTTTATTAAATTTTGTTTCTTAGTACTCTTTTGTTTCAATGCATAAATACTTGCTCATGTCATTAATTAATTAAAAAAAAATAGTTTCCTTACTGCTCTTTTTATTCATTGCCTAAATTCTTATTCGTGCCATGCATTAATTAAAATACAAGTTTGGGCCCTTGTTTTGATCATAGGTAGGTGTATGTCTCATGCTTACATGGTGTTGAACCGATCATATGTGTGTGTGTATATATATAGAGAGGCAGACGATACTCTTCAATCATTCAAAACAAGAAATCACCAAACACACATCTCTTTTGCACTTTCAAAACACTATGAATACTTCCCTCTTTTCTTTATTTGTTCCGATCCTGGTTTTCGTTTTTATCGCTCTTTTTAAGAAATCAAAGAAACCAAACCATGTAAAAGCTCCTGCACCAAGTGGTGCATGGCCCATCATTGGCCATCTTCACCTTCTCGGTGGCAAGGAACAGCTTCTCTACCGAACCTTGGGAAAAATGGCTGACCACTACGGTCCAGCCATGTCGCTACGACTTGGGAGCAGTGAAGCATTTGTGGTGAGCAGTTTTGAGGTGGCTAAAGATTGTTTTACTGTGAACGACAAAGCCTTGGCTTCACGTCCTATGACTGCAGCCGCAAAGCACATGGGTTACAATTTTGCTGTTTTCGGGTTTGCGCCTTATAGCGCTTTCTGGCGTGAGATGCGTAAAATCGCAACCATCGAGCTACTTTCTAACCGGCGGCTTCAGATGCTCAAGCACGTTCGTGTTTCTGAGATCTCAATGGGTAATTTAAGAAAAAAAAAACATGTCTAAACTTATATATAACAATAATTATCGATATTTTTAATTGTGATACGATGAGATATTGTCACATGCAGGTGTGAAAGATTTGTATTCCTTGTGGGTCAAGAAAGGTGGTTCAGAACCAGTAATGGTTGATCTAAAGAGCTGGTTAGAGGACATGACTCTGAACATGATCGTGAGAATGGTGGCCGGAAAACGATATTTTGGAGGCGGTGGCTCACAATCCTCGGAGGATACAGAAGAGGCAATGCAATGCAAAAAGGCCATCGCAAAGTTCTTTCATCTCATCGGTATATTCACTGTGTCCGATGCTTTTCCTAGACTAGGGTGGTTTGATTTGCAAGGACATGAGAAGGAGATGAAGCAAACGGGAAGCGAATTAGATGTGATCCTTGAAAGATGGATTGAAAACCATCGACAACAACGCAAACTTTCAGGAACGAAAGAGAATGATTCAGACTTCATCGACGTTATGTTGTCGCTTGCAGAACAAGGCAAACTCTCGCATCTTCAATATGATGCAAATACTAGCATCAAATCTACCTGCCTGGTATACCTTTATCTACACAAATCTTGATGTTTTTTAGATGAGCTAGATATAATTAAATACCTAACCAAATTAGGATTTTAACCCAAAAATTATTGTTTTCTAAAATATAAAGTTGGTTATATAAACAAGTTTTAACTAGATGTTAGGTGGGAATACGAAACTAGATCATATTTAATCTTAAGAAATCACTTACAACCTGAAATGTGATGTGGCGAATTATGATTAGATGATATTTGTCTCTTTTAATGATAAATAAATTTTATATCAGAACATGTGCAGTGGGAGGTTCTCACAAGTGTTCTCAAAAATATAAAAAATGAAAATAATAAAAAGTAAGAGAGAGACATGAACATGGGTTCTCATATGAGAACTTTTGAGAACCTCTTGAGAGACTCATGTCACACATGGCAACATGCAATTGGTTTTTAAAAAACTTTATTACTTAAAATTTAATTTTACAATTAAACTAATTTATCTATATTATAATAATATATTTTGAGAGACTTTGAGAGAACCTCCCACTGCACATGCTCTCATGCACTGATTCTTGGAGGAATTGACACTTCAGCATCAACTCTCACATGGGCCATTTCTCTTCTTCTTAACAACAAAGAAATGTTAAAGAAAGCGCAAGATGAGATAGACCTCCACGTTGGCACAGACAAGAACGTCGAAGATTCAGACATAGAGAATTTGGTGTATCTTCAAGCGATTATCAAAGAAACATTGAGATTGTATCCAGCTGGTCCTCTGTTAGGCCCTCGAGAGGCGATGGAAGATTGCACAGTCGCAGGTTACAACGTTCCTTGCGGCACAAGACTAAAAGTGAACGTATGGAAAATCCAAAGAGATCCGAAAGTGTATACAGAACCAAACGAGTTTAGACCAGAGAGGTTTATAACAGGAGAAGCAAAAGAGTTTGATGTGAGAGGGCAAAACTTTGAGCTGATGCCATTTGGTTCAGGAAGAAGATCATGCCCAGGCTCTTCATTGGCCATGCAAGTGCTTCATTTAGGTCTTGCTCGTTTCCTTCATTCTTTTGAAGCGAAAACTGTATTGGATCTGCCTGTTGACATGAGTGAGAGCCCTGGCTTAACCATTCCTAAAGCTACGCCTCTTGAGGTTCTGATCAGTCCACGTCTTAAGGAAGAGCTTTTTGTGTGATTAACTATTCCAGAAGCATACAACTTCAATACGGTTATTGAAGGTGCATTTTGATGTGTGTGTGTGTTTTTTTTTTTATAAAACCTACGTTTGTTGTTTTCCTATTTAAAATAAACTAAATTCGGACCTCACATTTGTGCGGGGTACGTTTTAGTATAATATTCATATTTCGAACTCAACCCACTCTCATATTCTGTTTGGTTTTAATTCGGTTTAGACAAAACGAATGATCAGATTTGTTTTTGTTATCATTTATCAGTAAAGACAACTACATAAAAAAGGGAGAGAAAGTAGATATCTATTTCGAAACAGGAAATCCTTCAAGTCCCATAGTCGTCAAGAATTTTCCATCTTATAGTCATTCCCGTTTAAATAATATATTCGTTTCGGAATGTACATTTTAGTCTAACACATCTTCTTTTTTTTTTTTTATTCTAATACATCTTCAAGAAAGGTTATTCAATTACTCTTATCGAAAATAATAAATTTAAACAAAAAAGATTAGTGCAGATATGATCTCTCAAAAACCAAACCTGCAAGCATATGAGAAACTTACTAAACATTCCAATAAAACATTCTTAAGAGTTATTTTATTTCCAAAAACTGTCAGTATTAAAAAGAAAAAAAAAAGCAATCAAATGAATTGCCTACATTCGAATGCGGCGGCGGCGGCGGCTGCGCAGAGAGAACGCTTGCCTTTCACTGAACTCGGAGCAGGCGAAATTTGTTTTATGTGCATGTGGTACGGTATTCAAGATGTATGTGCTTGTGGTACGCTATTTGTTTTTTCCTCTTCATCCCTTCCGGGTAAAACCAAGAAAATTTTATACCACATATAAAATCACTGAACGAAACAACCAACTATAAGAATCCATGTTGAAGTAGAGAAAATGGATCGAGTGAATAGGAAACAAACTAAAGAACCCCAACATCAGAAAATTTATTTTCAAATTTAAATGAAAAATAAAAAATTGTCAGCAATCAAACCAGAACATTAAACAGAAACAATTACCATTAAAAGATATATTGACTGAAAAAATCAATACAAACCATTATGTCCATCTCTGTTACGGACACAGTTAAAGCACTCTGCACTCTCATTATTGAAGTTGACAAATACAAAATCCCTCGATCTTCCAGTTTCTCTATCTTCAATGACTTAAACTGTACACTAATTAATTGTTCGACCATTCACTGACTTAAAGATAGTAACAATTGTATACCTAGCGTTTGATCTAGCTAGTTCTATATGTAGAATTGATGTTAGCACGTCTTGTAGGTGAGTCAAGATTTTGCGGAGATGATGTTTAAACATGGGTTTGTTCATTGTGTTACCAACAAGACGCCAATTTGATTGTTCGACCAGATCTTTGTAAAAAGAACACATGTGGATCATTAAGTGGCGGCAACAAAGAAGATGTATCAGAGCTACATATGTATGCATCACAGTATTTCTCCGAAATATCAGAGCTTCTCAGAAGATTTCCACGTGTAATCCTTATGATGTTGAAAACAAACGACTGTCGTCTCCTGTCGATTAACAATGAACTGGTGCAAGGATCACCCGATTCGTTCTTGAGTGAAGTATCTTCGGAAGCAGTTTTAGAGGCAAAGATGACTCAAAAGAAATCGTTGATGAAATTGCTCATCAAGGTATGGCTTGAAGAATTCTCAGTTTCTTCACTACTCATCAGCCTTTTTAAGTTACAGTAATCGTTGTATGAAACAAGCTTGCACGGTCACAGTCGTGCCCGTTTTGTCGAGGCAGCTTGACAAGAGTAAATTATGGTGATGGATAATAGTGTATTTTTAATTATTTGTGTTTTAATTTAGATTTTCTATGTTTTAAGACATTTACTTTTATTTTAGATATTATTAAGAATTCATTATTATAAAATCATATCTAAGTTTCAATATTTTGAATATAAAATTATAATATTTCTAAACCCAAGTAGATTAAGTTGGTCAAGATAAATGGTCGAAATCATTCAGAAATGTTCAAAAAAGTTCGGCCATTTTATTTTTAAAAATGTTCCGACTACTTATACTCGTCAGTAATTTTCGATTTTTTTTTTGACAAATCCAATTTGTCACCCGCGCCTTTTGACGACTTGCTTACATGGTGTTGAACCGATCGTATGTGTACGTGTATATATAAAGAGACATACGATACTATTGAATCATTCAAAAAAAGAAATCACCAAACACACATATCTCTTTTGCATTTTCAAAACATTATGAATACTTCCCTCTTTTCTTTATTTGTTCCAATCCTTGTTTTTGTTTTTATCGCTCTTTTTAAGAAATCAAAGAAACCAAAACATGTGAAAGCTCCTGCACCAAGTGGTGCATGGCCCATCATCGGTCATCTTCACCTTCTCAGTGGCAAGGAACAGCTTCTTTACCGAACCTTGGGAAAAATGGCTGACAACTATGGTCCAGCCATGTCGCTACGACTCGGGAGCAGTGAAACATTTGTTGTGAGCAGTTTTGAGGTGGCTAAAGAATGTTTTACTGTGAACGACAAAGCCTTGGCTTCACGTCCTCTGTCTGCAGCCGCAAAGCACATGGGTTACAATTTTGCTGTTTTCGGGTTTGCGCCTTATGGCGCTTTCTGGCGCGAGATGCGTAAAATCGCAACCATCGAGCTACTTTCTAACCGGCGGCTTCAGATGCTCAAGCACGTTCGTGTTTCTGAGATCGCAATGGGTAATTAAAAAAAAAACATGTCTAAACGTATATATAACAATAATTATCGATATTCTTAATTGTGATACGATATGAGATATTGTCTCATGCAGGTATGAAAGATTTGTATTCCTTGTGGGTCAAGAAAGGTGGTTCAGAACCAGTAATGGTTGATCTACAGAGCTGGTTAGAGGACATCTCTCTGAACATGATGGTGAGAATGGTGGCCGGAAAGCGATACTTTGGAGGCGGCGGCTCTTTATCCTCGGAAGATACCGAAGAGGCAAGGCAATGCAGAAAGGGCGTCGCAAAATTCTTTCACCTCGTCGGTATATTCACCGTGTCCGATGCTTTTCCCAAACTAGGGTGGTTTGATTTGCAAGGACATGAGAAGGAGATGAAGCAAACAGGAATAGAATTAGATGTGATCCTTGAAAGATGGATTGAAAACCATCGACAACAACGCAAGGTTTCTGGAACGAAACATAATGATTCAGACTTCATCGACGTTATGTTATCGCTTGCGGAACAAGGCAAACTCTCGCATCTTCAATATGATGCAAATACTAGCATCAAATCTACCTGCCTGGTACATATTTATCTACACAAATCTTGATGTTTTTTAGATGAACTAAGATATAATTCCTAACCAAATTAACTTGGATTTGAACCAAAAATTATTGCTTTCTAAAATATAAAGTTGGTTATATAAACAAGTTTTAACTAGATATGATAGGTGGAAAGACGTAATTGGAACATATTAAATTTTTAAGAAATCACTTGCAACCTAAAATGTGATGTGGCCAATGTTCATGATTAGATGATATTTGTCATATAATGATAATAAATTGAATAATCAGGCAGTGATTCTTGGAGGAACTGAGACTTCACCAGCAACCCTTACATGGGCCATTTCTCTTCTTCTAAACAATAAAGAAATGTTAAAGAAAGCACAAGAAGAGATAGACATCCACGTCGGCAGAGACAGGAACGTCGAGGATTCAGACATAGAAAATCTAGTGTATCTTCAAGCGATTATCAAAGAAACATTGAGATTGTATCCAGCTGGTCCTCTGTTAGGCCATCGAGAGGCGATGGAAGATTGCACGGTCGCTGGTTACAACGTTCCTTGCGGCACAAGAATGTTAGTGAATGTATGGAAAATCCAAAGAGATCCGAAAGTGTATACGGAACCAAACGAATTTCGACCAGAGAGGTTTATAACAGGAGAAGCAAAAGAGTTTGATGTTAGAGGACAAAACTTTGAGCTGATGCCATTTGGTTCGGGAAGAAGATCATGCCCAGGCGCTTCATTGGCCATGCAAGTGCTTCATTTAGGTCTTGCTCGTTTCCTTCATTCATTTGAAGTGAAAACTGTTATGGATATGCCTGTTGATATGAGTGAGAGCCCTGGCTTAACCATTCCTAAAGCTACGCCTCTTGAGGTTCTGATCAGTCCACGTCTTAAGGGAGAGCTTTTTATGTGATCACTGTTCCAGAAACATATGACTTCAATATGATTATCCAAGGTGCACTTTGATTTGTTTTTTTTTTAATTATTTTATTTAATAAAACCTATGTTTGTTGTTTTCCGCTTTAAAATAAATGTATGCAGTTATAAAGAATTATCTTGTCTTTATTTCATTAATCAGATTGTTCTTAATCTTACTGCATTTTTTTAATTATAAACAAATAAAAATGTAAATTAACAGAAGCGGAATATTTTGGGAAAAAGAGAAAAAAAAAAGAAAAAAACAGAAACGGAAGTAAATAATCATTTTAGGCATCCAATTTCCCAGGAAACCCCGAGAGCGAGGGGAAGAAGAAACTGACGAAGACGAACCCTTGAAAATTCGCTCTTCACAATTTCCCAATCAAACCATTCTAATTTCACGTCGAGCATCCGATTCTCCGTTGCTCGAAACCTCTTGATCTTTTTTTTTTTTGTGCGATGCATTGAGCCGTGAAAAGAGAGATGTTTTGTCGAAACGTCTCGGTGAGGCGGAAGAAGAAATCTGGTTTGGTTCCGGTTTATCTGAATGTTTACGATCTTACCCCAATGAATGTTTATGGTTACTGGCTCGGAATTGGGATCTATCACTCTGGTCTTGAAGGTAAATCGTTTTCTCTCGATTCTGGGTTTGATTGTTCTTGGGTTGCCGAGAGACATGAGACAATATTAGGGGATAAAGGTCAATGCTTTGGTCAATTTTGTTGGATTGTAACATTGATTGGTCAATTATGGGGAATGTCGCTGAGAAAAGATGATTAATCCATTCTCTGTATTGTTTGCTGGGTTTGGGTTGATTGCAAAGTTTGCTTGATGGATGAAATTAGATATTGTTAAGAGTAGAATTGACTTTTGGTCCTCCTGGAATCGACTTAGAGACTAAATGTGTTTTGATGATAAGAACTTAAGTGTAGAGTTTTGTGGGCGTTGTTTGCTTGGTTTTAACAATGAATCAATTACTCCATAACTTGTTGTTAATCGGAAAATCTGATATTGAATGTTCTTTCTTGTTTTTGCTATTCATTGTTTGTAGTTCATGGGGTTGAATATGGATACGGGGCACACGAGCATTCGAGCTCGGGAATTTTTGAAGTTGAGCCAAAGAAGTGTCCTGGTTTCACATTCAGGAAATCGATTCTTGTGGGTGAAACAGAGATGAGGGCTAAAGAAGTTAGAACCTTTATGGAGAAATTATCAGAAGAGTATCAGGGAAACAAATACCATCTCATCACAAGGAACTGCAACCATTTCTGCAACCATGTTTGTTTGAAACTAACTCAGAAATCAATCCCTAGTTGGGTCAACCGTCTTGCTCGCTTAGGTATTCCAAACTTGCTCATCAATATAATGAATCAGAATGTTTCAGGGGATCAAATAAGTAATGTACATTGGTTTCTTATGAACCTTAAGGATTCCTCTGCAACTGTGTGTTGCCGGCTTGCTTGAACGAGGCTAAAGTGAAGCGGGTAGGAAAAGATGGGAAGCTCTTGGAAGGGGAAAGTAAGAAGAAGAGAAAGAAGAAGAAAGCGAGAAGCCGATCAGGTCCTTTATCTTCGTCTTCTTCAAATTCAAGATTAGATAATAATCCTACACATAACAGATCAAAATCAACGGGTAATCCTCCTCTTTCTTCTTCTCCATCTTGTCCAATGAGACCTCGAGTTCCTTGTGTTGCATCTGGAGCTCAAGATCAGAAGCCTCCAACGTAAGCGTCAAGACGTGATTAATTTTCATTGTTTGAGCTAATTATACATGTTTATGAATGCGAGGGTGGTGCTTGTGCTTTGTTCTCAAGTTATATTAATATCCTCCATTTTTAATCCGTTTGGTTTTAATGTACGTATAGGACAAATCATGAATATCTGTAAATACTAAATAGAGTGAATTCAACATTTGTATTTTGTTTGTTATGTATTGATGTAAAGTTTTGAAAATTGTACCAATTAATTGTTTGAATATCAGCAAATCGAAGTAAAATAGCTCAATATTTTGGATTTAGCTCTAGTCCCAAATTTCCACAAGAAAGTTTTTGTTAAAAAAATAAAAATTAATGATATTTATTTTATTTTTATTACAGAACCTGGAAATGGCATTAACCCTAGTTTTGACCTATTCAAAACCACTCACTATAAATACCTATCAAAGTGTACTCTGCCGCAGCAACAACTAATTCCCCCTAGAACCCTAATTCACCGTTTCTATGTGATTAAGCTCACATACATAAGCTCGCTTCTATTTCTCCCTTTTTGTTTTAAGATTCCAATCTCTTTTGCCTTCAAAAACTCGAAAGTGTTGATTTTTATTTCATTACCGTTCTAGTTTTATGTAATTAAAACTATTGTCTCTGCCGTTTTGATTCGATACGACTTAAGTGGATGCTTTTGTCAGTCCTTAAGCTCAGATTTTGGTTATTTCTTAGAATTAGGTTTAAAGGTTCTTGTTTTCGATTTGGAGCGTTATGGAAATCCCAATGATGACTGATTATTAAAAAAAATGTTAAAAGTAGTGACTGATATCTTTTGATGAAATTTCAGCTCTGAGGGATTTAATCTGTTCTTTGTTTTCTTCTAACGATCCGTTGTTTGACATTTGTAAGTTTGGTGAGTTCTTGTTTTTGCTTGATTTGAAGCATATTAATGCACACTGTCTTAGCTGCATCCCAATGATGAATGATATGAAGAAAAAAAATGTTAAAAGTAGTGACTGATTATACCTTGATTACTAATCAATTCTGAGGGATTCATTCAGCTAAGGCTTTTATAACTTCAATTCTCTTATATGTTATCTTTGTTTTACTTAACACTCTTGTCTGCCCTGTGATGACTGATAAAATTTTAATGGTTAAAAGTAGTGTCTGATATCTTATTGATGAATATTTCAAATCTGAGGGCTTACTTTTTTTTGATAAAAGTAGCGTCTGATAGCTTATGCAAAATCTTGGTTTCATTCTTGGGATCTCGTAACCTAATCCCAGCTTCTGCAGTGAAGGGCAATGTCGTATAGGTCTCTTTCGTGAGTAAGTACAATTCCACCGATAGAAGAAATCCATCTGCATTGCAAGTCATCTGCAGAAGCTGGCGATTTTTAGGCAAATGGAGTGATTTTTTGCCTGTGTATTATGCTTTTTTGTTTTTCCCTGGTGTGCTAGACCAAGATGAATTCTTGACTCGACTGGTTCACAATTTTGATAGAACGGTTGGATTAAATGGAAAACACAGCGACATCAGCTTATTAAATATCCAACCTGATGTAAAAAAAACTAAAAAATGCTAAGTTTGTCCAACCTCACCAAATTATCTTTTGAAAGCTTTCCTTCGACTTATTTAAAATTCCTATTTCAAGATTAAAGTATACAAAGTTTAGCAGTACTTCTTGGACCCATGGTTGATATTTTTGGGGTTGAGATCTCTTCAAGCGTGTTTCTTTGTTTTTTCCTTCCAAAGTCCAAAAGAATGTGTGTGAAACGTTGACTTTCTAATACCTCTGTGGTGCGCGTTTACCTCCGGAGAATCTTTTTCTTCTTTCTCTCTAGACGTGCTTTGCTTTGCATATGAGAGGATGAATCAGAATGAAGGTGACGCCCTTGTAGATTCCATCAAAGCAAAGTTAGACTTTTTGTCTTCTCTTTCAACCAAATGCTGTATATACAAGGTACCTAATAAGCTCCGCAGACTCAATCCTGATGCATATACGCCTCGGCTTGTGTCTTTTGGCCCGCTACATCGTGGTAAAGAAGAGCTTCAAGCTATGGAAGATCATAAATACAGGTATTTGCAGAGTTTTATCCCTAGAACAAATTCTAGTCTAGAGGACCTTGTTAGAGTTGCTAGGACTTGGGAACAAAATGCTCGCAGCTGTTACGCAGTAGATGTGAAACTTAACAGCGATGAGTTTGTTGAGATGTTAGTTGTAGATGGTAGCTTCCTTGTTGAACTTCTTTTGAGGTCTCATTATCCTCGGCTTAGAGGCGAGAAAGATCGCGTATTTGGCAATTCAATGATGATCACTGACGTGTGCCGTGACATGATTTTGATCGAAAATCAGTTACCCTTTTTCGTTGTAAAGGAGATATTTCTTCTCTTGTTTATATACTACCAACAAGGAACACCTTCAATCATACAGCTCGCGCAACGCCACTTCAGTTATTTCTTGAGCCGCATTGATGATGAGAAGTTTATTTCAGAGCCAGAACATTTTGTTGATCTTCTGAGGTCTTGTTATCTGCCACAGCTTCCAATTAGATTGGAATACACTACATTGAAAGTGGACAATGCACCTGAAGCAACAGAGCTTCACACTGCTGGTGTTAGGTTCAAGCCAGCAGAGACCAGTAGTTGTTTACTTGACATTAGTTTTGCTGATGGAGTACTGAAGATTCCAACCATTGTCGTCGATGATCTCACGGAAACCCTTTACAGAAACATCATTGTGTATGAACAATGTCATTGCTCAAATAAGAACTTCCTCCACTACACCACGCTGCTCGGTTGCTTCATTAAATCCCCTACAGATGCTGACTTGCTTATCCGCAGTGGGATCATCGTGAACCATCTGGGGAACTCAGTAGATGTTTCAAAGTTGTTCAATAGCATCAGCAAAGAGGTTATCTATGACAGAAGATTCTACTTTTCGACACTCTCTGAGAACCTTGAAGCTTACTGCAACACACCATGGAACAGGTGGAAGGCAATTCTGAGACGTGACTACTTCCACAATCCTTGGTCAGTTGCTTCTGTTTTTGCAGCTTTACTTCTTCTCCTTCTCACTTTCATACAGGCTGTATGCTCTATCTTGGCTCTGTAAGTCCTATTGGGACATCACTTGGTCAATAAAAACTAAACATTTGTCTTATGAATATATATAATTGTAGTATCTTAATGTGTCAAAATTATCTTTGGTTTCACAATTTTCCATGACATGGCACTGCTTAAAAGCACCAGGCGGTGAAGAAGTGACACTACCAACAGTTGCAGGCAAAATAAGCAGACAACAACTTACATAGAAACTATATCTCAAGTATCTTAAGAGACTAAAAATGATGTTTGAAACTAGAATTGGTCAGCTGATGTAAGTGCTGAAGCCAGAGATATGCTTTTATAAAGACACGAATTCCTTGTCAGCTTGCACGAATCTATTAGCACGCAATGTAGTGAATGTACCATTGCAAGTAGTAGTGTGTGTTTTATAGAGGCTACAGATATCATAATCAGTGATATCATCACAATTATCTCAAAGAACGAAGAGAATAACTCACATTGATTGAGTTCAAACACGATCATGACAAAATAATGTTTTGTAATCTGGCAAAGTAATTAGAAAAGAACATCTATTTGTTTCTTAGACATGATGGAAAATATGTGTCATCGTCACGGACATGTGAGCAATAAAGCTTGCTCTAGGTCTAGGATCAACCACGTCTCTACGAGCAGCAAGTACCAACACTTGTAATCATTAAGAGCCACTGCGACATTTGGTTCTACCAAAATCTTACAACAGTAAAATTTCGTCGTAAGAAATATTGACTGTAGGACTGTCGAACTTGGGAACGTGACCTATAAAAATTGAATTTGGGCCTTAGGCCGAAACATGAAGCCTTGAAAATTATGGTATCACATAAAAAGCCCAATGAAGAAGACTTGACTAGGGTTTCATCGTTTAACTTGTTAAAAAGGTTGGTCGCCTCTACTTCGTATTTTTTGCCTCGCTGAGCAGCTGCGAATCTCACGACTTCAAAATGGTAAGTCTCTCTCTCTCGCTCGCAAATTTTCATCTTTGTTTCAATCGTTCGTTGGTTTCGCCTGTTTGAATTGATTAAAGAGTTTGATTGTTAGTGATTTTGATTTCTGTTTGGAAAAATGAAATTTTAACAGCCGTCGCACAAGTCGTTTATGATCAAGAAGAAGCTGGCGAAGAAGATGAGACAGAACAGGCCTATTCCCCACTGGATTCGTCTTCGTACCGACAACACCATCAGGTTCGTCTAATTTGGCTTTTGCTTTTCCATTTGTCTAGTCCGGATCTATCAAATTGAAGAAATATGTAGTTGTCTTAGTGGATCAATTTAGTTTCTGAAAACGATTTCATTGTTTGGGTTTCAGGTACAATGCCAAGCGCAGGCACTGGCGTAGAACCAAGCTCGGATTCTAAGTGATAAGCCTTCTTCTTAAAGAGTCTTCTTTTATCTGTTTGGTTTAGCATTTCCTCAAGTCTTTTTTTTGTTTTAAGTTATGACATTTTCATATTCCTGTAAGACTTTTACTCTGTTATGATTGATGTTATCAAACTTTTATTCGTATTAAGAGTTGTTTGTTAAAATTTGTGTGATGTTGAATTGTTGAATGTTGACTATCGAAGTATCCTCCATGTCACAACTTAGAACCTGGATAGAGTTTAATCATCTCAGTTATAGACTTGTGTCTGAATTCTGGTAAGTGTGTTCCATGGTACCCCTTACTTGCGTAGAAGCTTTAGAAGAATTTCTTGTTATTAATTATACCAGTTTTTTATTTCGATTTGCTCTGATAATGTAATAGTTAGTCTCTGCTTCTTATAGCAGAAATGTGGAAATGTATAATGATATTAGAAGGATGGCAACACCGTACACAATCTGATAATTTCTGTCGTCACTCCTCGGAGCAATTCTCATTGTGAAATTGTATAAATACAATCGTAAATTTCTTCTATAACTCGATGGGAGTCTCCCAATACAACAAGGCCTGTCAAGCACGATCAAAATCAAAAGATTCCTTGAAAATTGTCTAGCAATCATAGTGTGAGCTAGCTTATTACTTTAGCCATCTGGTTTCAATCAAAGATCAAGAAGAAGCTAAAAGGGTATATAAAACTTTGTTTCTTATTGTCATCTACTGAGATGGAAGCTCAGCTTACGTTATGGTATGAGTCGATGATTGCATCAGCAAGGTACTCGCATTTCGCCAGAGACAATCCGGCCAATGATATCCTCCCGTCTTTAGTCATGTACACATGCCATTTGTTCGTCATGTTATCGCTCTGCTCGTTACCAAAAGAAAAACAAACACAAACTTCAAACCCCAAGTCTAAAACAAAGCCAAAGATATCTGAGTAGTATTCACATTTTGAGCATACCTGAGCTTTGTTTAGCCCCGTGAAAGAGAACATGCCAATTTGCTTCAGAATGAAGGACCAGTCCTTCCCGCTCTTGTCTTTTGAAACGAGGCTATCATACAACTCTTGTCTCACCGTCTTTATTCTTCCTGCCATCATTTCCATCTCTGCTTTCCATTCACTGAACATAGTTGCATCACCCACGACATTTGCCACAATTCTCGCCCCATGAACTGGTGGGTTCGAGTACATAGGCCGAGCAATCCTTTTCAATTGGCTCTTGACCCTGAAAGAAAGTGGTGTTACCAGTAAAGGTTCCATAAACCCTGTAGCTAGATATGGTTCTTGACGGTAAAGATAGAAACTGAGACTCCAGGATCACTTGCAATAGGCTCACGATAAGAAAATTCAGAGTAAGTTTTACCTTGTAGCAGCATCAGCTGATGAGCACACAACATTGATTGCCCCAATTCTTTCTGCATAAAGACCTAAATTTTTACTATATGACTGAGCAACAAAAAACTCCATTCCACGCTCAGCAAATAATCTCACAGATGCTGCATCTTCATCAAGGCTTCCACTAGCAAAGCCCTGGAAAATAGGTGCATGTAGCATTACATAATATGGTTTCACTTACTTCTCTCGGAAGCACGATATTAAGAATTGTAGGAATCGGATACCTGGTATGCAACATCGAAAAATGGGATGTGGTTCTTTTCCTGAATGACATCAGCAATTTTCACCCACTGTTCTGGGGTAGGGTCAATTCCTGTTGGGTTGTGAGCACATCCGTGAAGCAAAATGAAAGATCCTTCTGGAGCTTCCTGTACAATTTACATAACAGAAAGTCAAGAAAAAACCATCATGATCAATCAGAGTTTCTCTGCTATTCTCCCACCCGGACAGTAGAATTGCAAACAAGTACTCAATTTGGCATCACATAAATGAAATTCAGTTTGTTGCTGGCTTGCTGCATAGATAAAGCAATAATGTAGTTCAGGGACAAACAAACCTTTATATCTGCTATCATTCCCTCAAAGTCCAAACCAATTGTTTTTGGATCATAGTACCGGTATTCGGACCACGGAACTTTGGCATCATTGAAGATATTCTTGTGATTACCTGAAGTGGTAGTTTGTCAGTACATACAGGCGGTTTAATATGAACGCGAAATAACCCAAAAAAAGTTTGTGGTCAAAGCAATACCCCAGGTTGGTGATGATATCACAACTTTTGCTCCAGGAAAATAACGCTCTATAAGAGCCGCAGCTAATCGCAGTGAACCTGTTCCCGAAAGACCCTGAATTGTAGCCACCTGATGATTTAGAGACAATGCAGATGAATTAGCTCGGAAACAGGAACATCATGAGACAACATTTCAATAACATGATGAACACAAGATCCAGACATACTCTTTGTTCCTTAATAACAGGATGACCAGCTCCAAATAGCAACTCGGCAGTAGCCTTGTTAAATGCTGCCAACCCCTCAATTGGAAGATACTGCAGTTTCCATCCATGTGAGGTAAAATTTAGTGAAATTCTGATGAGGTAATCGCTTGCACACAATTTCAAATAAACTAAGTTACCTCTTTGTTATCTCCTCTCTCCAACATCAAATTCTCCGCCTATAAACGAAAAGTAATGAGATTAACTATCACTTAATCTGTCAACGCAAATCAGTAATCTGACAAAATCAAGAAAGAACACACATGGAAGGAGCTATACGGGATTAACAACAGTGACAAGTTCCAACCTTTTTAACAACATTAAGCACATAAGGCTGGAGTTCCTCAGTACGATAAGCCCCGACACCAAGATTGAGTTTCATCTCGTTAGTGTCAGCTTTGAATGCTTCACTGACTCCAAGAATAGGGTCTGGTGGAGCCATAGTTATACTCTCGAAACGAGAAGGCTTGACTGCAACTGTCATAGTCACTCTGCTAAAAGACTGAAACCAAAGCCCAAATTTTCAGATACAAGCTACACTTTTTAGACTAATAACAATATCTCATAGATCCTCTAGCTCTAAAACGTCATTCAAAATTGTTCATTTCGTTTAGATTCGAGAAATAACAAAGTAAAGACAATACCTTTGCTTTTAGGAATGGGCTCGAACCGGAAGTTCCAAGCTTTAGCTTATCCTGTTCAAGTTTAATCGAAAAGAAAAGCAGGATTTTGAATAAACTGATGCGTAATTCATTGCAAAGCCGATTCTATCATTTACTCGATAGAGCGCGAACAGTACCTTGTTAATGTCGCGCGGTAATAGAGAAGTTGAACCGAGAGATAACATTGACGAAGCCATGATTAAGCTGCACAGATCTCAAATCAGTGAACTAGTACGAGGATAAACAAATTTCAAATTAAGACAGTGATGTGACGATGTGATCCACAAAAAGATGATCAAACGAGGTTCAGAATTACGAGACTTATGAGTATTTTACCGGAGCTGATTTGTCACCTGGAATTGGTTAGAATCGTGCGGTTTCGAAAACGATCAGGTCGAGAGAGTGAAGAAAAGATCAAGGATTCACCGAGAGAGAGACACGACGATGTCTACGATGTTGTTCTAGGCTTGTCTTGATAGGGGTAAATTAGTCATTGGCTTATGTTTTAAAATTCTATAGGCCTACAAAGAAAGTTCTAAGAGTGGATGGATTATGGATACTGATTACTGATTAGTGGTTGATGCAACAATTGAAAGAGATAGTATTTGTTAAATATTGGATATTTACTTGGTGTAAGAAAAATGATAACATAATTTATATAATCAATTTACAAATACAATAATGAGAAGTGAATACCCCTTGGGAACTTTTGACCTCACAAACTTTTACCCCCAAATTAAATTACTCAAGCAATCAGAGACTAAACTGTAAAATTAAAAAAAGAAGCAAAAAATTATTTTCTTTAGGAGGATGATGGTATTAACCGGAGAGTCCCTCCTAGCTCTACCGGAACCAATGGAACAAGCGAGTGAAGAACATCGGTTATCAACGGTCGATAACTCGGTTCTGGTTGTACGCAAAGCACTGCCACCGCTGCTACCTGAACAAAAATCATTTCCCGTTTGATTTATGATTTAACTGAAGATAATGCAATCAATGGGGTTTGTAAGCATATACCAAAGAAAAAATGATGCAAACCTGGTATAAGTGCTTATGATCCATTGTATCTTTGATAACCGGATCCACGATTTTCGGAAGCTTTGATCTATCTGTAAGTTGAGGCATTGCCTGCAAAGTTTTCGAAACGGTACACTCATTAACCAATGCTTACATGAATCATGTACTAATGGCAATAACGTCAACACAAACCGGACTTACCCAAGTGACAAGAGATTGGCACTGAACCGAACTCAATTTCTCAACCGGCCGTCTTCCTAGCAAAAGTTCAAGTAGAACCACCCCAAACGCGTAAACATCACTCTTATCGGTCAATTTTCCTGTGGAACATACAAATGACATAAAAATGTTTCAATGAAACAAGTAAACTCAATAAACAGGTTTAGCGACCCAACAACTACCATCTCTAATCAAATAATGATTCTTATGTGATTAGTTGAAATATTACATCAACACACAAAATGATTTGATTTAGAACAACAGTTTTAGACGTAATGAAAGAAACTTAATGTTATGGGGTCACATGATTATGACTATCAAACTATGTGCTATGACTCTAATGACATGACAACGAGTCAAAGTCGACCAAAATAGAGGGGAATGTGAATATTTTACCATCTAGGAGATATTCTGGAGCAACATAACCAAGTGTCCCTGATAGTTTAATGTTGTTCTTGCCGTGAGTCCCCACCATTACCGCAAGACCGAAATCCGAAATCTGAATGTTGTATCGTTAGAGATGGGACAAAAACAGATTCATGTTTTGGATTGTTTGTTGAAGCAAAGACAAATAAATCAAATGATTCTTGAATCAACGAAACGAGAATCAAGATTTAACTACACAACTCTTGTTCGGATAGCTCTGGTTTGGTTTGGTCCAAGTTTATGGTTTAGTCTAGGATACAAATTCAGAACAGAATCATCATCATTGATTTAAGTTATTTACCTTAGCGTTGAAGGAAGAATCAAGGAGAATATTTGACGATTTAATATCTCTGTGGATAACCGGAGGACGACAACGCTCGTGGAGATACTCAACAGCTCTGTTCCCAAACCAACAAAAGAAAACGGTTTACCTAAACCGAAATTAACTAACCGGTAGAGAGGGTTGTTAAATGTGAGGCACTTGAGTGTACCTTGCTGTATCAAGAGCAATCTTCATCCGCATGTGCCATGTTAAAGCCGATCCCCGAGAAGGTCCTTAACCATTAATGATGCAAACAATAAATTTTATAGAACAAAAATTATTTATTTCATGTGGTCACATGATTTGTTTTATCTCCGTTATACAATAGTATTAATTTAACTCATGATCTATGACAAGATGATGAGAAGGTAGAAGAAGATATTTCGAGTTTTTCTTTTACCGTGTAACAGTGCATCCAAGGATCCATTTTCCATCAGCTCATAGACGATAAAACTCGAACTGATTTCATTTCCATATCCAAACAATGAGATGATGTTCGGGTGGTGAATCTTGCTCAACAAATCAACTTCGTTCTGAGATCCAGATGACAGAATCAGATTCTTGAATAGACTCAAGAATCCGGAAAAATATAAAACTGATTAGGACTTGGCTATTCTTTGGTACCTGAAACTCTCGTTTTGCTTCTTGACTAATGTTTTCGATCTTTTTGACTGCTGCTAGAGTGTTGTTGCCTAAACTGGCCTTGTAAACATCTCCGAATCCGCCTCGTCCTACAAGATTACCGTCTTTGAAACCGCCTGTTGCTTTCTCTAGTGTCTTGTAATCGAAGGACTGCACAAAACCCTTCTTGGATAATGATATCCCACTCTCACCGTCTTCCATATAAAACCATTTAGATATCAAAACAGAGAGAACAATGAAGAAACTGATAAACCATTAGGATCAATGAGTTTCGAATCCAAATACAGAATCTTGTTACAAATGTAAAATTTTGCAGATTTCTCATTCTTGATTTTAAGATGATTATTACCTGAGTTCTTGGTGTTATTGGGAGATTTCTTAGACCAATAAACCCAAAAGCATAAACAAGATAGAAGTATTAGTCCTAGAGAAGATGAGGTGATTATGAGAGCGATTAGAAGTTTCTTGTGTGCATCTAACTTGTGTTCTTGGCTTTTACCCATTTGGATCCCTGAAATCAGAAAGCAAACAAGAAAAGATCATGAGATTTCCCTTCAGCTAATCTTCTCACTGTATCAAATTCCTGAATCAAACTTAGTTCTTGATTATCCCAAACGGATCTAGATGAGAAGGAATTTTGATAATTGCTAATCCATTTGAATAACTGATAAGAAGATACGTAGAAGATAGGCAATCCACTCACTAAGCAGCTCAAAAATAGCATTTACGTTTATAATTAAAAATCAGATTTTCATTGGTTTACGAAAACACAAACAAAAAAAAAAACATTAGCATGGATAGAGAAAGAGAGAGATACCTGGAGAGAAGGAAGCCATGGAAGTGTAAACAGGAGAAAGAGAAGGCTGTGAAGCAGGTGAGGTAAAAGCAGAAACACTAATGATGAATTCAAGAACAGAGACCTTAAAAATAAGAAGATGAAGAATCTTTCTCATTTCTCTAACAATACTTCCGATTTTGATTCACTCTCCAGACTCTTTGGGATTTTTAATGGTGAAAGAGAGAGAGATTTTATAAGAGCAGAGTGAGAATGTGAGATTGTTCTTCCAAGATTTATCTCTCTCTCTAATGGAGATCTCTTTCATGAAATTTGTTTCCTTTTTTCTTGTCTGCATAAAGGAGGGAAGCATAAAGTGGTTTTTTAAAAGTCGAAATTATTCTTTCTAACTTCTTTATCATCAAATCAACATGTGAGAGGGTTTGAAGGTGATAGTGAACAAAAAATATTAAATTCTTTACTAACCAAAAACAGTTCAAGGGGATCATTGCATGAATTCTTATATTTTAAATCAGAACATTTTGTTTAAAAAAGAATTTGTAACTTACTATTATTATTACTCATCATTTACATTGGGCCACACTACTATAACTTCTTAAAAATTAAATTTAGAGTGGTCAAAGTTAAAATATGTCTTTGTAACTCGAAGAGTTTACTTTACTGACAGCAAAGTTGACCAATTGTGTCAAACCGACAGAAATAAGAAGACTCCGTTTTGTTTTTTCTTTTGGGTCAATTATGTTATCAATAAAATATCTTCTTCCTATATAATTGTAGCAAATAATCATCTTAGGATTCGCGAGAACGGGATCTAACTAATTCTATGCAGCATTTGCAATTAGTAAGCGTCCCTTTAATAAATAAACAAAAACTCTTTTACTTTTAGGAAAATCAACGGCACTATCATAAAGTAATAGTAGCAAACTAAACACAACGACGGTTGTGAAAGAAAGGCTTTGGCAAATGTAGAATTAGTGTGTGATAATAGTTCTTTTTATTTTGTCAACTACTATTGTATGCTTATAATAATACACACTGATGGTTCCTAGATACAACGAGGAGTATTTCACATGCGAAATCCGGAAGGCAACAATATTAGACTAATATAGCAAATAACATGATGCAAAATATGGGAGTGTAAATGTCTGAATGTTCCATTTGAGAAATGTTCTCATGTGACGCAAGTTTATTAGGCTACTCAAGCTGGCTTCGAAGAAGCTAGAACATGTGAGAAAAAATAGACAACAAAAAAGAGGAAACAAAAACTAATAAGAGAACTAGAAGTTGAAACCTTTTGGATCCAATTAAACGATGCGATGTAATTCCAAAATGTTAGTTCAAGTGTTAATGCTTGGAGTTCTAGTACATATGAACAACATTTGAAATCATCTTTTTATTTCACGCAATTACATATTTATAACATTTGTTGCTAATTAGTTTTGAGTTAGAATCCATAAAATTTAACAAAAAATCTAATAACTTTTTTAAAAGGTGATTTACTCATCTATATAAGACTATAGAAAATACATACTAGATTATTTAAGAGAGACAATTGATAACTAGAATACGAATTCGTTGTTTTTAATAATAATTACGTCAAAGTTTTAAAAAGTAGAATTATTTACATGCATTTTACATTTTAGACTTTTAATCTCTGAGTTAACCAATGTGTCAAAGTGTTCATATAGACAAATGGCCTGGTTATAACTAAGTTATAGACCAATAATTGCATACAAGATTTTTTCTCAAATAAATCAAGCAATATTCATAAGATTGCACGAGTATTTTATGCGAAACTATATTAGTACGTATTCGTGGATGCAAATTTAATGACTATGCAAAGTAGGTGAGGATGTAATAACGATTAGATTAACTATGGTTTAGCCTACCAACCATGCTAATCCAATTACCTAACTATCATTACTTTTATCCCATCTTTCTTTTATTTATTTTGCAACCGAAGATGTTTTTATATCAACGAGGCATTTCCAGTCTTATCAATATACTGTAGGTAACTTCGTACGATAAACAGAAAGATATTTAATATTTCTCTATAAACAAACAATTGGTTCTCACATCACTCATATATAGCAAAAGGGAGATATACAAACTCTCTTTCTCTCTAAATTTGATAGTTATGAATTCACTATTGTCAATCAATATATATATATATATATATATATATATATCTTGTTTTACCCAATTCATATTATTGTTCATATACATTAACATGTACGTACAGTGATTGCTACAATGAATGGTATGTACAGAATTGAGATTGACATGTAGAAGGGAGGAGTCGAGTATTTAATAAAGAGAAAGGACCAATCTATGCCTAGTTTCAATGAAACTGATCAACCCATGAACTGATTTAAAGACTTTACCAATCGGATCGGATAAGACTTGTAACGGTCCAAAATCTTTTCCAACTATTTTTCATTTGCAACAAACTTTCAACTTTTCAAGTATATATTATATGCTAAGTGATCTTTTCCAAGAAGATGGATGATTTTGCTTCAAAACGGCCCATCAAACCAATCTTCCGGTCCATCCATTATCCTGATTATTTGGGCTACATTTTTGAGCTGCAAAAACCACTAAATTGAACCAACAAAAGTAAAGAGTTGGTCTTGCGTCTATATATAATCGGACTCCAAAGTCTAAATAAAAACCTATGTTTCATGGGTGGGAAATCGGAGACCAACAGCGGAAATAACATGCATACGTTGTAGAGAACGTTGTGAAGCCGTGAACCACTTATGTGTCCATCTTCGAGACTGGTCTATGCAATAGAAAGTATATATAACTAATTAAGGTCGAAATATGACATGTAAGTTTGAACTTTTTAAGGGATGTGTTAATTTAATAATAAAAAGATGAGATAGGTGGAGAGTATGACCTAGCAGCTGATGTGTTGGTAAGAGTCATCGTGGGTTCCTCTCTCATAACCCTAGAAACCAAACGTCCAAACCACTTCATCATTCTCAAAATCAAAGCTTAAATAAGTAATTATTATTGTCGAAATCAAAATACTAATTTAGACGTATATAAATCTAGAAGCAAACCTAAGGTGAGGTCGAAACAGAGATGACCTTTTGCGTACTTTTTAATTAATATATTATACTCTAATAAATGTCACACTTTGAGTAAACTTTACATTATTCCCTCATCCATAATAAATAAATAAATACAGCAAACTGGGTTTTAGGTCAGGCTGACGTCAGCAGTTTCTTTGTGTTTCAGAAAAGAAAAAAAAAATTTAATCTAACGCTCCAGATTTGTTGTCTTCTCCACGAGCCCTTTGTTGTTGTTGGTAATGGAGATTTCTCTCTAAGTCATTTGTGTCTTCTTCTCCTTCTTTATTTAGAAACCAATTCAACAACCTCTTCGTTATTTCGAAATCTCTTTGCTACAACTTCTTATTGCTGCAATTGAGGATCCGCTCGATTGAACTGCCTCAAATCTTCTTCTTCACTTGGTCGACATAAAGACAACGACTTTTGACTTGGTTTAACTTCACTTCTCCGTCAAATACTGTACCTTCTTTTCCGATCGAATCAATCGTCTCCATATACAGAACGAGGTAAGGGTTAACTCTCTCCGGTGATTATGCTCTGATAAATTTACTTGCTCGATCGTTAGTGTTCAGAAATTTGTTTTCTAGAATGCATGGTTTTGTTCAAAGACCGTAGATTTCGGGATTAGGATTCTAAAAATTGAACCTTTACATCATTATATCAGTGTTTTTGATGTGCGTAGATTTACAAAGTTTCGTAAGTTTTACTTGGAAATTCTCGACGTACTCGGTCTTTTCTTCTTCTTCATATTCAATTGAATTGGATTTTCGTCGAAACTGAAAAAAATCAGTGGTTTTTTGGGTCAACCAAAGTTAAAAGATTTGAAGAAAAGTGAAACTAGTTCGATTTATATATCATGTTATTGCTTCTTAAGAAAGTGTCTTCCTTGGTTCTTTATGAATTTCCAATTGCAGCTAAATATATCATGTTATTCACCTAATGTTTATATTTTCCAATTGCAGCTAAATATATTCTCCTTTTGCTGGAGACAAACCTGCATACATTTCTGTCATCTCTGTTAAGGTATTACATTTAGTTACTTGTTACTTAATGTAGCTGCTTATTACATTTGTTTCTTCAAGTGTATATTCTTCTTTTAATAGCATTAATAGTTATGCGTATCCTCAGATTCTAGATCTTGATGACTTGCAAGTTTGTGGATTATTTAGCGGTTTTACATTTAGTTACTTGGTACTTAATGTAGCTGATTATTACAGTTTTTTACTTCAAGTGTATATTCCTTCTTTTAATAGCATTGAAAGTTACGAGTATCCTCAGATTCTAGGTGTTGAGGACTTGCAAGTTTGTGGATTCTTTAGCGGTTTAATAAGAATGATATCTTCCTTGAAATTGTGTCTAAGTAGTGGAATTGTTGTTAGCCTACTAAAGTTCAGATAGGTGGTGGATCATTTCCTTTCAATTGAATAGTTTGAGAAGGGTCTATAAGGTTTGCACTTAGTTTTGTCTACAGAATCAATTTTTCCTTTTTCACAGTCGAGACGTCATTCTCATTATCACTATTGTAGACTTCTTGGACTTCCATAAATTCATCAATCAATTTTTCGATGGTGTGGACTTATATCGTATAAAGGTTTTATCACAGTGACACAATTGTTTAAGAGGCTCCATCTCCACTGCACCACTGAGCTCTTTCGTTTGGACACGTCAAAGACTAGAATTTGTTTGGTTAAAAACTGAGGAGATGGAAGTGACTCGTAGTTTCTCTTTTTTGGACAAGTTTCTTCGAAAGGTCCGTTGATTTTCTTGTCGCTTGTGAACTTTAATTTCGTTTTTTTTCCCTTAGGATGCAAATTATATCTTCTCTTTAGATACCAATATCAAATGTCCTTAACCATTCATGTGGTTGTAATTTCATTTACAGATTCTGATTACTTTATAACCGTTATCTTCTTTATATCTCGTAATCTTATATGTTTTTATTTGTATATAGTCTTTCACAGAAGAAGCATATTGAGTTTCTCGACAATATAATTGTCATCTTCTTCTGTCTTTTCTGGTAAGTGTTTAACTTTTCTGATACCAATTAGTTTTCTTAATCATTGCATATTTTTAATACTTGTGCCTTTATTAAAGAGGAAGTTTGCGGTGGCTTAAAGCACCATCGTGCGGAGAATACGATAAGGCTCTTCCTTCATTTGAAGTTATTGACAATTGAATCGAGCCGCTCAATTGGTCAATTATGGAGTCAATAAAGGTTTGCATGAACGCACTGTGCGGAGCAGCCTCTACGTCGGGTGAGTGGAAAAAAGGCTGGCCTATGCGATCCGGTGATTTAGCCTCTCTCTGCGATAAGTGTGGGTAAGGGCCTTCACTCTTGTGTCTAATTTGAATACTTTTGCGACCAATTTGATATTCGCAACACTTCTGCGATTGATTAGTGCTATGGGTTTGCTTACAATTAGAACAAGAGTGGATACTTGAAGGGAATCTATATTTCACCGATTACTTATTAGTAATTTCTGGGAATGTTGGTTTGTGATAGGTCTGCATACGAGCAATCCATTTTCTGTGAAGTGTTCCATGCCGAGGAATCTGGTTGGAGAGAGTGTAATTCATGTGACAAGGTGACGAAAATCCATAGCTTACACGTGTTTTTGCACTCAACATATTTCAATTGTTTTTCTTAATACGTATTTGTGTTTTTTCAGCGTCTTCACTGTGGATGCATTGCTTCTAGATTTATGATGGAGCTTCTAGAGAATGGCGGTGTTACCTGTATAAGTTGCGCCAAGAAATCCGGACTATTTTCTGTAAGACTATTTCCTCTCCTTGAATCAACTTCTTGCAAGGGATGCTTCCTTGGCCTTGGTTTCTCTGGCACTATACTCATGTAATCTCTCTTACAGATGAATGCGAGCCATATATCTAACGGTAGGGACTTCCCCTCATTTGCTTCAGCAGAGCATGTAGGAAGTGTTCTCGAGAGGACAAATCTCAAGCACTTGCTTCACTTTCAAAGAATCGACCCCACTCAATCTTCTCTTCAAATGAAACAAGAAGAATTGCTGCTTCCTTCCAGACTAGATGCTATTAGACACAAAGCTGAAAGGAAAGAATTGCAGGAATTATCTGCACAGCCAAACTTGAGCATTTCACTTGGACCTACGCTTATGACAAGCCCATTTCATGATGCTGCTGTTGATGACAGAAGTAAGACTAATTCGATTTTCCAACTGGCCCCTCGGTCCAGGCAGCTGCTTCCAAAACCTGCAAATTCAGCTCCCATTGCTGCTGGCATGGAGCCTAGTGGGAGCCTGGTGTCACAGATTCATGTCGCTCGGCCTCCTCCAGAAGGTCGCGGGAAGACCCAATTGCTTCCCCGTTATTGGCCTAGGATTACTGACCAAGAGCTGCTGCAATTATCTGGACAGTATCCTCATCTGTATGTTATAATATCGTGTTTCTGTTTTTATTCTACCATTATGCACTATTGTTCTGTGCTAAGGAGTCCTTAACTGTTTATTTTCCTAGCTCAAATTCCAAAATTATACCACTCTTTGAAAAAGTTCTGAGTGCAAGCGATGCGGGTCGTATTGGTCGACTGGTTCTTCCGAAAGCATGTGCAGAGGTAACTTGTTTCTCTGTACGCTTATTTGATATTCCCAAACTATAGCTATCTAAATGCCAGATATCAGCTATAACCTTCTATGCATGTATGTAGGCATATTTCCCCCCTATCTCTCTACCCGAGGGTCTCCCGTTAAAGATACAAGACATAAAAGGGAAAGAATGGGTGTTCCAGTTCAGGTTTTGGCCTAATAATAACAGCAGGATGTACGTTTTGGAGGGTGTGACTCCTTGCATACAGTCCATGCAGTTGCAAGCTGGTGACACTGGTACTTTTCAAATCCTTTTGTTTCATTAACTACACTCATAGCATGTTGATGAACCCACCCTGGTACGGTTAAATGAAACATTGGCATTAAAGCGTTTTGATCATGTGTTGTGTTCGATGAGGACAGTGAAATACATTCCAAGAAGAGATGAACGGTACTTTTCTATTAGGTCTGATGTCTTGGATTTGCCATGTTCTCTGCAGTTACATTCAGCCGTACAGAACCTGAAGGAAAACTCGTAATGGGATACCGTAAAGCGACAAACTCTACAGCGACACAGGTAAATGCATAATAAGCAGAGAGTTGTCCACTGTGATGTGAAGTATTGAATTAAAGAATCCTTTCTGGTGCTCTCGTACTGATGCTTTCAGTGAAATATTTTTCTGTGGTTCTTCAGATGTTCAAGGGAAGCAGTGAACCCAATCTAAACATGTTTTCCAACAGCTTGAATCCGGGATGTGGTGACATCAATTGGTCTAAACTAGAGAAGTCTGAGGACATGGCAAAGGATAACTTATTTCTTCAGTCATCCCTAACTTCTGCTAGGAAACGGGTTCGGAACATTGGGACTAAGAGCAAGCGTCTGCTCATTGATAGCGTAGATGTTCTGGAACTGAAAATAACTTGGGAGGAGGCACAGGAACTGTTGCGGCCGCCCCAATCCGCCAAACCCAGCATCTTTACGCTGGAAAATCAGGATTTTGAAGAATATGACGTGAGTTGCTGTTTACTTGTTTAGTTATCAAAAACAGCTGGGATCTTTTCACTGTTTTTTCTGAAATCATGTATTTGCTGCTACCCAGGAACCACCAGTTTTCGGGAAGAGGACCCTTTTTGTGTCACGTCAAACAGGGTGAGGCCTCATGTACTATGTAATGATAAGATCAGAAGAGTTAACCACACTTGGAATGATCAAAAGATTTGAACTAATGAACATCTGATTATTTTGGTTCTGATATGTGATCCTTGAATTCTCAGGGAACAAGAGCAATGGGTGCAGTGTGATGCTTGTGGGAAATGGCGACGGCTGCCTGTGGATATTCTTCTTCCACCAAAGTGGTCGTGCTCTGATAATCTCTTGGATCCTGGCAGGTACACGAGGTTGCATGTTCATGTGCTTAACCTAGACTAGTTACCACTGATACAATATATTTCGACTACACATGGGATAATTATAGATTTTTGACTCACTGAGACTGGCCATCTGAATAATTTGAGTTGCTGTTTGTATCGTCAGGTCTTCATGTTCCGCACCTGATGAGCTCTCTCCTAGAGAACAGGATACACTTGTCCGGCAGAGCAAAGGTATGATCCGCAGCTATTATTGGTCTGTATAATTAGAAACTTCTTTACATAGAAACTAAAGTTTCGTCTCAACAGAGTTCAAAAGGAGGAGACTGGCATCATCAAACGAAAAGCTAAACCAGTCGCAGGAGGCATCTGCTCTGGATACTTTAGGAAATGCAGGCATCACCACTACCGGTGAACAGGGGGAAATCACGGTGGCAGCCACGACCAAGCACCCAAGACACCGGGCAGGGTGTTCGTGCATCGTCTGCAGCCAACCACCGAGCGGAAAAGGCAAACACAAGCCGTCATGCACTTGTACTGTGTGCGAGGCAGTGAAGAGAAGATTCAGAACGCTCATGCTGCGGAAGCGGAACAGGGGAGAGGCGGGACAGGCAAGCCAGCAGGCGCAGTCACAGTCAGAGTGCAGGGACGAGACAGAAGTGGAGAGCATTCCAGCAGCGGTTGAACCAGCCGCAGGGGAAAACATTGACTTAAACTCAGACCCGGGGGCTTCCCGAGTAAGCATGATGAGGCTTCTCCAAGCTGCAGCTTTTCCTCTGGAAGCATATCTGAAACAAAAGGCTATTTCCAATACGGCAGGAGAACAGCAAAGCAGTGATATGGTAAGCACGGAGCATGGTTCGTCCTCAGCCGCACAAGAACATGAGAAAGACACAACAAATGGAGCTCATGATCCTGTAAACTAAACAGCTTTGGAATCCTCCATGAGTATTCGTTAGTGGTATGTGTTTCTTTATTTATACAAAAACTTCTTCGGTTTCGTCCCAAATTGGTGAAATGGTTGCGACCATTCTGCCAATTGTCGACCAAAGAAATGAGGAATTTGTAGTTTCCTTTTTTTTTTTTGGTTTGGTTTGGTGTGTGGTGGTGAGGCTTGAGAGAGAGAGAGAGAGAGACAGAGAGATTTGATGAGGTTTTTGAACATACATAGGAAAACTAACGTGATATTTACCCAAATATGAAAATCGATGAAGCTTCCAAGAAGAGAATCGATTCTGGAGGTGGAGCTTATCACTGCCCGGATTATGCTTCAAATTCATATTTAGACAATTATTATGAAGGTTGTTTATGCAATTTATGATTTTCTTAAATTAGGGTAAATTAGTTAGGCGAGATCCTATTATTTTGATTTTGGTGATAAGCTTATGGCCAAGGTGTTAAATACAACAATCAGTTACATGGAAGCAAATAAATCGGCTATGACTTGGTCGATGTTAAAAAGTGTTGAGCATGTTACTGTAATAATAAGAGTTGTCACTTATCACTCAACTGACTCCTAAAAATAGAGCCAAGACATATTATAAGTTATCACTCAACTAAGTCCTAAAACTATACAACCATTTATATATCCAGATTTTGCGTTGCAATTTGTCTCTAGTTCTAAATATTTGCGATAATACAGTAGTAGTTTTCGATCAGAATTTGAGTCAGAAAATTATATGAATTTAGATGAAGAAGCATGTTTGTTGCTTCTTTTATGTCTTTGTTACTTCTATATTGTCAAATTTTGATAACTTATCAAAGCAGTTAGGACCTGAGGTCAACTAGTTTTGTTCGGGTCTGAATTCTGATTTCTCTGTGGGCTTCTCACCAATCCCCCATCTTATAAAAAATCTTGGAATAGACCCCAAACGAAGTAAATAATTAAATAAGAGCATCAATACTTTCCAAATTGTTTTTTTTGGCCGGCAAAAGTTGATTGAGTCGGCTCGATTGACTGATTCCCTAACATAGCAATATCACGCCATTCCTATCGTCAAATTACACGTGTCTTTTTATGATTGATTATTTTGTCCTCAAACACGTGGACTCTGCCTTATTTCATCTCAATTTTTATGATTTTTATTACCTAATGCCCCCACCTCTTCCCAAAACCAAACTAGGCGTTTTTTTTGTCCCAATTTCCTTCTTGGTTTCAATTTATGAATAATACAATCCATATTGTAAGAAAATTAACAGAAATGCCCTCCTTAGATTCAGAATTTTACATAATAAGATCAAGAAATAGTAACCCAGAAAATTATATATTTACACTATTTATATGAACATAATGTACTTTTCAGTAGTGAAATTTGAAAATATATGCAATGAGGGCATCAAAGCATCAATTTAATATTTTAATGACATACTAATAATTCGTATTATTAGTAATTTAATATTGGTTGAAAAGAAAGAAGAGAAAAAAATCTCAGAAGATCAAAGAGTAAAACAAGCTTGAGAAATATTCGTGGTCAAAGAAGATAGACGAGTGGCGTGGCAATAGAGTAAATAGTTAGGAATACGAAGGGTTTGTTTGTAAAGGATACGTTAATAATGGAAGGGAGAAGAAGATGAGACAGAGAGAGAGAGAGAGTGGGACCCAGAAACGCGTAAGCTGAGGTTTTGGTAAGGGTCGTCGTGGGTTCCTCCTCTCTCATTGATAACCCTAGAAACCACTTCTTTCTCACGCGCCTCTTTCACATTTTTTTTTTTTTTTTTTTTGGTAGGTCGCGCCTCTTTCACATTTATTATTACACCTAATTAAAAAATATTAATAAAATAATTATTATTGTGGTCGACCACTTCTTTCAAAAGTTGTTGTCATTTACCTATTCCCCCAACACATATATTCTTTTTTTTTTTTCAACACATATATTCTACTCCACCTTAAGAATATCTTTTTCCTTTAATTAGAAAGCACTTATATATGATTTGGATTATATGAACCTGTTACATATTTGCAATCACGTATCAATCAATATGTTTATTGACATATCGTTAGGATCTTTGGGTTCTTTTGTTTCTCTTTACCATATGTTTCATCGGTAATAAAAAAAAAAATGTTTTATCGGTTTCTCAATGTTTAAGAGTCTTTTACCTCTTGTTAATCTGATATCAGCTTAGCTCTCTATATACATAAATACAAAATTTATGTTTGCGTTTAAATATCATACTGTTAATTATGGAGGTACAATGTATGAGAATAATGTAAAGTTTACTCAAAGGGTGAGATATATTATGCCCAATGGAGTTTTATTAATGTTTAACGTGTGATCATGAAAGCGACAAATTCGCCTAATGGAGGATTTTTTGCTTGGATACTGTTCGGCAAAGTAGCTTTTTTAATTCAATTATTTCGTATTATTATTGACAACTTGGCTTAATTATTTAATGTGAAATCATTTTGTTTGTCAACAGACAACAATTACAAACACTTAGGGCATCATCAATGGGGGATCATGTGAGGGTGTTCTTATAGAGAATATAATGTTAAAATAATGTAAGATCATGTGTTTAGATCTTTTGTTTAGAAGTTGATTAGTGGAGAACATGTGTACGATCTTAAGACTTAATAATATAATAATCTAAATTAAATTAAGATTTTACAATTATTAAAACATTTTAAAATAACATATAAATTGCAAATGCCAAATTTATGAAAAACTGAAAATAAAAGTGAAAATACAATACTAAATATTTATGAAAAAACATTAAAAATATAAATAACAATAAACAAACAAACATATTACTTAATAAAAGCACAAAAATATTTTATCTAATTAATACATAGTTTATTATCCAAATTTATTCCAAATATGTTGAATATTCCAACCAATGCCCAAATGCCACGTCACCCCGCAACACCCACAAGAACAGATCCAGGTCAAGAGCCCAGTTTCTGATCTTAAGCCCATTAACCCATTTTTTTAGATTTAAATAATGTTTAGATCGGGGGGTGATCCCCCAATGCAGATGGTCTTACAATTTGCACAATAACCTTTGATGTGACTTCATTTTTGTGTAGTGGGTGACATACCATTTCTTATTCCTGGCAATAATTTACTGTTGATTTCAAAATATTGAAGTTATCCTCAGTGTAATAAGAAGTACTACTTTGGGATAACCATATGTCATCTTCAAATTATTTGTTTTAAAAAGCAATCTAATGCTTTCAAATTTTCGTAGATTTGCATAATTTTCAACCTTATAGATATTAGGTTTAAATTTAAATCTTTGGCCTTATATTTTGACAATTTATCTTTGAAATTGTAATCAACTAGATATTAACCCGCGGTACACCGCGGGTCTATAATTTTATTAAATAATAATAAAAATTTTTTTTTAAGATGATCTATAGATATATGCTATTGTTTTGTTTGATTTAAATGTATGGTACACTGTATGACGATATTTATAACTAAAGATTTAAAATTTGAAGTTTTAGTTGTTTTGTTAATATTATTTGTTTAGTTTTGTTTAGCGTTTAAGATTGTATAGTTATATTTTGATTGTTAATTATAGGATTTTACCCGTAGTATATCATACTGTATTAATATCGACCACAAACCCGTCCGACCATATAACTCTGTCCCGTGAAATCTACATCATTTTGTCATTTTCCAATAAAATTCAAATATTTCTAATATTTGAAACTTCATTTAATATCGACCCAAAATTCATAATAGTATTTTGATTGTTATATCTAGGATTTCACCCGTAATATACCGTCCCGTATCTTTTGTAAATATTTATAATGTTTAAATTTCTTACAAATTATTATAAAATTCAACTATTTAATATTTGAAACTTTAGAAAATTCCTAATATTATAAATATTTAAAACGTTTTATAAAATTAAATTTTTTAAAAAGTTTAAATAATTATAATATTTTACTTTTAATAAAGGTTAATAGATTAAATTAAGAACTTATATTTAAAATGTTTTCTTTGGAAACTTTAATAGATTAAATTAAGAACTTATATATAAAATTAGTCAAAACCAAAATATATATAAAAAAGTATTAGAAAACATTAAACATGAAATACATTGGATAAGAAAATAAAATATATATGATGTGATTTTTAACCATATAAAACATGTAATTGTTATAAAAGGTTTTAAAAGATTAGAAAAATTACACTTACCAACCAAAACTCGGATCCACAGGTTTTTGTAAAAGTATATATCATAAAAACAATTAAAATACATAACATTAGAATAATACTAACCAAGAATAAGAACTTTATTTTATTAACAAATTCATTTCCTTTTTACGTTAAAGAAAATGAATTAATAGAATGGACTTGTTATGTTAGCCTATAAAAGAAAATCATTTACAAACATTATGAGGAAACATGAAATTCTGAAAATGTAAAAAAATACTGGACATTAAAAAATTCGTATCTGAAGATAAGAAGAAGGACTAACTAACCTTTTAATGCATACCTTATTTGATAGTTTCTTTGGAGACGGAGTTGATGATGTCCATAGTTTCCAAAGATCTTAAAATCGAAAGCTGCAACATAAGAAAAGTAGGTGACAATTAATTTTTTAAAAGAAAACAAACGTGAAATATAAAATGTACTAAGAACATTGTTTAAAAGAAGCCATATAAATCTCTATTACGAAAACGTTTAGTATTGTGGATCAATGGTTGAAAAGATCTTCTTTATATAGATGAATGAAAAGTACTCGAGAAGTTTAGGTTTGACCTACAAATTAAAACAATTTTGCAAATATTCGAAAATTAAATATTTGATTCCTAATATATTCGATTTTGTATTATCAACTGAATAACGTCTATATGCATGGTGGGATTTATGAATGAGGAAAGCTAATTAAAGATATTTCCATTTTTTTTAGGAAGTTTGTTGAATAATATCTAAACGAAACAAAAAAAATCTTTTAAAGATATTTTATGAGGAATAATATATTCGCCAATTTGGGTTGGGGATCAAGTATATGAAAATCTCGTAAATATTATATGTTATATTTATTACATATACTAATTTTCACATTGTAGTTATTTAAATCAAAGATTTTAATGAGTTAATTATGGAATACAAAATATCTATGTAAATCAAAAAGTTTAAAGAACCAATAGCGCTGGAATTGATTTTTTTGCTATAACGATTACTAAAACATTTAAGTAAATAAAGATATTTCGTTATGATTTTTCAGCATATTCGAATTGTTGATTATTTCGAAATTTAAGGATGTTTAAGAAATCATGATTGATTTCCGATTTCATAAATTTTGATTAGAATTAAAAATAAAAGATTTAGTATTTAGATAAGGAATATACTATAATAAGGATTATTAGTACTCGAATATATTAGGAATATTCGTATTGTTAGTTTATTTTATTCAAAAATTATAATTTGCGGATTTAAAGGAAGATCTTCTCAAGATTTTAGGAATATAATCGAGATTTTAGTAACAAATGTGATCACATTAAAGATTTGAAAGATTTGAAAGATTTGAAAGATTTGTGTCCAAATTGTTAGAAACAAATTAGGATAGATAATTTTTGGTTAGTATCTTTTTAATATTTTCAAATCTTTAGAATTAAACCCATTGACATTATATTGTTGAATTTTTTTTTTAAATTACGTAATATTAAATAAAAAAATAAAATAACTAACTATTTTCATTTGATGGTGTAGACAAATTATTATTATTATTTATGTAATTTAATTACAAATAACAAATATTAATTTTTATAACAAAACAAATTATTTTCGTAAGAACAATTTTTCCCAAATCAATATTTTACAAAATATTTATTTTAATCACATATTCTTTCTATATAGAAATAAATAGTTAAATAATTATGGTTGGAGTAGTTAAGGTAAATAACAAATATGGTTAGTTTAGATATATATAATATATTTCCAATTTAGGTGTTATTTAAGAATTAATGTGGTTTTAAGACAACATCCCTAAAATTGCTTATCCAAGATCCGAATAGACTAAAACCGGGTCAAACCCGGATCCAAAAGACTTTATGCAAAAATCCCCTGTAAAAATGTATATGTAGATAATCATAAATAACATATAAAAAAATATCACTAATTTTTTCTACTTTTATTTTTTTGAATCATTATTGGCCTAGTATTGGTATATTGTAGATAACAATAAATCAAAAATGTAAAGTTCTATTATTAAATGAAAACATACATATATGATGAGAATAAAAAAGAAAAGAATACAGAATTTATGTGCCATATATCTTATTACACAACTATATAGTATTGATCCATTGATTAACATATCAAGGAAAGTAAATATTAAAGTTAAAGGAAAAATAAAGCTAAAGAAAAAACAAAAAAGGAAGAAAACAACTAAGCGCGTGTAGTTCACAAACAAGAAGCCGAGAGTTGGTTAAGAAACCGTCTATAGGCTGGTTCTGGGCACGCTGAAGCAAATTAATCGTGTATAAAACTAGTCTTCGCCCACTTCCTCATTTATTCATTTTCCTTCTTCCTAATTTATCTATTTCCATTTTCGAGCCTTTCTTGAGACAATAATTTAACAAATTTCTTCAGCATCTTCTTCCTCGAACCAAATCTGCCTCTCTCAATTAGCCATGGGCGTCGCCGTTCTAAATCCTCAAGATTGCTTGAAAGATCCTTTCTCTCACATGAAACACCATCGCAATCCAAGCGCATGTCCCAACAGGCAGAAGAAGCCGGTTTCCAACAACCGTACACGCCGTAGTCCTCCTCGTAATCAATCCACCAGATCTTCTCCTTCTCCTCCTCCTGTAGCACCGCCGCTTCCTCCTCCTCGTGCGGCCGTCTCTGCTTTCGTTCCAAAAGGAACCGTCAAGAAGAGTCCTAGCAATACCGTAGTCGTTAGCCAGGTGAGAATCCTGAAGCGCGGCGAAGAAATCCCCAAGGAGACTTCAGATCTGGTTGTTGAAAAGTCAGATCTGGGATCTACTCGTCGGATTGGACCAGATCCGGGTTTGATTCCGAGTCAGATCCGTTTATCTGGCCGCAAATTGAAATCAGCACCGTTTTACGCCGGTCCTGTGACCATGACCTCTCCGCCTCCCAGCGATGTCCCGCTTCCTGCCTTTTTCACGAAGAAGGCAACCAATGATCTCATCAGGATCCTTCGCCTAGACATCGCCTGACGGTGTCTGTCGCCGATCGTCTTAGATTTTTAAAATCTCCGATGATCCAACTGGTTACTAAAGTGTTACAATTCCATTTCCCGATCGTCAGAATCCGCCTAAAAACCGGAGATCTACAAGAAAAATATAATCTCCAGACGATGAATCTAGAAGATGAAGAAACACACATCTTCGTTATGAACCGTTTCGAATCTTCCCTTATTTTTTCAAGGGGCAAGATCGAAATATCTTCTTAACAGGTCTTAGTTTCTCTTCTTAGGGTTTAGTGTTTGTGTAGGAGTATATGTGCATAGACTTTTACTAGTTTTCGTTTCTTTCTCTGTATCTTTGGGTTTTTAAATTCTGCTTAATCGTCAGGTTCTCTGGGTAAATCGTAGGTTCGTACTTTGTGTCTTTGTCATTTCGTTTGTGTCTGAGTGAATTAGTAGGTCGTAAGACAAGTTATAGGGATGTGTCTACTGGTAAGATGATGTTTAGGTTTCGATGTAATCTTCTTCGGTATTGCGATTCTCTGTATTTCTTCTATCTTTAAGTTTAAGTTTTATTTGGGGTTTCTTTTTCATTTGGGTCTCTTTCTGTTGTTCCTGAAGGTTCTTCGTTTGTTTCCGTGTCGTCTAGGTTAAGTCAAAGTTAAGAGATGTATTTACTGGTTAGATGAAGCTTAAGGTTTCCATGTAATCCTTGGTACTACAATTCTCTGTACTTCTCTATCTTTAATATTATCGAATTTAAGTTTTATTTATCTTGGCTTTGAAAGTCTGTTTTCTTCAGGATTTGGACATTTGATACATAATGAGATGAAATAAGATTGACACAATAAAACAAGAAACGAATGAACAATAATGGGTTTATGCAAATGATTCATCGAGTAATACCTTGAAAAATGATTGAATCTGTGACTAGTAAATGTATTTCTGCAATATCAAACTTAATCTACTACGAGGAATAGCGCACACAAAGAAAGAACTTGCACAGATGTTTCCCGATATAATAGAGACAGCTTTGATAGGTCTGTCACACGCAAAGACATTGACAAATTAATATAATCTGTAGTCCAACGTATTAACTACTCTAAATGCCAATTTGATCTCTGAAGTTGAAAGTGACTTTCTCTAAGTTGATAACTTGATATTGTGTGATCTCAATTATCATCTTTATGAGTTTAATAGCAATGGATGTGATTATTGTTAAGGGGATATATCTTCCTCATTCTCTGAATTTCATATATGCCACTTGGTTGGTCCAAGTTGTAAGATATGTTCTCTCACAATTAGACAGCCCACCTTAGCCCGATTTAAGGCCCATGTATTTCTATTCAAAGTTGGACAGCTGGGGTTGAATTCTTAGAGCATCTCCAACCCATCGCTATATTTACCTCTATTTTAGAGGCAAATATGCTCCAATCCACCTCTATTTTTTCCTCTAAAATAGAGATTGCTATATTTGCCTCTATTTATAGAGGAAAAAATAGAGTTCCTCTATTTTATAGAGGAAAAAATAGAGATCTCTGTTTTAGAGGTGAAAATATAGTGGGTTGGAGTAAAACTCACCTTTATTATAGAGTTCCTTTATTTTAGAGGTAAAAATAGGGAAAACCATTGGAGATGGTCTTAGTACTAATCTGCATTCGGAGATTCTTCTATAAAAGAAACATAAGGCAAGATATATTATCATTGATGACAGAAACTCTTTTTACTCATCTACTACAATGTAGCAAGTTGCCTTGTCTATTAACGGCGGTGTTTCACAGTCGTCAATTGTTCATTGGTGAAGCATGACGTGTTAAATGGTGAATCAATTTTATAGACTCAGCAAATCCATTGAGCCACGTCAGTTTTTTTTTTTTGTTGTTTCCTTTGCAATTAATAAAAATGTAGTTAATGAAATTAATACTCCAAGAACATAATTGATGAGAGAGCAAAGGAAGATTTTCTACCTAACAAGGGAAAGAAGCAAAACAAAGAAGACGAACCCTAAAGTAATTTTGCATACTTAATATTTTATTCTTTTTTTCCAGCATTTTCCTAATTTCACAACATTCAAAAGAATTTTAATTTGGGGAATCTTTACATATTTTTCACATACCCTTTCCCCACACAACTCAGTTTTTGGGTCCCACATTTTTTTTTGTCATCATAAAACATTGAGGAAAAAAAATTAAATCCAAATCTGCAATCCATCCAGCCACAGACCCGATCTTGCGTTTTCGCATCGACATTAAAATGGAAAACAATAATCAATTTTATTTTTTCGAAAAGAACAAGAAAAAAAAAATGAGAAAAGGAAGAAAAAAAAGAGAGGAATAATTTAGAGAGAGCCTCGTATATAACACCATCCCATCTATCTTTTTCTCCTCTATTTCGATATTTCAACTCCTTCTTCTCTCTCTCTTTTCCTTCGTCATTATCTCTCTTCTGTAACTTCTCTTTCTCTCTCTTTCGCAGCTTCTCTTCTGTATCTGATTCCCTTTTTCTACGGGAGCTGCAGATTTGATTAGTGTAAGCATCGATGAAGAAGGTTACGTCGTCTAAGATTCCGGTCAAGGATGATTGGGTGGCGGTGGCTATGACTGACGACGATTTGGTGGTTGAGCTTCTTTTACGGCTCAAGCATGCCGGAACGGTAGTGTCGGATAATCCGGCGCTGAATCTGCCTCCGCTACGGTGGGGAATCCGTCAACGACGGTCTCGGTCCTCAAGATTTGGCGGCGGCGGCGGCGGAGGCGTTCTCGTTTCGTTGAAGAAAGATGTGGATTCCGTTAGAGCCAGTCCGAAGACTCCGCTCTCCTGGAGCGGCGGATCTGGAAGTGGTGGCGGCTCTGCATCTCCTTCCGCCGTAACCGCCGATGGATTCGAAGATACCAGTCGTCAAGCTAGCTGCTCTACATCTACAGGATCCGGATCTAAGGTACTTTCTCTTTCCCTATCGTGATTTTCACCTTTTGCGTCTCGATTTAGTCTTCTCTCCCTATCTCTATCTTCTTCCTCTCAATTACGAATCCGGTAGCTGCGGAGAGATGGCGAATTCGTCATCTAGCTGGATTTTCCGAATCCGATCTGGCCGATAAATCCGGATTTCGCCGACCGTCGTGTGTTCGTAATTGAGAAGATCCGTGGCCGTCTCTCTGTATTTCTTCATTTTTTCCCCAAAATCCACGATTCTAAAATTTAGCCTGACGTCATCTCTCGCTCACTTCAATACCTACGTTCGATTCTCACTAGACCGTATTTTAGTCTTTTTTCTTCAACTACTACCGAATCCACCGGAAAAAATATTCCTCCGCCGTGTTTCGCCGATTAAATCATCCGCCGGAGCCATCCTGCTTCTAGGTTAATTTCATCTATCTCCAAAAAGTCAAAGCCTCTTTAAGCTTAATTTCCTTTTTTCCTTCTCACTTTTGGTAATTAAAAAACTCTGCTAATCGTCCATAACAAGCTTAATCAGAGACCGGTTTTTCTCTGTTTAATAAATCTGGAGGTTAACCAATCTCTTCGGTACGCATTGAACCGGATCTAGCGTGGCCGGTTAGATGTAGGTAATTAGGGACCGGTCAAACTTTAATTTGTCTTTAGGAATAATAAAAGCTCCTTTAGATTATGGAGATAGTACAGCTAGTTGGTCAAACGTGCGCGTTTTGCTGAACGTTTTGAGGTTCAAAACGGTAGCGTTTAGTGGGTTGAAAGTTGAAACGAGTAAAATGAATGATCTTGTCGGAGAGATTGGGGATCACGTGATCTTAAAAGAGTGATGACGATAGATGACAATGCCCATGACACGGAATAATCATGATGTGGCATCAAATCCTCTCTATAAAAATTCTTTCCAATTATATTTGAGATTTTTTAATTTTATGCTCTATTTGGTTTCTTTGATATATATATTTTTTTACTTTTGTTTGAAATTTCTTTTGTGGGAAAAGAAACTTTACTTGGTATGTTAAAATAAGATCTTTGGGTTTTGATTATAAAAAGTATAACAGTTGTCGTTATCGTCAGCATTTAATAGTTTACTAATCAAATGCGTTATTGTGCAGGTTTTTCCCACAAACGAAATCACCAGTTCTTTCTCCAAGAGATTGAAGAAAAGGAAGGTATATATATAGAGACTCTCTTTCTTGAATTTCTCAAGTATACACTCCATAATTCGAATTTTATTGAGCTGAGGGTTTGTTTTTTAATATTTGGCAGTCATCTTCTGAGCTTAAAAATGAAGAGAACTTGAAGTTGAAAGAGAGACTTGACCTTGAAAAGGTAGATTTTTCCTTGCTAGTCTCTGTTTTATCATTATGGTTTCTCCTACGTTTGCATTATATTCTTAAAAATCTAATATTTTTCCACAGGAGATTGCAAGTCTCCGAGCAACATTCGATGAACAAAACCTTAGGAACCAAAAGTTGAAGAGGATTAAGGTAAAATTTTGATTCTCCCTAAGACCCTAACCATCTTTACAGTATTCAGCTTGATTTCTCTTTGCTGGTTATATCTTAATCAAAATCTACTCTTGTGTTTTCTTGTTTCAGCTTGACTTAAACTCTGGTCGTGTCATGAACAAGAAACCGGTTGATCTGATTCGTAAATCACAACTCGAGCGGCTACAGGAATCAAAATCTTGCAAAACGGGTGACTCGCAAAATCAGGGGAGTTTCTTCTGCCTCCCTGATCTCAACATGGCACCATCCGAGGACGAGATATTGTACGGAACTAGCTAAAATGGCCTATCTCAAGATTTGCGATCTAATTACAGTGGAGTGAAGAAGGGTGAGCTAGAGAATTCAACTAAGAAAAGTGAATGTAATAAGAGGTGTAATGAATCTCTCCCGTCACATTCTTGTTTCCTGTTTCCTTCTTTTTTGGGGTAAAACGCTCAATTACTTCTTGATTTTTTAGGAAGAAGGTGGAAATTAGGTTCTTTACTGTATTTTTTTTTAAATAGATGATGTTAGCAACTTTCAAATTCAAAATTAATTAGTTTTTTTTTATTAGAGTTTTATTAGTTTTGATGATTGTTTTACTATTAGTTGAATGGTGTTTAGGTTGATAATAAATAATGTTTTAATAAAAAAAAACAGAACTAAATAATTATTTAATCGATGTACAAAAATCTTAAACATCAAATAAATAAACAAAACTGAATGAGTATATTTTTCATTTTTTGTACTGATTTAAAAGCTTTTGTTGAAAATTGTTGCTAAGAGGAAAAAGTAGGACAACTAATAGACTTTTATGTTCCAAACTTTTTCTTCTTCATTATTTTCCATAGATTATTATATTAAAACCCTAGTTTCCGCTCAACTAATCCAAGACAAGAGAGATCTATCAATCTCTTTGGAAATTAGTTTTCTACTATTTAATTTGAATTTTCTTAATATAAACTTGGGAGGTGTAATGCTATTGGTGGGTTGTCGGCGTGTTCATGGATTAAAAGATTCGTTTTTAAATGCCCAAAAAAATTGAGAAAAAATGCCAACTTGTTAATTGTTATCAACTTGTTAATTAGTCCTTTTCATGGATCCCAAGCCTGTTGTTTATAGAGATAAAAAAAATTGGCATTCTTTAATGTAAAAAGGAAAAAAATCATTGGGTCTTAGAAATATCCACAAATGAGTTTAGTGGTAATTATACTTATCATTCTTCTAAGTAAAAAATCATCCTTGTCATTTTTTCCTAATTGATTATTTATAAATTAAAAAAATAGTATATAAAGTAAAATATCCAAAAGAGTTAATTCCCAGTGGAAAAATGAAATATCCCTGAAATTTTATCAATTTTAAAATAAAATTTACCATGACAGAAAATTACACTCTATAACAAAAGTTTTGTAACCAATCAGTGCTCACCAAACTTATGATTTACAGAATTTCAGTGTTTTGTTATTTGGTTGAATTCTTTTATGTTTCAATTTGGTTACAGCTTTATTGTTGACATTAAAGAAAGAGATAGAAGTAGAGTCCAAAAAAAAACATAAAAATCAAGATTAATTAAAAAACACACTTGTTGGTCTTCAGAGAGATAACTAGGGGAAAGAGAAAAAAACAGATATCTCTCTTCTCCGATCCCCAAAACGCAGGACAACAATGTCGTTTAACAGCTCCCACCTCCTTCCTCCACAAGAAGACCTTCCTCTCCGACACTTCGCCGATCAATCACAGCAACCGCCGTCGCAGCGTCACTTCTCTGAAACACCTTCGCTTGTCACCGCCAGTTTCCTCAACCTCCCTACCACCCTAACCACTGCGGATTCCGATCTCGCTCCTCCGCACCGCAACGGAGACAATTCCGTCGCTGATACAAACCCACGGTGGCTCTCCTTTCATACGGAGATGCAAAATACTGGAGAAGTTCGTTCTGAAGTTATCGATGGAGTCAACGCCGATGGTGAAACGATACTCGGTGTTGTTGGAGGTGAAGATTGGCGGAGCGCTAGCTATAAGGCGGCGATTTTGAGACATCCGATGTATGAGCAGCTTCTTGCGGCTCACGTGGCTTGCCTTAGGGTTGCGACTCCCGTTGACCAGATTCCGAGGATCGATGCTCAGCTCAGTCAGTTGCATACCGTCGCCGCGAAATACTCCACTCTTGGTGTGGTTGTGGATAATAAGGAACTTGATCATTTCATGGTATGTTTCAGTTCCAATTTTGCATAGGGTTCATGCAATTGCAAACTTTGAATGTTTTGAACTGTGAACGATTCAACCATTGAATTCTCTTTATTTATATGAGTAGCAAATTCATATTTTTGTGTGGTTCATTGTTCCTGCTTCTCGAGTCTTGAAATTGATATCATCTTTGCTTCTACTTTTTTGGTTAACTTGTATTTGTTGGATAAAGCTTTTTTCTTGATGGCTAATAGTTTGTCACTTTCTCTCCTTCTTACTAAAAAGGGCTTTGCATGTCTTTTGTCCAAGAGAAAGAAAACATAATCCTTTTTTGTAACGTTCTGTTTGTATGTCTTGTGGATTGGAATCTTACCTTTGATTATGATGATGCAGTCACATTATGTTGTCTTGTTATGTTCGTTTAAAGAACAACTCCAACACCACGTTTGTGTCCATGCAATGGAAGCCATTACGGCTTGTTGGGAGATCGAGCAATCACTGCAATCCCTAACTGGTAACTTCCCAAATCATTCTTTCTTCTTTTTTGTCTTCTCGCTTTATGTGTGTCTTGATTTTATCGCTCTGTCTTTGTTCTGGTTTGTAGGAGTTTCTCCAAGTGAAAGTAATGGTAAGACAATGTCAGAAGATGAAGATGATAATCAAGTAGAGAGCGAGGTTAACATGTTTGATGGAAGTTTGGACGGTTCAGATTGCTTGATGGGGTTTGGTCCTCTTGTTCCAACTGAGAGAGAGAGATCTTTGATGGAACGTGTGAAGAAAGAACTGAAGCATGAGCTTAAACAGGTAATTGCTCGATCAAACTTAACAAAACACATTGTTAAATCATGTTGCTCAGTTTTTTTTTCTTTCCCTGTAGGGTTTCAAAGAGAAGATTGTGGACATAAGAGAAGAGATAATGAGGAAGAGAAGGGCGGGAAAGTTGCCGGGAGATACGACTTCTGTACTCAAAGAGTGGTGGCGAACTCACTCGAAATGGCCATACCCAACTGTAAAAACCTCGGCCGAGAAGTTTTGTTACGACACTGTCAAGAGCAGGTTTTGATTCTTGATTTGGTTTTGGAATTGCAGGAGGAAGATAAGGCAAAACTGGTTCAAGAAACCGGTTTGCAGTTGAAACAGATCAACAATTGGTTCATCAACCAGAGGAAAAGAAACTGGAACAGCAACTCTTCGACGTCATCTACTCTCACCAAGAACAAACGTAAACGGTAAAACAAGAGCTGTTCTCTTTTTCCCATTGCGCAATTTCATTAAACCAACCCGGTCAAGATCTTCTTTTGTAACCAAACTCAGGACCGGGAAATCGTAGGTGACATAGCGGCTAACTAGAGGATGGTTCTTTGCCATGTGAATTCAAGGGAACCGTATATGAAAGAAACCCATCAGGTTGTATGCTCGTACAGAGTTTGATTTGTATAGGTGATACCGGTTAGCCTATAAAACCGGATCCTGGAGTCCGAATTGTTGTTTGTATCGCCCCGCGTAATAGTAGTTTTTGGAAGTGATCTGTTTTGTTGTGGTTTGCGTCTTGTAACGAACGCTTAATCAAGTGTGGGCTTTTTCTTGTAAAGTGTCAATATGTTCGTCTGTAATGTATCAAGCAAAATATTTATCATAATTAAACTAGCTTGAAATGTACTAACTGTAGTATTACAGAACAAGTGTATGATGTTACTCGGTTCAGTCTTTTATAATGTCGATAATTTTGGTTTGAGTTTTTTTAGTGGGGGTGTTTAGGTCAATTTCGTTAAGTTTAAATGATTTCACATGTAACATTAACAAAGCCCATTGGTATTGGCCCAAATTATAAACGCACTTAATGACTTCTTTCTTCTTCCTTCAGCTTCTCGAACGAACGGCTTTTGTTTTAATTTCTCTCGACTTCGTACTTTTGTTACTCTTTGAGTTGGGTGATTATGGCAGCACCACAGGAGGAACGATCTCCGTCGCTTGACGATTGCCTTAAGCTATTGAAAGGGGAGAGAGACGAGCAGAGGCTCGCCGGTCTACTTCTCGTCACCAAATTCTGCAAGAACGATGACATCGTTTCCCTCAACAAGGTCTACGAAGCCGTTGGTACTCACTTTCTCGACCGTCTTCTCCGAACCGGTAAATAAAACCCCGAATTATTGATTATTGTCTTGTTTCCCTTAGTAAACTAATACCAATTTTGAGGTTTCTACAAAGTGTGAATTTTTAGTTGAGATACTAAAGTTTGCTGCTCTGACTGGTTTCGCTATTTTGTTTGGCAGGTACTGGCAGTGGCGATGGAGTTGAAAATCGTGATGTGTATCTGCAGCTATCTGTTACTGTTCTTGCTGCACTCTGCCGTGTTCCGGAGATAGCTTCTTCAGTAGATATGGTCTCCAGAATTCCCCTTATTCTCGAAATAATGTCCAAAGGGTATGTTAGATCACCTGATTCTTGCATCTGTGATTTTCCATGAAGTTTTTTCTCAAGCTTTGCTTCTGTGTCTTTTTCACTTTTGCACAGTATGATTGCCTAAAGTTAGGAAATTGGCTTTTGGAATTTCAGAATAACTACAAACATGCTCGAAGATTGCTATGAGCTTCTGTATTTGGTGTCCACGGCTTCTGAAGCTGGTGTCATGACTTTGATTAACTCTGGAGGCTTGAGAGTGATAGCTCCACAAATATCTGATTTACCTGATGGTAATACTTATTCATTTGTTTTACATTGTTTTGTTGTGTATATATAATGCACGTTAGATTCCAGTGAATGCTATTTTGATTAACAATAAGTTTCTGATGGGGGGTTGATTATATTTGGTATCAAAAAGGTAGATGGATTTGATAATAGTTTCTCACTGAGAGCTAATGTAAGACATGTTATTCAGGTTCACATGCCATGGAGGTTGCTATAAAGATTCTGCAGTTATTGGTTAGTAAGCTTGATGGTGAGAGTATGAATATTGAACGCTTCTTAGAACTGTCTTTGGTGGTGAGTCTACTTACTTGGTCATTTTTGTTTTCTTTTTGCAATAATTTACTAAAGCTGCAGTGCTGAAGTTGGAATCCAAACGCAATGTTATTTTATGTATTCAGGTTGCTGCTGTTGCACGGCAGTTTGCGGTGTTGCATAATGCCCTGAAGTTTGAAGCACTCCATCTACTGTCTGCAGTCTTCTCGTCTGAGTATTCTGTGAGTTTTCTATTTCTTGACGTCCTCCGGAAAAGTAGCTGTAGGTACTAGCATGATATATGTGAATTTAAGGCAGCTAAATTTTTGAATTTTTCTATCCATTACAATTGGAAAAATTAAAGTTTTATTTTCTTTTACTTGGATAAATACAGTTGTCATGCTGGTTACTGGTATTTCATTGTCTTGATGTTATTTCATATGCATGTTATGTTTCCATTGTAGAAGCTCTACATCTTTGTTTTGTGTACTTATCTTTTTATATGTCTCTCATATAATTTCTTTATGCCTAGGCACTTCTTCATGAACCTCTGCGTTCCATGCCAGACAACAATTGGGCAGACTATATGCGCACGGGTGTTGTGGCAATTCTGCAGAACCGTGTGGGTGAGTAAAAGAGATCTATTAGTAGTTTGTTTTGGGCACTGGAAATGACATTCTTTTCTTGCCAGCCCTTAATTTCATCTACTTGTTATATGCCAACAATCCTCTCTTGTTTTCACATATGACAGAATAGTATCCATGATCTGTACTTCACAAAAAGCACAGACTTGTAGATAATTTGGGGTCATATGCTATTGATACAGTGCTTACTTACATCCTTTATGCTATTGAAGCTTTCAAGATACTTACGAAACCTGTCTTCTTCATGTGTAGCACCTTCTGAAAAGCTTCATGCGTTGATTCTGGCTGAGAATATGATGTCAATATTGGGTGAAAAGTGGCTTATCGGCCGGGTAAAATTGCCCAATGTTGATCTTCCAGCTGATAGGTAAATAAAACATCTTTGTATTACACTCTCACTTAACCTACATTTTCATAGTGACATAAAGATTAAACATCATTCTGATTTCTTTTGTAGGTGTCTTCTGTTGGTATTAGAGTCATCACATGTTGAAATTTCTGTATTGTTAAATGATCTCGCTTACAAGAAGTATGAAGCTCCTAAGAATGATTCAACTGCTGAAGACATTCTCTTGAAGCAACGTTATCTACCCATCGTGTTTTCACTGGTAGAAAAGATCATCAAATATATATCATCTGTTGGTGAAAATGAAGGTATAACATAGATCTTAATCATGTTTTATTAATGTTTCCCATCTACTATCAGTAGTCAGGACTATCCTATTCGATCCCTTTTCTTTCACCTTTCTGTTATTCTATGTTATTTCTAAAATCAGTATTATATGAACATCATAAGAGCTTTTAGTTGTTATTGCTCAAATATCTATTAACTCCGCTGATAAAAACAGTGTATAAATATTTACGCTTGGCTTAATGCATGTCAGCCATTTTCCTACATGAACGAATTAGAATTTATGAATTGATCTTTGTAGGGACTCTAACTGACGAAGCTGTCTTCCAAAAGGTGATTAAAATACTTAATGAGACAGTAGGAGTGGTGCTCGAGTATCTCAAAGATGCAAAGGTACTATACATATTTGATAACATCAAACTCCTTAGGAGTGTCTTTTTGTGTTGAAAATGTTTTTCATGTTAATTCTGTTTCATACAGGATCATGGAAATAAGAAAGGAAATGACCTTCTTGCATCTGTGCGAGTGATTGGAAGGTACAGATAATCACTCTTTTTGTTTCTTCTTAAATCTCTCTTTCTATTTGTTTTTGTTTAAAATATTTACCAATTGTCTTTATGTATCATCGTTTTTTCATGATAATTTGTGTAAACTAACTAATACCCCTTATGGAAGGAAATGGATTGTATCCTTACCACTTTGGCGGTGACTGAACTTTTTTGTTGTTTTCAACAGCTATCTTGCTGAAACTCCTGTTGCATGCAAAGAGCAGGTCCAGGATCTTCTGGATTATATGCTTTCAGTGGAGGGTGAAGATGAATCCAGGTTTGGAAGCATCCTGCCTTGAAAATTTGGTTCTTTTACAAAGCTTGTTTGCGTCATGCCTCCCAGGATAACTTGGTCTGAACAATTTTGTTTTGACAGACCGTTTTTGTCTACTTGCTTCTTGCTCCCATTGCTTTGCCAAATAACAATGAATGCAGAAGGATGTAAACTCTTGGCCTATTCAAGAGGCGATATAGCTGTGAGTTACTCGGGTTTATACCTTCTTTATACCGATGACATTATGTTTGAACAAATCTGATTTACAGTTTTCCTTTATCTTTCAGTATGCTTGACCAAAATGTGTTTCAAGTGGGTGTTTATCATGTATATAATCTTATAAGGAGTTGCCTGATTTTTCAATACAGGTCGTTGAATGCTTAATAAAATTGATTGAGCGCTGTGGTGAGACTGTTGAGGATGGAAGCATATTCTTGGCTTGTGATACAATCATGAATATCCTTTTGAAGGTACTCTCTTCCCTAAGATAGGACCAGATTACATTTTGCCAATTGCTAATCCCTATAATGACTACACGTTTTAAATGTTGAGAGCAGAGGGAACAAATAAGCTTGACGCCGGAAATTTCAACATTTTCCAGTCTATTGAAAGCTTTGGCATATTGGGCAGGTAAAAATGATTTTTATTGCTTCTGCTGATCTGCCTACTAATTTCTTGACAGATATCGAAGACCATGTTTAATATGTCAATTTCTTTGTTCTTTTTGTCACAGATCGGAGTAATGACAATTCGGTAGTGATGATGGCTGCAAGCATCTGCTCTCTGATCTTTGATTTCACATCAGAAGATGCTTTACTCAAACAACCTAATTTCAACAGAAGCTCCTTGGATAGTTTGGCCTGGCTCATTGCAAGAAGCTTGTCCTCATGTGGCCAGGTATAATAATCTTGTGACTTGTCCTTGTTCCAATTTCATTTTATTGGTAGAGAGAATTGCTGCTTAGTTAACTGCCGCATAACATTGCAGGATATGTCTGATACCGCAGATCTTCTTGAAATCATAAAAGCAGGTTTGGTTTCAACATCTCTCTCTCTCATTTTACACTCACTTTTTTGCTCGGCTTCTCTTTACTTTCTAAATCGATAAACACAAGAAGTTTTAGTCTTCCTCTGATTGTGCTTGTATGATTATGGAACAGGATACTCTCGATGGGCAGATCGATTCCCCACCATTAAGAAACATAGCCGTTGAGCAATGAACACTATTATGTTTTTCTCAGGCTGCTTTTTAGAGAGAGAATAGTATTAGGCAAAACAAAAAGGAAATTTGTTCTGATCAGCTTCACGTTGTTGTATTATATACACTTAAGATTATAAATCATGTTTTTAACTATTTATGCTTCCCCACCAAGAAATGAGATACGAAATTTAGATTTTTATATTTGCATGCAAGTCTAAAATTTGACTTGTTATATACTCCCTCTGTCCCAATATATAAGATGTTTTAGGCCTTTTCATTTGTTCCATTATATAAGATTTTCTCTACTTTCAATGTATGAATTATATTAGTTTAATGGTTTTTAATAGTTTTTAATTATGTAGTATCTTCTTCTATTGGTTGAATTTTCATAAATGAGAAAACATTTATTGTTTCTTAATATTTGTGCTTTTAGTCCAAACATCTAATAAAATGGGACAGAGGGAGTACTATATAGAGGCAATCTAAAAGATAAAGGTTCCGAATCTAAAGGATTCAAATCTTTAAAACGATGTCGTGTTTGGTTACAACAGTAAACAGAAACAAACGCGTTTTTCGTCGTTGGTTGGATAAATCCTTTTATAAATAAACCTTTAAAGGAAGGTTAGTTGTCAAAAGAATCTGCGAAAAATAAGAGAGAGGATCATTCATTATGCCCGCCTTATCTCACTACAGATCAGTATCATCTCTACCGTCCGTTGACCGATCCTTCCTTCTCATCCAACGACTCAGGATCCACGGCAGCTCATCTTCCTTACCAGAATCTTCTCCTTCTGCGGCTCTTCTTTCCGGCGCCGATCCGTTGAAGCGTACCGTCTCTGGGGACTCTCTTGCTAAATGGATCTCCGGGATTACAGCTGGATCCGCCTTAGGGTTTCTGTATTGGTCCTCTGGTTCTTCTGATTCGATCTCTGGTTTGTTTGGTGGGAGTAATTTATTGTCATTCGCTGATAGTTCATCGCCTTCTGTTTGTGGTGTAAAAGTCGGCGATCTGGAACCGAGGTCGTTTCTTCCGAAATTGTCGTTGCCTGGTTACAGCTCTGGATTCATCTTCGGAGGTTCGGTGATCCTTCTTCGTTTTTTTTTTCATTGATTTTTGTTTTTCTCTCAATGAACTAATTTTGTGTGGGTTTTGAAAACAGATGCGTATAGAAGGAAGATCTTCTTCAATTACGAGAAGCGTTTGAGATTACAAAGTCCTCCTGAAAAGGTGCATTTGAATACCAAGGATTTCTATTTCGATGGTTGTAATTGATTGATTATGAATTCTCTGTTTCTGTTTAGATATTGTTATGAATTCGTATGATTATCTTTGTTCATTTGATCTGGTTGATAAGATTTGTTCATAGCCTTTTTTAAATAATTTGTTTGCTTTGTTCTTAATGGTATAGGTTTTCGAGTACTTTGCATCTATTCGAACAGATAAAGGAGAAATACTAATGAAACCAGCAGATTTGATGAGGGCAATTGTCCCGGTGTTTCCTCCATCAGAATCTCATCTAGTAAGAGAAGGATATTTGACTGGAGAGAGAAATCCCGGTGAACTTAGATGCTCTCCTTCCGAGTTCTTCATGCTGTTTGATGTTGATAATGATGGCCTTATATCCTTCAAAGAGTGAGTTACTGAAACCAAATAATTTTACTTATTTTCCGCCTTTTATATTTTCTTCTTTTGGAGAATTCAAGTACTTGGTGTTTTTGTTTGGGAACAGGTATATATTCTTTGTGACATTACTCAGCATTCCTGAATCAAGCTTCGCTGTGGCTTTCAAAATGTTTGATACTGACAACAACGGGTGAGTAGTCGTTCAAATATGTACATAGATAAATCATGCTATTGGTAACTTTTTTTCTGGTCCGTATTCCCATATTGTGATCCTCCAAACGGACGGGTTGTGGGAATCAGTGGAGTCTCTTTTTGAGTTTACGCTGAATCATGTAAAAAAATCTGGTCAGTGCTTCTATCCTTTGTAACTTATATTTCCTCTAGATGGTTCTGATGAATGATTTATTTTAGGGAGATTGACAAAGAAGAGTTTAAGACAGTGATGAGTCTGATGCGATCTCAGCATCGACAAGGAATTGGCCACAGAGATGGCCTTCGAACAGGATTACATATGACCGGCTCGGTCGAGGATGGAGGCTTGGTAGAATACTTCTTTGGAAAAGATGGCAGTCAAAAACTCAAACACGATAAATTCACTAAGTTTATGAAAGATCTAACTGAAGAGGTAAGTAACTCTTAAACCCGTTGATATATCTCCTTCCTCGTGTGACTCCTAGATGCTCAGGCAGAAAGAGAATGATCTTATGTTGTTTATAGATGCTGAGGCTGGAGTTTGGACATTATGACTATAAACAAAGAGGAAGTATATCAGCCAAAGATTTTGCATTGTCGATGGTGGCAGCGGCTGATGCAAGCCATTTGAGCAAGCTGCTTGATCGAGTGGAGAGTTTGACTGAACACCCGCATCTCCGGGACATGCGTATCTCACTGAAGGAATTTAAACAGTTTGATGAGCTACGTAGTAAACTTGGACCATTTTCTCTAGCGCTTTTTGCTTATGGCAAAGCTAATGGTTTACTTACAATGAGAGATTTCAAACGAGCTGCCTCTCAGGTATGTGGAGTAACATTGTCAGACAATGTGATAGAGATTGCGTTTCATGTGTTTGACTCAAATCGAGATGGGAATTTGAGTGTGGATGAGTTTTTGCGGGTTCTGCATCGAAGAGAGAGGGACATGGCACAGCCAATTGCCAAGGGACTGTCTCGGTACTTCTCAGATGGATGGAATGGTTCTAAGAACTGTTCCTGATCGTGAAGAACAACGTTCTCTTTGGGGCTTACCGATGAAACTCGAAGACTATTTTTTGGGGCTCTTGGGTTCATACGAGTGAGCCCAGAGATCGATGATTACTCCACGCTTGCTTTGTAAGAAAGAAATCTGAATAAATGTGTGTATAGTTTGATGGGCCTATGAACCTTTTTTTGTTATCTAATGGTAAATGGTAATTGCATAACAAATGGTAATTGAGTTATTAAAATCAATCTTTTGTTCTTTCTCAACACAAATTTCTCTTCTTGCAGAATGAAACGATATCATTATGTGATGCTAGTATGCTACATTACTAAGTTTCAAATTTCTCTTATGTTCTGTATGGTCAAAATTTTCTGACAAAAGTTTTCTATAATTTTAAAGAGATTGTTACTTCCTGATTCCTAATTCTTGTCCTTCTATACAAGTGAATCTCGATTTAGTTGTCAGGGATGTGAGACTACGAAGTCAAAGAAAAGCTCTTTAACCTATAGATAGAAATCGAGAGAGACAAATGCTCATGAAATCGTTTGTATATTGAGTTTTAGAGATTAGGTCAAAATATACTGTACAGTATTTAGCTTTATGAAGAAATGAAAAAGAGTCTGGATTTTCTTTAAAGTGACGGAGACATGCACACAACAATCACGAATTTCATAGAAGCTAATCCAACTTAACAATAAACAACAAAGATTACAGAGCTATGGTGTAAACCAAACAAAAGAAAGAACAACAAATAACCAATATTTTTGTATCAATCTGAAGAGAAGAGAATTAGCACCATCTAACCTTCTTCTCTGCACTGAATCCCAATGTCTCAGCCACCACATCAAAACCGCAGAGGCCAAGAGTATATCCCAAAAAAATATTCCTTTGGAAAAATAACAAAACATACCAATAGAGAGGAGAAATAATGCACACCACTCCCAAATAAACAAGGTACCTGCAATAGTATATACAAAAGATAAGCCTCCCATCAAACAAGAGCCATTAAACACTGGACAAATACAGAATTGCAAAGGATAATATAACTTATCACGATTCTAGGGAAATCTTTGAGACCAGAGGCAAACAATCTCATCAAATGGTTTTACCTCAAAGGCAATAAATCTAACTAATATCCCTAATTCATGCTCCACAACAAGAATGATAGCATTCAACCAATGACAATCTAACAACCCAAGACTATTATTATTGACTGCCATATTTTCAGGATTATGTGAAGCGGAAATGAGTGACTACTTACCTAGTGATACACAAAATGATATTTTTATGTGTATATGAGAAGAATATTCCGTCAAGCAGGCCCTGAAAATACATTCTCTAAGATATCATGCAGTTTCGGGGCTCGTCTGCGGAACATCGGTTCTAGCCGGAAAGATGGGACACCCATCTGCCATCTCTTGGCATCATACATCTCATTCCATGCCTGCACTATTTCATCAATCTTGAATCCCATACCTGCGTTGTTACAAGATTGTTATTTCACACCCGTATCAGCATAGCAAAAAGAAAATTAACAGAAAACCATTGGGTTGTAACTTCTCCAGAGTTTGGTATTCTTGCCAAGAATTGATTACCTTCAAGTGCACTCTCGCTTGAACAATGATTCTTTATCATCACAGCTATATCAGTTGCAGAAGCTCCAGCTAGTTCAAATTTCTCCACTGCAACCTCTAAACATTCATCCCATGTTGGTAGTCCAAGCTTGTACTCCACAATAGACCGTTCATATAACAACGAACCCCACAAGAGGTTAATCTGAGAACTCATATTAGCTGTCTGCTCCACAGTTTCTTCTTCTGAAGCTTCGCTAAACAATTCATCCAACTCCAACTTCCGCAACATGTTTTTATGTTTATCTAACTTGGAGATTCCATTTAGACGACATTCTTCCATCTCTTCCCAGATCTGCATACCCCTCTCCATACTATCTTCAGCTTTGTTATAGAGCTTCAGGACCTCTTGGGAAGCCTCACTTTCTAGGTCTACCTTGCTTTTGAGTGCATGATACCAGCAAAGCTTTGCCTGTTCAAACTGCTCTTGCCCAAGTGCTAGAAGAGCTTCGTAAAAATCAGGTTTAACCTTAATCGCTTCTTCATATTTCTCTGCAGCTTTGTTGTACTCGTTCCGTGTCCACACAAATGCAGCCTCAACTGCTTCTATTATAGCTTCTCTCGAGGCATCCTCGGGTAAACAGACCTGCTTCCTTGCCTTGGACATGTGGACGTTACCCCAGTTAAACAAAGCTAGTGCACCCATTTCTTGGAACTTATCAGCAGCGATTTCAAAGAGTTCCTGCGCATCTTCACCAGTGACAGCATCCTCCATTGCTTCCGTATACAGCTTCATCCCAAGGTCATGAAGGTCCAAGTACGAATCAGAATCAAACCCAACATGGTTCTTGAACAATTGCGCAAACTGGAAAATCCAGTTTTCAAAGCACGCAGATGCTTTGTCAGATTCCACGTATTCTCCGACACTTCCATTGTCCGCAAGGCTGCTCAATCTCTTAGCAACCTTGTCAGTTGATTCAGTATTGTTCATGCCATCATAGGTTGGTTCTTGGTCGGGGTTAACTTCTGCTATATATAATCTAAGGGAGCCAAGTTTATCATGAGTAGAAGCAGCTAGCCTCAGCTCATCTGTTGTGGTAATGGTTACCAAGTCACCTTCAGTATCCCTATATTTAATGAGGAAACCCCTTAAAGCAGGAAACCGATCCCTGATTACATCTCTTACAAGTCTAACAGTAGAATCCAACGGCAATTGTGCCCACCTTATATCATCTCCATGTACCAACTTGACAGTCCTAGTAACCGTTGCCCCTCCTTTTGTGCTTCCTCCTCCTTCAACAATCTCGGAAGCAATGACCTCTTTGTCCATAACAACGACCTTATCCTCCACCTTCCTCTCTTCTCCTGCCTTCTTACTACCACTTTTCTTTTTCTGTCCTTTATCACCCTTAAAACTTGTTTTCTTTTCTTCTCTATTGCCACCAACCTTTCCATCAATCTCAGACTTATCGCTCTTTTCCTCCTTCGGCTTATTTTTGCTCTCTGCTTCGTCTCCCTTGTCAACAACAACCTTTGGACTCTCAACAACACCTCTGTTGTTGCTCTTCAGTTCCTCATCCTTCCCACCACTCTTCTTCTTCTTCTTCTTATTCTTCCTCAACCTCTCCTTAACAATCTTCTTCAAACGAGCAGCGCCAACAGGCTGCACATCAACAAAGTTCTTCTCCATTTCATCCACATCAACACCTTTATCCACCAACACCTTCTTCACCCTATCAAAGATTTCATTTGCAGACACATTTTCCGGCTCCATATTCAAAACAATACGAGCATCCCTAAACGCGTAATCTAACTTATTCAAAGCCTCGTAACAACGAGAACGTCTCACTAAAGCCTTACTGTACCTAGGAGAAGCTTCAAGAGCCAAATTACATTCGCTAATCGCATTCGGATACTCACCTAATCCCATTTGCATATAACAAGAAGCCATACTCGTTCTTAGATAAGCTACATCGATATGATCCTTAGGCAAGAGCTTCAAGGCTTTGTCGAAACTCAGCATCGCACCTTCGTGGTCGCGTTTCTGGAACAGCTTGTTACCTTCTTCCTTGAGCTCAAGTGCTCTGCTAATGAAAATCTCCATATCTTCGTCAAATGCCCTCGAAGTAGAACGATGGTAAGTTTTCCCTGACTTGCCTCCTCCGCCGCCGCCGCCGGAAGCATCTTTTGGCGTCTCCGGATTTTTCTTCTTCGCCGTCGGCTTTCCCATTTAAAGGTGAGATTTTTATTCGAGAATTCAAGAACCCTTAAATCGAAGTTCAAATGATGAAACAGAGGAATCGAAATTGTTATGAGCAGCAAGTTATTGACCGATCGTGAGAAGGAGAAGAAATGTTTCCGTACAAAAAATGGTTTGGTGGAAATGCCAGAGAAGCTTCACGACACGACTCTATCTGTATAGGTGGAGTGAACCCTAATCCACAAATTAAAATAATAATGTTTCAGAAAATTCCTTAATATAAAAACAACATTGTCTGTTCAAATTAGCAAACAATATTGTATTCGGAAAGACGAAGAAAAGTCTTTGGTTTTGTTTTGCTGGAAAGATGGAAAATCATAAACTTTTAATTATTAAAGAGTTGCTTAGCTAGCTACATAAATTATTAGAGTTTTTTCCGACAAACAAAATGATTAGAGTTTTTTTCTTTTTCTTTTTCTTAATAGGTGTGATTGCGAAATGTATGATTTAATTAAAAATACATAATAAATGTTCCTTTGTTTAAAAATTAAAATTCAAAAAAAAAAAACGTATGATTTAGTCAATGCAATGTGTGAATTGTAACATAAAAAGATTTGATTGTGTCAACTATGGTCTTATTGGTTTAGCTTTAGAGCGGAAAAGATTGCGTTTTTAAAGCCTTTTAACAAAAAGAAAACAGATAGCGTTTTTATTTTGTCGAGCATATGTTCACCGTTAAAAAAGACTTTTACCGGCTAGTGCACGATTTCAAACCAATTAGGCTTATAAGGCCTAAATTGCTGCAGGCCCAATATGGATCTGGTAACGTATGTCACTCGAGAACTAATACCAAAAAGGGCCATATGTGTTGCCTGTCCCCGAAAACACAAAATGAGTTCACAAGTTGCATCAAATTTTATAGAATCTTCAATCTTTGTACTGATATAAACTAGAATGTGCATATGAAAGACCTATTTAGGCTTCCTGGTGTTGCTTTGCTCATTGAAAGGTGCTCTCTGTTTTCATCTCAAGTCATGGCTTTATAATTTTTTTTTTTTTTTTTAATTATTATTAAATTTTTATTCCTCCCAAATGGCTTTATAATTTACTTCCAGACAAATACTTCGCATGAGAGGTTTTTTATTGAACTTTACACAAACGGAATGTTTAGTTTTTATGTCACACTTGTGCCACTCAATATCGGTAATAATTATGATTAACGATAAGTTTGTTTTGTCCTTCTTAGATTCATTATTCCTCTCTGGATGCTTAATCTTGTAACATTAATGTCTGGAACTCATGTTTCACAAAAGGAATCATAACTCAGTTTCTTGGACAATAAGAAAACTTCTGTTTACTTGAAACACAAGAAACCAGATAGTCTGATTTTTGAGGTTTTTTTTTTTGGATAGAAGAATGTATCTAGAAGCTTTATAACAGCAAATTCTTGCAGCTTGGATCGACGGTCGAACCTATGGGTCTGAAGATGTAAGGCTCGCCGGCGTAACTGAACTCAGCAGAGGCGCCAGCTGGCAAAGCCTCTCCTTTGATCAGAAGACACGTGTTTCCCTGTGGGAGCAGTAGCCATGGCTCGACACGCTTCACAGGAGCAAACCCTCCGCAAGACAGAGTCACGTGCTTCTGAAGACACTTGCACGTGTTGATTACAGTCACTTTCCACTCCGCTTGTCCGGCGATTTCTCTCCCGGTCCTTACCGTCCCGATCTGGATGTCGCCGAAAGTGCAGCGGCACATTCCTGTGGGTTATTGTTTCATGCTCCTTTTATTAATTAGTAAAAGAACAATAATTGAAACATGGATGCATTTTGCAATGGTATTTTAATCCTACTATAAGAAAACGAAAAATTTATTACATATAAGAGTATCATTCAGATTATACCTTTCATAAATAATCGAAAATCAAACCGAGTTTAATAGAAAACTGAAATTAGAGACACTCCAAAATCTGATGATTGACAATTGAGATTTTATATAGATGCAGCAAAAGAAAGGCATGAAACTTCAGGTATACATACAAAACGTTAGAGATTCGATTAAATTACCTTGAGAAACCATAGACAAAAGAAAAAAAACAACAAAATATTTAAGAGCAAACGCCATTGTTTGTGTCTTTAGTTAGACAGAGAATGAGAAACCTGTCTCTAATTTATATTCATTGATTATCTCTTGCTGCCTTAATTAATATATAGATACGATTCTTTACTTCATAGGAATATATATATAAACATAATATCCTACTTAACAAAAGAAGAAAAGGAAAGAAGAAACAATATTGAATATATCATTTGTATTTATTTGGATATATTCTAATTTTAGGAATATAAAAGGATTTCAAAGATTTAAATGATTTAAGTAAAATTTGGAGAATACGTATGGTGACAAATTTAATGGATGACTGGTAAAAATTTGAGGATATTTAAGAAAAAAAAGTCATATTAATTTTTTTGTAAATATTAAAATTGTATTTCTAAGAAAAGCATATATTTTTCCTTCCCTAAATGCTAAATTAAATTCAATCAAGATATGAGTTCACACAAGACCCTGAAAAAAACTTAATATAATTTCACTGATCATACATTGACCAACTGGTTTCACAATCACTAGTCACTACAGTCCATTCTTTGAATAAAGTTAAAGATGAGAATAAAGAACCAAGCGAAGGCTATGAAGATGATGAATTAAGATTGAAGACAACGAAGAACGCGAGGGGGCAAATTGAAGATGATCTATTAGGAATGTGGCATAACTTAACCCAAAAGCTAGCTCAAGAGTTAAGGATTGTCACATCCTTTATATACTACCTAAAGATCTTAATCCCAAGCAATGTGGGACATTCTAATAGGCCTCCTCGAGATGTGGGTGGGAAATGGTCCAACGGGAAACAGCCCAAGCCCAACATCTCGGAAATACAACAAGACATGCCACTTATATGGGCCACATAGGTGGGAAACCATTTTTGTGGGAATTTGCTTGTTGGGCCAACCTTGGGCTCTGATACCATATTAGGAATGTGGCCTAACTTAACCCAAAAGCTAGCTTAAGAGTTAAGGATTGTCACATCCTTTATATACTACCCAAAGATCTTAATCCCAAGCAATGTGGGACCAGTGCCGGCTTAAGAGGGAGGGCAATGGGGCGTGGGCCCAGGGGTCCATAAATTTTCAGCAAAATTTTTTACTAATTAGAGGGCCTATGTTTTGAAAAATGTTAAGTTTAGGGGTCCAAAAAATATTATTTATTCCTAATAGTCTAGAAAATTTGTATTTATTAACCTAAACATTTTTATTTGTCCAAGGGCCCACGAATATCTTGAGCCGGCCCTGTGTGGGACATTCTAATATGATCAAAGAGGTGAGGAAGAAAAAGAGGATGCAGAAGATGAAGCTGAAGCCAATAGAACTGAAGATGATTCTGAAGACGTAGAGGACGAAAGTGAAGAAGAGGAAGAGGACGTGGAAGACATGAAGAGGAAGAAAATGAAATGATATCAAACGTAATTCCTCTGTTAATCATGCTTAATCTTCTAACATTTCTGTTTCACACAAGGAGTCATAATTCAGTTTCTTGGAGAATAAGAAATTAAAACGTTTCTTCCTTGAGTTACAAGAATTCTGATAACCTTACCCACAAATGTTTTAAAGAAGCTGTAACAGCAAAAAAAAAAATCAATTCTTGCAACTTGGGTCGACCTTGGAACCAACGGGTCTGAAGATGTAAGGCTGGCCGGCGTAAGTGAACTGAGCGGTGGAGCCAGCTGGCAAAGATGCTCCTTTAATCAGAAGACACGTGTTTCCTTGTGGCTGAAGCAGCCATGGCTTGACAGGCTTCGCAGGAGCAAACCCTCCGCAAGACAGAGTCACGTGCTTCTGAAAACAATTGCACGTGTTGGTTACCGTCACTTTCCACTCCGGCTGTCCGGCGATTTCTCTCCCTGTCCTCACCGCTCCGATCCGGATCTTACCAAAAGTACAGCGGCACAGTCCTGTCGGTTATTGTTTCATTATTCTCCTTTTTATTAGTTTTGTAACTTACGAAGATAATAACATTGATGCATGGATATCCTTTATAATTGGTATCCGAACAAAAAAAAAAACGTTCTGAAAACCAAATATAAAATAAACGTTACTGAAATCAAACTGAAAGGAAAATAAATCGATCAAACAAAATTTGCTAAAAAAATTAGTCTGAGCGGATTATATATTCATATATAATTCAAAGATCAAACTCATGAGTCCTAATTGAAAATGGATTAGACACTCCAAGATGAATAGATGATGATTGAAAATTGAGATTATTCACCAAAAGGCATGAAACAACATACTAAAAGGTTGTTCGAGTTTCGATTACATTACCTTGAGAAACCATAGAGAGAAGAAGAAAAACAACAAAACATTTAAGAGCAAACGCCATTGGTTTTGTTATTAGTGTTTTTTTAGTGATGGAGAACTAGAGATGAGTTTATATATCCATCGCATATGTTTAATCATCTCTTGCTGTCTTAATTATCTAGATACGTTTCTTGGTTTCACAAAAATAGAGAAACATAATTTAGCCGGAAAAAGGAATATTAAAGCCCAGCTCCAAAACATTACTCCATTTTTAACACTTAATATAAAAATTAAACCCAAAAATACTGAATTTCTTATTTCTTTGATTTAAACCGTTTTAAATATTAACCCATTAATCTATTACTAATCTTTTCTGTAAGAACTGATTTTCTTCTCAAATGAGTTTTACACTATTGGGAGGTGTTCTCTCTCTTTGCTAACATGAAGATGATCACGTAACGTTTGTGTGTTTGCATCTATAGTATTTGAATCTAATATCCAAAAACCCATATGATTTCTCAAGTTTTTATTACTTGGTTATAATTCTTGGTTATAATCAATTTCTGGTTCATTTTGTTTTCTTCAGTCTCCAACTTGTGATAGAAAAAAGTGAAATACACTGCATGCAATGTTCTTTTTTATCTCATGCAATTAAATCGCAAATTTGTTTTTTCGACAAAAACTTATTAATCTTTATTTATGTCAAGCAAATGAAATGGACAATTTTTTTTAAAGAAAAAAATTCATCAACTACATATGCCAAAGTAACTGAAATAACATGAAGCAATAGCAGATCATTTCGAGTTTAAGAGCAAGCGATTTGGCCGTCGATGACGTTGAGGTCGAAGCTTGTGTCCCATACGTATTTGAAACTGAAATCATGGATAGGGACACCGTTGGCGAGGAGACACGTGTCACCGGATTTTGATATCACCTTACTGTCGATGGGTGTAACCGATTGGAAACCGACACAAGACAACTTTGTATCAGTGAAATAGCAGGGACTAGAATTCAGCACTTTCACTTCCCACTCCGGTTTGTTATTAACCATTTTTCCGGTCTTCGATTGTCTCACAAATAGGCTCTTGAGAGAATAAAAATCATCCCCATACCCTTATTCCAAAGAAAAATAAAATTATTGTTTATAATTAACAAAATTAGGTGAAATAATTTGAATAAAATATTCATAGATATAGATATACCTTGGGTGACAAAGGCGACTAAGAGAACGAGGTAAAGGAACTTGCAAGCGTTTGTTGCCATTGTCTGATCTTTGGATTATCTTTAGAGATTTTAGAAAATGTTGTAAATATGAGTTTCAATTGTAATTCTAGTATTTATACGGAGGCATTGGGTCTATCTTTTATAATAACTAGGTCGAAACCCGCGCTACGCTGCGGGGTATTTTTTAAAATTTTTTATTTAATATAAATATGATTTATAATAATTAAATCATATTATTTGTAATCACAATTAAATCAAACATAGTGAATGTATTAACATGACTTAATTATCATTTAAGGATGTGGTTCATAAACTAATTTATCATAAAGTTAATAGCGTATATTTTCAATGAGATAGTTCTCTTATGATGCAAACTAAACCAATGAAGAAAGATAAGGATTGTAAATTTTGTAATTAAACTCATAGAGAGAATTCTAACAAAATCATTTAAATATGTAAAACACATATACTTCCTCGCTATTGGATGTTACTTTATTTACTTTACTTTCATTATTACCAAGGTGAATATGTTTCATATGTTTCACACATCGTTCAAAGTTACTTTTTTTAGCTAAGCTCAAAATTATATTAATTATGCAACACTGCAATTGTCCTAATCCAGGTTAAGCAGACGATCATAAAGTCTTGTTTACCTCCCAAGATGTAAGAGATTATAAGAGAAAAGAGCATTGGAATCGCAAATTTCTTCTTGTCTTTCTCTGAACTTATATCTACCATTAAGTGTTCTTGAAACAGAGTAGAACAAGCGTTTGATCCAACGTGAGATCACCTTCATTTAAAACGGAGAAATTGATTTGGTATCGAAACACAATCTTGTGGGAAGCAACCTATTAATTTTGTAATACGAGTATGATTGGTAGAAGTTTAATATAAGTATTTTCTTATAAATGTTTGGTTTATATATATATTGTAATATATGTATATATTTATCATCGACTATTATAATTTAAAAACCATAGACTTTTTCTATTAAAGTTATTCATAGTACACACACATAATTTGAATAGCATTGAAAATATTTAACATAGTCTTTCATTTTTAAAAAAAAATTAACCATTAAATCACAATAATTAGTTAAAATGATAACTTCATAATTTATGTATACCATAATTTTTAATATAAAATAAAATCCTTCTTCAAATTATACTTGTTCTTGGATTTTGTAAAGTTAATCACTTTAATATCATAATAAGGATGACTCCAAGAATAAAAAAAAAACATATAGCAAAAATTAAACAAGGATGATTGAAAACAACAATAGCAATTCAAACAAACCTCAAAAGTTTTGTTCTTTTCATCCCAATTCAAAATGTAAATCTCCGCAAAATGTGAAAGCAACACCAGCTTTTTCACCCATGTTTTGTAAGCTCATAGCAAGAGATATAAACCATGTCCGTCTACAAGTCAGAGCGATACATAGAAGCGACCAAAAAAACTATAAATAATTGTTGCTACACCGTGGAATCTTTGTTTGTAAATTAATTTTGTTCTAATATAAGTAATAATATGTAGAAATTTAAAAGGTTTCTCGAATTTGGTATTTTACTTTTGTTCATGTTTTAGTAATTTTTATTTTATTATTCTATTATATATCTATATATTAACAAATACCTTTTATATAATATTTTTACAAAAGAAATGTACCTTATAGTCAATCTCTGCATTTAATTATTTTTATTTTATGTTTTTAGTATATGTATAATGTTTTACAAATGTTAAATTTGTCTTTATATTGTCCTATATGTAAGTATTTGTCAGTGACTACTATATTTCAAAAACCTAAATTATTTCTATTAAAGATATTCATGATACGTAACCATAATTTGATTCGTACTAAAAATATTAACTATCTTTTTTATTTCTTAAGATATTGTTTTTTACAATTAGTTACGCCAGAGTTTTTTTTTTGTGTATTTGTGTTCGTTATATTGTATAGCCCAATAAAAATATTATTTTAATATTAATACTTCATAGCTCTAAATTTTATTAGGCATAGTTCTGATATAATGGATTAATGAAATTCTTTAAATATTAACTTTTAAGAGGTGTAGTTTGTTATTAACTACTAAAAATTATATAGATACGAAGGACAAATATTTTTTTATAGATCCATGATTATGATCAACCATGCATTTTTTCCTTGTACAATCAATTCAATGTCAATTTGGGAGTATTTAGCCTTTCACCGTAAACCTAATATAGTAATATCAACAACAAATTTAACCATTTATTTTCAAAAGAAAAATATTTTGTAGTCAATCCAGTTAATATAAAAAGATGATACAGTGAGAACACAGTCCAGTTATTTGATTAAACCGTAGTCGTTAACCAATTTATCACTACCTATGGTAAACCATTCCCCTGAACCTAACCGTAGCGTACTCGTTAGCCACTGATTCATTTAGAGTCTTTATCCGTCCCAGCTAAAGCCAGACCGGAGCTGTTCCGGTGTCGTTGTACTGCTGTCTGCTGAATCACCAAAACCGAAGCTCTCGTCGATGATTCCGGCAAAACCAACAAACTTCCGATAGGTTTAAGCTCTGCGCATTTACTGTTCTCCTTAATCACCAATGCAATCTCGCCACTTGGCTTTCGACCAAGCAAACACAGATTGCTCCGCCGTACTTCCTCGATCGCCAATCTAACATCCACGGTGGCGTTTTTGGCCATGACGGACCAAGTCACAAACCCAAATTGCGAGCTTCAACGTGGGTTGGGTGCAGCGTTTTCGGCCAGTAATCCTCCATAGCCTCAGCGTTTTGGTATATCATTGCGAGCTTCAACGTGGGTTGGGTGCAACGCTGCTCAATTTTATTTTTGGTCAAATATTATAGAACATATAGAGGACGACCAATCAATGTGTAGCTATATATGTATATATATAAGCTCATTCCTACACATGCTACATTTCTCTTTCTTACTTATATATTACTTACAAAGTTTTTATTTTCCTCCGATCATTTTCCCACTTCTCATTTACACAAATCTCTAACCCGAAATATTAAAATGCTAACATCTTAGAGAACATATCATTGCAGAATTTGGGCTGGAAAGAGAATTGGGCTGGAAAGATGTTTTTTAGTTTTTTTTTATCAACTAAGTGGGTTATTAAGTGGGCTTTTACTTTTGTTGGATCTAAACTTGAAAGATAGTGAGGTGGAAAAATAGAATGATGTTATTGGAAGAAAAACATGAGCTGTATTATTTGAAATGTTCTGATTGGGTATTGATTTTAACTGAGGTGTCACCTCCAGAACACTTCAAAAAGCTGAGGTGTCAGCACTGGAGAAACTTCTGCTGTTTTTATTGTATTGATTTTTTTAAAAATCTAATAATAATAATCTATGTTTAATTAATATAAGGAAGTTGTGAAAAATAAAATAAAGAATCTATGAGAAATTGCCACATTTTATCTCTCAAGTTGATGCATATCTTTTGTTTTTAAACATTGATTATTTTTAATTAATCAATTGTAAGTGCTCTATTCTTTTGTAATGTGGTCTTTTTTTTTGATATTTTAAATATTTTTTAATTTATTTCTTTCATGTAATTTGTAAGAATCACAATTTTCCTACACCATTTCACAGCGTATTTACTTCATTACTTAGTATGAGACTAAGAAATTAATGTATAATTCAATAATAAGTTAATACTAATATAATATAAATTTCAATCCTCAATTTAAAATTGAAATCCCAAATCTAAAAAAGTAAATTTTAAAATCCGAAATATTAAAACCCAGCTCCAAAATATTAATTTTTAACACTTAATTTAATATAAACATTAATTATACACAGAAAATATTATTCTTTCTTTTATTGAAACCGTTTTAAAGACTTATTTTCTTAATATTAATACATGTATTACTAATCTTTTTCTCCAAGAATTCAATTTCTTCTTAAATGAGTTTTACACTATTGGGAGGTGTTTTCTCTCTTTGCTAACATGTCGATGATCACGTAACGTTCGGATGTTTTCTCAAGTTTTACTACCCGGTTCTAATTCTTGGTTATATTCAATTTCTGGTTCATTTTGTTTTCTTTAGTCTCCAACTTGTGCAATGTGCATGAAAAAAGTGAAATACACTGCAATGTTCTTTTTCATCTCATGCAATTAAATAGCAAACTTTTTTTTGAAAAATACTTATTAATCTTTATTAATCTCAAGCAAATGAAATGGACAATTTTTTTAAGCAAAAAATCACCAACTACATATGCCAAAGTAACTAAAATAACATGAAGCAATAGCAGATCATTTCGAGTTTAAGAGCAACCGATTTCGCCGTATATGACCTTGAGGTCGAAGCTTGTGTCCCATACGTATTTGAAACTGAAATCATGGATATAGCCGCCGTCGGCGAGGAGACACGTGTCACCGGATTTAGATACCACCTTACTGTCGATGGGTGTGACCGATTGGAAACCGACACAAGACAACTTTGTCTGACCGAAAGAGCAGGGACTAGAATTCAGCACTTTCACTTCCCACTCCGGTTTGTTATCAACCATTTTTCCGGTCTTCGATTGTCTCACAAATAGGCTCTTGAGAGAATAAAAATCATCCCCATACCCTTATTCCAAAGAAAAATAAAATTATTGTTTATAATTAACAAAATTAGGTGAAAATAATATGAATAAAATATTCACTGATATATAACATATATATACCTTGGGTGACAAAGGCAAAGAAGAGAACGAGGCAAAGGAATTTCCAAGCGACGTTTGTTGCCATTGTCTGATCTTTGGATAATCTATTAGGGATTTTAGAAAATGTTGTAAATATGAGTTTTGTGATTCTAGTATATATAGGGAGGCATTGGGTCTATCTTTTATGATACTTTAAAAAAAAAAACTAACAAGAATCCATGTTTAATTAATCTAAGGAAGTTGTGAACAAAAGAAAAAAAGAGTCTATGAGGAATTACCACATGTTATCTCTCAAGTTGATACATATCTTTTGTTTTTAAACATTGATTATTTTTAATTAATCAATTGTAAGTGCTCTATTCTTTTGTAATGTGGCCAGTTTTTTTTTTTTTTTTTTTTTTTTGTCAACTTTGGGCCACAACTGGCCGGCCCATTAGCCTAATCCCTACAAATTGTAAGGAGCGGGACTCGATCCCTGGTGTGATGGTGCCTGTCCATCAGTGGACTTATCATCTGCCACTAGACTAAGGTCACTTCACGGCCAGTTTTTTTTTTTGATATGATATTTTCATTATTTTTAATTTATTTCTCTCATATAATTTGTAAAAATCACAATTTTCTTATATTTTATCTTTTTCTATCACTTAAAGCAGACATTTAACATCAAATTATTTTTTGAACAAATTTATTATATTAGGTCAAGCTTTATATTTTTCATTTGGCCAACATAATGTGAACTCATACTGAAGCAAACATCTTTATTAATCCTTAAGCTAATGTTTGGGACAACATTTGAGTAAATATCATCAGTTTCATGTGACCTACCTAACATGAACCAAAACCGAATTAAACCGAAACAATTCGGCTAGAAAATTTAAGGACAAACGATTACGCCGTCGATAACCTTGAGGTCGAAGCTCGTGTCCCAAACGTATTTGAAAACGAAATCCACGTGTGGAAAGATGAATTTACCGGCGTTGAGGAGACACAAGTCACCGGATTTCGACAACAACGAGGTAGCGACGGGTGTAACCGATTGGAAACCGACACATGACAACGTTGTGTACTGGAATTTGCATTTGCAAGGGTTTGTTACTCTCACTTCCCACTCTGGTTTGTTCTGAACCAATTTTCCGGTCTTCGATTGTTTCACAGATAGGTAATTTAGATGACAATCTCCATACCCTTCCATATTTCCAAGAAAAAACAAATTTTTATTTTCGGTTATGTAATAACTAATAACAAGAAAATAAAATATTAATTAAATTACATAATGTGGATATGTTCTAAATATAACGTTAAGCTTTAATCCAATGTATATAGAGACTACAAGGTTATAGTGTTCACTGATCATATAGATGATTTGGGGATACGAAATTTGATAATAAGACAAAGAATATATACGCAAATTGAAAACTATGATATAATTGTTTTATATAAAGTATACCTTGGTTAACGAATGCGAAGAAGAGAACAAGGCAAAGGAGTTTGCAAGCGTTTGATGCCATTGTTTGATCTTTCGAGTTTTATCAAAGACGAAATTTGGAAAAAGTAGTCACTACGAGAGTATGGGTGCTCGAATGTGATGTTGGATATTTGTAGGGGAGGCGTTTGGGGTTAATTTATATAATAGAAAAGTTTTGGGATAGTTATGACATTTTTTTTCTTACCAGTTATAGGAAGTTAATTAAAATAAAGAATCTACTGATTTATTTCACTTTTCGAAAAACCTTTAGTATGGAAAATAATAAAAAGTTTAAGATTATTGTCTTTGTTTTGATAAAAAGGTCGAAGCTAATTCTTTGACCGCAATGCCAAAAAATGAATTTACTGGAGACAGATAAGATGTGCTTTAAGACGGTCAACAAATAAAAAGATGTACTTTAATAACTTGTAAAATATCTCAAAATTCTCAATAAGTATTTTTTACAATGTAATTGTTTTCTCTCTAGTTTCCTTACCTTCTTTCGGTAACACTAATTCAAGAACTTGTTAAATACTTCCAAAATCAAAAACCTTTTTTTTTTTGGTCAGCGATATCAATTATCAAAGCTAATTAGGCATAATGTCTTTTATTTTTCTTCATATATAGTATTGGTCCGAAGTGTCGATTTTCTTTTGTCCCATTAACTAACACATTTTTAAAAACCATCACCAAAAATGCAAACTTAAGGTTCGAACATGAAACCTTGCCAGAGATTGAGCTAGAATGGATGGACAAATGATGGTGAAGTGATACCAAAGGAAAAATTATACTTCATTCACAACTATACCATTCCCCCATTTTCTTACTCCAAAGCTCAAGGGATATGCATGCCCTAATCATAAACTGTAATGAATGGCCTAATCATACTCCCATTCTAACAAAACTAATCATAAATTCAGTATCCGGTCCAAGAATTTGCCTCAAAAGAGTATCGGAGCACCATGAATGCAATGAGAAACCGCCGTCTTTGCTCTGGGACAAGAGGATCAGCTATGCATTGATCATGCCATGGAACACACTTTTTCTGCGAAGTGAACATATTTACATTGGTTATAAATTTAACAAGAAGCTGCTAAGACAATGATTCGTGTTCTAATATTAATATCGCAAAACCAAAATATTCTTCAGTTAACCATGTTAACAGTTTCTGTGAGAGAGTAGTATTCACACCTTGTCTTGTGCTGCTGCAGCAAAGGCGATTGTCGTCTATATATGTTGCCTGGACGCCAATCATCCATGATCCAATGGTGGTATCATCAAACGCATATGTCTTCAACAATCCACTGCATTTATATATATACACCGTGGCAGAAAATATACAATGATTATGAACCAAGCTTTGTTTGACATATATACTCTTCATCTGACTCAATCTTCTGCGAAATTGTGAAACCTAACCTGTTAATATTGACATACTGAGCCAGATTCTTGGAGAGTATTACCAGCGAACCAGTTGCATGACGGAAATACCTAAATAAATCGAACAAAAAAACTGAGTACACACAACGAAGGTCACAAAGGCTTGACATAAACTAGAAGGCTTATGAGGTATAAGACACTTACGATTTGTCGTCCCCAAATTTCCACCACTCAGGCTCATACCATTGACTTCCCCTGAATACCAAGAAACAATCCATAGAATATGAGAATGAGAATGTTAATTATGAAACTTTTGGGAAATTGTCCCAGCTAGGAAGTCTCAATTATGTGAAATGAAGATAGTTGAGAATATACGAACTCTTCAGTAATCACATCTCCAGATTTCATGCACCCAATGTAAGCACCATCTTGACCACGACGGCTTTCAAGAAGCCCAATCATCCCCTCTGTTAGACAGAAAACATTTGTCACTCAAAGACATCGTTGATACACTGATTGGACCAAACATAGCTTTGCAAGACAAAGACATGAAAGAGGAAGTATTACCAAGATCTAGGTCAACGTTGTCATCAACTTTGACATAAAACTCTGCATCCCAATTCTGAACAGCAGCACTGTAGAAGAACTTCACTTTCTTTGGTAACTCTTCTTGGGCTTCCTCGTGATTCTCCTAATAATCCATCATATTTTGAGAGAAAAATGCATATTGGAAGCCACATTCGTGAGAATAAATTCAAATAAGCAGGCAATGAAAAGAAGCAAAAGAGTTATCCTTACTTACAAGAATCAAAAAGTCTTTAGTTGCACGATTTTCTTCGTCAATTTTCCTATCTAGGCTATCACCTCGGTTAGCACTGGAAATTTATAAAGCATTAACATTAGACCATGAAAAACTTTAAAATTCTAAAGAAATGAAGACTAAAAGTGAGTAGGAAAACCTCCGACCAATCACAAAGCGTATGACAACTCCTCTTTCCTCAAGTTTTTTCAGAGCATCATCTAAAGAGAAGAAAATTCCATAAAAGAAAACTTATTTGTTGAACCAAATTTTTTAAGAAAACATTGTTGGATGACCAAACAAAGCAGGGTGATAATTCTACCTCGTGGCATCCAAGAGCCTCTAAATTTATTGCGCTTCAAATGACTTCCAAAACCTGTGTAAACTCCAATAACAGCAAGCATTTTCTTCCCTGAAGAAGAGACACTTTTCTGGTTTTTAAGATAGCCTTGACTCTTTGCCTGTGCCAACTCCATTTCAGTTTCAACAATTCTCCTCTCAAGATCTCTATAAAACAGTTACATTGTGTATTAGTACATGCAGAACAGAAAAACATGTTACAAGAAAAAAATCCAGCTTACTTGCATCCAAGGACTACCAGCTTGTCCTCCACCGTAAGAACCTTAGGCCTCTATATACTCCACAGAACATGATGAAAAGACAAAACATTTGATTAGTGAAAGTGACCCGTTTGAATGAATACTGGTTTCTTCTATTCAAGAGAGGCACAAGAAAGACCAACCTGATCATAATTCTTCTTAAGCACAGTATTGAGTGCTGCTCTGTACTGTGCATCTTGCCACAACCTAAACGTAAGAACAACACCATATTAGAGATCAGGATCAATTTATACCGATCCAGTGATCGAGTTTGAGCCTGGGATTGGTAGATTACTGTAATGGAACTCAAACCCAAAATACACATTGCAATACAGTTATATCTGAAATTATAGAAATCTAGACTGGTAACAAATCTGTGAAAAAATGTAGAAAAAACGGAAGAATGTAGCATCTGCGAGATCTATCAACAACTATGAAAACAATGTTCCATCACCATCACGATCTTCAAAACTCTAAACAATTCAATTCCGACCGAAGAACAAATCTAGAATCAATGAGATTTGAATACTCACAGGAATTCAGTCGGAAATGGAGAAAAAGGGGACGTACCGGCCAGCGACGTAGAGCCAAGCTAGACAGGAGAAGAAGGCCAAGATAAGAGAGGGCTTGGAGGTGTTCTGAGACTTAGAAGGCCTACCTCGCCGGTCTGATTTCGCTGAGACCGTCGTTGGTAAGCTCTCCATCTCAATCCACGGCGAGAGGGAGAGCGATCGGAGGCAGACAAATTCTCAGATTCAAAATCGAGAAAGTGAACAAGGAAAAGCAAATCTAACAAGTAACAGATGATATAGATATGTTTCCTTGTTCGAATTATTACTTTTTTTATTGCTCGACTGCGAAGGGAAGCGTTTCTTTGTGGTCGTCGGTTATCCCGACATGATTCCGATTTCAGGTGACAAGAACAGTTTCAAAACACTCTGATTCACTCAGCAGTTTTCGGGCTCATATTCACGAAGCTATTCTTTTACTTCAAAAAAATGCTCAGTAATAGACCAATTTTGTTTTCTTGTTTAAAATTTAGGAATTACTAAACAATACATATACACACTGAACGTTTTATAAAAATTGTGAAACATGTAATTTTATTTTAGAATTCGTGTATCTTTCTTAAAGGATTTTATGACATTCCATACCAAAAAAAAAAAAGAGGGCAAAACATTCACCATCAATAAACTAAAAATAAAAATCCCACTTTAGGTCAGTCTGAGAGGTCTCTGCACAATAACAGTCTCTACACTAACCAACTTTGTAAACCCAATGTTAGATCGCTTGAGGAATTTGCTGGTGCTGTTTTCTTCCAAGTCTATCCTGGCAATTTTTTAACTGGTACAAGTGAAAACCCCTGTGTCTTGGACTGCTGGTTAACGCTTAGCGGCTAGCGGGTAACAAGCTAGTGAGTGAAGGCACTCCTTGGCTTCTCATCTGCTCTTGAGCGCTCTTCATTTCCTCTGGATCTGTTTATCACACATACCAACAATTCTCAGCAAACCATTAAAATCTGTTTTGCTAGGTTTCAAGTCAACAATAGCTTGAAGAGATTTAAGCAATTGTGAAAAGAGATTATCCATATATAAAGCAAATCAATGGTAAATTCCTCGGCAGATTAGGTACATTGTGAACTGCTTAGGTTGATTACTGTCGCATTGATAGCTACTAGAGAGAGCGAGACCCACAAATTGGTTTAATGATGAACATTATCAATACATGGGTACAAGTGAAGAGTTTAAAGAAGTGTACCTATGTTTTCCATCAACTTAGGCATTAAGAACACGACAACGACCATGAATCCCACCATAAGACCCATTGGACTTTTCACAATTGACATTACAGAGAAAGGTTCTCGCATCTGCAAATAGTACATGATCAATCAGAAAACAGGAGGAAGATGCATATAGCTAAAACTAACACATACAAAATAGAAGAAGATACAGTATGAAGTATTCACCTCGTAGTATTGCTCTGCCCGCAGTGGCTCCAAGACCAGCTCAGTAAGACTCCTCCTGGTTTCTGTTAGTGTTGCTTGAACCTTTCCACGATGCCGAGCACTAACATCAACTCGCACCTAATTTAAAATATTTGATTCAAGAATGTGAAGCGAGTTCTTAAAATAGATGTAGTTCAGGAAACAATAGAATATTTCAACTAAAAGATCTTACTGGGGAGAAGAAGTAGCCCATTGCATAAACTTCAATCAGATGAGTCCCAGCTGGCACTTTGTGGCTTTGAAATTAGAGAAGTAAAGGAAAACGAAGATTAAACATACTGATACTATTGTTCTCACAAGAAAATACGGTGTCAAGTTTTTTCAACTATATCTAAAAACATTTACACCAAAAGCTACAGATGTGAGATGACATATATGAAAGATGAGTAAGAAACCAATTAGTAGATATCGTGAGTATATAACTAAAGGAACATAATATTTGAAGAAGGAATAGTAGGATACAAGGTAAAGTATCCATCCGGCCTGAGGAAAGTAACATGCTGCCCACCATTGAGTATAACTTTGATATTTGAGAATTTAGCTGCATGACCAATCACGGTGCCTGCCATAATAACTTTCAGATAAGTTGGCAGTAAAAGAGTAGTGAGGCTATTACATAATGGATACGAGATGGTGGTTGAAGTATCATGTAATTAGATATAATATGAAGCACTCAAGAGACAATAGTGACAGAAAAAACATTGTCCAAAAAACACTACTCAAACAATTAAATCACATTGCCAATAATTCTTAAGCACTCAAAAACAATGATGATAGAAACCATACATTTATTTAAAAACATAATTGAATATATCAGAACGTATATGCTAATATTCTTAAGCAAACACTGCTTTTAGCCAGTCGACTTATAGAGATGGCATACTACATAGAAAGTTCATACATCGAATTACTAATACATACCCTAGATTCTCACTTGCTGACACTAGCTAAGCCACGAATATACATCAATATCACAAGACATACTAATTTCAAAGAGCAAACACACCCATAGTGGAAGTTGCACAACAGCTAGAACTAATAACATCTACAAATCTGCTATTGAAAATCACAGATTCACTAATAGAAATAAGTTGTAGATAATTGTATTTTTCCTTAGAACAATGCCATGAAACGGAGGTTTCAGATAAACCAACAAAAACATAGCAAACTGAGCTATCGAGAGAAAACTATGAGGCAAAGAAAGAAAAGGTAAAAGGCTGAAACCTACTTGCTGGGATCCTTACTCTACCCGTGATTGTGTAACTATCCTCAGACTCAGACCTGAAAAAAATCAAACAGATAAGAAAAGGAAAGAATGAATTGAACATCTGAATTCAAAGACAGTAAATTCGTATATTGCACAAATATCCTCGGATGTATAAGCTTAAGTAGTAAATTCGTCAAGCAAGTAGATCAAATCAACGTTGCACAAATTATCAAACCCAAAACACGAAAAAGGGCTTAGAGGGTAATGCTAAAAAGATATAGCAGCTACGAAAAGCAACGATTGAATGAAAATTAAAGCTCTATAGAGGATTGATTACCCAGATGAGATCGGAAGAGTGGAAGCAAATAAGAAGATGAGAGAAATCTGGCAGACGATCAAAGCGAAAAGGGAAGTGGATCTGAGAATCGGCGCCATGGTCGTCGTCCGGAGATCCTCGAAAGCCAAACGACGAGTTTTTTTATATATATAATCGTTCGATTTCAGGAGATGAGGAAGAAAACAGAACAATCCGAACTAAACCTTCTGATTCAGATAGAAGGTTCGCGCTAAACCAAACGTGAATATCGATTATTGGCTTTTAATTGTTTTTTTAAAATACACATTAGCATAAGAAGTTCTTTCATCTCTGTCAATAAGGTTATTGGTTGATGGAGTTTTAAAGATCAAAAAATTCTTTCATCTGTGTGTCAATAAGGTTATTAGTTCGGTTTCATCTTATATGCACAATCTCTGATATTTATTTATCACTCATCTTTGCTCAACAACTCTCTAGTTTGCACTTTCTTTTCCGGAGATGGGAATCAAAAACTTGTAATCACATTCTTATCTTTCTTTCATCCATTAAACAGGGAAAATCCCTTTTAGCTTTCAGTTCAAACCAAGAATCATCTTCTAGGACACATTTTCTACCCAGAAATACCACAAACAAACAAACAAAAATGAATCATATGTGCTACAAACCAAGCTTCTTTGAGAACAAATCCGATATGTTAGCTATTACGAATCCAGCAAACACCTGAAAATAAAAACCAAACGCTAATTCTTGAGCATCAGGAAAGTTACTCATTCGCTGGGTGTTGATAGAATATGAGTTTTAAGTTACCTGAGTAGAGCCAAGAATGTAAATGGCTGAATAATGACGACCATGGATCATCATGTCAGCAACCATCGCAAGCGGAATTGTGAGAGACATGCCCAGTGTTGCTACTAACGGAGTTGTCCACACCACAGAAAGTGCCCTTTGGTTGCAAAAGTACGAAAAACAGCCCAGTTATTTTCTAAACAATTACACACCTCTTTCTAGGATCTAGCCAAGCAATTAACTACAGACTTGTAGCTATCAATATCAACATTGATTGTTGGGTACACTTTATCTTGTAATAGCTGAAACCTAAAATCATTGAAACATACCAAAAATAGTCAGAGAGGACACTTCCAACGAAACCGTTGGCCAAGACAACTTCATCAACTTTCACAGAGTGTGGTATGGTAAACTTGGGTTCGATGCCTAATGCTGTCAACGGCCACACTGAAACAAACAACCAAAAAACCAAACTTTTGAATAAGAGACAACATTTCCGTGTCTCATATGCTATGTTTCTCGGATGATAGACTTGTAAAATTGAATGAGAGATATTAGTATACCAAGCCACCAGAGAGCAACAAGTGTGAACAATCCTATGTATCCAAACAACTTTTGCACATCAACCCCTTCTCCTTCTTCACCGGCAAACTTCTTAAGAAGCACTGTTTGTCAATATCAGAAGGGTACAGGCCACAAGGTTATTATCCTCCCCAACACACTAAATCTCTAAATCATTGAAGGATGATCATATAATACAAATCATTTCTAACCTGTAAATAGTCCATAAGAGACCGCAGAGAGAAGCCCAAAAAGATCTCCCATAAGGGACCGTTCCCCGTTGCTAAACACAAATATCAACTGTACGTTAAAAGAATATGGTTGATGAAATTCGAAAACTCATGTAATCAAGAAATTCTATGAGAATGAGACAAATTGAACTATCAATCTAAAATGCAGTCCAGGGTTAGCTTTTGAATACATATCAGAAAAAGATGCATGGTGAACGGGTTAGAATGAAAAACTTACAGTGAAGAATTTAATTGCGACTCATCAGCAGCCCAAGTTTTCCCGAGCGTCGTCATGACCACCCCAGCCATGCTGACAAATACAGCAACTACTTTTGACAAGTTTAAAGTATCTTGGCCCAAAAATACACCAATGAAAAGAGTAAACAGTCCCGAGGTTGAAGACAATACAGTGGTGCTTGCCACACTTGTACGAGCAAGAGCAGCATTGGACAGATACTGTATCATCAAAAAGTAGCAAACAAGTATCATTACCAAGGGTTAAAAGAGGACACTTTCAGGCACCATCAAAACTATACAAATATCAACAAAAACTCACCTCTGTTACAAACCAAATTGGTGCGAGGTAAAGCCCGTACATTGCAATCTGCTTAGTCGTGATCTCTTTCCGATGTTTCAGAGTCTGCACTTCTTCTCTAACTTTACCGATCAAGGGTCTCTCATCTTCTTCATGTGAGGAAAGGTGTTCCTCACTATCTTTCTTAGTTATAGTCCCTTGAAGTCCCATTTCAATGATTTTGTGCCTCAACGGAGAACCAACAGAAGACTCATCAGTCAAAGCGGGAACTTTACTGGATTTGGAAGAGCGTCGATCTAAATATCGACAAAGCCAGTCTTTGAGGAATGCAACGGGAAGGTAAACAATCATAAGAGAAGCTCCAAGATATGTGACTGCAAATGGCTGCTTATAGGCTGTAAAGATATCCTGGTCAAATTGAAGTCAAATCATTCAATAAATTATCCAACGTTTAAACAGAGATCTGAATTTGCATTTCCCATTTGATTCATCGATTCTTAATATAGAATCAAACTCAAACCGATAATTTAAAGCTCGAAGACCAGGATTGAAAACAAGCCTAATGGAATTGGATCCAAATTAAACATTCATAACCTCAAAAGATGAAAGCTTTAAACGGAAAAAGGAAGAATTAAAGAGACAATGAATCAGTACCTGAGTGACTTCAGCAGAGGTGACCCATATGATAACAACAGTGCCAATCAAGAAGAGACCAGCTTTGTATCTCCAACCCATTAAATAAAAACTCTAAATTGAAACCCAGAAATGAAGAAGATCCAGGAGTTAGAGTGCAGAGATCTGCTCGTGTAAATTGACTTCAAATTTGAATCTTTGAGCTAGGAAGGAGATTGAATTAGATCAGGAAGATGAAGGCGGTGGAGTGAAGAAGAGGAAAAGGGAAAATTCAGAGATGACGAGAAAATTGACCATCTCAGAAAAAACATAAAACGGAGGAGTAACCGCGAGGGAAGGAACGGGGACGCAGAGGGAAAGCGTTAGACAAGGAAAAATAAAACACTTTTTTTTTTTTTTTTTTGTAAGGAAAGTAAATAATCATGTTTTTAATAAATATTATTTTGTGATGACTTTAATTGGACTGTAGAATTTTTGGAGGCGTAATCTAGCCGTCTTTTTCTTTTCTTCTTTTTCTGCAACGATATTTAAACCGTAAAGTCCACGTTTTTTTGACGTCAGAAATTTGTAAAAACAGTAAACATTCTAGTTTTTTTTTGTTCAACAAAACATTTTAGTATTTTGCTCACGTATATTGGGGATTGGGCCCATTGGGGTACATTCCATCTTTTTAATTAGTAATCAGGATGTTGATTAAAAAAAAACAAAATTTTATCTTAATATGTTGCTATTGTATAAATAAAAGGTTAAATCCTTTTAAAGTCTTAAACGTATATTATTCCAAGATATATAATCCACACCTAATACAACTTATTTATATAGCTATTATTAGGTGGCATGACAAGATGTCAAGTTGGTGAATGATATGCGTCTGGCCTTAACTAGTGATGATACCCATATTTTATTTTGGGACAACGATTTTGACACTTGTAGTATCTTGTTCTCCTATCTTTCTTTTCTAATATTTTACATTCGATTATGATCAACAAATGGCTTCAAACTGTAAAATGACAAGAATTTGTAGGGTCATTCAACTGCCGACTTCAGAAGTTGGTGTGGATAAACGAGAGAGGAAGTCACATAAACAAAGAACATGAAGATTCAAAGAGTTGTATGAACATATCAAAAAAAAAGACAAGCCTGTTCACGACTCCACTATGTATGTAATTTATAGAACATGATGACAACAAAGATTCACACACTTTGCAAAGCAATGAGCTTTTACATTGCTCTATAAATAAGTATACTTCTTCATATACGTGAGTTGAAAACATAAGCTTTTTTAAAAAGCTCGAGGAAACAGAATGTTTACAATCAGATGAGGAGAAAAAAAGTTGTGGCAACACGCAGAATCGGGATGGATTCCTTGAGGGACAGATGCACTTAAATGCAAGATGGTAGAGTAGGTCCGTGGCAGAGAAAGGCCACTGCGATGTATATGATCACCAGTAGTAGTAGTATTAAGAGGACCCTGCAAGACACAAACAAGGGTTAAGAAACGATGTTCGATTATTGAAAAATTCTCACTTGATACTTGACATTACAAATGTGGAACTTGGTGGTGATTAAAGCACTTCACTTGCCAGAAACTAGTTTAAATATACAGTCTTGCAATCACTAATACTGCAAATTGTTCAATTTCATGGACAACCTACAAAACATGTTAAAGGTTTTAGGAAACATACGTGAGCTTGCAATTTCTCCACCAGACGTTGCTTCTAAAACGACGAGCTTGCTTTCTGAAGCGGAATGTATTCCCCTGCATATTGGCGGTTTTATCGACAAGAAGCTCCAAACGTTCACCTCTATCTAAAACTTTGTCAATGTTCTCAATCATGACGCCCCGCACCTGTCCAAAACAGAAAAGAAAAACCGAGAAGTATTGTCAAACAGTGACGCCAAGAGTCAGAACCAAGTTTCTATACAAATTCACAATCAGATTGAACTTGTAAGAGAAACTCATCACACCTGATTCATTTCACCCTTAATACGATTAATCCTATCGGCATTAGGATCATTAGAGTAATACTCAATCTGCTGACTGAGAACTCTAGAGAATTCCTCATTCATAGCATAAGCTTGTGCTGTATGAACAGCCCTGCCATAAGTCCGTACGAATCTCTGGTGAATATCCTCCAGAAAGGCAAAAGGAATTCTCCCTGACATATAAAAGTTTTGACTTTTGAGTTAGAAGACATCCACATCTCTCTAATGCACAGCTTCTCGGATAAAATTGTGTTGATGTTATGTCCACAAAGATTAAATTCATTCACATATGACATACTCACATACATCATGATATAAGACAAAAAGGTTTCGAAATCAACAACAGAGTGATCATTCAGAGCAAAAAAGGATTAGACTTTTGAATTCCACTGTCACCAAAGATCGAAACTTGCTCATAATTAGCCATAAAAACCAGCTCAAGATTCAGGAAAATAGTAATTTCAGAGCAAATCGAAAACATAGAGGGGCAAAAGTAAAAGAAGGGGAGATAGGAGGACGTACTTCCGGCGGTTTCTTCGGCCATACAGAGAACGGTGAGACCATCGGTGCGTTTAACGTGGAAGACGTAACGATCCTGAGAGTAGGAAACGTTGCTGTCGTTGTTTCCAGGAACCTTCTCGAGGATCTGTTTGGCGATGGTGCTAGCATTCGTAGACGTGGCGGTGAACTCAGAAAGAACCACCGTGCCACGAGCCACGAGTGCGTACAGAATCGCCATCTTCGTCGTCGATCCCCTTGCCGAATCAACAAAACTCGTGTAAGGTCAACGAAGAAGGTTTTCCCGCGGAAACCGAGCCAGCCAGACGAATCGCTGGATCAATCAATCAGAGACAGAGAGAGAGAGAGAGAGAGAGAGAACCAATTAGCTCTTTCTTCTGCATATAATTGAATCTCTCTCTCTCCTCTTTCCTCTTTCCCCTTGGAGTTTAGCTGGAGCTAGAGACCTTTTCGCCTCCGGCTGATTAAAAATATTTAATTTCGGATAGCTACGTTGATTTTTTTTTTTAAATTACTATTATTATAAGGATCAGAATGAAATTTTTTGTAAAAAATATTACCAAACTGATTTATAAGTAAATATGAAAAGAAAACAGTTTGTTTCAGTATCAAAAATATTTAACCGTCTATTTTTCTTAAAAAAGTTTTATTAAGGGTTAAAGCTAAATTAGTTTGATATTAAAATCCTATACTATTATTTGGGGAGTACACTTTATAAGATACCCTTAACTAACCTTCCCTTTTGTAAAAATTTACTTAAAAATGCCATTAGAAATAAAATTTTATAGAGTAAATTAATTCAATTCATTAAGGATAAACAAGTCAAATACTATTTTATGCAATTTAATTAATTTAATTTAATTATAAAAACGAAAATCTATTATTAATTTTTTTTTAAAGAATGACCAATCAAAATGAACATATAAGATTTGATATCTAACTTATCACATTAATTTGTTATTAATCATTATACTTCACCTCTCATCTTTATATTATTCTATTTCAATAAAATAAATAAATTATTATATCATCTACATAATAAAAAAAAGTAATTTTTTTCCGCATATACAAATATTTGAATTTTTAAAAACGAATATAAATTGTTCAATGTATGAAAAAACAAATTTAACGGGTCAAAAATTCATATTTGAGTAATATATTCCTTTTTTAATATCATCAATACTTAATAGATCAAAAAGTTAAGAAATATAAATATTCTAATTTGATTTTTTGAAACAAATATCCTATACTATTATTTGGGGAGTACACTTTATAAGATACCCTTAACTAACCTTCCCTTTTGTAAAAATTTACTTAAAAATGCCATTAGAAATAAAATTTTATAGAGTAAATTAATTCAATTCATTAAGGATAAACAAGTCAAATACTATTTTATGCAATTTAATTAATTTAATTTAATTATAAAAACGAAAATCTATTATTAATTTTTTTTTAAAGAATGACCAATCAAAATGAACATATAAGATTTGATATCTAACTTATCACATTAATTTGTTATTAATCATTATACTTCACCTCTCATCTTTATATTATTCTATTTCAATAAAATAAATAAATTATTATATCATCTACATAATAAAAAAAAAGTAATTTTTTCCGCATATACAAATATTTGAATTTTTAAAAACGAATATAAATTGTTCAATGTATGAAAAAACAAATTTAACGGGTCAAAAATTCATATTTGAGTAATATATTCCTTTTTTAATATCATCAATACTTAATAGATCAAAAAGTTAAGAAATATAAATATTCTAATTTGATTTTTTGAAACAAATATTTATAATAGGCGGCGGGTTCAATATAATGTATTATATGAAGAAATGAGTTATGATCCTTATAACTATTTGAATATTTATATTTAATTTCATATATATATATATATATATTTAAATTCATAATTTTACATACTACAATAAAAATTTTAAAGATTTTAATTTGGAACATTTAAAAAAAGTTTAATTTAATATATTAAAGAATATCATAAATATTTAATAGATTAAAAAGATAAAAAAATTATAAATACTAATTTAATTTTCTAAAAAGATATGTTTAATATATTTATAGTAGGCGGCGGGTTAAAAGTAATGTATTATATGATAGAAAGTTATGATCCTTATAATAGACGACATTTTAAGATTTTATGATGAGATGAGTTAAATAAGGTTTGACACTTCTAAATATTTAAAAATTTAATTCTGCAAGCAATTTTGGAAATAATGAATAATAGATTGTACCACAATATTTTCATAGGGATTGTAAAATGAAAATATAGACTCCACACATGGATCGAATTTGGTATTATTATATACCAAATATATGTTCATAACATATTCGATTATGTGAATAATTGGTAAATTCCGTAATTAGGTCAAACAAATCTCTATTTCAACAACCAATGAATTAGAATTTGAAAAAATAATTTTCTAAATTAATTCAAAATAATAGCTAACTAACTAATTCAAAATAATCTACGTTTTAGATGCGATTCATTTATGATATTTTGATTTTTGATCTAACTAAATTATATGCACTCTCATTTTGTGGTTGTTAACATAAATTAACTCATTGTTCAAACAATATTATTTTTTTTGAAAATAATATTAATTTCCGTTCTCATATCTTTTAAAAATATATCCATAATTGAGGATTACAGGAAAAAAAAATATATTCATTCTAATATTATATATATGGACTGACATAAAAAATTAATATTTTTTACTTACTATTATAATATATCACGATTTTATTCTATAACTATATAATATATAAATTTTGTAATAAATGAAATTCAACCCGTACTGTAGTACGGGTGATGATCTAGTTATAAATACAAAGAAATTTTTTTGGTTTAAAACAGTTTTTACTGTAACAGAAATCTGAGCAAAGAGATCTAATAATTTCTCAATTACGATGTAATTTTAAAGAGTAAAATTTTGCGAAATTAAATATTTAGTCTTGGTAAAATATTTTAAATTAAATCAGTTTTTTTTTTTGTTTTGAAATCTGATACCAAACAAAACCAAAAAGCGGTACATATCCTTTTGGTTTGGAAAATTTTCGGTCTAAATTGGGTTTCGGTTTTGAATAAGATATGATGAATATACTTTTGGAGAAGAAAAAAAGAAAAAAGCAAAGTTAATGGCAGAAAAATGAAATTGACATCCAATGAGCTGAGCCTAATAAACCAAACATAGCCAGATGATAGCCTTACAATATAATTTTTTTTTTTTTGATCAAACAAAATGTACAATAGATAAAATCCCAATTCCCAACTCTAAACCAAAACGTGGTTCATGACCCAAACCGAATCTCATATATACACATATATACACGGTAAGCTTCGCGCCTCCGTCAAATCACGTGTTGTCTCCTCTCGGCTTTTCCGTTAAAGTAGACGTCACAACACCGCCGTTAATCGCCGTGGTCTGTGGGAATTCAACCCAGAGGAAGAAAAGACCCAGAGAGACGCCATCTGGTCCTTCTTTTGCCTCCATCTGTGTCCTCTCACGACGATCTTCATAAACCCTACGCTTTGCTTACTTTTTGCTCAGATTTCTTAATTTGTGGTTTCTCGATCGGGAAATTAGTGCTCGATCGCGTCTCCTACTGATTCTGATCGGAATATCAGATTCGGATTCCAGAGAGCTGGGGAGAGAAAGATAGGTAGAGTTTGGTGGAGATGATGCAGAGACGGAGTCCGCCCAAGCACAGGCATGACGGAACATCGCCGCTTCCTTTGGGAATGGATTGGAGTCCTCCACCGCGCAAATGGGTGAGTTCTTATGTTGCCAAAATTCAAACTTTATTGTACTTAATTACGTTTATCGTTGGAGTGCCGTGCTCGAATTCTTCACTTGCCTTGCTTTATTCTTTTGGGACTTGAGATAAATGTGGATGTCTTTGTTATGAGTCCCAAGCTATGGGGATAGCTATTGTAGTTACCAGCTAGTCCAATGTTAGAACTCACTACATAAGACATTAGATTCCTAACGGTTAGCCGAAGCTATTTCGTACAATTGGTGAATTCTGTTTTTGCTCTCTATTGAATTGTTAGTTTATCTGTCGTTGAACATCATGGGTAGCTAAATCTTTGTTTATGCGCTTTGGATAGCTGCAAACTAGGAAGTATCATTCTACTCAATTGCATTCCATTTATGTACAAGTTGGAGAGTTCAAGGCATTGAGATTTTTATCTTCTTTTCTGCAGAATGGTAGAGATACTGTTTGGCCTCATGACCCTCGAACTGGTTGGAGTTATTGCGTTACAATACCCTCGTGGATTGTCCTTCCAAAATCAAGAAATTCAGATCCTGTTGTGGTATATATATTTAATTCTTCAGTGTTTATCTCTTGCAAGGGCATAACTTCCACTGTTTCTTGTCGTGTAGCAAATTTAGCTGAACTTTTTATGTCGAACCATACCTTGAACGTCTGTGGATCAATAAACTTCAACATGAAAAATGATATATTTGTGTTCCGGGACTACCTAAATTATCTAGCGGAGTGTGCCTTTTTTTTTGCAGCTGAAGAGTTTTATTGTTGTGAATGTCATATGTTATTCCAATATATAGTTGAACTTGCTTACATATATAACGTTTTAGAGGAACAGTTTTACAGGGTTCAGGTAAGTGTGCAATCCCCTGAAGGTGTTACCACAATGCGAGGAGTGTTGAGAAGATTTAATGATTTCTTAAAGCTATTAACAGATGTAAGAATTTGTTCTTCCTGAATATAGGCTGATCCAACTCTCCGTTTGTTCTTAATGATTTAAATGCAATGTGGTTGACGGCATATGCACATTCATTTTTCCTTACAGCTTAAAAGAACATTTCCTAGAAAAAGTTTTCCATCAGCTCCTCCCAAAGGGCTGTTGCGTATGAAAAGCAGAGCAGTGTTAGAAGAGGTATGCATTTGTTTCCTGAGGCTTACTGAATGAGGTCACTTGTGTAACTGCTGTTACTCTCAATATTTTTTCTATTTAGTGCTATTTTTTCCCTTCCTCCAAATCTTGCCCAACCAAGATCAAGTACTAATTATGCAGATTTCAGGTGTATTAATATACGGAAAGTCATGTCCCAACAATAATGTTACAATTATTCGTGCAAACTATTTGTTTCACAAGTGATAGCTTTGATCTTGTTGCAGAGAAGGTGCTCTCTTGAGGAGTGGATAACAAAGCTATTATCTGATATAGAATTAGCAAGAAGTGTCGTAGTTGCATCCTTTCTTGAACTAGAAGCTGCTGCTAGGTCTGGTATGAGCTATTACAGTATCCACTTAAACCGTGCATTGGTCAATGCTGTAATGTGTGATCAGAGTCTAACATGATATAGCTTTTCAGCATGCCAAGATGTAGATCAGAATGCTTCTGATGCCAATAATGATAGAAGTAGCACAAGTTCGTCGCCGATGGTTCACCCAAGTTTGAGCTTGTTTCATGCTGGTGGCAGTTCTCTCACATCTGACTATGGCAGTGATACTGCTTATGAAACATCTGAGGTTGGATCACCAAGTTTAGGACAGGATGATATTTCTGAAATTGGTACGGAAGATCTAACTCTGGATGAAGATTTAACAAATCCAATAGAGAAGCTCGTTAACTTTAGCATGTCCAACATTGACGAGGGGCTTTCAATGAGCGAAACGATTTTAGAGCAACTTGAAGACTTTCCCAAACATAAAATCCGCTCAAGATACGTCAATAATATCCTGGGGAAGGATGTGTATAACGGAAATGCTTCGAAAGGCGTATTTCCTGCTAACAATGGTTCACGACTTCTCTCTGAACCAGAATCATCAGCTCACTCAGTAATGCATGACAGAAAGCTTTCTGCTGAGAGTGCTGAAGGATTTGCTCTACACACCGGTGAGACATCAACATCTGGTCTCCTAAGTTCAAGCAGTGATAGCCACCTGGATCTACGCCGAGGTCCTGGTGTATCGCTTGGAACTGGGCTTGTTTGTAACCCGGAGAGGCAGGGTAGTGCACAAATAGTTCTTCCACTGGAGCTGCGTAATAAATTGAACAGGATTCTGTTAGCCACAAATGAGAGACTTGTCAATGCAAAAACAGATATGGAGGATCTTATTGCAAGACTAAATCAAGAGATAGCTGTGAAAGATTACCTGAACAAAAAGGTACAATAAAAAAAGTTATCATGAATTCCGATTTTTTCTTCTTTTTTTCTTTCTCATTTTTGGTTCTAAACATCTATATCTTATCCTTTTTTTCTTTAGAGCGAATGGTAGTGTTGTAATGTTGGTTTTACTGCTCAGGTTAATGATCTAGAAGGGGAACTTGAAACTACTAAGCAGAGAAGCAAAGAGAACTTGGAGCAAGCTATTATGAGCGAGAGGGAAAGATTTAATCAGATGCAGTGGGATATGGAAGAACTTAGGCAAAAATCTTACGAGATGGAATTGAAGTTAAAATCGAGAGAGGTATGATTTGTGATAGTTCCATATCTTAAAATTAGTTTCGCAACCAAACTGCTTCGCATAGATCGTACATAATTTCCCTCTTCTAGAGAAGCACACTGATACAAATTATTACAATAGGATGGGAGCTCACATGCAGAACCCACTGTACAGTCAACTATTTCTGAGAAACATGTTTTGTCGAAAGAGTTGGATGCCAGAAAGCAACAACTAGAAGACCTCTCTAGGCGATATGAAGAATTAGAGGCAAAATCAAAAGCAGATATTAAAGTTCTTGTCAAAGAGGTCAAATCTCTGAGGCGTTCTCATGTGGAACTAGAAAAAGAGCTAACCCACTCTTTGACAGAGAAAACTAATGCCGAGGTAATTTCTGGGTATAGTATTATATATATCTTCTTGTTTGGCAGCACCATGGGTTTGTGGATCTTTATTATGCATGTAAGATACAACACAACTGAGACTGGAACATGTTAAACTTCAGAAACTCCTCCAAGAGGAACGAAAACTACTAGAGAACACAGTTGCGGCTAGAAAGAAGCTGCTTAGTGACTGCAGAATTCTCCACGACCGGCTCAAAGAGTACAATTTGAATTTATCAATGGATGGAAACGGTAACTTCGTCGAGGACTCAACTACAGTATCAGACGCTTTGCGTTTACTGTCAATATCTGATGATCAGATTGAGGAGGTATTGCTGCATCTCTGCTTTATCTCCATTTGAAATCCAAAGTTTTCCAATTTAGTACATCCAAGGTTTCCTCTAATAAGAGTTACTTTTCACTGCGTCTTGATATGTGCATCAGGATGAAGTGATTTGTTAGTGTAGGAAGGATAGTTAGGTTTCCGCTGAACTAACGAAGCATTGCTGTAAAACACTGTTATGATGTGCATTTTACAAGTTTTAACGATTTAGACCATTTTCAGGCTCAGCTACTTTCTGGGTTTGATGAAAATGCTGCTGCTCAAGACATCGATAAATCTCTCAGCATGGATACTGAAACAAGAATTGTGGAGGACGAGCTGAGGAAGATACTGGCAAACATCTTTGTTGAGAATGCGAAATTGAGAAAACAGGTGAACTCTGCAATGCTTCGTGCTCTCCAAAAAGACTTTAAGACCAGCGAAGATGTGAATGAGGAAAATAGTTATGAGAAAGATGAAGCATCAACAGAAACATTGAAGAGATAGGTAATAATAGTCGCTTTGACCTGAGAATAGACTGCCATTTTTTTCTTTTATCAAAGGACTGGTCGCTTTATAATACAGAACGGTTGGTCTCTTGGAGAAGCAAATTAGTTGAAGCTAAGTGATGTGTAATCGATATATAGACACACATGTGACACCACCCCTTTTGAGAGTACATAAGGCAAAAAGATGTGTATTGAGTATGTTTGTTGTATAATTGTCTTTCATTATCCTTTGTTGCATATATTGAGCCTTTCTTGTGTTCTGAACTCTGTTCTTGCAAACAAAGTTGGAACAGTAAGTGTTTAGTTTATAAAAAATGTGTCAATTGATCATCATTGTCCTCAAGTATAAAGAATGTTTCGTTCTCACCACTTTCTTGAACTTCTTACAGGTTTAAGAGAAAGTATAGAATCGCTATCAACGAAAGCATAATATGGCTTCTTCTCTATTGAATTCAGAAATTTCGTTACAGCAAGGAATTTTGAGGGAAGAAGAATGAAACTAGGTAGAGAGTATTGAATGCTAAAAACCTTTTATCATCTTTGGACAGAGATGAAGAAGTTAATGACATTTCCTTCAGCGCTCATAGAGCACATCTCAGAAGTCTATGTGCGTGAATCCAGCTCATTCTCTAATGGCTTCAATAAACTTTACTTAGTTGATAAAGTTACAAAGGGGCAATAATAACAGTTCTCAAATTATTGAAAAAGTTAGGTGTATTATCACAAAAATAAAAAAGTTAGGTGCCAATGGCAATTTAATACTAGTTTCTAATTTGATGATACATGCATCATGCATTAATCGTGCCTTTTAGTTTTGTGCATATAACGAAATTTAGTGTATTTAAACATCATCTCCTTACTTGTGCGGTTGTGCCCGGCCTGAAGTGTGTGCTTATAAATCCAGTTCTCATTGTGCCAGCAAAGTGTGTGTTATCACTTGCCTTACTCCAATGGCTTCAATAAGCTTACTTCAAGTTTCCGTAGCCACCCTTTGCTTTCTCATCCTCCATTACTTTCTCTTCAAGAAACCTCATGGCCGGTTCCGTAGGAACTGGCCGGTTCTCCGGATGCTCCCCGCTCTGCTTAAGGCGCTCCACCGGATCTATGACTACAGCGTTAAGATTCTCGAAACCTCTGACTTGACGTTTCCATTCAAAGGACCGCGGTTCGCTGGAATGGATATGTTGATCACAGTTGATCCAGCTAACATTCATCATATAATGAGCTCAAGTTTCTCAAATTACATCAAAGGACCGGAGTTCCAAGATGTTTTTGATGTTTTAGGAGACAGTTTCATCACCACGGACTCGGAGCTATGGAAGAATATGAGGAAGTCTTATCAAGCCATTCTCCATACTCAAGAGTTTCAAAGGTTTTCAATGAGTACCATGACAAGTAAACTCAAGGACGGGCTTGTTCCCCTTCTTAATCATTTTGCAGAAGAAGGAACAACTCTTGACCTGCAAGGCGTGTTCGGGAGGTTCACTTTCGATACAATCTGCATCCTTGTAACTGGTTCTGATCCTAGATCTCTCTCCATTAAAATGCCTGAAGATGAATTTGCTAAAGCTCTCGACGATGTTGGAGAAGCGATTCTTTATAGGCATGTTAAACCAAGATTCTTGTGGAAGCTGCAAAACTGGATGAGATTCGGACAAGAGAAGAAGCTGATTGAAGCTAATGCAACTTTTGACCGTGTGTGTGCCAAATACATATCAGCCAAGAGAGAAGAGATTAAAAGATCACAAGGGGTTTCCAATGGAGAAAGTGAGGATCTTTTAACTTCCATCATAAAGATAGATACAACCAAGTACAATCTCTTGAATCCGAGTGACGATAAATTCCTTAGAGACAATATCTTAGCTTTCATTCTAGCGGGAAGAGACACAACAGCCACCGCTCTCTCTTGGTTCTTCTGGCTTCTCTCTGAAAATCCACAAGTGGTAGCCAAGATTCGTCAAGAGATCATCAACACAGATCTATCAAGAACCGGAAATGGCCAAGAGAATTGGGATAAGTTGGTGTATTTACATGGTGCGTTGTGTGAAGCAATGAGACTATACCCACCAGTTTCCTTCGGACGCAAGTCTCCAATCAAATCAGATGTGCTTCCAAGTGGGCATAAAGTCAATGCGAACTCTAAAATTATCATCTGTCTTTATGCATTGGGGAGGATGCGAGCGGTTTGGGGAGAAGACGCATCGCAATTCAAGCCAGAGAGATGGATTACTGAGAACGGAGGCATAAAACATGAGCCTTCCTACAAGTTCTTATCGTTTAATGCCGGTCCAAGAACTTGTCTAGGTAAGCATTTAGCTATGACTCAAATGAAGATAGTGGCAGTGGAGATATTACGAAACTACGACATTAAGGTTCTCCAAGGGCAGAAGATTGTGCCAGCTCTTGGTTTTATATTGTCAATGAAACATGGTCTTAAAATCACAGTCACTAAGAGATGTTCTGCTTGAAACTATTCATGTATTAATAAAAAATATCATTTTGGTTTGGTAATTAATTTGGTTTCTCAGATTTTTTTCTAGTTTTCCGGTTTAAGTAAAAACCCAAATCATAATAGTAACTGGTTCGGTATAGTTTTGGTTTAGTTTTGCTTTTAATTAAAAAGAAGAGACTCTGCTTTCGGAACCGGGTTCCCATCGTCGTCAAGGAACAAGCTTTAACAGAGGTTTTAGGGTTCTTGTCTCCAAAACCCACCTCACTCATGGCTACCAAAGTTTCTGTCTCTCCCACAAGCCTCATAGATCAGATTGTGGTCCGTATTTCTCTAAAAAGTTGGCTTTTTTAATGATTTCGGTTCGATTTGGTTACAATAAAACATTGGTCTTTCACTTTTTCAGGTTCCAGGGGATGTTGTTTTTGATTTGTCAAACATGACTAACCAGACAATCAAGCTCGGCAGTGGCCTTCGTCAGGTTTCATCTTCTTCTCTTTTTTGTGTGTTGTCTGAATCTTAACAATTGTTCCAGTGGGCACTTGATTTGTGAGATACTGTTGCAACTCAAAGGAATTGGAGATTGACTTGTGTTTGTTTGTTTTGGCTTATTTCAGGATAATGATGCTATCTCTGCCATGAGAGCTGGCAAATTAAGTTATTGCAAGCCTAATAAGTATTGGGTCGAAAGTTCTCATAAACGGGTGAGCTCAGTGCTCTTACTACTATATTTGATTATGAGATGAATCAATCTTGCCTTTCTGGTAGCTTATCTATTGAGCTTCTTGTGGATTATTACTCTGTGTCATCTTCTCTGATTCAAGGTCCAATTGATTAATCATGAGTGGAAATCTAACAAATAACCTGGCACAATTGCATCATGAAGATTTTTCTTTTGTAGCATTTTGACGATTTAATGCTTTTGTGGAGAATTCTTGCTAGTTTCCCCCCTAGTTATTGATCATATACATCTGGCTTGATAAGACAAGTTACCACTCATCTGCTGTTTTAGTTTCGAAAACTCTAGTACGATTCTATTTTGTTGATTATCTATGTAAGTCTCATTCTTTTTGTTGTTGACTCTGTTATTATGGCTTTTTTGCAGTACATACCCCGCCCTGAGGATCATGTTCTTGGAATTGTGGTAGATTCTAAGACAGATGTAAGTCCTTTAACATCATTGCTCATTTGCTTGTATAGATTCTTGTTTTTTTTTTTGGATCCCTCTTAGATTGGTCATCTCTGTGACTTCAATCCTCATGCCTCTGCGCCAAAAAAGTTGGAACTTGTTTGTTGAGGGTCTTGGATCAGTAAATAAAATAGGTGGGGAGTATTGAAGTTAGGGTCTAAAATCAGAAGCAAACTGATACCATTATTGGACAAACAAATTTTAACTGACTTTTAAATTCTCAGCTGCAGTTTAAGCTTGCTTGGCTCGTGAACTAAAATCACTCTAGTTAAGTAGTTAGTATTGAATTGTTTCTTTTACTCATCATGGCATTGCAGAATTTTTGGGTGGACATAAAAGGACCTCAATTAGCGCTTTTGCCAGTTCTTGCATTCGAAGGAGGAACTCGAAGAAATATTCCCAAGTTTGAGGCAAGTTCTCTTAATATTCTGATGAATCAGGAAGCTCTCTTAAATTCTCATTTGTAATATGACATTCTCTATGAATTACTTGTTTTCCGGAATGTTCAAATTGTTGTGTACTAAACAGGTAGGCACTCTGCTTTATCTTCGGGTTGTCAAGACAAACACAGGAATGAATCCGGAGCTGTCTTGTACCGACGGTAAGTCAAAAGCTTTGGAGGCTAAACAATGCTGCTTTTCCTTGCGTACTCTAAATGCTCTTAAAACTAATCGTCTCTTGTAATGTATTAGCAAGTGGGAAAGCTGCATTATTTGGACCCTTAAGAGATGGTTTCATGTTTGAAACTTCAACTGGTCTATCAAGAATGTGAGACATACTTCCTCATAAAACTGTCTCTCTTATACTTTATCTATCTTCTTTTGACTTAAAAATTTAACTTTCTCATCTCTTGTAGGCTGTTGAGTTCACCAACGTGCCCGGTCATCGAGGCTCTTGGAAAGAAACTCTCATTCGAGATAGCTGTGGGCTTAAATGGCAGAGTTTGGGTAAATTCGGCTGCTCCACGTACAGTCATTATCGTGGCCAATGCTATGATGAACTCGGAATCTCTAAGTGGGACTCAGCAGAGAATCATGGTTGAGAAATTGCTAGCGAAAATTTCAGACTAATACGTTTTTGTTCCTTAAGCGATTTTGATTTATTCAAATACAATTTTATACAGTAAAAGTTTAGTCTAAATAAAAAAAATACATATGCCGAATGCTTAATCTGTATACAACAGTGAGCAAATAAGCTATTGAGGCAAAGTAGTCTAAAGGATGAAGAAATGATACATTACATTGTTAAAGAGAGGGAGGCTCGTATCTGCATACACAATCATAAATGTTTCCTTTTATCAACTTCTCAGCCAATCTCTGATTTTTCACCATTGCTAGCTGCCAAAAAGGAAGAGAAAGGTTTCAGTCAAAAGTTTCAATAACAATTCTAGATTTGGAATTCTCTGAGGTTAAAACCTTGAGAGCCTCGCATTTGAATTGAGCGTTGAAGTTGGTGTGAAGTGCTCTTCCCATACCTTCCAAGACAACCTGCAATATCATTAAACATCAAATAATGAACAAAGCTTCTCTATTTTTGTGTGTTTGAAGTTTATGTCAGGTAAAAACAGAGAAGGTTTTGTAGATACAAGATCAGCGTCTTTCGCAGCGGCTGCAAGCTCAGAGCTGACTTGTCTCAGGTCAATGCAAGGACTTCCACATCCATTTTCAACAACCATCAATGGTGCTGACGTTGAATCCTTCTTTGATCCATCCCCCGGATTTACCATCGCATCCACAAGTAAGCCTCCCATTTCTGCCGCTCTCCTCAAGATGTCACAGTGCTTCAAGAGTAAAGACCGAACAAAAGAGTTAGTTACATGAAAGAACATTATAACCACTGCATAATATTGAAAGTTAAACCGGTAAAACCTTAGCAGCCCCAGCGACTATATCAGGGAGTTCCATAGCGGTCACGTCGTTAAGAGCAGGAAGAGAGTTCGCCACTAGAACAACCTGGAGAATTTTAATAAAATTCTGTTTAGTGTTTCCTCAACTAGTTTCACAATGAAACCATTTGGCCTGTACATTCGATTTTGTGAAGAGTAGGTTACTATAGGAAGAGCTAGAGAGAAAATACATACTTCAGTCCCACGGCGGAGAAACTCTCGGGCAAGAGGAAGCATCCCAAGAATGACGTCTGCGCCCGAGTTATCAACAAAAAGTAATGCTCTTTTATGTCGATGAGGCTGCTTACCTCCAGATCCAAGCATTCTTTCTTTAAAAGCATCAAAATCATCTACCTGATTTTACGGATCAAAAAAGATTTCCAGCTTCAAATTAACAGTTAACAAACAGTAACCTCAGCGAAAAAAATGTGGTCTTGTCTCTCACCCTCCACGGTCTCTGCATCTTGTTGCGGCTCATTCTGTATATTTCAATAATGGTTCCTTTGTGATATAGATCCACACATGCTCGAGATCCCCAGTCAAATATATTTGCAGCAAGAACACCTTCTATAAGTGTAAGCAACCTTGCCTCCTGAAAAATCCGAGCACAATTCAAAACAACAAGTGAGAAAAGTTGTCTCATGTATAGCACTAAAACGTTAAGTAGCAAACCAAAAACCTACAGAGAGAGGAAGGTTAAAGATCACAGACCTCGCTCATCGAATCAAGCTCTTCAAGTAAATCAGGTAAAACAGCAAGTGATGCCTCGTTCTCCCTATCAATTTTAAAGAAAGAGAGGGCATAAGAGAAACTCAAAGTAGGAGAGAGATAAGAATATGTTTTACCTTTGCTTGATGCTTCTATAGGCATCAACAAACTGGAATTCCCTTAAGCATTCTTCCCTAAGTTCCAAAAGATTTGCTAGCCCTAGCTTTCCATATGCAGCTGGCTCCTCCATTAATCTACAACAAAAAAAATATGTCAGTGAAAGGCAAAAGCACACACAAAACAAACTTTTTTGAAGCGCTATGAATTTTCTGCTTGATAGATTGTGGTCAAAATTGCACAGGCTTGACTGGACAGAGAGGAATCTGTTGTAATGAACCAAACCTTGCCAAATGAGCAGAAAAGGCACGAGCAAAAGCATCACCCCGCCTTTTCGCATCCTCAGTTCCTCCTTCACTTGCCACAGCCTATAATCATGTCCACAGAATAATAGTAAGTACCAGGCCATAAAGAATCTACACCACCAAAAAGAAACATAACTGAAAGTGGAATAGAAATCCTATGTATTAACTTTAACAGTTACCGTATCAACGAGGTCTGGCAAATGCTCGGACAAAACTTTGAGCCAGTACCTATACACCAAAACAAAATAAACAATTTAAGAAAAAGTGATTTTCACCAAATAAAACCACTGTTTTGGAAGATCAGCATCGACTTATCACTCACTCTCGTTCGCCTTGATCTGATAGATCAATCGTGTTAGGCTCATACCTGGGGTAAAACAAATCAATTAAACACACGAACATAAAATCTCCAAAATCATGAACAAGCGGCAAACCAGGAGATATATGTACAAGCTCAATACATTACTCAGGGACATGCCACTTACGTCTTTGGATCAGCCAGTAATGGGAACACCTCCAGTGTGGGCACAAAATGGAGAACACCAACATTTAAAGCACTGGCATCAGATCTTAGAGCACTACCTCTGGATGAGGGAACTTCAAACCCTCCAAGCCCAGTCGTTTTTGATGGAGTCATCGGTACAGGAGCAGTTATTTCAGTTCCTCTACGCACAAACTTCTCCATCCACGAAATCTGAAAGCAACCAGGAAATCCTTTTTAAACTCCAAAACTTATCCAGAACAGAGTCAAGACACACAACACTTATAACTAGTTGATGTGATATCTCTTTACCATTAGCACAAGAAAAGTTGAAATAGGGAAAAAGCACTTGATTCCATCTCGTATTTGATATATACATAAAATAAAAAGAGAATATAACTGTGACAGATTTGAAAACAAGGTTTTTCTTACTCTTGCTTTCTATTATTCTTTTATGTCACATAAAATGATACTTTGTATAAAAAAAGAAAGAACCAGTAAACTTCACAGCGAATAATATCCATACAAGCATAAACTATGATTAATCTTCAAGATTAATGATCGAGTATCCAATCAAAATCAGTCAGCACACAAACCATGGAAAGGAACAAGGAACAAGTAATAGTGCACTTCAACAGTCTCAAAGTATCCGACCATCTCTTTCGGCCATAATATTCAGCAAGTCCATGGAAGATCAAACATTTTCCAAAAGATTCCAGTTTCAAGAACAGCATATTCTACAATGCAACTGCCTAAAGAATACTATAATGGTATGCAGCACACACTTTACCCTGCACACGGCATAAATGGTATCATATTCCCGCACTTTAATATATTGAGAAGTACCATGTCATTATGGAATCTTTGGCTGTCAGTTTCAAAGTATTAAATAGAACAATCTGAGACTTTGGTAAAATGTAAGCTAAGTTTATTACCTTCTCGTTCAAATCACCGAGCGGTGGTCCGTGAATATTTCCTCCAGTATATGGTGCACCCATTGGGAACCTCTCAACCAACTGATGGGACATTAAATCATCCAATCCGTGCTTCTCATAGCTCATGAACGCACCCAGAGCACCCAGAAAACCTTCATGCCTCAAGAACATAGCTTGCATCTCTCCTTTCGACCTAGTGTGGTCAAGCAATACATAAATAAGTTGACTGAAGAAGGTTGAGTACGCATATCACAACTAGCTCCAGGTTATCAAGTGAAGTTACCAGAAATGTACAGCAAAGGAAATTGTGTCCATGGTATATGCGTGACCCCTTATAAAAAATCCTCCAAAAAATATTCGCTTCAACCCAAAGCGAAGGGCATTCAAGTATGATATCTACACAGCAACAAACAAATCAGAAACTCAAAACATTCTCAATCACTTATCCCATTCACTGATCAAATATTCCAAATGGCATCATGTAATTAGGAATAAAAATGAGAAAGATATGGGCTTATTTTGCTTAAGAACTCTTCCTTGAAATCTTTGGACTCACAAATTCATACCTGCCCAATATTGTACGAAATCATTCGCAACAGAGACAAGGAAATATCTTCAGGTCTGTAATCATCCAGTTCCTTATTTTCAGATATGGCCTTGCCAAAACTAGAAGCTATTGTTGAAGCAGAGAGACCAATCTGTATAATTGATTAATGAGAATTACTAGAACAGTAGTAAAAAGCATTCTGAGTTTTAAAAGGAAGGCAGTCACATCCTACAACTAATGATATCAGATGTAGTCTGATGCAAAGTAGACTCATACCTTGGAATAATCCATGCCACCATAAATATCACCAACGAGCATGTCAATGGCACTATTATCTCCCTTTTGGCTGAGTTCTAGCAATTCATCAAAACTAAAACAGAAGAAAACATCATAAGTATAGGAAACAAGAATGTAAAGAAGTAGTGAAAAATCAGATCCAGTGTATGATAGTAACCTCTTGCACTTCGTTAGAAGTCTTCCTAAGCCCCAATAGGTACCACCGCCAACATTAGTCCCACTCACACGTTCAAACTTTCCTTCACCATCAACCTATACTTTGAAAAGCCATTGCATGAAATCTACAGGTCCATGGACCTCCCAAGGCAGAAGTTCAAGGAGCCAAACACACACAGTTTGTGAAAAAAGTAGCTAACGTAAACAAATACCTTGATTATGCTAACACCAGATCCAACGTTCACGAGAAGATAGGGATACAATTCATTTGGATCTATCTGTACAAATTCTTTCTCACCCTCCATGTGTGTAAAGGCTTCATGTCGAATAGCCTGCAGATAAAAAATGAAACTAAGAATAAATTCCAAACGGACACATGCAGATCAAGAAGAAAAAAAAGTAAACTAATGGAAAAACTTCAATAGTCTGAAAAGAATTATATGTATAGGAAAACACACAGCCGCTCACAAATAATGTTAGCCTGTCTTTACATTTCTGCTTTGCAAGTGCTAGTAATAAAGGTACAACTACATATGCAGACAACGTAAAAAGAATGTTGCATAAAGAAAGGTCTTACTTTGAGCAAAAAATTTGCTCCAGAAACAAGGCAATGCATTTCATCTTCTTTCTCAATACTAACGCCCAGCCGTTCCTTGAACAAGTCTGCAAATTTATAGGCCCCGCCACCTGTGACCTGTAAGATATACGTACGCCAGACTCATATGTTTAAACAAGCGATAATCAACTAATCAAAGCCAAATCAGTAAATCACATTACATGGATATGAACATATAAACGTTTCACCTTAAATCAATACTTATGAGCATTTTGAATTTTATCTGGTATCTCAAATGACATTGCGAGCTAAATATGTCCAGAAGGAGCCTCAAAAGATAAAACAACCAAGTCATCAAAATGTTATTACCTTGATAACACCAGTCCCCAAAGGCAAGGTTTTTGAACTCCAAGGATAAGGATCTATTCATTGATTTAAAAATGAGAATTAGTTGAAAAGAAATGGAGAAGAAGACGAATTCAACAGTTCAATCACCAGAAATTGATCTTATAACAGTGAATACACAACAAAGTCATATCAGTCAACATTGAACAAGAGAAGAGTAATACCTCGGCGATGAAGCTGCTTGGAGTGAATAAAATCCAAGCACTCATTAATTTTGTGAGTCTCAAACTTGACAAAATGAAGTCTGCCACCAAGAACAGGATAGCTTCTCAAGTTGCCATTGGTTATACCCAACCTCTCCTTGATCGTCCTCTTCCGCTTATCACCATCATTCGAGTAGTCCTCATGTCGTGAAAAATACAACAACTTTATCAAAGAACCTGCAAATAAACTTAAAATCGGTTTCTAAATTCTCAAATACAGCACTTAAAAACATCGAAATTTCCAAAACCAAGAAGCGGAAGCCACCAATTCTACTGGAAAAACCACAAGCACTAGATCAATGGTCAATTACAGTGAAACAGAAGAAAAAAGAAGTGAAAAATTGAGTCACCTCCAATATCAAGAGCCAAATGAGAGATATCATCAGACTGATTAGGCAACAAAATGGTGGGATCTCTCTCCTCGAGATTCCCCTGAATTTCAGCTTTGCTTAGATCAAGCTGAGGTCTAGAGCCCGATCTGTGGATTGAAGTACCAGAAGTAGAAGGAGCCATATCTCTCTCACCACCACCAACAGAAACCTCAGATTTTGCTTCAGCTTCTTTTTTATCGTCAAGAATTGGATCATGCTCGTCCTCTTGACCCGCCATTTTTATATAATTAAATAAAAATAAATAAAAACCCAACCCAGAAAAATCGGATCACCAACAACTGCCTAATTCTCCCAAACACCACAAAACCCTTCCTGCAGAGTGCAGAGTTTAGACATGTTCAGTTTCCCAAACAAAACCCAAAGAAAAAAGACACGAACTGATGATAAGACTTTTCAGGTTAAAGAAGTTAACTGTTGGAGCTTTTTGCTAATACGATTAAAGCTAAAATCGCTAAAGCAGGCTGAAGTGGACCTAACTCAAAACAAGATTTGTATTTATATATAATTATTTATTATTTAAGTTATTTGATTAACTAATTAACTACCACACAAATTTGTATTTTTAATCAATTTGTAAGTGGATTAGGTTTGGTGTTTCACAATAATGACCAAACTCGAACTTCACTTGTCGATATCTTAATTATGCTACTAGTACTACGAATGATTGTTTTATTGGTGAGAACTAGTACTACGAATGATTATTAGATCAATCCGTTACACTTAAATTCTCTATGAATTTTAAAATTATAAGATGTTGCTAACATTAGTATATTTTCCGCTGGAATTTAAGGATATAGTTTGTGTGCAATAACGATGGACGAAAGAAAGCTTTTTAATAATGGAAGTTCACATAGGAAATGTGATAGATATGTTAAATTAGTGTATCATTCACAATTTCATAATGTTGGATCGCTGATTTAATTTTTTTGGTTCGGTAGGACTTGGTTCAATGTTGCCTGTTGGAATATTGAATCGGTGTCTGACATATTCACATATATAATAGATTAATAGATATTTCAAAAGTGGACACAATTCTTGTTTGAGCTCCAACAGGTCCTTGTGAGTACCCTCCAAATCTTTTATCAGTTTCACCCACGCTTGCAACTCAGATTCCTCCTCCTAGAACATGGAAATTGCAAACAGTTCATCAAACTCATTTCGTAAAATCTTAATGAGCTCAATGTAATCCGAAAAGGATTTTACCTCGAGGCTTTCCCTAAACGGTTCGTTGTCGATAGGAAAGAAATACTCGGCTGGAACAAAAACAACCCCAATTCTTAACAACAACAACAAAATGCTAAAGAGAAAGAAAAAAACAAATAAATCTTCGTGACATACAGGCTTTGTATCCTGCATAACCTGCTGAACCACTGGTATACCCACTATCCAAAACTTTTCCCGCAATGCTCCTCCTGATGAGGAAGACGTGGAGATAGCTCCATCTTTAGATCTGGCAGACTTACTAGTACTATAGGATCTCGTTCCGCCGCCAAACTGTAAGCATCCATTAAAAATAAATCAATCACTGGAAAGAACAATAACATAAAACATTCAGATGATTCATGTCTTTCGCTAACCTTCGCCCACACGGGTCCGAGGTTCCTTCGTATCATCATCATCATTGTCATCGTCTTGCTAGGTGACCGGCCCGCGCTTTGCATGGGTGGGGCTTTGAGTAATTTTCCAATATTTAATTCTTTTTCAAAATACTAACTATAATCATATTATTATCAAGTACCAAACTTACAACATATCAGCTTATATAACCAAAGACTTGTCTTACCAATTGTTCCTTGCAAATTGCTGGTCAGGCCTAGATTAATAACTACCTTAGACAACTCCCTTCCTTCCTATAACATTGTAATTACCATAACCATAATTCCTTCGAGATCACAAATGTTTTATTTCCATAAGGAGAACCAAGAGGGTACAATCTCTTGTTACATGTGTAAACTTTTCAAGAACTGATGAGACAACCTTACAGTTACAAGCCTTGTAGTGCGGAACAAATCGAGAACACTTAGTGACAACATATTTAACCTCCGGTAATTCTACATATCCACAATCATACAGATCATATCAGGCTTATAAAGTTAATCAAAGCTTCATAAAGTCACACCTTTCATGCCTGTAGATGTACCAGCAACGATTCCTGCATTCTCCAGGAGTTTCTCTGTCAAGGACCAGAGCCTGACAACTTCTGTTTTTACCTCACCAATACACTCATTACTTCCTTCTGAATACCCTTTCTCTGGCATTACAATGTAAGTTGGGTCGGCCTCAATGCTCATGTCAGCTTGAGTTAGAAGTTCCGTGCTCATGTCTGCAAGCTTCTGTAATGCACTCGTTGCAGCTTCAACTTCAAGTTGAGCTGCCTCAAGCTGAAGCTTCTCTATGGCCAGCTCACCCATTGTTTTCTCCCCTATTCTCTCTTGTGCCAAGGCATAGAGCACTTTCAAATCTTCACTGTCATTGATCGTTTCTTCTTTCAATTTCTTGAGTTCCCGCTCCTTGGCTTCTAATCTTCCCATGACCACGTTGATCTCTTCGTCTTTAAATGTCAACGCCCTCTGCACCGCTAGAACTTCCATTTCTTTCATCCGTAGATTTTCTCTGGTGAAGCTTAACTCCATCACCAGCCGTTTGTTCTCCTTTCCGTAATCATCATGAGGTTTCTCTAGTGGTTGCTGCATTGAGTCAAAGCTTACCTCACTATTAATCCTCATTGCGTTCTGATTTTGATCATCGGTGGTTGACATAAGCAATCTGCTCGTCAATTCTGCAATTCTTTCCACCACCATTTCAACTTCAGTGACTTTCAGCTTGGAGTTGCCCAGCTCACTTTCTATTCTGTGAAGGTGGACATCTTTCTCCTTCAGCAATTCAGTTGCCTCCATAAGCTGATCTTCTCTACTGATCATAAGTGCCTTTAGCTCTTTTACCTCCTGGTTCACTTCTTCCAATTTATTTCGAGCTTCTGAGAGTTCTTCATCCTTTTCTTGCAGTAATAGTTGTAGAGAAGCCTGTTCGGACTTCAGATGCTGAATCTCTAGTTTGGCCTCCACCAAACTTGACTCTTTCTCCTGAAGTAGATTCTGTGATACCTGGAACGCGTTAGCTTTTTTGTAAAGCTCATCTTGAATAACGGATATATCATGCATAGCTTGCTCCAACAATGGTTTCTCTTTCTGCAACTCCTCTCGTAAATCCTCCAGCAGTTTTTTTTGGACCGATATTTCCCGCTCAAGCGCAAAATTCTTAGCCTCAACAACTCTGAGCTTTACTCTCTCGCTTTCTACTTCAGAGTGAGCATCCCTCAAGCTTTGCATATATGACAACACACTTTTCCTCTGTTCCTCGAGTTCCTCCAATTGTTTTTCTAATAGTAGCTCTTTTTCTTCCATTTGCTCCCTGGAAAATACCAAAGCTTCCTGAGAAGAAATAAGCTCGAATCTCACATCAGTCAGAAGGTTTTTCACTTTCATGAAGTCCTCCATGGTTTCATTGGCTTCTCCTAAGCGTTTGACGGTTTCCTCCTTAAGCTTATTCACTTCATCCTGGGCTATCAGCCACTCTTCTGTCTGCTTCTTCAAGTTGGCTTCTGTTTCTCTGAGCTTTTCTTGTTCAAGTTTCTTCGTAGCCTTAGAAATCTCTAATTCTTCTTCCTTCTCCTTGAGGGCTCTCTGAAGTGCATATATTTCACCTTCTTGTCTCTTGACAACTTCGTTGGCTTTGCTTAAGAGTCTTGACTTGCTTTCAAATCCAGAGATAGCCACAGAAACCTCCTTGCTTCTGTTTGCAATCTCTTGACGCATTTTATCTATCTCTTCTTCTTTCAAAGTCAAGGAAGATTGCAAAGCAGCACGTTCCTCGTCTCTTTCCCTTAGCTTATGCTTTAATTCTTCTATCTCTCTAGCTTGAGAAGCTAACTCCACATTTGCCCGCTTCAGCTCCTCTTGAAGACTTTCATGCTTCAAAGAAGCTTCAGAGATTGTTTTCTCACGTTTTTCTAACTCCTCCTTTGCCCGGTTTAGTTTATTTTTCTCAGAGAGAAGCTTCCTCTCAGCATCCTGTAAGTCCTCTTCCCTTTTCAACAAGGCTACTAGTGCAGCCTCAAGGTCAGAGTCTAGCACGCCAAGGTTTGAATAGGGCAGATCATCATCGTCAGGATAAAGCGAGTGTTGATTGGTTTGTCTCTCCAATCTCTGTGTCCGAGCGAATAATTTATCGAAAAGAAGATTTGTAGACTCAGCTGTTCCATTGTCATTGATGTTGGATCTTGTATTATGCAAGACTGATTGAACACTCAGTAAGGCATGTCCCTTTCCCCTTGTACTGCTCGGGAATGCAACAAGACTCTTATGCTTCTGGTTCAATCTTGTCAAACAATACTGCATATAAGAAAATCATATCGCCCACATAAAAATCAAAACTTTGATCTTCATTGTAAGAGAAAAACAAAAAACTTGGATGCAAGTGAAGCTCTGGCTCTGGCTATTGCTACAGTCTTGAAATTTGCAATCTTTTAAGCTTACGGATATAATCATTTGAAGGAACAATCAGATGGGAAGAACAAGGCCAGCAAAAATCAAGAAAATCAGAGTTTCATAAAGTTATGAGAAGTAAAGTGTTGTGAATCAGCAGCGATAGATAAATGAATATAGAGGGATATCATAGAGAAAGGTGCAAACAAACCTGGCAGGGAGAGAGAGAGGAGTAGGAAGCAAGATTCAGGCGAATGGCCTGAGAGAAACCCATCCGGAAAGCATATACTATACACTCGCCATCAGAGGAGCTCCAAGATGGAACAAAACCCTAATCCAATGTATCAAATTTAACAAGTGGCGTTTTTTGTTTGGCGAAGAAGGCGAGCAAACCCAAATCCAAGGAAGAAGAAGAAGAATCTAGCTAGGGAGAGAGCAAAAAGATGAACGGAATGGATAATAATTAAATATTATTTTAATTTAGTAGTATTTTAAGGATATCAATAATAAATAGAGGCTCGCATTGGCTTGCGAGTTGCGATCGCGATTAAAGTCAAAGTCCTTTTTACCCTTGTTAACAAGATGCATGTCGGCATGTCCAAATACGCGGCCAAGGGATCTATTTGTAAATAATGGACTCTTAATTACATACGTGGTAATGGTTTTCTAGTATGACAATTCTTTCGCCTGGTCGGCTAGTCGCGTGGTTAGAAATCAAATGCCTAAAGAGTATTTTATTTACCTTTTCTGTTATTCAACTAGCTGGAATTAAATTTAAGAAACTGAAAAAGACTTCATCAGGCCGTGACCTTGGCCCAATAGACCCAATAAAATAACAATCCATCAACAAAGTTTTTTTAACATATACAGTATATCAAACCAACTCCTTATGAAAATAAAGTGGTATCTAAAGGTTATGGTATTACAATAAGAAGAATTACCAAATCAACTCTTAAAATAATTGTAATCAAGAGTTCACAATTGAGATACGGAATTTTCATTTTACTAAATAAAATCAGTTTTGAGATGAACGATTAAATTAGTTTTTTTCAAATTTCTTTCTTCATGTATTTACTAGCCGTGTTGATGGTGTACATGTTGAATCCCATCAAATTACAATACGTGAAGAGATATTTAGCGATTTGTGCATGTTTATTGTGCAGTTCAAATTCTTAATTTATTAAATAATCGAAGAGTTTCAAATGAACCAAATGGCGAGTTCGAGAAAGAGGAGTCAAAGTGGTTGAGAAGCCAAATGACGAGTCCGAGAAAATAGAGTCAAAGAAAGTAGTTAGAGAAGCCAAAGGACGAGTCCGAGAAATAGGCTGCCACCACCACAAGGTACTGAAAAGAATCAACAACACTTTGTTATAATTTTCTTATTTTTATCATTTTCTTAGTCCTCTCTTCATTTTCATTGTGGCCTATGTTCTCAAGTTGATGCTTTTTAAGATTGATGAAGGTTAGCTGTATCTTTGCTAACTCACTTGTTACCTACTTGTATGTTGAATTTGGGTTCTATGTGCTCCTGTTGTCACCTGTCGTATGTTCAATAATAGGTTTTCTCCTCTTGTTTTAAGTTATAAACAGAGACAAGGTATTTAACTCATCCTATTTTACTAATTTGATTTTATTTACCCGACTATTTTTTCTTTCTTTATAATTTTTATTTTGCTGCAATTCAGTCCATAATATCACCAGACAAGGGTGAAGGACTGGATCAACTCTCATCAGCTCTATACTCTGAACCTCACCGATATTCGTTTAAAATTTTCAGATATTTCAGCAGTTGTAAGTTGTTCCTCTTTATTTTCACCTTACAAAAGCTCTTGCGTATTTAGTTTGTTGTTGTTTCTAAAAAATCTAAGCCACTTTTTTTGTTATTTTAGGTTCTATCTGAAGATAAATCAAGGCTTGATGAAAATTCAGTTTGCTAATTACTTTCTACTGTTAATGTTGATATACACATCGGGAAAATTCCCAAAAAAAACCTAAAGTAATTTTTATTTGGACGTTTAATACCCAATTGTTTTGGATTGGAATAAAAATACTTCAATTAATAAGATATAGTCTAAAAATTCATTATATTCGACTTGTTGGTGGATTCAAACCCGTGATTTAACGTCCGTTAATGGCCGTTACAGAATCAATAACCGGCGTTAAATTTTTCAACTCCCGTGTTTACAAATATATAAATGCATGTGTACCATGTTTACTAATATATTATCCTAGTCTGGTGGTAAGGAGTGTATATTGTCATCCATAGAACCAAGGTTCGAATCCTCCCCATTACCAACCACTGATTTTTTTTTTTCGTTCAGAGGAAGAAGAAGGAGAGAAAAAAAAAAAAAAAAAAAAAAAAAGCGAAAGTGGAGGAGGTGGGGATTCGAACCCGGACTGCAAGGGTGACAAAAGCGACATGGCACCACCAGACTAGCCGAATATATATGAATTATTACATAAATAGATTATATATATATGTTTAAACACACGGAATTAAAAAATTTAACGCCGTTACTGATTCCGTAACGGCTGTTAACGGACGTTAAATCACGTGTTTGAATCCACCAACAAGTCAAACATAAGGAATTTTTAGACTATATTTTATTAAATGAAGTATTTTTATTCTAATCCAAAACAATTGGGTATTAAACGTTCAAATAAAAATTACTTTGGTTTTTTTTTTGAAATTTTCCCTATACACATCCACTTAACTGGTCACATCTTGACTTTTCAGAAATCATGGATCAGCTCGGAAAAAGTTGTTATTTCCAAAACTGGGAAGAGAACATACATTATAAACAAAGACAAGGTATTTAACTCCTCTTGCTTTAAGTTGACGAAATGCCATCGACATCAAAATCTTGCAAGCTTGCCTCTTTTTGTTTGGTATGTTCATTATTACTTGTAGTGAAAGTCTTTTAAAGAGCAAAAATAAAAATGTTATTATATACATGAAACCATGACTAGAACAGTATAATATATGGACCAGACAAAGGCTTGTGTCTCATAGCAGCCCTAAAAGAACACAAGCCATTTAGATTTGCCAGAGTCCTTACCATTCGGAATCTGACAGTCACCTTGTCCACTCGAGCCATCGCGTTGTTTCCCATCCTTTGACCTTCCTATTTTCTTCCCGACAAAGATCCCTAACTTCATTGCTGTCAATAGACCCATAGCAATCAGCAAAGGTCTCACAGCCCAATGAAAATCCTCAAGATGTTGATATTTTTTTACAACTCCTTGACATGTATTGAAATTCACAATCTCTACTTCAGCCGGATCTGCAAGACAACTTCCATGTTCCTCTCCAAAAGGTAACACTCCAGGGAAGTCCACCTCGAGGCAACCATTTGGTAGAACCTGAGAGATCCTGCCAGTTGCCCAAATACCTCTACTTTTACGCATCCATTTGAATCTCGGGATGACAACATTGGCTTTCAGTTTCACAAATTGACCCACACTGTATGCTTTAGCCATCTGAAGCTGTGATGATGTCCCTTTCCAGAGAGTTGGCAACCCAATAAACCCAACAGCTACATTTCCCTCACGGTCGATTGAATGGATAACACCAACCGGAGAGTGCCTCTTGTCTTTCCTGACCTTCAGACGCACCCAATCTCCAGAAGCTAGGCCGTTAGTTACCCGTTCAAGAACAGATACGTGAACCCTTAACGGATCATGTACACCATGGACTTTAACTAGCACAAATCCATCTGGGTCTGTGGTGTCACGTTCTAAACCAACCACAATTCCTTCTGGCACATCCATGTTCTCATGCTTACACGAATTGGCAGGCTTTCTTGAACGCACTGTGTCGCCCACTTGCAGATGATCCTTTGAAAGAAACCATTCTGTATAACCAAGAGCACCCGAGCTCTTCCTGATTTCTCTACTATCAATGCCTCTCCAGACCTGTTCCTCCTCCGAGTTCTGCAAGCTGCCAAATCGGTTCCAGTTAATATCACAATTAAAGGTGGCCAAAAGTGCCAATTAAAATTTACACTAAGATTAAAGAAATTGGATTCCAAGAAACTATTAAAACATCAGAAACTATTAAAACATCAGAAACGACACTATAAAAACTATTGATTTTTCCGGAGGTACTATGAGGATATATAATGATAATATAAACAATTCTAGATCGATCATGTTCAAACTGAATATAGAACGGTGTCAAGATATGATTTACCTCTTTAAGACGAGTAAGATGTCAGTCATCGAAGGTCGGCTTCGAAGATCATACATAAAGCAACCCTGAAGTAGGTTCTCGAGAGGAGGCGGTATGGTATTGGGGATATTAAGCTTTTCTTGCTTTCTCACCACCAGATCATATATTTCATCGGCGGATCTCCCAGACCAAGGTTGTACACCAGTAAGCATTTCCACAATGCTGCAACCAAATCCCCAAGAATCAGTCTCAAAGGACATGGGACCTCTTACTTCCGGTTGCCACTGTTCTGGAGCCATATAGTTTGGAGTTCCAAGTCTCACTGTCATATCAGAACTTGGCAAAGGGATACTAAGAAGGAGATAAGGGATCCCAACATCCCCGAGGATGGCCTTGTCGTTATCACTGAGAAGAAAGTTAGAGGGCTTAAGATTGAGAATCAGAAACCCTTTTGAGTGCAACTCCAGAATCCCTGTAGCCAGATCAACTCCGTATCTGTAAAGTGAGGTTCACATAGATGAGAAAGACATTAGTATTCTATATTACAATGAAGAAGACGCTACTACAATGACCTTCTTACTAGTGTAATGCAAAATTACCTCAATACATCAGGCAGTGTAAGCTTTCCTCCTTTAAGCCGAGCCATCTTATCACCAACAGAGCCCTCGTAGAATTTCATGATGATGCATATCTACAGGATACAAATCAGCTATTAAACAGAAATTGAAAATATGGTGAAACTAGAGAGACACACATGTCTGTTTTCCACACCTTTCCACTGATACTAGAGACTCCTCGGAGCAGACAGACATTCTCTACTCCTTGACACTTGGAGAACAGATCTTCAAACTTATCTACCACAAGCCTTCTTTGATCCTCCTTGATAGGATGAAGCATTTTGATGGCCACTTCATGATGCTCATCATAGTCCTCAGTTGACTGATGATGAGTAGCCAGCCAAACATCACCGAAGGGACCTCTTCCAATTCGATGTCGAAGCTTCAACGTTGATGAATTCATCCAAGGGCTTGTCCCCGCTGCTAAAGCGCTCTCAGACTCACCTTCAATGATTTCATACTCAGAATCATCCGGCTTGCCAGCAATAATCTTTGAAGCCATTTATCTTTGTCTGAACCAACAAACACAGTTTCACCAGTTAAGATATCGCATAAACGCAACAACAAAAAATCAAACTATTTAAGCAAGAGCTTAATCACATAAGAGAATCCTTTCACTTAAGCAACAAAAAAAAAAAACCATCCTTTCTCTTGTTAACTATACTTACAAGCAGATAAAGAAAGCAAGAAAAAACGAAATAAGATTCCAAAACTAAACATCATGGTAAAACGCAATATATGGAATTGAAGAGAAAAGTCAGAAACCAGAGACGTGTCCACTATGGAAATAAGTTAGCGATACAAACAAGGGACAGAGACAGTATCGTGGAGAAGTAGAAGAACAAGTAACAGTAACCAAACACAATGAAAACTCAATTACTGCAAGATAGAATCAATCATGAGTCAAAAGTTAAACCAGCCAATGCTCTGTTTTCCTCATAGTCGGATATGACCAACAATAAAGAGAAGTCAGATCTCACAGATCAAACTTTCTAAGCGAAGAAATCAAACTGAAATTGAACTAAAGTTGCAATGAAACCAGAAACAAATCAGAGCTTACGAAGCGCAAAAGAAGGGGTAAAGAAAGTAACCGACAATGAGGGAGAGAAACGAGTAATTTCGACGGATTAAGAAGCCTTTGAAGAACGCTAACACCAGTAATGACGAGCGAAGATGATAAAACAAAACTCCAAAGGCCTGATGAAAGAGAAACGAAGAAAACAAGCAAAAAACTAAGAATTGATCATCGGAAACTGAAACAAGTAACTTGAGAAGCTGAAAAAGACAGAGAAGAGAAAGAGAACCGTGAGAGAGAGAGAAAGAAGAAGGAAGAAGAACAAGGCGTGGAGGCCCCGTAATTTGTTTTAATCAAACACCGACCCGCGTTACTTAATACCTAATAGCATGCCCATGTCTTTTTGTTCAACAGGCCCATTTAGCTTTTTGTTCGATAGGCCCATTTCACTTTCTATTCTTTCTTCATTAGTTAGTACTACTACTAGACGAGAAAATCAAAATCAAACTTCAAATTTTACTTTTTATATTAAGATATTTTATACCAACGATGTAAACATGTTCATGTTTTTCCAATAAAGCTGTAAGTTTGACTACATAACATATCTAACAACAAGTGTGTTTTGACCCAAAAAGTGTATAATTGAAGGTTGGGCTTAGTTATTGGACCTGAACCCCGTTATGGAAGAGTCCACTCAACTTTTTGTGAAACCGTTCAGACCGAGCACAAGTGTTTGGCTCTGAAAACTCAATTTCTCTCTACCTCTTACACAAACAACTCCTGTCTCCTGCCACTTACTTTTTTGTTCAATCGATTCAAATAGACATAAATCTAGTGACGATAAGCCTCGGATGAAGATTTATATCCGCTACAACTAATTCCTCAATATACATACTTGTAATTTAAACAACTAAAATAGGAGAAGAGAGCTAATTATTTATAAACTTACAAAATAAAAATTGTTCTTCTTGAACGACGAACAATCCAAGAAACAGAGAAGACGAAGAAGAAGAGATTTACAGTAATTTCTTGTAAATAAGTTTTGACAGAGAGAGACAGAGAATTACAAAGTTAACAAAAATATGATTTTAATTTTATATAATTTAAGAAGGAAGAACCTTCTTGACAATGTCTTCACTAAGAGCAGCAATCTGAGAATCCAAAGCTTTAATGGTTTCTTCTTTCTGCTTTTCCAAGCTCGCCAAAGCTTCTTTTAGCTCCTCCTCCACCTTCTTCCTTCCCTCCGCTAGCTTCTCCTCAACCTCAACCTGCCAAAAAAACACACAATCAAATCCTCCATTTACAAATTTCTTCAATCTGAGAATGAATATATGCATTGTTGTTTTTTTATACCTGAGTCTCCTTCTTCATCTTGTTAAGCGCGGCGGCGATCTCAGCCCTAGCTGCTCTCATCACGGCGGCGGCTTTCTCATCGAGCTCCTTTACCTCAGTCGAAGTGTCCTTAACACTCGCGAGCTTCTCTTTGATGGAAGCGTCTCGTTGGTCCATGAAGTTACCAAGCGGAGAGTAATAGACTTTGTCGAGCGCGAACATCAAGAAGAGAAACTCAACAACGATGATCGGAAGCGTGAGATTGAAATCGAAGAGCTGTGCTTTCTCCATCGCCTCCGCCATTGACGGAGGAGCGAAGGCGGCAATTAGAGCTAAGGATTTGGCGGTGGCGGAAGAGAGTGATAGTGCTTTGCTACGGAGGTCGGAGGAGGAAGTGAGGGATTTAGGAATTTGGGGAAGTTTGGCGAATTTGGGAATTTGGACTCGGCTTGGTTGTTGGTTGGAGGAGAGGGAGATTAGGGGTTTGGAAGAAGCCATAATCGAATTAGCAGCCATGGCCACACACACTGAGAGCTTCGAGAGATGAGAAATGTTCAAAACTGATCTCTGTAATCTCTTTGGAGACGAAGAGAGAGAAGAGATTTGCTCAGAAATGTTATCTCTTCTCTTCGCCACACAAATAAGCTAAAGGCTGTGGTCGTGAGATTAAAATGAAAGAAGCGGAAAATCAATTATAACGAAATAAAACGAAATGGTTGCGTTTTGGCCACAATCACAAACGCGACCGCCGTACCAGGTAAGGTTAATAAGACTGTGGGTAGGTAATTTGTGAAAATTAGACACTACAAACGCAAACACACACAATCATCAATGCCTTATTCGTTTTGCACACACACACAATGACACAACATCAAAGTTTGTATATAGAACACGTCGATTGGGAAATCAAAATCTCTACAAGAATCAAATGAGAAAGTTCCATGGAAGAAGAGTTTTTGTTTTTTTTTTAAGTTTCGGAGATGAGTTTTTTTCTGTTCCACACATCCTCCTTCTCGGAATAACACTTGAAACGAAACCTTGCAATGAGTTTGTTAAATACTCTACTTGCAGTCACGTTTCTTTGTTTAGTACCTCGTTGACTTGGCGTCGACTTGTAAGAGAGCCAACCTCCCAATACAGTCGCTAGAAAGCTTGGTTGGATCCGAGGGATGGAGTCAACACCATCTTCTTGAACTTCTCTCACATTCTTTTTCCGGGTTTCGGGTGTGGTTGAGAACCTGATTGGTCCAAAAACATGTATTACCATGGAGATTCCGGATAATAATGAAATGCTAAAAACATTTAACACCAAAAATTCTTACAGTTTGAGTTGTTTGAAAGAAGAAATACGGGGTGTCTTGCTCTTATGCTTTACCATCAACATGCAGTAGTTTGAGATATGGCGGATGAATCGAAGCTGAATGATGGCGGATAAAACCCATTAGAGCATTACAACAAAGCACAATGTAGTCGAAACCAAACTTGACTATAAGAATCTACATAATCCAGGTTGGAGAATCTAGCTACCCAGGTGCATCGTTAGACAAGCTCTCTACACTACCAAATCACATAGCTGAAAGTTTCAGCCTGAAACAATATCATAAGCATAGACTCATTGATGCATTCAAGTGAAAAAGAAAGAGTAAACGGCTAACCTGATCGCCGTCTTTAATGCCAAATTCAAGGAGGTACTCAGACTCGTTAATCAGTCTTTTATCTTCATAAGATAAGCAGAATTGTCCCCAAACATGCGGCCTTTATAATCACAGGGTAAAAATAAGATTATCAAGAATCGTTTATATAGAAACAAATTCGGAATCCTTACAAGAATAACTCGAATAAGTACCATGAGATCTTCCCAGGGCCTGTGATGGGCAAGTGAGAAAACGCAGCTTCTACTGCCATCTTGAGCTCCCCTACTGTCGCTGTCTTCAACACTTGAATACCTACAAATCGAAAATACGCTTAAAGGGAATCCTACTAAACCACAAATTCAGAAACCAGTCAAAATTCTCTGGACAACATCAAACAAATCAACACAGACAAAAAAAAACTAAAATTCGTTGTAAAGCAACAACTTTTAGTTCTTTCGAGCCACAACACTTAGTTCACATATAAAATTTACTGGTAAAAACAAGTAGCAGATGAGTATAGGTACCAAAGGAAGATCCATCAAGCTTAAGAACAGTGAGTTTGATGGGCTCTTCAGGCATCTGATTATAATTGAAACTCCTCCGACGCGGGAGTCCATCGATTAGCCGGAGAGGCGAGAGAGACGCCGCTAAAGAACGGCGTGGAACGTCCATAGATTGATTATTGAGAAAATTTGATTTTCCCGGGCTAAGACATCTACTTCCAAGTTTTTGGCGACGGAGTAGGATAAATCAGAGCTTGAGTTGGGTCAGAGTGGAAGATTGATACCATGGGAAGAGGATGAGGAAGGTGAAAGATACTTTGAAGGGAATCATGGTTAAGGGATCTCTGCTTTTTCCAGCCACCTTTTTACCGGCGAGAATGGTTTGCTTTTGAAGATATGCAACATGAAAACAAATAATTATATATATCATAATGTTGTAACAACAACAACAAGCACCCATGGCCTAATGGATAAGGCGCTTGACTTCTAATCAAGCGATTGTGGGTTCGAGTCCCACTGGGTGTGTGAATCTGCTTTTTTCTTTGTAATACTTTGCAATCTTAACCAAACTCTTATCCTCGTTTACCGTTTATTTTTGAGCTACAAGAAAGTCCTCTTAGGCTCTTATCATTCATTATTATCTGACCGTTATATACTCATTTTGAATGCTTTACTCTTTGATTCAGTAAAAAACCAAGTCTCTCTACAATGTAAAAAATCAGTTTCTCCATAACCCAAAGTATGTTTCGCCTTGTTGAAAACTGAAGAAGATCAAGACAAAAGTTCAAAAAAATTAGGCCTCGCATTATTAATACTACTCTAAAGTCACCTGCAAAACCAAAAGTTGAACACTCTATCTCCACTTGAACATTACTGGTCTACAACTTTTCCTTAAACTAATGAGCCTTTATGATCACTAGGCCACTCATGTTTTTGTTGGCTCTTCTTTGTTTTGGAGTTGTTACCTCCCGATGATCTTATAATATGCATATAAACCTGACCCGAAGAAACCAAGAAGCTGTCCAATCACATTCATCTGCGTGAATGAACCCAAAAAAAAAAGGCACTGAGATGTAGCAAAAGTAGATGCCGATTTTGGGTTCAATAGACTAATTGGAACGTTGAAGAAAATTACCAGGTCGAATGGGAGTCCTCCAAAGAGCAGCCAGCCAAGTCCAACCGTGAATAGATCCTGCAACGATGATATAATGTTCAAAGTGTCTCCTTAGCAGATTAGTTTCACATTTTCTTTTGTACAGGAGATACTAATAAAGTAAAACCAACCTTCATATTGCCACAAATTGTTTGCGTCAGAGCTGAGTTGAGAGTGGTGTTAAGGAAAATGCAGTAGTTTAAGAAAAAAGCCAGCACGCACGAGCAGAGTAATACAACCTGGGTGAGAACATAACAGAAAAAGAGATCATCAGTATCACAAACGCAAAGTGGACAGAGATAAGGTAAATAATGATTTACGGTACCATGAAACCAGGAGATAAGAGGTGAGGAAAGTTAATTGTCTTCTCCAAGTCGCCGCAAATAAATGTCCAAATCATCAATATAGGTCCGCATATAATTCCTATCATTGAAAATCTCACAAATTCAAAGCAAGTCTTGAGAGTTTAGGGTCAATTTTGTTATCTGTTTAGTTTATATTACCATTGGACCACATAAGGCCAAAGCTATTCAAGCCACTTGATTTCCCTGGAGAACCAGACATTAGACTTGGGTAAGAGAGATTTTACTCTGGCAGGTGGACATGTAGTAAAACAAATTATTCAGAGAGCGGGTGACTAGTGTACCAGTACGGGCAATGGTTGCTAGATATACTGCTGTTGATATGTTGGCTAAGAAAACAACACCATATCCATAAGAGTCAAATGACAAGTCCCTAGCTCCAGCAAAAAATGCGCCAAGCAGGATAACGCCAACACTGACATCAATCTTACAAGAGTTTAGTGTGTACATGTAAGAATCAAGGAGCAGTATTCTTGTTTTAGAGGTGCTAACATGTACGTTTTTATGGAGGGACTTAAAGCACAATATAACATAAGCCTCTGGGGCATGTAACATACAGAATAAACGTAGAGCTACCATTATCTCTCGCATACTCCTAAATCCTAATTCTTGTCTATACTGATCAAACACAAGGAGTTATTTCTTCCTAAAAGATACTATTAAACGCAGAATCCGAATACTTCACGAAATTATTAACTTCAATAGTGAAAAGATATCAATATTGCACGAACAGAAACTCCAGTATGGAAAAGATTGTGATTTTACCTTCCAATGATAGACCGTGTATATCTCTGACCTGTGAGCATGTACTCAATCACCATAGTAAATGCCACTGTAGTACGCCTAAGCGTGGTATACATGGGAACATTTACCCCTCTAACAGATGCCATAGAGGCTAGCTTTCAGGAGATATACATCAAACAAATTTGTGATCAGTTACTACTTGCAAACCCAAACAACAGCAAAATAATTGCCAAGAATGTTCAGTAAAATGGTTACCATGTACATAAGATAGGCTATTGATAGAGGAAGGGTGTGAAACAATGTCTTCACTGGCACAAAATTTGAGGCATTATCAATAGAAAAAGAATCAGCAGCTGTGAAGGAGATGATCTTCCTGCGCCTCAAGGCATATAGAAACAAGCTAGAGGAAACCATCTGTGGAAAACAAAAGTGTCAAGCTAATATAGATATTTGCCAACGGAAATATGAGTCTTATAGAACATAACTGAGACTGGAAAAAAGAATCTATGTACTAAACCTGGAATAGCGTGATAACGTTCACACACGGGAAATCATAGGAAGATAGAGCTGCTTTATTGAACAGCACAAGCATAACTGTGAATCAACATCCAAAAAAAAAAAAATTGTCACATCTGATTAAACATACAATCAATTTCAAGTGTATCTTCTTCTTTACAAAATTGATTACAACAAAACATATTCATATTTACCACATTTCAGTAACAACAACTACACAATGAGATTTTCCAAGACTACTCAACAACGCGATTGTGTAGGCGAGGTCACTGAATTATATAGAATTGGAAGGCATTCTGATCAATAAGGATGTACAAATGTAGGACGAAGAAATTTGAATGAACATTAACAAAGCAAAAAAAAAATCCCAATCTTCGTCACGATATGGTTGCATCAACATCAGCGAAAACCCGAAACTGAATCTAACCACGAACTACGGAATCCAGCGAATCGAATCCGAGAAAACACCAGAACTGGACCCTACTCTAATTCACGTGATTCGAATCAATGACCCAAGTGAAATCGAGGAAATTACCAGCACAGGCCATGTAAGAAAGAGCAGCGTAAGCTCCACGTTTGGTCATGGCGGATCCTTTGAAAAGCCGATCATCAACACCTTTACCGTCGCTATCATTTTCACCGGCGAGAGGAGGATCGGAAACCGGAAGGACAGGATTAGTCCTCATGGAATTCATCGTCGAGAGAGGTAGACTCTCTCCACGCTCTTCGTCTTCGTCGTCGTTCGCCGTCTCTCTGAGTCTTTGGTTCTCCTCCAATCACCGGAGAAAAATGCGTCACCGAAATGAATAATACTGACCGTAGAAAACACGGGAAATGTTGGAGTAAACACCTCTGCTTTTTGCAATCATTATCAAAGAGGGAATGTCACGTGTTTTTCCATTTGTGGGTTAAGGCCCACATTATTTTAAGCCCATTTCAAATTTGGGCTAAACGTGATCGTTCGATTATGAGCTAAGGCCTTTATCGGTGTAGCTTTTTTAGGGAGTTTTTTTAGTTGTCTCATCATGCTTATGTACGGCATTGGAATAAGTTGGTTCAGGACAAAAATATCACTTTTTGTATAATTGAGAGATTCGGGATTTGTGGAAGAATCAATCTCGTGTTCTTAATTGTCATCTAATGTTTTCATAGTGATTACTGATTAGTGACCAATTATAATTAAAATCGCAGTGAAAGTTTTAGTCAACAACACTTTCAGCGAAATTAGGGTTTGTTTCTTCATCATATTGATTATAGCGCTACCTTTTTTTAGTTTTTGAGCTACGTTCATCACAAGTTATCAATAAAACGTTCAACATAAATTGTTGTAAGAGAAACAACTTAAATCACAAATTTATAGAACTCACTAAACTATCATCTATAACGAGATAAAATGTTGCCAATTTGAATCAAGAAGCTTGGATGATGAATGAATGTGGCTGGTTTGTGGTACGATTGGTAAAATAGTAGTTGAGGAGACATAGGAAAAACATGATAAGACTTTGCTATTTACAACTTGACGGAGACAAGACATTAAGCCAAAGCTGTCACAAAAACACTCAAACTCTTTTCTCAGTGTTTTGAGTTTAAAGGAGAGACTTATTCACTTCCCCTTTCCTAACACTTATTTGTCTCCCAACCAAACAGTTTCTGTCCTTTCCCTTGTCCTCCCACGTGCATCTTTATATCTCATGACTTTTCGTTTCTAGATCTTGAATAATGTCTAGTGGATTAGGTTTGTTGTCGGTACATTAGGTGACTAGTATCATATTTTCTTTTCCTATAATTGGGAGATCGCGGGATGAAGCAGATACTAAGTTTCAGAGCATACACACCTAATTTGAAGATCATTGACTTAGTCCGATTTGACTTTTAATCTTGCTTACAAAAATTTGATCTAAAAATGTTGATGGGGCAAGTAGGCATGTAAGTTTTGCTACTAGTCATGATAAAATAATAGCAAAGACAGAACGATCCCACGAGCAAGACTAAGTGTAAAGTGGTTCCCACAAGAGCCATATGGATATGGTCCTTCAACTTTTAAAGCCCATTACTTCAGTGGTCGACCCGACATTACGCCACGAGTAGTCACGCACGCACGACTCCGTTCACGTGACATTCACGTTGATATTTCCCCCTCTACTCTCTTCTCCTTGGTTGATCTAAAAAACCATGAGGAGACAAACCTAATTTCATATTAATATATATGATATAGACTTCTTACTCAACAGTCACTTTCGTAATCCAAATTCATATCTTACGAAATTATTTCTTAAAAAAGGTTGTGGATTAAGTTTTAATATTGTGTTAACCACAGCATATATCCTTGTACCAACAGTGTTTATTCTTAAATGGAAACAAACATATGTCAATGTCATGCATACAGCTAAAATATCATTATATAATGTTAAGAGTAAAAGAAGACAATTAAAAATTGAAACAACGCAATATTTTTATAGCTTTTACTTAATTGTATTTTTCTAGTCTTCATTGATTTTGTTGCTTTATTTCGTTTTTGAATTCATAAGTCGGCAATTCAACCTGTTGTATCCTAGTCCAATAAATCATTAAGGGAGGAGGTACTAGCTATAGTCGCCTCAATCAATTTACGTTGTCATGGTATTCAATCCAAATAAACTATAAGCTATGAAGAATCCTCAATCTTTGGTTACAAAAACAAAACAGTTGTTAAAATTAGTGTTCAAAAAGTAGCATGTTCCTTCCCATACAGAGCAAACAAAGTACTCAAGCTCAGGATAGGAAAACATTACTTAGCCCTTAGTCATAATATGATCAAACTCCTCCCAAAAAATTGCAACTGATGAAGTCAATATTTGTATAGTGAATCAAGCTATAAATGATAGTTGTCTCTTAAAAGGTTAACAAAAGTTATGACAAGCTGAAAAAATCAGAGTTTGCTAGTATTACTTACAGTTATCAATTTAAGTATCACATTATAGTATTGGATAAAATGATTCTTACATTCCACTTTTTCCGTGCGAAACCAAATTTTCTATTAGAAACATAGAATGTAAACAAAAATATGGGACGTTGTCCGTTCCAACATTAACCAAACTTGTCTATTACTAATATTCATGTTGGTTTGATGTTGGATGTCTAAATTCGTTGAATCATGTGTCCCTTGACGAAATATGCCTCTTCTTATTTCTTAGTTTAGATGCACTTTACCATATTTTTTAGTACTTGCTTTACATTTTTTTAATAAAATATGTTGATTGCATATTGCGAAAAGTGTGAATTAAAAACGCCAATCTAGCACAAGTTAGCAGTCGTAGATCCTTCCATATATTCCAGCCACTCTTACACTCTTTTTATGAGATCAATAAATAATTTTCATAACATTTTCAGCCATGTTTTTAATTTCTTAAACCACTAAATTCATGGTGTAAAATAATTATCATATTATATAATGAGCGGAATTTATGATATAATCGTTTGTTATTAATGTTATGTTATAATCAAAATCTAAATTTAATAGTGTGTGAGTGACAACTTGTTATATATAGTGTAGATAATATAGATTTTGGATATAAAAATAAAATTTATAAAATGTATTTAAATCAGAAAAGCGTAAAACTTTAGATAAAATAATGTAAAAATGTGTTAGCATCAATGTTGGGATATTGGCCGACCCGAACTTAATCAATGTCGGAAGCCATTACTTCTCTCCCAAAAGACTTTTTTCCCTTTGGAGAACTAGGAACTTCCTCACTATCATTCGCTTAACGTGAAAGCCATAAATTCCATATATTCAAAAAATCAGAAAAATCAAAACTGTTTACTTGTTTAGCATCACCTCTTATTTATGTTATATCCTAAACTATATGATTTCGTACATCATTAGCTCATAAAGATGAATATTCGTAAAAAGTATTCGCCATTGTTATTTGTTAGTTCTGCTAAGTTATCTGGTGAAAACGTTATTTCAATCATGTTGAGTTTAATTTTAAATACTATTGAAACTTTTGAAAATAATATTGTTTCCTAGTCAACTATATGTTCTACATTATGGTCCAAGAAGATATATGAACTAAAAGTTCAGGATTCAACGACATAAATTACAAATATTCTAATACTTGATTGATTACTTGTTTAGAATAAATAGTATCGTGTTGGTTAAGATACCATAGAGACACATCTATCGACATCTATATTTGTGTGGGTTACATAAATGTACATAATATATAGTATGTATATATTTATGATAAAGCCATATATCCCTCCTTGACCTCTGCCCCTCTTTCCTTTGACTATAAATAGAGAATACTCATGATCCTCTAATTCAGCAATCAGCACCAACCTACACAACCTTTTCCAAAGCCAACAATAAAAGAACATAAACTTTTATTTGCATCAAAGACGAAGCTGCCTTAGAAATGGAGTTGGATCTTGGTCTCTCTCTTTCACCTCATAGCTCTTCAAAGCTAGGGTTCGACTTTGACCTCAACAAGCATTGTGTGATGGAGGGTGCTGCGTCTTGTTTGGATACCCAAAAACTGCGTTTTCAGGCGACGTTTGGGTTGGGGAATGTCGAAGAAGAATTTTATGTGCCAAAACCGCGTTTGTTTGCCTTGAATGGCCAGCCCAATGAGGAAGACGAAGATCCTCTGGAATCCGAGTCTTCTATTGTTTACGAGTGAGTAACTTAACTATACAAGTATTTGACAATAATTAGGTTAAACTAGTTACATCTGGCATTATATAACAAAATCAGTGACTTCTAAGTTTCTCAATTGTATTTAACTCAATGGAGAGGCATAATTTGATAATGGTTATAACATTTAATTAATTTTGATATTTAGTGATGAGGAGGAAAATAGCGAAGTTGTGGGATGGCCACCAGTAAAAACATGTATGATAAAGTATGGTAGTTATCATCATCGTCATAGTCGTAATCACCATCATTACCCATATCATCATCATCCTGGTAGGAGGATCACGGTGATGAACAACAACATATCTAATCCAACAACGGCTACAGTCGGATCATCATCATCTTCGTCAACATCATCAAGATCATCAATGTATGTTAAGGTTAAGATGGATGGTGTAGCAATAGCAAGAAAGGTGGATATCAAGCTTTTCAACTCTTACGAGTCCCTCACTAACTCCTTGATCACCATGTTTACCGAATGTAAGTACTCATTACTACGTTTATCAAAAGCTAATGTAAGAAAACCATAAACAATTGAAAACAGAACATAACTTTGAATCTAATTTTGGTTAATCAGATGAAGATTGTGACAGAGAAGATACAAACTATACATTCACCTTCCAAGGGAAAGACGGTGACTGGCTACTACCAGGGGATATTCCATGGAAGTAAGTTTACTTCTCTATATATTTATTGCTTCAATTTTACAATATTAAGAACTTTAAGAAAAACCAATTATTTCGTACTCAATATACTCTATTTTTCTTTCAAATGTACATATCATTCGAAGATGGGTGACAGATATATTAATAATTAACTTCTTGTTTTGGTTTTGTAGGATCTTTGCGGAATCTGTTCATCGGATATCAATAATTAGAGATCGTCCGTGTGCATATACAAGATGTTTATTTTAAAGATAGAAAGTTCAAATCGGACTATTATATTTATTTTGTAATTAAAATGTTTATCATTAGATTAAATTTCCACTCGATCTCTTTCCTCTATTCTTCTAGTTCTATTATAAGCTGTTATTATCAGGAATCATGGCTAACAAATGGACGAAAAGCTAAAGAAAATTCAAAAGCCTAAAAAATTCATGAATTGTCAGTGTCTAGCTAGCGGATCAGATTAGGGAAATCGATAATTAAGCTGTTAGAAATTTCCTTGTTCAAATTCCATATCATACAACGACTTTTCTTGTTTACTTTTTTTTGTTATAGACTTGTTTGATTGAGAAACCAGAAAAACATAAGAATGTGTTGGTTGCGTAATGCCGGAAACCATGAGATTACTGATTTCCGGGTTTTACATAAGTATGTTATCTTATATGATTTGAAATTTTCTAAGTTATTAATTAACATTTTGGTTTGAATCAGATCCGAGTACTATTTAAAATTGTGAGTATGATCCAAAACCATAATTTATAGACAAAAAAAAAAAACAAGCATTAGTATTTTAGAAGCTAAAAAGAAACAAAATTAAAACTCAATATTATTGATTTTAGCTTAAAATATGTAATTTAGATTGAAATACTAACCATGTAATATACAAAAAGTATATTACTAAAATGGTTATTATATTTAACATTTTGCTTAAAATAATATCATAAGCTTACCATCTTTAAATTAACTAAATATATAAAGAAAAATATATATTTTTAAGAAATTTAGAGAAACACATCTAGTACTATAAAGTTATGTGTGAATGAAACAACTGTAAAAAAAAGATAAAATAACTCTTACAAAAAATTGAATGATATAAAAAAAAAAAAAAAAAGACATCTTCACCGATACGTTCAGTGTTCAGACATACGCGGCTCCCGTCAATCCCGGTCACAAACCAAACCTTCGCATCTCCTTCAGATCGACGGCTCTAATCACTCCACGTCACCTTTGGACTCTTAACTCTCTTGTTAAATTGTGTCTCTCTGTCTTTAGACACTTCATTTTTGACTGGTTCGGCGAATCTGACACCCGCCTCCTCCTCTAATAGTCATCTTCTTTTATTGAGAAAAGATAGATCTTCTTCATAGATCTCAGATCCCGATCCCGCCGGCGACTTCTTCACTTTCTCTTCTACCTACCACTTCCCAATCAATCTCTCTCTCTCCCGCAGATCTAGCGAATCGGTATTGAACATTTCAATTTAGATATCGTTGGATTCTCCATTAATTTCTCAACCAAATTACTCTCTCTTTTTTGTTTGGGGTTTTTTGAAAGAATTCGAATCCCTAAGTAGTAGTGGAATCATGGCGCTGAGCATGAGGAAAGCGATCGGAGTTGTTAAGGATCAGACTAGTATCGGCATAGCCAAGGTAGCTAGCAACATGGCTCCAGATCTGGAAGTTGCGATTGTGAAAGCTACGAGCCACGACGATGATCAATCTAGCGACAAGTATATCCGCGAGATCCTTAGCTTAACTTCACTCTCCCGTGGCTACGTTCACGCCTGCGTCACCTCTGTTTCACGCCGTCTTAAGAAGACGCGTGACTGGATCGTTGCTCTCAAGGCTCTTATGCTCGTTCACCGTCTTCTTAATGAAGGAGATCCACTGTTTCAGGAAGAGATCCTCTACGCTACACGACGAGGTACGAGGATTCTTAACATGTCTGATTTTCGTGATGAGGCTCATTCTAGCTCTTGGGATCACTCTGCTTTTGTTAGAACATATGCTAGTTACTTGGATCAGAGGCTTGAATTGGCTCTTTTTGAGAGGAAAGGGAGAAATGGTGGTGGTGGTAGTAGTAGTAGTCATCAAAGTAATGGGGATGATGGATATAGTCGGTCTAGGGATGATTTTAGGTCCCCGCCTTCAAGAACTTATGATTATGAGACTGGTAATGGTTTTGGTATGCCTAAGAGGTCTCGGTCTTTTGGAGATGTGAATGAGATTGGAGGAAGAGACGAGAAGAAATCGGTTACTCCTTTAAGAGAGATGACACCTGAGAGGATTTTTGGAAAGATGGGTCATTTGCAGAGGCTGCTTGATCGGTTTTTGTCTTGTCGACCTACCGGTTTAGCCAAAAACAGTCGGATGATCTTGATTGCCATGTACCCGGTTGTGAAAGAGAGTTTTAGGCTTTACGCTGACATATGCGAGGTCTTGGCTGTTCTGCTTGACAAGTTTTTCGATATGGAGTATACTGATTGTGTCAAGGCCTTTGATGCTTATGCTAGTGCGGCTAAACAGATCGATGAGCTCATTGCGTTTTACCATTGGTGTAAGGACACGGGCGTGGCGAGATCTTCTGAGTACCCTGAGGTTCAGAGGATTACTAGCAAGCTGTTGGAGACACTAGAAGAGTTTGTGAGAGACAGAGCCAAGACGGCCAAAAGTCCCGAGAGGAAAGAGATTGAAGCTCCTCCTGCTCCTGCTCCTCCAGTTGAAGAGCCAGTGGATATGAATGAGATCAAAGCGCTTCCTCCTCCAGAGAATCACACTCCTCCACCCCCACCTGCACCAGAGCCTAAACCGCAGCAACCACAAGTAACAGATGATCTAGTTAACCTGAGAGAAGATAATGTCACTGGTGATGACCAAGGGAACAAATTTGCTCTCGCACTTTTTGCGGGTCCTCCCGCTAATAACGGAAAATGGGAAGCATTTTCTTCTGATAATGGCGTGACATCAGCTTGGCAGAATCCAGCAGCAGAGCTCGGGAAAGCGGATTGGGAACTGGCATTGGTTGAGACAGCTAGTAATCTAGAACATCAGAAAGCCGCAATGGGTGGTGGTTTAGATCCGTTGTTACTCAACGGAATGTACGATCAAGGAGCAGTTAGACAACACGTGAGCACCTCGGAGTTAACTGGTGGAAGTTCAAGCAGCGTAGCACTCCCTTTACCGGGTAAAGTCAACAGCCATATACTAGCACTCCCTGCACCAGATGGAACCGTTCAGAAAGTGAACCAAGACCCGTTTGCTGCTTCCCTGACCATTCCGCCTCCTTCATATGTGCAAATGGCTGAGATGGACAAAAAGCAATATTTATTGACTCAGGAGCAGCAATTATGGCAGCAATATCAGCAAGAAGGAATGAGAGGTCAAGCTAGTTTGGCTAAGATGAATACAGCCCAAACCGCAATGCCGTATGGGATGCCACCGGTTAACGGGATGGGACCGCCGCCGATGGGGTATTACTACAATAACCCTTACTGATTTCATTCATTTTGTTTGTTTTTTATTTACATATATATTTTTCGACCAATGTAGATGTGTTATAATCCGGTTTCTTCTTGTATTTTTTTCCTGATCTTGCGTCCTATTATTGAACCTGTGAGACTTTGCCTCTTTTGAGTATTGATGAATAATGAATTTATACATTTGTTGTTTTCTTGTAATTCTTTGTACAACTTAGCTTGGATTGGTTTGGTTTGGTTTGGTTGGAGTTGGGTGAAGCTAACGATAGGTAAAAATAACTATCAGGTGTTCAACCGTATTTGTCGCTTTCTGATTAATAAATAAGCTTTTATTTGTATCTCATATGCTAGAATGCTGTAATCAAAGTTCTCAATATAAAATTTGATTTGTGAAACAGTGTGCATATGATACATTTTCTAACATTGTTGGACTTTACAGACCATTATACAATGGATACCTTTCACGCGATTTATATTGGAGTTGGACCAAAATTCAACAATGAAAAGACTTAGTGGTAGTAATTGTCTATCTAGAATAGTTCACTTCAACGTAGGTCATTGACATTTGCCAGTAGAAATTTGGAACATCCTCCTCATATCTCGTTAATATGATAATATCACTTGGTCCCCAAAAACTTTTTATCCTTTTTTTTCTTCTGAAAACTCCAAATATTTGATAACAACATGCATAGATAAAACAATATAATTAGCTTTGCCAAAAATCTGCAGCTAATATCTATTCTCTTCACACACAAAAAAAAAAATGACTTAGACTTATGATCTAGTGTTTTAAGCACTGTCATTGATATGTCATCATCTAAATCAACTTGCATATTGGACAAAATCCATGTAGAGTGATACATAATCACGATGATACATGACAATATACAAGATTTTAGTGGTTTACAAATGCGTCTATGATCTACTAAAAATTATAGAGAAACTGGACCTATAAGAGATTGATTGATGAAAAAATTGTCAACATAGAAGGAAAACCAGTATTTGAATTCCCCTTTCATAAAACTTCCGTAGAGATGATGTATGTATTTCAAGTTTGGAAATTTAACCAAAAATGATAGTGTTTTGTAACAATGAAATTCTACGTAACTTAACAATTAAAGAAAGCTCATTAGAAAGAAGCAAAAAGAACCCTATCATGGTTTAGTAAACGCAACTTGCGATAACTTCATTGCCGCTTTTTCCACAAAACAGAGGAAGGCAATGAAGAACAAGAACCATTCATTCGTAGCATCTCTCAGATAATCGATTCATTTCTCTTGAACTAAGGTTAGATTAGTGAATTGTTGAAACTCTGGTTTTGATGCAGTCATCTATAACTTTCATGAATGAAATAAATGGATTTGGTAATCCTAAGTGTTTTCTCTGCATAATCGTAATCCTTAAACCCTAAACCATGAAACAAAAAACACCACTAAGTTAACGAAAGAGAAAGTCACCGATATATAATTTTCATTATAGCAAGTTATTCTTTATTTGTCACATGATGGTGGGCTGGTGGTTTGGCGGCCCAAGGGTGGTTGGGTGCAACTCCCTCCTCTCCTTGGTTCGATTCCTCCCTCCTGTTGTTATCAACATTATTGTGGGAAGTCTGTCAGTTGGGCTTTGGTCCAATTGGTTTACCTGGTAGTCAGAAATGCAGGCGGTCTGACTACCCCCTGGCACTTAGTCGGAAGGCATTCCAAACTCGGGATAGGCAGAGTGGTAGCCCGAAGGGCCTAGCCGTTAACACGGTGGACCAGTCCACTATGTAGCACCTCGGTGTGTTCCTACCGGGGTCGACCGGATAGCCGATAGGGTTTATCAAAAAAAAAAAAATAAAAAAAAAATAGCTTGTAGGTATCAACTTTTTGTAAATTTTACATATTTCTTTGAAAAAAGTAAAAAAGGACAAGAAAAGCACGAGGAAGACGATGATTGTGGGTGTGTGGTCTTTACGCGACAACCAAACTCGAGTGTTGACGAATCTAAGCCCAATCTTCCGCAAAACTTAGACCCCATATTAGATACTTAGATAATTAATTTTATTATGTTATTAAACAACCTACTACTGTACATTTATCCATCTCATTCTCCTAGTTTCTTCTCTCTGTCTACAGTGTATATTTACATAAACACAGGGCAAAGTCGAAACTCAAAACCTACCCACATCACTTTCATAGTCCATTAAATATCTCTACGTATGTCAACAGTTCCATTAAATATCATTCGAAACAAATGATTCGCTTATTTATCTTCTCGTATCCAATGTAAGAGCATGTGCAATGTAGAGAGACTTTCAAAGTCTCTCAAATATATTATTTTAATACATATGATTTAGTTTAGTTATTTATTTTAATTTTAAATAATAATAAAAACTGAAAACCAATTATATGCTGACAAGTGTAAAAGTAGTCTCTCAGAGAGTTCTCAAATGTTCTCAAATGATAATCGATTCTCGTTTTTTTCTCCCACTTTTATTACTTTTTAATTTTTTATTGGTGAGAATCTATGTGAGAACTCTCCACTGCACATGCTCTAAGGTTTAAATGTGGCTATTTGGTAATGATGCTTGGTTTGGTTCCATTTGCTAATATGAGGATCATGAGATTCGAGTTGGACGAGTTTACTTTACTCACGATAATGGTATACTTGGGTTTTTGTTTATCCCAGCTACTCATTTAAATTACAATTATTTTCTCCCCAAAAAAAAGAAAGAAACTACAAGAGAATTTACAACGATGCCATTAGAGAAAACATTCACACACCACCGGCCGAGTCATTGAACAAGACGGTTTGAGCCATACCCAACAACGGCTCAAGAGCCTCCGGTGAAAACTTCCTAGCGAACAGAAACGGATCCATCCGCTCAACCGCAGACCACTCCGAACCATTGATTCCATCCTCACCATATCTTGGCCTAGTCTTTCTAAGCCGCAAGATCAGCTCAGGCACGACTTCCTCCGGCTCGTACATCCGCGGGTGACCACCGTCGTTGACAGTCCAGTCCACGTGAGTAAGCGTGGCGGGGACACATCCACGTGGATCCCGCATATTAAGAAGGGTAGAAAAGTAACTTTCCTCCGGATAACACGAGTCTTCCCGCACGCACGTCTTGTTAAACTTCACCCATATACGCCGATCACGCGCCACCACACGCGCGTGTCTCCGTTTCAAAACCCAAAACTGAGACCCGATCCGAAACTCCTCGAGCTTCACTTCCGGAAGCATCGCGTGACTCCCAGTCGCCGTCCATCTATCGAACTGCCACGGCTCGTCTTTAAGTATCTCGATGAAGCTCTTGCGAGACGAGACAAGTGTCTTGTAAGTGAAGTCAAAGGAGCGAATTGGTACGCATGAAGGTGATATAACGGCGAACATGTAATTTAATGGATCGTCGAGAAGCGCGTGTGCTACTAGTCGACGCGCCGCCGCGGTTAGAGTGGGAGTGTGTCTCATCGAGGGTTTAGAAGAGTGAATGACCCGGTTCAAGAACACGCCGGAGAACGGTGGGTCGTATTCTCGGGTCGGATCCGCGTGAACGTAGACATTGTAGAGATTCTTGGAGCTTCCATTGAAGAACTTCTCCCAAAGAGGCGCGAACGGAAGAGGCGACGTCGTTAAGTACATAAAAGCCAATTTCCGGGTCGAACCGGGAGGTAGATTTGGGTTGACCCGAGAAGCTAGTCGGAGAAGCGGCTCGTCTTCTTTAGGAATCGGCTGGCGAATCCGAACCACCGGAGAAGAAGAAGCGTCGGGAACATTTCGAGAGTAGAGAGAGAAGACGGAAAGAGAGCGGAAACCAAACTCCGGCGGCGAGATAACGCCGGTGAGTTCTCGCTGGACTGTGAAGATTACGGCCACCGGAAGACAGAGAAATAAAGCGCAGAAGAGAGGAAACAACGTCGGAGATAGCATCTCTCACTCACCGGAGGATTAGAAGAAAATCAGTGACTACTTTTGCTTTTTAGAGAGAGAAACAAAGTATTATCAACGACATTTGGTTTCTAGAGTGAGAGAGTGGGATTTGGTGCAACTTGTATCTTACATTAGGAAATAATATATTTAATTTGAGTACTACTAATTATAGAAATATATAATTCAATGGCATTTCATATTTGGAATTTTACATCTTTATATAGAAAAATATCTGTCTGCTCTCGAGTTGTCATTTAATATACATAACGTTCATAAAAAAATTAGGCCACTAATTCTACTAATTTGATCACTGTACTATTTATCCAAAAAGAGTGTATGAGTTGAATTCTTTTTGGTTATTCATTTCTTGTACTTTATCAGTTTGTCATAAATCTGACTAAATCATAGGCCACACATAATGTGATTGTGTATGTAGAAGAATTTATTCGTTGATTAGTGTGTTAAAGCCAATTTTAAAAGGAGTCATAAATATTCGATTTATGGGCAGGGGGGGGGGGGTCCTTAGTCTTACACGTGGATTGATGAAAACCGTTGGATTGGTAGCTTCCAATGACATCACGTGGCTGCGTGAATTTTCGTAGTCGATCTGTTTTAGGAAACGTTTCAGTCTCGAAGGCAACAGCTTTGTTGGATACGAGTTTCACTCTACGGTGGTCCACGTGGTCGACATGCATTAGATTTGGGCCTTTAAAATCTGACTTTTTGGGCCTTTCAATAACGACGAGGCACCTTAGGTGGTTTTCATTTTGAGTTTGAGTTCAGATTTAGGATAATGGGTCTTCGGTAATGTTTTCAGACCTTTACTTCGTTCGTTGTCACTTGTCAGCAACGAGATTTTTTATTTTAGTTTCTCAATCATAAATTTTTAATTTTGTCGTCATCGTGAATGTTTCAGAGAAAATTATGGCAAAAGATTAGAAGTTAGCTGTCAAAAAAAAAAAAAAAGATTAGAAGTGGTACGAAAGCAATTCTCAAGATTTCTTTTTGTTTCCTTTATTTTTTTTACTTTGTATTGTAAAATCATATGCTTTGAAGATCAGAGTCGTTCTCTCTTCTTTTTTTCCCTTACAAGTCACAAGACATGCAATTTTGAGATCACTCAAATGGATGATTTGACGCAAGTTATCCACGTGTCTTATTTAAATTTGACAGTGCAAAATCATTCCAACAGTTGCATAATTTGGTGAATGCTATAGTTTTATTATATTTTAGTAAATTATTGGACTGCAACCCTATAGAGAGTAGGCCGGACCATAAAAAGTTTAGGCGGACTAAACCGAACCGGACCGGACCAATTGACAGGACTATCTTTCTCCCCCACACTCAAATTATTGAGAAGTGAAAACTAGTGAAGAACAACAATCTCACTTTGTCTTTTTTCTCTCTCTGATAGAAAAGGAAGTGGTGGAAGATATGCCGAGGCCAGGGCCAAGACCGTACGACTGTATCAGAAGAGCTTGGCATAGTGACAGACACCAACCCATGAGGGGTTTGCTCATCCAAGAGATTTTCAGGTCATCATCATCTTCTCTCTCTCTCACTCACTTTGTATATCTTTATGTGTTTGTATAGGTGTGTGTGCATGTGTTTCTTTAGCTCAATTTGTTCTTTGAACTATTTGTAGGATTGTTTGTGAGATTCACAGCCAATCCACCAAGAAGAACACAGAATGGCAAGAGAAGCTCCCTGTTGTTGTCTTGAGAGCTGAAGAAATCATGTATTCCAAAGCCAATTCTGAGGTTTTTCTTCTAACATTTTAATTTCTCTATTTGGTTTTTGTTTCTAAGTAGTATTTCGATTTTCATGTTTTGCTTTAATTGCCCTCTTTGAACAGTGAGATTGATAGTCTCTGGTAGATTGTACTAAACATTGGAATATTTACTGTCACTGTTTGTGGAGTTGGTGGTGAAAATTTAGATTTGTAGCTAATGTGTTCATTTGGAAGATGAATCTTTTTCAATACTTCTTGTGGGTTTAATGTTAGGCTGAGTATATGGACATGAAGACCCTTTTAGACCGTACAAACGACGCCATCAACACCATCATACGACTTGATGAGACCACCGAAACAGGGGAATTTCTTCAGCCTTGTATAGAAGGTATACTATACAATATGTATATTCCAGTTCTTGGAAATTATTGGCTCATCAGATCAATGAGCAAGTCTTGTTTATTCTTCTGTAGCTGCTTTACATTTGGGGTGCACACCAAGGAGAGCTTCAAGGAGCCAACGGAACATAAACCCAAGATGTTATCTTAGCCACGACTCAACTAACTTTGACAACATTTTGTCTCAAGTATTCATGAAACCTAACAACAACTTTGCTCCAAAGAATCTTGCAGTAGCACAAGAGAAGTGCCCTGTCTCCAAGTACTCGGCCTACCCTTTATGCTATTCATTCCGGCCAATCTCTGACTCGTGCAAGTCCAAAAACAGTAGACCTGCAAGTCTCTCTGATGCTACGAATGGCATTACCTTTGGTGGGGGTGAATGTGATCTATCTCTGCGCTTAGGTCCTCTTGGACCTCCACCTCCTACTCATAAACGAAGTAAGATGAGCAACAACAACAACAGCTGAAAAGAAGGACAAGATTGAGTTTTGATTAGTGAGTCTTGTGTTAGAAGAATGTGTGCTTCAGTTAGGTCTTTTAGTATCCTCTCTAGCCTCTAGGTTTAGGTGTTTGTGAACATGTAAATAGATAGACGAAGTAACAAAACAGGAGATGAAGTCATTTTCTTCTTCCTGCATCAATCTCGAATCATCGGACTTCAAGAATGTACTATTTTACAATATTGCACAGTTCGAGAAATACCCATTCCACATCTCTGATTTCACAACAAGCATATTAAATGCCCTACATTGGATTTTCCATCGAAAGTTAGTTAGAGACTCCATCTGATCCCTTTCTGATCCCTTTGGCGACCGATGATGACTCTGGCAGGCTCTTCTGATATGGGCTTTTATGAGCCAACTCAATTTAGGCCCATTTATTTTCAAGTGGGCTGAAGAACACCCGGTAAACGAATATGATGATAGTTTTTCTTTCTTCCGACACACTTGTAGTAAGTTGTAACAACTTTGTGAAAGATTTATGAAAGATTTGGACGTTAATCATCATAATGCACATGAGATTCAAAGTACATTAATTAACTATATAATTGTAGATTATTGTATGATTTCATACCGTCCAGCTGTATTACATTTAGACTCGAACTTGAATCAAAGAAGAAAAATCTTAGATGCAAAAACTATCTCAACAACCAAATCTTTGGTACATATTATTAGTTAAAAAATAAGGGAAGATATTTCATTGTGTTATAAAACCATTGGACCTATTTCAATTTCAGAAGCATAATTAAACTAATTCCTTGACAACCTGGAAGACCTCGTCAATTTTCAATTTTCACCTAATACGAATCTCATCAACCTGTGGGGAACGAAACACTATCAGCATTTTTCCAAGCAGTCCATTGTTGAAAATTGATTGGCAAAGTAAGATTAAAAAAAGGCTAACTTTTTGTAGTTTAGTAATTTTGTCACAGAAGTAATTTCTCATTGGATTGTGAGTAAAGCTTTTCTTTCTCATTGCCCAACCTTGTCCATTATTATATATGTACAAGAAACAAAATATTATTATTTATGTCTTTACCTAAAAGTTGATCCAAGTAGTTCCAATTATTAAATCACTAACCGATTGACTCTCTACGTATTGGTTTGACACGAAAGGACCGTTCTCATGGATTCTATAATTTAATACTATATAACACTAACAATTATTATATTTCTTGGACATAAACGAACCATTATTGATGAATTTATGTAATAACTAATAAAAAATGTAAAGAGAAATCTTAGTCATACGTTGACGGCTTCCACGTTCATGATGATATCAGAAGAGATCATTCGTATGATTGTAGTGGAAGAGACATGACGAACTATATATACCGCGATATGTTAAGATAAGATTTTTATTTTGTTAAATGATATGTTAAGATAAGATTTGCTTTGCCCAAAAAAAAAAAAAAAAAAAAGATAAGATTTGCTGATTCTTGTAAACACACATGCCTACATACGTGATAATGTGTATGCATTCATAAAATCACGTTGTATTATGATACATGTTATCCTTAATTATACATATCTAAACGTATCATGAAATAACAACGTTGTTAATTTTTTTTCGTCAACATAAGAGATTCCTGTGGTTTAGTATTCCGTGCTTTAATTTAATTATAACGATCGAGTTCTCAATATAAAATAGTAGATGTTAATTCTATAACAGTTTGTATTTTTATGTTAAACATGTTGTATCCCTTTTCATTTTAATGCCTACTTTTCATTTTAATGATATTTACCCATTTAGCAAAAAAAAATGTTGTATCCCTTTTATGTAAAACTCGACTCATTTTGACAAGTAAATGCGTGATTAGTGCAAATAGTAGTTAAATATTGGGAATCATATCCAGATGACCAGATGTTATTTTAAAAAGTAAGCAATGCTTCTTATAAAATTATTCTCCAATATTTTCCATCAACTGCTTTGTCTTTAGACCAGCTCTTTCTTTCTGGCTGGTTTTTTTTTTTTTTTTTTTTTTGTGTGGAAAGGAATAGACAGTGTGGGAACTGAACTTATACTCTCTTTAATATTTGAAATGGAGACAAAACAAAATTAAACTTCCTTTGATAAAGTAGTCATCAGAGTTCACATTTTTGTAGTTATTTCACAGATCCGTAATATAGCAAAGTCTCGCTTATTTCATACTATTGAATTATCTTATACAAACGTTTACATCAATTTTTATGCTTGAGAAATGAACTTCTGTTTTTTTTTTTTGGAGAATTGAACTTTTCATTTTGAAACAACTCTACTTTAGCATATTTTGTTTAGACAAAAAAAAAAGAGCATCTTATTGATGATTACGTGAAAACCTAAAACTGTACAATGTTTCAAAATAGATTTACGTGGTCAGATGTTTTGGTAGCCAAGCCAACACGGTAATTAATTAATACAGACTCCTTCTAAGTAAGTAATAGATAATGTTTGTAAATATATATAATTCAAATAAGTTCTACAATGAATATATATATAATCAAGATGTAATCAACAAAATAAAATAAAATATATTAAAAAAGAAGAAAAATGACTCCAAATATATACTGAAAATCATTGAGACAAAAAAAACATTCAAAATCATAGAGCTTATAAGACGATATAAGTAAAATGACTTATAATATTATAAAGAAAAAGCTACTAGAACAAGGTGAGAACGTATGTATATGGCATATAATGTTATATATATAATATACATATTCAGTGATACAAATAAATGTGCAAATTTAATATACATATGTACTTATAAATAATGGAAAATACATGTTTGAGGAAGTTGCATTTAAGGTTTAGGGACGTACGTAGTGAGACCTCTTGCGCTGTCACTGTTTAGGCCACGACGAATCAGTCTGATCCGTTACTATTGCGTTGCTGTTTAGTATTTTTTATTTATAATTATTTTTATTGATTTATGGTATTTTTACTATTTAATGCTTTCAGTTTTTTGTTATTAAAATCTGGAATACACTTGGGATTCGCCAACTAATTCCTGAATAATTTATAATTGAGGATTTGAATGGGCGTAGATGATTGCGGGTCATTAAAATCAAGTTAACCCCCAACTACATTTTACATTTGAACAATCAATGTCAATTATTTAAAATTAAATTTATATAAGCATACCCCTCAAAATAATGTATACTTATATTGCCCCCTTGGAGTATATCTGGATGCAAGTGTTGAATATGTCTCCACTCTCATAATGCTAGAAGGTTGATTACATGTCAAAAATTTCAGATGATATGTTAATAAATGGTGGGGAGGTTGAAACACAACGATTACGTAATTATGTCGTCTAAAAGTTAACAAAAGAAATTCGACATAACAAGGATATATAGTTAGATACAATTTCTTAAAAAAATAGTTCATTGTAAAGTTTTAAAGTGTCCACTAAACCATGATATAGTTGGAGGGAATAGCTGAAAGAAGATCATAAAAGGTACCTAGTTTATATAGTTTTTTTTTTTTTGGTAAAAGAGTAGTTTATATAGTTAGTAATGATTTTACAGATTAAAGAAATTTATTGAAGAATGGAAGATGAGCATGGAAGGACGTTATATCGAAAACTAGAGAGATCTTATAAGAAATTAGCTTGTGATTTATAGATTCATATATCATATGTAGTTATGTACCTAAGATATCAATCGTATCCTAGTAGTATTTTGTGACATAAAGACAGAAATGCGTAAATAGTACATTTGTATTGAATAACGTTAGCCGTTGAAAAAGGTTTGATCTCTCCTAAGTCCTAAGAAGATTTACACGATAAAGTCAAACCAAACCCACACGTCGGTCGTGAAAAAGGAGTAATTTGGTCCATTCCATCAACCAGGGGTATATTAGGAATTTCAGCATTTTATTATCCCGTGAAATGAAAGAAAGAAAGTACACGGGGTTATACGTCAAAGTGCCAGCTGGCATCCGTACTCCGTCTTCCCAAAATACCTTAACAATCAAACACTTCATTTTTTCACACTTCCCCACGTTCCTCTTTTGTTGTTAATTTATTTTCTCCTTAATCTCTATTTTCAAGTGCCCTAATCTTTATAGTATTTGTAATTGATTTCTTTTGTTTTTTTTTTCAATTAACGGGGAAAAGTAAGGTTAGGTATTATTATGTTGACAAAAATTAAAGGTAGGAACTATTTTCCTTTTCTTACGGCAAAGGTAGAAGAAACAGAGGAAGTGGCTCTGTATTGAATCATCAACCGTCAAACTAGACACAACACTAATACGAAACCAAGAAATTTTCACGTTTGCTGATCCATCTTTGAATTCCACCAGAATTCAAAAGGAAGAAAGAAATAAGAGTTCTCTAAATTACATGATAAGATAAACACAAAATTAAGAAAAGGAGTTGGATGCTCCAATTGGTATTCGTTTAATGGGCCCTTCATTTAAAGCAGACTAGATAACAGAGTAATAGTTTTCCTTTTCCACATGTTTCATTTATTATCATCTATATAAATTATATTTTCAGGTGGAAAATAAATCCACTATCTCTCAACCCAAGTTTAGATTCAACTAATGACTAGTTGTTATCTAGTAATAATAAATCAATCGTTCATTTTGGATGCAAATTCCGATTTCATCATCCACAACAACTAACACGACAAACAATTTTTGCATTGTTTAGTTTTCAACCATTACATAAATTTAATAACACAAGAAAAAAGATTCGTCATTAAATTAATTTGTTTGCCTTAATAAATTTTGCACATATTTGTATGATCTCAACCTTTTATGCAATATTTAGGGCCGCAATATTTATGAATTAGATCGGTCGTCTTCGTCTTTTTTTTCTTTGAAAAGTCAAAAGTCAAAAGGGTTTGGAAAATTTAAGAACATGTTTGGTTGAAAAGAGAAAAGACTCAAGTGGTCGGATCTGTCCAAATTTTGTGTGACGGTCACAAGAGGGAAAGATAAAAAGGAAACGGATTTGAAGGAAACGGCTCAGAGAGATTTAAGACACTCTCGCATCTCTCTCTACTTCTCTCTCTCTCTCTCTCTCTCTCTTTCAACCCCTCTTGTCGTCTTTCTCCATCAAAATAGACCAAAATCAAACATCATTGAATGTTAAACAATAAACAGAGAGGCAAAACAAATCATAGTGTTTCTAATCCCTGAAATAATCCCACTTCTTCTATCCTCCTCATTTCTGTTTCTGGGTTTTAATCGATCTCGCTCCTTTCTCATCCTTCCGTCTGAATTACGGTCTGAAATCGCTGGACAGTTTTGAGCTTTGTAACAACGCAAAGGCGAGTTCTTGTTTCTCTGTTTGCTTTTTCTCCGTCACGGAATCCTCTTCTCTAGGAACAATCAGTTTCTATTTACAGATTCACCTGTCAGGTCTCTGAGATTTGTCTTTTTGCAAATTTCTCTTTTCTCAGATCCATTGACCTCATCCACATACATAAAGTTTAGGTCTTTTCAAAAGGGTCTAGTTCTTGTCCAGTTGTGTAAAATTCTGGGGTTTAGCCGAATTTCACCATCTTTGAAGACCATGAGAGGCGTCTTCATCGTCTTCGTAACGTGTCTGGTTTTCTTACCGGATCCTCTACTTGCCGGTGTAGCGTCCATCGGGAAAATCATTCCAGGTTTTGGAGGATCTCAGATGAATTACATCAACAACGACGGTATCTTCCTCGAATCCAATAACTCAGACTTCGGCTTCGGTTTCGTAACTACACAAGATTCCGTTACTCTGTTCACACTCAGCATCATCCACAAGAGCAGCACCAAACTGATCTGGTCGGCGAACAGAGCTTCCCCTGTTTCCAATTCCGACAAGCTTGTGTTCGAAGACAACGGAAATGTGGTGCTGCGTAGAGAAGACGGAGGAACTGAGGTTTGGAGATTGGATAATTCAGGCAAAAATGCTTCAAGAATGGAGCTGCGTGACTCTGGGAATCTCGTTGTTGTTTCTGTTGATGGAACTTCGATCTGGGAGAGTTTTGATCATCCGACAGATACTTTGATTACAAATCAAGCTTTTAAAGAAGGCATGAAGCTCACTAGCAGTCCTTCTTCGAGCAACATGACTTATGCTCTTGAGATCAAATCAGGAGATATGGTATTATCTGTTAACAGCTTGACCCCTCAAGTGTATTGGTCAATGGGAAATTCCAGAGAGAAGATCATCAACAAAGATGGCGGCGTAGTGACTTCATCGTCTCTCCTTGGGAATTCATGGCGGTTCTTTGATCAGAAACAGGTTTTGTTATGGCAGTTTGTATTTTCAGACAATAAAGATGATAACACAACTTGGATCGCTGTTTTGGGAAACAACGGTGTGATCTCTTTTTCTAATCTTGGAAGCGGGACATCTGCTGCTGATTCTTCGACTAAAATCCCGAGCGATCTGTGCGGAACACCTGAGCCTTGCGGGCCTTACTATGTCTGCTCGGGTTCTAAAGTATGTGGATGTGTGTCCGGGTTGTCTCGGGCTCGGTCTGATTGCAAAACCGGGGTCACTTCTCCCTGTAAGAAAACCAAGGATAATGCAACATTGCCTTTGCAGCTCGTAAATGCTGGAGACGGTGTAGATTATTTCGCTCTCGGGTTTGCTCCTCCCTTCTCCAAGAAAACCGATCTTGATAGCTGTAAAGAGTTCTGCAACAACAATTGCTCGTGCCTTGGTCTGTTCTTCCAGAACAGTTCTGGTAATTGCTTCTTGTTTGATTGGGTTGGAAGCTTTAAAACCTCTGGCAATGGAGGCTCTGGGTTTGTGTCTTACATCAAGATCGCAAGTACTAGTTCTGGAGGTGGAGATAACGGAGAAGATGATGGGAAACATTTTCCTTATATAGTGATTATTATCGTGGTGACAATTTTTATCATCGCTGTTTTGATCTTTGTGGCCTTCCGGATTCATAAGAGAAAGAAAATGATCTTGGAGGCTCCTCAAGAGAGTTCAGAAGAGGATAATTTCTTGGAGAATTTATCCGGGATGCCTATCCGGTTCGCGTACAAAGATCTTCAGTCAGCGACGAATAACTTCTCGGTGAAGTTAGGTCAAGGAGGGTTTGGATCGGTCTATGAAGGTACTTTACCAGATGGTTCTCGTTTGGCTGTGAAGAAACTTGAAGGAATCGGTCAAGGAAAGAAAGAATTCAGAGCCGAGGTTAGTATAATCGGAAGCATTCATCATCTGCATTTGGTGCGGCTCAGAGGATTCTGTGCAGAAGGGGCTCATAGGCTTCTCGCGTACGAGTTCTTATCCAAAGGTTCGTTGGAGAGATGGATATTTAGGAAAAAGGATGGCGATGTTCTGCTAGATTGGGACACAAGATTTAACATCGCACTCGGAACAGCCAAAGGTTTAGCGTATCTACATGAAGATTGCGATTCAAGGATTGTCCATTGCGATATTAAACCCGAGAACATCCTATTAGACGATAACTTCAATGCCAAGGTATCCGATTTCGGACTTGCGAAGCTCATGACCCGCGAACAAAGCCATGTCTTCACAACAATGCGCGGGACAAGAGGCTACTTGGCTCCCGAATGGATTACAAACTATGCGATCTCAGAGAAGAGCGATGTTTACAGCTATGGAATGGTGTTGCTAGAGTTAATAGGAGGAAGAAAGAACTATGATCCATCAGAAACTTCGGAGAAATGCCATTTTCCTTCCTTTGCTTTCAAGAAGATGGAAGAGGGGAAGCTTATGGATATTGTCGATGGGAAGATGAAGAATGTTGATGTGAATGACGAAAGGGTTCAAAGGGCAATGAAAACTGCGCTTTGGTGTATACAAGAAGATATGCAAACGAGACCCTCGATGAGCAAAGTTGTTCAAATGCTTGAAGGTGTTTTTCCGGTGGTTCAGCCACCAAGTTCTTCCACTATGGGATCGAGACTTTACTCAAGCTTCTTTAAGTCCATCAGCGAGGACGGCGGTGCTACTACGTCATCTGGACCATCAGATTGTAACAGTGAGAATTATCTCTCGGCCGTGAGACTCTCCGGTCCGAGATAGCAATACTTTTAGCCAATTTTTAGTATCTTATAGTAGGTTTTTTGGCTCACCATGTTTTGTTGTATATTCTTCTTGTGTTTAAACTTAAAAGAATAGTCATCATCTCTCAGTTTTGTAATGTTCCGAGATTTATTACATAGATTACCCGTCGTTTTTCTTAACTGTCACAGTACTCCTTGTCGTTTTTCATTCGGAATGCGTGTCGTGTTCTTATTTCTCTCTATTCTACATTCCTATTGGCTAGATTTTTTTTTTTTATGTTATTGGCTAGAATGTTTTTGTGTACTGTACGCTAGTGGGTAGACAATAGAAACTCCCGGTACATAAATTTCATCTGGGTCTCGGAGACTCTCGTCCCACCGTTAAAGATGACGACGACGACTGCTTCTCTTTTGAAGACTTGTCTTTTTGGGTGCGACTCGTCTTCTTCTTTCAAATTCAAATGCAAATTCGAATCTCCCGCGAAAACGCGATTGCTCTCTCCGGCGACCGGGAAACATGTTGTCAGATCGTTAAGAGCCTGGCGTATTCGTTGTATCTCCGATGATCCTGGTAAGACCGGAGTCTAGTATCGCTTTTCGTTTCCGTCATTCGCCATATGCATCTGTTCCCTGGTTTATTGAATTCGGGCTGAGATTGTTCTGTTGCTTTATAATTTATAGGTTCGAGTAATGTTTTCGTATCCAGTAGAAGAAAAATGGTAGCCTTGTTGTCGACGGTGCAGCTTCTGTCTCATTTGCTTCCGCCAAACGGGAACGCAGCTGAGTGAGTTTGAACAAATCCTTGATTTTGTATAATTGAAGCTGAATTTGGTTTTGTTTAGTTGGATTACTATTTTCTTCAAGTTATAGTTATCCAAATTGATTGGTGGATTTTCAGGATTTATCCGGTGATGCAAAACGAAATAAGGAAAGTGGTGACAAAGGGTAAAGCTGCTGGTGTGCTTCGTTTAGTGTTTCATGATGCTGGAACCTTTGAACTGGACGATCATTCTGGTAACAGACATGATTTCACATTGTTTGTTGTATTAAAATAGAATGGAAACTGTGGTTTCTGGATTTTTTTGTCTATAGCTTGTGGTGTTTGTCAACAGATAATATGAAGTAAGAGATTCTGCAATCCACCATTGTCTTAACTCTTCTTGATTATGAATTTAATTGCAGGTGGCATCAACGGGTCTATTGCTTATGAACTCGAGAGACCTGAAAACACAGGTTTGAAGAAATCCTTAAAGGTACTTAACCCCTCTCTCTTTTCTTTTTTTCTGTTAGCATGAGCAAATAAATATGTAGTTTTCTCGTCTGTTTTAACTGCCTTTTTTTGTGTCTATTGGCACTTGTTTCTCGGATTTGTCAAATATGTTACTTTCAAAGGATTAATCTTCTTAGTAGATGAATTCTTTGTTAGGTTCTAGCGAAAGCAAAGATTAAGGTTGATGAGATACAACCAGGTAATTGTTATTTGAAACGTGTTCTGTTATGCGCCTTGGTGCCAGTGTTCTCATTCTATGTGATCTCAGTGTCTTGGGCGGATATGATCTCTGTCGCTGGGTCTGAAGCAGTTTCAATATGTGGCGGCCCAACAATTCCAGTAGTTTTGGGAAGACTTGATTCAGCGTAAGCACAACATAAACGGTTTTTGTCCTGATTCGATAGATCTCTGGTCACTGTTTCTATACTTCCAACAGGTTGATTGTTTCATGTTCACAGGCAACCTGATCCAGAAGGCAAGCTACCTCCAGAAACCCTGAGTGCCTCGGGTTTGAAAGAATGCTTCAAAAGAAAAGGATTTTCGTGAGTCCTTAGCTGAGAATTGTTTCAGCATGTTTTTATTATATCAACATTTTGTAATTTGACATCACTGGGTTTATGTGCCAATGCAGGACCCAGGAGCTTGTTGCTTTGTCTGGGGCACATACGCTAGGTAGTAAAGGCTTTGGAGATCCGACAGTGTTTGACAATGCATACTACAAAATCCTTCTTCAAAAACCATGGACATCAACTTGTAAGTCTCATGACATGATTCTTATGTTCTTTTACGCATACAGTTTCAGTTTCCAACCATTGCTCCCAATGTTTCATCATCTAGCACGTTCTGAAGATTGACTGTAAGACTGAGATTATATATTTGCATAATTTTCTTCTTATGATGCAGCCAAAATGACCAGCATGGTCGGGCTTCCTTCGGATCATGCCTTAGTGGAGGATGATGAGTGCTTAAGGTTTCAGAAAGTTCTTACCTTATCATTTCATATCTAATTTTCTCTTAACTACCAGTTAAAGTAGAGTAGAGTAATGTGCTGAACACTTGGACTATAGGCTCATGGATAAAAGTGGAAACTGTTGAACACTAATCTTGTCGTTTGAGCGATCTGGAAAACTATATAACTGATATAGATTTGTGGGTTGATGATTCACAGGTGGGTGAAACGATATGCAGAAGACCAAGACAAGTTCTTCGAAGACTTCAACAATGCTTATATCAAACTAGTTAATTCTGGGGCCAAATGGAATAAGTTATGATGTCTAGTTTTATCTTTTGTTAGCTCATAAGTGTTTCAAACATGCCTGAATAATTTGGGTAGTAATACTTAATTGCTAGTAAGTAAAAAGTTTCTCTGCCAACTACTACAAAACTAAGCATCAAATATACTCAGAAATTTACTTTAAAAGATATAGAAAAGCCTATATGTCGTTTAAGCAATTATTAAGAAGGTAGTTCAAGTAAATTTTACTATTTATATATTTTGTTCATTTAGTAATTAGACACGAACGAAAGAATAGGTAATGTACGAATCGTCGTAGGTAGATGTCGTTTTTAATTTTTATAGGAATATGCCGTTTCTATGTCAAAAGAGATATTAACATGTGTTTTTTGTATAACAACAACCTAAATTTTTTGGCTACTAGTCATTATCTTTTATAATATAAAATACAATGTGATCAAAGAGTAGTACAATAGCATTCAATTGGATAAGATAAAATTTGATATATGGATGGTGAAGCGAATCTTCCAACAAGGATTCACACCGACCAACATAAAAGCAAAATCTATGCTAAAAACTGCCCACAGATAGCAACCATACTTCAAAAAGTTTAAAACATCCAAGTCTCAAGGTGTTGTTGTGACTATTGTCATACCACGTCCAAATACTCATATAAGGATATGCATAAATTACTACAAGAATATTCGAAAGTAAAAAAAAAAGAAGGAAAAATTAAGAATTGATATTTATGCATATCCTTATGTGTAGTATTTGAGAAGCAGCAAGAAAGTTTTGAGAAGCAGCAAGAAAGGAAAGGTGTCACTGTTGTACTTGTATCTCTATCTTACCCTAATCGCTGGGCCAACTTGTCTCTTAATAAAAGTGGTTTTTGTGTCTAATCTCACTTTGCTTACTCTCTAATCACTCTATCTCTCTCAGTGTTAATCAAGATAATCATACTTTTTTTAGTTGTTACCACTTTTCTAGTAAAGGAAATTGTAGTTATTTCAATTATTATAAATTTCAACAGAAAACGCATCAAACTTAACTAGTTGGGAACATGGTAGGATACTTGTTTTGTCTAATGCTTTATAATTTACTAATATTTTACGGTCTATTAAATATGGATATATTTTCTTATTAACAAGTTCATATACACACACATGTATAATGGTTATCACACAACCGAAGATAGTAGTTTATTGACTTACAATAGTGTCGCCATTATATCATAATCCAAAATTATGCATGTGTGAGGAGTTGTCGATGATGAAAAAATGACTTTATGATATTATAAGCACGAAATAAAATTCTTACAAGAACTTTTTCTATAGAAGTTGTTTCTAATAGATTTCACGAAAATTTGAGGTATTAACCCAACTTATTTGGATGATGCAAATAAAAACTTTGAAATTAACAACGTTAAATAGCATAAGAAAAACACATTCGTTTTTTCACTAAGCTAAACAGTCGTACGTGTTGTACAATTTAAGGTAACAAAACCCTACAAACTGAAACATATATCAATAGATTATTTGACATTTTCGAACTCTGTTCTTGATTCCAATATTCACATCTAGACGAGACGTGACTGTTTATTGTATAAGCCAATACTGTTTATTCGGTATTCTTAGATAAGTTTTTTTTGCATTGCTAAAATATGTTGTGTCTCAATCAACATCATAATTTTGATCGAAGTCACTGATATCTTTCTTTTCAAATCTACTCCATGATATAATTTTTTCTTAGTAGATGTGCTACAATTTATAATTGTTAAACTTAAGTGTCACTCATGAAAGCCGATGACCAAAATCATACAGGATATATACGTTGGGGAGAAAAAAGATCTGGAGCAACACCTTCTAAGTTCGATGATTAGTTTTCTAATTGTTACTTTAAGTATTACTAATAAACTATTGCTTTCTCTGTAGTCAACGAAATAAGTGTAGTTAACTTTCATTTGATTTCTTAAAATATAAACTTTCATTTGATTTAATTCTTTTGGCCTACCACAAGCTTTTGGGTGTGTACATGTGGGTGCATGTATTTAAATATGCAACACTTGTTTTTTTATATTCATAAAATGGGAAATGATGTACTTGCTTATTAATTACTCACTATATATATATTCCAACTTTGAAATATTGTTGATTGGTGAAAAAGGTACGTCATAATAATTTAACTAAATTGTACCATTATATTCCTCTAAGAAAAACTCAATTTTTATTAGACGAACCTTTACCATTGTTGATTATATATACCGAAGAAATATCTATTAAAAACCACACAATTCCAAATTTGACATAATACCAATATTAGAACAAACCACTAGACTTATACATATAAAATATTATTTATCTCTCTCTTTTTTGAAAATATGTTGTTAATAGTATTAAAATTAATTTGGTTATTTATATCAACAAATGAAAGTAATATAGATTCCATGAGCTGGCTTTAATAGTTCTGATTAAAGGTGTTAATTAAGAAGATGAATAAAGGTCCCATTTAAGAGTAAAGTATATGATAACAGTGTGGGGGATGATATGGTTCACCTTAATAAAGCGATTGCAATAATTTATGTATAACTAACGAAAAGTTTATATACCGTTTGATTAAGAAAATGAGAAGGTCATGTCTCTCTCTCTCTCTCTCTTTTGTATTTAAATCAAAAGCAATCTCTAACCATATCCCAAACCCCCCTAATTCCGGGTTTTCCTTTTATAGCAAATATTAATCTGGACTTGGTTCCCACTTATGTTTCTTCTTTTTTTTGCCAACCACTTATGTCTTTTTTATAATCCTAAACTCTTCATATGTTTTTTGAAATGTCCCATCTAAATTTTAGTTAGTGGATTTTACTCAACTTGTAATACGATTGTACTACATAAGATGACTGAAAGAGTTAACATAATTTTAACATCCATTTGAAGTTGAAAAAGTACGCAATATTCACTCTGTAGAATTGTAGTAATATAAAAGAAGAAAAAGAAGTCCAAATATGGATTAAAAAGATTAATACTGGAAAATAGTAATAATTAAGAGTTTTAATTAAAACTCCCCCTCAATCCCACGATTAAATAAAAAAAGAAACCGCCGAATAACCGTAATTACTATAATGACGTGGCACTTAGATTTTGAATAGCCGCTGTAATAAATACTATTACTAAAACGATTTGTCATTTTCCTTTTTTTCCTTCTCAAAGAAAAATAAATCTCTCTCTCTCTCTCTATCTTTTTTTTTTTTTCAATTCACACAGAGAATCAAATTTGTGTAGACCGAGAATCCATCCTTCACAAAACCAAAACCCAAAAAAAAAAAAAAAAAAAACACTCCAAGAACAAATCGAAATCTCAACTCTATGAAACCTCGTCCTTGTTCTTCTTCTTCGATTTTTGCTTCAATGGATGTTTGATTTGCTCTGAGACTGCGTTTGGTGAGCAAAATGTGCATCTAAGTGTTCTTATTTTGTTTGCTTGTTTTTTTTTCTTTTCCCTTTCTTCTTTGTTTGGTTGCTGTCTAAAAATGGCGGATGTTTTTATGAATCTGAGGAACTTGTTCACTTGTCTGTTTTCAATTCATGGTTTTGAGTGTCGGTAGATCGAACGAAACTAGAACTGTCACTTACCGATTTACTAGTGAGCTCACTACCACGAGATTTAGTTTTCTCTGCATTAGATTTGCTTCTACTTCCAGGTTAGATTTGCGTTTCTCCGATTTGTTTACTTAGATCGATTCAGGAATCACAAGTTTGGTTTTTTTTTTCTTTCTGGGTTTTTGGGTCTCTGTGTGTGTGTGGATATTTGCTCTCGTTGATCCTGTGGTGTAGGCAGAATATGATTTGAAAAAACCTGCCTTTTAGGGATTATCTACGGATCCATATACACTATTGTGAGTAGCTTATGTATAAATTGGATAAACAAGTGCCTTTATGTTTAACACTTTTAAAATGTAGCTTCAATATTGGTCTGTGACAATGCTGATTGATGTATAGTTCACTTCATAAACCATAGAAAAGAGCTTTGATTCAAGTGATTGCTATTTTAGGTATACTTTACAACATGGATCTATATTTCAGTTTATCAACTTCTCTGCTTATTCCTTTTCTGTCTCTTCTATATTTGTTGATTTGTGTAGTTTACTATGGACCCCGAGACTATCATGGCTGCGGATGGGGCTGATTCTGCTCCTGCAAATGGTGCTTTAACAATGGAAAGTGTATGTGTTCAAGAAAATGGGGTTGTTTCTGTCGAAACCGTGGATACTACTTCAGAAAGTCAGAATGAGAATTCGGGAAACAGTTCCACTTTCGATGCAATTGAACACGTCAAGGAGGCAGCTGAGGTTCGTAACTCACGGATGGTCAATCACTTGCCTGTAAGATAAAACAGTCGTGACTAACATTTGTGTTTTCTCTTTTTTTTTTGGTAGGGCACACAAGTTGAAATTGTAGATGATTCAAAGTGTATGAAACGCGAAAAAGCTCAACGGAAGCTAAAGCACGAGAAACTATCAGGTGGTAAGAATATTCCATCAGTTCACATCAAAAAGAACAAAGAGGGCAAAAGTGCAGATGCTAAAGTGGTAGCATCAAATGGTTCTGTTGCTCCTATTGCACATACAACAAAGCCTCTTAAGAGCAAATCATTCAATGGTCGAGAGGCTCAAGTCACAAAGGTAACCATCCCTCACAATTTTCTTCTAGGTTTCTTTGCTTTGGCTTATGCATATTTGTGTGATCTTCTTTCTGGCTGATGATTATTTTTGATATCTTCTTTTTCCTTCAGCAAGGGAAGCATGACCCTGCACCAGCTAAAAGTGCTGACGGGTATTGAGTCCTTATTTTAGAAATCAGAGTTTCTTTCCATATAGTCTTCCTATGGATTCACTGCTAAAACATTTGTTAATAAATGTCATCTAGACCTTGGTGCTAAGTATTCTCATTTATCTTTTAGTCTAATCAATCATTGAAACTGGAAATTTCTTTCCCGTTTTGATACAGGGACAAGGTGAAACCAAAGCCTCAAAAGAAACAAACCCATGAGACATCTGAAGATGATACTCAGTCGTCTAAGTATTTCTTTCACCTTTATATTTACCAGCTCGTCTTTTTTTGTGGAAAGCTAGGTCCTTTCTGCATTTGCCTCTCATTTTTAGCGTTTATGTTGATAATATGACTTGATGGCTTCTTAGTAGTCCGAAAGAAGACGATGGAAAACCTCGTAAAGTTGGTGCACTTCCAAATTATGGATTCAGTTTCAAATGTGACCAACGGGCTGAAAAGAGAAGAGAGGTTAGCATTCTGGTTCACTAGATTTGTCCTCTTTCCATAAACATAATTACATATAATCATATTTCTGCTTTCATTTGGTGCAGTTCTATGTTAAGCTTGAGGAGAAGACTCATGCAAAAGAAGAGGAAATTAATAGCATGCAAGCCAAGTCCAAGGTTGTCTCCTACACCAGGTTTATTGTCACAGTGTTTAGATTCTCGGCCTCCTCTAAAACAAAAATTTTGGTTTTTCCGCAGGAAACACAAGAAGCTGAGCTTAGGATGCTAAGGAAGAGTTTGAACTTCAAAGCCACACCTATGCCTAGCTTTTATCAAGAACCTCAGCCGCCTAAAACAGAGTTAAAGAAGGTACTTCTGCTTTCTGCTCAAACATGATCTCACTTAGTGTTAAAGTACTAATATTCACATTTCATGTAAAATTTTGTTTATGTCCAAGAAGATACCACCAACGAGACCCAAATCTCCAAAACTCGGGCGAAAGAAGACTGCTTCTGGAGCGGATTGTGAAGAAACTCAAACCCCTCGTCTTGGTAGGCTAAGCCTAGATGAGAGAGCTTCTAAAGATAACCCAACTGCAAAGGGAATTATGCCAACAGTTGATCTTAAGAAGCAACCTGTGCGCAAGTCACTTCCAAGATTGCCATCTCAGAAAACAGCTCTCCCTGATGGAAAACCAACCCCAGCCAAAGCTGCCACAATCTCAGCAAAGGTGAAACCTGAGAAAAAGAAACTTGAAAAAGATGCAGAAACAGTAAACCAGTCTTCACATCCCATAGAAGAGGAAACACAAGTGACTGTATCATCCAATGCTGATGCAGAAGATTCACATGAGACTGTATCTCCAAGGAAGAATGAAGACAGAGCCGACAAGTCCATTGAGGTATCTGAAGCGGTTGCTGTTGAGCATTAAAAACTCTGCGGTACAATCATTACTCTCAAGACTCATCATATCTCTTGCATTAAGTAAGGAGGACAAGAGAAAAAGAAACCGTATAATATTTATATACCTTCAGCCAAAACTTATATGAGAAGAGATGGGTAAAAAGAGTGGAAAGAAATCATGTGGGTTTGGTTCTAAAGGTTGCTGCTTTTATATATTCCTATGTTTGATGGTAATGTTTTTAATCTTTTAAGGTGTTTTTTGATGTCAAGATCTTCTTCTTTTTCTTTTTTTTCTTTTTGATGCTTTGAATCCTAAAAGGTGAATATTCAGGAGATACTGCGTTCGTTCTGTCTGTGTATTCTTTCTTTTCTTTTTCTTATTTTTGTTATTATGGCTTATGTGCTATTTCTTTTGCTATATAATTGATTTTTTTCTTAACCAAAATTTTGTGGCTATCCATCAGAGTAATTAGTGAACAAGATATTGTAGGAGATGGATTTTGAGATTTATGGTATCAACGACAGTTGAGCGTGACATCTTTCGCAACCATTGATCAATAATTGATTCGCTCAAAAGGACACAAACCACTTTTATCTTCTTTAGAATCTCACATTTTGCAACAATAATGGACTTTTGATACTAGGTTCGTCTTTTCCTACACATTAGCATCGATCTGCTTCAATATGCAGAAGATATTTTCCTCATTAAACCGGACTTTTGAGTTTTTATTGTATTACACCGGTTTAACATCAGCACAAAGAGTCAAGACACAACTGATACAGATGTTGGGTTATAGGTAGAGAAAGAGAAACCGTTCTCATGTTTACTTTCTTCCTCTTCCTCTTCTTCTTCTTCTTCTTCAGCATCCCATAGAAACCGAGCATAAGACGCAAGAACATGACTGCAATAAATACCATTCATCAAAGTATTACATTTATCATGTATGGGACCCCAAAAATTATAATCATAATCTATCAATGATGATGTATTGTATCATCTAGTGCCACACTACATATAAATTGCAGATGCATAGAGAAAAAAATCCTGAATGGTGTCTCTTTCATATTTGACGCGTGAGGCTCTTGTTCTGATACAAATTGACCAATCACTTCTTCAAAGGTTGGATATAGAAGAAATAACATTTGATCCACAAGGTTCTTTTTTTGATCCACAAGGTTCATTCACATGAAATAATCTAATATTCTACAAAACATGGTTTGAAGTTATTAACTTAAATCATGGAGAGATTTTAAGAAAGCCCAAATCCAAAGTGAAGTCATAGTTTTCGGATATCGATCATTAGGGTTCTACGCTCTAAAGCAGATTATCGTTACACTTACCAATCATCAGGAGAAGATTGAACAGCTTGATCAAAGTAAGAGTGAGCACGAACACCGTCTCCATGATTTGTCCATATCAAATCTCCATACATAGACAGTAACTCTCCATCTCTTCCATTCTCAGACAACATCGCTCTCTCACAGTACTCCTCTGCTTTTCTCCCATCACCTTTCACCTGCACAAATTAAGACATGTTAGATTTAATATTATCTCCTGTTTTTTTTTATACACACATTAACTTCTTTTCAAAAACAGTTAATGGATGAAGACTATAAATTTACGTTCACTAAAAGTTAATACATGAATTAGTATATTCAACCAATCATAAACCTAAAATCAAGAACGAAGGTCGACTTCTATATTAGCAATAATAGGTACTAACTTGTCTCTATATAGTAGCATCACGTGATTTTTTCTTTATCGAAATACAGTAAATAAAAGTTTCCCAAATTAGCAAGTATTAAACACACAATCTTGAAAAACAGAGGAGAGACCAAAAACAAACCTCTTTGAGGAAACGAGCGTAGTTAGAGAGAAGAAGAGTGTCACCGGGATAACGTTGGATCATCTCTTCATAATAACCATCTACGCTCCCACCTCCACCTCCACCGCCACCTCCGGCACCATCTCCGCCTCTACCACCAAATCCACCGTTGGAACCTCCATGGGTGAGCCGAGATCCTTCCAAAACCCTAAAAGAAGCCGTTTCTTCGTGGTATACGCTGATGGTTTTCGTTCTGCTCTCCGACGACTGAATCTTGTAAAGATTTCCATCTGAAGAAGCTCTCGTAATCGATTTAGCAACACGAGGAGAAGCAGAGACGGTTCGAGCCGTCGTTACCACCCGTGGAGCCGACGGTTTCTGGGTGGCGCGTAGGTTAAGGTCCAGTGATGACGCGCTTCTCATTATCATTGTTAGTTCTTGTGGGGAAATTTTCAGTGGAGGGAGACAAGAGAGATGAAAAGATATTTAGACTGCAAAAATATCATGGAGTTTCCGTTCTTGTCAAGCCCCCACTATTAGTTAGTTATATCAAATTGACCCCAAAGTTTTGACATTTACAATTACACCCCGCAACATTACATGTTCATTCAAAACGTTATCGTAATAACACTAGTATTTAATTTCTAACTTGCGATCTTTCAAGACGAGAACAAAACTAAAAGCTAGTTAGAAAATAAAACATTTTGAAAGTATTTGCATTATCAGGCCAAAAATATAAGTAGCCTTTTTCCGTAAATTCTACGACTATCTTAACTAGATATATCAGTTTTGGGGGATCGTTTATTTATATATATTAAATCTTATCGGAAAACAATTGTTATAGTCTTCAGGACCACCATAATCCAATACCCCTAAAGAAAATATTTCAATTTGATTGGCCACCGAAAAACGTAAGTAACTGGATCAAAGAATTTGATTCTGTGATTCTGTGATTCTGTCCCACAAATAAGTTACTTTCCATTCTTGAACTTATTTCCACGGTCATGAGTCATGACCAAACATGGATATATCGAATAATTTCGATAGAATTGATGAGAAATTACAGACAAGCTTTGATAGTAATTTAACTAATTGATGACGATTTTTTTTGATATGCAATTGATGACGATTTTACAATGACCTAATAATAACGGAATAACTATATGAAAGTTTTATTCAAGATAAAACCAGTTAATATATAAGTGTTCACCATACAAAATGATCGATTTTTTTCATCAGTACTATATATGTCGCAGAATAAAAAATAAAGAAATTGACCATGAGGTTAACCAAATTTCATAATTTATAAAAGGGCAATAAATAATATATGGAACTTGAAAAAAGCAATTAAACTGTGTTTTTTTTTTGGCGTTCTTTATATCTAAAATATATTTTAATGGATCATATGTACAAGCCTTCTTCCTCCCAAACATCAACAAGGAAATGCACCATCTCCTGTAACAATATCATCATCATCTATTTAAAGAAAACTTTCTTAGCAACAATGATATATATATACTAGAGTCAAATTCCCATATGAAAATGTTCCAAGGGAGACAAAGAGTCTTCTGCTGTAAAATTAAAATTAAGAGTTATGATGAGCAGAAAACGACTAATTAACCAAATTAATCAAATCACCTTAAGAGGAATTGGTTGAGGAAAAAGCTTGTTTGTGCTCAATAAGCTATCATACGAGTATACGACGAGTTCCAGCTGAAAAATCATCATGAAGTATGAATTAGAAGTTTCATTTTAACATTGAAGAATTTCAGTAAACCAATCCTGTATAAACATAGTTTCAATATTCATAGTTTTTTGTGGTTGTCACCTTATTGCAGGTTCTGGAACTCGACACTGTTGTCTGGTTAAGCATTCACGCCATTGTTGTCTCGTTTGGTTCCACAAAATAAGTCCTTTTATGCAAGGAAATGAATAAGTAGTATCTTTTTTGGTGTATAGAATAACTGAATAAGTAAATGCTACTTGCTTCATAAAAGGAAAATCCTAATTATGAAGAGTAAAGCGAACATGAAATGCATTTTCGTATTAATATTTGTGGTTTTATAAGCATATGCAATTCTCTTTGCACAAAATAAAAATAAAATAAGCACATGCAATTCTTATAACGTATGCAGCCAATCTAGACTTCTATTTTTTTTTTTTGCGTTCTGTGTACTTTTTCTCTCAAATAAAGTACACCTTTAGTATAATTCATTTGGTAATTGTATATGCCAAATGCTAAACGGAAATGAAAATACGAACGCAAACACATAAGTTTTTGGCATCTAAAACAATAGGCCTTAGAACATTCGAAAAGTTACCATGGTTTACAAATTCGGTAGAGTTGCTTGTGCTGCATTGGGGATCAAAAAGCGGGTTTGAAGATTGGGACCTAATCGTGATATTGTGGTCCATATCACATGTACTTGTGCTCCAGAGACCATCTGATGAACCATCATCTTTCTTCACTACCTTTCCTTGGATTTTGAGTCCCTTTGATGGCTCATCGACTTCCACAACTAAAGGTCTTTCTCTATTGCAGCATCCGAAACAGTTTATGCTCTGATCATAAATATACATAAAGATTAACATTTCAGACATCTTTTGCTATGTTCTATTAATATATATGTTTGATCTACGTGAAAAGAAATCAATTTGGTTTTCCCGGTGGCTCACAGTGGTGAGATTTTTGCACTTTGATCTTAGAGATTCCATGAGCCAAAACGGGAGAGCTCGGAAGTAAGCTGCCAGGAATTGGAAGAAAGAGCAACAACGCTTCTTACTAAATCGTGTTTGTGTTTTTATCAAGAATGAATAACAAGAACATATAGCTAGCTAATACATAGGACAAAATCGGGAGAGAGAATTGAGGAAACTCAAAAAAGATTAGCATGGAAGTATAGTAATATGCCTCGTATCGTATGAGAAGCAAACACACTTAATCACAAAAAGATTCCATGCATAGGTTAGATTAACTTACAAGCAAGTAAGGCATAATTACATATTTTTAAGTTGATTTAGTACAAAGTATGTCTCTGGCCTGAAGCACATATATACATTCACATGATTTAATAGAATCTTGAAAGAAATAAAGAAAAAAATCAAACAAACAAACAAAAGTTTATAGACCTCAATCATTATTATGTTGATTTTATATTTCCTCTCTTCTTCAGGTTAGTTACATGTTTACACAACCTTTCTTTTTTCATGCATACTATGATATTTTCGTTTGTTTCTTAACGTAGTTGAAATTAAACAAAATAAGTTGTGGCACATTATAAAATGAGACTTATATATTTATGAATCTATGTGAACTACTGATATATATTGAAAAAAAAGCATGCAACACATAGATAAGTAGATAACTATATTTCTAAGATCCGGTATTATGTTTCTAAATCTCTTTTGGCAACCAAGAAATTTCATGATCTAGACCTGTAATCTCATCAGAAGGAGCTTCTAATCAATCTTTAAGAATTTTTTTCCTTTTGAGTAATTAGTATACCGATAAGCTTTGGCCTTCAACTAGAAATCAAACGAATAACCCAATTTCAGTTTGGTTTATTTCGGTTATTTGTTGGTTTAAAGTTTTTTTTTTACCATGAGCATAACCAGGAGCCAATTGAATGCATGATCTTCTAGTGCAAACTGTAAAGTATAATTATTTCCCTTTCAGCATCAAGTCGTTAAAACATCGGTTTTCACTTTTGACAAGAAAAAAGAGAGTAAAGTTTTTGATTTAAACCCGTCGGTGAGTTAATTTCTCATTAATTGGTGCAGGTCTACGGAATCCATGGAATGAGCTAAGGTGGAGCCACCCGTACCAGATCATTTCCACCCAATTCCCACTAACAACCAGATGGTATTAGATTTGATTCCCCAACTCCTTAAAGACGCATTAATATATTTCCGAAACTACCCTTTATAACGTTAACATTAAAAAGTGACAAAACGAAGTCGTTTCTTTCGAGAAAGCAGTCTGAGACCACCACCACCATGTTCTCCACAGCTTCAGATGCGGCTTTTTGAATACAAATAAAGAGAGAGAAAACAACTGAGAAGAAGAAATACGAGCTGATCATTCTCGGAATCTGGGTTTTTGTGTACCAAGCTACTGATTCGTTGATTTTCATCTTCGTCGTTGTTGCGGAATCGTAAGAGATCAGAAGATGTTTGATGGTCTCCTAGGCCGCGGATTTGCTCCCAAGGGGTTTGTCTTCTTCATCCATCTCTTTTGCTAAGATATTGCTCTCTTATCTTCAATCTACCTTTGTTAATGTTATCTCTGGGTAAATCGATTTTCATTGTGTGATTTTTGATTGGACCAGAAAACCACTGATAAAACTGACTAAGAATCGGATCGATGTTCTTCGGAGGAAGAGAACTGCTACGATCAAGTTTCTGAAGAAAGATTTGGCTGATCTGGTCATTAACGGTCATGACCACAATGCTTTTAGCAGGGTAATTTTTTGTTGTCCTGTTTTGCTTTAAGATTTGAAAAGTAATTTTTGATGATTTTGTATTGTTTTGATACATCTAGGCAGGAGGGCTTCTTGATGAACTAAGGTATCTGTGGAGTCTTGACTTTGTTGAGCAGACCTGTGATTTCGTTTACAAGCAGCTCTCTACCATGCAAAAGACGCCGTAAGTTTTCTATTCAATGCCATTGATATGTTGTTGTATACTTGTATAAGAGATTTCCATGTTAGCCTATTTTTTATTTGTGTAAATGTTTTTTTTTTTGCCATTCTCCTAGATTATTAGGATAATCTTAGTTTATGTTTTTTGCTTGTGTTATTCATGAGTTGTTGTAACCTACTCTGACTAGATGAAAAGTTTTTTTGCACATCTCTGCCACATCAATGTGTTAGGTTTTAAATTGACTATCAGGTGAAAAGACTGAATATCTACAACTATTGTCAGAGTTACCTCATGTTTTGGCATTTTTCTATCCATACTGTTCCTATTTCCTTAGTGATGAGAATTGTGTTCTGTGGCTTAAGGGAACATTCTCAATGATGATTCAAGTGTTTTGTTCTAGGTGGAAACAGGGTTTGATTTATTAGTTGATATGAGTTTTTTTTTATTTCCAGGGAATGTCCAGAAGATTGTCGTGAAGCTGTATCCTCGTTAATGTTTGCAGCCTCGGGATTTTCCGAGTTGCCTGAGCTGCGTGAACTGAGGCAAATGTTTCATGAAAAATACACAGATTCACTTGCATTGTTTGTCAACCAAGAGGTAAAGAGTTTTTCTAGTGTATCTCATCTTGAAATCTTATACAGCATACACGGTTAAGTTAACCACCTGCTTGTTTCTTGTACAGCTTGTTGAGAATATGTCATCAAAGCCATTTTCTCTGGAGCAGAAAGTGAAGTTAATGGAAGATGTTGCATCGGAGTATTCTATTCGTTGGGATTCTAAAGATTTTGAGAAGAGGATTGTGAGACATAATAGTATTTCAGTAAAGGTATGACAATGACTCATTTGTTTTAGGGGACAACTAAACTGAAATATTTGGATAGTGATTGAATTATGATTTTTCTCTTGGACATGAACAGGAGACCCCAAAAAGCACTTACGACAAGTACAAGCCTGTCAACAGAAACATGGCCTTGCCAAAAAGAGAAGAAGAGTTTGAAGGTTCTGAAAATGGGGTTATCTTGAACAGAAAAATGGCTGAGGCATCAGAAAGAAGAGATCCTTTGTTTCAATCTGATAAAGAAAGTTATCAGAATGGTCTCAGAGGAAATCATCATGGGCTAACATCTAAAGAAAGGTCAGATAATGTTCGTCACGCCTCCAGATCCGAAAGCAAGGACAAGAAGGCAGAAAGGAAAGAGTTTTATTTGCATTCTAAGCAAGAACCTGCTAGAGAAAAACATCAACCTATTTTCAACGAAGGTGACACTATAGTGATGAAGGTCAACCGTGAGAATCTCGGTCAAGGCAATGGACATTGGCCTGGTGTAGTTGATGCGCATAAGAAAAACGAGGTTGTTGCCTCAGAAAGGAAAGAGTATTATATGCAATCTAAGCAAGAACCTTCTAGAGAAAGACATCAACCTATTTTTAATGAAGGTGACACTATCGTAATGAAGGTCAAGCATGAGAACCACGTTCAAGGGAATGGACATCAAAATGGTGTAGTTGATCTGCATAAGAAAACAGAGGTTATTGCTTCAGAGAAACTTAAGCCTAGCAGCACCAAAAGAGCTGACAAGTTAGTTATCGGCTTTAAACAAGAGAGTTTCTTTCAAGGGTACAAACATGAGAAAAATGAAGAGCATGCACATCAGAAAGTGGAAGATAATACCTCAAGACCTCCGAAGCCAAGTAGCAAGTCAAAGAGAGCGGAATCTATCGATCCAGGTTCGAGACATCGTAATGATCTGGAGAGTAAAGAAAATGCAGTTCTTGTGGGAAAGAGCACGGAAGAAGATCCATCTGGTGGTAAAGTTAAGGGTGGTATATATGAAAATGATTATGCAAATTCAGCAAGGAAAGTTGAGGAGCGAGAAACAGAGAGAATGAAATCACCCTTCTACAAATCCCTTCCACCTCCGTATGTTAAAAAATCTAGTGCTAAAGCAAGGAATGAAAAAGCTGAAGCTTCAGATAATCCAAAGGCTCGTTTTGATGGTGAAGAAGGAAATCATCCAGACAATGATAAGAATGTTTATGGGGCAGAGAGAGGAAATGAAGCAGGTCATCATGAAGTGAATGACATAGATAATTCATCTCTGAAACGGCGAACAAGCAGAAGAAAACACATTGTAGAATCTGGTGGTGATGATCATACAAGAAGCCGAAGAAGGGAAAACGCAAGGAAAGGCCTTCAAGTCTTAATTGATGAGGATGAGAAGGACAGTGAGGAGAAGATGATGGATAAACTTCTGATGCATTACAGTAAAAAACCTTCAAGTTATGAAAAGGACAATGTGCAACAAGAATCCAAAAGCAGACGTACACATCTTAAAAAAGGTGAATCTGATGAAGAGATGATGATTTATCAACCGGCTCGGTCACGTTCTCTACCCCCTGAACACTTGGCCGGGCCATCTGAACCTGCAAAAACATTTGCCCGTGCGGCCTCGTTTCAGCCAGAACGTTCGAGTGAAGCTAAGCACGTTCACCCCAAGTTACCAAACTATGACGATTTGGCTGCCAGATTTGCAGAGCTTAAAGGAAGGTAAATATATGAACAGATGATGCCTAGAAACATAGAATTAAATATCCTGTTACACATGATCTTACTTCTTGATATAGTACTTGTCCCATATTGCCATGTATGTTGTGTTTGTTATAGTAGTTGAAATTGGGAGAGTGACACATTGTTATGGACCCCAAGAGTTGTTGATCATCTCCTTGTTTTTGGATCATCCTATGAAACCGTTTGAAAACAAGGATCTGATTAGTGATGTATTTGATGATTACCATGATTTTTCAATGACCAGCACTAAGTTTCAAGCTAACATGTACAACCTCTAATTAAATTTACTTCAAGATTACCCTGAAGTGCAAGTTGATTGCCGATAATTACTACGAATATGTTGAGTTTTAAACTTTTTATCTGAATGTCCATGAATCATACTCCCTCCGTATTTTAATAATTGTCGTTTTAGAAATTTTATTTTTTTGAATTGGATGTCGTTTTCAAATTTCAATGCAAAATTTCTTACTTTTTAATGTTTTATGATGTAGAAATTTGAAAACGACATCTAATTCAAAAAAATAAAAATTCTAAAACGACAATTATTAAAATACGGAGGGAGTAATACAGTAATAAAAAAAAACGAAAGTTATAAGGGAAAAATCGATAAACCTCAATTTTAACACTAGCAAAGGAAAAAGTCAACGGGAAACATTTTAAACGCAAAAAGTCAACGTGAACTGCACAGTGAGCAGAAATCCCCAAATTCATTCATAAACCCTAAATTCTTCTTCTCCCGATTATTCCCCAGGAGATATCTTCTCATCTTCATCTTCCTCCTTATACAGTGTGCGATTTGAGAGCTTACACTTTTTTTCTAATCTATCCCTACGATTCATTCTCTCATAAACCCCCGAAAATAAATCGTAGACAACTAGCTCATTAACAGATTTGCGTTAATCTCTAAGTACATCGTGTTAGGAGTAATTAAGTGAAAGACCCCAAATTCGTTTGATCGCTGTGACATAGGAACCACAATTTCGACGTCTCTACGCACTTTCATAGTTTGCTACACTGTCAAAACAAGCCCAGGTGTTTGATAAGCATAAAAATTTGAAATTACTGAAAATGAGTAGATATCTAGCAAGATATTTGGTGTCTAGATGCTTCTCCTCAGTTTCTTCCCGTCCTCTGCACGTTTGCATCGTTGGAAGTGGACCTGCTGGTTTCTATACTGCTGACAAGGTACACTTCTTCTCTCTCTCTCTCTTTTTTTTTTGGTTGGAATATCATCAGATTTCTGCTTGTGTGTAGAGTGATCAGTGTGTATGTGAACCAGATTTTGTGTGTTTAAATCAGCAATGATTTGTCATCGCTGATTTTGTGCAATTAAGAACCTTAACTGGTAATTTGATGGCTGGTAATCAGGTATTGAAGGCGCATGAAGGAGCACATGTAGATATAATCGATCGATTACCTACACCTTTTGGACTTGTTCGGTCTGGTGTTGCGCCTGATCATCCTGAAACTAAGGTACCACTGTTTAGCTTAATCTTGTTTGTTTATAGATAGAGAGACTAGGATGTCCTCCATTGAGCTTAAAATGTCAACCACAATGCTTTCTACAGATTGCCATTAATCAGTTCTCACGTGTGGCGCAACACGACCGTTGCTCTTTTTATGGGAATGTAAAGCTTGGATCAGATTTATTACTCTCTGAGCTGCGGGATTTGTATCATGTGGTATGACTTACCTTAACTATGTATGCTCTTTTATGATTTAGATTAGCAACTTATTAGCTCTAAAGTGTCTCTAACGACGCAGGGACCTATTCGTTTGTTATACTAGTTATTATGTGTGTTCAGGTTGTACTTGCATATGGTGCTGAAAGTGACAAAGATCTTGGCATCCCAGGTGAGGTATGCCAATTGCAAGTTTCGTGTGGTGGAATTAGGTGTTTAAATAGGTTTTGGCATAAAGTTAGTGTATTTTGGTTGCTTATACTTGTTGGGTATTCATTCTGATGTATAAAGTTGACTTTGGTAGAGTTTGAGTGGTATATACTCTGCAAGAGAATTCGTCTGGTGGTATAATGGGCATCCCGACTACAGTAGTTTGAAACCTGACTTGAAAAGGTCCGACACAGCTGTCATTCTTGGACAGGTACTCTAATATATGGTTTGTGATCCTCATTTTGCTAAAGACGCCTTAAATTCTAAGAATCAGATAATTTTACTTTCTTAAATTTACTTTGCGTCGAGCCTATTTGGTTTTGTTTTGCTACCCTTAACCCTGTAACAGGATGTACATATCAATAACAGTATGATACCAAAATTTTCTAGTAAATGCATTTTTCAAAACCTCTCTGACATATAATCCTTCATATCTTAGGGTAATGTAGCTCTAGATGTTGCTCGGATTCTCTTAAGACCGACAACAGAGTTGGCGTCAACTGATATTGCTAGACATGCTTTATCTGCGCTGGAAGAAAGTTCCATAAGGTCCCATTTAACCATTTAACTAGTTAAATCTTGTTCCATTCCATCTTCGTATAGTTGACAACCAACAATAGTCCCTGATACAAAGTTGTAACGTGTTCAGGAAGGTGTATCTCATCGGAAGACGGGGGCCAGTTCAAGCAGCATTGACTGCTAAAGAGCTTCGAGAAGTTCTCGGTATAAATCATATATATGTTTTGATTTTTTTTTTTTTTTTGATAGATCTTACATACGAAATAACATAAGAAAAGCAGTTGTGTATGGGTTTTATAAGAATGTGGTTTGGTGTGATGGGTTTGGGTGTGTGCTGCCATTTTTCAGCTTGCACCCTATATAGGGGGAAGTGTGGTTGAGTGACTTTTGGTTTTTTTATCAATCGGCATTTAACATTCCTTGGATAAATCGGTAGGGGATTCACTGGTCTCTCTAAGTAGCAGCAAAACTATAATTTCAGGATAGGAACAGACCTTGGGTTCTATTGTTTTTCTTACATTTAGTTAAAGTACTTGCTGGACACCTCTATCTTTAATTTTAACTTGTCTACTCTGTTTGATCTGCTGCATATGGACTGCTTTGGTGAATATTTTGCTGCATTAGTTGATACGTGATACTACATAAGATGTTGAATAGCAAAAAATTTACTCCTTTGCCTTAATTTGCTTGTCTTGACCTTCTCAGGTGTGAGATAATAACACACCGTATTGTCTCTGTTTTGTATGATCTTCCTATCTTTTCATTACCTGCATTATCTTTAATACTTTGTTGGTAATTTCTGTTTGCTATTTTCCCATTGATATGAATATAAACGGATATCTTTTTATAATGCAGGGATTAAGAACTTGCAGATTCGAATAAAGGAGACTGACTTGAGTGTAACTCCTGCTGATGAGGTACTTGTGTTACTGATTTCCAATTAAAGTAAGAAGAAACCTTGTTATTTGCATTTTAGTGAAATTGTTTATACCTCCACAAACTATTTCCTGACACACTTCTTTTTTCTCGAAGGAAGAAATGAAAAATAGTAGAGCCAGAAAGAGGATCTATGAATTACTGTCCAAGGCTGCAGCAGCAGCAAGAACATCAGAAGCAGACCCTGATCAACGAGAGCTGCACTTTGTTTTCTTCCGCCAACCTGACCGGTTCTTGGAGTCAGATGAAAGAAGGGGACATGTTTCCGGTGTAAACTTGGAGAAAACCATTCTTGAAAGTAAGTGCACTTGAGGCATGGTATTGTGGTTCTTCTTTAGATTGCTTAGCTTGAGACACTAAAAATGGAATGGTGATTTCTTAGAATACAATAGTGGATTTTGCTAACATTTCATCCATATCTTTTGTAAAGGTGTTGGAAGCGGAAAGCAAATTGCAGTTGGTACAGGAGAGTTCGAGGATATTAACTGCAGGTAATGTGCTCTCTAATGAAAGGTCTTTAGTGCATATCTGTTGTAATTGCTATATCAAGAATTATAACAAATCAAATGAAAGCATGTTCAATTTTGCAGTATAGTGCTGAAGGCCATAGGTTACAAGTCAGTTCCAATCAATGGTTTACCTTTTGATCACAAGAAAGGTGAGTATAATATGAAAGTGTTGTGTGATTAGTGTCAATGAGAAAAAAAATATGAAGTTCTTCTCATTTTTTGTGTCCGCCCCAATTGTTTGTTTCAAGGCGTTGTCCCGAATGTAAGGGGTCGAGTGGTTAGTCACACGTCAGGAGACATATCACTGACTGAACCCGGCTTATACGTATGTGGGTGGCTCAAAAGAGGACCAGTAGGTATAATTGCCACAAACCTTTACTGTGCCGAAGAAACGGTAAGCAACATGCTTGTCCACCCTAAAAATAGAACTGATGCTCTTAAACTGGGAGATTAAAATGTGTTTGTTGCAGGTTGGTAGCATAAGCGAAGACATTGAAGAAGGTGTTTGTAATAGCTCAAAAGCAGGAAGCAAGGGACTGATGCAATTGCTGGAGAAGAGAAAAGTGAAGAAGGTAGAGTTTAGTGGGTGGCAGAAGATTGATGCCAAAGAAAAACAAATGGGGATTGAGAAAAACAAACCCAGAGAAAAATTAGTCACATGGGAGGATCTTTTAGCAGCAGCAGCCACCTAGGGCCTCTTGGGCCATATTTTTTTTTTTCAATTAATAAAATTAATGAGTCATTTTTTTTGTCAGAATCAATGATTTAGTCTAGTAGACGAAAAAAATATTACTTTCCATTTTTTATTTTTTTTCAAATACAAATCTATATTATTTTACATTGGTATTATTATGCTGATTAATATGCTAGTAAAAAGTTTATTCTCATCTAAACAGTAAACAATATACTTAGATGTTTAAGATTTGTTTGTTTGTTATGCAAATATAGATGTTTTATATATATTTTTAATGTGAAATTAAAGCTTAGTTTTCTAATTTAACTATAGTTAATTAAACTTTAAATTAAAAAAAATACTTAGTTTAATTGAATTATCCTAGCAATTGAATGCAAATAAATCACTCTTACAGCTGAAAGAGAAAGCATTAAAGAAAATTTAAAAGATTTATTTCAATAATCTGTTTAGAGTTTCCAGATCATTATTTAAATCAAAAATGACTGTGTATTCTAAAGCTAATATTTTCACATAATTTTAATTTCTCAATACTTATCCGTGTATATTATCAAGATGAAATTTAGTTTTATTAGTCATTTAAATGATAGGATTAAGATTGTGTTGGGAAGGTGGCATCTGTTTCATCTTAGAATTTCGAAATATTGACAAGTAATCAAAAGTATTGTACTACTCTCAACTTCCAACTCAACAATATAAATAGATCTTCAAATCAAGATTAAAATTGTGAGACAATACATTCCTCTTCAACTGATTTCCTCTGTACATGTTCTATTTTTTTTTTAACTATGAAGAATTTTAAAACATTGTTCTCAGTGATTATAATTATATCCTACTATTTGGAATACGGAGAAGGCCAGAGAATTCTAAGCATCAAGGATTTTATAGTTGATACTAATCACACCATCATTGATTATTCTAAAGTAATCCTTTTCTTTAAACTGATATGCAGTTAGATTATCAAAATAAAAGTAATAGTTTCCAATAAGAATATAAAAACTATATCATTTTTTACAGGCGTTTCAAGAAGCATGGAAAGGATTATGCGAAGATGAAACACCCAACGGGTCAGCTTTAGTGATACGAAAGAACGAATCGTACACTTTACAACCATTATTTTTTCGAGGTCCATGCGTAGCTTCTAGCATTCATATTCAGGTATTTTTGAAGATGTAAAGTGATGTATATAAAGATCTTGCAAAAAAAAAAAGCTCTTTGCTTCAACACATGTTTATTTTAACAAGGTTAATTATAAGAAATATTTTATTTTAATGAATAGATAGATCACTATATATATCGAGCCAAACACTTGGTGCACATGGTACATACATAATTCACATGCGTGTATGATTCTTTTTCTTTTTGATAAGATTGATGGAAAACTCGAAGGGCCAAGGAAGCCGATATATTGGAAAAACACAGAAAAAAAGAGTTGGTTAGGTTTCAGGGATGTAGAAGGTCTCGTCATCAACGGCTCAGGAGTTCTTAATCCTCATGGGGAAGCTTGGTGGAAATCTGTTAATCACTCTAAACGACCAACGGTAAGTCAGTCCCAACACAATCCTTTTAGTATATCTTTTACTTTTCTATATATATGAAACCACACAAATTATACAAATGAATTTATTCGTGTATGAACAAGTGCTAACTTTTATAAATAACTTTTCAAGTGACAATATATCAGGGTTATACTAAAGTAAACAAGTGCTAATTTTTCTTAAAATAAATGTATTATCTTAGATGTTTATTATTATGAATATATAATCAATAACTTATAACGTTTTTGCATCTACAGACAATTAGTTTTGACTCCTGCACTGACGTTATATATAATGGACTAACTCAAATAAATAGTGCAAAAAATCACATTTCAATTTATGGTTGCACCAATGCAACTTTATCAAATCTTGATATAAGCGCACCCGAAGACAGTCCAAACACTGATGGTATCAATATTTGTCTTTCACACAAAATCCAAATCTTAGACTCCTCTATTCAAACTGGTAATCTTCGTTCTTCCTTTTGTTTGAATTTAATATACTGTGTTTAGATAGATTAAATTTTGGAAAATGTGCTAAATTTCTTTATGGATGTGTTTCTTACATGTTAGGTGATGATTGTGTTGCAATTATTGGTGGAAGGGGTGGTTCTTCAGATATCAACATTACTGGTGTGGCATGTGGTCCGGGTCACGGTATCAGGTTTGCAGAATATAAAAATCCAAAGAAATTTGAAATCATCAATGTTTTTGTATAGGTGCATGAATCAATTTTACTTAGCAAAAAAAAAAAAAAAAAATGAATCAATTTTTATATTTATACCACAAGTTACTGTTTCAAACTAAACTATTATATTTTTGTTGTATAAAATTATTTTATATGATTTTCTACTAAAATTAAATTGTTTATTATGTCTTAAACTTAAAACAAAATGCAGTATTGGGAGTTTGGGGAAAGATAATGAGACAGATGACATAGTCGAAAACGTGAACGTAAGAAGCTGTAGTTTTACTGGAACTCAAAATGGAGCAAGAATCAAGACTTGGCGTGTAAGTTTTTATTTCTCCATCTTTTTTTTTCTAGCAAAATAATTTATTTCTGTTTAAATATGGTGGAATTAATTTACATAATTTCATAGGGAGGAAAAGGGTTGGCCAAAAATATTTTGTTTGAAAATATTACATTGATGGATGCTGGATACCCCATCATCATCAATCAACATTATTTTGACAAGCGTAATTACCTAAAGGTAATTTTCAAACTTTAATTATTATTTTTATTTGAATATGAAAATCTACAGTATTTATTAGGAATCTATTATATATAAATATATAATTATATTTGTATGTTATGATCCTTATAAATAAATAGTAAATCATTTGCAATTCGTCCTGTAAACCAAAACTTCACCATATGCATATGAATATTTTAATGTACTAACTAATGTATCATACTGCATTGTAATTTAAAGGATTCAATTCTTACTGAATGCAAGCTAATGATATGTTATGAAATTGATAGGAAAATGCAGTGAAAGTGAACAACATAACATTTAGGTACTTTGAAGGGACTAGCTCAAGTGAAATTGCGATAAAGCTCGACTGTGACGAAACAGAAAATTGCCAAAACATCACGATGGAACACATCAACATCACATCTCCAACCCCGGGTAAAAATCTCACTGCATATTGTAAATTCGCCGATGTGTGTAGTTCATTTGTCAACATTGATGTCGACTGTAATACAAATAAGGATCATCAACCTCATATATTGTCTCCTCTTCCATAAAATATCTAGGGCACTCTTTCTTGAAATGTTTATATATAAGAACAAATTATACTGATAATATATAGTTGTGCATGTAACTGAATGTTAAATATTGGAAAAAATAATTGGGAATCAATAATTTAATTAGCCCATTTCAAGAGGGCTACTAAATTTTTGAAATTTTATCTTCAATTATGTGTTTATTTTCACGTGAATGGGTAGAAGTAATCAAGTCATCATGTCATGTAATGATAACGATAATATTTTGTATGTATGTCACTTGAAATTAAATCATAACATATATAATAATAATATTACCTTTTCTCTTTGTTAATAGAGGAAATCAATTAGTCTAGCTAGAATTTGAAACTGGAAGATATTAATGTGACAATAAATAGATAATTTGGATTTGGTTGAACGTTGAATGCATACTTACTAAGTTGAATTAATGCAAAACAAAGAAAGAAAGAAATATGTAGAGTTGAATATTGCAAAACTTTGGCAAGTTATAATCGAAACTCAAAAGTATGTAAGGACACTCAACACAACATCATATCCATACAACTCACAACACACAATATTACTTAATTTTGTACATTTTCTTTCAAAACAATTGGATTTCTTTTATTATGGTTCAAATGGTGAGAATATCTTATCTCTCTCTAACTACGTAACAAAGATTAAAATTGTTTTTTCAACTTTGTTTTTCCAAAAATATAATAACCATGTACTATTATTACTAGGGCTTGGAATTACTCTTCTCGGTAATTCTAATTGCATCGTGCTATTTGCAACACGGAGATGGTCAGCTTAATTTAAGTATTAAGGATTTTCTATCTGATGATAAAAATACAACTGCCGATCATTCTCAGGTAATTGATGTATATATTATTAGATCTAATCATATTTTTAATAAAATAAGTTTCATTAAACAATCAGATTTTCTAATAGGCGTTTAAAAGGGCATGGAAAGCATTATGTGAAGCAAATGGGAAAGGCAAGACAACATCTCTTGTAATACATGCCAACGAAACATATATCATACAACCCCAATTGTTTCAAGGTCCTTGTGCATCTCGTAATCTTCATATTCAGGTATTTATCATCATAAATTTTTAGCTATATTATTGTCACAGAATGATCATCCTTTATAGAAATCTCATTGTTTTGCAAACATACATATATGTGTGATTATATTTGGTTTTGCAAGATTGATGGAAAACTTGAAGCACCAAAGATGGTAAAGGAGTGGGGAAACGACGAAAGTAAATCTTGGTTATGTTTCGAAAACGTGACAGGTCTCGTCCTCAATGGATCTGGTGTCCTCCATCCCCATGGTGAAGCTTGGTGGTCCTCTATTGAACACTCCCACCGACCACGAGTATGTATTTTCTTTGTTTAAGGATTAAAATATATAATAGACTAACAAACAAAGTATATATTTACAATTTACAATTTATTTTGTTTGTGCAGACAATAGGATTTAATGGAAGCAGTAATATTATATATAATGGACTAACTCAAATGAATAGCCCAAAAAATCACATTTCTATTTTAAATTGCACCAACGTAACTTTATCAAATTTTCATCTAATCGCACCTAAAGATAGTCCAAATACTGATGGCATCGATATTGTTCTTTCAAACAATATCCGGATTTTTAACTCATCTATCCAAACCGGTATGTTATGCTCAGTTTTGTTTAATTTAAATATTAATGAAAATGCGTATACATGGATTAATCATGAGAAATTACATAATTCCATTTTTGTGTTATGATTTATTTATTATTAGGTGATGATTGTGTTGCGATTAATGGTGGTTCGTATGATATCAACATAACTCATGTAGCATGTGGTCCAGGTCATGGCATCAGGTTCGCACATCATATACATCTTGAAGGGTTTCCAAATTTAGATTTTTCGTTTGGTTTTTGATAGAATTATACAAATATTTCTAATTATTATTTTGTGTTGCAGAAGTTAGATTGGTTTATTACAAATTCATCTAGGATTATAAATATATATATATATATATATATATATATATATATATATATAATATATGTGATTTTGTACTAATATATTTTTTATACATCTTACGACGATATCTTTCAAATTTCATTGTGAGGTTTTGTTTTGAAAAAATAATTAAATATTAATTGTGTATTTCGTCTTGGAAAAATCCTAAAGTATTGGAAGTTTGGGGAGAGGTGGGGAAAACGATACGGTCGAGAACGTGAAAATAAGACACTGCAGCTTCAATGGAACACAAAATGGAGCAAGAATAAAGACTTGGACTGTAAGAGTTTTTGAAAAATTAAACTTATATACATTCGTCTTTTTTTTGGCAAAATTACCTACGTCTATTTTTACTAATTTATATATAATTTCTTAGGGAGGACAAGGGGTCGCCAAAAATATATTATACGAGAATATAACATTAACAGATGTCAATTACCCTATCATCATCGATCAACATTACTGTAATGGTGGCCACAATTGTACAAGAGAGGTAAAACTTTATATACATATTGTCTTTAGTATTTTGAAACTTTTATGCATATGAAATTAGACATCTGTTTTTTAAATATAATTGTAAAGTTCAGATTTTTAAATAAATTAACACAACTGTTTAAAATTCTACAGGCAACAACTGCTGTGAAAGTGAGCAATGTGACATTTAGATACTTTAAAGGGACATGTGCAAATGATATTGCGATAAAACTAGATTGTGATGAAGTAACGGGTTGTCATGATATCGTGATGGAACACATCAACATCACTTCCTCATCTACGAATACGCTCCTAACCGCATATTGTCAATTTGCGGATGTAGTTAGTCATTTTGTCTCCATGCATATCAAATGTGGTTTCGATGAAGAACCTTTAGTACCAGCTAAACCTCCACGACATGTTGAACCTCCAACGCGGCCGACAAAACCTCCAACCATGTTTCCAAAACCTCTGGCACCAGCTAAACCTCCGGTATACTATGCTAAACCTCCAGCACCGAATGCTCAACCTCTAGCACCGAATGCTCAACCTCCGATGTTGTCTTTTCTTTCGTATCTTATTTAAATATTTATTGTGAAGTTTCTATTGCATTTACTATATCAAAACTGTGTGATGAGATAGTCACTAGAGAATTAACGAAGAAATCTGTAAAACAGATAGTTAATACACTAAAAGTTTATACATTCACAAACATTTTGAGGTTTTTCTTCTTTGTTCATTTGATGTTTGCATGCATTTCTATTATGCAAAATAGCTTATGGAATTTTTATAAAACATGTACGAATATTTCAAAAAGGTTCAGTTTGAACTTTTCTCTCATAAAAACATGTAAGCAAAAAAAATAGACTTGCATGTGAAACAACTGAGGCCATTCCCTTTCACACATTCTTTTTTTTTTTTTTTTTTTTTTCCTTTCACACATTCATTAGAAGACAACAAGTTTTCTTAGTTTCTGTTTTTTTTTTGTTAAAGAAAAAGGAAAAAATTCTCAGTCTTCATGACAAAGATTATCAAGGCATATATATCCATGTCGTACTGCAAATGAATCGTGCTAGTACTATGGACTTATTTTCGGGTCATAGTCTTCAAGATATGAGAAGCTTGACTCATGCGATTTTCTTTCAGAGAAACTCACCGTTTTAGTTTAAAAATGAAATAAAACATAATATCATGTGATACTTTTAGTAATTTAATTTATACTTTTACTGTTATTTTGGAATTTTCAAATATATACATAGATTTTACGGAATATCTATCTTTTTCAATTTTTATGTAAGCCACGGTTCTCCATTTTAAAAGGTCGAAGAGAGTTTTCTCTATTTCCCATTTTCTAGTGATCTTAACAAAACTGTTGTAATCTCTACTTTCTCATTTTATCTTTCATTGTATGACGTAACAGTCATAGCTATGTACTTTTCAATTTGTGCATTTTCAATAGAATACCCTTTTATCGAAAATGTATATTATTTTTATATATAAGCTAAGCCACAACCCACAAGTAATTAAACTACTAAAATATATTTTAGGATATCAATTCAAAAATTTAAAAATCCTGGTGGATAGGTTTTTAAGACATTGACCAATAAATGGTATATACAATGCGTTGACTACTAGCTAAATATTAAGAAAAATTGTAAACCCATTACCATAAAGGCATAAATATATAGTAACTGTTAAATTTTATTCAAATTCATTTACTTCTTTAACAAAGAAAAAAAGAGTCAAATTAATTTGTTTTCGAAAATTTGCAAGTAATCAAATGTATATATTTATCAACTCTACGTATATATATACATCTTACAACACACACTATTAACACTACATTTACTAAGAAAAATAACATACTCTATATTTTCATTGATTAATATAAAAATGGTGAGAAGATAAAATTCGCATTTTAGTTGATTATTTTTATCCCATTGTTTCAGGAATTTTGTTCAAATATATATATGATCACTACTTTTATTTTTACCAGGGTTTTGAGATACTCCTCTCAGTGCTTCTAATTGCATCATACCATTTACAGTACGGAAATGGTCGGATGATTCTAACCATGAAAGATTTTATATCTGATTCTAACTCTACAAATGTTGATCATTCTCAGGTAACTATCTATACAAGTTTATTTATTTTTATCTGGATGATCAATAAATATATTATATTTTCCAATTAAAATTGAATCATTGCTTAATAATATTTTCGAAATAGGCATTTCAAAACGCATGGAGAGCGTTATGTGGAGGCAAAGGGAAAGGTAGAGCAGCCTCGTTTGTAATACATGCCCATGAAACATATACCATACAACCACAATTGTTGCAAGGTCCTTGCATATCTCCTAATATTCAGATTCAGGTATTTCATACAAAGGATGTTGTGGATCATGTCATTTATTTGCATGTAACCTCTTTGCTTAATTATATGTTCACATTCATGATTAAATCGATGACGACACCAAACCAAATGATTGGTACAAATAAAAATATAAGATGTTATTAGTTTCGTGTACAATACATCAAAGCGAAATCATAATTAAAAATCATAATTAAAAATCAAAACGAACCAAAATTCATCAAAGCGAAATCGAATCTCCTGACTCGATCGGTAAACTTTTTTGGTACTGGGGAATGATTAATTTATTAGCTAGTTAGAATGTGGCAGAAAATCATCATTTCCGCAAAGTTTCAAGAAATTTCATCATTTTGCAAACCTCTCATATACCATGTTATTTTTCCTTGGACAAGATTGATGGAACAATTGAAGCCCCGAAGATGGCAAAAGACTGGGGAACAAGTGAGTGTTGGTTATGTTTTGAGAAGGTGACAGGTCTCGTTCTCACTGGATCCGGTGTCCTCAATACCCATGGAGAAAACTGGTGGTCTTCTGTTGGTTTCTCCTCTCGACCAGAGGTGCGTTGAACAACATGATTTTAAAGTATGCATTATTAGAACATTTCTTTTCTTTGAAGATTTTAAGAACATATCTATATATATACACGCAAATATATTGCTAATATTAATTTACGATTTATTTTTTGCTAATTGTGCAGGCAGTAAGATTTTTTGATTGCCATAACATTTTGTATAATGGATTAACTCAGATCAATAGTCCAAGGAATCACATATCGATGTTTGATTGCACCAACGCAACTTTATCAAATCTTCATCTAAATGCCCCTGAAAATAGTCCAAATACTGATGGCATTGATATCTCTCATTCACAGAATATCCAAGTTTTGAGCTCGACAATCAAAACCGGTATTACCATTTTTCTTAGTTAAACGAAAATTAGACTATGCCATATACAGATTGATCACGAGAAAGATTACAATATTTTCTTTTGTGATATGTATGGTTTTCTACCTATTAGGTGATGACTGTGTTGCAATCAAAGGTGCTTCATTCGATATTAACATAACTTATGTGACATGTGGTCCTGGTCATGGCATAAGGTTCGCACATATAATATTTTTAAATATATATGCTTTTACTATCAATTCTTGATCAATGTGTGACAAAACAGTATCGGAAGTTTGGGGCAAGGAGGGGCATCTGAGGAAGTACAAAATGTGAATGTCAGACATTGCACCTTCAGTGGAACACAAAATGGTGCAAGAATCAAGACTTGGCCTGTAAGTTGTTTTCTGTGTGTTTGTTAATTAAACATACCATAATATAAAAACATATATCATGTATTTGGACGTTACATAATTTTTCAGGGAGGACGAGGGTTTGTCAAAAATATTTTGTACGAAGATATTACTCTGATAAATGCCAACTTCCCCATCATCATCGATCAACAATATCATCAATCATCAGAGGTAATATTTTTTAAATTTACAGTCATATTTTAATATATGAATATGTTTGACCACAAAAAAAAATTATATATATGAAGTGATATTATTTTTATTTCAAAATATCATACTCATAAAAGAAGATACATAATTGAATGTAACTAAAGCTGAAATATGCTTCAACCTTGGTATTTTGAAAATTTAAGGAGATGCTAAATTTCACGTATTTTTTAGATTTGAGTATAGGAAGCAAATAACAAACATATGTAGTGTTCTTTCAGGCTACTGCTGTGAAAGTGAGCGACGTGACGTTTAAATCTTTCAAAGGGACATCTGCCGATGCTACTGCAATAAAACTAGATTGTGACCCGACAACAGGTTGTGATAACATCGTGATGGACCACATCAATATCGTTTCTTCATCTCCGAGAACGCCACTCACCTCGTACTGCAAATTTGCGCATGTAATTAGTCGCGTTGTCTCCATTCACATCGACTGTGATTTTCGTAATGAAGATTCTCAACCTGCGTCATCGCATCCTCAACCTTCCGCACCATATGCTATATCCCCGACACCGCATACTCAGCCTCCAGCACCGACTACTCAACCTCCACTGTCCTTTCCTTTCTATACAAATTTTAATGCCTTCTTATGAAGTTTGGGTCGTATCTACCAGATTTATTATAGCTATATTGTGATGAATTATGTCACTATTAATTTATTAAAATAAAAAGGATTCGGAGGAAGTTTTAACTTATTTCAATAGTCATCTTGTTTCGTGATGTTAGCAGCAACACACGCTAAGAAGCATACAAAATTATCTTTTACGTATTTTTATAACCAAAGATGATCGAGTCGCAGCAGGTTGTGATTCATATTGCCTTCATTGTAAGGGTGTTGCGGTGTTATATAATTAGTATGCTATGTATATTGTATACGTAAAATGTATTTATTAATCTCCTAATTAATGACTAGATTAGGAGGTTATGAGTTATCAATAACGGTTTCAGCACAGAGACATTGATTACCGAACGTCTAGGTTAGAAGTGAGCCAATTGTCCTGAAAATAATTGTATGTGAGTATGTGACTCACACGGTCTACGCTCACAATGAAAATATTATTGTAAAGAATAAGTTTCGTTGTTACTCTCAATTTCTTGTTTTTTTTTCTGACAAAGTTGGCAAAATTCTTCATTATCTGTTTCCATCACTAAACCTAAACAGTCAATAGATATGTATTTAATGTCAAATGTTTAAACCTAACCGTCTAGAGTTATGCAATTAATGTGAGGCGAGACTAGGAAACTTAACGTGAATAATTAGGCCAAATGTTCGAACAAAAAAAAACCTATATGATTATTAAGGAAAAAGATAAATTTTCACTCTAGTAATAACTTTTACATGTAATGTTGACTAGTAAGGAATTAAGGATTGTTAAAGGTATTGCCCAAAAAAAGAAGGGATTGTTAAAGGTAAGTTTTTAATATATATTTACAACACCAATACACCATTGACTACTAATAAGATTAAAATAAATAGCTAATCTAAACAAGTAATTTAATTCATATTGAATTAATATTCACAAACTGCACCAACCTATCAAAATTAGTCAAGTGGTTGACCAATGATTTATTTGATATTTTTGTACTAAATAGTCAATATAATGTGATTTTCAAATTATGCTAATTAACAGAGACAAACTTATCGGATATTTATTGTGTTTCCATTTACTGCAAAGAATTAAAATTCTTCAATCCTAATTTCCTAAATGATGAATAATCATTTATAATAGAGTAACAAATGAAAAATGTCTCCCTACCAAAAAAAACAAAAAAAAAAACAAATGAATTATGTCCTTTAAATAATGTTACCGACGGGCGACCAAAAAAGAAATGTAAAGTTACCCGACGAAAAAAGAATGTTTTAATTATAAACTAGAAAAAGGTAAACATTTTATACAATAAAAGGCAGTAATTTAACATATTAAGGCAAGTGAGAAAAAAAAAAAAAAAAAAAAGTTAGCGGGCCTATAGCTAAGCCCATAATCAATATAAAAAAAAAAACTTTAGGCCACGTAGCAGAGGCATAGCGCACAGTCACGCCAACCCTCTCGCTACATTAGACTGACCAAAGTCTCTCTAAAAACACAACACACTGCTGCGCCTTTTATCCTGCATCCCTCACACGACACTATCCTGCGCACCACCGTCCTCCTCCTCCGTTCTCCTCCTCCGTTCTCCTCCTCCGCCACGATGGGAAAAGGCGGTGCGCTTAGCGATGGAGTCATCAAGAAGATCCTCCTCTCCTACACCTACGTCGCGATCTGGATCTTCCTCAGCTTCACCGTCATCGTCTACAACAAATACATCCTCGACAAGAAGATGTACAATTGGCCTTTTCCGATCACACTCACCATGATCCACATGGCTTTTTGCTCTTCCCTCGCCGTCATCCTCATCAAAGTCTTCAAAATCGTTGAGCCTGTTTCAATGTCACGAGAGACTTACATCAGATCTGTAGTCCCGATCGGTGCTTTGTACTCGCTCTCTCTCTGGCTCTCCAATTCCGCTTACATTTACCTCTCCGTCTCCTTCATTCAGATGCTTAAAGCCCTAATGCCTGTCGCTGTTTACTCAATCGGAGTCCTTCTTAAGAAAGAATCTTTCAAATCGGAGACGATGACTAACATGCTCTCGATCTCTTTCGGTGTCGCGATTGCTGCTTACGGTGAGGCTAAATTCGATACCTGGGGAGTGATGCTTCAGCTTGGTGCCGTAGCTTTTGAGGCAACGAGGTTGGTTTTGATTCAGATCTTGCTCACTTCTAAAGGAATCAATCTTAATCCAATCACTTCCTTGTACTACGTTGCTCCTTGTTGTTTGGTGTTCCTGTTTTTCCCTTGGATCTTTGTTGAACTCCCGATTCTTAAGGAATCATCGAGTTTCCACTTCGATTTCGTGATTTTCGGGACTAATTCCGTATGTGCATTTGCTTTGAACCTCGCTGTGTTCCTTCTCGTTGGAAAAACCTCGGCTTTAACAATGAATGTTGCTGGTGTGGTTAAGGATTGGCTTTTGATTGCCTTCTCTTGGTCTGTGATTAAAGATACGGTTACTCCGCTTAATCTCTTCGGTTACGGGCTTGCGTTCTTGGGTGTTGCCTATTACAATCACTGCAAGTTGCAGGCTTTGAAGGCTAAAGATGCTCAGAAGAAGGTTCAGCAATCTGATGAAGAAGCTGCTGGGAAGCTTTTGGAAGAGAGGGAAAGTGAAGCTGCTGCGAAACGGGATGAAACCGAAGACTGATTGATTGATGAATGGTGATCATAGGAAAAGGGTTGTGAATCTGATGGATGTGTGGAATTCAGAGGAATAAGATTTGAAGGGTTAGGATGATTTTGGCAGCTTTGGAGGGAAATCTTCAGCAGGATTTTGCGCATCATCGTCGGTTCACTGCTTTGCTTAGGTATGATCGTCTTCGTCTAGTCAATCTCTGGTTTTAAGTTTTAGTTGCTATCCATTACTTTTAAGTTATGGCTTATTATATTTACATAGTGGATTTGATGGTACAAGGATTTTAGAAGTTGTTATGTCTTGTGATGCTTTACAATGTACCCACACGAATCTTGTGTTCTATGGAGTTTTCTTTGTTTCTTATAAATCTATTTCGGTTTACTTTATAATGCCATTGAGATCCTGTTTGGTTCGTAGTTATTATCAAGATAAAGATGTTAAATGCTTGGTGGTGTCATACATAAAACTGAACCGTTTGTGTCATTAAACAAACATGTTTTTTGTTTTTTTTTTGTGTGTGCACACTAACATGTTTACACTTACAAACATATCATAGAGCTCATACTTGAAATTTGAGTTGAAAATGATTATGTACTTGTATCCACAAACTCAATACTATATAGGTTGTTCACTTTTCACCATATCTAAAATATCAAATTTAAAGCTCAATCTTTGGCTTTCGGATTAGAAACCTTTTCCCATCAATTAAAATCTAAAACATGCTCTTCATGTCAGCAACTGTTTGAGTTGCCTCCGACTCCGACATACATATATATTCGAACAACAATCGTGTTGAGTTTTGTGATGAGCAAGATCTGAAGTGGGCTTTTAAGCCCAACCCCATTTTCGTCAAAGAATATTTGTCCAGTCCACGAACTCGCCGAAAAACTTCCCATGTTTTGCATTGTTACAATTGTGGCATAGGGAATAGTATTTTTAAATAATTTGAAATTGTACATTACAGTTGCAATCGAATTATTTATTTTTGAATTTAGCTGGATTGAGTTTAGGTTAAAGGTTTGTTCACATGTGAAAACTGCAAAACCGAGACACTTCTTATACGGCTCTACTACATTTTTTTGTCGGCAATTACTTCGTGGGTGTGCATTTCCCAATTTTAGAAATATTAATATCATAAGTTCATAACAATAAAATACAGTGAAACTTTATTTTTTATCTGAATGGAAATAAAAAATCTAAGCGCGCAGTCCACTGACTCACCTACCCACCCACCCACCCAAAAAGGGCAAAAAACTAGCAGACTGGTTAAAACCCTAAAAGCTCAACGAAAGAGACGACCCATTGACCCACTGAGAGAGACGTAACAGATTCTCTCTCTCACTCTTTCGTTCTCTACACACGATTCTCGTCATACCCATCTTCGGAAATTCCCTTTCTTTCTACAAAGTATCTTCCTTTTTTAGGGCACTTTCAAACGAAGATGAGTGGCCGTAAATCGTGATCATCAGTCTCTGTTAGCTGTAGCCGCAAAAACAAGATCTTTATCAGAAGCTTCTGACTGGGTGGGCATGGGGAGAACCGGAATCCAGTTGTTCGACGATTCGAGGAATGGGTTTTTCTCCGTTTCCGATTTAGGATTCGATTCGAGCCTAAACAGCTCTAATTACCACCCAATTGGTGGGTTATTCGCCAGCGTTAATCAAACTACTCCATTCGCATCCCTCTCGTCTCCGGATCCTTCCCAAAGAGGCAACAACAGCTTCTCTGCCCAGCTCAATGATCTCTACACTAAGTATATGCCGGGAAAAGAGGAGGAGGGAGACGAAGTTAATGGCGAGAAGAGGAAGAAGAAGAAAGATGGGCTCAAACTGAAGGTAAAGATTGCTAATCCTTCATTGCGGCGGCTATTAAGCGGAGCTGTAGCTGGAGCAGTGTCAAGAACGGCTGTTGCGCCGTTGGAGACAATCAGGACGCATCTAATGGTAGGAAGTGGAGGAAACTCCAGCACTGAAGTTTTTGGTGATATCATGAAGCATGAAGGTTGGACTGGTCTCTTCAGGGGTAATTTGGTCAATGTCATTCGTGTCGCACCTGCTCGAGCTGTCGAGGTACCACAATGATAATCCGAGCCAACATGTCTCTATGTTTAGAAATGAAATATACAGATTCAGGAAGTTTCTGACTGTTGTACTAATATCTGGTTGGGTTTTATCTGTGAAAAGTCTTGTGTTGGTTGAAATTTTCTTATGCCAAAATGATGAGACTTTGGTGCTCTGTTTAAAAAACTCAACTTTCTTTGTTTCCAATGCTTGTATGTACAGCTTTTTGTATTCGAGACAGTAAACAAGAAATTGTCACCACAACATGGAGAGGAATCGAAAATCCCAATTCCAGCTTCATTACTCGCTGGTGCCTGTGCTGGAGTTAGCCAGACCCTATTGACATACCCTCTTGAACTAGTCAAGACTCGCCTTACAATTCAGGTTTGCTCCTCAACCCTTCTAAAAATAAGCCAGTTGATCCATTACACTGTAATAGGTGATATCACTCCCTTGTAGCTGTAGGATTTGTGGTCTTAAAACAAGTAATAGCAGGTCTACACAGTTATTGCTCAGTAATGGGTCTTCCAAACTTATTGCAGAGAGGTGTTTACAAAGGGATTTTCGATGCGTTTCTCAAAATTATTCGCGAGGAAGGACCCACAGAACTCTACAGGGGTCTTGCTCCTAGCCTTATTGGAGTTGTTCCATACGCAGCTACAAATTACTTTGCATACGATTCTTTGAGAAAAGCATACCGGAGTTTTTCAAAGCAGGAGAAGATTGGTAACATTGAGACTCTTTTGATAGGTTCTTTAGCGGGTGCACTATCAAGCACCGCGACTTTCCCTCTTGAAGTGGCCCGGAAGCATATGCAAGTGGGAGCGGTTAGCGGGAGAGTTGTGTACAAGAACATGTTGCATGCTCTGGTGACCATACTTGAGCGTGAAGGTATTCTCGGTTGGTACAAAGGGCTTGGACCGAGTTGCTTGAAGTTGGTTCCGGCTGCTGGAATCTCCTTCATGTGTTATGAGGCTTGCAAGAAGATACTCATCGAGAACAACCAAGAAGCCTGATTTTGGAATTGTATGGACTCAAGGCAATTTTAAGGGTTAATCAAAGAAACACATTGTGGATACTAATTGGGTTCATAGTTCTGACTTTTTACGCCACTTGAGATTTCACAAATTAGTGTTGAGGGGATTAAAAGATTCATTCTACCTTTTTTTTGAACTTTATGCTGGATTTCTGATTGATCTGATTCTGATTCAAATAAGACTTTACACAATATCTCTTCATACATGTAACTTTACTGATTAAGTCCCATAATGACAAAGATTTTGTTAAAGCAAAAACAAATGTCATTCTATTTGTACTAATGGGTGAGACAAAACAAGAGGACAAATTCACCCGAAGACATCAACACTCACACCATCATATCCATTGATGATCCTGAATACATGAAAACCTGAAGCGAAACACAAAACAGAGCCCTCAAGAACTACTTTTGCTCTAGTTTTCGGTATTAGTAGCTTCTTCTTGTGAAGCAGCAAAAAAATCATACAGTAAAAAGAGGACAATATCTGAGGTATAATTGTTGTCGACTGTATAGTCTCCACGGCAAACTAAGTGTGTTTACATTTGCAAATGCCTTTGGCTTTGGTTTCTGAACAGGTCTTCCAATCTCCAGAATCAAGTCCACCATTGAAGTCATAATGCCTGACCATTGGACCAATGTAGAAAGTTTAAGCACTTAACGTTTTGGTGATCAAAGACTGACATTAATAGAAACATGTGAAGAAAACTATAAACTACCTCTTCTCGACTGCGAGTCCATTGCTCTTGAGAATTTCAGCAATGGTGACATTTGTGGCAATTGCTGAAGATAGAAAGAAACCAAACGTCACACTACTTAAATTATTAGCTGAGGTTTTTTTATATAATCTATATTTATCTAACTTATCAACTCTTGCGATAAAACTTTTGTAGTAAAGTGACAAGCTTGGCATATAAACTCCAAATTTTAGACAAAAAAAGAACTCCGATACCTTTAGGACAACAACAAAGCTCCAACATTACATAAGTGATAAGTGTGAGTCTAACAAGCTTTAAATAAAATAAATATAAAAAAGAATAACAAATCCTTTTTGTAGACTATGTATCATTTGGGTCCACATCTTCTTCCCCACTGGAAAATCATTACAACAGTGTTACGAACAATTTCAGCTCTCTGGCTACTCGAAGAAAGCTAATCTTGGACATGGAATCACCATAACTGCCCAGTTCACCGGGGTTTGAGGGGTTTAGAGGATTTGGAATGTCCCATTGCGTGTTTTTGATATATGCACACACAAGTGTATAAATAGGGTCTAAAAGACACCTCCTTTGCCATTGAAGTTGTTGGCATTGGGATTGGCATCGACGAAGGGATTGATCCTGACCCAAAGCAACGAGAAGATGGAGGCCAGAAGAACAGACCAGACAATGACGATGGTTGGTGTTCGGTTTTGTCTTCCCAACAGACCTTTCAAGAAAGGGTAGAGATGGGCAATAACCCATAAGGCGAAGAAGAGCTTCCCAAAGAGAGGACCCCACGATTGGTACCCGCTGTTTACAGCATAAGAGACACCAGCCACAATGCCTATGAGGTTCACAAGTAGGACGGTGGTTGGTGGAATGAGAAGAGCTGTCCATTTGAAGATGTAGAGCTCTGCAAAATCCCCATCTTCGTCTGAGGCTTTGGATGTAACGGTGAAGTTGGTGTCGATACCAGCAAGAACCTTAAGTAGACCTTGGAAGACTGCAAAAAGATGGGCGGATGTGCCACCAATGACCCAGAACTGCTCGTTCCTCCACCAATCCTCAATGCTCACACCGCTCCATCTCAGCTCTAGGATTCCAGTCACAGCAATTGAGATGAAGAGTAGAATGAACCAAATACTCGCGTAGTTGCTTATCTGCAACAATGTTGTTATAGATTTTAAAAACGAGATGATGAAGATTGAAAAAAATAATGCATTTACAAAATGGGATTCAATAGTAAATAGAAGTGTGGTCAGTTTTACGAACCTCGGGTATGATGAATCTGTCGGTGATGAGGCAAAAAGCGGGAAGGATACAATACGCAATAAGAGGGATAGATGTAATAGGGTAGACGATGGTGTTGATATAAGCAATCCTCTCCAAAAGTCTCAACCTTCCATGGTACCCATACCAGATAGGACAATGTCTGCTAAGAAGAATCTCGATAGATCCCAATGCCCATCGAAGAACTTGGTTCAAACGATCAGAAAGATTGATTGGTGCAGATCCCTTGAATGCAGGGCGTGGAGGATTGCAGTAGATCGATATCCAACCCCGGGCATGCATCTTGAACCCAGTAAGAATATCTTCCGTCACGGAACCATAGATCCAACCAATCTAACAAAAGTGCCATATAAGATGTCATCAAACAAGTAAGAAAGAGAACATAAGAGTCTGTAGCTGCATTAAAAAACTGACCTCTTTGCCCCATTCAGTCTTATCCTCGTAACCACAGCTTATAACATGAATAGCCTCCTTCAGAAGAGTAGCGGGATTGGTTGTTGGTGGAATGCCGCCTTGTTCCATGAAGGTTGCCGCAATAAATACAGGTGACTGACCAAAACGCTTCTCTACACTCTTCTGGGACATTAGAATGGACCTCTCATCATCATAACCTGCATAAAAAAAGGATTGTAAGATTTTACCATCACATAAACCATTACATAAAGGAGTGATGTTATTACACTATAAGCTCAATCAAACCTTCAAAACCCTCATCGATGTCCTCCATATTGAAAAGTGGAGCATTGGAGTCACTTCTGTTGATGCCTCTTCTCTTTTCATAGTTATACTTCTTGCTACTCTTTCCTTTCTTTCTTGACCCGCAACAGCTCTTCACAATAATATTTGGTTCAAGATCTTCCTCCGTCAAAACAGGATCATACCCATATAGAGCCTGCCTATTAAAACAACAACCAGTACCCACATATACTGGACCCTGGATACCATCCAAGCCCTTCATGTTAATCTGCCCAAGAGAACAAATATCCAAGTCAGCCCATAGAATGAGTAAATCCAACAAAAATATGAACAAAAGAGAAACAAAAGACAGTGTGTGTGTGAATGGGGAAGTGAAACTCACATCGAAAAAGACTATATTCCTGTTGGCATATCGATCGTGCAAATCAATACCGTCAAAACGTTGTGGGAACTGGACATAGCAGCACTTCTTTCCAATAGCAGGGTCCATCATGAAACACATAGCTTCTTTAATAGCCTTACTGTTATTAAAGTAATGATCACAATCCACGTTCAAAAGATATGCTCCATTGGTAAGAACAGCAGAAACACGGATCTGTCAATGTAAAGAGATGCTAAATTAGGAGAGAACACATTTACTAGAAAGAAGAATGTGAAGCAACTGCTACACAAGGAGATCGTTTCTTAGGTAATAAGATTTTGAAAGTTAACAAACCAATGCATTCATAGCTCCAGCCTTTTTGTGATGTTGAAATCCAGGACGCTTTTCACGAGAAACATAGATGAGTCTAGGCAGCTCATTTCCATCGGTATCCAGACCCCCACTATGGCCTAAGAACACCTGAAATTGAAACAAAACGATGTCAAATTGTTTCCTTTTCGTTACTCTCTCTGTCACAATCAAGGGATTGCCTCACTGTACCTGTATCATTCCAGGATGATCTCTAGTGTTGTTACCAGGCCAGGGAGTACCATCCTGCATTGTCCAGCCTTCTTCAGGGATTTTCTGTGCTTTGGCAACAAGAGCATTTATCCTCACTTTAAACTCTTCATACTCTCTCTGTCAATACAAACCAAAGAAAAAGTGAGTCAATCTCTAATTTGTCGTATGGATGAGAAGCAGGTGAACTTTTCAAATGACCTTCATAGCTCGTCGCTCTTTAACAAAAGAAGGTTGGATCTTGTCCTTCAAGTAATCTATCTTCTGGGCAAAATAGAATTCAGGGGCCCTAGGTTCAATGTTGAATTTCTTGCAAAACGGTACCCATTTCTTGGCGAACTCAGCGGTTTCAGAAAGGGATTCAAAGGTCAGCATAGCTGAACCATCATCTGAAACATAACAGGCTACTTTATCTACTGGGTAGTCCACAGCAAGAATCGAGAGAACTGTGTTTGCTGTAACAAGGGGAGGCTCTTTCAATGGATCCACTGTACTAACAAACACATCAACAGGAACGAGCTGTGATGGTTCACCATCTCGATCATATCTACATTTAGAAACCAAAATCAAACCATCAAATATAATCAGTATACTAGCTAAGCTTCACATTTTAAGTAATTCACACATGGTTTCCTACTAAATTTCAAGATTTACAATCACAATCTTCTTACGATATATAATCAAAATCCAGAGGTAGATATGCACCATTGTCTAAATTGAAATTAAATTTACAGGGGAAAAAGGCAACTATCGAAAACCGTGGTAGAATATATCAACTTAATACAAAAAGAGAGATGAGAGTAGGGGGTGTATAAACTTAAAGACCAACCTTATAGCGAGACGGTCAAGATAAGTCTCCCTGTTAATGGGGTACCATTTGGGAAACTGATCAAGAAGCCAAGAAAATGCAAACCAGATCTCACAGATAACCGAGGTCAACCACAAAGGATATGCATTTTTCACAGGGTGAGTTGTACGATATTGCAAGAAGAAACACAAGATGATAAGACGGAGAATAATCACAACCCGGTAAGGGGTTAGGCGAGAAGATGGGATAGGCACCACGCGACTCATAGGAAGACGCGTATCATCAGCCCTGTAAGTACGAGAACCAATAATTGAGTGGAAGGAAACAAACTAACAAAAAACTCAAATTTGAATAAGATTATAAGAATGTCTATCAATACATAATCAAAAACCAAGAGTGGTTATTAGCATCACGGCCAAGAGCTATTTGAGTTGGACAATAAAGATATTGGTCTAGTACTTCAACTTACATTTGGAGTTCTTCGCCATTGGAACCAGTCCCTTCAATTTCTCCTCCTTTCCCTTCATGGTATTTACCAGTCATCTGTAACATATTCTTCTCCTGCTTCAGCTTCCAGCCTTCAACTCTTTCTTTCCAGTCAACATTTCCAAGCCCATAAGAGTTCAAGTCTTTTGACGGGTCCACGATTCTTACAGGGACTGCAATTTTTAGCGGGAGCTATCAGTTACGGTACACAAAAATATGTATTGTAAAATGAACAGAAATGACATCTAGTGAAGGCCACGTGCACAAAGAAAAAATATATCAATACCAGGTTGCCGTGGGTCAATATATGGAGATGAAATAGCATTCCTGTCAGAAGGACCCAAAGGACCTGATGTAGTTCTCACGGATTGTGTATCAGGCGTGCGAATCTCCCCAGAAACCTGTGTACAGCAAAAGGTCAAGGGAAGACCATGTACTATCAGAAAACTTTGCTGTTAAGATTTGTTCACATTTAACATTAATTTGAAAAGTAAGTAAAAGATGTCCAATCTAGGGATTTCTGGAGTAATACAAACCAGTCTAGAGTCCAAAGAGAAAATGTAGGTCCTACCGTATGGCCGTGGGTGAGAAGAGGAATTGGTTGAGATTCATGTCTAGAGGACGAAGAAAACTCTTCACCATGGCGTTGGTGTCTCGCCTTGTTAGCTCCCTGGGCGTAATTGAACTCATTCTCGATATCATCAACATCATCCTCATCTTCATCTCCTTCAACACGAGGACTCCCTGTAAAATTCGAAAATTGTTCAACACTTCAGCAATGAAACAACACAGAAAATCCATACATAGCAATTGCCAACAAAAAAAAAGACTACTGACCCCTGTGTCGTCTGAATCTAGTCTTGCATTGTGGGCAGCACTGAGTTCCATCTTTTCTCTCGTACTCATAGCAAGGCCGACACACAGGGAAGGCACATTCATTACAAGCGACAAATACATCTCCAGTCTCAGCGAGTCCAACATCATCACCACAGATCTGACATATCTGGCCATTCATATTCTTCAAAGGTTTGGTCTGCAGTTTGACCAACATTGCATCATTGTTAGTCATTGAGTATTATAAACTACAGGAACAGATCAGCAAGGATCTAAATCAAAACAATCAATGCCGATCTCAATTAAGGCGAGTCACAGTCATGGCAATGTGTCCCATGCAGGAACTAACGAGATTTAGTGGCGCTAAATCTCAATAAGTAAAGTTATAAGCTTTGACAGTCAAAGATTTAGCTAAGGAAAGCTAACGAACTGATCCACCGACACTTTCCATAAGAGATTTTATTTTTGATAGATGCGGCAATAATTGATAGATCAAAACAATTGAAGTATTGGAGCAGAAAAGTTTCCAATTTCAGACACTTGATCAACTGACACTAACTAACTACACACTCAAAGGAAGTGTAATCTGAGTTTACATGATCCAATTATGGATCCAAAAGAGACAAGATTTAGAAACAGATAAATATAGATGAGATCTAAATATCAAAAATTGTAAGAACGAAAAACAAAACAAAAAAAAAACCGGAGAAAGGGAAGATGAACAGACCCCGCCATCAGATTCATGTCGGATCCGAACAAGCTCGTTTCTCCGGTAGGATCCAGCAACCAAGCCGGCACTGGCCTCCATCGCAGCCACCGACACACAGAGAAAGAGAGAGATTCACAAGTTCAAAATTGGGAAATTCGTAGCCGATTCAATACGGCATCTCCAAAACCCCAAATCTACTGAAAAAGATGTTCACACTCTCTCTCTCTCTCTCTCTCTCTCTCTCTTTGATCTCTCAAAGCTTCTTCTTCAAATCTGCTTTTGCCTATTATATCGCAGTGTGGTGTGTGTTTTCTTTTTTTATTTCTTAATTTGTTAAATGACAAGTAGATGATATACTTCACCGGAGAGATAGTGACGGTAGCCTCTTCTTCTCCCACCGTTTAGCTCGGCTCGGCTTGGATTGACTCGGCTCATGTTAACACTCTGTTTTTAAAGTGAGCCGTTTTGGTTTCCCCACTAGACGCGCCAGCTTCTTAGTATGTGACGTGGCAAAATCTTATTGCAAGAAAAGAGGTAGGACAAATTATGATTGTTTGATTATATTTAAAAAATAGAAGAAACCACGTTGTTGTTGGCTCTGGTAACAGCCTGTTCTTTTTTATTTGCTATCACCTGTCGGTGGACGCCAATAACTAGTGTGATTAGGTTCTTATTGTTAGCTTAAGAAGTTACGGGCGAATTTGCAAAGAATTTATAAATGGATGCTAGTTCTTTTTAATCTTTATTTGTTGTAAGTTGTTGTAATAGTTACAAGTTTAATTCAGTATACAGATATTACTATTTTTTGAGTTACATTTCTGAGTTTTGGTTATTGTAGTTATTATTTTAAGAATAATCATGAATTCAGTTTTACATGAAAATGAATCAAATGATTAAAAATGGTCAATAAACTTTTTTAAAAATTAATTTTTATTAAGAAATCATTTAACGTTTTATAAATAAGTAATATAGCGGTGATGAATCATGACGGTGGTCTAGTGATGGTGATATATAGGAAACGAAATCGTAGTTTCTACTGATTTTTCAAATTAATTAGAAGGAAAAAAAAAGATGTCGTTGTTCTACAATTTGATGCCAAACGTCAGATTTTAATTATACTTAAATTTATGTTAATTTATGAAAGTTTAATTATTGGACCAAAACCAACTCCTCAACGAACGAATAATGGAATGGAACTATGGAAGTTAACATATGTCGGCAAATTGAAAAAATGTCGGCAGACATCAACAGAAAGTTATAACAATGTTGGAGCATCATCAAACATACGCAGAAGACAATGCATAAGTTTTACAAAAGTAAACAACTTACTCTCTTTACCATCTCTTCTCAGTAAAAACAAACAAACACTTAACTTAAGGGTCATTATTCATTAATCATACGCTACTAATCCCTTTTTCCCACCTGAGCTATTGTCCGAGGATGTCGAATCCGACTTCGATGGAGACCTTGCCTTGGATGGTGATCTTGACACTGATCTTGCTTTCCCCGTCCCAATGGGAGATTTTGAGTATGATTTTGATCTTGATCTCGATGGACTCAGGCTGTAGCTAGCAGATGGCGACCTTCTCTTTCTGTATGGTGGAGATCGGCTACGGATAGGGCTGCGGCTGCGGCTGTACCGCCTGTTGCGATAACGGGGACCAGGCGATACAGAGCGGCTTCTTCTTCTATACCTGAGAATACTTTCGAGTTGTGAAATCAAGTATAATTTCTTTTGGGTCACCAATTTTAGTTCTCTATTCATGAGACTGTTAGATGCAAAGGATAACTTGAAACGGATGTACTAAAGAGGATAAGTACCTTGGAGGTGTTCTTCCTCTTAGTGGGCTTCTAAACCGTCTTGGCGAGAACCTTCTGTGACTTCGAAATCTACAAATAAGACGTTATAAAAAGAAGGTTCAGTACGAGAGTGTGTAACAGAAAGGGGGAGTTCTATTAGGTGTGGACTATCCACCTGTCATGGTCGCTCCTATCACTAAAGCGATAAGGAGATCGACTATTTCTGTATCTACGGGCGTATGAGAATCTCTGGCTAAATCCTCTCCCTCTCCTTATGCGCCCATCAGGAGAAGCACTTCTTGACAAACTTCTTCTACGATCACAAGGAGGAGATCTAGGCCGTGCACTCCTTCTCCTCGCCGGAACTGGACTTCTGCTAATTCTTCTTCTTCCTCTTACTGGACTCCTGCTGTTACTTCTCCTGGACAATCGAATAGGACTCCTGCTCACACTCTTCCTAGATGATCGGACTGGACTCCTGCTGATACTTCTCCTGGATGAACGAACCGGACTCCTGCTCACACTCTTCCTAGATAATCGGACTGGACTCCTGCTCAATGATCTCCTAGGTGATCGAATGGGACTCCGGCTTAGGCTTCTTCTAGATAATTGAATGGGACTACGGCTCAGGCTTCTTCTAGATAATCGAATAGGACTCCGGCTCAGGCTTCTTCTTGATAATCGAATGGGACTCCGGCTCAGGCTTCTTCTAGAAGATCGAGCTGGAGTTCTGCTAGATGACCTTCTTGATGATCTTCTTAGTGGGCCCCTCCCAAGGCTTCCACGAGATGCAGATCTTACAGGACTCCTGCAAGGGCTTCTGGCAATCCTACCTCTCACTGGACTTCTGCTGATGACCCTTTTGGGGCTCCTCAATGGACTTCTGCTTAAACTCTTTGAAGGACTTCTACTAATATCTCTTTCCCGCACTGGACTTCTACTAATATCTCTTTCCCTTTTCATCCGCACTGGACTTCTACTAACACTTTTGGTTGGGCTCCTTCTAACATGCCTGCCCTTTTCCTCACTCCCTGGGCTTTCTCTTCTACTGTTTGTCAAGTTCTTCACTTGGCGGCTACCTTTAGCAGGACTTCTGCCCCCATTCCGTCTAGGACTTGAACTCGGGCTCTTACTCTGACTCCTCCGGGGACTAACACTCATACTCTTACTCACTGTCCTCTTAGGACTCAAGCTCCGGCTCCTGCACATTAACTTTAGAATAAGATTCCATATTGAATAAGAGAAAAATAACCAAATACATGAGGTGTAGAGAGAAAAGAAACTAGACCTAGATTTACTAGGATGATCATCAACAATATCAGGTTGCCTATCAGAAATTTGTTCTGACGCAGCATCTGAAATTCCATTACTTCTCAGCCTTCTGTTTTCAAGCAAATCTGGTCCCTCCCTTTTGCCCTGGTGAAGTGGTTCAGCTCCTTTTTCCACCGCTGGTGCAGAATTACCTGATTGAATATTGTCAAAAACAGATATTAAGAGTGTACGAACCATTAATAAACTGCCTATAGAAATTAGCAAAAAAAAAGATGTCGGCAATATGAAGATGTATCATCAACACAATGCTTCAACAAAAAGCAAATTGACACTGAAATATGTTATGATCAAATGGCATGCAAAGTATTTTATCCCATCCACTATCCTAAATTTCGGACAGAACAATAGAAAAAGAACAGCGGAAACAGAAGCCAAAAGTCTGAGTTTTAGAGATTACCTGTTCTACGAGAGACTCTGGGTTTCCTCTTTTTTGCTCCAATTTCAACATTGTCATCACTAAGACTTGCTTCACTTCCACTATTACTGTCTTCACCTGTAAGACTGTCTGGGGACCTGAAAAGTTGCGGAACAGAAGTGAATAACTCTGGAGCACATACAGTTAAGTAAAAAGTTGTTAGGATGCCTATCAAATTATTACATCCTAGAGGGACAAAACTAATCTAGCTTAGACCCATAGAAAATAATGAATTTCGGAAACATAAGTTAACATGACCAGTAATTACAGTTTCTCCTAATAAGCAACCCGCATTGACACGGTAACTATGGCTATAACAAGTGAAGAGTACAAGACTTGCAACCTTCTTGATTTGCGTTTTGATCTCTTATCATGGATCCTCCGCTTTTTCTCATGGCGCTTATCTCTCCGTTTAGACCGCCTGTGCTTGTCTTTCTTTGAACTTCTTTTTCTCTTCTTCTGCCTTTCATGGCTCGGGGAACTAAGGTCGGAAGGTGAAGACAAATCTGAATCTGACTCACTATCAGATTCTGAGGAATCTGCCTCAGAATCTGAAGAGCTCTCAGACTCAGATGAAGAGTGTCTTCGCCTCTTCTTTCTTCTCTCTCTTGAATACTTCTTGTGCTTTGCATTTTTTCGACCATCACTTTTCTTCTTATCTGCATGGACATATCATGCAACGACGTGGATTGGTTATGATTGTGAAATCATGACTTATGTAGTAGAAAGCAATAGTAGCATATTCGCACCTCCAGAATATTCTCCACAACGGATTATCTTCACGGTGACAGTAGGTTTACCTTCCTCATCCCCCACACGTTCAATTTTTTTTAGTAACTCTTTCCCTTGAATTAGCTTTCCGAAAACAACATTATTTCTGATGAAAATAAAAACCAGTCAGAAATTACACAATGCCCAAAGGAAAATCCACAATAACTGAAATAAGCAAAGTAACATTGAGAGGAAACCTATCAAGCTGCTGATTTGGCCTGAAGGTAATATGAAAGTGTGATCCGAACTTGTCACGGTCAGCAACAGACATTGATAAAAGACCAGGCTCTTCATGCCTTAGTTTTGGTGACTCATCTGGTAACATCAAAAATTGATTTTGCTACTCAGCAACATATTTCAAAGGAACAAGTAAATGATGTGATATTATTAACAAAGAGACCAGCACTTATTCAACAAAGCAATGCCTCCAAAATGAAATATTGTTTGTTAATACTATTTTAAGAAATGAACAATGCAGAAATGAGAGATCACACCCAAAATAGACTATCTAGCCTCTCATATTTTGCTGAGGTAATTGTAAAGAGATTGCTGTTAAAAAGCGCAGTGGTAAACCGACCTGGAAATTTTCCGGCATATATGCTTTCCCCAGCAGTACCTGGAAAGTGGATGAAATATACAAAGTTTGTCAGAGGATGATGAATTTGCTAATGTTCACTGCATGACCTATTGGGCACTATCTAATGAAATTAAGAACCTCTACAGGAATCTAATCAATGCAGTTCCATAACCCAATAGGTAATCCCAGTTTAATGGTATTTTCAGATGACTATGATTACATGAATGAAATTTCGTTTCTCAAGAACAGTTAATAAGCTGCAAATTGTGTGCCATAGATAGAAGATCAGAAAAGGCAGGAATCAATGAATGAAACTGATGGCTGTATTTGATATATGTCAGGAGCTGAACAATAAGTGTACATACCATCTCGATTCACAAAGTCACCAGCCTGAAAAAAGGTCAAAGAAGTTGTTAGACTAGTAGCAACCGTGAATAGGTTTGTACATAAACTGTACTCTTTGCATGAGAAGGCCTAACGTTTGAGCATAAACAACTAGTAGTACAACCTTAAAACTATATCACATGAAAAGCAGGTGTGGCGATCAGACCTGTATCCTACAGCATAGAGAACAGCAACGGACTAAAAGACGAACATCCAACCAATGTTGAGAAAAAAAACCGAAAGTATAAGAATGAAAAGTCATATCAATAATTGAAAGATGCAGATAGAAACCTGTGCTGAGGAACCTTGCAGTATTCTATGGAAAAAGGATCCTTTGTAATGCAAAGGTTTTCCACTTCTGGATCCAATGCCTTTCTCCCCTATATAGATTTTATAAGGGGAAATAAGTGTTAAGGACAAGGAAAGCCTTTGACCAAAAAAAAAAAAAAAAAAAAAAAAGGACAAGGAAAGCCAACAGTCAAATTTATAAACTGCAAGGAAGCAACAAGCTTAGCCGGACCAAAAACAAACCTGTGCATAGTGCACGGAAATTCTCTGATGTTTTGGGAGCGACTTCAGGGAAAAGCTAAAGAAACAAAGTTTACATTTTCAACACTTTTGCTTGATCAGGAAAAATACAAGGAAGTGGACATTAACATAGCCAAACACTATGGTACCTCAAAAACCATAGTCTCAGCTGGGTCTCCATCAATGGATACATCCATAAAAACCTGTGGATTCTTCTTTTTCGCCATGTTTTTGGTGTAACTCAAGCTATCCGAAGTTATGACCTGAAAAAACCAGAGAATACACAGAAACACAAAGGAGACTCAGAATATTAAATAATCCTGAAGACATAAATTATTAGCGCACTGAAGAACTAAAACCCACACTACAGGACACTTCACAGTGGCCGCAAACAGGTAAACCAACCCTACAGTCAGAAATTAATAATGACCTTCCAAACTGTAAAACTTCTAGGCCCATCAATTTATGACAATGTCGTTGCAGAAATGAGATTTTCATGAGCTCAACAATGTACAAGATCAAATAAACAATGTGAACAATGTGCACTGAGATAAATCGTCAAGCAACCCATCCAAAATTACAATTTTTACAGAATCTCATGCCCACAACTACTCAGACCTAGTATAGACCTTGACGTTTCACGACAAAAAAAAAAAAAAAAAAAAAAAACTCTTAGGCCATCAAATCAGTGAAGAGTGCAAATTCTAAAGAAATCAGCATACATATTAGAGAAAAGGAACATCAAAATTCCAGCAAGAGAGTGCAAATCGGAGTAATCTGAAGAGCAACGAAGAAGTTTCAGGTCGACAATCGCTAGGGTTATACCTGAGAATACGCACGCAGAGCCACAGGATAAAAATGACTGAGCAGGAGAAAAACCTAGAGGAAGCTTTAAAAAGAACAAACACCAGCTTCTCCGTATTGCCCTCTGACTCAATCGTTATTTACAAGTTTGCCCTCAAAACTCTCTTTTGGTCTGAAAGTCTCTCTCTGATACTGTTCATCACCATTTCCCTCAGAAGCTAAAACCTCTCTTCTTCTCCGATATTAGTTCACTCGTTGTCAAATTAGAATCCGACTAGTTTGCTTCTCATGACCCTTCTGAATTATCTACACTGTAATCGCTCAAAATCGTTCCTTTATCAAAGATTTTACTCTCCTTATAGAATTGCTCACAAGCTGTTCGATGGAAGTTCCCAAAGAAATGCGACAACTTCCATTAACCATTCAATCAGTGAATCCTTACGGAGAAACTCTCCGGCACAAGCCCTTGCGATCTTCAAGGAAAATCTTCAGCTGGGTTATTTTGGTCGTAATATGGACGAAGTTACTCTTTGTCTTGCGCTTAAAGCATGTCGTGGAGACTTGAAACGCGGCTGCCAAATCCACGGGTTTTCCACAACTTGTGGGTTTACTTCCTTTGTCTGTGTTTCAAACGCTGTAATGGGTATGTACCGTAAAGCCGGTCGCTTTGACAATGCTTTGTGCATATTTGAGAATCTGGTTGACCCTGATGTTGTTTCTTGGAACACTATACTCTCTGGGTTTGATGACAATCAAATTGCTCTGAATTTTGTTGTTAGGATGAAATCTGCTGGAGTAGTTTTTGACGCATTCACTTATTCCACCGCTCTTAGCTTCTGTGTGGGCTCTGAAGGATTTCGTTTAGGATTGCAGTTGCAATCTACTGTGGTGAAATCCGGACTGGAGTCTGATCTTGTCGTTGGAAATTCGTTCATTACAATGTATTCGCGGTCTGGAAGTTTCAGAGGAGCTCGGAGAGTTTTTGATGAAATGCCGTTTAAGGATATGATCTCATGGAACTCTTTATTGTCAGGACTTTCACAAGAAGGCACTTTTGGGTTTGAAGCGGTGCTTATCTTTAGGGACATGATGCGAGAAGGTGTGGAGCTTGATCACGTGTCTTTTACTAGCGCGATTACGACTTGTTGTCACGAAACAGACTTGAAGCTGGCCAGGCAAATCCATGGTTTGTGCATAAAAAGAGGTTATGAATCACTTTTAGAAGTTGGTAATATTTTGATGTCAAGGTACTCGAAGTGCGGGGTTTTAGAAGCTGTGAAATCAGTGTTTTACCAAATGAGCGAGCGGAATGTTGTCTCTTGGACAACAATGATTTCCTCGAATAGAGATGATGCTGTGTCCATCTTTTTTAATATGCGGTTAGATGGAGTTTACCCAAACGAGGTCACATTTGTCGGATTACTCAACGCTGTGAAGTGCAATGAGCAAATCAAAGAAGGGCTTAAAATTCACGGGTTATGCATGAAGACCGGTTTTGTTTCAGAACCATCTGTAGGCAACAGTTTCATCACAATGTATGCCAAGTTTGAGGCTCTGGAAGATGCCAAGAAGGCATTTGATGATATAACTTTCCGGGAGATTATTTCCTGGAATGCTATGATATCTGGATTTGCACAAAATGGATTCTCACATGAAGCTCTCAAGATGTTCTTATCAGCAACAGCAGAAACAATGCCAAATGAATACACTTTCGGAAGTGTCTTGAATGCAATAGCTTTTGCAGAGGATATATCTGTAAAGCACGGTCAGCGTTGCCATGCTCATTTACTAAAATTGGGTTTGAATAGTTGTCCTGTTGTTTCAAGCGCGCTTCTTGATATGTACGCCAAGCGTGGGAACATTAATGAATCTGAGAAAGTCTTTAACGAGATGTCTCAAAGGAACCAATTTGTTTGGACATCGATAATATCAGCCTATTCAAGCCACGGTGATTTCAATTCCGTGATGAACTTGTTCCACGAGATGATTAAAGAAAACGTAGCACCAGACCTAGTCACTTTTCTCTCTGTGTTAACAGCTTGTAATAGAAAAGGTATGGTAGACAAAGGGCATGAGATTTTCAGCATGATGATCGAAGACTACAATCTTGAGCCGTCTCATGAGCATTACTCATGTATGGTTGATATGCTTGGCCGAGCTGGGAGATTAAAAGAAGCAGAAGAGCTTATGAGTGAAGTTCCTGGAGGACCAGGAGAGTCGATGCTGCAGAGCATGCTTGGGTCTTGTAGACTGCACGGGAATGTGAAAATGGGAGCAAAAGTGGCTGAGCTTGCAATGGAGATGAAACCGGAATTGTCAGGATCTTACGTTCAGATGTATAACATCTATGCAGAGAAAGAACAGTGGGATAAAGCTGCAGAGATTAGGAAAGCAATGAGGAAGAAAAATGTAAGTAAAGAAGCTGGATTCAGTTGGATCGATGTTGGTGACACTGAAGGGTCTTTAACGATGCAAGGTTTCTCTTCAGGGGATAAGTCGCATCCGAAATCCGATGAGATTTATAGGATGGTGGAAATTGTTGGATTGGAGATGAATTTGGAGGGGAAGGTTGCAGTTTAGGGCTTTTAAGTTCTAAAACTAAAAAGTTGTTGTAATAGATCAAATTAGAAATGTTAGCTATAGATTTACATGAACTCACTGAGTGTATGATGATTGATTAGTCGATTTTTGCACCTACATACGTGCACATTGGTTATGTAAGGACCATGGTAAACCGGTAAAGCATGGTTCTCTGATTTTGACCTTATTGACCGGTTCGATTGATAAATCCAATGCTACACTCAAAAGTCAAAATAGACGAGTCTAACTTTTGCCATCTCTATGATAGATACATCTTATTGTATTTTTCTAGGTCAACCGTAAAAAAAAATTTGGACAACTCATGTTTAGCTGAAATAATTATAAAAAGAAAAAAATGTGTAAAACAATCGGGCGAAAACATATACAGTATACTTTTAAAAATAGTCTTTTGAAACTATTAAACTAATTATTAGGTTGGAATTTGGTTGGTATTATTCCCAATCCAAAGGCTAAAATAAAACAAATAAAAACTGGATTTTAACTACAAATTTATAGTTTATTGGCCATTTCAAGTTTGAAACCTTTGTTGTTGTTGTTTTCTATTTAACGAACTGAAAAGAGAATATGATGGCTTTAAGGTATGAGTTTGGTGTTGTACTCTTACTCACGTCACTTTACATTTATCATTGTATAACAAATAAGATTTTAAAGTAACTTTGAAATTATTCTTAAGCAACTTAAAAAGAGAGAAGAGGAGAATGTTTACGTCGCCGATAACCTCCTACTGCGGATTATTCTTCCTAACACGTTACCCTACGTACCCCACATGATTAGCCAGTTTACACTTTCCCTTCCAATTTACATTTTCTAATGAAATACTTTTGTTTTCCGTTGTTAAACAAATAAATGTATCAGTATGACTTTATCAAAATGAAAGTCTCACATTGCTTCTACCAAGTATAAATAATATTTTCTAGAATAGAAGACTCTGAATAGATGGTGGTTGAAACTTCAAACTAAACCAGCTTAACGTATTTTTTATATATTGAAGATGAACAACTATCTGCTCTTTTGTTCATTGGAGAAATTTTAGACTTGAGTGTTATATAATTGTACATATTGAAAAATGTAAATAAAATTTATGATTTGTGGAAGCTTTTAAATTAAGGGGCGTATCAAAAACTTAAAACACACAATTAACGCGCGTGTCCACGCTCTAAGCAAAGCGAGTGAAACTTCTTAATTTACACAATCGAACCGTCATTAATATCATGGTTGTCTCCTATTTCTGGTTTTAAAGGTTTTAACTTAAATCCCACGTCACCAAATGTTAAAAAAAAAAAAATAAAAAAAAAAAAAAAAACTAAACAAAATATATAAATTTCTTAACGCCCAATTTGTTGTTTTCCATATTTCCATTACCCGAAACCCTAATCCCCAATTTTTCTTCCAATTTTTCGATCACGATCTCTGAAAAATTAAGAGAGAAATTCAAAATTTCGGCGATCATAGTCTCATTCAGACATTCCAGAAGGTGATCTCTTGTTCAATTTTTTCTCTTTTTTGGTTGATTTTTTCAATATTGGTGTTTTATCCTTGGATTTCTATGAAAAAATAAATTGGATCGAGATTCTTCGCTGTTTATTGATTTTACGATACCTTTTCAATCGTTTGGAAGTTGTTTTGGTTTGTCCTGATTCGAATTATTTTTTGCTGTCCGAGGAATTTGTTTGGAAGTAAATTTGAATTAATCTTGCTTAGTTTGTATCTCCTGTGAATGATCGCGATTTATGTTGGTTCTTCTTTCTGTTTACGAATAATTTTGCGGCTTCTTATGATCTTAGTTTTTGGATTATTACATCAAACAATATGTTTTTTAGCAGAGTTTATTTGGAATCTTTGGTTAAAATCTGATTTATTGTAACTTTTTTTGATCTTCTGCTTTGGTTGTTTGCTAGTCTGAGATATTAGCCTTTTTCTTATGCTCACATATGGATTTTTTCTTTTGCAGGTATTTAGTCGACTGAGTAAACAATCATGAGATTCAGAAAAGGAAGCAGAGTTGAGGTGTTTAGCAACAAAGAGGCACCTTATGGTGCGTGGCGATGTGCTGAGATTGTCTCGGGTAATGGACATACCTACAATGTTAGATTTTACTCTTTCCAACTTGAACACGAGGAGGCAGTTATGGAGAGAGTTCCAAGGAAGATAATTAGGCCTTGTCCTCCACTAGTGGATGTTGAGAGATGGGAGACTGGTGAATTGGTCGAAGTTCTTGATAATTTTTCATGGAAAGCTGCCACAGTTCGAGAGGAGTTATCTGGAAATTACTATGTGGTTCGGTTACTTGGGACTCCAGCAGAACGTACATTTCACAAAGTTAACCTCAGGGCCCGAAAGTCGTGGCAAGATGAGAAATGGGTTGCAATTGGAAAGGTAATTTCGTTTAGTCCTATGTTATGCTCTCACTTTTTAAACCTAATATACTCTTGTTAATGTCTTTTTTCCATTTTTAAGAATTTCTGGGTCTGGTTGGATGTGGCAATCTGCATAGTCTTGCTACGATATTGTTTTTCTGTAAATAATCTTTAACTAATGTGCTAATGAGCTTACACGTTGACTAACTGGCTTGTAATCATTTTTTCAGATATCTGGTTCTGTGAAGTCATCCACACTGACTGGATCAGACGTACACCAGAAGTTACAGCCCCAGAGGAACAACATACCTCTCCACGAGCCTAGTGATGTCTCTGCTAGAATGTTAAAGAGGCTGTCACCTTACAACTGGTCTGAATGTGCTGAGTCATGCACAGGAAACAACCCTAAGAAGATACGATCATTGGAAAAAGAAGGACAGCAGAAAAAGGTAGATGCTATTGCTTGCCGACCTGAAAACAGGGGTGGTAAATCTCACGTGCAAGCTTCCTTTAACAATCACAAAACTGGTTACTGTCAAATGGTCAGGGTAAGATCAAAAGGGTTTAGTGAGAGTGTTCATGCAGGAAGCTTAGTCGCTGATGATTGTTCTGATAGCGATGCATGCTCAGTTGGTAGTTGTAGTGCCACTAGTTATGATGAGAGTAACATGCCACCTTGTATGCTAGATGGCTCTAGTCAACAGGCAGACTCATGTAGCAGCGATGCTGAATCTTCTTGTGGCCTCGGGGAAGAACCAAGGAGGAAACATTCATCAGCTGGTGATGGAGCAAGAAGGTCATGTAGGTCTGAACTATATTCTTACCGCAGTACTTTGGGGGAATTATTTTCTTCTGGTCCCCTAAGTTGGGAGCAAGAAGCATCATTAACTGATCTTCGTCTTTCTCTTAATATATCAGATGATGAACATTTGATGGAGGTAAGAAATTTGATATCTACTGGTACCCGCAGTCAATTTTGTTAGTATCAATCAGAATTCAAATTTTTTCTTTTTTGATTCTTATGGTCAAGTCTGATGTCTTGGATATACTTCCCTGCAATGTGGAATCAACTGTCATATATTGTTCTTTCCCAGTGGATTTTATAAGTGTATAGACAGCAGAATACAAGTATGTATGAAAACTCTGATTAGAATGAATATTTCCGAGGTTCTTTTCTATTGCTTTGTCAGAATTCCCTTAGTTTCCATTATTGTAATTCCTGGAGGAAGTTGAAGCAAAATTCATGTATCCATAATCTGAGATGTCATATTTTGAAGGGCTGTTACATGTGCTGTATTCTGTTCATAAAATCTGTAATATCAATTATATAGTTCGATTTTATGTTCCTCGTTTCGTGTTAACTTGGCACACTTATGTATTTTCCTTTTTGGATTTTGCTTCAGTGCAATATGAAGTCTGAATGTCTGATCTATTGAGTGGTCCTACCTGTATCTCTATGAAATGTGTTGCATGACAGTGTGAGTTTCCTAGTCATTCCACTGGACAATATTGATTTCCCCCTGCATTTTTCAGGAACAGTGTTGCCTTGTTCGGGCATGCAGACCTTTTGCCTCTAGAGGTCTAACTCTGATGCTGGGGTTTACAACTTCTCCCTTGGCCATCTGAATGGTGCAATACCATAGCTGTTCTCCCACAAAACATAACTGACTTTTATGTGATTTTTATTTTGTTGCTATCTTGATATTGCAGCTTGTTTCAGGGGCTTCTTTCAGGTGTCCTGGAGCCTGCTTTGTCCACAGGGACTGAAAGCTGTGCTTTGAGCAGGTTTCCTTAGATATATTTACAGTCTGGTTGGATAATTTTGTTGATATCATATGATTCATATCAAGATCTGAGTAATATCTCTTTAAATTTTTTAGTTCTTTCGGTGTATGTTGCAGTGCTATCTTTGTGGTGTTGTGTCTGCTCTGGTTGCTTTATTAGAAGTGCATGACGTAGATGCTACCATATTTTTACTATTACTAGCATAGTCTATTGACGCTCATTCTTTCTGGAAATAAGCATTGTGGCCTGTTGAGAGGTAAGTGTGAAATGTCATGAATAGGGTTAATGTGTGTCCATTTTGGAAGAATGTATTTGATGTGCTCATCCAGAAAATGTGTTCGTGAATTGATGTTGATTCCGTATTCTGATTCTCATGACTTGCTTTTATGGAAATTATCGAGATGAAAGGGAACACATGCCTGCTTTCTTGCTTAGTTTGTCGCATGTGCATTGTGGAGATTCTCCAAGCTCACTCTTCAAAAATCTCCAGCAAAGCTAGGTTGTTCACATGGCAGTATGAAACTCGGAAGCCGAATCCATTAATTTTCGCAAAGGTATGGATCATTTTGAAAGATCTGTTGTGGTTCTCCAAAATTTAACATGTTATTCTTGAGTAGTTTGCTTGCTTATAGAATCAAAACCGAGTTTCATATCTGCAACCAGACTTTCTTTGGCAAGTAGTTACTACTCATGCTACAGCAACCTCTCACAATATTGATTTGTTTGCAGTTTTACTGTTCTCTGCCTAATGTTTCAAATTCAATGGTCATGAAAACTGATTGGTCGATACAAGAACTTGTAAAGTAAAAACTCTATGTGATCAATGGGGATGTTGTTATTACATGCCATGAGCTGTCTCTTTGTTTTTTTTTTTAATCTTTTTCTGGTTGTTTGCTTGCAAGAGGACATCTTAGCATCAAATTTGAAACTGAGCTGACGCAAATCTGGTAACAACAACTGGCATTAACAAGAAAGCGAGCCATGAACCTGCAATTTCATTCTATATAGATATAATCTCCACACTTTGGTAATCAAACTGTATATATCTTAATAATATCTAGGTTTTATATTACAACTTAATTCACTCTTAACAAATGTAATAAAGGTGATTTGAAAGTAATCAAAATCAAACCGTATAAATTACTAATTGAAGTAACCTAATTAAATGACAGCGACAAAATTAGCCGGTAATAATGCGAGTTACCGAGTTATCAAGAAAACTATGTTTCATCAACCGACCAAACGCGACTGAGTTTCCCCGCTTCACTGAAAAACAAAAAAAGGAAGAAGCTTTGGCTTTTGTGATGAATCGGGGGAACTGAGTGTTGAGATGCGTCTTAATACCCGGTAAGGACGGCTTACTCTCTGAATCGAGAAGAGATGTGACTTGGTTTTTCGTCTTTCTCTGCAAGTTAACCTATTTGACTGTTTATGGTTTGGTTTCCTTCACAGATTTATAAAGTTGGTCTTTTTCTGCTCTAACCGGATCGATTCTGCTTCCGGTTAACCGGTTTTGTCCCCCGGCGACAATCAGCAACCTCTCTCCCCGCCAATGATGACGAGAAGTTCGCTTATCGGCTCTACCCGTAAGCTACGCTACTCTTGTTTTGTTTCTTATGATTCTCTGAGATGTCTATATCCACTGTTGAGAAATCTAAGCACAGCTGCTCAGAGATTGGGTTTTGAAACTCCTAATAATAGAAATCCGATTGATAATTCTTCACATCACATTGGTTATGTAAATGGGTTCAACAGTGGAGAACAATTGCTTGGTGGGTTTCAGCAGAATTCATATGACCAGAGCTTAAACCCTGTTTCTGGGCAGAATCCGAATAGGTTTTATCAAAACGGATACAATCAGAATCAGAGTTGTGGGGAAAGTAGTGAGATTTGTAATCAGAGACATCAAAATTGGCAAACTAGTGATGCTTGTTCCTCATATGGTACTGGCAATGGAGTTCTACAAGAGAATGCTGGTCAGCAAGATCATAGTGGTCATAGCTCGTTGGACGAATTGGATGCGATTTGTAGAGAAGGGAAGGTGAAAGAAGCTGTTGAAATTATTAAATCATGGAGAAATGAGGGTTATTTTGTGGATTTACTCAGACTTTTGTGGATAGCACAGCTTTGTGGAGATGCACAAGCTTTACAAGAAGCCAAAGTTGTTCATGAGTTTATTACTTCTTCGGTTGGGACTTTGGATATCAGCGCTTACAACTCGATAATCGAAATGTACTCTGGTTGTGGGTCTGTGGAAGATGCATTAACCGTGTTCAATAGCATGCCTGAGAGAAACTTGGAGACTTGGTGTTGTGTTATAAGGTGTTTTGCAAAGAATGGGCAAGGGGAAGACGCCATTGATATGTTCTCTCGGTTTAAAGAAGAAGGAAACAGACCTGATGGTGGAATATTTAAAGAGATTTTCTTTGCCTGTGGTGTTCTTGGTGACATGAACGAGGGGCTGTTGCACTTTGAGTCGATGATCAAAGACTATGGAATTATCCCTTCTGTGGAACATTACGTGAGCCTGGTTAAAATGTTGGCGGAACCTGGTTATTTAGATGAAGCCTTGAGATTTGTTGAATCGATGGAACCAAATGTTGATTTGTGGGAAACACTGATGAATCTATCACGGGTTCATGGGGATTTCATTCTTGGCGACCGGTGTCAAGATATGGTAGAGCAGCTTGATGCAAGTAGACTAAACAAAGAGTCAAGGGCGGGTCTTGTACCGGTCAAATCATCGGACCTAGTAAAAGAGAAATTACAGAGAATGGCCAAAGGGCCAAAGTATGGATCTCGACATATGGCAGCTGGAGATATTTCTCGTCCAGAAAACAGAGAGTTCTATATGGCATTGAAGAGTTTAAAGGAGCATATGATAGAAATTGGTTATGTACCTGAATCTAAACTTGCATTGCACGACGTGGACAAAGAGAGCAAAGACGAAAACCTTTTTAATCATAACGAGAGATTCGCTTTCATCACAACATTTCTTGACACTCCTGCGCGTTCAACAATACGAGTGGTGAAAAATATACGTGTATGCGTTGATTGCCATAACGCATTGAAGTTGATGTCAAAGATAGTTGGGAGAGAGTTGATTTCGCGAGATGCAAAGAGGTATCACCATATGAAAGATGGTGTTTGCTCTTGTAGAGAGTATTGGTAACATCTAAACATATATGGGTGTTACAATGGAAACATGGTTTTTTGGTTTTCTTTTAAGTATAATTTTGCAGGATTTTTTATTTTTCTCCACTCAGTAGAGAAGAGACATTCTCAAATCACATCATGAAAATTCACGATTCGATATTTTGATTAATGACATAAAAACAGTGGGCCAGTGGGCCGAGAAGCCCAATTTCTAACGAGACGCGAGAAACCCACAGTGACAGTGTCATCATTCATTTTCCCGGGAATAACTCGCCGCCGCAAGCTCACGGCCTCCGAGCACTGAGAAGCTTAACGTCGTCGATCACCGGCCCACACAAGCTCGAGAAATCATCGTTTCTCATCGCGTAAAACGTACTGTAGAACATAACTCTAGTCCGACCAGAGACAGCAACGAATCTCAGTGACGATCGCTTGAATCCTCCTTTCCCTTTCGATTCGTACGGGACCTTGATCGTGTCTTTTCCGGCGAAAGCCTCGACGATCATAGATCCAGCGCAAGCGTTGCTAGCATCTCCGACGGCGAAGGAGAGGACGTAGGTTTTTCCCGGGATAGTGCGGACAACTTGTGCGACAGCACTCTCTTTACCGGCGACGAGTTCGACGGCGCGACGGCCTTGAGGAACAGAGAAATGATCGGAATCAATGTATTTGACGGCTTTAAGAGATTCGACCATCCAACCAGGTAAAGGAGAGTGGTCGTCGATGGAGTTTGGTGGAATCAAAACTCCAGATGATATGTTTGGTAAAACCCAAGGACCTTCTTCGAATCCTCCGTTCTTTAGAATGTTCTCTGCAAAAACAAACCCCACATGTTTTAGATATTTCCATATTTGCCCCACAAGAATATTTTTCATTCAAACGACACCCCCAAATTAGTAATAATTCTGTAAAAGAACACATACTATTGGTGGGACGAGGAGGGAAAAGGGCTCTCATAGCAACACCATCAATGAGAGGTCCACAAGCAGGATCTTCCTCAACACCTGGATTATGTATCACTATATCTGCATAGTCACTTGGTGCTTTAAAAGCCCATGAATACAAATCCCAACCAGAGCTACTATACACTGTTTGGATAGGCATCACTGCATGGTGAGGAGCCACAGAAACGTTTAACCGCTCGTCTTGTGCGCATGTTCGAGCAGCACTGAACGTGATCGAATAGTAAGACCCCTTTTTAACGCTGATTTTTTGTTTGATTGAGGCTTCGTTGCCTAGGCGTACTGCAAAAGCACCTTTAGGCACGACAAGGATCATGTCGCCTTGTTTGTGTCCTGAGGGAATGTACTCGACGAAGCCTGAGAGTTCCCAATTTGGGATTGCTGTTATGTTGATTACTTGTGTTCCTTTCATGTCCGAATGTCGTGGACCTAGTTCGAAGTCACCGTTTGGTAGTAGTCCTGTTTTGTTTAGTTAGTATTAATCAAGATCCAAAAAAAAAAAATTAGTTAGGAGATTTGTTGTGAAATTTGGTTAATATACAATAATGATTTGTAGACAATTTGATCTTTGTAATTCTATTTAGCTTATTATATACCTTAACTTCGATTGCATTTTGTTACATAAGATTGACAATGATTCTAGCTAAACAAATTATTACTCTTGTTTAACATGAGAATGTTTAATGAATAATGGTTTTGCTATTTTAGATCTGTATATGATTAAACAAGTGAGTGTATAATAATTGAATAAAAAGTTGAAGTATGAAATATTAAAATGATTAAAAAAGTATGTTACAGATGGGAAGGTGAGGGTGATTTAGTGTCACATTTATTATATTGAAAACCATTGACAAAACATCATGTGCATTTTCAGATCTGTCTCGGCCTAGTGTTCAACATGTTCGTCAAGCTAGTAGGTCATTCTTCATGATTTGTGGTACAATAAATGAATTATTTTGATGACAAACAAAATTTTGGACATACGAGTTTTTGAAAAACGAATATCTTAATTACTAGAATTTTTTTTGGAAGTTAATAACTACTATAGTTTCTTTATTTGGTTTGGGTAGTATAGAAATACGAAAATGCGGGATTTGTATAGAAATGATAAAGAACGAGGGACTTACCATCATTGAAGCACAAGGAAACGTAGAAGAACGAGTGAAGTAGAAGAAGCACTATCACTCCCATCTCTTTCATTTCTTTCGAATTTTCTACCCCAAAATTAATGTTTATATAAAATTTAAACTTTCAAAATGTAAAATAAAGATTGGAGAAGAGTGAGCGAGAGAAGGAATGTTTAGTGGGAGTGGAGGAGAACGAGGAGGAAGAGAGCTCTTATATGCAAAGTTGTGAAAGAAAAGGCCCTTTACCTTTGTTTAAACTACGGCTTTGCCATTAGAGACTTGTGCCGGAACAACATTGGTCGTGTTTTTTTAATCCTCGTTCCTCGGAAATGGGCCGGTCACTTTTTCTTAGAAGGTTTGACTATATAACACTGTCGATTTTTGGTTTGGTTGAATAAATTCGCAAATGGCCAAGATTAATTCCATGGTAATTCTAGTGTTGAGTAGCGCACATTATCGTAATTCCATCATATACTCATTTTCTTAAGCGGTATTCAATTAACTTTGAGTACAAGATACCTAATGTCATAATCGTTGCATCACAAAGCACTGATATTCGTATTTTCACTACGAGATGTCTTTCTTTTTTTGTTAGATAACCCAAAAATAGATTAAAGAGGAACAACTATGACATGTATATAGATTTAACTGCGATTTTGGAAAACGAGAATATGTGATTAATGTTAATAAAATTGCGGGTGTGAAGAGGACAAAAGCTGTGGGACAATGTGGTCTCTCACATGCCTTTTTCACGTTGGTTCTCGCATCGCCACAAGTTAAAGTTGCATATGTTCCGAGTTATCCTATCACAATACACATAACGAATAATATAAATATTATTATAAGGAAACAATTCTGAATCAACCATGATCTGTGTGCCAAATCCATAGCAAGGTATATGGGCCCAAGTTTTTTCATGGGTTTGATCGGTAACTTCAGTCACATTTGGAACTTTATCGTTGTAAAAAAGACCAATCAAGCAAATTGTTTTGGCGGTTTATTCAAAGCGGTATGATAATATGAAAAAGTGCTGATAGAATCAATATTTAAAATTACGAAAAATAGCTCTTACAATACTCTTACGAAAAAAATACAGATATTTATAAAAATCACAAGACCAAAAAAAAAAATTTCATATACTGTTAGAATCGTTAAACGCATCACACATGCCCCAACAATGTCAAGTGTAAAGTATAAAACCATGCGGACTCTTTGTTTACTTCAATAATTCAAACAAATAATGGTCCGACTCCGATCTAAATTTTAAGTAGTTTTTCCAACTTTTTTATATATCATGTGCTTTCTTAGATTTAGTCTGCACCTTTGTCGGGTCAATAATCATCGATATTCTTAAACCACAGATGAACATGATCAACATAATCACAAACTATCTAAAGCATATTGGGTATTTTAAAAAAATACAATAAAATAACTAAGCAACCATTACTATTTAATGTAAACGAAAAAATATAATTGGCTTTTACATTACAGTATACTTACAGTCTCAGATATAAATGTGGTCGGACTTGTAGCATAATGTGCAATAAATGCATGTATTAATCACAGAATTTTTCTCGAGTGTCAAAATTAATATGTTAATTTGTATATAGAAGATTGTGATAAATTGTATGAATTATGACAAATTGTATAAAAAAGGAGAGAATGAGAACTAAAACATAGACAATAAAATACTTTGTGAATGATTGTTATCCTTCGCTCGTCGTCAATCGTAAATCTGATCCATGAACGTATATAATTAATGTAGAGCGAAATGATATTTAAGATTTAAAGAATAATCGAATTTTGTCTCTGCAGCGTCAGAATTGATGGATCACTGCAAATGCCACCGACTCTCTTAGCGGTGCTTTTATTGCACAAATTATTGAATTAAAAACATATTGCGTGTGTTTATAAATACATACACATGCATTGTTTAAATTGTGAATCAAATAATGAATATTTATCTATAACATGCATTTGTTGCTAATATGTTTTTTTTTTTTGGGATAAAAACTGTAGCTAACATGTTCATTAAGCCGCGCGCATCCAGGTCTAAAATTTGTGTCTATAGTTAATGGCCTAGTGGTCAATTCTCCCATGCATGTCACCCCACTACTAGTATATATCTAGAATGGTTAAAACCTAAATTTATGATTTTCGGCCATAAAACCGGGGCCACATAGCCATGAAACTTTGTCTTGATGTTAATCGTGGATCCACATCAAATGATAAATATATATATATATATATATATATATATATATATATATATATATATATATATATATATATCTAATTACTATAAAAAGATTTAGACATGCATGCATGCATGGGAAAGTGGACCAACTCGTACTAAACGACATTTGACTGTATATCGTCTTTCTTGATTTGCAACACTACTAATATTTAGCTTAGTAGAATTCAAATCTCTAGCCAAACTATTTAATGTGACAGATGAAATCACAATTTTGACTTGTGGTGCCAACGGGCAACGGCAATGTCTTACACATCATTGTTGTTTTAGATTATTTTTATATATGTTTTAAAACATCAACTACGTATTGTACTACAATTATTTAACTACCTATCAAATTTTAGAGCCAATTGTTATAATTACAATGTCACATCTGTTATTAAGAATTAATTCACTTGTATGAGAAAATCATTTTTTTGATAACGAAAAAAGTCTGTACTCTGTAAATAGTTTACTCAGAAAAGAGTAGAGAGAATGTTGATAGAAAAAGAGTGATGATAAGAAATTGTTTGCATGGGAGCGGAATAACGGAGAAGACATAGAAGAAAAGGACAAGACAGCCGTCAGAAAGATTCATATTTCAATTTAAAATTTCTGAAAACTTGACTACCTCGTGATCGTGGAAGACACTTAATGTACCTGTCTTCTCACGCTGAATCTTTTATCCATGTCGAAAAGAAATGTGTGTTTCTCTGTTTTCTCACACACATTTTGATTTACGAAGATTAAGATCAAACCAGACAAATGACGATTCAGTCTGTGTCAATGAATCACATGCAACCAACCGACTTTAATGGTCCACCCTCCTTAGGTAAGTACAGCGAAGTAAATCATTTGTTTGTTTCTTAAAAGAAACATCCAAGTTTAAACAAATTAATTAGAAGTGCCTAAAAATAATTCATGGAAAATATCCAAAGATACACCAATCTTTTAAACCTACAATATATAACTAAGACTGACCCTTTTGTATGTGTCACATCTGTCTCTCAATAATAAGTATCCACCTTGTGCACAACCTTAATTTTCACTTCCATGGACCATTTAAGATCCAGTCGCATGTTTTGTCTACAACACATCTTCTTGCTTTCGTAGTATATCGATTGATTCCCCATTTGGTTGCCACAATGTTCATAATTTCATACGATGGTTGTAAAGCCCTCAAAACTAGCCTAGAATTCGAACCAAAAACATCATTTTAGGGAATAGACTTGAATTTTGTCGAGTCTCAACTTATTCTTGTTACTCTCCCATAGTCCCATCTCTAAATTCAAATCTATATTTCTAACATTTTCGTTGGGTAAACGAAAGTGAGCAAAAGAAATGGATGAGAGAGGGGACAGAGAGGGAGATGGGTAACTAAAGAATAGATCTGGCCTGATTCTATTAAAGACTTGTGTTTCAGTCTACACACTCACATGCAAATGCTCTTTTCTGGATCCCTATTTTTGATTAAATGATTTATATACATAACTAACATGGGTCTCTCCCATCTTTTAAATGAATGATTTACATCCTGTCCGATAACTCATAAGATTGTTTTTGAAATCCAAAGTTTCATTTCCCAAAATGTGCAAAGGATCTCTTTCCATCTTCTTACACTTGCGGTTTATCTCCTCCACAAGTAGATTTTGAGTGTATTCGTCGATTATGTTTGATCAACGTAAGAATTTTTTTGGTTGCCAGAGGCCGATCATATAGTATGCGTGTCAAAATTCTACGGATGATTTATTCCCATCTTTTTAATTGAGTGAACAAAGAGACAAAAATAAAACACACCCCATACCATAGACTTGGACCGTTCAACGACTGGTTTTATCGGTGCCTAATAAAGTCATAACTCTCTCCCATTAATTTCTCACATGAAAATGTCAATGCAAAGGCGTATACATCAACATGGCTCGACCAAATTCCCAAGATTATGGAGTCATGGCACTTCTACATTTCAATGCATCAGACTTAAAACGCTTCTGAGAAACCAATCAAAAGAATAAAACATAAAAGCAAACCTCAAAAATGATAATCATTGAGACAGACTTGAGTTGTGTCGTCAATTTTATTCAAGCCAGCAAAAGCGAAAAAGTGTAACTAGCAACATATCCATTTAGGAAAACTATCACAGATTTAAGCTTTTTTCAAATAGCTCTGTTCAGAAAGTGAGTACCAAAATAACAATGTAATCCATCTGGAGATTTATGCAGAGAAGCAGCGTTGACCACAAGAAAAGGGGGAACAAGAATGCTTATGGGAGTGTGCGTTGGTATAGTGGTAGAGCTCCCAAGGCCTCTCGCTCCTTGCTTTCCCTCTCAACCTGCAAAGCACAACAAAGACAGAGATGATGACGACGATTTGGTCTATCCTTACTTAAAAGTTACACTCAGAACTTTTCAAACATTGCAAACAGTTTCTTTATGATGCAACACTTCATGAAATAGGGAAATAGATCATCTGAAAAACATTTTGCTTCAAACAACGAAGGAAAAGATATGCATCTCAAAGTTTTAATTATTGTTTCAGGCAGTATGCAACAAACTGATATAGGCGAGCATGTCAATGCAGGAAAGCAGACAGGCCAAAGAAAAAGAAATTTTACTGCAAGAATGAATAGAATGCTTTTATGACACTGAATTGCAGTTTGATTCTTCTTCCTACCCTAGAGGCAGATAATGATTTATAGATTATTTCATCAAAAGGAGACTTACAAGAGCCAGCATATCCTGAAGATAGCCACGGAATGGGGTCTGCACCGCCTGTATATGAAATAACAACATCAAATAAGAAAGTTACAAAACCCCAAAAGATTGCCTAACAGTTGCAATTTTTGATAGCGTAAGAAGGAAACAACCTTTCATCAATCCAAAATTCCAATAAGCTCAAGTAAGAGCAGAGTAAACACAGTAACACAAGAGGCAAGCATAGACTATGCATAAACTAGTTCATATACATCTAAGCTCCACTATCACAAGAACACCAAAGTAGGGTAATATCTTCGGATGAACTAGTTTCAATTTCAATTTGAAATCTTCAAGAACTTAAATTTCTTCATTTTTCTACCAGAAGACGAAACTGAATCTAAAATTCATTGCAAGGTTTGTAGAATAAAAAAAGAATCTAACATTCAATCAATATTTGAGCTCAATTGCCTGGGTTAACCTATCCATATCCTAAATAGCTTCTAACAACATTCGATTTAATCGAGAATGAAGAAAAATACCTGAAGATCCTTGGGGAGATACTCGTGCTTCATGGAGAGGTCCATGGCACGCTTGAGACGCTGGTTACGAGCATCAACGACCTCCCTGGGCAATCTGTTCATAGCCTCTTTGATGTCCATACTATAATACTGATCGTACAGATCATCGTACCTCAGACCTAAATCAATCATTCAAACCAAAAAAACAAAGCAGATTCAGATTCACTCATGAACATTGACAACAACAAATTCGGATTCAGAAAATTAGGGTTATCGATCGAGAGAGTGAGATCTGACCGTATCTGCGAAGGCGAGTAGAGATGGCTTTCATATGCATACGAGCGAGGAAGTTCTTCTTTGGATCGATGAACGATTTCAGAAGCGATGCCATTTTTGTTTGTCTCTCTCAATTTCAGCTTTTCTCTCTTTGTGCCAATGAAAGATAGAAACCAACAAAGCTGCTGTTTCAACTCCTGACCTGAGAGAGGAATTAATCACATAAGCTTCACGTATTTCTTTGGGCCTTAAGTGGCCCATCTAATAGGCCCAAATCTAAGCTTCACGTATTTACGACATATATGGGTCACGTAGTAATATTTGGGCCTTAAGTCGCCCAGCTGTAGGGTCATTTAATAATTAATATGCTGCGCTATTTACAAGTAGTCTATTATAGTCTATAAAGTATCTTGTTATTAGTCTCTCAAAGAAGCACCAGTGGTCTAGTGGTAGAATAGTACCCTGCCACGGTACAGACCCGGGTTCGATTCCCGGCTGGTGCAAATTTTAATTTTAGATATTTTTTGGCAAAGCTAGTTGTATAAATGGTAACTAGATTAATCATAAAATTGATATACCAGTTGTGAAAAAGGGGGTTTAATTTAATATTTGGAATGAGAAATGATAAGTTAAACAAGTATAATTGTATCTTTATTCTTTACTCTAGACGAATTGGATTCCGGCTAACACCAATACTTGAGAGTTGAAAGGCATGTTTTTGTCTGCTTGTGATATAATTAACTTAAAAAGTGATTAAGTATCGTCTCAAGTTGCAAGTGTAATTTAAGGTTAAAATGTTGTGAATTTAACAAAAATATCCTCAAATCTTATGTTCCCACTTTCTTAACAAAGCATTTTAAACAGTTTCTTGTCAATTTCTAAACAAACTTTAATTGAAGTTAGGTTGAAGAGATAATCATGCAGGAAGGTACTTGATTTAGTTTGATATATTTAGTTTGGTGGGATTTTAGATCATGACCCCTATCCTAATTGCTGTTTTTTAACCACGAAGTCGTCGTCGTCGTCGTACAGGGAAAATACGAAGCAGATGACATAAATATATTTTTAATTACCAGCTTACATCATCCATTATCGTAAATTAGGAAGTAGGCCTAAAGTTTAGTCCCATTTACCTTCATGAGTTCATAATTTTTGTTTTCCAAATAATTGTACCGATAAGAACGCACAACTTGAATTTTAAAACCTTTTTTTTGTTTGTTTCTAGAGACAACAATATATAATTTCATCTGGTCTGGACGTCTGGTTGAGTGGTAAATGCAGGTGCGCATGTATAAGCTAAGTGACTATATGGGCTTGTCTCAATATTGATGTTTTGAACTGTGTAAACCAGTTTTAGCTTAGCGCATAATACTCTCTCTGCTAATTAAACACAAGTTAATTTAATTACATTTTTATTGGATCACATAAAATTATGGTATCGCAGAATTATTCAAGCAAATTCTTATATGAGTTAGAACCTTTGGAGTGATGATTCTTTATTGGACTGAATTTTTTCAAAATTCTATAAAATTTGGTCTTTTTTTACACATTAAGTTATAATTCGCTAATTATGATAAACAGCTTTCATAGCACATGGTTTTGGCCTCAATGGCAGTAAATTATTCAGTAATTAATTAATCTCACATTTGCCTTCTTCTTAATTGGCCCTTTTTGGCCGTTTCTGTTTTTTTTTTTCTTAAGGAAAATTATAGTTTAGTTTAAAGTTTGTACCGTCACAAATTGTTGTCATATTGATATAAATAGATAGTGGTTATATTTTTTATTTATTTTGGGCAAAGTGGTTATATTTATTTAAGATTTTATTCTTACACTTTTACACAAATTTCCAATTCATAAGTGTTTGATAGTGAGGTCCATATAAATATTACACTGAACAATGTATTTAATTTGTATGATGAATGCAAATTGCCTTAATTTATTAAATAAACAACACTTGTAGATCATTAAGAAATGGAACTTTAGCAGCACTTTAATTGTTTGTTTTGGTTGGACATTAGATTGATTGTGGACTTTGATTTGATTATTGTTTCTTTACAAAATTAAAACACATTAAGGTGTCTACAGATATTTAGGATACAATGTTTTAGATTCTTATTTATAGGATGGGAATATCCCATCAGTCTAAATGCTGGGAGACAAACGAATTTGTGAAAAAAGTATTCCAAATTGATTCCTTCTTATCCCACACTGTATGATATGTTATCAAAACAGTGTGGGAAAGTTTTGTGAATTTGTGATCCCTATAGAATGGGGTAAATTTATGGACAGTGATTACTAATCTACTTAAAAACAAGGAACCCTAAGTATGAGACTACTCTGTTATTACTAGACGAAAATTAATGGTGTTTGTTTATAATTTTACTTTGCTATCCCCAAAGCTTCTAATTAAGACAGAATATTCTTGTCCTGGTTCACATTTTCTCTACTGTATTTTATATGTTTTCTTGTCATGTATCGATTGCACTTTGGCTTCTGCCGACTACCGTGTGCCTTGTACTGAACTCAGCTTTCTCCTTTATCGATGATTTGCCGTTCCTCATCAAGTGATGTTTCTTGAAGAAAAATTTTATCAAAAAAAAAAAATTATAGTCAGACAATTACGCAACCAATGGTTTAAAGGGTGTATATTCATATATAATATATTTAAGTAATACATACAATCTTGTAGCAAATCGTTAGAGAAACACAGAATTAATAGACGTGTCGTATATAACAATTGAAATAATTTTAGAACCTTCGTGATAATAGACCTAAGTCCTAACCATATATAGTATGTTTTTTAGCAATTACCATATTAGTTTTCTTGTCAAATTCACAATTGATCAACACAAGAAATTGTAGTATCTTGTGCCAAGTGTTCTAACGTATATATCCGTAATCAGAAACGATCATTTTCAGAAGCTTTAATAAATCAACGTTTATGTATTCAGTTTCAACTGCGCGCATGTGTCTTTTATCAAAAAACCTAAAAACAAATAAGATTTGATCTTTCCATTAACCTTTCTTTCTTTTGACTCTTCGGATGCTTTTCTAGCCAGGGCTCTAGCCCTCTCTAATAATATAATTGATGACTGTGACGGAACAATGATATCTATAGTAATAAATACTGTATATAAACTTCTCAATTGATTAGATATTTGAATTAGAGAAATATACCGATTAGCATGAGATTTATCCAAACCCATTGGAGTAAGTTGAATATGACTCAGCAGGTAGCCTAAAAGTTTTTAAAAACATACACAATAATTAAAGGCGCAAAAAGGGTTATAAAATCGAACTGAAAAGTGTTTTAACATATCTTATACTGGAAAAAGCAAATCATATGTATAATTATATATACACACATACGAAAACTTGTCCAAAAGTTTCAAGTTTCCTTAGAATGACCTAATCACTATTCGGGAATATTGAGAAAGTTGTACCAACGTATCTACTAAACAACAACAATATGCATGCATGATTACGTTATTTGCCGATTTTACAATTTATTTCTGTCAGTGTGCTAACAACAACAACGTATAACTGTTTAGTGTTCACCTATGATCTGGTCCACATGCTGCCACCATGTGACCCTTACTTCAGAATATTCCCAGCCTCGCAAAATCATTCGTATAAAAAATGCGGAATATCCTACTCAACCGAATCATTTCCCCCCATTTTTTTTTATCAACTTTTTTTTGAGATATGATCCGGTCAACTTTTCATGTGGACGATTCAGAAAAAACATATATTGAGAACTGTAAAGTGGTATATTATACCATGCATGTGTCTGTGGTTTGATAGACATGATCTGAATATATATCGCAAATGTGATCTAGTTTAGTAACCACATTTGCCAATCCTTCTTACCAAATTAAAAGTATGTACGTACCGTACCATTTTGTTTTTTGGATCTGAGAACTGGTATATTCTTTTTAAGGAACCGATAAACTGATACCATGAAATTTATATTAGAACAGTTTCCAAAATACAATCGGATCGAATCGAATCGATTGAAATAAGGATCATTTTATTTTCCGGCATGTTTTCCTAAATATAAGTTCAGAAGTTCTAACCTTGAGCTAATTTCCTCTAGTAATATTTATTTTGGTGGCAGGACAAGGAGGCCCCAAGTAAGTACGAGTCGGGATAAGGCGTTTAGGACAAAAAAGACACGTGTATGGCTATCTTCCACGTAGATGTCTTTGTCCACGTCTAATTATTGGCACGTGGGTCCTAGTCTCCAAGATCCGGACGATTCTAGCGAGTCGCAAGTGCTTTTCATGATTTAATCCCTTTAATCATTTTTACACTTTTTCATGATATATATGCAACCTATTTAACAGTAAAAAAAAAAAAAAAAATTATACAGAAATTATTTATACCATGATAAACAAAATTTGTTACCATTGATTTGTGATAAATAAAACGAAAATAAAAATAAAAGCTCCAAAAGACTTGCCTTAAGATAATGACAATGAAAGAAAAAAAGCTACTTTATTTTCTCTGTTAAATGAAATAAAGTAGTATGTTTAGTGGTATGGTTGCTCTAAGTATAAAGGAAATCTTGAGAGCAACCATACCACTAAACAACAAGAGAATGAAAGTTTTTTTTTCTAAAAATGGTCAAAAAAAAGTTTAATAGTGGCTCTAATTGTCTCGTTAATCTAACTCTACACGCTTTATCTAGTTTTCAGATAATCTTATTTCAAATTAAGAATTAAGAAAATAGTATATAGATAAATCTAATTGTTAAAAATGGATTATAGTACATACTAATTATTAAAAGAAAAATTAATTAGATAGCATCGAGTATATCCGAATCTGTGGTCCGAAGTTGGGCCAAGCTGACGTAAGATCTAGCTGTCTTAAGCCATCAGATCCCAATCATATAGTGACACGTCATCTTCTTCCAAACTCAAAACAGAGCAACGAAGCACTCTTTCGCGGCGCCATGTATCTGTTTTTCTCCCACCTCTTAGGCGGGTCCCTAAACACTTATCCGGGTCTTTTACTTAGCCTTCAATTTTTCTGACTATATATATCCCTTCCACTTATTCCTATTTTTCTTCATCCCAACCAAAACGAATTAAGAGAGGAAAAAACAAACAACATTTTTCCACATCTCTCTCTGTCTCTCTCCTCTTTCAAGAAATGGATCGGCAAAATTCCGACGACATCATGAAATTTCTCGACGGCATGGCTAGCTCCGACGATGTTCTTTTTGGCTTTCTTGACGAAGGAAACCACTCACCGGAGGATTATAACTTCGCCGCCGGCGACGAATCCGAAGTTGACAACGAGAACACCGTTTGTAATTCAGAAGAAAACAGAAAATTTTGGCAAGAACAAGAACAACTTCTCCAGGTAAATTCTTATTTTAATAATTTATAAACTCATAAAGATACTATTATTCTCTTTGTTTTTTTTGTGGGGTCTTATTTATTAATTTTGTTTTTGGCCCAAATCTTGAAATGTGTAGGCGACACTGTATAGGACAAGTTCAATTGAGACAAAGATAAGACAAGCAACCAAGGAAGCGTTGAAAGTAGTTAGATCAAAGGGTTTGGTATGTGTCTGCCGGAGACCCGTTACCGACGGTTGTCGTAGCTGTCTACGCGGCGAAGTATCTCGCCGCCTCCGAGAAGCTGGCTATGATTGCGCCATTTCCAAATCCAAGTGGAGAAGCTCTAATGAGATCCCTGCAGGTAACGAATCAACCCCGTTTTACTCAAATCTTTAAATTCTCAGTATTCTCATTTCCTAATTATGGAAGGTGATTTGTGATTTTCGGATTAGTATTGTTTAGAAGATTCCGTATGAATTTAGACATGTTTTGAAACTTTCACGTATCTTTATTAATTACATCACTAATTAAGAAATCACGTCAACGGAATTATCTAGATATTCTAAATAAATAAATATATCCTGAACGTTTTCGCCCCTAAAACAAGTTGTCATTAACTATAATAGTTTGAACTAACCATGACGTTTATTTATCAAACATTAGGTGAGCATGAATATTTGGAGGTCGTGGACAAATCGGTTTCAAAGAAAGGCGAGATCCGGGTGGTGATCGAACTATGTTTTAGGGCGGAGTTTGAGATGGCGAGAGGCAGTGACGAGTACAAGCGACTCATCGGAATGTTACCGGAAGTGTACGTCGGGAAAACGGAGAGGCTAAAATCTTTGATAAAAATATTGTGCACCGCTGCGAAGAAGTGTATGAAAGACAAGAAGATGCACATGGGTCCTTGGAGAAAACACAAGTACATGCAGGCCAAATGGCTTGGAACGTCTGAGAGAAAATCGGTGTCGCAGGTGTCCGAAACTGAGGAGGACATGTTTCCGGTGGCAAAGCAGAGGGTTTCTATGTTGAATAATGGTCTTTTTGGTGCTGGAATGGGCCGTCCGACCGCCGTAGCGGTTGTGTGAGACATATATATATATATATATATATACTATATAGACCTACGAATACGATAAGTTTAGGGGGAAATAAAGTGAAATGAGTTTCGCTTTGAGATTTTGCGTGAAATTGTCTCAGCTAATTTTGTGATGTGTCCAAAACAGGGCAATTTCTGGGACCATTATAGTATACAAAGTGGTATTTTAATTAAGAAAATTAATTTCTTTCCTTGGTTAGATATAAAATATGGATGAATTCCCCATGTAATCATTGTTTTAAGTCAACAAACGCGGTTTTGCAAGAATCACTTAACCCTTTTCTATTTGGCAAGTGAACAAAACGTGACAAATTCACATAAAAAAAGATCAACTGGTAGGCCAGATATTCATGTAATGGATCAATGCAAACGCCAACAATCATCATATTAGTACACGTATTTCTGTTTGGCTCAATATTAAATTTTAGCCTAAATTTGATCAGGGTGATCCTTGACACCTATGAAGTTCTACACAAAGTTTATGAAAGAAATTAATCTGTTACTATGTAGCGTAATATATAAAATTGAGTAGAGGTGCAAGTATCACCTTATTTCGGCAGAGCAGTAAGAATCTAGTCACGAATTACTTCAAAAACAGAGCTATATATGGGATATTGCCCTGTCCACAATTATTATTGGAACGACAACGTCGTTTACACGGTACATTATTTTGCGACTCGTTATTTTAGAGTTGATTGATCAATGTATTTTTTTTGTACAAAAATTTGGTTATATCTAAATCGTTCACTAGAAATTAATTCATTTTTCACATATACAAAAGTAAAATTTATTGAAATGGGCCAGATCATAAATGGAGAATATAGAAAAGTACATGCTTTTCAACGAATATCATTATCGTCCCAAGATTTAATTAGATGAAGTTTTGCATGAGCTATGTGAATACTACAAGTACTCATTACCATGATCATAAGTTCATAACTGAACACAAACAAGGATTGACAAACATAATAAAAAATACATTAATATTAAAACTCAATTGTGGAGAAGCTGATACTCTCACAAATTATATGACCAGAGACAATCCATAAACCCTAAACCATGGAACTTATCATAATCACAAGAACCAAGCCTAGGGAAACCACCCCCGGACCAACGGAACCGGCCAAATTGCGAACTGCTGCCACGGGCCCTGGAGCCGGAGCAAGAACTTCTGAATCGGAGGGATCCACTCCCGGAGTAGGCGCTGGCGATGAAAAAGCCTGATGGACCGGAGTGGGCGCTGGCGATGACAAAGCCTGATGGACCGGAGATGCTGAGGGAGACGGGGAAGGAGAGGGATGACGAGGAGTGTGGCTGTGGTGTCCCGTAGACATGACCGTTACGGCTAGCTTTTGACCTTTGAGACAGTTTCCGGAGTTGCCGCTGACGAAGAAGAAGGGGCCTGAGCGGCTAAGTAGGAAGAGAGAGTCACCGCCAGAGAGGGAAGCCAAAGGGTGAGTCGTGTTGCATGTCTTGTACTCTTCTTCACTCACATCCAACACTGAATCTTTTCCCTTCACGTACTTAAAATCTTGCAAAATCAACAATTGATATAATCATGCATCAGTGACACAATAACACATTAACTGTGTCCAAATAGAAGAGAAGAGAGAGACTTACAAAGAGTGTCGTTGACTTGAAACCGGTTTCGGTGAGACCAGTGAGAGTAATCCTCGGAAGGAGTAAGGACCCAACCATCTCTCCCACCAACATCAAACTTGTGCCCATTTGATAACCCTATAGTAAACCCCAAACCCATCAACATTACAATCATCAAGTAAACATCAAACATTTTGATCATAACCATAGATATCCGAGCCAAAACTTTAATTAACCCCAACTCTCAACTCTCTTATAGCTTAACTCGTTAATTTTGTGTGTTTTGGGCGCTTGCTTGTATGTGTATTTATGGTGAAAGTAGACAAGAGATTTATAGCCGTTGGGTGAAGCGTTTGGCCTTGCATCAATATCTAGAGAAAATGCCAATTAAGTAGAAGCGTTTCTTTCTTGCTCTCATCTCTTTCTTTTGTTACACGTTTCGACATGCAATAGACTTAACGGCTACCTACAAAAATATTTTTAGTCAGATCTTTAACTACTCATCAAGTACTTCAAATTCATCTTTAATTTTAAAAGTTCAAAACTTTTATAACGTATTGTTCTATTTTATACTATTAGATCAAGGACAAAAAATATGAAGTGTTTTTCAAAACTCAAGAGGTATTATGAAAGTTACATCTCAAATTTATGCAAGACACAGAACAAACATCGTGTATATGTAATAAATGAAAAGCTTATAGGATCGTGATTGTAAATATTATTATTTGTAGATTCCGATATCCAAAAATGTTATACTAGCCAAAAATTGTTTGACTGAGCTATTCTAGTAATTCTTGGAAGAAGAAATTCATCTTTCACACTTGACTGTCAATAGAATTGGTCGACAATTATATTCATAACTTTCCGAAATTCGAATACGTCTTATATGTTAAAGACATACATACTTACAAAAGAAAATTTCCTTTTTATATTTATCTTCCTTTTTTTTAATCTTATTACATTTACTTTTATTTTTCCTATTATATTTACTTTTTTGAATACGAATATATCTACCACCAAAATGTTGAATTGCAATAATAACATTTATTTTAGGTTTAGTAAGGAATCTTTACAAGAGATTCTTTGTTTTTTTTAAGGATTATTTCCTTAATGATTTGTTCACAAAAATTAGTAACCCTTCTTAAACCAAAATTTCGAGATAGTTTTGAAAATCAACAGTTTTATGGTATTTTGGAAACAACCCTAATAATTTAGGGAAATTTCTTAATATTGAACTTTACAATTAAATGTTGACCAAAATATAATGAAGCGTCAAATATACTATATTACCCCTATAGATATTTTTTTTACTCGATGCGTTAAGAGTTTTCGTCAAACGAATCTTTATTTTTTTTTAGTAAGAAATCTAGGAGAATTGAATTGATAACATTTTATAAGGAGGGAAATTAGTTGCAGAAAGGACAAAAGCGTAAAAATACATAAAACCAGAAAGGTCACACCAAGTTTAGAGAGAGCAAACGAACGAATTCTCGGGAGGAGACCAACCCATGTGTACACGCTTCTTCTCTCAACCATAATAAATCACACGCACCACCATTACTTCGACAACGGAACGTGAACGGCTTTTTTTTCACTTTCAAAATCATCGATCGGTATGGGTGTGGAGAAGAAGAAGAAGATGGTGTGGTTTTGGCCGGAGAAGCACGACGGTGGAGTGATTAGGGAGGCGGAGGATGTGGCGGCGGAGCATATATCGAGAGAAGGGACAATGAGTCATTACAGCTTTAGCAAAGGTCTTCTTCCGCCGCTTGGAGTCGGAGCCACCGCTCGCTCTAGCCGTCACATTAAGCTCCGCTGCTTCATCGTCTCTCCCTTCGATCCTCGCTACAGGTACGATGATTTTTTCGCTAACTGATTCTCTGTTTTGTTTCTTCTATATAAATTGAGATTTTGTTATTCATGAATCGTTGATGCATGTCTTGTGGAACTGTTTTAGCGTCTCTTCTTCTGAGATATCTGGAGAGATTTATAGTATCTACTACATTGAAGTTAAAATGATATCGATTCTCTTCAAAACTGTGAAACTGTTTCGAAATTTCGATGACTCTAAACTGTTCGATGTAATGCCTGTGTTGAAGAGACACTAATTCCGTGATCTCTTAATTTAGCTATTCAATTGAATCTGTGTAGGGTTTGCTTATGCATTAAAGTACTTTAGTGTAAATTCTGAAAAGAGTTTTTTGTGTTCTTTCTCTCTTTATCCTCGTACATTAGTAGTTACATTATCACCAAGTCCATCAGTTACATTGTATGTAATTATGTCTATGATAGTATCACTGATGATGAGTGGCATAATGTTGAAATTTTTTCAGAGCTTGGGATTGGTTTCTTGTGATTTTGGTGCTTTACACAGCGTGGGCTTCGCCTTTTGAGTTTGGGTTCCTTCAAACACCAAGAGCACCTCTCAGTATTCTTGATAACGTGGTGAATGGGTTCTTCGCTGTCGATATTGTTCTGACATTCTTTGTTGCCTTCTTGGACAAGGCAACTTATCTTCTAGTCGATGATCCCAAGAGAATAGCTTGGAGATATACCTCGACATGGCTGATTTTTGATGTGGTATCTACAGTTCCTTATGAACTTTTTGCCAGCTTATTGCATAACACTATTCAAGGTTATGGAATTTTCAGTATGTTGCGTTTATGGCGTCTGCGCAGGGTCAGTAAATGTTTTGCCAGGTGAGATTTTAATGTGTATCATTATCCATTATTATATATGTCTACAAATTTTGGGAATGCGGTTTCTTGAAAAGCTCTATGATACTGATTAGACGGATCATGAAGCTCTTCTCTTCTTTGTAATTGTCTTTCTTAGTTACTCTGTATTGAAATTTTCAGATTGGAGAAAGATCGGAAATACAACTACTTCTGGATTCGATGCACAAAGCTCCTCCTCGTTAGTAACTAGCTGTACACGATACATTGAGCAATTATATTTATTTTGCAGTCAGTTTAAGACATTAATGGTCGTAATGTAGGTTGCTCTCTTTGTGGTTCATTGTGGCGCCTGCTTCTGCTATTCTATTGCTGCACATTATCCAGACCCTTCAATGACATTTATGGCACTTGCGGAGGCAAACTGGAAACAGAAATCTTTGCTTATCCGGTATGTTACAGCAATGTATTGGTCCATAACAACCTTCTCAACAACGGGTTATGGTGATATACATGGTAATAATGCAGAAGAGAGGGCCTTCATTCTCTTCTACATGATCTTTAATCTTGGATTGCTAGCTTATATAATTGGTAATATGACCAATTTGGTGGTTCATGTGACCAGTCGCACCATAAACTTTGTAAGTTCAACTAACTATTGTCTTATCCTCCTGCTAGTGTCGTTTTATTTTGTTTTGATTTATCTTGTTCATTTTCGTTATTTCAGAGAGATACCATCCAAGCTGCATCAGCGTTTGCTCAGAGGAACAATCTTCCAGTGGGCTTGCAAGAACAGATGGTAGCTCATTTGTCTTTGAGGTACAGAACCGATTCAGAAGGCCTACAGCAGAAAGAAATTATTGATTCCCTCCCCAAGGCTATTCGTTCCAGCATATCGCATTATCTGTTCTACGAAGTTGTTGACAAGACCTACTTATTCCATGGAATATCCAATGATCTTCTTTTCCAATTGGTATGTTTGTCATTGGCAAAGATATTCACTCTTGATGAAAACACACAGTTAACCTTCTGAGTTCTGATATTATGTAGGTCTCTGAGATGAAGGCCGAGTATTTTCCTCCCAAAGAAGATGTGATTTTGAGGAATGAAGCACCGTCAGACTTTTACATAATGGTCACAGGAGCTGTTGTAAGTTGTTTTGGTTACAGCAGCTAAACAATTCTACTTCTCCTAGTTTTTTTCATATTAGTTGACATTTCTACTATATGACAGGACATCATTGCACGTGTGAATGGAGTGGATCAGGTAAAATCCGCATTGTTATTCCCATTTTGTAACGGTTTTTAAGTTGTGATTTGTGTATTCATTGCAGGTAGTTGGTGAAGCACAGACAGGTCATGTTTTTGGTGAAGTTGGGGTTCTATGTTACAGGCCACAGTTGTTCACAGTTCGAACCAAGCGATTAAGTCAATTGCTTCGTCTGAACCGTACAGCATTCTTAAATCTTGTTCAGGCAAACGTTGGTGATGGAGCAATAATCATGAATAATCTTCTTCAGGTTAGTCCAAAGCTATTTCCTTATAAATAGCGACTACAACATTTTAGCGGGTTTAGTATTTTGTCTCATCTGGGATATGTTATTGTCTAATGCAGCATCTGAAAGACTCAGAAGATCCAGTGATGAAAGGCATTTTGGCTGAGACAGAAGCCATGTTGGCTCAGGGGAAAATGGATTTACCTCTCAGCTTATGTTTTGCAGCAGCCAGAGGAGACGATTTACTGCTGCATCAGTTGCTGAAACGAGGCTCAAACCCTAACGAAACCGATAAGAACGGTCGAACGGCGTTGGTAAGCCCTGAAAGCCTCTGTACAAACAAACTATCGCATCATTTTTCACTCCAAGAAAAAAATCAAAATCCTCACTCTATATGTATTTTTTTATGTGTGTGTGTATTATTTATCTCAGCATATAGCAGCATCAAAAGGAAGCCAATATTGCGTTGTATTACTTCTCGAGCATGGAGCAGATCCTAACATTAGAGGTAAAATATAACAAGGTTTTATGAGTCCATTTTGCATTTATAATCTGGTGATCGTCTAGTTATATAATTGTTTATCTAATTTTGCAGATTCAGAAGGTAATTTACCATTATGGGAAGCAATCATTGGGAGACATGAAGAAATTGCTAAACTCTTATCAGAAAATGGTGCAACGCTAAGTTTTGACACAGTAGGATATTTCTCATGCTTAGCAGTTGAACAAAACAACTTAGATGCGCTCAAAGACATTCTAAAATACGGCGGAGATATCTCACTCTCAGATGTCAACGGAACCACAGCTCTGCACAGAGCAGTCTCAGAAGGAAACATGGAGATTGTACAATTCTTGTTAGAGCAAGGAGCTGATATGGACAAGCCAGATGTTTATGGTTGGACGGCTCGTACTCTTGCTGAGCATCAAGGACATGAAGATATCAAGGTTTTGTTTCATAATCAGAGACCAGTGGAGAGGAAATCGATATTTGTTTCTGGCACACCAGAGATTAAACCATTGATGAAGCATTCCAGCGAGCCTGTAATGACTCACCACCATTCAAGGGAAGCAATGCCGCCTCTGGCCCGAGCCGTTTCTCAGAGACGGAAGCTCAGTAATTTCAAGAACTCACTGTTTGGTATCATGTCAGCTGCTAACAGTGGTAAAACGCCTCTTGCTCTCTCCATCCTTGACTTAAGTTGCGATTCTTTCAGCTTTTCATTAAAGTGTAAATGCAAACAAAGTTTTTTCGTCCATATGTTTTTGGCGTTTGCGTTTACTATTAACAAAGATTATGGTTAAGTAATGAATTCAATCTTTCAATTGATTCAGGTGATGAAGGAGGAGTATCCACCAGAACTGCAATAAGTGAAGGAGTTAGTGTTGTTTATCCGGCGAGAGTGACCATCAGTGGTGAGGCTTCCTCCTCCGGTAAAGTAGTAAAGCTACCGGATTCTCTTGAAGAGTTAATTGAAATTGGTGAGAAGAAGCTGGGATTCGTAGCCACAAAGATTCTGAGCAGAGAAGGAGCTGAAATCGACGACATCAGGATTGTAAGAGATGGCGATTTTCTCCTTCTTCTCAAGGTTTCTTGAAGAAATCGCAAATTCAATATATAGATTTTAAGGGATTTTATAAGTTATAGTCATTATAATCGACAGTACATACTCTGTCAACAGTTTTTGTGGGAGGAAGATCATGAAAACGATTACTTGCAGAAGAAGACAGTTTGTTATTTGAACGACTAACATCTAACATAATCGTGCAAATCAAATATCCCCAAGGATTATAAATGATTCTTAACCAGTGACTCGATATGGCAGTGAAATTTGAGTATCTCCTTTTCGCACTAGAGTTTCAATCATCCTGCTTTTATTTCTAACAAACAAAAAGAAGTAACAAAAAGCTTCCTCTTTTAGCCCTAAAGGCAGAAATGAGAGAATTGTCTAGTGATCTATACTTCTTCTTTTCTCATTGTTGTTGTTGTTGTGTAGTAGAAAATTGTAGAGAGCAAACAGATTCATCAAAATATAACAAAAAGTGAGGAAACCAAAAAATGTTTCATAGAAGAAACAATCAGCAAGTTTGTACTTGTTTGTATCCTCTCTTCCCCCATCCTTTCTCTGCTTACTTCTTCTTACCCTTTTAATTTGCCGTTTCTTCGAAGCAAAGATCTTCACAAGGTTTTTTTTTTTCTCTTTCAAACAAGACTTAGGAGTGTCCACTGTTTTCTGGATATACCTGAGAATAAAGTGAAAAAATATGTAAAAGACTTAGGAGTGTCCATTTTTGAAAGATCGATTTCAAGAATGGTTATATATTTTTACCATCTGGGATCTGTCTTCTTTGACACTTAAAGTTCTATGCTTGAGTTCACCTCTGCTTGTAGTAATCTCATCCAGAATCTCTGCATCATAAAACTCGTCTTCACTGTTCTCAACAACACTCAGTGGAATATTATGCGCCTCTCCTAATTCCCCATTGAAACCGAAGCTGGATTTTCGTTGTGGTGCACCAACCATCTCTTCATACTCTGAAGAATCTAAAACTTGGAGATGAGATGGATCAAAAAGCCTAGGGAGGATGTATTGTCTTAACGCAATGAGGATGAAGAATGGCAATGGGAACAATATTCCTCCTACAGGTATCCATGTCACTCCATAGCATATCAGAAAATACAGAAGCTGGAAGAGTGTAAACATAACAATAGACTTGTATGGTACTATCTCCACAAATGATGCATGTAAACCTTCAAGAACTCTGTTCACACACACAAACAAAGACAAATCAGAAATTTTATAAAAATTTTAACAGAGGTTGTGATGAATAAGAAGAGTTTCAGTACTTGAATCGACGACCAGGAGTGATGAATAGTAACTGAAGTCTTTCCCAGAACTGATTCCCAGGGAGACTATCAACAGCCATGTAAGTGAAGTAACCCCATAGAACTGAAGTTGGTATCATTCTGAGAACTGGTACAACTAGTATCAACAATCCAACAAGGATTGATTGCAATAGATTGCTCACTCTCTGCTCGTTTACTCTAACCGGCAAATGGTCTTCGATATGTACCTCTGGATCGAATTTCTTCCCCTTTGTTTCTCCACCTCCATCGTCTGCTTTCATCACTGCTTCTTTCAAGTTTTCTAACTCTTTCACCACTGAAGTAGCCTGACAATTTTCAATATGATACGATTGATGAGAAATTAACTTCTTGGTAACTCAAAAAAAAAGAGAGGGAGTGAATTAAAGAGACAGATATGGTTAGGTGCCTTAGGGGATGTTTCCATCTCTATAAACACATCTTGCATCCTCCCATAGATCTCTGAGTTGCTTGCTTTTTCCCTCATGCATTCTTTTGCTTTCTGGACCATTTTCTTTCGCATTAGCTGCAATTGATATACTCAAACGTTTCAGGTTTCAAACCACGTCAAAATTAAGGGAAAACTGGATTCAATCAGAGTGTTCTGCTTTTTCTCTAACCTGCTTCTTAAGAACTGCAAGACTCTTTGTGTGCATTGGGGATTGTGGAATGACCCCATTCGAAGGAGGGAGTCCAAGTAGGCCACAGATTAATGTCTACAATAATTTAGAAATGAATTAGTATTTGATTCATGCATTCATTTAAAACTAAAACAAATGAAGCAGTGCTAAAGAATACAGAAGTTGCAAGCCATCATCATAACCATACCATGATTCCTAAGATAAAGATATCATAGTGATAAGCCGAGGGATTTTTGAGATTAAACTCCTTCTGCTGAGCCATTTGTGCAGATACACAGTGGTCAAAGAAGTATAGGCCAGCGATCATGATTGCTGGTATAAATGCAGCAAGGATGTAAAGAGGCGGGACCTTTGTCATATCCTGAAATGTTAGACCAAAAGCAATGATTGGTCTTTCTCTGTTGTAAACTGTCATATCACAAATCACAAGGTAGGTAGTATTAGTACCTTGACAACTGTCCAGTGATACAAGGACTCGGATGCCCAAGGAAGTGGCAACTCCAGCCTCCTTGGAACTCCTTCAGGAAGGTTTCTAGGGACTGTGTATGAAAATGCACTCCACAACACAAGCATGAGGAGAGTTCCATAATCCCCTATAAAACCTCTTATCCACCCTGCAAAAAAGAAGCTAGTTATTGTTCAATGATCTTGTCAAGTATCTATCTATAAAGCCAAGGCAAAAATTTCACATACTAAAGCCATATTTCCATGATCTTGCCCTCCTGCTTTTCAGAGCAGTGTAAAGAAGACCGAATGAGAATATGACGGCAAGGAGACCATTGGTATACCGCCACTGGAACTGATACACTTCCAAACTTGGATCGTCAGATTTTGGGACAAGAAACTCGCCGATAAGTCCCTGCATTAGGAAAATATAACACCTCTTAAGTTAAAAAATGTTTAAAAGACTTTTGTATGACTTAAACCATGGAATTACCCATCAGAACCTTAACAGCCTCTTGGATAAAAAGAACAGTGATAAGCATTCCAAAGAGCTCTCCTGCAATTCTTGTAAACCTAGAGATGATGTTGCATGCGTTTAACATAGCAAGAAGCATAAGCAAAATTGCTGTCCAGACACAGACCCTGTTAAAAAAGAAAAACAACAAAGAGTTTCAATGTCAATGAAAAGAGGAATCAGCAAAAACAAGAGAAAGGAAAATAAGAAATGTACATACCATCCAGCCCAAGCTAAGTAGAGTTTCTGACCCAATTCAGGCCTGCCTTTGCTGAAGCTGTGAAGATATGTATACATAATGATTGTGGGTTCTGCAACCCCTACTATCAAGAGAGGTTGTCCACCAAAAATTGAATGAATAATTCCACAAATAGCTGTGGAAGCTAATGATTCCGCTATGCCAAGACTGCGATCTAAAGCAAGAGAGAGAGAAATGAACCCATCAGAGGAAGAAACACAACTCTAATTCATATATATATATACTTTTGCGGTAGCTCGCTCACCTGTCTCTCTGCTTAACTGCTCACCGAAAGCAATCACAGGTAGTGCAGAGGCAATGAAAATATACAGAGTTGGAGCCAGTATCCTGAAATCCATAGTTACATAGCATAAGAAGTTTGCATTGAAATGCGAAGTTGATGAAATAAGCATGAAGACATGATGATACCTAACACCAGAATTGAAGGCAGCAAGCCAGTCTTGTTTGTAACACTTTCTTCTTCCGTTGAAATCGTTAATAATCCCACCAAATGGGAATTTAACTCCCTCCATGGCTGACCTTCAGGGAATCAGCAATACCAATGAAGGCCTGTGTGGATCCATGCATGCAACAAAACTTCAAATCAACAAATGATTCTCTAAACCAAAGCCAAGCTTTATCCAAAAACTTGAGTTTGCAAATCAACCAAACAATTTACAAAAGGTTGATTCAGCCTTCAATAGCAAAAACGTATGGCAAATGTTGTCTAATAAAACAAATCGATCAAAACAAAAAACAAAATCCAAAGACGAATTGGAATCAATGACCAAAATCTGGAGGAAGAAGCTATGATCGCACCTGGAGGAGAAGAAGAAAGCGATGGCCGCCGCCGTAATAGAAAACTCGACCAACGTGAGAGATCCGATTCCGGTTAGATATATTCCGGTGGGGAGGGAGGGAGAAGGAAAAAAAAAAAGCAGATAAAATCTGTTATCGTTGAATTTGGATCTCTCTCTTTCTGTTTGAGAGAGAGAGAGTCTGCGCCTGAGAGGAGGCAGAGGAGAGAGATGAAATCGAAAGGGCTAAACAAAAAACGCATGAAAGAAAGAGAGAGACAGAGAGATTGTGTGAGATATATTCGCCACATCCCGCGAAATATTTGCTCTCTTCGCTAAATACTATTTTTCAAATTTGTTTTTTTTTTTCCTTTCACATCAATTTTTTTTTGTTTTTGACATCTTTCACATCAATTTGATTATACAAATTTCAAGTTACATTTTTCATTTTTTTCGAGATATAGAACTATAGAAGAATCATTATCCCACAATGATACGAATAAAATTATTTTGAAAATAGTTTTTGACTTTCTCTCGATTCAAATGTGGCTTTCAAACTTGGGACACAAGCAAGTAAAAAACCCTAAAAGACATAAAAAGATGAACAAATAAGGTACAACAAGAGCATATCTGTGTTTATATAGCTTAAACGCCAGGAATTGGAAAACGAGAGGTGAAGGATTCCACTCTTTCCTTGAGACTCTTCACTCTCTCTATCAATGGAAATTCAGGAGAAGTCACGAACTTGTTGAAATCTTGAAGCTTTGAACCCGGCGCAGCTTTCTTGGCTTCAATTGTTATCTCCACACCTTCCTTGATGAAGTCAGCGACTGCTACAAAGTCTTTCTCTGACAGTCCTCTTGTCGTCATCGCAGGCGATCCTATCCTTATTCCTCCTGGTACCAACGCACTTTTATCCCCTGTTTCACCATTACACATACAACAACACTCTCTCAATTTCACTACTCTTAGGGAAATCAAACAAACATCGATTGATTTTTGATATAACAATCAAGCATTTCTTTAACAGTTGTGTTCTACAACTTCTGCTTATCGACTTCATTTAGACTTAAAAGTGCTTTCTCGGAATTGGAATTTTCAAATTGGAAAAGAAAACCGAGAATAAGGTAAGAAACTCACCAGGGACAGAGTTCTTGTTAAGAGTAATAGATGCCATGTCTAAGATTTTCTCAACCCGAGCACCATCCATGCCCTAACCACAACAAAAATGTCAGATTGATACCGCATTATGATAAGTGATTCTCTGGTTTGAGAAAAAAACTCGATTGATTCGGGCCATCAATACAGTTTGTAAACTTACCATGGGTCTAAGATCGACAAGAACCAAGTGGTTATCGCTGCCACCAGAAACCAGCTTAAACCCGAGTTCAACCAATCGGTTAGCTAGAGCTTTACAGTTAGACACAACCTAACCAAGCAGCAAAAGATTTTCGTTAGAAGTAAAATTTACAAACTTTACCCAGTGCAGAAGAACTTAATGATCAAGTAAAAGGGTGGGTACTCTTTTCTGATAAGCCTTGAACTCCGGTGATTGTGCATGTTTCAAGCAGACTGCTAATCCTCCAATTGTGTGGTTATGAGGGCCACCCTACAAATATACAACACAGGCAAATTTTAATCACGTTGGAAGAAGAATTATCTAAGAGAGGTAGAAGCAATGGTGAATATCTCAACCTGCAAACCAGGGAAGACAGCATTGTTTACGGCAGATTCAAGATCAACCCCATTAATTGGATCCTTCCTGAAGAAGATCATGCCACCTCTCGGACCTCTCAAAGACTAGTAAGAAAAAGTGTATTACTATCAGACAATGGGTTCATTTGGAAACGCTTTTTTGTCTAAATACAAATGGAAATTCTGTTTCAGATTTCAGAACAGACATACCTTGTGAGTTGTTGTTGTAACAATATCACAATACTCAAAAGGGTCAGCTACCACAGAAGCAGCCACAAGCCCGCTGATATGAGCCATATCCATCATCAGAAAAGCACCAACTGAGTCTGCGATCTTCAGAAATTCATACAAATTGTGAGGAAAATGAAATATCAGGTTATATTGAAGGCCAAAAGTAGACAGAAACACGAAAGGTATTTTCAAAGATCAGGTTGTGTTTCTACCTTCCTCATGCGAGGGTAGTCAAAATCTCGGCTGTATGCACTAGCTCCTGCGATAATAAGCTTTGGTCTGAAGAGTGTAGCAGTTTTCTCGAGCATATCGTAGTCAACAATGCCTGTTCAAATATTTTCAGACATCAGGAAATAGCCTCATACAAAAGTAGTTGCAGAGACACTTTTCATAAGAAAAGCACCACCTGTTGATTCATCAAGTCGATAAGGCATGGACTCAAAGTATATTGAAGTTCCAGATACACGCCTTTTAGCAGTCATGAACCCATGCGACAGATGACCACCGTGAGGTAAATCCAAACCCTAAATATATAAAACAAGCCATTATATTCAATATCTCAAGCACACAAGAAAAGATGAGGTGAAAAGTGCAAAAGATCTTAACCATGATCCGATCATGAGGGCTAAGTATCGCAGTGTAGACAGCAAAGTTTGCAGGTGAACCAGATAACGGCTGAACATTAACCCCCCATTTCGTAGAATCTAAGCGGAAGGCTGCTAAAGCCCGGTTCTGGCAAAGTGTCTCCAACTGATCGATGTACTCATTGCCACCATAATATCTGTGAGACATGGACAACAGAAAAACAATGAAATCTAGCAGATGAGACAAAAGTGCGCCACAAAAATCAATCTTACATACTTCATTACCTTTTACCAGGCAGTCCCTCAGAATACTTGTTGGTAAGGCATGATCCAACCGCCTCCATAACTGCTCGAGACGTGAAGTTCTCAGAAGCAATCAGCTCCAAGCTCCTGAATTGTCTATCTTTCTCCTTTGTGATGATGGTTCGGACCTCTGGATCAACTTCACCGAGACCATAGTCCGCAAAAGGGATTTCTTTGCCTAAATATCAGTCATTATAAAGTAAAAGAAATCAAAACCACGAATGGAATTAAGTAACAATGTCTTTCACATCATCAACATAATAAAGGAAATGAAAATGAAACTCTCTTACTGCTCATCTCGACATTAGATAGCGAGACCGAAGATGCTCTCCTTTCAAAGACCAAGTTTCTTTCCAGAAAAGAAGAACGGAAAGGTTTTGAAAAATTGAACTTCAATTGCTGAGAAAATTTGGTCACTATAGGCATTAGTGGCGGAAAGACAGATCCTTGAACCCGTCCAGGTTGCTGAAGAGAAGCCATCGAAGTACCACCACAACAAGCTTGCATTCTTTCTCTCTACTCCTACACTCAAAAACTCCGAATGTCACATGAACGCAATAAACAGAGAGACCAGTAATTTATCTCAGCTAGATATCTGAAAAAATATTCTCGACTCAAATATATATGTCAAAAAAATGTAAAAATCCTTGTTTTATCGCAAACTTTCCCAAAAGTGAACAACAAAAGATGTGTGGAACTTGAAAACAAACAGAGAAAACAAACTAAAGTAGAATCTCACAGAGCAGGTTGTTTCTATTCTGACTTATTAAAAGACTAAAACTTATCAGCAAACTGAAGAAAATCAGACACCGACGTCGTGTAAAATCCGAGACAGAGACAGCAGTGGCGAAAATCGAAACCATACCTCAAATTACCAAATATTAGACACAGCAGAGGGAATTCGCATTCAAAAACGGATTTTAAAAGAAAAATCTTCCGGAAACTAAAAACCCAGAAAAAAGACAAGCGAGGAAACGAAAACAGACTCACCGGAAAGGTAGAAAATTTGTGAGCTTGCGAGACGAGGTCGCAAAAAAGATGGAGATGAGATGGAGAAGGAAGACGGAGATTGAAGGATATGGTGGAGGAGAGACGATGAAGTGTCTAATGTTTAGGGTTTTACGGGACACAACACACAACAAAAAGCTCCAGGTTCCAGGAACGGGACAGCCACCGAAATATCATACTTGAAACGACATCGTTCAGTTCAATGTTTGGTTTAAGTTAAACCGGTTCTGCTTAGTATGCAATTTGTTGTACATTGAATTTTTTAATTGGTTTAGTTGGGTATGTTGTGTGCAAGAGGCAAGACCATTTGTATGAACAACATAATTGCAGGAGATCTTATAATCATAAGTGAGGAAACAAATTGATAGAATGACAATTTCAATTTTGAATCAAAAACAAATCATATACAAACTCTTGTCTTTGATTTATAAGAGAAACCAAAGAGAATGAATACAAACATGAAGATGTTCTCCAAAGTGACTTATTCCAAAGTTTTAAACAAATACAAAAAATTAGGATCCAAAAGTGGTTCTCAGTTTTCACACATGATTTTCTTCTAGACATCAGTATCCATATAACAATGAAGATAATCAAGAAGCCATGTTTTTTTTCCAGATTTGCAAGTAGACCACAACATATACAGACCGGATATATCTATTTCGTTGGCCATGTCGCTTGTGCAGACATAATGATTCCCACAATAACTCCAAACAACCCGAGAGCACTCCCGAAGATCTCAATCACAAGAATCTTTACAAATAGTGTCGAGTTTTGAGCATCAGACAATGCACAACTGCTTCCAATGATTCCTACACATAACCTGCAAGAGAAATGTGGACCTCCGTTGCATATCTGACAATGCAATCCAAAAAACCAAAACTGTAAGGAAGGAGAAAAGGAAAGATACAGACCCGCATACAAGGTTGGCGAATCCAACTATGATTCCAGATGCGAAGATTGCATATCCAGCTCTAAGAGACTCAGCGTCATACATCTTTGAAGATGGGACACTCTCCAACTTTGTTTGCAGTATGATTGCAACAATAACGCCATATATAGCTACCGCTTCGCAAAAGATGACACTGGGACAGTTTAAAAGAACAAGAAATGCTTCGTCATTGCATACCTTTTGCATCTAATCTTGAGCCTGAAGCTCTGTTAACAACAAATTAGAATGCAAAAACAACTACTCCTGCTTAAGCATTTCTAAGTACTGCTCTATACAGCCAAATGCTCAATATGGTTCAGAAATGGTGTGTGGTAATGACACTGTTGACATTGATGTTGCAGAGCATCTAACTCCAAGTCTGTAGCTCTGTAACAACAAATTTCATACACAGCTACTCCTTATTAAGCATTCTTTAATTCTACCCAGTAGACCCATGAGGTATAATGGTAATGACATTGTTGAGTGGTTAGGTACGTGACTCCGGTCCAAGAATCAAGAGCACGAAGGCACCACAAATTAGGTTAGCACAGACTTTAAATGTATATCCCCTCATTTGACATTTAGCTATCTCGATTGGTATATATGCTTCTGCTGAAATACGTGGAAAGACAAAAGAGCACTTATTTATCATAGCATCCATTGCTTGAATCCCCAAAGCCAGAGCCTTCACGATCCATGGTGTGTCATCACACACCAAAATTACTAGCCCGACCAACCAGACGAGTCCTTGAGATTCCAAATTCTACATCCTTATTCTTCTATCATTATGTGATAATCTAATCTTGCAGAAATGTGGCATTCAGGAACGAATATGATTTAAGCTGCTCAGCGATGGATTCTCATTGCTATTCAGAACAAGACATCGAATCTACACAGTTCCCTAAAATGGCCACTAATTGATCAACCAAAGGAACAAAACGAGAATTAAAAAAGCTTGAACCTTTAACAAACCTGATGAGATTCTTCGAAGTGATACGAGGAGCTTCAATAGCCGCACCGATCAAACTACTTCCCGTAATGTAAATTCCCCTTTAATAAGAGAAAGCAAAATAAGATTGGTGAAACCATGATGCCTCTCAAATCAAAAAGGTCAATGCTTGAATCTACGGGGACGAAGAAGAAGAAGATTGAATTTACCAGGCGGCACCGAGGACTGAGACGCCGATCGAGATGGCGATTCCGATTGCGGAGAAAGTATACGGCGAGATCCTTACCAGCGCTGCGCCCCACGAGCTCGCATGACCAAGAGCAACCACACCAGACATCCTCTCTCTCTCTCTCTCTCTCTTTCTCTGTTATTGTGATGGTCGTCTCGTGATGATGATACGATCTGCTTCTCTCTCTCTGTCGGGAAGAAAAATTTTCAGGGCCTGTGATCTGAAGATATTGAGGAATTGACAATCACGCGCTGCTGAATTCGCGTGAGTACTAATATTGAAACCAAAACGATTAACGTTAGTTTTGGCCTCGTAATATTAAACCACATTCGTCAAAAAAATTCTTAAATTTGAGGGTTTAGTGGCTTTTTCTTAAATTTGAGGGTGTATGCTAATCATTTGATCAGTAAAAAAAGTGAAATCAAATTTAAGAAAACAGTGAAATTAAATTTGAAATACAGTAAAACCTCTATAAATTAATAATGTTGGGACCAACAAATTTTATTAATTTAGAGAGGTATTAATTTATCGATAAATTAATAATTATTAATTTATAGAGAGATTTTACTAATTTTGTAATTTCTTTAAAAAACCCTATCTAAAAATAATTTTTTTATTTCTAAACAATATCTTTTAAAAACTAATTACAAGTAGATAAACAATTATTAAGTTTAAAAAACAACACAAATTTTTTTCGAATAATAGAGTCATATTAATTTCATCAAATTTTTTATATATATATCATAGTAATTCATATATAACATATATAAATTTATATAATGTATATATGTATATATTGATAAGTTAATACAATTATTAATTTATGGTATAGATGGGACCATATGTTTACATAAGATTTTCAAAAAAATTATTATCTTATTAATTTATCGATTTATGTCATATTTTACACTGGTCCCAACTTGGGACCGGAAGAATTTATTAATTTAGAGAGGTTATTAATTTATAGAGGTTTAACTATATCTCTAAAGGAAAAAAAAACATAATATGCAAATCTCGTAGCTACCTTTTTATTTAATCACCAATCTATACTTTTTTATTAATTTTTTATATACTATTATGTATTTATAAACCGACCACATAATCAAATTATAATATTACTCCCTTTGTTTCATATTATAGAATGTTTTAGTTAAAAGTTTATACTTTAAGAAAAAAAATAGAAAAAAAAACTATCATTTAATATTTAATTTAAGAAAATTCAATCAATAATATAAAAAACTGCAGAATAAAAATGGTCATAAAATATCAAATATATTTAAAAGTTGCATAAAAATTTACATCTATTTACCCATTTTCCATGTGTAAGTCACTATTTTAATAAAATCAATAAACATGTTTATCGATCTTTCATATTCCCCAATCTACTATTCGTTTGAACGGGTAGTGACTAGTAAACAAACATTTTCGATCAGATAATAATTATACAGTTATCTTGAATTAAATACTCTTAAATGCAACAAAAATGGAAAAAAGAAAAGAAAAATATACTCTTTATTGTTAGGTACTCTTTATAAAAACAAACTGTGTAGGTGTATTCTTCACAAATTCAATTTTTTTAAGAAGTAAAAACTGAATAAGCCATCAGATTTTTGAATCTTTCCTTACATAAAATTTCAAAATCTAAATTATTTTGAGCATGAATAATGATGAGTGCACCTTAATTAGCTTCGTCATAGTACGGAAAAGCAAAAGAAGTTATGGATATTTTTTCTTTTGTAGCATTGTGATTAAAATTTCATTTTAATTACTAGTTTAAAAAAAAAATACTAGTTTTTTATAACCGACCCTTTTGGCGATGACTCTAAAAGGTTTATGAAATAGTTAAAAGTGTTTTTCTCCAGTATCAAGTACTTAAATCTTAAACGCATGCATGCGCAGCTAATTAGGTGCATCATATAAAAATTCTAAAAAGTTGAGAAATAAGAGGAAAAGTCAGATCGAAGACGAAACATATCCATCATCATTAATCTAAAATCTTAACCAAACCCATTAATATTATGTTCACCTTAAGTAGTCAACTAAAAATAGTTAATGCAACAGTTTCTGAAATTAAGAATTCGTTAAAACCTCAGTGATTAACAAAAAAAAAAAAAAAAACAGAGTCCATACTCAAAGCACATTTTTAAGTTCAGGAAAGACAATCCAACGAGGATTTACATTTTTTAGTTATTATTATTTTTTCTTGTTAAAGGACAATTTTACACTTCAAGTTTTGAGTGTTCGTGTTCCATTCTTAATTTAATAATATCTCACATTTGCAAGATGAATCTATACATTTAGGGTAGAACCACATTTGCATGGCACTCCTTATGCACCTTTCCAACGAGTCGGAGAAAAATCGGAAAATTCTTATCGATGATTATAATTGTACTTTTAATTATTTTCTTATACCCTTAAATATCTTTCATCACTTTTAATTGTTTTCCCATAACTAATTTAACGAATCTTTAATTACTCCATACTTTGCACCTGATGTGACCTCATAAATCTTTTTTTTTTTTGACCTCATAAATCTCATTTAAAGAAATTTTCCTCATTTTTGTTTTGCAGGTGTTAATAGCTTGGAATAGTTTGCCGAGTTTTCACTTGAAACCAATAAGCTTTTGTTTAATGTTCTTATGTCAAGAATCAACAAGATGCGAGATTGAGCATTGTATGATGTCTTGTCGAATTAGTCTTGATTCATGGTGATCTGAAAAACTCCTCTTGCATTCATCTCTTTTTTTTTTACAACAGCAATCACCATCGCTTACGAGAAGACTTTAATTTGATGCATCAACTTATTTTTTGGTTAACATGGATTTGCATCAGATATTATGAAATTTTAGATATTTTTAGTTTTAATACTTAAATAAATGTTAGAACACAAATGATTATAGAATTTATCATACCGTATTGTAGTTTCTATAATAATAATAAAAAAATAATCTTAATATGCATGCATGGAAGCCAAAATTTTGAGTTTAGTGGTTCATTTGTTGAACTTTTTTAAGAAATCAGAGCGCAAATCCGGTGTGTGACATCTATGTGATTTGGTAGATCATTATGTTTTTTTTTGTTAGTACCAAATTGTTATGTTATTATATAGCTCTCTGATTATTCCGCTTAATCTGCCATCACAATAGACGATACACGATAGATAACAATTACAAAGGCCACAAAGCCTATATATTTGACAAAGAATACATGACTTCCTAGTCTATTGTTTAGTTCAATTACAGAAATAAAGATGGAGAAGGGATTGAAGAGCCTAATTATAATTATTTTATAAACCCATTTACTGTGCAATAAAAACATAATGTCAATCTTTAATATTAAATAACAGTTGACTTTTTTTTTCGCTATTAAATAACAGTTGACTTAAAACAATATTTTGAAATCATAAAACCAATGACAGAAGCATGCTTTTGATAAAATGATTCATAAATTAATAACATAAGATTTTGGTATGGATTTTTCAAATGAACTAGACTCCAATACATGAACCAATGAAGTTAATATACATATAAATGGGCCATAAATGAAATGGGCATCTATTGGTCCCGTTGACATTTGTCATGCTGAGAGTTGATCAACTTTATTTCTTCTATTTATTCCATTTCGCTTTTCTTTCACTCAGAAGTCTTTCCATTTTCTTGAAACCCTAGAAATCATAGTGATTGATCGATGGGTGATCTTCTTCTTCTCCGCGTTATAGGAATTGTCTTTGCTTTGTCGTCTCTCGTTTCATCTGAGGAACTGTTGGGTAAGTTTTTCTCATGTTCGGTTTCGGGTGAATTGAATTCTTGTTTTTGCATCTGTTGTCGTGGTTGATTTCTTGAAACTTATGGCTATGAACAGTTGTGGGAGAAACCAAAGAGCTTCTAGTCACTCCTAGTTTAGTGGTTAAGGTTAATGGTTCTTCTAGACTGAAGCAAGACTTAATTACTCTCTGTGAGAGGATACGTGTCCATGGATTTCCAAGGTTTAAACATGTAGACAAGTATGCACATTCACTCAAGCTTATGGTTCACGTGTCAACCGGTGGAAACACAAGTACTACACACGTTTGCTTCCACAGGTGATTCTATTACAGAGTTCAAAACAGAGTCACTAAGTTCCAATATCATAGATGATCGTATAGCTCTTCCAATATCATTAATGTTTCCTTGATATCTTTTTAAGGGATCCTTCTCTTGGAATTGGGATGTGCCCTGATGATCAATGGGAGAAAGTCTCTAATGGTTCATGGTTTCAGACAATGTCACTATTCGACCACAAAATCCTTGATGTCAGAATATCTAGCTCATCCAAGGTCACTATGAAAGTGTCTACCGTAGAAGGTGAATTTTGGCTGTCTAATTTAATTACACTATTAAACGGTTTTGTCCATTGGTTTCACTTCCTAATTCTGTTTCCTGCTTTTGCAGAATGGTTTATGATTCGCATAGTATTCTTAATACTTGGCACCGTTTTGCTGAGTTCTGCTAATTCACTGAGCAGATCAGTAGCATTTTACTACACTTGTGTGTTGACTGTTGGTTCATTCCTTGGTGTATTGCTTATCCTCTTTCAGGGACTGAAGCGCCTACCAACTGGACTGGGTTCTTCAGCATTGTTCCTATATTCATCTGTGGTGGTTGTGTTTTTTGTCCTTTCTCTTACTCCTCCGACCACTTTTTATCCTACAGTAACAATTAATACACTTTCCTTCATTTTTGATCAGGTTGGTTTGGGCGGTATCTGTTTTCGCTACGTACCTGATTTGTTTCAAAGTATGCTTATATTGATGGAATTCGATGAAGGAATTCCTGGACATGTACGTATGTTTTAATAGTGTCGGTACTTTACCTCTGTTGTAGATGCAGGTCTTGAATCAGGTTAAAAGCTCATTTTAAAGAATTTATCCGCATTTTTGCTTTGCAGGTGGCATTTGTTCTATGGTTGCATCTACATTCTGCTGGACTATGGTTGGGACTTTTCACTGTCAAGAGATTTGTTTTGGATAAAGATGGCTCAATTGACGTTAGCACATCAAACTTTGTATCTTGGTCAGTCTGGACTTCAGCTGCTGTTTTGATATTTCAGGTCCTTTCTGATTTTCCAGTCTCCTTACATTTTTGCTTATAACCGTCATATTTTTACAAAAAAAAGAACATGTTGTTTCCAGAGTTCCATGGATCATTTACTTGGTGGAGGAGCACTGATATCTATAATTGTTATGACATCGATGTTAAAGAAGAGCACAAGATTGATGACTTTCCTAGGACGCGTACACGAGTGAGTTCATGCAACCAATCACTTTTACATGATTTCTTCAACGAAACCGAAATCTATTTGTTGTTCTTGTTAAGTTGATGAGTTCTTTCACGCAGGATACTGCAAGGAATTCTTGATGCTGCAGGGCAAATCGTTCCAGTGTCTATCCGTGAATACTGGCGAAAGTTGTGTGAATTCACGGGAAATTTTTCTTTTGAAAATCCAACAGAAGGACGGTCGGAGGAGGGAGTACTTGTTTATTACAGCAGGAGGGGTAGAGTCCAGAAAAGTGAAAACAAAAGTTCAGATGTCGATACATGCGTAATTAAAATTAACTAAAAAACTAGATTAGTTTACTAATTTCTTAATATATAGGTGCAAACACTCCATAGGGTCGTAATGGGAACCTGGACTAACATGTGGTTCCATCCGGTTTATGATGATTGTCTATGTAATGGACTAAAATGTGGATGTATAAAAGCCAACTATTCGTGATTCTGAATTTTCTATCATATTTCCTTTTGAATATTCAGCGTCCTACAATAACCAAATTATCTTTTTTTTTGTCTACTTTGGTTTGACTATTACATATAAATTTTGAATAGCTAAAGTAAAAAAGGTTTTTAGTAGTAAAACCTCTCAATTAAAGACGAATGGTAAAATCTGTTAGTGCAAACCTATTTATGTTTGTTATTAGTTATTACTGAGACAACTAACTGAACTCTAAGTTGATCTAAAACAAACACATGGAAATTAATAATATTAAATACAAGGATTTTTAGTAATAAAACCCTTCAACTAAAAATAAATCGTAAGAAAATCCCTCAATTATATATTTAGTGGAAAAACCCCTAAACTTTAAATATGTTCATGCAAATTTCCCTTTGTCTACAGTGTCGTGAAAATTGGACGAACTACAATTCAAATTAAAATGTAACGTTTTTCAGAATATCTCCTAATCGACTTCTACACCACACAATCTTCAAAGAATCTTACTATGATAAATTAGGGTTCATCAATTTAGATTTTTCACTTTGAGAATTTTAGAGCTTAGTTTGAGGATTTATAATCAGATAGAAGAAGATTTTTTTGTTTTTGTTTCAATTCATGTTGTTTAAGTGTATATATATCGTTTTTCAGTTTCAATTTAACTGTAGTCCATCCAATTTTCACGACAATGGAGACGAAGGGGAATTTTCATGAACATATTTAAAGTTGAGGGGTTTTTTCACTAGATATAGTTGAGGAGTTTTTTTACGATTCATCTTTAGTTGAGGGGTTTTATTACTAAAAACCCTAAATACAACTGACATAAAAAAATATGATATTAATCACTTCTATTTTCTTTGCTCTCAAAGAAAGTCACTTCTATTTTTGTCATTGTTTGTTTATTTTTCCATATACTTTTATGTTTTGCTTATTATTCTTGTATTGTTTGATTATTTTTTTGTCATTTTCATTTTTCTTCTAAAACCCCTATTTTAATTATCCCATAAAAATAGAATATAATAAGTTTTTTAGTTTACAAATACATTTGTAAAAGTCTAATTTTTTTACTTACCAAAAAAAAAAAAAAAAGTCTAATTTTTTTAACTTGACATAAAACTTGGTCTCAAATTCTAGCTTATATCTAATAAGTCATTTTTATTATTGAAGATTAAAAACTTTGGAAAATACGTTTGTAAATAGAATAGGTTTTTGATTCTGTTTATATATATCCAAATAAATTCTTATTATTTTTGTTATGTAGTGATTTATGTGAGATGTTAACATGACTTGTGGAAGATTGAAATATATGAATGATAAGTTTTCTTCATTTTATAATTTGTTCATTTCTAATAGTATATGATTGCTATTGTAATTCATAGACGTTAGTTTTGCTTAAGTTTATGACTTTTTCGGAATCTATAATAATGTGGTCATATTATGCTTATATTTTTGCTTAAAATTTGCTCATGTTTCTCTCAATAAAAAAGAATCTATAACAATTACTTGTAACCACAAACTCAGTCGGTAATACGTAAACCAACGTTAACATCAGTGCAGAGTCAGTCCAACGTTAGCGAGGGCCCTAATCAAACATGAATTTTTTTGTTATCATTCTTGAAAGTTACAAACTCATAAACGAAAGAGAGAACTTTAATGGTAAGAGAATTATTAATCATCAAAATAAAAAAAATTTTGGTACAAATCTTATCACTTTAATAACATTTTAGATCAAAAAACCTAGAAAAATCAAATTTCAAAAACGAAAATTTATAAGTTTCAATGGTTCATAAAATTTTGGATCCTAATCTTTAGCTTATGTGGCATATGCTCCAGCCCGGCCGTGCGTCAGTGTGTATGTCAAAAGTTTGACTCAAAACTCAATTAACTTGTAAGCAAAACAAAATGCAAATATAAAATATACATCTTCCTTCTCATTAATTTTCTTCTTTCATCTTAATTCAACTCTTGAACAAATATTATGGAGATGTCACTTGTCACTTCGGAGTGGCTAGGAAACTTCTAATGAGGTTCTTGTACTATTCAGATTATACCCTTATTTAATTCATCCTTCTCTTCTGATTTATACGAGAGGCCTGTACAAACATCTTGATCGAAAACATTCAACCGATGATCAAAGAGATCCAGTGTAATGGAGTTGAGCTCAAATTCATATACTCTTTGGAAATAATGTTTTTGCACACATATTAATGAATTTTGTTTTTTACATTTTAGACAAAAACATCATTTACTATCTAGCTAAACATGATTCAACCAATTATAAATTATCTAAATATAGATCCTTAAAACTAATAATAAAAATAATTAATTTTATATTAAAAATTTAAAACATCATCTATTTTAAAATAAAAACGTTCTCTTAATACTTCCAGAAAAAAAAAAACTCAAAAGGAGTAAATTTGGGTCATTAATTACATATTTTCTTAAATAATATACAATTTTGGTGTGTTTTAATTATTAGATAACCTATTATTTTATCTGATAATACGTAATTTTACATGATATATGTTATTTATTAAAAAAAAATTGTGAAAGGGTTTTCATGTTTATTTGACTTTTTCTTATTTTTTATGGATATAACAGAATAGACTTAGGCCCAACAATTGGTTGCAGGAAAATAGAGAAACAAAAAACTAAAGAAAGTAAATCTTGGCCCAAGACCAGAAAGTGGCTTTCGAGGCCCAATACAATTAAAAATAAATATTTGTTTACGGTTTTGGTACCACGTCATTTTTTTTGCAAATACCCCTCTAGAAACTATATTGTTGATTTGATAAACCAATTTAAATCTACTAATCCATTTTCGATGTGTGAGTCACTATTTAAATAAAATCAATAACATGTTTGAACGGCTAGTGTCTAGTGAACAATCGACGAAACCCTACATCTGAGACAAAGAGTCTTTCAATCTCGATTCAAGCTCAAACCCTCGACTTGTTGAAGTTCAAACCCTCGACAATTTAGTTGATAAGTTTCCTGATGAATATTCAGCGTCCTACTCCAATAACCATTATTTGGTTTGACTATGGTATCACATAAGAGAATAAGAAACGTCAAAACTAGAGATGAAAATGGTAAGTAAGAGTGGAAGAGCATATATTTCCTGAAGAAGCCAATCTCGTTATGATACGAATAAAAAAAAGAAATTGGCTTTTATGTTTTGAATGGGGCTTGAAGAAGAAAACTACAAATTTACAAAAGTGGAAAAAGTAATATGAACACAAATCTGAAAGACTAGAGCTTTACTGTTAGAAATCTTTGGTTTGAGGTAGAGGTACTTGTGGAGATGGATAGGTTAACTTTGTGTGGTTCTGAGGAATTTTTCTGAGTCCCGATTCCGGCTGCCACTGCGGGAGCTACCGCCTCTGTTTTGTTTGCTCCAGCAAGAGTTGTCTTTGTCACTTCGATATCATAGCCTGCGTTAAGAGATGTTCCCATATCATAAGTCAGAACACAACGGGTTTTAAGTGATCTAGCAAATAAAAGGAACTTACAGCCGAACTGTTTCCGCACTAAGATGAGTTCCTCTCTGTTGAATAGTGATACAGTCATGTACTTTTCTGTTTCAGTAGAGGAAACAATGTGCGGTCATTATTACCGGATGTTCAAGGATCGATAGAAAGTGAAACTGTTCATTAGTCTGATTATGTCGAGTTCAGAGATTTTGACAATGGCCAGACGATATAAAAAGTTCACTCAGTCACTCTATGAAAATGCAGAGCTACTGAAAATATAAGGTACGGCTGAGGAAGACAAGGAACGATTGAGAAATAAGTAAAGAGATGAATGACCTCGGTGGAGATCAAGTTTGTAGGCTGGATCATTGATGGTAAAGTGGCTGTTGTGAGGCTTAAACTCGGTATCAAACTTGCATTCGCCTCAGTGCTAATAATCACCGCCTTTTGCAAAAAAATATGTTTAGATTTGAGTTGCGCAGAGAGGCCGAGGGAAAAAAATTTGAGCGTAGATATTAACGGATAGAAACCTCATGTCATAGCAATCTTGGATCCGGTGAATGGCTCTTATCTTGAGCCTGAGAAGGAACTGAAGAACACAATGTGAATCATAGAGTTATCAAAACTGAGCACCACGAGGAACATACATAAAATATGAGGGTGTGTAGATCCTTACATACTCAGGGACTGTCGTATCATATACATCGGATCCACCAAATAAGTAAATTATTAACCAATGACAAAGAGAGCTTTGAATTCAGCATCTATTAGAGTTGTTCCCTCACATACTTGTGTCACCGTGATGTTGTATTTTGGGCTGCAATGAAGTTCACCATGGTTCAAAAGGCGCATTCTTTGGATATCGAATTTTCGCAAAGGACTGAAAATTTGAAATTTAGCGCATAAGTGTATCTTGAGATTAAAACTGATCCTTCCCGAAACACATGGAAAAGGAATCAGCAACCAGTCCTTCCCTTGCCAAAATTAGACCATTTGGTGCAGCAATGTCAAGGGAAGAACCACTTTGTACCTGTCCACAGCTGCACATATTTCACATCTCAGGAACTAACTTACCACATTGAACTGAACACAGAAAAGCAGAGTTAAGATGGTAACTGCTACTAACCCGAACGTGACATTGGTCATATCCAATCAATTTAGGTTTTTGAAGTAATTGGCCCGTTAAGAAGCCCCTTACTCTAAACGCGACAAACTCTTTACTGACGACGATTTGCGTTTGATGAAGAAAATAAGTGATTTAAAAAGGACCGAGCTGAGCTGACCTGACGATATTTCCCCATCGAGAATTGGTTTTCCTCCTTTCTTCGCTCAGAAGACAAGAAAAATTCCGGTGAGGCAATGTCGTCGAACAATAGAGAAGCCAGGAGGCGGAAGATCCTAGAAAGAGGATCTGATCGTTTAGCCTTTATCACTGGTCAGATCAACGGCGTTCCTCCTCCACCTCCTTCCGATTCTCCTTCTTCCCTTTCCCAGTCTCATCTCCAAACTGACCAATCCGTACCGGACACAATTCCCCCTCGTGCTCAGATTCTTAAAGCTCAAGAAATCGGTACTCTCATACTGAAACAGACAAGTTTCGAAATTGTTGGGTTAACAATCTGAGCAAAATGCTCGTACAATCGGAGAGAGCTGATCCGGGAATTGGAGTTTCCAGAGGCGAAATTACTTAGATGAGTGGATCTCGTAGGGCGAGAGAGAGAGAGAGAGAGAGAGAGAGATTTGAAGCCAATCTTCCGGCTCGGTGATACCGGTGGTGCATTTCGTCGGTGAAGATTGGATTGGACCCTAGGGAGCTCCCGGAGCTCGGTAACGTCAAAATCCGGGGAGAAACAGCACGACATGGTGACAATTTTCTATTGAATTCGACAGAATTTTTCTCGGGAAACCCATAAAAAGTAATCAGTATAAGATAGCCGGAATTAGAACGAGAAATTGGGGGAAACATGTTAGTTGTGAGAGAGCCCAAAGAAGACGAAGAAGAAGATTGAATGGATAAGATTTTGATTTCTATTACTCGTGAAGCTTATATACATACACAATGAAACCAAACCAGAATGCAATAACCAAAGATAACCAGAAATAAACCAACTTTCTAATAGAATTTGAAAACAAAATAACCGAAAATTAAGGAAAGATGCTATTACAACCTGATATTAATGCCTTTACTTAAGGGATCACAACTGATAACCGTTGCAAATCAGATAAATATCTACTACTAGAATATACTGTATGTCGCTATTTGTTTTTTTTACAATTAATACGTTGCTAATAAGTTAATTTCTGTTTCTTAATTAATATTACCTTCAACTACCACTGGCAGCTCCTCCCTTCTGACGGCAACACCTTCAAGGAGCAGAGTCTTGTAACAGTTCAAGACTATCGTAACCAGGACCAGAGTAATAGCTGTCGTAACCAGGACCAGAGGATTGTACTTCTTCCCTTTTGGCTTGCTGATGTCACAAAACATGACGAAGAAGGCTTGGATCAAGCCACCGGCTACGTCAAATTCTTCTCTAAATCCAAACACCACCATCATATGTATGACATGGAGCACAGAGGAAAGGCAGAACACGATAACCCAAACCTTGTTTTTCTTCTCGAGAGTGGAATCAGCCAGAACGAAGAACCCTAAAACCAAAGCTTTGCCGAAACCCCTGACGATGCAAGCACAGTTCGGGTATTCTCGAGGCACCAAGTGATCAACTAACACGTTTCTGTAACCATTGTAAACGTAAACGGAATAGACGATTCCGTAGATGATGACACCAATGTATATGACATAGAGCAGTATATTCAACCACGTTGGTAATTTATTGGCGTCTCGAACGAACATCACATAAAGGCTTGCCGAACTGCAAAAAAGTGGTACCAACCCCATAACTAGGAGAAAACCACCGCTGTTGCGGACCCAAGTTCTGAAATCTCCAAGCCATAGTTCCCTGTCATCCATTTTTTTCTGCAAAAGCAAAGCCAAACGTTAATTAAACCTTGAGCAACAAAATGAATAGAATTTCGGTAGCATGAAGATAGACTCGCGGCTACAATTACTATGAAATTCTCGTTAGTGATCTGGATTTCACGAAGACATTAAAGACAATTTTTAGGACTAGATGAAAACCCTAGTTAAGAACTAAACCTTGAGTTTTGAGGAAGTGGACCAGAGGCAAGATTCTTCTTCTTCTTTTTTTTTTTTTTTTAACAAATGTAGACAAGTTTGAGACAAATGAAGTCTATATATTTAAGAGAAAACGGAGGAGATACATACAAATACATGAAATACCATACAATCAAAGCTTTTTACCTTTTTCGTATCTCTTTTTTTTCTTTCATTTCCTTATTCTTTCATCTTTCTGATTATCCCTTTCTATATTCTAATTTTCACATTAAATAATTCGGTACATATAAATTACGATATGCATGGATAATAAACAAGCACATCAAGTGTTCATAATTAGTAACAAAAAAGGAGCAACCACGTGACTAACTGTTGAAGGATAATTATCATATTTTCATTTAATTAAAAATGCTATCCTGATCACCCAGCTGAGAAAAGAAAGTGACAATGACATCCTTATTCGCTATTTCCACGAAAGTGCTAGAGCTCCAACCTCCATAAGATGACAAATTTGTATTTCAACTTCCATTCAAGAGCGCAAATCTGTGCATTGGCTTGGGTATATAACTACATATTGCCTAATCGGATTTTTTGAATGTATATATTATCTGAAGACCATGCATGCATATAGGGAAGAACACTATCATAACTCCGAGACCAAAATCTATGCTACATTGGTTGTCGACAATATATTGAATTCTTAGTAGATAATTTTATTATAGTGTTAAAATCAGTATCTAGAATTTTCTGATATCACATTCTAGATTTTTGGAAAATATGAAGCATAGTTATGATATGTACATACTATAAGTCTATAACTAAAATCATTACTATTGTGAGAATTATTTGAAATGATTATTGTGTATCATATATAATTCTTGTACAGAGATCTTGAATATTAAATATTAATTGAGCATAGCTGTGAAAAGAGAGCAACGAATCACCACTAAAGTCAATCATACGTTGACTCAATTCAACCTTGTCAGTTTGTTGTGACGTGTAACTGCAGACCCAGATCCCACACTTCACGATTATATGCACACAGCACACTTAAATGTAAATGTATTATTCTAGTTTTACGTTATGTTTAAAATCTGTTTTTAAATTACTATATATATGTCATGTATTAGACATATATGATATAGGGGAATAAAATACATCAAGATTCAAGACTCAAACACACACATATATATACCGTATACGTGTGTGTTAATATATATTATCGTACGTAGCACATTTAGGGTAGAGATATTTTTTCATCAATATTATATTAATCTAAATTATATATATGCCATCCATAAATATCTTAATCACGTTTTTGGGTGGACCACAAGAAAATATCAAAAAGAAGTTTCTAATTTTTGATCTTGATCACATGGCCATCGTATACAGTACAGAGAATACCCTTTCCTTTTTTACCAAAAAAGTTTCTCTTCTGTTTTCCTTTCGTTCATTTCTTTTCTTTGTTTGGTTTGTCAAATTTTCGATTTTCTTATTCTTTTGTTTTCTGAAGGCAACATTTTTCTTCTACTATTGTCATGTAGTTAAAATTTTTGATGGTAACTTCTTCTTTTTTTATATACCGTTGAATTATTGTTATCTACAGTAGTTGGTGATTGAAAAATATTCTTACTTTAAAAATATACGCAATGGCTTGTTTCCGACTTTCCATTGCATCATCATGCATAGGAAAAAAAGACTAAAATATTCGTACTTATTTTTTGGTCTCCAAGATCAAAATTTGTGCTGCATCGCATGGGATAAATTATTGTCATATGAAAATATTGTTGAAATCAATGTATAGATAAATAGGATAAACCAATATATTTTTGTTTTTAAAAAAATGGATATGAAGGTACGGTTCAACGTGAGTGAGAACTGAGAAGAATAATAACAAGGATTCGAAATATAAAAGATAACGTTTTTTGTAGTGTCAGTTATTCGAAATCTAAATAAGAAAACAAAACAGTTATTGGGCCTAAAAGGGCCTCTTTTCTTATGCCTTCGTCCCACTTGCGGATGCATCAAATCAATTTTAAGAAGAAGAAAAATACCCATCAAACCTTTCTTAATTTTTTTTTCATTTACGGGTCTAAATGGTGACACTTGACTTGAAAATTGTTGGGAAAAGGTTACGGAATAATGTCATATCATTTACTAAATTAGTCACATCATTTAGTTAAATATTAATTTTAAAAGCTTTTCAATGTTGTTATTATTATGTTTTTAGTAAATTATGAATATTTTAATATTGTAAATCAAAATTTTCATTAGTTTGCGTGATAATTATAAAAAAAAGATTAGTTAACTCTCGTTAAAAATCACCAAGTATATAATAATTATGATTGATAAAACTTTAAAATATATTAATTTGAGTTTCCATCAAAATACATTAATTTTTCATGAGAGTTACTGTTAAGATTTTGGATAATTTTAAATAATTGATTAATTTAAGAATATATGTCAGCCAGATGTATAGGTTACCATTTAGACTCCATAAATTTTCAGAATCTAAAGTATTTTGAACATGATGATTGTCAAAAAAAAAAAAAAGAGAGAGTTCAGTATTTTGAACATTAATAATGATTAATACACCTTAATTATAGCTTTGTTCTACTACGGAAAAGCAAAATAAGTTATGGTTACTTATTCTTTTGTAGCTGCGTGATGAAATTTTCATTTGAATTACTAGTTCTTTTATAACCGAGCCTTTTGGCGATGGCTTTAAGGTGTATGAAATAGTTAAATTGTTTTTCTCCAGTATCAAATGCTTAAAAGTTAAATCTTTAAGCATGCATGCGCAGCTTAGGTGCATCGTATAAAAATGCTAAAACGTTGAGTCGTTGAGAAGTAAGAGGAAAAGTCAGAAGACGAGAAACCTATCTACCGTGTTCATAATAAATCTAAAACCTTAACCAAACCTATTATATTCACCTTCAGTAGTCAATTAAAAAATACATCATCTTGGCCAAAATTATCATTTTATGCAACGGTTTAAATTGGTTGTGTAAAAAATTGTTTTGTTGTCTGAAGTTATTGCAAGCCACTCAACCTTGCGGATATGGATGGCCAATCGGTTGCGGACTAACTTGGAGGACTACGATCATTAAAATCAAATTGCTTTCGATTTATGTTTTTCAATTTTAATAAATTATGTTTTGAGTCACAATTTTAAATATATTTTATCGTCCATTACTCTGTTTTAGCTTCTTGTTTTTTTCCCATACGTTACAGTTGACCTTACTTTTTACGTATTAAAGAGATAATTGGTTAAAACAAATAAAATTATATTATACACCTCAAATCAGCAAGTTCTACATGATGAATGAAGACCAATTAATATCAAAACAACCCTTTTAGTAGCTGAAGGAATCATATATCAAAACAACCCTTTTAGTAGCTGAAGGAATCATATTGTATCTCTAACAAAAAGGCTTCCAACAAAATGATGTCATCCAAATGGGTTCCAAAATATGTGGTCTCTCAAGAGCTATGTCGTTCAGGTTGTCTCTCTGGTCTCTCAAGAGCTATGTCTTTCAGGTTCTCTCTCTGCTCTCTCACACACCTTTTTCTGCATCCGGGAACTGAAGAAAGCAGCGCACACGTCCGGGAAAGGCGGGAAATTGAGCGTTGATCCACAAAAGTTTGTTTCCCAAGGTTTCTCTGACATCAATGCTTTCTTCCTAGATCTCTTCGTCTTCTTGCTTATTGCTGCAAGAAAAACTTCATAATCTATGGCGCTAGTCTCGAGTTTTTCATCGCCATAAGGATCAAAAAGAACATATTCATGGCTCCTGTTTACATATGCGAGAAGTGGCTGAGACTTTTTACCATCTTCCACAAATGAAAGCGTTCCTCCCCTGGCCTGCAATAGACATTGTGATCAAGAATTTTAACGGTAATGAGAGAACTTTGATAAAATCCTTAGAGGTGGAAGAATATACCTTCATTACAGTCCAAATAGCTACTGGTTTAGGGCCTGACCCATCAAACAAGAGGATAGCACCATCTTTCCCGCGGAACATCTGTTCGTTAGATTTTACCAACCTATCAGATTCTGGAAGCCATGTTAAAACTGCAAAGTATGGTGAGTCCACTTCAGTGGCAATGGCTGCAAATAAACAGGAAAAGGAAATATACTTAGCAACCAAAAAATCAAGATTTCATGATAAAAAAAGAAAGAAAAGATAAATAGTAAACCTTCTATGTATAATCTATATGACCATGATAAGCAGAACGTCATCAAATCCCAGACAGATAAGTGCGGTGTGGAACCATGGGATGCAGCAATAAGGAAGCCTCCTCCAGTGAATGAGAGTTCCATAATTGGCTGAAACATTTGCATATCATTTAAGATTTCAACAATGGCTGTCGTTAATAAACATGGAATTGCTTTTGTGTGTTATAAGAGTCTTACCGCATTTGCCTTTCCAACTACATACAAGAGTTCGTTCTTTAACGGGTGCCAGATCGTAATAACTGTTTTAGCCGCAATAGCCAGACAAGAACCATCCCCGGAAAAAACAGCAGCTGTTATTGGCGTTCTCCTGAAAAATATTTCATCAGTTTCAATTCAGATCACAACGACTAAGTGATGAGAGATGTTAAAGGTTCCTAATCTTTTACTTATAAGAGCCATCTCCATGACATATCCAGTTTAAATCCTCAGGTGTCAGATTCTTGTCGCTATTGCAAACCCAAATCTTGAAAGACATTAACTCATATCAGTAACACAAAGGTCAAACGATATTCCAAGGAAATGATCCATTATCCACTATACAGTAAAAAAAAAATCTACCTTGAAGTCCCCAGCAGAAGATATACTAACAGCCATGGAACGGGCGGGGTTAAGGGCAATGGCTGTGATAGCAGCTTCCCTGTAAGAAATACAGACGGATAAAAAGTAACTCTCACGATGAGAATCAAGTAGTCTGAAAGTTTATAAAAACATAAAAGTAAAAAACCTGTGAGGTTGATTTATGACTGTCGATAAGCTGAAAGTTTTGCTGTCCGGTACAAACACCCAAAACTTGAGAGAAACTAAGCCTTCACTAAAATTGCTTGCAGCAAATCTGGTATCAGCTGTAGTCATCACTGAGCCATTCCGAGAGAGAGCAACCGCAGTCACGAGAACCTATTTTCCATAATTCTTCAAATTATTACAAAACAGAAAGAGAGCAGATCCTTTACTAGTAACAGCTATGTCATCTTACAGAGAAGAAACAAAATGTACTAACCCGGACTTCATCACCGTCTGGATGATGATTTCTCTCGCAAATTTGAACCTGCATATGTTAGGTTTGTTAAATAGTAAAACCATACAACTATCAGATACAAAACTCAATAAGCCTTTTAGGATGCTAACCTCTGAAATTTCATGGTCACTTAAAAGGTTGTAGAGTTGAACACGATGATTCGCTGTGCAGAAAGCAGCTATACCGGAAGAACGATCAATGGACACAGTTCTGGTGAGGCATATATCCCTCGTTTTAACGTAGCATATAAACCCGTGACGCTCTGATCTCCGAGGCTATTACATAGTAAGAACACAATATGCATGTGAAGTTAACTCCAATAGAAACGTAATCCAATAGGAGCATTCTTAAACCAACATAACAAAGAAAAAATTTCAACGAACCTTGATTCCAGATATCGTTCTCAGTATCTCCATGGAAGGCATTTTTAAAAGATGAATCTGATTATCTGCACAAATCACCTGAAACTTCTTGATCTTAGTAGAGTTAATGAAACATTTCCTTTGCTTTCTGCAGGTTGTATATTACGGACACCTAGATTGTAAGCGGAAAAACTCTGACTTACAGAAGAAAGAGTTGGATCTGAAGAGGAGATGAAATACAACAACGGAGATCCAATCTTTGGCAAAAGTTGCTTTTTCCTTGTATCTAGCTCCCATACAACAAAAACACCTTCCTTTACCCCTAAAAGAGTCACAAGCAAAGGAAATATAGCATAAAACTCAATATCTATAAGTTCTGAAACAATAATTCATTATCCACACACAGAGATACAGTCACTATTAACTCATTCTCACCAGAATACAACAGTGCTCCATCTGAAGAGAAATTAAGGACGGTTACTTCAGCGGAGTGCCAGTTGAAACCAGTGCAAGATTCAGGATCATCTTCACTTTTCACTGAAGTAAGTTCTCCATTACCAATATCCTTCCAAATTAACACTCTCCCTTTTACATCACCGGCTGCCAGTATTCTCTGATTGGGATGGAAAGCAAAAACAGTAATCAACTCTGTGTGATGTAATGTCGTCTCCTTTGGCTTGAGATGCTCTGATGCCCCAAGAGAGGCATTCCATATATGTATATTGCAACTATGACAGACGCCGAAAAACTCTCCAGAGGGACTTAAGACAATAGGTTTTGGTTCTTCCATCTGCTCATAAACAAAAATGATTGGACCTTTATAAACAAACATGAGGCTAATCGAAAAATGGTTAATCCACAAATCTGACCTCTTTCAAAATGTCTCCACTAGGAAGAGGCTCTTCAGTGAGATCATATCTCCGGATTTGTCCAAACAAATCTTTGGACACACTTGAATAGTCCTCAACCGAAACATAAGCAATCACGGAATGTGATGTTAAGTTCTATGGGCTTCCAACTCAAAACCAATTGGCAATGAGTGGAGTGGCCCATATCCCTTATATATTACTTAGAATCCCTTCCAACTTCCGATGTGGGACATTATGTCCTAATACGCCCCCTCGAGATGATGGCTCTTTGGCCATTAATCTCGGAATATTCGGGCTTAGATCGACGGCATCAATTTTGGGCCTTGTCGATGATTGGACCATCTTTGGGTCGGATCGGGTTGGACATGTGTGGATCGTGCTCTGATACCATGTTAAGTTCTATGGGCTTCCAACTCAAAACCAATTGGCAATGAGTGGAGTGGCCCATATCCCTTATATATTACTTAGAATCCCTTCCAACTTCCGATGTGGGACATTATGTCCTAATATGTGACACGTGAGATGGAATCATCACCTACAAAATCCCAACAGATATATACACTTAAGAAAAGGGGCTATCAAATTTTTGTTTATAGGCGGCAAAGTATGGAACTTTAACAGACCAGAGAGTGAATTGGAAGGTGGGTATCAAATGTCTTCAAAAGCTTTGGCTCCGAGAACTCCCAAATCCGAATTTTCCCATCAAGCGACGAAGTCCAACAGTAACTGTAGGTTTCGTCGTGCGACGGATCAACAAACACAGTCGTGACAGGTGCTGTATGATCCTGGAGTGATGTAATCTTAAAAACACAACACGCATACAAAAATGAGAAGAGTGAGAGCAAAGAGAAACCCTATAAGGAATGATACTCGAGAGATAAACCACCTTTAAGCCAGTGGCGACGCTGTAAACAGAGACGGTGTTGGCTGTGCATAAAAGAAGCTTCTTTGCGTCTTTCGAAAACGCCGGAGCGGAAGTAATGTTGTTTCTTCCGCCGCGAATCATTTTCCTTCAACTCACGGAGGTTCTGAGAAGACGAAAACATCTTATCGGCGATTAAAAAATAGATTTTGCTACTTTTTTCCGACGAAAAAAGTTCCGTCGCAACAATGTGCCCAGTTTTCGAGGAAATTATGTCTGTGACCAAATTGCGACTATATGCTTTTAGTGACAATTTCTTCGTAATAGCTTAATTTGACGACTCGTGAATTTCATAAACTCTAAGAACAGAGTAACTCATAAATATGCACCAAGAGTTAATCTGGCTATGTTGTAAGTAAAAATAATTCGATTAAAAAGTTCTTGTGTTGATCGCATTATTATTCCTAGTTTTACTAATTTCCTATTTACAAACTCTTACCATTAACAAAATGGCTTATTGGACTCCGTCGGATTTCATTGAAGCATAAAGAATTGGCGACTTTTCCAGCGATTTCCGATGGTTTGGAGTTCCTTCCGGTGGCATTCGGTAACCGGCGACGACGTCGGCTGTCCACGTGTTCCCACTTTCCTTATGTGTCCCACGTGGCTCTGTGATGTCTCCTCTCAATCTCTCTCTTCCTCATGTTTGGGTTTCGCTTCTTGGATTAGGCTTTCACCTTGTTGGGCCTCGGCCTGTTTGTTTTTCTGTTTTATCTTAATAAAATGAGACGGCGAAAAAAAAGAATCTTACCATTTTTTTAAAAAAAGGCTTATGAAAGCGATTAGATAAAGGGAGACTCACAAAAATGCCATTTTTTCAATACCCCTTTTCAAAAATGCCCCCTTTGGCTGTCCATTTTTAAAAACACCCTTTTTTATGTACAAAATGACTAAATTACCCTTCTTTTAATAAAAGATATCACAAATATATAAGGAAATATAACAAAATTAGGTCCACAAAATACAAAATATTTTTTGGCGGGAAAAGTGATCCCGCAATTTTTCCCGCCAAAACACTTGTAAAAACTTGTAAAACCTTTAAAATACCTTGTAAAATTTTCCCGTAAAATATTTTCCCGCCAAAAATATTTTTTGCGGGAAAAGTGATTCCGCAATTTTTTTGGCGTTAAATTTTTTGCGGGAAAATTTTTGGCGAGAAAAATTTACAAGGTATTTTCAAGGTTTTTTACAGGGTATTTATAAGGTTTTACAATGTATTTTAAAAGGTTTTACAACGTATTTATAAGGTATTTATAAGATATTATAAGATTTTACAAGCTATTTTATAAGGTTTTACAAGTTATAAGGTTTTACAAGTTTTTTATAAGGTTTTAAAAGTTATAAATACCTTATAAAACCTTATAAGTACCTTGTAAAACCTTTTAAAATACATTGTAAAACCTTACAAAACATTTGTAAAAACTCTGTAAAACCTTTAAAATACCTTGTAAATTTTTCCCGCCAAAAAAATTGCGGAATCACTTTTCCCGCAAAAAAAAAATTTTGGCGGGAAAATTTTTTACGGGAAAATTTTACAAGGTATTTTAAAGGTTTTTCCAAGTGTTTTGGCGGGAAAATTGCGGGATCACTTTTCCCGCCAAAAAATATTTTGTATTTTGTGGACCTAATTTTGTTTTAAATAAGGGTAAAATGGTCATTAAAAATTAAAAGAGGGCAAACTTAAAAATGGACTCTCAAAGGGGGCATTTTTGAAAAGTGGTATTGAAAAAATGGTATTTTTAACAATTTCTCTTAGATAAATGTGCAGTATAAAGTTCGTATCTTCTAGTTAAAATTAAAAAAGAAATTCAAATCTTAACAAATGAGTTCGGTCGGAACATTAACTAATACTCCCTCTGTTCCTAGATATTTGATGTTGTAGAGTTTTAGTTTGTTCCACAAAGTTTGATTTTTTAGGTTTTTGTTTTATTTTTTATTAATTAAAATTAATATATCGTAAACTTCAAGACGTAATGATTAACTGTTTTCTAATACTATTGGTTCAAAGTTATTAAAAAATATTTAGTATAAAAAAGTAATTGACAAATAATTAAACAATGATTGCTTCTTAATATATGTGAAAACTCTAGAACATCAATCTTCTAGGAACAGAGGGAGTACAATATGTAGATACACGTACGACGATGTATGCATACTCAATTGAAATCGAAACTTGTATTTTACTAGTATGGCAAAAACAGGGGTTGTTTTCTAAGGCTCTGATTGGTAATCCACAATAGCGGAATAAAGTATTTTAATACGATTATGTAAAAAATTTGTATAATCACATTAGAAAACGCAAAAACGCATAATATGTGTTTTCGTCTAAAAGATTAAGTAAAATAGAGCTGTAAAAAATAGAAAAATCAAACTACTCTATATAGTTAAGTACTCTTTATCAGTTCTTTATCACAAACTGAATAAGCCATCAAATTTTCTGAATATTTTTTTGACATAAATTTTCAGAATCTTAAGTATTTGGAGCATGAATAATGATGAGTGCACCTTAATTAGCTTTGTTATAGTACGGAAAAGCTAAAAATTATGGTTATTTTTTCTTTTGTAGCATCGTGATTGAATTTTCATTTTAATTACTAATTTTTATAACCTACACTTTTGGCGATGTCTCTAAAAGGTGTGTGAAATAGTTAAAATTGGTTTTCTCCAGTATCAAATACTTAAATCTTAAAGCATGCATGCGCAGCTAATTAGGTGCATCATATAAAAATACTAAAAAGTTGAGAAATAAAAGAGGAAAAGTCAGAAGCCGAGAAACCTATCCACCGTGTTGCTCATTATTAATCTAAAATCTTAACCAAACCTATTTTATTCACCTTTTTTTTTTGTCAAAGCTATTTTATTCACCTTAGTCAATTGAAAATACATCATCTTAGCCAAAATAATCATTTTATGCAAAGGTTTAAATTGGTTGTGTCAAAAATTGTTTTGTTTTCTGAAGTTGATGCAACAGTTTCTGAAATAAAGAATTAGCTAAAACAATAAAAGAAAAAAAAATAAGTCCATACCATTACATAGACAACCCTATATATAAGCATAAGTACAGAAAAGACAATCAAACGAGAATTTACATTTTAATTAAGTTATATTTTTTTTCTTGCTAAAAGACATTTTACATTTCAAGTTTTGAGTGTTCGTGTTCCATCCTTAATTTAATACTATCTCACAATGAAATTGGAATAAGTTAACATTTGCAAGATGAATCTATATATTTAGGTTAGAACCACATGCATGGCAGTATGGCACTCCTTATCAACGGAAGTCGGGGGAAAATTGGAAAATTCTTATCAATGATTATAATTGTACTTTCAATTATTTTTTATACCCTTAAATATCTTTCATCATTACAACCTACCAACAAGCTTTGTTTTCCCATAACTAATTAATTTAACAAGTCCTCAATTAGTCAATAATAGCTCTTCTTTAATCATTCCATTTAGTCTCAGACCCGACGACCCCTAGATTCCCTTAGAAAGTTTGGATGCGAAGTGTTAGATTCATATATTCAAACAGTGTTACATGTTTTACACTTCCACACTATGTTTTTTTTTTAAATGCAACACTTAAAATTTTCAAATGTTAACATATACTCCACTTTGTCAAATTTTGTCTATCATAATATAAATATGATTTTATAATTTTCTAACAAATTCGGATAAACCAAAAGATTTTAGACAAATTTTACATATATAATACACATCATTTTGCAACAGTTTTTTTAAATATATTATAGTATTGTATGAATTTTTTTTGCTAATCATACATTGATGTTCTCTAATTTTTCTAAGGTCAAATTAGATGACCGTAAAAGCTTCCGATTTAATTTCGTATTATGAAAATATTTCAATTAATCAATTCAAGAAATAATGCTATTCAAGTATTCTACAGTGGCCAAATGTATCACACGAGTCATCAGTTTATGCGGAAGAATCCATACTTCTAAAACTTATCCAGTTTATCATCTTACAAAATATGATCACGCTATATATTTAGTATCTTATTGAAATAGTTCTTGTAATTAAGGCTATAAAGCTTCTTTAGGATGCATGTGATGATGTGAATGAATTATGCTTGCTTTCTTGTACAAACCTTTATAGCTAATTTCGGCGCACGTTCATACACTTCGTAATCAAATTGTAGTTTGATATATATATTTGTATATTAAAATCATTTAATTACATCAAAATGATATAAATTTTAACCCATATTTCCTTGTAAACTATACTTATACGTTTCTGCTTCAGAGGACTCATATTCAAAAGAAAATATATATAAAGGATACAAAAGATATTGGTTGTGCCTCCTGTTGATTTTGTATAAATGTTTTTTACTAATTAACTAAAAAAAGTTATCTGTTATAGAGTGTTATTAGAAGAGATTGGGTACAACCGTACAAGCAAACTCTCTATTATATATTGTGTGGATATCAAACTGCCATATCACTTCCCATTAACAATGTGAATCACAAAGGTGAAGCACCATATTACACATTATGTAAGATTATCTATGGGCTGGTAAAAGTCATCATCTCAAAAAATCAAATTTTTTTAAAATATTTTCACTACAAAAAAGAAGGGTTTTGACGTCAGTTTTAAAATGCTTTAACGTCGGTATTAAAGTGACTCTAATAATATAACGTCGGTTTTGAAAATGACTTAACAAGTGATGACGTGAAATTTTTTTGCTTCATTTGTAAAACTGATGTTAACTTTAACGTCAAAAGTCTAACGTTAGTTTTGTTGACTTTTAGCGTCAGTTGTACAATGATTTAAAACCGACGTAATGTGCATTTACCAATTACAGTTTTCTTTATTATTTTTTTTTTCCACAATACAGTTTTTTTTTTATTGAATAAAACAAATTTTAGTTAAAAAATTTAAACGACAATAGACTCAATAGTAAAAAATCATATATTATATATTAAGGACAAGACATAATTGTCACAAAATAATAAAAGAACACATTATCTTTTTAATGTTTAGAAAATGAATGAAAATTACAAGAAATTTGTTTGATGTATAAAAATAAGAAATTGTCTTCTTCTCACCCAACGGCTCCAGAGAATGAGAAGCACATCTGACCTGAAAAAAAAACATAGTAACCATAATCAATAACCAAATGATAAAATGACAATAGATTCTCAGTGTTTTTTTATCTACACATTTGCATTCCATAACTAACCAAAAGAAATTCATCAAGCAATAATACTGGTTTCTCATAATCAATTTGAAGTTCTTCAAACGGATCCCAATAAACAAGAGGACTAATAGCTATGGATGATCCTAAACTATACAATGACTAACATAGCCATTACCTTCTTAGCCAGAAGATCCTTCAGCTCATCATCATGTATTGCAGCCTTCTTAGCCAGAAGATCCCTCAGCTCATCATCATGTATGCATTGCTCGCCAACTCTTCTAACTATTGTACATTGTATCTTTTTTCGACCTCCTCGCTTATTCTGAATCAATAAAAGATCTAATTTTGTAAGCTAACAATTGCAAATATAAACTGGAAGATTCACAAATAAAGTATCTTTCTTTAGTTTTCCTAAGGTTTCTACCTGACAAGTGAGAATGCAAACTTAAGGTCGTGCCTTTATCCCTAAGTTCTTATCTAAAACTTTTGGAAGAAACTACTAGCCAAGAGATCAACTAATATAACACCAACGTTGGTTTCATTCTTTCTTGAATCCTAGGCAATAAAATTGCAGGGGAGATAGGAGAAGAAACTTACTTTACTCCGGAGGGCAAAGTAGAATCCTGAGTTGGTGCGTTGATGGAAAGAGCCTCCATCTCTGACAATGGATCTGTTTCCAAAAATCAAAACACAAAAACAAAAAATGACTCAAATTTTGAAACTTTTTGCAGAAAGAAGTCAGAGATAAGTAACACCTTATCCTATCCTCTCTATGTATCTCTCTATGTATATTGTTTCGTTTCCAAGCTCTTTTTTTTTCTTTGACTTACTTACACACACTTGTTTTCATTGTCCCTGGATTAAACTCATATCTCAGTATCAGACTTATCAGACTTAAAAACAGTCTTAAACTCATATCTCAGTATCATTATCAAACATTATGCAATTTGTTGTTATTCATACCTATTGTAGTTTGTCCCAAGTACTGCCAATTCATCTACCTCTGTGAAGTGTAAAATGTGTCGTTGCTTTTCTTAATGAGCAAACAAAACATATCACTACCAAAACCAGATGATAAATCAATCAAAACAAGACCAGATTGTGATTGTAATCGATTCAATGATTCATTGGAACAAGTCCATATGCTTCTTCAAGATCCTCAAAGATTATACTCTCAACTTATTGAGGTAGTAGAACACAAAGACTCGAATCAGTCTTGGCTAGAATCAACTCCTTACTCTAGATCCACATTGTCTGTGCAGATCGAACAAATCATCTCTTAAACTCAGGTCAATTCGTGAATTCATCTATGGGAAGTTCCTCTATACAAATTGAGAGCATCTACTTCGAAACTCAATCACTGACATTGGAATCGAGCAACCAATTCTCTCTTAAAAGGACCGATGATTTCAAGCACTGACATTTCAATTTTCCGCAGCAAACTATCATGATTCTCCATTATCATAAGTCAATGTCCGATAACCTAACGGCGAATATCTCCGATCATGTTTCCAAGTTAGAATCAATACCTGATTTGATGGTTTCGACGAGCTTCGATGCTCTTGTTTCGTCTCGATCTGGTTACAGAGATCATCGATTTTGGATCTGCTTCTCCGCCTCTGAGCTTGAATCCAAATGGATATTGAAATCAAAGAATCAGAACTCCACCACAACGACGATAAGCTTAGATAGAGAAGCTCGTAAATGGAAGAGATCATAAGCGATCGGAAAGTTTTGTTACTGGAAACAATTAGTTTCTAGATAAATGAAAAAAAATCGAAGTATTAATAAGTGACGCAAATGATTAAGTCGGTTTCTTAAGTCACGCAAAATACTTCTCTAATTGAAAGTTTAACGTCGGTTTACTAATTGACTTCAATATACCGACGTTAACCGGCGTGTTTCTTGTAGTGTTTGGATTAAAATAACACATATATAACGAATATATGAGGATGTAACACAATTCATTTAGTAACAATTATTTTTGAGTTGGAAACGTCTGAAATTTGTTATGAATTGATTTTTTGAGTAACTTTACCACTAATCTACTTTTGTTTAAATAAATTTCGGCTACTTTTTTTTCTTTCGTTTTGTTGTATAAGAAAATTTTGACAATGAAAACTAAATGAATGTTTGCTAACAAAAGCACAAAATCCAACTCAGAACACTACCAGATAGTGATAATTTTCAAAATATCCAGGCAATTAATCGGTTGATTCTCTTGTTTTCTTTTTTTATGTTTTGACGATTCGTTCCCCAAAATCAAATGGGAAGAAGAGCGAATAATTTACTTAACCTTCACGTTTTCCATTTATTACCCTGTCTTTTTGGACTGCCATTTTACTATTCCAATGCCTCTTTCACCACTCTTTCTCTTATCCATTCAATCTCTTGATTTTTTTACATTTTCCAAGTTTTACATAATAATTTAAAAAATACTATATCTAGGCTTCCTAGATCAATCATACGAACTTGAGATAACTATACTTTTATTTAAGATTTTACTTTGATGAACTCTCATAATCGTATTTTACTATTATTCATGGTATTCTGAAAAACTTTTTTTGTGACATAATTTGAAATCAGCATTCATCGTTTTTTCTTCCAACAGGATTCATTTTTTTTGGGTAAACATGAATGTTTCAGATATTAGAAATGTTGATACTTCCAATCTTTGTAAGAGATATTAGGACACAAATCTTTATCGAATTATACCATACCATATTCTAGTTTCTATATAAAAAGAAAATTTCTAATTGATATGAATGACAACATTTTGGTAGTTTAGTGTTTCATTAGTTACTTAGTACATTTTTTTTTGTTTAAATCACAGTGCGATGTACGATTATGAAATGGTAAACCATTATATAGGTTATCAATCTAGCTCTTTTTTGATTATTCCGCTAATATGCCGTCACTATACATAATGTCTAAAAGTATCTCCAACATATTTTTGTATTTGTTTTTCAAAATAAAATAACTCTATTTTAGAGTTAAGTTTTACTCCAACTATATTTTATTTCCAATTTCTAAAATAGAGATCTAATGTAAATTGAAAATAGAAATATCCAAATATATAAAAAAAGTAGAGTAAAAGGGATTTTTTGTTTTAAAATAGAGTTTATAAAAAATGTAGATATAGAATTGGAGATAGTCTAAGAAAATAAGAATATAAATTTTAGTTTTACCGTCTAAATATAACAAAAAAAAAAAAAAACAGATGTACTATGTTTGTAAAGAAAAACTTCATAGAGAATCTTAGAAGGTCCCACAAACCCAAACCACAAATGAAAACCCCTTCTATAAATTCCAATTCTTTCCGTCACACACAAAGAACATTTTCTCCAAAAGTAAAACATATCTCACTCTTTAGTCTCTCCACTCTTAAAAAACATTTTCCATCATCCATCAAAAATGGAGGCTCATCCACACAACAAAACCGACCAGACCAAGCATGTCATCCTCGTACACGGTCCCATCATCATCGGAGCTGGCCCTTCCGGTCTTGCCACTTCAGCATGTCTCTCGAGCCGTGGAGTCCCTTCTTTGATCTTAGAACGGTCGGATTCAATAGCATCTCTTTGGAAATCTAAAACCTACGACCGACTCAAACTCCATCTCCCAAAACACTTTTGCCGGTTACCCCTCTTGGATTTCCCTGAATATTTCCCAAAATACCCTTCCAAAAACGAATTCCTGGCCTACCTTGAGTTCTACGCTTCCCACTTCCGCATCGTCCCAAGGTTCAACAAGAACGTCCAAAACGCAGCTTTCGATTCTTCCTCCGGTTTCTGGAGAGTAAAGACTCATGATAACACAGAGTATCTCTCCAAATGGCTTATCGTCGCCACCGGTGAGAACGCAGATCCATACTTACCCGACATTCCAGGGATAAAGAAGTTTTCCGGCGGGAAAATCGTTCACGCGAGCGAATACAAAAGCGGCGAAGAGTTCCGGCGGCAGAAAGTTTTGGTCGTCGGTTGTGGAAATTCCGGCATGGAAATTAGCTTAGACCTCGTCCGACATAACGCATCTCCTCATCTTGTTGTCCGAAACACCGTAAATAAAAACATCTTTTTTTATTACACTTTTGAAATTTCTCTATCGTTTATTTTCAATATCAATGACATGTTACCACCATTTCACGTAGGTTCATGTGTTGCCAAGGGAGATACTTGGGCTATCAACATTTGGAGTTGGGATGACACTTCTCAAATGCTTACCCTTAAGGCTCGTTGACAAGTTCTTGTTATTGATGGCCAATCTTTCGTTTGGAAATACCGACCGGTTGGGTCTTCGCCGACCAAAAACGGGTCCGCTTGAGCTAAAAAATATCACCGGAAAAAGTCCGGTCCTCGATGTCGGAGCTATGTCTCTCATCAGATCTGGCATGATTCAGGTGAGTAATTAAGTTTTGAACTATATCTCTTTCTATTAATTTGTTTTCTTTTCTAATTTAGTGACAATTTTGCGTAGCCTAGAGCGGGCACTTTTAGTAATTTATTTATAAATTATATCTCTAGTATAGTATAGCCCACGGAATCATCTTGTATTAGCCAACTTTCTAAAAAAACCGTGTTAATGTGGAAACTGGTAACTACAAAAGAACTTGTTTTTAAATGTTACTTTGTTGATTTTTTTTTGGTCTTAAAGAATGTTTTCTTGTTCATGGTGACAGAAAAAGTTAATTTTTGTTTGTAGCATTTTCTATTTATGCTTCCGTAAACCAATTTTCTTTTGCTCGTCGCCGTCATGATTCCATAAACCATGTTTCCGAGTTAATCCTTTCCTACTTTCTTCTGTTTCTTAATATTCATCAGTTTTTATTGTCAAGAGCTTAAACAAATACTAAATCTAAATACATGAATTGATAGCGTCATACACACATGTATATACCTAATATTTGTGTCTTGTCTTTTCTTATTGTTAAAAAAATGAAGATAATGGAAGGTGTAAAGGAAATCACAAAGAATGGAGCAAAGTTTATGGATGGTCAAGAAAAGGACTTTGACTCTATCATATTTGCCACTGGTTACAAAAGCAACGTGCCTACTTGGCTTCAGGTATGTTGTATTAATATATGCTTCACATCTATAATTCCCACTCATATCTAAAATTAATTAAAAACAAAATTAGCATCAACTTTTTCTTTTATTAGGGAAGTGATTTTTTCACGGACGATGGGATGCCGAAAACGCCGTTTCCTAACGGCTGGAGAGGAGGGAAAGGATTGTACACAGTTGGGTTTACGAGGAGAGGACTCCTTGGAACGGCGTCTGACGCCGTTAAGATCGCTGGCGAAATTGGTGACCAGTGGAGAGACGAAATCAAGGGGTCCACCAGGAATATGTGCAGTTCTCGTTTTGTCTTTACCTCTAAATCCTAATTTGCGTTTTTCACATATTTTTTTTTTCAAGTTACCACCTAATTTTGCATGTTGTAAATCGAAGAAATAAACTTGTATATATTTTCTATAGCCGAATTAGAAGATTGACAAAGCTACTAGCTCTCTTATTAATAACCATCATAAAAGATTAGTTAATTAGCATCAATGATTATTCAAATAAAAGATTTAGCCTTTTAATGGTACAGTGTGAATATATATATTTTTTATAGCAATAGCTAGTCAGTGATTCGAATTATACAATTGTATTAAAATGTGAAGGTAAGAGAGACAAATGGATACGTAAGAAGGTATTATATGTATATGCAGACGTAAGGAAGAGGGAGGAAGCTGTGGCACTGATTTGTCACTGAATTGAGAATCGATGATAGAGCTGACACTCTTCTGCTATCACCGCATGGACGATCACTTTCTACCTAATTGATCCATCGCTCTCTCCCTCTCTCTGCCGCCATGAGAGACTCATACACACACGCGCGCGCACACATTTCTAACAAGTGATATAACTCTCTTTTAGGGTTTCATTTTAGTAATTTTTTACCCAAAATACAACTTCATTCACTCGGGTGACCTAAGCAATTGTCATTGTATTCACATCTGAATTAATGGATCATAGCAGTAGTGACTCTGTTCTTTTACATGTATACGCTGGCTTTAAAATATCTTTTTATTCAAATAATGACTTTGCGCAAACAAGTTGCTACAAAAATAGTAGGAACTATCTATGCCAAAAACACAATTCTTAATTCATACAAAAAAAAAACACAATTCTATTTGATAAAAAGCTTTTTTTTCTTCAACCTCTCTGCTTGATAAGTTATATTTAGTTTTTATATCTTTGTATTGACCACACAATTACATATAAGACCTACTAATTTTACATTTTAAAAGAAAATATTATGAGTCAAATCCTTTACTAAAAAAAAAAATTCAATGCTATTTGAGGGCATTGAATTCGAGAAACGTTATGACACGCATCCATGCACACTTACGTTAACTATGCTCAGACACTTACGTCACTCTTTTATTTTATTATTAGATTCTCATATTTTTATTTTATTTTTATGGTTAGGGGCTTTGTCCTACTGACCATTTTGCAGGCGCACTGTCAATTTTCATGATGGATTTGACATTTCTCTTTGCATGTTAAGTATGTCACCGCTCTCTTCCCTCGCTGCTGTTTCTTCGGCTTAATACTCTCTATATAACATTTGACTTCATCTTTTAGTTTAATCGTTCTAAACTATACGTTAATTTACAACATACTTGGTTTAATTAATTCTCTATCTACTTTAATAGTACTAACTAAAATCACATTATATCATTATTGTCACATTAATTCACAAAATATATTTATAAATATCAATGGAAAACAAATTATATAAGCAAATAAGAATAGCTCCATAACAGACCAATTATTCAAGTAGTTGCGGTTTTATATTAATTGTATGTTCCTCACCTTTCACTTTCAGTGTGTCAATGGGTACACTACCCTTCTATGTTCTTTCTTTGGCTTTAACAAAAACGCTCATACATCGACTAAAGACTGAATTTCTATTGGTAAGTTAGTAGGGGATATGGACAAATAAAGTTTCCAATTGTTTAAGCAGTATATTTACTATTTAGATGCATAGAGATGTATACGTATAGAATGGTGTGATGCTATATAATTTATAGGGATATAATAGTGATGTAAGATTAAGGTATGGACCACGAGGGGAATTAGAATCGAGATAAATACTCATGATCCGATGAACCGTACCTTCTCTATTGCAATCTTAAGTTGGCATGCACTTGTACTAATCAATCCACTGCATATATGTATGTATAGTCGTATAGATGCATGGGGATTTGCCATGCAAAGAAACAAATGCACTTCTCTTACTCACGTATCATATATAGCCATATATGTGAAACTTGAGAAAACGTGCGAGTCAAAATTTGAAATTTGTATTTATATGTACATATGATGACAAAAGCAAAGCTTTCATTAGAATAGACTTGTCGTGTCCTCGGCCATTCTGCATCCTCCGTCCAAATTTACTATTAGATTGCTTTGCCCACATTTTTTTCTTTCTTAGTATCTTCCACCATACCCATTCTAATGGCCAACAATACTAGCTCCAATTTCATTTCGAAGTTTTGAACTTTTAAATCATCATTCAATTAATTTTTATAATTTATGCAATTTTATTGCAACTATATTAAAATTAAACAGACTTGATTTTAGGTACTAGTGATTGTTAGTAAACTCAACATCCAGTGGCCAGTGGGAGTATAAAGAGATTATATATACAAGGTTTATCTTTCTCTTAGTACCTAGATTTTAATTAATTAATTAGTTCCTTCTGAAATTTGTGTTAATTGCACTAGCTAGTAAAACTCAAGCTTGCTTGAAACTCAACCTCACGCTTGACTTGATGCTGTGTACTTCCCAGATGACATATAGCGCTAGCACTACTGACTGCTAGCTAGCTACAAAGGTTATATTAGAAAATTGGGACAAAGTTTTATGAACATGTAGCTCGTTTGATTTACTTGGTAATGGTGGTTCAAATCAAGAAAAATAAAATATGGTTCCTCCCATAATATTTAGTCATTTACCTTAAAAATATGTAAAATTGTATTGAAATATTTTCTATAGTTAAAAAAAAAAACAAATTTGGTGGTCGTAAAGATCGACCATCATCCTATAAGAAACTAAGTGGCTAAAAATAAAACGAAAAATGAATGGTCTTAGTTTTTTTGTTAATTAAATCTCTAATGTACTATTTTTTTTTTTTGGATCAAACCTCTAATGTAGTTTTGCCATTTTGTCGCTTTCAAATTTCCGTGGAAAACCATATCTAAATAAATGTGGGCTTATTGTCTTTATGGCCCAGTTACCTTTTTTTCCGCATGGCCCAGTTACCTTTCTTATTCGTCTTTGCGCTGACTTTTGCTTCCTCATCCTTGTCTGAACTTCACGTTATGTGTTGACCATTCTTGATGATTCTTTTTCTTGCGCAAATTCTTCCTCGATTGTTACAGGATCAAATTTGGATGAGAATTTTATAATCCAAAACAAAAATCGGATGAGAAGTCAACACATATACGTCTCATTCCATTTATGTTTACCAACATAATAAAATTTCAACACATATGAATAGTATTATGGGCAGAGCCGGACCAAGACACATTAACATGAGGCATTGCAATGGGACCCCCATTTTTTAGGGGCCCCACATAAATTTTATTTTAGGTATATATACATATATATTAATTTTTGAATAGAATGAGATCGTAAATGATTGTGTAGTCCAAAATATTAATAAATATTAAGCTGTTTCTTTTTTTTTTTCAGAATATTATTGTACTTTGTTTTGAAAACAATAGTTTTGTTTAAATTGGTTTACGTTAAATCTTTTGGCAAAACTCTGTTTTTAAGACAAAAATACTCTCTTTTTAATTTAAATGGGCCCCGGATTTCATTGGTCCGGCTCTGATTATGGGTAGCAGTGCGAGGTCTAAACATATTTTTTGAATTGTCTCAACAATTAAGAGCTCTGGCATCGACATTTTGGTAATGTCAGCAACATTACATCCAAGCATATTATTATATTCATATGAATAGTATTCTCAGCAACACATGAAGTGTATAAACTATAAACTGATTCAAGAATACTCAATAATATAATGACTGCATTCAATATTCCAAAAATAATTCATGCTTGTATGTTAACAAATATAATTTATCTAGTGAATACAATATATAAATTTGAAAAAAAAATAAAAAAAAAATAAATTTGAGGGTTTTGTTAAAACCCTTACATGCTCAAAAGATCTTGACGACCGCAAATTGAGAATTTCTCGTTGACCGCTAGCTAGTTCATGTCTGACAGCTTTCTTTGTTTGTAGTCTTGTAGGGGTCAGCTCTTAGAATTGTACTTGTCAATTGTCATGTGAATAGAATTGACTAATTAAAAGCTCTTGATATTTCTTGGTGTCTTCTCTTCATAACTTGAAACTTTTTTAGAACCAACCTCCAAAAATCATGCCGCTCATTGACTCATTTATGCAAGGCCTTGGTCTTATGGACTTGAGATTTAATGTTGGGCCTAACATCAAACGACTTGTCAAGATGGATTAGATTGTTTCGGGAAGAGACTATTTAAAATTTTAGTCACTATTAATTGATTGTACCTCGATTAAACATATTTAACACCCAATAAACTCAAAATAATAGGACTTCATTTGATAAAATATATTTATACGGTACACTCATCAAACTTAAGTATATTTGATGGAGTCACACCACTAAATCATGAAATTATATACTAAAACTATTACTAGTAATAATCTTTTATTTATTGTATTAGTAAAAAGAAGCACATATTTTTGCTTTAAGGACTTTAATAATTTGTATGAATCTTTAGAAAACCTCAATTGTTTTCCAAAAGTAGCCTAAAAAGACTTTAAACTCGCGAATTTAAGTCACATGGATTTTTGTTTCTCTTTTTGTAATAATAAAACTAATGAAATTATAGGAAAACAAACGATATGATTTTTATACACAATTTGAAAGATACAAATAAATATGATTTTGATAAAATGAAAAAGGAAATATGAATCTGATAAGATTTACACCGAACAAGACAAATTAGAAAAAAGGAAAGAATATACAGATACGTTAAAATGAAAAAGATATTTACGTCAATCTATTGATTATTAAAAGGTTAATTTTGTCATTAAAAGCAAAAGTACTTTGCCCAAAGGCGTGCTACGTCACGTAAATTATACAACACGATGAGGGCTTTTCGGGAATTTCATACAAATAAAGCTAACCTCATAATATATATCTTCTGCAATTCCGTCCACCCAAAACAACTGACATGGAAACTACTTTTAAGTTTTATAAAAAATAAAATCAATAATATTTATTTGGTCAACATTTTTATTTCGATGAAGTAAAATATTATTAATATAGCGAAAAACACGTTTTCTCCAAATGAAAAAAAATGAATTTTACACAGAAATAATCTCTGTCTTTTTTCTCAAGTAAAAAAAAAAATCTGTACTTTTTCTTTTCATACATTAATAAATTAAACTAAAATAAAATTAAAAATGATTTATTAAAACGCTAGTTGCTATTAATCAGAAGAGCTGAGCTACTTCTAAATGCTTTTTTACAGAGATGCTTTCTTCTTCTTTCTCTCTCTAAAAATTTGGTTTCATTCTCTCTTCTTCTTTCTACTTTCGTTCTCTCTAAATTTTTTTTGGTTTTTGGTTTGGCTTATTTGAAGTGTTAATCTTATTAAGTTTCTGGGGAAATTAGGTGGGGAGGTGAAAAAAGGGAAAAAATCATTGAATTTGGTTTCTCTCTGCTGTGCAATAATTTTCTGAGAGGATTGAGAAGAAGAGCTCTTATGTAAGAAGATATCATTATTATTAGTTATTACATGGGAATCTGACATTCTAAACAACTGTCTGTGGGGTTAGTTTTGTCCAAGAACAACAGAGATGTCTCAGACCAACTGGGAAGCTGATAAAATGTGAGTTCTTCTTTTCATTTTGATGGGTTTTGATTTTTCCTCACCTGTTATTGTTCTGCTTGCTACTAAAGGTGTTAATTTTTGGTTGGGTTTTGGATTCTGAGTGTTTTTGAAGTGATTTCTAGGGTTCGGATTTTATAAATGCATTGTCTTTTTTCCGTACCCAGCTACAGTTTGATTTTAGGGTTTGTGTTCAGAGTCTTTAATTAAGTTTCAAAATTTTATTGCTTATACTTGATCTGGATTCCGCTGATTTTGTGGGTTTAGCTTATTATTTCAACTTGTTACATTTTTTTTTTAGTTTTCTCCTTTTTGGACATTCTTGCTTTGTTTTGCCGTTAGAGGGGGGTTGTGTTACTTTGCGGGTTTCTCTAGTTTCTATTCTCAGAAAGCATCCTTACTAGATTTCTGTGGTTGGGGGAAACTTTTAGTTAGGTGAGTTTTGCATGTTTTGGCCAAAGTTTAGTTCTTTGTGTTGTCAGTCACTGTCAAAGAGCTTGAATTTTTTTTGGATAATTGGTTTATCCAATTCTGGTTGACTCTTGTGGCATCAGGTTTCTTTTTGTTGCTGTCCCAATTTTACTCTTCTTTTTGGTATGCAAGTATGCGACTTTAAGCTCCATCAAGAAAGTTTCCTGATATTGGTGTTTTTGCTCATAAGTGGATGGTTGTTTATGGGACATTGTTAAGTCGGAAGTTATGCCCTTGTTTGGCGAGTGCCCTTTGTTGGGATTTTAAAGACAAGTTTTGAATGTAACAGGTTGGATGTCTATATCCATGATTATCTGGTTAAAAGAGATTTGAAAGCAACAGCACAGGCTTTCCAAGCTGAAGGAAAAGTGTCATCGGATCCAGTCGGTAAGAAATCACAATCTTCTTGACCTTTTTGGCTACGAATCTAATAAAGATTCTTTGTTCTGCAGTGTCTTTTCTTCTTATGACCTTCATATTCTTCTTGCATTGTTTTGTAGCTATTGACGCACCTGGTGGATTTCTGTTTGAGTGGTGGTCTGTCTTCTGGGATATATTTATTGCTAGGACCAATGAGAAGCATTCCGAGGTTGCTGCATCTTACATCGAGGTCTCTTTCTTTTTTACCCTGACCACTAGTAATTCTATAACTGCGCAAAGCTCCGATAGTCTCTGTATTTAGTGATATGGAGTTAGTTAGCACATTGGTTGTCCTTGATTGTTTACAGTTGAATTGTGTTCTCTCTTATCCTTTGTGTTTTCAGAGAAGATTTAGGAGTTGTATATGTAAGATTAGAAATATATTTTCCAGTTAGTATGTTAAGGATGTTTGACTAGACTGGGGAATTCTCTATTTTGTTTTGGTTAAGTTAATAAGATTTAAAATTGTGGGTGTGTGTTTTACAGACACAGATGATCAAAGCACGAGAACAGCAATTGCAGCAATCTCAACACCCACAAGTTTCACAGCAGCAGCAGCAACAACAACAGCAGCAAATACAAATGCAACAACTCTTGTTGCAACGTGCACAGCAACAGCAGCAGCAGCAGCAACAACAACAACATCATCACCATCAGCAACAGCAGCAGCAGCAGCAGCAGCAGCAACAGCAACAACATCAAAACCAACCACCTTCTCAACAGCAGCAGCAGCAACCAACGCCTCAACACCAACAGCAGCCAACGCCACAGCAGCAGCCACAGAGAAGAGACGGGTCCCACCTTGCAAATGGATCAGCAAATGGACTCGTTGGTAATAACAGTGAACCAGTTATGAGGCAAAATCCTGGGTCTGGGAGTTCCTTAGCTAGTAAAGCATATGAGGAGCGGGTCAAAATGCCTACTCAGAGGGAGTCCTTAGATGAGGCTGCTATGAAGGTTAGTTTAGGCTAGGCGTGTGTTTAAATTCGATTTCTTCTTTTTTTTACACCTTAGTTTCATCAAATGGTATAATACAAATTTTTGTTGGCTTCAGCGATTTGGGGACAATGTTGGGCAACTGTTGGATCCAAGTCATGCATCAATGTTGAAATCTGCTGCAGCCTCCGGACAACCTGCAGGGTGCTGTTCTCATACTTCTATCTTCATTGTTTCCACTTATATCCTATGCTACCTCGCCTAGTATAAAATGAATATGTTGCATCGAAAAATCATTCAATATCTCTCTCTTGTTCTAAATGCCATTTGCTGGTGAATAACAGGCAAGTGTTACACAGTACAAGTGGTGGTATGTCTCCACAGGTTCAAGCTCGAAATCAGCAACTTCCTGGGTCTGCAGTGGTATGTAATATTGAATCTATTAGTCCCTTGTAGATGTTTACTGTTAGTTAATACTCACTGGCTTATTTGGGTTTAGGATATTAAAAGTGAGATCAATCCCGTGCTCACTCCCAGAACTGCTGTTCCAGAAGGATCGTTGATTGGAATTCCTGGTAGGTTTGCTGTCCTGAGGCTGAGTGTATCATTTCAGTAGGTTAAGCGTGTCAAATGTAGTATAAGTACTTCAGCTCACAAGAATTTGATTAGGATTAATGACTGGTTTCCTGTTTCAGGTTCAAATCAAGGCAGCAACAACCTTACACTTAAAGGGTGGCCACTCACTGTAAGCTTTATCCATGCATTTTGCTCTAGCTTGTCTCACTCTCTTCTCTCAAAAGAATTTTCTTTTGACTGCTGCTTTCTTTCCTGATCTAGGGATTTGATCAGCTTCGTTCTGGTCTTCTTCAGCAGCAAAAACCATTTATGCAGTCTCAGTCTTTTCACCAACTCAACATGTTGACTCCGCAGCATCAGCAACAGCTCATGCTGGCTCAACAGAATCTAAATTCACAGTCCGTCAGTGAAGAGAACAGAAGACTTAAAATGCTATTGAACAACCGGAGCATGAGTCTAGGAAAGGATGGCCTTGGGAGTTCTGTTGGGGATGTGCTACCAAATGTCGGATCGTCTTTACAACCTGGTGGCTCTCTTTTGCCTCGTGGAGACACCGATATGCTACTTAAGGTTGGCCTTGTCTTCTTTTTACAAATCTTAAGTGGCTGGCTTTAATGTCTTTCAAAATTTTGCAACTCTGAATAAACTCTAAGAGTATTGTTTGGTAAATGTGGAAGAAGATATAATAATCTTTGCTCTTTTTCAATGGCTGTGACGTTTGTTCTAAATTTTTAATAATTGATTATGCTTTGTAGTTAAAGATGGCTCTGTTACAGCAGCAGCAGCAACATCAACAGCAGGGTGGTGGTAATCCACCACAGCCACAGCCGCAGCCACAACCACTTAATCAGCTTGCCCTTTCAAATCCGCAACCACAGAGTTCAAATCACAGTATTCATCAACAAGATAAATTGGGAGGTGGTGGTAGTATTACGATGGATGGTAGCATGTCAAATTCTTTTCGAGGAAACGAACAGGTCTGTTCTTTAATTCCTGTTTCTTTTCCTAATTTATGTTTCAATGATCTGTTGCATACGTTTTTAGTTTCTGCTGAGTCTGAGGTTGGTTCCTAAACGTGTTTTGCATTTAATTGAAGGTATTGAAGAATCAGAGTGGGAGGAAAAGAAAGCAACCGCTTTCGTCTTCTGGGCCAGCTAATAGTTCAGGAACAGCTAACACTGCGGGACCATCACCAAGCTCAGCACCTTCTACACCTTCAACTCATACTCCTGGAGATGTGATTTCTATGCCTAATCTGCCGCACAGCGGTGGTTCCTCCAAATCAATGATGATGTTTGGCACTGAAGGAACTGGGACTCTTACATCTCCATCAAATCAGTTGGTGGGTTTTCTTAAGAGCATCTCCAATACCCACCTCTATTTTGATGGAATTGAATAATGGTTATTGTAATCAATATGAATTAGTAGCATTAATTATTGGCTATTTTGCAGGCTGATATGGATCGATTTGTGGAAGATGGGTCACTTGACGACAATGTTGAGTCTTTTTTATCCCAGGACGATGGCGATCAACGGGACGCTGTTACACGGTGTATGGATGTTAGTAAAGGTGTGTGTTTTAGCCTCACTCAACATTATTCGACAATAACACGGTGAACTTTTCTTCAGTAAGCCAACAGTATTTCTCAATCACTACAATGATGGCTCTGCACTAGGTTTCACGTTTAATGAAGTGAATTCAGTACGTGCGAGCACAACCAAAGTTACCTGTTGCCACTTCTCATCGGATGGAAAAATGCTTGCTAGTGCTGGACATGACAAAAAGGTAAGCCAGAAATTATCATTAGGTCTTCTGGCGTTCTGAAACTTAAAGAGCCACTTGGTTTGGTTCATTTTGCAGGCTGTACTATGGTACACAGACACTATGAAGCCAAAGACGACCCTAGAGGAGCACACAGCTACGATAACAGATATACGTTTTAGTCCAAGCCAACTTCGCCTTGCAACTTCTTCGTTTGACAAAACTGTCAGGGTTTGGGATGCTGATAATGTAAAGTGAAAGTTGATCGATTCACTATGTTGTTTTATCTCTGCATGAAGATATTTGTTTCTGACGTTGTGATCTCTGAAGAGTTTGTGAATCTACTTTGCAGAAAGGTTATTCCCTTCGTACTTTCATGGGACATTCTTCTGTGGTTACATCACTTGACTTCCATCCCGTCAAGGATGATCTCATATGTTCCTGTGACAATGATAACGAAATAAGGTACTGGAGCATCAACAATGGAAGTTGCACAAGAGTGTACAAGGTAGATTTTATTCTCTTCAAAGCCAATAGTTCAACATTATTAACCTGCTTAATTCAGCAAATAAATACATATGTTTTTTCTTTCCACAGGGTGGTTCCACCCAGATGAGGTTCCAACCACGTGTTGGAAAGTATCTCGCGGCTTCGACAGCAAATCTTGTCAATGTACTAGATGTTGAAACACAAGCTATACGACACTCTTTACAGGTTTAGTGTTCAAACTTTTCTTACTTTATGTTGCTGATAGATACTTATTTATGTAATATGTACTAGCAAGAGAGCAACTAAAAAGAAGGTTTACTAATTCGTCTGTGTAGGGGCATGCTAATTCGATAAACTCGGTTTGCTGGGATCCTTCTGGTGACTTCTTGGCATCGGTTAGTGAAGATATGGTAAAAGTATGGACGCTGGGGACAGGTAGTGAAGGAGAATGTGTTCATGAGCTAAGCTGCAACGGGAACAAATTCCAGTCATGCGTTTTCCATCCTGCCTACCCCTCTCTGCTCGTAATTGGTTGCTACCAGGTAAAGTTGAAATCATTACAATGCCTGTTTAAAAAAGTATGTGAAAAAAGTAATCCTAAAATCCTAACTTTACTCCTAAACTTGTGAAATGTGTGCAGTCTTTGGAACTATGGAACATGTCAGAGAACAAGACGATGACATTACCAGCGCACGAAGGGCTAATTACGTCGTTGGCAGTTTCAACTGCAACTGAATTGGTTGCATCAGCTAGTCATGATAAACTAGTGAAGCTGTGGAAGTGAAAACTATGAGAGGAAAAGACATGTTTGTTGTTTAGGTATTATTATTAGTAATCATGGTTTTTTTTTTAACTTGTAGTGTTCTCTCTCGTCCATTATCTCGATCTCAAGATAGTTTTTCAGATATTGAACAAATGTTGTTGTATGATCTGACGAAATTGGGATCTTGAGAAATTGTGAAAAACTCTTGTTGTAATCTTCTTAGTCCTTTTGGCTCAGCTTTAATTTTCTGACACTTCTTCACTCGGTTTGGGTTGGTTTGGTTATTATTATTCTCTAGCCATCTATTTGGGCCAATTTAAAACTAAACGCAAACGTGAAAGTTGTAAACGCCATTACGAAATCCTAAACGCAAACTCAAAGTGTGAAAGTCGTCTTCTTTCAATCGCGATGGCTCCGTCGTATCTGAGATCGTTGTAATTGAGTGATGGAGAAAGACGATAACAGCGACAAGGTTAGCACTTGAGCAGGAACTTCATCGAACTTTTTTGCTTAATTTTGATTCCTCAATCGAAGAATGAACTGTTCGAATGTTAAATTGATCAAGTTCTGATATACTCTGGAACCTCAGGTTTGTCTTTCAGTGAAGGAGAAATGTACGTCAGAGCAGCCTGAGGAAATGGTGACAAATCTGAAGGCATCTATAAGAGATTTGAGTGTGAAAGTGAACGAACAGGTGCTCTTGTTTCTTCCTTTCTCAGCAAATAAAAAGTCTCTTGTTTCTTAGTCTATCTTATCGTGTTTTTGATCAAACAGTGCAAAGGTTTTAACTTTTGTTTTCTATATGTAACTTAGAATCAGAGAAAATGTCATGTTAAGGATAAGCTTCAGCAGTTGCGAGAAAGGATAAGCAAGGAAGGTGTTGATGTTTCAGTCCAGGAGTTGATGCCGCTTCTGAGATCACTCAAGGTAAATTAGTGTTGAGATCACTAGATTGTGAGTGGCCCTATGTGGTGTAACTTTAAGAGTTGTAGGATTTTTCAGGAAATAGAAAAGGAGGAATCTAAAGTCCTGTCTAAATGCAATGCTAAGCGTTCTGCTTTAGAAGATGCAGTTCATGATTTGGAGGAGAGAGTTGCTAAGGGGCATGATGATGAGATTCAAGAGGAAGATTTAGATGGTTTGTTGGTTGAATCTTTAGATAATCTCACTTCAGCAAAGAAGGTACTCTTTCTATGGTACAGACACCCTCTATGCATCTTGAGCATCATGTAGTTGAGATTCAGGTTTTTCCAATGTCTTTCTAAGAAGGTTATTGTTCCATTTCCCTTCGTTTTACTGTAGGAGCTTGCAGCAACGCTAAGAGAAATAGTGTCCCTGAAGCGACAAATTGATGATGTGCCATGCCAATCTGAACTCCTCCAGTATGCTCTTCTTCCCCCACTTCCTTACTTTTAAGATAATAATGCTCTGGATTTGGCACTATGTATTTGTGTACTCCTTCGCGTTGAAACTCTTCCATCTCAACAATGAATTGGTTTGATGAGCAATTATGTTGTAAATATATGGAATCATCATGTCAGACTCAAGTTGCGTTGCCTCCAGCTTTTAGGAATCCAGTTTTACTATGGCTAATTTCCCACTTGCTGTATTTGTTTCACGCTAAATTCCAGCATTTTATTCCCTGCAGGTATGAAAGAAGATTCTCAGAGCTGAATGTCTGTATTCAGGTTCGCATAGTTAAATTAATATCTGCCCCGTTGCTTTGCAGGTTTGTTTTGTTAGTTGAAAATGAACTTACTAGCTTGACGAACATTTGTTTGATTTCTGACTAAAAACAGGAGAAACTTCAACAAACCAGGAAGCTCTATGCAACATACAATGCTCTTTTAGAAATAAAAGACTTGATGCTAAAGGAGACATCATTACTGAATTCAATTGGTTCACAGGTAAAAGATTTTCTGTAACTAGCATCATCTACTTTGTACTGCTCTCAACGTTATACCTTTAGTTGTCATGTACTTATCGTTGAGAAAAGCTTAGGTTCATTACTAAGTTTATTTACGTTTCTGCTTTCCCCTTTTAGTGTATCTCTTGGCGAGTCAAAGTTTCACCATAATTCTTGATTAACTGTTGACTTGAATGTAGTTTCAAGACGTGATTGGTACACCTGCTGGCCGTGTGAAGCTTATTGATTCAATGGAAGGAGTGATGCAAGGAATCCAACAGGTAATCTGAGTTATATTCATTCAGGTATTTGAGGCATACAGCATGAACTAGCCCATCTTACATAACTATAGCTGTACGATTTGTCATAACAATATGTTTAAAGTGCAGAAGATAGGAAAAGTACAACTTGGGCTTCAAGAAGAGCAGAGGCTCCGTGATGCTTCAAAAGAAAAGTATGTAGCTGCAGCTGCAGAGCAAAGAAAATGCTACACTGTACTAAGAGCATTCCAGGTTAGCGCAAAAGAGGAAATAAGTATTTATACTGGAAAACCCGAGAGTCATCTACTTGATGACTTATGTAGTGCTAAATTACTCAATGGCAGGAGGAATGTACTAAGAATGAGAAGCTGAGGAGTCATATATCTGCTGTAAACACCTCTGACTCGAAAGAAGGGGCTGAATAGGGTGATATGAAGTGGCTCTCCTTTCGAGTTTCAGCTAACCAGTGTAGAGCCAGAGTTGATTTAGACATGATTCTCTTGTGATATGCTTTATCCATATGCTCAGCCTTGCACGGAAATATACAAAAATTTATAGGCCTAGAAACAGCAGGTTTGGTTGACCAAATGGTTATAAGCTATGAGAAACTATTATACTCTAAATCATTGAGGAGAATAAGTTTGAATACAAACCTAGAAAGGTACAGAGCATTGTACAAAGCTATTAAACAAATAACAACTTAGAAGAAGCTGACCACAAAACAAAAAACTGAAAAAAAAAAAAAAAAAAAAAAAAACTTAGAAGCAGAGCCACACTCATCGTCTCTCATATTCAGACTTAAATCATGTGGCTTCTTTTTCAGGATCTGATATGTGAACCGGATCTCTGATATCTCGTCCCCTTGAGATGATGCTTCCTTGATGTTCTCTACCTGCAAATCATATATGCACATGGTTTTATGGCCTGAGCAAAAAGATTCAAAGCTGATAAAACCCAGAGCAGTTGATAACTCTTTATTTTTGTATCCTCATTTTGTTATATCACAATGCAAAATAAGACCTGATTACTCTACTCCACTGTGTATTTGTAAGAAGCTAACCAAAATTTCTGCTAAAATCTGATTTTCTTTATAAAGAAGTCACCTGGTTGTGTAAAGATCCGGTGACAGGCACTGGAGGTAGGTTGATGACTCGGCCTTGCACGAAACTCCGGGGGCATTTGCGGTGTTTCTCTAGAGCTGCCTCCTTCATACATTTGGCCTAGTTTGTATGGACTGTCACTTGTGTTGTTCTTTGACTTCGGTTTATGAGACAAACCCGTAGACCATGAGCCCCCGCTTGATCCTGCCAAGGCCATTATCACATCCGCCTGCAAAAAAATAACATTCATGTGATGAACTTCCCAATTTTTCTACCTTCTTAGATATCAAAATATGGTCAAATAAATTGAATATCAAGTGTGTAAGTGTTAGGGAGAATCCACCTTGTTTGGGTGAACATCATCAAAGACATGAGCTTGACCGCCATAGAAGATGGTCATTTGCTTAGTACTAGACGCCAAGTCTTTCCGATTTCCGGTACTGCAAATACAGAGTGTATTGAAATGACTCAAAGACAATATCAAAAGACCAGAGACAAAACATAAAACACTAGCAGTTAACTGACCTTGAAGGGGCAAAACTTTCGAACTTGCTCGAGCTTGGCATTGTAAAAGAACTCAAGATACCGGGACCTTTCATCCCTGTTCGTGAACCTTCATCAGCAGCTGTCTGAGCAATAACTGATAGGCCTACGTTTTCATCTTTAAATCTGCTTGTAGACAGCTGATGAAGCAAATGACTGATCTGTCCCCCTCCGCGTGGAGGCTGGTTTGCCAAAGGATTCACATTCATGGAGAAGCTTCCAGGCCCGTTTCTAAGCAACTATGTTATGACAATGACAGATTACAGAAACTGAGTTCTATGTAGCTGTGAACATGGGTTGTATAGGTTCTGTTTTTTTTTGTTTTACCTTGGACCATTGCAGAGTCTCTGGGTGCTCTTGAGTCGTGAAGTGTGAATCCGAGTTACTTCTCTTGTTTCCTGAAAATCGATTGCTCATGATTGAGCCAGAAGCATCACTTCTTGGTCCAAACACTTGTATCCCATCTAGATGATTCCCTCCGCCGCTGTGTCTTTCGACTAAACAATGATAAAATATGGATAAGTAACTTAAAGATTGTTGAGGCAACTCAAGGAGAGAGAGAGAGAAAAAAATGAGAGGTAATAAAGAAGGCCAATTCATATAAAAAGCATCACAACCTCAAATGGCTATGACCCACCAAACTCATCAGTCAAATTCACTCTCACTGTCCCAACTAATCATCCACCAGAGGCATTATGTTTGGACAGAGAGATAGATAGAGAGAGAGAGAGAGTCCTTAACACTACTAGTGTTCAATCAACCACATGCTCACACACAATCCATGGATCATGTTTATAAAATTTCCAAACTAAAAAAGCAATAAGGCAAGAAATGAAACAAGACAATGTGCATTCACATTTTGTTCAACTTCAACCCAAAGATGTGTTCCATTTTCTACTTAGGAGATCTAATCATAAATGAATTGACTAAAAAGTTGAAACTAACTCACATCATCTTTTACACTTTCAAATCATGGTGAATCAAAGCTCGATCGTTAAACCAGACTAGGAAAAAGAAAGAACAGAACTTTAAATCGAATCTATTTACCAAAATTTAAACTTTCTGTAGATAGAAACCCTAAATGTACAGAGGAGTGTCAGCTCAAAATCACTATAAGCACACTTCAACAAGAAAAAAAAACATCAAAGAGAGTTAGAGACAGAGCAGAACCGAGATCGGAGGTTGAGGAGAGACCGCCGCGTCCACCGGCGGTGGAAGCAGAAGCCGTAGAGGGAGTCATCGCCGCTTTATCCGCTGGTAGCCTATGGTCAGGCATGGGAGTGGAGGCTAAAGTTGGAGTCTTTGAGCCTAAAAAGTCATGGAACAAGAGCTTATCTTGTTCTGTCTGTCGGAGACGAGAATCATTATCAGTGGGTCGCTGGCCATTGTAGTGGTTCACCATCATCAAACCAGTGTGTCAGTGTGGCCACTTCGCCACCACATCCTCCGTTACAGACTCTCTCCCTGACAGAGTATCATTTCATGGACACACTCAACGAGAGAGAGAGAGAGAGATATATTATCAGTTTTTTGTTTTTGTCTTTCTGGGTAAGTGTAAAATAAAGGTTGTCTTTTTGTTCTTCAAGCTACTTTATTGGGTTTCTCTTACATGATTTTAATTCCCTTTAATATTATAATAATCACATCTTTCAAATAAACTATGATTAAAAGTTCAGCCAAAATAAACATAAGTAAGATTGTAAAATCATGGCATCATAGACTACATTAAGGTTATCATAGATTCATAATGTTAAAGATACACATTGTTTTGAGAAAGTGAGTTTGTGTATCTAATCTATAACCAACACACTACTAACCTATCCGCTTCCAAAAATAATTAGTTCGTAAGTTAGTTGGTAAAGTTGTCAAGAACATAATTTGTTGTAGTACAAATGTTAAATATTTTACTCATATGTGGTAGTTAGATCGATTAGTTAATTAATATTTATACAATGAATTTCAAAATTACCCGCCAAATAATCTGTTTCAAAATTTTAATTGCAAAACTAAATGCATATAATCTTTACCTAAATAAATGGTTAGGTAATTATAACCTACAAAAATAAAACCACATGAACAAGTTTTAGCATAAAATTTAAAATGTAAGAGAATCAAAGAGAGTCAAACATAAAAAAACTTCAACATCGGTAAAATAAATTTAACCAAACTTATATAGCAATCTAGGCTCATTTGACTGCCTAAATAGTAATCTTAATAGTAATTTCCATATATATATATGGTTTTGAGATGAGAGTTGTTGAATATTGAATTGTCAGTGTTTGATTTCTCACTCTAATATGAGTAGGAGAGAGAACTCATGAACCAACCACTCATGACGAATTTCTATACTAATCTGAGTAGGACATTAAGCTGTTTCTGAATGTAATCGATTTTACAACTACTCATGACGATTTTCCCACTTCAAAATGCTCCTTTGATCAATTCCACTTTTTGCAAATTTCTAGGGTTTATTAATCGAACTATTACCAAAAAGGAAAAAGAAAAAGAAAAAAAATTAAGGGAAACTATATTATTACTAAACTCCCCTTAAAAAACAACTTGAGGGTAGGACGATCAAAGAGTTAGAAATAAAAATAAAATAAAAATATTTTGCCAGTGTCACTGAAAATGTTAGAATTGTGCAAAATAACTCGTTTATTCATTAACGTAAAACGTATATGAGTGAATTTTCTTAAACAATCATCGGTTCAATATATTTAAGACGGCTCACATAAGTTTTTTTTGTTTCCCGTAGTAATGCTTTTGTTCAACTAGTTGAACTAAGAAATCGATTTGTTACTTGATGAATAATAACTGTCAAACTTGCCACATGACAAGTTAAACTATTTACTGGATTCTAGTTGAAAATAATTCGATAAACGATGATGATAGTTGATGTTGATTAAATGGCAGTAAGGTGGCGAACAAAGTATATGATTGTTTGCAAAATTGGTCATCTCACTGTTGATCTGCTTTAATTTCTTGTTCCCCACTTAATTTTCTTGGTATCTCACATAAAATCTAAATTCGTTTTTCTAGACATTTTTAAACTTCAGGACCCAAAAACAATGCATACTACACAATAGAGGCTTCCCTCAGCACATGAATCATCAGAAATACTATAAAATAACTTTTAGTTACATAAATATGTCTTTAAAATTGCTCAATCCATCATGGATAAAAATTAGCATTGTTTATAATCAGAAAATGAAATAATCCAAAACTCTTTTAACGAAGATATTATAAATATAAGAACCAATAACATTTGATTTGAATAAAGAAGTTAAGATCCACTAACCAATAACATTAGATTTGGGTTAGAGTTAGACTCTATTAAAATCCATTAACCAATAACACCACCTTAATGTTTAAGAATTAAGATATAGCCCTTTAAAGAAAAGTCTAAAGATATAAATTGAAAAGAAAAGTTAAATGGGCTTGTTAATGGGTTAACAACAGAGACAAAAAGCCTTATAACATGTAGAAGATGAAGTCCACATAATTAAATTCGTGGTTTAGCTTCTTTAGCTTCTGGAATCTCCGTACTAAAGGCGCCGGAGATCAGAAGCTAACACGGGAAGAATTAGCCGGAAGAAATGGCTTCGCTAGGTTTCAACCTCGGCTTCACCTTCTCCAATGCTCAAATTCAGCAGCATCGAAAAGTTTCCGGAGGTGGAAGGGTTCGCGTTATCTCATGTAACAGCTCGTCTTCTTCTTCTTCTTCTCAAGTATCATCTCCGCAGGGGATTTCTGCAGCGAAGCCTCCTGAGATAGAGCTCGAGTTCTTCGGTGTAACTATCGGTGCGATTTTCTCGTTGTGTTCTGATGCAATTCGTTTCAAAACTCAAAAGAGACTTTTCGTTTTTTTTCTTTGTAGCCGAAGCCGGGGAGCGACGGGTCGTATCCGGTGGATAAAGCAAAGGCTGTGAGTGGAGATAAGCTTCTGAGAAGCATTATGCAGGATAACAAAATCGAACTCTACGCTGCTTACGTAAGTTTTGTTGATTTGTCTCTCTTTATTTACGAAATTCAACTTCAAATTTGCTCAATCTTAATCCATTGAGGTTTTGATTTGATGTTTAAAATTTATATGAACTAATTTCTGGAACAATTTAGTAGCCAATCGAATTGTGTATTAGGGTACAATTTTTGTTAAAGGCTGATGTAAACTTTGGAGATTGTTCAATTTGTGATGATTAGGGGAAAGTGATGAACTGTGGAGGAGGAGGAAGTTGTGGAACTTGCATTGTGGAGGCAAGTGACTTCTTATCATATTCTTTAGATTATGATTATGGATTTGTGGTCTATGATTATCCTAGCATTCATAGATATCAATGGAGGAAAAGAGATTTGTGTTTGGTCTTCTTATGATGAGCAATAACTCAAAGCAAAAAAAATACACATTTGGTCTTCTTGTGTGCAGATACTAGATGGTAGAGATCTTCTGAACGAGAGAACAGATACCGAAAACCGGTACCTGAAAAAGGCTAGTTTTTTGATCACTCCTCTCTATATTATTCTTTGATTCACAAGTTTCTCATTGCTAAAGTTTGGATTGGGTGTGTGCAATAACAAGATGAATGAAATGTTGAGCATTGTTTCCGGTTAAATGTGAATATATGGTTTTTTTGTTTGATATGGTGACTAAGTAACTTTTCTTAGATATGCAAATTCAGATAAATATAAGAACCTTGCCTGTTTAATTCTTAAGACTTTCTTACTATTGTGCAGAAGCCGGAATCTTGGAGACTCGCATGTCAAACAATAGTAGGGAACAAAGAAAACTCAGGAAAGGTACCTACTTTCATACACCAATTTATTCATATGCCATTACAAACACGAATGTGCCCAATTTTTGGTATCAATCTTTATCATGTTTGCGATCTTAAGAGTGTTTTCTTTTTTAGTTTATTTTTAAGACCTTTCTCATTGAGATCAGTCGGCTTTGGTTTTAGGTTGTCGTGCAGCGGATTCCACAGTGGAAGAAGTGAATCAACCAGTGAATCAATGTAAAGCCTTATTCGTTTCATATATTTATGTGTACATAACACATCTCTGTATGTTGTCTCGTATTAATGGAGATACGTTCGTCTATCTATATGTATTTTCTTGAGTTCTTGAATATGGTGGTGCCATGATAGTGAAATTTCTATTGATAAGAAATAAAATCAAATAACGCGAATTATAGAACTTGGTTCAAGTATTCGAACCGTTTCTTTGACAACTTTCAGACCACTTTTTATTTATCGAATGTCTCCGAAGAGACAACTTTCACATGATGTAATTAGATTACGCGCCGCCCCATAAAACAGGGGTAAAGTCAAAAAGCAACATCTTCTTATTTTTATTTTTACTGTTTTCTTGTTGTGAAAGACAAAAAAAAAAGAGGAAGGAGCCAAAGAAGCATCACTATCTGAATTTTTCTTGGTATATATTTATATATAATTTTTTCTTTTGTGTGATTGCTGTTTGGCTCCGAATTTTATATCCAGATAAATATATATTTTTTAATCTCCCTGGTTGATCGGTGAACACAGAAAAAAATAAAAATCTAAAATAATCGCAAATTACATTTTGAAGAAGCTACACGATCAATAACAAAGGATTTCGATTGCTGTAAAAGTTGACTCTTCTTAATTGGATTCGTTGTCTTGGTTTCTGGGTTTTCTTCTTCTTCTTCTGCGGCGCTCTTCAATTTTACCTTGCGACCAGCGAGAAAAGAAAAAAATTCATCCATTGAAGAAGGTTTGTTCCCCCAATTGCTTGATTTTCTTATGAAATTAATTCCAGGTGCCAATTAGGTTTTGCTAAATCTGTCGATGACGTTTTTTTCTTTTCTGGGGGTACTTCTTTTGTCCTGATAAATCTTTGCCCATGTACGATTTTTCTTTGTTTTTGCCCTAATTTTATGGGATAATCTGGGTGAGTTTCTTTCCTTCAAATTATGTATAGTTGAGCTTGGATTGATCGATTTTGATGAGTCAAATCCTGAAACAGACATCTATTGATGATTTTTCGTGGTTGGTTTTAGGTCATTTGAGGGTTTAAGCTTTCTCTATGTAATTGCAGGACCTTAGGTTAAGCCCCATGGTGTGGTATGCGCAAAGTGGACAAAACCTAGATGGGTGTTTCTCTTCTGAAACAACAACATCGTATTACAAATCAAGCTGATACTTTTTCTAGATTCATGGAAAGATCACCAGAGAATAATCTTAGCCGAAATGAGCACATCATCATTGACATTCCAAGAAATGCCGCCATTGCATCATCATCATCTTCTCATGATAGAATCTCAAATGTTTTGGAACCTTTACAACATGAGGAAGATAGACCTTCAACTGTTCCTCCCATGGCTGCTCCTCAGCCAGCTACAGCTACAGCTTCTTCTTCTTCTTCTATGCGATCAAATCCTAGAAGTGTCCGTCGTAGAAGAAGTCCTTTGAATTCTGGCTTATGGATTTCTATTGAGCTATTCCTCACCGTTGGTCAGATCATTGCAGCCATTGTCGTTTTGTCTTTGTCAAAACATGAGCATCCTCGTGCACCCTTGTTCACTTGGATCGTGGGTTATGCGTGTGGATGCGTTGCCACACTCCCGCTTTTGTACTGGAGATATTATCATTCGAATCAGGCTTCTGAACAGGATTCTGGCCAGCATCGTCCTAATCTCAATGTTGCAGCTGGACCATTCGCCTTCTCGATTTCCAGGACATCTGAAGGAGATGGTCGACAGACCAATACCACCTCTTCTCGTGGTAGTAGATATCCTGGCTTCATAAGTGCTGCCAGGTATATTCACATGTTCTTAGATGATCTGTTTCAACTGGAAGTTTTGATTTCAAAACTCTTTCTTTTTGTTGACAATACCTGTAACCTAATTGAGTCAGTCTGTTATATTAATGATTGCTACTCTGAGTCACTGATTTGAGTCTTTGATTTTGGCTTCCAGACTTAAAGTTATCGTGGAATACTTCAAAATGGCTCTGGATTGCTTCTTTGCGGTGTGGTTTGTGGTAGGTAATGTATGGATATTTGGAGGCCATTCATCTGCTGCTGAGGCTCCTAACTTGTACAGGTGATATTCTTTTAGATATACTGAAATTAGACTCAAACTTCAGGCTGCAATTTCCAAGACTGACCCATATTTTTGTTCTCTTGTATGTTCTAGGTTATGTTTAGTGTTTCTTACCTTTAGCTGTATTGGCTACGCGATGCCCTTCATCCTCTGTACAACAATATGTTGCTGCTTGCCCTGCATAATCTCAATTCTCGGATATAGAGAAGATTTAACTCAACCTCGAGGTGCCACACCTGAGTCGATTAATGCATTGCCGACTCATAAGTTTAAGTTGAAGAAAAGCAGAAGTAGTGGCGATGACAATGGTTCAAGTACTAGCGAAGGTGGAGTCGTGGCGGCTGGAACAGATAATGAACGTGCTATTTCAGGAGAGGATGCTGTGAGTTTTCTTACACTTTGACTTTACACACAGTAACACACACATACAATCAAGTCTCTGAATATAAAAAATGTTTGCAGGTCTGTTGCATTTGCTTAGCTAAATATGCAAATAATGAGGAGTTGAGAGAGCTTCCATGCTCACATTTCTTCCACAAAGAGTGCGTTGACAAATGGCTGAAGATCAATGCCTCTTGCCCTCTTTGCAAGAGCGAAGTTGGGGAGAAGAACTCTGATTTGACAAGCCAAGGGATCTTGAGCTCGCTCTCTTCTGGGGAAAACGATAACCATCAACAACAACAACGGAGTGAACTAAGAGTTGATAATGGTTTGGCCAATAATGTTATCTAGATCTCCGAGATTTGCTCTATGTTTGAGAAAACGGCACAAGAAAGCTGTTTTGCGATGTTCCTACACAATATGGGGTTTGCTTCTCATTGCTAAGAAGGTGAAGAAAGACACAGCGAAGATCCTGTTCTGTAAATGCTTTTTGCCGTTGTGAATTGGAACCTCTGAGTGTAGAAGAGTTCGATAATCGGTGTTGAGTTTGAGCGTGTTCCAAATACTTGTTTTTATTTATTCACTGAATTTGTCACGAGTACCACCTCTATACGAGAGCCAGGAATCTTTCGAGACCCTGAAAAGCTTGTGCAGCTAAATCGCCTTATTCGTGGACGCTCGGCGTAAAGTTGGAATAAACCAAATAAAAGCTTTATACCTTTATACTGGAGGAGATAACTATAACTTCCACGATTTTAGTTTATTAATTTTTGAATTACAAGACATAGACTTCGTTGGTTCTCTAAAATCAGTGTGAGAACCGGTAACTTGGAACAAGAAGCATAACGATCATCATAGTTTTGTCTTTAGTACAGAGAGCTCACAGTCGACTAGAGTGAACTTTTTCTTAACATTAATCTCGGATGCATATGTTTCTAAAATGGTTTGAAAGCAAAAGTGATTCAGTTCCTGAAACATTTAAAAGCGGCATAGTGCCCAACTAAAACAATTAACCGCACAAACCGATCCAGAGACCGAAAAGATACGTCCTTCTAAGCGGTGTTTTCTGCAGATGGGTTTTCATGAACAAACGTGCCAACTGATTTGAACCATCGCAGTAGGTTACGGTGATCTTTTACGTAGAGCCATGCCTGGAGAAACGGGAAGAGACTCTCGTTCACACCTCGCTCCTCTAGGAAGCCATGGAATACGTCCCTCATCTTCTCATCGAGCTCTCTGTTCAAACAAATAGAAACACTCACTTGCCAATAGAGTAAATTTTCTATCAATTGTGCTTACGCATTATATTTAGAACAAAGAAAACAGAATGCTGAATTGAATGCACAAACTCTCTTCTGTTCTAAATTGAAAGACGAATGTAAAGAACAGGCCAAAGACTAATCCATATTAGAAACAAACTGATTGTGTGTCAATAGTGAGTTGCACTGCAAATATGTCACATGAGAAAGAGCAGTAACTGAAATTGAATAATCAAAATACCTAGAAGACTAGAACACATCTACCAGTACCCCCATTCTATTCTACAATCACATTTCTCTAAGTCAACCAGAAAATGACCAAAAATATGGTACAAAAGCGTAAAGTTGTTACTTGAAATCATCCTTCAGAAAGTCAGAGACTATTTAAAAAACGTCGATAAATTTAGTTGGCCTATTCTTAGTTTGACAGTTCTGAGTGTAGCAAGAAGAGACAGCTTAAAACAGAAATGAATCACCTAAAATGGCCACTGACAATCTTTAAGTTGTCAACCATCAACTGAATCACTAGAAAGGCAAGCAAATACTGAGCAAGTCTCTCAATTTAAAGAGAGAAACTCAGTTAAAAAGAGGGAAAGAAACTCACTCAAAAGAAGGGCCAGTGTATTGAGTAGGATCATCAGACATCTCCAAATCCTCGAGTTTAGGCCTCATGGAAACAGAATGAATACCCAAAGCATCAGGGTAAAGACCACAAAGGAAATGCAAAGAATCAGCCTGATTTGGCTTTGATACAGCCACATGAAGGAACAATTGGTTGATCCCACCATCGTCTTCTTCATCACCTCCGTGAGCCAAGCGCATAACGAAAAGACTGATCTCTTCATTTCCAACAGATTTCTTCAAAACAGCACTAGTAGTTCCTTCAAGCGACCCTTTCACAATCTCAAATGGTGAAGGAGGACTCACTTTCTGCAAAATCAATCAAAATCCACTAAATCCCACCAAAAACCCTAAGTGAAGGAAGCAGCAGCTAGGGTTTAAGTAACAGTATTTCAGACGAAACGTAGAGAGAAACAGAGAGAGAGAGAGAGAGGAGAGGAGGAACGAACCGGAGGAGGGGTCATCTTAGAAACTTCGAGGTAGTGTTCCTTAAGGGAACGCAGAAGCATCGAATCCACTGCAGCTGAAACGTTGCCGCTCTTTCCACTTCCACCGGATTTACTGGATAGCGCTCGATATAACTGACGCCGGACGGCGACATTTCCGATCACTCTTCTCAACATTTCTACTTCTCCGTCGTAGAGAGCAGCAACACGGCGAATTGTCTTAAGATAGTAAATAAATACCCAACCTCTTTTTCCGTCGAATAAACCCGCAAGAGGAATAATTAATTATTTATTAGGTTTCTCAAACAATATATTTAGGATGATCTAATTATTTTGATAAACATATGATTAAAAATAAATCGATCCAATTTTGATACAAAATCAGCTATTTTTTCATCAAACATAATTTCTGAAGAGAACTGAATTCATTTTGTCGATTCAGACTCATAGATTAACTTTATCCAGCAACAATATTTAAAGATCAAGCACTAGAAATGGTGATGGGAGATAAAAAAAAAGGATAACCATGATGAACAAAGAATGTATGTAAAAAGAAAATTCAAACAGAAAGTTTTTCTTCTTGTTATGTTCCATTGTGAATATGATTAAAAGATCCAAGTCATCATAACTCTAAAACACGACCCAACCACATTCCCCATCAAAAGATTTGTTCAAGGCAAGTAAGTCTCATATGAACAAAACCTATGTTCATATCACAACGGTGGGTGGATTGATTTCTTCACCTCACAGGTTGCTGATTGTAGTTTTTCTTTTCTTTTTTCTTCGCGGCGGCCAACTTTGCCTTCCTCGCAGCTGCTTCCTTTGCGGCGGCTGTTGAGGCACCATCCACCTCTTTGCTTGACTTCTTCTTCTTCATTGATGCAATCTTCTTTAGACGTTCTTTGACATCAATGGAAGAAGAAGACTCCTCCTGCTCAGCGGACTCACTTGCAGCATCTGAGTTGCTCTTCACTTCACTCTGAGATTCTTTTAGCTCTTTCTGTTTATCCTTCTTTTTCTTCTTCTTTGAGGCCTTTGATTCTCCGGTTGTGTTCTCCTTCTTCTCTCCCTCACCATTCACTTCTTTCTTCTCTTCCTTATCTGTTAGGTATTTGCAGAGGAAACGTCGATCAGTATTATTAGCTATAACATGGTTCTCAGCAAGTGATACGTCTATGTAGAAAGGTGTCAACAGATAAATTGCCAACCAGTGAATGTAGTAGAGTAGAATTGATACCAACAATCGAATACAAAAAAGTGAAATAGTGTAATACCTTGAGAGTCTTTATGACCATTCTCATCTTTGGGTGCAACTCCAAAATCTGCTAACAAAGCCTCAAGCTCAGCAAGTTCCTTCTTTTTCCTCTCTTTCTTGGAAAGTTGCCTCTCTGCCTCCTTAGGAGGTGCTGGAACTTCAGGAGCCTTATTCACCCCGGGCTCTGCTTCTGGATGAACCTGTATCTCGGTTCCCTGTTCATGCTCTTCCTCCACATCATCATCATCTCCTTCATCAAGAGTGTCTTCTTCGCTTTCACTTTCCTGCGACATTGAAATCACAAGCATCTCTATGAGAAACAATGAACAGATAGGCACACAACCACGGTTTAGAGAAACCAGAGTGCAAACTTATATTGCTTAGAAAAATCTCCATAACAACAAAGGTATACAATTAGATATATGATATAACCTCCAGGAGACAAAGCAGCTTACTTCACAGTATCATTCATATCACTTTCAGACAATACAACAACCATGGAACACATTAATTCAACAGGTACAAAGCTTAAGCGAGATATCAACAGCAGAAAAAAGCCAAATCATTCGATTCCTAAAAGCATATGAAATCTAAAGAGGTTTATAACAAGAGACATATTAAACCAGTTCCAGTTTAACAATTTTCCAGTTGTGAAATGCATAAAACTACGATGATGAACCCAAAATCATTAGTGAAAAAGCATATATGAAAGATTTGGACTTGTGACCTCAGCGTGAACGTCTTTAGCATCGGAATGGGAGGCTTCAGAAGTGCTCCACACGGACTGAGGTGGAGCAGAGGTAGCGTAATAGTCGTCATCTTCATCATCGCTATCGATATCGGCCCAAGCCTTTGCTTTGAGAGGCGTAGGTGCCCAGAAGACCTGTGGCTCAGGCTCCTTTTGTGAAACTTGTCCCTTAGAGGAAGCTTTGCTCTTACCAGCCTTATCTGACTTCTTCTTCTTCCTCAAAGTATCCAAAGCAGCAAACAAGTTGGTGTTTTGAATCGGCATCGATCCCTCATCTCTCCTGTTTCCACCACCAACCATCTTTTTTTTCCTCGATCACCACACAATAAGTCACAAAGTGTTTTCTGATAAAACCCAGAAACGAAATTTCACAATTTCAGCTGGAAGTCTCGAGGAATGGAACGAAAACGGAAGATAAATCAATCTCGAATAAGTTAAGGTAATGAAAGAAGGGACAAGAAAAAGTTGATCAATTGTCGCTGTTTTCTTACGAAAAGATTGATCTTTAAAGCAAATTCCTTGAAAACTCTGATGGACGGCGATTGAAGAAAGCGATGGATGATAATAACTAGGGTTCCAGACACAGAAACGACAAAAATATATACTGGTGATTAAAAAAGAAGCGTATGAAATTGAGACAAGGAGAAACAAGAGAATGTTCGAAGCTTCGGGAAAGCGATTTCTTATCGAATGCGAGAGAGATAATTAGGGTTTCTTAAGGGATGTGGTGTGTAGCAATCGTAGCGATTAGAGCTACTGGGCTACACGACAAGGAGGTAGCACAAGCGAAGGGGATCTCTCTGTATTAGGGATGTTATCTTCTCTCCTCTGGATTAAACCGAAATTTTGATTAGAAAATTGAACCGAACATTGGATTAGACTGTCTAATTAAACCTTGATTTGATTTTTTAACACAAGATTGGTTTTTCTTATCTTTTCTGTATTTATATGATTAAAATTAAAAGCTAATTTAAGTTGCAATATAATCTACCCGCCAAAATATTTTGTGAATTTTTAACGGTTTTTTAAATCGAGAAAACGAAATTTCTGAACTTTTATGGTTTTTTTTTTGATAGATACTAGTTATGTTAAAATTTTATGAAACGTTTACAGTGAATTTAATTCATATTTTAAAAGGAAACCAAATCTCTTTCTTTAAATTATTTTTAAAACTTAACTTCATCCAAATTATCTAAAATAAAAACCTTATAAGGAATCAAAATTTTGATAATGAATTAAACGCTATTCATTAATACATCAGATAACGATATTTTAATATAAAACGGATACATGAACACATAGGAAACTAATGTATTTTTACACGTTTTTGGTATTTAAATTTGTTTAATTTTTTAGTTTTTAAAAAAATAATATTTCTTCTAGTAAATATTGACAAATTGTTAAGCTAATGGATGAATGAAAATTAGATGTTAGAAGAAAGTAACCAAAAAATATAGTAATAATATTAGAAAAAGTAATTTAAAAAGAGAACTATTCAAAAATATTTAAATGTGTGAAACTATATCCCCTAGTAATAATAGTTGTTAAGTTGAATGATGTCTCTAACAATTGTTGGCTAGGTGGACACACACAAGATTGCGGTAGGTTAGCAACACACGTGACAACAATAAATTATTTTCTCTCTGAAGAAATCTTTTAATCCTGACCGTCCAAACAAATATTTCGCAGCTGAGAATCCCAAACGTCCATTATATCTTTTTCTGTTGCAGAATTAAAATTTCGAAACTAAATCTGGACCGTAGATTTAGTAACGCGTCTCGATCGGACGATATCCGTGATACGATGTTTATTTGGAAAATGTTTTCTTTATAACTGAAAAAACCTTACTCTCGCGAAACCAGACGAAACCCTAGCTCTCCCGTTTCTCCCGGTTAAAAAAGAAAAAAAAAGGAAGCAAATTTTGCTTTTTTAATTTTCGGCTAAATTGAACGAATAATTTTGGGAGTTTTCGATTGTTTGATTTAGGGATCCGATTCGCAGTCCGATTTACCGAAACCCTAATTTTGATTTTGGGATTGTGGCGAATATAAAGGTCCTTAAGAGACTCGATTTCGTCTGATAAAGTGATGCAGGTAGGCATGCAAATTTCTCTCCTTTTTGTTTTTCTGCAGTTCTTGATTGTTGAAATTTGTTTTCTTGGATTTCAATGCATAAGTTTTTCCTGGAGTGGGATTTGATCTGTTTTTTTTTTTTTTGTGTTCTTCTTTTATCATACTTTTGTGATTCTGGGTTTGGTTTTGGTGTCACAGATCTGAAAAATGTTTCCTTGCGTATATGATGGAATTTGAGACCTGCTGGCTTTTGATTCTGGGTTTTGGTTCGAGGTGGCTTTCATGGAAAATAGACTAGTTAACTCTAATGGAGTGGGAATTTCGAAGAAATCAAGGTCTTTAGATCTTAAGACGCTCTATAAGTCTAGCATTTCCAAGGATTCAGTGAATAAGAGCTTTAAAAGAAAAATTAGGTCTGGGGATGATGGTGATCAGTTGAAGCAGGACAAGAAGAGCAGGAAAGTTGTTTCTTTAAGTAGCTTTAAGAAACTCGGTAGCGAGAACGAGAAAATTCTGGATAAGGCATGCAATGGCACCACCAGATTGCACAATTTGGAGGACTCCAAGGAGGTGGGTTTGGATGAGAAATTGTGTGACAGTAATGGGCTTCAAGGGATTTCAGTTGGCTTGGCAGGTAGTACGATTTATGTTCCTAGACGCAGGAGAGATTTTGTTGGGAGGAGTAGGTTTGAGAATGGCCTAGTACAGAAGTCTGCAGGGGAATCTGATAGTCAGGAGGAGGCGCTGGTTGATAATATCCCTAAGGTAACTGCTGAAGAATCTAGTGCTCAGGATCAACTCTCTAAAGTTGAAGAGAAGGAATCTGACAAAGAAATCAAAGAATCGAATTCAGCAGCTCAGTTGCAGTTGGAAAATGGGCATTCTAATCAGTCTCCAGTGAAAGATGATCAGCTGGTTGTTGTTAAACAAAGAAATAGTAATAGCAGAAAAAGGAAGTCCTCAGCATCAAACAAGCGCTTGGGAAAAGAGGACAAGTCTTCAGGTGATACTTCTGGTAGAATTTCCAAGGTATCACGAGAAGATGATGAGGAGAATCTTGAAGCTAATGCAGCAAGAATGCTGTCTTCACGGTTTGATCCAAAATGCACCCAGTTTCCTTCAAATTCTGTTACCCCTGGTTCACCATCTGCCAGTAGATTGCATCCATTATCTTCGGTTAAGAATTCAGTAAATCCTCCGTCCGACTTGCATAGTTCGAAATGTGCCTCAGATGACACTGATGATAGAATGTTGCGACCAAGGAGACAGAATGATGATGGGAAGGGTAAAGTTCGGAAAAGACGCCACTTTTATGAAATTTTGTTTTCAGATGTGGATTCACACTGGTTGTTAAACAAAAAGATTAAAGTTTTCTGGCCTTTGGATGAGAGTTGGTATCATGGGTTTGTGGATGGTTTCGATGGAGACAAGAACCTGCATCATGTAAAATATGATGATCGTGATGAGGAGTGGATCAACTTACAGGGTGAAAGATTCAAAATTTTGTTGTTCCCTACTGAAGTTCCTGGAAAAAACCAACGGAAAAGGCGCTGTTCAGTGTCCAAGTCTACTCAGAAAATAAAAGGGAATGATACATCCAGCAAAGACGAGGAGAAGCAGAAGGAAAAGCTAGAAGATGATAGCTGCATGGAATCAGAGCCAATCATCACATGGTTGGCTCGGTCTAGGCATCGGGACAAATCTTCCACTGTTAAGGCTGTACAAAAACGGAAAAAATCTGAAGTAATGACATCCAATGAAACTGTGAAAATGAATGGGAATGTTGTTAGAGACACTGTAGGACAGTTCACAGATAGATCTGCTAGTTCTCTTGCATTATGTGGATTACCTGGACCAAGTGGAAATGAGTTGGAAAGCTCTGGTTTTCGTAATGGTAGCATATTTCCTATTGTCTATTGTAGGAGACGACTTCATACAGCAAAAAAGGAAATCTACAAGGGGTCATATGACAATCATGTTGAGGTTTTGAAGCAGTTTCATATATCAAAAAGTCCGGATCCTGATGTAGAGTTTTTGCCTATTGATGATTCTGGGGATCTGGAGCTTTGTTGTCCGTGGAATGACACAGAGCAATTTGAGTTGTCCTTCAGCCTACATGGTGTTTCCTTGATGAGCTATTTTCTTATGGCGGATGTTGACTGGCTTTCACGTGTTGCTCTTTTGCTTCGTCATGGTACACTTGTGACTTTGTGGCCAAGGGTTTGTTTGGAAATGGTTTTCCTGAATAACCAAGATGGGTTAAGGTATCTAATTTTTGAAGGCTCCTTAATGGAAGTTGTTCAATTGATTTTCCGTATCTTGATGGTAGTAGATCATTCTAATAAGCAAGGAGCACAAGGAGCGGATGCTGACTTGCAGTTGCCAGTTTTCGCAATTGGTCTCCAAGTTTCTTGCATCCCAGGTTTCCAAAGGCAGCTTGCATTTCAATTCTACAGTTTCCATGAAGTTAAACATTCAAAGTGGTCATACTTGGAACAGAATGTCAGGAGGCATTCTTTGCTAGTTAAGCAAGTATCAATTGCAGAGTGTACACACGATAACATGAAGGTCCTGCAGAAGGTACATTGATTCTTTAATGCATGATTCTGGTACATTGCTTCGTTGGTTTTTAGTTTTATATCTATATAATCTCATACCAACTCGTTTTTTTACAAATCTTGAACATCAGGTTATGCAGAAGAGATCTAGGCATGGAATCAGGTCAGGCCTTGTATCTAGAGGATCGGAAAATACGTCTCCATTTGCACTTCCTTTTACTGCTCGGCCACCTACTCTGTTACTCAGTTTACACCTGAACATGATAAGGGAGCTGGGTCATGATTCAGCAGACTTCCTAGGAGCAGAACGCGATTTGGTAACAGATAGAGGTTGTGATATGGCAGATTGCACAAATGAACATTCTGAATCCTCTTTCAAGAGTAAGGGCCAGAGTGATGAACCAATTATCACTTCTTCCAGAGCGCAAGAAGCGGAAGAGTCAAAAGATCTTCATACTTCGTCTCAAAGGCAGCAGCTGGGGTCTGATTCTGAAAACTGGGTGTCAGTCAGTTCTTCTGTTGTCAGACATAAGCATGAAACCAGGTCTAAAGTTCCAGTGAATGGGATTAGTATTCAAGTTCCAGTATCTGATCATTGTGAGGATGGTACTCCGCAGTCTAGTAATCTGGCCTTGAATATTCAAGGTAACATATCAAGTCCAAAGGCCACTGCCCCTAGAAGTATGTGGAGTCGAAGTAAAAGTTCTTTAAATGGCCATCTCTCACATGGTTGGTCGGATTCGAAGGGAGACTTTCTGCACACTAATTTGGCAAATGGACCTAAGAAGCGACGTACCCAAGTGTCTTATTCATTGCCTTCTGGAGGTTCTGATTCTAGAAACAAAAGTTCTCTGCACAAGGGGCTTCCGAACAAAAGAATTAGGAGGTCTACTACTGATGTTTCCAGAGGTATTCAGAAAGATTTGGAGTCTAGTTTATGTGATGCCAATATATTAGTCACTCTTGGTGACAGAGGCTGGAGAGAATATGGAGCTCAGATTTTCTTGGAACCTTTTGATAATAATGAATGGAGACTTGCGGTGAAAATCTCAGGGACAACAAAATACTCACACAGGGCACATCAGTTTCTGCAACCTGGGTCAGTGAATAGGTTTACACATGCTATGATGTGGAAAGGTGGAAAAGATTGGACCCTGGAGTTCCCTGATAGGGGACAGTGGTCCCTTTTTAAAGAGATGCATGAAGAGTGCTACAATAGAAATAGTCGGGCTGCTTTAGTTAGAAATATTCCTATTCCTGGCATCCGGATGATAGAAAGGGAAAATTCTGATGGAACAGAAACTGAATATATTCGCAGTTCTTCTAAATATTTTCGGCAGACTGAAACTGATGTTGAGATGGCATTAGATCCTTCACGTGTTTTGTATGACATGGACAGCGATGATGAGCAGTGCCTTTTGAGAATTCGTGAGTGTTCGGATGCTGAGAATAGTGGCTCTTGTGAGATCACTGAGGACATGTTTGAGAAGGCAATGGACTTGTTTGAGAAGGCTTCGTATGTAAAGCAGCGTGATCACTTTACCTTAATCGAAATTCAAGAATTGACGGCTGGAGTGGGATCCTTGGAAGCAATGGAAACAATATATGAGCTTTGGAGAATAAAGAGGCAGAGGAAGGGAATGCCGTTAATCAGGCATCTTCAGGTATAATCCCTGATATCTTCCCATCTTTTATTAGTTATTTGATTTTCATTTTTCTTTCATGTTTGTCTTGAGATTTAAAAATCTGCATGGCTAGGCTCAATATAGATTTTTTTGTACTTGGGGTGAAATTCAGAATTGTGGACAATAGGGACTGGTGAATATGTACCTAAAAATCTGTCTTTTAGGTATTGTGTAGTGTTCTTTTCAGGATATTTTATGACTTGGTGGGTGTTTTATGCAAAATGGAACGTCTACTAGGGGAAAAAGTGCATCTTTTTGCTTTCCATTTTGTTTTGCACGAAGATGTCTGGAAGTCCAAAACTGTAGCATCTTCTATACTCTGTCGATTTTACTCCTTTTCGATTAAACTTAGTTACTGGCTCAACAAAAATGTAGTTCACTCTGCTGCAATATTTTTAATTGTGCCTAACGTAAACACTTGTTTTCTACCCCTGCAATTCAGCCACCTCTGTGGGAAAAATATCTAAAAGAGCTCAAAGACTGGGAGTTGGTTATGAGCAAAGCAAACACTCCAAATTCCTGTGGGTCACAGAAGAAACAGTCACCTATTGAGAAGCCAGCAATGTTTGCTTTCTGTTTTAAGCCTCGAGGTTTGGAAGTCAAACACAGGGGAACAAAACACAGGTCACAGAAGAAAATCTCGGTTTATGCTCAACATAGTTCTACTTTGGGAGATTATGATGTCTATAATTCATCAGGTAACTCATTTTTACCTGCTTGGTTTTCTATAAATCCTCTATTAGCTCTGATTTTTCTATATGAAGTCTGTGTTTAATCCAACATTTCCATTTCTCTAGCAGGAAGAAGACCTGTTGGTTTTGCCTCTGGAGATGAGAGGTTTTTATATTCAAATCAAAGCTATGAGAACGTGAATGAATATCCTATGCATCCGGGAACATATTCCCCCCGTGACCTAGGCATGGGATATTTCTCGAGCGGTGGAAATGGATATCATAGGAATCACCAAAACAAGTTGCAAAGAGTCAATGGGAAGAGGAATACGAGTGAACGATGGGATGGAGGCTATTCTGAATGCCCCAGTTCCAATCTTGTCTGTTACTCTAACGGATCTCAGCGTCCTGATCTGGAAGAATTACAGAATAGTACAGATATTGATGAGTACAAATTGCGAGATGCAGCTGGTGCTGCAAGGCGAGCATGCGCATTGGCGAAGCTCAAGCGAGAAAGAGCAGAGAGTTTGAGGTACAAAGCAGATCTAGCGATCCAGAAAGCTGCAGCTGCTCTCATGTGTGCAGAGGCAGTTAAAGCTTCTTCTGTGGACCTAAGCAACAATGGGTTAGAAAGCTCAAGCGAAGGATGAGTCGATAGATACCACTTTTGTTAGTCTGGGTTATGTCACCTCCTGAGCAAAAGAAGAGAGAGAGGGATTTGACGTGTCCTGTTCGTCACACGAGCTGGTCTTGACACGAATTAAAGACGACGCAAATGAGATCCACTGTACAGAGATTTGCCTCCCTCTGCTTTAAGTAAGCTATAGTTTGATGCAGCAATAACACCGAATCGGGACTCTGAAACTTGATCTCATGTACCCATCGGCTGGGAACGTTCTTAGTAGGTTAAGAAGAGAGACAAAATGAGGAGATGGTAAAACAAAACAAAAAAAAAAGAGAAAAAAAGAAAAGAGGAGATTGTAAGTAATTTGGTTTATTAGCTTATTTTGTTAGAGAGATTTAGTTTGAGCAAAAAGATTCTTCTACTGCAAGTATTTCGCGGGGCTCTTCTTCTCCACATCTCTTCTCTGCCTTCTTTTGCTTTTTAGCTAAGATCATCAATGTTTGAAAAAATATGGAAACGAAGCCAAACTTGCAACACTTGCCATGACTTAAAAAATTCTTATAGTTGGTTATACTTGTACCTAAAATAGTCATATAATTATAAAACTATATCTTAAATCGCATTTGTCAATACTCGTTCCAAAAATTTAGTATATATTTTTTGGCGTAATACAGAATCATTTTTTGTTGTCAAGAATATATTTTTTGTAACTTGTAAAATGAGAGAAGAGTGGTGATAGAAAATCCAACGGCGGGAAATCTTTGAAGTTAGCAGTTTTGTCGGAAGATGTCTCATTCGTTTGCTGGCTTCATCTCTCCTTTCTCTATTTTTGTCATCTCTTGGAGAAGCTGAGAGAGGTTCTTTCTCTTCTTTCCACCTCCATTTCTCTTTTTTCAACTGGTTCCTCATCTTCTCTTTGTAAGGTTTTTCTCTTCTCTTCTTTTTTCTTCTTTGAACATTTTAGAACACAAAGGGCTTCAAGCTTGAAATTTCTCATGTTTCTCGCCTTTTACATGAGTTATATTCGGTTAATGTAACTATCAGGAAAACATTAGATTATGTGTAACGCGTGATGAGTTTCGATATAAAAGTCATTCAATTGCACCCCCGTAAGATTAAAGATTGAAACATGCACGAGAGAATAACCTCAATGCTTTTGGCTTAAGATAGTAATTTCTTCTCAGGTAAATGATGACATTGCTCTTTGATAGGATTTCTCATTTGAGATATTGTTTTTCTTGATGAGAGAGGCATTTTTCCAAGAATGGGGAGCAGGATGAAGGAAGACGAGCGAACCGAAAAGGCTATCCGGAGTTTATTGAAGCTTCCTGAGAACCGAAGATGCATCAATTGCAATAGTCTGGTTGGTACAACATTTTTAGCTGAGTGAATGCATTCTTTTTGAATAGCACATATAAACTAGCTCATTGTAGTTTTGTGTTTAATTTTAACATCTGAATCTTTCAGGGTCCACAATATGTCTGCTCAACTTTCTGGACTTTTGTCTGCATAAACTGCAGCGGAATCCAGTAAGTCTTTTCCTCTTCTCCTTTCATTTTTTCTTTTGATCCCTTTCTCTATCAATCCAAGGAAAACTCTGGAACTTGCAAGTGTTTGTTCTTCATATCACGTGTTTCTTTTTGTGTATATGTCCAGTCGAGAATTCACACATCGTGTTAAATCTGTATCAATGGCCAAGTTCACAGCAGAAGAAGTTAGTGCGCTTCGCGCAGGAGGAAACGAGGTTTGATATTGAGCTTCTCATTAATTTTGTGTTAATCATCCATGTTCTAGTGTAAACTTTCATTGTGTTCTCTGCAGCGAGCCAGACAAATTTATTTTAAAGAATGGGATACTCACCGTGATGGTTACCCCGATGGCAGGTTCTTGGACATTTAATTAATCTCAGCCAAGTTAACACTAGGATCAGTAGCAATACTATATGTTAACCCCCATTTTATTTCTTCCTGTTCAGTAATATTTTCAAGCTCCGAGATTTCATCAGGAATGTTTATGTGGAAAAAAGATACAGTAGCAGTGATCGGAGCAATGACAAGCTCTCACGGCAGAAATCGGTAAACTGCTTTTCTTTTTTTTTTACTTCATTACATTAACCTTTTTCGTGGTAAGTACTTCTTTATTCAACTTAGCTAAACCTGAAGCTAAGTGTTCCAACTCATTTTGGGGACAACATCATATGTTACAATGTTGAGGATGTTCTTCTTTACACATTTTTTCATTTTATTTTTTTTGGCAACTTTATGGTTGTTTCCATTCAGGATGTCATAGAAGATTACAGGGAAAGTAAGAAGGCCAGTGCAAATTTTCTCGGATCTAGAAGTTTACACTCTCTGGATAAATCTGAAATCGAAAGATCTAGTGCTGTTGGGAGGAGTGGAAGTGAATCTCTCATGTTTTATTTTGATGACAAGAACCATAAACAACAACATGTTACGCATAATCCAAGGTCTAGAGGTTTACCAAAGAGTCCTATTCGCTTTGAGATAGTGGATGATAGGTTTAGAGACGATGGAACTGTTAAGAGATATGATGCACGTAAGGAGTCAAGAGGAAGCTCCAAATCACTTGACCTCTCAAGTAACAAAGACATGCCAAGCTTTCCCATTGTACGCCATACCAGCGAACTCAATGTTGTAAAAGTTGAAAAAAAGAAGGATCCAGTGAATACTCAGGTAATCTACAGTTATATCTATTTCATTGTGTTTTCTGCATTTTGTCTACAGTTAATATGTGAACAAGTTGCATTTTGCAGATGACTGCATCATCTGAGAAAATGGAGAGTCCTAGAAGTTTAATTGATGATGATGTACCAGTTTCAGAACCATCTGATGAAAGCATTAGTAAGAGTTCAAGTGAAATTCTTACATCTCTAAAGACCACTGAGGGGCCAGCTCCTAATTCTTTGGAAGCTTTGTTGTTTGGACCCTCTATTGGACCCTCTGTTCCTTCTGTTGTCCCTGGAACAAACAACTCTGAACTATGGAACACAAGTGATATTTCTTCTACAGACAATTATACCGCAGCTAACCTCGGGACTCAGACAATGCCAGGAATACCAGATAATGTTACCTCTTTTGTCACATCACCAACAACTGTACATGCTAATGCTGGTTCTTCAGGTCCTGTGGTACCTGTTGCTCCTGATAACTTAAATACAAAAGAGACGGCTACACCAAGTGTAGCTGCAAATAACCAGGTTGGTGTCTGGAGTAGTTTAAACACACATTTACAAAGATGTTCTTGAATTCATGTAACCGGATTTTTAAAAAGAATCAAAAGTAAAAATTTCCATAAAAACTTGTTCTCTTCATGTGCTAACGCTTTGAAAACACATGTGGTATCTACATCATTAAGGGACCATCAGATTTCTCTATGGAACAGTCAACACTGGCTATCACAAATTATGCTCATGGAGTTGGATCTGAGCATGATCATCGAGATGAGACACAATCTAGCATAAGAAAGGCGCTTCCCGAGGTAACAAACCTTTCTCTTATAAGAGAAATTTGGATACTCTTTTGGGAATCTTTGATCATAAGAATCTAACCATTGGCAGGACCTTTTCTCTGGAGGCTTCTCATTTGCCCCACAGCAAGTTCATGGTCAACATCATGGAATGGGATATGGCGTGCAATATTATCAATATCCTATGGTATATGCTCCATTGACATAATAATTTGGCCTGATAATCACAGCATCTGGTTTTATGCTGATATCGATCCTTCCTTAGCAGGCTATGGGAGCCATAACATATACAGCAAAACCAGCAAATCCCTTTGATCTTAGCTATGATGATACAACTCCAAACCAAACACCACAAGTATGAATCCTAGAGTTAATTTCTTGTTAGTATATTTGATGAAAATGCAAATATATTACTCACTTCCTTTCTCTTTAATATGTCTTTTACAGTTTCCTTCCATGGCATATGTGCAAGGAGGAGGCTTACCACACGTGTCAGCTCCGATAGGGTATTCAGATTCTGCAAGTCCAGCTGCAGATTCCATTGGACTGATGACCTCTCAGTCACCTTTTCATACAACCGCTTTATCCCCAAACTCTCCAGCTCTTGCATCCAATCTTTCCCCTGGTGAGACAAAATTTCTGTAAGAAGACAGTTTCATTGGTTGGAATTTATAAATATTCTAAGAGTTGAAACCTGGTGAAACAGGTGCACTAATGGGGCATCAATCACAGGTGAATATGTCCCCATCATTCAGGTACATACATACTCCGACTCTTCTTAATTAGTGTTCTTTGAATGGTTCTTGAAACTAAATTGATTTTTGTGGGCGCAAAGGCAAGAGTATAGTGGCTTCGGTACTGAAGGAAATACGTTCAACGGAGCACATACATTTCATCAAGCAAACAATGGATATCCTTGTGAAAACCCAAATGCTTATATTTCCAGAGGAAATCCCTTTGAATGAGAGAGAGCTTAATGCAGAAGATTTCTGATTAGGAGCAATTTTATGGAAATGGGATGAGATTATATATAAACCTTTTAAAGATTTGACTCTTAAGCATGACTTGCTTGAAGATGAAACAGAGGTTCCAATCATCTACTATTGCTTCTTGATCAAATTGTACATTGATATGGAAAGTTATAACTTGTAAGTTGTAACCATAAGATTATAAATCTATGTAATTTATATACAAAGCTTGTTCCACCAATAGCCATGGACAATCTTATAGTGTGCATGTGTAAATTTTTTTTTTTTTTTTTTTTTTTGTCATCCGAAATTGCATGTGTAAAATGTAAACAACCAAACAAATAGCAAATAGTTCAACAAAATAAAAAATTTATTAGTTTCTTATTAAACATTAATTTACGCATAAATTAAAGATTTATGGCGTTTAACAAAATAAAATAGAATTGAATAAATTTTGTATATTTTTGACATATAATACCAAACTTTTCTAGCATTGAATTGAACCAATTAACCAAACGTTGACCAGCTAAATAATAAATCTTTTTTAGTTCCTTTTTTTTTTTCGTAAATATATTTTAGTTCCAAGTTCCAACTCTTGTTCTAATTTAACGTATTTATTCATGTGCCCTTGGTTTTTGTTGAAATTTTGGTAAAAGATAGTGTGAATTTTCTGTCTTCTACGGACAACGAATTTTTAGTTTTGATTGGTCGTCTGAATCCTGTGACACACACCGACGCCGTTAACCGTCGTCGCTGTGTATCTCTCTCTCTCTCTTTCTCACTCTGTTCCATAGATCTGAGCTTCTACCAATATTTCCCGATCGCTATCAGTCAAATCTTAAGAAGAATTTCCACGCTTTAGCTCAATTCAGGTACGTATTTGAATTTTCTCGATAGCCCTTCTGAGATTCTTGCCTTTTTTTTTTTTTTTTTCCTTTGGATCAGATTTCGGTTTCCTGATTTATTAGTTTATTACCATTGATGAAGCTTTCTAGATTCGTCCTCTTTGTTTATGGTGTTGATGGGGTCTTTCTGATCTAAAGCAATAAAAAAAATCTTGCCTTTCGATGATTATTGTTTGAAATTGTATGTGCTGCTTTCAAGAAGAAGTTGCTGTTATGTGCCAGTGTTGTTTGTTTCTTTAATTTTCTGATTAATTAACTTGGATTTGTAGGTTTTGGAACACACTGGAAACTTTAGATTGTTTAGCAAGGTTTAGGATTTGATCTCCATCTCGTATCCAAGCATGGTTGCTCCTGTGCCTCCAGGGCCACCTAGACCCAACAGCCAGCAAACTGCTGGGCCATCAAATTTCTACCCGGGTTCACAAGGGAACTCAAATTCTTTAGCCGACAATATGCAGAATTTGAGCTTGAATCGACCACCTCCGATGATGCCTGGCTCAGGTCCTAGACCACCTCCTCCTTTTGGTCAGTCACCACAGCCTTTCCCTCAGCAATCCCCTTCTTATGGAGCTCCTCAACGTGGGCCTTCACCCATGTCCCGGCCTGGACCTCCTGCTGGGATGGCGAGGCCAGGTGGTCCTCCTCCGGGATCACAACCAGCTGGATTTCAGTCAAATGCACCCTTGAACAGACCCACTGGTCCACCTTCTAGTCAGCCACCATTTGGCTCTAGACCATCAATGCCTGGAGGACCAGTCCCGCAGCCTGCCGCCTCATCTAGTGGTTTTCCAGCTTTTGGTCCATCAGGTAGCGTAGCTGCAGGTCCTCCTCCAGGAGCTCGCCCAATGGCATTTGGTTCACCTCCACCTATCGGATCTGGCATGTCTATGCCTCCCTCAGGCATGCTTGGTGGTCCAGTCAGTAATGGGCATCAAATGGCTGGTTCAGGGGGATTTCCGAGAGGAACCCAGTTCCCTGGTGCTGCTGTTACAACTCCACAGGCACCCTATATGCAGCCTCCTTCAGCACCTTTCGCTCGGGCTCCTCCGCAGCCACTAGGTACACATTCTCTTTCTGGAAATCCACCATTAAATCTGTCTACTGCTCCTTCAATGCCCCCACCGGCAACCTTTCCTGGAGCCCCTCATGGCAGGCCAGCGGTATCAAACTTGCCTTACGGTCCACCATCAGCGCAGGTAATGTGCAGATACGGTTATGGTATATGTTCTTGTTATGTAACTTTTGTGAATTCAATGTATGGAATGATGAAAACATGTGATGCCGTGAGGTAATCACCAAATAATGTAGATGTATATTCAAATTCATTCAGACAGGAACCATACTAGTTGACTAATCTTTGTAATATTTTGACCGTGAAAGATATGAACTGGCATGGCAGGATTCTGTCTTGTAATCAATTAAGCAACAACTTATGTAGTGCTTTAGCTTGTGGCTCTCTTTTTTATTGTTAAGCAAAATCTTTTCACTTGATGTATTCCCTTTGTGTGGCAGATTCTGATGGTCTTCAAATTTGAATGTTGGTAGGTCCCCCCTCCTCTAGGCTTTCCTGGCCCAATGCAACCACCAAGATATGGCATGGGTCCTTTGCCAAATCAGTCGATGACCAACATACCCACTGCCATGGGCCAACCCGGTGCCTCTGTTCCTGGACCCTCAAGAATTGATCCTAATCAAATCCCAAGGCCAGGTTCAAGCTCCAGCCCAACTGTGTTTGAAACTCGCCAGAATAATCAGGCTAATCCTCCCCCGGTGTGTATACCTGATCAAATTTAAATTCAGACATTAGTCTGAGATGTCATATCTTTTGTTTGTGGGTTTTGTAGAACTGCTATATCTTTCTCCTGAATTTTTCTTCTATTTTTTGAAGCCTGCTACTAGTGATTATGTTGTTCGAGACACTGGAAATTGTAGTCCCCGTTACATGAGGTGTACGATCAATCAGGTAACAATGAAGCATAGATTATTTGATGGTTGCATGTGTTGCAGTTCAATATTTTCTCATTGTATTCTTTGATTCTTAGGAACTTGATACATTTTTTTGTTCCCTTTTCCGTAATAGATCCCATGTACAGTTGATCTTCTATCTACATCTGGAATGCAACTGGCGTTGATGGTCCAACCGCTGGCGCTTTCTCATCCATCTGAAGAGCCTATACAAGTAAGCCTTGTCTGACCAAACAAAGCATGTATTTGCATCCCCATTTGGTCTTATTGATCGCATATACCAGTATCTTTGCAGTTCATTGTGAAGTGTATAAATTTGTGTGTTTGACATATAAGTTTTCATTTACATCTTACTATACTATGGTGCAGGTTGTGGACTTTGGTGAGGGTGGGCCTGTTCGATGTTCACGCTGTAAGGGTTACATAAATCCTTTCATGAAGTTCATTGACCAAGGAAGGAAGTTCATCTGTAATTTCTGTGGTAAATGTTACTGTTTTCAGTTATGCAAGCCACAAAATCTGAAGTTATAGCTTATGTAACTGCAATAGTATGCATCAAGTTATGTAATAATTGAATATTCTGAGCTAGAAGCGTAGACTAACATTTTTGTGCTTTACCTTCCTGGATTGAAAGATTTCTTCTGTCAATCTGGATTTCACCTAATTGTGGAAGATGGCGATATGATTTTGTTTAAGAGAGATGCTTATATATTGTTATTGTTCTATTCTTTTGGGAGTTCGTTGATGTGGGAAGCTTTGAGATCCATTTCCTTATCAACTTTCTTTTGCACAGGATACACTGATGAGACTCCCCGTGACTATCACTGTAATCTGGGTCCAGATGGTAGACGTAGGGACGTTGATGAAAGACCTGAGCTATGTAGGGGAACCGTTGAGTTTGTTGCTACAAAAGAATACATGGTTAGTTTGTGAGACTTTCTGCTTATAAATGTAAAATTCTTTGGTTTTGTTGTTTCATAAGATGCCAATTTATTTTATGTGGTCTGGAATCTACCATTGTATTTGACAAAGTGTTCTGTCCTCTGATTTTGTGTGTTTCCCGAAATTTTTTAACCTATTACTACGGTGGAAAACGATTTTTCTATACATACTGTACTGTTGATCTATTCAACTACCACCTAAATTACCTTCTAGCTAAGATATTGGTATTAACGTCGTTTTGGGAGAAGTTGATGATCAGACATGTCGGGAATGGATGGAAATTAAGGTCATTATTTTTTCTGGTAGGTACGGGATCCAATGCCAGCAGTGTATTTTTTCCTCATTGATGTCTCAATGAATGCGGTACAAACAGGTGCTACTGCCGCTGCTTGCAATGCAATCCAGCAAGTACTTTCAGACCTTCCTGTAAGTTTTGTCACCATTTCCAACTTTCCAAAACAGTCAGTTATATCCACCCTGTTCTGAATATTATTTGGTTTACATGTGTCTGAAGACTTAACTATTTTGGTGGTATTAGAAATTAAGTAACAGTCCCTGTCCAAACCTTTTGAGGTTCTTTAGTGATAGTTTGTATTTGCTTGTTACTGGCATCACGCCTTTGCATACTAAGGCGTTCATATCTGAATCATTTAGAGAGTAGCTTCTGCTGCGTATCTCTTAGCGTGTGTACCTTATCTTTAGTTAGACTATGAACTTTTGTTAGGGTATGGTTATGTTACCAATGGCTATATAATTCTTATTTTTCTTAGCCATTAGACAATTAAAAAATTTCTGTATTCATTTGCAGGAAGGTCCTAGGACATTTGTTGGGATTGCTACATTTGACTCAACAATCCACTTCTATAATTTGAAACGTGCACTGCAGCAGGTGACTTGTTTGCACTAGTTTTTTTTCTTCTTTTGTAATTGTTGGATGGAAAAAAACGAGATCTGTTCTCTCGGATCATAACTAGATGGTCATCAGTCCTATTGTGTATATGTTACTTCACTTGAAAGTTATTGCATTGGCACGAAAATATCTATATATTCTTTTATTATACCATAAAAGTTATTTCCAATTAAGAGTTGTACTCAGCATCCCTTTGATACTATGATTTCCGATGGTGCTGTTTCTTTCTCTTCATGGAATCTTGGAGAAGTTCAACTGATTACTGCTTCCTGTTAATTTGTTTTTCCTTCCTTATGTGCAGCCATTAATGCTCATTGTCCCTGATGTACAAGATGTTTATACACCTTTAGAAACAGATGTCATTGTTCAGCTATCTGAGGTCAGTTCTGGACCATTTGTTTTCTATTTGGGCACTCCCTGATTAGTTTTTCCCCTTGTTTGTCAATGTTTCGTATAAGCTGGCTGCTATTATTAAGATTGGTTTTCCTAATTTCTTTCTCATACTTTTTGTATATATTGCATATTGATGGAGTTCAGTGCCGTCAACATCTAGAGCTTTTGCTGGATAGTATCCCAACAATGTTTCAGGAAAGTAAAACTCCTGAATCTGCTTTTGGTGCAGCAGTTAAGGTACGTAATTGCTAAGATGCATATGCAATACAAGTAGAAGTTTGGCACATATGATGGCCTTCTCGATTTCATGAGTTTGTCGTTTAGTAAGCACTAGACCTTTGTCAACTAGTTTTGAGGTTATTTTATAATCTGGTTAAAAGCAATCAATGAAGCGACATCTCAAGTTAATTTGCCGATGTTGCCAAGCTCACATATTTTTATGCTGAGATCAAATCTAATGAACCATTGCTCCTTTTTTTTGGGAAAATGCCGAGGATAATATCTACTAGTCTCCACATGTGTGACTTTCGTTTCTAACAACTCCTTTTCTGTAGGCTGCTTTCTTGGCGATGAAGAGCAAAGGAGGGAAGCTTATGGTATTTCAATCAAGTATGATGCTTACTCTATTTGGGTATTTTATATATTAGGGTATATTGATGCATATGCTTCCAGTCACTTAGAATCCATGTATGCACATTGAAAATTATAGAATTTATTAAAAGCACCAACTCTCACTATTTGTAATACATATTACTGCTCAATTCCTCTATAACTTTTCCATAGTTTTGTGTTCTGTTGGTGTTGGAGCACTTTCTTCTAGAGAGGCTGAAGGGAGAGCTAATATGTCTGCTGGTGAAAAGGTAACAATGCTTCTTCGTTTTTTCGTTCCAAAGAATGTAGTGGTTCATTGCAAAATATTAAATCGTCCTGTAATTTTTTGATTTCAGGAAGCCCATAAATTACTACAACCGGCAGACAAAACTCTAAAGACCATGGCTATTGAATTTGCTGAATACCAGGTATACCAATAGGATTATGTTCGAATCTTACTGATAATGTTTACATCTGCTCTCTCAATTGCAATATTTTGTCCCTATCTAAGACATCCATATATGTCTCAGGTCTGTGTAGATATATTTATCACAGCTCAGGCCTATGTTGACATGGCTTCAATTTCCGTCATTCCAAGAACTACTGGAGGACAGGTATATTCCAATATTCCTTATCCTTTCTGATTATCAATATTCCTTCTTTTTCCCCCTTAACTTTAGTTGTAACTTCTAACTATCACCGTTCAATAGAAATTCTTATTAACAGAGTCTTTCTTGTCTCTATCAATCGAATGCATTTACCCTATGGAATATTTCTGTGACAACTTTGCAATCCTAACTGCCGATAGTCTATGAAAGTCTTTCTTACTTGATGCACTGTTAATCGTTATCCATGTTGAGCTTGACGTCTAGGTTTTACCGCACTTAAAACTTTCCATCTTTAACAATTTTTTCCAGGTGTATTGTTATTACCCTTTCTCAGCTCTCTCAGATCCTCCCAAGCTTTACAATGATCTTAAATGGAATATTACTAGGCCACAGGGTTTTGAGGCTGTCATGCGAGTCAGATGCAGCCAGGTATGTTTTTGCGGTGGAGGGTTCTCTTCATGCATTACTCTGTTAACTCCAGCTTAAGGCTAATTTTCTTTAAACCACCGTTTCCATTAATCGTAGGGTATTCAAGTGCAAGAATACTCAGGGAATTTCTGCAAACGCATTCCAACTGACATTGATTTACCAGCGGTGAGTGGATCCTCCTGAACATTTCCCACTTATTAGTTTTGGATTGCATTGTGTGTGTCTACTGATTCCCTGTCAATATCATTGAAAACATATCTCTGTATGTGGTCCCTAGCGAAAGTTGTTGAATCTGGAATTATGGATATATATGATTCAACTGCTCTGCTGTTTAAGCTAACACAATGTTAGTCAATAGGACAACATATAATTTTTTTTGCTGCAAGTTTACAAGAAGATGCACTATGGTATAAACTCTTTTACTGTTGACACTGCAGATTGACTGTGACAAAGCTGTAATGGTGACGTTAAAGCATGATGACAAACTACAAGATGGAGCTGAATGTGCTTTCCAGGTATATTATGTAATTTATATTCATGTACCTTGCGGAAAAATGTTGGTACTCTTTCCCATTTAAAATGATGTTATTCTATGTTTTTGTTAGTGCGCCCTTCTGTATACTACAATATATGGAGAAAGAAGAATTAGGGTTACCACATTATCACTCTCCTGTACGAACATGCTCAGTAATTTGTTTCGCGCAGCTGACTTAGATTCTCAATTTGCTTGTATGCTGAAACAAGGTAGGTCACTGTTTTCAGTGCTGATTCTACTGCTATCCGTGTTAAGATTATGTAACAATTTCTGGGTTGTTTTTTATTCAGCGGCTAATGAAATTCCTTCAAAGGCACTTCCACTGGTAAAGGAGCAAGCAACTAATAGTTGCATAAATGCACTCTATGCCTACCGTAAATTTTGTGCTACAGTGACATCATCTGGACAACTTATTCTTCCCGAGGCGCTCAAGCTATTTCCATTATATACTCTTGGTATTTCCTTGTGTCTTTTATCAACTTTAAGTTAATTTTACACAACATTTGGTTCTCTTGTGTGCAATGCAAATTTTTTCCCATCCCTTATCTTGAATTAGAAGTGAATATCTTCTAGAAGATATTAAGTGACAGTTGTTTTCGTTTTCTGCTAACTTTGTGGTAATTACCTGTGGCCTACCATACTGGAGCAGCAAGTTAGATACCTTAATTTCTTCAGATGTTTGGAAATCTGTTCTGTTTGAATTACAAGTACAAATTGTCTTACCCGCTATCTGTTTTTGTTTCTCCTATGCTGAGTGTTAGGAAAGGAGTAATAAAAATAGATTTTGATTTGTTGTTATTTCCTTTTACATGGGTCTTCCTCAGCATTGACCAAAAGTGTGGGTTTAAGGACGGATGGGAGAATTGATGATCGATCATTCTGGATCAACTATGTATCTTCCCTTTCTACTCCTTTGGCAATCCCATTGGTTTATCCCAGGATGATTTCTGTTCACGACCTTGATGCGAAGGTATGATGGGGCTACTTTTCGTTAATATATATATCTCAAGACTTATATATGCAGTTTGTGAAATTTTTTATTATTCTTGCTTTTTAATTTATCAGGACAATGAGGGATCGGTTCTTCCTCCTCCAATCCCATTGTCAAGTGAACACATTAGCAATGAGGGAGTTTATTTTCTTGAGAATGGTGAAGACGGTCTACTATATGTTGGCGAATCAGTAGACTCTGATATTCTGCAGAAACTTTTTGGTGTTCCTTCAGCTGCTGAAATTCCTAGCCAGGTAATCTTAATTTCTCTTCATTAGCACATGGAATTGTAGGATGATTAAATAGCAACAACATCTTAATTTTATATTATTTTATTGCACGATCATATTACCTATCACATTATTGAAACCTTGAGAGAAGAAACTCTTTTTTTCTGGCATTTTTGAACCCTGCTAATCAATGATCACCTGTGTTTTCTTTGTAGTATGTGCTGCAGCAGTATATGACTGTTGTGATTGTTTCATCATATTACCTATCACATTATTGAAACCTTGAGAGAAGAAACTCTTTTTTCTGGCATTTTTGAACCCTGCTAATCAATGATCACCTGTGTTTTCTTTGTAGTATGTGCTGCAGCAGTATGATAATCAGTTATCAAAGAAGTTCAATGATGCTGTGAATGAAATAAGGAGGCAAAGATGTTCTTACCTAAGGTATCTAGCAAAAATCTCAGTATCTGTCCTTTTTATCTCCTAACTGAACCTTTTCCAGCCTAATCCTTCCAACGCTTTATGTTTTATCTACACAGAATAAAATTGTGCAAGAAGGGAGATCCATCAGGTGAGTAATTCTGGACGGATTTCAACCAAGTCTTAGCACTAACTACAAAGGATACATGTTATTTATCTTTTCCTGTTTGCTACATGATCACTCTTACATTAATAGCTAAGTTTCTATGGTCGGTCTTCTCTCGATTAATAGCTAACTGGAAAGAGAATCAACAGCATAGCTCCTGTCATCTAATATTCCTTTGGGAAATGAACATAATATTTTTAGATTTCATGAACATGTATTGTTGCTTACTCAGTGTTGGTTTCATAAAACCTTGTCAATGCTGATTTGTTCTTATGATATTTGGTACTTTTCAGGAATGTTGTTTCTCTCGTATATGGTAGAGGACAGGACCGCAAGCGGCCCGTCGTATGTGGAGTTTCTCGTGCAAGTCCATCGCCAAATCCAGCTCAAAATGAACTGATCCTCCGTTTTCTAGGAGTCCTTACAGAAGTTTCGTCTCATCTGTGTCATGTTCGGAATGTGTGGTAGAAAAGCATAGCAGAAGGGGAAAGGGCATCAGTCTTATGGCTGCTTGAGAAGAGACTAGAGAGCATAGACTACTACTTCAACTTGAGAAGTTTCACGTCATTTTAAAGGTGTACTTAGATTATACAAAAGAGTCTTTAGCTAATCCATTTTGTATGGTTACTTTTTTTGTGTGTTATTTGAGCTCGAACCCTATCAAATACCTTTTTTTTTGTTGGATGTTACCGAAGGGACAAATAAAACTTTTTGATGTACAATGCTGTGTGAAATATGAAATAATTGTTATTTTCTTTATCATTGCTTTTAGGATTATGGTTTTATGGTTTATAATAAGTAGCCTTTGATGCAAGTGTTTTAGAGAGAGTTGTTTCAGTAATAAGAGAAAATACCAAAAATGGTACTTTTGTTGTTAGTAAATGCAATCGGACATAATTTCAAGTTCAAGACGTCAAAAAGATAAGAAGCAAGTTCATAATACGTAATGGAATCGGGAATTCGATCTTCACCTTATATTTTCATATATCCGACTTTGCTTCTTTTCATAAGAACGTTTACGCTGACAAAAATATATCATTATTTTGTGTGGGAAGTGATAATTAATAGTGAATATAGATATTTTTTTAAAGGAATCAGAAAATATATAAATGATCGTTTTCTCGAAGAGCATCAATTTGTTCAACATGTGCACCGTCTGCCATTGCAATCGTGCTTCCTCGTTTCCCCAACTTCTTCTCTGCATCCATCAAAGCTTAATATAAATATATTTAAAACTTTCAATGTATATAGTAAAGAGAAGTAATAACACAAGAAGGAAACTGACCAGCTAAGTCGAATAGAAGTTGGATAGAATCAGGCAAAATGATAAGTCTACCGTTGGAATCACCATTGTTGTTGTTATCTTGATTAGGAGGAGCTTGTCCATGAATTATCACTCTTTTAGGAACTCCCTCACTTCGTCTCTCTTCTTCTGCAAATCAAATGTTGTTTTTGTAAAACAAAGGGTCTCTATATTTAATTTCCAAATCTACAAAAATTGTCTTCTTAATTACTTTCACCTGTTGAGACCGTAACTATTTCCTCATTGTTACTTTGTGGTGTTTCTTCTGTCTGAACTGTTTCCTGTCACCAAATAATATGCGTTTTCATCTCAAATCAATTGACAATCGTTTGTTATAAGAACGTATATATACCTGAACCTGAGCATCTGCGTCAGCTAGTAAATCTCTAAGAAAAGGAATTTCTTTCTTTAACTCATCATTCAATCCCTTAAGATACTGAAAAAAAAACATTAATTATTTATTAGGGTTACAATATAAACATTGTTGATGATATTATCGTTTTGTGAATCTGAACTTACAGTCATGAAACTGGCTATGATCATTTTGGCGTCGACGTCATTATCAGACTGAACCATTTCTTTGAACTTATGATGACCAATTCTGATAACTTGTGAAAGTCGGCGTGTCCTCACAGTGAAAGGCTGAGGGATGTTGAACACTACTCCTATCTCTCCTGCCATACTTCCAGGACCTAACTTGGCCAATACCTTCACCATTTATCAACCAACGCACGCACTCTTCACTCTCTTCATCAATCTTTTAAATTTATTTAAATGTAGTTAGTTAGTTTTTAACTGAAATTAGTTTAAAGAGTTTTACCTGTTCACTCACACCCTTGGATGCAATTATATCCTGTGATTCCAAAATTTTCTTTAATCAGTTGAATTCAAATGTATATTATGTACGAGGACAAAGATATCATACCACTCCTCCAGATACAATTATGTAGAAATCCGTTGGAATCTCATTCTGCAATATTATCTCCATTTTCGGCGGAAAATATTCTGCTTGTATTTGCGAAACCTACAACAACATAGAACAACTAATTAATGTCTTGTTTAACAAGGAACCAGAAAAGAAAAGAAAACAAAATGGAAATGTTGATGGATATATAACCAGCTGGACGATGATGCCTTCGGGGAATCCTTTGAAAAGATAAGCCTTCTCGATGACGGAGCGGAATAGATGTTGGTTAATGCTTGATCTTATGGCCTTAGGTAAGTCTTGAAGAACCTCTTCTTGCCTTAACTCCGCGGTCTTGAACTTGAGCTGCATATGTGCAAGCATCTGCTCCCTCATTGTATCCGGTAACCTGTTCTTGCTCGTGTACTGCAATATTTGATTGATCGCACTCCTCTGTCCAGCAAGAAGAATGATTATTGTATGACTGGCAGAGTAGATTGACTGATATCCTTATATACACTTAGGTCTCATCTCACGTTTGATGTGGGATTCATAACAACTATTTTTGGGAAATGAATGATTTGATTAGTTACCATGGCGAATGTACGAAGAGCGCCATGTACAACTAGATTGGTCATGTTACCGATGATATAAGCGGCGAGGCCAATGTTGAAAAGCATGTAGAACATGTTGAATGTCTTCTCACGGCTATTAACGGCATGCAGATCGCCGTAACCCACGGTAGTGAGTGTGACAATGGACCAGTACATTGAGTAAGTGTAGCCTAACCATATACTTCTCTCCTTGAAATCCTCAACTTGTGATCCTATCCATGTCTCTGTAGGCCTTGGGTAATGGAAGGCTATCCAGTACAAAATGCAACCCGCCAAATGTATCCAAAATATCGTTACCTGAGTCAAAGATCGATAACACCAAGTGATTGTTTTGCTTATTGGTCATCAAGTTCGAAATTACTAACAGTAGGTACGTACTGATAATTGAATAAGAAAACGTACACAAAGTAGTTTGATGACTCTGATGAGGAAGTAGTTAAAATGTGGGTCTTTCTCTAGTCTGTAACAAGAAAAGTGATGTACATGTGTGATACACTTTGGAATATAATATATGAAGAATAGTATGCCCAACATTAGTTACTTTAATATAGAAAGAGTAGCTAGCTAGTATAGAGAAACCTTTTAAAGAGTTCGGTAACACGACGGAGACGCCAGAGGCGGAGCAAATTAAGGAAGCCAAAAGCTTGGCCTCGTCCGATATTTCCGGTAATAGCTTTATAAATGAACTGAATCGGTAACGTTGATGCTATGTCCATCACAAAAGCCACGCTCTTCAAATACCTAATGCATGCAAATATATATCTTCTTCATTTGTCACTAATTCATCTGTACTATTTATTTTATAGTACTCCTTTTACCGTTTGGCGATGAGCTTGTGGTCGTCGACAACGAGGTAAGAAGATTTATCCAAGTAAGAAACGAAAAAAGTGAGGATAATATCGACGGCGAAGAAAAAGTCAACGATGAGATCAACGGTCATTAAAGCTCCTTCAGCTGCTCTTTCAAAAGCCAACTCGAACAGAGATGCCCACGCCGAATAACCCACCAACATCACCAAAAACAATTCCCACAACCTACCAATTAATAAAAGGGTTTGTTTGCAAAGTAGTACGTTTTTGAAACATAATTGTAAAAGTAGTACGGTTACTATTTACAATTTGAAGAGTAGTCGGTGGGACCAGCTTGTGAGATAGAGAATTGTGAGATAGAAATATTAGTGGAAAAGAGAAAAGACCAAAAAGGGTTTTGTGTTTATTTGTTTCATCTCTCGTTTCTCTCTCCGTCAAAGTTGCATCTCCGCCAACTTAAGAAAACACCAGAAAATTGATGGGTGTTTATGCGAGATTGAGAGAAGGGAAAGTTTACGAGAGAGAGAAAGCAGAAACGATTACCTCTATGACTTGTTTTCGCCATGGATTCCAAGATCGAGAATCTCGATTTAGCTTATTTGGATTATTGTTCTATTTTTCGATCGAGGTAAAAGCTAACAGTTTCTATTTGGATTTCTTTCTAGTTATTCTGTTTCAGATCTCGATTTGTTGTGATTAAAGAATTTTGTTGGGTTATTCATTGAAATTGCTACTGTGTTCGTGTGAGAGAGGCAAAGTAATTAGAAACTGTTAGACGAAAATATGTAGTTTTTGTTGGAAATGGATCTTTGATTAATCAAATGTAAGAAGAAGTTGAAAGAAGTGTAGAACAAGAATCGTAAGAAGAAAAAAAGAAGAAGAGGAGAAGGAAAAGAAGTCTGTGTCGTGAAGAGAAAAGAGAAGGAAGAAGAAAGAAGAAAAGGGCCAGATGGGCCAGAAATTAATAGAGGCCCAAATGTGTATTTTTTTTTTTTTTGGACAAAGAGGCCCAAATGTGTTATTGCATACTTTAATATATCAAAGCTCCATGTAGCACTAAGAGCAACATTATTGGTAGTCTTTTAATATCGGCTCTTAGCATTAGTTTAATATTAAATTTGTAAAGTTTGGAGTTAAGAGATTGTATTTTTGTTTTAAATTTTATGTGTCTCCAATGGTAGTTTTTTAACTTGTGGTTCTTAGGAAAAAAATATCAATATAAAAATAAATTAAATTAACAATTTTAATTAAATATTAATATAAAATAAATTAAACTAACATGTCACCGCCTCTTAGGATGGTTTGGGCCTCTTAGTTAAGAGACCACTGTACAGAAGACAACTGTACAGATATAGACCATTGTACAAAAGACCACTGTACCGATACAGATATAGACTACTGTACAGATACATATATAGACCACTGTACAGATACAAATATAGAACCACTGTACAGAAGACCACTGTAGAGAAGACCACTGTAGAGAAGCCCACTGTACAGAAGACCACTGTACAGAAGACCACTGTACAGAAGACCACTGTAGAGAAGCCCACTGTACAGAAGACCACTGTACAGAAGACCACTGTACAGAAGACCACTGTACAGATATAGATATAAACCACTGTACAGAAGACCACTGTACAGATATAGACCACTGTACAGATATAGACCATTGTACAAAAGACCACTGTACAGATACAAATATAGACCACTGTACAGATACATATATAGACCACTGTACAGATATAGATCATTGTACAAAAGACCACTGTACAGATACAGATATAGACCACTGTACAGATACATATATAGACCACTGTACAAATACAGTGGTAAAGTCTCTCTTTAGTCAAATGCATTATTCAATTAAGTTGGTAAAGTCTTGTTTTTTTTTTTTTTTTTTTTTTTTTTGGGCAAAGTTGGTAAAGTCTTGTATACAAATAATTTCCCAATACATCCAAACACATATGAGTTTGGGTGGGTCTAAAGACTCTAACCAAAAAGAGTCTACAAATATTACAGTAACAATACGGTAACTAGATGCTGAAGTTACCCATGTTATAACACATGAGATACACGACACGAGGCCAAAAAAAGTCGAGTGCGGTGGAAAATGATAAGGAGTGGTCTATATTTGTATTTGTACAGTGGTCTATATTTGTATCTGTACAGTGGTCTTTTGTACAGTGGTCTATATCTGTACAGTGGTCTTCTGTACAGTGGTCTTTATCTATATCTGTACAGTGGTCTTCTGTACAGTGGTTTATATCTATATCTATATTTGTATCTGTACAGTGGTCTATATCTGTATCTGTACAGTGGTCTATATCTGTATCTGTACAGTGGTCTTTTGTACAATGGTTTATATCTGTACAGTGGTCTTCTGTACAGTGGTCTCTTAACTAAGAGGCCCAAACCATCCTAAGAGGCGGTGACATGTTAGTTTATTTTATTTTTATATTGATATTTAATTAAAATTGTTAATTTAATTTATTTTTATATTGATATTTTTTTTCCTAAGAACCATAAGTTAAGAAACTACCATTGGAGACACATAAAATTTTAAACAAAAATACAATCTCTTAACTCCAAACTTTACAAATTTAATATTAAACTAATGCTAAGAGCCGATATTAAAAGACTACCAATAATGTTGCTCTTAGTGCTACATGGAGCTTTGATATATTAAAATATGCAATAACACATTTGGGCCTCTTTGTCCAAAAAAAAAAAAAAAAAATACACATTTGGACCTCTATTAATTTCTGGCCCATCTGGCCCTTTTCTTCTTTCTTCTTCCTTCTCTTTTCTCTTCACGACACAGACTTCTTTTCCTTCTCCTCTTCTTCTTCTTCTCTTCTTACGATTCTTGTTCTACACTTCTTTCAACTTCTTCTTACATTTGATTAATCAAAGATCCGTTTCCAACAAAAACTACATATTTTCGTCTAACAGTTTCTAATTACTTTGCCTCTCTCACACGAACACAGTAGCAATTTCAATGAATAACCCAACAAAATTCTTTAATCACAACAAATCGAGATCAAAAACAGAATAACTAGAAAGAAATCCAAATAGAAACTGTTAGCTTTTACCTCGATCGAAATAGCTTGACGGAGGGAGTTTTAAGGAGAGGAGGGATGATCGGAGAAGATATGGAAGCAATCTCCGATGATGATGAAGGAGGAGATACGGAGAGGGAAGATTCGACGGTGGATTTGATGGAGGATTGTTGTTATTGTTTGAGACAGAGATCGCCGTAGCAATTAGAACAGAGATTCATGGTGGCGGAGCTGCCGAGGAAGCCACAGTTGTTAACACAGAGACGGTTGCTTTCCGATGTCTGACATCGATGTTCTTCCGCCATAGATCTTGAAGAAAACAAAGTTTGAGAATTTATCGATCAAGCTCGTTGAATAAATCTGTAAATTAACAAAAAAAAGATTCATTAATAAGGTAACAATAACAATAACAAAAGATTGTGTTAAAAAGAAAACAAAAAACGAGGAGAGGCAAGGCTTGCTCTCGCCGTCGGTATGCTCTGTTGTCACCAAAAACCGGAATCTCGGCCGCCGATGAGAATGGTGCTCAGGTACCTGAACAGAGACGAGGATGTCCCTGAGATTGAAGACAATTGGGGATATTCAGATTCTTCAAGAACCGATTTAGGATCGAAATTCGTCAGATATATTCCGTCGGACAGGGCATCGAGCTCACACTCACACACATCTTCGTCTCTCACCAGAATTTCTTCTACTTCTTTTATGGAATAAGTTGCAATGGCATGATTGTAAATAAAGTAGTTTGTTGAGGGTTTGGAAGTCAGCCAAACAGTAGCGCACAGTAAAACATGAGGATTTTTCTAATTGTAAATAGTCTCTGTACTACTTTTCAAATTAAGTTTCATAAACGTACTATATTGCAACTTATTCCTTAATAAAATACTAGTATTTAATTATTACCAAACGTAAAAATATGAAAATGTGACTTATCATTCATTGTACATATTGAGGTACTTAAGAAACATTCACCGACTAAGATAGATTATTAATTAATTAGTCACGGTTAACTTTTTTCTATATACATATATATATATATATATATATATATATATATATATGTAGTATAATAAAAAAAGAAAAGAGTTGTGAAATCTGTAAAAAAATTTGTTGGCGTTGAATGAGAAATTAAAGAACCTGTAACGACGATCATAGTGAAGAACGATGAAACGTTTAGAAGAAGCAGTATCGCCTTCGATGACAGTCCCAAACGCAGGCAAGAGACTGCTCGACACTGAAGTTATGTTCCTCACATCTTTGCTCGATCTTCTTCTGAACTGCAGCACCGATAACGGCGATCTTGCTTCCGCCGACGTTGATGTCCCCGTTGAAGACCTTCCTCTTCTCAACAACAACGGAAACGGTGATCTCGTCTCTGAAGTCGTCGTCGTAGACATTCTTTTTTTCCTTCTTCTTCTTCTCTCTCCTTCAAGCTTGATGATATATACTTCCCTCTAATTTGTCTCTTTCATTTATATATTTATTATTAAAGAGGTGTGAAGATGATGATGAAGAAGGTGGTGAGCAAATTGTGTTGACTTTTTTTATGATTTATTTTCTCAATTAGTGTTTGGAAAAAAATATATATAAAAAAAAAGTTAAATCAGTTACCACCGCTAAAATCATATATACGTAAATTTATAATTTGTTAAAATTCCGTTTAATCCTTGTATTAGTTTTGTGATAAATTTTACTCTTTTAGAATTACAAAACCTTGTTGTTTTGCGGAAAGCCGACTTTTGACCCTTATTTACGCCTCTGTGTGTATTTAATGTGACATCAGGTGTAGTAATCACAATCGAGATCTACAATAAAGGGATAAGGTTCTTTTTTCTTACGATCAATTATGTAATTCTAATTAGCTATTTAAATATTGGAGTTGAAAAAATTGAGGAACTCAAAAGTCAAATCTTGACGTATTTTGTGTTGTTGTTATTAAATGAGACCCTGACAGGAATAGTAATGTTGTAAAATGTAAACAAAACGAACAATAATAAACAAATGAATTATATATCATCACTACTCATGATTGTGAGTATGTGACGAAAATGAGAATAATTATTAATTACATTGATAAAACAAGAAACACTGTTGTAGTCCGTTTTGTCGTGGTAAGACATGAAGGGGGATAGAGACTTCTTCTTTGTCCCTTAATTAGCTAGCTCCTATGGAGAATTTCACATGGAAATCTACTACACAAATTAAGAAGATGCATGCAATTAGAGCTGTCAAAATGGGCTGTCCACGTCCATTAGTCCGGTCCAATATTGACCATTTTAGTTATGGACAAATAAAATCTATGTCCATTATAGCCCATGCCCATTAACGCCCATGTCCAAATGGGCTGTCCATTGGCGTCCATTGATAACCACAAGAACAAATTATGAAAACGCAAAAATTTGCAAAAATATCAAATTCAATCCAAAAATCTAAGACAAATGTCCAAATAAACAACAAAATATCACATCCAAAAGCAAATCATAGCAATAAAGTATTCAAATCCAAAGCAAACACATAAATGTGAAAATGAGAAATTGAGAAAAAACATGGCTAAAGCGATCGATTGATATACATAAAGTAAGTTTGTGTATGTTGTTGATATGTAAAACCAAATAGTTTGCGATGCCTATGTATGTACTATGTATATACATTTTACGTTTGCTCATATAAATAGGAAACGAAACCATAATTGTTATTAGATTAAAAAAAAAATTTCCAAGAAAACAAGAAACGAACGTCAAGATCCATCATGGACTTTTGGGCCAAGATTATATCTCATAACATTTCATTTGGGCCGGGTGGGCAAATATTACGGGTCATCGTTGTGTCGACCCAATGTTTCGGTGGAAAGTGCAAAATGCTGCAATTGGTGGATGTCGCGATTCGACCCCAAGGGATTTGGCCGGTAAAATTAGGACTCTCTTCTTCTCTTTGCACTCTCGAAACCCTAGCAAAAAAAAGTCCTCTGTTTTCACCATTTTCGGAGATATCAATCACCTTCCTTCGCTCGATTCGCCGCATCTACGTGAAGAGTTTCTGGTAGAATTATCCCCTCTTTTAGCTGCAGATTGGCATCAGATTCCGTTCTGGATGCGTCGGTGATCGATTTTCCGCGTCGGTGATGATAGCTAACGGATTCGAGAATATGGATAAAGAACGATTCAGAAAACGTCCTCGTATGACCTGGGACGAGGCCCCAGCTGAACCAGAGGTTGCTCTTCTTCTTCTTCCTTTTTCTTTATTAATCTTTGACATTTAGACTTCGAATTAAGGTTTAGAATGTGGAGGAAAGAGCAAGCATTTATGATGTTGTTTTGGTGAGGTTTTGATGACATTGAATTTTGACTTAATTGGGATAGGCTAAAAGGGCTGTGATTAAAGGACATGGAAGCGATGGGAGGATTTTGTCACCACCACTAAGGGAGGATGATCGTGATGGTCATTATGTCTTCAGTTTGAGGGACAATCTCACTCCTAGATGTGAGTTTATATAATGAATTCATGAATTCTGTGTGTTTTTGATGGATAAAGTTGCTAACTTTCTATTCTATGCGAACTCAGAGATTTACTTATGTTGCTTCTATATGTGCATTGTTGCTAGTAACTCCTTGATTGGCACCATTGCCCCAGGGATAATCTTTTTTCGGTTTCGTTTCATTGACATGAGAATCCTTTCTGAACATGTTTAATTGTTTAACTTGCGCTACTTTATGTTCTGTTTTGACAGATAAAATACTAAGCAAGATGGGTGAAGGTTAGCTGTCAAGTGGCATGGTGTGTTCGAGATAAAAAAACTGTTTATGTGAATCAAATCGTGCCATTTCAGTGAACTTGCTGGTGTTGTAGGCACATTTGGTCGGGTTTTGGAATGTTGGGATCGTGATACAAAAGAATATGTGGCAATAAAGATTATTCGAAGCATTAAGAAATACCGGGATGCAGCAATGATTGAAATTGATGTACTTCAGAAACTTGTTAAGAGTGATAAAGGCCGCACACGGTATTTATTTTTCTCCTAGACTTTAGTTGATGACATCGTTTTCTGCAGAGGTATATATCATTGCTCAGTTTCTTCATTTCTGCTTTGTCCTTGCAGCTGTGTACAGATGAAGGACTGGTTTGATTACCGAAATCATATTTGCATTGTAAGTTTCCCGATTAAGCTCATCGATTTCACCCCCACTGGAATGCATCTCTTATATTTAATTGGTTCTATGTTCAGTACCTGTGAGGTTTGTTAGTGTTATAAGTAAATGAATCATAATCTTTCTGGCTACCTTTCTTTGTTTGATGCCCAAATTATGGAAATCCAATTCCCTGTATAGTGTTTGTATAGTTAGTTTACCCATGTGGATTTTGTCGATGAAGTTTGGAACTAAACAGAACCTTCCTGTGAATGAATTCTAATGGTGATACCAGGTGTTCGAGAAGCTTGGGCCAAGTTTGTTTGACTTTCTAAAGAGAAATAAATACTCCGCATTTCCTCTGGCCCTTGTTCGGGATTTTGGATGCCAGCTTTTGGATTCTGTAGCATGTCTGTGAATTGTTCCTATCTACTGCTTTCTAATACAATTATTGTATCTAGCACGTCATCGTAACCGTTTCCTTTCTGTCTCGGTTCAGCAGCTGTAGTTCCTACCTAATGCCTCTCTGTTCTTAACATATTTTTTCTTATCTACAGATATGCACGAGTTACAGTTAGTTCACACCGACCTCAAGCCTGAGAACATTCTTTTGGTGTCTTCTGAAAATGTAAAGCTTCCTTACAATAAGGTATCTAGAACTGAATTTGGTTAAGTTTGGTTTGGGTACAGCTTCTGTAGGAGTGATAAGCTAGTCTTTTAAAAGAAAAAAAAATTCTTTCAAGAGTTTGCACTTTTGACAGATTGGTGTTTGATTTTAATAAACAGAGGAGTGCTGCAAATGAGACACATGTCAGGTGCTTACCAAAGTCGAGCGCTATTAAACTGATTGATTTTGGCAGTACTGTTTGTGATAACCGGATTCATCACTCTGTTGTCCAAACAAGGCATTACAGATCCCCCGAGGTCATTTTAGGTTGGTTAAGCAGTTACGTGCGTGTGGATTCCGTAGCTGACGCTTACCAATGAGTGAACATAATTTTTCCCTGGTAACTAACCAGTGGCATATCATTGCAGGTCTAGGATGGAGTTACCAGTGTGACTTATGGAGTATAGGTTGTATACTATATGAACTATGCACGGTAAAGTCTCTTTCATATTATTGTATGAATTATTATCTCCGTGTGTTGAGTTGTTTTACTTACTATTGTCAACATTTTCAAACTGTACATTAGGGTGAGGCTCTCTTTCAGACGCATGATAACTTAGAACATCTAGCTATGATGGAGAGAGCATTGGGACCTTTGCCTGAACATATGACTCGAAAAGCCAGGTTACTTTTCTATTTCCACAAACATTTGGGTTCGCGAAAACTCCACAGAGAGATAAATGCTCATCGGTTGTTGCATGTACGGTCATTATGTTTTTGCAGCCGGGGTGCTGAGAAATATTTCAGAAGAGGGTGTAGGCTAAATTGGCCAGAAGGAGCCAACTCTAGAGAGAGTATTAGGGCTGTAAAAAGACTTGATCGTCTCAAGGTTTAATCACCAATAATTCTTCTTATTGTCTAATTATATATCTTTTGTTTGATATGCCGTCATCTGAAGTAGAAACTGCTCACAATTCTTGCAGGATATGGTATCGAAACATGTTGACAGCACAAGATCTAGATTTGCAGATCTATTGTATGGCTTACTGACATATGATCCATCTGAGCGTCTCACGGCAAACGAAGCTCTTGACCATCCTTTCTTCAAGAGCTCAAGTTGAGAAGAAGCAAAATCAGAACCATAAAATGTAGAATGTTACTTGGTAACATTTTTTTTTGCTAGATTCTAAAGCTCCCTTTCTCAGTAGTATTCCAATTTCAGTTACGAGTTTGGCTACATTTATTCTGGAAAATAACTCTGTTGTACATTGTGTTGTTGAGAAGAAAAAACTTAGATCACATTTTGAAACTAATCAACCGTATAAACTGCATATCATAAGCAAAATTTAGACATTGCAGTATTGCACCATCCATTATCATATTTATGAAACATAAGATGCTCCAAGGACTCGATTCTTCATAATCTTAGGTGAAGAAGACTGTTTCACCCACCAAATACCAATTTTTGTATTCCAAGTCGGTTAATATATACATGAGATATATTAAACAAAATATCTTGTCTTTGCGTCTAAAGTCAAAAGTTTTGATGAAGTTAAAATAAAGGAACTTGAAACATGGAAAATGAAAGCATAGGCTTACAAAGCCCAGCTTGTCTAGTGTTTTGATATTAGTTGCTAGAAATTTTCATCATAGGGTTCTCGCCTCTTTGCTGGTTGTTAATCAGTTTCGCCAGGAAAATTCCTATGTGACTGATGTCACTTATAGGATGTATTTTAAGCTCTTGTTATAGAGCTTCTTTCTCCAGACTTCAGCGGAAATTGTTACTTTCTATATGAGAGTATTGCGGTAATACCCTATATGGGTTTAGTTGATAGAAGTTTGGCTCTCCCGTATGTAAGCCTTTGTATGAATCTCTGTTTCTGTTTCTTTTGGACATCTCATGAAAAGCTCTTGCAAGTCGTTAGAAGGGACCTTCATGAATAGCCATACACGTGTAGCTAAACGCCTTATCTCCGACTAGTACTTATTACATGTAACATGGGGTCTCCTTGTCAATTAGCTGAAAGTTAGAACTAATATTAATTAGGAAATTCTGCTATCATCTTCTTTTGTCGCCTGACCAAATTTACTCTAATCTAAAATCTTAGCGTGAAATATACATTTTCTGAATTTATGCAAATTTTGTATACCTGTGCTACTAAGTTCATATCAATTTCTTAGTGTCAGTTTTATCGGTTCCTTTAAAAAAAAACCCAAAAATTTACACCAAATGGTATGACACTTTTAGTTTGGTAAGCATGACTGGTAAATGCGGTAAAAGGAATAGATCACATTTTCAATATGTATTCAAGATGTAAATCAAACTATAGACACATGGTTTAATTTATCACTTTCCAATACCAAACAGATGTTTTTTCTTGATCGCCGACATGAAATGTTGAACAGATTGCAACTCACTCGCGTACGCGTCATCGGGAAAATCAAACCAGTGATCGTCCTGAACATCCGTGACATAACAATCACAACGATTAATGCTCCCCAAGCAAGCACAGGATCCCAAGAGCTCTGGAAACAACATGATTTTGTTGTAAGGTTTTATTTGGTTAAACTAAAAATGGGAGACTAGAGAGAGAGAGGAGATTGGAAAAATACCAGAAGAATCAAAACAGCAGCAAATATCCATATGGCCCAAGAAATGAAGAGTGATGTGCTAACGTCAATGGAACCATCTTGAGTCAGGAGAAGTTGTGAATTGATAGCAAAAAGTCCACAAAGAATTCCCCACATATATAGAGACGGCACCCAAACATATAACACCTGCAAAAGCAAAATGCAGTAAACTTCTTTAAATGAGATTTGTGATATCAAATGAGGTGCAAAGTATCGACAATATTAAAAAAGTAATGAAACCGACATACAGGTTTATAAAATCCTTCTCTGAACCCCATCACTCTCAGCATACTTTGAGTGAAACTAGGTATGTAGGGACCAATGACATAACATAAACAAACCTGACCAAAAAAAAAAAAAAAACATATGGTTAGTGTTGGATAAAAGAGATGGGGATAATAAGAAGAAAAACGAAAGAATCGTAACAATTACCAGAAATCGACACAAGAAGAACCCCAAACGATGACGTCGTGCATGCTTCACTACCTGTACGAACACAATTTTATAGGTAAGCAAAGGAAAAACCACTAACAAGAGAGTTTTAGGAAGTAAAATACCTGAAAGCATAGTAGTAGCCCAACAAGGATCAAACCAACCGAAAAAGTAGTAACATAATAAAAGGCATATGATCTACTCAATGTTGAAGCATAAGTCAGCAAAATGGTACCAAGGATTATGAATACATAGCGATACATTAGCCATTCTGCAAAACATAAAACAGAGTTGATAAAAGTTTGAACAATGAACCACCTACTAGGAAACATTCGTGTAGTATTTAAAGTAGATAACAAGAATCACCTTTTACAGTAGACACTTTCAGAGTGACCGTGGATGAGCCAGCTACTCTTACATCAAGGAGCTTGTAGTCAAAAAATGGTGACATTTTCTGAGTCCATGAACCATTAGAGACTTTCTTCCATTGATTATGAGGGCACATTCCAAGTGCAAGCGAGAAATCACTAAAAAAAAAGATGTCAGGAAACATTAGTTAGAGATACTCTATGATAAATGAATTCAAGCCCAACAAATTAACTTACTCACCTATGGAAGCAAACGTGTGTTTCCCCAGCGGATGAAGCGTTAACTATCAGCTTGAGTGAATGTGCATACATGTCTATACGTGTAAACCTTGGAATTCCATGGATAAGTATCCTGTCACATAGAGATCCAGGAGAACCCTTAACCTCTAAACGAGGAGTGACTGTTCCACAGAGTTACAAGCAACTAAGATTCAATTAGCGACACACAAATTATAAGGGCAAATAGGAAAAAACTTACCCAACAATTGAGCACCTGAAACGAGGGACGAGAAAGCAAGGGTGATTACGATAACGTGGAGAAGAAGATAATTGCCCATCGTGATTTCTATGTTTCGATGATGATTTCTTGGATTTCCGATCAAGTGCAGATTTGGATTTTAAGAGACGAGAGTTATTTAATGATTTCTTGGTTTTCGATCAAGTTGAAATAAAGGAACTTGAAGATGGAGAATCAAGGAATTAACATAAATACCTAATTCCAAAACCTTTTGTTTGCAACTTTTGTATCCTAGACATCGTCTTAAGATGTAGATTGCATTTCATAGATTCTATAGATTAAGAGATGATATAACATAAGAAACTATATGTACTTATAATTGAAGACTACTCTCTATTAGTAACCATTGGTTTTGGTCCTTGTTACTCGAGATCTTCAGTGAAATCGACCAGCCTCTCGCCCACTTTGTATCGGTTATCGAATTCCAGCTGGTGAAGGTAAATGATAAGATCACGAATGAGCTTGACACTAAACCATATGGGGATTAAGGCTAGGATCGCCGGCCAAATGAACCGCTGGACGGTTAAGTTGACTGCACTGGAAAATCCAAGAATTGGGAACAGAGAGTTCACCACCACGTAGGGAACGCAGTGAGTGAATAAAAGGGACACTATGATCGAACCAATAACATCTCGAATCAACCAAGTAAAGGGAAGTCCGTTGATTCCAGCGCTTCTGATTCTTTGAAGCTTTTCCCGCCACACCACAGTCGCGAAACAGTTGATCTGTGTGCGCATAGTCTGCCATAGAAGCAAGCAGTTACTTGTTCCGCAACACCAAAAAAAAAGAGTTCTTGACTGAAGCAATAATGATGGAAACTTCTTACCAGAAAGATCCAGATGTGAAGGACGACTACACCGATCAACCAATCGTGGAGCAAGATAAATGCTGGGGATTCGTTTAGCGGAACTTGTGATGGGATGATGATCATAAGGTCGATAAGGAGACCGAGTAATCCCGGTATGACAGAAATCTGTTCACAGCAAAACATCATGGTTCAAAAGTCATAATATTCAGACGTTTTCAGTTAAAGACTTTTAAGATTTCTTACCCATATGGAGAATAACAAGACATTCCTTATGAACATCATGAAATGGTTGATAAGCAAATGGACTTTTCCCGTCACCAAATGATCATAGACGAAGCAAGTGATGATATAGATTCCTCGCAGGATACAGAATCCAATCCAGAAAGCACAAATATCTAAAATGATTGATTTGCAAAGAGACACTTTTAACATTAGAAGCATAATACAAAGGAGAAAGACGTGTGAAGAGAGATTAAGAAAGTACAAACCGTCGTGTTTGAGTCCGAAACTTAGCATGAAGAAAGAGATAGAGTGGAAGAACGCCCTCCCCACTAGAATTGGTAAAGCCATGAAGGTTGTACTAACAAGAAACATACTCAGAGAAGCTAGAACCAACATCACTCCAATCCTCAGCATAAACCTGAAACTTCAACCTATCAGAATATAAATTTTGCACAAGAAATTATCTTTACTAAAAGCGTGTTATCTGTTACCTTTTATCTCTTTGGTCGTTTGTATCCTTTTCACAGGTGGTATCACTTTGAGATCCATACAAACTGACCATAGAGCCTTCAGCTATGCCAAATACTAGAAACCGTGGTCTCACTCTCACATTACGATTTGCACGGTGTTTTCGGGGCTCTCCAAGCAAGAAATCACTCAGCTTGAGCAAAGAACTGACAGTGATAACCCATTTGTGAACTATGGGTCTGATGGATGGTCTAATTAAATTGGCTAACCACCGGGGACCGAAGATTATTAGGCCCGTATAAGCAACAAGTAAGCCAAGCACAAACTCATCCTCGTACACCCTGCATATCCCTTGAGCGTTTTAATACATTTTGTTCAAGAACCGAGAAATTAGAAACATTATGTGGGTAAGGTCCAGAGGAGCTTACCCAAATTGGAGAGGGAAAAAGGACTGGCTGATGAGACTGATTGTTTTTATTGGTAAGTGAAGCACAATCACCACCATTGCCCCATGGAAAGCAAACGCCAAGAGAAAGGGACCAAGATGGAGTTTGGTGATTTTGTAGTTTGGTTCTGCAACATCTAGCAGATACCAAAAGGCTCGTTTCTGAACTATCTGTCAAAAGGAAGAAGAAAAAGTGAGTAAACCAGATGATGCGTGAGGATTAAACAAAAATTCAAATATTACCTTTTGGATAAGCTCCATGCAACTTAAAGCAACTACCAAGTACAACGTTCCCATTAACCAATGTTTGTCAGCCATGAGTGGATAGTCTGAAAGAACCTCAACGCTGTGGGAAGCTGTCTTTCTCAGTATAGGGAAAGTGCAGAAATATAGCCAGCAACCAAGTAACCAAGGCAGAACAACGAGTTTGAAACACAAGATGAATGTATCCTTAACTGACGGTGAAAACCATCTCAGATACGTGTTTCGAGACAGGGTAAAGACACTTCCAAGGAAAGCCAATAAAACTGAGCGTATAACCATATCTCCAGCAGCCACTTCAGATGCATTTTCTGCAATCCAACCGAGTGAGAAACAACGTAGGAGAACTAAGACAACTCGTCCAATCGAAAATGGTAAAAGAACGCTGAAGAAAGACCAATAGATGTTGATGGCAAGAACCTGTAGAGAAAAGAAAAAGAACAAGAATCAGTTACTCAACATGGTGAAACATTAATGTTAATCCGGAAAGCTAGGAAAACAACCTCTACAATGCATGGTTCTCTTTATGCAAGAGTAATTGAATAAAGAGAGCTAAGACTTACAGCAAAAGTGTTGTCACTCAAAAAGGAAAAAAACCTTCTTATGGCTCCAAATTGATGAAGCGGCGTGTTTCGAGGAACAAACACTAGTGCAAGAGGTCCCCTCTGAAAGATATGGAGAAATGGCAAGTGTAAGAGCTGATCATGCCACCAATCACACAGAATATGCAAATGATTCGCTAACAGCAGCACAATTCCAGTAACATCTCTATCTTTTAGACCATTCTCTAAGATGATCATACGACGTAAGAACTCGGGGTGTCTCCTTAAAAGCACTCTTATGATTTCCATTTGAACAACCATCTCGGTGGTACTAGACACTATCTCAGCAGTGTAAAACAGACCAGGAAATTTCAAGGACAGTTCAAAAACAGTCTGGTTCACAAACACACCTTCCCTGTCCCAAGGACGAAAAGAAGAGCAATATGCGTTGAAAGGAATCATGAAAACCCAAGGAAGCATCAGGTTCATGAAACGTAATGCTCTCATTAGCAATCCCATTAAGAATTCGTGCCATGGTAGTCTCTCTGGAGCGTTCTCGGAATAAACCGGCACAATTGAGTAGCGATGTTTGCAAATCTACAGTGGAAGAAGAAAAAGAGAGAAACTTTAGAGATATCTTCCTCAAAACACATAAAAAAGAGAAAAAAATCGAAAAAGCAGTAAACTTTAAACTCAATTCGTAGCAGAAACAGAGCTTTTGAAAAAGGGTTTAAAACCTCGCAATGGTTGCGTTTACGGCGATTGAGCCAGAGAAAAAGACAATCTGAGTGGATATACTTGAGAGAGCCTCGACATGCGCACGGATGTCTCAACGGATTGTCTGGTTCCTCCGGTGATTGGCAAATCCGACAAATATCTACAGCTTTGTTTGGTATGGTTGATTCTTCTGGAGTAACAGCTTCACCGGAGCCAACGAGCTTGTCTTCCGCCGGAGAAATCTCCATTTTCCGGGAACTAGAAACCTTGGAACTTCGATTGTATCTCTCTCTTTTCTCTCTTCTGTCTGCACTTTCACTTTAGCGGCAAATGAAAAAAAATGGCTGCCAAAAAGAAAAGAGACGTATTTATAAATGATTTAAAAAAGTAAAAAAAAAAGAAATAAACGTTTATGATTCGTCGTTTGATGTATTTTTACCTTCTTCTTTTTTGACAGCGACAGAGGGACTTTCTTACGTTGCTTCCTATTTCCTCGGTAATTTACTGTGTGACAGCGAGAAATTTACTTCTTCCTTTTTTTCTTTCCCTTTCGAGTTTCCCACATTAACTTTTCTTTCCCTTTCAGAGATCAAAATCATTAAAACTAGACTTGTAAATAATAAAGTTTTATATAGAAAATGTAGTAAGAATTTTTAATGACCATAACAGGTTGTGGTTGCTTAAGTTAAAGTGGGTTGTTGAGATGTGTGAGGCATTTTTTCCTCTATTAAACCAAAATACAGAGAAAATACAAAAATCAGATTCACAAAATCTCAAAACAAGAACAAATAGTACACCCAAATTCAGTGATACAATCATACCCATAACTATAATTTTTAAAAATTTCATCTTCCAAAGAAGTGAACACCAATAAATAGTGAAGCACTTAGCATCCCAATAAATGTAACAAAAAAAAAAAGAAGGAGAGAAAGATATCAGAAACATGTAAATTATGTTTTGGAACTAACTAGTATAATTTATCGATATTAAAACCAGAAGCAAAAAGCAAATCTACCGAGCACAAACAAACCTACGTGAAGATGACCTAAGGAAAGATGCTTTGGGTGACCAATAGGCCACATATGAGAATCACAGCGTATAAGCTAAAATCCATAAGAAGTGCATCCATTATCTTCTTCATCATCATCACCATCTCCAAAGCGTTGCCTACTTGGTCCATCATACCTTGCTCGCTCATTACTGTCCCTGAGGCTGAGGAAGAATCTCCATGATGACTCAGCAGAACACGTCCAAGCACAATTGTGGCATCGGTCAACAGAAGCAAGAAAACTGGCCTGAAGCTTACTATGTTGCCTAGGGAAGAGAAACCGAGATGAGATAGTATGACAACAAGTGCAATCGCAAGAGCTGTGAACATCCGTGCGTATTCTGAAGCATCAATGGCCGCTCCAATGTGTTTTGGTGTGATGGCGTTCACAAAACTAACCACAGGAATAAATGCTTGAGAAGCACCTAAATCTACCACAGATGGGTTTTGAACACTTGATGTTGTAAGAGACGGATGTATTGTTGTGTCTCTAGGATATGAAGCAGAGGCTGCTGACAATGTTTCAGTATGCCTCTGAGGCTGAAGCAATTCTGCCCTGCTTTGATGGATGATATGATCCGCATTATCAAGCATCGCAGTATCTGAGATGTTTTCCTGGTGACTTGTGAAAGCTGCAATTTCACAACCAAGGATCAGCAAAATCAGTAAGTAACCCCTGGCTTTATCTTATTATGCTTATAATTAGATTGGGATCAACAACAACATATAAATGATGCTAACATTTTGACATGCTTCTCTATGAAGCTAATGACATCCATCAATATTCTTGTTCAGAATATAACAAGTTAAGCAAGCAAAACACAAATATGTAATAAGTAGATTTTAGCAAATAAATCCGTAACCTCTGAGTAGGATAGAGTAAAGGTAAGCTTCAAGAAAAGCCAAAAAGATCATTCACAATCAGTGGGTTCCTCCACCACTCCTAAGAGGAACCCACTGAATGTGAATATTTACAACGCCTTAAGATTTATTGGCTCCAATCAAGCAGTGTAGCAATCTTTTCCTTCCAAACTTTGTGGCACAATACAGCAAGCAAATTTAAAAAACACAACATAATTGAGCTTTCCAAACACTAGACTGTGGTTGAACCACACCTATAAAGAATTTCACAGAATGGCAAACTAAATTTCAAGGTGTGAGGTGACTTAAGTGTAAGTAGAGAACAGTCAAATCAGGTTCATAAGATCTAATTTCAGCTAAAGCCAAGTAGGTTCCAACCTGAAATCTGGATTTTAGTAGCTTCACTGCTCATTAACTAGTACAATCAGAGGACACAATAAACTAAAAGATCTAAATGTAGATGATGTGTGTTGTCCTATTCTTCTCTACAAATTTTCCCTATTTCAAACATGCAATGGTTCAAAGCGGGTTCTTACACACATGAAATTCCACTCTGTAACTAGCAAAACACACATAAAATCTGATCAAAGAAGCCAATTTGATTGTTCCCTATCCTTTCACCCAATAGAGTAAGTAAAATCCGATTGACACAATCTTTCAGCAAGTCACTCAAATTCTTACACACACAAACAATAACTAAAACCGAACTTCGATACGAACAAGTCAAGGATGATAATAATCCCTAGAAAGAGTACCGATTTCTTGAGCTTTAAGAATCTGATCACGAGGGGGAATCGTGTCCGGTGATGATTGGAGATGAGACTGGGAAAGGGAAGAAGTAGAATCGGAAGGAGGAGGAGGAGGAGGAGCGCCGTTGATCTGACCAGTGATAAAGGCTAAACGATCAGATCCTCTTTCTAGGATCTTCCGCCTCCTGGCTTCTCTGCTGTTCGACGACATTGCCTCACCGGAATTTTTCTTGTCTTCGGAGCAAAGAAAGAGAGGAAACCAATTCTCGACGGGGAAATATCGTGTGGTCAGCTCAGCTCGGTCGCTTTTTAAACGCGGATTTTAAATCACTTTTTTTTTTTCCATCAAACGCAAATCGTCGTCAGTAAAGAGTTTGTCGCGTTTAGAATAATGGGCTTCTTAACGGGCCAATTTAAGTGTGCCCAATTACTTCAAAATCCTAAATTGATTGGATAGGACCAAGAGAGTCAAGACAAATCTATAGTTGTGGTCACGGCATATGCCAAAAAGCCCAACTAGTGTAATAAAAAAAAAGAGAGCGTTGCCTCCACGCGACCACCACGAGAGTCCCCACCATTTCCTTTTTAAAATTCAATTCAATCGCCCACAGTTTCTCACCTCTGCGAACCAGAGAGACAGACGAAAACCAGATAGAGAGAGAGAGATGCAATCGCTGCAGGAGAAGGCATCGGTGTTGAGCGGCGTCGATCAGACTGAGGCTTTTGCCATCGACGAATCCAATCTGTTCGAAAAGCTTGGTCTTCAGGCCTTCATCAACCTATCCACCAATTTCTACACCAGGTACTTTTCTATGTGTTTGCTCTGGACTCTGGGTTATTACAACTCTCACTTGCTAAGCTCCATTTTCTCGATTAAAATCTGGTTTAGACTAGGAGATTGTGGCTGAAAGTGTGAACCTTTAATATTTATGAAGAATCAAGTCCACTCTCTCTCTGCTTTGTCAAATGAGAAATTGAGATAGCTTTTCCCAGGATTTTGGCTTGTAAATGCAGATATGAAAGTGTTGTAGGATATACGTGTTCTGAGTTTGACAAGTCTTTTAAGTCCTAGAGAAGTTTTAAGATTTTGGATAATGCTTCTACTTTTGGACATGTGTTCTTAAGGGATTTCTTGTTTTGAAATGGGTAATAGGGTATATGACGACGAAGAAGAATGGTTTCGGTCCATCTTTTCTAACTCAAACAAAGAAGATGCCATCCAGAACCAGTATGAGTTCTTCGTCCAGCGTATGGGAGGCCCTCCTTTGTATTCTCAAAGGAAAGGTTTGTTTTTTCTTCTTACCTTTGGATTCTTCTCCCTTAATTATGTGTTTTAACCGAATTGGCTGATTGCATTCATATGTTGTTTGCTGCGATCCCTTAGTTATGTGTTCATAAGTTGTTTTCTGTGATTGGTTACTAGGTCTTTTCATGCTTGACTAAGAAATTGCACATCAACTAACTCATTTGTTTTTGCCCTTTTGATGCTCACTTAGTACACACACCGCACTTGTATTGTATAACAAAAGACATTAGAATACATATTTGATATTTGCACCAATGTGAGTTTGTTTTTGACTAAATATGACTTGGTATCTCCCAAACTCTCTTTGCTTACTTTGTGGCTGTTTGTTTATCTTGCCAATGTGTAGGTCATCCTGCTTTGATCGGACGTCACCGTCCATTTCCAGTGACCCATCAAGCTGCTGAGAGATGGCTGCAGCACATGCAAAATGCTCTGGAGGACTCAGTTGACATTGACGAGGACTCAAAAATCAAAATGATGAAGTTCTTCAGGTAACAGTGCACCATCTTCTTCTCAGAGTCAAAAGTTTGTAATTTAGAAACCAGTATTATTCAGCTTAGTATTCTGTAGATAAGCAAACAGATCGATTTGATCGGCTGCTTTTAATCTATTTCAGGCACACCGCATTCTTCCTCGTGGCTGGAAACGAGCTGAAGAATCAGAATGAGAAACCGAAGCATAAGCCTCAATGTGCTTGCAAACACACAGCCAATAAACCAGCTGAAGAATAATTTAACTACAGATTCTTGTTCTACTTTAACTTTCATTCAAAGTACACAAAGATTCGAGGAATATTGTCTTTACTGGAAAGCAATGTAAGAGAAATAGAACTGGTCTTGGCTCTCATTGCAAATTTGCAATAGCACTTCTTCATTAGATGGTCTACCACAGAATGTTACATTACAAGTTTTAACTTCTTCCAAACAAGTATTTAAAGGCTATAAACAATTCTAAACATAATTGACAACACTTAAAAACCTGATTAGGAAACAAGTACCCCTAATAAAATGCCCAACGGCAAGCCCAAGCAAAAGCAACTTTATGGTTCAAATTGAAAATTTGGGCGTCAAACACGAAAAAAAAAATGAAATTTTAAGGAAAAAATAAAAATACATTAGTCAGAGAGAGAGAGAGAGCTCTGTGTATAGAAGGGGAAATCAAAAATTCAAACGCTGCAGATTCTGTTTTGACATCGGCCTGCATTTAGGCGCTCCTCACTTGACTTCCCCCGGCGCTGAAATCGCCGACTAGGGTTTTTCTTCAGATCTCCGGCGGTTACTCTACTTCCTCCGCCCATGGACTCTGATTCTTCTAAATCGCGGATTGATCAGGTCCGTTTTTCTCTCTCTCTTTTGCTCTTTGATTAATTTGTCTCCACGAACTTTAGACGAATGTTTGTGTTCTTCTTCCTCTCTTTCTCCTTTTCTCTGTGTGCAAATTCGTGCTTGCTGCAACAACTTCAAGTTTCTCAAGACTTCAAAAACTTGTGCTTTTTGAAATCTGACCTATATCGATGCAAATGGGTGAACTTTGTACTTTGTAGAGTCTTCGATTCATTGGATTGTTTTGGTAGACCTGTAACTTGAATTAAATCACATTTTGGTGGATTCCCATCCTTTGAATTTTCTACCAAGATAGTGAAAAACTATAATTTGTAAAGAAAGTCGCTTTTTATTTTGTTCATGAACAAAATTCTTACATGTTGTTAAGGATTTTCCGTGAATTAGATAAAAAGAATTATTTTTTAAAACTTTTTCTTGAGTCAAATTGCGAAATTAGTTATGATGGATGAGAAGTGGGCCAAAAGACGAAATTTTGTGACACTGAAGCATAAGTGTGTTTGCACTGACTCATTTTTCTTATGTTGCTTGTTACTGTACTATCAGTTTTATGTATCAAAGAAGAGGAAACACCAGTCACCAAATTTGAAATCTGGGAGAAATGAGAAAAATGTGAAGGTGGCAGGAGAAAGATCTCCTGGAGACAAAGGCACTTTGGACAATTACTTGAAAGCCTCTCTGGATGACAAGAGCACTACCAATAGTGGGTTGCAGGCAAGGCAGGAAGCGTTTACAAGAAAACTGGATTTGGAGGTTTCTGCTTCGTCTGTTGGTGAAAATATAATACACCCCTGCCTGCCTAAACCTGTAACTATTGCAACTTTTAAAGAGTGTTTGGACCAGAACGGATCTCGAGATTTTCATAAAGAAAGTGTTGCAGCTGAAACTCATGCAACAGATGGTTTGCACTGTGCTAACCAGAAAGATAATTCAGAACTAAGAGACTTTGCCACTAGTTTCTTGTCCTTGTATTGTAGGTAATGTGCTTTGATTGTGCCAAATTTTTTTTCTTTCCATTATCATCAAGGAGTTAGTTACATACTTACATTCATTCTTTTACTAGAATTTAGAGGATTTTGTTAATTGTGCTTGCCTGTTTTCTTGCAGTGGATTGCAGTCTGTTGTTGGCTCACCTCCACATCAGAAGGCAAATGAACTGAAGCGTCGAAGCAGTTCATCATCACTTGCCCAAGATATACAAATTTCTCACAAGAGGCGTTGTGAGTCCGAAAATATACCATCACTAGATGATCTTGCAAATCCTCTCGGGAGTAAGCCTGAATCACTCGCTAGGAATGGTGATAATAAAGATAAATCTGTTTCAGACCATACAAAGAAGGTATAATTGGATCAACAGTCATGGTTACCTGTCCTCCTGCTAAACTAATTCATCTCAAATAATCTTATGTGTTTGCTCTGATATATTCACAGATGCCGAGCAATGAATCTGTCGAAATTCCAATGGGCTTGAGGAAGTGTAGTAAGGCGCCAGAATCATCTGCTCATCTAACTGAATTCCACACGCCTGGATCAGCCATCAAATCATGTCCTGTTGGAACCCCTAAGTCAGGAAGTGGTAGCTCAATGTTCTCACCTGGTGATGCTTTCTGGAATGAAGCAATTCAAGTTGCTGATGGTTTGACAATTCCAATTGAGAACTCTGGTTCCGTAGAAGCTAAAGATGGAGATCAACATGGAACTATTCTTTCATGCAGCAACAAAACAGATAATTGCAGTGAAAAGTTAAAGAGGATTTTAGATTTAGATGAAAGCAGAGTAAAGGATAAAGATGCCATTGGTTTTTCAAAGGTCGTGGAGAAGCATGGGAGAGACTTTAATAAAGAAGTATCTCCGCTTCCTGTCAAGAATCTTGAACTTTTGTTTCAAGATAAGAACATTAATGGAAGTATTCGAGAGCGATGTGCTTCATTTGATCAAAATAACAGTACTCTAGGAAGCAGTAGGATCTCCGAATCTGCTTTCGTTGATAATAAAGGATATGAAACTCTTGATATTGCAAATAATGCTCAAGCAGATAAAGGTTGGATAGGCAAGATATATCCAGAACCCGATGGAAAGAAAGTTTTACTGTGCGAGGAAAATCGTGGTGTAAGATCTGTTTCTATGATAAGCAACATGAGAAAACCAGTTGATTCTAGTGAATCTGAAGAAAGTCTTACTCCTTCAAGCTCTCATTGTAATTACGATGGTTTGAGTCTGAGCACTTGGCTTCCCTCAGAAGTTTGCAGTGTATACAATAAGAAAGGAATATCTAAACTCTATCCTTGGCAGGTACATAACTATTAGTTGATGTGTGGGTTGTTATTTGTTAATTATTTTTGGATACAGCTGATCAATATTTTTGAAGTCCCTACTCCTATAGATAGATAGATAGATAAATAGATAGATAGATAGATAGATGTAAATTTGCTTTTCTATTGCAGTTCTATGATATGAGAGCCTGCAGCTAGTATTTGCCATCCAAAGTTAATCTGCTCTTCATGCATTGTTCCTTTCATTACATTTATCATATCACTTATGCCGTAGTTGTACATGTGATATATGTTGGTTTTCTTCTTCTTTAATGTTTTTCATGAATTTGCACAAAACGTATTGACAATTTTTATCCTCGACTCTATTCTTATTTTTTGTATTTATACTTTCTTAATTTGTGCCGTTGATTAATGAGTGATTTTAGATCCGTATCGTATCTGAAAAAGTTTTCCTATTCTTTCTTGTATGCATGTTTGTACGCATGCTATTGCCTCTGAATTCCTTTTCATGAGCTGAATACAAATTGTTAATTTTCTAGGTCGAGTGTCTTCAGGTAGATGGTGTTTTGCAGAAAAGGAATCTTGTATATTGTGCTTCTACAAGGTATCTTCATGGTTGGCTATGAATCTGATTCAAAGTTTCTTTTTTCATACATTTTCTTTGGATCATGATAGCAGTAATATTAATCTCACTATCAGGCTTCTATCTTACAAGAATTTATTATCAATTTCAAAACCACGCTGTTTGCGCAGTGCTGGTAAAAGTTTTGTTGCAGAAGTCTTGATGCTGCGCCGGGTCATAACAACTGGAAAAATGGCATTGCTTGTGCTACCTTATGTATCCATTTGTGCCGAGAAGGTTTCTTTTGTTTCTCCAAGCATCCTACACGATTTGCAATATTACTTTCTGTAAGTTTAATCGAATTTGCAATTGGGTGCAGGCGGAACACCTTGAGGTCCTTCTTGAACCACTTGGTAAGCATGTTCGTAGTTACTATGGAAATCAGGGTGGTGGAACACTTCCTAAAGGCACTTCTGTGGCTGTCTGCACGATTGAGAAGGCAAACTCTTTGATAAATCGCTTGCTCGAAGAGGGTCGTTTGTCAGAACTTGGGATAATAGTTATAGATGAGCTACATATGGTATGGTTTTTCACATATCTCATCTGCATGGATCTTGGATAAGCTTATAACTGTCTTCTTTTTTATCTTTGCTTTATTTTGTGCTCTATCTTCATATAGTTGATAATGAATGCATTAAAGGAATCTTCTGCCCATGGTTTATATAGGTGGGTGACCAACATAGGGGTTATCTTTTGGAACTTATGTTGACGAAACTTCGTTATGCTGCTGGTGAAGGCAGTTCAGAATCAAGTAGTGGTGAGAGTTCAGGGAATAGCAGTGGCAAGGCTGATCCTGCTCATGGCCTACAAATTGTGGGTATGAGTGCTACAATGCCGAATGTTGGCGCAGTTGCTGACTGGCTTCAAGTAAGCAAAAAATCACAATTTGTGTGTGTATGTATATATTTTGCTCTCACTCAGTTGCATGACACTTTTCTTTGGATATACAAGTATTCGTCAATTAATGTACAGACCTGCATTTCTGTGGGAATTATATAATATGGTATATGAAGTTGTGCAGAAATACTGTTTGAGATTGTTAATAAACTTTATGTTTCCTTTAAAATGAAGACCTATGTATCTCCAGATCTCTTAAATGGGTGATGATAGTATTTATGTATATGTTACTTTCCGAAGCTATTGTTTTCACCTCTATTGAAACTCTTTGTAAAGTTATTGTGGGCTTTTTTAACCAGAAAACTTAATTTTTGTTTTACATGTTGAAAGGCAGCTTTATATCAAACAGAGTTTCGACCAGTTCCGCTAGAGGAGTATATTAAAGTTGGTAGCACCATTTACAATAAAAAGATGGAAGTTGTGAGGACTATACCAAAAGCTGCTGATATGGGAGGGAAAGACCCGGACCATATAGTTGAGCTTTGTAATGAGGTAATGGAAGTTTTTGATAAAACCTGTACTCATATTTTGTTCAAAAGGAATACTCACATGTAATATCACGATCCAGGTTGTTCAAGAGGGTAATTCAGTGCTGATATTTTGCTCGAGTCGAAAAGGATGTGAATCAACTGCTAGGCATATTGCAAAGCTCATTAAAAAAGTTCCCGTAGACGTTGATGGTGAAAATAGTGAGTTTATGGATATCAGATCTGCCATTGATGCCCTGCGAAGGTCTCCGTCTGGAGTAGATCCTGTACTAGAAGAAACTCTTCCCTCTGGGGTTGCCTATCACCATGCTGGTCTTACAGTATGTTTACACATTCACCATAGATCTTTTCTTGACCTGGCTAAATTATATACTGGGATTGTGATTCTTTACCTATTTACATGGGCTACAGTGAATTTTACGCAAAATGAATATCTCCATTCATTAGCACACTGGGAAACTAACTCTATTTTTATTACAGGTAGAAGAAAGAGAGATAGTTGAGACCTGTTACCGTAAGGGTCTCGTACGTGTCTTGACAGCTACATCCACTTTGGCGGCTGGGGTTAACCTGCCTGCAAGGAGGGTTATTTTTCGACAACCAATGATTGGCCGTGATTTTATTGATGGAACAAGGTACAAGCAAATGTCTGGTCGAGCTGGGCGGACTGGGATTGATACAAAAGGAGAAAGTGTATGTCTAATTCTGTGAGGCTGGAAACTTTATATAAGAATTTCTGTCTTGCTAAGCATGCATTGTGTCATTACTTTAGACATATTGTTCACATGCATTTTTTTTCTTGTTTGGAGTGGTCAATGTTCTAGGGTTTTGATTCTTGTTCTATATTTTCTTTTCTTTCCAGGTTTTGATTTGCAAACCTGGAGAACTCAAGCGAATAATGGCACTTCTTAATGAAACCTGCCCACCATTGCAGTCTTGTTTATCTGAAGATAAAAATGGAATGACTCATGCAATACTAGAAGTTGTGGCAGGTGGAATTGTTCAGACTGCCAAAGATATTCATCGTTATGTTAGGTGTACACTTCTGAATTCTACAAAACCCTTTCAAGATGTGGTCAAATCAGCTCAGGATTCTCTTCGGTGGCTGTGCCACAGGAAATTTCTTGAGTGGAATGAAGAGACAAAATTATACACTACAACACCCCTTGGACGTGGATCTTTTGGAAGTTCACTCTGCCCAGAGGAGTCACTTGTAGTCTAATCTGCCTTTCTATAATTGAAATTGCATTTTATATATTGTTATATATTGTTATATATTGAAATTGCTTGACGTCGATGTTTGATGTTGCTGCAGATAGTGCTGGATGATCTTCTACGAGCACGTGAAGGACTAGTTATGGCTTCTGATTTGCATTTGGTCTACTTAGTCACACCAATCAATGTTGGTGTTGAACCAAACTGGGAATTGTATTATGAACGGTTCATGGAACTGTCTCCTTTAGAGCAGGTAATTTTGTACTCTCTGATAATATGTGGCGTAATTATATGTTGATAAGCAAGAAGTATGTTGTTAGTTGTTCCTCTAAATTGACTGTTATTCTGGTTTAAATGTTATTCTTCGTATTAAACTTTTAGTGTTTTACAAAATAGTTATGCATTCTCTTTCTCCTTTACTTCCGTTGTGGAAAGCTAAATTGCAACCTTCAAGTGTTTTGCAGTACTTTTTGAAGAAAACTAATTAGGTCTTGATATTTGGGGATGTAGTTTTTTTTCAGAAAATCTTTGTACGCTGATGCTGTTATTTTTGATCTTTCGATTTCAGTCTGTTGGCAATAGAGTTGGAGTGGTCGAACCTTTCCTGATGCGCATGGCACATGGTGCAACAGTTCGCACTTTAAACAAACCACATGATGTAAAAAAAAATTTGCGTGGAGAATATGACAATCGGCATGGTTCAACAAAGATGCTTTCAGATGAACAAATGCTTCGAGTGTGCAAACGATTTTTTGTTGCTCTAATCTTGTCAAAATTAGTTCAGGTGGGCCCCCTACACTGTTTTTTTGTTGTTTCTTGTATTTTATCTTTGCTAAAGCTTCTTATTTTGGTTCATATATATGTAACCCCTAGCAGCTTGCATGATCACCTACGCTTCATGATATTTTGTTAAACTGACTACTGTACTTAACTTACATGGCCGACTCGTTTTGGCCCTTGTAGATTTTGGTTTGTATCAAAATTCCTATTTCAAAAATTGCTGACAACGCTTGCTTTTGCATCAGAAGGCATGGTGATGATCGACTTCTCTAATAGCTGACTTGTTTCTTTTTGTTCTTGAACTATGTAATGCAGGAAGCTTCTGTGACTGAGGTCTGTGAAGCCTTTAAAGTGGCTAGAGGTATGGTTCAAGCGCTACAGGAGAACGCTGGAAGGTTTTCTTCCATGGTTTCGGTGTTTTGTGAGAAGCTTGGATGGCATGATTTGGAAGGCTTAGTTGCCAAGTTCCAGAACCGTGTTTCATTTGGTGTCAGGGCTGAGATTGTTGAACTTACTAGCATTCCATATATAAAGGTACTTGCAGCTTCCAGGAACTTATAGCTAGGATATGAAGAGGGATTTTAATAAAGATGGTTTTCGGTGTTGAATAAATAGGGTTCAAGAGCTAGAGCGCTGTATAAAGCTGGCTTGCGTACATCTCAGGCGATAGCTGAAGCGTCCATCCCTGAAATTGTCAAAGCTCTCTTTGAATCTTCAGCATGGGCTGCAGAAGGTAAATTAGTTTTCTTAGACAGTTTAAATTGATTTTTTTGTTGCCTCATTGAGATCTCTCCAGCTTATTTAAACATTGATAAGTTAAATGTTTGTCAGAAAGAATATTGTAACATCTTTCATCTAATGTGCTCAGAGTTAATATGGTGTATCAGGTACTGGACAAAGAAGAATACACTTGGGATTAGCCAAGAAAATCAAGAATGGGGCTCGAAAAATTGTTCTTGAGAAAGCAGAAGAGGCGAGGGCTGCTGCATTTTCTGCTTTTAAGTCACTTGGTTTGGATGTTCATGAGCTTTCAAAGCCCTTACCGTTGGCTCCTGCTAGTAGTCCCAATGGACAAGAAACTACTGAAAGAGACATTTCCAGAATCTCTGTTGGTCCCGATGGATTACAACAAAGCATAGAGGGGCACATGGAATGTGAAAACTTTGATATGGATAATCACAGAGAAAAGCCAAGTGAAGTATTAGGTGCTACCTTAGGGGTTTCATCAGAAGTTAACTTGACCAGTCGTCTTCCTAATTTTCGACCTATAGGAACTACAGTCGGCACTAATGGGCCTAGTGTTGTTAGTATTCTTTCCAGTGATACTTTGCCTATCCCTGTTTACGATAACAGAGAGATAAAAACTGAGGACAATGTTGAGCAGCATTTGACTAGGAATGCCCATATTCCTCTGAGTAGTAATAAGGATGGTACAGGTGAAAAGGGTCCAATAACTGCAGGAAATATTAGTGGTGGATTTGATTCTTTCCTGGAACTTTGGGAATCTGCTGGCGAATTTTTCTTCGATCTTCACTATAATAAACTACAAGATTTGAATTCCCGCATCTCTTATGAGATACATGGAATTGCTATCTGCTGGAATAGCTCCCCAGTATACTATGTCAATCTTAATAAAGATCTTCCCAACCTGGAATGTGTAGAAAAACAAAAGCTTATCGAGGATGCAGTTGTTGGCAAGAATGAGGTTTTGGCTACCCACAACATGTTTGATATAATAAAATCTAGGTGGAACAAAATCAGTAAAATAATGGGGAATGTAAATACGAGAAAGTTCACGTGGAATTTGAAAGTCCAGATTCAGGTGCTTAAGAGTCCCGCCATTTCAATCCAAAGATGCGCTCGCTTGAATCTTGCAGAAGGGATCAGGGATCTTGAGTTGGTTGATGGATCTTGGTTAATGATGCCTCCTCTTCACACAAGCCACACCATTGACATGAGCATTGTGATATGGATTCTTTGGCCAGATGAGGAAAGACACTCAAATCCAAACATCGATAAGGTAATTCCAGATTGAATATTACTGAAATCATACAATATATATCATATGTCTCCTGATGACGGTGTTGAACAAGAAAAGCAACAAAGTATAAATAATATTTTTATCATTTGTTGGTTAGTCTATCATCACACAGATTTAGCTTATAGGTATTTCCTTAGTATAGTTGTTGATGCAAAGTTGCTAAAACTGTTAATGTGATGTTAAAGGAAGTAAAGAAAAGGCTATCCCCAGAGGCAGCTGAAGCTGCTAATCGCAGTGGCAGGTGGAGGAATCAGATCCGAAGGGTTGCCCACAATGGTTGCTGCAGACGGGTTGCTCAAACGAGAGCCCTTTGTTCAGCTCTTTGGAAGATCCTTGTTTCCGAAGAACTTCTTGAAGCACTGACAACCACTGAAATGCCGCTGGTAAATCTTCTTTAACTTGCTTTACAGAGGATTTTCTAAACTTCACCAGCATCCCGCTGGATGATATGCTCAAAGTTAAATATTTATGTGTATTTGCTCAAGCAGCCATTTGTATTGTGATGGTAAGTGTTTGCTACCATACAGCTTCCTGACGAATATCCTATGTGATAGAGCTAGATAATGGCCAGGGAGGCAGTCAATTAAAGAAATTTCTAACTCTGCTAAGTTAGTTGTTTTGCGGCAGCATAATGCTTTCATTCTGTATTTCAGGTTAATGTCCTTGCAGACATGGAGCTCTGGGGTATAGGTGTCGATATAGAAGGATGCCTTAGGGCACGGAATATACTGCGGGATAAACTGCGGTCCCTTGAGAAGAAAGCATTTGAATTGGCTGGCATGACATTTTCATTGCACAACCCAGCTGATATTGCAAATGTGTTGTTTGGACAGTTGAAGTTGCCCATACCTGAAAATCAATCTAAAGGGAAACTTCATCCAAGTACAGATAAGCATTGCTTGGATCTTTTAAGGTATTCCGAAGGGCTAATTGCTTTTCCTTACATTGTGTTCTGTTTTTTCATCATAAAGGATAACAGACTATTTGAGGTACTTTCAGCAGTGAATTATATAAAGAAAAAGTCTGTGGTTATGATATCAAGAGCACCAATTTTCCCCAACTACTGTGATTCTATTTCAGTCTGACCATACATTGGAATACAACTTTGTCCCAGGAATGAGCATCCTGTTGTCCCAATTATCAAAGAACACCGCACTTTGGCGAAGCTCTTAAATTGTACACTTGGATCAATTTGTTCGCTTGCTAAACTACGCTTAAGCACGCAAAGGTACACTTTGCATGGCCGCTGGCTTCAAACATCAACAGCAACTGGGCGGCTTTCCATAGAGGAGCCTAATCTCCAAGTATGACTTCTGCTATGTTTCCTTTTTCATTCTATCGTGTATCTTAAAATCAATGACCAAGTTACTTTTCTGCAGTCTGTTGAGCATGAAGTAGAGTTCATATTGGATAAAAATGGAAAGGACGTAAATTCAGATACTGATAGTTACAAAATAAATGCACGTGATTTCTTTGTTCCTACTCAGGTAAATTTCTGTGTAATTTATGAAAGTGTTGTGTCTTCAAGCCAACAAGAAAACATATTTCTTATAAAATATTGTACAACTGAAAGCATTTGTTTCCTCCAAAGCATAATTTTAGAGAGGTCGGTAGTATGGGTCCTCCTGAGTTATTGGGCTAGTTACTCGAGTGTTAGGGGATTTCACATATGCATCTGAAAAGGTATTGGAAGCGCATAGTTGCCAAGTCAAGACTATTCTTAATGTTAAAGGTCATTCAATGTGGATGAATCAAGATGACAACAAAATCTTGCATAACTCCACAGTAGGGTAGAACCATATTAAATAGGCTTTTACTGGCAAAAGTGTTGAGTGTGTCACACCATCTTTGGTGCAATGTATTTTTAATCACCTTAGCCATAAGAGATTTCTGGTTTTCTCGAAGGTTGAATTTAATGTTGACTTTTTCCACCACAGGAAAATTGGTTACTCTTGACGGCAGATTATTCACAGATAGAGTTGAGACTTATGGCACACTTTTCTAGAGATTCCTCGTTGATTTCACAGCTTAGACAGCCAGAAGGTGATGTGTTTACAATGATAGCTGCAAAATGGACTGGAAAAGCCGAGGATTCTGTTAGTCCACATGATAGAGATCAGACCAAAAGATTGATCTACGGAATTCTTTATGGAATGGGTGCAAACAGGCTCGCAGAACAGCTTGAGTGCAGCTCAGATGAAGCTAAGGAGAAAATTAGAAGCTTTAAAAGTTCTTTCCCTGCAGTCACCTCTTGGCTAAACGAAACGATTTCATTTTGCCAGGAAAAAGGGTGAGGATGTTACACTCTATTTCCTTCTATATTTGATTCGAATGCAGTCCCATGTGTTCCTTTAAATCATAGACTCTCTATAATATTGTGTGATCAATTATGGAGCTATACTTTCAGTATTTCTTGTTGGAGACAAAATTGTCAGCTTTATAATTAGTTGGATTGCTTCTTTATGAACTATATTTATAAATGCAGAATATTTTGATATGCAGATACATTCAGACTCTCAAGGGAAGAAGGCGGTTCTTGTCGAAAATAAAATTTGGGAATGCCAAAGAGAAATCTAAGGCTCAAAGGCAAGCTGTAAATTCCATGTGCCAGGTCCGATCTTGTCTCTTCCTTTCTTTCTCCGGGATGCTTAATGTTATGCTTTCATGTTTAATAGACTGCCCATATACCAAATCGATCTATTTAAATTGAAAAAGTGTACTCTTCCCTTTTCGTTCTTTGGTTGGTGGTAATGGTTTTAAGAGTCTCATTCCCTTGAGGGAGAATATTGTTGAAGAAGTCCCTAACATTTGCTTCCAGACCATAAATTTTAAAGGGTTGTGGTTTTATTCAGGGATCTGCTGCTGATATTATCAAGATTGCGATGATAAACATATATTCTGCAGTTGCTGAAGATGTTGATACCGCAGCATCTAGTTCTTCAAGTGAAACTAGGTTTCACATGTTAAAGGGACGATGCCGAATTCTTCTACAAGTGAGTTTTCTACCTCGTTTTTTTTGTTTCAGTTTTGTTTCTTTCCATATATTCAATATTGCATTTCTGCAAGTAAATTTTTTATATTTTCTATGCTTATAATTGTGGGATATCATGATACAGGTACATGATGAACTTGTGCTGGAAGTTGATCCATCTTACGTAAAAGAAGCTGCAATGTTGCTACAAACCAGCATGGAAAATGCGGTGTCACTTCTCGGTATGTTCCTCATATACTACGCTTTTTATTAATTAAGTGATGTATATATATTGACCTTACTGATTCTATTCTCTATTTTCAGTCCCTTTACATGTGAAACTGAAAGTTGGGAAAACATGGGGTTCTTTAGAGCCGTTTCAGGCTGATTAAGACATCAGCAAAATTTCAAAAAGTCTTTGAAATTTCTATATAAGAGCCTTGGATGGTTTTGAGCAACTCGCTCACCAAAATATTCCAACATCCAATGGCTGGACTTGATGCCATGCTGCTTTATCTTCATGAAGAGGATTTCAACGGCTTCATTGACATTCCTTGCTTGAAGCTGTGACATGGAGATGGGATAATGAATGGATCATTTCAAAGGGATTTGCTCCTGCTGTGTTCTCTCAGAGGAGGGCTCTCTACTTATCAGCTCTAAAAAGAGTCTCTGTAAAGGTCTAACCAAAATAGACAACTTTGATAACTACTTAGACTGTGACTATTAACATGACCAAAATCATAGAAAGATTAGGCATAGGTAACTTGAGATTTTGATTGTAAATAAAAATCTAATGTCAACTTTTTCTACATGTACTCATGGTTCCAAAAGAGTAAATATATTGGATGATTATAATATATATGTGAATATTGTTAGGAGAAAAATATGTCGATATCTATAAAGTAAAAACCACTTATGACAAGTAATTTTTTTCAAAGAGCACTAGACTTAATCCCATGAACCTATCAAACCCCGAGAATATACTTTTTTCGTAGCTGAAATTCTCTAGGGGGACCAGTTGTCAAAAAGGCTCCATTGAAATGTGGAATCCATCTTCCAAAACTTGTCCAATTCAGATAAGTAAAAATGTATTATTAAGGACATGAAATGGTGGTAGCTCACGAACGGCAATGATGCAAACCAAACCAGAGTGATTTGCTCTGCTGTCTAATTGTGTTTTCTTAGCACTAATAAATTGAAAAACAACAAAGAATATAAGACAAAAAAAAAAAAAAAATCGTTACTTAATCCAATAATCACCGGAAAAAAAAAGTACAGTGAGAAAGCGATAACACATTCTCAGCGTCAGAAGCTTACACTGCTCTATACGACAAAAGCTTACCTGCTTCCTCCTCTCTGAGTTAGTGAATACTGAAAAAGCTTTCACAATCCCTTTTGCGTCCTTCGCAAAACGGCTTCGTTTTCATGTCGCTCTCTCCTTCTTCCTCGCCGGCTCCGGCAACTTCCCCGCCTGCCATGTCATCCCCTCCGGCGGATTCCGTACCTGACACGTCACCACCTCCAGCTCCTCCTTTGTCTCCTCTTCCCCCACCATTGAGCTCTCCTCCGCCGATGTCTCCACCACCGCCTCTCTCGGCTCCCACCGCTTCCCCACCGCCTCCTCCGGTGGAATCTCCACCGTCTCTTCCTATAGAATCTCCACCGCCTCCATTAGTGGAATCACCACCTCTTCCTCCGTTGGAATCTCCATCTCCACCGTCTCCTCAGGTCTCAGCTCCTTCCGGTTCACCGCCATTGCCCTTCCTTCCCGCCAAACCTTCTCCGCCGCCTTCTTCACTTCCCTCCGAGACAGCTCCGCCGGGAAATACGATTTCTCCGCCACCTCCTTCACTTCCCTCTGAATCAATCCCGCCGGTGAACACAGCTCCTCCTCCACCGCCGTCTCCTCCTCGCCGCCGTAGTGGCCCTAAGCCTTCGCTTCCTCCTCCCATCAATTCTTCTCCACCAAATCCTTCTCCGAACACTCCGTCACTCCCAGAAAATTCTCCTCCACCTAAACCACCGGTCTCAACGACGCCATTTCCCTCTTCATCCACTCCGCCGCCGAAGAAGTCGCCGGCAGCAGCAACTCTTCCTTTCTTTGGGCCAGTGGGCCCATTACCGGATGGGACCGTAGCACCACCTATTGGACCTGTTATAGAGCCCAAGACGAGTCCCGGCGAATCAATAATATCTACGGGAACGCCACAGCCACTGGTACCGAAGAGTCTACCTGAGACGACGTCGTATCACCGATCTTCCGCCGGGTTCTTATTTGGCGGTGTAATCGTTGGAGCACTTCTACTAGTTCTGTTAGGTCTTCTCTTTGTCTTTTACAGAGCTACCAGAAATAGAAATAACAACAGCTCTGCTCATCATCAATCCAAAACTCCCTCAAAAGGTATGAATTCAAATGATTTGCCATAACTGCTTGTTTGAAACAATAAACTGAATCTTTTTGGCTAAAATTTCCATAAGCTTTATGTGCTAAATACATAAACTTTGAGATCAATTTCAACCTAAAAACTTTGAGATTGTCACTTAAAATGTAATGTAATTGTAAGTTAGGCTCTTTTTTGCTTGGATCAGTTCAACATCACCAGGGCGGTAGTGCCGGTCCAAACCAGGCTCATGTTATCACAATGCCACCTCCAATCCATGCTGCACCACCTAAATATTTATCTAGTGGAAGCAATGGTACTAAGGAGAACAATTCTGTTGCAAAAAACATTACAATGCCATCTGGAATGTTCACCTACGAAGAACTTTCGGAAGCAACGTGTGGATTTTCAGAGGCGAACCTTTTGGGGGAAGGCGGTTTCGGTTATGTTCACAAAGGAGTGCTTAAAAACGGGACAGAAGTTGCGGTGAAGCAGCTGAAGATTGGGAGCTATCAAGGGGAAAGAGAATTCCAAGCTGAGGTTGACACAATCAGTAGGGTTCATCATAAGCATCTCGTTTCATTGGTTGGTTATTGCGTTAACGGAGATAAAAGACTCTTGGTTTACGAGTTTGTTCCTAAAGATACCTTGGAGTTCCACTTGCATGGTAAAAAAATATATGATTTGATCCTTCTTAAGGATTTTATTTTGTCTTTATATTCGTTATGTTGAGTATTGTGAGAATATGTGTTGTAGGAAACAGAGGAAGTGTGTTAGAGTGGGAAATGAGGCTCAGGATTGCTGTAGGAGCAGCAAAAGGATTAGCGTATCTTCATGAGGATTGTGAGTTGTTTCTCTTCATAATGGGATTGATAATGGCCTTTTTCGGTTTTTCGACACTGCTATTGATTTCTAGTGCTTGAAATGCAGGCAATCCAACTATAATTCACCGTGATATCAAAGCAGCTAATATCCTTCTAGATTCCAAATTTGAAGCAAAGGTAATGTATACTCTTTAATCTTATCATTAATTTTGGTTTTTAGGATAATATCCCATGAGAAATTTCGGTATCATTGAAGTTTTTAGAATCAGAGCTTGCCCATTTTCGGTTTATATCATACCATTTTGTTCTATTTAACAAGATTACAGGTAGCTTAAAGTTCTTGTTCTGTTTTGGTTCTTTCAGGTCTCTGACTTTGGACTAGCCAAGTTTTTTTCAGACACCAATTCATCATTCACTCATATCTCTACTCGAGTGGTAGGAACTTTCGGGTAAAACACCATCCATGCTTTTGATATGTTATGTCATCTTAAATATTGTTTTACCGTTTCAAATTTCTTCCTTCTTGTATAGTAAATCCAGATGAAAAGATCTATACATCAGTGATCACTAAACGTCTAATGCACCATTTAAACAGATACATGGCTCCAGAATACGCGTCCAGTGGTAAAGTAACTGACAAATCAGATGTATATTCATTTGGGGTTGTGCTTCTAGAACTCATCACTGGACGTCCATCAGTTTTCCCCAAAGATCCTACCACAAACCAGAGTTTAGTTGACTGGGTAAGTCAAAATACATGATGATGATGATACCATCGGATTTTCTTTTTGTCCAATAGATATTAGATAGGAAGTAAACTCCAAAATAACTGCAAGCTTGAAATTTCATTAGATTGTGAATTTTGATTATTCCTCAGGCGAGGCCATTGCTGGCTAAAGCAATTTCTGGAGAGAGCTTTGACCTTCTTGTAGACCCGAGGTTGGTTAAGAATTACGATACAACCCAGATGGCAAACATGGCTGCTTGTGCTGCTGCTTGCATACGCCAATCAGCTTGGCTTCGGCCCCGGATGAGCCAGGTCTGAGATTTAGTTGAAATACATGTATTCGTCCATATATCCGAAAGGAACAAGCCTAATTCATGAATATATATATATATATATCTCGAAAAAACTTGAATAGGTAGTACGTGCTCTTGAAGGCGAGGTGGCCCTAAGAAAGGTCGAAGAGACGGGGAATAGCGTGACCTATAGCTCTTCTGAAAACCCGAATGACATCACACCACGGTATGGAACAAATAAGAGGAGATTCGACACAAGTTCAAGCGATGGTTACACTTCAGAATATGGAGTTAACCCTTCTCAGTCGAGCAGTGAACATCAACTGATGAATACTTAGTTCACAGGTTCAATAGGGTAAGTTTCACCACAATTGTTGGGTTTTAGGATGCAGTCACCTTTTGGGTTAACAAAAAATGTTGTAAGAAAGTAGACTACTTCATTCATTTGTAGTTAAAGGTTCCGAGGAACACTGCTTGTGTTAATTTGGGGATTTGTTTATGTATAAATTGGTTGTAAACTTGTAATATTGGGGCACATGTTTAATTATGTTGCAAACACAAGTTTAATTATCTAACTTCTATTTCTCTGATTTCCAGTTTTTAACTTTATGACAGTACTATGAGTCTATGACAATGTCTACTCTTATCTTTTCGTAATATAGTTTTATTTTTTTGATAACCCAGTGTCCAGACCACACTGTGATCCGACTAGCCCACTGGGCCTAAACCCGCGTTCCTTGGATTTTTAAGCCTCCACTTAAGGGCCCCTCGGATCTGGTGGTCTGGGACGCTGCGCCCCGTAGGTAAATTGCGCAGTGGCCGAGACTCGAAACCGGGTGGCGGGTGCCTCAGCCGAGGTTCCTATACCACCAGGAGACAAGCACCCGGTTAAAACTGTATATAGTTTTATGATTATGACATTACTAAGGACAAGATAATGTATATGTTTTCATAATATTTTTTATTATTATATAGTAATAGCAGTTTTTCACATTATATTTAGGGGTCCGTAATAAGGCTAGGCTTGCACATTAACTGAGTATTAGGCATGATATAAGTACAATTTTCATTTGAAGAAAAGTTGACATGTTGAAACCCTAGGAATATCTCTCAACTTCTCGATGATCAATTCTTTCTTTTCAAGATCGAACGTGGGTCTCACAGAGATTGTCACGGTCTTTAAACAATCAGAATTAGCTAAGATATATGTCAAGAAGTCTTCCTCTTCTTCTCTGTTTCCATATCTTCTATACTCGAATATCTCGAGTTGTGACGACAAGCATCCAGCAAGAGAATTCGGTTGGTTCCATGAAAGTGGGATCCGATCGTGGGGGCTAAAGGTAAATTCCTGAGAAGCAATGATGGATGGCTATATTATTAAGCAAATTTTGACTAGTATTTAAGTCCACTAAAGCTAGAAGGGGATGAGGATAATATACTTACATAATTTACCGAAAGATCTTTAAGTTTTGGAGCATTTTCAAGTAAAAGTAAGAGTGGTTCCAACCAGTCTGAATTATGTGGACATATAATTAGCTTTATAAGTCGTGAGAAGTTGATGGTGCTACAACGCACAAGCTGCAACAAAAACAAACAACAACGCAATTATTAGATAAATCACGTCGAACAAGCTTGTTAGATAGATAAAGAGTTAGAGAGCTACCACTTCATCGGTCATAAACAAAACAAGAGACAAGACCTTGGAAATAGATGTCGTGGACTTGTTGTCGATATCAGTGAAAGACTTAACACTGATATCTGCCTTCTCAAGAAAAGGCATATTCTCGATCGACCAAGAGTCTCTTGAATGATCAGCGATTTGAAGCTCTATTAATGCCGGAGTATCGATAGCCAAACACCTACCAGTATCTGCTACACTAAAGTCTTGTGCCAGTGATGTAAGATCACAATTATCATACCATAAGTACTGTAAAGAAGGTACTTTCACACTAAAATTTGTCACATTGTCATGATTCTTGTTTCGTTTCACGTCCAAAAGTTCAAGAACAGGGCAGCTCGATAAGAGCCTAACAAGAGAAGCCTCGTCTTTATACACCACATAGAAAAGTTCAAGAGTGAGAAGGGACGGGAGGCAAGCAGAAGAAGGGAAATCCACAAGAATCTTGTGAGAGAGTGTAAGTTCCTCGAGTGTTTCGCAGGAGTAGAGACTCTTAGGCAATCTGGTTGGACATGCGGACCAGCAAAGTTTGAATTTTAGCACAACCACGCGGCGATCAACAGCCTTTGTAAGCCATTTTCCGACATCAGCATCACTAGGACATCCTGGACCAAGTTTAATAAGCAAGTTTTCTAAGACAGGTGCTTTGTGGAGTTCCATTGACTTGTCAAAAAACCACCAAATGCTCTTCTCGCTGTTATCATCATCATCATCATCATCACCACCAATATCATTATCATTAAAAGAACAATCATCATATCTGTTTTCTTTGTAGTCAAGTCTAGGCAACATCATCCAGAGAAAGCGCCATCGTTTAGACAAAATCATGGTGGCTACTGCATCTTTAATCGGGACAAGCAAGAGTATCGTCACAAGTAAATCTTCGGGTAAAACACTGATCATGTCTCCACAAACTGTCTCTTCAATCTTGGCTTCTGCCATCTTCACGAGGCAAATTAAAAACCCCAGGGAGAAGGCAAAACCCTACCTAATTAATAGAATATACTTCTCGTGAGACCAAAATCTAATTAGATCCCCACATAAATAGGTTTAACTTATTTTTTTCTGATAATTTATGAATAGAAAAGGTTTTGTGTTCGGGCTTTAACGTTGTTGGTCCAATCAATTTTATGTATTTTGAGTTGGGAAAATCGTAATCGAAAACATCAAAAATATCCAAAGAAATCCATCAACACTTCTTAGTTATGTTATTCTAATGTATCTCTCTTTTTCCATACAAATTTTTAATAAAGTTATGAGTTAGTAATTTCTAACTAGTATGAGTTTTTCAATCAATTTTTTTTTTTTATGTTCAGCTGTTCCACATTGTAATGATCCAAATATTAATGTATTTACGCATTTTGTAATTGGCTATGGTACACCAATACTATTACTATCATGCTATGTGTAGACTTCAATCCAAAAGAAAGTTGCTCAGTTATCAACATACAAACAAAACATACTCAGTTCATTCATTTACTCAGTTGCTCACTTTTACTCAGTTTCTCAGTTCATTCATTTACCTTTCTGCCTTTGAGCTTCCTTATCACAGCCAATTAGCTCATTGTTCATGCTCAGAGTTCGATTTGCCATTGTCAAGTCCCTCTGATAGATCCTGGTTTTTTCAGCTCTCTCCTGGCTTTGTATCTTCTTAAGCTTTGCCCACTCTTCACGTCTCTTTCTTTTCACTTCCAAGTTTAGCTTCAGTTGTTCTTCAGTGAGGACAACTTCTTCTTCCTCCTCTACAACTTCCACAGGCACAATCGCTTCCTCCTGCTGCACAATCTCTTCCTTCTTCTCATCTTGAGCAACTTTCTTCTTGTTCTGTTTGCGAAGCTTTTCCATCATTTTCTTTTTCGTAGCCTGAAACACCTTATCCATCAACTCCTGTGGTGTCTGTGTCATAAACAGTGAAATCGAAAATATATATATATAAGTAAAAGAAATTGAAACGAAACCGAGTAGAGGAAGAACAGTGGATAAAAAAAAATGAACAGTAAATTTTGAGTAGAAGAAAGTCAAAATCAAAAAAGTTTAAGAGATCAAATCAAATGAAATCAAAGATAAGTAAAGAACATCAAACGAAATCGGAGTAATAGAAGAACAGTGAATCAAAAAGACGAACAGTGAAAGAGGTGACATCAAATGAAATCACCTTATAGTCTGGATCTTCGCTGAGAGTCCACTTATCTTCTTCCAATTTGCTGATGAATTTTTCCAGGAAACTACAGATGAAACGATGGAGTCAAAATCAATCGGTAACCACAGATCAAACGATGGAGTCAATAAGCTACGCATCAAATTTTCCGGGAAACTACGATCAATTTTTCCAGGAAACTACGAATCAACTTTTCAAGGAAACTACACGAGTCAAAACCAATCAGTAACCATAGATCAAACGATGGAGAAGCTATGCATCAAATTTTCCGGTAAACTACACATCAAATTTTCCGGTAAACTAAACATCAAATTTTCCGGGAAACTACAGGAATCAAAACAAATCCGTAACCACAGATCAAACGATGGAGTCAAAAAGCTATGCATCAAACTTTCCAGGAAATTGCGCATCAAACGATGGAATCAACACTCATCGGTAACCACAGATCAAATCATGGCATCGAATTTTCCAGGAAACTACATTCAAATTTTCCAGGAAAGAACAAAGTAAAAGAGAACGCACCTCTCAGGAATGCGTTCGTCGGAGCGATTCTTGCAGAATAGACTGAGATCGTTATCATCTGAAGCACCAAAGAAGGAGTTCCAGAGATCGTTAATGCCATCGCGCAAATGATCCCAAGGTTTTTTCTCCGCCATTGTTAATGGTGAAAGCTTGAGAGAGAGAGCGAGGAAGAAAATGGAGGAGAAGGAGAGTAAAATGATATCTAACCGCCTAAGAGGAGGTGCGATGATAAACATTTTTCTGTTAACGCTTTTTAACAGCCTTAGATGAGGAGCTCGGATCATCTGCGACGCAGGGTGGGATCATCTGCGACGCAGGGTGGGATCACCTGCGACGCAGGGTGTGATCAACTGTGACGCAGGGTGGGATCACCTGCGACGCCGCAGCCTCCCTACGGAATCACCTCAAGTGTGGCGAAAAAAGATTTCCACCGGATTCGGAAATAAGATCCGGTGGTAGGAAGAAATTGGCCGCCCTGAAGGAGGAGTTGGAAGACATATGTGCGGAGGACCACTCCATCGGAACTGAAAAATTTGCTGAGATTTTGAGATCTCTGGTCGAGAAAAAGAAGAAGAAGAAGAAGAAGATGTGCAAGAAAATGAGAATTCTGTTTTATTATTTTGTTTTTATATTTATCTTTGGTCAACTCTGACAACCCTAAATCTGGGCGAGATGGGCTTATGTATTAATGTTCCTTAGCCCCTTTTAAGCCCATTATCGTCTCACAAGCTTGTATAAGTGACACGATGTCGTTTCATCTTAATTATGCGAAATCTTTTCTCTCTCTACTTAATTATTAACAGCAGCTTCATGTTATTGACCGTCTCGATATGTTATTAACTTATTATTGATACCTTGGTTAAGCCTTTAATTTCTTAATTGCACATGTAATTATAACGTTGTCATGTTATCACAAGTAGATAACAATATAAAAGCTTGTGTTAGTTAAACTGGGGGTCCTTTTTGTATAAATTTGTTGAAACTGTTTTGTTCATTTGTTAAAACTTTATCTAATATGCAGCAAGCTATTAATTTATTTTTTATTGAAGAAAATGATAGAAGTAGACATCGAAGAAGAACTTTTCTAAAAATATAAACTGATCCCGTCGAACTCGTTTACTTGGCTCGTTGAATTTTACAAAGCATCTTTTTCTATATATAGATCAATCTATTTTTGCTGTGTGTTAAGAATATTTATTAGAGTGTTGATGACGAAAATGAATACTTGTAACCAGAGTAAAGATTAATCAATAAATTTCTGCAAGTATCAGAAATATAAAGATTTCTATCAACTTTTTTTAGTCATGAAATTTGCTACTTGGTTTTTAGTTTCTTATGTTCTTATCTTTCTCGTTCTTTGCGCTTGTAAAGGTAATATATACTGAATGTTTTCTTTTGATTTTGTTTCGTTACTTGCGGAATATAAAACATTGATCGTTACAAATTAATGGCAAAAAAAAATAACAGTGTTGCCATTAGAAAAAAAAAACAAAAACAAAAATATTGGTCTAGAAAAACGTTTAATTTTGGTTTTCTTGCATTGTCAATATATTGTTTATCTAAATAGATTCAACCAAAAACTAACTAACAATTCTTGTTGTGGTTGATATAAAATCATAGAAGTGGAAGCTCAGGAACTGTGTAATAGAATAGAAGACATCGATGGAAATTGTGACTTTCAAGGAGAGAAGGGGTGCTTGAAATTCATGACGAATAAGTATAAGAAAGAAAGACATGTTAGCTGCAAATGTACTAACCTTTACATGTTACACAAGACCAAACGTTTTTGCGACTGTAAACATCGATGCTCAAAATAAACTCCATAATAACCAAACATTGCTTTTACTCTTTTTACTAATAGCGAAGTTATGAGAGGTTGTAGTGTTGTCATGACCCATAAATAAGTTATGTTATTCTAATGTCCCTCTCTCTCCTTTTTTCATATAAAATTTTAATAAAGTTTTGAGTTAATTCTTTCTAATTAAGTAGTAAGTAGGATATATGAGTTTTTTTCAATCAATATCTATTTTCCATGTTCTCGTTGTTATCCAATTATTAATGTATTATATTTACGCATTTTGTATTGATGTAATTTTAATACAAATTGTTTTATTAGTGTGAAAAGCTTGTGGACAAACAAAATTAGTATTAATTAAACACAATAAATTGTAATGTTTCAATATAATTAATACAAAAAAAAGTTCACTTCCTAAGCTTTTTTCTTATGGATAACATCCTCGCTGAACTTCCTCGATAATCTCCCCCACGTCCTCTTTAATTATAGGAATTTGTCATCCGCCTATGTTTCGACGGTACTCTCCACGAGTTATTCCTACACAGCCTGAATGTTTTCCCATGGTCTGCTTTAGCAATTCCTTGCTACTAGGATTGATCTCAGTGACAATCCGAAAATTTGTTTTATGATTGAACGTGTGATGGATTTTGTCAGTTTAGAATTGTAATAGTTTATATGGCATGTTTTAAAAAGAATAGGTGATGTGTCATCACAATTAGTACACACGCAAAAAAAAAAAAAAGTGAAAATAATAAGTAGATTTTCGAAGAAGAATTTTTCTAAAAAGAAAGAGTTGATCCGTCGAACTCGCTAATTAAGAAAATGGCTCGTTGAACTTATTTTCCAAAACATAATTCTAAAAAAAGATGCATCTATTTTTACTGTATCTCGAATATATTTATTATGAGTGTTGTTGAGAAAGAAGATAAATTCCGAGAGGCAAACAACTATAGAGATAATCTTTCTTGTGATCAGTTTTCAAATCATGAGATCTGTTACTTGGTTTATAGTTTCTTATACTCTCATGTTTCTCGTTATGAGAGGTGGTAAAGGTAATATGTTAGTTTTTTGTATGTTACTCGGATAATAAACAATGATGTTCTTTCTAATTGCTTTGCGATAAAGAAAACAAAAGTATTGTTCTAGCATATATGTTTAATATTGAAGTTATTGCACTGTCATTTGTTTATCCAATTAAAGTTTTGGTAACTAAAATTAGCGTTTTGTTGTTGTTGTTGTGTGGTTGATAAAACAATAGAAGTGGAAGCAGAGAAACTGTGTACAACAATAGGAGACTTGGACGGTAAATGTAGCAATGACGGAGAAAAGGTGTGCATGAGATACATGACGAATCAATCTAAAAAAAAGTTTCTTACTTGCACATGTAATAACGTTGTCATGTTACACAAGTACAAACATTATTGCGAATGTAAATCTCATTGTACTCCAAAATAAATTTAAGTTGTAACTCTATAATATAATCAACATCTCTTTAATTTACTACTAAATAAGAAAAGTTGTTAGAGTTTGTACTAAAAAAAAATTATGTTGATTCAAGTATTAATTTTTTGTTCAAGTCTTTATCTTGAACATTGGAAAAAATCATGAAAATATTGATCAATTGCCAACGAAAGGACGTAATATATTGCTGAAATATAAAGTGTAGTGGGGGTGAATGAGATAGTACAGGATTATTCGGGGCAATTTTGCTATATTCTGAAGCATAGTGGGTCGGGTTAAATTGATAGTAATAAAAAGTTCAAGGGCTATTACGAAAATACAAAAAAATTAATGGCAATTGACTCGAAAACTTAGAAGAAAATGGAAACTGTGTCTCACTAAACCCTAGTCCCCTTTCTCAAATTTTCTTCTCTCTTCCTCCTCTCGACCTCTCTCTCTCGAGCCAGTGAACAATTATGTCGATTCCTTGTCTAACCGAAGAGACAGCCAAAACTGTTATTCGCCAGGTTCAAACTTGTCTCCTTCTTCTTCGGTTTCTCTTTGGCTTCGCCAGTTTTTTCAATTATGTTCTGATATTTTGGTATCGATTTTTTAGGTGGAGTTCTACTTCAGTGATAGTAATCTTCCCATTGATGATTTCCTCAAGAAGACTGTTACAGAGAGTGAAGATGGATGTAAAGTTTCAAACTTTTAAACAAATTCAATCGCTGTGTTTTTTGATTTTTGTTATTGTTAATTGATTTTTTTTTGGTATGTGAAACAGTGGTGAGTTTGGCGTTGATTTGCTCCTTTAGTAAGATGAGAGGATATTTAAAGTTGGGTGATTCTAAAGGAGATGATATTCCTGAAGATACCATCAAAGCTGTTGCTGCTACTCTTCGAACTTCTTCTGCTCTCAAAATCTCAGAAGATGGTGAGTCTTTTAAGCGTATGATAGAATCAAATTTATAGTGTGATTGGATATAGTTAACAATTGCTTTAGTTGATTTAAACGAAGTAGTGAAATCTTAGAAGAAAGATAGGTGTTTGAGAGTTTCAAATATAGGTGAATGGCCTGTGTAGTGCAATTTAAACTTAGTTTCATTGAGAAAAGTCTTTGCATGTGGAATTTACGAATTTGATAATATGTGGTGTTCAGATTGGAGAATTATGTTTTCTTACAGTTTATTGATCAATTTTGTTGGATTTGCTTAAACAGGGAAAAAGGTTGGTAGGAGTACTGAATTGTTGAAGCTGGAAGATTTGATTGAGCAACTTAATGCTAGGACAGTAGCTGCGTCACCTTTCTCCTATGATGTTAAAAGAGAAGATGTGGAATCCTTTTTCAGTCAGTATGGGAAGGTAAGCCACTATTGAATTATAAGTATTTTGCCATTGTTCAAAATTTATCACAAGTATTAACAGTTAGATTACCTGGTTATACAAGTTTGTGATATATGTATGTGTTTCCCTTACAGGTTAATAGTGTGAGGATGCCTCGTCATGTAGCAGAGTCGAGGATATTTTCTGGTGTTGCCTTGATTGAGTTCCCTACAGAAGAGGATGCCCAGAATGTTATGAAGCAGAGTTTGGTCTTTGCTGGTCAGGAGTTGGAGCTGAAACCAAAGTAATCATACTTGGACATGAAAACATGTCCTGTTTGCTGACTGTTTCTCATTTTTACAAGTCTTTCTATTGATTGTTTGGATGGGTTACTTAAAGGTGATATTTTCTTTTCAGGAAAGAGTTTGATAATGAAAGGGAGAAGGATGAAGTAAAATTTGCTAATTACCAACCTCAAAAGGGATCTGCAAATCAGAAGAATGGTTCCGATCACAAAAACAATTCTGATTATGAGCCAGAGTAGGGGTTTGACTGTTGCTATTAAATTTCTTGTCTTTTCTTTCTGATAGTTGTCTTGATCTGATTTTGGGTTTTTTTTTTTTAATGATATTATAGTTATCCCAAGGGTTTGATCATTTCATTCACCCTGAAGCGCTCAGCTGAAGAGGGTACCACGGAACAAAAAATTTCTGAGGAGACAACTGATAAAACAATGGATGAAAGTGAATCAAAGCCAGCAGATACTCCTGATGCTGATAAAGAAAACACTGATGAGGTTCAGGCCCAGGGAGCAGAGGATGAAGATGATGAGAAAGAAGAAAAGGGTGCTCTAGCTACCCATAAAGATAATAAAGATGTTGTCTTACGTGAAGATCTTAAGGCTGTTTTCGGAAAATTTGGTGATGTCAAGGTACTACATCAGTTTTACTTAGCTGTCTGTCTACATGAATCAGATTCAATATCTCATATAACTCACATCATTCTCATATAACATTATTTTTGGTTTATTACCCATTATTGATACTGATACCTTAATTCTTTTTATTGTGAAGTTTGTGGATTTCAAGATGGGATCTGAGACGGGTTACCTTAGGTTTGATGAACCTGAAGCATCCCAGAAAGCCCGTGCAGCAGCAGTATTAGCCAAAGAAGGTGGACTAGCTGTGAAGAATTTTATCGCTGTCCTAGAACCTGTTACCGGTAAAAGCACTTTTTCAATCCATCTTATCTTTTAACTAAACATTTGGTCTGCTTTAGTTAAATGGTTGCTTGTTTATAATGTTGTGCTGTCAGGCGAAGCTGAAAAGGAGTATTGGACTCTCCTTCGCAGCAAAGATAGGTTTGACAAGGGTGGCCGTGGAGGAAGGTGAGTTCATGTTTTGGTTCGGGTTTCTTTGGTATAAAATGGTTATGATTTGGTTTCAAATGAAGTTCTGTGTGGTTTATATAATAATATACTCGGTCATGGTCTATGCAGGGGAGGAAGAAGAGGAGGGAGATTCGGGCGTAAGAGGGGATCGGATTCCCCGGGTGGTCGCTGGAATAAAGCTCAGAAGGTGGAAGCATGAGAGCTTTCTTTGGACTTTGGCTCTCTTTAGCTCGTGACTGCTTCTGTTTTTAATATATTTCTAGTTGCAACTTTAATTTTATGTATACATCACAGTCAAAACCGTATCTCTCTACCTGTGACTCTTGTGATGTTATAACTAGAAGTAGCTGCTTGTTTAGCAAATTTTGGTTTAGTCATATTTGGTTTTGTTTTGTTTGCGCAAGAATTTAGCTTTACTACTAACTACGTTTTCTTTTTCTATCATGTGCCTTCATATGCGACATTTCTCTTTGACTCTTTCCTTAATTATTTTAAATCGATCTTAAGGTAATTTTGGGAAGCTTTCTAAAAGACAAACTATTATTAACTGCCAAAAGTATTCCTTAAAAATTCTACAACTGTATTATTAACTCACTGATAATATTAAATGGATTTTCTACTAGAAGTAGTTAAAATTAATTTTGAAAATCAAATAGTTTTGGTATTCTTGGTCTTCTCGTTTGACTTTGTACACATTGTTTTTAGGGTTTAATGCTGATTTTAGAATTAGCTGTTACTGGCAATTTCATGAGAGAACTGTTCTTTCATAGCTTCGAAAAACAAGAAAAAATGCTTGCTATTTGAATGTTGTTTAGAAGAGAAAAACTAAGACACAAAAATAAATAAATAAGAAAAATGAACTTTATGGGAGAGACTAGACTAAGCTAGATTCAGAGATTGAAATCAACGGCTGAGATCACTTTCCCTTTTTGTTTTGATCGATCTCTGATCTCTCTCTCTCTCTCTCTCTCTCACTTCGAATTCCGCCTCTCCATGTTTGAGTTTTGAATTCCTCTCTCTCTCTCTCTCGACTTCGATTTCGATTTGTGTTCTTCTTCTTCTTCGTCTGGATTCACAGCGTCTTAATTACTTTGATTAATCTGGATTTCGTGGATCTGCAAGTTGTGACCTTTACTCGTATGACCTTGTCTCCTTCTCTTATGCTCACATTTTGGTTAGTTTTCACGGAGACTTCTTCCTGATTTTTGAACCAACATCCCAAAATCTACTCTTTGAAGCTTCTCTTACTTTTTTTCGTCAAAAGGTTCGATTTTGTTCATAGCAAGTCCGAAGCTTTTTCTGGAGGTTTTTGTTTTGGGTTCTGAAACTAGTTCAAGCTTCTTATCTTAGGTTTTATGGATCCAATCTCATAATATAAAGCTGCCTTCTTCATTCGATTTTAGTTTCTGGGAATGTTTGCTCTCTTGCTGAGTTATCGTATATTTATGTTAAGCTAAAGCTGATAGTTTAGTCCGACTGTGTTTTTGATTTTATGGTTTATCTTTGTTTCAGATTGTAGCATTGTGCTTCGCTTATGATGATTTGTAAGTCATATCAAAGAAACCGACTTTGGGGTTTTTCATATCGCTTTCCTTGCTAACTATGAAGCGTGAGATGAAAGCTCCTAATACTCCACAAGAGAGTCTCCAAGTCAACCTGAAAGGAAAACAAGGGTACGCTCACTTCTCAGTTCCTTCTCTTTTCTTGGGTTTCAATGTTGAAGTTAGATTTCTTTTGGCACCAAATTTTGCATTCAACTAGGCATTCTCAGGTTAATAATGTTGCAAGCTCTTTGTGACATTTTCACAGGAGGACATCTGGCCCTGCAAGACGATCCACCAAAGGACAATGGACACCCGAAGAGGTTCGTTCAGTTCCTGTGTCTTGTTTGTTGTCTATCTGATTCTTCCATGCTTCATTTCATGTATCCCGGAACACTGGCTGAGCGTAATCAGTTGGCTCTCTCACACCCTATTGTTGCTTTGCACAGTTCCATTTAACTTGTTGTCATTAGCTAATGCACCTATTGAAGAATTTGTCTCTATGAAGTTTTCTGTTAGATTAATTCTGTTTTTCTGGATCAGGACGAAGTTTTGTGTAAAGCTGTTGAGCGTTTTCAAGGAAAGAACTGGAAGAAGATAGGTAAGTCGAATAGCAAACTCTGATTTCTTCTTGTTTCCCAGTTTATTTTTCCAGGGTATGTGAAGATCAAATCAAGAATATTTATTTTAGCTGCCATGTTTATTTGTAGTCTTTAGTTAGTATGGTGAAAGCAATGTGTGATTTTATTTGATTCACCTTTTCAGCTGAATGTTTTAAGGATCGGACTGATGTCCAGTGTCTTCATAGATGGCAAAAGGTCTTGAACCCAGAGCTTGTGAAAGGACCGTGGTCAAAAGAGGTGAGTTGGTGAATTGCTTTACTCAATTTGAGTCTTTTACACCTTAGCATCTGTAATGTGTTCCATGACATGTTATTTTTCCATATTTTTGAAGGAGGATAACACAATAATTGACCTGGTTGAAAAATATGGGCCAAAGAAATGGTCTACTATATCTCAGCATTTACCTGGGCGCATAGGAAAGCAATGTAGGGAAAGGTAATGCACATTCTCTGTACTTCTTTTCCGATAAAATGATATTTATATACATTGGGTGGTACTTCGACGCACATGAACAATATTTTGGCTGATGTAGGTGGCATAACCATCTTAACCCTGGGATTAATAAAAATGCTTGGACTCAAGAAGAGGAACTTACTCTTATTCGTGCGCATCAAATTTATGGGAATAAATGGGCAGAGCTTATGAAATTTTTGCCAGGAAGGTAAATATGTCTCTTCCATGGGTCCGAGTATAACAGCATAGGTGTAACATGTTCCTAAAAATTTGGTGGCTTCGTAGATGGAATAAAAAATTTGATGCTGATAATTGTGGTCTATCCTTCCTACTTTGGTGATTTGCTTATTTGTTCTTACCTTCCCATAGGTCAGATAATTCGATAAAAAATCACTGGAACAGCTCAGTTAAGAAGAAGTTGGATTCCTACTATGCATCAGGTCTTTTAGATCAGTGTCAAAGCTCGCCATTAATTGCCCTTCAGAACAAATCTATCGCTTCATCTTCCTCATGGATGCACAGCAGTGGAGATGAAGGTAATTCAAGGCCAGGGGTTGATGCTGAAGAATCAGAATGCAGCCAAGCTTCAACTGTTTTCTCACAATCAACAAACGATTTACAAGATGAGGTTAAACCTGGAAATGAGGAATATTACATCCCTGAATTTCATTCAGGAACAGAGCAGCAAATCTCAAACGCTGCATCTCATGCAGAACTGTACTACCCTTCCTTTGAAGATGTCAAAATTGTTGTCCCCGAAATATCTTGTGAGGGAGAATGCTCAAAGAAGATTCAGAATCGTAATTGTTCTCACGAGGTTAGCACTACCACAGCTGCTGAGGATCAATTGCAGGGTGTATCTAATGATGCTAAACAGGACCTCGATCTAGATTTATTGACCCATAACATGGACAACTATGGAAAAAATCAAGCACTTCAACAAGCTTTTCAAAGTTCAGTAAGATTAAGTGATCAACCTTCTTTGCCAAACTCGGACACAGATCCAGAAGCTCAAACTTTGATCACGGATGAGGAGTGTTGTAGGGTTCTTTTTCCAGATACCGTGAAAGATAGCAGTATATCTTCTGGTGAGCAAGGTCGGAATATGGTTGACCCTCAGAAGGGCAAAGGATCTCTTTGTTCTCAGGCTGCAGAAACCCAGGCTGATGAAACTGGGAAACTTCCAGCTTTGTCCTGGCATCCTTCAAGTTCTGAGGGCCTGGCGGGTCATAATTGTGTCCCTTTGTTAGATTCAGACTTGAAGGACTCACTTTTACTCTGTAATGATTCCAACGCTCCTATACAAGGCTGTCACCTTTTTGGAGCTACTGAATTAGAACGTAAAACTGATACAAATGACGGTTTCATCGACACTGATGGACATGTAACTTCCCATGGCAATGATGATAATGATGGCATCCCAGAACAACAGGGGCTGTCATATATTCCAAAGGATTCTTTGAAGCTAGTACCTCTGAATAGTTTTTCTTCTCCTTCTAGAGTGAACAAGATTTATTTTCCTATCGATGATAAGCCAGCTGAAAAAGACAAAGGAGCTCTTTGTTATGAACCTCCACGTTTTCCAAGTGCAGATATTCCTTTCTTCAGCTGTGATCTTGTACCATCAAATAGTGACTTACGGCAAGAGTACAGTCCCTTTGGTATCCGCCAGTTGATGATTTCTTCAATGAATTGTACAACTCCGTTAAGGTTATGGGATTCACCGTGTCACGATAGGAGCCCTGATGTCATGCTTAATGATGCTGCCAAAAGTTTTAGTGGTGCACCATCCATCTTAAAGAAGCGGCATCGAGACTTGCTTTCACCTGTGCTTGATAGAAGAAAAGACAAAAAGTTTAAAAGGGCTGCGACGACTTCCTCCTTGGCTAATGATTTTTCTCGCTTAGATGTAATGCTTGATGAAGGAGATGATTGCATGTCCTCTCGTCTGTCAGAATCTCCTGGAAATGAAAATAGATGTGCCTCCCCTTCCAAAGCCAAAGATAACAGAAATTCTGCATCAGGTCGGTCAGATCAAGAAATGATTCCTATAGATGAGGAACCAAAGGAAACCTTAGAGTCAGGTGGAGTGACTTCTATGCAAAATGAAAAGGGATGTAATGACGGTGGTGCTTCAGCTAAAAATGTAAGCCCGTCTTTGTCCTTGCATATTATCTGGTATCACTTATTAAACCCCAGTCATCTCATGCAATGTCTGGTATACATTTATCGAGTCTATTAGTGAATTTCTTGTTGCATAACACAACAATCTAGTTTGTTGAAATCTCTTCCTGTGAAATCGTATCAATCACATTTGCTCAAACACATTGCATCTAGTGCTAAATCTCCAATAACTTAACCTTATAAGCTTTAATCTCTAGATCTCTTGCTTGCCCTTGCACCAGGACCAAGAAAATTCTGGAAGTTTTGTTGAGATACGACTGTGTTCTCCTGGTATGACTCGATCTAGACCAGATAACAAAGTTAATACAAGTGCGAAAGATCTATCAAACCAGCACAAAAGATCATTAGGTGATATTCCAACTGAAGAAATCTCATCAGAACCTTCATGCACAGTGGACTCTATTCCTTTATCAGAAATTGATAAAACTAACACTACAGAGACTAGCTTTGATATTGAAAACTTCAACATGTAAGTTTTACTTTTCCTCTGTATGTGTTTGGTAGGTGATTTTGCTGTTGAATCATATTAGCTGGAAATTATCCTAAGGTTGTTTTGGTTCCACTCGTTTTCCAGATTTGATGGAACTCCGTTCAGAAAACTCCTTGATACCCCATCACCGTGGAAATCTCCTTTACTCTTTGGTACTTTCTTGCAAAGTCCAAAGTTGCCTCCAGAAATTACATTTGAGGTAAATATGAGTTGGAATAACTTTGAATAAAACTAGTTTCTGGATTTTCTACTTTTTGTTTTAGATTGAAGCGCCTGTTGACAGACGTATATTCTTTGTTGTTTTTCTTTTCTTTTCTGTCCAGGATATTGGGTGTTTTATGAGTCCCGGCGAGAGAAGTTATGATGCCATAGGACTGATGAAGCATTTGAGTGAACACTCAGCTACGGCATATGCAGATGCCTTGGAAGTTCTGGGTAATGATACACCTGAAACGATACTCAAGAAGAGACAGCTGAACAAGTCCATTCAAGGGAAAGAAAATCAGCACCAGCCTCATGATCAGCTTGGAAACCGATCCCAGGTTTCAGCTTCAACTTGCACATTATATATCAAGTCCTCGACTTAATTCACCTGGTCTAGCTTAATGTTGAAATTGGATCTTGAACTTGGTAGAGATAAGAGGAATAACAGTTTGAGTTTGAGTTTACAAATTGACTTAATTCACTGTGGAATGCAGGTGGAGTGTCGCACCTTAGACTTCAGCGATTGTGGGACACCAGGGAAAGCGACGGTACCCTCGGCTTCTCCGGGAGGCTACTCGAGCCCATCATCATACCTTTTGAAGAGTTGCAGATAGTGAAGGCTGGTTTTGTTCATAGAGCTCTGAAGGGACATTCATTCTCGCCTTCAATTTTTTGATCTCATATGTGTATGTCTTTTTAATTCCATCTTTGTCCAATTTTCTTGTTGCTAATTTTTTTTTAATGTGTAGATCTCACAACTCTGGACATGATACAATTGATTAAATAGCGGAAAAGTAACTTGTTCTCAAGAAATTAACTTTGAACTCCAAAAGTTTTAAGAATTTTTCACAATAAGGATTCGTAAAACCAATAAAAAACCATCCAAGTTTTTTAGTATAACATCAAAGTTTATAATTTGATATCGTGGAGACACAGATTCTCTTCTTCTTTGGGGCTAGGGGAGTAGTTTATAGTAATAGTCCTTTATGATGCGATTAATGTTGATTTAAAGGTTATTGTACCATCAAAATGTATTGTTAGAAACCCAAGATTCCGACAATAACCAATGTAAACGATCAAAACCGACCATGGACTGCTCAAAAGACAGAACCAAACCCAATCTTGATGATCCACTGTATGTGTATCTACAACCGCAACACTCCTAACCGCTCTGATTTATCTTCCGGATCCAAATCTTCTCATGATCTGTCCATAAACAACATCAGCAGAAAGCAGAGACATGAAATGAACCCGAGAATGACCGAGAGCACAATTTGGTGAGCCCAATCTCTGAAGCAATCATCTTTGGAGGTTTGCATAAGTGTCATACCAAATTCTTTTTCTCAAGAATCAAGATCTTTGCCGGCTTGAAAGAGTATGAGTTACATTCGGCACTTCATTGTAAAAATCGGGTTCGTCTTCTTCATCAGATGATAACAAAGATGGTCCCATCCATGCTTTAAACCCCTCGTTCACTCGTCTTTCAACGTCTGGTGTGAATTCCAAAGGATTAGCTTCAAGCATCTCCAAGCCCTGATCATTTCTGTTCCCAAACTCTCCTTCGTCAATAGTTAAAGCAGCTCTTCTTCTTAGGGAGAAAGCAGTTCCAGCATACAAGATTACCAAACCCCATGAAGAAATCTCGTAGCACCAAAACAAAGGCACAGAACAGCTGCTTCCTAGTGTCAGGAGGCTTGAGCCGAGAAATATAGCAAGTAGACCATAGATGATAGCAAAGACAACATTCAGAATTGACAGACAACGGACCCCACCTGTGAATTTATTGGACATGATAAAGAAGGTCAATAACCTATTTGAGGTCCAAGCTTAGCGATAGGAAACTCTGAAGAGCCCAGATTCTCAAAGGTAGAAACATTGTAATTACTAGCAGATGAAATAGAATTATACATAAAATTTTATAAAATAAAGTCTGGCACTGAATGAATGAATCTATTACACGAATGCATGGAATATACAAAACTCAAATATGGAAAGCTATTAAAGAGAGAAGAGAGTATACCTCTTCTTGAAGCACAGTAGTTATTTTCAACTACTTTTAAAAACCCATGACGGTGAGGAGCAGAATAAGCCACAAAAATTCCTGCAGTATTGCAACAAAATAGCGAGAATATAAGAAGAAGACATACCACACCTTTATGAAAAGATGAACAAAAGAGAACACAAATGAGAAATTGTAGAGAGGTATAGTCACTCAGGATAATAAAGCATTTAAAAACGTTTCATTGTTGTGGGAGTTAATTCTTGAAGGACAGAACGAAAAGAGATAATAGATGGGACTCGACTCCAAAAGTTCAATTTACAAGTAAAATAAAATTCTGGTGGTAAACAAAGCTGGCTCAACTTTGATACATCTCTCTTATCATTCAAACTGAAAAGTAAGAATCCTCAAAACTTAGAGAATTAGAACTTAGAAGGGCTGCCATGTGGAGACAGAAAGCTATAAAGGACATAAATCAGATCCACCAAGTTTCTTCCATATAAATTCAAATTCCAACAAAATCTAGCAGAGGTCAGAGGAATTAACTAGATTTAGCAAAGTCCACAGTTTGCTCTATGGCTAAAACCTCTAAACCCCAATAAACCTGAACCATCACAGAACTAGCCCTGTCTTTATATAGTGGCTTCAATCAAAAAAGATGATTTTTAGGACTAAACCTAACAACAACCATTCAGATTTTGAGGACACATCAATCTATCAACCCTCTGGCAATATTTTACCTCACCAATAATCGAAAAAGTCAGAAGCCATTTGCCAGAAATGTGCCAGGCATCAAGAGATATCTACCGTAAAAGCCACTCAGAACTGAGCATCATCGAATGACATCAGAGAACAAAACACAAATGCAAGCCCAGCTCTGGAGATATGAAAGAACAAAGAACAAAATGTAGAGACTTGACGCTCACCTGCTACAAGATAAACAGATGATACAAGGAAGATTATGGTCGAGGGAACGAAAACGACCATCCAGTAATAATCAACAGTTTCTTGATCCGTCAAGTAAAAAGCACCAGGAAACAGATCGGAGTCACGAGCTTTGCCATAGATAGGCAAAGGTTGTAGCTTCACGTCGCTGCAAAATGGTCTCTTTAGAACATTCGAAGGAAATACAATTTTCAAGCTGACGATCGTGCAAGTGAAGATGACAAAGCTAAGTAAGGCCACGATCGACATTAATGTCGGCCTCTGAAGCTTAATCCAGGCTCTATCTTCTTCCCTAAGGCTCTCGTACTCTTGCTTTGGCATAAACGCTTGACGCAACGCGTCTCCGATGATCGCCATTGAAAGAAGCAATAAAAAAAAACCCTAATCCACAATCGAATTAGACCCTTTTCACCAGACTGATTTCAGTAATTCACGAAGAAATCAAAAATAGGGTTTTTCGAAGTTTATCAGAAGCCCTAGATAGATCAATGAACTCCGAATTGGGAAATGAGGAAGTAGAATTGAGAAGGTGACACAGAAACAATTAGGCGCGTGTAAAGGGTACGTGCTTTGATAACTTCTGTATAATTACAGATTGACCCCAATAGTTTGTTGAAGTTAGAATTTATCCCTATTTCCCGCTCAATTATATCGTAATCATAGAATTAGAATATGCTTAGCTTAGAGTCCTGATTATTTCAACTGATGAAGTTAGAGCATCAGCAGTGGCAAAACCATGAGGATAGATGTTAATAATAGATTTATTATAAAATTTATTGAAGAGAGAGGAGGAGAATTGGCAGGCGGAGAGAGAGAGAGAGGAGAGATATAGAGAGAGATTTCTTTTCCACCACTCAAATCTTGCCACATGGGCTTTACACCCGATGCATACAACTTGCAACTTAACACCCGTTTCTCATTTCTACACACTCAATTCTAATATTTTAGGTTTTTTTATTACTCACACCCGGGCAAATGTGTTGCCACTGCGCATGGTCTTAGAATTAACACTCCTGTATATAATTTTTTTTTTTATAAAACTCAATTATTTATGCAAGTAGATGAATACATCTAACATAGAAAGTGATAGTCTAATGTGTAGCAAGTCGGTTTAGGTTTGTATCACACCAATCACTAAATAAGACAAAATGTTTTTTTTATGATAGAATTTTGTAAGATGTGGATTTTTTTATGATAGAATTTTTCAAGTGATAATTCATATTTAATTTTATATGTGTACACTCGTAATCGCTGGTTAAGTTTGTTTTGTAAATTTTTTACATCGGTCATTGAAAAACAAACAGTGAGAATCGACCAATCAGCACTTACGATAAGGATTTTAGTTTCAAACTGTAATGTTTCATCTAAATGACTTAAATCTAATTTAAATAATTAGATTTGGATCACATTATTTAGCACCCAAAAAAAAAAAGCAAAAGAAAGAAAAAGAGATAACTAACATTTACCGTTAATGAAACGATGACCGTCGGATTTATTGGTGGGTCAAACCAACGGCCCGATGAAAAGCAATGACCTGAATTGGTGTAACTATCCAAACACAACGAGATGAACACGTGGCAATCCTTTAGTGGACCTTTTTCCAAAAGATATTCGACTATTTGTTTTTCGTTTTTCCTTTTTTGCTTATTTCGTGGAAAATAAAAATGATCTGATCATCTGAAGAACAGGAGGAAATATATATTTAAAAAATAACATTCAGAATTAATAATAGGAAAAAAAAGATTTCTACTAGAAAGAGAGAGAGAGAGAAGGGCGTGAATTCCTGAGCAAGAGATTCTTCGCCGGAGTAATCTCTTTGCGTGATCTTACGGCTGCTTAATTCTTCTTCGCCTGATTAAAGCTTATTTGTCTCTCTCTTTCTATCGGAGGTTAATTTTTTCTGTTTGGGGGTCAAAGCAAAGATGGTGAACGCTATGGTGGAGAGAGCGACGAGCGAGATGCTGATCGGACCTGATTGGGCTATGAATCTCGAGATCTGTGATATGCTCAATAGCGATCCAGCGTATGTTGCCCTCTGCTTCATCCGATTTTAGATTTTATTAATTCCTTCTCTCTCTGTCTTCCTTTTGTTTTCTATACTTCTCGATTAGTCTCCTGAAAACTATTGAAACTCTCTATTCGGATTTGGATTTGTGCTTGGTCTTTTGGTTCAGTGGGAGAGCTAACACTAAGATTGAAATCAAATTGCGTGTTTTTTTTTTTACCGAAGTTGGATATTTCCATGTTTCCTAGGACCAATTGGAATACTTGTGGCCTACTGTTTGCTCAATTTTGGCCTAGGTTCAAGAAAAACAGATAATTTTTATTAGGGCTCTAGTGTTTTTGTTTCTGTTTATGCGTCTTTGGGATTAGAGTTGCTGCAGTAGTTGTGGAACAAAAGTTACTCATCTTTCATAGGGCTTTATTGTAAAGGCTGGGAAGTGATTTCCTTTTTATGCTTTGTGCTTGGGAGAAGGATATTTCAGTGTTTATACTACTAATTGGACCAATCCTATGTGATGTCTCAAACCGGTTACTGTTTTGCAGGCAAGCAAAAGATGTTGTGAAAGGCATTAAAAAACGGATTGGTAGTAGGAATCCAAAAGCTCAACTTCTTGCCTTAACTGTGAGCTCCTAGATAACTGTCTCCTTTTTATTTTCCTTTATCGTTACTTCATTGAGATAACCACTGTTGTTTCTGTAACTGTACATTTAGATAGCTTGTTTCTTTAGTTACGCATCTAGCTTCAATTTCCAATGCTGTTGGCAGTCGTCTCTTTATCAGTGGAACTTGACATGAACAGAGATTATATGACTTACAAGTTTCCTAACAAGAATGATATCCTTATACATTATTTTCACATAACTTCATCTTTCTCTTTTGTTTTGCGATGATAGTATATTCACTCATCATGCATTTGTTATGTTCTAGCTGCTTGAGACAATAGTGAAGAACTGTGGTGACATGGTTCATATGCATGTGGCTGAGAAGGGTGTTATTCATGAAATGGTCCGGATAGTTAAGAAGAAGGTAAGGGTTCTTCCGAATTGATCTTGTTGGGAATAATTAACTCTCTCTTTCTCTCTCCCTCCCTCTGCCTCTCTAATCCAAATTGGCCTGATGCATATAGCCGGACTTCCATGTCAAAGAGAAGATCCTGGTCCTTATCGATACATGGCAAGAGGCCTTTGGTGGCCCTAGGGCAAGATATCCACAATACTATGCAGGATACCAGGAATTGTTGGTATGTCTACATAAATTGTCGTTTGATATACTTTTTTGGGTTTCATTTTTTTCCTTCAGTAGAGTATTGTTTCTGATTCTGGGTGTCCAGATGTCTCATACTGAAGTTTTATTATGTCTCATAATGAATTCTTCTTAGATCCTTTTGTGAGTTCTGTTAGAAAATCTTCCACTACTCTTACCTAACCACTAGTGCTGACTCATGTCTCTTCCAGCGTGCTGGGGCTGTTTTCCCTCAGAGATCAGAGAGATCAGCTCCTGTGTTCACACCTCCACAAACACAGCCTTTGACGTCTTACCCTCCAAATCTTCGTAACGCTGGACCTGGTAATGATGTGCCTGAACCTTCAGCAGAGCCAGAATTTCCGACCCTAAGGTAGATATCTTCAGTTGCAACGGTGAAGTTTTTAAGTTCATAAATTTTTAACAAAAGCATAGAATATTTTGTTGGAAAAATTTCAATGTCCTTGCGTTATCTGACAAATTTTTGTAAGATACGTTTAGCTACTTTTTGTTCAGTTGAAATGTAATAGCGAAAAGGAACCCTATATATAGGATGAATCGAAGTAAAGAGGTGATTAGAATCAAGAAAATAATTACAATTAAGCAACAGCCTTTTAGTATTTGCTCAATGCACGCATTTGTAGTAATGGAGTTTCAATTTTTTTCTTGTAAGACTTAATACGAATGTTCGCTCAGGTCTGCTAGTTTTAACTTTGTGTCTGTTTGCTTGCTTTATTTAGGACGTAAATGTATGCCTTTGTTGCTCAGGATTTATTGCTTCTCAAAATTTTATTCTGCTGTATGTCAAATTCTTTTTCAGTTTGTCGGAGATTCAAAATGCAAAAGGTATCATGGATGTGCTTGCGGAAATGCTGAGTGCATTAGAGCCCGGAAACAAGGAGGTAACACGATTTAGTTGCAGAGTGTTTTCACTACCTGTTTGCAAGTGTTGGCTATAGTCCAAAACATACTAAATAATGATCATTCTTCTCTTTTTTGGATTTATTCAGGATCTCAAACAAGAGGTGATGGTGGATCTGGTGGAGCAGTGTCGTACATACAAACAAAGAGTGGTACACCTCGTCAACTCGACTTCGTAAGAGCTCTTCATTTTCCTCTTCGGTTCCATTTGGATAACTCTTTCATGTCTCATATAAGTTATATGGCTTGGAGTGCGATAAGATCTCTTTTTATATTCTCATCTTCTAATATGCATACATAGTACCGATTCAGCAGGGAATAATTGTTTTTTATACATGGGTGTATAACACCAAACAATGTAATGTGTGTGAACTTCCATGGTAATTCAATTGATCTTTGAAGAGGCACAGATGGTGTGTATTTAGTGGCCCAAATACTCCAGATCTACTTAAGTATATAAAGTAACCATAGTTTATTCTTCTATTTAACTTTTGACCATGGGTTATAGCTGGTTAGGCTCTGTGTATTATATTGACAGCATAGAGAGATTGGGGTAGTATTCATGTTTTGTGTGGGTTTGGGTTTATTATGGAAGAGGATGGGGGAGAGAACTTCATTAAGAATGATCTGAAATCCGTACTTGTCTGAGTTAATGCTGCTACTTACTTTACGTTTCAAATACTATCACGTGGAATAATCCAGACGATGAGAATTGCTATTATGCTTCAGACCTTATGTTTCTTTGTACTCTTCTTACCTCGCAACTTTGTTTTTCAGGGACGAGTCTTTGTTATGTCAAGGTCTGGCTTTGAATGATGACTTGCAGCGTGTCTTAACCAATTATGAAGCAATCGCTTCTGGATTACCTGGAACTTCTGCTCAGATCGAGAAGCCCAAGTCCGAGACAGGAAAATCCCTTGTTGATGTTGATGGTCCACTTATTGATACCGGGGACAGCAGTAATCAGGCGAACGGGTACGTTAGACCAAACTTGACAGTTATGCACCCAAGAATGTTGGATAAAATCACCTATTTTTGGATATGGGTTACCAATCTTAGCTGCAAGCTTGAGCCCGATATATGGCGTACTCGTCAAAATTATTACAATCTAGGATGTGAAAACGACAAGTTACTTATGAATTTGGGAGTAACTTTATAATCATTTTAATATAAACGGTGTTGATTTGTCTCTTAACTTACCAAGAAAGAACTGGGGTTTCGGGCCAAGTGACCTGGTAAAAGTTTTTTTTTGTCTTATTACATAGCTATTGATTTATACTATGTCCAACGTTTTCACAGAGCTACATCAAGTTCTGGTAACGGGGTTCTAAATCAGTTGGCCCTCCCTGCACCACCTGTAACTAATGGTTCAGCCAATTCCAAAATAGACCTCCTTAGTGGCGATGATCTTGCCCTTGTTCCTGTTGGACCTCCTCAGCCAGCAAGTCCGGTTGCATCAGATCAAAATGCGCTTGCCCTTATTGATATGTTCTCAGACAATACTAATAATCCAAGTCCTGCAACTGCACCAACTGGCAATCCAGCCCAGAGTATTCCTTTGAATCCTCAAGGGCACCAACAACCAAATAGTCAAGCTGGAGAAGCTGGCTTACAACCATCCAATGGATCTGCGTCTCAAATGGGTTATTCGCAGTTTGAGCAGCCATCATACGGTCAAGGAGTATCTTCTCCCTGGAGCAGTCAGCCTGCACAGCAACCACTCCAGCCATCTTATGGTAATATATATGGACGTTCCCAGTTTTTGTTTTTCAGTTTAAATCACAAACCTCCACAAATCATTCTTTTGGATTCAGAAGAATCTGCTTCAAGTGTGTCTCATGTCTAATCATTAATTGTTCTGTTTTTATGGTAATCTCGTGATGGGAAGAAGGTGCCCAAGACAGTATGGCATTTCCACCTCCCCCATGGGAAGCTCAGCTCCAAGACTTCAGTCCCTCTGCGGAGTCAGGAAGTCCGTTTTCTCCTGGAATGCATCCAACACAGACCCCCTTCACACATGCTCAACCATTTAACAACAACAATCCATATCCTCAAATTCCCCAAACCGGGCCACCAGTCAACAACAACAGTCCATATGCTCAAATGCCCCAAACAGGTCAAGCAGTTAACAACAACAGTCCATATCCTCAAATGCCACAAAACGGTATGTACATGCCAAACCAACCAAATCAGGTTCTTGGGTCAGGCTATCCACCTCAGCAACAACAGCAGCAGCAGATGATGATGGCTCAGTACTATGCCCAACAGCAACAGCTACAGCAACAACAACAGCAACAGGCGTATGGAAACCAGATGGGAGGATACGGATATGGCTATAATCAACAGCAACAAGGAAGCAGCCCATATCTGGACCAGCAAATGTACGGATTATCCATGAGAGATCAGACATCGCATCAGGTACCATCATCATCATCTACCACATCTTATCTGCCTCCAATGAAACCTAAGAATAAACCAGAGGACAAGCTATTTGGGGATCTTGTCGACATCTCCAAATTCAAGCCTACAAAGCCGACTTCCGGAAGAGCTGGAACCATGTGAAAAATCCTCCATCCATCCATCATTTATCAGTATTCATCTCCTCTGTCTTTCTCAGCTAACTCTCTTTCTTCTGTTCGTTAAGCTTTTTTCATCATTGATTTTATTACCCTCTTGGGAGATACATAGATATACATATATGTTATGTTCTTCCTTATAATTTACCGTTGGTTATATGACCGGTAATGGGATTTGTATATTTCTTGTAGAGAAAAGAAAACTGGAAAATCTTTTGTTGAGAACTCAGCGAGTTGGGGGTTTGTCTCGAGATTCTATTTTAGGACCTTTTAATCTCATTTGTGTTTTCAGACCTTTTATTTGGTATATGACCATTGGCAATAAAGTTTGATATCGATTGGAGAGTTATGGTTCTTAAGAGTTACAAAAGGATATTTTATGTTCTTTGTATATGAATGTAACTCTTCTATCTTTGTCAAAATGTCAAAACTATGCTTGCACTGTATAATCTCACTCTGAACGAAGAGAGGGAACTAGATATTTGTCAACAATAAAAGTTAAAAAAAACTATATGGAAAGGATTACGAAAAATTGAGAAAGACAAATCATAACACGACACAGTTGAATTTGTATCTGTGGAGTGGATCGTGTACACGTACACAATCTTACGTATATCCAACAACATTAGAGTGTGACTAACAATAAAGTCAATATGTCCGAGTGGTTAAGGAGATTGACTCGAAATCAATTGGGCTTTGCCCGCGCAGGTTCGAATCCTGCTGTTGACGATTCTTTTTTTTGCAGTCAATCGATTCTTCTCAGATATCTCTTCAGAAGTTTTTTAATATTTTAAAAGGAAAAAATCTCAAAATACATTTAAACATAGGGAAAAAAATCTGTGTTACAATTAAAAATTAAAAATAGTAGAGATTCACTACTTTCTTTTTTCCCACAATCTTCAATTGAAATAGTAGAGATTCACTAGTGTTTTATTTTGAAGTTTTTACCACAAAGCTCAACATTTTCTCTAATAAATTTCCGAAGATTGCTGAAAAATGTGAAAAAAAAAAAAAAAAGGAGGAAAATAATAAACAAGTCGGCAGCAAGATACGATAAATTGTTATTTAACACAAAATAATAATACGTTTCGTTTGGGGTTTGCCACGTAACTAGTTACCGCCACACGTTCTCTTCTTCTTCTCTGCCTTGTTCACAGAGTTTGTTCAATTTCACATTCTTTTGCATATTTTTCTTCTTCTCATTCTGAATCCTATCTTCAATTATGGAGATACGGAGCTTGATTGTTTCTTTGAACCCTAATTTCTCTTCCTTGGAGCTCTCTCGCCCTGTATCTCCTCTCACTCGCTCACTCGTTCCCTTCCGATCGACTAAACTAGTTCCCCGCTCCATTTCTAGGGTTTCGGCGTCGATCTCCACTCCGTCCTCTGACACTGACAAGATCTCCGTGAAACCTGTTTACGTCCCGACGCCTCCCAATCGTGAGCTCCGGACTCCTCACAGTGGGTAAATTGATCCATTCCATTCTATTTCTCTTATCTTTTTTTGTTTATTAAATAGCTCCAATTTTGTGTTTTGCGCATTAAAAAAGTTGGAAGATTTATGAAAACTGCAATTTAGAGCTGTTCATCAGAGAGTTTTGTTTCATGGTTAATGCAGATACCATTTCGATGGAACAGCTAGGAAGTTCTTCGAGGGATGGTATTTCAGGGTTTCAATTCCAGAGAAGAGGGAGAGTTTTTGCTTTATGTATTCTGTGGAAAATCCTGCATTTCGCCAGAAATTGTCACCATTGGAAGTGGCTCTTTATGGACCTAGATTCACTGGTGTCGGAGCTCAGATTCTTGGCGCTAATGATAAATATTTATGCCAATATACACAAGAGTCTCAAAACTTCTGGGGAGGTAACTTCTTCATCTTTAAAAATGCTGTGTCATAACAATAAGAAGTCAAATCTGAGTCTTGTTTCTACTTCTACTACTTATGTTCGTTATTGATGTGAAAGATTTTAACTCTTATCTGAATTTTGTTATAGTTTGGTTCTGGTGCTTTCTCTACATGAATTAGTTTATATGACTTTTAAAGATTCCTCACCTAAACTCTTTACTCATGCATAGATCGACATGAGCTAGTTTTGGGGAATACTTTTAGTGCTGTGCCTGGCGCAAAGTCTCCAAACACGGAGGTGCCACCAGAGGTAGATATAAAAAATCGCTGTTTTGACTCCTCCCTCGTTGGTTACTCTGTTATGTGTTAGATATCTTTCCGATTATATATCCGGCCCCTCACTATATACTCAGTGATTTTGATGAGTATAGGCATGATAGTGTTCTACTTCTACTTGTAGGAAATCTCAAGTTTTTATTACTCTTACTATTCTCTTGAATTTTGATTTGTAAAGCATGGCGTTTTACTGTAGGAATTTAACAGAAGGGTGTCCGAAGGGTTCCAAGCTACCCCATTTTGGCATCAAGGTCACATTTTCGATGATGGCCGGTATTTATCTGATTCTATGCATAACCAGAATTAACTATATTATAAATATTGGATATTGAGTATATTTGTTGAAAACTTCTTGACTTGTTTTGGCAGGACTGACTATGCGGAAACTGTGAAATCTGCTCGTTGGGAGTATAGTACTCGTCCTGTTTACGGTTGGGGTGATGTTGGGGCTAAACAGAAGTCTACTGCAGGCTGGCCTGCAGCTTTTCCTGTATTTGAGCCTCATTGGCAGATATGCATGGCAGGAGGCCTTTCCACAGGTGTGAGCTTTGCTTGATTGACTTAAGTCAGTAAAAAAGACTGTTATGTCTACTTGCCTAGTACTGCAGAAATTAAGAAAGAAATCATCCACTTACTTAATTTTCCTCTTTTTATCAGCAGAAACTGCTATTTTAATTCTTATGATTTATCTCTTAAATTTGCAGGGTGGATAGAATGGGGCGGTGAAAGGTTTGAGTTTCGGGATGCACCTTCTTATTCAGAGAAGAATTGGGGTGGGGGCTTCCCAAGAAAATGGTTTTGGGTAAAAAAATTCATCCTTTTGCTACATTTTCTTGTTGCAGACTTTAGGCATCTAGTTGAACCTGTGTATACACCACCCACATGTAGTACACTTGTTTGATAGCTTTATTTGTCAATGTCTCTTTACAGGTCCAGTGTAATGTCTTTGAAGGGGCAAGTGGAGAAGTTGCTTTAACCGCAGGTGGCGGGTTGAGGCAGTTGCCTGGATTGAGTGAGACTTATGAAAATGCTGCACTGGTATGCACTAATGAGATCGTCTTAAGTAATGACAGTAAATATACTAATGTTAGAAGGCAGATAGTTTACAAAATCTCTGGGCCCTTGTAAATGTGCAGGTTTGTGTACACTATGATGGAAAATTGTACGAGTTTGTTCCGTGGAATGGTGTTGTTAAGTGGGAAATGTCTCCCTGGGGTTATTGGTATATAACTGCAGAAAATGAGACCCATATGGTAAATTTGTTTTTCATCCTCAGATTCATTCAGTTTCACTTTTGTCATCATCGTTACCTTATGGCTACATTCCGACACCCGATGAATGTCTTATGGCAGGTGGAACTAGAGGCAAGAACAAATGAAGCGGGTACACCTCTGCGTGCTCCTACCACAGAAGTTGGGCTAGCAACTGCTTGCAGAGATAGTTGTTACGGTGAGTTGAAGTTGCAGATATGGGAACGGCTATATGATGGAAGTAAAGGCAAGGTATGTATGCAAATGTGATGCAATCCCTGTAGTTAAAGTCGTAGCTAGTCCCAAGGCAGTTAAAGAAGATTATGAACGTTGGTTATGGTTAACAATGATTCAGGTGATATTAGAGACAAAGAGCTCAATGGCAGCGGTGGAGATAGGAGGAGGACCGTGGTTTGGGACATGGAAAGGAGATACAAGCAACACCCCCGAGCTACTCAAACAGGCTCTTCAGGTCCCATTGGATCTTGAAAGCGCCTTAGGTTTGGTCCCTTTTTTCAAGCCACCGGGTCTGTAACATTGATGAGTGTTTTGTTTGTTGATAGAGAGTCATGTGATGATAAATCAAGCCTGAGTTATGTCATTGCTAGCTTCACTAATCTGTATGACTTTAGTTCGTTCGGGCCTTGTGGTAAATTATACGGGCCAGTGTAAAGTCTAGTTCAATAAAGCCCTGGGCCGCATAAGTTCAATTACACTTCAAATTGTATCAAAATTTCATTTTTTAGTTTTTAGGTGTTTCTTTTTTTTTTTTGTTTCTCCACTCATTGTTCCTAGGTAGAAACCACGATCTATAATGGATTGGTAATGATATAGGTTCGACTAGTTAGATATTGTATAAGTATGAGTGGGAGGCAAAAAGGAGAAAAGAAGAAGTTCCTTAATATCGGCTCACTTTGTCTTAGCATCATCACAAATGCACTCTCTGGTTCCCACAAACTTACTTTTTTTCTTCCTCACATTAATAAACCCTTCTTTCCGTTACACTCATATATATGATATAAACATTATCTCATTAGTCATTAGTCATTACCAATATATAAATTTATTTTGGTAAGTTTTTTCCCTAATAAAGAGTTAAGATCTATATATGAACTTAAAGCAAGCAATTATTTTCTTTTCCAACAAAGCTTCAACTTAGGCAATAATAAGGAGTTTAGGACAAATGGCAAACACATCATTTTGTTTTATTTATTTTTAAACCCGCGAAACCCATTTGATGCAATCGAAAGAAAACAAAGTAAAGGCAAAGTAAATAGTTAACTTATTATTTTTTGTCTACTTGTGAGCTTCTATCTCTATTTTATTTTATTTTTCTCATGTTGAAGTGTGAAATGAGAATATGAGTTGGAGTTATGTTTTAAAACTTATTAATTCATGAGTTACGTGAATGATCTTAATAGAGTTGATGATGATTTTACACGAGTGAGTTCTAATGGATCATGAATTATCTCCTAGACTAAAAAAGTTTATATATGTTATAAATATACATTAAAACCTTTATTAAAGAAAGAAAAACTTGACCAAACTGTATTTTATAATGTTTCTTTATGTATTAGCTATTATAATTAAAAAAAAAAAAGTAATTTACTTTCCGTAGATATGTAAGAAATTAAATAAATAAAAAGAGGGAATCAATTTTCATATATAGCCAAAGTCACATAGTGATTCTTCTCCAATCAAATCTCTATCAACAATGACAACTTTGCACAAAACCCTCTTCACACAAAATTCTACTACTTTAGATCAACGTAAGTTCTTTTTTCTTTCCCCTTAATTAATTTCGTTAATCGGTCAAATTAATAGTGGATGTGTGATTTTGTCAGTGATGATGTGCCATACGGGAAGAGATAATTCATGGAAAAAACTAGAGAACATAGACGAAGAAGGTCCAGCGGCGGTGGCACGTGAAGTGAAGACGGCGTTACCACCGGAGACGCCAACGGAGACGATGGAGTTTTTGGGGAGATCATGGAGCATTTCCGCTGTCGAACTCACAAGAGCTTTCTTCAACAATTCCACTGCCGACACCAACTCTTTTCTTCTATCTACTATTGTTAACACCAACAAAGAAGACAGAGAAGATGAAGAAGATTCTACTTCCATGGCTTCTTCTCGTGACCTTGTAAGTCACCTCTTCCTACATATTTCTAAACCTGTCAGCTGGTATGGAATTATGAACAATCTTTTTTTAGCTATGAAAAATTCTACTAGATGGCAACATTTGTATAAATCTTGTATAAACATAATTTTTTATCTAGTATCGGCTAATAGCAGTTTAACAAAATTGTTATCTACTTAATCAAAAATATAAATTTTGCTATTCAGCATATTTTCCCTTGTTTTTTATTACACGACCGCACAAGTTTATTGTTAATTTGTTTTTGGTTAAAAGTAACTAAACTTTGCGCATGAAAACTTTTTATGTGAGGTTTATCTATTTTTTTTTGGTTGTTGTTGACTTCTTGTTGAGTGTTAGTAAAGAACCAAATCGATTTTACCTAAAGCGTAACTTTTGTTGTAGTTTTTATTACTTGAATATTAAATTTACACTTCATTAACAATGCTGACAAGAAAAAGAAAAAATATTACAATTCTGAATCCATTTTTCAGCTGCTGCCACATATGGGAAATAAGACCAGCCCTCCAATAACTCCAAGGACCGGCAGAGAAATGAAGGTAAATGATCTATTAAACCGGGTTTTTCCGGTTTATCTTTATCTCCCAAATCAATCATATCTTTATTAAAAGGAGTTAAAAGGAGTCGACGTAAAGAATGGAAAAAGCGGGTTGGTTTTGGAACTTTTGCTAGATTAAAAAAAATTAACCGAGAGAAAAGAGAAGGCATTATAATTGTCATGATGAATTCATGCAATTGTAAATTCAATCCATTTCCTTTTCTTTTTGAAATAATTAAAAAGGTAACAAAGTGAGTATGTGCAATGAGCGGATATTCTGATTTGGTTCACTTTTTTTTTTCTTCGAGACTGAGAAAAAAAAGTGTCAACTAGACAAGTGATATCATGAATTCAAACATATAAGCAAATATTAATGAAAAATTTATATGCAAGTGTTATATGAATGATGCAGCATTTGTACAAGAGCATGATAAGAGGAAGAACAATGGGAAGAAGATTAAAGGATCAGAAGGAGAAGAAGAAACAAGAGACCCGAACTCGCAACGCTGAGATTCACGCCGCGGTCTCTGTCGCAGGAGTAGCTGCGGTTGTAGCCGCAACCGCAGCAACTAACGCTATAGCGGCTGCAGAGCATGCGGTTGAATCAACCACCGTTGCAGCTGCGGTGGCGTCTGCAGCTGCTCTTATCGCTTCACATTGCATCGAGATAGCGGGAGAGATAGGGGCGGGTTATAACCAGATTGCCACGGCTGTTAGCTCCGCGACCAACGCCAGGACTAACGGAGACGTTATGGCTTTAACGGCAAGTGCTGCTACAGGTAGTATTTCTTGTTAGCTCGCATAATCTAATGCGGAATTTTTGAAATGATACCCCATATGTGATTTTGAGGTTTTGTTGAGAGATTTTAGCGTTGCGAGGAGCTGCGATTCTAAGGTCAAGAATGGAAAGGAATAACGAGAACAAAGCAATGTTATATGCAACAAAGGAGCACGTAGAATTGGAAGAGAGAAATGTATTTGGAGCTATGACTTTTGTGTCTAGAGGAGAAGAGCTTCTCAAACGCACCCGCAAAGGTAACTTGTGATCCAAGAAAACCATTTTGATCATGTGATAAATCTATCAAAGTTAAATTCCGGAGAATATTTGGTGACAGGGGATCTTCATTGGAAGCAAGTATCTTTTAACATCAATTCAAATTGGCAAGTAAGTTTTTTTTTGGGAACAACTTTCATAAAAAATTGAAATATAAAGACATTTGATGGTCCTCATAAGGCTATTGATTTTGAAATAGGTGGTTCTTAAAATGAAGAGCAAACATGTGGGTGGAACTTTCACAAAGACGAAGAAATGTAAGCTAATATGAAACCAGTTTCTAGCGAATTAGTGAATACCAAAGTTTATCATCTTACCTTCTATAAACCAACATTCTCTTGGCGGGTTTTTCGATTTCAGGCGTTGTCAATGGAGTGTGCCGAGATATACCCGAATGGGCACATAGAGGACGAGCAGAAAAAATGGTGGAGCGAAGAGCCTACTTTGGGGTGAAAACAGTGGAAAGGGTGATTGAATTCGAATGTGGAAACAAAAGAGAGAAGCAAATGTGGATAGAGGGGATTCAACAGCTGCTTAACTCACTTGAAATCGGTTCTAGTGTTCACTGGAAACATTAGGGTTTGGATCAACTTGAAACACTATTTCACATTTGAACATCATGTGATATGAAGATTGAACTTGTCGGTTTCACGTGCGTGTGTTTAAAAAATTATGTTTGTGTCTGGTGGTAATATTTTCGATATCTGTATTTTCTTGTGTATCAAGTTACTTGTTAAGAATGCCAATATATCATGAGATCTTAAATAACATATAAAAACATAGACCAACTCAATTTTTAGTTGAAAGTTAATGAATTGTTAACATGATATCAGCACATGTAGGTTGTTAATCCAACTATGATATATTCTCCATCCTAATATGAAAGTTTAGTTTCGATTTTGCTACTTTTTTTTCTCCTCAAAACTGTTTGATTAGACTAGGCATTGCTTGTTTCTTTATCCAAATAGAAAAAAAATATTATAATATTTTTTATTTGTATAAAATAAAATAGATATGATATTTAGGTAATAAAATAAAAATGTTTTAATGCTATAATTAAGTACATTTATTATATAATGCAATTACAATCTACACTAACGCCATTTGTTTCCGTCTTTCTCACTTTATCGATTTACAGCTGGATTTCTGAGTTTCCTTTTTATTTTTTAATTTTTTTAAAGGAAAGATATAAGAAATAGAAATTAAAAATTTCCCTCTATCAGTCAAATGTTCTTCGTCCTTCCGGTGAAATTGTGGGACAATTCTCGGAAACGATCGAGCTTCTGATAATCCTCTCCGGTTCATGTGAGTTCTTGCTACTACAATTATCGGTAATTTATCTTTCCACCATACTGCAATAATTCGAGTTCAATTTAGGATAGAATTGCTTGACAAATAAATTTGAGTTATCTTCTACTTGAGTACTGTATCTTACAAGTTTATGGGTCACTGTCTTCAAGATCTCTCTTTTCATCTTTCCGAAATAATTTTTCTTTTACTAGAAAGAACCAAAATTAGCTCCGTGTTTGCTTCTTCTCGCTATCAATTTTCCGACCAAAGGGTGATAGATTTGTCCTAGCATAGAAAGGATTAGTTTAAAGATGCCCTGAAGAAAAAAAGATTACTTTCGAATTGATGTCTCAGATGTAAGATCCATTACAGTAAAATTCAGTTGTAACATCCAATTCGTGTGTTTGAATTCAATTCTCTGTTTTTATTCTCTCCTGCAGATTTGTGGTTAATAAGATGGTGATATTGATTTGTGTCATGGAGTCTACATGTTGAATTTGTGGGAACAACTTTTAGTATACGTCGTTTGCCACCAGAACCCAGTGGCTAAGTTTAGGTAGGAGTCAGAAGAAGCAATGAAATTGTTAAGATTTGCTGGTCTAGTTTTCATTTTTATCACAACCTTCCAATTTGTGAACATTCGTTATTTTGGTGGTTCTATATTCTCTTTATCTTCTCAAGATAAGTTTCCAGTATCATCATCAATCGATGTAACCACAGAACTCGTAAGGACGTTGTCTGGTCCTGAAAGATTGAATTTTAGTAGTTCGAGATCCGTTGAGGTAGATGAAGATGAAAGCACCGGTTTAGAAGAAGACCATGTGATTGGTTCTGATAAGAATGACACTGTTCAAGCCCATGAGAGTTTCATAGAGGATGTCAAAGATAAGGAAACTCTTGATTTGCTTCCAGGAACTAGGAGCAGCTCAAACGAGAGTTACGAGAAAATAGTAGAAGATGCTGAAACTGCTTTTGAAAATACTAGGAAAGTGGAGATTCTGGAGAGCAAGACTGATCCATCTGTTGATAATCTTTCCTCAGAGGTGAAAAAGTTTATGAAGGTTTCAAATTCTGGGGTGGTTTCTATCACCGAGATGATGAATTTACTGCATCAAAGCCACACTTCTCATGTCTCGCTGGTATTTGTTTTTTTAGTCTCTGATTAGACAAGCAATGGTCTTGTTTATACTACTTCACCTTTGTAGCTTATTATCTGTGTATTCTTGAATTGTTCTCCAGAAATTAAAACGGTCTTCCACAGTTGATCAAGAGCTGTTATATGCAAGAACTCAAATTGAGAACCCACCGCTGATAGAGAACGACCCTTTACTGCATGCTCCTCTGTATTGGAATCTGTCCATGTTCAAAAGGTTTATAATGGTTTTATGCATTTTGTTTGCTTTCTCATGTATCTAGGCATAGCGTTGGTTCTGCTCTTCCAGCTGAAACTGTTATCACTAATTATGGAATCCTTCTAGATAAGATAGACCATGATCACAAGAAATGCACTTTTACTTATTCAAAATTTACTTCAATAGAGCAGCTACAGTATTCCTTAGTGGTTCAGCTCTTGTTGTCTGATAGTTTCTTTGGATCTTCAATCTCTGTTTAGCATTTTCAGTTGTTAAGATTTTTGTACTCCTCTGTTATGATGATTTCTGTATGCGCTTTTGCTTTGGCCAAATTGTTATGAGTTTTGTCTAGCTGAATTTCATGTCTCTTCTTCTATATTTTTCACATTGCAGGAGCTACGAGCTAATGGAGAACAAGCTCAAAGTATATGTCTACAGGGAAGGCAAAAGACCCGTACTGCATAAGCCGGTGCTAAAAGGAATATATGCTTCTGAGGGATGGTTTATGAAACAGCTCAAGTCCAGCAGAACATTTGTCACAAAAGACCCACGTAAAGCTCACCTATTTTATCTTCCTTTCAGCTCCAAAATGTTGGAAGAAACTCTGTATGTCCCAGGTTCTCACAGCGATCAGAATCTCATTCAGTTTTTGAAGAACTTCCTGGACATGATATCTTCGAAATATAATTTCTGGAATAAAACTGGAGGATCAGATCATTTTCTTGTTGCTTGCCACGACTGGGTATATATTTTTTTAAAAATTCTACTTTATTTACTATGTCACTGTTTTGTTATCTCAGTGAAACCCATTTGATATGCTTCTTCTTCGTTTGTAATCCATGCTTTCAGGCTCCTTCCGAGACGAGGCAGTACATGGCCAAGTGCATCAGAGCATTATGCAATTCTGATGTTTCAGAAGGTTTTGTGTTTGGTAAAGATGTAGCTCTTCCTGAGACAACTATTCTTGTTCCAAGGAGACCGCTTAGGGCTCTCGGAGGCAAACCTGTTTCACAAAGACAAATACTTGCCTTCTTTGCTGGTGGAATGCACGGTTACCTTAGACCTCTCCTATTACAAAACTGGGGAGGTAACAGAGATCCAGACATGAAAATATTCAGTGAGATACCCAAATCTAAAGGAAAAAAGAGTTACATGGAGTACATGAAGAGCAGCAAGTATTGCATCTGCCCAAAAGGGCACGAAGTCAATAGCCCTCGGGTCGTGGAGGCATTGTTCTATGAGTGTGTCCCGGTTATCATATCTGATAACTTTGTACCTCCCTTCTTCGAAGTTCTGAACTGGGAGTCTTTTGCGGTATTTGTCTTGGAGAAAGATATTCCTGATTTGAAGAACATATTAGTGTCCATAACTGAGGAAAGGTATAGAGAGATGCAGATGAGAGTCAAGATGGTGCAGAAGCATTTCCTTTGGCATTCTAAACCCGAGAGATTCGATATATTTCATATGATACTTCACTCCATTTGGTACAATAGAGTTTTTCAAAGTTAAAACCACATAGTAGGTTTGTGACTGTAGAGCAAGTAAGTAACAGAGATTCATTTGTTAATATAGCAAAAGGTGGGTTGCAAAACTCGCAATTCTCTAGTTGCAGGTTATTCACTATAAACCACTTAAGCGATCTTACACAAACGCCAATCACTTTACATAAATTTGTCAGATTCCTTAGATATATTTGAGAGCTTAGATCTACTCTTGAGATTATCTCCAACAGTGTATATACTTTAAATTAAGAAACTTACACACATTAACTTCAACAACGTTTTTTTCGTGTTCCCACAACAACAAACACGTCCGAATCAATTTTGTTATGCTCCACTTATGTGAATTAACCTCAAAAAGATTTTCATCGTAAATGGCAAACAAGCATATAATCATCAACTTCAAGTTGCCGGCTGAAAGGGATCGATCATTAGGACCCAAAACAGCGAAATGAGCATGAAGAATCTTCCATTTTGATTCATCTTTCTAAAAGAACGCATACATAATTTGACTTGTGGATAGTCGACGACAAAAATTTGTCGGACACAATATAAAGATGGCATACTTTTCAATGGCTTAAAATGATATGTATGACTGTGCAGTTACTTTGGTTGGTCATGCATGCTTTTAATAGAATTTCTTTCTTTCTTTCTTTTTGATCGAAAATGGAATATCTTTTTGTGTATATTGTGTCCTACGTTAAAGCCAGAACCCTATTTTGGACCAGATAAGTATTGCTTGTAACCACATCTTGCACAAATTATTTCTAAAGAGGACCACATAATCGTAAATATATAGATGTGTACATTTTTTTTTTCTAATTCTTTTTTATGGTTCATTTATACATCCAAATTTATGATCACCAAGATACGTACCATGTAATCATGTAAGATTTTTTTTCTTATAAAACTTTTTTGTTCAAATCCTCTTTTAACTAATGGTAAAAGACAAGGTAACTCTTCAAACGTAAGGTGCTCTTGAAATTGATTAATAATTTTGGGCCTGAATCTTAGGCGGAAAGGTAAGCAGAAAGAACCTTCAAAAATAAACCGTCTCAATGGCTTTCTTTTGTTAGAATTATATTCTGTATATATGCAGGGCTCATGGTGGTATAGTAAAGCCCATGCTTGAGGTCTCATTTTATCATTCATTTTCTGGGGCCACAATGTCTAATTCTGGGGCCATATTTAATCTAGTTTTAACATAGTATATAGTTACTTTTAAATTCAGTTATCAACTTTTGAATAATTGAATATCAGTGTCAACGTTCCAGATGACGGGGGATTATCATATTTTGGTCCCTTTTTTTTCTCTCGTGACCTAATCGCCGCCTCCTTCGTCTCTTCGTATTTGGCTGGATTTTGACCGGCGCGTGGCGGCTTACTTAGCGCCGGCGTCGGTCACGTTTCTCTTCTTCTCTTAGTTTTTGTTTCTGGTCTTTGTTCTCTTTGGCGGTGTTTGCACGGTGGTTTTGGCGAGATGGTTTGGCCGTCTTCGATTCTCAGATCTAGTAGAAAGTGGCCTTTTGTCACCGAAAACTTTGGTCTATGGTCTGCTCTTTGTGCGTTGGTGTGACTCATGGCGGGTTTGGTCTTGGTCAAGTTGCAAGGACGAATCTTTTTCGGATCTGCCTCTTCGCTCATGACGGAAGCTTTGCGGTGGATCTCCTGATCGTGGTTTGTTTTGGTTTGAGGAGGGTGACGCCGGATTTAATCGATCTACGGGTCTCCATTCTGAAATTTCAAACCTTGTGTATGTGTACTGAATCGATTTGTCTCCTAACCGTTTTGTGAATTGCCGTTTCTGTTGGTTACATGTTTTGGTTACCGGTTCGCGTTCTTATCGTCTCCAGTTTTCGGTTTGATGTGGATTGTTTGGGCTCGGTCCTTGTCTCTACGGTCAAGACCTGATCGAGGTCTCTCTATTTCATTGGTATCTTTCAAGGCGTAATCATTTCGTGGTTATTAAGCTTGCCTCGAATTCGCTGTTTCCAGGAGTTGTGTTTGGGTTCTTGTTCTCTACTTGCTGGTAAAGATGCTTTAGTTCTCTATATTTGTGAGGTAGTCTTCATTGTTATAGGAGGAGCCGCTGTCCGGTATCGTGGATTTTCTCGTCTCCATCGGTTAGCCACTCTTTGTTGGTTTGATGGTAGGCAAGGTGTGATGTGCTAGATTCTGAGTTAGAGTTGTATTTCATGTTCTTTGTGCTTCGTTGCCTTCTTTGTTTTGGCATTGTTTGTTCATAAGTAGTGTTGATGTTTGAATCCCATGTTTTTGGGCTTAGTTTCCGAGGATATCTTGTTATCCGTCGGCTTAGTTTCCGGGGATGTGTTGTTTCCGCCGGCTTAGTTTTCGGGATTATATTTTTAATCGCCGACTTTGTAATTTGGTTTCTCTTTTATAAAAATTCTACCAGACGAAAAAAAAAAAAATATATCAGTGTCAACTTTACGACATATTTGTTTAATATAGTTCTCATACTATTTAATGTATAAGTAATGTTATTTACTATTTTGGAAAATTAATTTCTTTTTCCGTATTTAGTATAGTCTAAAATTTAATCTCTAATACAGTTTTCATATTTCACATAGTTTATTACATTCAAAAATAGTTAATTATATTCGGAATTTTTCTTCTTCTTCAAGTTGTCCCGAGGAAATAAAACACGTCTAAACAATCCAACTTTAATAGAAGACAAATAAAAAAAGAAAGAAAAAAAAAGTGATTATCAGCAAAATCTAGGAGAATTTAAACTGGAAATACAAGAACACACACGATCAAAATGAAAATATCAACTTGAAACGGTAAAGAGATGATGACACCTAAAACCGAAAGCAGATTAAACACTAATTGTGAATATAACTATTATGTGGGTGTATACAACTGTCGACCATATTTGCGTGTATTTGTTCTCTTAGATTCCAAATTTGATTTCAAAAATCTCTTATAATGTGTTATTGAACAAGTTATCCAAACCATAGATGGTGACACTGACATCAGCAACCAAGCTGTGAAATCAGTTAGGGAAAAAGGTAAAAAAGACTAAAAAATTATCTCCCATATTACGACCCTAATTTATCTTTTAGACATATTATGAAGTCACTAGTATATTTTCTCTATCCGATTACTACACTAATTAACCTAGTCGGTAGAAAAATGGGCGTGTATAAACATGTAAATGGTCAATAATTTGAGACATAGCTTTTCATGTATTACCCAAAAACCCTTTCTTTACATTGCTTTTCAATGTTTCAAGAAGATTTTGGTCTCGTTCGTCTGAAGAGACATATTCTCTTTCCTCTCCTCCGTTCTAGTTCTTCCATCTCATGTCACAGTTTTTTTTAATTCTTACTGGTTTTGTATTTTCTTTTGTCGACTAGTCAGTTAATATTGTACTTTTTACTACGAATAGACATACTTAATATAATACCTTATAATATTGTTGGCAGGGTGTAATAATTGAATCACGTGAGCCCTTGGTTGGTCACGGTTCGGACACGTGTTTACGCGGTTCGTGAACCGTAGTCAAAAAGGGGTCCAAAGCTGTCGAAGAACACGAACAGTGTAGCTTAGCTAGACAGCTGGATTATCTTTTTTCCGTACGACTTTATTTTTGTTCTTCTTCAACATTTGTCGACTTCTTCACTCTCTCTCTTTAGACTTGTACTATAGTAGTATTTTAATTCGGAACTAATTGTGGCATTCATTAAAATCCATTCAATATTTTGGGCTGTTGATATCTGATTCCAGCTCATAAACTATTAGTGGGTGGAGAAGGAACAAAAAAAAGGTTGACGCCGACAAATAGAAAATCAAGAAAACAAAAATTGTGGGAGTCGTGGAACTGGAGGTCCTAGAGGAAGATAGAAAGAATTGTGCGTAAGTGGAGGTCCGTGTTACGACGATTTCATTTGATATACAATATTTTCATTTTTTTGTGTCTTTAGAAGAATCATATCATCTATATATCTTCTTCTTTTTTCTCAAATTGCGGAATCATATCATAAGAACTAAAAGATGGGTATCACATATATTTGCTAATTTATAAATAGAAATTTGGATTGAACACTTCTATTTAGAGTGTTTAGAAGATCAAGGGTATTGCTCATCACCATTACTGTTTTAACTATAAAGTTTTGAATTTAATCTCTTGTTAAGCTTGAAATTTTTTAAAACTGTCAAAAAATTTAACCTTATTGTTGTTAACATTAAAATGGTTCTATGATTTTATAATATTCTTTAGCTACAAAGATTCCCAAACCTAGATTATCTAATAGCATAAACAAAGAGAAGTTTAATAATAATTATAAAAAATAATAAAAGTACAAATAAATTTTTGGCTGTAATTAAGTTCGCAACACATCCACATACAGACACACACACAAAAAAAAGATTGATTGGATCTGTATTGGCTAATAAGAGATTTAGGAACTAAGAGAATCCTTCATATCCACATAACATTCGTGCATGATATATAAGCAATCGTGCATATTAATTGATTCATAGTACATACAACTTTTTTCAGAACTTTCTCTTGATTTGATAAGCTACAGTGCATATTCATGGATAAATACGGCTTCAGCCTTTATCCGTTCTTACGAGTTTCTTACGTTCTGAAAAAAAGTAAACAGTTCTGCAAATGTAGAAAGATGAAATTCAAATCTCTTAAAAAAAAAAAAAAGAACTTGAAAAGTCCGCGTTATCACTATTTGAGATTGTCGACATTATTGATGATGTAATAATGGAGCAGCTTTTTAAATATGAAGGCTCTTTTAGAACCCTACCACCGAATGAAATATAGAAAACGACTTCTTCATAATATAATCTTTGAATAGATCCATTGCAATGATGATTAATTATTTTTTGCATGACAAACTCACCTTGGGTGATTTTTGATTAGCCGACACAAAGTATTTAATTCGATCTTTCTTTCTTTCTTTCTTTCTTATGCCGGCATATATTAACTTGAGTTACATAGTCACTAAAAAATGAGACTACAGAGGAAACTAGGTGTATTAGAACAAGTTTACATACTAACATCGTGTATATGTATATATATTAACTTGAGTTTACATACTATTTTCTATTTTAGCTACAATCGTTCACTTTCGATTGTTCGTGTTATCATAAATGATCAGTGTAGGTTTTAGGGTAATGTTAATGAAGTTTAAAAAAAATACATGTTAATGAAGATTTAAGAAAATTGTATATCTCCTCTATTGGTTTTATGGAACGAATTGAGCGGTTAAAGAAGGCAAGAATCAATGCATATAAGTACGTACTTGATAGCTATAAGTTAGTACGTCCTACTCCTAGGGTTGCCGACTTAACCAATTCATTTATGTTTCTTGTAAAATACATTTTGGAGTAATAACCAAGATAGTAAAAACAAAATCCTTTCTACTTATGAGTTCAATAAAAACCCAACAGAACTGGTGACTATATGTACTCTACCGTAGATTCCAGTCCTTTTGCACGTTCCAATGTCTTACACAAATGAAAGATGATCAGAGAGAGTCGATAATAAAAAGAAAAAAAAAACTAAATTTATTGCAAAAATAAATATCTATACGAACTTGTATAAGTCGTCACATCATAAAAAAAAAAGCAAAAGATTAGAAAAACATCATCTCGTGTTTCGCGTTAGAAAATGAAAAAACGAAAAGATACTTTAAACAAAAATCGTAGTTAATATCATACACAGTTACACACCAACCTCGTAGGTAAGCTATATAGGTCCCTTCGTTTCCACCACGTATTCGAGAGTATATAATCCAAGTTATAATTTGATAAAAATCATTGAGAGAAAGAGAGTTTGGAAACATTCCAAAACCAGACTCGAAATATTTTCACTAAATAATGATACAAACAAGAACTATCTTTTTATAAAACTCTTACACCCAAAATAAAATATCTCACTCCTTTTGCCTCAAATTCTTTCTTTTTACAACAACCCATATCTAAAATCCCCATTAAAAAGAAAATTTCAGTATCTTTGACATTTTGTCGAACACTTGGACGGCATAAAAAAAAAGCCTAAACCTTTCTGATTAACAATGGCGAATTCGTCTTCCGACAAGGAGAAGAAGGAAAATAGTAAGCAGCCCGTGTATCGTGGAGTCCGTATGAGGAGCTGGGGAAAATGGGTATCGGAGATTCGTGAACCACGGAAGAAATCGAGAATCTGGCTCGGGACATTTCCGACGGCGGAGATGGCGATGCGTGCTCACGACGTGGCGGCTATGAGTATCAAAGGAACTTCAGCCATTCTCAATTTCCCTGAGCTATCAGATTTTTTGCCCCGACCCGCTTCGCTCAGCCCTCGTGACGTCAGAGCTGCGGCGACCAAAGCCGCTCTCATGGACTTCGATACGACGCCGTCTCGTTCCGAGACTGAGACGAGCGAAACGACGGCGTCTAATAAAAGGTCAGAGAGTAGTGAGACTAGCGAAACGACGACGTCGGATAAAAGGTCAGAGAGTAGTGAGACTAGCGAAACGACGACGTCGGATAAAAGGTCAGAGAGTAGTGACAGTGGCGAAACGGTGTCGTTCTCATCGTCGTCTTCGTTCTCTGTGACAAGCATTGAGGAAAGTACAGTCTCCGATGATCTAGACGAGATCGTTAAGTTACCGAGTCTAGGAACGAGTGTAAACGAGTCAAACGAGTTCGTGATTTTTGACTCGTTGGAGGATTTGGTGTACATGCCTCCGTGGTTAAGCGGTACGGAAGAAGAAGTTTTTACGTATAACAATGATTCTTCGTTGAATTACTCATCAGTTTTCGAATCTTGGAAACATTTTCCTTGAGAAAAGAACCCATCTTTTCTCTTTTTTCTTTGGCCATTTTTGGTCTTAAGTTTTTGATGGGATTAATCTCTCTGTTTTTGCTTTGCGTGAGATATCTCTCTTTGTGGAATAGATAACTTTTTGTTAAAATCTCCTAGTCTGTGAAATGAAAGACAATGGAAATGTAATTGTGTTAGTGTGTATAACTATGGGTTTAGCCGAAATAATGACTATAACCTTCCAAATTTTTCACTTTCTTTTTGCAAGAAATCTATCTAGAAAAAAATCATTTTGTATAGAATTGATTAAGATCGGTTTAGGTTAACCGTGTATTCATTATCGTGTAATGTCTGTGAACCAGAACCCTCTTAATCTATAAGAGGCTTTAATGAGAACGAGTTTGTTTCAGTACCCCTGCAGAAAATGTAGATAAGTTAGTACTAATGATCACTAAGTCACTATCCAGATTCAGATTCAGTAAATATGCATATGTAAATTGTTGAAAAAGAATACTATATAGGAATGTGGTCTCCCAGCTTAAACACTATTTATTTTGATTTTTGACATTCCCATTTCACAACAATTCAAACTTTCACATGTAACTAGTTGAAAGAAATAAATTAAAAAATGTACTTTGATTAATGCATCATTTAAAGCTTCTACATAAGATAAAATACTATGCAGTTAAATACAACTTGAAAATATCTAATGTGTACTACAATATGGAATTAGTTATTTTTTGAGAGTGCTAATCTTAATCAAACGGTAGAACTTGACAGACTAATTCATTAAACTCTGTCCAATAAGCTTCCTTTACTCGAGGGATTGAGATTCTAAGGAATTGAAACTCGACTGCCTGATTGACCATAGCAAGATTTGTTTAGTCGATGTTCAATCTTCTATAGTCTACACTTCGTATACTTAACATATTTACGCATGTATCCACAATGACATAAATTCAAATGATATATTATTTCATAGATGTAAAGTAAAATATTAAACAAGAGTTATTTGATCACCACAAAGTGGCGATTTTGAGACAATTTATAGTATAACAGATTTGAGATATATTTATAGCATGGTTGTTTTAATCTTCATACAAGTTTCTGACGATTTATGACAACACTTATTAACCTTGTTTTGCAAAAGGTAGTTAACCAGTATGTAATAATTGCCAATCCGCGCCTAGCTTTTCTTTAATCCATGCCTATGGTCTCTAATTATTTTATTAAGAGAGATATTTGATTAATAAATTGGTTTCGTATGGTTTTGAGAAATAACTGTATCATGTAAGGCTTAAGCTGATCACGCTGAGTCGCTGACAGTCAATTGATAAAGGAAGGGGACGTCTTACGTTTTATTTTAGTTGTTCCATGAAATTGTGAAGGGCAACGTCCACGTGTATATTTTGCTTTGTGGAAGGCAATAAACTCTGCTTTTAATTTGTCTCCATGGAAAAAAAAGCAATTTATTCATTTTGGAAAACAAAAAGAAAAAGAAGATATGGACAGAAGTGAAGTCATATTTTGATTGGTTCAATTATCGCTCTCTAGTCTCATTGTCCTATTCCCAACTACATCTCACTATTTTGTTTCATTTTCTGTCCTCTAAAAAGAAAGCAAGGACGAATCATTGGCCGATGATAGTACTGATCAAGATAGGGCCTTAAATCCACCGTCTAATTAGACTAAACATTTTAAGTGTGCGTCTAAGATATATATAAATCTGTTGGATACAATTACATTTGTTAATTTTGATCATTCAAAGTGATTTATCTTACTATTAGTCGGATCGTAGCTACTGTATGCTAACAAAAGAATCATATATATATATAAAAGCACAATTGGCATTGGTGCAAATGAAGAGAGAATCTCTTAGAAACCCGGTGGTAAACGGTAGTTTGTTTTTTTGTTCTGTAATTTCAAAACTAGCACTCAAATACATATCTTTACCAGATGATTTAACAAGTCGAATCTGAAACTAGACAATCATTAATTTGTAATGGACCATTCTCTTGTAGTATATTAAATCTTAAATGCACCGTCCAAAAAAAAAACACAAACCCTTAAATGCATGCAAGCCATGTCTATTGACAAATGGGAGAGTATATGTGAAAGTTAAAAGAGAAGAAGAAGCTTACTTACAAGTCTACATCACAATTCACAAGTGGTGAAATCAAGCGCTGGGATACACGCATCATATTTAAGTTTAGAATCCATATAATTCACAAGTGGGTTTTCTTCTTGGGTTATAATCAATCGCATAAAATCTCTTCGCATGAATTATTGCGTTTAGCTTTCCAGCAACACTTTTTAGTAAAATCCTATTCACTTTACGTTTCTATTCACTGACAGCGAAATCCTAACAAGAGTGGCTCCATGTGTATTTAGTGAGTTTTTCCATATTTCAACTGTTTGTGTCGGTGTTATTTTTGTTTTGTTTTATGGTATCATAGCTTGGTGAATTCTTATTTACAAGAGGCTGTTATGTCGCGTTTTGGTTAGTGTCTGCAAGTATCAGAGGAGTTTGAAATAATCAATTTTTCTCTTAATTAAGTTGAAATCATTCCCTATTTATTCTTGGTATATATACTATATAGTGCAAAAAAAAAAATCAACTAGAATCCTTCCTAGCAGCCAGCATCATTTGTAAATTGTAATACTTCTGTATAACGTTTAATATTGCAATATATCAACCATTAATCCAAAAAATTTCTTTTGTTGTGTAAATAATGTTGTCAACGTTATAAACCCTTTATTGAAAAGGTTACTGTATTAATCTACAAACATTGTGTGAATTAATAAAGTAAAATTTTGTGGACTGATATAGTAACTTTTTTTAATATAGGGTTTACAACGCTGGCAACATTATCTAACAATTTTTTTAAGATTTAACTAGAAAATTTGAGAAAAAATGGGACTGCTTAGCTTAAACAATGGGATAGTAGTAGTTGTCATGCTGCAAAGTGAACCAGGTAACAGAAGAGATTCGTAGATTTCTGTGTTCGATTATGTCGCCGAATAGAATTAATTCCTGATGATTTCGTTAAAGCCTGGCCTGTGCTTTTTGACTTTTACGCTCTCGTCCTATAGTTCATATATCCTTGAAAAACCAAGCGGATCAATAAAAAGAGTTTGGATCTTAGCGGTGTTGCCCGAGAAAAAACAACTAATCGGGAACAAAGAGAAGCCTCGTGTTATGGAGGCTGTAGAGTCTTCAACCTAAGCCATCGAGATTATGGTTCATGCATATTTTTTTCTTGTGAGTTATTCACTTGCGTGATACATTTTAATTCTACAGAACTCCTTGTGCATCATCATCCACTAAACTTGTGTTTGAGTTAAAGATAACAACCGATCTCAGTTAAATTTCTCCTTTCCTCTCGACATCACTTTCGCTACTGGAGAAGTCTGTAATAAGAGACCACCCGATGGGCTTGGGCATGGGCTTTGAGCCAAATTTGACTAGCAACATGATATACTGCTTATGGATAGCAATCTAGGCCTCAATCTATGGCATATATATATGACCACATGGGCCATGGTGAAAACAATAAATATCGAAACAAAGATCAGCAAATTGAGCCCTAGTCCAAATCCTTCACCTAATTTGTAGATATTATATCGAAAGTAAAAAAATTATCCTTGTTTGAGACAGAATTTAATATTATGTTTCACATAGACAACAGTTTATTGGTATCAGGTAAAAAGGTTGGTAAGTTTTTCTTAGCGTGAGATAATTCGTATACCAAATCTCACAAAAATTGTAAAAAAATAGCGTACTCACCAAATGGTGTGTCCGACGGAATTGGTGATCGGAAATCCCCTTGTTTTTTTTTTTGTTTTTTTTAGCTAGTGGGTGAAGAGATTGACGGACTCTGTTTTTACGAGTTTTGAAGATTACTATTTTGTTTTTCTAAAATTGTTAGGATTTTGCGATGGTTTTGCTTTTGAGATGGTCTTTTGACTCTTTTCTGTATAGAACGTACATGATCATTCGAAATACGAGAGTTGACCATTGGAAACAAATAATCATTTCAGATAATTAATATCTTCAATAAATATCCCTAATCAAGGCGCACCAGTTAAACCATTTATTGGAGTCTTGCGAATGATAATTCAAGAACTTCCAGCAAAGATGCAACTTCCTACGACATTCACCTAACACCAGGTTTTAAAATATGTAGAATCAACCTGTTTTTCATTTATAATTATTAGTAGTACTATAAAATAAAGAAAGAGAAACCCTAGCTGATAAAGTTAATTAGTGCTGTAGAAATAACTTTCTACTGTTTTAGTTTCATACTAGCATTACAGCCCGTGCTATGCACGGACATAGTATTTATTAATTTTTATATATTAAAAGTTAAATAAATTTTGGCATCTAACATTTATTTTGGTGTAATCTAAATATTCTAATAATTGGAGAATTTAATCAAATTCTAATTTAAGAGAGCATGTATATTTCATAAAGTTTTAACAAAAAGCAAAAAAAAAAAAAAAAATAAGCTACTAATCTAATTAATTGGTTGGGGTGAGAATAAATACACGTGTAAAACAATTGCCCGGTGGAATCTCACTCTCATCTCCCCATCTCAATCTCCTCTTCTCTTCGATTACCCAGAAAAATTGAGGGTTTTATGTTGACACCATGGAAAAGTGAAAAGCAATTAAACGTGAATCATGCTTCTATCTTCAAAAAACGACAATATCAAAATTAAAGAGATTTAGTTTCAAGGGAATGCAATCAGATTAAATAGAAATAGAGAGAAATACAAAAACCAAAGAAATGTAGAAGAACGATATAATTTGCAGATCTATATATAATTGTCGTTAAAGAATTTTTGACAACTATAAGAAAATAAAAAAACAGAAATTGGAGATGGTAAATTGATACCTTTGGGATGTGAAAAAGTCACTGATTTCTGAGAATAATCGATGTATGATGATGAGAAGACCATTCTTGAGATTTTATACATACAGTAGTCATGGAGATTTTGGAGGAGAAGAAGTGGAAGAGGTGGAGATCGTGGGGATGAAAGAAAATAGGGTTTTGAGAAGGAAAAAACAAACTAATAAAAACGAATGGATATTTTATCTGTTATTATAATTCTTTTATTATAATTTTTGAATAAACAAAATCTTGCGTGAAAAAGAAAGAGTAAGAAAATTGGACTTAAGCTGATGTGTCAATCAGTAAATGCATCAGTTATTGAAAAATTGACTGTTGATTTAGTATAATTAGATACCGACAAACTAATTAAAACAATTATGCCCACTAATAAAGTCATCTTCGTTATTTGTTGAACAATACTAATATGTGGAAATGAGTGTGTTTAACTTTGTACAACAAACTAGTTATTTCAGGATTTTAATCAAAACACGAATTTGTTATTTTAGAGTTTTTAATCCTCAACCTTATGAATATATCCCGACAAATTTATCATATGAGTTTGTTGAAGAGTTGTATCTTTTGGATCTAATGAATCTCTCTTAATATCATATCACTTATGTAAACAATATTACCTATTAATGACTTTTTTAGCATAATTAATTAAAGTTGTTAACAGAACAAAAAAATCTCTCTTAATATATAGATAGGCCATTGAGTATTATGTAACACAAAATGCATAGATTCTTGTCGTTCAAATTATAATATATATATATATATATGTAACATGTAGTATAGTTTTTTTATGAGAAACGTCTTAACAAACACCTATTTTTTCCTTCTCAAAACACTATTTTTTAAACTCGGCATTTGTAGTTAGTTTTTTTGTTTGGGTTAATCTGGATTAACCTCTAAAATATGAGATTGATATGCATTTTGACCCCACAGTATATTAGTAATATAATTACTTTAAGAAGAGAGCAATAATATTAAATATCGAGCTTTCTTTGTGGGGAAACCCTGATTTTGTCCGCCACAAGTGACCAAAATTAATAAAATAATGTTTTTTTTTGAGTTTTTAATACATTGTAGGAATCAATTGGGGCATGAAGGGACATTAAGCAATTTTAAAAGGGCATTGAATACACAGAACGAGTTCTAAATTGCAACTCATCTCATGCACCATGACGCTTTAGTGATGGCATGTTTAGGGTTTAGTGGTTCATCGATAAATTTTGTATTTCAGATGTTTTCTAGTTTTCCAATCATTAAAGGTAGCATTGGACGAGAAGGAAAAAAAAAAGATAATGAAGAGTTGAAATTTGAAAATGCCGAAAATCCACTAAAGAAAAGATGCATTTCCCTTTATTTATTATCTTCGTATATATAATAAAGATATTCGATATAATGACTGTGACTCAGGGGTTCTATCACATTGCATCAGCAACATAAACATTTAAACATGACAATGAATATCTGTCAATCTATGTGCGCGCTGGATTAATTAACATTGTTTCAGAAAAGCCCACAAAGTGGCACGATAACATATTTGTTTGTGCCAAATTAGTAAGTCAAATATTACTACTTTTTAATTGTTGTTCAGGTTGTATTGGCCTATTGGGACTTGTTCGATCGCTCTCACTCTACGAACTGCAATTAAAACTCTGTATATTCAAATGTTTTTTTTTAAAAGCTAGACACTAGTTGAATATATCATTATAAAATTAGAAATATCTACAATTCACAGTTTCACTTTGAAGATATGATAAATTTATTTATTTAGTGAAAGAAAGTAAACAGTAAAACCGCTTAAGGTGCTGAGTTGACATATTATATATGAAAATGTTTTCACTTAGAAAACAAGTATAATAAATGGAATTCACTGGCATTTTAATGAAGAAGGGAAATAACCGATAATGATTAAAGGAAGTGATTATTCTTAAGACTAGAGACACATATCAGATGAAAGGAAGTGATTATTCTTAAGACTAGAGACACATATCAGATGAAATGAAGTGATTATTCTTAAGACTAGAGACACATATCAGATGAGACAAACAGATGTGGCAAACATATGGACCCAAATTGCAGTTTTATATTATAAGGAATCTCTTATTAGCTAGTTGACATGGAGTTTTTGTACTATATGTAATTTATAATTCGAATATGGCAAACTCATATGATATGAAATTAGATACTTTTCATTTTCCCAATTGGGTATATGGACTAGGAATAATAATAGAAGGCCATGTACTCAAACCAATAACATAAAAAAAAAAAGTGTGTAGAATTACATAGCGACCACGATAAATAAATGTTTTTTTTCTTCTTTTCTTTTTAATGTCAGAAAATAAATATATATCTATACATTAATAATATTCCGACATAGTGATCAACAATCATGAGAGTACCTTGGATAATATAAATGTTTATAATTATAATTTCATATTAGAAAATTCAAATGATACATTGATACTATTAGAGGTATTCCACATTTTTTTGCAAGGATATATAGGCGCACTGGATAATTATATGAATTTTAATAAGAAAAATAAAGAACATGGTAAAACGTGTTTATTTTTGAAAAATGTTATGTCATATAACGGTTATTAAAATGTAAGACACTTATACTGTCATACAAACATACATACAAACTATATATGACATGTTTCATACAAACATTGTATTATTGTATTTCTATATGTTTGTACATGTAAACGTTACGTGTACCCAACAACGTTTAGAATAATCGTCACATCAAACCTTCAAATAGATGAATCAAAGGTGCTTCTTTTGTTTGACATTCTAAATCCCACACAAAAATACAAAGAAAAGTCAAATAATGTGGTCTTTAATTATATTATTTGTTTGCTTCCGAAAATATAGAGTCACTTGAACCAAACTCTTGACACAAACTGGCCTATGCTGGTTCTTTTTCTTAACCAATTTATCCGTTAATTTTCAATGGTGTATTATGTTCACTTCGAAGCATTTTTTATTTTTTTTTGTCGACCACTTCGAAGCATTTCCTGTCAGTCACCAACTCACTATAATCCACCAATCATATTCATATCAGTTTCTCTCTCGCCAAAAACCTAACGAGGTTATTATAAATGAAACATGTACATTCTATTTATTTTTAAAAGTTTTTTTGGCTTTGAAGTTTGGAAATACGCGGTATAGGTCCGTCTCAATCTATGAGAGGACCATCAGCAATATTGCTACCAATATAAAACTAAGGTTTTTTACAAAACTTTATTTTTAAAACAAATTAGACCTTTTTATCTTATTTTCTTAAAATTGTTTTTATATCCATGGCAAATATTTATGTTGTCTACCATTAGCGACGGACATGCTCGGTTTATTATATACTTCCTTGTGTTATTTTGTCACGTTTTGACCATTTTCATCTATCTTTGACGGATTCACAAATGCAAATACCTATATTCTTTTTATTTTTTTTGTCAAAAGTACGTATATTCTTTTTATGATATATAATCGTTATATGATCGGATAAATAGATATTTGTATTATATTCAAGGTAAGAAATGTAAAATATAGTTCTTTCCTTAGTTTCTTGACTATCTTTATGCCTTAGTTCAGGAAATAATCATACGAAATTTGCCAAAACGTTTAATATACTCACTTTGCATGGCCCATATAAACAGTGTAAACGTACAATACTCATCATCCATATTGATTTACCTTAAAATCACATTCACCAATGCGTCGGATGAAAAGAATATTTAAATATAAAATACAACCATATATATATATAATATCAATTATATATTCATATTTAAGCGCTGACAAAATAGAAATTCATACTGACCGTTTATTTAACTTTGGTAGTCTAGAGTATTGACACTCATACATGGAATGTTTTTACAATGTTAATGCTAACTTACTCACTGCTAGTAAAACTCCTACCACCAATTTTAAGCGAACGTATAACGCATTAGTTCAACAATTAATATTTAATAGTTTCAGCGGCAGTTTTTTTTTCCCTAGAAACATGTAAATATCAGTTGGAATGAAATGTTCAGCGGCAGATGTCAACGACTAATCTTTTAAATTGTGGATTAGCGATCATTCATCATATCATAATATCGTAAATAATTATGAAACAAATATGATTTGGTCGCCAAAATCTATTTATCATCGTTGGAACTTGTCCCTATCTTTGAAACATATCATTAGTTTAACAATTATAAAACAAACAAGATTTGGTTATTGGTTACTACCACTATTGATTGCAAACGAGAATGGTCCAAAAAAATTGTTTTAACTCTTAAAGTGGTATCCTACGAAACCACATCAAAACTTACCGTGAAACCTCTCTTAAATAGTTATCATTTAATCTTACCGTATCCATAAAATTAATATATTACAACTTGAATAAGCATCCATCATTTGTAACACGTCCCCTAAGCGAGACCCTATAAATACATCACATGCGTTGCACCAAACATTCACTAAAACTTCGTTTCCTTTCTTGAATTTGTCTTGTGCCCTCTTTTCAGTACACTGAAATCCACTACAAAAATTTATTTATTAAGAAAAGAAAAGAAAAGAAAAAAATACTCTGCCAGGATGGCTTCTTTGATCACAACCAAAGCAATGATGAGTCATCATCATGTTTTGTCGTCAACTAGAATCACTACTCATTATTCCGACAATTCCATCGGCGAGCAACAATTAAAAACAAAATCCCAAGTCCCTCACCGATTATTTGCTCGGAGGATCTTCGGTGTAACCAGAGCTGTAATCAATTCACCGGCACCGTCTCCGTTGCCAGAGAAAGAGAAGTTGGAAGGTGAGAGACGGTGTCATGTTGCGTGGACAAGTGTACAACAAGAGAAGTGGGAGGGTGAGCTTACTGTCCAAGGAAAGATACCCACTTGGCTGGTTTGTCTTTTTATCATTTTTCTATATTGCTCCAAATATATAAATTTTAGCTATATTCGTGGAAATTTATACAAATATGTATCGTGCACACAAAACACACTTACACTGGCACATGCATAATATACAAGACAAACCCATTTTTAATGCATATTTCAGATGCATGTCCATAGATCCTTGTATATATATATATATATATTTTCATAATACATGATTTCATATATTCTAAACGATAATAATATCTTATACACGATTTTCATTACTAAAAATAAGGGTAAGAAATTAGATTAGTACACCATGTTAATCTTGACCAATGAAATAAAAAATCAGCGTATAATCATGTTTCAATGTAAACACCAACAAATAGATTAGGTTACCAAATTTTTTTTTTTTCAGATATATATACGTGTGTAAAATATCTTTTCATTTAACATAATGTATTTTCATACTATCACTTATTATATTTTATAAATCAATAACATTTTTATTAACAAAATGAGACAATAAAATTAATGATTTTAAGATGACATGCAGAATGGTACGTACCTAAGAAACGGTCCCGGTCTATGGAACATTGGAGACCACGATTTCCGTCATCTCTTCGACGGCTACTCCACACTCGTGAAGCTTCAATTCGACGGCGGTCGTATATTCGCCGGCCACCGTCTCCTTGAATCCGACGCCTACAAAGCAGCCAAGAAACACAATCGACTCTGTTACCGTGAATTCTCCGAGACTCCAAAACCGGTGATCATAAACAGAAACTTCAAAAACCCTTTCTCTGGGATCGGAGAAATCGTCAGGCTTTTCTCCGGTGAGTCTTTAACGGACAACGCCAACACCGGGGTGATCAAACTCGGTGACGGGAGGGTCATGTGTCTCACGGAGACTCAAAAAGGATCGATTTTAGTCGACCATGAGACGCTAGAGACGATCGGGAAATTTGAGTACGAGGACGGATTGTCCGATCATATGATCCAATCAGCGCATCCGATAGTGACGGAGACGGAGATGTGGACGTTGATACCGGATTTGGTTAAACCGGGTTATCGGGTCGTGAGAATGGAGGCCGGGTCGAATAAAAGAGAGGTTGTGGGGCGGGTGAGATGTCGGAGCGGGTCGTGGGGACCCGGTTGGGTCCACTCGTTTGCCGTGACGGAGAATTATGTTGTGATACCGGAAATGCCCCTGAGGTATTCGGTGAAGAATCTTCTTAGAGCTGAGCCGACGCCACTTTACAAGTTCGAGTGGTGTCCCCAAGACGGAGCTTTTCTTCATGTCATGTCCAAACTCACCGGAGAAGTCGTAAGTGATACTTACTAAGTTACTACTATATATAATCAATAGCCTTTTTTAAAAAATTCAATTTCGAGTTACATATTAGAATGTAAAATTCATACTATAAAGGATTCTTGATGTGTGTCTTTGGAAATTAACCATCTAACAGTTTATTGTCTAATTTTTTTTGGTCATTTAATTTGAATTTATACATCATGTAAAAGGTGGCGAGCGTGGAGGTTCCAGCATACGTAACGTTTCACTTCATAAACGCGTACGAAGAAGATGAAAATGGCGATGGAAAAGCGACGGTCATCATTGCAGATTGTTGTGAACACAACGCGGATACTCGGATACTTGATATGCTCCGTCTACATACCCTACGTTCCTCCCATGGTCACGATGTTTTACCCGATGCTAGGTAACATATTTAAGGGTTAATACTCACCTACATTTTCAGTTTTGAGTATAGTAATTGGATTAATGTTATCTTATGTTAGGATCGGGAGATTCAGGATACCGTTAGACGGGAGCAAATATGGGAAGCTGGAGACGGCCGTGGAGGCAGAGAAGCATGGGAGGGCGATGGATATGTGCAGCATCAATCCTTTGTATTTGGGTCAAAAATACCGTTACGTTTATGCATGCGGTGCTAAACGACCTTGTAATTTCCCCAATGCTCTCTCCAAGGTAACTTCCATACCCCAAACTATTGGTTTCCAATTTTTAATCGTTTTGAATGGCGGTAGGCTTAACAAGAACTTTTTTATAATTGTATGAGACAGGTTGATATTGTGGAAAAGAAGGTAAAGAACTGGCACGAACCCGGTATCATACCATCCGAACCATTCTTTGTGCCTCGACCGGGTGCAACACATGAGGATGATGGTTAGTTTTAAAACACACTGATTTTATGCCCATCTTTCTTTGATGCGAGTTTAAATTTTGTGGTTTTGTGAAGGAGTGGTGATATCGATAGTAAGTGAAGAAAATGGAGGAAGCTTTGCAATCTTACTTGATGGGAGCTCCTTTGAAGAAATAGCAAGAGCCAAGTTTCCTTATGGTCTTCCTTATGGCCTGCATGGTTGCTGGATCCCCAAACAGTAACTACAAAATCTCAACAAAGATACCTTCATTATACAAAACACAACTTATGTAATATTAATTCATACACATTTGTATAATTAATACCCTCTCTGTGCAGGTTTTGTAAATTGTTGTCCCTTATATATGCTTTTTGTCTCATATATGTAATGTACAAAACCAAAATAAAGGAACGGATTATGGTGGATACATTTATTAAAAATTGCACTAGACCGACCATTCTTGCAATTCAATTAAATTACATCATCCTACCATACATTAATATACACCCAACTGAGAAACGCTATATACTGTAATATGATAATTTTACTCTATTTTTTTTCCTAGCTGAAAACAAGTTACAACAAAATGAAAAGAAGAAATGAGAAAATTCAGCCACTTCTCTTCTCTGTAGATAAACATTGTTACAATGGTGCAGGTGTGGAGCCACAACTATCCCCACCCAGTGAATCGGGTACTATCACCTGCACAACCTTGGGAGCAGGTTCGGGTTCACTGTTTCCACCTATCAATTAGCAAATATGATTTTCAGTTTCATGGGGTTGGTTTAAGATCTTTAGAGTAAGAGAAAAAATGATAGCTCTCTTTGACAATTAACAACAATAAACGGCAGGATACAAACATAGAAATTAAATCAACTTAAGCTATATCTAAACGAAGCCTCATGATTAAAGCGATCTTAGGAAAGTTAATCAAGCAGTATCCTGGCCCTGTCTCTTGAGAGCATATGTAGTGGAAGTCCATTCACAAGAATTTTGGCACAAGGTTTTCGCGATTCAAATTGGATCTCTATTTCGAAACAAGTCCACAAAGATAGACTCTGTATCCACTTACGAACACTCATTCTCTACCATGAATAGGAAATTCCAAACTGAGTAGCGTCAACATTTTTGCTATATAAGATGTTCCGAACCTTTTCATAGGATTTCCCCAAAAGTAATATCTGTACAAACCTTTGGAGAACGACCGAAAGCACATAACAAGGAAATAAGAGTTTCAGATAGACTAGAGTAACTAACCTGATTGAACCGAAGGAACCACTGATGAAGTTGAGGCTCCTCTCTTAATTTTTGGCTGCAATTGTCACAAACAGTTTCTTAAATGAATGACGCTAAACTTCAATATCTAGCAACAACCCTAAGAAAAAAAGTTTGTAAATAAATACGACTGTTGTACTATTGTAGTCTAGAATTCTTAACCTAGGTGAGTAGGTTTTACAAGTAGGTAAAAACGATTCTTTGCAGGTAAAAGACTAAGACTAAAATAATGAGCAGACTGGTATTCAGTACCTTGGTATTTTCTTCCATATATTTCACGACCTGAGAGATGCTTCCACAATGTCCATGAACCAACGTGTAAGCCCACAAAAGAAGCTTCCTTGGGATGCTTACATCAATGACTTCAACTCCTTCACTGCCTGGAAGTTCTCCTGCTGGCGCTAGTTGAGGCAGTGCGAAATAGAGGTTGATATCAGAAGGGAGTGTCACCGAGGCAGTTTCTCGGAAGAAATTGTAACAACTTTTAAGTAGGGCATTAGCGATCTCCAGATTCTCCTCCAAAACTTTATTGAAAATCAGTACATTCTTGATCTTGGACAGAACAGGGCGCCATTTTGCCTCAAGCATTTGGGATTCTAAGGGATCCTCGAACGAAGAACTCCAGAATTCTGACTGTAGATCAACACAAAGCACACGTCTTTTTTCCAGTAAACCAAATGATGGAGTTACTGCTGGACTTTCCTCTGAGGATGCTTGCTGCAAGGGTGTTATCGATGCCAAGCTTATTATCAGAGCTCGGCACCAAGCAAGAGAAGCATGTCTGCCAACTTTTGCCGAAAAAGTATTAGACAACTTTGGATTCTTGAAACGCTTTCGAATCTTTTCATTAATGGTTTCCAGGGTCTCAACCTTGTTGTCTAGCTCAAGAGATACGATGTATTGATGTAGATATCTGCAAAAGGAAAAATCAATATCGGATAGCAAAAATTGAATGGTCAGGCTGGAATAAATTCATGTCTCATGCAAAACTGATCACCTGTATAAGCTGCTTTCTGAGGTTTCTGGACCTCTTATTTCAGGGAAATTGCATATGTCCGGCCATATGCTTCCTTGTTCTATAAAGAGGGAAAATATTTTCTCTAGCTGACTATCAGGGTTGATTTTTGCTCCTGCAGACTCAACCCGGCTCATCGAGGAAACCAGTGCATTTATGTATCTTCCTATTGCAATTGGTACAAGGTCTTCAATGCATAGAGAGAACTGAGTTCAAAATTTATCGAGAGCAGCATTAACATTTAGCAAACTATATTCAGCTTATGGCAACTTGATGATGACATAGCACGTAAGGAGCATCAAAAAACTAATTTCCTCTATTGCTTTAGTATTTTAGGAGATGTTAGACACCAATGAAATAACAAAAATCTACCAAATTAAGCCTTCATAATGTAACAATCCATTGCACAGGCTCTGACCACCCCTTGGATCATCACCACCATATCATGCAGTAGAAATATAAAGGTTGCTATATGGTATTCCATCACCACGTCAAAGCCTGACTTAGGATCGTTTATTTCCGTATAAACAGGATCAAATTTCATGTCATGTATGAAAAAGTGAGTACTAGCAAAGTATTTGATAGAAATGATCAAGTCCTTACCCTCTTATCTGATCGAAGAGAATTAAAGGCTCGTTCTAGTGTGTTGACATCTCCAGTTTCCTCCAATAGTCTCAGATAGAACAGTAAGTATTTGCGAATGCAGGTAATGAATTTCCGTGAACTTTCTGGCAGGTTAACTTCAAGAGCCTTCTTGTTCCCAGCCAAACCTGGAGTTTTCCGCCTAAATAGAAAGAGAGAAAAATATTCATGAAAGATTCTCAATTGTATCTATGGAGCTAAATTTACATGATTGGTACATCCAGTTTTATCATATTGTTTCTCAGAAGGTTATTCCAATCATCAGTGTTACATCACTCAAAAGTTTTATGAGGCAAGTAAGAATGTGTCTGTACCTTCCCTTCTTAACCATGCCATCAATCTCCCACATATTGATCGTAAAACTTGACCGGGATGATTTGAAACAAAAAGAAAGTTCTTCTTTTGCTCTTTGCAGATCACTGCTCCCACCCCTTCTGTACAGTCCTTGGGCAAGCATGTATCTCGCCTTATGAAAGTGTTTAAGATCTCCTTCAACACAAATTCCCAGTGCAGAAAGGCTGTCGTTGTAGAGCATATGCCATACCCCTTCCATCTGAATTGATCCCTCTCCAGTTTTAGCATAATATGCTTCCAAGTTTCCATCTTGAGCTTCTTCCAGTGTACGAGAGGATCCAAAAGTCGTTGTACCAATGATTGTCATAGCAGTATCCTTTATAGATTCATCAAAGCAATAAGAGGCGAGGACCTGAAAGGTTGACAGCAAAAATTATGAAGGACCACCAAAACAGAAAAGTAAACCAATAGTGGACATCTTTAGCTGAGACTGAATATAAACATGATTTTTCTTTTGAAACCATTATGCGGTAGTTACAAGTTATACAAAAGAAGCCTGTTCTTATGCAAATGAGAAAGAGAAAAACAGAAGAACGTCAATTACAAACCTTTAAGGCTTCTAAGTTCTGTTTCCCACATGCATTTAGCAGCTTCAAACGAGAAGCATGCATTCTATACACAGGATCTACGGCTGACGGATTTAATGTCATGGCTTGCTTATAATAGGATAAAGAAATTTCATATGAGTGCCCAAGCTTCTCACTGATTTTTCCCATGTAGAATGCATGTGACCAATCTTGTCTGTACAGGATGGGTTAAGAAAAGAATTCTTAGCCTCTTAAGTAATTGACCAAAGTGAACACACTTTGAATGACAAATAAACTATACCGATGTGCAAAGGCTTTGTTGAAATGCTTCATTGAGTTCTCACAAAATCTTGTCCATGTTGCATCCTTGGAGGGTAGCACAGACCGCTGATCATAAATCGGCACAACACTCTGAAGACTGTCATAGTATACCAGCGCCAAAAACTCATGTATCTCAGACTACAATAGAAGATCAATACATAAACATCATCAACAACAGCAACATGTAGTTTTAATATTCTACAGGAATAAAACTAACAACTCTCCAAAAACCCATTCCTCTATCAAAATATAAACTGTGCTAAGTTATTCCTGCAAGTTAAGCTCATTGTTGTAACTTAAATTATATAATCAAGCTTATAATCTATTCTCTCTATAGTAAGTAAGATATTTTTGGTTTAATGAAAATTCACATATTACTATACAACCTACTAAAGCTACCACCAGAAATCTGGTAGGTAGTGAATTCAACTGAGAAATACTAACATTAAAAATACGAGGAAAAGAATTTAGGGAAAAGGATAGGCAGGAGAAGAATAGGGTCAAAAGCGTCTCTACCTCGGGTATGGCTAAAAGCCTGCTCATAACCTAATCCATAAATCTATGCTCGCAAATTCTAAACATAACTGACAAATGGAGGATATTACATCAAATTTCATTTCTACATAGTAGTAATATCATTAAACTAATCGTCAATTAAGTGCTTTCCCTTTCAGTTTATTTTCTTAATGTTGATTTTCGTGTCTCTATCGTATTCCCTTAAGTGGCACCACCCATAATGGTAACTGGGGACATACTAAACAGCAACATCTATTTTCAGTCATCTAGTGAGTAATTAAGCATGGATGAAGGTGGCTAATGAAACCTGTTGATCTGGTGATTTTGCCAATGCCAAACTCATTAGCAGGCAACGTCTGCTTCTTCTTCTGCTTGTCTCAACTCTTTGCGAAAGAGCGGAATTTTTCCTCCATCCTACAACATTTATGTGCTTACTCCCATCATTTAGCAACAAATCGACTTCCTGATTTAAGTGAAAAAAAACAAATGGGAAATGCAATGAATTATTAAAAATGATTAAAGACCATTAATGAAAGGCACAAAGCCACCCTCTCTTAAGTCAAGGGTAAGAACTCATCCCCAAAAGCTACCCTTTGAAAAGGATTTACTCCTTACTGCTATTGGAAGGTAAAATTTCAGAATAACAGTAACAACAAGAACGAATGAAAGAATGAAAGAACTTGCCTCGTCGTATATATTGCCAAGCTTTTCCCAACTCTCAAAGCGCAGAGGATTATAGATCAGATCATATTTGAACAGATTTGTATTCTGCTGTACAAACTCTTCTCCTTCCTTCGTCAGAACAAAGCCGGGCCATTTATCACTAGCACTAACTTCTTCAGACTGAGCTAAGAAATAATACAAGTTGCGGTAGACATCCAGATAGGGGTCGGAACTGCAAGAAGTTTATATAACATCCTTATGTATTCCAACTTTACAAATATCTAAAAACTTAATATTTCGTTTTTGGTAATGACTGAAAACTCTCTCTAGTGGTTCATCGTTTTTAAAGAGGACAAGAACAAGATTCTAGAAAACTTATTCATCATACTTCTGCTTGTCACAAATATCGAAAATGTGAAATTTATAGACACATTTCGATCTAGAGATATACATAAATATGCAGATCATCCTGCATGGTTATCTCTGCTAAAAATTATATTCTTGATTATGCAAAGAATCAGCTTAAATGATATCAGACTATGGAAGGTATTTTTAGCAAGAGGAATTCATAACAAGAATGCTTGGTCATACCTGTGAAGCAGTGATATCTTGTACTCACTGAGAGTTCTGCTGGGAATTAGACATTTAGTTATGGTTTCAAGGAAACCTTCAGAACCAGCCTCATATGAGAGTTTGTCTTCACATAAATCAGGGTCATCTAAGAATTTCTCTATCACATTGCCAATTAGGAGATCATCTGATGGTTGTGCAAAATGCTTTTTTATTGCTCTCAAGACTCTTCGGAGTTTAACTAGTCCAGTTCTCTGTGACAAGAAGGATATGTATAAGATTACCAGAGACTATCTTGAAAACATGGTACGTGTATTGAACACTGCTAGCAACACAATCTGTATTGAATGCCCACGTGGGTTAAAGAGTGAATTCTTATCACTTTAAACAAAATATTTCTCCAATTTTAGGCTACATGAGTTACAACAGATGTTTCGGAAAAACAATGTTGGATATGTACTGAACACAACTTGCAGAACATTATAATTTGTGTGTGCCATGTGGGTAGGCCATGCATGCTTTAATCTATATGCCTTGTTTGATAAACACCAGTTGACATGTGAGCCTAGTTACAGAAGTGAATAGCTCTTTTGGTTACATGCAATATGATTTTGTCTACTCGAACAGAAAAATTTGCAAGCTACAAACTTGTGCTGATAGTTGTTACCTTCTCAGTGCTGCCACTACGATTTAACTTTGATTATATATAGACATATGCACCAAGTACAAGAAAATAAACTTTCGAACGCCCTTATCACACACATGAAAATGAGCCTACCAAGTTAAGGAAAGATCACTCACAGAAGAAGCTTTGGCATAGGGTAGTATGTACTGGAAGACATCAACACATTGTTCCTTGGTCTGATAATCTCCCCGGCTAGTGTTTTTGTGCACAGCGAGCTCATCTTCGTAGGAACCATCGACTCTAAGATTTAGACCATAAAGGCAAAAGAAACATTGATCTAAAGCGTTGTTGATTAACAACTCAAGTTCATCTTTTTCTTCTTCCGCAACCACTTCTGTGTGTTCTGTAATCTGTTTGCTTTCTTGTTCTGACTGTTCTTTTTCCCTATAACCAACTTGTTCTTCAGAACCATCCTTCTTAGAATCAGTTTTGTTGGTTTCGTTATTCTTAATATGCACCTCTGTGAGAAATGATTTTATTTCATTTCTGCATAATTTGTCAGGCAGTGCCATATCATGTCCAAGACCATCTGGGGAGTTAATACTGGATTTGACTTTCATGTCCACAGCCAATAAATGCTTAATCGCAAATCTAAGAAAAGCTCCTTCCTCCCCCGAACAATTTTTACCAGCACAGCAGAGCCCATATTCAGCAAGCAAATCATGGAGACCTATGATCAACTCAACCTAAAAAATTTGAGAAAGTCCAATATCACTAATCAGCAGACCAAAATAGCTTTTAGTATCATGGCTGATAATAAATAGTAAGCGATAACATTCGTAATTTGTCACACCAAACAGACACGACTAACTATGTCAAACTGAGAGCCCCAAATTCACATATCACCCAAAAATAGGAAAATCGAACCCCAGTAAGCCATGTCTTACTTGGTATTTGGTAGACATGGTAGCATCAAGGTGTTGAAGTTTACAGAATCCAATAGCTGCATCGAGAAAGCAAAACTTCTTCTCTTCTTCAATCCCATCAGCATTTTGAGAATCTGAATATCTCTTAGAAAGAAAATGCCTCACGATATTTGACATAACTCTCAAAAGCAGAGCTTGTATACCAGCTACACAATATTTTGGGGCAACCATGTCATTCTGCACATCAAACATACACATTAATAAACGCAGCCACGATAAAAAAAAAATTTAGGACAACCATAAAATTTTCTAATATTGATCTCTTCTACATTTTACTGCCTAGTAATTACTCATGCAAATTTTATCTCAAACTTTATACTCTTCAAGTAGTCTATAGTACAAGAGCCTCAAGATTGTCAAATTTTGAATTAGCATATCAAGCAAGGAACAAGCAGATAATGCATTTAAATGATTCAAACAAGCTCAATGACCATCTGTATAATTTATCTCATACGCTTGTGCTAGCATGATCAGAATAACATATCCAAAGCAAACAAAGATTATTAGCGTTTCAAATATTTCTTGAGAACCATACTATATATGTCAAAAACAGGTTTCAGACTTACAGAGTTTCCTGACTGGTCAAGGGAGTTCTTCACTTGAGAGATACAGAGAAGAATTGCCTTGACTTCCTCCGCCACCAAGTGATCCCAACTCTCACTTGAATTTTTATCCGGCTTTTTAGGTGTCACAACAGATTCTCCCGTACCAGTTGATTCCAAGAGAACTTGCAACTTTCTTCTATGACAGTTCATATAAACCTCCACATCTATAGGCTTACTCTTCTGGCAGGCTTTTATTAAAACGTCAAGTGCTGATAACTCAACAGAGGAGATCCCGTCTTCCGTTTTTACAGCGTATGCAGGCAACATGTCTTTATTTGGAAATAAAAGAGGTGCCAGTAAATTTACACACTCCGAATAAAATTCTTTCTCCATCATCTCAGGTATGGTATTTTCCAACAAGAAATCAGTCTTAAGCAGATTAATTTCATGAATGATTCTATTAATGTTCAGCTCTCGAATTCTTCTGCAATGAGGTAGCTGAATTAAGACAGGAGCTTCTCCGATACCTTCCTTGTCCAACAATGACAAACATCTAAGAAATTCTTCAAGTGCTTTAGCTTTATTATCCTCCAAAATTGATAACCGTGCACTCAGCCAGAAATATCGAGCCCAGAAAGATCTTTTATCATAATCTAACACCTCTTTAGCAGCCTTGAATGAGGAGTCAGAAAATCTTTCCCCCCAAGAACTAGGCGTAAAGTCGATAGCATAATCAAGGGAGACAGATTCAATTATCTTAGAGAGATGGTATGTTATTTCAACCATGCATGATCGGCCATCAGGAATATCTGAACCTTTAGAGTCAAAGTCATGGTACAGCTCGGCGAGAAAAAGACTGCATTCAGGTTTCCGATCTCGGCCCCAATGTCTTGTTAGCTTTTCTAACTCCAAAATTTTCAAGGCAGCATCACGACTCAATATATGTTCACATTTACTAGCAATATATTCTAGAAGCAAGTGACCCATATGATACGCACCATAATTTTCTGAATTTTCCTTCACAAAATTAGAAACGACAGCGTGTTCAGAAATTGGATCAGATTCCTCAAGGCAGGAAGAACCAGCAGACACTCTGTTGAATCCCCTCGTAAGGACAAATTTCTCAAGATATTGAAGGGTGTCACTGCTAGGATCCTTGCTATTATCAAATTCTAACTCTTCCTTCTCAGGTTTCTGGTTCCGAAGCCGTTCAAGACGAGTACTCCGCCTCTCTTGGGGGTGTTCTTCAGAAAACACAGGCTCTTTTTCTTTTACAGAACCACCACTTTCTCTTTCGATGTTACAATCCTTAACAGACACATTACTTGAATCTGAATCCACACAATGATCCTTCTTTTTCAGACCTTGCATAACAGCTTCAGTACTAAGGGCTAGTTCAATGGTTATTGGTATATCAGCTGATATGCCCACAGTTTCACGCGAAGGATGCACTATCCCAATTAGAATATTTATCAGTGCCACCCATGAAGCTTCAGGAAGTTTAACTTGCACTCTTTTTTTCAACTTCTTGGAGGCAGCATCCATGTCCTGATTCATGTCAGACACCTTTCTTTTGCCAAGAAATTTGAGCCGGACGTGCTGAGGTTCAAGTTTATCTATACCCTTGGGCACAAAAGGAGCTGAATCTGTTTCTTCAATACAATGTTTAACATGCAAAGCACGAGAATGTGATGGCCAATGCCTTAAAATCAGATTTGCAACTGAGAGACAGGAAACTTCATCACCTATGGCAATGAGAACTTCTAGAAGTTTCTCCATGCAGTTCCCTGCACATTAGGCAATTCAATTTTCAAGGGAAGCTTAAAGGCAACAGTCCATACCAAGTATGAGTAATGTGAACCCAAAAACAGAGAGAGGAAGAAGATAAAGAACAATGCGTACAATTATTGGGGCTGCAGAGAAGTCCCTGTTCAAATGCCCATCGTGAAATACTCAGTAATCCCATAGAACATGATAGGGTTCCAAGATGGTTCCACAGGACAGAATCTTTTGCGTCTAAGTCTATAGCTTGAAGATAACAGTTTAGAGCATTCTCGTAATGACTTGAACCAAGCTCAAGAAATACAGTGGCAAGATTCTTCAGAGCCAAAAATCTGAAAAAAAAAAAAAAAAACTATACTGAAGTTATTTATAGGCGACCACAGTACTAATAAACAAGAAATATTTTGAACTACATAAAACCAAACTAGTAGACATGTAACGAAATGTAACTAGATGAATTAGAACATGGAGCTTGACCTGAGATGATGGAGATGATTGTCGTTTGCAATAGTCTCCACCTGGAAAGAAATGACTTGATGTCAGTAAGAAACAGCTCATTATCCAAAGAAATCATCAGAGAAACCGAACAAGTTAATTTACTTTGGAGTTAGCTATAATAGGATCCTTCAGGATAGATTCAAGCAGCTCCCGAGCCTTTTCATAGTCTTTAGCTTGCAGCTTGAGAAGACCATCATGATATGTTTGTGACAGATGAAACTCCTGAAAAGGGCAATCAAACAAACAGTTCAATATCTATTTTCAACAATGAGCTAATCTAACTTCAGATTATGCATCACTCTCTTCTTTATACCAAAATTGAGAACAAAGAAGCCCTAAATTCAGAAAAAAAACCTGAGCTTCTTTGCTAGGAGCTAAAGGTTCCCACTTTTCTGTGGACTCCGTATCATTGATCGCAGCAATCGAAAACTGAAGAAACGGAAAAAAGCAAAACAGATAAAAAAATCAAACCCTAATCGATTGAAATATCAAAATTAAATCTTGACCGAAATTATCATTACCATCTTGATACTCGAAGCTGCAGAGGGAGGTCAATGGTTGGGTTTGTTTCAGTAGTCCGTGATTCAGAGTTCTTGGCGCGAAATTGGTCTATCTTCTTCTTCTTCTTCTAACTAGGGTTGATGCCCGTTATACACATTATTAGGGTTTTAGATTTCATGATTTCTTTTCTTTGTTTGGTCTGTTCCACTGTGTTTTTTTTTTTGCGCTCCGTTGGCCGACTGTCGAAAAAAAAGAGGGGTTTTCCGATTATGTATATGCCTGAATTATGGAAATTTTCCTAAATATACTTTTTGCAGTTTTTTTTATAAATACTTGAAAATATTGCAATTAAAATTTAAGTTTCCTATTTTCAAGACTTTTGTAAAAAGTGATTTGTCAACTAAAACTTACCAGAGTTATCATCTTTCAAGTTTCAATACTCTTCAGATTAGTAAAACATTTACTCACCAAAAAAAAGATTAGTAAAACATTCATCTTTAACGAATTCGGTTATCTCACATTAGTTCTACTAATTGGCAGCATATTACATCTACTTTAGTGGGCCTAGCTATTACTATTTCAATATGCAATGAACTTCATTGGATTATCCATTAACATTATTAAAACTAAACTACATTTGTATTTGAGTTACAAATTTGTATTGGGCTGGAGACAACTTAAAAGCTTTACTAAACAAAAAGTTAAAACCACTCTTAATTAAATTTATTAATTAATATTAACTGAGAACCAGTTAAAGTAGGTGTTAAAAAAAAAAAAAAACTTATTCATACTACAAACATGTAAAAAGAGGTGTCATCCACTATGCAAAATTTAGGACCAAGAAAATAAAAACTGTAAATTATGCCTTCACAATATGTCTTTAATACACATAAAGGATTTAGCTACGGTTAATGTAAATTATGTTGTTAGAAGTAAGGCTAAACAATAAATATTAATTGGTCAGGTCCACAGACAGCCTTGGCAAGTGGCAAGCACTAAAAATTCGACCGTTATTTTTTGCCCCTTTTTAAAATATTTCAAAATTGTCTCTTTAGTTTTATTTTAAAGGTTTTTAGCCCGCTCCTCTCCACCTTTAATTTTTCCAATTGGATCTGTCAAAATCTTGGCCTCTTTCTCTCTCTCTCTTTCTTTGTTGGGTTGATCTCTTCTTCCATGGCGATCCCTACGGAGACACAACAACAGGAGAAGGTACTCTTTCACGATTCCATGACCTTATATGATCCCTTCGTGTCGTTTTTAGGGATTGTGATAGCAAATCTTTTTCCGTTTCTTTCGATTTTTCTTTGTGTTAGGTTTGAAATGTTTTTGCCTTTTCTTTTGCACGATTAGGGTTTGGAACTTTTGTGAATTTAAACAATCGATTTATGTTTAGAGTTAAAGAGAATCAATTAGGTCAATTTCAAAGCAGATTCGTTTCTAGCGATGATTCAATTGTCATATTATCTGAAAATTGGCTTTGATTTTGTTATCAGGAGGCTTCAGATGCTTCTGCAGCTGCACAAAAGAGATGGACTTTAAGCGATTTCGACATCGGTAAGCCTCTTGGCAGAGGAAAATTCGGTCACGTCTATCTAGCCAGAGAAAAACGGGTCAGTAACTAAAACCAATCAATGATTGATCTTCCACAATATTCAAATTTTGTTGTTTATCTTGTAGGACTTAGTTCTAGAATCCAAACTTGAGCATTTGTTTAGATTCTTGATTGTTTTTTTCCACCAATCTCACACATACATGCAAATATGAAACAGAGCAATCACATTGTCGCTCTAAAGGTTCTTTTCAAGAGCCAGCTTCAACAATCCCAAGTTGAACATCAGCTCCGAAGAGAAGTTGAGATTCAGTCTCATCTTCGACACCCCAACATTCTCCGGCTTTATGGCTATTTCTATGATCAAGTAAGTTTTTCTCCTTTTTTATTGACAGATAAAATATCCAAATTCTTGAGCATGATGAAGTTCTTCATTTGTTGCAGAAAAGAGTTTATTTGATACTTGAGTATGCTGCTAGAGGCGAACTTTACAAGGAACTTCAGAAATGCAAATACTTCAGCGAGAGACGAGCTGCAACAGTTAGTCCTTCTTTCTATGATTATTGACCTCTCAATCAAACTAATTCGTTGTATAAAAACTGATATCCTTATATGTTCATTGTGCCAGTATGTTGCGTCATTGGCGAGGGCTCTCATCTATTGCCATGGCAAGCATGTGATACACAGAGATATTAAACCAGAGAATCTGCTAATTGGTGCTCAGGTGATATAAGCTTTACCTTTTCCTTGCAGTAACATCTATCCATTTGTTTATAAAACTAGCTAACACATGGATACTTAACTATCAGGGTGAGCTCAAGATTGCAGATTTTGGTTGGTCGGTACACACATTTAACCGCAGAAGGACGATGTGTGGCACACTAGATTACCTTCCTCCTGAAATGGGTAAAGTTGAATACTTGCTTGAAAGTTAGTTCTAGTGTGATCTAAATTATATTTAACAGTGACCTTTTGGTTTTCTTATAGTCGAAAGCGTAGAACATGATGCTAGTGTAGATATCTGGAGCCTTGGGATTCTCTGTTACGAGTTTCTTTATGGTGTACCTCCTTTTGAAGCCATGGAGCACTCAGACACATACAGAAGGTAGACAAAAACACCTGCATTTGAAATCTACAACTATAGTCTGTTTCTTGTGGGTTTGTTTGATGATATTGTTACCACAAATGATATATAACAGGATTGTGCAAGTGGATCTCAAGTTCCCTCCCAAACCAATTGTCTCTGCATCTGCAAAGGATCTCATTAGCCAGGTTTTTCTATACCTTCAATCTAACACATACACTTTGAGGAAAGTAGTAGTTGTTGAATCTAAAATTCTCACATATTTTCTCGATTGAATGTACAGATGCTTGTCAAGGAGTCTTCCCAACGTCTGCCATTGCACAAGCTTCTGGAGCATCCGTGGATTGTGCAAAACGCTGATCCTTCAGGAATATACAGAGGTTAAAAACAAAACACTTTCAGTTCTTACCGTTCTTGGCAATCTCGAGCCAAACTGTTATCTAGAAAGACAAAAAAAAAAGAACACCATTGTGTAGGTGTATGAATCTTCTTATTATTCTTTTTCGCTAATTCATGTTTCGAATAATGTGTATCCCAAAAAAAAAATCAAGTATCTGTATTACGTAGTATGTACTATGTCATTAACGGGAGAAGGAAACTCTATAAAGAGTTGTTGTTAACTGAAAAATGTTTTCTTACTTTGTCATTTGCCCAAACTACATTCCAGAAGTTTAACCTTTGGTCACAAAAAAAAAAAAAAAAAAAAAAAAAAAAAAAAAAAACCTTTGGTCACATTTTTTTTCTTTCTTTTTTGACAAATTATTATAAAATATTACTGTGATTGTTGTAAAAGGTCACCATTAAAGACCAACGTGGATTAAGCACTCCGAGCAACAATCTAGCCGGACATTTGAGGTGTTTTTGCCGGAAGTGAAAAACAATAAAAAAAAGACATGTAAATTAGAAGAGTTTCAAAAGATGGAATCACACACCCTAGAACCAAATTCTTTTGTCGCTATATAAAATCGACGAGGAAACAATCCCTTAAAAATAAACTAAATAAAATGACGATCTATCAAAGAGTAGCTGCAAAAACATACGCTAAGTCAACATTTGGCTCATTGGTTGTAAACACAACGTCAAACCACTCACGTGTCCCCCAAATCTCCCCTTTTTGGCGTCTTTCAATCGTAATTTCCGCACACCAAATTTTTGTCTCTTCATGAAGCTGGTTAGCATGCACCTTCTCCAGCCAGAAAACCGCAATTTTTCCACCATAATTTACGCATTTACTAGGAACATAATGAGTAATCCTAAACAATCCCTCCAAACCCTTCAACCTTTTCCACAATTTTTCCTCAGAGTCATACCAATCGATCATACAGCTCCAACAACTATAGAGCACGTTATCGATCACACAGTGAGATGATAAGCTACCACCCCTACTCATCGATGGTTGTCCTTTTCTCCATCTACCTTTATGCAGCTCGTAAAGCCCATATGTCTGCATAGATTTCACGTAGACATTTCCATCATACCCTATGCTTTCGCACCTAGTAAGATCCCTGCATATTTCCTCGCCAGGACTCGACACAAACTCCCAAGTTTGAGTCTTTGTATCGAATACCTCCATCCAGATAGTTGCATCTGGATTTTGGCAGCCTCCTGCTACATATATTTTTCCATCAAGCACGCAAGCAGATGGGTAAACACGTGCAGCACGCATGCTTTGGGCTTCACGCCATGTGTGAGAACGACAGTCCATAACCATGACGCTAGAAGATGCATTGTTCTTTATTGAACCGCCAATGACATAGATATTAGAACCAACCAGTACAACATCTGGCAAGTACTTGGGAATAGAATCGGGAGATAAAATAGGGACCATAACTTTCGTCGAGCTATTTGGTCTCCGGCAGAGAGTAAACAAACGTAGTGGGTTTGAAACGCTACGGATTCGTAAGCACACGTAGAGAAAACTCTCGGTGCGGCCTAAGAGGTTTCGGGTTTGGAAAAGCTCCGTTGAAGTGAGGAAAGAGCGGAATCTCTTGGAGACTAAGGAGAGAATTGGATAATATATTCTTGAGACACGAGCTGAAAAATTGTCACTTATGCCACTTTTCAGAAAAAAATGATCTGGCATGCCACTAAAAAATCTACATGCCATCGAAAATGTGAAGTGCCGAAATTACCCTTAATGAAGAAAGAAGAAGAAATTAAAAAAAAAAAAACAAAATCGTTTTTGTCTCTCTCCTCTCCCTCTCTCTCCCCGATCCCGACGCTCTTTTTCTCTCCTCCTCCGCCGCTCCCGTCGATCTGCAACTACGGCTCAACAGGCGCCTCCTCCTTCTCGAAATCGGTTAGTTTTTTCTCATGTATTCTCTTGACATTGCTGCATTGTTTGGATTTTAGGTAATTTATGAGTAATCTGAAATTTTTTTAAATTAGGGATTTCAAATGAAAATTGGGTTTTATTTGGGTTAATCGAATGTATATTGGCGAATGGAGGTATTTGCAATGGTTATTAAACGAATGTAGCTCGTCCATTGTTGAATCGCGTCATATTTTATGTAGAATCGAGTCAGATCTCAGTCAACTGGGACAGCTATGACAACTGGTACAACTAAGTTTAATTATTAAACTGGTACAACTGATAGACTATAGGCCAACTGGTACAACTGATAGTCTATATGCCAACTGGTACAACTGATAGTATGTAGGCCAACTGGTACAACTAGTATAACTGTGATAAATGGTGTATGTGCTATTTTTAATTGTTGTATTTTCAGGATAGTACCCTCCATAGTCAACTGGTACAACTGATAGAATGTAGGCCAACTGGTACAACTGATAGTATGTAGGCCAACTGGTACAACTGATAGTATGTAAGCCAACTGGTACAACTAGTATAACTGTGATAAATGGTGTAGATTTGTGCTATTTTTAAATGTTGTATTTTCAGGATAGTACCCTCCATAGTCAACTGGTACAACTGTTAGAGTATAGGTCAACTGGTACAAATGATAGTCTGTAGGCCAACTGGTACAACTAGTATAACTGTGACAAATTGTGTAGGTAATTATGTTTAAAATTGTTGTAATTTCAGGAGGCGATGAAGAAGAAGAGCCAGACTAACGTACATGTTGACTATGGAGGGTACTATTCAGAAGGGAATGAATGGATTTTTAAAAATTCACTATACGCTATATCGTTTAAGACGGCATGTTTAGAGAAGATAACTTATTTGGTGCTATTAGATAAGATCACTAGATACTTGGGCATTGGCATATTACAGGACGTTGTATGTAGTGCCACATGAGTCAGATTGGATTATTCCTGATGCAATTAAAGAGTTGGAGGCTGACCCGCCGGATTATACCCCAAAAAAAGGACGAAATCAAGATAAACGGTTTCCATCCGTTGGAGAAAAACGCAGAAAGAGTAACAAAGCTGTTCCAGGAATTAACTTGGAGAGATGGCTGCAGCCCGAAGATCCAGAAGCAACTTGATTAATTCTCTGGTTCAACCGGAACAACTATTTTACCACTTGGGTTCAACTGGAACAACTGTTAACCATTCGGGTTCAACTGGAACAACTGTTAACCATTTGGGTTCAACCGGAACAACTTAACAACTTTGTACTTGTATTTTTATTTGTAAGACTAATATCACTTTGTAATATATGGATTTTTATTTGTAAGCTGAGTTGGTAATATAAACCCTTTTATACTTGGTAATATTTGTTTAATATATTTGCAAGTGTTTTGGTAAGTGGTTCAACCGGAACAACTGATACTACTTTTTAAAGACCGTAATTACATAAATTAAACTGTAATAAGTGATTTTAAACATTTAGAACTTCAAAATTATATTTAATATATGATATTTAACATTATCAGTAATTTATGTCATCATAAACTTGTTTTTAAACAAATCACTCTTTAGGTAACAAGGAACATTTAGTTCAAGATCACCTATAAAGATGTAATAAGTATGGAAACTATGCTGTGTTAAATCTATTTCTATCAAAACTTCTTAAACACCATTATAATGTGAAAATTGATGTGAACAACTAGATAATTATGTTCGTTTTTAAGGTTCAACTCCAAAAATACGAAATCTGAAATAGTTCAACTGTGAAGAAATCAGGACAACTGAACATCTAAGTACAACTATATAGATTATCTTGCTGACGAAGACCCCACCCAAATGTTAAAGTTGTGTTCACACTTGTCTTTGACTTATACCGGGCCCACCCACATAAATAATCTCGAAAATACTAAGACCTACCAACATAAAGAGAGAATCTCTCTCTCACCTCTCTCTTCTAACTCTCTCTTCTTCTTCGTCTTCTTCCTTCTTCTTCTTCGAAAATTCTTGAGATTTTCCCCAAAAATTAGGGTTTTTAATTTTTGATTAATTTTGCAAATTCTGGGTTTTCGACCATCATAAGGTATGGCAATTCGATTTTTGTACTTCATATTAATGGATCTACTTTCTACGTTTTAGTATTTGTAAGATTTTAGGTTTAATTGCTTTAAGTTTGATGCAATCTACAGATTTGTAACATATATTCATCTTTTAAACAGTAGATATGCCTTACAGTTACTCGCAACCTTCCACATCCGTAGAAAGTATCAACAGTGGATGCCGAAATGCGGACGCCAATTATGGTGTTCCTGCTTTGGAGTCGATCCGAGAAACTCTTCGTCTTATGCGTGAAGAAATTGATGATCTTAAAGAGAGGTTAGCCACAAAAGAAGTCGAGATTGCGAGGCTTAAGGGTTACTTTCAAGGTGGTAATATTGTATGATTACCACCTAGTCTTTGTAATATTTGAATTTGTATTTTGGATATGGATTTGTGTTTTTGGAATATGGATTTGTGTTTTCATGAAGTCTTATTAGTATTTGTACCTGCCGTAATGGTAGTTGTACTTGGTTCAACCGGTACAACTTCGACTTATATGTAGTTGTCCTTGATTTATCATATAGTTGTCCCTGTATTATTAGTAGTTGTCTTTGGTTTATCACATAGTTGTCCCTGGATTATTAGTAGTTGTCCCTGGATCAACCGGAACAACTAAATTTAAAATTTAGTACTCACTCCAACAACTACATGAGTACCAAGAAGAAGGAACCTCACGTTTCACTTCATCACGTAGAGTCAATTGCTTCCTAACAATCTCAACACGTATATACAAGCTAATGAACCAATAAGCTAAATTCTTCACAGAGCTCGCATCTTTAGGCCAACATTTACTAAACGCAAACATATTATTAAACATCCCCGACGGAATCTTCCCGGAGAGACACATATCTTGATTAAACTTCTCCGACATCTACACAAAAATCAAACTCAAAATTAGGGTGTCTACAAACAGGAACACGAACCAGTGATGATTAGATTTTACTAAACCTGATTAAAAGAGAGTATATCGGAGCGTAATCGAGTACGTTCGCCTTTATCGCACTTAATCGAGCTCGAGACGTTGTTAACGACGATCCCACCGGGGAAGACTAAGTCACGGTTCCGGGTCGGGACGATTTCGACTAACCTGGAACCGTCTGGTGTAGTTTTACAAGCGGAGAAACGAACATCGGAGCAGAGATAGTAACCTAATCCGATCACTGAGACGGCTTTCTCGGCGGCGGATTGAGCATCGAGGCGGGTGAAATTGTTATAGGCCATGGATCCGAGAGAGAGATGATGGTGAAAGAAAGGGAAGAGGAAAATTCAAAAGATTGTGGCTTTGTGTGGTGAAGAAGAAGAAGAAGACGAGCGCGAAGCCATTGAAGTGGTCAACGGTGTATGGCTAGGAAAGAAAACATTTAGTCAACACGTAATTACTTTGACTTTACGGCTTTATGTTTGAATTTCGGATATGGAATTATATAGTGTGAATATGAATATTAAACCGGAGGAGACGAAGATGCAAACGGAGACGGAGGAGACGAAGACGAACTCGGAGGAGACGAGACGCGGAGGAAACGAAAGGCGGATAAGACGCAGACGGTCCGAGGCAACACGAAGACGCCGGAGACGACGAAAACGGACGGTCTGAAGCGATTCCGATGAGAAGCGACGGAGAGAAGTGACGGAGATTCGAGAACTCGACTCTTCTTCTTCCGATTTACAGTTTCTCGATTTATACTTAGATTATTTTTGTGTTTTTCAGATTTAGGGTAAAATTTGAAGATTTTTTATGGGTCGGATTATTTTTCATGGGCTTGGATCGGATTATTAAGGTTGGGTCGTAGTTTTTAGAATTTGGTTTGGTTTTTATGTCTTTTACTCAATTTTACGAATTAAAAGAAATTCAAAAATAAAAACAAAACATAAGAGTGGCATAAGAGGTTAGCATTTCTCGATTAGTGGCACAAGAGGTGAACTCTCACACGAGCTAGACAATTTAATACTAAATCATCAGGAAGCATCTGAATACCAAACGTCATGCTTCTTCTTATAAGCGGTGGCTCTTCTTCGTTTGACATTAACAAAGTCTTGGAACGTTTTGGCTTTCTCTCCATCTCTAATAATAATAACCTCTTCCATCCCCACTGCCACGATTATATACACACGCACTCGTCCTAATGACCTAATCCACTCCAAACTGATTAATTATATTTCTTTATATTAAATTCCCACTCGGTTCTTGAAAAAAAACATCCTACCCCACTTTTATTTCATATTTTATTTCTTTTATATTTGTATTTTTATGTTTATATATTAAAAATAATATCGATTGAAAATAAATTAAAATAATTAAAAGCTTACGAAAATTTTGAATTGAAATTGAAATACATCATTTATTCATATATATTATAAATTTTTAATCCTTTTTATTTATTTATTTCATTTTAGCGGTGCGTTCTTTTGTAAATAAAGTATACCAAGTTACCAACGAGAAAACAAATCAAAATAAACATATATATTAAATATTAATAAACGAAATAACAAAGCTTTATGAAGGAATAAGTTGTGCATCAATTTGTTGGCAAAACTTCACGCTTGGATAAGAGACGAAGAAGATAACAAGACAGAATATCATTAATGGTTATGCAAAAAAATTCAAATGAGGAAATGAAATTTTGCTAAAACAATTTTTGCTATTAGTCCGTAAACTCCGTGGTTCCTTTAGGAGGGGTTCATGAAGCTGGGCTGGTTTGTAGATGACAACATTCGCGCCCACATTCTGTCTGTAATCACAACTTTGTTCTGTCTTTCCGTTATTCGCTGCCCCGAGAAAAGGAAAGAAACAAAAAAAAGGATTAAAGCTTGATGATCCAATGGCAAGGATATATATTTAGGCGAAGAAACTTACGTTAAAGGGAATGTAGGTGTGCCTTCCATTAACAAGACCAGAGACGAAGCCGGTATAGCCAGCCATTGCACCATGGACTGCGCTTTGGGCAAGGAGAGTTGAGTAGACGTTGTCAGATGCATTGGCTGGAATAGCTCGGATCATGTATGTCGGATCTGAAACATGGTTTGAGTCATATTTATAATTCATGAAGCTATGTAGCTTGAGTTGAATTTGGGGAGGCATACGTACCAATGTATTTGAGAGTAATGTCCATTACACTCTGCTTCGCAAAGTGATCCTGTTACAAAAGCCAGAGAAGGAAAAAACGGTAATAAATCCACATAAATTTCTTATCTTCCAGGTGAAAAGATGGGACTGAATCTCGATGGCAATAATTTACCTTGATTTTAAGACTCATCCATAGTCCTACATCTTTAAGGAGCTTGTTTCCTGAAGCATCTTGTTGATCAATGCTCTCTGCAACAAGATCCTGCCCTGCCCCTTCAGCAATCACTATAACCATGTGGCCATTTTCTCTGAGCCGTTTTGCAATGAACTCATAGAGCCCTCCTTTGCCTTCAAGGTAAAAGGGTGACTCGGGAATCAGACAGCAGTCAACGTCTCGGCTAGCCAGAGTTGCATACATTGCAATGAACCCTGCAATGTAGAAGCAATAAGATTAGATAAATGCACAGGGAGAAACATCATAAGAAAGATACTTCTGTGGTCTAATTTTTGTATGCATAATTGATCTCCTAGATTCTTCTATGAACTTACCACTGTAGCGACCCATTAGCTTGACAAGTCCAATACCATTTTCCACACTGGTCGCTTCAACATGCGCTGCATTAATAGCACGTTGAGCCTCCTCAACCGCAGTATCAAATCCAAAGGACTTGTCAATGACCTGAATCAGAGATACTATCAAATTGAGCTACTTGCGAACTAGCCAGAATAGCAGAGGAGGTTAAGGTTGAGAGTGAAGATTACAATAATGAAATCTAGGACTTACTGGGATGTCGTTGTCAATGGTTTTTGGTATTCCTGCAACTGCAACATTAAGTCCACGGCGCCTAATTTCCTGCAGCATCAGTCAAAATTATTTGCTTCACAAAAATTAAAGTGCTTGTGGCGTTTGCACACACAGAAACATCACTGTTTTACCAGTCCAAATATTAGGGAGGCTATTTTATGTCTTCAAGCAAATAAACCTTCATTTTAATGAGAGCAGAATGTCTTCCAAAGAATTTAATTAGACAGTTCTCTTCATAATATGTTTTAGATAGGTATATCCAACAATAATACACAACATTTCACTAACCTTGTATATTGCACTTGCTCCCTTTTGGGTTCCATCACCTCCAATAATGTAAACCTTTATGACAGATGCAAACAAAGAAACTGACTCTTATTAGTAGAACTATTCTCCATAGAACACAAACAAACTGAAACAAATAAACAAAATTATTCTTGAATACCTGATTTATTTCGCGATCTTGTATGTTGTCAACAATCTTCGATGTATCATGCCCCCCGCGGGAGGTTCCTAGTATGGTTCCCCCGCGCTTGTGGATGTCACTCACAGTCTTCGGCGTTAGTGCGACAGTGTTTTTGGAATAGAACCCGCGAAACCCGCACTGCAATATCAGAAACCAGATGAGCCAAAACAAATCCTACTCAATCAATAATGGCTAAATTAGTATTTGCTTTCCATTTTAATGTGCACCAGTTATTAGGGATTATAGTTACCACAGGTATATAAAAACTGTCATTGCTCTATTATGCTCTACTACAATATACTCAATAGCAGCTATAGAACAAAGTATTCCGTCTACAAATTTGGAATGAGATCATCACCCCCATAAAATACAGTCTAAAAGCATAAATCGTAGGTACAGAAATTGAACTCACATCCACACCAATCACTTCTGTAACACCATACATAAAATGAAGACCACATACGATCTCCCTGATTACTGTATTAAGCCCAGGGCATAGGCCACCACAAGTGACAATACAGGCACGTACATCAGATGGCTTGAAGTACACCTAAACACAACATATAATCATATATCAGCAGTTTTTATATCATCAGATGCAAAAGCTGCAGAGCACGGGAAACTCATGGAAATAGATGAAATACCTTTTGGCGCGGTCCTGCACGTCTAAAATGTGTCCCTCTAGGAGAGTCCTTGTGAACAACAATCTATGCATAACACGAAAAGAAACAACAAAATGAGAGCAATGTGCTAACATATCACATGATCACTAATGCAGAGAACAAATGTAAGAAAGGAAAGCGCCGGTGAGTTTCACCTTTTCCTGGACTGTATCATCCTCATCAACAAAATACTGCCTGAAATTCCCACAGAACATGAACCCAATTAACTAACCGTCATCTAGCAATCAATCAAGTTCACAAGTACAATCTAAACTTACCTAACTACTGAATAAGCAGCATTCGATTGCAGCGGGTTAGGATAAGTCTGTAAAACCCAAGAACAGAAAAGGAATCAGCAAAAGTGAATATGAAATGAAATGAAGCTATGGCAAGATTTGAAATCTGAACCAAAAATCTTTTTTTTTTTTTCTCCATGACAAGACTAAGTTACAATCCAATTCTTTCATTATTCTACATGTATGAGAACCTCATTACATTAGCATCAAATTTAGAAAATTACAAGTGATTAATAGCTCTAATCAAACATTCGATCACGGGTAGGCATATGTGCACCAATCAATTTCCACGTTGACATTGATTAACATTTCACATTTGAGAAAATAAATATTTATGTAATTTTCTCCCTGATAGCGACCGGATCTCATCAACATATAGGCTAAAAATAGGCGAAACCAAATTATACAAACGCAACTTTTGCATTTGTGTGTTTAACACGAACCACCAAATCGCCAACATATCAAATTCGTAATTCGTATAACCACCGATCAAGGAAAATGTCGATTCCAAAGAATAATCAATGGAATCGTATAGAGATAGAGAGAGGAAGTAATACGGGGAGATCGAGAATGTAATCGCTCAAATGAGGAACATCTTCGAGTACATAACCAGCAGGTCCTTCCACCAACTTTATCTCATCGACGCCATTAGAAGCCATCGAAGACCTTATTCTTCTGTGTTTCTTCTCCGGTGACGTAAAGCGACTGTGAATTTGAAGCGTATCAACGTATGTATGTGAATTTTTAAATCTCAGAGCTCAGAGTGGTATAGAAGTAAGAAGAGAACCAAAGGGGGGTTTTGAAACGATAAAGCGACGTCGTTTGACTCACCGTTACTTTATGATATACGGACATTACCGAAATACCAGCGGAAACGGCGGCTGGTTTTTCATCTTGTCAAATTTCCGGTTTTCAGAATTGATTCGTGTATAAAAAGGAGAAGTTTGGATAAACTTTCGTTTTAATTATCTTATTTATATCCCTTTTTAAAAAAGATAATACAAGTGACTAAACAAGATTAGGAAACTAAAAATTAAAAACAATAAGAATATTTATCTAGTTACGGAAATATATTCTCAGTCATTTCTAGGCCTGGGCGTTCGGATATTCGGGTCGGGTTCGGGTCGGGTTTTTCGGGTTCGGGTTTTTCGGGTTTAGAAAACTAAGACCCGTTCGGGTATTTTAAAACTTCGGGTTCGGGTCGGGTTCGGATCGGGTATTTTGGGTTCGGATTCGGGTTTACCCGAAGTATCCAAATATTTAAAAATTTGTTTCCGATTCTATGAAAAGTATTGAAAATACTCATAAAATCTATAAATTTTAAGTATTTTATACCCTAATCTAACCAAAAGTAGCTAAAACACCCGAAAATATCTTAACCTCCGAATAATTTAGACACTTAGACTATTACAAGTATAAATATTACTAATATATTATAGCTATGTATTTATATTTCGGATATGTTCGGGTACTTGTTCGGGTTCGAGTTCGGGTCGGGTTCGGGTTCGGGTTTTCGGGTTGTGAAGTTTAGAACCCATTCGGGTATTTTAAAACTTCGGGTTCGGATTCGGGTCGGGTTTTTCAGGTCGGGTTCGGTTCGGTTCTTCGGGTTCGGGTATTATGCCCAGGCCTAGTCATTTCTCTTTTCGATGTCAAATATATAGACAATTTTTTCTATTCTTTATTTTCCAAAGATATATATTTATTTATTTATATTTATATTTATACACTAAGTATTTAATTTTTTCTTTGTATATGATATCGGACATGACAAAGAGAAAGACCTTCCTGTTGAAATATAGCATTCATAAAATCTGAGTTTTGTTTTGTCAAGTTTTTTAATGTTTTTGAGAGGAAAAAAATCATCCTCCAAAACTTTCTATCGCTCAAGTCAAAAGAAAAATCTCATCATGTAGTTGTCTGAAAAAATCATAAAAGATAACTATCAAATTATTGGTTTATAAGTGTTTTTATTAACAAATCAGTCTAAACTTTACAAATCTTCATAAATCAATTTAGGATTTTAAAATCAAACAAGTGGATTCTAAAATAACAAAGTTTAGGAGTACTATGAATTAAATATTTGGAAATAAAAGATTGAGTTTTAATGAGTTTTAGATGATTTTGATAAGTTTTTAAAAATTAGGAAAGTTGTTATGATTTTGTTATCAAAAATATTTGTAATCTCACATAAAACCATGAGATTTGGATCTTTGTACATTTTTAATCAAGGAAATACATTACTATACCATAAAATCACTAAAACCCCACTAATTAAAATCATGTTTGCATATACAGCCTAAACTTTTGTATCTTTTATTTAAAAACACTTTAATATGGTAAAATCCAGTAGAAAATCAAAATTTTATTAATATCTAATAAACAAACAACACCAGTTTTCAACTATATTATTTAAAATCTATTAAAACTAACACATGATGATTTTAAAATCAGTTGTTTCCATAACACATGATTTCACCCTACTAACCCCATTAAAATCTGAACAAAATTATATAATTAAGATTTTTTTTTCCAAATAACATTGTTATCTGTTTTGAACGGAGACTTATCGGCTTCCTCCGTAAAATAATCATACACATTAATTAGAGAGAAACCTCCACTAATCAAAAATAATTAAATTAAAAAATCGAAACGCCGTGTACCTAATATCTTCCCCAAAAACACCAACCTCTCTCTCTCCATCTCCCTCATGCCTCCTTCTTCTTCTCGATCCATCTCTCTCTCTTTCTCTCTTCTCTATTCTCTCTGTTCCTAGTCCATCGATTTAAGCTCTTTCAGATTCTCCTTCTTCTTTGACTTTTCTTTGACACCGTAGTCTCTTCCCCCTTCCATCGATTTAGGGTTTCCGATTTCCTCTTCCTGTTTTTCTTTTCAAAATTTCCTTTCTTTTTGTTCCTCTCCTTCTACAATCTCCTCGAATTCATCTTGACCAAGGAGGCGTCTGATCCGATCTCCCTCGGGAATATGCTTTTGCGCTGCTCTTCTGCTTTGATCGCCTAGGATTTGTAATCGTGTTATGATGGTGGGTACACAAAATTTAGGTGGTTCGTTGCCGCCTCTGAATTCCCCTAAGAGCTATGGAATTACGAAGCCGCTCTCGCTTGCTGGCCCTTCCTCGGCGGATATTAAGCGTAATGTCGAGCTGGAGAAGGTAAAGCTTTGTTTTTGTTTCACCAGAGAAATTGTTCGACTTTTTTAAGGATTCGATGTTCTGATGTGTATTTTTTATATGTTCAAGTACTTGGTTGATGAGGGACTCTACGAGAGCAAGGACGATACCATGCGGAGAGAGGAAGTTCTGGGACGCATTGATCAGGTGACTCAGCGTGTCTCGTTGATTATTTTTTCTGTGTTTACATAGGGATGTCTTATCTTTTGATGGTTGTACTCATTGGGTTTCTGAATCGACAATTGAACAAAATTATTATGATTATAAAGGCTCTTACTCGTGTATGGTCTGGTTGTGGATGTAGATCATAGTTCAATATGAACTAGACTGGTCAGGCATATGTTCTTTTGTCCTTTGATTTATTTTGCTGTTTTTAAGTCTCTTCACATGCTGTTCATTGTGCTATTTGTCTGAAACTATAACTATTTCCTCTCACATTCTTCTACATACTTTTCTTTTAGATTGTAAAGCACTGGGTGAAACAGTTAACGCAGCAAAGAGGTTATACAGATCAGATGGTGGAGGATGCAAATGCTGTCATTTTCACCTTTGGATCCTACCGACTTGGCGTAAGTGCTACCATTTACTTGCTTTTATCTTGAAGCTAAAATGTGTATAATTTGTTCAATTACTCAAGAGTTAGCTCTGTTTTTGTCTCTGCAATGAAATCGTAGTCTCTGAGTCTGAATTGACTTCAATTTGTTCACTTGCAGGTGCATGGTCCTGGGGCTGACATTGATACTTTGTGTGTTGGGCCATCTTATGTTAACCGGGAGGTGACTCTTACTATTTACCTCTTATTGATGCAAAAGTTTTTTTATAGTTCTTAACACTTGCTTTTTACAGGAGGATTTCTTCATCATCTTGCATGATATATTGGCTGAGATGGAAGAAGTGACTGAGCTCCATCCTGTTCCCGACGCCCATGTTCCGGTCATGAAATTTAAGTTTCAAGGAATACCGATTGATCTGCTCTATGCTAGCATATCACTTTTAGTTGTGCCACAGGTAATTTTCTGTGAATTTATTGTATGTTTTCTGTTTTTACTGAAGTGTTAGGGTCTGATAACTTTATGTTAGCTTGTAATATGTCATATGTTGTGCTTGTTTGCATGTTGATGGCGACAAAGAGTGTATTACTCTTCCTCAATGGCTTATATAGTAAAGAAATTTATTTTAGTAGTTTCTGGCTTGAGAGAGAGAGCTGAGAAGTTTGCTGGCTGTTTAGGTGCATCGGTTTTGGTAGTTTACAATTTCTTGCTGAATCAAATTTGTTGTTTTCTTGGATTTGATTTATCGACAGGATCTGGATATCTCCAGCTCCTCTGTGCTGTGTGATGTTGATGAGCCAACCGTTCGAAGTCTTAATGGTTGTAGAGTTGCTGATCAGATTCTGAAACTCGTTCCAAATTTTGAGGTAAACTCACAGAATGCCAGTCATTATATTAACATATAAATGAACCATGGTTACCTTCTCTTATCTTATGTGGAATTGTAGCACTTCCGGACAACTTTAAGATGCCTGAAGTACTGGGCTAAGAAGCGTGGCGTGTATTCAAATGTAAGATCATAGCTTTATGTAATTCGTATTTATTGAAAGTTTTCATGTCTAAGCTCTTGTCATATTTCTCATATTGGCAGGTGACTGGATTTCTTGGCGGTGTAAACTGGGCACTTTTGGTTGCTCGTGTCTGCCAGCTCTATCCAAATGCAATTCCTAGTATGCTGGTTTCTCGTTTTTTCAGAGTATATACTCAATGGCGGTGGCCGAACCCAGTCATGCTTTGTGCAATAGAAGAGGATGAGCTTGGATTTCCTGTCTGGGACCCTCGTAAAAATCATCGTGACCGCTATCACCTTATGCCAATAATAACTCCAGCTTACCCATGCATGAATTCTAGTTACAATGTCTCTCAAAGCACTCTTCGCGTTATGACAGAGCAGTTCCAGTTCGGTAACAATATCTTGCAGGTAAGTGTGCAAAACTTTTGTCTTGTTATCTCAACCATTTATTCAGGATCCTATACTTAAGCATGATTTTTAATGCAGGAGATTGAATTAAATAAACAGCACTGGAGCTCTTTATTTGAACAATATATGTTTTTCGAGGCATATAAAAACTACCTTCAGGTTGATATAGTGGCAGGAGATGCAGAAGATTTATTGGCTTGGAAGGGTTGGGTGGAGTCGCGGTTCAGACAGCTGACCTTAAAGGTTGATAGCCTCCTCTGTTCATTTGATTTCACAGCAATAAACCTGCTGTATCTTCAGTAATGTAGATTATTAAATGGTTCTCGATTTTGTTTCTTTTCATTCAATAATGCAGATAGAAAGAGACACTAATGGGATGTTAATGTGCCATCCCCAACCAAATGAGTATGTAGACACAGCTAGGCAGTTTCTGCATTGTGCCTTTTTCATGGGCTTGCAGAGGGCAGAGGGAGTTGGTGGTCAAGAATGTCAACAATTTGATATACGTGGTACGGTCGATGAGTTCAGACAAGAAGTAAACATGTATATGTTCTGGAAACCTGGGATGGATGTGTTCGTTTCTCATGTTCGCAGACGACAGCTTCCACCTTTTGTTTTCCCAAATGGATATCGAAGGCCTCGGCAGTCCAGGCACCAAAATCAACCGAGTGGAAAAACTGGTGAAGATGGCACTGTTTCTCATTCCGGCTCTGTGGTGGAGAGGCATGCCAAGAGAAAGAACGATAGTGAAATGATGGATGCGAGGCCAGAGAAACCTGAGAAGCGTGCATCTCTTAGTCCACAGAGTCTAGATATAGTTTCTCCTGAAAGTAGTGCTATCACTACTGGTTGGACTCCTCCTGTTTGCCACCTTAGAAGGCCACCAAGCGAGGAAATAGAAGCTGAAAATTTGAACACCGAGTGTACTGAACTCACAAACTTTGCTCGAAATGAGTGTAACTCTGGCAGCGAGCAAGTTCTTGAAGTAGATAGTATGGCTCTAGTTCAAGAATGCTCTGATCCAGCTGAGCCTTTGGGAAAGTGTGTAACACCTGACCCTAGTGATGTGGTAGCATGTGTAAGTGGGCAGGAAGAAAACTTAGATCGTAATTTGAGGTCTGTATCCATCAGTGGTACTGACTCTCAACTTCTTCCGAGGCTACTTGATACGAAAGGTGTGGTCGACGAAGTTGAGAAAGATTCAAAGACATTTTATGGGACGAGGACAACTGGAAAAATTGCTGACAGTGTTCAGCCGAGCAGATCTTGTGGGCAGAACCGTGATTATGAGGTTAGTTTTTTTTCTTTCTGTATATGTTTCTGGTGTGTTATCAGAAAATTGGCAATAATTGCTTGAACATACCGGGCATAGTGATGATGGGTTTTTTACAGGGTTTCGGGTTTCCTGCTGCAAATTCAGATCCTTTGGGAAAGGAAAACTTGTACTCTCAAAGTGGCATGTCGGAAGACCTTCAGGTTATTAAGCTACCTTACAGTAGTTCGCATAAGTTTAGTTCTGTTGAAAAATTAGTTTTCTAGCTGCTTTAGAAATCAACGTCCAATGATATGCGAGAATCAATTCTCCACTACATGGAATCTCATACTGGTTTCATAGTGTCAAGAAACATAGGATGGAGCTAAGTTTGAAATTTGATGGTTGTCCATAAACAGTATTACTTAAGAGGTCAATATTTTTGCTGCGTTATAACTTGACTTGTGTGATTTCTGCTGCATCCCCCCTAACTAGTGCATATATATGGTTGGCAGGTCCTGCACTGCAAAGCAACTCCGCTTGAAACTTATTGAATTAGACTTTTCTCTCTTTGATTAAGTTTTTTGTAAGGAATAAAACTAACTTATGCTGTTGCTCGTAATCTTGTTTTGTCTTAGTCAAACTCTTTGGTCAGCGGGATGGACAAGTCGGAAGACAGAGCTAGGTCAGAATCTTTGCAGAAGTCACAGATAAGGCATGTGTGTTATGCAGAGTCATGATTTCTTTATGTTATTGTTGTTGTGTTTTTGGTTTCATTGGTGCTTTTATAGCACAAGCAGGTTAAGCTTAAAGTCCACTGTGTGAACGTCCTCTAGGCTATTGACGTGATAACCAGACTCATCAAGAAAACGAGGATATCAGCTCAAATTGTTGCGGTGGACAGACGACAGAGTCCAGAAGCTTTTGGTAAGTGAACTTTTAATATGGAAAAAAAAAAGAAAAAAAAAGTTAAAAAATGACATTTGAAAAATCCAAAAAAAAAAAAAAGATAAAGTAAAAAAAAAAAAGGAAACCAAAGGAGAAGAGAAGGTATAGGCAGAGCATTCGATGGATTTGTTTTGGTGGTGGTTTTTTGAGTGAGCTTGGACGACCAAAGCTCAATATGCGTAATGAGGTGGGACAATGGTCATTGACTTGAAGATGGAAATGATTTATATATTGTCGGGATGATGAATGCTTTTTTTTTTTTTTTTAATTCGGCTGCTTCAGACTCTGGTCCTCTTAGGGCTTTGACTTGAATCGTTGTGATTTTTATTTTATTTTGCGGTTTATGTATATAAGCTCTATGCCTTTGTCTCTCTTTTTTGGAGTTATGCTGTCTAAACTAAGTGAGAGTAGTTGCAATGAAAGGCTTTAAAAGACATATTCTTCAGGAGACTGTTTCTTTTCTTTTAGAATGTGATGGAAAATCGAGGAATGGAATAATAATTGGTGGTTGAACCATGAAAAGAAAGCTTCTCAAATTTAAATGTGTCGGATCTGCTAGTTCCACATACAAGTCGATGGAATTTGAAAGCTTCACATAAAATGTATAGAGGACCATGAATAAGTTACAAGAGTCAAGAGCTCTATATTGGAAAACATGGTTCGAATTCCTCCAGAGACCAAACACTTTTTGTGGAGATATGTCTTGTTTTGTGGACTTATCTAAAATACAACATGCTAAAGATTTTAAGAGTACAAAATGAAACAGAAACTCAATCAATGTTTTCAATATATATTGACTGACTCGAAAATATGGGATTTAACTTGCACATTCGGGGCCAACAGATAAGAAATTTCTCGGTAGTTCGGTAGTGACCGATAGCACTACAAATATCTACCTTTTCCAGCATGGAAACCTTTTCAACCATCCAGAAAAAAACAACTTTAAATTTGATAGCCTAGTGGTTTGTATGTATGAAGTAGTGATATTTGATAGCTTAATGGTTTGTATTAATATCGTCATTGTGTCACCACCGGCGTTGAAACTTGTATAATGCACGTCAACAAAAGAAAAAATAGAATCTTAGGAAAGCGTCATTCTGTGCAAAACAAGATTTAATTGGACATGATATATATATACAGAACCAGTACCCAACTAAATGAAAATATTAGTTTCATTGGATATTCTTAATATATACTACTGCGAATCCTCTTTACACAAACGTAAGGTAATTAGCTAAGAAACAAAAACTCATTCTTAAATAATCGCATTAGCGTCTTTATTTTGTTTGGTCTAGATTATTTTTCTCTTTCTGTCTTCTCTTTTATATACAAGGGATACTGTGATAAGACAAAATCTACACTTCTAAGTTCCAACCCTCTAGATTTTTAGTGGGATTTGGTGGAGAAATGCTATACTTCGTCGTATTTGCCTACAAATTTGGAGAAAACTTTTACGGAAACTTTTGACTTGTTCGACTACCAATCTAGTTACAATTGGTCTTAGCAGATATAATAATCCATCTTTGCTGTATTTTCAATGCAATCGAAGTATAATTTATATGACAAGTAGTTTATAACGTAACGATGGATATATGTTTCAAACATCGTTAGGTAATAATATATAGGCTTTCAAATTTTGTCGTTTTATGTCGATGCATAAACAGCCGGAGCATATTAAACGACAAACAAAATATGATAATATTGATATAATTAGTATATATAACAACTCAAATGCATACGGATATTTTCCCCAAGGCTGCACCAATTAAGAATAATTAATTATTTATAGATGCACAATATGAATACAACAAGCGTACGTATATATACGTCAGATTGCCAATGGAGGGTCAGTCAATTAGATCATATGTTTCGAGCCACCAATTCTAACGTCGATAGTCATTCTTTTAACGTTAATAGTCATTAGCTGGTCCTTTTAATTTTTGCACACTTTCTTACATTTTTCATGCTTAACATAAATATATAAAACTATATATACGCCCTTATATTCACACAAAAAAGGCTACTTCGAAGATCGAATTTCCTACAATTTCATCCAAGCAGATCCGAAATACGATCATGGATTACACAAAACAAAACAAAAACAAAAAAAAAAGAGAAAATAAAAACAGAAAACTAGGGAAATATATACTACTACAAAGGAGAAATTAGAAAGTCAAAACAAGACTACGAAAGTTACTACCTAGAATGTTTTTATTTATTTTTTCGATAAGATTTTTTGTAAAGTGAATTAATGTTTTAAACCTCCTGAGCCATCATCCACTTCTGCAACCTCAGCTGTCTATAGAACCTCTGTATAAACTCCTCCGCAGCTCTGTCCACGTGGCAGCTTTCCATCGTACCGGTGCTGCTAGCTACGTCGGGAAACACTGCCGCCGACACGTGTCGGTCCCAGATGGAGTCACGAACCTTGGGAAGTGTGTTGTACCGGATATACGCTTGGCGTTGGCGCTTGTTGATGAGCGGTTTGTTGTGAGACCCGTTACTACGTCGCCCTTTGCTTACGGTGGTGGCGTAGGAACGTCTCGGTGGGGTGCTGCTGCAGCTGAACTCGTACTCTAGCTGGAGCGGGACAGGGGAGATGAAGGATGATCGGACATCTTGGTGGTCGGAAGGACGGCACGTGATGCGTGAGTGGGAGGTTGAAACGGCTTCGTTTAAGGATTTGCGTAGGATCTTGCCACGTTTAGCGAGTAGATGTGGATCGAGGGTTGTGAGGAGTTTGTGACGTGAGGCGTCTGAAACCTTCTGGATGGTGAAGAGGATTAGCTTGGCCAGGCTTGAGAGCTTCTTCGTTGTGACTGTTGAACAAACCTCCATGTCGTCGTGTATTTGCATATGTGTATCTATTTGTGTGTGAGAGAGAGAGAGGGTTTGGCTTAGGGTTGGAGAGAGATGGGATTTAAAGAAAATAAAGTGGGATTAATGAAGAAACTGATGATAGTCTTTATATAACGGAAACATTATTTTTATTCCGCTATAGGAGTAATGGCAATTTAATTAATTTATCATAAACTTATATCAAAGTAGGAGAAAAGAAGTCGATGGGTCCAATAGTTTTTATCTCAACCGTTAAAAACAACATTCTCTGGAATTTATTTTTTGAGTCTCCTACCATCGTATATTAATTGTTGTGAAAACTAAAAAACCAAGTCAATGATAAATTCATGATATTATTGTACTTCCAAAGTCCAAACTATCTAGCTAGGGATAAAAGTCCATGTTTTGTTTATAGGTTTTGGTTATGATATTCTTAAGTAACTACAGTTTGATAGCATTGATTTTAAAAAAACTTAAAAGAAAAAATAAAAAACGAAAATACAAACTATAACTCAAAAATTTTGAATTCCACTCATGCTTACAATTGAGATCAACAATTTCACACATCCAAATTGTAAGACATATATAATTGATTTTAAATTTTATTACTGTAATAATTCCTCTTAAAATATACTTATTAAACTCATAAACTCTAATTTCTATAGTATATAGTATAAATGTAAAATTAACCCCTCGTAAATCACGTGTTGGACCATTGGAGGAGCAGATATCTGGTAAATACAGATACTGAAGATTGATCAAACCTTTTTATTTTAAAAAAAAAAGATTGATCTAACAATCAACAAAAGCGACTCGATTACTTGGAAAACAAATTTACATTTAAATCTAAACAATATTTAAATAGTGTAATGATAACAGCTGCATTATACATGTTTTATTTGAACCGTGTCTGTCTTTATGGATTTTAATATTTGGTTACCTTTTCTTTTTCTATGTCTTTACTTTAATTAAATTTCTTTGTCAGGTAGAAAAATAAAGAAAGGAGAGATATATTAAACTAACTTTCTCTTTTGGTTATGTAATTGTATTACTCTCTCTAAGTTGTTCGCATATGCAAAAAGTGTAATACGGGTAGGGATCCATAATCCATTGGTCATATATTGTTCTATTTTAATCAGAAAAGTTGATTTTGATTGCTTTATCGAAAGAGTTAAAATCTTATCGAGAAATCATTTAATTAATATTCTTTGTGGAAGAGAAAATCAAGAAAATCATGAACTGTTTTCTTCCAAACTTTGGATGTCTCGGCCTCCCAAGTTTCGTATAGATACTTCGACGGTCGACACTGACTTATATTAATATAAAATTCTGGGATATACCTATTTTCATTCGGAAATTCTGAAAATTTTAATTAATGAAGAATATAAGTGACTTTTACAAATATATAAATAAGAACGATTCATCGTGGGTTGTGGAAAACCAAATTATTCATTTTATTGATGCATAAAAATGATATTCAAATTCTTAGTATCGTGCTGTAATTTCAAAATACAGTAAAAATAGTTTCGAAATTTAAAAGCAATAACCATAACAATTTAAATTTAATTTAAAGGTTTTTTGGGTTCATTTTCCAAAAACAAATGTGTAGAAATTTAACAGATGAAAATAGTGCCATCTTGTTACCTGACTAGATTTGTTAACTAAGTTGACTTTTTGTTTCTTACTAACAAAACCTCATCACGTAAAGTTGAAAATGTAACTTTTTGCTTCTTTTCACTTTCCCATGAAATTACTTGTTCGGACTACAGTATCGTGTTAATTTATCATCATTTTTGATATAATGACGAGATAATCATTACACCTAGAAGAAGTGTCAATGAGCTGGAGATATAAAATTTCGCATTATCCGACCTAAAATTAGGCCTAGATATTGTAAATATTAAGGCATTGTTGAGCAATGAGTGCTTAATAATTTGCACAAAATTTTGTCATGATTAGTTATTACAATTTCTCCTTTTTTCTAAATAAAATAATGAAATTTAAGGTTTTGGGAATTGATGGGTTTGAGGACTGTGATGGATATGTTCAAGGAAAGAAAATGGGTCCCTACGGTAATTGAAATAACCAAAGTAAGGCAAAGCTTTTTACATTTTCCAATTTGACACCTTCTTAAGCAAGGCTTAACTATGAATATCTTATTTGATACTAATAGATGAATGATATTTGCAACTTGCTTATTAGAAGAGGATACAATACGTATGAGTTAAGTTTGGATAAGAGAGTATGTATATATCATTTGTTGATCCATCTTGGCTGATCTTAAAATTAAAATCGTTATTCTCTAACATGATTGAGTTCAAACATCATTTCTTCCGTACACCCTCAAAATATTCGTGCTAATTGGACGAATTGATATCAGAATAACTAGATGATGTAAATTGCGCTCACCCTTCTGGAAGCCATAAAGCATCAAGATTATTTAGGAATTAAGCTCAAAGATATTCAATCTTGTTTTGAAGAGTTTGGTATAGGGGCCTAGATATTTCAATGGCAATAATATCTTTATTTATTCTACTTTCACCAATATATTTGGATTAAATAAGGGAGTGTTTGGTGGTGTTTGATTAAAGGTCATATAAATATCTCATAACTGGAGAGTACAATTCAAAGTGAAAACCTAATACGTAACTTTGAATGTTTGTCAGAATATCTAATTAGCAGTGTATTGAATTCATTTTCTTAAGCAAGCCTGTAAATTAGGGGATTCGATATCTAAGGACCATGTTTGGTTCTAGTATTATTTTATAATGTCGCAGCCACTTTTTGGTGGGTTCCATTTCTATCAGTTTATTTATTTCCGTGAAACTCATTGTCCTCTCATCATCGGTCGATTTGTTACTGGAAAAGTACAAAACAGTTTTCGAATTACTCTGCAAATTATCAAAACAAACATTCCGTTTTTTCTTCATACTTTCATGTATCTTAGAATCACTTTGGAATTAGCATCCTATGTTAACGTTTCTCAATAAAATAAAAATCTCCTGAAAACTTTTTATGATTTGTTTGACAAAATAAAAAGATTGGTAAACCTAATTATGGCACAGATGAAAGTTAACTTTGAAAGTAGTAACATATACAATATTAAATATACTAAGATTAAACTCGCAGTTTGACAAAGGAAAACTCATATTCACAAGATCAAATTGATTAGGGTTGATCTTTACTACAAGAAAACATGCTTTTTGGGACTCCCAAAAGAGTCCTAAAACGGTCGCAAATTGCTATTTGCAACTACTTTGAGACTATTAAAATTGGTCGTTAAAAAACGGTCGCTAAATAAAATGGTCACAAAAACGTCGCATATTTGTGACGTCTTTAAGACTAATTTATGTGGTCGTATATAAGCGATTGTTTAGTGACAAATATTAATAGTCATATATTAGACTAAATTGTGACCGTAACTAAAGTCGTATATTAGCAACCTTTTAGTGACAAACTACAAAAAAAAAAAAAAAAAAAACAAAATAATTTTATTATACCAATTAAACAAAATGAAATAAATATTAATTTTATTTATTTTTAAAATTCATTACAAACGGGAAAAATACAATATCATATATCTATCTATAGTTTTATACAAAATTGACGGTGGGTTGAGCGACGGTAGGTGTCGGAAAACAAAACCATGGCGGCGGCCGGAGATCTGAGATGCGACTGTGGAGGGTTCGAGTTCACATGTGTTGGGGGTGAACTGGCGGAGGCCTCTAGATGTGGTGGTGGTGGTGAACGTCGTCTTCAACAGTGGTCCTAAACTACCACCACGACCTCCGACGTCGCCGTTGACTCTAGTTTTTCAGATACTTCAGATCTACCAATGAAACCTAAATTACATATAACAAATTCTTCAGATCTACCATAGAAATAATTAAAACACATAACAAATTCTCGATTTCCCAGATCTATCTCCATATTAGAATAAAGAGAGAACTGACCTTATAGGAATCATTAGTTAATTGAATAAAGATTTAATCTTCTGAGTTTCATGATTTCACATGAACTTGATGAAGATGAGAATACGGCGAGATAGAGAGGAGAGGAGAAAAAGTAAGAAGGAAAAAAAAAATTTATTATAGAAAAGGAAAGAAACAAGGATGAGAGAGTAGGGAAATATTGAGATGATTTTGTCCGTTGGATGAACTCTATCGACGGTGTATGGTTGTCCAAAAGGCAATCCTTGTCATTTAAGATCAGCCAATGAGAAATGAGAAGTGTAACTCTTGTCGTTTTGTCAAAGTAGTCATGAATTGTTACTCTTTTGTGACTAATGTTTATGAGTCACAACTATATTCATATGAATTTAAGGCTTAATAACCAAGCAAAATCTATTTATAGTGACTTAAATTACAATACTAAACAAGGTAGCAAAATCGTCTCAATCTCAGGTGTCAGTCACAAATAAGTCGCATATATGTGGGTATTCAGTGACTTATTTGTAACTTTTCCTTCAGATAGTCGCAAAATGCTACTATTTTGTGACGGATATTTATGAGTCACAACCGTATTCATATGAATTTTAAAGTTTAAGACCCAAAAAAGTTATATCTATAATGTTACAATCAATAAAGTTATAATACTAAACAAGATCAATCAGTTTAATAAGTAAAAACATGAAATGCAAAGAAAATTAAGAAATTTCAAAAACCATTAGTTAACATCATATATAACATTTATGTAAGTTAGAAAATTTGTTTAAAACATTAAAAAAATTCAAATGTTTTTGGTATTATCATGATTCAATATCTGTAGTAGTTTAAATCATTTTTAGAAACCTTAAAACTTAACATATTCATAATTTTCCATTGGCAACTATTTAAATAAAATCGCAAGAGTTGCAACTTCGTCGCAAAATAGTCACAAATTGTGACTGTTTTGTGACTATTTTATGAAACAAACCATATGAATTTTAAAGTATAAAAGTAAAAAAAAAATTGTACATATGATTTTACAATCACTCAAGGTTAGAATTCTAAACGAGATGTCTCAGTTTAATGAGTAAAAAACTTGATATGGCTAAAACACTTAAAGTCACAAATAAGTTGCAAATTTGGTACTACGTTGTGACTAAAGATTCCGACTAAAAAGAAAAGTCTCTAATTCGTCTCAATTTACGATTATTTTGCGACCACAAAAATATAGTCAGTTAATAGTCTTATAACAGTCGCGAATATGAGACGATTTACTGACAATAATTTGTGGTCGTAAATTTGTGATTGTTTTGTCACTATTCTGTGTGTAGTCGTTTATTAGTCGCAAAATAATCACAAAACCGTTACAAATATTTGTGACCAAAAAAGGGTCACAAAAATGTAGTCCCAAAATGCATGTTTTCTTGTAGAATTAATTTATAGAAAGAACTTCGGTTTGTGATAGATTGGTTCACGGAAACCCAAATTAAGCTAAACCGTTGTTTGACAGCTAACCCACTTTGACATCCCTGAAATTTTAGTCCTACTAGTCTACTATAATCTATACGGAAACTAGTTCATATAGAACTTTTTAGGTGAAATAAACGGGAAACAACAAAATAATATAACTAAACACATAATCAGCGGTTGGTGAGTTCCTCCTATGAACACCGGCCGGATAATACGCAAATTTATTGAATTGAATGGTCCAGAAGCACTTTCCGTGGCCAACATTATCCTTTTATATTTTAATTAACAAAAGATTGGTTATAATTACACTTTGTGTTTATATATTTGTAAGGTTGCTGTAGACTTTGGGTTAGCTAATGATGACTAAACGATATATAGGATCCCTCCCTAGTATAATTTTAATCGCTCGTTAATTTCTATATTAGTGGAGTATCTTTGCAGTGTCGGATAGTGGGTTTGAAAAGTTTTGGTTTGGAAAGAAATAGATATTACATTATAATAGAGGCAGTTTACTTTTAATTTATTGGTCCATCCAAATAAAATAGTTTGTTTTTTGTCACTCGCATGAAAAAGAAGAAATATACATGAATTTTGTGCTGTAACCTTCATAAGTTATAGTATGTAACTAATAATCATCCGATCATATACAAGAACTCAAAATTGTTGGAGATTTTGTGTTTTCACTAGGGTGAAAGATGTTTGGGATCTGATTATATGATCCGATCCATTCCGAAACTTTTTATATCCATAATTTCTGTGCACTTGCATCATACTTGGGGGAACAAATCATCTGCGAATGCATTTATAGGCCCATCATCACAAATCGTCGATTAACAAACAAACAAATGTTGACTTTCATTTTGGGCTGCATAGTGGATTTCACAAAGAAATTTAGACCATGCATTGCATTGTATTTGGGCTTGTAGGGTTTATTGGGTCGTACTTTGTTGATTTATAAATGTTGGTGTTCTTTGTGATTTGATAAATTGAGGTACTTCTAATACAAATATATTTTACCATTTCATATCAAGTGTGATTTTCTAAATTAGTAAAAATTTAAAACTATTAGCATTTAAGCAAATCAAATACCAATATTATATGATTCTTTTATGCAATATTTAGAAGTGTATCTAAAAGAAGTTGAATTTCAACATTTGAAAAGAAGTATAAATTTAGGTAATGATAGGAATAAAGAGATAGTCCTATATATAGAGAGAGAGACAAATGGCTTAGATTTGTTTTTGACATTTTGTCCAATAAAGCGATAAAGATCAGTTAAACTTACACGTCGACAAATGTCAAGACGTGAGATCAGGACCGAGGGTAAAATCGTAATTATACTCAACCACACACTTGCTTGCTTTGGGCATATAAATAGGTTCTTCCTAGCAAACTCGATGACATAGCACCGAAGCAAATTCGTAGGTCAAATGGGAACGGAAACGGCGTCGTTTAAGTGGGAAGGCAAGAAAGTCGCTCAAGTCAACGGTGTCACGGCTGAGAAAGTCTGGTCGGTTTTTTCTGACTTCTGCAACGTCCAAGAGTGGTTCCCAGCAGTCGACACGTGTTACCGAGTCCAAGGAACCGATGGTGAACCGGGTCTGATCCGATACTGCGCCACGACCAAAACCAAGGAAGAGGAAAGCAGGTGGGCTAAAGAGAGGCTGGTCAAGATCGATCCCATTGGACGGTGTTTGAGCTATGAGATTCTCGAGAATAACGTTGGGTTCAGATCTTACGTGGCGACAGTCGAAGTAATGCCAGTGGACGGTGACGATCAAGTGTCTCGAATCGAGTGGTCGTTTGTGGCTGATCCTGTTGATGGTTGGAAGAAGGAAGACCTTGAATCCTACGTTGACTTTTGCCTTCAACATATGGCCAAGAAAATGGAACTCAATCTGTAATATCTTTTTCTTTCTTAATTCGTTTGTGTTTTTTACCTTGTAACTTGTAAGTCTAGATGGTGGTGGGTTTCATGTTAGGAAAATTAAATAAAAATGGCTTCGTAGTTCGTACGTTATATATATTACTCTGTTGGTGGTATATAGTCTGCCATTACATTTTAGCTTGATAATTTTCGTCCATTACAGCTGATTTGCAAACAATAAAAGTAAAATCTTTAACAAAATATATGCTAAAAGAATATTAACCACAAAAATATTCTAAAAGGATATGAACCACGAAGAATTGTTCTCTTTGAAAATTTATCGGAAACGACAGCATTAATTACAAGCGTTATACGAACGAAAGGGAGAATCAAATAGCTTTAGGAATTTATTACGAGTCTCGGGAATGGATTCCTCTGTTACGTGGCGGAAATTGCTATACGTCAGTCTTCTTCCTTGTCGGGCTTATTTGGACTTTGTTTGGGCCGTCATCTTTCATATACTACTAACAATTTTTTTTTTTTTTTTTACATCATCTAGTATTTAACAACTTTTAAAACCAAAATTGACCACTAACAAGAACATGAACATGAGCAATGTGTTTAGAGGATAGTGTGAAAGTTTGTAACAATGTCAAAGTTTAAAAAACTTGTCAGGTATTTTAAAAAAAATACCTTTCTACATTATTGTCTAGAAATTTTGAAAGTGGTAGGCCCTAAATGTTGAAGAATAAAGACATGTTATGTGGACAAATTAAGTTTCCAAGCTAATAGATCATGGTTTTTCATTTGTACACGAAGAACTGATTTGAATTAAATGTACAACAACGAGGACATAGATAACGATCTTTGAAAGAAAAGCAAGCATGATGATTTGGATCAAATTCGTAAAAGTGGCAAACGATCCTCAACCTCCTTTTCTCTAGCTTTCTGGACTCTCGTGTTAGCAGATCTCATCTGCATCTTCTTCATAAGCTCAGGTTTACCTCTCACAAAATAAGTATCTCCAAATTCGAAATGCCCAGATCCCTTAATATATCCAACAAACATACAAAACCATAGATATATAGCGAGATTCAAAACTGAGTGTTGAGAAAGATAAAATTAATCTTGCAAATACAAAAAGACTTACATAGAAATTAAGTTGGGAGAAAAAAGTTGAGTAATCGGGAGATATTATTTGTACTGACGTCGAAAGAATTCTTCTGCGAAACTCTTCCGGATTCCATATATATGATGAAACTACGGTTGCTTGTGCTCCACGAGATAACTGAATCCAATGAAGGATCATCAACAGCCTGTCAGCCTCGTATATACTCACGTAGAATGCAGGCAACCTGATTGCGGCCTTATTGCTGTTCATCGCTCTATTTCACTTCAGATCTAAAAATCCCCAAAATTTTATGGGATCCCACTAACGAAGAATGAGACAAACCCTAGGATGACGATACTACACAACATGAACCAAATTGTTTTGGGCTTTTCACTTTGTTGTTTTCTAAAGACCATAAAAAGTAAATACTTTTTTTTTTTTCTTTTAAAGAAGTAAATAAATTCTTTCAAAATTAGAGATGATGATAACTAAATACAAATTAACTAAGAGTTAAGAGTATATATAAATATATCTCTGGAAAAAAGGCTGTGTTTTGATAATTAAAGAAAAACTTGGAAAAAACTTTCATATAAAAGACCAGTTGAGGAACATGAAGGAGATACAATGAGCATCTTCGTCGTCGTTCAACACTTTCCATGCGACAGCCTTCTCGTACGTTACTGCTCTTCCCATGCTTGACATGCATATTCCTCCATCCATACACATAAACCCCTGCAAATTTATTATTATTAATTAGTATTTATGATTTCATCAATACCGTTACACAATTTCTTTTTTCAAACTTGAGCTAATTAAATTCACGACTCGGTTTAACGTACCTGTTGCATGATCTGAGGGAAATCGGAGCATAAAGTCTTCTTCCCGTTGTTGTTGTCGAAGATCTTGTCGAGAGTGATATCTTGAAGTGCCACCAACGTCGTCTCCAGCATGTCTAAACCAGCTTGGTTCGCAAATGTGAATACCGGCGCTAAGGCCTATAATGATCAAACCAGTCCATTTTCCTCGTTAGATTATGTATAAGCATAATCGATGTTAAAAAAGCATCAGGCAACGTTTGGGTCTTGTCAAATGTGCTTCGATTAGTTTTAGGATTCATGCATTTTCATCACATGTATATAATTCGTTTTATACTTTTATGGTTTGTTCTTGAGTGAGTAGAAAGTAAGAAAATGACCTTGAGTGAGCAACACATGACGGCGTCAGGATGGTGCCAAAGAGACTTGAGAAGATCGGTTCCATGAGGTTTAAGTAGATCAACGCCAAGGTAACATCTATAGGAGTGAGAGATCCAGCGAGCGAGGGTATGAGCTTCGGGTGACGCGGGTGGAGGACGCAAGCCACTTAGCTGATGAGAAGAAGGAGAGAGAGCAAGTGCGACCCGTTGAACCGACGCGATCACACTTCTTACATATTGTCTAGCCATGGAAGCTACGTTCTCTTGCATATGCATCTCAAAAGCTAGCTGAAACGCTATAGTCATCACGGACTTTGAGTTTCCTCTGCTTCCACATGAATCTCCGGCTGTTCTGCTCCCTACGTCTAGAGCGGACGCTAGGTCTAGCGTTCGGTTAGGACTCAGCCCCTCCTATATATATAATTCGATTTATTAGTATTCGATTCAATTAAAGTTAATGATTGTGATTGTTATAAGAATTGAACGTACTGATTTGGAATCTAGAGGAATGATGCGGAAGCCGGAAGGAATGATGGGGGCATCATCAGAGAAAGAGGCGTCGATTGGTGCAAAGATAAGCTCTGCGCATGATTCAACTGCGTTCTCATCCACCCCACTGCACATCTATATCATCAAACCATAAAATTTATATTAGAATCTTTAATAATTAGTTACAACAAGACAAATCACGTCTCGCTACTAGAGTTTATCAATGAGAAAAAATTGTCACAAAAGATAAATAAAATTTCGAATTAAGTGTTTGCCTTTAGAAGTGTGTATGTGTGTTTGTTTTTTTCAAGTGGAACCACAATCTTTGAGATTATAAACACAATTTAAACTATTCGTGCAAGAGGGAGGAGAAAACATAATTAACATTGTGTAAAAATGTTCTATTTATTTAAAATGTGAATTTGTTTTTCACATGTTGGCACAAATTGAAATTAGGTCTTACTTGCAGAAGGAAGATATCGGCAGGCATCATCATGTCTTCTTGGTAGTGCCCCAAGCTCTCAAGCTTAATCACTTCCATAAACTGTAAACCAGAGGGAAAAAACGGCATAAGCTTAATTAGTTTATTCACAAGTAAAAACGTAGTTACATTGATTTGATTTTGAGAATCTCTTAGTAAACTTGCCTCTTCATTCTCTATAGTGTGAGCTAGAGGAAGAATGACTTGACCGCCAAAGCTCCCTGGGCGAGGGATTGGTAAGCTACAAGGGCCTGCTTTGATGGCTGCCGCCGAATATGCATCAATGCTATTGTCTGCCCATTCTTGCCTATGTTCCCTCAAGAACCGCAGAAGAATCGAGGGTGGAACATTCTACATAAACAAAAATATCCTTAGTGACGGATGAACGGGAGGAAATTGAGAATCTCAACTTTGAGATTTGATGAGCTGAATTACTTGTAATAACATGGAAGCTTTGGCACATAAGACCGCGCTAGGCATAGAAGTGAAGCCATTGGCAAATGGAAGACTTGAAGTCATCATCATCTTTGTAGGAGAGGAGTTCACAAGAAGAGTGACATCATCGATACCATCGCTCTCTAGGATGGACCATCCTTCATCGCTGAACCCATTAACTGCTTCGTTGAATCCTCTGACATTTATAAGAGACAATTTTAGGTTTTAGAGGATGACATAATTTTTCTAGTGTTTTTGAAGTGTGGGAAGCTCTAATTACTTGCTGAGCCTTTGGCTAAGTGCTCTAAGAGCCGCTGGTCTTCTTCCCCAACCTGTTACGTTAGGTTGTGAAATCTCTTGAGATATTTGCCTCAAATAGCGCAGAGCCTGCAAACACCATAAGTTATTACACACTGTTTTGTTTTTCAAAGACATGGACAACAATGCGTCTTTAATTAGCAATCTTACGGCCATGGTGGTTCTTTGGGCGAGTAACGTGGATGACTCATAGAGAGAACGAAGAACTTCTGGCACACTCCATGGCTACAAACGATTTCAACCAAGCTTGTTTTTAATATCATTAGCACCAAAACTTATATAATAATGACTAGAAATAAAGATTGAATTGTGGAAACAGAGGAAACAAACACTCCAGTTTCAGACCAAGAATTAGGTTTCTTGTGTAAGAAGAAATAAATTTGATTAACTGAAGAAATGATAGAACTTGTGAAGATACCTCAAGATCGAAATGATCAACAATGTGAAGAATGGATCCACCTCCTTCGCAGGGTCTAATGAGGTAACCACTTGGTAGAATCTCTGCTCTAACAAAATGAGGAGATGGAGGCATACTTGGCCCGTTTTGTGTATTGTTCAACGAGCGTTCGCATATCTGCAAGAATAACATTTTGATTTAGGACCATCTATTGATAAAGAGAAACAAAATATCGATATTAATTGAATAATTACCACAAGGCTCCCGTCTTCCATTACAGATGTGTAACGTAGCATCCAGAAGTCACGAGCTGGCGCCAATGTTGTTGGCGCATAAAGCTTCAATAAGAAAGAAAGAGAAAAAAATTTAGTCTGTCATTTGATTATTTGGTTTGTCCTGAAGATGAATCATCAATAGGTTCTTGATCATCAATACCTGCATGTAGATTAGTTCAAGGGTTCCACCATTTGCAGTGGAGAGTACGTTAACAATATCTAGAGATCTGCAATCACGCAACCAACAAGGCTTATCCTTGAGGATCTCAGCGACCTGCGAAAAAAAAGAGAAATGTGATTTATGTTCTTGGTTGATCTAGCTATGGGGATGTAACTATGAGAAAGAAGTGAGAATACTTACCCTTGTGGGATCAAGACCCACAAGGCCGCAAGCACGGGCTGCGATTCCCGTGCATCCGTGAGAAATAGCAACGATTCCTATGGAATCCGGACCAGGCTGCAGATGAAATTAGTTAGTAAGGAAGTGAAAATGATTGAATCATAGATAATATAAAGAAAAAGAGATAGACTTATTTTACCTTCATCCCAGGCATTTGGACCCACTCGACAGCGGTTCCAGTGGCCTTAGAAATGAACTCTGTTAAAGTTTCATCCGCAATGGACAATAATCTGAAGATATACACAACAAGAGATCCATTGATTTGTATATATAAATCTCCAAAAATTAAGAAAGACAAAAGCTTTGAATGGTGGCAGAGAAACAAAAACTGACTCAAACCCAACAAATTTTCCCGGTCTGCCCCAAAAGTGTATCAGGTTATTTTAAAGCCAAGGATTGTTGGTTCTAACTTACCCAGCAGGGCTAGCATCACGAGGCTGATGTTGAGGGGTCAAGTGGTGTTGACCACTCGTCACCACTGACTCACAGCTATTATCCGTGGTGGCCAAATTCCCCTGCTGAGAGAGACAGACGATCAATTCCTTAACTTATGTGTCAAGTAATTCATGTGAATTTGAATCAAAGATAAAATCAATATATCTACGTTTTGAGGATGTTGGCGAAAATAGCTGTTCTCGTAAACCAAGTGAGACACTTGCTTTTGCAAGCGGTCATTCTCTTCCATCAAAAGTTTGTTCATTGCCGTTAGCTTCCGATTCACAGCTTGAAGCCGCGACGCCTCTTTCCGCTGTTTTTCTCTACACCTGTATAAACTCACAGCACCAAGAGTTATAAACCTAGAAATTTTCTTGGATGTCAAGTAATGATGAGAGTTAAGAAGAATGAACCTGCGGTTCTGGAACCAGACTTTGATCTGTTTAGGCTCGATGTTGGAGAGGATAGGACATTCCCGGATCAGTTGCTGGCGGCGCATAGAGCTCGGTTTAGGACAGTCATTGTAGAGTCTCTCCAGAGCTTCCACTTGTTCAGGAGTGTACCTCACGTACTTCCCGTTGTCAATATTGTGACTATTATTGCTTCCTCCTCCCATCTTTGATCCTCTCTGATCTCTCTATTTCTTCCTTTATTACAAAAGTAAATATTTTTTAACACAAGCCAAAAAAGTATGTATTCTTGAAAGTGTACTGATTTCCCTTGGTATATTTCAAAGGACTGTCTTAATATTCTCAAAAAAGATCATGTTTTTATCTTTCGTAATGAAATTAGAGATGTAATTAATTAATGAACGTGACACTTGATGAAATCTTGAAAAATCTCAAAGATCAAATATAGATCTTGTTTGAGATTAATAACCTATATACACAAGTGAATAAGTGATTTATGAGCTTATTATGATCGTGACTCTTATAATAAACATGAGCTCAAATAATAATAGATCTTTAAATTAAAGGTTCAACGACGGTACAAAAATTGTAACTTTCTTCTGCATATTCCATTGGAACCTAAGAAAGGTGCAAACAAATTTCTTTTTAAGGAAAAAAAAAAGGGAGAGAGAGGGGAGGATTTCTTAGATACCGTGGAATATTTTTTTCTGATCAAGCTGATCTCTGGAAGCAAAGAAAGATATAGAAGTTTCTTGCTCTTGCTGTGAATTCTCACAAACCCATCTGAAAAATTTCTCTCCAAAAGTTCCAAATCCCTCTTTCTCTCTCAGTGGATGAGTAAGTTCCTTCGGAAAAAACGGTGAAGCATGCTTCAGTGGGAACTACAAGATTCAAACCTCAGACTCTGCTACAGTTCAACCACTTTCTTCCTTACTCTTCCTCTCTCTTACTTATCTCTCTAGATAGATCCACAACGTGAAGAGTCAAGATTTGCGAAACTTGTATATAAGATTTGTAGTGGGAAGAGAGAGAGAAAATCTTTAGTTTATGGGTGGGTGTGCTTTTTTATATAATTTGTATATTAGGAAACTAATTAAATGGAAATGTGTGTATGAAAAATAAAAGAAGACATGTGTGTCGGGCTGTGTTGAAAAAGAGAGAAGTGAGTACCCTTAATACCAGACAACCACCACTTCTCACTTTTTCGCTTTTTTTTTTATTTTTTACATTTTCCATTTTGAAGTGTTTCTTCTGTTCCTTTTACTGCCAATTCGTTTGGCCTTCCTTTCAAATACACTATGAAAAAGCTCACACAAATACGTCACATCAACATCATACATCATATACACACAAAACAAGTATTGAATTCGCCCACACAGCTGTGGTCTAGTGGTGGTTGAGAATTGGGGAAAGGTTTGAAGGAACTAACCCAGGTTCGATCCACGCTGGAAACAAAAAAACACATTTGTGTGGGAAGTCTGGGCTTGGGCCAAAATGGCCCAAGCAGTTTACCTGGTAGTCCAGTAACAGGCGATCTGGCTACCCCCTGGCATTAGTCGGAAAGCATTCCAAACTCGGGACAGACAGTGTGGTGGCCCTTCGGGGAGAAGTCCACTCTGAAGCACTTCGGTGCGTTTCTACCGGGGCTGACCGGATCAGCCGATAGGGTTTATCAAAAAAAAAAAAAAAAAAAAAAAAAAAAAAAAAAAAAACAAGTATTGAATTCAAAACCTTAATTCCTTTATTTTCAGTATGGTAAATTCATCATTTTCATAGGAATAACGAATTTAGTTTGCTCCTTAGAACTTCTTGTGCTCTTCTAGTCCAATGTGTCTGTGGCAGGAGGCGCCGCCCCATCATACAGAATTGGATAAATATCTAGGTTATGTACATCTATACTCCACACTCCACAGCTTCTAGTCTAGGTTAAAAACAATTTTTCACTTAAAACCTATTTTAACACGTGTTAAAAATTACAAGTTTCTAAACATAGAAGTATAAAACGCTTATGCATCTACATCACTGAAATCATCAAAACGTTGTATTTTGAATGAATCAATAAAAGCAATTGGTCGATGAAATTTCAACCGATTAATAGGCTTAGCTAGATGGATATGTCTAATTCAGTGGCCTAAATATCGATTTAATCAGTCTAAACGCCTATCCTGAAACTGATCGACATGACACCTAGATGACTTGATATGACTAACGAATTTTAAAACATTGAATGCATCATACGAGTAACAATTTATCAATCCAAAACATTTTCTTTTTTTTTGTACTATCTTTAACAAAACAAACAAATATTATACTATCCACAGGAAACAATTTATGTAAAAAATTAATAAATGAAAATTCAAATGGTAGTTGAAGAAAGGACAGAATGATGAAAAAGTTGCATGCGTCCTTGATTTCTTGTAACGCAGATAAAATCCCATGTAGTTATCATCATTATCGTCAATCATCATTCCTGATATAAACTTAGAAATTTTTCATAATATGATCATTGTTATAGTTGTGATATTTATAATGAAATATTTAGAACCATATGCGACATGCATGCAAAATTTATCTACATTGTCCCCTGTGATAAGGCACACTATATTCAAGCCCATGCACGATTTTCTTACATTACTCATTATTCACATCTTCGGTTCCAAATTTTGAGGATATATTGTAAGGATAGATACTGTTTATCTGATAACAATTGAAACTCAAAATATAATATTTAACACTCACAAAATTAAGATCTTATCTATGATAGTATTTGAAACAAACAAATAGTTAGCGTTTATAAAATAATAAAAAAACAAATAGTTAGCTCAAATATGACGAATTGACGATCATTACCTTGTCTTATTTTCTTTTTCTTAGCGTTTGTGGGAATGTGATGAGTTTTGTCGTTATTATTAACAAATAGGTTTGAAAAAATCTGGATCATCATATATTGAGCATTCCTCATTTATTATAAATTTCTCGCAGTGTTATTTTTTTTTTATCATATAACAAATTAAATTATCCACTTTTCACTATCATATATTGAGCATTCCTCAAGAACTTCATCTCTTCATGCAATCTAAGGGAAAATATCCAATATTTTTTTAATAAAATATCTAGTTTAAATCTCTTCCATAAGTAACATTTTTTTATTAAGAAACTTAGCTTTTAAATTAAAATATATTTTTATTATTTGATTAATTAGTTTGAAACGCTAATACTTTTCATACTCTATATAGGCTGTGCATCAAATATTGGAATAAAGCATACTTAGTTGTCACTCATCATAATTTCTCTAACAGGGACTTTTCTTTTTATCTTCGATTGGCATGTGATTATATGTCAACGGTGCCAAAGGACCGTTAGCTTTCTATAAAGAACAACGGGCATATGTATATGTGTACATGTGTAAATATAATTTCTAAGCAATTATAGTAAATAATGTATAATTTTGAAAACACCTTTCTTAAAGCTTATAGAAAAAAATAATAGTGGACCCTTTAATAATGAAGTGTATGCATAAGAGTATAAAGCAAGCAAAGTCGAAAGTTTCCACTAATTTAGTGGACGTAATTTTTCTATTATTATTTTGATCTCTTTTTCTTTATTGCAAGGATGACCATGAAACTATAGTGACATATTTATATCAATATATGAAGGAATGATATATAACCTATGCATTTTTGCTACTTGTTAAGTGTATATACTCCTAGCCCTAAGCATTCGTTTCTTACCTAGATTGAGTCTACATGAAAACACCAACTACACCAGAAAATTACTATAGATAAATATGGCGAGAGAACGTACGGCTTTTATTCGCCATCCTAAAATCTATTTCAACATCGTCATGAAACACTAACAATTATAATGCATTTTTACTAGAATATATATATTTTATGAAAAAATATCTTTAAATAGGAATTATTAAATTTACTCTTATTTCAATAATTTTAACTTTTGTTTAAATATCTTATTACAAAAAAAAAAGTGAAAAACCAAAATTTAATTTAGTAGTTTATAACCGAGTAGTTTTATCGTGTAAAACCGATAATGGAGTAATACTTAGAAAATATAAGAAAACATTTTGGACTGGAATTTTAAAGATAAAAAATAAAATCAAATAAAAATAACAAAAGGAGGAGTAATTTGGAAAAGGTGAAAATAAGTATGATATGTAAACAGAATGTAACTTTTTGGGTGGGGGAAGATTAAAACAAAATTTATCGAAAGGATGAGTAAATTGAAAGGATTAACCCCACATACACAAAAAAAAAAAAAAGGAAATCAACTTTTGTTTTTTTGGGTATCATTTTGTTTTCAACATTAAGGCAAAGAGTCAATGCCTCCCACCTGATTTGATTTTTTTCAGGTCAATGCTAAGTCACCTCACAACTACCATAATACTTTCACTTTTCATTTTAATTTCTTAATTTTACTTTCCTAAGAAATATTTGATTATTTAAAAACAAATTAAACCAATGTTATTTTGATAGTTGACGAAAAACAAAAAGAAAATGAACTTGATAAAGACGGTAATAATGGCAGACCAGGTTTGGTGGGTTTGCTTCTTTAACGAATCCAAGGTTAAGATAAAAGGAAATTTATTACCAAAAATCAAGAGGGGTTAATTGCATGTTACACCAAAAGTATCGTTCTAAGATTTTTTTTTTAACAAAGAAAGTCAAATCTAAACCATACTCCTTTCTAATAAATTCAATCTCTTACATAATTTCGTTTTAGTGGCAAATTAAATTTTATAATTAAATGATTTATTTTTTTATTATAATGTGGCAATTCTGATTGGTTAAAATAAAAGGAACAAATATAAGGATTCACCGTTCACCTCTAGTATTTTTCCCTTTTAAATGATGATTGTGTTTTTTTTTTCCATTTATTTATTGGATCGAATTTCACTTCTCTATGATCGATCATATCCGTTTGGATTTACTAGCATTTGATGAATTGCATGCTCTGGCTAAAAATTTTCATACGTTATATATTAGGCTTAGGTATATTCACAGTTTCTCCTAACATAAACTTCTCAAATTAACTATTGATCTCAATCTCACACATATTATTGTTCAACCGATCAGTAACACTTTATCATAGACTATAGAATTCACGTCATACTGATCACGTCACGTAACTTAAATATATTGAACTCCAATGGGTCGAAATATCGAGAAATATAGAATCCCAAACTTAAATAATTAAATCATCAAAGTGACCTATATAGAATACTATAAATTAAAGACCACTCTTCAAAATCTGTTTAATTAGTTCGTCATGAATAGGTTCCAAACTATATATAATATTCTCTAAGTCGCATAAGATTGATTAAAAAAAAACTCAAAATTTCGTATTACTGACTTTAATACGAGATTGAATACATTCCTTCTTGTTTATAATGATAGATAGTTAGATACCAAATCCCAAAAAGTAAAAACGAGGAATGTATGTTACCATTAGGAAGAACACGAGGGCGTGAGAACAGTACACGTGTCTCATATTTCGGCGTGAAGAAGCTGTTAAACAAAACTGGCTCCAGACACATTCCTTTCGACAATTGTGCCGTCCGTTTGCTCCGTCACCGTAACGGATTACTTATTTAATACTCCCTCTGTCCCAATATATAAGATGTTTTAGGTTTTTTTATTTGTTCCATTATATAAGATTTTCTCTACTTTCAATGCATGATTTATATTAGTTTAATAGTTTTTAATTATTTTAATTATGCAGTATATTCTTCTATTGGTTGAATTTTCATAAATGGGAAAACATTTATTGTTTCTTAATCTATGTGCTTTTAGTCTAAACATCTAATAAAATGGGACAGAGGGAGTAATATTTTCAATTCCATTTCCATATGAGGTAAGTAAGACAATTTCTCATGCTATTTTGTATTTTCCACTCGTTGGATCGCGATCATAATTTTGAAGTAAGATTTTAAATGGTTCATTTATTTAAAATGTTTTAAATAATTAATTAAAATTTGATAATAACTATGAGTAGATCATTTTTATTAATGTCACCACTAATCACTTTAATCTGTTCATACTATTTTTTTTGCTTTTTCCACTTAATCTTATTAGTACGGTTATAGTGTTGTACTGTTATCGTTCAACCTTTAGTATCCTATAATTAGTTGGATTACAAAATAAGGCTACTATAAGTTATAAATTCAATATAAGTGGAATACCTTAAAGTACTAAAATGTCTAGAGTCCAGATAGACATTGATTAAAAAACATAATAATTCCTTTTTTAAAAGAATAGAAAACTGTCGAAAAAAAGAATAGAAAATAGAAGCCGTGAAAGTAAAGATAAGAAATAAAATTTAAATAGTAACATTAACAGAAACAGAAAGTTGAAACAAATAAAATAAAAAGACACGCCAATATGCCAAAGGCGCACAAAGAAATAGAGCGGTGCTCAGCGTGGGCCGACAATTAAGTGGTGGGACCATTTTAAGCTGCGTTCGAGGCTAAACGGGCCACCGTGGCCCATTACTGAATACTTATATTTAAAATTGTATGGATTAATTAGTGGGTGATTCCGTAATTCTTTAATTTCTTTATCGATTTAAGAAAGTTTATGGAGAATATTCGGCGGCCGCACTTTTATGCCAAACCAAATCTCTTCTTTAAAAAAGTTGTGAGATCTCTAATATTATATTTTAGCCGATTTAGCTATAAAGGCAACATCTGTATTTGCATACTTATATCAAAAATCCTTAGTAAACATACTACAAAAACAAAATTACACATACTGAATACTTTCTAAAACCTCTCATTTCACTGATACAGACAAACTTTCGAACCTTTCAACTTATAATTGATGAAAATGATATGCATAAATCAAATGAAATGTTAAATTTTGTTTTTCTTTGTTTTTTTTTGGTTACTTAGGCTTTGGGCTTTCGGCTTTGGTCTAGACCACACATATTATGTTTTCTAATTTTTGAGAATTATGAACTTTATGCCATTGGGCTTAAAAACTTTACATGTCCAGACCGATTAAAAACTATTGCAATACTGTGCGTATAATTTGACAAAGGCCCATTTTATGTTTTGTTCAGAGAGCGAGATGGTTGCTCACTTCACAACTTAAAAGCATACTACAGTAAAACCTCTATAAATTAATAATGTTGGGACCAAGAAATTTTATTAATTTAAAGAGGTATTAATTTATCGATAAATTAATAATTATTAATTTATAAAGAGATTTTCCTAATTTTGTAATTTCTTACAAAAATTTCTATCTAAAAATAAATTTTTACTTTATAAACAATATCTTTTTTAAACTAATTACAAGTGGAGAAACAATTATTAAGTTTAAAAAACAACACAAACTTTTTTCGAATAATAGAGTCATATTTCATCAAATGTTTTACATACAATATATTAAATATATATTATAGTAATTCATATATTACATATATAAATTTATATAATTTATATATATATATTTATAATGTATATATATATATTGAGAAGTTAATAAAATTATTAATTTATGATATAGATGGGACCATATGTTTACATGAGATTTTCAAAAAAATTATTATCTTATTAATTTATCGATTTATGTCATATTTTACACTAGTCCCAACTCGGGACCGGAAAAAATTATTAATTTAGAGAGGTTATTAATTTATAGAGTATTAATTTATAGAGGTTTCACTGTATTTGTTTCATGAGCCAAATAAAAATGTGTATAGCTTAAAAGGCTGTGAAATATATTGGTTTTTATCAGCATTTTTTTTTTTGATAATTATTAATCAGTATTCTAGTAAACACAAGTGTGATTTTGAAAGTCATCTTTTGCTTATTGAAGAACAATGTTCACCATGAACCCAACACACATTGATTTAAAGTTGTATTACATGATTTACATCATAGATATTACATCTCTAGGCCGCAAGAAAAATAAAATGTTATTACATCTGAGATGCTGAAGTTTTTAAGATTTCTAGTTGAAGAAATCATGCATATATACTTACAAAATTATTACATGTGAGTTATAAGTTGAATGCAACAACACTATACTCATTAGAAACCGACAAAGTTGTGATGTTGATGGTAGGCACCACTACACTGAAGTTTTTGAGGAGGTTCTAATTCACAATAAAGATCAAATACGAGGTGTGTGGATGTAATAAAAAGTGATTTTACATGCACGATTAAGATCACATTGATAATGAACCGAGAAATTTACCAAACATTGAGTTCTGGTCTGGTGATATAAAATATCATTTTTCAGCTCATGTACAAAACATAGCTCATGGGGTTGTTAGCTTTTTTTGTAACATTAAAAGTTTTTTTCAACATCTTCCTCATTTGAGATTTTCTTTTTGATAATTAATGGCTTTTCCGTCCCATGATCCCATCTCATACCAAATCTCACTCTAGGATCGACAATATCTCAAATTTGAGTCATCTTATATGGATCAAACTCGAGTTTTTATATTATGTTAAATTTCATAGTTTCTAACTCGATTAACCTATCTCTCTTATTTATTAATCTAGTTTTACTTACACTTCCAACGAGCTCGTTAAATTCTTTTGAATGCATTTTCTTGATATTCTTTTGATATACAGTATCAGAGTATTGGATTCATATATAGTATCGAAGTTGCAAATAAGTTTTTTTTTTTTTTCATTTTCTTTGATTGTACGTAAAGACGTAGACTGAAGATTACAATTTACAAGTTCTAAATTCAAGATAAAAATATTAATTACAGAATTCAAGAGCTTGACCAAAAGGAATTAAAAATAGTTAAATGCATTAGTTAGAAAATCATGAATTGTTTTTGGGATTCACCTCCCCTTGTTTCTAAGCAAATGTCTCTCAAAGATAATTTCGTTGGTTATAATTTTAGTAAATCCATTTAATAATACAAGAAAAGAAAAAAAAAGAGTAACACACAGTCAAAGTTCCTCTGTTTTAGCTGTCCTCTGTCTCGTTCTCATCTCTCACATGAACCATAACTTTCTCTAACATCACTCTCCTTTACACAACCCCAAAAATAGACCTCTCATCTCTCTCTCTTCTTCTCCTTCTCTCCGCTACATTCTTCGCTCTCCTCCCAAAAAGTCTCTTCCTTTTTCATCTATTTACATTTCTAACCTTCTCTGTTGTTCCCCCAATGGAACGGCTAACCTCGGAGCTTTTCCTCGTCGCCGGTAACACTGACTCTTTCGTCGTCGACGACCTCCTTGACTTTTCTAACGACGACGGTGAAATTGACGACGGCTTTGAAACTCTTCCCGATTCTTCCGCCCTCTCCACCGGCACTCTCACCGACAGTTCCAACTCCTCCTCGCTTTTCACCGACGTCACTGGCTTTTCCGACCTCTGTGTTCCGGTAATTTTCCATTAAATTATTCACATCAATTGTTATGAAAATGAGATATATTTTTGAACTATTAACACTTTTTTTCTTCTTATTTAATAATCACTTTATTAGAGAGACGACATAGCTGAATTAGAATGGCTATCAAATTTTGTGGAAGAATCATTCTCAGGAGAAGTCCAAGACAAGCTTCACTTATTATCCGGTTTAAAAAACCCTCAAACCACCGGGTCGACCCTGACCCACCTGATTAAATCCGAACCCGAACCCGACTTTGATCAATTCATCGACATCGATGAATCCAACGTCGCCGTTCCTGCCAAAGCGAGAAGCAAGAGATCACGCTCTGCAGCCTCCACGTGGGCTTCCCGCCTTTTATCCTTAGCCGACTCCGACGAAACCAATCCCAAGAAGAAACAACGAAGAGTTAAAGAACAAGACTTCGCCGCAGATATGGACGTTGACTGCGGAGAAACCGGAGGAGGACGACGTTGTCTGCACTGCGCGACGGAGAAGACGCCGCAATGGAGGACGGGACCGATGGGTCCGAAGACGCTTTGCAACGCTTGCGGAGTAAGGTACAAATCAGGGAGGCTCGTGCCGGAGTATAGACCTGCGTCGAGCCCAACGTTCGTGATGGCGAGGCACTCGAACTCTCACCGGAAAGTGATGGAGCTCCGGCGACAGAAGGAGATGAGAGACGAGCATTTGCTGAGTCAGCTTAGGTGTGAGAATCTACTGATGGATATCAGATCCAACGGTGAAGATTTCGTAATGCATAATAATAATAACCACGTGGCTTCTGATTTTAGACACTTAATCTAGCTTCCTATTTCCACGTGGATAATTTCGCAATAATTTGTTCTTTTCGTTTAGCTTTTTTTTTTTTTTTTTTTCTGTTTTTTTAATTTTTACATCTAATTGTTTTTCATTTTCTGCAGACTACTACTACTAGTACTATTGGTATATTTGATAACTTTTGTTTTGGTCTTCGACTTCCCAAATTTTAAATTAGAAAGGTTATAAAATAATTGTAGGCAGGGTAGAAACGAGTTAATTAATCATGATGTACGTATATATCAATCTGTTTCTGGTTTTTATATGTCGAATTAATAGTCACGAAAATAATTGAACCAACTAGAACCCAAAATGAAAAATCCAAATAGTTGGTATTTCCCTTTCTCTTCCGTTTTTTTATTATTATAAAGTGTTAATAAGTGTGTGTGTGTGTGGTTAACTTGGTTGCACTTGCCTGTGTGATTAAGAACTATATAATTCCATTCAAATTAAAATCAAATTCAGAGGAACTTTGAGATTACATGAAACTGTATTTACTTATTCACCCAAAGCACCGGGATCCAAGGAGGATGCTCGTTCATTTTTGACAGATGAGTTATTATAATCTATCAAACTTAATTATCCCCCGAATTTTAACTTCTTTCACGTTTTACATTCTGACAATATTCGAGGAAATCTGACGCTTTAGTATTAATCTGAAATATATTTAGTATAATATATAGGGACAAATACAAATTTGCACAGCACAAAAGTCATATTGAATTATTATTTAATTAAATAAAGGAAAATGAAGCATAGATTGAGGTGCTCATCACATGCATTCTCATGCAAACCTAACCAGCAAGTGGGCGAAATTTATGATGTATAGTAGTTTATATAGCTATAATAAAAAAATGGTCCTCCTCTTAACCAACATTCAATATTTTATTTTGATAGAGATATATAGGTAAAGGTCCACGGACTGTACTTGTAATGTCTAATTTCTTTTGGTTGAAGCGATCCTTATTATTAGATTTTATCTATGCACAAACAATTCTTATCACTCCATTCAACTTTTCACTTTGATCTGAAAATTTAGTAATTTACCAAATGGTAGGCTTGAACTCCTTTACAAAAGCCTATGCATTCCACAGTAAATGAGATAATGAGTGTAAATGGTAACATAAAAAAAATATTCAGCTGGATTCAGCCAGATTCAGCAATTCCGCAGTTACCATTTGCATAAAATTAAATTCAGCTCAATTCAGCCAGATTCAGCAGTTCTTCCAACACCAACATATACGTAATATGTTCATTTCAGGTAAAAATTCGGATTATCGCGATTACACAACTCGAATTAAAATATTCTGGATATCAAAAATTACACATCAAACTTATATTTTCAAATAAATCAGATCATACAAATGCGATATATGAATAATTCAGATACATAAAATCATTACCAGAATAGAAAATAGACGACTTTATGTTCGGATAACTATAGATAATTTTAATAACTTTTAGATAATTAAATATAATTTTTCAAAATTTCGCAAAACAAATTCATACTTATGCTAAAATAATATTTAAAATATCAAATTTTAAAAAATTCTTAATCATCCTAATCATATTAATGATTTTAAACTACTAGAGAACAATGAAAAATCAATTAGATAATCTATACTATATTATTATGTTTATTTTTAAATGAATTTTTTAGTAAAAGTTTGACAAATCTTTTTATTAATTAACTACATCTTTTTAATAGCTCAAAAATTAAATTTGGAAGAACAACTTAATTTTGCTAACAATATATTATTAATAATAATAATAATTTTAGTATTTATTTATTAGTATCGGAGTTAATTAGACTATTAGATATTTTTATCTATTTTATTTAGATAATTTTCTTAGTTATTCTAATAATATTCATAATTATTTGATGATATTTTCAGTTAAATCTTAATTATTTCGACAGATTCTGCTAAAAATCACAAAAAAAAATTCAGCTAGATTCAGCGGTTACCATTTGAAAATGTAAAAATTCAGCCAGATTCAGCTAAAAATCACTAAAAATTCAGCCAGATTCAGCAATTCAGCGGGATTCAGCCAAATTCCTCGGTTACCATTTAGACCCAATATAATACTAAAACTCTTTCGAAATTTCTCTCACTGTTTTTCTTTGTTTGTTAACTATCATCCAAACATAACTGTTAATTAAAAAAACATTTATTATTTGTTTATAAACAATATTAGACATTGTTTGTTTATGTTGGTTTATATCATATCAAAAAAAGAAAGAAAAGAATACGTAAAAGCACACATATATCTAAAATTTATGGAGTCATGTGAGTATGTTGCGTATACTGTATGCCATGTGATGCATATAGATATTTATATAATAATGTGGAATCATAACGGTCCAACGTAGCGAGCTGAACTTTGGGGAAGACTTCGACGTCACTCAAAGAAAGTATCAAAAGCAAATCCATTCCAAAGTCACCAATATGTTACATAAAAAAAGAAAGAATTAAAACGGAGAAAAAGAAATAATATAAAACTTTTTTTTTTTTTTTTTTTTTTCTCATAATAATATAAAACTTAAAACATGAGAAGGACGATATACGCTACACACACACATACTATATACAAAACTAAACAAACATAAGTAAATACACTAATAAGAATCATTTCTAACAAAAGCACTGAGACATGTACGTAAAATTGAGGTAGTACGACGGGAAAAAAGTGTCACAGTACGTTTCTAGTAATGTCCGGAAGCTTTTTAAATGATGAGAGAGTTAGAAGAGCATGTCGGTACAAGGAGTGGTATTGTTAGATTCTCTTCAAAATCATTTATATATCAGTACAGGGAAAATAAAACTATACTACGATTATGATTTTTACAACTTTTTTTGTTGTAAATAAATGTACTTTTAAAATTTTAACTTATTCATTTTTTATTTTTTGTAGAAGTCTACTATTGACTGCCGAGGGATCAATAATAGCGTAGTGCTATCGGTTAGACCGATCAATCTTGGCATTCATGTTCTAATGTACCCTTGTATATATGAGAATGTTTCCTTCATTAGTTTAAAAATTGTTAATTTTGACTATCAAATTCTGGGTGTTACCTTGGTTTTGGAAGCTAATAATACCCTATATTACAACGGTAAAAACTTGGAAGTGTCAGAATGTAATCGAAATTTACATGAATTCAACACCAAATAACCGGTAGAAGAACTACTGCAAGGAAATTAACCAACAACAAATCTAACATGAACCTTGTTTAATCATTACACAACAACATTGCCTTGCCTTAATCCTGGAGAAATCAAAATCCCAGAGGAACTACGCCAAGAAAAAGCTCCTGAATCAGAGTAAAGCCAGCCTACCAGTTATGGAATCAACCAACTCCTTTGGTCCTGCACAGAAAAAGTAATGAACATGTTGAGGATCAACACCTTGCTCTAGCTAGAAACAGAAGTTTAAAGAAACTATTGTCTCTACCAGGCCCAACTGCAAGAACTGTTCTTGATCCAGCCGCAACCTGTGAAAGGAAGAGTTTAAGTTTCCAGAAGACCTTTTTAGCTTACTCCTACCACAAAAAATCCACACATAGTTTTCAATTCAAGAACAGGTAATTCCGTCTTAATTCTTCTCGTGTTTCAATAAGTCGGATGGTGTTTTTGTCTTCTGTCTATTTGATTAGTAGAAACTTTCAGATTTTCTTTGTATAGGAGGAGCTTTTGATTATTCTTTCAGTCTCAATAATTGATCAAGCACGACAAAGTAAGAAAACTAAGATTCTTGTAATTACCTCTGTTCTGCCAGCATCAGCTACAACAAAAGTCGGGAGGCCAACGCTCTCAGCAGCCTCTGTGATCTTATTCCTGAGAGCAGAAAAGATAGATGTAGCTTTCAAATTTATTAAGATAACCTACTAACAAGAAGTTAAGTAATCATATTTCTTGATGTGCACTTTGTCTGTTTCCCCAAAATTTTCACCTGCTTACATTTCTTGCTGGTTTTTGCAAGTGACAACTATCTTTGGTTGCCCGTTTTCCTCCCATCGCCTCAGAAGATATCGGTCACTAGAAGAATTAAGAATAAAACAAAAAGAAAACATAAACCCCGGACTGATGCATTATACAAAGCAAACAACTCACTTCAGACGAAATTACCTCTGCATCAACTCTGCATACATGCCGGTGGCAGCATCTGCGAATATTAGAAAGAAAGTCATTTTACTTTTCAGGCCTAAAACAAAAAGTGGTAGTGTTCAAATTTCAAACACATTTCTTAAGACACTTACGGGCACACTGTGACGCAATTTTGCCTGTCCTCATCTTCAAGTCTTGCCTAACTACCAATACCTGTGATCAGAACAAGCTGAAATTAGTGACACAAATGTTCTGCTTTTAACTTTTAGTCTAGAAATCTAACATCATTAAAAACTTATCACCATCCTTGTATAGTTTATGCAAGTCTCTTTTATGAAGCTCAAATCTCTGTCATTTGATGGGTTTGGAACAGAAATCAGCTTGTATTATCCCTAGGTTTTGTATATAAGGATTTAAGTGACAATACTTTTCTCCAAACCAATAAATTCTAGGGCCAGAGACAAGAGACTAACACTACACTAGATGATAGACAAACCATTTTAAGCTCTTGGTCCTTGCCATTGCCTGGTACAGAACTCTGCTTCTGGACCTTGCTCGATAAAAGTCTGCTCCTTTTCACTGGGGATTTCACTTGCTGTGATAAATCCAATATCATACCTATGATGAATCCTATCACAACCCCTGGTATGAGATTCTCTGCCCTAAAACTCCCAGATATCGACTTCTTCTCTTGTCTCTGATCGTATTCACCGGAAAAAAAAAAAACCCACAAAAAAACATGTTTAACTATCCAGCAAGAATCCTGGTTTAACGGTACATGCTCGAAACAACCGAGTAAATAAAGCTCGTTTGTTGCAGTCCCAGTAAGATTTCAGAGATACAACATGATAAATTCTCCTCTAAGTGGGTGAGAAAAGAAGCAAACATTCAAATTTACACCACAAATCTCTCATTTTTATTTGCCAGATCAACCATGGACAAACATAAAAGAACTTTAACTACTTCTACACTATGAAGCCAAACACTTGCACTTACAGCAAAGTAAAATAACTAGAAAGAATCAGACTTTGAAGCTTAACTGATTTTATCATCAATAAACAAAACAAGAAAGAGCTCAAAAGAACATAATTTAATCCAGAATTTGTAATTTGTTTACTTTCAAATTTTCCAAATCATCACACTCGCCAACTGAGTCCATTTGTTAGTTTTTATTAAATTGGTCTCAATTCCTCAGCCCAAGCTTAAATTTTGACAAAAAAGAAGCAACAAAACTAAGAACATAAGGCGAAATCAATACCATAGCTTGAGGCTGCGAAGAGTTTCGAGACGAAGGCCACATGGTATGCTTCTGGCGAATTCTCCTCGGCGACAGAGGAACAAAGCTAAGCCTTAAATTCGAATGCCAATGACCATGATGAAGAGGAGAGATAAGAGCAGCTTTTGTAACGGTAAACGTCAAGGTGTTCATATGTCTAAATAATAAACGACGCGTTGTCGGGTGCTAAATGACATTCTGGCAACATACATGGTCCAATTCGGAAAGTTTTAAAAGTATATAGCTACTAATGTAATTAGTATAAAATATATGTCTACCCAACGGTGCGTTTTACTGTCGTCGCTCTTTTTTTCTGGTCTGTTCCCAGTTGAGTTCTTCTCCCTCCGGAAAAGCTGAAACCCCAATCTAAAACCCTAACGGCCATTTCTACAATCGGAGCTCCGAAATGCCGGGTATAACTTCTGAATCCGGCGGTGGAGAATTGGTTTTGTCTTCTGCGAAGGAAAAAGTTCCGGTGTTGTATCCTTTAAGCTACGGCTTGAAGTCTCCTGTTCATAGGCTCTCCATCTCCTGGGGTTGCGGAAACAACCTACGCGTCACGGTTTTACGGAACCCGGAGTTACGCGATGATGGTGACGGAGAAGCTGGTGGTAAAGTGGTAAACGTTAGGCTTAGCGGCGAGGATGGTGAAATCAGTGACGCACAGTGGCGAAGGATCGCTTATGGATCGGTATCTCCGTTCGCGCTTTTGCAGAGCAGGAGAAACTCAATTTCCAGTTTGTCTAAGATGGATATGAGTTCCTCTTTGTACCAGACTGCGTGGTGAGTACACTCGAATTTCTCTACAAGTAGTATCTTCTTTGTAAATTCCCAGATTTTGCCCATTCAATGCTGGAATTACTGTTGCATTTGAATGGTTTGCCAATTGAAAATTGAGTCTTATGATTAGAAGACTTCTAAAGCGTGTTTGAGCATTTTGGATTGGTATCAGGTGGGAATACGTTATGGAATACAGCAGAGATATTAAATCTCTCCTTAGTAATACAATATCTTCTCCCGCTCCTTTGATTGAAGATCCAAGATCAGTTATAACGGTATGGAGGTCTTTCAGGTTCTTCATTTGGTTAACTTTACTATGCTGTAATCGAGCTTTTGTTTCTTATAACAATTTTAACTCTTCTGCGAGTAAGGCTATAGCTTTGAGTGTGGGAGCTTTGTTAATGAATGTTCTTGTTAACATAACATTTGCAGAATGCTGAGGAACCAACTTCTTTAAAGGCTGCGTGGGAATTGATGGAATTATTTTATGCAGATAAGACATGTCTGTCTTGGTTGCCAGAACGGCTCGTCGATTGGCTATCTGTAATTTGTTTTTTCCTTCTACACTTAAGCTATCTTAATTTTGAAAATGTTAGTGTTTTTTTACCCACCATTAATATCATTGCAGGACTACGATGTACTCCTTTCAAGCTCACATCCAACAATCTACTCAAAGCTCGAGGATTTCCAAAAGGAACTTGTTGGCCTACAGGTTTGCTCCTCTCTAAAGAAGTCGATAGAAGACTTGGTAGTTTTCTTAGAAAATAAGTGATTGAAGAACTGAATTATCTTAATGGGTTTATGTGCCATTGCAGGCCATCGAGGATGATCCAAGATACTGGGAAGTGATGGCATCTGCTTTATCAGTTGGTTGGCTAGAAATAGTGGTTAGTACTTTTTTGGGGATTAGAGGTTCTTTGTATTTTGATCTTGAAAAGTTACAATTTGAGAAATGTTCTACCCATACTTTTTATATTCAGGTGAAGTTGTTACACTTACATGGTTCTTATCAACTAGACCAGCTGGGACATCGTGAGGTTAGAATGAAGTAGTTCCTGTTTAGGATTTATGTCATATGAAGTGACTAGCTTCGTGCTAGTACTTTTGTATATGCACATATTTCTGACTATTCATAATGTAATACAAATTTGATGAAGTAGACAGAAAATGGTCTGGTAGAAGCCCTTGCTGTTCTCATTTCAAAAATGCCACGAATGCGTCCAAAACTAGAAGATGGGAAGTTTGGTGAATGCTTTGCAGCAAAGCCTGACTTTATGAAGGTATGTTAGAAAGATGTATCATTCTTACTCTTTTTAGTGTATTTGATTATGTGTCTAGACTCATCTTACCCTTTTTGCCAGACACGAGAAAGATGGCAGTCTCAGATAACTAAATTAGAGTGCAGTGCCTTCTGGGTTCAATGTGCTCACCATCAGACCCGCGAGGGCTTGAGAAATATGTTGAAGATCATGATGGGAAATGCTGATTGCCTCACAGCTGCAACATGTAACTGGATGGAGCTTTTTGTTTCGCATCTTCTTTATCTCAGGCCATTCACGAAGGTTACTTGCTATACTCGCTGTTTATCTATTTAATTTGAGCCGTGTATTTTTTACTCGTTCCCTATTATTCAAATAGTAAACTTGAAAATCCAATTTATACCATTTTGCATTGCAGGGATTAGATGGCATGCATAGCCTAGCCCAGAAATGTGTTCAGTCAAAGCCATGCAACACTTTCCATAAGCTTCTAAGACTGCTTATTGGAATTCTTGGAGAAAATACTGAGGTCAGTAGTACATCTTAAACTCAGTCAGAGGTGCAACTGTTTCAGCCCTTCGCCACTTTCTAATCCAGCGTGGTGTAATTAAATGATGCAGGTTGTTCTGGCAGAGTGTTCCAAAGAGTTTGGCTCCTGGTAGGCAGGCAGTATTTGTTTCGTGTTACTAAGTGTATTGAGTACGCTAGACTGTTATCTATATGAATCAGGACGAGACTATTCATGTTTTTGTTAGGATGGTTGCACATGCCATGGAACTATTGACAGCTGGAAGCGATGAAGGAGAAGCTCTTGTACATGAGGAGCAGCGAAAGTTGGGTGGAATCAACATGGAAGAGCTCCACAGACTTGTTTATGCTCAAGTTCTTTCTTCTCATGCTTTGACTTGGCAGGTATCTTTCTTTTATGACATATCAAGTACCTTTCCTGTAATCAAATCGGTACCTTTCCTGTAATCATATCGGTATCTTTCCTATTACACTTCTTGTTTTATCAAACTCTCCTTTTTGTGTTTGAAATTTTTGCAGATAGCTCCTATTTATCTAGCATCGTGCGAGAAACAGGGATTAGGCTTATTAGAGTTGTTGTTCTACAGGCAGCCTGTTCAAGAGAATCAGTTGCTTATTAAGGTTTCGTTTATTCATTTATACATCAATTTCTAGTTCTGGTTTGTCGTTTAAAATTCTAGGATCTTGTCAGAAGCCTTCACCTGGTACTTATGTTTCTCCTGTTCCAGAGCCTAGAGATTTGCCGTCTATATGAACTCAGTAATGTCAGTGCTAAACTTATGAAGGTATTGATAAATTGAGGCACTTTACACCTGTGTTCTCTAGTCTCCAAATTTGGCGGAAAAAGGAAAAATAGATTTAATCTGAAGTTATGGTGTTCAGATTTCTGGAGTGCATCATTGGAAACATGGGAGGAAAGGATCTGGGATTTTCTGGCTCCAGCAAGCTCGGGATGAACATTGTCTCAGCGTGATTGCTCAACAGCTGTTTGATTCTGTTGGAAAGTCATTGTCTGATGAAAACCTAAAGGTATATATTCTCTAAGCAAATTTCAGTTTATAATTTCACTGTTGGTTCTATCTGTGCACTAGATGACATTGTTTCATTTGATACATGCAGCAATGGGAAGGCCTAGTCGAGTTGCTGGGTTCGGAATCACAGATCTCTGGTGGTCTCGATTTTCTGCACAAGTATTAATCATCTCTATCTCTCTCTATGAAATGACTTGTTCTTGTAAAAATCTACCCCAACATTATTAATTGATTATCGATGCCATACATTCCAGGTATAGAGATTTCAAGAGATCGCTGAAGCTAGTCCATGATGGAAAAACTATAGATGCAGCTCACGAAGCCGTAGAGAGACTTGTATCGGTGTGTAGTACAACATCTCCTTTCTTACCCATTTTTCTCCACTGAATATTGGGAATTAATGCCATTTGAATTACTGCAGCTAATGAAGAGCCCTTCTACTCCTCAACGCTTCTGGCTTCCTCTTCTGCATGATTCAGTAAAGAACCAAATCTTGTTTTCTCCCCTTTTAATTTTCCAAATACGAGAATGCGCAACTAAAAAGAGTATTTGTTTGTGCAGTTGAAGCTGTTGAATTGGCCAGAACGTTCGCTGTTGAATGTTACACAGACCGAACTGATGTTGAACAAATTACAAGAGCTATCAATTTCAAGGTTGAGACCAGGCTTCATAGAATCTGATTTGTCTGCTCAAGCTGTGGGTGCAGTGAGACTTGCTTTGGCAACCAATCTCGGACGAGCTTTTCTCGAAGAATGTTAGCACCGGTTTGAGGCTAAATCAATAGCTCGATATCTATTTTTGTGTCTGGGTTTCGGGGTTTGTACGACATCAACTCTGTATTTTTTTCATATCAAAGTAGACTGGTAACACTCCAGTTTCCATATTCACTAGTTTGAAAGCTGATTGTAAAAGTGTTTGACTGAATATTCAAAATTGGAAACAAAATTCGATTTTTGTAAGTGAGCCGGTTCAAAACCGAACCGGTTTAGTTAGTCCTTACGAAAACGACACAGCTTTAGCTATATTTAGTTGTTCAACTCAAATCTAGCTATCCAGCCACACCATCAATTCACAGGACTCGAGAGATATAGCCATGGCGACCAGAGCTTTGCTCGCCGTTATATCTGCGTCTCCGAATCGCTGCTTCATCTCTCCTAGCAGGATCAAAATTCTTCAATCCTCAACTTCTTCTTCAAGTGTACACTTCCATAGACACAGTAGAAAAATCCACAGAATAGCTCGAAGTTACTCATCTGACTCAGATTCCTCCGCTCTTCAGCCGCCGGACGTGTCCCGTCTGGCTCAGACAGCTCGAATCTCTCTAACTCCGGCAGAGGTTCCATTTACTCTCTTTCTCTTTATCGAATCTACTTTGTCCAATTGAGTTCTCCTCCTATGATCTTTTTTTTTTTTCCTTTTCAGATAGAGGAATGTGAAACTAAAATTCGTAGAGTGATCGACTGGTAACTTAATCAATCTCTTTCTGCACGAAATTGGCTTCCATGTTTATGTCATCAATGTGTTGTTGATAGGTGAGAAAATGCAGGTTTGGGCAGCTTCAACAAGTTGATGTTAACAGTGTGGAGCCAGCTATTCGAGCAGGTTAGAATCAGAAACTTTTATCCCCTATCAATTACTCATCTTACTTTATTATTTGACTTTTACCTTATAGATTGGTTTGTGTTTTATATAGCTAACTTGTCACTGTAAGAAATAAGGTCTGAAATCATCTAGCTTATGGCAAATCCTGAGTTTGTTTCTGTTTCAAGTCGGCTACTCATGTCATACATCTTTATAAGATAGATTTGATTGGAGACTGTAATTCTTTCTAGTCTTAAGAACATTCGCTTTGTCGGCAATATGGTTTTACACTAGTAAGAGGTCTAGTTATCATTCTTGATCCGTTTGGAAATCAGGCTTTATTTCAATATCTTGATTCTTGATGATCCTTACTCATCTAAAAAAACTTGTAGAAATGGATGGCGGAAATTTGCGAGAGGATGCTCCAGAAACATTTGAAAACAGGTTTGATCTTCACACTGTTTTCTTCATCTCGAATAAGATGAAAGGCATCTACTAAACTTGGGAGTTTTTTGATATACCTCAAACAGGGACAGTATAAGAGCTTCCATTCCAAGCTTTGAGGAGGCTTATTTAAAAGTCCCTAAAATACTAAACAAAGAGTGACTTTTTCAGGTACTCTACTCTTCTTAATCCATAGATGAACAATCATAGTTACCTCATTATGCATGATCTTACCTTCTTTGTGTATGTGTCTTTTATTTGCAGCTTCTCGGAATTGTTTGGCTGGAGAGATTCATTCTCATTCTCAGCATCTATGTTTTCTAAAATTTGTTAGGCGGAAACAAAATTGCCTCAAAATTGTTAAGTCTCATGAATAGTGTCTGTGATAGGATGTTTTGATCCCGGCCTATTTTGAATCCTGTGCGGATTTTTTAAGCCCGATCGGTTATAAACTCTGACTGAACTATATTGCTCTACAACATTCCTAATTCCGAATGTGTAATTGTATTATGTTGGCCGCTGAATAATTTCAAGTATTCGTTGAACTAACCAGTGAAGATTAAATTATAAATGGGCCGCTGAATAAAATTATGGGCTAGTATAAAAATATATAGAAGGATGGGCCCAAAGACCAAGGCCCAAGCACACCTAAAAGTCAGCGAAACCCAGATAGAGATAGTAATTGATTCAGCGCGTGAAATATATTCCCTATTCGCAGTGATAACGCGTGCTAATAACTCGCTCAATTTACCTCAATTTCCATGGACTATAGTCCGCCAAATCAGCTAATTCTCCAAATATTCAAAATATCAGCGCGTGAGGGTAAGTCCACTGTTACAAACGATTTGCGTCCCTTTTCTATGATTCTTTGGTATTACTAGGGTAAACTATAGTTTAATTATTTTTAATTGCCATTGTTTCAATTCATTTTCTTTTTTTCACAGCCCTTAAAAAATGTCAGACTTAACCTATGGGAAAAGGTAGCATTTTCTGAGTTTCATCTAACTGATCAAAAAAAAGAAGATATTACATATGAGAGAAGAGAAAGCTTGTAGAAATGGAAGGCCATTTGAGAGGGAAGAGAACAAAATTGCCTCACAATTGTTAAGTCTCAAACATAGGCTATTCTCTACAACCTTATAATTCAGCACCACAACCTTGCATATGGAAACTAAACTAATCCATTTTGAATAGGGTGGTTGTGATAGGCCAGGCCGAACTAGTGCTCTGGAACATCCGGGGTCATACTTTTCTCAAACCATGTGTTTAGTTAGTATAATGTGGACTAATGTAGGAAGAAGAGAGACAACAAGAGTGCACCAACACAACTTACCAAACCAATATAAGAGAATATTTATAGTGAAGAAGACATACAACATTTAAAACTGCAAAACAAACATCCGAGTCCGGATCATCTGAGAGATCCATCAATGTTACCAAAAAGAAAACAAGATGGATCTTGGCATGGGAATCAAAATATAAGCGTGTGCTTTCAGGATTATTCTTTCCTTTTCCTACTTTCCTAAGAGTTAGCTATATTCACCTGAAAAATCTTTGAATCAGCTTGTGCACAAACCAGAAGACGCCTTTCAAAAAAAAAAAACGAGCTCCCTCCACCTTGTTTTGTATAAATTATGGTTTGGTTTGTGTCTCACGACTGCCAGAACAGCTCGGAGTCATCACTGTACAAGGAGTAATCTTGTATCTCGAGGTTTGCAACGTGCCAGTTTACGAGTTGGGATTGCAAGACTTTGCATAGAAACAAAGCGACTGGAAATATCCACCATTCGTTCTCGTCCCTGCAAAAGAAATAAAATTAGTTGATGATGCAGGAAGGAATGTGTTGTTTGGTTTGAGCTTAAAGTGAAGTTTGTTTTCTTCTTCTCTCACATGCTAATGTTCCATGGCTGGAGATACGGAATCTTTTTCCCAGATGATGAGCCATGATAGTGAACATATCCACAAACAAACGCAACAACCTGCAAAAACCCACCAGGCACAAAAGGATTTGTACTCATGTAAGAGGAAGTTGCAGAAACTAGAGAAGGCGAATTTGCATAAAGAGAGCAATACTTACAACATTGACCAAGGATGTGACGTTCCACAATGCATAAACGCGTGTGCGACCAGCAGAGCGCCTTGGTCCGTGGCTAAATAAAGCGCTGACCCCGGCAGGAAATGGGAAAATGATGCTGAGAGGTAAAATAAACATAGCGAGAAAAACTTCCAGCAAAGATATCGAGTAGAGTTGGAGCAGTGTGAGTAACATTAGAGTTAGATCTCCTAGGAGTAGCACCGAGATAACCAAACCAACCAGATCCTGTCAACACCACGGAATATTACAGATTTTAGAACACTCAATAGGAAAAAAAGGCAATATGCTTGAAGCAAAGATGAAGTCGCAGGGAGGCTTTACCTGGTGGCCAACAGGTTTTGTATTATGAATCAAGAAGGAGATGAGGGAAAGAACATCTTTATCTTCTTTGAGATATTGTAAGCTTCCAATGTCTATGATTTCTCCACACTCTCGATGCCTTACGTGGTTAATTTCGCTTCTTAGAGGTTGAAAATTCTCCCTGAAATCACCAGAGGAGTTTTCAATTTGTGTCCCCCTGCATATTCAAAACTCAATGAACGTCTGGATCGTTGGCAATAATGTGCTTGGCATATAAGCAGCAGAGAGAACCGAAGTGAAACTTCTTACCATGGATGCTGCTGTTCTGTTTCATCATCAGTTCTTGTTGACGCATCTTCATCTGCAATGGTGTGAACAAGGATTCCATACTGGCAAGACGACGAAGACAATGCCTGAAATCTAGCTAGGTCGACACGTACACCATGTCTTTTCAAAGCAGGGTTTCCATGAGTTTCAATCCATCTCATAACAGAGCGAAACGTGGACCTCAGTTTTCCTTGCTGAACCAGACGTAGCTGAGCATTCAGACCAGCGACAAAGCGGTACCAAGTGGTTGGTGGGACCAACTATAAAAGGGGATAAATTCATTACGATAATGCAGTCATTGACAATAAATCAGTCAATATGAAACAAAAAACAGACCTGGCTCAGAAGGCTGGTCAAAATATCGTCACTTTGGAGTGAGTAATAGGCCATGTAACTTCCGTCGCCTCCAAATATTAAAGGCATTGGAAGTCTTTGATGAACCGGAGGAGGAAGATCGCTTCTCTTTTCATCGCCACCAAGGAAAAAATCTAGATGAGCCAACATCAAATCAGGAGTAGCAGCTACCTGCACATCACAAATTCTCATGATTCTCATACTACATCCCTTTTTTTGCCGTCTGTAAAAAATAAAATGGAACCTTGTTTTCAAGAACATAAAGGCTCTAACCTATTGACTAAGATCCTATTAGAACTAGGATGACTACTCAACCAATTCTCAGATACTATCATTGGCCTTTTCTCTTTCTTGTTAAATATTTACAATGTTCTAAAGGTGGTCAGTTGAGAGCATCGCTCAACAGATGAATATGTACCTTTAGCCCTTCATATAATGCCCTTGAACGACACGAGCGTAGACAAGAATGGTCATATTCTGATCTAACAAAGTCACGGAGTTTCTGAAATTTCAGCCTTCGGCGTGATTGCTGCCATGACCATGCAAGAGGATAGACTAGAACCGAAAGCACAATGAAAATCGCACCCTCCCACCACTGGTATGCAGCTATAACATTGACCTCATCAACAAACCCATTAAACGCAGCCTCGTACCTAGAGAAAAGTCAAATTAGGAGAGGCCAAAACTAAGTATTTCAAAAACTACGTTCAGGCATGAACATATTATCAACAGCTAATAACTAACTTACACAATCTCTTTTATTTCCTCTGGGGGTGTATGAGAAAGATGCCAAGGTTCACTGAAAGTATTAGGACCTAAGAAATAGATCCTATGCATGTGGCCCTGTGACTCCTCCACTCTGTTCGTCTCCATCACCTGATACGATTACACACAAAATTAATATTACAACAAAGACATCAACCATAGGAGCACCTTAACAATTGTATATAATCTACAGAATCAAGATAGCAAACACAGGATAATAATCATGCATCGCAACCTATTTCAATTCTTTCTTATTGAGTTCCGACCAGATATTTCAGATTTATCTGTTAATAGGACGACTAGCAACAGCAACACTCTGGCGCTATTTTTATGTTTCCATTGACATGATATCTTATCCCCCTTCAAAATATTTCATCCAGACTCAGATAAAAGATAAAGACTAAGCAAACCTCATTCAACGACTCGAGGAAAGGAAATGAGTGATCAATCTGAGAGCCATGCTGGGTCGGGGCAGACCCATGTAATTCCTCACCGCTAACAAATTTCATTCTGGCGACGCTGAAAACAAGTGCTAGTAGGAGGAGCACAACTACTAAAAGAACACCAAACAACCAGGGTCCACCAAATGTGTATATTAACTCTTCAAGTGTAGTATAACAGTGTGGCATGTGGTATCTATCCGAAATGCATTTATATGGACAAGGCGTTTCTGCAACACCGCCTGTCAAGAAACAAAAAGCACAACAAAGTTTGTGTATCAGGATACACACTAAGGATAATATAAATACAAGCAGGGGAAACACATTGCAGCAAAAATCATTATCTCTCAATAAACTGATCAATGTTCCAAACAAAAAAGTACCTCGAACAGTGACATATACAGCACGATGGGGAAGATCATTAGCCGGACAAAGATGACAAAGAGCTTTATCAGATCCAGTAACGTTCTTATAAGTGCCAGATGGACATTCCTGTAGAATATATAAACATGTAGATAGTTGAAGAATGTTTTTTTTCTGGGTCGACATTTGAAGCGTGTTAAACCAATGAAGTTGGAGAGCCACTGCTCGCAAGGAGGATGAACTACATTAATGCAATAGATAATAAAGTACTATTTTATCAAAAAATAATAAAAAGGGACACTAAACACCTCTGGCATAAGCAGGTCTAACATTATGTTTTTATATACTTGCAATTGTTTGGTTAGGAAAGAGATTGTAACATCACCTGAAACCATTTGAATACAACCTAGTAGAGAGGAAAAGAAAACTAGAACCTTAATCCATCAAAACATGTTTGATGCAAAGAAACAATAACACATAAAGAAGTTTAACACTACCTCGCAAAATAAACCATAGAGCCCTTCTGGACAAGCTTTGCCAGTCAAAGTTCCATTCCCTCCAACGTTATCTTCAATGATACCCATCCCTCCTCTGTAAATCATTATTGAAATCATATGTTATGTGCTAGAAACACATTAACAAGAGAAACTAGAGTGCTTATATAAAAAAAGAATTGTGTTTCTCCAAAATAGAAATCGCAAATACGTAATCATAATATATTATAAAATGTCGTTACGTATGAACTTCTTATAACAAACCTTACATAAACTCTTCCCTTTACTATGGCAACGGGATGATAGACATCACCAGTGGGAATGTCTGACCAATGAAAATGAATCCTTCCACCACTTCCTCCACCACCTCCCTTTAGGCTGCCATTTCCTCCAATACTAGAGAGAATCGCAGACCTCCCTATCTCAAGTGCGCGTAAGAATAAAAGTACGGTTCCACCTGAACCACCACCAGGTCCTAGACTTGAATTACTTAGGCCTTTCAGCGTCTTCCTGGGACTTTCACCATCAGTTGTTATTGAGCCTTCCAGAGACAAGCTTGAAAGTGGGTGCTCAAGTGAACCAAGCACTTTACAAATTGGCATAAAACAGATTATTAGGAAGAGTTACAATTTAGAGACGGTTAGTATATTGCAGGAAACAGGTCGAAATAAACTAATCACTACACAAATTTGTAGAAAAAAGATTATTATGAAGAGATACATTTCAGAAACAGTTAGTATATTGGTAGGAAACAGGTCGACTTCTCTATAGAGATAGTGAAAAGATGCTGAAACCAGATTAGAATAGTAAGCTTTACATTAGGTCAATACTTCAGTTTTCTCTTTTCAAAGTTTCAAAATTAATCATGTTACAACGAGGGTTAAGTTGATACTATCTGAAATTTAAAACTTACCAATGATTCCTCCACCAGCAACTGAATCTGTTGACTCTTCATTTCCACTTCCGCTGCCAAGTTCACATGGTAGGTCTGCATTTCCATAAGACTCGCCACCCTCGATGCAAGTATGATTGTAACATCCGCTTCCGCCTTTACCCCCATGTCCACCGCCACTCCCAATACCGCTTCTCAGAAACCTACCTGTCCCAACTCCACCTTTGCAGCCTGTGTGCATATTTTAATCTCTTAAAGCTGGTCCACATTACAAATATGAAAGACAAAAAGTGAACACAAATCTGGAGAACCATCTTAAATGAGCATGTGGCTTACCCATCCCGTCTGCGGATATTGTTCCAGAAGAGCGGACAACTACCGTTCTTGCCAGATGGAACTGGATGACAGATCCTTTGATGAGACCTTCAACAGTAATATCCTCAACTCGGCAGATCTGCAACAGAGACCAGTTAGAACAGGCAAACACCTTATTTCATTTGTGTTTTTTGTTGTATAAAAGCACCTGAAGAGTGAATGGAAGGGATGAATTGACATTGCAATCCTCCGGTGGGTGGAGTAGTTCAACAGGGCAATCTTGGCGTTGACAGTAAAGCTTTGGAGTACTTTGAAATAAACCAACCATAACGTTTTTAGAGGCTCAGTACAACAAAACAAAATAATATAAATACTTTTGTTGAAGGATCGCTCGAACCTTCAGAACTTACAGGCCACCAGTTGATGCATTCTGCAAAGGACCACGCAAAACCGCTCCAGCTCCAACCTTCACGAATCAAAGAAACAACTGTTAGCCAAGAATACTTTTTGTCTTCCTACTGGTTCTCACCTATGTCTGAACTCACATATCCTGATATAGAAAAGAGCTACATTTTTTCCTTCTTAAAGATAGTGGGGAAATCAAAATAGTTAATCCGACATAAATGAAAGTTTTAGCCCTGTACCAAGTCACACTAAGTAGAACCACAACTTTCAGAACCTCCACATCCAACAGTCCACAAAAGGCAAAAAAAGTACCAAATGCAAAACAAAAACATGATGTAGTTTGTTTTTCTTACCTGGATGCTATAAAACAGAGACAAAATCAGACGCTGTGCTTCAATTGTATCTCCTGTGCCTGTTAGATTCAACAGACCCTGCCCATGTACTCCGAGATTCCCATTGGATTGTATCACAGATGACTCCTAAATAAAAGAAAAGAGCATAGAATAGGATATCATAGTTTTCTATAATTCATCAGCACGACGAAGAAACAAGTTATAAAATATTTGATTAGAATACCTTGAGCACCAACAGATTACTAATTTCGAGCATTGAAGTTCCCAATATTGTCACACCACCTCCATCTATAAACATTCTTGACTTCAACATCAAGAACACCTTGACTGTCATACGTAAAGCCCCGTAAACCTGATACATAGCGCAGAGGTTAACATAGTATTTAGAAGGAAGAAAAGATATATCTTTTCAAAATTAATCGGATACCTTGATAGCAGAATTACTCATCAAGAGTTCCTCAGCAAATAATTCAAATTCAGAGGAAGCATAACGTGGAAGACCAAAGTTCAACTCTCCACCATTTGACAAACTTATCAATCCTTGAACCTGCACAACCGAGAAAATATATAACTTATTCATATTGATTATCACTTGGCTTCAGTGACCAGAAGATGATGCTTACAGTATCAAGAACCTATATTTACATTCACAAACCTGGACACGGCTCCAACGCAAGGGAACAGCAACCTTTGCCATATTTTGGATATACAAATTAGTGAAAAGGCGATGGTTAGGGAACTCCAGGAGAAGAGTGTCCGTAACTGTTGTCTTATTACGGTTGTCGATGGTTAAGCTCTCTGAAATAACATCATACATAGTCCCAGCAGCCCCAGCATTTTCTGGACAGCCAAAACTATTACCTCCTACAAAGAGTAAATTCGAATTGAACTGTCACAACCACAAACACTTAAACAAAAGAGGGGACCATCAAGATGAGTTGTTATCATCACAATATATATCAACTGAGGACAACTGAATGGTTGAAAGAACAAACTGAAGCTAACCATGGAAAAAGATTTTTGGGTCAGAATGGCGGCTGTATATATCGACCGATACCCGTCCACCACCTCCACCAGCATACCCATCACCTCCAGATGCACTTAAACGACCATTTCCTGTCCTGTGGCATGAACCAAAATAGTAGTTTCAGAGATCAAATCTAGAACCAATGACCTAAAAACCCTTCAAAGTTCAAACCCATTTTTTTGACTTGGTAAAGCAAATTGTACTTCAAAAAGGCAAGATGCAAAATGCAATAACTAAGGATATCATTCATGGGCCACAATTCAACAGAGTTAAAAACTTAATTTCCTAGACAACCTAAGACCCTTTGCATTAATTGACCACCAACCATCAAATATGGAACAAGAAGAGAAGAGTCAACAACACTTATTTTATTTCCAAACTTCACAAAACCAATGCAAAGCCTTAAGATACCAAAACCAAACTCACATTAAAGAAAGGAACCATTAGATGATTAATTAAAGTAAAGAAAATAAAGAGTGAAAATGACAAAAAGAGAAAACTGAAAGGAGTTTTTTTTTTTACATTTTATGAGCCATAACGAAGATGCTGCCGCCGGACCCACCACCGCCTTTAACTCCACCACTGGCCCCATCAGCTAAAACGCTGCCGTTTAGTCTTATATACCCTAATATCTCTATCGCCACCGTTCCGCCGCCACCTCCACCGTAATCAACCTCATTACTCGTCGAACCACCTCTACTACCATAAATCTCCGGCTTCTCCAGTGACGACCAACCGTAAACATCACCACCGAACACATCTTCAGGTATCTTCGTGGTAGTATCCGACAAACAACATGCACCTCTTCCTCCGTATCCTCCACCGGCACCTTCCACTCCCTCCGGCGTACCGCTAGTATCCGGAGGCGGTTCTCCAGCCAATCCAGTGGTGTCCACGGCCGAATTTACCCCAAATTCAGCGTTATCCGCCGCGAGACGGAAAGTTCCGGCGATAACCGAGGAATTCTCAGCCAATGAGAAATTCCCGGAGATATTGACACTAATCGAACATCCCGGGAACTGGCAAACCAATCTAACACCAGACAAAACGTGGAGATTACCTTTACCGGTGATGTTTAGGTCACGTGTGAGATTCAAATCAGCGACGAGCTTACACGTGGAATCTAAAGAGCCAACACCTCCTAGGTCATCCACACATGAAACCGACGAATCATCATCATCCGGTGAAGGCTCCGGCGCCGGAGAAGGTGACGGCGGTTCGAATCTAACCGCAGTCTCATCCCACGAATTGATTAATTTCGGATTTGCAGATATGAAGATGAAGAAGACGAAACAGAGACAGAATCTCACCATTGAAATCGAAATCATCTAACCATTGTTCCACAAAACAAAGAAGACATTTGGATTCGAAGAACAAAGAGGCTAAACAACAAAATAACCGTTACGTCTCTACGAGAGTTTCAAAATTAGAGAAAAACAGATAGAAGAAACAGAACAGAGCTTTGAAAACAGAGTTCTGTGTGTAAAAGACAGAGAGGAGAGAAAAAAAAAAAGGAAAGATAAGTTTGGTTTTGTGTAGAGAGAGAGCAAAGAAGAGGTTGAAGGAAGGAAGCGAGAGGCGCGCTTTAGTTTGGTAAATGCTGAAGAAATTTTTTAGAAAGGCTTTTGCGTTACACGTGAGACATTCTTTTTTTTCCACCAATTAGTTTTTGACACGTGCAAGTCTAAAACCACCAAACTGTATTAATTTATTAGACTTTTTTGTTTTTAGTCTTTAGACTTTACTTTAATTGGTGTGATTAAGAGATCTTCTCACTTTAATTTTGTTGAAAACTTTCACTTGAACAAAAAAAAAAGGAAATGCTAATAAATATCTTCAAACTATCCAATTTTTACAAAATGACTGTTTGTAGAAACTAGCATCGCAACTCTTTCTTTAATTAAAAACCAGCAATAGGATTATGGTAATAGAATTCGAAATAGAAACCAAATCAAGATTTGGAATGTAGGGCTTATCTTATGAATTCTATTTTATTATGGATTTGGTTTTTGGAGTTCAAATCGTGGTTAATATGTTTCAGTTCTGAATTGGTTTTTGTTTACCAGTTTGAGTTTTTTGGTTACAGTTTATAAAGAAAATAATTTATGTAATTTTTATAGTTACTTATCATCTTGATTGTCTTTTAGGAAGAATTTTTGTCTTTTCCTTATCATTTTTGTTTCCTTTAGAGGTCCTAAGTGGTCTCTGAGAGAAGGATGGTTTGATCTTGATGTATCTGGCCATTTTCCAAAAATCCATATTCATTTAACGGTTTCGATGTATTTTTATAGCATCTCCTCAACTTCATTGTGGTAAACTTATTTGAGAGTAATCTTCTCGACATGCGATTTTTTTGCTAAGGTGAGCATCTCTCCAATATGTGAGAAAAATATTTCCACAAAGAAGTTTTTTTTCATATTCTTATATCTCATCGATGAGTTTATCAAGAATACTAACTAATTGAGCTTCACGTTCCCAATTAATCAATCGCGATTTTGAAGATCCTAAACCTTTATCCCACATTCAGTTTCCAATCCTCACATCTCACGGACTTTAAGAGTTTCTCCAATTTTTCCAACGTTACTCGTTTTCGTGTTGGAAACGACATGCAACTTTCAATAATTTCGTTTTTAAGTTCACCCGAAATCATGCAGATTACGTTATCACAGTAAAAGAATGTTTTTTTTTTGATAAAAACAGTAAAAGAATGTTAACGCTGGAATGAAATTGTATGAATTTTTTCGATTAATTAGATCAAACCATTAATCGACTGTTTTAATTGTAACTTTCGTATGATGTAGCAAAATTTAGATATCCACTAAAACTTTCACGAGACAACGAAAAATATTCTTCACTTTAAATTGTTAAACAAAAATATTTAAAAGTATAGTCACTTGCAGTTGACCGTTGAAAATAATGGGCGACAGTTTCACTAAAATCATATTCACAAGTCAAAGCTAAGGTTCACAATTTAATATTCAACATTGTATCAAATATTTCTGATTGGCTTCTTGTATCATATATTTCGTATGAGTTCTTTATATCTATACGCGAACATAAGACGGAGAAAAAAACTAGTTTATTACATATAAATATCAGAGTAATCACAAGAAGTTTTTCGCGAAAGTGATAGTTTAACGGTTAATCATACAGGGACCAAGAATACTCATTTTTCTGATTATTTATTTATTGGGTTCAGACTATTTTATGTGTTGGAGAATGAAGCATGTCACGTTTAATGATAAAATACTGATTACAAAACCAAAAAGGATAAAAACGACAATAATGCAGAAGAAATGAGGGACTTCAAAAGAAATAATTATAGGGATTGATTGGGGATGAAGCTACGTAGATGTACGTGTGGCTTTCCCTCAGTGTCGCGAAACCGACATCAAGCCAAATGGCAAGACACTAGATTGACTTTTTGTTCAACGTGTTTGGTTGTTGATGAGGATTCCTCTAATTAAGAGGTTGCGTGTTGGTGCGTTCCCACTACACCCACACGAGCTTTACATTTTCTTTTCTTTGTGTTCTTTTTTGGTTTTGTGTCAACAATATAGTGAACAAAGCGTAGCATTGGAGAAAACTTTCTATAAATGTTTTCAATAGATGTTTATCGTGTGTTTTCATATATCGTATAAAGAAGTTGATTTAATCGAATTTTCTGATATTATTTTTCAATGAGTATGTTTTGGGTTGGTTTTTGCATTTTTTTTCCTATCTTGGTTATAGACTTAAGAATAAATCTTGATTAATCGTGGTTTGAATTCTTGTTTGTGACTTGTAGGACATATAGATCTGAAATTGGGCTCATTTGCTTCATAGTAAAAAAATTCGAATTGGGCTTTCTTCAAAGTGTGTGCTATGGATTAAATGGCTCATAGGTCAAAAGAAATTTAAAAATGGGCTGAGACCAAAATTTTGGTTTAACTGGCTGAAGGCAATAATTGGGTTTATTGGGGTCATCAAAAGAAACGTTAAAACTGTAAAACGAGAAAAGTAAAACCGTAAACGTTTGGGTAAAACTGTAAACGCGTCTACAAAAGCTTGTCTGCTTTTCCTTTTTGCTGAAACGACCGACGATCAGAAGAAAGCAAAGGAGAAGAGAAAATGGTGAACTATGTGCTCAAAATCACCGCTGATCTCGAGAATCTCACTAATCTCCAGCCTTCCGGTGGCTGCGACGATTCCAACTTCCCTTACCTCTTCAAGGTTTCCCTCCCTTTTCGCACCTGTTTTATGCTTCGATTCCCTCTCTTTTGATTTCCTTGAACTAGTCTTCTTCATTAGCTAGGCTCATGTTGAGAAATATAGAGGATTTAGTAAAGCTTCTTAGGGTTTTAATTTTGCCTTGTGAATCAGATTTCTATGGAATTTTGAGTCTGACAGTTGGTATTAAGTGACTTTCTAGGGTTGTGAGAAACAAAACTTCTTAGGGCTTTTGTTTCTGCAACTGTTCAAGATCAAATATAATGCCCCATGTTACTGGATAGTGGATACTTAGTAAGTTAGTACATGAGCGATGAATCATGCTTGCTTGTTTGTGTATGCAGAAACAAGTCATTTATATTCTCCTTCGTATTAACATAATTCTTTTCTTGGTATTAGTTAAAATGTGAAAGATGCGGAGAGGTGACTCCGAAAGAAACATGTGTGACTTTGAATGAGACTTTTACTCCCCCGGGAGGTAGGGGTACTTGTCATCTTGTACAGAAGGTAATTTCTTGATCCTTGCTCTTTCGTGATCTCTTCATAATATTGTATATTTGAGAACATTCTTTGTGCTTTTGGTCTCCAAAGAAAAAGTTAATGTCGAACTTCCAGAAAGCAAATATTGGCTGTGGTTTGGTAGCAAAATCTCATGGTTTTCGGGTTTAGAGCTTTGTCTTAGCATATCCTGCGGTCTTATACAACTAATTTTTTTTTTGTCTAAGTTGCATTTTGGATGATCCATTCTTATAGCATATTGAATCCCATCATCTTTGGCATTAATTTGATGGTTTGTCTCCATGAGTTCTTCTAGTGTAAGTTCTGTGGAAGGGAAGGGAATGTGACAATGATTCCGGGCAAAGGTCGACCTTTAACTCTGGAAGATTCTGAGGCTGGAGAACATGCTCCTCTTATGGTGTTCGACTGTCGGGGATATGAACCCATCGATTTCGGCTTTGGTGGATATTGGAAAGCTGAAGCTGTAAGTTGTACCAGTCTCACTTAGTTTTCTGATTCCCTACAACAACTGTCTGGACAAAGAACTCCAAGCTTCGTTTCCAGTAGTCTTTGATGCTCAATACTAGTTTAAGCTCTCATGAATTGAGTTGTTTGGCCTTAACAGGAATCTGGAACCAAATTTGATGACATTGATTTGTCAAGCGGGGAGGAATTCACAGAGTATGATGAGAAGGGAGAATGCCCAGTAATGATATCGAACTTCCGTGCAAGCTTCAGCGTCACCAAGTAAAGTTGGTGCCTGTAGTCTATTTTCTGATTCTCTCTACACACTTGGTGTATGTAAAAACCATGGGATGATCATTTCTCAAGTTCTAATAAAATTCTCTTTTACTATTTTCTTCTGCTGTTTCTGCTACAAAAGGTAAACCATCCACAAGATTGAGAACTCGCAAGTTTACATATAATATACAAACCTTCTATACATTCAACTTTAGTTCAACAAGCATTTGTACATAGCAAATACATTCTACAAGCACTGCAGAGGGGAAATGATAGTGAGATATACAGGGAGAATAATGATTTAATCATTACAAATGGAAATAGGAATATTTGGGGATTGGTAGTAATATAAACAAATGCGAAGAGGGTTTTAGGGTTTCTATGCACTGAATCCACGGTGAAGCGAGCTCCAAGGACCAGGTGGGATTGAGGTACAAGCCTGTGAAGCTGCCTCCTCCATTTGCTCAGTTAGGATCCCTGTGTTGCAGATGTTTGCAAAGGACCTCATGTGCTTGATACCGTACTGAGACAGCGATCCACAGTGCCTCTCGAAAGCTCTCACCTGAACATACAATGAAGGTTATTCAGTTCTTCTCTATATGAAACATCAATCAATGAGTTTATAATTTGAAACTTCCTCAACATAGGATAAGAGTAAATAGAGTCCTGCGTCAAAATCAGTATGGCCCAGATTTATGATGTGATTTCTATAGATAATCCAGTTGCAACGCAAGTATCTTGACATCTCTGCAGCCTGGCTAATAATAGAGTGCTGGGCTCCACAATCTCTATGAGATTTTTTTCATCTTACATTATGATCGATGTTATCCCATGACTAAACCAATACGTTTTTCAATACTAACCATAAGGGCTGATGATAAGATTGACACAACAAAGTCTTAAGGGGAAAGTAACGTATTAATTTACCAGATTTTTAAGGCAGTTCCAGTCATCGACTAGCGGTTGCCCAGCAGACCGTACTTTGCTTAGCACTTCAGGACCTTTCGAAATGCCAAACAAGATTTTTCCGACGAGTATCACGCTATTGTCAACATGAAGTCTGTGAGACATGGCTTCAAGTACTTGCTTCTGAGCTTCTGTTTTCCTGGCGGAACCTTCTGGTGCTTTTCGGTACTTCATGAAAACAATAACATGCAAACGAAATTGTATTTAGCAGTCCAATAAACTATTGAGTAACCAAAAGATGCAAACAAGAAAGGAAAATAACCTTTTCCCAAAAATGGACAAGATCTGCATCACGCTGGTTTGTAACTCTTGAAGGTGGCTTCAGTGAATTGGCATCCGCAAATGTGAAATTGTCATTGGCAGGGTTTGTTCCCATATAAAGATCGAGATTATCCTTGCTAAGTCCAACATCGCCATATTGCATGACATGAGAACCATAAGAGTACCCAACAGGTGCAGTCCTCCTTTTCACCTGAAAACACAAAGACACACTTATGATGCACATACTTGCTAACAATCTAATTTACAGTTGAGAATGTTTTCGCTCCATCATTACAGGCTTTCCATAGAAACTAGAAACTTACAAGTTCATATTGCTGGTGCAGAGTCTCAGTCTGTAAATTGTGCATACCACTGTTGCATTTCAAACAAATCAGAATCAATATAATGGGACATCCATAGAGATTCATAAACATGAGAAATAGAACACTGCAACTCCTATTAGCGTATCAGGATTCTTTAGCTTACCTGTCTTCCATCCAAGCAACACTGTACAAGTCACCTAAACAAGTTTCATACTCCGGTGGAGGACTAGGTTCCTCTCCAGGGCAATAGGTACCCCAACTGCTTTCTTCGGCGTTTGATGCAGTTGTGGCATAGATGTTCAAACCTTCTGGAAGAAGCCCTTCAAAGATACTTCCAGATTCACAAGCTTCGAGATAAAACACCTGCAGGTTTGCCTTTTAGTATCATTACTCATAGGCAATACCAACGAAAAAGGAACCTTAGCGATTTACCAAGCTTTTATAGGTTCCTGAAGCATGTTTTTTCTTTAAGACATCATTGAGATCATTTGCATATAGGTAAGGAGAAGTCGGCATCCCTGCAAACAAAAAAGACAAAGAACCATCAATTTTTTTTGGGTCCAAAACCATTTAATTTCTGGGTTTTAAGGAACTCACCAAGAACTCCAGGACCACCATGGTCACTGTAGAATATGAAGATATGATCATTAGGACCACTATCCACAACCTTTCCACTTCCCCCTTTAATAGCAGTTTTGTCTCCAAGGATCACCGCAAATAGATTATCAACATTAACATCATCTCCAGTATAATCCTGCCATACGAAGAATAATCCCAACCACTTAAGTAAACCCATCACAACAGCGTAGCTAAAACCCGAAAACGTAAGAAAGCAAAAGACCTTAGGAACTCCTTGATAGACATCCTTTCCATGAGGGCTGTTGATAATAGTTCCAGGCCTTGGATTCTCGTAATTGTTAGCAATATCATCATACATAAATACCACAATATTCTCCTCTTTCAAGCCACCTTTCCTCAGAAGTTGATAAGCATGGCATATATCAGCCTGAAAAGTTAGTAAACTCATTAGTATCTTTAAAACAAAAACTCTACTATACTATCCTAAGTCCATCATATGCCAAACTTATCTAAACTACTTGCAAAATTCAAAAGATTCAGCTGATCCTATCAAACTACACCGCAACTTAGTATCTAGAATCACATCAAACACCACTTAGCAATCAGAGGCAAAATTCAAAATTTCCGATTGGAGAAAAAGAGTCGAATAAACAGAGACTAGTCGTAACAGTACCTGATGTCTGTAATTCCAATATCCGCTAGATCCGGCGACTAGAACAGCCCACCTAGTACCGGCGTTAGAATCGTCGTCGTTTTGAGCAGGACGGAAGAACCGAGAAGCCTGCGACGGGAGTTTGATAACATCATCAGGACCTTTTCTCGCGACGGAGACGGCAACCAGCGAGGCTAAGACAACAAGAAGGAAGGCGCCGACGGCGACACGTGTCAACGTTGTGGCCATTAGCCGGCGAGTGATGATGATGTTGATAGGAATCTTTTTTTATCGCCGGACAGACTATTAAATAAAATTGAATCTTTTATCTGATTGGAGAACACATACGTTGTTTATATAATGAACACGCAAAGCTAAAATTAGATATTTACTTATTTAGTTTTATAAATGGATATATTTGCACATTTAGACATATTTTGAAAATTCTTTTGCGTGATGATACTTCCTTTTGTAACATTGGCTCGCGAGTTATGTATGATTTTAAAGGACTTTTTCAAAAAAAAATGGACATGAATTCAATTTTAAACACATTATTAAAACTCTTATCATTTATTTCACAAATCTCATGAGTAAAAGAGACTTGTCTTTTGAATACAAAAGAAAAACATGAGAGAATCATGCAAAAGGAGAAAAATAAGCACTATTTCCTGTGATCATGTCAAGTGTGTTTAACTTAACTAAAAGATGATTTAGTTTTGAAACTAAATTAATCTATAATTCGGTTTTTGGACTGACTATTTCAGTTTGGTTTTAGATGGGATCAATTTGTTTTCGGATTAAACACTCCTATAAAATATAAGAGCCTAATTTATCCCAAATTTTATATAATCGAAAACTGAATATTCTCTTAAAGACTCTTAGTCAGAGATGGAATGCCAAAATTTGTGGGGCAACAAGATAGAATCTTTTCCTTTCAGTCTATATAGCAATTAGCAAAATTTGTGGAGTATTTGTTTTGGATTATTCGGCAAAATATCTACTTTTTTTTTTTTTTTTAAATATCTACAGAGAAAATATCTACTTTTGTTTCTTTCTGCCTCTTGTTTTCTTCAACTCACTTAATTCTGATAATCTAAGCAATCAAACTTCTATTATCATGATTCATGAGTATATTACTAATAAATCCTTCATTGAATAATTTGGTTATAAACTATTGGTCAAAATCAATACTATCATTATATGTTATTATCAAATTTCTATAGCAATTACAGAATCAATTTGAACTAGTCCGAGCCCGTCCAATAATTATACATAGACGTGTGTCCAAAATGTCATAATTCATGGTTGCTTTTATCCCACGACACACACCATTCCTAATTAAATTCTATCATTCTTTTTTTTTTCTTTTCTTTTTTTTTTCTAAATAATCACCCGACTTAAGGTACAACCGTATATATAGATATATATATACAGTCACAATCACTCAGTAGGCAAAACACAAAAGTCTTGTGTGAGCTGTCGTGTCACGATTCTTTGATTTGCGCAAGTGGATTTGTTCATATTTGTGGCTGTGGATTATGTCTCTTGTTGAGAGGGAGACACACGACAGATATATCATCAATCTTAACCGTTGGATATTTCTGGATCCACGCATTAGTCGCCGCCTCTGCCACCGCGTTTGCCGCTCCTGCCTCACTTTCCGACTTCATCACCACCGTTGCCACTTCTTCGTTACTAAGTACATCCCACACCTTTATATCAATCACCACAAGAAACAAGAGATATTTCATTATTACGTCATTACGTGGATCATTCAATTGAATAGATTTATTTTAAACTTATGGGCTTTACTTTGGATTTGGTCGTATTATTTGGGTCCAAGTTGATGAATAAATAACTAAGGAAAAGCCTTAAATGGTTGGGCCACAATAGAACATGGATTTTGCTTCGGTTTTTAATCAATAGTAACCAAAATACAAAAGCATAGTCTCATATATAATAAAGTATGGTTGGCACGTTTTTAGTTTAGGTTTAAGTTTACGTACCCCATCAGAAGCAAGTAGTAGAAATTGGTCGCTGGAAGTGATTTGATGCGTAGAGACTTGTGGAATCGCAATGACACCGTAGCTTTTAAGGAGGAAATCACCAAAAGCCCGGGACATGGCTAGGCCTGGTCGGTTTTCGGTTGGAAGCCAAACTCTTAGAAGGTGAGGTTCGGACTCTAAAGCCAATACCCTTCCGTTTCGTTTCCTTATTCTCTCTGCTTCGCCTGCAAAATCAATCAACCCAAAAATGCTTAACCATAATGAAACCGGTACGTATTATTGTTTACAACATCACTTTTGTCCAAGAACTTACTTGGGACACTTGGCTTGAGGTCATTGGTCAACTGAACCACCTTGGTTTCTCCATTCTCACTTGTTCCAATCATCACAGCCCTTGAATCTCCAAGATTTGCCACCATCACTTGGTTTCCCTGTTCAAATATTGTTGTTAAGTTGTTATCATCAATACAAAAAATGAAGAATCTATATTTCATTGTAGATTTGAAACGTTGACATACCAATAAATACTCAATTAAATTACAATAAAAAAAAGTTGATCATGTTACAATTTTTTTGAAAAAATAAAACATCACATAAATATGAAGCGGTAAAAAACATCAAAGATATTACTAATAACTTACATGTTTAACGGCGAGAACAGCAGTAGTTCCAGAAGAAGAGCAATCATGATTCTTTTTAAGTTTAAGAATTCTTTTGTCCATCTCCAAACACGTAGTTTCGCAAATGAGATTCCAGTCTCGAGTCACTGAATGATTATTCATATGACCTAAGAGTATAGATGGCAATTGGTTCCTTACGATATTGCTGACGAACTCACCTCTCGGTCCATGCCCATCAAACACTCCACATAACGCTCCTTCCGGTGTTCCATATCCCTAGTAATTTATCATTTCATTTCGTTAAAAACAAATTAATTGTTCTGAAGACAAACATATATTTATATATTTTTTTCAAAAGTATAAGTACCAGGTGGAGAATGGCAGCATCTTGGTTCAAGCCCTTGCCTCCGGCTAAAGAAGAGACAGAGCCAAAGTCTTGAGGAACATCAGAGTATAAAACTGCATTTTCTTGTCCATAATCAGTTATCTCATAAATCTGATTTCGATCTGTTGATCCTCCTGAGGATAAACACAAACAAAATCCCATTTTTCTTCTCTTAGATCTTTTGTGTTTTGCCTCTTTTTTTTTTTTTTTTTTGGTTTGTTGTTTTTGTATATGTAAGAGAAGAGATGATAAAAACAAATGAATGAGTTTGATGATACACGACTTTGCTTATTGCTTATACCCAGATATATAGCCCTTTGTGAATCTTATTTAGGAATATATTAATACATACTTCTTATTTTATAGTATGGATTAATATATACTTATTCATCTCGATGATGACTTGTATCTTTAGGCATTTGGAAAGAATAATTTTTAATTCCCAGGCGGTCGATCAATATTCTATTATTGATAACATGTTTTTGAATATTCTGGCAGATATGTTTGATTAACCGCCAGAATAAATAATTATAAATGAATCGTTTCCACCAATTAGAATTAAAGAATATGTAAAAATGTGTCGACTAATGAGAAACCCAATTATTTGACATACTCCAGTAAATTAAGAAATTAATATAGCTTCTGTAATTGTAATGCTGGGTCCTGGTGGCAGCGACAACGTATACCAATTTTACAATTAATATAGTTGAAAAAATTTATCTGGACCATCCCAAGATTCAATTGAAAGGGCACATGACGTGGTGTGATAGGTATCTTGTTTAAACTACTAAACTACTAATTGATTTATTCGAGAATATTAATAAGAATTTCGAGTTATCATCAATAAATTAACCGACGGGATTCTTGTTCTGTGTCATTGCCAACAAGTTAATTTAGACGCACCAAATATTTAATTAATTATAGAAAAATTCATTCATCCACATTTGTGGCCAAACGAAAGTTTGCTAACTAAGTATGTAAATTAAAAAAAAAAAAAAAAAGAGAATTGAAGAAATGGAGTTTTAACTACATAGACCAATAAGAAGATGACAGATCGATCTATTAGTATGCCTTCTTAATTATTGGACAATATGATCTTTGAAAGTTTTGAGTACATTGAACAAAAAAAAAAAACCTTCTTTAGTTTTTGATTTTATGTAGTGGTTTTATCTTTCATAGAGTTTATTTCTGAAGAATTATGCTCTGTGTATGAAATTAAGGTTTGATTCGGTTTTTAATTTGACAAATACACTATGTTGGGTGGGACAACAAGATCCATAGAACAAAACCATATAGTTAGGTTGCTCAAATAAGTTTTTTTTTTTTTTTTTTAAGGTTCTATTTATTAACTAGGACTTGCATAAAATTTACAGAAAATAATTCCTCTTGCATTAATATAGTTTTACAAAAAAATGCCACGTTTTATGTTGCATAATATATTTTACAATTATTAAATAAATTAAGATAATATTATTTCTTCTGAACTTTTGTAAACGAAAGAGTACTAATAAACAAATGTGACGTATGTACTCTGTAATTACTAATTAAGCCAGCTTTTCCTGACCTTTTGGACATATCAAACGATACAACAGGGTCAACTCTCACATCCTTTTTATCAATAATTCTCTATACTTTTTTTAAATATTAATGACCTAGTTGGCCTTTCATTCAGAAATACAGAACTATGTACTACATATATTGTGACTCTACGTTATTTTGAAAAGAAATGTATTGATATTTTTAGTTTTATTTTTTCCTAAATTAGATGTGAACTCATTTACCCACTCTTTATTATGTAGCTTTGGAATTTTTAAAGTTAAGACTAATTATCATTGTTCATTGGTAAGATTAATACCGTCTATTTTAACCGATGGTACCATATATATCGTCGCCAGAAAATGAACTAGTTGACTAAAATATTTTGTTCGTGAGATGTAAAAGTCAAACAATTCGACATTAATATTAAAATTAGTTTTATTCTGATAGACTACCCCGCTCCTCAATTAGAAAGGCACATGATGTGTCATCTTGTAGGATTCCAATCTTTGATTAAATAGATTCTTAATTTAATAATTTAGTCAAACGTTATTAAAAATTCATTTTTCATATTATTCTCGTAAAGTTAGGCCGTACAAAAGGATCTAATATATATAGATGGATATCGTGAGAGAACGAACGCCGTACATGTTGGCAATGGCATCGTCATCTTTATAACCCAAATGCATGGCAATATTCTTTTTATTTTAATGTATTGATAAAATTTTAGGTTATCCTAAAGTCGTGGTGACATGGTCTATTTAGCTAGTATAGAGGACATTTACGAACCAGAATGTTGCGTTGTAAGGATAAACTCGAAAGGAGACGAAACTAAGCATGCATATGTTTTCATGATTTCGTACAAACGTCAACCGTGAAGAGTTTCTTTGGATAAGCCAATGGATTTTTGGTGATATCAAGCTGTCCTTGAATCGGAGATTGTAATATCCCAGTTCCCAAAGAAAAGATAAGGCAATATCACTTTTTTAAACACTGAATATTCAAAGTATACGTCGACCTAAACATCAAAAAGATAAAAACTGATTAGAAGATCGAAGTACAATGATACAAACATCAAGTGGCGTTAACAAGAAGCCTATGGGAAATATGTCAGCAGCCACTTGCTTAAAATTCTGTGGCAACCATATATCACTCGCACGTAAAATTGTTTTTGGCCTAAACTAGAGTAAACACATTAATTTACGGATGCTGTTCTAAATTTTAAATTGTCAGCATATGTCATACTGACATGATACGGCAGAATACCAATAATTATTGTTTAGTGAAATATAGTAAAAAAAATTTCAAACAAGTTGATTAATGTGTTGACTTTGCAACACTCAAAACGATTTGTAATATTTCTTAGCTTCTCGTTCTCACAGCCACACATTTCCCATAAACTAAGATATCCATGTAACGAAATAATTAACTGCGAGAAAATAAATTATATACAAAAGTCTATTGAAAAACGAAAAACAACAAGAGAAAAGAGAAAATAATTTATATACGTTGGCCGATCGGGCACACAATGACGTGTTGTAGTACACTGCATTATCTATGTTAATTCATTCATATGAAGAGTTTGCTGATATGCTTATCGGGATAAAAGATAAGAGTAGTTACATAATTCAATATTATTAGGCATAATTATAATTCATCACCAATAGCTGAAACATTATTAGAGCCCTTGAGGAGTTGATGAGGTATATTTTCTGATAAAATAAGAAAATCATTTATATTCATTTGGACATTTGAGTTTCTTACTTGATGGATATAGAAACAAGTTGTCACTAGTTGAGTATTTTCACATGCGAAACTTACAACCATGACATGACCAAAAGATACAAATAAAAAACCCCCAGTGTTTTCATTAGTTTATGGTCTGAATGTTGTTCCCATTGTGATGATCTACAGCATTTGCAGCCTCAGTCACAGGCACCTTCTTTGCAAGAGACCTGGGGATGTCAAGATCATCTTGAGCACATCTTTGTTGAGGATGAGACAACAACATTGACATGGGCTTGAAAACAGACCGTGCTAGCCCTTGACCGCTCTCAAAGATGTATCCTTCATACTCTGAAACATGTTCTACTGCATCGACAAGAGAGTCATACACATCTTGAGGACAATTATCAGGACTTGGCTTGTCATGCAGGTACATAACATCCAACGTGAAGAGCTTCTGGTTTAAGGGCCACTCATGGGTTGGTCTCATAGATGACCTGCAGTATACGAGAATCTGCAGGGCAACATAAACAAAATCAGTAAAACAGCTCTTATTTTTCAGGCAGTGGCTAGAGGAGACTGTATTTGCACAAAATAAAACTTACCACCCTGAAAATTCGGTTCTGTGCTCTGGAAATTTTGGCTTCCTGAGCCGCTGCTCGGAAGAGAAGTGTAAGATCCGCTCGACTAGAGGATTTATTACCTGACAATCCTCTAAGGGAAGCAACAGCAGATTCAGCATCGCTGGTGAACTCCTTTTTAAGCTGAAACATAAAAGGCCTCAAGTTCAATTCAAATGAAACGGTCAGCAGAGAGAAGAGTGTAGAGAGGATCTAAACAAAAGTTTCATGAACCACATTGACATTCTTTCCCGCACAAAAATTCATTATTGGAGCTTATGTTAAGCATAAAATGTGATTCTCTCAAGACATTTAGAGGCTACAAAACCGTAACAAGAACACCATTATCAGGTGAAAAACCATCAAGTTTCAAAATATGTTGCCACCATCGCAAATTACAATCTAGTTATGAAGAACAAAGGCTTGGTTAACTTTTGAGAGACCAAGAAAAGCAACAAAGGGAAGCAAAATCAATTCACTTACATCCTCTAAGAAGAAGAAGAGAGAACACAAGCAAATACAAATCTCCAGGAAGCATAACTTTATAGCTTATCATGAATTTCAAAATTTTCATCTAAAAATGCAAAATTGAGGAGCATACTCAAAAATCAAAAGAAACCCCCAAATTGAAGAGAAAGTAATAATATACCCAAGCGGCTGATTTGGCGAGAGTAGCGAACGCAAAGCGATGATCAGGATTAATGGAGAGCTTGTTGTGAATGAAGAGAATAATGGCTTGCTTGACGCACTCCATCCTGATCAAAGGCCTACCGTTTGTTCCAGTGGTCTTCATCTCCACCATCGATTCCGCATCTACATCGATGCAGATGAGTATGTCTTCGCTTTTTATACGCCCCGGTTTAAGCGCGTATCGAGTCGCTCCTACTCCGGTCACGGCCACTCTGTCTTCCTCCATTCGCCGTCGATGTTCCTCAGATTTCTTTCTCCTTCTCTCTTCTACTTTCTCTAGTTGTTCGTCCGGGACGAGCCAAACGATGCGTTTTGGTACTTCACGAAGACAATAAGTCGAATGGAATACGACGTCGTTTTTACATTTTAAAATATAATTACGTCAGCAACCAATTCATGGAAAGACATTGTAAATTAGCAAGTTCGTTATGTTTCCAACGTCTTGATGAAGAAGACTCAAAGATGGGTAAGAAGATATCGAGAATCAGCAAAATTAATCAACATTAACCTCCAATTGTTCAATAATGGAGTTTGTATCTTCGGAAGGGTTAGTATGTGACTTGCGTTGCTCTGTTGTATCAGCAATTCGGCTACTTCGAACTTTGTTAAATCATCAAAAGTGGTGCCTATAAGAAGCAACGGCCTTTCGATGCTATATTGGTTTTTGGCTTGACATTCCGAAAATCAACTGTCTTTAGACTTGAACGAGAGAGATCATGCTATACAAAAAAAGACTTCTCTCTGGTTGTCAACTACTTAACTCCTTCGTCCAACTAGTTCCGGATACCAAAAAAAAGAGAGGAGAGTTTGCAATTCACTTCATGATCTTCAGTTGAGTATTTTGTTGATTCCCGATATCTTCTCCCCTATTTGTTTCAACATCATATTATCAGAGAGACCCTATAACCAAAATAAAACACAAAAGAAAAGACTAGTGTTCATCAGCATTCGTATCACATACCTAACACGTCAATTTCCAGGAGTGAAGCTTCTAGAATGTCTTCCTTTTCCTCGATCTCAGAACGAAACAGTCGTACGATGCTCAAAGTGTCTACAATGCTCTGTTCCTTTCTCTCCAGCTCACAGCGAAACTGTCTTACACTGGCTACAGTGTCTAAAATGCTCTGTTTAACCTTAGCCAGCTGTTGTGTGACAGAGCAAGGTTGAGGGAGGTTCTTGTGCTGCGAGTCTCCGGGCTCAGCACTGGATTTATGAGAACGGCAAGAGGGTTCTCCTTCTGCAGCTTTCTTCTCCATCTCGCCATCAGCTTTATGAAGGCTGGAACTTTCGACTCGCGCTCGCTTGTGTGTCTGAGTCTCAGTTTCTGCAAGATCCTCTTCTTCAGCCACTGGTTGTTGAACCATCTCAAGGATTTTCCTTTCCTGCGTCTTTACTCCTCCTTCAGCCACTGTTTCATGTCGCGGGGACAAATCCTTACGTCCATTCTCATTCATAGAAGAAATAGCTGGATTGACAGATGAATCATGAGGACAAAAACTTAATGAATGCTCCAGGTTCAGTTTCCTCTCAGGTACAGAAGTTAGCTCAGGGGTAGAAACTTCTGCTGCTTTCTGTTGTTCCTGCTGATCGGAAAATAAGTTTACAGTCAGCAATCTACTTACATAAGCAAGGAAGACATTCATCTTCTTTTTACTAATGACGAATTTCAGTGTTTCAATGCTGGTTTCAGGAAGAAAGAAGCATGCCTTTACTGCCGCTTCCCTTGGGCCTTGACGGTCCTGCAGAAGACACAAATTTCTAGAACCGTGAGAGAGCAAATGAAACTAGACGACTCACATAACCATTGGTACTCAAAAACCATCTATATCTGTATGAAACACATGATGCAAGTATATTATCTACAAACAATAAAGGTAGTTTGATACAGTACACTAGTACAGGTGAGAGAGCTTACTTCTTTTTCATTAGCAACAACTTCTTCCTGCTTTAAAGCATCAAATGCTCCTTCACATATTGAATCCACTACATCACTGTGCTTATCCAAGGGGACGCTCGACGATTTCACTGCTTCTGTCAGATACTTTTTGAGCTGGCTAGCACAGCTACTAAGAACTTGTTCTGCCTGCCTCCTTGATATTTGGGGAACCTGAGGAAAATAAGTGGAAAGATTCAAACAAAAGAGATTGGTTGCTGGAAAAAAAAAGGAAAGAACCTCTCCATGTATGACCTCATCATCCTTTTTAACATAAAGTGGAAATGGTGAAAGCATCTTTGATTGCTTATTAACTGACTGGTCCTTGCTTGTCTTAGCTTTCTTCTTCTGGGGCCTGGCATGGAGAAAAGGTAGCTATTCCAGTGTCACCACAAGAACATTGAGTTTATCTCATAAACAACAATTCACATCTAGCTATTCCAGCAACACAAAAAACACCGGAACTGGAGAAGAAATGCTTACATTGTGGAAGCTTCTTCATCACATCCCGTTTGATTAGCTTCTTTATCCTGCTGGCAGAAAATGTGGAAGCATAAAACAATCTGGAGAATGAAACAAAACAGAAAACCCAGAGATGAGAGATATAAATTCCCCACCTTTGGCAATTTTGGTTCATTCACAAAATACCACTTTTCTTTTCTCATATTTAAGATTTCTTCATCTCCATCAATATAGCGAACCTGAAAACGACATAGCAGCAGCAGCATATAACAAACATAAAATACTATAAATGACCTGGATCAAATTAAACACATATGTATCACTTACGAGAACAGGCTAATGATACACAATAAACCAACAAAATAGTTATGTAGGAGACTGATATAAAAATTTTGGCTTTACCCGATGTCTCGCTTTAGCAGAATAATATGAAATGACCACAGCTTCATAATACCTGTGGTAAAAATCCAATACTCATTTACAGGCGTGGTCGACAGAAATGCAACCATCCGAGGTGCTAGTCCAGATTCAGCTATTAAAGGAAAATACATAGCACAGAAATAATACATAAATTAAAGTAGTATATTAAAGAACAAAATACAAAATGCTTACGCGCGATCCAAAGGCCACCAGATTTTAACCCTCGACCCAACTAAATTTTCATCATAGTTTTTGAGATCAGATGCCTGTCAAGGAATTGATTCAGCATGAGTCTACAAATTTTTGTTTGTTTTTTTTACTCGTCTAGAGCAAATGAAACTACTATGGATAAAAGATAAAACAATGGATGTTAAAAAAAAAATATCTCCAACATGAAGAGAATAGGAAACTGAAACCATGAATAGTTATTACTGCAATTCGCAATTGGTAAACCATGGTTTATATGAGCAACAGTTAAAATACGTGAAAGGAACAAAAACATACTTTCTCTTTGCCTAGGCTGTGTACTCTCTTTGTGTTTGTATTAGGAGTTTTTTCTAACGGTTGCTTTGCTCCTTTCTTTGAACCCGAGGTTGACTGATCACAGGAAACAGCTGGCTGAAACAAAATCAAAGAATATCTGTAACAGCACAAGAAGAGAAAAGTCATATAAGCATTTGCCACCTTAGCCGCAGTCACCTTCTTTTCAGGGGGCTTGGGGAGATCAACTTGAGCACATCTTTGAGGAGGATGTGATAACAACGTTGACATACGCCTGAAAACAGACTGCGCAAGCCCGTGACTGCTCTCAAAGATGTAACCTTCATACTCGGAAACACGCTCTAAAGCATCAACAAGAGAGTCATACACATCGTGAGTACAATTATCAGGAGCCGACTTGTCGTGCAGGTACATAACATCCAATGTGAAAAGCTTCTGGTTTATTGGCCAATCATGGGTTGGTCTCACGGATGACCTGCAGTATATGAGAATCTGAAGAGCAATATGTAAACGAAATCAGTAAAACAGCTTCTGTTTTCAGGCTACATGTAGCTAGAGGAGATAGAGTTTTCACAAAACAAAACTTACCACTCTCAAGATTCGGTTTTGTGCTCTGGAAGTTTTGGCTTCCTGAGCCGCTTCCTGGAACAGAAGTGTGAGATCCGCTGGACCAGAGGAATTAGTAGCTGAGATTTCCCTTAGAGAAGCAGCAGCAGATTCAGCATCACTGGTGAATTCCTTTTTTGGCTGGAACATAAAAGACCTCAACTTTAAGAGTCACACTAGTGAAGCTTATGCCATACATCAAATGTCATTCTCTCAACACATTTAGAAGCTATAAACAATAAAAGAAACTATCATTGTCCAACGAACATCACGAATTCTAAATTTGTCATCTAAGGAGCATGCATACTCAAAAGCAAAAGCAACCTAACTTAAAGAGAGCTGGGGGAGAAAGTATGTGTACCCAAGCGGCTGATTTGGAGAGGGTAGCGAAAGCAAAGCGGTGATCGGAATTTCTGGCGAGCTTGTCGTGAATAAAGCGAGTAATGGCTAGCTTGACGCACTCCAGTCTGTTCAGTGGCTTACCGTTAGCTCCAGTGGTCTTCATCTCCACCGTCGATTCCGCATCAACATCGACGCATATGAGTATGTCTTCGCTAGGTTCCATCGTGACTCGGGTCGCTACAGCTCCGGTCATGGCCGCTTTGTCTTCCTCCATTCGCCGTAAAAGTTCCGTCTTCACACTTTCTTCCTCAGTTTTAGCAAAGTGTCTTGCTTTTCTACTTTCTAATTGTTCGTACGATACGAAAACGCTGCGTTTTTGTTAGTTGACCGAAGATACTCAAGTCAAACCAAAATACGACGTCGTTTGTTACGTGAATTTATTCAGTTTATGGAGGACGAGGATATTTCTTCGGTCCCAAGTACGACGTCGTTTGCTCCATTGGTAACATAGTATTCATGAACTCATTCATCTTTATGTAAAAAGGTGATGAGGATGATAATGATTAAAACACAGGATAATAAAATGAAGTAGCAAAGATAAGAAGAAGTTGTATATACAATTATAACATACGTAATGATAGTCGTACATGCTTTAGGTTTTGGGCAATTATATAGTAGCAATTGCCTAATTATCACAAGTTGGTAACACAATTGTTGTCTTATTTTTGCATTGCTTGGCTCATCATAACAGATTTTGGCATTCGCAGAGTTGCTCCGTTGGGTTGAAGGTGACTGTTGTTTAGCTTCCTCTTGTTCATTTCCGCATACATCTCTTCTATCATCGGCTTCCATAGCCTAACCCGCGCATTTATAAACCAGTTTGATACCTTTAATCACACACAACAAAGAGACACTTTATCATTAATTTGCCCGCTTTAACTTGCATGAGTAACAAAACATATGTGTGACTAAGATCTTAGGACTTGAGTAACATTATTGTGAATTCAAGAATACATAATCTAGTCTCATTTCATTCTCATTTGTAGTTCAAGAGAAAAGCTTAATTTATCCCTACCCCTAATCTCATCAATACCGGTTTTTATGACACTAGTATATGTCAAGATATTACTCATTTGAATACCAAACTTGCTATCATTGTCAGCAAAGATGTTATCAATGAGTCAATTGCATAAGAAAACAAAGATGTTATCAATGAGTCATTGCATAAGAAAACAAAGATTGTTATCAATGAGTCATTGCATAAGAAAACAAACATGAGACATTACCTGACTCCTTGTCAAGCCACTTCGAATAGCTAGAAGATGTTTCTCCGAATCTTTCGGGTAACTACATTAAATAAAACATATCTTTGATTATAAAATCGAGTTAATAATCTCATCATAAAGTAGAGTTAAGAAGAGTAAGGATTGTTACGGGTGAAGGAAGTTTTGGAACATCCAAGTCCGTAGAACCGATACAGATTTCTCAGGCAAACCTCGTTGCGGTCTCCAAATCTGATGGTTCTTTCGTTTCAGCTGCTGAAGAAGGCAATGCTGGTGAAACATAGAGTTTTCTTGAGACTTGTCTTTGCCTCTCTCCAATACAGATCCCATAGAGATTATTTTCTTGCAGATTCTCTCTCTCAGGTTCTTGTATAAGAAGGAAATGGTTTGGAGGGCAAACCGGGTGTGTAACTGCGGGTCTAATTCGGTTGCAGCGTGGAACGCTGATACAACCGTATGAATCTCATCTACGCAATGACTATATCGATCATCCACCTGAAGAGAAATATCAACTCATAAAACTTCATCAAATCAAACCATTTTTTTAACTTATGTAAAAAGGTGAGTGAATATATACCATTTGTAGAAGATCCAAGAGATGGGTTTTCTTAGCTTCTAATGCTCTTCTTTGAAATGTAGATCCAAAACCCGCCTCCGAGTTATTAGAATCGCCATCTGGAAACTCGGTAATATCCTCAAAACGTGAAGTAAAGGCTGAACTAGCAGCCCCTGGCTCGGTTCCTCGAGATGAATAATCGAGCGAGTATGCGGCAAAATGAGATAGTATTTCTTGAACAGAGTGAAGGTACTTTGAGCCAAATATAAGTTGAGAGAAACCTTGAGTGACAACATTATTAGAAATGTCTTTGCTGCTGCAAGAAGCTTGCTCTGATGCTAATCTAGTAGCAGCACAAAGACTTATCTCTGAGCATTCATCAGAAACATCTGTTGCAAGACTCAATGAAAGCTCGTTGTTTCTTTTATTGGAAATCAGAAACGGGAAATCTTCTTCACCGAATGTAGACATTATTGGTTCACTTGGACCAACAACACCTGAATATGTCTGAAACTCACTATTTGCCTCAAAACCCCACATGTTGTTTGAGGAATCATCATAAGGTCTTAAATGATCCAAAGGATGAAGTGGGGGAGGAGGAGGAGCCAGGAACTCAAAGCTTTCGACATTGCGGTTATCTTGAACATCGATAGACCGTGAAGAAGATGATAAGTATTTGTTAGTCAGCATAGAATTGAAGATATCAAAGCCACCCATTTGTAGAGGATCTGATCTGATGGAGTTCCATGGAAGCATTGTTGAGAATGTAGTTGAATCTTCTCTTGAAGGTATAAAATCCATGAGAAGAGGATTTTGGTTAGTCATGACATTGTCCAGAGAACTAAAAGTGTTGTTGTTGTCCATTGGGTTTTTTCTAAACTGCAATAACAAGAAAACAAGTATTTAAGACTTAGACAAAGGATTTCAGAAGATCTCAGAAACAAAATCTTTGGAGAATAGTACTAAATGTAAAATGCTGCAAGAGACAGAGAACATCACTATGTCATTAAATATTTCATTAAAATATATAAAGAACTGAAACATGAGTTAATGAAGCAGTAACTAGGCTCAATGATACACAGACCAATAATGTTTTAAAGCTATCTGTGAAAACAGTGAACTAGTAAGTAAAAAAGAAAGCTTTAGATTACTACAAATGTCCATAGAACATAAAAGTGTTGAACTTGCCTTTATCCTTCTTGTTCTGATAGAACCTTTGGGAAGATTTCAGACAACAAAACGTTCCAAAGAGAATTTTTACATCAAAATTTCCAAAATGTGTGTTAAAAACTGAAGAAGAAGAAAATGCTTATTTCTCTTCTTTCTCCGTGAAAGAACAGTGTACTTTCATTCCGCAGCTTCTCTATGTTCCTAAAGAGAACCAAAAAGCAGAAATCAACAATAAAGTTATTAAATATAAACTAAAAGCAAAAAAAAAAATGATGCAAGAAAACTGAAAAAGAGAAAAGTGGGTCTGATTAATCTCTTTTGCATGAACGCAAACAATACAAAAACTTTTACTTACTTTTATTACAATTTCATGAAGAAACCCAGAATATTCATCATCTGCCTCACTACAAGATTCAGAGCACTAGATCAAAAAATAGCAACATTTTATAACTAAATAAACAAACCAAAAGTTTTTATTTTTGAGGGGAAAAATATTTTTAAAAATTCAAGAAAGAAGAAGTTGAAAAGAAGGAGGGCCAAATCACGTACGGAGCTCCCTCTGTTTATGACACGAATCCATTTTCATATCTTTAAGATCTTCCGACCAAAAAAAAAAAGATAAATCAGAATCAAGAAAATCTTATATAATTTCTTTCTTGAAAATCCATTTATTTAAAATGTCGTTCATAGAGAAAGAGATGAAGAATGTCATCTAGTATTTTATCTAAAGAAATATATGGTTGAAACAGAATCCAAATCCAAAAAAGAAATCCAAAGACATGAAGAAGACCGATGTGTTACTGTTTTCTACAGAGAAGTGCACTCATTTCTGTTGCAGGCTTTAAATTAGGGAAGAGACCCTACATTTTACTATTTACATGTCTCTATATATATGTATGTGTCTATAGACAATATATAATTTTTTTATAAGTAATAAGAAAATTGTGTTGTCTTCTTGTGCTGGTTTCAATTATCACAAATCAGAAAGAGGGAAAAAAGTAAAGAAGGGTGAGATCTTTTTTAGCCATTTAAGGAGAATTGATGAGATGTGTGATCCATTTGGGTTCTTGCTTTTTTCTTCTTTCTTTTCTCACCACTCGTGTCTTTGTATTGTGCCATCAAATCTTATATCCATTTACGTTTTTTTTTTTAATTTGTAAGTTTTTTACGTAAGCTTTACAAAAATATCAATCAATTTGCTTGGCCTTTTCTTTGATTGTTCCTTTCTTATCAATTCTTTTTTTTTTCTTTTTTTTTTTGAAGTTCAATGTGTCGTTATATGTTACGTCTTTATTATCATGGCTAATGATGATGAAACTGAACTCTATTACTCGTAGACTATAATAGATATGCACATCTGAAATTATGCTCTTCTTATTCAAAAAATGGCTAGATTTACTACAACCAAAAGAAGAAGACAAATCTAATGCTACTTGATTTGATCTGTATTAGCGTGACTTGATCTGTGTTTTAAATTATGTTAATAGTACTTGCCTTAACAATGACTGGTACTTGTTTTCTAAGCTGGTATGTGACAAAGAAAAGGGTAAAGGACAAGTATCTTGCATGGCCACTCCAAGCAAAATTGGATATTGATTTGGTGAAACAGTTATTGTTGTTCGTATAGGACAAATTATTTTCAATAAAAGTCGATAATTATTGATATCATTATTATTGTTTGCTTACGATTCTATATTATCTAAGATTTATAAATATTAATAGAATAGTATCAATAACACTAGGAACTAACGTACCGACTACTGCTGACTGAAGCTGGAATGCTTCTTTAATCATGCCTACGATCTTAATCAATAACACTTATTAATGTTAGACTATTAGACCCGTGCTCATAACTTTTGGGTCCTAGACGAATTAGAAAAGTTACTTTTTTTTTGTTGTCTAATAGTCCAAACAAGACCTTATAATGTGCTTTTTATAAAATGAAACAAAATGTACTTTGGCTATGGAGCCTATGAGCCTATCGACTCCAGCACCAGCAGATGCTTACGATCTACTCCATAGACTTAAAGAACGCTTTTTATTTGAAGTCGTATAGTTTCCCAAGTCATTTGCCTATATTCTTGTTAAACTTATGTTTTGCTTAGAATATATACAAGTTGATTGACTTGAGAAGGGAATCATATAGTTTTGGGTAAGAAAAACTTTGTAATTTCATGGGATGATGTATCTTGTGTTCCATTATAATGAAAAGTTAAGTTGACGACAAAAAAAAAAAGAACGTCCCCTTTTTAATTTTATGGACACCACTTTAGGAAGACCAATACATGAAAAAACTAAGCAAAATGGGAATTAATAAAAGAACACGAGGGGATTAACTAGTTCACTGAGGTTCAACAACTTACTTAATCGTAACTCCTTTTGAATTAATAAGGAAGCCGAGCACTTGAGGGTCAAGAAAACACATTCAGTGTCTGAAGCGCTGAAACAAAACCAGCTAAGGGAGCCCTCTTACACGCCAGCGTCTTCGAACCTAAAGCCAAGATAACAGCTGCGGCAAGCCGTGGTCTGAACTTGAAGCAGAAGCTGCAGAAATGTCTGGTCTCTGGCCTTGGACCGAAAATTGGAAAGAAAATAAAGAGCAAGTTTATAAATTAGATAAATGAAAATATTACGTCCTAAACAACTCAATATTACCATATCTTCCAAATATTTTCCATATATTTTTTTCATACTTAATTTATTGGAAAAATGCCTTCTAAAAATACTTCGAGAGGTGTTTTAAACTTTCTAAAATTTATTGAAAATTAATCTTTAATCATATGCTATAATTTTTTTACTAAATTTACTTATGGTAACGATAAGAAAAAAACAACATTACTTAGTTAATGACAAAAAAAAATAAAAGATTTACTTTTGTTATTTATCTCGACAGGCTGATATCTTATTATATAAAGTATGGTTTTCAAAGTTAATAACTCACGAGATCGTGACACGTGTCAAATTTTTCGATCTGAGATTCTGACATGTGTCAAATAAAACTTTCTTTAAAAAAAAAAGAAAAAGGATAATTATAAATTTAAACAGTTTTAAATTGTAAAAAGCTAATTATAAGGAAATTATACATATATTTCCATAAGAGTTTTTGCCATCTAGCAAACTATACATATATATATAGAGAATTTATATGTATATTTCCATAAAAATCGAAATTATAGAATTATGCTAAACGTTTTATTTATAAGTTACTAACTGTGCAAGAAAAAAATTTAAAATTAGAAAAAAATTAAGAAAATTATGCAATGAGTTATTAATCCTATAAGAAAAAGATAGTAAATAGTCACATTTATATAAACAAATAGATTGTCTCATATTTTCTCATTAAGCAAACTAATTTCTTAACGATATTATATCATACTCCCTCTGTCCCATTTTATAAGATGTTTTGTGTAAAAACACAAAGATTAAGAAATAATTAATGTTTACTTTTTTATAGGAATTCAGCCAATAGAAAAAAAGACTGCCGAATTTAAATGGTTATAACATACTAAATAAACATAAATATGCATAGAAATATGGGGAAATCTTATAAAATGGAACAATGAAAAAATACTAAAACATCTTATAATTTGGGACAGAGGGAGTATCAATTATAAAAAAATACTTCGAATCACGATGTTTTTCTAAAAATAGCATGTGATATTCAGATCTAATGAATATATGGCAATTGAGACAAAATAATTATTATGAACGGCGATAGACATAGACTAGAGTTATTGTCGGAGGGGCTTGCTCTAATGTCGGAGGAGATAAAGAAGGTGGAGTAATAAGAGAAGTTGGGGAAAGAGGATAAGAGGCGGTAGCAGTGGTGTTGGTGTTGATGATGGGGGTTCAAGCTTGGTGGTGGTGGCGGCGGTAAATATTGATAAAGGTGGTGAGTCGATATTAGCGAGATTCGGGATTGATGGTGGTGGTGATTGTGATTGTAGTGAGATTTAGTTGTGGTGGTGGATCAGAGTGGTGAGACTCGGTAGTTATGCCCGACGAATGCGAAAAATTGAGATAGGGAAAAAAAATAAATAAAGATATGGTGGTGAAAAAATCCGACGAGAGGGAGAGAATGAGAAAGAAAGAGGAGTTCGAACAAAAATAAGAGAAATCTAATGAGAGATACATAGAGATTTGAGAATTAGAAAGAAGAAAAAACGAAGAAATTTGTAATGTGGGCCTAAAATGACAAAAGCCATGTAGAAAATTGAAAATATTTCATATTATCAATTAAGTTACATGACATGGATATAGACAGTCTCATATTTCTCTTCTTTTATTGTCACAATTTTACTATGACGTTAAACTTTTCTACAAAAAACATCTATATTTACGTAACTCAGACTACATGTTTACATATTATACATATATCGTTCATATGTTTACGTAACTATATAATTTTATCTTTTCTTATTATCATAGTTTTGTTTCCATCTTGCCCACATTGAAATTATAAAATGTAACACACTCTTCCGATGGATGTAAATAACTTATTAAAATTCAATAATACAACATATGAACATTTATGACTTCATAACTTATAATAAGCAAAAAATTATATAATTTTATAAATAGACCAATATTTATATTAGATAATTTAATAATTATTATAACATAACTATAAATTATTTTTTATATTATGCATTATGCTAATAAATCAATATTTAGAAATAATTATGCTGCATTTCCTAAAATATATATGTTTATAGAATTTTAGTTAAGCTTACAAAAATAAAATAAAAATATTAAGAATGATAATCTCGACCGGCAACCCTTGCACGGGTCCATATCTAGTATAATTAATATAGCAAAATTTGATTTTCGTGGAATTTTAGAGGCTTCTCTGCTAAAAAAGTGATCAAGCGAGTTCCAGAATTTGATGGTTTGGAGATGAAATTGATGGATAAGAATTTAGGGTTAGTGGAGGTTCAGAAACTTGAAGGTCACACCGATCGTGTTTGGAACGTCGCCTGGAATCCCGCCGCCGACGGTGTTCTTGCCTCCTGCAGTGCCGATAAGACCGTACGAATCTGGGAGCAGAGCTCGCTTACTCGTTCCTGGACCTGCAAGGTTTCTCTCTCTATCTCTTTCGAATTTGATGTTGGTACTTGTTAGATAAGGTGTCAGTAATGATAATGAAGCTTGGTGGATTGGTCAGGCAGTTTTGGAAGGCACGCACACAAGAACTGTCAAGTCGTTAGCTTGGTCACCGTCTGGGAAGTTATTGGCCACTGCAAGTTTCGATGGCACTACTTGCGTTTGGGAAAATTTTGCTACTGACTCCGAGTCTGTCTCCGTTTTACAGGTACTACTATCTCAAAGGCCTATCCTTTATGTGTTTGGGAATTCAAATTTATTTTAAAAAGTTTTTCCTTTTCATGTCCTCTGGGTTTCTTATGCAGGTACATGAAAGCGAAGTCAAAAGTGTATCATGGAATGCATCTGGTTCGTTGCTTGCAACTTGTGGTAGAGACAAGTCTGTCTGGATTTGGGAAGTACTCCCGGAGAATGAATTTGAGTGTGCTGCAGTGTTAACTGGTCATTCAGAAGATGTTAAGATGGTCCTGTGGCATCCCACCATGGATGTTTTGTTCTCTTGCAGTTATGATAACACTATCAAGGTAAAGAGAACAATGCTTCACATGTGCTTTGATGAATTGGACATCGATGCTTTTTGATCGTTCTGTCATATCTATATATAAGCGTTTAACTGCAATGCTTGTGTTTCTATGAACAGATTTGGTCTGAGGATGAAGATGGTGATTATAATTGTGTCCAAACCTTAGGTGAACTTAACAAGTATATCCTCTATTTGCCACTTTTTCTTTCTCACATGTTCAAAATTTTGCTTTTGTTTTCTTGATATTTCTTCTATGCGTATAATAATATATGTTGCCTTTAATCTTCACTCAGTGGTCATTCTTCTACCGTCTGGAGTATCTCCTTTAATGCTGCAGGGGACAAGATGGTCACTTGTAGGTTGGTGAATCTTCTTCCCATTGTTTCGGATATGAGATTTCATCTCTCTTACCTGGTCTGACAACATTTTGATTGTCTGAACTTGTAGTGATGATCTAACAGTGAAAATATGGGAGACAGATATTTCAATGATGCAATTTGGTGAAGGATATGTACCCTGGTGAGGATATACTGGCATTTTAGTTATCACTTCATTGAGCTTAGCATACAGATCTTGCATCTTTGAAGATTTATTCTTTGTTTTCGTATGGTCTATAAGTTTGACTTAAGATACATTCGGTTGAATATTCTTCATTCGCAAGGGATTTCATGTTCCATCTTGTAGCTGATGAAATATTTACATGTTTGATATTTGCAGGACCCATGTTTGTACACTCTCTGGTTTTCACGATCGTACCATATATTCAGTTCATTGGTCAAGGTATAGACTTCTCATTTTGGTTTCTTTTGAGGCATTTGAAAGAAACAGTCGTAAAGTCCTACTATATTCCCCTGCCAACCAAGAAGACGATTGATTTATTACACCTGATAAATTTACACTTTTGTATCTAGTTCATTGATCAAATAAAGCTAAATTAGTAATAAGCTTTGCTGACCAATATTGATTCATATCTAATGGCTACTAAATTTCTATTGATTTTCTTCTGCCATGTGATTCTTTATCTATTGAGCCTATGCGTATTTTCTGAACCCCAGAACCAGAAGTGTCCTACTGGATTAATTGATTTAAGTTTTTTGATAAGATCTGATACCTTGATAGGGATGGTGTTATTGCTAGTGGAGCAGGCGATGATACTATACAGTTATTTGTGGACAGCAACAGTGACTCTGTATGCCCTTCTCCCTTTTACCTATAACCCTAAATCCCTCTTTCATCATCATGTAGAAATATCTTAAGCATATCTTGTCCGGTTTACTTCTTGGCATATGTTCTGTGTCATCGTTGTAGAACAACACAAGAAACCAAAGCTCGTGGTTTCTGTGATTTTTTTCTTAGCTTTAAACTCTGGCCAGCGATTTTTCATTACATACAATAGCCAAATTGAAATGCTGATCATCATTGTGCCAGGTTGATAGACCTTCATACAAACTCTTGCTTAAGAAGGAGAAAGCACATGAAAAGGATATAAATTCAGTCCAATGGGCACCTGATGTAAGTTCCTTTCCTTCTTAAGGAGTAATAGGCTAATATATTCACTAATGCAGTCCCATACACGACAGGGTAATCTTATTCGTATTTTCGTACTGAGTTTGGTTCTTAAAAAATTTGAAAGCTTGATTTTCTTGTTTAAAATAGTTTTTGCATATACCCTAATCGTCTCTTGCTATAGACTCTGATATCGAGATTTTCATTGCAGAAGGAAAGCCGGTTGCTTGCCTCGGCCAGCGACGATAAAATGGTTAAGATTTGGAAGCTTGCCTCAGAGCCCTGACTAGGCGCCTAGGCGGGTTATCAGTTATGCAATACAGATTCTATTAATTTATTGGTTTTATGTTTCTAATTTAGTTTAGAATTTCTGTTTCATTGTTTAACTAGGAGTGTTTTCTTAGTTAGGTTTTGCTTTAGTATACACAGAGATGCAGTTTTGCTTGTAAAAACTAAAAGCTTTGGAAGAACATCTCTTTTAAACCAAAAAGAAAGCTTTGAGTTTTGTTGATCAGATTTGCGGAGAAAACAGTTTTACGTGCAAAAAAAGAGCTTTCTGGTGTCCAAGTGATCAGATGTTTCCTGTTACTTTGAAATCTACCAGCGTAAAGTTACTGTGGAACCAGAGGAATTGCATAGTGTAAACCCCAAAAAGGTCTTAGTTTTTTTTAATCTTTTTTTTTTCCAATTTGTGTATGAGAATATTGAAATGGTTTAGTTGCTAAATTAATCAATTAGCTCTTGAACTAAAGTGTTTGATATAAAGATATGATCGTCGACTAAGTTTCAAAGATCGCAAAGCTGGTAGGGAAAATTGACAATCCAATGAAATTTTCAAAGAGAAATAACATTGTCATGGATCTAATTGTATTGCTATTGTTATCATCGAATTCTCACAATTAGCTAAGTTCAGATATATGTATGTGTCAATATCCAATTATTTTATTTTTATTTTCTACAAACAAATAACTTATTTACTAATGCGTTTTTTAAAAATCAATTTAATATTAAATAAAATATTTTTGTTGACTCTTTTCCAAGGTTAAATCTAAGTTGATTAGTTGAATGTAATTTTGATTTTTGATAATATGGAGAAAGTTATGTTTTTCTTCCTCTTCTTTTACTTTTTCTTCTTTGACTCTGTAACGATCATCTTCAATTTTTGTTTCTACTGCAGTTGATATTTTATATTTTTATGTTTTAGTTTGTAATGGCCTTGTCTGCAATGGCTCTGGTTGTCTTTGTCTACATAGTCTCGTTGTCTCTGTAATAGTATGTACTGGCTTTGAAGGTTAATAAAGTTGAAACTCTTGTGTAAAAAAAAAGAAGGAGAAAGTTTTGTTTTAGCCAATAACTAAAAATAGTTATTATTCATTCCATAAACTATAGTCCAAATAGTGTATAGTTACTTATTTAGACAAAAATATATATATATATATATGGGGACCAGAGAGACTGTACATTTGATTCGAGAATGTGAAAAGGATGGATTGGCGTCACATTTTGATAAACTGAAAACATTTAAATGGATTTTATAAGTGACGCAGAATCAAAGTGCCACTTTAGTCCGAAAAATTCTGATGCAATTCAATTCCATTTTGCATTCGACGAGGGAGGTCATTGTTTTTGAATGAGTCATGGAAGAGCACTGGCCACAAGTTTCCTCTGTAAATTTTCTCACGGTTTTTGATTTTCTCATTTCTTCTCTTGATTTTGTTTAGTAATGTTGGTGTTCTTGTTTTGGTGAAACAGAGATCAAGCTCTCTCACTGTCGGAGAGCAAATCTGCGCCGTATTCATACCTTTCTTTGCCATTATTGATGTCCTCATTTCCTCCGTCGGACAATGCTTCGATTGCCGGACCACATCGCCTCGTTCATGTCAGCATGCGGATCTGGAACGTCTTGCTCGTGAATCTCGATGTTGGTTTTCTTTTTTTTCTCTCTCTTTCATTCCATGTCCAGTGTGTGAGTACATTTTTGGATCAATGGGTTTTCGCATTTTTCTGTTTGGGAGTTGATAAGTTTTTGAAGTTTGTTTCTTTTGCAGTTTCAGTCAATGAAGTTGAAGCTTTATATGAGCTATTCAAGAAATTGAGCTGTTCAATTATTGATGACGGCTTGATTCACAAGGTCTGTTTTTTTCTTGTGGAAGTCTCTCAGATATCTAGTTACTGAATTTGCCATTGGTTGATGATCATCTTTTGACTCCTTTATGTGTGATTCATTGCTTTCAAAGCATAAAAGTTTTCTATTTAAGCTATTTCCTGGTTTGTAGGAAGAGCTTCGATTGGCGCTTTTCCAAGCTCCATATGGTGAGAACCTCTTTCTCGATAGGGTGAGTGTGTTCTTTAGAGAGATGGAATAGCTTCTCATGGTTTCTTGGACTTGTTGAGATGAAAGTTTTGGTTTTTATATTGATTCATGTACGTTTTGCAGGTTTTTGATTTGTTTGATGAAAAGAAGAATGGGGTTATTGAGTTTGAAGAATTCATCCATGCACTCAGTGTTTTTCATCCCTATGCACCAATCGAGGAGAAGATCGACTGTAAGGATCGATATTCAGTGTTCTACTAATGATATATAACCCATTGATGAGTCTCAAGCATATGCTTATTATCTGTGGCAGTTGCATTTAGGCTCTATGATCTAAGACAAACCGGATTTATTGAGCGAGAAGAGGTAAATACTAATCTGCCATTGCAAGCTGCAACTGTTCTTTTGAGCTTCATAACAAGTTGGAAGTTGTTATTATATGTTAGGTGCAACAAATGGTTTCTGCTATTTTGATGGAATCTGATATGATGTTGTCCGATGAACTTCTGACCATGATTATTGATAAAGTGAGTTCTTGGAATACCATCTCTCTTAGTGTGATGTATCATATTTTGGTCAATTTAGTTAGCAGATGGTTCTTTTGTCTCTCTACTTTGTTTTTGCTAGACATTTGCTGATGCAGATTCCGACAAAGACGGTAAAATTAACAAGGAGGAGTGGAAGGCGTATGTGCTTAAGCATCCTAGCTTGTTGAAGAATATGACTCTTCCTTACCTAAAGTACCAAATCCACTCTCTTTGTTAGATTAATTCTTCCATTTAAGATTACTTACACTTTATGATCAACAATATCTATTTGAATTTGAAGGGATGTGACGACAGCATTCCCAAGTTTTATATTCAACACTGAGGTTGAAGACTGAGGCAGAACCGTGTCCATGGAACACCCGTTATCTTTTTTCTGCTTGGTTCTGTAATCCTAGTGAGATTGTCATGGCGCAATAGGATATATGGGCTAGTATTCCTTATTGTATTCTAATTTAGTTGGTGATTATTAGCTGTAAGTAAAATTGTCAAGGATTTAGCTATGTTTTGATGAGTTTATTGTAGATTCTTCCATTGAAAGTAATGAAGCATTTTTCTTTTAATCTTGCGTCTATGGCAATATGGTTGATATAAGTCTTGATTCTAAACCAAAGTTCGTGTTTTGTTTTCCTGGACTCTTTCTTTATGTCTACGTAAGAGTTATTAGTAAATTGCAAGAAAGCAATGATTTTGATAAACTCCATACATCTATTATTTAGTGGTTTCTTAATCTTCATTAACAATTAAGATTTTTGGTTTTTAACTTTCTACAATTTTCAACAATATATATATATATGTTTGTTTTCGGTCAATTGTGGAATATGTAATTTATAGATGTAATCGAATGAAAATAACAGAGTAAGAGACAGAAAGCGTATAATGAGAACACTATGGACAGAATGTGAAAGAGAAGAGAGAATGGTGAGAGAAGGGGACACAACACATTGAGACAGAGCAGTAATCAAGCAGATACTGCAGCTGCGACTTGTTCTTCCTCTGGGAGGAGAGTGCACACCAGTTTCCTGTCTCCATATACATTGTCCACACGCCCTGTTCCACATTTCAATCATTTGTCACAAATCAGAATTCTGAAACCAAAATAAACTGAATCGAAAAAACAAATGTGCAATCTATATCTTGGATGGTCTAATACCTGTGGTGGGCCAGAACTTTGAGTTACGGAGCCACGGGGCAGGGAAAGCAGCGTACTCTCGAGAATACGGCTTTTTCCATGTGTCTGCCATTAGCAACGATGGAGGATGTGGAGCTCCCTGAGAACACAAACAACCACCAACTTATGAATCTCAACTTCGACGATAATATTATTGGAAATAATAAGATGAGTCTTTGTTTTCTTAATTACCTTAAGGACGTTGTTCTGGACATCTGCATTTCCTTTTTCAATCTGTGCAATTTCTTCCCTGATTGAAATGAGAGCATCGCAGAACCTGTCTAGCTCCGCCTGCAAACGAATATTATTTAGTTTCATATTGATTCATTCAAAGAAGAAAGAGTGTGCGAGATTGGGATTTCCATATATACCTTGCTTTCACTCTCGGTTGGCTCAATCATAAGAGTTCCAGGGACAGGCCAAGACATTGTGGGTCCATGGAATCCATAGTCCATTAGCCGTTTCGCCACATCCTCTGGTTCTACTCCAGCAGTGTTCTACAAATCCATATTTGAATCGGTCAGTTATATGCATTCCCAAACAGATACTTTAATTTCAGTTCACAACATTTTCATACCTTGAAGCCTCTTAAGTCTATGATGAATTCGTGTGCTACTGTTCCGTTAACACCACGGAAAAGAACTGGGTAGTGTTTCTGTAAAATTAAATCAAGAGGAAAATTAGATTCCTTTCGCTCTCAAAAGATGAATAGGCAAAGAGAAGACAAAGATGTTCTACTACCTCTAGGCGCTTTGCCATGTAATTGGCATTCAAAATTGCAATCTTAGAGGCATCAGTGAGTCCACCAGATCCCATCATGGCAATGTAAGTATAAGATATTGGTAAGATAAGCGCAGATCCCCATGGTGCAGCGGATATTGCACCTAACGGTGCTGTCTTCTCGGGTTGCGGGATTCCACCAGTAGGTATCTTTATACATGGAAATGGAAGAAACAATAAAAAATAAAGAATTTACTCCCTAATCACCAAGAAACATAACAGTGATGAAGGATCAAAGACTAACCACGGGGTGAGAAGGAAGAAATGGTGCCAAATGATTCTTCACACCAATGGGACCCATACCAGGACCACCACCTCCATGAGGAATACAGAAGGTCTTGTGGAGATTGAGATGGCACACATCCGCTCCAATAAAACCAGGGCTCGTCAAGCCAACCTACACGAACCCAACACCATACTCTTACAAATTAGACAAAACCCAATATCTCTGTTTTCTGTTTTAGGAAGATATTTCACCTGTGCATTCATGTTGGCACCATCCATGTACACTTGACCTCCATTTTCATGTATTATGTTGCAAATCTCGTCGATACCCTCTTCATAGACTCCATGAGTTGAAGGGTAAGTAACCATAAGAGCGGCTAAGTTGTCTTTGTTGGCTTCTGCAGCTTTTCTCACCTCCTCGATGTTAATGTTTCCCTTAGCATCAGTTCCAACCGTAATAATTTTCATCCCGCACATAGCAGCACTTGCAGGGTTTGTACCGTGTGCAGAGACAGGTATGATACACACATTACGGTGATGATCTCCTCTTGACTGGAAAAATCATCCATTCATTCACTTTTCAGTTTAATACAATTGAAAAGAAGATAACTAAGGTAACATAAGAGCCAAATTTAGGATAAAAGCTTTTACCATGTGATATGCGCGGATAACCATAAGCCCGGCATACTCACCAGCAGCTCCAGCATTTGGTTGCAATGAGAAAGAGTCAAACCCAGTGATTGTACACAAGAGGTCACCCAAATTTTCGAACATTTCCTACATACATGTGGACAAGAAATCAGTTCATTGTTCAACTTTCTAAATCAAGCCTTAGATGAATCAAGAGAGTGACTCACCTGATAACCTTGTGCTTGTTCAACAGGAGCAAATGGGTGAATGTCGGTGAAACTTGGCCATGTGACTGGCATCATTTCAGTTGTCGCATTTAGTTTCATCGTACAAGATCCCAATGGAATCATGCTGTGGCACAGTGATAAATCCTTAGACTGTAACTTGTGGATGTACCTAAGCAACTCATGCTCTGTGTGGTACCTAATCACATTATCAAAATGGAAAATAAAAATGAGATACTGCTAATCCACAAGTAATAAGCCACTCAAGATTCAAAGAAGAGAATAATACATGTTGAAGATTGGGTGGGTAAGATAAGGACTCTCTCTTGTTAGGCTAGAAGGAATGGTATTCTGAACCTCGGGTGCTAGAGATTCAGCCGTAAATGGAACCTGAAGCGAATTGGAGATAGTCAAATTTCATGCAAGGAGCCTAGAACTGATAAGTAAACAACAAAAAGAGGTAAGAACGACACTCACAGGCTTGCCAGAAGCAAAAACTTTGAAAAGTTTATCGACATCATCCAAGGTGGTTGTTTCGTCAAAGGAAGCAGTAATCTGAATTAAGTAATCATATCCAAATATTCAAATCTGTATGATGCTATACAAGTAAAAACCTTTAAAGGCCAAAGCAAAGGAGACTCACTGTGGTTGAGTCCACAACACGCAGATTAATTTCACTTTTGGCAGCTGCATCAGCAATTGCATGTGCATCCGAACACTTAATTTTTACAGTGTCAAAGAAGGGAAGTTCTTGGACTTCTGCAACCCCAAGCTTCTTTAACCCTAAGGAAAATATGCCAGCAAGACCATGAACACGCTGGGCAATAGATTTTAGACCTGCAGGTCCATGGTAAACAGCATACATGGCAGCCATGTTGGCAAGCAACGCCTGCAAGAAACAGAGAAAACATTATACAACATGGCAAAAGAAAAGGTAAAGATAAGTTTTCAACAAAATGAATCAACATATCATTCTAATAATCTGTGTGAACTAATAGTGGCAAGCGAAAACCAAGTAATCAGATAGTACAAAGTCATTACTTGAGCAGTACAGATGTTGCTAGTGGCTTTGTCCCTCCTTATATGCTGCTCCCTAGTCTGCATAGCCATACGCAGAGCTTGCTTTCCTGAAGAATCAACACTAATACCAATAATCCTCCCAGGCATCATTCTCTTATACTCTTGTGAAGTAGCCAAGAACGCAGCATGAGGACCACCATAACCCATCGGAACACCAAACCTTTGAGCTGAACCAACAACAATATCCGCCCCAAATTCCCCAGGGGGTTTCAACATCGTCAAAGCCAGCAAATCAGTAGCCATCACAACCTTAACACCATTAGCATGAGCATTCTTGACAAACTCAGCATAATCCAAGACTTCACCTTCAGTACCAGGATACTGAACAAGAACCCCACAAACATCACCAGAGCTGTAATCTATATCCTTAAGATCAGCGGTAACAACTTTCAAATCAAACCCATCAGCTCTAGTCTTACAAACATCAATAGTCTGAGGGTGACAGTTGCTAGCAATCACAAAGGTCTTCTTTTTACCCTTAAGAATGTTGTTACACATGGCCATTGCCTCCGCAGCCGCAGTCCCTTCATCCAGAAGCGATGCATTCGACATAGGAAGCCCCGTGAGATCGGTGATCACCGTCTGGAAATTGAGCAGCGATTCGAGACGACCCTGAGAGATCTCAGCTTGATAAGGAGTGTATTGAGTGTACCAAGCTGGATTCTCCATGATATTACGGAGAATGACAGTAGGGACATGAGTGTTGTAGTAACCCATCCCGATAAACGATTTGAAAACCTTGTTCTTGGAAGCTAAATCAACCATGTGCTCAATCATTTGGCTCTCGGTTAAACCTCCGTCGAATTTGGAGAACTTCATCGAATCTAATCGAATCGATTTGGGTACCGTAGCATCGATAAGTGAATCGATATGGTCAAAGCCACAGAATTTAGCCATGTGGGTTTGTTCGTCTGGTGTTGCAGAGTTATGACGACGCGGGAAAGTATCGCCGGGTTTAAGAGCATCGACGGAGATCGAACGCGTCTGCTGGTGCCTCCCGAAAGCCGCCGTGTGGTTGACGGATCGATGGGTCGAGAGAAAAGGGGAAAGAGAAGAGACATACCTCGCCGGAGCGTGAGGAACAACAGATGGAACAAGGTGAGGTGTTTCAGCGTTACGGTGTCGTTTTGTATCGTTAACGAGACGTTTGACGATTCCTCTGTAAGCAAGTCTCCTTGCGCGCTCCATTGGGGAAATGGGTAGCAGTCAGAAAAGGAAGAGAGTAAGGGAGATGTTTGGAGAAAGATGATAGCTTTTTTAGTTTTTAGCCATGAATGAGAGGAGGAGGTAGAAGCTAGGAGGGAATCTGAGAGCGTATACTATATACACTCACGGACCGTTGAAAATAAAATGTGTATATCACGTCCCAAGAAAAGAGTGTGTTTATAAATACTGAATTTTTTTTGGTAGAAATAAAACGATTATTTTAAAAAAATAATTCCTCAAATTTCGTGGTGTATGCTCGGATGGGGTTGGTGAAAAGTTGCAGATTCCACGTGTATAGCATCTAATCAGTAGTACAATATTGTGATAATCATTTTTCTTTATGATTAAATTGGATCTCCGACATCTCTTAATTACTTGTTTATTTTCTCCAAACTATATACTACAATTTTTTAACAGCAATATACAATTTTATTTAATACTAACGAGTAAGATTTTTAATTGGAGCTACGTAAATGTAGAGTTTAATCAATAATTAAGTTTTTTTCTGATTACATTCCCAAATTTTAAAAAAAAAAACTATATATGTTTGGCCTAACTAATATTTTCTACAAATACTACAGCAAATCCTTAAGATTATTACAGGAAGTAAAATACATAATTGTGGGAAAAAGTTGTAAAACTATCTCGAGATAAAATTTGAAAGGAAGGGAACTGAAGTAGAAGAGATTGGGTATCAGTGGACAAAAATGTTTGTCACCTTTATCAAAAAAATCAGAAAGATAACAACAACAAATATATATGGCAAAGAAATTATAATTATTTTGGTTCACATGAAAAAATAAGATAAATTAGGTGGCGGAATGCATTTCACAGAGAGTTTATCTCCACAAAGAAAATTATAGTTAAACAGATAAATATAGGGTTCGTCTTTTTCTTCATCATGCATGGGAACCATCGTCCTCCAAATATTCGACAGATAATGAAATATTATAGTTTTCGACCTTCCAAGAATAATTAATCTTAAAGAGTTCCATTCCTTGTGGAAAATATTACTCATAACTGTTTTTTTTTTAACATTTGGTTCATATGATTCTAATATGGCGTAGCACCAAAGATAATGTTTTCGATCTTAAGCTAAATCAAATTGAAGGAGATTGACCATGCACTTGCTCGAAAAAGATGTCAAAAACCTAATCTTTGGTGTCTCAACACGTTATTTCTAACCAGCCTTTTGGATGTGCTAGGTTTCAGTCGCATACTTGAATGTAAGAACTAATTTATTTGTTCAATTGTTCTTTTAGTTCAGAACTAATTTGTTTTCTTAGCAAAAAAAAAAGTTTAAGAAAGATTGGACGGTGGAAATTGCTATCGTGACAAGTAAATAATTTGTCTCTGTTTCAAACAAATTTAAAATGCAAAATATAAGATGATAGAGTGAATATATAATAGAAATGTTGAAACAATTAGTAATGGAATTGTCTAGTCCAATTATTACTGTCATAAACAAATTACTACAAACAACAAGACTCACAAATCACATGCATGGACAATATTCAAACTAAAATACACAAATCCATAAAAGAAAAATAAAGATATAGCAACAAAAAAAAAAGATGAAAGTGATCAAGCCCAAATAGCAAGAGCAGACATCATCCCCGCTCCAAGAAACAAAAAGCAATAAGAAACAACTTGAACTCTCAAGTCAACACTCATCTTCTTGCTCAAGAAATCCGCAGCAATCAAATCCACAAGCGCCATGTAAACAAGTATTCCCGCAGAGAGAGAATCAAGGACTCCTTCAGCCACCAATGCCGCAACGCTATAAGAGTTGTAAGATGAGGCAATGGCCGTTCCCACGGCTACACCGATGGGAGTAGTGATGACGAAGAAGAAAGCCATCATGGCAGATCCTTGCGGGGTTAGTCTGGCCTCTGCGACGCAGCCCCCTAGGGCGAAACCTTCGAAGAATTGGTGAAAGGAAAGAGCGAGAAGGAGAGGACGTATGGTGCATGGGCTATGTGATACTCCAAGCGATATTCCTATGATTACTGAATGTGACACTATTCCCATTTCAAGTATCTGAATACAAAAATATCAGAGTAGCATCAATGAATTTGTTGTGCAACGAGAATATAGAAGGAAATTCTACAAACGGAATGGTGTGACTCTGTCACATATAAGAGTGAATACGTCAAAATATATATAAGAGTGAGCCATTTTTGTATCTTTGGAAGAAAACTAAAATAATGTGGTATTTTAAAATATATTGTTTTGTTATCTACTTTTTTCCTTTTAATAGTAGATGTTTATTAGGTAGCATGAACACTTATGACTAATATAATCGTTATTTTGTAAGTAATGATTAAATAACTATAAACGAATACTTAAACAGGCAATAAATAAATAAAAAGTTAATTTATTGTAAATACATATCTGAATTAATAACCATTGCACTCACGTTTGAATGGAAATAAGTTATTTATTTTTCTTCAATAATAAATAATCTATATAGTGATTAGCAACTAATTAAACTTGGCATTGGAAAACTTTTCGATCGATCACTATTTATTTCGATGGATCTCTACTACAACACTAAATCAGCTTTATGTTGTCCACCTGTGATTATCATGTAAGAATCATAATGTAATCATGCAAGTCAAAAGAACTCAAAAGAACTCAAAAGTTTTTTAAAATAATCTCGTATTAGCATTAAAGAACTCAAAAGTCAGAGCTTACTAAAAAACAAAGTCAAAGTCAGTGATATTTAAAGAAGAGAAAAACGTCTTTTACCTGAGAAACAACAACGTGCCTTACACCACTGTCCAAGCCTACGTCGCCGTGGGCGTGGCCGTGTCCATGACCGGAAACTCCACTTCTCTTTGCGAGAGCCTCAAAACCTTCGGCACCCATGGAGAGGCTATGACGGTGATGCTCCGCGTGAGCCCGCATCCCCACAATATGCAACGCCCCTCCATCTTCTTGATCCCTCAGAAAACCCGATTCAAGACTTGGGTCAGACATAACCGAAACGTGCGTACCAAGCGACTCGACTGACTGGTTCATCATCTTCTCCTGTTTCCTCTCGTAGTATCCCGTGATCATGAAATCCGCGAGCAGAGTGAGAAGCGCGGCGACCATGGCGAAGAATTCTGGAAAAGGGAACATTTTCCATGGAAATTCCGGCAGACACGGGTCGGACAAAGCTTCGGATCCGCCGGAGAGCATGTGAACGAACCCTGTTGCGAGGATCACTCCTGCAGCAAACGCTTTAGCTCCTCGCATTAAGCCACCGTTTAACGGGAGGAGGGTTCCAACGAGAGGAATAGAGACTCCGGCAGCTCCGGAGATAAGGATCGACGCCATAGCTGCGAACTTGAGGGTGAGAGCAGCCGCGTCATCTCGGCACGGGTCTGCCTCGCCCGAGTCGCAGCTGGTTGTGAACGACTCTGTTTTTTAGTTTTTGGAAAAAATACAAAATGCAAGATAATTTGAGTTTACTTTACTAAGAAAAACTAAAAATATGCTTTTTTCTAGTGGAGTTAATTAAGCCGGATTATCCACTTAATGAGGGATTAAGAGGGAAATGAAGTAATTCTTTGAGATTTTAAGTATGTTTACGAATAAATTTATGATAAGACGATAGAGACAAACGATATCTATCAGAAAGCAGCAAATTGAAGTGAGAATACCTGTCAAACCAGAGGATAATGGTCGAAGAAACTGCCAGAAATCCTGAAAACATTATGAGGCAAAAAAAAAATGTGAGGAAAAATGAATGGAAGAAGCAAAAGAACATTAGGTAGATGATGTGGAAGAAGTTTCAGACCTGTAAGAGAGACATTTACTAAATTGGCTTAGATGATTAAGCTTGTAGGTTTATATTATTGGCAAGGAAACAAGCAAGTAGTAGGGGTTATTAATATTATGGAGTTCTCTGTGAAGAAAGATTCGGAGAATGTCAATCACTGCGAGTGTTTGTGTGTGCGTGCACGTACGTTAACAAGGTCACAAGTGGTTCACGGGAATCAAATGACCATAGAATGTCGACATTTTCACCTACTCTCATTGACAAGAATATTAACGTTTAGAAGATAATAATCATCAAACTTTATTAACTACGAGAAAAAACAAGATATAAAACAATTATAGAAAGAGATGAGGTTTGGGAGGATGTTTTGTTATTGTCTTATTGAAGTCTTTGTTAGCATATTTATATCTTGCATCAGAAGTATGACTCTTGTTTGGTCAACTTGCAGAAAAATGACTATTACAATGAGAAATACTAGTAATGTTTTGAGTCTCAATAAAATTTCATTCATGTGAACTAATGAAGGGAAACCACCTCTGCAAAAGATGATGTAAGTTAGGTTTGCATTTTACAGTTGATTTTGTTTTTCTCCTTTCTCATCATTATTGAAAAAGTATAAATTTGGGCCAACCGGCCCAGTAAGGGAAGAGTTTTCCTTAACTTGACTAAATGAGCGAGCGACTGAGAAGTTGGCCCAGTAGAGGCGGACCTGTATGTCATTCACAACCACAAAACTTTAAAACTAATAAACCAACGTTCTAAATAAGCGACTTATTGGGCTAAAATTAATTTGTTTGGGAAGGGAATAAATAAGATTATAAGAATATGCTTTGGGCATCTCTTATGATTATTTATCTGTCTCATCTCTCATCGTTTCCGGGAGAAGAGAAGAGACCCCCTCCCTCACTTCAAAGTTCAAAGTCTTGAAGCTTCTTCTCGAACTCTGAACAAGATTCCAAATTTTCAAGGGTAAGCAATCGTTTTTTCTAATCAATTTAATTTCTCCGTTTTTTGTAAATTCAGTGAATCCGTTTTGAAGAAACTCTGAAATGGTAGGAAATCAAAATTCACAGAGTTTCAGTCAGTAGGGTTTTGTCTGAATTTCATTTTAGCCTCCATCAATGTGCTTCTTTCTTACTTTTACTCTACTTGATCAAATAAATACCCACTCTTTGACAAGAGCTGACTTTCCGATAAAAGACTTCAAATTTTTGATTATAAGCTTATTCTTCTGTTGTTATGGACGTAGCTGAATTTAGGAGGTGTGTAAAGATAAAGTTTCAATTTTTATTGATCTCTTTTTGGATTTTGATTTGAGTTTTAAGTAAAGTTAGAGAAAATTAACTAAATCTTTACTGGTTATGGTTGTTAATGACACTATGAAACATCTCCTAGATATATCTCCTGTTCTGCTGAACCAAATTGTCTGAAATCTTAGCTGCTTTTTGTTTTTTTGCAGGTGAATGTGTTTGATAGAATCAAGAACAAACCTTGAAAATGGCGCATCTACTTTCAGCTTCATGCCCTTCAGTTATCTCGCTTAGCAGCAGCAAGAATTCAGTTAAACCGTTTGGTTTAGGGCAAACCTTCTTCCATGCTCAACTTCTTTCAAGATCTTCTCTCAAAGGTCTTCTCTTTCAAGACAAGAAACCGAGACGAAGCTGCGTTTTCAGAGCAACTGCTGTACCTATTACCCAACAAGCACCACCCGAAACATCTACCGATAACTCGTCGTCTAAACCAAAACGTGTTATGGTCATTGGTGGAGATGGTTATTGCGGTTGGGCTACTGCTCTCCACTTGTCCAAGAAGAATTACGAAGTTTGCATTGTTGACAACCTTGTAAGGCGTCTTTTCGACCACCAGCTTGGACTTGAATCATTGACTCCTATTGCCTCCATTCATGACCGAATCAGCCGATGGAAGGCGTTGACAGGGAAATCAATTGAGCTTTACGTCGGGGATATCTGTGATTTCGAATTCTTAGCCGAGTCTTTCAAGTCTTTTGAGCCGGATTCAGTTGTCCACTTCGGGGAACAGAGATCCGCTCCTTACTCGATGATAGACCGGTCCAGAGCCGTCTTTACACAGCACAACAATGTGATTGGGACTCTCAATGTTCTCTTTGCTATCAAAGAGTTCGGAGAAGAATGCCATCTTGTTAAACTTGGGACGATGGGTGAGTACGGAACTCCAAATATCGATATCGAGGAAGGTTATATAACGATAACCCACAATGGTAGAACTGACACTTTGCCATACCCGAAGCAAGCTAGCTCCTTTTATCATCTTAGCAAAGTTCACGATTCGCACAACATTGCTTTTACTTGCAAGGCTTGGGGTATTAGAGCCACTGATCTCAACCAAGGAGTTGTTTATGGAGTGAAGACTGATGAGACAGAGATGCATGAGGAACTCCGTAACCGACTAGATTACGATGCTGTGTTCGGTACAGCACTTAACCGGTTCTGTGTGCAAGCCGCTGTTGGTCACCCACTTACAGTTTATGGTAAAGGTGGTCAGGTAAATGACATTCTTTATCTGTTCTCACATGAAATTTCTATCGAAAAGTTTGAGGTTTTGATTAAGGGTTTTCCCATTGCAGACAAGAGGCTACCTCGATATAAGAGATACGGTTCAGTGTGTTGAGATTGCTATAGCGAACCCGGCAAAAGCTGGTGAGTTCCGGGTCTTCAACCAATTCACTGAACAGTTTTCAGTCAATGAACTGGCTTCACTCGTCACTAAAGCGGGTTCAAAGCTTGGGCTTGACGTGAAAAAGATGACGGTGCCTAACCCAAGAGTGGAGGCAGAAGAACATTACTACAACGCAAAGCACACAAAGCTGATGGAACTTGGACTTGAGCCTCACTATCTATCCGAGTCACTTCTTGATTCGTTGCTCAACTTTGCTGTTCAGTTTAAAGATCGTGTGGACACGAAACAAATCATGCCTAGTGTTTCTTGGAAAAAGATTGGCGTCAAGACTAAGTCCATGACCGCCTAAAGTGCAGATCAATATTACACCTTAAGGGAGGTTATTAAGATTTTGTGAGAGAATGTGTTGTTTGTTATCTTCAAACTCCATTTGAGCAAAAGACTTGCTAGCTTAAGAGATCCATTGTGCAGGTTTTTTACTATTAGATCGTAATTTCGATGAAAATGTTATATTTGTTTGGAAAAGAAAATACATAAAGGCATAAAGCAAGAATCAAAGAAATGATTATTTATATGAAAAAAAAAACTAATATTATATTAAAAGTAAGAATGTTAAATAAGTAACATAAAACCATCTTTTACCGTACTTCATTTAAGAGAATCTGACGAGCTTAAATACATAATTGTTGAATTTCGATTTATGATTGAAGAAAATTTTCTTCGAGATCTTAGACGAATAAAACTGTAATTAATTTTCTTCAATATCATGTGGTTTTAAAATTTAAATAAGTTACTTATTACTTTGTGGTGTATTAAAATAATGGAGAGTGGTGTTGGTGGGTCATCATATATCATCGCTGGCTGTTATTACATTTTTTTTTAATGTGAATGTCTTTTCCAAATACGAAGGAAATTTGTGGGGTCAAAAACTCGAAGGAATAGAGTGGTTTTTGTATAATTATAATTTTAGCCCTAATGATTCTCTCTTCAAAATTCCTTCTCTCTTTTTTTCTAAAGAAGAACAATAAACGATTCGATTACTAATTTACTACTACAATTAAAAAAGAAACTACTTACACATATTTTCACTAGCTATCCCCATTTATTTTGTTTGACAAAAACCACATAACCAAAAGTTTTATTTTCACCAGCTCATTGTGTATGCACACAAGTCGATATCCAAAATATGCAATTATGTTTTTCTTTAAAAAGAAATATGCAATATGTTTATTGAATAAACTGCACTCTATCAGCTTCCTAAATCCTGACCATTTACGTACGTCTATGATTTGAGTACTTTTCTTTGAAACTATCAAATCCTTAGTGGCTGATCAGCTGCCACCATATCTCAGAGTTACACGAAAAAAGCATATTGGGAAAATTTATTATTCATGTTGTGCGCCTCTACCACACTTGCATCTTTGTTATTATTGCAGTGTATCCGAAAATAGCACCACAGATGAAAAGTGAGAGCTTGTCCAAAAAGTGAATATATTTTATTCAACTTTTAAATTTTAATGTTGAAATGTAAAAGAAAATAACTATTAGTGATAAAACAAATGAATGGTATTACGATAATGATCAAATAATCCTCCATAGTTAACACTATTCAATTTAACTGAAAATGCTCTTGAAAGCACTGAGTTTTCTCTGTATTTTAGTGCACATTAATATCATTATTACTTTTTTTTGTTAAGAAGTAGTATTACTTTTTTAATGGGCAAATTTTAATATCATTATTTATTAAACATTTGTTGGAGAGATTGTTGGTTATGATTGATGAGGTCATCCTCGCCATCAGTATTCATCAACTTGCGAATTAAAAATATATACAAAAAACATAACCTTAATTTCGAAGACATGTCACATGATCTCACACAAAAAAAAAAAAAAAATTCTTAATCCCACAACTACCAAAGTTGTATAGGTCGGCAAGTTTTTTTTTTTTTTTTAAAGTTAATTTTGCATGTATAAACGTATTTGCTTACACCCTACAGAATGGTTTTGAAACTTGAAATTCAAAGATTTATTTATGGAAATCAACCCTTTGCAAATGATGCTTGAGTAACTTGAGTTTTGGTCTAGTGAGAAGGAATTGACTGTCTTTATTGAATGATTAGTTGTTTACATTCTATAAAATGTACTTATGTAGATATGACTAACTGATTGGACTCTTGACGTGAGAGACCAGTGATCATTTGTAACAAAGAATAATAGTATTTGTAACACACATAAAAATATGAACATGGTATGTTTAGTTTTTTTTTTTTTTTTTTTTTTTTTTTTTTTTTTTTTTTTTATGGTATGTTTAGTTGAAGATATTAAAAACGATGGCTCCGTTACTTCACCTATACTGAAACTCTTCGCACATGAAAAAAAATAATGACTGCATCCAGATCATCCGAAGCTCTCTTGGTAAAATAGCAGTGTAGTGTGAGATCAGCACCTATCATTTATTTGACATAGGTCAATCTTGACCCTTGAAATGGGGAACTTGAACTTTTGACCTCATTTTCCTAAACCTACTAGAAAAATCGACCGGTATAAAGGAGCTATATGTAGCATTCTATTCCAATTACCCAACTCCAAAGAAAAAGAAAAAAAAAGAGAAATTCTTAGTCTTTTCTGAATCTTTGAAAAAGAAAATCAATAATTGTGGGGAGGACAAAAAAAGAAGGTTTGTTTTTGGAGATGCCACTTAAGCCCAGCGTCGCTGTCAAAACCCCCTCAATTATTGAAAGTGGGTCTCTCATTTTCCACTTCTTATTAATTCATTTCCAAAACTCTGTGAATTTATAACCAAATAATTCAAAAATGTATACACAATTCCACAACGTACCTTTTTCTCTTACAAGACACTTTGTTTAAGGGAAAGATTAAGACATATGGAAATTTCATTGGAACTTCAACAACTTAAATTCATAAACTCTACCGACTACGTACCTAGACGGGATCAATAAACAATCACGAAATCGTCTGGCTTAGGATAGTGATCTCTATTACTTACATTTTTTGAGAAATATGTAGCTTGAGGTTTCTTCAACTAGCTATGCCGACTTTTATATCTATTTTGCAAATACTACTTTTAAAGAGAGAATATTTCCTTGAATAGGAAATTAACGTGATACCGAGAGCTTGGAGACCTTACAAATAATAGTAGAATCTTCTTCCCTCGTTTTCTCTACTTTATTTTTCAGGAATATTAAAGAGAGAAGAAAATTAACTTTGAAATGATCGACAAATCGTATTCATATCATCATAAGATTATAAAAGATTTCTAGTTTACCAAAGAAATAATTACTCATAAGTCCGACTAAAATCACCACTACTCATACGAACTATATGTCCAAATCCTATCTATCATAGGAAAAAAGAAAAGAAAAAAACAATTACCAATTACAGTATAAGGTTTTTTAGCTAAAATGTTAGATCATTAGGTATTAACATCTTGCATTTTATCAATAAACTTATTTATGGTTCGAATCTCTCAGTCAAATATTGTGAAAAAGGAATAAATTTGTTTTCAATCATTAGATATACATTAGATATACAACTAGATCATAGTTTAGTAGTCCTAATCAATCCGATTCATCATTAATGAGGTTGATGGATTCATACTTTATCAAAAGAGAGAGAGAAAACGAAGACGCAAATTATATAAAATTTATACTACTTACACATCTTTAATTATTCATAATTCATTTTCTACATGGGTATTTAATTTTGATCACCTGATGATAATCAGAATTTGGCTTTCATGAGCAATTGAAGAGAAACCCTAATTTCTTTTTTCTTTTGCACCTATTCAAATTAAGACAAGTACTAAGATGAGGTAAATTACAATCATACCCAAAGAGCTCCAACTTGGACAAGCTTAGGAACAAGTTGACCACTTAAGTGAAGAGCGACGAGGGACTCAAGACCTCCGACGCACTCACGGCCAATGAAAACCGCCGGCGGAGGAACAACGGCGGAGACTTCGCCGGAATATTCTTCTTCTAGAGCCGTGTGGAGAGAAGAAACCTCGTGATCGTCGAGCTCGATGACGGTGGGGATTACGCCGATCGTTGCTAAGAGTCTTTTCATGACGTGGCACATGCAACATGAAGATCTACTGAAGATGATCACAGGATGCTCCGATATCAGCCGTCGGATCTTGGCTTCCGTTGATTCCTCTTCGTCGATGGAGAGAGAAGTAGATGAGGTTTGAGAAGGAGGAGTGAGGTCTAAGCGAACGACGTCGTTTGAGAAACGTTCTAAGCCTAATTCTTGCATCATAGCAGGCAATTAGAGAGAGAGAAACGTAAAGAGCTTTTTTAAGAAGAAGAGGAGATTTTGTATTTGTATATATAGAAAGAATCAAAAAGAAGTTTAAAACAAAAGAAGGAATCATAATGAAATTTAGAGGAAATAATAATACTAATAGCCAATAAAATAAGAAGAGAATTATTGGGGAAAGGAAAAGAAAAGGACAAATAATGGGGAGGAGAAGAAGGGAGTGGTGTATGTGGTTGCTTACATCACAAAGTACTGTCTCGTGATGTGTTTCTTTTGCCTTTTTATTTTATTTTTCCATCATTTTTTTTTGTGTTTTAGAAAATTTGTTTATTTGATGAGTTTAATGCATGGAGTTCCAAAACCCACGCGCTAGATTTTATTGCCGATGTTGACCTTTTCAATAGGTAAAGTTAAAGGAAAATGGAAAAAAAAGTATTCAGAATTTGGAGCATAATAGGAGTTAGGACGACGTCTTACTCGTACATGTATGGAGAATAATTTTTTTCTAAGAGAACTAAATAATTTGTACTTTTACATTATAGTAGATGTATTTGAATACAAATGTTAGTTAATGTAAAAAATTTAACATTTGTATTCTTATAACAAGTTAACATATGCATAGAGGATATGTATTTGAAAGTATTGTAATTACTGTTAACAAAAAAAAAAGTATTGTAATTACCGAATGATTTTGTAATTCGTTAAAAATCTACTGACTTGTATTGGGTGCACAATTGATTGTTTTGGGTTAGAGGAGAGTATAGATCAGTTGCGAGTTCTTTATGTAATTAGCGAATGAAGTAAACAAGAAGAAAAAAATTTGACTGGCCGTTTTTAATATATCAGAAAGGCAAAAAAAAAAAAAAACTCTTTATGTATTTATTATAATTGTTTATTTTTCTAATTTTCTTTGTTTGTGGATTTAAGTAATTTATTTTGATTGTTTTATTAGGTTTAACTGTATTTGTGATTATACTTCTTTAAGACAAAGCGGTCCTTGCATATTCTTTGAGTTTACACTTTTGCTATTATGACAAAGCATTAAGCAAATATGTTATCATGTTTTATGGAAATATAAAATATTAAAGTAATGGACCAATTCCAAGGCTCCTTATACTGAGATTCTGTTGCTGTCGATTCCGTCATTACGAAGCCCAGCTCGAGACTATTTTGTCGCCAAGACAACTCCCAAATTTAGTATATTAAATGCTAAACTTATGGAATATATATATACTCCCTCTGTTCCAAATTAAAGGATGTTTAAGCATTTTTTTCTTGTTTCACAATATAAGATTTTCTCAGATTTTTATGCATAATTTATGTTTATTTAATTTATTTATGATCTTTTAAATTCTGCTGTCTTTTTTCAATTGGTTAAATTTTTATAAATAAATAAACATTTATTACTTCTTGATCTTTGTGCTTTTAACAAAAACATCTTATAATTTGGAACAGAGGGAGTATATATAAGGCGTTTGGAAAAATTGTAGTCCAATTTCGTCTTCAGTGAAATTACACCATCTGAGTTCAAATGATAAGTGCTCTTAAAAACAACAACACGGCGAGTGGATATTAATTACAAAGAGTTACGAATCCATTTTAGCATCCAAATTGAATAAACTCACATGGGGTTTAATAGAAAAGGTTATCTCATGGGTGTGGGTGGAAGGCTGGTTTTGTCCGCTTGTTCCAGTAAAATTTTAAGGATATTAGCAGATGTCTCTCCTATTCAACAATATATTTAGCAGATGTGAGAAACTTTTAAAATAATAACTAAATAATAAAAGAGTAAGGTAGAGGCCAGATGGTATAACTAAAGAAATGCATGGATCAAAATAAACTAGTGTCTTAGAAAATTCAAGAACGGACAATACGTTGGTCTCCAATTCATAGAGATTATTGATCAAATTGCCTCAAACATTTTTTATAACAAAATAAATAAATAAAAGTATTGTTGAATATTATTTGGTTAAAAACAATAAGTTAAGTTAAAGACTTAGAGTACCATAATATGATGTAAAAATAAAGTAAGAGCAATTTTAAGAAAATTAAGTAAATACTTCAAAATAGAGAAGGACAAGCATGAAGGGTGTGGAAATAGACGAAAATGGAGCCCAATTTGAAACAAACTTTAGAGAGATGTGGTTGTAGGAATACCGTCGATGGTGTTGTCTTCAACTTCGTGTCTGCCACATGTGCTCACGTAAGCCCATCTTGATTTTTAATTGTAATGAAAGTATTATTAATTATCTAACTAGTTCATTTAAGTTTCCTCTTTTTCTTCGGTGGATCCATTTTTTTTTTATTGTGATCTCTTCGAGTCTTTTTTTAATGTCCACCAGGATCATGACGTATTCTTTTATATTGGTCTCACCTAAAACATGATGTCCTAAGATTCTATATGTAAGATTCCATTTCCATCCATATTCCTATGAGAAAAAAACGAATCTTTGTCAATGATTCGAAAGAAATGTGAGTGCGTTTGAGAAAGATTGTATACTTAGCTCCATTTACACCTACCCATAGAGTTTTCCCTAACTGACTATTTAAATATGCTAGTGCTATTGGTTAAGAGGTTTGGGCCATGTGGCTGTATTGGGCTAAGGTCTTGTAATCATTTTTAAGTTAATTGAAATTTAAAATTTAAAATAAAATAAAAATATCTTAAGTTTAGAAATTTACATGTCTTGACTTTGAATTTTAGAAAAAACTTCGGTAGAGGATATTTCAAATCAGGATATCACACAGACAAGATACCTTAGAATATCAAATATCTCGATCTTGATCAGTCCAAAATATGATATATGCATGTATTCTTTATTTTAGTTAAAATAAATAAATACAAAATACGAAAATAATTCATATCACTGGTTCTTAGAATTTAAGCTATTAAAAATAAATCAAAACACCAAAATTATTGAAGAACCGGTTCTTAGTTGTAAGTTTGAACGAAATCTTCACAAAAACCCAAATCTGAAAACAAACAACAAAGAAGTTGTGTAAATAGAAATATTAGTGAAGTAGTTGGATTTGGAGAATCTAGACCATCATGCTCAAACATTATCAAATTGCCTCAAACATTTTTGATAACAAAATAAATAAATAAAAGTATTATTGAATATTATTTGGTTAAAAACAATAAGTTAAAGACTTAAAGTACCATAATATGATGTAAAAATAAAGTAAGAGCAATTTTAAGAAAATTAAGTAAATACTTCAAAATAGAGAAGGACAAGCATGAAGGGTGTGGAAATAGACGAAAATGGAGCCCAATTTGAAACAGACTTTAGAGAGATGTGGTTGTAGGAGTACCGTCGATGGTGTTGTCTTCAACTTCGTGTCTATTCTTTTATATTGGTCTCACCTAAAACATGATGTCCTAAGATTCTATATGTAAGATTCCATTTCCATCCATATTCCTATGAGAAAAAAACGAATCTTTGTCAATGATTCGAAAGAAATGTGAGTGCGTTTGAGAAAGATTGTATACTTAGCTCCATTTACACCTACCCATAGAGTTCTCCCTAACTGACTATTTAAATATGCTAGTGCTATTGGTTAAGAGGTTTGGGCCATATGGCTGTATTGGGATAAGGCCTTGTAATCCTTTTTAAGTTAATGAAAATTTAAAATTTAAAATAAAATAAAAATATCTTAAGTTTAGAAATTTACATGTCTTGGCTTTGAATTTTAGAAAAAACTTCGGTAGAGGATATTTCAAATCAGGATATCACACGGACAAAATACCTTAGAATATCAAATATCTGGATCTTGATCAGTCCAAAATATGATATATGCATGTATTCTTTATTTAAGTTAAAATAAATAAATACAAAATACGAAAATAATTCATATCACTGATTCTTAGAATTTAAGCTATTAAAAATAAATCTAAACATCAAAATTATTGAAGAACCGGTTCTTAGTTGTAAGTTTGAACTAAATCTTCACAGAAACCTACTTATGAAAACAAACAACAAAGAAGTCAACTGTGTCTATCTCTAGCATTATCAAGTCTTGATCTAACAAAATGTTGCAATACTCGAGAAATATACAGAAGAAATTAAAGTAGCTAGAGAGAAAAATGGAGGTTAGTTTCTCTTCTCTTCTAACCCCACCCTTTCTTGGATAACAAGTAAAAACGTGTGTTTTAAATTTCAACACTTTACAGCCGCTTGGGATTCCCATGTATGCTAAGCGTGGAGACACCCTCACTTTAGGACTAGGCCTTGGAGATGAAATTGGTCCGTAAGAATTAGCTGGCGAAACCCGAGGAGAGAGACTGACTTGCTCCAGTGCTTGTGCCTGTAGCTCCATTGGGTAATCTCTAACACAACCAATTCTTGGACCATATCCACTTGTCCATTTACATCTCTTTACAGGATCAAACACTAGTCTCGCTCTCTCTTCTTGCTCTGAAGGTATCTCAACTTCTTCTGAGACTTCCTTTCTTTCTTCTTCTTCATTTGCAGTCGATTTGAATTACGAATATTCCTCACTCACAGAACATCTCTGCAATTCAGATTCAACAATACTCGTGAATACAACCATTCTATTGATGCCAATAACACAAAGACCGATCTCATAATTTTCATTTCCTTACCTTAACATTGGTGAGGTCAACATTGTGCTCCTCTAAGAAACTTATGAACTCCTTGAAGTTGTCTTCTGTTGGGAGATAGTGTCCACTATATGGCCATATAGCCTAAGGAAACAAAATGTGAATGAGACATTTTAGTGTACATAACATATTAAGAGAAGCAAAGACAGGTAATTTAAGTACCTCAAGGATCCCTTCGCTGGCGACCAATCTTCCTGCAGCTGTAGTGGCGGCTCCAGATAAGAAACTTGAGTGCTGGAAAACGCCTTTCTTTTTAATCCCTACGTATAAGGTTCTAGTCGTGCTAAGTACAAAAATCGACTTGGCTTCCTCTGTTGAATTGATCAGAGTCATGCTCTGTTTATTCATTAGTCTCCCATCTTCCACTATCACTTCATATGCTTCTCTCTCCATCTGTAGGTTTGAAATTGATGAGTAATCAACAAGGCAGAGCTAACTAATTAGTATAGTCGAGTCGAGTCAAATCAGATAAATCTCACCGGTCCTAAGTATCTGATGCATTTTTTTTGCAGAACGCTTCTGGGTGTTTCTCAAGATTTACATCTTTGCCGTCCCCTATATCCAGCCTTTAGTTTCAAATCGGTGAAAACAGAGTTAAGAACACACATTCAAAGACAGGAAGATGTAAAGAGTGGGGTATTGGATCTAAGTCGACCAGTAAAAGAATGGCTGTGAGGGTGATTTGCTCTCTGACCAGACATCATAATAGAAAGTGCAAGTCGTGGGTCAATCTGTAAATGCAAGAGAGGGACGATTAGAATAGGTTCACAGAATAAAAAGGAACTAATAATGTTTTTGATCTTGTTTGTGTTCAGCAACCAAATCCACAGACAAGCAATATCAATAACGGCACTTGACTTTGATGAAAACTCGCAAAGATATAGGCAGTGTGGATCTGCAGCTTCGAGCCAATGGTGAAGAGCTAATTTCTGAGCCTTTTCCTCTTTTGATAAGCCATTCCCAACCTAAAAGAATTGAGACCCGCATTGGAGTTCCATAGTAAAGAGAGATGTAGATCTACTTAATAACACCTTGACCTAAAAGCTAAGCAGAGAAAAAATGATATCAGACCTTAGCAGCTCGTGCCCACATCTCGGATCAGCGGTCTCATGTTTCTCTACTTCAAAGAAAGACACAGAGCTCAAATTCAGAGTCTTTCCACCTACAACATTTCAAGCAATACCAATGGTTAGTGTAAACACAATTAAAAGACGAAGATCAATCAAGTAACTAAACAGAGGTCCTCAACAACGACTGCACAATCTGCTAGGCTCGTTCCTAGTCCGGTAACTCTTGTACACCTTATGTAAGGTAGTTGCAGCTGCATCAAGCTCGGTGGCCGGTCTAGGGGAAAAGAGAAAAAAGGCTCAGGTGGATTACCTGTGGGGTTCTTGATTTGGATTCTTTCTGAAAGGTTTGATCACTAAGTGATATATTCCATTGGGCATTCATGGCACTTTAAATAGTTTGTCCCGACGGATCAGCAGGGCAAACAGCATTTCACCTTGCAGTTTGTAAGAACATGAACATGATGGGACTACAAATGAGCCATGCGGGTAAAGGAAGGGGGAAAGTAAAGGCAGCAAACAAGATAAACTGTATTATTACCCGTTCTTTATCTGAGAAGCTTCAGCATTCGAAAGCTCTTGATCTTTTGCTTTACAACGGCCAGTTCCGTATCCTCCTCCTCCGAAAGATGGCAAATTCAATTTCCTGGATATTCACAAAGACGAGAAAGATTGGTCCCAAAAGAAGAGCACAAAGCAAAGATATAGCTAAAATAACTCTTGATGGACCATGGATAAGCATATCTCACTTCAGAGGGGCTTCTTTTGGGGTTCCTTGGTTTCAGCAACAGATTCATGTGAGGTCTTTGCTAACAGTCTAGGAGCAATATATTCGAAAGGGTTCCACAAAACCTATCGAAGGAATGTAGAAAATCACAAGACTGGCACGCCAAAGAACAACAACATGGAACACTTGTGTAATAGAATTAAGCATTTACCACTCTTACCTCAATCGGTATCGGGTGAGCTCGCATTAGCCATGGCCACAAATCCCTCGGTGGTTGAATCTCAGTCGTTGATGGAATTCATCGGCATATATCTATAACCACCACCTCACCTGTTATATACATATCAATCATAACACTCAATTGATGCATACAGAGTAACCATCAGAAGCAGAAATTATCCGTGCCGGAGCCGGTGGGATCGCCGCCTTGAAACCCGGGAATAACACCGTCGACGTCTCCTCCTCTTACACTCTTCTTCTTCTTCTTCTTTCTTTCTTTTTCTCCTTCTCCCGGTTTAGACGGAGACCAAATTAGGTAGCGCCTAATTCAACAATCAAACCCGGTCCTTTCTTAAACCGAAATTACGATTAGAGAGACAGAGAGAGAGAGAATGCCTAAACGTTTACGTCCTGGTAAGTGGTAACTAATGGCAACTGTTGACTTGTTTCTTTATCTATATTATAAAGGAATTAAAACACTGATTCATTGGTCGCCCCAATAAGACACCCTGGTTCATTGCTTTTTAAGACAATAACATGAAAACGATCTCATATATTTCATTTCCTTGCCTTCGCATTGGTGGATCGACATCGTGCTCCTCCAAGAAATTTATGGACTCGTCTTCTGTTGGGACCAATTTTTTTAATACGAAAGTGACACTTGTAAACAAATCATTGATTCATTGGCTGCTTAAGGGTCTCTCTAAGTATATAGCACAAAACACTCTCTTTTCTGCAGAACAAGAATGTTTCCCTTAATGTGATTTCTTTCATCTTTCAATCGTTTTACCACCAAAACCAAACCCACTTGCAAAGACATAGTCACATAGATAGTGTGCAAATTCACCACCACATACAAAAAAAAAAAAACCAAAAAAAGACCACTGCATTAAATGATTCCCCTGTTTTAAATGTCTCACTCACTTAAAACAACTGAACCTTCCACTATGTGGGAGCCCTCCATCAACGTCTGAGAGGAGACTCTTTCCATCATTGTTTGCTAGAATCCTCAGGTGACTTAGGCTCACCACGGCTAACAAAGTGCCTTCCCTGTTAAACTTAATCATGGGACACTCCTGTAAAATGTTAGAGAAACATATTAGCAAAGTCGTGATGTTTTTCAAATAAACTAACCACACGACAGTTTTGAACTTACTGGAAAGTTTCGATCATTGTTTATACAGATCCTAGTGAAATAGTCCTCGCCATTGTCGAGCTGCCAAACTTTGACAGAATGCTCATCGCCAACGGCTATATACCCATTCTTGCAAATATCCATGCGTTTTGTTTGAGGATTCATAACGCTGTTGTAGCTTCTCCTAGTCTCGAAAGATACTCTATCAACCTCAACCAAGCGACCCGGACCACAATAGAACAATCTGGCAAGATAAAAATGAGATTAACTTTGTAAAACATAACTGAAATGACTCTATCTATATTCAACTCACCTCTTTCCATCGCCGCTAAACTTGAGCTCAAGCCTAGCATTCATATCACTAGGGAAAAGAAGTGGATAACAATCAAGTTGTCCTTCATATCCTATGTTTGGTTTTATAGCACTTCCAAACACATCCGAGATAAAGAGTTGCTGAAATTAAAATAACACTATGAGTTCATTGTTTTAAGTATAAGTAGACAACATTAGCAAAAATGGATGGATCTTTACCACTTTGTTTCCATCTTGGTGCAAAGCAAGAGAATTCAATGGAGCTGTATGAGTCAATTTCCAATACACTAACCCATCTGATGAATTCCAAGCCTTAATGTGTTTGTCATCTCCACAGGTTACTATCTTTAGCTCTCCTTGAGAACTATAGAACACGATATCATTGACAGGCCCACTATGTGCCTCAATCTAGTCAATATTTAGATTGAATTATGTTAGATATATAAGCTTTTTCTTCTATGTATATATAACAATTTATTTTGATACAAACCTCAAGGTGTTGCTTAGTCGGATTATCATGAGTATAGTTGTAAGTTTGAACTAAACCTTCACAGAAACCCACAGCTGAAAACAAACAACAAAGAAGTGGCGTAAATAGAAATGTAAGTTGTTTAAGTATGAATATCAATTAAGAGAATCTATTAGTAAAACTCTTACCATAATTTGTGTTGTTTCCGTGAGATCCCCAAGCCACACATAGAGCTCCTGCAGTTTTACGCTCTTTCTTAACAAAATCGTCCTAAAGTTTTGAAAATTAGTTAGTATTGGAGTTGTAATGATTAATAACTCCCAATTTTACATTGAAACATACCTTTAACTCCTGTGATAATGCTTTGAATTTCCAGATCTTAAACTCCTTTCCATTAGGGTAATTTGATGCATTGAGCTTAAACAGTTTAATTTCACCTGATGTTGTGCAAACTGAAATTAGAAAAACTGAGATTAGAAAGACATAATGATTAGTGTGTTATAGTAGATTTACAAAGAACTACAAAACAACTTACCAAGGATTAGAGGTAATTGAGGATGAAACTCCATACCGGTGACATGACTTAGGTTAAGCACTTTCATCACTTCCTTAGGGAAAGGAGAAGGTACTACTAAGCCATCAAAGAGTTCATTTATGTTTGCATCATCAGAATCAAAAGTAAATTCGAATGACGGTGAGTGTTGGGTGGGCTGGCCAAACTCATGTATCATCCCGTCATCAAATCCGCCTCTTGATGATGATGCGTTCAGATCCGTATTGTTGTTGGCTGGAGGGGGCTGGCAGTGGTGATCATTCAGCAACGACGTAAATCCGGTGCTATGAACGCAATCTCTATGCTGCCAGTTCACGCTACAACAGAAAGAAAAGAAAATACAACAGCAACGAGGAGAAACCAAGATTGGAAGAAAAGAAAAGTAAGAAGTAAATATATACCTCTGTTCTAAGAGGGTTTGTAGTCTATTTTGTCCCTCCATGATTGTTGGATAGAACATGGACCTGAGAGCTACATCGCGTTGGATTTGGTTCTCCACATATTTAACCACTTTTGCCCTTTCACTCTCTACATCAACAGTAGGTATTGTGTTGTTCCTGAAATAAGAGTTACGAGCAACCATCACAAGACATATCAGAACACACAAAGCATACATACAGATGCATAACACAACAAACAGAAATACCATCATATCATAACACAACAAACAGAAATACCATCATATCATAACACAACACACATTAGCAAGTATATACAAGCATATGAGAATCACATACTCGTATGAAATCTTCAGTTTGTCATAATCATGTATCAAAGAAAGATCCACTCGTGAACTGGGAAACATGTGGATGAACAAAACTGTTTTGGCTTGGATTCTGTTATTCCTACATAGAAAAAGAAAAACAAGAACAAAATAACTCAAGAACTTGTTATAAAAACACAAAACAGAACAAGGAGAAGAAATTGAGACACCTTACATAGAAAGAAGCTCCCAAAACAATTGCCGCCAGATGAAATATAAGATGTGGCAGGAGGCTAGAGAACCTTCCTTCTGAAATTGGCCAAAATAAGCCACAGCGTCTTCAAAGTTACCACCAAGTAGCAAGGATGTAAAAGTTGCAAGATTGGGTAGCTTTCCCCTCTCAATATCCAGACTAACACAACACAGAGGGAAAAAACACAGAGACAATGAAATTGTTAGGAGTAAAACACACTGTTGTTGTAGGAAAATCATAACAAAATCTAACAGTACTCACGCTTGAACCGTGCTGGACATTCCGTGTTGCTCAAGGTAATTCTTTATGAGTGTCATGGTTTCATCATGCCTCCTCATCCTACCTGCTTCGTCCATGATTAGCAAGTGCTCGTTCTCTCTTCTACGAAATTCTGGAAACACGACCCAGGTAAGAACAAAGAAACAGAGCATATCTGTACTAAAACAAGACTTTATTATCCACATAACCAACCAAATATCCAAAACCCAAAACTCGGAGTTACGAAAAAGGAAACAAAGAAACACTGACGAGATCTAGGTAAGGGCGACGACTAGTTTCCAAATGTAACCAAATAGATTTTGTTTTGTCATAGCCATGACCAAAAATACCGGATTTGTGTTCAAATCAAAGATTCTACAAAACCCGATTAGCGCTGAAATTACGGATTTTTAAAATCAAGCAAAGAAAGTAGAGAAATTGGGGAAATGATTTTACATCAAGCAACGAAAGCAGATAAATCGGTAACGATATGCAAGAAGCAGAGAAATCGGAAGCGTACACAGAATCGGCGGTGGTGGTAATAGTTTGGACTTAGGGTTTTACAATGCTTTGAGCTGCTTCTTATTCTTCTTCTTCTTTTTTTTTTTTCAAAAATAATTACTTTTCTCTTTGTCAAACTGTATTTTTACTCGTATATACGTTAGTACTTTTATTGTTTTTGGAATAAAAATCGTATACGTGACCTCCAAATTGTTTTTGTACAAAGTTTTACTTTTGACTGATTGACTCTCTCTGACTCTCTTCTTTTTTCTTTTTCGGAGATAAATATTTTACAGTTTTCGTGGCTGCCACGTCAATAATTACACGTGTTATTTACCGAAGGAAGAACTTACTTTTGAAGTTTTCACTCGAGTGCTTTATTTATTTATCCTCTACAAATACTTAAAAATGTGTTTTTTCCATATGCTTTTCTTTATTTATTTTTGCTTGGTCGTTTTGAAACATATATCGACTAGATTAAGATCAAAAAGGAAGAAAACCAAACGTAATTAAGGTACCGTGAGTTTGAGTTGCTGTTCGAAGGACTCCTTCATCTGGTCCTGCATGCGACTTTGACGAAAACCCTCTTCGCAGATTCCAAGTTTTTCTTCTTTTACGTACGTACTACCTCCTCGTTGGCTCTTTCTTTATGAAAGCCCGACCTGCTAGCTTACTCTCTTCGGCTTTTGACTTTGTTGTTGTGTGAATCCCACCCAAACCGTTAGCAACCTTACCTCTCCGCATGACTCGCCTTAGAGACTTGACTCGATGTTTACGATTGAGAAGGGAGAAAAAGTTTATATATAGTTGGGAGTTGGGACCAAAGGATGGCATGGAGCAGCAAGCGTCAGTCTGAACATTGAAATGATGCGACAGAACTTGACCGATTTATAACAAATTGTGTTACGAAAATCCTACGTTGACAAAAACGAAGTTTTGTATGATCTATGTTTTTTTTTTTTTTTTTTTTTTGCATCAGTTTGAAAAGGTATACTACGTAATTGTTAAAATATATAATAAATAATGGTATGATGTGTGTGTTACTAAATCCAGTACATGTAAGGTAATTAAATCCCAACCAATTTTGGCATATTAGTTAGTGGACCTTTCAACTTAGCAGAGTAAATGAAAGGAAACTTTAAAGTTAGCAGAGCCATGCATGCCCTAATTAATTTAGCAGCAGATAGTGAATACGACTTCCACATGTTAGTTAGTGACCGTTAAATTAATGTGCAAGTAATCCATGTTTGTTGGTGTGGTATATATTTACTACTATAATATACTAACCAAACACACACATATCACAACACGACTCTAATTTAGAAAAGATGAATTCGACATGTTGGTCCAGTCAACAAAGAGTCAATGGAATTGGTCTCACATGCCACGTTGCGCTGCTCTTTTGCACCGGACACCCAAGACTGAGTCCAAGACCCACAAAGCTGGTCTTATATTAAACCATTATTATTATTATTACTAGATTAATAATAATACTCGTGGAATTTGTGTCTAATTTATCTCTCTTATTGAAAAAATGTTTTGATGATCACTATTAAACATCTTAAATTTTTTAGCCGTCTGGAAAATTTTAGTCATCAACATCTTATATATGCAGCGTCTTTCGAGATCCTTTGCAGTGGAGAATGAAGATATAACTCTAGTGGACAAGAATGGAGGAAAGTGGCCTTCCTATGCAGCTTCTGTCAATGTTATACTTGGCAAAAGGTTAAAGACGGGAACGACCTTCACGTTGGAGTCTGTTCTAGGAGAAGGCACAACTCCAATGCTCAAGTTCTTCTCCAAGACCAAAGTCAAGGTGAACAATATTTTTTTGGACAAGATATTAATAATAATATATAAAACAGATTTTTGTTATAATAAAATAGTATATATATTTAAAAATTAAATTTCTTTTTAAATAGTTTGTTTGGTAATTAAATTTTGTGAAAATAGTATAGTACCATTGATCATAAAATCTAAATATTTTGTAACACATTTTACCAAGTATAATGATTATTTATTTAAATTTTCATATTATAAAACTTATTTCATGTGAATTGGATAAATAAATTAAAATTGTTGATTATTCATACTCACAAGAGACAAATTTTACATTTTATGAAAATTAATATGTTAAAACTTAGAAAACAATCATTTAAATGATGAATAAAGTTCTTTTAGATTTAAAATAGAAAAAAACATGTTATATGAAAGAGGAAATTATATTATGCCTTAAAACATGAAGCTGTAAATTAATAGAATTTGAAACTAACAAAACAAAATGCATGTCAAAGAAAAAAACATAATGGAGTGAATGAGGGCATTATCACATGCTCCAGAAAAAAAAATTTTGGTAAAATTTATATAAAAATTTAGTGGATGAATCGAACTTACGTCCTCAAACTTTAGGGGTGCAACATAGCTATATGTGTAAAACATAAGGTTTATATATTTTAGGTGTGTCAGTTTGACCCCCCTACTTGCAACATGGGTCCGCCGGTAGATCCCATAACGCGGCGGCGTAACGTGGCGGCGGAACCATCAGGAATACCGTTGCCTCTCTTAACAACGGTTCTCCTGTGAGTTTCGTTTCTAAGCAGTTTCTTTGGCACTCTTACGTTTTCTAATCTTTTCTTCTTCATTTGCTCCACCTACGAGTTTAAGCATTTTTCTGCTAGAATTTCTCCTTAATTTGTATTGTTAGATTAATTAGTAGAATTTTGTTTGATAAGAGCTCCTGATTGTGATTTATGATTTTTTTTCTCTAGCACATTCGTATTTCCTTGCGGTTCTGATATATTTGCAAGAATGTTGGATATGGGCTGCATCAGTTTGAAATGTGAGTAAAATGATCAAAATGTTATATAAGAAACAAAAGAAATTACAAATAAAGAAGAGAAGATGATCTAGACTACTAATTAAAGTGTATCGAAAGAGAAGAGAGACTGGAAGTAGCTAGAGTGTATATATAGATTCAAGTCTTAAGTTTAGAATTTTATATGTCTTGACTTTGAATTTTAGAAAAGCTTCGGTAGAGGAGATTTCAAACCAGGATATCACACGGACAAGATACCTTAGAATATCAAATATCTGGATCTAGATCAGTCCAAAATATGATATATGTAGGTATTCTTTGTTTAAGTTATAATAAATAAATACAAAAGTAAGTAACAATAAACTAAAATATTAAATCTATAAAATAAAACTATATAATGTTTTTTGAATACTCATTTAGCTAAGTCGTGATTCAAAAAAAGAAAGATATAGGGTATACTCTGCATCAGTTTGAAATGTGAGTAAAATGATCAAAATGTCATATAAGAAACAAAAGAAATAAAATAAAAGAAGAGAAGATGATCTAGACTAGTAATTAAAGTGTATCGAAAGAGAAGAGAGACTGGAAGTAGGGAGCAAGGACCCAAGTTTGGAAGTAAGGGACACGGGCAAAAGTTTGATGGTCGGCGAGAAGCAAAGTTTTAGTACGAGGATCATATTTGAGCAACCTTTCTTTCAAATCCCAGTGATTTGAATTATTTGGCTTCTTACCGTTAATCAACACCTTTCCGTCGCCGCAGATTTCAATTGGCATAAGCACCTCCAGATTAGGCATCGCATAGCTTTTTAGATCAATTGAATACATTTTTTCCCATGCGCCTCCTCCTCCATCCATGCTCCACATCTCCAAACAGTCAAGTGTTTGCTCTACCATCCATACTTGATCCCTTAAGTTCATGAGATTAATTATATATGAGGGTGTTCTAGCACCGAAAGGAGGGTGATGGACTGCACGGAATCTGTGTGTGTGAAGATCAAATGCTATGATCTTGGCCGTTGTTGAATACTCTGCATCTGTTAACCATAGATAAACAGTGAACCAATAGATGGATCCGTTAACGCTAGCTGAAGGTTGTCCGTTAAAGCAAGGTATAGGAACATGGCTTATGTATCTCCATTCCCATGTCTTAAGCGAAAGAACCTCGCATTCTGTGCATGCCGTATTCTCCCCAGGCCGTTCAAATAACCTAACAAGTTTATAATCTCCGCTCACTCTGTCTCTCCCAAATCCCAACAAGTCAATCGCCGGACTAGGAAACTGATGATTAGCTACATGTAAGAAATAATACAAATTACATTGCATTGCATGCACATACAATCTTAATTAGCTAATTAAAGAAGAAAAACAAGACTCTTCTGACTGACTGAATCATTATAATAAACTCTTCTTGTGAAAGATAATTGAAAAAAATAAAATAAACGAAGGCAGTAAATGTTACGTACACATGCGGTAACCAAGAAAATCTATGCTGTATCTGCATATGAAGGGCACAGTTACATGACTTTCAAATGTCTGTGGACGGTGACAAAGACTTCGTTGTTCGGCTTGGATTTTCTGACCCGTAGCGGGGTTTATAAACAGATACTTGTTACCAGGTCTCGGACAGCAGATGAAACCGTCGCATGAGAGACAAGTAGCAACAACTTCGTTATTTTCAAGCAGCACATAGGTAAATTCGGGATCATCGTCTGATGAACGGAGGAACAGTCGAGGTTTTGGGGAAACTTTAAGAACCAACGGGTCCACGACTATGATCTTAGCAAGGATTTTGAAACGATGTTTGGATTTCTGATGAACCATGTACCGTTCCATGAAATATCGAGATCTTATCAGCCTCCTCCAGTTTTTTGAAACCAATTCTAATCGACGCAGAGGTTTCACTGGAAGTCTCTGCAAGATTTCGATTTCTACATCATACGGAAGTTCCATGCCTGTTTCCGACCTCATAGCTAGTTACTCTTTCCCTTCCCTTCTTTGCATTTATATATACGAGAACCGTAAAATATATTCGGGAAAGTAATTATTTTTCTTAAGGAAAGTAACATTGTCTCCATAACGTAATTGATGAAAGAAACTACATGTTATAAAGGCTAAAACTGAAAGTTTCGTTTTCACAATACGTGCTTGTTAAAAAAAATAAAAAAAGGAAAGACTCTGACCAAAAAGGGGAAAGTACATAGACTATAGTAAAACAGGGGAATTACGTTAAGTTGTACATTATTCTGTATGGGCTAATAATGTTTCCCTAAAATTCTACATACACGATACAATAAAGGAAAGTAAAATTATTTTTAAATAGTTTTACTATCATACCATTACTTTCTAACAAAAATTCAAAAATGTTAATTTCTCCATAAATTTTAATTAATTATTTACCCAAATGGGCCACAAGTCGACTGTGTCTATCTCTAGCATTATCAAGTCTTGATCTAACCAGAGAATTTATCAAAAGAACAACAAAATGTTGCAATACTCGAGAAATATACAGAAGAAATTAAAGTAACTAGAAAGAAAAATGGAGGTTAGTTTCTCTTCTCTTCTAACCCCACCCTTTCTTGGATAACAAGTAAAAACGTGTGTTTTAAATTTCAACACTTTACAGCCCTAGGGCTTGGGATTCCCATGTATGCTAAGCGTGGAGACACCCTCACTTTAGGACTAGGCCTTGGAGATGGAATTGGTCCATAAGAATTAGCTGGCGAAACCCGAGGAGAGAGACTGACTTGCTCCAGTGCTTGTGCCTGTAGCTCCATTGGGTAATCTCTAACACACCCAATTCTTGGACCATATCCACTTGTCCATTTACAAGACAGTCTCTTTACAGGATCAAACACATGTCTCGCTCTCTCTTCCTGCTCTGAAGGCATCTCAATTTCTTCTGAGACTTCCTTTCTTTCTTCTTCTTCATCTGCAGTTGATTTGAATGACGAATATTCCTCATTCACAGAACATCTCTGCAATTCAGATTCAACAACACTCGTGAATATAACCATTCTCTTGATGCCAATAACACAAAGACCGATCTCATAATTTTTATTTCCGTACCTTGACATTGGTGAGATCAACATTGTGCTCCTCTAAGAAGCTTATGAACTCTTTAAAGTTGTCTTCTGTTGGGAGATAGTGTCCACTATATGGCCATATAGCCTGAGGAAACAAAAGGTGTACGAGACATTTTAGTTTACATAACATATTAAGAGATTCAATGCCGAGGGAGAAACAAAGACATGTAATTTAAGTACCTCAAGGATCCCATCGCGGGCGACTAATCTTCCTGCAGCGGTTGTGGCGCCTCCAGATAAGAAACTAGAGTGCTGGAAAAGACCTTTCTTTTTAATCCCTACGTATAAGTTTCGAGTCGTGCTAAGTACAAAAATCGACTTGGATTCCTCTGTTGAATTGATCAGAGCCATGCTCTGTTTATATATTAGTCTCCCATCTTCCACTATCACTTCATATGCTTCTCTCTCCATCTGCAGGTTTCAAAGAAACACATAGGTTGATGAGTTATAAAGAGCTATAGCTTATTAGTATGGTCGAGTCAAATCAGATAAAAAACTCACCGGTCCGAGATATCTGATGCATTGTTTTTGTAGAACACTTCTAGGGTGTTTCTCAAGATTTACATCTTTGCCGTCTCCTATGTCCAACCTTTAGTTTCAAATCAGTGAAAACAGAGTTTAGAACACATTCAATGACAGGAAGATCTAAAGATGGAATTTGGATCTAAGTCCTTACCAGTAAAAGAATGGCTGTGAGCTCTTACTTGCTGACCAGACATCATAATAGAAGTGTAAGTTGTGGCCATAACGATGACGTGGGTCAATCTGTAATTGTAAGAGAGGGATCATTAGATTAACCTAACAAAACCAAAAGGAACTAATAACTTTTTGATCTTTTGTTTTGTTACTAAACTCATTAATTTGTTTCTTCACAAACCATAACTTTGATATAAAGTTACAAAGATATTTAGATTATGGGGACTTACAGCTTCAAGCCAATGCTGAAGTGCTAATTTCTGAGCCTTTTCATCTTTTGATAAGCCTTTCCCAACCTAACAAAAGTGAGACCCACGTTAGTTTTTCATAATAAGAGAGATATAGATCTACTATTACCACCTTGACTTGTAAGTAAACAGAGATAAAATGATGTCAGACCTTAGCAGCTCGTTTTCTAGCTCGTGCCCATTTCGAAACAGCGGTCTCATGTTTTTCTTCTCCAAAGAAAGATACAGAGCTCAAATCCAAAGCTGCACCTTCCAGAGTCCTCCACCTACAACATTTCAAGCAATACCAAGGGTTAAAGTAAACATCTTTAAAAGACATTAAAAAAAGAAGAAGATCAATCAAGAAACTCACCAGAGCTCCTCAACAACGACCGCACAATCTGCTAAATTCCTTCTGGTCCTGTAACTCTTGTACACCTTTTGAAGCGTAGTTGCAGCTGCATCAAGCTCGGTGACCGGTCTAGGGGAGAAGAATACAAAAGGCTCAGGTGGAGTAACTGTGGGTTTCTTGATTTGGATTCTCTCACAATTTCTTCCATTCAAAGTGTTAGGCGTTGACTTCTTTGTCTCCAAAACCTCAAAATTTGAATCAGTCTTGGTTTCTTTAGGAACCTCCCAGCTGTTGAAACTCAACGACCGCTCCATAGTACTCTTAGGAGAGTTCTGGTGCCTAGCAGTATCGTCTCTCTTGAAACTTTTGGTTCTTGATGTCAAGCCTCCGTCTCTAAGTTTGAAGCTTAAGGACCCAACTTCAAGACCCATGGCCACAAATATAACGAAAGGATAATTCCAAAAGTTATTTAATATAGAAATCCCCTGCACACATTAATTAAACAAACTGTAGTCGCATTAATATTAGCTATACCAACCAATAATTGGTCTCATTCAAACATTTTAACAAGAAGTACCTTGTGGGCATAAAACACAACAAACGTTCCTTTGTTTTTACAAGAAACAGAGAAGCTTGAAAGAATAAAGAATAAAAGAATGATTCTTATTCTTTGTAGATAAACTAAACGAAGGATGTGAATATGATGACCACCAGAGGTTTAAGAGATCTTAACATATATATATGTAAGAGTAGGCAGTTGAAGACTTATTATAGGAGAGTAAGAAGTCGTCGATTTTGCAAAATCGTTGAATACGGAAAAATATTACGGAATATTCAAAGTTGGCGTGTTTGAAAATGTGGAATTTTACGAAAGGAGACAAAATAGTGAGAGTAGGCTAGCTAGAAAACAGAGTATGTGGGGAGTCATTAAAGATGGAGGCTAACGAAGGTAAGTTCATGGAAGTTATTGAGATAAGACAAAACACATAATCTCGTCTTTCTTGTATAATTAGATAAATAACTCATATATTGTACACAATAATTCAAAGGGTTTACATATTAATTATCGAACAGTGAAGTTTAGGTCACACAAAAGTTCAGGTAGATATATAACTGCAGCGTTACCGTAACTCACGATTCACGAATGTCCAAATTTGCGAGGTACAAAAACATTTTACATTTGAGAACTTTATGTGAACTTGTGTTATTTCAGAGTTACCCAACGGTGTTACATTTGAAAACAAGCCTCTATCAAATCTTTACACAAGGTCTATATCCAAGAAGAAGATTATGAAAGAATTGAATTAGGCTTTAATTAACCGGTCATACTTCATCAAAAAGTCAAGCGGTCGAAAGAAAGAAGTCAAGTTGTCAATTTGCGAATTGTACAATATAAACATGTCTATTTTATCTTAGAAATACTAAATCAAATAAGTGTGTCCTTTCTTTCTCAAAAACCTGTCTATCATTAAAGCCAATATATATATTTTTTTGGTCAGACGCAGAGTTTTATTTTTTTCGAAGGCAGAGTTTATGAGACTATTGAATACATTATTATCCTACAAATGGTCAAACATAACCTATAAATTTTAAATTGTTAAAGAATATCTACTACTACTCAAATTTTTATATCTTTAAAGTTTTAATCTATAATTTAACATCGCATATCTAAATAGATAATTCGTCATACAAGTCCACACAACAGTAAGAAATTAGTTTAGTTAAAACCGTGATAAAGTTTTATTCTCATCGATACGAACATGTTCAACTGGATCGTTTTATTTACATGGATATGTCGTACGTCTCAAATTTATACAGTTTTTTTTATAGGCAAAGTTTATAGAATTGTACCATTGACTTTCCTCGAAACTATCCTAGTTTTGAAGTTGGAGACTTTGAAAGATAAAAGTCCAAACATTGGAGTACCACTCAACTCTAGCTTGAAGACTTTCTCTAATTATATTGATCTTCCACTTAGTGATAGAGATGCATGGGATGTTTCTAGGAAATACTTCTACGGTTCTACCAAACCTAAAGAATTTTGATCCTTTTCGACCGAATTATGAAGACAACAACTTTGTTTCGGACACAAAAAATAAATATGGGGATTTAATTATTTAAGTTTGAATAGATTTTCATTTTTCATGATCTTATAGGTGAATTTAGGAATTTTTTTTACCAATAACACCAAATTTGTTATATAAAAAACTCATAAATGAAGTAACATAAAATTTTTCAGTCTGACACAAATCTTCCCAAATACTTGATATATACATATAACCCAAAAAAAATAAATAAATCATTGGAATAACTTACAGATTTTAAACATAATGTTTCTTGTTGACAAGAAAAAAAAAAAATTGTTTCTTGTTTGATAATGGACTGGGTTTTAATTGTTGAATTGGGCTTTCTGCTTTGCATATAATTAGCCACTGTGTTTAGATTGTTTAATTGGGCCTCGTGCTTTGCCTATAATTACGCTATTTTCGCCTGAGAGGTATCTCGGAGAAGAAGTGTGTGAGAGGAGGAGGAGATGTCGACGGTGTACGTGCTAGAGCCTCCGACAAAGGGAAAGGTCATTGTGAATACAACTCATGGTCCAATCGACGTCGAGCTTTGGCCTAAGGAAGCCCCCAAATCCGTACGGAACTTCGTTCAACTATGTCTCGAGGGTTACTTCGACAACACCATCTTCCACCGTGTTATTCCCGGATTTCTCGTTCAAGGCGGCGATCCCACCGGCTCCGGCACCGGTAATTTCTACGTCCTCTGATTTGTTTCTTCACACCTTTACCTTGAAAAGTGTTCGTGTCAATTTTCTTCTGATTGCTCACTGGATTAGGTCAATTGAATTTTATGAGTGATATATGTAACAGGTGGAGAGAGTATATATGGAGGTGTATTTGCCGATGAATTCCATTCAAGATTGAGATTTAACCACCGTGGGATTGTAGCCATGGCTAATGCGAGCTCACCGAATTCTAATGGAAGTCAGTTCTTTTTTACTTTGGATAAGTCTGATTGGCTTGATAAGAAGCACACTATCTTTGGCAAGGTATAGCAAATTGCTTCTTTTGTTTTGTTGATTCTGCTTCGTCCAATTATTATTTTCTAGTTCTTGATCATGTTTAGCTGCAACTTGTTTCTAATGCTTTTAGGTAACGGGCGATTCTATCTACAATCTTTTAAGACTAGGAGAGGTTGACACGGGTAAAGATGATCGGCCTCTGGATCCTGCTCCGAAAATATTATCTGTTGAGGTAAGGATTGTTAATGCTAGATCTGTTATAGCTGTTAAACGACAATGTTGATGTCCTCATATTGAGGATGTTCTCTGATTGATACTCATTCTTTGGTGTGTCAGTCTTGTGATGGTTTTTCCAAAAATTCTGTATATTTTTTTGGCAGGTTTTGTGGAACCCTTTCGAAGATATCGTTCCTAGAGTGTTGGCAAAGACATCACAAGAATCTGTTGCTGAAATAAAGGAACCCCCGAAAAAGCCCGTGAAGTAAGATGCTATCCATGCTCATTCCATAACTTTAGCTATAATTTTGCTTTGGCTGTTCTTTTGAGACTTTTTTTGTTGTCTTTGTGATAATCAGGAAATTGAATCTTCTATCATTCGGAGAAGAAGCTGAGGAAGAGGAGAAGGAACTGGCTGTTGTAAAGCAAAAGATTAAGAGCAGTCATGACGTATTGAATGATCCTCGACTTTTGAAGGCAGAAGCTACAGATAAAGAACGGGTAATAATACAATTTATCTTGTTTGTGGTGTTAACTTTTCCCATCTTTAATTCCCCATTTTGTTGTGTGAAAGTGTAGGCTAAGCGTTATAAAAAAACTGAGGTGACTTATTTATCTGCCATATTATGGAATATTCGTGGGCAGTTTCTCATGGTTGCTATATGTAATGATGCGTACAGTTCTTTAATTTTGTTGCTGTGTAGTCTGCCTAGCAGTCTACCATGGGCGTTAGACCGAAAACTAAAGTTTTTTTTTATGGTTGTCGTTCTCTGTTTTCACAAGCAATCTTGACTTTCTGATGTATTTTTACATTGCAGAATGCATCTGAGTCGAAGGAGGTACTATCTGTGCGAGAAGCTCTGAATACTAAGAAAGAAGCGGCTCAAAAAGATAAAAGCTTTTCTGTATCTGATACAGTTGGACATAGTGATGATGACGATGATGATGAAGATGAGACTAAATTTGATGCAAAGATGAGGAATCAAGTGCTCAGCAGAAGGAAGGAGATGGGAGATACGCCTTCAAAACCAACTCAGACAAAAAGTAATTACGTTTGCCATCTCTCTGTATCGTGACATCCTCAAATATTAAACTTATGGCAATTCTTGATTTGCATAATCAAATTCTCAATCATATCAAGCAATCATGTCTATGCTTAGGGATGTTATCTGTTTATCAACCACGATTTGTTGATTTTAGGTTTGGCACCAAGTATTACCAGAGAATAATATACAGCTCTCTCTGTTCCTCATGCATGTTCTTTATATTATCTCTAGTTATTTCTGTAGATTCTAATTATAATATACTTGTGGTTGTTTTCTTAACAGAGAGCTCTAGTCTGAAAGGCCGTGAAGAGTCTACGCAAAGGTAATGACACCCACAGTTATTCGCTATTGTCTCTGATCATTTGCCTTCCAAGTTTTGTGGCTTAGTCAACATGTCTGGTTCATTGTTCTTTAGAATACTATTAATCTACTCTAGTTAAAAATGTCACGAATGCTCTCATCTATGCACAATAATTTATTCTTTATTTAGTAATAGAACCTTTCACACGAATCTGCTTGCTTTTTTGGCATGAATGCCTGAATATGTTTTGCTTTAGTTCATGATGGTGTAACCAGTGATGTAAGTCATTGACTCATTAGTTTGGCTATTCACAGGTCTGATGTTGTAAGTAGTGAAGACGAGAAACCAAGGATGGAAAAGTTATCCTTGAAGAAAAAAGGAATAGGCTCAGAAGCCAAATCCGAACATATGGAGAAAGGAGACACTGATTTACAGCTTTACAACGCTTCCGAACGCGCCCGGCAGTTGCATAAGTTGAAAAAACGCAGACTGCAAGGAAATGAGGATGCTGTAAGTTGTTTACCAGATTTGTGGCTTATTTTTACACTTATTTTCTGATTGATTATATATTCCTTTGTTCGCTTACCAAACCTTGTCCTTGCTTTGTTGTGGCATACTTATTCCCTAAAAGTTAAATCTAATTTTGTCAGAGCAACAGTATTAGAAGACAATTTCTTAGATTCTGGGTCTAGGGTTTACACACTCATCTAATTTGATACTCTTTCAGCTGTTCCTTGAACTGATCACCGTTTCCCTCCTGCGTTTTCTTCAGGTGTTAGCAAAACTCGAGAAGTTTAAGCAGTCTATATCTGCAAAACCGTTTACCTCGAGTAATGAACCAGTAGCGTTTACCTCGAGTAGTGAACCAGTAGACAATAAAGAAGAAGATCTCTCTGATTGGAAGAAAGTAAAGCTCAAGTTTGCTCCTGAGCGTGGCAAGGTAAATCTCTAAGGTTCCATCTCACTTGAGTGCAGATCTAATGGATGTAGTACTACGTTATCGAAAATCCAGTAGTTCATAGGATAGTATATGCTAATCCCAAATAATTTCATCAGAAGGTTGAGCTATGTATTTGTTTCTCATGTCCTGTGGAAGAACCTGACAATGTGAAAATATCTTGCAGGATAAAATGTCGCGCAGGGATGATCCAGATGCGTATGTGGTGGTCGACCCTCTTCTTGAAAAGGGAAAAGAGAAGTTCAACAGAATGCAAGCCAAACAAAAACGAAGGGAGCGAGAATGGTCAGGAAAATCTCTTGCCTGAGTTTGGGAATCTTAACCATTCATTTTTTTTACTTTTGTTGTTTTGTTGATCCTTAAGATGCCCGTTGACTGTCAAAATCTCTCCTGTTTAAACTTAGATACATACAGAGACATGAATGAGCATCTTAAACAGAAGGTCACTCTCTCCCATGATACAGAACTAATGTGTTAATACATGTTATTTGTAGGAACCTTAAGCTAACAACATATATATATGATATGATTTTAATCCCTTTATAACTAACATATATATTTTCCAGTCGATCGAAATCATTACACAAGTTGGATGGTATTCTTCACTAGGCTGGTGGTTTTGGTTCAGATTCAGTTTCTAGCAAAGCCTGATTGGTTTGAATTTTGAATGCAAAAAAAGATCATATGATTGATATTTTATGTTTAAATTGAACCATTTGGATTTAGTCAACTAATGAGCTTATAAATAGTGGAAACTGGAAAAGGAAATTTACTTTATTCCACAATAAAGCGTACTAATTGGAAAGAGATACTAATAAGTTCCAAACACGATGGTCGAAAGATCAACAACATTCATCAGAAAACAAAGTCAATGAATTGGTAAGAAGCAGTGAAGATTCTGTGTTGATTCTTCTACTGAGGATTGGGAGGACGGCTATTAGCAGCAGATACGCGTGAGCCCCACTCAAGCAACTCTTTGCTTGTATCATCCTTATGAAGAAGTACTTCTATGAAACATAGACAATCTTTCTTCTCCACTGTTGCTGTCTTGATCGCCTCCACTAACTCCTCCTCGTATCTCACCTGTCAAACACACACAGATTAATTATGTTAGTTTATAACCAAATTTTGGTTAAATTCCACTGTCATCAATCGTTTCAGTTACCTTTGTAGTCCAGCAATTGCCTTCACCGTTATGAATGGCGTCAACGAGACCAGTGTAGTTCCAGTTCTTAATCACGTTATAAGGACCATCATGAATCTCTACTTCAATGGTGTAGCCACCATTGTTAATCAAGAAGATGATCGTCTTCTGTCGATTACGCAGCATTGTTGATATGTCCTGAGCCGTCACTTGGAAACTCCCGTCACCGATGAATGCCAACACTCGCTTCTCTGGTGATGCCTGTGCGTATCCTAGAGTTGCACCAACAGACCACCCAATCGATCCATACTGCATCTGAAACTCGTATCTACAATGAAGAAAGAAGATTCAAATCTTGTGCTTATTTCACTATTACAGAATGTATAAGATTCAGTCTGTTTTGTCTGGATACTTACCCACAGCCTCTTGGCAACTTTAGTTTCTGGCAATTGAACCAAGAATCACCGGTTTCAGCAATCACAGCGGTTTCACTAGAGAGCATCTTCTGAATGTGTTGGAACATTGTATTAACTCTTAATGGCTCTTTTGATTCGCACTTCAATGGCTTACCTTCAGGAACAAAGATCCTATGGTAGTTCTCATAAGCAGTCTCATTACGCTTCACCCTCTTAGCCAATTCCCTGAAGAAATCGCTCATCTGAACGCATCCAAACGTTGGACCATTAGCCACAGTGACACGATCAGGATGCACAATGATGGCTTTTTCTTTCTTGAGGAGAAGCGAGTAACCCACAGAGCTATAGTCGTTGAAGATTGGACCTGCAAAAATGTAAGCATCCGCAGACTCCACAATCTCAGAGCAAAAAGGAGTGCTCACTGCTCCCCAATAAGTGCCAATGAAATGAGGATGGTGCTCTGGTACAAGGCCTTTAGCAGAAGGCATCGCCGCCATAGCATAGCCAGAAGCATCAGCTAGCTCAACAAAGACATCACAAGCTTTAGCCACACGCAACTTAGGACCACCAACCATAACTGGCTTCACAGCCTTATTCAGAAACTCCAAAGTTGCTTCCACCGCAGCTTCTAGACCCATCTTGTTGCTCAATCTGATAAAAAAAACATTTGTGAGTTTTGATTCTTGTAGAAACAGAGGATTGAATCAGAGTAAGTATAATAATTACCTAGGAGCTAGAGAAAAAGGGACTGGAGCACGGCTAAATGTATGATGAGGAATCGCTGCTAAGTTACAGCTTATGCTTATATACGCAGGCTTGCTCTCTTTCAAAGCTGTTGATATCGCTGTATCAATCTGTTCATGAGCATCTTCCAAATTGTTCACCACCGCCTGAGAAACAAAAACAGAACCAAAATCATTCATAATCCGAGGCTAAGCTTCAAAATTTCTCTAATTAGATCTGATTTTGTGTTTACCTGATAACAAGTCACCGTTTGGAAGCACCTAAGCTCTTGGCTGAAATCAGGTAATCCGATGGTGTGATGAAGAATCCGGTTGGTGCCATAATCGTTAGAGTTAGGACCTCCGACGATACAGATAAGCGGAAGATTCTCGCTGTAAGCACCAGCGATCGCGTTCAAAACGCTGAGTCCACCAACGGTGAAGGTGACAACGCAAGCGCCGACTCCACGAGATCTAGCGTAACCGTCGGCAGCGTAACCGGCGTTAAGCTCGTTACAACAGCCGATTAGATTAAGCTCCGGCTCAGCCATGAGGTGATCAAGCAAAGTGAGGTTGAAATCGCCGGGAACAGAGAAGATATCGGTCACGCCGGCTTGGACGAGACGGCGAGCTAAGTAACGACCGATAGTCGCGTCGCATGAGTTGACGGTGATGGGGGAGGAAGGAACAGAGTTGTGGATTGTTGAGACGGAGCCGTTTGGTGGACTACCGACGTCGCCATTCGTCGGCTTGCAGTAATCGATCGATCCGATTTTGGTGTCCATAGAAATTGGAAGATTTGAGTTCACTAACAGAGAAATTGAAAAAAAACTGTCAAGTACGTATGTGTATGTGTATGTGTGTGTGTGAGAGACTCTTTTATTTTTGGGATGAGTAACAAAATGAGAATGGGAGAGGTTTTTATATAGTTGTGGGATTAGAGACTAGGAGAAATACAAGGGTGGTTTTTGACTAGTGGTTTTTAGTTTCTGTTTCTTGTGGAAAAAACAAAAAATAATAAGTATCTAAGTTTTGATTTGACCCCAAATATCCTTCTTATTAATGTATTTAATTATGTCGGTAAAATACATTAACTGTTTTAGTATTCACTGAAACAAACTACAAATATCTTCATTTTCCAAAATTAAACATCAACGCAATGACAATACATCATTATTTTGTGATTCTCCTCTTGATTATGGTATTTTCTGTAAACTAAGGTGGTGTTATTCAATGATGGATTTTAATAGAATTGAAATCCAACACTAATACAGTGTTATTAACCTAATGATTCTAAATCTAACTCTAATAGATTTTAAAGTTTGGTGTTATTCAACTAAGATTTAAAATGATTCATTAAAATCCTGTGTTATTCAAACTTAAAAGACTTGTAAAATCTTTGTATATCAAATCATTTGAAATGAAACATCTTTGGAGTTTCATGAGTAAATTATTAGAATCATAATCCAAGATATACTGCAGAGATTTTGAACTCCACACAAACAAATTGTTAAAAACCAATATCAAAAATCAAATCTAAACCTTTAAGAATTGACTTTAACTCCATGAGTGAATAACACCCCCTAATTAATTATACGTGGGAACAAAGTTATAATATCCCCATTCCAAATTTAGATATTTGATTCTCAAATCAAGTGATCAGGTTTTTAGCCGGAAACAATAATTTGTATCCTCAAGTATTGACTTAATTCTTTAGGTTCACTTATAAGTTTTAATGAATAGTGTAATTGCTACGTGTCAAAGGCGTCAATGACAAGAGACGTGATGCCATTTGCATTTGGTCAGCAAACTCTATTTAAAAACATATTCGGACCAATCTCATCGTTGAGGGCCATGGACCATGGTCATGCAGATGGTTTTGCGGTGTGCTTCTTATAGTATAATAGTTAAGTAAGAAATATCTACAATTGTTTATTCACTTAATCGCTTTGGCTATACTAAATTACTAATCACACCAAAGATAAACGTAGATCTTTTTTTAAAAAATAATAATGACCGTAGATCTATAATGGACCAATATTCATATCTCAGTATGATTACTGTCAGTGACACATTCATATTGTTTCGAGGAAAATAGCTTAAAATGTTTCTTTTGTTCCTTTTTCATACTATTGATATTTCCTAGAAACCTATACATCAACGTATCATTAATTTTTCATAATGTAATTTATACATAAAGTTACGCAAAATTTATTTGACTATGATCACATCTTATTATATAAAACAAGTTAGTATTATAGATTAAAAGGTTATTCAAACGTACAATAACTATTTTAGTTTTGTGGATCGAGGATAAAAATAAAATGCTTATACCCAAAAAGTAGTAAATTATAAAAGCAATAGACAAAAGCTTTTACTAAACTAAATCATTTATAGGGTACACTACTTTTTTAAAAAAATAAATCATTCAAAAAAATATGAGCAGACCTAAAATATGAACATGAATTGGGGCCACCGTCATTCTAAACCGTCTCATAGTTTTGTTTCACAAACCAACGGAGTCGCCGGTAATCTGCTTTGCAACTTGTTTTCTCAACAACTAATAATTAATTAGTTTTCCAATTTTTTGGTTAAAAACATGAAATTAATTACTATATCCCAAACCACTATGATCGTGGATTTAAAGAACGTCGAAATAGGCGACAAAAAAAAAAAGTCGAAATAATTGAGCTGTACTAGTAAAAGATAAGTGTTTCAATTGGTTAAAAATTGTTTTGATATGACCCGTTGTGTTGAGTGTTCTTCTACGTGACGAGACAAAAAATGAGACCAAAAAGAATATTCTATATAAGCTTGAAATTGAAATACGGCACATGTTCAACACTGAGAGGTGAAAACTTTATGTGCTGCAACGGTGACACGTGACCATCATGCGTCTCCTATTATTTCGTATAGGGCCCTAATGGTGACTCGTAACGTTAACGTATCCGATTCGACGACGACGAGGACCAAGATTTCCTTTCTACCAGAATATCAAAATTTTACAAGTACAGAACTGAACACGTTTCGAGAATCATGAAGTAGCTGCTTGCAACAAAATAAAGTGCGTTTTCTTAACATTAAAACCAAAAAAAAAAAAAAAAAAAAAGGTGCGTCAAAGTTTATTTGTTCTTTTCCAAAAGCCCCACTTTTTCGAGAGTTCAGGCTATTATGGACAATGGGCCAAATTTGCCCTAGTTAAATGGCTTGGCAAATTTTCGTTATGGATTAGATTTAGATATTTCGTTATGGATTAGATTTAGATATTTCAATGACACAAGACATATCGATTTAAAACTTAATGCTAACCTCATCGTTTGGGCAAATCTAATCGGTCTACAAGATCTTAAGGGTCCAATTACTGTTTTGCCAACGAAAACAAAGGTCCAATAGTTACAATAAGCTTTACAAATAAGAAAAAAGACTCTGCAAATTCCTTATCCTTTGGTTTTCAAAACAAACACCGAAAAAGATACTAAATCCTTTACACCTTTTAGTTTAATCCTTACAAGGGTTTTATCTGACGACTGACATCATAGAAAAAAATGCTGGACAGTTATAGTAAATAGTTTGCAAAACCCAAAGATCAGGCAATTTTTGACAACCATAGACAGAACCACAACTGATGAATTGTAGTCCCTATTAGCCATGTGAGTTTGGGTAATCGGGTAGGATCAGATTTTTCGGTTAATCGGTTTTATTTGGTTATCAAAAATTAATCGGTTTTATTTGGTTATCAAAAATTTATTCAAAATAACCGAAAAAATAAACAGGTCGGGTTTTGGTTTATTTCGGTTATTGAATTTATGCCGAATTGAACCGATTTTTGAGTTTCTCCGGCTAAAATCGGTTAAAGTCGGTTAGTTTCTACTAAAATTGGTTTAATTTTGGTATATTTTGATATATATATCGGATAACCGATCAGTTAATTGGGTCGGGTCGGGAACCGAACATAAATCCTAATCTCCCCGAATTGAACCGAATGCCAAACCGATTTGCACCGAAAACCGAAAAAATCGGTTTCTTTCGGGTAGGTACAATCGGGTCGGGTCAAAACCGCATGCCTAGTCGCTATGCCCTGATTATGATCATAGGCTTGTAATATAGAATTCTAAAGATAATCAATTTTCAGAAGCCAAATGAAAAGTTAAGGAACCTGGCTATTTGTGTCTGTGATATGTGAATGGGCTGTCAAATCTAGGTTTATATGTAACGGTTCAATTCCCACGATTTCTAATGATAAAATATGTGATAGAAAGGATGGCATGCCTTGCTATTAAAAGTGATGTTTCATACTTCACGGCTGGTGTCGACAATGGCTATTTGCTAATAAACTACTATTAAAAGAATATTATTGAGCTGGCATTTCCTCAATTGTCACGTAAAAGACAACAACAAAAAACACCAAAGCATTTTATTTTATATTCTTTTCCCTTAAAGAACTTTCTCTGTCAAAAAATTTATCGTATACACTACAGCTAACACACAATCGATAATATTTGAATTTGAGTACCAATTCTAAGCTAAAATTGTGTTTTTGGAAAATATCAACTATGATATTGAGTCTTATGGGTCGATTTCGTATACCTTTTTTTTACTTATCGTAATTGAAAATTTAATAGATTATTTGTTAGGAGTTACGACCCATAGGAAGCATTTACATAGGATAGTCTATATCATCGTTTGCTTTATGCCACTTTTTTGTTTACATTAGTTGCTTGGATAATTTCGCTCTTGTACACGTTGTTTTCACTTAATATCAAATTCTCACAATTTTTTGTTTGATTTTTTTTTATGTGGGGTCATGAGCAGCTTAGATATTTATACAATCACTTGGTGCATCATGCTATCGATTAGCTAAAGTCTGGCTTGGTACCAATTCATGTAAAAGTGAAAAAACAAAAAGACACTCTTGTTAAGTTGTTATCACAAGTGTTGGTACATTGCAAACTTCATAAACTTGTCCATCCTCGCCCAATGTTGGATTTCTGCTTAGTCCTCAAATCAATGATCGGATATCCACATTTGAGTACCATATATATATAATCATGTTATGAAATTATTTTATTGATTTTGATGTTAATACAATTTTCAAAAAAATATCTGATATAACTAACAAACTCTGGTTTCTCTTTTCTTTAATGTTTCATGGTTTGTTTATTGCTTTTACAGAAAATGAACCCAGAGAGTTTATTCCTGCAAATAATTAACGTTAGTTAAGTTACACATACCTATATGAATAGTGAATCTTCTGCAGTCGCATGTGTGACATTCAATTCCGCAACAAAGGTACAAAAGCCCACTTGCCCTTTTTATCTCCTTTGATCGACCCTGGATTTTGATGAACTAAATTCCAAAAAACATTTGCGTTTCACAAGTAATTTTCTTATAAAGCTCAGCCATTGACGCGATGACACGTGTAAATATGGAAATTGGACAAAACACTTTTTTACTTTTCCTGATGTTTGTGAATTTCATTGTCTCTAATTATGATTACAACGCAGCATTCTGACGGGTTGCTCCCTCTTACAGCTGTAGACATTTCTAAACAAGATAGATTCATGCTCAAGAAGAGCTTATTGAAAGAGATTTATAAAACTGAAAATGCAATAGCTCAATGAGCTTTATTGAAATGTAAAGTAAAGGAAAGGGAAAACTTTAGGTTGTCTTCAAGAACAAAATAGGTTTTGATTTGATTTCATAAATGGAAAGAGGAAGAGTTGCTCAATGTGGCAACTCTCTAGGTTAGAGACAATGATGTTCATTACACAACTTATATAGTAAACTATCTTGCTAGAGAACCCTAATTACATGGGCTAGTGGATTTCTCATGAGATACTTCTTGGGCTTCTTATGGACCCTCTAATAACAGCTAGACCACCACCATCTTTTCCTAAATAAAAAAAAAGAGAATACTTTATTTTTTCATTCTTTTAAAATATACTACTATAGTTTACATATCTTTTTCCTCTAGTTCATATACACACTAAAACAAGAAAAACATTGGCGAGAACAAATTAAAACAAGAAGAAAGAAACATCTCTACCCAATTTATATTCCTAATAAATGACTTGAAATGCCATAGCTTTTTAAAGGCTATGATTGGTCAAACCGATAACGGTTGACATTTTACGTTCTATGATTTCTTGATGAAACTGAAATAGACGATTTATATGGGTATTATCTAATCATACCTGCATACAATTGTAGAAAATGATGTTAAAAATATTCACATAACAATAATTTTGAACTTCATTCGCATCATCATTTTACTTTGAGATTCCAAAATGATACACTAAACTTAAACTCCTCTAATATCCTATATTTTTAGAGAGTTGATGAATTTTCTACCAAATTTTATATGAGATATTATAGCATTAAACAAAAAAGTACAATATAGTAGAAAATCTAGATACCATAGTTAAGATGTAATTAAAAAGGATAATTTTGTGTTAAATTAAAATGTTTTTCTTAATAAAAAACAGAAGGCATATATAAGCTGGAAATTAATATATCACACCCAACGAATCCTATGCGCGTGTGGAAACCACGATCCAATCACGAAGCTAAAATCTTCAGCTTCGTTGTATTATAAATTGTTAATCACGACCCTTATATTCCTATTATACCCCTTGACAGCGACACACTCTCTCTCTCCAACCAAACATATCTGGAAATCACAACCACGCGCATTTATAAGCGCGTGAGTATTCTCTTTTTCTCTTTTACTCACTGACAATAATAATCGTTGCAACTTTATCTGCTTATCAAATAAAGCAAAATGATAATAAAAAAAATCTGTACTCCCAAATACAGAGTGCCATTTCAACAGAAAATCGACACGTGTCCACTAGAGTTTCGTCTTCTGAGGGTAAAATTGTAAAATCACGTTGTCTCCTTCATCATCTCTCTTTTAAGAATTTCCAGAGCGAGAGAGTGAGAAAGAGAGAGAGGTGCTTTTTTGCATAGTCGTTCTCGTCGAGAGACCTATTTATACACGAAAAAGGAAGAGAGAAGAAGAAGAAGAGTGTTGAAAGAGAGATAGATATGGAGGATATACAGGAGGAAGATAGTGGTACGGACGAGGAGGTTCTGGGATCGAGCTTGACCATGGAGAAAGTGGCCGCAGCGAAGCAGTACATCGAGAATCACTACAGAGCTCAGAACAAGAACATTCAGGAGAGGAAAGAAAGGTACTAATCGCTTCTTCGTCTTCCTTTCACTAAGAGAGATTTGAGATTTGGAATTTTGTTTTGATTTGGAGACATTGTTTAGGGTAAAATTACTTGTTTGAGCTTTATTCTCTCTTAATCTTTCCCTGCAAATCGTTTAGTTTCTCTTTGATGATAAGTACAGTATGCTGGTTACTTCGTTGTCCTGCGAACGTTTTAGTCATTTCTGGCTATGGAAGAAAACTCTGGCTCAGTTTTTCTGTATTGGTGCTCAACTCCAACTTTTATGGCTGCTGACATCTCTCATCGAGATTAATTCATATTTTTGTAGTTAAGAATACATCCATGTCTGATTAATTGTTTAGCCTCAACATTTCTGTTCTAATAAGAAAGAATAACGAAGCTATTATAATTTTTGTACTACTCTATTATCACCATTGAAGCTGTGTGTTTTGTTGTTACTAACATTGTTTGATTTGTTATAGACGTTGGATCTTAGAAAGAAAGTTAGCTTCTTCTGGAGTGCCAAAAGAGGAGCAAATCAGCATGATTAAAGATCTGGAGAGAAAAGAGACAGAGTTTATGAGGCTTAAAAGGAACAAGATTAGTGTTGATGACTTTGAGCTTTTGACTATCATTGGAAGAGGTGCTTTTGGTGAGGTTTGTACAACAGAATACTACCTGTCCCTTTTATTCTTACTTATTCTTGCAGCTCGAGCATGTACAACTTAACCGAGACAGTTTTTCTGGGTCCTTTCTTAATGAGTATGCTACTTCTAATCTTAGAAATAACTTAATCTAACTTACAGGTTCGCTTATGTCGGGAGAAAAAGTCTGGAAATATTTATGCCATGAAGAAGTTAAAGAAATCTGAAATGGTCATGAGAGGACAGGTAAAATTCGTAAAAAACAATTCAAATGATGTGCCACAGTTAAACTGATTATTGGTTTATGGTTGTCTCTGAGTTTACCTACCTTTCTTTTTCTTCCAGTATAATGACTAAAATGAATGTACATTTTGCAGGTTGAGCATGTCAGAGCAGAGAGAAACCTGCTGGCTGAGGTTGCAAGCCATTATATTGTGAAGCTCTACTATTCATTTCAGGATGCCGAGTTTCTATATCTGATTATGGAATATCTCCCCGGTGGTGATATGATGACCTTGCTCATGAGGGAGGACACATTACGGGAAGATGTTGCCAGATTTTATATTGCTCAAAGTGTCCTGGCCATTGAATCCATACACAGATACAACTATATTCATAGGTGGCTTTTGGAAATTACCTAACTTGCATGCTTCTGGTGTTAACTGTGATATTTATATATAATTTGATTGACCTTTTGTCTTTTCACTTTTGCAGGGATATCAAACCTGATAACCTACTTTTGGACAAAGATGGGCACATGAAACTCTCGGATTTTGGGCTCTGTAAGCCTCTTGATTGTAGAAATTTACCTTCAATTCAGGAGAACAAGGCCACCGATGATGAAACTATGACAGAACCTATGGATGTTGATAGATGTTTTCCTGACACTGATAACAAGAGAAGCTGGCGCAGTCCCCAAGAACAACTTCAGCATTGGCAGATGAATCGCAGAAAACTAGTATGTTAATCTTTTTGTTGGAGTGTAAAATTCTTTTCTCTCCTTCTTTTGTAGCTGTATCTCCATTTCTCTGATTTCTGTATATACCAAATGTGACCGGAGCATGGAGATATACAAATCAAAATGGGAATAATGAAAACCAAACATGATATTCTTCATATTGTAGGAGAGCGGAGAACACTTTTTCAAACTTTCATCACCTGTATTGTCTGTTTATTAATTTGTGTGGCAAGTTGACGACAACTGATGATAGTACTCTCTGCTTGGTTTCTGATTGATTTCTCCTTTTTTGAAAGGCGTTTTCAACTGTGGGAACACCTGACTATATTGCTCCTGAAGTTTTGCTGAAGAAAGGATATGGCATGGAATGTGATTGGTTAGTCTTTGCTTGAAAGTTATCATTTTTAGAATGAACTATAACCATGATGCTTGGTAATTTCCTCTTTTTATATTGCTTTAGCTATTTAAATCTCTCTGTGCTAGGAACCATTTTCTACTAGTTGATAAAAGTCTTTAATTTGTCATTTCGCAATTGTACCATAGCCTCCCTTTGAAATCTTGTGTTGGTCTCTCAGGTGGTCATTAGGTGCAATTATGTACGAAATGCTCGTTGGGTATCCTCCTTTTTATGCTGATGACCCTATATCAACTTGCAGAAAGGTATTAAATCTTGTTGTTACTTTTACGATCCTAGTGAGTTTGCTCTGTGTAAAGTATCAAACAGTTGAGCAATTTGACTGGCGTCCTATTGAACTGAATTAGACTGTTTGTCTACAAAAGTTTTAGTGCACAAGGTAGGAGAGTGTTCAATTCTATGACCAAAATTTGGATTATAAGGGTGTCAAGTTATATGGAAAAGCCACAATTTGGCCAGTTTATGCGCGTCCGAGTTAGCAAAATGTTAAAATATTATGTTCGGTCTTTTCATACATATTTGACAACTATGCTTTGATTTGTGGGTAAAATTTCCATCATCAATTCCTTCCCGTATTTGTTCTTTGTTGATGCATGTAAGAAAACTAGAGATTTTGTTTATAAGATTCACTGATCATGTTCATGAAGTCTTAATTCCTTCTGCTAGATTGTCCATTGGAGAAATCATTTGAAATTTCCCGAGGATGCGAAGTTGTCATCCGAGGCAAAAGATCTTATCTGCAGGTTGCTGTGCAACGTTGACCATAGACTTGGCACTGGAGGAGGAGCCCAGCAAATCAAGGTAAGGATGTTCCATGAGAAGATTTAGTAGTACTTAAGATAACCTCTGTCATTTTTCTTTGTTAACTTATACCTTAAATTTGCATCAGGATCATCCTTGGTTCAAGGATGTTGTGTGGGAAAAGCTCTATGAAATGGAAGCTGCGTTCAAACCAGAAGTGAACGGCGAGCTAGATACACAAAATTTTATGAAGTTTGATGAAGTATGCCGTAAATTCTTCTTTTTAATTTATCATGCATTATTTAGAAAATGTTCTCTGGAAAAATAGACCTCCCTTATAATACTTTAAGATTTATCGTAAATTATACCAGTATCAAGGTCAACATATATTAGATATTCGTAAATTCATTTTAATGTGTCTGGTTCATATCTTGCTGTGAATTTTACTAGTTATCCTGCAGATAATATCCCTTAGTTTCTGATATGCCACTTGTGATGATGGTGATAGATACCTATCTGCCTTGTATTCTGTTGGTCAGTATTGCGCAGAAAATTCATATTGATAAAGGTGTCAACCTCAACCACTCATTGATCTAATTAGGATCTTAATTGGTGACAGAATAATAATTCAAGTGAATTTGAGTAATTTTTGTATCGTAGAGGAGGCTTACTGAACTTCTTGGTTTCATCTCAGGTGAATTCTCCTGCACCTGAAAGAACTAGATCGGGCCCCTCCAGGAAGGTTTGTGATTATTATTTGTGTATACATTACATTATCTAGCGCTTTTATTTGCAAGGATATGTAGTAATCACAAACTGTAGTAATGTTGCTACTGAACTGATAGATGGAAGTGCTCGATATGTATTATCGTCTGAGATGAAACCTTTTTTTAAAGATGTTTCACTTTTGAACGATCCATCATTTTTTTCATTGTGCAGATGCTTCTTGCTCCCAAGGATTTAAGTTTTGTTGGCTACACATACAAGAACTTTGACGCTGTAAAAGGATTGCGTCATTCACTTGGTACATTCACATGACCCTACTTATTATTAAATCATTTTCAACCTCGTACATTGACTCGTGAATTCTCCTAGTCAATTAGCAGTGCCTGATAATATGTTTAAGTAAACGAGATGCAAGAATTCATTGTTGATGAAGACATTAGGAAGAATATAATTGACCCTTTCTTTTCCCATTCTGTAGAGATGGCAAGAACTATGTCTCTAGATCGATCACCAGGTAACTTGTGTTTCAACATTGAAAACTTCCTTGCTTCGTTCATTTGCCTTTTTGCGTGTTCAGATCCATAAGCTTCTTTTACAGAAATATATACATCCTGATATTAGTTTTAAGTTCATGCTGTGTTTAGTCTATGTATACAACCTTATATCACTTTGCATTCAAAAAGTGAAAACTGATAAAATCAAAACTTTTATTGCAGCTGAGGCGATGCCTGTGGAGCTAATAAGCGGGGAAGCAGCAGAGGCACAGATGGTATCATCGATGGATGATCCAATGATAATTTGAAATAACGGAACAAAGATATAAAGTCTTCCTCAGGTTTGGGATCTTAAGGCCTTCTATAAAAAAAGAACTGTACAGCAAGCCCAGAAGTTAAAGAGGAAGAAGATCAAAATGGTTTGTGTGGGAGATTGATTAACAATGTTAGCCTTTCCTGATTATTCTGTGTATTAGAAGAAGAAGACAAGAGAAGGGAAAAAGAGATTTAGAGGGATTTGAGTAAAAATCTCAGTGTTATATAAAAGCTGCCCAGGTTGGCTGTAGTAATGTTGCCTTCTCTAGTGGCAGTTTTATTGCAACATTTTTACTTTTTACCTTTGTCTGTGTGTGTATCAACTTTTATTTCTAAATTTGAAGACCCACCGAGGAGTGAGGACTTAGATTGTATATTTGAGTTTTGTTGGGAGTCGATTTCTAACCAAACTTGGATACTTGAGTTTAATTCTTTGTTAGTAATGGTAGACTTTTGGGCTAGACAATAGGAAAAGGTCCACCCCAAAGTATACCCACTAATCAAATCTGATTGTTGAACTATTAAATTGAAAGAACCATTTTTTTCCCATTTTGTCTCTTTAGGTTGATTTTAAGACTAAAATCAAATTTAGTCTAGTACCACATTAGATAATAGATATGATGATATTTGTGAAGATAATGTTAAATTGAAAACTTGAGACCTATTCATGTATCTGAGGTTTTGATCCATAAACTGCACACAGTGCACACCTCTTTCGATGAGCATATTTGACAATTGAGTCCTCTTTTCGAACTTTTTTATTCATCAAATTCATTGCATAGTTTAAAAGTTCACTGATTACAATTTATACTTAAAATCTGATATTATTAGTAAACATTCCCTAGATAATAAAGTTTGCTCATTTTCCAAAATATGACTTTTGCACTTCTCACGGACTTCTTGGAACATTCAGCCTCTGTTAATATATATATATATATATATGCGTGCACATTAAGCTTCACATTAGCAACAATTACAACTTCACCAAACCCTGTCATATTCTAAATCAGAAATGTTTAAAACAACAATAGCTATAGACCAAAAACAAGTTGATGAATGCATACAAGCCCTGATGTCGAACTCCAAGAACCTTAAAAGGTTGATCGGTGTGGACACGTTATCATCTCGAACAGCACCAGGAATAACCTCAATCGCTGTCCTCCATCTCTGTGATGGAAACCAGAGCCTTATAGTCAGGCTTACTTCTTTCCATACAATACCAGAGTCTCTCTACAACTTCCTCAGCTTACCAGGTTTTACTTTTGTGGGTTTTGGAATAAATGATGCAATGTCTAGGCTCTGGAACGAGTACGGATTTGTGTGCAAGAACACCTTCGAGGCTCGCTCCTCCCTGTGGTGCAGTGATACGGATTCTTATGTGAATTTTGTGGTTAGGACTATGCATGTGCCACCAACTCAGTGTATCTCAGATATTTGGGATTGCAAAGGTAATCTCACGGAGGATTTAATCGACCTTACAGTCTCAAATGCCATAGCTGCTTTACGTATTGGAGACAAACTTCTTTATCCCATCGGTATTACTATGTGAGAAGCAGCGTAAAAGCTTCTTTTTACTTCTTTTCCTTTTCTCTGTTTTGGTGTTTTTCCTTGTTTCGAATTTCCTTTTCATCTAGGTGTTTTCCTTTAAACTTAGGGCTGCGGCTTTGCCCTCTCTTCTATTTAAGCTATGTACTTTGCTACTTTGAGAGGAGCTTTTGATTTATAATAAAAAACAGACGAATTCCTCAACTAAAGTCTCTGAATTCTCTCCCTTCTTCTTCTACAAGAAGGCTTGAATTCTTAGCAAACTAGTTTCGATTCGAGATCTTTGATACTCGAGTGCCTCTAGTTCTTATCCCCTACATTACTTGCGCTCTAGTATTCTTATTTCTTTCATCAAGATATCCAATTTATCCTCTTTTCTTTGTAATCTCGCCGCTTGGTTGATATGGTTAAGATCGTTACAAAAGATATAATTGTTACCAAAAAATGCGTTTTTGTTAGCCAAATTGGGGTATTGTAGATCAGGATGAACAGAAACCTGACATTTCTCAATAAGAAAAGCACTAAAATAATGTTTTCGTTTAAAATAAACACAATAATTAGTGGATATAAGAAGATAGCAAAAACACAATCAGACCTAGACGTTGAGCTAGTTACGCAAAATACAAATTCTTTTAAATAAGTCACTGTATCAGATTAAGTGAATATTTTTCATTACATCACGAATAGTTGTCAACTGCAGTTAAGGTATACTTTTATTGATCCACTATACAATGAAGGTATCCCACGTTAGTAGTCCACGAGTCGGAACGGACCTCGAAAGGCAAACTTTATTGATGGCAAATCCAAAAGTTTGAAAAGTGCTTTTGAAATTCGGTGTTGAGAAGAAGAAACAACAAATGTTTGCTTATAGAAAAAACAACAGATGCTTAGTTAATTCTGGAGTAGCGGAGTTTAAACTTTAGTTTGAAGAGAGCTGAGCAACGAGCTGCGTGAGATTATCTTCCTTCTTGATACTTTCCACCCAATTGGCGTTTATATGTACTCTTTCAATGCTCTGCTTCAAGGTTCTTGCCATCGAAGGCTTTGATCTTGTTGCAAAAAACTCCTCCACTTCTTTCGCTTTCTCAAACGACGCAAACTGAGACACAAAACATAAAGAGTCATCAATGGAGGCCAGCGAGAGGATCCATAGTTTTTTTTTTTTTTTTTATGTATATGTATAAAGGGGAGGAGGAACAAACCGGTGATACAACTGCACTTATGAAGCGCGTTATGAGAAATCCGGAGCCCCATGTGTTTCCTATATACTCCCACTTCTCTTGTAGCCATTTCCAAGCTACTTCACGTCCTTCCCAACTTACACCGGAAAGTCCATAAAGCGCATCTTGATTACGGACCTGGAAGAAAAAGAACCTCGCATCACATCAATTTTTTCAAGCGCAATGATATGATTATTTTACTAACTCTACAGAGTGGAATGGAAAGCAAAATCCATATAATATACCTCATCAGACAATACGAAGTTAAGAACATCTTGAACTATAGTGGGGTCTGGGCAAGATGCTAAAGAACCTGCAAAGTCACAAAGGAAACATTAGTACTTGAACCACAAATTTTTATTTATTTTATCCTCTGGTACGAGACCAAAGTTCGCAGTCAAGTTACCTAAGATTCGTGTTTTCTCTTGGCTCAGGTCAGTTTCCCTATAAACTCTCAGAAGAGACTCATAACCAGATTTGTCTGACTTGTTGGCTCTCTGCATTACAGCAACATAAGCAGCCTGCAAACACAAAACCCATACAGAAATTAATGTAAATGTTCACCATTTCAGTTTCAAAGCGTTATTCGGGTTATATGATAAGAAGCAAACCCTTCTAATGTCAGGAGGCAGAAGCGAAGTGTTCCTATCAGCCAAAAATGCATCAAATCTTCGAACTGCTTCCTTTAGTGTCTCATCATGCCCAAACACAGCAAGTGCAGTTAAGACTTCCCCTCTCAGCATAGCATCTAGATGGCTCTCGCCTTGTTTAGGGTCCCAACCAAGTTTCCTGTAAGAACAATCAACATTGTAATGACACTGGTTTATTTTTCGTTTGCCAAACAGAAAATAAAGTTATATACAATATTTTGATGTTGATAAGTCTAAATTCTGTAGATGGGTAAAACAGCTTACCCAGCAGCAAATTGGAAAACGCCAATGAAGAAATGTTTAATCCCAGACATCAGTGCTTGATCTGCATCTGCTCCAATCTTCACAACTTTGTAGCTTATCTGTATGGAAGAAGAGTAAGAGCCAGAAACAAAAGCATAATCATGGAACAGGGAAAATTAAAGACAGAAAGGGCAGACCCTTACAGCAATAAGATTTGACAGCACGGTATAGTCAAGTTCCTCCTTGTAAGCACTAATCAAAGTGAGCAAAGAGGCCAGAGATTGCTGACGCGCCATAGAAAGTGCAAAAGAATCATCCAAAATACCTGTGAAAGAAAAGTAGGACATTCATCTCCAAAGAAATTTAATTATGTCAGCCAGAAAACAAAATTATCCAAGGTTAAATTACCATATCTATCGATAGAAGTCAAGCTTTTACTCTCTGTTGCATTTCTGAGTCCAGCCGCAAGGCTGTCATCATATTTTACCCTATAGAATCCAGCCTGATCAACATTGATTTTTATCCAAGAACATGCCCCATTGTTTTTGTCGCTACCCTCGGCAATGGAGCAGCCCAATAATTCTTTTAAATCATACGCTCCAGATTTGGATTCCAACAAGAAGTTTTTGCGCTTTTCATATGAACCACAGCACAAAGTTACTGGCACAATCCACTGTCCTTCCCCAGGAGAACCACTTGACAGGAAACGAGACTGAAATTTTCAAATGGATTTCATTAGTCAATCATGCACAATATCATGATGAACCTCATTTAAAAGGGGTATAAAACTATAAATAGAACATCCAACAAGGGAAATAAGTCTAAGAACCTGCTCAAGTTCCAATTTTCCATCTTTTATTTTGGCTGAGACAACAGGATATCCTTTTTGCTTTGTCCAAGAACTCATAAGCTTGTTCACAGGTTCTCCGGATCCCGCTTCCAAAGCAGCCCATAAATCTTCTGTCTTCGCGTTTGAGTAAGCGTGATTTTTAATGTATGCAGCAAGAGACTTCTGCTCACCAAAAGCCATACAAGTAGGGTAAGAAGTTTTGGAGACATTAGAGAAACTGGAACTAAAAGCCAACATATTTACATGCATAATATAAAAGCTGCGATTCTTTTGTAACCGAAGAAATGGGCATGAGAGCGGAAACCTGAAAAACTTCAGCACCAAGATAGCTTTGTAGCATGCGGATGACAGATGCACCCTTTCTGTAGCTTATTGCATCAAATATTTCATCAATTTCAGCAGCATGATTAACCTCCACCTGAGGAAATTTTTGGACTTATGTCAAATAGGCAATAGGGTAACTCTGGGATTGATAGTGAAAATAAGGAAACTGACATTAAGCTGTCACGACACATATTGACAGCATTTTGGTTACCTCTATCGGGTGAGACTCCTCAAGCCCATCTAGCCTTAGACCCTCAGTAGATTCATCTAAAAACTGGGTCCAGATTTTCCATTCAGGGAACAAACTATCAGTGGCCAAGTAGCTGACCTGAAACAGATAAAGAGTAACAATATATTCACAACAAAACTCAAAATCATTGATAATACTAAGACCTAAGTTTGAAATGTACCCAAGTAGCAAAACCCTCATTCAGCCATAGATGAGTCCACCACTCCATCGTAACAAGATTGCCAAACCACTGGTGGGCCAGTTCATGAGCAACTACAGTGGCAACCTAGCAGCAGAAATTTAACTGCTTTAGATAATTGCACAAAAGAGCACAAGACAAAATCCTCTAGAGAATAAATGGACATGTTAACAGTACCCTCTGTTTGTTAGAAGCTGCTGAATGTTGCTCATCATAGAGAAGAGCTGTTTCACGGTATGTAACTAAACCATAATTCTCCATAGCTCCGGCAGCAAAATCTGGTATTGCAATCATATCCATTTTGGGAAGGGGATATGGCACAGCAAAGTACCTACATGAATGATTGGACTTATGCAATGAGATGATACAGACTATGATACAGCCAGTAAAGAAGCCCAGAAATATGCATGCACATAAAGTTTCAAATGTCAACGAAGGACCTACTCTTTGAACAGATCCAATGTCTTGGCACCAACATGCAATGCAAATTTCCCTTGGTCGGCTTTGCCCACTTGACAGTATACTCTGACTTTAATCCCTGAGCAAAAGAAGAAACTTGATTTAGAGCTTCTCGAATTGACTAGACGAGAGACAATAATGGATAAAATTAAGTTACCATCAGATGTATGATCTTCCACGTAGTCAAACAAACCAACAACAATTGCTACCAAATATGTAGACATAATTGGTGACTCTTGATAGGAGACAATCTTCAGATTCCCATTGACTTTCTCCTCCATGACTGGCATATTGGAGAGAGCCACCAAATCAGTTGGCACCTCTAATGTAATCTTGAAGGTAGCCTGTTGAACAATGTGTCAATATTGATAGATAAAGACGAAGAAAACAAAACGCCACTTTGATAATAAACTCATGCTGATTAAAAGAGGAGGGAAAGAGAAAGAACAAGTGGAAACCTTGCAAGCAGGTTCATCCCAGCATGGAAAGCATCTCCTTGCATCAGCTGGCTCAAACTGGGTAACTGCCATATTCTTCTTCTCACCGTTATGTTCATAGGTACTGCCACCAAGACAAATACAAGATCGTTCTAGAATTAATCTTGAGCTATGCAAATGTTCTAATTGTGAAAAAATAGAAACCTCAATGTTTCACCTTCTGTAGAATCCCTTCATTTTGTCATTTAGTACTCCATTGAACCCCAGTTCCAGAACTCCCACTCCATGGGGAAGAATCTCACCAAACTCAAGCACTAGAATCTCATCCTCCTCAAACAGGACAACTTTTGGAGGTGCAAGCGCCTGATTAACAAAAAGCAACAAAACATAAGAAGCAAAAACAAGCGAAATCGTTGCTGATTCCAGGTTTTGGATGGGTAAATGAAATTTAGTGCCATGAGAACTATTATGCTCAAATCTCCTATTTGTGAACATGTCATTCAATCCAATCCATGACAGTTTTCTAAAGTTGAGGATGTAATATTGTTTTTTCAGTCGAACAGAACAAATCTAGCTGAAACCTGATTTACCATTGGAATCAAAATAAAAAATCATAGATGATATCCAAATACTCAAATCATGAAAATAAATATGTCCAAGGCGCTAATTTGCTCAAAACCATACATCCAATCACATTACTAAAATCCGAAAACATATCAGCAGAAAGAAACGCGATAGAGACCTTAGAGGAGGAACGAGGAGTGAAGGAAACGGAGGCATCGTTGACGGAGAGATCAGCTGCGTTGAGAACGATGAAACGAGTATCGGCGACTATGTCAAGATCGATGGCTACAGTTCCGGCGAAGGTGCAGGCGATGAGATCGGGATTGAGGCGGAGATCGTAGCGCTTGGGAACAGCGAACTTGGGTAGACGAGGCTGACCTTTGAACTGATCCATTTTGTATAACTTGTTGATGAATTTTTGTTTCTTTCTCTTGGAGTCGGAGTCCTTTATATAAATTAAATTTGCAAGCAAGTGTTTTATGTTACGCCACGCGAGTGATTCGTTTGTAGGGGGACGCAACGTTAATAACATTTACAAAACAATTCAATTTCTAAATTTGATGTAAAGCTTATCTGAATAATATCACTATCAAATTCTGTGAGATTGGATTATCAATTAGAGCATCTCCAACGCCGAATATGACAAAATGGATTTTGACCTTGTAACATAAGGTCATAAACACTACTTGGTTTTGAAATTGGAAAGCGATCAAAGCAGAGGGGACACTAACTCACAGGGTCACCTTTATTTGGATATCAACATTCCAAGAGTCCGCCAACTTCACAATGAGCTTTGGTATCGACGGATCCATCCTCCTCTGACCAGCCTGTTGTAAGTTGTACAATATCTTTCTCTTCAGCTTCCTTGGATCTCCAAACCTCGCTATACCACTTCTTTCAAGCTGTTCCTGCAGCTGCAAATGTCGGAAAACAAAAAACCAGAGACAGATAAGAGTGTTAAGTCTGGATACAAACGAGAAAGATAATTTACCTCTCTAAATTATGTATAAATTATATACCTCTCTAATCCAATCTACACACATGTCGTAATAATTGTGATCCTCCAGAATCTGAGAGATGAATTTTATAATTTTGTGTGCAATCTTAATTGATAACAGACGGTCAAAAATGGGTCCCGTCTTCTTCATCAGCGAGATGATCAAGCTCTGGTCATTGGTGCCAAACACTTCTTCATAAGCAGATTCAATGTCACTAATACTCATCAACTCTATTTCCCGCCGATCTAGTTTATACCACACATATCTAACCGTTCCATATCCTCCATATCCTTCAGATTCCCCACATGTCCACCAATTTCCCATCTGCTCATTCTCATGTTGTTCTGATGACCTGGGTGATCTTCTTGGCTCGGCTTGTCCGTTTCTCCAAGCAGCACATACCACAGAGACAGAGAGAGAAAAAAAAAAAAAGCAATCGTCGAAAGTCATGTTCGCTACAAAAATAGTTCTCTTTATCGCCGTCGTGTCACTTCTCGGAACATTTTCATCTGCCGCCGTTGATACTTTCATCTACGGTGGTTGCTCACAAGCAAAGTACTTTCCGGGATCGCCTTACGAGTCAAACGTAAACTCGCTACTAACCTCATTCGTTAGCTCAGCTTCTCTCTACACATACAACAACTTCACCGTCAACGGAATCTCCGGCGACAGCTCCTCCGTCTACGGATTGTACCAGTGTCGCGGCGATCTCTCTTCCGGCTCAGGCGATTGCGCAAGATGCGTCGCGAGAGCCGTTAGCAGACTCGGGAGTCTCTGCGCCATGGCGTGCGGTGGCGCGTTGCAACTCGAAGGCTGTTTCGTTAAATATGACAACACGACGTTCCTCGGCGTGGAAGATAAGACGGTGGTGGTTCGACGGTGTGGACCACCGGTTGGTTATAACTCGGATGAGTTGAATCGTATAGACTCGGTGGTTGGTTATTTAGCGGCGAGTAGCGGTGGTTCATACAGAGTAGGAGTGTCAGGGAATTTACAAGGTGTGGCGCAGTGCACCGGAGATCTCAGTGCGACCGAGTGTCAAGACTGTTTGATGGAAGCGATCGGACGGCTGAGATCGGATTGCGGAGGAGCCGCATGGGGTGACGTGTACTTAGCTAAATGCTACGCGCGTTACTCTGCGCGTGGAGGACACTCTAGAGCCAACGGCTACGGTAATGTCTTCTTTGCTCCGTTGCTTTTGTTTCTCTTAAGGTTTTTTATTTGATTTTATAGTACTAGATTTTGTATCCGCGCGTTGCGCGGGGTTTTAATTTAATTTCTCTTCTATTAATATAAATTTTTGAGTATATCAGTATAATTTAAAAGATAAATATTTGAGTATAAATATAATAATTCAAATTTTAAAAGATAAATCTATATAAACATTAAACTTATTTTACGAAGCGATATACAACATATATATTGTCGACGAAAATGTTTCCTTGACAAATAAATAGTTTGGTATATATCACGTGCTAACAAATATCACTTAAGAAATTTGCGGGAAGAATAAATGGTATCGACGACCATCTCATGATTCTTTATCTCTAAAAGAGTTTCTTTCTTATTCTTTTTTTTTTTTTTGAATTGAAGTTTTATCTTATTCATATTCTATGAAAACATTTCTTTAAAAGTTTCGATGTTAATTATCGATTGTTGACCTAATTGTATATATTATTTATGATTAAATGTTGATACTAACATAAGGTTCATTCCATATAAAATGTGAATATACTGAGTTTCATGAACATTATTTAGTGGAAAAGTAAATCTATAATACCATGTTGCTAGAACAACTTTAGCGAGCTTGTTTTACCTATAGAAGAAAGTGCATCGTGCCATAATAGAATTCTCGACTAAGTCATCAATGTACCTATCTTATCTCACTTTCGATTATTACATGGCCAAACGGTTAAGCCTAACTTTGAATCTAATAATCTGTTTAATATGTATGTCTTGTATTTTTCAAAGAACTCATTCGTTTCATACAATGAATGAGATCTCAAATATTTTACCTTAGTCATTGCATTATCTTTATAAGTTTTATAAAATTATTTTCACACTTTAACTACCAATTCTTTTGTCATATTCTATGACGCACTCGTTGCCTCTCGACACCTACTTTCTTTTCACCTTCTATTGACTCACATATAATATATATTGGACTTTGAATTGATTCTCAAGACATGTCATAATTATTTTCTCCTTAATTACTATCTTTCAATACTCAATTTTTTGGGTTAAACGCATTTGATTCCGTTGATGAAATATCAAACTTGTTTTTCTTTTTGATCATGTTATAAAGTTGTAGTTCCACTTGAGAATATTCTACACAAATTACATATCACTTTTTTAACGGCTTACATATCATTTTTGTATATTTTGTAAAACTCATGAATAATGTGATCATTGATTATTTTTCTTAAAAGATAGATGATAATATTTTGTTTTAATGTGTTAATGAGTTTTATAATGGAACTAAAATTTTAAATGCATGGTGGAATAAAACTAAATTAATGGAATTCTATATGTAAAACTTAACAAGAAAATAAAATTTAAAGTGAATCATTAGTTTCTAAGAACAATATATTACATATTTTTATTTATTATTAGATTTTTACTTAAAGAAAAATAAAACATTACTAAACTCAACTTAAATTTATAATTTAAGATAATGATATTGTAAGAGTCACACTTTATCTTGTAAAATTATAAAAAAAATTTGGAAATTTTAAAACCTTATGTGATCCATCTTTAGAAAAATAAATAATCAATGATCACATTATTCATGAGTTCTACCACAAAATATATATAAAAAATGATATGTAAGCCGTTAGAAAAAAAGAGATATGTAATTTGCATAGCATATTCTTAAGTGGAACTACAACTTTATAACATGATTAAAAAGAAAAAGAAGTTTGTATTTCATCAATGGAATCAAATGCTTTTAATCCAAAAAATTTGAGTATTGAAAGATAGTATTTAAGGAGAAAATAGTTATAATATGTCTTGAAAATCAATTCACAGTCCAATATATATTATATGTGAGTCAATCGAAAGTGAAAAGAAAGTAGATGTGGAGAGGCAACGAGTGCATCATAGAAGATGACGAAAGATTTGGTTGTTAAAAGTGTTTGAAAATAAATATCTAGAACATAGAAAGATGCACATGACTAAGGTAAAATCTTTGAGATCTCATCCATTGTGTGAAACGAATGGGTTCTTAGAAAATACATGACATACATTATTAAACAAATTATTAGATTCAAAGTTGGGCTTAACCGTTTGGCCAAGTAATCATGGAAAGTAAGATAAGATAGGCACATTGATGACTTAGTCGAGAATTTTCTTATGGTACGCTGCATTAGCTTTGATGGGTAAAACAAGCTCGCTAAACCTGATCTAACAGCATAGTATTATAGATGTACCATTACACTGAATAATGTTCATGAAACTCAGTATATTCGCATTTTATATGGAATGATATTATGTTCATATCAACATTTAATCATAAATAAAATCTACAATTAGGTTAACAATCGATAATTAATGTCAAAACTTTTAAAAAAATGTCTTTAGGGAATATGAATAAGAAATAAACTCTTTTAGAGATAAAGGATCATTAGATGGTCGTCGATACGGTTTATTCTTCCCGTGAATTTTTTAATTGATCTTTGTAACCACGTGATATATATCAAACTATTTATTTGTCAAAGAAACATTATCGTCGACAATATATATATATATATATACATATGTTGTATATCACTTCGTAAAATACGTTTAGTATTTATATAGATTTATCTTTTAAATTTTGAATTATTATATTTATGCTCAAATATTATATTTTAAATTTTAATGGTTATATTTTATGCTCAAAAATTTATATTAAAAGAATAGATTTTAAATTAAAATCTCGCGCAACGCGCAGGCACAAATCTTGTACAAATCTTGTAAAAATAATCACTTAAGCAACATGGCTTGTCTCTCGTGTAGCTCCATCAGGTTGTGAGCCTCTGTCTCCTGGAGCTCGGCCATTATACTTACCAGTAGGATAGTTAGCAACATTATTATCATTTTTGCCAGATCCAGCTGTGAGATTACCCTTTCGACCTGATGATATCGAAAGATCTGTTGCCTTGCCCTCTACAGCCACCGTACTATCATGTGAGACACCAACAAACTCTTGGAGCAGGTACATAAAATAATTCTGTTTTCTCTCTAGCTCCAACAGCTGCTTCTGGACGGCTAGCCAGTGTCCTCTATTACTAGAGGAGGAGCCTTCAGATACAGAATGGCTTTTTACTAGTCTTTGGAAATATGCTGTGTTACTTGAGGCAGGTGCTTTGTTCTTCAATATTACTACTGCTTCTGTATCAGCAAGGCCTCCTTTTTCTTTAGTAGGAGAGTCTGGTGAGAGTGTGGAACCATCGGATGACTCCTTTTTCATTAGATGAGCAAGATCAGACCTTTGTTTCCCATTCTTCTCTGATCCAAGAAGATCACCAGATGCAATCTTTGAATCATCTGAGGCACCATCAACACATTTTCCGGAAATGTTTTTCCATAACTGCAGCGCCTCAGTCACACTTTCCCTAACAGCTTTTATCTGTCCAAGAAAAAGAAAAAAGAAAAAAAAAAAGAGTTGATCATTAAGCTGTCGTGAGAAGATCACTACATCTATCTAACTGATACCCTTCTTATAGTTCATATGGGCCATGTCACAGAACAACATAAAACAACGCTCACTAGAGGAAGAAAAGTGGTAGATGACTGAAAAATCATACAGATATGCAAATGATATTATGATGTTTCAAGTTTACTTAACAACAGGGCCACTTGAGAGATTAAACAGAAAAAAGAAACACTAGTAAAAAATGATATGTATTCAAACTGTACAGGGTGATAGTGAAAATGGCTTATGTTAGCTAGTTAAACCTAAGATTACTAAAGAGAAAGAGGGTGTTATAGCTACCTTTTCATAGACACGGTTCTCAAGCACGGCAAGGGTGAAATCTGTTTTGTCGTAAATCAAAGAGCTGGAATGTGATGCCAATGCAGTCAACGTATCAGCCGCAGCCTTTCGTGTTTCCCAACATGTACTTGCAAGACAAGCATGGATGCGTTCTAGCAGAGAATCCAAGCTCTGAGGCGCAATGGCTCCCACCTGAACAAGATTGTTTGCTCTTTACTTGTCTTTTTCAAAGAGAAGTTTAACCAATGAAACTACTAGCAATGTCACTAGAACTTGTAAGGCCAAATCAAAACAGTGATAAACTTGTGCAAGCAACACAACCACGTACAAGAAAACATATTCTTCCTATTGACCACAATAACAAGATATTACATCGATTAAAGCTTCCAATAATTTTTCCAAACCAATTGACGACACAAGCACAAGAAAAACGTGACCAAGGAGATCGAAAAGGGCGCAAACCTGAGACAGGCTTGAAACAACAAGCAAAAGGGAAGCCTCAGCCAAGAAACAAGGATTGCTCAGAAGCTCGCAGATTCTAGGGCAAAGCTTTTGGAAAGAAGAAATTGGAGGAGTGGCCGCTGATTGCACCATCTTAGCCATACACATTGCAGCTCCAGATTGTACCCATTTTCTCCTCTCTCTCATTGCCTCGAACAATGGCTCAACAAACAGTGCCACCACAGCATCATCACTATTGAGATAAATCCTTGACAAGGCGCCAATCGTATCCACACAAGCATCCCTAACTCCGGTATCGGTGGAGGAGTCCTTCAATCGTTTTACTATATCAGCGATGGTTCTAGTGAGGAGGAGGTGGTGGCACTCCTTCTTCACGGAACACAAATCGTAGAGACAATTGAGAAACATTGAAGAAATCGCTAAGGTTTTTCGAGAGAGTCTGATAGTCTTCTCGAGATGAAGATGATTTACAAATTTGAATTGTATAGTTTCCTTTTTTTTTCGTTTTTTTTAATGTTCAGAAAATACTAATTTCCTTTTTCTTTTCTTTGGTCAACGAGATTAATTTCTTTTAACTTTTCTTTCTTGCCTAGGGTTTTCGTCTTGTGAAAACGACGTCATTTGGATCTTCCCACTCTCCTCTGTTTGGTTGGTGGGTTAATCGACCGACTTCTTCCGAAGCTTCGTCGGAGTGCTCACAATCTCGGGGAATCTGAGGTTTTACGGGATATATAATAATTCCAACATCTTTTTTTTTTCCCCGTTATAATCAATCGAATTTGGTCTCTACCCGTTGCGATCAAATCAGGGTAAATTTCAATTCTGTTTTCTTCTGAGATCTGAAATTCTGTTATCCTTGAAACTTGTTGAATCTTTGCATTGTCTGAGTTTCATTTTTGATTCATCTCTCTATTTGATCCTTTCTGCAACTTTGGTTATGTTCATTTCTATCTTAGAGGATCAAAAATGAATCTTTTAGTTGTCTTTTGGTTATGTTCGATTAGATTTCTCTGTTTGTGATGAATTCTGCTGAAGCTTGTTGTGTTAGATACTTATTGTCACTGTTTACATTTTTATCCTTTTCTCAAGAGTGATATAGTTTTTTTTTTCTTTCTGAATTATAGATAGATGGATTTTCAGAGTTGCTAAGCTGAGAGAGAGTATTAGTGATTGCGAAGATGGGCTTATTGAAGAAAAAAGATTCAACTTCAGCTCGCTCCTCTACTTCTCCCTGCGCCGATTTGCGAAACGCTTACCACAATTGCTTCAACAAGTGAGTTTCGTTTCTCCTTTGAGCTAGTGTTTCTTCATTGCTGGGTTTAAGGGTTTAGCTTTGGTGGTCTTTTGATCTATTAAGGTTTGGAGCATTTGGTATTCGACTTAGAATTTGATGGCATTGTTGTATTTCTTTTTCCTTGAAAATTCTTCCCTTTGTATGAAAAACATTTGGTTGGTGTATTTATCTATCTGTCCAAAACGCTAAGATTTGCATCCTCTTTCTTGATTTCTGTCTGCAGATGGTACTCGGAGAAGTTTGTTAAAGGGCAATGGCATAAAGAAGAGTGTGTTGCCGAGTGGAAAAAGTACAGAGACTGTCTCTCGGTAATTCACTCTGCTTCTCTTCTTCAGTTCTATTCATGTTTCCTGTGATCTTAATCAAATAATAAGCTTCTCATTCTGTGTTTAATTTTCGACTTTCATTTATTTGAACAGGAGAATTTAGATGGTAAGCTTCTCACTCGCATTTTGGAAGTAGATGGTGAGCTGAATCCAACAAAGCAAGCTGCTGATTCAAAAGAATCTAGTTCATGATACTTGATTCCCATGTTTTTTTGTCGATAACATTGTCACTTTAAAGAAGATTGAACAACTCTTTTAGCAGGAAACCATAAAATCATAGAATACAAAGTAGAATGAGATTGTTGTATTCTTTATTCAAAACTGGAAGAAAATAAAGAAATCATCATTTCTTCTTGAAGAGGAAGTGTGCAACCATCCACTCTTCTCCATTGTTGTACCCGAAAAGCTCAGCAACCGCGATGAAGAAGGTTCTCCAGTAAACCATCCACTTCACTGCTTCTTCTTTCCCATAAGTCATTTCCATTATCCTTTTTATTGCAACTATCTCCTTATCCATTCTTTTGAGCCACTCTTCACTGCAAAAAGTTGTATAATTATAAAGTAACAAACATTACAAGATTATTATCATCTTCTCTCGCTTTTTACAACAAATCTTCCGATTTTTTACCTTGTCTTTGCATAATGCGTCCCGTTTACAAGCCAATGATCCACAATCGAGACATTTTCCTGAACAAACAACATATTGATATATTTGGATTGATGAAAATCTACTGAATCATTCACAAGTTATAATATGTATATTACTTGGAAATATAGGAGAAGATCTGCTGATGGCATTGTTCCTCCGCTGAAGAAGTGTCTTGTGATCCAGTCATCGTCATTCACATCCTATAGTTAATCAACACAATCCCAAGATTTCATTATTGCCAAGAAAACATGGTGAAGAAACTAATTAAACAAGAAAGCTATCTCCATACCTCAAAGTGGTAAGCAAATGTCTTATGGCAGAAATAGTGAACAAACAGAAGACTATCTTCCTTCATCCAGTTACCTATCTTCTTCAGTAGCTCTCCATAGTTTTTCATGTGCTAATCACAATCCCAAATAGAAAAGTCAAAGCTAAGAAATAACCTCTGATCTTTGACAGGCAAAAATATAATGAAATAGAGTAATTCAAAAAACCAATCCAAACCTCGAACATTTCGATGGAGAATACTCGATCATATGTCCCTTCATGCTCAAAAGTGCTAATATCCGCAACAATAATTTCGACATTCTCAAGCCCGAGTTTCCTACAAATATGACATGTAAAAGAAACCATTTTAGATTATTAAGTTCCACTTAAACTAGCTAGAACTTGATGAAGCTTAAGATGTAATTATGAGAAACTTAATTACCGGCATTTCTCATCGATAAATGCTTTCTGTGTTTTGGAGTTGCAGATACCGGTTAACTTGCATTTGCCATACTTGCGGGCAATGTACAAAGACAAAGATCCCCAGCCACATCCGACATCAAGAACACTTTGTCCATCTTCCACTTTAGCTCTTTCACAATAAAGAGCCAAAATTGCTTCCTCTGCATCTTCTAAGCTACTTGAATCGTTTGAGAAGTAACAAGAGCTGTATTTCATATTTCTTCCAAGAACAAGTTCGAAGAAAGCTGTTGGTAATTCATAGTGTTGAGTCTTTGGCTTCTCGGTATTGATAGCTATAGGCATCTTCTTTATAGCTGAAGTATACATCATTCACAGGAAACTTTTTAACATTTTGCAAATATCTATTATGTGACAAACTGAAATGTTCTATTTTCCCAAATGCATATGTTTTTTTCTTTTTTCTTTTTCTAAGTACATGTAAGTAAACGCAAACACAAAAATTGAGTTTGAAACAATGTATGCCCATATTTGATTGGAGAAGAAATTTGCTCTTCTTCTGTGGACAATTCATAAGTCAGGAAGCAAAATCTATCATGAACAAAACAGTCATATAATAAAAGACCTTGAATTAGTCTTATAAGCTTATATTCCGGAGATCCAATTAACAAAAATAAAACTGACATGTAAATTTATTTATTATTATACAAATAAAAAAAGTAAAAGAAATTTTGTGTTCGCGGATCTCTCAACAACAATATCTAAACTAAAAACTAAAAAGATAAACCTTTTTGTTTGACATTTCTTTTTTACTCAAGAAAATTAATTATTGTGAGGCGCTAAAGCCGTCATGTTAGTTGTTTACAGACGAAAACCCCACAAGCTAAAGGACGTGTTACAACTTGCAACACACACCAGATTGTTTAAAATTCGTCATAATAGTCACTCAATAACACCAAATCAAAATTAACAATCACTCAATAACATCAAAGCACAACACTAGTTCTGTATAATAGCTTTTGTAAACTCTAGTCTAGAATAAAATAAATCAAATCTAAATGCTGAAAAGAAAAAGAAGGAGAAAATGAACAAAAAAGAGCAATTATATATGTCACTTACAGTCAACAAAACGGAGGAGATCGGAGAGTTGCATCTCCGCCGTGGGTTTGTAACCGGAACGGAGACGACCGGCCAGAAGCAGACGTGTGAGCCGCCTAATGACGAGATCTGGCAACAGATTCTTCTCCAACAACGTCAAACCCGCCTTCACTGATGCGCCATAAGCTACATCAATAATCTTCTCCATCTCTCTCTCTCTCTCTCAAGCCTTCCTTTTTTCTGTCTCTTGAGTTTTTTTTTTTTTTTCCTAACAGGTACGATCTTAATAAGTGTAACGTTAAGCATATAAATAGACACGGACGTAAATTTAATAGAAAAAAATCATACTCATGGTTTTATTTCTTAATTCAACCCATTACGGATCGTTAGTTACGTGTATTACCTTATTCTTTATTTGACTTCCATGTGAACTAATTTTAAACAATTTAAGATTCCAAAAAACATATATCGCTGTTAATTATTAAAAAAAAGCGTACATTTACTTATTCTATCTTTATATTTTATACCATATAATTTTAACAATAAAACTTTTAACAAAACCTTATCTTATCTTATCTTTTTGCAGTGTCCGTGCTTAAAATCAGATATCACCATTTTGCTAAGCCAAAAAAAGTTGGATCAAGGCCGGTTTACGACTTTGATGGGCCTTCAAGAATTTTTGTTTTTGGTTTTTGGGGCCTTATAATGTTTTTTAGTGAATAAGCAAACTCGTTATCGTTTATTCACAATCTATATCATTTTTGTACAACTTTTAGTATTTGATAATTTGATATAAAGTTATAAACTCAAGGCCTTGCATTATTATTCTACTAAATCGGTAGTATACCGACCAGAATATAGATTAATTACTTTTATATCTTTGTTGGTCCAATTGTAATTAATTAAAACCAACTCTTAAGTTTTCTAAAATTTAATTCCGGATGGCAACTACTGTACACAGTACTAGTTCTTATTCTAATCAACAATCATTAGTCAATTACCAAAACTTTCTTTGTTAATACTTTCCATGCAGCAATCACATTATTCAGGTGTAATTTTATATTTTGGACAGGCCTAGTGTTTATCTATTAAGGCTCAAATTTGGTACCAAGTCAATTTTTATTTCTATTCTACTTAAATTTCGTTGTACAATCCCATCATCAATTTTTGTTATTTTATTATCCAAATATAGAAAATACATTATTCCATTAAAAAGTTCAATTTAGGTTGTTACAACTTTAATAAGGTTATGATAAACTCATATGTCTTGCACTGTAAAATGAATACTGGATTACTATAAAGGAACCAAGAATTTAAAAATCTTACCTACTTTAAATTAAATCCAAGGGAGATGACTTAAACTTATACAACCAATAATCCCCTTAGTGATTATAAGCCTACCACAATGCTTTCTATGTTTAAATGCAGAATACAAGCTCCTCACTGCTGCTCCTGCAGGGCATAAACCGTCCTATCAACCTCACCCCTTAGTGTATCTTTCTATGATCTCAGAGTTCTTAATGAAGAGATGCTCAGGGACCAGCTTGGTGAGTTTGAAAGGCGATTCTAGCACCAAAGGGATGAGGAAACTTACAAAACTCTTTGCGTCAAGAGGAGAAAGAGTTTGCTCATAGAGTTGATCAGCCAATATGGCTATGCCTAAGATCATATAATCACCCTTTGCTTCTTCATTCTACTTGTGAAGCTTCACTATCCAAAGAATCCACTTGTTTACTCTCTCTTTTCCTTGTCACCTGTCAAATCAGAAGGAATAATCTGTTTAGAAACTAGAACCTAAGAATGCAGAAAACTTTGTATAGAGTCATACCAACTTGTTAGGGAAATTTTGAGCATTAGTGAACTTTGAGGGAGCAGAATAATGAGCCTTCTTTTGTAGAATCTCAGAGAGGCGCCGCTCGTTTTTCTCTTGCCTAAGTAGATACCTCAAGGAAACTGATTCTTGCTCAAGCTTTGACACCGTGATTTCCAGTATCGCTAAGCTATCCAAAAGCTCTTGTGCCTGTAAATTTCTATAATGTTTTAGAAGGAACTCAATAACTAAAACAACAAAGAAGATATATGTCGGAGAAAGGATTGAGTACCTTATCAGGAAGTTCACAAGGCGAATCCATAAATGGCGAACTAGAATGCTCAACTGCGCTAGTTAGAGCTAACCGTAAGTTAATCTCCTCTTGTAATTGCTGCTGCAATCTCTTAATCTGTATCACCCAAAATATCATTAACCATTATTACCATTAGCAGCAGTAGTACATGAAGAGAATTAAGAATGAAACACAAGAATATCAAACTTGTAAATGTGACTTAGTTGTATAAGAAAGACTTGTAAAATGTGATAAACAAAGAGCAGAAAATGAATATGGTAATATGGGATCTGACAGAGTGACTTACATCTTGTTCAAGCTCACATTTGTACCATAGTTTGGTCTTTCCATCAAATCTACTACTAGTTTGATCAAGCATCTTGCTTTCCTGCTTCCAAAACAAAAATCCAATTTCAAAACCTTTGGTGTGACCCTAAACCCCTAAAAACCCTAGATTTACTAAGTAGATTCCAAGAAATCAGATAATAACGAAAGGCATCAGATATAGAGAGAGGGAGAAAGAGGTACATTACATCAAGATCAGGAAAAAACAAAGAGCCATCACCAGAAGAGTAAGATCTTCTCGAGAATGTACCAGTCTTCTTCAAATACCTCCGGATCGAGCTTCCCCTGCAACAGACAACATCAGCAAACCAAAAAAAAAAAAAAAAAAACAAATCGGGAGCAATGAGTAAGATTTAGGGAGAGAGAGTACCAATTGATGGGAAGACGAAAAGTGGTATTTCCGAAGCTGCGATCGGTGCTGGGAGAAGAAGAAGAGGAAGCTAAGTTTTGATCTTCATGAAGAGCTTCGGCTTTGATACAGAGCATTGTTCTTCACGGAGAGGAGAAGACTCTGTGAAGAAAGGTTCCAACTTTGAGGTTTTCGTTTTTTAATGAAGACAGATGAGTTTGGTTGGGTTCTCACTGCTCACACTTCACTCCCCTTTCCTTTTTTTGGTCTCTCGCTTTTATGATTTTGTAACAAAACAAAATTAATTTATATATAGGAAAAAGCTGAAAAGGGAAACCAAAGAATTTATTCGTGTCTCACACAATTTGACTCGCCTACTCAGTTTCATAATTTCATTTTTTTCTCTTTTTTTTCATAATTTTATTTACATTTTACACACTCTCTCTCTCTCTCTCTCTTTTTTTGGTCAAAAGTTTTTCTCTTTGGCTAATAATTTTACGTTTCCATAAAAAAATTCGGACCCTCTAAATCAATGTTTCATGGGTTTTGGAGAAGTCAATGTTTCATGTGTACGGTACACATGTATAAAAATGATGACGCAGATAAACACACACAGTGGAATATCTAACTTTAACTTCTTTTGAATCGGATTCAAAAGAAAGAGACCTGATTGCAACATTTGAGTCACACTCACATCACATAGATAAAAAGATTCCAATTAAAAAAAAGAACCAATGGTACACATCAAAGAGCGAACCATATATGGTTTAGTAAATTTGATAAAACCGGATCAACCAATCGAACCAGCTTCAAGAGAATTTGGGACCGACTTAAAGATTGTCGCCGTTCAATTGGTAGAGGCCACGGCGTAATCGTAGGGGGACGACGACGAAGACGAACATATTCTTCTTTACTGTGTCTAATTAAAATTTAAAACAAGTCCCCACCAATGACCAAAGTGTTCCAATGCATGATTATTACGTTGGAGCCTCTTCCTCTTTAGATTTTGCTTTCTCAATTTATTATTTTTCGTTTTAGGGTTTGATGATTTTGTAATGTGAGAAAAGGTTTCGTTATGTTAAAGAGGCACTCTAACGCCATTCTTCTCTTCAGAATCGCAAGCTTCGATTCACATAATAAAACCCTTATGTCTTCCTTTACCGATCCCCTTTTTCTCCGATCGCTTCACACTCCTCGATCCATCGCCAACACATTTCATGGAGATTTCGTTCATAGACTCAATCCCATTCAAATTTACCACAACAACAGCAACAAGTGTCGCTTTAATGGTTTGTTCAAGGTTAAAGGTGGAAAGGGAAAGCCCAATGGATTCACCTTGACAAGTTGTTTTGATTCTCACAAGAAACCTGATCAAAAGGCTCGAGCTTTAACTCAACATCGCCGCCTTCTCCATGATCTCGGATCTGGGCCTAGTGCCGGAACCACCGACCTTGCCGATGGCCGTGGTGCATATCTGCCTACGAGGTTTCAAGGAAATGATAAGATTGTTGTGGCTGTTGACATAGATGAGGGTATGTTCCCATTTGTTCTTATAGTGTGATGTTTACATGTTTGAAATGTCTTTGGGAGATATCGTTTTATATGTTATGTTGACTTATTAAAACTGCTTAATGGGTTCTAGAAAAGCTTTGAGTCAAAGAGTAATATAAATCATTAGCTGACAAGTAGTTAAATGTTCTGGATGGTATGTAGAGCTTATGCAACTCGGAAGATCCCTGATTCACTATTTTTGGTTAGAGTTAAAAATGTGTGCTGATTCGAATCTGCCTAACCATTCAATTGGACTGCCAATTTCACCCCAGGAACTATGTTGAACTGTGTCTTAAAATGATTTCTGTGAATCTTTTCATGTGATGTGTTTTGAATTTTGTTTCCAACTCTAATCTAAGTATTGTCTTGGTTAGATGGCTGACGCAAATGTTTAACATTTTTTTTTTTTTGCCAATACCTCTATTCTTTTGCTTTCTTTGATTGAGATCATATTTTCTTTTGCTCTTTTTGTTTACGCAGTTCTTGGAAACTTTGTCTCGGCCCTTAACAGATTCATTGCAGACCGCTATTTGTCGAACCATTCAGTCTCAGAATACCATGTCTATGAGTTCTTCAAGGTATGAATTCAAAGCTTCTTCTTCAACATACATGAGAAACAAATTGTGCCTCTTCTTGCTCAACATGGAGGAATCCCCTTTTTCTTTTAGCTGCTGGATTGTTTTATTTTCTACTTTTGGACCTCACTTGCTAGGTTGAATGATTGAAATATTGAGTTAGCTTGGAATAACCCCTCTAGAGATAAGTTTGTATGCTAGGTTGACAATATTTAGTTGCTATCTTTCGCTTATGATAAGGAATGTTGTTCTCTGCCTCACTTATATAGCGCATTACACTGCCTGACACGTGTCTGTTTACCTTCTATGTAAAAGTATTTGAAACCCCATTGCTTTCAGAAATTTGAGTTGGTGAGGAAGTTTTTGTAAAGGTCCGCTACAATTTTTCTGTTACACTGATGTTTTCAAGCTATCACCAAAACATAGTAAACTCAGGAGCTCCTCTTAATATCAGAGTTTTGCGTTGCCTGTTACAGTACAGATCTAACTTTGCTGGCTTCCCATCACAGATTTCTTGTTTATGATTTGCCCTCAAACTTGTGTCTTTTTTTTTCTGTGGCAGATATGGAACTGCTCTCGCAACGAAGGTATTTTCCCTGGCTTACTCGCAGCTATGCATTAATTTAGGGACCAGCTGCTCTAAAGAATTTTGTGTGTTGGCAATTTTTGGTGGATAAAATGAGACCTAGTGTGCTATGTTTAAACTTTCTTGTTGTGCAGCCGACTTACGTGTTCATGAATTCTTTAAGACATCATATTTCAAGAAAGGGATCCATCCTCTTCCAGGTGCCCATAAGACTCTTCACAAGCTATCAAAATATTGTGACATGTCAGTTGTGACGTAAGTGGCATGTTGTGTGATCTTCTCTTTGGTGAACGTTTCAAATTTCCAGTTAGTCCTAAAAATCAGTATCTGAGTGGTTTTGATATCATTAAATAGGTCCCGGCAGAATGCGATAAAGGAGCACACACTTGAGTGGATCGAGATACATTTCCCAGGACTATTCAAACAAATTCATTTTGGAAACCATTTTGCTCTTCATGGAGAGTCTAGACCAAAGTCTGAAATCTGCAGGTGCATACAAAATCAACTGATGAATCTGGACACATTGGCAATCTTTCTACTTGAAAACTAACAAAACACCATTTTCATTTGATTTGATGGGCTAATCCAAGAATTGTAACTGCAGATCATTTGGAGCAGAGATATTGATTGACGATAACCCGAGATATGCCGAGGAATGTGCTAACATCGGAATGAAGGTTCTCCTCTTTGACTATGAAAATTCATACCCTTGGTCTAAGACAGAGTCTGTGGATAGGCATCCTTTGGTGACTAGAGTTCATAACTGGGAAGAGGTGGAGCAGCAGATTCTCTCATTGGCAGTGTCAAAATGTTGAAATAGATTCTGCAACAACAACTGTTATTTTGCCAGTGCAGAATTATAGTATTAATGTTTGAAATGATACTGTGAAAACTTGATGGGGAAATAAGTAGCAAACAGAGATGGAATTAGCTTTAATTGTCTCTTCTTAGCATCATTTTTTTTTTTTGTTAATTTAGTTTGGTTTCAATATTTCAGATACATTTGATCTGATGTAAATAAATTAAATAAAAGTATAATTTTAAATCTTTCATTTTGGATTTTGGTGTTCGAATCAGTTATTTTCATAGGGAAGAATAATTAGTTACTTTCATATTTTGTTGGTTTAATTTGGATCGATTAGTTACTAAGATTTCTAATTTGATATAATCTGTAGAAATTTTTTAATTTACAGATGTTAAATTTAAGTCGTATAGATACTAGATTACCAGGAAAGTGACCAAGAGAGATTAGTGTTTGCATAATACCATACTCAAGTAACTCAACGCATGTAAAAGTCAAAAAGAAGCAAATAAAAGCAGAAGATAAATCATAAAAAAGAGATAAATCTCGTTTATTTAAAGATAATGATTGTTCATAGGAGCATAAACAAACAAGTGTTTATGTTTTTAAGTAGTAATTAAAACAATTTTTTCACTTATTTGCCTTGTCTTTGGCATGGAGATTGTCAAAGTAAGCCTTAGTGTTGGCCTCAAAAGCATCTCTAGGGATATTAGCAGAACCACCAGAACCGGGAGCAACCATATTCCCAGGACCAGAAGCAGTGCCACTGCTTGAAGTACTGCTGCTCTGAGCCATCGAACTAGGTTTTGCGCTAACATCTTTCTTGTCCATTTTCACGTTTCAACTCTTGACAATGTGAGCTTGTTTGGTAAGGGTTTAAGACGAGATTTTTTTTGTTTGGTAGTGAGAATGAATGCGGTGGAGAGGTGGGAGAATTTATAGATGGAATTGTTCAAATTAGTCAAATTAACACTTCCCAAGATTATCACCATTTTTTACTAAATTATATCGTGGAAAGCAATTGTAGTTAATTGCAAGGGAAATTTTTAATTGGAAAAGGGCAAGTGACTGTCTTGGAAAGCTACTTGGAATAATTCTTGTAAATTGAATTTAACGTATTTCATTACCGAGAATGCTCTAGTACCACATGAAAAGAAAAAACAAGATAAATTTCTCATTTATTCAAATTATGATCTTTATAGGAGAAACATTACATAGTATTATAGTAGCATGCATAAACAAAGAAAATGCTTAAGATTCTAAACTCGAAAGTATTACACTTTTCACTTATTTGTCTTGTCCTTGGCGTGAAAGTTGTCAAAATAAGCCTTGGAGTCCACTTAGAGATACCTACAAAATGATTGTCTCAATTAAAACCATTTACAAGAAGCTTAGACAAATCTCAAAAACGTATCAATCCTTGGTCAGGAAACTCGATGGAGATGGGATCCATATTATCTTAATTCCTAATAGCTTAAGTCATATGATTTGAAATAGTTATATATACTTTCTTGTACTATTAGAGCTTGTCCTTAAATAACTCGTCGTAGAAGACCCTCTGTTTAATTACGTATTAAAAATACTATGTAAGTATTAAAAATATCTCTAATTTATTTATTTTCTCTTGTTTTCTAATCTCACTGACCTTAACTTCATCAAAAGCCACCAATATGTTGTATATTCTCTGGTTGGAAACCCCGTTGGTGATATTAGTTTGTTCGTCTCTGCAGTTAAAGATGAAAACATAGTTTAGAGAAGAAGAGACTTAATCATTTCATGTAACGTGCATGAAATAACGGTAGAAGCAGAACATACTCTGGATATGAATTCCTCATACGTGGAATATATATACTCATACAAAGATGTCAACTCTCCCCTATAGCTTATGCAAGCCCTCTTTAGATGTGCTGGTAGATCTGAAACTTCAGTCATTGAAGCCCAACTTCCGACAAATTCTGAAAGAATATCTCCAAAATGCTGGGATGCCTTCTCCATGACACAAGAACTCTAAATCAGTACTTAAGGCTTTTAACTGTAGAATCAGTCCAAATACTAAAACTGTAATCTTCTTACCTCTTTTGCAAATTCTGTTGGTAGAATTTCGATGGCCATACATATTACTCCATCACCATCCATGTCATCATAGTATGAATCGTTCGAGGGATTAAACCTAAAGATAGTAATTAGCTCGAGGAGTTTCGTCATATAGTAACCGTAGAAGACTGAAAAGAATGCTCTTTCAAAGTATATATTACCTAAAGAAAGGGGAATCGATTAAAGTAGCTCGGTTAACAAATTCAATGGAGCCACCGATATCACAAGTTATATCACATATTCCCACTAGTGGACATCTTGTTTTTGTTAAATCTTGAAGCTGTTTGGTGCTCAGAAGACGGGGAAACTTCTTCTCCCAGTACATACAGTTTACTGCATGGAAAGTGATCATAGTTAACCAAAAATGACTTTACAGCTAAACTCATCTACTTTAAAGGTAAAAAACAGAGATCTGGATCGACCAAGAACAGACGTATACGGGAATATCTTTTCGTGGAACACTGGATTGTAGTGTTCCGGGTGTGCATAATAGTCAGCCTGCACATAAAAAAAAATTTGAAGAGTTAATTTCTGTTCTACTTTAATGTAGTGAAACAAAAGTCACAGATATGGAACTAAATTGTTAAGTGTTACTTTGTCGAACGACTTTGATGGATTCTTGTGTTCAACCATGTCTTGGCTTGTAATGATACAACCATACACTTGATAGACTCGCTTTGTTGATTTTCCATCTTGGCTAATTCTTTTGTCCTGCGCAAAAATATACATTTCATCGATAGAAACTTCTCACAAAACATATAAACAGATTCACCGGAATTTAATTTGAAATGTCAATACCCTAAAAATGAATAAAATAACTTACTTTTACAAATAATTCAGGAAGGTTGCTTGGTTCAACAAAAGTGTGAGGAAGAAGCTTGAAAATTTCTTGCGCCCCAAGAGAAGCTGCCGATGAGGAAAGTTTATGAAATGAAACATCTGCAGGCTGAGAGTTTCCGTAGGATTTAAGAAACTTGCAGTGGAAATAAAGAATTTACCATTTCCTGTTCCGGTGAAGACAAATACAAGAGGGCAGATTCCTAACGGCAGTCCTTGGCTTGCAATTTCTTCACCTACAGAAATCACAGCGGCTTTTGCTGCAGCCAAGGAGGAATACATATAGGATAACCCGAGCGAGAGGAAAGGCGTTGAGTATCCTAGACTTAGATATCCTGCATCAAACATGGAAAATTACATTCATCAATCCAAGAACTTGTGATTCCAATTCATCTTGATCAACACAGAATCATTCAACAAGAGCTTACTCAGTCCAAGTCCGTGTAAGATGTCAATAAGACCAGCTCTGCCTGCATATATACCAAACGCCAATAATCGTTTCCCATGATCCCCAACGATGAGCTCATAATCACACAAAGTCACTCTCTCAGAAAGAATCTGCAAATGAATACCCCTTGTTCAACATTCCTCAGTATCTTAAATAGGACTAAAAGGATGAATGAAAAATGTCTTCTTACTTTATCCAACAAAGGCATGTTTTCTTTCTGTGCCTTATGAGCATGAGAAAAGAAAGCATAAGCTCTCTCTGGAAGAATCATTTCTAGCTGCAAACAGAATCAACCCCCAAGAAAAACTCTTAATCTCATAAACTGATATATAAAAAGAAAAAAAATGTTCTCTTTTTTAATGCAAATTCCCAAACCTCAGGTTGTTTGATACCGAGTATAAGCCCACAATCAGACAAATCATCAGAAATTTCACATCCGACATCTTCATACAAGGCATCATGATGGATACGCTTAGCAGATGGCTGAACCACAATGCGGGAGATGCCGGTTCTGTCTTTGCCACCTTGTAAAAGGCGAGCGCAATGCGACGGTGTCAAGGGGGTTCGTCTCTCCCATTTGTTCACTGTTTCAGCTAGAATCCCAACAACTCCATTCCCCAACTTGTTCTCCTCACCGCCACTTGGATTCATCTTTCATGTAAAGCTTGTAATCTCACACTCCCTGGAATGATTCATTTTGACTTTTGGAGGTCGATTTAGCAAAATTCAAAACCTATTCTCCACTTAATATACCACAAGATTAACTACAATTCAAGTTTGAGCAGGCCCAAAATAGAAAGGTTTCCATAATTTTGACTGAGTTTGAAGGCAATAGAGGTTACTTCACCAACAAGATTGTTCTCGGCGTTTTACCAAAAAAGGAAAGATTGTTCTGAGCAAAAAAATACAACGGAAGAGGGAGAAAGAGAGCTTACCGATAGAGAAACTAAAATGATTTGTGAGATGGATTTTTCTCTTGCTCCGGGAATATGACACGACATTGATATTACTTACTACAAAGTACAACCTAATATACTCAAAATTCTAATCATTATCATATTTATATACTGATATTCTTGTTATTTTACACATATTTAACATGTGGTCACTAAAACATACCGACACATCAATTCTGCATTTGTCATATATTCGACCAAAGAAAATTGAAATATCTCCCTTTCATTTTCAGCCTTCTTTGTCTTCACGCTCCTATTCATTTTCTTTCCGAGCACGTTAATTATTATTTTTTTGGGGTCAAATTTGTTATTTTTATCTTCTTAAAAGTCAGAAAACTATTCTATATTATCTTTATCATGATTTGGCCGACAAAAGAAATATATATATATTATCTTTATCATGTCATTAGAAAAAAAGAATTAGTTTTGTCATTATATTATATTATCTTTACATGCATGATGCATCTACTTTCAATTATTTAGGCTTTTCTTTTTTTGTCAACAACGATTTATGTTAATAAATAGATCTGTAGACCAAATGTAAGTGTTAGTCTCGCGGACCAAATTTAGGTGTTGTATATGGACCAAATTAGATCGTGGGCCAAACTAATGTTTCTGAATTTTGTTTAGACCATTTAACTATATGCAAATACAAAAATAAGAGTATTTTCGTGACGAACAACAATCTCAAAACTCAAAAGTTGTCTTTCAAAAATTTTGTTTTAGAAATGATATTTTTCTTTTTTACTTTTTGTGGTAAAGATAAAGGCTAAAATTCCCCATCTAAACAAGAATACTAATTTAGTCACTTTTTAACACTTTGTATTCACATACATACACATGAGCACTTTAAAATGTACACGAGTTCTTCTGTACATATAATTATATAAACACATTTAGATACTCGTAACTCTTAAGGACTGAGGCATATCTTCTTCCTTCTTCTTTTTTCTGGTCTAATGTCTTTGTCTTCTTCAGCTTAGTCTCCAAGTTATAGAGAAACAATATACAGAGTTTTTGATCATTCTGTCTTCTCCATAAGCTTTATACCATATGCTTGCAATATATCCAAAGCTGTATGTATCACACCACATATCCCAAAATACAACAAATTAAGATCATCCTCTTCATCTGCAACACACATCATTACTTTTGTTATTTTAGTTTGTTTTCAATATTTCAGAATACATTTGATCTGATGTAAATAAATTAAATAAAAGTAAAATTTTAAATCTTTCATTTTGGTGTTCGAGTCAGTTATTTTCATAGGGAAGAACGATTAGTTATTTCATAGGGAAGAATAGTCAGTTATGTTCATATTTTATTGGTTCAATTTGGATCGATAGTTACTAAGAAATTTCAAATTTGATATAATCTCTAGAAAACGTTTAATTTACAGATATTCAAATTAAGTCGTATGGAAAGTGAGCAAGAGAGATAAGTGTTTGCTTAATACCAAACTCAAGAAATTCAACGCATGTAAAAGTAAAAAAGAAGCAAATAAAAGCAGAAGATAAATCATTAAAGAGAGATAAACCTCGTTTATTTAAGGATAATGATTCTTCATAGGAGCATAAACAAACAAGTGTTTATGTTTTTAAGTAGTAGTATTAAAACACTTTTTTCATTTATTTGCCTTGTCTTTGGCATGGAGATTGTCAAAGTAAGCCTTAGAGTTGGCCTCAAAAGCATCTCTAGGGATGTGAGCAGAGCCACCCGAACCGGGCGCAACCATATTCCCAGGACCAGGAGCAGTGCCACTGCTTGAAGTACAGCTGCTCTGAGCTACCGAACTAGCTTTTGCGTTAACATCTTTCTTGTCCATTTTTACGTTTCAACTCTTGACAATGTGAGCTTGTTTAGTATGAGTTTAAGACGAGATTTTTTTTGTTTGGTAGTGAGAATGAATGCGGTGGAGAGGTGGGAGAATTTATAGATGAGAATTGTTCAAATTAGTCAAATTAACACTTCCCAAGATTATCACCATTTTTTACTAAATTATATCGTGAAAAGCAATTGTAGTTAATTGCAAGGGAAATTTTTAATTGGAAAAGGGCAAGTGACTGTCTTGGAAAGCTACTTGGAATAATTCTTGTAAATTGAATTTATCGTATTTCATTACAGAGAATGCTCTAGTGCCTCATGAAAAGAAAAACATAATTTTTTCATTTATTTAAATTATGATCTTTATAGGAGAATCATTACATAGTATTATAGTAGCATGCATAAACATAGAAGATGCTTAAGATTCTAAACTATTACACTTTTCACTTATTTGTCTTGTCCTTGGAGTGAAAGTTGTCAAAATAAGCCTTGGATTCCACTTAGAGATACCTACAAAATGATTGTCTCGATTAAAACCATTACAAGAAGCTTAGACAAATCTCAAAAACGTATCATCCTTGGTCAGGATACTTGATGGAGAGCGTATTATCTTAATTCCTAATAGCTTAAGTCATATGATTTGAAATTCCTAGAGCTTAATTCCTAGAGCTTGCATGTCCTTAAATAAGTCATCGTAGGAGACCCTCTGTTTACGTTATCCACTACTTTTTACTATATACAAAAATATCTCTAATTTATTTATTTTCACTTGTTTTCTAATCTCACTGACCTTAACTTCATCAAAACCCACCAATATGTTGTATGTTCTCTGGTTGGATACCCCGTTGGCGATATTAGTTTGTTTCTCTCTGACCAATAAACTGAATAAGAGTATTTTCGTGATGAACAAGAATCTCATAACTCAAAAGTCGTCTTTCAAAAATGTTGTTTTAGAAATGATATTTTTCTTTCTTACTTTTTGTGGTAAAGATGCGGCTAAAATTCCCAGCTAAAAAAGAATACTAATTTTCACCAGTTTTATTTATTCACTTTTTAACAGTATGTGCACATACAAACATACACATGATCACTTACTACACATACATTGAGATATTGTGGACACGAGTTCTTCTGTACATATAACATATACATATAAACACATTAGATACTCGTAACTCAAGGATTGAGACTTATCTTCTTCCTTCTTCTTTTTTTTGGTCTAATGTCTTTGTCTTCTTCAGCTTAGTCTCCAAGTTATAGAGAAACAATATACAGAGTTCTTGATCATTCTGTCTTCTCCATCAGCTTTATACCATATGCTTGCAATATATCCAAAGCTGTACGTATCACCACATATCCCAAAACACAACAAATCAACATCATCATCGTCTTCATCTGCAACACACATCATTACTTTTGAAGCGGAATTCAAATGTACCTGGCAAATAGACCTCTGGTTCGAGAGGCCTTAAGACTCCTCTTGTCTTGATCTTGTCTTCAATTAACAGCTGCAACACACAACATCAGAAACATACGCTTAAAAATTTCAACTTAGAGAAATAAAGACAGGAAAAAGTGGTGATCAGTGTCTGAGTAAGGACCAGAGCTCCAATGGCTGCAGGGATCCCAACAGTCTTGGCCATAGCGGTCGTTGTTTGTCCGTTCTTGATGTCCCCGAATTCCAAAAGGGTCGCACTGTGCTTCTCTATACGTTTGCTTTCAGGGAATTCCACTTCTACTTCGTGATGCAGAAGAACCATGTCCTGAAAACATAATGCAAACGATTGTCCAAATCTGATGTTAGAGTAAGTACCATCAAATGCAAGTGAGAGAAGAAAACTACTGCTTTCACATCAAACAGAGACCTGCTCATTTCCGGAATAAGCTAGTTTCTCTTCCATTAGGTAGCAAGTTGCATCAAATACGCTTTTACACAGTGATGGAATCTCCCTCTCTTCGTTGAACCCCAAGAATCTAAGACACCACAAAATAATCGAGTTTAAGTGTTTCGTAGAAGATTTGGTATCACATAACAGCATTCAGATTATCTTCATGGAGAAGCTTACACAATTGTTTTGGCAGCTTTGGCTGCAGTCTCCTTGGAATATCCAAGCTTGATAATTCTCTTGCTTATCTCTTCTTCTCCCGCTAGAGGCTCTGACTCATTGTCTGCATCCTTTTTTAGAATGTTACTTAAAAGAGCACCAAACGTAATCCTCTTTCCAGTGGAGAGTACTTGATTTGCTTCATTGTCAAAGAATCCAAGTTTCGAAAGTGTTGCCATTATCATACTAAACCCTGTACAAGCCAAAAGAAAACAAGTGTTAAGCCTTCAGATGTCGAGAAGTGAATTGTGAGTTGTGATTATGGTACTCATGCCTTCATATCTGAGGGTTCCACGAAATATCGTTGTTGCTTCACCCTCGATGCCATAATGGTCCCCGTAAACCAAGGAGTTACGATTTGGAAGACACTCCAACGCAAAAGCTGGAAGATTAGGTACTCGGAATCTTGTGGCTGAATCATACAGATTCTCCCCTGAGATTTACACATTGCTCGGTTAAACAAAAATGATGTGTAGTGAAGCTAAACTACTCCGACCTCTCCTGCATATAGACATATTTTGTCTGTTATACCATCAACATGTACTATGTCGCCGTTGCTTTTATATTTGGCGGGGTTTTGGCCAGCTCGAATTGCTCCAGCAGGATTCCAGCTGAAAATATCGAGATGTAATTGAGTAAGCGAGATTCTGAAATGATGTCTAAATGAGGAAACAAAGGAAAATATGTTAATGGCGTAAAGGACTAATGTACCTAAATTTATATGCTAATGGATTATTTGCTGCAGCAGGAGAGGGAAGCCCTCCACAATATGAGGTAAAAGACTTCACTTTCCCCATTTTGATATGAGCCTCGTTGATCATTTTCATCGCCATCATGTGATCTGAAAGGTTCATTGTAGGATCACCTTCTCAGTTATCCAGGAAATATTTTGAAGATAAATGCACTAAAGGTAAATCAAATCTTAAGAGATACTATGTTGTGAGATATCATACCGATTCCAGGATCCAGTCCCATTTCGCCTAAAATCGTTATCCCAGCACTCTTAGCCTTGTCATGTAACATGGACGTTTCATCATCAACATAGCTAGCAGTGACGAGATGCTTCTTCAGCTGAGTGAATCACAAAGAAGAAGCAGAGGCATTTAGGATCCGGAAACTACTGAAAGAATGTGCTATGCAGAGGTCTATATTGAATTAATATTCGCAAATTTTATAACTTCCCTCGGGAAAACTCATTTAATGTTAGAAGTCTACCTCAATGCATGTCTTTGCTACAACAGCGTGACAACTTGCAGGTAATAAACTTAGGACAACATCAACCTGCGTGCAATGGAAAAAATATGAGATAATGGATTTAGACAGTGGAGTTAGGAGTAAAGGTATCTAAGAACAAAGAAGTTCGGAAAATACCTGAGAAACATACTTTAGGAGGCTTTCACTATCAGACACATCAAGCTGAACTGCTTCTACATCTGAAATACCTTCAACCGTCTGCGGCAAATTTGATCGTTAGTAAAACTTGAAAAGATTGATAGTTCAGTTCATTGTATACACTGAATTCCTAAGATGAAGCTCAAAAGCTTCTCATACCTCTTTGGCATCCTTAAGATACAGAGATGCGACAATCACATGAACATCTGTCTGTTCTTCAGAGTCTGCTCCGAAATAAGTTTTGTACCATTGCTGTGACGAAATGGTTCTGACTGAAGCAAGGAGCTCAGCAGCCGGGCGACACACACGTCCAGCACCAAGAATCAAAACACCTGATTTCTTTGTCATTTCAGGCTTCTCTTTTACTTCATTTTCTTGCTGGACCTTTCCAATCTTCAGTGAGATCTTATTGGCTTCTCTACGTGGAGATATATAATCTTCATTTGGATTAGCTAATCGAGTTAATGAATCAATGATTTGATCCAATACTCTCTTATCATCCGCACCAACCTACCAAGATAATGAAAGATTCTTTAACAAGTGGGTATAGGTTAAAGTGGGACCACAATGTTTTGGCTTGTAGTTTGTTTACTTGTTCTAAAACCTTACGAGACTTAGTGAAAAAGACATTGAACCTAAACCTGACATTAAGAACTCTTGACAGGTGTTCGATGTTAATGATTAGGTTTTGTCCAAAAAGAAACTTACTTCAAGTTCTGAGTACGATTCAGCATCGGCGCTCTGCCCCAGTTCACATTTAGCCAAATGAAATGAGCCACCTGCTGCTTCGATCATATCAAGAGCTTCGTTTATTAGAAACTTATCAAATAGGTGTCCGCTTAGAGATACCTACAAATAATTTGTATCAATCAAATTCATTACAAGATGCTGAGACAGATCTCGAAAAAGTATCAATCTTTGGTCAAAATTTTTGATTAGAGATATGAATATCTCGTGAAGCATTAGTCTTAGAATATTTACTATCTTAATTCATTTGCTCAAGTCATATGATTTTCAATAGTTATATTTACTTTCTTTCAAAACTCACCAATATGTTGTATGTCCTCTGGCTGGAAACCCCGTTGGCAATATTATCTTGTGCCTCTCTGTAGTTAAAGTTGGTATAGGTGAAAAAATAGTTTAGAGAAGAGACATAATCATTTCGTATAATGTGTATGAGGGTAGAAGCAGAACATACTCTGGATTTGACTTCCTCATACGTGGAATATACTCATACAAAGATGTCAACTCTCCCCTATAGCTTATGCAAGCCCTCTTCAGGTGTGCTGGTAGATCTGCAATTTCAGTCATCGAAGCCAAACTACCGACAAATTCTGAAAGAATATCTCCAAAATGCTGGGATGCCTTTTTCAGGACACAAGAACTCCAAATCAGTATACTAGGTTTCTAACTGTAGAATCAGTCCAAATACTAATACTGTAATCTTCTTACCTCTTTTGCAAATTCTGTGGGTAAAATGTCGACGGCCATGCATAGTACGCCATCCCCATCCATGTCATCGTAGTATGAATTGTTCAAGGGATTAAACCTAAAGATAGTTTTTAGCTTGACGAGTTTCATCATAGTAAACGTAGATGACTGAAAAGAAAGCTCTTCCTAAGTATATATTACCTAAAGAAAGGGGAATCGATTAAAGTAGCTCGATTAACAAATTCAATGGAGCCACCGATGTCACAAGTTATATCACATATCCCCACTAGTGGGCGTCCTTTTGTTGTTAAATCTTGAAGCTGTTTGATGCTCAGAAGACGGGGAAACCTCTTCTCCCAGTACATACAGTTTACTGCACAGTAAGTCATAGTTACACACTGGAGTTAGCCATGGTGAAGTAGTGGATAGATGAGTTACTTATATGTAAACTCTTGAACTTTAAAGTTAAAACAGTGATCAGGATCTACCAAGAACAGACGTATACGGCGATATCTTTTCGTGGAAAACTGGATTGTACTGTTCCGGGTGTGCATAATAGTCGGCCTGAACATCAGAAGCTTGAAGAGTTAATAGGTGTTCTGCTTTAATGTAGTGAAACAAAAGTCACAGCCTTGGAGCTAAGAAGTTAAGTGTTACTTTGTCGAACGACTTTGATGGATCTTTGTGTTCAACCATGTCTTGGCTGGTAATGATACAACCATATACTTGATAGACTCGCTTTGTTGATTTCCCATTTTGGCTAATTCCTTTTTCCTGTGAGAAATATACATTTCATCAGTAGAATCTTCTCACAAAACATATAAACAGATTCCCAGAATTTTCAAAACCCTGAAAACAAATAAAAAGCAAAGCATGATTTACTTTTACAAATAATTCAGGAAGTTTGCTTGGTTCAACAAAAGTGTGAGGAAGAAGCTTGAAAATTTCTTGTGCCCCGAGAGAAACTGCGGATGAGAAAATTAATGAGATGAGACATCTGCAGGCTGAGAGGTGCCATAGGATTTAAAGAACTTGCAGTAGAACTAAATAAGTTACCATTTCCTGTTCCGGTGAAGACAAATACAAGAGGGCAGATTCCTAAAGGCAGCCCCTGGCTTGCAATTTCTTCACCTACAGAAATTACAGCGGCTTTTGCAGCAGCCAATGAGGAATACATATACGATGAACCGAGCGAAAGGAAAGGCGTTGAGTATCCTAGACTTAGATATCCTGCATCAAACATGGAAAATTACATCTCATCTTGATCTGCACAGAAACATGTATTGCTCATCAGAAGAATAACATGAGCTTACGCTGTCCAAGTCCATGTAAGAAGTCAACAAGACCAGCTCTGCCTGCATATTTACCAAACGCCAATAATCGTTTCCCATGATCCCCAACGATGAGCTCATAATCACACAAAGTCACTCTCTCAGAAAGAATCTGCAATTGAATACCCCTTTTTCAACATTCCTCAGTATCTTAAATAGGACTAAACGGAAGAATATTAATGGAAAGTGTCATACTTTATCCAACAAAGGCATGTTTTCTTTCTGTGCCTTATGAGTATGTGAAAAGAAAGCATAAGCTCTCTCTGGAAGAATCATTTCTAGCTGCAAACAGAATCAACCCCCAAGAAAAACTCTTAATCTCATAAACTGATATATAAAAAGAAAAAAAATGTTCTCTTTTTTAATGCAAATTCCCAAACCTCAGGTTGTTTGATACCGAGTATAAGCCCACAATCAGACAAATCATCAGAAATTTCACATCCAACATCTTCATACAAGGCATCATGATGGATACGCTTAGCAGATGGCTGAACCACAATGCGGGAAATGCCGGTTCTGTCTTTTCCACCGTGTAAAAGGCGAGCGCAATGCGACGGTGTCAAGGGCGTTCGTCTCTCCCATTTGTTCACTGTTTCAGCTAGAATCCCAACAACTCCATTCCCCAACTTCTTCTCCTCACCGCCACTTGACTTCATCTTTCATGTAAAGCATATAAACAAGCCCTATCTTACACTCCCTGTAATAGATTCACAAACATTTCATATTTCGAGTTTCATCAATCAAACATCAAAAACACAAACTTTAATGTGAAACTGTTGAAATCGAACAAATTGGGAACAGAAAATTAAACGATTTTTTCTTGAGCTCTATAGAGAACAAAATTGGGAGCAGAAAATTAAAATCTAGAGCGATTAATTGAAAACACAAATCAAAACAGAGCAGAGAAGAAGAGAGAAACGCAAATCAAACCATTATTATTCCCAAAGAAAAAAAAGAGGGCAGTGATTGGGCTAAAGCTCTCTCCAAGTTTTGATTCCTCGTGATGGAAAATTATGGAAGAAGAAATCAAAACGTACCCTATGAGTTTGATCATGCAATGCCTGTGAGCTGGTTTGTCAAAGAATACAAAGCCTTTTTCTGTTTTGTTTTTTTAAGGTGTTAGTTTTAGGCGCAGTAACAATTTTGTTTCAGGTCTTTTTATAAGCTAAATTACGTATATGATTAATCTATTGTGAGGCGTCTTAGCGAAAGATTATATTTTGAATTTAAAATATAATATTTTTATTTTAATGTATGATGTGACAATAAATCATTTTTAATAAAACACAACAAAAAAAAAAATTATAGACGATACTCTTAATAGGATCTGCAATTTTTTGTGTAACACTAACATGTTGTTATTTTTTGTATTGAGTGTTTACAAATTAAATATCCACAATTAAAACAGTATGAACAAACTAATTAAGGTGTTTGGATAACTAGTTTTAGTTATAACTTAATTTTGGCTATAAGTACGCATTAATCCTGAAGCTAATGCGGCTTTCACATAATGGATATGCTCCGAAACTATGTAATGCTATATAGAGACATAAGACATTAATAAAGTTTGTATATACACACGAGTATAACGTGAGCCAGAGCCAATGTTGTAAAAATAGTATAAACTTTCTTTAAGAAAAGGACTAATCTATAAAAGTCATTGTTATTGATTATAGTATAATGCAATAGACGATAATGATGAAATCAAACTAAGCAATGGAAATAGTTATTTATACTATTTAAAGAAAGGAACAAACGTCGTGTTTACGTGGATGGATACTGGATAGGACCGATGGAGGATCCATCCAATCGAAAATGTTGTTGTATTACGTGTATTATTATAAGAGAAAGAGACATAGATGTGTGAAGACGTTACTCACGTAGCTACTATATCCTCGAATCGATGACGACGCTTACCACTTTCCGTGTTCTCTACGTCTTTCTTTTCTTAGTTTTTAACATAATCAACTCTTTAATATATTGGGTTATGTATGATGATTTCATGAATAAAAAAAGCTTATGAGAGATGAAGAATTTACTAAAATATTCCAAGTATATTGCAGAGGTTGGGCTTGAGTTGTTGTCTTAATATGGCCCAAGTTCCTTTGCATTGTTCTCATTCTTCTTTGGGTTACACAAATGCCAAGTTTCTTCAATTTAGGAACGCACAAGCTGACTTCAAAATCAATGTGTACGAGCAATGAGTATGGCCAAAATAGCAACAGGGGATGCATGGGCCAAGGTGGGCAGACATACGATTCAACCTCGACAAGTGTTCTTCTTATGACATATCTATGGGCCTTGCCCAATAAACTATTTCAAGGAAACAATTTGAAAGAGAAACTTGAACATTGTTTTGGTATCAGTTTCATCGATATTGCTGCAGCTTAGATTTCGTTGACGGCTTTTCTTTTGATTATTTTATCAGGTTTTATTTAGTTCCCTTTTAAAAGTTTTATTAAATAGACATAGTTAATTGGAGATGGCCTGGGAACAAGTTCTGGGCATTGACTTTGCAATGGCACAAAAGTCGATGCGAGAAGAGATTCCTCAACGAGGCTACAAAGTAACAGTGGTCCTATCCTTTTGCTTTTTACACCCATCTTTTTTTTCATACATTTTTTCCTCACAAATGAAGAACTTTTCTTCTTTCTTTTTTCTGCAATTTTTTTACGTTGCATATATATTGTGTGAATCTGAAACTCTCTAATGAAACTTTTCTGTAATATCAGTTGTTTACATAATTTTACCATGTAATTTTTTGTGATAAATGAAAGATCCAACACTATACGATGGAATCACTTTTATTTGTCTACACGAGTTGAATAAACATTTGCTAATTTCGGATAAATATAATGTGCATCTGAAACATAATGTTGGATTTAGAAACTTCACTTTCAAAGTGAGATTTTTCATAAACTCAAATAACCATAGAACAATAGCATATGCATGACATGACCACAAAAGTGCTTGATTTGAAAACAAAACAAATTTGATATGAAATCCATTAGTTAATAATCATGTATAAAGACCATTAATAACCAAAGAGAAAAAAAATAGATGAAAAAAAAAAAAATTCTCGGATGGAGAATACAACGCCAAGTTTGACAAAATGATAAAAGACAAATGTGACTTGATGCCCAAAAAAAGAGAAAAGAGATTTGTTTGTTTAATTTGATACGTATATATATAAGAGAAAACACGAGCAAAAGAAAAAGTAGTTACTTTTAATTTCTTATTCGAAAGGTAAAACTGTTTAAAATTAAAAAAAAAAAAAGAGAAAAAGAAAAAGGAAGAGAAAAAAAAGAAAGAAAGAAAGAAAGAAGAGAAGACAACCCACACGAATCGCCACTTTTGATAGTAGGAAGAGAGAAGAGAAGAGGCAGCTCCTAACTTTCTCTTTTGCTTTTGTCTCCATCTTTTAATTCACACCCGTGACCGTGCCATCTCCACACTCTCCGTGCGCTAATCCTGGTTTTATTTACTTTAATTAATGAATTCTCTTGTATGAACATAATGGGAACATAATGAATTGGGAGATGATAAAATGCTTCATTTTAAATTTCTGGTAGTGATGAGACGGTAGTAAGCATATTTTTCGTGTGTTCTTGATAGTTTTTACATATAGAATGGTGAGATGAAAACGGAATCATTCTACATGACTTTTTGAGTACAAAAAATTGGTAACGCTATTGAAAACTTACAACAACTAAAAAAAAGGTAGCTAGTTAGCGTTATTTCAGCAAACTTACACAAAAGTTAGTTGGCCTAAGTTTTTCTTTTGTTATTCTAAAGTCATTCACTGTTGAATAACTCCAAAATGCTGTCATAAATTATTATTTTGTTTAATGTACTGCTGTATTAACATAGTACTAATATTTAACCTGTATCCTCTCAATTGTTTTTCTAATGAGACAAATAATAGCAGTTTACAGTCAATATTTATTATGAACACAGCTTAGTTTAGGTTTGAGGATAGTAGTGAAGAAGAAGTTACCACACAATCTTTTCCCTTTTACTTGTCTTTCTCTCTCCCCACAAGAGTATCTTTGTAGGGGATTGTCAACGCTCTTCGATAGAGGTGCCCAAGAAGCTTCTCTTCTCTCTCTCTCTCTCTCTCTCTCTCTCTCTCTGCTACTACAAATCTCTTCTCTTTAAATCTTTCACAAGTCCCTCTCTCAGCTTCCTCACCACTCTTGCTCCAGCTCAAAGATCTTTTCTCTTCTCTGCCTCTGTATCCATCTCTCTATCTCTGCATTTCAACAAACAGGGCTTCTTCTGAAACAACAAGATGGGATTCTCAGCTGGGAAAAGAAAATCACGAGATGAAGAAGATACAACAGTGAGCTTCTTAGCTTCTGAATTCCCCATGGATGACCTCAGCGATGACGTTCTCGAGAAAGTCCTCTCATGGCTACCTACTTCTTGTTTCTTCCGTATGAGCTCTGTCTGCAAGAGATGGAAATCAACCCAATCCTCTAAAAGCTTCAAGCTTGCTTGCTCTCAAATCCCTACTCGAGATCCTTGGTTCTTCATGATCCATAATGATTCCAATTCTTCTTCCTTCGTTTTCGACTCCACTGAGAACACCTGGAAAAACCTCAACCGCCGCGATTTCCTCCACCACCGCCGCCGAGATTTCATCCCCGTCGCTTCCTCCGGCGGCTTGCTCTGTTTCCGCTGCTCAATTTCCGGCGAATTCCTCCTACGTAATCCTCTCACTGGATCTTCTCGTGACATTCCTTCTCCAATCTCTCAAGATATTGACAAACCTCTCCAAGCCGTAGCCATGACCACCACTGTTACTCCCTCCAGCTATAAGCTCGTTACCATCTCCGGTGAAATCCCAAATCTCAGTTTCAAGATCTACGAATCAAGTTCAGATTCATGGAGCAAAGACCAAGAACTGGAATTAGCCAAGAACAGTGATTCATCATTACGTGATGGTTCTGATACTGACATTGGCACAGTCTACTTTCTTAGCAAGAGTGGAAATGTTGTGATTGCGAGTAACAATCTTCAGAGAAGTCCATCGAAGCAATACTCTTCCGTTATTACCGTTACAGATGATGCCGAAATCGTCTATTTTCTCAGCTCTTACGGAACAATTGTAGCTTGTGATCTCACAAAACGATGCTTCACCGAGCTACCGAAGCTTCTTCCTCCGTTCTTAGAGTATTCCATCGACTTGGTGGAATGTAATGGAACAATGTATGTGATTCTCCTCTCTGAGTTCTTTGAAAGCGCGAGTTTAAGGGTATGGAGACTTGACAATAACAGGGAATGGGTTCAAGTCGGGATGTTGCCTCCCGCGTTGTCTCATGAGTTATATGGTAAAAAAGGCGACATAAACTGCGTTGGAGGAGCTGGAAACAAGATGCTTGTGTGCTTCAATGTGAGTCCTCCAGAGGTGCATTGTAGATACTTTGTGTATGATTTAGTTGCAGAAGAGTGGAGTGAGTTGCCAAGATGCGTCAAGGATGGAGAAGCTATGGATTTTGTTTCCGCTCTTTCGTTCCAACCTAGGATCGAGGCTACAGTTTGAAATTTAGCTTTTCTATCTATGGATTAGGTTAAATGTTTTTGTGTATTCTTTCTCCTCAGGAGAATGCAATGTAACTTGATTTGTAATCTATTGACATTGGTCAGAACAGGAATTGCTCTGTTCTAAGCCAAAACTATCAATGCTTTGTTGAAATTTAGCTTTACTTTCCAAATTCCAACTACCAATAATCACCACATGAGCAAATACCATCTTTGAACCGGTGAAACCGGTTTGCATCTCTAAGTACAATCTCTCTATCATACACCTTTGCTACATATTTCATCGCATTGTGACAATCTCCACAGATGCGTAGATTCTTAATCACCCGGATCGGTGTGGATGGAGGAGTGCTCAAAAGTCCGAAAGCAACTGCCAGCTTCTCGCTGTGGTAGTACAGGGCACGCTCTTTCTCTTCTTCTTCCACATCCACAAGTGTGAAATCTGTCTCAGGAACATACCCTTCTTGTTTGATGTCTCTTATCATATCTTTTACTTTCTTGTATATCAACTCGGTTTGCGGGTTTGACCTATCGTCCACGACAAATAGATGGATCTTGTTTTTCACCTCGATCCAACTGAAACCTGGGTCTTTTTTCACTTTGTGCCCTTTCATCATCGTCCGGGCAAGTTTCATCTCATCCCATTTGGAAGCAGCAGCATACATGTTGGATAAAAGCACATAAGCTGATGAGTCCAACGGCTCTAGCTCCAAAAGCTTAGTTGCCACTCTCTTCCCTGTTTCTGTGTCCCCTTGAACTCGGCAAGCTGCAAGCAAAGTTCTGTACATCGATGCTGAAGCTTCCATGGACATTGAGTCAATCAAATTTTCAGCCTCTTTAACAAGTCCAGCACGGCCAAGCGCATCAGCCAAACAAGAGTAGTGTTCTATTTCAGGTTTAATGCCATAGTCTCGATGCATTGATCGAATATACTTGTATGCCTCTGATACCAAGCCTGAGTGACTGCAAGCAGACAGAACGCCAATAAATGTGACCTTATCAGGTTTTATACCCAGTGATTCCATCTGTTTGAAAAGCTGGAGCGCTTCTTTCCCTTCCCCGTGTTGAGCTAATCCCACTAACATGGCATTCCAGGCAGTGATGTTCATCATCTCTATCCTTTTAAACAGACAATATGCATCGTCTATGCTTCCACACTTAGCATACATGTCCACAAGTGAAGTTCCAACGAATGGGTCACTCGTACAATTCAACTTGAGGGCATTTGCATGAATTTGGCGCGCCTGTTCTAATGCTGTCAAACAAGAGCTTGCTTTCGCAAGTGTGGCTATTGTAAATTCATCAGGCAACACTCCCATGAGCCTCATCTGGCTAAAAACATGAAAAGCTCGTTCTTCTTCTCCATTTTCTATGCATCCGGATATCATAGTCGTCCAAGCAACATCGTCAGGCACGGGAATACTATCGAAGGCAAACTGTGCTGCACTCATATCGCCACATTTTACATACATATCCAAAATCCCACTGCTGACCCATAGATCTAAGTCATATCCAGATTTGATTGCATAAGCATGGACTTGCTTTCCTTGATTTATTGCAAACAAGAAACCACATGTCTTAAGCACTGTTGCGAGCGTGAAATCATCAGATCTCTCTCCCTGTTTATGCATCAAAGCGAAGAGTTCCAGAGTCTTATGACCATCATGACTTTGGGTATAACCAGACATCATGGCATTCCAAGCGACGAGATCAAAATTATTCCTCCCAAACAAAACCTCTGCCTCTTTCATACATCTGTTCCGAGAGTAGGCATCAATCAGAGCAGTAGAGACAAAACTGTCAGCAACATTATTGATTTTAATTGCATGAACATGAATTTGTTTACTCAACGACAAGCCTTCAGGAAGAGAAGAAGCAGCCTTTAGAACACTCGTCATAGTATACTGGTCTGGTTTGAGGCCGCAACGTAACAACTGCATAAACAGACACACTGCTTCTACTTCTAGGCCACTTTGAGCTATTCCGGCAATAACTGAATTCCACGAAATCAAATCTCGTTCAATCATATTGTTAAATACTGTCCTAGCGAAACCGATTTTTCTCAGTTTACAGTACATGTTTATTAGACTGTTTGAAACAGTGAGCATCAAATCAAGTCCTAACTTCAATGCCATACAATGAACTTGCTGCCCTAATGCTAAACTATCTAATCTAACAGCTGTAGCTAACACTAAAATAAATGTGACTTGATCACATTCCAAGTCGGACTCAACCATATCCGCAAAACATTTGAGAAGAGCTGAATACCGGCCTGCGTGGAGATATCCACTCAATCTTTTGTTCCTGGATATTATTTCTGAAGCAGCAGACGCATCATTACCATTTTCAAAGGATTTCACTTGTCCTGCTTCAGAATCATCACCCGAAATTCTAGAGAGTAAACGCAAAGTGATCTCATTGGGATGTAAGCCACTTGTATGAAATGCAGAAGAGAGGTCAATTGCTTCTTCCTTAAAACCCATTTCCAGATAAGCCTTCAACATCAAGTTCCATAACACCACATCTCTATAAGGCATCTCCTCAAACAAAACCTTACCTTCCTTAACCTTACCAAACTTCAAATATATGTTAACAAGAGCTCCGGCAACAAATTCATCGCCGTGTAAACCGATCTTGCAAGCATACCCATGAAATGCCTCTGAAGCCCACACATACCCAGAATGCAAACACAGTTTCAACATCGGAGACAGAGTCATTCGACTGGTATACACAACGTTCTGGCGTAAAATCCGGAAAAGAAGAAAAGCTTCTTTAATGTTCTCGACAACATCTTCGGAAGACTGAGCATAGGCAGCTAAAATCGAGTTCCAGGAAACAAGATCTCTTTCAGGCATTTTATCGAACACTCGGCGGGCATAAGTGAGTGATCCACACTTTGAGTACATGGAGATGAGATTGTTGACAAGGAATCGTTCTGGGTTTTCCTCGAAGGTTAGGATACGTGCATGTGTACATTTTCCGAGCATCAAGTCCGACGTGGAGATTGCATCCCGAAGAAAGCCGAACCATTGTGACGAAATCGAGGAAGATGAAAACGAAGAAGCAGGAGAAGTAAGACGTAGAGGAGGAAGAGAAGGGAAAAAGAAGAGACATTGAACTTTGGGAGATCTGTGAAAAGAGAAAGGGATGGCCTTGGAGGTTGCTCGCATGATCGGGTTAAAAATGTAACCTTTTAAAGTTGAGAGGTGTTATCTTGCAAACCAAGCAACTCATGAGATGGTTTATGAACCGGTTCTTGCATAAATTTCACCTTTTACCAAAAAAAAAAAAAAAAAAAAAAAACCGGTTCTTGCATAATCATGTCTCCGGAGAATCCAATTAGCATTTGATTAAATTAATTGGTTTAAACTTCAAACTAACGACCAATTATTTTTTTCCTACGTCCGTTAACTAAAATGTGCTTAAATTAGTTAAAAATATACAACTATATTTTTTCACAAAAAATACAAAATACAAATTGTATAAAGAAATTCCCTTAAACTAATACTATGTGCTTAGGTTATAGGCTCCAACCACCCGAACATCTGATTATTATGGCCTAACAATTTCAAGAATATTGAACCTAAACACAAGTTTTTAGATTTGACACGAATTTTGACATAATCTACAGTGTGACATAACTGAATAAGGCTTTAAATGGGGGAGATTTATGTATTGTTTTTTTTTTTTTTTTTGCAGCTGGAGACTTTTTGTTTTTAGATTTTTGGATTTTCTTGTTTCTCAAAAAAAAATTCATCATAAAAATAGTTTTTGGATTTTCTACCAAAAAAAACTCTTAGATTTTACGAAAACAAAATCTTTAAGAACTTCATTAGGTAATAAAATGTTTTTTTCGAAAAATGAAGAATCCAAAAAGTATAGTAATACTAAATTACTAATATCTAGTTTTTTCCATTAGAAACCATTATTGTACAGATTCAAACAAAAACAATTACTCGTGTTTCTTCTTGTGCATTAAAGAATGGAAACAAATATAAAAAAAAACACCATTCCTTTAACGTTATGTCCCTACACATTGAATAAGATTATCTTCCATGATCTTTTTTAATCTTTTCTCCATTTCTCACCCTTTCTCATACTCTCTCTTTGTCTCGGACAAGAAGGCTATAGAGAGATATGTCGCTGTCGTCTTACCTCAGCCCGACGCGCCTTCTAGAAGGCTACCTCCGCCGTTGCCTCACGTCGGCAGGACTGACGTCGCAGACGCTTTCCATAGACTCTGAAACAACCATCCACTTCTGGGGCCCACCACCTCTAGACCACCGGAGCGACGACGACGACAAACCGGTGATGCTTCTCCTCCACGGCTTCGGTCCATCCTCCATGTGGCAGTGGAGGCGACAGATTCAAGCCTTCTCTCCCTCCGTTTTCAGGCTTTATTCTCCCGATCTTGTCTTCTTCGGTGACTCTACCTCTTCCTCCACCAATCGCACCGAAGTCTTCCAGGTTTTTATAAACCTCTGACTCTCTCTCTATGTAGTTATATATTATATGCATGTTTTGATTCCACAAATTTCCCACTAGATTTACCGATAATATGTAAAAATCAAAGAAACAGAATTGAGAATGAATACGAACATTTGCATCAAGATCGGTGAAACAATTAGCTAGAGAATCAAAGAGCAAAAATATTTCAGAATTTTGTTTCTTTTAATTAGGATAAAGTAATCATTGTGATCAATCCATCATGCTCCTAGAAACTATCCTAAAAATATTTGAACTCTTTTTAATATTAAACACATATCTTAATATAAACAATTAGGCGGAATGTATGGCAAAGCTAATGGAGAAAATAGGAATAGGGAAGTATAATGTGGTTGGAACTAGCTACGGGGGATTTGTGGCATACCACATGGCCAAAATGTGGCCGGAAAAAGTGGAGAAAGTAGTGATTGCAAGCTCTGGTATCAACATGCGAAAGTGTGACAGTGAAAGTTTATTGCAAAGATCCAACTGTGAGTGCATCGAGAAAGTTATGTTACCATCCACTGCAACTGAGCTTCGCACACTTATGGCTTTGGCATCTTCGTGGCGATTAGTTCGTATGTTTCCTGATGCTCTCTGGAACGACGTTATTAATGTAAGTAGCTAAGTGTTGACTGTTGTCTTCTTCTTTTTCTTCTTTTGGCTTTAGGGAAAAAGAACAATTTTGTTGAAAATGAGTATCATCGTTAGTGACATAGATCACACTTTTAGTGACATTAATTTATTCTCGAGCTAAACTTTGAAACTAATGTGGACTTATAATGTAGAATTTATATAAGAAGAATAGAAAAGAGAAGATTGAATTGTTGAAGGGGGTGACTTTCGGCCGCAACGAGAATTTAAACATCGATCCTCTTTCTCAGGTATGCAAGGCTTCTTTTTATTATTCAAACATTCATAAAGCTATGTATTTACGTAGTTGTTACTTCATAGGTAATACGAGTACTTAAATGCGATTCATCTTATTACCGTTACATGTTTATAATAATAATATACAAAATCTTAGGAGGTCCTAATTGTATGGGGAGACAAAGATCAGATATTTCCTGTGAAGATGGCTTACGAATTAAAAGAGTAAGTAAAAGTGTATCTTGTTCACTTTTAAACGTATACTAAATGAATTGTTCCCTAAATTTCAGATATTCTTAAGCATATTATTAAAATGTTAGCCTATAATGGTTGGTATACTTGTGTAGGATTCTTGGAGAGAAAACGAAACTAGAAATCATTGACAACACTTCACATGTTCCTCAGATTGAATGTGCGCAAGAGTTCAACAATATCGTTTTGAGATTTTTGAAGGGTTGTTAAAAGCGGTAATTTTATACATTGCTACATGATTCTTCAGCTTGTTTGGTGTTAAACTATTGGTTATGAATTTTGCTACTTTACTTGCCATGCTTTCTCATTTTTCATGTAATAACTTCAAATATTGTGTCGCAAGATATTAAACACTAGATTTTATACCGTGCTGACTCATTATAGAGATTTATATTTCTAGCAGATAGTAATATTAATATGCAAATGCCTTTGTAGTTAATATGCAAATTTATGATACGAAATATAGGTATGAAATAGTTAGACGGAGTTATGAATTTGGCCACCAATACAATGACACAATTAAAGTGGTTCAAAGTTGGTGGTTCTGAAACTGCCAAAACTATAAATCACACTCTCAAAAGTCAAAAAAGTTATCTAATCAATTTTTGTTGACGTGAATGAATCCCTCACGGAAATGACATTGATATAATAAACATATGTCGTTGTCGGCAAGTTTGTCCACTAACGTTTTCTGAGGAAGCAATGGACCATTAAAATGAATCTCAAAGAATTATGAGAATTCATTACTTAATATTTACAAAGATGTTCTACCATATACAGTCCAAACAAAAGAAAGAAAAAAATCACTGACAAAGTTGCACGACTACAAACATTTGGCCATAGCATAATTCTACAATTACCAAGTCTAAGCTTCAAATTGTTCATTCTCTTAAAGAGAAATTTGCAATATCAAGTCTAATGGCAACTCCAATTGATGCATAATCAAGCTCATATGTATCAAATGATCTGCTTTGAGGTTGAAGCTGTGGAGGGTTTCTTCACAAGGGACTGTGCACAAGTATATTCTGATACGAATTTTGGTGGTTCTATTTCTGATGGGTCTAATACTGGAATAGCCTTGTCTATATCTTCTGCGGAGAAAGGAATGCTGCACACAACAATAACAACAACAAAAAGAGATTGATAAATGTGATGTAGATAACTTGTGAACTAACTACATCTGAGTCTGAGTTATGCAAGATCAACTTGATTAGTGAGACTCCTAACCCTCAACAAAACCCTAAAAATGTTAAAAGCTTTTTTCAATCTACAAGGATTTTCAGTTCACATGCCATTTAGCTTTCGTTGAGGTAGAGATATAACATTTCTATTACTATCATATGAATCTCCCTACGTATAACTAAACTTGAGAGCCGAATACCCTTTGAGATATATCATTTAGATGACACAAACAAAAACGGAAGAGAACAATAATAATACCTCATATCATCATCCAGCAAGAACGAATTTGATGTTAGTTTTTGGTTATCCTTGTCCAAAAGTACCCTCATTTGAGAAACCACCTACAGCACAAAGATATGTGTAAAGGTGTTTCAATAGACAAAACCCAATCAAACTCCCAGAATTTAGAGTTTAGACATTAACTCACCTCATTTGAGACACTTTGAGTTCCATATTTATCATCCCAGTACATCGTACTTATTCTATATATTTGCCTTATTGTCAATACCTATAACAGAATTAAATAGTGCCGAGTTTTCATGAGATTGCAAAACTGCTTACAGCCTGGAATCGAAAGGAACAAAAATCAGAAGCCAAACAAAATATTAACGTACCGGGCATAGATCCTGCCTAATTTCATCCAATGATTTCTTTCTTTTCTGGTGTATAACCTAAGATGAAATTTTAAAAATTGCATAAAATACAAACCAGTTAAATGCAAGTTGCACTACAAAAAAGAATGCAAACTTTATTTTATCAGAGAAGAAGATGAGTTTTTACCAAAAATCCAACAGCTTGTCTAATGTAATTTAACTCGTGCCAAGATGTTCCTGCAAACTGCATTCACAAAATTTAAGATCACAGATAGCATCCATCTATGAAACAACCAACGATAATATTACATGGTGTACCTCCTCCGTCGCATTGGCTATCCACTTCTCCAATTCTGAAATCCCAGATTTCACATATTCCCCATTTGAAAATGTGCAACATTCACGACGAAGAAGAAGACTGAAGAATAATTCAGATTAAATATGCAGAAAACAAAAGTAATCTACGGTAAGTGATACAACAAAGAACTGAAATTAAGATCACAATTACCTGTTGAAAAGTGATAGGTTGATAAATGAGAAAACCTGAGTCACAAGTTTGCGAATGAAGAACGAGGGTACCTAACAATACAATAGTTAGGTTATAAAAAATAAAAATAGACATAGTACATGAGAAGTGTAATTCCTAATCCTCGTATGTGGAGAAACAGGATAATAACAAAGTAAGTACTATATCTTTCTCTTTTTTTTTAACAAATAGTAAGTCCTATATCTAAGACAATAATTTAGAGCAATACAATCTACATAAACTCAGAAGAGTGAAAGTTTCTGTGGCAAAGAAAAACTCATAAGAAGCAGCGCTGGTAGAAACAGACATTATGATTGAAACTATGGGATGTGCATACATGATTTTCGCGTAGGCGGGACATAAGAGAATCCAAGAATTTGAGTATACTTTCCCATTGACTACTCGGTGATTGCTGCGGCACACCACCTGGTGATCTAGATTTTCCAGCAATCCCTCGTGAAGCTTTGGGTGCCTTGAGATTCATTAAAGAAACACGTGAAAAATCATAACATATTTCCACAAAACTTTCTGTATTTTGAAACTAAAGAGATGGAATCTCCACCACAGCTCAGTAGAACACAAAATTTATAATGCAAACTTCACCAAATTGTTATTTTTGAGGAATAAAAGGTACCAACAATCAGTCAGATCTTCTGTCACATAAAAACATATAATGCAGTATACAACTTGATACTATGTATTCCAAATAAGAAACAATAATTTCTCAAAAAAAAATTCCCACCAAATGGCATATAAAACTGAGTATTTTGATGAACTTACCTGAATGCATGATCCCAGAAGCGGTGATAATTCCTTTTTCAAATTATCACGAATTAAACCATAAATCTTCTCCACACATGCTGTCAGCTGCTGTTTAAATAATAATGCTGGATATCTAGCTTCTATATGCGAAGCACCATCGTCAGGTACATGAAGTTTAAAAGGAGACCTTACTCCCTGGAACGCGAGAAACAGAATCTTAGTTTACTCAGAGAACATCTTACAGCAAGATTATACTCTACTACTGAATCTCAATAGTGATTCAATTCCATAAAAATGAAAAATGCAAACTACTATCTAGTCTCAAGTTGAGATATCAATTGACTCACATATGCAGCCCTCCCAGAACGCTGAGCACTAGCATTTAGAAAACTATTTGACCGCAGATTTCTCTGCAAGAGGCATAGAAGTGCTGAAGCGTTTGAGAGCCAATATGGTAATACACCGTTTTCATCTCCACCCTGAAATAAACATATAAAGCACAGACGAAAATCTTACATGAAAGAGTTCCTATCAATTTGTTTAAGGTAATCCAACTTGGAAGAAAGTAGTTACAAAATCCCTTCAACAAGAAGGAGATCGGGTAAAATATGTTACAACAGAAGGATCACCTTCAGGGCTTCATTGATTCCCTCAATAATGATGTTAAATATGGCTGTGCTCTCAGATTCAAAGGCATGCCAGTGCAGAAGACATTTGTATATTACACAAGCAGCCAGTGGCTTATCATCATTGAATCCCAAATTTTCCTTTATACACCTGGAGAGCAATTCGTAGTTCTCCTGCAATAAAATGGTAACTTATGTCAAAATAAAATATCCACTTAAGCCAACAATAAAAACGCATTATGTTACTATCACTACAAGAAAACAAGGTTCTTCAATCATAGTCAAACATATTGATAGCTCAATAAAAATGACAGTGAATTTGTACCCGGTTTCTTTCTGCAGTGAATTTTGATCTACGTGACTCTGACAGGCTATGTGAAAATGGCATGATGTGCTTTGAAGGTGTTGGTGTCTCCTGTATATATTTATGACATAAGTAGAGTACTCATTTTCAAGTATTTACAAACTAGGAAGATATAGAAAAGATGGAGGTAATGAACAAAAGATAAAGGTAAAAAAAGATTGATGGCGTAGTTACTTACAAATACAGATCTCCTGTCATTTTGGGCTGGTACAACAGCACTAGCGTGCTTCTGCTGGGGAGAAGGTTATAATAAACAGTTAGTAAAAAGTGAAGACCAAATAAATCAGGATGACAAATTTGTGCTCAGGAAAAATGAAAGCACATGCTTCAGAGTATTTTATCTATTCCACAGGAGCTATGCTCGAAGGAAACCAGGAAAACCTCAATCAATTAACAGGCAAGGTGTTGGAGCGCATGTTTCAAATATAAAGGAAACTCCCAGAGTGCAGTACTTCCGCACATGCATATATCAGCAGAGAATAGTCAAAGATCACATACTTCACCAAGTACCTGTTCTATTCTCTCTGGGGATGTGATTAGCGTCTTTTGCCTCAAGACATGGTTCTCGTTTTCCAGATGAGAGAGTTTCTCCTCAAGACTGAATAAAAAACAACTCAAACAATAAAACAGATGCTTTTAGGAAATAAGAAATAGGAGTGCCTTGAGAGGAGAAGTGCAACTACAAACCATTGAACACTCGTCTGGAGTTCAGAACATCTTATTTCAGCTTCCTTCAACTTCTGTAGTGTGTTATTGCAATCGGTTTTAGCATTGAGAAGCTCCTTCTCCAGAACCAGATTCTTCTTTTCCAAGGAGTTCATCGAATTCTGTGAATAAAAAGTGTTAGCAGAAACACATGAACAACCAAGACGACAAGATTTGGGTCTCTAAGCACAGAGGGAAAACATTATTAAAAAATAACCAATACGATGCTATGTTGAAAAACAGAAAGAGCAGTGAACAAAGAAAAGAATAAGACAAGCTGATTAAAGATGAAATCACTTTCGAGACCATTGCTCAGAATCTCGTACTACCCTTTCACAAACACAATTAATACATATCGAACTTCGCACTCTCCCGAACCTAGATCAAGTTAAAATAATCCATGGGAATTTCTGTATAGCCAGATATAAGGGGTGTCTATACTTCAAACGGCAGCCACCACTATTTAAGCACAAACTGAGAATCAAGGAAGAGCACGAAAGCATGAACAACCAGCAGCTTAATTAAATCATGATTGCAGTTCACCTAGGGGAAGAAACTTAAAGTCTCTTTATGACGAAGAAAGCTGAGATGCTATTAGTAAACTTCCAAAAAGAAGTCCTGTATATTTACATAATAATATCAAACTATCAGGTGTTTCAAATTTCTGTAGATTTTCTACAAATTCTTTGCCAATCAGCCAAGGAGAAACCTTAGGTAAATATCTAAATTAAAGAAAAATTAATGATGGAGAACAGAGCCCTTAAAAGTCCAAGTCCCAAATCCTAAAACAACAAGCTGTTTAACATGTGTACAGTATAAAAGAGGAAAAGTACCTTCAACAAGGCGTTATCTTTTTTTACTTCAACCATTCCATTAAGCTCTCTTTCAACAGCAGACTTCTCCTTCATGGATATGTCTAGTTGCTTTTCAAGTACCGCATTTTTATTGCACTCATTAATGGTAGCCAGCCTAGCTGCGTCTAATTTGAGGCTGAAGGATTCCAATGTTTTCTGAAGCTTGGATATTTCACTTGACTTGGCCTCCTCACCACTTGTCTGTATTTACAGCACTGTGTGGTTATATACTCTGTTTCAGGAGATAAATACAATATAAGTGACAAAAATTGGCAACATACTCTCAATCGTTTCTCGAGCTGCAACCGCCATTCAAGATCTTCTAACCGTTTTTCAAGTTTCGTTTTAGCTAACCGCAAAGCACCTGCTTCATTAGCAGCCTGCAACAGATTGATGTGCATGTTCATAGTTTGAGTGATAGGTTAACTACTTAGTGAACTGAAATAATCCTGCTTTAGAACATAACTAAAACATACCTGTTTAAGTTTTCTGAACTCTCTATTCGCAAGCTTCTGTCGCCAACGACACTGAATAGCAATAATAGATGACTGACGGTGCCTGAATGCTGAGCGAAACTTATGGATTCTCCAATGAGCCTAAAAGATTTTATAATACACAATATTCAAGCACAAGAAATGCATTAGAGCCTGAAATCATGAATGAGGTTAAAACATCAGGAAACTAGACGACTCTAGATTACCCTATATAAGAACTTAATAACACAAAAAAGTGTGACGCACATGTACCCTACAAACTTGGAGATCGTAAGTACCTGAATTAGAGAAGCTGCTCGATGCTCTTTCTGATGTAAAAACTTTAAGCGAGTTGAGTCACCACGGATGCAAGACTGTATTACAATGCCAGCTGATACAAGTTTTACAAATGCACATCTTGACAGCCACCTGCGTACATGCTTTTGGACCAAGACCGCTGCCGCAGCATTCCTTCTGGTGGCATAAGCATTTCGAGACAGGCATCCTTGCCAACAGAGACTATTATTAGGCTTAGAAATAAAACAGAGATAGGAAAAAAAAATACAAAGGCATTAATTCACAAGTAACCACAATTTGCATGGGTGATTCATGTGAACTTGTTTAGCAAAAGAAATCAATACAATAATTTTCAGGGAATAGGGTGTTGGATATCTACAGATTTCTCAAGAATTGATAAAGAATACAAAAATTTTGACTGCAAGAGAAAAGCACATGCACAAATAAAGAAGAAGAATAATAGTAAATGAGAAAGGAACCTCTACAGTATGCCTGAATTGAAATTGCAGAAGCCCGCGCAGAGATGAAGTTCTGTTGTGTAACAAATGTTCTCAGTCTTCGCTGAATGAGTCTTGCAGAAGCATCAAGCACTTCAGTCCGCCTAGAGTCCAAAATGCCAATTTGACCAGCTCTTAGGAACACTTTTGTCCTTCCTAGCTGTGAAAGATGTTCCAAATATTAGCAAATCAATTAGAGCGTCTAACAAGAGCCATGCAATAGCGAAAATCATTTGGTTTTTCAGCCCACCATACCTGATAATTCCGAAGACCTAATTTACTCAAGATTTTCTCAGTCAGTGCCTGCTCATCATTGCTGCACATAAATTATATATTAACAAATTACTCTTGCTTGACAATAAGGATTATTTAAGGCAGGATACAAGAAATTAGAAACATTAATGAAATCTGGTCCAGGGTATTTGTCCTGTCTGGCCAAAAGCTATAAATAAAGCTTAAGTTCTATAGATACGTCATCTAGTATTCCTTAATCACGCGGTCAGTGGTCACAGAAACATGTCGAATAACTTTTGTACAGGTTCCCAAAATTGCAAAGACAAGTATAGGACCAAAAAAAAAGAAGTATAGGACCAGTAACACTCTAACAATAATCTTAGAATCATTGATAAGATAATCGTACCTCTCATCCATGAATTCTGGAGCTAGCAGACCAAAACGATCCACGAAGTCTGAATAATTCCTTCGAGTGGGATACCCTGCTAGACTAATCCGAACAGCTTCCAGTACACCCTATCCAAAAACATCATTAAAGTTAATAGAGCAAACAAAGGAAACGGGAGGTAAGGCAAGAACATGAAAAGACTAGTACAACCAGCTGAGTGTAAGCAAAATCACTTCAATTGGTCAACTATAAGGACACAATCAGGCAATTCAGAAAACGGGTGTAGCAAAACATGTACTAAAATAGTTAAATAACACAATGGCCTTAAGAAGAGAAGGCTAACGTTACATTTTAGTTACATCAACAAATGTGCACAGCGATAGTAATATCAACGATGTGTACAAACTCCACATTTATAAAGATGACCAAGACCAAAAAACTAATGAGCAAGAATATGAACTTTATAGCCTGACATGGCATGGAAAAACATACGCATTCTGTGACAAGAAAAGATATAAGCATGCTAAAAAAAACTTGACACACTTCATTTACGTTAATAAAAGAACAATGGAGACACCAGACTAGCTACAAAAAAATAAACAAAGAAAAAAGCTTTCTCTCATTATAGAAACACCATGATAACCAAGGAAAATGAGAAAATGAATTAAGATCACGTAATCCACTAACCCCACAACGAAGTTGATGTAAAACACTAAGACTCTCAAATTTTTGAGGTCTGTTGAGTGAGTTTGGCTTCACACACCGAACATAGTGAGGCTCTGTTTTGCTGAGAGTTTCCATGAGGGCTTGAAGTTGTTGCTAAAATCAAAATTATATGATCAGATTGATGATTGGTTTTACGATCAACAGTTCTTGATATACACAAGTTTCATGACAGAGGACCTTGCAATGTGAAAAAGAAAATAGCTGGAAAAATTCCCTACCTTAAATCTGGAAGACACAGAAGAAAATTTGTAAGAAGATCTGGTAGACTCCTCCGGGGCTGAGGGGAAAAGTCCAGCAACGAAAGGGCATTTGGAGGAAGACAGCAGATTGCAATGCTCCACTATAGTATAATCACGGTTTTTATCCAAAAAGGCTTCAGTTTGATAAGTAACCTGCAGAAATGGTGTGGCACAAACTCATTGAGATCTTAATGAAACAAAATAACATTAAGCTATGTCCTAGAGCAAGACTTGCCTTGCCAGCATAATGAGAGAGAGTAAAATCCGTCTCTGAAAATTTTTCCTTCTCCAATCTCGAATGAAATTTAAAGTTCTGAAACAGCTTCATTGAAAATGACTCATGAGTTGATCTAGGAAACATGCTGCATAAAAGGCAAACATATATATGTCAGCGAGCAAAGAAAATACACGTATTGTGGATACACAAAAATGAGACAGGAATATTGTACCAAGCTTCATCCAAGAGTGCAATTACCCCAATAGGCTTCTGCAGACGGCAAAAATAATAATAGTAGAATTAGAGGAAGATAGATCAATTTTACTGTCATGTCTGCTTGATGTTAACAAAGCAAAAACATTAAAAGGGACACAATTCTTGAGGCTGGCAACTACATTAGAAAGATTGAAAAGAAAATAAACTATTCTATGTTATCTCTGTTATTAAAGTCTACTATACCAGAATGCAATAAAACCATTAACCAAAAAGGGAAATGTCTTTCACAAATATTCTATCATTCTTGCATTTATAGACTGGAGCCTTTCTCGTCCATATTCTATCATGGTAATAAAAATGGCATCTTGAGTAACTTTAGACACGGTAAATGTATTGGCTACATTAACCAGACCAATGTATGACACAGTACAATGTAACATTAGTGATACCGTTAGTTTCAAAACTATGCTGATGGAGTTGAGTAATCAAAGCAGGAGCAAGAATAACATTGAACCGCTCAAAAAAAATTTGAGTTGACATGATTCAACAAATCCCCTGTTTAAAGGGTGTTGAACTCTTTTCTCGACAATCTATATAAAACTATAGTAAAATAGATTAAAAAAAAAAAGACATGATATTTTGACACCATGGTCAAAATCCCATATTAAAGGTCTAATACAATTTCAGCTGTTGCAAGTTTCACAGATCACAAAAAGCGAAGGGGCAAGAAATTAGAACAAAACAGGATCTAAAATCTAAATCTAATTAAAACAGAGAGAAACGTACCTTCTCAATAAGGTCCAAGACATCTTGGTTGTCAATAAACTCGATATAACTCCAATTAATTTCTTCTTTTCTGTACTCATCCTGCTCCATCTTGAATACATGCTGAAAACAGACTAGAGACCATAAGGAGAGGAAGCAATATTCTAAATCTAGCCAAATCTTTGAAAATGAGTTCCCTATATTACCTCATTGAAATGTTGCTGCAGCTTTTCATTTGCAAAGTTGATGCAAAATTGTTCAAAACTGCAGAGTGAATCAGCCCAGATAAAGTTTACAAAGTTCACAGCTAAACATGGTGCACCATATATAACTAACAAAGAATTGGGGCTGAAAAAGGAAAGAACTATCATTTAGTTAGTTCCACGGATCATCGCTAACCTGTTATTCTTAAAACATTCAAAGCCATAAATGTCCAGGACTCCTATTTGAAAACGAGATTCTGGATCTTGCCCAACAGACTTATTGATCTTATCAACCAGCCTGAGAGAAGCATAAAACGAATAGTTCAACATAAGTGTTACATCAACAAACATCCGTTAAATGAAAGGATTAAGAAAGTAAAAGCAAACCAGTCAAACAGATGGGCGTAAACGGTCTTCGCGAGGGTATCCCGGCTAGCAACAGCAGCATTAGGGTCGAGTGCTTTGATAATGATACCTTCACGGGTCAGAATTGAACGTGTGCAGAGAGAAGCCAGCAAAAGATTTGCATCACACCTGATTAATTTTGCATGGATACAACAAAATAAACAAGCTATTTCTTGTATGCAAAATTAAAAATGAGTACTATCAGGAAATTTTATGTACTTGAAAAGATCAGCAGCCATCTGCAGATGATTTCTAGATTCCAGATCCTTTACCACTGAAGAGTCGTGCTCTCTCCCTGAGGAAAACTCAACATTTCCAAGATGTAGAATCGCAGCAAGTGTGCGGAATATCCCTTCCTGATAAATGATTTGTGCAGGAAACAAGCAAGGAATTTCAGAAACTGTCAGAAGAAAAACATATGAAAATTCAATAAGAAGTCGAAAGACCTGCTCATCATGACTTATGCCCACAATATCCATTGCCCTCCTTGTATTCTTATACTCTTCTGCGCTGCTGACTCCTTCTAGTTCATAGGTCTTGCTTTGATTTAAATAATGAAATTGACGAGGGTTGCTTAGTTTATATTTCTCAGCGTCCTAAGCAAAATAAGAACATTTACAGGTTAGTCATCAGCGTAGGTAAATTGACAAAATCAGCGAGAAAAACCTGGCGTAACTCAATCAGATAATAAGAAAACCGAAACCAATCTCTTATGATATGTATACAGAGCTGGAAAAAGAATTACATTCCCCGAAGCGCACAATTGATAAAAACAATGATAATTCCTCTCGGGGTCTGTTATGCGGACTACACGTGATCTCTCCAGAAGATAGGTTCTGATTGCAGCACCAGATATTCTACCATTTGTGTCAAACTGGATTTCGACAAACTTTCCAAAACGGCTGAACAGCAAAAAAATCAGTAGATTGGTCAGTAAATTCGTCAAAAAGCTAGGCCCACACAAAAAAAATAACTGCAGTAAGTACCATAATTCAAAAATAAGATGCAGTAACAAAACATCTAGAATCCATAATGCATTTAAAATTTGTAAAATGAGATTCCAGAATCATAAACTCTAACTTCTTTATATACGAAACGAAAAAAAAAAAAAAAAAAAGAGGAAGCTAATTCCTCCCATTAGCAGTAAGATTGTTACCAAACTTCAAGTACAGGGACTATTATAATAAACCAAACAGACCTCATAATGCATTTCACACTGGTACAAGGGGCCTTCAAGTCCTAGTGAAAAAGTTGTCAATAGACCATACATCTCAAGTAGAACTGCTACTATATTTCAAGCAAAAGGTTTACTAAAACCATACCAACAACATAAAATGCCATTATCACTGGTTTCTAACAGCTCAACATAATTCACTATAAACATAACGGCATCCAAAAATGCTTCTATGTGTATTAACGATACTGTCATGGTAAATTTGTTGGAAATGACATAAGAGCAATTAAAGAAACACCTCCCAATTTTCATTGAAAAAATAAACAGAAAGAAAAACAAAATTCCATAACCCACCTGGAGTTATCATTTCTAACTGTTTTTGCATTGCCAAATGCTTCCAAGAGAGGATTTGACTGCAGGACAAGAATACTTAAATTAGAATAGATAACTCGCAAGTCAAACATGATCACCCCTAAAAATTTATCTGCAAACAAATACCAGGGGAGGAAAAACAAAGCCAAACATGATCACACCAATTCTGTTTTTCTCATTGAACAAGATAAAAGATAAAAATTCTATAAGCAAAATCTTACTTCAAGGACTTGCTGCTCAACACTTCTATCATCGTCAGTAGCACGTCCTCCAACAAATGTAAGATACTGCATGATTAGTTTGGTTGTCTCAGTTTTTCCAGCTCCACTTTCACCGCTGACAAGTATTGACTGACTTCGACTGTCGTCAATCATTGCTCTGGGTTATAAAGCACAACTAGAGTTAATCGATTAGCATGACTGATAGTAAGATTTAAAAATATCAGAAACATTAGAGAAAAAAGAGTGGACCACCTGTATGCAACATCAGAAACTGCAAAAACATGAGGACTGAGCTCACCGAATGGTGCTCCCTTGTACTGCTCCATCATGTGCCCATTGTAGAGATGTGGAAGCTTTTTAAATGGATTTACAGCAATCAGAATGCTTCCAGTGTATGTCTGAAAAAGAAGTCGAACGTATTTGTAAGAAGATATTGCAGTCATGAATGATTTACTAATGGAACTATGTAAAAAGCTGACAGTTATGAGTGGCAAAAAGAATGAGACTGGAATTATTACCACCAATAGTTCCAACTAAATATTATCATCTCAATAGGGACATAAATAAATTAGACACCAAGCTGCCACCAAAAGTTTTACAAAGGGGCAAGCCAGCATTTACAAGGGAATCTAGTTGAGTACAAAACTGTCTAAGACAAAATACTTTCACCTACTTAATACGGAACAGAAGCTCTCCACAACCTTAGAAGGAATATTGAACCTATATATAATTCACAATCACAGGGCAGTCACTAACAAAAAATTGTAACGAATACACAAAGTTGTTTATCCCGCTCCCTCCAATAATATTGTTTATATTGAAAAAAAAAGCAATAGTAAGGGTTAGATCACAAGATGTTTAAAGTGCAACTGGATACCAAATAAGCAATTTTTGCAAGTAAATGCCTGTAATGATATATGCATTTTGTCACAATAAATTTATTAACTTGGATATTTATCTTTTTCGGCTAACTAATATATCAGATCACAAGTATAAGTCACATCTAGAGGCATCCATCACAAAGACGCACAAAAATTACAGCAAGTGGGGGACCCTGAATCCACTTCATATGGAAACATATCTTACACCACAAAGTAATACAGAAGAAACTTCAAAAGCAACAATAACTCGTTCTAGAGGAAAGCTCCTGCCACTGAGTACACTAATACCGTGACGAAAATGAGTAAACATCCATATGGAATGAAATCCGACTCAAAAAAGTACCCACGGAAGTATAAAAACTAAAATTCAAACTCCAAATTTACTAACGAAGACATCTCCGTAAACAATACCAAAAAAAAGAAGAGTAAAAAGAACTCACATATATATCATTCAGAGCGTATCTCCTCTGTAGATTATAAAGCACACCAGCTTCGTGCAAGTATGTCAGTTTGGTCATATCATCCACTCCATTATGCTCTTCATCGTCGGGATCCCTCCGAAATAGCTTTTCCGGGGAAACAATAACCTAAAACCCCCCAAAAAAACGCACAACAGCAAAGAATTAGCATGAATAAAGCGCGAAGAAGAAGTAGAAGAAGAGGAAACAGAACTAATTCAGCAGAAATAACGGTTAATCACACCTTCTTCCCAGTAGAAGTTTCTACATGGAGCTTGTTATCAGAAGAATCGAGCACATCAGCAGCAATCCAAGCCAAATCCTTATCTTCGACCCAAACCTTGTCCCCCTTGCGCAGATTCAATTCCATTGGAAGACAATTTCTCATGAACTCGTGAAGAGCTCGACGAGAAAACCCTAGAGAATTAGATTGGGGGAAGCAAGAGTCATAGAGAGAGAAAGAGCGTCCGTGAGGTTGCGCCAGAGAATTTTTCAAATTTCAAATGAACAAGAATTGAGAAAACCCTAAGGAGATAGAGAGAGAAGGGACGGAATTTTACTACTGTAGAGTCTTTTTTTTTTTAATGGTTCAAAGTTACTTAAACCGCTTACCCAAAAAAGTTCCCTAAAGTAATTCAACGAAAATTACTTCCCGCCCTCTTGGATTTCCCTTAAAACAAAAACAAAAGAAGAAGACTCCAAAACAAAAACAGAGAATTTTTTGGAAAACAATTCTTCAAATTCCGGAGTAAAATTCCAAGTTTATTATCTTTGATTGGTATAGTTTATAGGTTTTAATCCAAGAGGAAATAAAATTGATTTCAACAATTAGCAATTTATAGTGTTACTAGTGTTATGACCCGTGCCCTGCACGGGTAAATTTACTGACTTGGTTACCTACTTTTTTTTGTCATAAAAAGATTGTTGTTTATTCACAAAAACTATTCATTAATCAATTGAAGATTGAGATGGTAGATTGTATGCCTGTTCAAATTTCTTCACTATTCTTTCATGTACAGATGTACTTGTCTAAATAACATGCTTTTTCCAAGATTTGATTAGTTTTTTCTGATAAAGCCTAATAAAGCAGGCTTAGAATCTATTGAACTAAACTACGAATGCGATGATTAAAAGAGAAGCATGCCAACCATGAATTCCACGTACCTATATAGATAAAGAGAAGCTTTGTTGATTTTCTCATAGAATGCCTCTTCAATATCACAACATTGAACTTGCTTTGAGTTCTCCTTACCAGAAAACAGTAAAGCTGCAAATTATATAAACAAATCTTATATTCAATAAGATTCAGTGATTCACCCAATTTAAAACCTATTCAAGTGAGAAAAAAAACAAAGGACAGAGATCGTTGCTGAATTTGTAACCTTGACATTAAGCTTAGGGTAGACATCATCTGACTTTGGAGATCTTCTCTTGGTCTTCTTGCTCTTGCCTCTAGCTATCAGATCAATACCTTGCAAACACAAGCATTCAATCTCAAAATCAACCTTGGAAGCAAGGTTCAACCTCAAAGAAAACTAAGAGAGAAGAATCATTCACACTCTAATCTGAGGCTTAATTGTCACAAGAAAAGACCAATTCACATTCCAAATCTACTTTACAACTACGCAAATGACATGAACCATCCAAAATCCCTTGTAACTTCAATATCAAACTAAAAAACAGGAAAAACTTGTACATGAAATGAAGATTGGAAGACAGAGGAAGCGAGAAGTACCATTGTCGTCCGGTGTTGTAACCGCTAACCTTGTAAATTGAAAGATTGTTTAATAGACAACACTTCAACAACAGACTATATCATTCTGCAGAATTATGATGAACCTCATAAAGAATACTTTGATAACAGACTAAATAAAATTTGAAGTTATGAATCCATCTGTTTGATATAATTCAAGTTCTTTATCGAACTTATTCCAGTTGTTAAACTATAAACTGAAAATTTGTTGAGACATGTGATTGAATGATTAAATAATGATGAATAACAAAAAACACACAATTGGGAAATAAGAAATCATAGTTTGTAAATTGCAAAAAGAAGAGACATGTGATTTATGAAACCCTAAAATCAGAATATGAAAGAACTTCAATTTTTTACCCGATAAAAGTTGGAGGAAATCGGAATCAGAAAAGGATGACATTTGGAAGCTTTTTTTGGGTGAAATCATGTTATCACATGTCTGCTTTTGGAAAACAAAAAGTTCTGAAACAGCTGTTACATGTGAGTCGACTTCAAGTTCATGAAATCATGTTTTCTTTTGGTCTACTTCTATACCAAACAAAAACAGAGAATTATTTTGGAAAACAATTCTTCAAATTCCGGAGTAAAATTCCAAGTTTATTATCTTTGATTGGTATAGTTTATAGGTTTTAATCCAAGAGGAAATAAAATTGATTTCAACAATTAGCAATTTATAGTGTTATTAGTAAAACAAACTAATAAACTTACTGACGCTAAAACTTGTTATTTTTAGCAATTTTGATTCTATAACACCTTTAACCCAAAAAAAAAAAAAAATGGTTCTATAACACTCAGAAGTCAGAAGAATTATAACATGTTCGACTTTTGTTTATTTTTCTTGCTTTCCATACAATTAAAAACATTAATAATTAGTCGAATTTAACATGAACCGATAAACTCTAAGTATTGTTTCTTTTAATTGCGGTTCTGGTAAAATTATCAGTCGTGTTCACGCTTTGCCTTATAAGAACATGATCATGAACGCATATCAAGTCATTCCTTATTGATCGCTAACATCCTATACTATTATTTGGGGAGTACAATTTATGGATTACCCTTAATTAACATTCTCCTTTGTAAGAATTTACTTAATAATGCCGTTAGAAATAAAATTTTATAGAGTAAATTAATTCAACTCATTAAGGTTAAACAAGTCAAATACTATTTTATGCAATTTAATTAATTTAATTTAATTATAAAAACGAAAATCTATTATTAATTTCTTTAAAAAGAATGACCAATCAAAATGAACATATAAGATTTGATATCTAACTTACCATATTAATTTGTTATTAATCATTATACTTCACCTCTCATCTTTATATGATTCTATTTCTATAAATAAATAAATCATTATATCATCTATATAATAAAACAAAAAGTAATTTTTTTTCCGCATATACCAAAATTTGAATTTTTAAAAACGAATATAAATTATTCAATGTATGAAAGAACAAATTTAACGGGTCAAAAATTCATATTTGAGTAATATATTCCTTTTTTTTAATATCATCAATACTTAATAGATCAAAAATTTATGAAGTATAAATACTCTAATTTGATTTTTTGAAACAAATATTTATAATAGGCGGCGGGTTGAATATAATATATTATATGATGAAATGAGTTATGATCCTTATAACTATTTGAATATTTATATTTAATTTCGTATAATTTTTTTAAAATTCATAATTTTACATAATACAATAATTTTTTTTAAAGATTTTAATTTGGAACATTTTAAAATAGTTTAATTTAATATATTAAAGAATATCATAAATATTTAATAGATTAAAAAGATAAAAAAAATTATAAATACAATAATTTGTTTTTCTAAAAAGATATGTTTAAAATATTTATAGTAGGCGGCGGGTTAAATGTAATGTATTATATGGTAGAAAATTATGATCCTTATAACAGACGGCATTTTAAGATTTTATGATGAGATGAGTTAAATAAAGTTTGACACTTCTAAATATTTGAAAATTTGATTCTGCAAGCAATTTTGAAAATAATAAATAATAGATTGTACCGCAATATTTTCATACGGATTGTAAAATGAAAATATAGACTCCACACACAGATTGAATTTGGTATTTCTATATACCAAATATATGTTCATAACATATTTGATTATGTGAATAATTGGTAAATTCCGTAATTAGCTCAAACAAATATTTATTTCAACAACCAATGAATCAGAATTTGAAAAAATAATTTCCTAAATTAATTCAAAATAATAGCTAATTTTCTTAAGTAATTCAAAATAATCTACGTTTTAGATGCGATTCATTTATGATATTTTGATTTTTGATCTAACTAAATTATATGCACTCTCATTTTGTGGTTGTTAACATAAATTAACTCATTGTTCAAACAATATTAATTTTTTTTTAATAATCTTATTTTCCGTTTTCATATCTTAAAAAAAAATATCCATAATTGAATACTATAGAAAAATGAAAATATATTCATTCTAATATTATACATAGGAACTGACAAAAAAATATTATTTTTTGCACTTACTATTATAATATATCACAACTTTATTCTAAAACATAAAATTTATAAATTTTGTAATAAATGAAATTCAACCCGTACTGTAGTACGGGTGATGATCTAGTACATATTTATGACTCGTGATGTTTACGTCAACAACATGTATTAAAGAGGTTTGAACTCTAATGGTAGCATAAACATAAACTTCTATGTTACGTGTTTTTGTCGATTTATCAAACGTGAGAATCACATTTTGCCTTATTATAAGTAAATCAAGTGATTACGTAGAGTTAACAACACTAGCTGGTGAGAACTAGCTACAATTTGACTGTGATATTGCATTCACATCAAAGCAAGAGGATATATTAGGGTTGTAGTTTTCAATCCTAGCTACAAATATAAATCAAACCTTCCAAGGTTTGTGTGCTTTTTTAAAATTGCATGAAGTGAAGTTGAACTTATAAGTTAGTAAGATGAAACTTGTAAATTTACTGATGAAGAGATTTGAAGTAACAAAAAAAAAAAAAGGGTTTGAAATTGGTAGGTACAAAGTCGTATGTCAATTATTAGATTCTGCCTAAACACTACAGTACAGTCTAAATCTAGAGTTTTTCTTGCCATAATATTTCTGTCTTTCTTGGACTAGATGTCTGGATATATTAATCTGTGCATTTCCCCAATTAATTTTTGTTCCAATCTCAGGTTGATTTCGACTTATCTTACCAAAAGTTTATAACTCCTGCATAGGACGTATACTATTTCAATTTTTTTATTTTTAATTCCTCTTCTTTTAGTCTGAAGTACATTTTTTTTATAAAGTTTTAACTACTATTGGGCAATCTTCAACAATTTGTTTTCCTTATGTTTTGAAATTTGATTACTCTTTTATGATTTTTAGTAGTTATTGAAAGAGTATGTGGTGTTGTCTCGTCGGTCTATGGACTAAGAGCTCTATTACGAGAAATTTGAAGGTGATCTCTGCATATTTTAAGAAACAAGTATTGTTACAAGTTACAACGAATTCCTCACGATCAAGAATTGCCTTCAAGTCTCATTTAGTATTTTAGCTCTGTTTGAGCTTTGAACCAACTTCACACTTGGACTATTTTATTAGAAGACACAAACTTCCCCATTATCTCATTTGTTTAGTTAATTCTTACATTTTATAAGAAAAAAATAACTGCAGGAGATATCAGAAATGAGAAAACATTGCAATTGAACCGATCGTCTCTTCAGAGTTCAGACTAGTACTAAGTACTATCCCACAAACAGTTTATGATGGAAACTTAGCATGGATTGTGAGTCGATGTGGATCAATGCTTTAAATGTAAATTGATAAGGGAAATAGAAGAACTACATATAACAGTAGCAACATTATCATGAACCACATACTCAAAAAAGTACTAATGTTGTTTAGGTTTGTGTCATCACACAAGCAGACGAAGAAGGCCACAGTACAAGCTCCAGAGGCCTATATGCACAACTGAAACTAATGACTTGGACCCCTTTACATCCCAAACACCACACAACACAACACATTATTTCTATAATCTGCAGAAAAAGTTGTATATAATCAAACATTTGGGGCAAAACCCTAATCTTGCAAGAGATTCGGACTGCTGAAGACGCGTTTCAAACTAGGGCACACTGTTCGGAACTTTGTCATGCTCACCGAGGATATCTGTTAATGACAAAGACAAGGTTTTAATTGTTACACCAAAATGGATTAGTTGCTAAAATTTGACTATCGAAGTAAACACTCGTTTATTGTTAGTACTTAGTACCTTTGGACAGAAACGGAGATCCAATGTCTCGAGTGAGCTGCATCCTGATATAGCCGCTTCAACTCCTGCTTCATCCATGTTACAAGACTACCAAAGACAAAAGTACCAAAGTGTGTTTAGTGATAACATTTGTACAAGTAATTCTGTTTAAGAGCAGATATCCAACTTTAGAACATATAAACCCATATACTGAGCTTATATCTAACTAGCTTCATAAAACCCAGACAATTACAATATAAATTGTGCCAGTTATGGGGCAAAAACATACCTGAAGAAAGAGACTAGCCAATCTTGGACAGCCAAGCTTCAATACTTCCAGAGAGCAACAGTTGCTAGACAATGCATTTTGATTCGAAATGGAATTAGCAATTGGAGTAACCACTCATTTCATGGAAGATAAAGAATATAAGTTATATAGCAAATGCAAAAGCTCAAACCTTAAATTAAGTAAAACCAGGTTGGAACAGGAGAGATCAACCTCCTTCAGATTGACCGATAACGAAAGGTTCAGTGTTGATAAATGGTAAAAGCGAGCTGCAGGTGGTATCAACACTTTTCTAATATTGGGGCAACCCACACAGTTTAGGTTTTGCAGTAAACGATTGGCTGTTTCAGCTGGTTCCTGGGTAGTCTCACTAGAACTATAGACCCCAAAGTAATCAAATAGATGTACACTGGTTGAACCCCAATCGAGGTCATGCATGTTTACACAACCGTTCAAGCTCAAATGGGTCAAGTGTGTGCAGCACGCAAGTAGATCATCTATCGCAGTCTGACAGAGAGTTCCATATGACAGGTCCAACTCCTCAAGTGCCGGTAAAGCACCTTCTTTGTATAGAGGCTCCAATGATGAGTCAGTAAGATATTTACAGGCTTGTAATTTGAGTACCTAAACAATAAAAGTCTCAAAGTAAGCCCAAAAGCAATATGAATCATGAATAGCTGATATACAAAGAATGCACACAACATAACTCAAGAAGTTTCCATTGACAAGATAACGTATATGCTCTACTGCTGACGAAAAGGGAAACATCCAGCATCATACAAGTCGTAATGCCTTAATTACCTTCAGTTGAATACAAGACTTGAAGACGGGCTCCAAATTCATCAAGAAAGTGTACGATAAATCAAGAACAGTCAAATTTGGGAGCCCGTTCAAGGAAGACAAGCCATCGGAGCCAATGGAAGGGCATGACATTAGCACCAGTGACTCAATGAGTGGGCAAGAAGCAGTGGTTGCAGACAGACAGTCATCCCTCAGTTGACTGGAATGGGGGAAAATGATTAGCAGCATGATAAAATCAGTCACATATATAGAGAATAAAAAAAATCAAAAAAAAATATTACCTGCAGAAAGACGCATCTAAAGATGTTAATAGAGGACAAAAAATGGATGCTTCAGACAGTACACCACAACCTTTCAATTCAAGGGACACCATATAAGGTGCTTCAATATTGAGCACACTCAATTTTGGGCATATTCCTAAATTTAGAGACCGCAGAGCGACCTATTCACAACCAGAAGGAAGAAGCAAGAAATCCATCAGTTAAGATATTTTGGTTATTTGATATGAGAAAAGTAACACTCACAGGTTGGAAGAATGCAGTTTCAAGATGATCACATCCATCCAAACAGATCTGCTCTATGCGAGGGCACTTCAACTCAAGAGAAGTAACAGCACGACAGCCAACAAGGGAAAGACTTGCTAGCGATGAATTGCAGAACCGCACTGCTGTTAAACTCTACAAGATGATAAAAAAATTATAATCAATTAACCAAACAGCGAAATATCAACACCGCCGGCTTTCATTTCAATAATTGTTTCACTATAAATTTCATTCGGTTATCCTCTGCAGCCGATAGCTGTAGGCAAAAAAATGGAAGAAACTGTGTCACACCTCACAGTTGTCAAGAATCAATGACTTCAGCATTGGGCATCCACCATCATCACTAAATATTTTGCAAACACTGTTAGACAATGATTCACAATCAGAGAGATCCACTTCTTGCAAGGAATGACATTGTAGAACTAATGTCGTCAAATTCTCCTGTTTCTGCAGAGCTAATCGCTGCAATCAAAACAATGAATTATCAGATCAAAATTTTCAGCCAAATGGAAGTGCAATAACCAAACCATCATAACAAAGTGCATACTCGAAGGGAGTTGGAAGTGATTGTGATACGGCGAAGCGCCGGACAGTTTGAAACAGTGATCGATGAAAGCATGGTGCTTTGCAAGTTCAGTTCTGTGAATCTGTTAATCACAGCCGAAAGAAGATAACTGAGTGAAATAATAAGAAAGGTATGAATACTCATCACAATATCTGCAGGTTGAAAGGAAACCAAAGATGAGGACTATACTTGCGACAATGGACTAGGCTTATACTCTGCAAACGCGAGAGATGCAGAGATACAGATGTCAACAGATTGCAATTATCAAGCTCCAAAACCTGCAATAGAATATATGTGGTTAACTCAACTGGAAACAGTGGTCTCTAGGTGAAGGTTGTAGAACAATATACATGTGTGGGGAAAAAGAAAAAGCAATCACAAACCTCTAGTGCAGGGCTATTAGCAATCCAAGTCATAGACGCGGATGTTATACCCTCACAGCTATGAAGCTTGAGAACTGTCAACATGGGAAGATGTACTGACTGCAAAGAGGAAAGGGCACACAAGTCAGAAATACGAGAATGAGACAGCACAAGAAAGGAGAGGGGGTGGAGAACGTTCGATAACAGGACAAACCTCAAGAGATATATTGGGGCAGTATGAAGCATTAAGAATATGGAGATTAGCACAAGCCTGGGCTATTTCACGCAAAGTTTCATCACTGACACAGGAACAGTTAGAAACGTCTAGCGACTCTAATTGAGGACACGAAGTGGCTGCTGAACGGATAGCAGCATCCAAGAGCTTATGGCACGAGGCTATATCAAGAAGTTGGAGGAGTGGACAGTTAAGCATCGCCTGTGACATGTTGCTTCTTTTTAATGATAGAGACCTGAGCTGCGGACACCTAAAAGATATAAAAAAATAAAATAATTTAGAATGAAATACACAAAAATGAATGAGAATGAAAATGATTTATTGAAAATAACTTCACCTGATAGACAAACGCATAACACGACATTTTGTAATTTTAAGTTCGCGTAGCCTATCATGACTCAGGTGTATTTCCTGAGCACCATTTCCCAGAATAGCGTCACTTACAGTCACACTCCTTAACATATTACACTCCCCCAATGCCTGGAAAAAGCTTTCACTGATATGACCCTTTCCTATAGTTAAGGCCTCAAGATTCCTGAAACAGATCAAAAGCATTATGATTGATATTTATTAATTTAATATATGAAAACGATATCCGAGGCTAAACAAGAGAGATACCTCAGAGTGGTAGCGGCTTTCATAGCCAGAGCGTTAACAGCAGGAGCGCCATAAACATTCACTTCAGTAGCATTTGGATAGCGACTACACATGTTTTCAACTGCACATAAAGTAACGGGAGGTTATATTTTATCCCAAGTATATTAATGTCTTCCGAATAAATACGAGTTTGAGTAACATAGGGTCTTGGAATAAATAAAATACAAATCAGAAGTATCTTTGGTAGCTAAGATTTGCTTTTGAAGGCCAATCTCGTCATTAAAAATGCAGAATGAATGCCCCCAATGTTCAATTTCTATTGCACTCACTGAATGGCAAACAAATGTACAAGACTCAATAAACCCGTTGTCAATCTCAAATTCTTTTAAGGTTTCTACAACCAGCAGCTAATATGTTTTACAAGCAGTTCTATAAAAGACACCTAGTTTGTTTTCCTCAAACGGCAAATAACATAAAAGACAGCTTTAATGTATGTAATGAAAAACAACTTACATTGTTCCATAGAAATCCTTATATTTTCAAAGTTCAAGACCTTCCAGAAATCCTCATGAGCACTAGCTACTCTCCACTGCCGACATACCATAGCAGAGCGACAGAGGTCGACATGATTCAAGAACGAGAATACCTGAAAGAAGAAAAAATTTAAAAACAAAGAAAAGGATACCTACATATTTATCTTAAAATGCAAGAAAAAAAAATGGATACCATATGTAAGAGGTCATCAGTCAAATCAATATGAACTTCAAAATCTTCTGCGTCTGAAGAACCATTATCATCTCCATCATCTTTTTTCCCATCTTTCCGACTATAATTCAAGATGAAATTCTGGCAGAACATATCAGTATCCGACCGGGAAGAAGAAGCAATGCCAAAACTAACATTTCTCTCCACCGACGAAACAGAATTTCCAGCATCTGAAGATACCCCGGAAACCGACCGGCACTCACTGCAATTAAACTTCAGTGTCAGAAATACATGAAAACGAATAGACAAATAAATGACAGATAAAGGATTGATGTCAACTAAAATATCACTGCTGATGACGCTGATAAGCCTCAAAACTAAAAAAAATCCAAGAAATCGATTCTACACTAAAGTAAAACCGAACAAATCAAGATAAAAACAGAGGCAGCTGCAAACTCTACAAGGATGTTGGAACAGAGTTAGAGAGCTCACGCAAGCCCAGAGTAGACTTTGGCACGCTTGTGATACGAATCATGATCAGCTTCCTCCATCGTACTATCCTCCTCAGCTGCTGCCACCGCATTGCTACTCTCACCCTGAACCAACTGCTGCAAGCGAATCTCAGAGGTCCATAAACGCTCCAATTCAGCCCCTGCTGCTTCACCTTCCTCCGCACACAGCCTGAGCCTCCAACGTGGGACTCTTGGTGCCCTCTCGTTTTCACCGAAATTTACAAAATCACCATCGCCGTTATTGTTCTCCATGGCCGTTGCTAAAGACTGTTTATTCACTCTGCAGCCGTTTTCGTCTTCCTCGTCTTCGTCGGTGAAGCAAGAAAAACACCAAATCCTCATGCAACCCCCAAGCCCACCTCCCCAAAAACGAAATCTCGGGTCTCGATCTACCACATTTATTGAAAACAAAAACCAGAATTGGGGAAAAGTAACGGAATTTGGAAAGCCCAGATAGAATTCAGAGAGAACAGAACTGAATCTCTAATTTTGGATTAAAAAGGCGAGAAGGAGAAGATCAAACGCCAATCTGATTTAAGATTAGGGTTTGAGAGAAACGAAAAGGTAGAATCGGATCAGATCTTGAGAGGAGAGAGTGGAGGCATATTGTGTGGTTTCTTTGGGACAAAAAGTGGTCGATGAAATAATCCGGCGATTCGGAAGAAGCAAAAAAAAAAACGGCGAAAATGGAAAGGGAATGACAAAAAAAATTTAAGACAAAACTAATCGGGAAACACAAGCTCTCTCTCTCCTTTGGAAGTCTTTGGTTCTTGCTTCACCGTGTTTTGTTCAGAAAGGACGTTATAAAAACGGTGTCGTTTGACAATAAGTACTACTATGTGTAAAGTAGATAGATAGATACTCTGAACTCTGAATACTAGGATATAACAATGTTTTAGTTCGTACGATAAAAAATATGGTTTAGACACAACAACGGTTTATGTTTGGGTCAAAGTTTAATTGTGTCACGTGAGCAGGGACATAAGCTGACGACCGCAAAAACGAAGACCGTCAGGCGTCAGTGGGTAGATCGAGCCACAATTGTAGTATCATTGTATAAGAGAATACGGACAAAATTTTGTCGAGTCTTGTATTAAAAATTTTAAGTTTGGACTTGGAGATCACTAATCAAAATTCTTCTCCGAGTGAAAAAAGACATCACTTCTGCCATTTTATCTGCTTCAATTTCCAACGAAACCCACATTAAAATTGGGCTTGTTTCTCTTTATGGCCCAATGGCTATTTCTTTGATTTTCTTTTTGGTAACGCATTAATCAAAATATTTGTTCAAAAAAAAACGCATTAATCAAAATATATACAAAATCATCAAAATTAGAAAAATGATGATTAACGTTAGACATTAGATCATTATAAATCAAATACTAGTCCCCGGTCTCCCTTAGATCAAGTGATATTAACATGCATTAAAACTAGGATGTGTACACGACCTTGTTTATTGGATACCACTTTTGTTCAGTTCCGGGTGAAATTCGGGTGTGTGGTGCAAAATGGCATGGACCTGTATAATCTGCAGAAATCTACTAAAATCTTTAGGACTTGCTCCAACATCAATAAAGCAAGAGAAGAACTAAACAAGCAAATTGCGAAATGTTTATCGGGTCAGCCCATTTGAGGCCCAATCTTTAAGCAACACTGCGTGCGAAAATGTTGTGTAGTATAATTAAGATTGATATGACGGTGGATGTGTGAAACAGCTGCCTCCGGTACGTGTGCTAGTGCCGGATACGACCGAAGCTGAGAATATAATTGAATGTGTGGACTGGACGGTTGAGTTATAATTAAGAGATATCATAAATATTAGTATTGAAATATCAACGATGAAGGAACGCAAATGTTGGGTGGGATAATGAAGTTAAGTCCCAATTAAAGATTAGACTAACTGTTTAGAAGTGGACAGAGAGGTGGTTGGAATTTAATACATCTCCTTCTTTTATAGGTTCCACTGACTCAAGAAGAAACTTCGATATCATCAAAAACCACAAACTTTCTTTTCTTTTTCTAATTATTTTATTTAATTTTCCTACAAACTTAAGGTAATTTAGAAGAAAAAAGAAAAATGTCATGTTTGAAGTATTTCTTGATCTTCTTGATGTTGGGTCTGTGTGTCTCATCGGAGGAGAATCTGCAGTACGAATACTTGAAAGTTCCGGCAAGCGAGTTTGTGAGCTCCATCAACACAATTGTGGTAGTGATAAGACAAGTGAGTTCGATTTTGTCTCAGTTCGCGGATTTTAGCGGAGATCGCCGACTGCAGAATGCAGTTTCCGATTGCCTTGATCTGCTTGACTTTTCTTCAGAGGAGCTGAGTTGGTCTGCTTCTGCTTCTGAGAATCCAAAAGGTACGTACCTTAAACTCTAGTTTAATTTACCACATCCTTTTAGTGTTGGAAACTTTGAATGCATTTTTTTTTTAACTCCAACACGGTCAAAATTATTGTTATGAGATTAAAAACTGTTAGCTAAGCCTAAATCAATACATATTTGCTTAAGTGACATTTGAAAAATGATATACAAATTGGAGTAGTCGACAAATTACCAAAAAAAAACAAAAAACAAACCGGATAATAGATATGCTTTAATTTTGCCGGTTTATGGAAAGTATGATAAAATTGACGTCTGTGAATCTCTCTGATACTGGTTGCTATGTTTAGAAAGAGTGCGATTACTTGGTATAACTATAACTTGTTGCCTTTTTCATTCCTAGTTTCCTACCAATTAAAAGTGAAAGATTTTTAAACTCAGTTGTGTAGACAATTGAAATTGTTCTTTATTCTTTTTTTTTTTGGTTCAAAAAACCAAGACGATTGAAATTATTCAAACGCCATGATTTTGATTAAATAACAAAAGGAAGTTTTGGTGCAAATTAACAGTTAAGCGACACATTAATCAGTCCAGATATGTTAGGTTAATTTCTTTATAAAATGCTTGTTCAATTTCTTTATGAGAGTTATATATACAAATCAGAATAATATAAAACAATTATACAAAATGAAATGTAAAAACTAAAACATTAATCTGCGTCTAAACGGTATATACGTTAGGAAACACCTAAATAACTGATCAGCGCTTAACAATCTTTTTCACATTACACATCAGATATAAAAGAATTGTAGGTGAGGGAGGAAACCAATGTGACGTATAAGATCGTAATGGAATTTCAGTCTTTTAGATTATAAATTAATGTTTTGTACATAAAACAGCAATTACTACATACTCTTGTAAAACATGATAGACAATACACCTGTACAACTCTACTGGTTCAGTGGTTTGGCATTTATCTAGTTAGATTCTCCACGACTCCAATAAAAGATAATGTACCATAGAATAAATGATCGTTCATGGATCATGGTGTTTAATGGTAGTAATAAAGTAAGACAAGTTTATTTACAAATAGAAAAAGAGATTTATTTTGCACTTGCTGCATTAAATTTGAAAGCCGGCACGGAATTGATTGCGATACGGTTAGTAGGTGCATGGTTCTTTGACCAATCCTATTAGTATAATACTACTACTATTCAACAAATACAATTTTGCATCATATCACAAAAATATTGAATTTCTACGTGTATTTTCTCAATTTTATCCTCCTATTTTGTTATTTCAGCTTAGACAAAAGTGAAACAAAAGGGCTTAAACAAAAATCTTTCTCGTAATTGTACATATCAGTCAGTTAATAGATACTAGACAAAATTTCTCGTAATTTTTAAGTTAATTTTAGTTTTAAATGTTGATGTCAAAGTGATGATGATGTTACATCAACGTTGTGCATTCTCGTTGATGAAATGAAAGCAAATCCTATAATCATTATAGTAAATAGCATGTGCGTAGTAGGGACACAGAACGTGGATTTAGATTTGTAATAAATGTAAGTGTGAATATATGAAAATGATAGTGTTGAAAGATAAGAATAAAATCACGAGTATCATCAAGTGATTAATATAAGAGAATGGGTGTGATGATTTTGAGTGGGACCACTGTACCAGGTAAGGGCAACGGAACAGGGGACGTGGGATCGGACACAAGGACATGGTTAAGTGCTGCTCTCTCCAACCAAGACACTTGTATGGAAGGCTTCCAGGGTACCTCTGGTCTCGTCAAATCCCTTGTCGCTGGTAAATTAATAACTTGTTATTGTAATCTTACAAAATCTTGGTTCTGTTTATCCAATAGAAGAATTTATTTACGTTTGTTGGTAATCATGCAATTTCGTTAGGGTTTCACGTTATAAATTTTGGTTCAAGTCGGTTTGATTAATTATTTTTTTAACGTTAACAATAATTTATCATTTCAGGCAGCCTTGATCAACTATATTCTATGCTTAGGGAATTGTTACCACTTGTGCAACCCGAGCAGAAACCCAAGCCAATTTCTAGACCTGGCCCTATTGCTAAAGGACCAAGGGCCCCACCTGGCCGCAAACTTAGAGACACCGACGACCACGAAAGCCTTCAATTCCCAGACTGGGTTAGATCGGAAGATCGCAAGCTATTAGAGACAAACAGTAGGGGTTACGACGTTTGTGTAGCATTGGATGGGACATGCAACTTCACAAAGATAATGGACGCCATTAAGGAAGCTCCTGATTATAGCTCCACACGTTTCGTTATATACATTAAAAAAGGTTTATATTTGGAAAATGTTGAGATCAAGAAGAAGAAATGGAACATTGTAATGATAGGTGATGGTATTGACGTGACTGTTATTTCCGGTAACCGCAGTTTCATCGACGGGTGGACCACTTTCCGATCAGCTACATTTGGTAATAACATTATTGTTGCTGCTTATTCATATTTTTTTATTCTTAATTCTAATGGATTTGAAACAATATTGTGACACAAACATTTCAGCGGTAAGCGGAAGAGGATTCCTAGCAAGAGATATAACGTTCCAGAACACAGCGGGGCCAGAGAAGCATCAGGCGGTAGCATTGAGATCAGACTCTGACCTCTCTGTGTTCTACAGATGTGCGATGAGGGGTTATCAAGATACACTCTACACACATACCATGCGTCAGTTCTACCGTGAGTGCACTATCACGGGAACAGTAGATTTTATATTTGGGGATGGGACTGTTGTGTTTCAAAATTGTCAAATTTTGGCTAAAAGAGGACTCCCTAACCAAAAGAACACCATCACTGCACAAGGCCGGAAAGATGTCAACCAACCCTCAGGTAATTAACAAAAACATAAATAGGGTTTCAAGGTTGTTTTAGTATGATAGTTTCTTGAAAGTGAAGTAATTGTGCTCATGTTTCATAAATTAAAGCAGAATTGTCTCCCCAACGAATGTATGCATATATATTATATTAGCATAAGGCAGCTTAGATAGTAGAAATTTACAATCAATCTATGCATGAACCATAATATAACGATTCTAACTTGGACCTTTTTAAATTTTGCTCACCTTCAGGATTCTCAATTCAATTTAGCAATATCTCGGCGGACGCAGATTTGGTCCCATACCTAAACACGACACGGACGTATCTAGGAAGGCCATGGAAGCTATATTCAAGAACAGTTTTCATTAGAAACAACATGAGCGACGTTGTGAGACCCGAAGGATGGCTCGAGTGGAACGCTGACTTTGCGTTGGACACACTCTTCTACGGAGAGTTCATGAACTACGGGCCTGGTTCAGGACTCAGCAGCCGAGTCAAATGGCCTGGTTACCACGTCTTTAACAACTCGGAGCAGGCTAACAACTTCACCGTTTCTCAGTTCATTAAAGGAAATCTTTGGCTGCCTTCTACGGGGGTAACGTTCAGTGATGGCTTGAATATCTAAAATGGCTCAGTGTTTCTATTGTGAATGTTCCTGTTTTTTGTTCCTTTTCATTTTGTTTTGTGTTTTCTTGTAATGTTCTTCTAAGTTGGTGTATTGGTATTTCACGGTTTTGGAAAAAGATTGATAAAAGGGGACAGTTATGGGGAGATTAAGTCGATCGGCTGAAGTTGAACAGATCATATTACCGATAAGGGTTAATAGATTTTGTATGTTATTAAAAAAGAACAAAATTAATATCTTACGATCCATGTTTTTCGTTATAATTGATTAAGAATATCATTCATTACGAAACGCCTTAAAACTTGTTTTAGTGTCAAAAGATTTGAGTAGAAATCAATCTTTCGAACAAAACATTTTAACTTTGCCTCAACTAAGTTTATGTTCTATTATCTTGTACTCCAAGATGCAATTTCATCTTTACCCACATCAATTAAAAAAAAAAAAAAAAGGCACCACCTTACGTGTTTATCAAGCATCATAAAGGCCAAGCTTTACCGGAGACCCCATCTCACGGATCCATTCCCCTTGTAAGAATGGCCCCACCGTATATTTCATCGCCTCTTCCTTGTTTAAAACCCTAAATCCAGGCCATTTAACCCTAGAAACGGTTGCTCCGCTTGGACCATCATTCTTGTATTCCGCATAAGACAATGTGTCGATAGCAAAATCCGTCTCTTGCCATCTCAACCAACCAACAGTATCGATCACATCCTCGATCGTTGATTCCATCACGACGGTTCGAGAATGTGTTTTCCACGGCCGGCCGAGGTAGCTCTTGAACTCTGCCTTTACGGGTTTAAGATCTTCGTTTGGAGCAATTGTACAGTTGTGGATCACAAAGCCTGTCGTCTGAAACTTATCCACTCTTCCTTGAGCCGTCACCGTGTTCTTCTGCCCCGGTAAACCTTTTCTGATAAAGATGTCACAGTTCTGGAATATGGCGGCGGCATCACCGAAGATGAAATCGACTGTTCCTACAATGACACAACTTCTGTAATATTGGCGGTGAGTGTACGCATATAACGTGTCTTGGTAGCCTTCAAATCTACAGTTTTGGAAAACAGAACGGTCGGATTGGACACGGATTGCGACCGCTTGGTGTCCCTCTGGCCCAGCCGTGTTCCTGAACCCCATGGAGTGTGCCATGAATCCTTCTCCTTGTGCCACTATAAGTAAATCAAGCACAAAGAAGGTTATTGCACCTCAAATTCAAGCCTTAATTGTTTCTTAGGAAAACAGGATATACCAAATGTTGCTGTGAGGAAAGTGCGGATTTTCTTTGCGTGGCTTTTGTTGCCCGTCACGATTGTCTTCTGTGATCCATCACCGATCATTGTAACATTAGGTTTCTTCTTGTCAATAATCACAGATTCATCATAAACTCCATGTTTGATATAGATGGTGTACCTACAAAAACGAAATTTTACTAGGCAAAAAGTTTGGTAGTAACTTATGAAACCAAATATGAAGTATTATTATGAGACGGTTAGTACCTTCCTTGGTACTTAGCAGGCATTGCTTTAAGTGCATCTTTAATGGTTGTGAAATTTCCACTACCATCTTTAGCCACTGTAGCATTAGGTTTCAATGCATTCACATCAATAGCTTTTAACATTCGTCTCTCCTTGTTGCTTAACCAAGACGTAATATGATCTGTCTCTTTAGCAGAAGATCTTGCTTCAAGAAGATGTCGCGTTTTAACCTTTGGAACTGAGGTAATATATCCGTCTAAAGATTTTATCATCGCGAGTGAATTACTTGTCAAAACTTGAGAAGAATTGAAATTCTTACGTATCTCCGTTTTGAGTTTCCCTTCTTCAAATCCATCGACACATGTTTCTTGATAAGACATGACTGCGCTTAGCCAACTGTCTAAATCAGGAACTATTTTCGCAAAGTTATTAACCTCTGTGTTGTTGATTCTTTTCATGGAGGTGCCAAGTTCTTCCTTAGCTTCATCCACAAGCAACTTACACTGAGCTATAGCGTCTTTGTCATCTTTGTTCTCTGTTTTCAGGCTCAAAACCTTTTTGAATACTCTGTCTAGATCGTCATTGACAGCTACAATGGCAGACTTTAACAGGCTCCTAGGATCAGATAGAGGAGTATCTGTGTTTGTCCGATTTTTAAGAGTATTCTCGCACGTTGGTTTATAGAGAGTGGAATTGCAAAGTGTTTGGACAATCTTATCGACCTGGCCAGCTTTCACAGTTTGTGCTGCGGATGATGGTGGTTTCTGGCTCGGACTCTCGCTTTTGTTGGGGCTATCTTTACTTTTGTTGTTTGTAGTTTTCCCTTGTTCTTGAGTTTTGTTTTCATATGTAACATAAGCAAAAGCACCTCCAATAATGGCAGCAACAACAACAAGCGCAGAGACAATTCCAAAGATGATTCTCTTCCTGAATTTACGTTTCCTCTCTGCATTTACGCGTTCTTGAATCTTGTCAAAGTCTTGAAAAGCCATTTTTGCTCAAAACGTTTTTCTCTGTCTTTTTACTTTGAGAGAAGAAAATTGAATTTTCCTCTGCCTTAGAAGCAAGCTAAGGCAGAGAGGTTAAAATGGACGATCAATCTTTCTATTTTTTTGCTCGTGCTTATTTATTTTCCTCTGTTTTGATTGATGCATATTGTTTGTCTCATGAGCCAATTTCACACCTTCTAATTTTAGCTTCCTATACGAAATTTAAATTTATGCGTTAAGACTTATAAGTGATAAGGCAAAAGAAATCCCTTACATTTATTCGTTTGTTCAAGTCTCATGTAGGGTTTTTGTTCTAAGAATTATTAAGTATAAATTAGAGAAACACTCTAAAAGTTAGCGTAATCCCCACATGTGATGCATTTGGTTGGGACTTTAAACAAAATTCAAGATGTAATTTAGAACTCAAATCTAATTTAACAACACAGTTATTCAAGGATCCGATCTTTAAACAAATGAATGCTTTCCAGAAATAAAATAAAATGAGCATTTTGACACACTTACGAAGAAGAATGTTGATAAAAACATAAGTAACGAATAACAAACACTAAAAGATAGAAGTAGTGTATGTACAATTGCATCTTGCTTTTATTAATTCTGATGCAAAGGCGATGGAAGAGGCATAGGCCACACCTAAGGCCAAGGGTAATACATAAACACAAATTACCCAAAAGACCATTCCAACCAAAAAGAATAAAAACTATATTTGCTAACTGAATATCGTGTATGTCTCTTGCAGAAAAAGCTTCAGGACTTGTTACCAACAGCTTGAGGATTGTCTCTCTCTTCTTCCTCCTTCACCTCTGCTGAAGAACTGTTGCTTGGCACAACCGTGGCAGGCGACCATTGGTCAGGAACCATCACAAAATAAGCCGTCATTGCTTTCCTGAATCTTTTCTTGTATTGCTGAGGCGATATTACTGTTGGAGTTGAGTTCTTGGGTCCTCCAAGGAGCCCTGAAGTCTTGACCCAAGTCTCCAGATGTTTGTCCCAAGTGTATTGCCTCATGAAATCGATAATTCCTAGAACTAGCTCGTTTCTTTCCTCATCTACCCCGACTAGTAAGGAGTAATCCATTACGTGAATCGACTTCAGCCAAAGAAACAAACCAAGATCTTGCATCAGCATTACTATGTAAAGCTCAAGAACAAGTTCGGTATTTCAAAACGGCTTAAAAGAAGCGTAGCAACTGGAAACTTACAGCAAGAAAGGATGTATCATTCCAGACTGCTCTTTCAAGAAGACGTTTTGCCTTGCTCCCAACAAATATTGGAGATGTCGGCATTGCTTCGACCAGATTCTGGTCCAGCAAAACTGTATTGCTACCACTTGTATCGGGATTGTAACGAGCACGAGTGGAGCCTTTTAGGTCATAAAGTCTAGTGAAGTTCCGCTTGAACAGAAGATTCTCCATCACCAAGACGTCCATTTTGAACTCTTTTCCTCCTTTAAGGTGTTTGGATGAAACCTTTAAAGATATTAGCAAAGAATTATGGGTCTCACTAAATGTCAACAAAAGAGATAACAAGAAAAATTATGGTTTTGAGTCGCACAAAAGCTTTCTCAGTTATCATGTAGTTCAGAGAGATTGTTAGTTAACTATTTTGTTAATCTTTTGTACCTGATAGATTCCCAAGATCTTAGCAAGGCTTGTAGGGCTTTTAGTACTGATGGACTCAGTCAGGTATTTGAAGTAAGCTGGCCCAAATTTGATGAAGGACTCAAGCTCTGTCTTTGTAACTTGCTTGATTATAAAACGGTCATCCAAACTTTTTGCAAAGAAGACGTTGCTCTTTCCACCCTGGGCTCCCCATTTTCTACAACGACCAAGAGATCTAATGAAATCTGTTTCTGAAGGACAGCAAAGCATCCTCAGGGCTTCAAACTCCTTAGCATAATAACACGTTACAGAGTACTTCACTTTCCCAGGAGGACCTTCATCTATAAACGAAACCCTCGCATGCAGATCTTTCAAATACAGTGATGAATGTAGCAGCTGCGAGACTTGTTCATCAGCAGAGCTAAGACTTCTACTCATGTCGACCGACAAATCACTCAAAGAGTTCAATGATAGAAGATTAACAGAATCAAAAAGTGAAAAGGAACCTCCACTATCCAAGCGATCTCTTGACTTATCTGATCCAGACATCTGAGCTTTATATTCTGATGACGTAAGGGCATAAGCTATGATACTAGTAGGTTCGTCATCATAAACTGGTAGTACTAAGTCATTACATCCCAGAGGAAGCAGCAGCCTCGCACCACTTCGCCATTCAAGCTCTCTATATGAAGAAACATAAACAGGCCGGTCTTCAGCCATAATATGCTTGCGAGAATTAAGCGAATAATTCTTGTTGAGTGAATAGTAGAAACTAGGAGAAGGCAACTGAACTTGTGTTGTATGTTCATCATTGGTAGGGCCTCCTTTAAAGTTCAGCTCACTTTCTGAACCCAACAGCCTTAAATCAGGGATCTGAGTTCCATTTGTTGAAGCAGCTTTGTTAGGCGGACGGAAAAGACCATTCTCTGAAGTAGTTTGTTCACCTATCCATGCTGCATCAAGAGTATCAGATAAGTCTGTTGCTTGATACTGTCTCTCGGAGTGTACTGCTTTAACCACCTGCGAAGACTCCACAAAGTTATCTTTACCACCTTCACTAGGGTCGAACTCCATCCTACAATCTGGGGGTATGTCTGGGCCTACATCTTCAGGAATAGCAAATTTGCCACTAGTATCACCAAATGATTTACCTTGGTTAGGACATGTTTCGTACTCTGCATCCTGGAGAAGAGAGTCATTACTACTGGCAACATGGGACGGTATCGACTTTATTTTTTCATCACTGAGCTTCTCTAAGGAGACGTTACGACCCATAACTTTTGAGGAAGAATTCTTCGGAGCTTCAGAATAGTTATTTCTTACCATACTGGCCGCCCCTGCTAGGCATTCATCCCAAGCATATGAATCGAAAAGTATCAGCCTTCGAAGTTTATTTATCAGAAGGATATCAATAGTAGGTTGTCCATCCTTAACCACATTTAACATTTGCTGCAATGATTCCTGAAAACCAGCGACAGCCTTAATCAGTATTTCATACAGAGAAAACTGAAAAATCATCCTACACTGTAGAAAGGACTCCAGGTACAGAGGCTAGGTAAAAGACTCGTTCTTATAAAGGCCAGCAGATTATGAGACAAGCTTCTACAATTATCTATAAGAAAACTTTTTAACCATGTGTCTATATTTTACACACAATTCGTGAGAAGTATGAACGTGGTGGGGGTGTCAGAGTGTCGGTATGTGTTTATGCGTGTGCAGGTGGGTGGGTGGATGGGTGGGTTTTGTCTGTGTGAGTGTAGTGTGAGTGTGAGTGTGAGTGTGACTGTGACTATGACTATGAGTGATGTAATGCGCCAAGTACATGCAACTCTATTTCTTCTTAAGTCCAATGGTGTGTAAGTTGCATGACAGGCTACCTTATATTCCTTTTTACGTTGCTCAAGAAGTCCTGCAAGTTCTTCAAGAGAAAGCTTTATCTTGTTCGGAGTGCTGCCCTTGGAACCTGTACCCATTGTTTTCAGTGAAATTTGACTAAGAGCCTCCTGAACCTCATTAAAAAGGACTTCCGCTTTTTTAATCACCTATAGTATACAGACCATGACAATTAAGTAAAATAAGACTCCTGGCTTTGTTGAATATGTAATAATTTTCGATTAAAAATGTGGGAAACTTGTAACCTCTTTTGATTCCTTTTGGAGCCATTCCTGGTTCTCATAGTTAAACTCAAGTTTTGCTGGTGGCAGAAACACTGAGAAAATATTGATTGAAGCATAGCGGAAGCAAGCCACCATTCTCCCAAAACTGCAGTAAGAAAAATGACAAGGTCACAACCCTCAAACATAGACTGAAACTTGCCGTATAGATGACAATTAGAGAAGTGAACGACCAACACTACTACTTATGCAGAGCCTATCTAGACAGTACATCTGATGTGTATTAAATGCTAAGCTTGATTGCATTACGCAACATGCTACTTGAGAATCAGACATATTGGACAAGGGAAAATCAGTAACGTGTATTAACAGCAAGCGAAACAATCCGCAGCAAAAGTTTTTATTAAGAAGCATCTCTTCATACCCATAGAACCGGAGACAGTCTCTGTGAAGGGAATGACCACAGTTGGCCACACGACTAGCTGCTGCATGGTTAGAAAAGCTCAGTTCCAAAAATTTGCCAAAAGACAGGCCCCACGCAGCATCTGACATTACAATTCTGCGTGTGGCTGGAGGAAAGCCATTGATCCGAGGACATTTCAGGCACCGATGCCACATCCAAATCTTCCCTTCACGTTGCCCAGGTAGCAATTCAGGCAGTTTCTTAACAGATATTGTCAGGCTACCTTGCCTATGAGTATAACAATGAATGTGTGCTTCCGCTGGCATCGTACATGACGGGCAGTACTGATCCTGAATAGGAGATTAATGCAAGCCTCAGCTATTAATAACCAGAGGTTTATACCAACATGATAGGTTTCATTAACTTTAGGTCTTACACATTTAATTATCCTGGAATCTTTGAACCATATTAATGTCATTTTTCTGCTTTTCCCTCCAGTCGCTCTCTCTCTTAAACTTACCCTCCTACTATTTTCATGGATTGCTTTTATGATTCTATGAACCTAGAACCTATACTTCCACAATTATTCATGTCAAAATAATGGGGTAACAAGTGCGTAACCATAAAACTTTAATTGGATTAGTTGGTCCACCTAGTTCCATCAGGAGTTCAATTTCCTCATCATTGGCTAAAGAAGAATGGTGTGCTCCAAATTAAGAGATAAAAAACACACTTAAAATGAAAGGTACCTGATCAAAGAGATTATCCCTTAAGAACCGTCCTAAAGGCTTGTCAAAGCTCCCATAGTATTTGATACGGAGTAGATGAGCCCGCTCACACACAGATCCTTTCCATACACATCTTGTTGATAAGGAAACCAATATACTTTGATGGTCAGAAGCTGATGGAAGAAAGTCTCCTTTTGAAGAGTCTATCTGTTCCTGTCTACTACAATTTTGATTTCCTATTACTGCGGAGTCATTCGTGTAAGCACCCTCGGTTACTTTTTCTGTGGCACCGGGTAAAACAGACCACTGATCTTTTTGAACAGAAGGTTCTTCCACGTGAAACGATAGCTGCCTGGGTTCTAGAGTAGGAACTAACCCATCGACCTTGGTGGTAATAATTTCTGGAGGCTTACAGTAAACAGTATCCAAGTTGTGAAGCAGTCTTTCAGATGGGTCAATCCTGTCGTTTCCATCCAATTTCCCTTGCAAATGAGTCTTACTAGAAATGAAATTACGGGTAAGGTCGCCATTGGCTTTATGTGGCTCACCCCTTAACTCAGTAGTTGGAGACTTTTCAGCACTTGACACAGTAAAACCAGGTATTGTGGATATTGATCTGTTAATCGTTGATGGTTTATCAGGTAAAGCCACTGTAATTGGGGTCTGCAGAGGAAGTTCTGGAAGGGAAGCACCTTCATCTGCTAGGAAGGATGTCTCAAGAGCCAAGTGATATGCTGCAAAAACTCCATACTGAATCACATGTTTCACCTTCTTTAGCTCATCTTCATGTGCCCCCTTAAGCAATATCTGAGAAAGACAGATCAAGCAGCCATACTTCAATTTTTTTTTATCAGACATACAATATGCATAGTCATAATAACAGGTCAAGGATCTCATGTCTTAAAACACCTAAAAATGTTGTGGAACTTACTGTACAACCCAAAGGTTTTGGGCATCCATCAAAAAACATTAAAGTCTTGGCCATTTTCTTCGCAACTTGACAAGGACTAACATGTTTCTCGACAAACTTTTCCACATGGAACAGGTCACAATAACCCAGCTTTGGTGATGTGAGCTGGTCGATCGAAGGGACAATCTGCGCACCAGTACAGCGGGATATGCGCTCTAGAAGGGACCTTTTAATGTTTAACACAAGAGATATGTCCTTCGCAAGAAGATATTCCTGCGCAAATCGCGATACAGATTTCTCCACCAAGAGAATGTCAGGATTGTGAGAATCAATTTTGGCAACAGCCATCTTCAAATGGTCCATTTCCTGAAACACCAGAGAGAGCCTTCAATAATGCAGAAAACTTTAACCGCCTATTCCTCTGAAGTGACAGAATTATGCTTTTCCTTTCCTTTCACTCCAAGGATTCATGTCCATGTTACAGGGAAAAAGAAGAAGAGAAATGATTCAGACCTGTTGCAACAAAGTGTCAAAACTAGACAGCTGGTTAGAGATGCGCTGATACTCCAGAGCTCCTCCAAGGATTAGCAGACGCGGCTTCTCAATCTTTGAAGTCATTCGCCGATGGGCCACATTTTTTTTACAAACAACTCCTTTCACGACCATACTAGAAAAATACCATCCCAGTTGAATCAGTACTAAAGAGTTTACCAGCCAATCGACAGAGATATATATCCTCAAGAAATATTCACAACAAAAACATGAAGCTAATCTGAAAGTAGAACATTATGTTTTCAACTAGAATTTACGTAGAGAAACTATCAATAACGGAGAACAAGGAGGTAAAGCTTCAAATAATCCCGTAAGCTTTCGGAAAATTTAGTTGGCCTACTTTCTTCATTGGCTACAGACAAAAAAATGAAAACAAATAAAAATAAAAGTAACCCCTTTTCACTTTTAAAGTTCATAAATAATATTAATCCCTTACTATTAGAAAAGAGTCATAAACAAAATATGGAAGCTGTGCTAGAAAAAGAAAATTAAAACAAAAGATATGGAGGCCTACAAAATATAACAAACTCAGGGGAATATCCTAGAAATTGAATAGAAGTGTTAAACATTCGCCCCACTACATATCGAAATTGTGAACAATTATATAATGATAATTGATGAAGGCAAATCCAGGACAGTCTCTCGTAAATCCAAAAGAAATGTCATTCTAGTTAATCCTAAAGAAGTACGGATGAAATTGCGCAGTACATCAATCATACAGTTCAAAAGCACGAATACTATTTGAAAAACCCAAATGTAGCACTGTATCTAGAACAAACATCAAGCACAGTAAACAATCCCATATAAAAGGTCCAAAAATATCACCTTTCACTGCGACGTCCACAAGGGATGCATTTAACCTTCACGTATCCTCCTGGATCCATTCCTCCACTTTTACTTGTATCTGGCTTGAGAAGCGTTGCAGCCTCCCAAGATAATGATGTAATTATATCAAGCCAGCCCTCTTTATCCCCTTCATTGACCATGGGTAGATTGTCAACCTCCAAAAGTTGGGCTACCAAAGCCCTAAAGTGCCCTTCAACAACATTTTTCATAGCACCACTGGACTTATCCTTAGAGTGGAAGTCCTTATCATTAAAGCTATTTGATGGGCGAAGGTAGCCCCAATCACCTCTATCACCTTCATCACCGTCATCATCAGATAGCACTGCTTCTCTTTCATCTTCTTCGTTCTCTGGCTCTGGCGGTAGCCATAACAGGCCATCGCTCTCAAAATCCACTACTTCGGGCTCAAAGGACTCTTCACAAGGAGGGCTTCCCTCCTTCACATCGTTCCATCCATTTTCTTGTTGTCTGGTTTTATCTATCGTATCTGTATTCAGTGAGTCAAGATCTTGATCAGGGGGAAAGCAACTTATGTTTGGTTCTATTTTTACACCAACGTCATGAGCTTCATGTGACCCATAGATCTGGTCTACTTCATCGAGGCTGATGGCACCATAGTAGTCATTTCCTTGAGCGTAAGATTGTGCAAAATCAGAGTGATAATCGTCATCATCATCAGCTTCACCATCACTCCTGCCACTACTAATCACACAAATGAGCAACTCAACAGATAATTCAAACTGAGACAATAGTGAATCATTTGAAAAGACCCAGAACAACACACACAGTTGGTGATAGACATCATGCAAACCTCCTAAGCGTTATCAAAGACAACAGATAAAAGAAGCTACACACACAAAAAAAAAAAAAACGGTTACCTGTTCACAAAGAATTCAACTTGATTTTCAGAATCTAACACATGCCCATAAGGATCCAGGCTCCTACGCGATGTTGCATTCTGCTTCTCAGACTTTTCAGAATCTATGTTTAACGAGACACGACGGCTAGCTCGGGGATTCATTTTGGGTCTAGGGGAAGGTCCAGCAGTTGAATCAATGGTGCAATTGCTACTATTAGAGGTAGTACTTGCCACGCTTCTAGCAGAAGGGGATGAACTAAAATGAAGGCTAATAATAGAAGCCCCATTATCAGGGGGAACTATCCCCTGTTCCCACTGTTTGTAGCAGTAATTACAAACCCTAATCCTTTCTGGTTCCTCATGACTATCCTTTGTTTCATCTGATGGAGATGGAATAGAATTCGCAGCGCATTTGGCACAAAACACTCGACCACAAAGCCGGCAATGATGTCTTCGATTAAACACAGTGAACTGAGCATCACACTCGTAACACACAGGGCAACTCTGGTCAGGCATCCAAAAATCCCTCGACATATTTGAGGACTCACTCTTCCTAGGGATCCAAGATTTGACTATGTCAACAAAGCCAGGTGCTTTGTGATCTGGTGAGTCCATTTATTGAATCTCCCCAACAACAAGGAGAGTCTTCATGAAAAACCCATTTGCTAAATCGCATTAAGTCTAATCCTTGATCCCTGAAGATGGAATTATAACCACGAAAATCAACATAAATTAAAAGAACCAAGTAACATCAGAGAGAGGGAGAGAGATGCCAATGGATTTTACCTGGAATAAGATACCTCCGAGATTGAGACAAAGTCACTGGGTCACTATCAAACTTCAAAAATCCAGAATTTATGCTCGATTCAAGATCAAAGATCTCAATTTGAATTTCTCAAGCTCAAATTCTTCTGTCTGATCCCAGAAATCAACAAATGCGAATCGATAAACCCCAACGAAACGAGCACGAAACTCCAAATGCGAAACTAACACGAGCAAGAAACGATTTTTTTAATAGAAAATAAAACCGAACAAAATAAGAAACAAATTAAACACGGAAACTCCAGAAATTGGTTTAAAAACAGAAGGCATAAATTTTCTTATGGATAAGATTTGAAATCAATTTCGAAAAAAAACAATTAACCATAATCTCAAAGAAAAGTGCCAAGCTGAGAAAATGGAAAGGGGAAAAACAGTTTTCCTCAATTTTTCTCGGATACCCAACAAGAGAGATTCAAAGAGGAGAATCAAAAAAACGAAAAAGAAAAGAGCTTTGAAATTGGAGAAATACAAGAGAGGATAAGAAGATTTTACATAAACGAAGATTTGCAGTTTCTTTCTCTGTGCTCCTTTGGCTTTCTTTTTGTTCCTCCCGTTTTTATGTTCACGACTTGTCTGTCTGATTGCCTTTGCCCTTGTCCATTTCACTTTTTATTCACGTATATATCACCCATCATTATATCCTACACGTATCTCAATTTAATTATAGTTATATTTCACTTCAATTATGTTTATCACATATTATCCTCTATATATTAATAGAGAAACATTTTTTTAAAAAAAACTTACCATCATGTGTTATTAACAAGATTGCCACGCTGATGTGTCGCTCTCACAATGATTTGGCTTTTATTTAGATAATTACCCAAGATTTATTAGACTATTTACAAAATTTGCCTTTAGTCTCATACATCCATATATCCCATTAATAATTAAAAACATACACTTTTTGTTTATCATATATTACTATATTTTTATATTTATATTTTTCTTTATATACATTTATATAAATTTTCTTTAGCGGATGGGTATACAATCTTTTTATTTATATTTATATTTATGTTTATATTTAAATGATAAAATATATACATTTGGTTCAAGAATCTCGAATTCAAAACTACAAAATCTTTACATCTTTCATAATTTTTTTACTTAAATAAATAAGATAATCTCCTTTCTATATATGTTACGAATACTTAAAATCCTATTTTTTGGAGGAGTTCTAACTTTTCGAAGAAAAACATTATAACCACATTTGTATATAAACCAAAATCTGGCCACATTATAACCATTTCGTAAATAATCCATTCATAATCTAAGAATCTTAGATTTGGAACACTACAAAATCTTAGCTTGGAAACTATCAAATCTCATCTTTGCTAAATTTTGGATTTCTTATACTTATTAAAAAAAAAAATTATTTTTATACTACGAAATCTTTAAAACATACGGAAAGACATATTGCCATAAATGGTAACATTTCGTCAATACTTTTTTATCACGTTGAAGCTTTATTCAAGGTTCAAATATTTCACGGGTAAAACATATTCTTATATGAAATAGTCCCAAATTTGAAGAAAACATAAAAAAAATTGTAACATGTTTCGTTTTACACAAACGGATCTCGGATAATAATTTTAATCATAATAATTTTACTTGAATCAGTTCATCCCGCACATCGTACGGGTTGTTATCTAGTATCTTCATTAGTCTTCATTATGTCGACTAAATAAAGAAAACAAATCAACAGGTTCATGATAATAAAAAAAAAGATTCATTGTTGTCGACCAAATTAAAAAATTTATATATTATATATTAATATAATTCAATTATTAATTCTGTCAAGCAATTCTAAGAGATATCATATACAAACTAGTTACATCTAAATCAAAAGTTATGGTCTTGGAAAGAACCTCGTTGTTTGTAAAATAGTCTAATAGTTTAACTAATTATCTTAGATACGAGATGATCTAACTAATTATAGTTTAATCAGTCAAAATTTATCAATTAAAAAAAAAAGGCCAGTCAAAATATGCATGGGAAAAGAGAAAAAGGAGCACGTGACATGATTTGGTGTCAAACACGTGAGCTTCCAAATGGATGGCTGTCAATCTTCAGCTTGTGTGTGATCTGTGTAGAGAGAGGACGACAATACAAAGACAGTATCGTTGTATTTCAAACGACCTTGATTGTCAAAAACAAAGAAAAAACGACCTTCATACGAGTTTTTGTCGTGCCCGTTCCTATATTCCAAGAGACCTATGCGGAAAATTTTCTTTTTAAAAGAAGACAATTGGTGAATTTTGTTTGGGTTGTCTGAAAATTCGTTCAAGTAAAGTTTGAAGTAATGAAGTAAACTGAAGAAAATCAATAATAAACGATCCACTTCCAACACTTGTAGATGAAGTGATGCCAACCCTCCAAATACATGATTATACAGCAATGATAATTGAGAAACCAGTATTCGAATCCACTGAAGGTTAAAAAAAAAAACAAGAAACAGAGCTCTGAGTATAAAAACTATGGCATCCCAATAAGATTGCAAAGATCTACTACTTATGGCAAAGCCTTTGGTCTACTTGATTTTTAAGAAAATCTCTCCAAAATGCAAAGAGGAAGGCCAGTGCCAGAATTCACATTACTGTGTCTTAAAAGTGTAGTACATCACAAGAAAACAAGAGACAAAAGGAAAATTTGCAGTGTCCTCATAACTTGATTCAACCAAGGATGGGGAAGATGCGAGCGATGTGTTCCAAGGGAACATTCTCACCTGTATTTTTCTTAAGTTCCGGATGGTTAAATTCATTTTGCGGCAAGACAATACTTCCACCCTCTTTCTCAACAATCCATCCACTGCTAGTCACTTGGTGCTCAATAAACTTGTCTAGAGATGCACCATCCATGTTAACAGCCTGTGCAAAATGTTTATAACTAATGAGCAAGGGGAATTTATTTACAATAAAATGTCAACTAAATAGGTTTCCAGAACTATGATTTGGATTTAGGTAACCGAAAATTATACGAGAAAGTCAGAGATTTCATATCCAAAGTTCTACCATTTGATAACTTACGCTAATCATACTGAAAATCAGGCTATCTGTCACGAATCATAAACCAAACATCATACCTCAGCAAGCACAGATCTTGGAACTTTTTGGTAGCTTAAGCTAAGAAGGTGACTTGCATATGCTTGGATAGCTTGCTCAAAACCTGCATTCAATCTCTAACATATAAGACATCTACACACAATCATAAAATGAATAGACAGTACCATAAATCACTACTCAGGACTTTTGTTTGGGCTGGCATTTCTAGACGATTTATTCATCCTTGAGTAACTAATCTAGATCCAGTTATTACCACACAATTTTATTTAGTATTCAGAAGTTTTGTTACCTGGAACAGCCTCGAGAATATGACGGTTCTTGGCAGCTTCATCCCAGAACTGTTGGAACCTCCCAGTCTGCAAAAGAAAAACAAGTGTTTTAAATACACAATGTACACATTTTCGGCTCTCAACTAACATTGATGTTTACGTACCTCAAGGTAGTGTGATAGAACAATTAGTGCCTTGAACTGCTCCTCCATTTGCTGAAACACACAATCCAATAAAGTGCATTTATTAGTTCTCAAGAATCCAACACATTGACACTCACACTTGATCATGAATGCTCAGTATAAAGACTGAAATAACTTGGAAGAGCACAATCATTTGAGTCCACCATCAATTCCTTAAGAAAAAGAAAACATTTGAACGAAAACAAAACAAAACATTATGACGTTATAAGAAAAGAACAATACCACTCTTTCGGGAATCAAGAAGAGGCAAAGGCTGAAGTCTGGAGTTGGCATAGCCATAAGAGCCTTCAAAAAAAGACCGAAAACAAAATTAGGGAGACTAATTTATAAGACAAAAGACTAGGAGTGGTCAGTCATATATACCTTGACCAAGATTCGAGCCACGATATGAGTATTCATGCGCTCAGGCTCAAACTGCATATAAGAAACAATACCAATTAGAGACACTAAAAAACTTGAATTGGTATCAAAAGGTCCAGCTTATGATCAACTAAAGCACCTGATAGAGCCGAAGCAAGCATAGGTTTGCTTCCAGACTATACGTTTGAGATGTAACCTGAAAATCATAGCGAAACCAATAACAATCAGTGGAACAAGATTTCTACTATAGAACATTCCAATTACTCAGAAATCAGAATCCGGCGAGATGCTCATATCAAACGATAAGGAAGAAAACCCTAGAAATTAGGGAAGAGGAACCTGCTCATTAACGTAGTTTTCGAGATCAGGAAGGATTTCAGGGTTGAAGGGATTGACGGCGACGAGCTGCTCAACAGAGTAAGAGCTCTGTTCCTGCGGGGACTGGATCTCTACTCCCATCTCTCCTTCTTTCTCTTTCTCCGTTTCTGTCTCTTCGTGCTCCCGATTGATGTGCAGAGGGGATAATTCGCAGCTGAGACGGATCTAGGGTTTATGGACAAAACGACGAAGTTTTGTCGCGTGAGCTAAATGGTGCAATTGACAAAAGTTATAGGGTTAAGTTAGGATGATAAAAAGACTAAGGTTTGTTTGGTAAATAATATTTTCTGGCTAGCGAAACGTCCAAAAAAAAAGTTATAGGGTTAAGTTAGCAATTGACAAAAGTTATAGGGTTAAGTTAGTATAATAACTATACTTTGATAGGGCCTTTGATGGGATGAGAATTTTGTCATTTCTCAAAGTACCTTGTCTAGGTCTGATTCTCTCTCTGTCCGTCTTTATTATTTTCAGTATATTTCCATGTTATTTATTGGGATGTTGATCGAGATATCAGTGAGGGATTCTTGACAAATCTGATGAAGGTGAGTTCTGATTTTAGCTTTTAAATTTCTTCCATTCGTCTTATACGATCTTTTTATCCACTTATTTTGGAGCTGTAGTGTCGATGAAAAACTTGCTCTGGCATTAACATGTTTAATATATTAGACGGAGTCTTTCACTTCTTTTAGCTGGTGCTAACTTTCCTTGTGACGGTCACATAGTTTTAAGCTAATGTGGAGTGATTGAATTAAGTATTTGCTGCAGTAGCATTACGGAACTACTCAATGTGATCATAAAAACCAATTTCTCAATTGATGGCTACTTTCTTGTTTGGCATTAGTCTGGTGATTTTACATTTTAGTAAATCAGAACTCGCAATATACTGAAAGCTTTTGGTTTATGCAACTAGAGAGATGGATGCCGGGGAAATTCGATATAGCTGGACATAGCCATTGGTTGTTTCATGTTCTGGTGGTTGCTGGTGTGTCCACACACTATAGAGCTGGGCTGGTGTATCTTAAGTGGAGAGACATTGAAGGATGTTGAAGATGAAGATTGAAGATGAAGGAAGATTAGATGGAATCTTTGATGTTTTAAATCTTGTTTGTAGTAGCTTCATATAAAAGCTGGATTATGTAAAGTCTTAAGTGTAATCAAATGTTTAATTTTTTCCTTTATTCACCAAAGAACATAATTTCTTTTAGAAGAGGTGCATTGGCTTTGAAAGTGGCAACTGAATGTAGCCAAACGAAGGAGAAAGCCTTGTGGTTGCAGATACAGAGCTCGAGGTTACAAGGTTAGAGTCTTAGCAATGGAGGGAGAAACATGAGGAAGCGAGGAAAGAAGCTGAATTGCTCAAGAACACGAGCGAGAGTCGACTAAGGATTGAAGCTCTTGGCTTGGAATGGGAAAGAATCTGTGTTTATGAGTTGTATAAAGAGAGGAGAAAATGAGAAGAATTCACTTCTTGATGAATAATAGATTGCTTGAAGCTCTGGTCACTGCTGAGAATTTGAGTAAGAAAGCTGAAGAAGAGAACCATAAGGTTAGAGATATTCGAACAAGGGATTAACGAAAATAATGTTGCGAAAGGAGCAGCAGGGATCGCGAGAGCTGAGAATTCGAATTTGAAAGATGCCTTGTTGGATAAGGAAGAGGAACTGCAAGTTGCTTTTAGGGAGATTGAAAGAGTGAAGGTTAATGAAGCTTTGGCTAATGACAAGGTTAAGAAATTGAAGAAGTTGTCTTAAATAGAGGTAGCTGTAAAGGAAGAGAAATACATAAGCTTAAGCAGACAAGAGTTGAAGCATAAGTTGTTGAGAAGAAGGTTGAAGAGAAGGAGAAAAAAGAGAACAAGAATGTACAAGGTACTAATAAAAGTGGATATCTTTAAAGTGTATAAAATCATAATCTTTTTTTTTTCAAATTTCAATATATTCAAACTCAATCTCTATTTGTCAATATTCACGAAGAATGAATCCTTTAGTAATAAAAAATAGAGTCTTCACAGCTTCAACGAATACGATTCACGTGAGAAAATGGCTCGGAAACTGCTTTTGGAGCAGCTTTTTTGGCGGTCTCTGGCACTCCAAAAACGTTCCAAAACCTCAGAGTCTCGTCTCCTGCTGCAGAAGCTACGGTACAACCATCTGGACTCTGTAAGAAACACAACACAAACAACACAAGTTTTAGGACTAAAGACCTCAATATCTCTACCTTCTTTCGGCAGCTATAGTTGATTAAGTTTTTTAGTTTTTCTTTACCTGGGCCATATATAGAACTCTTGATGTATGACCAGTGAGCTCAGCCATTTTCACCATGGATGGGTACTTCCAAAGTGTAAGCTGATTCTGTGTAAACCCATGTGAGCTAAGCAACTCTCTTTCATTCTTGCTCCATAACAACGAACAAACTTGGGAGCCAGTGTCTACTGAATTCAAGCAAGCCCCAGTGTGAGTATTCCAGAACTTTATCGTCCTGTCTCCTCCACCACCACCAGTTGCAAGCAAATTCGCTTGGAAAGGGCACCACGCAAGAGCTTTCACAGCAGATGTATGTTCCTCAAGTCTGTGCAGCCATTGTGTGGTTGAGTTTGAGGAAGCAACAGAACGATCCCATATGTGTACCACATTGTCGTTGCCTCCACTTGCTAGTTGCTGTCCAGATCCTGACCACTTTAGCCCACAGACCTCTTGAGTGTGACCCCTGTAAGTTTCAACAATGGGTGATCTGATCCTCACATCATTGTTAATGATCAGTCCATCCATTCCTCCAGTAGTAAGGATGTGATTGTTCCATGCCAGTGATCCTACTCTTGACTGGTGACCACCCTTCAATGTTCTCAGCTGCAGAAATATGATAAACACGTCAGACTAAGAACACACAAACACCGGATGTTATATCTCAACATAAAAGAGAGGGATTAGTAATTACTTGACGGTTAGATGCAGAATCCCAAAGCTGGACTTCAGAGTTGTTGAGTCCAACTGCAACATGACGACCATCGGGTGCCCAGTTGATACTTGTGACAGGTCCCTTCTCCTCATCAATGGTCACAAGCTCAGATGTAGAACCAGTGGAAGCATCCCACAAGTAAACAGTGAGGCCCAAAGCTATGGCTAGAACATTAGCACTGCCCCAGTCCAGCAAGTTGAGGTAGAAGTCATCCACAATGTCAGGTGCATCCAAGGTTCTCTCAGAAGTCTATCATTACAACATAAAGATTAACAACAGATCAATACAAGTCCAAAGCAGCAACAAGTAGGTAGGGTTAAAATCAAACGCAAAACATATAGTACACACCTGAGGTATGTATCTACGAGGCTTTACGGATTTGGGTTGTTGGTGAAGAGAAGAAGAGTGATTGCTGGGAAGCAGTTCTACAGGAGCTTGAGGTTTGTTTCTGAAGGCGAGAATCCGGGTGTGATTCAAGTTCATGGTCTCAGCCAATTGCTTCCTGTAGGCCTCTTTGGATGGTGAACTTACCGCTGCAGTCTGATCCTTACCTTTTCTCCCTTCAGTGAGGGCAAAGTGAGCATAGTCGAAATCCATGGCTGATCTATTCGGTATGAACCTGTCCAGCTGGTGGAAGATAAAAGCAAGAAATCAGTACAATTCATTCAATATCACAAATCCAATTTACTGTATGCAAGCAACAATCAATCAATTGAAAAGACATGATTTTTCTTATGACAAAACCAACAATTCGTTCATACACAGTATCTGAATCAAGATTCATCAATTATATGGGTCAAACAATTCTTGATTCAAATGAACAACTTGCAAATCCAAATTCGAACCCTAATTCTTAACAGCAGTACGGAATCAAATCTGAATGATTGAAGTAGGAGAATACTCACATTTTCCTTGGAACTTTTTCTGGGAAGAAAGTGTTCTTGAAGTGGGCAACGATTCAAACCTGCATCCATTATAACTAAACACAAACAAATTCCCAAAACACACAAAGAAACAGAAAACACACACAAAAGCTATGATATACGAAATTGATTAGAAGATATAAACGAAATTAGATAAAGACAAATCAAATTAAGGCTGCAGAGAAGGGATCGTTAGTGATTTCGAGCAGAGAGATCAGAGTAGAGCGGAGCAGAGAGAGCGAAGAGTTGTTCTTCGCTGATGATGAGAGAGCTAGAGAGGAGAGAGCAGATTAAGGTGATTGAAAAGGTACGAAATTTGGGGTTATTTATAAAAGCAGTAGAGTCAATTTAGGGTTTTGGAGGAGTCTAATTCTATAATCGGAAAGTCGGTAACGGCTATATTTCTGAGAGAGCCGTTGAAAATTATGTCACGGAAAAAGCCCTCTATACCGGAGAGACGGCAATTGTTGGGCAACCCTGAATTTTATCGGGTTTTGTTTTTTTTTTTCTCTGAAATAATTAGCTTTTTTTTATGTCTTGTTTTAATATTTGTATATTGAAAAAAAACAGGAAATGTAAATAATAATGATAATATTAAAATAATCTATACTATTAATTGGGAAGCATTTTGTGAACTACAACATTGTGAGGGTAGTTTAAGACTAACTAAATGAATTTTTACATGGGTAATTTAGTAAATAAACAACTACTACAACTAAATAAATATATTTGATTCGGATCCTTCATTAATTTTTTGCAAAAACAAATAACGAGATTAAATGATCCAATATATTCCGAGATTTGCTTCGTCAATATTTTTGGTATGATTTGTCTACAAAAAAAAAAAAGAAACAACATTAAATATTAAATAATAACTGAATATTCAACATCAATATATTTATTTCGAATATAAATCAAAATATTTTGTATTTTTCAATTTGTTAGAGATAAAACAAAAAAATTCAACATAAATCGAATGTCATTAATTGAAAAATACAAAATATTTTAAAAATAAAATCTAAACTAAATTAATAATAGAAATAATATGTTTTTAAATAAAATTAAATATTTGCAGGTTGGTAAATACTAAAATTATAAATATTTATCAACGATATTATCAATTTTGCAACGAGAAAAATTTATCAACGATGTTACCAATCTATAAAAGTTTATGATATTAATAGTGTAGATTTATACTATTAATTGGGAAGCATTGGATAAAATATAACCTTATAAAAGGTAAATAATTACACCTAAATAAAACATAGATTTTAGACTAGAACAAGTTACAATTAAAACAAATTAACGTTTGCAATCAAATATGTAACATGTGTTTTCAACTTTTATAGCATAAAAATGTTCAAAATAATAAACGTTATTATAGTATGTTCTATAATAGTTAAAATTTTAAAAACAAACAAATGTAATTTAATATTTATGAACAAAATATAAAAAAATAAGAATAAAGAAGTCAATTAATTTTGTAATATTTTTATTATATCATCATATAAAAATATACAATGAATTATATTTGTGTTTGTCCCAAACAAGATATCGAGAATTTTTGTTTCCGTCACGTCATGTTTCTAATCGGGAATACAAAATTTGTCTTATATTAGAAATGCATTCTCTTATGAGATATAAATTGGAGAACGGGTAAGATATAATGGAACATGATAAAATTGAATGGGAATTACGCATATCTCTAAATATTTCTATTTCTCGCAAACGTATTTAATCATTTTAACGGTTTTATCTATGGTTTGATAGTTTACAAGTTTAATGTTCACAGGTTTAATAAAAATCTGCCTGGCCATTAATTCGATTCAGTTTGATCTTGGTCCGACCGTTTGATTGTTACGAATTTTAAAATACTATTAAAATCATTATTATTTCAAATATTTCAACCAACTAATATGAGTTTAGGTTATAGATACTATAACTATATAATATTTTTTTTACATCAATCTAACTTATATTATATTTCAATCTAAGATTTTTTTCTAATCTACTCTTCAGTTTCAAACTCCAAAAAATGATTTATGGTTGCTATTGTGTCATAAGCAAACATAAATAACATTTTATACTTTTCTGTGTACATTATAATTTATTCAATACAATATATATCACTAAAACAACAAAATAATCATATATTTAATAAAAATTTATTACAACATATTTCTTAAAATATGAAATCCCGCACGTATGTGCGGGTCAGGATCTAGTTATTTGTATTATACGAGGAAAATAAAACACTGCTTAACACACACTCACTCAAAAAAATATCAACACTCACATAAATACCATAGTTACCTTCAATCTAGAATTATACAAAAAAAAAAAGTTTCATACAGGAAATGAACCAAAATAACCATTTATCATCTACCTTAGACCATCCAACGTATTTCGATGTATGATTCTTGTAAATAATTGTTTTTGTTTTAACCTCCATAATATTTGGTTTGGGTTAGAGGGTGGATGATTTTTAGTGAATGATATTTGGTTTATGCTGGTAAAGACTGCTTATGTGTGATCGAATATTTTCCACTGATAATATTTGTTTTATTATTATTTTATCAAATAAAAATTGTATATCCCCCTTATGAACAGATTTTATTTTGTTTTATTTTTTATAACCTGAATATATTATTTTTATTGGGCAAAAAGATACAAAAGCTTAATCAATTCATTAACCTGAGAATGAAATATAACACAATTACATAGTCTGAATAATTGAGAATGAAAAGAAAAAAAACTCGTACGAAATTCCAATCACAGTAAGAGTACACTGTACACACTACACACTAGTGTGATTAGATTAGTGTGGTTTTCAATGTCTATCTTGATGAAGTTACAATTACCATCTTACAGATTACAGTCCTTATGCTTCTTGTATCATCTGACATGTATTCTCTGCTTACCAAAAAAAAAATCATCTGACAACATGTATAATCAAAATCTTTCTTTCTATTCAACATATGCAAGCAATTAAGTTTGACTCAAGAATTTACATATATAAAATTGTACAATGTGCACTTTTCTTGTCAATACAATTCATGAAGAATGAATCCGAGAAAAAAAAATTGAATATTTTGCATCTGTATCAATGGCTCTCCTTGTTAGTCTTCACAACTTCAACGAATACGATTCACATGAGAAAATGGCTCGGAAACTGCTTTTGGTGCAGCTTTTTTGGCAGTCTCTGGTACTCCAAAAACATTCCAAAACCTCAGAGTCTCGTCTCCTGCTGCTGAAGCTACGGTACAACCATCAGGACTCTGCAAGAAACACAACCCAAATAACACAAGTTTTAGGACTACAGACCTCAAACATCTCTAACTACTTTGAACAGTTAAAATTGATTAAGTTATTTTTCTTTACCTGTGCCATATATAGAACTCTTGATGTATGACCAGTGAGCTCAGCCATTTTCACCATAGATGGATACTTCCAAAGTGTGAGCTGATTCTGTGTAAACCCATGTGAGCTAAGCAACTCTCTTTCATTCTTGCTCCACAACAACGAACAAACTTGAGAGCCAGTGTCTACTGAATTCAAGCAAGCCCCAGTGTGAGTATTCCAGAATTTGATCGTCCTATCTCCTCCACCACCACCAGTTGCAAGCAAATTCGCTTGGAAAGGGCACCACGCAAGAGCTTTCACAGCAGATGTATGTTCCTCAAGCCTGTGTAGCCATTGTGTGGTTGAGTTTGAGGAAGCAACAGAACGATCCCATATGTGTACCACATTGTCGTTGCCTCCACTTGCTAGTTGCTGTCCAGATCCTGACCACTTGAGACCACAGACCTCTTGAGTGTGACCCCTGTAAGTTTCCACAATATGTGATCTGATCCGTACATCGTTGTTGACAATCTGTCCGTCCATTCCTCCAGTTGTTAAGATATGATTGTTCCATGCCAATGATCCTACTCTTGATTGGTGGCAACCATTCAATGTTCTCAGCTGCAGAAAAGTCCAATTCAAGGGTTAAGACATGACAAACAGGATATTATAACTCAACAAAAGAGAAAAGGATTTTAGTAATTACTTGACGGTTGGAAGCAGAATCCCAAAGCTGGACTTCAGAGTTGTTGAGTCCAACTGCAACATGACGACCATCAGGAGCCCAGTTGATACTTGTGACAGGTCCCTTCTCTTCATCAATGGTCACAAGCTCAGATGTAGAACCAGTGGAAGCATCCCACAAGTAGACAGTGTGGTCCAACGCTATGGCTAAGACATTTGCACTTCCCCAATCCAGCAAGTTTAGGTAGAAATCATCCACAATGTCAGGGGCATCCAAAGTTCTCTCAGAAGTCTGTTAACCACAACACAAAGTTTAACAAGAGATCAATACAACTCCAAAGCAACAAGTAGATGACAATTTTCTTTCAAACTCAATAATAATTGCAGTACACACCTGAGGAATATATCTGCGAGGCTTTACAGATTTAGGCTGTTGGTGAAGAGAAGCAGAGTGACTGTTGGGAAGCAGTTCGACCGGAGCTTGAGGTTTGTTTCTGAAGGCGAGAATCCGGGTGTGATTCAAATTCATGGTCTCAGCCAATTGCTTCCTGTAGGCTTCTTTGGATGGTGAACTTACCGCTGCAGCCTGATCCTTACCTTGTCTTCCTTCAGTGAGGGCAAAGTGAGCATAGTCGAAATCCATGGCTGACCTGTTTGGTATGAACCTGTCCAGCTGGTGGAAGATATAAGCAAGCAATCAGTACAATTCATTCAACATCACAAATCCAATTGCAAGAAACAACCAATCAATTGAAAAGACATGATTTTTCTTATGACAAAACCAACAATTCTAGTATCCAAATCAAGGGGAAATTTATGGGACAAACAGATGTTAATGCAAAAAGAACAATAACCCACAAATCGATATCCTAATTTGTCAGAAGGTATCGATTCTGAAGAATTAACCCCCAAATCAAAACCCTAATTTTTAAATAGCAGAACGGAATTCTATAATGATAATCGATTCTGATGAACTAATAATGAGCACCCGAAAATCGAAACCCTAATTCTTAATGAAAGAATCAGACTTACGTTTTCCTTGGAAGTTTTCCTGGGAAGAAAGTGTTCTTGAAGAGGGCACCGAGCCTGCGCCTTGTAGTGAGAAGATGTGTTCATACCTGCATCCATTTTCACCAAACACAAACAAAAATCCAAAAACAAACACAAAAGCGATGATAAAAGAAACGGATATTAAACAAAATCAGACAAAGACGAATCAAATAAAGCTAGCGGAGAAGGAATCGCCAGTAAATTCGAGCAGAGAGAGCGAGTGAAGAATTTCTTCGCTGATGATGACAGGATGAGAGCAGATTGGGTGATTGCCTAGGTACAAAATTTGAGATCTTATAGCAGCAGTGGAGTCAATTTAGGGTTTTTGCTGACTCTAATCTTTTATAATCGGAAACTGTAACGGCTATATTTTGGAGAGAGACGTTGTGAAGTATGTTTTTACGGTAATGCCCCTGCCTCTAAAATCAGCAATTCTTAGGCTAAATATAGCAAAAGATCCGACCAATTTTACAAAGAGACTAGTAATAAGTTATGACTGATTTAACAAGACTGAACCAAAAGATAAAGAGTTGGTTTACTTCTTGTGGCAAGCCCCGACACAGGAAAATAGGCATTACCAGAAGAGTTCCGTTATATACACCCAAAAAAGGCATAGTGAGAGATAGATTACACACATTCTTACGTTTACCTTTATATACACAAGTTTTCATCTACACTACACATACTTTACACTACCAGGTTAAAGAAAACATTGTAGCCTTGCTTACTTATTCACTTATAGTGTGAACCGAGTCAACATTGTTGCTTCTTTCCGTTTCTTCACCACGGAATATATAGACATTGAGGTGAAGCGGTGGTCTTGTTTCAGAATTGGCTGGCTCAAACACACAGACATCACCTTCGCGCAAGTTATTGTCTTGTACAAACTTCTTCCACCCTGTTGAAATCCCACCACTACCACGAGCTCCGAAAAAGTTAAACTTCATGTCCCATTTCCTTTGATCCACCTGCATCACCACTTCTTGACGTGCCATAAGCATGTTCTTCACGCACCATTTGTATGGGATTGTCTGTTTTCAAAAGAAATCGTGACCTCTTCTTTTTTTTTTCCAATAATCAGAGCTTCAAAAATATTAAAGACGATACACAAAGCAATGCAAAAGTCTTACCAGAAAACACTTTGATAGCACATGAGAGCGTCTCATGAACACCAAGAAACCATCCGGCGAAATGGCTCTCTTGGCCAGAGATAAGGCTCTGTTATTGCTTCCAGCTGAAATCATCTCTACGTCTTAAGACAGTTGATAAGGGATACATATTATTATTTTAGATGCATAATAAATGAGATAGAAACTGATAAATATATGGACTCATTCACCATCTAAAGTTATAAACTTTAAAGACAAATGGATCAAAGGCTATTATTATGGCTAGTATGAAGTTGACAATTTAATAATCTCCACAACTAATCTCCAGAATCATATAATATCCAAGACTAAGGAATCAGTTACTCCAAACTGTTATGACAGCAAAATTCTCAAAACCTGAAACTCTAACCAAACAGTTGTATGCAAAGTAGAGTCTCCAGACAGGGCTTATCAGATGATTACAAGAAACTAGTGCACTGTGTAATCAATAAGTAAGATGATTTTCATACCAGTTCTTTGATCGAGATTGTCATTACTTATTTCTCCTCGCATCTTCTTAAAACTGCTAAGGGGATACTTCCTTTCACTGACTCGTACTGTACTAGTTGGAGATATAACAGGAAGCTGGGCAGATGCTGTATCAATGTCAGAGTTAATATGTTCTTCTTGCTCATAACCGGTCTGAGATACTACAAGAAGCGGATTTAGCATTGTATCAATATCAATATCAACATCAATGTCAATGAGGTCTTCTAGCTCATTATCAACCGGAGATATAACAAGTTGTTGGTTTGGTGTAGTTTCAACATCAGCAGGGTTAAAGTGTCTCTTAGGAGATCTCGAAGAGGTTGCATTAAAATCAGTACCTTTGGTCTTCTCTGCATGACCACATTTCCTGACGAAATAAGAAGTGGGTTTCTCACATAAAGTCTGTCCATCGAAAACCAGCACTTCAAACTCAGACAGTCCATGGAACTTGAAGACCAATAGATCATTCTCCTCTAGCGAATGATCTTTCACAAACTTGTCCCACCCAAAACCAAAAGCCAGTGTCTTTTCATTATCTTCCTCTACTCTTACACTGTATGTAGCGCCACTTGGACTTTTGAGGGTGACAATCTGAGGTAGCTTCCTTTTGCAATGTGTAGAAAATTTTTGCGGTATGACCTGTAATGATTTGCGAAAAGTGGTAATTTTGATGTTAAAAATGGTAATCTCAGGACTCTTAGAGCCACAAAGAAGTGATTTTGAGAGATAAAAACAACAATTTCTTAAACCCTTAAATAGATTTGAGGGTAAAATCCCCAAATTAAAACCCAGTAGAGAAAAAGGAAAGTGAACACATGAAGAAATCGAAATAGGAACACAAATTGCTGATAAAGATGCATAAAGTAGAAGGTTAGAGAAAGTGATAGAAACATACGAGGCGATTGTGGAAACCAGGAAGGAGGAGCTGAGTGAAATGGAGGGTTTGAAAATGTGTCCAGTAGAGTTCTTCTTCCCATTTCATGCAATCCTCGCAATTTTCTTCCATCTTCTTCCTCTCTCTTCTCTTGCCACCGAGATATGTTGAGACTTGAGTGAGATTTGCATTTGCTTCGATTAACGGATCCAGTCAGGCCTCTTTATACTACTGAGCCTAGAGGCCTGTTTGTTCTCGCAAATGTAATTTTGATTAAGCCCCTAAAAGAAGAATTAGTTTTAACATACACACTTGGCATTGTGGAATAAGTAGGTAAATGGGCTTGCATTGGGCTCAGAAGAGAAATTTGATTTTAAGACATGCCTTGGTGGGAAAGCAACCAGAGAAACCCTAATTCAGCGATTCGGGGAGCAAGATGATGCGAAACATGTTTGCTAAGGTAATCAAGATTATCATATCTTTTCATCCGGTTCCTCCTTTCCTACTCCAGTGACTAAGATATTAGGGTTGCGTTCATATACAAAGAACATAAGCTATCCTTTTGCAAATCTAAGAACCATAACTCTCTGAAACACACAAAGGTCCTTATCGCCCAGTGACCGGTAAATTATAAGGAAGAACATAACATATATGTATCTCCCAACAGGGTAATAAAAACAATGATGAACAAGAAAATAAATAGAATTAGCTGATGAGGATAGGGGAGATGAATGATGGATGGATGGAGGATTTGTCACATGGTACCAGCTTCTTCAGTTTTATAGGCTTGAATTTGGAGATGTCCACAAGATCCCCGAATAGCTTGTCCTCTGGTTTATTCTTAGGTTTCATTGGGGGCAGATAAGATGTCGTAGATGATGATGGTGGTACCTGATGCGATGTCTGGTCTCTCATAGATAAACCGAACATTTGCTGGTCCAGATATGGGCTGCTTCCTTGTTGTTGTTGATTATAGCCATATCCGTATCCTCCCATCTGGTTTCCATACGCCTGTTGCTGTTGCTGTTGTTGTTGCTGTAGCTGTTGCTGTTGGGCATAGTACTGAGCCATCATCATCTGCTGCTGCTTTTGTTGCTGAGGTGGATAGCCTGACCCAAGAGCCTGATTTGGTTGGTTTGGCATGTACATACCGTTTTGTGGCATTTGAGGATATGGACTGTTGTTGTTAACTGCTTGATCTGTTTGGGGCATTTGAGCATATGGACTGCTGTTGTTGACTGGTGGCCTGGTTTGGGGAATTTGAGGATATAGATTGTTGTTGTTAACTGGTTGAGCATGTGTGAAGGCGGTCTGTGTCGGATGCACTCCAGTAGAAAACGGACTTCCTGACTCCGCAGAGGGACTGAAGTCTTGGAGCTGAGCTTCCCATGGGGGAGGTGGAAATGCCATACTGTCTTGGGCACCTTCTTCACATCCCAAGATTACCATAAAAACAGAACAACACCACTCCACGGAACAAACTCGTACAATTTTCAATCATAGTGTACACAAACCTGCACATTTACAAGGCCCCAGAGATTTTGTAAACTATCTTCTTTGTAACATTGTATATTCACAGTGTCATTGCTTAAGAAGATCATATTAGTTCATACCAGTGCAGCATTTTCATAGGTCTCAGTCAATCCAGGTAACTGCCTCAACCAGCCACCTGCGGTCAAAGCAACTTCTACACTTGCTCCTTCAAAGACATTACACTGGACCTATAAAGAGACATTGACGAATAAGCTATCGAACAAGGTTCAAGTCTAATACATGTGGGTGCATATACAGGTCCAACTAGATGCCTTAAAGTCTGAAACAAGAAATGTAGCAAAAGGATCAAAGTTTTTACCCAAAACCATTTTCTTGGGAAGCCTCCACCCCAATTCTTTTCTGAAAAAGAAGGTGCATCTCGAAACTCAAACCTTTCATCGCCTCATTCTATCCATCCTGCAAATTCAAGAGATAAAAAAATAAGAGCTACAATAGCAGTTTCTGATGATAAAAGAGGATAACTAAGAAAGTGGATGGTTTCTGTCTTAATTTTCTGTTAGTACTAGGCAACTAAACTTCACCGTCTTTTTTTTACTAACTTAAGTCAATCAAGCGAAGCTCACACCTGTGGAAAGGCCTCCTGCCATGCATATCTGCCAATGAGGCTCAAATACAGGAAAAGCTGCAGGCTAGAATTCTGTTTGGCCCCAACATCACCCCCTACCGTAAACAGGACGAGTACTATACTCCCAACGAGGAGATTTCACAGTTTCCGCATAGTCAGTCCTGCCAAAACAAATCAAGCCAGAGTTAAAGACAGAAAGTTTCAACTAAAATACTCAATAAACAATATTTATAATATAGTTAATTCTTGCTGTGCATAGAATCAGATAATTACCGGCCATCATCGAAAATGTGACCTAATGCCAAAATGGGGTAAGCTTGGAACCCTTCGGACACCCTTCTGTTAAATTCCTACAGTAAAACGCCATGCTTTACAAATCCACATTCAAGAGAATAGTAAGAGTAACAAAAACTTGAGATTTCCAACAAGTATAAGTAGTACACTACTATGCCTCAAAATGGGGTAAGCTTGGAACCCTTCGGACACCCTTCTGTTAAATTCCTACGGTAAAACGCCATGCTTTACAAATCCACATTCAAGAGAATAGTAAGAGTAACAAAAACTTGAGATTTCCAACAAGTAGAAGTAGTACACTACTGTGCCTATGCCTATTAAAATCACAGAGTATTTTAGTGAGGTCCCGGATATGATCAGAAATAATAATCACATAACAGGGTAACCAAATGAGATAGAGAGGGATAACAGCAATTTGTTTCCACCTCTGGTGGAACCTCCTTGTCTGGAGACTTTGCGCCTGGCACAGCACCAAAAGTATTCCCCAAAACTAGCTCATGTATCTATGCATGAGTAAAATGTTTGGGTGAGGAACTTTAAAGTCATGTAAACTAATGCATGTTAAAGAAGACAGTACCAGCACCAAGATATAACAAAACTCAGATAAGACTTAGAATCTTTCACATCAATAATGAACATAAGTACTAGAAGTAGAAACAAGACTCGGATTTGACTTCTTATTGTCATAAAACAGAATTTCCAGGATCAAAGAGTTACCTCCCCAGAAGTTGTGAGACTCTTGTGCATATTGGCATACAATATTTATCATTAGCTCCAAGAATCTGGGCTCCGACACCAGTGAATCTGGGTCCAGAGCCACTTCCAATGGTGACAAACTCTGCCGAAATGCAGGATTCTCCACAGAATACATAAAGCAAAAACTCTCCCTCTTCTCTGGAATTGAAACCCTGAAATACCATCCCTCGAAGAACTTTTGAGGTGTTCCATCGAAATGGTATCTGTATTTTTCAAAAGTTAAACAAGTTATCAACAGCTCTAAATTGCAGTTTTCAATAATTCAAGTCACAACTAGTCTTCGAATGGTGAGCCACCAAAGGTATACAAATAAATCTTCCAACTTTGTAATACTCAAAACATATTGAAGCAGTAAAGGAGCAATTTTTAAGTCCCACAGATCGTGAGAACAACATAGAAATCAACCAAAGAAAACTTAAAACAGCGGAGTTGTAACAGAAGATATCTACCTTGGAGTCGGAAATTCTGGCTCTGCTGAAGGTTCAGGCACATCATTACCAGGTCCAGCAATACGAAGATTTGGAGGGTAAGACGTCAAAGGCTGTGTTTGTGGAGGTGTGAACACAGGAGCTGATCTCTCTGATATCTGAGGGAAAACAGCCCCAGCACGCTGAAAGGGACATGAGTAAGCACTGGTGGTTAGGCACGAGTAGTGGAAGTTTTCCAACAGAACTCACAAAAGGATCTAAGAAGAATTCATTATGAGACATAATTAAATTTCAGTACCCAGAATCAGAAACAATACTCTACTGAAGGAAAAAATTGAAACCCAAAAAAAATATATCAAACGACAATTTATGTAGACATACCAACAATTCCTAGTATCCTGCATAGTTTTGTGGATATCTTGCCCTAGGGCCACCAGAGGCCTCTTGGCATGTATCGGTAAGAACCAGAATCGTCTCTTTGACATGGAAGTCCGGCTATATGCATCAGAACAGTTTGGATTAGAGAGGCAGAGCGAGGGAGAGAGAGAGTTAATTATTCCCAACAAGACCAATTTGGAAGAACCCTTACCTTCTTCTTAACTATCCTGACCATCTCATGAATAACACCTTTCTCAGCCACATGCATATGAACCATGTCACCACAGTTCTTCACTATTGTCTCAAGCAGCTTGAACATAACAAATGCATGATGAGTGAATATACTATCATTGCAAGACAAACGAGAAAGATGAAATTATGTGAAAATAATGTATCATTCTTGTTAGGAAACTTGTAAGTCATATAATCTCTGCTAAAGAGACAACTGCCAACAGCATTGGAATTTGAATCTAGGTGCGTAACTAAAGCTATCTAAATGCAGAGTTACAGGAACAACAGTGGTTATTTCAATGAAGTAACCATAAAGAGACAGTTATCTAGGAGCTCACAGTTAAGAAGCTGAGCTTTTGGATTCCTGCTACCAATCCGTTTTTTAATGCCTTTCACAACATCTTTTGCTTGCCTGCAAAACAGTAACCAGTTTCAAACATCACATTGGATTGGTCCATTTAGTATAATAAACACTGAAATCTCCTTCTTCCAATCACAAAGTATATAAAGGAAATCACTTCCCAGCTTTTACAATAGTTTTGTTTCTACCTCTGGTGGAACCTCCTTGTTTAGAGACTTTGCGCCTGGCACAGCACTGAAAGTATTCCCCAAAACTAGCTCATGTCGATCTATGCATGAGTAAAAAGTTTAGGTACGAAATCTTAAAGTCATAAAAATTAATTCACGTAGAGAATTAAAGCCATATCATGTGGCCATGAGAGGGAAGAGCAAGAAATGGAGCTTTGAGACTTCGCCAGAAGTTCCTTATGTTTTGCTGATGAGAAATTAAACTTTTGGGATTTGTAGAGCCAATTGAAAATTTCTGTAAAAAGATTGGGCGTTTGAGAATCACCAAAAGACATGCATGATGAATGGTGTATCTGGGTTTTGGAGCTTAAAGGCTAATTTGATGGATCCCACCACATCATGGCCCATACTATCGGTGTATATGTGTCAACAAGTAGGGTTCTTCTTGAGACACGACATGCCGCGTGTAAGAAATCACAGAGTAAGCCCTGCCTCTTTGTCCATAAGAGTCCTTGTTATGATTCTGAACCTGAATGTAAAGCACGAATAAGAAAATCACAAACCATAACTACAATGAAGACCAATGCGTAATGTCTCATCCTCCATATTCATTCTAACAAAAGATTCAATATTTTCAAAAACTAGTTGGTTTCACATAACCGAAATAGCAGCAAAAAAGTTCATAAGACACTTCCACATAGATCAATGGCTGGCTGCTGCTTCCACAAACGCTTCTTCTTATGGAGTCTTTTTGGAGAGCGCGTTTACCTGATCTTGGAGACTCATAATAAGCATTTTCAGCTCAATGTACTCGTCAACGGTTACCCTTTTTTCTCCGACACGTTCATCTGCCTTGTCACGCGGTGCAAAAGAGCAGATGTTCGCTTCTTGGCCAGGGCAATGAAGCAAGAGTCAGCAGGTCCCATACCGATCTATAACTCCGTCTCTGCTTCAAAGGCATTTGCTTACACGGTATGTCCAGTCGATGCTTTCGGTGGGCTTTACACGAGCAAGTGGCTTTACAGCAGATACGAAACCCGACGAAAGCCACTTGTCCCATGCCCCAAGTGGCTTTCGTATCTGCTGTAAAGCCACTTGCTCGTGTAAAGCCCACCGAAAGCATCGACTGGACATACCGTGTAAGCAAATGCCTTTGAAGCAGAGACGGAGTTATAGATCGGTATGGGACCTGCTGACTCTTGCTTCATCGCCCTGGCCAAGAAGCGAACCTCTGCTCTTTTGCACCGCGTGACAAGGCAGATGAGCGTGTCAGAGAAAAAAGGGGAACGGTGGCAAAGGTTCTGGACACAGAGAAAGGTCCGGTGAGAGACGGCAGCGACCATCTTGCGGAAAAGGGATTCTGCATCAACCTCAAACTTCAAAAAGAAAGAACACAAAATCAGTCAAATATAGCAGAATCTCTGGCAACTGCACAGCGAAGGAGAAGCAAAGAACGCACATATAATCAAAGAAGCAAAACAGCTCCATGAGAAGAAACCTTAAGTTATGACATATAATAATATACTTTAATACTAGCACTCATGAAGAATAGTTGAAAATTCTGACAAAGTAACTTGAATCCAAGCCAAGTCAAACACGTTTGTTCGAGTTTCTTTCTTGATAGTATATAATACGATGTTGAATTTTGACTAGCTGAAGAATGACACGATACGATTTGGGTTGAAACAAGACATGCCCTAGATTAAACAATTCCTAAAATTCCCAAAGACACATGAGCTGATTACAACTCCAAAATTCCCAGAAGTATATGAGGAAGAGAGAGAGAGAGAGAGAGAGAGAGACTCACATCACGTCCGGAGGAACAAAATGATCTAACTGCAGATCTCAGCATCATCATCGGAAAAATCGCCGATCTATTCCTCTCTCTCTCGAAGGAAACTTATTTGGGGAAAACTGATTTTAGGGTTTTGTAATGGGCCTATTAATGGGCTTTTGTTTTATTTCGTTATAACTTAGTCCGTAAAAGTCATTAACAACAAATCCACCAAATGTGTCATCTTTGATTGAAAACTGAAAAACAAAATTCGATTTTTGTAAGTGGACCGGTTAATAAAACCGGTTTAGTTAGTCCTTGAAAACGACACAGCTTTAGCTATCCAGCCATGGCGACCAGAGCTTTGCTCGCCGTTATATCTGCGTCTCCGAATCGCTACTTCATCTCTCCGAGCAGGATCAAAATCCAATCTTTAACTTCTTCTTCTTCAAGTCATTATTACCAAAGACAGAGTAGAAAAATCCACAAAATAGCTCGAAGTTACTCGTCTGACTCGGATTCCTCCGTTCTTCAGCCGCCGGACGTGTCCGGAATTAAATGATCGCCGTGAATAATGAGCACCGCATTTGACTGCAGATCTCAGCATCATCGGAAAAATCGCCGATCAGTTTAGCCTCTCTCTCTCAGGAAACTTCTATTTGGGGGGAAAACTGACTATTAGGGTTGTGTAATGGGCCTACTGGGCCAAAATATTAATCATATCCATATGGGTTTGAGAAGAGAAGCTTGCAGCTTTATTTCAGCACGAATCATATCCATATGATATGGGTTTGAGATATGGATTACGACGACTAAGATTAGGTCGAAATGGTGTCGTGGAACAAGTTCTTGAGAATGGACAACATAATGGGGAATGGTTCCATTTACATATGCGGGTTTCTTCATTGACGAGAAGAAGAAAGTCTTGCCATGGGGTTTGATGAAAACTATCACAAAATATTTAACATTATTGGAGAGGCTGGATATTTAGGAGAACTTGCAGGCGAAAACTGTAGGTCAAATGTGTGCTCTTATGTTCCAAGTTTGGTCCAATTTAAGAAAAAACCTCAACCTGACCTCATTAAAAAAGCCAGTACAGAATGACCAAGAAATCTATTTCTTTTCTTATTTTCTTTATTTTGGTATCTTTGTCGAGGAACTTGGAACAGAATCTGCTTTGTTTCACAAATCTTTTCAATTTCCGGATTAATTGTTAAGATACTGGTTTTGAAGCTTGTGTGTGTAGATTATTACGATTGACAGAAATGAGAGAGTAGAAGTTTGTTATGAAAGGTTATCCTTTATTGAATTTAGAAATGAGAAAACAGAGTACAAAGAGGTCTATACAAGCTGTTTAACTTAACAGACAGACTCTAAACAAAGAGTTTACACTTTATACAACAACTTTTATGGGTTTGGGATCTACTCGTCAAGCCAATCTAGGCTGAAGCATTTCTCAGCAGCTTCAATCTTTAGTCCTGGAACGACCTTCTTAACTTCGTCCCACATAAATGCAACGTCGGTATCGCATATTACATGGCGCAGAGATTTCAGTGAAACAGCAGAGCTCGGTCTACCCGAAAAACAACATTCTCTCATGTCGATCTTCTCAAGCTTCTTTAGCTTTCCTATTTCCTCTGGAAGACAACTCAGGCTAACACATTGTGAGATGTCTAGGTACTTAAGCCCAGGAAGCTCACAGATTTCTCCAGGTAATGTCTTTAGCTCAGGGCAAGCGTATAGCCTTAAGATTTCGAGAGCTTGTAGCTTACTGAGGTTCTTGGGCAATTCACCGAGGCGTGGACAATTTGTTATGCTTAAGCAGCTAAGAGAGCTCAATCCGCAAATGCTTGAAGGTAGTGCCACGAGATCATCACAGTGATCTATCGTCAGATCCCCCAATTTTGGGAAGATATTGGCCACGTCAACTCCAGTTTGATCAAAACTCTTATTGATCTTGCACAGAATCAAAGACATCTTGTGGAGATTTTTCAAGGGGGTGGTTGAGTTGGAGAGTTCAGGGACGTGAACCCTCTCGAGCCAAAGACTCCTTAATTTCGATAAATTGGCAAATATTGAAAAGTCATGGAGAACTGCAGGGGACATGCCGTTGTTGATAATCACTAGGACCCTAAGCTGGGGCATCTTAGTGATAAAAGGCGGAAGAACATACTTGTCTGAAGAGAAATTCAGTATTAGAATCTCTGCCTTGGGGAACTCCATGTCAAACCATTGCATTTCATTCATTTCCCCTGCAAAAACAAAATAAAAAATCCATACCAACATTATGATCCTGGTGATTATCACATGAGAGAACTAAGTAATATTTGCAGTGTAAAAAATCTCTTGCCAGTATGAATAGAGACAATCTGGGCAATGTAATGCTCATCATTGTTCCTTTCCCATTCTCTTGGAAGCTCTAACTCTCTTTTCGGCATCAGCAACCGCTTTCTTCTGTTTACTTTCCCTACGTTGCTTATATGAAGAGCTAGGTCTCGCAGAACATCATGCTGTGTCACAAAAATATCATAGTGGCTTGCATACAGAGAGCCAAGCCTGCAAATTAATGTAACAGTCATAATTTCAGATGACTTTTGAACCTTATAAAAAGTGAGCAAGTACAAGTTTTGTGATCCCTCACCGTGGATCCTTCCCAAGAGTAAGGAGATTCTTGTGTGACAAATCAACGAGGATGGCAAAAGCATTTCCTTCATCTATATCATGTAACTCAATCCACATGTTGATGAGAACATCAAGAGGAATCTTCCTGTCTTCAGGGAATGCGCCAAGATCCAAGAAACAATCTTTGGTTGTCTGGTCGAGATTTTCTAGACTAGCTTCCATTTGATTAAGCAATCTACTCTCGTGAGAGTCATCAGCAGGTTCACCTCTTGATAACCTCTGCAATACGCCCTCCCAGTATTTTTCAGGTTTGTCATTTAATGAAGCACCCGTAACTTTGAGAGCTAAAGGTAGACCTTTGCATTCATTAGCAACCTGAGTCAAACAGAGAAATCTGAGAATCGAAAAGCTTTGGATATGCTGCGCGTTGGAGAAGAAACTATTAAAACTACCTGCTTAACCAGATCATTGCAGAAACCAGGAGGGACAGATTTCTGACCGAAAGCACAGAGACAGAAGAGAGAGATTGCTTCATCTTCACTTAGTACTTCGACATCATAAGTGAATTTAGGCTCTGTGAGTTTGGATCGTGAGACCACAAGAGTTGTGCAACCAGGAAACTTAAAGGACGTCAAGCGGTCCAGGGCCTGTGTGGTCCAAACATCATCAAGAATCACGAGCTTCCGGGTGCCCTCAAACTGAAAACTGCAGTCTGGAACAGGATTTCCAGCTTCACAACCAGATAAGAAACCCCATATATGTTCCCTCAGCTCCTCAAGAAGCGGAGATTGTGATACAGTCAGAAACAAAATCCGGTTCTCGAAGTGACCTGGAGAAAAACAAGTGAGAAATTGACCATCTCACTCACTAAAACAGTCTCTGGACTCTTAAACCAAAAGTCAGAAAAGAAGAAGATGAGAGTGTAGACTTACATCGGACTTCATGGTCCCGTTCAAGCTCTCTAGCAAGAGTGGTTTTACCAACACCGCCCATTCCACTGATACCAAAAACCCCTCCTTGAGGTTCGAAGATCATCTTCTTAACCTTGATCTTTCCCAATTCCAATCCAACTCCAAATTTCTCCAAATCGTCGTTGGTCTCAATCTCCATAGCCTCGGCTCTCTTCATGGCCTCTCTAATCATCCCACCTCCACCGATTTTCATGGAACCCACTTGCTGAATCACCCTCTCGAGGCTCCTGTCAACACGATCCAAACGCTCTTCGGAATCGGCCCGGAGACGATGAACGTCAGCGAGGATATGGGCCAAAATCGGAGCTTTAAGGAAATTAGTGATTGTCTTCTCGAGCTTCTCCATTTTCCTCGCTAAGGTTAGCTGACGGAACATGTTCCAGCGACGGGCGCTTAGGACTTTCTCGGTGAGTTTTTTGCCTTTCTCAAAGGTATCAAAGAGCATACCGATTTGAGCCTGGCGGTGAGCAGGAAGCTCCACGCCACTGTACTGAATCTCCTTGATCGTCGGTTGAATATCCTCTATCAAGGCGATGAGTTTATCGGCCGTGCTTTTGTATTTCCATGCTTTGGCAGATATCAAAAAGAGCTGCTTCAGGAGCTCCGTCGCAATTTCACCGGCGAAAAAATCGGTGACGGCCATTGGAAACGAAGTCAATGAGAGAGAGAAAGAGAGAGCGCGAGGCTAATAAGGATAGAAGTGGTCGAAATTTCCAAGCAATTCCGACAGTGAAAGTAATCATAATCTATTGGCCACTGTTAAATGAGGAAACTGTGAAAGAAGGAACGAGCAACAAGTTAGAAGACTTTTTTTGTTTTTTTAGGAGACTTGGGCTTTGGCGAATTAAAAAAGAAAAAAAGAAAAAAGAAAAAAGTACAGTAAATGAATTCAGACACATCGTGCATGACATAAGAATAAGACAACATTCTCAACATTAGGTAGGGCCGGTGGAGAGGCATTGAGTGGTCTGCATAATATTTGTATTCTTTTCTTCCAATTCTTTTGAAGTTTTGAGGTCAAGTCCACACAAAAAACCAATAAAATACTGAGAGGCAAACCAAAATTTTTAAAAAATATAGTGTTATTACTTATTAGCTTATAGGACTTAGTTAAACACATGAGTTAATTTGAAACAAAGACAAAAGACTTATTAGTTCAAAATAATTTTAAGATTCTCATAGACATGGTCTCAAAACAAACAGAAAAAAAGAGAGGGACAAATTGGACAATAATGGGTGTCTGTCTTCATCAGTTCATATTATATCTAAAAACAGAAAGAAAACAAAAATTAACCAATCAAATAAGAACGACGTCGTCTTGGATCAGTAACATTGATCTTCCAATGGTAATCAGTAGAACCTCTAAGCCTTGCTTTCCTCCTCTCCCAGTTGATCTCCGTTCTCCTCTTCTTCGTCAGCCTGCAAAACTTTTGCAACGCTTTGTCCATGGAGTCGTGAACTTTCCACCACCTAACGTGAGCCGCATCGCTAGCGTACACTAATTGCTCATCCACGTCGTAGTTGCAGTCGTAGTCTCTATAGCAAAGCCATGGTTTCCAACCTAAGTAGTGGACCGCGTAGACCTGAGCCGGCTCCGCGGCGAAGAGGTTGTTCTTCATGTTTCTTTCTTTGGTTGTGTTCGACCAGAAGTTCTTCAGAAAGTTTACTCGTCGAGGCAATCGGTGCCACCACACAAATATCTCGTTTAAGTACCTGAAAATATGTAACAACATATGTGTTAATATATATAACTGTTAACTATAAAGTCTATAATTTGTAATACTAAAAGTACTAATCACCCTTGATCTCCGCCGTTATATGAAACGATCTCGCTTCGCTGGCTCATGATCGTACTAAACGTACAATTAGAAGGCTCGATGACCATGATGCCTGAATTAAATATCCAGACATCATTTCCGGTGGCTGACATCTGAGGAAAATGGAAGAGAAGATCTAGGTTACGTAGGACGATGATGTCAGCATCAATGAAGATCACTTTGTCATAATCTGTCAATTGCCAAAGTCGAAATTTGCTGTAATTGTATTCATTGTAAGAGTCCTTCTCGGCAAGTGGGTTTCTTATTCGGATGATCCGACGAAGCTTCCATCCTGCGGCCGCGAGAGCTCGAAGTTTGGTAATGGAGATGGAATCATCGTGGAGAAGGATAAGATCGCGTTTGGTGTTTGTCTGAAGAAGGCTTTGAGCCAAAGTTATGGCACCACAGACATAAGACTCGGAAGAGTGGAGGACTGTTACGTAGGCTTCACGTTTTGGTCGTTTTGTCTCTGCTTCTATCTTCGATAGGTCATACACTTTGTCTACACCTGTTTTTTTTTGGATAAAATGTATATTGGAGAAAAATGTATAATATTAATTTTTTTGATAAAAAAGTTACTCCACCATAAAAAAAAAATTCATTATATTCATTTAGTAGGTCATTAAAAACCAGTTTCAACGATTATTATCAAATTTTAGTTATTACTAATTTACTATATATGCATGGATAAATGGTTATCAAACTCTAGATTCAAGGGCAAAAGAGCATTTTTGTGATTAGAAATTAAATTATCGTATTTATAATCATATCTATTAATCTTAGTTGAAAAACAAACAAATTCATAAAGATTTGAATAATGTTCTAGTAATATATTAGCATATAAGCTATCATTAACCTTATTCGATGATTATTCGTTTCTTAAACCACCAAACATTTAGCTAACTAACTCGATCTACCAACGAATACGAATGCTATTTTGGAAAGACAATTAAGATTTATTATCTCCTTAATTAAAAAGTGTAAGGTTGCTTGTATGACAATTCATATTTGGTGGTTAGCAAAACGACATACCTAAAACACAACCACTAACATATCTAATTAACACACATCAATCAATTATAAGCAAAGTATCCAAACATACTGAGTTGTTCTATATTACACCATAAAGTTGGTACCTTTCAAATCAATTTCACGTAAGCAAGTCATTTTATGTTCCAAGGTCTTAGTCACTTCACAGTTCATCTGAGACACTTCCGACTATACATCTTTTTACGCTTGCGCCACAAAACGCGGTTAACTCGACGATTTCAAGTTCAGTTCGACTTATTATTTTTGTTTAATTAATTTAACATGGACAAAATTTAACCAAATTCAAAAACAAAATATTTGCTAATGATACTCTTAAAGTCTAAATATATCAAAAAATAAAATAAAACAAAACGTTTTTGGTTTCATCATAATTTAGTTATTTATAATTTGATATGATTCATCTCAAATTCTTAATATCTATGTATGGGAGTTCAGTTTAGGTTTTGAGTGGTTTTTTACTTTAGTTACTTTTGCTGAAACTATAAATATCAACAAAAAGAATAATTAGTACTCCCTCCGTTTCAGTTTAGTTGTCGTTTTAGGATTAAAATTTTGTTTCATAATAGTTGTCGTTTTAGGTTTTCAATGCAAATGTTTGGTGAAAATTCATGTTTTGTCATTAATGTTTTAATGTTTTGACCAATGAAAAAATTATAAAATATATTAATAAAGGGTAAAACAAAAAATTTAATGATTTTCTTAATTTGTGTGCGAAAACCTTAAACGACAACTAAAACGAAACGGAGGGAGTATAAAAGTAATTTTACCTTGTGGTGCCCACAAAGGAAGAGCAAGATTGCAAGATCCGATTGGCAAACTAAGCTTCTGTTGTAACCTAACCACTTCAGGGCGATACAACCACCAATCTGCCTCTCTCTTCTCCAAATCATCACACCGGAAAATCTCAATCATCGGTTGACATTTGCTCCAAAACAACACTTTGCTCTTCCATCTCCAATCTGTCTTCCCTTTCTTGGCTGCCAAGTTAGCCGCAACTAGGTTCACTTGCAACCTCAAAACCTCTCTTCTCCACCCTTCTTCAGGATAATTACAAGGCAACTTCACTACTACCAAATCCAACTTCTCAACGCTTTCAAAATCTGGCATCGGTATCTCAGGACATGTGGGAACCTCGGTTTCTTCCTCTTCATCTATCCACTCGGGGAACAAGTCTTGCCATTTGAAGAGCTTAGAGACACGCTCAAAATGTATGTGAACTGTTTCGCCATAACGTTTCCAATTAGTAAGATCATATTCTTCCATGTTCACCATCCCTATCTTTGTTTTCCCTAACCCTCTTGTTAAAATCTCTTCCATGAAGCTTGGCGCCTCCAGCTTGGTTTGGTTACTAGCGGTTAGCAAATCTCTCTTGTTTATTTCGTTCTCTTCAACGAGTTCTTGCATCTTCACTCCTCTCACCACCTGATCAAATAGCAGTATAAAGATATACTTATTAGCCTGAGTTTTGGTATAAGATTTACTCGGTAAACAAAAAGGTAAACTCACCTTACCTTGGGAGTGCAATCACGAAAGGAGCATCCAACAAAGGAAGCTCCACTGCTGAAGTATACTGATGAAGAAGGGTGGAGCAAAATGGCAGTGTAGAGAAGAAAAGAGAAACCCAACAAGACTAGATTGAAGCGTATCAGTGCGGATTTGGATGGAGCCATCTTCATTATCATCGTCATTATCGTCATCTCGTTTCTCAATGACAAACATTTCTCTTTCATCTTATATATATACACACTCCTAACTCCTAAGTCAAAATGATTAAAGGTTTCACGAGAAATGTGTGTAGGATTATTCTTAATATGCGAACCACGTGAAGGGTAGAGAAAAAAACAAAAACATGGTAATTAGTACTTTAAGTAGAGGTTGAGTTTTTGAGTAAAACAATAAAATAAATATAAAAAACGTCTAGAAGAGTTTCATTGGACGTGTCAAACTCAAAGGATTTTCTTTACTCAAACACAAGCCTGATGGATTATTATTAAACAAAGATATATCGCCAACGATTTTGGGTGGATGGGCTATACACATAATGACATGAGTTTGCCATACGTATGCCTTAAGTTACGTATTTTGCTCTCACCTTCAAATGTAGGACCAGAATTACATTTTTTTTTATTTTTAACAAGTTAAATTAGGATACTATTATAGAAGAAAACCACCTTTTAATTTATTAAGGTTTCTACAGTCATTAGGAGATAGAAGTATTTTGTCTAATTATGGTGCTCTCCAGAACAAAGACTTTTGTTACCACTTTATCTATTCACAAATTTTGGTAACTAATGAGACAAATCGTGAATGCTTGCTGTTACATACGTTCGGAGAACATGTAACCTCTGATAGAGACTATACAACAGCTTAACACAATATAAAAATAAAGTGGTAGTTATAGCTCAATTAAATAAAGGGAAATGTCATCAAAGGAACATAATAAAATACATATTTCCACAATTTGATGATCTTTATCAGAAAACGATGCAATACATCATACATGTTAGAAAATAAATTATGTTACAGATTTGTTCACGAAACCTCCACCAACTACAACTTTTGAAAACTTGGTACAAAAGATCATAGGCTGCAAATGGTTGGAGGAATAAAGAAGAGAAAAATGTTAGTAGGTGTAAATAATATGCGACGACGGAGGAAGTCAAGCAAGCAACATGTTTAGTTCTGCTGTCAACATCGGTTGCTTATTACGCTTATAGGAAGGCAAAAGATCAATGCTTTTGAAACAATCACATTTCCTTTTCTTTTTCTTATTTCAACTTGTTTTTATTTTAAACAGTAATAATTAGTAAGGATGAAAATAATCACATTATCATTAAGCTGAGATGTCAAAGCGATTATGATGAGGGGAAAACAAAATGAAAATAAGGATTGGTAAGACATCTTAGTTTTAATAATCGTATGTCAACCACATTTAATCAATAATTAGCCTAAACCAACATATCATTTAGATGTCTCAACCTCCTTGGATTAGATTATGCTGATTTAATCTAGTGAAAGATGGATTACATCTTAATTTCTTTTTAAATAAACATTTTTTTTTTTTGGCATGTAAGAACCATGATTACAAGTTGATGATGTGTTAAGTGAAAAAAAGAAAGATTTTTGGGACTGTGTTGAGCTCTTTAGGCCAATGATAATAATGCAAAATCTCAAAAGAAGCTGTTTTTATCAAGTAAAAATACACACATTGTGTCTATTATCGTTTTTACTCTTTGATCAACTCCTGCATGTGTTGTGCATAACTTCTTCCCGGTGGAATGAATATTACATCTTCCCAACCTGAATTCTTCTCGCTCTTCTACAATTATTCAATTCAAATTTCATTAGATTAACGGTTTCTCCGCGCTCATACTTTTCAGTTTCTTTAAACAAAGAAGAAGAGTGAGTACCTCCATTTTCCTCAACACATCTTCCAGACTCCCAACCTGCAAGTTCCATGTTGAAGATAAGTGAAGTTAGGTCTTTGATAATGATAAACCTTGGAATTCGTTTTACGTCATAGATATATGAAGGGATGTACAATCTGAATTTCGCTCGTTCTACAGGTTTCTAAAACTTTTCCTTTTCTCTCACTGTTCCTCTAAAAACATGGTGTTACATGAATAGAAAGGGTGGAGTTGCAGAACATGTAAGCACAATAACTGCAAGATATTACATATGATGCCAACACAGCTACTAGCTACTCCCACTTGTTAGTAAACCACATGTCTTTAGATCAAGGTGTTTCTATCTTAAGTGGCATACCAAAAATTCAAAATACAAGGTAAGTAGGAATCATTACCATAATTTGTTGATCTCCTCTTGATGCTCTCGTATATTTAGAAAGTTCCCTCTCTATATCTTCCTGAAAGTGGTCACGCAGAACAGGAAAACAAGAGTTATCATCCTCTGTTTTGGCTTTTGAGAGATCTAGTAGTATTCTTTAACGTGTGAGAAGAAACTAACCAACCTTACTGAAATATACAGGGCAGTAACGTCTATTTTTTTTCCTCACAACAAGAAGCTCAGACTGCAGAGAAAAATTACAAGAGATAGATATCAAGAAAAAACAAAGCAAAAACACCAACACATAGGAATATCTATATTGGTATAATAGATAAACACAGAAAATAAGTAGAGCAATTTACCTGGAAAACTGGAACTCCATCAAACCCATTCTTATTACCTGAGGATTTGAGCTGGTACACAAGAAAATATAGCTTAAGGATAAGATCGAAATAACAAATAACTGCATAACTAAAAGGCTTTTTAGCATGAGCCAACCTCCAATGCATTCTTTATTTGGATTGGATCTGGCAAGAAGCGAAAAGAAATCCCTTCAACTTTTAGCAAGTACACCTGTAAACAACATCATCTTCAAACTTGTGGGAATGTAGCTACCACACATGAGTGTAGCTACCATGATTACGCAAATAACATCAAAAGGTCCCCTAATGTAGTTATAAGTTCCAAGCCATTAGAGAGATTATAATCATGTAGCTAAGTTTTCCCATTTCAGCATTCTTTCTTGCTGTTGTTTCTAGTGAGAGATAACCCTAGTCAACGTTCTGGTGAAGATTTTGTCAACATTGCTACATGCACAAGAGCACAATCTCCCATTCATTTCAAACTGCCAACATGAGTTCCTATTACCGTATCATAAAACCACTAAAATGAGGCTAGACATGAACAAGACAACTTAGATTGAACTCCTGATATCATAAACTCGTAAGAAATAGTCCCAAGAAATTTGTTTGTTTCGTTTGATTTAATCAAATGGCTTCGACAGTGATCTAATGCAGTGATCATAGGGAAAGGGAACTACCTGGTCCAGAGTAATGGGAACAACCTTCGCATTGGTTTTCAATTCTCTTCTCCGAAGTCGCGCCTAAAGGATATTAGAGAATTATGAGCTCAGAAACTTTCCAATTTTTTTTTAAAAAAACCTTTTGGGAAGAGAAAAAACAAAACCTGAGCTAGAAAAGCTTCAGCATCCTCTTGTCGAAAACAGAGCAAGCCAATAGACTTGTCACCGGTAGGATCCGAGATAAGAACGAATTCGTTATTGGTGTTACTGACTGTAAACACCGACGTGCCAGCGAGAGCTTTAGCGACAAGCGATGGGCTCAACGTCGTCGTCGGGGTTCCAGACTTGGATTGTGAGACGGAGGCGAAGGGTGGAGGAGGAAGAGAAAATCGTCGAGTAGCTAGGGTTTCGGCGAATCGTTTAGTGTCTTCAATTCGGGCTGAGAGGTCGGAGCTGAAGCGGGTACAGTGGTGGTGAATGAAAGAGGAGAGGGAGAGGAAAGGATTGGGTTTTACTGATGACTCCATTTTTTGGATTTGCAGAAAGAAGAAAGAAGAAGAAGAAGAAAAGGAATTGAAACTATGAGTGAAGAGACTGAAGTAAAAAGGCTTAAGAGTCGTCTTCTGGGTTTTATTTGGGCTTTTTTACTACACTTGATGACTCTTTATTGGGCCTTATCGACAATATTTTTAGTAAAGTCTTAAGTAACAAAACCTTTAGTGGACTTGATTGGTTTTAATTTGCGTTTAATATGGCCCTTGATCAAAGTTCGGTGACAAAGCGTTTATTAATTAACTTTCTAAACTCAACTTCCACACCATTCTAAACACATGACTTACAAAAAGCTTTTGTCACTTAAAATTCATGTAGATGACATTCTTTTTCTTTCAAATTTCTCCCTATAAAATACTAGACCAAGCAAACAACACACAAAAGAAAACAAAATTGTTAAAACTCTCAAAAAGTGGAAAATATGAGGAACATTACTGCTACAACCCGAACAATGTTACTGCTTGTGATTACAATTTTGATGGGGAATGCGTATCATGGAGAAGCCATAGCATGTCCGCAGGTAAACATGTACTTAGCACAATGTTTGCCTTATCTAAAAGCCGGAGGAAATCCGTCTCCGATGTGTTGCAACGGACTTAATAGTCTAAAAGCCGCTGCGCCTGCGAAATCCGATAGACAAGTAGCTTGCAATTGTTTGAAGAGTGTAGCTAATACAATCCCTGGAATTAATGATGATTATGCCAAACAACTCCCTGCTAAATGTGGTGTTAATATAGGAGTCCCTTTCTCTAAGACTGTGGACTGTAACAGGTAGCTCTTGCAGTTTCTATTTATTATCGCGGAGACATGCATGTGTAATTGTGAGAGCTTCTAACTAAATAATCCTCTAATTGACATCTCTTTTATTTGTTCTGTGAACAGCATAAACTGAAAAGAAGACTTGAATACCAACGGCCATGCAGCTACGATAAAGTGGATATCCTAAAAGACCAAAAGCAACAATTTCTAGTATATATCTTCTGATCATATGGTTTATAGATGTAAATATATCATATAGTTCTTGCCAAATAAAATGTGATATTCCCACATTTACATATTCCTCTTTCGTACTCAGTCTCTTAAAACGCAACTCCTAAAACTTTCTGAAATTTATACTTTAAAATCCTAGCAAAGACACATGATATATCCAAAAACAATTGACTCTTGAAATTTAATAATAGATAACTAAAACTAGTTGTAAGATTTGAACTCTTAAAATCTGATCATAAGCATTGGCATATAAAATGTTTCACATTTGTTTGACATACAGGGTTGAACCGTGTGATTAAAATAAAAGTGATTGGGTTAAAAGTGTAAAGGTGGAAGTAAAAATGTAGTCATCATAGTGAACAAACCTTGAATTTAAGGGAATATTATTCTTGGAAATACCTGAAAGATGGGAAATTTTAATTTCAGTATTGAATGACGCCCAAACTCTTCAACCAAGGGAGCATCTCCTCCAATCCTTCCTTTAGGCTTCGAGGGTTATAACCAAGTTCCAGCTTAGCCTTGTCACAAGAGTATGCCCATTGATGTCTCAGCACTTTCACTGTCTGTTCATTACAAAATACTACGAATTGATTTATTCTATACCAAATAATATAATCTATAGTCTGTTGGCAACTAGTGAATGCAATTTATACTCACCGGAGGACTGATAAGTGGAAGCTTTCCTGTAACCCGAGAGATTAGAACAGATAACCATCCGTATGCGTTGATTGCCCATAATGGAATGCTAAAGTTTGGTTTTTTGGTTCCGGTAATCAGTGCAGCCATGTCGAAGACAAGCTTGAAAGAAGCATTTTCCCCAGTAAGTAAGTATCTTTCACCAAGCCTACCTTTTTCCATTGCAGCAACATGACCCTCCACTACATCATCAACATGGCTGAAGGAGTATCTATCATTCCCAGAGCCAATATATCCCGGTAATCTCCCGTTAAAGCGCTCGATTAACTAAAAGAACAACATTTGGTTAGTCTAATTATAGTTGTAAGTTAATCCGAATGCAAGAATTCAACCCTAACAAACCACAATTGGAAATAACAAACATTCACTATCCAGTTCAATAGAAGGAATCAGAAGGCTCAAGTGATAATCAACCACATAAATGGATCTAGAAAGGTGAACACTGTCAATGTATCACTTCATCACCCCACCAATGCAACTCTAATCAGCAAAAAGAAGATGTTGAAGAAATGTAGAGAGAATCATACCAATTTAGCAACCATATTGCCTGTAGTGAGCTTGCCTGGACCATAAATAACACCAGGATACAGCAAAATTATCGGCACACCTTCAGATGCAGCATTCAAAGCAATCTTATCAGCAGTAGCCTTGGATCTCTCATACTCAGTGCAGAAGAACCTCTCACTATGAACCTAATGTCAAGACCAGATCAAAATCAGAATCAAAATAAAATCAAACACAAAAAAACAAAATTCATTAGAACTATCATACTTTATTCTCATTAGCAACAGATCCATCGGTAGACCCAAGGGCGAAGAATGAAGAAGTGTAGATAATCTTCTGCACTGTTTTCGTCTCCTTAACAGCTTCCAAAACGTTCTTGAGTCCACCAACGTTGACCTAAGCTTCGAAATCACCATAACCCATGATCTCTCCGATTTTGAGCTTAAAACTTAAGATGTGGAACAAAATCAAGCTTACTTTGACAAATCGAGATGGATCAGGAAGCCAAGGCTCAACTAAAGCCGCAGCGTGGAAAACGATATCGCAACCGGAGCAAGCATCCGTTAGAGAACGGTAGTCTGTTACGTCTCCGTAGGCGAGCTCAACTTCTGGAGGTAAGTCAGAGATATCGCTGGTGCGGCGGACCAAGGCGCGTACAGAGTGGCCGCGACGGAGGAGAGCGTGGCACAGTCGTGCGCCTAAGTAACCAGTAGAGCCGGTGACTAATATTTTCATATTTGTTTTATGTTGGGCATCTTTGGGCCCATCGTTGGTTTTGTTCGTGGAAGGCCAAAACCTCCAACTGATTGAGAGGGTTCTGGTTAATTAATACAAGCATCATGCTCTGAAAGCTGGATCACCTTATAAACAAGATAGCAAAAACCGAATTTTCTTACGTATATATATATTTTTTTTGATAACCCAGTGTCCAGACCACACTGTGATCCGACTAGCCCACTGGGCCTAAACCCGCGTTCCTTGGATTTTTAAGCCTCCACTTAAGGGCCCCTCGGATCTGGTGGTCTGGGACGCTGCGCCCCGTAGGTAAATTGCGCAGTGGCCGAGACTCGAAACCGGGTGGCGGGTGCCTCAGCCGAGGTTCCTATACCACCAGGAGACAAGCACCCGGTTATGTATATATATTTAAGGGACACAAAACTTTATTATAGATACAAGAAAATACAACATCCTATACTAATATTTGGGAAGTACATCCTAAGGATCATAACTTAAATTTTGTAAGAAATTACAATATATGCCATTATATAATTCTAATCATAAAATTTATTCCATGTCACTAATATATATTAACGGGTCAACGGGTTTAAAGATATTAAAAGATTTTGTTTATATAATAAATAATTAATATAATTCGAGAATGTTATATACTAATCAATATTCGAGATTATATAATACATAAAAATGTTATATAATACATAAAAGATTTTTTTTATATAATATATAAAAATGTTATATACTAATATACTAATATATTATTCGAAAATGTTATTGAAAATTGAAAATGTTATTCAAAATGTTATATAGTAATCCATTATTCGAACATCTTATAAAAAATGTCATTGAAAATGTTAATGAAAATGATATATTATAGTTCGAAAATGTTATATAAATTGAAAATGTTATCTAATTCTCCATTTTTTGAAAATGTTACTAAAAATTGAAAATGTGTCTACGTTCTTATATCTAAACAAAATTTATTTTCAACTACAATTCGTAATCTTTGACAATATTTTCAGTTTCTTAAACATTTGTTATCATCTTTGACAATATTTTCAGTTTCCTAAACATCTGTTATCATCAATTTCGTTGTTTTTGATTAAGCTAAACAATACAATATTTTCAGTTTCCTAAATCTTTGTTTCTGACTTTAGTTGATTATATTGTTTAGGTAGTATATTCATTTTTTAATTACGCGGGTCATTGGGTCATCAGACGGGTTTAATTATACTACCTAAATAATATAATCACATAATTTTGTAATTAATTAATTAGGGAGATTTCGTAAATAATAAAATCAATTTCGTAACGTTAATTTTGTAAGAAATTATAATATATGCCATTAGAGATCTCTAATCATAATCATTTTAATTCCATGTCACTAACATTAACAAATTAATTAAAAAATGGGTCAAATAACGAAAAACGGGTTTAAAGATCTTAAGGATATTAGGTTGTTATATTTTGTTTAGATATAAATTCGTATTCAAGCAATTCGTAATCTTTGAAAATATATTCAGTTTCCCTAAAATCTTTGAGAATATATTCAGTTTCCTTAAAACCCTTTATAAAAAAAAATAAGTTATAATAGTTGTTATATTCTAGATCGTTTTTTTGTTTAGTTTTACGTTTTTTGTTTAGCTTAATCACGCATCAATATAATCAGCTATTCAGTTTCTTTAAAATCTTTTCTAAAGATTGTCAAATCTCTCTGTTATATAATTTTGATCCTATATTCCCAATAATTTAGAATATACCTTTCTAAAATATTATCTAACTATTTTATGCTAATTAATATATTTCTGAATCTCCTAATTATCACAAACAATCTACAACTATAAATATCCATTTAGGTTTGACGTACCTTTCTCACAGAAATCATCTCAGCACCATTCTCATATCCTACAATTAAAAATACAGCAGAAATGGCTATGGTTAGTCTCTACACTCCTATTAACAACTTGAAGCCTATTAAGACTTTTTGCTGTATTCAAGTTAGTATACTTCATTCGTGGATTCATTTTACAAAAGGTTCTGGCATGTCTTTGGAAATGATTTTGACAGATAAGGCTGTAAGTACCATTGAAATTTTATACAATTCTCTTTGTAATATACTGTATGTGCCGTAAGTATTAAGTCATCTTATTTTAATTACAGTGTAACAAAATTCAAGCAGACATCAAATAGGAACACATCAGCAAATTCCAAAGGTATGTTAAACCGTTTTTTTTTTCCTTTTTTTTTTTAAACCATGAAACTAGGCCCCACAAACCCAATATAATCTATTAAAAAACTTAGACCCAATACAACTATTTTTTTTGTTTGGTCACAATCACACAATAAAATTATCAATTCCTAATTGAACCAAAGAAATTGTTAATCTCATATAAAAAATACAAATCTAATGCTGCTAAATATATTAAATTCTAAAATACAATATTCTCTCCTTCTTTAGTCAAATAAAATATATAACATTATATCCAAATAGTAAGAAATATAAAATATTATGATATATTCTATTTTATATTATACTATTATACTATATTATTCCTTATTTCTTCGAACAAAATATACAATTTAATTCATGAAAAATATTAAATCCCGTGCTGTATAGCACGGGTCATGATCTAGTTACAAATAAAACTTTATTTTTTAAAAATATCTTGAATTGAAAAATGGCAATGACATGATTATCACCACATTAAAAATAGTATCTACATAAGAATGCAATAAATCCTACAAAACTTCCTATCCAGTTTGTATATAGGAAAGAAGAAAAAAAATATAGACGCTGCCAGAAAATACGAAGCTTTTATACAACACGCATTGATGAGATTGGTATATATCTCTGTCGAGTGAAAAAGAAATTAAATAGTAGTAATAATTAAAGGCTCTCTGCTCTCTCTCTCCCACGATTTCCTTTTTCCGCCGGAAGAAGCAAAAGACGAAATCGAATCTCTTCTAAGTGTTCGATTTAAAGCAAAGTGTAAATATAATCGAAGCGAGATCTTTAGAAATGGTGGGATGACGGCGGAGGGAGATGGCGAGGGGAGGAGGAGAATGGACCGGAGGGATCGCCGGAACCGGAGTTCTCTCTTTCAAAAGAATCACTCTACTCGTTTGCTTTTTCAACATTCTCATTGCTCTCTTTGTTCTTCGCTTTCTCTATGCTTCTTCTCTCCACATCTATTCCAATAACGATAACGGTGCCTCCTTTTTTTCCTTTTGATTTTGCTCTCTGATTGATGAATGATGATGATAATTCGTATCTGAAGCAGCTCTGTTTTTTTTCTTCTTATACAGTTGTTAAGTACACAGCTGATGAGATTAGGAAAATGGAGGAATCTATTCGGATTCGAAGATCGAAAGAACCTACTCTGCTTGTTCAATTGGTTAGTGCCTTTTTAATCGGAACTCGGGTCGAATTGAGATGCATTGAGGTTCTTCTCACAATGTTTGATGTCTTTCATAGGTGAAGAAGCTGAAGCATGAGGTTTCCACTGCGGAATCTAATACTGAACTCTCTCCTAATGTTAAACACAAACTAGTTGATGAGATCCTGCAGCGTCTGAAAAGCTTTGACGAGAAATCTAATGTTACTCAGCTTAGAGGTTTGTGCTACTATACTATGAGTCTATGACCATTAGCTTGACAATCAGAGTCAAATATAAAAGTCGTCATGTTTATTTTCAAACTGCCACAAACTTACATTTCATGACTTTTCCTGATCTATCTGCTTAGGATTTGTCTTCTTCCCTCTTTGGAATGTGATGGTGATTTGTCTTATTTACCTAATCTGTGTTAGATTTGGTTGATATCAAGTGCTCAGTTTAGTAAATATCTCATTATCATTCACGTAGAAGTGGAATTTAGCTCAACTAATGCATTTAGTTATCAGGATAGTAAAATAGGTACACAGAGTTCACACCTTTCTACATGCAATATCACACACTAGACAGGTTAATTGATTGATTACCAAGAATTAACGGGGTTTTCTTCAATGGAGATTTTGCATGCCTAATCATTCTATCTGTTCTTGTATAATAACTCTTAACACTTATTATGTGCTGACTAGGCTAATGAGCAATATGCGTTAATTCTTAGTTATTTTTACAAGAGTTTTAGGAATAAGGTGGAAGGTAGGAATGGGTTAATTTGTTTAATTAGAACGCATATTGCTTTTTGATGCTTCAAACTGAGTTCTAAAAATATATTTTGATGCTTCAAACTGACTTCGAAGACACTGGATCGCTTTTTGATGCTTCAAACTGAGTTCTAAAAATATATTTTTCCGTTGTGGTGTTAGTAATGCACGTAGACTTGTTAATGTTTTCGCCTACAATAGTTTTCCTTTTGACACATTCATGTTATCTCTGTAATGACCTTTCACACCTTCTTATCTTCATTTGGCAAACAGAAGTTGTAGAAACGTGGCGCAGTGAGAAGCTGGAGGAAGCTAAAGAGCTAATTCAAGGGCAAAATGGGGTAAATTCCACCCTTATAGTGGAGGAAGCAGGTATTACTCCTTTAGAAAGATTACTGAGTTTCTCACCTTGAGCAAAGATTCATTTTATGGAATCCTCCGGATACTCTACATTCGTTTGTATAATTAGAGGGAAAACTCTTTTGTTCTGTAATTATCTAGGGATGCTTGTAAGAGCTTTGGAGTTGGAGTGGGATGTGCTGTCTGAAGAGATCGGTTTCTGGTTACCTGCTGAGGTTACAAATGAAGAACACGATGATAAACCTGAAGGAGAGGAAGAGCCTGGTAATATTTCTCAAAATTTTCTACATTCTTGATCTCTGCTTTTGCAGTTATTTGGGTGGCAAAGTGTGGTGACACTGGCAAATTCAAAACTCATGAGGTTGTGCGTTTTTTCCTTACAGAGGAGATATTAGCAGGCAGACCAGTGCCAGCAGTATGCAATGCAGAGCTTCACACAGATTATGGTGGGGCTGCAGTGAGATGGGGACTTACACATCATAAAGAGAGTGCAGCTGATTGTTGCCAGGCTTGCTTAGATCAGGCAAAGCGTGCGAAACCTGGAGAAACGAGATGCAACATTTGGGTCTATTGTCCATCTGAGTTTGGTTGTTTCTCTCCAGATATTTATGAGCATAAACATCAGGAATGTTGGCTTAAATACGTAAGAACTTACCTCGTTCACATTCTACTTTACTCAATTTTCAGTTTCCTTGAGTTTACTCGTCCAAGTTGGACTAGAAGCTTGTCTCATATAAATTATGTCTATGCGAATTGCAGGCAGAGAAGCCAAAACAGAATTTTAAAGACAGATACTCTGAGACATACAGAAACAACCACCCAAAAGCGCCTTCTATCGTTCCATGGGTTTCAGGTGTTATAACGGCTTGAGCAAAACCCATGAGGATCATTGATGGGACAAATAGGAGATAGTTTTGTTTTTTTTCTCAGTTGTGTTACCATTTTCAGTGTCTTGAAAATTGGAGTACCGTACCAAAGATGCTAACATCTTTGGGCAGATGTATACGAGAGAATAGAATGTTTTGTTGTTTTTGTTGATTGGCTTTAAACACTTGTGGTCAAGTCGAATATAGTTTGAGGAATCATGTTTTTGTCCAAGCTTGTTCGATTCTGTAGTGGATGATTGAAAAGCTATCTATAGACGGTCTATGGGAATTACGTCGATCAAAATGTCTATATGATCTGGTCAAATGCTTATGTCTGGTCTGTAATTTCTATTATGTCACAAAACATAACATTAAAACTCTCAAAATGAATAATGGATAAAGTATAGGAACTAAAAAAAAACAAAGCAAAAATTACGGAGGGAAAAGAGAAAAAGAGGGGTGTTCATATGTTTTGTGTTCCGGGGTTGTCTCTATTCTAAATACAGACTTTCCAATTGTGTACCTCTCTTTTCATGTCTTCTTAATCGGAAAATCAATAATTCTCTTCTACTTTCTTCATTTTTCCTTTCTCTTGTAAGTCTCTCTATTCATTGATTCTTTCTTTTGGTGGCAATCTTCGTTTTAGCGTTTCTCTTGTAAGTTTTGCTTTCTTGCTTTCCTCCAATGGAGGAGTTGAAAACAACAGATGCAGTATCTCCTCCAGAAGATTCTATTGTTAGTAGTAATGGTGGCATAATAGAGCCTGAGTTGCATCAGCCTCAAGCAATACCAACAAAACTAGAGAATAATGACGAAGAAAATGGGAAAATTCAACAATCTCATAGTGAAGAAGATTTAACAGAAAATGGGAAAATTTATATGGATGACACTTTTGAACCTTCAAGTTTATCAAACTCTCAAGTAGAAGAAACACAGGATTCTTCTACCACTCCTACTTTTGTTTCTCCCTCTGCTGAGATTGCTCTGCCTCGCGTAAACACCAAGTATGAAGCAGAGGGCACAACAAGAAATGCAGTGTCTCCAAGATCTCTGTATTCCCCAAGAAGCATTGGATCTCCAAGAGCACTCCTCTCTCCAAGGTTTGCAGGATCATCATCACCATTGAGCAATGGAACACCCAGAAGTATGGATTCTTTTAGAGACTCTATTGATACAGCATCACCTTTTGAATCTGTCAAAGAAGCTGTCTCCAAATTTGGGGGAATTACTGATTGGAAAGCACATAGAATGAAAGCTTTAGAGGTATATTTACTTACGTATGTATATATCTCTGACTTCTTTGCCTTTGTAGTGGCCAAGAGTTGTGCTCACTGTTTTCGTTGCAGCGACGCAATTTTGTGGAACAAGAGCTCGACAAGATCCAGGAGGAGATTCCTGAGTACAAAAAGAAAGCAGAGATGGTCGAGATGTCAAAAATGCTAGCGGTTGAGGAGCTAGAGAGTACAAAGAGACTCATAGAAGAGTTGAAGCTTAATCTTGACAAAGCTGAAACAGAAGAACAACAGGCAAAGCAGGACTCTGAGCTGGCCAAGCTGAGAGTTCAAGAGATGGAACAAGGAATTGCTGATGAAGCGAGTGTTGCAGCTAAAGCACAGCTTGAAGTGGCTCAAGCAAGACATACATCTGCAATTTCAGAACTAGAATCTGTCAAGGAAGAGCTACAAAATCTGCAAAAGGAGTATGATGATTTAGTAAAAGAAAAGGAGTTGGCTGTGAAGGAAGCAGAAGAAGCTGTTTTGGCTTCTAAAGAAGTTGAGAGGAAAGTTGAAGAACTCACTATAGAGTTGATAGCTGCAAAGGAGTCATTGGAATGTGCACATTCTTCTCATTTGGAGGCGGAAGAACATAAGATTGGAGCTGCCATGTTGCGAGATCAGGAAACTCACCGGTGGGAGAAGGAACTAAAGCAAGCAGAGGAAGAACTACAAAAACTTAAGCAACATATAGTTTCTACAAAGGAACTACAAGTGAAACTTGAATTTGCTTCAGCATTGCTGCTTGATTTAAAGAAAGAACTGGCTGATCATATGGAATCATCCAAGTTAAAGGAGGAAACGGGTGAGTCAGTAACAAACAGTGAGATTTCATTACAGGAAAAGACTACAGATATACAAAAAGCTGTTGCTTCTGCAAAGAAGGAACTCGAAGAAGTGAATGCAAATGTGGAGAAAGCAACTTCTGAAGTGAATTCCTTGAAGGTAGCATCATCTTCCTTGAGATTGGAAATTGAGAAAGAGAAATCAGCACTTGACTCATTAAAACAAAGAGAAGGGATGGCATCGGTAACGGTTGCTTCTCTAGAAGCTGAGATCGACATAACGAGGTGCGAAATAGCTTTGGTTAAGTCCAAGGAAAAAGAAGCCAGAGAGGAAATGGTGGAGCTACCAAAGCAACTGCAACAAGCAAGTCAAGAGGCTGATGAAGCAAAATCATTCGCTGAACTTGCTCGTGAAGAGCTGCGAAAGTCTCAAGAAGAAGCAGAGCAAGCAAAGGCTGGAGCAAGTACAATGGAGAGCAGATTATTTGCAGCTCAGAAAGAAATTGAGGCTATTAAAGCTTCAGAGAGGCTGGCATTAGCTGCCATCAAGGCCTTGCAAGAGAGCGAATCTAGTTCAAAGGAAAACGCTGTTGATTCTCCAAGAACCGTAACACTCACAATAGAGGAGTACTATGAGCTTAGCAAGCGTGCTCACGAGGCTGAAGAAGCCGCCAATGCAAGAGTTGCAGCAGCGGTTTCTGAGATCGAAGAGGCGAAAGAAACAGAAAAGAGAAGCTTGGAGAAGTTGGAAGAAGTTAGCAAAGAGATGGTTTCGAGAAAGGAAACACTTGCAGGAGCAATGGAGAAGGCTGAGAAGGCTAAAGAAGGGAAGTTGGGTGTAGAGCAAGAACTGAGAAAATGGAGGGAAGAAAGTGAAAAAAAGAGAAAGAATGGTGATAATAATGGAGTGAACATAGAAAAAAGTCATGGAAAAAGCATTCAAGGGTCCAAGGAGAAAGAAGCTGAGACTAATGAGTCAAACGTAACAGAAACAAACCCAATTCCACAGGCAAATCCTGTAAAGAAAAAGAAGAAACTTTTCCCAAGATTTTTATGTTCTTGATGAAGAAGAAGTCACATAAGTGAGTTCGATGTGAAGAAGTTAATTGTGTAAAATTCTACAAATGTTAATCTATACTATAAAAGAAGAGCTAAAGCTTCTTTAGTTTCCAAAGATGTCTGAAACAATATTTGAACCCAACAAGATCAATGTTTGTTTCTGTGATGAGTTAGTCAATGAATCAGAAGATACACATTTGTTGAACACTAGCTTTGGCGCAAATTAGTGTCCTTGAATAAAAACTAGGCAGAAATTGGATAAGCTTTCTTCATGATACATCTTCCAACATAGCTTCTTTCAAGTGAAAACGAAAAACCAAATCGTCTACAATACGACCAAACATCTTAAAAGTCAAAGCCAGACCAAAGTAATTTAGCAACATTGCTAGATGTCTTTTCTCTGAATCTAACATCGTTCTAAGAGCCAGAACATTGAAATTTCACATGGTTACAAATAGACTAGAATTTAAATTAAAAAAGCTAGTGGTCCGGTCCATCACTTGCTTGTTTCATCGCTTGCTGGATAAGCTAAAAGAGCTGACTTTCATGGGAGTTGCAATGACCAAAGGCGCTTCAGGTGAACCGGAGATTGCAAAGTTGTCATTCATGAAGCGACTGTCCACGATAGATTCATTTCGCAGGACTATCTTGTAGCAGTAGCATTTCTTCAGCCCTTCTTGATCATGGTAGCATTCATGAGATCCATTCTTCACTTGCTGAAAGTTCCATATCACACTGAACTTTCCAACGGTTGCTACCACATGACGCTCCTGTTTCCCATCCTCTGTGACCTATATATCGAAATTTTCAACAAGAAAATATTAGATAAAAAGAGTCAGGAATCAACTATTAGTAGAAAGTCATTTCAATAGATAAAAAATTCACCAGTAGTAAAAGTTCCTTTATCAAAAATCAAGGTTGAAACACAAGGCAACTGAGGAACACCATAATTCAATTTACAGAAAATTCTTAAGACTTCAATATTATATGCACTATACTATTGAGCAAAACGTGAAAATTTTCAAGAATGTCACTTTTTGTCAGCACGAATATAAACTGCAACTAGAGTTTTGCTTACCCAAGAAAACTGAGCATTGCGGAACTTGTTGTCAGATCCAGCTAAATGTGCATCAAGAGGCCTCAACTTAAGCAACCTTGGTGCGGCAATCTTATTTCCCATGCGACCCTCGAAGCCAGTCTTTGTTTTGCCACTTTTGTCAGTGAAAAGGGTACAGATAACAATCAAGTATGTGTCAGTTGTACCAACAATCCATTTCCCATCGAATGTAGCATCCACATGAGTTACAGGTGCACCAAGTCCAGGGAAAGCCGTCTTTGCCTGCCTCATAGTATTGCTAGAGTAGAGTCTAATCTTGCCATCAAGAGAGCCAACAACAATTGAGCCATCACCAGTAGTTGCAAAGCACTGGAAGTTAGTCCCTCTAGAAAACTGATGCCCCTGTGCCCAATTCAAGACTGGAGTATTCGCAGTAGCAAGATCCTGAACCATCCCATATCGGTCACGCATATCCCACCTGCAAAGCCTATTGTTATCCAGACCGAGAAACGTTGACGCAGATGGGTCCAATTGAGCACCTTTACCATCGTTAGTAATGTCACTCATAGAGATATCCACTCCATCTTTCTCAAACTTCCACTCTGAAATAACCTTCCCCGTTTCAATGTCAAGCTGATGGATTCCTCGTGAATGAGGCGTTTGGCTCATAGGACTCATGAGCAGCATGTTAGTCTCAGCTCTCATGAGAAGAGCCTTCTTCGGTGCTGAGGAATGAGCCCGACCATAACCAGGTTCAAAGTTAACACAAACACCTTTCCCTTGAATCCCCTGCCTCATGTTCTTGAAAACCTGAATACCAGAATCTCCCACAAGAAAGCTATTATCTAAAGCACCTAGAGCTAAGCTATGTATGCCCTCACTTGTAGCTTCTTCAAAGGCCTCAGTCAAATCCTGTGTATCTCTCGCCGGAGTTGCAGATCTTCCTCCTGGGCTTTGAAGCAAAATATCATCAGCATCTTCCCACATGGAATCATCAGCAGCCTCAGGATTTGCCCAACCAATGAAATCTTTCCCATAGATTTTTGCCTTATTGGCCTCATTAAACTCAACACCATGATTGTTCTCAAACAAGCAATTGTTATAGCTGCTTACAAAAGACGAAAAATCTTCACTGCTGGCGAATTTCATAGCCCAAACAGCTTTAGCAACGAAATCAACACGGCGTTGATCTTTATAAGCCTTCAATTGCATTTCATCTGAAACCTTTTCACGGATCTTGCTTCCGACTTTCAAAACCCACCATTCGTTGTCCACATCTCCATTCTCATCGTCGTCTTCATCATCTTCATCTCCTTTGTTAGTCTTAACGAAACAATAAGCAGTCAGTTTCTCAGCTGTGACCCATTTGGCTTTAGGAGTGTTTCCATTGATGTAGCGAAAAAGCCGAGCTGAGTTCTGAATAGACGAGGCTTCCGTCGATTGGTATTTCAGCTTCAGAGCTTGGAGTTTTGCCTCAACGTCATCAAGTGATGATGAAGGAGATTTAGGCCGGAGACGACGAGCGGAGGAAGAAATGCCTAACGTATCGTCCCTCGAGTCCTGGAACGTCTCTTCCTCTTCCTCTCCGTCTCTTCCTTCTTCATATTCTTCATATTCATCCTCGTCTGAAGAACAGATCTCCAGATCTTCATGACTGTGAGATGCTCCCATATCGAAGAATCCAGGAAATGGAAAGAGCTAGAGAGAATCTGGAATAACGGCAATGAGATTATTCAAATGAAGGTGGGAAGTTGAAGAAGAAGAAGAGCGTTAGTTTGAATTTTGAAAATTAGGGTTTTTCAAAAGCATGTGTTGCTGTTCCCCTTTAGACAGATTGAAAGTTAACTGGCTATAGCCAGTAAAAGCGGATCTGTAAGTACTTTCAAAGACCGGCTACAGCCCGTTGAAATTTCGATGTTTGGTTCATTCAAATTCAAAATAGAAATGCTGGTCCGATTTTTAAGAAGTACGGTTTATGTTTTTTAAGATCAAGCAGAAATTTTAAACGAGAACAAAAAAACGAGAATTTGGCAAAAAAAAATTACAATGGAGATGCTGTTACCTCGTCATAAATACGTTGTTGTCGTTTTAGTCGCATTACAATACGTTATCGTTTTGTTGATATCGTAATAAAACGTTAGCTAATGCACACTTTATAATAATTAATAAGATATGTTTTTCAATTTTATAGAAAAGTTTGGTCCTTTAGTCGGAGAGAGTGATATGGGACAGAGGATCCGACCTCGCGACTGAAACCTAGATCCCAATTCTCCGTTTCGACCACTGTCTCTCCTCCGTCGTTAGGGTTTCTCAGGTGAGAGTCTCCGCTTCTCTTCTTTTCCGTCTTAATCTAATTTCGCCGTAAAGCGGTTTCTGCAATCTCTACGTTTCTTCTCTTTTAGCTGAGATATTGCTTGATTCCCACATTAATTGTTGCTGAGAAGATGAATTAATTTCTTGATCGAATTTACCAGTTCTCAATGTTTTGTGTTCGTTGAGAACAACAAATTCCTTGATTTTGATTCATTGATTGAAATTCCAAATTGATTTTTGATTTCTGGGTTTGTTATTAAAATGTAGACAGACACTTGGAGAGCTTAGTTTCCTTAACTATAATCTGGTCATAAACAATTTGAGATTTACCTTGCTTCTTAAAGAACTCAACTTTAGCTTGAGGTCTGAATTTGTAATAAACATGTACATAGTAGTTTAGTAACCATGTCTTGTGAATTATTATCTTTGTTGATGTCCCTGAATTAGCAATCACCCTTGTTTTGTAAATCTTGTAAAAAATTAAGCTTTTTGGTTTTAAGGTGGCTTACATGAGTTTTGTTGGTGTGAATTTATCTTTTACAGGTTCACATCTGTTGGAAACTTATTGCAACGTCCAACGGATTTCATATATTCGCTTATATGCGTACGAGGCTTGGAGGATTTTTATATAATCCGAAGGAACTCTTTTCTTATCATGGAGACTCTATGGACTCTTTTGTATCTGCTAGAACCTGCTCCAGCTACTCTCATTGTCACAGCTGTCACTGTGACATTTGCATCTGCTTTCCGTGCACTTAACTACGGGAAGGAGATGGAGAGAAATCGTGACTTCTCTGAAGCATCCATAACACTAGATAGCTCTCAGGCCTTGATGATCCCAGTTATGAGCTCTTGCAGTTTGCTTCTCATGTTCTATTTGTTCTCATCTGTTTCTCAGCTCCTGACCGCGTTTACAGCCATCGCCTCGGTTTCATCTCTCTTCTATTGGTTATCACCATATGCTGTATATATGAAGACGCAGCTTGGTCTGTCTGATCCCTTTCTTTCACGTTGCTGCTCCAAATCATTTACAAGAATCCAAGGATTGCTACTTGTGGCTTGTGCCATGACAGTTGTGGCATGGCTCATCTCTGGCCATTGGGTGTTGAACAATTTGCTTGGAATCTCCATTTGTATAGCGTTTGTCAGCCATGTTCGTCTGCCCAATATCAAAATATGTGCAGTGCTCCTTGTGTGTCTCTTTGTATATGACATATTCTGGGTTTTCTTCTCTGAGAGATTCTTTGGTGCTAACGTTATGGTGGCCGTGGCAACCCAGCAAGCCTCAAACCCAGTTCACACAGTAGCTAACAGTTTGAATCTACCTGGACTGCAATTGATCACAAAGAAACTCGAACTGCCTGTGAAAATTGTGTTTCCTCGGAACCTATTGGGCGGTGTGGTGCCCGGTGTGAGTGCTTCAGATTTCATGATGCTTGGTCTTGGTGACATGGTACACACTAAACCCTTCTCTGATTTTAGGATTGGTATGTCGTTGTATGTGTACCAGACTATAGTGACCAGGAGAGAAAAAAACATGTTGTTTTAATTAACTGTTTTGTTGTTCCAGGCTATCCCTGCAATGCTTTTGGCTTTGGTCCTCTGTTTTGACCATCGAAAAACTAGAGATGTGGTGAATATCTTTGATCTAAAATCTTCCAAGGGACACAAATACATATGGTATGCACTTCCCGGATATGCCATTGGCTTGGTGGCGGCTCTAGCTGCAGGTGTCTTGACTCATTCACCTCAGCCAGCTCTACTTTATCTGGTAATATATCTCCATCTTTTGAACTTCTTTGTTCCTCTTGGTCTAACATCAAAAGTACATATTCTACTACATGTATTTGTGCACAACCGATATCAACACTTGATTTAACCGAAATTTTGCTGATAGAACCTTTCTAGTCTCAATCCAATGTTTTTATGAGCTTGATCAGTGTGAAGTATTGTGAGATTATGATGTTTAATCTGTTTTCGATGCGGTATATACACAGGTACCATCTACATTAGGACCGGTGATCTTCATGTCATGGCGGAGAAAGGATCTTGCGGAGCTGTGGGAAGGACCTGCATTATCCAATCCCATTGAGAAATCTCATGAAATAGAGATCTGAGTTTATTATATCAATCAAGATTATTCAGAAGCCTAAAACAATACATAAAACAAAGACGTTTAGTAGGAGCGATATCAAATCAAGAGTTCTTGTATTCTTAAGTTAACAAAAAAAGAAAAGAAAATGGTCACCAAAGAGAGATGTTGTCTGATATCCCTCATTTTATTTTATTTTGCGTTACACATGGCTTACATACAACCAAAACATACAAAGGAAGAAAAACATAAACAATTAAGTTCTTTTTTTTTTGGACAAACAAACAATTAAGTTCTTTATATCTTTTCTTACTAGAAGAGAGACCAATACTAAAAACCGTAGGCATTAAGCTCTATATAAACTAGTGAGGAAATCTGTAAAATGATTCATATAAGAATTTTCAAAGTAGACCCTATATGTCAAAATGAAGTGTATAACACTTAAATCTTAATAGCCGAGTTTTAACAAACAAAAAAATAACATTTCCGAGATCAACTATGTTTTGTCTTCATCAGATAAGGAAGTGGAAGAATGTACCACTACAAATTCCGCGTAGGAAGCACTCAGTTATTAAAGCGAAATTGACATGCGATTACATTAAAAATACCAAACTCGCTCTTGTCCATTTTTATTGATATTGCTTGCTAATGGAAGCCAGCTACATGTCCGCTTTCTTGTTTGACTTTCTTTCTTTTCTCTTTGAGTTCTCTTCAATAATAGAAGATCCATTTTATGTTTTGCTTATTGTGAGTAGTCGTGAATCAAGTCGCCATTATCTTATTCTGCACTAATATTATATATTTCTAGATTTCAAGAATGTTGACAAGTTCTAGAACGCCGTCCACAGTTCCAAAAAATCTAGCTAGTTTTCTATATTCCACATAAAAGTTCATCTAATTTTCTGTTCAGAGAAATATATACTTTATCTGAAACAAAATGGAACATCAAACTCCACAACCAAAATTCTCTGTTCAAATCTTAAGGAAAACGGCAGAATTTATGGAATCTAGTGTTTAGTTGGGTTTGAGATTTCTCAATCTCCATATATGTGCTAAAAACACTTATGATTATATTGGTTAAGCTTTTCTTTTGTAGTAATTAGTTATAAACTCTCTATATATGAAATTCACATTCATATGAAAATGAGAGTATAAATTTTAAATTTTAATTGAAAACTTGGTCAGATATTATAGTAAGCGTGAGGTCTAATTATTAAATAATAATAACATTTTTGTGGACAAAGAGAATTCGGGTTTTGGCAAAGGAAAGAAATGGTCATATGTGTCAACACTACGTGCCACTTTAATTTTCATGCAATAACATGCAAATATTAGGTCAGCCACTAGGAATAGAATAAGTTGAATAGTTTTTTACGATGATAAGCGGGAACTGGGAAGGCACAATAGATGACCACTATCCCCAACTTCAACTCATTGTGGGACCAACCAATACATAATTATATGTATTCCATGTTCCAACCACTCCAATACGAATTACGAAGCAAGCGTGTCTGAGGGCGACTTCTTACTATATATATTAGCGATTAGCGATATACATATATAGTGAAGCTGCTTAATTAAGCTGATCATTATCATTGTTGACAAGATTTAAGATACAAAATAATAAGATGGTTAGGGCAAATTTAGTGAGCATGATTCTGTTGATGCATGCCATTGTTGGGTTTCCTTTTCATGCGAGGGGCTTAAGTATGACTTACTACATGATGAGCTGTCCTTTCGCTGAACAGATTGTGAAGAACAGTGTTAACAATGCTCTTCAAGCCGATCCCACTTTATCCGCTGGTCTTATCCGTATGTTGTTCCACGACTGTTTCATTGAGGTACGTATAACGTTTTCTTAATCGTGTCTTTTACGTAGAAAAGCCCTAAACTTAATTAGTGTTTTTTTTTTTTTGTGTGGTCACATTTAAGGGATGTGACGCGTCAATTCTGCTAGATTCAACAAAAGACAACACTGCGGAAAAGGATTCGCCTGCGAATCTGAGTCTACGTGGCTACAAGATCATCGATGATGCAAAACAGAAAATCGAGAATAGATGTCCAGGAGTTGTATCTTGCGCTGATATTGTTGCTATGGCTGCTAGAGATGCTGTCTTTTGGGTAATTAATTAAGCTGATCAAGATTTTGAATCTTATATATGTGATTATATTAAAGATGATTAATTTATGTACTTAATATAATCAGTAACTGGAATTAATTGTTAGGCTGGTGGTCCATATTATGACATACCAAAAGGAAGGTTTGATGGTAAAAGATCGAAGATAGAAGATACAAGAAATCTACCTTCGCCTTTTCTCAATGCCTCTCAACTTATTCAAACTTTTGGCCAACGTGGCTTCACTCCACAAGATGTTGTTGCTCTCTCTGGTGAGTTCTTTGCAACACTCTTGGATTCCATACGTGTATTATTGTGTGTACATATCTTTTATATCTACTAGGTCTTTCCTCTATAAATGAAAAAAAAATGGAACTTTAGCTCAATTAAATATAAAAAAAAATAATTGTTTTCTTGATTTCAAAGTTTTGTTTTTATATTTTTTTGTCAACAATTAATTTATTTCATCGGCCGCCATAATATTAATAGTGTTGGAGAATAAATTTGTTCATGTTTCTCTGTCGTAACTTCTTCTTTAGCCATAAAAGATATGATTGGTTTCTATAATACTATAAAATTAAGATATTGATTCACATCACTTGGAATGAATCCCGTATATGTTTATCAAGATTCAAGACAGTGAATGCTCCACGATATGATTTGGTTTTAACTTAATTTATGTGCGGAATATAGGAGCACATACCCTAGGAGTTGCGCGATGCTCCTCCTTCAAGGCTAGACTTACCGTCCCAGACTCTTCATTAGACTCGACTTTTGCAAACACTCTCTCTAAAACTTGCAGCGCGGGTGACAATGCAGAGCAACCCTTTGATGCTACGCGCAACGATTTCGACAATGCTTACTTCAATGCGCTTCAGATGAAATCAGGGGTCCTCTTTTCGGACCAAACCTTATTCAACACACCAAGGACCAGGAATCTTGTTAGTGGCTATGCCCTTAACCAAGCCAAGTTCTTCTTTGATTTCCAACAGGCCATGCGCAAGATGAGCAATCTTGACGTTAAACTTGGCTCTCAAGGTGAAATCCGTCAAAATTGTCGGAGTATTAATTAGCCTAGGCCATATCTATTTACGATTTTTGTATCTATGCTCCCACCTTTAATTAATAATTTCTCTACTCTTATCATAAATATGAAGAATCATGAATCTCCTAGGCTACCATGTAAAATTTGTGTACTATCGTAATATGCAGTTGTATACACTTATTGCTTGTGGTTAAAAAACGTAATATATATATTTGGTGATCTTGTATTTGATTTGATTGCATTTTTTTTTGTCCAAATGGTGGTTATGCGACTATATGATATATGATGTTCTATATTGCCATGAATCTAAGAACTTTTGCTTGCATTATTTATTTGGTAAAGGCCAAAGACCCTTTTTCATTTGAACAATCTCCGGATCTATAAATCACAAGATGAATGGGTCTTAAAATGTCTAAAATAATATAAACGAGTTTGTTATTGTCAACATAGTGTAACCAAGAAACGTAAGAAGAGAAACCTGACGCACGGTGAAAATGAACAATTGATGGGATACAAATGTGTGAATTAAGTCGCAACAATCCTCAAGTACCTAGAGACATGTTTGGGTTTCAGCTTTCAACAACATTCAAATTCTTTTTCATATAACACTTACAAACCCAATCAGATCCTCGTGTATTCACTTAAGAACCAATAATATGGAGCAGCAGAAACTAAAGCCCTCATTAAATACAGAAAAAAAAAACAAAATACAGAAAAAGCATTCGTGTTCGGATATTATCTTGGACCCGAGGGGTACTCGTTTTCGATCTGGGAAGTGGAATCACCAATGATCCAGCCAGATACGGCTGGATGATGGGTTGGGTAGTTGAAATCTTGTCTGAACATTTCCTCCTTTTGCCACTCTTCCCATCTCTCAGCTAAACCATCTCCTTCAAGCATTCTTACAACTTCAGACATTTTGGGTCTTTCCATTGGTGAACTCTGAGTGCAGAGCAGAGCCACTTGAATCAGCTGCTCCACTTCTTCGTCTATGTAATTCCCCTGAAGATCAACATCTACTAGTGCTTCCAATTTCTTCTCTTTTAACAACCCTTTCACCTGTCATATGGTACAACCCATAATTAACAACGTATAGAGGCAACACAGATCATGAACTATACAACTGGGAAACACATATGTATATATACCCAGTCTAGTAACATGACATCATCATCATTTGCAAGGCGAGCAAGATCGAAAGCCCTTTGTCCAGTGATAAGCTCAAGAAGCATGACTCCATACCCAAAGACATCGGTTTTCTCTGATGATTTTCCTGTAGAAAGGTACTCAGGGGCTATATGACCAATTGTACCACGCACTGCGGTTGTCACATGTGTATCTTTGTAGTCCATGAGTTTTGCAAGTCCAAAATCCCCAACCACGGCTTCAAACTCTTCATCCAATAAAATATTTGCAGCTTTCACATCTCGATGAATAATCTTTGGGTCGCAATGATCATGTAAATATGCAAGCCCTCTTGCAGATCCCAACGCAATACGCTGTCTCTTTGGCCAATCAAGTGGTGGCTGGGACTCAGGACGTTCTAGGGAGAAAATAAAATATAAGATTAATACAGATTCACACTTATGAAAATCAGTTTCCCTAGTCAGGTGGCTTAAGCAGAGCTACGTCTACTACCTTCCAGCCAATCCCTCTCCCTATGATGTATATTTGAAATAATCCAAAATACCGTATTACCATCAGAAATTCAGAATATAATTTTTGCCTAACAGTTATTAGTTTCTGAATGTTGCCCCGCCAACTAGAAGGCAGATGAATTTTGGTAAGCCCAACTAAGAAACATAGAGCACTCCAAGGATGGATAGATAAAAAGGAACCTATTGGAAGGAAATATTGCAGTGATAGGGAGGCAAAGAAAAAAGCACAAGATGAAAGATACCTCTTAAACAGGAGGCAACACTTCCATTAGCCATGTAGGGATAAACAAGCAATCTTTCGGTTGGAGTCATGCAAAATCCACGAAGCCGAAGCAAGTTTCTGTGAACCGCCATACTAATCATCTCAACCTCGGTCTGGAACTGCAGTTCGCCACCTTGGGTGCGCTCCTCTTTTAGCCTTTTAACCGCCACTAAAGTACCATCAGCTAACCGTCCTTTATAAACTTTACCAAAACCACCTCTACCCAATATGTTTCTGTTGCTAAAATTATCCGAAGCAACTTGTAGTTCACGCAATGAAAACCTCTTGAGTTGTCCTAAATGAACCTCTGGGTCCTCTTCAGCTGCAAAAAGATGGTAATAAAAAAAAAAAATTAGCAAGAGAAGTGTCAATGAGGAAACAGGTAAAGCAAGTTTAGCTAACCTGGTACATCAAAGAAGTGGTCCTGTGGTTTTTTCCTTCGCCACCAAGCAAGTGCAATGGCCGGAACAGCAAATAGAAGTGCAGCACCTGCAGCAACTCCTCCCGCAATCGCTCCAGTAATTCTATTACTCCCTGCAAGAAAGATATGAACAATCTCTTTCTTAATACATAATGGATCGGCTTAAAATGTTTACTTATTCAGTTAAATAACATTTCAAAGACAAAGACATATACGAAAGGAAAAACCTGCAGGTGATGGCGGTGTAGGAGAGATAGGAGGCGGCGGAGATGCAGGAAGGGGAGTCAACTTGGTGTTGGCAAAACTGCAGATAATTTCAATAATTAATCAATCATTCTGACCAGTCCACCAAGATTTAAATTAGGACCAGGAAGCAAAACCTGATAGGTGTGAAAAGTGAAAAGGAACCATTAACAGGAATATCTCCAGTGAGACCATTATTTGAGAGATCCCTGCATAATAAGATGATATCATTTTCTGACTTAATGCCAAGATTGGCCAAACAATAATCAGAAACATGAACACAGAGGAATTTGAGGGAGATAAAGTTACACTCACAGAACTTGCAGCGTCAGGACAGCAGTCAGAGACCTTGGAATTTCTCCAGATAAGCTATTGTTATTAAGACGCCTAACCACCAATAGAAAAAGACCATGTCACAAATAAGTGAAAACGCACTAACCAGTAATGAGTTTATAGTGACGAAAGTAGAGCAAAAATACACACTTTTAAAGACTTTATAAGACTAGGGGTTGTTCTAAAATCCCATCCAACAGATATGAAGCTGATTGAAAAATAACGTATATTTTCCTAATTAGCGACTTACTACTTTAGATGCGTTCACTCTCTAGATTTACAGAGCACTTACAAATTAATCAGCAACAATAGGGTTTAGTGCTTAAAGCCTAAGGCAGAACCGCAGAAGACTGTGAATTCAGAACATTGTGTTGCTCCAGTGAAATTAAGTGAACCCAAGGATAAAGTTCTGATTCCTTTTACGAAAGCTCATAATTAAAATAGAACATATAGTACAACATCCTAGTCTCCAAGAGAACACCTTTTCATTTAGTAAATAACGTTGCATCTATTTGGCCACACTACTTTCTGACTCCTACAAATGTAACACGTTGTACGAATAGCTTTTTAAGGAAGACAAACACGATAAAGGAAACTGAAGGCAATAATTAGGCTGCTCATTAAAAACGTATTAAAAGAAGAGAGTTGAATATGGGTGCATACAAGAAACGGAGTTTCTTAAGTCGGCCAAGAGTTGACGGGATAGGACCGCTTAAATTGTTCAAGTAAAGATCCAAGCTCACCAATTCCGTCAAATTTCCAAGCTGTTCTGGGATTGTCCCAGTAATGTTATTGCTATAAAGCTCCCTGCATTACATGTTCTTTAATATTAATTTCTACATAAGATCGGAAAGATATATAACTACTTCACCAATAATCTATGATAATGCAAAATTATGCAGTTATTTGGAACATTGCCACATTTTTTTACATCCCACATAGCTCCAGATGAATCAACGACAGGAGTACACAACTACACATGCATCAAAAGCTACAAGACGGCCTTTTAAAGAAAAGATGACTTACAAGTACTGCAAGTTTGGAAGCTGACCAAGTTGCATTACGAGCTGTCCAGATAGATTTGCATTCCCAAGGTCACTGAGCAAACATGAAGTTCAAGTAAATGCTTTACAGTAGATGCGAAAATACGAATCATATTGGCTAGATACAGAAAGAAACTTACACACGTGTAACACTATTATCGCTATTGCAAGTAACATGAAACCATGTACATGGAGTGACAAGAGTAGCATCCCAGCTTTGAAGCACCTTGTTAGGGTCAGCTAAACTGTTTTTCAGTGCACTCAGAGCATCACCTACAATTAACCAAAGAAAATATCAAATTCCTGTCAAACTCTGCAATCATCAAGGGTCACGAGGATACAACATCACTGGAATCAGTCGAAACAGATATAAAAACGTAACGCAATATAACTCTCAAGTCAACACAGCAAAACAAGCAACAGATAAGTTAAAAAAGCCTTCTTTAGGCGAGAACAAGTTATCACAAGGACAATGATAAGCCTAAACTGAACAAGGGGACTAGTGGCGTCAACTAAAAATAGGAAAGAATGAAAAATGAAAGAGAATGAGAGAGAAAGGGGAAACCTTCGGCGTTGCCCGAGACTCTGAGAACCAAATCCAAAACGAGAATCAACCAAAAGAAGCAAGGGATCATCAATCTTCGTTCCATTTTATCCTTAGAGATTAAAAACAAACCCTAGAACTCTCCCTCATCAGAGAAAATCCATCATTGATAAAAGGGATCTCGAATCTTCGATTAAGCTAACTACCACAACGAGGAAACCCCAAGATGATGAAATTAGAAGCAGAATAAGAGAAAAGCCCTCTCAACGCGTATTCATCCGTTGACTTAATTTGAAGAGAAAAGAAGAAAAGCCCTCAAATCGATACTAATCGAGGAAATCAAAAAGTAAAAGCTCAGCTAGATTTTCCGATTAGAAGAAACGCCGAGATCGCTGACCGTTGACTACTTTGCTTAGAAGAGAGAAACTGAGATAGAGAAAACGAAAGAGGAAGAAGATATTTCCTGGAAATATACTAAAAAAGAGTCGCAAACAGAGAGAGAGAAACCAAGTTATCGCAGAGGAAGGAAGACGTATTTAATTATTTCTTGCTTAAGAGAGGGATTTTACTGGGTTGAGTTGTTGTACAGTGAAATTAAAAATGACTTTAAGATTGCGAAAACGACAAAAAGGATGATGACGTGGAAGAGCATTTCAAAGCCTTTTTTAGAGCTGGTCAAAGTCAAAGACGCACGACTTCATTCGGAATCATGTTCGTTATGTTCGCCGTATCATCCATCCATTATATGACATAGATTAAACCAGTTATGATGGTGATGATAATCGATAGTGAGTGATATACCATCATCATAATCCTCATCATCGGCCCAGCTCTGTTTTTTTCAGGCTTTTATTATTTACTGGGCTTGGGCTTGCTACTATAGCAAGTTCGTTTATTCCAAGGATGAAACAAAAGCTTTAAACGATAACAAGATTATTATATATAACAAAAAAAATCCAATCTATTGAAAATATAAGCTGAATAATGAATAATCCATCTGGTCCAATGATTTAAATATCATATAAACTGTAATTAAATATCTTAAATAAAAGAACAAAAATAATTTTGAGGAAAAAAAAATCAAGTAAAAAATCACATACGGACATATTTGTTGCCAGCAATAAAATACGGACGTATACATTAGTTTGTCATTAAAGAGAAAAACAAAAAAGACAGAACAACCATTGAGTACAGTAGGCTATTTTTAAAGGCCCATTAGATTAAGACTTGGAGAAGTCTGACGAGATTGTAACGCCTACCCGTGATTGAATCCATATCATCTTCTTCTTTTTTCTATATAAACAAAAATATATATTTGTGAAGGAAGACTTTCACTTTCTCCTTCCAACTTTGGCTTTTGTCCCTCTTGACAATTCACATGCACCATCCATATATTAGTGCCCTTTTCACGACATATCTGTGTCTGTATCCAATCTATATTTTTATTACATCTTTTTCTATTTATATACAGAAAAGAATCAAAAGAGAGTAAGGTATCTATCGACTGACTATCTTCCTCCACCTTTGTTTGTTGTCACCACCACCACGCTAATCATTGCCGCACACATGCAAATTCTCTCCAACCATCTAAAAGTCCCACTTTAGTATTCTTCTGTTTGTAATTTGTCTGCTTCTTCATGGGCTTTTGAGTTTTCTCTCTGTTCCAAATAACAATGGAATCGGAGAAGAATCCCACCACCGTTTTGAGCGCCATTACAAGACCTTCGTGGGCGTTTCTTCTCCTTGTTTTCACTGCCTTAGCGATTCTCTCTCTCCAAATCTCTTCCAATTCTTTTATCCCTATCTGGATCCCGACTTCTCTATATCACGACCCGGTTACCTGCTCCGGGTTTTTCAACCATGACCCGTTCCCGAACCGGAAAGTTATGTCGATTACCGATTTCGGCGGCGTAGGAGACGGTAAAACGTCGAACACGGCGGCTTTCCGCCGCGCCGTACGGCACCTTGAAGGTTTTGCGGCCGAGGGTGGGGCCCAGCTTAATGTCCCGATGGGCACGTGGCTCTCTGGAAGCTTCAACCTCACCAGCAATTTCACGCTCTTTCTCCAACGCGGCGCTGTCATTTTGGGATCCAAGGTCATATCCAATTTTATATATCAGCATTAGGAGAATTCAATTGGTTAATGTTTGTTGATTGCTCTGTGAGAATCCAAAAGTTGGGTTTGTGATTGCTTTTTGATTTGTGGGTTCATAAAGTTTTGTTGGTAAACACTATACTGATTTCGCTAATCACGGTCAGTGGTTAAAAATGGACCCACCATTGTTTGATACAGCGCAAAAGCTGTTAAGTTTTGAGTGGGGATAGTCTTTAGTGGAAATCTGGATTTGCATTTCAAGAATCAGTGTTTTGCATGAATTATGTATTAACACTTGTTAATTTCGGATTGACTTGTTCAATGAATGTGATTTTGATGTCAATAGTAGCTGTAACAAAAAAAAAATCAAGTGAAAGAAACCATTTTTATATGATCAGATTCCAAGAGGAGGAGTTAGATGTATAGACAACTTTTGTCTGAAGCATGTTCATGTACTACGACTTAGATCTATCAGATTACTTGTGTTGTCTCCTAATTTAATATTAAAATTATTACTGAGTTTTTGCTGTCAAGTTTTATTCTGATTAAAAGTTTGTCTGCTAGTGTAATTTTAGCACATTTTCATGTGTCATGTAAACTCAGAAGTCATCAGTACTAATATAGATACTTTGGAACTTTTTTTTTTCTTTTTCTTTTGATTCTTAATTTTACGTTGTAATTACAATATTGATATTTTTTTTGTCTGCGATTATGGTTTGATAGGACCTAGACGAATGGCCAATAGTAGAGCCATTGCCTTCTTATGGAAGAGGCAGAGAGAGACCTGGTGGTAGACACATTAGCCTCATTCATGGAGACAACCTCACTAATGTTGTCATTACAGGTACTTTGCTCTTTCATTCATCGACAATATGCTTTTCTTCATCCGTTAGCTGGAGCTTGTATAAATTGTTGGGGTTTATTGAACAATTTTGGCATGCTTTCTCTGTTTTTGTTAAGAATATTACTGCAGTCTTTCTGATTCCTTGACATCAACTAAAATTCTAGAATCCAATCCAGTTTCCGAGTATTTGGTGTTTGCTTCTAAACTATTGGTAGTCTGATAAGCATCAGAGGATAGATATCAGCAGGAAATCAAGTGGAAACAGAGACAGTTTAAGAGTAAAGATAATTTCAGACATTTTGGATCCCATTGTTTTGGGGGGTTTTATGGTTTATGAGAGTTTGGAGTCCTCTAGAATTTAACTCCTTGGCTTTTGGTCTACTTTCTCCTTGGTTTAGTGTCTGTACTTTGATTCTCTGCAAGTAACAAAGCAAAATCAGTTTCTACTTCTAAAGTAATCACATCTAGATAAAAAAACAAATTGGCAGGAGAAAATGGCACAATCGATGGACAGGGGAAAATGTGGTGGGAGCTATGGTGGAACAGAACATTGGTGCATACGAGAGGCCATCTTATTGAACTCAAGAACTCTCATAATATTCTCATCTCTAACCTCACTTTGCTCAATTCTCCTTTCTGGACAATCCATCCTGTTTATTGCAGGTTCTTAATTACTTCCAACTATTTTTCTTGCGTTGATGCTGTGTTACAAGTATGCATGGTTCGATGACCTCTGGAACTTTTGTTTTGCAGTAATGTTGTTATTAGAAATATGACCATCCTTGCTCCGATGAATGCTCCTAACACCGATGGTATAGATCCAGGTAAATTCTCTGTTCTGTATTACCCCTATCTCTTGTCTACTTTGTAACCACCCTTGTTTAGGCCTTAGTTGTATCAAATGCCAATCTCTGCGTTTTCTTTTTAGGCAGAAATCAGTGTTTGAAACGATCAAAGCCTAAATTTAAAAGAAAACGCAAACCAAAACAAACAATAGATGCTTTAGAGTTACATAACTTATCGAATTTCTCTGAATATATATTGCAGACTCAAGCACCAATGTCTGCATTGAGGATTGTTACATCGAAAGTGGTGATGATCTTGTAGCTGTAAAAAGCGGGTGGGACCAGTATGGAATGGCCGTGGCCCGTCCGAGCTCAAACATCGTAATCCGAAGGATCTCTGGTACTACTCGCACTTGTTCAGGAGTTGGAATAGGCAGTGAGATGTCTGGTGGGATTTTCAACATAACAGTCGAAGATATTCACGTCTGGGATTCTGCGGCTGGGCTCCGTATAAAAACTGATAAAGGAAGAGGCGGGTACATTTCAAATATCACCTTTAATAATGTGTTGTTGGAGAAAGTGAAAGTTCCGATCAGATTCAGCAGTGGCTCAAATGATCACTCAGACGATAAATGGGATCCCAAAGCTCTTCCGAGAGTAAAAGGGATTTACATTAGCAATGTTGTGAGTCTGAATTCGAGAAAGGCACCTATGTTGCTCGGTGTTGAAGGTACGTCGTTTCAAGATGTATGCTTAAGGAATGTTACGCTTCTCGGGTTACCGAAGACCGAGAAATGGAAATGCAAGGATGTTTCTGGTTACGCGAGTGACGTTTTTCCTCTGTCATGTCCACAGTTATTGCAGAAGAAAGGTTCAATATCTCAGTGTTCATATAGATGAGGTTTGAGCAAGTTTTTTTGGGTGAAGATAGAAGGAGGCCATGAGTTCGATCAAGTTTTTTTTGAGTGAAGATTCATGGTCTCTTTGAAAAATGTTAATCTTGGTTTTGCTTTTCACAATTTTTTTGTTCTTGTGTTGTGAATCTTGATTCTTTTTATACATACATTGTGTAACGAAATATACTTTGAAAGTTTGAATTATTCCATAAAAGATTTTTGCTTATACATTTTTACCGTCATTGTCTTCTACACCGTTTGTATTTCACCCACTACAAAAAAATATTGTATTTAGGTGCATGAAAGCGTCGTCTTTGGTCAATAGATTATTTTTTCGACATAACGACGTAACGAGTTATCTTAGAATGAAAATTTTAAGTTATCTGCCGTCGTTTTTTGTATAGCTAATTGGATTTGTTGACTTGAGAACAGTAAAACCTCTTTGCTTTTTAATTTTTATGAAAATTTTGGTACTCATAATTGATAATTTGTAAGATGTTCAGATACACACCTCCTAGTTGAACTATTGTGTTAACTATATATTGTTGGACAATGGAAATAGAAGACCGCAGCCAAACAAATAAGATATATACGTTGGTTTTAAGCAAGTCCGTAAAACAAGGACGGAGAAAATGATTTATCACTTTGCCCAACACCATGCAAGTACTTATGTAGCTAGTGACGGTCTAATGTAACTAACGCACTAAAAATATCATATGAAATGTGCTTTCTGATACAAGCTCCCACATACATATCTATATGTACACATCTTTTCTTTTTCTTTCGATTTTGTCAACATGTGTATATATACACTTAGGTTAGCATATCTTTGTGAATTACGCTTTACATACGTACGTTTTTGTTACATGATCCTGTACAAACCAATAAACCATGCAATGTGATAATATAGACAAACTATCACATATGTTTGTGTATTCACCAATATTAAGCGCATGTGATACACACATATATATACACACACCTACATGTATGATATATATTTGAATGATATAGAAAATGAGAGTTGTAATTGATAGAAGATCCATATGAGAGTTTAAGGAAGCAAAAGGCTGAAAATGATGCCTAACCCTAATGATAGAAACCCTTAAAAGCATGGAGTTGTGATGTTATAACCTAAGAAGCTAATCCAACACCAAGAAAATCAATGAAAGTAACATCGTTCTTCTCACCATCATCTCCCATGGATGGTCCATCTTCATTTGAAGTCTTCTTATGATCTGGTGTGGCTGCATGAAATGTGTAATTGTGAGGATCCACCAACCCTTTCGACTTTCTCCTCTCAAGATAAATTTCGTGGTGTACATTAGAGACAGATGAAGATCCAAATTGATCATTTCGAGGTTCTGAAACAAAAGAGTAAGGCCAGAGACCGTGACTCCTATCCTTCCGATACCTCCATAGCCCAAACTGGGATCTATTAAGCCTTGTAAGACTAGAACTAGGGCTCAAAACATTATGCCAAGTTTGGTTGAACGTAGAAGTAGCCGTGGAAGAGAAGTTTTCGCGTTTGCGTCTAGCCATGATGACATGAAAATGGTTCTTGACAGCGTTGTCGGTCCTCCCGGGGAACAGTCGGGCTATGGAGGCCCAACGATTCCCCTGGATCCGATGAGCTTTAAGCAGTCTCTCTTCTTCTTCCTCGGTGAAGGGTTTCTTGGTGATGTTTGGATCAAGTTGGTTGTACCATCTCAATCTACAGCTTTTCCCTATGATTCCATATATGTCACTCAATTATTTATAAAACACATATATGTAGATCTAATACAATACATACATATAAAGGAAATATCAGTATATATGAATATTGTTGATTACCTGATCTTCCATAGAGATGTTGAGCAATGAAATTCCAGTTCTTGGGACCATATTGTTCAACGAGTTGCCGGAGATTGTCGTCTTCAACAGGTCTCCAGTGACCTCTCTGGCAACTAGGCTTCTTATTGTCAAAACTGTTGCTTCCTCTAGACATTTCCATGGATATGATGCTATCTCTATCTTCACCTATATCAAACCAATTAGCAATTGTTGAAGAAAGAGGTATAAGATAGATTAGTCTAAGGTGAAATGATAACAAGGATGAAAATTAATACAAAGAAGAAGAAAAAAAAAGGAATAAAAAAGAGAGGGTTGGTCTTGGTTCTCTTCTCTTCTCTAGGGTTATAGATGATAAGTCACTTTTCTTCTTTTTACAAGACACCCTCTCCTTTTATATAATATAATTATTATACCCATCTCAACAAAAACTCTTCTTTTAAAATTAAAACAAAATTTCTTTGTATTAGACTATTAGTTCTTGTTTCATAGAGATATGTACACTACATATACTAGTACCAACATGAGCCTCTACGTACTTATGTAGTTTTCTCTATATATATAATATATACAGGTTTGTAAATAAATATCGTTTTGAATCGCTCTAGTCCTAACCCAAATTAAGAGATATAGCAGTAATTAAAAGAAGGAAGCGATTTGATTTTCTTAATAGATAATAGTTTGGTGAATGAAGCAGACTTTATATTTATAGCCCCGGTGTATATATATGCATTACGAGGTAATTAGACTAATTGTTTTCAAAAAGAAGCTAATGATCTTGACGCTTCTGAACTTCAAACATCCATACTAGCTAGATTTGTTCGCAACCAACTTGCATTGACGATCATTCTTATTATTTTTGTTTATTTTCCGACAATTATTCTTCTTATTTTTTAAAACATGTTTATTTTGTTGTATTCACTTTACTGTTGTTCGTACTGTCAAAGATGCAAGTAGTTGTAAACCGATTAAAAAACAAACGACAAGTCTTCTAAATATAGCAGTCATCGTCATTGGTTGCTGTAAATAAACATGGTAATGTGATAGATAGACCTTTACAAGTTAAGCATAATTTAATATTTCTGTTACACACAAATTCGGTTAATTTAACATGTTAGGTGGTATTGTTTGATTGCTACTAGATTTGAGTATAAATCTAATGAGTTAATTATGAATCATAAGAATTTTCATAATATGATCTCAGACCTAGATAGAATAGGAGACAAATATTTGGAATTTTGTGATTACAAGAAAAAAAATATATATATATATATATATATATATATATCTGTTACAATATGGTTTTCGCTTTTCAGTTTTCACAATGTATCTCCAATAATTTAAGCCTTGTGATAAGAAAGGCCTCAAGCCTTGTGCTATTCACATAATTTAAGAATTTGAAATGCTCCCATGATTTTTTTAATTTATAATACATACATTTTGCTACATTATATAATACGACGATAATAATACATTTTACTAGCGATGCCAGTGGTGAAATTCTAGCATGATCAAAGGCAAGTTTTGTTCTGGTATTTCACTTTGACGAAGTAAATGGTATTAGTCAAAATAGGGGGCACACATACTTTAGACTTTTATGTACATTCATACACAAAACTTCTCTTGTACTTTTTTCATGCTTTCTATGATTTAATTATACTAATCAATATTTGGAGACGTACTTAAAATTTGGAGTTTTCTCCAAACAATCTTCCCTTTGGAAAAACAGAGGATTTCTCGTATTTAACTCTAGTTCGAACCCTAACTACAGTACCCTCTGCAGAACTATATGATCACAACTTTTTACAAAATCTTGGCAAATGTCTACTTTTCATTGCCTCTATATATATGCTTTAAAATTTTCAATTAAGAAAGAAAAATTCCGTAACAGAAGAAGTTAAGAACCAATTTGATCAATGTAAGACGACTGTTTGGCTTTAATGAAATCTGAGATGGTGGCTGCATCACCATGCCTGACCACTCTACCGTTCTCCATATACACAGCTCCATCCGCATACTTGAGCTCCTCTAACCGATGTGTCACCCATAATGCCGTCACATCTCCTTTCTTTGCATTTATCAGATCCTTCACAGCTTTGATCACACCCATCTGCAGAGCAAGAAAAACCCGAGAAAACAATATGCATTGATTAAGAGAAGCTTATATACACCATAACATATCTGTCAAATTCATTTCATTTCTTATAGATACTATATCAAATGTGCAAGTTACTCACTTCCAATGTCTACTATATACAACAAGAACAAAGTAGCTCAACACAATCATATTCTAGTTACAGAAGGGTTCTCTTGCAATAATAATTGTGTTTCATTAGCATTTTGTTAGACTTAATCAAACCTTACCTGGTCAGACTCATCTAGGAAAGTTGTGAGCTCATCCAACAATAGCACTTTGCAAGCTTCAGCTAAAGCACCAGCAATGGCAATTCTTTGTTTCTGACCACCACTGAGAGTTTGAATCGGTCTCTGGAAACAATACCAGAATCTACATTTTGGTAAAAGGAACTAGAAGACATAAACACCTTATGGTTGTTCAATGTACATAAACTGACCTGCATATAATCACGCATACCAACTGCCTCCAAAGCTTTAATCACCCTAGACTTAACTTCTTCCTGATTCATGTCATGATACTTGCCAAGACCAAATGCCACATCAGCTTCTACTGTAGGCATCACTACCTGCGATGAACAAACAAGAACGTTCAAATGTGTCCAGAATGAGCGGTTTTACTTGAAAATCCAATCGTTACTAACTGATCTTCCTCAGAAGTGACAACAAATTGATTCTTCTCGACGTCATTAACATAACTAGAAACATTGCTTTCTTTTCCAACAAAATGAAAGATTTGGATTAAGGCTGTCTGAGATATGGAAAAAAAGACGCTCAACCACAAGGCAACTCAACCATAAAACAAGAATACAATTTAGAAAGAACACTTCAGAATAAAAAAAAAAACAAAAGATGGGAAAAAGTAAGATCCTTTAACATTGCAAAAGCAAGAAACTTAACCTGGTGATCAGGATTCTGAAATACAAAATTCTTGGGCTTCTCCACAAAGACAGAGCCGCTAGATGGATTCACTACACCGGCTAAAATCTGCAGAGTTCCAAGCAGTTAATGAAAGATAAAACAGTTAAATGAAATTTCTTTTTAATCAGTCTTAGTTACACATAGAAACAACATCCAAAGATTTGACTTCTCCCAGAGTTTCGTGCTATAAATGCCAAGATTAGCTATTGCTCTAAACAGTGTGATGATCTAAGAATGTACCCAAAGTAGCAAATAGCAAACCTAGTCTACAACAGATTAAAGGATGACTTAAGAATAATAATAGTTCATTAACAAAAGCTTAAGTCTTTGCTCTGCAAATGCAATGTTTAAGGAAAAGAACAAATGAAGGGAGAGAGAGGATAAAGACCTTCAAAAGGGTAGATTTACCACAGCCATTGGGACCAAGAATCATCCACAATTGTCCAGAAGGAATTCGAAAGGAGCAGTCACGGAGGATAGGAACAGATATACCTTGCCTTGTACTAACGGAGAAACAGAGATTCCGACACTCAACGGCGACATTATCGGAGAATTTGATTCTGTAACTGCCGGATGGAGAAACACTCGATGATATCGAGCGAAGAGGGAAGAGACGAGGAGGAGAGGCTGCAAATAAACACTGGCCATTCATTTTCTAAGGATTTGTCAAGAATTCGCTTCTAACAATAAGAATAGAAGTTGCAGCTTCCTTCTTCTTCTTCTTCTTCTTCTTCCTCCCAAAACCATCAAAAAAGTTTCGTCGAATCGATTACACACAGATTACGAGCAACAGAGAAACCGTAATCTCTCGCTGGTTCAATCCAAGCCAACCCGGTTTTCGATTCGATATCACTCGGTTCGGTTTGATACGGTCTAATAATTCTTTTTTTTCCCTTAAGAAAGTACTATATATGGATAAATAACTTTACCACTTTAAAATTGTGATTTGAATAGACTCCAAAAAAAAGTTAAAACCATAGAAATTATTTTTATATACGAAAAAGTGAAAAAAATAGCAGAATTCTGCCGATTCTGCCGATCTTGTTGACTTGGCTCCATCCTTATGTTTTTTCTTCTCAAATTTATCGGAACAATTACTTTGTTGTGTGGTTAGTATATACTACGAGACTACGAGTGAATTGTTGACAAGTGACAGCAAAAGAATATATTTATCACCAGAGTTGGACAAAAATTAGTTAAATTCCTCTATCTATCAATTTTTGAAACATGAGGTGTACCACTTTGTTTATGGTTTTTTCTGTTTTCATCTGTTTGATTCTAAGCCATGTTCAAGGTAGTATATAATTTCCTTTTTTATTGATTGTTTGCTATCAACAAAAGTATTGTTGCACAAAAAAAAAAAAACAGCTCTAGAACATGACGTAATTTAGAACTATAGTATTACTAATTTCTTATATCTATAACCTAACAATTTGTTTTGGTTGATGACAAATTAGAGGTAGAAGCTGGAGCACCTCCTCAAGATTGTTGGAATCTTGTCACATTCCCTGGAAAATGTGGTTTTCACGGAAAGAAGAAATGCTTCAAAGAAATGGAATCAAAGTATCAACAACGTTTTCTTCAGTGCACATGTAAGAACTTAAAAGAGGAACCCAAATCACCTAAGGAAGAACATGACTGCATTTGTCAAAGAGCTAATCCTTATGATTGTAATTCCTAATCTTAATTTTTTTTGGAAAATTAATTCAGACAACTATACTACAGTACCATTTATTTATTTGTTAATTAATTAATGAATAATAAGGAAACACCTATACATGAGTTTTTGTTGTTGACGCCATAGCTTGAAAATGGTGTTTAGCTAATGTTTTATACGGATAATAGTAATTGGCCCAAAACTTCAGTTGTATAACCCATTTCACTGACGTAAGAATAAAATATGTTGCTTGTTAATCTTGTTTCAAGACTGTTTAAATCTATTATCTATATAGAATTTTTGTTCAAAAGGGCCTCTGTGCCAACTTTGTTGAATCGGATCTATTTTTGGCTCCAGTTTGAAACAACATGTATATTCAGACTTCGATACCGTATTGTTGGTTTGTAAGTTGTAACATTACATAAGCCAATGAGATCATTACAACAAAAGTGCACGTGCGCCGTGCGCATCACAAAATTGACTTGGATCAAATATAGTAACGCTTTGAGATATACTCCTTAAGATAATATAAACTGTTGTACAATCTTTTCGATTGTACTAATACTGATTTTTTCCTTCTACAAAAAAACGAAGGTTGTAAAATATACTGCTTATCCAACATCTATATATCCTTGTAAGTATTCAGATATTTACAAGAAAGATTAAAAGAGTAGAGGAAAACTGAAAATCAAATAAACACAAAAAAAGAGTTCACAAATTAGAAAGGAGCTGTAGCAATGTCCCAACCATGAGGACTCATAAACGTCATTCTTTCGTCTTCATCATCATCATCATCATCCTCATCCTTGAGATTTATGCATCGTCCTCCTCTTTCCTCACGAGCTCTTAAACCCTCATGCGTCTCCTGCTTTTTTGTTTTCATCACATCATTCATTAATTTGCAAAGAAAAAAAGAGAAATTCAAGAAACTCCCAAGAATTATAAAGAAAATAATTAATATACCTTTGTGAAAATATCCATAGCTTCCTCCATTGTCTTCGTTTTCATCACATAAATTGCTTCTTCTCGAGCATTTTCTAATTGATCGAGATGCAATGTCATGGGCTCCGTCTCTATCGAAGACCTCCTCTCTAACATCATGTCCATTCTCTTGCTTACTTCCATATCTTTCGAGATTTTTTTTTGGTGTAAATCTTTCGAGATTTTATAGCGTGAAAACAAAACAAAAAGTGTTGATGAATATCTCTTAAAGTCTTTTTGATTGATTATATATAAGAAGAAAAGAGTGGATATATTATTCAATGTAATGAATCTATTTGAAATAACATCTCATGCTTTTTATAAGTAAGTACGATGTGGGGACGTAAGTAAGAGACAAGAAGATGTATGACGCAACGTGGCGTGGTGGGGCGGATCACGGCGGTGGATTGGGGACACGTGGCGTGTGAAGGATGGTGGTGACTATGCACGTGGCGGATTGGTTTGTAAGATGGCTATCAAAATTCGAATTTGCATGAAGACTGTTGATAGATAACGTAACGAGAAAGTTCTACTACTACTTCTTTCCACGATCTGTATTCTTTTATTATTATTTAAATGGAGTTGGTCGGCGTGACGAGATATTTTCGTTTCTTTTTTTTTATAATGATATAAGTGAATAAGTACGTGGAAAGTTTTTGTTTTATGTTATTAATTAACAGTGACATTTAGGTGTGACGGTCATCCGTTTTGGACTCATTTGATAGGTTCATTAGAAGAAATACCTACACCACCCCGATTTTAATTTATAAACAAAAACCGTAATCATAATTTCTGTTACGTAAATGAATTCTAATCAACAATGTTTACAATGATATTTTTGTAAAAGAAAACATAAGTTGGCAGTCGTGTAGAACCTGGACCTTTCGAGCAAATCCTCATAAGCAATGAATACTTTTGGCTCTCCCAATTGCATCTCGCACCTTTCGCATTGGTTCATCATACAAGTAAGCTTGGTTATCAAACTCTGATGCCAAGCTTTCTTCCCCAAGCAATGCTCGAAACGAGTCTGCCACAGATGATGAAAGCGATTCAAGATTGTATCCTCCTTCCAAGAAAAACACACACCTCCCGCCGCATACTTCTTTTGCTAACCGCTTTATATCTTTCGCCAACGAGTAGTATGTTCCGGTCGTGAATTGTAGATTTGCTAGTGGATCCAGGACATGAGCATCATACCTTAAGCAGATAAAAGCAATGAAGCACAAGTGTTAGTAAGAGTATGATGATAGATACAGTTCAAAAATAAATGAAAAACGTTTTACACTCACTCACCCAGCAGAAACTAGAATAAGGTCTGGCTTAAACCGTTGAGCACATGGTACAATGATTTCTTCAAAAACAGTTCTCATTGCAATATCACCTGAACCTCCAGGTAAAGGTAAATTTAGAGTGGTACCTTCACCTTTTCCTTTACCTATGTCACTGATTTTCCCTGTCCCAGGGTAGCTTCCATCCTGCATTTTTCATTATATAAATGACTTGTGTTGATTTCTGAAATTTAATCCTAACTCTGTGTTATTCAATCATTGATCTTGAGGTTTTAGTTGAACATTCATGTGTTTTTTAATCAATGATTGTGAAATACAAGCTATGGCTAATTGTCAATGAACTAACTAGAAACATGTCATACAAAAATGTTAGAGGCTTACCTGATGAGTTGACAAAAAGAATATATCAGGGTCCTCAGAAAATGCATCATTTGTGCCATTCCCGTGGTGAACATCGAAGTCAATTATGAAGATGCGCTTCAGACCATGTGTGCGTTGGGCATGACGAGCGGCGATTGCCACATTACCAAAAACGCAGAACCCCATTGGACCTTTTGGCACGGCGTGGTGTCCTGGAGGTCTTATCAATGCAAAACCAGTGGGTGGATCTGGGCTATTTCTGGATGCTGCTATCTGAAACAAATAATCATATAAGAAATCTATAACCATTCCCAACATAATGAAACTGAAGCAGTAAAAGCAGACTAACATGTTGAGATGAGACATCACCACTGAATCAACTAAAGCCATTCCGGCTCCTGCTGCGATAAGTGAATCTTGGAATGTCTGGCACAGAGGGAAGATATTTAGGTAGGAAAAATGGGTTCCTTTGGAGATGTTAACCAATGAGCACAAAGCAGTTACCGTTGAAGTGGCATATGTTGGTCCAGAGCCTTCGATGAAAATTAGTCCCGAATCCGAAGCCTCATCCATTGCCTACACTAAGAATGCCTTTGTAATGGTCAGAATAAAACTCATACATTCTCATTTTGCAATTTCTTGCTTTGCTATTATGTGTCAGTGTATTGGTTACTTATGGTATCAAAAGTTGTGAGTAAATGCTAATAATATAACATGAGGAAAGTTAATAACCTTCTCTAGGCCAAAGACATAAGCCTTGTCGTGAACATTTGCAATGTCTTCTATAGTTGCCGTCTTGAAATTTGCAAGTTCAAGAATCTGTGAGCCACGGAACTGAAATACACGAGGAAAAAAGATTCATATAGGAGAATTCATTGATAGACCCTACGTCATTTTCAGTAAAGAGTGACAGAGATCTTCACCATCAAAGAAGCAAACCAACAAAAAGAAGAATGAAAAATTGAGGCTTTGACACTGAACGGTGTATACAACAAAAGCAGACATATGACGTATATCGAACATTTTTCGTGAAAACTCCACTTGTTTGCAGATTGAAATGTGCATATCTAACTAACTCTAGAAAAGTACAAGATCAATCCTACAAAATTTCAAGCTAAGGTAGCTTTCCACAAGAATTGTAATTCAGAGAGATATGTTGGTCTCCATCCTCGTGAGATTTGCCTTAATATAGTAATTCACGGTTAACCAAACTTCCCTAGCTATATGTGCATAATATATATGAATGTCACATAGAAACGATAGAGATGGATTGTTTCGTGCCTTAGGAGTGAGCTCATTCTTCTCAAGAGCATTAACAATGGCAGGAACTCTTGCGCTGCATTCTGGATGTGATTCCTGCGAGCAAAAAGATTTTCTTGAAAAAAATGTGCAAAATGGAATTGAGAGGGACACAAACAACAACCAAATAGAGGAAGTAAAAACCTTGTTATGACCCAATGCAGCAGATACACTATATATGAGACGAGCATCGATTAACTGCTGGATAGACGGTAAGAGAGGATCCTTCTCTGTACTATATGAGCAATTAATGGAAGCTCCATTGGGATTCAAAAGAGACTTCCTCCATTGATTTTTCTTGCATATGTTTCTAGTCCCAGAAATCCCAGTACTTCCTAAAGCAATTAAAACCTCATATATCATTTCATGAAAAAATTTCAATATAAAGAAAAACAGTGAGAACATGATATGGAAACTAATCACTCCTTTACGTGAAACCATGTATACATAAAATTGGGCGTGAAACATCCCAAAGAATCAAATTTCGCTTTTCTTTACACAAATTGTTTAAGATCGGAAATAAAATTCAGATAAACCCTTTCTGCTGAGAATTATCTAATGGATTACAAAGAAGACAAATTTTGCCTAAAAAAAAGGTATTGAAGAGAAGAAAGAAGAGATTTACCTGGAACAAAGAGTGGTCGGACAACTAGCGCCATGGACAGGAGTTTCCCTCAAGCTCATAGGTTACTGAAGAATGAAGACAGCCATCAAAAAGTTTAAAAGAAAAACCAAAACTTTGTTTGATTTTCTTTGTTAAATGGATAGGTTTTCTACGGTCCTACTTCCACAAGAGCATACATAACACATTATTGAATGTATATTAGTGGAAATTGAAATGGATCCTTCGGTTTACAAGTACTAAGGTGCATGGTCATTTGGAGGGACTTCTATTTCCGTAATTGTTTACAAGAGATTTGGAAAGGCAAAATGAGTTTTTATAAAAACAAAATGATAAGAGAAATTTTAAATTACAAGGCATTGCAATTATGGAATACAAAAAGAAAGCTAAGTAGTCCCTATGAAGACATTAAATTCTTTCCCCAAGCAGTGATTCCAGTAGAGCCGCCTCTTCCTCCTGCACAAACATTACTTACCACGTTCAACATCATTTTATCATCAAATACCTCTTAAATTAAAAGTTTGTTGAATTCTCTTCGTACCACCAAGGCATTGAATTCGGTTTCCTCATCTATGGCGCTGATCACAGCTGGATCGTCTAAGAGCTCCTGCAACCCATTCGCATTAGAGTGGTGAGCTTACTTCATATTGACCATCACACACAAATCTTATTTAGAATTGTAAGCACTTCTCTCTTCTAAAAAACAGTGAACCAAAAGTAACCACCAAGAATCACCAAGTTGTGTTTCCTTTAACTCTATATTGTCTACTAAACATCATTATTGTGACTAGTATCTCCGCCAAGACCTATCGCATATCTAGTTGAATCAATTCCACAAGTCTCTTCTTCGCTGAATTCACAGACTGGCAAAGTCTGGTGGTGCAACTTTTGCTTAAAACCTTTTTATTAACCCAACGAACCGCTAAGGGTCAAAACCAAATTGCAGAGGAGAAAAAGTACGTAATAGAGGTTCAACTTACATCATCAGCGATTTGCAGCAGCCCATTCTGATCCTGCATAGATAAAATTGCCATTTATCACTCTGTTTTTTTACATTTGTTCCTCAGATTCCATATTTCTTCTATAAAAGTAACATCTGAAAACTGCTACAGCTAGGCATAACTTTCACAATAAACAACTAAAAATAACAAGCTTACCTTAGCAGCAACAAAGAGAAGTGGATCTGAAGGTGTGTAGACCATATAGTGTGATCCATCCTGAATAAGAATTTATATTTAGACAACTAAAAAGGGGCACATCATACCTCTAAAGTTTCATGTTCTACAGAATTCAAACTATACATTTCACAATCAGAGTGTAGTGGTCAAATTTGGATCCACAATGGAGCACTAAATACAAACTTGGTTCAGAAGAGAAATTGAATGTCATGTTTAGTGTTTGAAAGTACGCTATAATAGTGATATCTCCAAAAATTGTTCAGAATACTCTAAAAAGCACCTCACATATATCAATAAGCAAAATGCCAAAAGCAATGGTATACCAAATGGAAACACGTAATCTCAACCCCTTCAGTTGGCAAGCCTTCAACATCCTGGCCATCATCTGCAAATAGTTGATGCTTGAAACATTTATTATATAAAAAAGGTAGGACACAGAACATTAAATAATAAGTATATGAGCAGACATGTAAAAACACCTCACAGTTAGAATGAAGCAGATTGAGGGGACTAAACATGAGGAAGAATGCAGATAACCACATACAATTACTAAGATGCAAGTTCACATGACCATGATATTGATATTTGATACATAATATAAAAATCACGAATTCATGATATCCTATATCCAACGTATGTGAAGCCAAAATCATTTAGTGTGCTCATATAGAGCAGACACCACAAAATATTAATCAGAAGTATTTTCGTCATGCGTAAATATCAGAAGAAAAAGGGTGTTGCCTGTGCGAAAATCAAAGACATTATCTTCGGTGTAGCAAAAGCCTCCCCTTGCAGTGTAACAGAACCTGATTTACAGTGATAACCCATATCAGACACAAAGAAGAGACATAGGATGTTAAATGATGTCATGCTTGAAACAGGGTACGGTCATACCCGCTGTGTACTAGATGCATATGGATCTTTGCAAGAGCATAAGCAGCAGCAGGAAGAAGAGATTCAACCTCTTCATCACTGACCTAAAAGGAAGAACCATCCTAGATAAGCAAAAGAAAGGTCCTGATCGAAGCAATATTCATCTAGAAAATGATTATTCTACAGTTAAATTAATATTCGAGTTCTCAAAAGCATAGTGTTCATGCATCCAGAAGGTCTCTCTACACCAGGTGATGTGCAGACTTGAAGAAACACAGGAAAGAAAGATTCATAAAGGAGAAAACTTACAGCTGACCATCCATCAATATTTGTGCTCTTCAAAATCTGAACTGGCCTGAAGCAAGAAATGAATCAATCAAGCAGAAAAGAAGAAGTTGCTAAAATGATAAGAGAAGAAGAAAAACAGTACTTACGTATCCACAGGGCAAAGAAGCATACAATCCTCTCCTTTACTACTTGTAAATACTCTTCTTATCACACAATCCAAAGGGCTATTGTTTGTTGGATCAATCTGCCTCACAACACAAACCTTTTTAGATTCTCTTTTTCCAACACCAAAACTTTTTAATGTCCAAGAAAAAAAGTGAAACTTAAGACTCACCACAGTGGCGATACGCTTCTTAGAGGCCATAAGAACCCTACCAGTTTCATCAATCACAAACCCAGCAGGTGGTTTGGGTATGGTAGGAGGAGAGTTAAATGTTGCTAGAGACCTCGAAGAATTAGAATAATCGGCATCATCATCTTCCTCAAAAGCGTCTTCTGAATCTCTCAATTCCCAGTTCTCCACAGGTTTCGCAGTTTTCCCCTTTTTCTTCCGTTTCTTATTCGTACTACTACTCTTATCACTACCAGTGGAGGCCTTCTTCGTCGGCTGTCCCGTCTGTGGATTCAAAGCAGAGGTGATGAGGAGACGAAGATGGCGGGTATTCTTCGGAGATGAGACTGATAATGAGACGGGAAACGAAGAAGACGGGTTGAGAAATTGATGGGTATTGGAATAGGAGAGAGTCGAATTTGGTGATGGCGAAGTTAAGGAGTATGAGAAAGCCATGAAAGAGAGAAAGAGAGAAAGAGAGAAACTTGGGACTTCTTTCAGAGTCGAGAGAGTGAGCAAGTGAATTCGCCGGCAACGGAGATATTTGTGGTAAAGTTGTGATTGTTTCGACTTTCGAGTAAGGCACTTAACAACAGTAAACACCAACAGTGTAATTATCAAAACTCAAAAACTAAATTTCTTCTAAAAAGTCACTTTGTAATAGAAGTATCATGTAATTCAGTAATCATAGGATTTGATCCCATCAGTTAAAGGTTCTGGGAGCAGTACATACAAATATCTAATTACAACTATGAGCTCTTGTCCCAACTGCTATATAACATTTCTCAGTATTCATATACTTGAGCAGCTTTTAGTGAAGCAAGTTCATCGCAATCCGCTGGCATCCACCCGATTGATTGTTTCTCGTTATCGTAGATTATCATCTGATCTTGCATCGATATATCTGTTAAACAAAAGAGAGAAACATGGATTTAATACGTCTAATTTCAAAGCCTCAATATCCGAAATTTGCCAATGGATGTAATGAAGATTGTACCGCCGATGAGGTTTAGGTTCTGGAGACCTATTTCTGTGCCATTCAAGATTCCCAAACATACATTCCCCTTCACCTGCAACATTTTTATGAACCGGATTTTAGAATTTTACGAGAAACAAATCATGGAACAGAGAGAAAACGCGATAGAGAAATGCTTACAGAAATGATTAGATAAGCTTCTGGGGGTATCTCAAACAGAGTTTTTGATCTCCAGCCTGTTTTGAAGCTAAGAGCTAGAGGCTTGAAATACTTCTTGACTTCCTCAATGCTCATGAATGGTCTACGTCCTTGCCAGCATAGAGGCAGCGTGTGATCATCACGTGCTTCTTTCAACGGTTTTCCGCTTAGTTCTCTCTTTAACTACAAACAGAACAAAAATACTTTTATGAAAAAATGGTCTCTTCTCTCTTTTCTTCCAAGGTTACAGCAAGTTCCTTACTAAATATGTTACGGCTTGGTACGCCTTGGCATTGAAGTATGTGTAAGAACTTCCACTGTCAAAGACTGTCAATAGATTCTTCAATCCCGTTGTTCTTCCCCCGAATAGAAGTTCCCCTCCCATTGCAGGAGAGTAGTGTTTTCTGAGAAAGAAATTTGTCAGATTATAGCAAAAAGAGAGAAAAAAGTGATCGGGGTAAAAGATAGAAAAAAGAGAAGAGCTATAATTACGAGTATTCACGCGACATTGGTGTCCAAGAGACTCTTGAAGAATCATAAAGATCATCGCCAAAAAAGAGAATTCCTCCACCTAAACTGCTTAGGCAATGACCGATAACATTCTTGACATAACCTTGGCTATGAAGCTGTGACAGAATGCTTACTTTCCCCCTACCTAGTCCCAGTACTCCATCTAGAGGATGATGACTCGATGCCCCTGGGATTTGATCGTATCCGCATCTGTTGCACAGAAAACTCCATTGAGGATTTGCTAGGAACTACAAATGCTTAAATCAAACTGAACATTGTCGGTCCAAGGTTGTAGAAATAGATATATACCCTAGAGCAAGACGGGGAGTGAGCCGGAGACCCTTTGTATAGTTCATAGAGAAGACATCTCGAACAAGAACACCGAGAGAAGATCCTCCATCAGCATACTCAACCTCATAGTCACATTGCTCTGGAGTCTCACATCTCTGATTACTATTCAAATGCAAAGCCTTACACAGTGGATCATTGCAAGGAATAAGATCGCTACTAGGCTGATAGAGTGGATGAGGCGCCTGAAATAGAAAGAGATTCACGAATTCGCTATATGAAACTATGACAATGAATCCAGATAAAAAGAGAGAACTGAAGATGAAAATTATAATTTTACCTCCAAGCAACGAACACAAGGAGCATCACATTGGAGCCAAGTGAGATCACTACCAGTATCAAGATCGAGATAATAAGGTCTTGGTGGTTGTCCTATGTTGATGGTAACATTATAATACCTGTTTCAACCAAAATAAATTGTTTTAGAGAATTTCTGAAATGAGAGCAATAATTTTGTGAAGTTTGAGTTTGGAAATATATATACCCAAGAGGATAAACATTCCCATGAACTGGGAACACGACTGAAGAGACAGCTCTGGTGAATCTACCTGAGAATCCTGCAGTTTTCCTCAATCTGAAATCAACTGCCGACGAAAAACCCAGAACCAGAGACATCACCATCAACAAAATCATAAAACGAACATTCATTTTCTCCATCTTTTCACGGCTTGTGGCAAAATAATAAAATAAAGAGAAATTTATTTGTATTAGCCAATCACGTGATGGTGATGATGAAATTGGAAAACGATAAAGGCCAAGACATTTACGAGTTGAAAGATATTTATTACAAAGAATTGTCTTTTTGTTGATCCATTTGGGTTTTTGAATAAGCAAAGAAACCTTTTTTATTTGGTTTGCAATGAGTAGACAGGTAATAAGGATTCTTGGCTTAAACCATAGGGGACTTGAGGAAAAAATATTCCAGGTTGTTTCTTAGTATCTGAGGAAATCAAGAATCGAGTTAAGGAATATTGCTGATGAGAAAGAGTAGAGCCAAAGTATATCTTGCAGCTGAAGTAAGCAATCTTGTTGGCATCTTTCTTCGGTTCAAATTGTCACAGAACAATGAGTGAGCTTCACAATCATTAATCCATCCAAGTGAAGAAGCACCATTTCACAATCTTCCTCCTCATCATCATCATCAGTCCACTTCTAGCTTTCTGGGTACAAATCTGCCATTACAGAGGAAAACGATAAATTTCAAAGGTCAAAAGCATTTTCATTTGGCTATTAACTAATCAGAGGAAAGCTATAGAGACATAGAGATCTTACAGTAATGCCCAGAGAATGAGAGTGTAGACGGAACAACAGTCAAGAAAATCGTATGTTTATTCGACATCATCTTCGCCATCCAATCCATTTCTGTAGCTAACCAACTCTGCATCAACCTTAGCCTTTCTAGGACTCATCAACACAAGCTCAGCTAATCTCCTCCTAGCTAAATACACATCATTTGGTTCAACCAATTCCCCTCTCTTATACGCCTCTCTAAGAAACACCGTATGAAGCTTCCCGTAATTCCCACGAGTCGATATGTAAAATATCCCCTGATGTTGCAGAAGAAACTCTTTCAATTTCTTAGGCAAATTCATAACATTCCTAAAATGAGCAATTCTCTCAAGCGTGATCTTCTTCTCCACAGTCAAAGACAGCAATTCATGGATACAAGCAACAGCTCTTTTCTCTAATCTATTCTGCGCTTCCATCGATCTCAAATCGTAACCCGAAATATCCTCATACGGTGACCAATAAGGAAGCCTCTGCCATTTCCAAACAGCAATTCGAAAATACTTTCCAATCTTAAATCCAGGAGGAAAATTCACAATGAATGAGAATCGAACATCCTCTGCATCAATTCCTTTTGTTCTATACTCAATCTCTCTAACTCTCTCTATTGCACAAACCGATAAATTAGGATCCTTTTCCACAATCTCAATGTACTTATCTCGAGTCTCTTCAGCATCAATGAGCCTAAAGAACTGTGGATGTTTCAGAATCACAGAGTACTCGAAATCTTCAGGGAGCCCAAACTCAGTCCGAGCAATCCTGACATGTTCAAGACGGATCCGACCCGTATTCGACATCATAACGAGTTTCCGCAACCGGGTCACGACATCGGGTATTTGGGCGAGAACAGCTTCGTGCTCGTGACGGATTTGATCCAAAGCTTTACGGGTTAATCGACAATAGAGGATTCTTTGAACTGGGTGCTCGTATATCTCGAATACGTGTGGGAATTTGAGGAGGAAAGCACCTGGCTCGTGTTGCTTGAAGCCGAGACCTAGACGACGAGCGAGCGTGTCTAGAAGAGAGATTGCGATTGTGTTGTTGGGTTGAGAGAGAATCAAGCTGTGAAATTTGATGACTTTACGGATTTTCTTCTCGACTTCCATGTAATTGTCGTAGCCATGGTCACGAACTCTATCCTGTTTTCTGGGAATGGTGGTGGACTGAGAGAAGGGTTTAACGAGAATTAGATGGAAAGGAAGAATCGTCGTCGCGAGTTTGCTCTTAGGGTTTAAGGTTTTGGAAGCATGTCTCAGAAAAAGCTTCATCCTTTTTTGTCTGGAAAGGCTCCAAGAGCGAGTCAGGTTTGGGCATTAGTTCATCATCAGTCACTATGAGACTAGGTTTGGGTCGGAAACTGAATATCGGGTCGGATCCTGGACTGATCCGGCTCTCATGATTGGTGAGATTTTTTCACATGCTTCTTAGTTCTTCGTACGACAGTTTTACTCCACTGTACATAGTTTCAATAAAAAATGGAAAAAACTAGAATGATGTTGTGAATGTGTGTGTCTCTCTCCATTATTTACATTTAACAGTCGCAGAGGAAGATGCATATTTATGTAGAGACAACTTTTACGAGTGAAACGATGACAGTAACAGCATCAAGTTTACCACCTTTGTGTCCATCATATCCTTCTTCTTTAGCTGCGTCTGCAAATGGCGTTCTCTCTGTCTCTGATTGTCCCACTTCTTGTGCCTTTGCAGCTACCAACTCTGCTATTTTCTGCTAATCCCCAACACAATTTAACACATTAATGTAAGAATTGATAGGCTTTCTTCTCAAAACCAAAAAAAAAAAAAGGAGTAAAATATTCACGACATTGAGCACCTGAGGTTCCAAACTCTGTTCCAGTGACCTGCACACTATTGAAACTATTTCTTTCTCGTACAAATTGTCAAAGAGTCCATCAGTTGCTGCGATGACAACATCGCCCTCTTCCAGATTCACATGGTAAAGCTGCAGATTGTGAAGCAAAGCAAGACCACAAATGTTGTATATATTCTGGTTTAGATGAACCACTCAAGATATCATTGCTTAAGTAACAACAACATCGTACCTCTGCAAGTTTTAGGACATCACAGCCTTGTGTTATATGCAAGGGAAAACAAAAATGATGAAACATTGGAGACGAATTCTGCAATACTGTGCCATCCCTAATAACCATGAATCCCGAATCTCCGATATTGGCAATGTGGAGTTCCTACAAAGCAATTTCGATGATGACAAACTGAATCTATCTCAAAAGGATTTCCAATGTAATATATATTGTTAGGGACCAATTCTCACATTATTGTCAAGATGAGCAATTAAGGCTGTTGATGATCCAGAGGACTTAGTCTCATTGACACTTCTATGGAGAACTTGAACTGGGTCACTTATCTTAGCAGTTTCATCGGAAATAATCTTTTCACAGTTGCTCATGAGTTCTTGAGCATATATTCCCTTATTGAGCCCTGAAAAGATGAACCAAACATATATTCAGCAAGAACAAATACAAGTGACTGAGTTTCTGCAAAAAAACTATGTAAAAAAGATACTTAAATGTACCTTCAAATGACCACTCAGAGACTCCGTCGGCAATACCTATCCAATTGTGGTGAGAGACAAAATAAGCATCTTCACGACCTGCCAATGCCTGGCATCATTATTTATAAATTACTAACCACATAACATAAATATAAGGATTTAAAAATTCAAAAATTGTCAGAATGTTAGAAATGATGTTTTTGAGGTGGTGGGAAATGAGAACAAGATATGAAAGATCTTGAGATAACCTTGTAGTATACTGTTTCTTTATTATGGAGTGTTTATAATTAATATTTCAACAACTCTCCCTTATTCTAGTTTACTAAACAGAAAAAATCACAGGTACCTTAAAGGGGCTTTGGAGTGAAGCAAAACCAGAGTCCAAGTAAAATGCTTTGGACACAAGTTCTTCCCTGTTTAGATTCAAACATCCAACCACAGCAAAACAAGCATACTTTTATAAAAGCTGCAGTAAGATTCCTAGCCCGATATGGAAATATACATAGACACATACATATATATGCATGTAGCTGTATCTATGCAAGACATAGTACAGTTTGTTTAACACAAGAGTAAAATATATCACTTACTAACCTGCCAGAAGCCACTTCAATAGGTTCAAGACTGGCCGTTTCAGGTGCAGGAAGTTGGAGATCTTCATCTTTTGTGTCATCGGCAGTTTTAGATATGCTACCATTATCGGTTATTGTGTCCCTCACAGTTATTTCATCTTCTATGGTTGAAGCCACATTTTCTCCATCATTTTCCTTCATGAATGATAAGTAATTAGAGTGGTGGCATTATATTCTGTTCCAGAACACTCTATGATGTCTCTTATTCCTTCTACAACTGTTAAAACTACTTAATGGTTTAGAGTTAGTACTCACCACATCAGGCGTATCAACTACAGGCTTTTCAGTGATCTCGTCAATGCTGAGATGCGCTGCTTTTGGTTCAACAGGAGTTTTCATAGGGTTTTCCTCAGACTTGTCAATAACAGGCTGTTGAGCGATCTCATCAACGCTGTGATGTGTTGCTTCTGAAGTTGAAATTAGTTCATCAGAAGACACAGCCGCTGTAGCTGTTGGTTCAACTACAAGATTCTTCTCAGCTTCAAAAGTTTTCATAAGGTTTTCCTCAGACGTATCAATTACAGGTTTTTGAGCGATCTCATCAACGCTACGATCTGTTGCTTCTGAAGTTGAAACGAGTTCATCAGGAGACACAGCAGCTGTAGCTGTTGGTTCCACGACAAGATTCTCCTCAGCTTCAATAGTTTTCACAGGCTTTTCCCTCACACCTAAATTCTCGTCAATTTCAATGGTGGATACAGGCGCAACTTCCTGTTGCGCAATAGATGATGACGGTCTTGCTTGAACCTCCATAGGATTCTCAGTGATTCGTTGATAACCATTTGTCTCACGGTCTCCTATTTTATCGACAGAAACTTTCTCCATGACTTGAGAAGAAAGAGGCTCTACATTATATGACTTGGCCGTGATTTCCTTCTCATTGATTGGCTCAGATTTATCAGAAACAACTTCTTCTTCTTCTTCTTCTTCAGTAGAGCTAGTTGGAATATCTTCTGCTACACTAACTATGGAGCTCAGATTGGAAACACTAGCAATCTTGGCATCAACTTTATCTTCACTCTGTGATACATTCACAGTTTCTTTCTTCTTCTTAGTAGGAGAACGAACTCTTTTACGATCCTTAATTTTGATGACATTACTAAGATTGGAAGGAGCTGTTTCCTCTTTCTCAGAACTTATTTCAATATTAGAACTGACCAATTTCTTCTTCCCATAAGAATTTTCCTTCAATTCAGAAACAAGATCAAGATCTTCTACCCCTTGTTTCCTTGAAAGTTCACTTGCTTCTTCTGCAATCTTAGCATTTTGCTTTTCTAACTCAACGCATCTCGCTTTTTCTTGAGCCTCGAGATATTTCTCAATTTCGCTTGCATCCCCGAACCGGAAGACATGACTTCCATCCTTAAGCTCTGCAAGATCCAAACAAGTATCAATATAAGAGTATAGCTCAGATTTCAAAGTAAATAACTTTTCTATCCTTAGCATCGGAAGCTATCATTCAGCATTTTGAAACTAAGTAAAATTGGTGACAATCTAGTAATTGAGGGTTCAGACACTTCAAAGCTAAAATTCAAAACTTTTCCGGTGAAGGAAGAGAAAACAGAAGAAGAAGAGGAAACACGAAAACTTACGAGTGCTGGACACGAGATCGAACTTCTCTGGAGCAGAATTCTCCGGAGGACATGGAGAAGAAGAGGAAGCTGGAGACTTTGAAGGTGAAATGGAAATAGCCAACTGTAGTTGAGAGGAGAATCGGAACTCGGGAACGGAATATCCGGGAAATCTCCATGAACGGTGAAGAGAACAAGGGAATATCAGAAAGCGAGGAGCTTGGAGAGAAAGAACTATATGATCGGCCATAACAAAGAGTGTTACAGAAATGGTTTAGAGTAGACGATGAAGATGATAATTTGGTGACGTTGGTAACCCTCTGTTTCTGTCAGATGTGTTCGCTTCACAGATATTTGTGGCTACTCTTTTTTTTTTCATAATTTGGCTATAAAAATCATCTCTTTTTGACTCTTCTCTTTTCTATCCATTCTCTGCCGAACTAGTCGTCAATCAAAATCCCAAAGCAATGGTGACTCTAAACGCTTCTTCTCCTCTCACGACCAAGTCATTCCTCCCCTACCGCCACGCTCCTCGCCGTCCGATCTCTTTCTCCCCTGTTTTCGCCGTTCATTCGACTGACCCCAAGAAATCTACCCAATCAGCCTCCGCTTCGGCTAAATGGAGTATAGACAGTTGGAAATCGATGAAAGCTTTGCAATTGCCGGAGTATCCTGATCAGAAGGATCTCGATTCGGTTCTACAGACGCTTTCTTCTTTCCCTCCTATAGTTTTCGCTGGTGAGGCGAGGAAACTAGAGGATAAGCTCGGTCAAGCGGCTATGGGTCAGGCCTTTATGCTTCAAGGTGGTGATTGTGCTGAGAGTTTCAAGGAATTCAACGCTAATAACATTAGAGATACCTTCAGGGTTCTTCTTCAGATGGGTGTTGTTCTCATGTTCGGTGGCCAGTTACCAGTTATCAAGGTCGAGTTTTTCACTCAGCTCGAATTTATCTGGAGGTTTTCTGTGTGATGAATCTGGTTATGGATAGTTTATGATTTTGTGGGTTTTAAGTTTTCAGGTTGGAAGAATGGCTGGTCAGTTTGCGAAGCCGAGATCGGACCCATTTGAGGAGAAAGATGGTGTGAAGCTGCCGAGTTACAGAGGAGATAACATAAATGGTGATGCTTTTGATGAAAAATCGAGGATTCCTGATCCTCATAGGATGGTTAGAGCCTACACACAATCTGTGGCTACGTTGAATCTCTTGAGAGCATTTGCTACTGGAGGTTATGCAGCTATGCAGAGAGTTAGCCAGTGGAATCTTGATTTCACCCAACATAGTGAACAGGGTGACAGGTTCATAAACTTCTCTCCTTGTTTATTATCTTGTTTGTTATGAATATATTTTTGTCAAGTTGGAGAACGGTTTCTTATTTCTTATTGTTGTGGCAACAGGTACCGTGAATTGGCCAATAGAGTTGATGAGGCTTTGGGATTCATGGGTGCAGCTGGACTTACCAATGCTCACCCGATCATGACTACTACTGAGTTTTGGACTTCCCATGAGTGTTTGTTACTGCCTTATGAGCAAGCACTCACAAGAGAGGATTCAACATCTGGACTTTACTATGATTGTTCTGCGCACATGCTTTGGGTTGGAGAACGAACTCGCCAACTTGATGGTGCCCATGTTGAGTTTCTGAGGGGAATCGCTAACCCCCTTGGAATCAAGGTATGTGACTGTCAAGTCTCGGTTTGTTGAATTTGAATAGGAGTATCAGTTTCATAGCTTTGTTCGTATAGAAAGAAACACTGAAATGTTGAGGAAAAAACGAACGTTGTGTGAAATCTATGTGATGGTCTATACACTCAAGAACTGTTGGTAACTATATAGGATACCCTGCAAGTCTTAATTTCCTGGTATTGAAGATATTGGAAAACCTCTTATAAAGAAGGTTCAACAAGTTTTTGTATGAGAAATTCACTGATGTTGATACTTTGATGCAGGTGAGTGATAAAATGGTCCCTAGTGAACTGGTTAGGCTGATAGAGATACTAAACCCTCAGAACAAGCCTGGAAGGATTACAGTTATTGTGAGAATGGGAGCTGAGAATATGCGGGTTAAGCTTCCTAATTTGATCAGAGCAGTACGAGGAGCCGGTCAGATTGTGACTTGGGTTAGTGATCCAATGCACGGAAACACAATCATGGCTCCTGGTGGGCTAAAAACTCGTTCTTTCGATGCAATCAGGGTAATCATTCCTACTTACTTCATCATCCGACTATATGCATAATCTTGCTGATGATTCATGTAGTTTCCCATTAAATTAATATGGTTTGTATCAGGCGGAATTGAGAGCGTTCTTTGACGTGCATGATCAAGAAGGGAGTTTCCCTGGTGGGGTTCATTTAGAAATGACAGGGCAAAACGTGACAGAATGCGTTGGAGGGTCACGCACCATCACTTACAACGATCTAAGCTCACGCTACCACACTCACTGTGACCCGAGGCTCAATGCTTCTCAGTCTCTGGAGCTTGCATTCATCATTGCAGAGCGTCTACGAAAGAGAAGGCTTGGTTCGGGGAAGTCATCTATTGGAGTCTAGAGAATAAGAAAATACTTGTCCGAGTTAGGATGTGTGTGTATAGAGAGGCTCCCTACTTATTAAGTTGCGAAGTTTCAGAAATCAAGCTTGTGTACTGTTAAAGTAAAACTAAAGTTGTTTTTTTGTGTGTGTTGGGTCATTGAGGAGTATATGAGAAATGTTTTATTGGTCAAAGGGTACAAGAGAATAACATCCCTGATAAGTGGCTGACTTCATAAACCGGTAAATCTTTATGTCACGCTTGCAAGAAAAATTCAATATTTTTATTTAATCGCCATGAAAAGTCCTTCCATTAAGCTGTAAATTTTTGACTCAGATACTTTAAAGTTTAAACCTTTGACAAACCGAAAGTTGTCTGAAGAAATTTGGAAAACTCTGAATGCGATTTCACACGTGGACACCATTCGTTTAAAGAACACATAAACTACAAACGCAGGCCTGAAGATAACGGGACTCGAGAGATTGAGATTACGGAGCCACCACTTTCATGGAGTCTACCTTGTCAGCTTTCTCAACCGTCACGGCCACAGCGATGGCTCGAACCACTGGTGGTCCTTCATTGCCTCTCCTCACTATTTCTAAAGCTCTTAACCGTCACTTCTCCGGCGCCAGACACCTCCATCCTCTATTGCTTGCTCGCTGTTCTCCCGCCGTGCGACGTCTTGGTGGGTTTCATGGCAGTCGATTTACTTCGTCGAATTCAGCTTTGAGAAGCTTGGGAGCTGCTGTTTTGCCGGTAATCCGACACCGTTTGCAGTGTTTGTCGAGCTCATCGCCGTCTTTCAGGAGCATCTCAAGTGGCGGCGGCGGTGCAGGATTCGGTGGGTATAATGGTGGAAGCGGCGGCGGTGGTGGCGGAGGATCGGAGAGTGGTGATTCCAAGTCAAAATTGGGTGCTGGAACAAATGATGGTGTCTCTGTTCCGTCGTCAGATATCATTATTCTCGATGTTGGAGTAGGTTCTTCTCTCTCTTTCTATATGATTTTGAATTCACTCCAATACTGTTATGTTACTAACATGGATGTTCTATTCTATTGAAGGGGATGACATGTGGAGGTTGTTCAGCAAGTGTGAAGAAGATACTCGAAAGCCAAGTAAGTGTCAAGATTTTTACTTTACTTGCTCTTCTTCCTCTCCTGATATGCTTTTGTCAGCCTAAGACCAAACTTGGTGTGTTCTTGTCTCAAAGAATGGTTTCCTGATTATTTTGATTTAAAAAAAACTCTTTTTTCTTGTTTTCTTTTCTTTGATGTATAGCCTCAAGTTGCTTCTGCTAGTGTTAATCTCACCACCGAGACAGCAATAGTGTGGCCTGTACCGGAAGCTAAAAGTGTACCTGATTGGCAAAAGAGTTTAGGCGAGACGCTTGCAAACCATCTGACCAATTGCGGGTTTCAGTCTACTCCTCGAGGTGAGAGAGGGTGCACTTTCTATTTATCAAGTTTTCTTTCTGAGAATGCATGCCTAACATAATCAATTATTAGCATTTTATCTGTGACTCTTGATATTTTTTAGTGATCCTTTTTGTTTTTTTTTCTTCTTGCTGAAAGTAGGATTTTATATACCCTGCCCATAGGTGGAGGGAGTCATGATCACTTATTTTTCCTTACATGCTTGTTTAGGTTCTTTCTGTAGTCTCACATCTCTTGTTTGTTTCTTTGGCCTGCAGTTCCTGCATACTATCTTTATCTTTGTGTTTTGAGATTTTCTGAACTTCTCGCACTCTAGTGTCTAGAGAATAGGGTTCCTTTGGAATCAATCAGGTAGCTAATCTGGAGATGAAACATTAGCTAGCAAGATTATTGCATGAGGCAGAGAAAATTATACAGCTGGACGTTATAATAGTGTGCCTAAAATTTCCCATAAATTGTTTAACCCTTGATGTATAGAAATATAGTGTCAAAAGGTTTAGTGCTTCAATAATGCTAATTGACTGGAAGTAAAAACAAAAAAACTCATCATCTTTTTGCAAATCCGGTGGATACTTGTGGGGGTAGGGGAAGTTCCTGAGGATATTGCAGGAGAGTTGGCACCTTGAATGTACAAAAGATTTCTCCAGCAGCAATCGTTATCGTTATGGTATGTTCTTTGTTTGAAGGGATTTGAAATTGTGCATTATCGATTGAAGTCTATTGTGGACTAATTTCAAGTCTACTAACTTGATTACTTCTCCTTCAACAGATGATTAAGAGCAGCTGCTAGTGGCGAATGGATTGTAAACATAAAATTCTGGTGCTAGTGGTTCCATTTATGTAGATTTTGTTGTCAGTCCTTGTGATAAATTGATTATCCTAAGGCCATGTATTTATTTTATGTTGTCCATTGCTGACATGCCTTCTCTGAACCAAACAGCATAACTCTGTAGTGATGATCTTGTTCTATAATGGTCGATTTTTCAAAAGGATACATTGAAAGCTATAAACTTTCATACTATTCCAGGGCATTTGACTTATGTTTTGACGGTGGACCTTTATTCAATCATGCTTTTCTTAACTGACCTATTCACTTGGCACACACTCTTTTCTTTGCTCTTTTGTAATTTGTTTCTTTTGTTATCTCATATCTTAGAGTATGGTTTTGCTCTTTAAATGGTAGTTTTAGGTATATCTTCTTATCAATGCAGAAAAAATCTGGATGCCCCTGCTTTTCTGAGTCAGGGTATTTTGCAGTTATATTTCTTGGTATGAGCACTAAGTATCTATGTTTGTTCCAGATTTGGTGACAGAGAATTTCTTCAAAGTTTTCGAAACAAAGACAAAAGACAAGCAGGCTCGCTTAAAAGAGAGCGGTAAAAATAGTTTCCCCAAATTTGATATGTTCTTTCTTATAGGATATTGATGTTTTGCTTCTGAGATTTGTATATCTCTTGATTGTTTTACAGGCCGCGAGCTTGCTGTTTCATGGGCCCTATGTGCTGTATGCTTGGTTGGCCATTTAACTCACTTTCTAGGTGTTAATGCTCCCTGGATTCATGCAATCCATTCAACAGGGTTTCATGTGTCCTTATGTTTGATTACGTTACTTGGTCCTGGACGCAAGCTAGTACTTGATGGTATCAAGAGCCTTTTAAAAGGTTCCCCAAACATGAACACGCTAGTTGGTCTTGGGGCTTTGTCATCATTTTCTGTTAGCTCACTGGCAGCCATGATTCCAAAATTGGTAAGTTAACTATTCCTTCCCTCACACCCTCTAGTTTCCAATCGAAAGAAGTTTTGTTGTAGGTAAAATGTTTCTAGATGGATAAACACTAAGAAAGCTTTTATTTAATTCTGAATAAAGCTTTTGATCTAAAAGTTATATATGCAACTACCTTTACCCCTTGTATACATGAATACCATATGGTCATTTTGATATATTCTAGTAATCAACTTTCTTATTTAGTTCAGATTTCATTGTGCCAATAAAATCAGTCTGGCATTTTAATCTCGTGTTACCAGATGGTAAATGTTCTTGGTCTTAGTTGAATATAGTCAGATAACTTGAGTAAACTATGTTGCATGAATGTTTGACTGGTTCATCATTCATGGTTCCAAATGCTTTAAAAAGATTATTTGGAGCTGAATGAATGGTATGTAGCAGATGCGTCTCCTAGTTTTCAATACAGGCTCCAATAATTTGAGACAGAACAGTTTTGCTGCATTAACATATTTTAAAGTCAACTGCATTAGTAGTAATGATGCTTGTTCTTATTTTCTTTCTGGATTTTTTCCTTGTAAGCTGGGAGTACTTAAACCCTTGACCTCCATATCTGTATTGGTTCTTGCGATTGATAGCTGATATTACAAACCTGTACAACTGTTTTGACATCCAGGGTTGGAAGACATTTTTTGAGGAACCAGTTATGTTAATAGCTTTTGTGTTGCTGGGAAGGAATCTTGAACAGAGAGCTAAAATAAAAGCCACCAGTGATATGACTGGCCTTCTCAGTGTTTTGCCTTCAAAAGCTCGCCTTCTGCTTGATGGTGATCTGCAGAATTCAACTGTTGAGGTCCCTTGTAATAGTCTCTCTGTCGGTGATCTAGTCGTCATACTACCAGGAGTAAGAAGAGAGAATTTTCATTCTCATGCATAGTATGTTGTTGTTTTCCCATTTAGTGATATTTTACTGCAAGGGATATTCTCATTCATTCTTATGCAAAGACCATCTTATTTTAATGTTTTTCTTCATGTATCCTTTTTATTGACGCTTGGGTTTTGTTCTCCTTTTTTACCAGGATCGAGTTCCAGCAGATGGTGTGGTCAAGTCAGGTAGAAGCACCATTGATGAGTCAAGTTTCACAGGTGAACCATTGCCAGTGACAAAAGAATCAGGGGTAACTTTCTATTCCACCCCTATCTATATCTAGTGTAGCCTGAGATAGATGAGAATGTAATCACAACTTTTTGGGTTGTCTCTTTGCACAGATTATACATTTCATCAACTTTGGAAAATTATTCTGCAGATATAACTCACATTTGCTTTGTTAAAAATTATTTTGGGCTAGAGTCAAGTCGCAGCAGGATCTATAAACCTGAATGGAACTCTTACCGTCGAAGTGCATAGATCAGGGGGTGAAACTGCAGTTGGGGACATTATTCGTCTGGTTGAAGAGGCTCAGAGTAGAGAAGCACCAGTACAGCAGTTGGTTGACAAGGTCTCTCCTCTCTTTCCTAGTGCATTTTGAATATCAATCTGGACTGACCTTGATTTCCCATGGAATAAACCTGTCAGCAAAATTCAAATATATAACCAGGACTAACAATTTTTTTGCAATTACAGGTCGCAGGGCGCTTCACGTATGGAGTGATGGCACTCTCTGCAGCTACATTTACATTCTGGAATCTTTTTGGCGCACATGTTCTTCCTTCTGCCTTGCATAATGGGAGCCCAATGTCTTTGGCCCTTCAACTATCTTGCAGCGTTCTGGTATATTTCTAATATATATATTTTTGATTTTTATGTTAATATTTATTGAGATCAAGAATGCGCAAACAAAGTTTTTGAAAGCCTATTATACAACCCCTCAACTGCAGCCTATGATATCAATTGTAAAATTTAGAGAATACGAAGGAAATTTGTGTTTCACTTCTGATTCTATTACCTTAGTAATTTATATTGATCAAAGCAAGGATGGCTTAAAAAAGTTTCTCCCTCTTTTATTTGGATACAGGTTGTGGCTTGTCCTTGCGCCCTTGGGTTGGCTACGCCAACTGCAATGCTGGTAATTGTTCTACTGCATAAACAGTTTTTCTGATATGAATCAGACAGAATAACACGTTGAATATCTTGATATATTCCTTAGGTTGGTACATCATTAGGAGCAAGAAGAGGATTACTTCTTCGTGGTGGTGATATTCTTGAAAAGTTTTCCTCTGTTGATACTGTTGTCTTCGACAAAACTGGGACACTGACAAAGGGACACCCTGTTGTGACTGAAGTTATTATTCCTGAAAATCCAAGGTTAGGCTTCTGGGCACAGCACTTCTATACTTTTAAATCTTTTTTTATTTTGCTGAAGCCTTGTACTGTTTTAGATTAGTTTTTTTCTTTCTTGAAACTTTCCGCATACTTCTGTATTTTGTGAAAACATCTGACCCATCATGTTCTTACGCAGACACAATTTTAATGATACTTGGTCAGAAGTAGAGGTTTTGATGTTAGCAGCTGCTGTTGAATCAAACACTACTCACCCTGTTGGGAAAGCGATTGTAAAAGCAGCCCAGGCTCGTAATTGTCAAACTATGAAGGTAGGACTGTAAATGATAATTATTTCCATAGTTTGATGAAGTTAATGAACTCCATCACTGCAGGCAGAGGAAGGAACATTTACTGAAGAACCAGGGTCTGGTGCCGTTGCTATTGTCAACAACAAAAGGGTTACAGTTGGGACCCTCGAATGGGTCCAGAGGTATAATATGTTCATCCTTTATAAGTGGTTTGTTAACTAGTTTAGGAGTGATTTGGCACCTGATAAGTAACCATTGTAGTCTCATATATCTTTCATGTTTAGTATAATTCATATCAGTATTGCCGTTTATACATTTTCCGTTGATGATGTTGTCCTTGCTGTCACAATTTGACCTACTTTTGCTGTCTGGCCACTAATCAAGATTATACATATCTTCTTTTTTCTCTCCATAGGATTGTACATAGCTAACCATAGAGTACTTGTGAAGCTGAATAATGAATAAATAATACATGATGAAAAATATTTTTGATCAAGCATAAGGATGGTGCAGGATTTTAAACGATGAAAAGATATCTTTTTAATTCACTCTTCCGCTATGCAGACATGGAGCCACCGGGAACTCATTACTTGCATTAGAAGAGCATGAAGTTAACAACCAGTCTGTTGTATATATTGGGGTGGATAATACACTTGCTGCAGTCATCCGTTTTGAAGATAAAGTCAGGGAGGATGCTGCTCAAGTTGTTGAGAATTTGACTCGCCAGGGAATTGACGTGTACATGCTGTCTGGTGACAAGAGGAATGCTGCCAATTATGTAGCTTCTGTCGTAGGAATTAATCAAGAACGGGTATGTTCTTATTCTTTACATGGATTGATAAAACTTCTTTAGGAGTTTTGGCATGCATGGTTTGCTAAAAGGTGGTATTTGGTAAGAATTACCAAACATTTAAAGTCATGACCTAAAATTTGAGCTGTAGGCATAAACCTCGTTTTGATAAAATTTGGTCATACTGACTTTCATTGTTATACAAACTAAAATTTGGCAATCTCCTTTTTCTTTAAAAATGTCTGGTCTTATTTGTTATACAGGTTATAGCAGGAGTTAAACCAGCAGAGAAAAAGAATTTTATCAATGAACTTCAAAAAAATAAGAAGATTGTTGCAATGGTGGGTGATGGAATAAATGATGCTGCTGCTCTGGCATCATCTGATGTTGGAGTGGCCATGGGTGGTGGTGCAGGAGCGGCCAGTGAGGTGTCTCCCGTTGTCTTGATGGGCAATCGGTTAACACAGGTTTCTCATATTATCCCCACAACACTTATACCTTTCTCATTTTATTTTGCTATAAAGTGCGAGCTCTATGATTACTACATCAAGTCATATAGTCACTGCTGTATTGATGAACATGTCATTATGCATCTTCATCTAGTTGTATAAATTTTTAATTGATGCGTAAAATTGATGGTCATAGGAAACTCCATTTTCTTACTGAATCAAGGGTAATAGATGTTTCCTTTTGGCTTCCATGAATTTGGACACATGAAGTTAGTAGTTACATGATTTCCATGCAGTTGCTTGATGCAATGGAGCTAAGTCGGCAAACCATGAAGACCGTGAAGCAAAACCTTTGGTGGGCGTTCGGATACAACATTGTAAGTTGTTCTGCATTTTCATGTCTTAATTTTCTTGCTTTGAGATTCAGTGTGAATATATAATCAGTTAATAATGTATTTTGTTTAAAATAACTATGTAGGTAGGAATCCCAATTGCGGCTGGAGTGTTGCTACCATTGACTGGAACCATGTTGACTCCATCAATGGCGGGGGCTCTCATGGGTGTAAGCTCTCTCGGTGTCATGACTAATTCCTTACTTCTAAGGTACAGATTCTTCTCGAACCGAAACGACAAAAATGTCAAACGGGAACCAAAAGAGGGAACAAAACAGCCACATGAGAATACAAGATGGAAGGAAAGCTCTTAAACGGGGCATTTCCGCTTCACTGAGGCACGATATCATTGATTTTTGCAGAGATAAATCTCTTTTTAGTTTACTTTTCATTCTTAGCCATAATTTTGGCTCTTGTTCTTGAGAGGGTTTGTTAGGGTATTGATAATTTGGAGAATCATCTCGACGTGATTTTTCAAACAATTGCTTTGAGCTTGTAACACAGCCACAATAACACATGGTCCAAACTCTACATTGGCTTTGGCATTTAATACTCTGGAATTTGATTGTGTATAATTATAGTGACTAAGCTGCGGGATTTCAGTTATTTGTGTACCCAGCCATGAATGATCATGTCACACACGAAATGGAGATACAAAATTTATGTGACGTAGCAAAACTCATTGCAAGAGCAAGTCCTTCATTCTAAATTCCAACACTCAGTCTGGAACGAGCCAATACAAATCAATCAATAAATAACAAACACAGAATCAAGTATCAACTCTCAATACAAAAAATCATTTTGTTTCTCCTGCACTTTTATAACCCATCACACTTTTGCAACAATGTGTAAAAGAATTTTGTTTTCTCTTGAATTGGTATGTGGTTCATGTTCTTCGACAATTCATGAGACCTGCGCGTAGATGAAAACCAGTAGTTTGATCGGGTCTTCTTCATACCATATAAGTCATTCCAACTTGCATCAAATGCGAATGCGGAACACTTAGGTTTGTTATCCCTCTCCTGGAGTTCTTCCTCAAGAAAGCATACATGTAATTTATTACCAGCTTCTTCAGAAACCAAGAATCCTTAGTAGCCCTTATGTCCCCATGTCCCAGTAGATACACCACCCCTGACTCTTTCGCTTTGTGTATAAACGACAATTCTTTTTCTAGACTCTGCTCCACATCCAACACCGTTGAAGGACCTGCCCCAAAATCTATGCTGGCCTTTCTTCTCTCCATGGGTCGCTTGTTTGATAAATCCATGTGCTCAGCTAAGAGAGGCACTCCAAGTGAATACACACTTCCATTGGGTGCTATCAGAACTCTGGACAGAGTCGTATCATCCTCGGAATCTGTATCATTATGGTCTCCGTCACTCTCAAGTGCACGCTCCTGCGCTTCCTTACGTATAAATTTTTCTAGACTCTCAATCAGTATCTGCTCAAACGCCTGGTGATTTTCCTTCCGCACATCTCTGTACCCATACCTGTTTTGAATGCAAAGCACTTTATATATGAAAACGTTGTTATTATAACTAAATTGTCTTCCATACGAAAAACGGTTGCTTTGTTTACCTGGCTACACAGCGGAATAAATGATAGCTTCTCGGGCAGACACGCCTGAAAAGAAATCTCTCGGTCTGAGGCACCGTTGGAACAGGGACATACTTTATACACACAAAGATAACCATGGAATGGATTGCAGGAAGGGTGGTTAGAAAATGACCAAAAATTGCCGGAACTCCTTTAGCTAGCTCATTGTAAAGCAGACCAATACCGGGTGCTCTAATCGTCCCAAGGTTACTGCCCAGTTCTCGTAGTAGGTCCATTGGTAGCTTTTTCTGGACTTCAGTTTCATACTTCAGTTTACTCCCGTAGTTCCAAACGAACATTATGAGAAACATAATTGTAGCAAAAACCAGGATTATCCAACTTCCATCAGCCACACTTGCACAAACTGATGAGAAGAAAATCAGTTCGACGACCAGGGAAACAAATGCAAACATGCTCACAACTATGATGTTCGTCTGCCAGATAAGAAGCATGATAAGGGTCACCAAAATTGTTGTAGTCATCATAATTCCCAGCTCTGCGATGCCTGAAGATCCAAATCCAAAACCACAGGCGTTAATATCTCTACGATTAACGGACAAGCCACAAAAAAATGGACATAAAAGTTGAAAAGTAAAGAATAATGACGGATCATCTTTATAACAGAAAAACATTAGACATGATGTACCAGAACTTAAGTTTCAACAACTTGTGCCATAAAACTACTTAAAAGTAACTAAAACGGGTTTCAGCTAAATATTTCAACTTTCCCCAAATCAGGTGCTACAAGAAGAAAATATTACCATATGCGTTTCCAATCGCGAAGATGTTTGAAGTAGAGCAGACAACGATCAGACACACCACCAGAAGGGACCAGTTAAGAACCGGTATGTAAATCTGTCCAATGAATTTCTTTGAGGTGTGAATGATTTTAAGACGTGGGAAACAGCCTAGTGCTATTGACTGTTTGATGCATGTAAATGTGGCTGTTGTCATTGCACGACTGGCAATTAAAGCAGCAATATTAGAAATGAGAAAGACTGGCCAGAATAAAGAACCTGGAAAAAAAAGAGTAATAAATAGTTAACAACGTGATATGAGAGGTAAAATCAAGCCAGCAAATGAAGGAATACCCTTGTTGATCTTGACGTACTGTGGAAGCTAGTGGATCTTACTTGGAACTGACGAAAAGAAAGCATCCCCAGCATCGCTGAAATTTTCAGAAAGGTATGCGGCTTGACCCAAATAACCCAGCAAGAGGCAAGGTAACACCAGAAGGGTAAAAGTAAGCTGCAGATAAACACTACCACTGAATCAAAAGATGACTCTAAGAAAGACTACTATCAGAAGAGCAGGAGCAAGAAAATGAGTATTTATCTCCTTAAACTACCTGGACAGAGTGAACAGAAAAATAGCTAAGATCTGCAAACATGGCCTCCGATCCTGAGACAAGATCCACATGTATACGAATGAGCAATGACATTTAGTCAAAAGGTCATTCAATATATTTAAGTTTGTAAAATATTTCCCAGAGTATGAAACTAACCAGTTGCACATAGAACGCAACCCCCAAGCGCATACCATGCATTTACAGAGTTTCTCTTGAAAAAGAAATAGATATATGCAGGATTGAATGCTTTAAAAACGCTGCTGTCATATTTAACAAGGTTGTAAATTCCAATGCCCGCTAGACAAAAAAACCACAGAAGTAAAGCAGGACCCAAAACAAGCCCCAATTTGCTGGTTCCATATTTTTGTACACTGAACAAGATCACAAGAAAGCTGATTGATATCACGACCACCTGATCTGCAAATGAAGCCATAGTCAGAAACTTTTCACAAAAAAATAGGTCACTAATCACTCATCAAGATAAGATTAAGTTTTTTGAAAGCTTAGAGGAATCATTAGACACTATTGAGAGGGAGTTTATCCTCTTCTTAATTGTATCTATGATCTAATTGAAGTCAGGGGGCCCAGGAATACATATATCTAAGGGAACGTTTACAAGTTGTGAAAGTCAGATGAAATCATGCTCATGACCATATATAGGCTAATAAATGTCAACGAGAATTATGAGTTACCTTGTTCTATAACACCAACTCCAACCTTCAGACCACCAATAGCAGACATTACTGTGTCCAAAAAGAGGATAGAATTAGCTGCAGTTTATTCATGCAATAGTAATGCTCACATCCTTTTTCCCTATAATTTATATGTGACATAGTACCTGACATTGCTGGCGTAACAACAGCATCAGCGATCACCATAGCAGTGCCGGCAAGAACTAAAATCAGAAGAAGCTTTTTCAATGCCATTGACGCCTCAAGTCTTTCTTTAATTATCAAGGATCTTTCAAGTTCTGGAGATGGAACCTTCAAACCAAAGCCTGATATACGAGCATCTGATGGAAGTTGATTTGGGATAAGGCTAACATTTGCGTGCCGGCAGATCAAAGAATACAAAGCAAACGTACCACCTGCAGTTCATTTCCAAAAATTAAAACTTTTCACCTTAAAAGAACTACAACCTACACCATATAAAGGAGGAAAAGATATATACCTTCACCATCGTCATTGGCCCAAAGAACAAAATGTACATACTTTACAAGAGGAATCAATATTAAAGTGTATATAACCAATGACAAGGCTCCAAGAATATCATCTTTGTCGTTAATCGGAGATCTTCTGAACATGACAGTGAAGGTATACAATGGACTAGTTCCAATATCACCAAATACAACCCCAAGTGTCTGCAAAGCAAGTATGAGTTTCTTCCCTATACCAGTGTCCTGCAAAAACAGATTACCAAGTTCTTCTTCAACTTAATCAGATCGAAAAGTAAACAACATGAAGAAGAAAGAGCATTCACACACAAATGCTAACCTCGATTTCGTTTTTTTGAGTTCCAGGAATCTCAAGAGCATCTACATCGAAAGAGTCAACGGCAGGGCTAGTTCGAATCAAACGCTGCTCCACATTGTCATCCTCCTCATCGGAATCCATTTCCGCGTGATTATGCTCATCATATCCGTCATCGTCGTAATCTTCGTTAACCTCATAATCATCCTTCTCATCGAACACCCATCGCGACAATGACGTCGTCGAATCGTCCCCGCCAAACTCCTCATCAATCTCAGACCCATCGCCTCCACTGCTTTCTTCTTCAACGTGAAACATCAATTACCGTCGGAAAAACACTGAAGATCTCGAGATTGTGATTCAGATTCGTATCTCTGATCCAAGGAACAGGGTCGGAAATTGTGAGATTGAGAGATGGAAGAGAGAGATGATGATCTACAATGGAGGACCTGGCACGAATGAGAAAGAAACTTACACGTGTCTAATCGGGATTGGATTTGAGAATCACGGTTTAAGGCAAAACAAACGGGAACAAATTAGGATTAACCGGAAACAAACCGGGTTACGATTCCCTCTGCTACTACACTAAAGAGAAGAGGAAAGAGACGAGAACCAATCACCAGTCAGTGTCAGTCTCATGGCTTCAGCTTCTTTCTCTGCGATTTCGTCGCTCTCGTATCACTTCCGTTCAAAAGAAGTCTTCTTCTTCTCGATTATCCTCTGTTTTGTCCTTGCAAACAGAACAAGTGTTGTGTGTGTGTTTGTCTCCGCGCAAATGTTTTGTCACGGCATTTTGTGCTTGGACGGAGGATCATTCAGACCGAATAGCACTTTGAACAAGAACCGTCTCCTACTCCTCTCTAACGTCACTCCTCAAAAAAGTTTCTTCTTCAATGCTTCTCTAGGCCAAGATCCAAACAGAGTCTGTGCTCTACCCAGCATAATTCCTTGACACTGTGTTAGTCTCATGGTTTCTGCTGGGGGCTTAAAGGCGCAGCACTTGGTTGTTACAAGAATAGTTGCAAGAGTAGTTTTCATGGTGCGTGTGCAAAACTGATACCAGAATGCAGATGGGACAAATATGTAGAAGAAGCTCTATATGTAGGGTTTTGTAATCAACAGGAAGACTCTTGTAGTGCCATAACCTTTGAATGCATCCTCTTTAAGTTAGAGACTAGTCCAAAAGAAAGAAAACGCAAGCGTACTCCCAACGGGGTATATGTCGTTTACAAAAAGGGTATGATGTCCAAGAGAAGCAAATAAATCTCACCAGGCGCAAAACAGCAACTTTCAAAGAAGAAGCTATCTAACAGGAAATCATATTTAAAGAAAGAAGAAAAAGCTATATCTAAGAGGGAAGAGCAATTCCTTACACGAGCTTCTCTCACTAATTCCTTGGCATTCACAAGATTTTCTGATTGTTGTTAGAGAAATAAAGATGTTGATGGAACATTTCATTACAACTTTGAGAGAGATAAACGATACAGAATCAATGGCAAATACACAGTTACTAGAGAGCAAAGCCAAATTTTTATCATCTCAGTCGCAACAAGAAAGATACTTATAGTCTCCATAACAACAAGGCCAAATTTTACCATCTCACACACAAGAAGTCTTGATAACAACAAGGAAAGGCATAGATAGCTATCTTTGAAAGAAAAGCAAGCATGATGATTTTGATCAAATTCGTAAAAGTGGCAAGCGATCCTCAAGCTCCTCTTCTCTAGCTTTCTGGATTCTCTTGAGAACAGATCTTTTCCGCATCTCCTTCATAAGCTCAGGTTTACCTCTCACAAAATAAGTATCTCCAAATTCCAAATGCCCAGATCCCTTAATCCTTTGGAATCCCTACCAACAAACATACAAAACCATAGATAGATATATAGTGAGCGAGATTCAAAACTGAGTGTTGAGAGAGATAATAAATTAATCTTGCAAATACAAAAAGACTTACATGGAAATCAAGTTGGGAGAAAAAAGTTGAGTAATCGGGAGATAGTAATTTTAATGACGTCGAAAGAATTCTTCTGTGAAACTCTTCCGGATTCCATATGATGAAACTACGGTTGCTTGTGCTCCACGAGATAATTGAATCCAATGAAGGATCATCAACAGCCTTGTATACACCCTCGTAGAATGCAGGAATCCAGATTTCGGCCTTATTGCTGCTGTTCATCGCTCTATTTCACTTCAGATCTCCCTTAAAACCCCCCAAATATTTATCCCACTAACGAAGAATGGATGAGGCAAACCCTAGGGGCTAGGACGATACACAAAAAAACATTGTCGTCATTGTTTTGGGCTTTTCACTTGTTGTCTCTTTTCTAATAGCCTTTGGGCTTGGCGAGACTCATAGAAACAAAAAAAAGTGGACACCTAACCTAACTCAGAGTGAAGATGATTGATGAAAAAGGTCCATACATGGTGAAGATGGGAAAAGACGCGGGGCAAGAATTGCTTTCTCGTGCTGGTCCTGGCTTAGTGGCTTCTTCAGTCCAGATTATGAAACTAGTTCACAAGAAATTAGAGGGACAAATTAAAAACCAGAGGCTTCAGCTCCATCTCCTTCGCATCTTCTTATATTCATCAAGTGGAATATACCACTCCGGTCAAGTGTCTTCAGCGCAGGAGCATCCAAACTGCTATTACTTCCTGTCCTAGACAAGAAACTTCCGAATCTCCCCATCTTTACATCTCTTGTGCTTCCGAAAGCTACATTCGGAATGTATGCTCGCATCTCTGTCTCTGACAAAGGGAAGTCGTAAGGCCTAATCATGACATTAGGATTACCGGGGTGATTGATGAAATGACCAAACGCTAACGAGAAATGGAATCGGCTGAGAAGAAAGGATTGAAGCTGACAAGACACGATAAGCTGTTGAACAAGTTCAGGCATAAGGAAGCTCTGGTCTCGGTGTTGGAGGAGAAGAAACCGGCCAATGTTGTGGCAGTGATGGAAGAATTAGTGGCGAGGAGGAAGCTGATGAAGTGCGTGTCGAATATGGAGGAAGGCAGTTGGGAATGCTTCTAGGTTTCTTACAAAGGTACTGCACTGTGCAGAGGTATTCAGGATTGTTGATGGGATTGACGAAGAAGGTTTTAGAGACGAGAGCTGATGACATTAAGGGTAAAAATGAGTTATCTATTTTATTTAGTTATTCAGTTGAAGAGGGAGGTTAGGAAATTAGGATACAACAGTCTCTTCTAGAGATTCACGGTGTTATTTGCTCCTTTGATGAGAATTGCTAGTAGAAGTTGATCAAATTAATATCGCAAGTTTTGTTTGTTTCTTTTTTTTTTTAATTATGCTTTCAATTTTTTCTGCTAAGGATAGATTTCTTGGTAATGTCTACAAACTTGAAATGATGGATTTTTTTTTTTTGTTGAAATGATGGATTTATATAACAAAGAGCAGTTTTGTTGGGTTCCTTAACTGTATCAAGTTATCAACTAAAAAACAAACTTTAAAATCAATACATTAGTTATGTCCACGAATAAATAGATTGACAAGTGTTTTACCCGTCACTGTCCCTTGGACCGTTCGCCCCTAGGCGCTCTCCCTCGTGCAGCCGATCTAATCGTCTCGATTAGAGGAGCGTCCTCGTCTAGCTTATCTTCTCTGTCTGACCCGCCACTAATAGACTCATCCTCATCGCTTCCACTTTGCTCATCAAACAGTCTCTTTCGCTCTGTTTCCGGACGTTTACTTGGCCGTCCCTGCGCCTTACAGTTGCTGCTTCCTTTTCTTCTGTGCCAGACGGATCATCACAAGTCTAGACTAAGTATGCAGACCTATCATACTCATCTACCGGCTTGATTAAACCAAATCAGATGTTATGCGAGTGCACATTACATACCTTGTAAATCCTCTTTTTTTCAAGCATTTCTCCTCCAAGGTTTCCAAGAAGGTGAAGCAAGGACGCCATCCGCTGGGATCTTCGTCTGTATTAACATGCACTATACGCCCTTGAACGTCCTTCTTACTGTTCAGCAAGCAAACAAGGGCATATATAAAGTTATTTATTAGCATAGAGCTTCCTACTTGCTCAGAGAGTCATCAGTCTTACATGTCAATGATGTCAGGCACTGAGAGTCTGGTTGCAAATGGAAGGATAGCAACTTCCAGAAACAACAGTTGCTTTGGGGCGTCCCTAAAAGTAAACTCAACACCTTCCTTGACCACACTCAAAATCTCCAATCTGTATTTGTTGCGCGCAGCCCCGATATACATATCTGAGAGCCCACCTGCAAGCTCCCGGCAAACTTGAAGACATTTATCTACTCTGGATTCTTCACGGCCACTAGAAAGTTCACTTGAATACCGGTGATAGGCCTGCCCAATTACATAGTGTCAGCAATTTTCTTGGACTAAGAAACTCGCATCTTCTGAAAATCTTTGCCAAAAGCTTACCCTTTTCAAGGATTCCAGATAGATATTAGAGATGTCATCTTCTTTTTTCCTTAAGCATGTAATAAGATTCTTTATGATGCCTGTTACACCAGGTCCATGCATACCAAGATGCGATATTATCTCTGGTCCTAGATAATCCTGCAACAGAAAAGAATCCATATAAAAAAATCGATATGTGAGCATCAATCTATATAGGTGTCAGAACAACTAAGATAATAGCAGCAATGTAAAATGCACTAGGTAACTACCTTTGGCACTACATCAGTAGCAACCAACTTGCAGGCAGCAATGACTGCAACATCTCTGTTTGTCTCTTCAACGTATTCCGTATTTTCCTCCTCCTCATCGGTCTCATCTGTGTCAAAGTCCGGCAGAAATAATACGTAATTTGGAAAATCAAGAAATGACAGGGGTTTGTGGAAAAGCAAAACAAAGAGTCACCTGAAGTGTTAAAAATTTCTGCACAGAGTATCCAAAATTTCTCAAGAAAGACACTGTCGGGACAGTATCCTAATCTTTCAAGTTTACTCGAGTCATAATTTGACTTTCTAAACAAACACCATGTTTCGGCGAGTATAGCACAGATCTGCAGCATTGAAGATTTCACTTTTGAGGTGAAACGTGACTCATTCCTTGATAACACAAGCACATATAAGGAATGAAATGTGTAAGTTAAATTGGAATGTCAAATAGTCTTACCCTGAGCGATAGCTGATTACCATATTTCTTCGATTCCTCAATTCCATTCAGGAAGTACGAAAGCTCCTCAAACAGAGTATCACGCTTTGATATAAGGGAAGATAAGGAAGCTTCAGAGATAGCTTCACAATTTATGATGGAGTGCAGAGACCACGTCAAATACATGTACATATTCATAAGCAGGAAACAGATAACCTAAGCAACAACCATGAACAACTGTTCCATTAAGATGTGAGAGACACAAAAAAATAGTAAGAGCTTTTAACTAATTCCTTGAGCACCTCTTCGTCCAAATTTCTGAAATTACGGAGCGTCAAAGCAATCCCATCGAACATGCTCTCAACAAGCACAGGCTTTAACAATTGAAGCTCATGCAACCTTTTCAGATTTACAAGGAGGGAGTATTCATCATTTCCATCCTGCACAGAAAACAGATGTAAAATTGCATCCCTAAGACGAGTATGAAGATAGATGGCAAAGGAAGTAAAGTGTACCTTGACTTCTCTAATTGCATAAGTGAGCTTATCTAAAAGCTCATCTTCAAGATCTTTAAGCTTCCCACGGGAAAAATCTTGAAGCTCCCCTTTACTTTCTGACGCACAAAATGTTATAGCCTTGACGCAAGATCTTAGTGCTTCCTTTTCCCCGTGTTTGAAAAAAGCATCCTTTATGAGTCGGACGGCAGCCTTCAAACTCTATTACGGGGGACAAAATGTAACTTTCACTGAGAAAGGTGAATAACAAGAAGAAGAAAAAGGCATCCATTAAGAAACAAAATGATTTTAGTCACCTGCTCCTGTCTTTTAAGAGAATAGAGCTCAAGTTTCATGAACATAATAATCTCAACCAAAGACGACACTTTTGCTTTGTCAGCCATGAATTTACGTAGAAGCTGTGGATAATTCTTCATCATTGCCACCGTTAAGTCTTTCCTGTTGTTTTCAAACATTTCCTGTTATTCACAGCAATGAAACATCAAAGTCATTATCTTTATAACCGAAAGGGAAACAGAGTATAAAAAAGTATAAACAGAGTACAGTGCCTTATAAGATCATTTAAATGTATTTTGTCCTTCCTAGTTTCTTTCAAGAAAAAGAAAAAAAAAAGTAATGTATGTCTCATGCTTCTGCAACGTTATATCAACGTAACAACATGAAGACTCTCTCACAAAGAGAAAAGATAAAATCTTACTCGCTGTGCTTTAGTGTGATACTGCTTTCGATTATCTGTTGAAGGAATTATCTTCTCCCCGACAGCCTTTCTGATTGACACAAACAGAAGTCTGATCATGTTTGTCGAGTCCTCGTCAGTAGTAGACCCAGTTCGAGGATTCTGATCCAAAAGCATAGAGATGATACACTTCCAGTCCTGCAAGAAAAGCAGCATCATAACAATGATCAAATAAACTGCAGAAGGTACACGTCACAGCTATATAATGAACGTGCAACAGTAAATAGTAATTTCTCTTACACTCTACCTTCATGGCCTTCATGTACTCCCAAACACCATCAATTACATAAACACTAAGAATCGGATCTGTGGAGAACTCCTGTAATAGTTGTAACATTCTGAAGATATGGATCTCAGAGGAAGAATCATCAGGACCTGAAAAAAGGATGTAATAACTCTGAACCAAGTTCTATAAGTAAAAAACTCTAGTTCCCAGGACATGGACTATCTCGGAGTAAAACCTGTAAGACTGGACGGAGAACTGTTAAACTTCTGTGTGATCAAGTGGTCATACACTAACTCTCCTATCGCACGTCTGATTTCTTGAGGTTGATCAATAAGCAAATCGTACAAAGGGCCTAGGTCATCATCAGGTATCAGCTGGTGCCTGCGCAACAAAAAAAAGCTCAAGTTTTAACTCATGGCAGTTCAACATATTTGCGGTGAAGCTTTGGTTGAGAAAATTATCTTGAGGGGGAATACCTTAGCAGTTGCTTTACAAGCCCTATAGCACATACAGCTGCAGACATATCAACATCAATACCCATCTTGATCATTCGATTGGAAAATCTCTGAGTGAATAGACCAAGCGTGGGGACGTTTTCATCCTTTTCATAAAGTTTTCGCAATGCCAATAGAGAAGCTTTCCTCACTCCAGCATTCTTCGGATAATTCAATAAACAGACAAGATCAGTGACTATAACCCAACATATATTTGATAACATATGAGAGAGAGAAAAGGAGCTTACTTTGTCATTAAGCGTCCATCCAAGATATTTTAAGTACAGATCTTGTAAGAAAAGAGAAGGATAAGACAAAATCCAAATGCCCAGAGACTGAATGCATGACATCCGAATATCGTTATCAATATCTCGATATCGGTGTACAAACAACCTTCAAAATAAGATGTAACAATGACTTCAGTCAGTAACACTCGCATAAACAGAGTACCCATTTCCTTTTTCTTTTGAGTGGGTGTAATACTTAGCTGACAGTATAATCTTACCCAGTGAAAATTTTCCGAATCATGTCCTCCAGTGTAGTTATCTGTTCATGAGTAACAGACAACCTTTTGTTGAGGGACTCCACACTAGGCCCGTCAGCTCTCTTCTTGGTTTCAGCATTTAATTGTCTTTGGGTGGTTTGTCGCTGTGAACCGAGAGCGTTTGCAACAGAAATGAAAGATGTAACTAGTTGGAGGCCCATTAGCGTGGCAGTTTGACGGTAAAATCTAGGTCGAGTACTGCAATAGAAAAAGAAAAGACAAACATGAATAGAATTCTATGAGGCATATAAGTATGTAATGTTTGAACACAAACCATGACAGTGCGATTATGTAGTCCATGCACTTGTTGAACAAGAGTTTATCAAACAATGGTCCGTGTTGGCACTCGATAATCAGGTTATTCCAGAATGAAACAAGATTTTCTTTGAAGTTGTTGAGAGCTTTGTTTCTCCAACTCTGATAATCTTCAACTTCCCCCTATATGCCAACCAAAATGAAAAGAAAGTTTTGAAAATTTCTTAAGAAAGAAAATGTAATCAAAAGAGAGGAATCAATTACGGCTTCAGCACGATTGACAAAGGCAATGACAACATCATGGACATCAGTCTCATCAAGCAGATCTTCATTGATGGAGTAATTAGCACCGCAAGCCTACAAGACACAAAAGCTATTAAGAAGGAGGTACTCAGGAAATGGTGTGGTCCATTTCTCGTGTATATATTAGGGCAAATATACATAAAGAACTTAGGAGTACCTGAAAGAGCATTGACAAGAGCTCATTGGTGGCAAGTCTGGGAGAGTCTTGATATCTTTCAACCCAAATCTTGACGGCTTTAGAAATAAGATCCCCGTTGCCTTTGACAACCTCTGTTGGCAAAAAATGAAAAAGGAACAAGATGAAGCTCTAACAAAAAAATTAATCAATTTAGGAAACAGTACCAATGAGATTCTGTGGAGGAGGAGGATGGGTGCGACTACGCTTGGGCTTGGGACGGGTTTCCTGGAAATCGTCATCAGGTGAAGCATCGAGCTCTATCTGGTCGCTGCCGTCATCCTGATCCCGATCTCTTCTCCTTTTCTTCACAAGGCCTTGAGGACTGTCTTCCATGGTGTTTGCAGACGAGCGAGAAAGTTAACCTAGGGCTTCCACTACTACTTTGGAGACTAAAACTCTCCCGCCAATTTTCAGCTTTTTAACATTTCTCGATAATTAAAATTCAATTAAAAGTTTCGATTTTCGCTCGAATATTTTAGTAGTAGCTTTTTTTTTTCTTTTGGCCAATTTGCCCCTGAACAAATTATTACGTAAAACGAACATGCTATATCATTTAATATCAAGAAAAGAAAAAACAAAACAGACAAAAAAAAAGCACAAATTAACAAGTATTGGCCATTGATTCGATGAGCAACGCATAGCCCTCGGGAACAGGCGACTGCAGACGCACACACTCAGCTAAGGCAGGGACGTCGAATGACACGTCCAGAAACTGAGCCACGAAGAGAAGCAGATGAAAATCTGACAACGGCGAGCTCCAAATGTGTTTTCAGAGTCCGCATCGTTGCTCCGGTTCTCTATTGGGAATGTTGATGACAGAGGTCCCTGATCAGAGCAGCTAAATGTTTTAAAACTTAAAACACATGGACCATTAAGTCATTAGCAAAGGGAGGACCTGGCACGAATGAGAAAGAAGCTTACACGTGTCTAATCGCGATTGGATTCGAGAATCACGGTTTAAGGAAAAAAATACCGGAACAGAAAACAAATCGGGTTCTCGTTAGATTCATTTAAAAGTTATTTTCACGTTTAGTAAGAAATTGAGTTTCTCTCTCACCGTTTGGCAAAGTGAGAATTGGTTCTCACCATTTAGCAATTTAGGTTTTTTCTGACCAAAATACCCCCAAACCATAAACAGTTCTCGTTCAGTTATGTTTGGACTTCTCCTATTTTTTTTTATCTTATTATGTGTAAAAAAAAATGAAAAAAACAGAAGAAGAAGCAGAAAAACAAATCGAAAATCAAAATTTTCAACTTCAAAAATCTTTGTGATAATAGTTTTCTTAAAATCTGAACAATCTCGCATTCATCTTCGATTGAGAGTTTTTGAGTCGAGTAAGTAGAAACAAATTTCATATTTTCGGCGATGAACAAAATACAAGAAATTTCTTGAGATTCAAACACTTTAGTTTTTCAAATTTAAAATATGCTAACGTTTACTAGATTCATATGTAGAAAGCATTCAAAACTTAAGGAAAACAAGATTATGAGATACCTGCTAAAGACGGCCGCAAAATTAGGGTTGCAGAAGAGAATACTTAGGTTGAAGACGACAGGAAAATTACAGTTTTACCCTTCATCGAATTTCTTCTGTGTACGTATATATAATTTACGGTGTACGTACACGAACATATTTAGTGGAACGTATATGATACAATATTAAAGTGGTTGTAATAATTATATATCTAACCACCCTCTTTTGACTCCAAAATTAAGCTATTTTGTTACTTTCGTCTATCTCAATAAAATTCATGCATATATAATAATTAAGTAAAAATATATGGTCAAAGAATATTTGTTCCTCATATTTCTGAAAATATTATGTACGTATACGTATAGTAATGTACGTACATCTTTGTTGGTGAATTAAATTTGTTAAGATAAATGTATTGATACAATAATAAACTATTATTGGCGACATGTACCATGCCAATTTGCATTTGTGTATATCAAACATTCATCGTCAGATACTTCCTTGTGTACATAATTAGTAATGTACGTACATTCTTCTAAAAATCATGTTTTACCTCCTGATTATGACTACAAATGGTTGAATATCACCATTCTCTCCAAAATGATCGATGCTTTTTCAATTACGTACATGTTAATTAGTATACGTACACATTTTCTAATAATCAACTGAATTTTCATGTTAGCCCCACAGTAAGTTGAGTGTCACCAGCATTTCCGACATGTCCTATCCCATATTTTTCAACAATAAGATGAGTCAACTTATTGTAATGTAATCTTTGCCACTACCTTGTAGCAAAAGCAAACTTTGATTGCAAGATAAGCCATTGTTTGTTTTATGACTTGCATGTTCATAAAAACACTCCCCACATACAAAGTAACACTTGTCGTACTCAGTTCAACTTGTGTCTCATCGGCTCAAAAACTGGGTAAATCATCGAATACCGGAGCAGCATTACGTATATATTATTACCGTGTACGTATATATTATTACCGTTACGCACATATGTGTATATGATATTGCTAATCGTGAATAGTCTTCGATGATAATAAATAAAATATTATTTAAAATAGAAATAAAAAATATGAAAATGGGTCTGATAGAAAAAAAAGAATTTTAACTAAAAATATAAAAACAATAAATATTTATAAAATGGAAAAGCGAATCATCTACTGACAAGTGTTTAAGATTTTCAAACCACACACGGCTCTGTGTCACGTTAAAACATACTATTCCTCAATGTTTTTCTTTAGTTGTGAGGTTTGTTTCTACTGCTTCTCGTATTTGACATATGATTATGTAAATTGCGTAACAGAGCTGGAGTTTTGTGAGTCTCATTAGAGTCAATTTGTGTGTTGATCATAGTTGATTTCAATTATTTACTGAAAACAAATTATTAATATTTTTTAATTGAGTTCGTAGAAAACTTGTATGAAATTGGTAAGATATTTTTGGTAGAAATATGTCCTTATTTGAGTTTTTTCTATTTACGTGTATGTATTTTACGGTATACACAGTATTGATTATAAAATGGATATGTACTTCAGTTATATCATGTACTATTGTGGAGACGGTGTACGTAATATTTATAGAGTTTGTATTTTAGTTTTTTGACTTCAAAATACGCTAATATAAACTAGATTTACAAAATCAATAAATAAATTAAATGTAAAAAACAAAAGATTATAAGAAAATTGTGAACAATGGCCACAAAATTAAAGTTGCCGAAGAAGAAACCAAGTTAAAGATGAATACAAAATTAGAATGATGCCTTTGAGTATATGGACGTGTACGTCTTTCAGAGTATGTAGCATTGTTGAGGCAACGTACGTGTAATATTTACAAATTCTTAAATTGCAACATTGGTTAATTCAACAATCGTACTCTGATTTAGGTAAAACAGATCTTCCAATACTAAATTGCACACAATTACCATACAGTGAATAGTGTACAGTGTACAGTGTACGTAACGGAACCGCATAATTGAACCGTACAGTGAACAGTACATCGCATAACTGAACCGCATAACTGAACCGGAACAGTGTACGTAACTGAACCGCATAACTGAACCGTACAGTGAACAGTACATCGTTACGCTGGCAGGGGTAAAATGGTCAGATTTTGGCTAAATTGTCAAAACTTGAAAACCAATTCTCACTTTGCCAAACCATGAAATTAAAAGATGGTCTTATGCCCTGGCCTGCAATTTACCCTTCATTTAATCGAGTCCTCCTCGTTTTAGTCAAAAAGAGAGAAAAAAAGGATTTGTTTTATGAAACTGCGAAGTGGCGAAGTTCAAGATGAGTTGCGACTCTTCTACTACACTCATCGAAGCTCACATAAAGAGAGGAGAAGAAGAGACGAGAATCAATCACCAGTCTCATGGCTTCAGCTTCTTTCTCTGCGATTTCTTCGCTCTCGTATCACTTCCGCTCAAAAGAAGCGATCTTTTCATCGAAAGCTTCCTCTTTTAGTTCGACGGCTTTATCAGGAAGGAGAGTATTTGGTGGATCTATCAAAGCAGCTCAAGTGACAAGCCATCAGAACCCTCGAAGACGCTCTCAGAACGTCGAAGGAGATATATTCGTTGGTAAATAAAGTCCTTTTTTTTTATTGCTAATCGAAAACAAAGAGAGATCAATAACGCCCTCTCTGACTCTCTCTGTCTATCTTTCAATGGATTTTTTACAGACAATACTTGTATTGATTGTGATACATGTCGTTGGATGGTTCCGGTAAGCTTTTCTTCTCTGAAATCTGTAAAGCTCCTAAATTTTTATGCTTTTTCTCCTGTCTTGTGGACCCTTTTGGTGGTCCTATGAAATTGATGAACAGTTCCATTGATTTAAGCATTTTGGGTCTATTGGTTGGTGGGGTAAAGTAGTTGTGGGTGTTTCATTTTGGGTTTTGGGAAGTTGATGTCTTAGGCTTGATCTCGAAGAATGATATTATACTAAATCTGGATTTTGGTTACCCTTTTGAAATGGCTTGTTATCACAGTCGTTACATTAGAACGCGAAGTTAGAATGTTCATGTTATAGTTGTTTGTTAGTAGGCCAAAGCAGCTGTTAGAGCAGAAATTTACATTCCTTTTACATTTGTTCAGCCAATTCATAAACAGCCTTGTCTGATTTATCTTCACAGAAATTATTCACTCGAGTGGACAACATGTCCGCGGTTATCAAACAACCAACCTGTAAGGAGGAAAGACTCAATGCTCTTCAGGTGCCTTAGCTACCTCGATTTTCTTTTTCTTTCTGTTTAATCTTGATGATAGTTCATTGAGGATTTTTTGAATCTCTTTTTTTTTTGTGTCTTTGATAGTTTTTATGGGTACCTTCTAAAACATAAAGACAAAAGTCTGTGGAAATGTCTGCTAGAATGTCCTAGACTGAGAATTTCCTTATGATGAAAATTTTCCCGTCTAAAGCGAAATCTGTGAGGTTGTCCTGATTACTCATGGTTTCTTGTTTCTTTCAGGCCTTATTATCTTGTCCGACGGGCTCTATTCGCACTGAAACTCCACCTGCTGACATAGGGGAAGCTCAAGAGACCTTTCCACTTGCAGTGGACAAGGACACACTTCCTGTAGTTTCCCATCTCTTTAGCTTTCATTTTTTAGGATGGTTATTAATAAACAAGTCAACTAACTCTGATTAGATAATTGTAAGCATACATTGGAATTTGAAATTTTGTCTAGGTTTTGAATAGCTGTAGATACAATGATCTTAAGTTCTTAACTGATTAAGCTCCACGGAGAACTCATACTTCCATACTACCCTGTTCTTATATATTGAGACTTGTATTATGCTCAGGGTGTTTTTCATTGTGGATTTCATTCCAAGAAATCCTACGGAGCAACTTCCTACTTGATCCTTCATCGTGAGGGAAATATACTTGTTGATAGGTAAAAGGCATCATGGATTCTTATTTTCTTTGTTGTTTAGTAGCTTATACATTGTTGATGCAATGTTTTTCTTGATATACGTCGTTTTGGCTATTAAATTGGCACAACTGATAAACCAAGGGTTTGTTGTTTGCTGCAGTCCTAGGTACGTGGAGAAACTTGCTCGAAAGATTGAGATGATGGGTGGTGTTCGCTACATGTTTTTGACACACAGGTAGAGTTGATAACACCTAAAGAAGAAACTCAATGTTTTTCTCTTGTAATCTCTGTTAACAAGGATAATCTATTTCATTCTTCAGGGATGATGTTGCAGATCACAAGAAATGGGCAGATCGATTCAAGTCTACCAGAATTCTGCATTCTGCAGATGTATGTCCTTGAATTTATCACACCTCTCTGCTAAACTTTCTACACATTCTTAATAGGTTTTCACATCTAGATTTCGTGGGAAAAAAATGCTTGCTTACAGAGTTACAAGGACCTTGGGCTGATTATATGCTCTGTAAAAAATAGAAAAAGATTCTGAGGTTATCCGTAAAAACCAAACTGGCCAGGAAAACAATTTTGTTACTAAATCCAGCTTTGATTGACTATTAAGGGATATTTTATTTTTTGTTAGGTTGAACCTTCGACCTCTGATGTGGAGTTGAAGCTGGAAGGAAGTGGACCATGGAGTATCTATGAAGATGTCGAGCTTATACACACTCCCGGTCATTCAGAAGTAAGTTTGTTCAACTGCAAGAACATACATGAAAACGAATGTTTATTTTTTAACAAAAAAATAATTTCATTATGATCTTGGGATAAGAGCTTTGTAAAAATTTGCAGGGATCGGTGTGCCTGTTCCATAAGTCCCTCAAGACATTATTCACTGGAGACCATGTAATAATGACCGAATCTGGATTGAGCATTTTAGAGCAGTACAATCACGGGTCAGGTAAAGACTTATTTGTGGAATGTTTTGGATAAATGTTTTTGAATATTCATTCAAGGTAGAAAGATTGATCTAAATGTTTCGTGTCTCTGGCAGTGCCTCTCCAGCTCGAGAACGTAGAAAAATTGATCACCCTGGATTTCAAATGGCTAATACCGGGTTAGTGCACTTCTGCTATCCTATATGCCTATATCTGCTTTACTTAAATGGAGATTTTGGATTTTGATGGCGGGTTCGTATATCAGGACATGGAAGAAGAGTACACTTCAAAGATGGTGAAGAGAAGGCGAAGAATCTGGAAGCACTTGTTCAGAAGCACAGAGAGAAACAACTTGTTTCCTTTAGCAAATCCGGGAAAGCCTAAGAAGACAAACTTTGTATGCTGATTCTAAACCGGTGAACCAAACTAAACCACCAGACCGAATGTCTCTTCGGTCTGACTGGTCTGTGTGTCAGTTAGTTCCCACGCGAGTGATGTATTTCTATGTAACATTGTAAACCTACTTAAACGCATATTAAATTGAAACGAAGATCGTGAGTAAAAAGCTTTGTAAGTCTACTCTTTCCTTATGCAGCTGTTTAGTTACGCTATTGTCTGTCAGCTAAAGTGTGTTATTTTATTTTATTTTCGTTTTGATATATTAGATCAACCTCACATCTCTCCAGTATATTCAGCACATTTGACTTGGAAATTTCCCTTCCAAAATAAAATCTTAAAACACAAATCAACTAATAGTGGTCCTGTGGGTGGCAAGATTTATGGGGATCATGGTTCGAACCTTTTCACTACGATTTTTTTCATGTTTAATTACTTCGAATGTCTTAAATAGCGAAAATTTCTGATTTCTTCACAAGCTAGCATCGGATGCATTATGCATATATATGATTTTTCACAAGCATCGGATGCATAGTTAGGTATATCTCATATATAGTAGTAAAAGTTATTTAACATATTCTTTTTGGTACCATTGCTACAATAATCATACATGCAGATTGCAGAGATAATCAGAAAACATCACATATTCACATACACTGGAACGTAAGAAAGTACATGTAAAAAGAAAATGCACTAATAATCATTCACAAACTTAGTTATAGATTAGCGATCGAAAATTAGTGACACCAAATTAAACTTTTTAATTAAGGACGTTCATTCGGAGACAAAAAGAACTTCATCAACAAAAATCAGTAGTCACTAAACTATTTTTCAACCACTCCACTAAATAAGTGGAACCTCGTTCAAAAACTGCCACGAAACATTCCCACCAACAAAGATAACAAATAATATAGAGCACTCCTTCCTTTCGTGCTTCCCACTACAAACCCAACAATTAAAATTGTTACAATTACTAAGCATCGCATTAACGTTATGCTATATATACAAATCCCTCGTTTGACCAAATATTCGCATCATAGATTTCATTACAAATTAACAAACCATATTGACAAAGAAAAATAAAAGAAATGGGGAATGGCATGATAAGGACATTGGTTGTTCTAGCAATAGCTTTATTCATGATCGGTTCCGACAATATCCACGTGGCAACAGCTCAGGTCTGTGGAGCTAACTTGTCGGGACTGATGAATGAATGTCAACGCTACGTCAACAACGCCGGGCCAGAATCTCCGCCGCCGTCTCGGTCTTGTTGTGCTCTAATCCGTCCCATTGACGTACCTTGTGCTTGCCGCTACGTTTCGAGGGATGTTACGAATTACATTGATATGGACAAAGTGGTTTACGTCGCTCGTTCTTGCGGCAAGAAGATTCCCTCCGGTTATAAATGTGGAAGTAAGTACCTTTCTTAATTTTCTTATATTAATTTCGTAATTGTTAAGCATATATATGTCATAATTTGGATTTGAATCTATTATAGGTTACACCATTCCGGCGGCTTAAAAAGGAAGGAGACCAACAGAATTTGGATTTGCTATAAAAATTAATAAAACGTATTAGTATCTGAATAATGATGATGATGTTATCAGTATTTTAGGTCTTGTAATATAAGCAAAATGGGGTTATTAATGGTCGGAAGATATAATAATGAGACTTGTAATATGTTTATGTTTTTTATTTGGAACACCTAAAAAAACATCTGAACTCGCAAGAACTCATTTACTGCCCTGCCCTCATAACAAAACCACGAGCTCCGAGATTTCCTGTGGCTTCTTTAGCCTCTTGTTTTCATTATGTACCACTTTCTCGACTCCACCCTTTATAAACCTAATCCTCCACGCAACTCCAAACACATTGTCCAAAGATCAATACACACTGTTTAAAAAAAAAGAAAAGAAAGAAGATGAACGCCGGAAAGCAAGCTTCGTGGGCGGTGGCGACGGCGATTGCAGCCGTGGAAGTACTAAAGGACCAAGGCGTTGCTCGATGGAATTACCCTCTCCGCTTACTCCAGAAAGAAGCAATGGCTCGCGTCCGTACCATCACAGTCCCATCTCGTCACTCTCCTCCTACGTCTTCATCTTCGGCTGATTTCATCAGATCCAAACCCATGACGACTACACCCTTTGAGAAATCCTTTGAGAAAGCTATGGGTCTTAGCTCCTTTGGTCCCACCACCGTTAGATTCTAGATCTCTATATGTACTGACAGTACTGTGTTGTACACTAATCAGAATGTGCATGCGTACTTGTTTTTGTTTACCCACCACATCTTTAGCTCCATACCAACTTGGAACCATGGTTCTAACATTTAGCTTAAACATTTTTTCCCAATTTTGAAATAAATTTGATTTTATATAGAAATAACTAAATCAAACCGGATTGTGTAAGCCGGTTTATATTATACCACAAAAGAATCTTGATTTGATATAGAAATTCACATCACCGACAGTTAGACACTTGTGAGTCATAATTAGTCTTAAGGTGCAAATGAGTCTACATAATGCATAAAACATTGTGGAATGAAGCATTCATCCTACATTTTGCTAAAATCTAACCATTTTCACTAGAGTAAACAAAATTTAGGGGAATATCCCTCTACGATTATGGTAAGGGATGAGTACAGAAAATTTATTTATTTTTAATTACATCCATTTTTTCATGTTTACCAATTAGATCAGAAAAGAAATTAGTCAGCATCATACTGCAAATGAAGCGTCGACGAGGAAGAGTATGATCATCCGTACCGGAGGATGAAATAAATAGGAAACCAAAAGCTTCGGTAGAAAGCAAAGAAAGATGAAAATTTCAAAAAAAAAATAATGTTCAGTCGAAAGATATTGAAACAATTTCAGATTTTCTTTGCTATGATACCATTTTATCAACAATAATTATTTGATTTATGAAAATAAATTTCATTATGTAGAATATTTTGTACTTGATCTGGTTTATACTATACCGGTTCTTAAAGAATTTAGACACGAAAAATTAAGTCCATACATATACACATCAAAGAATCAGATACACAAGTACAACGACTATTCCGTGGAAGCAGTTTGTTGCGTGATGGGACAAGCTGAGAATACGCCCACAGATATCGCTATTGCTCACTTGAACCATTTTGGTCAAAGTCACTTTGCCAACTTCTTAATAAAGATTGATACAACTTAACATTAAAACCACCAAATAAAACTTCTTGATAAAGATAAGCCTCATTGTACCACAACCACACACCAAGCCAATAAGTCAACAACTACTCCTAACTCACTTAAACCTAATCAATACAATTTAATATTAGACCGACTACGTGAGGGTGCATATGCTTCTTTTAACCAAAACATATTGAAGTAACATTTCATATTTTTCTATTCTCAATTTAATCAAGTGAAGAAATTTCGGTTACTTGTTATAAATGTTATTTTTTGGTAAAGCTTATACTTTAAAATATTGTAACGTTTAAAAAATCAATTATCTTGGTGCATTAAGATGATAGATACCGTAAACCTACTTTTGTTGACCAAACTTGATTCTAAAGAAAGAAAGCAAAAGAGAGAACAAAAACGAAGACAACTCTCATCTTCTTTTCTCTTTCTTTTTCCTCTCCCTCTCTCTCTTCTAGAGCTTGTTGATTGATGATCTTGAAGCAAGAATCATGAGATTCCTTCACAGATTTCTGTTGGAGGATATGTCCAACGAAACCTTATCGGACTCGGCCTGTAAATTTAATTGCCTCCAAGACTTGAAAAGTATAGGATATTGTCCATCCTATTGTCTTGACGACTGTCCTTCAATATGCGAGATCGTCGTAGTTACGGGTTTTTCTCCACCTCCAGTGATCCACCACGACGACAACTTAAAGAGGATCTTGATCATCTCTGCTTCATCTATCATCACAACTCTGTTTCTCCTTACTTTACTTGTTCTCTGCTTCAAGTTTTACTATAGGAGGAGAAGATCAATATTAGCAATATCAAGAAGATGGAGTATGGAAGAAGCTAGGAATTGGGATTTTGATGGACCAGCACCGGTTGTTGTCGATCATCCGATTTGGCATATCAGAACCATAGGATTGAATCCAACGGTTATAAGTTCGATCAAAGTTTGCCAATATAGTAAAAAAGATGGTGTTGTGGAAGGAACTGATTGTTCGGTATGTTTAAGCGAATTCGAAGAAGAAGAGACGCTTAGATTGTTACCAAAGTGTAGACATGCTTTTCATCTTTCTTGTATTGATACTTGGCTAAGATCACACACCAATTGTCCGCTTTGTCGTGCTCCTATAGTCGTGGCCAACACGATGATTGATGATCATAGTGAGGGTCTAGAGGAGATCCGTGTGAGTATTCCAGAAGAAAATGGAGATGATATCGATGAAGAAATCGAGGAAGAAAGAGATGGGTTTGTTAGTAATATTAGTAGAGAACATGGTGAGTCGCAGCAGCGAGTGAGACGATCAGTGTCGTTGGGCTCGTTATCAGGTTTAAGGGCAAGTGAAGTTGTTGTGGGTAGAGAAAAGGAGAAGTTGAAGAGAGGTAATAACATTGGATCTGGGAGGTCAAGTTTCTTGAAGAGATCTATCTCTTACAGTGGAAAGTAGTACTAGCTACACTGCTATGAATAAAAACAACAAGTCCATTAAGTAAGTTTCTTGAAGAAGAAAATGAAATCAAAGCCAACAAGATAGATTGTATTTATATGTATGAAGGTGATGTAAGATTTTTGTTTATCAAAGCTGCCACTCTTGTAAAGTTGAAAGAGAGTTTTTGACAGCTTATACTCTGCTTTTGGATCCTCTGGATTAAGTTGGTAAGTATAAATATACACCAAGCTTCATTTTGTATGTTACTTGTTTATTGTTCTTGAAATACCATCTTGTTTCTAGTTAAATTAACTCAGATTCAACTGTGTCTTATGTGAATGGGATTCACATTTAGCGTTTTGTTTTAAGCTATACAATCAGTTTAATATGAAACGCTGCGTTTCATTAAAAGAAGGAAAAAACGACAAAGAGAACTCTTTGTCTTCATCGATTATATTTTCTTGTGTAACTCTGGTTCCTCTCTTCATCAACGAGAAGAGAACACTTCTACTTCCCAGAGAATTCACCTATATGTCTTTCTTCAAGGAGAAGTCTTCCTCTTTCCCGATTTAGGTTCGATTCATGTTATAACTTTTTTTCTCCGATTTCTGAATTTGAATTCGAGTTTGAATAACGATTTAGTTTTAGTGTCGGTGTAGAACTGAATGATACTGATGCAAATGATGGTTTGATTGAGGTCGATTTGGCGTTACAATAGAAGTTCTCACATTCTCGTGTAATTTGAAGGGTCGAGTCGTCGGGGTCACATTGTCGCAGGTTTATGTTTATCTTCGAAATTAGGGTTTGTTATATGAAATTGGGGATTATTTTGTCTGCTTACAAATCATGCTGTTTTCATTCTCCTGAAATTAACTTCACGCTGTTTTTCACATAAAATACGACAGACAAACGATAATTAACAAAACTGTTAAGATGGACGGAACATAAGATGAGGTCTAAAAATGGATAATTTTTTTAGGTCAGTTTTTCTTTCCTTTTTTAGTTAAGGTGAGATTTGTTTTGGATTTTCTTATGTATTTGTACATTAAAGTTTATCAAATCAATCTTGGTTTATGCATTGACAAAAATACTAAATAAAAGTACAGTTTAGAAAGTAAAATCACATGTTAAGTTTTGATCTTAAACTCTTGTTGATGTTTTTGTTGTTGTATGCTCTATGCCTATAAACAAATTACTAGTGAATTACCATTTACTTATTAAAATTATGAATCTTTGACCAATAGCAAATTTCCATAAAATCAATCATGCCCTTAATCCATATCTTCCTCCATCAAAGAGTTTTTGCATTAGTTAGCTTCTCATGAAGAGAACAATTTGGTTTAGGGAAAAGAATTTGTGGGGTGGGGTCCAAAACTGACACGACACAAAAACTTTGGTTTCTCCGTCTTTGTTGGAGAAATGCATTCGCATCCACTTCTTACCAAAAATAAATAAATCAATATTTAATTAATTAGAAGGCCTTCTTGTTTTTTCAGATGAACAAAGCTATTCAGATGCCTTGTGCCTTGTTGATCCAGATTCGAAATACCCAACTTTACTCTCTAGACCTCTTTCATGGCAGCTACTCCCACTCACTTCTCTGTCTCCCATGATCCTTCTTCTTCCACGTCTCTCCTTAATCTGCAAACCCAAGCGGTATGTGTCAACTCTCTCCCTCTCCCTCTCACACTGTTTCATTCATATCTGCTCATGGTTTTTGTCTTTATTCTCTTGCATTTTTATTCAGATCTTTGGTCCCAAGCACAATTTAAAGGAAACCCAGTTGAGAATTCCAGCTTCTTTCAGGTAATTTCTGGACTTTACTAACTTTTCAGTTTGGAATTGGGATAATGATCCGTAATTTTGATTTTGTTTTGAGAATATATAATAAGCATCTAAGAGAAATCACTTGGTGATGCATTGTACTTTGTTGGGGACCCCTTTCGTTTGTACAGCTTATGTTTATAGTTTCTTAGGTTCTATAATTAAGTAGTGTGTCGTTTTATAAGATTTGAAAAGAAGAGTCTTTTTTGTGATTCTTCAAATTCAAATGCCGAAATCTCTGTGGAGATGTTTTGTTTATATTAAAATGTTTAGATTTTGTTTTTCGTTGGTGTTTGCAGAAGAAAAACTGTGAACTTGCAAGTGATGGCTTCAGGAAAGACACCCGGACTGACTCAGGAAGCTAATGGGGTTGCAATTGATAGAGAAAATAACTCTGATGTATTTGACGACATGAAAAAGCGGTTCCTTGCCTTCAAGAAGCTTAAGTACATGTAAGTGGCAGAGAACCAATTTCTTCAGTCTTTTCCTTTTTAATGGTTTATGGATTACTTTTTGCCTTTCTGTTTTCCCTCGTCTGATGATATACTCTTGAGCAGGGATAACTTTGATCACTACAAAAATTTGGCAGATGCTCAAGCTCCAAAGGTACCTTTACAATTTACAGATGCTTATTGTTCATTGAAGGCTTGAGATATCTTCTGTGGTTTAAATGTTGTCTGGAGAAAGGAATAGTTGCTAACAGTTTGAGCAACAGTTTCTGGTGATTGCTTGTGCAGACTCTAGGGTTTGTCCTTCTGCTGTCCTGGGATTCCAACCGGGTGACGCATTCACTGTTCGTAACATTGCAAATTTAGTACCTCCATTTGAGGTATAACATTTAGTGCAGACTACCATTTTGGTTTTATGGCCTGGTTCACATTTTGACATTTTTTAATTTGCCTGTTGCGTGAAGTCTGGACCTACTGAAACCAAAGCTGCTCTAGAGTTCTCTGTGAATACTCTTAATGTAAGCATCTATCATATCTCTGACAGTGTTTCAAGTTTTAAATAGAGCGTTTTTCACAGTTCAGGGTTCGGTTTATTTCATGAAATTAGCTTTCTTTTCACTTAAACTCAAATCTCAAGGCAACATAAACAGCATAGACACAATGTGTAGATACATTCATCTATAATTCTTGTCTCATTGATAAAAATTGTAGGTGGAAAACATCTTAGTCATCGGTCATAGCCGCTGTGGAGGAATTCAAGCTTTAATGAAAATGGAAGACGAAGTAGATTCCAGGTTTTTACCAGTTTTTGATTCATTCTATTAAACAAATCCATTAATTGTTGTTGAACTTTGCCACATTGCATTTCCCTGTTAACAGAAGTTTCATACAAAACTGGGTAGTTGTGGGGAAGAAGGCAAAGGAAAGCACAAAAGCTGTTGCTTCAAACCTCCATTTTGATAATCAGTGCCAACATTGTGAAAAGGTGATGTCTTTTTTGTGAATCAGTGGAATTTATTTATATCTTCCATTATTAATCAGTGAACTTATATTTAATCTAAACCTGCAGGCGTCGATAAATCATTCATTAGAAAGGCTGCTTGGTTACCCGTGGATAGAAGAGAAAGTGCGGCAAGGGTCACTGTCTCTCCATGGGGGATACTATAATTTTATTGATTGTACATTTGAGAAATGGACAGTGGATTATGCAGCAAGCAGAGGTAAGAAGAAAGAAGGCAGTGGAATCGCTGTTAAAGACCGGTCAGTTTGGTCTTGACTTACGACTATCTCAATCTTCATAGAGTTTTTTTTTGCATAATTTATAGAGAAACATCAAACCCCGTGGGGTGGGATTATCATGTGTTTGTTCCACTTGTGTGTTGAAGTCATTTTCTTCTTCTGTCTTATTGAGGCTAAAACTTGGGAGACCCCTTCAGGGACTTATGTTTGTTCTATCTTCCATTTGTATCGTTTAAATTCCACATTTGTGCAATGAACTGATTGGTTTTTCATTAAGATATAATCATTTTGCCACTGTAGTGAGATCGGAAGCATACATTACAGAGATAGGATCATAATTGAACGCAATTTATGATTGATTTATTTGATCGACTTTGCAATAGTGTTATCAATCGGTTACAATCACTTATTATTTATTATAGATAAGTTACAAGTTAAAAAACTGAGTAATGTTACAGTCAATACTCATCAATCCTACAGCCAGCAGTATATATATAGCCAGTTAGCTTATGTTGATGATAATCTTCACATATGCCAATGAGTTTGGTTTCAATAATTGAAACAAAGAGTTTAAGTATGGAGGAAACAACTCAAGTGATGGAGATCGGAGTTGCAGGGAGAGAGGGGGGAGTAGAGAGGGGCGGAGTGGGCGATCCAGGCGTTGCGGGTTTCGGAAATTGAGGGAAAGGAGATGGGAATGGGAATTTTGGAAAACCTTGCCCCGGAAACTGAGAAAAACCGGGTGTAGGATTGCTCGGAAAACCGGGTCTCGGGAATTGAGGGAAAGGCATGCGATTGGTTGGAAAACCGGGCCTTGGAAACTGAGGAAAACTGGGTACTGTTGGGTTGCTTGGAAAGCCGGGTCTCGGAAATTGAGGGAAATGTGGTCTAAAATTTTTCGGTTTTAACGTTTGTTTCTCCGTAAATTGTTGTGCAGCGCGGCTTGAAGTGATCATGGAGGGGAACATCAGAGCTATGAGGAGAGAAGCGACTAAGAAGATTTTAGATGAAGCCATAGTGCTAATAAAAGAGCTCTTCAGTTAGTTGATGTGTGTTTTATTTGATTACTTCTTTCTCTGATGGATTTGAGTTATATAGGAGGGAAACTGAATAGAGATAACGACTACAATTTGCATATCATTTGACTGAATTTTCTTTTTATAGATTTACCGTACCTAATGGTTTCATTATTAAGAATAGGAAACGGTTGATATGGTTACCATTTTGTTACTATTAGTTTGAATATATGTTTGTTGTATCAACAAAGCATATCCATAAGACTTAGAATTGACCCTGCCTCATTAAATTGTCATATGGATATAATGTAGATTTCACATTGAATATCAACTACACACATCTAAAGAACTATTACCGTGGTTGCACTCTGCAAGCTCTTTCATCTCTCTTATGCTAAACTTACCCAAAACTCTTCTTGCCCACTCGCCAAAATAAGTCTCATTGTATCCGATCATAGCATTCTTATAGATCGACATACATCGCCTATCTGTATCGGGGAATTGACATATTTCGCCCACCGGGTCATGCCAAGAGCCTTCGTGTCTCATCCCTGACCAATTAGCTCCCCATTGGTACACAAGCTGGCCAACTCCTGCAAGCTTAAGCCATCCTTTGGGGAAAAACTCCATTACACTACTATTTTTATTCATTAGAAACAAGTTAGTGAGCTGTGCACCGTGTGGTGATACTAACACATCGGTCTTCTGCATTAGCCCCACTTGCTCACAAAATGTTAGATTATTCGAATATGAAACATTAATTTCACACCCATCTACTCTTTTACACTCTCTCTTAAAGACATCAATCACCATGGATTCATTTCTGAAAGATCTGGCTCCAGTTCTCAATAGCAATGTCATACCGATTCGCGGTTTTGATCTCTCGGATGAGCTGATATTACAGTAGTTCCTCGCTTTGCATCTAATGAGATCAAAAGCTTCCATTCTTCTCTCCCTTGACATTCCACCTTCATTGTGTCTCATAACAACTGCCTTCTCGAAACAAACTGGCTTATCCTGATCAGCAAACCGTAAAAGCTCCGGCTCTTGACCGTAAGTCGCTGTGATTATCTCACTCAACCAATGCCCCATCCCGAACCTTAGTTCTCCCCAGTGGTATAAAACCCATTTTTGAGGCTTTTCATATTGGTTTCTTAAGCTCCAAGCAACAAATGGGACTACTGCCGTTAGTCCATGCCACAAGTTACCGTAATCATATTGATTGTAAGAAACAAACGTCAAGCCCTCCTGAAGAACCGCATTGGTCGGAAGAGCTTCGGGCCAAGCCAGCGCGTAGGAGTTCCATGACCCATCATGCTCATCAACCCCTTTCAAGCACAAAAGCCTTCCTTTCGAAGAATCTGAAGGAAATTCTTGATACTGAGCCTCACCTTTGGTTTGATTATCATAGAGAGAGCTCATAAACCAAGTATGACCTTCAAGTGGTTTGTTTGAAAAGCGATAATCCTTGAGAGGAAGGAATGTCACCGATTCACGTAGCTTTTCCACCAAGTAAGCCGTCTTGTTCTCGGATATTTGTTCAGGTTGGTGTCTCAGATACGTCAAGAGTGCAGGAGGGAGTGAAAGAGAACGTTGAGTAATTTGAAATGAACAGATTTGGAGAAGAACAAAAACAGTGACAACGAGGCACAAGACGTTCAAGTAGAACTTAAGGGAGGATAAGCAAGTAACTAGCCTTCGCCAAACACTAGCTTTAGTTGTCATTGTGAATCAAATAGAGTGAGGCAGAATCAGTTTTAGTTTGATGGAATATGTGAATTAAACTTGTGAGGAACATATATGGTCAACGGTTAATAGTCATTGAAGATTTGGAATTAACCAACACATGCTTTCCGTTTTTCTCTCCTAGTTTTACAATTTTTTATTGCATGCATTACATTCTACGAGAAGTTTTCTATGCTAATCTCAAAGATAAGTTCACTACTCTGATTTAGATTAGATGCATACAATAGTCTACTAGAACTATTTATATAATTTAAGCCACTGGTCTTTGTTTTAGTTCATGTTTGTGTTATGAGTCATTGATCATGTTTGTCGATTTTCGTGCTAGATCTTTTAGTATTGCCGAATATTTTTTGGATCTGGAATTACAAATCTAAGATTCAAGAGATTTATTTTTTATTTTTTCATAGTTTTTACTTTACATCTAGCTTTATCTTTATTAAAAACCAGTTGGCTATATACTCTGTTATTTCGTTATACTAAAAAGTGATTAGAGTATTATTTGACTATTTTGGTTGCCTACACTTCCATCAACACCGACATCCATCTAGCGAACCATAACTGTGGTTGCGTCCTACAACATTTTCCATCTTTCTTTCTCTAAACTTACCCAAAACGCTTTTAGCCCACTCTCCAAAATAAGTCTCATTGTATCCGATCCTACCGTTCTTATAGACCGACATGCATCGCCTATCAGTATCGGGAAACTGACATATTTCCCCATCCGGGTCATGCCACGAGCCTTCATGCCTCATTCCTGACCAGCTAGCTCCCCATTGGTACACAAGCTGACCAACTCCTGCAAGCTTACGCCATCCTTTAGGGAGAAATTCCATCACGCTACTATTTCTATCCATTAGAACCAAATTAGTAAGTTGTGCACCATGTGGTGATACTAAAACATCAGTCATTTTCATCAGCTCCACTTGCTCACAAAATGTTAGATTATTTGAATAAGAAACCTTCAATTCACACCCTTCAACTCTTTTACACTCCCTCTTAAAGACATCAATCACGGCTGACTCATTCTTGAACGATCTTGGTCCGGTTCTCATTAGCAATGTCATACCGATTCGCGATTTTGATGTCTGGGAGAAGCTTATGTTACAGTATTTTCTCGCTTTGCATCTAATGAGATCAAAGACTTCCATTCTTCTCTCCCTTAACATACCACCTTCATTGTGTCTCATAACGACTGCCTTGTGGAAGCACACGGGCTTGTTCCCATCAACAAACCGTAAAAAATCGGTGTTCTGACCGTAAGTAGCTGTTATTATCTCACTCAACCAGTTCCCCATCTTGAACCTGAGTTCTCCCCAATGGTATAAAACCCACCTTTGAGGACTTTCGCATTGGTTTCTTAAGCTCCAAGCAACAAACGGGACCATGGCGGATAGTCCATGCCACATGTTACCGTAACTGTAATGATTATAGGAAACAAATGTCAATCCCTCCTGGAGACTGGCATTGACCGGAAGAGCTTGAGGCCAAGCCTGTGCATAGTAGTTCCATGACCCATCATGCTCATCAACCCCTTTCAAGCACAAAAGCCTTCCTTTTGAAGATTCTGAAGGAAATTCTTGATATTGAACCTCACCTTTTGTTTGGTTATCGTAGAGAGAGCTCATAAACCAAGTATGACCTTCGAGTGGTTTGTTTGAAAAACGAAGGTCTTTCAGGGGAAGGAATGTTACCGACTCACGTAGTTTCTCCACCAAGTAAGCCGTCTCGTTCTCAGATATTATTTGTTCAGGTTCTTGTTGTTGTTCTTTCAGATATGTGAATAGCGAAGGAGGAAGTAAAATGGGTTGTTGGGTAATGTGAAATGAACAGATTTGAAGAAGAACAAAAACTGTGACGACAAGACACAAGACGTTCAAGGAGAACTTAGGGGAGGCTAAGCAAGTAACTAGCCTCCTTGAAACGCTGCGTTTAGTCATGTTTTGAATGGGGAGAGTGAATGAATGTGAAGAAATGAAAGAGAATCGCTTTTATCAGATGAAATGGGTCAAATGAAACCCGTGAGGAAAAATAAAGGTGACTTTATTTGCCAAAGAGGTTGATGCATTGCATGTTTGAAAAATGAACGTTATCAAATCTGCCCCCACATTTGTGGCAGGTTTTAGCATCGACCAACACATGCTTCTTGTTTTATTTTCTACAAGATTAGAAAGCATTTCTAAATTTGTTCACAAAGTTCGTACTAGTGTAGATATATTAGACCAAAAAATATTAATAGATGAAATTTTTTAAAAGAAAGATATAGAGAAAGATGTACTTATTTTGATAAATTGACAGCCAGAAATTGTTCATGTAAACTGACAGATTTTAATAACTGTTTTACTGCAAATTTAACGAAAAACCATGCACTTATATATACCTACTTATACGTATACATATATCACAAACGTCACCAATTTTTTTTATATTACTATGAGTAATTAAAGAACCAAGAAAGCACTTTCAGAAACCACAAAACAAATGTAAAATACAACATATAAGGTACAAATCATCAAACAGGGGTATGCGTAATTAACCAAACAAAAACACACCACAATGAAACAATCTTACAATAAAAGATACATCATCAATCACATGAAAATGATAATTCAAGGACTCGATGTAGTTGTAGAAGGTGGGGGAGAGAAGAACGGAATGAATGGGAGACTAGTCGGAAGAGAAGGAATGGACGGGAGATTAGTCGGAAGAGAAGGAATTGTTGTCGGAAATGAAGGCAAAGTTGGCATTGGAGGCATTCCAGTGGGAATTGTTGGAAGATTTGGTTGTGGCAAAGCTGATGGCAGTGGAAATGGAGACATTGCAGTGGGCATTGTGGGAAGAGTTGGTAAAGATGGTTGTGGCAACGTTGATGGCAATGGAGGTAGTCCCATTGTTGGGATAGGCAGATTTGGAATTTGAGGAAGAGGTTGTTGTTGGAGAAGGCGGCGTGATGCTGAGCAAGTGTTGATCATCATAGAGGAAGAGAGGCTCACTAAGAAAGCAATGAGAAAGAGCTTGTATGATGCCATTTTGGGTGTGTTAATGAATCTCTAATTATGGTTAAGCCTCTCTAATTGCTTCACTTGTATTGCTTGTTGTTGATGAGAAATTCAAAGATATGTGATTGAGTTTATATAGTGGCAAGAGTCTTTATGGATTACAAAGACTTTGCATACAATATCTTATATGGTTTTTGTTAGGTGTACTTTATGGTTGGCTTGAGCTTTTGTTAGTTCAACTTAAATGTCTTTTTTTAGATTATTTTGACAACTTAAGGAATTTTATTAAAGTTAGTTCAACAATCAAAACCTTCTAACTCTAATACACATTTAACCCATAAGTCAATAACCAAACTTTTAAATATCATTTAATGCTTACAAAATGCACTATTACACACACATTACCAATTACTAATTTACTAGGGTAAAATATTTACAAAATGTTATTTAACTTTTCATAAAAGATAGACCAAATCTAATTATATAAAATATGATAGACCAAATCTAATTATATAAAATATGAAATACAAAATAATCTCCAAAACATCAAATAAAACAAAACAAAAAAGCCCTAATTTTCCCCAGCAAAAAACTCGAACCGGATAGACCAACAATTAATGGTTTAACGGATCTGACCAGTCGAACCGAATAGACAAACAATTGAATTTTGAAAATATGTGGTCATTTCCGAAAAGTCAACCTAACCAGACAGAATCGAAACCCAAATTCAAAATTCCGTCTCTTTGGTGCAGAATACGCTTCAAACCTTCTCGAACCCATCGGAACTGTAACTAAGTATAATTCTCTGGCGCCGATGACTCTCCGCTCAGTTCAATCCCGCAGTAAACGGAAGGCGATTGCAGTATTCGATTACACTGACGAGGATGAGCGTATTGAAAAGGTGTCGAAGAAACTCCTTCGCAAATATGATTCCCCAGTTACTAAAAAAACCTCCTGCGCCAACGATAAGTATGAATTCCTTCGATGCTGTGAGTGTTTCTTCTCTGAATTTCCCATTGAATTTTTGTATCGATTTGTTTTTGGCTGTGTCTTTTGGATGATCAAGGTGGTCTTTTACTCAATAAACTTGTTTTGTTGAATTTGCGTTGGTTCTTTGATGCAAGAGTCATTCAATTGTGTGTGATGTATCTGAACTATACTGGAGTGATTATGATGTTTTCTTAGAAATAGAAAATCATGGTAACACAAGAGACCGAAGATCTTATTTCTGTGTTAATATCTTTCTATTACAGTTGCGCAGGATACCCAAAGCGAGAGTAAAGAACTAGACCACATTGTTATTGATGCTGAAGGTAAAAGTACGAAAACTATATGTTGGAGGACAGTTCTCAACTACATATGATGAAATTGTTCTTGGAAAAAGTGTTAGAGTTTCAAATTTCAGATGCTAGTGTGGTAGATCAGCAATGACTTAATTTGTAGTTTAATCCTTAGAATATGTTTTGAGAAAAGTTTCTATAAAGATGGGAATTGTGGCTATATGAGTTACTGCTGAAGTTCCAGTTTAGCGATCACCATTTCCTTGATCTTTTTTTCTGTTTTTCATCTAGCTTGGCTAAACTAATTTTGGTTTATGCAGTCCCAGCAAAAGAAGAACCGTCAAGGTGTGAACTCAGCGGAGATGGAACTGTGAGTTTTCTCATGCAGTCATGAAGGAGTTATTATAAGGAATAAGCATGTCTGGAAATTTTCTAATTTTTGTTGTACAATATATTGCAGGGTGACCTGATTAATGTAATCTCCAATAGCTCCCATGGAAGGATTGGAATCGATTCATCAACTTCATCATCTGTAACGGAAAATGATGAAGGTTTTTAGCATTTTAGTTTTCTCTATCTTTAGTTTCAGTTTTTTTTTTTTTATGTTTCTTATCTCAAAATTGCTTGCTCTAAAGAAACTTCTGAATTATTTTAGCTTCAACTGGAGAAGCCACCAATCCTGCCCCTGATCCACATGAAGTTGTAAGTCTTTTCGAGTATCTGCTGTTCTTTTAATTAGAGATAGTTAAGGATCACAAAAAAGGTGAAAAGCATAATCTCTACTTCTTCTGAAAAGTTGTCGATATGCTGTTTGTCTCAAGAGTTATGCACGTGGGTTTATATGCAGACAGTATCTCATGTTTTTTCTTTTTCTGCATACACAGGATCCCGAGAATGCACAAGTTCTTATTATCCCTGATGTTATTATATATGGAGATATATACTGTACAAACTCGAAGTTAACATTTTCACGCAACTGTATGAGCGTTGAAAGTTCATCAGTTAATGCAACTAAAGGGACCTTTAGTTCTCAGTGGACAATAGAAGATATCATCAAAATTGAGTCTCAGTGGTGTTTAGAGGTGAGTTCTATTAGATCTTCATTTGTGGGTCGATGGGTTTTTTTATGATACTTGAGTTGTATTTTTTAGGTTGAGACTGCCTTTATCAACGTCCTTCTGAAGTCCAGGGAGCCTGAAGGAGTTGACAGTGCAAAAGATATTTCAGGTCTACCATAAAGTTCACTTTTGTGTATGTTTGTGTGGCTTAAGTGCAAAGGGAGTTTCTTTCTTTTTCAAGCGAGGGGGTTCCTCAAATTGGTAGCTGAATAAGAAGGGCATACACATCATATCTCTCTATTGGTAGTTTTTGATGTTTAAAACGTCAATTTTAGTCTAACTAACATTTGTACTCATGCTGACAGGAATTGATCTCCTAAAATTTTCCGTGTATGACCCTAAATGGTCTAAAGAAGTAGACACCATCAAATCACTGGACTCGAGATACAAGAATATTTGGTTTGACACCATAACGTAAGTCATTTAGAAATACTTATTGGCACCATTATGTTAGTATATTCATTGCAGTTCTCCCCACTTCCTCTCCCATCATTATTATGTTTGTGGTATATGACTCAACTGGTCTTTTGCTCAAGTCTTGAAATGTATATATTTGTGTGTGTTTGTTTTCCACATCGTTCACACTTTACAGAATTGATGACATAGTGAACAAAATATATATATTATCGTATAAAAATTCTCTTGCAATCAACTATTTCCTTGTTACCTAGATATATTTCTCATTTCCTGGAAGCTGTACGAATCAATATATGAAAAGAGCTTTTGTCCTTGACAAGGACCACTTATGTTTTAAATCCTGTAAAAGGTTTGGGGAGAAAGAAGTTGTTAAGATAGGAAAACTATCTGGTGGGTTCTAAGTTCTAACTTTTAACTTTTAATTTGTCGTTGTTGAATGTTGACAGAGAAAGCGAGGAAAGTGTTAGTGGACATGATTTGGGAACTTCACTCACCAAGTGAGTATGAACTATAATATCTTCGAATAATGTGGTTTTGTTATATATTTTGGTAAATGTAATCTGACAATATCGTGATGCACTCTTCTTTTATGTTATTTTATGACTTTATCTTACCTCTTGATATGTGCTGTTTGTATTATGATCTTCAGTCTCGCTGATTCATTTGAAGATCTAGTCTACCCTCAAGGAGAGCCAGATGCTGTAGTAGTTAGGAAGCAAGATATTGAGCTTTTGAAGCCAAGGCGTTTCATCAACGATACAATCATTGATATTTATATCAAGTAAGTTACTACCTTTCCATATTAACTTAACACTAGAAGGAAATTAAAACTGTATCTGTAGAGCAGAGGATGCCTACAAGCCAAAAGCAAGGCTTGTCATACTATATTTTCTTTCATTTATATTTACCTTCTCCATGCATAAGCAAGTTCGAAGCAGCTTGTAAAGTTGGGTTTGATACTTGCAGGTACCTTAAGAATCGAATTCCACCGAAGGAACGAGGCAGATTCCACTTTTTCAATTGTTTCTTTTTCCGTAAGCTGGCTAACTTAGACAAAGGTACACCTAGCACGGTTGGAGGAAGGGAAGCATACCAACGTGTGCAGAAGTGGACTAAGAATGTGGATCTTTTTGAAAAAGATTATATATTTATTCCTATAAACTGCAGGTAAAAGCATATTTCACACATAACTATTTTTTCCTACCGCTGATAAGATGACTTATACTTGCATTTGATTGCAGTTTTCACTGGAGTCTGATTATCATCTGTCATCCCGGTGAATTGGTTCCTTCTCATGGTAAGATTAACTTGCTATGTTATTTTCTTATGCTCATTGACTCAGTTTTACAGCTTACAAATAAATTTCCACTCTTCTGATGATGAAGTCGAAAACCCACAAAGGGTTCCCTGCATCTTGCATCTGGACTCAATTAAAGGAAGCCATAAAGGTGGTCTTATAAACATTTTTCCGAGGTATGCTCTAACACGTTTCATTAAAGTTCACTGCCATTGCATTTACTCGTTCTTGACATTTGGGTTTCAGGAGACCATTTTAAGTCGTGATACTTTTAAATATAGTCTCGAGAGTTATTGTTAGTTAATACAGTGTTGGATGCACGGAGGCTTGATCCAATTTTTTTGTTTGAGATCAAAGCTGACTAAGGGGTGTTTGGGTTTACAGTTGATGATTGGTTATATTTATGGGAAGTCTTTATTAATTTTCTACCCATTTACATCTTTTTATTATTCCGTTTTGTCACTTTTCCTTATCATGCCTAGTCAAATACATGGATTTTATTATAACCATTTAAATGTCCATCATGTGGTCATAGTTACCTACGTGAAGAGTGGAAAGCTAGGCATGGAAACACAACAATTGATTCCTCAAGAGCTCCAAATATGCAGTCTATCTCACTTGAGGTATTGCTTCCTAACAAGGATTAAATTATCTTGATCTCAGATAGAAAGCACATGTCAACACTAATTTAGTTCTCTCATGATTTTGTAAACCTCTGGTTCTAGATTATTTTCGTTTACATAGTACTCCTGCATGTATGCTTGATAGGTAAGAATAATTCGGTAGACTTGTTTGTTGTGTAGCATATCAAATCAGTTTTGGTTGGTAGGCTATCTTTGAGAAACATGTTACTATTCTAGTGGAGTCAACTGATATTACCATTGTGGACTTTGTGAATTTCTTTAGTGGCTTTTCTGATGCTATTGCTTCATTTGACAAATTCAGCTCCCGCAGCAAGAGAATTCATTTGACTGTGGCCTCTTTTTACTCCACTATCTGGATCTTTTTGTGGCTCAAGCTCCTGCTAAATTTAACCCATCCCTTATTACAAGATCGGCAAATTTTGTAAGTATTCTTGTTTCCATCTTTTGGATATGATGAAGTTGCATCTGACATACTGAATTTACTATTCCTTAGTAAGCAGCTCGCTGTTAGTATGCTCTGGCAATTATTTTACCTGTTTCACAAATAATATATAGAAAATTGATACAAATTATTAGAATCTTATTTACGTTCAGGAGTCTCTTATTGAGTTTGTAGTGTAGGTGCTTTTACTTGTGTTAAGAAATTAAGTTGTGCGAAGATCTTCATTTTTCTTATGATATGAAAGCACTCCATCGAGAAACAGTGATTTGAATGAGTTGGTTTAACTTATTTTCTGCTTCTTTTCAGCTAACTAGTAATTGGTTTCCTGCAAAGGAAGCTTCACTTAAGCGTAGATACATCTTAGAATTGCTTTACAATCTCCACAAAGGTCATGATCCAAGTATTCTGCCAGCTAATTCCAAAAGCGAACCTCCTCATTGTGGAGTTTCCAACAAGAATGATCAAGAAACTGAAAGTGAGAATGTGATTGAGAGCTGTAACTGGAGAAACCCATTTGATGGTTCCTCATCCACCGTTACAGACATTCCGCAAACAAAGACTTGCTCGCCAGATCTGATTCTTAGCAAAGAAAACTTTTACACAGGAGGTTATGACCCTCAGTCTTCTAAGCTCCGAAAGGTCTTTATGTCGCCTATTGTGGTAAAGTTGCCTTTTCTATATCTTCAGTTTTGACTCTACTGCTAAGTATCTTATGTTGATAACGATTCTATACACTTTCTTCTCAAACCAGGAAGAAGTGCAAGAAAGTGGTGAGAAAAAACTCCATTTGGCAATGGACATACAAGAATCTACTGATCACGAGATAGAGACGTTGCGAAAAGAGGAATGCATGCTTTATATTGAGGACAGTGATGATGAAGAAGCTGTTTCAGTAGAATACGTCTCTGATTCTCAAGATTCATATGAAGTTGAGATGAAAGGAGAAGATGATGATGACGATGAGCTTATAGTTACTGGAGAATCTGCGGGGATTCATAGAAGCGGAGAAATCAAGTCTGATTCAGCATCGATCGAAAAAGGAGTGAACAAGAGTAGAGATTCAACTGCTGCTTCTTGTTATAATGACCTTCTTGTGTTGTCTGATGATGAGAGAAGCTCAGAAGACAAAGAAAACTATTTAATCACTAGTTCAAATGTGATGGCCAAGAAGCCAAAAACTTGATATTTTAATGAAGATGAATATCGCCAATCTAATGCGATTATTATTTTCCTGTTCTCTGATCTCTTAGCCTCATTATGAATTACTCAAACTAACCATAAAAATCATTTTGTAATACCCCTAATTTTCTTTTTGCAATTAATCTATATATACTGCAACTAGTTTACATCGATATGTGGAAATTCATATTCATTAGTGCTCTTGTCTCTTATATGACAAGTATCAAAGCTTTGTTTTTCAACAGCAAAAAAAAAACAAAAAATCTGCTGTTATTATCCAAGTGGGAGGATGAAAACAGAGAGCTCACACAATCCTTTAATACAAAAAGAAACAGATGGCGTCCATTCACTGAAGCTGTACTTGTGATCACATTCACACATCGTCGTCTCTACTCCGATGCTCCAGGAGCAATTGTTCCAACTCTTCCTTGCGTCGGGCTATCTCCTGCAATAAGGGTCAATGATTTAGAAACCATTTGAGTGATGATGATAATGATGCAAATAGACTATCAATTCTTGCCTCAAGATCCTTGACGGCTTGTTCTCTTGAAACTTCCTTCTGCTGTCGAGCACGCTTCAGAAAGCCGATGCAGAGAACTCCCTGAAGTTCACACAAAGATCAAGATTGACAGTGAAAACATAAACGGGAACTCAGATATTGGTAAGAAAAGGGAAGTTGTTGCAAACATAGGCAGATAAAGAAAATGATTGCCCAAGAAGCTCATTTTTAAAGTTGGAAATAACCCTACAGATTCTCTATCCACCACATCAAGCACATATTGTTTAGAGTTAAGAGTTATCCAAGTGATCCTAAAGGTTTGGGGCCAAAGTGCCAACATGGGTTTTTACACGAAAACCCATAAAAGGAGCTGGTACCCTTCATATAAAAATGCTAGACTCTTCACTTAAGTTCAAAAGAAACAATAAGATACACAATCCAAGAATCATTTTCACGGGAAATGCAATCTGATAGATGCAACCACAATATCTACCACAAGGCACAAACTAATACGAAAAGATTCAACAATAAGGCAAGGACAGAGAAGGAATAAGCAGATGTGATATAATAGGATGAATGGCGTTATCGTACTGAAATGACATAGATAACACCACAAGCAAGAAGCAAGTAGCTTGCGATGTTCTGTAAAAGCAGGAAATCCTTCTTTTGAGCCATATAGTCAGGGAAAGCTCTTGTCATCACAGCAACACTGAAATGAACAAAGTAAACAGATATAAACATAAAATCGTATAGAAACCAAGAAATGATCTCACTCTTGAGTCTTGACATCACAGCATCACCGAAATGAGCTGAAGCAGCACTCAATAAACACATAATAAAAGAACCACACGATTTTCATTCTAACACAAGAGGTACAAAAAGGCGGTTACAAAGGAGTATATATCTAACTTACAAAATCTGAAGCATTCCTCTACCAGCCCAGAATTCAAGAACCTTTGTAAAAAGATTTGCAAAATTAGAAACAACAATTCATGTTAGAAAAAAAAAGAAGGAAAGAGATGAGAAAAGATATGAACCTTGGAAAATTTGAGAATGAAACCCCATTCGGTCTCAACGAGAACAACAAAACAAGCAATCACCACAGCATAACACCGGAATATTCCATCGAAGATCTGTTCAGAGGAAAAAGATAAAAGCTTTAGACAAAAGCTCAAATCTACAAGTAATCTAATGCCTGCGCAGAGCGAGAGAGTGAGAGAGATTACATCGTGGCTGTCTCGGAAGGAGCGAACGGCAGCGAGAACATTAACGACAACACAGAGAATGGCGATGAGAGAGGTAACGACGCTGAAGCATCTGCAAACAACAAGGAAAGGATCTGCTCTGTTTGCGAGCTTCAATTTCGTGGATCCGGAAGAAGGTCCGGCGGAGGTTTCTTCGATTTCCTCAGGCCTATCCATCTGAAACCGATTTCCCGGTAAAAATCGGAAAGGAGAAGCTTTGTTGGTTAGGATTCAGAAGTGGTTAGTGGGGGAAAGCTGGATTCTTTCACCGGACGATCAAGCCTTCTCTTTTATTCTTCTTCTTTCTTCTTTCGGAATATATGTAACGATGCTCTGCTTACTATTTTTATATATCAAATCTCATTGTTGTACAAACAAACAAATTCATCATTGTTGATGTGTTGTAATGTTAGAAGATATTTAATATTTTTCTAGATATTTTTGCAGTATTTATATTCTTATTACTACTCCGTAGTAGATTTTATCGAAATGCATTATGTGGAACCACATCACACAGCTCTCTCTCTAAATAATTCAGAGGCTCCACATAATGATTTTTGATCAAATCTACTACTAATAAGAAATTAGAGTTAATGAAGTTTTCTTCTAAAACTAACAGAGTCGATGGGAGCCACTTGGGAGAGTTGTTACACTCCAGTCTACTCACATGTTCACTGATTCGAATTTCGACCTAGCTTCCTTCCTCTTAGTGAGTTAAGAAATATATGGCCAAAGAGTTTAGAAAATTATAATCCAATAGAGCCAATAAAAGTTCAAAATTTAGGTGTGGGCCGTGTGGCCTGTCTCTTCTATATAGGACTAGCTCTAGCTCTAGTTCTAGTTCTAAAACCAAAACTCAAGACCACGACGAACACTTTTTTAGCCGGTAACACACTAAAAAATGTTCACGCACATTGACAATCTCCAAAAAAAACTCGTATTCACTAGAGATTGAGCCCGAAATCTGATGTAAATACGCTGAAATTTGAATCAAAAACTGGACCAAATAAATTACACAGGATAAATAAATTCCAAATTGAAGGACAGTGAAGTGAAAACAAAACAAAAAATCATTTGATTCAACTCTTGACTAAACATGATGTACTCTATTTTAACACACACACACACACACACACAAAACACTAGCAACTAAAATGCAAAGAGAAATCCTGATCATATTTATATGCGAGGAATGAGAGAAACGTTTGGTCTTATCCTGAAAAAATCAGACAACCTCGCATACCAAAAATAAAATAAACGTTGCGGTTTGGTTGGCTAATAAACATAACCACATAACACAGTCGAGAGTCACAAATTCCGTTTGACAATCAAAAGCCCATCATCATCATCGTCCACACAACACAAATTATCATATTCCATTTCTTCCCCAAACATCACCACACGCTCTCTCTCCGGCGATGCCTTCCTTATCCACGCCGCCGTCCCAAAATCTCGCCTTTTCCCCCGCAGCCTCTGCCACTTCATCCAGGCTCACTCCCTCAAAAAGACCTTTTTACCCTCATCGTCTCCCCGATCCCACCTCTCTCTGTCGCTGCTCCTCCTCTTCCTCCGGCAGCAATTCGTCCTCCGATGATAACCCTAGATGGGACTCCGCGATTCAGGATGTCCTCAAGAACGCCATCAAAAGCTTCGATTCTGTCTTGAGCTGGTACACGACGACTCTGGACAACGATGCTGGAGAGCAAGGATCGGAGAATGTCGAGAAGATTGATGATGATTGGGATTGGGAACGATGGAAGAAGCATTTCGAACAAGTCGATGACCAAGACCGTCTTCTCTCCGTCTTAAAGGTTCCTCTTGATGATTGTATCTAGCTTCTCTGCGAATTCTATACTTTGGAAAAAATGTTTCTAATGCGGGGATTTTGTATTTGGGGTGTACAGTCGCAATTGAATCGAGCCATTAAACGAGAAGACTATGAAGATGCTGCGAGGCTTAAGGTGGCAATCGCAGCTACTGCTACAAATGATGCTGTTGGCAAAGTCATGTCCACTTTTTATGTAATAACTCTTCCATGTCATATGTGGTTATAGCTTCTAACTAACAGCACTCTTGGGGATACTTACATTTGATTCTGAAAGATTCCATTTTTGCATTTGTGATAGAGAGCTGTTCTAGAAGAGCGTTACAAGGATGCAGTATACTTGCGAGACAAAGCTGGTGCTGGGTTGGTGAGCTCATTATTTGTTTCTTTTATAACTGTGGTTTAACTTCTTATAGGTGTTACATCGTTTTCTCTATATATGGATTGCAGGTAGGGTGGTGGTCAGGTATTTCGGAAGATGTCAAAGATCCTTTTGGTCTTATTGTTCAAATTACTGCTGAGCATGGAAGATATGTGGCAAGAAGTTATAATCCTCGGTACTTCTATCTTCTTTGCTCATCAATTTATCTGTGGCTGTGTGGGGTTTGTGTATCAAAACGCCAAATTTCTCGAGGCCATTTGTTGTTTTGAAGGATTGTGTTATATGACAACCCTTTCTCTCTCAGGCAACTTAGTACATCTGCTGCTGGTGCTCCTCTTTTTGAAATCTTTCTGACACTTGATGGAAAAGGGAACTACAAAAAGCAGGTTTTTCTTCCTCCTTTATCCTACGTAGGTAGTGTCCAATTTGAGTGATTGGGGTATTCATTGGAGAATTATGTTCCGGTTTATTCGATGAACTTGGGGGTTTGCTTCATTTGGTTCTTTATAGGAAGCTGACCTTATTGAGTAGATAGCAAAGTGTGATTTTTCTACGTTATCTCAAGACGAATGTGTCTAGAATATTTAGTTGGAGAATATATTTCGATGTTAAATTGAGATGTGTGTTTCTTCAGGCTGTATACTTAAAATGGAAGGAGATTTTTCCAGACGTACCAACTATGCCCTCCAGAACTTTGACTTCTGGTAGGTTTTTGACTTCACCTGGAAGGAAGGAAGATACGGGTAATCTTGCTGTTGAGAGTAGTGAAGATGAAGAGAGTGATAACTCAGATGATGATTCTGATCTCCTTGAAGAATCTTCTGGTTTCCAGAGTTTCCTGCGAGATATGATTCCTGGGGTCAAGGTTAAGGTTATGAAAGTAACTGCGCCTGGAAGGGTGGACAAGGATTTCATCTCAAAAGTTATTGAGCAGATAGCTGATGAAGAAGATGAAGAGAACGATCTTGATATAGAAGATATAGATGTGGAAGATGAAACTAAGGCTGAAATCGATGAAAAAAATGCTGACATTGAATTGGAATCTGTGACGGATGAAATCATTGACAACAACGGAGGAAGAGAAATCGCAGTGAAATTTGTGATAGGCGATATTGTTGATCGGCTTTCTGGAAACCAACCTCTTAAAGAGTCACTTCGATCCCCTGCCAATCTGGAATCTGTGGAGAATTCTTCGTTTTATCTTCGATTAGAGAAAGATTTAAACGTAAAAGAGTCTAAGGGTGTAGAAAGTACACTAGTTGATGGAAAAGGTAGCCGCCAAAGTAGACGCAGGATTGATAACATTATGGTTGATTTGGCCAAATCAATTGAGAAAGAGAAGAAGATTTCTGTCAAGGTTTGTTTTGCTGTGTTTATTTTCTTCTTGTTTTACTGCAAAAAGAGATTCGTAGCTTAATCTAGAAATTCACGTTGCAGATGCTTAAGGATGTTGGGGAGCTATTAAGCCTCACTCTCAGCCAGGCTCAAAACCGTCAACAGTTGTCGGGTTTGACGAAATTCCGTCGCATTGATGTGACACCATCACTAGATCCTCTAGACGGTGAGTGAGTAAATTGATTGAATGTGGGGTTGTTTTGTGTCTCTCTGAAGAACATAGAAATTGGCATTGATGGCTCCTTAGCTATTGTAATTTTATCAGTATTGCTTGCTCAGCTGTTAGAGGTTAATTTTTTGGATGTGACAAGTGAGTCTTTTCGATAAAATACTTTAAATTTTGTAACCCTGACCTGGAAATACCAATTTTTTCACATCAGCTTTAGTATGAATTGGATTTTAATTATCCTTGCCCTTCTGTATGCAGGACTTTATATTGGCGCACATGGGCTGTATACATCAGAAGTAATCCATTTAAAACGCAAGTTTGGCCAGTGGAAAGGTGGAAAGGAGTCTAAGAAGCCAACAGATATTGAATTTTATGAATATGTTGAAGCTGTGAAATTAACTGGAGATCCTTATGTGCCTGCTGGGAAGGTTAGCTTTATGTTTGTTCTAGTATGAGGTATTAAGACAAATATGAAAACTTGTAGTTTTTATGGTCAGTGTTAAGAACTTGCGTAATCAAAGGACTGTGTTACCAATCTGGTAAAAAAAAAACACGTTGTTACCTTTCTGACTACACAGGAAAAGAGTATTATCATGCAATAGTCACTTGGATGGATAAATGCACACTTGCTTATTTTCGATATCCTTCCTTTTTTAGTACTTCTTCCCTAATACTCTTTTATTGCAATATCATGATGTGTGCCTTACAACAGTCTTATCCATGACAGGTTGCATTTCGGGCAAAGATTGGTAGACGTTATGAGCTCCCACATAAAGGACTCATCCCCGAAGAATTTGGAGTGGTGTGCTTACCTTACAACACTAATTAAAATTTATCATTAAGCTCTGTTTTCTTATTGGAGTTCTAGTTTGTGTAGCTTCATAATAGAGTTATTCTTAAAAAATGCAGATTGCCAGATATAAAGGACAAGGTAGGCTTGCTGATCCTGGATTTCGTAATCCGAGATGGGTAGATGGCGAGCTTGTTATCCTCGATGGCAAGGTTCCTCTCTTCGTCTCTCACTAATGACTAAACTAAAACAAACTTGTCCATGATTCAAACATAAATGTTTTGTGTGATGTTGTTTGTTGAATTATGGTTTTGATATAGTATGTAAAAGGAGGACCGGTCGTTGGATTCGTCTATTGGGCACCTGAATATCACTTTGTGATGTTCTTCAACCGCCTGAGGCTTCAAGACTAGTTTTCTTGTATTCTGCTCTTCAATCGAGAAAGGGTTTTCTTCTGGCTGTAACCATTTTGTAAGTATACTCCTAGATACACAGTAGATAATGAAGTCGGTATTGAGAAAGGTATAACTGAAATGGTTTCATTATTTGCAGATTCATGGGATCGGTTAGCCTAAGATAAGATTACTTCAAGTTCAGATAGAGCTCCTCGGTCTCTCTTTTCTTCTGGAGCTTAGATAAAGGTACCTAAATTGCGGGGAAGATTTAACACGCCAGAGAGTCTTTGATCAGAAAGGAACCTTAGATTGTAAAGCTTGACAAGTTTATAGATATATATGTGTAAATTAATGTATGTTTCTCCAGAGATTGCTGTTATTTTGGATATAAACAGTTGTTATTATATTTCCCTTGTGTATTTCAGTCTATATGGAAGAAGAAGAGAAGAAATCTTTCTTGTTAATGTCTTTCTTACTACATGCAACAACTGAAAAATAGCTCAAGCAATGTGATCATGCCAATAGAGAAGCAAAGGAATCATTTATCTTCAAGTTTATCATTTCGTTACACTCAGAACATAAAGATTTAAAGCAGAAATGGGAACTTAGGAGGAGGCAGCGGCGGCAGCAGCTTGCGGTGGCGGTGGGGGTGGTCGGAGAGTGATCTCTACCTTGTCGTGAACACCTTGAAGCAAGAGTTCACCTTCAAATGCGACTATTTTGCGTTTCTTGGCGGCTCTCAGAGTACCAACCAATGCTTCAAAGATGTTGGCACATCGATCGTCATTGAACAAGACTCCAAATGTCACCTGAATTCAGAAGAACAAATCAGTCCTCATGATCTATTATCAATCAACCATACATTTCTTTAGATCTGAGCGAGAGAAAAGAGTAATTGTGACAATCTTGATTCTTGAAATTGAAATACTACAGATTCCAGATATAGGGAGATCCAACAAGATTTGAGGAGAGAGAGAGAGAAAAGAAGAGAAGAGAGACCTTGTAAGAGCCATCGGTCTGGAGAGAACCAAGACGATGGATCTCTTCTTCCAGTTTCTGAATCTCTTCTTCTACGTTCATTCTTTCTTCTTCTTCTTCCGTAGAGATTTCAGGTCTCAACAGAGCGTTATCAATGTATAAGATTGGATTTTGAAGAAGAGACTCTTTCTTTCTGATGATGAAGACAGCTCGATGACAGATCTTCCCAAATTCTTGTCCCTCCTAATCCGGTTGAAAAGGCGCACACTTAACCGGTTTTAAACCTTATCGTACCGATTTTTCTTCAACATTGAACTAACAACACACACGTCCGGTTTGAAACTTTAATAATGCTAGGACATCAGCCGGTTTACCACGATTTTACCATTCGATTTTTCTAATATTTTATTTTCTTTTTAGTTTATTCATACAAAACATAACAGATGAAATATCGAAAGGTTGCGTTTAAGTTAACAACGAATATTTAAAGACAGAACATAACTTCAGTTCCTCACTAAAATTGTAAAACTACAAAAAAATTCTTATAGTATATAGTTATATACATGATGAATATGTAAACTCATTTGGTTAATGAAAACACATGCTAATGTTAGAAAAAAAAAACTAATGTAATTAGGTAAATTAAAAATGTTTATTCGCTTGGACTCTAGGATCTTGGATCTTGGATATCAAGGTGAGATTATTCATTTGTTACCCATAACAAGGTAAAAGTGAAAATAAAATTTATTTGAATTTAATTTTTAAGCTGTGATTAAAGTTCACTTTCAGTCGAACCCGTTTGGGATTAATTAAAGCAATTTTTATTTTTATTTAAAAAAAAAAGAAAGTTCACTTTCTTCTTCACGTTTTAAAACTCCTCTACAAGTAAAAAAAGTATTTTAGCGGCGACACAAATAAAAGGGATCCATTGTCTCTCTCTCGATAGATAGAGTTAAGCACGAAAAATCAAGTAATTGACCTTCTCTTCTCTTCTCTTCTCTTCTCCACGAACTCAATTTGCCAAAACCCTAGCCCTTTTCATTGATTCAAATCCGATCCATCGATGACTATTGAAGAAGTTTACGGCGAGACTCCTCCGTCTACGCCTCCTTCTTCTACGCCACCTCCGACTTCTTCCTCCACCGCCGCCACCACCAACGCCGCACCGTTGGGATCCTCCGTGATTCCGATTGTAAATAAGCTACAGGACATATTCGCTCAGCTCGGAAGCCAGTCTTCGATCGCGCTTCCTCAGGTAGCTGTTGTTGGAAGCCAGAGCAGTGGCAAGTCTAGCGTCCTTGAAGCACTCGTCGGCCGTGACTTTCTCCCTCGTGGGAATGATATCTGCACGCGTCGTCCTCTCGTTCTCCAGCTCGTCCAGACTAAAAGCCGCTCTAATGGCGGATCCGATGATGAGTGGGGGGAGTTTCTTCACCTTCCTCCAGACACTCGTATCTATGATTTCTCTGAGATTCGTCGAGAAATTGAGGTTCTTCTTGCTTTATTTAATACCCTTTTGGTCAATCTGTCTTCCAAGTTTGTTCCCTTTCTAGTATCTTGGTTTGACGCATTCCCTTTGTTGCTATTAATGTATGAAATGCAACATCTTTGTAGGCTGAGACGAATAGATTAGCAGGAGAGAACAAAGGTGTAGCAGATAAACAGATTCGTCTTAAAATTTCTTCACCTAATGTATTGGATATCACGCTTGTGGATCTCCCTGGTATAACCAAGGTGCCAGTTGGTGACCAGCCAACCGACATTGAAGCACGTATAAGAACCATGATCTTGTCTTACATCAAGTCAGCTACTTGTTTGATATTGGCTGTTACCCCTGCAAATACCGATTTAGCAAACTCTGATGCCCTTCAAATTGCTAGCATTGTAGATCCTGATGGTAAGTTCTGCTAACAAGTCCTATGACAAGAAAAAAAATTCATTATTTAATGGCTTGTATTGGACATTACTCATCTTCGCCCTTTCATGTATCTATACTGTCTCCAGGTCACAGAACGATAGGTGTAATCACAAAGGTGCATATTCCCAGACCAGACATTTGGTTTATATCATTGTTGTTTAGCCGAAAAGATAGGCGTCCCTGTCTTTCATGTGTTTTACTATTTTTTTTTATCATGTTTTCAGTTGGATATTATGGACAGAGGTACTGATGCTCGAAAGCTCCTACTTGGAAATGTTGTTCCTCTTCGACTTGGATACGTGGGAGTTGTAAATCGTTGCCAGGAGGTAAACCCGTGGTTGCTCCAACTATTACTTTTTTTTTTAATTTGTTTTGCATAGTGTGGCTCTTCTTTTATGTGACTTGAGCTAACTTGCTTCTGTTCTGTGCTTATTTTTCGATGCTATGGTGATATTTTTTTTTTTCCTACTTTTTGTGGCGTCTGCATCTACAGTGTTATGATCTTTTTATTTTATAAACAGGATATTTTGCTAAACCGCACAGTCAAGGAAGCACTTGTCGCAGAGGAGAAATTCTTCCGTAGTCGTCCTGTATGATAGCATCATTTTGTTGATTCACTTTCTGATACTCTTGCTATTTTTCCTGATTAAAGCTGCTTTTTTTGGTACCTATACAGGCTTACCATGGTCTTACCGATCGTTTGGGTATCCCTCAGCTTGCAAAGAAGTTAAATCAGGTATTTTCTCTAGTTTTGAGAGTTCTTTTTTCCTTTATGTCTATCATAGTTCAGGAAGGCATAAGGGAGACGCTTTCTCTATGTTGAAATATCTAATTGGGATGATACTGGAGTTTATTTGCATTATTCACTTTTAAGGTTATTTACATGGCTTGTGCAGATTCTACCCTAGCCTGAAAAAGGACCTTTGCAGATCTTTTTTTTTGGCCCTCACATGTATATCTTTTGTTGTTTTTTGACTAGTATATTTTCCTTTCTTACTTCTAATAGATGGCATGTCGTAGATTTCATACATGGCACTGGTACTTTTATATTAGAACATGTCTGATAGAAGATCGCGTTTCTGTTACATTCTTTTAGATCCTTGTTCAACATATCAAGGTCTTGCTTCCGGATTTGAAGTCGCGGATAAGTAATGCTTTGGTTGCTACAGCAAAGGAGCATCAGAGCTATGGTGAAATAACAGAATCAAGGGTATGTATTTTACTGCCCAATTTGCGACCTATTTATCTAATTCATTTTTCTGTTATTGGCTTTGGTACCCTACCATTTGTTCCATTTTATGGTGTGGTGTGTTCAGTCTTTTCATTTGAATACAATTTTGCTCGTCTACACTATTTGCTCATGTATGTGCTCAGGGTTCATGACATTCATAAAGCCTTTTTGTTTTTAGACTACAAAAAGAAATTTTTAAAGTCGTAGAATTAGCATTTGAAGGTGTTCTTATTTGTCGGGAAAGATTGTTGGCCAATGGGTACTTTTTCTTTTCTTTTCTTTTTTTTGACCCTCCTGCCAATGGGTACTTAACTTGTTTAAAGTATTTACATTTGAACAGACTTTCTTAAAAAAAAATTCTTTATGACTTGCTTCATCTCTATGAGTTGTTGTTTTTTTCTCAATCTTTAACTAGTCAAACTTATCCTATTCTGCGGGTCTTTACTGTCCTTGAAATTCTTAGGCTGGTCAAGGAGCTCTTCTCCTCAACTTTCTCTCTAAATACTGTGAAGGTAATTTCTGAAGCCGATATTTCAGTTGAGACCATGGATATTTTTATTATGTTTTTTAGGGTTCATAGTGAGTCTCATGGCTAACTTTTTTATAAACAGCATACTCTTCATTGCTGGACGGGAAAAGTGAAGAAATGTCTACGTCCGAGCTCTCTGGAGGAGCAAGAATTCATTATATTTTCCAGTCAATCTTTGTTAAGAGTTTGGAGGTTTGTTTGGACATCTTTAAACTTTTTTCCTTGAGCTTGAGCAGCTGTTATAATTTCCCGTTTCTTAACTAGCCATTAGCCAATGTTTTCCTGTACTTTTGTTGATACACTTATGATCTTCGATGTTTAACGTTCATTTCATTGACATTGATAGAGAACTTCTACACGTGTGAATGGCATTTTCTATAAACTTTTACTGCTTTGTTAAGCATTGGCTCTGCTATATTATCTTAGTTTAGCTAGTGACATTATCCACATGGAAGTAATGTAGTATATTTCTGACGTTGAGCTCTTTGGGGCATGGCGTTTTTCCTACTTAATGCTTTCTAGAGCTGACTTGTTCCCAGTTTGTAAAACGTTGAGTCCCTACAATGTTCAATTGTCATTTTGAGTATCTAAACTGTTATTACTGGATCGGTTCCTTGTCTGCTAGATAGTGATTTTTTTCCTTACTTACAATCTACATGAAGTGTATTCCTGTAAATTTAGACTGATTGACTTCCTTCACATTACCTCTTCAGGAGGTTGATCCATGCGAAGACTTGACAGATGATGATATTCGGACTGCAATTCAGAATGCAACTGGTCCAAGATCCGCATTATTTGTTCCAGATGTAGGTTTCTTAACATGTTTCAGCATGTATGGAAGTCATCCTGATTGTCAGGACTTTCAAGCATACATATGTTTCCTGACCTTTTCTACTTTCCAGGATATCTAATTACAGTCTCTTGATTTCATTCTATCATGCATAGGTTCCATTTGAAGTTCTTGTTAGGAGGCAGATATCTCGTTTGTTAGATCCTAGCCTTCAGTGTGCTAGGTTCATTTTTGATGAGCTAATAAAGGTGAGTGTTTTTTTTTTTGGTTTGTTGTTGATAAATGATAAGATTAATTTCATTATCTTCATGAATTTGAATTTCTCTACAGATTAGCCATAGATGTATGATGAATGAGTTACAACGATTCCCAGTCCTGCGAAAGCGCATGGATGAGGTTATCGGGGATTTCCTGCGAGAAGGTCTTGAACCCTCAGAAGCAATGATCGGGGATATCATTGATATGGAGGTCTGTATCATGAATTGAAAATCCTTACGATCATTGATTAGGAACCTTTTTTAATCTTGAGAAGTGATTCCTCGTTTTTGATTGAATAGTTTCTTTTAATTGTGAACTAAATTACTAGTACTGGTGATCATGGTTGCTTCAATGGTGGTGTTAATTTCTTGAATGTCGTTTGCAGATGGATTACATAAACACTTCTCATCCAAATTTTATTGGTGGAACCAAGGCCGTGGAAGTTGCAATGCAACAAGTGAAGTCTTCGAGGATTCCCCATCCTGTGGCACGACCAAAGGTATGAAGTACTCGGAGCAAATACATGAAAATTGGTTTTGTTTCTTATATGCTCTGCAGTGTTTCTTATACATTTAAGTTGATATAGCAGGACACCGTGGAGCCTGATAGAACATCTTCTTCCGCGAGTCAGGTGAAATCTAGATCTTTTCTCGGCAGGCAAGCTAATGGAATTGTTACTGATCAGGTATTGTCATTTGACATGTTATATAATTAATTCTGTATATCATCGTGCACTGTGGGTTAGCCCTAAAGACCCATGTGCAAAAAAGACATTTCCAAGTAAAAGAACGACTATTTGACACTTATCTCATGACTTGTTCCTAGGGAGTTGTATCTGCAGATGCTGAAAAAGCTGCACCAGCTGGTAATATTCTCATCGCTGTCATTTCCGGCCATCCATTTCGTGTTTTGGAAGATTTTTGGCTGTGTGATGACTCTCTTGTTATGTCTCAGAGACTGCTTAAACACATATCTTGTCTCGATTTGCTAATAGCTTATAATTCTGGGTAGATTTTAATTGTGGTTTTACTGATTCATGATAGCAAATGCGAGTGATACAAGATGGGGTATCCCTTCAATTTTCCGAGGGGGTGATACTCGAGCAGTTACTAAAGATAGCTTATTAAACAAACCATTCAGTGAAGCTGTTGAGGATATGTCTCACAACTTATCGATGATCTATCTAAAGGAGGTATGTCTCCTGTACTGTCTTAGATGATTCATATTGCCAATACATGCTTACCTATTTGACTCATACTGTTTGCTTTACTTTTCTGAAGCCCCCAGCTGTCTTGAGGCCATCCGAAACCCATTCAGAACAGGAAGCAGTTGAGATTCAGATAACAAAGCTGTTACTAAAATCATACTATGACATTGTAAGGAAGAATATTGAGGACTCGGTACCAAAAGCAATCATGCATTTCCTGGCAAGTACCCTATCTCTTCCCCAAGTTTCTTGCAGTATCTCAAATTCGTACAATATATCAGCACCTTGATATCTGATTCTTTTTTTAATTGTCTCTTTGAAAGAGTTAAAATGATAAGCTGGTTGTCCATCTTGTGCGAAATAACCTTGTTGCAATCATAAAGTAAACGAAATCTGAAGATGCTGATACCATTTCTTTATAATGCTTCAGGTAAACCACACGAAACGTGAGCTGCATAACGTTTTTATCAAGAAGCTTTACAGGTGATGCTTGCGCTTTTTTTATTCCTCACATCTGTGTTTGGATTAGTAATCTCTTATAACTGACTGGTAGTTTAATCTGGTGCAGGGAGAACTTGTTTGAAGAAATGTTGCAAGAGCCAGATGAGATAGCAGTTAAGAGGAAACGAACGCAGGAGACTCTTCACGTTCTTCAGCAAGCTTACAGGGTATGTTCTCTGACAAACCCAACTCTGTGCATACAACCATATGTTTGATGTTTGATGTTTGATGCTCATATAACCATATGGTTTTTTGTGGGTTAAACAGACACTAGATGAGTTGCCACTGGAAGCAGATGCGGTTTCAGCAGGAATGTCAAAACATCAGGAGTTACTGACATCTTCTAAGTACTCCACCAGCAGCTCATACTCTGCTTCTCCGAGTACAACAAGAAGATCAAGAAGAGGAGGAGATCAACATCAAAATGGATACGGATTCTAACATGATCCAAATATCTCGAATATCTCTCGACTGTGATAACGCATTTCATTCATTTAATGGCTCTTTCAGGTTTTGGTATTAAATTATGTGTTGGTCAAATGAAGAAGTTATATAGGAAACCGGTACACAGTGTGGGTTTTGGTCCTTTTGGACTCTGCATTGGTTGACTGATAAGGGAGTGAAAGGTGATATAGTGTTTCCAGTTTGTTTCAAATGCTCCCCCTGCAACAATAACGGGAAGCAAACTCTTTTCACTCTTATTTTTTTGGGAATGGTTTAATCAATAAGTTATATTACATGATCGGTCCACACGACCTTATAAATTCTGTAGTCGTCTCTTTATTTTTTAAGCAACGAGACCTGGAACAGTCATTCCCCTACTTGACGATGTGGTTAAGAGTTTAATATGGCATATGATTTAACTTTGTTTGGATCAGCGTATTCATAAAATTCGACCCCACTTTAGTCCTTTCTGTATTAAATTCGGACCAAAATCCGATTTGTTGTCTTGTCCCTATCACTGGCTAAGAGCCAAAGACACGATAATGCTTACTCTTCGGTTCAGTAGTGGACACGTCATTCTCCATTTTTTTCTTGTTTGGATAAATTGCATATCCACGTATTGAGCACCTTTACTTCACACGAATGTTTGTAATTTTCAACATTTCCATCATAACACATTTTCATTTTCTCTGTCTACAACTAATCAGAAATCAGAATAAATTCTCTTATTAATTCATGATCTGCAGAAATATGTGATACACATAAAAGATAACCCTAAGCCTAATAGTAGTCACATGAAAAGAAATGCTTGTCACATGAAATTACAACAATTATTATTATTATTTTTCTTCTTAACTAACAACAATTAGTACATAAACCTCATAACCATAATGAATTAATAGACATAAGAGTGATTTTTAATTTCTTAAAACTTAATCAATGCATATAATGGTCGGGTCGCAGCAACATTCATCCACCAAGCAGCAACAACAGAGAGCCGCTAATCTGCAAAACAAAACACATATTACTATCAACAAATATTGTTTATAAATTCCAAAAGATTTCTAAAGTGCAAATTTATCTTCTTCTTTTTTTCCGCAAAGTTCATCAGTTAACTCATATTAGAAACAAACTAATATTATGAAACATAAAAACAGAGCACTTACAGTCCTTCAAGAAAACCAACTTTTCGTTGTGGTGGTGGAGGCGGCGGTGGCGGTGGTGGAGGGTAATACTGTGGCGGTACTCCCACAGGCGGTGGCGGACCTTGCGGGTAATTTCCCGGTGCCGGGTAAGGATATGCATACTTCGGATCGCTCATATTTTGGCCAGAGAATTTAAGCAAAAAAAAAGAATCAACACTAAAGTTTTTGAATAGAAAATCTTATATATTTTGGAAGGGAAATAATAGTAGAGAGAGAGAGAACACGGATTTGCAATCGTTAGCGCAAGTGTTGTCCTTGTCGACGCGTATTTATATTTGCCAAAGAACACAGCTTCAAGATAATTCTTCAATTAAAATAAAAATGTCTATTTCGGAAAGAATTTGACAATTTGTGGAGCTTTTGAGAATAATCTTGAAAGTACATTGAAAAAACAATACACGTAGAAGTGAAATAAAAAGTAAAGGAATCTGCTTCGGTAGAAGATTCGAGAAAGGAGAGGAAGCATCGGTGGTGATGCAAAGTGGTTTGCTTTTGGTTTTGGAGTTTCTTTTTTTTTTTTTTTTTTTTTTTTTTTTTTTTTTTTCTCTTCTTTCCAAAGTTTTGTCATTCGCCAAGATTCCTTAAAACTTGTTCACACATCATAATTATGAACCAATAGGTTATAAATAATAATCCAAGTTATTCAAATATTCTCACCAATAATTTTTAAAAATGTTATATAATTGGCCTTAATTAATTAATATAGGACACATCAATCTTCATGCCACAATAAAATAAAAAACGAAAAAAATCAATTTTTCATGAAACGGATAGAGAAAGGGTAATTATCAGGAATTTAATTGAGGACGGTTGTTATGAAGATCCTTCACAATTATCTTTGATCTCGAGATTTACCAATATTTCATTTTCGGATAAGTTTTTTTTTTTTTTTTTACTTGGTTATCACTTCTCATATGCATTTACAATTACATAAGAGAGAATAGTTAAAACTCTATATTATTTTAATAAGATTTTATAAGATGAAGTTTGGGTGTTGCATGCAGCTTTCTGCGTTGGTCCCAAGTCCACGACAATAGAGAGTTTCTGCACTTCACGATATCGTCATCGTCGCAAGTTCTTTATCTTATCATAGCATTGGCACAAGTTAGCCACCGTCTTAGCGCAAGTTAGCCACGTTGTCCTACGTGTCATGAACTGATTGGTCAAATTTGGATATATTTGTTTCCGTCGGTTATATATGGATAAAATATTTGGTAGGAAACAACCGAAATATCTGTTTCAGCCTTCCTTGGTCCCAAAGAAATACGCACACCTACTCCCTTCATTCTTTATCCTCTACACTTATATTATTAATACACATCTTATGGAATCTCTCCAATTTGCACTCAAAACCTCCCAATTTCTTCGAATCAACAGGATTTAGATCTATCAATGGCCTCATCAGCTGCGATGTTCATGCTACCTTATCCTCTGATTCAGCAGATAACAACAAACAATACTCTGCAGACTGCAGCCACACCGATACCGTCACCCTCCATAGTTAAATGCCTTTTTCCGGCGAGAAACTCATCGGAAAGTTCTGCTCGTTCAAAGTTTAGTCTTTGGCTATTTGGCGATCCCGCTACGTACGACAAGAGGTTCCAAGAAGCTATTGAACTTAGTTGCTGGTGATGGAGATTTTCCGTTTTAAGCCCTTTTTCCTACTTTCTTCTCTCTTTTTTTGGTTTTAAATGAACATATTGTAATTTCTTCAATAATCTCACCCTCTGCTGTAATTTATATAACAGTGAATTCGATCAAAGATGTTCTGATTAGTTTTGATAACTCAGAAAGTTTATTAATTATATCAAACCAGAGTTACACTGTTATTAACACAATGACACAGCAAATGCAGAAGCACTACAAGAAGCAAGACAAGAGTTTACCAGAAACACAAAAAGCTTTTTTAGTTCTGATGGATTCCACTTGGCCATGTCAGATTCTTTACAGGCTCTAAAATAGCTTCAACCTCAGACAGAGTTTCTTGATCCATCCCCAGACTTTCAAGCTCTGTAACTGCTGCAACATTTTCTTCTACCTGGTTCAGAAACACACAAATTGTTTCATATTTAACTCCAATTTCCCACATAATTTGGGACTTGAGAGGGAAATACTAAGTTTGAATACCTGTGAGACAGAGCTCATCCCAACCAACACCGATGAAATCTCCTTGTTTGCTAAACTGTATTGCAGAGCTAACTTTGTGATCTTCTTACCCTTTGATTTGCAGTGAGTAACTGCGGCTTTGCATGCAGACTACATAAGGCAATAAAAGCAGCAACAGGTTATGACTTTCATATATGAGAACAATTTGTTAAGAAATCAGTATCTTCGTTTATTTATCACTGAATCAAATTATCAAACAGAGAACAAACCAAAACTAACTCAGGAGCATCCCCTACTCTTCCAAACATCAAGTCTACCAAATACAAGCCTCCATGTGAATCTGTTCAATGTGTCTACTAACTCATCAAAGACCAACTAACATGTTAATACCCATTGGGGACTCTCTGAACTGTCTCTAATCTTGCCTATGAAGACTTATCACAATGATAGTCTGAGTTAAGAAACAGAGGATTGTCAGTCTCACAAGTATAGCATCTAAGTCTATAGAATATAACCTGCCTATGCTAGAGAGAATGATGCATGCAATGGCGTTTTAACACTGGTATCTTATACGGTATGTTTCAATACAAGTGCTATAGAAATGTTAACAAGAATCACATTCTTATCTAAATGTCAAACCTTGAGCTCAGGGGAAGCAGGGTGCCATTCAGGAGGACCTTGTTCTGTAAGGAGACCCATTGCCAATGGGGAAGCACTTATCACACCCACACCTTTGCTCTTCAAGTAAGGTAGTAAATCCAGCAACGTCGAATCATTAACGCCGTAATGACAGTATGACAATATCACATCAACTGTCCCTGGAGGCACTCTATCAAGAACATAAGTGAAAATATCTAACGGAAGACCAGTGATACCAACGAACCGGGTCTTCCCCTCCTGTTTCAGTTTCTGAAGAGCAGGAATTGTTTCACTCACAATCTGGCAGCAATGAAAGAACACTTAGTAAAGATTGAGACACAAACAGTGAAAGTGATAAACCAAGAGAAAGAAAGTGGTAAACCTGATCAAGAGACCCGAACTCAATGTCATGGCAATGAAGAATGTCAACATAATCAAGCTGAAGCCTCTCCAAGCTCTCGTCGATGCTCTTTCTTACTCTCTCAGCACTGAAATCAAAACCTTCTTTGTATCTTCCACACTTAGTAGCCACAATGTAGTCACTTCTAGGGACTTGCAAAGCCTTTAGTCCCTTACCAAGCATTTTCTCAGACAGTGTTCCTCCATAATACCTTCACACACAATAAATGCCAAATAAATATATAAGAAACCTTCAAAAACATACATATCCACTGAGTTGAAAATTCCAAAAGAAATCTTGACTTTAGCGAATAATTAGTCTCAACAATCACAGAATCAGCAATTAGTATTGAAAGAATCAGTAATCTTTAGAAAAGATAAAAGAAGAAGAAGTGATTACGGGGAGGTGTCGAAGAAGTTGATACCGAGACGGAAAGCCTCGCGCGTGGTGGCGACGGCATCATCTTCGGCGACTGGACCGAAGACACTTCCGAGCGGAGAGGCACCGAAACCAACGGCGCTTACCTTAAGTCCAGTGTTACCCAAAGGTCGAAGCTCCATTTTCGTCATTGATGAAAGACGCGAGAAGACAACACTTGTTTTTGGATATTTACCCACATGGTGTTCAACACGTCTAAATTACGAAAACACCCTTCTCGGTTCAATTTTGGATACTTCAAGTTCAACCAATTCCTTTTTAACCAAAACCAAATTACTTAAATGCAAAACACACATAAGACCATCTTTATCAATGGGTTCTTAAAAAAATCTTAAGATGATTTTAGCATTTAATTGATTAAAATTAATTCTCAAATGCATTAAATCTAAGATGGATTCCTTAGCTAAGGAACAAAAAAAAAAAGTTAAGAGCCAAAATTTATAAATTTAATACTAAAAATTCTTAAGAACCAAAATTAAGAGACTATTGATATGGTGCTCTAAGATTGAAGTTTGCTCTATAGCTCGCAGATTCAATAATCTCTTTAATTTAAGTAAATGTTAATTTGCTAAAGTTGTTTACAATAGATGAAAAAACAAAACAAACCAGAGGAGTTCGAGTTGTCAGGATATAATTAGTGTTGTATTTATGGTGTTAGCAAAAAGGCAATTGCCTAAGCCACCAATTTTTTTTTTTTGATTTTTAGGCCACAAATTTTATTCTTTTAATGATTATTAGGCCACATTATTTTGTTAAGATAATCATCCTGTCCAATGTATTTGGGAGCTTTAAGGTGCATGTTGGAAGTAAAGCCAGATAAACATGATTTGATATTTGTACACATTGTGCTCAAGAGATGATCCAAAGTAAAACTCGTTGGACAATCTTACTTTGACCATAACATAAGCCGTTGTCTAAACCATGTGTTGTAATTCTCACGATCTCTCTATCTCGTGTTTGGTTTTTAGTTTTTTCTCTTTATTCTAGAGACAAAAACAAGAAACGATTTACTCTTTAATCTTCTACATTGATTAACTTGGATGATCCTTATTCCTCACACAACACACTTATACTACTTTCACCACTAAGACACTAATGATGACTTCTACTACTTAGATTCTTACACAAGACAAGTAGTCACCCTACACATACTGGAACTCTCATTCCTTGATTCACTCTTTTAGACTCTATGTTGGTATCTGCCTTAAGTACTCACTGAATCTGACAAGTCAGGCCTGGGAGACAGGGATCTCAGGGCTTAGGCCTTCAAAGTGGGAAGAAAATTATTGCAAGACGTTGTTAATTGGAGACATCATTGTAAGATTCTACGGGAAGCGGCTAACCTTCTACAATGAAGTGACACAGACCATGAAATGTTGAAGGCTTGTCAACCTTTCCTAAATATTCTATAGGAAATTCTTTCACTTTTTTAACATCGATATGAAAAATAATTTTATAGCATGAAATTCTAAGCTAATAAAATAGGTAAATTAAATATATATATATATATATATAATTAAATGTAAGAAATCATAAAAATCTCATTTAATCTACCGTACTATAAAAACATCATTAATTATAACCAATTCAACTAATAAAAAAATATATGATTAAATATAATTGGTTGAAAAGTATTAAATACATTTATTATTTGCATAAAAAGTTGAAAACAACACTTATTTTGGAAAAAAAAAAAAATCTTTAAACTATATTTATATAGAAACAAAAGAAGTAATTAATTAAAATATCATGTAGAAAATGAGTCAGTTGTCACTTGTTTTGGATATTTTGTGCTCAACAAGCTGAAATTACGAGAACGCCCTTCTCAATCCAATTTGTTTTTTGAGGTCACTTTCTCCGTCCAACTTAAATATTTCATTTCGCACACTAATTCACTAATTTGCACTTTTTTATCGTTATTAAAATACTTGCCAAACTGCTTGAAACATTGGTGTCTACAAATTCCAGAAAACAATGAAGACGACATTATTTTAACTCAAATCATGTCATAAAAGAGGGTGATGATGATGAGGAACGATTACAAAACAAGGTTCTTCATTTGTAAAGCTGCTTGAATCTTCGACATGCCTCTAAGATGTTCTCTCTGTGACCAAAGGCACTGACACGGACGAACCCTTCACCACCTGGTCCAAACCCACTTCCTGGAGTTGTAACCACATGAGTCTTCTCCAGAATCTCAGCAAACACATCCCATGAGCTTTGGTTCGGGAAGTGAACCCATACGTAAGGCGCATTCTTTCCTCCATATACATCATACCCGAGAGATGTGAATGTGTCAATGATTATGTTTGTGTTTTCTTTATAGAATCCAATCACCTTGTACATTGCCTGCAATGTTTAAAAAGACAACAAAAGAATTCATTTTGCATGTATGATGAACTAGTGGTAAACTGGTTAGGTTTTGAGATCTCTATTTTGCTAAGCTAACCTCAAGTCCTTCAGGTGTAAGGCAAGCAAGAGCACCAGCTTGTGAGAGATTAGATGCACCATTGAAACAAGTGCAGATAATCCGATTGAAGTCTTTGGCAACAGGGAAACCGTCTGAATAGAGTAGCTGTTTCGGGATGACAGTCCAACCAAGTCGAACTCCAGTGAAACCAGCATATTTGCTGAACGAAGCTGTCTCCATAGCGACCTGTAAGCAGTTGTGCCCATGAAGAAAGTTGTTGAAAAATGAACCTTTTAACTTTAATAATCAATCACACTCTTACCTCCTCTGCTCCAGGGATTTCGAAGATGGATCGTGGGTTATCATCAGACATGTACATTGCATAGGCGGAATCATACACTATTATAGAACCGTTCTTCTTTGCAAACTCAACTAACTGCTTTAGTTGCTCTCTCGTGGCAGCAGCACCCGTAGGGTTATTTGGGGAACAGAAGAAAATTATATCTGTCCTGCCAACAGTGGACAAGTCGGGAAAGAAGCCATTCTCTGGAGTGCATCTCATGTACTCGATGTTTCCATACTTTTGCACATCAGTGTTAAATTGCCCAGTCTGACCCATAATAACACTGGAGTCGACATAAGCCTGTATAATCCAAAAACCGAGACAGCATAGTTCCAAGTTAAAATGAAGCAAAAGCAGAGAAGACTACAACTGCAATTTGGTTTCTGTCTGGCCAATTACCGGATATGAAGGATCCTGAACAGCAATTGTAACATTGGAACCAAACATAACCTGCAAAAAGTGGAATCAAGAAACAAATGTTCAGATTTCTTAATCTTGTATCAATTACGGATGAATAGTCAGCAATAAAACAAACCTGGAGACGTGAGATATCACATTTAGCTCCATCAGAAACAAAAACGTCATCATCCCCTATGCCAAGGCCACTGTAGAATGTTTTCGCAATAGCAGCTCTCAGTGGCTGTTCACATATGTGAAATCAAGGTTAGTTTGGATAAAAACTTAACAGATTAAGCTTAACAGGTAATGAAACGTGCACTGACCTTTGCACCTTGTTCAGCACCATAACCACTATATCCCTCTATTGTGGACAACTCATGAGCTTTCTGCCAAAGGAGAAATATAATTATTCTCAAAAAATTACATGCATGAGTACTATAGTAGTTCAAAAAGACAAAAAGAAAAACCTTTTTAAGTTTTCATTGTCGGATTATAAAAATAAAAAAATCTTTTAATCAAAATATCCGAAAACATAAAATGTTGAAAATGTCAAAATGAACCATTATGTATACTAGGAGTATGAGTAAAATAAGTTTAAAATATGCTTGAGCCCAGAGAGGGGCAAAGAGCACATGAAGCTAAGTTAAGAAAAGGAGGTACCTTTGCCATTGCAGAAGTGATCACTTCAGGAATTGGCTCAGTTGTGTCGCCTATTCCAAGACTTATAACTTGTGCATCTGGATATTTCAGTAAATGTGCAGACCTTCTTCTTGCAATCTGTTTGCATTTGCCAAAAATAGAAAAGAGAGGAGCATCATATAGAGAATCAATGAGGATATATTATCTTATTACACAGGTAATCAAGTGGGTATGACTTATTATATTTCAGATCACTACAAGCTTTCAAAAATATTAACTTAGTACTGACATTTTCTCTGTTAAGAGAGGGAGCAATGCTTTTGCTTGATGGATTATAAGCTATAATTGAATAAAGGCCACTCCTTTAGGCATTTCAAATCTTAAATAGTAGTAGCAAGACAGTAACAGTCAACAAACCTCAGGGAATAGGTATCCAGCCTGAAGTTTGGACATGTTTGAATTCCGTGAGACCTTCGTCTTATATTCTTGCATCAGAAAACAAAATCATGTCTTGTGAAAAACAGATAAACAGCTAAAAGACGATAAATCATTAACAAACTCTTAACTATCTTACTAATCATTACAGCAAAAACAACATGGAGTAAGAACATTACCGATCTTCTCTTGCGGCGTTGCAACGCATTTGCAAGTATTGACCCGTTTTGCCATGGGTAAGCAAGCATTTCGACTTCTGAAGCAAAAAATCAATCAATGATCAATAATGTTATCATTACAAGCAAATGCACTGTTCTCAGGCCAAACAACAGCATCCAACATCGACTTAAAACCAAAGGATTGAAATTCAAAAGATAAGCAATCATACGGTGGGAGAAAAAGATAACATACAATTAATTTCTAGAAATGAATTCCAATTTCATCTTCATCCTCTCTAGATTTTATAAGCAGCAAACAGAGAGTAAAGAAAACAAAAAGACGCACCTGAGATTGAAATTTGAAGGAGCTAAGAAAGTGGATGAGGAAGAAGAGATCATCGAAGAAACTAACTGATGGGTCGACGACATTTTTCCGCTTCGTACAGTGGTTTTTCAGACAAATTGCAGCCAAATGAGTCAAGAAACGTGTTTTGTTTGGGTTTTAATCATGTGAGAAAGAGTGAGACTGATAAAACTAGGGTTCTTCTTCGGTTTGGTCCGGCAGGAAATCAACCCGGTTTGTTCCGGTTCGGTTTACTAAGAAATTTTGGGAATTTTAATTCAGTTTATTTTTATTTTTTTTATCTGGCTGGGGCGACGATTTTTTTTTTTTTTTTGAATAACCGCGGGTCTCCCAAAGGCTTCCCAGGCCCAAGGACTAATCCCACGAGGCTGGCAATTCTCCTATATAAACCTGCCAGTGGCCGTGCCTCGAACCCTGGTGGCGGAAGTCACAGCTGTGACCCCTTTACCTGGGCGACGATTTTGCTTTGCGCTTGCTGGAAAACGACGAGGAATCGCACGATTCCGTGAAGCTACTTGATTATATCTGAGTCAATTCGATTTCGTGGTAAGTAATCTCCTCTTCGATCACAATTCTGGAGCAAGAGATTGGGTTCTCCAAAATCCCTTTTTGATTGTTGTCTTTTACGTTATTTTTGTTTGTTTTTCTTCGTCTTTTCGTTGATTTCGAGTCGAAAGAACGTAGCTTTGGTGGAAGTTGTATATTTGGGAGGCAATGATTTTGATAGCTTTATGATTCCCGAATGAATTTAGTTGTCGAATTAAGTTTATGCAAGCTTTATTAGATAATTCTATCAAGTTATCGGTTCATCATTGTTTGATCAACCCAGATTGATTTGATCACTTGCCTTGATTTGGAGATTTGAGGCCTATACTTTTTCTTTTACCTTGGAGTAGATGGATCTGGAAACTGAAAATCGAATAGCTTCGATTCTTTTAAGAGAAGCAGCAGAATTGAGGAGACAAGCTGAGAAAGAAGGCGTCAGAGCATATCTTGAGAAGCCTAATGTAAGGCATCGACCTAACTCACGATTTCTCACGGCTACTGTTCTTGGTGTTCAGCAAGGTATAATCTTTATTCCTAGATCTTGCTTCTATCGAACAAAAGTCTAGTTTTTAGGCTTGATCCAACATCGTTTCTCGTTTATGATGTTTAACTTGCATCTTTAGCTTTGTATTCTGATATTCAAACGTGTTTTGAGATTTCAATTGAACGTTATGGTTCAAATTTGTTTACTTTATCTCTTATTTATTTCTTCTATACGCCATTTCAGCAAACAAAGCTGTGGAAACCAATGAGATGTGGAGTCTTCGGAGTAAAGAGATTGAGCTTGATGAAAGGCTCAAAAGAAAATCAAGAGAAGAGACCAGCAGTTGCCAAAGTGAGCAGAACAATAGGAGGGATTTTCTTAAGAGATGTACTTCAGTTGATGAGAATGTTACTACTAGTTTATCATCATCATCAAGCCAGAGCAGAAACAAAAGATGGCAATCAGAAGATGATGATCAAGGCTTAGGAGATGTTGAGGTTAAGACTTTTCTCCAATCAAGGTATTTCCATTATACTCAGATCAATGCTGCCTGATTATTTCCTTTACACTATACTAATGAAACGAATTGGGAATCGGTTCTTGTTGATAAAATCTTGTGATTCTGGTCTATGATAGGGTCAAGCGTGGCAGAGGCTCTGTTGGTGCTAGGATGGATGAACCATTACCTTGTCTTCCTCTGACGGAACTGTCAAGAACTTCTGATACAGGAGATCGGAAGCTAGTGCTTCAGCCAGAGCGATCACCTTTATTGAGACATGGGACAGATTCTTCTTCTTCCGAGGAGGATGTTCACAAACGTGCTCATAGAAAGAGAAAGGAGCATAAGAAGAAACTTAGTAAGAAACACAAGTCAAAAGAGAAGAAAAGGGATAGGAAGAAGAGAAAATATTGTAGGGACTAAATCTTTTTTTCCGGACAAAAAATATTGCCTTTACACCGGCAGTGATGTTGTATCCATAAGATGATCATATTTCATTAATTCTAGTATTTTTAAAATGCTAATAATACATAGCAAAAGAGAGGTGTGCAGTAGGTTAGAATCGAGTATGGAGTCATCGTATATACGTAGAGACAATTCTCAGTGCGGCCTAAGAGGGTTCGGATTTGGTAAAGATCTTTGAAGCAAGGAGAGAGTGAAATCTCTAAGAGACTAATGATATATATAGAGAAAAACATCTTGAAACCATAGAAACGATGCTGTTCATGCCTATATTGATACACATTCGCCGGACAAGTGACAAAGTTTGAAAGTTGAAAACAAAGACTAAAGTTTTCGACATTCATAACCAGTTCAGTGGTCATGCACTGTGTTAGGAGTCTTCAAAATGGTGATCAGTTTCGTCAAAGATCTCCTCCTGCAACCAAAAGGCAAACAATAATAAATAGTCCGTGAAAAAAGAATCTTTGGTTTGATAAACTTATATAAGATTCCTTACCTGCAGAAGTTCTTCAATGACATCCTCCATTGTAATGATTCCGACTGCTTCTTCTTCCTCAGCAAGTTTAGGCAGCGGATTGCCATTCAATTGAAGGATGTCTGCATCATTGTCTTTTGACCACTTCTTGGTCTTTGACCCTCCTTTAAACGAATTTGCTCGATTCGGAAAACTCTTCCACTTTTGAAGCGATCTTTTTGTCCTTAACATTCTCTCCTGAGGAGTAGGAGTTCCCTCACTATCCATATCCAGTCGGGCTTCCTTAACACTCCCTATTAGAAACCAAAGAAAAGATTCTCAAAACTTGTAACTCAGCAAGACAATGTTTTGTCGATTAATGAAACAGTTTACCATTTTTAGAAGGTAATGGGTAGATTTTGTCGCACTGTCTCACAACAACAGCCATGTGGCTGAGTCCTTTCTGGAATTCGTTCAATATGTCATATAAAGGCAAGCTTTCTGGAACTCTAAAACAAAGCAAAAAATCAGCTTTTAAAGCACATTCAATGGGCTTAATTGCTTAGATTCGGAAATTTCACCTTGGAATCCTTCTTATTGTGACATTCTTGACAGGTATTTCTTCATCTGGGTTGATAGTCAATAAGTTCTTTACCTGAAGATAACAGATATGAATGGTTAGAAGTGGAAACAGACCACTAAAGAGGAAAATGACTTCACATAGAACCGAGTCAAATTGTGGAAGTAATGCATGAGACTGGGAGTTACCAGAACAAGGCCGATTATGTTAGTTGGCTGCTCATAGTATACTGGAACTCTGCTATGCCCTTTCTCAAGAATCAAGTTCATCAAGTCTCTATACCAAAGGAACAGAGAAATAAATAAATAAAGATTAGCATGAGTGGAATAAAGACTCTAGGCAAGTGTGTTTCTGATCAGATAGGTCTAAAAGGAATCACAACACAACCTATCTAATTTGGCATTGATATCAATCACAAAGATATCAGATATTGGTGTCATTGCATCTTTGACCATTTTCTCAGACAGTTCGAGAGCTCCTGCGATGATTGTCGTTTCATCATGAGTCAGCTCCCCACCTTTCCCAGCCTGAAAGAAACAAAATACTAAACAACATGACATAGATAGAAGGGATACTGAAACTTTTCAATCTTGAAGATGGGAGCAATGCATACCTCATTTCCATGAAAATCCACAAGTGTTTTCAGCTCAGCTCTTCGAAAAAGTGCAGCACGACGATGACCCAATAGAAAGTCCAGCAGCTGGATTATTCAAAAGAGCAAAAACGTATTATAACAACGAGCATGATGGGTGGGGCACTGAGTCCTGGGGAGATCGGTATAGTGTTTTTACCTTGCTAATTGGCCAAGCAACAGGTAAGCAGATAAAGACTAGGACACGGACAAACGGAGCCACTGTTGCACCAATCGCCAAACCATAGCGTGAACAAATTGACTGCGGTATAATCTGCAGTTGCAGTAAACCCAACCATCAATGTTAGTATCCTGATTTACATTCACATCTCAGATACAGGAAAGTGAGGGAAAATGTTCAGAGACTGTTTTCCTTATTGAATATTGCAGGAAAGGCTAATCTTACCTCACCAAAAAGAAGAATCAATGTAACTGAAATCAAAATGGCACCCCATGCCGTCACAAGGCCATCAAGAAAAATAGGAAGAGTCTGAAAAGATAAATCATTACTAACATCAAACAACATTCCCAAAACCTATAATCACAGAGGCTAATGTTAAGTTTTATATTTACCTCCATAGCAGCTGCGTTGCATATAAGTAAAGTGACAAGCAACAGATGCTGATTCTTCACCACTGGCAATATCTTTGCTGCAGAAAACAAAAACAACTCTGATCATCATTAACAGAGAGAGTCTAAAAAGACATGAATTAGACCAAAGCAGGCTGCTCACAACAACTGAATCATTGATGACATAACAGCTATTATGTCATCAAATTTGGAGGTTCTGGCTTAGAGTAGCAAAAACTGATAAAAGGGTAATCTAGTCTTGATTAGTAAAGTTAGAATAAGACTAAAATCTTCACCAGTATAAACTCACACGCAGCAATTGAATATTACAGAAACCAAACTCGACCTACTTTGAACAAATGCTTTAGAAAGTTAATCAAAACGGCCAATAGATGAACTAACTGATAACCAAATTCGAATATGAACATCACAAAACAAAAGACCCTCGCAACATCTAACCAGACACGTGTAGGCCAATCAAAAACTGTCAATTTAGTGAAAAAACAAAACTTTACTAAGGAAAATTGTCAAATGGTGAAATAACAAAACTTTAATAGGTGTAAGAGAATCGAATCAGCGAAAAAAGAGGGAACACAAAGATTTTACCAGCATATTTACGATGTTCGGGTGTACCCGATTTAGCGAGAACTTCAAGATCAACGAGACTCAGAGACATAAGACCCAATGTTAAACCAGACATGAGTCCAGCGAACAAGACAAGAAACACAATCACAGCTATATGTATAAAGAAGTTTGGGCTGCAACATACATACTCCACCGCCATTCAAAATCGCCTCTTGCAGATAAAATAACAATCCCCAAAAGCTCAAGAAATCAGAAAACACACTAAACCCTAGCTCACTCGCAGACTTGACATCTTCTCCTTCTCCAAAAGTTTTTAACTTTTTTCTTCAGAATCAGGAAATGAACAGTCTCCGACTCAATTAGTAACGGCAAAGATCGGAAACTTAAGCACAAAGAGAGTTGAAGTGAAGCCCAGAAAAGATCTGATTAAAAGCACTTTTTGCAGAGAACTCGAAGCAATTATGGAGATGATAAAACAAACAACAGAGGCTCGTGCGGTGGAGATCCACTGGATATATAGGTCCTGGCAATTAGATATATAATGACAATAATACCCCTGTAATGAGAGCGACGTACGTGGGATAACAAAAGGTGTTTTCGTAATTTTAAGGGTCATGTCTTTTTTTTAATGCTGGCTCAGCAACTAGCTGGGTTTTCCCGCTATGACGAGGATTTTGATCCGATACGGATTCTCGCCACAACACTTTTTTCTGTGTCGTCAAACTCAAAGTGTTTTTGTACATCTTTTTTTATGAAAAACAATTTGTAGATATTTCTTAAATTTGACTAGATAATTTACCTTTTTCTTTTTGAATGAATGACTAATGTAGTTTAGAAATGCTAATTATTATCAAAAAGTTACATTACCAAATTTCTTTTTCCATATGATATGAAGAAGAGAAAGCTTTCCTTTTATGCGCTACTTATTAGGTCGGCAAAATCCTTTTTAACTTGCTGAGCAAAAGCATACAATATTTCATTGTTTGTTGTTTTCCCTCGTGGCCGTGCATTTCTTTTACAATCTCAAATAAAAAAACAAAATTAATTTAATACTTAGGGTTGTATGATATAATTATGTGGATTCCAATAGAAACGCATTTTTCTTTACCCAGAAAAGAAGCCCATAGAAGTCCATGTATAAATATATATATATGCCTCTTATTAGGTTTTTGAGTAAGATCCTATTCTATCCGGTGATCGAATACCTACCGTTGAAGATAGACTATTCAGTGTACTGATGTCTCTCAATTGTCTAGGATTTCTTTCAAAGGAAACAATACTGGTGCTGCCTCGTCTTTGGTGGGTGTAAACGGGTAAGAGACATCTTAAGGATCAGCCATCCAGAGGCAGTTGTTGCAGCTAGAGAGACAACAGACTTATCTTATCAACAAACTCCAAAACACTATGGTGACTTTAGAGGGCAAGGTAAGGGGTTTAGAGAGAATTGTCGAAGACATGGGAAGAGATCTTTCGACTGCTGGATTTGGCAAATCTAAGAGCTTTGCTAACTATCCTTGTACTGGAAAGTATAATGGCCGAGCTCCAGGAGACAGAGACTCGCAACCTGATGGAGCTGTGAGGGAGACGATGTTGAATTCTGACATACCTTCACATGTTGCTTCCAGAAACGGACAAGGTGGGACAAGATCACCACGGTCAGAACAACATGAGAATGATGGTGCAGTCACTAGACCAACCTCAATTGCTGCTGTCCCTGAAGATGATAAAAACAAAGGGCAGGAACTCGTCGATGTACGAACCTCATATAGCAAGGCAATATACTCACTCCAAGCTGGTGACATCAATTCTGCTTACGCAGAAGTTTTTGGCTTGGGTAACATGATGTTGATCATCTTTCTGATGCAGCGCGCACACATGACCCATTATTAGCCATATGTCTAATGAGATTGCAAATGAAGCTCTAAACTTCATATGTACGCGCTGCTGCCGGATCACGATTTCTACGGCATCTGCGTATCTTGGATTCAACAGGTACATCTTTTACAATTTCTAAATGATGTTTCGTCTTAACCTCTTTCCCTCTCTCTTTGTAGCTGGTAGAAGTACTGCTTTTAAAAGGTGGTTCAGAGATGTTTAAGTTCCAATGGAGTTGAGGTACAATTTCTTGTACAACTTTCAAATGGCATGTCCGAGTCCGACAATGGATCCACCGGACCATCTCGTTGTGCAGTTAGCAAGTGCTTGGAATATCGAGGTGATTTAACGTGAGCTTGTGATTGATTTTTTTTTTGGTTGTTTCTTCTATTAAGAGTTTTCTTAAGCATGTTTATGCATGATCTCGACTTCTAAAGCTGTTTAATTTTTCATCCACTAATCATCAAGAAAATCAAGAAAATTCACAGAATGTAGATACTATCCAAGATATTATTATTTGTAATAAACTATCAAATACAAATTCATAGAAGAAATTCTAAGTCTATCACAAGCAAGCTGCAAAACGACTACAAAAACAGTGACAAAACTACATAAAAGAAATATCGATGTCTGAATATTTAAGTAATTTCTCTTTAAACTTATGAGATAATTTGTCTACCCCTAATGAAAATATGCTTGTTTTCTTATTGTATAGACATTCGACCTTACTCATTGATGTCTCTATTCGAGTAATCTAAACAACGACAAATGGTTGATCCATAAAAAAGAAGAAGATAAGTAATTCTTAATCAGTTCACATTGATAATAACCAGTTTTCACGATGAAACACCTATTTTAATTACTTAATTAGCATCATCGCCATACATTCATTTGACCTAGTAAAAGTCATAGTAATTAACTAGCATAAAACATAGAAATTATCTTGAGGATAAAATATACAACATTGAATGGGAGTATATTCTAATGTTTCGTCTGTTTTGTGCTTCAAAGTTTCTCCATAATAATAATAAAATAAAAGCATACAAACGTATATGAAAAGATAGGAAGATATTGTCTTGGATTTTAATACTGTAAAAATTGTTTCAGTCAAATTCTTTTTTGAAATGTATGTACGAAGGGACATTATTAAGGCTCTCTGACCCCTTCGCCTAATTGACTTGGTAAAACAGATTAAAACTAATAATACAATTAATACAAGTCGTGTCTTCGTTGGTAAAAATTTAAAAATATCTCGCAAGTGTTATTACTCGTCGAGAAAATTACTCCAACTCTATATAAATCCTCGTTTCTAACCATAACACACAGAACACTTAAAAGAGCTCAGAGACAACTAAGATAAAAAAAAAAGAATGAAGATGTTTACCTCTCCTCAAACCCTAGTACTATTGGCGTTAGCTCTTGTCCTAGCTTTTGCAGTTCCACTGAAAGCCCAAAACCGGCCAAAAGACTACCTCGCTGTACACAACCGTGCTCGAGACAACGTTGGTGTGCCTCATATAAAATGGCATGCGGGGGCGGCGCGATACGCCTGGAACTATGCTCAAATAAGAAAGCGGGACTGTCGACTCACTCACTCAAACTCAGGCGGGCGTTACGGTGAAAACTTGGCATGGAGCAGTGGTGATATGTCCGGAGCTGCCGCAGTGAGATTGTGGGTCAAAGAGAAGTCTGACTACTTCTACAAATCGAATACATGTCGTGCTGGAAAACAATGTGGTCATTATACTCAAGTTGTGTGGAAAAAATCGAAGTGGGTTGGGTGTGCCAAAGTCAAGTGTGACAATGGTGGAACCTTTGTGACTTGCAACTATTTTCCTCCTGGTAATGTTAGGGGCCGTTGGCCTTACTAAGTATATGTGTTAAGTATATGTGTACGCTGACGAGTAAAACTTTTCCATAGAGGACGTGTGTGTTTCTATAATTCCAATAAATGATCACCATCTATCAGGATGTGGTGGTTCCTTTGTGTGTTTATGGTTTGTATAATATGTTGTGATGGAATATCATACATTTTTTTATGCTTAAAGGTTCCCTAGTACTAGCATAATATCTGGTTGTTTCCATGAATACAACAAATGTTGGATGTCAGCATAAATCCATTGAAATACAAGTGAATATATATTCCATATTCATGGAAACCTAATATTCCGATAAGTAGACATTGACATTTCAAATTACTGGTTTTCTTTATTCATGGTTGCTCATGCGCCAAATCTGTGAACTCGCTTATACCGTCGGCGTATTAATTATGGTGCAAGTAAGTTTTTATTTGGATCCATCCGAGGTCTAAAATAACTTGAAGAAGAAATATAGTTCTTCTTTTTTTTTTTTTTTGCATTGTTGTGAATGAGAGTAGTAGATTTATATTTCTAGATGAATGTGTCTGTATTTTCCCACAGATTCCCAACTAAATTTGAAATCATATAACGGCTATATTTTCTGATGGATAACGGTTCCGACGACGAATAACGAAGTAAATCCGTTGAAAATCCATCAAAACTTTAAATTGCTTAACGGCTAATTATTATTACACAACGACTATTTCGAATAATTGTTTTTTTGTTCTAAATTAACTCACTATAACGAAGGCAACATACTCACTCCAAGCTGGTGACATCAATTCTGCTTACGCAGAAGTTTTTGGCTTGGGTAACCTGATGTTGATCATCTTTCTGATGCAGCACACAGGACCCATTATTAGCCATATGTCTAATGAGATTGCAAATGAAGCTCTAAACTCCATCTGTACGCTGCTACCGGATCACAGTTTCTACGGCATGTGCGTATCTTGGATTCAACAGGTACATCCTTACATCTTTTACAATTTCTAAATGATGTTTCGTCTTAACCCCTTTCCCTCCCTCTTTGCAGCTGGTGGAAGTGCTTTTAAAAGGTGGTTCAGAGATGTTTGAAGTTCCAATGGAGTTGAGGTACAATTTCTTGTACAACTTTCAAATGGCATGTCCAAGTCCGACGATGGATCCACCGGACCGGCTCGTGGTGCAGTTGGCAAGTGCTTGGGATATCGAGGTGATTTAACGTGTGTTTGGGAGTGATTTTTTTTTTGTGTTTGTTTCTTCCATTAAGAGTGATCTTAAGCATGTGTAAGCTACGAGAGCATGATAAGCTGTTTTATTTTTCATCCACTAATCATCAAGAAAATTCACAGAATGTAGATACTATCCAAGATATTATTATTCATAATAAACTATCAAATATAAATTCATAGAAGAAATTCTAAGTCTATTACAGGAGAAGCAAGCTGTAAAACGAATACAAAAACAGTAACAAACCTACATTTGAAAATATCGATGTCTGAATATTTAAGTAATCTTCTCTTTAAATTAACTTTGAGATAATTTGTCTACCCCTATTGAAGATATGCTTGTCTCAAAACCTTGAGATAATCTCTCTATTCCAGTAATTTAAACAACGGCATAAAAAAAGATATGGTCGATCCATAAAAAAAGAAGAAGATAATTAGTAATTCTTAATCAGTTCACATTGATAAGAACCAGTTTTCACGATGAAACGCCTAATTGAATTACTTAATTAGCATCATCGCCATACATTCACCTGACCTAGTAAAAGTCATAGTAATTAACTAGCATAAACATAGAAATTATCTAGAAGATAAAATATACACCATTGAACGGGAGTATATTCTAATGTTTCGTATATTTTGTGCTTCAAAGTTTCTCCTTAATAATAATAAAATAAAAGCATACAAACGTATATGGAAAGATATGAAGAAATTGTCTTGGATTTTTTATACTGTAAAAATTGTTTCAGTCAAATCCTTGTTTTAAATTTATTTACGAAGGGACATTATTAAGGCTCTCTGACCCCTTCTCCTAATTGACTTGGTAAAACAGATTAAAAATAATAATACAATTACTACAAGTCGTGTCTTCGTTGGTAAAAAAATATCTCGCAAGTGTTATTAATTACTCGTTTACAAAATAACTCCAACGTAAACTTTATATAAATCCTCGTTTCTAACCCATAACACACACACAACACTTAAAAAAGCTCAAAGACAACTAAGATATATAAAAAATGAAAATGTTTAACTCTCCTCAAACCCTAGTACTATTGGCGTTAGCCCTTGTCCTAGCTTTTGCAGTTCCACTGAAAGCCCAAGACCAGCGACAAGACTACCTAGATGTACACAACCATGCTCGAGACGACGTTGGTGTGCCTCATATCAAATGGCATGCGGGAGCGGCGCAATACGCGTGGAACTATGCTCAAATAAGAAAGCGGGACTGTCGTCTCGTTCACTCAGACTCAGGCGGGCGTTACGGTGAAAACTTGGCATGGAGCAGTGGTGATATGTCCGGAGCTGCGGCAGTGAGATTGTGGGTCAAAGAGAAGTCTGACTACTTCTACAAATCGAACACATGTCGTGCTGGAAAACAATGTGGTCATTATACTCAAGTTGTGTGGAAAAACTCGGAGTGGGTTGGGTGTGCCAAAGTCAAGTGTGACAATGGTGGAACCTTTGTGACTTGCAACTATTTACCTCCTGGTAATGTTAGGGGCCGTTGGCCTTACTAAGTATATGTGTACGCTGACGAATAAAACGTGTCCATAGAGGACATGTGTGTTTCTATAATTTCAATAAATGATCACCATCTATCAGGATGTGGTGGTTCCTTTGTGTGTTTATGGTTTGTATAATATATATGTTGTGATGGAATAATACAACATGTGGAATCTTGGCACCATGATTCAGATTTCCGTGTATCAAATTAACTCCGGATACTTTTGTTATATGAGCCATCAACAATATATAGCTAACTATGATTAAAACAGCAATACGAAGGCACGAACCATGATCTCTTAATTTCATGGTGAATTTTAACCACTAGACCAACATGAAATTGTTTTTCATATTACCATGTTTAGGGTTCAATTTGTCTTCTTGTAATACATGTGTTAATACGTTAACTTTATTATCATAGATGGCTAAAATTCATAAACATTTGAAAAGTAAATCTTTGATTGCATATATTTTTTATTCAACTCGTGACCAATTTGTGTCAAAGTGATCTATGCATATTTGATGAAGAAGATTAAATTTTTGGCTCAAGTCGTGTTTGAATTGTCAGAAACTGGCGTTCAAAACAATCGAAACCCAATTTGTATCATAATAACAAATAGTAAAACGAGAAAGCAGAATATTTGCGTGTGGAAACTATGAGGTATATATTGATGCAGACACATCTAGAGCATATATAGCAGCCAGCAATAAACTATATATTAAGCAATATTTAAGAGAATTAAGATTCGAAATTTATCCTCAATATGAGCTACTTTAATTCCAAATGACACCCAATAAACGACAGTTACTTCTGTTGAGATTATGGAGTACCGTTTTAGAAAATTTGAAAGTTTCTGCGTCTAGTCAACGTACACAAGTAACACAACGTGTAAACGTCTGCGTTTTTTTTTTTTCTACATTCGAAAAATACTCTATATGTAAATAATTAATGGAAATTACATATGTAAGTGAAATCTAAAATATTCTAACTATATTTTTAAAATATGCATGATATCAAGTATCGAATCTCTTTTAAGTCGTTCAATTAACTAAAACTATAACAACAATTAGTATGTTTGAAACATTCTGCTGATAATAAAATGGCCATCTTGCATGCAAAAGGAAAGAATAGAGTTAATATGAACAGCCATCATCACAAATTATATTTAAACCAAATTATTCGTAGTGGCTATATATATATTTTAGCCATCCTAGGTCGAAAATACGCAGAAGCTAGTCAGCGATGTGAAACTCCAACAACTATGCATCTTATAGAAAAGCTTCCTCCTTTTTAGCCAATCTAGGTCGAAAATAGACAAAATCGGTATTAAACTAATGAAGATGTTCTCATATCGTTACATCTCACCATTAAAATCTTAACTAAACATAAAAATTTACCATCGACAACAATAGACGGATCATAATTTATACCTTTATGTATCCATGATATAAACACGTACGAACATGGCAATAACTCTATCTGCAAACTACTACGTACATATGTCAGGATCTCCAAAAACTCTATAAGACATACTGTAATCTGTATTATTATATACTAATTAAGTTTCATACATAACCAATATGAGAATGCAATTCATCATATCAGAATGTCACTAATCACGTCAATTAATATGACGTGTAGCTATGAAATAATTACACTTAATCAATTGGCCTACTATATTAGACCGAATACGCATACGTTTCTAACTATTAATTTGTAACTTAAACTATTGTTTTTTTTGTGGAAAGCAAATTAACATTATAATTAAAAAATTACAAGTGATTATTTCGAAAATATAAAACGTTCAACAAGTATTGATACAAAACTACTATATAACGTATTCAATCCTCACTTCTAAAAACCACAAAAACTTTAAAACGAAAAAAAAGATGAAAATCTTTAACTCATCTCAAAACCTATTCTTGGCTATAACCTTTTTCCTTGTTCTCATAGTTCATCTAAAAGCCCAAGACCGTCCTCAAGACTTTTTGGCAGCTCACAACCGAGCACGCGCTGAGGTTGGGGTGGGTCCCTTAAGATGGGACGAGAAGGTGGCTGCTTATGCCCGTAACTATGCGAACCAGCGTAAAGGTGACTGCGATATGAAACACTCGAGCGGGGAATATGGAGAGAACATCGCTTGGAGCAGCGGTAGCATGACAGGCGTTGCAGCGGTTAAGATGTGGGTGGACGAGCAATTTCACTACGATTATGATTCCAACACATGTGCTTGGAACGAACAGTGTGGCCACTATACTCAGGTTGTGTGGAGAAACACGGCGAAGCTAGGATGTGCAAAAGTGAAATGCAACAATGGCGAAACCTTTATCACTTGCAACTACGATCCTCCCGGTAACTGGATTGGCGAGTGGCCTTACTAAAAAAACTCCATTTTAATGTTTTTGAATATGTGTTTATACACATGAATGTATTGTTTCTATGTTGTTCAGTTATACCAATCATCTGTCGTCAGCTAATAAAGATTGGTTTGTCCGGTCCGGTCCTCTTTTGTACCATATGTATACGTCGATTTTTATAATGGAATAATAAAAATGCAATGCTACGGCTTGCACTTGCTTTGTTTGCTATATGAAAATCTCCTCTCCCTTTTATATACGTACACATAACACATGATTAAATTAAGCCCCATATATTTACGTTTTTATTCTTTTGCATATCAAATTTTTGTATCTACGCGCGTACATTCAAAAGAAAACAACATATGTACCAGATTTCCTTTTTTACCAATAATCTCTTCTAAATTTTTAGGTTAAGAACAAAAAAGTCAAACGAAAATGCTATCTTTTTCTTCCGTTTGCGTTTTTGGGTTCAATTTTAAAATATCAATTTACTTAAGAAAATTTGTAGGCATGTACTTATTGAATCGTAAATTCAATTAAAAATTAAATTGTATTAATATATAAAAATGCAAACACAATCAGAAAAAGCAAACGATAACTTGTTTAATTAAGATAATGTTCAAACCCTTTAATTTTTTATCTCCATATGAATCAACAAAAAAATGCTCCAATAATGATTAGAAAGCTACTCACTCTCAAGCGATATCTCCATTAAGGAACAAAAAACTCGAAGCCGATTCGTTTCTTCCGAGAAACAGAGATTCATTGTTAGCAAAATATTTTTTGTGGAGTTCTCTGATATTGTTTCCACCCTTTTTTAGTCTCTTTGATATTATTGTATAGTATTCAGATAGTGACTTATTCGGAAGATAAGCTATAGATATGTGAATTGTAAAACAACGTTAACTACCACACGAAAAAGACTTTAATTTGCTATAATAATATTTTCACATCGACATTAGGTCATCCGGCTGCTTGTGCAAGGAGGCTGCGCATTATACGTTGACTACTGTAATAATAAAGTTTAAACACATTTGTGATTGAATATAAGAGAATATGCCAAGGGTTTTTAATCCGTTAGCTACATTTTTGAAAACGATTTTACACCAACCATAATTTTGATTTGGATACTTTGGCTATAGCCAACGAGGTCAACTTTTTAAACCAACCGAATTCCGAATCAAAAGATATAGCATCTTTTAAAATTTCTTTTAAAAATTTTAGAGAGATCATGAGCCGTCTTTTCATGTGTTACTTACACAGTGTTAGAGTTAACAGAACATCATGGAGACGAAAATTGATAGTTTTTTTTCCTCATCATGTAGGGTTGATTAGCTCCATTACCACCTAAATAGTCCAGAGTAAAGATTGAACCAAAAATATTATTTCATAGCTATCGGAGACCTAAGCGATGACTGGTTAACTCCATTACATTTCTTTATTAATCGGGTGAACGAAAAAAAAATACGAGTCCCATATTTAAAAATAATATCTACTAATCCATAGCCGAAACCAATAGTTTTAAAGATATTATTCCACCACCCTTAGCCGACCGAGATACTCATCTCTATCAGCTCTACAATCATGCCACCTTTTTTTTGCACACCTACGACAACCCTAATAACGTGCGTACATCATTTCACAATGTTTGGAAACTTTTTTAAGTATAGTTTAGTTTCTGATCAGATTTACTTCAAAACGTGACACCAACTAGGCCATATACTATAATATATGTACATTCTATATAAACATCTTAAACATTCTACAAGTATCCATCAAAAACACAAGAAAGCCATCTCACGCTATATTTATACATTTTAGAAAAATGTTTCATAAGGTTGCTATTGAAACCTTGGTTCTCCTACTTCTCATCAATTACTTGACACAAATCGATGTTTCTTACGCACAATACTCTCAGTATCCTCAGTCCCATGAATCTCCTGACAGCTACCTTAGACCCCATAACGCAGCCCGAGCCGCGGTCAAAGTCAGGCCTCTAAGATGGGACTTCGGTATAGCCACTGTGGCTCAGGACTACGCAAACCAACTAGCCGCCGGTTCCTGCAGTCTTGAACATTCCTCTGGACCATATGGAGAGAATCTTGCATTTGGCAGTGGAGACATGTCGGCGGCTCAGGCTGTTGCAATGTGGGTTGATGAGAAGTCCTACTATGATTTTTACTCAAACTCGTGCCACGGTCCGGCTTGTGGACACTACACGCAGGTCGTGTGGCGTGGCTCAGCTCGGCTCGGTTGTGGTAAGGCTAAGTGTAATAATGGTGCAAGTATTGTCGTGTGTAACTATGACCCTGCAGGCAATTATCTTGGAACTAAACCATATTGATTTCAAATCAATTGATGAATGTGTGTAAAGATTGTTGTATTGATTTTTTTTTTTTTTTCATTCGAGAATTCAGTACATGAGAAAACATGGCATTAAAAGTTGTATAATTCCCTTACAAAAATGTTAAGGGACTTTCCTTTTTGAGCGCATAACCAAGGATCACGGTTCACGGAGAAGGGACTTTCCATAATGATATGGTTTTACTGTGGTTAAGCGCTTAAAACAGATATTAGTACATTTGATCTCATCATGCTGGTTTCATGGAGATTCAGAGAACAGCTCATATTTTCTTCAATGTCTCTTTTTTTTTAAGCTTAAATGTTGAAAGTTAAAAGCCAACTTAAACTTAAATGGTTTGAAGTAGATCAATTATTTTAATAGAAAAAGTTGATTTTCATTTTTATAAAGTTCCAAGGAAAACTTGTAGCTGTGGATAACGTAGAGGAAGTGTTTTATTTTCATTTGAACCATTGTAGAATCCAATAGATATAATAGTTGAAGATTTTCCTAGTCCGAATACTTGGTCTCATTAATGAAAAACTGTTGATAAAAGAAATAGCATGTTGACAGAAAAAAAAAAAAGATTAAGAAGAGAACACATCAGAGGATATATCAAATGTGTAATTGCTCTCGACAATTGTATTTCCTAGACTAATAAAATGGTATTGTCCCCTTCTCTAGTCCACTTTGACCACTTCAAGAATGACTCATACACATTAGGATTAGGTTACCTATAAAATAAGAGAGCATGGAAGTGGATTTATTTGTTGACAAAATAATGTTTTAAATAACTTTTTATTTCTTTTTATTTATTTGTTTTTCTTACCTTAAGACATATATAGGAGGTTGTGTTTCAACTTTCAACCATATATCTACACATAGGAGTTTATTTCATTTTTAACTAATTAACTAGACTTATTTTAGTTTATATTTTTCTTATTTTCATGATTGTATAAGTTATGAAATTGAACAATTTAAAGATCATTGAATTATTGCAAATAATGTCACATACAATTTTTTCTCAATAATTGAAATTATTAGAGAATGATTCCCAAAGATAATTAAAATAAATAATGGAGCAGACAATAGTCATCGGTTCACCATCTTTGCGTTGTCTGGGCCTTACCTCTGTCCTTCACACTCTTTCCTCTGTTCAAAGTTTTTCTCTTTTTTTGGTTTTTAACTATAATAAACTCGAAGCTCTAAAGAAAGCTTCTCTGTCTTCTTCTCTTAGATAACTCTCTCAAACTCCCAGGTACTATACTCTCTTCCTCACAAAACTCCAAGTTTTGTTTCTTTTGAGTTGTCTCCGAATCTGATTCTTGTCCCTTCTATAGCTCATCTTTTCCTGTAATATCTTTGTGAATGTTCTTGATTTTGGCTATTTTCAAGAATTAGTTTCTTGATTTGACTCTTTTAGCTGTTTAAAATCGAAGTTTTTGTTGGTGTGTTCCTTTATGCCATGCCCATTCTTCTTCTACTACTTGTTCTTCGTTGAATTTGTCTTCAAGATTTGGGGGTTTTAGTTTCTCGGTCTCTGTTTGCTGATTAGGGTTTCAATTTGTGTAGTTTGGTTTTACTTTAACTTAGGTTGCAATTAATTTGATATTTTTCTCTTTTGCATGTCACATCTTCTATTGTTCTTTGTGGTTTTAATGAAGTACAAAAATTTGGTTTTTGAGGTGATTGATTGTCTTATTCTATAAAAGCTGTTCCTTTATTGCCACAGGTTAAGAATCTGAGTTATGGTTTTTGTATAGCAGCTGAGAAGTTTTGTTGAAGATGAAGAAAGCATCAAGCAGAAGCCAAAGAGGAAGCAAAGGTATTAAAGGGAAGCATGTCCTGCAGATATGTGTTTTGCTTGGAGTTTGCATTTGGTTAATCTATCAAGTGAAGTATTCTCATGATAAGAAGAAGGAATTTTATGAGAAAGATGTAGACAAATCAACGGTGTTGTTGTCGGAGATTGAAGATGGAGTGGTGAAACTTGGGAGGAAAGATCTTCTTCCTAAGTATCATAACCAGAAGGAAAACGAGAAGCATGTGGAAGAGGATGAGGATGAAGAAGAGGTTAGCCATGAAGGAGAAGAGAAGGAGAAGAAGAGTAAAGTAGAGAATGGTAATCATGAGGAGGAGGAAGAGAAAGAAGAAGAAGAGGAAGTTGTTGAGGAGGATGAAGAAGATAAGAATAAGCAAGGAGAGGAAGTAGCTGAGGAGGATGAGGAAGAAAACAAACATGAGGTAGATGAGATTGATGAACAAGATCAAAGTAAAACCGGTGGAGATACTGATAAGGATGATGAATCACTTGAAGAAGAGAAAGAGAGTGGAATGAGTGAGAACAATGAGAAAGAAAAAGAGACTAACCATGCAGATGAGATTGATATGACCGTTGATGAGGCACGCGAGGAGCATTACAAGGCTGATGATGCTTCCAGTGCAGTGTCTCATGAGTCTCGGTTACTAAACACTGAGAAATTGAAAGAGAGTTCAAATGAAACAGCTGAGGAGAACAATCCCAATGGCGCTACGAGCAAGGTTGAGATCCAGAAGGAACCTGACTTGAAGTTAGGAGAAGCAGAAAACGCCGATTTTGTGAACAAAACAACCATAGAGGTGAAAGATGGTGACAGTGAATCATCCAGTTCTGAAACAAAAAGCGCGGTAACTGAATCACAAAGTGAGACAGTTAATGGCAATTCGACAGTAGCACTTCTTGAAGCTTCAGAGTTTGTGCAGAACGAAACACAAATCATGCGAGATCGAAGTCAAGAAGATGGTGCACCGCCTGCAGGATTCTCTGAACCACAGCCTGTCTTGGAACTTGAGCAAACCCGTAATGAATCTGATCCCAATATCCCTATTTCTGCAAACATTACCAACAAAGATTTCATTCAAGATGAGTCCAAGAACTCAACTTCAGAATCTTCTCTACTTGAAAACATCGCTGGCTCAAACACGACCGAGGCGAATGAGAATTCAAGGTCTGAGGGTGATGATGAATCAGGTGAAAAGGAAAGTTCAAACATTTTCTCTACAGAGCTAACAGAGGAGGCAGATAATACTTCCGAAACCTCGATTTCCCAAGAAGAGATGGATGCTCTCACTGATCCACAAACTCTTCCGGATATAAAAATAGAGGGGAATGAAGAAGATGAAGAGGAAGCACTTGGAGCAGAGAGAAAGAAGCTCTAGTGGAAAAAAAGGATAAGTTAATGTGAAATGTTTTTTATGCTTTTGCAGTTATGTCATTGTAAAAGCTAAAAACATCAGTCTGTCTCTGTTACTTAGTTTCGCAAATCTGTATATTATTCATTTGGAACTTTGGCTACCAATTACTTTCACTGCTCTCAGGAAACTTGACTTCAACACTAACAGTAGACGAAGAGCTCAATAGTCAGTTAAGTCTCCTGTGATCAACCATGCCCGTAAATAAAGCTGCAGAAACTCAGAAGACATGAATATCTGATCAGGACTCGCTTTTTATAGATGCATTTGGAATATAAACTCTATAAATGGTTATTGTGTGTTAATTACACTATGTCAAAAGTGGGAATTTCGCAAATCACTTCTGCAGATATTGTTTCAAAAAGTGACATTGATAACAAATTTCTTTAAAATCAGTAACCAATGATGTTAAGAGTAAACAGAAGATACAATTGTTTTGTGTTGAGAGCTATTATTTGGTGCGGATGGAGAGATCTTGAAGCTGCTTTGGATCGACTTCAGAGGGAGTCCTTGTTAGGGCACATTGCGCTGTGGTTGTCTTTGGAAAGGCTATTACATCTCTTATGGAACTCGCACCTCCCAGCATCATCACCATTCTATCCAATCCATAAGCAATTCCACCTGTAATTTCATATCAAATTCTAATGTTTCATCAACCATGCTTGACCAATCTTGTTTAGCATCATCATCAACAACAAAGTGTCAAAAAAGTTTTTCAGACCCCATTTTGTCTTAAAGATCCTAGGCAGAACCAGTATAGACTCTAGGCATATACGTTAAGATCATGTATTTATTTTCCCTTAATTGACCTTGAGAACATTTACATACCATGAGGAGGAGCACCCATGTCAAGAGCCTCCAGAAGATAGCCAAACTTTGATTCAGCCTGTTTGTAGGAAAAAAATGAGATAAGGATTATCTGTATATATGATAGAGATGGCACTCTGAACAACATGAATAATCCATTTAAATGGATAGTTCTCAAAAAAAGGAAGTGATTCTCACCTCTTCAGGCGAGATGCCAATGATCTCCAAAACCTTTTCTTGAACGTCCCGCTTATATATCCTCAAACTTCCTCCACCAATCTGTATACATAAGAGTGTATCTCAAAAGTACTCCCAAGCCACTGTGCTAGAGAGAAGATATGGTTAAGCTGTTTGGTTTACCTCGACCCCATTATAGACCATGTCATAAGCGAGAGCTCGTGCAGAAGGCAAGTCATCCATATCTTCAGGCTTTGGAGCTGTGAATGGATGATGTAATGCCTGAAGAGAAATGCCTTTTCATATTAGCGCACACAAAACATATTTGGACATTAATCTCATCTCATGCAAGAAGTTAAATTACAAAACGTCATACCTCTAGCCTCTGCTCTGGCTCATTCCACTCGAACATTGGGAAATCTGTCACCCACAGAATTGAGTGCTTGGACTGTATAATATACAAGAAATGGCATAAATGTGATGAACTGTCATCAAGTGGAACAAAAAAAGTGATTGGCCAATAGAGAAACTTACATGGTCAATCAAATCCATGTCATGGGCTACAAAGAGTCTTAACCTATCTAGGGTTTTATTAACCGAAGTAACAGGACCCACTCCAAATAATATAAGATCACCAGGTGCTGCTCCACATTGTTTCACAAAGTTGATTTTACCTGCTGAGTCTAAACTAGAAACTAATGCTGCAATTCCCTCGATCTCGCCTGCATCATTAGGTTAGACCTAATCAGAGCTGAATGTACAAAGAATTATTATATGACTATATTAGAAAAAGAAAAAAAATTCGAAGAGAAAGAAGTAATCTCTTTACCATTATCCAAGACCTTCAAGAAAGGCAGACCCCTTGCTCCGGATTTCATTGCTTCATTGTAAATATCTCCTTTTTTGAGAGCTGAGTTTGAATACTTTTTAGAACCCAAAGGCACACATAATACCTTAATGATTCCACCACTTTCAAGGGCCTCCGTGAAAACCCTGAAGGACGATTCTGTGAAAACGTTGGAAACCTGCAATTTCAGAAACTTGAGATTTTAACTTTAATATATACTTCAGTGCAGAAAATGGGAAACAGCTCTAAAACGCACTTCCTGGTTGAAGAAAAAAAACAGCATAAGCAATTATTCCCATAGAGACATATAGATACTTCTTGTAACATTAGCTAAAAACCAAGAAGTAAATAATATTACATCTTTCAACTCGAGATCAAATCTTGTATCTGGTCTATCTGAGCCATATCGATCCATCGCATCAGCATATGTAAGCCTTGGGAATGGATCAGGTAGCTGGATACCTTTGATCTCTGAAAAGACCTGCACAAGAAGGTCCAACAATCAAAAAATGCAGATAGGACATTAAACTAATTTAAAGTGAAGAGATCCACATAGAAACTGAGCTTGGAATTCAGGACATATGGGAATTACTAGAAACATATCAAGAAGCAACAAGTTTGTAAAGATATTTCTTGACAACATTGAGCTACTTGCGTCATTATCACACAAGATACAAAGTCATAAAAATAGTTCAACAGTACTCTAACCTTACGGATAAGATCTTCATTCAGCTTCAGCATGTCTTCCATAGGCATGAAAGCCATTTCCATATCAAGCTGAGTAAATTCAGGCTGCCTATCAGCTCTTAGATCTTCATCTCTAAAACATCTGATAATAGGAAAAAGAACGCATGAGAGAGAAATCATTTTCATCAGGAGTCCTGCTTTTGGTGGTAAATGAAGGTGATGAGCCATTTATATCAGGGAGGCTTATGCTGAACCAAGCTTAAGTGCCAAAGATCATATAATATACCTTGCTATCTGGTAATATTTGTCAAAACCAGAGACCATTAACATCTGTTTGAAGAGCTGTGGACTTTGTGGCAAAGCATAGAATGTTCCTGACTTCGAAAGAAAATTAGATAGAATCAGACCTATAAACTATGATATAAGCTTATATTTCAGGGAAACTTAATACTCTGACGGGAAATAAATTAGGATGGAAAAAAGTAGTGGCACCTGAATTCTTGAGGGAACCAAATAATCTCGCGCGCCTTCTGGAGTAGATCTAGAGAGTATTGGAGTTTCAATCTGACATAAACAACAGACCAAGATGAAAAACTGGGAAAGGGCCAAAACTGAAAATATACTATAAGTTAAATACAGCGCCTGTTTCAAATAGAGAAGGACACACCTCAATAAAATCATGTCTATCTTCTAGGTATCTCCTAATCAGCTTCACCACATTATGGCGAAGCACTATATTATTCTTCATTTGCTGACGGCGTAGATCAAGACATCGAAATCTAACATCGTACAAGCCAAATCCAAAATATGAGTTAGCATTTGGAGATTCCATACGATAAACCAACCATGAAAGATCAATCATATATCTAATATTTCACCTTAAGCGAATTTCTTCTTTAATCAAATCTTTGTTCTCGTCTGCAGTAGTAACTAAGAAGGGAAGCTTTGTCCTCACAGGATTCAATATTTCGACATTCTCTGCAACTACCTAATGCAACATACTACACACATCAACTTTCGAGAAAAACCGAAACATATAGGATATTTAAAATGCAGCTGAGCTGAAATGAGAAGGCATACCTCGACGAATCCTGTTTTCATTTTCTTGTTGACGGACTCATTTGGCCTACTACGCACAGTACCTTCCACCAAAACAACGTACTCAAGCCTCATGTCATTGATCAAGCCATGTGCCTCAGGAAACTCATCCGGAAGCGTCCTCACCTAAAATTATAAAACTTTCAAATAAACGAATCATAAAGTCCCCAAATATCCATATTTGCGTAACACAAATTGGGTAAAAAAGAGTTGAAATGGTCGAATCAAAGATAACCATATAGCACCAAAGAAACAACGACAGATAAACTCACTCAAGTAAAATCCAGGAATGGATTGAATTAAACACTACTTAATCGTTTCTTATTCAGATTCAATACCAATCACTGAGTCAAAAGTTCATTGTTGAGAAGAAACTTCTCAATGCTAATCTATTGTAATGCAAAGTGTAAAAGCATTAGGTGAAACCTTAAACCTGGACAATGCCGGTATGATCTCTAAGATTAAGGAAAGTGAGGCCACCATGGACTCGGTGAAGGGCGACCCATCCGCAAAGGCGGACCCTTTTACCAACATCATCGACTGATAACTCCCCGCATAGCTCTTTGCGCGATACCCACCGAAGAACCGACGGAGGAGATGGAACCGGCTTCACTGCTACATCGCCGGTGGCAGCTGCAACAGTGGAATTGGAGAAGGTTCTTCGGGTTCCAGGAAGTGGGTTTCTCCGTTTGGGTACGAAGAAGAAATTGGCAGCGTTAGAGGCGGATATGGCGGTGGCGGAGAGGAAACGAGCAGGTCGGAGAGGCAAAGTTCGCAGGAGGAGAGACATTGTTGGGACGAGAATTAGCTAAAGAGAGGAAAAGGTTTAAGGGATTGCGTTTTTAGAGACGAAGAAATCAATTTGATCAAACCAGTTACATTGGTTCGGTTAACATATCGAACCGGTATGGTCAAACTAATAATTCAGTTATTGTTTTGCTCAACTTTGGATGAAGAAACGTTTATTTTATTTAAAACTCAAAATCAGTAAGCAAAACTTGTTTATCTGATACTGCTTCCAAAAGGGATAGGCTAATTCTGTACAAATCCATAATTAGACATTTATTATTCGTGGCTCATTAAGAACATCTAACACTGCCTTTCATTTACAATGCTGTCTCTTCTTATATTTGACTTGCGCCAGATTTTGGAAGAAATCTACAAATACTTGCTCGTAATCTGGCATCTTTCCGTAACCTGCAAAATCGATTTCAAACAGAGAAAAGTTCACTTCTCTGCTTCCATGAGAAAACTGCGCAAGAGCTTCAAAAGGAAAAAAGTTTACCAGGAAAATAGTTGATGTCAATAACATAAAACACGTTTTTGCTCCCATGTTCTCTGATCATGTCTATGTTGAAAAGCCGCAGTCCCTATAGTAAAAGAAAAGCAATAACAGATTATATAAAAAACCGGACTTGCAAGGTAAAATGTGGAGAAAAGCAGCTAAAATTTTATACCAATAAGCTTCTTAGCTCTTTCACCAGTGCCTCGAGGAAAGGCTTTGGAGGTAGCTCAGCAACACAAGGGTCCAAATCTGCGTTGTCTGCTGAAGCAGCAGCTGATGAAACCCTTGGGAATTGGAAGACGCCATCGACTTTGGCTTTTTCACAATTACTCACATTTGGTAGAGAAAACCGTCGCATGACTTTTATAATATCACCCACCACAAAAACCTTGAACATAACTCCACCTACAGGCACCAAAAAAAGATACATTGAATATTTTGAAGACATATACATGGGACAACTGCGTACAGCGTATTAAACTATCTAATTAAACCCAATACCATGATTAACAAACTCTTGGAGGACTAGAGGCGGATCAAGTTCTGCAAGCGAGCGCCTGTCATAAGCTAAGTACAATTGATGTGACTTTGCAGTTCCATCGATCCAGAGCGGCTTTGCAACTGGGACAAATTTGAAACAAGTTTGAACCAATTTCATCCCCGGGTCATGATCATCATTTATACATATAAAGATATTTGATGTCAAGAAAATATGTTCAATTGTACCTAGTGGAAATTTAAGACCAGCTTTCACAACTTCATCAGCAGTAGCTGCTGAATCTTTCAAGACAACCATTTGCTTTGGAACAAAAAGGCTGCCTACAAAGATTTACCAAAGCAAAAATCACTTACAGAGAAACTTTAGAAAAGCCTTAAATTTCAATGTCAAAAGAACTTATTGAGGATTGTTACCACTGCAATCTGACAGTTTCAAATCTGCCATACCCTGAAGCATCGATTGTCGATTATATATGCGCTGTATTGATCCTGGAGGATCAAGCACAGTCACTTCTGGATGTTTTTGTTGGTAATCCTACAAAAACGGTGAAACACACATGAGATTGTATTTGACGACAACATATAATTTCCACAAACTGAAAAACTGTTCCAGCTTAACAGAAGTCTTTCAAATACAAAAGGTTCTCACAATACAAAGACTCATGGGCGAATAATATTAATCCTATTTTAGTTGAATACATTTACATAGTTAAAACTAAGAAACTCAAAACCAGATTGGTTGCAATCTCCAAGCAAGAAACTCAGGAATAGAACCTGAAGTGCATTTAAGAAAGAAATAAGCAGTTTATGAAAAACAGTCAGTTTTCCAAACCTCAATAACCTCTTCCCACTCTTTTCCCAGCAACTGCAAGAGAGCAATCATATAATTCATTAGATTTCCAGCAGAAACACAGATTCAAGCTCAGAGAATTCTTAGTTCTCACAAACCTTATGCAAAACGACATCAAATGGCCCTTGTTCAGATAGGGGCCGGTTCAAATCGATGGCGACAAAGAAAATGCCTTTTCTCCTGAAATAGACCGACACACAAAAAGTATTACTGTTAGCATTTTCTTCAAAACACTGCTGGAAGAAGGAAAAGAATGAAAGCTATGGGTTGATTAGAAAGAAGCAAAACAGAGACCAGACGTCAAACTAAACCAATAAGAAATGTTCTCTCTGGCCTATTAGAGACATTCTAGAACATGACATATTAAGTAGAACCAGTGATTGTTTTAACAAATACACCCATGTGGCTGAAGAAGATTTCCAAGCCACAGAAAAGGCAAAACATCAAGTATTTTATTTTTAAAAGCCAAAGTCAAACCTCAATGGAGACTAATCCAAAAGGATTATACAAGGAATATTCCCATAGAAACAAAGGTGTTTATAAAGATGCCTGATATCACAAGTATACTATACTAGTGTCAGCCTAACTCTAAGCAAAGGAGTCGGCTAAGGACAAAAACATGGCAGATGACAAGACATAACAAGTGGCAATGGTCCTCAATAGAATCAGGCAAACCAATAATAGGTACCAAAACAAGAGTAAGGAAACAAGAACCAAATCTGGAAGAAAATGTCAAAGTCCTAAAGATATTTTTGAAAGTAGAAAAGAACTTGTCGGTTATGTTTAAACGCCAACAAAGGAACAGTCGTCTCTCAGGAAAAAAGAATTCGAGAAAAGATTGTTCAACAAATTTGGAAACTTTGTAGTGAAAAATCAAACCTTTATAATCAATGAAGCATTTTGGGATTTGTATTCATTACCTAGCAAGAAGTTCAAGCTTGGGCTGCAAGAAACTCTTCTTCTTTTTAGAAGTCAGAGCATACCCAACAACGAGTTTCTGCTGCTGCTGAAGAAACAACGGTTGTTGCAAATGAAACGGCGTCGTTTCGGTCACCACCACTTCGTCTTCTTCCTCCTCTTCAGCTTTGAGTGGCACCATGTTTTCCCCTTCGAATCTCATAGCAAAGTCTTCAAATCCACCGCAGGAAAACCCTAAATTGGACGTAATCCCCAAATTACGGCTCAATCTGGCAGTTTCGATTTCGCCGGAAGCAAGTGTCTCGAACATTAATAGAAACGGTATAAAAAAGAAGAAGCAAAGGGAGAATCTTTGAAGATTCCTCTCAGATTCTATATCCGCTTACACACAAGTGGTGAAATTGGCACTGCCTAGAAACGAGATAGAGAACGAGAACGAGAGATAAAGAGATAACTATACGTATAGATCAAAATTCGAAGCAAGAAATCAGAGAGGAAAGGAGAAGTGATGAGGAAATGTTTGAGGGAGAGATTGGTCTGGAGATCAAATATATTTATAGAGACAAGACAAGAATTGCAGAAAAAAGATGTGTAATAGTGAAATGGTCGTTCCCAAAGATTTGCTTCTTTTTTTGGTTTTTCCTCTTTTCAGATTATTTATTTCTTTTTCTTTCCACAATGTTAAAACACACTTAAAAGCTGCTATAGTTTCCACGTATTCTCCTCGTTTTTTTTTTAATTTTTAAATTCTCTTTTTAATGAAATACGCGTACTCTACTTGGATAGAATTAAAGAAGTAAGCTACAGATTTTTAAGGAATTGTTTAATTCTAACGATTATAATTTTTAAAATATTTTAATAGAATTTGGTAGAAATTATCCCACGATTGTAGCTCCCCACTTAACCTCTATCCAATCTATACGATCCATCTTCTTCCTCTATAGGTAGGGTTAATATTCTGGTCATGAAGAGAGGAGGCACCATCATCTCTCATTAATCTCACTCCCAATCTATTCTGTCACATAATCCTTCACACTCCTTCCTTTGGTTCCACCATGGTTGTGCTGTTTCCATAACCAATCTCTCTTCAAACCCACTTTAAGCTTACTACAGATAATTCTGATGTCGCTTTTAGAGATAATCTTGTCTCCTTCCAGACGCTAATCGCACAAGTTTCCGGCGACGGTATCGATGTCAGTCCCGGTCTCGGAGATGCTCCCACCTCCACCGTCAAACCGCTAACTGCACAATTCTCCGGAGACGTCACCGACAACGTCAAAACCTAAGCGTCCCAATATAGTTTTTAATTCTTTCAAAATCACAACCTAAAAGCTGAGAATTTGTTCTTTACATTTTACACTAGAATTTCTATTAAATTCTTGTCAAATAACTTTTTCATCCAAAACTACATAATATTGAATAACACTTGCATTTGATAGAATTAAGAAATTAAGAAATTGAATAACAGAAGAATTTAAAAGAATTCATAAAATACCTTGTTGAATAACACTAGAATTTAACATTCTATTAAATTCTACCAAATTCACTCGTTCAATACCCCCACCTACATCAATACATTGTATTTGATACTTAGAGTATTTTAATACCATCGTTTTTTCGTATCTATTTATAACAATGAATTGGCTAATTAGTAACTACTGACGATTGATATTTGGATAAGCTTGTCTGTTTTTAAATCTATGATCGTTCGTACACGCATACAAATTTGATAGTAGTCTTACGTGCCCACTACTATAATTATTTTCAAAAAAACTTTCGTATGTCGATTTCTTTTTTGTTACACACAAAATGTAACAGAAAACAACTAATATTTTATGAAATGGAAAAACAAATGTTGCAAAATGTCTTAACAGATAGCTTTAATTAGATCTTTTCTAGTGGATCAGGTCTTTAGATCACATCCAATTAAAAATTATATAAAGGTAGATGTTAATCTACTGATTTCCAACTTATATTATATACTATAACAAATATTATAAATTATTGATAAATGCAATTTACTTTATAGGAATATGTTAACGATGAACAACATGCAAGGGAATATGCTCCTTTTGTTTGGCAGCAGAGTCTCTTGTTTCTGCCAGAATCTTCCTTTAGTTTTAGGTAGATTAAAAATATCAAACTAGTACATAATATTTACTATAATCATGAGTAGTAAACATTTTCCACGTTTTAAAAATTTCTAATGTAATTTAGCTATCAATATCATTCGCAATATATTTTTTTTTTATATGAATGTAAAATTATATTCACCAACAAAAAGACTGTTTTACAATAAATGCAACATCATGCCGAATAGCCGAGAGAAATTTTCAAAGATTACAATAAAGAGCTTAGCAAGAATGAGATTGGAACCAATATCGCAATCCATTCGCAATATAATTATATTATACGTTTCATGTTTTAATATATTTGGAAATGATTACTTGTGTATATAGTAACTAAAGACTAGTACTTTTAAATACATCATCATTATTTTGCAAAACACTAAATATATAACTCTTGTTACAACTAATATTTTGCTCTGATTTGATAAACCAGTCACCATTTATTTTTTTAATTCAAATTACTAAAAATACAACTTCGTACGTATATGTTGTTTGTCCTAATGTTTACTAGACATTTTGTGATTAGTAATTGAGTCAAACAAAAAAAATCCAATTGAGATGTAAAACATGTGATTCAGAATTCATCTGCATAGTGGTGCAGATAGAATACGATCCTTGATGTTATAGATATATATGCACTGACATAGACTTATCAAGTGCTGACGATTAACTAATTGTAGAATCATATACCGTGTTGACTTATCCCTTGTCGGACATAAATGTTCATGTTTACGAGAATATAATGTGCCGTCAAATATATATGCGATTGATCGTTACTTAAAAAGGAATGCATATGCTTTTGTTCTGCACCTGACAGTTGACTTCGATATAAGCTGAGGCTACTTCTCTATTTTTGGTGAATGGAATATTTGCATACGTCAAGATGATGAGAAGAAAAAAAGAACGCCTTTGTAAGAATATATATCATGACAACGTCACATGGAAATTATCCAAGTGCATGCAGTTAGCGTTATTCGCTAGAGGAGTGTTGTTTCACCTAACGGATTTCGATTCAAATGTGCTACATATGTGAAAAATTATTTTTGTTTTTACATGTTATATATAAGATTCATCCAAGGCGTAAGAAAACTATGAATCGGATTTGAATTCTTTTTATAAAAATTCTTGTTTTAAATCATTTGCAAAGAGTCAGATTTGAAATTCCAAGTCCTAAAAGAGCGAACATAATAAGTAGGCGACATAAATTTCTGCAAATTCTCACAAGTTGACGAGCATATTTCTTTTTATTTTTTGGAGATACAATTTTATTAGTCTATTGAACATAAAAACTTTATACACCACTCGATATATATAAGTAGTATATATACTGAGATAGTGTGCATTGTGTCTCTGAGTATATGTGTACCACTAAGTGGGAATAAAAAGGTACATACGAACACAGACTTCAAAATGCATCTTAGTGGAATTTCATACACCCACTAATCTTTTGGCATTATTGTCGACTTTTAGCCTTTTGTGGGTGTTTTAGTTGTTTTTTTTGTTTTAGATGAAAAATATATGTCTATATATGTATCGTAATTTGTAAGTGCATTAGAATAGAACATATCCGCTTTTAACATCTACCTTATAAACTTCTCTTCTCTCTATCGTTATTATTCTTTTAAAAAATTAATAACACATCAGAAACAAAACGTTCTATAGAATTAGCTCTCTCATTTCTCCCTTGTGAGGTCTGTGATTCCAATTTCATTCTTGAACAATGGGTTTAACATTTGACCCAAAAAGAAAAAAAAGAAGAACAACAATTGGTTTAACAAAAAGAAGAAAGAAAGAACAAGTATTGCAATAGCTAGGAGTATAACGATTAAAATATAGTTTAGAAAGCTAACAACAAATCCAATAGAAGGCAAAGATTTAGTCTTATGAGCTGGCATATAAATCAAGCCGAATCTATACCAAACATTTTAAAGCAAAACCGAAAAACAATCGTTTATAAATTCCTCGTTTTATTATTATACAAAACCAATCTAAAACCTACAAAACTTATGAAAGTCCGTGACTTGTTTGTATTTCTCATAGAGTACAATATTTCAACTAAGCAAATTGTATCCTAAGTTCCTAACTATACAACCATAAGTTGATAACCCAAATATAAAACCTAAAGATTATTGTACATCCAATCTAAAGCATAAAACCTAAAACAGTGATGGGTAGGCCTTGCATGAAGGTTGACATACTGTAGCTGTGAAGGAAATAGAGAACCTTTTTACTTTGAAGGAAAATAAATAAATGTTTGAGAAAGAAAGGTTTTATTGGTTTGGTTTGGGATGGGATCGGTTTAGTTCAATTAACCCGCATTAAACACACCTAAATTTTCTTGACCAATAGACTTAATTTGATTTACTTTAATTTTGAGGGATTAGACAAAAATAAACCTTGTTAAGGCGAATCAGATTTATACAATTTTTGTTATTGGGCCGAGTAAGGCCTACTAACGAGAAACTAAATCATTCGTTTTTCATCTCCCAATCAGAGAAATCTAAATACCAAAACATACCGAATCGTAGCAACCGGACCGACCATAATGCCAATTTTAGTGTAAGAAAGATAAAACCACTGCAGAGATTACATCCTTACAACAACAAATTCAAACGTTTGTCTATGTACAAAAAAAAAGTTTCTCGCAGTTGTAGAACAAACACACAGCAATGGGGGTAATTCAAATGCAATCACAATACACAAAAACTGATCAAAACAATTCTCTTCAGGGCACCGGAGACTTGTGGCTGTGGAGCTTTTGTCTCTTCCTCTACTGTGTTATTTATTGTGCGTGTGGTTTTGGTTATGTGATTGTTATGAGCGAGCTTCTTCTTTATAATGTGTCTGCCCTTTCTTCTCCTTCTTGCTATGTTCTCTTTCTCCTCAATCTTCTTCTCAACAACTTGTATACTCTTTTCTACTTAAACTTTTGTGTCTCTCTTCTTTATTTCAGACAATAACTTGTTCAACTTCTAAACATTGTCATTAGCCTTCGCTCTTTCCATCTCCCTCAAATTAAACTGCAATTCCTCTTCTTTATTTAACAAGGCATCTTTCACAACTTCAGAACTCTCTTCTTTAGCATTCTTGCTCAGATTCTCATCAGTGACAAGAGCTTCAAGTAATCTACTGTTTTCATTTTCTCCACTCTTTTATACAACTCAATGAACACAGATTCTTTCCCATTCAAAGCAGAAAGTGATTCACCTGCTACAATGAGCATGTGCAAGACTCTCCTTTTTTTTTTTTTTTTTTTTTTTTCCATCTCAATCTTCACAGCCTCAATTTCGAAATCCTGAACAGAATTATCATCTTCTACTGGTTCTCTTTCGCTTGAATCTTGGCTAATGAGAGCACGTGCGAGACTCTTTATTGCTCTATGCTTTCTATGTGAAAAAAAAGGAAACAACAAAGAAGAGTTAAAAAAAAAAGGAAACTTTGAATCCCAAACACAATTTATAAATAAAGAGAGTCTCGAGCCTTCTCTTCTCTATGTGTAATCGTTTTGGTTTCAGAGAAACAAACATAGAGAGAATTATAAAGTGAGAGAGATGAAATTACATACGCAATTGCTCTGATTTTTCACCTTTCTCTTCTTCGATTCCTGCTTCTATTTCACCTCTGATTGATGATGCTCTGATTCTTCTTCTCTCTTTCTCTCTCGATAATGGCCTAACGATATCTTCTCTCAGTCTCCGTCGTCGGAAGTTTTCTACTGTTGTTTCACTTCAAAGGACGTCGGATTTTGTATACACTCTCTTCAATGCCACAGTTCATCGGAATTCGTTTCTCAGTCACAAACACGCTCTGGTTCATCGGATGATCGGAAGCTTTTGCGTTTATCAGTTACGGTCCGTGACTCACGGCCATGGTGGTGGAAGCAAAAGGCCTTGGACTGCAATCTCATCTTCAGCCCAACAAAAAGCAGAAGGATTTTCAGCCCATATAATACTCACAAGCCCATGAACAAATCGAGGTCTATTTTCTATCCCATATTATCTAATGTTTTTTCCTCCGTCTTTTTTTAGGTTTTCTTAAAAAAAAAAAAAAAGGGTTTTATTACGAATTTTCAATCTACATAAAGATGATATAAAAACTAACCGGATTTTGGATCCAGCATTAGTCGTTAGCGATTCCACATATTCAACTTGTTTTCATGTCATCTTTATGTGGATTTTAGTATCCAAGTTTTTAATTCGAGTTTTAAAAATAGTTTTGAAATTTTGATATTTTTTATTCGGATTTTAAAGATTTTTTTTAATTATTTGGTTTGTTTTTTCATTTTTATTTTTTTGATACTAAATTTACATAAAGATGATATGAAAACTGACCGGATTTTGGATCCAGCATTATTCGTTAGCGATTCCACATATTCAACTTGTTTTTATGTCATCTTTATGTGGATTTTAGTATCCAATTTTTTAATTCGAGTTTTAAAAATAGTTTTAAATTTTTGATATTTTTTATTAGGATTTTTAAAGATTTTTTTTAATGTTTTGGTTTGTTTTATTTTTATTTTTATTGTTTGATACTAAATTTGCATAAGGATGATATGAAAACTAACCAGATTTTGGATCCAGCATTAGTCGTTAGCGATTCCACATATTCAAATTGTTTTCATATCATCTTTATGTGGATTTTAGTATCCAAGTTTTTAATTCGAGTTTTAAAATTTTGATATTTTTTATTCGGATTTTAAAGTTTTTTTTTAAAATTATTTGGTTTGTTTTTTCATTTTTATTGTTTATATACTAAATTTACATAAGGATGATATGAAAACTAACCGAATTTTGGATCCAACATTAGTCGTTAGCGATTCCACATATTTAACTTGTATTTATGTCATCTTTATGTGGATTTTAGTATCCAAGTTTTTAATTCGAGTTTTAAAAATAGTTTTAAAATTTTGTTATTTTTTATTCGGATTTTTAAAGATTTTTTTTTAATATTTTGGTTTGTTTTTTTATTTTTATTGTTTTGATACTAAATTTGTATAAAGATGATATGAAAACTAACCGGATTTTGGATCCAGCATTAGTCGTTAGCGATTCCACATATTCAACTTGTTTTCATATCATCTTTATGTGGATTTTAGTATCCAAGTTTTTAATTCGAGTTTTTAATTTGAGATGACAAAAAAAAAAAAGTTTTTAATTCGAGTTTTAAAAATAGTTTTAAAATTTTGATATTTTTTATTCGGATTTTTAAAGATTTTTTTTTTAATTATTTGTTTTTTTAGTTTTGTTGTTTTCATACTAAATTTACATAAGGATACATGAAAACTAACCAAATTTTGGATCCTTTAGTCGTTAGAGATTCCACTAATTCAACTTGTTTTCACATCATCATTATCTAGCTTTCAGAATTCTAAGTTCTTAATTCGGATAAAATAGTAGCTTTAAGGCTTTGAACTCTGCTTCTCGTGGAACTGCAACACATGAGATCTCCGAACAAGTGCAAGTGAAGTATTGTACATCATCCACCAAACTTTGATATCGTTGAATCGGCCACCATCGGACTGTTCTGGCGGCAACCTTTGACTTGGTGTTGATTGGAGCAAGTCAAGAATTGCTTTCTCTTTGATGAATCACTATTCGAGAGCAGCTAATAGAAGGCAAGGGGTGAAGAAATTGAAAGTCTACTAATTTTGGTTATATATATACAAAAAAAAACTACAAGGAAAATGGTATGTTCTATATATTTGGTTTATTTATTTAGAAACTAAGAAAACATGGTCACCATTGGCGACGACTTAGTTCCCAGTTGAGCTACACACCAGCTTCCATAGCTGACTTTGTGAATGCTACAAATATTACACTTTTTTACTTACTAAATCATCAGACATTGCCAATGAACATGCACTGTAACTGCTTTCTGACTCTGAACTCAGATGTGGTTTTATTGCCTTGGAAGAACCTCAACCCCATTATGGCTCCCAAAAGTCAGGTATTCTGATTTCTACAAGTGTAAAGCGAATTCATCAGGAAACTGGTTGCACCCCGTTCCATGCACGAGGGTCATCAGCGAGTTCATTGATCCTATTGTTGCGGCTCTCTTGCATGTATGCTACACCGGCCCAAAGTCCACGTATAAGTAGAATGCTCGTAAATACAATAGTTCCAAGTGTGCAAGCTACCTGCGTTCCACCATGGAAGTGACATTAAAAGCCAATCCAACAGAAAAACATTTACCACGCTGTTCTTTAAGTAACACAGGGCATTTGCCCCTTTCAAAGACATAAAGTTAGCTCAAGTATTCAAAATCAACTAATGAATTAAGATCCATTCATTTACTATGAATGAGAAGAACAAAACAGAGAGGTGCTTAACTTGAGTTCAGTAACATTTTCTAATTAGTTAGAGTCTAACTGTTAGACCTTCTTAGCATGAATTTCTATAATCCCTGAACAAAGTTCTAAGCTTGATGCTACTCTCTCTATTCAACTTTATGGTAGATATAAAATTCTGCCATAGTCAGTGAATCCAATAACAAAGATATAGCAATCAAAGGGTAACAAAACAATCCGCTCCTTGTTAACTTCCTAAGCATGGTACAATAGTTGAATAACACCGAGATTGTTCCAAGTTCAGTTCATTTAACAACAGCTAAGCACAATTCTTTACAATTTTATAATTCAATGGATTTTAGAGTAGTTACCTCGAGGAAAGCCTTCAAGATCCACAAAAAGGCAAGAATAAGTACTCCATTCACTGAAAAACCCACCTAAATTGAACCAAAACTTGGTGAGAACATTGTGATCCGAGAACTTAAATCTACAGATTAAAGTAAGTCTCTTTGAGATTCTAAATATGTTTAAATACTCGAAAGGATCATCATTCATCAATGTAATCGATGAAGCAGCTAAAGACTTACGAGCTTCGTAGAGATCGAAACAGGCAAAATTGATCGGACAGCTTTCCTTGCTCTCTTGGAAATCTTTCTGAAAACATTCTCAACAAATCTAAGTAACAGATCCAAGCTTCTATCTTCTTCCTCGTGATCATCTTCGTCTTCTTCTCCATCGTAATCCTCATCGAACCCATACTCCGGTTTGATCTTCCGGTTCCAGCTCCTCGTATCGTCGGCGAAATCATCCCTTCCCTAATGAAACCCAATAAAAAAAGTTGAGAAATTGAAGCTCATGTGTACAAGTAGAGGAACAGAAAATCGAATATATATACGTTGATGAAATCGCGGGATCGCCGGGAAGCAAGAAGGGGATAAGGGAAATCAGAGATCCTGGTTCTGGTGAAGATTAGGGTTTTGGGAGTGAAGATGAAGAAGGAGAGAGGCGATCGTTTTTGGGATGAGAGAAGCGCGAGAGAAGAAGGCGATGAGATTGAGGCGGAAAATGGCATCGTTCGTTATGCATCAGAACGCTCACTTTTTTTTCCTCTGTTTTTGAAGAAATTTAGCTCCACGGTCAATATTATTGATGCATAATATTTAAAATATAATAAATCTATTTTTTAAACTAAAGTCAAATTTTTTATTCTCAATTTATTTTTAATAAGTTGATAGAAAAAATATATTAGTATATATATTTATCATAATCTTTTCTTATATGAAATTTGAGTTTTGATTTTAGATGAAAAAGAAAGTTGAGTTTCGATTTTTCCAATGTCATCAAAATGAACAGATTTGCTAAATTTGTCTTGCTTTATTTTTGATAATTAAGATGTTCAATTTTATTATGATGCTAAACTTTACATGGGGGCAATGTATAGATACAAAAACTTGAGTAGTGCAATAAGCGACTCAATATAACTTTAGAGAAGGAGAATGCAAAAAAGCTTCTCGAATTGTCAAAACAAAAGTTGTAGCCAACGATGTGGGTTTGTGCTGGAAATATTGAAACCCCAAAGTATGGTGATCGAGCATCAAGATATGGTTGGATGCTTGCAACTCGGTTGAAAGAAGTCAATTTACTGTGATTGATGAAGTTGATTTCTAAGAAGATAACTGCCATAGGTATATTACAGTTGTGAAAAAAAGAAAAAAAAAAGGTATATTACAGTTGAACCTCTTAAAATGCTTTATGTCATAGCCCTCACTTGAAATTAATCTCTTAGACTACTACCAAAAAGATTTTTTAGTTTGCACGTTATGGTATGGTTGTCTCGGCTTGAAGGTCAAGAATATATATCCGTTATAGATTCGTGTTCGATTGTACTATGAGCAAACACTCTACTCAGATCATTTGAGTTTCTACTTAAGTGTTTTGTCCGTGCTAGAGATGTGGGAAACTGTTTGGCACAGCAATGCCTAAATCCCCAAATGCTAAAAATGTTTCCCTACCATTCTTCTTAGAAGCCACAATGTTTTGATATGATGTGTTTAATATAGTGGTAGACCTAGATCAAATTGTAATCTAGCTAGGAGTAGTAACAGAAAGGTCATTTTGTTCATTTTGAAACTAAAGGTGCTACTTTGGTAATTGGACTGTTTCATGGACATATGATCAATTAACTCTAAAAGTAAATCTTAAAACAACGAAATGTATTTTAAAACAGATGGAATAATTGTTTCCGATTTTATATACTATTAAGTGATATTAAAAAATACAAGGCGTTGAAGAGAATAACATCTAATATATAATTTTATTATAGAGATAAAACAGCCCAGGTCTATAGCCGAATTGTCGAATGAAAGCAGATCAAAGAGAACTATAGTGTGCACATAATGTATACGCGTTGTAATACAATAAGATAAAGATTATAAAATTAAAATTATTAGAAGACATATTTAAGCAGTCCAATAACATGTGTATTCAAAAAATAGTCGTCCCAATCGATAACCTTTGGATCGAAATAGAACATCTCGCTTTCGACTCCCGTCTTCGATACCATTTTTTGCAATTTTTCCGTGTTTGTATCATCAAATCTGCATATATACATAATCCGGTTGATTAGTACAATATGGTTTAAATCTCAAACCATATTAAACCACACAAACAATGAAGGAACCAAATTAGAAACTGAAAATTTACTTACATTCCATAGAAAAAGAGGTAAGGCTGATAGAGATCAACAAGCCGGTATATAAAATTTATTTTGCTATGGAAGTACTTAAATTCCTTCTCCAACAACTTGCAAAGTACCATGTTTACCAATTCAAGTCCCTGAAATGAACCATATAAATCATATAGGTATTTAGGAACCATATATGGGTTATTCATAGATCTAAAAAACACTAGATATATCATTACTACTATTACCTTCAATGAAATCAAGTAACGTATGGTCATGTATCTATGGAAACTACGCATAGAATCCAGAATCTCAATGTTCCCGACCCGAACGACCTTTCCTTCTTTGTTGATCCACGGTTTGGTTGAGAAATACCGATACGCTAATTCAGGAAATTTTTTATTTTTCATCGGATTCCTTAGTGAAGAACCCACATGGTAAATAATCTCTTCTTGTTTACCGGCTTGAGCGGCCATTGATACTAGAATCGAGTTTACTACCATATCCGCGGGCAGCTGATCCCATCGTACATGTCCAAAATATCAAATGAAGATGAGTATAAATGAAAAATATTAAAGTCGAATGTCGAATGTAGATTAAGATGAATGTTAAAGTAGGTACCACATCGGAAATAGCATTAAGATCACAAAGAAAGCACGTGAGTTTGCCTTTGCCATATCCAACAGCTAAACTATCAATGGTCCTGCACATTAAAGAGTAGTTATTTCATTGCCTTGACTAGTAAACTATCAATATCATTTCTATATTTTCTAACAAAAGAGCTTTTGATAGTTTTACCTGATGCCCTCAGTCCAACCAGGGAATGGTTCTTTGAATGTGCTGGTAATAATTGAAGGACGAAGCAACACAAGTGATAGATTTTCCCTTTTTGTCCCAACCATCATCTCCCCCATTGCCTTGGTGAACACATATGTGTTTGGCCATCCGTACATCTTTGCCCTATCATTGATTTTAAAACATAGCCATTTTTATTTCAAAGTTTAACACTACTTGACATTTTTATTTGCAACATAAAGTGTGTATATAAGTAGGGATATGAACCTCCTGAGTCCGAGATCCTTCATGGCTTGTGTGACGGTTTCAGGAGATGCTCCACTGGCTCGGAGCTGGTCAAGTTTCTCCTGAACTAATTTCTTCTCATGATTGATATCTAGACCGGTGGTACCATTCAACGTCTCACCCATACGGTACGGTGTTTCCATTATCAAGCCAGATTTTTCTCCGCACACGTAAGCTTTAAAACAAAATTCGTTAGTTGGTGGCATTTAATTACGAAAGAAGCTTTCTCACCGACATCTTAATAATAGTAAGCCAGATTTATTTCAAACGAAAATGATCGGGTTACCTACCTAGTACAAAACCCGTCATAAATAATACAGGTTATATATTTAGTGTAAACAGTGATCAATGTCGATAGATTGTTTTCTTTCATTCTAATGTTGGTAGTTAGATGTCGAAATCGAGATAACCTATAGGCTACTTTACATTGGGGTCCTAGCTAATACTCATATATAGTCCTTTTCAATCTAATTTTCCATGTGAACTTGTTTATCTTTTGATATAAAAGTCTCGCACAAAAAAAAAAGGTATGGAACTCAAAAATAATGTATTAATATATAGTTTCATACTTCTAAAGCAACCTTCTCGAATCTCGACCTTAAAAATATGAAATTGTAATTAAACGTGCGTATTGAGATCCTTCTAATCAAGATAGGGATTAGGAAATTGGATAGACTAGATGTTTATGTTCAATTCAAAGACTGGTTGTCATGTAAGAACTCTTGTATATATGTAAATATATTTCACTTGCGATCTAAAAAATCCAAGTTATTTCAGTCTCATTGACAGCATAGTACTTTGAATATACCTGTTGATACATGAACAAGGATCTTAACCTTTGCACATCTCTTTGCAAAGTTCAAGACATTGAGAGCACCCAATGTGTTGATCCCAAGAGCTACATCGTATCTACAAATTAATTAAAATTCCTTTAGTTTTACAGTATAAAAATGTAACTAAAAATTATAATCAGTAAAAAATATTCCAGATTTATAGGACTGTTAGTGATAACTAAGATATTAGAATCAGTACGATGGGATAATTTTATTCAAACGTAAAATTTTAAGATCAATAGGTACCTTTCATCAAACTTCGTAGTTGCAGCTAAATTAACAATGGCATCAACTTGGTGGATCATCTCATGAGCCAAGTCGAAGTCTTGAAGACCTAAATCCTCAAGGCAAATGTCTCCATCGATAATAGTGACTTTCTCTGATATAAGTTGATTTAGATTGGGACCATACTTCTCCTTCACCACCTTGAACAAATCTTTCCTCAAAATCTGCATTGATTTCAAACACCTCAAAAGTTCTAACACTATCACTATCATATACAAATTAGTCATACTTGTATCAACGAATTTAATATATAAGGGATAATTGATTAAAATACACATGTTTTATTTAATTTATATATTAAACTACTAATATATATAGGTTTATTATCTACATGTAAATCTTAACATAATAATAAACACTAGCAAAAACCCATAACAGCTAAGTTATCCATGGATGCAGTTTTTTTGTTGAGCTTTTTGTTTTTATACATTTTATTTTTTTAAAAATAATTGGCATTCTAAGCTGAATAAACCAAACCAAAGATTACATATATATGAGTTTTTAGTGTTTGTTTTTAGTTGTTTTTTTCATAGGATTTTTAGTTAAGAAAAAAGAAAGATGGGTGTCTAAACACTTTAAGCAACGAGTGTTTAAATAGATTTTTTAACCACAAATACCAAGCCTATCTAACAACCACAGACATCAAAGCCCAAGTCTGTGGAAACAAACCTCGTCGTTAAACCTCTGGGTAGCAGATTTGCCATTTGATGCTCGTAGAAGGAGATACAGTTTCTTCACGTTTGGTGCCACCCTTAATATCTTCTCCACAAAAACTGCAATTAAATTTTATATGAGTATATAACCATACGTTAATAAATTTAAGAGCTAGTTTCATTTAATAAAGAAAGTTTACATATATATATATATATATATATAACGAAGAAGCAACTTGTAGTCTTGTATTAGGGCCTGACTGGTTTAAACGCAGCGGTTGCGGTTGCGGTTGCGGGAGTTTGCGGAAGCGGGCGGTTGCGGCTTCAAGCGTTATCAAGCGTTTTGAACGACTGGTTTAGCGTTTGAAAATGGATGCGTTTGCGGGAGTTTTATGACTGGTAAACCAGCGGGTGCGGTAGCAGTTAAATAAAAAATGACCAAAATAAATAAAAAATATTACAAAAAAAAGAAATAAAAACACCAATATATTATTACGATAATATTAGAAAATTTGAACATGCTTAATAATTAAAACCATAAATAAAGTACTAAATAATTATTCAAAAATAAAGAAATTTTGTAACAAGATAGTACTTTATGCATCTGATTTAACATCAAAAATTGCATCAAATAATGAGACAAACCGTAAATAACGTTGAATTCAATCAAAAAGCAAGTGAGTTTCTATTCGAGAAAACAAATCGAAACATATATTCAATCAAAAAGCAAAGCAATACGTAATGAAAAGAAAAAAAACGATGCCATGAAAAATATTCAAAAAGTTACACATAAGGTGATGAATGAAGAAAAGGATATATGATACTTACGTTTGGTTATTGATTTTCATCAGTTTGGGTGGAAGACATTGAGAAAATAGGGTTTCAGAATATTATCAGGGTTTCTGATGAGAACGTGATACAAAGATGAAAGATATATATAAGATTAATATATATTATAATAATTATAAGTAAACGTTTGATTTAAAAAAAAAAAAAAAAAAAATCCAACCGCTACCGCCCGCAACCGCAAACGCTTGCGGGAAGGAGCTTTTGAAATCCAGCGATTTCGAGCGGTACGAAGCGGTACGGAGCGGTTTCTATGATTGGTACCAACCGCTAACAACCGCAACCGACCGCTAGCAACCGCTAGGAGGGTACTAGCGGGAGAACCAATCAAGCCCTTAGTTACGACAATATACATATCCGCAGCCTGGTTTGGACCCCCCAAATCTTGACCGGTTAAGACTAATGCAACCACAAATTATTTACTGAGAACGTAACTAATCAATCTTTTACTATTCTTAAATTGTTAACGCTACAAGCATTTCCAATACGTAGAATTTCATTACCTCTACGTCATACATGCATATAAATTACAATCTATACCTTGATTATTATTATTTTGTTGGCAATAACATTCATTATGCGGGTAGGAATCCGCATGATAACACATGAACAGTTTTAGTGCAACTTTAATATTGTTCTAGTCATACTTTTAAAATTTATAATAAGCTAACTGTTCAAGTGTAGCTCAAGTGTTTTCTTCATAATATATACATACATAAATCATGAATCTTGTCTATAACTTCATAACTTGTAAATAGTAATGATTCGTATAGAAAGAGAAAGAGAAGAGATTTACTATTTGCTAAGAACCCAGCAGCTCCAATGACCAATATGGACTTGTTGTCAAGGTACTTAAGAACACTTACGACGACCTCCGTTTCTGTCGACATAACTTATGTTTGAGTGAGAGAAATAATGCAACAGAGTACAGCTGACATATCACATATGAGTTACTAAGATTTATAGTTTTAGTCTTTACAAGGTGAAATTAATGTGAGCACCTACCTACATTTTTGTTTTGTCCCAACTACTTTAAATTAGCTGTCATCAAATTTCATAACATATAGTATAACTTATAAATTTCAGTTTTTATATATCAAGATATGACGCATTTAAATTAAACGTGGCATAACTTGAGTATTTTGCCTACGAACCTACCCACGTTGAAGAACGAAAAAAAGATTCCAAACTACAACAATCTTGATCCTAATTAATATGGTTAGTTAAGCTATGATTCGATTCTAATAATGGAAGACGTACATAGAAACGAAACCCAAAAAAAAAAACTACAAAACAGTATTTTAACATATTCATTTTTAAAATGTAAATTTCAAATTAGAAAAATAGAAAGAATGGGAAAAAATGTGCATTTGGAGGCAATTTCTGTTGCCACAAATGTATGGTTGGGCGAGATAGAATCCGACAGAGTAAAAAGATAGAATCCGACAGAGTAAAACAATAAGATGATATGGAGATACTTTAACAAAAAAAAAAAAGATATGGAGATATCTAATTTTAGGCTTAAAAATTAGACAGCCTACCTTCTTTGTTTTTAATAACAACGACTTTCAAGAAATGTTCAAAATAGCGGTTTAAGTGGTGCTCTAGGTGCCATATATCATGATGATTATTTGATATATCATGACGATTATTTGATAGTTGCTGAAATTATACAAATTGTTATTTAACGAAATTTAGCGAAAATCATACAACAACAAAAAAAAGTTAGCGATTTTAGACAGTTCTAGATGGCATTAGGCGGTTTAGGCGAGCGACGATATCATATGATTTTACATAGTCATTCATCAATTTATTTTTTTGGTTCAAAATCATTAATCAATTATCATTTGATTTTTCTGTTTATTTCAGTGTAGGTATTTCAAATTTTAATTACATAAAATTCATTATAAGTTTTAACTTAAAAAGTACATGGTTATCATAGATTCATAGTTAGCATATATAGTTTGATGTCAATTGAATTGATTTTATGGTTATCTTGAAGTTGAATATAATATTTCTGTTGAAATTTTGATGTAATATGAAATTTAAATGTACTTCTAAAATTAAAATATTTAAAATATTTTTGCAAATCATTATATTTTAATTTATAGAGAAATACTTTAAAATATGAAAATATCACACTACTAAATTTTTGTTCTATACTATAAACGTTTAGACCTAAAAACGTTTAAATTCTAATTAAACGTGTTAGACATTAAATCGCCTCCTATTTAATGTCTGCCTAACCATTGCTTTTAAGTAGTTATTTGTCATCACATCCAAAGCAGTTGTCATCAAATCCAACTTACAACCATCTATACTAGTACGACTGGTTAAGGCATGATTCGACCCTACTCATGACAAACGCAAAACAGCCTAGAATATTAAAATTCTAAAATTAAAGTATTAAAGTTGTAGTTTATGTACTCGTATTCGACATATAGAAAATAGAACAACTGCGACAGCTGATGATAATACTTGAATTTTTATATTATGAAAGTGGTAGATTTGTACACTTATATTTGGATTAGTTTGGTTTGTTTGTTTTAGTTTTATATTTAAGGTTAACTGAAACACCCTCAACTACCAATTAACGACAATTACGTATGTTTAAACAAGTAACATTAAAATATTAATTAAAGTCAACAGATAGACAAAATCATGCAAATTATATAAACAAAGTATATTCCATTCATGAAAATTATTTACTGAAAATTTTAAAATTGCAATTAACATCGGCCAAGCTCAGATATGGACCAGAAAACCATCAGGCCTATTTCATGCTTGGGCCGGTTAACACCCCCAATCTCGCTAGTAACTCAAAAGAGCAACAATAACGGACTGTCAACATGATCTGTTACATCAATCTGCAGAATCTCAAAAACTGATAAATCTCTTCAGAATTAGCTTTTCTCTGCTCGAGACTACTTCAAACTTGTACTGTCAAAAGAGGAATGCGTCAAGCCGATAACTAGATTTGGATAAGTTTCCATTTTTCCCTTTTATTGCTTTACACATTCTTCTAAGTTTCAGGGTTAGCATTTTGGTTATAAATAGGTTTTCGTGCTCTGTTAATTAAAATAATACATTTTATTAGTTTTTTCTTGAAACTTTTGAATAGGCCCTCTTTTTCCTCTACTTCGAATAATTCTTATTTTTAGAATTTAGCAGCTTTGATAAGAACCATTAAGAGCATTTTTTTGTTTCTAGATATTTCTTGGAAGTGATCTTCCTTTGTGCAAAGTAAGAAGAAGCTTATTTAGGTACTCAAATTTGTTACGTTATGAGCGAAGATTGCAATGGAAGTGTTATAAACCACGAGTTACATAAAAGGCGGCTACAAAGAAAACTTGTTGGTGAAGAAATTACAAAGCAAAAGAGAGGAAAGATTCAGTTCCAATTGAGAGATTTGAGAACCGTTTTTTTTTGTCCCTTCATTGTTGGTTTCTTTCTATAGCAATTTTTTTGCTTAAAACTCCTTCCTATCTTTCATATTTGGACTATAAGATTCACTTTAATGATTACTCAAATCCATAAAAGCTTCACAAATGTCCAAAATAGCTGCTCTTCATCAGTTTGATCCTCACCTGCTAATTTCAACGTTTTAGTCAGATTGGATATATTCTTCATAAAGTAAGAATAAACAAAGTAGTGAACATCTACAGAAATATTATATAATTACTTGTTATTTAGAATCTGGTTTCCATATGCAAATAACCATACTGCTCTTGGAATGCTGTTTTGTCCTGCATGTTTCAACACACAAAATACATATGTATATATATAGTGAGACTCTTGAGACAAGTCACGTGTAGTCGACAGAACCTAAACAGAGAGATAGTGAAGAGAGAGAAACCTGAAACTGAGTAGCCGAGAAGCCTTGTGAGTAATCCAATGTACTTTCTGGAAAGTTTTGCTCTATCTTATTACCACCAACACTTTTCTGCAATATCTACAAGAAATATGAAAACAAATGTTAAATCCCAAAAAACTAAAGAACAAATCTCTTCTTTTAAAAGGTAAAAAGAGAGTCTTTGTTTTTCTTTTAAGCTCTCTAATCCACCATATATCGACTAGGTAAGAGAAGTAATCATGGACTTCAATGCTAAGTAAATTCTCTATGGTGACTAATGATTATGTGTTTGTGTTTACGTTTGCGTTTCTAATATATATGATAATCATCATAACATGGAATGCAAAGACTATGTACGCCAAGAAACAATCAGGACTTAGTGAATCTAACAAAACATTGAATTTTGTTCTCGAAGAACAGAGCGGACTATTATCGGTTGGTTTACAAAAATTAGTTGAAAATAGAAAGACTTACATGAGGGAAATTGAAAAGAGGAGAACTAGCAGTATCATCAAGAACTGAGTTCATTTTCTCATAATCTCTTCTTTTCTTTTCTCTCTTGCATTGTTTCTTGAGACCAACAATATTTGTTTTCTTCACAGAATCTTCCTCGGAAATATTCCTTGGACCAGAAGAAGCATCTGAAATCATAGACAAATCGTCTTCTTCCTCTTCTTCTTCGTCTCCTTGATGCACGTAGTTTTGGTCCCATGAATCTTTGCTTCTTCTTCTGTTTTCAAACCCATTGATATCTCTATAACAAGAAGGTGTTGGTGAAGAAACAGACTGGTCTAAGTACAGAGTCCATCCTGACTCGCATCCACTACTTGAACCCAACATTTTCTTCTTATGTTTTAGAAAAAAAAGATAGAAATACTTCTTGAGATCGAACAGCTGTGTTGAGAAAGATTTAAAGCAAAACTTTGGGTGAATAATCGACTTAAACACTCTGTTCTTTCTCTCTATCTAATATTTATACTAACACATGCATCTATACCTCTCTCTGTTTCATTGTTTAAGTTATTTATTTCAATTTTTGGTCTTATCTTCAAGAGGTACGGAGTATAAACTTATTTTAACTTATTATCATCGTCTCCTACTTCTTCTGCCTATTAATTTTCAAATTATAGGTTGGTCTAATAATTTGGGCTTTTGTTTTGTCGTTATTATAGCAAATATGAACGAGATAAATTTTCAAAGAGAAACTAATGGATAAGTCGGCGTTGTTAACTTGTTATTAGGCACACTCAAGCGGTCTTTGCAAGGTCGCAACATGTGAACTCGATATAGATTGTATAATAAATTCTATTCTAGTTTTTGTTAACTCTTTTCACAATGCCAGTTTGTAACATGGGAATGACATGCATCGTTTGTATCCAGGCATTTTTCATATTTAATCCAAAGATATAACTGATATTTCGGCTTCAAAAAAATAAATGAATAACGCAAATATCTAACTAGAGTGAAACATAATACGTGGATGTCTATTAAATACCATCCTAATAGGAAAGTTAATTCCCACGTGACATATGCCCAGAACTAGTCTAGAAGAGATAATTAATACTCATTGATTGTGTATTATATTTCAATTATTCACTTATTATGAATATTTATAGTGTATTAGTGGGAGTAATTAGATGGTGCATGGGTCAAAGCGACTTCGACAGACAGACAAGTGGTGACAAGAAGATCCGAGCGGTCTATTGACTACGCTTTTATGATATCACATGTCCTCACATTTCGTTTTGCATTTTTTTTATTTCCTTTCGTACTCTCTAATTTAATTCTTACCTAAATCTCTCCTGTCGAAAATAAAATCTCCCCTAATTATTTCTCTTTTATGTTCCTTTTCGTGTATTTGGCACTCTCTATACCTGGGATAACGAGATATATTTTGGTGTCATTATAGCATGATAATGCTTTGAAAAGAGCAATAATTATATAAAGTTTGAACAAAGAAAAAATCTAGAAAAAGATTGTAATTTTTTTTTGTATAATTCCGTTAACATAATATTTTGGTTGATTTTTGAAATAGAAATTAAATGTTTGAAAGGAGTATAAGATGATAAGATTATTGGAGGATTTGAAATGTGTGAAGAAATATCATATTTGTTGGAATTGCATCTCTGATTTGGCACACATGCTCAAATAATTTAAGAAAAGAGATGAAAGAAAAAGAATTTTGATTGATTTCATTGAAGGGGTTCGAATAGCTAGCAAAATCAGGCATGCATGTGGGCACGTGTGCACGTAAAAAAGAGAAATACGCAAGGTTCAACAAATTCACACATGTGTGCACGTGCAACAACACGCATTTCGACCAACTGCACACTTTTGCAATTTAGGCTCTTAAATGTGTCACCCTCTGATCCTTCTCTTTTCAATTGCTGATAATTTCTATGCTTTCCCGATTTCGATGTTCTCGTCCTCCATGTGTTCTCTTCACTTTTTTCACTTCCTTTCATATATACATACATATTGGTGTGTGGTTTCCAAGATCCGGTAGGAGGAAAACACGATTTTATATAAATGCTTTACGTCGAACAAATTCTGTCTCTTTTGCTATTAGTCATGTTTTAGCTATATAATTGAACATATATACCCACTCTTTTCAGCCATAAGTTGGTTCGAAATTCTATATTTTGTTGGTTTTATAGTTTGTTTATTGATAATCGTGTTTTTCTCTATCAAACTCTCTTTTTCGTGCACCACAAAGACTAAGTTGTGCAGGAATTTTAAACTCTGCAGGAAAGAAAAATCTTAAGTTTTTTTTTTGTTGGTCAAACGAAAAATGTTAAGTTTACGTGTGGATTTTTAAAGGAAAAAAAAAATTACCTTGGTATGTGTATTATTAATCTAACTCTGTTTTTTTTTGTTGATATTAAAGTAAGAGTATCATTAATCAAACTAACTCTGTTAGAAATTTAGAAATTTACCTTTGAAATGTGTTTTGATAATAATGTGATTACATAGTCTATAAAGACATTACTCTCTTCAAGAAGCTCATGTAGAAGAAGACGTTATTATTCATGGTAGAAGAGTTTTCGAGCTTTATATGATTATGATCATTTATGAAAATATCACATATTATTGTAATTTCAAGCATTAATTACAACTCTAACCACCTGATGCTGACCCATCTCCTTAGTTACCTCCAAGCTGAAACTGGTGGATATGTTCTTCATCAATGTATGACTTATATTCACATTGTAATGTCCATGCAACAGTGAGACCTCTTTTTCGTCATTATCGGAATCTTTAATGAAAATCTTTGGAATCTCTGAAGGTTGCTGCCACTCCTTGAGCAACTTGTCAATTACATCTCCTGTTGCAGTGTTGTTGAACTCTTTGTCCGAAAGAGTTAGCTTGTCGAAACCAGACACCTCAGGCCCAGCAAATATTATGATGCCTTTAACCGCAGGATGCGAATATGCTTCCCTCAGAATTTCTTCAATGTATATCTCCTATCGAGCAATTGAATTAGTTAACAAACTTTTTATGACTATGATAATGAATGAAGATGGAAAAAGGCTTTCTTCTTAGGCAAGGTAAGTTGATGACAAACCTGATTAGGGCACTTAGGCATATCAAGCTCTGTAAGCCAAATAGGCAAACCTAATGAGCCTAAAGTATCCAATGCAGATCTCATGTAAGCTAAGTTAGGCTGAGTTGGACGAAAGTGACCCTGAGCTCCAATTGCTCCTTTAATGTTCATGTTTCCTGGGTATGCAAGAATCTCCTCCATCTTCTCCTTCACCTTAACCGGCGTCGCAGTAACCTCTACACGATTCTCTATCGTGTTGTACTCGTTAACGAACAATGGCAAATCAGGATCTAGCTTAAAAGCCAAATTGTAGAAACTTGACGAAGCGTTTGCACCAAGCATTTTCTCAAAGTAATCCCAATGCACGTTCTCATTCACCACATCCCACCCGGTTAACTTCCCTTTGTATCTCGTCATTACCGAGTTTATCCGGTTCAATGTCACATTCATCAAATCGTTTGGATCATCTATTTCTTGCACCCAAGTTGGCTGCATTATTGGGTCGTCCCACAACACTGTATGACCTCTAACCAATATTCCATTCTCTTCCGCAAATTTCAGCATTGAATCAGCTGCCGTGTAGTTCTCTTGACCACGTTCTTTCTCCGTTGTATACCATTTCATTTCATTGGTGAAGGATGTGATTTTAAACCGCGACGCAAACCAATTTCTGTACCCTTCGCTTTGTAGGATCCGGAAATTCATTGCGCAGCCTAAGAGGAAAGATGGTTTGGTTTGCTCTATGGATATCACTGCGCCTTTTACCGCAGTTTTGTTCTGATAACTTACTTCAAATCTCACTTTGCTCTTCCTTATCTGCAATTAACATAAGTCATGTAAGAGCAAAAACAACACACTGACTGAACGGTCGACCCAAAAAAAAACTGGTCTGGGGGTTGGTCAGAGTCAGACCAGGCATGGTACATTGGTACCCTTTTGTATATTTTTTTCATGTGATCCGTAGGGTAAAATCAAGATCGAGTTCAACTTAAAACAATTATAGGCCTCAAATGGGCCGAGATCAACAATGAATCGGGCTTAATTATACCGGCCCATTACAAAACCCTAAAACTATACAGATGGACAAAAGATGGAAAATGCTACCTTTTCAATAAGTTGGTCTTGTTTCAGTTTCCATTCTTCTTTGCTGAACTGTTTCAGCGACACATCGCTTGCAGAAATCTTTGCTTCTTTGTCATCACTCTGCTTCCACATAGAACCCGCATTGACACAGTGTTATATATACATATAGGAATATATTACATATATAGCTAGTTGTTGTACCTCGAAGAAAATATCTACAGAGCCTGAAACATCTGGCACAATGCCACCTTTAAGCAAAGTCCAACACCCTTTCTTTGCCCTAACTTCACCACCATGAACAAGTCTTCCATTTTCTGTCCTGAACACAACTCCTACTTTCTTCTTGTTTCCTTCTCTCAACTTCACCCAAGCTGTATTTCCATTAACAAAGAAACTATGGATGTTCAATCTCAACCGATCCAAACTGAATTAAGAAAACATTCTAAAATTATCATTAAATATTGGTTATAACGATTCTATCCGAAAAAGAAAAAAATAAAAAGTGGTTTAAAATCATTTAAATTGATAGAAAACTAAATCTAAACCAAAAGTTGAGATGCGCTGTACCAAACTGATCTATATTAGATTTTGTTACAGTTTGAGTAATACTCTTAAACCAAACACCCTGAAAACAAAAACTTGAAACCAAACTGAAATCAGACTGAACACAACTATCAAGATTCAAGAATCTCTGGTTTAAAACAGTAACTTATAAGACAAGAAACTATGAAACGATGATGCATTATATTATATATAAACTAGAAAGTTGGTTGCATGCATGTGGTACATATAATTACCAGAGAAGCTGTAAATGTTTCCTTGGTGAAGCTGAATTCTTTGTGTCATTTCTCTAATGGATCCATTTCCATCTATTTTCCATCCTTCATCAGAGTCAGCTTCGACAGAGCGGCTAAATTGTAATAATCCTTGCGTTTCATTGCTTCGTGGAGGCTTCATTACACACTTCATTCATATATACCAGAATTTACCAATGTTAGAAAGTTTGAATTTAATTATATAAAAAATATAAAAAATCACTTCTATTTAGTATTTACTGAGGTTTTATCAGTTTTGGTTACCTCTGTTTTGAGAGAGTCGCTTTGGGAGAAAGGATCAATGGAAATCCCCGAATGCACAAAACACCAGAGGAGTAAAAGCATGCAGAGGAAGAAGCCATTGTTGATGTTCTTCATCTTCCTTCCTGTAAAAACAGAAATATCCCTACAAAACGCAATATCTATAAAAGCTTTGGGGTTGTCAGATTCTACTGTATTATTATACTGGAAAAAGGCTTTATATAGATAACTATGTTTTATTTTCCTATGGAAAATGACTACAAACTATACAATTCGAAGCAAATATGTAAGAACGAACTACATATATAGACTAATACGGTCAACCTAAAACTAGAAGAAGTCGACACGTAAGAAATATATATCACATGAGTACATGACGTTATTTGTTGCGGATCATACCTTTTTTCTCCCTAAAAACACTTGTGTATTAATTACCAAGTGCGTTGGGGATAAATCCCGTATCCCACAAGTTTAGGATCTTAGTGATTATTGTGATGATCTTGTGCATATACATGTATGTATCGACACTATAATTAAACTATCCAGAAATTTCTCAACTCTTTAGTCTTTTTTCCTCTGTTATTTTACAACGTGGGTACTAATCCAATAAAAGTACTAAAGTATGATTCACTCGTAATAGTTAAGAAGGTTATAAATGTATTTTGACATGAAACGCTTGGAAGCAAATATTTTGTTTGGTTGGAGTAAAAGCGACCAAGAAGCAAAATTGTAACATAGCCGTTAAGCAATATATCGATAGGTTTCGGTCCTCACATTGGAGGCATAAACCCTCGCGTGCCAAGGTGACAAGCACGTGGGCCGACCGCTAGCCCATGGACCATTTGCTATTAATTTTTACAAAAATATGTAAGTAATTTAAGAGAGAAATAACAATTCTTTTTGCTTTTGATGATACCAATGCATTATGTAGAACGAAATGCAACATACTACTATTGCTGACCTTGTTTGGCTGGTTAACTCTATAGTGGGGGTGGTTGGGACTTCGGAGACGAAAAGCCATGCTTAATTACACATACACATGATCTAATGAGATGTTTTTATCATTTGACCCATAAATAGGGGGATGTTTCATTAAAAAAATTTAATACGACGCGAAATGAATTTTTTTTAATATTCTTATTAATAAGTTGACCATTTTATTAGTCTTTTTTTTTATTCGTTCATTAGTCTATAAACTCTAGCTAGGCATCACTTTTCTTCCTGTAAGAAGACGTTTTGACTATGATAATCTCACTTTTTTTTTTTTGTAATTTTAAGCATTAAGTCCAACTCTAACCACCTGTTGCTGATCCATCTCCTTAGTTACCTCCAAGCTGAAACTGGTGGACAGGTTTTTTATCCAAGGATGACTTACATTCACATTGTAATGTCCATGCAACAATGAGATCTCTCCTTCTTCATTATCGGAATCTGCTGTGAAAATCGTTCGAATCTCTTTTGAAGATTTTTGCTGCCACTGTTTGAGCAACTTGTCAATTACATCTCCCATTTCTGTGTTGTTGAAGGTTTTATCCGCAAGTGTCAGCTTGTCAAAACCAGAGACCTCAGGTCCACCGAATATTATGATGCCTTTCACCGCAGGATGCGAATAAGCTTCCCTGAGAATGTCTTCCATGTATTTCGCCTATGGAGCAATCGAATTAGTCAACCAATTTTATGTTTATAAAAACGAATGAAAGGCTTTCTTGTTAGTCAAGGCAGTTGATAACAAACCTGATTAGGGCATTTAGGCATATCAAGCTCTGTAAGCCAAATAGGAAAACCTAGTGAGCCTAAAGTATCCAATGCAGATCTTATGTAGGCTAAGTTAGGCTGAGTTGGACCAAAGTGACCTTGAACTCCAATTGCTCCTTTAATGTTCTTGTTTCCTGAGTACGCAAGAATCTCCTCCATCTTCTTCTTCACCTTTATCGGCGTCGCAGTAAACTCTTTAGGGTTTTCTATCGTGTTGTACTCGTTAACAAACAATCTTACATCAGGATCAATCTTAGAAGCCATATTGTAGAAACGTGATGAAGCGTTTTCACCCAACATTTTCTCAAAGTAATCCCAATGCAGATTCTCGTTAACCACATCCCACCCGGTTAACTTCCCTTTGTATCTCGTCATAACCGAGTTTATCCGGTTCAATGTCACGTTCATCACATCTTCCGCATCCTTTATCTTTTTCACCCAACTAGGCTGCATTCTTGGGTTGTCCCATAACACTGTATGACCTCTAACCAATATCCCATTATCTTCCGCAAATTTCAACATTGCATCGGCTACCGTGTAATTCTCTTGACCACGTACTTTCTCCGTTGCATACCATTTCATTTCATTAGTGAATGATGTGATTTTGAACCGCGACGCAAACCATTTTCTGTAATCTTGGCTTTGTAGGATCCGGAAATTCATTCCACAGCCTAAGAGGAAAGATGATTTTGTTTGTTTTAGGGATATCACTGCGCCTTTTACTGCGGTTTTGTTCTGATAAGTTACTTCAAATCTCACTTTGCTCTTCCTTATCTACAATAAACATAAATTATGTAATAGCAAAACAGAACACATATAGATATAAGAACATAAGGCTCAATGCAACCAAAGCATTTTATATGGATTCATACATCCGAACATCAGATACATGTAAATTTTATATGTAGAGATCATTTCTACCTTTTCAATAAGTTGGTCTTGTTTCAGTTTCCATTCGTCTTTGCTAAACTGTTTTAGCAACACATTGTTTGCAGAGATCTTTGCTCCTCTGTTTTCACTCTGTTATCGCATAAAAACCACATTAACGGAGATAATATACGTATGTAATACATATGAATCCACATGTGTAGTGTTGTACCTCGAAGAATATATTTACAGGGCCTGAAAAATCTGGTACAATACCACCTTTAAGCAAAGTCCAACATCCTTGCTTTGCCCTAACTTCACCTCCATGAACAAGTCTTCCATTTTCTGTCCTGAACACAACTCCTACTTTCTTGTCGTTTCCTTCTCTCAATTTCACCCACGCTGTAGTTTCCATTAACAGATATGCATTTTCAATATTCTAGATAAACATAACTGATCCAAACTTAAACCAAAAATCTGAAATTATCATTAAATTGGTTAAAATGATTTTACTTATTTCCGTTTCCTGAATCAAGAACCGAACCAAATCTCATTATCGTTGAAAGTCATTCGAGTTGATAAAAACCAAATTTAAATCGTACCAAACCAATCTAGATTAGATTCGATTTGAGTTTTTGGGGCTAGTATACTTTCTCAACCAAAAAATCTGGGGGAAAAAAGTCTACACTGAAATACTGAAACCATGAAATGATGATGCATATATTATATTATATGAACTAGAGAATGGGTTGCATGCATGTGTATATATATATGTATATTACCAGAGAAGCTGTAAATGTTTCCTTGGTGAAGCTGAATTCTCTGTGTCATTTCTCTAATGGATCCATTTCCATCTATTTTCCATTCTTCATCAGAATCAGCTTCAGAGCGGCTAAATTTTAATAATCCTTGCGTTTCACTGCTTTTTGGAAGCTTCATTACACACTTCATTCATATACACCAAAATTTACCAAAGTTAGAAATTTTGAAGTAACAAATCTATAAAAAATCACTTCTGTGATATATCTATTTATTGAGGTTTTATCAGTTTTGGTTACCTCTGTATTGAGAGAGTGGCTATGGGAGAAAGGATCAGTGGAAATCCGTGAATCCACAAGACACCAGAGAAGAGAAAGCATGCAGAGGAAGAAGCCATTCTTGATACTGTTCATCTTCTTGTCAGATTCTACTGTATTCTTATACTGAAAATAGGCTTTATGACTTATACATATATTTTATTTTCCTGTGGAAAATTACTATCAAATACACAATTTGAAACATATTTGTAAGAACTAACGGTCAACCTAAATCGTATACCTACCTTTCAAGTAACAGTATCCTAAAACCTTTTTCAAAGACCAAACAAAAATGTAATGGGTGGTTATAACTTTTAACCAAATGAAAGATAGATTCTGCTGATTATTTATGCATTAAAAGGAGATTTTTCATTAAATTTTATAATGTGAAGAAATAAAATTTCCCAACAATTCTTCAAAACAGGTTGACCACTAGTTAGTCTTCATTTTGTCATCTAATACATTAAATTGTTTGCTCAATATATTATTATTTTAACGTCTAAATTTTTCATAATGCTCATATGTAATTTGATTAGTTTCGAAAATAGACGCATTTGATTTGATCAACCTTCCTGCGAGTTTGGCAATTAATGTTGGGCCAAAAATAAAAAATTGTTTGATTTCATGAACAAAAATTGGGCTAGAACAAGAAAACTTAAAGTGCAACAGCTACTAAACAAAAAAGTTAGAGAAAGTTCAATTTTATTGATAATAAATCCATTACAATACATCAAGGAAACCAACCCAATGATGATGCTCATGAAAGGATCCTCTCACACAAGTATAATTCAAAATAGACTATCTGCCACATTTTTTCACTAAGAATCAAACTACTCAAATACAAAGTAGTTGTAAACTTAGCATCTCAAACAGAAAAGACAAAAATTGATGGTTGGGTCTGTGAAGAGGAGTCATCAGAAGTCAACGTAAAGTTGTAATAAGCTTTTGAATTGGCGAGAGGGTGAGATATATTGAGATCATAGTCACCATGAAAGAGTGAAGCTTCAAAGAATCCATCAGCATCAGTGACTCCAGTGGTTTGACTACGTAGCCCTCCCCATTCACGTAGCAGCTTGTCCACAACGTCTCCAGTGGGTAGGTTCTTGAAGTTTCCATCAGTGAGGCACATATGGTAGCAACTTGGTGAATAAGCAGTCCACATCACCATTCCTTTCACATGTGGATGCGCATGTCCTTCCCTTAGGACTTGCTCAAAATACGTGGCCTGCAAGAACCAAATATCAGATATACAAGTGCTCAAAACCTCAATTATATATAGGGATGAGCAAACGAGAATTCGAGACCAGATATTGTGGGAAAAAGGACATGAAATTTTGTAGCCTACTTTTATAAGAGAATATGAGTTACCTGAACATTGGAAGGAGCTTTAACGTCGATCTCAGTGAGCCAAATAGGCAAACCAGTGGCGCCAAGAATATCAAGTCCTGATCTCATGTACGGAATGTTAGGAGTACTGAAATGAGACTCAAGACCGATCCCCAATGGAATGTTTCCACTAACCCGAATAGATTGAAGCTCCCTAAGCTTCTGCAAATACTTTGCTGGACTCGCTTTCAGATCCGTAGGGTCCTCTAATGTATAGAATTCATTCATGAACATTGTTGTCCTTGGATCGATGGCATGCGCCATTGCGAAGATGTTATTAGAGGCGTTAGGACCAAACTTACTCTCAAAGAAGGAGTGATGCAGATTCTCATTCACAACATCCCAACCGGCAAGCTGGCCTTTGTATCGCGAGACCACCGAGAAAACCCTTCTTTTCACTGCATTGTAGAGATCGTTACGTGACAGAGAAGTAACCCATTTAGATTGGTACTTAGGGTGGTCCCATACAACATTGTGTCCACGTACAGCAATGCCGTGCTGCTTGAAGAATCTCAACATCGCGTCCGCGATCGTATAATTCTCTATGCCTCTTACAGATTCCGTGCTGTACCATTTCATCTCGTTTTCGAATGTTGTCACGGTGAATCTTTGAGTGAACCAGTTTTGGTATGCTTGATTCCCAAGTATGTTCTGTGCTACAGCGCTCCCGAATGGGAATCCGAGTCTATTCTGTACTATGGTAATGGATGCGTTTGGTATCTTCTCGCCTTTGTTATTCACGACTCTGATTCTCACGGCACCTTTTCTTGCCTTGTCAATGCTCTGTTCCTGGTGAGCCTTCCACTCTTTTTGGGTGAATGGTTGCAAAGAGACGCTATCAACCCAAATCTCAACCGTTGTGTCCTCGCTCTACACATGAACAATGAAATATGAATCATCATATATAAGTTGAAAAAGAGCAGCTTGCAAGATGCAAACATGTAGACAAATAATCAAGACCATGAGTATGTTTTTGTATAGAGAAATACCTCGAAGTAGAGTTCAGCAGGACCAGATTCATCAACAGTGAGACCACCTTTGAGCATGGACCAGCATTTGGATTCAGCAACAACCGAACCGGCATGCTTATCTTCACCATTTATTTTGAAAACGGCGCTCACCGGAGATTTTCCTATGCTTACTTGTAACCAAGCTACAAGCATAACATAAAATACATCAGATGCAGTTATAAAGAGTGCGCTTCAAGAAACACAAAATTCAAAATTGTTTTCACCCGAGAAAGTGTAGAGAATTCCTTTTTCCAAGTAAACCTTCTGTGATACGCTGTCAGAAGATTGATTCCTCTGTGTGGCAACAACAAACTTATTGCCTCCAAATTCTCTGAAATCGACTTTGGCATTTCCGAATTGTGACCAGCCTTGTGAACCATTTTGCAGGTCAGGATTCACGATGATCCCTCCATTGTACTGTGGTTTATAAGGGGTATCCAGACACTGCACCAAGGCAAAAAGAGATTCAGAATAAAAGTTTCCAACGACCATGTCTGAATGAACAGAGCATTGCTTGCCTCTATTGTTGCCGAGTAATCATAAGGGACGAAAATTTCTTCACACCCTGCAAACGTTTTCATAGAAAAAATATTGGATAAATTCATGTTTCCCGTTGTTAACTACGTAATAAGAAATTCAAAAGGGGTTTCCTTAGAAAAACATGAAATGCGAGGAAAAAAAATCTTATATGACATTTTAGATAACAACAAGAGTATAGTATTTTACCAAAAGAAAAAAAAAAAAAAAAAAAAAAAAAAAAAGAGTATAGTAAAATCATAGAATGAGATCGAGAATAACTTGATAGAGAAAGACCGCAGAAAGCAAGAAGCAGCAGTAGTAGAAGCTGCATTGCAGAACTAAAGAATCACTTATTTTTGTTGATGATTAAGGATTTCCAATACATATATATATAGTCTTGGTATATTTATTTCATTAACAAAAACATATCTTGACTATACGTCTATACTTTATTTTTTGCAAACTTTTACCACATTTGTTTACAAAATAATATATTAACCGCCGTTAACATGCAGCATATGGAAAGAAAATGCAATCAATAGCTTAAATTCTAGTCAATAGTCAATAGATACGTTTGGTCAGAGTTAAAACAAAAAGGCAATAGACACGTAAACCATAAATCTCCAAAAACCCTATAAAGTTTGTTTTTGTATCACCTTAAATAGAGATGGTTTTGTCTATCTTTTAATTGATTTTTAATTGTTTCTTTTTAAATGATTTGATTTTTGTATTGTAAAGTTATATAGGTGATGGCTTCCATTGATATTCCGGCGTAAACCACATAAAATCTGATGGAATCTACATATTCTACGCATTTGGTCAAACATCCTGCGAATTTGACAGTAAATATTGGGTCAAAAATATAAGTTTGTATTAAAATATTACCCTAATATGTTCTCCCTGGGTGTTTGTTTAAGGAAAATTAATGTTTTATACAATGTATATTTTTTTGTTAAAGGATTAATTATATATATCTTCATTTTATATGATGTAAGTACTCCACAATAGCAAAAATCAATAAACAAATGAATGATATATGAAATAGCTTTGGAAAAATGAATAATTTTTACTAATTTAACTCGAATAAAGAAAATTTAAGGATTCATCAAGAGCTCAAAATACTTGACGAAATAGTTAAAGGAAGTTCAATATCATTGATATCAAGGCTTAATTAAAGTATAAGAAACCAACCCAACGATGCTCATGGATATCCCATGGGAGTTTCCTCACACACAGCTATAATGCAAAACACACTATCTGCCACTAAGAATCAAACTACTCAAATACAAAGTAGTTGTAAACTTAGCTTCTCAAATACGAACGACAAATAGAGATGGTTGGGTCTTTGGAGAGGAGTCATCAGGAGTCAACGTGAAGTTGTAAGAAGATTTTGAATTGGTGAGAGGATGAGATATATTAAGATCATAGTCACCATGAAAGAGTGAAGCTTCAAAGAACCCATTAGCATCAGTGACACATGTGGTTTGGCTGCGAAGCCCTCCCCATTCACGTAGAAGCTTGTCCACGACATCTCCAGTGGGTAGGTTCTTGAAGTTTCCATCGGTGAGGCACATTCTGTAGCAACCTGATGGCGAATAACCAGTCCACATCACCATTCCTTTCACCTTCGGATGCGCATGGCCTTCCCTTAGAACTTGCTCGAAATAGTTGGCCTGCAAGAAAAACCAAATATCAAACAGGTAAGAACATCAAAGGAGGAAATGAGAATTCGAAAATGATGATTTTTCCTACTTGTATAAGAGAATAATGAAGTTACCCGGACATTGGGAGGCGCATCTACGTCGACCTCAGTGAGCCAAATAGGCAAACCAGTGGCACCAAGAGTATCAAGAGCTGATCTCATATACGGAATGTTAGGAGTGCTGAAATGAGACTCAAGACCTATCCCTAACGGAATATTTCCGGCAACCCGAATAGATTGAAGCTCCCTAAGCTTTCCCAAATACCTTGCTGGACAAGAAGTTATATCATTAGGTTGCTCTAACGTATTATAATCATTCAAGAACATTGTTGTCCGTGGATCGAAGGCATGGGCCATTGCGTATGTGTTATAAGAGGCTTTAGACCCCAACTTGCTCTCAAAGAAGGAGAAATGGAGATTCTCATTCACAACATCCCAACCAGTAAGCTGGCCTTTGTATCGCGAGACCACCGAGAAAACCCTTCGTTTCACGGCGTTGTAGAGATCGTCACGGGACAGAGAATTCACCCATCCAGGTTGATACCTGGGATCATCCCATAAAATATTGTGGCCACGTACAGCAATCCCGTGTTGCTTGAAGAAACTAAACATCGCGTCAGCTGTCGAGTAATCCTCCTGGCCTCTTATTCTTTCTGTGCTGTACCATTTCATCTCGTTCCCAAAAGTTGTCACGGTAAATCTCTGAGTGAACCAGTTTTGGTATGCTTGATTCCCAAGTATGTTGTTTTCTACAGCGCACCCGAATGGGAATCCAAGTTTCTTCTGTTCTATGGATATGGTTGCGTTTGGTATCGTCTCGCCTTTGTTATTCATGACTCTGATTCTCACGGCACCTTTTCTTGCCTTGTCAATGCTCTGTTCGTGGTGAGAGTCCCACTCTTCTTGTGTGAAAGGTTGCAAAGAGACGCTATCAACCCAAATCTCAACCGTTTTGTTCTCGCTCTACACATGAACAAAGGATTATGGATCATCATATATAGGTGTATAAAGTAGCTTGCAAAATGCAGAAATGTAGACAAACAATTGAGACCATGAGTGTGTATATACGTACCTCAAAGTAGAGATCAGCAGGACCAGATTCATCAACAGTGAGACCACCTTTGAGCATGGACCAGCATTTGGATTCAGCAACAACCGAACCGGCATACTTATATTCACCATTCTTCTTGAAAACGGCACTCACGGGAGCTTTTCCTATGCTTACTTGTAACCAAGCTACAAGGTTAACATAAAACACATCAGACAATAGTTCTAAAGAGTTTACTCCAAGAAACACAAACTCGAAAGTGTTTTTACCCGAGAAAGTGTAGAAAATTCCTTTTTCCAAGTTAACCTTCTGTGAGATGCTGTCAGAAGATTGATTCCTCTGTGTGGCAACAACAAACTTATTGCCTCCAAACTCTCTGAAATCGACTTTGGCATTTCCGAATTGTGACCAGCCTTGTGAACCATTTTGCAGGTCAGGATTCACGATGATCCCTCCATTGTACTGTGGTTTATAAGGGGTATCCAGACACTGCACCAACACAAAAAGAAATTCAGAATAAAAGTTCCCAACGAACATGTCTGAATGAACAGAGCATTGCTTACCTCTATTGTTGCCGAGTAATCATAAGGGACGGATTTTTCTTCACACCCTGCAAAGGGCAAACGTTTACATGTAAAAAACATTAGAAATTTTTTTCCCCGATGAAAATATAACAAATTAAAGATAAGTTTCTTGTCGACGAACAGACAAAGATAAATCATGGGGAAAATAAACCTAGCTAGAACCATACAGGAGATTTTACATAAGAACAAGAATATAGTAAAATCATAGGATAAGATGGAGAACAACTTGATAGAGATAGACAGCAGAAGGCAAGCAGCAGCAATAGAAGCTTCATTGTAGGACTAAAGAATCACACGTTGTTGCTGATGGTTAAGGGTTTCTGGTAACATTAACATATATGTACATTTTTATGGTAACAATTAACAAAAATATCTTGACCATACTTTAATGAAACTTTTACCACACTTGTTTCCAAACAAGAAATTGCCACACGTGTTCATTAACCGTTAATAGAAGAAGCAACATATTAAAATCTAGAAAAATTCTCAACTAATTTTCATTAGGGTACCCTATTGTTTATTGCGCGAGGGGCGAAATATGGAAAGAAAATGTAGTCAATATATAGCATAAATTCTAGTCAATAGTCAATAGATATGTCTGTTTATCAAACATAAAGTCAGTAAATACATAATCCTAAAATTTACAAAAAAACCTAAATGTTACCCAAATATTGTTTTATCTGTCTTTCTAACAGATTTTTTTCCTTTTTTTGTATTGTAAAATTATATAGGAGATAAGATTGCTTTCATTCCGGTTTTAATCATACCAAAAAAATTCGTATGGAATCTACTGATATTCTCCGTTTAGTCAAACTTTCAGCGAATTTTGACAGACATTGGATCAAAAATATAAGTTCTAGATCAAAAAATTTAAGGTTTTTGTTTGATGATAATAGATGTTTTATATAATATTAGGACTCCATAATAATTGAAATGAATGATATTTGAACTGGCTTTAGAAAATTGGATAAATTATTTGATCTCTTCTTCTTTCTTTGAGAAATCATAATTCTCATTCTTCCAAAAAAAAAAAAAAAAAAAAAAAAAAAAAAAAAAAAATCATGGCACATGTGAATGCGTTTCTGTAGAAATCACTGGGTAGACTTTTACCAAAAAAAAATCACTGGGTAGACTCGGTTTGACTCGTCTCGAATGATGATGCTGAAGAGAAGCTTAAGCATCTGATTCGATGGCAATTTCAGTGATCTCGCCATACATGCATGTACCTCCGACGATGTTTCTTCCAACTGGGCTCATTAGGTCCACTCACGTGGTCGAGACGAGTCGCTCCGCATTACAACTGTTGAATCGATACGTAAACCCTAAAATCCACAAAAAATCCTAGTAAAGATTTAGGATAGAACAAGGCAACTAAAGTTAAGACTTCAACAACTCAAAAGATTTATCGAAGTAGTTAGAGAATGTTATTGATAAATATTCATTACAATACAGAGGATTAAAACTTTGAGAACCCAACACAATGATGCTCATGATTAAGCCCTTGGTGGTTTCCAGAGACACGGCTATACATATATACCATGTCTAGAATAATAACAAAAAAGACTATTTGCCACCATTCTTGACTAAGAATGATCAAACTAGCTCAAGTATAAAGCAGTTTTATACTTGGCTTCTTAAACACGAAAGACAAAAGAGGATGGTTGCGTCTGTGAGGAGGAGACATCAGAAGTCAGCTTAAAGCTGTGAGAAGCTTTTGAATTGGTGAGAGGATGATCAATTTTGAGATCGTAGTCACCATGGAAGAGAGAAGCTTCAAAGTATCCGTCAGCATCAGTGACACCTGTGGTTTGTCTGCGGAAGCCTCCCCATTCGTGGAGAAGTTTGTCCACAACGTCTCCAGTGGGTAAGTTCTTGAAGTTTCCATCGGTGAGGCACATTCGGTAGCAACCTGATGGAGAATAACCTGACCACGTTACTATTCCTTTCACTTGCGGATGCGCGTGGCCTTCCCTTAGGACCTGCTCAAAATACTTGGCCTGCAAGAAAACTCAACATTAGACAGAAGAAGTGCTCATAAGATACAGGGGTGGACAAACAGAACAGGATCGGGTGGGAGGTTTATTAACTGGTTATAAGAGGATATGAATTACCTGGACATTTGGAGGAGCTTCGACGTCAACCTCAGTGAGCCAAATAGGCAAACCAGTGGCAGCGAGAGTGTCAAGAGCTGATCTCATGTACGGAATGTTTGGAGTCTTGAAATGAGACTCGAGGCCGATCCCTAGCGAGATGTTTCCACAAACTCGGATAGATCTAAGCTCCCTAAGCTTCTGTAAATACCTTGCTGGACTAGAATCTGAATCTCTTGATTCCTCTAATGTATTGTATTCATTCATAAACTTGGTTGTCGTTGGATCAAAAGCTTGCGCCATCTTAAAGATGTTATATGAGGCTTTAGGACCCATCTTGTTCTCAAAGAAAGAGAAATGGAGATTCTCATTCACAACGTCCCAACCCGCAAGCTGGCCTTTGTATCGTGAGACCACCGAGAAAACCCTTCGTTTCACGGCGTTGTAGAGATCGTTACCAGACAGAGAATTCACCCATCCAGGTTGATACTTAGGATCATTCCATAAAATATTGTGGCCACGTACAGCAACCCCATGCTGCTTGAAAAATCGCAACATCGCATCAGCCGTTGAGTAATCCTCTTTGCCTCTTACAACTTCTGTGCTGTACCATTTCATCTCGTTCGCGAAAGTTGTCACTGTGAACCTTTGAGTGAACCAGTTTTGGTATGCTTTGTTCCCAAGAATGTTCTTTTCTACCTCGCACCCGAATGGGAATCCGAGTTTCTTCTGTTCAATGGAAATGGTTGCTTTTGGTATTGGCTCGCCTTTGCTGTTCACGGCTCTGATTTTCACTGTTCTCTTTCTCTCCTTTTGAATGCTTTGTTCGTGGTGAGAGTTCCACTCTTCTTGTGTGAATGGTTGTAACGAGACACTATCAACCCAAATCTCAACCGTTGTATCCTCGCTCTACACATGAACAATGAAACAGGACTAAACATGGCTGGAAAATAAATTCGCGGAACGCAGAAACTGGCAACCATTCAAAATTTAGAAACAATTAAGGCCATGAAATAGATACCAAGCATGGACCAGCATTTGGATTCAGCAACAACCGAACCAGCATGCTTATATTCACCATTCTTCTTGAAAACGGCTTTCACAGGAGCCTTTCCTTTGCTTACTTGTAACCAAGCTACAAGGAATATAATATTTTAGAATTGGCACAAAATCTTATAAAGTGTGGTGCAAGAAACACAAAATCAGAATTATTTTTACCAGAGAAAGTGTAGAGAAGTCCCTTTTCCAAATAAACCTTCTGTGAAACACTGTCATAAGGTTGTTTCCTGTCTCGTGCAACAACAAAATTATGGTTTCCAATTTTTCTGAAATCGACTTTCGCGTTTCCGAATGGTGTCCAGCCTAGGGAACCACCATCTCGTAGGTCAGGGTTTACGATGATTCCTCCATTGTACTGTGGTTTTAAAGGTATCTCTAGACACTGCACCAAAACAAGAAAAAAAACAAATTATTACAACGAACATTGTCTAAGGTAAATAAACAGAGCAATTGCTTGCCTCTATGGTTGCAGAATAATCATACGGCACGACTTTTGATTCACACCCTGCAAATGTTTTCATACAAAAAACATTACACACTTTGTTTCCTTAATAATAAAAGTGAGAGAAAACATTAAAGAAAATGAAGAACAACTTGATAGAGAAAGGCTGCAGAGGACAACAAGCAGCAGCAAACGCTTCATTGTGGAATCAAAAGAACAAACCGATGATGATGAAGGAGATGTAAATTCCTTTTGTATGTCTTATTGTATGACTTTTCCAGTGATAAATAGTGGAAATCTTTACTATTCTTGATGATCGTGATATATTTATTGAACTAATAGAAGCTTTACTTTTAGGCGTAAGAAAATAAACTTTACTATTCTTGATGCCCTTGATATGTATATTAACTATTATGAACTTTTTACCATCCTAGTTTTGGAAAACAAAATTCAAGATATATCCGTAACTAATAATAGAACCGTCATGTTAAATTTCAGAAGAAATTCTCAAAACTATCATCCTTTTACAGATGCAAGATATTGGAAACAAATACACAAATATAGTAAGAAAAAATTAATAGTACTTAAAATGATAAAGCTCCCTAAAGAAATACACACACACCAATCTAACAGCAAAACCAAAGCTATTGGTTATCATTATGAAAAAAAAAAACACAAAACCATAAAATAGCAATGTCTTTCATAATTAGTAATTGTCATGCTTTGACATAATTTCATCAATAAAAAGGAGTGCCTTATTTGAGTTACAAAAAAAGGGGTCCTATTTTTTATATAAAATGAAATTATATATGTGTCTTTGCTTTAAGCATTGAATATTTTGTTAACGTAAAATAAAGATGACAAAATCAAAATAGGAAATATCCATCCACTTACTACATATACTGAGAAAACCTAGAAGAACACATGTTTACAGTTTATATGTAGTGTACACCCGACCAATGAAAGTTAACATAATTTCAAGCAAGCATAATAAGATATAAGTCTAGTATCTAAAGAGACCACCAATTCAATAGAATCTATAGTGGCCCAATATTGTAAGAAACTTGGCGACTCAGCTACAACTTCCGGGTGTGTTTAAACAATTTTCAGTTACATTCTATAGAGACTGCTTCTAATCAATTAAGCAAATATATTTGATAAATTTATAAGCAATAGTAGACCAAAGTAACGCATAGATTCAACAGCTCAAAAACATTATCAAATTAGTTCAATCGATTACAAAGTTCAACGCATAAAGTTTAAAAACCCAAAAGACACGATGCTCCTGTGTAAACATCGATCATCAACGGTACTGCAAAGAAAGGCAAAACAAAACCAGAACAATGAATAATCTATATCCCAGAGCTTGAAAACACTTCATGGTTCAAAATCCAATGAAGAATTTACCTTAATGAAACCGATTTCCTTGGCATTGCTACGGAAACACTGTCTGCAGCAATTGAGACCATACTTCCTGATTAGCCCATGGGAGTTTCCACACACACGGCTACAAAACAAATCCATGTATGATTAGATTGCTCAAAATCAACAATCTATAACAGTAATCCATATTTATTAACAAAAAAGAGAGCACTGATTTGTATAAATGGATAACAAAACAATGTTTAACGTTAAACTAAGAAAAAAATGGATTGAAGAAATCTAACAAGACAACTTAAACAGAGAGTAACATATCTTAATTATCCTAAGCAAAATTTCACATCAAAAGTTTAATATAATCAATGAGGATCAGATTCAGAAAAAAAATCTTCCTCTATTAACACCAAATGATAAACATGAAAAATTTCTTAGGCAAGCCAAATTTCTCAAGACTAATCAGAAATTTTTATTAAAAAAAAAAAAAGGCGAGATAGGGGAAGAATATAACAATACCATAAGCGAGAACCAGGACCGTATTTCTTAGGATGAGAATTCCAGACGTTGGAGTGACCCATTATCGTCGACTGCTCTCTGCTCACAGCTCAAAGCGATTAGATCAAGAAGACGAGACTAGTGCGGCGCGAGAGAGAGATAACCAAATTTGTAAACCCTAATTATTTGTGGTCTTCAAATATCTATGGGCCTTATATATGGGCCTAATCACAAGTATACTAGCCCATTCTCAGTATTAGCTCTACTAAATTTTCACTTATATTTTTGAATGGTATATCAAGCCTATATATGGGCCTAATCACGAGGCTTATCTAGAAAACTAGCCCATTCTCAATACTAGCTCTACTACATCTCCCTGAATCCTGATTGAAGCAGAGCACTGATCCAAAATATTATGTATACTAAAAAAAAAGGGAAAATCACATTTTTAACCCTCAAAGTGTAACTGGGAATCACTTTAAACCTCCAAAGAATTTTACTAACACTATAAACCACCAAGATTGTTTTACTAACACTTTAAACCTCCAAACTAACTTTTCTGTTTGCAAAGCTATAAAAAATGATAGAACAATCAATTTATGTTTGTGTAATATATATTTATTTAATTTAATTTAAATTTTAATTAATTTTATTATTTATTACAATTAATAAAAATCTGTAAAAAACAAAAAAAAAAACTTTATTTTCTTCGTTTACTCACTGTCTGACCATGAAATTTCTTGATAAACTGTTGAAACAATCTTTTAAACTGATCCATAAGCATTTTACTCTCTCCAGTAGATAAATTAGAATCTCATAATACCAACTTAATAAAAAGATGGTGAATACATACAATAAACTATATAAAAATTTGAAAAATTGTGTTCGGACGGTGAATAGTCGAAGATGATGATTTTGTTTTTTTACTTTTTTATTTATCGTCAAAATCGTAATAAATAATAAAATTAATTAAAATTTAAATTAAATTAAATAAATATATATTAAACAAACATAAATTGATTTTTCCATCATTTTTATGGCTTTGCAAACAAAAAAAACTAGTTTGGAGGTTTAAAGTCTTAGTACAATAATCTTGGTGGTTTATAGTGTTAGTAGAATTCTTTCGAGGTTTAAAGTGCTACCCAGTTACACTTTGAGGGTTAAAAATGTGATTTTCCCCTTTAAAAAATGAAACAGTTTATGTAAAATATTATTTGAAAAATAAGAAAACTATAAAGTTTAAATAATTTGATATAAAAATAAATTAAAAAACATTTTTAAATAAAAGAAATAAATGTTAAAAACTTAAAGAGAAATTGTTAAAAATGCCCCTTTTTCAATACCCCTTTTCAAAAATGACCCTTTGAGAGTCCATTTTTAAGTTTGCCCTCTTTTATTTTTTAATGACCATTTTACCCTTATTTGAAACAAAATTAGGTCCACAAAATACAAAATATTTTTTGGCGGGAAAAGTGATCCCGCAATTTTCCCGCCAAAACACTTGTAAAAAACCTTTAAAATACCTTGTAAAATTTTCCCGTAAAAATTTTTCCCGCCAAAAAAATTTTTTTGCGGGAAAAGTGATTCCGCAATTTTTTTGGCGAATTTTTTTTTGCGGGAAAAATTTACAAGGTTTTTTAAAGGTTTTACAGAGTTTTTACAAGTGTTTTGTAAGGTTTTACAATGTATTTTAAAAGGTTTTACAAGGTACTTATAAGGTTTTATAAGGTATTTATAACTTGTAAAACCTTATAAAAAACTTGTAAAACCTTATAACTTGTAAAACCTTATAAAATTGCTTGTAAAATCTTATAATATCTTATAAATACCTTATAAATACGTTGTAAAACCTTTTAAAATACATTGTAAAACCTTATAAATACCCTGTAAAAACCTTCAAAATACCTTGTAAATTTTTCCCGCCAAAAATTCAACGTCAAAAAAATTGCGGAATGACTTTTCCCGCAAAAAAAATTTTTTGGCGGGAAAATTTTTTGGCGGGAAAAAATTTTACGGGAAAATTTTACAAGGTATTTTAAAGGTTTTTATAAGTTTTTACAAGTGTTTTGGCGGGAAAAATTGCGGGATCACTTTTCCCGCCAAAAAATATTTTGTATTTTGTGGACCTAATTTTGTTATATTTCCTTATATATTTGTGATATATTTTATTAAAATAAGGGTAATTTAGTCATTTTGTACATAAAAAGGGGTATTTTTAAAAATGGACAGCCAAAGGGGGCATTTTTGAAAAGGGGTATTGAAAAAGGGGCATTTTTGTGAGTCTCCCAAACTTAAATTATGTATACTTAAAAAAAATAGTTTAAATAAAAAAACAGCAAAGTTATATAATGATATAAAAATATTAAAAAACATACGTGTTAAATTTTTTTATTATGTGTAAAAACATATTGAACCTAGAACACCTCTTAAGCGGTTGGATGTTTTGTCCAATTAGTTTACACAAAATTTAAAAATTTAATACTTATCTTAAAAAATAGTTTATCCAAAATATTAATTGAAAAATAAAAAAACCTTAAAATTTTAATAGTAATATAAAATATAAGTTTAAAAAAACAAGTGTTAAAAATTTATATTATGTGTAAACCATATTAAACCTAGAACACCTCTTAGGGGTTTGAATGTTTTTTTTTTTTTTTAGGGGGGTTTGGATGTTGTCTCCAACTAGTTTACACAAAATTTAAAAATTTAACACTTATCCAAAAAAAGTCATAAATTTTTAATAGTAACGTAAAAATATGATTTTAAAAATATTTTTTAATAATAAAAAAAACTAGTGTTAAAAATTTATATTATGTGTAAACCATGTTGAACCTAGAACACCTTTTAGGGGTTTGAATGTTGTGTCCAATTAGTTTACACAAAATTTAAAAATTTAACACTTATCCAAAAAAACTTAAAGTTTTAATAGTAAAATAAAAAGATGAGTTTGAAAACATATTTTAATAATAAAAAAAGATAAGTGTTACACAAAATTTAAAAAATTAACACTTATCAAAAAAAAAAAAAAAATTAAGAAAGAAATACCTTTGCTTGTGATTGACGAAACCCTAAGATTTCTAGGTGACTCGTCGGAGCCATGGAAACAGTACCAATCACATATCATGATTTGGTTCTCTACTCACTCGTTGCTTTCACTGTTCCTGTCTTCTTTATATCCTCTTTCCCGCTTTGGCATCCTTGGTCGTCGTGTTCTCCTTCCCCGTCAGAATCCACCGCCTAACTTGACATAAAATCGATCTGGATTGACTTAAGATGTATTCACAACAGAGGGTTTTGAGATCAATCACCAAAAAGAGATGCTTTATGTTCCGATCAATCTTACGGTGAAGTTGTTGCAAAGATCATCGGCCTACTTCATTGTCTACATAGATCATCGGCGAACGATGGCAGAGCTTATAGTTCGAGAAGAGAACTACAAAAAGAAAAAGATGTTTTTTTTTGGTTTCGAAGAAGAACAGAGAATGGAGAACTTTGATCACTCACGGAAGAAGAGAGAGTGACCTAAGTGCATTTATATAAGCAACGTTTGTTCAATGGAAAAAGGAAATTTTGGACTATTTCCTTTTCAACGAGTGTCGGTTATTTCCTTTTCTTATTTGAATTTCAAAATAAAAGGAAATTTATCATAAGAGTAACAAACAAAATAACTTAACCGTTTGCTTTTAGAATCAGTAATAAACAACAAAATAAACTTTAAAAAGCGATTTGATCCCACAAAAATAAACTTTCAGAAAGTTACAGTTTTACATCTGTTACAAAAGCTGATGATAATCATCGAATTCTTTGAAACAAAAGAGCAACCAAGAAGTGTCTTATGCATTGCTTTGTTCAAAACCAATACTTTAGAGTTTGTCAATTAAATCTATGTGCAAATCTCTGTTCTTTTGCTTTTATAAGCTAAATGCATGAAGAAACTACAAAAAAAAAAAAGTGAGAGACGAATGTTATACCAAGCTTATCATTTTTCTACCTAATTCATCATCTCATATGTTAAGCACGCCTACAATTTTTTGACATCAATAGTAGTACAACGAAGCCTGCCCTTTTGGCACAAACCAAAGTAACATTTCCTATCAACAAATGAGGTCAGAGCCAAGATGCAGTAAAAAAATTGGGGATGATCATACTCAATGAGGGATTGTTCTCAACTTATTTATCTGCCTTCTGAAATCAAACTCACAATCCTCAATTCACTTTCTACATATTCGAAAACAAAATCAAATCTTATCAACAGGAATCCGCTAAAGTGGTAAAAGAGAGATCAGTTCCTGGGAAGGGCCTTTGAGCAGCTTGTTCTCACTTGTCCTAGTGGACCAGTCAAGACATGATTGCTTGACAGTTTCATCATAGACATAGCAAATTCTCTGCGGAACAAGAGAGGATCAGAAGCATATGCCCTCACCCACATCTCAGTCACTTCATTACCCATTAGTTGCTGGTCAGAAAACAGCAACCCTTTCTTCTGCATCAGTCTTCTGAAGTAGCGTGTTCCAAAATTTTCATCACCTCCTTCATTGTTGTAGCTCAAGTCAATTACTTCATCGTTCCTGTTTCCTGAGCTCATACCGTAGCTGTTTTCGGAATCTGATGCAGGTAAGGACGGTAGTAAACCAGTGCCAAGGGAAGCAGATGGAGATGAAGCCGAGACAGAGAAGGGGCATTTGGTTTTCAGTTCTTGGAGGAACCCTGGATTGAGTTCAGGGTCAGGCTTCCCGGTTGCTGAGAAGTTGTAGAGGCGATTCTTAAAAAATGTGCAATGCGTGATGCCTATGCTGTGTGCTCCTGCATTAAGATCATTCAGAAGAAAAGAATCATGTCACAAAGAGTCAACCATTTCCAAGAAGTGAGGAATACCCCAATACGACACTATTTAGCTAAGCAAAGAGAGATGTTGATATCTAAAAGTGAGAAATTACCGAATAAGCTGACGGTTTCTCTCTCGTTGAATCCTCTGACAGAAAACTTTCCAAGAATCTCCGAGAGAGTAGCGTCTGGTGCAGGAAGCTGTTGTTCTGCAATATCCCTGAAGGCTGCTGCACTATCCTTCCTTCCAGTTTCTAGAGGATAAAATGGACCACCAGCCTGAGAGTTTCAAAGACATGATCAAGCGTTGCAGAACTATTAACATGCACAAACCAGAAGAGAGAGTGAGAGAGGGAAAATTTACCACTAGGACTGCTTCTCTAGCTGCCAATACAAGAAGGTCGGCGCAGGACACAACTCCGGGACAGACATTCTCTAGCTCAGACTTAACGTCGTCAATCACATCAAAGCCTTTCAAGGACAGGTTTGGAGGTGCATCTTTCTCAGAAGTATGTGCTTCATCTGCGTCTAGAAGGACTGATGCATCACATCCCTGCAGCAAAAACACAATTCACCAATTTGTAACATGAGCAAACTACAACAAGTGCCAAAGAAAACACAGAATTTGATAAAAACTGAGCAAATCAAATCCAAACTGTACCATGAGCTAATCTAAGGATCAAACACATAACTTGTGCATATCCGTATTTGATTCACAAAGCATGCTAATAACATCAAAACTGAGAATCAAACACATAACTTCTGCATATCCGTAGCCAAGACTGAGAGATAAACACTTAAAAATCTACTGACCAAGCATCATTCCACTCACAGAGATGAACTCAAATCTGATACAGAGAAATCACAATCGAACATTCCCGAAACAAGATCCCAAACAATCTTCCACAGATCTAGCTTAGCGAAATCAAAATTACAAGAAAGGGAAAGCCAAAAATCAGAAACTCTGACCTCGATGAAGCAATCATGAAAGAGGAGACGGATAATAGACGGAGCTACGCTGGGTGTGACATTGTAGATATCTCTGATAGCTTTCGCGATGATTTTCTCGGCGGTAGGGCAAGATTCACGGTAGTAATCGTAGTGGAGGTGAGATCGATCGATATCTTCAGCGATTGACATGTACATGAATTCGTCGTCGAAGATAGATTTCTCGGGAACCTTACCTCCGGTACGATTTCCCGGTGAATCGTTCGCGAAACGAAATTCGACGCCGTTAATCGCAAAGTAGATGCTGAGAGCGATAACGGAGCAAGTAAGTAAAGCGATCTTGTAGTCTCCGAGAAACCTCATTCTCTTCTCTCTTTCTTCGTCTCTCCTTCTTCTGATCTAATTCGTCTCGAGAACTGTGAAATTGGAGATGATGAACAAAAGGAGGGAAAGAAGCGGGAAATCGAATCGAAATTACCGTTTTGCCCTTGCTCCTCGATTAGTCGGTTCGGCGATTTGTTACAGACGGTTAAGTTGTTTCGTATTTTTTTTTTCTTTTTTTCCAAATAAAGGGTAATTTTTTTTTTTAATAACAAAACAACAAAAACAAAAAGTGTATCTAGAGACTAGTATATTAGAGGTTTATTATTTCAGACCTCTTTTTTTTTTTTTGTCAAATATTATTATTTCAAGACTTGCAAAAATGTACTATCATTTTCACATTTAGTCTATAGGATCAGTCAAAACATTTCTAGAATGTCTCGAGCTTATGATTCAACAATTGAACCAAACGATGAAGGGTCTAGAAGTTAAAAGAGAAAATTGGTTGGAACATTATAGTCATGAAGGTGATCACATCTCAAGTTTTGTAACTTTGTATTGATGATGTTAATCTTTGGTGTACTTGTCTCCTACATCACGATTGGAGGATATAGTGAACTAGTTGGTTGGCCCAATAAAATTTTTAAACACACAACTAAAAGAAAAAAAAATATTAAGAAAAAGTAGTGTAATTTGTTTCTTATGAATTTGGAAGAGTTTTTTTTTTAATTAGCTGTCCTTTCAATAAATTATTCGGTTGATTCTTGTAATTATAAATTATCGAATTGAGTACTTAACTTGAGCGTATTTATTCCTTTTTGAACCACAACTTTCTTAATAAATTAAGCAAGGTCTGCTCCATTTATTCCAAAATTAATAATTACAAATAGAAACGATATGAGAAAAGTATGAAGGGGGAAACAGTCGCCGTTTATGGGCTTTGGCGTCAAACAAACTACGAAATTCTAAAAACTAATACTATAACTTACAGTATTATAATGGAACCAGTCTTTAATTATTGTCTTGTTAAATATCTTTAAAAAATGTTTCTTTTAATTTTCTTATATAATAAAAGTGTAGGATATGAGAAAAACAATATGACTTGTTCCTAATTTGTAATGTTATATTAATTGTAAAAAAAAATTGAAGTTATTCTAAAATTAACATTTTTCTGTAGCTGTTAACATCAAAAAAAAGTTCAACCATACAAATAGATATTCATGAACCGGTTGACAAAATAAAAATAATAATTCCATGAACTTAAGTCAACCCGTAATTTAAGAAGTGACCAAAAGCCAAAGTCAAATTCTACTTTGAAAACTATACGTCAATTTTACAATATTTTAAAAACAATTTTGCAATTAACATTTTTCTATTTGAATCTATCAATCTATGTCATTTAACTAGACTATCTATTATAATATAGTTGAACTTTTATTTTAAAAAATTTCGTCAAAATTTTCTTTCAGCCATTTGTTTAATTGGCTTTGCTTAAGTAACATCAAAAATAATGGTGTTATAAAAAAATTTAAAAACAAAAAATAGATAGTGATACAACTGGAAAGGATAAAAAAATTGAAGTACAACTAGATGTGGTATATAATTGATGGTAAGAGATAATAGTACCATAACAAAAAAAAAAATAGCATCACGAACATGGATTATGATTAGTAAGTTTATAAATATAAACAATTAACATTTTAAAAATTAATCTTAAAAACCACTAGTTGAAAGTATTGCCCATAGTTTTTTGTTACTATACTAATTTAGATGTGAAATTTGTATTACTAATTTACTATGGTAGGCAAGTTTTTTTTTTTTTGTGGTAGGCAAGTTTACAAAGCAAAAAATGGTACTCAGTTCTCTATATGTTTTGTACTGATTACATTTACTATTTGATCGATCGGCTAGGGACTAGGCAATAGTAATACAACTTTTATCACCCTCTCTATGAGACACCATTTAGAAGTAGTATAGTTTTTTCGGTTTTATTTGTTGTTTTTGATGGATTTTTCAATAAATTCTAAGATTGAAATACTATAAAATGAGTTATTCATTAGGTTTCAATGCTATAAGGGTTTCATAATTGCTTTTAAAATTGGCCGTTTAAAATATAAATAAGGTTGTAGAACAATAGTTGTAATAAACCCTTCTTCAAAACAAAACAAAACAAAAAAACAATAGTTGTAATTTGTCATAAATCCATCGATTAAGTAGAAATAAAAATCAAATATCTGATATTGATTGCCATGAATATGATTGATTGCGATAATATTTTAGTGGGGAAAAAGTTGGATATGCTATTCCAGGCTTCCAGCCACTTTTAAATGCTTTGGACTATTAGATATAAATTTCAAAAAACTAATTCAATATCCTTTTATATATCATATATTCGAACTCTTGGCAAGGTATAACTGTTATTTTTATATACTATAACATAGTCTAAACACAGCTATTGCATGGGAACAATTATATTTTTAAAAAATCCGACAGTGGAAAATCAAATACGCAGAATTAGTACTGAATATTCCATTGTAAAATTATAAAATATACATAAAAAGTATGAATTGGTCTCATTCATGAATATACGTGTGAGAATGAAAATGTTGCGGCCGAAGTTTTTAAGTGGTCATATTTCATCCTTCACAAATGTTCGTCAAATGAGTGCATTGATTAATTGATGAGCATTTGATTTTCCCATCACAGCTAATTTTGTAAAATAGGGTTTTACTCCTAGTGAAAAAACATTTTTAGCTACCGCAAAAAGGATTTTCTTTGGAATGAACTTACCATTAAACCTAAAAAAAATGAAGACAATACCGCCTAAATATTAAATATCACACACATTTCAACCATAATGATGTACATTAAATTTGAATAAAATAAAATGGAATCATTTCTTTAATCGAAGTTACTTTGTAGAGTTATTAATTAGCACATTCACATTCTCATCAACTACAGTATTACCAAACTTCGGGTTTCTCTTTTGTCAGACCTTTCTTCATTCGTTTGATAGACAGACCTCTTCTTTCGTTTTGTTAAAAAAAAATAAAATAATAACCAATCATTGTAAAACTGAAAATATACATACATCCGTTGATCATCATTGATTAGACAATACCATTAAATAAATGGTGATCGGATTGAGTGTATGATATAGATCTTATGATCCTGATAACAAGAAACATCAATATCTAAAAAATATCAAAACTATCGATTAAACAGATGGAACATAAGAATTGGAATGTGATAAAAAACAAAAAGAAAGTATATAAAAAATCGAATGTGACTCTCCATTTCTCTCATATAGAACATCGTACGAGAAATTATAATCGAACTCGTCCGAAGGCGGAGAATATATTAAAAAAGAAAAGAATATTACATTTTTGGTTATATATAAGAGAAAAAATCCAACTACAATCACAAGTTTTGAGCTTCATCTTGGTGAGCTGAGACCAATGTCCATCCCGTTGAAAGCAATCGGCGCATACATCCATAGATCATCAGAGCTCAATAACTGCGTAGTTATAATTTAAAATATTAGTTAGATCATATTCATATAACAAATGAACGTACAAAAAAAACGTTGTAATTAAAAACCCTTTCTTACCTTAATTTGGAGCTGCAAAAATTTGACGTAATGAACAGCTTCCTCAAGCATCGTACTGATATCAACCTGTTACATATTTAAGAATTTGTATATGTTTAGAATTTTTATCAACAATTTCTTGTATAATAAATTTGCATGTAAACGTTTGCATGAGTTTTTACCTTTGTTCCATTAGGGACGAGATTTTGTAAAATCCTTAATCTCTCGTTAATCCTTTCTCTTCTTTTCTGCACGACAAAAGTAAAAAAAAACGGATTAATTTTTTGAAACATAAATTCTATATTTGATATGTTCGGGATAAAATACAAATTGTGAAGGTATCCACGTAAAAACATGTCGTAAACAACTTTTTGGAAAAAGAAAAAACAATTTACCCTTGCATAGAGGCTTTGAGGATCGGTGGCTGCACCACGACTGGCTCTGGTTTTGCCATTGAGGTTAAGGGCCTTTGAGGCATCATCTTCCTTGGAGGATGAGTCTTCTCCTCCACCGTCTTGATCAGCGCAATTCGATTCTTCCTCCGTACAGAAAGTGGTGCTTGAGTTTTGTCTACTCATCATTGCCCCATTCTTCCTTTTCTTCGACTTCTCTCCTTCTTCATCTTCTCCTCCATTATTATCCCCACTCATTTCTATGTTCTTCTGGCTCTTCTTATTCACTCTTGCTCTCTTGTTTTTCTGAGTCCATTGCAAAACCGTTTCTATGTTAGTCACTATAAACCAAATAACTAAATGTGATCATCTCTAATTGACAATCAGTTAGGAACTTAAAACCGGTAAGACTTACATCAGTAGATGTGGCACGGGATCTCTTTTTGGAGCCGGTTAGAGATTTTGTAGTGGTCACAGAGATCTCAGATTGCAACAAGCTTTCCTCGTCATCTTGGTTCTCCACTACGGTTTCCAAAGGCATAAGAGTTTTTCCAGAAGAGTATTTCTCAACGTCACACTCACTTGTCTCCTCACCAACAAGGTAGGAGTTTGTGTTGATAGTCACATCTTCCATCCCAAAGTCCATTGTCTCATTTTGGTTCTCTTCCGCCGCGGGTGGAACCACCGTATAGTATCCGCTGTTCCCAGCGCTGTAGCTGCTGCTCTCCTGAGAGAAGCAGAAGCTACCGGCTTCAGACACGAGGCTAAGGTGGTTGTGATGGGAACCAAGGTTCCAATAGAGGCCTTGGTGGTCACCACCGGTTGCGCCAGAGGATGAGCCGGCGCCAGGATGATCATAAGAGGCAAGGAGCTGGTTCATGAAATCGGCCTCCTCGGTTGCATAAGTGTACATTCCTCCGAGGTTGGTGCTCCATTCTCCCATGGCTTCCATTTTATTTGTTTTGTTAACTAAGCGTCTTAATTAAGAGATTAATCTTAATTAAGAAGATTGTTAGTTGGAAGTCTTGTGAGAAGTGAGGGAATGAGGGAGAGGAGTTGGAATGTATATATAGAGAACATGAGAGATAGTGGATAAATGTCAACACATAATGACACCAGTTACGATCATCTTTCTAATTAATTCATAAATAACCAAGTCTGGGATACCCTTAGATATGGACAGCTAATTATGGTGGGCTCTGCAACTTGGTCATCAAACATTAAGTTTAATATACATTTGTCGTTTATGACTTTGGTTTTCCGCTTGTTCATTGCTCCACATATATACATTAAAATACATCGTTTTAAGTTAAAACAAGATTATAGTTGGTTGATATACTAATTCATGACATATGATGAGACATGATTGTGGTGGTATTCACAGCATATATTTGGGATCAAAAGTGGAGGAGCTCTTAGCTCATTAGATTTCTCGACTTCCAAGTTGAATATGCTTTTAGTTAGCATTAGGTTTCTGGTTTACCAAAGCATTCGTCTAATAAGCCATAAACAGTTCTTTAGCAAAGAGTTTCTTTGCAAACTCTCTTTCAAATAAATAGTAGAAGCCTATATTGAAAACTCAAGATCGAATTAATAGTAACGAATTTATATTAGTGAATTCTTTGCACACTACTATGACTCAAATTATTGGGGACACTGAACTTACGGTCGGACCGTTCTAACAGCGCCAATCCGTTGAGATCGCGAGTTTTCATGTTGAGTATCGAGTAAATACAATCCACAAGTGTTGATCCACCTTCGAAAAACTTCATATGATACCTATGAGTATTTTCCCTCTAATGACATATAGTTAGGTCCCCATATAGTTCAACCTGCCATGATATAAGAAAGACTTGTTTTTATTTTAATAGTAAAATAATTTTTTTCTCCAATATTCTACATATAGTAAGAATATTCCTATCTATTGATTAAATATAAATGTATTGTAGCTTAAACTAAAATTCTGCATAATGTCAAAACGTATTAAAGTATTAAACAATTTTTTACTTTACAAAACTAACAAATAATCAAGAAACTATTGGGTCTAAGAGTGGAAAGAATTATATCTTCTCATTCAGCCGCTGATTAGAACAAAAAAAAAAACATATACTTTTTCTAAAAATTAAAACTTCTCCAAAAGTCAGACAAAAAAAAAAAAAAAAAAAAAAAAAAAACTTCTCCAAAATCCTTAAAAGTTTTAAATAAAATATATTTAGATAGAAGTAGATGCCCATATCCATATGCTATTCGATTTCTACATTACGAAGATATAGAAATGTGTACATTGTCTCTTTCTACTTTAACATTTTTCTTAATTTCTATATTTGTTGTCAGCTGTGTTTTTTTCTTCTGAATATGCATAACACTGGATTAACGTGCTAATGTTTTTAAAATACATTACAAAATCATGCATACTCTATGGGCCTAGACGGCTATACATATTTCTCGTCTAGTCGATGATTAAATCATGTAAAACTATAACCTTGAACCAATCAATGACGGATTAAAGAGGTACGACTTACGAGAGAGATCATATGATTGCGTTTATCAATTTGTGTATTATGACAATAATTTGTTTAAATGAACTTTTTTAAAGAACTAAACTACATATTTTCATTTTTGCTTTTGTTTAAATGAACTTTTTTTCCTAGTATCTTTTTGTTTTGATTTTGTGTTTTTGATGAAATATCTAAGAATTATCCATCTAATCTATGCAACTAAGTGAATAAAAGCTCTTCCTCTAAGGCTGTAACTTTACCTTTTACTACTTTATAAGTGTTTAGTTTATAGTTATTTATCATCTAAATAAGAATAGAGAACTCTTTTTTGCTTAATTTGTCAAGTTCCATGGATAAATACGTCGCAGCAGAAAAGAAGGGTTTATGAGTTGGAGAATGAGAATGAGAATGAAAGAGAGAGAGATAGATTGCGAAGGGGAGAATCAGAGACCTAGTTGTTGAACGTGACAGTTTTTGTGTCATAATAATGTTTTTTAAATAAGGGAAAAAGAATGAAAAACTGAGTTATTTGGATTTTAACAAAATTTAAGTAATAATTGGTTAGGTTGAGTCAACCACTGGACGGCAGATCGTGCGCGTGGAAAGTCTAAAAGCTCATATAATCCATTCTTGTTATTAAAAAAAAAACCACACTCTCTCTCTCAGTTAATGTCTCTTTAAACCCTGCATATAGTAAAATTTAATCGTTTTTTGGAAGGTAAAATTTAGGGAATTTTTTTTTATCGCCACCACATACAATATAAGATCACAAGAAAACGGTCCTTACCCAAAGCACACTAATGTCTAATAATGGACCTCAGCTAATGTTGGTTTGTTTCTTAAATCGCTAAGTGAATAGCAGTTTCCCCAACAATATTAGCTTATTATTGAAGATTCGAAAAAGAATAAGACAGTTTCCTACGAAAATTATAAACGTTAATATCCTAACTAAACTCTTTAACATAACCCTTTAGGTGTATGCAGGAATCGCTAAAGAGACGAAATGAGCTTTTGGGTGATTGCTTGGGAGCTAGATGACGTAATTAAAATAACAAAACAAACTAAATATCGACCCTTATGCATAACTTAATTGTATAGAGTTTCTTACTATATATTACACATTTTTTTTTTTTGATAATTTATTCTTACTATTACACTTAATCATCAATTCTCAAACCTGATATTTTGGCTAAGCAAGAAAGCTAACTATCTGCGTTACTAAATATTAAGAAACAACTATATATAAACCTTACTGTATAAATTCCGTTTCGTATGTGTGAATTTATGTAGTACAAAAAAGTGATGCATGGCTTCATCAAAGTAGAATGAAAACTCAAGGAATTGCAACCCCGAAAAGGATATAATAAAGAAGAACATATATAAAAAAGAAACTGACAGAGTTTCATAAAATGTTCTATGAGTACCTATATATGTATGTCTAATATCATTCAATACACATTACATTATAGTTTGCATAAAATTTATCTATTTTATTCTGGATTCAGTAGAATAAAATCTGTGCACAGCTCGAAAGACCCAATTGGGTAATCAGATCAGATTTTTTCCTAGACTAATGATTAGATAAGATTAAAATTATATTGTTCGAACTATTTACTCAGTATTGTTTTGGGAGATTACTTCTTTAAAGCAATCCTTGCACGCACGACCAAACATTATTGCATATCAAACAAGTATTTTTTAATTTTTAGAATAAATAAAAACATGTATTATTATGTTTTATTAGTAATTCTTACAATTTCTTTGTTGGGTAGTTAGCTGGCAATTTGATGCCCCTTAAGAATTTAAAAAAGACAAACAACCACTTTTTTATTCTTCATAAATATGTCGTTTCAGTTAACATGGACGCTATTTTGTAATTTTAAACCTAGTTATTTCTTGTGTTTGTTTAGTACTACTATTTTATGGATATTAATTCTAGAGAACAAATACCAGAAGTTAATCGGAAGAATAAAATTCCAATCTTACAGTTTTGTCTTTTCCAGTAATGAAGAATTTTCTTAAATTTTTATTCTGCAGAATTACTTAAAATTACTTCTTCAATCCGTATATATATTTAATTATTGCAAACTAGGAAATAACTTTAAAAGATGTATATATTTGATATTTTAAACGTTATATTAATATGCCTGAAAAACTCTGAATATTTTGATCTTTGTGAATTAGGGAAGTATTGGATGACATTAATCCCCTATTTCTTGACTAAAAATACTAAAAATTACACATTTTACGACAGAATGTTTAGAAATGCACCCGTAGGTCCCGTACATGAGTTATCAATCAGACATTCAGACTTCTCAAACAATTATATCCCATAAACATAAACAGAGGAACGAATGAAAGCTATCTCCCTATATAAACTATAAAGGTCATACTAATGCATATGAAGTCTAATATACAACATCACTGAAACGAACATTGCTTACAACGTCAACCTCTGGATTCTTAAGAAACGTTAGTCATTGCCGGTATCAAACTAGGTGTCTATCCAGCTTTTGGTTTTTCTTTTTTATTAACGTATAGAAAGTGGAACAGTGATAAAATAGCCATGATCAAACTCATTCTTATCCAGCAAGCCATGTAAACTTGGTGCCTCCAAATGTTCAAAAATAATGCTGTTAGATCCATTCCTCTTATTAGAGATGAGAACAACACTATTTTGCTGAAGTTAGTATTATGGAGTCATTAGTGAAATCTTCAAGTTTGGAAAATAAGATTATTAATTTGCGATAATGAGGTTAATTATGAAAAGAACCCTGCCAAACATAATTAGAGATCAAGGTACAACGTGTGTCGGATATTCCTCAGCATCATTATTCATAATAAAATTTTTAAGTATGTTTATTAGACACACTTAAAATATAGACGTAGACGCAAACCACACGCATATATTAGAAAAATGATAAACGCAAAACAATACTGAATCATCAGAAAATCACATATGTTTTAACTGATAGTAAGAAAAGGGCACAACTTATATCAGAAAATCACATTGTTTAAGTGGCTATGAAAAAACAAACATCTAACATCTAAGAAGTACCGTTTAGACACCTAATTCTATTGAAATTTTACTTTGTAAGAAATTCAAACTAATCTCTCTGTTTAGCATATTAATAAGAAGCAATTATTTGATGTATCTTAATTAAATTTTGATTCGGCTGACGATTGGTAGGTGAAGAGAATGTTTTTATTCGTTACTCTATATAATAATTTGAAATTATAAGACCACCTAATATTTCTAGCTCTTCTCTTCTTTCTATATGGTTTCTTGATTTGATGATATAAGCATACGATTATTTCAGAATCTTTTAGTTTCATTTTTAAAACGTTTGTTACGGTTTGCGTCCGCCTCGTGCATTCGTCTTTTTCCAATTTATTGACTTCGACGTTTGGTGCATTGATTGATGTAGGACAAAAAGAATTATATGACAACAATAGTCTATAGGCAACAAGTAACGCTAACATTATCGAAAGGATATATAAACCATGAATATATACGCTTAGATTAATTTCCAAAATTAGTATTTGAAATATTTTTAATGACCAACAGAAACCACAATAATATTGATAAACAGTAAAACTTGATCCACATTGATCCAAACGAGTGAACGACGAGTCTTCAACCCATTCAAACAAAATTATTGGAGCGTAAAAATAAGTCTCAGTGTAGTTAATAACTTAATATATATATATATACATTCAAATGTTTTTTTTCCTTTCACTTAGTGGGTAGAACTCGGATTCAATCCTCCATATAAAATATTCTTTATTATTATCATTTTCGAAAATAATATGCAGATTTGTTTTTATAAACATAAATTTGAGATTCGAACCCATGACCTTCAAGACAAACCCACATATACATTACCAACTGATTAAGTTGTTTAATTACTACATGCAGATTTAATATACTAAAATATGTGTCAGTGCTACTATTAGGAAGATCACTATCTAGAATTTTTTTTTTTAAATGAACCAACAAAGAAAATCCTACCTTTGGTATCACAACTTCTTCTTTCTTCTTTTTAAAGAACCCGATATTTGAGTTAGTTTTGTTTCAATTAACCCATCAAACATATATTTAAAAATATGTTAGTTCTTAAGAAATATTGTCTATTGATATTATTAAGAGCTGATATTACTTTAGTAATTTTGACATAATTTTTCAAGTAACTAGTTTTGTAATAGATTGTGATATTTCTCTTTCCATTAAGAAATTCCAGTTACTTCTAGATATCTTTAAGAAATGCCTCTTTTGGATCTTGATAGAATTTTATGGATTAACTTCTGAAATCAAATACATAAAACATGCATATACCAAAAAAATAATATGGTTCACTTTGGATATTCTTCACCAATTAATTCTATACTTTTGACATTTTGTTTTTCTGTAACCTGTTAATTACAATTGACTTTTATCACCTATTAAATTATAATTGACTTTCGTTCAATGTATTTTAAATATTTTTATTTGTCTTAATTTTTGATGTTAACAGCTAAGGCAGAAATAAGATGTACTAATCAAATTCAACTAAAAGAAAATAAATCGAATTACAAAATGGAGAACGGGAAAAGTCATTTTCCTAGTATTTGGAGACTTAATTAAACAAAACTATGCACCACATACACAAATTCATACATACATCTATATGCATAACTTATATAAATTCACAACAGGCACAGTATATTTGTATTATTTTTTTTTTTTATCATTTGACACCGAAGCTGATATATGTGACTGTTCCTTGTTCATTATATATTTCTCTGTCGTTTTCTTAACTTCTACTTCTAATACTCTGACAGTTCTTGTTTACAAATTTAAGAGATTTGAAATCGCTTAGAACCAATCATAATAAATATGACAACTTTACTGAAATCTTCCCCAAATCATATTGTTTGTTAGTATTTTACTATTTTAAAAAATATTAAAAAGCAAAAGTCATATTTATTAGTGATTATTGTAATTAATTCCTAGTTTCATATCACTATTCAGAGCATTTTCGTGTTGTAACATTTTTAAATTTTTGATTTTTCTATATATTTTGATGTATTAGAAAAATTTGAAGAAAAAACGTCATTAATGTATTAGAATCAACTTTTTAGATTTGTTGATTATTTGTGAAAATCTATTCAGTTAAACTTAAATTGTTCCCCGCTATTTTATAATTCGACAATTCTAAATAAGTGGGCCTGTAATATTCATATGACTTCAATCTTCTTGCGGAAAGAAAAAAGAAAAAGAAGAAGACTTAAATCTTATTCAAATCCATTTAAAGTGGGCCTGTAATATTTGGCCCATTATGTAATGAAAATGCGTTTCTTTTGGATCCACTCGGACTTATTATATAAACTAACTATGAGCGCCGTCGCGTAGGTAAATTAGGGTTTTCAATTCTGTTTTAGAGTGTTTTGTTGTATCGACGCCGTTGGTCCTCGTCTTCTAGCTTTGAGCTCTGAGAAATCGAAAATCATGGGCCACTCTAACGTTTGGAATTCTCATCCTAAGAAATACGGACCTGGATCTCGCTTATGGTAATGTTTCTTTTCTAATTCTGAAAAATAAAGCCACTTGTCATGTTTTTGATTCGTGTTTCTCTAGCTTGCCTGTGTTTTCTGAATCTGATATTCTAATGCCTGGTATTAGTGAATTGATTTGATAGGAGCAACACAAATTTCTGTTGATTTTAGTGTAATCTCTTAGTATTTGTAGAGTTTTCATTATAGAAATGTTGTAACTTTGCTGTTCTGTTACTGTTTAAGTTTTTGTGTTGTAATGTAGAATTATTTTGCTTGAATAATTAACAATCGTGTGTAAATTTGTTATTATCTTAATTGGTTCTCCTAGCAATCTTTTATACTTTGGTCAGCAGTAACATCTTTGTAAAAATCAACACTTTTCTTTTGTTATCTTTTAGAGGATTATAGTGCCCTGCCATATAGAATAAGTTAGGCATAGTTTGTGTTGATTTTGAGAAGTGAATGATGAGCATGCAATAACCTGTGTTAATTATTGTGCACTGCCATATATAATAAGTAGGATCATGCTTTGTGTTGATTTTGGGGAATCTAATGGTAAGCTTGAAATTCATGGATTTGTGTAGCCGTGTGTGTGGAAACTCCCATGGATTAATCAGGAAGTATGGTCTTAACTGCTGTAGACAGTGTTTCCGCAGCAACGCCAAGGAAATCGGATTCATTAAGGTAATACTATGTTGATGATTGTCTATTGTATCTCCATGAGAATGATCCATGGTGTTTTCTCACTCTCTTGGAAAGATTATTAACTTTTCTGTTGTGTTTTCCTTTGTTTGCAGTACCGTTAAAGACCAATGGTGTTATGAGGAGCAATCATTTGGTTGGGTTTTTTTAAAACTTTCAAGCTTTAAAATTGTAATGGATTTGATAAATGTTGAACTATTTCGATAACGCTTTTGAGCTGTTGAATCTTTTAGCTTCTTCCTTGTTTTGAACCCAATCTTTGTTCTACAAATAATTATCATATAGATTCGAGTCTCTCTTTTACTATTTAAGATGTGTTTTGCTATTATTACTCTGTTGATTGTGCTGGCTTAAGAACAATTCAACACTCTCTGTTAAAACGACCAAATGACCAAGAATTTTGCAATGGTTGGTGGTTTATTGTAGATGACACTAGCAGCAATGTGAATCAAACAATGATAAAAAGTATAAACAGCTGTTAACAGTCAACAATGTACTTAATGATTTAACACTTTAAAGACAAGTGACAAACACATTAAAAGATAGATACATGAAGCAAATTTATCTAACGAATACAAAGTTTAGTTTGAACAACAACAACAACAACATAATGAGAAAACAATTTGAAGCTACTTCCCTTTAAGTTTACGCACGTGTGGGCTTGTCCAAAGTCCAACAGGTTCTCTCACGTACGAAGAAGAAGACTTCGAACACGGAGAACCAAAAAACAGAAGAGAAGAGAAGATGAAACGAAGAAACAAGCAAGATCATCCCTTTTGCCTTTAGGGCACAAAGGGGAAGCCTTTTTCACTGGGTATGTTTCTTCTCCAATCATCTATCTTCTTCTTCCCTCTTTCGATTCTCAATCTCACGAAATTACCTCTCAGCTTCGTTTTCTTTTTCTTTTCAGTTTCTTCTTCGATTTCTCAATTCCTAGTTTAAAATTGATTGTTTCTTTGCTTTGAATTTCGAAATTGTCCGAATTTTGATTCTCGGAATCTGATTTTTCAGTGTTGAGAATTTGGGGATTTTAGGTTTTTGGTTCAGAAGAGAGAAGCTGGGATCTTAAAAATCGAAGCTTTCTAGATGTTGTTTTAGTTCAACACAAGTATAGAGTTGTGAAATTGTTGAAGATGGGATCAGATCAAGGTTCTTCCAGGTTAGATACGTTAGAGATTAAAGCTCTCATTTTCCGGGAAATTGGGCATCAAAGAGCTGAGAGTTACTTCCATCAGCTCGGAAGATTCTTTGCCTTGAAGATCACCAAATCTGAATTCGACAACTTGTGTATCAAGACCATTGGTAGACAAAACATCCATCTTCATAACCGTCTTATACGTTCCATCATCAAGAATGCTAGTGCTGCCAAGTCGCCGCCATCTAGATTTACGAAGAAAGGAGGGAGCTTTGTTAGATTTGGTAATGTGAATTCGAAGAACTGTCAAATTCAGCCGCTTTATGGAGATTCTGCGGTTTCTCCCTCGACTCGTAAATCCAGGTCAAGGACGTTCAGAGACAGGCCAAGTCCACTTGGTCCACTTGGGAAGCCTCAGAGTCTAACGACAACAAATGAGGAGTCGATGTCCAAGGCACAAAGTGCTACTGAATTGTTGTCTCTGGGAAGTAGACCTCCCGTGGAAGTTGTGTCTGTGGAGGAAGGAGAAGAAGTTGAACAAATAGCAGGAAGTCCAAGTGTTCAGAGCCGGTGTCCTCTCACTGCTCCGCTTGGTGTTTCTATGAGTTTTAGGAATGGAGCTACTAGAAAGTCTATTTCCAATGTGTCTATGTGTAGCGGTAGTTTCAGTCGTGAGACTTGTCAGAATAACGGTGAACTACCTGATACAAGAACGCTGAGGACTCGGTTGGAGAGGAGATTGGAGATGGAGGGGATAAAGATTTCTATGGACTCTGTTAGTCTTCTTAATAGCGGATTGGATGTGTTTATGAGAAGGCTGATTGAGCCTTGTTTGAGTTTGGCTAATACTCGATGTGGAACTAATCGGGTGAGAGAGATGAATTACCAGTATATACAGCAAAGCAGAAGGCTTTCGTATGTATCGATGTCAGATTTTCGTGCTGGTATGGAGTTGAATGCTCAGATTCTTGGAGAAGATTGGCCTATACATATGGAGAAGATCTGTTCCCGTGCTTCGAACAAGTAAAGAACAAACACCATAGGTTAGATACATAGCATTTGATTTTACTGATTGGGTACCTGAACCTGAAATTCTTTCCTGGAATTTGGGTTTGTGGAGAGTTTTCTGGTTTGAAAAAAGTTACTGGGATGGTTCAAGTTTCAATGGAAGAAGGTTTTGAAGAGAAGAAGGGTGGGTCTTCTTGATGTTGTACAAGTTCAGATAGTAGAGTGAGATTAAGTAGAGGTTTTTGAAGTAAACGCCATTTGTTTAGCTGATTTGTTTTTCTCTCATGTGTATTTTTTCTTGTTTGCTCTCTGATGTAACAAAATTAATAATGAAAGCAAAAAGGAAAAAAGCCAATTTTGGCTTCTTGAAAAGATTCGTGTGAAGATGTCATTTGTCTGGTCAATCAATCGCATAATCGGTATATTCTCATGTAAAGAAAATTGAGAATTAAAACTGGTTTAGCAAGAGAGCTGTTTCAGCTTGAATTGACAGTGAGTTTCTCACGGCTTGCCATGTAAGTGATGTAGAACACAAACTCAAGATAAGACAAAAAGCATGAAGAAAATAAATGATGTGTTTTGAACCAAAAATGCTAATCACAGTAACAGATTGAAATGAATTCCAAGGCACCTGTAAATGAACAGGGGAGAGAACTTGAATGTAATAACATCACACATAGGCCTGTACATGACACGGTTTAACACCTTTTCAATCTAGCAACTATATATCTCAGAACTGTTTCTACAATTGAAGCAGATTAATTACTACAATCGATGATATACTCAAGGGGTTAGTGGAATGGCTTTGAGCTCACGTTTCTTCGTCTTTTCACTTACATCTTTATTGTCTTTCTAGTTTATGTTGGTCGTGCATTGGTGTTTCAGTGTTAATTATCTTTGTCTTGTAGACAGTGCCATTGTTAGAGCTAGAGTTTTTTTTGTTAAGTCATTGTTAGAGCTAGAGTTCATTGCTATAACATGTAAATAGTGGGAAAAATTGTGGCAGTTAACATTTTTAGTTGAATGATAAGAGATTTATAAAACTGAACCAGAATTTGATTGATACATGTTGCCAAATAAATTGCAAAAAAAGTATCGAAGACAAACAATTCTCTGGATCAACTTATTAAAAAAAGGAAATAAATTGGGTTCGACAAGAATGTTAAAAAAGAAAATGATAAATATTGCATTGGTGATTGATTCAATTCACCAAACCGTAGCAGTAAGAGCATGCACTAAACCCACATAACCGTTTGGCCCTTTGGATATAAACACATTGTCAAACCACTCAAGCATTCCCCAAATTTCTCCATTTTGGCGTTTTTCAATAGCAATTTCCGCACACCAAATCTTTTTTTCCGTATCAACAAACACATACTCCTCCCAAGAAATCGCCATTTTTCCACAATGATCCGCCATTTTAACATTTTCATGAGAATTAGGCAAACTAGGCAATCCTTCCAAACCCTTCAAAGTTTTCCATACTCTGTTCTTGAGGTCATACCAACGTATCCTCCCATCACTACTGTAAAGGTAGAACACGTTCTCTACCACACAATAAGATGATGACGACGACGGACTCCATCTCCTATTCATGCATATGTCTGCCTCTCTCCATTTACCTTTATGCAGTTTGTAAGTGACATCTTTTTCATCAGACTTCACATAGACGGTTCCTTCATAACTTATTACGCTTAAGTACTCAGAGCCTTTGCATATCTCCTCGCTAGGGATCTGTAGAAACTCCCAAGTTTGAGTCTTCGTATCAAAAATCTCCATCCAATTCATTGAATCGAGATTGTGGTAGCCTCCCGTAACATATATTCTCCCATCAAGCTGGGTACAAGCAGATGGAAACACACGGGCCACCCGCATGCTTGGAGCCTCATGCCATGTGTGAGAACGAGAGTCCATAACCATAACGCTAGACGAAGCGTTATATTTCTTTGATCCAGTGGCATGTATCGAAGCGTTATTATTCTTTAATCCACCGCCAATGGCATATATATCATGACCAACCGCTACAACACCCGGCAGGGATAGGGAGGTAGAATTGGGAGATGAAATCGGGACCAAAACTTTTTTGGAGCTATGTGGTCTGTGGCATAGAATGAACCAATGTAGTAGTTCAGAATCGGTACGGAGTCGTAAGCACGCGTAAAGACAACTCTCGGTTCGGCCTAAGAGGATTCGGGTTTGGTAAAGCTCCGTTGAAGCAAGAAGCAAACGGAATTTTTTGGAGACTAATGAGAGAGTTGGATAATGTAATCTTGAGACGCGAGCTAAGCAGTTTAATACCAAATCATCAGGAAGCATTAGAAATCTTCTAATTCTTTTAATCGGAGGCTCTTCTCCATATTCCATGGTTGTTGATCACTTTTTTTCTCTTAGGGTTTAAGGTTGCTTATCAAGTAAGAAGCTCTTTTTTTTTTTCTACATTAAGCTTCTTTTTGTCTCGACCAATCTGTCTAAAATCTTTATTATATATAGGGAATTCTCTCATTCCTAATCTCATTAGGAATTTGTTTAGAAATATAGTGAATTTTTTTTCCTCAAATTGGGCTGGGCCTGGGCCTATACAAATTCAATCCACTTACAAAAAAAAGGCAAATCGGAAACATTGCCGGGAAACGGGAGAAAAGCTCGGATCCTGTTGTATCACCGGAAGCAGAGTCCACAGCATTTGTCCTTGTTTCCCTTTCTAATGTTACAAATAGAGCTGTACATAGCATTTGTGTAGTTTTCTCTTCCTTGTTTGCTTTTCTCATGTAACAGAAACTAATACAAAGACTGGTGTTAAATCTACTGCAAGACATGTCCAAATGCACAGTTTTTCCAAAACTCTTTACATTTTACACTTTGAAATCTGCAGAGAGGAAAGAAAGAATGTTGAAGAATGCGCTGCTTCTTTTAGTAAAAGCTTCTTGGCTCCATTTCTATATCGCATAATTGAATAAACTTGAGAGTTACCAAGAGAGCTGTTTCACTTTTAACTTGAAATGGCAGTTGGCGTTGCACGGCTTGCCATATAAGTTATGTAGATTGTCCATAAATACGAAAACGAGTTGCTCACAAGTGGCTGCAGACAAAAAGAAACCATAATTCAGTTAATAACCAAAACTCAGGAATGAAGCAAATATATGATCTGTTTTGAACCAAAAGGTTGATCAAAATGAGTCCCAAATTGAAAATAAAGTGGAAGTAATCAAGATACATACCTGTAAATGAACTGGGCAGAACTTGAATGTAATAAAATCACACAAAGGCCAATACATGACACCGTTTAACATCGTGGGAAGTAGGTCCCTTTTCAATCTAGCAACTATCTCAGAACCGTTTTCACCTGAGAAAATAATACAAACTCAGACTTTGATGTCATCAAGACAAGCCTAAGACCAAATAACAACACTCCCCACTACCCAGACGCCATTTAGAAAAAGAATGTAACATCAACCAAAGAGCACTATAACAACCCACAAGATTGAAGGTCAACAGAAACTAGAATGTGAGAAAAATCATTTTTTTTATTGGTGCAATATAGACTTTGAAAAGGAACCATTCAATATTATTCAATTACAGTTGGAAGTTTACCCTGTAGGGCTGCATTCAATGAGAAGAAAACAACGTTCATGGCAGGCCCGTAAACCGTCTGTCCCATGGCCATTTTCTTAAACGTTGTGATCAAATCTCGCTTTGGGAAGAGTCTTGACATGAAATTGAACCAATAGTGAAGTGTAGGACCCAAGATTAACAACCCATATCCTGCCATCCTTGCTGTTCTTACCAAGTCATAAGACTCCACTGAAGCTTGTGGAATTGTCTGTTGAAAGATCAAACACTAAGCTCTAAGTCACACTTTTATCAACAACGATACAAGCACAAAGAAAAGTAAGCAAATATAACAACTCAATTCACATAAAAACCGCTAAAACTTCATCCCCTATGACACATTACTGAGAAACAAACATTACTGCTTAATCTAGAAGTAATCCTTCTCCTATCTCAAATCTCTAAAGCACCATGGAGATAGACTCACTTCTACTATTACCGTTTGTTACAAAACATAATGATATCTTAGTACTGAACCAACCAAGATACATATATAATGTAACAATTCAGTCTTTAACTTGAAGAACATCATCATACTTCACAGAACATCTAAAATCTGATTTTTAGGCTTAGAAAACCGAAATAAGATAAATATATATAATTACCTGCGAAGACAAGTCGGCGGCTATGTAAATAAGCGAGGAGGTGACGGATTTGGTAAGAACCGGCCGCGATTTCACCATTCCCAAATACCATCCGATGAATCCTGCTGTAGAAACCGTCGAAGAAGACGAAGAAGTACAGAGACCAGAGACTCCGGTTTCCTTTGCTTTCCCGAGAAACTGAGGCGTACGATAAAAAGGCCCCGACTGCAATCGCCGGATGTTTCCTCCTATCGGTAAAGGGTCGAGCTTTCCGAAAGGATTCGTCGTCGTTGCTCGCTGTAATCGAAAGATTCGAGCGGCGTCGGAGACAGCGTTTCTGAACAATGCGCCGGTCATTGTTGTGTGATGGCTCCGAGAGTTTTGGGGGTTCAGGGAAGGGTTTTATATATAACGGCGGTGGAGAAGAAGAAACAGAGCTCTGTTTTTATTTTGTTTTTGAAGTATAAATACTAAAAAAAGAGAAACACACAATTTGTACTTTCGCGAGTATAAATGTTTTTCTACTCGCGTCTCCTGCCATTGCAATCGTTCTTAATTAATTAATTTTGTTTTTAATAAATTAATCAATTATGCATTTTCTAGATATAGAATTCTCGAGATCTTTCCCACATAAGTTACTTAACAGTTAACACAATGATTATTGATATTAGTTTACTTAGCTAATCACTCGATTAACTCAAAACCCGAGCCAAATTATTAGAGAAAATAACCTCTCTATGTTAGGCAGAGGAGAGAGTGCCTGGAGGCTGAAGAGCGCGTGACCGGAAAAGGTGGACGGGTCAAAAACCAAACATCCCCAAACTGTTTTTGTTCTGTAGTGTTCTAGGGTTGTTTACACGTCGTGTTCACATTGGTTACTTGGTTAGTATATCGACGTCATCAGTCATCACCTCTGACACGTAAAACTTAACTTAGTGACGCTAACCTTTAATAGAAGCCACGTGTTGCGTTCGTGTCCCAAGTTCCGACTTTGAGCCACTTTTTATGAACTCTTATTTTAATATATGTAGTCAAAAAGAACGTACATCATTGGAAGAGTTTTTCTTTTGGAAGATTCTCTTCTTTTCTGTCGGCAATATTTGGAAGATTCTAAACCAAACTAATCGCAGATGATGTCACACACAAAAACAAACTAATATCGTATCATTCATGTGTCTACTTCATAAATAGGAATTTGTAGAAAATATATAGAAAATAAAAATAGAACACATTGTGTATTGACAAGAAATCCTCGACTTGACGGATTTAAACGGCCATCAAAACCAAGTAAGCAGAACACCCAAATCTATCAACACTTTTCATTTCTCTTGTGTTACTTTTATAAGTTCTTACTTAAATTGTATATTTCTTTGTTAAAAAAAAATTGTATATTTCTTTTACTGATATATCAAACAACAAGAAACGTCTATTTGTTCAAGGGATATTTCCAACCGAGTTTTCGTTATCAGGTTTTAATATTTGTATCATTCAATAGTTACACTGTTTCAGTGAAGAACTGTACACGAGGGATCCAGCAGCAGATTTTCAGTCAAAAGATTGAAGCTGTGAGACTGAGTCTCACTGAGATATATGGAAAAGAAAAAAACATAACTTATTCTTCCTGGTTTTGGTCTCTGATCCATTTGGTCGCCACCCATTTCTCTCCTTTGGTCACCGGGCAGCTCCCATGAAGCGACGTCTGCAGAAGCATTGCAACCATAGGCAAAAAGTTACTATTAGCATGAACTAATCCAAGGAATTGGAGTCAAGAGCAGAAATGAAATGTGTTCAAACTTTGTTTACCTGATCAATTGTTCCATTTGGAAACACGGAATAAAAAAGTAGACCATCTCCTTTCCGAGGCTTTACTTTCAACCCAATACATTGCTTGTAATCGTATCCGGTGCCCATATTAGAACCGTTCTGTTAAATCGAACGCGCTTAAATGGAATCAAAACTAACGGAAGGGTCTGAATAATAAGTATGCAAGGCTATTTTATAAACTGACCTCAAATGGGAACATGGTTTCACCGCCTTCTTCAACATCAGATAAGTACAACAGGAAGGAAGCAATCTGCGTAAAATCAAATGAGGTCTCGGGTGCTAAAGAAAGCTAAAAATATGACAGATTTAAGGATTTTACCCTTTGGCTTGATTGTGGTCCATATTCTGTTGGGTTGAACACATCATAGTGGGAATCATACTTTTGGCCAAGTTCATACCGTAAAATATTGAATGACTGCCAAAAACATTAAATCTCGTATGTCAATCTTTAGGAAATTCACCACTCTTTTTGCAACATCTCAATATTGAATGTTGTTGATTTCGTAAATCTGGATCCAAGAGTTTGCAATCTCAAAAAAAGTACAATTAAAGGGGGTGATAAGCACTCAACCAAAGGCCACAATGCAATATCAATAAATGCCTATTATTGACACTTTCAAGATGATCAAAACAACATGCCTCAGTTTTATGATTTACATAGGATTGGGAAGTAGAGAATCAAACCTCTCCATGGGACCTTGGGATCATCGTAGCCCTTGCGATTTTCCTTTCAACAAAATCCAGAGCACCAGTACTCTCTTCTGAAGCACTGATAAAAGTTCCTGAGCTGTAACAACAACACACCAGGCAAAAACACTGAGGCTACTGATGATGTTCGATTGAAGAATGCAACTTGAAACCAGAAAGAAAGAAAGACCTTGTTCTAGTGCCCTTAGTGTTCTCAGCAGTTTCTCCTTTCCGGAGAGCCAAAGCAGAAGGTTTCAGATTAACCTTTGCTCTCTCAATAATAGCTTGGCATTGTTCTGCAGTTGCGAAATTCGGAAAATATATAGCCCTAGGTCTCCAACTAAGTACCTGCCATTTTTAAACCAAATAATCCATAAAGATTAAGCACTAAATTTCACTACTTAAATTGCTAGAAAACGCAATAATCTCACACTCATTAGATCATCAAATGCACAATCTTTCCTAACTTAAACGATTTCAGCTCAATAACCAATCCAAACATCTTAAAAGTCTAAAATTAGCAGCAAAATCAGACCTGAAAAGGAATCGATCCAACAGATTCTTCTCCAGTAACACCATGAGGCATCGAGCCAGTATCTTCTTCCCCATTCTCCACCATCTCCAACATTCTCAACCTGGGTTTAACACGAGGCACATTCTGATCCCAAACACAGAACCCTCGATTAGTCACAAAGCCGAGCTAAAGACTCCAATCGCATCTAAATAGCACAGAGTTAAAGATCAGAGAGTTTCCACACCTGAGAAAGTAGAGTGGAACCATAGAAACCGACGAGGAAACAGAGAGAACAGAAGACGATGACTGTGGCTAACCCTAGCTTCTTCCTCTTGTAGCTCTTCAATCCGCTCTTCATCGAGCCTTCTTCCGTCCTATCAGATTAAGTTTCCGATGGAAATCTTCGCCGGGCGTAAACGATAAGATAAAGTTTCCGATGTTAATCTTCGCCGGCGTAACGAACCTCAAAAGCGGACGCTTTTCGTCGATCCAATGAAGCACAATAAATTTCTATTTAAATATTGTTTTATAATTTAATGATCGATAAGATAAATTATATCGATCTCGTTGACCAATTTGTCGTTCTATTGACTGGTTAACACATACCAAAAATGCGCCCAATTTGTCTTTAGGCTTGAAGTTTGGTTGCGCATAGTGTTTTAAGTCTTGGTTCGATAGAACTTCAAAGTTATTGTGATTTTAATTAGGTGTGCTTCTTTTGAGTTGTTTTGCTTCATTCAGGTTGTCGAAAATGAATTTTGGAGTTTTGACTAATTTATATTCCAATCTATAGAAATCTGCTACCATTGTTTAAATTCTTTGTCGGAGTCCCAGTGTAGTACTAATTAAGTTTTTTGTTTAACGAATCTCGTATCCAACGGTATAATATGAGTGGATATGTATATGTTAAAAAAAATGAATGGATCTGTATATGATAAAATCACCCTATCAATGTGATCGATAAGATAAATAAACAACGATAAGTAAACATCCATAATGATAATGTTATAAGTAAAGGTGAAGCTGTAAATTTGGAAGACATTTACACTCAAGATGTCATTATCAAAAAAGTTGGACAACTTGGGCCAATGAACTTCCAGTTGATGATGAAAAAAAAGAAAAAAGAACTTCCAGTTGCCTCCGCGTATCTTCATACAAGTCCGTCCACGTCAATTTCTTAATCCCAAATGCAACCTTTTTTATAATAACCAAATAAAAATGTGCCACTTGTAATTAAATAATACTCATAAGCAATAATATTCACCGTTTTAATAGTATGCTCTAGAACACACATAAAGTTGACCAGAATATTATTTTTTCTTATACCGGAAACGGTAACGTGACAATAAAATTAGATTAATAATAATATAGATACTAAGATGACTAGGTTATTAGCAAGAAATTGTATTGAGTAGTTATCCGTCTGTCTTAGTTGATAAGCAAATATATCAGCTACACGTTGGCTACAGCTTACTCATCCTTACCCATTCATCATTCTCTCATTACAACAATTTCCCACAAAATATATAAGAAAAAAAAACACAAAATAGAATCTATTTATTGCTATTTGGAGACGATTTGTAGACATGCACAATTTAAATTTTGATTCTTTCCTCATTGTTAGACATGAATTTATATTTTCAAAAGGGCCTACTTTTTCTAAATAATGTTCAGACATTGACTCTGTAAATTACATATAAAAATAAACATATTATACACTACATTAATATAATATCCCTTTTTATAAGAAGACATAAAAGTAGCTGTTGATTTTAGATATTTTTTTGTTGGACCGAATCAGAACTTAAGTTTTTGAATTGTTCCAGAAGAAAGATATTTATTAAAATATACGGCAATGACGTTTTTGTTTGGCCCAAAATTTTGTCTATTTATTGAGAAAATAAAGCTAAAACGGAGAAGTAAAATTAAAAACAACGCGTTGAAAAAACTGCAAATAAAAGGAGAAGGGGAGGGCAAAATTAAAACAAAACGACGCGTAGTCTACGTAGGATTCTAAGAAACGGCACAATTCCAAGTCATCTTCTTCTTCACGCGGTTTTCTTTTACCATCAACTCAATACACACACGAATCCCTTAAAACCGATCAGATCAAACAAAAACGAACGAATCAAAATTCAATCAAAAAACCTTTCGATTTCTCTCATCCAATCGAATCCAAAATCTTGTTATCTCTTTCTCTCTAACTCTACTGCACTCAGAATCTTTCTGTATAGAAAAACCCTAAGTAGGTGATGTTGCGAGCTTTAGCACGGCCTCTCGAACGGTGTTTGGGAAGCAGAGCTAGTGGTGATGGTTTACTCTGGCAATCGGAATTGAGACCTCACGCCGGCGGTGATTATTCGATCGCGGTGGTTCAAGCCAATTCCAGGCTTGAAGATCAGAGTCAGGTTTTCACATCTTCTTCTGCTACTTACGTCGGCGTATACGATGGTCATGGTGGACCTGAAGCTTCTAGATTCGTTAACAGACATCTCTTTCCTTATATGCACAGTAATAATCCCACTCTTCCTTCTCAAAATCAAAACTTGTTTTAGGATACTTACTTCTTTTGACTCTTTTGACTACGTTTTTGATGGTCAAATTTACAGATCTCTATTACCCTGATCATTCCAATATAAAAAGATTTGAAATTTGCTATGAAGTTTTGGTCTTTGTGAACATATTTAGATTTTTTATACTCACTTTTCAGGTTTTGTGGTGTTGTAATTTTGCCTTTTGAATTGATTTTGTAATCATGTTCTTGTTAGTGAATTAACAGGATTTGTTTCATGATTGCAGAATTTGCAAGAGAACATGGGGGACTATCTGTAGATGTTATTAAAAAAGCATTCAAAGAAACTGAAGAGGAGTTTTGTGGTATGGTTAAACGTTCCCTTCCCACGAAACCGCAAATGGCTACTGTAGGATCTTGCTGTCTTGTTGGTGCGATCTCTAATGACACACTGTATGTTGCCAATCTTGGGGACTCGAGAGCCGTTCTTGGAAGCGTTGTTTCAGGGGATGATAGTAATAAGGGTGCCGTAGCTGAACGGTTGTCTACTGATCATAATGTTGCTGTTGAAGAAGTGAGAAAGGAGGTTAAGGCACTTAACCCTGATGATTCACAAATCGTCATATACACACGTGGAGTTTGGCGGATTAAAGGCATTATTCAGGTATAACTTAGTTTTGCTTACTTGCGTGGGATTACATAGCATCTATCTGTGATGAAGTTTTATGATTGTGTTTTCATATTTAAAAAGGTGTAATCTGATATTGTTTTTTCGTTTCTCTTTTCATTTATATAAATGGGGGCTTGCAATGTTCCAGGAATCCGTCACACGGGCTCCTGCAACGTTTCTTCCCCAGTGGATTTTGTGCTTTTCTAAGAATTCCCGGTAGTCAGAGCTCTACATGATAATGAAGATACATGCTTTTTGGTTGCTTGTATTCGTTAATGACCTTATCGTGAATGTTGAGCTTGTTGTATATAAGTTAGCTAAATCGTTTTATATGTGCTTCTTTGTAGGTATCGAGATCTATTGGGGATGTATACTTGAAAAAACCAGAGTATTATAGGGACCCGATTTTCCAGCGACATGGAAATCCCATTCCTTTGAGGAGACCAGCGATGACAGCCGAACCCTCCATTATAGTAAGGAAGCTTAAGCCACAGGACTTGTTTCTGATATTTGCATCAGATGGTCTCTGGGAACATCTTAGTGATGAAACAGCCGTAGAAATCGTCCTCAAACACCCAAGAACTGTAAGTTTTCCCTAAACTCAAGAGCTTTGTATCTTTCACCTTTCTGTTAGCTACTTAGTTTTTTTTTTTAACTCTCTGTGATCTACAGGGGATTGCACGAAGACTTGTAAGGGCAGCTCTAGAAGAAGCGGCAAAGAAGAGAGAAATGAGATATGGAGATATAAAGAAAATAGCCAAAGGAATTCGACGACATTTCCATGACGACATAAGCGTGGTTGTAGTTTATCTAGATCAAAAGAAAACCAGTTCATCGAATGGTAAATTGGTCCAGCAAGGAGGCATCACCGCTCCACCGGATATCTACTCGTTACACTCTGATGAAGCAGAGCAACGACGGTTACTCAATGTGTTATACTGACCCTTTGATTATGGTAAAATGGTTGATTGGGAAAGATCCGAATAGGGAGAAAACTTGTTTACATATTTGTTTATTTGTTTTTCTACGAAGAATTGTTTTTTTTATTTTTATTGAATAGTGGAGTTGGATTTGTATATTCTTTTACCAGCAAAGAAGGTCGAAACACTTTTCTTTTGGGGCAAAGCAGTTTTGCTTTTGACAAACAATACTTTTGTAAGAAATATAGTGTGAAACCGTTGAGGACACTTCAAATTGTTGTTTTATGACTTGTAGAGAGATTAAGAGTTGATTGATCACAAAGTGTATTCGATAACTAATTAAAAACATGATTGATCACAAAGCAAAATAAGCCTATAAATTTCCAAATGTAGCCGAAGTTTTGGAAAATATTCATGACCGAAAGTGTGGGAAACCAAAGGTTTTGAGAATGTGAAATTGAGCATCAATTCAAACTCAAAATTCAACAATTCAGAAAATTTCCCACGGAAGAAAAAGCAAAACGATGAGCGTCACTCTTTCGGTCGCAGACGCCGTTTGGTCGAACATTGAATCAACCGGTTCAGGTACTTCACCCTTTTACTTCTTCTCTCTTTCCTTTTCCTTGTTTACGACATTTTTCCGTTGAATTTTCCCTTTTTTTTTGCAGTAACCGAAGAACAGCTCTCAATGTCAGTTCTCCCCAATCAAATTCGCTCTTATACTTGATACATGACTGAGATTATTTTTTGTTTCCGCAAAGATTATTGGTTTTTGTTCAGTCGTTTGGTATGTGGGCATGAGTTTGATTAGGGTTTTATACTTTTATCGATTGAATTTTGCAAATCCAGCTTGCATTTGTTGTTTGGTAAGAATCTTGAGAAAGCCACCAGAATAATCGACAAGAGAGGTGTTAAGAAAATCTCTGGCTTACCCAGTGGAAGATCCATCTTTCAGGTCTCACTATCAACATTTCCCTCTGGTGAATAAAAAGCACTCAGATTTGATTATCTAAGAAGATTTGTTTTTTTTTGTTTGTGTTTTCAGGTTGTGGGAGAATCTCAGAAGAGAGAAGAGTATCTCTGTTTCCCAGGAGATTACTGTGGATGTTATTCTTTCTTCTATGATGTTGTTAGCAGAGGAGAGCACCAATGTGTAAGATTTTTATTCAGATCATTCCTTTTATTATCTCTAGAGATTCTGTATCTAATGTTACTGACTTGTTATATTCTTTTTGCAAGTGTAAACATCAATTGGCTGCGAGGTTGGCTTCTTCTTTGGGTACATACAGCGAAATCGAGGTTTCAGATGACCATCTTGCCTTGATGCTCTCGAAGATCTGAAGCTTTCAATACAAGTACATGTCTTAGGCTTATACGTGCCAGTAACCTGGGAATGATCTGTGTCTTTGAGAACTATGGGAAACAAGATTCTTCACATGTTTGATGAACAATGTTGCTTCATCTTTTCTGTTTAACTTGTGCTGTTATATATCCATCAACAATGGAGTTATATGTTTTCTGATTTGGTCTAAGTGAGGCCATAGCTTCCTCAAACATTAGTAAGTACTGATGAAGGTAATGTAGATGATTTTCTTTAACTCAAAAAATTGAGCAGCTTCCTCATGGGGCGAGCCTTGTTTGCCTTGTAAGAGTGTTTTAGGTAGTTGTAATATAAGTCTTGAATTGCAACATTTTGAACTTCTTAATACAGTGGAAGAAAACTATTAATTTTGTCAAAGTAATTATCATGCATAATTTTCTGTGACTTGTATAACGAATATTAATTAACCAAGAAAAGCGTAGAATAGAAACAAACTCAAAGTTCAAAGAAAAGGAAAGAACAAGCTAAGTGGATTTAGAGTTAGTGTGAAGAAGGGTGGGGAATTGGGTGGATAGAGAACTTCATGTTGTGGTTGCAGCCTATATGGTCTCCACTGGCGAAGTAGTAAGTCTGAACCTTGCGGAGAAGCAATTTGAAGCCTCTTGATGATGAACCTCCTCGTGCCACCAGCTTCTTGCCTCTGGCCACATCGCATCTCTTGAAGCTCTTCATGTCTGGGAGCAAGTAGACGTCGTTCTTCTTCTTGTTATGGTGCTTCGTCTTGGATTGGGTTTGGTCATTGTTGTTATACTTGAAAACAAGAACATCGTTGACGTAGAATGGGGCATGCTTTGAACTCCATTCTGTGTAACCGTATCCGTTTTTCCATACAGTAACCGCAATCTTTCTTCCAGCCGGTATTGGAGCCGTGTGGTTGTGTGTTGAACCAACGATGCTTGTGTGGTTTGAGCCCGAGCTGTGATTGTTGTGTGTTGAACCAACGATGCTCGAGTGGTTTGAGCCAGAGCTGTGATTCTTGTGTGTAGAACCAACTATGCTCGAGTGGTTTGACCCAGAGCTGTGATTCTTGTGTGTAGAACCAACGATGCTTGAGTGGTTTGAGCCAGAGCTGTGATTCTTGTGTGTAGAACCAACTATGCTTGAGTGGTTTGAGCCAGAGCTGTGATTGTTATGTGTAGAGCCAGTGCTGCTTGAGTGGTTCGAGCCAGAGCTGTGACCGTTGTGCGTAGAGCCAGTGCCGCTTGAATGGTTCGAGCTAGAGCTGTGACGGTTGTGTGTAGAGCCAGTGCCGCTTGAATGGTGTGAGCCAGAGCTGCTTCCCCAACCCCAGTTTGTATCTGTTCCGTCGGAGCTCCATCCCCAACCCCAGCTTGAACCATCCGAGTTGGAGTCCGAACCACCTGAACCCGAGCCAGAAGAACCACCAGAGTTTCCGGAGCTCCATCCCCAACCCCCGTTCGAACCAGACTGGTCAGAACCCCAACTCCAGCTCCACGCTTCCGCACTCCCGGAGAAGACGAACGCAGTAACCAGGAGGATTACGAGTAACTTACGTGCCCAATAGAAACCCATCGTGTCTTCTTCTTCTTTGACAGATTGATTGCTTTCTTCTTCTTCTTCTTTTTGTTTTTTTGCTTTTGTGAGCTCTTTAGAGATTAGAGGTTCTGTATTTATAGCGTAGTGAGAGTCGGTTCCCAATTTTGTTTGAACTATGAATTTCATTATTTAGTGAATATATATATATAATAGTAATAAAAATTGGATAAATGTAGCTGTAGATATTATTGTTTAGATTTTGATGAATCTGTATCTTTTTTTTTTTTTTTTTTGCAGATACTATTAAAATTGCTTAACTTTCCAATTTCCGTTTTACTTTAGTCTTTAGTTTATGAGAGAGTGTGACAATGTGCTACGAAAGCAAGGAAGGAAGCATAGGAAGCATTGTCCTTGCTAGTATCAGTTTCGTAAACATAAATGCAAGAAGTAAGTGACATTTAGCAAGGATATAGTATAAAGTTTTGTTTGATATTCCAATTTCATATATTTTGTTCTTATTAATGTACATTATACTATATTGAATGATTCATTTTGAATCTAACATCTGTCCACCTTTAATCCAAGTTAACAAAAAATCCAAGTACCTCTTTAATCTCCCAACTACTGCGACTAAATGACCCATTTGCCTAAATGTGGTCCTTTACCTTACCGAAAATAGCAAGGACAAATCGGTCATTCACATCTCTAAAACACGCTTTGACATGTATTTATCCATTTACTTTATTATCTGTAATAAAATCCAAATAAACTCATATCTGTAAATTAGGAATCTTCTGAGAAAGTGACCAAAGCGAAGAAGAAGGTTTCCGAAGTAAATATGTCTTCCTTAGGGAGCAGCAAACCCCTGAGGGAGGAGATGGAGGTAACAACAACCGCCGATGTATTGCCGGAGGTTAACGCCGCCACGGAGACGGAAAATCTTGATCGGAACGAGCTTGTACTTGCTGACGAAGTCGTGACGGTTGAGGAAAGGAATATTGAAGCGGACAATCGTGGAGAGAGGCAGACAGAGAGCGAGACTCCTCCAGAGGATGATGTTTGCCCGATCTGTTTCGGTTCCTTTACGGTTCCGTGTCGTGGAAATTGTGGTCATTGGTATTGCGGTTAGTCTTTCTTCTTCTTCATTCTCTGAGCCATTTCATCTACATTGAAGTATCAAGCTTGTGTATTTTTGGGATGTTTCTATTCACCAGAGGTAGATTCGTAGCTCTCTTTAGGAAACTTAGAGAATTGACATCTGTTCGGTTTGTAATTGATTTAGGGTTCTTGGTAGCTAAGAATGTTTATGATCACAATGTCTACTTTTATCACAACTGATTAACTTTGTAAAGTGTTGATTTTTAAATCATGTTCTGTTCCTATGGAGTGTTGTTTGCAATGCCACTAAAAGATCTGGCAAGTTTCTTAAACCGCTTGCTGATTTTGTACAGGAAATTGCATCTTGCAGTACTGGAACTATGCTGCAATATCCAGGCCTTGCAAGTGTCCCATGTGTGTTCGACACATCACTAAGCTGTCACCAGAAGCATCTTTGCAAGAGCGCCAGGAGCAAGAAGTGAAGGAGGTTCTTGATAAAGTCCGTAGATATAACCGTCTCTTTGTTGGAGGTCTAACTGGCTTTGTTCAGGTAAGATCTTTTGATTCATGATTTTGTTTTGGTTCTCTTTACTGTTTGATGCATTTCTTATCTTTATACTTATTTCTCCTTTTATGACTTGGCAAAACCACCATCTTTCGAATAATTCAGAAGGTGCACGAGCTGCCGTTTCTAATGAAGAGAATGGTGTGGCATATGATGGATACCGATGTGAACAATCTGTATTTTCACGAAGTGCGCATCTTTGCAGTTAAGAAAATCTTACCCTGGAATTTACTTTTCATAGTTATCTTTAATATCTCTATGCACTAATCCTTCTTGTCATTCGTTGTCTGTACTAATGGCCAAGCAAGACTACACACATCTCAATCTCTGTACTCATCATCGGAGACTTTAGTTTGTATTTATTCTTGTTTTTAAAGGCCATTGCTTTCTCCCATTGAAAGATGAGAAACTAAGTTTCTTCCGGTGTTTGCAGATGTTTATGAGTACCCTGTACACTGCCGCAGAGTTTAACTTCATCCCAACGGGTAAGTTACCTCACAAATCATAAACCAGCAATGAAGGGTTAAACAATCTCAATGTGGTTCATGTGGTTCCAAGCCCTTTTTGTGTTTTGAGGCTTTAAGCTTTCCAAGATTGATTTTGCCCTTTTTCTACAGGCGGGTTCAGAATAGTGACAGTTTTTGACTACGCTGCAATCGCTATGATCCTGATTCTGCGCATAGTAGGGATATATCGGAGGAGACGCCTTGCTCAGCAGGTTAGACATCTAGCAGCTGCAGCAATTGAGCCGGAATTAGAGCAAAGGGAATTGTAACAGACACGTGAATGTATTAAGTCTTGTGCAGTTTGATCCTTGTGGATAAGTTTGGTAGTAGATCATAGAAACCTCAAGAGTCGTGTGCAGTTTTACAGACAATGATAATCCAGATGTTAAAGTATATACATATCTATATCTCCTTTTCTAACAGTGAAAATAAAATGATTGGAAAAGAGTTCTCTCTGAAAAAAGGATCTTTAATTAGATGATCAAAGGGTTGAACAGATGTTCGAAGAGAAGAAGTGGATACACAGTCTCAGTCTCAGAACCATAAAACGACGCCGTCTAATAACAAACGTTGTCGTTTTAATGACACCCCAATCTCTTGTTTTTTTTTTTTTTTTGTATAATTTATTTGTTCCGCTTTCAAATCAGTAGAAGAAACATCAATCGAGCTAATTTCTATTTCTTTCGCCGTTTCTACTTCCAAACTCAATTTTGAAAACCATCTTTTCCGATCTATCAAATCGGAGCGGCGGAGGAAGGAGAATGGGTGTCCGTGCAATATCTCAGGAGGCATTCGACGATCTCGTTAGGGAAAATGTTGAAGATCTTGGTATGGATCCCTCCGAAGCTCTCGAAGACGCTCTCTACACTCTCAAACTCCAAGGCGCCGATCTCTCTGGTCCTCTCTTTTTACTTTCCCCAGAAAACTTTCCTTAACTGGATTTATAGTTATGTTTCGAGGAAATGAATCTGCGTTAGTTCAATTGTGTGTGTTGTTTATGGCTACAGGGATCATTACTTGTGTTCCAGGAGAAAGTAGCATTAAGGACAATCCGGTGATTGCTTGTTTAGATAGACTTAAAGAATTCGATAGTGTTTCTATTGACGGACCTCTTCGAGATGAGGATTTCGATGAGATATCGAGTTTGTTCAACAATCTCAATGAGCTTTGTAGCAGCCAAGAATCAGGGAACGCAGCTATTGCGATAAAACACGGTGCTGTGGATTTAACTTGCTCGATTTGTTCCAAAATCAAGACATCTACTAGAAGTAATCGCGTTGTTGTTCCTTGTTTCAAGGCTTTGGCTGTGTTGATCCGTGGTAAGAAGACTTCTGTTCTGGAATTAGTCTTTCTTGTGTGTTTAACTTTGATTTGTGTTGATCATGTGTTATTCAATCGCAGACATTCAGAGCACAGAGAAATTCAGGAATTGTACTGGACCAAATATCGTTGTTGATCTCTTACGTGGTTCCAGCTCTGATTCTGATTTGTTAGATGCTGGTTTTGCGGTTGTTGCTGCTGCATCAACTGGTAATGAAGTCGTCAAGCAGTTATTCATGGAACTGAAAATCGATGAATTTATTCTGCAAGTGCTGAATAGAGAGAGTAAAACTACCATTAGAGCTCTGTACGATGCTATATGTGCTCTTTTGACTCCAGATGACTACCGTGTTGTTGCTTCCCAAGTAAGTAGGATTACATTCGGTTGGTATATGCCACTTTTGGACTGCGTGAATGAAATTAAGGGAAAATGGCATCTAAGCAGCTATATAGCACTTAGCATACATTTATAAATCGTTGTTTTTTTTTGTGTTTGAAACCATGTAAAAATCGCTGATAGTATTTTTTTGTGCTTATTCATGGACATGCTTTGAGAAATCAAATCAACTAGATTCTTGCTTTCATGTGTTTCAGGTTTATGGTTATGCACGAACTTTCGCCAAATTAGGGATTGCAACAGCCCTCACTGAAGCATTACAGGCAGGAATTGGCTCTGATAGCTTGGTGTCAGCAAGTACTGCGTTAAAAGCAATTGCTGTAAATGTAAGTCTCCTAGTTGAAATCTCTCTGTGATAACATTTATCTGGTTAGGTCCTTGCAAGTTCTTCATCTGGTTTTGCTGTAAACAGGATGAAATATGTAAATCTATTGCTGAAACTGGTGGAATAGATACACTTCTTCGGTGTATTGATGATAGCGGTGAGCAAGGCAACAAAACTGCTGCTAAGACATGTTGTTCCCTGTTGTCTAAGGTGAGTAGCTTCTAAAATGTTCTGCAGGCTGCCTCTATTGTCTTCACTGCCTACAGTATTTCAAAATCCTTCTTTAAAATTCCGGCTTTCAAGTATTTGCCGCACCATATTAAAGAGTAGCTTATGTTCATGTTCTTCTAATAAATGCATGTTCTCGAATTTTAAGCTTTTCCAAAGCCTAGAGTTACTGATTTAGATTAGCATCGTAACCACGCGTGAGAAATGCTGTCTAAAAATGTGTATTTTGATCTCTAGTTGGCAGGAAGTGACTCTAACAAGAGTACCATAGTTGAGAAGCGAGGTCTCGACAAGCTAATCATACTCGCACAACGATTCTCTGACGATCCTCTAGTCATACAAGAGGTAAGTATAAACCAAACGAAAACCCTCTTACGACATTATGTCCCATGCGCAATTTTCAATCTTCCTGTCTAGAGAAGATACTTTTGACTACAGGTCACGGTCTATGGCAGTTTTCCATTAGGGAGAATGTAATGTCATGTGAAGAATGTTTGTAGCACTAGGGTCTGAGTGCATAATCCTTGTGGTTGATCCAAGATATACTGGTCTGTTCAGGTCATGTTGATAATCTCTATAATCTGTCTGAGATCACCAGACCACGCAGCCAAGGCTATAGAAGCTGGAGCTGGTGATCTAGCAGTCCAAGCTATGAAGAGGTTCCCAGTAGCTGCTCAAATGCAGAGAAACGCTTGCAACATGATACGGAACATTGCTGTAAGAAATGCAGAGAACAGGTAATTGCTCTGTTCCCAATTTTTATCATCCAACATTATGCACATATCGCAAACTCTTTTATGATATCAAGTTCTGTCTGCATGCAAACTACAGAACTATTCTGCTTGCTAATGGAATTGAGAAGCTGATAAGGACTGCTAAGGCCAACAATGAGACATGCAGAGCCGCTGCAACTGATGCACTGAGAGACCTTGGCCTTGATAACTACAATAACTAAGGTCCATCTTTCTCCATTGGTTGTTATGCGCAAGAACCGGAATGGATCCAGTTTTTTCAAATTTTTCATGAACAGTTTGCATTGAGTTCATCTTTTGGGTAGAAAGCATTCCGATCTAGTATTTTTTGCGACGATAGGTTTTGTTCGAATGCTTGAGCATGAAGTAAAATTGAAAGGAAATTTTTTGAGAATTTCGGTGAAATAACTCTACTCTAAATAGTAAAACACTAAATAGAGAAACAAATGCTTCAGACTGAGATATATTCATCCACAGGACCACAACATCATGTATTTAAAAAAGTTTTTGAAGATTGCGTGTATTTTTGCAGATGTCGGTTATCTGTTAATGTATTTTTGTAGAAATCGATATTAATTTTAAACAAGGACAAAATGTTTGTTTGACTAAAGGGAAGAAAAAAGAAATGTCAAAGTGTTCATGTGTTAACCCATCCACGGGATGATCGATCTCTAGAAGAGTGTATTGGGAATATTATGTACGGAATAATGTTTGTTTAAGAATGATTAAAAAAATGTTGCAACAATCGTCATGTGGATGCGCATAAACGAAAACTTTAAATAATAAAAATGATGGGCTATGATGATGAATGCAACTCTATCGGTTTCTGCTTTTAGGTGAAGATCTGACAAACTAGCCAACAATATCTCGACATTTGTGGTAGCTTATTTTTCTTTATTTTCCCTTTTTAAATGCGGAAACGATTTTTATATACCGAAATAGAAAGCAAATCTTTTTAATGCCCATAAATACATGAGAAGTATAGGTTTCTATGATTAGCCATAGGCTTGTTTAATGCGAGTATGTTTCATCAGCTTCGTTTCAGGACAAATATACCACCTCCATATTTATTTTATAGGGCCAATTAATCCAACATTGAATTTACTACGATATTGATATGATACTAACAGAAAAACTAATTGTAAAATTAAGTTTAATTGAATAAAAATTAATTCAAAATCTGCTATTTTAAATCTCTTATCATTCTAATTTGACAATTTAAAATATAAAAATTACAATTTATTCAATTAATAAAATTATTAGAGAGAAATTAATAGTAGGAGTTATCCTAAACACGGTAAAAAAAGAAAAAAAGGCCCCAATGTTTGTCAGAACGTTGTAAGAAGAAGGGTAAATCCGTCATTTCAAACTATCTCCCAGTCCCATGCTTTGACAAATCACAATTCAACAATTCACAAAAAGCGAAAACTTCTTCTCTCTCTCTCTCATCTTTCTGTTTTGTATAGCTTACTTCAAGCTGTGGTTTAAACAGAACAGAGAAAGCTGTTTCCTTTTTATTTAGTAAGAGAAAACGGAAGCTGATAGAGAGAGAGAAACAGTGCTCAAGATCACGAGCCTCTCTTCTTCTTCTTCATCGAGCGATCAGAGGAACAAAAAGGATCTCAAGAAACCCACTTGTTGTTGGTTAGATACTTCACGGGTCTCTGAAAACGTCTCTTTCTCACAACCATAACTTGATCACCCCAATAGTCCTTCTCTCATCTCAACGGCTCAAATTCTTCCACGTCAAACCGTTGTCCATTTCCTCTGATGTCGTGGTGTCGTTAGATATTATCTCCCAGAACAAAACTCTTCTTGAGACATAGATTGAAGTCAATCACAGAGAGACAGAGGAAAGAGGTAAAAAAAATGGATCGACCAGCAGTGAGTGGTCCTATGGATTTGCCGATTATGCACGATAGCGATAGGTATGAGCTCGTCAAGGATATTGGCTCCGGTAATTTTGGAGTTGCGAGATTGATGAGAGACAAGCAAAGTAATGAGCTTGTTGCTGTTAAATATATCGAGAGAGGTGAGAAGGTCAGTTTTTATCTTCTTGTTTTTTCTCTCCTTAGTCCAATTTTACTTTATGTTTCAATTCACTAGGTTCTTGAATTCATAAGAATTCATTTTTGTGTTTTCATCATCCAATGAGAGATATGTGTTTCGTTACTTTATGGTTATGAATGGTTTGATCCTAGTGATTTACAAAATTGATTGATTTTTACCTGAAGACCAAATTTGCTCTGCTTTGCTTTTTGACTTATGTTGTATAGTGTTGTTTTGAAGGCTCTAGGTGTTTCATTCAAACGTGATATTAATGTTATGAGTTTTTGTATTTACAGATAGATGAAAATGTAAAAAGGGAGATAATCAACCACAGGTCCTTAAGACATCCCAATATCGTTAGATTCAAAGAGGTTTGTTTTCAACTTTCTTAAGCTACTTGGTTATTATTAACATTTAAGCAGAAGAGAATTCTGTATCTAATCCTCAGGTTTGCTTCAGGTCATATTAACACCAACCCATTTAGCCATTGTTATGGAATATGCATCTGGAGGAGAACTTTTCGAGCGAATCTGCAATGCAGGCCGCTTCAGCGAAGACGAGGTTGTTCTATCTTTCTTTTTTGCTTTGATGATATAATCAATGATTCAAATTGCTGAAATTTTAATATATCGTTTACTACTTTGTAGGCGAGGTTTTTCTTCCAGCAACTCATTTCAGGAGTTAGTTACTGTCATGCTATGGTAATGAGAAATGTTCTGTTTCAAATCAATGCTTCATCATCTGTGAAAATCAGCTGACTTAAGAAATTAAATTTTATGTTGTAGCAAGTATGTCACCGAGACTTAAAGCTCGAGAATACGTTATTAGATGGTAGCCCGGCCCCTCGTCTAAAGATTTGTGATTTCGGATATTCTAAGGTATCTTTTAGTTGCCAAGCATTTCAGAAACTGTGTGTTTTGATTATTGTTAGTACCTCTAAGCATTGTGTTTTTTTTTTTTTTTTTCAGTCATCAGTGTTACATTCGCAGCCAAAATCAACTGTTGGAACTCCTGCATATATAGCTCCCGAGGTTTTACTAAAGAAAGAATATGATGGAAAGGTACTCCATTTTCATAGTTCCCAAACTAGTATGTGTTAAATTTGGGCTTATCACGGGCTTCCAACTCAAAACCAATTGACAATGAGTGGATTGGCCCAAGTCCCTTATATACTACTCAAGTCCCTTCCCATCTTTCCAATGTGGGATCTTTCTCCACAGTATGATAACCATATCTTATACAAAGAACAATCTTTTTATTTTATCCTATGAGTATATATAGGAGAAACATGCTTTTTCTTGATGAAAACTCACACAAAGAAACAATCTTGGCTTTTCAAGAATTTTGGTGAAGAAAGCTATTAAGAGTCTGATTTGTATATTGATAATTCTTGAATTTTGTTTGAATTAGTCAAATGCATCATAATTGTTGTTCTCTTTATTTTTTGCATCATAATTGTTCAGGTTGCAGATGTTTGGTCTTGTGGGGTTACTCTGTACGTCATGCTGGTTGGAGCGTATCCTTTCGAAGATCCCGAGGAACCAAAGAATTTCAGGAAAACTATACATGTGAGCCTTTCACTTTCTTCATGCTTCAATAGTTGAAAAATGTAACTATGGATTCTATGATTACTTGCTAGCTAAACAATCTGTTATGTTGTGAAAACATTTGCTCAGAGAATCCTGAATGTTCAGTACGCTATTCCGGATTATGTTCACATATCTCCTGAATGTCGCCATTTGATCTCAAGAATATTTGTTGCTGACCCTGCAAAGGTAAAGGAAAGATCATGAAAGCTGCATTTGTTGATTTATATCTGAATCTTCTTTATAGTAAAGAACTTTGCATTTTGGCCCTCTTGGTTGGTTTCTTGGCAGAGGATATCAATTCCTGAAATAAGGAACCACGAATGGTTTCTGAAGAATCTACCGGCAGATTTAATGAACGATAACACGATGAACAGTCAGTTTGATGAATCGGATCAACCGGGCCAAACCATAGAAGAGATCATGCAGATCATTGCAGAAGCGACTGTTCCTCCTGCAGGCACTCAGAATCTGAACCATTATCTCACAGGTGAAACAACACAAAACATAAAAATTTCGATGTATTGACTTTTTATTGCTTCCCAATGTTTGAATTCTTCTCATTAATGGATAAACAGGAAGCTTGGACATAGATGACGATATGGAGGAAGACCTAGAGAGCGATCTTGATGATCTTGACATTGACAGTAGCGGGGAGATTGTGTACGCAATGTGATACTATCTCTATGGTTTCTGCTACATAAATGTCCAAAAAAAAAGTTGAAGAAGAATGAAGAATAACTGAATAAGATATCTTGCTTGCTATTGAGTTGGCCCAACTTTGTCTCATGGGTACACTTTGAATCTTTGATTGCAAAACACTGAAACAACTGATGGGTGTTTCTAAACAAAAGTGAAAAGTCATCAATTAGTTATTGTTATCTACTCTCTATCTCTAGTAAATTTTTGTTTGTTTTTCTAATAATCGTAGAGCTAATTCCAAAGTATTTTTGAAATTTGTTGAAAACTTACTTTTTTGCTAGTTAAAGTGTTTACCGTGATGAAACAAAATTGGTAAGACACAGAAACAAGAATTGCTAAGATTCGATCACTTTGGTTGCATTAGCACTTAATAATTTCAAACTGAAGTAAATAGATGGGGCATATCTTGAACTATATGGAAATGGGATGATGTTTCCATTTTTCACAAAAAAATTCAAAAAAAAAAACAGCATAAATGTAGATGGAACACATTCATGAATATGCATGTTATATGTTCAGACTTCAGAAGGACGTACGTACGGTAATTCGCCTTAAATTAAAAGATGCTTATTTTCGTTTTTTTTTCTTTTCTAAATATTTTTCGAATAATAAATTGATAATGAACCAGTACTTGATAGTTGCTCTTGTTCATTGAAATTAATATTATTCCTACTTTAAAAAGTACTCAATAATGTTTTCAATTTAATAAAAAAATAAGGGGAAGAAGAAAACAAGCAGTTACAACGTTTTTATTTAAAATATGGAAGCATGCATGGTTGGTCGACCTATGTGACAGTGTCTCTTGTTACTGTAACATAACGTGAATGATTTTGAGCTATAGATGAGATCTGTCTGCCTTGGCATCATTATTGTCTTCTTATCTTTGTTATTTTCTTTTAGTTTCAACTATTTGTACCATTTATTTGACCTATTCACTCTCGATATAGGCTATAGAGGATAAAATGACATTATTAGTCTTTTTTATAAAGAAAAAAACTTTATTGGACAAGGACAGTAGTCTCTCTTTTTTTTGAGCAAAAAGACAGTCGGATTTATCAAAAATAAGATATCATAAATTTTATAAATTAAGTGAAATTTTTTGTCTCCAGATTTACAGTAGCATTTTTAAAGAAAACTTGTACCAGAATAATCATGAACATATTGTAATTTTCTAAATATTTGTACCTAAAATAAAATTATCATCAAACATCTCATTATTGCCGTCAGACTTGTCCAATGGTAGCCTTGTTTGCCATTGCAGAGTTGCTCATTATTGCCGTTCTGACACTTAATCTACTAATGTTATCTTATCAGTTAGTTTCTGTATCCGGATGGTGATATTCATAAAAACAAAGGACATGATTAACTTGTTTTTTTTTTGATAAAAAACAAATTATTGACTAGTTTGAAAAGGACTAATTTATGGTGTGACCTTGGCTTATTCGACATAGTGTGGGGAGAGATCTCTATTGTGAGGATGCGACCGTTCGTTTGTGTTGCTGTTGAATGTTTCCATACGAAAACGATTTTCCACAAGCTAATGTAGACCTATTTCTGTTCATGTTACATTCTCTTTTATTTTGGTAAGTTTAATCAAAGCTTAAACTAACATATCTTTTCAAAGTTGTTGAATTTCGCTTTTACTTTCCAATTTGTCGGACAAGTATATTTCACTCAAATCAATCAAGTGTAAAGTTTTTTTTTGTTTGGTGAGATAATATTTCTTATAGTTGAGACGAAGATCTATAATTAGTAGTCCAATGAAGATTGATTGTTTTTAATTAGTTGAAAGCACTTTCAGTTTATTTTCCAATACACTTATTTGAATCTTTAGAATGAGGCACATCGAATATCTATGATTGGAAATAAATGTCAGTGTTAAGAACTTGAAAGTGAAAAACATTATTAAGAAGAAGAAGAAAAAAAAAGAAAACCATTAAAATGCTAAAATAGAAAAAGAAAAGTGAAAGCATTAAATCCCAAAGACAAAAAAAGTGAGAACATTAATAAAACGCCAACAAAAAAAAAAAGTGAAAACATTATAAAATGCCAAGGAAAAAGTGAAAATATTATAAAATTGTAAACTCAGAATTAGGGTGTGAATTGTGATTATCCAAATGCATACATCTCTGATTCCAATGGATACTGTCGGTCGTGCAGAGGAGAATGATATGTAGTCCCGTTGGTTAAAAGAATTCCGTCCTTTGGGAGCGTCCAAAAGCCACACGTTCCGAGTAACGGTTTTTTTTTTTTTTTTTACCAAAATGATTTATGTAACTGAAGTAAATTTATTTTTTTGGGAGATGGCATGACTAATATATCACACATTAAAAAATTTGTCACGTACCAAAAAAAAAAAAACATCAGAATCTTGTTACTATTTTTTTTTAATCCAACTTGAAAGCAAAAATAAAAAGGAAAAGAAAATAATCTTCTATCTGTACATTTATTTCTCTTTAGTCTTTCCTTCCTATTTTTTTATTTTTTCTTAAGTCTCTATCAAAAAGGAAACAAAAATAAATAAATTTAAAACTCATTTGGAGTGGGGACGCGTCTATGATAAATACAAGGAAGGATGAAGTGAGAGTTAAAGAAAAGCAAGATTTAAAAAAAACAGAGAAAAATGGTGATAAAAAGGATAGAGCTGTGTATAGAGCTAATGAAGATAGGTATGGAGTTTGTGGTGGTGGTGGCTGAAGCCGTCCAGATTGTTATGCGGCAACACCTCAACCACCGTGCTCCACCTCCTCCGCCTCTCCTCCGCCATGGCCTCCTCCCTTATACCGCTTCTTACCCTTCTCCTTTCCTCTTTGGATTTCTCCCTTGAAACCCCTTTTCTTGCTTTGAAATTATTCTGCTTCTTTTTGTTCTCTATGTAGATATTTAGATGTTGTTCTTGTTGATTCTTGTAACTCTGTATATTTCTTAATTTTTTCAACCAGATTTGCAGCTCTCTATTGATTTTTCGTTCTTTCTTGATGTGATCATTTCTTTGGATTATCTTCTAACCATACAATTTGCAGAGTTAAAATAAGTGAACAATTTGGTTGAAGAATAAGACGTGTAGCGGAAACAATTTGCCCCCCTAAGTCCAGGTTCAACTAAAAAATTGTTGGTTTTGCCATGTTTCCTCATGATAATATTTTAGTACTACACGACAAGTTATTCAATTAATTCTTTATAAAAACAAAAAAGGTTATTCAATTAATTATTATTAATCTTGTTAGTCTTGGAGAGATGCCTTGACATTCTGGGTTTGAACTTGGACTTTTTCCTTAGTGTTTGAGAAGAAAAAAGATTCTTAAGAATAAAATAAAAATTGAATATCGTTAAATCGGTTATTGGAATTGGATATTATCTCCATAATGAGTAATTAGGCAGTAGCGCAGTTGACTTATCTTGGGGTTAATTTTGTTAAAATAATTCACAAAAATATCTACTACAAAGCTCAACAGTTTTTCAATGATTTTTTTTTTTTTTATGTATAAATAAGAGTTTTCCAAAAATATATAGATAAGAAAAATGTATGTTTTGTTTGTATACTTCTTCCATTATCATAATTTGTTACTGTCGACCTTCATTATCATATATATATCCCTTTCACCGTGGACCGTGCCACCGTGGACCATGAGAAAATACGTATGTTTATTGCATATACGTCCAAGTTCCTCAAATATCGCAAAAAAATTCTCAGTCTCTCTTACCAATACATTAGTAAATTCATCCTGTAAATGCCAGACAGAAAATGATTAGTATAGTAATAAAATAGGCATGAAATCGTGTTTTATTAAGCTAATATTGATACAATAAATTATAACTTTTCTTTAAAAATAAGTCACCAAGTAAAATGTATAGTAAGTAAAGACCCGTATTATGACCACTTAACTCAAAATTAATTGATAATTAGTGGTAGGATTTTTTTTTTTTTTTTTTTTTTTTTTCGACAAAATCAGATTTCATTAATTATAAAAGTATTACAAAGACATTATACAGAATTACTGTAACACAATTATTACATACGCGGCTGTATGTGCCATACACTAAGAAAAATACAGCAGAAGGGAGATTGACGATGCTTTCCGAAGAGTAGTCTTACTCGCTAACCGATCATACGATCTGTTATTGTCCAACTTCATATTTGATTTTTCTTTGTTACGATTTGCATGCAGCATCTTGTGGCTGAACTTTCTTTTTGCGAACCGTAACTGTAAACCCGATGTGTCCAAACATAACTCTGAAATGTAGACATAATGGTACCAAGGCTTCCGTACCAAAGTCTTTCTGGAATATCTAGCCTCTGCAACTTTCTTCAACATAATCACAAATAACTTTACCGTAGTAGCAATTGCAACCTTAACATCCTTTGAGAACAACTTCTTGCCAGATTTTAGCGAATCTCTATAGCTTACCGGGAATGACCATAGATCTCGACGTAATATCCGGTTGATTAAAGAAACAAGTTGTGATGTGATTGATTCTACAACACGCTCAGCATCATCATCACCAACAGTCCACCCGTGTGGAATTTGAGAAGTCATAGTCCATAGATTTTGTTTTTGTGGATTCAAAGATACCGTAACAAGGAGGTAATGATTTGCCGTCGCCATCTGTTCTATATGGTCCATAGATAGAGTCATGGGAAAAGCATCAATTACAATGTGAATTCCTTGATTATTGCGTCCAACTTGATCTCTGAAACTTTGAAATCCTTGATGCGCAAATTGCAATCCATTCAGCCATGACGGTTTCCTTAGTCGATTTTCAATCCTCCGAGATTCTATCCACATACGAATGGTTTTGAGATTCTTATTTCTTATTTCTTCCCACCATTGTTTCTTAGAAACCATCCACGACGATACATGCCAGAGATCACAAGATGATTGGCCGAATGAGAACAATCCATTACCGTATTCGACGTAAACGTATTCAGTCCCAAATATAACCAAGTTGAAGCCGATGGATTCCGGGATCAAAAACCCAAGTGAAACCTCCATTTTTGTTTGAGAACCATACCCGATACGATTTCTGAGAATCTCAAGCCCTCCAAGCAAAGTGTGTACGCCATGGATTCCGGGATCAAAAACCCAAGTGAAACCTCCATACCATCGAGTAGGAGGACATTCACCGGTTAAGAACCGGAAATTCCACCGGCAAACACCGGAAATAAACCTTCTAAACGGAAGGACATAACGATTCTTTCGAATCGGAATTGGATTGACCCAAATTTGAGAAAATCTCCAATTGTTACGGAAAAGAACAGATGCTACTCCTGCCACACTCGGATACAAAAATCTGAATACAATTTGAGTGTGTTGTAACGCTACCCAAATTAGAGATGGATCCGTTATCGAGACCGTGTAATGAATTGAAATCGTCGGACTCGTACCAATCATCACCATCGTTAAAAGGAGGGCAAAAAAGAGGATTTGTGATACTGAATTTGTCATGAAATCACCTAAATCAATATTGAAAGGGAAGATAAGAACAAAAAGGAAAAGGAAGAGCCGACCGACGCCGGAGAAGCCAGCGCCGGCCGGAATCAAATGCTGAAAAGGAAGTTTTTTGTCGGAGAGGTGCCTTTGGGGAAATCGCCTTGGTAGGATTTTTTTTTATAGTATATAGTAGTGTACTAGAGTTGAATCATCTCCACTTAATGTAGAATATTTAAAAGAAAGTTTTTTCGAGATAATGATATTTTGGCTAATTTCATATCGGAATAAATTTTTATTTTTATTTTAAATCAGTTATACTATTTGGATTGGTAGAACTCTAATATCATGTGAATATGTATCCAACTCAAATCAATTAACATTGAGTAGAAAAGTCAATATCTCTTATATACTAATGGTGATTCTTGTTTCACTTTTTGATGTGGAATATTCTAACACTTGGTTCATTCTTTATGTCCAAATTTCGAATTCATAATCTTAAATTAAGTTTCATAAAAACATGTATATAACATATATCAAATTTGATATCCAATCGAAGAAAAAGTCGAATGGTATTTAAAATAATCCTCCATATAAATAGATGGGATTCTAGTTAGTTAATTACTAGTATTAGTTTCGGTAAAATGAAAATACAGTATTAAATTAATAGTATTAGGGATTTGGATTGGTTATGGTTAACAGTTTTGTCTTGTACACGTTAGATACCAAAAGCTGGTCTGATGGAAACAGACTCAATTATTTGAAGTTGGGAGAGGAGATGTCACTTGAACTTAATGCAATTGTGATGTCTTTCTCAACTAAGTACATTATCTTTTTTTTGCTACGAACCATATTAAATTTTAGTTGACTCCTAAATTAAAATGAGTTATTGGTTTTTTTTTTCGACAAAGAGTTATTGGTTTATGAGTTGACTACTCAGCTGGCATTATCGGATCAGATTGACATTTTTAAAATATACATGTAACACATTCAAATCATGTTACAACTTATGTTGAACTCCGACCGAATATAATAATGAAAACAGTGCTTGAAAACTCGCTTTCTTGGTCGAGCCCATGGATAGCATTTCATTTATTGTACTTTCATAGAGATGCTTGAAATCCGAATACATAAGAGACTGCATAATTCAAGTTTCTACACGAATCATTAAGCGTCTATATGATTTGCCGTACCGTTTTACATAAAACGGTACACCATGTAAGAGAGCGGTACAGAGTTACCATTCAAACCCAACATATGTGTATATATAGTACTTTTTTTTTTGGGTAGGAATGTGTATATATAGTACTTATATATAACTTATATATTTCGCGAGTCACGTAACACAACATCTCACATTAATGAATCGGTTGGCTGGCAATAATAAAAAATTTTACGTCGTTATCAATTAAAGTATTTTTTGTTCATATTTCCCGAGAATAATTGTTGAAATTAAGACAGGAAGAAACATTAATATGGAGTATTAAAAAGTGTTGCGAATAAATACCTAGGCTAAGTAGGTCAATTTAATTGAATTTAGTTCTGCTGAAAACAATTTAATTGTAGACGCGAAGTCAGTCATATCTGCAATTCCAAAAGAAGGCGGATGCATACGGCAATAACTAATGATACTGAACATGGATGAGAAATGAGCCTGATTCAGTTTTTACATAAAAGACAAAAAGCTCTATCCATTCTCTTTTTTTTGTCGGATCCATGCTCTTTTCAATAAATATATAAGGGATAACAAGTAGTATTTTGTTTTTTTAATAGGCTTACTATTGATTGAACAGAATGAGAAACAAAAGTGTACAGAAGCCCATCCTTAGGCCCAATAATAACAAGTTAACAATTAGATTATGGGCTCGATAATTTCTAAGGTCTTTTTAGGAATTGCAAGGTGTCAATTAATAATCGGACGTTGAGATTCTTTTTTTGATTAATCAGGTGTCAAGAATAATCGATCTTGCTATAGGTTATTTGTTTAGACAACTGCATTAGTTAAAAGAAGAGAGTATAAATCTGTATCGACCATAAGAAGTTGTAATGTACAAATTTTATACGACCTCTTGTAACAACAACTCATTTACACATTACCCTTCATTTTTTTCTTCTTCTTTTTTTTTTGGATATGGCAATTTTTTCTTTTCTCTTCCTCTTCCTCAACTTTTTTTCTTTTCATAGTTTTACTACAATAAGTCCAAGACGATACAGCTGCTACTCATATATAGAATTCTTCTCTCCTTGATTGAGTTTAGTAGCCTGAGAACATTGGTGGTGGTGGCGATGCGTATTGGTGGCCGATGAACGGCGGTATGATGAATTCATCATCACTTGGAGCTGGTGCTTGAGCCGGTGGGGAGTTGATCTTGGGCGGTCTTGGCGGAGGAGAGTAGACTACTGGTGGAAATTGCGGCGGCGGTGGAGAAAAGATCGTTGGCGATGGTGATGGTTTGAGTGGTGTTTCTGGTGGTGAACTGGCCTTCGGCGGGTGAGCTGGAGGAGAAAAGACCGGTGGTGGTGGCGAGTGTACTGGTGGCGGCGGTGAATGAACAGGTGCTGGTGGCGGTGGGGAATGAACCGGTGGCGGCGGTGAGTGAACCGGAGGGGGTGGTGGCGAATGGACTGGGGGCGGCGGTGAGTGAACAGGTGGCGGTGGGGAATTTACTGGAGGTGGGGGCGGTGGAGAGTAGACTGGAGGTGGTGGCGGTGGCGAAAAGACAGGCGGTGGCGGTGGCGAATACACCGGTGGTGGTGGAGGAGAGCGGACTGGCGGTGGCGGAGAGTGAACAGGTGGTGGTGGAGAGTGAACCGGTGGTGGCGGAGAGTGAACAGGTGGAGGAGGAGGTGGTGGGGAGTAAACTGGTGGTGGTGGAGAGTTTACCGGGGCCGGAGGAGGAGAAGAAACCACCGGAGGTTGGAATTGATGAGGTGGAGGAGGGCTGCGCCTGTTCGTCACTGGAGATTGATCATAAGGATCATCCGGTTGAGGTGACTCTTTTGGTGGTTGTGGTTTTTGAACCGGCCGAGATGGAACTGGCGTAGTTGGAACTGGCGATGGTTTGTCAACGGGCGTAGTTGGAACTGGCGATGGTTTGTGAACCGGCGTAGTTGGAACTGGCGATGGTTTGTGAACCGGCTTAGTAGGAACTGGCGTTGGTTTGGGAACCGGCGTAGTTGGAACTGGCGTTGGTTTGTGAACCGGCGTAGTTGGAACTGGGGATGGTTTGTGAACCGGCGTAGTTGGAACTGGCGTTGGTTTGTGAACCGGCGTAGTTGGAACTGGGGATGGTTTGTGAACCGGCGTAGTAGGAACTGGCGTTGGTTTGGGAACCGGCGTAGTTGGAATTGGCGATGGTTTGTGAACCGGTGATGGTTTCGATGGAGTAGAAGAGCCACCAGCGCACTTGTCCTTGCTACAATCAACCGGGCGGTTAATCACAACCGCACATTCTTGGGAGGATCGTTGGTCAGGTCGAGCAGGCAAGCAATTACGTGTGTCGTCCAATGCAATCTCCTTGCGACCACCACCTGGAACACATGAACCACCTTGTCCATTGAAGTAATTGTAAGAGTAAGTGAAGTTCACCAAATTAGGCAAGTTGCAAATGTTATCCGGTACAAGTCCGGTGAGTTTGTTCCCGGAGATATCAAATTCCTCCACACTTGTTAACCCGACAAAACTAGTCGGGAGACGACCTATGAACGAGTTCTTGCTTGCATCGAAAACTGTTACATTCGATAATTTCCCGATTTCAGATGGGAAACAACCTCCCAAATCATTGTCCATAAAGACAATCTCGTTGAGATTCTTCATGTTTCCGATACTCTTAGGGATACATCCGGTGAATTTATTGTTAGCAAAAGTCACAACCGAGGCTGGAGATTCCCCTAGAGATTCAGGAATCACCGAGGTGAATCTGTTGTCGTTCAAGAAAATGGCGTCAAGTTCTTTCTTGAAAAGCTCAGGAGGGACTTGACCTTCGAAATTGTTGAACCTAAGGTCGAAGTATTTGACATCAGGCCAAGAAAGGACGACGTTAGGGAAAGGTCCAACGAAACGGTTGTTACTAACATCGAATTCGTGCATTAGCTTCAGCTTCTCAAAGCTTTTAGGTATGATCCCGCAAAACCGGTTTGAATTCAAATGGAACATAGCAACATCCGTCATCAAACCAAGCTCAGCAGGCAAATGCCCTGCGATATCCGCACCGTTGAGGTCAACACCAGCTACAACTGTGACATCAGAATCATCAAGAGCCGGCGCACAAACCACACCGGTGTAGCTGCACACGTGCGGGCCATGCCAGTTTCCTGTGGTGTTAAACGGGTCTGAAAATATGGCCTTTTTCCAGGCCTGAAGAGCTATGTAAGCTCTCTTAAGCCTGGTGTTGGCAAATGTAGCCTTGAGATCAACCTCGTATTCGATATCATCAGGAAGTTCGCCGTTGTCTGGTAAGGTTAAGAGCTGTCGCTGAACAATGAAGGCAGCTTCTGTATCGGTTAGGGCAAATGAGACAAAGGAAGAAGATAAGAAGGAGAAGAATAAGAGGAAGAAACAGCAGCCGAAGGACGGAGGTTTAGCCATGGCTAAAACAAAAACCTTGGAAAAGACCCAAGGCTGCTTATAGAAGGGCATGAGAGGGTTCGAGGACACAAAGGTGTATTATTAATAAGCCAACGGTTTTCATTTTGCAATCACCAACGATTTCCCTTAACATAATTTGTCTATAATTAGGGCAGCTCTTGTTTTTAAGGATTTTGCTTCAGATCCGGAGGATGTATTTATCAATAATAGAAATTGTGGTTAAAGAAACAAGTAAGAGAGCTAAAGCAGAATCTCTAAAATCAAAACCGGTCACTATTATAGGACACAGCCTTGAAAACGAGTGGTTGTTGATTCATTACCGAACATCACGCAAAGGCACAAAACCTATTTGTCTTTCACTATTTACGTGTGCTGCAAGATACATCCCCTAAAAGATCACAATACTGTATGCAAATCCAAGGAATCATAAAACAAACTATGGTAAATTCATTGGTTTTTCACATGATCCTCAAAAGATGCTCTCTGTAGTTTTCTGATCTACAATCGCTTGTACGCTACAGCTCTGAACGCTTCAATTCCCTAAAACGATCAATATTTCTCACTTCTTATACTTGCAAGCTCATTGATCAGCCACATCAACCTTCTAGAGTTTCAAGATCCTCAGGGTACATGTCAATAAGTTTCCATCCCTTACATAATCATATTGATAATCGAATTCACCATGGTAAAAACGTTATATTTTAGAAGACAACAATTGTGAACAAGGTGAATTTCTCTTAAAAGTAGCATGGAAACAAAAATCATTTACCAATAAAAGAATTTATAAATTCATAAAAAACATTGTTCAAAAAATGAAGACAGAAGTATAATAGATAGATGTTATTTGAGATAAAAAGAATAAAATTGCCGATAGATGCTAATACTATCAGATACATTTTTTTCCCTAGTTACCATTAGACAAAATTTAACAGAAACAAAAACCAATCCTATTTCTATATCCCATTGGATTCCTTTATAAGGAAGGCTCTCTTTAGCCTCACGCTATACAACAAACAAAACCGTCTCCACATTCGTAACCCACACCTTCTATTCTTCTTTATCTCTATTCATGGTAAATTCATCTACACTTCCTAATGCTTTCACATTCTGGGCTTCACCATCCTTGCCGGCACAACCTGAGAATATGTAGCAGCCACTTTAGCAAAACTTCACCAACACAAGTGAAGTTGTTTGGTATGTGTTCTTTATCTATATTTACCTGATCCTCCTTCAATGAACTATCATCGTTATTTGCTTCTCTGTCTCGTTTTCTGCTCACCTCTCCCTTCTCTTCTTCTTCTTCTTCTTCTCTGAAATTCTGCCCTGACGCCTCTGTAAGTACAATAAAAACCAATGGAGGCCAGAGTTTAGACTTTAGACTTTACGTAATTTCACCATCAGGTAGATGAGCATACAAGTTCTACACAAAAGACAATTCATGTGTGGGCCGGGTGATAAATAGATATAGCAGACCAGATCTCATACATGTCCTTCATTTCTTTGATTCTCAGCAAGTCATACCAACTCTAAAGCAAAGCCTTCTAAAAGCCAATGCAGAGTTAAAGGACTTATTTAATCAAAAGTTTCAGTATAGTATAGTTTAATTGGGTACCATAAACCAGAAGAAGAAATAAAGACAAAAAGGGAAGATGTCAAACATAAAACTCCCAAGAGGAGTTTAAACTAGGCTAAGCAAATGTTACCTGAGTGTTTGGTTTCTTCATGACATAACACATCTCCTTGGACAGCAGTTCCCATGGTGTAATTTCCCTTGGGATTTTCAGGTTTAGTTCTCATTGATTTTTTCTGAAAACGAAACTCAGATGAAGTCTCCAAATGAGCTTGTTTCCTTCCAAAGTTAACCTTCTGCCAGCAGCCATTTTGTAGGACCGTAAACTGCAAAACAAGGATGTTGTAAGTTTCACTAAAGGATAACAAAATAAATGAGGTCACAGAAGAAACAGTAAGTAAACCCCAAACCTGATCAGTCGATTTGTGAGAGTTAGACTGCACATCACGCGTTCTATAAAGTCTCTGAGTCTCTCCTCCAAGGAAGGAATACAACTGCCTAACAAACGAGCTCTCTAAATAATCAAGATATGAGTTGTGTTTCTCATTCGTCCAACCATCACATTCATCCTGCAGAAAGAAACACTAATGATGTGAATCACACTAGGTAGGAAGAATTTAAGAAGAATATAAAGAGTAGGACTTGTCAAGAAAATCAACCATCACAACACAATGAACAATTTAGTATTCAGCTACAATTAAGAAACCATTTTTACTTTTTTACCACACAATGTATGAAGACAGCAAATCCACTATTGGCACAACACATTACATGAGTAAATCAAGAAGTAAACAATAGTCTGAGATGCAATAATTAAGCCAAAGGCATTTTGAACAATATCATTAAAAAGGGTGGTATGTACCACTAATCACGAACTCTAATTACTCAGAAAACTAGTTTAAAGCTAGGATATTTCGATTTGGCCATTGGAATGGTTTTGATTGATACAGAGATCAAGGATTAGTTATAGATCATCAGGCATCAGATTGCCTCGGCTTCCAAGACTTGTTGAACAATCAAAATCTTCTGCTAATAAGGGGAAGGAAAAAGAAACCCAAACAATCACATTAAGCAAAAAAAAATTGGATGGTCAAATTTTGACAAATTTGCGACATCAGTTTTCACAGTTTGGATAATCAGAGATTAAAATTACCAAATCAAACAAAATCTCCTTGAAATTAATGAGTATGCTCCTATACTCATATAGAAACAGATCTGATGAAGCTATACCATAAATTAGTTTCTAAATCGATAAGAACAAACAAAGTAAACCATAAGATATTTTATTTCCTCGTAACTTTGGCTCTGTGGATTACGAAAATATCTAAAATCACGATACGACAAGAAGCAAAAGATGAAACTTTTATTCTCTCATAAACGAATCAAGTTAAAGGTCAAATTCGACGAATCTCCTAAATATCGAACAGAGAAAATATCAAACGAGAGCTGTGAAGGAAACAAAAAGCGAAAGGAAGATTTTTATTACCAGTTTGGAATCAGCATCAGCACGAGAGGTCTCAGCCGTAACACCGGACTCGAGCGAGTTCGAAAGAGTCGACTCGCTCTGAGATTCAGCCGACGACTCGGCAACATCACGATCCATCTCAAGAGAAACAATATTCACCGTATAATCATTCTCCATCGCTGCTCCTTCTCTCCGGTGCTAAAAGAATAAAACTGAGTCTCTCTCAGGAAAAAAAATGGTTTCTTCTTCGAAAGAGCGAAAAGGAGAGAGCTTATTGCTTAAAGAGAGAGAGAGAAAGGAATGAGAAGAAGAAGGAGATGAAAAAAGAAAATAGAGAGAGACAAAAGGTCCACATGGCGTCGCTTTTACACGTGTCAGGGTATTGCCACGTCATCAGGGTCGCTAATAATATCTTGGATAAATATCAGCCAGATATTTATTTGAGGAGGTTCTGTTAAAACAAAAATGATTTTTTCTTTTGTCAACTTATAGATATAGGATAATGGATGCTCTCGTCCCAATTAATAAATACGTCAAGAATTGTAATTTCTTTTTGTAATTTGGGTTCTTGTCTTTTATGTCATTGTTTCATTTTTTTATTTTGACATTAGATTTTTTTAAGAAAAAAAGTTAAATTAAGATCTGATCAGATTTACACCGAAACCTCTTTAGCAAGTGGTTTGATCACATGATTTTTTTTTTGGTAAAGAAAGACCAGAATTCGTATGAGCTTCTCTCTCTAGGGTTTGATCTTACATTTTCTATAATATATATGGATAAAGTTGGCTTGATGCGGTTTTGGTAGCAAATTATTAAAAAACACATTAAATTTGTGGTGAAATGTTGAATACCAAGATTAAAGTGGAGCTAATCGACATAAAAACTGATCTCAGCTTTGTATATAAAACTTGAATGTTTTACACATTTCAGAGTTTTAAGGTAAGTACATCCTTCCTTATCAATGAATTATTGGAGATGACAACTTGGTCAGCTCAAACATAAGAGATTCTCGGAAAATGTATTGAACATAAGTTGGTCCAACACGCAATAGTTATAAAATACTCCAGTCAGGATCGGATGAACAAGTCTGATGCTCAACATGATATAATATAGTATAGTTAAGTTTACATGTCATTTGTTCTTTCTTCGTATAGAAGGGCAAACGGTTTGTCACAATTGCACTATTTAACTAAGAATTACAAATAATATGAGAAATAAAATTGAAAATAAAATGTGAATGCATGTTATTGTTAAGCTAAAAAAAAATTCCTCATTTTTTGCAATGCTGGTGGTACAAAACATGGTATCCGGTAAATTTGTAACATCTATAATAATTTTTTTGTCATCTCTTTAATGCTTTAGAGTTTAGAGTTTAAAGTGCTGATCGAAAAAAGAGAAAAAAACAATAAAAAATTGTTAGTTTAAACAGTCACTTAACTTTCATTATACACCATTTGAATTTGGATAATGAGATAACGCGAAGAAAAATTAAATATTATGATCTAAAAATAAAAAAGTTGATAGGATAAATCCGGAAAGAAAACTAATTAAAATTAGCCATTGGTTTCGCAAATATCCATTTGAGCTACGAGACATTTGCTGACGTAGGGGCAGTGGTTGCTTCAAAATATCTGCCGCTTCGTTCGTTACAAACAAAAATATCTGCCCATTTTTTTTATACAACCCAAACAAATATCTAGCTATAACAATAGTAGTTTTCTAATGTAGACCACTTCTTTATATCCTCATAATGTAGACCACTTTGCTATTTGTTGGATAAAATGTATCCTTTTTTATAATCATATAGACTCTATCTTAGAGATATGTACAAATCGATTGAGATTTTCTTTTTGATATCCTCCTTTTTTGAACTCTATACCAATATTGTACATTCTAATGAATAATATATGACTTTACAAAGTTTATAGTAGTCAGAGTCTAGATCAAAAACAAAAAATAAAACAATAAAAGATCGATTTTTACAAAATTTTGAAATAATTATATTGCCTCCACCGTCACCTACCGCGGATTCTCTCATTTCGGTGAACAATGTCAACCATCACCCGATTAGCAATTATTAATCATCTCATGTGGAGCCAATTAATAAATATCAATAATCTCATGTGGAGCCAATTAATATTTTCTAGATTCTCTATTTAGATATATATGCGTACAGATCCATCGAGATCATTCTCCTTATTCCTTAAAATCCTCCCATGTACTCTATATCAACCTTTGTACATTGTTACGAATAATATACAACTTTATAAGCTCTTGATAGCTATTACAACATACGACATTATTATTATACAACTATGTAAATATTGTAAACTTGTCTCTAATGCATATGTGGGAAGTAAGTAAATTACTCGCTTTTTTTTTCTCTCAAGTCTCTAACACTACCAATGTTGTCGTGGGTTTGAAACAAATGTTTTCTTAAGAAAATCATATGTTCTATATAGTTGTTAAAGCTAATTATATCTAATTTCTTTTTGGAAAAGTATATAAACTTTTTTTACGGTATTTGATATCTATTCATTCGTACGTATTGCATGACCAAATTTCACATAAATTTTTTCACTATTCATACTATGTAATGCTTCAATAATCATGTTTGTGGTTTTTTTTTTTTTTTTTTTTTTGTGTGTACTCTGTTTTTTTTTTCTTAAATCTATACAATTAAAAATTTGCAAGTCTTGTCAATTGAGCATGCAACACCATAAATCATATCTCCTGTTTAATTTATAGAACTGAAAACTTTAACCACGATAATTTACGTCTTTTAACCTTTTTTTATACCATGTTTTGAGAATATTGATGTCTCTTACTAATAAAGCATGACATCCTCCTCATCGTAGAATCCCAGTAGTTGTGTGTGTTCTGTGTAATCTCCATTTTTCTCGTTTTGACTAATCTCTAGTTAATAATTTGCGACATGCTTAGTAGATGCAATTCCATAAAAAAATATACATTTGGTAATTTTGCATAACAAACTATCCATCGCGAAATTATGACTATGTTATATCTATTATTTGTCTCAAATTTTCGTCTTTAGTCATAGTAATGCTACCATTTTGTGAACTTCATGAGAGGCAAACCAACCGCCCACATACACAACTGGTCACCGCAATGCTTAATGACATAAAAATGAGACACTTATACATATATGTTCATTACCAACATTACATAATTTGTAATACTTGATATAGTATTGCAACATAATTGTAATTCTTGAGAATATATACATCCTAACCCTCCCATGATGTTTTAGATAATTTGACGCTTACACATGTCTCTAAGGCTATGATTCATATCTCTAAGAGTTTGAGAGAAAGCAAATATACAATTCTTTCGACCAATTCACAAATAATCCATAGAACCAAATTAACCATATAAACAATACACACACACACAAATAAAAGCAAACAGATAACAATTATTGAAAATCACATTGAAAAAGAATGAAATTATAATTATGGTTAACCATTAATTAGATTCTAAATTTGAATTCTCTAAAATCGCATCTATTTTACAAAACTGTCATTCCTCTGTACATGACATCAGAACAAACAAACAATAATTTCTCAAGAGGTAATTATAAAAAGAATAAAAGGATTATTATCCTTAATCATTATGCAAACATCAATTTGGTTCGCCGGAGAATTGCCTCACCGAACAAGCAACCACCTGAGCCCATTGCTTCAACCTCAGCTTCATCGTCTCCGGATCATCACCTTTTCAATTTCAATTCTCCACCGTCAGTTTTTTTTTTTTACAATTCTAAGAAAACAGAGAAAATCAGAAAATTATTCACATACCTTGATCGACGATCGTCGTGCTCGAATTGCTGTTTTCACCTTCCGATGCGATAGACGAAAGAGACGAAGTCCGTGACAATCTGCTACTATACTGTTTATTAACGGCACAGTATAAACCAAGAGCTGGAAGAGTTTCCGAGAGTCTCGGATCTAAATCAGGCGAATCCGGCTCGAATCCGAATCCAAGCTCGATGCATCCCTTGAGCTCTTCTAGATCTTCGTCCGTCACACTTTTACTCCGACCAAGTCGGCCAGATGGTTTCTTTCCCTTCTTCCGAAGCCAAGCTTCTTCTCGATCGGCATCCGGTGACCACGAATGTTGTTTTACTAGCGGTCTAGGCGGTGGTTCCGCCGGCAGAGCGTTGCGTTTTGACATTTTGAAAGTGGCTAGGTTTTCATTTGTTTGGGTTAATCCCTCTCCGTTGGTTCGATTGTGTTTTAATTTGATACGAAAAAACGCGTGAGGAGCACTTCTAATATTTATATACACATATATGATTTACTCCATAGCCATAAATGTTAAATTCGAGAAGTGCCCTATACTTTATACCATATTTTCAGATTTCTCGAACTTTTAGTTTGACTAAAATTGGTATAATGTATTTTATAAATGGAAAGATAATTATCATAAATGGGAAGATTTCCTCTATATTTCAATTTGAATCAATTGTAGTTTACCTTTTTACCAGCCACGAAGCAACACATTTAATTAGTTAGATTAGATGTCATCATGATGTCGTAGATAAATAAAAGGGAATCATTACATTATACAATATCACTAAAATTCGGCAAATACCTATTTAAGTGCTCAAACAGAAGAAAGAAAAAGAAGAGGACCAAATCAGAAACTTCACAAATTCTGTGTCTCGATTTATAAAAATAACATACTTACATCGTAAAATCAAATAGTGACATCGTTGACCGCGGCAGAAGAAGTAAAAAATGGAAATTAACAGAGAAAAGCGACTCGGACAAAAGTATCCAATTTGAGTCAACCGGATCCGGTCCACAGCTGGTAATATTTTTAACAAACGTGGCCATTAAACTAACATACTAATAATGCTTTCTCATTCTCTAATCTCTATCAATAATTATAATTATTGGGGTTGTTGTTGTTGTTGAAATTATACAAATTCAATAAAAACGATTGGAGTTATCGTGTTCATTTTTACTAAAATAATAAAGTCAGTTTATTTCAAGAGGGAAATCGATCACATAAATAAATAAAGTCATTCGATGTTTCATGAAACGATTACCACCAGCTTTGAATTTGATGTGTGTTTACGTAATTATTACCTCCGACAAACTAATTAGAAGATTGATTACACTGTTTCAACAAAAATGTAGATATTTCTCTTCTTTTTTTGACATCATGAAGATATTTCTCTTAAAGAGGAAAAAAAAGTTCCAAATTTTCTGTAACTTAATAAACTATTAAAACAAAGCATGCGAGGATTCAACGATTGAAACCGTTCACACGTCTCGTCCTTTGCGAGTGACTTTCTGCTAAAGTAAACCACAAGCTGTCCACATGACTACGACAGGCTGTGTCCATGGCGGAAATAAAGAAGCTTTCTTTGTTGTGACTTAACATCCTTTTGAGTTTAGTGTTTGCCGGTTAGAGGTTTGTTTCGCTCCTTGTCTATACACTCAAGACCTGATCGAGGTCTGGTCAGTTCATGTCTTCTAACGAGGCGATTAAAGGTCGTGGTTTGCGACAAACGCCGCTTCCGAAAGATTTGTGGGATTTGGTCTCTTTGTCTCGCGTCTTTCTTGTCGGAATAGAAGTCTAGGTTCAATCGATTTGAGAGGTACCTTGGCTACGCAATAGGAGGTTTCGTTAACTGCAAGTTGGACGCGTGTTGTCCTTTGTGGCTGGCTTTGTTCACATTGGTGTGGGAGTAAGATTGGCAAGTTCGTTTTCTTTCGAGCTTTTGTTTAAGTTTTTGACTTTTGTTTCGTTTTTGTGGATTGTATTCTCCACGTGTTCAACTGGTTCCCTCTTTTGGGCTTTCGCTTCCCTCTTTTGGGCTTTAAGTTTCCGGGGATTTCTAGTGTTTCCGCCGGCTTATGTATTTCAACAATGTATCCTTCTTTGTGATATTAATAAAACAGACGACAAAAAAAAAAAAAAGACTTAACATTCGTAAGCAAAGTTGGAATCTTTTTCCCACCCAAAGTCTTCCTAGACCAAGAATAAACCGGTTCGCAGTTGATTGGAACCGGTTTTTGAATATCGTCTCATTGGTTTTCTATGCCATCACCAGTAATCACGACAAGAGCAGACTCCATTCTTGAAATGATGAAACCGGTTTGAATCCCTCACAATGATCTCTCTCTCTGTGATTTTCGATATGAACTTGGTTACGCTATGGCAATCACCGCAAACCCTTAGATTCTTAAAAATCCGAATCGTTGTCTTTGCAGGAGTGGTGATAAGTGCAAATGCCATAGCCAATCTTTCACTATGACTCATGAGGATATGCTCTTTCTCATCGTCTTCAACATCCTGTAACACAAATCTATGGTCCGGTACATACCCAACCATCTTCAGTTTCTCGTGTAATGCCGTTAATTCTCTGTACATCTCTTCATACATTGGATGCGTTTGGTTTCCCGTGTAAAAGACTTCCACTTTATTGTCTACTTCCATTGAGCTCCAACCCGGTGTCTTCCTCAAACCTTTTCCACGGGTGATTGACCGTATTTCATCAACTCCTTCCCATTTTCCAGCACTAGCATACATGTTTGACAATAGAACGTGATACCCGACATGCTCGGGTTCAACCTCGAACAAATGTTCAGATGCGATCTTGCCAAGATCGACGTTTCCATGGACTCTACAAGCACTGAGAAGAGCTCCCCAAATGGATGCATCAGGCTGAAGCGGCATACTTTTTATAAAGTTCAACGCGGTTTCTAACTGACCAGCTCGACCATACAAATCTACCATACAACCGTAATGTTTCAAACTTGGTATTATGCCATAATCCGTTTGCATCATCTCAAAGCACCATTGACCCTCGTCTACTAGCCCTGAATGGCTACAAGCCGATAACAGAGTCACAAATGTAATGTGATCTGGTTTCACTCCTTCATCCAGCATTTCTTTAAACAGCATCACTGCTTTCTCGCCATGCCCGTGAAACCCGTGGCACGCTATCAGGGTGTTCCATGGCACCGAGTTGACTCTTGGGATTTGATAAAACAAAGAGAGTGCATCGTCTAGTCGTCCACACTTTCCATACATATCAGCAAGGCTGGTTCCAACAAAAACATCCAAATAAAGACCGTTCTTCAAGAGACGGCCATGTAGTTTCATACCTTGACGCAATGCTCCAGCCTGCGAACAAGCGGGCAAAACACTCACCCAAGTCCCTTGGTTAGCACTAATCTCTCCAGCTTCTTCCTCCATTATGTTATACATTTCAATTGCTTCACTAGCAAAGCCGTTTTGAGCATAACCAGATATTATGGTATTCCACGAAATCACATCTTTATTCGGTAGCCAATTAAACACTGCTCTTGCTGAATCTACAAGGCCTAGTTTTGCATACATAACCACAACAGCATTTCCGATGGTAATATCTTCCAAGAACCAGCCTTTCCTCAAAGTGAAACCCTGCACAGATCTACAAGCACGAATGTCCCCTAACTGTGATAGTATAGAAGCCAAACTAATCAAAGTAAGGCAATCTGGTTGAATTCTACTAAAACGCATCTCCTGAAACAACGAAATCGCTCTAAGCGGCTGCTCATTCAGCTCATAAGCCTTAATTATCGAATTCCAAGAAATCAAATCCCTCACATACATCCTGTCAAAAACCTTCTGACAGTCCCTAAGGCTACCAAATTCAGCATACAAATCAATCAGCTTGTTGGAAACAAACAATTCGGACTCCAGCCCATGTTTTATCGAGTATGAATGAATCGTAACTCCTCTATTGAAATCACCGGCTTCCGTGCAAGCCGAAAGGAGACTCACAACAGTAACTGAATCCATAGCTCTCAATCCATCAGACAGAGTTAACGCCTCTTTAGCATTTCCGCTTTGACAATACCCAGAAATCATCGCATTCCAAGAACCCATATCTCGAAAAGGCATTTCATCAAACAGTATACGTGCATTCCCCACCGCTCCATACCGACAATACAAATGGATCAACGAGGCAGCAACATAGACATCCCACATAAACCCAAACTTCAAAGCCAAGCAATGAATCTTATTCCCATCAACCACATTCCTACAAGCTTTCAAAACCGAAGGAAAAGTCCGGTAATCCGGTTGCAGTCCAGAACTCAACATGAAGAGACTAAAACACCTAATCACTTCTGAATAATTTCCCGCACGGCCATAGCCAGAAATCATCAAATTCCAAGCATAAACATCTCTGTTCTGGATATGATCAAACGTATACCTAGCCAATGCGACATTACCAAGATAACAGTAGAGGTTAACAAGTTTAGCAGAGATACAAACATTTTGGATTGCGTTGGAGACAACAAGACGTGCGTGAAGACATTTGGCTGATTGCAAATTAGTGCAATATCTGAAAAGTGTGTGAACATCATCAATCTCTTTACTTTCATTCCCATTTTTCCAACAATCTTGCAAAGCATTTGCAGATGCTGAAAATTCTCTAACAACTGCTCTCACAGATTGCAAAACTCGTGTAAAGCGCCCACCTTTGCAGGTCGGAACTTGTCTGAGAAGTGAAAAGGTTCCAAATTTCATCAAAATTTTGAGGGAAGAAGAGAAAATTTATACATTTATATATACCTCAACATACATGCAATCAGGGGTTTTGGAAAACTTCCGACGATTCCCACTACAAGGTTTCGGGTTAACTCACACAAAGAAGGGAATACTCAGAAATAGCGATGAAGGACTACGAGATGGTAGAATCGGAGAGGCGATTTTGCGACGGTGAATTGAAGAGTCCGCCGGAGGCTTTAGCAACGGCCGTCAGGTTTTATTCTTTGTTTGCGTATTGGAATTTAATTGAACCCGGTTTATTTATGTAAACCGTGTTGTCTAACCACTAAACTTTAAAGACGCTTAATAAGACAACTTAAGAATAGAGCCCAATAAGGCCCAAAACATTTGGTAGCTTGGTTTCGGCCGAAATATATATAGCCGCGCGTTGACTAGACGGAGAGTTTGTACTGACCAATAGAGAATGGCTTGCAAGAAGAAACACATGATCCTATATGTACACTTGAAGCGTAATTTTAGCCAAAGTAATCTGACATACGTTGCTCAAGCAGGGCCAATAATTGACATAAAACCTTTGATCCACGTGATTTGGATTGCGTGTAAATAGGTGCACTAAGGACCTTCGTGCTCACATTATTCGGGCCATTCACTTCACATGCATTTACTATGAAAATAGTTGATTAAAGGAATAATAGTTTATTAGACTTCACAATCTTGCTATGCCTCATTCCTCAAAGCTTTCTTCTAATCATAATTTCTTTGTTTTTTTTATTTGCATCGTGAGGACTTCTCCAATCAATAGACCTCTTTCTAAGAGTTCAACTACCCTGAACAACTTTAATTCTTCTAGACACAAAATAAAGTATTGAAGATATATGGGCATGACATCTATTCTTTTTCTTTATCGTGGTTTAGGTTTCTGATCTAATTTTGTTATTGTTAGATTTATTTTGTAATTTTTTATCTTACCATCGACTTAAGAAAGAGTAAAGTTCTTCAAACTTACCATATTGTCGCAACGTATGTATTAAACTTTTTTGTTGTTAAAAAGGTTATATATATGGTAATTCAATATTAGAAAATATCTTATTGTATATTGTAAGAACTGAACGGGAATATAAACATCACTATCTTATTGGCAGTCCAAGACGATTTCTCTTCACATATTGGATTTGTATCATTTTTCATTTAGCGTTTTTCTTTTGTATAATTATAGCATGAGTTATCTTTTCTTTTGCCAATATTATATTATCACTTATTTATCGTTTCTTCGGGTTGTTCTTGTTTCCTGTGTGTTTGTGTTTTTGGATTCTTGAAAGAAGGTTACCTTTTGTTTCTTCACAACCTTAAAGAAGTAACTTCAATTAATTAAATCTAATTCGGGAAAGAGCACGTCTCCAAAGAGTTGTCGAGAGTCCCATGTGAATTTTATATGATAGTATTAAACAAAATCACGGTTCCATTTGTTTAATGAACATGTATTGCAGAGTAGACTTTCCTAATCCAATAGATTCTTAAAGAAACAATAATATAAAAATATTGAAAATAGAAATAAAAGATGGGAGACACGAAGGGTCACTTGTATTGTACCGAGTCCAAGATAAAGAAGAGTCAATAATGGTGAAGAAACATACTAATAAAAAAAATAAAGAAGTTGAAGACAAGATCACAATCACATGTGAAGATCAACACACAAGGGTTTCATAATTTTATGTTTGTTGCTTCATTACAACTTTATTAAAATGGTTGAGAGGGCACTGAGTGCGCCACGTGGCAGATGACCATCCCTTTGTAGGTGCAGCAAAACGTGATAAAGATTCCGGACTGTTCACCCATTCCCAGCTCCATTTCTTTCCTATTTTCTTCATACTTTTTTTCTTAAATCTTATCGAATCATAATTTTTCTTTTCATTTTATAATATAACTTTTCTTAATGTAGTTGATAAACCCTACGGTCGATTTGCCAAAGGAATGCGATCCACGAATGGAATAACGCTGCTTTTTCCTTTTCTTCAAATATCCATTCCATTCGATCGAATAGCCAAATATATAGGTGCATCATTTTTATAAGAAAGTGTGGTATTTAGTACTCCCTCTGTTCCTAGAAGATTGATTTTCTAGAGATTTCACATTTTTTAAGAAACAATCATTGCTTAATTATTTACTTTTATTAAACATTTTTTAATAAACTATGAACCAATAGTAATCTGAAACAGTTAATCATTACGTCTTGAAATCTACGATTTATTAAAATTAATTAATTAAAAATAAAATAAAAATCTAGAAAATCAATCTTTGTGGAACAAACTCAAAACACTAGAACATCAAACTTCAAGGAAATTAGGGAGTATTTTATTAGGTAACTAAGTAAGTGTTAGTGAACACTATATGAACACTATATTAGATTGTTTCTCAAATAAACTAGTATCCATGACTATACTGCTAAGTGCTAATGAATGATGAATACATATATAGTCAACTATTAATAACATGTTTGATAAGCTTTCTGTAAGCTATAAGCTCCGTTTGATAAAAACACCAAACTTTTGAGACACGACTTTTTAATAACATGAGTTTGAACACACACAAAAGAAGAAGAGATTCACTACAAAAAAAATATTTTGTATTAGTGTTTTCATCGTTTTATGCTTACATCATAGAACGATGAAAACACTAATATAACTCTCGTTTGGTCTCCTAATTTAGCATAATATCTACCAAAACGAATTATCCGCTATTTATTCGTCAGCTTAAAATTTTTATTGGTTATCCTTAAGTATAAGCATATTTTAAGTTTTAAGTGTTAAGAATATTTAATACTAGTATGTTCCAAGATGTAGTAGTACTTGGTCTCGTAAATGATGACGCCGTTTAGGAAATCAAACGGCCGAAAATGGTTCCACTTAGCGAATTGCTATTGGTGGGAAACGCAAATGTATCGAAAATGATTTAAAGAAAAAGCAGCGTTTCTCATTGGACCACGTTGCCCAATCCCTACGGCTCACGCACGATCTGATGTCAAATTGGCTTAAAATTTATAATAACCTTATCAAGAATAAAATAATCGTCGCATCCAAACAAAAGAAACCACCTTTATATCACGACGAGTGTCACGCCAAAGGGACACTTGTCCATCTCTCTCTCTCTGACCCCTTTCAGGTATTTTTTCTTTCTCAAAGAGGAATTATTGATTTTCCATTTCCAAAGAAAAAAAAAACAATTCGAAGGTCAGGAAATTAAAAAAAACACATCTTTTTTTTTGTTAGTTTGTGTGACTGAGCTGCTTAATTTTGTTTGGTTTGATGAAATGATTTTTGTTGTCTATTGGTGATTGGTTTTCTTGTTCAGATTCATTGATTCGATGAGAATCATGATTTTTCCCGCCGAGTGTGATTGGGTGTTTTGAAGATTTGTTTCCTGAATAAAGGAGATTCCTTTCCCTTTTCACTATTATTTGCTCTGTTTTAGTACTTCATTGTGCATATATTGTGGAGACGGATTTAGTAGCTTTGGAACTGATAACAAATCTGATTTTGTGTCTCTTTTGAGTTTTGGGTGCAACTGCTGTTTCCTAAATTTTGGTACTTCAAAAATGGATAAAGATCTCTGCTTTTTAGTTTCTTCGTTTGTTTTTTCTTCTTTTCTCTGATGAGTTCAACAATTTTACAGATGTATGATTAAACCATAACCTGTGCTTGTTTGTTTTCTTGAAGGTAAATAAATCCAGAAGCTTTGATTGTACGGAAGCTTGATTTGAGAAGAGAGTAGTAATGGGGTCTCGATTAAACTTCAAGAGCTTTGTTGATGGTGTGAGTGAGCAGCCAACGGTGGGGACTAGTCTTCCATTGACGAGACAGAACTCCGTGTTTTCGTTAACCTTTGATGAGTTTCAGAACTCATGGGGTGGTGGGATTGGGAAGGATTTTGGGTCCATGAACATGGATGAGCTCTTGAAGAACATTTGGACTGCTGAGGAAAGCCACTCAATCATGGGAAACAACACTAGTTTCAACAACATCAACAATTCTAATAGCGGAAACACTGTTATTAACGGCGGTGGTAACAACAATGGTGGGTTGTCTGGTGGAGTGGGAGGAGAAAGTGGTGGTTTTTTCACTGGTGGGAGTTTGCAGAGACAAGGGTCACTTACCTTGCCTCGTACGATCAGTCAGAAAAGGGTTGATGATGTCTGGAAGGAGCTGATGAAGGAGGATGACATTGGAAACGGTGTTGGTAATGGTGGGACAAGCGGGATTCCGCAGAGGCAACAAACGTTGGGAGAGATGACTTTGGAGGAGTTTTTGGTCAGGGCTGGTGTGGTTAGGGAAGAACCTCAACCGGTGGAGAGTGTAACTAACTTCAATGGCGGATTCTATGGATTTGGCAGTAATGGAGGTCTTGGGACAGCTAGTAATGGGTTTGTTGCTAACCAGCCTCATGATTTGTCTGGAAATGGAGTAGCGGTGAGACCGGATCTGCTGACAGCTCAAACTCAGCCACTACAGATGCAGCAGCCACAGCAGGTGCAGCAGCCGCAACAGCTGATACAGAAGCAGGAGAGGCCTTTTCCCAAACAGACCACTATCGCGTTTTCCAATACTGTCGATGTGGTTAACCGTTCTCAACCTGCAACACAGGTGACTAAAGAACCTAACTACATTTTATATGAACTACAATCATCTGACAAAAATTAGATGTAGTTTTCATGTTTTGAGGTAAGCTGGTTTTGAATCTGCATGTATGTTTCAGTTATTTGACCATGGCAGTTTTTGCATTTTTCGCAGTGCCAGGAAGTGAAGCCTTCAATACTCGGAATTCATAACCATCCTATGAACAACAATCTACTGCAAGCTGTCGATTTTAAAACAGGGGTAACGGTTGCAGCAGTATCTCCTGGAAGCCAGATGTCACCTGATCTGACTCCAAAGAGCGCCCTGGATGCATCTTTGTCGCCTGTTCCTTACATGTTTGGGCGAGTGAGAAAAACAGGTGCAGTTCTGGAGAAAGTGATTGAGAGAAGGCAAAAAAGGATGATAAAGAATAGGGAATCAGCTGCAAGATCCCGAGCTCGCAAGCAAGTGAGTGTTCATTTAGAATTTTCGAGACTGAAGTAACCTTAAAACCGTGGCAATGGTTATTTACCTTTTCACTTTGTTGCATGACAGGCTTATACGATGGAACTGGAAGCAGAAATTGCGCAACTCAAAGAGTTAAATGAAGAATTGCAGAGGAAACAAGTGCGTCCCGTTTCTTCCCTAGAACATTAAAGAATCTCGAGATTTTTCAAATGGGCTTCTTTTCTATATTCTTTGTGGTTGTGATCACTGACCAAATGTTTCATGCAGGTTGAAATCATGGAAAAGCAGAAAAACCAGGTACTGTCTTGATTTGAATATCCTTTATGGTTGCTGGCTAGGCTTTTTACTCTGACTCAATATGAATTACACTTTTGGACACTATTCTAAGCTTTTTAGTTGAACAGTGTAAGCTACACTATGAAGTGAGATATACCATCACATCTTTAATTTCATTTGTTGTTGCAGCTTCTGGAGCCACTGCGCCAGCCATGGGGAATGGGATGCAAAAGGCAATGCTTGCGAAGGACATTGACGGGTCCCTGGTAGAGCTTATAATGGCGTCCAAGGAACTCAACAAAGAGCCGAAGTTATAGAACAACTCAGAAAATAGAAAGCTAGCTTTGTATGTAGTTTAGGCAGGTGTTTCTGTGGGTGATTGTAAATCGTGAAGTGTGGCGGATTTGACAGAGATAGATAAACACTCATCTGTTCTATTTTCCTGAAGCATCTTTTGGTTTTATCGTCCTGATGTAATGGATCTTGATCATTTGTCTTGAACATCTTTGTGACTTAACCAGAGTGGATTTATCTTGTATTTTGTCTGCATTTCTTTCTCTAGCGTCTAATTTAGCACTACGTCAACAACTTTATAAACTTGTATAAGAGAGTGAAAAGAAGAACTGAAACATCAAGTTTAGCATCAACATCTGGTATATCCTACTGGGTGAACAAAATTAGATACACAACTAAATTGGCAAAATTCTTGTAGATATCATCCAGCTTCTGGATAAGGTGCCTCTAAGTTGAACAGATGATACTGGTGACAAGTCTCTGGAGTTGAGATACCATCGGAACGCAAGACTTCGGTTTAAGATCAGAAATGAGACATCTTCTAACTGTGTTTCTTGAACAAGATGCTTTCAAACGGTGTTTAATGCCTTGGATACTCATGCACAAGCCCTTCTGAAACACTCCTTGCTCTAGCATGTCCAAACAGCTTGCTAACAATAGCCAGGGAAAATTTGGTAACAGTTGCGAGCCCCAAACTTGTAATCACGTTTCCATCTATAACAACTTCTGCTCCTTCGATCATTTGTTGATTCATAAGCCCATCTGTCTCTGAAGGATACACAGTCGTTCTCTTCTCCTGAAATAGGATTCAAACCGTGTATGGCGTTTGTCCATGTCTACTACAAAGAAAAGAACAATAATTATCTTAACCTTACCTTGAGTAAACCATGTTTATGCAGGACGGCAGATGAAGAGTTGGCGGCTCCATATACTCGCCCAGATTTATGTTGTTCCCTGAGCAGTTTCTTCAAAATTTTGGATTTCTGGAGACGTTCTGAGCCAGTATGGCCTCCCTAGGGAGTTTCCACCAAATAAAAGAAATCAAATTACTCACCATGCAACAACCCAAAGGTGTAGTTTGTCTAAACGATTCTCCTAAGCGCATTGATTTGACATGGCATATAAGTTATATTGGAACATGTATATAGCAAGATTTATCTAAAAAAGTTGTGAACTAGCCAAATGGTATGAGTTTATTAATGAGAGGCACGCAGGCTTTTGCTTAAAGTCTTACCGGAAGAACGATTAGATCATATGATGACTCAGCAGCTTCACCAATCAATTTGTCGGTGATAATTTTGGTGCCTTGGGATGCCGTAATCCGCAAAGATCGTTCAACTGATGCAACAGTGACATCTACTTTGGCTCTTCTAAGAACATCTGCAATTGTGACCACTTCAACCTCTTCAGACCCGTTGGCTACCGCGATAAGAACCTGGATTTATTTGCATTATTAAAACTAGTTCCACATCAAATAAAAACATATCGTTTAAAGGAAGAGGGAATGGATAAAATTGCAGATGATCCAACTTATCTCAGCTTTGAAAATAAAATGAGATGTTCTTAGAATCAGCCAACTTTTTCAGCTTTCAAAATTAAATGAGCGTGAAAGAAGGAATGGATAAAAGAAAATTAGCACTCCATAGGTATAGAAGATAAAATTAAAACCAAAATCAGTTATCATCATCTAACATGAGATTACATGGAAATGCATTGGTCATAGCTTCATGCGACTTACACGAGGTGTGTGGTCTAAAGACCAGTCAATGCTATTGAACTCTTTGTTCTTAGGATTCTGGTAACCATCACGCAGAAGCTGGAGAAATGATTGAAAAAGAAGACCATGAGAAGATTTTTATATATAGAGATGGATAGAGAAAAGTATAAGTGAATAGGATATAGACCAGAAACTCTTCAACCGACTTGGCTGTGGTTTCTCCAAAGAGCTGCTCCGCCAAGGAAAGAGCAAACTGAAAAGAAGTGCCGGGTCCACGGCTAGTTGTAAGCTCCCCTGAAATCTGAATGTTTGTCTTAACAGCCCAGAATGTAGGAAGCTTCCCGAAAAAAGCAGGATGTCCCGTTGTCTTGCACGATGAACTACACCAAGTTTAGAAATCAAAACATGAAGACAAAAGATTAGTTACTAGCTGACATACAGTCGAAGCCTTTCGATTTATACCCTCTTTCTTGTCAAAAGTCCCCATGGAAGAAGAGTTATAGCTGGAGCCATGGATATAGCCCCGTATAACCGCTTATCTTCAGCTTGTCTCTTCATGATCTTCTCGAGAATTCCACAGTCTCTTAATCTAACAGCACCAGGCATGCCTCCCTTCACAATTTGTAATTTCACATCAGCCCATAACAAAGATTTCAGAACAATTACATTAGAGATCAATGAAACAGATATGAATCAGCCAAAGAAGAACAGAAGAAGAAATTTCTATTGTCTAATTCCAAAACTGAACTTACCGGCAAAGCCACTAGATCATAAACTTGATCAGCACATTTGGAGATAAGAACATCAGCAACTAATCTGGTCCCTGAGGATGCTTCAACCTCTAGCTTCTGCTCCACAGAGGCAACAGTAACCTCTGCACCAGCTCGCCGTAAAACATCAACTAACACAACAGCTTCTATTTCCTCCGTACCATATCCAATTGGAACAAGCACCTACATAGTTTCTCAGTTATCTCCAAAATCTCAATCTCTCTACACAAATAAGCTGGAGACTTTAGCGTTATAGGTAGCAACTAACAAGAGAAAAAGAGAAACCTTTTTAGTAGTTGCAGAAGACACGACGCCAACATCGGAATCTGGCGTTGTAACCATACTTTGTGACATGGAAGATCTGAGCCTTAAATTTCGGTCCCTCCTTCTTGTCCCCGGTGAAGAAGAAACCACAGAGACTGAAGACAAACTAGGAGCAACAATCGTCGAGACACAACCCATCGAATAGATTAGCCTCGACTCCGTCAAAGTTGGACTCAGCGAAGCTATCATTGAAATCGAAAATCCTAAAGACCCCATTGAAGAAGCTAATGCGGCAGCCTGAAAATACCACAGATAGACGGAGAGTGAGTGTCACCCACCCCTTATCTACTCTACACTTTTTGAAGAAGGCCAAAAACGTCGTCGTATCATTGTCTTATTGATTTGATTGGATAAAGATTCAATTTTTTCCCCAAAATTTTGTCGGAAAATTGTGCTTTTCACTGTGAGACTATCACACACGGCTCTCTTTTTTTTTTTTTTTCTCGTAAACTGAATTTTATTGATGAAATTTTACAAGTCCAACAAGACAGCCCAATTACAACAAAAGCTTACACAGAAGCCCAAGCACAATACCAAAGAAGAAGGTAAGCTTCAAAGGACGTGTCAAACGATAAAGATGAGTAAGTGGACACGTGTTGTTCCAACAACCTCCGCCGCACAAGAGCCCAATTCCGGTGAATTGATCGTCGCCGGAAAACCAATCCTAACAAACGAAATTTTGTTTGCTCACCGGTGATGACTAAAACGGATAAAAGGGACAATCAATTGAATTGAAATGTCCATAACCGATTGTCTAGCTAGCATATTGAAGCTCTGAATACAAAGGGACAGCGACGAAAAGGGAATTAACATCATCATAGGAAAAGAAGCTATAATCATCAAAGGCATAATCAAAACCATGAACCGTCTTGAGTGACATAGCGGCAGATTCAACAGAACAAGTCATAGGAGAAACCGCAGCAGAAACACAAACATTAAAAAGAAAGAAAGAAACGGCAGAAGAGCCGATAACACGCAGCAAAAGAGCGCTGATAGCGAAGCCGACCATCGCCGTTGTGAAAACCGAACGATGCCGGACGAGAGCCGACCATCGCCGTTGTGAAAACCGAACGATGCCGGAAGAGAGCCGACCAACCACCACTTCGGATGGATGTCAGACAGTAGCCGAGTTTAACATAACCCGGACGGCGAAGCCGGTTTACAACCGGACGGCGAGATCTTGACGGAAAGAAAACAAATTTCTCTCTCTCTCTAAAAAGTTCGAGAGAGATAAGAGAGAGAGGACAATTTCGGCGAACACACACACGGCTCTCTCCTAAAGAAACGAGGCGAAAATGATTGATTTATAAAAATAGTATTTCTGTTAGCTTGAGCTTATCTCCTCTTTTCTTTTTGGTTTGGTATTTGTACTCTGGATATGAATTACAGACCATCAACTAGTCAGAACAGTGTGTGTATAAATGTCTTAAGTGAAATCATTTTTGAGAGACACAGTGAGAGAGAAAACGAAAATGTTAAGGATTTTGGGGAGAAGAGTAGTTTCAGCTTCGAAAGAGCTTACTAATATTCAACAATGGCGGATCCGACCAGGAACCGATTCTCAGCCCGATCCTTTTCGAATTTTCCGGGGACTACAAAAGGGTTTCTGCGTGGGCGTTCTACCGGACGGAGTGGACAGAAATTCGGACGCTTTTTCTAGTAACTCGATCGCCATGGAAGGGATCTTATCGGAGCTTCGTGCCCACATCAAAAAGGTAAAACCATCTCATTCATTGAATGATGTCTTTATTGTTTGCAGATGAATGATATAAGTGTTTCTCGGTGGAGTTTTCTAGGTATTGGCCGGAGGTGGAGAGGAAGCGGTGAAGAGGAACAGAAGCAGAAACAAGCTTTTGCCTAGAGAAAGGATCGATCGGCTTCTTGATCCTGGTTCTTCCTTCTTGGAGCTCTCTCAGGTTTTGTTTTGTTCATTCCAATTTTGTTTCTTGTTTGGATTTAATTTACATTTGCAATCTAGAGTGTATTGTTGATTATTACTGCATTAGTGAATATCATGAAAGGAGAGTGTTGTTTCAGTCTCAGTTTGACTCCTCTGCTTCTATTGATTGCTTTGGCGCTGCACCATTGCTAGAAACAGATTTAGCATTTGTGTTTGTACGCTCTATATGGCCCATGATTGTAGAATTGGCATTGATCTAAAACTTGTTTGATTTCTCTGCTTACCGGATATGAATATGTTTGAAGCTTGCAGGACATGAATTGTATGAGGAGCCTTTACCTTCAGGTGGGATAATCACAGGGATTGGACCAATTCATGGCCGTCTTTGTATGTTTATGGCAAATGATCCTACTGTCAAAGGAGGGACTTATTATCCCATTACTATCAAGAAGCATCTCAGGGCACAAGAGATTGCTGCTCGGTGCAGACTCCCTTGCATATATCTTGTTGATAGTGGCGGTGCTTACCTTCCAAAACAGGCTGAGGTTTTCCCTGACAAGGAGAATTTCGGTAGGGTTTTCTACAACGAATCGGTTATGTCATCTGATGGAATTCCACAAATCGCCATTGTTTTGGGCTCCTGCACTGCTGGTGGTGCCTATATTCCTGCCATGGCTGATGAAAGTGTAATGGTCAAAGGGAATGGTACCATATTTTTGGCAGGACCTCCCCTTGTCAAGGTCAATTTTCCCAAGTTACTTTCTCTCTCATTCTTGTCGTAATTAGTTTCTTGAGAATTTAAAGCTAAATGAAAAAGCTTTTGAACAGGCTGCTACAGGAGAAGAAGTTTCAGCTGAGGATTTAGGAGGCGCCACGGTTCACTGTACTGTGTCCGGTGTGTCAGATTATTTTGCTCAAGGTATATTCATCTCTTTCTGCAATTTAATATGAAAACAACAATCAAGTTTTAGAGTTTAGACCTTAAGAAGTTTCTCTAGTCTTGCAGACGAGCTGCATGGACTCGCTATTGGAAGAAACATTGTCAAGAACTTGCACATGGCTGCAAAACAAGGGATGGAAGGAACATTTGGAAGCAAAAATCTTGTATACAAGGAACCGCTCTATGACATAAACGAGCTGCGCTCCATTGCTCCAGTAGATCACAAGCAGCAATTTGATGTGCGGTCTATTATCGCTCGGATTGTTGATGGAAGTGAATTTGACGAGTTCAAGAAACAATACGGCACTGTGAGATAATGTTATTCGCCTTATCTTTTTATCCAAATTTTGACTTTTTACGTTTCTTATGTGGAACTTCTTTTTGGCAGACGCTTGTGACTGGTTTTGCTAGAATTTATGGTCAGACGGTAGGCATTATCGGGAACAATGGCATACTGTTCAATGAATCTGCACTAAAAGGAGCTCACTTCATCGAATTATGCTCTCAACGTAAAATTCCTCTTGTTTTCCTCCAAAACATCACAGGCTTTATGGTAATTAAAGTGTTTGTGTTGTGTTCTAACATGTGGCTATATAAGAGTTTCTCTATCTATCTTACTTGCTCCGTTTTTACTTATAGGTGGGTTCAAGAGCTGAGGCCAATGGCATTGCAAAAGCTGGAGCGAAAATGGTGATGGCAGTATCCTGTGCTAAGGTATGTTTAATTCTTGGTTAAGAGTCCGAGATATTTGATTAGGATATGCCAGAATCTAAGCTCGGATCTTCATTCAGGTACCAAAGATTACAATTATAACCGGTGCAAGCTTTGGTGCTGGAAACTATGCAATGTGTGGGCGTGCATACAGTCCAGATTTCATGTTCATCTGGCCAAACGCCAGAATTGGCATCATGGGAGGCGCTCAGGTAAAACCATACAGAACCGAAGTGTTTAAACCGAAACCAAACTGGATTAAAATTTGTTTACAATCTGATTAGTGTTGTTACTAGTAGTGTAACAGAACAAAAGTGTACTGAAAAAAAACAATATTCATTTTTAATTCAGTTTGGGTGCCTTTTGTTTGATGCATTTTTGGTTTTGGATTCGTTTGACGATGTTATTGTCTTGGGCGAAAACTTTGCAGGCCGCGGGTGTTTTAACTCAGATTGAAAGGGCTACCAAGAAGAGACAAGGAATCAAGGTACTGAATAATACATTCTCTAAAGTCTAAACCTCTGTTTTGTTCAACATCGATGAGAGAGAGATGAATCTGCGTTTCTTTTGTGATGCAGTGGACTGAGGAAGAGGAAGAAGCGTTCAAGAAGAAAACGGTGGATGCGTATGAGAGAGAGGCAAATCCTTACTTCTCGACGGCGAGGCTTTGGGATGATGGAGTGATTGATCCTTGTGATACCAGAAAGGTTTTGGGACTTTGTCTGTCTGCTGCTTCAAACCGTCCTTTGGAAGATACTCGATTTGGTGTCTTTAGAATGTAAACAACTTTTAACCAATAAGCATTTGCAAATAAATTACATAAACTTTCATATATGAGCTACCAAAACTAATTAATTGTCCAAACTATATAGCTAACTATATTTAGTTAACAACAACAGATCGTTGGCTGGTTAGAAATTGAGTGAAATTGAGTTCATTAAATAATACGTTGATTGATACCGCAACAAAAGGCGCTCGTGGCCCAATGGATAAGGCGTCTGACTTCTAATCAGACGATTGTGGGTTCGATCCCCACCGAGCGTGTGTATTTTTATAATAGACCATTTTTTTTTCTTTTTTACAAAGGAATTCATGTATTGGTCATTTACCACAACAACAACCAAACGATAACGGATCAACAAAAAAATTCCTGAAAAATATAATAGCTAAAGAGCAATAATGACGCTCAAATGCAGAATCTTTAAATGGTACCTCAGATTCCAGTTGAGACTGATAATAAACAATGACTTATCATCATAATCCAACAATTCAGAAGATTGAGTAAAATGACAGTTTTTATTCTCTTCTCCTATGTAATCCAACATGATGCTTCTACACAGGGATCATTCATCACACGCCCTTCCTTGTTTCAACTCTCTCTTAATATCAATGCGGGTGAGACAGAACCGAGCTCTTCGCGATCTCTTTTTCTCCTTTTTTTTCTTTAATTTCAAGGATAACATTTGGGTTGGGAGGAGATAGGGAAAGAGGACGAGGCTGAAGGACCGGTGCTTTTATGTAGATAAAGCCACAGTCTTACAAATTGGGCAGAGATTCTTGAGCATCAGCCATTGCTTGACGCAGGCAGTGTGAAATTCATGACCACATCCCAGGGTTCCAAGATCATCGCCTTCTGCATACTCTTCCTGTTAAAAAAGAATCAAGGTTCACATCAGCTTCCGCGTTAAAGCTGAGTATCAGCTCAAAAATGGGAAAGATAGATTAACCTAACCAACCCATGTTACACACATAGACGGTTTAGTGTAATGTCAAAAGAAAATGTAGGCATCTATCTATGTGCTAATACATTACTCCTGTTTTGGCTAGACCACATCTACTACGATAAACACATGAATTTGTTGCAAACAAACAGCCATGAGAGTATTGCTAGACGAAGCAACAGGTCCAAGGAGCCGCATATAAGACTTCGGCATAAGAGTTATTTCAGGTCATACCTGACAGACACAGCAAGGCTCCATGTCCTGGTGAGATCCAGCAGCAGAAGATGTATGTTTGTGCTGTTTCATTGCTTTCAGGATCACCTCTTCGCTTAGACCAGTGCTCACATCTCCTATGCGTTCCCCAAGTGCTAATAGCTCCTACATTCCCAAACGAACCTTGTTGGAAAAAATTGGTACATCGAGATAAAATGGTACAAGAAATTGAACACTCACCTCATACGACATGTTATCAACATCAAGACGCATATCCCGATGCCTATCATGCATCTCGGCCATACCTTGGTAGATCAGTGGATCGAATACCATATAATCCTATCAGATCACCAAATGAAAATCATGATCCAAAAACAAAATGCTAGTGTAGAGGAACTTGCACTACATTTCGTTTATACAAATGCCAAAAGATACGTTGATAGCGAATTGCTGCTTCTGGCTGCGTTTACTCCCAACGTGAGACCAATAATATTAGCAACAGTAAATACAGTACAGCCACAAAGATGGTCCACAACTTAGATGTCGACAGAGATCACATATCCCAATATACTGAAAATCTAAAACTAACACTTGGAGACAAAAAGTGCATTGTGATTTTACCTATTAACTGATATTAAGAGGGATTGATTGAAATCAGTTGTGTGAAAAAATCATACCTCAAACCGTAAATTCTCCCCTCTTCGCATGGCACTCAACACCTGCCGTATCTGCCAATAAACAAGAGAGTACCAACTGAGTGACTGACATTACTAGAAATCAGTAAACACCATCTACGAATAATTGACTTTCAATGAGACAAATGCCACACCAGTTAAACTGCTAAAGAGTTCATATAACAAAAAGGATCCCACTTCCCACATTGAAGGATAGTGTGAAACAATGAATGATAATACAGACCTCGGAAATCAGCCGGTTCCTTCCATCATTATCAGCAGCTAAGCTTCTTCCTAAGTGACGCAAATGGAGATGATCATTTTGCCTTTCCAGTAACAATCCTGATCTTCTTTGTCGAGAGCGATGACTGCGACTACTAGATCCAGACGGCGCTGCAGCTTCGTTCGAAGAAACAGAAGGCCCTGTGGGTAGTAATGGAAGCGAAGCACCATGCGTAGCAGATTCAGATTCGATACTAGGAAATAAAGACCACGGAGCAACTTCTGATATTCTTGATTGATTATGGGGAGTAACCCAAGTGGGATTCGGCTGCAAACCATGGATCCCTGAACTTGATCCTGCTCGAGGAACAAAGGGAGAATCTCCCGATGTACTAGGGTTTCCACGAGTGAAACTCCAACTAAATTGATCCTGCACTGGATCTCTCGTTTCAGTTGCAGGTGTAGTAAAGACTGGCTGCTCTGAGTTGATTCTTGGCACGTCCCATGGTGGTCCAAATCCCTCTTCAGGCATATTGTTTGTTCTCGAACTGGAAGCAGCACTCCAAGCAAATTGGTGTATATTTCTTGTCAATGCAGGAAGGTGGATCATACTTGGCTGACCATCACCACTGCTTGAGCTACCTGTAACTGGTATTGCTCTTGCATCCAGAGGGTCAACAAAAGGAGAAGTTGCTGGTAACTGCTGTTCCTGACGCACAGAACTACCGGACTGTGAGAAGCTGAATGCTACTGACTCCGGTGGCTGCCCAGGATTTAACCGCCTGCCGGGTCTAGATATGGTTTCAGTGCTTCTTGTAGAAGGAAAAGCACTTGCTGTAACTGCTCTTCCACCACCCAATCCAAATCTTGGTTCCGGTAGACCAGACTGATTATTAACATTTGGAGAATTTTGTGAGGGAATAGACAAACTTAAGCTACTTGAAGCATCATATTGAGCAAGACCCTCATTCCAAGCACCACTCTCAGTTTGAAAAAAGCAACCATGACTTTCACCAGGAAAAGAATGGCTAGGAGCTCCTTCAAGAGCCTTTCTTTTGCATGATGAGCCTAGACCACCCAACGAAGAGCCTGGACCACTGCTTCTCTCCTCTGCGGTTTGACTTGAGCTTCCCAATGAACTCTCACAGTTATTATGGCGGATAACGACCCCTGAAGTCTGCAGACCACTACCAACGTCCATGTCCTTGCCCAGATTTACATGCCCTAACATATGATTAGAGCTTGACCCACGCAAAAAGGACTCTCCAGGTAACAAGATACCTGATTGCCCTTCCTCAAATCCATAGCCATCTGAGGGGAGCTGGCGATCTGTCTTTGAACCAATGGAATTGACTTGATCAGAAGGCCCCAATCTAGAGCTGGATTCACCAAAACTCCACCAGTTGTGATTTTGAACAACATGCGAGCTAGAGCTTGGGTACGTTGATCGTCCTGAACCTGTAGTATTGTTTGGAAACTGAACATCCACTGGATTCAGGATGCTATTTGAAGTGGTCTCTGAATTGGTGCTACAGATGGGTTCACCATCTGCATAATTTATTCCAGTCGATGAATCACCAGTGCTTCGTGGACCTTGCATTGGACTTATTTATACCTCAGAACAGAACACAGCAACTCTCTCCAGGACAGAAACCAATGAAAATTTGTTAAGTTCTTGAGGAAACCTAAAGCCCAACAAAAAGAAGCAGAAACAAAAACTGAATAAACAATCCATTGATGAGAGTTTAGAAAGATATAAGAACATGACTGAAAAACATATTCCCGGTTTACCATTATGATTTCAAAGGATCAGCCTCTTATTTAGCTCCAGGCTCAGAAATGTAGCTCCAGGCCAGTTGGTACTCCAAGAAAGGAATATCTGAAACTTCAGCCAGTAAACAATCAGTTTCAAAACATCCATCATATTTCACATGTATCAAATTCATATAAGAGAAACTGCTAAACACACTAAAAACTTCATCTTGAAAACTCCACTAGTAAGCAAACAACTGAAACATTTGCAAAATCATGACTTTAGAAGTTAAGCAACTCAGTAATAGAATATTTGAGTCCTGGCAAAATTAAACAACTTTTTAAAAGAACTAAGAAACCAACACTTGTGCTTAACTCAGCAAACTTCATTAAGGGACTCACTGACATACGGAAAAAAGAAAATCTGAAAATCAAAGTCCTTACAACATTTTCTCAATATCTTGCCGGAAGATGAGAAAAGAGAGAATGTAGCTACAGATACTAGCGGACAAAGGAAATCTCCAGACTCAAATTTGTCCTAACTCAAAATTGTAGTCTAGATAATTTACAAGACTGTATCTTTAAAACCATGAATTACACACTCCGATTCATCACAACAGCTATGTGCACTAAAGAGGTTCCAATCGTAAGAAAGAGACCCTAAAATGGGCCAGATTCACAGCTATTGCAATGAATCAACACATTAAAACAAAAACCATTTCCACATAAAAACGATCCAGAAAATGAAATCGATTCAAGACCGATCATCGTGTGGTAAACATGGAATTGAAGAAACAGTACCTGCAAAAATCCCAATCAAAAAGAGAGAGAGAGATTCGTCGTCTCCTCCAAAGTAATCTGCTTAGAACTTTTGTAAGAGAAAACAACAATTAAAGGCGTTTCATTTATTGAATTTTCCGGTTGTTTAATTATCATCAGGATGTGGTTGCCCTCCCTTGAAAGTCTGAGTCTCTTCCTCTTTAATTTACATATATACCCAAGAAAGAAAGAAAAAACTCAAAATTTCCCCAGAAAATGAAGAATGAAAAGAGCATAAAAGGGGAAAGAGATGAAATGGGTTATTAAAAAAAGAGAAGCAGTGGATGAGGGAAGAGAGGATTAAGAGGCCTAGAGATTATTACATGCGAAGAAGATATTTTTCTTACAACACATTTTCATGTAATTAAAATTAAACTTTGGTTCCAAAGCTTAAAACTTTTTTTAATACTATAACAAAATAAGTTTGGTAAATGAAACAGGCAGACATTAATTTATTGCAAGAGTTTTTGCCAGGACGTTGCTTGCTGGTGCTTTACCATTTTTCTCCTCCTCTATAAGATTTTTTTCACTTTTTTTTTGGGTGTTTGTAATAAATGTGAAAATTGGACCGTTTAAAAACTTAAAGACGTTTGATTACTATAAAAAGTAATTTTTTTTATAGAAAGTTAATTGAGACGTGAAATGGTATATTGTGAAACAGTTGTGTACACGTAGCTCTCATGCAGTTTTAGTGGCCCCATATGGATTGACTTGTATTCTGTTTTTGGGCTATTAAAGTCCAAAGAGAGACCCCTCTAAAGCCCTTCCTATTAATCCCTTCTAACAACTAATAGAAACTTTAAACGTGTCCTCTCTTTTAATTATTAAGCTACAAAAATACTCAACCATACGCACTTCATAGCGGTAGGTTGTCTTGTCTATTCGTTTTATTTTGGTTAACAAAAAATTGTCCAAGTTGTTGTGCGTTATAACAAAGTTTTTCTTTATGACAACACTGACAAAAAGAAAAAGAAATTTGATGAAAACTATGAAATGGGCTATGGCCCAACTAATAAGACAAGTGTGTGAAAATAAAGATGGGATGGTTCAAATGTGCGCTTCGAAGTTCGAGCATTTTCGTGTTTGCAATCGCCTAAATTTTTTTTGCTTCAAACTGCATCTCCCAACCACCTCGTCTAAACGCTTTTAAAATTTGCAAATTCCAAGACAGTCCAACTCTAACCACTGTGGTTGGATTGGATCATTCAAACCTATCATGTCCTGTACTTGGACTGTAGTAGTTTTAAAAGTTTCATGATGGGATTTTTCTCAATGTGGTCAAGTAATTAACGAGTCAAGATAATGAGAAGGACTACGAGGCCACAAAGTTCATTGTTATATGACTAATGCGGTTGCTGAATCATACAAAAAAGAAATGCGGTTGCTGAATACCACATGTCATATAACTTTCGATTCCATTATTAAATATCTAATGATATTGGTCACAATAGCAAATATGCATTTGCAAAACATTTGTGGTTCCATATACGAACTGATGTTACGGTTCGTTGATAATACAAACGGCTCGTCCCACGCACATATTAAGTGTTCAACACTTCAACTCCATATAATATCATAATACTATATTTATTTTATAATCAAATTGTATGCCAATTAGATAGCTTCTTCACACAATATTTATTTATTGGCCTTCCATTCCATCAAATTAGATAGCTTTCCAAATTTATTATGATCTATACTTCTATATATGTATAAATAACCATATGCATTATTTTTTCGCAAATGTAGGTCAATCAACACCATTTAAAAACTTGTCCAGAAAATATCACATTTCTGTCACTAGACAAGCCTTGTAAACACACAGTATCTCCAAATGATCTAAAGATTAATCGAGGCATCCTAAACTGAAATGATTAATTTTTATTTCATGGAAAATGTTAATCTATCTAATCAGTTCAAATGTCCTGCTATTGAAATTTTCATTCTCGTTTTTTCCTACCAAAACCAATATTTTCCTCTCTCTCTCTTTTTTTTTTTCCAATAAATAAAAGAAATTAATTAAGGATTAGTATTGTTCAAAAAAAAAAAAGGGTTAGTAAGGAAGTCGTCTACCAAGAGATTCACCTACCACGGGACACTTCAACACCGAAGCAGAGTGGTTGAATCCACTTTTTATTCCCTTCTCTAATCTCTTCTATATTCTTCCTACTCACCTTTTTTTTTTCTTTTTTTTTTTATACATTTAAATTATTTAATATACGCCAACTACATATCCAGTGTAATTTCTCAATACGTCACACCCTTTTTGTAATCGTCTAATCTCAGAAAAATATCCATAGGAGTAAATACATATCCCCATTATTAAATCTAGACATAAATACATTATACTACAGAATTTGGCAGCAAAAACATTTAACACTGAGTCACTGACTCATAAATGAAAAACGAATTCACTTGTCTTCAGTTTTCACACACACCACACAAATACTTTTTAAAATTAAACATAACCACTTCCCCGAGTTTGGTCTCAATTTGATTTCCCGGCCGAGGCATTACTACCCCAAGTGCGATTGAGGTCCCACACAGTCTAACGGGACCCATTTAAGACAGCGACTGACCAATTGCGTGTTAGGAGAGTTTCACCAACCCCGGACCGGGTTTTACCGGATTCAACAGAACCGGTTCGAACCGGTCTCATTATCTCCTTCTTTATATAGACCTCATGCAATCTGTGTGACTCACCAAGAAAAACACAATCGTTTAATCTCACCCAAGAAGACAAAAACACACAGAGAGAGAAATGGCGACGACAACTACAGAAGCAACGAAGACATCATCCACCAATGGAGAAGATCAGAAGCAATCTCAGAATCTTCGACATCAAGAAGTTGGTCACAAGAGTCTCTTACAGAGCGATGATCTCTACCAGGTCTGTTTTTCTCATTCAAAACTCTGCTTTTCGATTCAATTATAGCAATCTAAATCTTAATTAAAAAAATCGATACAGTATATACTGGAGACAAGTGTGTATCCTAGAGAGCCAGAATCAATGAAGGAACTCAGAGAAGTGACAGCAAAACATCCCTGGTTTGTTTTCCCAATTTTCATGTCAATACTTTGTTAATAAACCAAAACCAAGATCGAAATTCTGAAATTCTCAATCAAACAGGAACATAATGACAACATCAGCAGATGAAGGACAGTTCTTGAACATGCTCATCAAGCTCGTTAACGCCAAGAACACAATGGAGATCGGTGTTTACACTGGCTACTCTCTTCTCGCCACCGCTCTTGCTCTCCCTGAAGACGGCAAAGTAAATTAATCTCTTCCTCCTCTGTTTTTCAATTTTTGTGGAACTTGGGAATTGAAAGTTTCATTCTTTTTATCATCAGATTCTGGCTATGGATGTTAACAGAGAGAATTACGAATTGGGCTTACCGATCATTGAGAAAGCCGGCGTTGCTCACAAGATCGATTTCAGGGAAGGCCCTGCTCTTCCCGTTCTTGATGAAATCGTTGCTGACGTAAGCATTCTTCTTTCTGACGTAATTTAGCAAAAAAAAAATGAAGATACTGGAAGAAAAAAAAAATCAGATTGCATTAAAAACTTAAATGGCCTAATTAGGTTGGTTTAATAATTTTGATGGGAATTTCTGTATATAAAAATTTGTTTCCTTTTTCATACAAGGAAAAAAGATTTTTTGCTTTTTTATTTTATTTTAAGAGAGTGGTAACTTATTATTGTGTGTGGTTGGGTGCAGGAGAAGAACCATGGAACATATGACTTTATATTCGTTGATGCTGACAAAGACAACTACATCAACTACCACAAACGTTTGATCGATCTTGTGAAAATTGGAGGAGTGATTGGCTACGACAACACTCTGTGGAATGGTTCTGTCGTGGCTCCTCCTGATGCACCAATGAGGAAGTACGTTCGTTACTACAGAGACTTTGTTCTTGAGCTTAACAAGGCTCTTGCTGCTGACCCTCGGATTGAGATCTGTATGCTCCCTGTTGGTGATGGTATCACTATCTGCCGTCGGATCAGTTGATTTGGTGGATTTGACTCCTCCCTACTCTGAGTTTGTCCGTAGTGGATTACTTTCCATTTTCTGCCCACCAACCACTAAAATGGACCTTTTATGTATTTGTGTTAAGTAATCTCTCTCCATTGTCCTTGTTTTGCTTTCTTCTGAACAAAGAAATAATGTACCTTACTTTTCTTTTTGGTCCTTTTCTTTTGTTTTTCTACATGATACAATATCTAAAGAAAATATTTGTGTCTGCTCAAAAAAAAAAAAAAACAAATTGTGTTACAAGTACAACAACATAAGTCGATTAAATTACTTACCACATTGAGAAAAAATAATCATTAGGTTTTCTTAATAGACTTCAATTGTTGAAAGTTGTTGTTGGTGTCTGTCAATTGATAGTAGATTACCAAATAAAATATTTGACAGAAAAACAAAGTAGGAAGATTTAGGTCAGCAGTCTTTGAAAATTTATTAGAATTCCTAAGACAGTTAGGTAGATTCAGCTGATACTTAAAACTTAAAAGGGACAAAGATGAGTAATTGTGTGTGAGATTATACTTTTGCTTTAGAGTTTCACTAGTCAAAGGAAAAATTAGTTGAAGACCAAATTCGTAAACAAAAATACTTTGTATTAGTTTTGTTGGTGTGTTTAGTCTTTTCATTGTAATCTATATAGTACATATAGTCATATACTGGTTCGCATATCTAACTCGTAGTTAACATAATTATAGCAACAAATCACCACAAAATTCTGAATTTAGTAAAATTTCCAGAAAATTCATTAAAGATCTTTACATTTTTTTTTTGTCGATGAATACAGGTTTACAAACTTCTATTAATTGAAGTTTCACACATTTGATAGTGTAACATTTAAATAAATTTTTTGAGGTTAGGTTAGAAGAGTGTTTTATAATACTTTATACCTTTTTTTTAGGATACAAGCCAAAATTTAATTTTCAAATCACACAAGTAAATAATAAAAAATCGTATCATTCTGACTATAAGTCTAACACTAACGAATATTCAAAGAATTGTCCAAAAAATTAGGATAAAACAGAAAAGATTTCACTCAATCTAAACAAAGATTTGGCCGTAGGAAGATAACCACTTAGTATATTTTAAAAAACTAGAACTCAATTCGTAAAAAACCTAGTTATTAAAAAAAAACAGTTATCTCATAATGTAATCGATTTATGTTTTGATATCATTTTCTTAATTAGTTTGAATTCTCGTTAACGTAATCCACTCAATATTATTTTAAATATTTAAAAAAATTGTTTAATATCTCTTAAACATATCTAAGATGATATTTTCTTCCATTAATAAAAAAGTAAAAGGTGTTAACCAAAAAATAAAAAAGGAAAGGTGTGAGCAGCACGTGACATATACCTTCTTCTTCTTTACTCTGTTCGACAGTCGACGCCGTTTGCAATTTTTTTTTTCCGAAGCATCTACCTTCGATTTCGTAGACTTTCTAGACTTAATTTAATCCCAAATTCTTTCTTTTTTTTTTGTAAATTTTTTTGTTTCAATTGTTGTCACATCGTTTCCAAAATATTATCAAATTTGATCGCTTTTGAAGTTTTTTTTAAATTCTTTTTCTTTTTAATGAGAAATTTGCTATATATTTTGGAATTCATTATCGTGACTTTGTTTTTTTTTTGTTTTTCTGATGTAGTAATGGAGCTTTCAAAGGATCCGGAGAAAAATTCTATCATGATTGTTCCAGAGACACCCATTAAAACAAAACAATTTGAGAAATTTTACGTGAGAAGGAAATCTATTAAGCTTCCACAAGATTCAGTAATTTCTCCTCAAGCAATCAAAGATCGTGGTGAAGAAGAGAGTAAGGAGAAGGTTTTTATTCCTCAAGGTAAAAAAAAAAATAATCGAAAACCTTAAGTACTCTTTTTTTTTTTTTTGTTCGTTTTATAATTCTCCTTTTACTTTTTTTTTTTTTTAATGAGAGTATGTTTCATAAACAAATTAGTTGAGTGACTAGAGTCAAACAGATAGTTTTTTTTGACTAATTCTTTCCACGCTAATTTTACAATTTCACCATCGTCACTTTCATTTAACGAGCTTGATGAGCATGTTTCAAAAACTGATGTGGTTATGTTCCTGTTTGATTTTATTGATTGAGAAAATTTTCAGAATTTCGATTTTTGGTTTTGGTTTAAAAACAAAGTTTGATTCGAGGATAAGAGATTGTGAAAATACACTAATGCATGGTGTTTTGTTGTCACGTTCTTGAGTGAGTTCATAGATTCTGGATCCCTTGGATGCATTACCTGTCTACGATATATATCATGCACGTGTTGTTTTATTTCAGTTAATTCTCTTTTTTTTTTTTATGGTAACAGATGATTCACAAAACACTCATCAGAAAGACGAGAAGAAGAATTCAAAAGAAAATCATGAAAGAAAACGTGATGAATCAGAATTTTTTCAAGGTAAAGTCATCTTGATTTCATTCTTTCAAAATTAGCTTATTTGTAAATTCATTACAATTTATATCTCAGAGTTCAAATTATTTTATATGTTAATGTATCTCTTGCCCAATATACTAATCATTACCCACTCACCCATTTTTTATTTTATTTCATGGTGAAAGATGATGATTCACAACGTGTTACTGGAAAAGGAAGGAGAAAGAATTCAAAAGGGACACCAAGAAAACAGAGGTTTAATAGGCCCCGTATCTTGGAAGAGGGGAAGAAACCAAGGAATCCAGCCACTACTCGACTGAGAACTATATCCAATAAGAGGAAGAGAAAGGACATAGACAGTGAAGATGAAGTTATACCTGAGCCTGCAACTCCAAAAAGCAAAGTGTTCCAAAAGGAAGAAAGAACGAGAAGATTAAGAGAAACGTGGCTCGAACTTTGAACTTTAAGAAGGAAATTGTTCTTAGTTGTGTTGAGTTCGACAAAATCTGTGGACCAATTTTTCCAAAAGGGAGAAAGAGGATGACCACACTACGAAGATATGATTTCAACTGTTTATTACTTCCTATGCCTATTTGGAAAAAGCAATCACGAAGGTCTATGCGTAGGAAGAATGTGGTTAGATGGGCTAGAATTGCTTCTGAAGGTAATCAAGTTTTTTTTTTTGGTTAGTTTATCTTTTAAATCAAAGATTGTTTATGCTTATGTCTTAACTATCATTTGTGTATTTTTATTTTATTTTGTAGACACACTCACGAGACATGTTGGTTCTCTAGTCTCAAAGCGAAACAAGAAAAGTACTAAGAATATTGTTGAGTATTTAAACCAACAAATATCTTATCAGAAAGATCACAGTCTCTCTTCTCTAGCAGATGTTCCTTTGCACATTGAAGGTAATCAAGTTTTTTTTTTTTTTTTTTTTTTTTAAGACATTGCTTAAAAATGTGGTCATATATTTATTTAAAATATTTTTTGTTATGGCATATTTATATTTTATCGTTGGTATACTTTTTTGCAGACACACTAATGAAATCGGCTAGTTCTGTACTTCCAGAACAGCCCATCAAGAAGACAAAGGATATTGCTAAGTTAATCAAAGAAATGGGAAGATTAAAGATCAATAAAAGGGTAACAACGATGATCAAATCTGCCAAAAAACTTGTTACTGCAAAGGTGAGTCTTGATCCAGAGACCATTAAAGAGTGGGAGCTCTTAATGGTGAATGATCTTCCAAGTAGATCATATGCTGACAAGGAGACAGAGGCCAAATGGAAAAAAGAAAGAGAGATTTTCCAAAGTCGGATAGATCTTTTCATTAACCGGATGCATCTTTTACAAGGTACACTATTGTTATTATCATTATTATTATTATTATTATTATTATTATGATTTAATTGTACTTGTATTCTGAATAAACTTACACTTCTATATACTACATCTATAAGGAATCCAAGTTTAAGTGAGTAAATTAAGTATTTAATGGAAGTTATGTTTCCTTCCATGATGTTAATAGTGATTATCTTGCAGGTAATAGAAAATTTAAGCAGTGGAAAGGCTCGGTTGTTGACTCAGTGGTTGGAGTTTTTTTGACACAAAATGTAACCGACTATCTTTCAAGGTAAAATCTCAGTTTAAATTGTTAAGAAAATTGAAAACTAATTGAGATAACATATGGTCACTTTGATTTTCTACAGCAACGCTTTTATGAGTGTGGCTGCAAAATTTCCTGTGGATGCAAGAGAAGGTTTAGAAAGTCTAGCCTACTACATTGAGGAACCTCAAGATGTTAATGAGTTAGTTGTTGATGGCCAAAGACCAACCCATATAGGAAACAATGATGCTAAAAGTTCTGAGTTTATCACTTTATCTGAGTCGATATCAGAGGTAGAAGAACATGAGAACACTGCAAAAAGGAAAAACGAGAAAACCGGTATTATGGAAGATGAGACAGTTGACTGGAAGATTCTTAGGAAGATGTACACAAAAGAAGGATCTCGTCCCAAAATGCATATGGACTCTGTTAATTGGAATGATGTGAGATTATCTGGCCAAAAAGTTTTTGAAACCACCATCAGAAGACGTGGACAATTCAGGATTCTTTCAGAAAGAATTTTGGTAAGAAAAACAAAACTTCTCATGAACTTTGTGAATAAATTATTCTAATGGTTTAAGACTAACACATTTTTTTTTTCTTGTTTTCTTAAGAAATTTCTCAACGATGAAGTTCAACATAATGGAAATGTTGATCTTGAATGGCTCCGAAATGCTCCATCAGATTTAGTGAAGTATGTTTATGTTGCTCCATCCGAAATGGCTTCTCATAGATCTCATTATTTGCAAGCAATCATAAATTCTTTGTTTATTTTATCAGGAGATATTTGTTGGAGATTGAAGGGATAGGACTCAAGAGTGCTGAGTGCGTACGGCTATTAGGACTTAAACATCATGCGTTTCCGGTATAAAAATAATTTTATGATTTTTTTTTTGACAGCAATAATATCATCATTTTTAATTTTAACATTTACTAATTATTTCTTACTAATAAAACCCATGTTTTTAATGTGTATAGGTTGACACAAATGTTGGTCGTATTGCAGTTCGACTTGGTTGGGTTCCCCTTGAACCTTTACCAAATGGAGTTCAAATGCATCAACTATTCCAGTTATGTTTTCCCATAAATTTGATTAAGAAAAATACATTACACTTTACTAACAACTATAACCTATCTATAAAAACGAACTCGTTTCAGGTACCCTTCAATGGATTCAATTCAAAAATACCTCTGGCCACGCTTGTGTAAACTTCCTCAAGAAACTTTGTAAGTTCAAATGTGTTTCCTCAATTTAAGAAGTCAACTATTTTCACGCCATATGAACACGTATTGCTTAATTTATGTTACATTTTTTACAGATATGAACTACATTACCAGATGATAACATTTGGAAAGGTACACACAATATATATACGTCAATAAAAAAAAAAAGATTACTAATTTAACCAAATTTTGTCAAATTTAGGTTTTTTGCACAAAAGTTATTCCTAACTGTAATGCATGTCCGATGAAGTCAGAATGCAAATATTTTGCAAGTGCATATGTCAGGTACAAATTTGTTCTTTCTTTCTCTTTCTTACTTTGATTACTTAGATTAGATCACTTAATTTGTTAATTTCATAAATATTAAAGAAAAATCCAAGAATAAACACAAAAATAATTGCTACTTTAAAAACTTCTCAGCTATATCCTACAACAAATCTCTAAAAATTGGGAGCAAAAGCGATTTCAATTTTTTTTTATATAGTTTTTGTCCATATATATTAATGTTAGAATGACTGAAATTGACATATTATGTTTTTTTAGTTCTAAGGTTCTTCTCGAGGGTCCAGAAGAAAAGATGCATGAGCCTGATACTTCTATGAATGCATATTCTCAAGACGTTGATGTAGATATGACATCAAAAATAAATTTGATAGAAGAATGTGTTTCTCCTGGATGTAGCGATCAAGCTATTTGTTGTAAGCCACTGGTTGAGTTTCCTTCTTCTCCTAGAGCGGAAATTCCCGAGTCAACAGACATTGAAGATATTCCATGCATAAATCTTTCTCAGCTATATGCTAGAGTTCCTAAAATTGATTTTGACATGGATGCATTGAAGAAAAACGTAGAAGATGCACTTGTAACAGGTGGTAGAATGTTGAGCAGTTCTGATGAAGAAATATCAAAAGCATTAGTGGTTCTCACTCCTGAAAATGCATGCATTCCAATCAAGCCGCCTCGAAAAATGAAGTATTATGATCGACTAAGAACTGAGCATGTGGTGTAAGTATCTATGTATATACTCATTATACCATACTTTGATGCATATTTTGGGAATCTATAATCTAATAATTGTTTGTTTTGCAGTTATGTGCTTCCTGATAATCATGAGCTGCTCCACGATGTAAGTATACATATACTTTAAGCTACAAAAAATGCAACTGTTTTGTATAATTTCTTAGAAAATGCTTTTGGTTTTACTACTTATATTATGTAGTTTGAGAGAAGAGAACTTGATGATCCGAGTCCTTACCTTCTTGCGATTTGGCAACCAGGTATAATATAAGCATAATTTATCATTGTTCACATAAATATAAGCTAATTTTGTATTGAATAATTTTTAGGTGAAACGTCATCCTCGTTCATTCCACCAAAGAAAAAGTGCAATTCTGATGGATCAAAGCTTTGCAAGATAAAGAGTTGTTCGTATTGTTGGACTATACGAGAACAAAGCTCCAACATCTTTCGCGGAACAATTTTGGTATGAAAAATTTATAACTTGATATTTTAACATATGCGACTTGAAACTCACATGAATTCAATTGATCAGATTCCATGTAGAACAGCAATGAGAGCGGGTTTTCCACTTAATGGAACGTACTTCCAAACTAATGAGGCAAGCGTTTTTACTTATAAATTTTTGCATGAGTTTTTACTTAATAGTTTTAAAGAAATTGAAAGGGTTGATTTTTTCAGGTTTTTGCTGATCATGAGACGAGTTTAAAACCCATTGTCTTTCCTAAAGAGTTGTGTGACGGACTAGAAAAACGTGCACTATATTGTGGTTCATCGGTGACATCCATTTTTCGATTTTTAGACACAAGACGGATTCAACTTTGCTTTTGGACAGGTAACACACATAAATTTATATTAAAAATGGTTGAATTATGAAATTAAAATTATTGTTGAATGTTGTGTGGTGATGTGCAGGGTTTTTATGTATGAGAGCATTTGATCGAAAGCAACGGGATCCAAAAGAACTTGTTCGACGACTACACACTCCACCCGATGAGAGAGGGCCAAAGTTTATGAGTGATGATCTATAGTTTTTTTTTCTGTCTAGTTTAGTAAAACATTTAATCGAACGTAACTTTTCTAATAATAACAAGTTGCTCAACGAACGTGTAAATTCATTGTTTCTTGATTTATATGCATGTACATTATAATTCTTGTACAAAATAACAAGTGATTTTCATATAATCTGGATTCAATCTGTGTACAAAACGAAATTAGAAATATGGTGTAATCCAGCTTCCTCATAACATTTAGCAATATGGTTTAAAGATTCGGACCAAGTTCCTTCAATAGAAGCCAAATCCAAGAGAAAAGCCGCAACATCCAACGCAACTTGGATTGGAGCTTTGCCTTTCTTTAAATCTTCAAAACGACCTTCATCACTCACCTTTTCCCTTATGAATTCGATCTGCTCGTCTTCCCATTGTGCTATACTAGCAACCTCCTGCATGTTTTCAAGATACCATGACCATGAAAATATCTCTATGCTTTAAAACTAAGTACAACCGAAAAAGAATAACAAAAATAACTTTAGTCATGCCTCATAAGGACATCCTAATGTCCACCAAGGTGATTTCAATGCTACTCTAGCTGCGTCTTTTGCTTCTGAATTCCGCCCTACCCTGCAAATAAAAATCCTAAGACAAGTGAGTACATCTTTCTCTACGAAAATAATGAGATGTGTTATAAGTATGTAAAGTTTACAAACTTCTGCAGTATATTTGCATAATATACAAAAGGTCGTCCAAATCCTGGAAAGAGGTCTTTCTTTGTGTAAAATTCTCCTGTCACCATAGCTGATACCTTCCATGAACAAAAAAGAAAATGTCTTATAAAAAGTTTCACATAAGGGAGATTCACGATTATAGGATATGAAATCATATGCATAAAAAAATCTTACATGATCTCCTTCATCAAAATGTCTTAATACTTTTCGCTCCAACAAATCTGGAAACAGTCCAACCTATACGATACAAAACAAAAACAAATACTGTTTATTGTGGTGTACATAACGCCTTTAATCTATAAGTACTGGGTTTTTAAGTCTTGCCTTTTTCAAGACATAGACATCGAGATTGTCGATTTGAGATTCAGCAAAAGCACCCTTTTTGTAAAGTTTTTCACCTGCCTCTTCTGAAGCACGATAAAGTTCTGTCAACTCTTGTGCATCTTCTTCAACTAGAATCCGGTGAATGTATTCATCTACCTAAATATCAGAAACTGTAAAATTGTTTCTTGGTAACACTAAAAGACATAAATCCTCTTAAAAAGATAAGCTAAGTATAACCAGAATGAAATGTCTTTACATTTCTAGCAATAAGCCGGACTCCACTCCTCCAAACTTCCACAACCGGCATATCCATTCTGTTTTCGAATACAAAAAGTTAAAATCAAGAATAATCCAACAACATATATTTACTACAGCAAGAGTTACCAAAAAAGAGATCCAAATATCTTACCCTGGTGGAGCAGTAGGCCATCTCAAAAGCGCAGTAACAGAGCCTACTTAGACAAAAAACCAGAAAAACAAAACTAAACATAAGCTGCTGGAAAAAGCTAATGGATTCAATCAAATGTGTGGACTTACCTGAAGAATTCTTCGAAAGCGGAATAGCAAGAGGGATCAGTCCCTGCTTAGCTCCAGGAGATATAATAGTTTCACCTGCAGACGAAATATGAAAACACCTAAGACCGTAAGATCCATAAGTTCCCCTTTTTCCATAATTACATATCCAGAATACCAAATTTCACATATGTTATAAAAGGGAATTAGTAACCAGAACTTGCATATACGTTCTATCCCCAAACCATATAAAAAGAAACAAAAATCTAAGTCTGGACACAGACGAGGAACAAAATTGAGCATTATTTTACCTCTTGTTTGAAGAACTTTGAGTAAGTGATGAAGATGCATTGGAGGTTCAGTGGCAGGTACATCTTTGATAAATGATACATGCCCTACACAACAACTCTAATCTTAAGTCAATCCCAAATGTGTCTCTTTGGAGAATTTTACACATGCTTTAATTAATTTGTTGTCTCCACCGAGCAATAACTAAAAAGACAGTCACTGCATTTTCCTACAAAAGATGGTTCTAAAATAATCAAGAAAGAGATAAGCTCAAGCATTGTCTCGATTTAAACCAATCAAACACACTCGACCAGTTCCATAATTCTACAATCACATGCAATTCCCACAAACAGAGGAAAACGAAATTACCAGAAGAGAAACAAGAGACTCTAGCTTTGAAATGGCGTAAAGGGAGAGTAGTAGAAGGAGTTATGTGCACCGAAATCGAACCCATGGCTTCTTATCTCTCTATCTTTCTCTCCACTCTCTGCTTCCTCACCCTCACAGAATTTTCGTAATTCATCAGTAGCAGCAAAAGATAGCCATTGATTTTGTTTCTCATTCAGCAAAAAAAAAAGAGAGAGATGGGCTTTAGGCTGTTATAATTTAAGGCCCAAGTCCAATGACTAAAAGACGCGTAACCGACAAAAACCGTCATTAAATGTGCAAGAGGGAAGGTCAATTTCGTCAACTACCGGTTTACAAGACCCGGTTAGGCCTACCTATAATCAATTTTCTCGGTGTCTTCGTTTTTTTTTTTTCCGATATTTTTCTTTTATTCTCGAGGATAATAATTATTCGCGATAGACGACGCCTTTCCTCTTAGCTCGGCGTTATCAGACTCACCGAGTCGACTCGCTCCGCCGCCGCCGTCTCCGTCATCACCGTCTGCGCAATCCGTTATTCATAGCCCGGATTTCTCTATGGAGATTTCCTCGGCCGAATCGTTGTCCATCTCTGGCGCGGCCGCTTCTGAGGTCGTCTCTGAGCCTTCCGTATCTTCTTCTTCTTCCTCTTCGTCGCCGAATCAGGCCTCCCCCAATCCTTTCTCAACCATGGATCCCGCAGTTGCGACGGCGACAGGGTCTAGGTACGTTGATGATGACGAAGATGAGGAGGACGTGTGCAGGATCTGCAGAAATCCTGGTGATGCGGACAATCCGCTTCGGTATCCGTGCGCCTGTAGCGGAAGCATCAAGTTTGTTCACCAGGATTGTCTCCTTCAGTGGCTTAATCACAGCAACGCTCGCCAATGCGAGGTTTTGTTTCTTTTCCTCTTTGTTATTGATTGTTGGGGTTCTCGAAAGAATCATGTGCAGGATTTTGCAGATTTCGGATTCTGATTAAGATCTGGATTCGTGTTGATTTGGATTGCCTTTTAGGAATTTGATATGGGTCAACCTTTTTTTCATGTTCTGATTCTTCTAGATGGTTTGAGAGTTTGGGTAAATGAATGGGCAATTGCATACGATTTCTGTGTGCTCGTAGTCAACTTTGACAGTTTAAAGTGTTCTCTTTTTATTTGTGTTTCTTAAGTAGGAGTTCTATATAGAAGAGAACACGTGATTATTGTTTGAGGCTTTGAGCTTATTGTTCATTTTCATTTCTGCAGGTTTGCAAGCATCCTTTTTCATTCTCCCCAGTGTATGCTGACAATGCTCCGTCAAGGCTCCCTTTCCAGGAGTTTGTAGTTGGCATTGCTATGAAAGCTTGCCATGTTTTACAGTTCTTTCTGCGGTTAAGTTTTGTGCTTTCTGTCTGGCTTCTCACTATACCTTTCATTACATTTTGGATATGGCGATTGGCTTTCGTGCGAAGTTTTGGTGAAGCTCAGAGGTTGTTCTTAAGCCACATCTCCACCACAGTAATTCTCACCGATTGCTTGCATGGGTTCTTACTATCGGCAAGTATTGTCTTCATTTTCCTTGGAGCTACTTCATTAAGGGACTACTTCAGGCATTTACGAGAGCTTGGGGGACAAGAAGAGAGAGAAGATGATGGGGACAGAAATGGTGCTCGTGCTGCAAGAAGACCTGCTGGACAGGCTAATAGGAATCTTGCTGGAGAGGGGAATGGTGAAGATGCTGGGGATCAGGGTGCTGCTGCTGGTCAGATTGTTAGAAGGAATCCTGAAAATGTTCTGGCAAGGTTGGACATACAAGCAGCTCGTCTTGAGGCTCAGGTTGAACAGATGTTTGATGGGTTGGATGACGCTGATGGTGCAGAAGACGTTCCATTTGATGAGCTGGTTGGAATGCAAGGTCCAGTGTTTCATTTGGTTGAGAATGCATTTACTGTAAGTTGATGTTTCTACTCTTGGTGATGTGTATTTTAAATTCTATTTTCCTTCTTCTTCACTATTGGCCCTAATTAAATCTTCATGATGTGCATAATTTTGCAGGTTCTAGCAAGCAATATGATATTCCTTGGTGTTGTGATCTTCGTGCCCTTTACCTTAGGACGAGTTATATTGTATCATGTGTCATGGCTTTTTGCTGCTGCTAGAGGCCCTGCGGTGACTGCATCATTGCATCTTACGGATACCGGACTCTCATTGGAAAATATAACTCTGAAGAGTGCGCTGACTGCTGTCTCAAATTTGACTAACGAAGGCCAAGAAAATGGGCTACTTGGCCAGCTCACTGAGATGATGAAAGTCAACGGAAGTGAATTGAATGGAGCAAACAATACGCTATCGGTTGCTACTGATCTCCTGAAAGGTTCTGCTGTTGGGGCCTCAAAGCTATCTGATATTACAACTCTGGCTGTTGGATACATGTTTATAGTATTTCTGGTGTTCCTTTACCTGGGGATCATTGCACTGATTCGATATGCCAAGGGTGAGCCACTAACCGTTGGAAGATTTTATGGTATTGCATCTATAGTAGAAGCTGTACCATCCCTCCTTAGACAGTTCTTGGCAGCAATGAGGCATCTGATGACAATGATCAAAGTTGCCTTTCTTTTGGTCATCGAGCTTGGGGTCTTTCCTCTGATGTGTGGGTGGTGGCTAGATGTTTGCACCGTTAGGATGTTTGGTAAAACAATGTCCCACAGAGTACAGTTTTTTATCAATTTCTCCACTGGCAAGCTCACTTGTTCATTGGGTTGTTGGTATCATGTACATGTTGCAAATAAGCATCTTCGTCAGCCTTCTACGAGGGGTACTGTGTTTTCCCTTCTCATAATTTCATTCTAGAAATAGCTTTTTCACTGCTACTATCTAAATATTTCTTTCCACTTTGTGCCAATTGCAGGTTCTTCGCCCTGGAGTTCTGTATTTCCTTCGTGATCCAGCAGATCCTAATTACAATCCATTCCGAGATTTGATCGATGATCCAGTGCACAAGCATGCTCGTAGAGTACTGTTATCTGTTGCAGTGTATGGAAGTTTGATTGTCATGCTGGTATTTTTACCAGTCAAACTTGCGATCCGGATGGCTCCTTCAATCTTTCCACTGGACATATCGTAAGAAATATTGACTAACCTCTTGTTTTTGGAGATTTTGTGTTTGAGGTCTTTCCTAACTTGTGCCTCTATGCAGTGTATCCGACCCATTCACTGAGATTCCGGCCGACATGCTTCTGTTTCAAATATGCATTCCATTTATCATCGAGCATTTCAGACTTCGGACCACAATTAAGTCCCTTCTACGCTGCTGGTTCACTGGTGTTGGCTGGGCACTTGGTTTGACAGACTTCCTCTTGCCAAGACCAGAGGACAACATTGGTCAGGACAATGGAAATGGTGAACCAGGAAGGCAGAACAGAGCACAAGTATTGCAGGTGGGAGGACCTGACAGGGCCATGGCAGCGCTCCCAGTAGCTGATGACCCTAACAGAAGTCGCCTCCGTGCTGGGAATGTCAACACGGGTGAGGAATATGAAGATGATGAAGAACAATCTGATTCAGAGTAAGTTCTTACTTACGAAATAAGCAAAAATCTTTTTTGATAGTAAGATTTTTTGCATGCTTGAACTAATTAACAGGACTGTTCGCTTGGTATATAGAGTTGACGAAGTATGTCAAGATTTCCATTACGGCTTCCCATGATATGAACATATTTTTTTAGCAGGTACAACTTTGTCGTCAGGATAATCCTCCTTCTACTTGTTGCATGGGTGACTCTTCTTCTCTTCAATTCAGCATTGATAGTTGTACCAGTTTCGCTTGGACGTGCTCTATTCAGTGCCATCCCTATTCTTCCAATAACTCATGGCATCAAATGCAATGGTAATGTTTGTTAATTTTGATCGTCTGAGTCATACTTTCACACGGTTACTCATTATTAACAGAATCCCTTAAAAATATGTAGACCTGTATGCTTTCGTCATTGGTACATATGCCTTTTGGACTACCATATCTGGGGCCAGGTATGCTATTGAGCATGTGAAGTCAAAGAGGACTTCAGTCTTGCTTAACCAAATATGGAAATGGTGTGGGATTGTTTTCAAGAGCTCGGTGCTGTTAGCCATATGGGTAAGTGGTTTGTGCTGTTATATTTTCAATTTTTGAGATACTCCAAACTCTACTAATTCTGGACTCTGTGCTTTTAAATTGGTGATTAAACAGGTTTTTATCATTCCGGTGCTAATTGGACTTCTGTTTGAGCTTTTGGTTATTGTCCCAATGAGAGTCCCAGTTGATGAAAGCCCTGTCTTCCTCCTGTATCAAGACTGGGCTCTTGGGCTCATCTTTTTGAAGATCTGGACTAGACTGGTAAGTAATTTTCTCCAAAAACCAGCTACTTTTCCCGCATAAGAAGATATTTTGTCACTAAAAAGCAACGTCAATGGACAGGTAATGCTGGATCATATGCTTCCAATAGTGGATGATAGCTGGAGAGCAAAGTTTGAGAGGGTAAGAGAAGATGGCTTCTCGAGGCTTCAAGGGTTATGGGTACTTAGAGAGATTGTGTTCCCGATCGTGATGAAACTCCTAACGGCTTTATGCGTGCCTTATGTGTTGGCGAGAGGAGTGTTCCCAATGCTCGGATATCCGTTAGTAGTGAACTCAGCGGTCTACAGATACGCATGGATAGGTTGTCTCTCAGTGAGCCTCTTCTGCTTCTGTGCAAAAAGATGCCATGTCTGGTTCAGAAACCTTCACAACTCTATCCGTGATGACCGTTATCTCATTGGTCGGAGACTGCATAACTTTGGGGAAGCTGCTTTGGCAAATCAAAACCAAAACCAAAGTAGTGAGGATGCAGGAGATGGTGTCCTGATAGGACGTGAGGGAGATGTTGATAATGGACTTAGGCTCAGACGTGCAATCCAACAAGAAGCTTAGGTATTTTGTCAAACTCAGTTGGAAACTGTGCACTGAGGCGTTTAACAGTTGTGTACTTAAGCCGTTAAGAGATGGCTTTGAAAGATTTTATTTTATTAGTCGATGTGTAAATTATTATATCCGTTGATGATTCTTTTCTTTTTGTTTGTGTACTAAACTAAAAGATCTTTAGAATAATGCTTCGTTTGTCCATATGCCTTGTTTCTATTATAATGCTTCTGGAAAACCATCGCCAATTGCAAATTCTTCTCTCTTATATTCATTGATATTGTTTTGTTTTATTTTTATTTTCCAACGATATAAAAATAAGAGGAACACAGAAAAAACATAATTTATGAACATTAGTGATGAACTAAGGAAACCAAGATCAATTTCGTCAATTACCGGTTTACAAGTCCCGGTCTAGTCCTACCATATAATCAATTTAGTCGGATAACAATAAACCGCGATAGACCGACGCTCTAGCTCGGCGTTGTGAATTGGCGGGAGCTTATAGTGTGACCTTTCTCCTCAGTATCACCGTGGGTAGGCGTAATCAGAGTCACCGAGTTGACTCGCTTGACCGAGTTGAAGCGCACTACGTTGTTCCTAGTTCTCCATGGAGATTTCCTCCGCCGAATCGTTGTCCATCTCTTTCGCGACCGCCTCTGAGGTCGTCTCGGAGCCTTCGGTATCTTCTTCGTCATCCTCCTCGCGCCTGTCTGCTTCGTCGCCGAATCAGGCCTCTTCCACCGCTTTCTCCACCATGGATCACGCATTTGCGACGGCGGCAGTCGAAGATGAGGAGGACGTGTGCAGGATTTGCAGAATTCCTGGGGATACGGACAATCCGCTTCGGTACCCGTGCACCTGCCGCGGGAGCATCAAATTTGTTCACCAGGATTGCCTCCTTCAGTGGCTTAATCACAGAAAAGCTCGTCACTGCGAGGTTTTGTTTCTCCCTTATAGAAGATTTGCTTTATTTGTTTTTTTTTATGGTTTTAGGTAACCTTCTCAGTTTGTCTCTCTACGATTTGGTCATAGGTAGTGAGCTTCAATAAGACTATATTGCACAGGTTGAAGTGTTCTTTCTATGAATGTTTCTTATAGGTAGTAGTTTTACCTAGAATGGAACTCATCCTTATTATTTGAGTTCATGAATATTATTTGAGTTCATTAGAGTGATTGAAGCTTATTGCTCACTATATCTCTGCAGGTTTGCAAACATCCTTTTTCATTCTCCCCAGTGTATGCTGAAAATGCTCCAACAAGGCTCCCTTTCCAGGAGTTTGTAGTTGCCATTGCCACGAAATGTTTTCGCGTTTTACACTTCTTTCTGCAGTTGAGCTACGTGATTGCAACCCGGTTTATCATTATTCCTTACATTACATTTTGGATATGGCGACTGGCTTTTGTGCGGAGTTTTGGTGAAGCTCAGCAGTTGTTCTTAAGTCACATCTCCACCACAGTAATTCTCACTGATTGTTTGCATGGGTTCTTACTGTCGGCAACAATTTACTTCTTTTACTTTGGAGTAATTTTACTAAGGGTGATCTTTAGGCGTTTGCGAGAGCTAAGGGGGCAAGAAGAAAGAGAGGATGAATGGGACAGAGATGGTGCTCGTGCTGCCAGAAGGCCTCCTGCTGGACAGGCTAATAGGAATCTTGCTGGAGAGGAGAATGGCGAAGATGCTGGGGATCAGGGTGCTGCGTTTGGTCAGATTGTCAATAGGAACCCTGAAAATGTTCTGGAAAGGTTGGGCATACAAGCAGTTCGTATCGAGGCTCAGGTTGAACAGAGTTTTGATGGTTTGGACGACGCTGATGGTGCAGAAGAAGCTGTATCATCCCTCCTTAAACAGTTCTCGGCAGCAATGAGGCATCTGATGACTATGCTCAAAGCTACCTGTTTTTTTGTCTACTTCTTAGGGGTCTTCCCTCTGATGTGTGGGTGGTCGCTAGATGTTTGCACGGTTAGGATGTTTGGTAAAACAATGTCTCACAGAGTACAGGTTTTATCAACTTCTCCATTGGTAAGCTCACTTCTTCATTGGGTTGTTGGATTCATGTACCTCATGTTTACAATGATCTTCGAAAGCCTTCTACGAGAGGTACTGTGTTTTCCTTGATCATAGTTTCATTATGGAAACAGGTTTTTTCCCTGTACTACCTAATATTTTTTCACTTCTGTGCCAATTGCAGGTTCTTCGACCTGGAGTTTTGTATTTCCTTGATTACCTTGAAGATCCTAATGTCGATCCGTTCCAAGATATGATTGATGATCCAGTACACAAGCAAGCTCGGAAGGTTCTGTTAGAAACTGCAGTGTATGGAAGTTTGATTGTCATGCTGGTATTTTTACCAGTCAAACTTGCGATCCGGATGGCTCCTTCAATCTTTCCACTCGACATATCGTAAGAAATATTGACTAACCTCTTGTTTTTGGAGATTTTTTGTTTGAGGTCTTTCCTAACTTGTGCATCTATGCAGTGTATCCGACCCATTCACTGAGATTCCAGCCGACATGCTTCTGTTACAAATATGCATACCATTTGTTATCAAGCATTTCAGATTCCAGACCTCAATTAAGTCCCTTCTACGTTACTGGTTCACTGGTGTTGGTTGGGCGCTTGGTTTGACAGATTTCCTCTTGCCAAGACCAGAGGACAACAATGGTCAGGACAATGGAAACGGTGAACCAGGAAGGCAGAACAGAGTACAAGTATTGCAGGTCGGTGGACCAGATAGGCCCATGGCTGTTCTTCCAGCAGCTGATGACCCTAACAAAAGTCGCCTATGTGCTGGGAATGTCAACACGGGTGAGGAATATGAAGATGATGAAGAACAATCTGATTCAGAGTAAGTTATTACTTAAGAAATAAGATAATAACTTGTTTTGATGCTTTTAATATTTGCATGCTTGTAGTAATTAAAAGGAGTGTTCGCTTGGTATATAGTTGACTAGGTACATAAAAGTTTTCATTAGGTCTTCCCCGGAAATGAATGTAATTTTTTAGCAGGCACAACTTTGTGGTCCGGATAATCCTCCTTCTACTTGTTGCATGGGTGACTCTTCTTCTCTTCAATTCAGCATTGATAGTTGTACCAGTTTCGGTTGGACGTACTCTATTTAGTGTCATCCCAATTCTCCCAACAACTCATGGCATCAAATGCAATGGTAATGTCTATAATTTTTTATCTTCTGAGTCATTCTCTCTAACGGTTACACATTATAAACATTACTGACAGAATTTCCTAAATCTGTAGACCTGTATGCTTTTGTCATTGGCACATATGCCTTTTGGACTACCATATCTGGGGCCACGTACGCTATTGAGCATGTCAAGTCGAAGAGGACTTCAGTCTTGCTTAACCAAATATGGAAATGGTGTGAGATTGTTTCCAAGAGCTCGGTGCTGTTAGCCATATGGGTAAGTGGTTTTTACTGTTACATTTTCTATTTTTGAGATACTCCAAACTCTACTAATTCTGGATTCTGTGCTTTTAAAATGGTGATTAAACAGGTTTTTATCATTCCGGTGCTAATAGGACTTCTGTTTGAGCTTTTGGTTATTGTCCCAATGAGAGTCCCAGTTGATGAAAGCCCTGTCTTCCTCCTGTACCAAGACTGGGCTCTTGGGCTCATCTTTTTGAAGATCTGGACTAGACTGGTAAGTAATTTTCTTCAAATCAGCAATTTTTGCTGCATAAGAAGATATTTTGTCACTAAAAAACAACGTCATTGGGCAGGTAATGCTGGACCATATGCTTCCAATAGTGGATGATAGCTGGAGAGCAAAGTTTGAGAGGGTAAGAGAAGATGGCTTCACAAGGCTTCAAGGGTTATGGGTACTTAGAGAGATTGTGTTCCCAATTGTGATGAAACTCCTAACAGCTTTATGCGTGCCTTATGTCCTGGCGAGAGGCGTGTTTCCAATGCTCGGATATCCGCTAATAGTGAACTCGGCGGTCTACAGATTCGCATGGATAGGTTGTCTCTCGGTGATCCTCTTCTGCTTCTGGTTCAGAAACCTTCACAACTCCATCCGTGATGACCGTTATCTCATTGGTCGGAGACTCCATAACTTTGGGGAATCTGCTTTGGCTAATCAAAACCAAAAGTGAGGATGCAGGAGGTGGTGTCTTGATAGGACGTGAGGGAGATGGTTATAATTGACTTAGGCTCAGACGTGCAATCCAACAAGAAGTTTTTTTTTTGGTGAACAATCCAACAAGAAGTTTAGACAGAGAAAATAGTAATTGTCAAACTTAATCGGAAACTGTTCACTGAGAGTCGTTTTAACTTAGGCTTGGAAAGATTTATTAGTCTGTGTGTATCCGCGTTGATCCTCTTCTTTTCTTTTTTTTTTCCTTATATTCAAAATTTCAAACGATCTTTAGAAATGAGAAAATGCCTTGTGTGTTTCTTTCGTAATGCTTTTGGAAAAGATTGCGTATTGCAAAATGTCACCCTCATTTTTATGTGCTTTCGTGTTACAATTCTACTGGAAGACCAATCGTGTATTAATTTGAATTGTTTTGACAAGTCAAATCCTAACATATTGGTTAGTTACATAATTAAGATACTTTTTTTTTTTTTGTCGGCTAATTAAGATACTTTGTGCATTATGAAATCGTGCGGTATGTTGCCAATGAATTTAGAGTATATATATTAGCAATTTACTTTAGGAAGTTTTCAAGATCCGTTGAATGAGAATATTGCTAACAAGAATTAAGAAATGTTAAGATAAATCAAAGAAAAAAAAAAAAAAAATCATTTAACCTTGTACCAAAAAAAAACAATCAAAGAAAAAATCATCACTGTATAAAATTTTAACTAATTTGGTTACTAAATAAGATTTTAATTAGCTAAATATTCGAAGGTGCTATACACGCGCGCATCTGTTTGACTTTTCCGAAAGTGACGAGAACGAAGACGACCTTATCACCAACCAACTCTAAAATCAATCTTTCGATTTACTTCAGACTCAATCCAACGGCTGAGATCTTCCCTCACATCAACACTCCTCCTAGGGTTCTCTTCTAGGGAAATTAAAAAAAAATGTTAATATAAAAGCAGAATATAGAAAAATCCGCAATGCTTCTCTTTCATCTTTCGTAATTGTCCTTGTTTCGCCTAGAATCTCTCGCCCCCAAATATCTCACTCGCCGTCGCAGGCTTCGCCGCCGGCAATTTCTTACCCTATTTCATCTTCCCTCTCCTCTGATATACCCAAAAAAAAACCAAAAAAGCCGCTACTAAAAAAAACGAAAAAACTAAAACTTTCGCTTAGGTTTTGTTGATTTTGTCTTCCGATTCGATTTCTTGTCTTCTTTCAATTCTAGGGTTTTCGATTTGGTTTCAGTTTAATAACGAGAGGGGAGGGAAGAGTAACTAAAACCCCAAAAAAAGTAAAAAAAGTTTCGAAAATCCAAAAAAAAGAGAGAATGGCGCAGGTTCAACTTCAGGGTCAGACTCCGAATGGTTCGACCGTGGCGGTCACTTCTGCTCCGGTGACGTCAGGTGGAGCAACGGCGGCCGGGTTTGGTACCACGTCGCTTTATGTGGGAGATCTCGATGTCAATGTGACGGACTCGCAGCTTTTCGATGCGTTTAGCCAAATGGGTCCAGTGGTCTCCGTTCGTGTCTGTAGAGATTTGGCCACTCGCCGATCCCTTGGCTATGGATACGTTAACTTTACCAATCCCCAAGACGGTTAGTCTCCTCAATTTATTTGGACTTCTTCTTTCAATCAAGAAATTTCCAATTTTTAGGGTTTGCTCGATAGTACTCGTACTGGATTTGAATGGGGTGTGTTTTAAATGTTGATACTTTATGGGGTTTGTATGTATGCAATGTGGTTGATGCTGTTGGAAAACTTATCCCCTGCTTAATCAATCTTTCTCATGCGTACTTCTTACCTTCTAATGGTACTTTATCTCGTGTCTTTGTTGCAGCTGCAAGAGCGATCCAAGAACTGAACTACATACCTCTTTATGGAAAACCTATTAGGGTTATGTATTCTCATCGTGATCCTAGTGTTCGTCCGAAGTGGCGCTGGAAACATTTTTATCAAGGTACTCTTGTCTGTATCCTTCTGACATTTGAGTTGCTGTAAGACAAGATGATTGTTAGGATAAAAATTGAATCTTGTATTATCCCATTGAAAAGTGTGGCAAAAGTAGTTGATTTCTTTAGTTGTGTACGTTTTTTTGGGGTGTTCTTTCTCTCTTTCTGATGCTAAATCTGGCTATAAATATGCAGAATTTGGACGAGTCCATCGACCACAAAGCACTGCATGATACTTTTTCAGTGTTTGGAAACATTGTGTCGTGCAAGGTAGCTGTGGACTCTTCAGGCCAATCAAAAGGCTATGGGTTTGTGCAATACGCCAATGAAGAATCTGCCCAGAAAGCTATAGAGAAACTGAACGGCATGTTGCTCAATGACAAGCAAGTGTATGTGGGTCCTTTCCTGAGGAGACAGGAAAGAGACTCCACTGCTAACAAAACGAAATTCACCAATGTGTACGTGAAGAATCTCGCGGAAAGTACTACCGATGATGACTTGAAGAATGCTTTTGGCGAGTATGGAAAGATAACAAGTGCTGTGGTGATGAAAGATGGAGATGGGAAGTCTAAGGGCTTTGGGTTTGTTAATTTTGAAAATGCTGATGATGCTGCTAGGGCTGTGGAGTCTCTCAATGGGCACAAATTTGATGATAAGGAGTGGTATGTTGGTAGAGCCCAGAAGAAGTCGGAGAGGGAAACAGAATTAAGGGTCCGTTATGAACAGAATTTGAAGGAAGCTGCAGACAAGTTTCAAAGTTCAAACTTGTATGTGAAGAATTTGGATCCTAGCATTTCAGATGAGAAGCTTAAAGAGATCTTCTCTCCTTTTGGTACCGTTACATCTTGCAAGGTCCAATATCCCTCTCTCTTTTTATCTGTAGTGAGTTGACTGTCTATGCTCATTATTTAAGAAGCTCTTTCATTAATTTGACAGGTGATGCGGGATCCTAATGGAACAAGCAAAGGCTCAGGTTTTGTTGCTTTCTCAACTCCCGAAGAAGCAACTGAAGCTGTAAGTCACTTGTATTGTCTTTTGATTGTATGTGTAAGGAAAGGCACTTTGATTGTTAGTAACAGTGGAATACTGTACAGATGTCACAGTTGAGCGGTAAAATGATCGAAAGCAAGCCACTCTATGTGGCTATTGCACAGCGGAAGGAAGACAGAAGGGTCAGACTACAGGTTTGCTTCTCTTGGAATCACCTCTTCTTGTGATATTCTTACTACTCCTACTTTTTCTGTTGGAGCGTCAACTCTAAACAATTGGACCCATCATATCCAAGTCTTAAAATGTTTTCCACTGCGTATAATTCTCAATGCTGATGCATCTTTATAATCCAGGCCCTACTCATGTCGTTTGGAAATTATATGGTATTTTGAAGATGTAGATATGTCGTTTTAGGCTGTGAGCAAGAACATTTGTAAACAAATTGTGATGAGATTATAAAATTGACTTCAATTCGTAACAATTTCCATTGTACAGTACAACAATGTATAAAGCAAAAACAACAAATGTTCTAGTATTTGTATGACATAAAAATCTCATTTTTTATCTCCTGCTGCTAACTGCTGAGTGTTTGCATTGATGTGAATAGGCTCAGTTTTCCCAAGTGAGGCCAGTTGCAATGCAGCCGTCTGTTGGTCCCCGCATGCCAGTGTATCCCCCGGGTGGTCCTGGTATTGGACAACAAATGTTCTATGGTCAGGGTCCTCCTACCATGATTCCTCCCCAGGTAATCATCATGTTTGCTCTACTTTAAGTAGCCGTATGCGATTTTGCACAAATGAGCCCAGATGCTTCCCAATTCTATTTTGAAACTGTTGGGATAATGTTAACCTAATATTAACCTGTACTTGTGCAATGCTACAGCCTGGTTTTGGGTACCAACAGCAGCTTGTTCCTGGAATGAGACCTGGTGGGGGCCTGGACCCAATTTCTTCATGCCTATGGTTCAGCAACAGCAGCAGCGTCCTGGGGGAGGAAGACGTCCTGGGGGAATCCAACACCCCCAGCAGCAAAATCCCATGATGCAGCAACAGGTTCTTCTCTTTTCCTTATTTAGTTGCAATAAAAGCTGCTTTGCTTGCTCCTCTCTCTCTAAATAGTTGATCATATGATTTTTCTGTTTGGCTGGTGGTTAGATGCATCCAAGGGGTCGGATGTTCCGGTATCCCCAAGGACGTGGTGGTGGTGGTGGTGAAGTGCCTCCATATGATATGGGCAACAACATGCCATTGCCTATTGGAGCTTTGGCTTCACATCTGGCTAATGCTTCTCCAGAGCAACAGAGGACGGTGAGAGAATCTCTAAAAGACCAAATAGAGAGACTGGTTTTGTTTGGATTATTATAATGTTTAATGTTGACCCTTTGGTGAGTGTATAGATGCTGGGTGAGAGTCTGTACCCGTTGGTGGAGCAGCTTGAGGCAGAGTCTGCAGCCAAAGTGACTGGGATGCTTTTGGAGATGGACCAGACTGAAGTGCTTCATCTGTTGGAGTCACCAGAAGCTCTCAAGGCTAAAGTTGCAGAGGCTATGGATGTTCTCAGGAGCGTCGCTGCTGGTGGTGCAGCCGAGCAGCTTGCTTCCTTGAACCTCTCTTAACTTGTTTTTTTACCATTTGATCTTTGGCTTTTGTCTCTCTCCCATACAATTGGAGTTGTTTCTTTCTCTATTTGTTTTCTCCCTGGGAATTTGGATTCCTCCACATAACTGCTTTTGTGTTATTTTAAACCTTCGCTTTTGAAACCACAAAGGAAAAACCTATCTGCTTTGTTCTTCTGATTTAGTTGCATGTTCTTGCTTATTCGATCTAGTGTCCACAGAAGATAAACTTGATATCGATAAGGTCAAAGCTGTTGATCCCCCTCTTTGGACTGTGATTGTTGCTTCTAGTCTTTTTCTTGCCAGTTTTGAAGCTCTTAAGTTATGGTGAAAGGTGGATTAAATCGTTGTGGTAAAAATGCATGAATGGTCTCATTATCATCTTAGAGTGTGATGAGATAATACATTTTTAACTTTTTTAATCCACTTGCTTCTTGGTTGATTGGCACTTGGCAGTTATTGATTTTGCTTTTGGAATACTTTTTCTGCATCTATTAGAGAATGAGAAACTAACTACTTACAAAAAAAAAAAAAAAAAAAAGTCTTTTATCTACGCTAAGTATTCAGGATATTCGGATTTTTCATACATGAATTTTGTTTTCCAGCGCGCCATGAACTATCGTCTACTTGTTTTTTGTGTGTATTTGACAACTAGATGACATGCAGCGACACAGCTTTTAAGTCTAATGACATTTGTGAACTAATTCTGAAGTATTTAAAATGTGACCGACTATTATGAAAATCTCTAGATATTTAACTCATGTCAACATTCAACAATCACGACATAAAAATCTAATAACACTTGAATCCAAAAGAGGGTTCAAATTAGGGCTTCTTGTTAAATCGAAATTGGACTTTTAAAAACTTTTGACAAAAAAAGAGTCGAAAATATCGTTTCGAAATTGACGACCCAAAGGTCCCAAAGGAATAGTAAAAATGCCGACCAATCAACCATATACCAAAATTGATATGTGGCAATGTCCCCACCAGTACCACCACCACCTATCATATCACAAGTTCTCTCTACTTTTTCTCCGAATTTTACCCACCCAATCAAAACGCTTCTCCTTCTTCTTCTTCTTCACTTCTCTCTCCTTCAACAAAATTTTCTACCTTTGTATCTTCTCTCAGATTTCATAAAAAAAGATTAAATTTTTCATTGGAATTCGTGAGTAACAGAGGATAAGCGATTATGGGTTCCATCTCTTTATCCAATTCTCTGCCCATAACTCGACTTCCACTACTTACATCACTCAATCATCAAAGCTTTCTTCCGATTTCTTCTTCATCTTTCTCTCTTTTTCCTCTCTCTAATCGTCGTCGCTGCTCCACTTTTTCACCATCAATCGCCGTATCTGCCTTCTTCGCAGCTCCTGCCAGCGTTAATAATAACTCTGTTCCGGTGAGTCAAGTTGCGATAAACCCTTTTGACCCCTGTAACCCTTTTGGCTTATGGTTTGAGATTTGTTTTGACTCTTTTGGGTGTTTCAGGCAAAAAATGGAGGTTACACAGTTGGGGATTTCATGACACCGAGACAGAATTTGCACGTTGTTAAGCCTTCAACGTCGGTCGATGATGGTAATTTATGCAGAAAATGGGAACAAATTTTCCATTACTTTAACTATCAATCCTTGTAGTAGTCTCTAAATTTGTCTCGTTTTGGTTATCTTGCAGCATTGGAACTTCTGGTTGAGAAGAAAGTCACGGGATTGCCTGTAATTGATGATGATTGGAATCTGGTAAAAATCATCTCTTTTTTCATTGTGTTCCTCTGTTTAGATTCTTGAACAACAAGCTCGTGATTAATCATAGTCGTACAAAGCTAGCGTCGTCGGTTTAGTTACTAATTTATTGGATTCAGAAGTTAACAAGATATGCTTTATCTATCTGAGATCTTTTACTTACCCTGTTGTTACTTCTCCTGCAGGTTGGTGTTGTTTCTGATTACGATTTGCTTGCACTGGACTCCATCTCTGGTAAAATATACCCTAAGTTTGTAAAATCTTCTGTTTGTTTTCTTTCCGCAAGAAGAGAAACCTCTTGTGTGATGATCACAAAAGCATACGGTTTCAGTTTCACTATAGATAATCCTAGGAATACTCTTATTGTTTAGGAACAGAGTTAAAGAGTTAAGTCATAATCTATTTCTAGGATTTCACTTCTGGACTTGTGGATGATCTTATTTTTGTTTGCACATAGTTTTCATGTTTAGTTTTGTTGTCAAGTACGTTTTATGGTTTTGTATGGCGCAGTCTGGAGAAAACAACTTAACCTCTTGTCTTTTATATTATAGGCCGCAGTCAAAATGATACAAACTTATTCCCTGATGTCGACAGTACCTGGAAAGTATGGTTCTCCTTATCCGTATATATACCCATTGCTTTATTTGAGGACTAGTGTTTGTGTCATGTGCATGAAATTCCTGGGAATGAGGTTTACTTATATGATATTCGAATTTTCTTTTGGCCAGACGTTTAATGAACTCCAGAAACTGATCAGTAAGACATATGGAAAAGTTGTTGGAGACTTGATGACACCATCTCCTCTCGTTGTCCGTGATTCTACCAATTTAGAAGATGCAGCCAGGTATCTTCCTCTTTATGTTTTCCTTTTGCAAATTAGATGGTAGAAGCTTAGGAGGAATGAGTTCTATCCAATTTTTCTAGTGACATTACAAGCAACGTTTCTTACAAGAACTGTAACCATTTGGTCTCCAGGTTGCTTCTGGAAACAAAATTCCGAAGATTACCAGTCGTGGATGCTGATGGAAAACTGGTGAGAATCTCAATTCTTCTTCTTTCTGCTGTTTTATTTTGGTCTGAGCTTTTCAGTTTCTAAACACATCGTCTTTTTTTTCCGGGCAACAAGATTGGGATCCTTACAAGGGGAAACGTTGTAAGGGCTGCGCTGCAGATCAAACGGGAAACCGAGAACTCTACATAGCTAGGAAGCAGCAGTGATGGAGCAGATCCCTTGAATCTGCCATAGTTAATAGCGAAATCTATTTATTCCATTGATATATAAGTATATATATGCACTCATTCTCTGTTAATTTTCGGCTTTCATTAGCAATTTTTTTTACTTTAGGAGTAACATTTCTCAGACTCAGAACTGAAGACAAATGGTATATTTTATATTTTATTGTAGCACAAGTCTACTCTTATCACCAAAGCAAAGGCCAAGCAGAATCGAACTACTCTTCATTCTCTCACTGAGCTCTTAATGAAGCTATTCAAAACAACAAACGAAGACCCTGTTTTCTCCACCGCGGCTGTGGCCATCACAACCTCTTCTCTGCCCTCGTCTCTGCTAATTATGAACTAAACTCTTCTATGAAGCTGTTTATATCGTTGAAAGAAGACCCTCCTTCTTCCACGGCGGCTTTAGCCATCTCTGCCAGCTTCTTTGCCCGCTCCCGCCTCTCATCCGCCTCTTCCCCAACCAACACCTCCCTCACGGCTTTATCCACTTTCTCTCTGCTAATGAAATCTCCCGTAGTCCTTACATGCTTTTTCGCTCCCACGCTCACTCCTGTTCTGAGCACTTGCGTAACCAATTTCTCGTTGTAGAATTGCTCCGCTCCAACCGGCCATGTCACCATCGGTAGCCCTGCAACCACTCCTTCAAGAAGCGAGTTCCAGCCGCAATGGGTCACGAACCCACCGGTTGCTTGATGGTCAAGTATCAGCACCTGTGGAGCCCATCCTCTTATTATCATCCCTTTCCCTTTCACCCTCTCTTCAAACCCTTCTGGTAACCATTCTTCTTTGTCATCTATTCATACCAAATTTTGTTACAAAGTAAGAAACAGAGCAATCCAAAAATCCAATTATATAAGCTGTAATTGTTTGAAACGTTAATTTCTATACCTGTGTTTTTCCTAACAACCCAAATGAAATTTGCTCCAGAAGTTTCTAATCCTGCAGCGATCTCGAATAGTTGCTCGTTCTTGAAGCAAGCCACGCTCCCAAAGGAAATGTAAATGACTGAATCTGGTTTCTTGGAGTCAAGCCATTTGAGGCATTCAACTTCATCAATGCTTGCTTTCTTTCCTCTCTCAGCCTTCTCCTCAAACCCTCTGTTGTAAACCGAGAGCGGACCGATATGCCATGCTCTCTTCACTACAACACTCTTGTAAAAATTGGCGTAATCAGGTTCAAGCTCGTAAAAGCTGTTGACAATAACACCAGAACTCTTCACATCAGATTCTTTGACCTCAATCATAAACTTCCCCATCTCGCTTTCTTCGTCACGGTCTGCGATCTGTTCTTTTGTTATCACTATGTTCCCAGGGAGATCAGGGATCACAAATGGCTCACAACTCGAAGCTACTGTGTTTTGTGGGTTATGCACTCTGATGCAATATTCAGAGCATAAAGAGAAGTAGCCAGTGCCGTGGAACACAAATCTTGGCACATGGAACTTTTCAGCAGCTTCAGTAGCCCAGGGGAAGAACATGTCGGCGATAAGACAGTCTGGTCTCGTTGTCTCAAGGAGCTTCTCAAGCTGGTCTTTGAAAAACCTTGTCGACAGAAAGAATTTCAAGGTGATATAGTGTCTATCATCATTGTTGTTTGAGGTGAAGAAATCGACGTTTTCGCATCCTTCTGGTAACCCTAGCTCCACGCAAGGGAAATCGAAGATCTGGATGTCGATTTCAAGACTCGGATTCAGGTTCTTGAATGTGTCGATTGGTTTTTGGAGGATCTTAGAGTTGAGAGGTGTGGTGAGGATTGTAGATTTGGCTCCTCTGCTAGAGAAAAGCTTAGCCATGTCTAAAGTTGGTATCAGGTGGCCATAAGCCATGAAAGGGAAAAACATAACATGGAGCTTACGATGAGGATGATCACTACTCATGTTTGACTTTGGTCGAAAAGAAAATTTGAAAAGTAATAAAAAGAAATGAGAGATTTTGAAGCTCCTATCACTTGATCCGGTACGTGTTTGCATACGTCGCTTCTAGTTTCTTTCGAACCAAAATTTTGTAACTTTTTTTTTTTTTTGTTAAATCAAAATTTTTGTTACATGTAAATCATTTTAGAGATCCATCATATGGAATTATATATTTCTCTAATGCATTGGGTCTGTATATTAGAGGAAAGTGAGACAATAACATGTGGGTTAGTGCCTTAGTGGTCCACCAGTTAGAAAAATGCAAATTTTGCCATTCGCCTTATGGAATATTTGGATACCAAAGATGAATATATTACTATTATCCATACAATGATACAAATAGCTTCTGACTACAATGAAAAAAAAAAAAATACTATTGTTGTTGGAATATAGAAATAAGATAAATTATCAGAAAAAAAAAAAGGAAAAGAATCTAAAACGTTAGAACTTGGAACATACAATTCTGCTAAATCGAGAATAAAGAACTGACCTCGATAAGAATAAAACTGATGTTATATTATGGAGTCACCCAAAGAGAGATACATATGTGACTTTTAGTCTTTAAGAAATAGTTTGTATGCTAATCAGGTAAAGTATTGAAACTAAAATTCTTTTAACTATCTTAAAGAACCTAGCTATAATCCTCATCCTTTACCAATACTGCATACAAAGAGGTCATTTTAAATTTGAATGAACAAATCCAAATTTTATGCTAGTTTTTTTTTATCACATAACAAAAACATATGAAAACACTTTGACAGCGAAGCACGTGACATTGAATCAACAGCTGATAGAGAACAACGAAGTAATTGTTCAAGTAACTTAAACCAATACACTAACAAATTCATTGTTAGCATTTGAAAATATTAAATCTGTAACCATTGGTTAATTTTCTCCTAACAAAACAGAGGATTATGCTGAAGATAATAGTTGGAGAGATGTATATGGTAAGGTACTAAGGTAGCTTCCATTTTTGTTGACAAATAGTGAATTAACTCATATCTTTTATATTTTACATTAGGTGTCATATTACTTCTGCTATAGAATTCCTAAACAGAATCTATATGAAGATTATGAACTAAACTCTTCCATGAATCTGTTTAGATCGTTGAAGGAAGACCCTCCGTCTTCCACGGCAGCTTTAGCCATGGCGGCCAGCTTCTTTGCCCGTCTCCGCCTCTCCTCCGCTACTTCCCCAGCCAAAACCTCCCTCACCGCTTTATCCACTTTTTCTCTGCTAATGAAATCTCCCATCATAACCTTCACATGCCTTTTCGCTCCCACGCTCACTCCTGTATTAAGCACTTGTGTAACCAATTTCTCATTGTAGAATTGCTCCGCTCCAACCGGCCATGTCACCATCGGTAGCCCTGCAGCCACTCCTTCAAGAAGCGAGTTCCAGCCGCAATGGGTCACGAACCCACCGGTTGCCTGGTGGTCAAGTATCAGAACTTGAGGAGCCCATCCTCTTATTATCATCCCTTTCCCTTTCACCCTCTCTTCGAACCCTTTTGGTAACCATTCTTCTTTATCATCTGTTCACACCAAATTTTGTATCAGATTGAAAACAAAGCAAACCCAAAATACAGTTATACTATATAGGCTTCAAACGTCAATGTCAACAATACCTGCTGCTTTCCTAACAACCCAGATGAAACTTGTGCCGGAAGCTTCTAACCCTGCAGCGATCTCGAATAACTGCTCATTGTTGAAGAAAGCCACGCTCCCAAAGGAAACATAAATGACTGAATCTGGTATCTTGGATTCGAGCCATTTGAGGCATTCAGCCTCATCAATGTTCGCTTTCTTTCCTCTCTCAGCCTTCTCCTCAAATCCTCTGTTGTAAACCGAGAGAGGACCGATATGCCACGCTCTCTTTTGTACAAAACTTTTGTAAAAATCGGCGTAATCATGTTCTAGCTCGTAGAAACTATTCACAACAACTCCTGAGCTGTTCACTTCTGATTCCCTAACTTGAGTCATAAACTTTCCCATGTCAGATTCTCCATCGCCATCTATGATCTGTTCTTCAGTTATCACTATGTTCCCAGGGAGCTCGGGAATCACAAATGGCTCACAGCTTGAAGCCACTCTCTTCTGTGGTTTATGCACTCCGATGCAATAACCAGCGCATAAAGAGAAGTAGCCAGTGCCGTGGAACACAAGTCTTGGCACATTGAACTTCCCAGCAGCTTCAGTAGCCCAGGGGAAGAACATGTCGGCGATAAGACAGTCTGGTCTCGTTGTCTCCAGGAGTTTCTCAAGCTGGCCTTTGAAAAACCTTGTCGAAAAAAAGAATTTCACGATCATCTCGTTTCTGTCATCATTGTTGTTTGAAGTGAAGAAATCTACGTTTTCGCATCCTTCTGGTAACCCGAGCTGTAAGCAAGGGAAATCGAAGATCTGGATGTCGATTTCGAGACCCGGATTCAGGTTCTTGAATGTGTCGATGGGTTTTTGGAGGATCTTGGAGTTGAGAGGTGTGGTGAGGATTGTGGATTTGGCTCCTCTGCTAGAGAAAAGCTTAGCCATGTCTAAAGTTGGTATCATGTGGCCATAAGCCATGAAAGGGAAGAACATAACATGGAGCTTTCGATGATGATGATCACTACCCATGATTGACTGGTTGAAAAGAAAATGAGATGTTTTGAGAAATTTGAGAAAAATAATTAAGAGAGATGAAAGTTCTGAAGTTCGTAGAAAATATTGTTTTTCCTCGTCGTGATTTAATGGTTGTAAGAGTGGAGTATATAAATATCTATATATAAATCACGAAAATTTGGGTATGATAATAGATGGGTAGCGGATACTGACGTCTTTGCATACGTCTCTAGTTTTGGTTTCTTTGGTACTTCCTATCTTTTTAACGTGTCAGAGTGGTATCAGTTGCAAGGTCTTTTGGAACCAAAACCTTGTAACTTGTAAACTAATTTCGAGATCAACAAAATTATGATAATTTTTTTTATAAAAAGAAAATGAGAGAAGAGAAAAAACATAAATATACAATCAAATTAATCCAAAAAAAAGTGTGATCAATAGATCCATTTTTAAAAAAATCACCGGATTAATATTAATGTATTAACAATAACAATTATTTTGTTTTCATGACTTTTTTAATCATGATAACACATACCGATAACATCAATACAAAGGAATGGGTAACTTGACTTGGTCAATGCATTGGGTTTACTTGTCTTGGTCAATTTGGGTATTTGCATTAGAGAAAAGTGAGGTTATATGGTCCACCAGTTTATCAGGACTTAGAAGATCGTATATAGCCATTCGCCTTATGGCCTTTTAAAAAGATGAAATTTTAGCCCTATATCGATGTGACTGATCGAAAGAACAATCCAAAAAAAACTCTTAGAATTTCAAGAATCCAATATAAAAACCCTGCAGACTCCAATGAAAAACAACAAATTATTATTGTTGTAACACATAAATAAGACAAGTTGTTAGAAGAAAAACTGAAGTCGATAAGCATAAAAGTGATGTTATATCATGGAGTCAGTCACCCAACAGATATGTTTCTTCTAGCGATAGTTTGACGATGCTAAATAAAATGTCTTGTAATTAAAATTTCTCTTAAATTATTTTAATTTTTAGAAAGAAGTAAAGGTTAGGTATTGATGTTGGTGTGTACCAAATCTTAGTGGACTCTGTGTGGTTTTTGTTCTTTGTTTTAACAGAACGAACAAAACTAAACGGAACTATTGTTGGGTTTGTGTCCTGATGGCTCAAAAACCTAACTTCACATTCATTTACCAATACTACAAACTAAAAGGTCATTCATTGTAAATTTGAATGAACAAATACAATATTTCACTAATTTATTTTTTGTAACTCAAACCAACAGAATTACAAACACATTATTCCATAACTTGCAATACATTCAACTTCTTTATACCTTCTCTTTTTGCAATTTAACCAACATAAGCTCTTCCATCAACCTATCTAACTCTAGATCTGAAGATCCTCCTTCTTTCACCGCATTTTTCGCCATTTCCGCTAAATCCTTGGCCCTTTTCCTCTTCTCTTCTCCAACCATCACTTCCCTCACCGCTCTCTCCACTTTCTCTCTGCTTATGAAGTCTCCAACGACTTGCATTATCTTCTTCACTCCCACACTCACTCCTGTTTTCAACACTTGTGTCACCAATTTCTCATTGTAGAACTGCTCGGCTCCCACGGGCCACGTCACCATTGGCAGGCCCGATGCCACGCCTTCTAGAAGCGAGTTCCATCCGCAATGCGTCAAAAATCCGCCAATTGCTTGATGTTCTAGTATCAGCACTTGTGGCGCCCAGCCACGGATTATCAATCCTTTTCCCTTCGTCTTCTCTTCAAACCCCTCTGGTAACCAATCTTCCTTCTCAACTATTAAAATGTAATGCAAACGCAAACGTTAGAGTTTGAAACAACAGAATCCAAATTACACCATTGGTTACCTCTAAAACAAAAACAGAGGATTATGCTGCAAAAACAGAGATGTCTATGATACCTTTGCTGCTTTTTTTGTTAACCACCCAGACAAAAGCATGTCCTGACATATCCAACCCAGCTGCAATCTCTATCAGCTGCTCGTTATTAAAGCTAGACATGGTTCCAAAGGCCATGTAAAGCACTGAATCACATTTCTTGGAATCTAGCCATTTCAAACATTCATGCTCATCAATGCTTGCCTTTTTGCCTCTTTCTGCTTTCTCCTCGAACTTTCTATTTCCTAAAGAAAGCGGACCGATATGCCACGCCCTTTTCGCCACAAAACTCTTGAAATAATCTGAGTAAGCCGGTTCAAGCTCGTAGAAGCTGTTCACCAACACACCAAAGCTATCTCTCTCTGAGTCTCTTATTTCCTTCATAAACCTCCCCACTACAGAGTCTTCTTCTTTCTCTATGACCTGTTCCTTTGTAATCACAATGTCTCCCGGGAGATCAGGAATCACAAAGGGCTCAGAACTTGAAGCTACATTCTTAGGGAGCTTTATGCAATGAGACGCACATAAAGAGAAGTAGCCTGTGCCGTGGAACACAAGTCTCGGTACTCCAAACTTCTCAGCGACTTTAGTGGCCCAAGGGAAAAACATGTTACCAACAAGACAGTCTGGTCTCATTGTCTCAAGGAGCTGCTCTAGTGGCTCTATGAAATATTTCATTGCGAGTGAAAACTTAAGATTCAAGTCACCTATGTTTAGGTCAGGAGTGGAGAAGATGAAATCAGTATTCTCACATCCATCAGGCAAACCAAGCTCAGTGCAAGGGAAATTAAGGATCTGGATGGTAATATCTTCGAGTCTCGGGTTGTCTTGGTTGAATGATCTGATGGGTTTCTCGAAGAAGAGCTTGGCATTGAGAGGTGTAGTGAGAATTGTGGATTTAGCTCCTTTGGTGGCGAAGAGCTTAGCCATGTCTAGAGTTGGTATCATGTGGCCATGAGCCATGAAAGGGAAGAGCAAGAAATGGAGCTTAGAGACTTCGCCAGAAGTTTCCATGTTTGGCTAATGAGAAATCAAGATCTGAGTTTTGTAGAGCTAATTGGGAACTCTTTGTGTGTTTAGGAGGTTGAAGCAGAGGCAAGGTAAGAGAATGAAGTTTGGGAGATAACGCTTGGTTGATATATATAACAAAACAACTACAATATACGTTAACGAAAGTCCGAAACTGCATCGTTTTGTCAACAAGATATGACTCATGAGAAGTGTTGCAAATCATGTGTCGCTTTTACAATCACAAAACGGACCCCATACCAAATTAATGTTTTTAAAAAGAAGAAAAGAGATCAATCGTTGCAGATATTTGAGAAACTTTCTAAAGTTGATGATATGGAAAATTTGATATCCTTATGATAGGAGTTGAATAAATCTAAATCGGCTTATCTCCAAGTCGGATTTGTTTTTCTTCGTTATTTTGTCAGCATTGACAATGACATGTCTAATTACGAACAACAAAACAGTTGATATCCTTTTGGTAGGAATTGAATCTCACGTCATTGCATTCGTCATTCTTCTTCCCTTTTTCCACTCTTTCTTCTCACATTCTTCTTCGAGTTATCTTCTATTGTTTTTTTCTCTTTCAACAACAATAGTTGTTAGGACTTACGAATGGTTACTAGTAAATTGATTTTAAATTTTTCAAAAAATTCGTAAATTCCACTATCTAGGTTCATTGATTCTCTTATATACAGTGTGTAATTCTGGTAACAACTCCTTGCAATCACATTCCCTTTGATGATAACGTAAGATAGTGAATGAGAAAACAATACTATTAGAAAGATTTCACTAATAAAAGCTTCTGTTGACTTGGGCTTCTACTTGATGGGCTTAAACCTTACTGGACCTTAACCGTAACACTCCGGTTTTTCAACAATAAACCGTAAATTGGATTCGGAACCGAGAGATGGTTTTCAGACTTACCCTCGTTTCTTTAGAAATTTGTGTGTTTTAATTTTCTCTTCGACAGAACTGTAAAATCCTGTTTTTGAAACCAAAATTTGACAAGCGATTATTGAATCATCATCGTCAAAGTAGTGATCTTTTGTTCAATTTAATTATTCGGGGCTTTAGTTTCAGCAATATTTGGTCGTTTCGTTTAGATTCCAGCAATCAAATCCTCATGCCCGACGACGATAAAGAGTTGCAGGAACCCAAGGAAGAAGACTCCTACGTTTGGGACAGCGATAAGCAGCTCTATTTCCATCACAGGCTACGTATCTTTCCAAATCTATGGATATTATAGCCTAATTTCCTTAGCTTGCTTTAGTTTTGATTTGAATATAAGCAGAAATTGTCCATTGTGTTTAGGTTTGATGTCTTTGTGTTAAAGCTTGGATCTTACATAATTTGCAGTTATTGCTATATAGCTTTTTAACTATTAAGGAGTGATGAAAAAGGCAGAGACTTTATTGAGATTAATGCTTAATTCCATTGAACTAAGGACTCTATTCAATCTTGGATGCTAACTTTTGTTTCGATTTTTGAATTGCAGTAGTGGGTTTTACCATGACCCAAATGCTGGTTGGTATTATTGTATCAAGGATGGTCGTTACTACAAGCATGAGAATGGCGAATATGTTCCCTTGGAATACGACGAGTCTGCCGTGAACCCTCCTGGAGATATTGTCACTTATGAGCTCTCTGAAGATGACTCATGCAGAAAATATGCTGAGAATGTAGAAAATGGATGTGAAGTTTTACTGAGTAATCCTGGAGAAACTCCTTCAGGTAAATTTACATGTAGTGTTCCTGTGGTTTTTTGTGTAGCATCTATAATAAATAACTGATAGACACGTTGTTTGCTCAAAAGAGCCAACAGGGTGCCCAAATGACCAGGAACCTGAACATAATCAACGACCTTCCTCATGGTTGGTGGTATTACCTTTTATCACAGCATGGAAATTAATATATGTTTTTTCATCATATGGTTTATAAAACTTTTATTTTTCCTTTGGATCAGGGTGGAAGATACACTAATCGAACTTTATCTGGCTGGTTATAATCAACATCCCAATGCTTCCAGCTATGAGAGGGATTCTGGGGAAAATAATCAGGATTACCAGATGTTGTCAGCTAATGGTCTTTGCCTGGGATAATGCTTATTAGCCTTTTATATTGCAAACTTTGGAAATGAATTTGCTCTTCAAGTTTGGAATTTAAGGAGAGAAGCTACAAATTGTGTTTGTTCTCCAGGAGACGATGATGACGAGGAACTTGAAGAGGGAGAATGGATTCCTGAAGAAGATTTTGATCCACAGGAAGAGAACTTTGATGAAGGTTTTTATCTCCTTACGTTCTTGTCATTTGCTTTCATTCTGCACCATACCAGCTTATGCTTGTAGATATAGGAAGCTTGATAAATCGTTATTCCTCATGCCTCATGGTGTATAGTATTTCTCTCTCGTAAGCTGATCTTAAAATTTGAAATGATATAGTGCTGTTTAAGGGAATCTTATAACTTCGATGATGTGTTTTTTTTGGGGCTCATATTTATAGCTTTGATGCTCATAGTTTCATTTCTAGCTGCTCCTTCAAGCGAGGAAGAAAGATGGCTAGCACAATATGGTCAAGTCGTCGAATCCCTTGGGAAGACCCTGCCTGAGATCCCGTCTGTTGATTTGTGGGATTGGAAACTTGTATGTGAATCCAGAGAAGCTGACAATGAACAGGTGGCTAGGTTAGTAGGGAGGCTGGTCAGACGGTCTGCCAATCTTCATCCATCTGTGGCTTCTGGTGGCACACTTCTCAAAACTGCTCCAATTTGTGAAGCACGGCTTCATCTAGTGCGAGTTAGGACAGGTTTACCATTTTCCTTCTAACCGAGCCTTGTTCCTGTTAACAAATATTGTTTTGCTGGAATAGATTTTTTTTAAACCTATGTACTTTGTTATATGGTGAAACTTCTTAGAAATCGAATTTGATTCTCAAATCTTTTGTTCCAGGTCAGGTCTATAAACTTCAAAATCCTAGTGCCAAATACATTGCATCCTTGTCAGTATATGACTCCTCCAACCCAACAAAAGATTGGGGATTCCCTGATATTTCAACTGCATGGCAAAATCCTGATACCAAACGCAAAGCTAAGAAGGTGAAACCAAAAACTGACTGCAAACCTAAAGTGAAGCCTCGTGAAGTTGACATGATTGAAGAGGTACTCCAAATCCACCTTCATGGCTGAATTCTTGTATTTTATGTTTCAAAATGTTTGTGAAGAATGTAAACATCCTGCTTCTTGAACTTCTGTCAAATATCTAGCAGGAGAAAAAACGCAAAGCTAAGAAGGTGAAAGCAAAAACTGACTGCAAACTTACAGTGAAGCCTCGTGAAGTCGACATGTTTGAAGAGGTACTGCAAATCCACCTTCATGGCTGAATTCTTCTATTTTTTGTTTCAAAATGTTTGTGAAGGATCTTAACACCCTGCTTCGTGAATTTTTGCCAAATATCTAGCAAGACACAAAACGCGAATCTAAGAAGGTGAAACCAAAAACTGACTGCAAACTCACAATGAAGCCACGAGATGAAGTCAACATGATTGAAGAGGTATTCCGAATTCACTTTCATGGCTGGATTTGTGTATTTTATGTTTCAGAATGTTGTGAAGATGTAACAATATAGCAGGAGACATTTTTCTAAAACTCTTTTTATGGGGCATTCAGTGAGAAACTTAAATCTGCTAAGAGTATTTCGGAGGCATAGTTTAGTGTTATTAGAACCCTAGTAAGCTACTATTTTCATTGTTGCTCGTTGGTGTTTATCAGCAGAGAAGCTGTTCATACAGAGATAGAGCCGCTGAGAGAAGAAATTTGCATGGTGGATATGGTGTTGGACCAGGTCAAAAAGGAACAACAGTGGGCCATGACACGGACGAGCATTCAGTTCCCGACACTGCTCCTGAAGAGGATACTGTAGGAGAAGCATTGGAGCTATCATTTGGATCTGGAAGTTATGCAAGGAGGATAATGGGAAACATGGGTTGGAAGGAGGTAACTTGTGAATCTTATCACTTTTGAGTTGTGAATTTGTGATGTTATTTGGTGTCACTGTAATTTATGATTATTGGGGAAATGCTAATGCAGGGGGAGACGCTAGGGAAGAATACAAAAGGTTTGGTAGAACCGATACAAGCAGTGGGAAACACTGGGAATGTAGGGCTAGGTTTTCCTCAAAGGAAAAGGAAATAATCTGAGGTACAAGATTTTCTCTATATGGGACTCTTAGTGTTCATATATTACTTGAGAATGCGAAATTGTGTTACTATATTACTTGAATTGGCTTATAACAATAGAGGTGCATTAGGTAGACAAATAACATCTAGACTTGTAAGAGTTTAGAATCATTTACTTCCTGATTTTGAGCAGTAGAATGAGAAATCGAAGTACGCTACAGACAAGTTGATTTCGATTTATATCAAGAAAACAATATATCGGATTTGGATATTGATTTATGGTTATATACTATATGTTGATCTCTTGTCCTATAATCTTAGAGATGGGAGACTAAGATTGTTCTCCTTGAGGATGCATACATTCGTAAATCCTTCAAGAAGCATCCTGAATAAAAAAATTGACCCCCATCAAAGTAAATTCTCCAGTTTTATATTATGTTGCATGCATCAGTACCAAACATATTATCAATTTATATGTTTGAATCTTTTCAGCCAATAATTAGCTACAAAAGAAAATATATATCCATTTTTTCTTGGTAAAACCGTCTTTTTTCAATTACGTAAATGGATAGACAATTTTTTTTTTTTTTTGTAAAATGCTGCGACTTTGAATAAAATTAGTTCAACAAATAATGCTATTTCCAAGTGACTGCCTATTTGTATTAGGATGACTTGTTCCACGAGAAATCAGATTGCAGGAATTGCTTAATAATATATTAATCTTGAGTTTCTAGATTACGTAAAAGGATTATATTTCTACAAAGACTGGATTACATAATCATGCCATTTAAACTTCAAAAAGATGTAAATGCATTTTAAAGTTATTGTTTGGGAATGTCAATTTGGGCCATTGGACGCATGCTAGTGTGATACATCCGGAAGACTTTTTGTTTTTTCTGTCCATCCTTGAGCCAGGCCTGATATCATCCACAAGATAATAAGTGGTATCTAGCAAATAACAAAGCAAAGCTATATCTATCTATATTTACACATGATTGTGATGTATCATGTATATGTAGCATCATCTACTCGTGAATCTTTAATAGTGTGCGAATAGAATTATCCATTGTGTGGTTTTGTGTAGAGCCGTTTGTTATGTTTTCAATTATCGTAAATAATAAGAATGACATATATAATCTAATAATGATGTAATATATATAGCAAAATAATATGCGGTCTCGAACCATTAGAAACCGTTGTTACTATAAAAACTTGGTATGCAAAACCGATTTTTGGCATATTCTCATACTATATAACTTGATCAATTTGTTAAAAGAAATACAATATTCATTAAATATTTTCTAACAAAATGTCAAATGGAAGAGACAGCCTAATTTTACTGGACTTAAATAATTGAGGAAATAATATTTTAAAAACGCGTATAATCTAAAGCCGTGGGGAGAAAAAAAAAGAAAAAAGTTAATAATGTAAAGTCAAAGTTACGGTCAACGCATTACGTACGCGTCTTGTTCCTCAAAGCAACTTCTGCGTTATTGATCAAAGTTTCCATTTTTATTTATATTTAAGGAAACACACGGGATTCTCTCTCTCTGATTTCAGAGCTTCATCGTTTACCTTGTATTTCTCAATCTATAATTGTTTTCTTTCAAACCCTAATCTCTCTTAAGCAATCGAATTCATGTCGATGATGGCGGGTATACAAGGCCAGATTCTCGAGGTCACTGGTTCGTACCTTTCTCACATCCCTAATTTATGTTCTTCAACCTAATTTATGAACCGTTGAATATTCCCATCTATTTGATCTCAGAAAGTTTATAACTTTTTTTGAATTTATGGGATTGTTTCAGTTGTTGGGTGCCAGAAATTGAAAGACACGGAATGGTTTTCAAGGCAAGATCCATACGTCGTCATTGAGTATAGCAGCACAAGGCATCGTACCAGAACCTGCACAGGTTATTTATTACCTCTTCTATTCATGATTTGTTTGTTTCAGATCCAGATAAAATTGCGGTTTTATTGAATAAAGTTTAGATCTTTCTATTTATAAAGAGTTTTGAAGCTTACTAATCTATGAATTTGATTGATGGGTTTGTTTCAGATGGTGGAAAGAACGCTGTTTTCCAAGAGAAGTTTATGTTCACTTTGCTTGAAGGGCTTAGGGATATTAAGGTAGCTGTCTGGAATAGCAACACTCTCTCCACTGATGACTTCATTGGGAATGCAACGTATGTAACTTCTTATCATTGCCTTTTTATGCTTTTAAATACCCGCTTTGGATTTGAAATTGAGTTCTGTTTGTTTATTGTGTGATCAGGATTCAATTGCAGAAGGTTCTTTCTCAGGGATACGACGACTGTACCTGGACTCTGCAGACTAAAACTGGGAGGTAATAACATTGGCGTTACTTGTTTTGTTTCCTTTGCACTGAGTATATAATGTTTTGGTAATCGATAGTTGCATGGTGCATATTGGTCTAACCTATTTTGGTGATGGCCTTGCTCATTATCAGTGGAACTTTTGATGTGGTTTGTAACCATATAGTGCTTGAATATATAGTTTCGCCAGTTGCGTTGCTATGTTTGTGTGCTCTATGCTTTCTATTACGTGAATTTCTAGTTCTTGCCATTTACTTACATTGCTGACATGGTTTTGTTGACTGATCAGAGTCGTTATGTGTGTTTCTTGTCATCTTTGGTGTTAATGCAAACTGCTTGAATTCAAAGAACTTGCCCTTCTTTTCATTATTAATCTGTGAAGTACTTGTTCATTTCATTCCTAATATTATATGTCGAAAAACAATTATGATGAGGAGCTTTGAATGTTCTGTTTCTACATTGAGCACACTCACAATTGATGTAGCATTCAGATTGGGTTTTCTCTGGAACTTATGAAAGACAAGTAGACATTTTGAGATATATGGAGCTTCTACTTTCTGTTGTTAGGTTACTTAGAAAAGAGAAATGAAGTTCTTTTTAAACATTGCAGCATCAAACTAGAATTTCTTAAAACTGGTCTCTTGAGGTATACCATTTTTGTTTTCGAAAAGAAGAAAGTTACAGATATGCACAATCTATAAGTTTTTCAATCCATGGCTATGTGTTTTGTTTTCTCAAATCCCTGAAAACTGAATAGTCGGTTATAGTACGCAAGGATTTTGGTAGCTTGTCCTCTGTGGTTGCTCCTTGTAAAAAGATTAGTTCTTTGATGATAAACCTTCTAAAAATGCATCAACTTTTGTCTTGCAGATTCGCTGGAGAAGTAAGACTCATATTGCATTATCCAGGAGCAAAGGTAAGTCGAGACTCAATTAGCAACATTGGTTTACATGTTCCATTATAAATAAAATGCTAAACATACAATCCATTCTTGTACGCAGAAACATAATTACGGGTCTGCGCCATCAGCACCTTATGCGCCTCAAGTACCTCAATACTCAGCACCGCCTTCTGCATCTCCGTATTCATCAGCACCACCATACTCTGGACCATCTCTATACCCACAAGTACAACAATACCCTCAGCCATCAGGATACCCACCAGCTTCAGCTTATCCTCCTCAGCCATCTGCCTATCCTCCTCCCTCAACCTCGGCCTACCCTCCGGTTCCTTCAGCTTACCCTCCTCCTCCGCCATCCTCAGCTTACCCTCCTCCTCCATACCCTCCTCAACCATCATATTACCCACAAGGTACATAAATGTTCCTTTCTTTTCTGCTCTGTGCTTCAATTGATCGCGCTTGCTTTTCTCTAAATATATTCAGTGGTGGTTGATCTTTTTTATTCTTGTTTCCAGGTCCATACCCAGGACAATACCCACCACCTCCGTACTAGAGCCTCAGGCGTTTAGAATTTGACAGGAAGTGGTTATGATGTATAGAGATAATAGTGATGGTGTTCTCTAGAATTTGGCTACGAATTTCTTTGTTTTTTAATATCTTCCTTGTGCTATTGCTAGCGTGATGGTTAATTTTTGTGATAGTCAGTCAAACTCATTTAGAAGTTTGGATACTTTCATGCTTGACCAGATCGCAGATTCTCTTGCAAATCTATTGAATTATTACTCTAAACCCTTGTTTTGCGTTCCTCTCGAGTCAAAATTATCTTAAAAAAGGTTTCGACTCTGTCTTTAACTCTTAAGAAATGGAACTATCGGCGTTTAATGGTCGCACTTCTGATCAGATACAATTAGAAAAAGTTATTTGGTCAATGTATAGCAATATATTTAAGTTATAACAAAAAAAAGTATTATTGTTGACAATCAACCAAAAGTAGTAGAATTTAGCCGACAGATTTTACTGCACTTTGGTTTCTCGATCTCGACTCCAATGAGTAAAAGTGGGTAAAGCGGGAAACAGCAAAAGAAATCACATATTTAATAAAAATAAAGAAAAAGAAATTCCACATTTAATATCACAAAAAGAAAAAAAACAAATAATATATTTGCGCAAGCAAGTAAAAGACAAACGTAAAAACCATCTCTGGCCTTCTCTCATAAATCAATCTCTATCTCTTCTTATCACTCTCCTTCCCACTTCCATCTTTTCTCTCTCTAGTCTCTCTTTTGTAGCTCTCCCCTGCTAAGCTAACCACTGCACGTTTCCATAGAGAGGAAAGATGAGTCTCTCTCCGAGAGATTTTCTCTCTATCATCTTATCTTCTTCCGTGTAATGCTCTGAGCCAAACCCCAATAACTAAATCAACAATATAGAAGAGAAGATAAAGATCTTATCTTTCTTCTCATTCTTGAGTTTATTCCCACAATGGCGATTCGGAAGGAGGAAGAAAGTAGAGAAGAACAGAGCAATTCGTATCTTCTTGATGCTCTTTACTGTGAAGAAGAGAAATGGGAAGATGAAGGAGAAGAAGAAGTTGAAGAAAACTCTTCCTTTTCTTCTTCTTCTTCTACTTCTCCATTCGTTCTTTTGCCACAAGATTTGTTCTGGGAAGATGAAGATCTGGTCACTCTCTTCTCCAAAGAAGAAGAACAAGGACTCAGCTGTCTCGATGATGTTTATCTCTCCACGGATCGAAAAGAAGCTGTTGGTTGGATTCTCAGAGTCAACGCTCATTATGGCTTCTCTACTTTGGCAGCTGTTTTAGCCATAACTTATCTCGATAAGTTCATCTGTAGCTACAGCTTACAGAGAGACAAACCATGGATGCTTCAGCTCGTTTCTGTCGCGTGCCTCTCACTTGCGGCTAAAGTCGAAGAAACTCAAGTCCCTCTTCTTCTAGACTTTCAAGTAAATGATGATACTTGCATTATATTTCCTTAAAGTTTAAGTCTTTTGTCCTTCCCCTTCTCATCTCTCTGTTTTTTTTTGGGGTTTGTAGGTGGAGGAGACAAAGTATGTGTTTGAAGCAAAAACCATACAGAGAATGGAGCTACTGATTCTGTCTACTCTCCAATGGACGATGCATCTCATTACTCCAATCTCGTTTCTAGACCACATTATCAGGAGATTGGGACTTAAGAACAATGCTCACTGGGATTTCCTCAACAGATGCAACCGTCTCCTCCTCTCTGTAATCTCCGGTTCGTAAACGACAAAAAGAAAAAACCCACTCCATAATCTGAGTAATTATCTTACATTCTTGTCTTATCTTCCTCCATTGTCTTTGTCAGATTCAAGATTTGTCGGGTACCTCCCATCAGTAGTTGCCGCAGCTACCATGATGCGAATTATAGAGCAAGTTGAGCCCTTTGACCCTCTTTCATACCAAACTAATCTCCTCGGTGCCCTTAACTTAACCAAGGTTATCTTCGTAATCATCTCTCTCTACTGGTAAAACTCTGTTTTCACTCGGACATTTTCTCAAACAACTCTCGTGCATTATCAGGAAAAGGTGAAAACTTGCTACGATCTAATCCTCCAACTACCAGTGGACCGCATCGGTTTACAGATCCAAAACCAATCTTCCAAGAAACGCAAGAGTCACGATTCATCATCATCATCGTTGAACAGCCCAAGCTGCGTGATTGATTCAAACCCTTTCAATAGCGATGAAAGCTCAAACGATTCGTGGTCAGCGAGTTCGTGCAACCCACCATCGTCGTCGTCCCCGCAGCAACAACAACAACCTCCATTGAAGAAGATGAGAGGAGGTCAAGAGAATGAGAAGAAGAAGCCGATTTTGCATCTGCCATGGGCAATCGTAGCCACTCCATAATCGAAAGCTCGATTTCGTTTATATATATTTTTACTGTTTTTTTAACTTTTGAGAACAATCTTTGTATTAAACTTCCCCGTTTGCATATACGAAATGTCGCGAATGCCCTTACTTGCCATGGCTTGATACAGTTTATGGGTAAAGGGTATTCATGACATTTGACTGCATGGGATGTGATGAACGAGAGCATTAGAAATAATAATAATGTTGCGTAAATTTTGAGGCTTTTGCAATCTTTGGGCCGTAATCTCCGGCGTTATTCAATTATGAGTAGTATGTTCTAAAATCCACTTTTTGAAAAGAATTTAAAATTCTTTTTTTTTAACACATTTAAATCCACTTCAGTGACACAAAATGTAAAGTTTTTAAAATTACAAAATAGTTAAATTTGAATTTTTTCGAAACTAAAACAGCCGTATCTATTACATTTTTTTTTGTCTAGAATGGTGGATAATACAAATGAAAGAAATGAGATGTCAATGTTTAATACTATATGAATTGAATGAGACTGTTTTGTTTATGATCGAAAGTGAAGGATTTAGCGTTAGCTTTGACTTTTGGGAGAAGAGCCAATCGTTGCTTTTTTGGTCAGTCTTTAAATAAATAATCGCTTTCAAACATGAAACAAAAAAAAAAACGGAAAGTAGAAAAAAAAAATGATAAGGTAACACTATTATTGCTTTAGATGTTTTTGTCTAAAGTCTTAAGCAAACCTGCTCTACGTGAGCTAGTAGCGTATCAAACTAAACCCAAACACAGTTAAATAACTACACATGAACATGTAAGTTGTCGAAAATAACATATGATTATAAACGTTTTAAATTCAAACAGCGAAACTTAAATCAAATCCACAGAGTTTAGATCTTTTGTTGACCAAGTAATTACGACAGACAGACAGACAGACAAGAAGGAGGAAGTGTAGAAGACGCGCCATATATAGGTGAGTGTTGTTCGACGATAAAAATCTGGTGCAGCAGTAGCTAGTAACACCAGAACCAAAGTAAACCTGCTTCCACTCTGAGCACCTGGGATTAAGCCACGTGTCCAAAAGTATTCATCGTCACTATTCATTCTTTTTATTTTTTAATAACATCAATCATCGTTACTATTTCTATAGTCGCTAAGAAAGCCAATATGAAAATTGAAGACATTAAAATAGATAATTTACTATTATAAAATCCCTTTTGTATCACGGAAAAGCTTATATGATAATGCGATTGTATCACGAGAAATTAGATCTTGTTTTCATTTTTAACAAAAACTTTAGGTGGTGTGAAATCTTGGCTCCTTCTTTTACACTTTTTCTTTTCCAATTTTAATTTTCTCTTTGGACTTGTTTTTTCTTTGGCAATTAAAAAAAGAGAATTTAAATCACAACTTTTTTCACGTGTGACACGAATTTTCTCCTTTGGGGGATTTATCGTTCTTTTTCCATTATATTCCCAATTCATTTCGTTACTTAGAAAAAAACGAATTGCTTTAGCTGATGTCGTTTCTTAACGCTCAGCCTCACGTCACCACAGCATTTAAACTCCTCTCGTTTATGTAATCTTATACCGGTATACGTTTTGTATGGTTTAAATCAAAAGATCCGTTCTCTAACTTCAACTATAAAGTTAACTAACACCCATGCATGCATATGTATTCGAATATCAAATTAAGCATTAATATTAACATGTTAGCAAAACATGGCTCTTTAATCACAAGTTTACTGACTGTAGAAAATAGGTATATGTGTGTATATATAATTGAAAATGTACAAATATATGATTGTTATTATTTTTGCTGTTGTTCTTGAGCAACTATGCTTCCATATCGTAGTCTTTTCAAAAAAAAAAAACTTCGCTAATATATACGAAGAAATAACATATTATAAGTTGCGGAAGAAAGGGATACAATGTGATTTATCACAACTAAACTATAAAAATACTGAAATTTTAGTAGTTAATCTGATAAAAGAATCTTTAATGAAATAACTCAAATATTGGATTTAAAATACACAAATTAAGATGATATATCAAAACTTACATGCCAAATTGAAACAAAAAATAATAATCGACCACATGCATTACCATGAATGTAAGAGTTTATTATATAACTTTGAAAATCTGGAGTAGGACATGTAGCTAAATAATTGATGAAAAGTGAGAAAGGATGTATGTAAAAATCGGGAGGTTTTCAAAATGGGAGACCAAAAAATCTTTGTAGTTATTCGTTTCTATAATAAATTTTAAATAATTAATTTGTTGTGGAGAATGTGTTGTCTGTCCTCTCTTTTTTTTTTTGTCTCTTCTAATGGTCTTCTCCTCTTTAAGGTATGTTATCAATATCATGGTACCATACGCATCTCGTGAACCATATAATGACTTGCCATAAATTATTTTTTTCTGAAACAAAGATAAGATGAAAAAGGAGATTATTTGCTGCGAAAAAAATAAATTCTTCACATCTATAATCTATTTATAATTCTGTATATACATTCTTTTATTTTTGGTATAATATATATTCTTCTCGACTGAATAATTCATTCCCTCCATTCCATTCAATCACATCCCATCCCATCAACCAGATGTGAAACTATTCTTAGTCAGCTTTGAATTTTGGTAGTTTTATTTTATATTTTTAATTAATAGGTGTTAAAATCGATGCTTTTTTATTGAAGAAAACTCATTTACTAAAATAAAAAATAAAAATATATCTGTATTGGTAAAAACAAATGAAAAATGTTTAGTAAAAATGGGAAAGGAAAACAGCTTGCACCCAACATGGAGAAAGAGCAAAGAGGTCAATGTGTCCCCACAACGATAATTATAGAATAATATTATCATTCTCAATGGCTTTGGTGACCTTTATATCTTAAATATTTCTTCTTTTGACCTAGTCTCTTCCTTTTTACTTCCACTCTTCTTTTTCTTTTATTGTAATTTGAAGTGAAGTGTATGTGATTGTATGCTCAAAATATTATACGGGGAGAAGATTCCAATACATCAACATTTGTTGCATAACTACTGCATATATCATATATGGTTATCAGTATTCTTTTAGAAATAGGAGTAGTTGAGGTAAACTTAGATAAATCTCAAGTAGAGTAAATTGATTCATCGATATGTTTTTACATTAGTTCTTGCATTCGACTCACATCTCTTAAGCGAATGTCTTTTTCCTTTTTTTAACAAAAAGTTTTAGGTATAGATCCATAGTCTTTTCGGATCATTATTTTAAACTTCATTTGTTTTATCGGTGTTCGAGACTGTAATTTAGAAAACTCTTTCCTTTGGATAGTAAGCTTATACATTGTTCAAACAAAACAAAGTAATTCACCGGTTAGCTAGGTAAGGTTAATTGCATCGTTTGTGTGTGCACATTTCTTACGTCTCATACCACAGTAGCGCTACTTGCATATACTATCAATGCACACGACTTCCTTAATTAACGTTGCAACTTGCATGTAGCTAATTTACGAGCACAATTTGCTCCATATGGCTAAACAAATAAACAATCGGACATCATTGTTTGAACAATTCGGTGTGTTTAGCGCATGTCTCCATCCTCTTAGTTTATATATGTAAATTTTCTTAATTAAACCCAACATTGTTACAGATTTATTATATGATACAGTAAAAAATTAAATGTTTATTTTACCAAAAAAAAAAAAAAAAAAAAAAAAAAAAAAAATTAAATGTTTAATAGTTGCATTTTTAGTATTTGGTGCCATGCATTCTGAGTTTGAATCGTGAGGATCAAGAGTACTTTCAAAGTTATGTGTCTCATTTTAAAGTTTAAACTAAAGGAACTCCAAAAACACATTTTTCTAGATTTATATTAGAAACTATAATTAACAAACAGAAACAGTACATGTACTTTCAGTAAATTGCCACATGCAATCATCGAGAGATAAAAGTGTAAGCCTTCAAATTGTTTCCGTGTTTACACATATAAAGAAGATACCTCGTCCTGTTAAGAATTTCTTAGAAGATGACTTGAATTATACTCTTTGTTGACGATTTGATCGAAGCAAATAAAAAGTACATATATATCATAAACTAATTTTACTTTTACAATAATGAGTACTGCACAGACGTTTTTTACTAGTCAAGGTTTGTTGACAAAATCACATGCATTGAAAAATTAGGACATGATTAGCTTCAAAACAAAGGAAGTGGGATGAAATTAAAAGAAGTAAAAAAAACAAACAAAAAAGTGACAAAGAGCTGCATTCTCAAATTTGTAGTCCATGATTATGTCTCACAGCTGCAAAGTCTATATGGTGGTTCATAAAACCAAGTAATCATTGGTCCAATGCAGTAAATAAAACAAAAAAAAATTCATATGGGGGAAATTATTATAAATAAACAAAAGAAATATTTAATCTCATATGATCACTTATATATACTTTTTGAAGTGTCTCACAGTCAATACGGAATTAGAACTGAGGTTTTGATGTTATATCTTTCAACGTGGGTTGGTAATTTCTTTCTGGAAAATGGATTACATCCCGAGACATAATATGTTCAATATAGGACTTTTTGGACTTTCAGTTTGCAATTTAGAATCTATGGTTTAGACTTTTAGCTAAAGTTTATTTCAACTATATTAGTTGATTAGTTGATAAACTACGTACTGACCATATTTCAACAGCTACGATCGATAGTCAACAATTATCTTTATTACATATATATCTCTCTCTTTTTTTTGGTCGTCAAATCAGTTCATTAAAATGGAAATGCATACTGATACGCCATTTGTTAGTTTCTATTTTATCTATAATTGTAAGAGGATATACCAATTAAAGTTTAATTTTCAATTAAAATGATTTAATTAATAAATAATTATTGAGCAAAAAGGTTCTCCAGATGATGAGCGGGTGGCGAAGCAGACTCCTTCCTAGTTTTAAGACTTTTGTATTCCGAGTGTTTAAGGCAAAGGTCAAGAAAGGTATAAGCAATTCATTAGCTTAAAGTTCCAAACCATACACAAACTAAAACCAAACTGAACTATATACCCTTTTTAAAAAAAATTCTGACTCGGTCAAATTCTACATTTTTGTTTTGTTTAGGCAAAGGTCAAATTCTGCATAGAAATTTAGAAAACTACATAAACCAATGAATATGTTAAAATAAATGTAAATTAAACATGCAACACAAGACATAAATGGGATGCATCCAAAGATCTCTTCTAATGATTAGTAATTAATTGAGCAATTATGGCAATAATGATAGAAAAAATCAAAATGACAAATATAAGGATTATAAATGAAGTAGGTCCAAAAATGAAATATATAATATTGATAGAAAATAAAATAAAAGAAATGGTATAGTGTGAGCTGCAATTGCAGAACCTGTCCCCATGGCCCTCTCCTTAAGACAAATCAGACTGCAGGTCCCAAACCCTTGTTCTATTTCGTGATTCACATTATTGTATGCTTTTATCTCCACACTTCTCAGTTCTCATATATACATGCATATTTTATGTCTATTTTATATGGCTATAGCCTGTACATGTTATCTTAAATATCCGTACGTATGAATAATATATGCATAGCAATTTGAGCCTTTGTAGACCATTTTCAATCAATATACCATACCCAAATGAATGTAACATTTAGTTTATTATTCTATTAACAACCTTTTAGATAACGAAGGTATCTGGATTTTTGTCTAAGTGACTATTATTTTTGATGTCGAATCTATGAAGATTCAAGATGTTGTGTCTCAAAGTCAAAAATATTCGTATATGAGGCTTTTAAAAATAATATGATTCAAAACAAAAAATGATTCAGTTAAGTGAATTCACATATTTGTGACATATAATATATATTTTTGGAAAAAGTTACAGAAAATAAATAAATATAATGTAGTTGAATACATTGGGTGAACAAATAAAAAGAGGTTAAATATAGAAGACAAAAGAGTAATGTTTTTTTTGTTCGGCGTACGTGAGAGTAATGGTAAGATTCAAAAAGGCTCATAAGGTACATAAATAAAATTATAGGTATATATGAATAGTTATTGAATTATATACTTGTTCTGTATCAAAAAGAGTATATGTTTAATGAAATATTTGCTGATATAAACAGACCAAACCCAATATTGCAACTGGTATCCAATGTGGAATTTGTGTATCCATATAATTTAATAGTAGTCACAATTTTATAGATAAAGCCAAATCTCTAATCTCACGGTTTCACAAAGAAACATCAAGAAACATACAAAACATCCCCAAACATTTTCTCCTTTTTTCGCATGATTTTATCGATTGGAGCTAGAGAGACAATTGCTGTTTGAAATTAGAATATTTCGATAGTAGACTCTCTACGATAAGTTATTTTAACATCCATTCCATGTACAGTATAGTGATATATGTACAATGAAAGAAGTAAATGATAAGAATACCACTTTTGTTATCAATTGGTTTCTACGTTCTGTCCACTAGAATGACATCAAGAGAGAATATCAGTGTGAATCTCATAGGACGCTCTTACACCAACATACGTGTTAGCAAATAAAAAGTATATATAATCACTATAGTCTTTGGACAAATTTTTTTTAAAAAAATAAGAATAATACAATCAGACGACTATAGTCTATAGTAATTATACAGTATAGAGATCAAAATTATATGATATATGATGTGAAGTTAATTATTCTTTTGGGATTTACGAAATGGGAGATGCAATAATTAGAAAATTCGTTTGTACATAACGATAATAAACGTATATATTAAGTAAATGCGCATAAACTAATAACATGCTGTTACGTTATACTAGCTAGTATCTAACTTTTGGATAAGCGACCCAGTTTGATTTCTTCTACTTATCAAATTTCCTCTTTCTATCGAGTGTTACAAATTAAATTGCTCTCTATCAATCTACCAACATTAAGCAAGGTAATATTTTTTTCTAGTCTAACCAAAAAGGGGATTAATATATAATTATCAACAATATAAATAAACAAAAAATAAAAGAAATAAGATATATAACTCATTTTTTTTTTGGAAATAAGAAACTATATTGAATATATATGTATATATAAATGATTAAATGATATGAATAATTAAATATTATTATATTTGGATTTTGAAGTTTAATATCTAATGATATATATATATATATATATATATATATATATATATTGGATTTCGATTTTCATATTGTATTTGTCGTATTGGAGTAAAGGTAATCATCATATATATGGTACAACAATTAGAGAAGAAAGATGAAACTCACGAGATATGTATTACATGTTGTCCAAATTCGTGGGTAAACGATTCACTCTGAAATCGATCGTGGTCACACAAAATTATGACTCGATCAGAATCTTTTCTTTTTTGTACGCTAAAAATTTTCATCTACTTTTTTTTTTCTTCGTAGATAAAAAGAAGACAGATATGTAGGTATAATGCATATTATGGACTTGACGGTTGGATCGTACGAACGTATTACTTGAACAAGTAAATGTCGGGATTTTGACAGAGGAAGCGAATGAGCAAAACTATGCCAACATCTTAAATAAAGTCAGAGCTTCGTTTCATTTTTTATCCTCATGAGTTGTAAGATTCATTTCAACTTATTTTTTTACCTACCATTACTACTCTTGTACTTGTGATATTTATTGAATTTTATCTTTCATTTTATTTTTATTACATTGAAACCAAAAGTAAAGTATTTTCTAATGAGCATTATAAAACGACATATATTACATTCAACTCTTTGATACATTTAAATTTAAAGATATAATGGAATCTTACATGTTCTTGAATATTTTTATTCCATGCTAAAATATGTAAAAGCAATCTAAATCTCAACCTACAAGATAAAACAAAAATTGATGGGAATTATCGACAAACATTTGGTTAGACAAGAGTCAAGACACAATCGACAAAAACTGTTGTATAAAAAAGGAAATAATTTTGGGTTAATCTGAAAGTTTTTAATTAATTTCTGAGTTTTTTTTTTTTGTTGACAAACTTTAATTCTAAGTTGCCTTTTGAGAGATAACTATCTATTAAGTAAATAAATTAATTGATGATAAGAAATCAGATATGTTTTCCAGACTAGAGATTTATAATGCTCCTATGATTTATGATTAGTATTGTAACTAATCCACCCTTGTGAGCATAGATTAGTGTGGTCGATTTTGAATATATATGCATCATTCATTATAAAACAAACGAAATTGAGTGTCTGTCTAAATGATTATAGCTCCTTCTGTTTTGGGAATGTTTCAGAAACAATTAATATATCTTTTGGACAGTTAAATGTTAGATGGTTATATTCAATCCGACTGGTCCAGCTAGAATCAAAGACAACATATATGCAGGGTTTAATCAAAGCTTGCATCTACGAAAATAGAAACAACATCGAGTCAAAATTTGCATGTACCCACATAAACTTGACAAAGTGATTGAATCGATAGAAGTATTGGGAGGGTCAGTAATTGTTTCTAGCAAGGTGTGGGTAAGATATTAATTGCAATGAGAAATTCGAGGTCAATTCAAAGATTTGACAAAACAAAACAAAAAAGTAAAATAAAACGAATCAATGGATTGGTTTTTCAATAATATTATATTTTCAGTTTTATTATGACATACTTTTTTTTTTTTTTGTCGACCAGTTTCATTTCATAAAATGAAAACCCATTGGGTAGTACATGTGATGAAGAAGAAGCCCAATTCACCCATCATTTACAACTTCTACTAAATTAAGCCCACTTATCCTACCCAATTTTAAAGATAAGGATAAGAGATTAAAAGTGCCACGTGTGTACACGTGTCCACACGTGAGAAGGAGGAGATGTGACACGAACGGCACCGGCCAAATCCACGATTGGGCGCAGCTCCGCCGCCGGACTTCAGATCCACCACCAGAGTCTTTCTACAGCCTCAACCGTTGCGAATCTGAAAGAACTTCAGTGATTCAGTCTTGAACTTTGCTCGGGAAGAATATCAATTCTTCATTATCTCAAACAAATCTTATAGCAGGAAGCTTCGCCTAGGCCTAATTCATAGGCTTTCTTCATAGCTTGCGGCGGAGATATTACTCCTACGTACAAGAAACGTCGAGCTGACCGAAGAACAAAGAAGATCTATCAAATAGCTTCGGGATTGATTTTTAAAACCTGTAGAAAGAACAGAGAAACAGATCCGATAAAACGGAAACTTATTGTCCGAAACAAAACGAAAATTGAAATAGCAATAGGTAACAAAGACCCAAGCCTAAGATTTTCGCTTTGAATCGGAATAGCAAAACAAAAGAAACTATGTTACAGTCCGATCGTAATCGGAAGAGAAAAGACGCTCTCCCTCTCTAAAAGATACGAGAGGGTTAAGAGAGAGAGAGTATTATGACATACTAACACATAAATGTGTTGATTCGAATGAAGTAATGAAGAGGGTTTGGTCTCATCAGTCATCACTGCAAAAGGATGTCTTTGTTATTAGACAAAGATTTTGTGGGTATCTTCTCTCTCTCTACTCTTAAGATTGACCTATCTTCACTATAACCTTGAAATTCCTCTTTTGGATCAATTTTTTTTATTTTTATCATCTCCAAAAACTAGAAAGAAAAAAAAAACAAAATTTCCCTAAGCTTTTAGATCTAATTTTAATATATTTTTCTATCAATATATTATGGCTCCAACGCCGGTGATAAATCTTCCTTTCTCTTTTTCAGAGACTCTCGGTAGTTTTCGCCCTTAAAAACTCCCTTAACACTCCTCCAAACCATAATGTTTTTATCATACAAGATTATTTGACCCCTTACGATTCTTACTATCCAATCACCGATTACGACGGTCTGAGAACGCACACCACCCAAATAATTTGTTCCTTTACAACGAATATCATATTGGTACTTGATTAAGATCCGCGAAACAACAATACACCAGTGTTTCTTTCGATCTCTCAACTGATCTTGCAACAAAGAGTTCCGAGGACGTTATCATGGAAGCGATGGGTTTAGAGGTCAAAGAAAGAAGACGATAATTGCTAATTGGAACTCTAGCCACACAAGAAATCATAAGGTCTGTTGGTAAGTCAGAAAATTTCGTCATTGTGTTTAGAACCAAGAATCGAGAGAGCAAGAAGACGAAGACTAGTAGAAGAGGAATAATAAGTTGAATCTGTCTCCAGATGAAAGACGAGTGAGCGTGTTTGAGCCAAATTAATAGTGTCAATTAAATTTCGTCATTGTGTTTGATCCAATTATTTAGCAGGCCTAAATAAATGTGCATGTGATTCTGAAGTACATAATAATAATGTTTGATAAGTGTCAATTAAATTTCGTCATTGTGTTTGATCCAATTATTTAGCAGGCCTAAATAAATGTGTATGTGATTCCGAAGTACATAATAATAATGTTTGATAATGTATTTACACAAACAAATTCAAGTTTGTGTTTTCTTTATGTTAAAGGTTTGATGGAAAAAAGAGTTTAAATATCTAATCCTTTCTACCTGTCACTACTCAAAACCCATTACAATGTACATGGACCATGATGTGGATCTGGGCTTTAAGCGTTTTCACTACTTGTTCAAAATTGCATCCGATCCTCATATTTTTATAGTTTTCCTTTTCGGCCCACATTTCCATCGAAGTCCAAAATCGTAATAAGTGAGTAAATGTAGGGGTAATATTGGAATTCTAGTGAATAGAAAACTGTCAGCATCTGATTGATTTTATTTTTTTGATCGCCTCGACTCTTTCTTCTAAAGTCCTTCCTTCCCATGGTTGATATCCGAGTTTGAGAGAAGCTTATCTTTTCAGAAGAAGAAGAGATCCTTCACTTTTGGCTTCTCCGTTCTCGTCTCGATCAAACTTGTTTGCAGAATTTCAGGTTAGTAATGTTGTTCCTTCGTTTGTTCTACGCCACAAACTCGATTTCTCTCTCTTCTCTGATTTTGAGTGATCGGATCTTATCTTCTGATTCAATCGATTTAGCTACGAATGCTGATCTATTGAAATTTGAATTGCGTTGCTTCATGATCTGTTGTCTTTCTCTTCTTGACATTTCTTATAGATCGTGTTTCTTATGCATTCTCGTTGATTGAAAGGTCAATTTGTGACACGATGTTAACGAATTTCGTATCAGATCTTTCCATTTTTCTTAAATATTTCTAGCTTCTGTCTTACATTTGTAGGGATTCGGATCAGTTCAATTTCAAGTGGTGTTAAGTTTCTGAACTACTCATGGATCAGGCGGAGCTGAGTATAGAGCAGGTTGGTGATACTTTCCTGTATAAACCTAATTCATTAGATTTATTTTTGTATTTAACATCAATATACATTGTTGAACTTTAAATTTCTGGTAAGATATATAAATGATGACAAGTTGAAACAGGATGATGCAGACCGTTGGTTATAGATCTTTGCAACTTGACTGCTTAGAAATGTTTATCTTGTTGTTATTTTACTCTGTAGGTATTGAAGAGGGACATTCCATGGGAGACTTACATGAACACTAAGCTGGTTTCAGCTAAAGGTCTCCAGCTCCTAAGGCGCTATGATAAAAAACCTGAAAGTGCAAGGGCACAGTTGCTGGATGAAGTAAGTTTTCTACAACTCTTTTTTCTCCTTTCAAACAGTTTACATAGACTTTCACTTGAGTCAATTTTTTTGTGTTATTTAGTGGTTGAAGTTGTATAATGACCACGCAAGCATTTACCTACCTTGTCATTATAATGTTATTGCAGGATGGTCCAGCTTATGTTCATCTGTTTGTTAGCATCTTACGTGATATATTCAAGGAAGAAACAGTGGAATATGTCTTGGCTTTGATTTATGAAATGCTCTCAGGTAATTGAAATTTGAAATTATTTGCTTTTTTACCTTTTCTTCATTTTAGTTACTGACTAATATTAATCCATCAACTGTTTGCCAGCAAACCCAACACGAGCTCGATTATTCCATGATGAATCTTTGGCAAATGAGGATACTTATGAGCCTTTCTTGAGGTGAGTCCCTAAGCAAAAGTTTTACAAGTGTAATTTGGTCCAGGCAAGTTTTTTATAGGATAGAATCGCTTATTGGGTCAAATCTGTTGTTTCTGTTGGCCCTAGTCAGTTTATTATTTTAACTACAATCTTCCTGACAAACGGGAAACATATGTAAAATGCCATTGTTACATTTTTGCTTGATTTTGGCTGCTTAATTACTTATCTTCAAAAGTATGCAAGCTAAAGGATGTGTCCTCTTTCAGGTTGCTGTGGAAGGGAAATTGGTTCATTCAAGAAAAAAGCTGCAAGATCCTTGCCTGGATAATAAGGTATTCAAAACCGTTTATCATACTTTAATTAAACATGACTATAACATACAGCCTCATTTACTTAGTGGGTCTTGCTCTTCTCTCAACATATAGTGCTAGGCCAAAAGCTGGTAATGCTGTTATTGGTAATGGAATTGATGATGTTCTCAAGGGGTTGGTGGAATGGCTTTGTGCTCAGGTTTCTTCTTCTATTCTCTTTCTCTCTTTTCTCTTTGTTTTCTTTCTAGTTAGTGTTGGTCTTGCATTAGTGTTTAAGTGTTAGTTGTCTTTGTCTTATAGAAAATGCCATTGTTAGAGCTAGAGCTCATTGGTATAGCATGCAAATAGAGGGGAAAACAGAGGCAGTTAGTATTTTCTGTGTTACCCTCGCCATGCCTTTGTTATACTACACAAATGCAAACACTAATTAATATCAAATTAGTTCAATCGAATACAAACAATTCTTGGGTGTATGCAAAATTGTTTGATTTTGGTAAATAGATGCAAATTTGGTGATCTGGAAGGAACCTTTAATATTGTGACATAGTGAATCCAGAATTTTGATGTCCACCATCGATATCTCAATCCTTAATTTTGATATGCAGTTGAAGCAACCTTCTCATCCTACTCGTGGTATTCCGATTGCAATCAATTGCCTGTCGTCACTGCTTAAGGAACCTGTTGTCAGATCGTCGTTTGTTCAGGCAGATGGGGTGAAGTTACTTGTCCCTTTAATTTCCCCAGCATCCACTCAGCAGTCTATGCAGGTAACTATATATTTAATGGAAGCTCAGGGAAAAATGTCCATAAAGCAGTGAATAAGTATTGCAGTTTCCCAATCATGCAAAGTCCTTAACGGAAAGGCAATGACTAGACAGACACTCTGGGGGAAAATAACTTCATTTTCAAGTGACTACTAAATCTATTGATCTATATAGCTCCGTTATTCTAAAACGTGGGCTGAACAAATTAGTAAACTTTGAAATAGTTCTGTTTCAGTTTTCAGAAGGAAGAAGCACCTCTCTCTTTTTTTGTCATAATATCTCAGTACCTAATTCATGTGATTTGTGTGCTTTGGACCGACAGCTTCTGTATGAAATATGTCTCTGCGTCTGGCTTCTGTCCTATTATGAACCTGCAATAGAGTACTTGGCAACATCGAGGACAATGCAAAGGCTCACGGAAGTGGTCAAGAACTCGACTAAGGAAAAGGTGAGCTATGTTCTCTTTTGTGACTTGGTCATTGCTATCCTGCATTTAGTTAAAGATCATAGGACATGGTTTGGCTGATCAATCAGAATCTCTGTCAGCAATGTACCAAGACTTTTGTTTCTTCTATTTGTTATGAATCAATAATTTGGATAAATGTGGCGTGATGCACTTGTTATGTTTATCTGACGGTATTTTGTCTTACAGGTTGTCAGGGTGGTCATATTGACATTCAGGAACCTGCTTCCAAAAGGTACATTTGGTGCCCAGATGGTTGATCTTGGACTCCCACATATTATCCAGAGTCTAAAAACAAAAGCATGGAGTGACGAGGTAAGACAACCTAAATGCTTGTTAGCTGTTATGTGGAACATGAATCTCTGAATTTTCTGCTAAATCTGGTGATATTATAAGTGATGCCGGTAACGTTAGATGTGTTTTTAGTATATGGTGATAGCTAAACCCCTTAAATTCTGGATTTGTAAGGACTTGCTGGATGCACTGAACCAACTAGAAGAAGGGCTAAAAGACAAGATCAAGAAATTGAGTTCCTTTGACAAATATAAGCAAGAGGTGCTTCTTGGCCATCTTGACTGGAACCCAATGCACAAAGAGGCCAATTTCTGGCGTGAGAATGTCACATGCTTTGAGGAGAACGACTTCCAGGTATTCTTCTTTTATTCCTCTCTCCTCAACACCACCACTTGTAGTGCTTAGAGCCCGCTGGTTCAATCCAGTTTGGCCCTTCACAACAACCCTAACTACTTGTTAAACTTGTGGATGCAGATACTAAGGGTCCTCCTCACAATCCTGGACACGTCAAGTGATCCCAGATCATTGGCGGTGGCATGCTTTGATATCTCACAGTTCATACAGTACCATGCAGCAGGGAGAGTGATCGTTGCAGATCTCAAGGCAAAAGAACGAGTGATGAAGCTGATGAACCACGAGAACGCTGAGGTGACCAAGAATGCTCTCTTGTGCATTCAGAGGCTTCTCCTTGGTGCTAAGTACGCTAGCTTCTTGCAAGCTTGATGGGATGGGACTTGCATGTTTCTTTCAATATAATGGAATGCAACCAAAACACACAGATTGTGTTTCCTTTTTTCCCCTGTCCAAAACAAAACGTGCTTCAACTCCTGCATGCTTCTTTTCTTTCGATTCTACACATTCCAAGACCATCTGTTTATTATTTATCCTGGAGACTCTGCTCTTGTATGTCTAAATAATTTCTGGCTTGTTTTTTTCTCTGTATTTATTTATTCAATAAAGAGACATTGAAGAAGAATGCTATTGTTGCAGACAGATACTTTTCGGCCAGTTTGTTGTATGATGCGAGAGTTTCAACTTATATCGAGATGAGATTACCTTTGATTTACTTTGGTCGCATGTCTTATCAGTTTCAACTTATATATTCAGTCTAATTTTATTATTTCCAGAATTACAAACATACATACACACGTTTATAAAGGTATGCTTCCTTTTACAATTGAATCATCACATCTGCTTCATGGGTTCTAAGACCTTGTAAGTATGAAGCATGTTATTCATTATCAGTTTGGTATACTGAACAACTTACACAGAAGAATATGAACTGAATCACTTGATGAGAATGCATCTTGTCGGTGCTCCTTCCGCTCCAACCAATCTCAACGGTAAGCAATGAAGTGAGTATGTTCCTACCTCCACACCATCCAGCTTCAGCGCTTCCACAGGGATTATATCCTGTAATCATGTGTACCTCACGTGTTAAGATGTAGTGCTTCTCACTACCTATCTAACCAACTATCTCTCTGACTTTCTTGTCCAGTGAAATATAGCTATATTCAATCATATCCAATGTTTACGTACTTGAATACTTTTTTTTATAGAGAATGATAAATACTCACCCGTCCTTTAAGTATAACCCTATGTGTTGCAGGTGATTCCTCAAAAGCAGCAAAGGAAAGATAATCAAGCCCTGGATTCCATAATGCATAATAAACGGTTTCAGAAACACAATGAAGATATGAAAAGCTAAGAAACCAGAATATCCATCTCTTACCAATAAGTTTGATGTCTGTGTTCTCAACCAACCATTTCGCCCCATCGGTCATGAACCCAGCAAAGCTTGAATCAAACTCTTTCTTAAACATAAGCCGCCTGATATTACAACCACAGAGTGAGTAAGCTTTTGCTCTCTTGTTGTTTTTGCCAAGATTTAGGTAATAACACAGACTCATAATATTGAGACTCTTACTTGTCAGTGTTGGATGTTCTAAAGAGCACACGACGAACTCCTCTTTGAATATGAAGCGATTCCATTACCTCAGCTAATAATAATAATCAAACCCAAAAACAATTCATTAGACAAAGATCCTAACTTTAAAATCATCAATTTTGTTACAAACTCACCAGTAATGTTCTTATCTCTTGGAACATCAACCAACAAAGCAGGACCTATATAGAATTTACACAAAACCCAATTTTAAAACTTTATGACTAACCCAACTAAAATCAAAGAAACATGAGATTTAAGATTACCATTTAAGACTTGAAGATCAAGCGAATCAGTATCAAAACCAGCGTCGTAATAATTATCCCAGAAGTGACCTGGAGCATCAACGTGAGTTCCAGAGTGAACAGATAGTTTCATCTCCGATACGTTAGCGAAGGATCCATTCTTCATACTCGCGGCTAATCGCAAGAACGTCTTTCCCAATCCCTCCGAAGATTCCCAAGCTGGAATCTCCGGCGTGTAACGATGGCTGATATCGTATATCTTACCTCCTTCATAAACCTCACGGCGGATTGGTTTGGGAACATCGGAGTGTTTGACGGCGAGGAGAGAAGAAGAGAGGGAGAGTGCAACGGCGAGGATGAAGACAGGGAAATTCACGGACCGGGTCATTGTTTCGGGTCGCGGGTTAACGGGTTCAATTTCGATACTACTGTAGTTGATTATCAAATGATTAAAGCTACGGTTTATTATATAATGGACTCCTTGACCTTTGACTTTTTGACTTTTGAGTTTAGCAAAACCGTCTTTATTGACTAAATATAGTTGTTTTAATTCACATTTCCAACTCTAATAAATATTATATTTGGTTGGTTTTTAAATATCTACGTTTTCTTTTAGGGGAAATAATTTTTGAAACATTCTTTTTTGTATATAAAACTAAAAATATTATAATTCGAAAAAATTATTTTATCCGATTACAGAGATTAACCAACGACTTAGACGATAACGGTTTAAACTGAAAATGATGACACTTCCAATATAACCGGTCGAACTCAAGCTGCAACTCTTGGTCACAACCAAAGCACTTTCACGTACAATGAATTGTCCATTGCAACAGAAGGTTTTACTCAGTCAAATTTGCTAGGACAAGGAGGATTTGGGTATGTTCATAAAGGAGTTGGCAAAGAAGATGAGTCTTAAACTTGGAAGTGGACAAGGTGAACGCGAGTTTCAAGCAGAGGTTGATATCATTAGCCGTGTCCATCATCGTCATCTCGTTTCCCTTGTTGGATATTGCATCTCTGGTGGTCAAAGGCTTTTGGTTTATGAGTTTATACCAAATTACACTCTTGAATTTCATCTTCACGGTACATTCATCTAACAGAATGTTTTCTTGAATTAACAACACCTTTAAGTATGGTTTCTCTTTAACTAATAACATGATTGAAACTTTAGGGAAGGGTCGTCCGGTTTTGGATTGGCCTACACGAGTCAAGATTGCATTGGGATCAGCTAGAGGTCTTGCATATTTGCATGAAGACTGTAAGAAAAATCTCTATCTCACATATTTTGATTAGTTTCTATCTCGCTCTCTATAAGAATTAGAGTGTGGTTTTGTTGAAATGTTTAGTACAAAGCCTTAATCCCATACCAAGTTATGGTAGAATTTATAATGGATATTCATTATCAAGATTGTTTATCATTGATGTTGTATTTTATAATCCATATTTAGTGTCATAAACACAAGTTTAGTGTTTGACGATAATTATCTTTAATATTTTTTGTTGTATATAATGATTCTAAAAGTAATACGAGATTAGGTGAATCTTTTGTTACCGTTGTGATAAATTTTCTTTTTGTTTTTTGCAACTCAAATAAGAAAAAGGAAACAATAGAAAAATTTCATTTTTTCATTGAACAAACGTTACCTATAAATACACCCATTCTCTCTTATTCTTTGAGAAATCTCCATTCTCTCTTCTTCTTCGAAACCCTAAACCAGAAATAACAAACTTCATCTTTTTCTTTCTGTAGTTCTCTTCATCAGCTCTGCCAATATCAACAGAGAGGCTTGCCGATGATGATCCGTATAGACATTGAAGTAAACCGATGATCTCTGCAATTAACTTCATCCGTAAGATTGATCGGAGCAGAGTGATCAGTGTTTGGTTCTGTTTCCATGGTTCCGACCTTCCGACGACATCACCTGAAAATCTTGTGTTTCGTCAATCACAAGCAAAGGTATTTCTTTCTTAATTTCCTTTTTTTATTTTTTTAGATAAGTGTTAAATTTTTAAATTTAGTGTAAGCTAATTGGACACAACATCCAAACCCCTAAGAGGTGTTCTAGGTTCAATACACATAATTTAAATTTTTAACATTTGTTTCTATTTTATTAAAAAATGTTTTCAAACTTATATTTTAATATTACTATTAAACTCTAAGGTTTTTTTAGAAAAGTGTTAAATTTTTAAATTTAGTGCAAACTAATTGGATACAACATCCAAACCCCTAAGAGGTGTTCTAGGTTCAATATGGTTTACACAAAATTTAAATGTTTAACACTTGTTTTTATTTTATTAAAAAAATGTTTTTAAGCTTATATTTTTATATGACTATTAAAACTATAAGGTGTTTTTTTGGATAAGTGTTAAATTTTTGAATTTTGTGTAAACTAATTGGACACAACATCCAAACCCCTAAGAGGTGTTCAAGGTTCAATATGGTTTACATATAGTTTAATTTTTTAACACTTGTTTTTCATTCATTAAAAAATGTATTTAAACTTATATTTTTATATTACTATTAAAACTATAAGTTTTTTTTTGGATAAGTGTTAAATTTTTGAATTTTGTGTAAACTAATTAGACACAACATCCAAACCCCTAAGAGGTGTTCTAGGTTCAATATGGTTTACACATAATTAAATTTTTAACACTTGTTTTTTCGTGTTAAAAAATGTTTTTAAACTTACATTTTTATATCATTATTTGATTTGAAGTTTTTTTATTTTTCAAATAATATTTTGGATAAACTATTTCATTTTTTTAAGTATACATAATTTAAATTTTTAACACTTATTTCTTTTATTTAATTTAAAAATGTTTTAAATTTATATTTATATATTATTATTTAATATTTAATATTTATTAGAGGTGTTATAAGTTCAATATGTTTTCGTGTATGGTAAATTTAACGCTTGAATTAAGAGTTTGCCAAAATACATGTATAGATCATGTATCATAACGTATAGCCAAAAACTAAGAATGTAAGATTTCTCCACTGATGGATATAGAAGTTACAGTGATATATGATACAAGATTTTCTTAATACAACAAAATGCTCCACCGCAGCATCACAAACAAGATCCATAATACAAGAAGATTCTTTGTGATCAGTTTTTAGAAGAAGATTGGAAGATGAAAACTGCAGCTAGAACACCAACCAATGCTGTAACAGCTAAAGCAACCGTAGGCAATGGACTTGCTACTCCAAAATTCTGAAATAAGACAAAATCAAATCTTAAGTATCATGGTTTTCTTACTTTTCTATTCAAAGTTTCATTTTTTTGATAAGCAAACTTATCAGTTATGATGTTTTTATTACCTCAAGAAGTCCTTTTCCAGTTGAAATCTCAACCGTAATGGCAACTGCAAAACCAACCATTGCGCCACGACCAAGCCATATGTCCAAACCACTGCTTCCTTCTGTACTTTGCTCACTTCTAATTGAAACTGATGCTGCTCTGTTTCCTCCTCTACGAGCCATACTCAACTTCAATGGCACTGAAACGGACACAGCAACATACAAAATCAAAATCAAAGAAAAAACGTTTCTCTTTTTCCCGGATATACTCAGCTAACCAAGGCAATGCACAATCGCAACTTGACAAAAACTAGAAAACTTTATGATAAATAGAATTTTCCCCCAAATCAGAGAACCAAACCATATGTGAACAATTGAGTCTGTAAAACAAATCAGAAATATCAAAAATTGAGCCCAATTTTCAACCTATAACTTAAAATTTTAGAGAATTGGGGAATTGGTCAGGGCCAAGGAAGACGTACAGAGAGGAGAACCAGAAGCGAAGGTGGATCGGATTCCAGCAAGTTGCGGAGCATGAACCCGACAAGTAGAACTTGGGTTTGTGATTGTAGCTAGCTTTATGGCACCAGAATCTGGAAACATAATATCCGAAACTAGTCAGATACAAAGTACAACTAGAGGAAGAAGAAGGGTAGCCAAGAGAGAAAGAGAGTACTACTGGGAAGAGAAAAGGCGAGAGACGCAGAGACTTGAGATAAGGCCATCTTCCTTCTATGTAGATACTCTCTTTCTTCTTCTTCTTCTTCTACTAAAATCCTTCGTCTTCCTTTCTCAAGAGTCGCAGAATTATCTGTCCAAGCTGAGGACACGTGTTTTCTCTCCACTCATTAAGTTCGTATCTTGTTTCACCTTTTCGAGCTACAGATTTTGAAAACGGCGGCGTTTCACAAACTAATGCATCTCTTAGAGCAAAACCGAACCAAATCCGAACCAAACTAAACCAATTTAAAAATTGATTCGCTTAATTAACAGATGATAGTGGCGCCATTATTCGGGTAAGAAACACACCAACGAAAGTTACATTTGTTGGTTCATTTGATTATAAGAATATAAAATCAATTTCTCCTCTCAGTTACCACCTCTTAATTTTCAAGTTCGACCAACTTGTCTTCGATGTTTGATTGAAACAGCCGAGGAAAACAATTATTCAAGAAAACGAAGCACTCGAATAATCAAAACCATAAAGTTGAAACATCAAAGAGACCACTACTCTCAACGTTACCAAAACTGTATGAAATCCAAAATAACATTATTGCCTAAACCAACAAACAACATCAAATCTTCACCAGTGAGATTTAAGATTCAAGAATCAATAACACACCAAACTAGAGCTTGAGGAAAACGAACTCCTCAATCGCTGGAATTTCCCCAATCTTCTTCAGTGTATCTTTGCTTGGTATGTCATCTACTCCAATGGCCATAATCGCTTGCTTCCTCGGTGCAATCCTCCCAACGCTCATGAAGTTAACATTCACGTTAGACTCTCCAAGGATGCTTCCGACTGTCCCGATCATACCAGGTTGATCCACCTGCCTGCACAGTATGATACTACCTTCAAGAGTTACATCGACCTCAAAAGATCCAACCTTTGTCAAATGCGGGACTCCGTCTTTAACCCTTCCTTCCACTTTGACCTCTCCTGATTCAGACAACGAACTGGCGAATTTGGACTCCACATTGCTTAGCTGAACAGTTATTGTCTCCAACGGGCTCTCTGGTGAACCATCCAAGAGCACACGTTCCTCTGAGAGTCTAAGACCTCTCTGCTTGGCTGTGAAATCAGCGTTGACCAAATTGACATAGACGTCAGAGATTGGCTCGATGATTCCCTTGGTGATCATGGCTCGTAGAAGTCTGGTGTCAAGATCATCGGTGGCTCTTGCTGAGGCGTATGTGATTTTCACGTTTTTCACACCGCTTCCTCCGGCCACCAATTGCACTGCCAGTCTTCCTAGTTTCTCGGCTAGTACCACATATGGTTTCAACTCGGTTAGAACCTGCGGATAGAGTGTGATGTAAGCTTAAGATTAAACAATTGAAATCTTCCAACTGGGTATCTGATAAGAACAAAGCTATAAACCTGCTAGTCTTAATCCAATCACAAATCACAGAGGAGAAGCTAGATTAATGAGGCTCTTAAAACAAATCCCTAGAAAACCCACCCTCACCTCAACAATTTTGCCGCTCACTAACTTCTTTCTAACCAACTCAGAACAGATATAATTTGCTACATTCATTCCTAGGCTGGCTAGAGTAAATAGTCTGATAAGTTTGCCTCTTTAAAACAACACCAAAATGCGTGTATTTTACTAGCACAAGCCAGTGCTCACCTCAGCAGAAACCATAGGTGCATTGACAGCTGTAGCAGCAAGCTCTCCATTCAGAGCTCCAACAACAGCTTCAGCAATTTCGATGGCAACTCCTTCCTGTCAAAGCCAAAACACCAACTAAATAACAAAAGCCAAACAGCACATTTATGATTAATTATCACCTGAACTGTAACATGAATTGCACACCTGAGCCTCCATGGTACTGGCTCCAAGATGAGGTGTCACAGTGACCCTCTCGTGCTGCACGAGCTTGCTATCTTTAGCCGGCGGCTCTTTGGTGAAGACATCAAGTGCAGCCTGAGCAACAATGCCAGAATCCAGAGCTCTCACTAACGCATCTTCGTCTATGACGCCTCCACGAGCAACATTGACAATGCGAACTCCTTTCTTCATTTTGGCAAAGGTTTCATCGTTGAGTATCTTGGATGTTGTTGGCGTAAGAGGCATGTGCAGAGAAATGAAATCCGCGGTCGCAAGGGCTTCATCAAAGCTCACTAAGTCAACACCAATGGCGTGTGCACGGTCTGCTGGGGCATAGGGATCATGAGCAATGACACGCATACCAAGACCCTTGGCACGTCTAGCAACTTCCGTCCCAACTTTCCCGAATCCTAACACTGCAAGGGTCTTGCCCACAAGTGAAACACCCACATACTTGTTCCTCTTCCACTCTCCTGCATCACAGAGATATTATTAAAACCAAAATCATACATCCACAAGTTAGCAAGATTACACTCACTCCACACATAAGAATCATCAAAACTCAAATCTCAAAAGAATCAGCCAAAAGCTTAGTCCAATGTCACAATCCTATAGCAACATCAACAGTACAGGAAAAGGAAAGCTCATGATACAGATTTGTAAACTCTGACACGCCATCAATCACAAGTATCGAAAGAACAAATACAATAAATATTTCGCAAAGTATGGAAAGTATGAAATTGAGGCGATGAATCAAAAGTTACTAACCAGCCTTAACAGACGCATCAGCTTGAGCTACGTTCCTAGCCATGGCCGCCATAAGAGCGATTCCGTGTTCAGCAGCAGCGATCGTGTTCGCCGTCGGAGCGTTGACAACCAAACACCCAAACTCCGTCGCTGCACTCAGATCCACGTTGTCGATCCCAACACCAGCGCGTCCAACAACCTTGAGCCGTCCGCGAGACGATTCAAACACCTCACGGCCAACCTTAGTCCCACTCCTCACGATCAACGCATCACAGAGCGAGATCTTAGTGTTGAGCTCCTCAGGAGTCATGTTATACGAACAGTCGACATTCGCGAAATCCTCCAAAAGCTTTACACCAGCCTCACCAAGCTTCTCCGCCACAAGAATCGTAGGCTTAGATCCATCTCCTGTAGAGCACGAAACGAGAACGAGCCGTCGCTGAAGAGTATTGCGTCCACGAGAAGGGAAAGCGACGGAGATGGCTGATGGAAGAGGCGATCTGGAAGAGAGAGTGACGTTTTTGAGAGAATTAGTGGCGACGGAGATCGAGGAAGCGGCGGCGGCGGTGGCTGACATAGCTACCGCTTATGGAGTAGTAGTGAATGTGTGAGTGAATGAGTAGAGAAAATTGTTGTTGGTGGCTGAGTTATACAACACGAGGGAGAGAGAGATCTAAAAGGTTTTTTTTTATAGTCGGCTCAGGGGTTTGGTGTGATGTGATAGTATTTGACAAATGTGATGGTATCTCACGTGCCTTTGCCTCGCGCGTGTGATTCATTTTGGGTTTTTGTGATTTCCAAATGTTTGAGCGAATAGAGTTGCATCTTTTACCGGGAAAATAGCCAAAACGAAAAAGAAAAAAAAGGAAAAAAAAAACAAATTGGGGATCTTTGAGGAATAGTCAACTTTATTTTATTTATTACACATATCTCTGACCAGGAACAAAATCTTAAATTTATTATGAGCAAGCTACCCAAAAAATATTTACAGCTTCGAAGATTTTTGACAATGCAAATAGATCTTGAAGAAGCCTTATTTTGATGTGGTGTGGGGGTCTCATGAGTCATGAACTCATGATGTCTGACAGACAGATCATTGCCGCTAGTTTGAAATAGAGTATCTAATAAAGATTTTAACATTTAAGTCCCCAAAAATGGAAAAAAAAAACTTGTAATAATGTTTGTGGTTTTCTGCTACTAGATCATATTTATGTCATTTTTAATATTAATTAAAAAATAAACTCAGGTTGAATCTTTGACAAAAAAAGTATATGTATATATACTATCGTTGAATCAAAACTTAAAATTTAGTAGTATGCGTTTATAAGTTTTAGACCAAAACAAAAAAAAAGTAATCGACGATATTTTGAGACTTGATAAATTCTTGGATCAACAGGAGTTGGTATATTTAGATCCAAATCATGATTTTACGATGGAATTTCAAAATGAACCAGGAAATTTTGTTATTGCCTATAAGAAAACAATAGAGGAGAGATGTGACATGATTAATCTTTTTTTTTTTCCTAAGCGAGTGTTTGTCCATGCTTCATGCTTGAACGCAAGTAGTAATAAAAGATTAAAAGGTCCCCGCACTAGTAAACGAGGCCATACACTAGAGGGAGAGCCGCACTTTTTAGTATTTGAAAACTAATTGAAGACTTCAAATCTGAATTGAATTGGACCCTTTTTAAAAAACTCTCTTCAGAGTTTTAGGTTTCAGGGCAAGTGGTTTGTTTGTGTACGTAAATACAAAAACCCAAAAAAAAAACACTATTGTATTTTTGTTGGTGGTCAAATTTTACAGTATTCAGTATTAGGTCTTACTTGTGACTTTGTGAGGAGGAATATTTCAAAGGATATACTGATGGCTGTGACGTAAGTATAATTTATTGCACGTGAAAGATTTGCTTTTAAGTGTGTCTTTGCAACTGCTTAGAGATGCATTGCTTTTGGTAGGTCGACCTGTCGACAACCCCCATATAGTATTCAACGCAGCCGCGCGTTGATAATGTACTGTTGAATTTTCGTATATTAATATCTTTAGTATATTAGCTTTTGTTGAATGAAATTAAGGATGATCACAAGAAAAAACAATCGGATAATTGTTTTATATTTTTAATACCTTCATTCTAAAAGCATATATGTTTTCAAAAATCTTTGTAGTGAAGGCCGATTTTAGTTATCTTTCACAAATTTTGATTGTAAGAATGAGATAGCATGAGAGAAAACTTGTTCATGTCATTCATATTTATTGAAAATATGATATACCAAGCTGCATTAGACTATTGTGTATCCTGAAAATAGAATGACTAATCCGCATGAAAGTACTCCGCCTTGTCTATTAGTAGTAGATTCAATGTAGATAGAAATAATGTAACAAATTAGATGAATAATATGTGTGCTCTATATAGATAACAAACTTACATAAAACCAGTACCATCACTTAGACCACATATCACCTTTTGGGAGTTGTAAACAAACAAGAACACGGGAAAATACCGCAATTTCTCACCAAGTACCCGATCTTCAGCCTGGTTAACCTGACAAACAAACAAAAAACAATTATCAATCACAAATACAACATTAAGCTTCTCTATAGTTTTAATCAACTTCTAGAGTGGAGTGCATCGGCATCATCATTCATAACTTCATTGATCCCAGAGTTATAATGAACGAAGGACTAATTCAGATTGATTTCAGAATCCACCAGTCTCTAGAGCAAACTAATTGTTCTTCACTTTGAACAATAATATTTTTATCATTCTATTATTAAAGCAGTTTTGTGATATCCATATACCATGTCAACTACAAACATACAGAAAGACTCATGAAGCTTGACACAAACTTACTTGATTGTCTAACAGAAGTTGGAAAGGTAAGCTTGTGCTAAGGAGAGACCAAGCTGGACTTGAGCCTCGGTGGTTAAGTGAAGATTGTCCGACTTTAGCGGCAATCCCTTAGCGTCTACACAGACCACATTCGAAAGTTTCAGACCCAACTGTGCTTCTCTCACCTTATCTATGTATCCTCCTCCCGATGCTATTGCCACCTACGTCAATCAAACCACAAAAAGATTAACCAATGGAAATCTGACCTACCGATTTCTAAAAGACAACATCACTTGCCACAGTTGTTATTCACATTGTATAAGCCTATAAGGACACACATTTTGCATTATCTCAACTTTTGTAACAATTACATAATCTGCAACTTAACTCTTTCACCAATACCACCACTACCTGTCTACCTATGTAGATGTGAAACTGGAAGCTAAAATAGCATTAAGGAGAGAGAGACCTGAATAATGGGAAGAGAAGGAAGGTTGAGATCATGACGGAGGTTCTTAATCAAACGGTCCATATTGCTCCCGTAGCTCTCGGCGTCATGGATGTCCAACACGTCACTCTCTCCTTGATACCACAGCACCGCCTTAATCTCTCCGCCGCATTTCCTACTCTCCTCCGTTCTCTTAACCATCCTCTCGTACAAGTGGCTTCCACGCTCCCACTCTTTTATCGCCGTTCCACCGGAGGCACACGGAACCAACCCGATCACAGCCGAATCTGTTTCCAGGCGATTCTTCACCGCGTTTGCGAACGCCATTCCTGGACCTATTCCACACACTTTACCGGTGTCGATGTCAACGTGGAGTGGCTCGTGAGCTTCTTCCCACCGGAGATCTGCGCTCAGGCGGAGGATTGATGAGTTTGGTGCGCATTCCGGTGGGACGATTTTATCCCACACCCAGCGATTGTGGTGGTGGTCTTTGACGACGCCGCCGCGTCCGGCCATATTGCTTTGTCCGGAGAGAATGAAGATCTGATTTGGCGGAATTGGAGATTGGATCTCAGGTTTATCTTCGCCGGAAGTGGTAGATCTTTCTTCCATTTCTTGGTATCTCTTTGGTAAAGAGATGATATCAGAATCTCTTTAATACACTGCAGTGTTATCAGACCATAGAAATAAGCTATCGAAATGTCTTGTCTGAAAAGAAAGTTTGGTGTGGTGACTGGTGAGCAGCAGAGTTGATCGGAGAAGATGATGTTGAGGCGTGGACATTAGAAACTTGGTTCGGTTTGGGTCGGTTTGTTCAGATGTTTGGTTTAGAAGTTGGACCGAGTTAAATTCGGTATTTTCTGTTATGTTGGTTTATTTGGCTTAATCGGTTAAGATTATAAAAAAAAACACTCTAAATTAAGGGTTACTGAGTTAGTATTACACAGTTTATGCAACAGTAAAGTAAGCATTAAGTAACACATCTAAAACATACATAACAAATCCACTTTCTATATTGCCAAAACGACTTATAGGCTTACGACTTAATAAATCATACTAAACACACATTTTCTCCAACACTTGCACCACTTCTTTCATGGATGGTCGCTTCTGAGGCAAGGAAGAGACACATTCAATCCCTAACCTAAAGCACGCCATTGCAGCATCCTCATGGCGAGCCACATCGCTCCTAATTGCACCGTCGATCAACCTCAAGAACCGGCCATTCTCTTCGGCTTCAGAACCGGTTAAGTTTGAGAACTGATCTATATCATGATCTACCGAGAACACTTTGCTTGTGAGAAGTTCTAAAAGTATGACTCCAAAGGAATAAACGTCCCATTTAGGGTTTGGTTTCAGGCTTGTGGACCATTCTGGTGGCTGGTAGGGTGAGCTTGAAATTGGTCCAGTGGTGAGAGATTCACGCGCTGGTGTCATGAGGCGGTCTAGCCCTAGATCGGTGATGATGGGCTCATTCTCAGCGTTCAGGAGAATGTTATTGGGCTTGATATTACCGTGCACATGTTTCTTCTCATTGATGTAAGATAATCCTCTAGCCATTCCTCTTGCTATCTTGAGCCGTGCCTCAAAAGTAAGAGGGTTTTGTAACGAAGAAGACGAGCTTGAGCTTGCCTTAGCTGTTTGTGAAGGAACAAAACCAAAGTTAAAACTTAAAAGCAAGTGATAGGTATTTTAGATTGATAACGTGTACCAAGTAGCGTGCGTATTTTAGATAAGAGAGTGTATTGTTTATATTGTGCGCCTAAAGAAACAGAGGAACTTACTGGCGGTGAAGAAACAGAGGAGGCTGCCATTGGGAACATAGTCGGAAACGAGAAGTTTCTCGTCGTCTCCCCAGCAGAACCCACGAATTCTGACGAGATTTGGGTGCCGAAGCTTAGCGATGGCACGAACCTCCCTCTCGAATTCCTTGGATTTCGCAGCCGCACATCTCTCCGTCTCGATCCGCCTCACCGCGAATGCCGTGCCGTTCTCCAGCACCGCCTTATACACGATTCCGGTTCCGGTGGTTCCCAATATGTAAGCAGATGCCTTTAGTAGAGTATCTAAATCTAGCCGAGTCTCGCCGTCGACTGTAACTAGTTGAGTTTGGGAGCTCTGCTTCAGTTGCCCACCATCTGTTCGACTGAATGCCTGAAGGGTTTGCTGATACTCTACATCGCTCTCTGATGTTGATGTCTCGTCGTACCTTCCTCCGGTCAAGATTATGCACGAACCGCATGCCTTTTTTGCCTCTGGTGATTCTGGGACTGTGACCTCCGTGGCGCTTGGTTTCGATTTCTTGGCTTCGTTTTTCTCCAGACAGAATTTGAAGAAGCTGAATCTGCTGGATTCTGGGTACCTTCTGCGTTTTCTGACCTGGTATACGTAGAGCACGAGTAGACCAATGAAAGCTAGACCAACTATATCTGCAACTGTGATTGCGGCAATGGTGCTTGGCTTTAGCTTGCTTTTTGCTGTCTGATTTGGTGATTCTGTCAAAGGGTTTATTGGAGCTGTGCTTCTTGGTTTAACTGCTATTGCCGGTGAAGTAGTGTCAGAGATATTTGGAGGGTTCGAAAGAGTGGAAGGAATTGAGCAAAGGATCTTCAATGGCTTCCCACACAGCTCTTGGTTACCGGAAAAAGATTCAGCCTTTTGGTTAAGTAAAGAAAGGGAACTTGGGATTGGGCCTGTGAGGTTGTTAAAGGAGAGATCGACTGTGGCATTTGCTGGAAACTTCTCTGCAAAACCTGGAGAAATCTCGCCGAGGACTTTGTTGTGTGATAAGTTCAAGTAATGCAGGCTTTTTCCTCCCAAATCCTTGGAAAGAGAGCCGTTGAGAAGATTTGAAGAAAGATCAAGAACCTGTGCTGCTTCGAAACCACTTGGAATATCACCTAAAAAGGAGTTCTTTGACAAGGAAACGACCGTTAGATTCTTCAGAAGTGAGATGTTTAGCGGAATCTCTCCAGTAAATGCGTTAGCTGAGAGATTCAAGAGCTGCAGATTAATCACACTATTGATACTCTTGGGCAAATCACCAGAGAGATTGTTGCTTCCAAGGGAGATAACCTGAAGCTCAGTGGCGTTGAACACCGAGTCAGGGAGTGACCCATTGAAGAAATTGCTGGACAGATCCAAGATCCTTAGATGGGGAATCAAGAACAAGTCCGGAGTGATGGAACCAAGAAGGTGTTTGTTGGGAAGTACCAAGCTTGTGACTCTGAACATGTCTGGTGTGTTAGGCTTCCCAAGCTCTGTACAAGTGACACCTGTCCACAAACATGGTGTTGCATCATCATAGTTCCAGTTGCGTAGAACAGAGAGAGGGTCACTGAGGATGGAGTATTTGAAAGTAAGGAGAAGAACACCATCAGTGTTAAGAGCTTGGAGTTGTGTGGGGACAAAAAGAAGGTGGAAGAGGACTAATGAGAACAGGAGGTTGCTTCTGTTGGAAGTCATGGTTTTTCAGTTCTTGGTATATCCCTCTCTAAAGTATTAAATTCGGCTATGCATTCTCATAGCAGAAAGAGAGAGATAGAGGTTGAACCACTCAAGTGATAAGTTGTTCTGGTAACCAAATCTATGAGATAGTGGAGCAATCTCTGAGATGGTGAAGGAGAGAGAGAGAGAGAGAGAATCTTAATGAGCCGGAGTTGATGAAAGAAGCTTTTGACTAGACTTGACATGGGACAAGGTGTAGAATCAATGATTCTCGATCATTTATTCATTAGTGTAAAACTGTAAATGAGCAGCAGCAGCCATATTTTCGCATTTAAAATTTATTTCATTCATTAAAAAAAAAAACTCAATTCATGGGAGACAGAATAATTATTACCGTTTGCTTTTGGGTTATTTTTGGTTTACATGATGAAAAAGCTAATAAAGTTGAGTATAAATTATTGCATAGCACATTTTTGCTGGAAAATTCGGTCCATAGAAAGGATAATCACCGACTAAGGATTAATAGTACATATGTTATTGAGTGATTATATTTCAATGTAGTACTTTCTAATCTTAGAAATTACAGGAGAAAATCCGTTATAGGTTTGCCAAAACAGAGGGTTTCGTATGAAATGAACCACACATTAATCAAAGACAAAACAAGGGACACCACAAAACTGACATGTCAGTTATCCTCATCTTTATTTGTTTTTTTTTAATAATAATTTTTATGGAAAAATGACCTAGCAGAGTTTGATTTTTGTGTAAAATGTTCACACACTACAACTTGGCAAACTGATCAGTCTTTCGAAAATCGAAAAGTTAAAAATATACTCAAGGAATTATTGAATTCCTTAATCTAACGAAGAAAATTATGTAGCTATATTAAAAAAAAAAGTCAAAAAAAATAAATAAGAAGTGGGAGAAGCCAAAGCATAATCAAGGAAAAAAAAGATTTGGAGAACAAACACGAAAGCGACGAGTCGGAAGGGCTATGACCGCATCGCTTTCAGTGTAGCCTGTGGACGAATATAAAACAGAAACAAGGCTCTAGTGGTCCATATTATTTGGTTTTGAGTGAGTCATATAAGAATGAGAATAATTGATGCAAAAAAAACGACAGTGTTGTCCAAGAGAGAAGTGGCCAAACAATCACACAAAACAGTTTGATAAAATTGTGAATGAACTTATAAATAGGGTAGATAGATGGATCTCACGGTAGATAAACACATGGTTTATAGTTTGTTGATTAAGACGTAGGTTAGGCAATAGGCATAAACCTACATATTATCTTAATACATTGCTTCATTCGCAACATAGTTAGGTACAATTTTCTTGTCGTGTAAGTATAATAATATTCATCAACGCTGGAGAAAGTTAGAATGGGTGATCATTAAAAATCCTCACATGTGCATTACAAAAGGGGCTTATGGATATGATGGGGATTAAACCTAGTCCATTTCTAAAACACACAAGATAAGATTTTTTGGACATAAGTAAAAAATACAATCTATAAAGTATGTATATTCATCTGGCTGGTCCTAGACGTAACGATCACGGGTTAATGTCGTTTAACTCTTTATACTTTATCATTCGCTTTCTTGTTTTTTTCTGAGTATAATGTTTTTTTTTTTCACTTCATTCTTACCCCAAGTGTAAACGTCTCTCATCTATCATATACTATTTAGGTGTTGGGTGGCAATAATGAACTTAGGAAGGTAAAATATTTCAATAGAACCGAAATTCATCAATCCGGAATCAAATTTATTTTTATAAAAAATTTGAAAGGTAAAAAATCCAACAAATCCAAATTTGTGCAAAAGAACTGAATAAAAATCAAACAAACTCTATTCATTCAAATTAATTTGATCACATATGACAGTGAACTTTATTGTACTTTTTCCCTTAAAATCTAAAAATCATCATATAGTTCAATCAAATATTCTGAAAAATAGTTTTCTTAAGTTTGTCTTTTTATTTTTCAGAACAAAAAAACTCTAAAGATATACCCATCCATTCAATGCCTTGTTTTTATGGTCGGAGGCTGATAGCCAATAATGTGCATATGGCCGATCTGATACCCCTTAAAGATAATGTCATCTTTTATTGTAGACAATGGATCTTAGAAATTTGACTAGAGCTATGGTCTACAGATATTCACATAAAATAAATATACCGGGATTGTTGAAGCATTTTATTTGAGTTATTTTTGAGAAGTAGATACTTTTGGAAAGTATAATTAGAAGAGTAGACGCTGTTGTAAAAACTTTTGGAGATTACACACTTTTTCAGTTTTTTGCATTAAACCTTCTGGAATCGGAATATGCCTCTTAATCTTATTTCTATTAAGTGTTAACATGGTTAGATATTGCAAAACATGACATATAAATCAGTTGTTTTCAAAGTCAAATTTTAGAGATGCTAACTCAGTTAGGACATAGATGTGACTGGTAAGTAGTTTCTAATGTTATTTTGAAAAATCTCTACCCTATCGGCAGTGATCGTGATAGTGATCGTTCTCAGGTTAGTGAATCCCAAGAACTTTGCGCATATATGTCAAGAATGATGGTCAGATTGTACTTAGAGAATGATCTGTAACATTTTCTCTTAACCTGAGAAAAGATATTTATTTTGACACTGATCCAACATATTACTCTATATCTTAGTTATTGACTCCTCATATATAGCTGGTAGATGTAGTGATTTATTCCACGGTTTTCTTTAGACTATTATTGAAGTTCTCTTCATTTTTTTTCTAATCTGAAATTTTAGAAATATCAAACATTCATCCAACCACTTGTTGTAAAGAAGAGGGAATCATATATAAAGCCCAATAGGGTAACGAATTATCGACTTCAAATATAAATATTCACGCCATGCTCTCTTGTCTGGTCCAAGAAGCATATATCAAGACTCTTTATCTACCAACTACGCATTTGACTAATTTGCACCACCAAATGTGTAATGTATCTACATTTAATTTATATATGACAAATTTATAATCAACGGGCGGTGTTCCTTGTTGTGACATCTAAATAAGTCTTCCTTAACCTACCACTCACTTTGATAAACATAAAATCACGTTGTTATCAAAGACCAAACACGCGCCTCAAGTTTCTCAAACACTGCTTAAAAATATTATACAAGTCGTATTTTAATTTTTTAGTTGGCTTTCGCTTTGAGTCACTGTTTTAGTCCGAAATAACTCCGAATAATTATGTTTCATATCATAGTACGACTCAAACCCGACATAAGGACTCAAGGCATAGGCATATATGTTAACACATATCAAATGATACATGATTAAAAACGCTCGAACAAACACATGCATTTTTAGCCCAATATCATTATATCTTTTACCACTTTCTCATGAAAAATAGTGACACACCATTGAAAAAGCTCACAAACAAACAGAAGATTGTCGAAATCGAGTACGTAAAAAGCCTCGAGTTTTCATGAATTCAAGCGTCGAAATTGCTTCCTTCGACATCAACGACGAACCTATAACGTACATCGTTCTTCTCGAGTCTCTCAAACGCAGTGTTAACATAATCCATCTTCACAACTTCGATGATCGAACTCAAACCCTTTTCTTTACAGAATTCAAGCATCTCCTCTGTCTCCTTCATGCTCCCTATGAAGCTCCCCGTTATCACTTTCCTCCCTAATCAAATTATCATCATCCCCAATTAATTAATAATCCTCAAAATCACAATTATTAAGAAAGGGCTAAATTTTTAATAAGTGACTCACCAAGCATAAGCAGAGGAGTAAGAAACTGCAAGGGATTGCTGATAACTCCCATGAGAATGAGTTTACCATCAAGCTTAAGAAGAGACAAATAAGGCTCAAGTGCGTGATGAACAGGAACCGTGTCAATTACGTAATCCAACGAATCAGCCAATTCGCTCATCTTTGCTTGGTCGGATCCGATCACGTAATCATCAGCTCCAAGATCTTGCAAAGCCTCTTCTCTCTTCTTGTTTGATGAGCTTATGACTGTCACATGGTGACCCATTGCTTTGGCTATTTTCACACCCATGTGACCAACTCCACCTAACCCTAGTATGCCTCCTCTTAGGCCTGGTCGTTTGAGACCAAAGTGGCTCAGTGGACTGTACACAGTCACACCAGCGCACAGTAGCGGCGCAGCCTGCTCAGCCGCCATTCCTTCTGGAATCTTCACCACAAACCTAAACACAAGAAATTGACCCTTTAGCCAAACATACCCTACCCTGTTCCCCAAGATACCGAAACCAAAACCTAAAGATCCGGTTTGAAGCTTGCTTTTTTATTTATATAAATTCACATTTATTAGTAGTTTAGTATACGCCAAAATCGTTAGTTGAACAACACCAAGATTATGATTGAATTTCAACTATATTTTTTAAAAAAATCATTGATCAAATGGAGCACAAGATTAACTTCAAAATCACAGGAATCAAATAAAACCTAGATTAGTTAATTTACGAAGATCACAAAGTTAAGAAAGAAAAAAGAGTATTTTACTTTTGGTGAACGACGGTGGCTTTAGCGAAGCCGCCTTGTGTAGGTTGACCATCGATGTAAACATCATTGTAGCTCCAAATCTTCTTGGGACAATACTGTTCCAGATCTCTCTCGCAAGGGCTACAACCTCCGCAACATCCAACGAGGCAACCAACTCCAACTATGTCCCCTACGGTGAACTTGCTCACATCTGATCCAACCTCCACTACTTCCCCTACCACTTCATGCCTGACATCAACATCACTCGATCTTAGATTCTATCGTTTATATTCTATCATCATCAAAAGAAAGAAGAAAGAAGAGATTACCCTGGAACCATGGGGTAATTAGACATGCCAAGATCATTTTTGGTTTGATGAAGATCTGTGTGGCAGATTCCACAGCAAATGATTCTTATATTCACATCCTCTGGTCCAGTCTCTCTGTAATCAAAAAGCCAAAAAAATCATGACACTGAAATAAAAAACACAAACAAAAATCAAAGATCGAAAACTAATTAGAACCTAAGAGTGTAAGTGTAAGGAGAGAGGATCCCAGATGGATCTCTTGCAGCCCAGCCTGTTGTTTTCCTCTCTGCCTCCATTATTCCCATTTTTTTTTTTATGATTCTCTCTGTCTCTCTGTCTCTCTCTCTCTTGGTTTTATATGCTTCTTTCTTGATCTCTTTTTTATGATTCACGCTTTTGCTGTTTATATATATAGAGAAAGTTGGAAACGTAACGCATGCGTATGTGTGATGAAATAATTGGTGTTGCTGCATAGCCTACATTTGGTGGCTATAATTGAGTGTAAATTTGTGTATATTATTGACAAAATTAGTCAAAAGCTTACAAAGATCCTTCTAGAAAAGACATTTTTTTCTTCTTCTTTTCATACGATGGCTGTGTATTTTATTAGAAATTTAGGTGAGAAATTTTTAGAAGCTAAACATATACCTTAAAATGAAATTTCTTTGCATTAATAATTCTTTTATCAGTTTATTATAAGAAATAGCAAATCCAAAAGTAAAATGAGAAAGAATGATATTTGTGTACTTTGAAAGGAAGAAAATCCACTATTGATGTGGACACGTCAGCTAAAGGAGGGTCCACGGGGGTTGGTGAACAAACATTGTGGGGTCTAATCGTGTGTTTGCTTTGGTTTAAAATCATGATTGGGCCACGTGTTGATTCGTGACCTCTCTGACATAATGAAACTATAGCATTGACGGCCCAGATCAGCTGCGAGAATACTTCCCACTCCCATGGAAATTTTGTAAGTTTTGACGGCCCAGATCAACAAAGAATCGATTTCCTCTTTTCTACATTATTTCGAAATAAAAGAAGCACAAAGAGTGTGTGAATGGCTTCATATAAAACAAAAGCCCATTATGACCCATTCACACCCAATTTCAACAAATCGACCGTCCAATTAAATAACATTCAAAAACCCAAAAGAGAAACCTCTAATTGCACGAATCAGGAGCCTCGAATTCGACCACAACAGCATGAGCCGTTTCACGACGTTATCTCCGAGTTTCTTCGAAATAATGTTGAGCGGACTTGTGGCTCTAAATGGGACCAATGCTTAAAATTACTACACACACTTGTCTCTTCTACACGTCTTCTCTTACGACCACACACCCTTCAACGTCTCCTCTCTCAAATAAAACTAACACCAATGTCTCCAATTTGAGATTTTTTAACTGAACCCAAGTCATGACGAAGCTTCTTGAGATGAATCATATTCATGCCCTTTGTTTTGCCAAGGGTTTTTCTCGTACCAGGTAACTTCAAAACCTGCTTATCAGGTTTGAGATTGTGTTGTTCGATTCTGTTTCTCGAAACAAGCCTTCCTCTTTGTCTGAATTGTGTTTTGGGTTTCTCATTTTCCTGTATAAAAGAGTTACCTTTAAGTTGAATTTGGTCTAGAATGTTAATTGGAGCAATGGATGCTTCTGTGAATGATTATGTCAATCAATATGATATGATTACAGGAAGAATCAGATCTATGTGGTACCATTTTTCTAACCAGATTGCATCATGAGTGAATGGCCTCTTTGTTGCAGATTAAATGTTGCAACTTCACCCTTTCTGATATCTCGTGGTGGTGGTGGTGGATATTGCAGCAATACTTGTATCCCTTATCGCTTGAAATTGTAAGCACCTTTCTTTATTCACCCATTTTACATATTTAATTCACAAAAGTGGTTATTACAGAACTGATTTTTGATGATTACATTTCTATTTAGTAAAGTGGTTTTAAGTTAAAGTACAGTACTTGCTGCCATAAACAATAGTAAGAACAGTTTAAGTTAAAAGTACAGTACTTAAAGTCTCTCACATTGTGGTTTTTGTTTCTTGAATCAGTACTTGCTATGCAACACTATCTGCTGTGGTAAAGGAGCAAACATCAGCTTTTGATGGAAAAGAAGCAGCTTTGCTTGTTGATGAGCTCAGAAGCAACTTCAACACTGGCAGAACAAAGAGCTATGAGTGGAGAATTTCTCAGCTTCAAAGCATTGCTAGGATGATTGATGAGAAGGAGAAATGCATCACCGAAGCTTTGTATCAAGACCTTTCCAAGCCTGAGCTTGAAGCTTTTCTAGCTGAGGTTTTTCACCTAATTTGGTATCAATGTCGCTTTTCTTCTGTACCTTGCACTGTTGAATCACTTTGGTATTATCTTGTTTTCTCAGATTTCGAATACAAAATCATCCTGTATGCTTGCAATCAAAGAGTTGAAGAACTGGATGGCTCCAGAAACGGTAACTAGACCCTTCAAGCTTTTGCTACTTCATTGATATGTTTCCTTTCTAAACCACTTGCCTAATCTATGCTTGGACCTTTCAGGTCAAAACTTCTGTGACGACATTTCCCTCGTCTGCACAAATAGTCTCAGAACCGCTAGGAGTTGTTTTGGTTATCTCAGCCTGGAATTTCCCTTTCTGTAAGCTCAGATTGTTTTTCAAAATTATGTCTCATTAATATAAAATTAAAGTTTATATGTCTTCATGGTGTTTTTTTCCCCAGTATTGTCTGTCGAGCCAGTCATTGGAGCTATTGCAGCTGGTAATGCGGTTGTGCTAAAACCTTCTGAAATCGCTCCAGCAGCATCTTCTCTTTTAGCAAAGTTGTTCAGTGAATACTTGGACAATACAACAATCAGAGTTATAGAGGGAGGAGTCCCTGAAACAACAGCTCTACTCGATCAAAAATGGGACAAGATCTTGTTCACTGGTTTGCCCTCTCTCTTTTTCTTTTAAGAATCTTTGACATGTTGATTAGGATCTCAGGAAAACATGATTTTAATTAGTTAATAGCATTTATTTAGGTGGAGCAAGAGTTGCTCGCATTATAATGGCTGCAGCAGCGAAAAATCTTACTCCGGTGGTTCTCGAACTTGGTGGAAAGTGCCCAGCTCTTGTTGATTCAGATGTTAATCTACAAGTTAAGATCTATCTCTGCTTCTAAAGCATAAAATAGATAAATTCATGTCACATACTCTAATCGTGGCGTTGTGATCAAAGGTAGCTGCTAGGAGGATCATAGCAGGGAAATGGGCTTGTAATAGTGGACAGGCTTGCATTGGCGTTGATTACGTGATCACAACAAAGGATTTTGCATCAAAATTGGTAAATGCTACTTGAAATAAAAGCCAGTGAATCACAATGCTTTATTTGTTTCTCTCAAGCTTGCTGATACAAATCATGTGGTACAGATAGATGCTCTGAAGACTGAACTGGAAACATTTTTTGGGCAAAACGCATTAGAATCAAAGGACCTGTCACGGATTGTGAACTCTTTCCACTTCAAACGGTTGGAGAGTATGTTAAACGAGAATGGAGTCGCCAACAAAATTGTTCATGGTGGCCAAACAACCGAAGAGAAACTGTGAGAGAACATGTTTCCATTCGATAAAATTGTTCATGGGGATAAAACAAACTAATCACTGTGTTCTGTAATATCCCTTTACAGAAAAATATCTCCAACGATACTACTGGATGTGCCAGAAGCATCTTCCATGATGCAGGAAGAGATATTTGGACCTTTACTTCCCGTAATTACGGTGCAAAAGATTGAAGATGGCTTTCAGGTTATACGTTCAAAGCCAAAGCCTTTAGCAGCGTATCTGTTCACAAACAGCACAGAGTTGCAGAAACAATTCGTGCAGAACGTATCTGCAGGAGGAATGACCATCAATGACACTGTCTTACACGTAAGAAAGACGTCTTTTCTCATACAAAACCAATGTTCTGTTTTCCATAATGCTAGCTCTTATAAAAGATGGTTTGTTTTGTCTGCAGGTAACTGTAAAAGATTTGCCATTTGGTGGGGTAGGGGAGAGCGGGATCGGTGCTTACCACGGGAAATTCTCGTATGAGACGTTTAGCCATAAGAAAGGAGTTCTTTACCGGAGCTTTTCAGGGGACGCGGATCTAAGATATCCTCCTTACACACCCAAAAAGAAGATGGTGCTGAAAGCTTTGATCTCTTCAAACATATTTGCTGCTATCTTGGCTTTCTTTGGGTTATCTAAAGAGACATGATCACATGTTATAATCACTGAACTTGCTGGAATTGTACAACTGAGAAAGTTGAATATTTCCATAGAGATATAAAATCAATAAAACTATAGCCTCCCCTAAGTAATAAGACGGGTGAAGTTGAGATGAAACAATGATTTGTACTTGAAAATGCGTATGTTTATTGTTGAGAAGAATTTCTTTTTGCCTACAAATGTTAACAGTGAAACTCAAACAGAAATAATTTTAGTTATAAATCTAAGATGAGCCAAGACCACTTGAATAACAATTTACAATTTTACATAGTTACTAGAATCTAGTATATAATAAACGTGACAGCTACCAAAGTGTCCTCCTGGCATTTACACATAATATTTGCCTAAATCAATGGTCACACCAAATTACAACAGAGATCAGTTAGGTCAAATCCCTCGATTCCTCCAAATAACCACACCATCCAACTTTCTCCCACATAGCTAATTCTAAATGTTCTAGCCTCTAGACTCTATAGGCTCTCAGGGACTAATTTTTATAACTAAGAGATTAATATTTATCGTAGTTGAAAATGTATTAATTATAACAGCTGTTATGGGAAACTCTAGTGACTTCCAGATCTTATGGAGATTTGAGATCTACTAGTTTTTTTTTTTTTTTTTTTTTTCGTCTGAATAATTCATGAAATATAACCAAGAGAGAAATACAAAGTTGAGATACAAGGTGAAATACTAATGCCGGCGGGACTCTAACCCCCGGAAAACTAAGCCGGCGGGTACATGGAAACCCCCAGAGACAAAGGCCAAAAAAGGCAGACATAAAAGAAGGAAAACCTTAAAGTACAGGGAAAGACTAATATCTAAAACTCAAGCAACACAACTGCAAACTCTTCACGAAAAGAATCCGACAAACATTTCCATAGAACATTTTGGGCGCTGGAAAGTGGTTACAAACAGGAGCAACAAGAGGACCCATCATTAGATTGCCTTTACATGAAAGGCCCGAGAAGGATACAAAACCAAGCTCACACAACCACTCCCCGAGCAGAAACGAGCACAGATAAAAGAGGATCAAAGCACAGATCCTAACCATCACTACCACACCAGAAACCAGAGAAGACAAGCAGGAGAAGGGACAAGGAGAAGCCTTGAGATCCGAAGGGGAAAACGCCAAAGAGGGCCAACAAACCTTACACGCGGACATTCGTAGACCCAGCCAAAACCATCTACAGCCTAAGAACTGGTTACGCCACGCAAGAGAAGGAATAGAGACCGAGCCTACCACATCGTCTTGAACTCAAACCTTAAATCCAAACAAGGAAAAGGAAGAGAGCTAGTAGATGCCTTTGCAGGAGACTACCATCCAAATGAAGAACCCACAAAACAAAACCTTCACAAACTCATAACCCCAAAAACCGGGCAGAAAGTAACAGGAGGCAGAACTAGGAGTCAATATTGCCATCCCTAAACTTGAAACTAAGGCATCTACCCTCAACCAACCATACTACTAACCAAACCTTGTCGAGAAACACTAACCAAAGAAGAGAGAGATGAGAGAAATAAAATACCAGACCAAGAAACGAAACGAGTCCGTCTCCTAGAAACCATCAGCCACAGGACCACCACCAGAGCTGAGCCACTACAAAGCCAACCGTGTCCGTCTCCATGAAACCACCAGCCACAGGACCACCACCAGAACTGAGCCACTACCTTGAGAAATCCGCAAACCACACGAATCAGTCACTAACCACGAACAGGCCTCACCGAAGATGGCTTCTCCTCCTTCAAACACTCATCTCTTCAAAGAGGAAAATGACGACAAGGCCACAACAACACCAAAATCAACAAATCTAGGCCAAGAAATCCAAAGAAGACGATGGAGATGAAGCAAAGAACACGAGAAAGGAGGCCACGAAACCTCCGCCGCCAACCATCCACCGATTCTTCACCAACCAAACATCCACCATCGCTTTTACCTTTGAACCACCGAAGAAGGCTAGCTAAAAATCAAAACTAAGAAGCAAAGCAAAGATCTAAGACCCTCCCACAGCTCCGGCGAGAAGCCCGGCCGCCGGGGAGGCCAATCGGAAAAATCGAAACTTGGGCGGCTGGAGACTAGGGTTTTCGTCGAGGAAGGGAGGGACCTTCCTTGAGAGCTTACTTTTGATCTACTAGTTTTCATAAATACGAAAAACAAAAAAAAAGGATAAAGGAAAAGAAAATTGGTTAGGGTTAAGTCATCCATAATGTCAAATCACCATGTTTTTATCTAACACGACACACTCTCAAGTCATTATCAAACATAAATTTCAATTTAATTTGTTTGGTAACGAACAACTGGTAAATTATATGGTTCTCTTCTCCCCAACCATATCTCTTTCTACATTATACACATTGAGATCTGTGCACCATTCTTCAGCTTTAATATTGACTAAGTAAAAATATTGAATATAAAATATTATATATTGTGCTCAGCCCATAAATGACATGTATCTACTCCTCCATTCCATATTCAATTTAATAATTTATCTTTGGATAGATGAACTAGCATTTAATGTCTTTATATCACGAAAGGAAATTATATTTTGGTATCTTTATTTTCCCTCGAGTGAATTTTTTTGTTGAATTCTCGTGTTTCTTTATTTATAGAAATAGACAGCCGAGATTGATAGATTTTTTGTTAGGTTGTGAGATTGTACTATTATAACTTAAAAAGGTAAAAGCCCAAGTTATCTGACAATGTCTTAATATTCCTGATTTCTGAAGCAAAATGATGCGAATTTTATGGACATGAGTAAGAAAATAGGTGGTTGTTTGTTTTACTCGCATTTACTACCTTGAGTATTGGGTAAATTTCGTTTTTGATTTGGGAAAAATGCACATGTTTGTTTACTCGCATTTATCATCTTCTAATATTGTTTTTGCATTAGACATTCAACTAACACTGAATTTTGACACACTCTACCACCATAAATTGATTATTATTCATGTTTTTTATTCGAAGAGTTAAACTCTAACCAATGTTTGAAAGTTTTCTGTTGATTTTTGGCCGGATAATCCAGCTTGTTGGGTCGGGTTGGCCAATTTAAAAGCATTGCTCACTCACGCATCTATTCTTTGTTGGGAGTGTACTGATAAACGCCAAGGTGTCTCCATCCATAGTTATATTCAAAACCCATTATGTATATCTGTCCACATGCATGGCTCGACAAATCCCGGTCTGCATGATCCAGTCAGGTGGTTTGCGTGATCCATATATCTTCCCCTAAACCGGTCACCGGTATACTGGTTTGGTTACATACTATTGGTTCAAATAATGGGTTAGTATTTGATTTTTCAACATTGATTTTATATATGATCCGTTATATATGGAAATGAGTTTATTATTCCCAACAATGCATATGGCCTAAAATTTCTGGATATCTTAATTGCTTGCACCTCTTGATTTTTTTTCTTGATCAAAACTTGCAAACTTGGGTTAGGTCGTCGTTATCCTAAAGAAGAAAATAGCACAAGAAATAATTCTTGTTCATGCTTATTTATTTATGTTATACATTCATTGCATGCATGAGGACTCTCTCTCTCTCTCTCTCTTACTCAATCAACCTCTATAAATGTAAAACGAGTCAGAAGGAACAAAGACCACACCAAGAATTTATATCACTAAAATGGATTCCCCGATGAAGAAGGTAAAAATCTTTACCAACTACCTCATGGCACATCGCTTCAAGCTCTGCTTCTTACCATTAATGGGTTCTATAGCCATGGAGGCGTCTCGTCTTTCCACACAAGATCTCCAAAACTTTTACCTCTACTTACAAAACAACCTGACATCTCTAACCATGTTCTTCCTTTATCTCGCTCTCGGTTCGACTCTTTACATCATGACCCGACCCAAACCCGTTTATCTCGTTGACTTTAGCTGCTACCTCCCACCGTCGCATCTCAAAGCCAGCACCCAGAAGATCATGCAACACGTAAGGCTTGTACGAGAAGCAGGTGCGTGGAAGCTAGAGTCCGATTACTTGATGGATTTCTGCGAGAAGATTCTAGAACGTTCCGGTCTAGGCCAAGAGACGTACATACCTGAAGGTCTTCAAACTTTGCCACTACAACAGACTTTGGCTGTGTCACGTAAAGAGACGGAAGAAGTTATCATTGGAGCGGTCGATAATCTGTTTCGCAACACCGGAATAAGCCCAAGTGATATAGGTATAATGGTGGTGAATTCAAGCACTTTCAATCCAACTCCTTCGTTATCAACTATCTTGGTGAATAAGTTTAAACTTAGGGATGATATAAAGAGCTTGAATCTTGGTGGGATGGGGTGTAGCGCTGGAGTCATCGCTATCGATGCTGCTAAGAGCTTGTTACAAGTTCATAGAAACACTTATGCTCTTGTGGTGAGCACGGAGAACATCACTCAAAACTTGTACTTGGGTAACAACAAATCAATGTTGGTTACAAATTGTTTGTTCCGGATAGGTGGGGCCGCCATTTTGCTTTCTAACCGGTCTATAGATCGTAAACGCGCGAAATACGAGCTTGTTCACACCGTGCGGGTCCATACCGGAGCAGATGACCGATCCTATGAATGTGCAACTCAAGAAGAGGATGAAGATGGCGTAGTCGGAGTTTCCTTGTCAAAGAATCTACCAATGGTAGCTGCAAGAACCCTAAAGATCAATATCGCAACTTTGGGTCCACTTGTTCTTCCCTTAAGCGAGAAGTTTCACTTCTTTGTGAGGTTCGTTAAAAAGAAGTTTCTCAACCCCAAGCTCAAGCACTACATTCCGGATTTCAAGCTAGCCTTCGAGCATTTCTGTATCCATGCGGGTGGTAGAGCGCTAATTGATGAGATGGAGAAGAATCTTCATCTAACTCCATTAGACGTTGAGGCTTCAAGAATGACATTACACAGGTTTGGTAATACCTCTTCGAGCTCCATCTGGTACGAGTTGGCTTACACAGAAGCCAAAGGAAGGATGAAGAAAGGAGATAGGATTTGGCAGATTGCGTTGGGGTCAGGTTTTAAGTGTAATAGTTCTGTTTGGGTGGCTCTTCGTAACGTCAAGCCTTCCGCTAATAATCCTTGGGAACACTGTCTACACAAATATCCAGTTGAGATCGATATAGATTTAACAGAGTGAGCGATTCTATTGATCGTTATAAGTTATGATATGAATCAAGAAGATAGAGACGTTTAGACTGGTTTATTATATCGTACTTAAATTTGGTCGGTCCAAAAATGTACAACTAATCTATCCTTTCTCTATGTGTTGTTCTTTTAAGATTTTTTTGTTTGTTTGTTTTTTTGTTGTTGTTGTTGTTGTGATGCTTAAATCCTCTCGTCAACTATTTAAGAATAAGATTTGATGCGTGGTAGTGGACTTGTTTTCACAGTACTTCATATATATATATGATCTCGTTTATTGTTTTACAAATAATTTTTATCACATATAGATATAGACAGGGAAAACTAAAGGAATATGTAAAACTTACCAGTCTTGCCTTCATGTAGAAGAGAAAATGATTTTTTTTATTTGATCCGTAAAAATGAAGGCAAGTAAACTGGAGTGCTTGTACTTGTAGTATTCAAACAAACTCGAGTGTGCAATAATTCCATCTCTCTTTGAAAATGGGGAGATGATATTTAGCACATCGATCTTGCGCGTGAGATGACGTAACTGTTCTCGGTAAGATTTGTCTTTACATGAAACAACTTGAGAAGCCCATCATTAAATTTCTCTTTAATCGTGTGACAATCAATTTTCTTATAGGTTTGGGTTGGCTATATAGATATGACCAACTTTGTATTAATCATCACAAAACAGAACAGTTGGAGTAGAGCCATTAATACCCAAATCCTTCAACAAATTGTTATGCCCAACAATATGTCAATATCACAAAGTTGCAATTATACCTAGGATTTTTTATTAATCAATCTAAAAACCAAAAAAAAAATCTGTAAACCCTACAACCCTAAATATCGTATTTATTATCAAAACCTAAATAAAACCCTCAAATCAGAAAACCTTAACTAATCTTATTAAAAAAATATATAAATAGAATTGAATCAGAATCACGCCATGTTTGTTTGATTTTATTTTGCTCCATATCATTAAAGGAGAATCACAAAACCACATGTGATCAATATCTTCGACAACCAATGCAATCAGCGTAATATACGTCTTAGATGAGATTGCTATAGATCTTTCTGTATCTGTTTAAAGAAACGATTGCGATCCAAAAATAAACTTCATGTGTTAAGAGATTATTTGTTTCTTAGATAAACGAAAGTCGGTGGATAAAAAATATTAAATGCTCAAATTATGGTTGGTTTAGTCTTCTCAATTCGTGTAAAATTGGGTATATGTTCTTCATATCCTCGTGATCTGCTCCAAGAACAACTGGTTGATGATGTATTGGACAAACTCGTATCTTGGATCTTATCATTCTAGGCAATGGACCAATATGGTGCAGTCGACACGTTCGGGTCTTTGTCTGCATTTGTGGTCTCGTTATTTTGAGTTGGGATCATCATTAATATATGAGTTGTAATGCCTTACAAAATTGGTTTGTAATTATTCTTCCTTTCCAAAAATGAAGTGTCATGTTGACAATTTTGAAAGAAATAAATAAATAAAATTACATACTCTTGAATTTGTATCTCTTTTATATTATTTTGAAATCATAAAAAATTGTGGATTAATTTATAGAGATGATGAACATGTTGATAATCAAAAGAACTCTGTTTATTTGGCTTTAATTATAATTTATAGATATAATTTAAACTATATCTTAATATTTTTGTAAAATATTAGATTTGCCTGATTCTTGTTTTAGTAATTTCATATAAAAAATTAAAAATAGATCGAGTGTATAATTTCATATTAAAAAAAAGCAAAAAAATAATAATTGATATAAATCCATATCGCTCGTGAATAGTGCAGTATCGCTTTACGCGCTATTTCAAGACCAAAACTTTCTATCTTCTAGAGTGAAACTGTGAAAGCAACTCTCACAGAGCAACAATGGCGGAGAAGTCGAGCTTCTTCGTTCATTTCAGCTTTCTTCTGCTTCTTCTAAGTATCATAACAACATGTGGCGAGGGAGTGAGGGATCCGGTGAGACGTTCATCGGAGAGGAGAGCATTAATGGACGGCCAAGATCTCTCGAGGCCATTGAAGCTGACATTTGGTGGGCCTTCTCGGAATTGGACTGACGCTATTCCCATCGGAAATGGTCGTCTCGGAGCCACGATCTGGGGCGGCGTCTCCTCTGAGACTCTCAACATCAATGGTAAATGTTTAAAACGGCGTCGGTTTTGGATTTGTCCTTTCTCTCCCATTCATGTGTTGTTTTTTATTTGGAGATTTGGGTAGTAAATGCTATTATCTGCTATTCTCTACAATTTATTGTCAGAGATCAATCAATGTTCTTGTTTCTTGGCCTAATTTATTGACACTCTGAGCTATAGAGCAGGGGATTATGCTTGACACTTGATATATAAAATGTGCAAATGAAGAACATTGCTACAAAAAATTTACATTTTTAAATCTTGTTTCTACATTTGTGTTGTATGAAAATCTGTTTCCATTTGTTGATTTTGTGGATCTGTAGCCTAAAAAAATATGATTTTGTGGATTTTGATTGATAGAGGACACAATTTGGACGGGAGTACCAGCAGATTACACGAACCCGAATGCGCCGGAAGCATTAGCAGAAGTAAGGAGGCTTGTTGATGTGAGAAACTATGCTGAAGCTACTTCAGAAGCTGTCAAATTATCAGGCCAACCTTCTGATGTATGTTTTATTCTTTTGGTGAAAATGTTGCCTTCACTTCTTGTTTTTTATTTATTATGTGTTAAGATTAATCCTTTTGTATTTGGCTCTCAAAAGGTTTACCAGCTAGTGGGAGATTTGAATTTAGAGTTTGACAGTTCACATCGTAAGTACACTCAAAACTCTTATCGCCGTGAACTCGATTTGGAAACTGCAGTCGCTAAAGTAAGCTACTCGGTTGGGGCTGTGGACTTCTCAAGGGAGTTTTTCGCTTCTAATCCGGATCAAGTTATTGTAGCCAAGATCTATGCAAGCAAACCGGGATCTTTGTCTTTTAAGGTGTCTTTTGATAGCGAATTGCACCATCATTCAGAGACAAATCCCAAGGCTAATCAGATTTTGATGCGAGGAAGTTGTCGCCCCAAGCGACTTCCTGTGAACTTAAAGAAAAGTATCAACGCGACAAATATACCGTATGATGATCACAAAGGATTGCAGTTTGCTTCGATTCTTGAAGTGAGGGTCAGCAATGGTGGCTCTGTGTCTTCCTTAGGTGGCAAGAAACTAAGTGTTGAAAAGGCAGACTGGGCGGTTCTGCTTCTGGCGGCTTCATCTAACTTTGACGGGCCATTTACGATGCCCGTTGATTCTAAGAGAGACCCTGCAAAGGAATGCGTTAACAGAATCAGCTCAGTCCAGAAATACTCGTACTCTGATCTTTATGCTCGTCATTTGGGTGACTATCAGAAACTTTTCAATCGGGTCTCTTTGCAACTTTCTGGAAGCTCAGCAAATAAAACTGTGCAACAAGCTGCTTCAACTGCTGAAAGGGTGCGATCATTTAAAACCAATGAAGACCCTGCATTGGTGGAACTTCTATTCCAATATGGTCGATACCTGCTAATATCTTCCTCAAGACCCGGAACTCAGGTGGCTAACTTGCAGGGCATATGGAACAGGGACATTCAGCCACCATGGGAGTGCGTTTTCGCCTTACTTCCTTTTCTTGGACTTTCATAGCTTTGTTGTGTCACTGACTCCACTTCTTTTACTTTTGCTGTATTGCAGTGGTGCTCCTCACCTGAACATTAATCTCCAGATGAACTATTGGCATTCTCTTCCTGGTAATATCCGGGAATGCCAGGAACCGTTGTTCGATTATATGTCTGCTTTAGCTATTAATGGCCGCAAGACAGCACAAGTAAGTTTCTATCTTTTTTTTCTTCTAATGATGACCTTTACAATGCATTTGTGCTCCATCACTAGAGACATTAGTCTAAGAATCATTTTGTTGCGCTATATAGATGAACTACGGAGCAAGCGGTTGGGTGGCACATCAAGTATCAGACATATGGGCAAAAACTTCACCAGATAGAGGTGAGGCAGTGTGGGCACTCTGGCCCATGGGTGGAGCTTGGCTCTGCACTCATGCATGGGAGCATTATACATACACAATGGACAAGGTATGGACCTCAGATCTATGATGTCAAATCATTTCTTTAACCAGTACTGTGTTTAATCGACCTTTACTTGTTGGTTCATTTCTAGGAATTTCTTAAAAAGAAGGGATATCCATTGTTGGAAGGATGTACATCGTTTCTTTTGGACTGGCTGATCAAAGGTAAAGACGGATTTCTCCAGACCAATCCATCGACATCCCCTGAGCATATGTTTACTGCTCCCAATGGCAAACCTGCTAGTGTTAGCTACTCATCAACCATGGACATTGCCATTATAAAGGAAGTCTTTGCTGATATCGTTACCGCTTCAGAGGTAACATGAAGCAACAAAAGCAACGAAAATAATCATATCACCTCATGGATACTGAGCTTATGGTTTCTGGTTTATCAACAGATTTTGGGAAAAACAAATGATACTCTTATTGGAAAAGTCATTGCTGCTCAAGCAAAACTTCCACCCACTAGAATATCAAAGGACGGTTCCATTATGGAATGGGCAGAAGACTTTGAGGACCCAGAGGTACATCATAGACATGTTTCACATCTCTTTGGCCTCTTCCCGGGTCACACAATCACTGTTGAGAAGTCTCCAGAACTTGCTAAAGCTGTGGAAGCATCCCTTAAAAAAAGAGGTTTGTATGATTCTTTCTTCTCTCCCATTATCTATTCCGCAATGTCATCGACGTGGTTGGAGCAATATATAATGTTCAACTGATTGACGCAGGAGAGGAAGGACCAGGATGGTCAACCACCTGGAAAGCCGCCTTGTGGGCAAGGCTTCACAATAGCGAGCACGCATATCGGATGGTTACGCATATTTTTGATCTTGTGGATCCGTTGAACGAACGTAACTATGAAGGAGGACTGTATAGTAACATGTTCACTGCACACCCACCATTCCAGATCGATGCTAATTTTGGGTAAGTTAAGCAAGTTATTGCAAACATTTACCTATAAGATATGTGGAATATTTACATACCAAGGCACTAAACCATAACAGCAAATCATCAGTTCTTACAAAAAACTAAAACAATTTGATGGCTAGTATAAACTTATACATGAACTTTTTTTCCTTGGCAGATTCGCAGCAGCAGTAGCAGAAATGTTAGTGCAGAGCACGACGAAGGATCTGCATTTGCTCCCGGCACTTCCAGCAGATAAATGGCCTAACGGCATTGTGAAAGGGCTAAGGGCAAGGGGAGGTGTGACGGTTAGTATAAAGTGGATGGAAGGGAACCTTGTGGAGTTTGGTCTTTGGTCGGAACAGATTGTTTCCACCAGAATAGTATACAGAGGAATCTCTGCGGCTGCCGAATTGTTGCCAGGGAAAGTCTTTACTTTTGACAAGGATTTGAGATGCATTCGGACACAGAAGTTATAGAAATCTTGATTCTCAATCTGTTTTTGTTCATTTAACAGAGAGTCCATTGTTCGTCATCGTTCCACGAGTTATATGTGCAAGTGTAAGTGTATAACACAAATGTATCCAAAAGGTTTACAGTGAAATCATGTATCTTGGTATCAATACTTTTATTTTTACTTGGCTTCGCACTGTATCAACATTAATATGAAGTATATGAGAAATTGTCACATTCAACTTATTTGTAAAAATTGACTAGCCTTGATCAAAGCACATAGCAAAAGGAAAGAGAGAGAAAAAAAACAAAAGCAAGAAAGAAACAAGATAGAATATGTAAGTGGAACTAGTAGTTAATGATAGTTGACCCTTCTTCTTCTTATGCAGTTCACTCACTCGATTTGCACTAAACCTGGAACGTAGGAGCAGACAACTGGGCGACGATGATTCCGCTCAGATTTTCCCAGATCCACTTCCATGTAGTATCCATCTTCTCCAATGATATAGGCAATGTTGCGTCTTGGACTTGTGGAGTTTCTAAAGATGGTTAGATCAAAAAGCACAGCGACTTTCTTCTCCATGTCAATAAAGAAACTCCCATGTCGAATGGCAAGTTCAGAGTATGGAGTCATATCAAATGCGAAGAACTTGCTCCATGACACCACTTGGGGATCAATCTTAGTCGTCAACCATATCTCCATCTTGTACAAACCCGAGTGCTGAAACATGAGCGCGAGTTGCTCTTCTCTTACACAACATAGAGAACTAGTAATATCAAAACAATTGTTAAACGGCAGTTGCAGACGCGGTCCAAATCTCTCTTTTGTGAAATCAAAACAGAGTAAGAAATCATACAACATTATTTCTTCTTCCTCGATTCTTCTACTATGTATAGCAATCCAGTAAGTATTTCCCTTTAAAGAAACGCCTCGCTTATGATCAAAACTTATATACCAATCGGGAGTGACATCAAGAACCCTCCATGAACTAGAAGAAGAATTAACATGATAGATTTTATACTTGAGAACTCGTCTGCCTGAACCTTGGACAGAGTCATCAAAAAACCTCAAAATCTTGTGGCTACCGCAAGAATCACAGCCGAGACTATAACAGCTTCGACAATGAGAAGTCCCGGATTCGATCAATTTGGTTTGCCCTAGATACGGGTTCCAAACCACAATCCTCGAGTAGTCATTTATCACGCATAACACTAGACCGTTGCAATGAAACACATCAGATATCTTAAATTGATCGAGTTTACCTATTTGCTTTATAGATCGATCGTTTAGGAGATCGAATCTCACTGAACAAACCCTCGTATCCATCATCATGAACCCTAGAAATTGCTGTCTTGCCTCTCCTATGCAAACTAATCTATCTTTCGATAAAGCGTTCCATCGTTTTACCGTAGATCTCACTGCGCTCAGAGATGTCAATGGAACCCTAGAAAGTATCTCCACTACCAATTCCTCTGGAAGATCGGATATCATCGTCATCGTTCAAGAAATTAGGGCTCCAAATTCGAAAATCCACATGTAGATTATATACATACACTAAAGAGTAAATGACAAACCAAATCTATACCAGAAACCAAACCAATTAATTTTATATTAATCGATTAAATCGAGAATAATAAACCAAACCGAACCGAACCGAACCGAGTCTCTCTCGCCCTCTCTCGTTTAGGGCTTATTTACTGAGTTTTTTTAGTAGTCGTCGTCTCTTTGGTTCCGTCTTCATCATCTTCTTCGATATTGGATTTTAATCTCATTGGCCCCTATAGGGAGAATCATTTTTTGCAAAACCCCTCTTTATTCTCACTACCCCCTCTCTTTCCCAATTCTTTCATAAACCAATTTTACCCTTATCCTTCCTTTATCTATTTAATTTTATATTTAATTTAATACTAACAAATTCTTTATTCAACCAATCATAAACATTCTCTCTCTTCTCTCATTAAAATCTAAACCTAACAAATCAACCCACATTCCACGACATAAATCTTTCGTACGTATCTTCTTCTTCTTCTTCTTCTTCTTCTTCTTCTTCTTCATCTTCAGCAGCTCCGATCTTCTTCTTCAGCAGCTCCGATGTTCTTCTTCAGCAGTTCCGACGTTCTTCTTCTCCATCCACCATTAAAAGATCCATATCTCCTTCTTCTTACGATTCAAGTATCTCCAAACTAAAAGCGAATTCTTCTTCTTCTTACGATTCAAGCATCTCCAAATTCTTATCTCCTCTTTTCTTTTTCTTCTTCTTCTTCTTCTTCTTCTTCGTCTTCTTCTTCTTCTTATTCTTATTCTTCTCCATCCACCATTGAAGCTCACCATTAAAGCTTACGATTTTACATCTCCAAAGACATATCTCTTCTCTTCTTCTTCTTCTATTCTCACCATATTGTAAGGTAAGTATACTTGTTTCCTTAGTGTAGTATGATTGAGAAAAGTTGAATTTGTAGCTTGAATAGGGTTATTTGTTGAAATATTTTGGGATTGCAGGTTTGGGACAACTGAAACCATTGGGTACAACTAAATAGATTATTTACGGAAACCGTAAGTTTGGTGCAACTGGGACAAATGTGTACAACTATGTTAATGGTCTGCTACGAAAGTTGTGAAATTATAGACTGTTTTTTCTCTCTTTCTTTTTCAGGGACAATGTAAAGGAATTCAGTCATACGCTTTGATGGAGACGATGCAGGTGGCTTACCAATGATGATGACGTTGATGGAGACGATGCGGATGACCAAGGTTGATTTCTGAGTGTTATTTATTAAGATAATTTAAGAAACGATGTTGTTTGTATTGGTTTTGTTTGTGAAACTTATATGTTCTGTGTTGTACAACTAAGTTTTAGCATATACAACTATGGTTGATTTCCTTGTCGTATCTGTGCAAATTAAGTTGTTCAGTCTTGGTACAACTAAGTACAACAGATACAACTAAGGTCTATTGCCTTGGCCATTTTTATAATATGAAAAATTAAAACCAAATTGAAAAACCTAAAAAAATGCATACCCGATGGTAATAAAATTACACAACAAGTTCTTGACAAAAAATTTCAAATTTTTCTAAAATAATGAAATTCTTACACAAAATCCCACGTTCATACGCTGACAACCTTATACTTTCATGGTTACTTTGTAGTTTTGAACTAAAATTTTATAAATTTTTGAAATACTTGTATTTTGATAAATATAAATACATAGATACAAAGTAATGGTATTTTTATGAGGTAATACCATCGGTTCCACCCACAAAAATTAAATTAGAGTTGATAACAACTAGATTTACTAAATTCTCTATATTGTACAACTATGGGCAAAAATGTGCAACCGGGTACAACTGTACAACTGTGAACAAATTTGTGCTATTTTTTAATTATTTTTTTCAAAATAACGGCGCCAGGTAAGCTATTTGTCAGATCTTTTTAGATATTTTGAGATTCTTTCAAATATTTTAGATATTTAACTGTTTTTTTTTAATCAAAACCCTTACAAACCTACATATTTGTCAGATTTTTTGGAAAATTAAGATTTTTTTTTTGTTGGTTCAAAACACTTAGATTAATATTCAGTACATAGAATCATACATAAAAATATTAAGATTCAGATTCAAACATAATTAGATAAGTTTTTAAACCAGAAAACATAAACCCAGAAACATAGTTGTACTTGATCGTATCAGTTGTACCTAAACGCTTAGATTTATACATCAAAATCAGAAACATGCTGCCTCGCCTAAACACATACATCAAAATCAGAAAACAATGGTATCTAATAACCCAACTACCAACACTTATTCACAATCTTTTCCTGCCTCGCCTTCTCTTGCTCAATCTCCTTCCTCGCCTTCTCTTGCTCAATCTGGTTTGGATCAAATTGCTCTAGTCTTTTAGATCTTCTAGGAGAAGATAATCTTTCTCTTCTAGAACTAGATCATCCTCCTCTAGTAGTAGTCATTCTCCTTAGTTCCTACAACAATACATGATATTCAATATCAAACATTCAAAGGATAAACAATCTTATAATCTTTAGTTTTTAACTCATTTCATAAACCATCTATACGGAACAAATTCATCAAATCCTAATTGTAATCATACAACTAGTTACAATGGCTATTAACAGAGGCAATTTCAAATCCGAATTGTAATTCAAATCCAAATTGTAAAACCCTCACAGAGAAGAGGAGAAGTTCTCATAAGAAATCAAAACCTAATTAAACCCAACACAATCAATCGAAATGAGTGATCTAACTAATGAAATCTTACCAAGAGAAGACACGCCAGAGTTCTCACGGCGGATTCTTCGATTTCACGGTGGATTTCACGGAGAAGAAGAGAAAGGACAATCTTTGGATCAATAGAAACGAGTGAAGAGGGAAGAAGAAGAAGACGAAAGAGGATCGAGAGAAGAGAGAAGAAGAAGGAGACGAAACGAGATCAAAAGAGTTAGGGTTAGAGAGATTCAGAGATTCACAGTCTCTGATAAAGAGAAAACGAAGAAGATGAAAGAATAGCGTCAGGGAGTTAGGGTTTGTGTTTCTCGATTTGGGAATTAAAAGATCCGAAATCCGACCCAAAATATGTGGATCTAGATCCAAAATCAGGTTGGATCAGTAAATAAATCAAAAAGCCCAGTTTTATTTGTCTTTTGCTATTTTTCTGAAATAAAATAACTAATTAAACACAAGTTTATTATATTGGGGGCTAAGTAGAGAATCATTCGAGCACAGGGGGCCGACGAGATTAAAATCCTTCGATATTGATCTGATTTGCTTCGTTGTTTCTTTCTGCTACAAGTAGATTAAAAAAATGGCATGGCGCAGTGCAGCCCGCTCTTTCGTCTCCGCTACAGCTAGAGCTCCGTCTCTCCGATCTCCGCCGGCAACGCTTCCCCGCCTCCGTCCTTCCCAATCCTCTTTGCCCCGCCGCCGATTTGCCTCTTTCACTAATCCCAGGTTTCTCCATTTCTAAAATTTTATCCTCTGAATAAACTTTGGTAGAGAATGGAGATTTTAATTAAAATGACATGATTTGCTCGTGTTTGAACAGGAATTTGGGAGAGCTTGGATGCACAGAGTCATTCCTGCCTCTGTACAATGTTGTGGCTGCAGCTCGACTCACATCTCACCTTAATGTTAATCTGCGAGCTTTCTGCGAACTCTCTAACGGTACCTTCCCACGCACTTGTCAAGATCGCTAATTACTCTCCATTTGTGAGTGTTACTGCTCTTAGGATTTCATTCGAATGACCAAGTTTTAAGTTTAATGTCTCTCTACTTGGAACAATTGTTTTCGTGTTGAAGTAGAATGAAAATGGATTTGGTCTTTCCTTTTGTTCTCTGTAAATCGATTTTGGTGTTAAGAACAAATTGGGTTTGGGATTATTGATAGGGAATGGAAAAGATGGGTGATGGAAGTGGATTTTCAGTCGCTGGCAAGAGAGGTGCTACTGCTTTGTAGGTTTCTTGTCCATTTTGTTTTTTGTGTGTTTATGTTTAGGAACTCAAAAGATTTAGACCCTATATTTCTCTTCATGTATGCAATCAAACAATACAGTAGGTCTGACATTGTGTTCATTTATCACCATGCTCGTCAATCTAAAGATATGATGCAGTGAGAAATTGGCAAACCTGCCTTTTAGATCCATAGAGAATCTAGTTCAATATAGTAATGGTCATAAGCAATCTTGGCCTCTTGGGTACCTTTTGAAAAGAGAAGATGTCATTTGTTCATGACATCCAATCATTTGTTGTATAGTATATGGATTTGTATTAGCATATTGATGTTTTGAATGGCTGTTATAAGTTTGGTCTGAAGATCTGATTCTCAAAGCTTTGCCTGTGACTTGATGATGGCAGGTACTTGAATGGACAAAGTGGATGCATCACTTATCTTGAAGCAGTTGGAGACTTGAAAAAAGGGGTGTACCAAGAAGAACTCATTGGTTGTTTTGTGTTCCATTAGGAACCAAAAACTAAATTACATTAATTCTATCTTCCTTCACTTTTGACAATTTCCAGTTTTAGAATCTGGATTTCTCTTCATATTTCTTGTTGTTTAGCCCAATGGCTTTGAATACTTGAGGGTAGATTCAGCTTTTCTTTCAGCATATTCTTCAAGATCCATTGTTTCATCTTTGTATTTATAATGTTACTCACTCTCTTCAGGTTTACTGAAAAGGATTTTAAAGAAAACTTTCTTTTAGTGAAAAGTGTTAGAGAGTCACCATCTCTTCCGAAGTGCGATAATTGGCATCAGGCTTTTAAATAACTACAACATTTGAACTTATGTATACGACGAGTCATTGTGTTATTGTGAATACATTGATCATAGACTTTCAACAGTGAGGGGAAATTATGGTGGGAACGAGGTAGGGAACAATAAGAGTGTAAGAAGACCATGAAGAGGGTTTTAGTGTTCATATGAAACCACCACAATAAGTCAGTGGAGTAACTCCTTACATTAACAAATTCAATAGTAAGTATTTTGACTGAAAAGAAAGCTCATCGGTACGTTCTTTTGGATTTAACTTGCAACTTTATAAACAGCTTAAACTTTACGAGGGATCTTCAGTTTCTGTGTCGTATGCTTAATCACTGGAAGCCTCTGACTGATGGAGCTCGGGTCGCTCCAGACTGCTAAGTCAACTGGATACCCTTTCTGCATATATATACATATTCAAGAGTTAAATTACGAAACCTTCTGTATTCACTAACCAAAGAATCCTTGCAATATGTTATCGTCTTGTAACCAAAAGATTGTGGTTATTTGATGATGTACAGGATATGCCGTTCTAGGTTTGATGGAAAGAGATGGATTTGAATAAGAACAAAGATTGGAAATGGAAACAATATCTAGTAATCTGTCCTAAAAGTGAAGAAAACTAACCGCAGATAGAGACTGAAATGTAGCTTCTCTCCAACAGTTTTCACGAAGAACAGTTAGTGTCTCATCTTTGCCAAACGTATAATGCATTCTAGTCTCTCTCAATCTCATAAGCACACCATCAACTCTAAGCTATAAAAATGCAACCGAGTGGAAGATGAAAATTCCAAAATCATAACAGTAGATGAAGATCACATATTGGTGCGTAATGACTTTATTTTCTGACTATGGATTTTCATAATTGACTCACCCAAAATCGTAAGAGGAGGAACCAAGAGCTTGGCATGACTCTCTGCAAAACACAAACAGAAGCGCAAATACAGGTTATCCCTTGTAACTAATACTGAGCTCATTCAAATTCACTTAATTGTGAAAGAATGTGACTGGAAAACAGACTCAAGAATTTGATCTTTACCACTTTCACAGTCAGAAGTGACACTCCATTGTCAGCCAGCTCATCTTCATACAAAACTACCTGAAGGAGTAGAGAATAAGTACATCAAAGGGATCAGAAAAATGTGTTTTGTGTTTGTATTGATCAGGTGACCAACCTCATCATAGAAGAGAATAGGTTCTTTAAGTGAGAGAGCAGCCAAATCAATCTGATCTTCACAGTTCTCCCACTGAAGAGTAGCTTCCCCCTTCGGATTAGCTTTTGCCTCAACCTGCTTCATAGTAATAAAGCATATATCAATGAGCATGAAAGTTACACTTGATTGATTATGGTGTAACAGACAGAAAAAGAGTGAAAATGAGAGCAAGGCGAACCGCTTCTTTGTCTTTCTCAACTACTTCACTTCCACAGTAAGGCGTTGTAAACGTGTAATCATAATCTAGTATCACCTGCTGGGACGGCTTGCTGCAAGTAGATCAGAGTGGTATCAGATACAGCTATGTACAAGCAGAGTTTCCCTATTGAAAAGAATAATATCTTTTGTGATATATTTGTCAATCAAATCCTGAAACTTACCTCCTGAATTTCCATTGTGCCGCAGCAGGAACTTCAACAGGTGGAAGCCCTTCCTGCTTCCAACCCGCTAGTGCGTCAAATGCATTAAAATGAATCTTAGTGTTGCTACTTAAGTGTTTAAGGACTAAAGCATTCTCGCCAAAAACCATTTCAGGTAAGTGAGATGTCTTAAGCTTTTTTTCCCACCTGTGTTACAATCAAACTTGTGAATCTCAGAAGATGCTATTTACATATTTGAGACAAACAGAGAACTATACCAAGAAATGTGATAAGCAGAGATCGGAACAACAAAAATCAGTAACCCCAAAAACCAAACCAAAGCAAACACAGATTTCGATTTTTCACAGAATAGATCATACACTCGACCAAAGCCTAGAACAAACACAAAATCAAGGACACATTTCTAATTTTCTTCGATACGAATCCACTAATAAGGTGTACATGAGCTCAAAAACCCAGACTACACTACTCAGTTCTCAATCAGACTGAATCAAATACAAAAACTTAAACACAAGTATCGCCTAAAAATAATCAATAACAGTGCACAGACACCAACAAATTCATATATAATCGTATCTTATGGAGACATAGGGTGAGAGAGATAGAGAGATTAAGTACTCTTCGACAGCGAGAGAAGTGAGAATCGTGCCACGGAGGGTTTCGATCTCCCAGTCATGGATGCGCAAACCACGACGTCCGTCGGGAAGGAGCTCAGCCCCGGAAGACTTAAGAATCTCTTTATCGACCACCGTCTCCATCTGAATCGCCGGCAAATATTTTGGCACTACCTTTTCTCCTCCGCCGATTGTCACTTTTGTGACCAACCGGACTATCCAAGACATTTGACTTTTGATGGGCTTTAAGTTTGTATCGTGGGCCTAGTTTTATTTTAGTTTGGGCTGCTCAGTCACTTTAGTTGATAATTACATTGATCATAATATTTGTTAAGGTCACATTAAATCATATAAATTTATTATTTAAAATAGATTTGTATAATGCAATAGTTTGGAATTCTTTTTACCAAAATACAAAAGTAATAAAATGGAGATTTCTTTTTTGAATTTTCTTTTCCAGATTCATAATAATGTAATAATATAGCTGGAACACAGCTTTAGGAAAAGGTCAATATTCAATATTTCATTTTTCATTATTAGCACAGTGGCTAATTAATTAACCTGTAGAGGACCTAGACCAGGTTCGAAACCTGACTTCGTAACCACTACTAGTCTACTAGCCCACTTGGTCCTCAAGGTCAATTATCCTTTCCCTTTTTTTTTTTTTTTTTTTTTTAAAAAAAAAAAACTGGGCCAAAACCCTAAAAGGCCTGGGCTTTACAAAACGAAAACAGATACAAAATGAGAAACTGAAACCCTAGCCGTCACCGGAAAAAGCTCGGATCCTGATGATCATCGATGGCAGAGAACTCGAGCATGAACACTGGAGAATACAAGATCCACGGCTTTGCAACAACATCAACGGTTCAGGTTCATGATCCTTTCCCTTTTTTTGGGCAACCTAGAAGAAGGTTGGTCAATATACCTTTAAATCATCAAAAGATAAATCAATTTATTTGTATTACAAATTCACAACTAATTTGCACGATTACACCTCATGAACAAACTTTCGTCGTCAATCGATCAATATTTTGAGATTTTGGGAGTGTCTCATTGCCACTATTAACGATTCAAGTGGTAAAGCATGGAAATGTGAACATATTTCATTAGTGTAGTAGAATATTGAGACACATTGATCTAAGTATGTAACAGAAATTGTATTATGTGTCTCTATTTTATTAACGCGTGTGTGGGTCAGTGTGAATCTGATAGAATTAGACCCTTTATCTTTTTAATTTTAAAGTTGGACCCATTTAGGTCAAAACTAATTTATGTGCACTACTCATTTATTTGTAGATTTTTTTAAAACACACGAAATTGTAAAAGCTTCTAAAACAGGTGGCGGGTTTTGGTGTAAAGTCTTTGATAAGCTCGGAAACTGCTTCGCATGGAAAACTGATAACATCGGGGAAAAAAGGAAAGTAGTCGGAGTTTAATCTTAAGCTTTGATTGAATGGCTACGCTCACTGAAATAGCAACCCTTGAGGAGAAGTGAGTTTTTCTTTTTCACCTTTTTTTTTTGATGTGTATCTTATCTACTCTTTTGAAATTAAGACAGAAAAGTTGAGATGTGGTCGTAGGATTGGGTTTTGTCTGAAAGACTGAAACTTTGTAACACCTTTTCTTGAAATTGATGATGAGTTTAGAGGAACGGTATCAGTAAATCTAGGTTGTGTTTCGATTCTGTGTTTTTTGTTGGTGTTCTTCGTGAGAATTTGTCTGAATTTAAGGATTGGTTTTTGATTCTGTTCTATAGCTTTTGCTCGAAGGAAACAAAAGGCACGTTTTTTGTCAAGTCAAGTTTTTTTTTTCTGCTTCAGGGTGCTTTCTGGGTGGATTAATTTGTTAAATTCTGGGTTATTTTTAGTATTAATGTGCTAAGTGATTCAGGTTAATGGGATTTGATTCATCTTTTGTTTTAGGTATACTGAATTATGTAAGAAGCATGGAATCCTACCCAACACTGCCGTTTTATCTGCTTTCTTTGAGGTTTGATTACTTTTTCCTTGTCCAGAAGATCTGTTTATTGCTTCTGTTTAGCTTACTCTTAGTGTTAGACTGAGTATAAATTACAATTGAACCTGATCAACTGAATTTCAGGCGGAGGTTAAAAAGTCAAGGAATCAAAGATGTATCATGAACCTTTATGTGGATAGAGTGAAGTACGATGACTATCACCCGCTTCTCGAGTTATGCAATGAGATCAACACATCTGAGGTACAAGGAATAGATCTCTTTGTGAGATCCTCTTGTCCTTTAGAAGATCATTATGCATTGTCCTTAATCCGTTCTGTCAATCAAAAACTCCGAGTTGTTCATCTACATGACTCTTTCGGGAAAAACTTCTGGCGGTGAGCAATGGTTTTTTGTCTCTTTTTTTCTTTTTGCATTGTTTCTGAAGGTTTTCATTTTCATTTTTTTTATTGGATTTACTTTCAGGGACGTTTTCTTTCAAGGTTTGAGCTGCAAAGTTTTGAATGTGAGGTCTATGCATTTCCATAAGCTTAACATCGTAGGAGAGTTCACACAGCTGCACACCCTTATACTTGATAAGAACCGTATAGTTGGTTTCGGGGAAGACTGTTTTTCTTGCATGCCCAAATTGACATATCTTTCGATGTGTGACACACTAGTGTCAGATCTTTGGACATCAGCTGCTGCTCTCTTGAAACTCCCTTCTCTCAAGGAGCTCCGGTTTCAAATTTGGATCTCTTGCAGTGATTCTAGTCCACTTATTTCACAGTCATCGCCATCATCATCTACCAGGGATGATAAAAACACATTTATTGAATCAGACCCTCCCATTGAAGCAGATATTTGGGACGTTGTTGAACAGATGGATCCTAGTTTACCTGTTGAAGAGACTCTTCATAGCATGGATTTCTCATATAAAATTCCTGAGCAAGATGATTTGGATTCAAGTATCTCCGTGTCTTCAGAGTTGAATGGAGAAGTACTCACGAGGGAAAAGGTAAAAAACACAACCAATTTTTCTTGTTTGTAAGTCAACCAATGAGACAAAACCCTGGGATGGTTAAAGCCTATTTATACCATTTTGGCAGGTTAGGAGAGGGAAAATGCCGTACCAACCCAAAGATGTTTCACCCGTTGAATCGTTCACAAGGCAATTTGGGAATGTTGGGTTGAAATATATTTCCTCTAAAGCATCACCGATATGTTCTGAAAAGCATTATAGGATGTACATGATAAACTCTCTGCCCAAATTACAAGTGTTGGACAATTTGGCTATCAGAAAGAGTGATAGAGACAGGGCCTTTGAAACATATTCTGCAAACTTTGAGGACTTACCATACAAGAGAAAGAAGGAAAGTGTAGTTAGAGTCCTTGAGAAGCGTGAAACAAGATCAAGCAAAGGGATATCTCAGAATTCCTATAAAAGATCGCTTTGTGCAGCTAAAATGGGATCGTCTGCTTCGCCTCTCTTGCATTCACTTCCTTTTTTGAGTAGTAGGATTCATCAGGAAGATGATAATAGTAGATTAAGTCCAAGGCAGTTTGAGTACCATCCACTAGATCCTAGCCTAATGGTATTTGGGACTTTGGATGGCGAGGTGGTTGTTCTCAATCACGAAAGTGGGAAAATTGTCCGTTACATCCCATCTCATGGATCTCAAAGTACCATCTTGGGACTTTGCTGGCTCAAGATGTATCCATCTATGGTAGGATTGCAATTTTTCGGCTGCCTTTGTTTCTTTCGGTTATGTTACTTGTTGCCTAGCAAAATTATCTCAAAATGTTTTTCTTTTTCAGGTTATAGCTGGCTCAGCCAATGGCTCTTTGAAGCTGTACGACATCCAAAAAGCGTCATCAACGGTTACTACTAGCAGTCATGCCACTTCTTCTGGTTCTGTCACCTTTGATGAGTTTGACCAATTAACTTCGGTTCATGCTAATTCGACGGACCAACTATTTCTTGCTAGCGGATACTCGAGGGATGTTGCTTTGTATGACATTGGTAGGGGAACACGCCTACAGGTTTTTGCTAATATGCATCAAGAGCATATTAACGTGGTGAAATTTTCGAACCATTCCCCGTTCCTTTTTGCGACTTCTTCTTTCGATAAAGATGTTAAGCTATGGGATTTGAGACAAGAGCCATCCCGACCATGCTACACCGCTTCTAGTACCAAAGGAAATGTGATGGTTTGCTTTTCTCCAGATGATCGTTATCTTCTAGCATCAGCCGTGGACAATGAGGTACTCTGATGGACCATTTAGTTTTACTTATGAAGCTTTTTGCATGTAAACGTAAAAAAAAAAGACATCATATTCGCCTATTCAATATATTTGGCGTTCTTCTTAACAATTCATTGACCATTTTCCCAGGTGAGGCAGCTTTTGACAGTTGATGGAAGGCTTCATCTGAACTTTGAGATAGTCCCAAGAGTAAGCTCGATGAACTATACCCGATCATACTACATGAATGGTAATGACTACATCATCAGTGGAAGCTGCGATGAAAATGTGATCCGTGTTTGTTGTGCTCAAACTGGAAGGCGCCTTAGGGATGTAACCCTAGAGGTAAACTGTTTCTCCTAAGCACTATAAGATGGAAACGCAAAGAAACAATCGTATAATGTATCAACGGTATGAATGTGAGCTGCTACGTGTAGAGAACATATGACCTTACTTTATGTGATTCGGTTTGGCATTGCAGGGAAACGGCTCAGACTTTTCCATGATGTTTGTTCAGTCTCTACGCGGTGACCCCTTCAGGGTAAGTTGACAAAGTTTACCCATCGAATTTCCATTTATAAGAAAGTTTGATGGCATTTTTAAAACTTGTGTATTGCTAATCTCTTGCAGGATTTTAACATGAGTGTTTTAGCTGCTTACACACGGTCAAGCTCAGTGTCTGAAATAGTCAAGGTACATTTCATTATTGAAAACACTGCGTCTGTTGTATGGAATAAAGTTCCCAATTCTTAGAACTGGTGATGACAAAAATGTTTTTGCAGGTGAATTTGTTAGCGTCAAGAGATTCTACAGAAGAACAATCTCATGGTCTCTGTTCATACCCCTCAAATAGCATGGGAGGTTGATGATTAAAACCAAATGAGAGGCTTTACAAAAGAAAACAAGTGACTATTGTATTAACTCTCTTTGGAAACTGTATGATTTGGTATAGGCGTATATTGTTGTATTTAATAGAATACGATGATTATTATAAAAATGATGTAAGAAATAATGAATGAAAATGTTATTTTCTCGTTAATAAACAAAAAATAGTTTAGGTCGAACCACAAATTTTGACTATACTGTATAAGCAAAACTTGAGAAGAAACAAAAACGACGAAAAGGATAACACAAAACCTCTCGTCTTCCCAAATCCACACTCACTGAAAAGTCCCAACAATGGCTCTTTCTTCTGGAATCTTCTCTACGACCTTTCTCTGCGTCGATACGACGCCGTTCCGCAGCTCACTGTTGTCTCCCTCTTCGCTCCGTTTTTCCCCTCACCATCCGGCTAACCTGCGAATGGTTCGTGCTGTAACATCCGCGACGGCGGCTTCCTCCGACCCGACAACCACGACCAAGACCAGGGAGCCACGTGGCATCATGAAGCCTCGTCCAGTGTCCCCGGAGATGCAGGATGTCGTCGGCGTTCCCGAAATCCCTCGCACTCAAGCTCTCAAACGCATTTGGGCTTACATCAAGGAACACGACCTTCAAGTACTCTCTCTCACTTTTACTCTCTCTGAAAGTGGTTTTGCTTTTAGGAAAATTTTCAGTCTCTTGTGGTGATTTCTGTTTAGGGTAAGGATTTTGGGTTTTCGGTGTTTCAGAGGTTTTGCTAGACAAAACTAAAGTGGGTTGTTTGAATTGCTTGTGTGTTTAGATGGAGAGCTTCTAAGAAATGGATCAGGTTTTCTTGTTGTGTCTTGTTATGCACAGTTGAAATCTTGTGGAATTTCATTACTGTTTAGTTTAGACATCTGAAATAGGTTCTTGTGATTAGTCTCTATGTTACTGTATTTGTTTTCTTCATCTTTGTTATGATAAAATTTTGAAGGATTCAAAGGTTTGTGAGATTGAATTTGGGGATTTCAACTTCTTTTGATATGACTGGTTAATTGCTTCAAATTATTTGTTCATTGCTGTGATGATAAACTTTGGTTGACATGTTTTGGTAAGGACTTTTGATGTTCTTTGATCATTGTACTTGACCAATGTGTTACTTGTGCATTTGGGATTATACCTAGACCCTGTGTAATGAATCTTTGTGCTCTGTGTAAAGGAAACAAATCTATACTTGTCGATGCCTGGGGGTTTGCTTTAGTTCACCTTAAGACGTTAGCTTGTACTTTTGTCTCATGTTGTAATCTACTCTTACTTGTTCTGTATAGATTCTCAAGTGTTCATTGTGCTAAAATTTCTACAAAATAAACATCTTTTAAGTCAATACTACTGTATATCTTTAATCTATTTGTGTGAGCTTTGAGGCTAAATGAATAATGTTTCTTCTCCCAGGACCCACAAAACAAGAGGGATATAATCTGCGACGAGAAGCTGAAGAAGATATTTCAAGGCAAAGAACGTGTTGGGTTCTTGGAGATTGCAAAGCTCATTGGTCCTCACTTTCTCTGAATGAATTTTGGCTGAGAGAAGACAAATCATTGGCCTATGTTTTGCTGAGCTTTTAAAGGCCATGAAAGATCAGATTACATATATTAGTAAAATTAGGGTTCTTAGTTTTATGCAACCAAGTAGTTTATAAGCCTTTGGAGGATATCTTTTGTCGGTTATGTGCTCATTTGCTTCCCATTGCAGTTAAAATATTCCTTTTTTTAATGTCTTAGGACTTGAAATCTCTCTACTGCATCGGTTCTTCATATTATCTACCTTGATTTCACATTGTAACCCAACAGAGATGCACAGAATACGCTGACCTCTTCCACCCATAGACGTTTCATGGTCGAGGAAAATTGGCTACACCTACTCTGCAAAGTCTGAGAATTGAGAAAAAAAAATCAATGCAAAACCCAAAACAATAATGAAAGGTAGATAAATTGATCGAAAAGAATCCGTCTCGATTACGTACTTTGGAAATGAGTTTAATCACTCAAAATTTAGGTTTTTTTTTTTTTGAGAAACTGATTTTCTAAATTCTTGAATTTTACAAATTCTATAAGCAAAAACTACGTTATTAATGATAATGATAACTAAAGCTAGATTTATCTAAATTCATAAAAGAATTTAAAAAAAAATAATAATAATATGAAGGGATTAGTATAAGCAAATCCAATCCAAATTGGGAACCGACTCTCTAACCCATCCTAGTCTTTATAAATAGAGAACCTCTAAAGTTTAAAGAGTTCACAAAACCATAAACCAAAAGAAGAGAAGAAAAGAAGCGATGGGTCTCTCTTGGGCACGTAAGTTACTTGTAGTCCTCATGGTTTCTGCGTTCGTCTTCTCCGGTAGTGCTGATGCGTGGAGCTGGAGTTGGGGTTCTGACCAGTCCGGTTCGAACGGGGGTTGGGGATGGAGCTCCGGCAACTCTGGCGGTTCTTCTGGCTCGGGTTCAGGTGGTTCAGACTCCAACTCGGATGGTTCAAGCTGGGGTTGGGGATGGAGCTCGGACGGAACAGATACAAACTGGGGTTGGGGAAGCAGCTCTGGCTCAAACTATTCAAGTGGCACTGGTTCTACACACAATGGTCACAGCTCTGGCTCGAACCATTCAAGAGGCACTACTGGCTCTGCACACAACGGTCACAGCTCTGGCTCAAACCATTCAAGAGGCACTGGCTCTACACACAACGGTCACAGCTCTGGCTCGAACCATTCAAGCGGCACTGGCTCTGCACACAACCGTCACAGCTCTGGCTCGAACCACTCAAGCGGCACTGGCTCTACACATAACAATCACAGCTCTGGCTCAAACCACTCAAGCATCGTTGGTTCTACACACAAGAATCACAGCTCTGGTTCAAACCACTCAAGCGTCGTTGGTCCTACCCACAGCGGTCACAACTCTGGCTCAAACCACTCAAGCATCGTAGGTTCTACACACAACAATCACAGCTCGGGCTCAAACCACTCAAGCATCATTGGTTCTACACACAACCACACGGCTCTATCGGTGGGAAGAAAGATTGCGGTTACTGTATGGAAAAACGGATACGGTTACACAGAATGGACTGCAAAGCATGCCCCATTCTACGTCAACGATGTTCTTGTCTTCACGTACAACAACAATGACCAAACCCAATCCAAGACAAAGCACCACAACAAGAAGAAGAACGACGTCTACTTGCTCCCAGACATGAAGAGCTTCAAGAGATGCGATGTGGCCAGAGGCAAGAAGCTGGCGGCACGAGGAGGTTCATCATTAAGAGGCTTCAAGTTGCTTCTCCGTAAGGTTCAGACTTACTACTTCGCCAGTGGAGACCACAACGGCTGCAACCACAACATGAAGTTCTCTGTCCACCCCATTCTCCACCCTTCTTCACACTAACTTTAAATCCACTTCACGACTTCACCTGTTATTTCCTTTCCTTACTAGCTACATTTGTTACGTATTCAGATTCTGTTGCTCTTTTTTTTTTTTTGTTGTTTCTTATTGTTAAGGCAACTAGTCTTGTTCCAGGCATATAATACACATTCGTTTATGCAATCCACTTTTTTTTTTGTAAATTGCGTTTGGAAATTAAAGTAGAAACTTCTGATACTTCCTACAGAGGCTTCATTGTCTTTATAACTTCTGTACTATACTATCTTTCACGTAAAACAAAACTAGTTCGACCATGGAAAACAATATTCCTTTGACGGAATAATGAATGATTAGTCATCATGACATAGCTTACGGTGCCATATATTATTTTTTTTTTTGTTGAACTTATATACTGTAGGTCTATTTGTACTATATGTCTATATTTCACGTACGAATTATAGAATTTTTTTTTCTTATTACACAATCCAAATGCGTTAACCTTTACTATTAGTTTTCTGGTACTATTATGAAAGAAACAGTAATAAAATAAAAAATCTGTAGTTTACCAAAAAAAAAAATAAAAAATCTGTAAACCGCCATGTAACAATTATTTCTTACGAGTTACGGGCACGACAACGCCAAGTCGCCAAGGAATCTTCCCTTGGTTATCGCATATCCAATATTCCAAATTATACAAATCTTTAATTCTAATAAAAACGTGAGAACAAATTTTAATTCCGAAAACGACGCAAAAAAATAGAGAATGATTCGTCTCCGTTTCAATTTTCTCCGATCTTGTAACCGTCGTCTCTTCCACCGTCTTCCTCGAGTTTTCTCCTCCTCTTCTCCGCCAACCACCGGTTCTTCAGGTCCTTCCTTGAATCTCATTAAACCTAAACTCACACCTTCTCCGCCGCCACACCAATCACGAGGTCTTCTCCGGTCGATTTACACCGTCTCGCCTTCTTCGTCCTTCTCTAAGAAATCCGTTTTTGTTCTCTCTGCCGCCGCTTTATCCACCGCAATTGCATATTCCGCTGTTTTCCCTTCTGATCATGACCCATCTGATCGTAACCCTAGCGGAAACAGACGTATCTACGAGTCTATCGAGGACGCTTTTCAGAAATCCGGAAATTCGTTGAGGAGAGTGATTCACCATGCTAGACAAACCGGTGTTGCGGCTTCGGTTCTGTGGCAGTCGCTTAGGTCGGTGCTCTCTTCAGCTAATCATGAGGTGCGTGCGGGATTCGAGCTACGGGTGGCTGCTCTTTTAGCCGATATAGCGTCTGCAAATGCTGCTCGTAGAGCCGCTCTCGTTGGAGCTGGCAGTGGTGCGGTGGTTGATTGGTTGCTGGAGACGGTGGCCATTCCCGGCGACAGAATTGGGGCACAGGACGAAGCGGCTAGAGCTCTGGCTTATCTTATTGCTGATCCGACTGTGCGGAAAGACGCTCTAGGAAGGCCCGATGCAGTGCCCAAACTGCTGAAGTTCATATTCTCGTGTCAACCAAAAAACAAAAAGGTGCGTTTTGCTTTCATTAGTTGCTTCAAATGATTAAATTCGTAGTTGAAAGCAGTAGATGCTATAGCCTATTAACTGTTCTCGTTATTGAATGGATTAGTCTGGTTAGAGTAATGGATACTGACTAGCCAGCTGATATGAATCTAGGTAGCATTTTTAGGATTTAGAAGAATCAAAGCACATATCTATGATTAGCAAGTAGTAGTTGTAGAACAATGTGTTATATCTCTAGGGTTGTTTATCATGTGTCAAGTTGTAGATTTTTCATTAACAAACGAGAAGCTTTTTGATACATCTGAGTCTTGATACTGCGATGCTTCTGGTTGTGTTTTGCCATTGATATATAGCTTTTCTTTGGGAGCAGCATTCAAGACGTAGTTCATTCGATATTTCTGATTCTTTGAAAGGTAGGAGCATGCTTGTGGCTGCCATAATGGATATCGTCACTTCCAACTGTGACACTATAGAAAAGACACCTTTTAAGTCATCATTACCAGGAAATGCTACAATGAGAGATATTGCTGCGGCAATTCAAGTAATTGAGGAAGGTGGAATGTATTTTGATGAGCCAGAAAAAGATGATGACAGTGACGATGGAAGAAGTGGGATTAAGGGAATTGGAATTAAAATCCTTGAAGGAACCACAGTTCTGGGATTATCAAGAACCAGTGGGCTTGCGCCTTTGGGTGACCTTAATGCTAATGTGGGAGAGGGGACTCCTAAAACATTTGCATTGCTTAGTAAACATGATAATTCTTCACAAGCTAATTTGTCATCTGCTGTCATTCCTGGCCTTTGGGATGATTTACATTGTCAACATGTCGCAGTGCCATTTGCTGCGTGGGCACTGGCAAACTGGGCTATGGCCTCTGATACAAATAGATCGCATATTCAAGAACTCGATCGTGATGGGCAAGTTGTCATGGCAGCTTTAATGGCACCAGAGAGGACTGTGAAGTGGCATGGGAGTTTGGTGGCTCGGTTGTTGTTAGAGGATCTCAATCTTCCATTAAGCGATTCTGTTTCCGACTGGAGTTCCAGTTTGCTTGCCACTGTTTCACATGCCAGTAAAACCGAGGATATCTCTTTGGCTCAAGTTGCGTTGTCTGCCTTTTTAGTTTCTGTTGACAGAAGTGACAAAGCACAGAAGATGGTAATGGAGAAGGGTCTTCATCTGATGAGAGATAGTGCTAGGAAAACAAGAAAGCACAAAGCAGTGCAAGAAGGTTTGTCAAAGGCTCTAGAATTACTCTGTGCTGGTGACATGCATTTATCTCTTGAAGAGAGTCAGAAATGGTCCGGCATTCTACTTTCATGGGTTCTTGGAAAAGTTGCATCTGATACTGTTCAATCTTCAGCAAGAAGAATCCTTTCACGCACTTTTGAGGACTATGGACCACACTCTGTCCCGATTTCTCAGGGATGGTTAACCCTTATAATGAATGAGATTTTGAACCACAGTAAGACGTTGTCAGCTAAAGGAGCTAGCCTACCTAAAAACGAGAAACCTAAGGTGCGTAAAATTTTATGGTCATTGATTCTATATCTATCTGAACAGCGGATAGTTAAGAATTATGTCTATTTTAGTTTCGTTACATCTTTCAGTTTTAGATTTATAATAATAGCTATTTTCTTTCGCATGCAGGTAGATCAGTCCAAAGTTACTTCTGCTACTCAGTCAACCAACCAGTTAGCAGGGGCTGTTGTTAATCTTGCCATGGCTCAACTGGGTACAGTCCCAGATTCTGTTAATAATGTTCCACTGGCAGATCTACTCCTTTCAGAGCCTTTTGCGGTACCGATTAAGAATTTAAAGAAGGATAGCCCCCCTAAATTTAATGCTGCTGAGTCTGCATTGGCAACCCTTAAGGCAATCAAGTCACTGACGGATGTTTGTGCTGAAGATTCTGTATGCCAGAACAAAATAGTTGATTTTGGTATTCTTTGTTTACTAAGGCGCTTTCTGTTAAGTGATGATTATGAAAAGCTAGGTGCAATAGAAGCTTATGATGCATCCAGAGCCCTTGAGGCTCGAGAGCGAACTCCAGATAGTCTTGGTGAATCTTCAGTCACAGATATTCAGGATCCATGTAGTGTCAGAGTCCCAGCTAGTGCGCACATCCGAAGGCATGCTGCTAGATTGCTAACCATTCTTTCGCTTCTTCCGCAAGTCCAGAAAATCATTTTAGCTGATGAAACTTGGTGCAAATGGCTTGATGATTGTGCAAAAGGAAATATTTCTGGTTGCAATGACCCTAAGACACAAAGTTTTGCGAGGGCGTCTCTGTTAAATGTATATTGCAATCAGCAAGATGGTAGTGGATCTGGAAATGGTGGCAGTTCCAAGCCAGACATCTCAAACATGAACAGTAACTGTCCTCGCTATGGAGACATGATATTTTTAATTAATCCCGGACTACCCCATTGGAAGTGTCCTGAAAAAGAACATCAAAGTGCTAAGAATAACGAATCCTCAAGTGAAGGTGAACCAGCAAATGTTGCTGATACAGACCATGTTGTTGATGCTAGCAATCTGTCTGGCTCCATGGATCCTTCCAGTAGTGGTTCGCATGTACATGATCCTGAATTTGATGTTATCTTTCTTCATGGCTTGCGTGGCGGGCCCTTTAAAACTTGGCGAATTGCTGAGGATAAGTCCTCTACCAAATCTGGCTTGGTGGAGAAGATTGACCAGGAAGCAGGAAAGCTGGGAACATTTTGGCCGAGTGAGTGGCTTTCAAATGATTTCCCTCAAGCTCGCTTGTTTACCCTTAAATACAAGGTATGTATGAGTTTCAGCCTATTTGTATGCATGCTTATACCTACTCTATGAGGATCTTTGTTGCTGCTTGTTCGATCTATTTGCTGTGTACACATCTGTTCCCTGGTGCATTGATGGTTCCCATTTTGATTCTCGTCGAAATATTTGATACAGACAAACCTCACGGAATGGTCTGGAGCTAGCTTGCCTCTTCAGGTACTTTCTTTATTATTAATTGTTTCAGGAAATTATACCTTCTTTTTTATTCTTGTGAGTAGTATCCTGCGGTAATTCTTTTAGAAATGAAAACACTTACACAGTTATACCCTTAATATATGTTAAACACTAGTTCAGATATAAGCTTGCTGCAGTTTTAGAACCTAACAACAGTATATATGATCAGAGGAGTTAACAAAAGAGTGGAGGATTGTATCTGCACATTTGTATATTTTGAGAGGTCTTGACATGAGCTTCAGTCTTTGTCAGTTAAACTGGCATAATTTTAAATCTACTGCTAAGGTTTAGGATTATTTGCCATTAGTATGGATTTGTTGAACAATTGTTGTCGTTTTTTCCTGGAAATGGGGTCATAGTTAAATGAGTGATTATTGATGACAGACAGTTAGTGTACTCTACACTTCATCTCATTATCACTTAGCCTGCAGTTTCTTTTGTTGATGATGTAATTTTGCTAATTTGCAGGAAGTTAGTTCTATGATATTGGAAAAGCTTGTCTCGGCAGGCATTGGAGACCGACCTGTTGTTTTTGTGACTCACAGGTCTGAAATCTCATATGGTACCTGACAATAGATATTTCCCTTTTGCAAACTTATTTGTCCTGTCTAGTGTAATCAGTGATTTATACTGGCTGGTTTGTTAATTGTTAAGGCTTATACATCTTGATGTTTTTCTCAGTAATGAATTATTTCATTGAATTTACATGTCGTCTTCTCGAACATCAATACATAAATTTTGATCAAGTAAAGTTCATGTTGCAGTATGGGAGGCCTTGTCGTGAAGCAGATTCTACACAAAGCAAAGGAAGAAAAACTTGATAAACTAGTGAATAACACTGCTGGAGTTGTATGTATCAACGCATCATACATTTCTGGTTTTCTGTTATCTTAAGCATCATATTTCTCTATCTTCTTGAGTTTTGACTTAGCGAATTAGCTATTTGAAAATAATGTCAATATCTCTTACCTCACTGTCAGGTATTCTACAGTTGCCCACATTTTGGCAGCAAGCTAGCAGATATGCCCTGGCGAATGGGTCTTGTGTTGCGCCCGGCTCCATCTGTTAGTAAACACTTTTTCTTTATTGAGCTGACTTAATCCTTTACACCATCACCAAATTTCTCTCTATCTAATGAGCCTTATGGATGATGAATTGTGATAGATAGGAGAGCTACGAAGTGGTTCTCCAAGACTAGTTGAGCTCAATGACTTGCTTCGCCAGCTCCACAAGAAAGGGGTTGTTGAAGTCCTTAGTTTCTGTGAGGTTGTGGATATATTCTATTACACTTGCTAGTCTCTTTAGATTGTAACATTACATGACTCTTTTCGAATAACTCTGTGGTGAATGTTTATCCTGTAACTGCAGACAAAAGTAACCCCAATAGTGGAAGGCTATGGAGGATGGGCTTTTCGAATGGAAATCGTGCCGATTGAATCAGCCTACCCAGGATTTGGTGAACTTGTTGTAAGTATCTCCATTTATAAAATCCCTTAATAAAGGCTTAAGTATAATGTCAAACACCAAAACTGTTGGTTTTACTTGAATATGTGACGCACAGGTGTTGGAGTCAACAGACCATATAAATTCATGTAAACCACTGAGCCGCTCGGATCCGTCATATACTGAGGCTTTGCAGTTCCTGCGCAAGCTCAGCGCACAGCGATCAAAACCTCATGTTAAACGGGAATCTGGGATACATGATTGATTAACCACGGTTAGGTTAACCGAAGATGAACCAAGGAAATTGGTTTGGGCTAATTGACGCTATAGTTTTTTCATATCTCGTGTGTACATAAGAAGAAACACGCTTAGGTTCTTTTGTTTCATTTTACACATTGTTTCATTTGTATTACTGAATTACGCTTGAAGTAAATATAAAAGATTCTCAATTTCATTGCCAGTTTTTTAGTTATGATCAATCAACCCTTAATAAGTAACAACGAAGAAATTTCAAATTTGCTTTAGAAAAAGAGCGAACGAGGAAGATAAAAAGAATCACGTGACTTGTGGAAGCAAGGCAAGGCAACGCGTTACAAACCACGTGACGTAGCGTATTGGTGGCAATTTCCCAAATTTCCTCAGAATACTTACTTTAGAGCAGCAACCCAATTATCATATGACGCGTGTCCCACGTTTACTTCGTCCTCTGTCTTATAACAACAAACAAAACAAACCACTCCGAATTTTCTGGTATTATTACTAAATTGCCATTATGTCGTACTGTAGTTGTGTTTTTTCTTAAATCTGACGAAAGAATGAATGTTGGAAGAGTAAAAAGAAAATGTTATATATTTGTCCACAACATTAATAAAATGGTTTCACTATCACATCTGTGATCTATCTGAAGTGATACACTGAGAATACATTTATTAATTTTTCTTCCTACAACAAACTATTCATAGATGACCTCATATAATTCCATTTAATTCTGCATGAAATGCTTAGACCATCCGTAGTGGTGCATCCATCCGTCGGGTGTTAGTAATTTAAAATAGATAAATATTGCAAAAGGAGGAGAGAGACAGAAAAAGATTCATATCTCGGGTGTTATCCTACACTCGAATGTTAGTGAGACGTGGCGTTGTTTGAGTGGAAAAGGAAGAGAGAGACAGAGAGAGAAACTGAGGGTGACGAGAGAGACAGAGAGAGAAACTGAGGGTAAACTTTTTTTTTATTTATTTTTCTTTCCTTATTTTAAAAATTTAAATCTCTGAGATATATCTCAGCACATGTCCCGCTGTGTATGCCGTTATGCAATTTTCTAAATGAGAAGTAAAAAGAGCATGATTAAGGCTTAAGGGTATTTTGGTCAATGTCTAAGAGATAGTTGTTTTCAAGACTTGTTCTCCAAGCCGGTAGTGCAAGATCTCGTTAAGTATAAAAAGGGAAGCTGAGGAAAACAATTTTGATACTTTTGAGACGGAGAGAGATATATACAACTTAGAAGAGAAGCTTTAAGGTTTTCAGTTCTGCGCAACACCACTCCTTAATTAAGGTATACAATGGATTTATGTGTTCATCTCTTTTAATCATTAGTTAATCTTAAGTAATTAACCATCATACTTCATTCAAGCAAGCTCTAATTATTAACGTAAGATTCACCAATTAGTGTATCCTTCTTTTTTTTTTTTGAATGGTTGATATAAATGGAGTCAGTGAATTAAAGATGAATGAGATATGGAAAATAAATGAATATCTTTACTTAAATCATTCCTCTGCATAGTAGAGGAATACTTTTCAAAAAAAATTTAGTGGCATGTTTATTTCATTTTATGTAAATGAAATAAAAGAGAGGAAAAGAAGAAGAAAATGGATCTTCAAACTTCAAAGTTATTATTATTCGAATTAAAGTTTGTAAATTTTTTGGTAAAAAAGGTGGAAGCTTGTTTAGAACATTTACTCAGTTACTCGCTCATCAAAATCTTTTATATATTTTATTTTGGGTATAATCTTGTTTTCTTTTCACACATCGATTTCGGGTAACCTAGTTATAGTATCATCTCATTGTTTTGCATTATGCACACACTACATCGATCAGCATATCACTAATCATGTACAAATTATATCATCACGATTTTTACCCAACACTGACACACTTATTTGGAAAATCCCATACGTATGCAAAAGTGCGTGTCTTGATAACAATAACTACATGTTATATTGTTAGAGCATGATTAACAATGGTATCTTGAAAATGGTTCTTAGAAGTATTAAAGTTAAGAACTCTTAGTTTTGGGTCTTAGCTAAGCCACTTTTCTTAGTTTTGGGTCTTAGCTAAGCCATATTTCTTACTTAAGAACTCTTTAAGATACCCTTGTTAATGGTGGTCTTATTGATTAGAAATATTTCGTTGAATAGAATGATATATATAGGCTGATAGTTTCTTCCTAAAAGTGTTTTTTTTTTTTTCTTTGGTGTGCCTCGTTTTTTGTTTGTTGCTTAATCTACATTTATACTCAACCCATTAGCCGCCCTATATAATATACACATATTTATGCATGAATTTTAATTGTGTGATGCCCCATTGCTTTTAATCTTGAAATTGTTAGAAATTAAGGAGAATATCTAGCGAGAGATAACAAAAATATATTGCTATATGCTGCATTTTTTATATTAAACAAGTCAGCACAATTAAATACGAGACTTAACGTGTAAGAACTTAAATAACACACATTGTCACATACCATTTCGGGTAGGGCCATATACAGTTTAATCGTCACAATTCACATCGTCGTATCGATTATTATCACGTTTGAGAAGATCAGAAGAATAATTATACTACTAAACTCTATGTGTAGATTAATGTCAGTATAATATATAGAAATACAACTAACTAATAAGATAAGGAGTTAATGACTCATCAGTGATTATATCTAATTATATCTATATAATATTGTCTAACTCCAAACTCCAAAGCATGAAAAACTAAAATAGTACGTAACATTTTTAGCCATTACATTATATATAGTTTAGTGAGTAAATACATTTTATCAGGTTATATATGTAAATGCAACAATATTTTGTAGTTCTTTGACAAACAAAAAAAACAATATTTTTTAGTTCTTTAACAACGAATAAAACAATAATTTGTAGTGTCAATACATAGAAAGATTGTGTGTGTTTTTTTTTTCCTTCAAAGAGGGAAATTGTGAATACGTTACATACTGGTGACGCACACAAAAACAAAAACAAATTATATAGAATACGTTTAATATCAATTTGACACGCACACAAAAACAAAAACAGTAGATTATGAAAAAAATGATTTGTAATGTAAGTATTGGCGTAGGCCAAAAGGCGGCTTAAGTAGAGGAGAGTAAACGTTTGCTTCCCGCGTTATACAAAGCCCTAATTCTCATCATCATAATGCGTGCAAGCTATTTTCCATTTCCTTTAACGATTCTCATTCTTACTCTCTTCAAGCTTCTTCTTTCTTTCCCCATCTTATATCTTTTATATTCATTATTTTTTTCCCTTTTTCTCTCCCAAATCTTTTTTTTCTTTTCCCGGAAAATTCTCTCTGTTGTTTTTGTTGTCTCCTCTCTTGATAAGCTCGACCAAGTTTATCTCTTTCTCGCTAATCATTTCTCTTTTAACTTCTTTTTTTTTTTTTTTTTTTTTTTTTTTTTTTTTTTTTTTTCTCTTTTAACTTCTCTCATAGTTGAACCATTTTGTTTTAATTAGTATAAAGATATTCTTCTTCATTCTCTTGTACGCATTTCTATGTTAAAAACGCAGTTCTATCATAAAAGTTATTATTACTTGAGCTCAATCTTCATTGGTTTATTGATATCTTCAGATCAATTGAATTACGACGTTCTAATGGGAAACCAAACAAGCAAAAAGTCACAAGAGACATCGGCTAAGAGCGTGCACTACACAACGGAGCTGAGATCGTACGAGGCCGCGTGCAAAGCAGACACGGAGCTTCAATCTTTCGACACGTGTTTGCAAGCACGGACAAGTCACGTGATAAGCACGCTAGCTACGGGCGTTGAGGTTCGAGCGCTCTCGTTCGATTCCTTGAAAGAAGTGACGCAGTGTTTGTTGGAGATGAACCAAGAAGTGGTGAAAGTGATATTGGATTGCAAGAAAGACATTTGGAAGAATCAAGAAATGTTTGAGCTTGTCGAAGATTACTTTGAGAATAGCTTGAAGACACTTGATTTCTGTGCTGCTCTGGAGAAAGGCTTGAGACGAGCTCGTGATAGTCATCTTTTGATTCTTGTTGCTCTTCAGCAGTTTGAAGATGAGAGCCTTGTTCAAGGTAAGACTTTTCTTTCTTTCTTGTTTTTCATGGTTTTAATTAAGGATGGGAGTTGAACCAAAAAAAAAAATTAGGTATGGGAGAAATAAAGTTTTATCTTGTCTTGTCTAAAAATGAACAAACAAAAATTAGTCCTGATTTTATGTCTTTTTTTTCAGAATTATTGTGTCCTAATTATTTAATTTTTTGACTTTAACACTCATCTTTTTTGGTTGGCAGGTGGGAATGGATACAAGAATACACTTGAAGAGCTAAAGAATTTCAAAGACGCAGAGAGTCCCTTCAATGAAGACTTCTTCAAAATGTTCCAATCTGTTTACAAACAGCAGATGCTGATGCTTGAGAAGCTTCAGCTTCGTAAGAACAAGCTTGACAAGAAGCTTAAATGCATCCATACATGGAGGAAACTCTCTAGCATCATCTTTGTGGCTACCTTTGCCACTGTGCTCATCTGCTCTGTTGTGGCTGCAGCCATGGCAGCTCCTCCTGTGGCTGCGGCTCTCGCTGCAGCTACAGCCGTGCCGCTAGGCTCAATGGGGAAATGGATCGACTCGCTGTGGAAGAACTATGAGAATGCACTCAAAGGACAAAAAGAAGTGATCAGTTCGATGCAGGCAGGAACATTTGTGGCGGTTAAAGATTTGGATAATATCCGCGTTTTGATCGAACGGTTGGAGATTGAGATCACGGGGATGGTGAAGAGTGCGGAGTTCGCGGTGGAGCATAACGCAGTCAAGATTGGGATTGATGATATAAAGAAGAAACTTGAGGTGTTTAAGAAGAATGTTGAAGAATTGGGGACTCAAGCTGATTTGTGTAGCAGAGATATAAGAAGGGCAAGGACTGTGATTCTTCAGAGGATCATCAAGCATCCTAATATTGCTAGTAGTAGCACTTGAATAATGAAATTCTTGAAGACTCTATAAAGAATAGTAAAGATTCTTTCTGAGTTAATACTATCCAATGTTTAATAACTCGAAAATGTTTATGATGCATCTATATATGTTGCTTTTTCTGTATTCTTTGATGATTGAAACTTGAAACAATTAATGGGAGTCAAGTCTTTTCATATTTGAGACTATCGATCAGTCACTCCTACGATCAGTCACTCCTACGATCACTCTTAATCCTAGCTAAAGCTATATTGAATTCGTCAAATTAATATAATAAAAATCTCAAATTAAATTTAAAATTGTGGCAAATATGAAATATCAATGGCTTTTAATTTTTTAATTTATGAGATATGGATTTTTAATATCAAATTAAATTTTTTAAAAATAAGATGAGAAAATATTAATAGCTTTTAAGTTTTGTTAATTTTAAAATCTAAAAATTATTATTATATTTACTCTCTTTTTTTTTGTCAACATTATATTTACTCTTATATATATGTATTAAATTAATCACTAATTATATAATAGTTATGTAAGTAAAACCAACTAATACATATTAATCATTATATGCATAAAATTATATAATAATCTCATTATATATTATTTGTATAAATCAATCACTAATTACACATTAGTCATGTGGATGCATATAATTACATCAGAATAGAGAAAAGCTAACTTTATATTATGTAAATTACACATCTCTCTCTATATAAATATGTATACAAGTTTTTTCTCTTTGTCTCTCCCAAATCTATTTTCTTTTCGTGTGTTTGTTGCCTCTCCTGGTACGCCCAACCAAGTTTATCTTTTTTCTCACTAATCATTTCTCTCAATCTCGACCTAATTAAGCTGTTGTTTTAGTCTATAGATTCTTCTTCAATCTATAAAAACGCATTTCTATATGTTTTAAATGCATTTTTATCATAAGATTTACTTGAGCTCAATCTTCATTGGTTGATCTGTTTTATTCATGTCTTCAGAATCGAACGCGGAACTGCGTTACAATGGGAAACAAAACAAGCAGAAGGTCAAAGGAGACATCGGCTAGGAACTACACAACGGAACTGAGATCGTACGAGGCAGCATGTAAAGAAGACATGGAGATTCAGTCTTTCGATAAGCGTATGCAGGCACGGACGAGTCACGTGATAAGCACGCTAGCTACAGGCGTTGAGGTTCGAGCGCTCTCGTTTGATTCCCTCAAAGTAGTGACGGAGTGTTTACTGGACATGAACCAAGAAGTTGTGAAAGTGATATTGGATAGCAAGAAAGACATTTGGAAGAATCAAGAAATGTTTGAGCTCGTCGAAGATTACTTAGCGACTAGCTTGAAGACGCTCGACTTCTGTGATGCTTTGGAGAGAGGCCTGCAACGAGTTCGTGTTAGTCACCTTTTGATTCTTGGTGCTCTTCATCAGTTTGAAGAAGAGAACCTTAGTCAAGGTAAGACTTTTCTTTATCTTCTCTTTTTTGTTTTTTTGCTGTTTTTGACTTTAACACTCATCTTTTTTCTGGCTCGCAGATGGGAACGGATACAAGAAGACACTTGAAGAGCTGAAGAGGTTCAAAGACACAGAGAGACCTTTCGACCAAGACTTCATTAAGATGTTCCAATCTGTTTACAAGCAGCAGATGCTGATGCTCGAGAAGCTTCAGCTTTGTAAGAAAAAGCTCGACAAGAAGCTCAAGCGCATCCACACATGGCGAAAAGTCTCCAGCATCATCTTCATGGCTACCTTTGCCACTATGGTCATCTGCTCTGTTGTGGCTGCAGCTATGGCGGCTCCTCCTGTGGCTGCGGCTCTTGCTGCAGCTATGGCGCCACTGGGTTCCATGGGGAAATGGATCGACTCACTGTGGAAGAACTATGAGAATGCAATCAAAGGGCAGAAAGAGGTGATCAGTTCGATGCAGGCGGGGACATATGTGGCGGTTAAGGATTTAGATAATATCCGGGATTTGATTGAACGGTTGGATATTGAGATCAGGGGGATGGTGAAGAATGCAGAATTCGCGGTGGAGCATGATGCAGTCAAGATTGGGATCAATGCGATAAAGAAGAAGCTTGAGGTGTTTCAGAAGAATGTAGAGGCGTTGGGGACTCAGGCTGATATTTGTAGCAGAGAAATTATAAAGGCAAGGACCGTAATTATCCAGAGGATCCTTAATCATCCCGATAATGGTAGTTGCAGCACCTGAAACACACAAAAGGAACTACCCAGTTTCTCTCATCTTTAGCTTCCTGCTACAAATTATGAAATGCTCAAAGACAATAAATAATAGTACATATTCTTTCTGAATTTTATACTATCAAAGTCCAATAACTCAAAACTGTTTATGATGATTGTTGCATTTTCTATATTCTTTGATGATTGATAACAATGGGAGAGAAGACTTTCACATTTGAGACTATCAAAATGATGGTTCTCCCAGGAGTCTATATATACTGATATCAGAGTGGTGGGCTAATATACTAAAAACTAAATCATAAGTTCGGAATCTGAAAACTAGGGTGTTAGTTAAAGGAACTGTGATAGGATTCAGTTCTCGTAAACTCTTTCGTTACGAAAGAAGTACACCATAGAAGAGACTTGATTAACGAGAGAAGTCTATTAACTCTCGCCCAGTGCCCAAACCAAAATCCTACATTAATCCACAATGCCCCAACTCAATAAACTAGCTTTCCTTTCTAACCTCCAGCTCTCAACTAATTGACATAAGGTCTGTTACTGAGCTGGCATAATCTTGATTCTGATACAGTGATATGTTTCACATAAACATCATGATACAAAACACATGTCGACAAAAGAAAATATACTTACCTCAGACCACTTGACTTGGTTTGGAAATATAGTAATGATACAAGACTTAACTCTTTCCACACTGGTCCCCGGCTCCCACTAATGGGACATGAAACTGAAACTAACATAGAGTTATGTAACAAGCATCTCCATGAGAAAATACATATCAACTGCTTAAAAGATAGGTTAGAAATTCTCATTCTTTTAGTCACAAAATCATAATCATAACATAGGCCTGTAAAGAAAAGTTACAAATCACAATTTTAAAACTACGCTTCACAAACTGTAATGAATCACTTATTTTACAACTGATTGAGGTCTACTGGGTTCTCCATACACTGTCTCAAAATGAACTCCGCTCTCCTTCTTTTGTCATCTCTATCCTCCTCACGCACAAAGGATAAGGGTCTATCTTCACCCTTCATCTGTAGACTTAGATCCAACGGTTGTCCGAGAAATTTCTTCTCAGTTCTGAGCTTAGAAAGAGCAACAGGTTTTTTCTTCTTCCATTCAGTATGAGCTTCACTAGAAAACCCATCTCTTGCAGCCTCCATGGCAGGAGCAAATGCCTCTATCACTGATAGACCATCTCTATTCAATGATTCGACTTTCTCCTCGGATATCGAAGGTGATACAGAACGCATTTCACTCTCGTCTTCTCTCATTTCTTCTTTCACACTATCCATATCTCCCCACACAGGATTCCTTGAGGAGAGTTTACAAACAAGTTTCCTCTGCAAACTCAACAAAGCTCTCTCAGCCTTCCGCCTCTGCCTCGCTTGCTCAATCTTATCCCCCCTCGGATCTGATACCCTTTCGATCCACATAGGTGTTTCCTTATAAGTATGAGGATCAGGAAAAGCTGGTAGCCACAAAGGAATATGTTTTCCTGGTGGAGTTTCACCAATTTCAACAAAGCTTGGGATCAAATTCCTACTCCTATCACTTATAGCTACAGGAAATCGCGGCAATGGCTGCGAAAACGGGATTTCTTCACTCGAATTAACGTAATCAATAATCTCCCTAAGTTTAACCGAACGCCCTAATGAACAACTCTCAGAAGAAATTCCTTCTTTGCCATCATCAGTCAAATCATCCAAAGCCAGAATGATATCGAACACGTTACACTGACTCCTACCAGTTAGATTAGCGAAGGAAGTAGCAGTTTTACCTAGCTGAAGAATGTACTGGAGTGCGAATCCAGCTAGAGATTCGAGAGCTGAATCTTTGAAATGCTCGTATCCGACGCTCTCGCAGACCTGAGCTACTGCAGCTTTAGCGGCGGCGTGGCTAAACTCGTAGGACTCGGAACATCCCGAGGAAGAAGCGGCCTCGTTCTTATCACCTTCTTGAGCTCTCTCTGTACTCATCGCTCGAAATTGTTTCAAAAAGCTATCTAATCCCTGAAATTAGGGTTTTCTCGTCGGTAAGACCACATTTACCGCCGGTACAAAGAGAAGCGAAGAAATTTGCCTCCGTCAACGGAAAAGACCTAACGACGACGAAGCACCGGGAAGAGAGAAAGAGAGAGATGGTTAGGAAGGAGAAATGGGTCTTGAGAATTCTGCGATCTCTCGCTTATATAGAGCTCCAGCCCCAAAATTAACTACCAACTTTTTTTTAAGACCAAATTTTGTTCTAAAAATAAACAGATGTAAATTCTAGTAATCATAAACCAAAATTTTAATGGAAAATTTATGAAACTAGTTTAGGAATTCTCGTGGCTGATTCCATTGAAAATGAGTTTTCCCGCGATATTCCGTTACATTGTTTGGTAAATTTCTGAAATTAGTTTAGAAACTCGCATGGCTAATTTTGTTAAAAATGAGTTCTCCCGCGATATTTCGTTACATTGTTTGAAAAATTTATAAAACTAGTTTAGAAACTCGCGTGGCTCATTTTGTTGAAAATGAGTTCTTCCGCGATATCGTGGAGACTCATAACCTAGTAGTTTTATTGACAACCTCTTGGTAGTGCCAGCCTTATACAGTCTTAAGTTCTATATATCAGTCTAATTACGATTATGGTAAGAACATTAAATGGAGTAATATATCAGTCTAATTACGATTATGGTAAGAACATTAAATGGAGTAATATGAACAAGGATGTTGACTTTGAATTACAAACCTCTTACAAAAGTTACAAAGGCAAATCATAAGATAAAACTACATATATATTTTATTACACTCTTGACATAACAAACAATATTTGAATCCGGTCACAAGGCCGAATCAAGCCAGCTGCAACAACTCTTCACGTTTAATGTCGAACACCTTCACCAAAGCATCTTCCACGACCTGCAAATTTTCATATATTTTTTTCACGCATGTTCGTGTGGGAAACAAGAGAACCAAAATAGCTGCATTGCATATATATTTACCTTATCTGGGGTTGATGCACCTGATGTCACACCGATGGTTATCGGTCCCTTTGGCAGAAAATTTTCCTTCTCGACCAGTTCTCCATACTATCAATGTAAATAGAATAAAAGATCAGTGAAAGCAGTTTGGTAAGGAGTGAGTTAGTTTTGAAATGCACTTACATGGAGCTTAGATGCTATTTTGTTCCCAGGTCCTATCCGTTTCTCACTGTCGATCCAGTATGATGGGATTCCCCGTGCCTCTGCGATTTCCTGAAGGTGAGAGGTATTACTTGAATTCCACCCGCCGACCACTAGCATGAGGTCAATCTTCTCTTCCACTAGTTCATAGATTGCGTCTTGTCGCTCCTGAAAAGATAATAGGATTGATGAATAAACACTTCCATAAGTGTAAAACTTATCTATATGCATGATTTTGAGGTATGTGAAATTTACTTGAGTAGCGTCGCATATTGTGTTGAAGCTGATGAAATGTCCGTTTACATTTTCCACTCCATACTTGCGCATCATTGTTCTCTCAAGTAATTTTCCTGTGTGGTTTTTGGCATGAGACTCAAACTAAGGTGTTTTTGTTTCCAAGGATAAAAGATGATTCTCATGTAAAAAAAACGGTAGAGTAACTAACCTATCTCCTCTGTTTCTCCCTTAAGCATCGTTGTTTGGTTTGCAATACCAACTTTGACAAGGTCATGGTCCGGATCAAAACCTTTCGAAACTGCGTATTTGAATTTCTACAACGCCAACACAGAGATTAGAACAACCAGATTGATACAAAGAATTTGCAAAATAAGCTTACATACCTCCATGAACTCCTCTTTTGTGGAGCTAGATCCATCATATTGGCCACCGAGAATGTAATCACAAACGTAATTCGCCTGTGCTCAGTAATAAGGTACCCCATCAGTAACAAATCTGGCAAAATTCTATGGATATCAAAAGTTTGACAGTATAAAAGTCACACCTCTTTCATGTTCTTTACAATGATGTACTTTCCTGCAAAAGACGCAGTTGCAATCGTCTCTTCATGATTATATTTACCATGAATTACTGATGTGTATTCCCCCTTCTTGTGCTTCTCAACCGTGTTCCAGACCTTTAGAGTCACAAATGTCAAAAAGGAAGACATCAATAACCTATGCTAGAGATGAATGCAAGAAACAATATCACGGATTTATGCCAACAGGAGGAATGTACCTTTGTCACCCAAGGACAAGTCGTGTCGACAATTTGCACCTTTTTATTATTAAGAACATACATCTCATCAACCCCAGCTCCAAACGCAGGAAGGATAACCACATCATCTTTCTCTACTACATCAAACTGCTTCTTTGAATCCTCAACGGGAATAATTTTAACATCCATATCTTCCAACCTCTGCCATCAAACTCAAAGAAATTCAGCAAGGCTCTTGAATGTTCAATACAATTCAACTACACCAATTGGCCACAAAGCAAAAGCATCTGGCTAACAAAGTTACAAAAGGAGACTTAACAAACTACCAGAGATTGTACAGTAAGGTTATTGATTATAGTGATTACAAACCTTATTGACGGTCGGGTTATGAATAATTTCGTTAGTAATCCAAAGCCTCTCCTCAGGAAACTGCTTTCTTGCTTCATATGCAATCTGAACAGCACGCTCAACACCCCAGCAAAAACCATAAGCTTTAGCGAGTTTCACAGTAACATCTCCCCAAGAATAAGTATACCCATTCGTTTTCAGTGTCTCCAATATATCACCTGAGAGTGTCAAATACAATAACAAGATAAATCACCATCCAATTGATTCTTTTTCCTCATAACAATCTCTTATAAATCCACAAAGATACAACTTTTCCCTCTTCAATCCTGTTAGACTTGCCAAAACAATTTCTAATCCAAAACCCAATATTGTGGTCTTCACTATTCGAAAGTCTTAACCTTTTTTCAACAACAAACCCAAATTTCATTAATTTCATAACAGCTCAATCAAACCTTTGAATTCACTTAACCAAAACAGAGCATGCAAATCAGCAAAATTGGGGAATACTTACTGGTGTACTCTCGATTCATGAGCTTGAGTGTCTCCTCCTTGTGACCGAACCCTTTACGATTGTAATTCTCGCTTCTCGTCAAGTTCTTACGGAACACCTTCGCATCAAAATCGGAGTCCATCACCACCGATGGCGAAGGAGCGTTCTCATCACCAGACGAGCATCGGACTGATAAAGCTTTCCGGCGCCGGAAAGATCCGGATCCAGAGAGATGATTCTCCAGCACGAAAGTATCCGGCCGCACGCATAATCGGCAGAATTGGAGCGCAACAGCCATGGAGAGAGTTCGAGAGAAACGCACAAGCAAGCAAGACGCTGACTGTTAAATTCAATGGATGATGATGGTCCACGAGTTATCTCAAAGCCTCTTCTACATTTATAATAAATTAATTAAATAGAGATGTCAAATAAAATAAAATAAAAATCAATAATAATTAGTGTATTTTCATATTTTGGATAATATACAAAGAAGTGTATTTGGGAATTAGTGTAAAATGCAACGAACCACTTGCAATTGGACATATGTAAAAAATTTATTGTCTTATTTTTTTGGGATTTGATTTCATATTTGGTGAATATAATGGAAAGAGATGTATCCTATTGAAAGATGAAAGAGCGTACCCACGCCACAAAAAAATAGGTAGCGATTAGCGAAAGTGAAAGTCTTGCAGTCGCAAATTTATGGTTAAACTCTTTTCTTTTATGATGTGTGATTGATACTGAATATTAGATTTTGATTTGTCACCTTGTCAACTACACATGTTTCATGGATAATAAGAAAATTTGTAATAAAAACAAGAATATTCATTTTTGATAATGGCATATTTTTCATAGACAACAACATACACACATAGAAAATGTCCTAATCGGATAGGATAAGTGTCGTACAAAACAAGGAAAATAAAGAATTGAGTTCATGTCACAGGCAAAATAAGTCTGCTGATCTTAAATGATTTGGACAAAAGTAATCCGTTAAGACGAAAATAAAACACACAGACTTTATGGTAATAAGACTACTCAAAAAAAGACAACTAAAGCAGAGAACTAGAATCACATGGGGTTGTAGTCATCAAAAAATAACATGGGCTTGTAAGAAAATCACATGGGTTTGAGACATGTACCAGGTTTTATTAGGCCCATATGTTACAACAAGACCGCTTAAGTCTCAAGCTTTTTATGCCCAGATCAAGTCAATTAATTAACTCAATTCCATAGAGTTTAGTTAACCATTTTTTTGCCAATTGATAGTGTGATTAGTGAAAGGGGTTTAGGGTTTATCCTGAGCTGATAAGGATTAAGGAGAATCAAACCAAGTCCAGCTATGGAGAATCAAAATTCGAACCCGGAGACAAATTCCGTTGGTCCTCCTTCTGCTCTGACCTACCTCGATCCTCACTACTGGTAATCATGAATTGCATTCAGCTACAAGTAGAACAATCTCTCTCCCTCTCTCTTTCCTGTGTTTCTGAATTTCTTGGAAAAATGCAGGGACGAGAGGTTTTCTTCTGAAGAACACTATGAATGGTTCAAGGACTACTCTCATTTCCAGCATCTCATCAAATCCAACATAAAAACCTCTTCTTCCGTACCATTCCATCTCTCTTTTGTTAATAATCTCTTGATGATTGTTCGTGTTCGGACATAAGTATATCTTAAGTTTATATTGCAAAAGATGTGATTTTGAGATTTGCCTGTTGTTGTGATAAAGGTCTTGGAATTAGGATGTGGGAACTCTCAGTTGTGTGAAGAGTTGTATAAGGATGGGATTGTTGATATTACCTGCATTGATTTATCTTCTGTTGCGGTAGAGAAGATGCAGAGTCGGTTGCTATCAAAAGGGTACAAAGGTATGGCTTAAGTTATCATTTGTTTGAGTAGTTCTGTAGGCATGAATGTAGTGAAGAACTAGAGTTGATAATGATTTCGTTTCTTCTTCTGAAAAACTAGACATTGAGAATAGTCTATATAAAATTATACTGCTGCTTTGTTTTGCTGGTTGAAGTAAAAGTTCATTGGATCTTACACTTGTTGTGTTGATATTTGACGTGAGACTTTGATATATTCAGAAATAAAAGTGATGCAAGCTAACATGCTAGACCTCCCATTTGACAGCGAGTCTTTTGATGTCGTTATTGAGAAAGGGACCATGGTAAGTCCTGTAACTGAGCTAAAACTTTCTTTTGATCCATTGTTTGTTTAGGACTTCAGATTTTTCAATGTTGTTTTGAAGGGTATATTTTCTTGAATTTTTAAGGAGAGATAGCTCATGATTTGCCCCTTTTTAAAAATAATTTTGTGTAGGATGTACTGTTTGTGGATGCTGGTGATCCATGGAATCCCCGTCCAGAAACTGTTAGCAAAGTCATGGCAACTCTTGATGGAGTTCACCGGGTTTTGAAACCAGATGGCATTTTCATTTCCATTACTTTTGGCCAGGTCTTAAACGAAAATACCTGGTATTATTTTCTTACATTTGCTCAATTAATAACTCTAAAAGACTCTCTTTTTGTCATGCAGCCGCATTTCAGGCGTCCTTTGTTTAAGGATCCTAAGTTTACTTGGTCCATGGAGTACAACACTTTTGGCGATGGCTTCCATTATTTCTTCTATATCTTAAGAAAGGTCAGTACTGATTCTAAAATCTTTGCTTAAGGGTTTGCTTTTGTTCTCTGTTTTAATTACCTTATAGTAGCTCTTGAGAAAATCCCCACAAGCTCTTGAGAAAATCCCCACAAGCTCTTAGTAATAAGTCTTGCTTATTGCCAAAACAAATTGAGCTTGGTTTATGGAATACTAATAGCTGAATGGAGAGAATCACATATGTATGAAAATTGAATCTTAAGATCTAAAAGATGATCAGTATGGATTTAGTATGCTATTTTCAAAGTTAGGTTATTCTATAGAGGTTGTGGTCTATTAACGAGTTAAGCCTCCATATCTTCTGAAAGTGAGCCTAAACAAGATAGTCAAAACATAGGAGTTTGCTATACCTTGTCATAAGTTAAACTTGTGATGATATTCTGAGAGTACTGAAAACTCGACATTTTTGGTCAGGGAAAGAGATGTAATGAGGAGAAAGAAGATGAGAAATGCAATGATCCATCAATATCCCTATATCAAGATGAACTTGAAGGCGAAGACTACCTATTCCGAACACGCATCGATGATGACGAGGATTAGGACAAGAACAACGTGAGATTAGTTGTTGTTGCTGTGTAATGTTATATGTATTTTGATTTGTAATTTTAGAATCATTCTTTGTGGATTTTGGACAAAAGTAAAGGATGGAATCAAAGAAATGGAGTTGAACCACACTTCTGCTTCCGTACCACACAGTTAACAATTTAACACTTATAAATTTCATGTGACAACTATATTTAGGTTATTAATTGGATTTTTTTTCAGTTGACGCATGTTTCAATGTATTTGATTTTGAAGAAAAATTACAAACTAAAATACAAGTGAACCATGATCGCAATTTGAAACGTCAATATCAGATCGGTAAAAAGGAGAAAGAAAAAAAAGAGAAATATATTTGATTGAAAAACAAATCTGAACTGAAACTGAAAGTAATTCTAACTAACTTATTCATAGTATTTTACATTCTTTTTTTTGGCCAACAGATTCAATTTGTACTTTGACTACTAATGTAATATCATAAAAATCCAAAACCGAATCTTCAAATCAACTGTAATTGGTAAATAGACTGGAAAGAAAAGAAGAATTAAATAGTCCCGAGTACAAAAAAAGAAATATCATTAATTGCTTCTTGGTATTAAAAACTTTCACAATTATGGCAAAAATAAACTTTCACAAAACATATATTTCGGACCAAAACGACGACGTAACAAAAGTGTATCGTTTTGCATAAAAGCCGTAAAAGTGAGAGAGATAGGAATCTTTGAGCGATTCGTCTTCCTCCTCTATCGCCTCTACTCTCCACCGGCACTGTGATCTCGCCGGAATATTCCCCCTTTTTTAATCCTCTACTACTCCGTCTTCACTCTCTCCCTCCTTCGATCTCCTCTCTATTGATCGCCTCCGTCTTCCCCAACGATAATTTCAATCATAATTATTCATAATCGTGTTTCTTCCATAATTGTGATCGATGGATGATTATTTTAGCGCGGAGGAAGAGGATTGCTATTACTCCTCCGATCAAGAGTCTTTGGACGGAATTGATAATGAAGAGTCTGAATTGCATCCTGTGTCGTCCAAAAAATCAAACACTCAGGTTCGCTTATATACACTCTCCTTCCTCTCTCGTATCTCTTTCTTCTTAATCCGTGATTGTGTCATGCTTTGGTTTTTATTGGTTATTCCCAGATTCTTGTGTCTTATACGTGAAGATTTTGAACTTTTTAAAAGTGAATTTCATTGCAATTGTGAGATTGAAAATCTGGTTTTGGCATCATTGCTCATGAATTTCTCAAGTTTTCACAGTGTCTATGATGATGAAAACAGTAATTTATTGGACAATTTGTCTGTTCTTCTCTGTTTGCAAATTAGGGTTTTCTTTCTCTATTTGGGAGTTTTGGTTTTCATGTTCTTTACAAGTACCATTTACTGATTTAGCAACCAATTTTGCAGGTCATCACACAGGAATCGCTTCTAGCAGCACAGGTAAATCAGCAGAGATGAGTCTTTACTTTTGGGTTCAATTTTAAGCTTTACTTTGGTTGAGTTATTGGTTTTCTGATGCAGAGAGAAGATTTGCTAAGGGTGATGGATTTGTTATCGATTAAGGAGCATCATGCACGGACTCTTCTTATTCATTACCAGTGGGATGTGGAGAAGTTGTTTGCTGTGTTTGTTGAGAAAGGAAAAGATAGCTTGTTTTCTGGGGCTGGTGTCACCGTCTTCGACTGTCAATATGGCAACTCTTCCTTTTCTCGCTCTTCGCAGATGAGTTGTGATGTCTGCATAGAGGATGTACCTGGTGATCAGATGACAAGAATGGACTGTGGCCATTGCTATTGCAATAATTGTGAGTCCATGTTGCTAAAATATGTGGTTTGTTTTTTTATTGCAGAGGTAGATATATAACACAGTTCTTGTGTGGTTTAGGTTGGACGGAGCATTTTACTGTGCAGATAAATGAAGGTCAGAGCAAAAGGATTAGATGCATGGCTCACCAATGCAATGCTATTTGTGATGAAGATATTGTCAGGAATCTTGTCAGTAAAAAGCGTCCAGATCTAGCTGAGAAGTTTGATCGTTTCCTTCTTGAGTCGTACATCGAAGACAACAAAATGGTCAAGTGGTGTCCAAGCACTCCCCATTGTGGGAATGCTATACGAGCTGAGGATGACAAGTTGTGCGAAGTTGAATGTTCCTGTGGTCTTCAGTTCTGTTTCAGTTGTCTGTGTCAAGCCCACTCCCCTTGCTCTTGTTTGATGTGGGAGTTATGGAGAAAGAAGTGTCGAGATGAGTCTGAGACAATTAATTGGATAACCGTCCACACAAAGCTGTGTCCCAAATGTTACAAACCTGTGGAAAAGAATGGTGGATGCAATCTCGTAAGGTGTATTTGTGGGCAGTGTTTTTGGTAAGAACTCGAGCCTTGTTCCTTTCATTGCTTTCTTTTCCTGTTTTGCATTTGTTTTTCTGTGATTTGAGACAATCAAATGTCAAATGGTGGAAGTGTCTCTCATGTTTGGTTGTTATTATGTACAGTTGGCTATGTGGTGGAGCTACTGGAAGTGATCACACTTATAGGAGTATCGCTGGTCACAGTTGTGGTCGGTACCAAGATGACAAAGAGAAGCAGATGGAAAGAGCGAAGAGGGATTTAGACAGGTATACGCATTATCATCACCGTTACAAAGCGCATACAGATTCATCAAAGCTAGAAGATAAACTTAGGGACACTATCCATGAGAAAGTGTCGAAATCAGAAAAGAGGGAGTTGAAGCTTAAAGACTTCAGTTGGGTCACCAATGGACTCGACCGGTTATTCAGATCAAGGAGGGTTCTTTCATATTCGTATGCTTTTGCATATTATATGTTTGGGGAAGAACTGTTCAAAGATGAGATGACCCCTGAGGAGAGAGAGATGAAGAAGAATTTGTTTGAGGATCAGCAGCAACAACTTGAAAGTAATGTGGAGAAACTTTCCCAGCTCCTTGAGGAGCCCTTTGATGAATTTAGTGATGATAAAGTTATGGCAATAAGGATTCAGATCATCAATTTGTCTGTTGCGGTCGATACCCTCTGCAAGAAAATGTACGAGTGCATTGAGAATGACTTACTCGGATCCCTCCAACTTGGCATCCACAACATCTCACCTTACAGATCAAAGGGAATTGAACAAGCAGCTCAGTTTTATGCGTCATGGAATTCCAAAGGTGCTGACAAATTCCTACCTTTGGATAGTGGTACAAGCGGTAATTAACTCTCGGTCAATGATGATCATAGTATTGTTCTAGTAAGGAAACAATGAATCAAATCCTTATGAGATATAAATATTCTTTATACAGGAGTGACATCGCGGCCTGAGCAAGCTTCAGGATCAAGGAGCTCGGAAGACACCATTTGCTCATCTTCACAGAAACGTCCCAAAAGAGAAGGAAGTTTCTTAAACAACAAAGTCACTTTATTGGATTTGAACTTGCCAGCTGATTTTATCGACCCGAACTGAACTCAAATCCTCTCTTGCTTTGTCCAAATGATATGACATAGCAAAAGGTGTTTTCTATATATCTATCACCTTCAAGATTCGTGACTCTGACTGATTAATTTGTCTTTCTTATAGTTTTTGGTTTTCGTACAACTATAATTATGACTTATATTTTTTGCTTCTTTAGTTCTAGACTTCTAAATACATAGATCTTTGATTCAGCCTATTAAGTATTATTAACTGTGGTACTTCTCAATGCCTTTGAGGTCAAAAGAGTTAAATTTATTAGTCACTAATGTAATCCATTAGTATTTGCCGGTACATTTTTCTCGTTGTTTCTTCATTTTCTGCTTGGCTTCTCATTCTTGATTCTACGATCATTTGATCCCAAGTAATTCTAAAAGTAGTAACTTGTACTAAATTACGGTTAAGACAAACACCTCTATGATAAGAAAAGTAGAAAAGGAAAGAAGCTTTTTATGTTTTGTCTTGGAGTGGCCAAAGATATCAAACGTTCAGAATCTGTGTTCGTTCGTACAGTACCCATCAGATGCTATTTCCAGCTATGTCAAAAAGCTACTTTCAGCTTTTTCCTTGCACACACCAAAAAAAAAAAATTAAAAAAAATTCCAATTCCCTCTTTAAAATAAAAGTCACAATTTATTTTCCGACATAAATATCAGGATTAAAAGAATTTGGTTATAAGTGATTTAGTGAGACAACGAGTACTTTCTTTTGGTATAAAATGGCATCTAGTCTTACATACACAGCAACGCAAAAATCTTTTTTTTTTTCTTTCACGAGCCTACTAAATCAAAACAAATAATTGCTTAAGTTTGCAAAGGATTTAAATGTTATTTAGCTGTTAATGCTAAGATGCAAGACCAAAAGAACGATTTGCTATAGTAAACGCCAATTTAATGGAGATAAGCATAAATATTTATTAAGTAGTGGAATCATGCCTAAACAATTTGCCTAATCTTTTCAAGTGGTGTATAGTCTTCTTGATATAAGTATATGTTTAATTATAATTCGTTATTAAGAATATTTGTCTGGATATATCAAGTGTTGTGGCCTTACGGGACAAGGACAACAAATGCTCGACAATATTATGGTACATATATATATATATATATACTTATTTATCTTTTTAACCAAACAAAAAAAAAGGTATTTAGGCAGTAAAGCTATGTGAAATGAGCTATGGAGGAGATTTGAGTGCCTTTCGGCTTGCGTGCCTAATATTCCAATGTATCTGAAACTCAAATACATTTTACAAAGAATGTTCTAATTCAATGTAATAGCTAGAGTACATGTAAAGCCCACGGAAAAGAAAAAATTCGATGGATATAGTTTAGGAAAAATCATAGAAGCTTCCTCTAGTAACAACCACGTGTGAAGCACCCCTATCACATATCACAAATGACCAATCTCTTGGAAATTTCGTGTCTATATATAAGTGTGCATGTACAAGATCAATTCTCGCAACCTATAAACAATTCCCTAAGAGTCGTTGACAAACCAAAAAAACTTCTTAAAAGTCAAAATTTGCTCTAGACCCTCCAATTTTCCGTATAAATCTCCATAAAAGTCTCTGTCCCTCTTTGCCAACCAAAATCTACAAACACACAATATCCTTCGACTATCTTATTCATAGCTATCACAACCCCAAAAAAAGAAATCCCCCTAATCAAAAAAAAGAAAACTAAAGAGAGATTTTATCATTATTCTATTTCCATTTTTTGAAAAAAATCAAGCATTTGACTTTTGTGATAAGATTTGAAGAAAGAGATGAGGAATGAAACGGGTGGTACAATGGTCGTTGATCTCCAAACCGATCCATATAACAACAATCACAGTCGCCATAATCTGAGCCGCGACGGAATATTCCCTCCCGACGATCCCATCATTGTCAACAGCAACGTAACTCACCAGCGGTTTAGCAGCGTCTCCGCCTCGACCATGAGCAGCGGTCCGGCCAGCGGAGAAGGTTCTCCTTGCGTAATGTCGCCTTGGGCCCGTGTGTCGCCTCCTTGGGGTGCGGATTTCAACGAAGACAATGTCCTCGAGACCAACGGTCTCATTGGATCTATTGTAAGAAAAGAAGGGCATATATACTCGCTAGCCGCTTCTGGTGACCTTCTCTACACGGGCTCTGACTCGAAGAACATTAGGGTTTGGAAGAATTTGAAGGAACACGCCGGGTTTAAATCCAGTAGTGGGCTCATTAAAGCCATTGTGATATTCGGAGACCGAATCTTTACCGGCCATCAAGATGGGAAGATCCGGATTTGGAAGGTTTCGAAGAGAAAACCGGGAAAACACAAGCGGGTTGGAACATTGCCAACATTTAAATCAATGGTCAAGAGCTCCGTAAACCCTAAGCATTTCATGGAGGTACGCCGCAACAGAAACTCCGTGAAGACGAAGCATAACGACGCCGTGTCTAGTCTTAGCCTGGACGTGGAGCTTGGATTTTTGTACTCGAGTTCTTGGGACACGACAATCAAAGTATGGAGAATCTCGGATTCAAAATGTTTGGAATCCATACATGCACACGATGACGCGATAAATTCTGTAATGTTCGGTTTCGATGACTTGGTGTTCACGGGATCCGCAGATGGCACTGTTAAAGTGTGGAAACGTGAGTTGCAAGGCAAAGGAACAAAACATACGTTAGCTCAAGTTTTGCTCAAGCAAGAAAATGCAGTCACGGCGTTGGCCGTACAATCAAAATCTTCCATAGTATATTGCGGTTCCTCTGACGGGCTAGTGAACTATTGGGAGCGTTCAAAGCGGTCATTCACCGGCGGAATACTCAAAGGCCACAAATCCGCAGTGCTTTGTCTAGCTATAGCGGGGAACTTGCTATTGAGTGGTTCCGCGGACAAGAACATATGCGTATGGAGGCGGGACCCGTCTGACAAGTCCCATCAGTGTCTCTCTGTTTTGACGGGACACATGGGACCGGTCAAGTGCCTAGCAGTGGAGGAGGAACGGGCTTGTCATAAGGGAGCAAAAGCCTCTGTGGCCGAGGGGGACCGGAAGTGGATTGTATACAGCGGAAGTTTGGACAAGTCGGTGAAAGTGTGGCGTGTGTCCGAGAGGATGGCTACGTGGAGGGAAATGGACGAGCCAGCAGCATCTTCAGAGCGGAAGAGCTCTTCCTCTCCCCATGAAGGGAGTGGCGCGTGGAGTTCACGCAATGTGGAAAAATAAAAAAAGAGTGGAGGAGCATAGTGATTTCTTACAAGAGTGTCCCGCCGTTAGTCACGAGGGCCATCTTTACGCCGGGAAAGAGTCAAAAGGATTGATTTCAACTTAATGACCAAGTCAACGGGAGAGGTTTGTGCCACGTTAGCTGGTGAGAGAATCAAAGTCGTGTTAATGGTTTTCACGTAATGAGTTTTTTTGCTTAATTTTTCTGAAAAAAAAATTGTTTGAAACGAAATTGTAGATTATTATTTTTTCCCTAAATTTGTAAAATAACGAACAAAGCCCGAATCAAACATGTTTGTTTTCTTTAATGGTCTGTGTCGTGGTTGCAACTTTATAACTTGGAATTTTTGATGAGTCGTTTTCCTCTCATTAGAATTTCTTTCTATATTATATGTAGGATCTTGATAAGATTTTTTATTTTATTTCTTAGCAACAGGATCTTATATTTATTGTGCTCCAATCCATTTAGAGAGCAAAATAGAAAAATGTTAGCAAGTAAAGTAAGTTCCAGGAATCATTTACCCGGACATGGAGAATTATGTGCAACAATGTGTTTCGTGATGATTGTTACTAAAGCCCTATCTTTCATGTTAATCAATTTGGATGTGTGTTTAAAATTTGTTGCGTAAATTTGGGTTTGCAGACATGAAAAACGAACATCTTGTTGTGCAAAATTAGCATAGGTACCGGTGAGTTAGAGGTGTTCAAGATAATGTCTCGCCAACAAGTGATAAATTAACCGTCAATCTTTTTAACCAATTTGCATATTTTAAAATTAACAAGTAAAAGCACCACCAAATATCCACCAGAAGTTGTTAGAAATTATTGATCTTTGTGAATTTACAGTTACCATTTAGACCTAATCTATCTTTATGGGAAGAAAAATATGTATATCTTTTAATAATCAAACTACAACAATTATTGAAAGAAAACAAATTTTCTAGATTCCAGAATTGTAGGTAAAGCAACTAAATGAAATGAGAGTACGACGAATCATCAGAGACATAATTCTCTACAAATTGACATATCAATTTTGCAAACTAAAACACAATGAGGGTTTCTTTCTCTAATGAACAAAATGATTTAAAAACTTACACATACATTTCTAACGGTTTAGTTAGTTATAAACCAAACCGTATAATTCCGGTTATGCGAACATTACATTATTGTAGGAATGAACATGTTTTGACGAAATTGCCCTTTCTCTTTGACTCTCTCAACGCCTTTCACAACGCATCGTTTTCAACTCTCTCCAAACCCGCGTTGACGGCAAGAATTTTCCCGGAAAATAACTCATTTTCCTTTTGGGTTACAGAGAAAAGAAAAACAAAGAGAAAGTCTTCCCTTTTCGTCAAGTCTTCGTCTTTTACTAGTGAGAGAGAAGACGATCCAACCATCTGTCTTTCTTCTTTTTGTTTACTTCTTCTGCATATTCCCTTTTCCCGGAAAATTTATTTGCTGATTTTTCTTCCTTCCATCGCCACTTTCCTGAGAAAAAAAATTCGACTTTCGTCTCTTTCTTTAAGCTAAAGGAGCTTTATGTGATCAATTTTTCTATATTTCTGGAGTTGGGTTCTTGTTTCACGCGGTTTGTGATTTGATTATATAAGCCACTACTGGCTGCTTAGGATCTTTATATTGCTTCATAGATTCTCGTTTACTAGAATAAGTAGTTTCTAAATTAGGGAATTTTAGTAATTAGGGCTTTTTTTTTGGTTTGTGGTTGTGTGTGTGCTTGATTTGGTTAGATTGATGGCTGCAGTTTTAAGAAAGTTATTACCTTTACCATCACCGAATCCTAAAAGAGATAATCGGGAAAGTGACGATGATGGTGATGAAACTAGTAGTGGTTATAGAATTGAATATTCATTCGCCTCGGAGTATAAAGGCCCTTTTATTGCTAATGTGCCACGAGCTCTTCCCGTTGACGTTGATCAGATTCCTACTGCTCTTCCCGTTTCATTTTCTTCCTTGTCGCGTGATGGCTCTTACCCAGTGGTTCCACCTCTCGTTAGGAGAGTTACCAAGAAATCACCTGAATCTGGAATAGAGAAGAAAAACGGTTTGGTTGACTCTGCTGCTGGTTCTAGTGTGGTTTTGAAAGGGCGTGATGTTGTTTCTGGCTCATCATCATCATCATCATCATCAAAGAGGTTGGATGTATCAGAAGAAGTGAAAAATTCGGTTGATTTACAGTTATCACCATCATCACCGTTGTCTGCATCATTGAGAGAGGAGGATACATTAGATGATGGAAGAGTTTCGGATGTGGGACCTAGAGCTGTGAGATTCGTTGAACCTTTTCAGAGTAGTGAATGTGATGAAAGCTCTTACATTTCTGTTGGAGAAAGTATAGCTCCAACGCCTAAAGCGGAAAGGAGAGGGAAAAGAGGATCGTGTTACCGATGCCTGTTGGGGAACCGGTTTACTGAGAAGGAAGTCTGTATTGTCTGCGACGCCAAGTACTGTTTCAACTGTGTGCGCAGAGCCATGGGTGCGATGCCCGAAGGAAGAAAGTGTCAAACTTGCATTGGTTTTGGGATCGATGAGTCGAAGAGAGCAAGTCTGGGAAAGTGTTCAAGAATGCTGAAGCGCCATCTCACAGATTCTGAACTTCGACAAGTCATGAATGCCGAGATCACCTGCAAGGCGAATCAATTGCCTTCACGGCTTATCACTGTCAATGAAAAGCCTTTAAGTGAAGATGAGCTTTTCACGTTGCGGACATGTCCAAATCCACCCAAGAATCTAAAACCCGGAAACTATTGGTATGATAAGGTTTCTGGCTACTGGGGAAAGGTAGAATTTCTTATTTATGTCTGCGTATCTATTCTCGGGCTTGTATTTTTAGTGCTCAGCTAAATCAGAGCCTTATGTGTTAATTTAATCAGGTAGGCGAGAAACCTTGTCAGATTATAAGTCCTAACAACAGCATAGGAGGTAACATCAGTGAGGACGTAAGCAATGGAGACACTGACATTTATATTAATGGCCGGGAAATAACCAAGCAAGAGCTCATGATGCTCAAGGTTCTCTCTCTTTTCACCTTTGTTTTGGATAAAAAATATGCTTAGTGTTAGTGTCATTGTTCTTAACTGAGCGCTTCTTTGCATTGATGTAGTGGGTGGGGGTGCAATGTGAAGGAAAACTTCATTTTTGGGTCGATTCAGATGGTACTTACCGGGAAGAAGGTCAAAAGCATCCCATCGGGAACATCTGGAATAAGGTATGATTTCCTGAGCACAAGCTTTTCTCGTTCACAACATTTAAATATAAAACTAAAGACAACTACGGATATTATTTTTACAGAAGAGAACAAAAATTGCTTGTGCTGTGTTCTCTCTGCCAGTTCCTCCGGCTTCTTCTGCAGTAGAACCATGTGATGTGCCCTTATATGAGCATAAAATGCTTAACAAGCTTCTTTTGATTGGTAATGAAAAAGGTGGCGCCACAACAGTTTACAAACAAGTGAGCTATTCATCTTAATGCCACCCACTTCAATGTTTCACATCTAGTAGAGAATCGGGAATTGACTTCTTCTGTTTCAGGCAAGGTCTCTCTACAACATCTCCTTCTCTGTAGACGACCGTGAAAAAATCAAATTCATAATCCAAACAAATCTCTATACCTATCTGGCAATGGTTCTTGAGGCACATGAAAGATTTGAAAAAGAGATGAGCAATGACCAGTCTTCAGACCAAACAGGTAATTTTTATTGACTGTACAAACTATTAGAATAAGAATGCATTCCTATTCTAATACAAACATCAGTTAACAATTGATTATTGAGGAACACTGATCGAGTTCTTGGGATTTAGGTAATGTGGGAGATGAAACCAGTGCTAAAACAGTTAACTCGATCAACCCAAGACTAAAACATTTTTCAGATTGGCTTCTGAAAGAAAAGGAAGACGGAAACCTGAAGATATTTCCACCATCAAGCCGTGAGAATGCACAAACCGTTGCAGATCTCTGGAGAGTACCGGCTATTCAAGCCACCTACAAAAGACTTCGCGATAGGCTTCCCAGAAACGCCGTTTATTTTCTTGAACGAGTGAGTTTACATCAAGTGCTTGCTTGTCTATAAACGCTCTTTCAGGACCTTGTTTAAGGGGAAAAAAAGAAGACTGACCTAAATTTGTTTCTTCTCAGATTCTTGAGGTCTCGAGATCAGAATACGATCCTTCTGATATGGACATATTGCAAGCGGAAGGACTCTCCTCTATGGAAGGACTTTCTTGTGTGGACTTCTCATTCCCATCAACTTCTCAAGAAGAGACTCTTGAGAGCGATTATCAACACGATCCAGACATGAAGTTAGTTCTGTTCTTTTTCCTTGTGCTGATTTCCGACTATATGAAAAACCGTTGAACTTACTCTCTCTCTCTCTCTCTCGCTCTTTAGGTACCAACTCATCCGGCTAAATCCGAGAAGCCTTGGTGAAAACTGGAAATTGCTGGAAATGTTTGAAGACGCTGACTTGGTGATATTTTGTGTCTCATTAACAGATTATGGAGAATACATAGAAGACGGTGACGGGAATCTTGTGAACAAGATGCTTGCAAACAGACAGCTTTTCGAGAGCATGGTGACTCACCCAAGCCTAGCTAACAAAAGGTTCCTTTTGGTTCTAACGAAATTTGATCTCCTAGAAGAAAAGATCGAAGAGGTACCTCTAAGAACCTGTGAGTGGTTCAAAGACTTCAACCCATTGATCAGCCAGAACCAGACGAGCAGACACAACCCTCCAATGGCTCAGCGTGCTTTCCATTACATTGGTTATAAGTTCAAGAGACTCTATGACTCAATCTTGGAACCAGTAAATATGCGTGGAAGGAGCTTTAGGCCAAAATTGTTTGTTTGTCAAGTGAGCTTGGATAGTGATACTGTGGACAATGCAATGAGATATGCGAGAGAGATTCTCAAGTGGCATGTTGAAGAAACTTCCATGTTCCAAGAGATGTCTACTACTAGCATCGAGGCCAGCTCGTCCTCTTGATTTTTTCCTCTAAAATTCTTTCTTTCTTTGTGGAAATTACATAGTTTGTCTGTGTGTGTATGTTTGTTTGTGTATGTATGTATGTAGTGTCAAGATACATTCATGTGATTTGATTTTTCAGGGAAAAAAAAAGAGAGAAAAATAATAAAGTGATTACAATTAGAACCCGGTTTTCCCCGGTTCAATAGAGATTTACTTACATACGGTTTATGACGATGAACCGGACCGGAGTAGCATTAGATTCGCGGTTTAATTTGGGAGATCAAACCGTTTAAAAGAAGAAAAGAAATAATTTGAAATGGTCACGCAGAATACGAGGGACTGAGGGTTGTACCTTCTTTCTCTGCAAAAACTTAAAACGTTGATTTGACTCAACGTCAAGGTAAGGTACTCTCTCTTCATCACAACATTAGCTTTACTTTTTCTAGTTTACTCTTCTCTCTCTCTCTCTGTTCTTTCATTATCTTTCTATCTCTCTCCCTCTTCACACACAGATCCAACATCTCCTCTTCAATGGCTGCCACTGATTTCGTTTTCCCTCCCCGTTTCTTCAAAGTTTTCGTATCCCACTTCACCTCAGATTCCATGGTAAGATTTTCTCATTAGGTTTTTATTTCAGGAGAAAACGATTCTTGAATTGTAACGATTCTCGTAGCCTTGTGGTTTCTTTGAACTGATGGTGTTGATGAAACAAACACTGAAACTCCTTTCATTTGAGTTTGTTCTGTGGGTTTAACTGCATTTAGGGTTTTACTTTTCTGTTTCTAGGGTTTTGCTCTGATTCTTACCCTTTGGTTTCCTCTGTTTTCTGACTAAAGATTTAAACTTTCTGTATGAATTTATAGACTTAAAACTGGATATGTTTGGATACTGTGACTGGAGTCTATCAAAGTATAGGTAGTTTTGCTCAGATTTTGTTCTTTTTTTCTGTTGATGAATAGAAACATATGTTCTGCTTTCAGAAGCTTGTCTCTAATTAAAGTTGTAAAATTTCACTGAGAATCGTCTTATAGGATTTGGATTTGACTTATTGAGACTGTATGCTTTGATTTTGTCTGGTGGTTCTGGAAAGTTAACTCTTTTAACAACGCTTTTGGTCGAAACCATATCTTGTTGCGTGTGTGTGGAAAGCCTCTATAATGGTCAGAAGTTTAAACCTGACTTTGAATTTGGATGACTTACCTTAAAGTCTCTCTTTTTGCGAGTCTTAACTTTTCTCTTGAGTGTTTGGCTTACAAGTTAACAATTTTTCTGTTCAATATTTACCTTGAGCAGCCGCTCCCAATTGCCTACTACGATCATCTTCCAAGTCGTTTGCCCAAAACGGTGATTCTCCGAGGACCTGGTGGATGCTCTTGGAATGTAGCCACGACGATAAATGAAAACGAAGTGCATTTCTCACAAGGATGGGCCAAATTCGTTGAGGATAACACTCTTTGCGATGGAGACATTTTGACCTTTGTGTATAATGGAGACCACGTATTCGAGGTCAGTATCTATAGCGGCAAAGATGCATGTAAAGAGATTAGCGCAGTCACTGAAGTGGAAGAGGACAAAGAAGACAGTGTTTTTTCTCTGAGCAGTGAAGACAATGACACTTGTTCTCAATCTGTGATGAAGACCACAATCCCGGAAGGCAGAGACAAAGGTTTTTAACACATAGTTAGCTTTTTTCATCACTTCTATGTGATTGCTTGTTTTGAATCTTGAGATTTTCTTACAGGAAAGTCAAAAGTGGAAGTTGTGGAGGATTCTGATGACGAAGAGGATAGTGTTTATTCTGAAAGCGGTGAAGAAACAGAGACAGACACTGATTCTGAATTCAAGGTGGCCAAGACAACAATACCAAAAAGCAAGAAGAAAGGTTATAACCCATTGTTAGCTACATGCATCACTTGAATTTTTATTTACTTATTGATAAACCTGTTTTGTTTGCTGAGGTGTTTCCAGGGAAGAAGAAAGAACAGGTTGTGGAGTCTTCTGATGAAGACAGTGACAGTGACAGTGACAGTGATTACATTGAAACGTTTGGTCAATTGGATATTGAAGAGAATTCCAACAGTGAGGAGGATAGTTCTTATGCTCCAGATGACGAAGGCACATCCACTTGTGTCAAACCAAAGGTGGCAAATCTGAAGAGGAAAGGTAAAACACATTAACTTTCATCACTTTTAACCTCATTTGTGCAATTCTTATCTTAATGCAACATTGCTTTGTCTCTTATTCTATGGAACCAGAGGCGGCAAAGAAGAGGAAGAAAGGTAAACACATTGTTGTCTTAGTTTTATCACTTCATTAGGTAATTATTTTTTGTGATGCTAGTAGAAATGCTTTTGTCTCTTGAGATTTTTACAGTCGAGCCTAAGATCAAAAATCCTGAAACATATCTGGATGATCCAAAGAATATTCATTTCGAGACAAACGTGAAGAATAGGTTATACGAGCTGGTAAGAGCTGCAATTTCTTGTCCTAATACACTACTTTTTAACTTAAACAGTTTCATTAACGTTTTTGTTTTGTGTTACCTTTTATACAGTTGGTTCATGCACAACTGGTGAAAGACTATTGCTTGAGGTTTGGAGACCACGTTTACTACATCGACAAAATCGGGAAACTAAAAGCTAAAACAGCAAAATGGAAGGATCAGCGTGTGTGTATCAAAAAATGGATGCGTATATGCGATAGGAACGAATTGAAGAAAGAAGACCGCATTTTGTGTGAGCTCTTGCGCAAGGGAACTTTTGTGTATGCAATCAAACTCCACATCATCCGCGGAAAAAATCTGTAGACGCTATCAGTGTGAGTAGAGCCAGAGGAAGGGATTTGGTCATTTGGCTACTTATCTTTATGACTTCATCTTGTTGTTATCAAGCAAACATCATTCTCAGCGAAACTTATGAGTTTCTTTATTGTCTACTTCAGATTAAATGACTTTCTCTCTTGTTCTCTTATGAATCTATTTCTGAATACAATATCTTATCTTTGAGCTATAGTTTCACATGAAATAGAAATTGCTAAAATAAACGAAAACAAAACAACAATGGATATCAATGAAGTCTAAAAACAAAAGATAGATGGAGAGAGATAAGTCTGAGTGTTTTAGAAGGAGTAAGAAGTTAAGATGAGATCATACATGGGATAAGTTGAATCTTGATGGCACGAACCCAAATTTCTTCTCAGTAATGATCTCGCAGATAAGTTTGTCATTTGGTTGTGAGTTTCTGTTAATAATGCTTCCAAAGCTTTTGATGCATATTCGATTGTCTCGCCATTTTCCCACTTTTCTCTTAAGCTTACCAATTGAGTCAATCGATATGATGCTATTGTTGAACCTTAAGTTGTAGTCTTTAACCACAAAAGACGGTATGCGCTGTAAAACAAAGGATGAATCAATCAAGATTCACTGTTAACAAAATCCATTTGAACATGAAATGTTTTTTGTTCTTACCAACTGTGATTTCCTTTTTCCAGTCACTTTGGTAATGAAAAGACGGATTCTGACCACCTTTAAAAATGAAATTAAAAGAAAGTTAACTTTCAAGAACTAAGAAGATACACAAACAAAAATTTCAAGTCTACCTTTCACTTTTCTTCCCTGAGACTTTGGGACTTTCTCTTCCCTTTCATCATCATCATCACTATCATTCTCCTCAATCTCAGATTTTCTTTGACTAATACCATATGTTTTTCGTACGATTTTTTCTTGAAAATTCTGAAGAATCTTGGCATACTGGTTTCCACAGAATTCCCTGTCACAAAGATTAAAGAAGAAGAAACAAAGGACTCCATTCACTAAATATGAAACCTTTGTTTAGCAAAAAAAAAAAAAATATGAAACCTTTGAGAGAAACTAAATAAAAGCTGTACCTTTCTTCTTCATCCTCGTGAGATCTCTTGTGAAGTTCTCTTGATGAGAAGCTGCTTCACTAGAAGTGATGAGAAACTAAAGAACAGATTAGTGAGAGAGAATAAGATATGACCTTGAAAGCTTTGTGACATATAAGTGATAAAAAAAAAAACTGCTTTTTTAAAAAACAGAGTAGCTACTCTGTTTCGAGTCCAAAAATAGTAACTTCCATTATCATAGTAAATGATTTTTTAAAAAATATACTAACCGACCTAAAATTTATTATTTTTGATACCTCTAATTTGGATCATTAGTTATTTTATAGTTTACATTATAATGTCGACGTTGAATATTTATCTTTACTGATATTTCTGTTGTGGATTTTTGGCCATACTTCCATTTTTGTGGGTCCTTTCTACAAAATCTCTTTCTCTTTATTGAATAGTTTTGATTTCATCTTTAGCATATTTCTTTCTTTGGATATGCTCCATTTTTCGCATGAAAATAATCATTTTTCCTAAAGATAAACATTTTTCGCAACTTGAATGTCAGTTGTCACTATCTTTAAAGAGCACGCTTTTACAAAATATATTTTGCACAGAAAGATATCTTTATTATTTTATTTTCATATGACAATTTTTTTTTTAATTCAATGTGCTTGTATAGATGAACTGATGAAGTAATGCTATAACACGAGGACAATTTAATGAAGTCACCTAACGCTTTGCAATCCAACCTACCATCCTGAATTTGAATTTAAACCACTTTGAATAACACATTTGCTGATTAAGGTTTTTTTTTTTTTTTGGAAAGCTGATCAGTTGAAACGTTAAGAGTCCAAAACAAGCTAGTTAATTAAAGTGGTTTAAACTATCTTTTTTTTTTAATTATCTTCTTTAAACCTTTAAACCACTTTAATTTTAGCAGCTAAACTTATTTACGGATTTATCTAAATTATTTTACTATTATTGGAAGACTAAAACTATTAGAGTAATTAACAACGTGGCTCATTGTTACCAAAAACTAAGAAAATACAAGAAGTAGAAACAAACATTAAAATGGTGTAGAGACCTTAACCAGCCCAATTTATGATCTTATCAAAATGTGGCTCCAATTGTTGTTACAAAATCTGTTTAATTACTAAAATACATTTTGGATAGTAATTTTCGTGATGTTAGACTTGTATTCGATCAACACCTATTATTACCCGATCTTTATCTCAAATGGACGGTTATAGAATAGTTGTTGAGATATTTTTAATTAAAAGAAGTTAGAGTTGAAGAATTTTTTATTTTTTTTTAAGAATTATTTCATAAACAATGAAATAGGGACATTAAAAAAAAGCAAAACGATAAAGAGTTGGTGATTGTTATTAATTAAATATGTCGATAAATCAGTGATTAGTACTAATCCATAGAATCTTACTGGTTAGTGGAAAGTGGAAAACCAAAATGAGAGAAGATAAAGTGAAAAAGTAATGACGCGGCGAGATAATGAAGAAAAACGTTGTGGTCAGCACAAAAAACGTGTTCTTATCATTTCCACACGTGCGTCTCTCTCTGCCTTTGGTGGCTTAATAAGCTTTAACTTTTCTGTTTTTTTTTGGATAAAGGTTTATTAAAACTTTAACGTCTTAGACCATGGGCAGTGGTAAAAGTGGGGGTGTATGTGTTAGTGTTGTTTTATTAATAAAATAATGAGAGTTGAAGTAATAAAATAATGTAATAAAATAATGTAAAATTTTTTGTCTCACAATTAAATGCTACACCCGGTTGTGAACATACACACGGGTTTCGACTCTGACACAACTTTTGCAATAAAATCGATTATTTTAATACTAAAACCTATACGTTGATTGCACCGTTGCTGTTGCTCTTAGTTCCATTTTTTGTTTTTAACTTGTATCGGAGAGCCTGCCGGCCTTAATCACATAGTCGCATGCATTAATAATTTATTAATTTTACATAGTTTCATAATTATTTTTCAAGTCAAAATTTATGCGGCGACAAAATTAAATAAAAAAAGTCAGAATTTATGCTTTGGAAAAACACATTTTTAAAAAATAATCATAAGCACATTTGCCAAAAATTTGGATAATTTGTTGACTTTTTTTGTTAAAAATAATTTGTTGACTTTATTGTCAATGTTTATTAGCGTTGGCCACGAACCTCAACTTTGGGCATTAAGTTCTAGAGTAAAATGTGACCATAATTTCTTTTATGGAAAGTAAATGTGACCATAATTAACAACTAAAGTTTATAAATCATTAAACCCTAAAACCTAACTATATTTTTTAATTTTCCCGATTGTTGAGAATTATCTCCTAAGTTTAATGTTGTTAGTTTCTAAAACTATTCATTACTTATTATGATTTTCTTTTTTTATTTCAGTTATTTTAAAATTAGTTTGTAGGATAAAATTTGAGATTTTTTTGGTTAAAATTTTTAATTAAAATTTGAGATTTTTTTTTGTTTTCATTTTCTTTAAACCCCCATATGTTTTAGAATGAATGCTACTATCTCAGTAAAAGACACGATGGTATTATATGTTTTGAAGTAATAATCCTACATTCAACAACATTGACAAAATTTCTTTATCTATAGATTTTTAAAAGTAGATTTATAGATATATAGCATGTTTTCTTCAAAATCCTATATAAAAATGATCAAGTAGAGTAAAATATGTGTTTTATATAATTGGCTATGGGACAAATTAAAGTCAGAGAGACTAATAATATGGCACGTGACGTGAAGAGGGTCTTTTGAAGCGAATACGTGGTGGGTCAGCGTGGAGAAGGGTCAACACAGTTTTAGACGTTTAGTGAATCCAGAAGCCAGCTGCTCATCAACTTCAACTTCAAGTCTTCAACTTCTAAATCATTGAAATATCTGAGTCCTAAGATATCATTGAGAAACAGTCAAACCTTCTCTTTCATTATGTACCTTTGACAAGTTAATTAAGCTCATTTTCTCCTTCATTCATTTCTTTTCATCTTTTCGTTTATAAAAGATAAATATCCCAAGAAAGGTTCTTTTGTCTCATATTAGGTGAATTGCTCATCTAGTCTCTTTTTTTTTAATAAACTTGGATTTAATGTATATATAATTAACAAATCAAGAATTTTGACAGATAAATGAATAAATAATAAATGTTTTTTAAAAAAATATTACAAAAATCGTTTCAACGTTCATTGGAACCATAATGCAAGATTTTCGTAAATTGTGGAATGTATCACCATGTGTTTTTTTTATCCCACAATCAATAATTTTGAAGAAATCTTCATGAGCTTGGACGCAATGATTTGTTGAGGATCTGTTTGATTCGACGTACTAGAGTATAGAAAAAGGCCAAAGATAAATTTGAGACGATGGATCTAGCTAGTCATCAAATAGAAAAGACAACTTGAATTCTCTATTCATGACTGCGAAGGCCATTGATCATCAAATAGCATGTGAAATCATAAGTAACAAAAGACACACGTGATTTATTCTAAGCCAATCAGTAACTTACCTAGCTACTTATCCCATTAAACATGTTTAAATTTAAATGGTAAACTGTGTTAAAAAGGAACAATTAATAAGCGCAATCATAATAATACTAATTAAATATTAACAAAACAGAAAAAAGCTGTTCTTGAAATGCGTCATGTATGATGAAATGATTAGTACTAATTTAATGTTTAAAGAAATGTCATGTCATTAAAACCCCAAAAAAAAAAACAGATGTCACTTTCAAATGTCAAAAAATATTCGAGGAAATAACGCACGTTTCCAAAAAAACAGATCATAAAACGTCCCCGTGTGAAAAGAGTGTGCCAGTTGGGTAAGCCACGTAGATATTTAAAAAAAAAACACGGAGCCATATAAATAGAGCTTCTTTCTACTTTCAGTTTCCCAAACACAAACAAAAAATCAAATCTTTCTTCTCCAGGTGCAATTTTAAAACACTCACAGAGTCACAAGAAAAAAAACAAAAATCCAAAAACCAAATTCGAATTTGAAAGAAGAAGGAATCGAGAGTCGGGTATGCATTATCCTAACAACAGAACCGAATTCGTCGGAGCTCCAGCCCCAACCCGGTATCAAAAGGAGCAGTTGTCACCGGAGCAAGAGCTTTCAGTTCTAGTCTCTGCTTTGCAACACGTAATCTCAGGGGAAAACGAAACGGCGCCGTATCAGGGTTTTTCCAGCGACAGCACAGTGATAAGCGCGGGAATGCCTCGGTCGGTTTCAGACACTTGTCAAGTGTGTAGGATCGAAGGATGTCTCGGCTGCAACTACTTTTTCGCGCCAAATCAGAGAATTGAAAAGAATCAACAGGAAGAAGAGATTACTAGTAGTAGTAACAGTAGAAGAGAGAGCTCACCAGTGGCGAAGAAAGCGGAAGGTGGCGGGAAAATCAGGAAGAGGAAGAACAAGAAGAATGGTTACAGAGGAGTTAGACAGAGACCTTGGGGAAAATTTGCAGCAGAGATCAGAGATCCTAAGAGAGCGACACGTGTTTGGCTTGGTACTTTCGAAACCGCTGAGGATGCGGCTCGGGCCTATGATCGAGCCGCGATTGGATTCCGTGGGCCACGGGCTAAACTAAACTTCCCGTTTGTGGATTACACTTCTTCTGTTTCATCTCCTGTGGCTGCTGATGATATAGGAGCAAATGCAAGTGCAAGCGCGAGTGTGAGCGCGACGGATTCAGTTGAAGCAGAGCAATGGCGCGGAGGAGAAGGAGGGGATTGCAATATGGAGGAGTGGATGAATATGATGATGATGATGGATTTTGGGAATGGAGATTCTTCAGATTCAGGAAACACTATTGCTGATATGTTCCAGTGATAGATGAGATCTTTCTTGTTGGCGTGTTTTTGCAGTTAAGTGCAAGAAGAGATTGGTACTGGCTTGTTTAAAGTGAACAAGATTCTTGGTTTGTTATGCAAAGGACATGTAATTAGTAGTCTCAATTTTTTGTTTGTGGTCAATTCTATGTTTATCTCATATAAAATCTGAGTTAAACCTATCTGAGTAGAGTAAATAAAGTGGTTAAGAAACCCAATTTTGGTCTGAATTACAACAAACTAAGATTCCAATTTGTTTACAAAGGAGAAAACAATAATTGGTGACAAAAGAAATAAAGAAAAGATCTCCTCTTACAAAGCGTCGCGTGCAGCTATCCGACAAACAATGGCATCTCCGAGAGAGGAAATTCCGAGTTCTTGGCTAGTTATCTTGTAATGCTGAAAACATGAAATGTATGAGTTTGTTTCTGTAACATTGGATGCGAACTAAAAGAACTTTCAACTGTTACAAAAACATTACCTTTAGTATTTGGGCTTGATTTGCATGTGTCTTCAATTCCTCCAAATCAATCTCCTTCCCGTTGATCAATTTCGCCACCTCCTCCATCTGGTTTTGATCTCAAAACATGTCATTGCTAATAAACTAAAAAATCAACAGGATGGAAAATCAGATCTTAGATGGTTGAGGAAGAGATTATGACCTCAACGGGAGAAGCATTGAACCGGGCAGCTAGAATGTAAGTAGTGCTTTCAGAAATCCCACATCGTTTCAATGATTCTGTAATCTAGTTGAAGGAAGAAAGGAACAACAACGTTAGAATGTAGTTGAGTTAACTGCTAATCTTATTACAATTCACCAAACCAGAAGAAACTTGATTAATAAGAGAATCTCAATACTCAACTAACTCCTCTTAAACCAACTCACAAGAGCTAAAATCCATTGCCATTAAAGTCATAATCTAGTTATAGTAGACCTGTAGCAAAGGCTTGAACAACTGAGCTAGACACACTAACTGCTCTCTAAACCAACTAACTGCTCTCTAGACAAGAATGGTTTAAGAGAGCACAAGCAAAGATTGGTCTTACATGCTTAGATCCCGAGTAATTGTAAACGAGCTCAGAATGAAGAGTTCTGGTTGATAAGGAATCGCGTGATTTGGAGATAAGTGCTTTCTGAGCAGCAGCCAAGAGAGGAAAAATGTCTGGAATCTGATGACACACAATTCGTTAAGATCAAGAACTCTTAAGAAAGTAAAAAAAAAAATGGAGTAAACAACAACAAGAACGTACAAGTGATGCATTGAGAAATGAGACCTCAAGCTTCAGACTTCCATCAAGCATTGAATTCAAGAGCTCCCTGAAAGAAATAAACCCTCTGATATTAGATTCGAATCTCACCAACACAACTCAAAACTGGGGACATGTTGCTCAGGAATATAAAAGAGTTTCGTTTAGCTAAACAGAGTTTCTCCAAATCGAATAACGCAACATTTTTTCTCATAACCAAATCACGAATAACTTAGGTTATATAAAGAGAATCGGAAAATCGAGAGAGAGAGTACTTGGAGTTGGTGACATTGGAGAAGAGGGAGACAGAGAGAGTGTTTCCACGGTGAAGATGAAAAACCTTCATAGCTTAAGTCGGCGGCGAAAAAGAAGAGGAAGATTTTAGGGTTATTACTTCGCCGGAGATCGACACAGATTCGGCGAAGTCAGAAGAGGACTAGTCAAAGAACTGAAGGAAGATAAACCCTCCTTCTAGAACATCTTCCTTCTAGAATATAATTAAAAAAAAAAAAAAAAAAGGATAGAAACAGAAACGCGCCAGGAAGGGGTCGAACCTTCGACTTTCTGCTTAGGAAACAGACGCTCTATCCACTGAGCTACAGGCGCTTTTTACGCTAGGAAATCCCAGAAAAGATATATATTACAAGTCTTTACCATTCCAAATTTCGAATACCATATAACCACGTCGAAGCAGGGTAATTAGACTATCAGTGTATAAATCTCATCAAAACAATCATCGAACGTACGCAACATTAAATTATCGATGTTTGTTAGACAAATATCTTGTGATAGTAGACACTTTAGATTTCAAGTACCCGTAAAAAGGATAGAGTAATAATGTACTCTATTGAAACTAATTTAGTAACTATATTTTCGGATAGTTTCTTGGTCCATCCAACCATATCCCTTAACTGGAATCATCGATCACAACTGCTTCGGTAGAAGACAACACCGACATTGACCGACGATGTTGGATTTAGTGTACGAGCTATGGAAGTGGAAAGCAGCACGAAGTTCACCGAACCTTGTTCTTTATTATTATTGTCAATCCAAGATCCGACCTTGTACGTCGAGCCTTTGTTTTCTTACTTTATAATATTGTTTTTATGCATAAATCATCACAAGAAGACAAAACCTTAATTTTAATTTCTCATATTTTGTGAACTGCAAGAGACAACCTTTGTTCACTATATGGGAGACCATATGAGAGACATATATAAGCAGGCGTCACGCACATATTAACATATATCTTCTTTTTTTCCCATTATCCATGTGAGAGATAAATGAGATAATACACTTAGATATTGCTTTAAGTCAGATTAACTAAGTTTTTTCTTAGGTATTGTTTTGTAGATTATATCTATTTTGTATTAACTAAGTTTTTTCTTAGGTATTGTTTTGTAGATTATATCTATTTTGTTTACTGTATCTATTTTATTTGATTAACTTTACTTGAAGATGTACCTAGGTTCGCTATTATTCATAAGAAGTTTGGTTAGTGTAGAACTAGCTATCCTGATACAGTGATACTGCTAATTAATAAACCCTTAAAAGAGCCAAAAAAAGGTTAACAACATCACTTGATGCCCAAACCTTTTTCTGAAAATTAAGATGTTACATTTAGCTAACAAGCTTACCACCAAATTGGCAAACTGCAAAACAAAATGTAACTCGATAGTCTCTAATAAGTAATACTAACAATATAGCCTAGATATATAGATACAATAAGAAAAGTAGAGTTAATTACATCCATTTTGTCTGCAAAAATGGGGTTTCTTGGTTGTTGGAGTGAAGATGAGGAGCAACGTGTGTGTATAATTACTGGTAACGGCTTGTCGGAAACCTTGTTGCGTGGGAACTCAGATTAGTAGTAATTACACTCTGCAATTACAGCTATCATTGTCACATGCATGGGTCTTTTGAGATGTGTATAAACTATGAAAATTAACTATTTATTAGTTACTCAGCCTCCAGTTTATCTGTTATATATATTATAGAATTGTTCTTTTCAATTAGTATGATTTAAACAAATCTTGTAAAACCTTTGGAGACTTTGGAAAGCCAACAAAATAATATTACTACTTTTATCCCCATGGCATAAAACAACTGAGTTTGGGAATTTCTCAGAAATTGCATGAGACTATTTTGGAAATGCATGTGCATCAAATTAAAACGTTCATGTGCTTAAAACATCCCTTTGCGTTAATTTAGGGTTTATCATCTAACAATTAAATTCAAGTAGTATTGTTTTTGTGATCATAAATGGCTCTTCTTGTGTATCAAGAGACTAAGCTTTAACTTTTCCCCGCTGTTGATCCCAAAAATGGGCTATAAGTTATTATTGAAGATAACATACATATATTAAGAATCTAATCTTAGATCTCTAAACTCAAAGAGACAACACTTATGTCTCTTTGTGTGTGTGTGACTATCAAACACAATAATAAATATATATTTCTATTTATATCAATATAAAATAAGAAGATATGACTCCAAAATGTATCATATAAATACAAACATTTTCTCTATAGAGATCACTGCAAAAAATACAGTAGAATACAAAAGAGAGAGAGAGAGCTATAGATGGAGTGTTCAAACATGAAACAGCATCAGTACGGTTCATACGCAGAGCCAAGGATCTCATTCTCGAGCGGTTTCGCAGCGACTAAGCACGAAATGATCAAGTACAAGGAGGCACCTGTGTCGTCAGACGATTTTGAGTTCGGAGTCGAGAACTTCTCCATGACCACAGCAGATGAGATCTTCTTCGATGGCATGATTTTGCCTCTAAAGGAAGAAGTTAACACGACGAAAAGAATGTCAACTCTGAGGGAAGAACTCAGTGAAGAAGATGGTGATTCGCCGAGAAGCAAATCTAAAGGAACAAGTGGTTGGTGGAGAGAGAGATTAGGGTTAGGATTCGTGAGGTCCAAGAAAGATCACAAGAAAGGCTCTTTTTATCATCATTAGAATCAATTCTACTACTATTCAACCGTTCTTTTTAATTAATATTTTTGTTGATGTTTTTTAGCTTCTTCTCTTCGTAGGGCTAATTTACTCTGTAATGTGTTTTCTCTGTTTTCGTTTTTTCACATCTTCACTGTTCCTCGCCAATGTAAAAATTGTTTGCGGTTGAAGAGTTTCTTCTTTTTGTGTGTTTTGATGCTTTTCTTTCAGGAGAAATTAATGACGACATAAATAACGAGTTTATTTTCCAACTTCTCATCACCCGATCTTTAATCAGAATTAACAAAAGATCTTTCTACAACAACTCATAAATGATTTTTTTTTGTTTTTGGCAATTTCAGTTGAAGACGTGTAACGAGAAGTTCAGATTTATGTGACCAAATGTCATTACTTACAACATCCGTAATCCTTTTAGAGATCGACTAATTTTCAAGATTTTGTGTATTTAGATCATGATATATGTTTTTTTTTAGCAAAATGCAATTTGTTTATGCGGTAAATCGATTATTAATTCAATGAAAATATATATAGTTGACTCCACTAAAAACCTATAAGAGTTACGACGGGTAGATGAAGAAGATGCAAGACGTTTCATTGAAAATCTCTTGTATATCGATTTTGATAGTCATTCAGCAATGTAGTGTAAGAGATTTCTTTCTAGATGGAAATGTTTTATTTGGCAAATATGTATTTTTGACCAAAGAAAAAGGTTTCAAAAAAAAAAAAACAAACCTTCATTAATTAGAACATAAAACTGTTACAGCGATGCCTCCCATAAAGAGTAACACCTACAAGAAACAGACAACATAGAGAAACAATAGAGATTTCTAATGAAACACTCTGAACCAAGTAACCAAAAGAGACTGTCGAGGAGGAACGATCTTCTGAGCTCTTGACAATGGATCAAGGTATGACGAATAGAGATATCTCTAAGATACTCTATAGAGATAAATACAACAGAAGTTAGACCATCCTTATTGGGAGGTGCTTAACTTGGTTCTTACCTCAAAAGAGATTAAAATTAAAGATGTAATTGATGATTTTGCTAAGGAATGACTCTTAGCTAAGAGTCAAAAATTGGACTAAGAACCAAAAAATTTACTAAGAACCAAAACTAAGCACCTCCCAATAATGTTGCTCTTACTGTATTAGCATTTAGCAAATATGTAACAAGAAAGATTTGAGTATATCTCTTATGACTTATTCAAATAGCCAGTTTAGTAACTAAATCCATATTAAAGATCCTATAAAATTAAACCAGAGTTGTCAAGGTTGTTGATGGCTCTCCAAAAACCCACTACAAGAAACTATGACAATCATGTATTGAAACCCAAAAACAATCCCTTAATAATTATGCAACGTTGGATATTAAACAAAACACATACTCTGGCTAAGTGGCTATAATAATTTCCAAAATAGAAAGCCTACTTACGATAGTCAAAGTCAAACCGATGAAAAAAGAAATGTGTCACACGAATTAAACTCGAATTGTATTAAATATATACAAAATAATATGATTTTTAAATTTAAAAATTAGATGGAGTCCAGTCCATACTCCATAGTGTGAGCACCCGGTGCATGCCAGCAAACGACATCGTTTTGAGCTCGACCTGTTCGTCTCGATGTTTACGCTTTATTAGTTACTATTTTTCTGCAATTCTGTTTCTTCTCTGTTCACCAACAACATTTAAATTCCAATGGCGCATTTTAAATGTTAATAATAAATCGAGATCCGTAAATTCGAAGCTACCCATATTCAAGCAAACTTCTTCTTGTGCTTCTCTCTAATCATTACTCTTCTAAAAGAGTTTCTCAAAGTTTTTCCTTTTTTTTTTTTGTTTCTTTTTCTCTCTATCAGAGTGTCTGAAAAGGAAAATCAATGTCTTTATGTTCTGTTCCTTTCTGATCTCTCTTCTCTCTCTCAATCTCTATCTCTATCGCGACAGCCATGGCCGAAGACCCTTCTTTCCTCCCCAAGGTACCTTTCGTTGTCTGTGTGGTTTTTTTAATCTTGTCCTGTTTTAATCTGTTCGTGAGTGGTCTCTGATCTGATTAGGAGTAACCCTTAGCTGATTTGTTCTCTAGTTTTTGTGTGATTTCATATTCCTTTACTCTAATCTATAAAAATTGATTCTTTTGGGCATTAAATTATAAAAGATTCTGAGATTTTCTTGATTTTATTCCTTTTGAATTAAACAAACAAACAAGCTAATTAACGCGAGGATATATAAATGTATTGTTTTTTGTTGCAGGATGGTTTTGTCTTGAAGCTTCCTAAAAAGTCTTCACTTGTATTGAGAATGGTCGTTCTCCTCTTTGTAATGGTCTGTGCTGTGTACATTTGCTCGATTTGTCTTAAGCAGATAGGAGTTAGTCCAAACTATGGTTTCTTGAACGTTGAAGTGTTTGAGAGGCCTTGTCCTGAGCCTAACATTGAACCGTGGGACATTCCTTTTGTGCATTACCCTAAACCAAAGACATATAACAGGTGAAGAGAGATACAAAAAGTTTGAGCCTTTATCATGTTTGAGTCTAAAAGCGCTTATTTTGATTAGTGCTTTTGTGGGTTTTGAATGTTTTAGGAATGAATGTTCTTGCCACCCGGTTAGGTACTTTGCGATTCTCTCGATGCAGAGATCTGGTAGTGGCTGGTTTGAGACTTTGTTAAACAATCATACTAACATAAGCTCCAATGGAGAGATATTTTCTGTGAAAGATAGGAGGGCTAATGTTTCCACCATTTTTGAGACTCTTGACAAAGTCTATAATCTAGACTGGTTGAGTAGTGCCTCTAAGAACGAGTGCACTTCTGCTGTTGGCTTCAAGTGGATGCTTAATCAGGTAAAGTCACTGATATTCCCGGACATTGTGACATATCTTTAGTTTTTCTTATTCATATTTGAGTGCTTGCACAAAGAGATTGCTACATTCCATCGTTGTGTAACGGTCACTGTTACTTATACCTAACTACTGAGTTTAAAGTGATAGGATTTTGTTCTTTTTTTCTAGGTAAAAGCTGCAATGTTTTAAAGAGATGCGTTTGCTTTTGCAACATAGTTATAAAATTGATAAACATGTTGGAGGGATCGTTCTTAAAGAGTAGATAAGGTTGTAGTTTTAAATGACTTCTTACAGAGTTTCCGAGTCAATGTCATTTGTGAAAGGGACCTGCTTTGATTTAGTGAACTTCTTTTGTGGTTGTTGATGTTGAAGAAAGTGGCCTGAATCACAGTTTAGTTTGAAGTAGTCTGTGATTTGATGTTAGAGGGAACTGAAGAAAGCTGATGTTTCCTTCTTATTTGATCTTTATACTCGATGAACTTCGAGGTTTCAAGTAGGAAATAAACAGTTAAAAATGGAATTGTAGAGGATCTCTTCTATTTAAAGAACATCCCAATTACTATATCTTATGATGGATTTTGCACTGTATACATTTGCAGGGTCTAATGAAACATCATGAAGAAATAGTAGAATACTTCAAAACCCGAGGCGTCTCTGCGATTTTTCTATTCAGAAAAAACCTATTGCGCCGCATGATATCAGTACTCGCAAACTCTTATGACAGAGATGCTAAGCTACTAAACGGAACTCACAAGTCTCATACTCATTCGGCCCAAGAAGCTGAGATATTAGCGGGTTACAAGCCAATGATCAACACAACACTTTTAATAACCGAGCTGAAACAGATTCAAGAAATAACTTTGAAAGCATTGGCTTACTTTAATACCACTCGACATATCCTTGTCTACTACGAAGATGTTGTCAAAAACCTCACGGTAATTATAACACATTTTCTTCTTGAACTAGTTTCAGTCATTGATTGTTCTTTTTTCTCATATCTTGAGATGTGTTTTTGAATGCAGAGACTAGACGATGTACAGGAGTTTCTAAAGGTCCCAAAACGTAAGTTAAAGAGTAGGCAAGTGAAGATTCATGGAGGTTCATTGTCACAACATGTACAGAATTGGGAAGAGGTCAAAACCACACTTAAAGGAACCAATTTCGAAAATTTCTTACGCCAAGAATTTTAAATTTTTTGTACATATCAGACCAAACCCTTGTAGGAAATTTTTGTTTCCCTTTTTATTTTGTAGGACTTGGCATTGAATCTCTTAAATGTTACGAAGATTTAAACAAAAATTGTTTATTTCCTGAAGATATCTAAATTTCTTAAAAGCAGGAGAATCACAAAATTATAGTGAACCGAAATAAACCAGAGCGATGTAGTTTGGTTTATGTTGTCAACCTCAATAACCGGTTAAAACCGGAAGGCTAATTCGAGATTGATTGATTTAAACCGGAAAAAAACCACTCAAGCGTGACCCGAGTTCAACACATTGGTGAAGAGAGTTAAAAATGCAAAAACGGTGAAGGGGAAGAGAAGCGAAATTGGGGATTGGGAATAGCAACGTTTGGCAAATGGTCTCTTCTTTGTAGCTGCAATTGCAAAGAACACTGAGAGAGAAAGAGAGAACCTTTGAGAGATGGAGGAGAAACGACGCGATTCTGCTGGAACCCTAGCTTTTGCTGGTAGCTCTGGAGATTCTCCGGCATCTGAGCCGATGCCAGCGCCACGGCGACGCGGCGGAGGTTTGAAAAGAAAAGCGAATGCTCTCGGGGGTTCTAATTTCTCATCTTCTACGCCGTCTAAGAGGATGTTGACGCGTGAAAAGGCGATGCTTGCGTCTTTTTCTCCGGTACATAATGGGCCTTTAACTAGAGCTCGTCAGGCGCCGAGTATTATGCCCTCGGCGGCGGATGGGGTTAAGTCGGAGCTTTTGAATGTGGCGGTGGGTGCGGATGGAGAGAAGCCCAAGGAGGAGGAAGAGAGGAATAAGGCGATCCGTGAGTGGGAGGCTTTGGAGGCTAAGATCGAAGCTGATTTCGAAGCAATTAGATCTCGTGACAGTAATGTTCATGTGGTGCCTAATCATTGCGGTTCGTTCTTCTTCTTCTATCTGTTTTTGGTTGAGACTAAATGTAAATTATTGATTTCATTTTACATTTGTTACTGTTTTGCTTTGCAAATTTTGAAACTTTATGTGTAGAGACTTTCCAAAGTAGGAAAAGGAAAGAACTTGGGGTAGTCTGGGTTTTATGTATCACTTCATCTGGAAACAAGGCGAGATTTTGTTAGAATTTGGAGTTGGGTTTGGTTATAGAAATCATCTCACTGTGAATAATGTATCGGCACAAAGTTATACTGTCTGACCTTGTGATACAAAGCAAATTTCGATCTCGGTGGCGTATCAAAGTAGAATGTGCATGCTCCTTTTTATCTAGTAGAATCTCATTTGGAGAACCCTGGGCTATGAACTGATGCTCCTAGTCCTTGTCTTGTGGTAATTTTGACCTATAAAGTAATATGGTATCTTAGTTAGATTTTGAGTTGTTGGTATTGTTGATTCTTTACAACTTTTCATCCTCACATATATGATAAAAAGGAGTAGTTTGTGATTTGGGTTCCTGTGCTTCAAATTCTTTGAAGGTTGGTTTTCATGGGAAAAAATTCACCCGCTTGAGGAGCGTTCATTGCCCTCTTTCTTTAATGGCAAGTTGGAAGGTCGTACTTCTGAGGTTTATAGGGAAATACGGAATTGGATCATGAGGAAGTTTCATTTCAATCCGAACATACAAATAGAACTAAAAGACTTAACAGAACTCGAGGTTGGAGACTCGGAGGCAAAGCAAGAGGTGATAGAGTTCTTGGATTACTGGGGCTTAATCAATTTCCATCCATTTCCACCAACAGATGCTGGTTCTACTCCTTCTGATCATGATGACTTAGGGGATAAGGAGTCACTGCTTAACAGTTTATATCGATTTCAAGTAGATGAGGCTTGCCCTCCTCTTGTTCCCAAGCCTCGTCTCACAGCACAAGCTACACCATCAGGGTTGTTTCCAGATCCGGTGGCTGCTGATGAATTGCTGAAGCAAGAGGGTCCAGCGGTCGAATATCACTGCAATTCCTGTTCAGCTGATTGCTCTCGCAAACGCTACCACTGCCCAAAACAGGTGTTTTATCTCTTTACTAATTTTATTCCATCCAAGTAAATGGATTACTGCTTTCTTTCTGCTATTTTCTATAATCGTTTTTTAAAACATATATGCTAATATTGAGATTTTGACAGGCAGATTTTGACTTATGCACGGAATGCTTTAACAGTGGCAAGTTCAGTTCAGACATGTCATCTTCTGATTTTATACTAATGGAGCCTGCTGAAGCCCCTGGCGTTGGTAGTGGGAAGTGGACTGATCAAGAGACTCTTCTTCTCCTTGAAGCTTTAGAAATCTTCAAGGAAAATTGGAATGAGATTGCAGAGCATGTTGCTACAAAAACAAAAGCTCAGTGTATGCTTCATTTTCTTCAAATGCCAATCGAGGATGCATTTCTTGATCAAATTGACTACAAAGATCCAAGCACAAAAGACACTACAGATTTAGCTGTGTCTAAAGAGGATAAATCTCTCCTAAAGGATGCACCTGAAGAGGCAGAGAATAAGAAACATGTTGATGAAGATGAAACTATGATGGAAGTTCCAGAACCAGAAGATGGCAATGAAGAAAAAGTCTCTCACGAATCTTCGAAGCCTGGAGATGCGAGGGAAGAAACCAATGAAGTGGAAGCAGACCAGAAAACACCCAAACTAGAGACTGTCATTGATGAAAGATCTAATGATGAGGCTGACGAAAACATTGCTCTGAAAGCTCTTGCTGAAGCTTTTGAAGATGTTGGTTATTCCTCCACACCTGAAGCCTCTTTTTCCTTTGCTGATTTAGGAAACCCTGTCATGGGACTGGTAAGTCTTTTGTGTGACACAAATTTTTTGCAGTAATGGGATTCAGCTGAGATTCTTCTTAATTTACAATGGCACCCTCTTCCCTTTTTGATCCCGCAAGGCTCTTTTTCTATAGGCAGCATTTCTGGTGAGATTGGCAGGATCTGATGTTGCTACTGCATCAGCCCGGGCTTCTATAAAATCTCTTCACAGCAATTCTGGACTGTTGCTTGCTACAAGACATTGTTATATTCTGGAAGATCCACCAGACAACAAGAAGGATCCAACTGAATCAAAAAGGTTTCGTAATTACATGATAATCTTTCCTAACATTCTATGTTTTTATTCTGCTCTCAATTTTTGGGAGATATTGGTTGTTGTTTCTTAAATCTGAAACTAGCAAGACATTTGCAGTGCGGATGCAGATGGGAATGATGATAATGTCCGTAAAGATGAGCAGCCAGAGGAAAAAAGCCAAAAAGCAGAAGAGGTCTCCTTGAATTCAGATGATAAGGAAATGCCAGATTCTGATACAGGCAAAGAAAATCAGGATTCAGTCTCTGAAGAAAAGCAACCTGGTTCTCGAACTGAAAATTCTACTACAAAACCAGATGCCGTACAAGAAAAAAGATCTAGTAAGCCAGTCACAACTGACAATTCAGAGAAACCAGCGGATATAATATGTCCGTCGCAGGACAAATGTTCAGGGAAGGAGCATCAAGAACCTTTGAAGGATGGGATTAAGCTTTCTAGTGAAAATAAAGACGCCTCTCAAGCAACTGTCTCCCAGTCAGGTGAAGATGCTTCTCAGCCAGAAGCATCAAGAGATGTGGAAATGAAGGATTTACTACAGGCAGAGAAGGATCCTCAAGATGTGGTCAAAACAGTAGAAGAGGAGGTTCAACAGGCTAAGGAGGAGGGTGCAAAGGATGTTCTTAGTACTCCAGACATGTCACTTTCACAGCAGCCCATTGGATCAGCTTCTGCACCGGAAAATGGAACAGGTGGTCCTCTCTCTCTCTCTGACACATTAAATACTTTACCTGCATTGCATGATTCTTTTATATCTTATCAGTTTGTTGCTGAAATGTTGTTTTGCAGGTGAAAATCCAAACAAAGAAGGAAAGAAAGAGAAGGATGTTTGTGAAGGGACAAAAGACAAACATAACATCGAGAAGCTTAAGCGCGCAGCCATCTCTGCTATCTCAGCCGCAGCAGTAAAGGCAAAGAATCTTGCAAAGCAAGAAGAAGATCAAATCCGACAACTTTCTGGATCATTGATAGAGAAGCAGGTAAGATATGGTTTAAGTGTATGCAGCTTAGATTCCATTTTGATTATGTATTTGTTCAAAGTTGTAACCTAATAATGAGCGAGTTTTTTCTATGTCTAAGCAGTTACATAAACTAGAAGCAAAGCTATCTATCTTCAATGAAGCTGAAAGCTTGACAATGAGGGTAAGAGAGCAATTAGAAAGGTCAAGGCAACGGCTATATCATGAAAGGGCTCAGATCATAGCAGCTCGACTAGGTGTCCCCCCTTCAATGTCCTCAAAAGCATCGTTACCAACAAACAGAATCGCTGCAAATTTTGCTAATGTAGCTCCAAGGCCTCCCATGGGCATGGCCTTTCCACGCCCACCAATGCCAAGGCCTCCAGGTTTCTCTGTTCCTGGTTCTTATGTAGCTGCTACAGCAATGACCGGAAGCTCAGATCCATCTCCAGGTTCAGATAATGTTTCTTCGGTTTAGTGGTCCCACATTATAGTGTTCAGATTTGCAGGGTAGCTCTTCGTTGTGTTCTATTTATAAGCCAAGGTACATTACCCCACCTTTTGCGGCTTCAACCTTCGAGCTTGGTTTCTTTTCTGAAGATTTATCAGAATTATGTAGGAGACGGTGATATGGGAAGTTAGTTAGGGGTTTTAGACCCATTGATTAATGTTTAATGTAACTGTCAAATGAAACTTTTGGAGATCTGTGAATGTGTTTTTATGGTTCTTTGAACTTTAATGAATTGTAACGTTGAACAGAGAGATATATGATTCCGCAAAAGGTGGGAATGTCTTTTTTAAGGATTGTGGTTATACACAAACGCCTACATGTTGTAGTAAGAATGTCCGATAATAAGTTTAGTAGGTTCTTGTTTCTTGGGCAAAATTTTTCTTGTGTCACAGCTGCTATGGTATTATATCAAAACTCAAAGTCCAATCACTTTCGGTTCTGACTGTTCCTTACGTAACCAACGTTATGAGCCAAACATTCTCTCTCTTATGTCGTTTGCTTACTCCCGCCTTTTCCCCACCAATTAGCCACAGTATCTCCAATCTCAAACCGGTTGGATTATTTTCTAAACCGATATGGTCCCGTCACAAACTTCAAATGGCACAGATGCAAAAGTAGTAGTAAGCCAAATAAGAGAGACTACGGTTTCTTGAGAGAGCAAATATAGATGATAGATGGTAGAGAAGCGGAGACACGCTTTGTCCTAATAATAGCTAAAGTTTTCTTTTTGTCAGAAGAAATCTCCTCCTACCTAGGAAGAAGCTATTTCTCCAAGCTGTTTCTACAATTTCTCTCTCCCTTTCATTTTCTTTCTAATCTTCTTCATCAGGTATTCATCAATTTCTCCAGCTTCTGGGTTTCGATTGCATAAGATTTTTGATTCTGAGTATTGTTTTTGCTTGGGAAACAAGGCAGTTGCGTCCTGGATCACCGGGGAGAAGGTTTCTCCACTGTTTGAGAAACCCTTCACCGACAAAAGAAGACATAAACAATGGCGGACTCGCCGGTGGATTCACCTCCTGCCCCTGAAACATCCAATGGGACACCGCCCTCAAACGGGACATCGCCGTCCAATGAGTCATCGCCGCCAACACCACCTTCTTCACCACCACCATCATCAAAATCTGCTCCTCCGCCAGACAGCTCCGCTTCTTCTTCACCGCCGCCTGCACCACCAACGCAAGAAACCTCACCTCCTCCATCTTCATCCTCTAATCCGCCTGCTGTAGTTAATCCGCCACCGCAAACTCCAGAGAATCCTTCTCCACCTGCACCTGAAGGCTCAACTCCGGTAACCCCACCAGCACCACCACAAACACCGTCGAACCAATCACCACCTTTAGAAAGACCAACTCCTCCTTCTCCTGGTGCCAATGATGACCGAAACAGAACCAATGGCGGAAACAACAACAGAGACGGCTCCACACCTTCACCACCATCTTCCGGGAACAGAACTTCCGGTGACGGTAGCTCACCTTCACCACCACGGTCAATAAGCCCTCCTCGGAATAGTGGAGATTCAGAGTCATCATCGGGTAATCATCCACAAGCCAACATTGGATTGATTATTGGAGTCCTTGTAGGAGCAGGGCTTTTGCTTCTACTTCTAGTGTGTATTTGCATCTGTTGCAACAAGAAGAAGAAGAAAAAATCTCCTCAGGTCAACCACATGCACTACTACAATAACAATCCTTATGGAGCACCCTCAGGTAATTATAGGATAGATTAGAGTTTAGTTTAACCTGAATTTGTAGCCTAATGGTTTGTGTTAGTAGACTTATTTAACATAATCGATAGATAAGGTTTTACAACGATCATAGTTTAGACCTTTAGGGGTTTGTACTAATTCTATGGCAAGTGTTTAAACCCATTAGAGTGCAAAAGGATTAGACTTTAGAAGCTAAAGGAGATGTTGCATAGTGTAGGTAATGGTGGTTATTACAAGGCAACACCTCAGGATCATGTGGTAAATATGGCTGGTCAAGGAGGTGGGAATTGGGGTCCACAGCAACCTGTGTCTGGTCCTCACAGTGACACTTCCAACTTAACTGGTCGAACTGCTACACCGTCACCTCAAGCTGCGACTCTTGGTCACAACCAAAGCACTTTCACCTACGATGAATTGTCCATTGCAACAGAAGGTTTCGCTCAGTCAAATTTGTTAGGACAAGGAGGATTTGGGTATGTTCATAAAGGAGTTTTGCCTGGTGGCAAAGAAGTTGCAGTGAAGAGTCTTAAACTTGGAAGCGGACAAGGTGAACGCGAGTTTCAAGCAGAGGTTGATATCATTAGCCGTGTCCATCATCGTCATCTCGTTTCTCTTGTTGGATATTGCATTTCTGGTGGTCAAAGGCTTTTGGTTTATGAGTTTATACCTAATAACACTCTTGAATTTCATCTTCACGGTACATTCATCTAACAGAATGTTTTCTTGAATTAACAACACCTTTAAGTTTGGTTTCTCTTTAACTAATAACATGATTGAAACTTTAGGAAAGGGTCGTCCGGTTTTGGATTGGCCTACACGAGTGAAGATTGCATTGGGATCAGCTAGAGGTCTTGCATATTTGCATGAAGACTGTAAGAAAAATCTCTATCTCACATATTTTGATTAGTTTCTATCTCGCTCTCTATAAGAAACTAAAGATTTTACATTTGGTAGGCCATCCTCGCATTATCCATAGAGATATCAAAGCTGCAAACATTCTTCTTGATTTCAGTTTTGAAACCAAGGTATGCATATTTTGACTCTTGTACTACTTTTACTTACATTGTCTCTCATTTTTTTTCCCAATCAGTCTTATTGTGTATATACACGCGCAGGTTGCAGATTTTGGATTAGCTAAGCTATCTCAAGACAACTATACTCATGTCTCCACTCGCGTCATGGGAACTTTTGGGTATACAGCTTTGTAAAATGTCTTAACTCATTCACACTTATTTAGTTTCGTATATTTGTTTTTTTAACATTTTCATTGATTCAGATACTTAGCTCCAGAGTATGCATCAAGTGGAAAGTTATCCGACAAATCTGATGTTTTCTCTTTCGGAGTAATGCTTCTTGAGCTCATAACCGGACGACCTCCTCTGGATCTAACTGGAGAAATGGAAGACAGCTTGGTTGATTGGGTAAGTCAGTCCCAGCCTCTTCGGTTTCATGTTTAATCCCAAAACACTTGCATAAACAAAAACAAATCTTACTACTGTTGTTGCAGGCAAGGCCTTTGTGTTTGAAAGCAGCTCAAGATGGAGATTACAGCCAATTGGCAGATCCGCGTCTAGAGCTAAACTACAATCATCAAGAGATGGTTCAAATGGCTTCTTGTGCAGCTGCAGCAATCAGACACTCAGCAAGAAGACGGCCTAAGATGAGCCAGGTTCAAAAACTCATAACACTTCTTGATTCTTTTGTTATATTTACTCACAATTAATCTTGATGATAATGTGACATACTAATGAATCTTGAAACATGTGTATGATAAATGAAAGATTGTACGAGCACTAGAAGGAGATATGTCAATGGAGGATCTAAGTGAAGGAACAAGACCGGGACAAAGCACGTATTTGAGCCCCGGAAGCGTGAGCTCGGAGTATGATGCAAGCTCTTACAGTGTAGACATGAAAAAATTCAAGAAATTGGCGTTAGAGAATAAAGAATATCAAAGCAGTGAATATGGTGGAACAAGTGAGTATGGCTTAAATCCTTCTGCTTCAAGTAGTGAAGAAATGAATAGAGGCTCAATGAAACGCAATCCTCAGCTTTGAAAGAACACAACAGTTCTCATTATATTTTCACTTTTCTTCTCTGTTTTTCTTTCATTGTTTGTTTCATTTTGCGTCAAAGATCTGCAGTTTTTGACAGTCACAAATTCTGATGTTTTTAGGAGTATATATTTTTGACCAAAAGAGATTAGAGTGTGGTTTTGTTGAAATGTTTAGTACAAAGCCTTAATCCATACCAAGTTATGGTGGAATTTATAATGGATATGCATTATCAAGATTGTTTATTATTGGTGTTGTATATAATGATTCTAAAAGTAATACGGTTAGGTGAATCTTTTGTTACCGTTGTGATAAATTTCTTTTTTGTTTTTGCAACTCAAATAAGAAAAGGAAACAATAGAAAATTTCCTTTTTTCATTGAACAAACGTTACTTATAAATACACCCATTCTCTCTTCTTCTTCTTTGAAACCTAAACCAGAAATAACAAAAATCATCTTTTTCTTTCTGTAGTTCTCTTCATCAGCTCTGCCAATATCAAACAGAGAGGCTTGCCGATGATGATCCATATAGACATTCAAGTAAACCGATGATCTCTGCAATAACTTCATCCGAAAGATTGATCGGAGCAGAGAAACCATCTCTTTTCGTGAATTGATATGTTGTGTTTTTATCGGTTTTGAGTCTTTGTTTTCTTTTCTAGATTATATATTTTATAGAGTCAAAGTTTGTTTTTAGAGTCTTTTAGTCCGTTATCGAGTCTTTACAGGTTTTAGGTTGCTTCGGAGGAAAACGAGCTGTTTTGGGATCTAAACACACTTTTGGAGATGCAGTTTCGGTTAGAAGTGGCAAACGTTTGGCATCAGATGCAAGACTTACCACCGTTAGATCTTTCTGAATTTTTGACACAAGCTAGATGAAGATGTTAGCTTGAGTTTCCAAGTGATTTGAAGGAAATCTAACGGTGAATTCAAGAGTTATACCCGAATTAGTGAAGACAGGTCATTCTGGCGAGCATTTGAAGCAGTTGCAGAGCTAGAGACCAGAAGCTCCAGATCGATCGATCCCTTTGTGGATCGATCGATCCACTTCCCTGACGGATGAGAAACGTTCCAGACCCTGCTGGATCGATCGGTCCTCCTTTGGATCGATCGATCCCTTCCCCAGACATACTTTTGGCCCAGATTTGACCCGATTCACTCCGGATTCGACCCGGCTCGTTTCCTATTGTTTTAAAACCCTATGCTCGACTCTTTACACATTATCCTTGATATTTTTCAGTTCTAAACTTTGTTCTTTGGTTTGTAAACAATTTTGGACAAAGGAATCCATCCTCTTGACACTTGGAGAAGATTTCTAAACCCTATCTTGTTATTTCTACAATTTCATCATGTTTTCTTCATTGATTTTTGTTATCTCTTTTTCTATGTGTGAGTAGTTCTCCTATTGGGTTTTAGGGTTCTAATTAAGGGATTCAATGGATTGATGGATTGATTGTTGTTTGGAATTCTCATTCTCTAGGTTCTTTAATTCACATGTTCTTAATGCTAGAATAGGATTGATCAACCTGTTGTAGATTCTAGGTTTTTCTATGCATCAAAAGTGTTCGATAGAATGTCTGAAAGAATGTGAATTGAGCAATGTATTTCTAGCCAACGAAAGTTGACGTTAGGACGCATTGTGAACTTAATGAACTTGTTTGATAATGCGAATTTGACTAGGAAATTACATGCGAAAGTTTAGTAATCGAGTAGTCAAATTTAGTGATTAATGTCTTGAAAGAGAATTAGTCTAAATGTGTTCATGTTCAAGAACGGTGCTTAATCATTGAATTCTTTGTCTCATGTTTCCATTATTCGTTGATCTCTGAAATACCCTAATGCCCAATGTCTTTAATTCATAAGTTTAATCGTTTTAAATTACTTGCATTTTTATTTATAATTCTGAAAACCCAAACAAAATAATCTTTTCTGCTTTAGCTAAGAACGAGTCTCGGAAATCATTAGTGTACCATTGGTTCTTGTGGATCGACCCCGTATATACTACCTTGCGGTTAAGTGTATCGGGTAATTACTCGAGCAATCAAGTTGGCGCCGTTGCCGGGGACCAATTGCGTTACCTAAGGATTTAGGATTAGTTTTTAGTCTAAAGTATTTTTATTTTTTTGCTAACTATCACTTTTGTTTTTTTTAGGTGCTGGCCATGGAATATAATGATTGGTTAGAAGAAGAAGAGGATGAGCCATATACGGAGCCACCATTTGATGAGAGTGTTCTTACACCAGAACAAAAAGTGAAGTTAGATGAACTTCACAACGAACATCCGACATTTGTTAGGAGTGATTTAGCGATCTTGATCCGGTGTAATCTCTTATCACACCGGGCAGCATGTGAAGGAAGAGAAGTCACATTCTTTGAAGAACAAGAAGCTCGTGCGCTTGAAAAGGTAATATATTGGGTTCCACCAAGCGAATTAGAAGGTACATGCGTTTCAACCCTTGAAATTCATGATGTTGAGGATATTCAGTTGTCATGCATTGAAGATGTGACTTCTAGTTTGCATACTTCCATGATCATTGATGAATGTTATGATTTGATATGTGAGTCTCAACGACTAGATACTTTAAGAGCAGCAAAACTTGCTAGGGATTACCATGAAATATGTTTTGATATTGAATATCATTGTGCTTTGAATGTTCATGATCTCGAGTTTAAGTTTTCAATGCCTGAAATATCTAGATCTCTTCTTGATGAATCTTTACTAGGAGTTGTGCTTGATATTGATAAGATTTTGCATGAGAATGAAGATCCTGATGTTGATTATATGGATGGAGATATTGTGCTATATGAGATTAATGGAGATGAAGTTGATTATTTTGTTAAAACTTCGTTTAAATCAGAAATTAACTTTATTTTTCCTCCAAATGCATTTGATCCTCATGAGCATTTAACCATTTTAGAATATTTCAAGATACATGCTACATTTGTAGTAAATTTGGTTGATGGTTATTTTGTCTTTTTATCAAGAACAATTGTGTGTTACTTTGTGCATATTATTTTGTGCGGTAGCAGGAGAAGGATCAAAGGTCCATTGGCTCAACCTTTTGATTCTTATGATTAATATTTTGTGTTGAGCGGTCAAGCTTACGACCTAAAATAAGCGCTTTGTGGGAGGCAACCCACCATGTATCCCAAGTAAGTTTTCTCTTTCTCCTTTTCGCATTTTCATTTCTTTTTTATTTCTTTTGAGTGTGTCTGGCATCTTCTTTTCGAATTGTTTTCACACCGAGTCGGTGTGAAGCAAGTCGGGGGGAGGCTGCCACTTGTCTACTAATCTAGTTTGCATTTTTGATGTTTCTTTGAGTCATTTTGATGTTTTTCTTTTGAGTCATCGAGTCTGTTTTATCGAGTCAAAATCGTGTATTTTATTGAGTCAAAATGTTGTATGAGAACTATGATCTTTTCTTAGGGAATTGCACCATGTTTGATATCAATGCCTTGGGACCATTTTAGCTTTATTCGATAACTTGGAAGTTCAGGAAAATCCATCACTAGATCGCTTTATAGTAGTCCCTATCTCTTTGAAATTCGGATGAATTGAGCTTTATCTTATATACTTGAACTTAATCTGGACTTAATTTATCTCACTTAGGGGCTTGAGAATCATGTAATGGATCATACATTCAGAGTTTTGTTCGCATCATTTATACCACTCTTTGCTAACTCTGAATGGCTAGACTCATTTTTAGTCTAGTACCACACCTGTTCCCCCACCCATTGTTTGAAACCTCATGCATTCTTATATAATCATCATGATATGCATCCATGTGCGAAAACTACGGAGTATACGGACCGACATAGCTTTCCTTTTGTTAGGATAGTAAGTTGTAGTTTACTGGTTGTTGATATGTGATGAGATTGAGCCATTGTGGTTTAGAGGTTATATTCATGGGCATATGCTACTGTTTGCGGTTTTTCTTGATGCAGATTTTTGCGAGACACCGTTTCCACTCCCCCGTTTTATTATTAAAAAAAAAAAAAAAAAAAAAAAAAAAAAAAAAAAAAAAACGAAAAATAAAAAGAAGGAACGGGAAAGGAGAGTGATTGGAACCGGAAATGTCGAGTTATTATTAGTAATATTGTTAAGCATCAAGGGTACTCATTGGTTTGATTGGGATAATGTGTTGGTTAGTTTGATCCGAGCTTAAGGGAAGCTATGTACCTCCTAGTTGGTCTGTGTCTCACTGTGATTTCGCATAATGACATGCATCCGTTTTACACTGTTTGAAAACCCGAAACACTTGAGTCACCAAATAATAGCCCTTTCACCTAGCCCATAACGTGTTTGATATCCCCTTAGTGAGAGTACACGCCTTTGTTAATGAATGTTAAATGGTTAAGTTATCTGACTCTGAAAGTTCTTTTAGATCTCGGGACTTAATTTTGTTGCTACGGTTATGGCGAAGTACAGTCTAGTACAGTTTGATGAGTTTTGTGATAGTGGTTTGCAGGCAATTGATAAGAGCATGATCCCGAAGAAAATGTGAGTTCTCGTGTTTTCAAACCTCTTCTCTTGATAAGGATTTCAGCTTTCCTTGAGGACAAGCAAAGATCTAAGTCGGGGGGAGTTGATATGTTGTGTTTTTATCGGTTTTGAGTCTTTGTTTTCTTTTCTAGATTATATATTTTATAGAGTCAAAGTTTGTTTTTAGAGTCTTTTAGTCCGTTATCGAGTCTTTACAGGTTTTAGGTTGCTTCGGAGGAAAACGAGCTGTTTTGGGATCTAAACACACTTTTGGAGATGCAGTTTCGGTTAGAAGTGGCAAACGTTTGGCATCAGATGCAAGACTTACCACCGTTAGATCTTTCTGAATTTTTGACACAAGCTAGATGAAGATGTTAGCTTGAGTTTCCAAGTGATTTGAAGGAAATCTAACGGTGAATTCAAGAGTTATACCCGAATTAGTGAAGACAGGTCATTCTGGCGAGCATTTGAAGCAGTTGCAGAGCTAGAGACCAGAAGCTCCAGATCGATCGATCCCTTTGTGGATCGATCGATCCACTTCCCTGACGGATGAGAAACGTTCCAGACCCTGCTGGATCGATCGGTCCTCCTTTGGATCGATCGATCCCTTCCCCAGACATACTTTTGGCCCAGATTTGACCCGATTCACTCCGGATTCGACCCGGCTCGTTTCCTATTGTTTTAAAACCCTATGCTCGACTCTTTACACATTATCCTTGATATTTTTCAGTTCTAAACTTTGTTCTTTGGTTTGTAAACAATTTTGGACAAAGGAATCCATCCTCTTGACACTTGGAGAAGATTTCTAAACCCTATCTTGTTATTTCTACAATTTCATCATGTTTTCTTCATTGATTTTTGTTATCTCTTTTTCTATGTGTGAGTAGTTCTCCTATTGGGTTTTAGGGTTCTAATTAAGGGATTCAATGGATTGATGGATTGATTGTTGTTTGGAATTCTCATTCTCTAGGTTCTTTAATTCACATGTTCTTAATGCTAGAATAGGATTGATCAACCTGTTGTAGATTCTAGGTTTTTCTATGCATCAAAAGTGTTCGATAGAATGTCTGAAAGAATGTGAATTGAGCAATGTATTTCTAGCCAACGAAAGTTGACGTTAGGACGCATTGTGAACTTAATGAACTTGTTTGATAATGCGAATTTGACTAGGAAATTACATGCGAAAGTTTAGTAATCGAGTAGTCAAATTTAGTGATTAATGTCTTGAAAGAGAATTAGTCTAAATGTGTTCATGTTCAAGAACGGTGCTTAATCATTGAATTCTTTGTCTCATGTTTCCATTATTCGTTGATCTCTGAAATACCCTAATGCCCAATGTCTTTAATTCATAAGTTTAATCGTTTTAAATTACTTGCATTTTTATTTATAATTCTGAAAACCCAAACAAAATAATCTTTTCTGCTTTAGCTAAGAACGAGTCTCGGAAATCATTAGTGTACCATTGGTTCTTGTGGATCGACCCCGTATATACTACCTTGCGGTTAAGTGTATCGGGTAATTACTCGAGCAATCAAGTTGATCAGAAGCAATCAGAGCTAGAGACCAGAAGCTCCAGATCGATCGATCCCTTTGTGGATCGATCGATCCACTTCCCTGACGGATGAGAAACGTTCCAGACCCTGCTGGATCGATCGGTCCTCCTTTGGATCGATCGATCCCTTCCCCAGACATACTTTTGGCCCAGATTTGACCCGATTCACTCCGGATTCGACCCGGCTCGTTTCCTATTGTTTTAAAACCCTATGCTCGACTCTTTACACATTATCGGAGAGGAAACATCTCCATCCTCTGTTGACGAAACATCGGAGTCTACATCGGGGACCAGAATCATCTCCATCCTCTGTTGTGAATACATCTTAAGTCAATCCAGATCGATTTCATGTCAAGTCTCCCCTAATTTCACACGATCAAAGATCTCTGCGGTGGATCCTGACGAGGACGGCGAAGGAGAACACGACGACGACGAAGGATGCGAAAGCGGGAAAGAGGATATCAAGAAGACAAGGACAGTGAGCAACGAGCGAGTAGAGAACCAAGTCATGATTTGTGTTTGGTTCTGTTTCCATGGCTCCGACCGTCCGACAACATCATCTGAAAATCTTGTGTTTCGTCAATCACAAGCAAAGGTATTTCTTTCTTAATTTCCTTTTCTATTTTCTTTAGATAAGTGTTAAATTTTTAGATTAAGTGCAAACTAATTAGACACAACATCCAAACCCCTAAGAGGTGTTCTAGGTTTAATATGGTTTACACATAATTTAAATTTTTAATCCTTTTTTATTTTATTAAAAAAATGTTTTCAAACTTATATTTTAATATTACTATATAAACTTTTTAAAGATTTTTCTATTTTTCAAATAATATGTACATATATATTTTTGAGAAATTGTTAAAAATGCCCCTTTTTCAATACCCCTTTTCAAAAATGCCCCATTTGAGAGTCCATTTTTAAGTTTGCCCTCTTTTAATTTTTAATGACCATTTTACCCTTATTTGAAACAAAATTAGGTCCACAAAATACAAAATATTTTTTGGCGGGAAAAGTGATCCCGCAATTTTCCCGCCAAAACACTTGTAAAAACCTTTAAAATACCTTGTAAAATTTTTCCCGCAAAAAATTTTTTTTTGCGGGAAAAGTGATTCCGCAATTTTTTGGCGAATTTTTTTTGGCGGAAAAATTTTTGGCGGGAAAAATTTACAAGGTATTTTAAAGGTTTTACAGAGTATTTACAAGTGTTTTGTAAGGTTTTACAATGTATTTTAAAAGGTTTTACTAGGTACTTATAAGGTTTTATATGGTATTTATAACTTGTAAAACCTTATAAAAAACTTGTAAAACCTTATAACTTGTAAAACCTTATAAAATAGCTTGTAAAATCTTATAATATCTTATAAATACCTTATAAATACGTTGTAAAACCTTTTAAAATACATTGTAAAACCTTATAAATACCCTGTAAAAAACCTTTAAAATACCTTGTAAATTTTTCCCGCCAAAAATTTAACGCCAAAAAAATTGCGGAATCACTTTTCCCGCAAAAAAAATTTTTTGGCGGAAAAAAATTTTACGGGATAATTTTACAAGGTATTTTAAAGGTTTTACAAGTTTTTACAAGTGTTTTGGCGGGAAAAATTGCGGGATCACTTTTCCCGCCAAAAAATATTTTGTATTTTGTGGACCTAATTTTGTTATATTTCCTTATATATTTGTGATATCTTTTATTAAAAGAAGGGTAATTTAGTCATTTTGTACATAAAAAGGGGTATTTTTAAAAATGGACAGCCAAAGGGGGCATTTTTGAAAAGGGGTATTGAAAAAAGGGCATTTTTGTGAGTCTCCCTATATTTTTTGGATAAGTGCTAAATTTTTAAATTTTGTGCAAACTAATTAGACACATCATCCAAACCCCTAAGAGGTGTTCTAGGTTTAATATGGTTTACACATAATTTAAATTTTTAACACTTGTTTTTATTTTATTAAAAAAATGTTTTTAAACTTATATTTTAATATTACTATTTAAACTTCAAGGTTTTTAAGATAAGTGTTAAATTTTTAAATTTAGTGTAAACTAATTGGACACAATATCCAAACCCCTAAGAGGTGTTCTAGGTTCAATATGGTTACACATAATTTAAATTTTTAACACTTGTTTTTATTTTATTAAAAAAATATTTTCAAACTTATATTTTAATATTACTATATAAACTTTTTAAAGATTTTTCTATTTTTCAAATAATATGTACATATATATTTTTTGGATAAGTGCTAAATTTATAAATTGTGTAAACTAATTGGACACATCATCCAAACCCCTAAGAGGTGTTCTATAGGTTCAATATGGTTGACACATAATTTAAATTTCTAACACTTGTTTTTATTTTACTAAAAAATATTTTCAAACTTATATTTTAATATTACTATTTAAAAGTTCAAAATTTTTTTAGATAAATGCTAAAATTTTAAATTTAGTGTAAACTAATTGGACACAACATCCAAACCCCTAAGAGGTGTTCTAGGTTCAATATGGTTTACACATAATTTAAATTTTTAACACTTGTTTTTATTTTATTAAAAAAATGTTTTCAAATTTATATTTTAATATTACTATTTAAACTTTTTAAAGATTTTTTTATTTTTCAAATAATATGTACATATATAAGTTTTGGATAAATTTTTAAATTTTGTGTAAACTAATTGGATACATCATCCAAACCCCTAAGAGGTGTTCTAGGTTCAACATGGTTTACACATAATATAAATTTTTAACACTTTTTTTTATTATAAAAAAGGTTCTTAAACTTATATTTTTATATTACTATTAAAACTTAAAGGTTTTTTTTTTTATGTTTCAAATAATATTTTGGATAAACTTAATGTGTTAAATTTAAAATACATTGAAAACAAATCGGACTTAACATCCCGTCTTTTTGGTCTGTAAGTTTTGTAGTGTCATAAGTTCAACATGTTCTTACTAATTTTAAAGTTTCTTACTAATAGTAACTAGGAATCAGGACCCCCGCGATGTCGCGGGAAAAATATTTCAAAAATCGTTAAAAAAATATCAAACGAAAAGTCATAATGAATTGTAACAATTTAGATTTTTTTTAGTAATAAATCAATAAATATTTTACGAAAATTATGATAATAAAAACTTTCACAAGCATTTATTAAGTATATTAGTATTAAAAACATTAATTTGTAACTAAAAACTATTCTCAAGCAAAAGACATCAAATAAACTAAAAGTTACAACGGTTTTGATAAATAAACCAAAATGTTCATTAGTTCTACTAATAAACCAAATGCTCTTATGTTAAATTAAACGGTAGCAACAATTCATTTAAATATATTTTAATAATTAATTTTTTTTTTAAAATGATAAACTTTAACCGAGAGACGCGACCGTATATATCAAATATATCCAAAGTTGCAATGGTTCATCAAATACACTAAAGATTACAATGGTTCCTAAAACAAAACCAAATATTGCAACAATTCAATTAAGTAGTTACATTTTAGTAATTTAAAATAAAAAATAAAAAATAATAATTTATGAAAAGTTACACCGACGGTAGATGATTAAAATGTAAAAAAAAAAACATTTACATCAGCATACGAATGTAACTACGAATGACTGGTGAATTATTTCATAGTTTACATCAGAATAGCAAAATGTTTAAATGAATGATATAATTAAGGAGGTTATACTACTAAATATATCTATATGTAAACTATGAAATAAAACCAATTTTGTATGTAGTTTATTGGTTTACGTAAAAAGAAATTCAATAAAACAACATGACTGTACAAAAATAACTGTAAGAAAAACAACCATAAATATTTAAACGAAAGGTTGCAATAAAAAGACGCAACCGTTCAGATGTGCAAATGGTATTTATTGGAAACGACATAACCGTAAAAAAATAACCGATTAAAACGAAAATTGCGATAAAAAGACGCAACCAAAATAACCGTGAAAAATAACTGATTTAAACGAAAGGTTGCGATAAAAAGACGCAACCGTTCATATGTGCAAATGGTATTTATTAGATTGTTATTATATATAGATTTTTATTTTTTATTTTTCTCTATAAGTATTTTTTATTACAATTTTTTTAATAATCAAAATAGTTTGCAATCAAAATGTTTTACAGTTAGGTATTGTTATATTTGACCAAAGAGATTAAGAGTGTGGTTTTGTTGAAATGTATAGTACAAAGCCTTAATCCATATTTATAATGTACTATGCATACCAAGATTTATTATATGTTTATCGGTGTTGTATTTTTATAAATCGAAAAAGTGTTTGTCGAAAATTAACTTTAATATTTTTGTCATTATTTTTTTGTTGGGTTATTAATGAAAGTTTGAGCTATTGGGCCGCTTCGAAAAGTTCACTTTCTCTCTCAGTTTCTGAGTTCTCTTCTCTCCGACTCAAACACATTACAGATCTTCTTCCTTGTCCTGCATTTTGACTGTTGCATCTGAAGATTAAGGTAACAGAAAGCGAGATCTGAGTGACGGAGTAATTTCAAAAGGAGGTTTTCGAGATCAGCAATGGCGCAACCCCTTGTGAAGAAAGACGATGATCACGACGATGAGTGTACGTGTTCTCTCTTAATCTCCTTATTTATAATCTAGGATTCTTATCTTCGAATTATCTGGTTTTTGCAAAGTGTAGATCTAGATGTTAAGCTTCTCAGATCTGTGCGATTCTTCATATCATTTGATAGTCGTGTAATGTAATTTGATTTGTGTAGATCTACAATCTCAAATCCGATTGAGTTCATGCCTTATTGTGCAGAATGTTGTGTGTTGTGATCATTTTAGCTTTTCTTATTTCGATTTCTGATTTTTGTTGGATCAGTGGAGTATTCTCCATTCATGGGAATTGAGAAAGGAGCGGTACTTCAAGAAGCTAGAGTCTTTAATGACCCTCAGGTTGATCCTCGACGATGCTCACAGGTCATCACCAAGCTTCTTTATTTGCTTAACCAAGGGGAGTCATTCACCAAGGTCAGTTCATTTTTGTTATGTGGGTTCGGTTTCATGTTTATGGAGAATTGTATTGTGTTCTTATCCTCTCGCCATGGTCCTTTGTTTCATATGCAGGTCGAAGCAACGGAAGTTTTCTTTTCAGTTACAAAGCTTTTTCAATCTAAAGACACAGGTTTGAGGAGAATGGTCTACTTGATCATTAAGGAGTTATCTCCATCATCTGATGAGGTCTGCAAATCTTACTCAATTTCAAAACGAAAATCATGGCACTTATTTATTGTAGGTATATTTTCTGATAAGTTGTTTGGTTTTTCGCCCATAGGTTATCATTGTAACAAGCTCCCTGATGAAGGATATGAACAGTAAAATTGATATGTATCGAGCAAATGCTATTCGTGTCCTCTGCCGGATAATAGACGGAACCCTTCTCACTCAAATTGAGCGATACTTGAAACAAGCCATTGTGGATAAGAATCCCGTTGTTTCTAGTGCAGCTTTAGTCAGTGGGCTTCACTTGCTAAAGGTACCTTTTACACACCAAAACTATTAGGTTGCTTCTTAATTGTAATGTTATGCTTATATTCTTATATTGTTGTTTTCAGACAAACCCAGAAATTGTTAAAAGATGGAGCAATGAGGTTCAAGAAGGTATTCAATCAAGATCAGCCCTTGTTCAGTTCCATGCCCTAGCTTTGCTCCATCAGGTTAGTTTGTTGCATTATTATTACCGAAGTCAATTGGTCTATGTTTCTACTCTTTGTTTAATTAAACAGCCACTGAGAAGAAATATCTCGGAAAACGAGAGGTGTTACTATGTGTATTGGACTAGATTCTTAAATAATAATTTCTCTGTGACGGCACGCTCTTTAGTCTTTACTATGGTCGTTTCCAGCAATTTTATTTTCTTGTGAAATCTGTGTCTGGAGTCTCTCTCTGATACTGCTGATTCTAGCATATGTAAGTTATTAGGTTGGAAGGACAACCTATTTATGTGTCTAAGATGTACGAGATAGCAAATGATATGTATCGCTGCTGTTACATTGATTTAAAAAGACTTTCAAAATGATACACTCTCCTTATTTATAGTTGTAGTGAGAATTGATCTAATAGTTGTTGACAATCTTTCATCATATTCAGATACGCCAAAATGATCGCTTGGCTGTTAGCAAGTTGGTTGGTAGCTTGACCAGGGGATCTGTCCGCTCTCCCTTGGCTCAGTGTCTTTTGATACGTTACACCAGCCAGGTTATTCCTCTCTTCTGTTTGATCATTTGATATGTGGCTGATAGTATATGTGTTATTTAGCTCTGGTTTCTATATTATTCAGGTTATCCGTGACATGGCCAACCACGGTCAGTCTGGAGAACGTCCGTTCTATGAATTTTTGGAGAGTTGCCTGCGCCATAAGGCAGAAATGGTGATCCTTGAGGCTGCCAGGGCGATCACTGAGCTTGATGGTGTGACAAGCCGAGAACTGACTCCAGCAATCACTGTTCTTCAGCTCTTTTTGAGTTCCCCCAGACCAGTGTTGAGATTTGCTGCTGTCCGGACTCTGAACAAGGTTTACAATACTTTCTTAGATCAAAATCTTCATAAAAAAATAATTCTTTCAACTCTTCTCTTTGTACATTGAGAAACAACGAAATGATGTTATATTTTTCTGGGTAGATTCATCATTACCTTTATCATGAGGATAAAGAGATGTTTCACTGTACACTAAACGCAAGTTTGAACCACAGGTTGCAATGACTCATCCTATGGCTGTCACCAACTGCAACATTGATATGGAGAGCTTAATCTCTGATCAGAATAGAAGCATTGCTACACTCGCAATAACCACACTCTTGAAAACAGGGAACGAATCAAGTGTAGAACGCTTGATGAAGCAGATAACTAATTTTATGTCAGATATTGCTGATGAGTTCAAAATTGTGGTCGTGGAAGCAATAAGATCGTTGTGTGTGAAATTTCCACTGAAATACAGATCCTTGTAAGTGAAGTTTTAGGGTGTGTTATTTGTCGTTTTGGTCTCGAGCATTTCTATTCATTTCAATTGATTGAATGCTATGGTGTCTTTATAGCATTTGGCTTATGATTAATCTATCACCTTTTCATTTGTAGGATGACCTTCTTAAGCAACATTCTTAGGGAAGAAGGTGGATTTGAATATAAAAGAGCAATAGTAGATTCTATTGTGACCATTATCAGAGATATTCCTGATGCAAAGGAAAGTGGATTGCTTCATCTTTGTGAATTCATTGAAGATTGTGAATTCACATATCTTTCAACACAGGTAATTGTTCCATCATCCATCTGGGGTTACTATTATAAACTTGTGGTATTGAAATGTGTTTTGTTGCACAGATTCTTCATTTTCTGGGAATTGAGGGGCCTAACACCTCAGATCCAAGCAAGTATATACGATATATATATAATCGTGTGCATCTAGAAAATGCCACTGTCCGGGCTGCTGCTGTTTCCACACTTGCAAAGTTTGGGTTTATGGTTGAATCCTTGAAGGTATAGTTATCAAATTAACCATTATTATTTTTTTCTTTTATATTCTTTGACTGATGATAAAGAGCATAATCAATGGATACTCGACAGCCCCGGATTACTGTTCTGTTGAAGCGTTGCATCTATGACAGTGATGATGAGGTGCGTTTCTAGTCTTAGTGTATAAAAGCATTGCTGTTTCTGTATGTCTACCCTTGAGTTGAGTCGTTGCATCATTAAACATGCATGCTTGTATTTGCCTCTGTGAATATTTCTGATGCATGCAATGCAAGTTGTTCGATGATTCCTTCCTTGATCATGAGTTACAACCTATTTTTATCTTAAAGGTCCGTGATAGGGCAACACTATATTTGAGTGTTCTTGGTGGTGATGGTACTGTTGACACTGATAAAGAGAGCAAGGATTTCCTATTTGGTTCCCTGGAGGTTCCTCTGGTCAACATGGAAACTAGTCTGAAGAATTATGTGAGTTATCTTTCTCGGTTTTCTTCTTTTCAATACTTCTTAGGACATCAGTTATCTTATATCTTTGATCCTGCAGGAGCCCTCTGAAGAAGCTTTTGATATCAACTCCGTGCCTAAGGAAGTTAAATCCCAGCCCCTTGCAGAGAAGAAAGCCCAGGGTAAAAAGCCCACTGGTCTTGGTGCGCCGCCAGCTGCACCTGCTTCTGGTTTTGATGGCTATGAAAAACTTCTCTCATCTATTCCAGAGTTTACCGCCTTTGGAAAACTTTTCAAGGTTAGGGCTGATTTGGCTTCTGTGTCATTCTAATGTTAATGGCTTACCTTGTTTGCTTAAACTTGGTACTTCCTTTTTCAGTCCTCTTTACCTGTGGAGCTAACTGAAGCAGAAACAGAATACGCCGTTGATGTTGTTAAGCATATCTTTGACAGTCATGTGGTGTTTCAGTACAACTGCACTAACACCATACCAGAGCAGTTGTTGGAGAGGGTACTGAACATTGGTGTAGAATATTAGTGTAAAGCATATCTTATTCTTCTTTCCTCATTTCATTAATTTTAGCATGGGTTTGTAGGTCAATGTGATTGTAGATGCTTCAGAAGCAGAGGAATTCAGTGAAGTAACTTCAAAGGCCCTAAATTCACTTCCTTATGATTCACCCGGTCAAGCCTTTGTGGTTTTTGAGAAGCCAGCTGGGGTCCCTGCTATTGGAAAGTTCTCCAACACATTGACTTTCGTTGTTAAGGAGGTACATGTTGAATAGGCTATCCACTTCCATCTTTTTATTTACATACGCGCTAAAGGTTGAAAATGATCCCATAATAATTTGTGGAGAACTCTGATAAACAACGACTCATTTGGAGAGGAGTACCATGACTCAAATAAATCACAGAAAACAAAGAAAACTTTTTGACTACATTGTTTGTGCTTTTATAAATATGTTAAAACAGGTCGACCCAAGCACAGGTGAAGCAGAAGATGATGGAGTAGAAGATGAATACCAGCTAGAGGATCTTGAGGTTGTAGCTGGAGATTACATGGTGAAAGTGGGTGTCTCCAATTTCAGGAATGCATGGGAAAGCTTGGATGAAGAAGATGAGCGCGTCGACGAATATGGCCTTGGCCAAAGAGACAGTTTGGGAGAAGCTGTAAAAGCTGTCATCGATCTTCTTGGCATGCAGACTTGTGAGGTTAGTCTCTTCCACTTTTTTCTCATACTCGATAGAGAAACTACTAAACTGACCCACTGAGAGACTTGAGGGCTAAGATTATTGTTGATAAAGTCATTTTGTTGTGTTCCCGAAATTGAAACTGACACTGGAGATACAAATGACAGGGGACAGAGACAATTCCGCTCAATGCAAGGTCACACACGTGTCTATTGTCAGGTGTGTACATAGGGAACGTGAAAGTGTTAGTGAGGGCACAGTTTGGAATGGACAGCTCAAAGGACATTGCAATGAAGCTGACAGTTAGAGCTGAGGACGTTTCTGTAGCTGAGGCCATTCACGAGATTGTTGCCAGCGGTTAAACCTCTCGCGTTTCTTCAATATCAAAAGAGTGTTACTATTCCTCCTGCTAAGATACCCACTTACCCAACCTCAAAATACATCAACTATTATAAATAGTATAGTATTCTTCTTTGTTTTTTCCTTGCATTATTACTGTCAAATACACTATGGAAGTTTTCGTTTTATTATTTGACGGTGCTTTTTGATTTCTCATTTCTGAATTTTATCATTACCCGTTTTCTCGCCAAGTGAATACATAAAGAAGTTGGGAATCTACATTGCTCGGATTTGAAATCAAACCAGTACCGTAAGCAAATCTAAGTTGAGAAACGGACCAATCCAACTAACCAGGTAGAGTTAAATGGTCTGCGTTCAATTTCAAGAGATAATAGTAAAGACTGGTGAGCACAATTGATTACAGACAGAATTCACATTGAGTAGCGTGTTTAGGAGTTTAGTAAAAAGGAGACTGAAGAATAAATAAATCAAAGCACACTCTAACAACAAGGGAAGTTTGATCCTTCTAACCACTCCACTATTTCAAACCAAACACCTTCTGCTCTTCCACATATCGCGACTTTACTTCCCAAATACAGAATATATTAACCAACCACCACCACAACTGGAGACATGACTCCTACGTTTGTTAATCTTCTTCAAATTACTCTCCTGTGCCCTCCAAACGCCCATATCTGTGTAAATTCAACCAAAATTCGTAAATCCTCGAATTTCTTACAAACATAACATATGATATGATAAGTAGAGACACTAACCTTTAGATTTGAATCCCAACTTCCTGTACACAAGGCACTTCCATCTGCTGACAACCCCAAACAGCTTATCCGATTCTTGTGTGAATCCTGCTGTAATCCCAAATCCAATACAACCTGCAAGAAAACGCCCCACGCTTCAATCATAAACCTTACAATGAGCAAAAACAACTCTCACCGCTCATTACTCAACATACTAATTGCTTACCTCTCCCAAGAGAGTATCCCAAACGTAACAAGTGTTGTTGCTGGCATAGCCAGCGAAAAGAAGTCTCCCTGAGACAGAGAATGCAATGGAGGTGACAGGTACGTTCTCACCATCACCATGTGGCTGATAGACCTGGAGTTGGTGACCAGTCCTTATGTCATACAACCTGCATGTTCCATCGTCTGATCCAGTCCCAAATCTATACCCATCCGGAAAGAACTTGACCGTATTAACATCTCCCTCGTGTCCATGAAAGGTACGTACTGCTCGGCTTGCAGCACGAGTGTCCCACAACCGTGCTGTGGAATCGCATGAACCAGATATGAACCAATTTGGGTTTGATCCACTGATTGAGACACTGCAAGAATGGGGCAAAATCACCGTGTAAGAGGGCATGAGTTTATATATCATCTATGTTAGCTTTTATACACAAGTCAAAGTAACGTTTCTATTCTATAAGACCAAACCTATAGGTTGATTCCAACACTCGATCCAAATGGTATGGTTCTGGAAGATTAAGTAGTTTCAAAGATATGCTACAGTATTAAACAAACCGATGCCAAGAAGCCAAGGAGATGAAAGCAACATCCATACCTTAGTACATCAGCAGTATGTCCAGACTGAAATTCACCACCAAAAACAGAAGTTTTGAGGCCAGTAGTCACATCCCATAAGATACATGTTTGATCACCTGAACTGGTGATAAGGTGGGCATCCTCATTTGGGACATACTGACAGCACGAAACATATCCCCTGTGACCAGTGAGCATTCTTGAAACCGGTACAGTTCCGTCCTTGTCCGCGGTTGAGCTAAGGCTGAAGATAGAACATACACTGTCTAATCCACCACACGCGACCGACTGACCATTTGGAGAGAAAGCACATGTCATAACCCATGCACAAGGGAGTTTAATAGCATGAGTTTTCTGACTCGTTAGAGCATTCCACACAATTAATCGTCCATCTTGAGATGCACTGACAATCCGGTTCCTCTCCGGTGTCCAATCCAATGAATAAACCTGCAAAGCCCACATGTTAACAACAAGCTAGCTCTCGTTTGAATTTACAAGTAACAATCACAATCAGCTCTCCGGCATCTCCTTTCCTACAATTCCGCAGGATCTTAACCAAATCCATCTGCTCTCCTCAAACATGATAAGTATTATGTTCCCCTAAAATGGTTACACTCACTTAACCCTTCATGACAAGCTACAAAACTCCATAAAGAAACATACTTTTTAAGGAAAAAAGACCACATTTTGCAGTCCCAATTCGTCAATCATACGGAAAAGCTAGTGAAATTCTGTAAAATAAATCTAACTGTGATCCAAATATTTCACTTTTGTAAGATAGAGAAAAAAGATGGAAACTTTGAGTCACCTTTCCGGTGTGTCCCTGAAGAGTACGACAACAAACCAGATCCGTTGCTCCGAAGCTCACCCGAGTACGTCCTTGCGCCGCAGAATACCTCGCCACTGCCAAAATTCAATCTCAATTAAAGAAGAAGAAGAAGATGAGAGAAGAAGAGAGACAAAAAAAAATCCCCAAACCATCGGTATCGAGGAGCTGAAGGCGTCTCTGTCTAAGCTGGTCACGGAGGTTATTAACGGTCTCCGTAGCGACGGCGTGACGTTCTTTGAGCTCGGAGACAGACATTCCGGGATCAGACTTAGGCTTCTCCGTCGCCGATCAAATTAAAGGGGGAAACTTTGCGGGTCTAGAAGAGAAGAAGGTTCATGATTGAGAGAGGGAGATCGAACCCTAGAAAGAGAGGATTTGGGGGAATTACGTGGGAAAAGAGGAGCTTGAAGAAGAAGAATCAGTCAGACACAAACAAACACGGCTCTCTTGTTGAATGTTGATGATGGCTCTCTGACCTGAGACTAGATAGAGAACATAGAGCGAGAAGAGAGAGAGTCAATAGACATTGACTGTTCCCCATTAATGTGGACCCCACTCACTATGATTAAACGACGTCGTCGTTTTCGAGCTATGAGATTATTTTTCGATTCGATAGAACGAATTTGTAGGATGTGTTTTATACATTGTTTTATAGTTGTGATTGATGTATCGTTATGCTGCAGATTAAAATAAATTAATGTAGGATATTCTTTTGAGAAACTTGATTTATTTATATACAAAAAAGATAAACATGTTGCTTGTTTTTCTACGTTTATTTCGTCTTATAGACAGAGCGGCCATGAGTACAAGCCAGCAAAGCTGGTGCTTGCGGCCCCCATAAATTTATATATTAAATCGGCCCCTTTTTTGGCGAAAGTCCCTTAGTTCAGCTGGAAACATATTAGCAATTCCTCTATTAGGTCACTAGTTCGATCCTCAGCAGAAGAGAAAATTTTTTTTTTTTTTTCAAAGGTAATATCAGCCAAAAAAAATTTTTTTGCTTGTAGCCACCTAAACTTCAGGGACGGCTCTGCTTATAGATTATGTTATTCGCTAGTTTCATATAATCATTCTATGAAAATTGGTTAAACATATATTAGTAGTATCCAACAAAATATTATCTCAAGAGCAAACAAATTAAAAGACAATTAGATTAAATCCTTGAAATCATAAAAAGAAACACAAATCATTAAACAAAAAAAAGTAGACGAAGTGATCATCATCTACATTATTAGAAGTTGAAAAAAAAACACACACCAACGAAAGAAAGAAAAAGAAAGCTAGTTAGGTTTTTGATTCATCCGATCATTCAAAAGCCCATTGATTCTCCCTACGAACCTCTTCTTCTTCCTCGGGTGTAAAATCATTCTTAATGTTGAAAAGTGTACGAATCTCTTCTGGATTCTTGCCTTTGATCATATCCGCAATAGTTTGACATGTGAGATCAAGCAAGTTTTTGATGTTTAGGTAATTCGCAGCAAGAATGAGATCAAAGATCGTGGATTGATCGATTTCCAAGAACTCCGTGTCCCACTTATTGAGTTCATCTTCGGAGATAGGGTTAGCCTCATCGACGTGGTGCTTCTTGCAGTACTCGATCACTTTCGCAAGAGTCTTGCTTGTCACGTTTGCAAGAGGGATTCCATTAGCGGCGCAATCGTCTTCAACCATATGTGCTATGGTCTGCGATTGGACTGCTACCGCTTCTTCGACCTCAAACGACTGACCATCGGAGCTCATCAACACGATCATCTTCGACGACATTGTTAAACACGAATTTGATGAAGGATTTAAGAGTTTAGAGAGCGATTGAATTTGTGTGAAGGTAATGAAGTTATGAACCCTATGCGGCTTTGTATTTATAAGCCCTAGATAGTCGGTGAGATCAACAATTCCTTTTTTAAGAAGGAAATAGATATTTTCCTTAACGAAGAAAATAAGTAAATAGATATTTGTCGACTCCTTTTCATAAAAATTGAGTATAACCAAAATAAACCGGGTCAAATTTACATTATTGAAGGTTCGGCTCAAATCCTTTTTTCTCGAGACCAAAAATTTTTAGGGTCGGTGGGATCAACAATTCCTTTTCAGAAAAGGTAATTCAGTAGAGTAAACCAGCTAAACCGTGATAAATTTACAATAGGCCCAATTTTGAAGGTTCGGCTCAAATCTTTTTTCTATTTTATTAACCAAGATTATACATTACTAAAATGTACAATTTAAGAGGGATATACGGTTTACAAAAAAAAATAAAAAAATGAGGGATATACATTGGAATTTAGGAAACTATCCAAAGCTAACCAAAATATTCAGATTCATATATAAGAAACCAAAAGAAGTCTAGTAGATATAGCCGTTGCAGACTATATATTTATTAGAGATAGAATGTGTGTAACCATTATAAAACTAATAACAAACTTGATTACACTAATACAGAGGAAGAAGAGGAAGAAGTCGGCGTAATTAATTAATTACTTACCTCCAAGAGCTAATCGAGCCATTTACATATATACATGGAAGATTAGGGACAAAAAGATGAGTAGAAAAGATAGAGAAGAAGAGACTTTTGGATCAATTGCTCCATTCTTCTTCTCTACTTTGTCTGAGCTCACATACTTGTTCATTACTGCTTTACTTCCTGCTGCTCCTCCTCCTCCTCCCGGATATACGCAACTGTTGTAACCTATCAAATTCAGATTCAAATTTAAATTAGTATTATGGATTTTTGCTATTGTTCAATGGTTGATATTAGCTAGAAAACTAAGTATACTCAATGTGATTTTACAACTAGTCCTAAAGCATGTAGAAAACTGATTCTTTCGTCATTTAAAGCGTTTACACGGCCTACAATAAAACAATATAGAAGAGAATTGATCATTGTTTTCAACAAACAAAAGCAATCATCAATTTGTTACACCTATACACTTAAGTTGAAACTATATATTATTGGAAGGGTGTGAAAGTTACGGGGAGAGAAAACTTACTAGGGTTTTGGGAAGTGACTGTTGCGGTTTTAGAGAAATCGCAGTCTGTAGACTGCTTAGGAGATTTCTGAAAATACATATTCATGGCATAAGCTGCGTGAGAGGCCACATTGTTTGGCTCGAAACAAGCCCCTCCTGGCTGTATCGCACCACAATCTATTCCTTGTCCGCACGCCCAATCCAAGCTTGCCTGTAACTCCTCATTTGTCGCACCCTTCTTCGGTACACACCACCCCGACGATGTCACTTTTCCTGATGGTGTCTAATTTTATGATCAAAACATATAACCTCACAAATTAAAACCTTGTTATTAATTCGCATTTGCGTTTACATGTTATAATAGATTACTTTTTGCAAATAAACCACAACTTCTAGTATCTAACCTGACTACTACTGCTACTCTTGGCAAGGCCTACATCGTAGACCATGGAAAGATCAGTTTTGAAAAGCCCGAAAGCCCGTTCTGAAGAAGGTCCAGGCTTTAGATTCTCATCATATAGTGCGAAAAGGTAAGTGTCAACAGGTTTTCCAGGCATGAGGGGTGTGCCAACCATAGACCTTAGATGAGCTATTAGGTTTCCGTTGTAAGCTTTGGCGTTATCCACGCTTGCTCCAACCTCGTTAGCGTCCCCTCTTGACGCCCAACCTGTTTCCGCCACCACGATCTCCACCTTTTCGAATCCCATCGATTTCAAAGCCGAGTGAACTGCATCAACCTAAGAAATAATGAAAGGAGTTTACACAGTAACTTGTGTTGGAAGCAACGACAATGAACAAAGACTTCTTTTACTAGTACTTTGTTACGAAGACATAAATAGGACCTGAAACGTCACCATTTTTTAATTTTGTTTGTTTTATTGATTTTAGTCGACGCTGCTTACGTGGATTTAATGATGACTAGTGCAAACAAACAAAACAAATGTTTCAAGAAACATCTAAAATAAGAAAACAACTAGTGCGAATCCAGTCTGTCAGACAATGGGCAAACGAGTGACATGTCATCTCACGCATACTTATTCCCTGAGAAGATAATTATTAACATCATCATCAAATGAATTGAAAAATAAGTATTACAAGTACCAAATACTATTAAGCAGAATTCTTACTTTATAGATTGTGTATGTGAAAGAAAGTGTAATTCAGACACATACGTGACCAACTGTCTTTTGTACTATATAATAAGAATATAGATTCCTTCTAAATGAAAAAGTAGAGACAGAACAAGTTCCTTGCTACAATCTAGTGCAAAGAAATTTTGAAATAACATATAAAAACCTAAAGTTCAAACTATAGATTCGTCCACGTGAATACAGCCCATTATTATTATTCTCATATTTTGTGTCACAACAATAAATTACTAGAAACTAACCGACCTAGATAAACTATGCTTTTAAACGTCTAATTTGAAATCATTTAGATACAAATCAGTCCACCAAATTCATAACAAGAGATTAGCTACTTTGTTAAAGTTTAATTAGTTACTACCAAACACAAATGAATTGATTAGTTTTTTGATCCAACCCGAAAAAAAGCGTGGAGCCAACTGTAATTAATGTACCTGAGCATCGAACATGTTCGTGTACTTGATTCCGGTTTTGGAGTCGACCCGTCCGGCGTTAGGCTGAAAGAGACAAAACGCCAGCGTTTCTGGTCTCGGGTCACTTTGGTACGCAAAGAACGGGTACGGGTTAATAGCAAAAGGTGAACCAGTGTCGCTTAAAAATTGCAAAATTCCTTTTAAACCGGTTTGATAACCGGCCGCAAATGAACCGGTCGATGGCGGGTCTGAACTACCGAGCACCGTCATCGAGTGCACCGTCGAGACCTTGATTTTCCCGCCGAGAGACACCGCCTCAAGGGCTTTTTGGACATTTTGCATCGCTGGAAGTAGCTGATTCACCAGATTTGGATCGTTCGACATCAAAATCTGCAATGATCGGAGAAGAATTGAGGAATTTTCTCGAGAAAGGTTTAAACTTTAACAATTGAATTTTGACGGACCTCGTTGCCGACGGTGATGAGGATGATTTTGGAAGCGGGATAAAAAGGAAGGACATTGGAGTTGATCCATTGAGTGGCGGCGTTAGGATCGGTGGCGAGAGAAGGAACGTCGCCGTTAGCAGCGCCGATGACGATACCAACCCCTGTTCCGGCCAAAGCTTTGATGATGGCGGGATCGGCGCCGTAGAGTCGAACTTTCTGAATTGAAGTGGATTGGAGGAGCTTGGCGGTTTCTGAAGGAGGAGGGAGATTGTCGGCGACTTGGCCGTAGTTAACTCCGATGAAAGGCTCTGCATCTGTCGGTAACAAAAAAAAACAGAGGAAGAGAGAAAAAAGGTTAGATGATGAAGAAAGAAGAAACGACGTCGTGGTGAAGAACTAGAAGATACTTACGTGAGGAGGGGAAGTGAGAGAGGAAGATGAGGAGGAGAGAGATGGAGATGGAGAGAGCCATTGATGGTGAGAGAGAGAGATTTGAGAATTGTGTTGTTGTTACTTAACGAAGAGGTTTTTACTGTAACGGTTATATACTAACTCCAAAGACACGTTTGTGCTCGATTTTCCACACTACACGTGTTGACTTCTGTTGTTAGTCTTGAGCGAAAGTCTTCGTTTCGGTCTTTGTTTTGTAACATTATACTTTTGATTTTTTCGTCATCTCTATTATTGTATTATGAAAAGGGCTAATTCCGGAGAGTAAACTTTTGCAGAGAAAACTTAAGGCAGTAAAATTGGAGAAACAAAAACCAAGTTTTAAGGTTTGAACTCAATGTATAAAAATTTACCACTCGACACAAGTGTTTTGTCCAAACTGTTACTTTTACATTGTTACTGGTTGCAAAAATGATCAAATTAGTTAGGACTTAGGACTCAGAAGTACAAAAAAGGTTGGAACATTTATTGATATCTCGTAGGTGAAGAGAATGGGATGCTAAATGTATGAGCTTACGCTATGAGGTTCATGTAAATGTAGAAAAATAACTAAATCACATATAAATAAATTGGGATTCATTTTTCATGAAAGTGGGTGACATTATTACCCTTTTCCATGCTATTTCTCAATAGTACAAGTTAACACATTCTTCAAAGTTTCATCCACAACCACCAATAATTTTAGCTTTGGTTATTCCACAATGTACAACTCACAATTATTATGTTGACTTGACTAAAATTTCTATTCTCATTTTTCAAATCATTTCTACTTTCCTCAAGATTATTAAACCACGGTCACATCATATACAAAACAAAACAACAACAAAAAGGTTAAATAAAAATTGCATATTCCAAAAATAGGATTGCAACTTTTTCTATCCATGATAATATGATTCGTGCACATTGTCATCAGCAACGACTCCGGACAAGCCCACAAGTAAAAAAAAAAAAAAAAAAAAGAAACGAGAAACCCAAATCCAAATCCAAAACCCCAAGGACGAACAAGACACAAGCTGATCAGATCACATAAATAAATAAAAAGCCACAACCTCCAAACCCAAAATTGGGGGATAGAGACAGAGAAAAAAACCAACAAACAAACAAACAGATTCTCTCCTCTATTATAATCTGAAGAAACCAAGTATATGAGTATAAAAAAGGCCTGATATTCAAGCACAATCCAGAGTGAAAATAGTTTCTCCTTTGCTTAGGCACCTGAATGCGAGACCGGTGTTGTCTCAAACTTCCCTTCAGTAAACACATGATTGTACTGTTGAGGCAGCGCATGTTCCACCTACAATGTTGTAACAAAACAATATGAGAATGATTCCTTCAATGAATAGTGTCACACACATGAGTTTTTTTGGTTACAATGCGCTTTTAACCAAAGATTACTAGATTTTGGTATCAACCTACAGTAACCAGATTCCAGAGGTATTCCGTTGCTTGGTGAATAAATTTGAAGAATATAAGAAAACGAAAACGTTTTCATGGTTATAAATAGAGGAAAGCCATACCCAATCTCCATCAGGGGTAGCACCGGGCACCATTACATTGATCTCACTTGATTTGGCTGTTGTTATAGCTGTATCTAATGAGTCTTTGTTTAGATATAACTGACAGCCAGTTGTGTTGTCCACAGAAACTGTGGGAGCTGAACCCTAGATCGGACAAAGCAAGAGCAATCAGTGTCTCGAAAAAAAGTTGCATATGGTTAGAGCTACATCATAAGTTTGACAAGCAAAATAGATGGTCCATAAGAAGATACATCTGCAAAAGCTTATAGATTATATAGAACACAAACCTGACATTGCACTTCTACGTTGGTGCAGTTCACAATCTCAAATGCAGCAACAACATCCTATACAGACAAGTTATATTTTACTTTATTAGAAATCACGTAAATGTATACTGTATGAATGTAAAAGAAACAGTATTATTCCACTCACCGTGAAAACAACACCCATTTTGGTGCATTTGTCAATGGTGATGTTATTCACTTTTCCTGCAGATTAGGCAACAACAGTAAGTGCCTCAAAAAATTTTTGAGTAGATATCCAACTTTCACAGTGAGAATGGAATGGCGCAAAGTTACCTTGTATCTGCAAGACAGAATCTTTGCAACCAAATATGTACACAGACTGTTTGGAATCACACTCGCTGATAACCAAGTCCTTCTTCCCAATTTGGTTCTCAACAGCCCACCTAATAGTTCAGACGAATCCAACAATCAGTTTTATAGCATTTTGATCATAGTTTTGTACCATATAGTTATTCTTAGTAAAACCCACTTGCGACCCATTTGAAGTTCCATTTTCGGTGGTCCAGTTTTTGAAAAGGCCGGTTTACTGGTACGAGTTTCCTTCTCAACGGCACTAACAGCTCCAGATCTATCAGCACGATTCTTTGTCTTCATATCATCTGTCACTTTTCTAAGTCCTGAAAAACAAAGAACGAGAAAAGCTATTCATGAATCACATTCCAAATAGACACTGCGCTAGAAATATGACGACATACAAATTCAAACCTACCTGAGGTCACAGCACCCGAGCTGAGTTGCTGGAAAACAGCAGACATCCCTTGTTTTTGGTTTGACGATGATGATGGCTTTGAAGATTCCGAACTGAAGACGGGCGCTGGTGGAGGAGCAGGAGCACCAGGTGGAGCCTTTGCAGGAGCACTAGCAGGTTTCCCTGATGCATTCCATACAGGTCCCAAGGGGTAATGACTTTTAACATATTCCCTTAAACCAGGCAAGTAAAGTTCTTTTAAGGCTTTAGCCCATTCCACATGATCTGCGTCTTTGTTACGATACTCCACCAGAACCTGTAGAAGAACATGGAGATCACATAATGAACAATGTGCAACGAGCATCAAACAGCATTATAAGCTTCTGCAACCTGAACAAGCAACTATAAAGTCATCGTTCTCTATTGTTTTCCATAAGCTCCTAACATCACAACATATGAAAGCATAGAGAGGTTGAAGATTAGCACCTTATTGTTGTAAAACTCAGCCATTTGCCAACTTTCTTCCACATGAGCTATTGGCATACTCATACCTTGCAGAAAAAAAACAAAGAAAGAAAATTTACATCATAAAATGCATCAAGTCAGAATCTTTTCCAACATGATGATGGCTTTGCTTACCACAATCTTTTCCAGTGAAAGCAATCCAAGCCAATGCAGATAAACAATCGGATGCAGCCTTCAAGTGATTGAAAAAATCCGACCTTTTTCCTTCAGTCATTGCATTAGCTTTCATTGTAACATCATTCAACGGCTTAAGAAATCCAGCCAATCCAGCGAGGTCAGGCTTCTGTTCAAATCCGACCAAAATCAAAATCAAAAACCAATCCACAAGGACGCACCAAAACGAATTGATCGATAAGACCGAAATTCAAAAACTTTACCTGAGTTTGCTTGATGCGAACAAGCAGCTCCTTCTGCGAAGCAAAAGCTTCGGCGACAATCTTCGTCACATCTAGAACAGGTCCACCGATTTTCTCAGCCGCGGTCAGAGCCCTACCAACACATTGAGAAATCAGATCTTCGTAGGCCAGAATCGATGGATCGGACGAGGCGACATCGGTTCCGGCGCCGGTGGAGAAATCTCCTCCGCGGGAAAGAGAAACAACTCCTCCACCTCCTCCGTTGCTTGAGATCCCTTCAAGCCTCGTAACCGCAGCTTCAAGGCGCTTAATCAAATCCTCTTCCATTTTTTCGATCAACAAAAGGTCGAATTTAGATCTGGAATCGATTTAAGAATGGATTTTGTTTTCCCTTTTTGCGTGGGACTATGTGGGTTTCATGATGATGGCGAAGTCAGGAGAATATGTGATGACACGTGGCCGTTGTTAGATAATTTTACCAATCGCAGGTTAGTGGAGTGGTCGTGGATTGTCGGATCCGAATTCCGACACATGTGTTTGTGCTCGACCCGAACCGGATCCAAAATAACTTACGGTTTGAGACCGGGTTCAGTTTAAACCCGAACTAAACAGTATACTATACGGGCTATACCAAACAAATTTTAGAGCAGAGCCGATCCAGTTCTTCTATAAAAACCAAATTACCAAATTCCGGTTTGGCCGGGTTGGTGTAATGCTAAAAACCAAATTACCAAATTCCGGTTTGGCCGGGTTGGTGTAATGCTTATACACAAATTGAATGAACCAATTTATGATGCTATACGTGAAATTCACATGGCCAAGCAGAACAAAAGAGAAGAAATGTAAGAAATGGAACTTTCTTTGAGTTCACTGTTTTATTATACAATATATATGATATTTACAAATTACAAGCCTTAAATCTGAATTCCATCCTCATAATATCTAATCTCACTTTTCCAATTTTATCTTTTGCATATCAATTCCTCAATATAAGAACAAACATGAAAACAACATCTATTAATATATGGCTGTGTAACGAATAGCATCAACTCTCAAGTGTGGTCTTCCTCAAGACATTATTGTTTGCCCTAGAAGCTTTCTCACTTCAATCTTTCCTGGTTTGATCTGTGTTCCTGTGAGAAACACATATATGACTTAAAAATCAGTTAATTGCATAAAGGATCAAAGCTCTTTTAGGCTTTTTTTATACTTACAGGACGGAATGGAAAATCTTCAGCCTCAAGCATGTGAATGATTTGTCCCATCTTTGGTCGTTTACTAGCGTCAAGGTCTATGCAACGCAAACAAACAAGCAAAGCTCTTTTCAAAGCTCTTGGAGGAGGTTGAGTCTTGATTTTAGGGTCTATAACTTCTTCTCCACGTCTACTTGCAACCATTCCTTTGAACCAATCCACTAAGTTCATCTGAAAATGTTTCAACAAAAATATAATTGCATTTGTTCTTGGGAGGAAAGAAATGTTAATTAAAAGGTTCAGTATAATGTATGAGATTACCTCGCCAGGCGGTCTTGAATAATCGACCGGGCTCCTTCCTGTAATGATCTCCATGAGCAGAACACCGAAACTGTAGACATCACTACACTCATTGAGCATACCCGTACTTGCATATTCCGGTGAAACATATCTGCACAATTTTCAAGTAAAGACTGTAAGAAAATCAAAGTAAAGTAAACAATCTGCGTCTGATGATTGAAAGAAGAGAGGATACCCAAAAGTTCCCATCACACGAGTTGTCACATAGCTTGTCTCAGATCCTAATAACTTGGCCAAACCGAAATCAGACACTTTTGCGTTCCATTTCTTATCGAGTAAGATGTTACTAGACTTCACATCACGGTGCACAACCTTAGGTTCAAGCCCTTCGTGTAAATAGGCTAATCTGTTTATCAAATGGCAGAGTTTCAAAAGGCCAGTCTTAGCTAGAATGCGAATTGAAAAGAAGAAGAAGAAAACAAAAGAAGTTGCACCCTTTTGCTGTTCCAATGGCAATCTTCATGCGGATATCCCACGTGAGAGGACTCACCGGACCTACATCACCGTGCAACCACTGCTCCAAGTTTCCATTATCAATATATTCATACACAAGCATCCTAATCAAGGAACAAAGAAAGAACTAATTGTTAGATTAATTCCAGATTAGAGTTCACTAATTCATTTGAGTTTGTTTGCTTTAGCACCTTTGAGCACTGTCAGCACAATATCCCATCAGACCAACCAAGTTCTTATGTCTTACTTTCCCAATTGCTTCTACTTCAACTTTGAACTCTTTCTCTGCCTGACCCCTGTAGAAAATTATTATATTTTACCATCATTTAGCAGATTCATTTAATCATTTATTATAACAAAATCCAAAAAAAACTGTTTATAAAACAATACTACTATAAGAGTAAACAAGAAGATAAAAAGTTTCATCCATGCCTCAGGACCAAAAGATTATTATTATATTTTTAAAATTTGGCATCAAACTTCCAGTGGTTGTGCTGCAACCAACAACCCTGAATCTGCTCAACCTAACAATCAATATAATAGATTTCTGTAATCTTGCTACCTAAATAGAAAGATTTATTAATTTTCTTAACCATAAAATCAATCCATGGAACTCTGGCTAAACAAATCCAGATTCAACAAAGAAGTGACCAATCCCAGAAAGCAAACAGAGAAGATTCTTTGCAAGCTATTTGGTTCAATGGTATCTCATTTTCCAGCAAGTTTTATACTAGTGAAGACCATCTCATCATCTAAAAGGTGACAAACTAAAACAAAAGAGATCATAGAGGTCAAAAGAAAAGGAAAAGATTAAAGAAAGCATTAACAGAGAATAAAGAACAAAGCACAAGGAATTAATATTTCCTTTTGTTTTACTCTTTTAGCTTCACTACACCTACCTAAAAAACAGTAATTATATAGTTCAATGGTCGGAAAAACATTTACTTTATACTCAAAAATGTGTATAAGTTACTAATTCAGGATATAAAATGGTTACAGTTGGACCAATAATCAATACAGAACTCAAGAATTTCATAGTTATATTAAAGTCAAAAACTCAAATAAATTCATGCAGAGAAAGTGTTATCTAATTAAACACTTGTCGGAGAAATCTCTATAAAAAAATCAATGTTTCGCCATTTTCTTGGGTTTGAAAGTAACGAAGAAGACAACATTAAAAGCATATTTAAAACCAAGTAGTAAGTACCAATGAAGCCTTGACCCAAGAATTACGGAGTCCGTGAAATAGAGTAAATGAAATTTGTCAGAATGAGGCAATGAATATTTAATATAGTAGTACCAGATAAGATCCAAATTTCAAAAAAATGAACTAATCTAAATTAGTAGTAATAATCTTTAAAGAAATTACTTGTTGTTAAGGAGATTCTTGACGGCGGCGACAGAACCGTCGGAGAAATCAGCTCTATAAACAACACCGTAGCCTCCTTCACCGATCATGTTATCATCGGAGAAGACACGTGTCGCAATCTCCAGATCTTTTAAGCTGTACCATCTTCCCCATCCCATTACCTCAGAGCCAACGTCACCGCTCGAAGCCACCGACAAAGTATCAAACCCACTCGTCGTTTCTTTGCTTGAGGCGGAGACAACAACAACAACTTCGTTTCCGATTTTACCCTTGGAATCGTCGGAGTTTATAAATTTTCCGACAGTCTTGATCTCCGAGATTTCTTTAGAGACGAGCGGGATGGAGCCGGAGCTGTGCTTCACGCGCATTTTACGAGCGCGTGAGACGCGGTTCAAGCAGACGAAGAGGAAGATCAAGAGTGATATCAAGAGTATGAAAACAGAACAAATCGCGATGACTAAGTAGAGGTTTAGTCCGAAAATGGAAGATTTTGTTGTGGAGGACTTGTGAGAACCACCACCACCAGAGTCCGACATCGCGTGACACGAGTAGAGGAAGTCAAATTCACTTCTCTCCGGACGGGATAGTTTGGTTTTCTGGAGATTGTTCGAAGAAAGAGAAACGTTAGGAACAAACAAACAAAAGACGATGATGATAGCTTTAACAAAAAATATGAGAGAGACAAGACGAGAGCGCAACGGGTAGAAATTGAGAGTGTTTTTCTTATTTAAGGCATGCGATTAGTGTTTTATTACGATAATGCCACCGAACGAGTACATGGTACGCTAGTGTTGTGTTACAATCTATATACACATTAATGTCTAGTTGTTAATGATAGTCTAACTATAATTTGGTTTTATTGAAATAGAGAATTTTGTAAGAATAATGAGGATCTGTAATATAGCTGGATTTGCATTAAATCGTACGCCGTTGGTAATCGAAATTAATTAAAAAATATTTTAGCATATAATGTTGGTGCTTCCGACATGTTATTGGACAATAATACTATACTTTTTCTTTGGGATCTTAAAAAATTACGTGAGAGTAGAGTTTGGAGTTGTATAATATTTTCTAAGAAAAAGAAAATAGTCAAACTTAGGTTACATTATAATGGGCCAATTCTTTGACTTGTGACTGATTTCCAAAGCAGAAGATCAGTAGAGCGGAAAAACGGTCTATTTCCCCCCGAGAACTATCGTATCTGGCCAGATAAAGCCCGATCTTTGACCTCTGTCTATATATCCATGAAACGGAAGTTAAATGTTTATTTCCCCACCAATTGAAGGTTCGAAAGCTTCATGTCCATGAATCCTGGTTTCGTCGGTTTAGTGCGTAAACCCGACACAGAACCATGTTTCGGTCGTAACTTAACCAAAAAAAAAAACCGATTTCTTATTAACGGTCAGATTTTGACCCCAACAAAAAAAATCAACGGCGGTGATCAACTCTACCTAAATCCACAAGCTTCTTAGACCGGTTACCGCAAAAAGACGCCGCCGTTGAAAGATGAGGCTTCGCCGGAGACTTCAATTCACCGGAATATCCAAAATCCGGCGGAAATTTCGCTTTCCAATTAGAAGAACAGTTAGGTTTAGCTCTCACTAATGGACTTAAGCAAAAAGCCATCCCAGATACACTTCTACCAATCCCAATCGTCGCCGTCTTTTTCCTTCCCGGAGTTCCCATCGCCGGCGTTCTTCTTAATCTCCCTGGAGATTCCTCAACTGATTCATCGTTCGCCGTTGAATCTCCCGCCGGCGACATTCCTCTACAATATCTCTGTCTAGGTCGATTTTGATGATGATGATCGGATTCGGAAGCGATCAAATCCTCGATGTAGCAAGTAGAGGTGGTTGATTGTTTCTTCGATCGAACTGTGAGAACTTTCGAAAACCATGACCGTGAAGTCGTCGACAAAGACGATTGAGAAAACGTGGACATGTCGCATGAGATTGAGATTTAACTTCCGTGGTCGTAATCATCAGATCTCGTTCTGAAGAAGCTTGAGATTCATGGACATTAGGTTTGGTATAAAGTAAACCAATTAGGTTGGTTCTAATTAGGTTTAATTGGTTAAAGCATCGGTTTGGTATAAAGTAAACCAATTAAACCCAGTTCTATGGGGTTTTAAATCTCAAACTTAGGATTCATGGACATTAAGCTCTCGAACTTTCAATTGGTGGGGAAATAAACATTTAACTTCCGTTTCATGGGTATATAGACAGAGGTCAAAGATCGGGCTTTATCTGGCCAGATACGATAGTTCTCGGGGGGAAATAGACCGTTTTTCCCAGTAGAGCAGTAGAAAAACAACTGGACCTATAGCCCAAGCCCATTTTCAGGTCCATTATCGTTAAGATTCCTCTTTTCCTATAAATTTGGAAATTCGAAATCAATTCAAATCTACTCTCTCTGTTTTCCATATAAATCTGGAAAATCAAAAGCTTCTTCGTCACTTTTCCTGCTTACGCCTTCCATTAGTTGGCCGATACACATGATGCCAAATACATCAATGGAGACTTCTCTCTGTTTTTTAGTTATATCAAACTCCCACCCAACCTCGAGAAAAAAAAATGGTGTCTATAAACACATCCCCTTACGATTTCGTCTTCTCTCCATACAGTGTCTATATATACATACGCACATACACAAAGCTTTAGTATCTCACCAGTATCACCAAAAAAAATCGTCCATGGACGCTAATGGAGGACCTGTACAGATCCGGTCCAAAAACTACGTCAAGCTTGGTTATCACTATCTGCTCACTCACTTTTTGAAGCTTTTATTGATCCCTTTCATGGCGGTTTTGTTCATGAATGTCTCCTTATTAAGCCTAAACCAGCTCCATCTCCATTACAATTCCACCGGATTCGTCTTCCTCATCACCTTCGCTATATTAGGGTCCATTGTCTTCTTCATTTCTCGACCTAGATCCATTTACCTCCTTGATTACTCCTGCTACCTCCCGCCCTCGAATCAAAAAGTTAGCTACCAGACATTCATGAATAACTCTAGCTTGATTCAAGATTTCAGCGAGACTTCTCTTGAGTTCCAGAGGAAGATCTTGATTCGGTCCGGTCTCGGTGAAGAGACTTATTTACCGGAGTCTATTCATTGCATTCCTCCGCGTCCTACCATGGCGGCGGCGCGTGAAGAAGCAGAGCAGGTAATCTTCGGTGCACTCGACAGTCTCTTCGAGAATACCAAAATCAATCCTAGGGAGATTGGTGTTCTTGTTGTGAATTGTAGTTTGTTTAACCCTACGCCTTCTTTATCCGCCATGATTGTTAACAAGTATAAGCTTAGAGGAAACATCAAGAGCTTTAACCTTGGAGGTATGGGATGTAGTGCTGGTGTTATCGCGGTTGATCTCGCTAGTGACATGTTACAAATCCATAGAAACACTTTTGCTCTTGTGGTTAGTACTGAGAACATCACTCAGAATTGGTATTTTGGTAACAACAAAGCAATGTTGATCCCTAATTGCTTGTTTAGAGTTGGTGGATCCGCGGTTCTGCTTTCGAACAAGCCTTTGGATCGAAAACGATCCAAGTATAAGCTTGTTCATACGGTGAGGACTCATAAAGGATCTGATGAGAAAGCATTTAATTGTGTGTACCAAGAACAAGACGAGTGTTTGAAAACCGGAGTTTCTTTGTCTAAAGATCTTATGGCTATAGCCGGAGAAGCTTTAAAGACGAATATCACTACTTTGGGTCCTCTGGTTCTTCCTATAAGCGAGCAGATTCTGTTCTTTTCGGCTTTTGTTGCTAAGAGATTTTTCAATGCCAAGGAGAAGAAGCCTTACATACCGGATTTCAAGCTTGCATTTGATCATTTCTGTATTCACGCGGGAGGTAGAGCCGTGATCGATGAGCTAGAGAAGAGTTTAAAGCTTTCGCCAAAACATGTCGAGGCGTCTAGAATGACATTGCATAGATTTGGAAACACTTCCTCTAGCTCTATATGGTATGAATTGGCTTACACGGAAGCTAAAGGAAGAATGAGGAAAGGGAACAGAGTTTGGCAGATTGCTTTTGGAAGCGGGTTTAAGTGTAACAGCGCGGTTTGGGTGGCTCTTCGCGATATCAAGCCCACTGTTAACAATCCTTGGGAACATTGCATCCATAGATATCCGGTTAAGATCGATCTTTGAACTCATCAGAACGGGTAGATTTGGTCTGTAAGCATGGTTAATCCTCCATTTAGCAGAAGACTTTCTCTTATATTTTTACTAATGGGTAAAGAAATCAGTTGAAGCTTTGTTACTCAATTGGGTAATGTATGTATAAGTGTTGTACATAAATGTAGCATATAAATTACCTAGAATGGTTTTTAAATTGCAGATGAAAGATCCATGTCATGAGATATTAAAACAGAGAGAACTACAAAATACAAAGGTCACTTGCTGGATGAGGCGATGGTAGAAATTGCTCTTTAGCCTCTTAGGTTTAAATCAATAAAAATTCTGTATCTATTTTAGACTATATATTTGGCCTTAACTAAACTTCCACTCATTTAATTACTGAGGTTAGAGAATAGACTTGCGAATAAACTTATTCCCGAGAAATACTCATGATCCCATAATTAGTCAGAGGCTATGCCAATCAGATCTAAGAACACACATTCCCTTAAATTTTTAATACACTTTTTTTTTTTTGTGCAAGCAAAGAAATTTTTAATACACATGTAATCATAGTTAAGCACCATTTAAAAATAATACTCCCTCCGTTTCATAATATAAGTCGTTTTAGCTTTAAGCACGCAGATTAAGAAGATCTACTTTTAAAAAGTTCAACCAATCACAACAGAGACTACATAATATAAACAATTATAAAACATTAAAATAATATATAATTTGCATAGGAATTTGAAAACGACTTATATTGTGAAACAAATTTTTTTCACCAAAACGACTTATATTATGAAATGGAGGAAGTATATTTTAGTGAAAGTTTTTTTTAATAATATATAGTATTATTTATAGACTTTTTATAATGACGTTAAAAAAAGACTATGTTTATATATTTTATTTAATTTGAAAAAAACGAAATTTGTATCGAAATATATGAATTTAGTATATATATATTTGTAATGTACTATTTTGCTATTTTGGCAACTTTCAGTGGACTACTACTTTATTACAATGTGTATGCATGCATGAGTTTGAGTATACACATGTCTAAATGCATGCTTGTAAAACGTAACGGACCACAAAAGAGGATCCATACAAATACATCTCATCGTTTACTCCATTATTATTTTCCGACACAAACAGAGCAATGACGTCCGTTAACGTTAAGCTCCTTTACCATTACGTCTTAACCAACTTTTTCAACCTCTGTTTGTTCCCGTTAACGGCGTTCGTCGCCGGAAAAGCCTCTCGGCTTACCACAAACGATCTCCACAACTTCTTTTCCTATCTCCAACACAACCTTATAACCGTAGCTATACTCTTTGCTTTCACTGTCTTTGGTTTGGTTCTCTACATGGTAACCCGACCCAAACCGGTTTATCTCGTTGACTACTCGTGCTACCTTCCACCACCGCATCTCAGAGCCAGTGTCTCCAAAGTCATGGATGTTTTCTATCAAATAAGAAAAGCTGATACTTCACGGAACGTGGCATGCGATGATCCGTCCTCGCTTGATTTCCTGAGGAAGATTCAAGAGCGTTCAGGTCTAGGTGATGAGACCTACGGTCCCGAGGGACTCCTTCACGTGCCCCCACGGAAGACTTTTGCAGCGGCACGTGAAGAGACAGAGCAGGTTATCATTGGTGCGCTCGAAAATCTATTCGAGAACACCAAAGTTAACCCTAGAGAGATTGGTATACTTGTGGTGAACTCAAGCATGTTTAATCCAACTCCTTCGCTATCCGCGATGGTCGTTAATACTTTCAAGCTCCGAAGCAACATCAAAAGCTTTAATCTTGGAGGAATGGGTTGTAGTGCTGGTGTTATCGCCATTGATCTTGCTAAGGACTTGTTGCATGTTCATAAAAACACTTATGCTCTTGTGGTGAGCACTGAGAACATCACTCATGGGATTTATGCTGGCGAAAATAGATCAATGATGGTTAGCAACTGCTTGTTCCGTGTTGGTGGGGCCGCGATTTTGCTCTCCAACAAGCCTGGAGATCGGAGACGGTCCAAGTACAAGCTAGCTCACACGGTTCGAACCCATACGGGAGCTGATGACAAGTCTTTTCGATGTGTGCAACAAGAAGACGATGAGAGTGGTAAAATCGGAGTTTGTCTGTCAAAGGACATAACCAATGTTGCGGGGACAACGCTTAAGAAAAACATAGCAACATTGGGTCCGTTGATTCTTCCTTTAAGCGAGAAATTTCTTTTTTTCGTTACCTTCGTCGCCAAGAAACTTTTAAAGGATAAAATCAAGCATTACTATGTCCCGGATTTCAAGCTTGCTATTGACCATTTCTGTATTCATGCCGGAGGCAGAGCCGTGATCGATGAGCTAGAGAAGAGCTTAGGACTATCGCCGATAGATGTGGAGGCATCTAGATCAACGTTACATAGATTTGGGAATACTTCGTCTAGCTCAATTTGGTATGAATTGGCATACATTGAGGCAAAAGGAAGAATGAAGAAAGGGAATAAAGCTTGGCAGATTGCTTTAGGATCAGGGTTTAAGTGTAATAGTGCGGTTTGGGTGGCTCTACGCAATGTCAAGGCTTCGGCAAATAGTCCTTGGCTACATTGCATCGATAGATATCCGGTTAAAATTGATTCTGATTTGTCAAAGTCAGAGACTCGTGTCCAAAACGGTCGGTCCTAATTTGATGTATCTATCTGAGTGCCAACGTTTACTTTGTCTTTTCTTTCTTCTTTCTTTTATTGGTTATGATTAGATGTTTAAGATGTTCTCTCTTTTTCGTTATAAATAAAGATGTTCCATTGTTCTATTGTTTCACACGCAAATTTAAGCGTTTGAGTTTAGGTTTACAAGATATCTTTTGCAAAATCACCTTTAAAAACCAAAACATTTTTAGTTTTGATAAAATATTTAACGAAATGTAAGTCTCTAAATAGCCACTCGTATTCTCTAATTAAGGATTTGATCCAAGCGATAAGCAAACAGATTGTTGTAAGCATATCGATTTATGCCTTTTATCTTAAATAGCTCACTAAATAGTAGTATATAATAGCTAACGACGTTGTGGACTGTTTAATTACCTAACTTTAGAAGTTAGAACTCAATCACCTACTAATTTGTTTCTGTTTCCAAGTTCTCTAACCAATCAGTGCAATCACCGTTTTCTACATACCAACTTATATAACAACTAATACTAGAATGTGTTTGAACAACACAACATTGGTTTTTCTAGAGGTTTTTGATTGTTTGTTGAGTTCATCTAGCTCTGTCTAGTGTCTGCCGCCTAGGTCATTGTTAAAGAAAGTTACATTCCTGTAGTTTAGATTTAAATATATAAATGCATATTTTAGTTTCTGTATGATTTTGAATTGTTTAGGTACAAAAGTAGGGAAGCCCATATAATTCAATTGATAGTTGAATAATGAAAACTGATAACTGTCAGAGAGTTGGAGTAGTCCCCGATGAGCCTACATCAGAAAAAAACACCCAATTGATACTATTATCTTTTCTTTCTTTCTTTTTTGGCTAAAACTCACCTTATCTGTTTATTTCAAATGAAGCTTTCAAAACATGCTTTTTCCTTACTTTTTGCAACATGAAATCTTTTATTTTATTATCAAATCATTTATATATTAATAACTAATAACAATACATTATAAGATATTATGTAAATTTTCATAGAAAATAAAAAAATATAAACACTTCTTGGATGTTAATTAAAGAGATAAAACACTTCTTCTTTTGACAAAAAAACTTCTTAAGAAAGCTGTATATTTTTAAAACACATGCAAGTTTATAAACTTCACAACTCTTCTTTATTTTAAACCAAAAAAAAAAAACTCTTCTTTATATATACGTCTAATTCCCCCATATGCATATATCGAGAATATATAACCCATCATATAGAAGAGATGTAGGAATTAGGATCCCATCATGTGATCATGAGTCATGACCATTGGATCTCCCCTCATTATGGTTCCATCTATAAATTTCTACATGGATGATATGTTTCTAATTCTAATTAAGAATTCGCCTATATACAAATTAATATACATATTTATATAGATATGTTATAGTAACATCTAACAACACTTAAACATATACGTGTAGAGATCAATTCTCCAGTTTAATGAAAGAAATTGGCTATATGTGTGTGTGTATATATATACACTTTTGTATAATGAATATATATTTAATATAATTATCTCCAACTCAACACACCGAATCAAGTGTCAACATCAACATACATGTCGAAATGAATTTATGAACATATATACAAGGGGATGGGGAACCCACAAATTAGGTGTGAGGCATTACTTTTATAGTGTATGCATGTATAGTATAATAGGGAAATAGCCGATCATCTTCTATGGACTTAGTCCAAATTCATCACATCAAAAAGCAAACGACCATTTCTTGATTTCTAACTACTTTACACCCTCCCCTTTCCTTATCTACTAACTCCATATATATGCTTTAAAAGCTTAATAAATATATTATTGGACTAAGCAAAAGAAAGAGAGTTGGATTTTTATTGTAGACTCGAAAAGATTTCATGTCCTATATCAATCACATAAAGGGTTTTCCAATAACTTAAATAAAAAGTCGGATAAATGGAAATATATTTGAGAATCTAAAACAATGCCATACTTTAATGGAGATGAGGTCCTTTTCTTCGAGATATTTGCTCACCGAAATCGGTGAAAGTGATCTAAGACTAAAACTAACTTGTGAGTAATTTATGTGATGGGCCTTCTGCATACAAAGAGCATGGCGATCACGTGGCAGTCTCTCTTGCGCCGTCTCAGTATTAGCCTATCACGATAGAGTAAGCCAATATATACAGCATGGCGATCAGACACATGATCGATCTGAATAACAAGATTTCGAAGTATATATGTAATAAATTCATGTGAACAGTGCGTCGTAGCTAGCTAAATTAAGACCGGAGTTATTGAAAAATGAGGTAAAGTGTTTGCTTTGTTACCCCATTGAGCTGAAATATCTAGCGCACCAATCTGATTCATACGGGTAATGGATTTCATTTTTACTTAGCTTCGAAGATATAAAGACTATACGAGACTATGTTCTAAAATACCAACTAGATATATACTCCTATAAGCCGCGTATGGACAGTAGATGATGGTCATGGTCCGACGTTTACAAAAACTCCGATCGATGTTTACAAGAACCCCGTCGACGTTTAATAGCGTCTAGGCGGACGTCGGAAGTCATGCGGTCTTAAAGAAAAAAAGTATTGGTATAAACATAATTATCATGTTAAGAGTTAAGATTATACCAAACTTGAAAATGATTTTCAATTTTTTCATTTGTGTTATACAACCTAACAACAGCAAAACCAGTCCCACGTGAACTTCACGTGCTCCTTTAATGAAAGAAAGTTAGAATTAAACCTAAAGAAGAAGACGCTCCAATTCGAATAGACATCCCCAACTTATCCCCAACTTACTTAGTGAACAAGATCCAATATACACTATGATACATGCATATATTACGTAATAAATGTTTTATTAAAAATCACTATTTTAGTTGTTTTCTCATTTTTCAATCATCTCAAAATCTCAATTATCTCCAAACATCTAAAGTTTCCAGATTTATATCTGGGCCTACTTTATTTGATGCGATGAATATGGACTAAAATACATACATAGCTGATGGTTTTTGTTATAAATATCGTTTCCTCTTCTACCCTCACCTTTACTCTGTTTCTTTCTCACTCTCTCTCACTGCAAGCAATTTGTTTTCTCAAGAAGAAGAAGAAGAAGAAGATAACGATGAATGGAGCTATAGGAGGTGACCTTTTGCTCAATTACACGGACATGTCGGTCCTAGAGCGCCAAAGGGCTCACCTCAAGTATTTCAATCCCAGCTTTGATTCTCCTCTCGCCGGCTTCTTTGCCGATTCATCAATGATTAACGGCGGCGAGATGGACGGCTTTCTTGCGACTGCCGGTTTGAATCTTCCGATGATTTACGGGGAGACGACGGTGGAAGTTGATCCAAGAATGTCAATTTCCCCGGAAACTACGCTTGGGACTGGAAATTTCAAGAAAAGGAAGTTTGATACAGTGACTAAGGTTCGTATGTGAAACTCTGTTCTTGAAACCTAAGTTTGAGTTCTATAAACGAATAAGAAAACAGATCTTACTTTGAGATTTCACTTATCTGTTTCTTCTGTGTGTGCTTTTAGGATTGTAATGAGAAGAAGAAGATGATGAACAGAGAAGAAGTAACAGAAGAAGAAGAAGAAAAGTCGAAAATAACAGAGCTAAACAATGGGAGTCCAAAAAGCATCAAGAAGATGAAAAACAAAGCCAAGAAAGAAGAGAACAATTGCTCTAACGATTCATCTAAAGTGACGAAGGAATTGGAGAAAACGGATTATATTCATGTTCGTGCACGACGAGGCCAAGCCACTGATAGTCACAGCATAGCAGAACGAGTAAGAGAGACTCATTAACTAAAATTCAATATTAAGACTCGACCTTGTTTTTTGTGTTAATCATTGAGATACTTATTCATTATTAAAATTTGTGAAGGTTAGAAGAGAAAAGATTAGTGAGAGAATGAAGTTTCTACAAGATTTGGTTCCTGGATGCGACAAGATCACAGGCAAAGCAGGGATGCTTGATGAAATCATTAACTATGTTCAGTCTCTTCAGAGACAAATTGAGGTCTGAAAATTCATTTCCATTAGTAGAAAATATGGTTTTAAGACTCTAATTTTGCATTACCTAATATGTGTTTTTGTTTAAAACAGTTCTTATCGATGAAACTAGCAATTGTGAATCCAAGGCCGGATTTTGATACGGATGACATTTTTGCCAAAGAGGTTATAGTCATTTATATAAAATAAAAACTAAACTTTAAAGGTTAATTAGATGAACTAAAATAGGCCATTGAATTCAAAAACCAGGTTGTCTCAACTCCAATGACTGTGGTGCCATCTCCTGCAATGGTTCATTCCGGTTATTCTCATGAGATAGTTCATTCCGGCTATCCCAATGAGATGGTTAATTCCGGTTATCATCATTTCAATCCAATGCAGCAACTGGATACCACCAGTTCTGATCCACTGTCATGCTTCAACGTACGCCATATTTTAAGTACTCTTTCATTATGATTTATCATATAATTTAAGTTTGGTTTAATAATCTTTTGTCAAATATGTTTGATTATGTTACAGAATGGCCAAGCTCCTTCAATGTGGGACTCTGATGTGCAGAATCTTTATGGGAGTTTAGGAGTTTGATTAAGAACAACGATTCACAACTATTAATGTTCCCTAATTCAAATTATTCATCGGAAGAGAGAGCAAACTTATAGCTGTTATTTACTAATTTCACTAGATTATTGACTTGAGATTTCCCGCCCATTATTTTATGTATCAAATTAAAGAGTGTATAAATTATTGTGTATAAATTGCAAACCCGTAATATATTTCTTACCGGTGGACGTAGTCTTTCAAGGTGTGTTCTCATTTCCTTGTGGTCAATGATCATCCATAGGATTTTTTTTTTTATACAATGCCACAAGTCCTCTATGCCACAATGAAACAAACGTTATGTTTTACATCTTCTAGCAATTCCATTATCACTAAACATTTTCTAATCTATGTTTTGGTTACTTAGAAAAATCGGGACTAACCACAAATTTAAAGCAAATGAATAAACAAATCTGTTATTGAAGAAGCGTGGCGGACAAAACGGTGATGTGTTTGGTTTTGTCAAGTACATTGTGAGATTAAAACCTATGACCAAACCCATTGGAACTAAAGTACCCTGGCTAATCTAATCCTCTATACCACGAATTGTACGGAGAGGTATAAATGGAGGAGGAGAAGAAGAAGAGCAGAGTTTTGATCATCGGAGCAACAGGAAAATTAGGCAACTATTTGACCCGTTTCAGCATCGAATCGGGTCACCCGACTTTCGCTCTCATCAGAAACTCCACTTCCTCCGCTAAGCTAAAATCTCTCTCCGACGCCGGCGTTGCTTTCCTCAAAGTCTCTCTCTTTGGATAATTTCTGTGATTTCCTCATTAGGGGATGTCGCAAATAAATCTGAAAGTCTTGGCTTTTTTGCTTGGTTTGATTTGGATTTGGTTTTTATGGGTTTTAGGGTTCATTGGAGGATGAAGGAAGCTTAGAAGAAGCAGTGAGCAAAGTAGATGTGGTGATCTCAGCAATTCCATCAAAACATGTTCTTGATCAGAAACTCCTCATCAAAGTCATCAAACAAGCTGGTTCCATCAAGGTCTCTTCTTATATCTTTATCATTGCTTTGTTATATCAATTTGTTATATAAATTTTAGCATTGTTTGATCTTGTATTAAGCAATGGAAAAGCAGAAACTGGTTTTTGAATTTGCTTCTGGTTGATGATGAGAGGATAGATCTCTAACTAGAGCAGAACATGGTTTAATTACCTTTGCAGAGGTTTATTCCTGCTGAATATGGAGCAAATCCTGATAAAACTCAAATCTCAGATCTTGATCATGGGTTCTATTCAAAGAAATGTGAGATCAAGCGTATGATAGAATCAGAGGGGATTCCATATACATACATTTGTTGTGGATTGTTCATGAGAATTCTACTTCCATCGCTTGTTCAACCGGGGCTTCAATCGCCTCCAATCGATAAAGTCACAGTTTATGGAGATGGAAATGTTAAAGGTTTCTCCTTTTTGCTCAATTCCATAACTACAAGTTTTTGCAAATATACAATCTTGTGGTCTGATAATCTTCTGTGTATTTGTGTATAGCTGTGTTCGTGAATGATGTCGATGTTGCAGCATTTACCATCAAAACGATAGATGATCCTCGAACACTGAATAAAACCTTGTACCTTAGACCGCCTGAAAACATATGTTCCATGAATGATCTTGTTGAGCTCTGGGAGGGCAAGATTGAGAAGAAGCTTGAGAAAACATTTGTTACAGAGAATCAACTTCTCAAGAAGATCAAAGGTCCATTATCAGCACATCTACTAACATATTTGCAAAACTTTTTTTTAACTTGAGCTTTCTGTTTCTATGATGCAGAAACTTCATATCCGGATAACATGGAGATGGTCTTCATATACTCTGTCTTTATCAAAGGAGATCACACATACTTCGACATCGAGTCTTCAGGTGGAGTGAATGGTACTGAGCTTTACCCTGATGTCAAATACATGACCGTGAGCGAGTTTCTTGATACTCTTCTCTAGAATTATAACCAAATAGCAAAAGGATCACGCTTTGTTTCATTATTTCAGAGATCTCTTTACACTTCCAAAACATCTCTGTTTTTTGAGGAATTCCATCTCTCTCATGTAGCACTATCTTGACCCTATCGATCTGAGTTTCGACCTTAACGGTGTAAAACAGTTGCTTCTGAAATTATGATGACGGTTCAAAGAAGCAAACATCCAATGAACATTTACATAAATATTAAGATCATAGGTTCAAGCCTCGATGTCTTGAAATATAGAAATGACCACAACAAAAAGTATGTGTTTGAGGATTAACGAATTTTATCTACCACATGTTATTGAGAATGAACTTCCAATAAAGTTAGTCGCAAGCTTAATCATTACTTGAACAACAAAAATAGATGAAAGATATTATTATACTTACAGCGCGAAAGGAAGCAACTATGGCACACAACGGAACACGTCAAATACGTAATTAAAATAAATAATTTTGTTAAAAGAATGTGATTCTCAGAGCGTAACCAAAATACGAGGTTAAGGCTTCAGAGAATCGTGTGATCCTAGTTCTGTATATTCCGACAAGACTAACCTTTATTCCTCTGCCTCTTCTTTTTTATTTTATTTTATTTCTTTTAAAACAAATCACCAGCTCTCTTTGAGTTTTCTCCAACCTTCACACACACAAAACATATTTTTGCTTGTAGAAAAAATCAAACCTCGTCTTCGAAGTTGGTTCTGTTCCTCCATGTATCGGCCACTGACACTGTAACATTTCTTTCTATATCCGCTTCAGTTTCGACGCATCAAGTTTTTGTGATTACTCTTTCTTTTCTTTTTTGGCATCGATTCGTATGCGTACAAAAAATCGTTTTCTTCCAAAAAATTATTATGAATAAGATTTATTTTAATTTTGGCTGTGAAAAAATTATCTACACTATACGGTATTTCACCAGTTGCATGATGAGATTTGATGAACCAAACTATTGAAATTTGAGTGAAGATTTTGAAGTCTGATACACCTGGATCAATGAGCATAAAAGTAAACAAGAACATTTTTGTATTGTTCTTCTGATGATTGGCAGGAGGGGTTGATTTATGTCTCTAATGAAGTCCAATTGCCTTTTTCTTGATTCCAGAGTATATCTTTTAGGTACAAATGTCTCAACATTTTATGGGCTTAAACGACGAGATTAAGACAGAAAGTTGTGTTCGTGGTTATGAATCTGCCTGGTTGGATCGTTGGACTCGTAAACTCAGAGACGCCAACTGTTCCAAACAGATGAACTTACCAGCAGATGGTCACCTATTGAAAGAGTCAACAGGTTCCATGAAACTAAAAGGGAAAATGTTGAGTGGGGTTCTTGATCTATTTCCTAATCCTGATTCAGCTGTTCAAAATGTCGAGATAATACCTGATATGAACAAAGAACCGCCTATTGTTGCGGACGGAGAAAACTCATAGATGGGGACGAAGAGGAAGCACGCAGTCAAGCTACTCAAAGTAAGAATGTGGAACACTTTCTCAACACCAACTTGCTCAGAGAGTGCAAGCGTATATGGTCGGACTCTGAAACCAACAGTAGATCACATGTCAAACGTCTGAAGACAAACACATCAGATAACAGCGGAAATGAAACCAAGAGCATGATGGTTTTCGAAGGACCATCATCAGGGAAGAAGGTGAACTACTTCTTCCACAGAATATTCGGAATCAACAAACCCGGATCCAGAAGATATCAAAAATCCTCCACATCACAAATCAAGAATCTGAATATGGGAGGAGGAGGAGAAGACGTTAACCCATGGATTCAGAGATGGTGTAAGCAAAATGCTGCAGAAACTCATGAACCAAGAGGAGGGCAACAAGTTAACCCAAAGGCCACTGTGCTAGAGAAGCAGTTTCCAAGTATTGCAGCAATGGCAATGATGAGGAAGGCTCTGAGCGGTACAAACCCGACCGGCTGTAGAAAGACCAACTCCCTCTTCGTTTGGAATGCTGAGGATTTAAGGTGAACAAATTCTGGCATGCCAATCTTGCTGGTGTCAGAACACAATACAAAACTAGAATCTACCTACTTCAAATAAACTTGGAATTGTGTCTGCAAAGCTATAAGTATCAACTCTCACTACTGCTGGAGTCATTTCTACCGTGTGACATATAAGTAAACTTCTAGAGCTTTGTTTCGCCTTGTTTCAAAACAATGATTTGAACGCCCAAAATCAATCTTTTTATCTCCAAATTCTCATAGGATTAAGTAGTATAGACCAATGTCTGCAAGTAAAGGTGCATTCTAGAAAGATAATGGTTCATAAAGACATTGGATAAAAGATAGATAAACAACTAAAACATTCGAAGGAAGTTAGCCGTGGGTTGCTCTAGTGTAGATCTGCTGGCTTGAGTGAGCAGAGACCATCCTGATCGTTCCCTTAGCCATCAATTCTCTGATCGCCCTCCTAGCAAGCGATCCATTGATCTGTACCAACACACAAGCTCATGTCAAAAACTAGCAGAAATCTGGAAGTCATGTGTGTACAGAGCTTTGCATCGAAAAAACGTTTAGGCATTGAAGATTAAGGAGATATTTTCTGACAGAAACAAGATGTCAAGGTATCAGTAAAAAAAATTCTTTCCAATCAGGGGAATTTTCTTACACTACTCAACCATCATTGAAAACACTCTTTTCACCACAATCTTCATAACAAACTGTTCGAGTCATCCGCGATACAATCACTAGATAATCGCAATGAAGCAAATATCTAAGATCTTAATCCAAAGCTATCAAGTAAAGACCTTTCAATGTTACCTATCAAGAAGTACTAACACACATTCTAAACTAATTTGTCACCAATGCATATTCTATGAGAAGAAAGTTTGCAACTTTCAGAAATATGGGAAGAAAGTGGTTTACCCTCAAACGGTCAGAGAGGATAGAAGGAGTGATAAGTTTGAACTTGGGAGCCTCAGATAGAAGCTTGTCGTAAGTTGCTTGGTCAAACAAAACCATGTTGTTCACTTTCTCCTTTTGCTTTCCTTTGCTCCACTTCTGTTACATTCCAAACAAATAACAATCAAATTTAGTGTAGCAAAAACAGGGGAAAAGGGATCATAGCACGATGTCCAGATCAATTAATCTGATTTCATGGTTCAAAACATGTCATTGCGAGACAAAAGATGGGATTTTTAGAAGAAAAAAAAGTGACCTTCTTCTTTTGCTTGCCGCCACCGGATTTGGCGGGTTTAGAGGACGGAGGAGGAACTTTGTCTTTCTTGGGTGCCTAGAATCAGACAGGGACGACATTGTTAGTAAGATGATGATCAGAAAGAGAAGCTAAGGAGAGAATATTGGACAGTGAAGAGAGTGAGAGAGTACACACCATTGGATCTGGACAAGAGAGGAGCGGCGCTACGATGAAGTACTGGAACAAGAAATTGAAATTTGAAACCCTAGAGGATGATGAGTCTTTCTCTCACGGGGATATACTTAATTTTTTATTTTTATTTATTTGACGACGGTAATTTATTTTTAATTATCAATAGATAGTTTAATACCGTCTCAAATTGATATATTTTGTTCAGATTAGGCCTAGTTTAGTCACACATTTTTCTATTACTCTTGTTCTAACATTCATCATGTGATTTTGCAAGACTAATGGGAATTTAAAAGGATTTATGCAATTATTCATAAAAATTAGTCTTAGTTCTAGGTTTTGTTCTATAAATTGTTATTTGTACGTATGATATTATGATGAACGTATCATTTGGGCTCATGTTTATCAGCTGAAGGTTCCACTCTCGTTGGACTTTTTAACTGGACTTGTTACTTGGGTTAATTACACAAGACATGGTTAGAGAATAAGTAAAAGAATATTGTGAGAGAGTCGTAAGCTCAGAGGAAAAAAAAAAAAGAGAGTCGTAAGCTCCTTCCTCATAAACTCTTTGTAACTTTTATGGTTCGATTATGCTGGTTTTCCATTTATAGTAAATTCAGTATAGGTGCTTGATTTGTCGAGATGTACGCTAAATATGGCCAAGCGCCCAAGCCATAACCATTCTAATTTATAGCCAATGTTGTTGCAGTTAAAATTCTAAAACTAAAACAGATAGTCACAGTCCCAACCAATCAATCCCTTAGAGAAATACATATCAAACTTAGAAATCTTTCATTACAATGGAATGGATCGAGCAAGTCAACAATGGATTAGGCGACTAATATGTATAGTAGATGATGTGTTTCATTAGAACTACATATTCCAGAATCAAATAAAAGCTACTTGCTCAAGGACCATACGTATATGAACTTTTTCTTTACGATGGGTCCATACGTATATTAGTTCCACCTTTTCACATTTAAAATTGTGTTCAAGAAAAGTTTCATAAGCGCCAGAATTCTGAAAAGAAAGGAGAGAAAATTTTGGATAATACAAAGTCTACGAAACAAATGGATAATCTAAAGAAATTGGAGAGTTTCATCAACTTAGCTAGCCAGCCACCACATAAATTGAAAATTTATTTTATAAATCAATCATGTCCATAACGGAAAGTTTAGGTGACTCAAAAACTATATAAAAGAGAAGTTAATTGCATTGATTTTACAAGATGGGGTCTTTCATATTTCGGAAAAGCAAAGTTAAAGTTCATAAATTATTAAAGCGAGACCCCAAAAAAAAGACAGAAAAGTGTATAATGTTGAGCATGTCTTAGTGAAGAAGGAAATTAGTCTCATTAAGTGTTCCACAATTACAAATGGGCTTTCTGCTAGAAGATAATCTAACTCTATTGGCAAAAACTGTATACAGTAATTTGTGGAATGTACATTCTAATGTTTATTTCCATAGTTTTAAAGCATGTATCTCAGAAACAAGATATAGGCTTTAACTAGACAGGATATTTACTTTAGTTTTGAGTTTAAGAGTTTAAGAATTAGAAATTGATTAAATCATCAATTAACTCAAAATTTTAAAACTAAAGACTAAAAAAGAGCATCTTACATCCAAACCCCATCCATAATGGCCTTTCAAATTTTTCGGGGGTTAATTTAATTGTGGCCTTTCAGCTTGAACTTTTTTTTGTTTTCCCTTTCCAAAAGAGTATCAAAATGGGATAAAAAGAAAAGAAAATAAGGTTATGACTGTTAGTTAATTTCCTTTTTTTATCGACCAAAACTTTCTGTCGACAACGCCTATTCATATCTATATCGTTTTTACAGTTGCATGTGTACGTTATTAGACATAAGAGTGATAGAGATATTGTTAGATCATATGTACGTAATTTGACGTATTCATAATGAGTGATCAGGGTATAGTAGGACTCTTGTCACTCTTGAATTAAGTAACACTTCTTTTGTTTAAAAGAACTCTTTACATCATTACCTTTAATTAGTTTGTTAAAGATGTACACTTGACAGTTTCCATTTCTATTCTCCACTTTGATAGAATTGCTTTTTTAAAATAACTGCTTCTTCTTTTATTGTTTTGCACGCATCTATAAACGCAAACGTTTTGCTTAAATATTTGTTTAATTTCGATCTTGGATTGGAAAGCTCAAGCCGAAGATGTGATTTGGCGGTGGCCAGACAAAGTTTCCTTATATTTGCATGGCATATACTGATTTACATGTCGTGTAATGTGTATTACGCACTTAAGAAATATTTAAAATGAATTTGGAGTGTATCACCAAACAGTTGATCTACTGTATCATATATAATTTTCTTTATCACTTAAAAATGTATGAATTGTACAAAAAGTATTACTCCCTCTAATTCAAAGTAAAGTCATTATATTTTATCACTTTTCACACAAATTAAGAAAAAATGTTCTATTATTCACTCTTCAACTTTTATTTAGTTTTACATTTTTGTTAATATTAATTAGTTTTATAAAAGCATCTTTAGATTTATCTAGAAGATACACATATATGTAAAACATTATATATGAAGAGAAGATCGAATAAATGATGAAAACAAATGAGGGAATATGAAGAAGATGTGATTGGTCATGACCTCATGGGCGATGATGAACAAATAGCAAGGACAGCTTTTGGGAGCATTGAGAATAATTTTGTGGATAAAGTAAAAACAAAAGCAAGCAAATGTTGTTCACAATTAAAAGTAAAAACATGTAAATAGTACCACATATTTAGATGTTTTCCAAAATAACAATTCTTGGGAAAATTGTATTTTCCACAATTTATTGCAATAAAAATAGATAAAATAAACTTTTTTATTATTATGGATATTTTTCATAGTCTATATATAATAAGCGTAAGCAACACAATTCACGACAAACCCAAGAGAAACTCTCTGCTTCTTCTCACTTCGTTTCCCTAAACACATAAAAAAATATAACAAAACGGAGATCTGCAAATAAATATTCCAAAATCCTCTGTTTTCCTTAATGAAACATAACTGCACAAACTGTTCATTGTTTACCATGACTATTGTTCTTCTTCCTCTGTTTAATCTCTTTATGGCAAAACTCTCTGCTTCTTCTCACTTCGTTACCCTAAATATCACTTCTTTCGAGTGACCTAAATCACTCCCACGATCCCTTTAAGTCCCTTTTCTTGTTTTGTCCTGTATTTTTCTTTTTGCAAGAAATCATCTTGATGGATCCAATTAAGTTCCAACACTTGAAGATGGAGAAATCCAGAGGAATCTTGAATTTCCAAGCAATAAGATCGTTCACGAGCTTGTTCAGACTGATCGAGCTGCTTTTTCTTCTAATCTTGATCTCCAAACTCTCTTTCCCCTCTGTGAGACTCTCTGGGGACATTTTCAGGGAAGCAGCAGTGTTTCTCGTTAGCCCGAGATTCGTTTTCTTCGTCGGAAACGCAATTGTAATTACTCTTTTTGCGAAATCCGGACGATACAGCTCGAGTCAGGAGCCTTTAAAGACAACAGAAGCTGCTGCAAGCAACGATCTTTACCAAGAATTTCTTCACAAGAGTGAGAAGAAGAAATCTATAGTTTACGAGACGAAAACAGAACAACTGAAGAAGCAGAGTGGAGTGAAGAGGGTTAGTTTCGGGAGAAGCCAATCGCAGAAAGCGTTTGAGGCGGTTCAGCCGCTAGAGAGTAGCAATGGTGAGAAAACCATGAAGAGGTATGTGTCGGAGAAGCATATGAGGGTTTGTGACTCCGACAAGAAAGTAGTGGTGAGGGTTAAGAAACCAGAAGATGGAATGAGCAACGAGCAATTTAGGACAAAGATTGAAGCTTTCATTGCGAGACAAAAGAGGATTCAAAAGGATGAAGAGCATTTAATAATCTAGATCCTCTTTGCTAGTGAATATTTGTTTCTGTTTCTTTTTTTTCCTTTTGGTTATTATAAACTTGAATCCTCTGTTTCATAATCTTGTAACTTTGCCTTAGAAAATCTCTTTATCTTTAACTCTTGTAAGCCTTCAAGGTGGTTTAAGTAAATACAACAAATGGTATTGGATGTTACATTTGCTTTTAAATTGTTAGGTTTAGTCTGAGATGGTCTACTTGTAATGACTTGAATTGGTACATTAAATGCGGGTTAGTGAGATTGTATAGCTTGAAAATGGAAAAGACTCATAGAACTCATTATATGTGCTGTTTTAACCAAAATCTTTGTTTTCTGTAGTATTTTTTTTTGGGGTTACACGATTGTGTGAGTTTAAAATTTCCATTGTCAAACTCATTCTAATTATTAAAAATAAGATTTGTAATTTATCCACTGAACGATAAATGATTATTTCATCTCTTAGAGTAAAATTAAAATGAAAATTTTTGAGACTAGTAAGTAATTCGGTCAAGACATAGTGTAAGAATCCAGAGACGTGGACGTCAAAACATTCCAATTTATGTTTCTATTATGCTGAATGTTGTCTGTATTGTTTGGAGTTATGGATGACACTAGAGAATTCTTACTCGTTTTCAATATCATGGGACTGAGGATGAAACACATATAAAGTTCTAGTGGTGATCATTTACAATAACAGTCAATATTAAATTTCTGAATTTTAAAGTAGCGTCTCAACAGTTCGACGATAGTGAAATTTTCATACCAAAATAGGTTTGAGAACATAAAAATACATGGTGACGGTCGGAAATTAACAGTTAAAACGCAGAGATGAAATTTGATCACACACCTCGAATTTAGGTTTGATTATGTTATATCAGACGTGGTTAGTTACACTAAAGTATCGAATATTTGACATACTCACTAGCTAATGCCTAATTTGGAGAGAACTGATAGAAAGTTAATAGGTAAGAATATAAATGGTGTTTCCAAATGCTGGATAGCATTAGGGTTATGGATAAAAGGGAATAGAATTAATAACAGAGGAGGGAATTGTTGGTACTGTATATGTCGTCACGTCATCGATCTTGGTCTCACTTTTATTGGGAATATATTTAGATCCCATTGCAAGTAGTGTAGAAATACCCATAACGTATTTATTTACCTGCAAAAATGTGCTATTGATAAGCCAACACTAGAGTATTGATTCTTTGATATTTGAACTAACTAGAAATTAGGTCTCGGACAGCTTGAAATTTTATGCTAAGACATGAATAACGTAACACTATATTTCAAGCATGCCCGATATTAAGAACATCGGTAATCAGCAAAATGTCCAAAAAAAAATGAAAGCCATGATCAATACTTTATATATACTTATAAATGTTTATGTTTATTTTTTTGTTAAAGATTTATGTTTATGGTTAATAATACATAAATAGCGGTTAATTCTGAGTGAAGTGAAATTATATAATGTGTAGGAACCAAATATCTGGAAAGGTGAAGAGACAAGATACGCTTGGATGAGAAAAGATTGATGCCAATCTACGAAGGATACACGTGAGATAGCCATAAACCTGTAAAGGAACATATCGTATATTATAAAGTATACTTGTAATTTGTTGTTTATTGTATTTTTTATACGTTCTCCTTACATGTGACTAGTTGATAATTGGGGAAAAAAAAGTTACGAATATTTATTCTTTACGAGAAAATTTAGTTATGAATATTTTAAAACGGGTTGGTACCCGTAACAATAACGTTAACACAAAATCAATAGTGTACATGTCATATTTCCTAGTTAAACATGCTGATTACCGTTGGAATTTAGAGTATATATTTTGTATAAATATTTCTATTGACCAAGACATTTTAGATCGAACTTGCATTATAGTGATCACCATATAAATTGAAAAAGGAAATGACGAAAAGTATCCAATCAATATACAACATGACAAGATTGAGGAGGCAGAATTGAATTTATGCCATAACGTATAGTCCATTTTAGGGTCATCAGCATCCCATTCATTTGCTCATGTTACTTAGACAAAACATCACTTAGAATCTCTCCTTTAGCATAAATTATCTATTGTTAACCGAATCAAGTAGAATTGTCTCATTAGAATTGTCTAGATATTTTGGTAGAGCAAATAAATACCCTTAGGATTCTTGGATGTTGACTATCTAAACTAAATAAAAGTATCTTCACGTCGGCAGTGCATCAATCATCTAAAAACTATACATTATATAGCTGATGAGTAGTTTTTGCTAAGCTATATGAGTTCAATTTTATTATCAAGCTAAATCACATATTTTAAAGAAAGACCATGATAAGAGGTTATCTTATCAATAATATCTTATAAAAAAATACGCAATTGTTCATGAGTAACTTTTTCCTTGACTTGAATTCCAAGTAGACTTTGTTCATGAATCATATTTTCTTATTCCAAACGATTAAGATTCTCCACTTAGCTTAGTACAAAGAAAACAAGAATCGTCGATATTCAACTAACTATGAAGTTTATCTGAATAACACAAGAAATTAGGAGCTAAACCGCCATTTTCATATCTATTTTCTTGTGAGGATCATAGCCAATGAGCTCAAAGTCATCCGACACAAAAGAATCTATATCTTTCTTCTCCGGATTTATCTTCAAAACCTGAAAATATCCCAAGATAAATAAGTTATAGCTGCAACTAAGTGTTGGTAGATTATTGCATTCATAAAACTCAAACAAGATTAAGAATCAGTAAATCATGTGTTTGTTTTAACAACTCACAGGAAAAGGTTTTGGTGGGTTCTCAAGTTGTTCTTGCAGAGGCCTGACATGGTTTTTGTAAACATGAGCATCTCCAATCACATGGATAAAATCACCAGGAACAAGATCTGCATAATGTCAAACTATCAATGGATGACCGATTCAAAATCATAACTTTGCACTTTTTTGTAGTGAAAATTTGAATATTACCGCAGACGTGAGCGAGAATGCATGTAAGAAGGGAGTATGATGCAATGTTAAACGGTACACCGAGACCCATATCGGCTGAGCGCTGATACATTTGACAAGACAGTTCTCCATCTGCAACATAAAACTGTGCAAACATGTGGCATGGAGGAAGTGCCATCAGCTTAAGATCAGAAGGATTCCAAGCCGACATTATAATCCGTCGATCATCAGGGTTGTTCTTGATCTTGTTAATTACATCTAAGAGCTGATCAAATCCTTGGCCAGTATAATCAGCATGCATATCTGTGTACCTGTAGAGAGAGATTAACAAATTGTCTCAACAGAGAAATATGTTTTGCCAAAACTCAGAAAAGCTAAGAGAAGCTACTGACTTAGCACCAAAGTGTCTCCACTGAAATCCATAAACGGGTCCAAGGTCACCTTCTTCTCTCTCAGTCAGTCCAATACTGAAATTAAAAGCTTTCAATTTATCAGTGAAATGGCCATAAAGTGTCAAATTTTGAAAGAAAAACGCTGAATAAAAGTTTACCCATCAAGATATGCTCTCGACGCATTCCCATCCCATATACGGATACCCTTTTCTTGAAGTACCTGCCACTTACAGAAACTTCTCAGAAAAGAAACAATATAGTTCATTTGCATACGTTCCACAAGTGGCTCAATCACGGTGCTTAAGGCATGAAGATGATGATAAAAAATCTGTGTTCTTACCTTTGCATTGGTTGAACCGCTTATGAACCATAGAAGTTCCTCAACAACACCTCTCCAGAAAACTCTCTTTCAAGTGAAATGCAAAGAGATCTTGTAAGCTTGGATATGTGAGGAAGACAAAGCAAACTCTCTTTGGGTTTAAAACATGAAAAAAAATTAATGTAACGGTGAGCATACCTTTGTCGTCAGAAGTGGAAAATTCCTCCGTAAATTGAATTTCATCTGTGGATCCAAAGATATGGGGATTAGTTAACTTTTGATAAGCAAACCAGAACAAGACATTCAGATACATATCAAGAAGTAGTAACTCACCTGACAACCAAATTTAGATAATGTACCAGTCCCTGTCCTATCGCCCTTTAAGTTTCCATTTGAGATTATTTCTTTGACCAGATTCAAGTAGAGAAATTCTTCATGACGGTCAAAAATCATCTTAGGAAGAAAAGAAGAAAACTTTTTCCAATCAACTTGAAGGACCTTTGAATCATCACTCTCATCAGAGGATTCACAGGCAGAAGAACTCTTTACACGAACATAAGTCGTGAAGGAAAATCGAAGTCCATTTTCACATATTGGAAATGACGAACACCAAGGCTGATATGCAGATGTGTCAACCGCAGGAATAAATGTATCACAGTCAATACTTGTATCAATCTCCGTTAAGTGGATGGCTTCACAGCTTGGTCCATTTAACGCTTCCCTACAATACAAATACTGTCAAGAGAATCAAAGAAGAATAAAATCACAAAAGAAAATGAGAGTCTTGAGTAAAGAACACACACCTCAATATGTCGCCACCTCCTATTACAAACACCTTCTCAATGGACAGACTAAACGGAGGTGCAGCTAATAAGTCCAGAGCAGAATCTATGCTACTGCAAGTTACGACATTCTCAGTGTTGGCTATATCAATACCGCTAGAACGAGTCAAGACAACATTCAGGCGACCAGAGAGTGGCCTATACTTTGTGGGAATAGACTCCCACGTTTTCCTACCCATTACAACAGCGTTCTTCTTAGCAGAATCCGAAGTGGTCAAAGTTAAATCCTTGAAGAACTTGAGATCGGTAGGCAAATTCCATGGAAGTTTTCCGTCTTTACCAATACCCATTTCCTTGGTTGCAGCTACCACAACTTGGTAGGTACTCTGAGGTTTTGAAGCCATGATCACATTTCCATTGAGAGTGTTTGCCATGGTTGAAACTGAAACCTTGAAGATGTTTGCCAATGAGGATGGCCTGGGAGAAAATTTACAGAACCACCTTTGAGACAAAGGTAGCAAAGCCTGACAATTGAACACAAATAAAAGGTGAGAAGATCAATAAGCTATGCAATTGCAATCAAAAGATTACTTCTTTCAGGACACTTCATTCTAAATAGAACCAAGTACATTTTTCACTTCTAATAAACGCCTAACAGGACTAACTGCAAACATGCGATAATAACACACTCATAACTAAGCACTTATTTAACTCTAACTCAACAAGAAAAGGTAGAGATAGGGCAATAGAACAAAAAACAAGTAAAATGCAAACATAGTCAAGTTCATCACCTACCGATTTAAACGCTAAAGGTAGAATCTTTGCGGAGTTTTGCAAACACCTAATAAGAAAAACCAAAACTTCAGACGAAAATTACAGAATTTCAAAGGCGAATTCAGTTAAAAGTGGCTAAGCAAGCTTCGAGCTCTGATAGCTGAAGGCCAAAACTAAGTGAGAGGGGAAAAAGAAGACAAAACGCTCAAGACCAAACTCATATAAGGCCAATGACAGAGATTCTTGTGTTCTTCATAGAAGCAAGCATTTATACATATATAAAGATATAAGCCAAGCTCTCTATTTCTAAATCTAAATACTTTTCATCAATTACTAAAAACACAGCTCTATAACTAACCTCATTGGAGTTCACCAATATCAATCCGCATTCAAAGTGAATCTACACATTCATGATGTCAAACAGAGCCAAAATCGACAGAAACAAATTCAGCATTCATATTGAATTTACACAGCCCCAAAACAGAATCACTCCAAAAACCTGAGAATTTGCAAAACCCTAACCTTGAGACGGAATTAACCGCATAAGAGATTCCGAGAACAGATTTCAAAATCTGAGATTCCAGGTGGTGTAGTAGATAGAGATAGAGAGTGAAACGCCGCGTCTTAGCAGGTCGGGGCTTTCGGAGAGGATACAACGGCGGGAGAGACGACGGCGAGTCACAGTGACTCGTTTAAATGAACATCGACCCATTAATATATTGGGCCTTTACTGGACCGGAAACAGGCCCTTTTATTACACTGTTCAAACAAAACAAAAACAAATTAATTCGATTTATTTAATAAATATTACTATGAATCATTCACCAAACTATTATATGAAGTTATGAACATGGATAAACGATTCTAAAGTTAATAATTTATAAAGAATAGTTAATATTTAAATAGTTTTTCATATGTATCACTTATTATTAGATCGAATTTTTGGCTTCTCGTACCACGTTATAATTTGTGAACTTATAATTGTGAATGATATATATGCGAACAAAAGAAACAATTGTGTAATCTCAGCACCGTCTTTGGAGAATATCACCATGTGGTGATGGATATGTTATTTACTAATATGAAACTATTTGAATGTATATATGCAATTATCTCCTTAAAAAAACTAAGATTCTTTGTTATTGTTGATAAACTTTAATGATAAAATTTCTTTGGTGTTTCCATTGTTTACTATAAACCAAATTCACTGTATATGTAAATGTATAAATTTGGTAGATAAGCTTACGATACAAATAAAAACAATATCATGAGATACTACTACTAGCTTGGGTTGACATCAAAGATTTGTTTTTTTCAATCGACAAAATGTTGAAGTAGTGGGATGCATTTTGCCTAATACAAAGACATCTTTCTCTCATATTTTATTTATTTACTTAGAAACGATTCGTTGTTCATTAGTTTATAACTAACTCTAGGTATTTTATTTAATAGAATTAATTGGATTTTTTCTAAAAAGTATTTCTATATTATGAAAAAGACTAGGACCCTGTCAATATATAGATTGTTAGAATCAGAACTAATCTAAATAGTTGTCTACATGTTTTCACCTTCTTTCAAATGAGCATCTCCATTATCTTCAGCCTCCCTTACCCCTCCCTAAACAATCTTCTCCAATAAGGTAAAAAAAAAAAAAAAAACTCTCTCAAATTCTCTCTAGCTTTTCTCATCTTTGATCCTAAAACACATTTTGGTTCTTATCTCATCTTGATTCTTTATATTCATCTAATCATTTCTCATACTATTTGATTTAAATTTTCTCAAATGATCTTTACAATGTTGTCTTGGTAGGTATTATTGCCGTGTGAAACAGAGTGCTTAAAAACTCATCTAACCATGGCTGAGACCAAACCTGGTTAGTATTTCACATATTTCCTTAATTCACAGAGATACTTCTTAAGTCTTATGCAAATATCAATTGTTAATCAGAAATAGAGATGTCGGAGGAAGAGAGGAAGATAGTGAAGATGTGCTCGTTGAAGAAGAAAGCGATAAATGCATCAAACAGATTCAAGAACTCATTCAAGAAAAAAGGTCGGAGAAGCAGCAGCAGAGTCATGTCCGTTCCGATTGAGGACGACATTGACGCAGAGGATCTTCAAGCTCTTGATGCTTTTCGTCAAGCTCTTGTCCTTGACGAGCTTTTGCCATCCAAACTCGATGATCTCCACATGATGCTTCGGTATAATTTTTTTTTGTTATTTTATCATTCCTATTCAATCTCTTTATTTTCTTACCTTATTTACAAAGTTATTCGAGACCAAAAAACAAATCATAAAGACTATGATTGCATTCTAGACCATAGTATTATTAGTCAAAGATTAAAGATGATTTGTTAGTTTGGACTAGACTATAACCCGAGAGAAAATTTAGGTCAAAGATTATAGATATCTGACCATATCAGGATCATACCACAAATATTAGACTGCCATATATATTTATTTAAAAGATAAGATGTTTTCAGCTATAAAGTTAAATATTTTTTTTTTTCGATTAATCTCATTTACAGATATACGCATACATATACTTTTTCAAATATTTTAGAAATTAAATCTTATTTTTAAAATCAGACCAAAAGGATTTATGGAAAAATTTGTCAACATTTTCTTTCCTAACATCATTTAATACAATTTAATAAAATTAATTATGAAGAAAATGAAAAGAAAAACCTTAGTCTGTTAGAAAAAAAAAAGAAACTTAAGGTATCCTCTGCTTTTAGTTAGATACGTATCATAATGCTTATATCAGATAATATGGAATTTCATCAAAAAGATTTATATTGTCGTATTGATGAACATAAACAGATTCTTGAGGGCAAGAAAGTTTGACATTGAGAAAGCTAAGCAAATGTGGAGTGATATGATTCAATGGAGGAAAGATTTCGGCGCTGACACAATCATTGAGGTGATTCTTTTTCCTAAAACCTCGGAACATTGAATTGGACCCAACTCTGCATCTCATGTGTGTGAATTTCCGTTGAAAAGTTCTATAATATATGTTTCTAATTGTGATGAAGGATTTTGAGTTCGAAGAAATCGATGAAGTGATGAAGCATTACCCTCAAGGCTATCACGGAGTTGACAAGGAAGGAAGACCGGTTTATATTGAGAGATTAGGTCAAATCGATGCTAACAAGCTACTCCAAGTGACAACAATGGACCGGTACGTGAAATATCATGTCAAAGAGTTCGAGAAGACTTTCAAGGTCAAGTTTCCTTCTTGTTCTGTAGCAGCAAATAAACACATTGATCAGAGCACAACTATTCTTGACGTGCAAGGCGTGGTACGTATACAATAAATTCATTCTTTTATCTCTTTCAATTCAAACGTGGGTAAATTCAAAAGTGTGCTTGTTTTCGAGTGATTAGGGGCTTAAGAACTTCAGCAAATCTGCAAGAGAGCTTCTTCAAAGGCTTTGCAAGATTGACAATGAAAATTACCCTGAGGTATATATATATATAGTTTGATTTAAGTCATCAAAATTGATTGTTTAAAATGCTAATAAATATGTTTTCTTATAAGAGCTCAAGTTGTTGAGTACCGGTTTATCTTGTGTAGACTTTGAACCGGATGTTCATCATCAATGCGGGTTCTGGGTTCCGGCTCTTGTGGAGCACAGTTAAATCGTTTCTTGATCCCAAAACCACAGCAAAGATTCATGTTCTTGGGAACAAATATCATAGCAAATTGCTAGAAGTCATCGATGCTAGGTAATATCACGCGTCTCTGAAATCGTTATGTTCTGCTTTGCTATCGAAAATCAAACATTCATTAGATGTTTTGTATTGTAAACAGTGAATTGCCAGAGTTCTTTGGAGGTGCTTGCACTTGTGAAGACAAAGGAGGTTGTATGCGCTCTGACAAAGGTCCATGGAATGATCCTGAGGTTCTCAAGGTAACTAACAATTTACATATTGCCTAATTAGAAACTGAAAATTATTAAATTAGACTGTTTGTTTTGAATCTCATACATGCAAACATATTTTTAAATGGAAGCAGATCGCTATAAACCGCGAAGCTAAATGCTCACCGATTTCAGAAGATGAACACAAGCATGTAGACCAAGGAAGATCAACTTCAGCTTTGGAAGTAAGTTAAAGAACAATTATATCTTTCAACCAGCTAATTAGAATAAGTTTATTGAGATTCTCCACTAACGTTGCAGAGTCTTGAGGGAATCAAGAAGAAAACCAATGGAGATAATGTGTATGAGAAGCAAATCACTACCATCGACAAGTCAATGGATAAGGCATGGCCAGCAAAAACTCAGAAAGCTGAAAACTTTCCAATCTCTAAAGGTATATATATCTACACTCATGTAAGTAAATTGTTTCTTCTTCTGCACGCACTAAAGTTTCTTTAGGGCTAGAGTGTTATGTTAGGAAAGGGGCACCCAATAAAGGAGATGGATTACTTGTGGGAGGGGTCATGGCCTTTGTGATGGGAATTGTTGCAATGGTTAGGCTATCAAAAGACGTTCCACGCAAACTCACTGAGGCTGCATTATATGGAAACTCTGTCTGTTATGAAGAATCTACAAAGTCTAAGCAGAATCAAGGTCAATTCGCAGCACCAGTCTCGAGCTCAGAGTATATGTTGATGGTGAAACGTATGGCTGAGCTGGAAGATAAGTGCATGTTCCTTGACTTGAAACCTGCTCATGTCGAATCTGAGAAAGAGGAGAAACTTCAGGCCGCGCTTAATCGTGTTCAAGTGCTTGAGCAAGAATTGACTGAGACCAAGAAGGTAAGGCAAAATCTAAACTGCCAGCAGAAATGTTCTAGACAATAACCAAATCTGATTCTTAACCTACAAATCGATGATTGAGTTTGGATTTATTTTTGGTTTAGGCTTTGGAAGAAGCTCTTGTGAGTCAGAAGGAGATTTTGGCATATATCGAGAAAAAGAAGAAGAAGAAGAAGCTGGTAAGAACAAAACACTCAAAATTACATCGGTTATTTTAACTGATACTAATTGTGTTATCTTTTTGATCAGTTTTTCGGGTTCTAACTCCGTGAATGGAAAGAACATGAGATTATAAAGCAAGAGGCTGAATCAAACTAAAAGAGTTTGTTTGTGATTTTGTTTTTCAAATGAGGTATAGATTCAGCTTTAAAGCAACAGACTTGTACATTTATCTGAAGTGAAAACTATATTTATCTTTTTGGCTGTGACATTGTTTGTGTGTGCGTTTTCTAATTTCTCTATGGATTTTCTGTGATTTTATCCACGTGATTAAAGGATAATCTACGTTTGATATTGGATTTATATTATATCACCGTATGTAGCATATTAGTCCCAGAAATTATAGTTTTTGTAAATTGAGTCAATTTAATTGACATAAATATGTAGGGTTTGTAGTTTGGTCATGTGATTGCAAAAGATAGAACACAAATTGAATTTTGTTTTCCTTTTTTTGTCATTGCGTTTATTACTTCCTTTAGTCCTCTCTCTCTTTCGTTGTCTTTCTTTTGGCAGTCCCCACTCAAAGATTGTATGTACCTTCCATGATATTTACGGATCATATTTTTCCTGCAACAATATATATACTTTTTCTTAAATATTTATATTTATTTATAACAAGGAGAGGACCATGTCCGTCGATTTATATAAGAAATTAGATATGTGAAAGCTAATGAAACTTGTTGCCAAACGAATTTGGTTTCTGGTAACAACATTAAAAGGAGAAAAAAGGAAACACGTGTAGATATATCAACCAAATCAATCTATCATCGCCAAGCTTTTATACGTGAATTATTGGAGATTTTGATTGTTATTAGAGATAGCGAAATACACAAAGGTTTCTTTAAAGAATTATATAGACAGTTAAAACAAAACAAAAAACACGCAGAGAATCACATGAAGTCTTTCAGACCATTTGTTTCCTTCAAAGGCCAAAAGATATTTTGACTAAGGTCAGTAGCCACTAGCCACTGTAAAAATAATAATTGTACTTTGGGATTTTATCATTATAATATATCCAATTTAAACGTTAATCAAAATTGTAATCAAGTGAACCGTGAACGTGTAATAAATGGACACACATGTACTTTCTCAGATTCTTTTTGAGGATTGCGGAGAGACGTTTGTCGAAATTGGAGTTACATCATTATCAATGATATGATGCAAATTAATTAACAAAAAAAAATGATGATGCAAATTAAGACTAACGACAATGATCTAAACAAATCCGGACAATTTTTTCAACTGATTTGTGGGTAGCGGATTGGTCTATGTCGGTTGATTTTCTAAATGAAATTGTGTGCTAAGAAAATTTCCAAAGCAAAAAATTGTTATACAAATTATCATTTCCTAAAGAATTTAGATGTTACATACGTTTTTATTCCTATATAATTCAATGTTTTGCGCTGTGATCTCAAGGATTTCGTCGAGCCTTCAATCTCTTACTTGTATTGGTGATACCGTAAATAGTATAAAAGGAAAAAACAAACATGTGTGAGTTACTAATAGTTTCAGCTTTTTTATAACCTTCTTCAAATTTAACCCAATTTTGTTAAGTATCCCCGGAATTTTGGAGGTTCGCATGATTAGATATCTGGTGTGTTTGTACCATACATTTAAGAATTTGTTTTACTAATTTGGTTATACTATTTCTTTTTAACTGTTTTGATTTATTTATAAATACACTAAAAAGCATGTTGAGTGAATGTGTTTGGTGAAATTCATGCATCGTTTTTGGGAAGTGGGCTGGATCAGTGGATCTCTTCCACACTTCCCCAAACTATTAAAGAGAAACTGAAAATAAAAAATGATTTGATCGTAAATTAAGTTTTTTTTCTTTCGTAAATTAAGTTTTGTAAAATAATTTTCATAAATATAACAACATGTGTGATAAGACGGTGGAATACATTGCAGTATTAAATTACTATTCTACAAGTACTTAACTAATTACAATCCTTATATATTATCAGCATCTGAATAATTAATTACCCAGATTAATACGTATAATTGGAGAATAATGATAGGAAGAATAAAATTAGGAAAATAAGAAAAAAAATTAGGAAAAGAAAACAGCTGTGTTGGGTCTGGAGAGTTCGTATCCCAACCTCACATGTCTCTCTCACCCTTTGTTCTTCTTCTGCCTACTTACACATGTTCTTCTCATTTTACTCTAAGCACATATTCCTTTGCATTTCTTAATCTCTTTTTATTTTTATTTCAGGTTCTTCCATTTGTTTATTCACAAATTAGCTATTTTATTTAGTGTTGAAGGTGACTGATTTTTAAATAGTTTCATAGATTTTTCCAGACAAATTCTAGCTTTAATGGTCTTTTTTTTAATAATAATACGCACTACAAATATAGTATTAGTTTTTATTTTCTTCTTGTCGTTACATGAATATATGACTTACTGTTTTACTGAAGAAGATTCAACAAAGTTCTCGCTTTTTTTTCTTTTCTCTAAGGTTTATTTTTTACTTTTAGTGATGATAAAAAGGAGAAACAAAGAAAAAGTTTTGTTTTCCTCTAAAACAAAGAACAGTTTTCATCTGCATTCTTTGTAAAAGAATCTGTACTTTGTTTCTTTTTCTTATTTCTTTCCTCCTAAGAAATCACCGTTACTATTAAACAAAATAAAAGAAGAAATTAGGCAGGTCAATTTTTTAGCTTTTTTGTTTTTATTTTTCTTTGAGTTTTAATTTTCTCTTTGAAATATCTACATCTACTACGACAGTTTGTCAAATTTGAAAGGTAAATCATTTGGTATTAGTTTTCTAAGAACATCAATAAATTTATATTTTCAATATTACTTATTAAATGCATAAAATCTAAATGGGTGTTTAATATTTAACTACAACAAAATTTATGAACAAAACAAAAATTGACAAATGTATTGTCGAGAGTTATTTTAAGCATAAATATAAATCAAATATTTATATTTATATTTTGAATTTTTTGATTATTTTTTCATTTTTAATTATAATAAATGCAAGATTTCTATTATCTAATTTAATTAATATATGATTTGTTTTTCATTAAACAATATAAAAATTTTCTATTTTTTTATTGTTTAATGAAAAGCAAATCATATATTAACTAAATATATAATTTTTTTTTATCAATACCACTCAAAAGAAGAAATATTTTTCTCTAACTTATCTTTCAATTAATTTTTAAATATTTCTTTCAAATATTGCTTTGATTAATGTAGACACTCCTTTATAAACCTTTTTTTAAGGGTAGGGAAAAAATGTTACCAAAAAGAAGTTAGGAAAAAATGTAAAAATAAAGTAAAGAATCTTCTTCCCCAAATAGAATCCAAACAAATGTATCGCTTATCATCAAGTTGCACAAACACTCAAAACGCTTTTTCTTGATTTTTCTTCTATAAATTCTTCCTCCTAAACCATTTCAAAGCCCCCTCTTCTCTCCTTCTCTCTCTCTCGAAGATATCGCCTTTAATTCCTTCATCTTCTTCTTCTGATTTCTTCAAAGATTCATTTCTTAAAGATCTCAGCTTCTGTGAGAACAATCTACCAAAAAAATAGAAAAAAACCTTGATGCTTAATCAGCAGTTCTTGGTGTTTGAGACACATGTCTCCAATAATACTCAGTGAGATCTTTCTCTCTGGGTTTATGTTAAATTCCACAATCAGGCGCAGGACCCATCTTGTTCAATCTTTCTCTGTTGTCTTCCTTTACTGGCTTTACTATGTCTCATGATTTCTGAATACAATCTCCTATTTTATATCTATCTATACGCATAATTAAAACAAAACCCTAGTTTCTTTTCAAATCTTTTCTTCTTCGTTCTTCGTCATCTGGGTCCTGTCCTGTTCTGTTCTGTTCTGTTCTGTTTTTAATTTCCCTAAAAACCCCATTTTTAATATTTTATCTCTCTTCTCGTGAAAAAGGCTTCTTTGTTTTTGTTTGTGTGTTACTAAATGGAATCATCGTCGTCGGGAACAACTTCGTCGACGATTCAAACGTCGTCAGGTTTGGAGGAGAGTCTCATGGAGCAGAGGAAACGTAAACGGATGCTCTCAAACCGTGAATCTGCAAGGAGATCGAGGATGAAGAAACAAAAGCTCCTCGACGATCTAACGGCTCAGGTTAATCATCTGAAAAAAGAGAACACCAAGATCGTGACAAGTGTCAGCATCACAACGCAACACTACCTAACCGTTGAAGCAGAGAACTCTGTTCTCAGAGCTCAGCTCGATGAACTTAACCACAGGCTCCAATCTCTCAACGACATCATCGAGTTCCTCGACAGTAACAACAACAACATGGGCATGTGTTCGAACCCTCTGGTTGGTTTGGAGTGTGATGATTTCTTTGTGAATCAGATGAACATGTCGTACATGATGAACCAGCCTCTCATGGCGTCTTCTGATGCTTTAATGTATTAAATGTGGACCTGAAAAAACCCTCGAAATCACAAAAATGGGGCCGTTTTTCTTTGTCCGATTTAGAGACATGTCCAAAGAGAGAGATTTATATATAAAAATGGGTCTGTTGTTTGATTTGTTTCCATTTCAATTTTTTTTTTGTTTGGGTCCGTTTTAGGCGTTAGGTATCTCAGCATCATCGTTATGAGTGTGTTTGTAATAAAGGCTCTGTTGCCGCATGAGTACAAAGTGTTTACTTAATATTGTAATACGCTTATTAGTTTCTTTTTAATTAATCTTAAGTACTAATCCCATTTATATATAGTTTAATTTCTTGGGCATTAATAGTAAATAATTGATTGGTATCGTTATAAGATAGTAGTAAAGAGTTACTTACCAAAAAAAAGATAGTAGTAAAGAGTTTAGCATGTACATACCAAAATATGACTTACGCTCTGCATAATCATGTTTCATGCCAATCAAATATTATAGGCAGATAAAATTGCTTGTAAGAATATTTTAGTGTCTGAATTGATAACTCAAACTAAGAAATCAAAATTTACAGATTCTTGTAAAATATTTTAAACTTAATTATGGTGAATTTGGAGGTTTTTATGTGTACTAGACTTATAGGTGAAATCCTAGCCTCTTGTATTCTTTGCTTTTACACATCTCATCTTTCAATTCGATTTTCTTATCTTGAATTTCTTTTTAGGATTTTATATTTCAAACTTCAAAGTTCAATTTAGCACCATTCACCAATAGATCCAATATACAAGTACATCACAAAATAATGGTTATACTACATCGTGAGCAATAATGGGAATCCTATTCTACTCTTTTGGCAGAACTATACTTTTAGATGCTGGATAGTTTGTTTTATATCCATTGATCACGGATTGTTCATTTCATGGATATTATAAATAGAAAGTCTCTTTTTATTTTTATATAAAGAAGTCTTCTATTTGATAATTGCGGTATATATTTTCTACCTTTATTTCAAGTTTAGTATTCCTTCTTGAGAATATCGTACATGTGTCGAGAGACTCGAGAGATTATAAAAAAGCATCTTATGTGTTTTGATCTAGGCTCTTAAGAACATTGAAAAGATATGTAATTAATTGCTTAATATTTAGTAGTTTTCGAAGATACCAAAGACCCAAAACGTAAGTTAAGGGGTTCATTAAAAAAAACCAAAAGTGAAGTAAAGGAGTTAGTTGATATAAAACCAGAATATCATTTTATTTACAAAAAAAACAAGGAAAAAAACACGATGATAGAAAATCTTAAATTAGTGGGATAATAATCGTGCATAATTTTAACAAATAACATGAATTTTGTAATATATTATTTTATCCGATAATACACTTGTTAATAGTTATCATGCAAATATCACCTTATTCATTTACGAATTTACAATCATAACTTTTGTTTTAAATAATATCTTCCATATATAGCAAATGCACCTTTTATAATAACCGTTATAAAAAGATTAGAAAACATAATAATTTGGAAGCTAAGTCATAATCAATTATGGCAAATTTGTCATGTGCAGGGAACAATATTTGCCGGTACTTGACCTAAAAACACATGATGATTCAAAGACTTGAATAGTAGATCGCCTAATTAAATGATTTTATAACATTCGTTATCCTAGATCTACCTGAACAACATAATTGATAATCAGTCGGTTTATGTATACAATATTTATGCATCTAAAGAATATAATATAATGTTCTTTTGGATATATATAAGATAATATTTTTTTGCTATCAGTTTATTATAATGGACTTGCCATTTTGCCAACAACGTAAAGATCTTTTACATGACGTAATATCAACCTGAAAAATATGATCAGACCATCGCAAGGAGGTTGTAGAGAAGTATAGGAGCCACAAGATGGTCGTGACTCGTGAGTCGAATTTCAATCCATAGAGACATATGGCATTTGGTTACGTAGATTGTGGGTTGGTTTATGCCTAAATAAACTCGATTTACTATACTCTAATCCCACGAATAAAGCCATTTAAAAACTCCATAAACCTTTTTACGTAAACCCTAACATTTGGTAGCTTCACGTCCATTATTTACCGATTCTATTCAGTGGGTGAAATTAGAATTTGTCAAACAGCTTGATTTTGATCTACATTATATAACATACACCAAATAGTTTACACGAATGTCTGCAGATATTCTTGAAGATTCCCTCAGATTGAAAGATATATGCTTGAGTGTAATAAGGGAAAAATAAAGACAAAAAAAAGAAAGAAAAGAAGAGCTTTAGTCAAACCTCTTAACGATTAGACAAAACTCAAAAGGAAGAAGAAAATCCCAAAAACAAATTTATGATTAAAAACGTTTTTAGTGATGCTCACAGGCGAAAGAAACGAAGGTTGTCTGCCAGTGTCACATTTCTTTTGTATTCTCACGTAACATGCAAAGGTATCAAGGTTGTCAAAATCATATTTGTCGGTATCGAAATAATATGTCAAATTAGGGTAAAAACGTCATTAGAGTTCCGTAAGCTATTTTCCCAAATTTTGATTAGTCCTTTCTAATAAGCCTCAACAATTGACCATAATTTCAACCATGTTACGGAGGTCAAGAGGTGATTAAAAAAAGACATGATACATCGTCCCTTAAATATATGTATTTTAAAAATATTGAAATTCTTAACCCTTTTTTTTTTTGGTAGAATGAGGGAGACTAGTCTCCCATATTATTAAGAAAAAATAAAATTACACAACAACGTTTCGTGGGCGTGTAGCACCACTAGCATCCTCAAAAATAATCGAAGTAGCAAAATCAGGCCTAAGATGAAAACTATGAAAACCTAATGGTAAAGTAAAGGCATAGTTAGCTAGTTCGTCGGCAAGACGATTAGCTTCCCTATACACGTGAGAGATACGGACAATCCAGTCCTTCGAAATGAAGCCATAGCACAGTCGTACTAGGAATGACAAGGGATGCGAATCGCTAATCCCTGTCGTAAGAAAACCCACCACCATCTCTGAGTCCACCTCCAACTCTACCCGCGTAGCTCTTTTTTCCTAAGCTATGAACAGCCCATAATAGACACCCCATAACTCAGCCAAAGGAGCCGAACACAAACCTATGTTCACTGCGAATCCTCCACACCACATACCATTGCTGTCCCGTAACACCCCACCAGCTGTAGCTCGTCCCGGGTTACCACGAGACGCACCGTCCGTGTTCAACTTCAGCCATCCCTCACGTGGTGGAACCCATGCTATCTGCCGCTCCACCCGAATCACAGCCTTGTTCTGGTTCCCAACTCCCGAATGAGCCTCCACCACCTCCTTGGCTATGTCTTTAATAAATCGAACCCTATCTCGGCATTTCCTGTTCTCTCCAAAAACATTCCCGCATCGCCATTTCCAGCCCCACCAAGCTGCCAAAGCAAAAATAGTAGACCAAGGGTAACCACCAATCAGTTCCTGTTCTCCCAAGTTACTATAAACCCATTCAAGCAGTGATTGAGAAAAGAACACATGCAACCGCCCAGGAGGAAGTAAGCGAGTCCATATGCCAGCCATTGCCGGACAATCCCGTAGGATATGTAGGATAGTCTCTTCACCACTCTTACATACTTGACATAAATCCGTGTCACAAAGATGCCTCCTCTTCCTTTCCACATTGGTCATAATAGCCTGATTAACAACCAACCAGAAGAAAATCCTCACACGTTCCGGCACCACCACCCTCCAGACCCGATAAAACAGCTTCCCCGAGTCTTGACATACAACCTCATCTCTTGTAATTGTCGAATACGCAGCTTTCACTGTGAACTTTCCATCCGGGCTGTCTCTCCATGAGAGTCTATCCGGAGCACCTGTCACAACATCAACCACAATCGCGGATAACATTAGTCTTGTATTATCCGAAATATGTGGTGTTATCCGCCTAAGATCCCAGCCTCTCTCATGGTTCCATAAATCTCTAACTGTAGCCGCAACTAACTCCTCCGGTACTTCCATTATCACTGATTCAATGATGGACCTTTTTCCCAACCACTTATCTGTCCAAAACTGAATTTTTGAGCCATCACCAAGCACCCACCCGAGATTAGGTAGGATTACTTCCCTTAAACCACTCCCTATGCTGCGCCACGTCGAAGACCAGTTACCTTTCACGACTGTCCACGTCTTATCATGAGGATCCCCAACTTTGTACTTACTGCGTAACACCTTTGCCCAAAGGCTATTCTTGTCATGTAAAAGCCGCCACCCAACCTTGGACAAGAGAGCTTTGTTCATAGCTTTGGCTGATCTAATACCCAATCCTCCTTCCAATCTTGGTCTGCAAACTCTTTTCCAAGCTATTAGATGCTGTTTTCTCTGCCCCGTATGACTGCCCCATACAAAGTCCCGCGCAACTCTGTCAAGGCTCTTTATCGTAGATCCCGGCAACGCAATCGTACTCATTGAATGAACTGGGATAGACGCAAGTACTGATTTCGTGAGAGTGACTCTTCCCGCCATGCTGAGAAACCTTCCTTTCCACCCCGCCAATCTTGAGGACAGCTTCTCTAATACGTCACTAAAAGTATCTTTATTGATCCGCTTGTGTAGAATAGGCATACCCAAGTATTTTCCCAACTCCCGCGTCGCTTGGATACCACTTTCTTCACTGATCAACTTGGCCAAATCTCTATGCACATTCTCTGAAAAAAATATTTTTGATTTTTCCAGACTCACCTTCTGGCCCGATGCCGCACAGAATCTCTCCAATATGCCCCGGATTATTTTTATTTGCCCAACAGACGCCTCCGCAAACAAAATTAGATCATCGGCAAAGCACATATGTGATATCTTCGGTCCTCCTCTCGACAAGCTGATTGGCTTCCATTCTTTCTTAGCAACAGAAAACTCAATTAGGTGACAAAGCCGTTCCATACACATCACAAAAAGATACGGTGACAGCGGGTCACCCTGGCGCAGTCCTCTTGAAGGCTTAAACGATTCCGTCTTCTCTCCATTCCACAAAACAGTCATTGACGGACCCGTCACACATTGCATTATCCAAGTGATCCACTTCTCTGGAAGCCCTGCCGCTACTAGAGTGTCTTCCAGAAAATCCCATCTAATTCGATCATAAGCCTTCTCTAAGTCTAGCTTAAGAAGCATCCAACCCTTACGACCTTTTTTTCTTTTCATAGAATGTATAGCTTCCTGGACAATGATTATATTATCCGTACTCAACCGGCCCGGAATAAAGCTCGACTGTGCAGGACCGACCAGCCTTGGCATCACCTTCGTCAAACGCATCACCATGGCCTTTGTGATGATTTTAAACAACACATTGCATAGGCTAATCGGTCGGAACTGTGTAATTTTCTCTGGTTTTCCAACCTTAGGAATCAGTACGACTAGCGCATCATATGTCTCGCTGGGGAGAGCTGCTGTCTCAAAAAATTCCAGCACAAATCTGATCACTGACGGGCCCACAACATCCCAGCAACTCTGATAGAATATCGGTTGAAACCCATCAGGCCCAGGAGCTTTAAATTTCCCCATACTTCGGACAGCTTCTTCAACTTCTACCGCCGAAAACTGTTTGCTCAAGTCAATTATCTCACCACTGGTCACTCTCATAAACCCTACATGTGATAATTTTGCCGCGACCTGCTCTATATCCTCCATAGAGTATGAGCGCTTGTAGTAATCCACTGCAAGCTTCTCGAGATCTTGTGTATTCTCAATCCAGCGATCATCATTATCCTTCAATGCTTCTATCCGATTTCTCCGTCTCCGAATAATGGTAGAAGTGTGAAAGTATTTTGTATTACGATCGCCTAGCTCAATCCATTTCTCTCGTGATTTTTGGAACCATATTACTTCTTCCTGCTCAAGAACCGTCTCAAACTCTTTCATCAATAACTCCTCCTTCTCCAACAGAGCATCAGTCTGATTCACATCCAAAAGATCTTGAACCATTTTTATTTCTTGTTGCAGCCTCTCTTTCCTCTTCTGTACATCCCCAAAAACGTCTCGGTTCCACTGTTTCAACTTCTGTTTCATCACTCTCAACGCTTCTGGAGTCTGCAACTCTCCTTTCCAAGACGATTCCAACAGTTCCTTGAAGCTTGTATGTGTTAACCATGCTGCCTCAAACCGGAATGGACGCCTACTTGGGTCTCCCTTTGTTTCTGGACAAAGCTGCACATACAGGGGTGCATGATCAGACGAGAAGAAGGGAAGATGAGTGACTACCGCTTCTTGCCATCGTAATCTTGTATGAGCAGAACAGAACACACGATCCAGCCTCTTTGCGATGTAAGTCTGTTGTGCTCGACCCCGTCGCCATGTATATTTATTTCCTTTGAACCCCATATCAATCAAAGCTAACTCATTGATCCAATCGCCAAACTCAAGAGAATCCGAGGATAGCTGACCATTACCACCAGTGCGCTCATCCAATCGAATGATTGTGTTGAAGTCTCCACCAACCATCAACGGCTCATCGATGCTTTGGATGACATCTCGCAATTTCCCCCACAGGCCACTTCTTCTACTCGCCGAAGGAGCAGCGTATACTGCAATAAGATGGAAAACCTCACCATCATTCGACACCCTAGCATGAATAAACTGCTCATCCGAGCTCACAATCTCCACATCGCCTATCTCCGACCTCCACAATAGCCACAAACCACCGCTCTGGCCTATCGCATCCACTTGAAATGAATTTGCAAAGCCCAAGCCTTGGCAGATTCTTCGTGCTCGTTCCCCACCCGCGTGAGTCTCAAAGATTGCAAGTATGTCCGTGTTAAATTTCTTCAAAATATAACGGATCGATCTACGGAAATTGGGTTTGTTCGCCCCCCGGCAATTCCAGAATAAACAATTCATCGATAAACTATACTTCAAGAGTAGAACCACCGGGGCGAACCATTATTTGTCCGCCAGAACCACCGCTTCCTTCTCCGGTGGATTCTCAAGCATGAGTACTTCCTCATTTAAACATAACGCTGCTTGGTCCGGCGAACCATTCGGCTTGTCTCCCATACCATCTTGGTTCGTTCCGAGCCCAGCCATTTGATGGTCACTGCCGTTCGTAAATCGTCCCCCTGGTCGACTCAGATTATCCTCCTCGACTCTGAGTCTTTTCCCAGACGCAGTCAACTCTCTCTCTCTGCTAGTCGGGCCAAAAACTAAGCCTCTGGTGGGCCTTGTAATTTTGGTTGGTTTTATTTTCGGCCCATTTGGCCCAACTGGCTTCCCTTTTCCAATTTCTCTATCTTGCGGCCCAACTTTGGCCCTACTCTGCCCCTTCTCCAACGGCCCCATCCTCTTCGCATTAGTTACGTGAGATACACTCTTAGTATTCCCACTTCGAGATCCAACATTAATGTTTTCCTTATCTGCTTCCAACTGAATATTTCTCCCCCTCAAATCCGGAGCAATCAAATCCTCTTCTAATCCTTCAAAGATATTAGATAAGGCAATATTATTTTGAGCATTAACTCTCGGGATCTCTTTAAGGAATCTTCCAGAATTACCACCCGAGCTTCCCGCCGCAAACACCACTTTATTCACCGGAGCCGCCGCACGCCTCGCCGGCCTCCTCACCTCCGTGAACCCATCGGCATTTTGCGTAACACCCTTGTTTTTCTCAGCTGCATTACTCGTGTTCAAGACCATACTGTTAGATGGCACCACTCTGCTTTCCTCCTGAACCCTCCGGGGGCACAAATGAATCAAATGTCCGTACATCCCACAACCCGAACATATATTCGTAAGCCCCTCGTATGCCACATAGTATCGTTCACCATTCACCATGATTGTCCCTTTCAATGGTTTAGACAGATTCACCTCCACACAAACTCTTGCGAATCTGGCTCTTTCAAACTTCAACGTCATTAAGTCCACTTTGACCGGTTTCCCCAACCCTTTCGCGATACCCATCAAAATGGACTTATGGTACAGATTTACCGGAATATTCGAAAGTCGAACCCAAACCGGTGTGGTCGTAATATCGTTCCTCAAAGGATCAAAATCCGGTGCCCAAGCTTGCGCCATCAGATAACTCCCAAACACTTTCCAAGGACCTCCCGTCAAGGCTGCCATATACTCCTCCTCCAACTCGAAGCGGATCATGAAAAACTGCCGAGGCAGATCCATAACATACATAGCCCCTCTTGGTTTCCACATCTCCCGGAGTTTTCTGCTCAAAACCGCAATCGACAAGCTCTTTCCCAACACTTTAACGATCATACACTGCCCCCACATACCATTCATCACTTCCAATACTTCTTTGCCAATCGTAATCACCGGTTCACCATCCTCGCCATCGGGGAACTCAAGGTGCATCCTTGCAGAAACAAAGTCATCACCCATAACCTCCTCCGGTACCGGCATCCCACCCACAACACTCCCTACTACCTTCTGAACCCACGAACCCACAACGTCAGGCGGATCACCTGGAGGCCTTCCCCTATCTCCGATGTCCACCATGTTCGTATCCTCCACACCCGTATTCGTAACCCTAGGAGCGCCGCTCATCTTACAGAGAGAATTGAAATTCTTAACCCTTGTACAACTTATATGTTTACTTAAAAAAAATTTACATTAAAGATCTCTTCAAAAAATTTTAAAATATTTAAATTTTTAACTTTTATACATCTCAGCATTTTGAACTATTCTCAGATTGACACATCATCAAAATCTTTATCCAATCAAAACATTTTAATTTATACACATCAGCTATCTTTACTTCTTTAATTTAATTCATATATTCTAACTGAAAGTTCATTTATCATATTACTATAAATATGCTTATACGTTTTATTTATTTTGTAATGGAAAAGAAAATCAACCGTATTATAGGGACGGCAGCCAACAGTGTTATTAAAAGCTTGCAGTGTCAATAAAAAGCCTCCGAAAATAAAAGACTACCCGGCTACCAGCCAATAATGGGAAGAAGTCGGTGCTTTTTGTATACATTACTCTAAAGGTTCAAAGCAACAAAAAAAAGAGAGGACAAAACTAGACTTTGGCAACCAAATACAAATATTTTATAGTGAAATTTATGAATACATCACTAATATATGATCTATTGATTTGTGATAGTGATCATGTCGACGTATATTCATCCGGATTTAACATTTTATATATGAAAAAATTTATTGGAAACATGGCTTATTCAATGTTGAAACGTATGGTAGGTAGAAGTTGGAAAACAAATTAAACACTTTTTCTTCTTTACGATTTTCGGATTCTCTTCTCTATTTTGTTACATCATGATATGAATACCACTACTTTTGGACGACCTATATATTCGACATATGCTTTATTCCTTCAAATTAAATTTTTATAATCGTGAAAGAGAATATTTATAGTCAATTTATAGTACAAATGTGTCTAGTAATCTGTATACACGTATATGTCTTGTATATTCTCATATTTCTAGATTTTCTTTTTCTATAATATGGCTCTCATTTCATGTCCATTGAGATGTTAAAAAGTTATGAAGAGATAATCGTAATTTTCTTAACGCAATTGCGCGCAAGAAATTCTTTACCACTAAATTGTTTTTGTCACAATTTTATCGTTTCATTATTTAATTTTTTCTTTAATTTTGTTTTTGGGCACTGGCCAACTAAGAAAAAGGTAATTATGTATAATCATCGCCTTGTTAGTAAAGTTAACAAATCAAATCATAATTAAAAGACGAGTATGACAAAACTTTAAACATTTTAGTAATGTTTTTTTGATAAACAGAGAATTCAGACATATATTTCACATTTCCTTTAGATCCATGACTAAATATATAATATTTTTATTTTGATTTATGTAAGGTTCGATAAACCTAAAAATTATGTTTTAACATAGATTTAACGTAGCCTTAGGCTTGGAACCTCAAATGTCATATATATTAGGAACCATTAATAATATAATTAATTAGATTCTCCACTTTTTATTTATTTTAATTTTTAAAAAATATTTTGGCTTGGAAACCACCGATTTTTAGGGCCTACTTTAAAAACAACATTTTCTCCATGAACTCTTTTTGATGCGTAATCTTAATAGAAATGTTTCGGTATTATTGGAAATAAATAAAAATAATGACTAACATAGCTGTAAAAACTCCTTATTAATATTCAAAACGCTCCAAACAATTGCATGACGAGACAAGAAAAGCAGGGGCGGCTAAGAGACATTAGAAAACAATCTCAAAAGTCACAGCCGACGATACTCGAATAGAATTTCCCTTTGCATGTAATTTGTTCATGACGATCAGAATATGTTTTAAGTTATTTTTGATAAGTCCAAAATTAATTAATGAGACAAAAGCTATTAAATGAAAGCCCAACTTCTTATAAATAAGCCCATAACTATTAAAAAGCCTCAAAAGTCAAAATATAGGCCCGACTCTGTTGGGCCATTACAAGTATTAAACTACTTAGATATCTCAATCTATGGGCCATTCAAAGAGTTTAGCATGCTGATTTACAATTAATTATTTAGCTTGTTTAGTACGTATTTAAACGACGGAATGCTAAGTCTGGTTAGTTTTGACTTTTGACGTATTTAAATTAATTATTTCGTTAGAAAATATTTTGTTAGAAAATATTTTGTTAATAAAAATATTTTGTTAATAAAAATATTTTGTATAATAAAAAACTTTTAGCTAAAAATGTTAGTTAAAACATTATTTTTGAACAACCCTTAAAATTAAATTTAAATATGTGAAAACATGTTGAGCTTATGACACCACAACGGACCAAAGGACGGGATGCTAAGTCTGGTTAATTTTCACGTATTTAAATTTAACATTTAAGTTTGAAAATATTTTGTTAATAAAAATATTTTGTATAATAAAAAACTTCTAGCTAAAATTTTACTTAAAACATTAATTTTGAAAAATCCTTAAAATTAAATCTAAATACGTGAAAAAATGTTGAACTTATGACACCACAAGACTTACGGACCAAAGGACGGGATGCTAAGTCCGGTTAGTTTTCACGTATTTAAATTTAACATTTAAGTTTGAAAACATTTTGTTAATAAAAATATTTTGTATAGTAAAAAAATTTTAGCTAAAATTTTTACTTAAAACATTATTTTGAAAAACCCTTAAAATTAAATTTAAATACGTGAAAACATGTTGAACTTGTGACACCACAAGACTTACGGACCAAAGGACGGGATGCTAAGTCCGGTTAGTTTTCACGTATTTAAATCTAACATTTAAGTTTGAAAACATTTTGTTAATAAAAATATTTTGTATAATAAAAAGCTTTTAGCTAAAAATTTTACTTAAAAATTATTTTTGAAAAACCCTTAAAATTAAATTTAAATACGTGAAAACATGTTGAACTTGTGACACCACAAGACTTACGGACCAAAGGACGGGATGCTAAGTCCGGTTAGTTTTCACGTATTAAATTTAACATTTAAGTTTGAAAACATTTTGATTATAAAAATATCATGTATAATAATAGCCTTAAAAACCTTTTGAAATCCGAAAAAAAAAAGTGATAAATAAGTTTTGACCTAATCAGTTATTATCTATAAAGTTAATTAATAAGGAAATCAAAATATTTATCAAAAAAAAAAAGGAAATTAAGAAATAAACAAACCTGACTGTCGTGTAACTGGGAGACGTTACTGATGGATCGTTATTTGCGAAAGCCCATTCGTTGTAATCTGAAGCCCATCTCTTCTGCTTTGACTTGGGCCGAAACTGCAATTTTGTTGATGGTGAAGATATCTCCTCAGGCGGTTCCTAGTGTGAAACTGATCGGAACCTCAAATCTCTCGTCGTCACTTGCACTGGGAGTCTTTATGCGTTTTCCCGAATACAAAGATGCATCCGTAATTCTCGTCGTCACCTCGAACTCGTTGCTGAAACTCGAACTAATCCTCCATGATTGGTTAAAGAGATCGTGAAATATTGATCAAACACAAGAGACCTCTCTCCCGACTCTCAAGTGGTGTGGTACGAATGATCTCAGGCCTTAGCGAATTAACACCGGCTTCACGATCTCAAGATTGACGATGTCATGTTCTCTGTATAACATTCACATAACCGATTTCGCAGAGAAGAAAAAGATTTTTTTTTTGTGTGTCTTTAGAATGAGAATTTTGATTTTCCGAAGAAGGAAGAAGATGTGAATATTTATAAGAAACTGTTAACGCAAAAAAAAGGAAATATCAGGTTCTAGGGTTTCCTTTTTTCGTATATGGGCTTAAAAAAAAATGGAAATTGATCACAACTTTGGTAAGACAAAATTACCCTTTTCCGTTACAACGGTCATATTTTTTTTTACAGCGTAACAATTTATAAATGGAAATTATTTGGTCACAGGTTTTGATCTAATTAAGAGTACATGAGATTATATTGTTTTTGTCGAAAAGTGAAAATGATTTTAGTTATGAGTCCTAAACTTCCGTTCAGGACGGAGCCATCCTTATTAACCAACAAGAAATTCTCAGGCTTCAAGTCTCTATGCATAACACCGAGCGAATGACACGCTTCAACAACCCCGACAATGATCTTAGTCAGCTCAGCAGCTTTCCTCTCACTATAATTTCCTCTCTGAATAATCCTATCAAACAATTCACCTCCAGCACAAAGCTCCATAACAATGTGAACATACAAAAGAGTCCTCATAAGCTCCTTTAATCGTCACGATGTTACCGTGACCAGCTAAATGATGCATTATCTGGATCTCTCTTCTAACTTTCTCAACATCTTCTTTAGAAATCAACTTCCTCTTGGATATTGACTTACAAGCGTAGTCAATATCCTCAAACTTCAATCACAGTTTAGTTGTTTCTGACTTTTCACCCTCGTGCATAGGTTCTGGTGGTTAAAGACCAAGGAGAGGATGGTGAAGATTGTCATGATGATGCTGATGGTGATGAAGATGAGTCTGATTTGGATTTGGCCTGGAAAATGCTGGACATTGCAAGGGCTATTACTGACAAACAGTCTACTACTGAGACAATGGAAAATAGATGAAGGCATCCAACAGTCATCCATTGTTTCCAGAAATTTGAATCACAGAATTTGATAACAATACTATATTTAAAACTCTAATCATAGAATATATTTTTTGGTCAAAAATTAATTAGGCCGGTGTTCTTCAAAATGAGTGATGGTTTCTTGTTAGGATGTGCACTCATTCCAGCTTAAAATAAAAATATTAGTGACAAAACAAAACTGAAATTAAGAATCGTGAGAATACGGTCATCATCCACTACATCATCTTTACTCCTTTTTATGTGAAACCATAAAATAATACGTCGAACATTAATTATAGTGACGAATCAGTTCATTAAAGCAAAGTTCAAACAACTTTGTTCTCTTTCCATAGTCTCAATTAATCAGCAATCCATCTAAGATATTTATTGTGTGACGAATTAATCAGTGCATCGAAGCAAAGTTTAAACAACTTTGTTCTCTTTTTTCCTTAATCTCAATCACTCAATCAGCAATCCATTTAAGTTTGACACTTTGCAAATACAGTATAAACATTACTTTCTTTTTTTGTGTGAAAAAAGTTGTGACCCTAGCCATAAGCATTTAACTTTCAATAATTATGTTAAGATCGATTGATTTGAGTTAAACGCAATAGTTTATCATACAGCATATATTAAATTTAAAGAGGCCTAATCGTACATTAGTATATGTATTCAGTTGGTTATAGCTAGCGATATCTCTTGATTGGAGAATAGGAATGGAATTTTGACCGATATTGAATGCCGCCTAGTCTTTAAGGATTCTACCATTATAATGATTTGGTAAATTTAATTGGGTTATGATTGTCGTCTATCTTTAAATAAAATAATGAAGCCACTCATATTAAATAATCAAGTCACTAACCTCTTTAGACTTATTGTGGCCAACAATAGGAAAGTGGTCTCCTTTCAACTTTTTCTCCAATCCCACCATTTTCATGAACAATTTTTTAGTTAAAAGCATTAAGAGATGCATGTTTGCATTAATTAAATGATGGATAAATTACTTTTTGTAATGGTATTTTTATTTAGTATAACTGATACAATCTCATCAAGCTAATCTCTAGTTAAACCGTTTTTATGTTTTTGTTTTTTTTAAAGCATTCATGCTGGCTAAAATATTAGTTACATTTTAATGGTGTTAATTATTTCTTTAGTGATTATATATAGTGATATACCAAACGCACAGGCTTCTCTGTTTTTGATAAAGTGTATCTTAATACACAAGATATAGCTTAAGAGCACATCAAACACTTCCAAAAACTTTGCTTTTCCATAGACAAAAATCGGAAAGAGATCATCAAGATGGGTTTATTGCCATTGGTGAAGAAACTAGGGTTCATCTTTCTTCTTGTTTCAGCTTCATTGTTTGCTCTCTCTTCTGCAGGTTTGTTTCTTTCTGTTCTCTCTCTCTATCTACATATTTATATTCTTTGTTTGCAGCTTTTTTCTGCAACTTCATGTGCCTACTACTTGCGATCAGTCTTTTAGAAAGTAAGATAATAACATTAAGAGCTTGTGCTCTCCACATGTGTGTTTCTAAATACTCAATTAAAGACTAAAGGAGAAAATTAACTTAGCAGTATTTGGAGTGCTTAATCTTCGATATAAAGAAAAGAGAAGCCTAAGACTCTCTCTCTTTGTTTTGTAGGACGATCATCCATTCTAATCTATAGCCAAGAAGATGATCATCCAAAGGTAATCGTTTTAACCCCATACATAGTTGCCAACTACCGTGCGTTGTATATCTATACTTAGCAAAACCGAATAATTTGATATATTCAAGAAGTATTTAGATGATTTCAAGAACCATTTGTACATTGGTGAACACATTCTATTTGTGGACAGGTGGTGGAGAGAATCTTGAGAATGAATTCAGTAGACTATGGCCACTTCAGTCCTAAACCAAAGCTCGTGAGGCCTCCTTTCAAGCTTATTCCCAACTGATCATATCATCGATCGACTATATATAGATGTCAGACTTTATGAGATGTATACTATATGTAAACCTAAATACTAACACTGCAATAAGTTTGAATGATAATCATATATGTAAGTTTGAAGATATGTTGTCTAGTAAATTAATGATTAGATAGTGTTCTTTGCTATCATGCGAATGTAAATTTGGTGAATAGTCATCAATATTGTCGGTTAAACGAAAAAAATTAGATGAATATTCAATTTCTCTGATAGAATTTTTATGATCAAATATTAATATTGAAATATTCCATTAATGCTGAAAACGGATACAGATTGTATATAGTAGATGTGATCAAATATAATTGTCTACAGTTTAATGTCCATCTCTTGCAGATCTCAAATTGCATTTCCCATATTGTGTTTGGTCCCAGTGACCTAACCTCACTTATATTTCTTGCACAAAAGAATGTTTACTTTATACAAATATTTCTAAAACTTTTTCTTCTGACCAACTTTCTTTCCACTAGAGAATTGAGACTGATCATAACACCTACGCTTTATTCCTCTCCATTGCTTACTTCTTCAAGCTACAAAATCATGTACCAATTGTGAAGAATTAATCTGGTTCTGGCGACTTCCGGGGTTTACATACTCCATTTCAGCTCCCGGGATGGCATTCTCGTAAATATCTACCCCGGAAAAGTTGTTGTATGCCTCACTAGACATAGCCACAACATTACCATGTCCTTGAGAGTTTTGAAGCCCTAGAGTCAAGGACACATCACCACGACCCAATCTTGACATATCAGCCACATGATATGTAGGCTCAACTGCCATGAACCGGCGACCATCCATATGACTGCCTTGGACGACCATGCCACGAGTTTCCTCACCATATCCATGTCCATGGTCCGGTTTGGTCTGGTCTTGTGAAAGCTCTTGAGCTCGATCTTCATCATCAGCAGCAGCATGTCCTATCTCAGACATTTTTGGTGTATTTTCGGAAGAAGAGTTGGAATCATTCTCTGTGAATTCCTCCTTGTATATCTCCTCCACCATTGGCTTCCATAAACGCACTCGTGCGTTTATAAACCAGTTTGAAACCTTTTACAAACATAAAACAAACAATAATCCATAAATAAATTACACTATGAAGAGAAAGAAATAATCTTCACATAAAACATTCCTTACCTGACCGCGGCTCAAGCCCGTTTGTCTTGCTAGCATGATCTTATCAGAATCCTTTGGGTAACTATATTCATGTTTTGAAACAGTAATCAGCATTAATTATGAAGAGAATGTGTGGAGATAATATTCAGAAGAGACTTACGGGTGAAGAAAATGCTCAAAGAGCCAAGCACGAAGAATCAAAACAGAGTTTTCAGGTAGACCGCGTTGAGGCCTCCACGCTTGAGGTTGCATAAAACCTCTTTGCTGTCTTAAATGTTGATCAACGTACTTAAGCCGGCTTATTATCCCAACTCTTTTCCCATCTGATCCATCTTGTTGTTCCCCAAGGCATTTCCGTATCACGAGGATTTGTCCGGATATCGCATCCCTTAGGCTACGAAAATGGCGAGAAATTGTTTGAAGGGCGAGTGCTGTGTATGGTTTTGCTGCTCCATAACCTGCTATCACATCGAACGAGGATACAACTATCTGCATCTGCTGGTAATATTGCTTATATCTTCTATCCACCTTTACCAAAATCAAATACAAATATCTCATTTTTTGATATCCAACATATCCTATATACCAAATGATTCAACATTATGGCTTCAATAGTTTTAAAAGCTAATTTATGCTTTTTGCATTTAAAATATTATAACATGTAAACACAATCGGAAACAGACAACAAAGGCCTATAAAAGGTAACTATAACATGATCACATTAAGAAGATAGGTCTCAAGTCATTACCTCGTCCAACATTGACAAGAGTTTTGTCAACTTGCTCTGCATTTCTTGTCTCTCCGACTGAGATATTTCTGCAGGAGGATTCGTACTCGAGTCTTGAGTGTTCTGATTAGGTTCTTGAGGGTTCTCATTGTTTTTATCTCCCTCTGCTTGAAACAGCTTTAGAGCTTTCCTTACATTAACAGCCTCATCTAGAAGCTCTTGAGCCGCCTTGAGATACTTTGAGTTGGGAATTGTTCTCACAAGATCCAAATTCTGATTCCCGCTTGGAAAGCTCTGTGTTGCATATTCATTGCCTCTGAAATGCTCGGCTCTCGGCGCCATATTTTGATGGCTCATTTGATGAATTCCAGGAAGAATCTGTGAACCAAGGCTAAGGGACAGTCCCTGACCAGTCTGAAGAATCCCCGTGGCACCTGCCATCGCGCTCATTAGCTGGAAACCGTTCCTGTCACTCGCTTGATCTCTCCAAGAACCGAAATCTTGATCAATATTCTGCATCTGCGTTATTCCGCCAAATCTTGACAATGCTTGCCTCTCTTGTGAGGCTGAGACATTGTTAGCTTCAGTTCTTTCTCTACCGGCTAATCCCTCAGAGTAAGAAACTGTAGCATTCTGGATCATTGAATTCCCGGGAAGAAACTGTGTTTCCGGATAATTCTCCATCGAAATGGAGTGTTTTTTCTTGGCTCACTTGAGTTCCATAGTCCCTAGTTTCCTGATCAGGTCACAGCATCACCCTGGAAACTTGAGTTTATCATCATTCATCAAAACGGATACTTTAAAAATTTCATACTTAACTAATGGAGACATTAAAGACAGATTCAACAACATTTGAAACAGAGCAGGATCCAGAATCAGTGTATTGCTAAGAAACATGTAAGATTTCATCGTGTCTTGAATTCGTTATGCATGCAATTATGAAGATGTAAGCAAAATTCATAGACGAAAAAAAAAAGTCGAATAGAATTAAAGAAAAATTAATAAATTACCTGGAAATCAACTCCTGATTCTGATGGATTGTTGAAGGAGACAACCAAATCTTGAAAAGAATAACAAAATGTGAAAGATTTTATTGATATTTTAAAAGAAAGAAATCAAATATTACGCCTCTTTCTTTTTTTGGTATGAGATATAATTTGAATTCATCATCTCATCAATGTCACACGTGAAAGATCCATACCATTCTCTCCCTCCTCCAGAAGAAAAAATGATTTTTTTTTTTGTAGTTCTTATTTAATATTTAAAAGGAAAAAAAACATTCAGATAAAAACCTTTTTTTTTTCCCTGAAGATATTGCTTCAGAAAGCCATAATCTGGTTGGTGCTTGAACCTCCTGCTTCTTGCTTACTGATTCTTGGAATCAAGTCTTTGATAAAAAGAGAAGAAAATTATTGCGAAAATGTTATATAAATGTATGGTTAAGGAGTTTCTATCTTTAACAACCAGTTGGTCGACCTAAACCCCTCTCTTCATTTTTTCTCCCAATCCTAAACCTAATCTTAATCCCACTCCTTATCTCTCTCTCTCTCTTGAAATACACATTGATTAAATCAATATCCTCCATATTATCACATTTTGCATTTTCTATTTTCTTTACTTAAGTTGAAAAGTACAAAGAATCAACTACTAGTACTAGCTAGTTCTTAAAATTTAGAGAAAATTTTAGATTTAGTGGACCTTTTCATCAATTGAAAAATTATCTATTTCGATATATTTTTTCCGAACCACCTTATATTTTTAATATACAAACTAATCTTATATGTGACTACTACTTAGCGGATTGTACTAGTCTTATCTTAAATTCAAATTCAGAAGTGTGCATGTGTGAGTTATAGTCTATTTTGCAAGTCGAAAACAAAATTTAGCGGATTAGTAGATGAAAGTGAGTTTTGATTAAGTAAATATCACAAATTATTTTCTGATGAATAGTTCATTAACTTTAGTTTTACTTTATAAGTAAGCCAAGCGATGATTGTTTCTTCTTCCTTTTGTTTATATATTTCTTTCATACTTTTTTGGTATCTGATTATACATTCGTGGACTCTGGTCGTCCAGAGGCTATGCAACTATTAAAGAAATAAGGGTCCCAAAAAATAACAAACACAACTTTTTCTTCTTTTTATTTTCATTTTGTAAACACCATAAGTGCTCGTTTTCCCCACTGAGTTTTGTCTTTTCCTCGAAACAACTTGTAGGTATTTATGGATTAGTACTTTTTCTTTCAAATGCTTCTAAACTTAGCATTCACTTTCTTGTTTGACCAAAGTCTATATCCTAATTCCTATGTCCTAAATTGGTAACTACTATAATCTTTAAAATTAGGGTACAATACTGATTTGAGAGTGAGAGAATAGTTAGTTCCATGGGCTGAGACTTGAGAGAAACAACACAAAAATAATGAGAATAACTTAGATAGTGATAGGAAGCTGAGGGTGGATTTTTGAAGAAATATAAAGTAATAGGTGTAGAATGACAATAGAGGGAAAGCTGTCTGAATTGGGACAGATGTTGCAGCGAGAGGGTCAGAGCCAGAGATGCCGTAATAATACGAACAATGAACATCTCTGAAGCAAGAGAGAGAGAGAGAATCTAATGGGATACGAAGCGAGAGATTTTGTTGGCCCAATAGAGCTGTAATGTCCCCAAGACACATCCTTTGTTCATAACTATAACATTTTCTTTTACAAGACTAATTTAGTTTAAATTAGTTTATTGTCTAGTGACTCTCTTGAATGTGTTTTAAGTTTTAACTTTTAACTATACACATACTGTATATAGTGTATATATCTAGAAGACAGAAATACATTTTGGCAGACACAGAGACCAAAAAGACGAAATACAAATTTGAAGAAGAAATATTAAGGTTTCACACCTGTATGAGAAATTGAGAATATATATTGACAAATGAAATTATACAACTACCATGTAAAAGTAAAGATATATAAAAGGTAAGAACGAGTTTCTAAAATGTGCAAGATCATATTCAGGCTAGAAGATAAATAATTCCTGTCTTTAGCACTCATAATCCAGATATTGAGAATGAATCCAATTCCTGAAAATATGGGCCTCTTACCAAAGCCCATTTAGTCTGAAGTGAGAGTTGTTAACGTAAAAAGGCCTGCTCATATTAAAAATTCACCAAACTCTGTTTATCAAGTAATCAATGTTGCACAAAAGTCTTAACACTTAAACAAACAGTACATAAACTCCTTTCACATAGACACAAAAGGCTCTTTCTTGCTCAGCGCATCAACACTCCTAGTTCAAGATTTCACCTGTTATGGGTGAAACATGTTGGCTTGTAGATTGCTGTCCATTTTTCGAACCGACCACTACCATAGGCTTTGGGGGTATCAAACCGGCCCTGAACAACATGTTTTCGACTGTGTCTGTTGGTTGAGCTCCAACCGACAACCAGTACCTGCATTATTTGAGTACCATGAGTGAAAATCAATTTCTTTCAACAGTTGCACAAAAAAAAAAAAGAAGTTTGGTTAGATACAAGGAACTGTGTGGATTTAGACTTTGAAAAGCAGTGTAATCAAATCAATCATACAAGCAAAACCAAGCCTCAGAGAAAATTTGCAACAGATGAAAGTGTTTTCAATGGCTAGAGAGGTGTCTATTAAAGAAAAACAGAAACACCCTAGTCCTAGTGATGCATTAGGTGTAGAAACAGCCAAACAGGACTGAGAGAAGCAAAGGAATTAAGGATGGGACCCTTATGCAGATAGAGTTTTGAACACAGAATCAACAGAAAGCATCTCAATTTGTCACATAAGAGGATACAACCTAAGCAATTATGCAGCATCATTGTCGCAAGAACAAGCTTATGACCTTGCAGAATACTAAAAAGAATGAATTAAGATGATGAAAAGACAAACAAGAAAACACATTTTATTGTTCATAGTACCTCAAAAAGAAAGGTCTTTTGGGCTTCCATGAGGAATAATCAATCATATGGATAATGTCGAGAAAGAGACTCTTTAGTGTTTCAGTCTTATAAAAAAATCATGAGTTTCACATCTAACAGGTGTCCTAAATACTTCACACAATTATACACGCAAACAGGAATATGAAGATGATAGAACAAGTAAAAAATCATACTTGATTCTGTCGAATTTGAGGCTCACTCTATTCGCATCTTCTTTCCCTGAGGAGGTACACGCAAATTCATGTAATCAGAGACATGAGGAAGTGTTGAATTTATCTGACAAGTGAGAAAGGTAGAGGAGAAATGACGAACCTTGAAGTGGATCATAAAACCCTAAAACCTCGATTTGTTTGCCGTCCCTCCGCGACTTTTCATCGGCGACAACTACACGATAGAAGGGTCGATGTTTACAACCCAAACGCGCGAGCCTTATCTTCACCGTCATTTCTGCTTGGAAATTGAGGTCGGATAAGAAAGAAGATAAGTAAAGGTTTTTAGCTGGTTTTATCTGTGTACTCTATCTTCTGATACATACGATTGTTATTGAGAAGATGGGCCAAGTTGGGCCAGTTCACATTTATCCCTTTATTCACATTTCACATTACGTTTATTCACATTAAGCCCATTAGGTTTGCTATGCGTTTCTTTTTGTGATTTACAGACGTCACTTATCTTTCTTTTTTTCCTTTTTTCTTTTCTTTTATTTGTAAACCACAGAAGTCACTTATCTAATCTCGGATCTTGATACAATGATATCCAGAAATTCCAAAATATTCAATCAGCTTCCTGTCTTTAAGGATCTTCCAAAAGAAAATTGCTTCAGAAAGTTCAATTTGAGAACACCAGCATCTTGTTATCGTATAGGTGTTAGCCTGTTAGTAGAGAGATATACCAAGTCCATAGTACAACAAGGTAGATATAATAATCAGAAAAATAAACTAATCTCTAAGCCTCAACCACTAAGATGTCGAAATTCAGAGTGATGCGTACATCCAACGAGTATGACTTTTCAAGCAACCACCAACATTCATAAAATTTCCAAAGCTTACAAAGATAACCAAATTAACCACCACCAAACACAGATCTTCTTCCTGTTAAATCATTTGCTAACAGTTTAGATGTCGTTTTCAATTCTAAGGTTCACACAAAATCAAACGAGCTCATCATCTATCAAGAGTTATTATCTTCTCCATGTGAATTTCAACACTACAATTTGCTAATCCAAGATTCACAATCACAATCTGATCAACCAAATTAAAGAAGCATCACAAAGAAAGCGATCAGTTAATGAACAATTTCGTGAATCCTAAAACGCGAGTTATTTAATCTCCTTCATCATGTACAATGAGATCTTCAGAAACATCCGAATTACTACTACTAAAGAGGAATTGAAATTGAACTACCAAATTTACACATCAATTAACCCAGAAACTGAAGAATTCTACCGAGAGTTCATGAAGAAACCATCCCATCGCCTTGAAACTTCGAAATTCCAACATAATCAGCACTTGATTTTCATGCTGAGACCATGCTTACCACGAACGATACCAGGTGTCAAGTGCGAAAACGGAGACATCTTCTTCGAGGCATAGACCTTGGCGATTGCTCTTTTCCCCAATTTCCTCATCCTCTGTCTCCCCACCTTCTTACTCACGCTACGTGGAACCAACTCTTCGTCTAGATCATAGGAATCGTCGTATTCACCATCTTCACCACCGCGATCTTCTTCGCCGTCATCGTTCACATAATCTCCGTACGTAATTCCAACAGAATAACCAGAACCTCCACCGAGAAACATCATCTGCCGTTGAGCCCATCCAAGATCATTCTCATCAACTTTATCGCGGACGACATCATCCTCAACACCATCACCATCCAGATCCACGGCGAGATCACAACCGTCAGCAACAGGAATTATCTCAGGCGGCGGAGAAATGACAGTCGGTGAGACAAAGGAAGCGTCGTCAAGAGATATGACGTCATCATCGGAAAGACTATCGACGGAGAAAGAATCGTCGGAGAACTCGCCGTCGGAGGGGTTAACGACTTCCCAGAGATCGAGATCGACTTCGATTTCATCTTCCTGGTTGAGAATGAGAGGAGACATGGTGATAACCCTAGATCGCTTCGCCATTTTTCGAAATTGTTTCTGTAAGTGGTTGCTTCTTTGATTTTTCAAGACTGTTTGTTTTTTGTTAACCAGAGGAGAGGAAGTTACCCTTTTAATAGAGGCAAACTTGGAGAGAACCACCGTGTGTTATCTTGTGCCAATTGGTAGTTACACTGTGGAAGATACGTATTTACAACCAGTTATATGTTGCCACGTAAGGATTGTTTTGCCACATCAGCGTCGCCATAAAGTTTTGCCAGTAAATAAATAAGTGGACATATAAATCGATCTCGTCCATTTATGATAATAAAAACTAAAAAGATACCTTTTCTTCCATTTTTTTAGAATATACCTTTTTCGTTTCAACAAAAAACTATTTAAAATCTTATTTTATTTCTATAATTTGATCATTTGTAATTTTTTTAATTTTTGATTATATTTAACACTTTTTTTTAATAGTTCCTCTCTCCATTTGCATTTTGATTTTATTTTTTGTTAAAAAAAAAAAACGGTGAGTGAGATCAACTTTTTCTAATTTTCGTGGCTTTCAATTTTCATTGGCTCTGACGTTTTTTTTTAAATTAAAAAAGAAACAAACAAAAAAAATGTGAATCCTTGTGAGTTGTTTTTGCTCACTGGCAGAAAAAAAAAAAAAACTCAGAATCCTTTGTTTTCATCGATGAATAAACTAACAAACAAAACTAAAAAAATAGGATATTCGCTGGCCGAATCGCGTCGATCCACATCGCAGGTGAGGGTTCCTGCAATTTCTTTCCCTCGTGGTCTCTGAATCTCAGATCGTCGCAGTAAAACTTTGCTTTCGTTCGTAAACGAATCCACCATTGTTATTATTTCTGTGATTCAAATAACTGGAAACAATGGGGAGCTTGGGCACGATGCTGAGATATCCGGATGATATATATCCGCTCCTGAAGATGAAACGGGCGATTGAGAAAGCTGAGAAGCAGATCCCGCCGGAGCCACACTGGGGTTTTTGCTATTCGATGCTACACAAGGTTTCTCGAAGCTTTTCTCTCGTTATTCAGCAACTCAACACTGAGCTTCGTAACGCCGTACGTTCTTCTCTCTCTCTCTCCGCCTCTGTGTGGTATTTGTGTGGTCAACGTGTTCAATTTGTGGAGGAATCCAAATATCTGACATACATTTATTGTTGACGTCGGCGATTATTGGTTTCTTTTGTAGAATCGATGGCTTTGATTTATCACTTAGTTCTGCAAATTGCTATAAATTGACTCTGCAGTTGATCTGAGTTGCAGTAAATGCAGATTGTATTTAGTGAACTGGGATTCCTATGAGGCTTTCTGTGATTATGTAACACATCTTGCATCGATCACATGCCATCAGTGTAGCTGTGTTCAGTTTTGAAGCATTTCTTATTCATTTTCCTTTTCTTTTTTTAGGTGTGTGTGTTCTACTTGGTTCTTCGAGCTCTTGATACTGTTGGTTAGTGTCTCGCAACTATGCTTTCAAGATTACCTTGTTACGATGAGGCTTCGCCAAAATCTGCAGAACTTCTGTTTTGAAATGTTTTATGTTAGAGCCATCTTTCTTCTTCATGCTTCTGCTGCTAAATATCTTTTTTTTTTTTTTTGTACGACAGAGGATGATACAAGCATACCAACTGATGAGAAGGTTCCCATCCTGATAGCTTTCCACCGGCACATATACAACACTGACTGGCATTATTCATGCAAGTCTGAAGAGTCTCTTTACATCTTCATCTTTCACATGCCATTAATATTTGACTGTCTAACTTACAAATTTCACTTATTCAAAATTTAGGTGGTACGAAGGAGTACAAGGTTCTAATGGACCAATTTCACCATGTTTCTGCAGCCTTTTTGGAACTTGAAAAAGGGTTAGTTCTAATATTTGCTATATGCACTTCTGTTCTATTATTTAGTTTTTTTTCTGCTCATGTTATTGCACGTTTATTGATTGAGGTACTCAATTTTTTGAAACTCCAATCTGCTTTCTGACAATACTAATTATGTTATCTTTATAATTTATGCCTTTGTATATGAAGGTATCAAGAGGCTATCGAGGAAATTACTAGAAGAATGGGTGCAGGGATGGCCAAGTTTATCTGCCAGGAGGTTTGTGATACATAGCATTTTTCGTAGCTAGATTTGTTTTTGAGTTATGGTGACAAATGTCTTGAGCTAGACTGGGGTCTCTGTTTCAGTTAGAATTCTGTCATGCTTACTCTTGTCATAAATCATAACATCAGATCTATATTTGAATGACTCATGTGATTCTTGTTCTATGATGACAAGTAGTAATTGTATTGAAAGTACCAAAACTTATTGATATGTTTCGTGAAGAAATGAAATCATTTGTATACCGATCCAGTTGATCCAGTTTTCACTGTTATACACAGGTAGAAACTGTTGATGACTACGACGAATACTGCCACTATGTTGCTGGGCTTGTGGGTTTAGGTCTGTCAAAACTCTTCCTCGCTGCGGGAACAGAGGTTTTGACTCCAGATTGGGAGGCGATTTCCAATTCAATGGGTTTATTTCTACAGGTACAACAATGTATTTTGAGGTGTACAATGTTTCTTCCTCAAATCTTTGCAATTTTGGACTATTTCTATCATCGAATAATTAATAACACTGGTCTTATTTGCAGAAAACAAACATTATCAGAGATTATCTTGAGGACATTAATGAGATACCAAAATCCCGCATGTTTTGGCCTCGCGAGATTTGGGGCAAATATGCTGACAAGCTTGAGGTGCTTACATACCACTTTCAAGCACTCATCTTAGGTCTGATGTTACCCATATTGACTAATTTCTGACAGTGCCTTTTTTTGTGATTTATAAATTGTAATGTAGGATTTAAAATACGAGGAGAACTCAACCAAATCCGTACAGTGCTTGAATGAAATGGTTACCAATGCGTTGATGCATATTGAAGATTGCCTGAAATACATGGCTGCGTTGCGTGATCCTTCCATATTTCGGTTCTGTGCCATCCCTCAGGTTAGAGGAAGAGATATCACATAATTGTTAGTCTTTAAAGTTCACGTTGAGAACTGTTTATATTGTTTTCCTCGTCATATGGAATTAGATATTCTCCTCTTTAACTAGGTCTGCATTGATATAGAATGCCTTAGGGCTTAGAAGTTGATATTGCTTTGCTTGGATGTGTTTTTTTTTATCAGATCATGGCGATTGGAACACTTGCATTATGCTATAACAATGTACAAGTATTCAGAGGCGTTGTGAAACTGAGGCGAGGTAAGATGTTAAGCCTTAGAAATTATGTAGGCCAATCCCTGATTTCTATTTCTGAGAAAGAAAACCCGTAATCTTTTATTATCAATGAGCTTGAGAACGTGTAGCTAGCCTTATTATCTGAAACCTAATATTTCTGAACAACTATCTATTGTTTAGGTCTAACTGCTAAAGTCATTGATCGCACAAAGACAATGGCTGATGTCTATGGTGCGTTCTATGATTTCTCTTGCATGCTGAAGACAAAGGTAGTCATTAGTTCCATGTTTGTGATTTGTTTTTTTCACTCTGTTTCTATTCTTAGAAAAGAATCATATGCGAATTTTCTATCGACATATATGAACATAGGTTGACAAGAACGATCCAAATGCTAGTAAGACACTAAACAGACTCGAAGCAGTTCAGAAACTCTGCAGAGACACTGGAGTCCTCCATAACAGGTACAGTCTTTCTTTTGAGCTGCATTAGATTAATCCTCTCACTAAGAAACTGGTCTCAATTATTCCAGAATAGGATAATATCATCATAATCTTTCCTTCTGGTTGGGTTTCTGATAAATCGTCGTCTCTCTTTCTTTCAGAAAATCATATGTTAATGACAAAGGACAACCAAACAATGTCTTTGTAAGTTACATTTTATCCCTTTTCCATACAGGTATCTGATTTGTTTTGAAATATATATAACTTATGCTCTTGTCTACCCGAAAACGCAGATCATAATGGTTGTGATTCTACTGGCGATAGTCTTTGCATATCTCAGAGCAAACTGAGTCTGATTGTATCACCATCATTCAAGATGTTGAGAGCAAATTTGAGTGATGAAGTAATCTAGGTTCATTCTTATTCATGCAACCGAATCCTAAGCAAGATTGTTACCAGAACAAACAGAGTTTAAACATGGTTTGGTCTAAAACCATGGATTCTATTTTAGTTACTATCTTCTTTGTCTAATCGTGCATTTGTTCCTCTATTTTTATCCCTTGTGTTTAAAGTTCCTTCTTTTTTAGTTGCTTTTCTTCTTTTGTTCTTTTTGGCATGTTATAAAATCTTTAATCCTCTCATTCCGGAATTTCGATTGGATCCCAAGATTAATTTTACTAACAACAAGATAAATCCAAATGCAATTAGAAAAAAGAAAAAGAAAAACAACAATAGCGTGTATATAAAAAATAACAATAACAATGTTAAATCAGGCTTGGATTTATAGTTTGTTAACGTATAGCGTGTAGCACGCGGCAACCAATTTAAATGCCAAAAGAGAGCATCGTTGGACCAATAACAATGTTATTCTAACATTTGTCACCGTTGCAAGGTTAAGATCGAAGACCAAGGGCGATTCGGTGGAAGTGCAAGGTATGCAAATGCCAGCGTGGTCTTTTGATTTATTAGTAGGGCCATATTTGTTATATTATAGGTTATATAGCTCATGGCCTACCATTTTGTTCCTCAACGAATCCTTCATTGTTGACTTTGTCATTGTTTGTTGGAAAATTTGACTCTATAACCAACAAAAATTTATAAATTAAGAAAGTAGCACTAGAAAAAAAAAAGGTGATATTCTTTATAATTTATGTAATAAAGACACATTTAGTCCCTCTCAATCTCTCTCTCCCTCTATTTTTCTCTCCTTCCCTCTCTTCTCTCTGTCTCTCCCTCTCTCTCTTAGTCCCTCTCAATGTCTCTCTCTCTTCTTCTCTCCTTCCTTCTCTCTCTCCACGTCCCTCTCTTCTCTCTCTCTCCCCCTCTCTTCTTCCCTCCCTCTCTCTCTTGACGCTCCTCTTTTCTCTCTCTTCACGCACCCTTCATTTTCTTCGTGAGACTGAAAGGACTTTATTGTCTTTTCATACACCACATGTGCTCCTCACTTAATTTCCAAGATTATGGTGCTATAAATTTAATAGCTTTTTCAAAATTGGCTACTTTTGCAAATCACCCTTGTTTGTTTCAAACGAGTTTTTGTTTCCTCTGTTTCTAAAAATGGGAAGCTTGAGTACGATTTTGAGACACCCGGATGAGTTATATCTGCTTTTGAAGTTGAAACTTGCGATTACGAAAGCTCACAAGCAGATCCCACTTGAGCCACACTTAGCTTTCTGTTATTCAATGCTTCACAAAGTTTCTAAAAGCTTTTCTCTTGTTATTCAACAACTTGGCACCGAGCTTCGTAACGCCGTATGTATTTTTCTGCCTCTTTGTCTGAGTAATATATCATAAACATGGACTTAGTAAGAGTTTGTGATATATAGTCTTTGTGTTGTAGATCGACTTAGATTTTAACTTTATTCGAGAAGTAAATTTGTTTTTCCTATATATAGCTATGTTACATTTTTAGTTACAGCAATATTTCCAACAATTTCTTTGTTTCATTAGGTGTGTGTGTTCTACTTGATTCTCCGAGCTCTTGATACTGTTGGTTAGTGCTTCATAACTATGGTTTCCAAACATTACCTTTGTTTTGATGAGTCTTTTTCTCCAAATCTTTCTTTTAATAAAAAAGTATGTATCCATGTTTTGATTAATATAGATCCATTTTTCTTCCTTCAATGGCAGAATATTCTTGATGATAAAAAATTAGTATTGCTTTGTTACTACAGAGGATGATACAAGCATACCAGTGGAGATCAAAGTTCCAATTCTGATGGCTTTCCACCGTCACATATACGATGGTGACTGGCATTTTTCATGTAAGTCATAAGAAGAGGGTTAATTAATTTGCTATATGCAATTCTGCTCTGTTTCTATAATTGTTCTTGCTTATTTATTGATCTACTGAATTTGGTGATACTAAATTATGTTGTTTTCCTAACTTAAACAAAAAGGTATCAAGAGGCTATTGAAGATATAACTAAAAGAATGGGTGCAGGAATGGCCGAGTTCATTTGCAAGGAGGTTTGTGATACACAGAATCTTTGTGATGTGGATTTTATTTGTTTGGAAATAGAAGTTAAGCATCAAAACTTCTGAAGAGCTGATCTTATTTGTGTATTCGACAGGTAGAAACAATTGATGACTATGATGAATACTGCCACTATGCTGCAGGACTTGTGGGTTTAGGTTTGTCAAAAATCTTCATCGCTTCGGAATTAGAAATACTGACTCCAGATTGGAAGCAGATTTCAAATTCTACAGGTTTATTTCTGCAGGTATTCATTACAATGGTATAATATTGACATGTACAAGGAACTTCCTCAAATCTATTTGCAATTTTTGAAGTTTTTTTGTATGTTATCTTATTTGCTAGAAAACAAACATTATCAAAGATTATCTTGATGACATTAATGAGATACCAAAACCGCGCATGTTTTGGCCTCGTGAGATTTGGGGGAAACATGTTGACAAACTCGAGGTGCATACACTTCACCCTCAAGCTCTCATATGAATATTAAAGAACACAATGTGACTCTTTCTTCGTGTGAATTCTTAGGACTTCAAAAATGAGGAGAAATCAACAGAAGCAGTGCAGTGTTTGAATGAAATGGTCACTAATGCATTGATTCATGTTGAAGATTGTTTGAAATACTTGGCTTCATTGCGTGATCCTACAATATTTCAGTTTTGTGCCATCCCTCAGGTTAGTGAAAATAAAATCTATCACATATATTCTTTACTTTTTCCTATCTAATTTAATATATTACTCTGCTTCAAATATCAACCTGAGAAATGTTTATGTTGATATAATTATTTTCCTTTTCGAGTAGATCGTGGCGATTGGAACACTTTCATTATGCTATAACAATGTACAAGTGTTTAGAAGTGTCGTGAGTCTGAGACGAGGTAGAAGGGTTTTTATCTTGATTGTGATTTGCAATCTATAACAGAATTTCATCATCGAAATTCTAAGGCTTATATAGAATAGAACTAAAGGCTAATCATCAACATGTGAGTTTTGTTACAAACATTTACATGTGAAAGATGATTTATTGACAAAAGATTTATATTGTTTAGGTCTAATAGCTAAAGTCTTTGATCGCACGAAGACAATGGACGATGTCTACGGTGCGTTCTATGATTTTTCTTGCATGCTACAAACAAAGGTAGTCATTAGTTCCATGTTTATGATTTGTTTTTTCATTCTGTTTCTGTTCTCAGAAAAGAATCATACGTGAGCTTTCTGTCTACATATATGTACATAGGTTGACAAGAACGATCCAAATGCCAGTAAGACACTAAACCGACTTGAAGCCGTTCAGAAACTCTGCAGAGACACTGGAGTCCTTCATAACAAGTAGAGTCTTTTCTTCCAAGTATTCCAGGAATAGGATAAGATTATCATAATCTTACTTTTTGGTTGGGTTTCTGCTGAATATTTGTCTCTCTTCCTTTCAGAAAATCATATGTTAATGACAAAGGACAACCAAACAATGTCTTTGTAAGTTACACATTTTCCCTTTTCCATACAAGTACAAATCTCATTTCTAAAAAACTTACATAACTTATGCTTTTCTCTACCCGAAAAATGCAGATTATAATGGTTGTGATTCTACTGGCCATAGTCTTTGCATATCTCAGAGCAAACTGAGTAATCCATGTAAGCGAGTCATCATTCAAGATGTTCAGAGCAAATCTGAAATTCTGAATGATGAAGTAATCCTATTCACGCCGCTGAATCCTAGCTAAGCAAGATTGTTTCCAGAACAAACAGAGTTTAAACATGGTTTGGTCTAAAACCATGGATTCTGTTTTAGTTACTACTACCTTCTTTGTCTAGACGAGCTTTTGTTCCTCTAATTTTATCCCCTGTGTTTAGTTTAAAGTTCTTTCTGTTTTAGTTGATTTTCTTCTTTTGTTATTTTTTTGGCATGTTATAAGATCTTTTAATCAGGCCTCATTCCGGAATTTCAATTGGATCCCAAAATTAATTTTACTAGCAACCAGATAAATCCAAATGCAACAAGAGAAAAAAAGATAGAAAAGTAACAATCGAAGACTATGTGGAACACTCTTCTTTCTTTTTAGGTCGGCAACATTCTTAAATTTATTTATTTTAACGTTAAGTGTGTAGCATGCGGCAAGCAATTTAAAATGCCAAAAGAGAACATCGTTGGACCCATGTATTATCACCGTGGCAAGCTTAAGTCTTAAGAGCAAGGCCAAGGGCGATTCTGTGGAAATGCCGTGGGGTCTTTTGATTTATTATTAATAGGGCCATATTTGTTGTATTATAGCACATGGCCTACCATTTTGTTCCCCAACTAATCCTCCATTGCTGGCTTGTCATTGTTTCAAACGATTTTTTTTTCTCTGTTTCTAAAAATGGGAAGCTTGAGTACGATTTTGAGACACCCGGATGAGTTATATCCACTTTTGAAGTTGAAACTTGCGATTACGAAAGCTCAGAAGCAGATCCCGCTTGAGCCAAACTTAGCTTTCTGTTATTCAATGCTTCACAAAGTTTCTAAAAGCTTTTCTCTTGTTATTCAACAACTTGGCACCGAGCTTCGTAACGCAGTATATATTTTCCTGCCTCTTTGTCTTAACAATATATAAACATGAACTTAATAAGAGTTTGTGATATATAGGCTTTTGTATTGTAGATTGACTTAGATTTTAGCTTTGTTGGACAAGTAAATTTTGTTTTTCTTATATTAAGTATGTTACATTTTTAGTTACATCAATATTTTCAACATCTTCTTTGTTTTATTAGGTGTGTGTGTTCTACTTGATTCTCCGAGCTCTTGATACTGTTGGTTAGTGCTTCATATCTATGGTTTCCAAACATTACCTTTGATTTGATGAGTCTTTTTCTCCAAATCTTTCTTTTTTGAAAAAATATGTATCCATGTTTTGATTAATATAGGATCCATCTTTCTTTCTTCAATGGCAGAAAATTTTTATGATAAAAAAATTAGTTTTATTTTGTTACTACAGAGGATGACACAAGCATACCAATGGAGATCAAAGTTCCAATTCTGATAGCTTTCCACCGTCACATATACGATGGTGAATGGCATTTTTCATGTAAGTAATAAGAAGAGACCTTTCACATCTTAATCTTTCAGATGATGTTTTTTCCTTTTTCTTTTAACTTAATTACTCTTCATTCAATTTAAGGTGGTACAAAAGAGTACAAAGTTCTAATGGACCAATTTCACCATGTTTCTGCAGCTTTTCTGGAACTTGAAAAAGGGTTAATTTGCTATTCTGTTCTCTTTTTATAAATTTTCTTGCTCATTTATTGATTGATCTACTGAATTTGGTGATACTGATTTTTGTTTTGTTTTCCTAACTTGAACAAAAAGGTATCAAGAGGCTATTGAAGATATAACTAAAAGAATGGGTGCAGGAATGGCCAAGTTCATTTGCAAGGAGGTTTGTGATACAAAGAATCTTTGTGATGTGGATTTTATTTGTTTCAGTTTTGAAGTTTGAATATAGAAGTTAAGCATCAAAACTTATGAAGAGCTGAAATTATTTGTGTATTCGACAGGTAGAAACAATTGATGACTATGATGAATACTGCCATTATGCTGCAGGACTTGTGGGTTTAGGTTTGTCAAAAATCTTCATCGCTTCGGAGTTAGAAATACTGACTCCAGACTGGAAGCAGATTTCAAATTCTACAGGTTTATTTCTGCAGGTATTCATTACAATGGTATAATATTGACATGTACAAGATTTCTTCCTCAAAATTCTGCAATCGTTATGTTTTTTTTTTTTATGTTATCTTATTTGCAAGAAAACAAACATTATCAAAGATTATCTTGAAGACATTAATGAGATACCAAAATCGCGCATGTTTTGGCCTCGTGAGATTTGGGGGAAATATGTTGACAAGCTCGAGGTGCATACACTTCACTCTCAAGCTCTCATATTAAAAAACACAATGTGACTCTTTTCTTTTTGTGAATTCATACAATGTAGGACTTAAAAAATGAGGAGAAATCAACACAAGCAGTGCAGTGTCTAAATGAAATGGTCACTAATGCGTTGACTCATGTTGAAGATTGTTTGAAATCATTGGCTTCATTGCGTGATCCTGCAATATTTCAGTCTTGTGCCATCCCTCAGGTTAGAGAAAATACAATGTATCACAAACTATTTAGCCTCTGCTATCTAATTTAATATTTTTCTCTGCTTCAAATATTTACCTGAGAAGTGTTTATGTTGATATGATATATTGACTAGATCGTGGCGATTGGAACACTTACATTATGCTATAACAATGTACAAGTATTTAGAGGCGTCGTGAGACTGAGACGAGGTAGAAGGTTTATCTTGAGTTTGATTTGCAATCTTTAACAGAATTTCATCATCTAAATTTATCTTGAGTTATGTTACAAACATTTCTATGTGAAAGCTGTCTTATTGACAAAAGATTTATATTGTTTAGGTCTAATAGCTAAAATCATTGATCGCACAAAGACTATGGATGATGTCTATGGTGCGTTCTATGATTTCTCTTGCATGCTACAAACAAAGGTATGTATACGTTTGAACATTTCCAGTGTTTAGTGTTGGTAATTAGAAGGTGAGATATGTGTTATTTAATAATAGGTTGACAAGAAGGATCCAAATGCCATGAAAACATTAAACCGACTCGAAACCATCAAGAAAGTTTGCAAAGAAAATGGAATCCTTCACAAAAGGTAGACTCTGTTTTTTCTTGGTTTCTTCTACTTGTTCTATCAAATAAAATGATCCTTGTCTGTTTGAGGTTCTAATGAATCTTTGTCTGTTTTTTCTTCTTAATGCCGGTCAGAGAATCTTATCTTAACGATGAAACACAATCCAAGGCTTTCTTTGTAAGTTAATTTTGTATCAGACTTCCATAGAAAGTGTTTCATATTTAGAATTAAGTTCTCATCATCCTCCTCTACTCTATTACTGAAATTGCAGGTTGTAATGTTTGTGCTTCTACTGGCCATAGTCGTTGTATATCTCAAAGCAAACCAATGTAAGTGACTCTGATTGTGTGACTTCTAAATCTTGAAGTCATCATGGACATAATTTCTAGCTTTTTTGAAATGTTTGATCAAATCTTGAATTGAGTGTCTATTCAAGATTGTTTCCTTCTTAAACTTCTGCTATTTTTCTCCCTTGTCTGTCTTTGACTTCAAGATTGTCTACGATTTCAATCGTCAAATTTTCTGTTTTTTTTTTCTCTCTTCTTTTCAGTTGTTCTATTTTATCATTTTTATGAAGTTATAAATTCAACTTTTATCATCATAATGCTCATAATGTTGGTAAACTTGAAAAATAATCACTTCTTCATCAAGTTTAAAAGTTATCAAATGAACTTATGAAAGTAAATTGGACAAAAAAAAAACCCAAAAAGAAGTGAATTCACATATGAAGATAAACAGAGATTTGGCGTTTACATCAAATGCCAAAGAGAAGATCCAAATCCAATATTGAGATAATACCTAAAAACTGAACTCTTGTTCAAGTGGCATCACTACTAGATTCAGAACATCATAGAACCCCGCATCAACTCTGATCCTCATGAACGTTAATTCAATCAGATAATGTATATGGACTTCTGCTTTAGCTGGTGAATCTTCTCTTTCTTTTTCTTTCTACAGAACACACACAACTCTTCTACAGAAGCAACTCAATTCCATAACCAACAAAGAACCACGATGTTACCTTCGAATTCTCAGAAAACTTCGGACACTTTGCTAGCAAGAACTCGTTCCCGTCTTTCAATGTAATCATAGGGGAACCAACCGGCTTTGCCTTTGCATTCACCTTCGGCCCATCCACTGCCTGTAACCTGACAATGACAAATAGACAAATGGTATATGAAACAAACACTATTGAATAACTGTATCGGTTAATATGGATTAAAGGAGACTTTGTTGGTTTTCTCATGTGGGAGTTGGTTTACTATCGAACCTTTCTAACAACAACGTATTCACCAGTTGATAAGCTGAGCTCGACATCTGTCACACCGTGATATGGGAACAAGACCTGAAACGTTTTTAAAAAGGGAATAATATGTTATAATGGCACATCAAACGAGTAACAGAAGGAATCTACACGTAGCCTGTCTTTTCGGTTCTCTAATCAAAAACAGGTTATATACATCCAATTCCTACGTGGAGAACTTAGAATCCTATTATCTCTTTGATACTTTTACTACTACTATAAACAAAAGTTTTAACTCGCAAAGGAAGGTACTAAACAGCATTAAAGACTGAAAAGCATACCTCTCCTAAGAAGTAACCCATGCTATCTGTTGCCGTGTCATGCATATGAGATGCAAACACTCCATTAGCTTCCTCATATGATGGAGGTGGCGGCATACTGTCTGCGCTTGAGGGAGTAGAGGGAGCTTCTATACGTTGCCTCTCAGACACCATCTGTAGGTTCAAAAATGTTTCATTTTGCCCTTAATTGACTCGTATAATGATAAACTGACTGTTCGACAAGAATACTAGTACTATGACAGGAAACTGAAAGCTGTAAAACTAATGCACACCAACCTCTCCTTCAAGCTGATCAAGTATTTGGAGGACTCTTTGATGGTAAGCACGCTCAGATTCAACCTGAGATCAGGAATGAACAATACAGTTATTACAAAAGAAGTACATATGGGTAAGTAAATCAAAGTTGACCTAAAATGGATCTTGTAACCAATCGCACTACCATTGAGAGAAGTCGTTCAAGAGTCAATTTTTGTTGTTGATCTTCAACGGAAGCTAAAGCTGAAGCAGCTTCTTTCCCCAATATTGTCATATTTGATTTTAGGTCTTGAAGTTTTGCTTCAGCAGATTCCAGTTTCATCAAGATGTCAGGATTACCTTGAGACTCTCTCGCCTTTGCTTGGCGTCTGGCAACTTCTGTAGCCTGTTTAGATTTGAAGCAGGCAGATGAGTAAAATTCTATCATGGTAGTAATAACAAATGGCTAGTTCTTGAAAGAGGAAACACCCATATTTCTCATAATGATAATAAAAATTGCTTCATGGTACCTGAGCTTCGGCTTCTTGGCGCATTCTGTCATAGCGTTGAGCAAGATGTCTAGCATCCTCTAATGGAGCTCCCAAAACCATTGCCCGTAATGGCTCAGCAACCTAACAGATTCAGGTTTAAATTCCAGAATGACATATGAATGTAGTAGCCAAATCGCGTTAAAGAAAGAATCAAGTGAACACAATGACATTAATTGACTTTAAGGAGTATGTAAGTAGCAATATATCCCAGATACAAGTAATAGATCTTCCCACAAGTGGCAGTAAACGATGGCAGGAAAGTAATTCTTTGTGTAGTCATATCGCATGTAAAAGAAATGTGCTAATGCTTAACACTTTGATGGAAGATGAGAAAGACAAACCTGTGTACCAAGAGCCTTCAACATATTTCCACGCTCCTTCTCCATTTGTGCTCGAGCTCGCCCATAGTTCAGTGCAGCCCGTGTTAATACGTTACCATTCGTACATGTATTCTCTGAACCATACTTCCTGCTATCCTCAGACAATTTCGTCCCTAAGGAACAATGAGTGCACAATGAAAGGCAGGCCTGTGAGACAAGTCAATTCTAACAGAAAGAAAAGAGATACTCTAAGCCAACACTCGGATAAAAAAAATCACCTATTTCAACTTGTTTTGACCCCGTGACTATATAACCTTCCACACCACGAACAATATCTCTTTGGTAATGCTGAAAACGAAGAATGAATGAGTCCAAATCAAAAGTGATCAAAACTTTAAACTAGTCAAAAAAAGCTCAAGAAATAACCTTGGCAGCACGAGTGGATATGTAAAGCTTTTCCAGCTTCTGATGCTGATTGAGTTCTGCTTCATCAGCTAAACCAGAGCCATATCCTCCCCCTCCAAATTGCTTGAACACAGCCTTAAACATTCCACAAAAACTAAGTCAGTGTACTAATTAACCTCAAACTCGAGAACACAAACACCCGATCTCATGGTAACTTAGAACATGTAGCACCAAGATGTTAATCTATAACTACAAAATCTTTCAACTCCAAGCTCAAAAAAGTGAAACGTATTCACTGAATCAATTTTGATCTTGGCATATAAAAGTATCTGAGCCAAACAATCGTACATGACCCTTTGACATAAAAGACATCACATTTGACTGAAACTTCCCTAATCTCACATCGAATCAAAGTATTAATAACACTCAGATCCAATTACTCATTAAGTCAAAAACCATCGATCCGAAAAAAAGGTAGTCCCTTTATCATCATCACATTATTGATTGATTCACCAGAAACCAACGAATCAACAGAATCACAAGAGAAGACAAAAAACAAAATCTAGAAAAGATTAAGATACAGGATCTAAACAAATGGGTCTAAAGAAAGTTAGAAAATTTAACCTGCTGCTGTCTCGCAACTTGTTCTCTCAACCTGCTAGCTTGTTTTCTAATTGCATCCATTGTTCACCAGATCAAGAGCTCTTCTCAAATCTTCTTCCTTCTTTCTTCCTCCTTGTTACCTTTCTTCCACTTGACAAGTTCCCTCCGATTACTTGGAACAATTCAGAGAAGAAAGAGATTCGAAATCGTCAAAAATGGCGTTGAGTTACCAAATATTCAATTTCTCTGCTTTCGGACACGAAGAAATCAAAGATAGAGAGACTCTCCGTTTCAGAAAGAAGTTTTCAAAAGGTTGTGTATTGGGCTCTCTATAGGCCCATTGGGCTTAAAAATCAAATCCAGTAAGCTATAAAATTATTTCATCTCAAAAACTAAGAAGACGCAAAACCCTAGACATATATAAATGAAAAGCCAGTGAATTAGGGCTCTCTCTCTCAGTTGTTGAAGCCGCTTCTTCTTCGTCCTCACTGTAGCTCGTCGTCGCTACACCATCTGAAGATCCCAAACCATGGCTGTCGGGTAAACCCCTCTTCGCATCTCTCTATTCCTCGCTTATTTCTCCAGATTCTGTATCGGAATCTCTCATTTGATGATGGATTCGAGTATATCATGTTCTGATCTATGGTTTTGATTGATCTTATAGGAAGAACAAGAGGATTTCAAAGGGTAGGAAAGGAGGAAAGAAGAAGGCGTGAGTAACTTTATTCACTCAATAAAATTCTCAGATTTCTAATTGTAATCAGTATTGTTAATTGTATTGTTATGGATGGTGCAGTGTTGATCCTTTCTCCAAGAAGGATTGGTATGACGTGAAGGCTCCTGCTTCTTTCACCCACAGGAATGTTGGCAAGACTCTTGTTTCCAGGACTCAGGGTACCAAGGTAAATTGTCTATTACTATATACTCGGGAGTTATTTAGGGTTCTCTCTAAAGGTTAGAGCTTTCTAGGTTTTGAGTCAATAGTCAAGTCATCTTATAGCATGGGCATTTGCTGAATGTTAGAGATGGGCATTTGCTTTTGGTGTCTTTCATTGTTAGAGTAATGGGAATTGCATTGTGATAGTAAAGAGTTTTCCTTTGTCAAAAATCTGACTTTGTAATCTGGACATTTGCTTAATATAAACAGATTGCCTCTGAGGGATTGAAACACAGGGTTTTTGAGGTTTCTCTTGCTGATTTACAAAAAGATGAGGATAATGCCTACAGGAAGATCCGTCTTAGAGCTGAAGATGTTCAGGGAAGGAATGTGTTGACCCAGTTCTGGGTAAGATAAATTCCACACTTGTGCAGAATTCTTGTACCAGACTCTAAAATTTACTGGCATATTGATACAAAGTTTAATCTATGATCTGTAGGGTATGGATTTCACAACTGACAAGCTAAGGTCATTGGTGAAGAAGTGGCAGACTTTGATTGAAGCCCATGTCGATGTGAAAACCACAGACGGCTACACCTTGAGGCTTTTCTGCATCGCCTTCACAAAGAGACGTGCTAACCAAGTGAAGCGTACTTGTTACGCTCAATCCAGCCAAATCCGACAGGTAATAACATTATCATACCATGTGTTTATTATTGGCTTTCTGTGGACAGAAGAATAACATCTTCCTTGTAATGTTTCTTGATTCTTGTAGATCCGCAGAAAGATGAGTGAGATTATGGTGAAGGAGGCTTCATCTTGTGACCTCAAGGAGCTTGTGGCCAAGTTCATCCCAGAGGCCATTGGAAGAGAGATTGAGAAGGCAACACAGGGCATCTACCCGTTGCAGAATGTGTTCATCCGTAAAGTGAAGATCCTAAAGGCTCCCAAGTTTGACCTTGGAAAGCTCATGGAGGTAAATTGAAATCACATTAATGTTGCACTGTTTCATCAGTCTTGGTCTAGCCATGGAGACTCTCGGATCTAACTCTGTCTGTTTGTCTTGTTTTTCTCTAGGTGCATGGAGATTACACAGCCGAGGATGTTGGTGTGAAGGTAGACAGGCCAGCTGATGAGACAATGGCTGAGGAACCAACAGAAATCATCGGAGCTTAGAGGATTTGTTTGTTTTTCGCTGGCAAAAAAAAAAGAACCTAATGTTATGTCGCCATTTGTGTGACTGGTTTTGGATTCGTTTTTGATGGATATCTATAACTCTTATTGTTTATCATGTTTTACCTTTTTTCTATATTAAGCTTCTTAGTTCTACTTTTCATCACTTGATTTGCCCTCTTTTTGATTAAAATGATCTAAATCAGTAATGAAAGTTTAAATTCTCAAACTGTTGTATAGGCATGAACAAGAATTTATTGAATCAAATTATGTATCAATTAATTTCATTCGTTACACTCACATTATGATAAGTATCTAACTCTGCTATTACACTACCCCGAATTACCTAGTTGTATGATTTTCAATTATTCGACGGAGTCACATTATCATCATCTCTTCGGTGTTGTCTTTGATTCGAATATTGATTAGTTGTTTAGTCTGTTAAGACTTAGAGTTTTCTTAAAATTTATTTTGACTATGCTCCGTAATGAATGATTACAATGTTTTGTAAGATATATGTAGTGGTTCTAATGGATTATGTTTTGTTAAAACGCAATGATTATGTTTTGTGTTAATTTTTTATGAATACAAGAATTACTAACGCAAAACCACTTGCATTGATTACAGGACTTGAAACTCTCACCCATTTTCTTGACGTCAAAAATGATAAAACTACTCCATGTTTTATAAAGATAAGAAAAGGAGAGAGTGATGATGATGATGATGCGTATTGAATCGACGAATAAGAGGAAAATGTGACACGTTCTCTTTTCCCCCATTACGCTCTCGTCACTCCTCACCAGCCTGCTCCCTTTTTCAATCTTTTCTGTTTTTCCCCTAATTTCACGAAAATTAAAAAGAATATATACCAACTTTCAAAATAAAAAAATAGACTACCAAACTAAGTGATCGTAACGACTCTTTCGAAAAAACCAAACCCTAATCTTGTCTTAAGACAAATTATACCAAAAAGGAAAGATTTCATAATTGTAAGGAAAGTAGTATAATTTGATACTTATTAAAAATAAAAGAAAATTGTTAAAAGGATTTGGCTATAGTGGTTGCTTTGGTGAACTCCACTCCAACGGTGGTTTGCACCATCTCCATTCCCATCACTACCAAAACCCACACTTCTTTTTTTTTGTTTGCGTAGTGTAGGTTAAAAGGAACTTTATTTATGCTGTTTTGGGGTTGGCATAGTGTTTCAATCGAATTTGAATTCAACATTCATTTTTTTTATAAGTATTATTTGTTTGGAAAATCTTTAAAATCTTCAAGGAGTTTCGGTAGAGATTATCTTAATTCAGTTTACTACAAATCGACGTAATCCAGATTGACATCTGATTTATACATATATCCTGTAATTTTTCATAGAATTGAATCAATATTATTACTTAATGTTTCGATCGGAATACTATTTTCTCCTTTTGGTTACCTAATCTTATATCTAATGCCAAAAATAGCAGAACATAGAAGATTGGATAGATCATATATGCCCATTACCGACTGCATGGCAATGTTTTGTTGTATAATCGAGTAACCATTGTTTGTCACTTGTCACTAACAATGCTAAAATATTATTATCTTTATTTATACGAGCAAAAAATGTTACCATGCATACTAATATGTTTTAGACTGTATATATGTAATACATAATATATAAAATTTGTATTTCAGCTTAAAAAAATGTAACTGATTATATGAGTTTTAAAAATATATATTCAAAATTAGCCTTTTTCTTAGAGTTGTGACCTTGGTAATGTAAAAATCAATTTCTGCTTCATAAATTGTTTTAAATTCTTAAAGTACGAGGCTAACTGAGATTTCTTATTATTTTTCTTTATATATTTGCATCTTTTTTTTATTTTATTTTTCTGATGCAGTATGTGACATCTACCTCGATTTTAAGATTTTAGATTGGATGATTTATATTGTTTGAACAAAAAAATTGGCTATTTATATAGATTTCATAATTTGTAGTATTTGTTCTTATAACTTTGTTTCATTTGGACCTTTAGTTAGATGTCATAATTTCTTGAAATTTCAAGAAGACTAGATCACAGGTTTAATCGGTGACTTTCAATAATACTAGTTTTAACACGACAAGCAAAATATTGTATATTAATACTATAGTATATTAATACTATAAAATTATTAATGGTAGTATTATGAAATACTAACAAATTCAACATTTGTGTTTATCAAAAAAAAAAACAAATTCTACATTTGTAAAACTTAATGTTTTAGCATATTTCCTAAGAAGAATTCGTCAACCCTTGTGACAAGACAAGCTAAATTAGCATGGACAAGGAACACAGCATCATGATATAACCCTTCACAATAATTATAAATAAAATCAATCAAATTTGTATTGAATAATGTGAAACAGACCTGACTTATCAATATGTGACGAAGGATAAGCCCAAGCCAAAAACATCCACGTAAAGAACCATTGATTAGGTCCAAAGAAAATTGGAGAAAACAAAATCAAATACTGACGTGAAAAATAAAAAGAAATCATCACTTTTTATCTCTTTCTTTTCTTCCAAAAACAAAATAGAGTATAATAACAAAATGAGCAGCAACAAAAATTGAATAATCAACTAATTTTTAATATATGTAAACAATTCTTAACAAGTCTTGTGAGCATGAAATGAAATATAGAGGCGAGTGGATTAGACTTAATCCTGATTTTTTATTAAGCTGATCCATATTTTACATTGAAATAAAGGACACATCGTTTTACACGAAAATGAAGAGACAAATAAAGAAGAAGAAAAGCATTGATTCTGAAATACCAATCTAGTATCATTCGTGAAAGAAGATTTTGTAATATTCCATAAACTAGAAAGAAATTAGGGATAGGAAAAAAAGAGCTTTAACTTTTGGAATTGGAAGAAGCACAAACACACACAAAAATACACAAAGTCTCTGTTTTACCTTTTAACCCCTTCAAGAATCCTCCTTTAACTTCAGTGCCCTCTTACTTTCTCCTCTCTCTCTCTTCCTCTGTTTCTTCGCCATTCTCTCAGCTTTTCTCCTTCTTCTTCGTCTTTGTCAGGTAAAGAGATACGATGAGCATATCCCACATACCTCTTTCCTCTTCTCATCTTTCTAATTTTTCGAAAGTTTGCATGCGCAGACTTTGTTATTGATCATAAACTTTCGCTTTTTAGCCACTTTTTTCGTATGTATGTTTTGTTTGTGGTTGTTGTAATAGTTGAGAATTAAGACTATGTCAAGTGAAACTTATGTGTGTATGTGTTAAAGAGTTAATGGAGCTGTGGACAGAAGCTAGAGCCCTAAAGGCAAGTCTAAGAGGAGAATCTACTACCTCTCTCAAACATCACCAAGAAGATTTAAGCCGAACTTCTTCTTTGTCGGAAGATTTCTCCGTTGAGTGTTTCCTCGATTTCTCAGAAGGTCAAAAAGAAGAAGAAGAAGAACTTGTCTCTGTTACTTCTTCACAAGAAGAACAAGAACAAGATTGTATCTTTAGTTCACAACCTTGCATCTTTGATCAACTTCCTTCTTTGCCGGTAAATTTAGAAGCTTCCTTTTTCTTTTTCTTTCTTATAATTAAAAGATATTTATATTTTCTTGATTTTTTTTTTTTTTGTATGATATTTTAGGATGAAGATGTGGAAGAGCTTGAATGGGTATCTCGTGTTGTGGATGATTGTTCATCACCAGAAGTCTCACTTCTCTTAACACAAACCCACAAAACCAAACCAAGCTTCTCAAGAATTCCGGTTAAACCAAGAACCAAACGGTCTCGGAACAGTTTAACCGGTGGTCGTGTTTGGCCACTCGTTTCAACCAATCATCAACATGCAGCAACAGAGCAGTTGAGGAAGAAGAAACAAGAAACAGCTGTTGTGTTTCAAAGAAGATGCAGCCATTGTGGCACAAACAACACACCACAGTGGAGGACCGGTCCGGTCGGTCCAAAAACCTTATGTAATGCATGTGGAGTCCGGTTTAAGTCTGGTAGGCTCTGCCCGGAATATAGACCGGCGGATAGTCCGACGTTTTCGAATGAGATTCACTCAAATCTACATAGGAAGGTTCTGGAATTGAGAAAGAGTAAAGAGTTGGGTGAAGAAACAGGTGAAGCTAGTACTAAATCAGACCAAGTCAAATTTGGCAGCAAGTGGTAGATAAGACTTAGGTAAAACCTACTTTTTTGTAACATTATCTGTAGTGTTGTAATTTAACAACTTGCTTCTTAACATTTGAAACTGTTTCAGGAACTAGTCTTAAGTAAACAATGGTTTTCTATAAACAAAATTATGTTTTTAAATGATTTATAAGACCACCACCACCACTACTACTACTTAGAATGATTTTTGTCCATGTGTAGTGGCTTATAGACTTTTTGAGTAAACAAAATGCCAAATGGAAGAATCATCTTGAAAACTCCAGAATACTGTAGTTTGTGATATAGTAGATAAAAAAAAAAAAAAAAAGCTGGTCACAAGTCACAAAACCTTAGTCCACTTCTTAGTTAAGAGTCATTACTTTACAAGATCTACATCTATACATTGAATAGTTGTGCTTCAAAGCAACTCAATCCCTTTTGCAAGCATAAAATGTTTTTTAAGTATAGACTACTGACTATTGTGACAACATGATTAAACACAACATACGCATAGCATTTACCGGCACATGGAATTTACCAGCTTTAATTTTCTACCTACAAGTTCTTAATTCATATCAATTGTTACGTATATAAAGATTTTATAATACAAGGACCACAGTTCCATGGACCCTTTGGTCAGTAGTTTCATAAGTGTTCTTTCATAAACTAGATTTCAATAGAAAAGTAGCTTTATCATGTGCTATCTCTTTCTGACTTTCCCCAAGCACAACCACCACTTTAAAATCTGAAATCCTTTCGATCTTCATATTTCAAAGCAACCCAATCTCAACTTGCTCATTAATAACATCAACAATTTTTTTTTCTCCAGTCAAGGTCCCTAGTACTATAAGGCTCCAAACCATTGAAACATATAAAAAAAGTTATGATACAGTAAGTCTATGTTAACTTTTTACTTCAGAGTTGAATTCATGAAGCATATAGCAAGTCTATCTTATTATCTTACCATAAAACTTTTGTATGCAAATGTTGTTGATACTACAAAAAAATTTCTAAGCCACCTCCACAACAAAAAGAGATGCTACATGAGATGTAACGAAAATATAAAGATTTATTTTGTTTGGATTTCTAATTCCTTATAAATCCATGAACCAATAACCCTTCCTTAGTACTTAGTAATCTCTTATTAGCTCAGAAATTTGGTAATCTTTTGTTTTGTATTAAATAGTTTATAGCTTTGACTATGTCAACAATCCGTTGTAGTCTAGCTGGTCAGGATACTCGGCTCTCACCCGAGAGACCCGGGTTCGAGTCCCGGCAACGGAGATTTTTTTTCCTTCATCCTGGTTTTTTTTTTTTTCAGTATACCGGTTATGGGCCGATTTCTTTTCTTAATTTAAGCTCCAATAAAAGGCCCATCTGAAACTTTCTTCACGGTCCCTCTAACTGAAGGAGAAGGTTTCTCATTGTTGAAAAAGGGAAATTAGAGGAAGAAGAAGAAAAGAGAGTGTAGAGAGACTCGAAATCAATCGGAAGAAGAAGAAATGAGCGGAGTTTCGACGGCGGCGTACTTTGCGCGGCGAGCGGCGCAGAAGGAGAGGGTTCGAATCCTTTATCGCCGTGCCCTTAAGGATACTCTCAATTGGGCTGTTCATCGCCATATCTTCTACCGTGACGTTAGTCTTTTCCTCAGATCTCCGAATCGGACTTTTGATTTTTACCGATCTCGCATTTTGGTTTTGATTTCATTGATCTTCGTTCCTTTTCAGGCTTCTGATCTGCGTGAGAAGTTCAATGCCAACCAAGATGTGGTTTGTTCTCTTCTCCTTTCATTTTACATACCTCTCGGCTCTCTTTGCTTTGCTTTGTTTGATTGTTGATCGAATGATTGTTATTTGTTAAAATGTTTTGATAATCTGTAGAAATGGAAAATTTATCTTCTTTTGTTTGATCTAATTTGGTAGAGAGACTTGAGAGATATGACCATAACAATGTAAGTGTGTTTAGATGAGAAAATTGGGGACTTTTGTTGTGGAAACGTGTCATTTTCTCTTGCCAAGTTGTTTAGATTCTTTGCTATTGTCAAATAAGTGAATGTGTGTGCAAGCTTGTTTCACAGATGCTTTACTCTGTTACGAATCGGTAGGAGATAAGAGAAATAGGAATGCTGTTCAATGATACGTCATTCGTGTGTTGAGTTTGCTTATTCACTCATTATCATTACAATTTGGAACTCTGGTTTTCGCTATCCATCAGCATATGATTAATGCTTTGTTGAATTCAAGTAAAGGATGTACCTTTTTAAACTGGAGCTGAGAATTATATAATGAAATTCTTTTATTCAACTGCTAACACAATGACAATGTTGCTGATTACAATGTACGTTTGAGTCTCTCGTTTTTGCTTGTCCCTTGATATGATCCTTTGATTGGGGTATTTGTAGGAGGATGTCGACAGAATCGACAAACTGATTGCTCATGGTGAAGCAGAATACAACAAATGGCGGCACCCTGATCCTTATATCGGTAAGCATCTCGACCCATGAATTAGTTATGGTGGATCTGTTAGGAAGAAATGTTTATTAGCTTTATGGGATTCCTCTCACATAAGAAAACGAGAAAGCATTTCATTTCCTCCAAATGACTTACATTTTCTGTTGTAGTTCCATGGGCTCCTGGTGGCTCAAAGTTCTGTAGAAACCCGACTCCGCCTGCTGGGGTAATTTTTTGTTCTCAACACTTACCAGTTACCAAATCCTTTGTCATGATCTCCCTTTCTTCTTTGCAAGTGCTGATCTTTTTTTTGTCTGTGACTGATGCAGATTGAGATTGTGTATAACTATGGTCTAGAAGACAACCCATAAACCTAGCTTCCATATTTTCACACCCATCAATAAAGTGAGTTAAGAGAATCATCAAGTGCTAACGGCTGCATCCACAATAGTTCCTCTTAATTCTAGTGAATGTCCCTTGATATATCAAAATGTCACAGTGGAACCACTAAGACGTTATATTTCAATGGTGTTTGTTATCTATTGCAGATTGAAGCATCCGATGGCTATGGTTTGGAGACGACTTTCAAGGTTGAAACTTTGAGGGACCCATTGTTGTTTTAAAGATGTTTCGTTCCAGTAAGACAATATCTTGTTTCAACTTGGTTTATTTCTTTCATCTAAAACATTTCCGGCTGCTCTTGAGTCATGGATGTTGGACCATGAAAACTTGTCAGTAAAACAACAAAATTGTGGTCTTTTTTCCTTTGTTCAACCTTGGCTGCAAATCGAATACCGGAGAATGAATCGTATAACTCTAATCTACTGGTCTTCTTACGCATGAGGCTGTTTCTTCACAAGGAATATTTTGAAAGAGACGGGTTTAATCGAACAACATCTCAGCTTTGTCTCGCTTAATAATGGTAGAAACGCAACGTATAATCACATTCCAAATCTATTGGAGACACAATTTGAACCGTAGATCGGAAATTTTGGGTAGATAGGAATCAATTATCTGACTATGGGAATCGGGGACCGATCCCTGCAAATTGATGGCGTCACGTAACACTTGGCATTTTTGGTAAGGACCATGGTCGGGAAAAGTAAATGCCGATTCCAAACCCAAATTGCTAAATTCAAAGCAAAGATGTTATAGGATTGGATTCTACCAATCTTAGCCCCATTTTCACTTGCTAATCTTCAATCCCACGGTAAAAGAAACGGTTAGAATTTTGCAAAAGAAAACAGAGAGCTTGATGCAAATATTAGTAAAGACAAGATTGAACATAATGTTTTTTGCAGTTTTGGTTGAATTGTGACTTACTCAAGCTTTGACGTTTTACGGTTTTAAACTTTTACAGTTCGAGGATGGCTTGATCATTCTCTCATCTTTTTTAAGAAAGAATGATATACTTACTGTATTTATTTCGTAAAAATATAAATGTTCAACTAACACACCTTACTATTCTCTACCATCTTCGTCAAACTTTTCACCTTTAAATTTTAATCCTTCCTTTTTTTCTGCAGAATTATATGCTTTTTTACATGATCGCCAACAACCGGACAAGTATAATGGAAACAACACATTATCTCGAATATGCATTTCTTTCCTTTTTTTTTCTCTTTTCTTTGTCAATAATAATGAGTCCAAAGTTACCTCCACGTAAAAGGAAATCTGTCGCACACCAAGCCGTGACTTCAAAATAAAGTAAAACTATTCGATACAGCAAAATACCTAAAAACACTCAATCATGAGGCACATTATCAAATAATCATTTAACCGCTTCCCAAAGCCTTAATAGATAAAGGACAGATAAAAGATGTCAGTCGATAATACACATTAAATGTCAGAATCTACCATCTCCATGTGGTACTTGTGTGTCTTGTCACATTCACTCCTTCACTCACAACAACATCGCTCACGACGCCGGTTAATGATGCGGCGAACCTAATCCCTAAAAAAACAACTAGACAAGAGTTTTTTTTTTTTTTTTTAAACTAAATTATTAAAGAGTGAAAAGAACATTCACTCCTTCTTGTTTGCTGCTCCATTTCATCTTCTTCATCGGGTTTTTAGAGTTGTCTATTTAGTCTTGTTTGCAGAGCTTTTGGCTTGCGTCTGTGGAATCTCTTGGTTTGTTTCGAGTATCGATATTGGGTTTGTGGAAGCGGTCGTAGCGGCAAGTAATGGGTTTGTGGTTTCAGTGAAGATGTTTGTAATTCCGGTTCTGGTTGATCTACGGTGTGGCTCGAATAATAAGGTATCTTCATTGCTTGATCCTACCCACGTTCTGTTCTTGTTCATGTGCATTTCTTCGTTATGATGCCGTCTGTGCTGTTTGGTTGTGATTGCGTTTTATCCGCCCAGCCTTTGCCTTTCCTCTCTCCCATGGTCTACTCGCCCCGCCTTTGATTCCCTTAAGGATCGTTCCCTTTCTTTGCTTAGGCTCCGTTTTATTTGAAGATATGTTTGTCTACAAGGTTTGCAGATGGCTCTTCTCATTGTTGTTGTTCGCTGTGGATGATAGCTATCTCGATCTAGCTCGGTTGAGCTTGGTTTTTCGAGAGGTTAGGCTTCGCTCCTTGTCTTTGCGTTGCAGGTCCGGTTTGACCTGATCGCGTTTTGAAGGCTTCTACCTAGACGATAAGAGACGCTGTGTCGTCGTCGTCACATCCGGAAGTGTTTTCGAGTCTTTGCTTGCCGGGTTATGAGTGCCTTGGTTCTGGTTTCGAGAGATCGGCTCTCATCATGATAGGAGGTGGCTGGAGTTTACTTTCGGTTTGGCCGTTGGCGTCCGTGGTAAGTCTCATCTACAGGTGCTTCAGTAGAAGAGTTCTTCTTGCTTCTTGAGACTAGTGTGTTTTGTAAGGTTTAAGCCTAGTTGCTTATGCTTTTAGGTTAAGGGTTCGTCCTCTTTCGTTTGAGCTTTGAGTTGTTTCTGCTAAGTAGGTTTACTATTTTCTGTTTCCCTTCTATAGGGCTTAGACTCCGGGGATATCTTGTTTTTCCTCCGGCTTTTGACTCCGAGGACTTTTACTTCGTCCGTCGGCTTTAGTTTCCCTCGTTTGGGCTTTGTATTTCATCTTGGTTCCAACAAGTTTATCAATAACAAATCAGTTGACAAAAAAAAAAAAAACTTGTTCACGATTCATCGTTTTAAATTTTGAACTTTAAGAATAACTCATAAAGGGAAAGAAATCGTCGAATGGCAGCAGACAAAGCTCATAAAATGGTCTTCTTTTATATGGTCAATTTTTTTTTTTTTAATAAACAAATAAAACGGGAACGGCTACATTTCAAGGTGCAAATAAATAAAATAAGATAAAAAGATCCGAATTTCACAAAAGGCTTTCATAGTTCGGATCTACTTACTTAAAACCTTAAACAACGATGGATCATGGATCTCATCATGTTCTTATTTAATAATTTTTATTTAAAGAAATCGTACCATGACGATTTTACGATAATATATTGCAACAACAAACAACACCACGACCACCTTTCTCATCCAGAGAGGTAATCGTAGCCGTCTTCGTCGCAGTAGTAAAATCCGAGGTTACTGATCGCAGCTGAAAGAGAGTTACTTGGCGATGCCTGCTCAGTCGCAAGATACGGCATGTTGTGGAACGAACGGTCGAGGCAAGCCGCGACATTGTTGAACTCAACATCTTCTTCTTCCTCTTCATTTTCACCTTCGCTACCACCTTTGGTATGCATCATTTCCTCTGCTCGGTGCTTTAGGGTCTGAAACATTAGCTCGGGCTCATGCTGCATTGCTCGAAGAACATCCGCAGAGGACTGACCAGGCACGGCTCGGGTCACTGCAAAGCTGTGTGGTCCATCGCTCTGCGAGACCCGGACAACGCTTGGCCCACCAAACAGATTGTGGACTCCACCGAGAGCCTCCTCGTAAGCCCCTCCAAGGAACATACCCAGAAAGTACTTTCCTCCACCGCCATTGTTGTCCAGCTCGTGCAACGGCAAGCTGGATTCGCCGCCTATAAACTTATCAATCTTCCCATCGCTGTCGCATGTTAAATCCGATAAGATCCCACGAACCCCGGGCCTTTGGTCAAGCTTATGGATAGGAACTATAGGAAACAGCTGATCAATCCCCCAGAGATCAGGAATCGAAGTGAAAACCGATAGATTGATATTGTAAGTATGAACCGGATCCGATGCGCCTATAGCCTTCAACACCCACTCGCATAACCCATCAACAGAAGCTAATTGCTCAATGCTCAAAACACCACCTTTGAAACCTTCAACACACCTCTGCTTCAGCTGATCGACATAAAGGAGGCAGCTCTCGTGGTCTCCACGCATCACAGCAGCATAAAGATCCTCGTAATTGGCTCGAGCTTCCTCATTACCTTCGAGCAGGAACTGAATATCCTCAGGAGTCGCTTGATGCACCATTGGTTTAACCGCTGAAACAGCTTCAAAGATCAACACAGAATGATGAGAGACTATCGCTCTACCGCTTTCGCTGCATATCACCGGATGTTTCACTGACCTCCTGTCACAAACAAACCGAACAGAAGCTACAACAGCTTCAGCATACTCCTCGAGACTATAAGCAACAGAGAGATCCGATTCTCCAGACTTAGACCCATCGTAGTCAATCCCCAAACCACCACCAATATCAATCACTTTCATATGTGCACCAAGACGCACAAGTTCACAGTAAAGCTGAGCAGCCTCGGCGACACCATCAGAGAGCAACGAAGTCGACGGAATCTGTGACCCAATATGAAAATGCAAAAGCTGGAGACAATCAAGCATACCAGATTGACTCAGCTTCCTCAACACACGAACAATCTGAGTAGTAGTCAATCCAAATTTGCCCTTTTCACCAGAAGTTGATCCGAAATGACCCGAATGCTTAGTCCTCAGCTTAGCCCTTAACCCAATCACTGGCCTCACATTCATCTTCTGGCTCAAATCAATAACCAAATCAAGCTCTTCTTCTTGCTCAAGCACAATCACAGTATTCAACGCAAGTTTTTTCCCAAGCAGAGCCAAGGATATATACTCAGCATCTTTGAATCCATTACACACAAGAAAGGCATCAGGATTACCTTTACACAAGCAGCTCATAGCAAGAAGGATCTCCGGTTTAGAACCAGCTTCTAATCCAAATCGAAACGAAGATCCAAACTTGACAATATCTTCAACAACGAATCGATCTTGATTACATTTCACCGGATAAACACCTTGGTAATGAGAATCATATCCTTGACTCTTGATGGCGAAATCAAACGCAGATTGAAGACACTCGAGACGGTTCTTCAATACATCAGGGAAACGAACGATTAATGGGAGCTGTAATCCCAAACCACCGGAGGATTTCGGATCCGTCACCTTCTTAACGATTTTGAGCAAATCGATGTCTTGGTGAGGTAAAGTTTCAGAGCCATGAGGACGAACAGAGATGTTACCAGATGAATTGGCTATGAAATAAGGAGCTCCCCATCCATCGATTCGATAGAGAGACGATGAGAGAGAGGTAGACCAACGGCAAGAGCTGTCAACAACGGCGGCGGCGGAAGTTGGTGACGACGCCGGGATAAAGACATCACCGGCGTAGCCAGGAGGAACAAATGACGTATCAACGCAAGCTAAAGCAGGCATCTTTATCTTCACCCTCTTATCAGCAAACGATCAACAATCTCACTTTACAAGAAATTCTCGAACACAAGAAAAAAAACTTTCGAGAGACGAAAACAGAGCAGAAACTGAAAAATCGAAGCTTTTTTTCCCAGAATTTGTGAAGGTAGGGGTTTAAAAACCGCCGAGGCCGGAGCCTCGGCTACCCCCTCAGGAGAAGGCAGAAGATGAATCTATCCCCGCCGTGAAAACCACCTCTCGCAGCCCTTCCCGATCCGAGAATCTCCACGATGAATAATTCAGAAGAAACTAAAAAAAAATGGAAATTTTCCAAATCTGAACCCAACAACAACGAAAATTCTCTAAAAGATTCTCCCAACCATGCAGAGCTGGATTTGTTTATGGAATTTGAGGTGGTGAGGAAATAAAAAGAGGAAAAGGAGAGAATGTGAAGTATTTCACGGGGAAATGCAAGAAAAAACAGAGACGGAAACCTAGCGGAGAAGACGGAAAATGAAGAAGAGAAGGCGTGAGTTTGATGAAGGCAATGGGCACTTGTTTATATAGGGGCTAAGGAAGGAGGAACCAACGTGAGAAGGTTATGACTGAGGCAAGTTTGATTTGGGCCATGGGGCCCATTTACGATTACGTTTTATACTTTTCCTTTTTCTTCAACATTTTTGACCTTTTTCACTCTGTTAAAGGAAATTTATCCTAGATTTGTTGTTTGACTAGTAAACCATGATATTTTAGAATAGACTCTGATTAGTAAGTTTAGCGATACGGTCCAATATAGACACAACACAACTATGAAATTTTACTATTTTCATGTGTTGTCGTGTTGTGTTTTTTCTTTATTTTTAAGTGTTGTTTCTTCTCTTTATTGGTTCACATTTTTTTTCCCGTTACCTGGCTCCACACAATTTCCTAAAATATGTTTTCTTTTGCATATTTTGAAAATTAAACTACCAAAATAATAATATAAAAAATCTCTTAATACTGTTAGAAATCAATTGAGAATATTCCTTATAATGTAGTTTTTTGTATGAAAATTATTTGGAGTTTATCCATAACATACATTAGAAATTAGAAATCAGAATGACAAATGATACTAACTTCAAGTAGAATTCGAAAGTAAGAATCGATTTTTCTTTTTTGTTAACAAGTTAGAATGATTTTTTAAATAGTTTAGTAGAACAAATCTGAAAATAATCTTTAGATATTTACTGGACAACAACAACAACGGAAGTGAAATTTGTAAGTTTTTTGAATTCTATTTTAATTTATAATATTTTGTTTATCAATCTTCTATCTTCCCTAAATTAAAAATTACTGACAACTCGTGTAACTCATGTTGTGGTCTCGTCTACAAATTTTTTTGTTTTTTTCTGTAAAACTGTTATGTAGTGATATTTTATTTTTCATACCACGACAACAAAAGAAAGTAACTGTATTCGAAGTTTTTAAATTGATAAAAGGAACCTATGTTTTCAACTTGCTCTAGATGGAGGGGCCATTCAAGCTTAATTAGACTATTTCTATGGCCAATAATTGCGTAATTTGGTAGTTACATGTGCTTAATGGACCATTAAACTTAGACAATGTCTTTTTACAAAAAAAATAAAAAAATAAACCATTATACAATGTATTTACTAGTAGTTTTTAAAAACAAATTTCCATGTTAGTAGCAATAGTAAAGTGTTCTTTTTGTTGCTGATAAAATAATGTAAAAAAAAGGGCAAAAAAGATTGTCCAGAGTGATAAAAAACCATGTAGGGAGAGGAAAAAATAAACATTTACTTTAATATAGTGATAATTTGGTTGCTGTCTGGTTTTAAAAGGAATAAGGTCATGCTTGGGTCACGAACACTCGGCTACGAGGCGCCGCGTGGCGGTCTTACGTGGGGAGTAGTTGTGTTATGATGTTTCGTCTCTGCTTCTTCTTTTGCCCTTTTTAGGTTAAATTTTAAAAAATTGCGCCGCTCGTCTTTAGACGTGCGAGTTATGGTCTCTTCTATATCGCCTGACGCGATATTATCGACTTCGAAAAGATATCCAACGACGAGATCTATGATTTTCAGTACAACGGATCAGATTCTGCCATGTGTATCTGTTTCTTCTTGTTTCTCCTTAGGTGCTTGTTATCATATATAAATGCGAAAACATTAGAGGGCCATATTTTTTGATTGCATGGATTTTGGAAGCATGTAAATAAATTTAGTGATCTCTATGTTTCTTTCAACATGTTTCTGTTTTTCGCATACTCTTTTAGATCAACATCGTGTATCTAGTCGATTTCTCAAACCCGATACCAAAACCTACTCTTTTCGAGAGTATCTGGTCGATTTCTCAAACTCGATACCAAAAACTATTATTTTTGACGGTGGTCATGTTCTTTGACATGAGTTTTCTGTAAACTTACCATCAGTCCATCGCATAGGTCAAAAAAGCAAGAATTTGATTGGTCTAAAGTCTAAACAAAACAACTTAGTTTATATATAGTGAAAATCAAACCAACTATCACTTCATCATCTTGTTTGGATGTTTTTTTCTGCATTTAATCACATATATTATACGACTTTGTACTAGGGTTGTAGCACATCAATAACACTGTTACACTAACGCAAACCACAATATTTAGACAAATGAAAACATAGAACTAAAACAACATAGTTATTGTTCGTAAAAATGTGAAGAAGGCATCGAGTTCTGGAAACAAAGGATTTGGACAATTCATAATAAATTGAGTTGTTGAGAAGGTGCACTAAATTATAAATCCACTTTTTGACAAACAACTTGATTGTTGTACTAGCAAAGATAAAAAAGCAAATCGATTAAAATTAGTAAGTACTAATAACAATTAAAAGTGGAATATGCAACAATTATCAAAAAGAGAAGAAGTGGAATATTCAGCAATAGAATAAGGAAAAGAAAACGCGTTGACGGCGGTAAACGGCCGTTTACTGAACGCGGACGGCACACGTACACTGTTGCTAACGTAAATAGTGCTCTTTCATTTCATTTTCATACAAACTATTCTATTCCTCCTTATCTTCAAAAGAAATACAAAAAAGTATTCTCATTATTCCTCAAATTAATGATATTCGTTCGTATGGAGCCATATATAGTACTAGTTATGAAGTCTCAATTGATATCGTAACTCCCAATGACGTGTGATTTGGAAAATTCACTATCATGTGGTTGTGATGGTCAAGTAAGGCTACGCCGCCAGGGTTAGATCTGTTTACTGTTCCTGAAACCCTAATTTCTTCTCTATGTTGTAACTGTGAATCTTGTATTCGACCCAGGTCTTTCGCCTTTTGGGGAGGCCCATTAATGAAAAAAAAAAAGATTTAAGGCTACGCAATGACTTTTGATACTCTCGACAATCTATTTTAACATACGTAGCCGTTAATTTTTTTTTTTTTTTTTGTGATGATGAGATGATTCAAACAAATATTTGTGAAAGAATGGGATGCTGAAGAAAAAGAAAAATATTAAGAAAGATATATAGGATAATAAGAAAAAAAAAAGGTGTTAGAAAGATAAGATCTCACGATAAAGAGAAAATAACTATGTACAAAACTTCAAACAACATGTTATATCACTAATTTACTTCACTTTTGAGAAATTTGATCAGTTGATCCTAAAACTTATGAGAGTTTCTTGTAATTCTAAAATGATGAATTGTGTGTTATAAGTTCTTATCACTCTATAGTAATTAGACAAATAAACGAAAGCAGTTGTGTGTAGTTGTCCTTAAGTGTTTGAGACTTTATTGTTTTAGGGCTTAGGTTTCGCCGCGTCTTGAACGGCGTCATGGACGATGGGGTAGTGAGTAAAGACTAAAGAGTGAGTAGGACAACCCACGCAAGTTTTTTGATAGATTCTGACATATTTAATCGTTTTATTTATTAGGCTTTGGGAAGCAGTTGAATGATTGATTGATATGTGGGATATGGTTCATAATTGAGTTTTTTTTTTTCGTTGGTATTCTGGCATGTATGTGTGTTACTACTAAACATATTTGTTGTTGCTAATTTCGTTGATTGTCTTTACTGTGTTAGTAAGTTCAGCAAGTAGCAACGGATTCGAAACTAATATCTGTCATTAAATTTATTGAGAATTGGAGAATTACCTATGAAATTAAGTAATTAACGATAACATCTTCTTCTTTCTTATTGCTTAGCAACAACCTAAGGTGAAATTATCCAATAAGCAACGACATTTTAGTAGTTGATTTGGTCGAATTACCAACGTTTTTGGTGCATGCGCATTCGATTTTTTTTTTTTTTTTGGAAAAATACTGCAATAAAAGGCGTAGAAATACAAGAAAACAGGTTTGTGATCGTCATTTAACTGCAAATGAGCAACCTTACAATATGGACAGCTGTACCTTGTGATCGTTATCTCCATATAAACAATTAAGCACGTTATATGTATTATATTAATATACTATACACAAAATTTATTGCGATGGTTAAAACATTACAAAATTCCAGAAGGTATATTCTTTTGTATGAATTCTAGAAGGTTTTATCAAGTGTAAAGTCTTGTAGTATATCGTTGAAGTTAATGAACACATTTACTTATTTATTTATTTTTGCCTAGTGAAAAGACTGCCTCAAAAAAGGTTAAATTCATTTCATTTCACTATATGATTAACCCCTTTAAATTGAAAATTTTAACGTGGACCTTAAACTAAAAAGAAAAATAGAGAAAAAGAGGTTTCTTAAAGCAAAAAAAAAGTGAAAAAAAATAAAACGGTGATGATTGAATTGTTGAATGACTGATTTTAAGGTTGGAGGACTTGAGTTCGAGTACTTCTACAACGATGTCAATCATGATTACCTACTGTGAACAATTTAAACTGCAAAGATTACTCAACCTTGGATCCAAATTCTCTTGGTTACAAAAAAAAAATTGTTTGTTTGGGATTCGTAGCTAGAATATGACTTTGGTTTTTGTTTCCAACTCCAATAACACTCTAAATCAATAAACCATAAAAGCAAATTTGTGGTCACGATATCTCATGACAAAAACGTGGCGTTTTTACACCACAAAATTAACATAATGGTCAGTTTTTAACATATCTATATCACCAATATTTAAATTTGTATCCATCCATCTTTGTTCAGTTCAGCGATAGATCTTTCATTTAGGAAGACAACATTGTAGTAAACCATTTACGTGAATGAATATCAGTACTAAATTATTTTAGTACTGCAAATATTGTTTGTAAAATTAAAACCTGCGATCGTTTTATGTTTGGTCGCTGTTCATGTTTATATAACACACATATTATTATACTAATTTATGAGAATTACAACCTTTTTTTTTACTGATCGTATTATAAATTGATAATATATTCTTTTTAAAAAGTATTATAAATTGAAAATGTCCAAACACAAACAGAAGACACTTTTTACTGACCTATTATTTGTAAAACTTTTAACAAAAAATTTAAAACATTTTTATTTAGTTTATCTTGACATATTAACACAAACAAAAATACAAAAACTTATCTCGAAATGAAGTAAACAAAAAAAAAAAACTCAAAAACAAATTCATCAAAAGATGTGTCAAGACTCAAGGCACAAGTTTAACTTGTTTTACTAAAAACTTTTGTCACAAAAACGTTCAATAGTATGAATTTTCTTTTGAATCATATAAAAGATTGGAACACAAAAACAGAGGAGCAAGATACATGATACATGGCAGGCTAATTTCATAAGAAGACTCGAGATAGTTTCAGAAAAAGCAAACTTCTTTACAAATAAATGTATTTAACTTCCTCAGGACAAATACAAGAATACAAAACATACCAAGCTCCTCAGAGCTCTTTATTACAGAATCAAACAATAAAAATTCTACATCGGAGAGTAACCACCGGAAAAGAAAAGGAGATGACGATAGGCGGTTTTGCTTCCGAAACAAATTTCCAAGAATCCAGTATATTTTTTTGGTTCCCGATGATACATACTAAGCACGATAAAACAAAACGCACACAAAAGTAAAGGAAGTACCTTTGAGCAATCTTGTGGTTTACTTTCTCATTCCGCTCTAGACTGGCCAGCTCGTGAGGAAAGGATGATTCCCACAATAAGCCCGTAAAGAGCGAGCGCTTCTGCGAAGATAAGGATAAGAATCATCCCGACGAAGAGCTTAGGCTGCTGAGCATTTGCCCTGAAAAAGAATTGCAAATGGGTTAAGTCAAAACCAATAACACCTCAAAGCTTATAAGTAGCAGGAGGACGAGAAACAAACCTGACACCGGCATCACCCACAATCCCAATGGCCATTCCAGCTGAAAGACCAGCAAGACCACAAGCAAGACCAGACGAGAGATGAGCATATCCATCAAAGAGGTAGTAAGACTTAGCCTTGGGGTTAATCCCGGTACTGATGATAACAGCAATGATCAATCCATAGATACCCAAAACACCAGCCATAACAACAGGGACAATCGATTTCATCACCAACTCAGGCCTCATAACTCCCATAGAAGCCACACCAACACCACTCTTTGCTGTTCCATAAGCAGCTCCCATACCTGAATCCATCCAATGCAATTCAAGGATTCAACATGGTTTCGTATGATCAAAATAAAGCATCCAAAATTCGATGAATGCACAACGGAATCGAATCTCAATCTCAGATTTATAGCCAATTAAGGTCAAATGGTGACTTATAGCTCAAATCTAAATCATATCCAATATATCACAAATTCGTTCTTTTTGCAGATGGAACCTAAAAAGACTCATACTTTCAATCAATCACGATCAGACAAGCGATCTGAAACAAAGTTCAAAGCTATGTGCGGAAGAATACAAATCACAGACATTTGTTTCCATGAAAATGGGAACACGATCACGAACAAAGAAGCAGATCAAAATGGGAAAAGATAGAGAAAATGAATTACAGGAGAAGACGAGTGCGGCTGCAGCGCCGAGGAAGCCGAAGAAGGGAGCTGTTTCATCGCCGCTGAACGTAGACATGTCGAAGTTTTGTATCTGAGATCTCAAATCTGAAATCGAGTCGATGAAATCTGGCGAGATAGAGAGAAAGAGAGAGACAGAGATCGAGAGATGAGGATATCGCTGTTGAATTTATTTTATTTTATTTTTGTTGTTTTTGTTTTCAGATGAGTGGAAGGGAACAACGTTGCTTGTTCTGTAACAAGGACGACCACGTCATTTTGGGCCTGGGCCTGGGCCTGGGCCTGGGCCTAGTTTAAAGTTACGATTTTCCAAGCTTGTTAACGTTGTCTTTTGCTTTTCAAATATGTTCTCTTTTTTCTTTTAACTCTATGAGGCATGAGCTATAGAAAGTCGCAAATTCGCAATTATTGATTTGACATATGAAACCGAATCGGTTAATTTCTACTTGGGTCATTGTGAGAGCTGACATTAACACCAAACAAAGACATTACAATGAAAGCAGAAACATGAGCTTATGATCAACCCTTACACTGATTAATCCAAAATAACAATTTGTTGGAGAAAGCTGAGTAATGGACCAAAGAAGCTTTCAGGCTCCATAATGAACTGCCATGCCATCGGTATTCACCTTCTCCAGTTCTCCATTCCGCCTTAGTCTTGTCCAAAAACTTCACACACAAAACATGGAAAATGATTCTCTTAAGAGTCATGCGTTGATTTTTAACACTTGTTTCTATTATAGATGCGTGTCAGCAGCTTGTATTATCCAATGCTTTCTGGTCACAAGACTGACATGTTTAGGCTATCTACCTTGTCTTGTGTTCAAGGGAATGAAATGATATATGTTCCGGGTGTACTAAGATGAATGATCTCTCCTAAACCACCTAAAAAGCTTTAGATCATAGATGAGTTGAGAACATGTGATGACTTACCGCGGAGCGTTCTATCAGAGTAATATGCACTCGTTGCTTGGTGCTTAAACGGCTTCAGACCATTACTTTACATAGATTATGTCTTCGTCCGGGTCATCCACTTCCCAATCTTGATTATCATCTGCTGAATCAGATGGTTCTGGTCGCCCTTCGTTTACGCCATCACCACTTCCTTTCTCAGCTTTTATTTTGTCCAGTATAGCAATAACCTGAAACAATCTCTAAATCAGTTTCTGACAAAAAAACTTGGTGTAAGGAATAAAAGCACATGAGACAGAACATGACACAGTTCCTTGAATGACTAGCAGCAACTAGAAATTGCCGTGTCTAATATAATACATAAACTAGTTTTCCGAAGCAGAACTCCGAAGAATCATCAAGATCAACTAGGTCATGACTATGTATGCTAGATACTCCACAAAAGAGAGTAAGCTATAAAATTTGACCGCCATCACTGGGACATTCATTTCCTTACCAAAGATTATGTAAGATTTCATAAAACGCAGGAATATAGTATTAGAAGCCTTACCCTGCTTCCTCTTTCCATGGCTTCATCCTCAATAAATCTGACCTCAGGAGTCAATCTCAACTTCATTCGCTTCCCAAGCTCACTCCTAACGTACTTAGCTTTCGATTTCAACCCCGCAATTGCAACGTCTTTTCCTCTATCATCTCCAAACACGGATACATATACTTTAACCACCTACAACCCCAAAAGAAACCATTTCAGCCTGTAACATCTCTCTAAGTCACACTCTCAAATCATCACACACAATTGCAACAGCAAAGTCTTATCATAAATCATAAAACACATAATACGAATTGCTTCTGTAAAGAACTGATAACAATACTCGGATTTAAACTGTGTAAAGCCACAATGTTCAAGTTGAGACAATTCTGGAACCAAAGAATTTGAAAGACCCTAAATTTATACTCCATCTGCATAAATAGAGCAAAACCCACATGAATACATTACATACACAGGAGATTCCAATTAGAGTTTTTCATTACCTGCAAATCATTAGAGACCTCAACATCGCTAATGGTGGTAAGAGAAGAGAGGTAGCGGTCAGCTCCAAGTGCAGCTTCAGGTAAGACAGCGTGTTGTAAAACCGTGTCTGTGAGAAGCATGTCGGAGAGTTCTCTCATTATCTGCTTAGCCACCATCTTCACTCGCCTCGGGTTCGCCATACACCGTACGCTCCGGCGAACGGAGAGATTCGTACGGAGGTTAACCGGAGCCATTGATTGCGGGAAGTTGAAAGACTGCGACTTGGAATAAACGGTGTGGATTGGAGGATGATGGAGGAAGAAGAAGTGAGATTGATGGGTGTGGAGCAAGTTAGGCATCGTCACTCACAAGTCACAATGGATCCTTAAATCTCTCTCTTCTGTGTTTTGGATTTGAAAAGGTCTAAGGAAGTAACGAAACAAGAAACAATTATCCAGTGTTCTGAGGGTATAGTAGTAATTTCCGACAATCGACGGTGACGTGGAAGAGTTTAATCCACGTAAACCGATCCGAGTTTGAAATTAAACCCAAGTAACCAAATCGATAACCGAATCAATTTTTAGTAAACAGAGATGTTTCTCTCAAATAATGTATCAGCCAAAATACATTTTCGATTTTCAGAAACTCTGATTAAGTAAATTACTAAATTGCAATGAAAACAAAGAAAAGATTTGAATTCTAAATGAGACAAAATTAACAAAAACCTTTCAAAGATTCAGACAAGAATCACCCTCAAATTTAATCCATCCGAGACTCAATAAAATAGTAAATGTGGTAGCATTTGAGGTCAAATGGAACACAAAATTCAACAAGATTTCGTCATCATATAACTCCATTAGTACCCAAAATTGATGATCATAATGCAGATCTTGATCTGCTATCTACCGTACCCAACCTCCTTCAATGTTGTTGATTCCTCCAACGAGACCATCATCGATAAAATCTCCTCCTCGCTTCACCTTATCCTCTGTGGGCTTCACCGGATAGTCCCCTGTGAAGCATGCGTAGCAGAAGCTTCTAGAATCTTCCCCCAAATGTTTCTTTAACGTCTCAAACGACAAAAACGCAAGGGAATCGCATCCGATGTAATCCCTGATTTCATCAACACTCATTCTATTCGATATCAACTCATTTGAGCTAGGCGTGTCCACTCCGTAGTAACAAGATGCAATAATAGGAGGACTCGCGATCCTCATGTGAACCTCTTTAGCACCCGCTTCTCTCAATAAACGCACAATCTTGGACGAAGTTGTTCCTCTAACAATCGAATCATCCACAACAACAACTCTTTTCCCTTCTAAAACTCCTCGAACAGGCGATAGCTTCAGCTTCACACCAAAGTCTCTGATTTTCTGAGACGGCTCAATAAAAGTCCTTCCAACATAATGAGACCTAATCAAACCTTGCTGAAACGCTACTCCAGCTTTAGCCGCGTAACCAAGAGCAGCCACAACACCCGAGTCAGGCACAGCGATCACCACATCGCAATCAACAGGTGACTCAGTGGCTAAAATCTCACCAAAGACATGCCTAGACTCATACACAGACCGACCAAAGACAATCGAATTGGGCAACGAGAAGTAAATATGTTCGAAAATGCATTGCTTAGGCTCAGGATGAGGCATCAAACACTGACATTTAACACCGTCTTTATCCACAACCAAAACCTCACCAGGATAAACCTCTCTCTCATATGTAGCCTCAATCAAATCAAGAGCACAAGTCTCAGAAGCAAACACAACAGCTCCATTACTTCTCCTACCCATAACTAAAGGCCTAAACCCATGTGGGTCACGAACAGCAACAAGCTTATCCTCAGTAACAAACACCATCGAATACGCACCTTGAAGCTTCTCACAAGCATCAACAATCCTCATGAAAAAGGGTCTAGCTTTAGAAATCGCAATCAAATGAAGCACAACCTCAGTATCAGAGCTAGTATTGAAAATCGAACCATTTTCCTCTAAATCAGCTCTCAATTTCGTGTAATTCACTAAATTCCCATTGTGAGCAACACCAACAGAGCCAAATCGATAACCAGCAACAAACGGCTGAACATTCTTGAGCATAGAAGAACCAGCCGTAGAGTACCTGACATGACCAATAGCTATGTCTCCTGGTAACTGGTCGAGTTTGGATTCGCTGAAAACCTCAGAGACCAAACCAACACCTGTAATGGTCTGAAGAACCTTATCTTTACTAACGGTAACAATACCTGCACCTTCTTGACCTCGATGCTGAAGCGCGTGGAGAGCTAAGTAACAGAGTCGTGAAGCTTCAGAGTCGCCGTAGATTCCGACAACTCCACACTCTTCCCGAGGCTTCTCGTCATAATCATCGTTGTCTGCCGCCAAAAGGGTAAGAGGGTTTGAGACTCTAAGAGGAAGCGAGGGAGAAGAAGAGATAGAAGCGGGAAGAGGAGAGAAGGAGGAGGAGGAGGGTTTAAGGAAGGGATTACGGAGGAAACGGTGAGGCTTATTGTTGTTGTTGTTAGAGAGCTTACTGGGTTTAGCATTGAGAGATAGAGAAGAAGAGATGCTAGAGGTGGCCGCCATGGATGATGATGATGGAGGATTTTTGAGAGCAATGCGAAAAATTGCTCTTTTAGGTTTTTTTTTTATTTTATTTCTGATTTGTTTTTTTTTCTTGGGGTCAATTTGGGGAAAGGGTTATATTTGACTGTGTATGTATAGCACACGTCGTCAGTGAAGTGACCGCCTCACCCTTTTTTTTCTTTCTGAGAATCTTTTTAAACAATTTTTCTTTCGGCTTAAAATTCTTTGTACTTTGATGATATTTTAGAAGAGAATCTCTATTTTATTCGAGGTGGGTCCCTTCTTTTTGTGGCTCAAAATGCAATTTTAAATAAAACGGGTCGGGTTGATACAAAGCGGGTCGAGGGCACACATTTATAGAAAGCAATTCTAATTCCTCAAATTAAAGACACTAGGACGAAACCCGCGCTACGCTGCGGGGTATTTTTTAGATAAATTATTTTAATAAAAAATAATTTTTAATAACTAAATCATATTGTTTGAAAACTTTATTAAATCAGACACATGTGTGTCTAAGATTTTTTAAGAAGTTGTTTGGCATAAAGTGGCTTTCCAAAAGGAATACAATGCATGAGATGAATGCTTTTTACTCAAATTAGCTTAACAAACTTTGGTTTAGACAAATAAATGCTCTAGAGATCTTATAAGTGTATTCTGTCTAGCGCATTTACACTTAACACTATCTATGTATAGTGTATAGATAGTGTTAAGTGTCAATGTCATGTAAAGTTTTAAGCCTTCTTGAATCTTTTATAAGATGATTGGTTATTAAATGTTCTGAGAAGCTTATGGTTGTAGCTTAAGCTTCTCTTCTTTTCTTGCTCTAGCTTATGGCTTTAGCTTTTGAATTAGCATCTAGTTGAAGAATACATTTCAGCGGAAGATTGGATTTTCTATCGATTGCAAAATGTCTATGGTTCGTGAAATCATTATTAAATCAAACACCATGCATGAGGTAAATGTTTTTTACTCAAATTCCATATAGCATATCTTGTTTTTAGAATAAAAAGAATCAATAAAAATAGTTTAGTGAAATTATTACACGTTTTCCTTGTTCCTGGGTCAATTTTCTTCTGTGTCTTGGTTATCTTCACCTGCAATTTATATTTTCTTACAATTGTTTAATAATTATCCAAAAGAAGAATTTGATAATTTTATTATAGTTTATTGGATGATTTCTATCATCATAAAACCAATTTTTACAATTAGTTAATTTTGTTTTCTTGGGCAAATGATACTTAGTTCATAGAAAATTAATTCTTAGTTAATTTATTGTAAACTAATTTGATCATAAGAAAAACTATTAGCTTAAAAAAATACTTCACGTTTTATGATGTTTTGAACAACCCCTCATGGAATCTTTGAACAGTCCAAACAAAGTTTGATTTTTTTTCATCCGAGTAAGTCATCATTCGGATTCAACATCCAAATTCAGCGTCTTGGTGTTTTTCATCTTTATAAACCAAAATTTGCATTCGGAAGCAATATATCTCCATATGAAGTTGTTAATTTGTTTGTGAATTTTTAAAAAAAATCTCAATGCAATCTTGTATCAAAAGAACTAAAAGCAACATGTCTTTAAGCTAATAGTTTTTTTTTTCCTCATATTCAAATTAGTTTTACAATAAAATATCCAAAAATATATATATTTATTCAATAAATGAAATTTTATTTGGAGATAAAATCTTAATCGACCTTTGATTAATTTTGGCCCCCTAGACACCATTTACTTTGATTTATCATCCAAAATTTTTTCCACCGATTTATAAAAAAATCATGGAAACAATAAAATGATTAATAATCTTCTCAGATATTCATACATCCCAAGAAACAAACGAATTGTAATCACCACAAGAGTTTTCTCTCTTTCTTCTACACATGTATGACATATCTATGTCCTATAAAACATATTTATCAATCTCTCTATATATATTATATATTTATACACAAAGATTGATAGTAACAAGACCATTGGATTGTTATCTGCAGTTCTTCTGGTTTAATTTTTTTTTTTTCTGGTTTAAATATTAGAAAACAAGGATCAAAGCTAGATAATGTAAGCTTGCAGAAACCAAAGGCTAGATGTGTCGTTGAGATAACTGAGTTTCCAAGCTTGCAGATGATTGAAACAGAGAGACACAAGAGACGGGTTACTTCACTGACAAGGAGCAAAACTCAGAATAATTTGACAAGTTTTTCGTTTCATATATATGTACTTACAACTTCAATATATGTCATTTGGTTCGGGTTTATCGCAGAGAAATCTAGATATCCTTGCTGGATTAACGGAAACAATGGCACATCAACCATTATTGAATGCTTTGACGCAACTACATTTGTAAAGTAGGCCTGAAACTGAAATTTCATAATCCTTAAGTTGTTGAGCAATAACAATATCATTTTGAGGGTCTAGAGAATGTGCTTTCACCTGTTTTGCAGATGAGACAGGTGAATATATAATATAATGATAGTGATTATATTAATTTACATCAGAAACAACTTAACAATACTTGTCGAGTAATCCGTGAAGAGTCAGCACTAAGCCAATAATTAGTTTTCTCAGCACAAGTGCGTATCTGAAATCTGCAGGGTTATAAAGAAGAAGAAAAACAAATCTTTGAGTGTTTTTTTTCCAGATATTACAAGGCAAAAACCAATCACATTCTGTTTCCTTAAAAGCTTACCTTCTATGGCTCCCTTGTAATCGCTTAACATTTCTCTTGCGGTTCCTCTTCGTAAATAGGCTTTGACGTTCTGAAAAACAAAAACGATCTTTGTGTTGAGTGTTCTTACAAAAAGCAAAGAGCGTTTGTACAAGAGAAATATGCTTCTGTGTTTTGTAGAAAGTTACCTTCTTGTCAAGGGTGATGGCTTTGGTACAGTCTTCTTGGCTTGAAGAAAGCTGTATGTAAATGATTTATCAAGGCAATGCCACATGGAAAGATTGCTCACTAAAAATGTTTTTAAGGATCTGAGAAACAATTACCCTCCAACTTCAAGATATGCAGCAGCTCTGTTACTGTAATAAGTAGCGTTGTTGTCACTTAGCTTTATAGCTTCTGAGTAAAGACCAATAGCTTTCTGCCATTGTTTATCTTTGAATGCTTGGTTTCCCTGGTTTACATAATCATGGGACACAGATAAAAAACCACATTAGATTAAGGATGATAATGCCATTCAGAAAATGAGATCTGCAATAAGAATTAATTGACCTTCTCTTTGGCAATCTTAGCTGACTCTTCTTTGCTGATAGTCTTTTTAGCAGATTTGGGATCGACAACAATGCTTTGAGTACTCTTGCAAAGATGCATACATTGTCTGCACCGTATCTCGAGTACTCTAACAAATATTTGAGCACAAGACTTAAAAAGCCTTCCAAAACTATTTTACAAACTCAGGAAGAACAACTGCCACAAGCAAAAACCTTTTCAAGTTCTGTGAAAATCACAATTTCAATAATCGTCTCCTTTGGAAATAATCTCTTTGCAAGTTGGTCGTAACAAGATTGTATGCTCTAACTGAGAAATATAGCTTCCTTTCACATCATACACTGGAGGACATGGCTACAAAAGTAACCCAAAGAAACCTACTTTCATCAAAATGTTCTTGAACACAAGAATTAGAGCGTATAGTCTTTAGGAGTTTACCTCAATAATGCCAGAATCACAAAGATTCTTTAAAGCTATCAAGTATTTTGTTTCACCAAGGCGGTGCAAATAGCATCTGCAGAAGGCTAGTGTGGAGAAGTTCTTGTTAATAGTGGCAAGGAGTTGTTTTGCTTCTCATATACTTCCTAACTTGACGATGAACTTCTGCTGCTTGGCGAAGAGAGTTATATATCGGCTTTTGCAGCCGCTCCATCTCTCTCTTCTCTTCAGATGTTGTTCTCCACAAATTAATACATTACAATATACAGACTTAGCTAGCAAGACAAAATGTACATAGAATCTAGTCTAGATAAGGTATGTGAACTTACTCATCCTTATACTGTTGGATTTCACCTTCAGGAAAATCTTCAGAAGGGAAGAGCTCAAGAACATGAATTGAAGGAGGATCAGTCTGTTGAAGGATACTCTTCTTCTTCCTATAAACAATCATCAGCTTTTTGAGCAAGATCATCAAAGCAAACACTGAAGATTAATAGAGAAAGAAACAGAAAATGAACTTCTCACTTGCTTTTACTTTTCTTCTTCTTCTTCTTCGTTGAAGCCTCAGCTAAAATGAAAAGATTAAACAACAATAAAAGAAATAAGTTTTATCATTGTACACCTTAAATATCCAAAAGCAAAAAAAAAATTCATATCTTAACAGTAGGTCATTCCGACGCAAACAAATGATATAGAGGAAATTGAAGCTAATGAAATCAGAAATATTCTTGCTAACGTATGTCCATGGCGGCACCCTCATCGGAAGTTGAGCCTCCAATAACAAGAAAACTCGGCCGGCACTATCGGCCAGGAGCAGAGGCATAAGCACCGGAGGTTTCACAATTGGAAGAGCTGTACGGCGAGGCAACCTCGATTCCACGGTGGAAAGATAGGTCGCAGGCGGTGGAGTTTTAAAATCCAAGGGTTTTTAGATTTTTTTATCTTGTAAGTGGGCTATTATTTTGGTTGGGCCTAAACAAATGTTTATTTTGAAATTTGATAAGAGTGATGTGGAAAAATAGAATGATATTAGTGGAAGACAAAACTGAGCTGTATTATTTGAAATGTTCTGATTGGGTATCGATTTTAACTGAGGTGTCACCTCCAGAACACTTCAAAAAGCTGAGGTGTCAGCACTGGAGAGACTTCTGCTGTTTTTATTGTATTGATATGGGCTTTTCTATAAGGGTTTGTGAAAGGCCTGCTTTTTCAAATTTTAGGAAAATCAAAACAAAAGATAACAAGAGATTTTAAAATAAAGAAAGATATCCGAGTATTTATTAATTTTCTTTTTTTTTGTTGGGTAAAAATACTATTTATTAATTGTTTTTTTGATATCAAATATGCATCAATTCAATACCCATACCAAAAAAAATACACACAACCTATTATGAACTGTTGTTGACCAATTTTTTTAAAAAAATTGTTAGAACAATTAAATAGTTGAGTTCACTATACATACAAAAGCAGTGTTTTTAATTTTTGATTTACAAGATAAGGAAAATAAAAATTTAAAAGAGAGAAAGAAAAAAAAACCATAAAAAGATAAGATTAAAATCGTAATTTAGCAAACGTTCAAGGGCCAAAATAAAACCTAAATCATTAACCCTTAAATACCCCAACGCTCCCCTCAATATTCCCCTGCTTGCCGTATTATCCCAAAATTGGTGAAAGCAACGCCTAAAGCAAAAATGTCTCTTATCTAACCTTTTTTTTTTTTGCTCTCCAACTTTCCCTTCATTTTCTGGAGACTAGCGAGCCAATAACGCAAAAAGCATCCACAAGAAGCAATTGTTCGATATCAATGGGGAAGAACAATAAGATCGGAAGCGTTGTTCGGATCCGTCAGATGCTTAAACAATGGCAGAAAAAAGCTCACATCGGATCCAACAACAGCGATTCTGTTTCCGATGTACCTCCTGGTCACGTTGCTGTTTCCGTCGGTGAGAATCGTCGGAGATACGTTGTCCGTGCTAAGCATTTGAATCATCCGATCTTTCGTCGGCTTCTCGCTGAGGCTGAGGAAGAGTATGGATTCGCTAACGTTGGTCCGTTAGCGATTCCTTGTGATGAATCGTTGTTTGAGGATATTATTGCGATTGTGAGTCGGTGTGAGTCCTCATCTGGACGAGGTAATCCTCCGGCGGCGACGCTTGAGGATCTCCGGAGGTGTAGTCACGTCGGATTGGCCAAGAACAACGTCGAATCTCGGCCGTTGCTTCCTGGGATTGCTGAAAAATCTGTGTGCTAAATACATTTGAATCGATGGAATTTGCAAACGGAATTTGGATTGAAGCTTTTGGTTAGAGTTTTTTCATTTTGAAAGTTTTTTATTTTAATTTCGTTGCTAATTTTAATGATTCTAGTTTTGATGACTTGTTTTGGGGAAGGAGATGGCAAAATTAGGGTTTGATTGTTTTTGGTTGTCGCCAGTGTCGTCGTCCCAGATTGATGAAGATTGATGAAGGAGATAGTTTTTTGGAGAGAGGAGCCCTCAGTTTTTATTTAGATATTTTTGATTTTGGTCATGAGATTCTTATTTATATTTCTTTTGGCTATTTTCAATTGTATATTCAGATTTCTGAATTTTAACTGAGGAAATAATAAATTAATTTTAAAATGTTGTTGTGTGCTTCTTGATTGCTTACAAAATATACTTGAGATTTTCTCATTTTGTTAGTTAAAGTATCCATATTATAGCTCTTGTTACCGAAATTTTTGGTAAAGAAGATTACAAACGTAATTTGCAATTGTTAGCGCCTATGTTCAAAAGATAGTTTTGCAAATTACAACCAAATATGATTTGCAAAATACCGTTCAAATTTTCAGATCTACCGTTTCAAGTTTCAACACTAGAGTAACATTTTTTCAGATATGAGAAAATAATTTTAAAATTTTAAGACAAACCAAGTTACATAGGAAAAAAAAAAAAAAGTTAGCATTTTTTTCTTGTTCCACAATATAAGATTTTTTCAGATTTTTATGCATAATTTAGATTTATTTAGTTTATTTATGACCTTTTGAATTCTGCTGTCTTTTTTTCTATTGGTTAAATTTTTATAAATAAATAAACATTTACTACTTCTTAATCTTTGTGCTTTTAACAAAAGCATCTTATAATTTGGAACAGATGGAGTATCATATAATTAGCAATACAAAATTATGTTTTAACTTTTGATTCTATTATAAAATTAATGTTTAGATTTCTATGCAAATTTATTTGATATTATCAAACATACCATATAAATAAAATAATATTTATTTATACTGGTGTCATTTGAAAAACTAAGAAATAAAAGAAACTGAAATGTTCTGTCATTTATATATTTAAATATGTTTGAAAAATTAGAAAATCAATATTTGTAAAAATCAATATGTTTGAATGTATTTTTACCTCTCTCTTTTTTTTTTTTTTAATATACTATTTGTGAAAAGTTAGGAGGTCGTCAATCGCATGTTTTTTCTCAGAAACGGAGGACACATATTTGAAGATTATTTGTCCTATATACGATTTAATGTTATCTCACTAACTTGACCAACATTATCTAATTTCCATTGGTACGGTGTACGTGGTACCTCCACCAAATCATCTCACCTAATTCTTACGCTGATTTAACAGTTAGAGTCTCTCCCACTTGCGTTTTCTCCACCTTCTAAGAAAAATAGACACATGACTTTAGTAGAAGTCTAAACAGTATACATTTACAAAAACTAAAAAGTATTATCTACAAAGATCATCTCGAATAAGCTTAAATAACGTTGTGAAAAATTACCCACTTCCTCGATTTAAAACTGACCACGAACATGATAGTGTTCTTACAATTTCCTTTGAGTTTTCACTTTTTCTATATATAGAACCTAATGTTCTCTAACGACTAATCGATGGACACATATTTAGAAGGATCCATATTATTAAGTCTCTTTCCACTTTCTAATACGTGACTCCTAACAATTTTCTTTGCGGTATTGGAGGTTTTAAACAAATTTCATGATTTAAGAGCGATTTCCTTATAGACTGTCTTCATAAAAACTTATTGTTTCCCTAGAAAAGAGTACCCGTATCTCCGAGTAATCATAGAAATTAACCAATTTATATTCATTAATAAATAGTTGATAGATGTGTGCTTTTACTAGACAAGCATATCTTGGTAAATCATCTTGCTTTTGCGTGAGTATTCAACAAAGCAATACGCAATTTAATGATTTTACTATTGACTGTTGTTTACCCATCTTTATTAGATTTTAGTTAACGATCATACCAAGTCATTACTTTTCGAAGGTTACGACTTGAACTGGTCCTGCCAAGATTCATAAAATATGGATCGAATTAAAACCTGATCCTGATTTTTTTCCATAGCATAAAGATCGGTCAAGGCGAGACAAAAAAAAAAATCGAGATTAATATATTCTGCAAAATCAAATTCGTGGAGACCTAACAATTTAAACCGACATTAAGTTTACCGTCTGAATCTTTGGAACTCTTTTAACCAAAAAAATCCAACCGAATTAAAAGTCAATAGTTACATTAGGGAGTAATCATTTATGAGCAAGTTGAAATCCAACGTTTCGTAACCTACTAAAAGTAAGACACTATTTGCTGTATATAGGTCGTTCGTTGCTTAGTATGTGTCGTCATAATCCTTATAAATTATGATGATTTACTTTTTGTAAAGTGGTGACGAGAGATCATAGTGTCTGCTAAATCATTAGTTTAAAGATTACATTCGAGTTGCTTTGTTAATTACAACTTGCATGCAAACTATTGTAAACTAAACTACAAATCCTAAATCTTAAAATTAAACCCAACCTCCATTATATTTAATAAATTAGGCTCTTACACGAATAAAAGTAATCAGTCACGTAATAGTTAAATGGAATATCAAATCTTTCAAATGTATCAAAGCAATTGACACATTGCTATTTCTTAATTTGCATCCTTTTTTTTTGTTATTGGATACAAATGCTAATAAATTAATCAACATTTTATAGTCATATATATTTGTACGTGTTCTTCGTAATCTCTCGATCGACTAGTGATTTAGCTATCGCCGTATACGATGGATATATATACAGAGAACAACACTGCGTTAATTATGTTGATAAAACCAACGAAGCTCGGAATGCGTGATAAATCTTGCATAAAAATTCGAAATTAACGACTATTCAAAAGAGATCCAAACAAAGAATTATACAGTTCGTTATAAATGATTTTTTATTGGGGGCATGGGAGGCCTAATCAACCTTTTATAACGATCATCTAAACAAATGTTTAATTACAAGCTTTAATTAATTGTACGGAACCGGAAAAAGCCGTAGAAGAAGGAATCGTTTGATAGCGCATGCGGTACATGTATATGCGTATATATAATGCTGACTCTAAGAATGATTAAGGGACGCAAAAAATTTGGAAACAGCTCAATATTATTTGTAAAGTCCTTTTTTTATACAACTGCTTCCATTACCATGCATGAGTCATTTTCTTTGCTTTATACGGCTGTATGTTTATATAAATGGGTAGTTATTTAATGTCATTTTCCTTGCTTTACACTATGTATATTATAAATAAGTAGATATTTAAAAGTGAATTCAGTATTTTAATGTGTATCTAGTTGATAAAAAGAAGTCAGCGCTTTTTTGGGTGAAGAATGAGTCAACATTCACTAGTAGATATGGTGTAATTATAACCAGAATTAGTTAGAGTTTTGGTAGTCCCGTATAAGAAATGTATACCAAAGAACTTCTAAATCTTAAGGGTTGGGAATATAATCTATGATATAAACAATATTCGAGAGTGCACATAGCAACAAAAACAAAAGTGAAACGTCTTGATCTTTTCATCTGCAGGTTTGGGCTTAAAAATTACCACAATTCCTAAGTATATTGATTTTTTTTTTGACAACTATATATAGATTGGTGTAGAAACTTACAAGCATTTGATTCTTACTATTGATGATTGATCATTTATTTAACAGTTGTAGTATTTATAAACTATGGTAAGAGAAAGCATAGTAAAAAAATCTTCGGAAATAGCAATTATTGTTTAGGTTAAAATAAACAGTGGTTAGTGCGGTCACAGGTCAGTATGAATAATACTATAAAACATGTATTACAGTTAAAGTAGTGAATAGTAATAAATAATAATGGTGGGAAACTAGTAGTTATAGTCACTGCATGTGACTAAATATACACAGTATAGGTGTTTTTCTCGAACAAATTGTATTGAATTAGTCCTTACACATACAATATTGGTGGCCTAATTTTCGTCCCAACTACCGTTAAACATGAACATTACTGAACGTTCCGAACTAATAAGAATCTTATCGTTTTTGTAGTCCTTAATCTTATAAACCATATTCTCCAAACGAATGTAAAAATCGCCTTATCTGGTTCCGTACATGATAAAGTACCCCACATTCTCTGACAAACCCATGTTCAAGCATGCATTTTCAAAAGCTTATGTAATCCATTGATATGATTTGACATAAAATCTTTCTTCTTTAAGAACCCTAATGATTTAGCTATTACATAATATTTTAGTCTCAAATTAAATTTATTGATTAGGTTTTATAAGTAAGTTTAGTCTAAAGTGTTTGTTTAATGCTTACAGTGTCATACCCCTATATTTTTTTGTAGGAGATAAATGACAAAACAAAAATTTGCACAAGAATCAATAGAAAATATCACAATACCATGAAATATTAAACAAATGGATCGGAGGAATACTTTCTCTTGCATTAAATAACTTCTCTCACAAAATGAAGATCTGTGAGGAAAACATCACAAACTTTATTTACAGATCTAAACCCATAGAATCTCTACCTCATACGGATTTATTTCTAGTTAGACGAGTCAATTAACTCGTAAAAAAACCCTAGATGGGCTTAAAAATAAAGGAAAAAAACTTAAAAAAGCGAAGAGATTTTTCTTTTCGTAAAGAAAGAAGCTTCCGCGTCTTCTTTAACCATCTCCTTCTGCTTCATCTTCAAATGATTTAACTTAAAATATCATCGGATCATGGAAGTTAGGGTTTGAAAAACGAGTTCATCACAAGGAATGGTGAGACCCATGTCGTGGTCGAATCCAAATTCTTCCTCGGCTCGTTGTAAGAGAGATTGAAACTCAGGATGAGTCAAGAAGGAGATTGGGACAATGTATCTGCTTCTGTTCTCTCCGACATAGACAGGGAAATGTCCCTTTGGTACGTCAAGTGGAAGGCAATCATCATCGTACCCTCCTCCATTCTTCTTCCCTAAGCTCGAGCATCTCTTCAGAATCTGCTTCAGCATTGCTGTTTGAGTGAGTTTTGAAGTTTTCTTTATTATAGCCATTTGCTTTTGGGTTCTTGAGAGATAAAAGCTTTTGGTTGTGTTTAGGGAGAGAGAGAGATAGAGAGAGTTATGGAGAAGGAGATGGGTGGATATTGAGGGAGTTGAGGAGTATATATTTATAAATAAAGATTTTGTAATGGGCTATTTGTCTGTACATATTTGTGTAGGTAGCGTATAGAAAGAGGGAGAGAGAGAGAGACATGAAGACATGTGCATATGTGTGGAAGGAGATGGTGGGAGCCAAAATGTTAAAGGCCAGCTGAGGATTTAATTTCATTGTTGGTCCTCTTTGTGACATTGTGGCCCCTTCTGATCTCCTGGTCCTTACCAAGATTACACCATAAATACTATATCCTTTTCATTCCTACTTTCTTTTTCTTACTTAAATATTCACTTCAAACACGTATGTGACTACTTGAATTAAAAAATAAGGCCCTAAAAACAGTCGATCAGCAATTAAAAACAGTCACGTATACAGTATTTTTATATTTCTAAACTCAAATACTATAAGCTACAAGTGATAACCACCTTTCTAAAACCGTTACTATCATCTAGAAAGACAATGATAAATTTATTTTCCACATATATACTAATTACAGTACATTGAATCATCGAAAATCATCAAAATTTAATGGCAGAAGAAAATGTACACATGTCGTTTCTCTCTGTTGAGAGGTGTCATCGAAGAGCGTAAATCACGGACTTTGGAAAGAGTAATGTACTGAAGAGTACAAAGTAGAAGAAGAGTGTTTGGAGTGTTGTTAAATGTGGTTCGAGAGAGTGTGCCTGTGACACTTTCAAACAAATTTCTTTTTCCTTTTTTTTGCAGACACCCATGTGCATCTCTCATATACCCTATTTTTTTTTTCCTTTTTTTTCTTTCTCTTTTAATTAGTTTCTGTGTTTTCTGATCGTTTTTCTTTTCCAACGGTAGACGTTGCAGTTAATCCTCAGCCTTCTCTTTTTATTCTATTTTTTAAAAGAAATATCTTTTCAAAATACTCTGAAAAACGCGTCTTGGTATTTACAAATGAAAAAAGCGAAACTATTTAGGACACACAAAAATATATGAAAATAGGTTTTAGTCACCATTTGAAGCTAAGTGAGTTTTCTTCGCAGCATGATGCTGTACTGTGTCTCAAGTACAATTATGCTGCCGACGTTTGATATATACGGAAATACTCTTTTGCAAATGAACTTAAATTCTTCTTTCCATATTCCATGTGATGAGGTTTCACTGTTTTAAATTGATCACCAAAAAGTAGGTTCACCAAAAGGGCTTTAACTACAATTTGAATCTATTTTTTAACCACTACAAAACGATTACTTTTACTTTCAGTGGCTACAAATTTTACTATAATCATAAATAAATTTAATCTATTATCCTCTTATTATTTAAATGAAAAACCCTAGGTCAATCGGAAAAACCTTAAGTGTAGTTTGGCTCTTTCTCCACAACCAAGAACCTGACTTTTCTCCAACCAAGAGCCTGACTGCACTTTTCCCATGAGATAATTAGCTGATAAAAGATTTATGTTTCTATCCACTTTTCTTCGAAGTAAGGTAAGGTAACACTGATAATACTTTCAATAGATGTCCCCTCTTAACTAGATATTGTTCGAAAGGCAAACTGAAATGTTTGTTTGGTAGAGTTCATTTACTAGATACCCAAATAGTGCAATTTATCTGTAAAAAGAAGTGCAGTAATAAACTCATAAATAAATGGATATTCATTTTGTGCATGCATCTTTAAAATAGTTGTGATATCAGGTTAAAATAGTATATCATGAAAGAAAAAATTTCCACAGAATGGCAGAATATATTTTTCCCTAGTCGACGGGATTGGTTTAGTCACAAATGACAAAACTTCGAAAGTTAGATAGTCATTATCTCTTTGACAAAAAAAAATAGTCATTATCTAAAATCTATACTATTAATTGGGAAGCACCAAATATTAAGTAACCTTTAGTTTATGGAATATTACTTAGATTGCCATTAGGTTTTTTAAATTTAGAGAAGGAAAATATATAAAATAGGAAAATCAAATATATTGCCTCAAAAATCGTGATTTTTTTTAAACAGTTATTAATAATTTTAGGAAAATCTAGGAAATCCAAACTTAACCTGCAAGATAAATTAATTCAAATTGAGTTAATTTGAATTAATTTAGAAAAAAATATTTTTGGATTTATTTTTTTCAAAATTATTTAAGAGCATTATTTAAAATTAAATAATGATTTGAAATTCAACCAACGTTATATTCATTAGTTTTCTTTGTTTTTTTTCAATTATTGTTTTTTTGAAGATTAAATTCATATTCTTAGTAATTAAGTAAGATTTTTAATAATTTAGAAAATATATAGAAAATACTATAAAATCAAAATTTTACTATTACACGAAAGTGAAAATATTCTTTAAAAATATGATCCGAATTAAATGCATATAATTACTGATTTAAATTGATATAGAAATATGGTAAATAATATATTATTTGGTATAATTTCTTTCGGCTTACCTAATTAACAAAGAACAATATCCGTTTTTATAAATTTACACCATTATATATTCAATAATGTCAATAGGTTCTATTTATTTTGTAAAAATTAAATCTCGAAAGGGAAAGTACGAGAAATATGGATATTCTATCTGAATCTCTTACCCGTTCTCTTATATGTTGAACTAGATTAAACATTCTCAGATAGGTAATTATTTTAAAAAAAACAATTATGTGACGAAAAATTTTAAAATAGGCAACGGGACGGGACGAGACTACTTTTTCTCATTATCTTTTCTATGTAATTGTCTAATAACAAAATCAAATCAACTCACTCATTCTGTTTACACTGAAATGAAACCAAACAAAATACCGAACTGATATGAATTCAAATTATGAATGGTATACCAAATAAATATACAAACATTACTCCGCACGTACGCGCAGATCCGAATCTATATATATGACCAAAATAATAAAAGAATCTATATTGAATTAAATTTTATTTAAAACATATTTTTAAATATGAAATCCCGCACGTATGTGCGGGTCAGGATCTAGTTAATTATTATTAAAGCAAACATGGTTTTGTCTTAAACAATCCCATATGCCCTGTCTTGGGAGCTACGGCCCATGCGTTTAGGAGCCACCTATGTTTCTTAGGTCCTAATCATCTTGTCCTAATCACTCTTGACTATTATACTATAAATATTTGAAGCTTTCTTTTTGATAATTGTGAGATTCATTTTGTATAATAAACGTATTAAATATTTGAATTGTTGTTCAATTTATGAATTTGTAAATTTTAACGACGAATGAATTGATCCATGTTTTTATATGTATTCAAAATTTTATTTTATTTTAATGTACAATTAGTTCTAACACAAATTCTCAAAATACGGTCTAATCATTTTTTTGACATAATTCTACGATATGATAATTTTTGAGTCGGGTCGACAGACTAATAATTTTAAGTGAAATCAATAGAACCAATTTTAGACTAGGTCAATTTTGGATTGGATTGGACAGTGTGTATTCGAATTTTAGTACCATGTTAAGTTCATAAACCTTCAACCAAAACTAATTAGTAATGAATTAACTGGCTGTCTTTTAATTATTATTTTCCCATCTTAATTTCGATATGTATATTATTATTCATACAAAATTTCAAAATTTTTTAAAGAATTTATTTGTAACTATATCAAAACAAGAAAATGAAAAGATTTCGTTGTAATTTTCTCATAACAAACCCCATTAAATATACTTCATTTCAGTTTCCATTCTGTGGATTAGAAACTAAATATTACAAATGATTAAAGTCACGGCTATGAATGTTGTTTTAAGTAGACAGTTTAAGAAATGTGGTTGATATAGAGATATCTCGCATTCTCCCCTCTTATATAACTCATCCTATAATATATTTGGTTATCATCTTATAATATGACTGTTATGGCAATAACTCACCAGATATAGGTGTATCTGCTGTATATATGACATGTTGAGCGACGTTCTCTCATATCAGGAACTCTCTTTCGTATTGTCTTTCACTTTCGTGAAATTTTTATTTAAATTTATTTTTATATACACAATCACTTCTAAGGTTTTTTTTGTCAGTCTCATCAAATATAATTTGTCCACTCTTATAGTAATTAACGAGTAGCGTAAAAATTAAAGTGTTTTGTAACAATTTCTGGTGTACGCGATTACAGAATGTCCACCACATCGTAACGTATATGATCTGCCGCAAATTTAATAGCATCAAAATTAGTGATTACTGATTAGAAACCGCTTTGTTTCTGTTTTTTGTTTTTTTTTTTCCGAATAAACGACATATTCTGCATTTCTTTATCAATCACTATTTGTGTCTAATGTATATATATCGAAGAAAAAAAAGTATATATATCGACTCTTTACTTCTAAAATATTGATTTCTTTTCTTACTTCAAATCTCTAAGAAAATTGAAACGATCCCCCAAAACTATTTCCCAATTGTATCTTAAAAAAAAAAAAAACTATTTCCCAATTGTACATTATAACGGGTATATATATCTACGTAATACATCATCTCCCGACCTTGTCTTAGGTTGCATTATATTTTGTCCACAAAAAAAAAAAAGGTTGTATTATATTAAAAAAAATGTATAAAGAGATATAATAAGAGATTTTGAACCAAAAAAAAAAGAAAGAAAAATATGATAGATAAAAAGGTAAGAAAAAGCAAAGGTGGTCCAAGGGAAACATCATGACTTATCTCTTGTAGTAGCAGCATATGTGTATTTCTATTGATGTTTTACTGTGTTGTCTTTTTAGGTATTGTCATTTTGTCTTATAGATTCTGGTTTTAATATGCTTCAGTTAAAACTACCATGACATGTGGCCAGGGTTATGCATAGAGTTTTGAGGTCCGAGAGGAAAAACTGATATATTTTTATTTATTAAAATAATTACAATTACAAGTACAATTTAATTCTTTATCAAATTAAATTGCCGAATGTCCACATTCCACAAATGAAGATACTTGAACTTCGAAAAAGAAGAAATGTTACGACTTACCAAATTAAATAGAAATATGATGTGGTTTTGAGTTCTCCTCATTGCCCAAGCTAGGATATATATCTTGGTTCTGACTTGCCCGTGCCATATATGCCGTTTTCGGTGTAACTGATGTTAGAGTTTCAATAACTACGTCTTTAATTAATGATCGAATCCATATCTATTCTAAGACCTACACTTACTATGAGGATTCAACAGTGTCACGTGTGTAAAATCTACCAAAAACCAATATCTAGTGTTATATGAAGATCAAATCAAAGACTCAACTACAAACATTTGGTTGATGAATGATGACTCATATTTCTCTAAGCACATGATTTGGAACCGTAAAGTATAACGTATATTATATAATAATCAACATTCCGTTCTATCAGTTATTTTTTACCGATGGTTGAGAACTTGGGTGTAGTGTAGTACGTGTCGGTCGGTCTTATGTTGTTCAATAAAAAAATGTTCGTTCGAGTGTTAGTTAAATCTCGATTAAAATCACAACATTATATCCCAAAATAATAAGCGAAGATCAAAAGAATGGGAGGAAAATGATTAGTAAAGAAAAAAGAAATAGACGTAATTAAAGGTACGTAGTCATGCATTATATTTGTTAGGTGTTGCTTTGCATGTTCTGTGACAGAGGAAGGATCGTGTGAATACGTGATTGAAACAAGATGTCCATGAGCATATGCCATATGGGACCATAGTGCTATTTATTTATTACTAATTATTATATTTTGTGTCTATTTTTCTAAAAATTTTATTGGCTAGTTAATCAAATCAATTGAATAGTTTTATTTTCCACAGTGAATGTTGTCGTTCTTCGTTGGTGATGTTGTTTGATCGTGACATTAAGGTCAGTGTGAGCACATGAACGCCATGTTACTCCTTCGCCCCTTTTCTTTCTTACGTAGATAACTTTTTGTCATTAATATGTTTTGTGTGAAATTAAAGTCTTTACAAACCATAAATGAAATCAATTTCAAATTGATTCAAAAATCGGATAAAAATTAAAATTTCCTAACTATTTTATTATTTTGCAGAAGTACATGTCACACAAAACATATTAAGTTTAGTTTAATTTACACTATTGGTTAACGATACGATTCAGCTTACTCACTATCAGAATCAGTTATAGTTTGAGTTGAACTACCAATGAACTTATTACAACCTTTTTTTTTGACTTCTTGTTAAAGTGAACTTATATAGACTGATACGGTCTGAATGTTTAGAAAGTTCAATGATTCGAGTTATATTTTTTTTTTTGTTACTTATAATCCTATCTTTTCAAATATTCAGAGCATATTCATCTTAAAGCTAAATTAAAGGCATTTGTAACTCGATTTTGTATATATGTCTTAGACTGCTTACCATGCAAAAAGATTTCCTTTTTCTAATTGAATCTTTTTAAATAAAAACTCTACTTTCCACTGCCGCGTCTTATCAAATATTCCTGTCACGATGATCACGAATAATAACATTGCGAATATATACGGGTGCATCAAAAGACCACCAATCAAAAGGATTATTTATTGAATTGGATTGAAATGAATTAGGACAGCTAATTCCGGACCCATCCATAGCGTAAGCGTCGTCAGTGTTTATATATCCAGCTAATGTTGGTACTTCGAAGGCGTACGTCAAAAATATGTCGTTGCTTCTCTTTTTTTATGATGTGATGTTGTCTAGTCGTATTAATAAGATTGAAAATATCAACGGAAGTTTTTTAAAAAATTATTATTTGAATATATATCTTCTTCTTTTTTTTTTTTTCCTTTTTCTAGTGACAGCAAAACACCTCACCATTACAACTAGAATTTGACATATAAAATTGTAACGAAATGAAAAAAATTCCTTAAATATTGATTAAATATCTTATCACATTTTAAAGTTATGGATTACAAGACTATGGAATAAAATCGTATCAATAAAAGAATACATATGCAATGTAAATTATATACATTAATACATATATAATAACGTTATTTGGCATATTTTGATGTGTTTTTAGATAGAAAACCCACTAATAAATCACTTTTGAAGAACACATCCAAATATATCTGGATAGAATTAGGAACAAATTCTCAGGGGCTCCTCAAGCTCCAAATTTAGTCTCAAATACTCTTCAATGGTAGAAAGACAAAATTACCCTTAATGAGGGTTGATTTTGGGTGATAAGGGTTAAATACAATTAAATCGGTAAGTGTTCAACGAAAAACACAATAGCTCAGTGGTTGCGAGCTCCGTGCGCACGCGCGCGCCCCCAGGGTTCGAATCCTTTTATACGGGTTGTAACTGGTACAACTAGGGAATATTCGGGTACAACTATGTTGTGGTACAACTAGGTGGTACAACTAAGGTCTGGTACAACTAAGTTGTGGTACAACTAGGAGGTGGTACAACTAGGTGGTACAACTAAGGTCTGGTACAACTAGGAGGTACAACTAGGATGGTACAATTAGGAGGTGGTACAACTTGGATACCAGTTGTACCACGTATACCTAGTAAAGGGGTAGTTTCGTCCTTTCATTAAAAGGAGGAGAGTATGTGGATTAGAGGAGAGTATGTAGATTAATTCTTTGACTCTGAGGAGCAATTGAGATTAGTCTCCATAGAAATAAGTCATACTATTATTTATTTTTATTAAAATTATTTATTTTACATCCCTGCATATAGCTCATGATAAATAATACTAGCGTTCCTCTTGTCAAATGATGTATATATAAAGAACCATGTGTGTATGTCATGTTCAGATTATTAATGAAATCTTTATGAAAAAAAAGACCATTTAAAGAAGGACAATGATTCCGGCGCTCCTCGCCGGAGCTGTGAGAGGATCTTGTTGGTATTTCTTTGCTTCATTAGCCCTCTTATCAGTCTTCTCCGTTGTTCAATGTGTGGTTGTTGTCGAGGTTAAAGTGGCAGCGAGTCATTTTGGTTGTGGGGGAATTAGATCTGGCTCCTTGGTGTCTATGTGCTCCGGGATCTGCTCTAATCTTCGTCGTTTTGTATCCTCGTCGTTGTGGTTTCTCGCCGATCTGGTTGTTGGTGGATCTGCTTCTTCGTGTGCTTCGCCAGTTTCTGATCCTTTGCTTCATTGACTCCGGTAACCTGCTCCTTTAGCTTCATTTGTCTTGTTGACTAAGTATTTGGCTTAGTTGTTGTTCGGGTGGTTTAATAGTTGACTTAGGCTGGATCAGAGGATGAATGGCTTTATGTTGGCTCTATTTCGTCGGCTTGTTCGTACGCCTATGTCGTATGTTCCGGATCTAAAGTTTGACTGCCCCTAATTCTCTGATTTTGGTTACTAGTCCGGAGCGTGGCTTTGACTTGCTTGTTCTCTATTTTGTATTGGATTTGTTTGAATTTGCTCCTCTTTTCTACTGATGGTCTTTATGGTGGTCTCTCCGGTTCGATCTTGTGCTGTGCTTTTCTGGGTATGGTGTCTTCCGGTTTTGAGGTCGGTTTCGCTCCTTGTTTCTACATTCAAGACTCGATCGAGGTCTGGTCAGTTCAAAGGCTTTTACTTAGGCGTTCAAAAGTCGTTGTTTTCGACATCGCCGCTTTCGGAAGAAGTTTGGTGGAACTATAATTCTTTGTCGTGGTTCTTTCTTGCCGGAATAGAAGTCTAGGTTCACTTCATGTGAGAGGTAGTTTTGATTCACTATAGGAGGTTTCGTTGCTTGCGTTGTTTGTGAGTGGCTTTGATCATCTTGGTTTAGAGGAGTTTAAGTCACCAAATCTCTTCTTTAGAGGTCTTGTTTTTAGTCGTTGTCTTTTGTTTCGTCTGTTGAGGGCTATGCCCCGTTCTTTTTTATGCTTCCCTCGTTTGGGCTTAGTTTCCGGGGATATCTTTGTCTTCCGCCGGCTTTGTGTATTAAAATCGTATTCCACCCCTGTATTCCTCAATCGTATAATATAATGGAAAAATTTAGACGAAAAAAAAAAAAGAAGGACAATGACAAAATAAACGTTAAAAAAAAATTGACAAAATAAAATAAAATAAAAGAAGGGTTTTTTGGTGTGTATGTCATGTCCAATAGGCTAAATATTTGGGCCATTGAATTACATGTCTGGGCCGAAAGTTAAGTAGGTCCATTGAAGCCTTGTTTTTAAGATAGATTTTTTAAATATATTTAGGTCATTCTTTCGTACACTTTCATTCTCTTGGTCTTGGGTGGAAGAATCAAAACAAATGTCACGCGTCGATTGAAACTCCGATATGTTTGACATACTCTATACTTCTCAAAATATGAAATGGCATTTATACACACTGTAATTTTGATAAATCATTTATGTCTCTGCAACGGTCATTTTATCATTTTTATAAATTAACAATAAGTTATAAATGAAATTGCAATTATAAATTTATACATACTTTCATTTCAATTCGCTTTAAGAATTTATCTAAAGTTCATCCAAATTCACAGCATAATGTACAATATCATTCATATCAGTTTGATACAAAGAATATACGGATAAAAGGGTAATTACATTTTCGGCACTAGAAAGTAGCATGCATTATCAAAGTTACTATTTCCTTCCAACAAAATAAAACAAGTCCCATATCTGCCGATTTATATTTGAAAAGTTGTCATATATATATATATATATGTATATATACATATATATAAACGCCCCCTCTATAATTTAGTGGGTCACATCACATGCTCTCTAATTATTTCATATGAGAAGCCATTATCCGAGAAAAAGAAGATGATATATGTAAAGCCACGAAAATGAAATTTGCAGAAACATGGATATCCACGAATGGACCGTCACAAGATCTTCCAATAATATTTAGCTTTTTTCAGTCAAACCTAGAGAGAGTCAGTGAGTTGATGATGAAGCCCTCGTGTTGTACGTAGCTGCCAAACACTAACATATTCAAATCCACCCAATTAATAAAGCTTCGGAGCCCAATAATTTTATTTGCCTTTTTGACCTCCATTATGTCAATAGGGTCAAGAGGTCACGGGAATATAACAAAAAATAGTTGGACATTTCTATAATTCTATTTTTAATCTAAACTATTATGTATAAATTTCTTTAAATTTGGAGAAAAAATATATTTGAGCTATTGGAAGCTTTCATGAACATTTGCAAGTTGTAGATGCATCTAAGTCACATGTGGTGCATGTAGACTTGCTCGTATGAATTTAATATTCATACGTTATATGTTTTTTTTTTAAGTTTATGTTTGATATATTGAATTGATGTTTCTAGAACATTATGGATGTTAATTCAAGAATAAATAGAAAAACATCAAAAATCTGGTTTAAAAGAAAAAAAACAGAGTTCTTCACACCGAAAGTTGTACGAGCTCGATACGGTGATCTATGTTTCGGCTGAAACGAAACCAACAAAAAATATTATTAGACAGCATATTAAAACGTTGTTATTTTATTCATATGGAATTGAGGTGTATTAGTGTATATGAAATTAGTAACATTATTTAACTTCTAAGAGAAAGCATGACATATTGACATATGAGGTGGTAGATATATGGGGACAGTCTTTATGCTGATAATGAGAAACAACTAAACAAAGAACCATTAATTAGTTGCATTTGTCTGAAAGAATTTTGGATTTTGTTCATTTAGCTTTTTCGTTATTGCTTTTTATGGGTATGTTCAATTCATCTATATATATGCAAAGCATTATCTACAGTGGTTGCAACAAATGCAGATGCTTTTGTTCCCAAATAATTTAACTTTTTTCCACGGATGAAGAATATCGATTAAAATATCCGAAATTTGGAATAAATTTCAGTTATGGTACATTTATAAATAAATACGTGCGCCATATATACTTACAACACTGAAAAGTTAAGAACTTTTTGACATCAAAATAAATGTTTCAAGGGATGATTGAGCCAGAAATGTGCTTTTCCTTTCATGAATTTTGTATATTTTCATTTACCCTTATTCTAATCAGACCATTGATTTAATTAGTTAATCTGAAATATATAAAACCGGATTAAAGGCCTCGGATTAGGATCGGATACTGTTACCTAGATGTCATTTTTGTAGTTGACCATGTTTTTTTTTTTGTTTTTTTTTTCCTATTTTAGATGGGAAACATTTAATCGTCCAAATCTGAAAATGCCAAAAATAGTGATAGACAAGTAGCCAAATGGTTCCGGCCCGTTCTCTCATGTTCATATGTATATGTTTTAAGGACAGTCTTAATGTGGAACCAAATAAAGTTAAATCTAATAGTAATCTGCGTTGTGGATTGGATTTAATCTTGTATAGAGAAGCGATGGGATGATCCGATGTTTCCTGTATGATATATTCTCTGCCTCTTGCATGGCCTTTTGAAAGTATTGGGGATAGAATCGATCATATACCTTACCCCACAAAAAAAAGTCTTAATTTGAAACAGTTTGCTTAATATGGTACGCCAAATCACTCAGGCTTAGTATCTAACAAAGCATGCTATAAATCCAATTTCCGAAACATATTTTTAACATATATATGGAATGTACGTATAACGTCTTTATCGAAAGTAATAATTTCTTACAAGTTAGGCCTGGGCATTCGGGTACCCGTTCGGGTTCGGTTCTTTTTTTTCGGGTATCGGGTCTATTCGGGTAGGGGGTCAAGACCCATTCGGGTATTCTAAAAATTCGGGTTCGGTTCGGGTTCGGGTTCGGGTCGGTTCGGGTATTTTAATAAAAAAGCAAAATACCCGAAAATAACCAAAAATACCCGAAATATTTTCGGGTTCGGGTCGGGTTCGGGTCGGGTTCGGGTTTTTAACTCATATATACCCAAATCTAACCGAAATACCCGATTTCTCGAAAATACATTGGTTACTCTTACCCAAATATAACCAAAAATATCTAAAATACCTAATATATTCGGATTTATGATTGTAATTTTAGGTATTTCGGGTATTATAAATATAAATATAACTAATATTTTTAGGTGTATATTTGTATTCGGGTACATTCGGGTACATTCGGGTATTGGATTCGGTTCGGGTTCGGTTCGGGTTTTTTTCGGGTAGGAGGTTAGGACCCATTCGGGTATTTTTAAAAATCGGGTTCGGGTTCGGTTCGGATATTGTTCGGGTTTTTCGGTTCGGGTATTCGGTTCCGGGTATTTTGCCCAGGCCTTGATGTGTTAACATGTTTCTACTTTCTTATTTTGGTTTTATTCATATAAGAGATGGTAGGGTCTTATAATTCATATTAGGAATGGTAGGGTCTTATAAACATGTTTCACGAAAATGAAAGAAAAACAAAGTGGTTTCTAAAAGGACAAGGCATAAGCATGTGAACTTCATCCATTAGCTCCACCTGATATGTTCCTCAAACTTTTACACTCTTCAATAACTTGCGGTCAAATTTTCTTTCGATTCCCTATATATACTTAAAAAACTTAGAGAAACTTGCTAACAAACATAATCCATTTCCCTAGAAGCCCAAGACATTCAACATTCTTCACAAATTTCATCACCTAAAAAGTTTTTCAAAATCTCCCTTTTTAGTTACTTTCATTGATCCTCAAAGATGGGTATCCAATTGATCGGACTATCTCAAGCAAAGCAAAAGCTTCAAAGAAGCTTATCGGCAAGAATCGCAAGTCTCTTGGCTTCGTCGGGTACTAATAATGTCCCAAAGGGTCATGTGGCCGTCTATGTGGGGGAGACTTATCAAATGAAGAGATTTGTGATACCCATATCGTATCTAAACCATCCACTGTTCCAAGGTTTGTTGAACCTCGCGGAAGAAGAGTTCGGGTTCGACCATCCCATGGGAGGTCTCACCATCCCTTGCACTGAAGATTACTTCACTGCTCTAGCTTCGATTCTAAGTGGTTCATGATAAGGGAGCTCACTGATCATCACAACATTCATTAGGTTTCTTTATACAAATCTTTGTGTTTCTCTTAAAATGTATTTTAAGGGGAGAGAAAATAACTCGAGACTGAGATACTAAGTGAGCCTCTTTCAAATTTTGATCTAAAATGATCGTGTGAGTTCTTTTTAACCATTCCATTTGTAAAGAATTCACTTTCTGAAAAATTAATCTATGATTCTTTTTGTCCATTAACAGCTATAGCCTTTGGATGTGAAATCTCATTAGCATAGTAAGAAGTATCCACAAATATATATGCCTCAAACATCTCCAGGAGCGTACCTTGAAATTTTAAGGATTACCTTCGTATTAATACAAAATATATACTACAAACACACAAAAAAAAAATTACATAGATAATATCGATAGTAAAATTTGAAACTTCTGGATAAAAGGTTATGTAAAACTGTTGAATTTTTTTATATTTAATTAAAAAGTTTTAGATTTTATGTCCACAGTTTTTCTGGAAACAATTTAGAAAGAACTAAATCTTTGTATAATATTGGTAAAAGACAAATTTCCCAGCCAATTATGCAATTTTTTCCTTTATACATTTTGGTTTTGATTTTACTGTTGCCTAAGCCCCCTCAATTACATAAAACAATAAACGGCCTTACCAAACGGATAATCAAACCAAACAATAGTACAATACTAATACTTAAGACCAATTAATTACTTTCAGTTTCTAATAAATTTACTACGCTTCAGACGAGAAGTGATGTCAATAAAGACATCTTTAGCACAAGGGATCGTAAGGGATTTCCTCTGATGATCTGTGCCGAATTCATCTTCGGCTTTACGCAACAAGGCTTGAAACAAAGGATGGTTTAAGTAAGATATTGGAACCATAAATCTCTTGGTCTCTTCCTCGTCTACACCAACATATACCGCAAAGTGACCCTTTCGTACGTTGATTATGTGTCTTAAACGCGATATCTTTTTATCGACTACTCTCTTGACTTGAAAAACTATAGTCTTGAATTGAATCATATTTATCTTTCAAATGAACTAACTTTGTTACTTGAACGAAGATGCATGTGTAGACTTTGTGACTTTATCTACTTTATAGGGAGGAGGGTTTGTTGCTTTAGGAGTAGTAATTCATTGTTATAAATATCAAAGGATTTTATCACATATTGAATAGTAATTGACATAAATAATGGATATGTATAAGTATCTTAAATATATATTATGATATAGTTTGTATTTTTTTCTCTAACTTTAAAAACTAAAATATTATCTTCTATCTTAATTTTATTAATGAATCTATCAAATTTTCTCATTATTATTTGTTGTCAACTTAAGATTTGCAAACAATATAAGACTGCACACCAAAAAATTATATTTAAGATGAAACTCATAAATATTTGTGAATACACCAATTAAAGTATTAGCTATCCTCATGTATATATGATTCCTTAAAAGTTTAGAATCTACCAATTGTTTCAATGCAGGCCGCAAAAGCGGTATCATATTTAGGCAAACTCTGAATACTAGATATGATCAAAATCTTAAATGTATATATTATTTATACCTTTTTAAAAAAATATTTGAAATTTATATGTTTAAATAGACATTTGTTGAGAATTAAATTTTGCATTCTGGGACACTCCGAACTCACTAATTATTGAACATCCTTGCATGCTTCTTTCGTTGGTTTTCTTTCCTTTTGTGGTATTCTTTTGTAATATTGTTTGTTTCATAGATTTCAGTCTTTTATATTTCTACATAGTACTGTCTCTATCTTCTATAAATTTTTTTGAAAATTTAATATTTTAGAAAAATATATATAATGTGAAAAAACAAAATTAGCTATATATATGAAGATTGACGACGAATCTAAGGCTTGAGAACTCCCCCTCCGTTTTTTCCCGCAATTAGTAGTTTTGTAGGGCTCAAAGACAGAGACCAAAAAAATATGTAAAATGGAGGACATGATGAACCCTGTTTTTTTTTTTTTTTTTTTGTGTAAGGCGTGTATATATAATATATCATATAATTAATGAGCATCTCACACTTAATTAGAAATCCGAAATTCGGTCAAAATAAGTAAATAACTTACCTACTACTACTAGTATATTGTTTATGAAAACCTTAGGAACCCTCACAATAAGATGCTTTGTTTTGATTATCTCTGTTTTTCTTCGTTTTTTTTTTTTTTTTGAAAAGACGATGTTACCGTCCTTCACGTTAACTGTATTACAAAAACATTAACCACTATCGCTATGAGTTCGACATAGAACTTAAGAGTCGCGAAAATCTATTGGCAAACTGAAGTGTCCCACATCCAATAATTCAATTCCCCGAATATTTTATATATACTTGGTCCAATAAAGAAACCAAAGCTCGATATAATATTATTGAAACATAAAGTTGGTTCAGATATTTATTATTAGTGAAATATTTTAATAAATTTTGGGTAATGTTTTATCAAATTTTTAAAAAAATCTGGAAATCATATAACATAGACATAATTTATAGTATCTACTTAATTAGTGCCAGATTTATTTTTCAGTAAAAATCAATAGTAAATTAAAATTGTCTCATTTTAACAAAATCGTATAAAATAAATAATTTACTGATGATTTTTTTTTTTTTTTTTTTAACATTTTTTGTAACATACTAATGAAATGTTAGTTTTACAAATACCCATTATATATAAAGATAAACACAAAATTTGTCAAAATCACTCACGCGTTGATGACATATTACATATAAGCCAAATTTATATGTTTCGTTCAATTTCTCTATGCAACTCTTCTCTTCCAAAACACTAAACCATCTATGTCAAAGAACTATTTTAGGTCTAAATGCGAAGAACATATATCTACCACAATCAAATAAGATAAGAGAAAAAAGGTCGTAGTAGGCCATAGGCAGCAAATAGCTATAGATCTATGAGGATTTTGTTTTCGATCTATATCGATCACTAAACAGTACTATGTTGTATGTTCAAATTTCAGTCCAGCCACAGTCACCATCATCCTCATAATCACATGCAAAGATGTGCAATTCAGATCTTATCCAATGGACTGACTATAGAGCTGCAATTTTAACAAACAAATATATCACATATTTCAATATAATACTAAAAAAATTATTATTTCAAAACTAGAAAACCATCTCGTTACTCTCATCTTTCGTCCCAGCAGTACGGCCCCTAGTTTGAGAGCGAAGGAAAATATACTTTAAAGACTTCGGAACTTATATACATACTGTTTCAACTATAACGATCTCCCATATTGCTAAAAGTGGCTCAAGAACTGGACCCACTTAGGCTGATCCAGGTCACATTATTTACCATTTCGAGGCTCTAATTAAATATGCATATACCCAAAACTTTTTATATTTGCAATCATGTAGAAACTTATATTATGTGCAATTTTTTTGTTTCTTTTTAATATAGATGCTGATGAGCTAAGCCATGTGAGCCAGATGGATGACGGCATGGCCCAACAGCCCACAACTTTTGGGGTTTTTTTAGTAATCAAAATATCGCATCGTACTGTTTTTTTTAGCGTTGAAGTCTTTTCCTTATCTTGAAGTTACATACTTTAAGTTCACTACTATAAATAGAAACTTCTTCCCCTCGTTGTCTATCAAATCATTTGCTTTTTTAAAAAAAATTTACCTCCTCAAATTGATAAGTTGCAAATATAAAGAAGAAAATGGGTTTAATGCGGTCGATGCTTCCAAATGCAAAGCAAATCTTCAAATCACAATCTATGAGAAACAAAAACGGATCATCATCATCATCATCAACAACAACAACTTCAGGGCTTGTTCCGAAAGGTCACGTAGCGGTTTACGTGGGAGAACAAATGGAGAAAAAGAGGTTTGTGGTTCCAATATCATACTTGAACCATCCTTTGTTCAGAGAATTTCTTAATCGCGCTGAGGAAGAGTGTGGATTTCATCACTCCATGGGTGGCTTGACGATACCTTGTAGAGAAGAGTCGTTTCTTCATCTCATTACTTCTCATCAGCTGCATTGAGGAACGCATTTAATATTCTTGAGGGCTTTAATGAAGCAGTTTTTGTTTCTTCCTTTAAGAGGAGAAGTAAAGGAAAGTTACTTATATGTGTGTATATGATGACACTTGTTCAGAGCTTAAGTTGTATTTTGAAATAAGATTTTAAAAGTTGAACTAATATTGATATTCAAACCATTAAAAGCTTTTAACTTTTACAGTAAAAATGGTGGAAAGTAAATTAAACTTTAAATGACGGTACAGTAAATATTTATTATTTCTTAATATTTGTTTTGGCTAAAAACACAAATATTAAGAAATAATAAATATTTAAATTTATAAAAATTCAACCAATAAAAGAAATAAAAGAAAAACGTAAAACATCCTATATATTGAGACAAATGGAGTATTAGAAAACTACTGTAAATTTATTGATAATGCAACAACACTATCAAAAACCAGTAATTAATAAAAGCATTAGATAATAAAAAAGGAAATTTCTCACATAATGGGAAATCTCTATTATAAGTTTTCATTTGTTTTGTACTTTAAATACCAGCTCCAAAAATATAGTATCTCCAAAAAAAACATATAAGATTCTTTAAGGAATTTAAAGTATTTTAAAGGAATGGTGGATCACATGCACTCTGAAGAAACTAAAATGGGTTGTAAGTGAATTAGTGATGAATAACAATAGTATGATCTATATTTTCTTCATATCAATAAATAATATTTATTGAAAATGATTGAAACAGTACTGCGCAATTTTATTATAGTGAAACTTGTCATAATAAATGATATAAATCATATCCAAATTATTGCAGATTTAGATTGTCAAATGTCAAGCTCATGTTACTCTCCGTTATTAGGAAGAGATAATTGTGATCATAATAATGAAAATAAAACACGTGACCATTTTTTCAATAACTGCAATTTCTTAGAATAACTGTAATTGCACTCATTTATAATTACATGCGAATAATAACAATCTTAATTAATTTCTCTCGATCAAACATTGGAATGAATATTTCAGGATCCAGTGACATTAGCTCAACTGCTTGATTTCATTTTATCAAGAAATTTTCATTTTGAACTTTCCACCGTATGTAAATTCATACTGTACAAAAAAAAATCATACAATTAATTACTTGATGTCATTGTAGAATGAATGATGAGTTGATGACGATATGATATCGATTGAACTTTTGTTGTAAGTTCCGGTGTTCTAACGGAGTCTGTTGAGTCCAAAATCTCATATTACTTAGCTTTAAGACCAACAACTTCTACCAATAAATGTTTTTCTTGAACTGGATTCAAGATTCTAAGAACCCAAAGAAACCATGCATGTTCAATGTTTCTCATTTTCATGACTCCAAGCTTAATAGTAAAGATTTAATAATATAAAGTTTGGTATAGTCAATTTTATTTAAGATACGAAAGGGTCCTCTTAAGTGGGCTATAGGACAACACAAATAGACTAAAAAGCCACCATTTTCAAGAGCCAACAATAGACTTGTCAAAATGTCTATTTTCATCAATAAGGACACTTGTTTCTGTTGTCTATTCATGAAAACCAATAGGGCCAAATTTGTTTCATGTAATGGCCAGAGATTTTAATAAGTGACAGAGAGAACATGTGAGTTCTGTAACAATGGTGGGTCCCTATCTGATTATATTCATTCTTAAGTCATTCAAAAATCAGAATCAGCTTGATGCTTTTTCTAGGTAAACCCTAGTTTTTTTAAAAGTAAACCATGTGAAACTCTGCAAACTCCTAATATTTAAATCCAATAAAATCTGTTGTATCATTAAAACATAATTTCGAAATTTGATTCCTTACCTATAAAGAACTCTATATATAACAACAACAACCGAAACACAACTCCACCAAAAAGCATCAATCTTTCTCTGATTTCATAAAACAGAGTATCCTTGTAGATTTATAAAACTTCTTGCTTTCTTAAAGATGGCGATTAGATTGTCGCGTGTTATCAACTCTAAACAGTCCCAAAAACAGCAATCTCGAGTCCCAAAAGGACATGTTGCGGTTTATGTCGGAGAAGAGATGGAGCACAAGAAGAGGTTCGTGGTTCCGATTTCGTATTTGAACCACCCTTCGTTTCAAGGTTTGCTTAGTCGAGCAGAGGAAGAGTTTGGTTTCAATCATCCAATTGGTGGATTAACGATTCCATGCAGAGAAGAAACATTTGTTGGTCTTTTAAATTCTTATGGTTGTATTGTTTCAACTTGAGTCTTGAGACATGTTTTTTGGGAAAGCCCGGCCCCAAGTTTTTTTTCTTTCCATAGAATTACTTTTTTTTTGGTTGTTCCCTTTGTTTATTTCTGCAAAGGAGAACATATTGAATCAACGTGTAAATATGTTGTGTAACCAGTCAAGGTTATATACTACTCTTATGTACTTCCAGAAAACATTGATGAAAAACATTTTCATGTTTCCGAAGATTAATATATAAAATCATCCGGAATATTCATAGCTTGATTGATGATTTGTACGAAGAATCAATAATTACATGTTTTCCGATAATTGATTGTAAAGTAGACTCGGGTTTAAACCTGACATAATCCCTCTGTCATGAAACGATCATCCATTACATGCCCATTTATATATAGAAATTCTTTATCAAAAATTTAATTGTCATGACTTATGACTTAATCAAATTGTATAAACTCATTAACTACTCTACTCATTGCACATTAATTATAGAAGTAAACCCATAGACCGACCATCATAATTATATTATTGGAATACTAGGGACGACTCTAAACAAAACCAATATTTTTATTTTAAAAAAAAAAACTCACCATTTTAATAGATAAAGGGTCAAAACCTATTTTAAAAACAAAATAGCATAAAGCTTATGAACCAATTGAACTGGCCATGTTCTGGACAAATGATAAGTATCTTTTTCATAAGCTTCCTTTTTTTTTTCTTTGCTGATTGTGATGTATTAACTTCTGTATCATGTCAATTTCATAATATAGAGGTATGTGATTTGCAAATATTTGTAGTTTGAGTGTACATGGTAGATAGATATGATCATGGCAGTTACATATCGTGCATTAAAAAGACGTTAAAGAGAATGACATTCCAACTAAAAGATCACAACAGCCCTTAGAACATCTCAAAGATTTACAAGATGCGGATCGAATCAAAGACAACAGCAATGTCATATTCTAGTTCACGATGGACTCTTTTATGATTTTAAAAACAAAGTCTTATTAATATGTTCTAAAGAGAGCGTTTTTTATTCTACATCTAAGTAATCAGGATAATTTCCAAATAGCAATATATAAGAAAGTCTATCTAAATAACCATACATGTTCCGATGTTCAACTGGAAGAGCCATACATGCTACAAAACCAAAGTAACTTGGATAAAATAAATACATACACTCAAAAGTGGCTATGTAGACACAAAGAAATTGTCATTATTTTCAAAGAATTTTAAATTTTACTGAACTTTTGTTTTAGCGATGCTATCCAAAGGTAACAAATGTGGAGTTCTGCAACTAGAAAATTAAGAATAATTTCCAAGAAGCATCCATGTGATAGAGACTGAAATTGGTGATAGATACGACTCAACAAATCAACGATCAAAATCTCAATAAATAGAAGATATATTTGCGGTCGTACTGATTTGCTATTCAGAAGATTCGGATCGATCAGACGAAACCAATCCAATGATTAACCAAATTGAGCATTTATTCTGTATTTAAATTGGAAATATAAGATTGGTTACATGTATCCTGAATTTTTGCTTCATGTTCATTGCAATTTCATCCAATGTGCCAAGTTGCTATCTATCTTCTTTCTACGATCATTGTCCACTTGTATTATTATCTTTTCAAAAGCACATACTTCGATGTTGAAGAGAAAAAAACGAGTCAGAACTTTTCTCAGAAGATTTTTAGTTTAATATTCAAAATTAATAATATAATGATATCTTGATTTTTCAACTTAGTTTTATTATTTTTATAATAGTATGAACAGAGAACTTTTTGTTGGAGAACTTGATGGATGAGTTAAGCCATGTGAGAAGATATATAAGTCAAACAACTTACAAGAGAGAAAATAAATAAATAAAACCCATTTAATGTCCTTAAATCATTGAAAAGCTATGAATAAGTATTTTAAAAGATTTCGATTAGTATAAATAGAGGCAATCGTCACCACCTTTTTATCATCTCAAACATTGTGGTGTAAAAAGAAAAAGAACTTTCATTGACAGCAAAAAGAAACATGGGTCTAAGCCGTTTCGCGATTTCAAATGCAACAAAGCAGATATTGAAGCTAAACTCATTGGCAAACAGAAACCGAACATCATCATCATCATCGGATCACGTCCCTAAAGGACACGTAGCAGTTTACGTAGGAGAACAGATTGAGATGGAGAAGAAGAGATTTGTGGTTCCAATATCGTTTCTGAATCATCCTTCCTTCAAAGAGTTCCTTAGTCGAGCAGAGGAAGAGTTTGGATTCAATCATCCAATGGGAGGCTTGACCATTCCTTGTCGAGAAGAAGTTTTTCTTGATCTCATCGCTTCTCGGGTACATTAATAAGAAAAGTTTGAAGGTTTTTAGTAGAATTGTATTTATTGAGATCTTGAGGATTCGTTTCTTGAGATTGAGAATGTATCTTTTCATCAATTTTCTTCCCATGTATTTTTTTTTTTAATCATGGAGAATTAGAAGAATTGATATATTTCTATGAGTCTCTTAACTAATAGCAATTGAATATTATTTCATATATAGATGATTTTTTTCCTTCATTATCTAAACCAAACAAGATGGTCATTTTCGGGGCTGCCTGGCTAAATCCAACAATATAACTCTATAAGTTTAAACTTTAAATCTTATGTCAAAACGTTGGTAACGTTAACTAGTCAGTTAACATAAAAGAAAAATCCAATGAAATCGCCTAAAATATTAAGAAAAAAAACTACTTCTGTCCTGTGCTTTCTGTAAACTATATATATTCTCAGACTCTGCTTAGCAATAGAATAGTTATAATATTTTCCTCTACGCCAATGCTTATATCTATAACAATTGGACCTGAATTAGTGAATTATCATGTGGTCACGTCATAACTTTCACATGCCAATTCTTTTATTTCACAATAAAATCCGCTGCAAAGACGCAGGAAATGTCGTAAAGAAACTATAATAGCATTTTCCTCTTTTTTTTTTTTGTTCTAGCTTATGAGGAATATTTCTGTAAACCGTCACCAATTATCTCAGGAGGATAACAAGTTTTAGTCCAAACAACTTTGAAATGAAATATCACGAGTTCTGATATTGGTTTATATATTTTTCTGATTACATTACAAGAATCATTTACTATATTATTTTCATGCGAAAACGAATAAATACAAAGTTTTTTTGTAGAAGATATACAGAGATCAACTGCTTTACCATGCAACATCCTCATGCAAGAACTAAGCATATGAAGAAGAGTAATGAAGCAAAACTTGAATCTTCACCTTCTGCTGCGACGCTGGAGGAATATGCTGTGATGTTGACACGTACTGATATAGTATATGAAGTTCCGTGGAACTACTAATCCTTCAAAAAAAAAAAAAAACTCTCGGAGGTTAAGGATCAAAATGAGAGACGCCTTCTCAGTTCTCACTCAAGTGACAGGTTCCCTAGTCGAATGCTGCGTTGCTGACGACTGATTTGGTTTCCTAATGGTACTTGCGATGATCTTAAATCCCCTGGTTTCCCACCAGAGAAAGGCGAATCCAGCTTTGGTTGAAACCAGTTCTTCAAAGAAACACCATTGATTCTTAATCTTGAATCCTTTCTATGATATGGTATATCTAACCTTCTCAACAATGCACCAATTTCCTGTCCGACCCTGTCAGCACAAGGGATGATCTTAGAATCATATGACTCAGAATATACGATTTAACAATAAACATAACCACTGCATACGAGAAAAAAGAAAGAAGAGGATACTCTTAATTCACCTTCCTGTAAGGTCAATTGTCTTCTCTCCTTCAGAAGTCCTAATTTCCTTCTCCTCCACGGAAATGATCAAATTAATGTGAGGTATCTTCGCACCTAAAACATATAAGGGCTTCAAAGTCAAGAGAAGATCGTCCAAGTAAACTTATCCTACTTTGAAAAGCAATGGGTCTAGAAAACAGGTTATCTTACCAGCTGCAAGGCGATGCTTAAGACCTTTAAAGATGGTTAAGAGGTATACCTGTCAAATTATTCAGGACATAGTTAGATAAGTGAGAATCCCAAACTGCTAAAACAGAGAGATATTGATATATGCTTTTTTTTTGTTTTTCCAAGTACAGTTGGATGTAACTTTTAAACAGTTCATGAACACTGAAAATTTGAAGCAAATATCATGAAGAAAGAAAAAGGAGGGGCCAGAAAGAAAGGGATCCTCTGTCAGGAACTAATTTAACAACCAGAAGATAATCTTGTAAAGACATGTAAATGTTATTCCACCAAAAAAAGTATTTACCTCAGCAACGTTTTTCGGCAATTCTGTTGTGTCAAAAAATAGTGGAATTTTATTGAAGGACACAGAAGGAAGAACTCCAAGAGAAGTAGCCTCCTGCATAATCATGAAACATATAAACTCTGTACATCTATTGAGACCCAGAAGAATCTATATCTAAATGAAGCTACCAACATACCTCAAGTAGTGAAAATGCACGAGGATCATACTCTCCAAATCCATCGACTAGTGGGAATATGTTATGTTGTTTTTGTGAAGAAATGTTTATGCCTAAAGTCGAAATCAGCCTATCCCGCAAAGCAGCATCATGTGGAAGTTGCAAGCACCCCAAAACTTGTGAAACTACTTCTGTAGTAGGAACCGTTCCACCTGAAATTGTCTCGCGGTAAACCATTAAGGCCATTGATGTCCTGGAAAGAAAGAGAATTTTATCAATTTTAACCTGGAATTGGTTTCTGGTGTAAGTTTTTATTGAAGAAGAGAGAGTAACACAACTATTAGATCAAAATCCAACATATTTACTGAAACCTCACTCACGATTGCTTCACTGGGAAGCATCACAAGATTTTCTTGACCTCTTCCAACATTAAGAAGAAGAGTGCCAGACTTAATACTTAAAAGAGGAAGCTATACTGACCATTTATTCTCAATTTGAGGACGCCCTGATTTGAAGGACACAACAGGTTCACCAGCAGCACAAGCCTTCTCAAACCTTCGCTTGCACAGGCCTTTACAAAACAAAAAAAGAAGAAGCATAAGTGCTACATTAAACAAACGCTTTCATATCTGATTTGCTTCATGATGGACACGGATACATCTAAAGATATATGTAATCCTCTGAGCCTCAAAGAATGAGGAAAGAAATGAATACAAAATACAAGCTTACTGGTTATGCATCTGCACATGATGAAATTTGGTGATATTCCATCTTCTTTTGCTTGAGAAAGGAGCTTGAAACTTACCTCAAAGTCATCCTTTCTACACAGGGAAAATTCAGAAAATAATGAAATCTCAAATCTACATATTGATCAAACGAGCCTAAATAATTCAACTTAAAAGAAGATACCTTTCACTTGCCAGCATGAGCATTGAATAAGTAATAGTATTTGGTTTTAACCCTAAAGTCTTTATCTCTTCGAGATATTCCATAGCCTTGGGCAGTTGATTACCTTCACCTGTTGATAATCTAAGCAGTCATTCCAGTAATGATATTTTGTATGGGATGCTGCAAGTGTAGTAAGGGGAAAAGATTAAGATAGCATTGTATGTGGTTGAGGTCTTACACAAAGCAGTTATAAGGGCATTCATTGTTGAAATTGTTGGTCTAAGTTTGATTAACTTGATTTTTTCATAAAGCTCCAGTGCTTTCTTCCAATCCTTCGCCTAAGTAAAAAAGCAAAACAAAAATATTATCAGTATTTTTCTGCATAAAAGTTTAATCCAAGAAAGTCAATGCAATCACACCATTCCAAAAATCGCTAGGGATTCCTAAGGTAATGTGAACTACATCTCACCAAAGTTTACCAAAGTTCTCTTTCTCCTCTATCCACAACGTGCATTTTAAGGATTTGACGTAGACAGCTTAAAACTTATAGTAAGTAATATTGAAAACTCTTGCTACAGCAATAAAAGGCACATACGTTACAACAAGCTCCCATCAGTGAGCTATATGATACAGTTCCAAGACGTATTCCTTGAGATCTTGCATCCTGAAGAATACCAAAAGCCTCGTCTAACATTTTTGCATGTCCTGCAACATCAATCAATGCACTGAAAAACACCTGCAGAAGATCAAAACCAAGATTACATAAATATGTACGTATGTATGTATAAATTCTTGTAATTAAACACTTGCCTCATATCAGCGACTTTCATGAGTTTTAGAATGTGTGTCTTATTTTAACTCAAAAATGAATTTGTTGGAACTAGTATGCATAGAGTTAATGACTCGTTCATGCCTTATAAAGATCTGCACGCTTTGAGCATGATATATAGTACAGACATACCTCGTCAGGGGTCACGTCTTTTTCTTTCATGTCCTTGTATATGCTACATGCAAAATCCCAGTCCCCAGACTTGCTGCAACTATTCACAGCAATGGTATACACTTCCGGAGTACCCCTGATTCCATATTCATGGATCATCTGGTAAACTTCTTTTGCTCGTTGGACCTGAAATAAACTTATTCTCAATCAAATCGAAAGAGAAAAAACAGAAAAAGTTACAGGAAAAAAAGCCACACACCTGACCAGCATTACAGCATGCTTTCATCAATGCACCGATCGTGATATGATCAGGGTCTATAGGGTGCGTCTCAGCCTTCATTTCAGCTAACACATCAAAAGCACGGTCAACAGCTCCTGATTGACCACATGCAGAGATGAGGGCATTGAATACAACCCGGTCTGGCTTAACATTCTACTGCATCGAACATGTCATCAATGTAATAATAGACTTGAGATTCCAAAGCAGAAATGAACATATGAGCAGGATTAAAAAACAATTCTGTAGCCATGAAGAAAGAGGATATTTTTTGAAATCTTGACACATGATAGGAGGGCGTCCAAACTTGTGGCATGCTTACCTTAGACCTTAAAATTCCATAAGCACCAAATGCCTTAGCTACTTGTCCAGCTCTAGCACAGCCATCAATAAGTGCACCGAATGTGTGAAGATTGGCTTCCACTCCAGAATTTGACATCTGGTGGAACACCTGACAAAATAACCCCACAGAGAAAAAGAGTAAGAGCTATGGAGTTTGATTGCAGTCACAATTTGAAGCTTGATTCATTTCCTCTGTTGGGAGACCAAGAATAATATAAGGAACCATTCAGACAAGCATTAGACTAGTATCAATGATTTTCCCCAGAAATCTATCATGCATTCTTGTTTTTAACAGGGTTGCAAAGAACCAGCCAAATATGTATCTTTGTCAAAATAACTTTCAGGCACAGGAAGGTTTCTATACCTCGAACATTGCATCAACTTTTCCACTTTTAGCACAACTTGATATTAAAGTTGTGTAAAGTTTGCAATCAGCAGTCATACCACTCTCTTGTACCAGACGCAAAACTCCTCGAGCTCCTACGTAAGTAACAATTCAGTATATAGGAGAATGAAACATTAACAAGACCATTGATTTAATACTGGAAAAAAAATTCACCTTCTATGTCCTGGGAGCTTGCGCAGACAGACATTAACATATTGAATGTGCTCATGGTTGGATTTAGAATCAACTTGGTAAAGCGAAATGCTTCCTTGACAGCCCTTTGCTTCTTGCAGGCTTTAAAGAAACTCGCATGATAAATCTGATGTGAGGAAATAGACAAGAAAAAAGAAAAGATCAGTGACAAATTTCCACTAGACGCAATTCTAAAGGTTTCATCCATATTGCTTAGAAAAACAGCCATACCTTGTCCATGTCCAATAGATCCCTTTGGTCCAAATCTTCGAGCAAGCTTATGCAATCCTTAATCCTGTATGTATTAATATTACATTCTCAAAGTCAAACAATCTAGTAACTTCTCATTGGTACTAAAACATCCCAAAAAAGAATTAGCAGTGACAGAAGAGGAAGAAAAGGACAGCCAAGATTCAAATGAGAGAAAACTTATTACCTTCCATCTCTAAGTAAACGGTTGTAAGCATCATTAGTTTCTGGAGAACGTCCATTACTATGATGTAGCTCAAAGTTTCGAGCAGGGAACTGAGGCATGATTTCATCAGTTTGGTGACCCACATGCGTCCCATCATTTGGAATTTTCCAGTCTCCTTTAACGTCTTTCCTAATGTGGGATACACCGCCGTTACCGTATGCCACAAGTTTTTCTTCTTGAACATCAGCTGAAACGGAAACTAACTTTAAGGAATCATTGTAATGGATTGGCACTGCAAGCTTCTTAGATAGGAAACATACCAGTAGCCTGACCAGAACTATGTCCTGGGAACTGAGTATCAATTACTCCATTGTTCTTGTGGTCCAGCAATAAACTATTACTTGAAGAAGTAACAGTAGGAGAGACTGCTTTAAGACTTGTCAACCTTGAAGACTTGGCTGATGAATGATTAGACCCATAAAAAGTGTGAATCTCTTCTCTCTTACTCTCCGCAAAGACGCTGTACTCGAGAGGCTTCTGGAGCAAACCATTGTACTCATACTCTAGAGCACGTGTGTCATCTACCACCTGTGGAGAAGCAATCGAATGAATTCCCACCACTGCCTGTGAAAAATCATGCTCCAAACCCTTCTGATCTTCGCTATTTTCAACTTGTGTTTTAACTCCAAAGGTAGCTGATTCCAAAGCAACAGACCCATTAACAATAGAAGGACGTGAAAGGGATTCATCTATTAAAGTATGTTCTTTGGCAACTGTGCTGACACTGGCAACAGCAAACTGAGACTCCTCAGCTGAAAATGAATCATACTCCCTCACAGCAATTTCCTGGATTTGATGAGTCTCCTCTTCCTCCAAAAGATTCACACTTTGTTCCTCCATCTTTCTGAAACCTCCATTTAATTCCACAGGATTGCCTTCATGAACATCTCCATCTAAATGATTACTTTCCCGCCGATTCTCAGTACTAATTTTTCCGCCATGAACCGTTGTAACCTGAAAAGCTTAGCTAGTCAGAATCAGAATCCTTATCGAATATTATAAAAAGTCAGCAACTTTATGCACTCTAATGAAACAAAACCTAAAATTGGCTAAAAAGAAGCAAAGTAGCTCAGAAACTTCCAATTACCACATCGGAAGTTTTCCGCTTCCTGAAAGTATTTTGGCAGTAAGCGAAAGCAATGGCGGAAAAGGCAGTGACAGCCACAATAACAAGAATCAAACCAGAATCGAGAGAAGCTCTAACAACTAAACGAGGCGATCGAATTGAAGAGCGACGAGAATTGCGTTTGCCGGCGCGAGTACGAAGATGAGGAGAAGGACGTCGGAGACTATGACAACAACCGAGAAAATCACGGCGGAGAGTAGAAGCAGGAAGAATCACCGGAGAGTATGAAGTCAAGGAGAGAAATTTAGAAGATCTGGTGGTGGAGATGAAGGTGGTGGAGGTAACCTCCATTGGAGAGGCTTAGAGAGAAAACGATTTGAGGATAAAGCTTTTAGACAACAAGTGAGGATATGAAATAACCAACGACTCTCTTTCGGATTGCTTACGTGGCATAAACGGCCGTCAAGTCGTCAATGCTAATACAATAACAAAATAATGTTTGTTTTCCTTTTTTTTTAATTTGGGCCTGGGTCTGGGTCCGGGTCCGGATCCAGATAAGATTCGGGTCGGAGCCGGTTTCTTTTATCTCCGTTCCAATTTCCGGGGGAAATTTAGAAATTTGATCTTGACGAATCGCCGGCGACGGATTCTCAGACGCTGCTATGGAAGGTCTTATGGGTCAGGTAGAGAAACGGCCGATTTCTACCATCGTCTTCATCGTCGGTACTAATTTTTTTGTCTCCTTCTCTTTACTATTTCTTGGATTGTGATTTTTGTTTTTCTTCTAATGGTGTGTATTCGCAGCTATGCAAAAAGAAGCTCAGCCTCTGATCAATAGATTACGGCTCGTTAAAGAAGTTAGTACACCGTGAGTTCTTTTTATCTCTTTCACTTTTTGGATTTTGATTTGAAATCAAATGTGATAGCTTTAAAACCAAAAAACAAAAAAAAAAAAGTGATAGCTTTCTTGTTACTGTTTGGAAAATTGAATTTTGTAGGTTTCCAAAAGAGGTGACTTGGCTTCTGTTTAAGGGAATGTATAAAGACTTGAACATCAATATAGTGTGTCCAGGAAAGGATTCAACTCTTGGTATGCATATCCATGTGGTGCTGTGATGAGTCAGTGTTTCAGGATGTTATCTCTAATGGTCAGTGCATTTCTAACTCTTGTTATATGGGTCAATTCTTTTTTCAGGGGTCGAGAGTGTTGGCACGGTTCCTGCATCCCTCGTGACTTATGCTTCCATTCTAGCAATTCAACCTGACTTAATCGTCAATGCGGGAACCGCTGGTGGGTTTAAGGTATGGACATTACAAATTTCTCTACATAGTCGTCTAATGCCACTTATGTGTCAGAAAGAATGAAGTGAACAGCCCTCCTTGTTTTTTTAAATGGTTCTTTCAGGCCAAAGGAGCATGTATTAGCGATGTTTATGTTGTCTCCACTGTTGCTTTCCATGACAGAAGAATACCCGTTCCTGTAAGTGCTCTTTTGAATTCTTCATGAGTTGCAAAGTAAAGCTGATGTTCTTGAGTGATTTACTTGCATTCTCATTCCAAATATTTTTGCTTTTTCCTAAAAATTTCTCTCTACTTTCTTCAGGTCCTTGATCTATACGGTGTTGGTATGCGGAAAGCATTCCCCACACCCAACCTTATAAAGGAGCTGAACCTAAAGGTGTATACTTTATTAGTTGCTCTGAGTACACCATTTGGTCCTGATGCAAGATTTTGATTATTTCTTGATCTGTTTTGCAAAAGTGCCATAAGTGGTAGATTTATGATTTGGTTGTGATGTTCCCAGGTAGGAAGATTATCCACTGGCGATTCTATGGATATGTCTCCACATGACGAAGAATCCATCACAGCAAATGATGCTACAGTTAAAGATATGGAGGTAAACAATCCATAAGTTTCCTGTGTTTATGAACGTGGCTCCAATCTATGTGTTTGTCTTTGTTTCTTTATTAGTTACTACTGCTTATTCTCGGAACCTTGGCATTTCAGGGAGCAGCAGTGGCCTATGTGGCTGATATTTTTAAGGTGCCTACGATTCTAATAAAAGGTGTGACTGATATTGTGGATGGCAATAGACCAACTTCTGAAGAATTTTTGGAGAACTTAGCTGCAGTCACTGCCAAACTTGATGAGTCACTTACCAAAGTGATTGAATTCATCAGTGGGAAGTGTCTCTCAGATCTCTGACAAATCATGCATATTAACCTGGTAGCTTTCCTCTAATCAAAACCGTAAGTTTCGTCGATAAGGTTCACTTATGTGCATTGGGGAAAGAAAGGATATAAAGATTCAAGCAAAGGGCATGGGTAGGGAATAGGTTTTAGCAGAAATTTCAACTCTTCACCTTTCCTCATTTGTTCTTCTATTTTTTGCTGTCTTTCTTATGATGATCCATCATACATGTAGAAACTCAGCAAATTTTGATACCCAACAACAGAATGAGAGATTTTTTATCCATTTCAAATGATTGATGAGAACAGAAAAAAAATCTCATCGACATTTCTATCCATGGGGCTGATATTGGTGTTCTTTGTTAACCATGCTTCAAATAGAAAGAAGCTTTAGTTAGTTTCTCTTTCATTCTTTTTAAGTGTGAAAATGTACAAAACAACTATAATTATAACACATCCTTGTGTTGGCTTTTAACTAGGCCCAAAGACTATGTATCAAGAGAAAATCCTCAAAGAATTGGAGTTGGGTTTTAGAAAGAGCCAATGCAATAAACATGTTGCTCCTGAATCCCACACCTAATCTTTACCAAATATCAACTAGACAGAAACACTGCACAAGATGCAGGTCACAAACTGCAAAAGCTGCAGTGTGTATATATATGCCTTCACTTTGAACCTTTTTTACAGACCCAACATTTGAGTCTTTGACAAGAGAAAAACAGGGAGAAATGGGAAGCATCGATGCCGCAGTATTGGGTTCAGAGAAGAAATCAAACCCGGGAAAAGCGACAATTCTTGCTCTCGGAAAAGCCTTTCCTCACCAGCTAGTAATGCAAGAGTACTTAGTCGATGGCTACTTCAAAACCACCAAGTGTGATGACCCTGAACTCAAACAGAAGCTTACTCGTCTCTGTAATTTCTTCACTTTGACCTCTGTTTCTTTCAACTTTTTATCTCAATTTGTAATCTCCTGCAACTGAGGTTTGTTTGAACTGGTCGTTTACTATATACAGGCAAGACAACAACGGTGAAGACAAGGTATGTTGTGATGTCGGAGGAGATTCTCAAGAAGTATCCAGAACTTGCCATTGAAGGAGGATCCACAGTGACGCAGCGTCTAGACATCTGCAACGATGCAGTGACCGAGATGGCAGTAGAAGCCTCCAGAGCCTGCATCAAGAACTGGGGGCGTTCTATTTCGGAAATAACTCACCTTGTCTATGTCTCCTCAAGCGAAGCTCGTCTTCCGGGTGGGGACTTGTACTTAGCCAAGGGGCTTGGACTCAGTCCTGACACACACCGTGTTCTGCTCTACTTCGTCGGCTGTTCTGGTGGAGTTGCAGGTCTTCGTGTAGCCAAAGACATAGCCGAGAATAATCCTGGCAGTAGAGTTTTGCTTGCCACATCTGAGACAACCATCATTGGGTTCAAACCCCCAAGTGTGGATAGACCGTATGATCTTGTTGGGGTGGCGTTGTTTGGTGATGGAGCCGGAGCTATGATCATCGGATCTGATCCAGACCCGGTCTGCGAGAAGCCTCTCTTTGAGCTTCACACTGCAATACAGAATTTTTTACCTGGTAAAAGACCATAAGATTTTTGCATCCAGTTATGTCTATATCTTAAGACTATTTTTGGATAAGTATGGATTGCATTTTCAATGCGCAGACACAGAGAAGACGATAGATGGAAGGCTAACAGAACAAGGGATAAACTTCAAGCTAGCGAGAGAGCTTCCACAGATAATAGAAGACAACGTGGAGAACTTCTGCAAGAAGCTAATAGGAAAAGCGGGACTGGCTCATAAGAACTATAACCAGATGTTCTGGGCGGTTCATCCAGGTGGACCAGCCATCTTGAATCGGATGGAAAAACGGCTTAACCTGTCGCCTGAGAAGCTGAGTCCAAGCAGAAGAGCTCTCATGGACTATGGCAATGCGAGCAGCAATTCAATTGTTTATGTGTTGGAGTATATGTTGGAGGAGAGCAAGAAAGTGAGGAACATGAAAGAAGAAGAAAACGAGTGGGGTCTGATTCTGGCTTTTGGACCTGGTGTTACATTTGAAGGCATCATCGCTAGAAACCTTGATGTCTGAACAATAAAGTGATAGGTTTACCTTGCAGATCAAGAAAGAACCCCTTCTTTGCTCTATAGACGACATTTCAGTAGCGAGAGAAAACATATAATAAAGACAAGAAGCTAAACATACGAAATATTTTTTACGATGCTTAAATCTTTTTCATAGTCTAAAAAATATTTCACAAAGCAAACAACGTAAAATGTGCAATTGAAAAACGAAGAAAGAGTCGTTATCAGCAGTAAAAACCAGGAATCACGAAGAAGGTTCTTCTTAGTTCTTCTCTTTCTAACGTTTTCAACAAGTCCAGGAGTTGGATCTTCTCATAACGGGTTTCATCTGTTTGTCTTCTTCAAGACAAACCATACCAACATGTGACGGATCTTCCAGCATCATCTTGGCTACTAAGTATCCGGCGATTGACCAAGTCTGGTTTTTACGCGACTGTTTCCCCACGTATCTCCCTACCTTTCCATCATAGTATTCAGGCCAATGGTCCTTATGGAGCCTAGCCTCTGCTTCTTCAATTGCTCGTCTTGCTATTTGAGGTCGACCAGTTTTGATACAAGCAGCCGTCAGAAGCCATAGCAGAACTGTGTACCATTAAACATAATTACATCAATAAGGGTCAGAATAATAGCCTTTTACTAAGATTAAGATACCACAGTAGAACCAGAAGAACACTGGGACAGGAGAGATTCCTTTGTTGTCCAACTAAAAGTAGAGAAGAAGCAAACCTGGCCAGGATCCTCCATTGTGGTAGCTCCACCGAGTGTTTTTGGGGTCACAACCAGTTACTATTCTCCATTCGTGGCTTTCTATTGCGGGATAGCAAACTTTCAGTGGCATTTCTCCAACCAACTCTTCCCAGCGAGATTCTATGAGATCCATAATTGCTGTTGACTGTTCGGGAGTAGCCAAGGAAGACAATATTGCTATACAATTACCCAAAGCAAACCAACGGAAATCCATTCTTGCAGGGCTAACGTTGCCAATAAAAAACCCTCCGTGAGGCGGCATAAAGTCGAAAACCCATTCTGGAAGAGAATCAGGGATTACGTTGAACTTGTTGACAGCAGTGTGAGAGTATTCCTCTGTCTTATATCGGTAAATGTCATTAAGCTGCTTCAAGTCTAGCCAAAAGTAGCTCCTCATGTGGTAGCTCAATGCATGAAGTCGCTTAACTATCTGTTCCACCATTTCCTTACCTTCTCCGTCATGTTTAAGCAGGAGCAAGGCACACCTTAAGGCCATAAAGAAAAGGGCTTGAATCTCTATCGGGTAACCATAAACTCCCTAAAACACAGAAAACACAAGATTAAAAAATGGAAAACTGATGAAGCACCTAACTCAAACTCTCCTTGTAGAAAGAATCACTAGATATAACTAATAAAGAAAATCTGCTGCTTACCATCCTACGATCAATCATACAGCAACCATCAGCGCATAAGAGAGTGGGAAATGTATCAAATCCCTCAGACAGACACAGGCTTAGTATCAGCCGGATACCCTTCTGGCATTCAGGCATGTCAGCAAGAGAAGAGTCCCCTGTAGATTTTGTGTAGGCTCTGAGCAGTATAATCCACCAAAATCCTGAATCAACCGGCGCTACTCTTCCAATTGCACTCTCGCCAAAATCAGCTATCAGCGTTTCGTGGTTTCTAACAGGATCATGGAAAACTTTGAAGCTAGCAGGCATAACTCCCTCACCAAGCTGGAATCTATCAATCTTTTTCTCCCACGATTGAAGACGAAGAGTCTTTAAAAGGAAGTTTTTAACTATATCTGGCTCTCCATTCATCAAGAATGCTAAAGCACTTGGTACAAAATCTCTCACGAACACCTAAAGGATAAAATCAAGGCAGAGATACAAGATGAATGAACAGTCAACACATGAAACGTAACAATAAAATGTGGTTATTCGGAAGTTTTCAGAAGATATTAAGATTCTTTACCTGATCATAGTTGAGTTTTTCTTCAGAATTATCCACAGCAGCAATAGTCCCAACAGGTTGTCCACGAAAGTAAACCATTGAGCGCCTCAAAGCATCCCAGGCCTCACCAACCATAGGATGAGACTCAAATCCAGGCTGTGACCTAGGAGTATTGAATCCAGACCTCCTACCCACGCTTGGTGAAATCACATAATCAGCGTGATCAGGGGCCCGAGAAGCATTATCCGCATTTCTAAGCTGTGGTGAACCAGTTAATTCATGAAGAGACCTTTCGTCAAGTGATCTCAGTCTATCAATATTCAACGGCCTTGGCTTCTCTAGTAACTTGGCGAAATCAATGTCATCAATATCGTCCAATGTAGATAAAGAATCAACATTCTTGACATTCCCATTCTGATTCACATCTACACTCAGATTAAAACTCGACATTGCTCCAGATTGATTCAAATCTTAACCAAAATATCATGCCCTGCATTCACACAAATCAATCAGATCCACTTAGCTCGCAATAGCACAAACAATGTCATGATCAAACGTGTAAACAGGTTATAGACAAACTAAATTCGGCATCCTCAGTTATCAAACCTTCTGCGAGACTGTTCTATACAAGATTAATCAAACAGGATAAAATCAGAACGCAGACTAACACACAAACATCAGAGAAACTTCACGAACAAGAGAAATCGAACGATATAAACATCGAAACGTCGGATTCCATGTAATCTCAAAGAACAAGAAAACAAACCGGAGAGATATCGACTCGGTTTTAACGATATCACGCAGAGAAACGATCGGAAACAAAACTCTCGGAGAGAGATCCGGCAAAAACAAAGCAGGGGAAAACTTGATCAACCGTAAATGTTCATAACCACAGCAACACGTAGATAGATCACGAACCCTGTGAATCCAGCGTCGAAGGAAGACGAAGAAGACGATACGAAACGAGCTATGCCTCTCTATCTTCTCTCTCAATCTTGTAACAGAGAAGCGAGAGTATCACTAGAGTCGACGATACAAGTAATTAAACGAGAGAGAGAGAGACGAAACGGCCAAAGGTAAGACGAATCAATCAGCTAGTGAGCTTAAGGAGGATGTGGGTCCACGTGTACGGACGAGATGTGACTGTGACGGGAAGATAGAGACGAGTACAGTAACTCTAGCGATCGGGAAGGTGAAGCTAAACCCTTTAAGCCATGCATATGATATGATTTGCACGGAGGTTGTTTGCTTTTTGAGTTAAACATTTTGTATGCATTTTATTAAAATAAATTAATGGTTTTTGATTTACCTACTAAACTATAAAAGTTAAATAATTTTAGTGACGTGAGAGAGTATCTCTGCAGTGAGTAAAATGTTTGGTTGTCCACGTGTACGGTGGCAGTGGATCTCGTGCCCTGCGCAGCCTGCTGCATATTGGTTGTTTCTTTCTGATTTTTTTTTTTTTTACTCTACATTTTTAGTCATTGTTGTTGATAATGACACTAAGAAAAGGTCGTATAATTTGCTAACGTTGGAGAACGAATATACTAGCTAGATGATTATATAAAACAATATGATATTGTCTGTTGGACAACTCCAAAAGTTTCTTTTGTGATGCTTTGATTTTATTTAACTTTTGGGTTTTTAGGGACATACAATATATGTTAAATATTCTAATCTAGACAGTACTACTGTGATACTAATATGTATAAAATATGATGAAAGAAAGATACATTCCGGCCATAGACAATTGTTAGGAGTCGCTGAATAAAAAAACCAAATGTTCAAGAATTGATGATGTTCGTATGTATTTACATACTAGAAAATAATCAAATCACTTTGCCAAACAAAACAAAGTGGCCTAGTCTAGTAAAAAGTGAAATCTACTAATCCCACCAAGGCATAATTATTACTTATCTTTTTTTTTTTTTTGATTAAAGGTCTTAATCATTACTTATATCCAACATTCTTATTCTGAAGAATATGAGTGGTCATAGTCTACCAACCGATGTAAAGTAAGTGGATCAAGGTCAAATAAGCAAAAAAAAAAAATGAGTGAGTACTGAGTACTAAGAAAGAAGTGAATATTCAGCTCAAAACCTCCCTCATTCTTCCACTTTTCATTTCTTTTTCAAGTAAATCGACTATCAATGTAACTAATGTAAGTCATAAGAAAGATCATTGTTCGATGAAAATAAGATCGTGAATCCAGTATATATCCCATCAAATACAAGTGTTCACGTGCTGAAAGATAATCACCACCTACATAATTTTAAATGGTACACTCTCCAATACAATCGAGTGGTCAATAACTCAATATATAGAATCGGAGAACGAGTATTGGCAAAAACAATGCTCATACACCAAAAGTCCAAAATATTACTAAAATGTTTAAAAAAAAAAAAAAAAATCAATGAAATAAGATATTGGGCTTTATGCTTTTGTTGTCAGCCCACTACTTCAACGCCGTAATTCGGTCGGTCCATCTAAAAAGAATCAATTATTATGGATAGGAGGAGCCTCGGATCCACGCGACTTAAACCCTAGTCAGATCCGATTTAACCACGGTTAGTCCCCAAATCATCACAGCCCTACACGTGTTCTAAATCAACGGTCAATAACAAACATTCCCTTTCCAGATTCACCGCTTTAAAAATTAAATCCACTCTATAAGAAGAACTCTCCCAAAAAAACCCTAACTTATCATCATCAGTTCATCACTTCACAATCTTCTTCTTCATCGATTCTTCGCTCTCTCTTCAAAATCTCCCCAAAAAAATGGCGAACCCTAGAGTTTTCTTCGACATGAGTCTGAGCGGTACTCCGATCGGTCGTATCGAGATGGAGCTATTCGCTGATACGACCCCAAAAACGGCGGAGAATTTCCGTGCTCTGTGTACCGGAGAGAAAGGAATCGGAAATATGGGTAAGCCACTTCACTACAAGGGATCGATCTTCCACCGTGTGATTCCCGGATTCATGTGTCAGGGAGGTGATTTCACCGCCAAGAACGGAACCGGTGGTGAATCGATCTACGGTGCTAAGTTCAAAGACGAGAACTTTATTAAGAAGCATACCGGAGCTGGGATTCTCTCAATGGCTAACTCGGGTGCTAACACTAACGGATCTCAGTTCTTCATCTGTACCGATAAGACCTCGTGGTTAGATGGTAAGCACGTTGTGTTTGGACAAGTTGTTAAAGGCTTGGACGTCGTCAAGGCCATTGAGAAAGTTGGATCTGATTCTGGAAAGACTTCCAAAGTCGTAACCATCACTGATTGTGGTCAGCTTTCTTAGATCTGAGTGAGTGACTGAGAGAAAGACCTTATCTTTATGAATAATGGGTGTCTTTGCCTTTGCTTGTTTTTACTTTTGAGTTTTTTTTTTTTTTCTGATTTGGGATCGTTTCAGAGTTTGTAACAAGACCCTTTTGTGTTTTCTGGGGTTTTTAAATAATTATATAAGCTTACCCAATTACTGCTTTGTGCGTTTTACTTCTCTGAACAAGTAGTAATTGATTCGTGTTCTGATTCTTCAACTTAATCGTGAAATTTCGTATAATGAATAATGGTTGTCTTTGCCTTTGCTTGTTTTTACCTGAGTTTTTTTTTTTCTGATTTGGGATGGTTTCAGAGTTTGTAACAAGACCCTTTTGTGTTTTCTGGGGTTTTTGAAATAATTATAAGCTTACCCAATTGCTGCTTTGTGTTTTTTGCTTCTCTGAACAAGTAGTAGTGTATTTTACCAAAAAAAAAAAGTAGTAGTGTAATTGATTCGTGTTCGTAGTAATGAAGAAAAATATATGCGAATCATGCAAGACTGACAAGAAAAAGGAAGACCTTTTACACTCAAATCTGTTTACAAGAAGAAAAAAATACAATCTTTTTGAAGAGATGATTGATAAACCTTAGCACAGCTCTCAATCTTAGATTCAATCGTTTGTCTCACAAAAGCTTATATATATGAACGTCAAATTTTCTTACTTGTATGAGTTAAATTAAAACAAATGCAAGTGTAAGTACACACAAATATCTAGTAGTTTGGCTGATTTTGGTCAACAATGTTATCAATCTCGTTTAGAAAAGCAAATCGGCTTCTTGGCGTTGACCATTTTCCTTTCTCTTTCTTTAGCTATGGTTGCTCTGCGTTTCATCTTCTTCTCCTCATCTCTTCTCATTCTTCTTCTTCTTCTACATCAAGTTCTTCTTATGTCATTTGGATCTGCCTCTCAGATCAGGCTTACCTCAACGTTTTCGATCCAAGAAGCCACCATTGAAGACATTAGACTTGCTTTCAAGGAGAAACGACTTACATCAAAGCAGCTTGTTGAGTTGTATCTCGAAGCAATCTCCAAACTTAATCCAATACTCCACGCAGTCATCGAGACGAATCCTGATGCGTTGATCCAAGCAGAGATCGCAGACAGAGAACGTTACCTCAAAAACGCCACTAAGCTTCCTATCTTGCACGGTGTTCCGGTTCTGCTCAAGGATTCCATATCCACCAAGGACAAGCTTAACACCACGGCTGGCTCGTTTGCCTTGCTTGGTTCGGTCGTGGCTCGAGACGCCGGTGTTGTCAAGAGACTGAGGGAATCTGGTGCTGTGATCTTGGGCAAAGCCAGTTTAAGCGAATGGGCTAATTTTCGATCTTTCTCCATCCCAGATGGTTGGAGCGCACGTGGCCTCCAAGGAAAGGTTACTTTCTTCATCTCATGAGATTCATTTCTCCATCAATGTTTGGTAAACCAAAAATTTCAAATGCTGCAGAATCCATATGTTTTATCAGCAAATCCCTCTGGGTCAAGTAGTGGATCAGCTATATCTGTAGCAGCCAATCTTGTGGCCGTGTCACTAGGGACTGAAACTGATGGTTCCATTCTTTCTCCAGCAAGTCAGAACTCTGTTGTCGGGATTAAACCGAGTGTCGGGCTCACGAGCCGAGCCGGGGTAGTTCCTATCTCCTTGAGACAGGACAGTATTGGGTGAGAGACTAATTAAGACTCTAAGAGCACCCACTACTACTAACTGTTTTATTTGTGTACCATTTTGCTGAGTGTTTCTCTATGTTTTGCAATGTTAGGCCGATTTGTAGGACAGTTTCGGATGCTGTTCATCTCCTTGATGCTATTGTTGGTTATGATCCATTGGACGAGGCCACGAACACTGCGTCTGAGTTCATACCTGAAGGGGGTTACAAGCAATTTCTGTCAATTAGTGGCCTCAAAGGTAAGAGATTAGGGATTGTAATGAAGCATTCTTCTCGTCTTGATCATCACATCAAAACATTAAGGTAAAACTCGTTATAAGTTTGATTCCATCAACTGAGAACACCATATCTAATTCTAGCTCTGTTTTTCCTCGGATGAAGACGAGAAGGCGCTATCGTCATTAACAATCTAACGATACCAAACATCGAAGTCATTGTGGGTGGGACTGATAGTGGTGAAGAGATAGCACTTTTGGCTGAGTTCAAGATGTCTCTCAATGCATATCTTAAAGGGCTTGTGAAATCACCAGTCCGGTCCTTAGCTGATGTTATTGCCTACAACGAGGAATTCGCTGAACAAGTAAGTACTAAGCTTCAAATTTTTTTTTTTTTTTGGTTAGGTATCTGAACACGTGTGATCATTGAATTGAAAAAAAAAAAAACACAGGAAAAAGTGAAAGAATGGGGACAAGAGGTGTTCCTTACAGCAGAAGCCACAAATGGAATGGGTGAGAAAGAGAAAGCAGCGTTGCAGAAAATGAAAGAACTATCGAGGAATGGAATGGAAAAGCTAATGAAAGAGAAAAAGTTAGATGCAATAGTGGCACTTGGTTCAAGTTTGAGCTCTGTCCTCGCCATTGGAGGGTATCCAGGAATCAATGTCCCTGCAGGATATGATAGTGGAGGAGTTCCATTTGGGATAAGCTTTGGAGGACTCAGATTCTCAGAGCCAAAGCTCATTGAGATTGCTTATGCCTTCGAACAAGCAACTCTTATTAGAAAGCCACCCAAGTTCATAGCTTGAGGTACTTGTAATCAACAAGGTTGTTAAAACAATCCAACTTAGATTTCCCTTCCTAGGATATTTTCTGGGAATAGCTTTGGAGGATTGAGATACTCAGCATCAAAGCTCATTGAGGTTGCTTATGCCTAAGTTCAGAGCTTGAGGCACTTGTAGTATACAAAGTTGTTACTTGGGAGAAACATATCTTTATAAATATATATACTGCTTGGTAAATGTATCTTTGTAATGTTACATTTATATGGAGACTGAAAATAAGTTACAGATATGACTTTCTCCCAATAGATTGATCGATATTTTTCCCTCTGATGAAGTTCAAAGCTCAAACACTAAGATTAGGGTAGAAATCTGAACTTACAAAAGGAGCTGAAAACTCGTCGAAACAAGCCATCCTAATACGCTCTGGCGTGGCTGGACTCTCTAGAGGGAACCAGTCTGTGAGACCCACCTCGGTTCTAGCCGCTTTAATAGCTTCCTTTATCGCAAAGAAAACCGATGATGCAAGAAAGAATGGTGGCTCACCCACTGCTTTAGATGAATGTATTGCCTTTGTATTCGGATTCCCCTGATTTAATAAAGTATAATCTCAGGTTCAGTTTCAAATGTGTTGCTACCAATTTAAAGCTTGGTCATAGTTGCAAACCTTGAGAAGAGAAACATTGAGGTTGAACGGCATGTCGTTGATGGAAGGTATTTTGTAGTTTCCGGGTCCGCAAGTGAGTAAACTTCCTGGTTTAATCCATTTATGAGCTGCATCTCCCCATTTGAGTTCTTCTAAAGCTACCCAACCAAGTCCTTGTGCAAACGCTCCTTCTATCTGTAAATAGTCATTTCAGATACAACACTATTCTTTTTAAAGATTGCAAGGAAGTATAGGAGGTTGAGAGAAGAACACGCACTTGTCCAACATCAATAGCTGGGTTAAGAGAATATCCGAGGTCCAACATTATATCAGCTGCTCTTGTGTGGAAATCACCAGTTAATGTATCTATCTCAACTTCAGTAAAGGCAGCTCCATATGTGTAATATCTAAAGGCGTTCCCTTTTCCAGATATCCAGTCGAATCCAAGATCAGGAACAATGTGAAAACCATGAGCTGATAGGTCTATCCGTTGAAAGTAGCAGGCACTTACTAGCTACATACACTCAAGAGAGAAAGCGATTTGTTCATCAAAATAGGCATCTAACTCTTCTGAGTTATAATATCAAATTGCAAGAGAGAAAGAATACCTCAGTAAATGTGTTGAAATTGTGCTTAGACGCAACAGGTTCCATTCTTGCTATAATCTGCTCACAAGCGTCTAAAACTGCAGCACCATACATATCAGAGCTCGCAGAAGCAGCAGTTGGTGACGCATTAGGAACCTATTAAAAAACCATCAAAACGATAAGAGAGGAAGAACATTTTTGTCTGATTATGTCTCGGCCCAAAGTGTGCAGCTTGTGATTGACTTAAATGTACCTTGTCAGTGCTCGTCTCTGACACGAAAACTGAACTAAGTGGAATGTTAAAGGCGGACGCAGCAACTTGAGCGACCTTTGTATGCAATCCTTGACCCATCTCCACACCTCCATGAGTCACCAAAACAGTCCCGTCAGTGTAAACATGAACAAGAGCTCCAGCCTGTAACAGCCCCATAGTGTGGAGAGAAAAATAAGATAAGTATTTAAAATTTCAGATTCTAGCTTTGCAAGCAATGGCGAAATTTCCATGGCAGATTTTCTCTTATTGTTTTCAGTTTCTCGACAGATAACTAAACTTGAAAGAAAAAGGATCCACGTCAAACAACGATAACCTGATTCATGAACTTTGTGGTAAATGATATGCCAAATTTTGTGGGAACCATAGCTACACCACGCTTTTTCCACCGGTTATGACTATTAAATTCATCAGCTTCTCTGCGGGCCTTTAAGAAGTTGCAGGATACTTTCAGCTCTTTCCAGAGCTGATGCAGTGTGCAGTGCTGAAGAGACTGAGAGTAATGTGTGACTGATCCTTCAACTTGAAAGTTCATCTCCTAAAGTAAAGTAACACCAGAAAGTATTAAGATAGGAAACTGACAAAAGGAGACAACTTCCTACAAACTTTCAGGAGATGGAGTTGTTTAGAAAATATTCAACTCACTTTGATTTCTTCAGGGCTTTTATCGAGCTCCGCTGCGATTCTTTGAATCCAGTTTTCTGTTATAAGCATACCTTGGGGGCCTCCAAACCCTCGGAAAGCAGTGTTGCTGGGAAAATTAGTAAAGCATACGTTGCCTACAATCCTTACATGCGGGATCTCATAAACGTTATCCGAGTGAAACATGGCACGTTCAAGAACAGAAAGGGAGAGATCCAAAGAGTTTCCACCATTGTTGTAGATTTCAAGGTCTAAAGCCAATATTTTTCCTTCGTTCGTAAATCCAACCTGTAAGAGAGCAGAACACAATTAAAAGGAATTGTTTAGTTTGTCTAACAATCTATTCCCGCTGTTTCTTCTACTTTCAACTGTTTTCAGTCCTTTCTATTTCATTGTCTGCTCACTAATGGAGTCCACTGCCTAAAAATTCCGGGGAAAAAAAACTGGAAATACCTTGTACTTTCCAAGGAAACTATGACGATGACCAGTTATCATCATGTCCACATCTCTGTCCAGTATGAGTTTCACGGGTCGATTCAATAGATAGGAAGGAACAGAAGCTGCAGCAGCAATGAAAGCTGATCTTGTTTCTTTACCACCAAAGCCACCACCAATTCGTTTGGTTTTGCATACCACTTTGGACATCGGAAGACCAAGAACATGGGACACATATTTCTGGTGCTTTTGAGGAGCCTGCATATAAATCACAACCACCAATATTTGCTTAAGCAGAGACAACATTATCATTTAATATCTTAAACTAGCTGATGCCTAATAGTTTTCTTTTACAGAGAGTTGATGGTCATTTACTGGTCGTACAAAGCATAAAACAAGTGAATTTCACTCAGTGAACTATACGGCAGTACACTAATAATATGCTTACCTGTGTGGATGAAATCATATGAACTTCGCTGCCTCCATCTACTGTCCAAACCAAACTACCATTAGGCTCCAAGTAAAAGTGTTCCTGACCACCCATTTGAACCTCTCCCTCTATTATCCTGTCACACTGACCAGATTGAAAGCACAACTCGACATCCCCTTTTCTTAGCCTTTTCTCTGTGTTCGGATGGAAACTTTTAGCATTAATCGCCTCCTTGATTGATAATATCGCTTCTAGTTCCTCATACCTAACGTCAACTTTTCCTGCTGCAGTTTTTGCATTTTCATGCGTATCCGCGACAACCACACCAATGACCTGAAATACCAATGAAATAATTGGGACGTAAGAAATACATATATCTGACAAAATACTGGATCATATGAGAACTTTCATTTACTTTTTGAGAGATAAATAGTACTATAAGAAAACTTTGCTTGTTTACTTTCTGGTGATAGAAAGCATGCACAAAAAACAGTTTTGCTTATAAAAAGCATGTAACACTTCTTCTGAGACACAAGGAAGTTATAGGTTCGCCACTGAGTTTCCATGGAAAAGCTAAGGAAAAATGTGAAAATTTAGGTTTCAAATTTTCTTACTTGTCCCACACACGTGACCACATCTGTAGCAAATAATTCTTCGTCGGGAACAATTGGTCCAATCATATTATCCCCAGGAATATCTTTGGCAAGAAACAGACCAACAAAACCAGATGAAGATTTGGCTGCCGTATCATTAATTGAAAGGATGCGGGCATGTGGCACTTTGCTTAGCACAAAGGCAGCATGTAAGGTATTAGGAGGTACTGGGGTATCATCAGTATATTCTGCTTCCCCTGTGACCTACATAAAAATAATAAGTGTGTTGAGATACATTCTATGGACCTCCGGTGAGCCAACAGATGGACCAACATACCTGCATTCTCGCTGAAAGATGGACCTCCGACGAGCCAACAGATGTTCCCTGTTTTACTGTCTCATAGTCTTGTTTTCCAATTCTAGATAACCGAGGAACAGGTTGAACAGCTGACATATGGGAGGGTGGGAAGGTCTCTATCGCAGAATTTACATTATGTACATTATGAGAAACCCATAAGAAAAATTTAAAGAAGAAGCTTAGGGTTAGAGATTTCCGAAACTCCACCATTCCCCCAGGAGCATCTTCCTTAATCAAGACATCGCTCTGTATGACCCTAAGCGCATCTTGCAGAAGATCTTTATTCCAATTCTTTCCAATTAGAAATTCTTCAGTCTTTCTCGCACACAAGGAAAGAGGAGCCACACCTCCGTAGGCAATGGATGCATCAGAAACGAACAATTGTTGTCCCTTCTCTTCAAGAAACACACGCATTCCACCATTGACAATAGCTATATCATCATCCCTGCGATGGGCCTGCTTAAATTCTTTCACATACTCTAAGGGCCTTGTCCATGGAAGGAATACCGACAACAAGATCTCTTTGCTCCCCATATCCACTTTACGGTAACCAAGGAAGAAATCTTTTGCAGGTATAGATCTAACAACTCCATTGCAGTTAGTTATCCGAAACTCTGCTCTTGAAGCCATCCAAAGAGGATTTAAATCAGATATTGGACTAGCTGTACAGATGTTTCCACCAATGCAAGCAACATTTCTTATTTGTGTCCCAGCAAACCACTTCAGCTGTTCGATAAAAGCCTTGCATGCTGATGTTTCATGTGCAGGACGCTCCTTTACTACCTTCCTGAATAACCTCAGGAGCTCAGAAAGTCTCAAAGCCGAACCAACCTCCACCCCATTGTCACTGACATTCAATGCGTTGAGTTCTGGGACTTGAGCAACAGAGATTAGCACCTGATACTGTAACCTCTTCAGTCTCATTTCGATTCCCACCTCCGTATTACCTACCAGTAGTTTTGCATCAGGAAAATTTGCTTTGAGCTCAAGCAAGTTCTGAAGACTTACGGGTCTATACCAGGTAAGCCCCCCATTTCCCCTTAACTTTAAGGTAGCTAACTTCCTCCGCAAAAGTTCAGGGGGAAAAATAAGCTCCTTTTCTGTATACTTAGCTCCATCTATATCACTATAAGAGATTGACTGAAATCTATCTTCATTACAACTGGCCACTTCATTAGTTGTTTTTGATCCACAAGAACAAGGTTTGCCAGTAGATGGGCAAATATTTGAACCGTCCTGAAGGCTAAGTGAAGATACACCACAGTAGAGAGCATCATCAGATTTTGCAAAAACCCGAAACGCATCAACAATGGGTCGATAACCAGTACAACGACATAGATTTCCTGCAAGACATTCTTCAATCTCCTCCTCAGAAGGTGAGTTCTTACTTGACCTCAATAACGAATACATTGACATGATAAACCCGGGAGTACAAAACCCACATTGTGAACCATGAGAAGATGCCAAAGACTCCTGAGAGAATCAAGATCACAACAGTGACAAAGAATCTCCAGAAACAAGAAGAACTAGAAACTTCAAGAAGTAAATCTTACCTGGACAGGGTGCAAGCCAAGTTTGCGATGCCCAACTCCTTCAATGGATATTACATGCATCCCTTCTACAGAATAAAGAGGCGATAGGCAAGCGTTGACAGCATAATGCCTGCAATAAAAGTTTCCATATGAAGAGAGAAAGAATCAATAAGAAAGCATAAACTTAAAGTAAAGCAAAGCCAACATATGAGAGCAAAAGATACGTACACACATGTCTTTAAATTTCTGTCATAACTAGACACCATCACCGTGCAAGCACCACAACCACCTTCGCCGCAGCCTAGCTTAGTCCCGGTCAATCCTAAATCTAAAGGCAACAAGAAACATCTGTAAGTTAGAAACTACTTCATGATTTTTTAGAAAAGAAAAAAAGATCTTACTTGATTTGTAAGAAAATCATTTTTTTCGAAATTAAGAAACACAAGGGACCCAGTGGATCAAACATAAACTCGATTTGTAAGAATCCAGAATCCATAATTCAGCTAAGAAAGTAGGAATCCATTTCTCAATCCAAAGAAGTGTAGAATTTTGATCCTGAATCTTCATAAAGAGTAAAATTGATTTTGAAAATTAAACTTGTTTGAGTACTTTCAATCATCCCCAACACTTGGATGCAATCGAAAGTAGTCAAAAAAGTTAAAAACGAACCTCTGAGATATTCGAGAAGTGTCATATGAGCCAATCCATCAGGCAAGACTCTACGAACGCCATTAACGTATAGTATCGCCTCCGTAAACTCATCTCCGATCTCTCCGTCCTTTTTCAGTGAACCCATTTCTCAAATTGAAAAAAAAAAAATCTGAGAGAAAACTCGAGTTGATTTCGATTGGGATCGAAACAAAAAAACGAAGATGGCCAAGTTGATTACGCCAAGTCAAACCTCAACAAGAGAAGAAAAAGGAAACATTTCCTTCTTTTTTATATATAAAAATCGTTTCTTTCTGATACCATCCACCGAATCTTCATCATCAGTTATGCAGTCAATTTTTTGTTTTACTGAAAAATAGAACCCAAAATAGAAAGAACAAAAGTTAAGTTCTAAACTTAAGATTTGCTTAAAGAAATGTTGATGATTAATGTTTGGTTTTGATAGATGATGATTAGTGTTACATTGTAAAATTTGTGGCTTCTCTATCTTTCTAATTGAACTTAGATTTAAGCATTTGAAGTATCACTGTATGACTTGCGACAATATAGAGTTAAAATGGATTCATGTAGTTTAGTTTAAAAGCACCTCTGAGATATTCAAGAAGAGCGTCATATGAGCTGATCCATCAGGCAACACTCTACTTCATCATCAGTTTTTGTTTTTTCAACGTTTTTTTATTTTTGTTTCCAACTAACAAATTAGACTAAAAATAAAGCCCACTTAAGCCCATGTAAGATGAATGTAGCCCAAAATAAGCCCAATATTGGAGTCATCAATCAGGTCTGGGACACCATTACAAAAAAAAACTCAGAAACAGAGAAACGCGGCGGAGGAGGTTTACCATTGTTTTCCCTTACTTCTTCATCTTCTTCCTGCGCCGCTTTTCAAACTTATTCGACTAGACAAGCTCGGACTTTTCTGAATTCATGGGTAAGACCAAGTATAAACCTGTGGAGGATGTGAACTCTGAAGTGGTGGATGATGTTGAGATAGCAGAGGAAGTAGAAGAACAGAGAAACGACGGAGAAATAGAAGAAGAAGAGACACCTAAAAGTTTCGAAGAGCTAGGGCTTGATTCTCGTCTAATTCGTGCCCTAACTAAAAAGGGTATAGAGAAACCAACCCTTATTCAGCAATCAGCCATTCCTTACATTCTGGTAATGAAACTATAAAGTCTCGAGCTTTTTTCGACTTCGATGGTTTTGTTTCGTGGGAATGATATGATTGTCTCTTTTGTTCTTCTAGGAAGGAAAAGATGTGGTTGCTAGGGCAAAGACTGGTTCAGGTAAGACCTTGGCTTACCTTTTGCCATTGCTTCAGAAGCTGTTTTCAGCAGATTCTGTGAGCAAGAAGAAGCCTGCTCCTTCTGCATTTATTCTTGTTCCATCTCGAGAATTATGTCAACAGGTTTGTCTTAGCCGATTGTTTCATATTTCTCCTACTTTTATTGATCTCATTGATTTATGAGAAATTTTGTTTGATTTGGAAAATATAGGTTTATACAGAGGTTTCTTCGCTTATTGAGCTGTGTAGGGTTCAGCTGAAAGCAGTGCAGTTGACTAGTAGCATGTCTGCATCTGATATGGTTAGTGTTGCATTTCTCATCATGCAAGCATTCCATCGATTTTCTAATTTTGTTTTAATGTTTCATTTGCAGCGTAATGCATTGGCTGGACTGCCTGAGATTCTTGTCTCCACACCTGCTTGTATTCCGAAATGTTTTGCTGCTGGAGTTTTAGAGCCCACTGCTGTCAGTGAATCACTTGCAATTCTGGTTCTTGATGAGGTATGATATATGTGCTTCTTCAATTAAAATTGTGGCTTTGTTAGAGGTTGTTTTGTGTTTTGCGAACGCACTAGATAATCAAGTAGTCACTCTTTTAAGCCAGGAAGTTGCATGGAAGTTGCATGGAATTTATGCTATGAATATAAACCACTTTAGTTTAAGCATTCAAATACATCTTAGAGGTTATATCTATCATGTTTTTCCTCTTTGAGGAGATGTTGATATATTTCTGTTATCAGGCAGATCTTTTGTTGTCATATGGATATGAAGATAATCTAAGGTCGGTAACTTCAATAATCCCAAGGCGTTGCCAATGCCTTCTTATGTCGGCTACCACAAGGTAACACATACTATATGGATGATAATGATGCTATTTAAAACTCATAATTTCTCCGAAGTTTGTCTTGAATGGTTGACTGAATTATAATTTTGCAAAATCTTAGTTCTGATGTGGAAAAATTGAAGAAATTGATTCTGCACAACCCAATCGTTCTGACCTTGACAGAAGAGAATAACAAGGAAGAGGCCGTCCCAAGTAATGTTCAGCAGTTTTGGGTATGATTCGGTCGCTTAATTTGTTTAAATCAGTTTTGTACTATGTTTGGTTTTTAAGTTCACAGTTGTGGGTCTGATTAATGATGATAAGTGTGTTATCTTGTCTTAGATTTCTTGCAGTACTCAGGATAAACTGCTTCACATTCTTGCTCTCTTGAAGCTAGAGGTTGTTCAGAAGAAAATTCTGATATTCATCAATACGATTGACATGGGATTCAGGTTGAAATTATTCTTGGAAAAGGTAAGTTTTGGGCACCTATACGAGCATTCTGAATTGGAAACCTGTACCTGTAATATTAATAGTGGATTAATCTTTTGTTTTGTTTCTGCCAGTTTGGAATCAAGTCTGCAATTTTAAACGGGGAGTTGCCTCAGAATTCTCGGCTTCATATCCTTGAGGTACATCACCAAGTCACACACTTAGATTTAGTTTTTCTGGAAGCAGCTGCATTTCATAATTAATCACTGTATATTTTTTGTCTACAGCAATTCAATGCAGGTCTTTTCGATTACTTGATTGCCACGGATGATAATAGCCAGACTAAAAAACAAAAGGAAGAGACTAAAGGTGAGGATAACAAGGAGAACAATAAAAACAAGAAGCGTAGCAAACCAAAGCTGGATGCTGAGTTCGGTGTAGTTAGGGGAATTGATTTCAAAAAAGTTCACACGGTATGCTACTCTACTTTGGCCAAGGGAGTTTTCTTTTCTTTGTTTTTGAACTCTTTGCTGATCTTAAAAGAATTTCCTTGTTTTTGTTCTCTAGCCTCTTAGCCTTTCCTTATTTATTATGCACAGGTCATAAACTTTGATATGCCTCAAAGTGTTACTGGATATATTCATCGAATTGGGCGTACAGGGAGAGCATATAGCAGCGGTTCTTCTGTTTCTCTTGTGAGTTTCTCGTCTAATAATACCGTTATATTGGCATGATCTCTTTCAATTTTGCAAGTCTAATGCTCTGCTTTATTTGCCACAGGTTTCTCCTGATGAGGTGGAAGGGTTTGAAGATATAAAGTCCTTCTTAGCAAGTGAGAAGAACAAGGATAGTGATATTATCACACCCTTTCCTTTGTTGACCGAAAATGCTATAGAGAGTCTTAGATATAGAGCTGAGGTGAGTAATCTCTGTAGTAAGATGCTTCCTTCTTTAATTAAGTGAGAGTTATATAAGTTGCAATTACTTTACAGGATGTTGCAAAGAGTGTTACAAAGATTGCAGTTCGAGAGTCTCGAGCTCAGGATTTGAGGAATGAGATAATCAACTCGGAAAAGTAAGCAAGAACATAACTGTTCTTTAGGTCCGTGATGTTTATTCTCCGAGTTATTTCGTCTTCTTAATTTCTCTATATCTTTCTTCAGGTTAAAAGCTCATTTTGAAGCTAATCCACGAGACTTGGATCTGTTGAGACATGACAAGCCTCTGAGTAAGACTGCACCTGCACCACATCTAAAGGACATCCCTGAGTATCTAGTGGACCCAAAGACTCAAGAAGCAAGCAAGATGGTAAAATTAGCTAGAGCCGCAATGGGCAACACTAGGAGATCTGGTGGAGGCGGTGGTCGCAACAACAAAAACAAGAAACGGTCCAGAAAAGGCAACGACCCACTCAAAACCTTCAACCCCAATGTAAAAACATAACTGAATTTCTCCTTTTTTCTCTGCTTTGTCAATTTATACTAAATTTTGCTCTGTTGTTTGCTTTCTTCAATTAACCAGGGATCTAAGAGAGGACACGGTGGCGGTGTTGGCCAGAAGAAGGATGGCAAAGATTCTAGCGATGGCTCGACCAAGAAACAGAAAACAGTTTAAGTTATTTCGTTTTGCTCAAGTGTAACCAAATTTTGACTCGTTATAATCAATCACACAAAAGTACGGAGCAAGAGTAACCATCTTTTAGCTCTTTTATTGTAGGATCAGAAGGTTTTGGGAGCATATTATTAGCCTTTTTGAGTTCTTGTTTGATATAGATCTTTGTAAGCTTGTGACGAGTGACGACGATCTTTGTAGGGTTCAAAATGTTGTTAGTCCACATGCTTTTGGACTCATTTAGATATCTTCCGAATTGGATTGACACATCTTATGAAGGCAAAGATACTTGCACGTTTTTTGTTCGAGTATTTATGTCACATGTGTCATCCACTGATTGTGTATAATCATTTAATTATATCAAATTGGATATAAATTTACGGAATGAAATTAGTTGCTGTACTTGTACATCATTCATTATCCAAAAGAATTTAATGTATATACTAACCAATAACAATTTCTGTTGGGTTGATTTCTTATATTAATGCCAAATCTAAGACTAAATAGATTATACAAAATATTTTTAAAAATCCAAACTTTTGAAAAGCTAACTTCAAATATTAAAATATATTTAAAATTTGATTATGTTTACCTGCTAAACAGTTACTAATGAAAAAGATAAAGACAAAGAAACAACCAAATAAATATTTTATAGACCAAATACTTGGATTCTGATATAATATGCATAAACCACATCGCATATTCGTTTTATTAACAACTCATGTTTATCAAGACCTTAATATGTTGGCAACTTTTAATTAGATAGCCAATCAATTTGGACTAAGAAGTCAAACTCCAACCAATCCACAACAAATAATTGTCTTTGATTTAACGTTTCACACGTTTAAGACATACACTGCACGATATCTCTCAGATTTATTATAAGTAAACCCTACAAAGTACAAGTCGTGAACTCAACCACAAGAGAAACCTTATCCTCTTTTCTTCTTCATCAATCTCTCAAAACATGCTCTCTTTTTTCTCTAACCAGATCGACCGGCAAAAAGATGTGTCCAATGAGGAAAAAAACCTAACTGATCTCGAAAAATCCGACGGTTCACATTTCCCTGGCGATGACTACCGTCCGTCCGATCGCAAAAACTGGATGGCCGGTCTTACGTTGGAGAAACTAACTCTAAACAAGATCGTGTGGCCAGGAACGCATGATTCAGCCACCAACGATATCGGAATACCTCTGATCTCTCGTCCCTTGGCTGAATGCCAAACGCTCTCTATCTACGAGCAGCTCGTCCTCGGGACACGTGTCCTCGATATCCGTGTGCAAGAGGATCGCCAAATCTGCCACGGGATTCTGACGTCATACGATGTTGATGTGGTCATTGATGACGTTATCAGATTCTTGTCGGAGACTCACTCGGAGATCCTAATCTTGGAGATAAGGACTGAGTTTGGACACAAAGACCCTCCGGAGTTCGAGACTTACTTGGCGGACAAGTTAGGTCAATTTTTGATACATCAAGATGATAACTTGTTCAACAAACCGGTTTCAGAGATTTTGCCGAAAAGGGTTATTTGCATCTGGAAACCGAGAGAGTCTCCGAAGCCGAGCCGTGGTGGAATTCTCTGGAACTCAGATTATCTAAAAGATAATTGGATCGATACGGATCTTCCATGGACGAAATTCCAGAGCAATTTGAAGCATCTGAGTGAGCAGCAACCGATATCTTCTAGAAAATTCTTTTACCGGGTTGAGAATAGGCCTGGGCGTTCGGATATTCGGGTCGGGTTCGAGTCGGGTTTTTCGGGTTCGGGTTTTTCGGGTTTAGAAAACTAAGACCCGTTCGGGTATTTTAAAACTTCGGGTTCGGATCGGGTTCGGGTCGGGTATTTCGGGTTCGGATTCGGGTTTACCCGAAGTATCCAAATATTTAAAAATTTGTATCCGATTCTATGAAAAGTATTGAAAATACTCAGAAAATCTATAAATTTTAAGTATTTTATACCCTATTCTAACCAAAAGTAGCTAAAACACCCGAAAATATCTTAGCATCCGAATAATTTAGACACTTAGACTATTACAAGTATAAATATTACTAATATATTATAGCTATGTATTTATATTTCGGATATGTTCGGGTACTTGTTCGGGTTCGAGTTCGGGTCGGGTTCGGGTTCGGGTTTTCGGGTTGTGAAGTTTAGAACCCGTTCGGTTATTTTAAAACTTCGGGTTCGGGTTCGGGTCGGGTTTTTCAGGTCGGGTTCGGTTCGGTTCTTCGGGTTCGGGTATTATGCCCAGGCCTAGTTGAGAACACGGTTACGCCGCAAGCAGATAATCCAGTTGTGTGGGTTAAACCAGTGACTGATCGGATCCGAAAACACGCTAGGCTTTTTATATCTCAGTGTATTTCCAAGGGATGTGGAGATAAGTTACAGATTTTGTCCACTGATTTCATTGAAGGAGATTTTGTGGATGCCTGTGTCGGACTCACTCACGCAAGAATTGAAGGGAAAATTTGATAGAACTATGGAACGATGGTTGATCTCCATCATTGTAACTAAGATTATTTGCTTTTGTGTTGCGTGTATCTAAAGTTACACTATTTATTAAAGTGAGTATATTAAGTTTGTATGATTGTATCCTTTCCATTTTTAGTTATTCGTCATATCTTAAATCTGTGAATAACTAGAACTATTTTCGTCCTGTTTCAAGAATCGAGCAGAGAGAAAAAGAGTATCCATATCCAAAACGCATCCGCCATCTGGAGACTTTCGACCTCTTCCAGAGAGATTACTCATATGACATATTCCTTGAATCAGAGACCCTGCCTAAAAACCTGACCATATAAATCTTTAAATTAAGAAGAAGGGTTTCTAAGAACGTCATTCTGACAAATATTTTATAGAAAAATTGGATTATCGTATTTAAATACACACATAGCATATATAGCTTGTCAACAACTTCATATATAATAGTAAGAACAACAACTTTTTTTTTTCTTTTAATAAAGTAAAGCAACAACTTGATGATATCTTATAACTATGGTTTAGAAATAAAAAGTTCTTAGTGACCGAGTAGTGGCCAACTTGTAGACAAGCCAATAGTTAAATTGAGAAGTACGAAACTAACCAGAAAGAGGCAAAAGGAAACTTTCTTTAAGACTAGGAATTCATAAGTTAGAGAAACACTTCATGAGACATTAGCCAAGACCCTAAAGGAAGTTCTCATCTCTCAAACATGTCCTTTTTCGGGAACCTAGTAGACAGTGTGGTATCTTTTGCGAACGATTCTGCGAGATCTGTTGTAGAAGAAGTGGTCAATCCGACGGTATCTTTTGCAAACGATGCAGCGAGAACTGTTTCAGAAAAAGTGGTCAATCCGACGGTGTCCTTTACAAACGATGCAGCGAGAATTGTTGCTGAAGAAGTTATAAATCCAGCGGTATCGATCATCCAAAACCAGCTCCAGCGGCCACGAGACGTCCTTGAGCAACAACAAATCCTAGACAATCTCCAAGAATCTAATGGTTCGCATTTCCCCGGGGATGACTACCACTCGCCCGACCGGAAGAACTGGATGGCGCATCTCTCTGTGGATAAACTAACCCTTAACAAGATCGTGTGGCCAGGAACGCACGACTCAGCCACCAACGGAATCGGGGACCCTGTGTTCACTCGTTGGTTGGGTGAATGCCAAACGCTTTCCACCTTCGACCAGCTAGTTCTTGGAACACGCGTCCTCGACATCCGTGTACAGGAGGACCGCAGTGTCTGCCATGGAGCTCTGTCGTCGTACAACGTTGATGTCGTCCTCAATGACGTCATCAGATTTTTGTCGGAGACCCAATCTGAGATCATAATCCTGGAGATAAGGACCGAGTTTAAAAAGAAAGACCCTTTGGGATTCGAGGCTTACTTGATAGACAAATTGGGTCAATTCTTGATACATCAAGACGATAACTTGTTCGACAAACCGGTATCAGAGATTTTGCCGAAAAGGGTTATTTGCATCTGGAAACCAAGAGAGTCTCCGAAGCCGCGCCGTGGTGGACTTCTCTGGAACTCAGATTATCTAAAAGATAATTGGATCGATACAGATCTTCCATGGACGAAATTTCAGAGCAATTTGAAGCATCTGAGCGAACAGCAACCGATATCTTCTAGAAGATTCTTTTACCGGGTTGAGAACACGGTTACTCCGCAAGCAGATAATCTGGTTGTTGGGGTTAAACCGGTGACTGATCGAATCCGAAAACACGCAAGGCTATTTATATCTCAGTGTGTTTCCAGGGGATGTGGAGATAAGTTGCAAATTCTATCGACTGATTTCGTTGAAGGAGATTTCGTGGATGCCTGCGTTGGACTCACTTATGCAAGAATCGAAGGGAAAGTATGACAGATATCGGAGTTTGACAAGCATTGAAACCAGTATATTTCTTTGGTTTTGGATTACGTGTTCTGTAAGTTACATTATTTAGAAAGGCGTCTGTGTCATCTTCGCCGATGAACTTAATGCAAAGTGTGTGTAGCCTTTTTATTTCTCTTTGTTCATAGTATCTTAGATTAGTAAATAATTTGAGCTCTACCGTTCTCCTTGAGTGAATATGTTTTAGTAGATGATTAACACAAGTATAAAACACCTAATTCTGTACCACCCTTCAACCATTAAGTTGTTAGAAATTTCTAAAAATTAAAAATAGGATGTTTACGGGTTTACTAAAAAGAGACAAGCTGGTGTCCTTGACTGTGTTATGTTTTTGTCACAATTTGCTTGCCTCCAAACGTACCACGAATCATGAGTCATCAACGAACAAGAAACTCTTCACAATCAGACTCAATGCATTTATGTTATTGCGTACCACATACCGTGCCAACTTGGACAGGCCCTAACTTTGACACTTATGGACTTGGTTAAACTAATTTTGAGGCTAGAAATAAAATCCACTATCATGGTTATGTCCTGCATATACATTAATTTCTTGCTTTAACAATTAACATTAAAATATGTCGGGCTAAACCATGCATGCACAACATTGCGTACTTGTTTGTTGAAATATCACAAAAAAGAAAATTAAACGCTATATTATTCTAGGACAATTACTGCATTACATTTACATATAGTTTCCACCAACAATCTCACATTCGAATAATAATGTTGCTATAATTATACTGAAGTATCCGATTCAGTTTCTGTATATAAAACGTCTATTTTTGGAGAGCCTTTCTTCTTCCTTGAAAAAATCGGAGAAATTAACGTTTCACCAATATTTCATTTTTCTCTCTGTCTCTCTCTCTCTCCCCGCCTCGCTCCACCGTCGTCTCCGGCGATCAAAGCCACCATCTTCATTAACTTTCAATTGTACACGAAAACGATCTGAGTTATAAGAGTTTCTTGATTGTTGTTTCTCATGGCGGATATCGTGAAACAGATCTTAGTAAGACCGATTCAATTAGCGGATCAGATAACTAAAGCGTCAGACGAAGCTTACTCATTCCGTCAAGAATGTATAGAGGTCAAAGCCAAAACGGAAAAGCTCGCCGGTCTCCTCCGTCAAGCGGCGCGTGCAAGCAACGATCTCTACGAACGTCCCACGCGCCGTATCATCGACGATACAGAGCAAGTCCTCTTCAAAGCATTAGCCCTCGTTGAGAAATGCCGCGCCACGGGACTGATGAAACGAGTTTTCACCATTATTCCCGCGGCTGCGTTTAGGAAAATCACGATGCAGTTAGAGAATTCAATCGGAGACGTTTCTTGGCTCCTACGTGTCTCTGCTTCAGGAGATGATCGTGACGATGAGTATTTAGGTCTTCCACCGATCGCTGCAAACGAACCAATCCTCTGTTTGATTTGGGAACAAGTTGCGATTTTGTTCACAGGCTCTCTAGATGATCGATCCGATGCAGCGGCTTCGCTCGTGTCGCTTGCACGTGACAATGATCGATACGGGAGGTTGATTATTGAAGAAGGTGGGGTTCCTCCGTTGTTGAAACTTGCTAAAGAAGGTAAAATGGAAGGTCAAGAAAACGCGGCTCGAGCCATTGGGCTATTAGGACGTGATCCAGAGAGTGTTGAACAGATTGTGAACGCAGGTGTGTGTCAAGTGTTTGCAAAGATTCTCAAAGAAGGTCATATGAAAGTTCAAACTGTTGTTGCTTGGGCTGTTTCTGAATTAGCCTCTAATCATCCTAAATGTCAAGACCATTTTGCTCAGAACAACATCATTCGTTTCCTTGTGAGCCATTTAGCTTTCGAGACGGTTCAAGAACATAGCAAATACGCTATCGTGAGTAACAAGCAAACATTGTCGTCGATCCATACGGTTGTGATGGCGAGTAATACGAATCCGACGGATAAGAAGGAAAACAACGAGCAAGATGAGACAAAAAGCAATATTTCACATCCTATGAGTAATCAAACACCGAGCCAGATGCATAGCTTGATTACAAACACATTAGCAATGAAGGGTTCGGGTCCGAGTTCAGGTTCGGGTTCAGGTACTAACAAGAATCAGGTAAAACAGAACAATCAACAGCACCAGAATCATACCAAGGGTGGTTCAAACCCGAGAGGGAACAACCCGACACATGTTTCTTTAATGGGGACAAGCATAAAAGGAAGAGAGTTTGAGGATCCAGCTACTAAAGCTCAAATGAAGGCAATGGCTGCAAGAGCATTGTGGCAACTCTCAAGAGGGAATCTCCAAATATGTAGAAGCATAACAGAGTCAAGAGCATTGCTCTGTTTCGCGGTTCTGTTAGAGAAAGGAGACGATGAGGTCAAGTCATATTCCGCTTTGGCAATGATGGAAATCACAGATGTGGCTGAACAGTATCCAGAACTTAGGCGTTCGGCTTTCAAACCAACCTCTCCTGCTGCAAAAGCTGTAGTAGAACAGTTACTTAAGGTAATCGAGAACGAAATAACGGACCTTCTAATCCCGTGTATCAAATCAATCGGTAGTCTTTCAAGAACATTCCGTGCAACGGAAACAAGGATCATTGGACCACTTGTGAAGCTTCTTGATGAAAGAGAAGCAGAGGTTGCAATGGAAGCTGCAGTAGCGCTTATTAAATTCTCATGTACCGATAATTTCCTTCGCGATAACCACTCTAAAGCGATTATAGCAGCAGGAGGTGCAAAGCATTTGATTCAATTGGTCTACTTTGGAGAACAAATGGTTCAAGTCCCGGCTTTGATGCTACTTTGTTATATCGCTTTGAATGTACCGGACAGTGAGACATTAGCTCAAGAAGAGGTTCTCGTAGTTCTTGAATGGTCGACAAAGCAAGCTCATTTGGTTGAAGCACCGACGATTGACGAGATTTTACCAGAAGCAAAGAGTAGATTGGAGCTTTACCAATCAAGAGGGTCAAGAGGATTTCATTGATATATGACAAAGCTTCACTCTCTAGTATGAACATTCTTGTCTTAGTCTGAGTATTTTTTTTCGCCTCACAAGTTTTGTTTTCTTCTTTGATGTGTGTCTCGTATGTCTTCAAGGTTTGATGAAGCTCTCTGTATATATACATTGATGATGCTCATAGACATTGTTATAAATGTATAGACTATGTTGTAAGTCAAAACTACTACAGATTTATATCAAATAATATCTGAGTTATGTTAGTTTCGGATTCTTGTTCAAAGCTTGTTCTCTGTTACTTCAATCGGTTTAGGTTTTCAAATTCTCAAAGTTCTTATTTCTATATCAAAAGAGTCTATAATAAGATTTTTTGTCATCTGAGTCTCTATCATGCAGTTGGTTCTTATATTTATTTTCCCTCATATGGAATTGAAAATGTCCCTTCGTTAAAGTGCCCCTTCGTGAAAGTGTCCCTTCAAGCTAATTGAAGACGTTTTAGATGTAAGTGTCATTCCAGTTTAGTGTGTTGTGTACGTTTGTGAAATTGTGGATTATTGATTTACCATTATCTGAACTTTAAACCATACAACTGGTTAAGCACACTTAACCGGCTTGAACTATATAGCAAGCATAAGTGTACATACAAATACAATCATCCCTTCCAATAATACTGAACACAAATGCTTTGGAAAATAGACACAACAAATCTACGCTTACTATAGAACTAAAGATACCCAAAAAATGATTGTCACCAAAAGCAAATCGACTCTCATCGAAGATTACCACTAGATTTCTTACCCTTCTTGCTCGCATGAATCTTCGCATAGATCCCCTTTGTTCTATACGCAAGCAAAAGGTCAAGACCGACTCCAATAATGGAAGTTAACGCCATTACAATGAAGACCATACGGAAACAATGAGCTCCTACACACGTATTGCCTCCACCAGGAGTTGGTGTGGCTTCAGCATCATAGAGTAAACCCGCGAGTAGACCCGAGAAGAGGAACGATCCTAGAGGCAAATTAAGTACAAGAATGTTGTAGATGAGTCCATAGTATTTGAGACCGAAGAGTTCTGATGCTGTTGGTACGGTTATAGCTAATCTGACTCCATAGCATACCCCAACCACCATTGAACCAATGTAGAGTGAACCGGGCATGGCTAAAGCCATCAGTAGATATCCAACGGCCATAATGATCTGAGCTGCTGCATTCCATAATGGTCTTGGTGTTCCAGCTTTTCTATAAAAGTTAAAACAAATATTCAAGATTAGAGCATGATTATTGGTAGTATCTTAGAAATATCTCTTAGCAATATTTAAGTAATATATGTGTAAAAGTGATTGTTAAGAGATAGTATTTTTGAGTTAAGATTTTTGTGTGATTAATGGTAGGCTCTTAACATGTGGTTCTTAGAAATTTATGATTTTTATTAAAATTTGAACATAATTTATTGTAAAACATCACAAACTCCCAATTTAAATGATTGAATAACAAAAATAAAAAGTTTTTTTATACTTGAAATATAAAAATAATCGGGATATGTAAAATTAGGCGGGGAGTAATCGAATTAGGCGAGAAGTAATCGGATTAGACGGAGAGTAATCGGGTAACTGATTTCTTTAAGGAATTAGTCATTAATCGAGATGGATAGGGTGGGCCTAACGATTAAGCGGGGAGTAATCGGGATAGGCGGGGATTTTTAGAACAGGGCTTTTAGCTAAGGAACGTTCCTTAGCTAAGGAACGTTTCTTAACAATAAATGTTAAGAAACGTTTCTTAACAGGGCTCTTAGCTAAGGAACGTTTCTTAACAATAAAGCACAAAGTTCATTAAATTATATTACATTAAATGTTAAGAAAAACTTAAGATTTCTATAAGAGTTTGCCTTTAATCATGCTCTTAGTCTCTGCAATAAAAGTTTCTTTAATAGCAAACTACTCAAGGTCCCACGATCTTGAATTCTCAAATAAAAAGACTAAAGAAAATCTAAAAAGATATTTCAACCCAAAAAAGTAGAAAACTTTTATTATGGTCCCCTGGCACAAGCTATTGGACCGGTCTATTGTTAGACAAGGAAACTCCTCCATAAGGAGGAAGACCTAACATGTCAAGCTTTAATTGAAAAATCTTTTAAAGAGATATCATGTAAATGGAAAATATTCAATTCCAAGTAACAGAAGAGGAAAGTAATATACTCTCTGCCTTAGCGGCAAAGCAAAGCCGAAACAGAGGAAACTGACATCACCCTGAATTCACAATTTGAATGCGTGTCCCTAAAGTGATCAATAAGAATATTCCAAGTCACGTTACATATTTACATAAACATATTTTAGTAAAGTGACTTACTTGATGAAGTGCTCGGAGATAGTACCCGAGAGAATCCGACCAAAGAATCCCCAAATGCTAGTCATGGATACAAAAATGGAGACGTCAGTGTAACCAAGCGCAAGCCCGATCTGACCCATATTGTTCATAACTGCTAAACCAGTTCCTACTCCACACAAGAACGACACAAACAACACCCAAAAGTCAACTGTCAATATCGCTTCCATTATGGTGTGTTCTTCTCCAAGAACCGGTCTTTTCTTCTCCGTCGTCACCACATTTCCGTGATTCTCTACCTCCTCGTTATTTAACGGCTTAAGCGACGGTGGCAATTCGTTATCCGCCGCCGCTGCAGCACCTACGATTGTTTCCTCCACTTCAATCTGGGATCCTGATCTCAGTAACGGTTCATCGATTCGTCCTTCTACGTCTTGTTCATCGTGATCTTTGCTTCGGATAAAAGCGTGGAAAGGGACGGCGATAGGAGAAGCTAAGAGAATGAGAAGTATGGAAGCGAATGCGATTGAGAAAGCTCCAGTTTTGATTCCGATGATGTCGTAAGACTGAAGGTACACAGCAACAATAACCGCAACGATGTTAAACACGGCGAAGTATTTAGACTCTTCGTTATCCTCGTCGGAGGTAGTAGACGGAGGGATTTCACGGAGGAAGAAAACCGCCGTGAGACAAACGGCGAAAGGCACGACGGAGAGAAGAACAAGAAACGAAGCTGGGTCAGAGGTAAACAGAGCAGTGCAGAGATCCGTAAAAATCGCAGTACTTAAACCAACGTATCCTTTAAGAATCCCTGAAACAGGACCACGATTTCGCCGGAAGTTTCGTATACACGTCACCAGAACCGCCGTGTTCATCCACGTAGTACTGTTCCCTCCCATACAGAGAAACACACACATCTACACACAACAAACAACAATCGTCAAAATTGAGGAAAATTAGGGTTCGCAATTCTAAAATTAGGGTTTGATTAAGTACCTGCCAATAAGGTATAGGTTGAATCGTGCGGCTTACGACAAGCCATTGTACACCATAACCGAGAAGACCTTCGAAACAACCGATGAGAAGGATCACGGGAGTTGAAAGACGATCGGAAGCAAGTCCGGCGAGGATTCCGAATGCTTTTCCGATGTCTTTAGCGACGGAGAGACTGTTGAGTTCTAACTGAGTGAGGTTCATTAGGGATTTGAGTGCGCCGGAGTAATTTGAGAAGGTGTAATTGTTGCCGGAGATGGATTGGACCCAAACGGCAGTAACGAAACCTAGCCATTTTAGAGCTGAGGAAGAAGATGAAGAAGAGGATCTACCAAACCCCATTGGAGATATTGAGAAGAATGAAGAAGAAAGAAGATATTTTGAGTGAGTTTGGGTTCGTTGAGCTCTATGCGTACGGTTTTAAAGGTGAAAGGTTACGTTTATTTATTCTTGTTTTTGCCAACTTCGACTTTATCTTTTTTTAGAAAGTATTGATTTTTTTAATATTAATTGAGTAATTAGAATATTGATATATTTGTACTTTATAATTAGACTGATGAATAGAGAAAAGTACGAAAGGGACACGTACGGTGCAGGTGTGGAAGCCGTGGATGAATTTACGGTGTGCTCCTTCTTGCTTTTGTTAAATTAATGTCGACAAGGAATTAATATTCTATTTAATGCAAATTTGTTCTTCGTGGGATATTTTTCTTGAATGTGATGATTACAAAATGGCCAACTAGCTAGGATGAAAGTTCATGCTTCCGTAACTGTAACTTTTTTACTTATTAGAATATTAATATAGACGACCACAAGCTTTTCTTTAAAGAAAAATTGTGTTTTGTAGTAAAACTATACTTTCCAACTTTTGCTAATGGTTGGAGTCTGATGTAAGAGAGCGATAGCCAATTAGCAGCCATTAGGTTATTTGTCTCTCAGTGTTTGGTAATGGAATCAAGAAATGAAAAGAATATGTAAAACGGAATATCTGAAATTGCATATCTTTTATTTTGGTCATTACTTTCATAATGACGCTAAATCAAAATCGTGATTCAATATGAATTTATATAAATGGCAAAATCCAGTGAAATGAGGAAATTATTCTATAATCCCATATATACCACTCAAAGACAAAGCCATGGATTAGTAAATCTTTCATTTAATAATGAAATTATTTACCTAGATGTAATTATTTTACTTAACTATCTTACGGAAACAGTATTTTCGCTGTAAATAACCTGCCGTAATTAGATTCCAAATATTAATAAGTGAACATTAAGTAATAATGGGAAATTAGAAACAGTTGTATGACACATGACATGAAATCGGTGAAAGTATCGTACGAACTCCGGCAGTGGATATTCGGATCTAAAATTGGCAATTCAAAAGTGGGACTAGTACTGGGGCTCGTTATCTTTGCTAGAAGCTTCCAACTCTGGTTTCTTCTAGTTTTCGTTCGGTTTTATTTAATATAAGCAAATTGAATAGAAGAATTCGATGCTAATTAGCTCTGCCGCTACGCAATGTACGCATGTTACCCCCATTTCCAAGTGTATCAAAAATATTGTTCCATCTATAATGCTTTCTTTTTTTTTAAGAAAATGTTGTTCCATCTATAATGTTTTTTTAAGTGTTAAATAGTCGTTATTAATTTCTCGCACCATAGTCAATAACAACTATTTAACACATTATAAAACCCAATTTAGTTTAATTTGGTCTAGTTTGTAAGAGAAAGTAAGGTGATTACGATTTTGATTTTTTTTTTATATATCATCGAGCCAAACTAGACCAAATTAATCAAAATTGTAATCAACTTACTTTCTCTTATTATATATGTGTTCTTTAAGTCATCTCGTTATGTTGTCTTCATGGACATATATATCATCTGTAAGACTAAATCTTTCACCAAACAAAATGACTAGAATCAAGCTGCACAACATTCTATATTTAGAATAATATATAATATATACTGCTCCAGTTCACATTACAAAAAGATTTTGTTGGCTTTGTCAAATAATTCACACAAAAATGTTACTTTCTATTTGGATGAAAACTTGTCGTGTACAACTCTAACGAACTTTCACATCTGCTAAGCCTTGTATTTCTTTCTTTGTAGCTTGTACGTACGGAACATTTATAGCTAGCAACACTGACAATTTTGTAGATTAGTCGCATGTTCTGATACCGATGGTTTAAGATTTTAGTTATTCAGCGGTTTAGTTTCGTAATAACACCTCCATTCATGAGATACCGTTTGAGGTTTTCAAACAAAAAAAATATATTTTTAATATAATTTGATTTTATAAATAAATTTAGTTTGGAAAAGGAAATTAAACCATTCAAAATAAGACAAGTGTCTTAAAAGTCTCTCATAAGTATCTCATGATATTTCAAATGAAAACTCTTTCTCGCTCACCACAATTGAATACTTGAAAATAGTTATTCGGATGTGCCAATTTTATACTATATGTTTATGTAGCATAAACATCTACATAAACATTATGTTTTAATACGTAAACGTAATGCTATTGATCTGAGAAGGAATTCTAGTTCTTTTTGTTTTTATCCTCGTTACTCGACGACGCCTGACGGCTTTGCTGGATGAAAATATAGCTGGAAATCATTTATTTTTTAAGAAAAAATTTGGAAAATTATGTGATGTATATAGCGATGCTAGTCATGTTATCCTTAGCCGCCTCTTTATTTTGATGTAAGCATTTTTTTCTTTTTTCTTTGGCACAAAATAATTTGTAATAATTTAATTCAAGAAAATTCATACGTTACCCTAATGACTCCATCTTATGATACAAATTCAGACACGTTAATCGTTGTAGTCAAATTTTTATTTAATCACGCATGAAAAACCAATTTGGAAATAAAAGGTTTTATCTCTAAAAACCATTTTTTTTCACCGTAATAAAAATGAGTTATTCACAAATTGATTTGCATTGCATAATTAGGTTGAGGTATCTATGCTATTCGATTCCGTCGGGTTTATATGATCAGATCAGTACACAAAAGATAACCAAAAACTGAACGTCGGTGAGAAACAAATTAAAACCACTTGGCAGTTGTGGTTTATGATAAGAGCGATGAATATTTGATGGGGCCAATCCGGGATTTTATACAGTAAGTGAGTGATATAGACATGTATCTTTCTATCAGCTAGTGCATTAATATTGTGGGCAAAGTTATCACAATTGTCGAATAAGTGATATGATTTGTGGGCGAGGTTATCACAGGTTCACAATTTGCTTATCACAAACGATATTTTTTTTTTTTGTTTTTCTAAAACAAATTATTTGTATGTTATCACAAAAGACATTTGTATGTTAATGTTGTAGGACAAAAAAGATTTAATAAAATAAAAAGATAATACAAGTAGCAAACAACAATAAAAAGATAGTGCATTAATACATTTTGATTTTAATTAATGAGTTTTTGGGATGGTTACGAATAATCTATAACACATAGGGTATATGCAATGTTCTTGATACTCAAATTCATTCCTGAACATGAAATATTAAGATAAACGGCACCAGTAGCCATAACACTTCGTGAGTATAGAACAACGCTAAAATTGAATGTCCCACTTTAAAAAAGGACTCATAATTAAGTGGTAGCCTTTTAAGTCGTCTTTAAATTGCCATTTGCCACTCACATCAATTTGTAATTTTGCGAAGTCCAATTTTATGGCTCAAGATTTGTTTATCAGTAAGTTATAGTGAAATAACATAATCAATCATCTAAAAAAATATCTCACCTATCAACCACACGAGTGGTCAGTTTAGTTTACATTTGAACCAGAGACCTGAGCTACCAACATAATTATTTTGCCGACAAAATAGGAAAACTAAAAGTAATAAATATCAGATATTTGATTCTTTAGATCAAAGCCGAATAGAGACCAAAAAAATATCAACATGATGAGTACAACTAAATAAATAAATGAGAGCAAAAATTTAGAAACACTGATAATGAAACAAAAGTTTAGATATGCCTTTGCCAGATACAAACCAATAGAAATTTCCAAAAAATAGTACCGTTCTAGTGGTTTAAGTTACATGCCACAAAGATAACATATTCAGCTATTAGCTCTTGCTACATTATTGTATAAATAATACAGTATTTTGGTTATATATTGGAAAAGGCCAACTATCTTTTGTTTGTAAATCGTATGTTTTTTCAAACAGTTTATAACCAAATATATTTGCCTATTGAGATAAAAAAAGCCCATATTTGATTAAGGTAATAATTCAAAACAGTGAAAGGCCCATTAGTCGTTATTTAGGCCCATTAGCATATCACAAAAGACAAATCATCTTGGACGAAGAACTGAAACACACTGCAATTGAGAGATCGATTTCGACTGTGAGTTAACTTTCTACAGAGTCGCCGGTCACAAGCTTTTCAGTGAATTCCATTGCATAGAACTAGAGAGAAAGAGACACAGAGAGAGATCTAACACGAGTCAAGTTTCTGACTTTTTCCCATTCTTTTTGAGATCGAGTTCTGGTGTTTGTTGGCGTGTGAGATGAATTCTTAACAAGGAAGAAGAAGAACGAAAGATGCGTAGAGAGATCTCGTTTTTGCTACAGCCCAGGTGTCTTCTCCTCCTCGTTGCCCTAACGATTTTCCTCGTCTTCGCGCTCTTCAACTCCGGAAAAGTAGGCTCTTTTTCTCCGACCCGTTTTCATGTGGATCTCAAATTCTTCTGTTTCTTCAGAAGATCTGATTCTCTTGAACCCTTTTGTGGAGTTGCTTTCTGCTTAGTGCTTTTTTGGATTTGGTTATGATTAGTCTCGTTTGGATTCAAATCAACATTCTATCTACAAGTACATTGAAGTGTTTAAGTGAGTTTATAAGAGGAGCTTATAGAGATTGAAATGTTGGTTCATTGTGTTGAAGGTAGCAAAGAATCCATGGGACATGCTTGTTAGATTCATCTTGTGATGGTTTTGAACTTTTGATTATTGTGTCAGGATAACATTGTTGAACTTGGGTTAGCTTTCTGGTTTCCGGCTCTGTCATATTTGTTTGTTGAATATTTGGTTGCTTGGTTAGTGTGAGAGAGGTTCAATAGAGGAGAAGCAGAATGTGATATGCCTTGTGGATGTTGTGCCTGATTTGCTTCCTCTCTTGATGCTTAGGGTGAGGAGAAGCAAGTAATTGAAGATCACGAAATCACCAACAGGGTTTTTCTCGATGTTGATATTGACGGCCAACGCTTAGGTAAATGGACTGACATACTGGCTTTTCTTTTTTGTAATAAATGATCCCTTCTCTAGTTTTCTTGAAGTCAAACAGTTCTTTAATCATGTGTTCGGGATCTCTTCTTTGCTATTTTGCTTCCATCAACTTTTGTTGATTTCGCTTTTTGTGTGATTCAAAACTGCAGGCAGGATTGTTATCGGACTATATGGCACTGTTGTACCCAAAACTGTAGGTATGTCTTTGGCATCTTGAATGCAAATCTCTGGATTTGGTTAATTGTTTTAAATAGTTTCTAATGTTAGATTTCTTTGATTTTTGCAGAGAATTTCAGGGCTTTATGCACAGGAGAGAAGGGAAAAACCTCAAGCGGAAAGCCTTTACATTATAAGGGAACACCGTTTCATCGTATAATATCTGGATTTGTAATCCAAGGAGGAGACATTATCCATGGTGATGGAAAAAGTAGTGAGTCAATCTATGGTGGTACTTTTCCTGACGAAAATTTCAAGATAAAGCATTCACACGCAGGTGCACATATACTCTCTACCAACTTATGAAATTTGATAAACTGTTCCGGAAAATGGTTTTAAAGCATTTTGATCAAGCCATTTACGTATACTTGTAGTTCATAAAATAATGAATATGTATGTGTAGGTGTTGTAGCGATGGCTAATACAGGACCGGATTCTAATGGCTCGCAGTTCTTTATCACTACTGTTAAGGCTAGCTGGTAAGCTCTACTCTCATAATAACCCTCATGCCCTCACTTTATTAACAATGAGATCAAGAACTCGAAATTTAAGGCAGACACACTCAATTTTTAGTATCCTCGAGGGATCCAACCTAGATGCAGTTTGGACAAGATTGTGCATTCGAATTGTACTCAATAGTATAACATGTGAATTTAAAACACATGATATATTCTTGTGGATGTCAGTGTTGTATTTGTAAAAATTAATATTTGATGATTGTGAAAACTGTGGTGCAGGTTGGAAGGAGAACATGTGGTGTTTGGAAAGGTGATACAAGGAATGGACAATGTATTCGCCATTGAAGGTGGAGCTGGAACTTACAGTGGCAAACCCAGGAAGAAAGTTGTGATTGCTGATTCTGGAGAGATCCCTAAAGATAAATGGGATGAAGAGAGATGACCAAGACAACCTAAGATACACATCACTACAAATCTGGTTCTGGTTCCTGTGAGATTCTCTGTCTCTGTTTTTTCTTTCTATTTATAGTTTTGCACATGTGATGATCTGAATTCTGAACACAATGCCATTGTAGTTAGTGTTTAAAGGAAGCATCTGTAGCTTTTCACTTAAAAGTTTTTCTAGACTTTATTGATATGATTTTTAGTTCAGTCTACTACAGTTATGTAGATATATCTGATATTTATGATGATTTGAATTATTGTAGACATTATATCATTATTTTCACCTCTTACGTATGAATTTGATACAATTCTGACATAACATAACTATTAAAACAATTTGCCAACTAGTTCTTAGTCTTACTATTCCTCTACTCGTTTATTCCGAAATTAATCTTTCTGAGAAAAAAACTGAATTTCATTGATTAGGAAAAAAAACGTTCCTAATGCGTTTATGGTTGGGTTAAGTTTAAGGTTTGGATTATCGATATATCGAATGACACTATTGAAACAAAACAAAAAATGGATGAAAATGATTTGATGGTGTGATAAAAGAGATGAATCCAAAGAAGAAACGAACACAAGTATTGGGCAACAAGTCAAAAAGCCTAACTATTGAACTTAGAAGACAAGCCACCAAATGTACAAACAAATCCTCCAAATAACAAACTACAAAAGAGAAATTAATCAATTAAAAATCATAAGACATATCGACACTTGCTAATGGTATTATCTTACTTACACCTCATCAAACTCGTGCATGGGCTATTGTTATCCACAAATATATACAGACATATGGTCATGTCCCCTCAATCTCTTCCTTGATTACTATTTATAAACCACTAGTCAATTATTTCACATTGAGTTTATAGATACATAGCTTATAAATATTATTACATTATATGTAGAGATAACAAAAGGGAGCAGGAAGTGTTAGTACTGTCGACCTTATGCGCCCATAACTCTTCCATATAGCTTTAGATTTTAGTGTTTGGGCCTTTTTTATAGCACCCGAATAACGACAGGTAGGGGTCCATGCAAACTCATGTTCATGTGCATATCATCATAATCTATCCATAATCTAACTTCATTAAACAAAACATATAATATGCATGCAGACGTATGGCATGATTCAATTAATGGTGTGAATTGCTCAACTTAAACTATACATGCACTAGACAATTTCATGGGAAGGCTAATATTTTGGGACTGCAAAAATCTTCTTGGAATTGTGTAGCGGCTTTGATCGTATCTTTTAGGTTATATTCTGTGAACCCTTTATTAACCGACACCAAATATATATTACAGTTAATATTCAATTGAAAATAATTGGACTAACCATAAACCCTAGAGGATTATTTACGTTGACTTTTAGATGGATTCAAGAATCGCCATATGAATGTTTTCTTCTTCCTTTTCCAACTTTTAGATGGATTAACTCTCACATCTGATGCGCCATAAAAAGAAAAAAAAAATCAGAGACTTGAGTTCCAAAAAACACTTGAAGTTTTCCTTTCGGAACTTAAAATGAAGTTTATAATTATTGCTTAATCCAAAAAGAAAATATCATAATAAATTCTCTTGTGTTTCATTCCTTAGCTTCCACGCAAAGGGTCGCTTGAGTTTTGAGTAACACAAGATTGGAGAGATCAATGAGAATGTAGGCATTGGATCCAATCGTCTACTTGGGACCAGCTTCACTCGATTCTTCGCGTCCTTTTTTTTTTTTTTTTTTTTACTACTTTTGATCAATTTTCAATTCTTATTTAATCATCTTCATTAGTAATAACGTTGCCACTTCATTGTTAATTAGGACGGATACATCTTCTGCAACTCCCAATTTCATATTCGCTAAATCTTCTCTAAACTCAGCATATATAATAGTTAATCTGAAGAAGGAACAAAACTAAAACGGTAACTAGGATGGTGACTTGCATGGTTTAGTAATGAATTTAATTAAACCGTATGTTTTCATGGTTATGCGCTTCAAAAAGAAATTCGAAAACGATGTCAAATGCTCCATGATATTTTTTCGATCTCTTAGCATTGTCTAATCTAAGAGACTAAGAACATGAAACATTCGTTAAACCAAGTGGTAAAACAACTATATATGTGTTTTCTTTTTCGATTAAATGTTGTTAACTTTGAAGGTTTAATATTCTTTGTTAAAATATGTTGAGGTTTAAAAGAAATCTCAAACTTTTTTAGATTTCTCTTGATGCAAAATATGCTTAATTTACTAAGTGATATTTTGCAAGTTTGTTGGCAATATTTAACCTTTTTCTGAATAAAATAAATTCAATATTAAGAAATAAAAATAATACACATATAGTAGTATTTAATTGTTATCTATTTTAAAATATATGTGAATAGAACAAAGCAAGTGTAATTATGTCATTGGTACACGCACGGGAAAAAACACAGCTAGCAAATTGAAACTGTAAATTTGGTAAAGAAGAAAAATATTTTTAAAAACACTTAATATAGTTTTAATTGGTGATTTTCCCAGTTCTGAACATATATGTAATGATAAGTTTTCCATCCCAAGTTGTTTTTTTTTTTTATCATTAGTCACTGGAAACATTAATTAGCAGCATTCAGTAGTTACTTTGGTATTCCCCACACAATTCAAATTTAAAAGAAATAGTTAGTACTACTTTTTATGGCTGTTTTTGATTGAATAAAAAAGAACTAAATATGGGTGTTTTTAACTATAACCACTAAAAATGGGCTCTAAAAATCAATTTAACAAAGAAAAATACTTGAAGTTAAAGTTTTACATACATCAAATTTCTGTTTCAGGGGGTGGTAAATTTGTAATAATTAAGAAACTCAATGGCAATTATTTATGCAATTCTTTATATAAGTCCCCAAACTACACTGATCTCCTCAACACCACACACACAGCAAAAAAAGCTCTCTACACTCAAAATATTAACGAAAGAAGAAGAAGAAGAAGACATCATCTTAGCTCACTATGGCTTTGAAGACGGTACGTAACATCATATTAACAATATACAAAATTTGTTTATTTTTCCATTTTTTATTTATGAAACTAAAAGAAAATATATTTTGGTATATGTAGGCGACGAGTGGTATGTGGATGACGGATGATTGCAAGAAATCGTTCATGGAGATGAAATGGAAGAAAGTGCATAGATACGTCGTTTACAAGATCGAGGAGAAGTCTCGGAAAGTCACCGTCGACAAGGTCGGTGCCGCCGGCGAAAGCTATGACGATCTCGCTGCTTCTTTGCCGGAGGACGACTGTCGCTACGCCGTGTTTGATTTCGATTACGTCACCGTCGATAACTGTCGTATGAGCAAGATCTTCTTCATAACCTGGTTAGTGTCACTACTCTTGTCTTTTCGAGTTCACAAACTGTCTAATTTACCCTGATTTCCATGCTATAATTCTAGATCATCAAAGGGTAAAATGGTCATTTTGTAAGAGTTAGATTACCATCTTGTCCTTGGATGTTCTAAGCCCTGTCTTTTTAAACCCAAGGCCGGTTTGATTCAAATAAAATCGTACCGAAGAAAACCATTCCGATAAACTGATTCAATATAATTTGATTGTTGTTGGAATAGGTCACCGGAGGCTTCAAGGATAAGGGAGAAGATGATGTACGCGACATCGAAGAGCGGACTGAGAAGAGTGTTGGACGGCGTTCACTATGAGCTTCAAGCCACCGACCCAACCGAGATGGGATTTGATAAAATCCAGGACCGGGCTAAATGATCATAATACATAACCGGAGTTACATCGTCAGTACTAGCTGTTATTAACAGTTATGAGCAGCAATTAATTCTCTATTAATGTTATTTAAGTGCTTAACTTCTTCTTCCCTTTGTTGTCCAACAAAATAGTTTCCTTCTTTTTTGTTGACAATAGTTCTCATCTATTATCAGTGTTTCATGTTTAACTGTTGTGTTGAATGTTATTTTGTCTTTTGTCACTAATGCTAATAAAAAAAAGCCTTAATACGTTTGACTTGAACTGAGAAGAGGATAAGGTATTGATTTGGCGTGAAGTAGACCATTCAAGCAAGGCATGGTAAAACAAAACGTCAAAAAATTGGAGTATCAAATCAGTAGTATATAATATAGTTTGCATGTAAACGTTACCAATTTTTGGGATTGGCTCTAATTGAGTAATGGATCTTAAACAACTCAAATTGTATGATTTATCTATAAACCCACGTCCCATACCCATAGTCCAAATCTTTTTAATGGATCACTCTGATATTTATGAAGAGGTAATGAACATAGAATAGTTGGACGGCCTACACATTTGAACTAACTTGATTCTCGGCCCAATGTTTACTAAAACCCAACTCAACCAAATCGTTTTTATCATACTTTTTGTTATTATATCTTGGGTTAATAGACCATCAAAAAGGCTCTCGTAGCTCAGTTGGTTAGAGCACCCGTTTAGTAAGCGGGAGGTCTTGAGTTCAACTCTCAACGAAAGCAAGTACTTTTTAATTTTGCATCTCATTTTGGTGAGACCCACACATATTCACCTTGAAATGATGAAATTAATTGTACGTTTATTGATGGGAGACATTTAACTTTTAAGTCTTTTTTAAATCCCAATTCACCGTTCCATGCGCTCCATCATTTACATCTTTTGAAAACTTTAGTAGCTTTCCTATTTATGTTGAGACACAACTTTATGATAATTTTAATATGTTATAACAAGTTAAAGTTTCAATCTAATTGTACTTTTAGCAGGTTTAAACTATTGTAGATGCAATGTCGAAGAACACGAACCCTTTTTCAAAAGCTTACAACTTTAACGGTTGAAAAGGGTTACACTTTATATATGTCAATAATAATTTTGTTGATACCGCTGGCCTGTCACTATGGACCCATATCAGGTCCACGAAACTTTCAATCTTCGTCCCACAAAGAACTGGATTTTTGTTGTCTTCTATAACTCCACACTTGGTCAGGTTCTTCTATTTCACAACTAGGAAAATTTATACTAATTTTCGTGATTTCTGAACAATCCGATGTTTTTATTCTTTATAGTGTTCACGGTAGCTAGCTATAATCATCCGAAATAGTGAGAAAAGTTTCTAGAAATTTAATCAAATGTTTTGAAAGTTTGTAAAACATTTTCATTTATTTTATGATGATGTAGAACAATGCATGGGTAACTCCGCTTTTGAGAAATCTGAATTTTTGTATGACCATAAATATCAAATAGTTAGTTGGATGCTGATATTGGCATGGGAAATTTATTGAAAACGAAATGTCTTTATTGACTACAAAATTAGGTTCCATCCCGCATGTGTGTGCATTTCAATCCCTCTCTCACATCCCTTTGTTTGCTCACGCAAGGTAAATGAACTTGTTTTCAAAATTCACGAATTGTTACCATTTCTTACACGAACTTTTACATGAAATACACGATATACTACTAAGGGTCCGTTCGTTTCATCATTTACCATTTCCATCCAAATGGTCCATTTAAATGTTCCATCCAAATGCTCCATCTGAATGTTGTTCGTTTCAATTTTTGAATGTTCATTTGGATGGAACATTTGAATGAATTTTTGTTTGTTTGTTTAATTTTTACAAATCTTTATCTCCATCTAGATGACTTTAACAAAAAAATGGCTAAAATACCCATACTTTAATTTACTTATATTTTAAATCTTAATTTAAACTATATTAATTTAATTATTGCTCTAAAATATATTTTCATCTAAATAATTTTTAAATTATTATTTTAACATATAAATTAAGTTTACGGTTTTGACGAAAAAAGATAATTTTACGGTTTAGGCGGAAAACGTAATTTTGCGATTTTTGGCGGGAAAACATAATTTTACAATTTTTGGCGGGAAAATGTTATTTTGCGGTTTTGGCGGGAAAACATGATTTTGCGATTTTGGTGAGAAAAAATGATTCCGCAATTTTGGCGGAAAAACATAATTTTTCGATTTTGGCGGGAAAATATGATTCCGCAATTTAGGCGGGAAAACATAATTTTTACAATTTTTTGGTGGAAAATTAAGTTTTGTGATTTTGGCGGAAAACTATCGTTTTACGGTTTTGGCGAGAAAACACAATTCCTCAAATTTTTCGGTTTTGGTGGGAAGACAGAATTCCATAATTTTCCCGCCAAAATCGTGATTTTATAGTTTTGGCGGGAAAATATGATTTTACGGTTTTGGTGAAAAACACAATTCTTCAATATTTTCGGTTTTGGCGGGAAAACAGAATTTCGTAATTTTTCCGCCAAAATCGTGATTTTATAGTTTTGGCGGGAAAATATGATTTTACGGTTTTGGTGGAAAACACAATTCTTCAATATTTTCGGTTTTGGCGGGAAAACAGAATTCTGTAATTTTCCCGCCAAAATCGTGATTTTATAGTTTTGGCGGGAAAATATGATTTTGCACTTTTGGCAAAAAATATGATTTTGCGGTTTTGATGAATTCCATAATTTTCTATCAAAAATCACGATTTCACTTTTTGGCGGGAAAAAACACAACTCCGCGATTTTATGATTTTGACGAAAAATGATAATCATTGATTTCACGATTTTTAGAGATTTTATTTGGTGCAAATATGTAATTTTTAGAATATAAAATGAAAAATCTATGGAAAATAAACATTATTTAATTTATGATTATAAATGAGGGTATATTTGTCATTTGTTATTTTTGACTGAATCATCTCCATCCAAATGCTCCAATCATGTTCATCCAGATGAGTTTGACAAATTTGCCTAAAATTACAAACTCATTCAGATGATCCATCCAACTAATTCATCCAAATGATCTGTTAAATTGTAAAAAACGAACATCATTTTTCATCTCCATGCAGATGATCCATCTGAATGGAGAAACGAACAGGGCCTAAGTTACTCACGTCTTGATATATGGTAATGACTAACGACCATGTATAGAGCATGCTAATCACAGTATAAACAATGAACTTATCAAATTCCTTTTCCCTTATTCACAAAGACGTTTTAATAAGATTTAACCTTTTACGCCTGTGATTTGCTTAAGTACATGAATCTAGTAAGAGATTCTGTAGGATCTAATGTAACTAGGTCTTTACTTGTCTCATAAGATTTAATCTTTTGCTAGTGTTGTGTATATACGGCTTATGATTTTTACTAGTTCCTACAGAATCTATTTATAATTATTAAACCCAAGTAAAGAAATGGGCCCTCACTGCTTATGATATTTTTTAGGTGGGAACTCAAATAACATATAAAAATATCCATGGACGACCATGGTTATGCCACTTCGCTCAGATCAATCATCTCTGTTTCCCATGTCGAAATCAATCATCTTCTATCATTATGATGTCTATAAATCTGGGGTCTTAAATCGTTCTGGTACAATGATTCGATAAAATTTGTACATCATTGATCTTTCAACTTCCATTTTCTGCCTTGATGATTTGTTTTATATAATGAAGACAAATATCAAACATTTTTTACTCTCATTTTTCTTATACATATATTTCATTTCTGTGCATATATAGATAGAAAAAGACAGGATAAAATCTCATTAGGAATAAGAAAAACACAAAACATAATTAAGATTTAAAAAAGAAAGAAAAAACCCACTAACTCAAAATTCTACAGTTATTGCTACACCTCATAGAGGGTTTTCACGATCATGAGTCATGACCGCATGATCATCACAAACCCGACCCGGAATCACAACGTATCCATTTGGGTCACCACAACAGGGCTCCGAACCACGTGTTTCCCACCATCAAACCACGTGACCGACCCAAACACAGCACCTGTTTCTCCCAACACAACATTCCTTGTATCAACCGTCACCGTAACCGCATAGCTTCGTCTCTTAACGGCCGAAGTAAACACAAGCCTTGGCGGTTTCACCGTCACCGTCACTCCTCTCGGCGACTCTATCCTCGCCCGATAAACCGCCTCCGCCTGCCCGACATTAGTCGCCGTCCTTATAACAGTTTTGCTCACCAATCCTCTTGTAGAAGTAGGAAACACCGCTGTGATCGATGGATAATTCAAATTCCCCGGAGACGGTTTCCTCCTCGTCGGACATCTCACCGGCGTTCTTGTAATCACTTGAATCGTCTTAGGCCCATACCCGATGGAGCAAAGAAACGTAATGTAATCATCGTTGGTAATATCGTAGACAAGACCCGGATCCATAGCCCGACCCAAATTTAAATGACCCGACCCGTAATCATAAGGCGTAGCTGATTTCCCGGTGGATTCATCAATCAACGAACGGTTAGAGTTATCGACGAGGTTAGTCGTCGTCATCATTGCCGATCGTATCGCGGCGGGGCTCCAATCTGGATGAGCGGATTTGAGAAGCGCCGCCGCACCACTAACGTGAGGACATGCCATCGATGTACCGGAGAGAATGTTGAATTCCGTTTTCCTTGGATCTGACGGCAAACCTGTAGGTCCAACAGCGTCGGTCCACGCGGCGAGGATGTTAACTCCGGGAGCAATCAAATCCGGTTTAAGAATCTCCGGACTTAAACCGTTTGGTCCTCTACCGGAGAAAGAAGCAATAACCGGAGCCGGTTTAATCCCAACTATAGTTCCTCTGAAATCAATTGAAGCAATTGGATTCGGATGTGAAGAAGCATATGCTTTGATTCTATCTCCTTCGTTTGATCCAACGGCGCAGGCTGGGATAAGATGAGCATCTCCGACTAATCCTTCACCGTTGGATGCGCCGTTAGCGAGAATCATTCCGACGCCGCCTGCTTTCTTCACAACCAATCCCTTTGCTACACGTGGACTGCTTCCTCTATCACAAATTACAATCTTACCCCTCACATGCTTCGGGTCGAGCGTATTCTCCATACATAGAGACGCCGATGACATTCCCGATTTACCGGGATAAACCACCGGAAACATACGACCGTTTAACGGTACTCCGGCGTAAAGAGACACGCCTCTGAGACGATGTCCGTCACCGAGAATTGCATCCGCCGGGAAGTTTCGATCGATTGTACTAGCACCAACGGTGGTTACCCACGGCGCGAGGTTTGTAACTGACATGCCGTTAGGTCCTTCGTTTCCGGCGGAGGAAGAGACGAAGATTCCTTTCGACGCGGCTCCGTATGAGCCTATAGCGATTGGATCGAGGTAATACGGCGAAGTAATCCCGTCTCCACCACCGATCGAGATTGAAATAACGTCGACACCGTCTCTAACAGCCGCATCAAAGGCGGCGAGGATATCGGAATCGAGACAACCGGATTCTTTCCAACAGACTTTGTAGGCGGCGATACGAGCTTTAGGAGCAACACCTTTGGCTACACCGGAGGCGTAACCAGACATACTCGCTTTGAAAGCGTGACGGCCAGCGGCGGTTGAGGAAGTGTGAGTACCGTGTCCATCGGCGTCACGAGGAGATAGAAACTCAACGGTTTTGTTGATTCCTCCGATAACGGCGGCTTGTTGTCCCTTAGCGAAGAATCTTGCTCCGATGATTTTCCGGTTACAGTTCCGAGGACCGAATCTGGCTCCGGATTCGCAAACGCCTCTCCACCGTTTTGGAATTGGACCGAGGTTGAGATCTGAAAAACTCCTCCTCTCCGGCCAGATTCCGGTATCGAATACGCCAATGATTACGTCTGAACCGTAATCAGATTCTGACCAGAGTCCTTTTTGGTTTTGTAGACCTAGAAATTGAGGAGAACGAGTAGTGTGAAGCTCACGACGCCGGTCTTCGAAAACAGCAAGAACCGCTGGATGGTTACGGAGGTTATCTGCTTCGTCGGGAGTAACCACGGCGGAGAAGCCATGGAAGACGGTGTGATAAACATGGAGGATGCGAGATTCTTCGGCGAACTCGGTGCTGTACCAGTGGTAGTGCGTCGGGAAAATAGAAGGCATAGATCCACCATCGATACGGAAAATGAAAGTCTTTGCGGCCTGAGAAGCGGCGAAGGAGATGAACGGAGAAGAGAGGAAGAGAAGAAGAGCGATGATGGAGGAAGCCATTGAAGAAGTGGAGGGAGTGAAGTGAGTGGGGTTTTACCGACATGACATTGGTGCTCTCGTAATTATAAAGGAAAATATCATAATTTATTTTTTTTTCTTTTCTTTTTTGATTAATAACTTTTTTAATTATTAGTTTACTCTGATAATCAACTTTGGATATTTATTCTGCAAAAATATTCCTAGTACTGTGTCGCTTGTATGATTCTGAGCAATAATATAGTGGTGTGTGATTAACAAGTCAGAGAAAACAATTTTGATGAACCTCATGTGTTTTTAAGATAAATATAAAACAGAGACAATGGAAACATAATTCTGAAAAATAAATAATGCAAAACTGGTGTGTTTGTGATGGAGTACTAATGTTTGGTTTAATCCGTTAATTACTTTCATTAACGAATGAGATAGGTGCTTTGTGGTTGTGGACAGTGAAATTAATGAAACGGCAGCGTTTTATGGAGATACTGCGAGAGTGAGTCATCGCTTTGTAGGATTCAATGTATTTTATTCATTTTTATGAAATTTTGGTTTGAGAAAAGTGGACATCGGAACTGCGGAAGTGTCATCTTTTATCACCAGGAAAAGTGTGATCGATCACATGCATGTGAGATCATCGTAACTATATAATACAATCCACTTCTAACGGTCGACTAATTTCTCCATAATCAATCAACAACCTCTAATCACAAACTCATCACATCCTGTGTTTACAATTAACAGGTTGATTTTGTCAACAAAAATACTAGTAATCAACTAATCATATTAGTAGATTAGTAGGCTTTTTAAGAATTTTTTATTTATCTGTTGTCTTTAATTTATAGATAATTTTTCTTGTCTCTTTTATGGTGGAGGAGCGGAGAGAGTTGAGCAGAGAATCTGAGGCGCTGCAATTGGACAATAAAAGCGACGCAACAGAGACTTTTTGTGATCCTCAATATTACTATATTCGTCCATTATGAACTACAACGGCTATAATTCAACTTCTGATGAAAACATTATTTAATCTTTAGCACAGTGATTAGGATTATAGGTTCTACACAGATGACACCCAATCCAGTTGCAAATCCCAATATTGCAAAGCCCATTAGGTGTATTGGGCTACCCATTTATGTTTTTATATATCATACTAGGCCATTTATTTTGCTAGGCTGAATTTTAATGTTTTGGTACTTCTCCACCAAGTATATGAACTTTTTCATTGTATGATCTGTTTTATTCGTTTTTAATCCTAGCTCACCTGCATCATTCTGTCTTTTGGAGGCTTTTTGCGATATCATAGGTAAGAGATTAATAAATTTGATGGTCAATGAAAGATTAAAGAATGTTTGTGTTGATTTATGGTGTGTTTAGGTGTCACTAAATAAGAATGCTCAAGCTTTTTTTTTTTTTTAATCAAAGGTTTTATTTTTAGATACAATGATTTTATGGACTCTCCACAGAATTCATTTCAATATTTCTTTCGTCTCATAGCTTATCCGGGATAAGTTATGCCTATCTTGATTCTACATTTTCCACTCTTTTAAATATCCACCAAGTTGGGTCAAAGCGATAGAACTCTTAATATATCTATTTTTATATCGTTCAATACTTCAATCTATAACATATTTTCCACTATACATTTCTTGAAATTTCGTATCTTTAACACTAAAGTTTAAAACATGTAGAACCATTATTTCCACTAGCCTGATACTAACTAAACTACAAAGTTTTAGGTTGATGTCCGTTGTTTTACATTTTTTTTTTTTGGAAAAATCCAAACCACACTGGTTAAGTTCTTATATTTTATATATTTGTATAGTTTTGGAAATAAGGTGAGTGACTTTTGTTAAATCTAGTGAACAAAACATTAATGTGATAAAGACATTTTACCAACACAGTGAATGCTTTGAATTAGTACTAAAAATAATCAAACGAAATATGCCAAAAGGACTTGCAGAATAGAGAACATGTACTACTTTACTAAGCCTAAAGACCCTTTCAATCGTTCTCACGCTTCTCATCCTTACACAGCTTATCCATTTCATTGATATGTCCAATCTCTTGGGAATAACCATCGACATACATTTGTCAAACATTGGTTGGAAAATCGAGTAAAATTCGGAATATATACTATGTATGGAATTTAGATGCATGTGTCTTGTCAACTAAAGTATTTCACCCATAAACATGCGATCCACTTGAAAAAACGTCGAAATTTTTTCACATCTTTTTAGTAGAAGAACTTGAGAACAATGAACGAGTCTGTTAATAGCTTTAATATCACAATTCAACAGCTATAAATTGATTAATATATTTCATTTCATTTCATTTCCAAAGTGCTAAAATCCAAAACCCTAGTGTTGTTTAGACCCAAGAAGTCATAACCAATGCTACTACTAATGTCGGTTGAAGAATAACTGCTGCTACTACTGTCCTCTGTTTGAGATTTCGTATTATCACAGCTACACTCCTTGCCGTTCCCAAATCCAAAACGGCACGCAGTGCACATACGCTTCACTCTCCCAAACCTCAGGTTCTTCTCATCATGGAGCTGGTCTTGCCATGGTGGACTGATTCTGAGCTCAAGATTCAAGTCTAGACATCTTTCTTCGACAACAGAGTACTCAACTCTCTCTTTTTGGCACATGAGTCTCTTTTCATCTCCCTCGTCCCCAAAATTTGCTATTTTCTCCAACTGAGGACCGAAAGAGAGAATCTTGACAAGAGAGTCTTCTGTTTTGCTAGAATCAGACGAATCTTGAGGACTTTTGTTCTCGTTGATCGGTCGATGAGTAGCTGGATCTATCCCTCTTCTTAATAGCTTCCTCTTAACATGTGTATTCCAGTAATTCTTAATCTCGTTATCTGTTCTTCCCGGTAATCTCGTCGCAATAAGAGACCACCTGAGAGAAGAAAAAAACAGAGTATAAAAAACAGAGCAGAGGATAGCACAAAAAACAGAGGATTTTGTTGTGGGACTTACTTGTTGCCCAGAAGGCTATGGAGTTTGATGATGAGATCATCTTCTTCGAGGGTGAAATTACCCCTTTTGAGATCAGGTCGGAGATAGTTAATCCACCGGAGACGACAGCTTTTGCCGCAACGTTGAAGACCGGCGGATCTAGGAAGAGAACGCCAACAACCTTCGCCGTGAGACTTGATGTAAGAGATGAGCTTATCGTCTTCTTCCTTAGTCCAAGCTCCTTTGTTCGTGTGGTCTTTCTCACAGCAAGGAGACCTCCCCATCTTTCTTCTTCTTCTGATTCTTGTGATGAAGAAATTAGGGTTTTATGGAGAGATGGTTTGAGAAAGAAAGAGAGAGGTTGGAGGAGGAAGGTGAAGCCTAATTTGTTTCTAGAAGAGAGTTGGTAAGACACGTTTGAAGGAGTGGCTAGTGGGCTCCGTTTTCTGGTTTCTCTTTTTTTTTTTTTTTCTTTAAGATAAAATTGCGTATTTGTTTTTTTGTATTTTGGATCAAAACTATTATAAACTGCAACATTCACACGATCTTCTTCACAGTTTCAATGGGAAAACGCTATATGGATTTTAAGGTTTTCTTCAAACCTAAGTCAAGTTGTGTACTTTATTTAGCCTAGTGGTAGGTGTGAAAACCATAATTATGATACAACGTCTATAGATTATCACGTTCGACTTTTGAATGGCGACATGCGTTTTGCTGCTGTGATTTACTATTTTGAACTGTGATCAATATTTCACATTTCCTAAAGAAAATTTTCAACTTTACGTCCAAATTTAATGATATTTTAGTTAAGTAAATATACAGATGAAAATTTGGTTCATGTTGTTTTTATATATAATATATATATATATATATATATATATATATATGTATATATATATATTATAGTTTACGTAAAAAAACTCATCAAATTTGGTTCGGTAGTAACTTTATAGATATGCAAATAATTTGAGATACTTGGTTGTCAAAAAAAGAGTAGAAAATATATTTGAGATTAAAGTAAATAGTAACAAGGATTTTTTTGGACGAAGTTGGATGGTTTCGTACCGCATCAAATTTAATTCAAATTATGGACATTTATGTTACAATGAGAAAATAGTAGTATATATTTCAATATTTGTCATAGTGAGTTTGGTAAGGAGGTTGTAAAGAACATACAAAGTAGTATATTCAAATCAATAGTTTTTGAAATGTTAGTTAGAATTTCAAAAGGAAAAATAATGAAGAAGAACATGTTAGTTTGATATTTTTTTGGTTAATCAAAAGTTTGTGGGTAACGTACCGGTGATCATAGCATGTTAATTTATCCATTATAGGTAGCTAGTGTTCGAGTTTGATATGTTTCCGACTTACTCTTTTTGGTGGATATTCATTAATCTAGAAGGCACAAACAAGATTGGTTTTGGTGGATATACTAATACTTAGCTACGTAGTATATGATATATTGATCTCTACTTTGACTAACACAAAAACAGGACTTCCTACAATCTTCAATTTCTTGAAATTCTCTCCTTTCATGAAAAGTTTTAATATACTAGTAGTAATAAACAAATTTCACCAAAACTTAATACTAGTGTGGAGGGTGAAAACCTCACGTGGAGTTTGTAATGTAATGAAAATGGAGAGTGCATTTCTACCTGCTTTCTCCTTCTCCATTAATGATTTTCCCTAACACGTGACCTTTTACTTTCTCAACTACCATTTACCAATCTCTTAATTAATTCCTTTTCTTCTTTTCCATTAATTCAAGGTTTCTTAGTATTTATCGTAACGTCCAACTAATTCTGTAAAAAACATGGTTTCTTGAGAAGCGCTTTTCGTGAGCTTATCATTGAATAAATCATTTGAATTTATCGCATCTATGTTCTTGACAAATTTCAAAGACTATGGCCTAAAAAAATACTATTCAAGATTTTTGCTGTCATGCCCTGAAAAGGTTGAAGGAATTATTTCTCCCTACACTAGAGCTACTTTAGCTAATAACAGTATATATAAAAATACGAAGACCCTTACGAAAAACATTCTTGAAAAGCTTTTGTAAATAGCTAAGGGGATTTTTTGAAACGAAGTATCGATAAAAACATATCGAATAATGATTGTGGTTTTTATTCTTGTTTGGAGTTCTTTATTTGGAAAAGGGAAAAAGCTTTATTGGTGAAAGTTTGTTTGATACCTGAAAGACAATCTTAAAAGAGTTTGGTAGATTTCATGGTGTACATTTACTCTGAACTCCTACCGACATATTTGTATATTTATTTACGAAAAAAATAAATTGGATAGAATAGACATGTGATTTGTTGTCCACACACCAAACAAAATCTTAAAAAACTAGGTACATATACGACTTTTAGAATGTATACAGAGTGCAACATGTAACATATAGTATTTCCTAATTATTAAAAATGTAATCTTCATACCCAGTACTTACAAAACCTTCGTTCTTGTCCAAATTCAGAAGACATGCGTTTCTTTCTTTTAGTTTCTTATACTATAAGTTATTGTTAGGTGATTTCACATTCTGTAAAAATACAGTTCTGTTACGTAACAACATCATCTATAATTCTTTTATGTCAACTTGAATAAAGCTATTTGCTAGTTTGCGTCCATTACATGTCATCCCCAGCCTATATTTAGGTAACTGGCAACCAACATTGTATATTATCTTCTTTAATGAAGATACGAAAATAAATTAAAATTTAAATTAAAATTTCATAGTAGAAGTTTCCTACCTAACTAAACCTACCACTACCAGGTTAGGTCAAGTTTCAGGTCATGTCCCACTTTGGTAGATATCGACCTATCTTTGTTTCTTTTTTCTTTGGCATAATTAATAAAAAGTGTAACGAACATTGCAATGGAAGAAATATCGCAACAATAAATCACGGACCAATTTCACCCCCAAAATATTGACTTTAACTTTTTTACTACTAAACGGTAGAATCGTATCGTGGATTCAAATAGTTTAGTGTAGCAGCAAAATAGGGTATTATCTTGACATGGAAACCCCTACAACTACAAATTCGATAGACGATTAATAGTTTCTTTAATGCCCAAATAAGAGAACCGTTGCTTCATGCTTTCCTTCTATTTCGTTTACTTCATCCTCTTCCGAATCTCGTAAAAGTAACCAAAGGCCACAACTGCAGCAGCAACCGCAACCCCGAACGCACTCTGTGCCAGAATCGTGCTGTCTGCAACTGCTTTGCCCGCTGAGGAGTTCGGGTTGAAACCAAGCTCAGACAGTTTCTTGTGCGATTCCGCATAGTCTCTGAAGAATGCATCTTCATCCTGTCACCACAGACTGGACTTGTCAACAGCCAACAACATTTGCTTATCTTATTGAAACTTAAAGAAATCATAGAGAAGCGTCGGAATTTCTATTTATAGTTCTTACAAAAGCTAATTTTAAAGCCACACGAAACATGAAGAACAATAGAGACTGTGAGGTTCTCACCGTTACAGGATGATACTAATTCCTAAGAGTGTTCATTTTATCATTTTACAACATCAGCAACTATTATTGGAAGATTAGGATTTGTGGGTACTCTAGAACAAAACCCTAGAAAGTTTGGTTTGTGATTCTGTGTACGCTTGTGGATTCAGTGAAAATGTGAAGTCAATAAAGGAAATCGAGTTATGTTCCTACAGCTATCATAGCAACGCAAGAAACAAATGGCTAAGAGGCAGAGAAGATTTCCAGTATATTATACCTTTGCATAAAGCTCAACAAGACGACGAAACTCCGGGTCTTCCAATAAGGTCTTGTCAGTTGGAAGTTTCAACAAGCCCTCTGATTCTCCTTTCAGCAGTTCCCTGGTACCAAAACAGTAAATAATCATGGATAACCGATCCTGTCATAAAGTATCTGTTTGCATATTTCTTCTTCTTGGAGACACAAACAGAAAAGACTAAAAACACAAAGAAGATCTCTGAGGATAAAGAAATGAAAATTACACGAAGTAGGAGTTGTCAAACTTCAGCGGCTCTTGAGTCCATGGTCCATCGAAGCCTGACCTCTCTGGGTGAGCCCTTCCCTAAAAATCCAAAAGTGGTCATAAGCACATGCATATACCTCTCACTTGTTAATAAAAAGAACGGAAGTTAAGTGACCAATGAATTTACCAGAGTATGACCCCCTGAGAGTGCCACAATATCCTTATCAGATAGTCCCATGCGGTAGAAGACATCTCTAAGATGTTGGAAACCTACAGAGATATAAACAATGTGAATTCATAGAAAGGATCTTCCAATTTCATGACTATAATATCAGTAGAAAACAGGAAAGTTTGTTATAATTGATATAACAATTTAGTGTACCTTGTTTGGCATCAGGAAGTCTTCCTTCCTTGGGGCTGACATTTGAATCCTATCAAGAAGAAACATACAGTAATTTTATTTGCTTTAGTGTTAAACAAAGCTGTTATAATGTCTCAAAAGATGAGAAAATATACCTTTCTTCCAGGAACAAACACGATGTCAGGTCCACCAGTAACCTCAACTGCTACCACACCAGCAAGCTAAAACAAAATACTTAAAAAGTGAATTATTCATATCCAAAACTTAATTGCCATTAAACTGGTACATATAAAGCCTCGACCTCATAAGACCAAATGTAATATGGAGAAACGGCAATACAAACAGTAGTAGAAACAGGATATAGGTACAGATGATAGACATGTGACATCTATTCAGTCCACATTACAATTTCCTTCTTGTTCGTTTGAAGTCTATGTGTGTATCTTATACTTGAATCTTGCTACTACTGCAAGAGATAAAAGTTCTACTTGAACAACAACATAGTCAATCTATGATTTTTGTAAACCAAATCACAATCAGCAACATCTCCTGAAACAAATTGCCACTCCACTGTTGCAATAAACTGAAATCAAAATTACACAGCTGCTCAACTATCAACTAAGTCTACTAAACAAGCTAAAACCTGGGACGAGGTTATGACACAAGCAGAATACACAGTTCCAGCGAACTTTGAAAACAAATGACAAAGATTTCTTTCACAGCCTTAACTCACCTGATACAGGTCTGCGTATGTGATTTTGGGATTTTTAGCTTTAACGCCCTCTGAAATATCAAAGATAAGATCTCATAACGAAACAATTCAAAGACCATTTCCAAAAGCATAATGAAATTATTTTGAACAGTGTTCTTAAACCACAACATACAACGGATACATCACATGAGAACACAGTATCGGCAAATCCAAAATTCACGAGCAATCTAAACCACAGACTAACAACAAGTCAACTAAAATCAATGCAAGTAAATCAAGAAATAGTGCCAATGAAAAATCAACAGTACACACACTAAGCATCCATATGAAACATGAAACAAAGCAAGCGCAGCATGAGAGTAGAAATTATCCAGAAAACGAAATCTACCATAACTACATAAAAATCCTACCACAGAGATCGAGAGCGATCTTCAAACCACTGTTGGCACCATGAGTGAACTCTTCTTCGTTCCTGATAGAGCCATTAGGTCCACCGGTCTTCGATTGAGCATCATAAGTTCCAGCATCGTGCCATCTTCACAAAAACCAGATGATACAACATTTCAACAGTCAAAAAACAAACAAAATCGAGTGATTTCAACAGAAACACAAACGAAATCCGTCGCAGTCGAAACACAAGCGAAGCGACGAAAAACCAAGGAAATCGAAACTTACGCCAATCGGAGCATGATCGGAGCACAGTTCTTGTTCGCGATGAGAGAACGGAGGTCACGGCGAGCCTTGGTGATCGCCTTCAAGTACTCAGCGTCAACAATCGGTGCCGCCATAGCTCCTACTCGTCTGGGATTGGTGAAGGAGAAAGAGAGCGATGAACAAGAAAAATGGTCAAGGATGTGTGTGAAGAAGATTTTTTATTTGGTTACACCGAAATTTGGGCCAAAGAGATAAAACCACCCAATGAGAAACGGGATTTGAATGGGCGGTGTCAGTTATCTGCTGTTTTCCTCAGCCACATCTTTCGGTGGACCTCATTGGCTTCTTAGATACGCTTGTTCGCACGTGACTTGCATGTCATTTTGTTACACAAAAACGGCACACGCGTTTGTTAGGTTTTTGTTAAACGGCGTGCATGTTTATTCCTTAGTTAAACAACTGGAAACATTCAATAAAAATGGATATAAACCATTTTTTTTTTGTTGGTAATTTAGTTGTTTCTGGAGCATATTCAAATACCTTACTCGTGTATTAGCGTTAAATTGAAGAAATCAAATACAAACAGAACGACAAAAATCGATGCCACAACATTTTGAAATTGGTCTACTAAACACGATACATTGAACCATATGATAATGTGATGATATATACTCTCAGTTCTTCTTGCCACGGCCACACTTGACTTGCACGGCGAGTGTCTTCGCAACGTTCTTACACGAATCCTTCTTGTCTTGTTCGAACGTGCTCTTGTTCACTGGAATCACACACTCTGCTTTCCCCAAACAGTGCTGCAACAGTTTTTTTTTTTTATTGGTTACTTCAATCACAATGTACACAGTACTATATAACAAGAAGAGAAACAAGATATGATATTTTACCTTCTCGATGACTTGCTTTGAAACAGGAGCATTACAAGAACCAAGTGTGAAGTTTCCACAAACACCGATAGGGTTTCCGAAGCTAGCGAACTCAACGGCTGCGATTTTCTTAGTGCCTGAGCATTTAAGAGTAGCCGTGAGACTCACATTATCTGTGATGGCTTGGACCTGATCTTGCTTTCTAGTCCAATGTCTAACACTTGGAGTGTAGTTTTCACCGACATAAGAACAAACAGTGTCTCTGTTAACGATGACAAAGTCCATAAGCTCAGGCTTCACATTAGGCTCTTCCTCAAAGATAACAAGAAGGTTCTTCTTGGGCTTCAAGAAAGATCTAGGGATGTGATACTCTATTTGTGTAGGTTGACCTAATGGAGACAAGAACGATTGCCAATATCTTCCAACACCTTCTCCGTTCACCCAAATCAACCCTTTTCCCATTCCGTTCATGCGAATAGCAGCTGCGTTTAGGCTCTCTGGTGCATCAAAGTATGCCTGCAATGTTTCACAATCCTTAGAAAATTTCGACATTTCTTACCAATCATACTATATATAGTCTGATTTTTTTTTCCTATTACCTGGTACCATGTAAGTCCTGGTGCTTTCCCGGTGAACTTTTTCCATTCGACCTTCTTTAAACCTTCCTCAGTGTGGATTCCGAGTTTTTCACCTTCCATACCGATCTAAAGATCGGAAAAAAAAAAAACAGATGAAAACAATGAGATATATACTCAATGTTGTAATTCAATAACAGAGAAATTTTGAGATTGATTTTAAACCTTGTTTCCCCATTTGCTGCTCTCAGTGAGATCAAGTGTTCCAGAAGTCAATCCTAAGATGGAAATACCACGAGGACCGGTGTATCTATGCTCCATGTAAGATCCACTGTCCTGTAAGAACAAAAAATCCCAACATTAATGAAACAAATTTTCATCTATCTAAGTTATGATTTTGAACTATGTTTGTTAATTACTTACTGGGAATCCTGTGAGAACACCAAGCATTATAAGATGATTCTCTCCTGCTTTTAGTGTAACCTGTTTCTGGAAAACAAAACTCTTCTCTTCATGGCTTCCATGTCCACTTCCTGGTATATAAGAAGATATCATTATTATAGCTCATTGCTGTACTTGTAGATCATTCTTGCACAATTCTTACCAAGGTATTCGCCGTTAAGCCAAGCGTGCAACGCGTGTCCAAGACTAGCAATCCTCACAAAAGTCTTAACTCCTTTCTTGGTAGGTAAGTGATTCTTATGAACCTTGAAGCTGCAAAGCAAAATTCAAATTCATAATTCTCTTCTTTTATATTCGATATAGAATCATATAAAAGTAAAGTCTTTACCTTGTTGTGTACCATCCATAGTCTGTCTTGTCTTTAGTCAAACCGTAAAGCTCAACGGGTATGTAAGAGTTGCCTTCGAGTTTACTAGGCAATGTCTCAGTGAACACTTTGAAATCAAACTTCTTGTTCGCCTTTTTAGACTTCATAAAGTTCCTTGAAGTGTGTTGAGAAACAATCTGGTCCAATCCAAACAAACAAGAACGTGTTAAATACTTTATTCTTTTGTTTTTGCTCGAATAAACCAGAAGTTTTCTTCACCTGTGCAGTGTTGTAAACAACAGTTTTACAATCGGGAAGAATACTAATGGAACGAGGCGCGATCACGTATTCTCTGCCCTTGAATTTGATGGTTTCTGCAGCTTCAGTATTGTTGTTAGCCAAGAAAGCGGCACAAGTTTTGGTTCCAGGTTGTTCGTAGTATCTAATCTGTTTTTACAAACCAAAAAGTTGAATCCTTTAAACATTTTTTGGGAAAAAACAGAATCTGTTTTTGTGTGTGCATACATATATGCTAAATACCTCTGTATCTTTTCCAGGTTTCTCGGTTTTAGGCTGACCCCAAAGAAGTGGCTTCTTGCAGAGGTTAAGAGCACTGTGAAGATGCTTAAGATGACCATACTTAGGCTCTCTCTCTAAACCATATTCATCAAGAGGGGCATCATCGTAGTATCTAGTGGTTACATAATGTGCAGAGGTTCTTCCAAAGTTAGTCCCTCCGTGGTACTACAAGATTATAACACAACAAACAACCATTGTGAGAATTTTGACAATCATCTTTGCTATATTTTCATATATGGTTTATTGGAATGGGTCATTATTGTACCATGTAATAGTTCACATGGCTTCCGTTCTTGGAGAAGAACCGAGCAACTGAATAAGCAATATCTTCTACTGATCTCTGAGTTGGCGGATCACCAAACACGCGGAACCTATCAACGAAATTCGCAAGATATTTAACACTTAATACGAATGAATCTAAAGTCTGCATTTCGATCTAATTTAAGAGTAAGAAAACAAACTCACTGAGTAGTCCAATTCTCAGTCCATAAAGATGGTTTGTTTTCTCTGTTTGGACCGGGGAAAGTATCACCGCAATGTCTTCCATTACAAGCATTGATCTGTTTCCACATCAATACATCAATACTCTTTTTCTTCCTCATTCAGAGAAAACACAATCTGGAAAAAAGAAAGTTTACCATAGGATCAGGAGCATCGTTCTGCTTGCACATAACCCATGGGATCCCGAGTTTCATTGAGTCAACCAATTTAGATGCCCATTTAATGTAGTTTAACCCGTCTTGTTTATATGCACGTTGAACCGCGCTATACTCGTTCTCTATCTGCAATTCATATTCATTTTCATTACAAAAATCATCCTTTAATAACATTTTTCAAAATCATATATAGATTTTTATTTATTTTGTCACCTGTCCTAATATAATGGGGCCTCCTTGTGACGCAAACAATCTTTCCTCCTTCATTTTGTCGAGTATCATCCGTACATACCTTTCTGTATGTTCCTGCAATAGTTTTTTTGGTCATATATATCTTTTACTGTATTTAATTGTAACAAAACACACATATATTTGGACATGTATAATACCTTGAATGGTTTATTATCTGTACGGAAGAAAATTCCAGGAACTTCTCTAAGCCAATAAGGAAGTCCTCTGATTACAATAAAGAGATCATATAAAATGTTAAAAGGAAGAAGTTGAGAACGATCGACAAAAAAAAAAGGAAAAAAAAGAAGAAGAAGCAATATTGCATTATTACCCATGAGTCCATTCAGCTTGGATAAACGGTCCAAGCCTTAAGGTCACATACATGCCATTCTTCTCAATCAACTTTATGAACTTCACCAAATCAGCTCGTCCCGAAAAGTTGAACTAATGAAAAACAACACAAAATACATTAAGAATCCTAATGATTCATGCATGCATGTATGTTTTATATGTTCTACAGATCAATTTGTGTTTATGAATAACCTTTCCTTGTTGAGGCTCATGTACATTCCAGAAAACGTATGTCTGAATCGTGTTCAAACCGCCTTGTTTGGCTCTCTTGACGATACTTGGCCACATCTAAACCAAACCAAATGACACAATAATCTTAATATATCAATACAAACAAAAAACCTTATAGAAAAACAGAGGTGATGTGATTCAATAAGTACTTCAGGAGTGCTTCTAGGGTAATGAATAGATCCAGAGTAAAGAAGCTCTCTTTTGCCATCGATGATCAAAGAGGTTCCATCATATGTCACCTCCTTATTACTCTTCTTCTTCTTCGCGTCCTTTTTGGCCGCGAAGGAGGAAGAAGACGAGAGGAGAACCACAAGAGCGGCTGTTAAAAGCCATCGATCAAGAGAATGTTTTCTCATTGAACTCTCTTCTTTTTCTTTTTTGAATTAATTTTTGTGTCGTAGAACAAGAAGCTAAGTTCTCTTGGAACCTCGTCCTTGTCGGAGGAATAAAAAAAACAAGGAGAGCTCAAATAACAAGGTTTGAAAAAAGAGGATGATATAAGAGAATGTTTCGCACTCAGCTTTTCAGGTTTCCAGAGAATTTTACGCGTCTGAAATAGAATCCACCGTTGTAACATTGAAACTCTTGATTTTTTCTTTTTCGATTTTTTTTTAAATTTGTTTTGCTATTTTTAGATGTTTGTTTAACCCTATTCTTCGCCTATTATGGTGGACAAAAAATACGCAACAAATTGCCATTCTTATTTTTTTTGTCCATATAACAGATTCTTTAACGGTCAATTAGTGTTTTTAACAGATCTAACTAGACAGGTTCAAAAGGTTCTTTACCGTGATTGGTTATATAAATAATATTTTTTTTGGTAAAATTATATAAATAATATTGACCTTAAGTTCACATTTTTTTTAGTGCCTCAACGTTTATTTTTAGAGAAGTTGTATACACATTTCTAATGTTGTTTACTTTAATATACGGGGAAATTCTTTTACCATGAACATTTTTTTTTTGTGCGAAACCATTAACATTTAAACAGAGAAAATGTATGCAAAGGTGCCTGAAAAATTGTAAAACTCCAATCACATTGCATGGTAAAAACAGCTACTTTTTTTAATAAAAATTATAACTAGCTTTAGAATCCTAATGACAAATTCGGCAAAATCCACTAAAGCCAGTCAAAATTTAGCTAACAAATTAAACATGACTAAAATTTCACTGGTATTATTATATATATTAGATTGACAATCTAAATTGTATAGTTTTGGTATGTAGGTTCCATAGTATTTGAGGAAAAAGAAGTTTACAAAAAAAAAAAATATACATACAAATTATTATTTTATTTTTCATCCCATAAATTTTGGTAGGGTCTTGTGTTGGGGATCGCACCAGCTAACCAAGAAATGCTATTTAATTTTAATTTTTGTAATCTTAGTAAAAAGTAGAAAAAGAGGAAGAAGAAGACCAAAGAAATTGAAGTGCATGTGAGGCTGTGTATGAAAAATTAGGAAGACACTAGTCTGGGAGAGACTCTCAGCAGCTATTTCTTTGTCTTCTTCCTCTTTAAAGAACCTCACTCTCTCTCGTGAAAAATCCCCAATTCGTGAAAAAATTAGGGTTTTTGAAGTTTGAAGAAAGAGAGAAAGATGAGTGCTTCAAGGTTTATCAAGTGTGTCACTGTCGGCGACGGTGCTGTTGGAAAGACTTGTCTTCTCATCTCCTACACTAGCAACACTTTCCCCACGGTTAGCTTAAAGTTCTCTTCTTTTACTTTGATTTTGGTGAAATTTAGCTTATGGAAGTTGGATTTGTTGTTGGGTGTGAAGCTTATGGTTCTTATGAGTTGGAATTAGTCATAAAGTCTTGTTCTTTCGGCTACCTTAGTGAATGTACTGTAGTGATCTTTAGGATTTGAGAGTCTCAGGTTCATGTACCATTACCATTGTTTCTCTGTGATGTGTTTGATCTGTCTAATGATCATAGAAAGTGTGTTAGATAACTTTCTGAAAGGAGTTTTTGTGGCTAATGTTTTAGTGGAATTTTCTATGTGACAGGATTATGTGCCAACTGTGTTCGATAATTTCAGTGCCAATGTGATTGTGGATGGGAACACTATCAACTTGGGATTGTGGGATACTGCAGGCAAGTTGTTACCTTGGATTTGTCTTCTTCTTTCTTTGTCTTTTGAATTTCTCTTCCTCTTCCAAGAGTCATTCACTCATATGTGTGTTTTGACTTGATGAAACAGGGCAAGAGGACTACAATAGACTAAGACCTTTGAGCTATCGAGGTGCAGATGTCTTCTTACTTGCATTCTCTCTCGTTAGCAAAGCTAGCTATGAAAATGTTTCTAAAAAGGTTTGATTTTTGTTCGTCCCCTGAAACTTCTTGCCTGTTTTATCCAGTTTTCATTCAGTGATTCTGATAGAATCCATTTGGTTTCTTGCTTTTGATTCTCAGTGGGTTCCTGAACTGAGACATTATGCTCCTGGTGTTCCCATCATCCTCGTTGGAACAAAGCTTGGTTGGTTTCTTTTTAGCTCAACTCTTAATCACCCAATTACCGTTTTTTTTTTCTGTTTTGGGAACTCTTCTGATATTTTGATGACTGATTCTTTTACAGATCTTCGAGATGATAAGCAATTCTTTGCCGAGCACCCTGGTGCTGTGCCTATCTCTACCGCTCAGGTACCTTTTCTCATTCTCTTCTCATGTGATTGTAACTGAATCTTTAGCCTTAAACTTCCGCATGTTTCATCTTTTGATGGTATCAACATAGGGTGAAGAACTAAAGAAGCTGATTGGTGCACCTGCTTATATCGAATGCAGTGCAAAAACTCAACAGGTAACAACCTGAGAGTCAATATCTTTATCTAATCTTTAGCCGTCTAAAACCGCCAAATGAATCCCCTGATGATTCCCATTTCCGTTATCTGTTCAACAGAATGTCAAAGCAGTGTTTGATGCGGCTATCAAGGTTGTCCTCCAGCCACCAAAAAACAAGAAGAAGAAGAAGAGAAAATCTCAGAAAGGTTGTTCTATACTGTGATTCAACAAGAAGAAAGGAATCAACAGGAGAATTAGAGCTACAAGTATCTGTTTTCTCCTTTTTCATAACTTGTTTATTCAAGGAATCAAAAATCTGGTGTTTGTAGTCTGAAATTGACAAAGTTGAAGAACTAGTAACAAGTATTTGTATTCTTGTTTGCATTTTGATCTGTAAATATACCACGAATCCTTGATTTCATTGTTTCCTAGATTCTAAGGATTTTGTTCCATTAAGTTTTTACGTAGCCGTTATTGGTATTGTTGCAGAGATGATTGCAACATGAATTTAGGAGACACTCGCACTCTTTCTTGTTTCTTCTACTTAAAACCATTCTTCGTATGCCAATTCTTGTTCAAAAACTCATATTTTGCAAACAGAGCAAGTTGGTAAGTTTGATTTCCATAGACTTGCTGAACATTAGCTGGTCTGATGATACAAAACTAAGACAAAAGTACAAGACAAAATAAATTTACCAACTTATACAAGTCTCCTTTACATTAAGTAAAAAAAACAAGTTTTGGTCTTTAGTTTTGATGATTTTAGAACAAAGTGTTTCCCTCAAACATTAACAGCTATAGAAACAATCGGTTGGGACATTCTTAAAGACCAAAACTTTTGATTTCCATCAATTTTCTTTGATATTTTAGTTTGCTTATTGACTAGACGTTTTCCCCTTGGAGATAAATATATCAAAGAATGATTGATTTAACGTTGACAGAAAAGACAGAAAAGAAATCATTGATTAAATAACATTATGGTCAATAATAAGCTTGGCTTCCTCTTTACCAAACATATCCGTTTGTTGATCAATCTCTTTCTTTGCGTTAACTACCCCTCGATTTAGACCCACGTATTATTCGATTCCTACAACACTTATTGAAATGATTAGATATGTGTCAGGACGTTTAGTGAACTAATATTCACCTAATATGTCTTTCACTCACTATAGAATTTGCATCGTTCTCGTGAAAAGCATAATTTCACATGCTAGTAAAAATACTTGAAACAGAACAAAAAATTGGGTTAAAGTTTTCCAGATGTGTCAACTCTCCCAAATAGCATCTCTCTTTTCTTTTTTTTTTTGTTAAAGTGCAAATAGCATCTTATACATTACATTACTCTATTTACAATATTACTTTTTCCTTCTTGTCTACTTTATAAAGGGGAAATAATAACTGAGATCTTCATAAAAAAATTGGAAGCTTTTAAAATATATGAAGAAGAAAAGTGCGTAATGTGCACGGGACTTGGTTCATTTAATTCTCGAGCCATTGCCGTACGTAGGAGGCAGCCTTCAAGGCAATTGTGTAAGGCGTGTTCGTTACGTTTTACCCGCAATAGCCGGTGGCTACACACTCACAAGTCCCCTTTGACTCACCGGATATCGATGGTTTCCTCTAACTAACTTTTTTTTTTCCTACAATATTTTTTTTATAAAACTCTTAAATTATATCAACGAACATAAAATCTGTAAAACAAAACCCGTTGTTGTCTCTTTTGTTTGCTCACTCCTCTTTCTCTTTCTCGCCGACACTTTCTTTTGCACTCGTGTTCGTACGTAACGTTCTTGATCAGGTAGGTTTTTGTTTGATTATAAACTCAATTTAATCAACAAATTGAGTCATCTCTCTATGATTTACCCATAAGATGATAGAAGAAGATCAACATTTACGTCTGAGAAAAAAATCACGTCCTTTAATGTATATTTGTTTATTTTCTGGTCAATCTTGTATTTAGTCGTAGCAGTTACACAATGCTGATGGTACATGGCGGCAGATTTTCGATTCTTATTATTTAAAGACCAAATTTAATAATAGATATATGTACAACGAGTTTTGGTATCACTATCTTGTCCGGTAATGCTCATCGTTTATCTTTTAAATCTAAGTCTTTTTCTGCATTATTGACACAAAACACTTGTTACAATGGAGTTTTAGTTTGTTTGATTCCTCTGTTTTTATGCAGAAAAAAGCTCGTTTAATAAAAGTGAAGTCTGAAAAGGAAGTTAAGTTCACAAGGTTGTTGTAGTTGAAATCAAGATTCAAAGCTCTTGAAGATGGTTGAAGAAAAGAAGAAAATTTCAGGAAGATCGGTTTCGCTTCCATCGATAGACATATTATTAGACGAGAAACCAGGTTGGCCTTTTCTTAAAAGAGCAACTTTAGGGACACCACAAGTTCACCAATGGCACACACGAAAAGTCTCAGTGGTCAATTGGGTCATGAGCTTACCTGAACGGTTTCCAAGTCATCATCATCAGACTCTAAACTATGAGACAAGCTTGATCAAGAAACAAATCAAGGACATATTGAGAGACAACAAAAAATGGTTCAACTACAATGTTCTTAAGAAAGCAACATCAGATTTCTCTCAAGGTACTCTGTTTTTTTCTCTCTGACTCTCGTGATGAGTTTGTATTGATACTTGGTTTTACGTGACAGAGAATGTCATTGGGAAAGGAGGAAGCAACGAAGTGTACAGAGGGATACTTGAAGATGGAAAAGGCATTGCAGTGAAAATCTTGAAGTCATCATCTAAAGAAGCTATGACAAATTTTGTTCATGAAGTCAATATTATCTCTTCTTTGAGTCACCAAAACATCTCACCGTTACTTGGTGTTTGTGTCCAAGACAATGAACTAATCTCCGTTTACAATCTTTCAAGCACAGGAAGTTTAGAAGAAACCCTTCACGGTAACACAACACTCTCAACTTCACACATATGTATATAAGATTCTGATTGATTTGGTATAAAGTGTGATGCTTGATTCTGCAGGTAAGAAAAAGGGAAAATATGTATTATCATGGGAAGAGAGATTCAAGATAGCTATCGGGTTGGCAGAAGCGTTAGATTATCTTCATAACCGATGTTCTAAGCCAGTGATTCATAGAGATGTCAAAACTTCTAACGTTCTTCTATCAGCTGAGCTCCAACCTCAGGTAATGTAAGCTTCTAGCTTTGATTTCTATACTAATTTATATTAGAGACCGATTATATTTCTTATGATTTTGAGAATAGCTGTCAGATTTTGGTCTGTCGATGTGGGGACCTACAACATCTTCTCGGTATTCGATACAAGAAGATGTGGTAGGAACGTTTGGATATCTTGCACCAGAGTACTTCATGTACGGAAAAGTCAGTGATAAAGTCGATGTTTACGCCTTTGGAGTAGTTCTGCTTGAACTCATATCTGGAAGACATCCTATTTCACCTCAGAATCCTAGAGGACAAGAGAGTTTGATCATGTGGGTAAGTTTTATCTTTTGCGCTGGTTACTTGTCGCGTAAGCAACACTTCGTGTAACTTCAAAAACGATTCCTTGGAATGCAGGCAAAGCCTTTGATTGATAGCGGAAATTTAAAAAGGCTGTTGGATCCAGACGTTACAGATATATTCGACGAGTCTCAGTTTCAAAGAATGGTACTTGCTGCTTCACATTGCCTCACAAGATCCGCCACACACCGTCCCAATATCAGACAAGTAAGGTTTTGTTTCCTTCTCCAAGAAAACTACTTAAGTCCCTCGTGCAAGAACTAATTAGTAATGTTTCTTCAGATACTGAGGCTACTAAGAGATGAAAACGAAGCCGGGAAATGGATTATGGAAGACGAAGAAAATGGAGATTGCTTCGATGACGAGGTTTACCCGAATTCGAGTACAGAATTACACTTAAGCCTTGCGATGCTTGAGGTGGAAGATGATGAATCTGCATCAATCAGCAGCATGGAGAGAAGTAACAACAGCCTTTTTTCTTCTTCTTGTTCATCTAGGGAGCTTCAAACATAAGGAGTGCTGCTTTTAGTTAGGGGCTAGGTTAGAGGTTTGTTTCTTTAGTGTATTATGGAGTTAACTTGATAACTTTTTGTTAGTCTTGAGCTCCCTGTTATCTGAGACCAAAGAATTCATACCCAAGATGAATCATTTTTCAGTAACAACTAACAACTATGCCTTATCTCAATTAGGCATTTTCTCAAAATACCATATATTATGTTTTTGTTTTTCCTGAATTAATCAAAATCCAAAAATTCTGAAAAACTACAAAATTTAGATTTAGGGAATATTAGTAAAGTTTTAGGATGATATACTAACTTTTTAAGGAAGTACTCACAAACTTAAAGTAACTACAAATATGTTTAATTTCATCCAAGTAATTCTATTTAACTGTTATTGAAGCAAATTTATTTAAGAAATCTGGTTATTTTAAAAATAAGATGACGGCTTGAGATGCCACATTCTTTTGTATATTTGTCCGTATTTCGTATTCGGGTTGCTTGACATCTTAAAAAACTGACTATTTCATGGTGTAATCATATATAGATAATAGAAGATGAGGGGTTATATCATTGCTTGGACTTTCATAACATATAATAGTAACTATTAATTCATTATTACATGTATACGTCATGGGTTTATGCTAATTTATTTGGCGTTTACGGGTCTGCATAAAAAACAAAAAATTGAAATGGTAACATGTGGGCTCTAAAGTTTAGAATATTGTTTGAATTGTTATTAATTAAAACCTTTGATATTTCAAGCCAAATGTGAAATTGACACGTTAAACACCTAATTCGATTTGAGTATTTATCAAAAAAAAAAAAAAAAAAACGAGTTGAGCATCTTGATATTTTCTTAAAGAGGCTTGAGATAAGATCTCAATAAATCATCATGTATTAACAAAGAACGAGCTAATTTCGAAGGTGTCGGATGAAGAACCAAAAACATAGAGAATATCGAATACATAAATAAATGAATTAAGTAGCCCCACTAGCCAAAAGAGTATAATATTTGCATCAAACTTTCTTTTATTTTAAAAAATATAAAGTATAAACCCTAAAAGATAGCTACATCTTTCGCGATCACTAATGCATACATCAATCAACTATTTAAGTAAGCTTTCCAAAAGAGAGAAAAATAACAAGTTGAAGATAGTCGATACTCGATAGTGATTATTGATTAACGATCCCTTTTTACAATCACAAAAGATAAAGTAGATCTGGTGATAAACAATCTATTTGATTTTTTAATTACAAAAGATATCTTTGTTTTCTTATAACGACGTAGAACCTAGTTGTCTAATAACAATACATATTGGGAATATTACAACTGGCTGATATAAACTTACTAATAAAAGCTATATTCAAGTTCTTCTTGTGAAACTTAATTTAGCATTTGGGTTTGGAAAACGATTACAGATTTTAAATGAATTTGATGCGCTACATGATCTAAATTGTCAACGGATATAAATAAAAACACATATCACACCTATAAACGTAAAGCGTCCAAATCTATCTACTTTTTATGGTCTTCAACATTTTGGGTCGATGCCTCAAATATTGTTTGTTTTCTTAACTAGACAGTGAAAAATTAGGCTGAGAGGTTTTTTTTGTTACACCTAGAAGATCTTGACTTTTGAATTTTTACATGAAAAATTAGTAGTGTAGTATGTAATTTGTAAGATTGAGAAATCAAATATAGCCAACAAAAACCAAGTCCTGAAAATGGTCATGACTAATTTTTTTATTTTTTATTACAGCAATGGACAAGACTAAATTAAAGAAACAAAAAAATGAGAAAAAACAAATAAACATCCGTACTTGAGAAATTATAGTTTCTTTTAAGTCAATGGTTTTTTTGTTTTGTTTTGTTTTTTTCTCATGTAACTTGTTGGTACATCCATTGAAGTCTTATATTATCATCATGATAGTACAAAGTTTTGAGTCCACTTAATTATAAAATTTATAAAAGATGCTTAGCTCCAATCACGTTCAAGTATGTAATATGGAAAATAAATAATTAAAATTTAGTTTAAGACTTTTAAGCCTCAAAGGGCAATTTTTTGTTTTTTTTTAAAGGAATCTGTACAAGTCGAAATCGTTATCGTACGTTCATGTCTTTTCTCCGGCCACCGAAACGATGCCATCTGTTTAGTGCGCCTTTATAAATCGACGACCCCTTCGTACTTTTCCGATTCCTCTTACTCTATTAATTCATCTCTCTCATTCTCTTCACTCTTCTCAAAATTCGATCTTTAGGGTTTTTCTTCCATCCGCTTATCGCTAATCTGGAGCTCTAAAGGCTTTAAAGGTATGGGTTTCTCTTCAATTACAGGATCGCATATTCAAATTCTGTAGAAATTGAGTATTTTCTGTTGCTGAATTGCTCGAATTGTTGTGAATTTAGGGTTTTTGTTTAATTCGGGAGCTCAAGATTGAATTCTTTTAGAAAGGATCGATTTTTGGGTTGGTGAGGTCAGTAGAAGAGCAATAGAAGAGTAAGGTTACTTTGTTTGTGGTTAGTGGGTTTTTGTAATGGAGGACGGCGAGCTTGATTTTTCGAATCAGGAAGTGTTTTCGAGTTCGGAGATGGGTGAATTACCACCTAGCAATTGTTCGATGGATAGTTTCTTTGATGGGCTTTTGATGGATACTAATGCTGCTTGTACCCACACTCACACCTGTAACCCCACGGGACCTGAGAATACTCATACTCATACCTGTTTCCATGTCCACACCAAGATTCTACCGGATGAGAGCGATGAAAAAGTTTCTACTGATGATACAGCTGAGTCTTGCGGGAAGAAGGGTGAAAAGAGACCTTTGGGAAACCGAGAAGCGGTTAGAAAGTATAGAGAGAAGAAGAAGGCTAAAGCAGCTTCTTTGGAGGATGAGGTAGCTAGGCTTAGGGCGGTGAATCAGCAGCTGGTGAAGAGGTTGCAAAATCAGGCTACCTTGGAAGCTGAGGTCTCGAGGCTTAAGTGCTTGCTTGTGGATTTGAGAGGAAGAATAGATGGGGAGATTGGATCTTTCCCTTATCAGAAACCTATGGCTGCAAATATTCCTTCTTTCTCGCACATGATGAATCCGTGTAATGTACAATGTGATGATGAAGTTTATTGCCCTCAGAATGTATTTGGCGTGAATAGCCAAGAAGGTGCGTCAATCAATGAACAAGGGTTAAGTGGTTGTGATTTTGATCAGCTACAGTGCATGGCTAATCAGAACTTAGGTGGCAATGGAAACGGATCATTCAACAACGCCAATACATCTGTCTCGAATAAGAGAAAAGGTGACACTTTTAAACTGTAACTTACATTTTTCTCAGTAAATCGTTTTGGTTTAGTGTGTAACTGTGGAAATCCGTAGGTTGTTTACTTACTCTTATATATGGTGAAGCAAATTCGTGACGTTCTCAATTAGTATGCACTTGCTTATGTTTTTGACCCATCGTTTAGGTGGGCATCGTGCATCAAGAGCAGTTTGAAGCATCATCAAGCTTGTACCATCTATTTCCACCAGCATAGATATTGTATTCCAAATAAGTGGTAGAGTTCAGCTGCAGCATCAGCTTCGCTCAGGTTCCTTTGTATTCTCATTTTTGTTTTTTGTTCTCTGACTCTCTTTCCTTCCATTGTATCTCCTTGTTGAGCTTGCCGAACTAGAAGAATTATATTGTTAATACAAACTCAAATGTTCTGTGTGTTCCTGCCATTTGTTTTCATACTTGAGTTGCTTCTTCTTAAGTTTATGTCGAAGAAGTTGATTGAATATTGGCTCTGTGCATGACAAGTAGCAATTGTTTTGGCTATAGAAGTTATTGATAAGGTGCATGAATTTTTTTTCACTGCTGAATTACAGCTTTAAGGAGTTGGTGGGGAGTTTCTTTGTGGCACGAGTGAGATCTCTGGACAGGTGAGTTATAAAAGATTCACTTCCTGAGATCTCCTACTTTATATGCATTAAAAGGCACAACTAAAATTAAGGATTCTTGAATCTCGTTGATTAGTACGCAGATTTAGTAGTAGTAGAGGCAGGATTTCGACTTCCCATTAAGCATCATGTTGCTTGGTGAAGAACAAGGTATGCCCATGAAGCACACTGTTTTGTACTTATGTTAAGAGCTTGAGGGGCTGTCTCTGTTCTAGCCTTAGTGCCTTACTGTAACATTGCAATGTTCTCACAGTTGTGATCCTAAGTCGTAAACCCTTTTGTTGACTTGAAATAGGATCTATTGCTTAACTTTTACTTGAACCAATCACAAGATCATGCTTTGCAATAGGGTTTAGTGAACTATGAAAATCAAGAATCATAGCAGATGTCCTGGAATAAACGAGTGTTTCATACTTAGCATAACTCATACACCAAACTTGTTTAATATATATTGGCTCAAACACGTTAACAACAACAGTTATAAGTCATCATCATCCACCAAAAGACTTTAATCATTTCTGGTTTTCATTGGAATGTTGTGCATTTTGGTTGCCTTCATCATCATCATCTTCATCATCTTCGCGGTAAATGCTTTCCGCCATTTGCCAGACTTGAAGACTGTTGTCTTCAGCTACACTTGAGATGACCCAAGGCTCGTCCTTGTTCCAGGCAAAGTCTGATATCTTGGCCTTGTGACCTCCATGAGAGAAGAGTAGCTCAGGTGGACCATCTTCTGCATCCAGCTCTATTTCAAGCTGCTCATCCCCGACCCTGAATGATCCACCAAGTTTAAACTAACTAATCCAATTTCTATTATGAATCAAAAGAAAAGGGAAATATCGATTATGGTACCTGTTGATATCCCAGACCATGAGTCTTCTGTCCTCGCCAGAAGATGCAAGCACTGTTTCATGGTTGGGATCCCACTCCACTTGGAAAACTTCTCCCCTGTAACAAAGCCCTCCCAATCCTCAGTTATCACTTATCAACATTTAATTGAATAATTTTAGATAGAAGCAAACAGAAGCTGTGAAGAAAGTGAAAAACTATGAGAGAGGCATACTCGTGTCTGCTCAGGACATGTAATGGCGCAGTCAGCTTACGAAGGTCAAACAAAGCGACAGTCGAGTCTGAGGAAGCTGTGGCTAGTACCCACTCATTAAAGGGATTGAAAGAAAGATAGTTTATCTGCAAAACACAAGATAGTGTAGAATGGTTACTTGAGAATGTCAATTGCAGAGTCTTTTTAAGGGTTTACCAAGCAAAGCTGGCATGTCTGAGAAATTCTCTAATAACTTCAAATTATCTATTATAGCGAGACATTAATCTTGCGCAGTCAAACCTCGGTTATATAATAGGTATCCTCTAATTCGTAGATTAGATATAAGGAGGTAGAAAGTTAAGAGATGGTTTATACCTCTCTCTCGTGAACTTTGACTTGGTGTTGCATTTGGTTTGTTCGTAAGTCCCATAGAACCAATTGACAATCATCACCCGCAGACCCAAATATGTTCTCATTCTTCATGTGCCATGCTACATCTTCAATGATGCTTTGATGTCCCTAAAACAATGTCCCGGGGATAAAGTCAGATGCTGCAACAAGCCCAAATCTTCTGTGATTCAGGAAAAAGAAAAACAAAGTTACTCTCAACTTACCTCATATACATGCATTGGATTCAAAACCTTATCACTGGCAGTAGCTGAAACATCCCAAAGGCAGATTCTCTGATCTTGTGAGCCACTCAAAAGATAACCCTCCTTAAAGGAGCTCCAAGCCAATCCATAACCTTCTTGTTCATGTCCCATTAACCTCAGATCAGGATCACACTCACTTGTTTGGGGCTTTCCAGAGAGTCTGGCGTAATCAAATAAAAACACCTCCGAGCCACTTGTTTTAGCACCCACAAGAGTTGGCTTTTGAGGCATACACCGCGCTCTGTTCACTTCTCCATCAACACGTATCTTCTGCTTAATCTCCACCTGCAAAGGATAAATTTTTAAGAAACTCACTCTAATAGTAATGATCTATGGTATACAGAAAAGTTGCAATCAAAACCTCTTCTGTATATAAAAGTGTTCACAGATTTCAAGTGCCTAAGAAATTGTCCAAATTTCATATCAAAAGCTAAATTCATGAAAACTTATCAATAGCATTTCCCAAAGCCAAAAATCCAATCTTTTAAGAATTTTTTTTTAAAAAAAATCGAAATACTCAAGATAGTTGTTGATTCCGTCCTCACTTTAAGCTAGAACTTTCGTCGAACACATGGTGTGCACATAACACAACACATAAACAAATCTGCAAAAAAATAGAAAGTGAAGAAACCTCCAGGAATAAGTTACCTTAGGGACGATAGGTTCCTGATCTCTTCCACCTAACCCTGGTTCAGCGTCAGGTGTCGGAATAACGACATCGGCGACCATTAGAAAATCCTGAGCACCACCGGAGGTATGAGTCCCGAGGATAAGCTTATGGACGGCGAAGTAAGGATCTTTCGCGTACGGAATCGGCGTCGAAGGGACCCAATGGAGAGTTAGAGATGGCCATTCGAGTGGGTGAGAGATCATAAGATCGTATAAAAATGGTGTGTTCCTTTTCCACACAGAGAACTCTTCCTCCACCTGATCCAATCCCGGCTCATCTTTACCCTCTTCCGCCGCCATCACTCTCTCTACCTTAATCGTTCTCGTTCTCGCTTTTTCTCTCCTCTTGAGGTTTTTCTGGTACAGTTTCCCGCCCAAAAAGAGGTAGAGAGATGAGAGGAGGAATGAAGCGGGTTTTAGGGAACAATGCTGTTTCGATGTTCTAGAAGAAAACGCTATGCCGTTTATTTTATACAAAAACGACCTGTTGTTACGAAAGTTTTAGCTTGTGAGGCTGAAACCTGAAATAGTATTTGGACTATTTCTTAGGAGGCCCAATAAGGATCCACTACATTCTTAATTTCCTAAAATTATTTACCTAGGCTTCAATTTAGTAATAATTTTTGCATATTAATGAAGACAAAAATCTCTAACGTAATGCGACCAATCAAATCCACATTGATGACAAAATACTTGAGAGAAAATCCTTGGCTAGCTTTCCACATTGATAAAGCTTAGCACCAAACACGCTATTGATGTCTAAACCAACGCTTTGTGGCTATTAGTGACAACTAAACTAATAATTCAACTTCATCATGCATGGCTAATGATCAAAATTTGCATTATCTTTTCGTTATTAGTCAATTCCACCTAACTAATAGGTCCAAGGGCTAACAAACTATGAACTTTGTTAATTCCTATAGTACGACAAATTTACTTTTCTTCCAAACACAATTATTTGGGCAGCTTACCGTATCATTATAGTTTTGATTTCCTTTTCTAAATGCTACAAAGTAATAATTATTATATATAATCGTATTTTTACTTATCATATAGTATCAAATTATCAAATATAACCACCAATTCATCACCATGAAATTTACATTTTTTCACTCGTTTTTATCTTAATACATACGTGATGGAAACATAAACAAACATCAACATCCAAACACAAAAAATAATCCCAGTAAAAAAAAAACAAAAACATATCACATAACAACACAAGCGGAGGCGTTCTCGTCGCTAAACGCCGTAGTATAACGAACCTCAGTGGAGCTAGCACGTGCAAGCCGTGACACATGAGGATCATACTCGGTGTTCCTAACGTACCCAGTCGGGGCTCTGTTATCGTAAACACCAGACGCGTAAGGATGAGCCACCACGTCGTAAGGAACAAAAGGATATAACTCGGCTCGTTTACCGGTCCGGTGAATGATCCGAGCCACCACTTTGTTTGGCTCAACGTACCCAACCACTGTCACTTTCTGAGCATTTGGCTCGATGGTTACATCTCTTACTCCTCTCATTCCTTCTAAGGCTCTCCTTACTTTCCTCTCGCATCCTTCACAATCTATCAAAACCCTCACATCCACCGTCTAATAATTTCCAACCACAACATATTATAAAAAAAGATTTGATTTTATAGATAAACGTAATTATGAATGGATATTGAGTTTAGTTACCTGTAGACTTTTGTGTCTTTTGGATCCATGAGAGCAGTCGAAATATTCAGAGACGTGATCAAGAACACCCATTTTTCTTCTTTCTTTTGGTTTGGCGGAAAAAAAAAAGTTAGATATAAACTTTGAAGTTCTGAGATATATGATATGATTTTTTTTTTGTTATTGTCAACAGAAAAATTGAGTTTAAAATGTTGAAAATACGACCCACCAAACTCTATAAGTAGTTTTCGACCATATATTTTGTATCAACCTTCAGTGAGTCGTGTGTGAGTTTGACTCTCAAACGGCAAGAAAAGCCAATATATGTGTGTGTGTATATTTGTGGTTATTGGGTGTATATGAACCTTGTTTTAAAAGGACTTTAATCTATATAGGTCGCTTTTGTTATATATGCATCACCAGTGTGGAAATAATTAAACTTTGACAGATAGATGAAATAGACATTTGTAATACAATTCATGTTTGCTATTGAGCGAAATTAAATAAGTAGTTTTTAAGATATCTATATTCGCAATTATTTTAAATCTGACTAAACAATTAGATAATTGATGAATATTTAAGGATTGGAAGTTGGAATCTCTTAAGACGGACTGCTCATGTTACGTAATGGTGGACCACTCTTGACATGTTTATGCACAAGCAACTATAAATGTTTCAAGTTTCAACATTATCTTTTTTTATATGGTTTCAAAATTAATAACTCTAACAACAGATAAGATAAGACTCAATGAAAACCACATCTCATTTTCAATCGTCTTTTTAAATAACTTCTATAGTTTCACAATTTCAATTAGTATATGTTATGAGATAACCATTGGTCCATATTAAATTACAAAACAATATATTATTTTGCGGGGCAACCATCCATAACTAATTCACTAGCCTCTGGGGCCTGGGGGAGCTTTCATACCAACTTGAAATAGCAAAACTGTATCATATATAATCTATATGGGTAATACTAGAAAACAAATCACGTTTCTTTGTAAAATAAAAGTTGCATGGTTAGTTGTAACTTAATTCAACGTGAATGATGTAACGATTTTGTCATCACAAAGATTCATATAACTAGGGAAATCGGAAATATGTGTCTGTATCTACTAGTCACTCATAATTGGTTATGTTTGCTTCATTCATGGGTTCATTGTGTTGACAATTCGGATTAAATATCAGAATTCTCGTCTTGGCATCATTGCTCACAAATTGGGCCTGAATAATTTTGCTGTACTAATAAAAAGCACAAACCCAAAGGGAGTCATGACACAGGATTTGAAACTTATATATGATATATATATTTTTTTTTGATAAACTATATATGATATATATGTTGTATGAATCAAATAGATTGCAACAAATTAATTAATAGATCTGATGATATGCATATTTTGATCCTATTTTCTGAGGAGAGTCGCCCAAACCATCAAATTTAATGGCTAAAGCCAGTGGCAGTGTTTTATTTTCATGTAACCTGCATTCGAATATTGTTAGGTTTATAAAGAGTTTTGGTTCTCCGAATTCCGAAATCCAAAAAAAAAAAAAAAACTATTTTTACCTGATTTTCATGCACTTTTTTCTCTTTGGAAACCTAACATTAGTTGACAACAAATAAGGAAAAAAAACAACATTCTGAAAAATTCACTATTCAGACGAGTAAGCCATGATAATAATGGGCCCTTATGAATTAAATCCCTGATGTCAAGGCCCAATATATACAAGATTATAGTCTGTGTTGTATATTGGTCCATTATGGTTGGTTCATTGTGATCTGTTAACGAGTTTAGGTTTTCGATTTAATAAGCTTTGATTATTAGAAACCTTCAGCAATTCACCATAAATGTCAAAAACATCATAAGCTTAATTTAATCATAAAATGAGAAAAATTTAAACGAAGTAGACCAAAATTTTGTGACTCTTTTAGACGATTTTTTCTCTGAATCGTAAATTCTCCTTTTTCTTAACCACTACAGTGTCTAGATATGAACCAAACCTCTTCTGAGTCATATTCTACAAATTATATTGGAACATCATGGTCGTATGTGGCAGCTATTGAATATATATAGTTTGTTGTACTGAAAATGATAGTTAGAGGAATATGATGGAATTAATTGTATATGTAAATGGTGATTGATTAAGAAGGGTGGGATTAATAAAAAATAAACAAACAATATAAAAATAGGATGTATATTATAGAAGAAACTTGTATGGATTTATGGTCTTTTAACTGTTTACGATTTATTAAAACAATTTTAATGTTGTAAAGAAAATGGAACTCAAACAGTATAGTGGAATCCACTCCAAACTCCAAAAGAAAGAGAATCTGTTGTTTTACACTGGTCCAAAAAACTTAGTGAAAAAAGCAACTCTTTTCCCTTAAGAAAATTTCAACTTCGATTGTTAACTTTTAAAAGAATAAAGAAAATGCCTTTAAAATTCTTCCTTTAAAAAATCACTACCTCTTACTAGTCACAGCCGTGGTAGTGCACGTTGGATATGAAAATGATATATATGGGTTTAATTCTTAAAATTTTGTTTTCCCCATATGGTTTGTTTTTTCATAATGAAAATATAATTAAATAAATAAAAATTTAAGAAAGAAAGGAAGAATTAATGGAGTGGGACAAAGAAATGAGGGAGTAGGAACTAGGAAGATAAGTCAAATAAATAGCCAAAAGAAAAAAAATATTACGTAATTGATGCAGAAGTATGGAATATTGTGTTGTGTGTGACAGGTCGTGGCCTCGATACTTTAAGCCTCTTGGAAACAAGAATTAGTCCAGAGAAAAAGATATATATACGTTACCAACAACTTCTGCTTTCTATGGATTTTCAATACTAATTTATTTCAACACCGAAAGAAACTAAACCGGGAAAGTGGGATCATTCAATGCGTCTGTCCGATCATCCGGTTATTGCACGAAAAAAGTTCACAACCATCGAAGACAACTAAAATCATTATATCTAAAGACTAAACTCTTTCATGAACAAAATGGTCCATTGATTTATACCAGTCAATTTGACGAAGAAAACAAATCAATCAATTCTCTTATATATATTATGTACTTGATTTGTCAAATTTTTGTTATTCGTGCCAAGTATATGTCGTATCAAAACGGTCTTTCACGTAACACTCGGCCGACTTTTGTAAACAATAATAAGTTTCTTAAGACTAAATTAAAAAGTCATTTGGTCTTCAAAGAAATGTAAGAATCGAAGACATCGAATTTTGTATCATATAAAGAAAGGTACATGGCAATTTATATGTGAAGATGAATCCTGTTTCGTAGTCAAAGTTGCACGAGAAATTGTTGGAAATTTATTTAAATATATTTTTTCGTTTATTGGGGTCCAAGGTGAAAATCTTTATCTGTTAAATGAATCTTCTTGTCCTTTTCTTTATTTTTCTTTTATGAAGAAACCAGAATAATAATGTTTACTGTGTAAAAAAGAGGAAATAACAATGCTTTGCCTTTGTCCATTTTGGTTGATTTTTCTCGAGAACAGAAGAGAAAGTGAAAAGAAAACAAAGAGAAAAATAAAGAGAAAGAACAGTTCACATGAGTTTCGTGTGTCGGTGTCCATCGTAGACTGTGACACGAAGCTGACACCTTTGCATGGCCACGGGAAACCACCCCCCACTCTCTTAAGTCTTAACCCTAATTTCTTTTCCCTTTTTTGGATCACTTTTATTTTTTGTATCACTTTTTTATCTCAATTGTCATAATGATATTTAAATTGTTTTACAAAAAGATCAATTTAAAAAAAAAGTGTTAGAACTTATCGACTTTTAATCACTCTTTATGATTTATTGAATATTTTTAACCACTCTATATGAATTATTGATTTTGTATCGTGAGCTTTCTTTGTATATAGGTTTGATTTCTAAAACAGTTGTACCAAAAATTTTGGGCATTTATCGACGTGGACAATATAGACAGATTTTGGATATCATTTAATCAGTTGGGACAATGGACCATGTGTTTGCAACATATGCGACAATGCAGGATCTGTAATGCAGTCAATGATACCTTACATATGTAGGCATCGGTGAAATATATAGTATTATTTTTGTTGTCCATCATAAAACCTGGGAACTCGAACCCGATATATAATTGTATATTGTGTATACATATATAGTATAATGTACATAAAATCACAAATACACGTAATCTCTAACGTACGTCTAAACGTATATTGTACACATTATATGGCACCCAATCCATAGGCCATAACGTAATATTTTATGGCTTTGAATGCGTTTGGTGATGTCCGAACATACCGAACGTCGATGGCAAACGACTATTGGCGACAGTGAGGGCCAAGGCTTATATTATCCCATGCATGTGGACGTTATAGCTGAGATACAATTTTTTTGAACAATTTCTTTTAAACGTATATTTTCATTAAAAATGGGTATGAAAATTGCTTGATATTGATGATTGAAATCCGAGAAAAAAATCAAAATATTAATTTTTATGTTGTTCCATGGACTTTTCCAAGGAAAAGCATTAGTGTTTTTAACCCAAAAATAAAAAAAATTATTAGTGACGAAACAAAAATTAATGCTATTTTTCTGTGTTTTAAAGTCTTTATATATACATCTTTTAATTGTGACTAGTTAGCCACAATTTTTTAATCTTTCGTTTAATATGTACGTTTATCATACTCTTTACATTTATGCAAAAACTCTGAAATTAATTAAAGAAATCCAAAAAAAGATAAACCATATTTGCTTTGAATTGAACTTTAACAGTACTCTTGGAGCCTAAATATACAATAATGAAGGGAAAAATAACATAGAGTAATGGAGGAAAGTGATGTAGCAGTTGTACAGGGTACGTAAGAGTAAGACAAGCTAAGCAAACAGGCAAATGCAAAACCTTGCTTCTTCGTGATTCTAAAACGTACAACACCAACAGTCCCTTAATAGACTGACTAGTAGTTTTAAATTTTGAAGTATATATATAATTATTTCACTAGCTCTAAGCTACGGCTACGTTAATATCGTAACATGTTCTCGGTTTAATGTTTGAGATTTAGACAATTAAATGGTGTGGTGTGTGAAACTGGACCAATCGGCAAAAACGGGAATTGGGTGGAAATGAGAGTGGTTTGTCACGATGCGTATGTGAAGATTTGATCGAAACGCAGTGTAAGGCTTTAATACACGCTTGATGCTTTTACATTATGCAACAACAACACGTACTTTTTAGTGTAAATTTCGTAGTAAACACGGATTGAGTAAAAACGACGAGCTTAGTTTAGATATTTAAATATCTTTTAGGACGAGAAACAAAAAAGTTGTCGGGGTCGGTGTCGTTTTGTGCAAAGATTTTCAAAAGTAAATTAGGTTAATGTCTGCTTTCACCATAAACCACGAAATGTTCGAGATACTTTGTTTGGCTACGATAAAATAATGAGACCCCCTAATATACAGTGATTTATGACCACTTTGTTTAATTTCCTAACATCCATCAATATCAATTTACATCTGACTAAACTAATCAAAGCTACAAAAATATTAAATTATATAATGATGTGTTCGTGTAATTAGCATTCAAAGATGGTTGGTATGAATCGATGATATTAGATAAAGTGTATATTAGTAATAACTAATGGTGGCTAGGAATTCAACAACTCGTGTTTGTTTAATCAAATGTATCAATATATTAACTACATTAAAAACATAATTGATTCAGTATCCCAATTGCATTTGATATTTTGATGTATCAATATTAAATAGATATTCAACTAGGTTTTCTTGGTATCTTTCTTGTATAGAGTATAGACCACATTAAAAAAACACACACACACACACACAATGAGACAAAATTGGAATTTAAAATAATTACGATTCTAATCAATTTACAAATTCTCAACTTTAAATTGGGGAAAAAAAAATTTCTAACGGAAAACCATAGCATAGATTAATACTACAGTTTTTAGACCGTATCTTTCAAAAATGTGAACATCATCTTCAAATACTCTAACTATATAAGAACATTATGATCAACCAGTTCACATTACTAAGAAAATGTGTTATATATTCTGATTAGACATAGATTCACATTTTTGTTTGCAAACCATTTATACTAAACATTTGAAGATGTGAAACGAAAAGAATTGAACGACTTATTATATAGGTCTGATAGAAATTAAACGAGACCATGCAGCTATCACAGCCGCAAATATGCAACAGCTATGTGATGGAATTGCGGTTGAACTTAACTACTTCTCCAAAACATGTGTTACATGCTCTCACTTAACAAGTATGTAACATGTTTTATCATTGTAAATCTGTACAGTAATTTGTACCTAAATTGACTTGGCTTAAGGGCATTAATCTTGCAACTGAATCGTAAATTTTATAACACAAATATCCATGGAAAAGTCGCAGGTAATATGCATGAATATATGTTCAAACAGGTAGTTTTCATTTAGTTCACACCACCCACAACAATGATCGGTTCTAGCGTTGGAGATATGTGCAAACTGAAAGTTTTTAACTAAGGGTTGATATTTTCTTGTGTTGAAGCAAGAACCATCTATCTAAGATTAATCTTTTTAATGCAATTTGTCTATCCCGACCTATCGCTATCGGTGCTATGAGATTAGCGGCGTCCATATATCGTCCAAAGAGTCTTGCATCACGTGTACTTAGTAATCAGTAATCACCAATGTAATGTTATAAGAAAGTGTGATTAGTGTGATACAACTCGTGACTATTGCTGAGTATGTATTGGGTTATGGATATGCGGAAGATGCAATGCATCGGAAACGTGTCGGTAGATACGAGAGGTAGGAATTTTTTTTTTTTTTTTTGTGTTTTGTCCTTTTCTTATTTTATAGTATTTTTGAGATATGTATATATCATTTTATTTTTTTGCGGGTGAAACAAAGCAACACATCCACCTCCCAAGAAACAGGCGACACACACTCGGATGATAACAATAGTAGCCAACAAGTGTCTCTAAGTCATCCAATATGCAAAGCATATAAAATACTTATTAGATAGGGACATACAATAGTTGAAGGATATCACATGGTTTGCACCATTCCTCTAGCATGAATTATGTCATAATTCATAAATATGGACCCTTCTCTCCATGTTTTCTTTTCTTACCGTCCAAAAGCCAACCCATTATAATGAAAAAAATTGAAAATTGAGATAAAAAATAATTTAAACACAACCATATAATAACCAGTTGCATTTTCCTTGTGTATTATAGATGAAGGTGCTAAAAACAACCATATTAACGATTACCATAAGGTCGAAAGATTTTCATTAAAGTTCTTGTTTGAGCACAACTAACGACACAATTATAACGGTAAGTGTGTGTGAGTATTAAAATGAAACGTAACCACGAGAATGAGTATCGCGGAATATTGCCGTAGACTAAAACTTCGCATGACCCAAAATTCTTAACTCAAGTCCTATTGCTACAAAATATTAACCATAAAAGATGAACAAAAGGTCTCCCAAAACATGGATCTCTGAATCTCACTAAATCTTGACTAAAAGATAACTAATTCTTATAAACGTAATTGTCGAGTAAATGTTCTTTTGAAAAATATGAATCTAGACATTTTTCAAAACACTGATAAATAAAATCATAATTTTTTTGTAAACAATATAAATTTCAGTTTATTCCTGTATAGTTATAAAAATATATAAATGTGTAATTTCTATAACCTATTATATAGTTAGTAAATATACTTTTAATTTTTTTTTGTAAAAATTGGAAATATCTTCTTTTTTGTTGTCACAAACTCACAATAGGAAACATCTTATAAATTACTTAAGCCATATTTGACCAGAATTTTCAGTAGTCAACTAAAGCGTTTTGGATCGGATATGATTTCATTGAATAACAACAATAAACTTAAATCTGCCGCGTTTTAATTAATTTCAGTTAACCAAACATTTTCTAAAAGTCAAATGTTTCTGAAATTTACTATATTGATTATACACACTTTCTTGAAAAAGGCAAAGAAGAATCCAGATAAAATCAAAGTTACTCTGTAAAATCCTAATTTTATTAATATAACAGCAAGTAATAATACTTTTTATAATATATGTCTATGTTTGTCTAAATGTATTAATTCTAGAGGCAGTATGATGAGCTGTAAATTAAAATAGTAATACAACTTTTGTTTTTTTCCCAATTTTGTTTTTTGTGCACATCTAAATTTATGCCTATGGTTGTGGATAACAACAAAAAAAAAAACTTTAACGTCAATAATTTGTAACAATGTGTGTTATATGGCTGTTTTTGTTTCCTTATAATGGCGTAACCTTTTCTAGAACAAAATAATGGGTAAAATAAGCCATTGTTTGACTAAGAAAATTACAATTACTTTCATAATTAGAAAAAGAACAAAAAAGTGGTAAAAAATAGAACAAAAATCAAATAATTCAGGCGTTCCAGATGACCCAACTGACCAATTCAGAGTAAACAATAAATTTCAAATCAGAGAAAATAGAAGTAAATAAAAAAGAAAACCCAAAAAATAGAAAAAGAAAAAAAGAAAAATCTGTGCCCTGCCATAATTCCACTTGGACTTGTATAATTTTTACACATTATCGAAAAATCCGAAAATAATTAATTAAAAAAAATAAAAACTAGTACTAGTAAATAAAAGACAAAACGGCTCTGGCAAAATCTCTGACCTTGGAAAGATAAAAAAGATAGTTCAGTCACATAATCAGCATGTGTACGTCGTTTCTTTAGTGCTAATATTAAACAAAAGTTTTTAAATTAAGAAAACTTAAACCAAATCTATATATATATAATAATAATACTAATGTCAGATAAACAATAACCCACAAAGTCTCTCCTCTCTCTCTACCTCTCCTATTCAACTTTTTCAGTTACTTTACTCCGTTCATCTTTATTTTCTTTTTCTTCGATTCTCATCAATACTACAAATATCGACAGATAAATATATATATTGGTGCAGAGAGGTTACATGCATTGTACAAGTTTATTTCCCGAGAGACAAGCGGATCAGAGACAAAATCAGAGTCGGTTTCTTGCTTTTTGATTCCTCTTTATTAATCAGCAAAGATCGATTCCACATCTCTCTCCCTCTTCTCTGTTCTTGTTCATCTTTTTTCTTTTCTCTGTTTTTGAGCGGGGTTAAAGAGATGGCTATACAAGCGCAGTTGAATTACAACGCTTCGAATGCGAATCAAATCGGTTTTGGTGGGTCGGAGTTTTCTTTGATCAACAACAATGGCGTTATCGGAATCGGAAACGATCAGTCTTATCATCATGTCAATAATCTCCAGTACTCGCAGAAAGATTTCAACCAGCAAGCTCTGTTTCATCATCAGCATCAACAACAACAGTTTCGTTCTCAAAGCTTTTTAGCTGCTCACATGGAGAAACAGAAGCAAGAGATCGATCAGTTCATCAAGATACAGGTTCGTTCATTTTTTCGTCTAAAGATTCGATTTTTAAGACGTGGGCACTGATAAAGATTCAACCTTTTTTTAAAAAACAGAACGAGAGGTTGAGATATGTGTTGCAAGAACAGAGGAAGCAAGAAATGGAGATGATCTTAAGGAGAATGGAGAGTAAAGCTTTGGTTTTAATGAATCAGAAGGAAGAAGAAATGTCAAAAGCATTGAACAAGAACATGGAACTCGAAGATCTGTTGAGAAAAATGGAAATGGAGAATCAGACGTGGCAGAGAATGGCTCGTGAGAACGAAGCAATGGTGCAAACGCTTAACTCAACTCTCGAACAGGTTCGTGAAAGAGCCGCCACGTGTTACGACGCTGGTGATGCGGAGGTGGAGGACGAAGGGTCGTTTTGCGGCGGAGAAGGGGACGGGAATAGCTTTCCGGCGAAGAAGAAGATTAGTAGTTGTTGCTGCAATTGTGGGTCTAACGGAGTAACGAGAGTTCTGTTTCTGCCGTGTAGGCATCTCTGTTGCTGCGTGGATTGCGAGGAAGGTCTTGTTCTTTGTCCGATCTGTAATACCCCCAAGAAGAACAGAATCGAGGCCTTAATAATCTAGGAAAAATCCTTTCTTTTCTCTCCTCTTTAGGTATATCGGAAAAATGCTTGCTTTTGTATTCCGGTGAACGGAGAGTTTTTTACTCCGGTAGATGACGTGGCAGGGTAATTTGGTAAAAATAGGGGAGAAAAGGAAAGTGAGATTAGGAAAAGTTTAGAAATAGAAAAAGGTTATCTCAAGAAGTAAATTCTGATTAGGGTTTTCGTTTTCCTTTTTTGTCTTTTGTTTTTTTTTCCATCAATGGAAGAAAAAAAAGAAACCCAGCTGGATTTGATGAACATAATTCATATTTTCCTTTTATCTAATGAATATTCGGATATAAGTTTGAATGCTATTCTTTCTATTTCATGATAATTAATTTCTTAGGATTTTTAAACATATTAGTATTAAATATCTTAATATACATGTTCTTGATGATTATATATACATCATGTTCCTATACTAAACACTTCCTAATAAGCATATTATTTGATACTTTTTGACCAACAAAAACAATGAATGGAGACTAATATTAAATCTTAATCTAAACATATCTCTCTTTTTCTTTTACATTTTATTTAAATTTGTAATTAAATCTAATTTGAACATTTAAAATTTATATAGAAAACAGAATAAAGAAAAAAATCATTTTCTTTGAAATCAACTAAAAGAAAAAAAGAAAGAAAAAAGAAAGCATTATTTATTAATGTGTTTGTTTTGATGTTGCAAGATGGTGAAAAGAGAGGTGGTAGTAGAGGGCGTAGACACGCGTAATGGAGAAAGCTGTAAGAATTATTGGGTTGCTCAATAATAATCAATATAGTACAGTGACAAGAGAGCACAATAGTAATAATTTCAACATTAAAAATTAGAAATCGAAAGAGAATCAGAGTTTGGCCTGCCATAGGATTGAGTTCTCGCACTTTCCTAAACAGAAACATGTTTCATTCAACACTTGTGCCTTCTTTCTTCCTTCATTATGGATTCTCGATCTCTGTTTCCACAGATCTGTGCTACCTAGGTTTTCTAGTCACTCCCTAATACCTATAAATACTATAATACTAGAATCATCTTATTATGTAATTAGATCGTACTTTTATCAATGTACTCATTCATTGTGTCGATAAACAAGGCAATAATTAAGATTGTATAAAAAAAGACAACGCAATAAGATTAAATTATTTTTGTCAATTTTTTATGATATATAATTTTCATTTGGGACAATTTAAGATTTTGTCAAACATTATCTCTAAAATATAGAATGTTTTATTTAACGTAAAAACACAAATATACAAACGAGGTTCAATATAGTCTTTACTCTTATGGATAGACTAATGGAGTGATTAGCGTTGTAGGGGTGTCTCGTGACTCGTGTCATTTAGTTCTACTAGTGTTTTTTTTTTTTGCTTTTTTACGGATTTGAGTCTTCAAGACCCAATCAGCCTAATTACAGTACTTTTTGTTGAAAAGATATAAGAAAAGAAACCCAATCCGCCAAATGTTGGTATAGGTTTTGATATCGGAAGCTCACAGAAACAAGAGTGGGTATTAATTATGTGGATTACGTACTAATACATGGGCCGGCCCATTTGTCCCTACTAACGCTAGGCCCGCAATTGAAGGTGGGACTCACTAGATTGCCAACTATTTTTACTGATACGTCACGTATTTAAAGTACATAAACATCATCATTACTCTATTTGCTAATGGAAGAGTAAAGACGGAATCAACAAACAAACGACTTCATTTTTATAATTTGTTAGTATGATTCGATCATGGATTTTTTATATGAGTGGATGATTATTGGATATTAAATCACAGTATCAATACCAATTTACCATGTCTCGATTCAGGATATCATGACTCATATTTCAACAAGTTTAACTAGGTGATTTAATGTGTTGATTATTGTCTTCTTCTTTTTTTACCTTCGTTTGTTTTGTAAATGGTAGAGGTATATAGTTGTTGAACTCTTCTTTATACACATGTTGTTTGTTTTGCTTCTTAAAAGGATAATAATTTTAAAAACTTCTGACATGTGCGCCACTGGTCGCATTCGTAGAGTTTTCCATATTTTATGCGAAAGAAATGAGGATATCTTGGGAATATACAAATTATTGAGGTATTGTTTCGCAATTATCCAAAACGTTTTGTTTTGTATACTAGTTTATTTTGCTTACGTATTTCATATTTAGCCACGTAGAGGCATTTGTAATCTCATAAAATATTCGCGATTATTAATTAATTTACTGCACTATATTAGAAAAAACAAATAAACAAATGTCGATGTTGAGATTGTAACTTGGGAAATTAGGAAATGTAGGTAGGTAAAGTATATAAGCAGATGAGGAAATAATAGCAAGGAAGAGAAAGAAAGTGGTTGCGTCGTGGATTCCATATATATGCGCTTTACTTTTCCTTTTGTTAGGCGAAAATTTTGACATTTTCTAACAAACATCCACATTTATTTCGCATAAAAATTTAATGGCCTGACCAAAATATTATACACATTTTTATACATTTGATGAAATAGGCTATAACATGGGTTTTGGACTCATAATTTCAACATACGCTTTTATATAAAAGCTCAATCTAACTATGGCATGTTTAAAAAGTTCACTTGTTTTGTCTCATTGCTAATTAACGTAAGAATATTCGGCAAGTCGGCTTTTTATATGGCAGTTGTCGAATTCAACTTTAACCTAAACTCTTGAAAATTCGAAATTAAGCATTTTTGTTTATTAGTAAATAATAACATATAAAATCAACCCAATTTATGGTGGTGTAGTGCAATAATTTACATTTTTTATCATCTAGTTGAATTGATAAAATTTAAAACTTTTACTGTGATTAAAATTATATATCGAAGATCCGTATAAGTAAATCATCGAACGAAAAAAAAGAAAAATGTAAATCATCGAATATTAATTCGTAAATTTTACATAAAGGAATTATTTTAAAGAAAAATAAAAAATTTTAAAAAATCGTATATCCATTTAACAGAGAAGCGCACGTACTCTCTTCTTCTCTCTCAGTTTTGAGACTCATTGCGTCGCCGAGAGAGAAGGAGACGCCATGGAAAGGCTTCTGCAACCATCATCTTCTTCCTCCTCATCAATTTCTCCTTCCAAATTCCTTTCAAGGACTTCTCCTTTCCTTCCTCGTCTTCGCTCATCGAGTCTAGGCTTTGTCTCGACTCATCGTCCCGAGTCACGCCGAGTCAGCTCAATTTCCTGCAACAGTTACCAGAACCCATCAATGTATACGTCTATAGGATCTAACAAGACTAACAATTCCTTCAATGGGTCTCCCCAATCGGAAGAATCGAAACCTAATCCCGGATTTCTCACACGGATCGCGACGACGGCTTCTGAGCAGCGAAAGGTACTCAATTTCACGTTTTGATCAGTGGTAATTAGAAATCTCTGGATTCTTACGTCGATGTTTGCTAAGTGTTTCGATTTCCGTATAGTTTTGGGGACGAGCTTGGATTACATTAGATTTGGGGTTTATAGGTTTTGATGGGGTTTGATTTGATTTAGGAAACATTGAAATTTGTCTATAGTTAGCTCGAGAAGAAGATTCCAAGAATTACAAAAAGTTCCAATTTTGTAGGGTTATATATGTTACTATCCATCAGTTTTAAGAATCATGTTCTCTTTGTTTTAGGATTCGTGAGCTAATTCGATATTGTTTGACTTTTGAACTTGCTTTATCATGTTAGATATTGGTACTCTCTAATTTCAAGCTCCACACTTGTTGGAATTTAGATTAGTTTGCTTGCTTGACAATAGAACTTGTATATTGTAAATCCAGATCAAGAACTCAAACTACCATGTGTCAACCCCTCTCTGAACTTGTGTAAGATCAGTGGCTGATCTGTTTGTGTGTTTACATTGTGCTTGTTTGCTGTCCTCTTATTTAGTCTCATATCTGTGTTTCTTTGCAGACGTTATCTACTGGAACTGTCATACTAATTTCTGCAGTAGCTGCGCTTTTGCTTAACCCGCTTCTTGCACCACCTGCTTTTGCTAGCTTTCAAACCGCAGCTAAATCTGGTTGGCTAACAAGTGCGTGGACTGGTTTCCTTGCTGGTTGCTTGCACACGCTCTCAGGACCTGATCACCTTGCTGCTTTAGCTCCGCTTTCAATTGGACGCAGCAAAATGGAAAGTGCTGCTGTTGGAGCTCTCTGGGGATGTGGGCACGACGCTGGTCAAGTCATCTTCGGTTTACTGTTTCTGCTACTTAAAGACCGGCTCCACATCGAAGTATTACAAACTTGGGGTACAAGAATTGTGGGATTGACACTTGTTATCATCGGTGCTATGGGAATCAAGGAAGCTTCCGAGATTCCAGAACCTTGTGTTGCCTTAGAAACCGACATCAGCTTGGTATCAACAGAGAAAGAAGCCTTACCACTGCCCAAAAAGAAGAAAATCGGGTTTGCTACATTTGCAACTGGAGTGGTACACGGGTTGCAACCGGATGCTCTGATGATTGTTTTGCCTGCATTAGCTCTGCCATCTCGGTTAGCAGGGTCTGCGTTTCTGATAATGTTTCTGGTTGGGACGGTTATCGCAATGGGAAGTTACACAGCGTTTATTGGGTCTTGTAGTGAGGCGTTGAAAGAGAAGGTTCCAAGGATCACAGAGAAACTAACTTGGGTTTCGTCTCTTGTGGCTATTGGTCTTGGATTGGGAATTGTCATCAGCCCTTTCTTTGGTTTTAGCCTCTACTGAGAAAGTAAAAGCTTCTTCAGGTAAATGAGACAAGTTGAAATCTTTGTAGTTCTTATAGAAGAAAAGAGAGTTTTTTTTTTTGGGTCCATTCACTCTTATTATTATTTGCCTGTACGAACGAAATCACGTAATCTTGCTTCAGAAACTCCTCTCGGAGAAAACCATTCGGTGATTCTTTTTATTTTCCTTATTTTTTAAGTGAAGTTTGGTTTTGGTTCTGAATTATCGAACAACTGCATGTAACCATACTTTGTATGTATTATCAAATTATGAATGTATTATTATTGCTGACAATCATCACACGATCTCAACATTTTTATACAATTCTTTATCAACTAGATAAACCACATAATCGGAAAAATAACATTCTGTTTTCTTATAAGTCATTTTTGTTTGTATCATTTGATTTGAACAGTGATTTTTTCACAAATTCAAACCTCAAAATGTCAAAACCAACTTTATTTTCTAATGTCAGGATGTCAAAGCCGAGTTCAAATCCAAATTGTCAGATTATCACACATTCACACCAAATCTAAAGACTCTGAAGTCCCCACACTTGATAGTTGATACAACGACGTTATACAAATGTGGCCATTGTTACAACACATTGACAACAATTCTAAATTCTCTAATACCCACACATGAAATTCCAAGGCCTTATTGTCTTTTTCGTTTCACACTTGATTTTCCCTTTCGTCCAGAACATGAGGACTAAAAAACACATCCTTGTCGACAGCTCTTAATGTAATCCTCCTGTCTTCGTTAATATATTAGAACATATATTTTCTAATGTAATCCTCCTGAATGTACTAGACATGTCACATTCTTTCAAGGAAGAAGGATCTTTCATCAAATAACACCGATCATAAATCTTCAACAATGTATATAATGTATTATTCTGATAAACAAGAGACAAAACTAAGGTCACAACAACACAAGTTTTTTTTGGTCTTTAAACAGATACTATTACAACATAGCACATAAGATCCACATGATGAAGATTGTATTATCGCAACTTTGATCTCTTCCCATCTTCTTTCTTCTCTGCTAATTAGAACCACACAAAGGCCAATCAAGAATTCTTTCACTAGCAACACACTCGTTTTAGATGCTTGGTCTCACGTTGAGACGGCTTGCCAGCTTCTGTCCCAGAGACTTGTCAGCCTGTTTCATACATTTTTTACCCAATCAGTCAAAAATGTTTAAACCTTGACAACTCTTCAACTACTGAGACTTGGAGAAAGAGACAATGACTGTAAAAGAGATTCAGATTTCAGACCTGAGACCAGTAAGATATCCAGATGCTGCGGATTTCATGCGTGATGCGAGGGTCGGATAAGGCGTCAATCCATCTCTGGATGAATCGTTCTTGCCTGAAGTTGAAATCAAACCGTAAAACGTTAAGAATACATATATTTCTCTCATGCATTAAGTATCATAAGAAAAAGAAAAAACAATTGGTACCTCTCTGGTGTAAAAGAACGGTATCTCTCTCCAGGCTCCTTGAAGTTGTTCTCTTTCTCAATAATGCACTGCAAAACAGATTTCAAAACCTTTAGAACATATGTTTCTTATGTAAAACCAATCCATGGAAACAGAAACAGAGAGAAAAACAGATTTGATTACTGACCCTCTCACGTTTGCCAGAGCAGACAGCAGGTGGAGTTGGATACTTCTCAGCATGACGAACCGGGTCATACCTCGACGGGAAGTAATTGACCTGTAACAACAGCTTCTTGTAAGATTATGATATTCTAGCTTCGATATAAAGATGTAGATATTGTCATAGTAAGTACCTCCTCGTCCCTGTGCATGAAATTCATGAATCCCTCATGGTGGTTGTTGTGGTGAGCACATTTTGGGGCATTGACTGGTAGCTGAAGGTAGTTTGGTCCAAGACGGTGTCTCTGAGTGTCGGCATAGGAGAAGACACGTGTTTGAAGCAGCTTGTCGTCTGAGTAGTGTATCCCGGGAACAATGATTGCAGGGCAGAAGGCAAGTTGCTCATTCTCTGCAAAGAAGTTGTCAATGTTCTTGTTCAACACCATACGACCAACAGGTTGAAGAGGCAAGATATCTTCAGGCCAGGTCTTGGTCACATCGAGCGGGTCAAAGTCGAACTTGTCTTCATCAGCTGGATCAATGATTTGGATAAAGAGCTTCCATTCAGGGTAATTTCCAGCAGCAATTGAGTCATACAAGTCCTGAGTTGCGTGACTGTGGTTGGTTCCTCCAACACGAATTGCATCTTCTTCCAAAAGAGACTTGACTCCACAAGTTGGTTTCCAATGGAATTTCACGTAGTGAGCTTTGCCAGCTTTGTTGATCAACATGTATGTGTTGACACCCGAACCGTCCATGTGCCTGTAATCTTGTGGGATACCGATATCATCGAAGAGGAAAGTGAACATGTTCAAACTTTCAGGGTGGTGGGAGAAGAAGTCAAGGATTCTCCAGTTCTCCTGGATGTGAGATTTCGGGTTCGGCTTAAGGGCGTGAACCATGTCAGGGAACTTCATCCCATCGCGGATGAAGAAAACTGGAAAGTTGTTTCCAACAAGATCAAAGTTTCCCTGCATACAAAGAATGATCATTTGCTTAGTATATATGTAACAAGAACTTGTAGTTGCTAGCAATCTAATATGTTACAAACTGACCTCTCTGGTGTAGAACTTGACTGCAAAACCACGAGGGTCTCTCAAGGTCTCGGGACTTCCACGCTCATGGATAACGGTAGAAAACCGAACAATGACAGGAGTCTGAACACCAGGAGCTCGGAGAAAGTCAGCACATGTGAGGTTAGATATATCATGAGTAACCTCAAAAAAACCTTTAGCACTAGCTCCCCTGGCATGAACCACACGCTCTGGAATCCGTTCCCTGTCAAAATTGGCAAGCTTCTCAACCAGATGGTAATCCTCAAGAAGGATAGGACCTGCCAAAAAAACAACCAGTCCAATACAATCAGAAATGCAACACTAACACTTACATATAAACTTTGGACTATATAAGAACATCCATAGTAAGATAAGAGACAACCCAAATTCATATATCCAGCTTATAAAAGGGTTTGGTGTAGGAAAAGAGAAGAAGAAGTACCTCTGGGTCCAACGGTCATGGAGGAGTTGTTGTTCCATACAGGAGCACCAGAGTTGGTGGTGAAGAAGGGAGAGTTGTAAGAACTAGCTGGACGATACTGCATCATCATCAATACCCATGATTAAAAACAATCCCATTCAATTGGAGATGAAATCAAAACCATCATCAGAGAAACTCAATGATTCATCGTTAAGTCAAATCGACGAAAAAATCTTCGAGAGATCAATATAGAGCAATGGAAAGAATCATAATTTGCATATTCGAATTAGATTCATGGATTCGAGTAGAAAAAAAAGAAAAAGGTCAAAACTTGATATCAATATGAGCATAGACACTAATAGAACAGTTTGAAAAACTGAAACTTTGGGTGCAATTCCGTAGCTAGATAACAACGTTTCAATCTAGTTTCGACGGAAAACATCTAAAGACGAAAAGGTTAGAGAGAAAGCAAAGAAGGGTTTACCTTGTAAGGATCCATAGTTGATGAGAAGAGAGACTTGAGAGAGTTTGGAGAGATTCAGAGAGATTTTATCAAAAACGAGGAGATGATAATTATTATATTCGCTTGCCTTATTTATAAATGGCGTGTGTATTACTGTCTTTTGCGTTTTTTTTATTTTTTCTTTATTTTGGGGGGGAATTTTTAAAGGTTATCGTTTTTTCTTTTTTTAAGTTTATTTTTTTCCTGATAAATATTGGAAAACGAACAAATGTTATATATATTGTGGCGAGAAATTCAGGAACGTAATTAGATTTATGATGATCACACTTCTGTTCACAGTACCACGACAATTGTTTTTTTTTTCGTAATTCAACTACCGGTTACCTACTATTTATTTATTTCAGAAAAAATAGTTTTTATTTTGTTGTATTCGTTTAATTTTTGTTTATTTTAAGCTTAGTTATTAATAAATGCGATTATATTGATCTGAAACACACATATCAAATGACTATACTTTTGATTAACATCACATTAAGAAGTTTAACAAAATCTCTTTTTTTTGTTGTTGTTGTAGAAATAATGCTTAAACAAAGTCAACCCTTGAAACAGAAGAAAAATTATCTTAGAGAATTGAACCTATCCTATATGCAATAAGAATTAATAGAAGATGAAACTCGATGGAATTGTTTTTTTACATGGTCCTGCAAAATTATACTAGCTTTTACATATTAGTGATTAATTTTGAACCTTATTATCTGGCTGTGGTTTAATACGATCACCGTCGTCAATGTGATCCGAATTTAGGTTCCCGAGAACTTAAGATAAGCTGAAGTGCTGAACCCACGATTGCGATATTGTGAAATATTATAAATTTGTATAAAAGAGTTTTTTATATGGAAACAAAAGCAAGGAAGAAGGACGACAAAAGAAATAAATATTATGCAATTCAGAGAAAATAGAATAAATGAGGACGTCATTGGGCTGTGGTTCCTTATCCGGTTTTTTTGGCCTTTTAGCAAAACCTTTTTAAGTGGTTTAGTATGGTCTTGGGTGACGTGGATGCTTTGTTGGATTCCACGTGTGATGAGATAATGTGAACGCACCAAGCGAGAAGAATATGCCTTTTGAATTGATTTTTACTTTAGTTTTGTTTGTCCCTTGGGAGATGTGACGAGATGAGATTTATCAAGTCCCCAATGGCCCACCTCTGAACCTTCTGGTTCTTTCAGAAGTTTAGTTCAGCTGATTAAGCTGTTGATTTTGGATTCGGTAGAAGAAATTTAACACACAATTCTACTTTTTTACTTCTTATTAAGAGATGGCATGGAATAATTATGGAATATATATGGTGGGTTAACAAAATGGTAGTGTATTGCCGAATTCTGTGTACAAGTACATCCACAGGTTACATGCAACAAAACAAAAATAGTGCATCGTACGTTATTATGGCCTTAAAGCCAACGGATCTAAACATGGTGACCATACACAGTCAAGCATGTGATTCTGTTCCAGTGTTCCATAAGTTATGAAAATAAGCAGGCTCAAAAATTCAAATAGATTATATCCCCAAAAATGGGCTGAAAAAGAATGAGATGATTGAGAACCCATTACAAATAGACTATATAGCCCAAAAATGCTATCAAGATGAATTGTACTAATACCACCAGATAATGGGCTGAATTATCTGGGTTGGCCCAACTTCTAAAGATATACAATTATTAGACCAAAATCCATGAACGAATAAAGATGTTGTTTGCAACCAACTAAAGTCTGAAATATTAGGGAACACCAAATTTAATAACTTGTTTTATTTTACTATTTCTGAAACGAAAAGTTAAACACAATAATGAAAAATGAAGGTACAGATGTACAAATTACAATACAGCCTTAAAACAAATGATAGAAACTAGAAAGGACTGGAGGATGTTCTATGTTTGCTTTAGAGTAAATAATATAAAAAATATTTTAGGAATAATTAAGTTAATTAAGTAACACGTCAGCTTACCATAAGTGTACTAGATGACAAGATAACTAATTAGAAAACAATCCACAAAATAAACGCATTGACTAGTAATTACTAAACATATGAACTGCTAATCAAATCACATTCTTAAGGCATAATTGAACCATAAAAATGATGTCAAAAAAAGAAAAGAAAAATTGAACCATAAAGCATCGGTAAACAGTAGTAATAAAATGTAGTGACCGTTGGATGGGGAATCGAAAAAGGAAATTTCGATAAACGAGGACCATTATTTAAGTTTTAAAAAACGATGGAAAAAGACAGATGTTTATGGATCGTTCTAGCCGTTACCAGATACGATACACGTGGGATGATCTGTATGGATTAACGAAAAGATCTGACCTGTCTTTTGCCTAAACTGATGTGGAAATTCTGACGTGGATGTTTTAGAGATAAAGATTGGCTGCCCCTTGTGGTAGGTCAGTCCCTTTCTCGGGACTATATAATAATATACTCCCTCCGTTTCGTTTTAGTTGTTGTTTAAGGTTTTTTCACACAAATTAAGAAAAACATTAAATTTTCTGTTTTACCCTTTATTAATATATTTTATACTCCCTCCGTTTCACAAAGAGTGTCGTTTTAAGGTTTTATTTTTGTTTCACAAAGAGTGTCGTTTTAGGTTTTCAATGCAAAATTTAATGATTTTTTATGTTTTATGACTATTAGTATTCTGCAGATTGTTTTACTATTGGGCAGATTGTGTTTAAGTATATAGATAATGATGTTTTTGTTTAGAAAAAACAAAAAATTTAATGTTTCTTAATCTGTGTGCAAAACTCTAAAACGACACTCTTTGTGAAACAGAGGGAGTAAAAAATTTCATTGGCCAAAACATTAAAACAGCAGGGATAAAACTGGAATTTTTACCAAACATTTGCATTGAAAACCTAAAACGACAACTATTATGAAACAAAATTTAAATCTTAAACCGACAACTAAACTGAAACGGAGGGAGTACTAAATTAATTTGATTCTAACTAAACTAATTGAAGTTGAAGTTCGCTAACCAGAATAAAAAAATCCTTCTTCTTTCTGCAAAAAAAATCATAATTAACGATAGGTAGCAGCAAAGATAAGATGGTGATCTATTTTCACATGCAATGATTCGGGTGAAGTTAGCCAAATATTATTATTATCCAACCTCTTCTGCACCACGGAGAGATTTTAATTAGGTTATACTATATTAGATGGTCCAGTACTGCTATTATCCAGACTTTATTATTTTTGTTTCAAAATCATATTGAAATGAAAATGTGTATTGGTTTTAGTGTTTGCATTACCTAATTTTGTTATACGAAATCGAATACTCATCTCCATGGACAAAGAGGAAGACAATCATCATTTTCTATGATTGCTCATCGACCTGGCATTTCCATAACCAAAGGCAGCATAATATCAAATCAAATATTTCTTTGTCGTAGTTTACTTGAATTAATGATAAATATTAAATATTAATATTAAATATTATCGTGGGTCGACTTCGGAAGTAAAGTTACCTCTCCATTTCATATATCTAAATCACATTTGCGTAAAAGTGAAGTATGAATAATAGCATTACACAAAGTGATAAAGTAAATTATGTAATAATTGGCTTGGGATATTAGCAAAATAAATGATTTAGATAATATATGTGAGGATAAGGACAAACGTCGTATTAACGTATAAAAAATGTGAAAGCAAAAGAGTGAACTAAGCTTTAGATAATAAACACTCATTACGGGATTCCTAAATTGCTAGCACTTTTTTAACAAAAAAAAAATTGCTAGCACTTCGTATTATCCGTTAGTGTCCACTATTTATGCTAGTTTTTTTCTCTTTTTTGGAATTTTTGTGTGTGCTAAGGAATTTTCTTTATGCAATTATCAATTTAATTTACCATTGAATTTTAATGTACGTTTGTACCAACTTTTCTAACGTTGCTCCGTCCGTTCTTTTTTGATAACCCAGTATCCAGACCACACAGTGATCTGACTAGCCCACTGGGCCTAAGCCCGCGTCACAGGGATTTTTAAGCCTCCACTTAAGGGCCCCCTGATAAACTGGTGGTCTGGGGCGCCTGAGCAAGTCCGCAGGTAAATTCCCAGGTGGCCACAGGAGTGAGAGAGCGAAACTGCGTCTGGGGAGGATCGATCCCTGGCCTAGACCAACAGGGCGATCCTTCCAACCAAACGAGAACCACTCGCCCACCACCATGTGGTTTGCTCCGTCCGTTCTGCTATAGACAAAACATAATCATTCAAATTTTTTAACGCTCAAATTTTCGTTAACTTTGTATTAGTACTCTCAAAAGTATTATGTTATACTCGTTGTTTTGGCTTTTAAAAAAACTTAAAATGATTTAGGATGGTGTGTGTATTGCATGAATTCGCATAGGCCAATGCACTATTAATGAGTTTTGATAGGTTTGTTGTTGTGAATTTATTGAATATTTATCTAAAGTAAACCATCAATTTTTTTGGTAATATGTTTTCTTTTCTAACGTGAAGCTGAGCTAAAACATGCTAAAGAAAATCAAATAAATAAAAAAGAATGACAAATGAGTAGATAAAATTTTGATCAACAAGATTCAAGAATATGATGCACTAGCACTAGTATATAGTATATACTCCATATTCGCTTAACCAAAGTAAAAATCGATTTTAGTCCACAGAGATAGTCTTCAAATTACAAGAACAACACATTAATGTGAATATAAATTAGAATAGACTATAGTTATCTGCGGGTGAATGTTTGTCTATACGAGTTTCGTCAAAAAAACGGCACCAACCATAATTAATACACTTCCATCTTTTCCGGTATGAATCTTCTTGGTAGATCATTAATCTTTTTTTTTCATGTAGTTGCTTTTAGTAGATTTCTCATATCTTGTAAAACTAATTTGACAAATATTTTGACCTAATTTGAAAAATAAAAGAGGAAAGTTACCAAAAAAAAGACAAAGATATTGATATAACCGTTGAAGAGAGAGTTGGGATGACAGGCTGACGAGAAAACCATACACCTCATTTCTATCATTAACCCTCACATGGCTTACCTGTACATCTGGATCCCACCACCTTCCACTTTTATCTCCCCATTTTTTCAAAATTATTACCCAAAAAATATTCAACAAACCTACAAAAACACATGCCTTATTTTTTTTTTTAATCATTTTGTTTTTATACCATTGTTTTCATATTTATTAGTTTAGTAAAGATAAATATTCACATTTTACAGAACTGCAGAAGATTTTGGCCATGCACTAAGACCCCACTTTGATTGCTATTTTATACACTATATATCATATATAGTACTAGAACAAAAATTTGTCTATTATTGGACCAGTAACTATTGGTAATAGCTAGAGAAAAAATGCATTAAAACACAAATTTGACTATTATTTTGCAGGAATAATGCATAAGATTATGGTGATAGAAAGAAAAAAATGCATTCGAACATAAATTTGACTATTATTTTGTCAGTAATAATGCATATTTAATCATTTGTGATTAAATGATTTAACTACAACTAGAAAGTTCTAAGAAACATTATATTTAGTAGTTTTGATTATTAGTACTAAGTTAGTTTAGAAGGTAATTAACTATTTAATCGTACTAATAATGATTATGAGCAGAATTATGTAGATTATACAAATAGTACGTTATACCGAAAGTACCCTTGGCTTATCCCTGGCGTTGCAAGGGTTTCTTTTATTTTCCCTTTAAAATGGCAGAAGAGAGACACTGTCGTCGTCACACAGCACCACTCAAATTCGAGCAAACTCCATACCTAGCTTGAGAGAGAAAAAAATCAAAGCTCTTTAGAGAGAGAAAGAGTAAAGATGTCGAAAGAAGTGAGCGAAGAAGGCAAAACCCACCATGGGAAAGACTACGTGGATCCTCCACCAGCTCCGTTTTTCGACATGGGTGAGCTCAAATCCTGGTCTTTCTACAGAGCTCTCATCGCTGAGTTTATCGCTACTCTCCTCTTCCTCTACGTCACCGTAGCTACTGTCATCGGCCACAAGAAGCAAACCGGTGCTTGTGACGGCGTTGGTTTACTCGGTATTGCTTGGGCTTTCGGTGGTATGATCTTCGTCCTCGTTTACTGCACCGCCGGTATCTCTGGTAAGCTAATAACTCAAAAGATCTTATCTTTTTCTTGTTCTGTTCGTTGGTTTTGTTGTTAATCTCGTTCTTGTTTTGTTTTTTTGTAGGTGGTCACATTAATCCAGCTGTGACTTTCGGTCTGTTCTTAGCCCGTAAGGTCTCGTTGGTGAGAGCTCTTGGTTACATGATAGCTCAGTGTCTTGGAGCCATTTGTGGTGTGGGTTTCGTGAAAGCTTTCATGAAAACTCCTTACAACACGCTTGGTGGAGGAGCTAACACCGTAGCTGACGGTTACAGCAAAGGAACTGCTCTCGGAGCTGAGATTATCGGAACTTTCGTCCTTGTTTACACCGTTTTCTCTGCCACTGACCCTAAGAGAAGCGCTCGTGACTCTCACATCCCCGTAAGTGTTACTTAATCCTCGAAAAGCTCGAATCATTAATTACAGAGTTTTATGAAAAGGTTTGGTATAAATCTCTAAAGGGTATGTGTAGATTCTGATAAAGTTTGAATCTTTTTAGGGTTTAATGACAAAGATTTGTTTATATCTCAAATGGGTCTTTGTAGATTCTGATAAAGTGTGAATCTTTTTAGGGGTTAATGACTGTATGAATCTCAAATGGGTCTGTGTAGATTCTGCTGATAAAGTTTGAATCTTTTTAGGGTTTAATGACAGTTTTTATGAATCTCAAATGGGTCTTTGTAGATTCTGACCAAGTTTGGTGGGTTTTCTTGTGAATAGGTTTTGGCTCCACTTCCAATTGGATTTGCTGTGTTCATGGTGCATTTGGCTACTATCCCCATTACCGGAACTGGTATCAACCCAGCAAGAAGCTTTGGTGCTGCTGTTATCTACAACAATGAGAAGGCGTGGGATGACCAAGTAAGTGTTTACTTATTTTCTGGATTAGGTTTTCACTAATCATTCATGTCCTAATGTTGTTTCTGTTTTGGTTTTGCAGTGGATCTTTTGGGTTGGTCCGTTCTTGGGAGCATTAGCTGCAGCAGCTTACCATCAATACATATTGAGAGCTTCAGCAATTAAGGCCTTGGGCTCTTTCCGAAGCAACGCAACCAATTAATGAAGGCTTAAAAGATATGTGAAGAAACAACTTTAAGATTTATATGCTTTATTATTATTTGTTGTTCTTTTGTGAGAGAGATGGTGGATTGATGTTAATTATGAAATGGCTCAGTGACTTCTGTTTCTTTCCTTTTTAGTTTTGGTTTGTCTTTGTGGATCATTTGCCTTTGGTTTCTCCTTAGAAGTTAAATTTTTATGTTTTCTCTGTATCCATCCTAGTTCGAGAGCATTCCTTCACGTTTTCGAACAATCCAAATTAAATTTATTATTCTTCACAACTTCACAAGATTCTTTTAATGTATAATGTATTACAACTAGCGTCCAATTAAGATACAAATTTCGGCTGATCATGTTATTGTGTGGGTCTTTTGGTTATTATCCTCGGGTCATCTCTAAACCATCGGGTCATATCTAAACCAATCATAAATTGACACGTGAATTGAGGAGGATATGTGTAACGGGTGTTTCTCGATAGTTCCATAGATAAATTGGATTCCATTTGCTATGTGATTAACTTTTTCGTTGGTTGACAAGAAAACAACTATTTTCCGTTCATTTGCTTTTTTAGTCTTTTCTTTCGATGTTAGAATTAGTATTTTAAAAAAAGAAAAAAGAACTCGTGCGAGTACCTTTTGTTGTTTTTGTGAAAGGATAAAAAGGAGTGGAGCCAATAGAGATGTAACAACCAGACAAGAAACGAGACATTAAACCCATTTTTTCCACCGCACTCAACTTTTTTTGGCCTCGTGTCGTGTAGCTCATGTGTTATCACATGGGTAACTTCAGCATCTAGTTACCGTATTGTTACTGTAATATTGTAGACTCCTTTTGTTTAGAGTCTTTAGACCCACCCAAACCAGACAAAAATTCCCAATATGTGTTTGGATGTATTGGGAAATTATTTGTATACAAGACTTTACCAACTTAATTGAATAATGCATTTGACTAAATAGAGAATTCTAACACATTAATGAAAGCGATAAGCACTAAATTTGTCTAGACTTAAGGCAATTTCTTAGCACTTAATCTTTAGTTTCCGCTTAATTTCGTTGCTTAAAATGTAACAGTGAGATGAGTTGGCTTAATATACATACATATGATATACGCATTAGTCTACATGGAATAGTAGTGTAATAATTCACGTCTCGTCTTTTCAGAAAAGTAAATGCAGAGGAGAGAGAGAGAGAGAGAGAGAGAGAAGGACCACAGCGATGACCTTCAGGCTTTTACTGGTTAATACGCCTAGTGTCTCTGAACTAAATACTTAGCCGTTATGATCGATTCTTCGTTATCTCTTCTTAGCTGCAATATGGTCCACTCATTTTTGAAGTTTGTAAACCCTAACAGCTTACGAACCATTATATAAATGTTTCATTAACTTTGTTTTCTAGTATTATTCCTTTATTGGTTGTGCCGTTCTGGATAAGAGCAATTTTTGCAACTTGCAACAAACCTTTTATCATAACAATAATATTTGTTTTGAGTGTGATATGAACCGGCCGGTTCACCCTCTGCTTATCCCTAAACCGATTTACTTAACCAATCTGATGCTTTATAGCTAAAAACATAATTGTCTGTCCATTTTTTTTGAAAGAAATGATGTCATGATAGGTTGACAAAAAGAACACTTCAACTTTGGAAATAAATCACTAATTCAGACTTTTAAAAAGTTGCGAACTTTTTTATCATTCGATATATATTTATGTGTCTCGATAAATTGGCTGTCAAGGTGATTTCACGTGATAACCAATTTGTTTTTGAGGTCATTTGCCATCTTGTGAAAGCCTTTGGAACCACCCCTTGTTTAAAAAATCGCTAGGCGCTAGTCGGGCGGTGAGGGTGGGCCTAGCGTCTAGCAAGAAAATCGGAGATTAAACGGGGATTAATCGGGGACTAGTTTTAAGGCTATTTAATATTTTTAAAACATATTAATCTATTATAAATAAGAAATTTATATAATCTTGTTTTTAAAATTGCATTAAACACATGAAAACAAGAATTTGAGGTCAAACTTATGATTTTTATACAAATTATGAACATAAGTGGGACGTTTTAAATTTTAGATCCAAAAAAAGAAAAAAAAAATGTAAAAAAAAAAAAAAAAATTGGGCTAGGCGCCGTCTAGGCGGTCTAGGCGGACAAAAATCGGACCACCGATTTCTTTTACCGATTTGGACAAAATCGCCGCGGTCCCCACCCGATCAGCGCCTAGGCGGCCGCCTAGGCGGCTAGGCGGCCGATTTTTAGAACAGGGGAACCACCTACTAAAAGTTTTTTTATTTATTTTAAGCAGATTGAATTTTGTAATTGCTCTCCATTAGTTAAGACCTGAATCTCCAATGAGGTTATTTATTAATTATTACTCACATTGTGCAAAAAAACCAAGCACAAATTTGTGGTCCACAAACCTTTCTCTGGAGGTTTCTGGTTCAGCTTCTCCGGTTTATACTTAAATCTTCGATTTGTGAGCAAACCCGAGGGGGGGCAACCGGTTGGGCCATGTTGCAGTGGGCTCAGTGTAAAGCCGACATGAGTAACCGAAGCCCAGTAGCATTGTTTGCAAATAACAGATTGCTTTGTCCGTTGCAACGGTTTTTAAAGCAGAGTAGAAGTCAAAACAGGGTACGAGACTTTTTTTTTTTTTTTTAAAGATCAAATCTAACCAGTGAATAACATAAATAAATAATTACATAAGATACGTTTGGCTTCAAAATCCACTAAAAATCATTATGGAATAACATCTGGTTTTCGACAAAAACAAAATAACAAAAAAATTCAATGCATGTCAAATTCGATTGATCAAGGACTTTGATCTAATGGTCTCCGATTCTATATTTGACATGATATTTATTTTATTCCGTTTCACTCGTAATTGACCTCAAATTGAGTAGTCACCCACGCAATAAAGAATGAACTCAACAAAATTATGTATTCCCTTTTATCTTGCAAAAGTGTTGTTTTGACATTTTCTATAAACATATTTAAAAGAACTATATAAAATATTCAACAAGTTCTGCGATAACTAACACAATAAATATTGTTGTGAATTTAGTTTTTAAAACAATCTTTCGTTTTCCAAACTTAAAGACACTTGTAATCTTTCCCATTAGAGAAAACGAAAGAAACAAAAAAGAAAAACATAATCAAAGAACAATGCATCACACAAAGCCAAACGTATTTATTAGCAACAACCAATACCTTAACACTTTTATAAGTTACTAATAAATACCAGCTTTTCCATATTAGAGTATTTTTGATTTTGTGCTATTACCTACTAACCCTTGGCTTACTACTAACAACATCACACACAAGTCACAAAACACACTCACAGAAGCTCATCTATAAACGATTTCCCTTTAAATTTCTCCATTTTGAATCCCATTTTCTCTAACCTGGACCGTTCTGCTTCAATCTCGACCATCTGAGCCCTCGTCTCCTCAATCCGCAGCCTTGCTTCCGCCACTTCCTTCTCCATCCTAACCAAATCCGTTTCTTGAGCATCAAGCTCTTCTTTCTTAGCCTTCACTAAACCATCATGCCTCTCTTTCTCATTTTCTGCATCTTCTTGAGACTTCGCAAACTCTTCAAGAACAGAACGTAGCCAAGCCACTTCGATGTTCACAGACTCCAAGTCTTTGAGAACCGCAAGCATCTCTTTGACTTTGACTTTGCTCAACTGCCCTACCGGGGTTGACCTGAGTTCCTGCATCAGTGAGCATAAACACTCGAGGTAACGGGATCGCATTGAACCCGATTCCAGCTTACAGTTTTGAGCAATATCTCCGTGTTTTTCGATGATATCAGTTAGGATTGTGGATGAACCCGATCTAACTCGGTATTTCCCGACAGAGACAAAAGTGTCAGACATCACTGATTCAAGATCAAGCTCTACACCAATCTCATTGTTGTTTTCTTCATCATCATCAGTATAATCATCATTGCTCTCTTCTTCATGCGATCTTGGAAGGCTTAGGAAACTAAAGAGTCTAGTTTCGCCGCCTGCTCCAATCTTCCCGTCGTGTTCTTGTATTCCAGGTTTAGGTGACACCGCTTTGCTTTGATCAACCTTCATAAGATACAAGAAACTACCAGAGTTTACAAATATGTTTAAGATATGTAGTGAAAGGAATCATGGAAGAGAGTAAGGATGAAATACCAAATTGTTTGAGGAAAGTGGAATGGTTTGAGAAGGTTTCTTCTCCGGTTTATGGTTGAAGAAAACATCCGGGTCACCAGATGATGAAGAAGTTAAAGACTTATTCGATTCAGAAACAATCTTCTTCTTCACAGAAACAGGTGGAGCTACGGAATGATGAACTTTTGGGGAATTACTATTTGCAAAACCGCCTCTGCCGTTTTGATAAGGCCTTGCGGATAGCGGTGAAGGCGGTTGTGAATGTGATTCCTTCTTTTTTCTACCGAAACTCCCTGAAAAGCTAAGAAGCCTTGAACCTGTAATTGAAACAGAACAAGAATCAGAATCCATAAGACAAAAACTTTGACTTCAAAATGTTTTTAAAATGGCAAAATCAAAAGCAGAAAGAAGTACTTTGCTTCTTAGTGTTCTTCTTGACATGGCCTTGAGCAATTCTCTCTAAACAAGCTGAAGCACATTCATGGAAAGGATTATCCGCATATACACAATCCGGATGAGCTTTTCTATTGAATTCCATAGGCTTTTGATCAATGGAACAACTTCAATAAAACCAATATAACCAATCAGCTTAAAGGAGACAAAACTTAAAGAACAACACAAGAACTTCAAATTTGTGGTTTCAAAGGACTGAACATATCACATTAAGGGTAAGTAAAAGGTCAAAACTTTACACCTTAGTTTCAACAAATAGGTCAAAAAGATTAGACACTAAACTTATAATATACAACAAACTCCCAACGAAATTGGATTCCATTCATATTTCACCAACCCTTCATTCATTGCTTTATACGAGAAAAAAAAATGTAAAGAGAGAGAGATTCACCAAAACATATCCATAAAGAAATTTCTTAAGAGTAATAGTGAAATTGATCCCCACAAAACCAATCAATAATAAAATGTATAGGTAGAGAGCAGTGGCGGACCCACTAAGGAAAAAGGTGGGTCAGTTGACCCAGGTTAAATCTACAAATAAAATTTAATGCATATGAATCCTTAAAGAGATACTAGCACAGTTGGCAAATTCCACATTATTGACACCCCCTTTGAACGAGTTCGAACCTGCCCTCTTACACTTTTGTATAATTTTTCTTCTTTTACATGTTAAAAAAATATCTATGACCCAGGTAAAAATCAATCCTGGGTCCGCCATTGGTAGAGAGATACAAAAAAAAAAGACGACTTTTGGTTTGTTTCTTCTTCTTAATACTTTCATGGACCGACCATGCAAATTCCAAGTACAATTTCCCAGTGGGATACTAAATTTCAACGGTGGAAGCACTCAGTTATTGACTTAGACCAGCGTTAAAAGGTAGATTATTTTGACCGGCTTGTTTCCTGAACAGACAAAAACTTTTAAGGCCCACCCTTCTGGATAATATTTTTTTTATAGGTTGGAATTTCGTTTTCTATGATTGTCCTTTTGTCACAAAATTTCTTAGAACAGAGCAAAGAAACAGAGCATATAACAATAGAACAGTATCCATCAATATCATCATCGATCATTGGATTAATTCTTAAAACAAAAGCAAACCCACGATTCTAACCGAGAACAAGAAACGATAGTTCGATCAAAGAACCACACTTATAATTCACACAAAAATGCAAACTACAAAACAGAGAAATAGAGAGAAAGAGAGAGAGATACCAGGAGAATCGGAAGAGGGAAAGAATAGCGTTGAGCGGAGAAAAATGTTGATTTTTTTTTTTGTTTGTTTTGTTTATAAGTTATAACAGTTGTGTATATTATAAGGTTGTATATGGTTGTATTCATGTGACATTGTCTTGGGTATAATAATATGATGATGATGATGAATTGACCAAAGCCAATATAACCCATTGAAGATAGAGAGAAGCATTTAATTAAAAAGAGGTTGGAAACGGCAATCAATCACACCTCACTTATCTTCCAGAAGTGGACAACAACGTGGGACGGTTACACAAATACAAGTGAGATTATTAGAGACGACGAGAATCGAAAGTAGAAATATGTAACCACTAAAAGAAAAAGAAATTAAAAAGACAAAAAAAAAGAAAAAAAAAGTTGTCAGTTAAAACGCGTCATTGCGTGGCATTGTTTGCATCACACGTGAGATTTAATTAACTTTTTTAAGCTTCTTAAGAATCTTTAGTTCTTAACCATATATCTCATGTCTAACTTTTTATGTATATAAAATTCTCAAATTTTTTTTTTTCCATTATTACTTTACCAAAAAAATTTACACTGGATCTCTTTGTATTTTCTGGATAAGTATAAATCAAATCAAATACATATAAATCAATATTTTGCGAATAAGTGTTGGTAGTTGGTACCAAATTTTCTGATAAGATTATCGAGATTGCTTAGCTAAAACATAACTTCATAATTCAATCCGTAGGAAGGACATTTTCTTCACGATTTGTCAAAGTGCATGCATGTTGATCCGATAGCAAACAACATTTATTATAGAATCTGATAAAAGCATCTTTTTGTCATTGTGTTATCTTTCGTAAGTCGTAATTTTAGTACTCTATACTCTATAGTTTCGAAATGCGAGTAGCTTATCCAGAAGCGATAAATGACCACATCCCCAAAAATACTTTCATCCTTTTTTTTGGGGGTCAGACTTCCGTTCACGAAGAAGAAGAAGAAAAACATAGAGTCAACTCTAGAGCGTTGCCTTTTTAAGAGATTTTGAAGAGATTTTGTTAATACTATAATGCACATTCTTTAAACAAATCATTTAAAGAATACGACCATTCTTTTTCATTCATGCAACATGTCTTTTTCTTTCCCTCTTATTATCTAATTTTATTTTACTCTCATTCATTTGTCTTTGTTTTTTTTTTATTAAAAAAATAGATATTTATGCATCTTTATAGGAACCAAATCCATATTTTTCTAATAAAAATAAAAATATTGTCAGTAAACCTGCACAATCGTGTGAACGAGTCACTGAAGCATGATATATTCTTCTTTCCCCTAAAGCTTACTCGTGTCTCTATCAAGAAATCCTCCAAAAAAGAGACTAGCCTTAGTGCATTGTTAGAAACATCAAGCAAATTTTCATACTCTAGAGTTCACAGAACAAAGTGTTTAGATCTTCCATTATGTAAATGTATCTTCCTCTGTCTTTCATCTTTTTGTGTGTGTATACATGTCTATTTGAAGGTATACACCGATACACGTATCAAGGAGAGCTCTTTAAAAAAGTTTGAAAACAGAGAAATAAACGTTCTTTAAACGATAAACTTATAGATTTTTTACACAAATTTGGTGAGTTCGGTTTAAAAAACAGAACACAAAAATTTCAATATCACAACATAGATATGTTGTTAATTGTTATCGTTTGAAATATTACTTTTAGTTTTCAAACCGGTTTTAACAGGGTTCGATACTGAAATCTGTTTTAAACATGGGCAATTTGGTATTTTATTTTAATTCAGGGGACTTGTTCGTTAATAGAAAAAGGTAAAAGATTACCCTTTTCAGTTTTCTCTATGTTTTATATAAGACGGTGATTTTGAAGACCTAAAATTTAGCTTAGTAAACACGGTATCGTTGCTATGGACACCCTCAAAGTAGACACACAGCAGGAAACGAAGAAGACGAAACTTACAGCTCAATCTCCATTATCTATGTCGATTTCATCACTTCCAGATGAAATCGTTTTAAGTTTCTTAGCCCGGATCTCTAAATCTTACTACCGTTCCCTCTCTTTAGTCTCCAAGAGCTTTTACGCTCTTCTCTCTTCTACAGAGATCTACGCGGCCCGATCCCACATCGGAGCCACAGAGCCTCGCCTTTACGTGTGCCTGTGGTCACTCAACAAGCATCGCTGGTTCACTCTTCTGAATCCCGATCAAACCCTAATCACCAACGGTGGTGAGATTAAGGGTGAATTAAGTTTAGTACCGGTAAGGTTCTCTTCCTCCAATCCTCCCGCTCGGTTAAACTCAACCACTGTAGCTGTCGGTTCTAAAATCTACCAAATCGGCGGAACCGTCAACGGCAAGCGATCCAGAGCCGTGTTTGTGCTTGATTGTCGAAGTCATACATGGCGACGTGCTCCTAACATGAGAGTGTCAAGGGTAGGCGCCAAGTCTTGTTTTTTAGACGGAAATATATATGTAATAGGAGGATGCAGAAAGAGTGAGGAAGAAGCCATGAATTGGGGTGAGGTTTTCGACCTAAAGACTCAGACTTGGAATCCATTGCCTAGCCCTAGTGATAATTATGCCGTCGATTCGAATCACAAAGTTGCAGTTTTTGGAGAAAGGCTATACGTAATCACCAAGCATAAGAACTATGCATATGATCCGAATGAAGGAAGATGGCTACCAGACGTGGGGTCTGTGGATCTACAACCCATAACTGGACCTTGGTGCGGCGGTATAGAAAAAGTTATGGAACCTATAACTGGACGACCTTGGTGCGTTATAGGAAATGTAATGTTTACTGATGAGTGCAGGAAGTACAGGTGGTATAGCTCAAGTCATGGAGCGTGGCTAAGAGTTGAAGGTTTGCATGATCTATACGCTAAGCGTGGTTTTGAGTACCGTACGATTCAGTTAGTTAACTATGGTGGGAAACTGTTAATTATATGGGACGAGTGGGTCATGATCCTAGACAGGAATTACCTTATTCGCAGCCAAGACAAGCAAATTTGGTGTGCTGTGATTAGGTTGGAGGAGCGTATGTCTTATTTGGGACCCGAGATTTGGGGGCAGGTTGAGAGCTGCAATGTTGTTGTGCCTAGCGTCCCCAAGTCTTATAAGCTCTCAAGCTGCCAATGTGTTTCGGTCTGAAACTCATCTTTGCTTTCAACATATTATTTGGGTGCGATTGTTCACTCTAGTTTTTTGTTTTGTTTTTTTTTTTTGCTCTTTCCTTTAAATCAGAGACAAGCTAGCTAGCAAGCTGTTTTGTCAGATTTTTCTTTTTATTTAATTTATGCTGTTTTTTTTTCTGTGTTTGATCTTACTAATTATAATAGATCTTTTGGAAAATTTTAATTAGTTGTCTAGAGATGGACCTCATGAGATTCTGCTTATGCTCTTTTCTCCCCATTTAAACCACTCTCTAAAGTTTCAAAACCACTTCTCTTCTCATTAGCATGTTTATCTATCTTCTTCTTAAGCTTTCTTGCGATTCCCTCTTCTTCATTGTAAGCTCTAGCCAAACAACTCTCGGAATTTTTTGTCTTTGAAAATCCAACCACGACGAAGAAGATAGAGATTCTTTGATTCTCTCTTGTAGCCAGGGCAAAGACAGCTCTAAGTTTTATTATTATATTTTTTTTTTTTTCATGTTTTTTTCTTCACATGGTTACCAAACCAAAAAAAAAAAAAGGCTCTAATTTAATAAGCTTGCCAAGTCCTCCTCTCCTCGCTATTTCTTAGCTTAACCGAGCGGTCTGGCTTAAATTTTTCTAATTTAATAACGGAACTATCCGGTCGAACCGGTTAAACCGATTCACTATTCAATATAACAACATATAAACGGATGCGTGTAAGCGTGTTGTTAAATGTTATAAATTGATATATTACTTTCAGTTCTCAAACCGGTTTTAACATGGTTCAATACTGTAATGTGTTTTAAACATGGGCGATTTGGTATTTTATTTTAAATTAGGGACTTGTTTAGAAAAATGTAAAAGGGTTTTCAATATTTAATAAAGGAAAAAAAATTCCTTTTCACTATTTTTATATAAAACGCTGATTTTGAAGACCTAAATTTTAGCTTAGTAAACACGGTATCGTTGCTATGGACGCCGCCAAAGTAGAAGAGCCGCAGGAAACGAAGAAGACAACTCTTACAGCTCAAACTCCATTATCTATGTCGATTTCATCACTTCCAGATGAAATCGTTTTAAGTTTCTTAGCCCGGATCTCTAAATCTTATTACCGTTCCCTCTCTTTGGTCTCCAAGAGCTTTTACTCTCTTCTCTCTTCTACAGAGATCTACGCGGCCCGATCCCACATCGGAGCCACAGAGCCTCGCCTCTACGTGTGCCTGTGGTTACGCAACAAGCATCGCTGGTTCACTCTCGCTGAGATTGAGGGTGAACTAAGTCTAGTACCGGTAAGGCTCTCTTCCTCTCGTCCTCGTACTCGATTAAACTCAACCACAGTAGCTGCTGGTTCCGAAATCTACAAAATCGGCGGAACTGTCAAGGGCAAGCCATCCAGAGCCGTTTTTGTACTGAATTGTCAGACTCACAGGTGGCGTCATGCTCCTAAGATGAAGGTGTCAAGGGTACACGCAAAGTCTTGTTTTTTAGACGGGAAGATATATGTAATGGGAGGATGCAGAGAGAGTGAGGAAGAATCCATGAATTGGGGTGAGATTTTCGACCTAAAGACTCAAACTTGGAAGCCATTGCCTAGCCCTAGTGACAATACCGTTGATTCGAATCACAAAGTAGCAGTTTTTGGAGAAAGGCTATACATAATCACCAAGCATAAAAAATATGCATATGATCCGAAAGAAGGAAGATGGCTAGCAGAGGTGGGGTTTGTGGATCTAGAACCTATAACTGGAACTCGGTCCGGTGGTATAGAAAAAGTTATGCAACCTATAACTGGACCTTGGTGCGTTATAGGAAATGTAATGTTTACTGAGGAGTGCGCTAAGTACAAGTGGTTTTGCTCAAGGCGTGGAGTGTGGCTAAGAGTTGCAGGTTTGAATGATCTATACGAAAAGCGTGGTTTTCGTTATTATCGTACGATTAAGTTAGTTAACTATGGTGGGAAACTGTTAATTATATGGCACAACTGGATTCGTTCGATTCACAGTGAAGAGAGGACAATTTGGTGTGCGGTGATTCGGTTGGGGGAGCGTAAGACTTATTTTGGACCCTGGATCTGCGGGGAGGTTGAGAGCTGTAATGTTGTTGTGCCTAGCGTCCCCAAGTCTTATAAGCTCTCAAGCTGCCAATGTGTTTCTGTCTGAAACTCATCTTTGTTTTCAACATATTATGGGGTTTTGTTTCTCATAGGATGCGATCATGCGATTGGTCACTGTAGGTTTTTTTTGGTTTTTTCTGTGTTTGATCTTACTAATTATTATAGATCTTTTAGAACTTTTTAGTTAGTTGTCTAGAGATGGACCTCATGAGATTTTGCTTATGTGCATGTTTAGCTCTATCTATCTCCTTCTTAAGCTTTCTTGCAATTCCCTCTTCTTCATCGTAAGCTCTAGCCAAACAGCTCTCGGAATTTTTCGCCTTTGAAAATCCAACCACGACAAAGAAGATAGAGATTCTTTGATTCTCTCTTGTAGCCAGGGCAAAGAAAGCTCTAAGCTTGCCAAGTCCTCCGCTCCTCGCTATTTCTTAGCTTAACCGAACGGTCATGGCTTAAATTTTTCTAATTTAATAACGGAACTATCCTGTCGAACCGGTTAAACCGATTCACTATTTTATTTTGGATCAGGTCTTTCTTTCTTTACATGTATGTTTTGAAGACCTAAAAAAACCTAGTAATTACGATATCTAGTTGCTATGGACGCCAAAGTAGAACCGCCGCAGAAGAAGAAAATTACGATATCTCCGTCACCTCCATCGTTTTCATCACTTCCAGATGAACTAATTCTACATTGCTTAGCTCGGATCTCGAAATCTTACTACCGTTCCCTCTCTTTAGTCTCTAAGAGCTTCTACTCTCTCCTCACTTCTCCGGACATTTACGCGTTTCGATCCCAAATCGGAACCACAGAGCCTTGCCTCTACATATGCCTTAAATCACCCACTTGTCGTCATAGCTGGATCACTCTTGATCAAACCCTAATCACCAACGGCGGCGAGATTAAGGATGAGTTAAGTTTAGAAATGGTAAAACTACCTTCCTCCCATTCTCCTACTCGATTAAACTCGACCACTGTAGCTGCCGGGTCGGAAATCTACCAAATTGGCGGAATAAACAAGACCAAACGATCCAGAGCCGTTAGTGTGCTTGATTGTTGTAGTCACAAGTGGCGTCGTGCTCCTAACATGAGGTTACCAAGGGTAGACGCCAAGTCTTGGTTTTTAGATGGGAAGATATATGTAATGGGAGGATGCAGAAAAAGAGAGGAATCTATGAATTGGGGTGAGGTTTTAGACCTAAAAACTCAGACTTGGAAGCTATTGCCTTGCCCTAGTGACAATGGCGTCGATTTCAATCACAAGGAAAACGTTGCAGTTTTGAGAGGAAGGCTATACGTTACCACCAAGGATAAGAACTATGTATATGATCCAAAAGAAGGAAGATGGAAGGAAACATTAGAGCTGGGTTCGGGTATTTGTTTTGGTTTGAGTCTAGAATCTATAACTGGACCTTGGTGCCTTGTAGAAAACGTAATGATTAATGATAATGGCGGTAGATACTGGTGGTGGTATGAGTCAAGTAGTGGAATGATTCCGGGTTTGAGTGATCTGTATATGAAGCGTGCACGTAATTACCGCACGATTCGATTAGTTAATTATGGTGGGAAACTGTTAATTATATGGCAAGCGACGATCAACAAGAGAACTTGGTATGCGTTGATCAAGTTGGAGAAGCGTTTGAGTTCTTTTGAACCCCAGATTTGGGGTGAGGTTGAGCGGTTCAACGTTTTTGTGCCTACAATTCCCAAGCCATACGAGCTCGTGAACTGTTTATCCGGTTTGAGGTGAAAAATGTGATTTGCTTTCGTTATTTGGTTAAGTTTTCATTTAAGGCAATTATAGATTCTCGTAGTTGTGATTCTTTAATTTGGCGACTATATCCCTAACTTTTTTTTTTTCTCGGGAACATCTCTGCCTTAGTTGTTAAATTTGCTATAAATTTTAGTGAAAATCATTATTTTTTTTAAATTAGTTTAAGTGATAAATATATATTTCGTGAAAACATGCCGAACTTCGAACACCAAAGTTTACGGACCAACTAAGGATATGATGTCTATGCGAAGTTACTTTTCGACGTTTTTAAAATTTAACATTTAAACTAATTCTTAAAAAGTAATAGTGAAATTAACATGGTTTTGGTTAATTATTTTCTTAAAGTTTAATTGTTTATTTAAAATTATAAATAATTATTATTTTTGAAACCATAAGTTTAATTGTTTTAATTCACAGTTAATCTTTTAAAACTAATTTAATATTTAAACTAATCTTAAAAAAAATAAAAAATAAGAATGAAGAAAGTAGTACCTTGTTGGATTTGATAGAAGGCCTCATAAAAAAAAGCCCATTCCAAATTTGAGCCCATCAGTAACTCTCTCGTGACATCATCCACCACTTGCGACTTTGGTGAAAGCACAAACCGGATTTGGTGATGATGATCGTTGAAACACAAATTGCTCTTCTTCCTCCGCAGGCGACTCGTAGTCTAAAGCCATCGAAACACCGAACATGCTAAATGGTCGTCAATTTCACTATCCCTCTCTTCGCCATCGTCTTTCTCACATCCTTCTCCGTCGTGTAATCATCTCCTTCGTCGCCGTCGAAAGAATCCTCCGGTGAAAGCGTTTCGGTGGCGAGATGTTTGATCGTGTAAAATTAGGGAGACACAAACTAAAAATTGAACCTGATTGATCGAAAGCACATCAGTGATCAGTCTCGCAGAGCTTTGATCGAGAAGAGAAATTTTATTTTGGTATAAAAAGAAAGAAGAAGAAGAAGAAGAAGAAGATGAAAGATGAAAGATGGTTTTTTGGTTTTTGATTTCTCAACGAAGAAGAAGATATGAGAGAGACTATTTTTAAGCAAAGGATCCGTTGAGGAAAGGAAATTTTGCTGTTGCTATTTCCTTTTTCGACTAGGTTTTTGTTATTTCCTTTTTTTTTTAATGTTTTACGAAGAAAAGGAAATTGATCAAGGTAAGAAAAAGTTACATTACATTACCGTTACAACAAAATAATATCTTTCTTACTGCGTAACAATCAATTAAGGTAATTTATTTGATGTTTCGTTAAGAGTAAACAGAGCAATCTTTACGGAGAATGAACCGTTGATTGAATATAGTTACTCTGCTTTTGCTCTGTTTTACGTAAGGGTTTTAGCAATAAAATTGTAGTTGATAAATGAATTTTTTTTTTGTCAAAACATGTTTTCTTCTTTTTACATTTGTCTGATAACATACATATACCTACTTTAGCCACAACCTGTGTCTCACCAGTAATTTCCACACGAGCAGCGACCATTGGAGAAGTGATGAAAAATCTTGGAATCTCCAACAACTATCTCTCTTCTTGTCATTTTCGAAGCTTTTTCCAAGAACTCGTGACATTTTCTGCAGATTCTCGTGTTATTCCTCACCGTAACTGTTTTTCCCGTTTCCGTAGAGATCAATCCAAAACATGTGGCGAGCCTTACCGAATGTCTTCTTGGTGAATTGCTTCTGCTCTTAACTAGAGTCTCTGGTCTCAACTTCGAGACACAGCGAACATAATTGTCTTCTTCTTCTTCTTCTCCAATCATCCTCGACACAATATCTAAGACTTCATAGATCTTGCTTGCCTCCACGTGGGATCTGTCTCCGTTTGTTAACACATGCGTTTTGCTCTTCGCCTCAACAGTACTGCGACTTGATGTTCTGGATATGCCTTTGCTCTCCATGAGAAGCTTAATCCTATTTACATCTTCCCATCTTCGAGCTTCTGCATACATGTTCAAAAGCAAGACATAACATCCCGTGTTATCGTGTTCCATCTTAAATATCTGTTCTGCCGCGAATTCAGCTACGGTTATATCGTTATGGTTTCTGCTTGCATTTAACAAAGATCCCCAAATCCGAGCTGTTGGCAAAAATGGCATTTCTTCAATGAATCTCTTGGCTGCGCTGAAGTTTCCTGTACGGCCAATGAGATCCAGCATGTACCCATAATGCTCTATTCCAGGATCAATCCCGTATTCTCTTTTCATCGACTCGAAATATTCCCATCCTTCATCAACCATACCAGAAATGCTACATGCTGCTAATAGTGAAGCAAAGGTGCTCTTGTTTGGATCTACTTTAGAAGCAATCATCTCTGAGAATAAGCAAACCGAAATTCTCCCAAAACCGTGTACTGCATAGGCCATGATGATGCTGTTCCATGAAACAACATCCTTTAACAAGACGTGGTTGAAACATTTTCTTGCATCCTCAAGGTCACCACACATGGCATACATGTGAACGAGTGAATTCAAGATGATAGTGTTTGACCCGTATCTAGACTTAACAATATAAGCATGAATTTGTCTACCTTCATTCAAGGATAGAGATTCTGCATAAGCTGGTAGAATACTAGCAATTGTTGTGGAATCAGGTACAAGCGATGAATCCCAGAGTTTTTGAAATAGCTCCAAGGCTGAATAGTTCTTCCCGTTCTGCACATAAGCAGCAATAATCGAGTTCCATGAGATCAAATTCTTTTCAGCTATTCGATCAAATATAACCTCAGCTGATTTTAACTGCCCACATTCTCCATACATATCAATCAGGGCAGTTTCCAATACTATATGAGGAAGAAAGCCACTCCTCATAGCATAACCGTGAATTGTTCGACCCTCCAAGATTGCACAAGCAGGAAGCAGATTGATCATTGTAATAACATCTGGCTGCAACCCATTTTGCTCTGACATTTTCTGAAAGCAGAGAAACGCATCAGTGACTCGGCTATTTCTAGCATAACATCCTACCATAACATTCCAAACTACGATGTTCCTCTGGATCATACCGTTAAATATCCTCTCAGCGTAACTCACTTCACCATATTTACTGTACATGTCAAGGATTGATGTCATTACCATAACATCACCAGTTTCAATTCTACTTCGAACAGCGTGGCAATGTATCTCCTTTCCCATTTTTGGACTATACACATGAGAACAAGCACCAAGAGCGCTCATGGTACTGAACCTGTCCGGTCTAAACCCACATTTCAGCATTTTTTTAAACAGTATCAACGAGCGAAAGCCATCTTCAAGTGCAAGATATCCAGAAATCATGGAATTCCACGAAACAATGTCTCTCTCAGGCATTTGGTCGAACAGTTTCTCTGCATCCCAAGCACACCCAAGCTTCATGTACAAAGATATAAGAGAATTACATACGTAAACATCTGAAACAAACGCAAGCTTAATCACCATTGCATGAATCTTTTTCCCTTCTTCCAATGACGAAATCCCAGCAACCGATTTAATCACGAAAGGATAAGTAAAGGAATCGCCTTTGATTCCTGCAAACACCATTCTGCTATAAAATTGAACCGCTTCATGATACAACCCACAGCTAACGAAACCTCTGATCATCACATTCCAAACGAAAACATCAGCTTTGTTCATTTCATCGAACAGTTGGAGTGCATCCTCCATGAGACCGGAATCAGCGAATCCACGCAAAGCCCTCGTGAGCGCAGGATCATTGAGCTGCTTAGTTACCTTGGATCTGTTTCGATGAATTAGCCGGCTCGGTTTCGAGAATCTCTGGTACTCGAGATTTTGCTTCCCCCTTGTTTGGTGATTCTCAGAAGAAACACACTTGCACGCGTCGCAATTGTAGATACGGTAGCATCGAGACAGAAGAGTCGCAGCCATGAATTCCGGCGAATTCGTACCGGAAAACTGAGAGAATTCAAGCAAATTTGTCTCTCGTAGTCTTCTTTTGCATCTTCATTTTCCCGCGGGAAAATGTTTTGTTACTCTCGTAAAAAGTAAAAACCAGTCTACAATGACGTAATTAATCCTATTTTTCTTAGTGTTTAAAAAAAAAAAAATTCTGAATTACCACAAATTCTCCATTTTTAATATCTATGAACCTTAGAAGTATATGATTTTATGCGACGAATTATGAATTATGATGATGATCAAGTATGTATGATTTACACAAACATATAATGTTGAGACTTTATTGAACAATGAAAAACCATGTGGTAAATCAAAATACATAAAAGGTTTTAAAGGGACTGAAAAAATATTTACAAATTCTTCCAGAGGAGTTTTCTTTCAAGAGAAGAAGTCTTCATGGCTATTACCATCTTCATCATCAGTTGCATTTTCATCGTCGCTCTGATCATTGAAGGTGAGGATAAGATCAAGAAGTTCTCTTCCAGTGGCTGAAGATGATTCTCCTTCTCTCTCTGGACTACTACTGCTCCGGTTTTGCAGCGAGAAGAGTTGGGCCAATAGTTCCTGCGGTGAAGAGACACGGTACATCCATCCCCTAGGCGTTCGCTTGCGCTGGAACACACAAATTTCAAACAATATTCAATCATCATCATCATCATCATCATCATCTTGATGACTGCCACTAATACTATCAACATTCGTCTCACTACCACCATCACCATTATTATCCATATTGTTATCAATTTCAATAAAACATTCATCATCATCACTATCCATGTCATCAACATCATCATCACTATCCATGTCATCATCAGAATCATTATCATCTAGTCCACTGCTATAATCTGAATCTGAATCATCCTCAGCATCATCAATTGATTCATCTTCCCCCTCGTTCCCATCAATACCAATATCCATTCCATTACCAAATAATTCGTCGTCATAATCATGGAAGCTAAGAAACGATAACCAAGGAATGCGAAAGCGACTCGGTAACTGGAATTTTTTAAACAAAACAGCAGTAGCCAAATTAGTTTGATGTCATAGTATAAATGACAATCATTGCACCTTATTGGTTTCATCAATTAGAGAAGGTTCTAGCACGAAGGAAAATAAACTAAAACAATCAAGTCTTAATTAATGGAAAAGTAAAGCATACCAGTTCGATGTTTTCAGGTAACGTAGCTCTCTCAGCTGCCTTTGACGTCCACACCTTGATGTCACTTTCAATTCCACTGCTAGCAAGCACAGGAATATGCGGATGAGGCTCAATACAGTTAACCACATGCCTATCTGCTTCCATAACACGGATAAGCTCCCCACCTTTTTTCCTCCAAATAAATATCCGCCCACAGTCTGACCCACTAACCACATATTCAGACCGAGGTCCAAAAAAATTCACACCCTTAACTGTCTCACTGTTTTTGTGCCCCTTATAAACCAAAGGAACTAAGTGTTCGTTCTCATCTTTTGGGGAAGAAGCTGATTCTGATTTTGATACACTACTCTTGGATATCGGGGAGGATGGGATAGGGCTAGACCCTAATCCCATATCGGGTGTGAAAAGATAGATGAATTCATCATTGTATGAGACAAGAAGCTCGCTTTGCTCTGAGAAAGCCAAACCCGTTATTCCAACTTCTTCATTTCCAATAAGATGTGGAGGGCAAAAGTGATCAGCGGCTCGGGTAAAACCATTTGAACCATCACCCTGAAATCTACGGACATCATAAAGACGAGCGTACTCGTCCATTCCCCCAACAGCAAAGAGGTTAGAATTTCTCGGGTCAATCGCAATAGCATTTAGCTGGATGGCTTCCATGTTCCTCCTCCTAGGATCAACTGATTGGCAAGTGAAAAGTTCTGTAGGGGCTTCAGTCCTCAAGTCAAACTGAAAATGGGCAACAATGCAATTTCTTTAATCAAATTACAAGGATTCTAAAGTAGATATCCAAAAAATAATGCAGCTACTACTCACTCGTTGTACTAATCCATCTTCACCACATGTATAAAATATATGTGGGTTTCCTGGCTCTATACATAGCTTATGAGCTCTTCCTTGATGCAATCCCAAGAAAGACGTCTCCACTTTATCACCCTCAAGAATACTTGCACGCCGAACCTAAAGATATTTGGAGATTTAATCTAAGTAAAGAGTGACACAAACATAAAACAGAGAGTTTCTAAAAGCAACTCAAAAGATTTACCATTCCATCAGCAGCACAGGTAACAATGGTTCGATCATCAGAGAAAGGCATAAACTTTGCTTGAAATACGTTATTAGCGTGTCCTGAATGGAAGGATAGCTTAACATTACCAAGTTGCCAATCCCAAAGAACGACACGCCGATCATCGGAACCCGAAATCAGAACATCTCCTTCTGCATTGAAACTCACAGTGTTCACACATCCTTTGTGCTTCTCTAGCTTCTTGTATATCTCTAGACGCAGAACCAAATTCTACAAATACAGAACCAATAAAAATTATGAATCAATGGGTTTTATTTTCAAGTAATCATAACAATAATTAGTCAATTGGACGATACTACTAAATCCACCAATGAGACTCGAAGAAGAACCATAAATTTCAAAACTTTCGAATCCAATAGAGAAACACAAACCTCGGAGGCGGAGAAGCGATTGGAGAAATTACGAGAGGAGATTCCACCGACCTCTCGTCGCCAGAAATCAACAACAGGGTGATGTAATCCGTTAAAGTTTGATCGACCTTTCTTCGCTTTCTCACTCATCTCTTCCTATGAAATCAACGGTAATAGGAGAAAGTTTTCCACGGTTGACGAAGCTATAGCCTATAGACCAGAGAGAAGATTCTCCAATTGCTCTGTATCTCGCCGTGAAATTACTACACTTCGGAGGTCCTAGAGAGAGGAGAAGAAGAAGAAGCGTAGAGTAATGATGCGTAAGCCCATCGCCGGAAGAGAGGCGATTCGTTGGCCCAGTGAAAAGGTGACGCGTGTTATCACGTTATTAGTATTGGGCTTTTTGGGCTTCAGTTTTTCATTATTTTGGAGTTTCTTATTTTTATTTTTTGTTTTTTTGTTTCTTATTTTCTTTACGTCAAAAGTTTCTTTGATTAAGCAATAAAATCAACGAGATTAATATAAAGAAATGTGAAATTACAAATAAACAACACAAACAAGCCTTGATTTATTCTCAGACAACACAATTAAATACAATTTTATTGAGGTTTAGTTGTTTTTCATATCCTCCTTTTAAGATAGATACGCGATGATAAGAGACTGAAAACCTCATATCGAGCAAAGCCAGCTTCTGTAAGAACAAAGTCCCATTCTTTCAAAGTTCGTTCTTTCCCTGTGCTTGTGTGAACCATCATCACCATGTCAAGCTGCAATCTCACGTGCTCTAACTTGTCATCTCTTTCTTCTACTACCATAGTATTTTTCTTCTCTCCGATAACGCACTCCACTATCAACACTTTGCCGACATTTGGTGGGACAGCTTCTTTGCAATTCTTCAATATCTTTATGCAATCTTTGTCTCCCCAATCGTGTAACACCCACTGCACCCATTCAATTATCACATTTTACGTATTAGACCACGTTCGTCTTTTCCCACATACTTTGATAAAATCTGCAAATTTTTATTGAAAGCGCACCCCAAAAAAAAAGACATGAAAATGACATGACAATATGTGCAATTTCTCCTTTTTTCTAGTATATTAAAATACATGGGTATTGGTTAACAATATCTGGGGAAATTAGTAGTGGTTGCTTTATTTGTTGTGCACTTTCTATCAATTGATTAGCTACTTTGGTGTCATATCTTCATTATTCATGTTTTTGAAAGATGGTAAAAAATAAATACTGAAATTTGAACATCCAACTTTTTCAGTTTTTTTGTTAAACATCCGAACCGTTTTGATAGTTAATCAAAAGAAGATAAGAGTATGGAAATAGCTAGAGTTAACCTTGATGATAACAGCGTCACATGCGGGAATAGAATCAAACATATCACCCTCAACATTCTCAACACCGTCCAAGACTTGAGCAACTTCAATAACATGAGGAAGATCAAAGTTAAATCCTTTGATCCAAGGAAACTCCTTCACAAGTATCCCCAACGTCTCTCCCGTACCTCCTCCTACGTCAACCACCGTAGCCACGCCGTCAAACAAGCCGTGACAAGCTCCCGCTACACGTGGCATCACACGCCTTGCATCACAAGCCATGGCCTCGTTGATTAGCTCGCTGTGGCACGGATTATCCTGCGCGAACGACCACAAGTCCTTACCGTGCACTGCATCAAACGGTGGTGGAGTTGAAACATTGAGTACCGGCGAAGAAACGACTGAGCTCAGCTTCAACCATGGAGCAAGCATCTCGGGACTTGTTTCCAAGAGAAGCAAAGGAGCCTCCGATTTGCCATCACGTTTTGTGATCATCATACGGCGAGAGAGTGGCGTGTTAGTGTATCCTGTGGCTAAACCATCTTTTGTGGGGACTTCTTTGAAGAGTCCTTGGTGCACAAGAAACCTCATTATACGGAGGAGATGTGAAGGAGAAGCAGAGACGGCGGAGGAGAGTTCGGTTAGTGTCACCGGCTGTGACGAAGGATGGTTTTCATTGGCTTCTGGTATTTTAAGATCAATGGCACACTTTGCAGCTGCAATATCTGCAAACCCAAAGACATACCTCCATATATCTAAAGAAGCTTTCGCTTCTTCATCTAATAAGTTTCTTTTACTTTCTTCCATTTTGTTTCTATCAAAGATTTTGTTAAGTAAATTAAAAGACAGGTGATTTGATTTGAGGAATTAGGTTTCCTTTATAGTGATTAGAAAATAGAGGCATATTAGTAGTTTTGGTCTTATAAACTATAAAGTATATTAATTCAATAATCCAAACTTAGTTTATGATCATTGTTTTTCTTTTTTTTTTTTTTTTTTTGATAAACCCTATCGGCGGATCCGGTTGGCCTCGGTAGGAACGCACTGAGGTGCTACAGAGTGGACTTCTCTCGAGCCAGGTAAAATTGGGTCACCACACTGCCTGATCCGAGTTTGGAATACCTTCCGACTAATGCCAGGGGGTAGTCAGGCCGCCTGCATTTCTGACTACCAGGTAAACCAATTGGGCCAAGGCCCAACTGACAGACTTCCCAAACAAATGTGTTTTTGTTTCCAGGGAGAATCGAACTCGGGTCTGGGAGTTTCACCCTTCACCAAAGCTTCCTCTGCCACTAGACCACAGAGGCTTGGGCTTATGGGTTTATGACTTTCGATCACCGAATATTATAGATCATTGTCAACAATCGAACACATATCAGCATGTGAAAATACAAATAAAAAACAACACGGCTGATACTGAAACAAGCCGTAATTATTATCATACAACACAATTATTCACACGTCGTTATGTATATACCACATTACCACCAAACAACAACCACAAATTTATTGAGTTTTCAAAGGAAAGATATATCTTTCATGACCTTCTTTTAAGACCGATACGCGATGATAAGACACTGAACATCATCAATGTCCCGAACCTCATATCGAGCAAAACCAGCTTCTTTAAGAACAAAGTCCCATTCTTTCAAAGTCCGTTCTTTGCCTGTGCTTGTGTGAGCCATCATCACCATATCAAGCATCAATCTCACGTGCTCTAACTTGTCATCTCTTTCGTCCACTATCATCGTCTTTTTATTCTCTCCGATCACCGATTCTACTATCAACACTTTCCCGTTATTTGGTGGGACCGCTTCTTTGCAATTCTTCAATATCTTTATGCAGTCTTTGTCTCCCCAATCGTGTAACACCCACTGCACCCATTCAATTATCACGTTTTACGTATCAGATATATACTATGGCCTTGAATGGAGAGATGGAATTAAAGTGGTTCGTCCACAATAGCGTATGATCTGCTTGTATAACACCATTCATCTAAAAAAATCTGATCTGCTAATATTTAATAATAAAAAAAGAAATTGTACTGTGGCGGTACATTTTGTGAAGAAAGAGTGAGAACCACTTCCGGTTCTTGGACTTCTCATTTTTGTGGTGGTCTAAGAGTGTTTCTTCATTTATTTTATTATTTTATTATTAAACTTTTTGACAATCTTATATATCTATGTTTTCTTAATAGAGAAACAACCGTTCTCTTTAAGCTAATAATCTTTTTTTGTTCACATTATCTGATATAAAGTTGACTAGAAATAAACAGTATGAGTTAATATATCATTTTGAAATAATTTAAGTACAAAATAATTCAAATCTGATTATTTCCATATTTTTCATGATGTATTAATTAAATATATATTATTTAAACATATAATTGTAAGTAATAGTATTTATTACTTTTTTAAAAAATACATGTTCAATAATATGTTAAACTAATATTGCAAATTTATTTTGATATAATTAATTGTTTTTAGTATGTATAGTTTATATAAAATATTTTATTTTAAATTAATAGTTTTTATAATAGAAATATTTTATCTGTACTATCTGATCTGCTTTCACCATTCAACACATATTTTAAAGTGTTCGAACCACTTGATCCGCTTTTGATCCGCCAGATCTGCTTAATCCGCTTTTGTTCTGCTTGATACGCTTGATCCGCTTGATCCGCTCCGCCCGATACGCTTTCTCCATTCGGAGCCTATAATTTATTTAAATATGATTGAAGCCCTACATTAGAGTATTTATATCAAGATTTTTCAAAAAAAAAAATTAATGCTGGAAAACTAAGGAATTTAATACAGAAACCAACTATAAGTTTCGTGCTTTCCTATCTACTTTATGAAAACTTATACTGTATTGTTAATGCTGAATTAAAAAAAATAATGCTGATTGATTTGGAGAAAATGAGCAAAACAAATCCTTAAAGTGAGATTCTGTTCAATTTTTAATATATAAAAGATCTCTTATATATGTACTGTATTGGTTAATAATAACTGGGGAAATTGGTAGTGGTTGCTTTATTTATTTGATACTTGATAGTGGTTGTTAACTTGCTCTCAGTTGATTCGCTACTTTAATATGTCATATCCAAATTATTCAGGTTTTAATGGAAGATGGTAGAAAATAAATATTAAATGTCTACATCCAAATATTTTCAATTTCTTTTGTCTGTTTGAAAAAAATCGGATTTTAGAAACAGTAAGCTCGACAATTGTTGACAAAAACAAAAATGCTTTGACAGAAACAAATTAACTTAATTAGAATTAAGAAAAAAATCGTTTTCACTTCTTTTTATATAACTTATTTGTTACCGAGCATACCGACTGCAAAACCAGTGGCTAGTACCTAGACCCTAGTAGAAGTGTTAAAAAAAAAGTGTAGAACCATCGAATCGGTCGGTTTTACGAACTTTTAATTTAAACTCTACGTGCAACCGAAAATCTATTTTAAAAAAAAAAACTAAAAAAATCATTTAAAAAAAGGGAATAAAGAAAAGGACAACTATACAAGTTTTTAAAATAGAACGTAAACACAAACGTAATACAAAAGAAACAGATAATAATGTATACTTAATAGTTAATACTGTATAGCTTAGTACGAGGCTGATTGCGAAGTTAAAAGAATGATGAATTTCTAACATTTTACTTTAAAATTAAAAGGTTAGTTTATAACAATTAATTCAATTTATTCTTGTCTTTTATGTGAAATTTGATTTTGAATACTATATTAATGAAAAATGTAAGAAAAAATTAAACTAGATTTTAGTGAATACTATTAATCAGAGAATAAAGAGTACGGAAGTAGATTTAACCTTGATGATAACAGCGTCGCATGCGGGGATAGAATCAAACATATCGCCCTCAACATTCTCGACACCGTCCAAGACTTGAGCAACTTCAATAACATGAGGAAGATCAAAGTTAAATCCTTTGATCCAAGGAAACTCCTTTACAAGTATCCCCATCGTCTCTCCGGTACCGCCTCCTACGTCAATCACCGTAACCACGCCGTCAAACAAGCCCTGACAAGCTCCGGCTACACGAGGCACCACGCGCCTTGCATCACAAGCCATGGCCTCATTGATCATATCGCTGAGGAACGGATTATCCTGCGCGAACGACCACACGTCCTTACCGTGCACTGCATCAAACGGTGGTGGAGCTGAACCGTTGACCGGCGAAGAAACGACTGAGCTAAGTCTCAACCATGGAGCGAGCATCTCGGGAGTTGTTTCGAAGAGAACAAAAGGAGCCAGCGATTTGCCATCACGTTTTGTGATCATCATACGGCGAGAGAGTGGCGTATTAACGTAGCCTGTGGCTAAACCATCTTTTGTGGGGATTTCTTTGAATATTCCTTGGTGCACAAGAAACCTCATTATACGGCGGAGATGTGAGGGAGAGGCGGAGACGGCGGAGGAGAGTTCAGCTAGTGTTACCGGCTGTGAAGAAGGATGGTTTTCAATGGCTTCTGGTATTTTGAGATCAATGGCACACTTTGCAGCTGCGATATCTGCAAACCCAAAGACATACCTCCATATGTCTAGAGAAGCTTTGGCTTCTTCATCTAGTACTCTTCTTTTAGTTTCTTCCATTTTTTTCTGTCAAGGATTTTGTTTAGTAGATCTAAAGACAGGTGAATTAGAGTTGAGAAATTAGGGTTTTTTTATAGGGATCAGAAAATGAGGGCACAATAGTAATTTTGGTGTTATAACGACACAGTAGTAATTTCTGAACCGGACTGAACCTAACATGTTCAATGAATTTAGTGTTTCAATAAATTTATTGTTCGACATCAATATGACATTTAAGAATTCAATTCAATATTTCTTACTATTAAGATAGAAATTCAGACCACCTGGTATTTTTTTAGTTTACCACTGTCGATTACCGAATACTATAGACGAATTATTCGTCTTTGTTTGGATTTGCAGAACCGATTGTGAAATTAGCCCTTATTGAATAATATTGATATATTTTTTTGTGGACTCCTACCAGATTAAGGACTTAATTAGTCTCAAGCTAGTAACAATTAAAATATGTAAAAAAACCTGGTAAGATAAAATAATACTAGTCGAGACAAAAGGAATCGACAAGCTTCGGTGTTTTGGTCTACCAACTTTGATCCACCATTCCGTCTTGTATATTACATGAAACTTAGGATTAATGACTATGAGTTAAATTCTACCTAATTTAGACTTAAACCTTCCCTCTTAATATAATGCATTCAAAAGCTCTGTTCAACCAGACGAACGCATATCAAAGTAGCTGTCAAATGTCTCGGACATGTGTCATATTTGCACATGAAAAAAAATCCTCATGCAGAAGGACTTCTATTATACACGTACACATGTACATCAGTACATGGATGATGTTTCTATTGCAAGTTGATCTACTGTGAGTCTGTGACTATGTTTTCAGTTCAATTAGCCTTGCTTCGAATATATATATCAAAGCATACTGGGGGTAGTATCATCTTTAATATATACATATATGGGTTATATAATTTGTGACTATGGACCCTAAATATGCTTGTCTTGGTTTCCTTAGATATATTAATGGTATTTCAAAATAATGTTTAATGTAATTTTGCTAAGCCAGAAAATTACAGACACGTACAACTAGTGTGGGGTAAGACGACAAATTTTTTAACCGTGTTCACTGTCACTATTGTCTATAGATATGCATGTACGCTTGTTAAGTCACTTATTACGAAAGGATTAATGAATTATATATCATTAATGTATTAAAAATTTACGATTAGCGTTTGACGCCGCTTTGTAAGAAAGGATTTCTTTCAATATATTAATAGAAAGCTTTAATCATGGAAGTTATGAAATTGCGCTAATCTCGTGTGATCTGTGGACGTCAAAGATTTTTTTTGAACAAAATTAAACTCCGTGGTGGAGTGTCGCTAATCTCGTGTACTGTTGCTTTTTAAACTTTTTATGTTTTCATGCATTTTATATGGTAACAAAAAAGCATTAAGATACAAGAGTGTAATCCAATATAATTAAAGAAATACTAAGAAAAAGAAAATTAAAGGAGGTCTATTGGTTTGTGAGTTTTAACAAATTTAAAGTGTCAAGTTTGAAAAACAAAAGTTTAATTTGGCTTTGAAATATTAAGTATTTAGAACATTGTTGTTTTGAACGCATTTCTAACTAGTAGTTAAAATATAAATGTTTCATTTTAAAGCCATTTCTTAATTTGGCTTTGCAAATTTTAAATTTTTTGAAAAAAATCTAAAACTTACAAGGATTTTCCAAATCAATGAAATAATTAATACACAACCAATAAAATCCTCTTTTTTTTTTTTTTTTCGTCAAGACTTATTTTATTAAAATACCAAATCATTACACAAAAGTTCCTCCAGCCATATTGGCGGAATCAAGGAATCGGGAAGGAAAAAGGAACTTGAACAAGCAAATTTAGCAAGACTATCTGCTACCGTATTACAAGTATGGATACGAGGATTCAACCAATAAAATCCTCTAAAAATGAAAAAGTAGAAGAGTTTGCATATTTGGATGGCCGGCCTCTTTGATATTTGTGATCACAAAAAATGTTGAATCAGAGCATGGACGGCATAAATACAAATATCCTACACATCTTATCACTTAACATGATCATCTGAAGTCCTATTTTAAACATGTTAAAAACAAGGTTGGATTTCGAATTTTTTTTGCAAAAAGTTACGCACACAAAAGTGAAAGGTTTTGGTGTGACATATCTATTCTTGGTGGAAAATATTTCCAAAACACCAGTACAATATTTAGTCCGAGCCTTTTTATGCAGGGACCATGATCATGCTCGATATTATGTCTATTGCCTTCATTGGATATGATATTTGTTATCTTCAATTTGTTGCTGTCAACAAATTCTTCAATTAGAGTGAATTGCCATTTACAGACCCATTAAGTATTCATATCTTCGGACCTATTCCTGAAATTGTTTTCCATCAAATATCATTTTCTTATGTCTTTCAATCAAACACCATTTATGCCTTCGACAGAATAAAAACCTTTAGTCAGACCAGAGAATTAACGGGACATGAGTTATTTAAGAATTAAAGCTTTAAAATTCTTCCGTTGCTATATGTTAGTAACTTTTTTTTTGGTAATGAGCTTATATGTTAGTAACTTATAAACACTTATGTATTCTAATTAATTACATATATAATTTAATACCGTTTTTTTTTTCCATCCTATAAATTCTAAACTGCTTTCCCTACCCAAACCATCCAAATATCAAAGCAAATAGAAGTCAAAGAGAGATGGGAAACAATTCAAGAGCTATTTTCTCTTTATTCTTAGTTGTAGCCATATGTGCTGCAATTTTAATCACTCCCGGAATAGCTCATGACGACCAACCACCGCCGCGCTCACAATTTCCACCGGATTTTCCTATTGATTTGGAAAAATGTTGGTCATCACTTTTCAATACTCAGGGATGCGTATTCGAACTTTTGAAGTCCGTTTTTTCTGGTCAGTTTGGAAATGTTGGAGTTGCATGCTGCAAAGCATTCTCGACCATAGATGCTAACTGTTGGCCTCATATGTTTCCATTAAACCCATTCTTTCCACCTTTGCTTAAGGACAACTGTGCGCACATCGTCCCCAATTCCCCCACACACAAGTGAAAGCGAGGAATCAAATGACTTGATGCTTTATAATATAGTCGAATTAGTTTAGTAATCTAAGGAAATTCTTCTATACATGTTCTAAGTGCCATATGAATATCATCCAATAAAGTCCATTTGCGTAGTAAATTAATTAATATTATGGTAATTTATTAATTTACTCTATTCTGTCTTTTTTTGGTGAATTACTCTATTTCTGTCTTTGTTCACGAATATATATATATATATATATATATATATATATATATATATATATATAAACATGAATAGATATGGGAATAAAAGATTTAATAACTTATAGATTAGTTAGAGATAGACTTATACAATAAATTAGCTGAAGCTTGTAGTTTAATTGGTGGAAATGGCGAAATAAATGAAAGACCCTCTGAAGGTCTTTGTCATACACAATCAATACGATGTTTTCTGATCGCAGTTGATTGGAAAACGACTTGTAACAACCAAACCTATTTGTATCCTCCCACGAAATTTCATTTGTACAGTACTTACAAAAAAATGACCACATTTAACCGAATATATCAAGTTACTAAACCGAGTCCGATAACCGGACCAGAATCAAAACCCAAAATCTAAACCTTTTTATTTGACGCCCCAAATCGTAAACCAATTCTGCATGAAATAGTTTTAAGTGTCTAAAAATATTTATTTCTAATTTAAATTTTTTAAGAAAACAAAATTATTTTCAAAGTGAAACGGCGACTTTAATGTTAGACTTGAAGGCATGACAATAACTCGAAGTTGATTTTAAGAAATTAATTCGAAAAATATTTTCTTCAAAGTGGAAAGCTTATTTAATTTGACTTTGTATTTTCCCTGTAAGAACAAACAAAGAAATAACGTTTATTTCAAACAATATATAAACATAGACCGTTTCAATCGACCATCTTGACCCAAAAATCACAAAACTTTTGTTCTTTTTGTTTTTTAATATCACAAAACTTAACGTATGTAATTCTGTATGATATAATTTTTATTTGAGAGATACATTAAAATGATATATTAATTCTCGCGTATTTTATAATGGTAAACCAATAAAACAACACTACCGAATATGTCACAGTTCGATCATATTGATTTTTAACTTGTAATAGAAACACACTTCGATTGGCCATTTAAGTTTGAATTGTAGTTTTCTATATTACGATTTTTTTTTCTTGGTCAGCATCACCCGTTACTCTCAATAGTAATTTCTTTCGTTTCTTGCACTAATTTCCCATTTCATTTTCCCAACTTCTAAAATAGAGGTCACAACCAAAATATTGTAAAATTTCCAAATCAAAATCAAAAGCTTAATTTATTGAGAAGGAGATGATGACGTGGCCGGCTAGATCTTCGCCGCAAAAGACGAGGAAGCCGGTTTACATCGTGCATAGCCCACCGAACACAGACGTAGACAAGTTATCGACCAGATCAGGTTTTAGCCCATTCGGGTCACCCCTTAACGATAAGGGTCAGGTCAGCGACTTCCTTCATGACTCGGTGGCCGAGTCATCTTCGAATCCACGATCGTCAGGACCATTGAGAAACGAGTATAGAAGTGTCCAAGTGCATGATCTTGACCGTCGAATCCATGAAGATGAAGATTACGATGAAATGGACGGCCCGGATGTTGAGAAGAGGAGAAGGGTAATGAGGTTTTACTCGTTCTTGTTGTTTACGTTGGTGTTGGCCTTCACTCTCTTCTGTCTCATTTTGTGGGGCGTTTCCAAATCTTTCTCACCTATTGTCACTTTGAAGGTATTTGATCTCTTCGAACACAAATTTTAGGTAAAAATTTTACATTTTCTATTTTCCAAAATATAGTTTTATGAAGTATAAGAAGAAATAGATTTCTGTTTAGATTGTGTTTATTACATTAATATTTTACCAAAAAAATAATATATTTATTGATGACAAAGATGCATGTCATGATCATATTCCATTGCGTTCCAACCAAAAAAAAAAATGATCATATTCCATTGCGTTCATCTTCATAATTTATTTCAAAATCATCAATTTAATTAGAAAATTTGTGGAGTTGATTTTTAATCATTCAGCTCCCTATAGGGAAAAATTAATTTATAGTAAAATGTTTATACAAAAAAAATTATATAGATGGATTTTTTTTGGGTATGAAGTATACAAATGGATTTGCAAGTAAAAGAATATAACTTATTTATTGACGTATTGTTAAACAGAGACGGTTAGGAGATTTAAAAAATAATTTTGTCTAAATAACTTTTCTATCACAAATTGAATATTCACAATATTAATCAGGAGATGGTATTGGAGAGCTTGAACGTGCAGTCCGGGAACGACCAATCGGGAGTACTCACAGATATGCTAACCCTAAATTCAACGGTCAGGATCTTATATAGAAACCCCGCAACTTTTTTCACTGTCCACGTCACCTCTTCTCCCCTCCAGCTCAGCTATTCCCAGCTCATCCTCGCGTCCGGTCAGGTAAACCATTTCACATCTTATTAATGAAACCGGACCGGTTATTGATTCTTTTGAACTATATTAATTTCCTTTTTTTGTTTGTTGTGTGACAAAAATAGATGGAAAAGTTCTCTCAACGAAGGAAAAGCGAGAGAATCATTGAGACCAAAGTTTTAGGGAATCAAATTCCTCTGTACGGAGGCATACCGGCTCTTTACGCCCAACGAGCTGAACCGGACCAAGTCGTTTTGCCTCTTAACCTGACATTCACGTTACAAGCACGAGCCTATGTGCTCGGCCGATTGGTCAAGACTAAGTTCCACTCGAATATCAAATGCAGCATCACTTTTTATGGCGATAAACTTGGCAAGACACTTGATCTCTCCAAGTCTTGTTCTGATCATTGACCAAAATGAACAACATCATGATCAGTTCTGGTTTAGAGAAGATTAAATTATTTCATGATTTAATCGGTGAGATATACATGTAAAGAGGGACGAAATTGTTTTTATCTTTATTTTTCCAATACCACATCTTTCATTGTCGTAGAGCGTGTAGATACTCAATATATTTTGGAATTAACACTTGTTATAGTGTTGTCATCAATTTCTTTATAAGATTTGATCGAAATCAATAATTACAAAATTTGAATAATTTAATTGATTATATTAATAATCCCAAGGTTACCTCGTATGCCACGAATCCTATTTACATTCTAAACAATTGCAAGAATGCTTTAGGGGCTGAAGAAGTTTGCATGCAACCCCTTTTGAGCCAAACGCATAGCCGAGGCAACCAAAAGCAAAACGCTGAGAGAAGCACCTAAGCAACCCACCAAAACGTTGAACAACCACATTGGGCTTTTCCTTTGGGGCTTTTTGATAGAGATCCACATGAAACATGGATACGTAAACGTCACAAGCAAGGCTATTGCTCCGATAAGAACCGCCAGATAAGGCAAGAACGGGAACCCAACGGCTATAGAGAAACAAACCAAGCTCAAAAACACACGCAACATCATCCGGACAATGATGGATGCAGGCTTTTGTTTCTTGGTTATGTAAACCATCTCTATGTTGTCACACGCCGGCATTAAGTTAATCGGATATGAACATAAGCAAGAGAAAATAAACGTTAGGTGTATGAAACAGGCTGCTCGCTTCGAGTGCTCTTGTGTGTAAAGTTTCAAATAGTTGCCTACAGGACCTCCCGTCGCCGGAATCTATCACATATATATAAGAATTAACATTAAAGCATCAGTTGTTTCAACCACTTATGTTTTTACTTTCTAAATAAAAGTATTTTCTTTTCAAAATGTAAATGCAAACGCACAACAACAAAAAATGGAGTAGGGTTGGGTTTTGTGACCTACCTTGTCTCCGTATGCCCAATATACAACAAATGTCAATGGAAACATACAAATCGCGACGAGAGCATGAGACATCATCACTGCTCTCCACATTATCTTACTTGAAGGGATCTTTGAATCGGAAGGAAGAGTACCCTACAAATATCACCCCAAAGAAACCACATGATTAATACTAAACGAAAGATGCAACATACTTCGAAAACATCTAAATCATTTTCTAAATGCGAGTCCTTTAAAACCTGTATCTCAAGGACGAGATTGTTCCCGCGATAGACTAGAGCTATCAGTCCAATAGCGTTGAAAATGTGAACGAAACTTTTATCCGTTGTAGCGTATGATACACTGACTTGAGTCTTTTGTGCATCACTAGTTACAGGTAAAACCCATATCACGGTGCAATACGCAACGCCCATAAAAGCACCGATCAACGAGACTCCAAAAAGAGAATTTAGATTTGGAAACTGTGACATGATCATCGCAATGCAGCTAAAAACCAAGAAGCATTGCACTGAAGTAAGTGGCGCTATGTTGTCTTCAGACATAATTTGTAACAGTTGTTGTAATGATTTCCCTCCGGTTATAACCAGAATCGTACAAGCTCCTCCTGAGAGATACATCACAGGGAATATCCCGAGAAGTTTCCCAAGCTTCGCACCTAATTATATTGTTTCATTACAACATTATAAACGGTACCGTTTCAAGAACATAAACATCATAATAATTCCAAATCTCAGAAAACGACAAACTCTTAAAATGAATCAAGAGAATTTTATTAAATCGTTACATACCAAAAGAATGAATTGCGAGTCTCACGTATCTGCTCATACGTATTCCCGGAACCGCTTCGTGGAGATGAACAAGAAGCCACGTCGTGTAGAGCTTCCATACAAATCCCACCGTTAAGATTATCGTTCCCCATACCCTAGAAAAAATAAATAAATCGTTTAATATATTCTACTTGTTACACATATTATTCATACAAAAATAAAAGATCAAAACGATACTCAAAGCAGAGTCGGAGAAAATAAAGAAATAAAGAGAAATATGATTAGAGTTATTACCATCCGAGTGCTGCGAAAGCTGCAGGAAGAAGAATCACTTGGAGACCAATACCCGAACAGAGAAGATGAAACGTCGCCGTATAAACATTCCCTTTTCTTGATTCTGTGATCGGCAACCACTCTTCTACCGGAATCCTCCCACCATCGCCGCCGTTTTTATCGCCGGAGATTGGTTGTGGATCCGAGGAGGGGGCTGGTGACATAAATAAAGGAGAACCACCACTTTCTTGTGATTCCAAATCAAACAATTTGGCCAATGCTATAGACATCGTGTAAAAAGTTATCTTTATTTTCCTCTAAGTACTTCAATCGCGTTATTTACGTAGAGCCACAGATTGAATGGCTATATATATTTTTTTCTCTGCATTCCTTGGATTTATATAGTTTAATGTTCGGTGGCTATGGTAATATATTGACTTTGAATCTCTTTTTCCAAAACATAAAAAGTAAGGTCTTTTTCTTGGGGAATTGTTTTTTTCTGTTTAAGTGCTGAAGAGAATCTCGATACTTTAACACTAAACAATTCATATCTCTAATTACCATTTAAGAAATATATTCTGAACGGTAGAAATTATTAGCTTACTATATATGACATAAGCATTAATGACACGAGAAAGGTGACGTAATCACTTATGTCACTTTCAAATACTCAAAAGCAAGCAAGACGTACTGCTACAAACCGAAGTCTTCTAATTTTGTTCGGTAGCTTAAAACTCAAGTCAGGCTAAGAGTTAACCAAACTAGTTTGCCTTAGGTTGTGTTCATTGTTCAATTGGACTTTGTTTGCTCTTCGGATGTTTTGGTCGGTCAACGCAGGCATCAACTTTGAACTGAGCTTCCTTTATCGTCTCTTTGTATACACGATTAATAAGTATATTAATCAATTAGTTAGTTAAAAGATGATAAACGTGCGAGGTTATTTTGACTCGACTTTTGTTATAAACAAAAAGAATTTAAGTATGAGAAAAAAGTTTATAGAGTAGGCATCTAGTCATCTACTTTTACAATTCTAGTTATGTGAAGCCAAAGTTTCAAAAGTAGCTTCAAGTCTAGTGGTAAGTGAGGATTAGCTTCAAATTTAGCTTCAAGCTGAAGTTTGAAAAGTAAGTATAGTGGTAAGTAAGTATATTAGTTGGTAAAAAAAAAAAAAAAAAAAAAAAAGTATATTAGTTGGTGCATTTTCCTTCCATATGCTATATATAGAATAAATTAGTTGGGTGGGAAGCGGATATGAATATGCTTTCAAGTTAACCGGATATCGGGTTCGCTTATATGTTAAAGTAAAATTAAAACTGCTTAAAAGTATGAAACGGAAAAAATTAGCCAGAAATACGTATATGGCTATCTCATTTGGTAATAATAAGAGATTCAAAACCGAGTTAAAGGAAGAAACTTGTATCAGTCAACTAGCCCTTTGATAAAAATCAATAAGAGCTAAAAAAAACAATCTAATTACTACGTTGCTATCTCATTTGGACATTTGTTTTTTTTTTCTTTTTTTTTTCTAGGTCAGGGCCGTCAGGTAATAAGAAAAAGCAAGTGAACTAGTCGATTAAAACCAGTCAAGTAGACAACTAAAAGTTTAGGGATTCAATTTTCTTAAATCGAGTTGATGATGACCAGAAACATTAAAAATATATAAGTTTTGGATAATCCATGTTTAAATCCTTAATTTAATACTCTTTATCTTCTATACAATATCATCTCATTCTTACATGAATAGCAGAATAATGCAGTCGCGATTTGTAAAAGAGATCTTGAACGAGTAATGGCGCAATAGCTAAGTTAATCTATCAAACCTTCTATTTGAAAATTACGTAGTCACATTTACCCAATTCACATACTAAATTGACTTTGAATTCCCTTTACGTATTCCTCGTGATCATATATCGTAGTATTGAAAAGTCTTATCAAACGACTAGGAAATCACCCAATATTGGTCCTTTTTGCGTATTTTTCTTTTTGAAAGGATAATGTCCGAAGTTGTTGTTTTGGACAGGACGATAATGTCAGAAGACACTATGCAAGTGTTTGCTTTTAATAACTAAAAAGAAATTAGATTTATTTTAGAAAATTATAAAAAGAATGTCGTTTCGTAGAACTTCACACAAAAGCTCTTCAATTCCCACTAACAAAACACATCGAATAAGACATGAAATAATCAGAAGAATTTGTAAACATGAGTGAATATTAGGAATTTGATTGACGCAAAAGATTATTCATAATATTTCATTTTTATTTTATTTGTGAAAAGATAAAATAGATACGGTGATAACTAGTATTCCAAAATATATATTTAGAAAATCCAAATTATCTGTATAAAGTATAAAAATCTGCATGCCAAACTAAATAGATTAAAAAGAAGCAAGTGATTAATGATGGAAAAATATTGTTAAATACATTTTTAAAAGTATTACCGCGTTTGTGATGAAGTATGTTTTCTGACTTTAACGATTTTCCTTGGTATAGTCAAGCTTTATGTAATGATACTCCACGTGGATTCCGTGTCGGGCTGAAATAATGTTGTGTCTTGTAGTACTGAGGAATGCAAAAGATAATGACATAAACAGTTGTGTCATTTTCAAATACCAATTACTCTCATAACCTTAGCGTTCGCTCTCTTTGTGATACAAGCGGTCATGTGTGGCAACCACTCTCTTTGTAATACAAGTGGTCATGTGTGGCTAAGCTCAAGTCAAAGACAAGGTTGGTTTGAGTTAGATTGTGTCAAGTTGAATAATTTTAATGAAACAAGTCAGCTTTGGCATTACCAGATTTTTTAGGGGTCGGTCGAGATACTAGTTGATGTTACTTTTGACTCAGCATTTTCTTTATATAAAATGAAGTTTTCAAAATAATAATGTAGCAGTACTCTACTAGTGGTCGAAGTTCCAAAAGTAGCGATAAGTAAAGTGGTTCTCTATTGAGGATTGGCTAGTAGGTTCCGTTTCTTTATGTGATGTACAGATTATATGAGAAACATGAAAGCAAAATAAATTATACATATTACTACTATATTGCTTTTGGTAATATAAAACCGACATAATTAAAGTAAAAGAAAAACAATTCAATCACTTTAAAATATACAAAAGTGAACCTTTATATTCATGGTGTTCTGATATACACATTACACAACTACGACGACTATAGTAAATAATTGCGAAGACCAAATAAAACCGAACCAAAACCAAAACATAAAATAATTCCAGTTACGACCAACCAACTTTATAACATAAACTAATTATAGAGTGACATATTGCTAAGTGTGCAAAATTGCAAATAGTTACAGCAGCTAGGTAGCAAAGACAATTTACTTCTTTAATCTTAGTTTTAAAAGCATGCGTCGGACCCATCGGATATTCACACTGAGATGGCTATATTTTATTTCAAAGGAAAATATTTGATTTTCGATAGAAATCGCCATCGGATATTCACCCTAACTTTATTGTAAGAAAAAAAAAGCTAAAAGAGAGAGGTGTGCGCATATATATATATATATATATATATATATATATATATATAATTACAGTATTCACTTTATTTCGTATTATTTTTTATAAGAAAATATTTGTTCCACCTTCCTTGTCTATAAGAGCTTTAGCATTAGAGGAACTTATAGCTAAACAAGTTCTCATTCAGCTAACAATTATTGGTTGTATTTTGCATCATATTTTGGGAAAGGTAGTTAAAAGGGGGAGTTTAGCATTTCTGTGACCGAGTTAGTCATTGATCCGAAAACACGTAAAGAAGAAACTATATGTTGTTCTGGTTTAGAAAAGTTGCAACTTGCAAGAGTACATGTAGTGTGTAACTAAACAAACTAATAATAGAATGTTGTGTAAGGAGAAGAACCCTACTTGTTGACACATATACAGCAAGAGTATGGGTCATGTTGTGGGATCCATCAAATTTCGCCATTAGTGTATATCAACACGAATTCGACTTTATTTCATATTATTTTTTATAAGAAAATATTTGTTTCACATTGTCTATGAGCTACTACTATTGACGCCTTTTCTTATTCAAGAATTTTGTATTTTCAAATTATACCAAACGCGTTTTCCTCTTTTGATAGTCTGGAAACAGAGCAATTGATGAAAAAAGTTGGTCACGATCTGAGTTTTGAATTTGTTTTCAAAGTAAGAAAGCGAATTAGCAAACCCGAAATTTAGTGATCATACTTACTTATAAGAGCGTGGCCTACAAATCCACCGCTAAAAGCCATCACAAGCTAAGAGTTTTCTGCTTGTCACATACACGTTTCATGATCGACGAGGAGGATGATAACGGCGAGAAATCGCGACTCGCTCTGCCAAAATACTGCAGCATAGGAAACACGTTCGTATCATCTTGCTCACAGAATCGCTACGTTGGGGTTCTGATTCCTCAGAGTCTTCGAATTGATAAATTAGGGTTTCAGCCCGGTCCGGTTTGGGTTTAACTTCGATTTGACTTTTAATTTCTACAATTTCAGCTCATTCGGTCGAACCGGTGTACTTCTATTTTCATTCTTATTGGGATTTATAACCCCACTTCTAACAGCAAATCCAAAGATGAAGTAATAAAATTGAACAATGCAAATCTCTGAAAGTCTTAATAGGATAGGGTTCGTGCAAACTCCAAGACTCGTTGAAGAATGAAACTGAATTTCCTAGGTTAATGTTTAATGTTGAGTCATCGGGAAAATTTGTTGGTAAGATCATTCGTTTTCTAATTACAAACCCAAACCGGAAATCAAACTCTTTATAGTTATATTCTTATCAGAGCCGATCGATATTTGTCCTTAAACCAAATAAACCGGTGATTTCTTGGTTTCCACGCGATTGTTTTCCATTTGCATGAGATTATGCCCCCAATGGCAGAATCCGTATGAAGTTTTCCGCAAACAATATACATGTAAAATATATATAAAATCAAAATCATATTTGAAAATTTTAGGTTAGTGTTTACATGTGTGTACGGTTTTGTCATGAGATTATGACTGGATCCGTTAATCTTCAGATAAATTGATCAAAGCAAAGGCAGAAAACCCTTATTTTCCAAATTCGACAAGGAAGATGATGCCAAACGCTCAGAGCCGTGCCTCTACCTTTAAAAAATAGGCAATTGCCTAGAGCATATGCAAGGGGGGAACACTTGGTGTGTTCTTAAGGGTTTTAAAATAATAAAAATGTTGAATAGTGGATACAACTGTTCTTAAAATTATAAAAACTGTTCTTCAGGAAGAACAGTTTGCAGGATAAGTTAGAACTGTTCTACCACTGTTCACCTTATTTCCTATTTTTAAATCCTAAGAACACACTCAAAAGTTCCCTCCTTGCATATGGTTTAAGGCCACATCAAAATGGAAAAATAAAAGGCCACATTTTATTCCAAAATAAGCTATTTATTTAGATTGATATTTATGTATTTGAAGTTCTCTGTTTAAGAAAATGAATGCAGCTAAAATTATGTTGTGAAAGAGAGGTTAAATAGTTTGATTTTCATATTTATAGTAAATAAATTGGTTCAAATATTTTATTTGGTGAGTTTTGCGAATGAAAATAAAAGAAGAGACATATATTAATGTTTAGAATTTCTATATAATAAATTTCCACTTATTAACCTTTAGTACATTTTAAAGATAATACTAAAAAAAAATTTTTAAGAAGGCCACAATTTTTAAAACTGCCTTAAGCCTCTATACCTCTGGGCACGGCACTGCAAACGCTGTTGCTAAGGGGAAAAGTTGTTGCAGTCTGATTCGATTCAACACATTCACAAGGAGAAATGATGATATATTTTTGTTTTTGAAAAATTGGTGAGAGTTTGATTGGAATTTTCTATAAAGTGGGGGTGGGTGGTGCTGGATTCGTGCTAGCCACTGCTAGGTATGGTATGTGTAATGTGTTGATGAGAAGATTTTGTCAAGAGTAAAAAATTCGACAATACTAATTGATAGCCGTAAGACAATCAATGATTGTTTTGTTTTTACCTTTTTGCTCAGTTGGTCTGTCATCAACTTTCAAGGCCCCAACCAAAGGTTCTGATATATGCGTTCACGAGCTTGAATATGGACTTGAAACACCTCTCAAAGTCCAGGCCCTTCTTAGTATATTAATGGGTCCTTAGCAAAACCAAAAGAAAAAGAGAAAGTCTTTAGTAAAAATTTTATTTTTTAAATGAAACAGAGCAAAACATACTTGAAATGTTTAATTAATCTTCATTGTTTGGTAGGTGATATTGATAATGATGGCATTTGGTTTTTAAGTTTGAAATGATTGTATTTTGCATCATGTTTGGAAAATGTAGTTAAAGTGGAGTTAACATTTCTTTGACCGAGTCAAAGTTAGGCATTGACCCGAAACACGTACAAAAGAACTGTTTGCTGTTCAGATTTTAGAAAAGTAAACTACGTGTCGTCTTAGATATAATCATACCAAAGCTGCAAGTACATGTAATGTGTAACCAAACAAACTAATAATGGAATGTTGTGTCAGGAGAAGAACCCTACTTGTTGACACATATACACCAAGAGTATGGGTCACTATGTGGGATCCATCAAATTTAGCCATTAGTGTGGATCAACCCGAACTCGACACGTTGAACCAAAGGACGAAACATTGAATGGAGAAAAGTGGAGAAAAAACGGTTCGATGATGATGAATGAACCATCTTCCTAGAAAAAGAAAAGAAAAAAGATATACCTAACACACGAAGGTGTCTTATGACATCATCACACCAACTTTGAAAATGAAATTATAGGAACGAGAGAAATTTGATTTCAAAGATGTTCAATAAATGAGAACTTCTTCCCCCAATTTGATTATTAGAATTTAAGAGTTGTTTTATTTGGTTTTGTCACACTTATTTAAGTTTCTTTTTCTTGTAGTTTCTTTTGAATTTTAATTGATACTAAAGTGTTTTTTCTTTCTTTAACCACAAAAGCAACCACTCTTTCAACCATAAAAAGGAAAAGGAGAAAGCTTGTTACTTGATAACAATTGGATATATGGAACAGTAGTGTGTCTTTGTTGCTTTCTTGTGTCTATATAATTTATTGTCTCATTGTCTAAGTTGCATCACAAAGTGAAACAAGAATGAGTTAGCTTGAACCACACGTTCATCTTCCGAGAAATAAACTTACTTTCTCCCAAATTCACAAGAGAAAAAAAAGAAGTAAACTTATTTGGCTAAGAGAATGGAAATAGTGAAGTCGAGGTTCAAGAGGGTTTGTGTGTTCTGTGGTAGCAGCAGCGGAAACAGAGAGTGCTACAGAGATGCCGCCACTGATCTAGCTCAAGAGCTGGTTCGGTTTTGCTTAAATCTTAGTGAGAGTCTTGAAAACCTGAAATGGGTCTTGATTTTTCTCTGTTTTGTGAAACAGGTGACGAGGAGATTGAATCTTGTGTATGGAGGAGGAAGCATTGGTCTCATGGGTTTGGTCTCACAAGCTGTTCATGAAGCTGGAGGACATGTACTAGGGTATGCTCAAATCTATGACCTCTTCACTTTAGTTTTATGCCCTCCACTGCTTTATTATCGATATAGTTGTGTGATTTGCTTCCATCTTGCTTTGCTTTTATGGGTTAGGATCATACCAAGGACTCTTATGGACAAAGAGGTAGGCTTAAATTATGTTTGAGCTAAAATGATTACTTTGTTTTCAAAAAGAGTTGTCCCTGAAAAGTGATTTTATAACAGATAACCGGAGAAACATATGGTGAGGTAAAAGCTGTGGCGGATATGCATGAAAGGAAAGCCGAAATGGCACGCCACTCGGATTGTTTCATTGCATTACCAGGTACATAATAACTAACTAGCGTAGATATCTAGCAAAACATGAAAATGTTTTGTCATTCGTTAGGATAAAAACTTGAAACTAGGTAAATTTTGATCTTTCTTCCAAAACAAGACTCATTTGTAATTGACTTTTAATTTCTCTGTTCTTGCAATGGTTATCAGGTGGGTATGGAACACTGGAGGAGTTATTGGAAGTAATAGCATGGGCACAACTTGGAATCCACGACAAACCTGTAAGTAAAATAAACCAAATCACTTTCCACTGTTGGAATTGCTCTCTGAATCACACTATAGCCAAAAGTCTTGATCTTTCGTGTTTCCACTTTGGGGGAAAAAAACTGCAGGTGGGTTTGTTAAATGTGGATGGTTATTACAATTACCTCCTTACTTTCATTGATAAAGCCGTTGATGATGGCTTTATCAAGCCATCTCAGCGTCACATCTTTGTCTCAGCCCCTAATGCCAAAGAGCTTGTCCAAAAACTTGAGGTGGGTACCCACCAAAATATTGCCTTGCTTTTTCTCTTGAGATTCTGATGAAGATTACAAAGACAAGAACTTTGATTCGAGAAATCCATCTTTTGTTTTTTTATCTTCCTCAGGCATATGAGCCAGTGAGTGATGGAGTCATAGCAAAATCTAGGTGGGAGGTTGAGAAGAAAGTGCAACAGCCGCAACAAGTAGTGTTCTGTTCTAACACAAGCATGCAGACTGAGATTGCTCTTTAGACTTTTAGAGGGTCTTTTGTCTAAGAATTTAAAGTTTAGGGATATAATTATGAGAAATATTTAAGTTTGTTGTGCTTTCGGGTTTCTTTGTCCCTCTTGAAGAAACCACCTGTATCAAACTTTCAACAAACTGATTCCACCAAAAAACACAACCTGAAAACATTAGCATTGAATCTTGGCCAATTCTTTGTAGAAAATGAACACACAATCTCTTGTGTTGTATGAAGATCAGAAACAACAACACAAACCATCACAATGATACTTTGTGATTGCAGCGGGATAATGACAAAACGTCAACAAGATTTTGAGTGTTCATGAATGATGATGTTTGATTTTTGATTCCATAACCAATGAGCCACAGACTTGAGCTCATGTCTTTCTTGAATCAGAAATCAATCCTTTACCGGTGAAACGAGCCTCCACCTTCAAAGGATCCAACTTTCCCCCAAATAGACCTACGGAGCAGGAATCGACTGATCCATTGGATCGGAGAATCTCTCTGCTCTGATGAATCTGATATACAGTAATGTAATATATTTTAGGTACCGAAAGATCTTTAATTGAACCCGATAAAATCAATTTCAAAAACTTTAACTAAACCCGAACTCGAACCGGTTTGACTATGAAACCCAGATAATATATAGTGGCCTTTGGGTCCCAGTTTATTTGGGTCCTAGTGTATGGGATATTATTAGTTTTAGTATAATGGTTTAAGCAATTTAAATGGGCCCTAATTCAGGTTCCATCAGTTTTATTAATACAATTTTTTAAACCATAACTATTTTAACTTTTATTTCCTCGATCTTTTTCCGCCACTTTATGCTTTCTCATCTTAGGTGAATAATTTACAACTTAATTTGTTTTATTTTCTCAAATTTGTTTTATTATATAATTTGTTCTTTATAATTGTCTCTTGATTCACGATTAATAGTGACTGTAATGGTTAACTCCTAATTTTTGGTGATAGTTAACAATTTTAATTCTTATTAGGAGGTAATATGTTCATACCAAAAAAAAAATTAGGAGGTAATATGTCTACTCCTAATCTTTGGTAGAAAAAATAATAGAATTTAAAGGAATAAAATTCTGTAATAGATCTTTTTGTTAATATTTTACACTTTATTATTATTGTTTTCGGTTTTAATGTATTATTTTATTTTTCACTAGATTATAATTGTCGTACAAATTTCTTACAAACAAACATAAAAATTTAAACTCGGCTCAAACCTTTAGAAACCTTAGCACGATCATGCATGGTTCGTGACTAGAATTATTGATCTATACCAATCGTATCAAGCAATTGGAGTTGATGAAGGAGCACTCGAAATATTCCATTCCAAAAACATACACTTCGGAATCTGCTTCTCGCGCCTTTGCAAGGACTCTTTGCCCCATTGTGATCTTCTTTGTTATACTTCTCGCCAAGATGGCATGGTCAAAGGCTAAGGATACCCATAAGGAATCTCAAAGGGAAGCGGATCTCAAAAGTCGTTTTGCAACTCTGAGGAAACATCTGAAAGACATGGTTCGTGATGAGATTGAGAAAATGGAAGGTAGGATGACAGGGATTGAAGGTGGGATCGAAAATGTTAGGGAGGAGCTGTCTAAGAAGTAAGGAGAAAGAGGCATGATCTTTATGATTAGGATCCAACCATTCCTCAAAAATGGCATTTTCATATACAATTCTTCTCATGCTTTTATGTTTCAGGAACTCATAAAGATGGAACAACACAATGTCGTACGTGATATGAATATGGAGCTTATAAGGAACAAGCAGCTGAAAAGGGATCACAGATATTTTTCAAGGAATGTACATACAGTTGAAGTGAAACTTATGTCGATTTGATTGCCTGATAGGTTGTCATTATCCAAGTATCTTTCTTTAACACTTTTCATTCTATTTTGTTTTGGGACTCCATGTGTGTTTGTTTGAGACTTTGAGTTGTGAATTAGACTCATGTTTGTCTCTCTGAGACTTCAAACTAGTATCAACTACTATGATGGTTCATTGAAATTGAGTGCTAGGATTGAGCTTGCTCTTTGTTTTGAATGATGGCTGCTTTATAATTCTAGTAATTTGGCATGGATATGCTACTAATCCCTTGTTCTGGCCTAGAGTTCCATAGTTTTTAAGGCTGGTATTGGTGATAGATGAGCCGATTCTTGTAATCTATTACCTTCTCTGCAGTTTTTCTGTGCCCATCAAATCCTTGAAGATATCTCTTTCCTTTCTAGTTTCTCTTAGGATATTATAATAATAGACGCTCTTGTGTTTTGGAAGCCTGGCTTTTGTATTGGATCACATTCGTGGAATATATATAGCTATCAAAAGTTTCTCTGTCTTGTGTCTGTCACTTTGGTTTACTCAGGTCTATGACCTGTCTGATTCACTTCTGTGCCTTTTTTTTATTCTCGCATACCGATCATTGTTCCATATTTATGTGCTTTTGCTTGAAAGGGTCACGAACCCTTTTGGACAAAGAGACTACTACTGTTTATCTTAAAGACTATTGTTTCAATTGTACACTACCAAAGAGTTTCAACAACTTCTTTCTTGTTTTCTGAACTTTTTTTTTGTTGTTGTTCTTATATTTCGAAAGAAAGAAGAAATGAAAGAGCATAGTCATATGAAAGAATCTTGTATTAGTATATGTGTGTTAACATTTATATCTCCTATTTGTACAAAAATTTGTGGGCACAATGACTTATTAGATGTTAAGGATTGAAACTCTGTATTTGATTAATGATTTAGAGAGTGACTCAATTCCATCTTCAAGATCTTGAATGCATGACTCTAAGTTCTGCACATCCTCCACTGCAACGACTTTTCGGTTTGGAACTCAGAATCAATCCTTGTGAATTCATTTGCTTCTGCTTCACATGTAACTTTGTTTTGGCTCATCATCTTTGAGACCAATGACCATTTCCCACAAGCCTTTGATCCGGACATGAAGCTAAACAAAGATTCAAACAGAGCCATTGTTACAGCTTCTGCTTCTCCAAATGCAATGGCTCTGTTGTTAGAGCTGTTCTTTGTTTTGAGAAGGCTTAAAGAGCTAAAAGATGTAGTGTCCTACTTTCATAATCTCTCTAGTCATCTCATATATACACCTTTGAGAGGGGAGAGACAAGAGGAATCTCAAAGCTGGCTCAGATTTAAATCATAAAACCCTATGTTTGTGCAATGTGTCCCTCCAACCACTTATCTCAATGCATAAACAATAAGAAAAAAGATATGATTAAGATATGGATTCTCATATAAAATGCAAAATAATCTTATAAAGAATGCAACCGCACGAGCGACTCTGCACTTACACGTCTAGTTTTCATTAGAAACTGCAGAACCACTTGGCTTTTGTCTCCTTGGTAGCAAGATCCTTATTCCTCGATTTTGACATGTGAACTATCATACTCACTACAACTTGTGATTTTGTTTTTATTCTATCATATTTGTTGTTTCCCAACACACCAACATTTTTCAGACTTATTATTGTAACAACGTGTGTATTTCAGAGATGCCTTTATAAAAATATACATATAAAGTTCAGTGGCCTAAGCTGTTAAACTCACATAATTAAATATTGCAAATTATGTTTATCCTTGACATTTAAACTTGTTTTTGTTCATAAGCTTTTGAACAGAGAAGAAAACAGAGCAATTGCAAGTGCTTCTGCTTCTCTGTAACACAACCAAGTGATTCATCATCCATGTTCTCTTTATTCTAGAAAACCTTAAACGACTTGATTGCTTTTTGGATTTTATTTTTATATAGAGAAGCCTTTGTCTCTTGATAACAAGAAAAGGCCATTACAAGAAAAGACAACTACTTCTTCTGCATTCATCACTTTTGCAGTCCATTCATATATACAATCAAAATTGGAAGACCTCATGAATATTTTTCTTATTAATGACTATTAGCTATGTTTATGAATTTCCCCCCTCCATAAACATATGATGTGATTCATATTCAAGAAAAAATGCAAAATAATATTTGAATATAAAACAAGAAATGAATGTGCACGACGGATTCTGCACCTTATTGGCTTAGTTTAAGGCAAATCCAGAAAGGCTTGTCTCGTTGGAGTTGATGGTAACAACACCATGATATTAGTATATTACAGTTCATGACACAACTACAATAGCCTTATAAATACTTGAAACAAATCAAAGTTTGCAGTGTAGGAGGCAGACAATATCTGCATACATTGATGTATCCACGAGTGGTACTAATATCATATTATTTATAGAGACAAGCCTTGCTGGTAGTGCATGTTACTACACAAATAAGATGCAGAATCGTAGATAATTCATGTGATCAAATTTGAATCATAGATATTGCATTTGTACATTGGATGATGCGTTATGGTGAGTAGTTGGAGGGAGACATTGCACAAACATCGGTTTCTATTATTCAGATTTGAATAACCATAAGATTCCTTCCTTAAATGATGTATATATGTCTAGACCGGAGAGCCATTGAAGACAGAACAAACATCTAAGCATTTTCTTCATCTCAAAACAGAGAAAGAAAGCTAAAAAAAAAAAAAAATGGCAGTCTCCTTTCATGTTCGATCAAGCAGCTACCCTTCAAGGCAACACCCTCAAGCCGCTCATGTCGATGAGCAATTGACCCGATTGAGATCTTCTGAGACAGCTTCTTCATCTTCTATCTGTCAGAGACTTAGCAACCTTCAAGACTTACATGATTCTCTTGAAAAGATGATTCGCTTATCTGTCACCAACCAGGCTTTATCTGAAGATCAGATTGAGAAGCTTCTTGATGGATCCATCAAAATCTTGGACCTATGCAACATTGCTAAGGATGGTTTGTCGCAAATGAAAGAGAGTCTCAAGGAGATCCAATCGATTGTAAGAAGAAAGCGTGGAGATCTATCCGCTGAGGTCAAGAAATACTTAGCCTCAAGAAAGTTTCTCAAGAAATCATTCGAAAAAGTACTCAAGAGTTTAAAAACAAGCCAAAACAAAAACGACGCTTTGGCTGTGTTTGGAGAAGCAGAAACTGTAACAATTGCTTTGTTTGAAAGTCTATTTAGCTTCATGTCCGGATCAAAGGCTTGTGGAAAATGGTCACTAGTCTCAAAAATGATGAGCCAGAGCAAAGTTACAAGTGAAGCTGAAGCAAATGAATTCACAAGAGTAGACATGGAGTTCCAATCCGAAAAGTCGTTACAAATGGAGGATGTGCAGAACTTAGAATCATGCATTCAAGATCTTGAAGATGGAATTGGGTCACTCTCTAAATCATTGATCAAATACAGAGTCTCTATTCTTAACATCTAATAAATCATTTTGCCCACAATGTTTTTGTACAAATAGAATATGTAAATGTTAACTAACACAAAACTAATACAATATTCTTTGATACATTAAGTTCTACCATTTCTTCTTTCTTTCTCAACGTAAGAACTCGAAAATTCCAAGGAACAAGAAGTTTACAACTTTTACGGTTGCACTTGTTACATCTTCTATTATATAGATTATTGGAAAAAATTACTTTACTGTATGAATTCTGGTATCGTATGCTTCAATGAGACAATGGGTTTGCTTGCATGTGTCAACTAGTAGACGTTACTTTCGCACCAAGCAACTATTTGCTCTGTTTTAATTGTCATAACGTTTTGGGCCTATAAATAATTCAGGCCCATAAATTAAATAAACCCAAAATGGTCAAAATCAATTCATCTTCTTCGTGATGATCGAAATCACCAACCAGTGACCTAACAATGGCCGTTCCTCCATTATTCTTCCTCCTCACACTCCTCTCTCTCCCTTCTCTTCTTATCTCCGCCGCTGCCTCCGATGCCTATCCTTCTATTCCCGGAACCGCTCCTATCGACGGAGGTTTCACCGATGAACTTAAACCCATCCGCCGTGAAGTCTACGGCGAAGGCAAAATCTACGACATCAGTCACCGTTACACTCCGGAGATGCCGTCGTGGGATTCATCGGAAGGAATCGGACGGTTTCTATGGTTAGCTGCGAGTATGAAGAATGGATCTCTCGCTAATAACTCTGAAATGAAGATCCCTACGCACACTGGTACTCATGTTGATTCACCTGGTCACGTCTATGACAAGTATTACGATGCTGGATTTGATGTTGACTCGCTTGATCTTCAAGTCCTCAATGGTATGATCTACAAATCCATTTGTTTTTTTTTTTTTTTTTCATTTTTGTATTATCTCTCAATTTGGTGAAGGATTTGGATTTTGCTTGTAGGTCTTGCGTTTTTGGTTGATGTTCCAAAGGATAAGAACATTACTGGTAAGTTGCGACTTTGATTGATTAAATTGATTGACTTCATAGTTTTGTGTGAGGTAGTGATTAGAAGACAGTGATGAGTGCTAATAAGAAGTTTTTGTTTAGACAATGATATTATTCTTTATATTGATTTGATTGTGTAGCTGAAGTGATGAAATCTCTTCACATTCCAAAAGGAGTTAGTCGTGTGCTTTTCAGAACATTGAACACTGACAGGTAATATTGATTCTAGAACTTACCAGTAATAAGCTTGTGAATTTCTGAAATGAGTGAAAACGTTTCAGGCGTCTTATGTTCAAGAAAGAGTTTGATACAAGCTATGTCGGATTCATGAAGGATGGTGCGCAATGGTTGGTAGACAACACAGACATCAAACTTGTTGGTAATAATCAAACTATTCACCTTTTCATATGGAGGTTTATGTTCTCCTTGTTTATATGAAGATTTGATCTTTTGACATAGAATTGTTGGTTGTGTATTGGTGAAGTGATCTCTAAGCTGAGTTTTGGTGTATCAATGTCAAAATATAGGGATTGATTATCTATCAGTAGCTGCATATGATGATCTTATTCCGTCCCACCTAGTATTCCTGAAAGACCGGGTAAGCAAGCATATATCCTTAAGTTTTGCTAACTAGATGAATCCGAAACAGTGTAGATTTGATATTGATGGTTGAGAAAATTGTTAAAACCTTGACAGGAGACTATACTTGTGGAGGGACTGAAGCTGGATGGTGTGAAGGCAGGACTCTACTCTGTCCATTGCTTACCTCTACGACTGGTTGGAGCAGAAGGATCTCCAATTCGTTGCATCCTCATCGATTGATTCTCTCCTCACAAACCCGCCAAATCCGGAATTTTCTGTAATCAAAAGCTTGCTTAGCTTATGAACTGACTATCAGTTTGTGCTAGATTTATGCAACCAATATGGAGATTGAAGTATGAAGTAATAAGAGAGGTGCAGAGAAGACGAAGTTGAGGAGAATGAAGCACCGAGGAAAAAAGATTTCTCATTTCAATGTATATGTCAATAAATTAATTAAAAATTCTCTTAATCTGACAAAGTTGTACTCCTAATTATCAAACTGTGATTCTACAGAAAAAAAAAAAAAAAAAATGAAGAAAAGTTTATAACATATAAATCCTTGTTGAAATAGGATTTTGTTTTCCTGATCATATTCAGATTGGGTTTGTCTTTAAACCTTCTCTAATCTCTCTATAGATACAGAAGGTCATACTCGCTCAAGTAAAACATTCCAATTAACACGCATAATAAGAAAGAGCAAAATACTTTTTCTGCAACTAGATATCATCAATGGCCTTCTATCATTGGTTTTGTTCCACGATTAGCTTTACTATAAGCTTTGTGTTACATTACATAAATAAAAGGGTTTATCTTAAAGTTGGGGAAAAATATGATCAATAATGTTAAATGGGCTTACAAAGAATGAGAGGGAGAGGCCTTTTATATAATGGGCCCATTTAAGTTATTAACAATGTCAACAAATAAAAACTCCCACATCGGCTAGGTGAAGACAAGAAGCTGCGTTTATAAAGGGTTGGAGTGACAGAAGTGTTCGTCCCTTCGGGGACATCTGATAAAATTGGAACGATACAGAGAAGATTAGCATGGCCCCTGCGCAAGGATGACACGCATAAATCGAGAAATGGTCCAAGTTTTTTTGGCAAAATTTTCCAGATCGGTTTTGAGTAAACTTCCATTAGCGTCTATGTAGTTGGATTTGAAAAGCATTTTATTTGGATAAATGTGTCATGAGCCTAACATTGATTTGCACAGCAAAATCACTCAGTTTCCACCATGTGAAGTCTGAGTTTGAAGAGCAGAACATGATCGATGAAAAGAGCAATTTGTATTTTCGGAACTTTGTCCATTAAAACTTACAACACGTATTGCATACACACCAACATCAATTGTTTTCTCTCCCTATGGTTACATTACATCCCCAATCAACAATCACAGCAACAAGTTTTAACCGGTTTTTTTTTCTTTTCTTCTTCTTAAAAAGAATTCTTGAAGCTCATCAAATTTTACAACACGATGTAACACTTTGTGTCTCAAGAATCAAGATCATCTGCCGCCTCGTTGTCTCTTCTCTTCAAGCTGAGCTGCTTCGTTCAACATATCGGCTGCGTCTGTGTTCATGTTCAGCTTCGCTAATGCCACAGACTGCATGTAGAAAGCCGTTGGCCAATCCGGATACACGCATTGTGCTTGCATCGCGTCGCGTAATGCTGCATCTGGCTGATCACATAGTAAGTAGCATAGACTTCGCCGACCAAATACAGTTGGAGACACCATTGTTCCAACGTCAATGAACTGTCCACAGAAGCAATGTATGTAACCATATGAGTTCTAATGATATCCAGATAGATTTGTTTTTGGCAAATCTGGTTTTAACCATAGCGGAAAACCCGATAGAAATACCGAACGGAACAGAACGGATTGGACATGCAAAAAGAAGTAGCCAGGAAATCAATACCTGTGAGTAACAGTCGATGGCTGTTTTAAAATCTTTTTCGCGGAAAGATTGATCACCGCGTTTCCGTGCATCAAGCATATCTTTCATCTGTTGCGTCCATTCTTGGAATGATAACTGAAATCCATAGATAAACCCCAAGAGTTAATTAAGACTCTTTTTAAAGCGTTTTAGGATCTGAAACCAAAACTATCATTTGAGTACCTCGTTTGTGCCTTCGTCGTCTCTGTAATGTGTCATGACCAAAATCTGATGAATAGCTGTGAGATCCATTCTTGAACAGGCCTCACCTAATGGCGAAAGTGGTCTCTGTGGAGTCGAAGGTGCTTCCTCCTGCTTCTTTATTCCAAGCATCACATAAGATGGAACCTGTAACCAAAATTTTTACCACCTAAAATAAGAATTTAAGAACTCAGTCAAAATTGGGAGTTTCAAGAAATCTAGCTTACGTCTGATTTAGTTTGCAATGGTGCAAGTGTTGCAACAAGATCTTTTGTATTTGGTCTCTCTCGAGGCTCATATTGCAAACATTGAGAGGCGAGTTCGACAACTACAGTAGCCTCTTCTGTTGAGAACTTTCCTTCGAGGTGTGAATCCATCAAGAGAATAATATTCTTGCCCCGTATCATATCGAGAGCCTAAAGAAGGAGATATCACACACTTTAATTAATATCACAAATATTGAATTGTACTATATGACATGGACATTTTTCAAGATTAACTATGCAAGAACCAAGAATCACCCACTAAACTAACTACCTTGCCCATATCTCAGCTAATTTCAAGAGAGACGGTGAAGGAGCAGTATTATACAGTTTATAGAAACCATCATCAATGACCAACTACGGTAGCTTCACATAACTTCAAACAAAATCAGGACCACTGAGAAGATAATTTCACCAAAACACTCACACACACATTCAAGTGGTAGTACACTTCTTCCTACTAAAACATATAGATAGGAACTTACATGGCTTGGAGGGATGTGCTTTCCGCTAAGCAAATCCAGAAGGACAGTTCCAAAGCTATACGTAACACTTTCAGGTGTCACTCTTCCTGCAACACAAAATTCAACAAACTGAGATCCTTCTTTGCTTTCTAAATTTGTTATATGTTGATTGTAAAATAATCCATAAGAAAAGGAACAAGTTGATTCACCATTTCTTAGATATTCAGGTGGTGTATATGCTAGATTTGTGCTATAACTTTTACCATCTCTACTGTTCTTCATCAAGCCAAAACATGAGAGACGAGGATCACCATCCTACAATATTTCATTCAAAATAAGCACCGCCTCAAGATCACAACGAGACAGTAGATCTTGTAAACACTTACTAACTCTTGAAAAGTGAATAATACCTCATCAAAGAGAACCCTATAAGCATTCAAATCATGGTACAATGGACGACCCTCAGTACTACAATAATCCAAAGCTTCAGCTATGTAATATCCTACTCGCAACCTCATAGCCCATTCGATAGTCTGATTTTCCCCTGTGAATGACCAAAACAACAATAAGATAAGAAACAAAAAAATCACCTTTAAGACATTCTAATTCACCTAAAGTAGTCTCTTTAATCCATCTAACAGCACAACACCATAAATGCAAGCTCCTAACATTACTAAAGTTGACAGCTTTAGGCAAGAGGCAAGAAAAGAAGAAGCATACAATGGAACAAATGCTTAGCAAGAGTATCATTAGGCATGAATTCAGCAACAAGAAGCCTCTCATCTCCATCACAACAATATCCAATCAAATTTGCTAATCGATTATGCCTCAATTTCCCCACACCCCATGCTTCTTCCTGAAACAACAAAAAAAACAGATTTCAGAAAAAAAAAACAAAGAAAGATTTAATCAAATTAAAAGGTTCTGTTTTTTTTGGATTACCGCGAATTGTTTAGGCTCAGGCCAAGCCATCTTAGTAAACTTCTTGACGGCGATCCAACGACGGTTCTGAAGTCGGCCTTTGTAGACAAGATTTGGGGCTTTCTCACCACTTTCTGATACGATGTTGTCTGAGCTAAAGTTGTTTGTGGCTGCTTTAAGGTCAGCGAAAGAGAACTCAGAGAAAGATGGGATTCCTCCTCCTCCTCCTCCGCCGCCTACACCACTAGCTCCGCCGCTTCCGATTCCACCGTTATCAGCAGCCGTGGTACCGCCGTGGTGGTTTTGAGATAGTGGTTGCGGCTGAGCTCCATCTTTCCCAAGTGGGTTTTCACCGGAACACAAGGATTGACAACAACCCATCAAAATCTTTTTCTTACCGAAGTCGGAAAGTGTTTCTCTTTCGCTCCTTGTAAGAGAGAGAAAGAGAAGATAGTGGTCGAAACCAAAAAAAAAAATAAAAATTGGATTTTTATTTCTTTCTTTTTCTTTTCAATTCTTCTGTTTTGACTCCTGAGGTAAGTTTCTGAGACATTGTCTCCTTCTTGTCAATTTGGTACCAGTAAAATAGAAAATTAAAATTCAAAGATTAACACTTTGATTATAATTTTGATCATCATCTAAATTATAGGTTTGTTACTATGAAAATAAATTTGTTTCTATTTTAAAAGCTGATGTGTCGTCTTAGTTAGTATCCGTTAACAACATAATAACACTATCTCACGATTTGAAGTTTTACTCCGAAATTCAAATTCTGGGTTAGTTGATGTAAGTTTAGGTATAAAAGAAAGTTTTATATATGAATGCGATAAAGTAACATAGTGCGATGAAAAATAAGCAGTTTTCCCTTCTATTGTTGTAAGAAGATCAACTTTTGAAGTTGAACTCTTTTTTTTTCTTTCTACAATTATGTTTTTGTTAAATCAATGGATTTGAAAACTGAAAAGCCAAAAATTCAGAAGAAGCCAACTTCTTTTGTATACTACTATACTATAATACAATAAATTGATTCCGATGTTCAATGATTTAAAACTTTGTGGTACCAAAAGAGATTTTGGAAAATCACATTATTGCCAGCTCAAATTGTTTGTGATTGGAGTGACTTATCATCAACCATTCCTACTTTTGCTTTCTCGATTTTTTTTTTCTTATTTATTCAACATAACATTCCCATTTCAACCAAGTTTTTTTTCTTCTAATTCTAAGTACCTAGCAACTTATTTAAAAAGGTTCGTACTTAGTGTATAAATGTAAAGAAAAGCGTGTGAAGAAAATATGAAGTTTTAGAAGTTGACTTTGTAACCTTGTGATATTTGGATTTATGTGTTCTTTTGTATTATCGCACTAGTACTTCGTTTATTTTACTAAATTGTTAACGTGCCTTCTAAATAGAGTAAAAGTAAATATCAATTTTCTTCATGGATTTGACAGACTGACATATTTCTTTCCGTTTGAGTTCTGATTATCCTGTTTACCAAAAATGATTATTTCTATGTGTATTCCTTGAAATAAACTAAAATAAATCTCTTGGAATGAACCTTATTTTAAGAAGTTTTACTCTTGACATAAATCTTTAAAAAACAAAAATAAAGAGAGTTTCCTTGGCTTTGGAACTCTGAATGTGTAAGCATTTATTTGGAAACATGATAAGACAATATGGCTAAATGTTCTAAATTCTTTAAAATATGATTTTGCTAATTTAAAACGGCATATTAGAGATAACCAAATTTGAATTGGATATAGTTACGCGGTACCTTTTTAATAAAGACGGCTAGCCTAAAGACTACAAAACATGGTCAAAATATGGATTAAGCTTTCAAACTTTCAACTGTTTACTCGTATCTATTTTATTAATTTTAGATAGAGTATGAGGATATAACACCAAAATCCTAAGGAAATTACACCGTAGAATTATCCAACATTTGTACTTCCATTTGAATTTAGTTCGGATACCTAGAATTATATACTATTTTCAACATTAAAAATAATCATTGCATTATATATATATATATACACATTACTATTAAGCAATAAGTTGATATTTATTTTAAAATAATTTGATTGAGAAAACAATATAATAGTATCATTTAACAACATATAATGAATCTATAATTTCAAAACTGATCAAAGGTTTGGAAAAAAAAGCTGCAAATATTATCTTAATGAATAAACTCCAATGACCACCCAAAAGGACAATAATTGGTATATTCTCAATTTGGATGTATGCAAATGAAAAGTATGCTTGCAATTTGTAAATTGTAATACCCATATATACCTTTGGGGAAAACAGAGCTTTAAGCTTTCAAGAACACAAGAGCTGTCTCTTTGTGTTGAAAAGGCAAAGAGAGTGAAGTGATCCAATGATTCTTCAGAGTAACTGGCTTTCTTATATGATTAGATGCTCAAGCACTATCTCTACTATATTTAATAAACAACTACTGATTATTATTAACCTTTGGTTGGATCGCAATAATAACTTCTGGCACTTATTCTCTGCATGTTATTTACTTTATTTCTCAACAAAAGAGAAAAAAAAGATTGACACACGAGACGTCAAGTTCACGCTAATCATGTTAGGCACGGCAGCTCCAAAACGAGAACTATTGGCGCAGGCACTCACTAGTCGAGATTACTCTTGAGACCACTGGGTTTAAATATTATTATAGTTTCACATGAAACAATTAATGTTTGAAGCTGCCAGACTAATGATTGGAAATAGTTCGTCTCTATTTATCGTACAATAATTATTTAGCTAGGCCAAGTAACTTGTTGGCCATGCATAATTGGATATCATGAAACACTAACTTTAACGAGAATATCTCTTTTCACGTAAATCGTTCACTATTTTTTTCTCCGATCTCCATATATAACATGGATATCTCGTGTAATTTTTTATGCGCAAACACGGACGTCGAGAACAATGAGGCACAACATAAAACTTCGTATGTTAACTTTCAGTATTTATTTGATAACTTAGATTAGTTTAATGCTGCGTACGTTATATAGTTTCTGCAAATGGTTCGGTAAAACAAAAGACAAGTGATTTGAAAATTGTTGATGTGATTTATTTTACTTTGCAAAGGTACAAAAATTATCGTTTATGAAAAGCTGAGAAGAGACGTGTGATGTGATCACTCCGAGACGTGAAAAAATAGAAGTTTTGTGAATTTCTTGTTGTAGTTTCATAGTAATATGTAAAGTTCATGTTACAGTTTTGTACTGAATGTATCAATACTATCTAAATGAACAACAAAGCCAATTGAAGAAAAAGAAGATCGTTTGGATTTACTTAGTAGTAATCGATGAGAAACAAGATTCTTATGGATGATTGTTCTGCCACATTGTATTTTGGAACTTGCCCATTGTGATTGCGATTCTTTTGAAAATATGAAAATTTCCAAATCTAATAAGATTCGAATTGGTTTTTCTGTTTTGTCTTAGAATATAAACCGAACTTTACTCCACTAAAAGACAGTCCAGTTGCTCAAGAACAAAGCATACTTGGACAGAGAAATAATACATGATCAAAAGAAAAACAAAAGATTTGCCTGAGCTATATATATCCTACCTTCGGATTTTACAAAAAGAATTGTTGAGAATTATCATAAGTTTTATCCTAAGCGTCTTATATACAAAGACTGAAATTTTAAATTATTAGACTCAACTCATATCTGTGACTTGCGTCATATGTCGCTACTTAGTGTCATTTTATCAGACCTTTCTCGACCATGGCATCAAAACCATCCGGTTCAAAGCCAACTACACTAAAATGCCTAGGTTCACCAGACGATTGGCCGTATCTTAACCCGGTTTCTGCCTCCTCTTAGATCATCATCCTGATGGGCGCGCTTCTTGCCCGAGTCTCAGATGATTCCAGTTGGTTTTCCGGTATACCAAACCGCAAAACTGAGTGTTCTGGCATTGCAAGATCAGCAAACAGCTCGATCATGAGATTCAAATTGAAATTGATAAGCAAAGGTCTTCCTCCTGTTTTGCTTTCTATTCCTCTTCTTCCTCAAGTTCTCGTGGAGCAGTTTCTTCTTCGGTGCGCTTTAAGAGATCCTCGTAAGCTCTCATAGATTCAGCAGTGAATCTTTCCATAGCTTCAAAAATCCGTTGCAAACTACCTTGTAAACTATCGCTGCTAGTATCGCTTTGGTAGACAATGTTGCCGGATATCGAAAGACTATTACCATCACCCGGTGCCACAAGAATCATTTTCTTTTCCAATGCTTGAATCTCTCTCTGTATCCTCTGTTCTTCTCGGTCCATGTTCCTAACTTTCTTCTCTGAATCCCCGTGCCCCGTCATCATCGTATCTAACCGATCTTGTTCCCAAAGCTGAAGCACGCTTGTAGTGAAACTACGCATTGCCTCAATAACTTCCTTCTCGGATATCCTATCCAGAGCTTGAGACCATTGGTTACAGATTACAAAGATTGGTGGAGCCCCAATCCGACCAGGTGAAAAAGGAACGATCCCATCAGGTGTTTCCTCGGGTTCATACAGAAGACATTTCATGAGCCATTTATTCAACTCTTTTACATAACCCTTCTGTGCGCTAACCCAGCTAGAGAATCCCAATATCCAATTAATAAGTTCATGTCCAAGCAAACTCGTCGCCTCTAGATGTTCATCGCCAAGTTTCTTGCTTGCTCTTATCGGTCCCAAACCTCGTGCTTCCCTAATAGCTTGACACTGACTTTGATGACACTCAAGCATGGATGTCCACATCCTCGTAAGCCTATAAAAACCGAAATCAACATTTGATTAGCGCTACAATTGCAAATATCTAGAACATTGTATATATTTGAAGAAGACAAGTTTATATTACCCTTGAATCAATGCACTCAGTTGCGGCCACAGGTCTTCGTCTCTTATCTTATTAATCGTCACGGATATTTTGTCGACAACTTGAATCGCAATCCGTATTTTCGTAGACATATCTCTCACTAATCTCCGCGTTTTATCTACTTTGATAGCCTCAGCACCTCTTTCATCCAAACGCTTTAGCTTCCTAAGCTTTTTCTCGTGAGCTAGACGCAATTTCTCCTCAGCCTACACAGAGTATAACTCCCTCTTCAGAACACAACACATCACAGTGTTCTAAGATCAAAGATTTGATACAAAAACAAATCAACCATTACCTTGACTTCATGGTAAAGCTTCTTCTCCCAAAGATGAAGCTTGTGCAATGTCGAAGAAAGATTCCTCGACCTAGAAGCAAGCTCTTCTTCAATATCTGCATAAGTAGGCGGCAAAACAGCAGCAGCAGACGAAGAAGATACTCCAGAGGTAGAAGGTAGCGCCGAAGGAGTAACCCCGTGCAACATCTTCGAAGCAACTGCTCCATTTCACACAAAACAAAAACAAGTTCAAAACTTTACTTAACCAGTTGCAGAAAGCTGAAAACTTTGAATAACAACATTGTAAAATGATCAAGCTTTACCATGTTTACGACCATAAGGATGCTTCCCAACTTCAAGTAACTTAGCAATCTCACTTCCTGACTCTGCAGCTTTCACGAATTGATTCTCAATCTCTTTCGCAACCTCAGGCACCGCACGTGGCCCTCCTCCTCCTCCTCCACCGCCACCACGTGTCGCCGTGGCATTGCTCCGCCGTTCCTCATCTTCAACAACCTTCTTCTCAACAACGTGAACTTCATACTCCATTCCTTCTTTCTCCACCGACACACTCGGTCTAGACTGATACGCAGACGCATCTCCAACATCACCTCCACCGCTAGTACTAGCACCGGATTTATCAAGCGGCGGAGACGGAGACTCTTCCCTCATCATATGTACGGCGGCGGGATTTGGTTGATTACCACCACCACCGGCGAATTTTGGTTTCCCGTGAACTTCTTTAACAACCTCGTAATGTGAATCATCGTCTTCTAAATCCGGTATACCTTCTTCCTCTCTTAATTCTCTCGAATCTCGACTCGGAGTATACGGAGGATAATAAGTATCAAACGGATTCAAAAAATCCCAACCGTTAGACCTAGGTGGTGACGGTGGAGGCGGTGGCGGTTTCGTGGCTGCAGCAGTTGTAGAAGAAGAAGAACCGTAGTATCCGGGTCCGGGTCCGGGTACTGGATTTGAGTATCCAAAATATGAATTTTGAGGAGGATATGGATATGAAGATGATGATTCGCCTATGTAGACTCTTTGAGGACTAGTTGGTCTTTGCTCATAGACAACTGAAGGAGGCATGGATTTGTTCTTCATGTAATTCATGTGCATATAACTTCCTCCTCCACCAGAGTAAGGAGGAGGAAGATGACCCATCATATCTGGATTCGGGTACCGGTTTATATAACCCGGTTGTTCCATGTATCCACCCATTGGTGCTGATTCGGGTATAGGGAAATTGCCGAGATGGTGGTGGTGTTGAGGAGAGTGGTGATGCAACGAATCCAAATCCAAATCGTCTTCTTCTTCATCGTCGTCGGAATCTGAATCGAATTCGAGATGACCCGAATCAGAACCCGAACCGGAGTGAGCGTGGTTGTGGTGAGAAGAAGCAAGCTTTGTTTTTTTAGGTGAATTAGTTGCTCCGTCGCCGTCGTCAAGGTCACCTTTTCTCTGAGGAGGAAGATTAAGTCTAGGAGAATCAGCACCGGTAGCGCCGCCGGAAGCGACGAAACGGTGGTGGTGGTTGATGAAAAGATGGAGAGAGTGACCGATACCTCTAAGCGAATGAGTGTAAGCCACGTGTGATTCAGCTAAAGCGTAACGTTGATGAATCGCAGCTTCTAAGAAAGCACAACGTTCACGGCAAAGAGCAACCGCCGGAAGATCGTCAAGCTTAGAACTTGTACAACCCATACCAATCAATAATGATTCCAAAAAAAAAAACAAAAAAAAAAGAATCAACTTAAATTAAATTTAAAAAAAAAACAAAAAAAAGAGAGAGACCCAAGATTTGAAATCAGGTAGAGAATTGAAATTAAAAGACTTTTCGTAAAGAAAGAGAGAGAGTTGAAAGAAAGGTAGGTGAGAGGAATAAGAGATGGAGGCGCATAAGGGGCAAAGATGGTGTGGGTTGATGTTGATAGAGATACAAAGAAAGAAGTGTGAAGTGATTGTTTTCTCTTTTGATAATTTTTATTCAATTTTTAGGACTCTCTCTATAAGAAAAAAAAAAGAGATAAAAATGAATGATTTTAGCTTCAAGAAGATGAAGGAAGAAAAAAGAAAAAAAAAACAGCAAAAGGACTGTGAAGGAATCTTGCCAGCACCGAGATTTTCGTCCGTTTCTTCCATAGGATGAGTCGGTGTTTTTTTCTTCATTTTTTCTCTTTTCTTTTTAATTACCATAATCTCCTTTTCCAGAAAATTAATTAACCCGAAATTCTTAAATTAAAAGAAAATATATACGGTAGATTTTTTTGTTGGAAAATTTAACCTTTTTAGGACAGTACTTTGAGAGAGATTCAGACAGATGACATGGATCTTAATTTAATAACCTTTTTAGAAGATACGGTAGGGAGTTTTGATCTTTTTAATTTAATAACGTGTAAGTAAGTGGACTACTTTTCTACTTTGGCTTTGTAGTTTGGTTTGACGGTAACTTTGACTCGTTTTGACCATTTTGTGTTATTCCCAATTTACCCTTAGTTGTATTCTTTTAATTACGTAACGACAGCATTTGATTTGGACAATTTAAATTCGACTTGATGGTAACGGGTAACGTAAGAAATTAAATGATGAAATTCGTACTATTGAACTTATGTCTGTTATTATTTAGTAATTGATTATTGTCAAAGGAATGTAATGGAATTTGTTTTGATTAAAAAATAGTACAGTAGTTGGTTTGGTGTGTTCAAACTAAAGACGTAACTAAAATCGATGTTTGTTAGCTTTCAGGCACTTCAGGCTTCAGGTGTGATGCTAACGTCGTCATGTTTCTTCCTCTCTCATTGACTAGACTCTTTCTTTTTTTATTATTATCATCTGAACAAAACAAGCTTATTAATCTATAAAATAGTTCAAATTTTAAGAGATAAATGTTAATTATATCGTTTTAGGTATTGCTATTTGTTTTTGTGAACAGTGATAATCAAATTAAACGGTATTATATACTATTTGTTGTAGCATTAAAGGGTCAATGAAAACTAAGTTGCAAGAGTCAACCATGTGTTTTTGGATTCATATGTGAAAAAATAAAGTTATTGGGTAGATTTATTCTAGACTATTAAATTTGGATTTTCACTCGATAACGTTTTTCTGGGCTGATTGTTACCGCTAAAATAACATTTCTATAATTGTTTGAACTACTTTTAAGTTTCAAATAAAATATTATGTAGCTTGAAAAAACCGTGAATTTTGTTTGCGTTATGTTAGGCATATTTACATATTTTTTTTTGGTAAGAGGCATACATATTACATGTTAAATAAAATGCGAAAGACATGTTTCTACCAAGTACCAAATCTGTCATACATCAGATTGAACTTTACGAAATTTACTACTTAAACCGATATATTTTGTTTAACCGGATTCACACAACGCTACACCGCGTTTTTCTTCATACCGACTACAACGAACAGTCTAGAACATGTATTAGTAATGATCACATTGTCACAACAAAACAAATCAGGTCCGTGCCCCGTGGCGACAAAAAATGTGGTGACGACGAACTATATCACAAAAATGATGTAGAGCAATCAAACAAAGCCTCAGGATATTGATATATATCCGATAAGGAGTGGATACTTAGCATCGAAGCCTTGTAATTGATAATGTTATTTACACAGAATAACTTGGTGCAGAAGCAACCCTTTTTGTCCCTTCTGTTTTCTTTTAACTTTTTTTTGTTCATTTAACAAACTCTTTTTTTTTTTTTAACTCTTTTTACTTTTTGTATTTGTCTTCTTTTTTGTCGTAATATTTGCCTTTTTACTGCATGCTAGATCCTTTTTCGTTTCCAAAATTAAGACAAATAAATGTAGTGTTACATTTATTTAATTGATATGTCTGCGTTTTTATCGCACATGGTAACTGAAAGTAAAAATATAAATTAAAGTACTACCTATTTTAGGCCAGTGGTTGAGTCGAAGGATAAAAAGCTTCTAGATTAATCTAGCGTTAAGATTTTCAATCAAAAACAAAACAATGCATGTGATTTATCCAAATTATACTTGGCCATGTGGATGTCTTCTAAAGCAAAAATCTATCTTTGTAACCATATATCGCTAAACAAATTAACCAGCAATTTTAAGAAAACAAACTAACCAACAACTTATTTTCCATTATAAAAACATTCATTGTAACGAGACGTCGAGACCAACGGAATCTTATATTATGTATTACCAATAGAAATACAGTATAGAATTAGTAATATAATTGGTACTACTCTCCTAAGGAAATAGGCCTATTTGTAAGATTTTCATTCCCTTGAAGACTTCTGTACTTTTAATACTGAGAAAACTCGTAGATGTATCATGCAGCTCGCATGAACGAACATAATAAAGTATTCAAGTTGCCACACGGTTACGAATTCATTTCGAACAATTATATAATATACTAGTACGTTTTAAAAGTAAATGGTACGGGGATGTGACAAAATGAAATCCCAATTACTCAAGAACATATGTAGGTGGTTTCATATGGCAAAAATTAAATAGTGTTCATGCTTTACCTGAAATCCAAAATAGTAGAGATCATATATAATTGTCATGCAAAATTATTTGACAAATGTCCAAAATCTTAGTGATGTTAGGTGCAGAATATAAGAAGAGCCTGTTGATTCAGAGGTAAGGGAATATTTTGAGAAAGTTAACTTTGGTCCCCTACCCAACTTCAATAAGTCAATTGATTGTTACATTTTGGGGAAAGAGTGATGAAGTAAATACTATATAGTATACTTGAAGTGTTTGTATTTTGTAATGTAGAAGTAAAATTAAAAAAAAGGAATATTTTACAGTACTGTGCTAAACATTGAATTTAATGCATTATGACGTCGTCTTCTTCTTCTTGTCCCTATCACCTTTTTATTTTCCTCACTTTCTTTAGCTTATCAAGTTAAGCACGTTCAAGCGTAACACCATTTAATTTTCCCATTCTGGGATCTAGATAACACCGTCGTTTTTTGTCTTTCTTTGGCTTATAATGAAGGTCCAATTATTTGATTTGCTAATGCACTTTAATTTTTACTATACTCCATTTGGATCAGATTAATCATCATATTTCATGTAATCATTTATGTTAGTATAATACAAAAATTATACAACGTAACTGTAAAATCTGTAGCAAAAGTTTATGCATGTTATCAAAAAATTTATCTCGGAAAAATCTGTGAGAGCTTTATCACGAATTATTTGAAAAAAAACGCTATGATATACAAAATCATTTTCGCAAATAAAAATCACAGCTGTAATTTTCAAAGTTTTTAAAAATACTGTAGTATTTAAAAGTTGTGCTGATATTCAATTGGTTTTTGGCATATAATACAACTACAGAAAAAGTTTTCAATATTATAGATTTTTTGTAATGATAATAGCATAGATATTCTCATTATTTCTGACTTATTTAGGTACCAAACGGTACAAACGTTTCAGCTTTTTAAGTTGATTGACTGATTTTTCATTTTTTTTAAAATAAAACTTGCTTAAAACTGCTTTTCGCATTTCACCTTAATTGATGATTAAGCTGAAAAATACAGAGATGGAAAACGTCAATCGCAGACCAAAAAAAAGAAAGGAAAAAACGTCAATCAGTTGAGTAAGATGATTCATCTTTTTTATAAAGCATAAAACATAAATGTTGTGCCGATATGCAATTGGTTTCCAGTTTTCATATGTTACTACACACGAATTATGTTAAGTTATTATTGTTAAGATCATTAGATCAATAGTACTCAAGATAACGATTCAATATATTCAACAATATTTGATTTATTGATTATCACGATTTCATATGCAAATCAATAGTATGTATTATGTAACTCTATTATAGACTCATAATTTCTGATTTGTTTATACTTAACGCAATCGTAGATGTCAGTGATAGATTAGGTTAAACATTATTAACGTGTATATATATTAGCGTATATTATAAGAGAGTTAATGAGTGTCAGAAAAAATCTAATACTAGTATAATCCATACAACTATTTTATTCCTCCTGCTATTGAGTGGGTTTGGAATAAAGTTCTGGTAAGTAAGATATATTTATGGTTATTAATGTGATGGTCATTAATGGAAGGGGATTGAATTTAGGGTTTATAGGAGGAATAAACATAACACAGAAGGGATTGAAAGAAGGAGAAAATTCGGCACAGAATAATTGGGCGACGACAGGTGACATGTGACACACATTTCACTGGCGATAAAAAGGTTCACTCACTATACACATGCTTTTTCTACTTCCTAGTTGTATACTTATCTATTTAATTATGTGTGTGTAATATTAATATATAGTCAGAGGTCTACTACGTACAGTAATTTATTAGATTTTATGCATGCATTACAACATCCAGGTTTCAATTTGGAAATTGTTGGGTTTTTGATCTATCGTTCCTTTTTAATTGGATTTTTTTTAATAGAAATGATATACAACTAAGATTGATGCAGTTTGCTAGTAAATTCTAATTTAATTCTATTTAAAGAAATACGATAGTGTTTCTTTAATTCGACTTGAAATTTGTAGTATTTTGATTTTTTGTTTCCTTTCCGCAATTTGTAGTATTTTGATTATATATATACAGTTTGTCAGTTTCCATATTTTCCGAAAATGTATAACCTTTTTTAACTTGTGGAATATTAATTTGTTTGGTGGTTCAACAAGACCTTCATGTGCTATGAGTCTATGACTTTGGTGTGTCTTATGTTTTCGATAGAAAACTTTAATAAGGAAAAAGAGAAAATCCAAGTGTTGTGAATTATAAGGGAAATGTTTCCATATATTGCTGCGAATGTTTTGGGTGGCTTGTTGTGACACTGCAAGTCTGCAAGAAACTCTTTCCTGCTATATTTGACAAAAGTGGATGAGATATTTTGAGGTAACTTTTGATTTTTAATAACAAAAAATTTTAGGTTGATTAAACCAAAGTTCAAGCGTTAGATTTGATAGAGAAACCACAAAGGTGTGACCACTAACCCACTTTTCTCATAAAATAATTTTGCAAAACTATGTATATGAATCTTTAGACTAAGGGGGTGTTATTGGTTTATTAATTTGTAAATCCATATAGAATTTGAAAATTTCTATTAATTATGAAATCAAGATTTATGGATTTTGAAATAACATGTGTTTACCCATGGATTTGAATCCTTCTATTTTTCTCTTTCAATTCCATTCAAATCCATTTAAAACATAATTTGGATTCTCAAATCCAAAAACAAATGACTAAACGAATAACAAAGGATTTTAACTAGTATTTATAATTCATAGAACCAATAACACACGATTTTAATTAGGATTTTAAAATCAATGATTGAATAACAAATGATTTTTGTTTGGATTTCTAATTCCTTATAAATACATGAACCAATAACCCCTCCTAATTAAAACCGCAATAGATCACATGGCAAGCCTAAATTATAAAAAATATTCCCATTATTCAATGTCTTCTTCTTGTGCATATTACGAAAACTGATACTAGTAGTTAGTTACAGACTTAGAGTAAAAGATAAATATTTTAACAAAGGGTCCTAAAACCAAAGAGTATATTCTCGTAAAGCCAACTAATAGAAAAGCTTCGTTTTTTCCTGTAAAGCAAAAAAGAAATAACAGAAATTTCAACTCGAAAGAATAGCTTTGACTTTCTTCTTGTGTTCCTTCTTGGAACCAGAGATTCTTCTCATAAGCTTTGAGACTGCTTAATTGTTTTTATGCTGTGGAACGACTTGCTTTTTGTGTTTATAATTTTAATTTCTACTATTTTTAAAACAAGTATCGTTTTATACTATTGTTTAAATAAAAAAATAGTTTCATGAATTCCAAAAATAATGATCTGTGAAAGCTAGGTCAAATGGAAAAGAGAATATCCAACAGAAAGCAACTGTTCCCTCCCAATATCTAAATAACAAATTACAAGAAAGTATATATATTAAAGAAAAAATAAAGACTGGTCTGATCTGATTGTGAAGAGCATTCATTGGATTTTATCTTCTTTCTCTGCCACTAGAGTTTGTAGTTGGAAATCACTTGGCTCATCATGCCACTTATATATTTCCATGTGTCTATGTTTATTTATTTTATTTTATTTCTCCTCTATTATTGAAATTGTTTTTCCTCCTACGTTCGACTTTCAAGTTGAGAAACAAAAGTTACAAAACAAAAAGATCTGAAAAGTTCTAAACAGAACAAACGTACCTTTGGCAATTTGGCATTAGTGATAATGCATGCCTAGATTTTTTTTGCTCTATGTGGACTTAGTTTTTAGCTAACGTATAGTAAAATCATATTTGATTTATTAATTTATCTATATTCTAAATTTTTGTATTTTATAGAAAATAACGTGTATATAAAAATGTCTGTTAAAAAAAAAAAAAAAACGTGTATAAAAATGTAACTAGTATTTATATATAAAACGGACCGTTTATCTTTGGCTAAGTATCGGGGTCGCTGTCGAGGTAGGCCAGAACAATTAGGGGAGAACACAGAATGTGAATGTGGTTTCGAGGTTTCATGTTAGTTCTTCTCTCACTAGTACTACATCAGTGGAATAAAATCAATGAAAATATTATACGAAAAGACATAGAAAAGACAACCTAAATGATAATCAACGACCTAACCCTATGATTAGATTCCAAATTTTCCCTCTCTATAGTTCCTTTTCAGATTTTGATTTATTAAACATGATCGTAGCATTCCAGTGTATTATTTACCTTAGTGTGTATCTACTAACTGCTGTTTTTATAAACTAACACGATATTAGTTAGATCGAAATAATATTCGGGCAGAGAAAAAGATTTTAGTGTTGATAAATGATAATGTAGTGATATTGATAATAGGTCTAACATTTTATTTAAGATACTGATTTAACAACTCAAAACACCTTTTGTAAACACTTATTACTTCTGATCTTAAAAGTGAATTTGCTGGTCGAGATAAGAAGTTGATATCCAATGGATCATTTTTTATAGGCATAATGGATTCTTAAATTAAATGGGTAGTAAGTAGTAACTAGTAGTAATAGACTCCCGGACTTAGGGATTTTGGTGCAATTTTTAGATTCTTAAAAAAGTGGTAGCAAATTTCAACCATACATAATGAATGAGCTTGTTCCACTTGTTAGGTTCTCAAGTTACATTGAGACTAACACTTGCATTTATTTCAGCTTACTATTCATTTGCCAAAAGTTTTCTCACTTTTATTCAGGAGTATTAACAAGAACCAATAATTTAGAAGACTTTAAGAGGAAGAAAAAATAGTAACAAGAAGCTCACAGCCCTAGCTTCTAACAAAAGTTAAACAGAGGAATCTCATTATCTTTGGACAGCTCAAGGTACATTTACATTATAATTCTCTTTAATTACAAGAAGAAGCACAGTAGCCATTGAAGAACATTGAAACAATGGAGCTCACGGTATGGATGCAAAGGGTCTTGGTAAATAGTGTTGAATCTTATCAAGAGACCACAAGGTCAGAACTCAGAAGTAGATGTCTGATTGCTTGGATTGTGCCTTTAGCCCCTTTAGTTTCTTCAATATGTTGCTGAAGTAATCCTGCAAGTACTTTTCAAGAGTCACCATGTCCTTCTGATCCACACCTAGTAGACTATTAGTCTCAGTCATCGGAACAGAGAAGACCGTGTCACTCGAAAGAACCTAAAATGTCTCGTAGATGTTAGAAGCATGATTTCAGTTGATCTGAAAAGCTACTATGAAAGAAAAGCATCATTGTTTGGTGATAAAGGCCAAATTTTACGTACCTCTGAGAAGGCCAGTCTATCTGCGACATCATTTGTCCACTGGAAAAACCGAGTTATCTGACGGGTGACTCTCAATACAGAAACTGGAACGGTTGTGACATTTGCATCTTGCCCAGCAAGTCTCTCACATAGTGTTATTACCTGACATGTTTTGGACACAAAAGGGTAGCCAAAAAGGTTATGCTTTAGTAACATTTCTCAATTCAGTTCATATAAAAGAGCGGTAACCATATCCCTTCTTACTTCCTGGGTTGTCCATGCACGAGGGCCAGCGAATGTCAGAAGTTTTCCGTTGATCTTATCATTGCGTAAAGCTATAAGTGTTAGCCTAGCAATATCCTGTTATAGCATGAGGAACATGTTAAATCATGTTGTGTGCTTCATCCATATTTTACACAAAGAAATGAAGTACAACTACATTTGTTTACTCACCTGTGTGTCCATGTAAGCAATACGCGTTGGTGCATCTGTTCCCCAAACCGATTTTTCCTCCAAAATTGGAACTGCATATTGACCAATAAGACCCTGCACAGACATAGTAAACTCTGAATTAGACAAGAATCAGCCATTACCACATTCAACCTCATGTACTCAATTCCAGGGACAACTAGATGCATAAGTTGAGGGGAATGAGGCTTACTTGCATGAAACCGCATAACCGGATGGTGATGTGGTTTAAACCAGATTCCTGAAGAAACTTCTCAGTACAATACTTAATCTCCATGAGAGGAACCTCCGGATGCTTGTCACAATTGTGGATTGAGTAAAAGACGTATTTCTGAATCCCCATTGCCTTTGCACATTGTATCAGAGCAACTTTTCCTTCCCAATCTACCTAAACCGAACACACATAACTTTCAATCACATTGGAACCCTAAATCCAACACTCAAACGTACAAGCAAAGGCATGAAAGTGAGTATTACACACACAAGCCAGTCTCAAACGTTAATAAGTCTCACTAGGCTAAATTCACAAATCAAAAATTGAATCTTTAACAATTTAGAAGCTTACCGTCTTGATGGGTTCTTCAGGACGTCCCGTGGCACAATCAATTACAGTGTGAATTCCGACCAAAGTCGCTGGAATGGTCTCTGGTTTACTAAGATCCGCCTACACGACACAAAACTCCGGTTTAGTTCTCTCTTGGACAAATCAAAAGACTTTTGTAAACTTAAAAAAGAAGATGTGAATACGTACATTGACGACGGTGGCGCCCCAATCACGAAGGAAATCGGCGGGAGCTGGTCTTGGTCTGACCAAACACCTAACATCATAACCTTCATCTAAAGCTCTCCGGACGATTTGTCTTCCCAAAGTTCCAGTGGCTCCAACCACCAAGATGCTCGTGGGTCGGACTGGTGTCCCCGGAGCAAGATTAACCGCTGCCGCACTGCATGTAACCGGAACTACTATTGATCGTTCCCGGTTAAGGGATGAGGATGAGGATGATGGGAAGAGCGGGATTGAATTTTCCGGTTTGAGAGAACGTCGCCAAGAGAGACGTCCGGAGGAGGCGGCGGTGGCTGAGGAAGGAGAGGAATTATGGTGGTTGAGAGTGCCACGTGTAACAAGCTGAGTGGGTAGCCTGAGAGCAGCCATCACCAGTTGAAGGAGAAGAGAGAGAGAGACTTGTGAGGGAGAGAGATAGAAAGAGAGACGACAGTTAGTTGATGTGAGTTTGGCCACGTCAGCTCGGGTCTTGAAACCGGATTGGCTTTCATTTGTTGCCACGGAATTAATCAATATTATTTTTCCATTAAGAAAACTTTTATATCACTTGGGTCACTTGTATATTGTTTCGGGTCGGATTTGGGCTCAAAACTCTTACGGGCCCACAATTCTTATGAATTTTTAATTTACTATTGTGACGGTACTTGATCACATTTACTAATGTGAAAAACCTAAATCACCGAGTCAGGAGCAAGAAGACGATGAATCGGACGATTTTCGCAAAGGTAAGCAAGCAAAAAAATTGTTCGTTCATCCGAAAACTTCTCTCGGATTTCGCTATGTGGTGATTGTATAGTTTGTGTCGAGATTTGTTGTAGTACTTTGGAAGAGCGTTTTCAACCCTAGCCTCTTCCCAATTGTCCTTGAGCGTCAAGAAAGCGTGGAGGGAGCAGAAAAGCTTGGGTCTTTGTGGAGCATTTCTTGGTGGATATTTTGGCCACGTTTTTCTAAGTATGGTCTTTTGAGAATTCATGGGTGGATTTTGATAATTCGTTTGAAATATAGATTGATCAATCAAAGTTTTGATGTTTCTCAGATCTTTACAAGAGAAGAGAGCATTGGCACAAAATAGACAGAATGTACGACGAGGCCATCAAGAGTGGAGAAGAACTAAAGGTTCTAGCTATCCAATTTGAGAAGGTAAGGAAAGTTTGATGCTCATAGGACTTGTCTCTTCTTCTTCTTCTTTTATTGTTCCCTGGGCATTGACCATTAGTTTTACTGGTCATGTTTCAGGAAAGAAAGGATAAATTGAGGGAACTTCTCAACCAGGATTCTACTTCTTGAGCAACCGGCAATTTCAATATTCTTTTACTCTTTTGTTGTACTAGTGCCCAATGTTGCTTTAAGTTTATTAAATTACCTACCTGTTTATTTGGACTTATGTATTTGGGTTATGTAATGGTATTCTCTTGAAGACTTCCATATCAGCCTGGACAGACAATTTTGACATTTCTGAAAAAGAGAGAGAAGCATTTCTTACTAATTATATGACTGTTGTTTTACTTTTATGTTGCATACTTGTTATTTAAACATGTTTTCTTTTAGTGGAACGACAGCAAAATGTTTAAGGCCTTGGTAACAAAAGGTCTTGCATGCTCTTTGCAGAACAATCGTTCACTATGCAGTTGCTGCAACTCATGACATCATGGGATGTTGTGTGTGTAGTTGTGGTACTTGGAACCGCATACCATAAGGCCTGGTGAAACAGTGATTGAGTTTGCAGAGAGGTAATAAAAATACTCTTCTTTTGGGTTTTTATCAGAGAAAGCATTATATACTAAGCAACTTAGCATGACACTCTTCTGCATTGGTCCAACATTCATGAGATCCACTTTATTTACTTCTCACATGGTCAGATACATGATATCCCTTCGAGCGGGTCTCAAAAGGTTCCTTGGGATGGATACAAGACTTAGTTTACGTGCCTAGGAGGCGACTGTGTATTTTATTTTCGGTGCCCTTATTTTGTAATTATATGAGAGCCTGTGAGCAGCTGTAGAGGACTGGTTTTCTACATCGGGCTAAATCATTAATCAAAAGACAATGGGAGTTCGTACATTACACAAAGTTGGACACAACTCAAATCTGACAACTATTTCTTTACCAATGATGCCTTCAAGTACTCTATGCCTTCCATCTGGGAAACCAGCATCTGAAACATGAGAAGAAGAATCATATGAATGAATAGGAATATAGATGATGCTACAAAACCCAAATGCTATCTTTCTTTTTTTATCTACCTCTTCATGGAACTGAAGGTTCTTTGACTTGCCGGTTGATGTCAGACCACCTAAAGAACCAAAACGAACATTGTTACAAGAAGAAGAAGTAGAAGACTGTTACAACTCTTTAAAACAAAATCCTACAGATCAATACATACCGAACACGTATCCAACACCACAAAAGGCCCCTTTAAAGCAATATTCAACAATTTTCTTGCTAATGGTGGTTGTGCTAGTCACATCTACACAATTTAATTGAAGCAAAAGTATCAGATATATGAACGAGAATACAAATTTTGATCCAAAGGACAATGCAAATTCTCACTGGCGGCGGATGAAAAATCACGATTCTGCAACCTCCCCTTGCGACAAGACTGCAAATTTGTTCCATCAATTTCACTGAACAGCCACAAATGGATAAAAAAAAATTAGACAAGGATCTCTCTCAAATTACCTTAGCAACGGTGTTTCCTAGGAACCGCATCATCGTCGAATTCTCTGTCGAATTGAGGATGATTTTGTCCTCGCTTCGCTTCCTCCTATTTATCTTACTTAAGATTCCATTCGATCGATATGGGCCTGTTTTATTGATGGGCCTGTTGCCGGAATTGTCTCCGGTTTACTAAGATCCGCCTAAGACCACACAAAACTGGATTTTCTATAATACCTACGGGCCGGGCTTGGGCTCAAAATTTCAATTCTGTTCGGGTATAGTTTTTTAGCTGGATTTTCAAATGTTACGAATGTATATGAGAAGGCTACTCCTAATTTCAAATGTTAGGATTTTCATAATTCTAATTCTGTTCGGAGTATAGTATAATAAAATATTTTAAGAATAGATATTTTAGTTAACTGTTATTCATAAATATTTCGAAAAGATTAATAAAATATTTGGGACAAAATTTTTAAATAACTATGTGAGGACTACTTTTTTTTTTTATTATTATTATCAAATTCGATTAATGCAAATGTCATATATTGTATATTTTGTTAAATTAAAACTTCATTAGATTTAGAAAAAAATATATTTCTAAAAACACATTATTCCAAACATGCGACCACCAACATCTATCAATTTTGTCATGTTGTTAATTTTAAGAGTACTGTAAAACAAATTCTCAAGTGCATCGATTTTTTCTCGAACTTTGAAGTCGTTGTATGTGTTTAACGTCAATGTGATGATACATCTCACTAATTACCTGATGAAATAGGTGAAGGTAAGTGTATAATCTTGAAATGTCAAGTTCCTTACGTCTATATACTTCTTCTATGTCATTTTGTAGGTTAGTACATATCATGTACAAGAACCAAATGCAACAACAAACATCCATCTTTCAGTTATATTTTATTATTATGAGATCTTCTTTGCAATTTTTTAATTATTTAAATATTTTAGGTATCACCGGATTCGTATCATTTACGTTGGAGGAGGCGTTGAAGGAGGCTATCATGAATAGTAAACAAGCCATGGACAAGGCGTTGAAGGAGGTTTCTGCTTCCAATGAAGAATCCATCCAAAAAGTTGTTGCCAAAGTCGACGAAGAGATGAAGAAGATGTGGGAAGCACTCCAAAGGAAATCCAACAAGTGGTGGTGAGGTGCTTGATCTTCCCCTTTTCAATCTTGAAAACAGTTTGCAACTCGTTTTGTAATTAAAGAGCTTATGGTTTTGTCCAAAATGTTGGGTACAGTGCCAACTTTGAAACTGGTCTTAAGTTTGTGCACTAAGATCATCTTTATTGATGGTCTCTTAAGACAACTCTTAAGTTAAGAAATATGTCTTATAACTAACAAAAATCTCTTAGTTAAGAGACTTTAAGAGACACTTTTTAGTTATAAGACATATTTCTTAACTTAAGAGTTGTAAGAGACCATTGATAATGTTGCTCTAAGTAGTCTCGATACTATCTCGAAATGTATGCAAATCTTTTTGCATTCTTTAATCATATCTTCCTTCGCTTCTTCTTTTCCTTTATGTTAATGATGATATACGTTAGCTACCTAAACCTAAACAAACCACCTTACATGTCACTCTTAAATTCGTTATTTATACACACACACTTGTACCATGAAATTATTACCGGAATATTATATAGTTTAATATGCATTCTAAAATCTTGATTCTAGCTGAATCAATGGATGCCTTCAGATTTTTTTATTTATATAGAATGAATCAGGAGTTTTATTGTAAGAAGAATACCCTATCGATATTAAGAATTTGAAAACTTACTTATGTTTTATTTACTTTTGATAACTAAAAACATTTTTCATATGGAAAGACACTGACATTTTCAAATTTACTCACTTTATCCCACTTTGTTGAAGTGATCAATGATTTTTATAAAGAATATTTGAATACTAGTTTAATTAGTTATGATACTATTTTTCGAGAATAGTTGGATACTTCACTAGTTCTGCTATATCTTGAACACATATACATAGATTGTTGGGGGAAAAAAAAAGTAATGATTTGCCCTATATTTCTCTTTCTGATGTTAAGGGACACGCATCTCTATTTTTTCTCTTGAATGTGTAATGATTTGATGAACAGAATCGAAATCTTCTCCATTCACATAGCTGTTACTGCCTACAGTAACTTTTTTCGGGGTTAACGATAATTAAATAAATGTTCCCCATCCTCGAGCATTTGTTGTCCTTGTCCTGCAAGGCCACACACAACTCTTGATTAAACATACTATATATATATTAACAGACTATACAGTATACCGTTATACACCACATGATGAGATTAGGCAAATTTTGTAGGCATGATTCCACAGTTTCTTAATTGTTCCATTAATTTAAGTTTTACATATTTGTACAAAAGAAAAATGAAAATAAAAATAATTTAAACTTTACATAGCAAAAATTAGAGATAAATAGAAATAGGTTTGTTTGTTCTTGCTATAATAAGTTGCATCACAGCATTAACAAACTCAATCAGCGTTTTTAAATCCTTTACGAACTTGGTTCGAGCTACTTTATATATAATTTTATTTACTAGTTATTTAACTATATCTATAGTTTTTTTTTTTTTTTTTTGGGGTAATGGTTTGTTTTCCAATTAAAGTCGAAACCGTACTTATGCAATCAGCATTTGAATATCAACGTGATTGAATATTTGCATTTACTAATAATTATCGTAAAGTAGCAAAATCCAATCATATTTGTTTTTTAGACTCCTACATAAAATATCATTTCATGGGTGCCTCAAATCCGGCTTCGTGTTTATCCAACAATCGCTTGATTCGGAGTTGCGCCTGAAACAAAGAGAAGAAAAGGAATGGTATAAACAAAACAACAAAGGTTTGTTTAGATTGCAAAATCCAGTGCCATTATTTTTTTTTACCTCTTCAGTTTCCTGAAGAAACTTTGAGGCGGGTGCTGATACCCAACCACCTGAATTAGTAGACCAAAAGAACATGTTAAACGAAGATAGTTCCAACTTTCTAAAGCAGAAAGAAAAAAAAGATTGCGGATTACATACCGATCATATATCCAATACCACATACCACAGCTCTACACAAATATTTAGGGGCATCGTCAATGGTGGCAGTCACAGCTATAAATTTGATTGAAGCAAAAACTATCAGAGATTTCAACAAATACAAAATTTGATCGAAGCAAAGATATTGCTATGCAAATATAACTGAGACCTGTCTTACTGGCAGATGAAATATTACGATTCTGCAACCGACAAATCTGCAAATTGGTTCCTTCAATTTCAATGACCAACAACGGCGACAAGATTTTTGAGACAAACAACACAAAGACAATATTTTTCGAGATTACCTTAGCAACATTGTTGCCTACGAACCGCATCATCTTCTTTTCCTCGTCTAATTTTATGAATTCTAGGGTTTTCAGTCCTCCTCGAATTGGGGAAAATCAAGAAGGAATTGGATTCTGCCTCGCTCTTCCTACCTAAGTCGTTGGATCAAGTTGGGCCTATTTATTACTAATGGGCCTGTTGCCTAGGCCCTTTCTTATTTGTCTTACCGCTTAATCAGTTGGTTTCATCAAGTGTTTTTAGAAAATTGCATGTTTTCACATTCTTACACAATTGAAGACTTTGGCAGTACGATACCATCAACTTTTCATTCATCTTCTTGGAATTAAAATTCCGTCAAAGTTTGCATATTCCACGAATAATTTAGAAACTTTGCAATGACAAAAGCCGCCAACAAACGTAGCAACATGAATTATTTGGAACATGTTTTTTTTTCTTATCGAAATATTTCGACGGTTAAAGAATATAATAAAACTCGAGGTACAAAACCAGATAACCGTTGTGCTTGGGTCATACCCCATATTTTGGCAACACAAAATCTGTAGCAGAGAGGGAACGAACACGTAATTTGTCAAAGTCAGTCTAATTTTGCAATGACCGCATCAACGACCTCTTGAGTCGTGCTTGTGCCACCAAGATCTTTCGTCCGGCACTTTCCTTCAGCGATGACTTTCTTCACTGCTGTTTCAAGCCGGTCAGCAAATGAAGGAAACTGAAGGTGTCTTAGCATCATCGCTGATGAGAGAAGCAATGCCACTGGGTTTGCTTTGTTTTCCAATACTATCTTATCTTTCCCAACATTTCCTGCTGATGCACCTTGCTCGAATACCGCATGGTCAGCCCCAACATTTCCTGTTTTTGTATTTAATGTCGCAGATATATAAATTTTAGAATCATTATTTATCTAATAATGTATATAGCTCGAGAGTGTGTAATGAGATGATCAATAGAGGATGTTTCTTTACCTCCAGGCATGACTCCTGTGCCTCCAGCAATACCAGCAGCAGTGTTTGCAACTAAATTCCCATAGAGATTGGGCGTTACCTGCAAAACATTTTATAAATTGCCGTTATAAAATGGGAAAAAAAGCCAAAGGAAGCTAGCACATAAAGTAATGAGAGAGAACATAACATATTTATATGAATCATAAAACAAAGAGCCAGAAGCGATATAGTGGTGGCAATACTAGCAAACTAAGGCAATATAAATAAAGAAACAGGTTGTTTGATTAACTGAGAATTCCATGCTAGATACATGTAGCTTTGTCCTCAAGTTATCTTCAGCAGAGGCAAAGTAGTAAAAATACAAAGACAAGGCCACAGAAGTACAATTTAAAAAATTCCCTTTCCTGATATGCAAATGATGAGTTTAATTAGTATGTGGCAACACATCACCCGTCACATACCAATATTTAAATGGGGCGATTAACTAGTATATGGCAACGCAACATCAGTTTCATACCAATAAGATAATATGACCCTAAAACAGGCAATCAACAGAGATACTTAACTAGTGAGAGATGACATGTATCTTTATCTTTAAGTAAAATATCGAAGAATTAGAGATTGTCATGAATTGCCAATGGATAGATGCGAAAGTTCATATGTATATAACTCTGAAACATACCATGACATCGAATTGCTCTGGTTTCGCTACAAGTTGCATACAGCAGTTATCAACAATGATTTCATTGTAGGTGATGCTCGGATACTTTTTAGCAACCTCCCGACAAGATTCCAAGAACAAACCGTCCGCAAGTTTCATGATGTTAGCCTTATGCACCGCTGTAACTTTCTTCCTGTTGTTCAGGTAGGCATACTCAAAAGCATACTTGGCAATACGCTCGGAACAGAACTTCGTGATCACCTAGCAGAGAAATAGGATCAGAACAAGCACACATAACATAAAAAGACCACTTGCAAACGAAAATGATAAGCAAATTGCATCTGCAAATATACACGAAAAGTATACCAACACAATAGTGATAAGCAACAAGCTGATGAGAAACCACACTAACAAGCTCATGTCAGATCAATCTAAACTTGATTCCATCTACAAAAGTTATCATAAAACCCTTCTCTCTAAGCTAAGATACCACAAAATTCAGATTGAAATCACACTAAAACCCATATCAGAAGGCCAGAATCCAAAATCAAAATTCTCACCTTAAGGCTCTCAACGACACCAGGAACAACCTCATGCTCAAGCCCCGCATATTCACCTTCAGTGTTCTCTCTGATGACAACGATGTCAACATTTTCATGGCGAGTAGGTAAACCAGGCAAATTAAAACAGTTGACCAGAGACGCAAAGAGGTCAAGCTCTTTCCTAAGCTGGACGTTAAGAGAACTAACACCACCACCAACAGGAGTCTTAAGCCCACCTTTCAAACAAACCTTATTCTTCCTTATCGACTCCATCACTTCCGGCGGCACACGGCTCATTTCTCCGTGAACATCGTACTTCTCGAAGAAGATCGGCGCGTGCATCGCTTCCATCACCTGTTCCACGGCGTTCGTCACCAGAGGGCCAATTCCATCTCCTGGAATCAGCGTTACTGCGCGTGGTGCTCCGTCACCGGGTCTAGGCATGTAAGTCACGGATCGGGTTTGAAAACCTGATCCGTTCGCGTTTCTAGCTAGATTCTTGAGGAGAGTTAGCGATCTGCGAGACATTTTTGCTCTGCAATTTTGGGGTTTGAATCTGAAAAAGATTTGATCGAAAGAGAAGAAGAAGAATCGCCCTTTTGGCCTTTGGGAGCTGGAGGCGGACGAAAAGCGTTTATTGTTAAATTTTAGGTATTTACACAATTCGCCCCGAAATCTTCATATAATTAAAATATTTCCATAAAACAATTTGATAATCAGGCATATTTGCAGAATCGTCAATTCAGATATCTATATATTTGCCCCCCAAATATTAAAACGTTTTAACATTCACCCCGTAATTAATTTGCTTATTTTCAGTTCTAATATTTACAAAATTGCCGCAAATTTATTTACCAGGCAGAGTATTTGCAAAATCATCACTTGCACCCTGGAATTTCATCAAGGCTTTGGTGAAAGAAGACGTAGAATCGGAGATTTGCAATGTTAAGAGGTTCGAAGCATAGTTATGTCTATCAACTTCTTTCGTCATCCTGATTTTTAGAACCAAATGTTATAATCAGTTACTTAGAGTAATTCTCTTGACACAGTTTTCTTTATTTATGATTGCTTTCCATGTTGTTTTCTCCTGTCTTTGAAGTTTAGGTGGCAATGATAGGTTCAGGATCAATATCTTCCTTTGTCACTCACTGAATCAGAAAGAACGAGAACAAACCAAAACGAGAACCTTTTTGTCTGCAGGCTTACTTGTTTCCTTAACACAAGGGTTTGAAGATATAACAGAGATACTCTCTGTTTAGGAAGAAGATTCGCCCTTTGGCCTTTGGCAAGACAAATGATTTTCATGAATAGTAAGGTAAGAAAACAAATGCAAGTGAAGATGTAGAAGATAATATCAATTTAACATACTTGCAGAGCTTAGTAGAATCCAGATGACAAATGATGTACAGACAATAAAAATACATACATATAAGCATGTTTCTGGTATACGCATCGCCTTATTATACAAAAAATCTGCTAAGCCGATGCAGGAAACCAGTCCACTACTTGCTGCTTGCAAAATGGGGGCACTGAAAATATGTTTACAAACGAGATGCCCTATTGCTATCAAATGGTGAGTAATATTTTTCTAACACACTAGTAAATTAGTCGAATCTCCTGCTCTTTTCTTGCAGGTGACAACCTTTTACCTGATTGCTTATAACGAAGGACCAAGACCGATGCTACCAAAAGAACCTCCCAGCTTGACTTGAGAAGCTTCATGAACGCTTATCTTGATCGTGCGGCTCTGTGATGATCTATAAATGTCGATACATTCCTCGAGATCCGCTTCACATGTCAGAAGAACCCATTCCTTGTCATCATCCAGGTACTTTAGATCAAAGGGTGCAATATTATCTATGTTAAAACGCCTAGCAATTTCATGCTGCAACTCTCTGAAGCCCCATGTAGGGAGCAAAGTAAACCGTACTTTGGCCTCACCAAATGTGGCTTTCACTTTTGAGGCCCCTCCAGCTTTCAACTTCCTGCTACTATTCTCCGGTAACCGAGGTGGATTTTCGAAAAGAGGATGTTCACTGAATGTTTTGTGGCTCTGGGTTCTAGACAGGGACTTTGTTTCATCTTGATTCATGGTATGCAGTCTCACCTCGCTACGAGCTCTCTTCAAGATCGCGCTAGCATTTTCAGCCATCAGAGTGGTTACAGTATTTGAGGTATTTCCGGTGTTGGTGCTTTGATTAGCTCCAGTTGAGCAACATGTGCTTGATCCAGAGCTGTGGCTACAAGAAGATGATGGTGGTGACTTTGGAGCTGCAGCAGTCCCCTGTACTGAAACACCATTCTCGGTTTGAGCATTTAGATTCCTTGACTGGTCTGTATTCTTGAAGGAAGTGCCAGTACCAGACATATGTGGGGAGCTTAATTCTGGGAAACTTGTGTAGAATGAATCAAGTTGGATAGAGCCTTGAACACCTTGAACAGAGTCTATAACAAGTTGGAGTTTCTTTAATGAATGCCCCACTTTCTTGATCTTCCGAGAAGGCCACCGTGTTATCCCGTGTTGTCTGCATATTCTTTTCAAGGTAGTTGGACAGACTGCAACATAAGAATGAAACTGTTTGAATCATCACTGTCTGAGAAGTTTATAAGATAGACATTATAACAAGAAGTGTTCTTACCACCAATGCTCTTGGCTGCATCTTTGAGGCTTCCTGCAAAGTATTGTCGAAGAACTTCTAAACCAATTGTCTTTTCTGTTTTTGTTCTTCTCTTCTCACCTGGTCTTCTACTGCCTAGTAATGTCTGCCCCACACCAAAGGAAGTTGATTCAAAACTTGGATCCATGTCGATTCTGAGTCCTGAATTTGACACCTTCTGAAACTGCTCAGCTTCTGAAAGAAAGTTATTGTGGCCTGATCCAATCTGATTGTTATCCCATCCAGATGTAAGCATAAACTCTTCTTTTGGCTCTTCTTTTTGGTACTCCCAAGAAAGTGACACGCCTTTACCTTTCTCATTTGCCTTTATCATGTGGGAGATCCATGAAGAATCTTCCTGAGAAATATCTTCCAAAGGCAAAGGTTTCATATCCTCTCCGGTTCCTGCGTTAAGAAGTGGATTCTCTGCAAAAACTACTTCCTCTCTAACGGGAAATACAACTTCTAGCTCAAGCTCTTTATCAATGAAAAGATTTAAGCTCCTGAAATCCTGCTGAAGGGTCGCAGACAGTGACTTGAGCATTTCTTGTTGCGCTTCGGTGTCAAGGCAAGCTTTTGGAAAGAAAAACTCCAACACAAACTCAACCGAACTATTGAATTTGTTTTTCAACGGGACTGCTAGAGCAGCATGTAGACCGGAGATCTTAGCATGGTGTGCAAGAGGGTAGTTGGTCTTGCTAAAAGTGGTTACTTCGGGCACGAAAAACAGTTTGGTTGCCTTGAATGCTTTTCCCACAATGCCTTCCCCTTGAAGCAGATGGTGTTCAGAACATGCCTCTAGAAAATGACGACTCTGATGATCAGGGACAATGCAAGCATCATCTACAGTTGAAACACACTCAGAGAAGTTCTCATCAGAATGGCGGGATCCAACTTTGCCTTGCCGAGCACACGGTGCCCACGTTAAAGCCAGAGGCAGGTCATATAATCTGCAGACCAATGTCAAAAACTCTGATACCTCAGGTAATGCAGCATAGTAGAATTCATTATAGACCTGCAGAAACTGAAACAAAAGGGCATAATGACATTTAGAAACATAAAGTCATTGTTTCTATGTATTGATGAAGTAAGGGTTTGGTTTATGAGACCATTTTGACACACCTCTCTGCTTGGAGGATTCAAGCTTCTTGAACTCCTTAGATTAACAGACTGCAAAAAAAAAAAACCCTCTTTAGGCTACAATACACAACCAAAACTTCCCATTGAAGAATCTAACTTAGTTAAGTGTTATTGGTTAAACATGCAACTGGATGGTTTAGAGAAATCAAGGGAAGAGAAAAACCTCGAGAGCTTTACAAATATTATCAAGCTCTGGCCTGTAGTTCATCTTCTGAGTTGTTGTAACAATCTCAACAACACCCAAACAAGTACCACTACCTCTTTCAAACACAGGAAGGGCTAATGATCCACGAACATCACATTTCTCTGCTTCTTTGATTCGCGGATACTCTTCGCTTCTAAAGAACCGCACATCAGGTGTCCACTCAGGTAATTTCCCAAGAAAAACACGACCGGGGAGACCCACAGACTCTTTAGAATCCTCATCAGCCAGGAAATTATAAGCCACTGAAACATCTCTGTATCTTTTAAGACTCGAGTATTTCGGGTTAAAGAAGTGTGGCTGCTCCGAAGTTGTGAGAAAGTTCTTGCCTTCTTGTTGAATTGGTAGCCATATCTGTATGAGGAAGTCTTTATCTTGCACCTCCTCGTTAAGACCCTTTATAGCTTGTACTAATCTATCTTTCACTGATGAAGAAGGACCTTGGCTTGTTCTTGGAGCAATCCAATATCTTCTTCCTCCCTCAGATTCTTCAAGGAGAAACTTCTCTGCTTGCGCAGAACTCATAACTGCAGACTGGTCAAAAGGTACTTGATTCATCGGCTGATTGGAGAGATCCTCGATCTTGAGAAAGCTCGGTGTTATTGGAGGAAACTTTCTCCCTGTTTCTTCATTTGATATATGATCTTGTGAAAGGTTCTCAGCATATTGATAACCGTAAAGGTAAGAGTTGTTGTTGTTGGAGTTGTTGTTGTTATCATTCATGATGGTAGAATCAGAAACTGGTTGTCCCATGGTCTGCTTGAAGCTCTTACCATCTGTTGTCTCAAGCCAACATCCATCAAAGAAGAGTTCATCCATGAAATCCATATCCATAGCCGACTCAGAGAATGCACCAAAGTTAGAGTTGGGTAAGAAATTGCCATCTCCACCACCACGACCACCTTCCATATCAAAACAATCTCTTTCTCTTGTATCCACCAAAGCCTACCAATCAAATTATTCAGTGACTTGTTCTTTGATGTTGAAGTACTTCAAGAACCAGCAAGACCAAGCGTCTTTGAGGTCCCCTTAAGGTTCCTTTCGTCGTTGTCTACATAACCGATCTGCAAAGGTTGCAGAAACATGATTAAGAAACCAAACAAGAACAAGAGAAGGAGAAGAAACAAGATAAGAGCAAAAACTCAGTCTTTGTCAACTGGAAGATCAAAAGTGCATTTCAAACATGTATATAATAGAATTGAAGAGAGATGGTGAAATCATCATATATAGAGAGAGGCTATAAATATATAAAAGCTAGAGAGAGTTGACTTGTAAGAAGGATTCATCAAGTACTAACATCAGCTTCTCAAGTACAATATTCCCCAATGGACATGGAAACTCCAAGAGGGCCAATTATTGAGCCCTTAAAAGACAATTCATAGAAAAAATTTCCAGTAGACAATAAATGCCACACACAAGAAGAAAAAATAAATAAAAAGATAATGGAATTATAAATTAAGAATCTGATGCTTCATGACATCAGTTTCCAAAGAACAAAAAAATCTTCTGATGCTCCATAACACAACAAGTATCCAAAAACCCAGAAATAGTTAGTAACTAGAAAACCCACAAAAAAAGTTACTTACTTTATCAAGATTCCTTGAGCAAGTAGAGAGAATTTCAGAAAAAAGAATTGACTTTGGGTTTCAAACACTCAGAAGAAGTAAGTTAACTGACAGAAAAACAAAAAGATTTAGTTTTGCTCTGTTTTTCAGTTATAAGAGGTTTGTTTGTTTGGTTTCTGTTTATTGGTACACAAACACATAAATGATGAAAAGATTCTGAACAAAAAAGAAAAAAGCTTAAGGAAAAATTCTTTAGCTCTCAAATAGATGATACTATCATCACCACAAGTTCTTTTTTTTCTCTTTCTCTTTTTTTCTCTGGACACAAGTAGGTGATGAAGGGTAATATTAGTCTATTTTAATCTCACCATGTGGGCGTGCAGAATCTTTCCCCAAGAACAAAGTGGACCCTTTTTATTACCATCCAATTAGATCTCTCTACTGTTTCTAATTAAAATTCACACTTACATTAATTAAAAATAAAATATGATCTTTTGTTTCTCTGTTTTCTTCTGCAAAAGAAAGAAAGATGAGAAATAGAAAGAAAAAAGAAAGAGTTGAGAAATTATGGTTTTTTAAGAGCTGAGATGATTGTTCTTCTTAATGATGTAGTTGGTGATGTCTTTTGGCCTATTTGTTTGAGATTCTTCCAAATTTTAATATATTAATTAGGTATAATTAATTATTGATTACGTAAGCAAATGTGTACTTTGTTCTGTTTGATTGGTTAAACTTGATCTGTTTCAATGGAAGAAGAAGAGGGAGAAAGATTCTTTGCAGAAGACAATGTCTGTCATGTTGAACAGGTTTCATTAATTATTTTGACCTTCAAGATTCTTTCTTTAATTTACTTCTCACAAAAACAATCATCCCTTTCTGACCTCAGCCCTAGTTTTCTTAAAGTCTTTTTTTTTTCTTTCTAATTTGTTAAATTGATTGTTGTTTAAAAGTTTGAAATTTTCTTAAACGCCCTTTGTATAATTAATTGCTCTTTTATTCATCTTTCTTTTGGTTTCAGAATTTGCCATGGTGTTTTTTACATCTCTGTGTACATATATACATGTGAGTGTATGCACATAGATTGATATGATGCTAACTATTTTAATTAGCCAATAGTTGCTCTTCTTCTTTAAGATTGAGTTTTGTATTGATTTCAGTACAAAAGAGGTTTTAAACTATGTTATATATATTCATTAAAATTGTAAACTTTAATGCTTTTTTGAAAGTTAATTCCATGCTTTCAAATGGCATCCATGTGAGTCCGATTCATGGAAGAAGAGACTGAAATAGCTTTTTTTTTTTTTTTCCCGAATTATTGAATAATTCGTTCAGTAGCTAATTGCCTAATTGAATTGTTTTCTATGATAAAAGTTCACACTAATTGATCATAGCAAACTTTTTTAACAACTATAATGATATACGTACTTTCCATTTTTCATGATGGCTATAAAGTGTAATCATTTAGAAATTACTTAAATTATTGACGTTAGATAACAAATGTTGGGATAATGACCAAAACAGAATTGAAAATCGCACATTTTTACTAAATTTAGATTCATATGGATCTCAGAAGACAGTAAAAATATATAAAAAAATTCAAAAATATTACAATGATAAAGATATTTGTTAATGATGTAGTTAATGGCATGTGACTTGTAATCACATCTACGTTGGAAGTTAAATGTGAAACGTATTTCTCTAGTTATTTCATCGATGATTAAAGTCACTTTCATATGTTTTCTAATTTATAAGACCTAAAATTTTGATAACATTTCTAAAAATCATGTGCGTTGATTCTAAACTCTTTATCGTATATATACTTCACATTATTTTTCAAATAATTTAAACATTAGATTTTCTTGGAAATTATTCAAATCATCCAATACAAGAAATTCATTCCCATCTTTTTAATTAAAGATATTAGATTATCTTTGATTATGCGGTAGCTAAGCATTGGATTCTCCTACTGGAAAGAAGAAGAAAAGCATATATTGCAAACACACGTACGTACAGATAAAATTAAAGAAGATATGATCATGTTGAAACAAATATGAACGAGTGTGTTAAGAAATGTAAAACTTTTAAAAAGCTATTGTGCTAGAATACTCGTGTGGTGAAGAAAGCATTTTATTTAAAAACTTTAAAAGAAATCTTTTATAGTGAAAACACACAAATATATAAAACTTTTTCGCAAATGTACGTAGGTAGTTGATGAGAAAGATTAAAGAGGACTGCTCATTAAACTATAAATTGTGTTCAACAATTAACATGAATTTGAATTTATATGTTCGATTTATTGGATTTGTTAGACTTTTTGTTTTGTAGACCAAAGATTAGTGAAAGTTTTAGAAACCATTCGGCACTTTGTTATAGCTTTTTGTGTCAGTTAATTAGTTCGTTGATGTGAGGATGCTCTACACCTAGTTCAGAATGCATAAGTACAATAACATAATGAAAGAAGATATATAACTCATCATGAGATTCAATGAAATGGTGTCAGTTTTGGATTGATAAACTAACTAGACACACAAAATCGAATTGTCTTTTCAAGAGTTTCTACTTCTATTCGGGATTAAAGAAAACTGAAATTTAAGAGATAAATTATGAGATGAGTTTTTTTCACTTTACCACAAACTTATCCACAAATATGAATAAAATAAAATTTGCGTCAAAGTATATTAATCTTATTTATTTATATACGATATGCTTCAATAAGTGCATTTTTAGTTATGTGAAAAATAAAATGTTGACAAAAAAAAAAAAAAAAAAAAAAAAAAAAAAAAATGTAGAAAAATATATGTAAAAAGGTGTATTAATCAATGTTTTAATATCACATTTAGTTATTGAGTTATTTCGAAGATCTACATTTTGATTTCTAATGTGCGACTTCAACACATGAAACGTTGAGGATTTCAATACCGACGAAGTTATCGATCCAAGTCCAACTATACGGCAAATCCATCATCCAATCCGGTCTTACACACATGTTCTTCTTCTCAATTTATCGATTCTGAAAATAGTAAATTAGAGGATAATTATAGAATAATCTAAAATAATTTGCAAAGGGTCATCAAGGCTTTGAGATGAGAGAAATATGGGTTAAGTAGTTAAGCCACTTTGCTCCAAAAAGTAAGGATCAAACGGCTCTCAGGGATTTGAGGAGTCATCGTCCCTTCTTCATCGTCCGATCCCCTACTCGCCGCGTCCATGAGACCTGACTAAACAAATGGTTTCATTTCATTATAATCCTCTCACTTTAGTCTCCATTAATTTCCTCTTATTTCATTATATACTTAGTTTTGTTTTTTTTTTTTTGAAAAAGGATTCATTATACTTAGTTGGAATCCTCCGTGTTTGTTATAAGTTGATAACTTATCAGTTTTATATCGTATACATACAAGATATATTGTCGTGCACGAAATATGTCTCTATTTTTTATGTATATAAAAATAGCACGAAATTTCTATCACTGAAATTCTTTGTCTGTAACCAGCAGGTCCTACACATGTCGCTTTTATGGAAACAATATTAATTTCTCACTTTAATTACATGATTAAACCTCCTTATAACAAATGTCAAAACCAAGAGCGTCATGTGTATGTGTATGTAAGTGTAAAATTGCTAAGAATAATTAGTAAGTGGCGCAAAATCTAAGGGCAAATGTTAATTGTATAAGTAAGTAACTACTGTACTTTACTAATTATCTCATAAGCACATCTTGTTTGAATGAAAATAAACTAATATAGATATAATATTTTTCTGAAGCAAAGCCCGCGATAATGGAAGATGATGTCACTGCCGTTTAATGACTTTTTAAAATGAAAGCAGTGATTAATTTTATTATTTTTGTCGCCACCCATTGCGGAATCTCACTAAAAGTTAAATGAGATAATTGTTCAATACTAACAATTTGCTATTTTTGATTTTAGAATTATAGTTTGATTAGGTGTAAAGCCTGGATTCAAAGATAAATTAATCTCGCTCAAGAATCCACTTAAATATATTTTGATTATTCTAATTAATTATGGTGCAATATATGCATATAAATAGTTCTTATATGTTTTTCTCTCTTAAAAAGAATCACGACGTGCTTCCCACATAATTAAATCTAGCTACAAAATAATAATGCATATATATATATATATATATATATATATATATATATATATATATATATATATATATACTTAACTCATGTATGTACGTTGTACTGACTGGTTTCTAATATCAGCTTGATTATTTTCAATTACGGATCTGAATTTGATTAATAAGTTTCAGTTTACATTACTTAATGCTTAGTCAACTAAAAATTTATATAGTTTTTAATTTATATTTTGCTTTTATATATTTAAATAAAAACAACATCGTATGGCAGGCATCAGCAATCAGGAATCGTCAAATTCATTCATATATATATTTTTGTTGGATCTATCTGACATTTTCCTAAGACGTCACCCCAATTAATGTTTTTGGATCATATAATATATACTAGTATTCAAGTTGTAGTATCTCATTAAATATTCAAAGAAAAAAATATATAGTGGATATATTTAGCCGAAGTTGTCGTGATAAAACTACATTTAAAAAAACTAAATTTGATCATATATAGTTCACCCTTTTTTATATAGATGGAGTGCTTATTAGAGATGTAAAGAACGTGTGAGGAGATAAATGGGTCAACTTCATCTTACGTAAGCCTTCATATCTACCATTTTAAAACATATATAAACAAATCAAAAACATATAAAAATATTATGATGCATATATATTTTGTCAACATGTTGTAGATGTAGACATATATATGAAATGAATCAAAATGTACGTGAACAACTTTACAATATATTTGTCACGCGCCTGTGATTAACACGAGCCAGTAGAAATGTAGAATCAATCAAGAGCTAGGGAGATTCATCTTTGATATATGCGCAAAAGAATTTTGTTTTGATAATATTGCATTTTACATAATGTGTTTTAATAAAAAGAAATTATTAATAAATCTCACCAGAAGATTCTTCTTGTTGTTTTTGATGTATTTATATACTAACAAGCATCGCTGTAAACGATAATTATTGTTATTAAAAAGAGTTAGTAGTTGAATATTCACGAAGGTTGTGTGTCGCACTAGTTTGTTTGATAAATGTTTGAAGGACAATTGATTTAATAATTGTTTAATAGATTCGAGAAGATTAATTGATAACTGTCTCGGATTAGGGTTCGTGCATGTTGTAATTAGTTCCGCGTGTTTACCTATAATGCATCTGAATCTTTAGACTTTAGATTAATAATTTTTTTAAGATTATTCAATCTTTATTTAAGAATTGTATATGTTAAAGCTAGCTGGTGAAAACAAGGTTATCTTAGATATAGGTAACACTAAGATTCTTTAGCGGAATAAGATCTAATCTATGTACGATGGAATGGTAGGAGTTTTTAGAAAATAATTAAAAATAGAATGGTTGGGAGTCTTGGAGATCGTGGTGAGTTTTAGATCAAGTCAAACAATGAAATTTTGCTATAATAATATGAACTAGTTAAGCTTCGGTGAAATTAAAATGTTTTATTAGTTGGCTTAACTTTTATAAAACGGCTCAATATGTGCTTATGAATTTCATGTTTTAAGAGATCAATTCTGTTATCTAGTATTTGGTTAGATATATGTTTGAGACTTTCTTTTACGTTTTGGTACACCACAAGTTTTCTTTCTTTCTTGATTCAAGTTTTGTTTTTTCTTTTTATTCAAATGAATTAATATACAGAAAATCAGTACATTTCGAAAGCAGAAAAAACTAAAATTTTTATTTATTAAGCATATATATAGCGGACTACAACAATACCCTAGATACGTTATACTTATCATCAAATCACAACATGTACATTGACCTATTAATTAGAAGCAAACATCCAAAATAATTACAGACATTATATTTATAGATACTAATTAAAGTCCTAACCTAAGATCTAAACAACACTCTGATGTGTCCGAAGTAGAAAGATCCTGTATTGGTGCAGGAACATTCAAATCCAAAGCACCACTGATCATCGTCTCCTCTTCTCTTTCCCAGTGACATCTCATGTGACCTCCTAAAGCTTGACCACTCGGGAACACCCTAAAACAGATATTACACTTATGATGCCCCGAAAACGTAAAGATTTTCCCCTTGTGATCTTGATCACTAGAAGTAGTAACCGTCATAGGATCATCGGTTACGTTTGTGATAGCGAAACATCCTTTAACGTTCTTATGACTCGCTCTGTGTCCTCCTAAAGCCTGATGTGATCCAAACACTTTCTTACATCCTCCACACTCAAACCGTTCACTACACGATGATGATGGTGTACCATTAGACAACATTAAGAGACAAGAAGCGACTTCATGGTCTTCCTCGGACATAAATGAGACCCAATTTGGTGATCTCTGGTTTAGTTGTCTTGATGAAGCCGTAGTGGGGCCACGGTAGTTAGGAGGAGGATTAATGCCACGCCATTGACGCTCAGGGTGACATCTCATGTGACCAAAGAGAGCTTTCCAAGACCAAAACTGTCTGCCACATTCGGTACATGGACGTGTGATTTTGGGGGCATTCGGGTCTGGTTTTTTGGTGTATTTGGGTTTTGATGCGGACTTTGGTGAAGAACTAGAGGATGAAGCAACGGTTTTGGTGCGTTTCTTCTTAGGACTGTGATCGTAGCTTGAAGATAAAGCAAACTGGAGATTTGGATTAGGGTTACTTGCGTTAGAAGGATGAAGTGGAATGTGAAAATTGCGATCATAAAAGGAATGATTGTTGTTCATTGTGAGCACGTAGAGAAAGTGATGGGAGAAAATGGAAAAAAAGAGTAGAAGTTAGAGAAAGTGTTGCTTAAGTAGAGGAAGAGGAAGAAGAAGGAGACGGTTACGTGGGAAAGAAGTTATGGAGGAACAGGGAGACAGTTAACTTCAGTTGAGGAACAGAGCGGTTTACTATGTAAGGAAGACTTATCTCTTTAATTTGCAGTTTGAAACCACCACGTTTTTTATGTGTCAGTTTTGCTGCTTATTATTTGTTGGCCCAAGTTTATCTCTGATGGGCCTTATAATACTAAAGTCCATTATTTCTGATGGGCCTTATAATACTAAAGTCCATTAGTAAATTTTAAGCATACATGCAAGGCTGCAAGCATATTGAAGCAACAAAACTCCAAATATAATTGGAACGTTTGGAAAAAATAAAGGTGTTAGTGGATTTTGAGCTTTCATTACTTGAAAAAAAATCCCCACTCTCCCATGATTGACACTATTGATATTGGACATTTGATTACGATTTGTTTCCTAGATTTTTTTTTTGGTTTTATATCCGTTAGATTTTTTCTTCATCGTGCGTTTTTGTTAATCTTTCTAAAATATTTAAAATAATAACAAGAATTGCTTTTGGTATAATAAACTTGTCTCTCTTTTTTGGTAACAAGATTTAAGGTTGCCGACAAGAAAATCAGAAAAATGCCACAAGCATCTGTAATTTTTTCATAGTCCAAAACAACATACTTATTTGGAGTTATGTCATATGTGGAAGATGTTTTAAATGTGGAATACCTGAAGCCTGAAGGTCCTGGACCAAAAGATATTCCAAGTATCCAGACTTTCTCATTGTCGTGTGAAAGACCACAAAATATAATAATATTACTTTTCAAAAAGGAAAATGAACAATAAAATACATAAAAAAAAAGAGTCATTGGATCAAGGTATAACGGAATCCAAACAAGTATAATATAAAATTAAAAAAATACTGATTCAATAATCAAAAGTATAATCATACAACTCCATGACGCAAAAGATAATTTGATTAAATTCCTTCTTTTTGGGTTAATGATTTCAGTAGCCAATAAAAGATTATAGACTACCATTAAAGATTATAGTATAAGTAATATAATATATTTGTCATCATCTTCTTTTTCTTTGGCTGGGAAGAGAAAAAGGTCACTTCGTCAACTTGCAAACAAAACAAAAAGTTTTCATTTTTCACTGGAAACAAAACTTAAAGTTTAGATATTTCACATTCTCTATGTCGACAATCATTATTAGTCTATCTAATTTCCTTCTTTAACCCTTTTTTCTCAGCCTGTGAATGTGAATAGTGCATGAATTCTGATTGGAAATAATCAAATCCCACCAAAAAGCTCACCACTTTCCTAAATCTTCAAGCAAACCCATGATTTTACTTTTATCAATTTACCTCCTTTTTCAGGTTTTTTTATGTATGTAGTCCTCTTGCTTGTTCCTTATGCTTTCTTTCAGCTAGATATTCATGTGCCTGACGAATCTGCTTTTCTTTAAAGGATGATTTTGGTTTGGGTTTGGGTTTTGGCATCTCTGCCACTCATTTCTTGACAATCCTTCGTTGTTCTCTTCTCTATGTTTGAGGTAAGGGTTTAATCCTCGTGACACTTTTTCAGTTCTAAAGAAAGCTACTTTCTTTGCTTATCTTCCATATTCTTTTTGTTTCTTAAGAAGTTTCTAGCTTTCTCTTCTTATGCTACTCTTAAAAAAAATCCCATTTTGATTCGGTGAAGTGGCTCACAATCTCTCATTTTGTCACTAGTGATTCTTAAGTATTTTGGGAATTTTATCTCAAGGTTTTTGTCTAATTGTTGTTTGTTTATCACAGGAACTGATTAAGCCAAAACAATGGTTTGGGTTTTGGTTCTATTGAGCTTCATTGTCCTTTGTGGTGATGGGATTATTTCAGAGGGAGCTGCTTCAAGGCCTCGTTATGTTGATGTTGGAGCAATATTCAGTTTAGGGACTTTACATGGTGAAGTTACAAATATTGCCATGAAAGCTGCAGAGGAAGATGTCAATTCTGATCCTAGCTTCCTTGGTGGATCAAAATTGCGTATAATGACGTATGATGCCAAGCGTAATGGATTCCTCACCATCATGGGAGGTGAAGAAAAATATGATCTTATTTCATTGATTCTTGTTTTGGAACTAAACTTTTACTTGTCCTTTGTGGAGACTGATGCTGTGGTTTTATTTTCACAGCATTGCAATTCATGGAGACTGATGCTGTGGCTATCATTGGTCCTCAGACATCAATAATGGCTCATGTTCTGTCTCATCTTGCAAATGAGCTTAGTGTGCCTATGCTGTCATTCACGGCTTTAGACCCTAGCCTATCGGCGCTCCAGTTCCCGTTCTTTGTCCAAACAGCACCTAGCGATCTCTTTTTGATGCGTGCCATTGCGGAAATGATAAGTTACTACGGTTGGTCAGAGGTGGTTGCATTGTACAATGATGATGACAACAGTAGAAACGGTATAACAGCCTTAGGCGATGAGCTCGAAGGAAGGCGCTGCAAGATTTCATACAAGGCTGTGCTTCCTTTGGATGTGGTGATTACGAGTCCTCGTGAGATCATTGATGAGTTGGTTAAGATTCAAGGGATGGAATCTCGGGTTATCATTGTGAACACTTTCCCTAGAACAGGTAGGGTGATCTTCGAAGAAGCCCAGAAGCTTGGCATGATGGAGAAAGGCTATGTTTGGATAGCTACAACTTGGTTGACTTCTCTGTTAGATTCAGTTAACCCGTTGCCTTCCAAGAATGCTGAATCTCTTAGAGGAGTGCTCACTCTTCGTATTCACACGCCAAATTCAAGAAAGAAAAAAGATTTTGTGACACGGTGGAACAAGTTGAGTAATGGGACTGTCGGTTTAAACGTTTATGGACTTTATGCTTATGATACTGTCTGGATCATTGCTCGAGCTGTTAAGACACTTCTAGATAGCGGAGCTAATATTTCCTTCTCGAGCGACCCAAAGTTAACCAGCATGACGGGAGGAGGGTCACTGAATCTAGGTGCATTGAGCATATTTGACCAAGGATCACAATTTCTTGATTATATTGTGAATACAAACATGACTGGTCTTACAGGTCAAATACACTTTCTTCCTGACAGATCAATGATACAGCCCTCATATGACATCATAAACGTGGTTGATGACGGGTTTAGGCAGATAGGGTATTGGTCTAACCATTCTGGGCTCTCTATTTTACCTCCAGAGTCACTATACAATAAGCCTTCAAATCGTTCGAGCTCAAACCAACATCTGAACAATGTGACTTGGCCTGGTGGGACTTCTGTGACACCACGTGGATGGGTTTTTCCTAACAACGGGAGAAGATTGAGAATCGGTGTACCCGATAGAGCAAGTTTCAAGGAATTTGTGTCAAGGGTGGATGGAAGCAACAAAGTGCAAGGGTATGCCATTGATGTCTTTGAAGCTGCTGTAAAACTGATTTCTTATCCGGTTCCTCATGAGTTCGTCCTTTTTGGAGACGGTCTCAAGAACCCAAACTTCAATGAATTTGTCAACAATGTCACTACCGGGGTGAGCAAAAGAATCAAGAAAATATCATTTTTCTTACAAAGCATTGTCGAAAATGACTGTAACAGTTGTGAGTTGTTCATTTTTGCTTTCAGGTATTTGATGCTGTTGTAGGAGACATAGCTATTGTTACAAAACGAACAAGGATTGTGGATTTCACTCAGCCATACATAGAATCAGGGCTTGTCGTGGTTGCTCCTGTCACAAAGCTAAACGATACTCCGTGGGCGTTCTTACGCCCTTTTACACCTCCAATGTGGGCTGTTACAGCAGCCTTTTTCCTCATCGTTGGATCAGTAATATGGATTCTTGAACATAGAATCAACGATGAGTTCCGCGGACCTCCAAGGAAACAAATTGTTACTATTCTCTGGTTAGTAAACAGTCACTGAAGTTTCATTTTATCAATATGTTGGCGTATAACATACCTAAAGACCTCACAAGCTATGATCTATTTATGCAGGTTCAGCTTCTCCACGATGTTTTTCGCCCACAGTAAGTTACATCTAAAAACTGCAGCTAAGTTATTAGGTGATGATATCTCTAACATCTTTATGCAACTAAACTTGCAGGAGAGAACACAGTGAGCACACTCGGTCGTGCTGTGCTGCTGATCTGGCTATTTGTGGTACTGATTATAACTTCAAGCTACACAGCGAGTCTTACATCGATTCTTACAGTGCAACAGCTAAACTCACCGATCAGAGGAGTAGACACACTCATCAGCAGCAGTGGACGAGTTGGGTTTCAGGTAGGTTCTTATGCGGAAAACTACATGATTGATGAGCTTAACATCGCCAGATCCAGACTTGTACCACTCGGCTCTCCTAAAGAATACGCTGCAGCTCTTCAAAACGGAACTGTTGCTGCAATTGTCGATGAACGCCCTTACATTGATCTCTTCCTCTCGGAATTTTGCGGATTTGCCATTAGAGGCCAAGAATTCACCAGAAGTGGCTGGGGATTTGTGAGTACCTTCATTTAAAACTGTCTCAGTTTGTTTGAACATTAATCTTGATCATCTTTTTTGCGGTTTTGTTTAAAGGCATTTCCAAGAGACTCTCCATTAGCAATCGACATGTCAACCGCGATCTTAGGTCTATCTGAGACGGGACAGCTTCAAAAGATTCATGACAAGTGGCTTTCAAGATCCAACTGCAGTAACCTGAATGGTGCAGAGTCAGATGAGGATTCAGAACAGCTTAAACTCCGTAGCTTCTGGGGATTATTCCTTGTGTGTGGGATCGCTTGTTTTATCGCTCTTTTCATCTACTTCTTCAAGATAGTCCGCGACTTCTGGCGCCACAGCAAGCCTGAGGAAGAAGCTACAGTACCTTCACCAGAAAGTTCACGTTCTAAAACATTGCAGAGATTTTTAGCTTATTTTGATGAAAAAGAAGAAGAAACCAAGAGAAGGTTGAAGCGTAAGCGAAACGATGATCTTTCTATGCGGCCTTCTAGACCGGTATGACAGATCCATGAATACTCAAGCCATCTTCTTCAAGCATATGAAAGATGAAGAAATGCAGACACATACCTCATCCATATATAGTAGAAATGTAGAATGCAGATTTTGATTGAAACCATACTTCAAGAATAAGCCTTGAAGAATACGGAACATTTTTTAACCACATAAAAGGTGAAGCATAAACTTGCAAGACAAAGCTGTATCATAATCTTAAAAGAAGGAATTAGTACTTGGTATCCTTTTATCTTCCCGTTGAGTTGCATACCAAAACTGTAAAAACTTGAGGTGCCAATCCGGTTTAATTGCCTAAACCGAACTGTATCTAATAACCGGAAGCTTTCCAAATTTACCGGTTGGGTTTGGTTTTTATAGGTTAGTTAGTGGTTGCTGATTAGCCATTGAATCAATTAGTCACTACTCACTAAAGCATTTTATAAACCCTAACAGTTTACCAGTAAAATTAGGTAAATCACATTGTTCATCTGCAACTCTTTTTATATTGTGATTTGAAGATTTTTCTTCAGTTCCATTAATGGCGACCATTTGTTTTCAATCTCCTTCAAAACCCATTTACAATTTTCAACCAAAATTTAAACTTTCATCGCCGGTAATCACTAAAGTCTCTGCCTTTAAACCCAGAGCCTCCGTACAATCAAAAAGCCTTGTCATCGTCACCGAGCCAGAGCCAGTTTTCACCTCCGTCAAAACTTTCGCTCCGGCGACTGTTGCGAATTTAGGTCCAGGCTTTGACTTCTTAGGATGCGCCGTCGATGGTCTCGGTGACCACGTCACTCTCCACGTGGATCCCACCGTTCGTAACGGAGAGATCTCAATCTCTGAGATCACCGGAACAACGACCAAACTCAGCTTTGATCCACACCGGAATTGCGCGGGAATTGCAGCTATGGCGACGATGAAGATGCTTGGGATCAAATCGGTTGGCTTATCGTTAGCTTTGCATAAAGGACTTCCTTTAGGGAGTGGTTTAGGTTCTAGCGCGGCTAGCGCCGCCGCAGCAGCTGTGGCTGTTAATGAATTATTCGGCGGGAAATTAGGTAACGACGAGCTAGTTCTCGCCGGATTAGAATCGGAAGCTAAAGTCTCAGGCTTTCACGCTGATAACATTGCGCCGGCGATTATTGGTGGATTCGTTTTGATTAGAAGCTACGAGCCACTTGATTTAAAACCCTTGAGATTCCCACCGGAGAAAGATCTCTTCTTTGTTCTCGTTAGCCCTGATTTCGAAGCTCCAACTAAGAAAATGAGAGCAGCATTGGCCAAAGAGATTCCGATTGCTCACCATGTTTGGAACAGTAGTCAAGCGGCGGCGTTAGTGGCGGCGGTTTTGGAAGGTGACGTGGAGAATCTCGGGAAGGCGCTTTCTTCGGATAAAGTAGTGGAGCCGAAGAGAGCACCATTGATTCCGGGAATGGAAGCTGTGAAGAGAGCTGCTTTAGAAGCTGGAGCATTTGGTTGCACCATAAGTGGAGCTGGTCCAACGGCGATTGCGGTTATCGACACGGCGGAGAAAGGTTACGAGATCGGGGAGAAAATGGTCGAAGCATTCTTGAAGGTCGGAAACTTGAAATCTATTGCTTCTGTGAAGAAACTTGATAAAATCGGAGCTAGACTTATCAAAAGTATGTAATTTTTCTGAGTTTTACGGATTTTTCTACGGATTATGCAAATGGTAAATGATAATAAAGAGATTCGTAATTGAAAGTTTGAAACTTTTTTTTTTCTCCCTTCATGAGGAAGAAGAAACAGAGAGAGAGATGATTATTACTGCACAAAGTAAAAAGACAACAACAAATCCACAAGAACATGGAAACATTACACAAACTTTTGATCTCAAGTCTTTTAGTTTCTCACTCGTTTTTGGCAGCTTCAGCTTGTCTAGCTCCAACAGAGAAGAACTCAGTGATGACTTCAAGTGGCATGCCTTTAGTTTCGGGGACTTTAATGAACACAAAGACCCATGAGATGCAACAGACGATTGCGTACATTCCAAACACACCAGCAAGTCCAATGGATTTGAGCAGCACAGGGAGACTGTAAGTGACGATAATGTCACAGATCCAGAAGGTGAGTGCGCAGATGGCGATGCAGATTCCGCGGACTCGAGTTGGAAAGATCTCTGAACAGAGGATGTTTGGAGCAGGACCAAAACCCATCACGAAGAAACAGAAGTAGAGCACAACGCTTACGGTTGATAAGACTGCGTGCACAATGCTGTTCATGTGAATGAGATTCGAGATTACTAAGACCAATAGAGATGCTATCAGGATTGGTATCGTGGTGAGAAGCAAGGTCCTGCAAACATAAATTAAAAGACATTTCATAACGCATTTTAGCTTGTTTCGTTTCGTGTGTAATGTAAGAACAAACGAAATTTAAGTTTTAATTACCTTCGACCAGAGAGATCCATGAGCCTCATTGCAACAGCGATTGCAGGTAACATCACAAAGGTTGTCAATGCACTTATAAGTAAGGATGCTGAGGAAGAACTAATCCCCATGTTCGATAGTAGAATCCCGACACCCGCCTGCTCAAGGATTTGCGGTGTGTAGTAAAGAACTCCATTGATGCCTGAGAACTACATTTCCAAGAGGAAGCAGGAAAACATAGAGTTAGCATAAACAGCAAAATTTATTCTGTGATTCACTAATTTTGATGTCTCTATCTAGATTACCTGCTGAAGTATTTGAAGTCCGACTCCTACGACTAATGCACGTTTGACTCCAGGATCATGAAGATCATGCCAAATTGACCCTTTAGCTGTTTCGGATGGATGCATCATAGCAGGACCAATTGAATGTTCCTTGAGAAGGTCTTTGGAATAAAGAGCTGGTTGGCTAACCAAAGCAGACGCTTGTACAAACTCTGCCTCACCGGTTCCATCACCTCCAGGCAATGAAACAATTGAGCCACGTCGAGATCCCGGGAAACCTTCTTGATGCAAGTATATCCGCTTGAATCCACCTTCTTTCTGTCCCGATTCATCTTCTCTTTCAGTCCATTTCCATGCCACTTGCCATCCACCTCCAATCCCCATACTACCCGCTCCTTCCCCTTGAGCTCCCTGCACTTGACTTCCATGTCTGAAGTTAGAAAGAGTTCCATGAGCAGTGTGAGGCATGTCTTTCTCCATGCTTGTCGTTTGACGTGAGATCAACGGAGAATGAAGATCATCATCAGAATCATCTCCATGGTCGGATGGATAATCGTCACCTTCTCCAACAAGATTCTCTTCATCCCAGTCTTCATTTCTCGGTTGATTCCCTCCCACACTGAACATACTCCCAAAATGTGGGAACAAGGCACTCCTCATGCTTCCAGTGTCTGGCATCTTCTCGTGAACGCTCCCAAACAGTGTGACAAGAGGATCAATCAATGAGCCTTGCCTCTTGCTCATTGTACTTCCATGGCGAGACAAAACGCTCATAGTGCTTCCTCCTTTGACTGGCCTAGCAACCCAACTCAGCCCTTCTTCTGCACCATACAACTTAATTTGATCCTTATCCACAGCTATATCATGATCATCAGTAACTTCATCCGCAGGACCAATTATATATTCCTCTATGGTTGTTTCACCTCCAATTCCAAGACCCTCAACCAACAGAGCCATCTCACCTATACATTGCCACATAAGAACATTCAATAAAAAGAATGGTTTCATTGAAATAATTAGAGTCAGAACGATTAAAGACTAACCAGACACATCTTCGCGACCACGTAGTCTCTGAAGAACCCGCTTTGCTTCAAGCATTCGACCTTTGCTCACGAGCCACCTTGGGGACTCGGGCAAGAAGAAGACTGTGAGGAAGAAAAAGACAAGGGAAGGGATGAAAAGGACACCAAGCATCAATCTCCAGCTAGGAGATGGCATCAACGACATTCCGAAAACCATACAGTAAGATAAGAACATCCCTCCCGAGCCAGTAAACTGCGGAAGCGTATTCAACAGTCCCCTAATCTCAGGAGGTGCAGTCTCGGATATATAAATAGGAACAAGTGTGACCACAAGACCAACCCCAAATCCATCTAACAACCTTCCTAAGAGCAACACATAAACGTTTGGAGACCATAGCATTACTAGAGAACCAACAAAGTAGAGAATTGAGGACAATATTAGCATCGGACGGCGACCAAGCCAATCAGCTACCCCTCCAGAGCATGTTGTAATCAGAGTAGCACCAATAAGTGACATCGCCACAATTAGACCTTCCACTGATGGATTACTCTCCAAATTAAACTCCTTTTTTATGTACAACACAGCTCCTGCAGAGTCCCAAAGAAAGCTCAAAATTCATCACACAAGCAAAAGAGATAAGCTAAAAGGATGAAACAGAATCTGTGAATTGTATCAAATAACCATCAAAAGCCCTTTTCTTTGTAAATCAATCACCTGCAATAGTTGCGTTATCCCATCCTTGTAACAAGTTGCCAACAGCAGCAGCGATAGCAACAAGCACAGCTCCACTCATGATTCCGTCTTATATCTTTTATCAAGAAATCTGAAGAGAATTTCGCAAAACAGAGTCACTAATCAACGACGATGAGTGAGTGAGACAAAACCCACCTGAAAAATCGAAAAGCAGACACAATCACTGGTGAGCTAAAAGATAAAACAGAGAGAGATAACACCAAAAAGCATGACCTAAGACTATAACAAACCAATTGAAACAAACCCTTTAGTGACGTAAAAGACACAGACCCAAAGGAGTTCTGGAAAAAACAGAGGTGAAACCTCAGATGTCAAAATCAAAACTTTGAATAAAATTTGACTACTTTTTATCTCTTCTACCAAGTAGAAGGAAGATAAAGCAAGAAAGTACGAGAGAATATGATATATAGAGAGAGATGAGAAAACTAGGGTTAGCAACTTGGAATTGGAGGCAGAAGAAGCCACTATCAGTGAGCCGCTGCTTCAATGGCGTCACTAAGCAATCAAAAAGCATTTTTTTTGGTTTTCCCTTTTGGTTTAAATCAAAAAAGAAAACGAAGGCTAGATTTCGAAATAACCGTGAGAATATAAAAATGAATACTTTTTTTTTGCGACAGAACTGTGAACAGAGAGAGAAGCCTATGGGATTAGTGACACCTGCCGTTTTGCTCCTGTCCTCTCAAACCACGTATGTGTGTGTATGTCTCTCTTCTCTTTCTCGTGTTTGCGTACAGAATTTTTTCAGAGAATTAAGTAACTCCAATAATCTCTTTAAATTTGTTATCTTTTCGATTTGGGTCCACGAGTTTATTCACGGGCCTATTAAAATCAAATTTCTCGAAATGTTCTGCTTTTTACCATCTTTCGCATTCATGAAGTAAATGTAAAAACTTTAATTTGGGGAAAACGGATATCAATTTCGGATTTTGTATGTAAAAGAAAGGAGTTTAATGTCGGCATTATTGGGGAAAAAGATTTGGTACTTTTTTGTAAATATGAAACAAAGATAGGATTGGTTTTTGAAATCTTAGATTCATTGGGACTATACGAGAAACTAGAGATAAATATCTGATTTTTATGTAAGGACTTCAGATTTCTGAAAATAAAGTTATTGGTAAAGTAGAGTTTTAGTTTGTTTACATATCGAAAAGCATCTTCAAATCATATCAACTTGACATAATTAATCAAGAAAGAGAAAATGCAATAATGGAGAATATTGTCGAAAGTCCAAACACAATGAGACACTTTAACTTTAGTTAATCGTGAGTCGTATTCGTATGTTACAATATAATGAATAGTTTTTTCTTCTCCACTATACTATTTTCCTTGCAGATTTTAAAGGGAAGAAAAAAGATTGTATAAAAAATCATATTGAGTTTTTTTTTTTTTTTGTGTTAAAGAATATATTGATTCGTGGATTATTTTTTCCAAAATATACAAATTCGTTGTACGTGGGAATAAGAAGACATACTAGCCAACTAGATCATGACCCGTGCTATACAGCACGAGATTTAATATTTTCATGAATTAAATTATATATTTTGTTCAAAGAAATAAGAAATAATATAGTATAATAGTATAATATAAAAGAGAATATATCATAATATTTTATATTTATTACTATTTGGATCTAATGTTATATATTTTATTTGACTAAAGAAGGAGAGAATATTGTATTTTAGAATTTAATATATTTAGCAGCATTAGATTTGTATTTTTTATATGAGATTAACAATTTCTTTGGTTCAATTAGGTATTGATAATTTCTCTTACAAAAAAAAAAATTAGGTATTGATAATTTTATTGTGTGATTGTGAACAAACAAAAAAATAGTTGTATTGGGTCTAAGTTTTTTAATAGATTATATTAGGTTTGGGGGGCCCAGTTTCATGGTTTAAAAAAAACGAAAAAAAAAAACGGTTTAACATACCTTTGGAATTTGCTGATGTGTTCTTTTTTGATGTCTACTTGAATTTTGTTACCCTGTAATTAAAATAAGATGACTTAAAACTTACGGCACATATATTACAAAGAGAAGTGTATAAAATTTCAGTGGTACTTACAGCCTCATCTGTCAAAATCATTTCCAAAGACATGGCATAACCTTTTGTAAAATGAATCCACGAATGAAGTATACTAACTTGAATACATTTTCGAATTGATTAGTATATAACATTCTCGAATTATATTAATTATGTATTATATAAACAAAATCTTTTAATATCTTTAAACCCGTTTGACCCGTTGACCCGTTTATATATATTAGTGAAATGGAATAAAATGATTATAATTAGAGATCTAATGGCATATATTGTAATTTCTTACAAAATCTAAGTTATGACTCTTAGAATGTACTTCCCAAATATTAGTATAGGATGATTTTATTACGGTCAGGTGTAATGGCATTTTATATTAACTTGGTTAAGCGTTCCTAAATTTACCCAAAAATAACTAATTCATACAAACCTCTTAATCATGATATCATATGAATTATACTTATTATTTGATTTCTGTCAATATTTTGATGTTTTGGATAATTCAGTCTCATTTATTTATTGTTAAAAAAACAAAACAGTAGAAAACTTAATTTTGATCGGTTAAATGATCAAGTTATTCTGCAACTAAAGAAAAAGAAAGTATATGATCAACATTTATCTGGTGTTAAAAATAGTGAATAGTTTGGTAGACTTAAACCTTTTGAACCGAATACCAATTCTATTTGCAGTCTCTAAATGAATAGCATTAACACATTTTGATCAACAAAAACAAACCATGTGACTACAACTACTGGTTTTCTGAAAATAAATATCTATAGTTTATCATACAAAACTTGACATGTATAAAACAAAAGATATATTGTTAAACTACAACTACTGGTTTTCTGAAAATAAATATCTATAGTTTATCATACAAAACTTGACATGTATAAAACAAAAGATATATTGTTAAACGTCGTTGTTAAAGTTCGTATATTTATTTCACAAAAAAAAAAAAAAGTTCGTATATTTGACCGCAAAGATTACCTACCATAAACGTATCTCGAGCATAGAAAAAAACATCTAACTGGTTTATAAATATTTATGAGTCCATATTTTTTAGATATTTTCCGGAAATGAACGTAGTATAAGCGGTTCTGTATGGAACTACAGTACACACTACACACCACAGGATATAAACACACAATAGAATCTTTTTTCATAGAGTTTGAAAGTTATGGCATGTGAATGCGAATATATAAAGATTCTTGTCCACATCATCAATTAATCATCATCATTGCTTCTTAAAATTCCGTAGAAAGAGGAGAAACGTACCATTTATGTTCACTGGTAGTGGTTAAGATATTTTTCTTTGGACAGGAAGTAACATTTTGAAAAAGAATATGAAGGATTATTATGCAAAAGTGAAAAAATCAATAACTTTATGTTTTTTATTCTTTTCAGTAACGTTATGTTTGTCACCAAACTAATGTGAAAACGAATTCAAACAAAGATCGAGAGATCTTAAAGGAGAGTTTTGCTAAGAAATCAGCCAGCACATTGATACAAATCCTAAAATATAATTTTGCTTGTGTGGATGTGTCAAATTTGACAGAGTCTTGTGAAGGTGTCAACTTTGATATCGTTTTTTCATTAAAAATTTCGGATTTTTGTTTTGTGTATGTTATTTTGGAATTGAATGTGTAATATTTTATCATTGCCGGCCTTATTGTAAGGTCTAAAGTCTAAACAATACAAATAATACGGCCTTTGAGGTGTCTGGATTTTGTATTTGAATATTGGGCTGGATCAGTGGATAAAAAGGCCCAAACGTAAACCGATTTGTAGGTGACCCGGTTGGTTTTAACTTTTATTTATCCATGTGAGGCAGAGGGGCCAAAATAAAACCAGGAACTTGTATATGGAAAAGTCAATATCTCTCGTCACTAATCAGTGACGTCATAATTATTATTGTTTATATATTTTGCATATCTATATTCTAAGAAAAAGTCTCAAGAGTTTTACTTTTCTTATACGAGAGTGAAGGAATGGTGGCTTCTTTTACAAGTAGATCACATGTATTTAAATTAGTCTTCTCCTACTAGAATAAAACCATCGTGCTTAAAACTTCCCAAAGTGTTTTACTTGTAATAAGTGTGTGTATCCCATTTTCTATATAATAAAGAGAAACTGGATTACAATATTTAATAATGCAAAAGTGAAGAAGGTGAGAGGAAACAGCGGAGAGATAGTCAGAGAGGTGTAGTAGTAGCTGGTGAGCACTAATTAGAAGACATTTCTTCGCTCAATCGCCGCCGTAAAATAAAACCCATCACATTCTCATCCAACGAATCTAATCTATCCGACCAAACAAAAACTCTTAAAAATCTATTTTTTATTCTACTTCAATCTCTTTTTTTTTATAGTACTACTTGAAGCTTTCCTCTCAAATAAAAAAAAATATAAAATATTGTAGCTTTCCCTTCTTGGTTCGACTTTTCTTTCTTTTGTCTCCCAAAATTTAGTTTCTCTTTTAAGTCAGATTCCTAAATCCTAAATCATTCTTTCAGTCTTCTCTTTCGCCCTTCTGAGTTCAACTACTGGTAACTAGATCCTCCTTTCCCCTATCCTTTTTTGCTTTATACTTCATTCTCTGTTTTCTGATTCCTTTCAGAAGATCCATCGAAACTTCTTAGCTCTTGTGTTTTGTCTTTTTTTTTTTTTTTGGTTAATTTGACTCTTTGATCTGGTGTGAGTGTTGCAACTTTCTTTACTTGTGATTGTTAAAGTTCGTTACTTTATTTTCGTTTAGCTTCTGAGATTTGGTCTGATTTATGGGTTTTGACTTTTGACAGTGTTATCTCTATGAACAGTTCGTTGGATGAAGAACACAAAGTGAAAGTTGCTGTCTTTTAAACCAGGATTTGGTAAATTCCCATTGTTTCATGGGCAATTCTTGCCGTGGATCTTTCAAGGACAAAATCTGCGAGGGCAATAACAATAACCCTGAAGATTACTCTAAAACCTCTACCAATTCCGATCACTCTCCCAACGCTGCAGACATCATTGCTCAAGAATTCTCCAAAGAAGCTGCTCACAAGAAAGACGACAATAACAACAGCCAAAATCCAGCTCTTGTTATTCCTTTAGGAGAACCAATCATGAGGCGTAACCCAGACAATCAAGCTTACTATGTTCTTGGTCATAAGACACCAAACATTCGTGATATCTATACCCTTAGCCGTAAGCTAGGACAAGGTCAATTTGGAACGACTTATCTATGTACAGAGATTGCCTCTGGCGTTGACTACGCTTGTAAGTCAATATCCAAGAGGAAGTTGATCTCTAAAGAAGATGTTGAGGATGTTAGAAGGGAGATTCAGATAATGCATCATTTGGCTGGTCACGGTAACATCGTGACGATTAAAGGAGCTTATGAGGACTCTTTGTATGTTCACATTGTTATGGAGCTTTGTGCTGGAGGTGAATTGTTTGATAGGATTATTCAGAGGGGGCATTATAGTGAAAGGAAAGCTGCTGAGCTGACTAAGATCATTGTCGGGGTTGTTGAAGCGTGTCATTCGCTTGGTGTTATGCATAGAGACTTGAAGCCTGAGAATTTCTTGTTGGTTAATAAGGATGATGATTTCTCTCTCAAGGCTATTGATTTTGGGCTATCTGTCTTTTTCAAACCAGGTAAAATGTTTGAAGCTTTTTAGTTAATGTTTTGCTTAACTAGGCGTGCAAATGAATCTTATGGGAGTGAATGTGACTTTCAGGTCAAATATTCACTGATGTTGTTGGAAGTCCATATTATGTTGCTCCTGAGGTTTTGCTCAAACGTTATGGGCCTGAAGCTGATGTGTGGACTGCTGGTGTTATACTGTATATATTGCTAAGTGGAGTCCCGCCTTTCTGGGCAGGTAAATTGTCTTGTAAGCCCGTCTCTTGGTCCTTAAGACAGTAGTAGTCACCTGATATGTTTGTTGTTGTCTTTTTTTGGAATTAGAAACACAGCAAGGGATATTTGATGCTGTGTTGAAAGGATATATCGACTTTGAGTCAGACCCGTGGCCTGTGATATCCGACAGTGCGAAAGACTTGATCCGCAGAATGTTATCCTCCAAGCCTGCAGAACGTTTGACCGCTCATGAAGTCTTGCGTATGTATTCACATAAATGGTTACTTATAGTGACAACCAAACAGCATTAGACTTATATCTTTTTTTTATAATCCTTTTTCAGGTCATCCATGGATCTGTGAGAATGGTGTTGCACCAGATAGAGCACTTGATCCAGCTGTTCTGTCTCGTCTCAAGCAGTTCTCTGCAATGAATAAACTAAAGAAGATGGCTTTGAAGGTGAGTGATTTTGTGCTAAACCCTTTATTTTCCATGTTCTCTGCTTCAGTTTTCATGGAGTTGTTTGTGTTGTCTTTGTTTTGGGGTCATCAGGTTATAGCTGAGAGCCTCTCGGAAGAAGAAATTGCTGGCTTAAGAGAAATGTTTCAGGCAATGGATACTGATAACAGCGGTGCAATCACATTTGATGAACTCAAAGCTGGGCTGAGAAAGTATGGATCTACCTTGAAAGACACAGAGATCCATGATCTAATGGAAGCGGTAAAAGTCTAACCTTATTTGGCTAATAACAGACAATGAGATATTGTAGTGTATTCTTACCCTCAGCTCTTGTATTGATAGGCTGATGTGGACAACAGTGGGACAATAGATTACAGCGAGTTCATTGCAGCGACGATCCATCTCAACAAACTGGAGCGGGAAGAACATCTTGTTGCAGCGTTTCAATACTTTGACAAAGACGGAAGCGGTTTCATAACAATCGATGAGCTACAACAAGCGTGTGTTGAACATGGCATGGCTGATGTTTTCCTTGAGGACATCATCAAGGAAGTCGATCAAAACAATGTAAGCTTATGATGACTCTGTTCCACATTCCGCTTTAGACTAATGTCGAGGCATCGGCTGATAAAAAGTTTCTCGGTTTTTATGTTGGTCTGAACAGGATGGAAAGATTGATTATGGTGAGTTTGTGGAGATGATGCAAAAGGGAAATGCTGGTGTTGGAAGAAGAACGATGAGAAATAGTCTAAACATTAGCATGAGAGACGCGTAGAGGTTGTTTTCCCTGGTGTTTAATCTGCTTGTGCGATTGTGACTGCGAAAATGTTCTTATTCATGGAATCAACAATCTCAATGCTCACCACATGGAGAAGAAGAAAGACCAAGGGTTCAAGCTAATGTTTAACAACTGTGTGATTAATCGTCAAGTAGCTTTGGAGGTTTATTCTTTACCTTTTTCTTATTTTTATGTTTGCTTGTTAGTTATGGCCATTGTTGAAGTTAGTGAGCTTTGTTCATTATCTGCCATTGTTAAACTTTGTTCACTCTTGTATTTGAGAAACAAAAAATGTCTTTGTATGTTGTGTGATTTCTAAGCATTTTTATTTTGAAAAATCTCTTTCTTCTTTCTAGAGGATCACGACCCTTCATCCATCTCGGACTACACAACTCGGTTTTGAATATATTAATATGAAAATTCCATTGGCCTAGGAAATGATGTGGAAGATGATGAGCTAGCAAGTCTCAATCATGTAAATCAAAGTGCTTTTTCTAAGTAATCTGTATTTAAACTCAAATAAAACCAAAATTCAAAGCTGTTCCAAGCAAATTATTCATTGGCCACAATCTGTAATTTGGAACATTATATACCAAAACCATTTTTAATGTATTTTTACATATACAGATTTTTTGGTACCCTCATATTCACTCACATGCTTTGCAACGCCGCAACCTCTTACTATTTAATATTTATTTTTATTTTTGTGTCATTTTTTCATATATTATTAGTGTTAGTAACATCTTCTTAAGAGTAACGTATGGCAATTTGGTCAGCTTTGTTATTTAAAAAATCATATGTTAATTAGCTAAAATACGATGATTTTTACCCAAATTCTCTGAATTTAAAACTAGTCCGACTTGAAATTAAAGTTTAGTGTAAACTATAATCAGAACAATAAATATTAATACGCCACCGACGATTTGCTGCCACCGACAAATGTTTTGTCGGCCACACGCGTCTCAGTTTTATGGAACCGAACTCTCGTTAATATTTGTTTTCTACATACCATTTTTGTTGAAAATCCCACAAAATGGGAAAATATTCGGTGAAATGTTTTAGATTTTTAGTTTTTACTTGTATCATGATAAAATTCTTGAACCTACTTTAACATTAAGAGTTCTTGAACACATATTGTTGAAACTATAAAACGAAATTCAGAATCATAATTAGATAGAAGAATCTCATGTTGGCGCGTAAAAAGATTAAAACGAAAATAACGGATTTTCTATATAATTTGCATGGTTATTAAAATACAAAAATACAACTGCACAGCCACAAACTCGTAACCACAAATAAAATAAATAAATTGATTAATAATCTAGGCAAATTAATTATAGCAAAATACAACATCAAGAAAAAAAAGAAACACATTATACATTATACTCCATTGCACGAAAGTAAAAAAAAAAAAAAGAGACAAATCACAAAATCTCAACCCCCATGTGAATCAAGAATCATTTTATCGTTGACGCTTGTTTTTGCAAGAAAGAGGAAGAGAATCAGATGAAGAAGGTCCCATGAGATTACGGATCTGAGATCGGAGTTTGAAGAAAACGTGCATTATACTTCCTCTGTTTTGTGAACCAATTGATTTAGCTTCGTCTTTGTTAAGCTCAAGATCTCTGATGAATATCGGTTTTCTTGAAAGGATCCATGACCAACCCCATTCCCACCATTCTTTCACAGAGCTTCCTGCTTGTTCTCCCATGGCGGAAACAGATTTGGATCTCGGGAATCTAGCTGCGATCGCTGCTGGTTGGTTTGAGAGGTTGAGTGAGAGAGAAGAGAGACGACGGCGGATGAGACCAGGCTCATCGTCGACGGTGGAGGAAGAACTAGGACGTTGAGAAACGGGGAGAGAAGTGGGTTTACGAATCTGGAGAGTCTCCATCATTGAGCTCATTGCTTTGTTTGCTTTGTTCTTCTTGAGAGATTGAAGAAGATGAATGTGAATGTGAATGTGAGAGATTGATTAGTGAACACAGCTCTAACACAGGCTGGGTTTTTATTCCACTTTATTTTGTGGGGTCCATTTACTTTTATGCCCCCAGCCAATTACATGCATTTTTGTTTGTTTGTATTTGAATTAAATATTTGTAATTTATGTTTATTTGTTGATTTGTAATAGTTGTTTTGTGTATGAATGCACCTATGAAATTGGAATATACAACATTTTTTTTCTTAATGAATATAGATATACATTGTTTTCAGGTAGGGTTCCATCACAACACAAATTTATTACTTAGTTTTTTCTCAGTACAGAAATTTGTTGAAATTGTATTGCTTGTTTTCTGATTTTTTTTTCTTTTTTTTTATCAGAAAAATCCCAAAATTCTTTTTGTCAAAATGTAGCCCATACGGGCCCAATGAGGTATTGAATTAAGGCCCAATAAATTTCAAGCCTCAAAATCGAAAATTAAGCACTTTATTCTTTTTGACATTTAATTTTCCAAAATTTCCTTTTTTTTTAAGCTTGAGTGTTCGGAGTAAAGATCACAGAGATCTGAGAGCTTGAAACAATGGAGTACCGGAAAATCAAAGACGAGGTTCGTAGCTTCTATCCACTTTGTCTTTCTTCTGCTTTCAATTTAGGATTTTGGACTCTCTTTAATGCTCAATTTTGTTCCGAGCTTCTTCAGGATGATCATGACGTCGCTTCTGATATCGAGAGTTTGAAAGGAAAATCTCATACCGGTGAGAATTTTTCTTATTATTCCTCTCAATCTACACTTTTCTTGTTCGTTTGATGTGCTCATTGGTGCTTTGATTTGGCAGTTGCTTCGAGTAACATTGCTATGGCTACTCTGGGTGTTGGATCCAGTGAACGGATCAACTGGAAACGAAAGTAAGTTTTATTCCTTTGTTTCATTTTTTTTTGGAAAATTCTAGTTCTTTGAATATCTTGTGTTGAATTAGGGGTGTAGTAACATGTGCACTGACGATTCTGACAAGTTCTCAAGCGATACTCATCGTGTGGTCGAAGCGAGCTGGGAAGTATGAGTATAGTGTTACAACCGCCAACTTTTTGGTGAGTTTCATCTATGCATTAAATTGAGTGTAATGTATGTGTTGCAAGCGAGGCTAGTCTTGTGTGGTTTATAATCTCTGAATCATAATCTTCTATCAGGATGATATAGTGATTTTGTTTACTCTTTGGTGGACTTCAGGTTGAGACTCTCAAATGTGCTTTATCTCTTCTTGCATTGACAAGGATATGGAAAAACGAAGGTGTTACTGACGACAACAGGTATCATATTCTTTTGCTACTCGATCTGCCTGTGTGTTTGGTTTCAGGGAATTTTCCATGAGTTTTATGTCTAATTCCTCTTTGAACATGACCATAGATAGCTCATTGAGTTTTTTCCTTACTGATACCAAAAATCTGTCTATGAATCAGGTTAAGCACAACATATGATGAAGTTAAAGTCTTTCCAATTCCTGCAGCATTGTATCTTTTCAAGAATTTGTTACAGGTGGGATTTCCTGAGTTTTTTTCTCTGTGGCTTTGGCCGATTTTTCTTATGTTTTTCGTGTTAATATGTCTCTAACTACTTGTTGTGACACCTTTTGTGTGGCAGTACTATATTTTTGCTTACGTTGACGCCCCGGGATATCAGATATTGAAGAACTTGAACATCATAAGTACCGGTGTCTTGTACAGAATTATACTGAAGAAAAAGTAGGTTGTTTATTCATCCAAATTGGATTTCATAGCTTCCAATGATTAGTTGTTCTGGAAATCCATATGTTATCTGTTTTATATTCCCATCAATTTTTCAACTGCCTCTGTTTAATCATTTTGCTTACTATCTTCTCTAACAGATTGAGCGAGATTCAGTGGGCGGGTTTCATTCTGTTGTGTTGCGGATGCACCACTGCTCAGTTGAATTCAAAGTAAATGTGGCCCCTTGATATTCTTATGAATGCTATCAAAATGAGCTTCACCAGTTCTTGCATATGATGCATAACACACAAAAGCTCATTTCCGATTCCTGCTCTGTGAACACTTTCAGGTCACTGCTGATTTTTCCAATATATGTCTCATATTTGAATTTGCTTTTGCAGTTCTGATCGTGTTCTTCAGACATCTCTTCCTGGTTGGACTATGGCAATTGTAAGCTGATAGCCCCCTTTGCATGCTAATATCAACTAAGAGTTGTGAAGCAGCTTTCATGTCCACACCAATTAATATAATCACTCGTTGTCGTTTCTAGGTCATGGCTCTTTTAAGTGGTTTCGCCGGAGTGTACACAGAGGTGAGATATTAGGACTGTATACTGTAATACTCAAAGCTGATTTGGTTTCTTTTCTCTGTGTGTGTGTCAACACTAATACAGTATAATTGGGTCTTTCCACTGATAAACTTAACTTATGATTTATAAAGCTTATAAAGGTTTTGCTTTCCATTTTCGCAGGCCATCATAAAAAAGCGACCTTCAAGGAATATAAATGTACAGAACTTCTGGCTATATGTCTTCGGGATGGCTTTCAATGCTGTTGCTATAGTGATCCAAGATTTTGATGCCGTTGCAAATAAGTAAATCCAAAAACCATCTTCTTTCATACTTGCTATAAAATGCCAGAACTTACTAGTACCACACCTCTATAGCCTCGGTGTCCTATAGTTCCATTATATTCTACTGGCTGCGTATTCTGCTGATATGTCTCATCTGCTCTGGTATTGAATGGGCTGGCTTTTCATTTTCAGGGGATTCTTCCATGGTTACTCCTTCATCACAGTACTCATGATTCTTAACCATGCTCTCAGGTAAAAGCTGCTTTAGAGGCCAGACTTTTCTCTTCACTCTGATGTAAGTTAGTGAAGCTAACACAAAAACACTCTTCTATTGTTTGTTTTGCAGTGGCATTGCTGTGTCGATGGTGATGAAATATGCAGACAATATTGTGAAGGTGATATATTTGCAAAAAATGCACATTTATTCCCCCGTCACTTTTTTACACGGGTTTAACTTTATCAATCTGCATGTAGGTTTATTCGACATCAGTGGCGATGCTTCTCACTGCGGTTGTCTCTGTATTCCTCTTCAATTTTCATCTTTCCCTAGCCTTCTTCTTGGGTTCAACGTAAGTTAACCACATTTGCTTTTGCTAATACAATCATCTCAACTTTTGATATCAAAAGTAGCCACCAACATTTATGCACATAAGAGCCAATGATTGCCTAAAAGGTTTCTCATAAAATGCATCACTGTGTTTGCACTTTGCAGGGTCGTCTCTGTTTCAGTATATTTGCATTCCGCAGGGAAGCTACGATAGTAAAGATCTTCACACTTACATCTACCAAGAAAACTGCCATTATTCTAGTACAGAGAGAAAGCTTTTGAACGATTACGATTTTGTTTTTCTGTGTAGGTATATTCACATTTGTGCCTCTGTATTGATTTTTTCCCTGTCATGAAACCTACTATTCTCATTTGTACGAAACCAAAACTTATCAAGAAAGTAAAAAAATTCAGAAATTTTAAACCTCTACCTAATTTTTTTATAAATCATTCCTCCGGGCTCCGGATATTTTAATAATCATTAACTGTCTGATAGTGAATCTGTTTTGTTGAAAATTGCACGCTTAGAACAAAAGGCTTAACCAAAAATGATCCAACCGTGAAGACTCAGAGACCAGCGTACTTGGTTTTTAAATTAATCATTGTCTTTGCTTCAAAGCCAATACTATGAGACTTTGTCTTGTCTCCCGCTTGTATAAAAACTCTATTCCTCTACTCTATTTCTCACCATCTCTTCTTCTTCTTCCTCTTCATTCAGTGAACAGATTTAGCTATGGCTTTCTCTGCACCATCACTAACCAAATTCTCTCTTTTGGTCGCCATTTCAGCATCAGCTCTCCTCTGTTCTGCTCTTGCCCGTGATTTCTCCATTGTTGGATACACACCGGAGCATTTGACCTCCACTGACAAGCTTCTAGAGCTCTTTGAGTCATGGATGTCAGAACACAGCAAGGCTTACAAAAGCGTGGAGGAGAAGGTGCACAGGTTCGAGGTGTTCAGAGAGAACCTGATGCATATAGACCAGAGGAACAATGAGATCAACAGTTACTGGCTCGGTTTGAATGAGTTTGCGGATTTGACTCATGAAGAGTTCAAGGGAAGATATCTAGGACTTGCAAAGCCACAATTCTCTAGAAAGAGACAGCCCTCTGCTAACTTCAGGTACAGAGATATCACTGACTTGCCTAAATCCGTAGACTGGAGGAAGAAAGGCGCTGTGGCTCCTGTCAAGGACCAGGGTCAATGTGGTAACATTTCTCTCTTTCCATCTTTCTTGGTCCCAAGTACATAGAATAGAACCAGAGATTCGAATAGCTATCCAACGATCTTATTTTGTTGCTGCAGGTAGCTGTTGGGCATTTTCAACAGTTGCAGCTGTCGAGGGGATCAACCAGATCGCAACAGGGAATCTGAGTTCGCTTTCAGAGCAAGAACTCATAGACTGTGACACAACTTTCAACAGTGGCTGCAATGGAGGTCTCATGGACTACGCATTCCAGTACATAATTTCAACAGGTGGTCTCCACAAAGAAGACGATTACCCTTATCTCATGGAAGAAGGAATTTGTCAAGAGCAGAAGGTAACAAACACATGAATTAAAACTTATATTTATAAACACTGATCATTCATGAATCTTACACAGGAGGATGTGGAACGTGTGACGATCAGCGGCTACGAAGATGTCCCAGAAAACGATGACGAAAGCCTTGTAAAGGCTTTAGCTCATCAGCCAGTCAGTGTGGCTATTGAGGCTTCAGGAAGAGACTTCCAGTTCTACAAAGGGGTATATAATTCTGACATCTAAACTGTGTTTTATGTAGCCAATCTTCTAGCATTCTCTCAAAATCCGATTTGGGGATTTTGTTTTGTTTACAGGGAGTGTTTGATGGACGATGTGGAACAGACCTAGACCACGGTGTAGCAGCGGTTGGATACGGTTCATCAAAGGGATCTGACTATATTATTGTCAAGAACTCATGGGGACCAAGATGGGGAGAGAAAGGGTTTATTAGGATGAAGAGAAACACCGGTAAACCAGAGGGACTCTGTGGAATCAACAAGATGGCCTCATATCCTACCAAGACCAAGTGATGATCTACCTTGTTGCTGCATCCTACCTTTTTTTCTTTCTTTCAATGCATTTCGATTGCACATTATATTGTATTGATGAATGTGAGATTTTAAAATAATATGGTGAGAGTTCTCTTACCTAGTTTTTCTGACTGCAAGTCCTCCCAATGCTCCTCCAGCTTCAAGAAACCTAAAAACCATGACCATAGAGCTACCTCTCTCAATAAGATCATGTTCTTAAATATGAAACTTTCAAATACCATATAAGGACCAATCAGAAAGATTGGTCTTTTTGTGTGTCTTTAATAAAGAATGTCGAAAGATTTTTCAATTCTTACATCTGAATGCAGAGATAGAGATTGGATCTCTAACTTACAAAGCCTAACAGTTTTTCATATAATAAACTGAATGGCTGGTTCAGTAAAAATGTGTTTGTGAAATATAATTAACTCTGAACTTCATTGTATTTGATGACACAGTCATAAAGCCGTCCTCCGAGAAACTGTGCTACTTCTGGATGCTTTACCTGCATAACAAAAGACCAGACTGGAGAATAAGGAAAAATCAAGAAACCCAAAACTATTTTTCTATGTAACACCATGAAAATATAAGTTTATTACCATTCCAATCTTGAGGGAATCACACTTGAACTGAGCATAAAGGTTTGTCTCTATTCCACGGCCCTGTACAAGACAGTCAAGTCAAGGAGTCAGTTTGGTGATACCTAACCTAAGACTAGATATCACATAGTTCACCACCTTCACACGATTAAAAGGTCTTACCATGCCTTCTAAGATGACCAAGTCTGCATCGGTTGAGAGGTACGCAACCTCCTGTGATACTCTTGCAAGATCAATAACCTGCAACGGTATAGAAAGGAGAAGAAATATTTTAACAATTACCAATGGATAAACAGGAATTGGTCATACTGAAAGTCCAATCATCTTCTGTGAGCTTTTGAATACCATACCGGTAAGTCATTCCCTGAATTTGCAATAAGAAGATTCGAGGTATCAACACCCATCAATTGTCCATTTGCATCCTTCAGCTGGTATATTAAAGACTCAGTCAGGGTCGAGTTTCTTTAATCTGTAATGGACGAGAGTACCCAAATGACTACATTCATCACCTTAGACAAGATCTCTGCAAGCTCGATATAAGTTACATCGTTGATAGATGGAAGCTCATTAGCAGCCAGCACAACCTTCAAAAGGGAAGGTGCAAAGGAGGAAAGACTTAGAATATACTTCTCACAATCAAAAAGCCAAACCAGAGAACAAAATGTCCATAATTGTGCCAAAAAAAAAAAAACTCAGCATGATTTTAGGACATGGTAGCACCTGCATTCCTCGACGTAGCATTTCTCTAGCAAAGGGCAAGATACCCAAAATTATGTCTGCACCAGAATTATCGACAAATATCACAGCCTGTCATGAAAAAGAGAGGAATAAAACAAATCAGTGTGTCCTGCGATAAAACTTTTAAGACATGATAAAGCATAGGGTTAAGCAGACAAAAACAGAGAGAAGTTAAAGAAGTGACCTTCTTCCAAGGCTTCTTGACCCATCTAGCTTGAAAGTTATCCAAGTCATCAATGACCCATGGTCGTGAAACCAAGTTCTGACAGCTAGCCAAAAAGGACATGCCGTCTTTTGAGAAAACCTCAGCAAGCTTCAATATGTATATAAAGAAACACAAGATCCACTCATTAAGATACTTATCAAAACAGAGAACAGTATATGAAAAGAAAGAGATGATATACCTGTGCAGAACCCAAATCAAAGATGTTTCCAGCAAATATCCCTCTGATCAGACTCTCTATGCGCTTGCCTTCATCATCAATAGCATCACTCAAACGGACAACTTCAGGAAATAGTGTTATAGCCTTTGCATTCTCCTCCTCCTAAATGAACTCAACCAATCAGAAAAGAGTACAAGAGAACTTATGCTTTTCGAGAAAACCCTTGTCAAACAAGAAAATCGCACCTTAACTTTCTTGAATATGTCCCTAAATCCCAATTCTCTTAGTATTAGCTCACGGATTCTGCAGAGAAGCTGCAGAAAAAAAAAACACCAAACTAATATATGAATAACAAAGCTCTCTACAAGCATTTACTTTACAAGAGGAAAGTGTTTTAAACTTACAATGCAATCTGGTGGTCCACCATGGCTCTCTGGATCTTTCTTCAAGTCCTCAAGAATCTCCGCATACCTTGCGAGAAATCAAATGCAAAACTGATGCTTTTGAGCGACTGAGTGCCTCTTTTTAGCAACTATGAAAACACAAAAAAAAAAGATACCTTTTGGCAAATTTTTCAGCTCGAACAGGAGCATCTGGAACAGTTGTATCGCTCTCTGCACGTTCCCTGCCAAAAAGAAGACAAACCAGCTTCAGAACACTGAAAGTTCGAAATTTTTAAATTCGTTGAATCAGGAATTTTCTTGTTTCCTAAAAACATCCATAAACAACTAGAGTTTCTTCATGATGTCACAAAGCCAAAGCTCATGAAAAGTCAGAAAGACTATGAATCAGGGATTCAACACAACAATCGTCAGACCAAAATTAAACAGATTGATCAATTGACGGATGAAATCCAAAATCCGAGCAATTGCAAAGGTATATGAGCTTCCTAGATCACAAAAATTAAAGCTTGACCTGACCCATGAACAAAAAATGCAAAACAAAATCAAGATAGAGAGAGAGAGATTCGAACTTGAAAGAAGGGATGGAATTGGAGAAGAGATCGATCCAGGAGATCTCAGTGGGAGTAGCCTTTCTAGGATTATCAGAAGGGAATCGATAAGGAATGGTGCAAGCTCTGTAGTTTGATTCTATCGGAGTCGGCAACAGAGGCAACGCAACCATCTCGGAGTCGCTCTCCATTCTTCGTTCGTACGTGTGAAGTGGAATATGAAACACTGTAGAATAAAAAGAAGCGATCTTTCTTTAAAACACAAATATGGCAAGTTAAGACAAAACCCTTATTTTAATTGCTTTCAAACGTTTGCCGTTTATCCTCCTTGTCTCTTTGCGCCGCGCGTTCTCGCTCTCCCAAGCAGAGGAAGCTCCTTGGATTCTCCTCTTGGACGCGTCGTACGTTGTGTGGTTTTCGACTTCTGATCGTAAGCTCTCTTTCTTAAATTTGAAACCTTTTTGGAACTTAAGTTTAGACTGGAACTCGATACTTACTGTCATGTTTAGGTAACGGAATCGCAAGTTTTCTCGAGAGCTCTTTAGTTGCCAAGTTTACAAACCTAAAAGTCATCTAGTTTGCTGATTCATTCATAGTTGCTTCATGGCGTTCTCTGTTTTCCTAACTGAGCTGCGTTTATTAAGTGAATTCTTTTGATATTTGCAGAATGATGATAGCTGCATTTTCATGGATCCCAAAAGGGGCATCAAAGGCTATGCCTGATGCTGCTGAATCTCCTTCTATGGAAGAAGAGATCATGGACGATGAAATACAGAATTCTCAAGTAACTCATGCCAAGTCTGTAGCAAAATCTTTTGGGAAACATGCATGTACCAAAAGCAAGGGTGCTTCTTCTTCTTCAACAGATGCTGATGACGTCGTCAAGTTCTTGAAAGAACTCGACATGGATAACTATGACGAAGAGGATGGTGGTATATATATATATCTGTCAGCTCTTTCTTTTCTTTTCGTTGCGGTATTTTGCATATATGCTAATGTACAGTTTCCTATATGATCCTTGTGTTGGACTCAGAGATTGAACTGTTTAGCTCTGGCCAGGGAGACCTTTATTATCCAAGCAATGAGATGGATCCTTACCTAAAGGATACCGACGTAAGTTATACCATTAATTAGTTTTTCTCTTACTTGTGCAAACTCAATAGTAAATACTGATCTTGATATCCCCTAGGGTGACTATGACTCAGAGGATCTTGATGACATGATAATTAGGCCAACCGATTTACTGATCCTCTGTGCTACTATTAAACGTAAAGTCAACTATCTCGAGGTTTATGTATACGAGGAATCCGGGAACATGTATCTTCGTCATGACATGATTATATCCAAGGCTCCATTGTGCACAGCATGGCTTGATTGTCCTCTCAAAGGAGGGGAAAAAGGTTAGTGTGTATCCACGCAGCTTCTTTTTTTTTTTTTCTTGTGGATGAGATTATCATTTTTCTCAAGTTTTGCTTACGTGTTGGCAGGGAACTTTGTAGCTATCGGGTCAATGGACTCATCCATAGAGATATGGGATCTTGACCTTGTATGTAACTGTAAACTGTCTTTTGATGATGCTTACCTTTTGTTTTGTCGATCATGAGATAATGATTTGTATGTTGGTTATATAATGCTTTAAAGGTGAATGAGGTGCTACCTTGTGTACAACTGGGACGAATAGCCGGACAGGTGTGACGATCAACTTTTGAAAACTATTTAGCTCCTCTGTTTTTCCAAATGTAACCTGTTAACTTAGTTAGTTGTCTTTCTCTCACTCTAGACATCAGATTACCACACTGATCCAGTAATTGATCTTGCTTGGAACAAGGAGTTTCGGTATATATTTCTAAGCTCTGTGGTTCCATGATTGAAAATTTTCTCCATGACTTGCGTAATTACCAGACTCTCATTTTTTTTTACTTTTAACTGGAACAATAGGAATATAGTTGCTAGTGCCAGTGCCGACAAAAAAGTTAAGGTTTGGGATGTGGCTACGGGGAAATGCAAGGTTACTATGGAGCATCACGAAGAGAAGGTATGAAGGTGAAACTGTTTCCATGCTCTTTCAATCATCTGTGGCATGCTCATGGTTTATTGTGTGTTGGTTGACTATAACAGGTTAAAGCGGTTGCATGGAACCATTATGCTCCAGAAGTACTCCTCAGTGGGTCTAGTGATGGCACTGTAGTAATGGTGATCATGACAGTTTTTGTTCCTTTTCATGTGTTAAGTTCTTGTACATGAACAAATTTTAACCAGTCTTTTATTTCTATACATGTGTTGTAGAAAGACGGAAGGGATCCTTCACACTCGGGTTTGAAATGGTCTACCAAGGCTGGAGTCGAAAGCTTGGCCTGGGATCCTCACAGCGAACACTCCTTTGTGGTCCATTACGCTTTCGTTGCTCTTCTAACACAATTACATGTGAATATTTCAGATATTTGATGCGAATCCGTGGTTATTTATATTTTTCTTCTTCCATCTTAGGCGAGTCTCGGAGATGGAACTGTGAAGGGCTTTGATATACGTGCTTCTGATTTATCACCTAGTTTCATTATCCATGCTCATGATGGTGAAGTCTCCTCCATATCATACAACATACATGCGCCAAATGTACATACATATCACTCTTTCTCTCTTGTCTCCTACCATATTCATAGTGTAGTCATTTAACATCCGAGCTGTGCAGCTTTTGGCTACGGGATCTGAGGATGAAAGTGTGAAACTTTGGGATCTTTCAAACAATCAACCATCATGGATTGCGACAAACACGCCAAATGCTGTAAGAGCCATGAATAAGTATTTTTGTTGGCACATGTTTGTTTCTGGTTTCTTTGTTCACCATTCCAAACTTTGATATATCAAACAGGGAGAAGTTTTCTCGGTCTCATTCTCTGCGGACTGCTCCTTCTTACTCGCTGCTTGTGGCTCAGAGGGGATAAATGTGAGTAGGGATTTTGATGGTACAAGAACTAACATGTTCTGTTTTGAGGAAACTAACGTAAATATGTGCATGCTTGTGCAGGTGTGGGATACCTTATCAGACACTGGTGTGTCCCGAAGATATGGGAGCAGCCGACCATGAACTATATATATGCCATTACCAAGTTGAGGAAGTGTGGATGAAGGAGTTCGATGAAGAAGAGTACTGAGAGAATCATGAGAATCAAAAGCTTTAGAATAATAATTAAGTAAATGTTTCTAGAAGTCTTGGTTCGGTTTTAGGTTCCTTTGATCCTATTAAGACTAGGTCTAATTTGGATGATTGATACAAGTTGAAACGTTACATCTCCCTTCCCTCACCATTTGGTTTATCCAAACAAATACAATTGCTTGCTTTGAAAACGTCAATCTATGTTTATACCCACTACTGCAAAATTAATGCAACCAATCAAATATCATTATATTAATCTATTCATATAATACATACTTTTGTAGAAATGACGATATATTCCTATTTTTTTCTTTCTTAGACAGCATAGTGCGATGTCCTTACGGTTTCACATTGTAAACAAAGAGATTATTGCAAGACAATCAAAATCTATCATTGTATTTTATGTAAAACGGTCAAAATGTCGTCGTGTTTGGCGTTTGGACACCATGTAGTTGGATTAAACCCACAATAATCTATGGCCTGTGGTTTGGAAAAAAAACAAAATAATTATTTGACTTGTTACACTTGTACTTATACAAGTCGGATTAATTTTAGTCAGCAGTGAATTGATTGATATATAAGTCATACCCAAATTTTTGAATCATTCTTAATCCTAAATCAACATTTCATATATTATCTTTAATTTTAACCATACACAATACTATTAAATGTTCGAAGAATAACCAATTTTAAACCAATTTAATATGACTCTAACATTATCGTGGGAATTGAAGAAAATCATCGTTATTACTTACTTACTACGGTTACGTATAAAAAAAGTCATACCAGAAAGCTAGAAAATTTAAAAGTGCAATTATGTTTCTACTTTCTAGATTACTACGGTTACGTTTCCATCAAAGTAAATTGATTAAGACACATTACTAGTTACTACTATACAATTTTTTACTTTTAATAACGTGACAATTATTATACATTAATATCGTATTAATATATAAAAACATTTGATTGAATCATAGTTGCCCTATGGGACGTGGGAGATGAGTGGGAAAATAAGACAAAACGAATCACACGCGCCTTTATAACACGTTAACTGCACGCGCTCATCCTCTTCAGCAGGAAAGCTTTTACCAATTCAGCAAATCAAGAAGCTATATAAATGCCGCACTTAACGAATTGAAACGTACGATCAAATTCAATCTCTCTCTCTTCCGATCAATGGACTAAATCAAACTTTTGATTTTCCGGCGATGTCGACGTCACAAACTCTCGGCGGCGCCACACGTTGTGGCCGGATCATAGGTCCATCATTAGACAAGATCATAAAAAACGCTGCGTGGCGTAAACACACGTACCTTGTCTCTTCATGTAAATCCGTTCTCGACAAGCTTGAATCTCTTCCCGACGACTTTCACGATCCTTCCTCCGTCGTCTCCGGCCTCGCCGCATCAGATGCAGATTCCGTTCTCCAACCTTTTCTCTTCTCTCTCGACACTGCTTATTCAAAAGTCGTCGAGCCATCTCTAGATTGTGCTTTTAAACTCTTTTCTCTCTCAATCCTCCGTGGTGAGATCCAATCCTCAAAACAAGATTCAATCCTCTTCAAGCTCGTCAACGCCGTCTCCAAAGTCGGAGCTATAGCCGAAGAACCGATTCAACTCGCTGTTCTTCGAGTTCTCCTCGCCGCCGTTAGATCTCCATGTATTTTGATCCGGGGTGATTGCTTGTTACACGTTGTCAAGACTTGTTACAATATTTACCTCGGTGGCTTGAGCGGCACGACACAGATCTGTGCTAAATCGGTCTTAGCTCAGATGATGCTTGTGATCTTCACAAGATCTGAAGAAGATTCGCTCGATGTTTCTGTCAAAACGATTTACGTCAACGAGCTATTAACTTTCACGGACAAGAGTGTTAATGAAGGAAGCTCTGTTTATTTCTGTCAAGGGTTTGTGAATGAAGTCATGGCTGCAGGACAAGGAAGTCCTCTTCCACCTCCTGATGTGATTCAGATTCTGTTGCAAAATCCGGAGACTGAAACCGTTATGACTCCGGATTCACCGTCGTTCCGAGGATACGTAGCAAACGGAGAAGGTGATTCCGAGACCGGTGACATGAGTAAGATGAGACAGGACGCTTTTCTTCTGTTTAAAAACTTGTGTAAATTGTCCATGAGGTTTTCGTCGAAAGAGAACAATGATGATCAGATCATGGTGAGAGGTAAGACTTTGTCTTTGGAGTTGCTTAAAGTCATTATTGACAATGGTGGTTCTGTTTGGCGCTCTAATGAAAGCTTCATCAACGCCGTTAAGCAATACTTATGCTTATCACTACTGAAGAACAGTGCGGTATCAATCATGTCGATATTTCAATTGCAATGTGCTATCTTCATGAGCTTGTTATCAAAGCTTAGATCAGTCTTGAAAGCGGAAATCGGCATTTTCTTTCCGATGATTGTCCTCCGTGTTCTTGAGAATGTTCTTCAACCTAGTTACTTGCAGAAGATGACTGTTCTCAACTTGCTAGATAAAATGTCGCAAGATCCGCAGTTGATTGTTGATATCTTTGTAAACTACGACTGCGACGTGGAGTCTTCAAACATACTTGAAAGGTATTATTAGATTAGTCTAAGAAACTGTCACAAAGTTGTTGCATGACTCGTTAAGAGTAAATGTAATGTATTAAAGCTCTTATAATTCCATCAGATACTTGCAGGATTGTCAACGGTCTTCTCAAAACTGCTCTAGGACCACCCACCGGATCATCGACAACGCTCTCTCCTGCTCAAGATATAACATTCAGGAATGATTCTGTAAAGTGTTTGGTTAATATAGCCAAGGCAATGGGAAATTGGATGGACCAGCAGTTGAAAGTGAATGAGACGGTTTGGCCTAAGGGCTCACAAGTTTATGCTTCTATGGACAGTAATTCAGGCCAGATTGGTGAATTAGAAGGAACTATATCTGACTGTGATTCACAGCCAGATACTAGTAATCCAGAAGCTTATGATGCTTCTATGCTTGAGCAACGAAGGGCTTACAAAATTGAATTGCAGGTCCAGGATTTACATACAAGTCTCTAAATCTTTGATGATATATCATTTTTCTTTATGTTCACTAACATATAGTTCTTGGTGATGTGCAGAAAGGTATCTCTCTGTTCAATAGGAAGCCGTCGAAAGGTATCGAATTTCTCATAAGTACCAAGAAAATAGGTAGTTCTCCAGAGGAAGTGGCTTCGTTTCTGATGAAGACTGCAGGGCTAAATGGAACTGTGATTGGTGATTATCTTGGTGAAAGAGAGGAACTTCCACTAAAAGTTATGCATGCATATGTTGACTCATTTAACTTCGAAAAGAAGGATTTTGTCGAAGCGATAAGGTTCTTTCTACGCGGCTTTAGGCTACCAGGAGAAGCACAGAAGATTGATCGAATCATGGAAAAGTTTGCAGAACATTACTGGAAATGCAACCCTGGTTCTTTTACTAGTGCAGACACTGCTTATGTTCTTGCATACTCTGTGATAATGCTCAACACAGATGCACACAACAACATGGTTAAGGATAAGGTATGCTTCCTTTCTTCTAAAGATATTTATCAAGTAGAATACCTTAACTTATTGCCTTGTAATTCACGTCTGATGCCATATGAAGTGTATTGTCTGGTCATTCCTCTGTTTTTGAGATTGTGCATACATAGAAATGGTTTGAACCATTCTGATGCCTTGTGTAAATTCAATGGTTGTTTAGATGACGAAAGCTGACTTCGTCCGCAACAATAGGGGGATAGATGATGGAAAGGACTTGCCTGAAGAGTATTTAGGTTCTCTATATGATCGAGTTGTGAAAGAAGAAATCAAGATGAACTCCGATACTTTGGCCCCGCAAAACAAACAGGTGAATGGCTTGAATAAACTATTGGGCCTAGACGGCATTCTCAATCTGGTTTCTTGGATGCAACCAGATGAGAAACCTCATGGTGCCAATGGACGTCTTATAAGGGATATTCAGGAACAGTTCCAAGCTAAGCCAGAGAAATCAGAGTAAGTTCTATTGCTATACCAGCTTTTATGTGTCATATTATTCTGTGTTTCTCACTTTGTAAGCAAGATTCTGAAATCTGTTTGTGATGTTATTGGTCTGCAGGTCAGTTTATCATACTGTTACAGATATTTCGATCTTGAGATCCATACTCGAGGTCTCCTGGGGACCGATGCTTGCTGCATTTAGTGTCACTCTTGACCAGAGTGATGATAGACTAGCAACTTCTCTTTGCTTACAAGGCTTCCGATACGCGGTTCACGTCACTGCAGTTATGGGAATGCAAACTCAGAGAGATGCTTTTGTTACTTCCATGGCCAAGTTCACTAATCTTCATTGTGCTGCTGATATGAAGCAGAAAAATGTTGATGCTGTAAAAGTAAAGTCCCTTGTTCTATATCTCAGCTTATCTATATATATGTTTTATATCACCAAACTGATGGAATAAACAATCTGTCCCATTGTATGCAGGCGATAATAACAATAGCCATAGAAGACGGTAACCATCTACATGGCTCTTGGGAACATATTTTAACTTGTCTTTCACGTATTGAACATTTGCAACTCCTTGGAGAAGTATCGCCATCAGAGAAACGTAACATCCCTACAAAAAAAACTGAGGTAGATGAAAAGAAAGCTTTGGGGTTTCCAAATTTAAAGAAACGTGGATCTTTTCAGAATCCATCTGTTATGGCTGTTGTTAGGGGAGGTTCTTATGATAGTACTTCACTTGTTAAAAGTGTTCCCAAACTAGTTACTCCGGAGCAGATCAAAAGTTTCATTTCAAATTTGAATCTACTTGATCAAATAGGCAATTTTGAGTTGAATCATGTCTATGCTAATAGCCAAAGGTTGAACAGTGAAGCTATAGTTGCTTTTGTGAAAGCTCTCTGCAAAGTCTCCATGTCAGAACTTCAGTCACCAACAGATCCTCGTGTCTTCAGCCTCACGAAACTAGTCGAAACAGCGTAACTTCTCATTCTATGATCTTATACTAATTAGATTGCTCTGCTTTGCCACTCTCTGATCAAATGATAACTGTTTTTTTTTTCTCTGAGACAGGCATTATAACATGAACCGGATCCGATTAGTTTGGTCCCGCATATGGAATGTGCTCTCTGATTTCTTCGTATCAGTCGGCTTGTCAGAGAATCTCTCTGTTGCAATATTTGTCATGGACTCTCTTCGCCAGCTTTCCATGAAATTCTTGGAGCGTGAGGAGCTTGCAAACTACCATTTCCAACATGAGTTTCTTCGACCATTCGTGGTTGTTATGCAGAAAAGCAGTTCCGCGGAGATTAGAGAGCTAATAGTCCGATGTGTTTCTCAAATGGTTCTTAGTCGAGTTAGTAATGTAAAATCTGGTTGGAAAAATGTCTTCACGGTAAGTAACACACAAAATTTTTCAATCCTAAACTCATCTTAGAAAATGTTTTCTAATGATCTTGTTGGTTTAGGTCTTTACAACTGCTGCGGTCGATGAGAGGAAGAACATTGTACTGTTAGCTTTTGAGACAATCGAGAAAATCGTGCGGGATCATTTTCATTGCATAATCGAGACAGAGATAACGGTATACGCAGACTGCATTAGATGTCTCATCACCTTCACAAACAGCAAGTTTGAAGGTGACATTGGCTTCAACACCATAGAATTTCTTCGTTTCTGCGCTTTAAAGCTTGCAGAAGAAGGACTTGTCTTGAATGAGAAACTCAAGAACAATACTATCTCAGCGTTAAAGGAAGATTCTTCTGATACACAGATTTTTACTGACCTTGATGAACAAGTATCCTATTGGGTTCCTCTGCTTACAGGTTACAACCAAATCTGGCTTTTATGCTTTACACACTAAGTTGTATCTTCTATTTGATTAAATGATTTGAGTTTTGTTAATTGTTCAGGTCTATCTAAGCAAGCCTCAGATCCGAGACCAGCAATTCGAAAGCGTTCCATAGAAGTATTGTTCCACATTCTGATGGACCATGGTCATCTTTTTACAAGACCCTTTTGGACTGGAATCTTCAGCTCTATCATTCTCCCAGTTTTCAACAACATACGAAGTAAAACCGATATGCTATTCGAAGAAAATGTTGATTCGCCATCCTCGGCTTCTCTAGACACCGAAGAAACTACATGGGACGCTGAGACATCAACACTTGCATTGCAGCTTCTCGTTGACCTACTGATTAAATTTTTCAGATCCGTGAGATCTCAGCTTCCAAGCGTTGTGTCAATCCTCATAGGGTTCATAAAGAGTCCTTTTCAAGGCTCTACAGGCTCTGGAATCTCTGTTTTGCTTCATTTGGCTGATGGATTGGCTCGTAGTGCCTCTGAAGATGAATGGAGAGATATTTTCTTGTCTCTCAAGGAAGCAGCCTCGCTGACTTTTGCCGGTTTCATGAAAGTCTTGAGAACAATGGATGATATCGAAGATATTGAGACAGTTTCTGGTGAAAGCGTAAACAAAGATGATCTCGATGATGACAGTCTTCACATCATGTCGTATGTTGTCTCCAGAACAAAGAAACACATTGATGTCCTGTCTCAAATCGTCGAGGTCCCCCCTCTCTGTCTCTCTCTTTTTAGCCAATGACTCTGTTTTTGACTTCTCTGTTTCTTTCTTATTAAGCCAATTACTCTGTTTTTGACTTCTATGTTTCTTTTACAGGTTGTGAGTGATTTATACAGAAAAAACCAATTCTCTTTATCCGCATCACACGTGGATATCCTCGCAGACATTTTCTCGTGCATCGCGTCTCACGCACAGCAACTAAACACTGACACAGTCCTTCGAAGGAAGTTCAAGAGAGCATGCTCGGTCCAAAACCTAACAGAGCCTCAACTACTTAACTTCGAGAACGAGGCTTATAAATCCTACATGATGTTCCTACAAGACATGGTCACTTGCAATCCAAACGTCTCCAAAGAACTCGATCTCGAGTCTCGTCTAGTCACTGAATGCGCAAAAGTCGTGAAGATATACCTTAAATGCACAGATCCACAACAACAACAACAAAGAAAACCGGTCCTATGGGTTCTTCCGATGGAATCAGATCGTGTAGAAGAAGCAACGGCGAGAACTTCCCTGCTTGTTTCTTCACTCGAAGCCTTGTGCTCATTAGAAGCAGAGTCTCTGAAAAGACACGTGTCCAGCTTCTTCCCTTTGTTGGTAGATCTTGTGAGGACTGAGCATTGCTCTCCACAAGTTCCGTACGTGCTAAGCAATGTTTTGAAATCATGCATTGGTCCTATTCTGGCTTAGTCGCTTGCTTGTGGCTTAAGTAATTCACTAATCTGTGTTTCTTCCACTTTTTTTTTTTGGGGTTTGGCTGTCTACCCGAATAAATTTTGGCCATAGATGTTTATGTTGTTTTTAGTAAATGAAATTTAATACATTGCGTGATTTAAAAGAAAATTACTCTTGATAATCTACCTCCTCCTCCATTGTTAGACGACAAAGAGGAGCACTGTCGAGATCCAGATGATATCCCTTTTCGACAATACTGCAATTGTAGCCTTTCGCTACATGAGATTGTTGTTACACAGTAAAAAAAAAAATATATGATTGTTGTAACGGTAATGTAACTTTTTCTTACCTTAATCAATTTCCTTTTTTTTTTTGGCAAAACATGAAAAAAGGAAATATCAGGAGTCCGAGCCACATATGCCACTATTTGAAAAGAAACTAGTCGGTCTAGTCGGTCTAGGAAAAAGGAAAAAGGAAATAACCAAACTTTCCTTTTTTTTTTGTTGTTTTGAACCTTTGCTTATAAATACTCATATCTTCTCTTTCGTTGAGAAATCAAAAACCAAAAAATCATCTTTCATCTTCTTCTTCTTCTTTCTATTGAGACCTGCAATTTCTCTTTTCGATCAGAGCTCTGCGAGACTGATCACTGATGTTCTTTCGATCTCTCGTGACAACATCTTCAATCAATCGAGTTCAGTTTTTAGTTCGTCTCCCTAATTTCACACGATCTAAGATCTCGCCACCGAAACGCTTTCACCGGAGGATTCTTTCGACGGCGACGAAGGATATTACACGACGGAGAAGGATGCGAGGAAGACGATGGCGAAGAGAGGGATAGTGAAATTGACAACCAGTTAGCAGGTTCGGTGTTTCGATGGCTTTAGACTACGAGTCGCCTCCGGAGGAAGAAGACCAATTTGTGTTTCATCGATGGGCTCGAATCGGACTTGCAATGGGCTTTTTTTGGTATGGGGCCTTCTATGCTTACCAAATCCAACAAGGTACTATTTTCTTCATTCTTATTTTTATTTTTGTTTCCTTTTATTTTTCTTAAGATAAGTTTAAATATTAAATTAGTTTTAAAAAATTAACTGTGAATTAAAACAAATTAAACTTATGGTTTCAAAAATAATAATTATTTAAGATTATAAATAAACACTTAAACTTTAAAAAATAATTAACCAAAACAATGAAAATTTCATTATTAATTTTTAAAAATTAGTTGAAGTGTTAAATTTTAAAAATGTCGAAAACTAACCGCGCCTAGGCATCCTGTCCTTAGTTGGTCCGTAAGCTTTGGTGTTCGAAGTTCGGCATGTTTTCACGTAATATAGATTTAACACTTAAACTCATTTTTAAAAATTAATAATGATTTCTACTTAAATTTAAAACAAATTTAACACTTAAACTTTTAAAAAATAATGCTTTTAAACATCTACTTACAAATTAAACTCCAGCTTGATGGGGCTTCGTTGATGAAGCGTTGGAACCTTCAAAAACATGCTGACACCGGTAAAGTCGAGATTCACTCGACGAAGGTCCGATTAAGCAGAAGTAGACCTTTTCACATCTTGACCCGGATCCGATCGTGAATTTTAGTTGGAGGAAGCTGAAGGAGCCGCCTAACCGCATCATCACCCATCTCAAGGATGAGAGATTAGGATCAATCGGTTGAAGGTCTAGGGAAGAGAAGCTATTTCTGAAGGAATTGTTGACACATGAGAACTTGGGATTCAAAACTTGTTTCGAAAGTCGAAGAAGCATCACTTGGGCTTGTGCACATCATTGACCACCGCGTTAGGGACTAGCAACAAGATCCGCTAGAACTAAACCGGCCACCACCGCTAATGAAAGTCGGACGATGCCGAACTGGTAGCCAGCCATCTCCGCTAACAAAGCCGGAAAATGCCGAACACATAGCTAGTCATCTCCGCTAACGAAGCTGGAGTATGCTAGACATATAGCTAGCCATCTCCGCTGACGAAACCGGAGTATGCTAGACATAAAGCCGACTGAATCAGGACATGAAATCCGTCTGAACAGATGTTGGCCGGTGGAAAAAAAAAATTAATTATTAAACAAGAAACAATCAATATAGGGCTATATACTTAGTAATATTTCCTGACACGCAAAAACAATCGCATATATAATCTCTCAAAAATCTCAACAATCTGAACCATGATCATTCATATTCCCTTAAAACTAAAAAAAAAAAAAAAAAAAAAAAAAGCCTTGTAAGTTTTTTTTTTTTTTGTGAAAAAGAAATCAATTGTTCATATGTAAGAAAATGGGTGCAAAGGAAATAAACGAGAGAGTGGTAATCTTGATGGTAGTGGTTTCTATGTTAATCGATACAGGGAAACGCATTGGATACAGATCATTGCATCAAACACTGTGTGAAAAACATTTTGTGGCATTGTACGATATCGTACGTATTTATGATTGAGACTTGGGGTGGCTGTCCTGTGCATTTAACTTTCTAATGAGATGATGTAATGTTTTTTGGCATTCTACTATTCTGCGGAGTGGTGGTAGACTCATGTTGGAAGTACCAGCAATCCAATGGAGCATTTGATCTTAATTATTGAAAGCGTTAGCTTTTCAGTTTCATTGTTCTTCAAAAAAGTTAAATCCAACTCGGATTCTTTTTTTGTCAACAAACTGAAACTGGAATCATAGATTTTTGTTTTTGTTAATTACATTGCTATTTTTAAGCGTTACACTCTCAAATATATATTATATATGACTAAACAGAAACTAGTGATAGTAATTAAGATGCATGTCTAACAATTGGTCGTTGAAATCGAATTAGTATATTGGCAAGCATGTGCATAAAATTTCAGCTTCCTTTGTTTGTAACACAAAACACATCCCCTCTGTAAAGTTTTAGCAATTTTAATATTTAAGTTTTTGACATCCATTATAACATAAATAAAGTGAAGCCATGCTCTTGAGTGGCTCGAGATATCTAAAAGGTTAAACTAAAATCAAGAAAAGGAAAAAAGCAAAGTGCTCATCATGTGAAAATGTGAAATCCACCACTCTTCTTACAATAACAGCCAATGGTGAAGCCCAATTGTCTTCCTTTACTCATTACACACACAAATTCTTTTTGAGCTTTACTCGTCCGATCACTTCATCACCACTCAAAAGAAAATGTTCGAAAATTATACATCCATATGATCGTTTATATATCAGCATGATTAATTTAACTAGGAGAGACCAAAATAATTACCAGTTCATATAATACTATTCCTCTGGGATGCATTATTTTACAACTTTTTGTAATAAAATATCACTTTTATGACACTATTTAAAAAAAAAAGAACATTATCACAATATGTTTCAGGTATACAATTAAAAATGGTATATTTTTCATAAAAGTATATGGCAGAATTGACATGATTATGATGTGTTTTGAATTTATCACAACAACAAAACACAAATCCAAATCAAATTTTTCCTACATAAATGGAAAAAATTAATTAACTGAATGGTAAAAACTATATCGAATATTTTTTAAAGCTTTTATTTTGGTAAAATTAAACAATAATATAATTATGATATAACTCATTTTGATTTATTAGTTGTATACCTGAAACAATTGTATTATTAATCTGGTATCTGAAATATAGTTGTTTTACATGAAACCAATACTTTTGTCATGACAAAAGGGCCAAGAAGCTGATGAACTCTGCAAAGCAAAACAATCAAATGTAAATATTAATTCTCAATCTCTTTCCATTTAACTGCCGAAGTTTCGACGAAACCAAATTTTCTTCAACATCAATGATCGATCTCGTGCATGCAATATGAACAAAAATGTGTAGTCGTTGATTTTTATTTTTTTTAACCGTTAAATTTGTAATCCTACATAATATATAGTTAAATCTGTAAATCTATTTTTCTAGTGAATCATTCATATTTGCGATTATATATATAAATGAGTCGATCGAGCACGTGAACTAAGAATTAGAAAAATAAAGTGACTTAATTTTACACTTGCATGTACCAAAAACGCGTAACTTATATCTAACTTTACCCAACCACTACAATAATCCATATTTTGTTGTTGAAGAACAATATACACTATTCAAAAAAAAATTATATTTCTTGTTGGTCCACTTTCCATTAACTTCTATTATTTTATTTAAGAATGTATAGTTATTTACTTCATTTAAATGAACAATCATAAAATCAATAGTCATAAGATATATAGCTTCCAAATTGAAGAAAAAACTATATTGTTTTTTTTGCTAAATTGTAAATATTTCATAAAAATGAAAACAGTTTAGGTTACAAACATAATTTGAAACCTATACATATGAATCCATGGCAAAAAGAATAAAAACATGGAAGCATAAAAACGGTTAATTAAAACCAAGTTTTCGGTCCATCTTCTCGACCAATGCAATGAAGCTGCGGGAGGAGATGAAGCGATGACGTTTAAAGCTATTCTTCTCGTATGTGATGCAATAGCAGGAGGGCTAATGCTGATTGTTAGAACACCCTATTGCGACAGACCAAGAGCGTTAGAAGCCTTTCGCAGGAGGTCCGAGACCAAGCCGTCAACGGTCTACAACTCCAAACGATTCTTCGTTGCAGTCCATGAGCTATCCCAAAAAACGGAACCTCACACGCCAAAGTGCAAAAGGTGCAAGCTCCCTCAATACCAAGTTCATCCCCGAAGTCAGCAGCACAGAGCTAGATAAAACCATTCACCACCACACCAGAAGCCATTAACCCTACTAGCTCCTCTAAGGCTCAATCCATCCGCAAGAAAAAGGGGAGAAACGCAAAGCAAAGCTAACTCCAACACAAGAGCAAAACAAATAGAAGCCACAGCCTAGAACAAACCTTGAGCTAACCAAAGGGATGAAAAACTAAGGAGCTGTTAAAGAAGTGGGTAACTAGCTACCACCGATAGCTAAAGCCACTACCAATCAAACACCAAAGAAGCTACACAAAGGAGACAGAGAGCATCCGGATCGACGAAAGAGCCTAACCTGCCACAAGACACCACGCTCCTAATAGTTCTGCTACTGTCCTCAAGCAGAAGAGGCCAACAGAGACGCGGATCTCCAAAAACCAGACTCAACGAAAAACTAGACGAAACTCAGAACTACCAGTAGTAACCATTCACTGAGTACCTAAGCGAAGGAGTACCAGAAAAGAGAGGCCGAGGCATCAGAAGCTACAGAGGGTCGATGGAGAACACCTACCAAGGCTGGAAAACCAACCACAGAACTAAAGAAAACCGCTCGATTCAAAACTCTTACACACGATCAACACGCACGGAGAGGACAGAGGCTTCAGGCGTGGCGGAGGAAGCAGTCCTCAAAGCGAACCCCGCCACAGAGAAGCCCAAAACTCCGGCAGACGCGCGTCGACACGCAGCGGGAAGACCAAGAGATACTTGGAAAAAATGGAACCGGAAAGGAGAGAAGCAACCACGACAAAGTCTTGGGACGCGAAACTCACAGCCGAGACCACCGGGAAGAAGGCAATCTGGACAGATCTACAAGCCGAGGCTTGCTCCGCCGCATGAGATGCGAGACGCTAGGGCCGAAAAGACAGAGCAACCACCTTGGTCCACCACCGTCTACAAGCAGTAGAGGTAGAAGCACTAGGAACAGCCACCGGAGACCGGCCGTCTCGCACGGTGGAACCTTCAACACTCGCCACGCGAAACAGAAACGAATCATCCCTTCAGAAAAACTTCAAGAGCATAGAAAGGAACAAGGACCCAGGCGAACAAAGTAAGCCCTCTCACGGTGCCGATCGAAACCGGACAACCGGAGAGGCAAGAACGGCGGAATTTGGTTGTCTGCAAGTAATGTGATTTCGAGAGAAAAAAATTGGGGGCGCGTTAGGGTCACGCGCGTGTTATTGAATTTATTCGAAGAATTAAACTCAAGCAAAAAAAAACTATATTGTTAGCAAAGCGTTTTTGTTGAACAATATTTTTATTAGGAGATATGTTGAATCATTGTCTTTTTTTTTGTTTTTTTGAGGGCAAATGTTGAATCATTGTCTCAAATTAGAGTTTTAGGTTGGAACATAACTACTATATGCATGTTTCGGTCTTTAAAAGAAGATCTTGATTGAATGATTGACCAAAATTTTTTTTTTTTTTTTTCAGAAATTGGTTCTTGTCATGTTAAATACATATGATTTATATCTAGACTAATGGTAAGAAGCAAATGCTAGCATTTAAAACCTCGGATCTTAAATTTGTAAAAATACTAAAATGTAAGAGTTGAACTCGAAAAAAAAGAGAGAACAATCTTTGTGCTATTACCGACAAAAAACGCTAACAGAAAGTATGGTCGGTTATTGTTCTTGAAATCAAACAGCATAACTTGACTTTGGAATAACAAATTACATTCGCTTTTGTTTTCTTTTTTTGCTTTAAGAGAAGAAATTAAACGAAACAAATCTAAAATCATCATATCACCAACACCAAACCATCCCTTCACCGTCACAAAAGGCCTATCCTTTAACTTCTCTATCTCCGTGATTTACTTCCCCAGAATCCTTCTTTTGTCTCCCACAGAATCCATCAATCCCTTCTTAAGTCGTCAACATCTTAATTTAGTTTTTTTTTTCTTTACTCGAGGAAAAGTCACTACACCAACCCAAAATATTATATATACACAAATATATATGTATAGTTATATTTATGTATATTATAATTTAGAAGAGAGCTGTGTTTATATAGTGTTTTGATGCTCTTGCTTTACTTCTTTCTCTCCTTTGTTTCATTCCATTACTTCACATGAAGATCTAGATCTGGGTCCAGACAAATTTCACCGACCCAACTCTTTCACATCTTTAGACGTCTTTCTCTTATTATCAGTAAGGTTTTGTTCTCTCTTGTCGTCTTCTTGTTTTGTCCGTAGCATTATTAAATCAAACTCAGTCTCTCTGAAATACTCTCAGTGACTAACCACTTCATCACTAAGTTTTCTGTCGACTTTTGTCTTTTGTCTCTCACTATAACCAAAAAAATCCAAAAACCCAAAGTTATCAATGGCTGGTTATATGCACCCTCTTTTAGGGCAAGAACTGCATCTACAGAGACCTGAAGATTCCAGAACCCCACCTGATCAAAATAACATGGAACTTAACAGATCTGAAGCAGACGAAGCCAAGGCCGAGACCACTCCCACCGGCGGAGCAACCAGCTCAGCCACAGCCTCTGGCTCTTCCTCCGGACGCCGTCCACGTGGTCGTCCTGCAGGTTCAAAAAATAAACCCAAACCTCCGACGATTATAACCAGAGATAGTCCTAACGTCCTTAGATCCCACGTTCTTGAAGTCACCTCCGGTTCGGACATATCCGAGGCTGTCTCCACCTATGCCACTCGTCGCGGCTGCGGCGTTTGCATTATAAGCGGCACCGGTGCGGTAACTAACGTCACAATACGGCAACCGGCGGCTCCGGCGGGTGGAGGTGTGATTACCCTGCATGGTCGGTTTGAGATTTTGTCTTTGACTGGGACTGCGCTTCCGCCGCCTGCGCCACCGCGAGCAGGAGGGTTGACGGTGTATCTAGCCGGAGGTCAAGGACAAGTTGTAGGAGGGAATGTGGCTGGTTCGTTAATTGCTTCGGGTCCGGTAGTGTTGATGGCTGCTTCTTTTGCAAACGCAGTTTATGATAGGTTACCGATTGAAGAGGAAGAAACTCCACCGCCGAGAACCACCGGGGTGCAGCAGCAGCAGCCGGAGGCGTCTCAGTCGTCGGAGGTTACGGGGAGTGGGGCCCAGGCGTGTGAGTCAAACCTCCAAGGTGGAAATGGTGGAGGAGGTGTTGCTTTCTACAATCTTGGAATGAATATGAACAATTTTCAATTCTCCGGGGGAGATATTTTCGGTATGAGCGGCGGTAGCGGAGGAGGAGGTGGCAGTGTGACTAGACCCGCGTTTTAGCGTTTTGGTGACACCTTTTGTTGCGTTTGTATTTGACCTCAAACTACTAGGCTACTAGGTACTAGCTATAGCGGTTGCGAAATGCGAATATTAGGGTTTTTTTTTTATATTTTTGCTTTCTCTTAAAACTTGGTGTGTGAAAAAGAAAACGAACGCTAGAGTTTCCTTTTTTCTGTTCGTTTGCTATGAATAGAATTGTTAAGTGTTATTTTTTTTTGGTACTTAGAATTGTTAAGTGTTATAAAAAGAACTAAAGAAGTCTTATTTTTGTGACATAGCTTGAATTAACCCCTTGTTGTTATAACTTGTTCTAGTCCCTAATTATTAGGTGAGTAATACGGAGAAAATGGACTTTGTATTCGTTAATTGATGTTCCACATATTAAGGCTTTAACTAAATCTTCCGATTATTGTCATATAATTAAACATGTTCTAATTTCTGTGTGTATATATATTTATTGGCAAACAGGTCATAAAACTGAACTTCCACTGTCTGGCAAAGAAGGGAAAGAATATTTGGGGAGAACAACTAAAACCCTAATATCTATGATGATGTCAACTTCAAAACACATTGAAACTTGATAAAAACAAAAATTAAAGAAAATAAAAATCAAAAGCCTGCATGCAAGAGAATATGCCTTCCCTCCAACTCCAAGGTTAGGCGTAATTTAAGTAATTATATAATAAATACAAGCTTATGTAAGACTTCATATTCATAACTTCACAGTTGTGTCCATTAGTCGCTGCTCAAATTAGTTCAGGAGTTATTTCTGTTATCTGACTTATTAAAACTGTTGTTTATGTCTATTTTGATTGATGGTTACGTTGCACAAAAAAAAATGTCTATCTTGATTATGGACAATTATATTTACATTCTTAGTTAGAAATTAAAGTATGCTTATTTTTTTCTAAAATTGATTATCGGTCCTAAATAAGTAAATATACCCCTATTTATTGGGGTTTAGGGATAAAATATTGAATATTCGTGACCCAAGTATAAGAAAAGTTAATATTTTGATATTTAAGAAAGTAATTCTATAAGATTAACTGAATAATTATGTTCATTCAAAACCCTTTGACATAGTAATTGCTATGTTTAACGTGTAATGCGCTGGTCTATTCGATAAAATTAAGAAGATAATTGCTATGGTCGTTTGATCGATCATCGGAATCTTCTAAAACATGTACTTCCTCCGTTTCAGTTTAGTTGTCGTTTTAGGATTAAAATTTTGTTTCATAATAGTTGTCGTATTAGGTTTTCAATGCAAATGTTTGGTGAAAATTTATGTTTTGTCCTTAATATTTTAATGTTTTGACCAATGAAAAAATTATAAAATATATTAATAAAGGGTAAAACAGAAAATTTAATGATTTTCTTAATTTGTGTGCAAAAACCTTAAACGACAACTAAAACGAAACGGAGGGAGTAGAATTTTTAGACGCAATAATGGAACAAAATTATTTGAAAAAATTGTAGCTTAGAGTCGGATCACCTCTTTGAATGGATCCGACCCGGAAATACAGACCGTTTTTAATCAGGTAAATGACAATTATACCCCTGACACTCGACATGTTTGACAGTTTACTTTGAGCAAAGAAAAACAATTTTATTTTTCCTCTGAAGATCGTCGATCATCAGTTTCTGGGAATTAGCTGCTACAGATTTGTTCCGTCTTGAGTTACGAAATCATGGTAACAATCTCTAATGCTCCATCTTCGATTCTGCGTTTACCAATGCGCATCTCCGATTCGTCTTATGCTTCGTCTTCATTAGTTTGATACTTGGATCTGCTCTTGAAAACGAATTGATCGGTTGTTACAGATGTTTCCGCTCAATATTGTTTGCAGATACAAAATTTGGTACCTGTAATTTGATAATGCTAGCTTCTGGGTTTGATTTTTCGTAGTTTCGATTCTCCTAATTTAGTTCAATGGCTTCAAACCTTTGCTTGTTGGAATCTTTCTTGGGTGTGTTTTCAGATACATTTTGTGCTTCTAGTTAGCCGGCAAGGAAAGGTAAGACTCACCAAATGGTATTCACCTTACGCACAGAAGGAAAGATCTAAGGTACGGATACCAATTTACTGAGCTTCACACACACCATGTTATGCTTTAGCATACATCTCTCATCTTACATGCTATGTATAGGTTATACGTGAACTCAGTGGAGTGATTCTGAATCGAGGTCCCAAGCTCTGTAATTTTGTTGAATGGAGAGGCTACAAAGTTGTTTACAAAAGATATGCTAGTCTCTACTTCTGCATGTGCATTGATCAGGAGGATAACGAGTTAGAGGTCCTTGAGATCATTCATCACTATGTTGAGATTCTCGATCGCTATTTTGGTAGTGTGAGTCATAAAAAAACAGCACCTGGAACTTCTACATTTCCACTTTTACTATCTCTTATCTCAGAGGAACCTCTAGAATTTGATACGGAATTGTTTTACCTATGACCTTCAGGTGTGTGAGCTCGATTTGATTTTTAACTTCCACAAGGTAAATAACATACTACAAACACTCTACGACTTTGTTATTCACCACTTGATTCTCTACTCTCTGCATCTTTGGTTTCTGATGACGCCTTTCTGGATTGCTTGTTGCTTTCTTAGGCATATTACATATTGGATGAGCTCTTGATTGCCGGGGAGCTTCAAGAGTCAAGCAAGAAAACAGTTGCCAGGATTATATCCGCTCAGGTACTGAGTTATATTCTTAAGTCATCGAAATGCAAAGATTAGTCTGTAGGATTTGTCCTGACATGACAATCTGTTATGATGTTGAAGGATCAATTGGTGGAGGTTGCAAAAGAGGAGGCCAGTTCAATAAGTAATATAATCGCTCAGGCTACTAAATAGTTTCTTTCATCATTTATGCACTCTTATGCAGCTAAAACATGTTCCCTGTCTCCTGCTACAGTAATTGTTTTGAGATATCTTCATCCCATTTTTTTCTCTCAGAGGGATTGTCGTCTTAAAGCGTAACTTCGATAGATGCAATATGTTATGATTTGGTTCATAAACAAGTAGAGATAAACAAAGTTTGTAACCTTTGTCTACATGTTATCCGATTCCATTCTTTAATTGTGAATCCAAATGTCACACTATTTCAGACCAATCTTATTTGCACATATTCTCTAGTCTAAGAGTTATGGAAGACCAGTAGATAAATAGCCTTGCTCGACTAATGAGGCAATGCAGTCATCGAACATCTCTTCAAGGGACTTGAACTTGAGCCCGAGACTCTGTATCTTCGAGGTGTCAAAGTCGTAATGCAACCTATTTAGTTTCTCAAACCTGAAATTTTCAAAGAGAGTATCATCGTCTATGATTTTCAAATTTTACAAGGTTTGAGAAACGGTTTAATTTAAAGGTCAGTGCCAAACCTCTTGGGGATAGGGAGTGATGGGTAACGAGCAGATAGGAATGAAACTAGTTCCTCTAGACTGATAACGTTAGAGCTGCAAATGTATCTGCCTTGCGCTGCTTCGTGTTCAAAAACAAGTATGTGGGTTCGTGCAACATCATCGATATGAACATACCCCATTTGTCCATGCCATTGGAACTTCTCTGTTTCTCCTGTGGTGTTGAATGACAAGTTATAAGCTATTGTAGCAGATGGATATTGGACCCAAAAACGAGTCATGTGATCTTGCTTAGAGAATTAATGAGAAAGTGAGTACCTTTCAGTAATCCGAGGACATCAGACGCTGTAGAACATAGATCAGGAGGCAGACTGGGTCCGACGAGGAAGGATGGTAGAACAGTGACGAGGTCAATACCATTTTCTTCACAGAATTTCCATGCAGCTTGCTCGGCTAATGTCTTTGATAAAGCATACCAAACCTTTTTTCCCATGTTGCATCAAATTGTGAAACTCATTTACACAAACTGTTAGCTAATGTGATTTTTGTGTTGAGCAAAATAGCTACTCTTTCACTTTCAAATTATTATACCTGGAAACGCTTGCAGAGTTCCACAGAGGTCCAAATTGATTCATCAAGAGGGATTTTGGGATCAAAATCATCTCTGATCCTGACTGTTGAAGATGATGAGGTGAGAACCACGCGCTTCAGGGACGGATTCTTCCCGCATGATCGCAGTACATTCAGGGTTCCCTCTATAGCTGGTCTCAAAATCTCCTCCTATCAAATCATAAGAAATAAAAAGTCATAGAGAAAAGATAATCTAGTAAAAGATACACAAAGCTTAGTGTGACCAGAAAAAAAGTTTGTAGTGGCATACCTCTGGATTAGAGGTAGGTTTGAGCACAGGAGAAGCAGTATGGAAAACTCCTTGGCATCCCATTATGGCGTTATCAAAACTTCCTTCTTCCATTAAATCAGCCTTCACCAGCCGCAGTCTCTCCTTTGCCCCTTCCAACTTCCATAGGTGCGAGAGTTTCTTCTCATTTCCTGTCAAAACATGAAACTAACTGAGTACTGACAGGCACCAAAACGGACAAAGACAAAGGAAACAAGAAGGATAGAAAAACCTGGAACTCTGACAGTTCCAATAACTTCATATCCCTCAAGCAGAAGCCTCTTCACAAGCCAAGAAGCCAAGAAGCCTGAAGCCCCGGTAACACAGACTTTTGCCTTTGCTTGATCCATTTTCTGGTATCAATGGAATCACACCCGAATGATATTATATAGCATGTGTATCCTTGCCTGTTCAGAGGGTACTAGCTATACCATGCTGGAGGTAAGTATAGATTAGGTAGGTCATTCAACCCATGTGGGGTTGCTTCTTCTTTACCTAAAAGGTTTTAGGACGGTTGTTTAACCAACACAATGGCCTGACTACTGTTTTCTCTAGATAATTTCTTGAGAAAAATCTCCATATAATTAGACGTCAACATGCCCTTGCGGCTCACCAAGAGAGATACACATCAGAATAAGGGCATTTCAATCTTGGATTTCAATAAATTTTAGTGTTCTTCAAAATACAAAATAGTGGACAAGGAAACCCTTACATTTGTTGACACTGTTAGTCTTCAAGTAGTCAAAACTTTCTCAATATGATATAAGTCAGAAAGCACTTTACAAAATAGACACAATATTGAGTAAGGTACAATAACAATCTGTAAAAAAATAAGTTGTAAATGGTAACGAATCACCTGAGCACAGTATCTTTGGTTTCAGAAAAATTTCTGAAGATGTTCTCACTTCTCAGAACCACGTTCCATGTTTCGATTCCCTTTGCTCAACACCTTAAGTGAGATATTGGAGCTTCCACCGGTTGCAACCAACATATGGAATAGACAAATATCCACGCCGCACCAGCCAACTCATTTTCCCCAAATCACTTAATAGAAAGGACAAAAATTGGCCCCGAGCCTCATAGAAGAAACAGATTGAAATCACCCTGGTCAGCTCAAAAAGAGTTACAAAGCAAGCCCGTTTACGGGTACAGGGAATTTAGGAGGAACACTCTGGTTGCTAGAGCCCTGCCAGGTCAAGCAAGAGAAAAAGCTAAGAAAAACCAGTATCATCTCCAGTGCAGAATCTACGCAGAAAAGTTCCAAATGAATTGAGGAAACTTATTTGCTGGGTCAATAACTTTGGTATTAACTCTAGACACAGATGACAGTTCTAAGAATAAAAAATCTAGCAAACTGGACTTTGCTACTCACTCCTTTCTTCGCTGAGCAAACAACAAGTTGCAAGTAAAATTTCTTTTAACTAATTTAACTTCAACTACATCCACTATGGGAAACCTGGCAGCCCAAGTTATAGTAACACAGACTCTCTACACACTCTTGCCATATGGAAGACTAGGTTAGTCAGTTAGGTTCATTAAAAAATCCATATGAAAAGGTGATCTTGGGACAAACAGTTAAACCAAGGGGAAACAGATGCAGGTTTACCTTCGCGTTAGAGTGATACATTCTCTATCTAAGACCCCAACAGGGTGTATTCTGTGAGCATCAATGCTGCCAGAAACGACTGCAACATGGGAAATTTCATGCTTGTTCATGATTGTTTGGGCAGCGAGAAGATCCATATCAGGTGTAACAGTCCATGGCACTTTACATTTTCCTCCACTCCTCGAACATATATCATTAACAAAAATATCCTATGCCAAAGAATGCTTCAATTTATGATCAGGCTACCACAAGAAATAGTTATTTCAGAGGTTTGAGGCAAGAACAGACTATTCAAATTGCGTACCTTGGGTCTTTTATTTCCTTCTTTTCTTGCTTTGCTGAATTCCTGAATGTCTGAAAGTGTAAGTATACCGAGAAAGATATTGTCAGGGTCAACAATCAAGGCGCAGGATTGTTTCTCTATCAGCATACGAGTTAATGCCTCTTCCAAAGAAGTGCTCATCATAACTGTGGCAAATCTTGTTCGCATGGCTTCTGAAACAAATATACTCTTCGGCAGCTCCTCAGCTTGGTTGAGTGAATCATCAAGGCAAAGAGAACTTTCAACTTCACAAAGGTTATTCGTTGATAATCCATCATCAGATGGCGTCAGAGACTGTACAGCTTCTTGGTTCTTTCTTTTCCTAGTTTCTTTTGTTTCTCTAGTTTCTTGTCTCTTTGATTGTCCAGATGTAATCCATGAAGACATGCCTACAGCTCCCAGTAGAGGTAACACTATACGATAATCCTGTGTAAGTTCAAATAGCAGTAGTACCGCTGTAAGAGGAACTTGACAAACCCCCGCAAGTGTAGCAGCCATTCCAACCTGTTGAACAATGAGACAAACAGGATTATTGGCAATGAAGCTGCAAAATGTTTAGCATCCATTTCTCAGATAACCCGAAAAAATATTCTGTTGAAAGTATTGATAGGTAATCAATCAAGAGACTCTGAAATTAAGACAATTTTGAAACATTGACCACCTAAGAACAGTACCAGACCATAAGCTTGTGGAGATGCTACTTCCAGGATAGAGAGATTGATTTCAGGGTTCTGAGCCAAAGCAAGTCCAATAAACTTTCCATAGGCCATTCCTGCTGCCCCGCCAATAAAGAGAGAAGGAGCATAGTATCCACCGACAAGTCCAGAAGCCCGACACCATGCGGTTGCAGCTATCTTGACCGCTACCAGCTGAAGCAGAAGATCAGCTGAAAGGCCCTTCACAAATGGACGTTTCTCCAACAAAATATCCACGTTCTGAAAACCCCAATATAAGACTTCAGGGTATACCAAAGCTATGATACCAACAGTTAAGCCACCCACTACAGGAAATACAGCCTTTGGTATCCCAGCGTCCTTGTTGAGACTGTCAACAGCAGATGTCATGGATGATGTACATCGAGATAATGCCAACGAGACCAGGCCACAGAGAGCGCCCAGTAAAAGATAGAGTGGAAGTTCTGCAAATCAGTGACCAGCTCGCATAAGTTGAAAGCTGTGCAAAGGAGAAGGTAGAAAGCCTAAAAAAAAGACAGTGTATATTACCTCCAGGAGAGCGGAAGTCATAGTCAGGAACCTTAAACGCAGGTTCAGAGCCGAGACCGATTTCCGACACCACAGAAGCAGTAACAGCACTAAGAATAACCATAGAAGTTGTGTTTGGAAGTGATGTTGATGAATCAGTAGATGAAGAAGGCCACAAAACGGATTCAACTGCAAAGAAGCATCCAGCAACAGCTGCATTGAACCCTGTAACAAAATATAACATAGTCCACTTAACTTATAACTCAGAAGAAAGCAAGCATACACTTCGAAATCAATCAAGAGATCCATAAGCAAGAGCGAACAACATTAGCAAATATCGGATGATATTGTATTCGATAGAAGATGAACAAACCAGAGGAAATTCCAGCCGCTGAGCCAGCGGCAAGAAGTGAGAAGCCAGTCTGAGGACTTTTATTGAACAGAGAATTCACTCCTTTTGCGATTGATGCTCCAATTTCAACACTAGGACCTTCCGGCCCCAGCGAATTTCCAGTCCCAAGCGTCACACATGCGGCAACAGTTTTAAGGAAAGGACGCAACACTGCCTTTACGCGATCGAGACTAGAATCAGTATCTCCGGTGGATTCTCCGGCAGATTCTCGAAGCTGATTGAGCACGCTCACAACCAAACCGCCTATAGTCGGAACAAGGATAACACGCAACCAATTAGAACCGATCGGTGCCTCTCTAAGCCACGAAGCTCCACGATCAGGAATCCCATCCCAGGAGAAGTCTCGAAGCAAGTGAACACAATTATTGAATAGAACCACACTAACTCCAGTGAGAACACCAACCAAACACGCCGACGCTATCGCAAGCTCCTGAGACGGCTGCTGATCAAATCCAACCTCATCCTGCTGATCAATCTCCTGCTTCGCCGCCGGTAAACGCGGGAAAATTCTGCCGCGAATAGCGACGGAACCGAACAATGGTGATGGTGACGTCAACGGTGAAAGGAAGACATTGTACTGAAGATGAGCATTGGTTTTGTTAATCAGAGAGAATCTCCGGGAAGAGACGGGAGATCGGAGAGCAGCACAGGGTGGAAGCGTGGCTGCCATGAACGGCTGCTTCCGAGAAGTGACGCGTGTTTATCCATTAACGGATAATTGGATTCTTAAATTAAACGTTACTGTGATGAAAAAAAAAAAAAAAAAAAAAAAAATTAAACGTTACTGGGAAAATCATAAATCTGACGTGGCTCAGCTTCTATTCGAACGCATGGGCTTGGGCCTTGAGAGCTTATTTGGGCCAATATCAATTTATTGTATTGATTTGATCTTAGCTTTTTAGGTTCAAAGTTCAATGGGAAGCAGTGGCTGTTGTGCCTCGGTCTTCTTCTCAATCCAAAATCCAGCTGATAATAATAATTCATCAATACACATAAATAAATAAATTTTCTCTGTCGTCATATTAAAAAAAAAAAAAAGATTATCTGTATTTCAAGTTTCGTGAGCGTTTGCCACCACAACATTGTCTTGTCGGGTAAATTTCTTCTGCTTCTTCTTCGTTTTTTTTACTCATCTCTTTCTGATAGGTCTCTGCTTCGATTTCCTTATCTTCTTCTTCTGTTAATCTTATTTACTCAATTTGGATACTTTTGCTGAATCAGAATTGTGTGTGTTTTTTTTTTAGGGTTTTAGTCATATTTAATGGCTTCCAATTCAGAGAAAAATCCTCCTCCTTCAGGTAATTTTTGATCTAACCCAGTTTTTTTTCTTTTCTCAAATCTCCTTCGTATATACAATCTTATCAGCGATATTGAATCGTTTCTAGTCAGATTTGGTTATTGGTTCGTGTAATTTGTTTACTGTAGATGAAAAACCCAAATCGACGGAGGAGAATAAGAGTTCTAAGCCGGAATCAGCTTCTGGGAGTTCACCTTCACCAGCTATGCCTGGCTTGAATTTGAATGCTTTTGATTTCTCTAATATGGCTGGTATCCTCAACGTAAGTGACCTTTGTTGTTACCACAATTGAAAAGTTATCTTCTTTGAGTTTTTTTTATTGATGGGTGTTTTTAATGGTTTTTTTTAGGATCCAAGCATCAGAGAAATGGCTGAGCAAATAGCTAAAGATCCTGCCTTTAACCAATTGGCTGAGCAGCTTCAGAGATCTATTCCAAACGCTGGTCAGGATGGTGGTTTCCCTAACTTTGATCCACAACAGTATGTCAACACAATGCAACAGGTTATGCATAACCCTGAATTTAAGACAATGGCGGAGAAACTTGGTACCGCCTTAGTGCAGGTTAGGAATTGAAGACTTTTTTCCATCTGGATTTTCTTACTTTGGTTTTCGAGGCATGGCTTTGAATGAAAATCTCTGTCTGTCTGGTTTTTTCTTTTCTTGCTTACAGGATCCACAAATGTCTCCTTTTCTGGATGCTTTCTCGAATCCTGAAACAGCAGAGCACTTTACTGAGCGTATGGCGCGGATGAAAGAAGATCCAGAGTTGAAACCTATACTAGATGAGATTGATGCCGGTGGTCCCTCTGCCATGATGAAGTGAGTAATACAAACTTTTTTCAATGTTTTTATAGAAATTGTGTAGTTTGTTTCTGCTTAGGGTTGTTTTCCCTTATGGAGGAAGAATTTTTATTTGGTATTAGGTACTGGAATGATCCAGAAGTGCTGAAAAAGCTGGGTGAAGCAATGGGTATGCCTGTTGCTGGCTTACCAGACCAGACTGTTTCAGCTGAACCTGAGGCAGCAGAAGAAGGTGAAGAAGAAGAGTCTATTGTTCATCAAACTGCCAGTCTTGGTGATGTTGAGGTTAGTAGACTGCTTCCTACTTTGTTAAACTTTCATATGCTTGACCATGTGGAATTTATCATTTGTGTGTTGCTTGAGGAATTAGATGTTTGAAATTTTGTTTTGTTGAACTCGTTATTGGATTTTACTTGTTGATTCATTAGGGTTTGAAAGCTGCCTTAGCATCTGGTGGTAACAAAGATGAAGAAGATTCTGAAGGAAGGACAGCATTGCACTTTGCTTGTGGATATGGCGAGGTATGCAATTCTCTTATCAATTCAGGGAAATTAAATATTCGGATTTAGGTGGTTCTCTTTTTTTTCACTAGCTGTGGAGTGAAGAATCTTTATCATCATTCACTTGGTAGAAAAGTAACCAGTCTACTACACCTACGAGTTTCATGACACAATTGCTTGTAGCATGTTCAAATATTTGGTGAAAGAACAATGAGATGGAATTGGCGATTACTTGCATACTTAAGATTTTGCTTATGACTATGGATTGAACCGAGTTTAACCCTGTTGTGCCCTATCCACAGTTGAAATGTGCTCAAGTTCTTATCGATGCTGGAGCAAGTGTTAACGCGGTTGACAAAAACAAGAACACACCTCTGCATTATGCTGCTGGTTACGGGAGGAAAGAGTGTGTAAGCCTTCTCCTGGAGAATGGTGCTGCAGTGTAAGTCTCACAACACAGTACTTATAAAGAAATAACTCAATTAAACACTTTTTCAGGACTTTAATTATATATGCTATGGTTGGTCTGTGTGTGGTTGCAGCACTCTGCAAAACCTAGACGAGAAGACACCAATTGATGTAGCGAAGCTCAACAGCCAGCTCGAGGTGGTGAAGCTGCTTGAGAAGGATGCTTTCCTTTGAGCTTCTGGTTAAAGGAAGCTCTAAGCTCATATTGTCTGTCTTTGAGGCATTTGTATTTTGTGTGTCCTGAGCCAGTTTCACAGGCTTTTTGTGTACACTGTTTATTAGTTCCTCTCTCCTTCTAAATTTCTCTCTTATGTTATTTTGATTCCATAAAAAGTCAATAAAGAAAGAAATAGCAATCATTTATGATTATATTCCTGAAGTTTATTTTGTCGACCTCTATAGAATGCTTCAATTTGCAAGAATCATTCTGGTTTGGAGGATATGTAAGAAAACTACTTGATCTCCAAGTCATTCCATTCTTGTGTTACTGTATTGCCCAAATTCCCAAGCTTGACAATATTTATGCAAGCTTAAAACCCAAATATTGTAAAATAAAAAACTTGTTTTGACCACAAAATTGAGAAACAAAACTAAAACAAAATCAAAGGTCTTGTCTTTGTGTAAGTAATTCGTTCCCAATGAATTGTATGACTCGTTTAAAGTGTTTGATAAGCAGAGCACGAAGCTTTGCACGACTTGGTGGTGAATCCACTCTCTCTCAACCGCCGTCTCTCGCCTCCGCCACGTTTTCTTCATCCGCCGTCATGAATGGCCTCGAAACTCACAACACAAGGCTCTGTATCATAGGTAGTGGCCCAGCGGCTCACACGGCGGCGATTTACGCGGCTAGGGCTGAACTCAAACCTCTTCTCTTCGAAGGATGGATGGCTAACAACATCGCTCCCGGCGGTCAACTAACAACCACCACCGACGTGGAGAATTTCCCCGGATTTCCAGAAGGTATTCTCGGAGCAGAGCTCACTGACAAATTCCGTAAACAATCAGAGCGATTCGGTACTACGATTTTCACGGAGACGGTGACGAAAGTCGATTTCTCTTCGAAACCGTTTAAGCTATTCACAGATTCAAGAACCGTTCTCGCTGACGCTGTGATTCTCGCTACTGGAGCTGTGGCTAAGCGGCTTAACTTCGCTGGCTCTGGTGAAGGCTCCGGAGGTTTCTGGAACCGTGGAATCTCAGCTTGTGCTGTTTGCGACGGAGCTGCTCCGATTTTCCGGAACAAACCTCTTGCGGTTATCGGTGGAGGCGATTCCGCAATGGAAGAAGCAAACTTTCTCACCAAATATGGATCAAAGGTGTATATAATCCATAGGAGAGATGCTTTTAGAGCGTCTAAGATTATGCAGCAGAGAGCTTTGTCTAATCCTAAGATTGATGTGATTTGGAACTCTTCGGTTGTGGAAGCTTATGGAGATGGGGAAAGAGATGTGCTTGGAGGATTGAAAGTGAAGAATGTGGTTACTGGAGATGTTTCTGATTTGAAAGTTGCTGGATTGTTCTTTGCTATTGGTCATGAGCCAGCTACCAAGTTTTTGGATGGTGGTGTTGAGTTAGATTCGGATGGTTATGTTGTGACCAAGCCTGGTACTACACAGACTAGCGTTCCCGGAGTTTTCGCTGCGGGTGATGTTCAGGATAAGAAGTATAGGCAAGCAGTCACTGCTGCAGGAACTGGTTAGTTCTCTACTTTCTCTGAAAGAAACTGCTTTAGTTAGCTATTTTAGTTATGTGGGAAACTGTGTTTTTATCTACTTAGAAGTTAGAATTACTCGACTTTGTGTGCAATATCTGATTTTGGAATCATCTTTTCAAAGGGAGTATCTTTTAAAGCAGCTCTGCAACCCTATGGCTTGTCAAGTTCTTGAGGTTTAGTTGCTTCTATATCATATGGTTCAATTTACGATTGATGCAAGCCAAGGTTTTTGTGTTGGAGTTTGTAGTCTTCCTTGAGTGTGTTGTTCCATTTCTTAGTAGAGAGATCATTGATGGTTTTAAGTAACAGTCTTTAGACTAAAGAGTCTTGTTTTCACAATTTTCAGTTCTCACTCTGTTTAGCTCTGTTTATAGAGTAATAATCGTCATTGCAACTCCGTTTGATTGAGTGTGTAGGGTGCATGGCAGCTTTGGATGCAGAGCATTACTTACAGGAGATTGGATCTCAGCAAGGTAAGAGTGATTGAGGAAATTGTTGGAAGGCTCAGGTCATTGAGTTATAATTGTTGATCCCTGATTCAGTTAGACATTGATGGACCAGAATGAGATTTGATCTTTAGCATAGAACAAGATAAGATACATTGATTTGTTTATTTCTTAAATTGCAGTTGGAATTGAGTACGAGTATTGTTCAAAGTTGTAGCTCTAATGGTAAAACTAGCTAGCTACGACGAAATTCTTTTTAAGATTTGATTTTCAGATGATGCTTGAACATATAGTCAGTGAACTTGATTTATATCCAATAATGTATTATGTAGTCTTATAATATAAAAGTGGGTTTCTAGAAATCTATAAGACATTTTCTGATCTTGAAGCTGCCGAGCCATTAAGACACCCTCCAGGGCTTCTAGAGGCTTTTGAAACTATGGTCACAGATTTTTCAGAGGGAACGGCTTTGAAGCTTTAGGACTTTGATTGATGTCAGAAAAAGAGAGAAATGACGGCGTGAAGGGGTCTTGAACAAATGACGTCGGTCAATAAAGTAAAGCAATGCGTGCGACCACAAAAATAGAAACTCCCACATGGTTGAAATTTTCAAAAGAGTTCATAAAAGCTTTCCCAAAAGTAACCCCAATTATGCTTCTAACCATTCTTAAAATTTGAAACGATGAATGTAAAACTTGTAGTCAATAAGATTGAACTATGCCTTAAGTTGAACTAAATGTCTACTTTATTATAATAAAGAAATAAAAGTTCCCGCATTTTATCTTCTTTTCTTTGTGTCGGCAATTTTTATCTTTGTTTTTTTTCTTCTGTGTGACTTAATTTAGATATATTAAACTTTTCTAATCAACGATATAGATTTAAAGAGTTTTTAAAGTTAATTATAAAGTGTACTTTTCGGAAATGTATTGTAAAAATAGGACTTCTTAAAAATTTCAAGGTTCATACATGTTCAAGTAAAATTTGTGCTTAATTTGGAATGATGATCAAATCTTAATATGTAGAATTCTGTTTTATATAGGGAAAATTGCACTGCGTTGCGACCACTGAAAAGTGCAATGAATATATTTTTTGTTTTATCTTTACTTTAATGGAATTTCCTATAACTATAAGATTTCAATCAGTTATATCAAAACAAATTATAATTATTGTCAGTATAGATCCGACGTTGTTGTGTCAAACCACTTAAAAGATGATGAAAATGGATCAGATTTACTGAATACTGACACACTAAATTCCTAAACTACTCGTTTTCTGTAGAAGAATATGTACAACTAGAATATAACTTATGATTATTCAGAGTTTATTTTAACTTTTTGTTGCGCATGTAAGCTTTTTATTTGGTATGATCATAATACAAAGAAAATTCAAGTATCTTATAAATCATAGCATATATTTTGATGTTACAAAGGAAAAAGGTAAAAGAAAATTTTTAAAAGGAAGAAGCTAATTTTAGGCCTTTCTAATAAAATTCTACATTATAAATGTCTATTTTATATACTAAATAATTTTAGATGAGAAATTCATCCATAAATTCTGAAATAAAAGTTTTTTCTTTTTACTAATTTTTTTTTATTTTTATAAATCTCCCAGATATGCAAATGCATATGCAAGTGGGGGCCATGAATGTGACAGCTGGATACAGGTTAAAGGACAACACATCATCGACCATATCCCCGACACGTGTCCCATCTCACACATGGCGTTTTCTTCTCTTTCACCATTTTTAAAACATTTCGAGTCTCCGTTTTACCTATCTTTTTTTTTTGGCAAACTGTTTTAATTTTTCTTTTTGTCAACATTATTTATTTCTTTATTATATCTAGGAAATAATTTGATTACTAGTACTATAGTATTATTATTTCACAAAAACAAACTATAGCAAAAAAATGGTTGTTTTAATGCCTCTCTTTTTTTCACAAAAATAATAATGCTCCACCTTCTTTGATGATCCCTAAAACATTCCAACTTCCAAGTAATGTTTATTTTCAATATAAGAACCACAAAGCTTGAAAATAAAACTCTAACGGTCACGAACACTATTTTATCTTATACTCCTATGGAAATAGGCATTGATCTCCGCAGAATCTATTGCACTAGCTCGCATAATATATCTTAAACGGACACTATCTTTTGTCTTTTCGAAAATCAGTTGATAATATCCATAAATTCGGTCAAATACGTAGAAAATACGATAACGAGAGGGTATAGTATAGGGAGAAAATGGGAATAACGTGATATACAAATCCACAGATAAGCAATAGGTCACCATCCCACGGTTCACGTTATTTCCGTCGGATTTTTAAATTAAAAAAAAAAAACAAGTCCCCTAATGATAATGTTAATTAAGAAATAAAAAATCTATATGTAACAAGGAAATTAAAAGATTAATTATCATTATTATAGTTTCATTAGTGACAAATGACAATATTAAAAAAGTAATCAATTATTTGTTGAAGAACTGAGGAAGCAGAAGAAGAAGAAGAAGAGAGAATTAACAGAGATAATATACAGATAGAGAAGAGAAGAGAAGAGACAGAGAGTGATGGAAACAGCTGTCTTTATTATGAGAAGAAACAAGAACCTCTGGGTTTCTACTTAAACTCTTCTCTCTTTCCTCTTTCACTTCAAAATCGACACTTTGAGCCAAAAAAAGGGTTTCTTTTATTATCTTTTCGTTTCTTCCGATTCCAATCTGTAATGGATTTGATACAAATGGATAAGCGTTTGGATTCAACAGAGCAAGTGGTTGAAGAAATCATGAGAATTCACAGATCTCTACCACCAAGACCAGGAATTGACGAAGTTGAAGCTGCCAAGGGTTTGATTGATAACGTTGAGAAAGAAGATCAAGCTTGTTTAGAAGCCATTGCTAAACAAAGGAAAAGCTCTGAAGTTCCTGGTGAGCTTTTCATGGTGTTACAAGAAATGAAGAAAGGTTATGTTCAGTTTCGTAGCAAAGAACAGAAACGAGAAGCTTTGAAGCTTCTCGATCTGGAAACTGTTCACGCTTTGTTCGATGATTTCATTCAAAGAGCTTCTAATTGCATTGCTTCTCCTTCCTCTAACGGCTCTGTTTCGTCTCGTCCTCCACTGCCTCCGGCGACAACAACGACGGCTGTTCGTTCTGATTCTCAGTCAAGTTTGAATTTTTCTGAGAAAGCTCCTGTTCGTCCCAAGGATATGGTTTCACGAGACGATAGCTTCGTCACAAAGGCTAAGCCTTCTCTCTACAGTGATGATTTTACAGCTCCACGAAAACCACCACAGATTCTGGATTCAACACTTTCCGCCAGAAAATTCGCCGGTGAGTTAACCCTTATCTTCTCTTAAATCCATTGATTTTAAGCTCTAGGTTAAAATATAGAAAATGTAGGAATTGGAATTGTTTAAAGTTTGAACCTTTAGATAGAACTAGAGATTGAGCTGTTTGGTTTGCAATAGATTATGTTAGTAACTGTAGTGTGAATCGTTTGGTATGTGTAGGCAATGATGGAGAGAAGCTGAGTTTGATAAAACTTGCTAGTTTGATTGAGGTATCAGCTAAGAAAGCTACTCCAGAGATAAATCTACAGAACAAGTTAACGGATCAAGTCGAGTGGCTTCCGGATTCTCTTGGCAAGTTATCGAGTTTAACTTCGCTTGATTTGTCTGAGAATCACATTGTGGTGTTGCCAAACACTATAGGAGGACTTTCTTCCTTGACAAAGCTCGATTTGCATTCCAACAGAATCGGTCAGCTTCCTGAGTCTATAGGAGAATTATTGAACTTGGTTTACCTTAATCTTGGTAGCAACCAGTTATCGTCTCTGCCTTCAGCGTTTAGCAGATTGTTGCGACTCGAGGAGCTTGATTTGAGCTGTAACAACCTCCCGATTCTCCCTGAATCCATCGGTTCTCTTGTGAGTCTAAAGAAGCTCGACGTTGAGACAAATGATATCGAAGAGATCCCATACTCTATTGGTGGATGTTCTTCGCTGAAGGAACTCCGTGCAGATTATAACAAACTCAAGGCTCTTCCAGAAGCTATTGGGAAGATTACTACATTAGAGATCTTGTCTGTCCGTTACAATAACATCAGACAGTTACCTACGACGATGTCTTCTTTAGCTAACCTCAAAGAGCTGGATGTGAGTTTCAACGAGCTCGAGTCAGTGCCTGAGAGTTTGTGTTTTGCCACTACGCTTGTGAAGCTGAATATTGGAAACAACTTCGCTGACATGATATCGCTCCCGAGATCAATAGGCAACCTTGAGATGCTTGAAGAGCTTGATATAAGCAATAATCAGATCCGTGTTCTACCTGACTCCTTCAAAATGCTTACAAAGTTGCGTGTGTTTCGTGCTCAGGAGAATCCACTACAAGTTCCTCCTCGTGATATAGCAGAAAAGGGCCCTCAGGTTCTGTTCTCTCTCTGTCTCTCTCTCTCTAGTTTTTTCATCATGTGTCTAGATTCTAAATGGTACTCACTCACGGATGGTTTCATCATACTTACAGGCCGTTGTTCAATACATGAATGATCTTGTGGAGACGAGAAATGCGAAATCTCTAATGGTTAAGCCAAAGAAGAGCTGGGTCCAGATGTGCTTCTTCTCCAAATCCAACAAGAGAAAACAGAGCAGCATGGAGATTGTCTAACACAGCTGATAATGTCACTGACCCTAAATCAGGTAACACTTTCCTTTAAATCCCAAACTCAACAATCAAGATTCAACCTCTGTAGTATACAAATAACAATAACACATGTTTTGTTTTTTTCCCTCCTTTTTCAGGTAATTCTGTTAAAGCTGTTGACAGCACAAGTGACAAACAAATCCAGCTATCTTCACACGACAATGCATTGATTTGCATTGCAAACTCCAAGTACTGTAGATGTTACACTATTCATTCTTTGTTTGTTTCTTTCTTCACTATTCACATGTATCATTGTGCACAACATTGTTTCATTCATGTCTCTCCACATATCATAGAGCCCATCCCAAAACAGAACCGAACCATGTCCCTTGTAGATTGAGGGTTTTCTTTTAAGCTCTTACTTACCACTTTTGTGTTTAGTCTATCGTCTCTGGTTTTGTTTCTTTGGTTTGAAACTTAAGACACTCACAACTAAAAGCATCTGTGTATATGGATATTGATGAGATGTGATGGTGTTGATGCTTAGAGGAGAGATATGACATGAGTTGGCCATGAACGTGGTTTTGTCTAAAGAGTAAATTGGTTAATTAATACTCCCTTGTAATAATGCAACTTCTTTTTTTGTTTTATTTTGTCTATGTATAATCTTCACGACTCGTCACGAGACATGGTCTTTCTTTTATGTGTGTTATCATATTATAATACATGTGACTTCACATGTGAACCAATGAAAGAAGCAAAACTTTGTTCAACATCAGAAACCCCATATCTCTCTTCATTCTGTGGAAGAAAAAAACATACAAGCCCATACAGTCTTTATTGGGCTGGACCTGGGGTTGCATTATTTTAGGCCTAATTTACTCTTTAATTTCTTCAGTTGATTCATGTGATTCTTTCAGGTATAACTGTTTAGCGATGGCCCAGCCCATATAGAGTAAATCATTTTTGTTGGAATAGAAAACGTGATCTGATCTTAGTAGGCCACTTGTCCAAAACAGTTTTATCCTTTTATTTTATGTATGAAAAGTAACGCATCTTATGATCAACCTCATACAAATCGATTGAATCTAATTGTGGTTCTTCTTTTATTAACTTCATTGAACATATATATACTCCAAACTTGATTCTAGCTTTTACGAAAGCAGAGGCTGTAATTAATATGGTGAAAAGGTTATATTTTGGGTATAGGATTTGCCAACTTTCAATGATGAGGCTGGCAAAAAGTGGTAGTAACTTAAAAGTGACAAATATAATGTGAACATTAGAAATAAGTAGGAAGAAAAGGTTAGGGAAGATTAAGAGATGAAGGATTGAATCTTTGAAATATATCACTTTATTGACTGTGAGGGCAAAAGATAGTTAGGAGGAAAGTACCTATATAATGGAAAATTATTATTGATTTAATTAAAAGGAAAGGAAAAAAGAGAGAACTAGTTGTTAAACCTCGGACCATTCTCTCTATCTAACTTTCTTTTATTCTTCTTAATTTATAAGTTGATTAGATTTATATATTCCTGAAAATGATAATCATCTAAGAAGTAAATATTCTTGAAATCCAAATTTCACTTTACACTAGACACATGATACGCCAAAAACTAAATGATAATGTGTTTAAAGAAAAAGTGCGAGGGACTACTTGAGTTTGAAGCTAATAAAATCAACGGCAAAAATGTCTTATCAACTTTTCCAGTGTTCTCATTTCTTTGTGCTCATAATAAGCTCCTGAACTAGATAAGCTTTTCTGCATATATTGCTGTATAACGTTTTTAAAAACAGGATTTCACGAATCCAACCGTGCAATAATCTAAAAACTTGTAATAAACTCAACGGTAACCAAGTGAATACATCGACCTTAAAATCAATCAACTCGTCTATGGTAGTATTTGAGGATGTTTATCGGAAAACGTTCGGTCTTAACAAGAAAATACAAAAGAAAAGTTGGATAACATTGAGCTATTATTAGAAGAGAGAAAATTGTAAAAAGCGAAGTTAAAAAGATGAAAAGTTTTGGCCGAAATTTTTGTATCACTTTTTTGCCTCTTGGGTGCAATTTAATAAAACATATGGAGAAAAAGAGAAGAAAGAGATAAGGCATAAGATTCCATTAAGTGAAACTGAAAGGTGGATGATACTTGGGCTTGTCATGCGTTTCTAGTGTCTCTCTATAAGTGTTTGGTGGTACGTTTATCGTTTCGCTTCAATATTCCTCTTTCTCCACCTTTTCCCCTTTATTCACTTTCATTTTATTCCCCATATTTAAATATTAAAAATAAATGATAGTAGTCTAGTAGCATTCGATAGTCTAAATAAGAATTTTAAAATTATTAGACAAATAAAAAGAATGAATTTAACTTAATTGGTCGATATCTAAGTTCCGAATTAGTTAGAGACAAAGTCAAAAATTGAATTTTGCTATAATGGTGAAAAGGGACCTAACACAATTTATCATCGTCAAATTTATGCTTGTTTTAACATGGAGTAAATTTAGATATTTTTGTTATCAGAAATTGAAAAACATTTAAGACAAAAAAAATAATGAAAACAAAATAAGATATTGTTATTTTGTCGATATATAAGTTCGAAATTAATTAGTTAGAGTATGACACAAATATCCATTTAAAAATAAATCCAAATAAATGAATTACTATAATGATGAAAAGGGACCTAAAAAAATTAATTACCGTCAATTTATGTTTTGTTTAACATGGATGAGTACTTTTATGATATTTTGAGATATTTTGGCAAATCCATAAATGTTTGTGAATCTATAAGAATGAACTTACACCAAAATAATTGAATTACTATAGTGGTGAAAAGGGACCTAACAAAATTAATTACCGTCAAATTTATGTTTTGTCTAACATGAATGAGTACTTAAAAAAAATGAGTACTTTTTAGATATTTTGAGATATTTTGTTAAATTCATAGATGTTTGTGAATCTATGAGTATAAATTTTTGGAAAACAAAATAACGAATTACTATAATGGTGAAAAGGGACCTAAAAAAATTAATTATCGTCAAATGTACGTCTGTTTAACAAGGAGTACTCTTCTTAGATATTTTGAGATATTTTGTTAAATCGATAAATGTTTGTTTTAAGTTAATCCACATCAACTTGCATTACAAATAACCAAAAACTTCTTTAAATCCGCCGCTAATGACTATTGATACCATAAATGTAAATGTAAGAAAATAATTTGAATTGCTATAGTGATGAAAGTGACCTAACATAGTTCATTTTCATCAAATTTAATAATTTATGTTTATTTCACATGGAGTATTCCTGGGATATTTTGTTAGTTATATTATTTTTATTTTAAAATAAAATAAAATACATCTGTTACTTATATTATATGTGATCGATATACATATATTCACTATATCTAATTCAAAAATAATATAGATTCTTATAAACGGTAGTCTTGTAATTTTTAATGGTTGATTAATATACTTGGTAGACGATTGTTTAACACTATAGATCAATATTCAAACGATTGACATGCATGCGTTTTTCATATTGTCATATATTTGTCAAGATTATTAAGTTTTTAATATAACATGTATAGATAATTATCTCAATTATTTATATATGCATAATTTAAGAAAATAAAAAAATCATACGTTATATATGCATTCGGATATTGTTGGATAGAAATGAGACTGAGTCATCCTTATTTGCGGGTAATGGAGATGAGGCCATACATGATACATGCTTTCTTTGACTTGTGACTGAAAATAAGGGAGACTTTACACACATTTACCATGATTTTATTCATTTTGTTTAATTTGCATATAACTATCTTCTTCTTATAACTACAGTTAATTATTACAATCACTACACACTAACATTTCGCCAAAAACTTTAATACTACTAAATTGGACTGACAGTGTGCCAATTTTCCTAATTCTGACTAGTAATCAAACAAAAGAATTGCTTAGTTTTATACTTACACTTTTGTTACCTTTTTAGTAAATTAAATAAATAACATCGCTAACAAAATTTTATTTTACTTTATTATCTATTTTACTTAGTGTGTTCGTCTGTCGGAAAAAGATAACGCCCAATTGATCGTCCAATATTTGCAAAACATTACAAGAAATTAAGGAAATAAATACTTTCCAGTTCCAAAAATATATAATTAGCTTTTTTTTTCTTGCTCTGAAACTAGTTCACATGACCGACTCTTTTCTTAGTGCTCTGGTTGTCCAATCATTCTATAGTATATTTTTCGAAATTTTTTAGTAAAAAGATAATTTCTTATCGAGTTGTGAATTCTTGGAAAGAAATTTAACAAGTCGAACTTCGAAATTTTCATCTGATTAATTCATAACAGTGGATTACAGAGGAGAAAAATCGAAGTAACTAAAGATCACTAATTCCTAATTAATTAATACTTCACTTTTCTTTAATCATGCCGATATTTTTAGCAAATTATAAAAATAAAGAAAGTAAAAAGTGAAAATTTCAAGGAAGAAAAGCAGGAATAATGGCGGAAGTGAACTGTGAAGGATGTTGTTGGTGATGAGGAGGTTGATCTTTGATCTGAGTCTCCGCCGTGGAAGCATGGTGGCCACACCTATCACACTTCACCGGCACCAATATCCGACGACAAGAAGGACACGACGACCGTGAAGTCAACCATTTATCTATACACGCCACGTGGAAGGCGTGACTACACAGCGGTAAGATCCTGATCTCGTCGCCGTCGGAAAATTCCGTTATGCATATTGCACACTCGGTGGATGAATCTCCGTCTCCGCCGGAGGAACACGGTAAATCATCTGCGGCGGTGGTGGTAGAAGCAGATGCGGTGTAAGTTGATTTAGGGAGAGCTTGAAGTGCTTTTTTCTTGAGGCCTTTGTTCGGCGGCGGAGATTCTCCGACTGCGGCGGAATTAACGCCGGTGAGACGGCGGATCCAAGCGCAGCGAGCTACGGCGGCTAAGCCGGCTACGCATATGAGAGCGCAGAGAAGAGCTGAGAGAATCACAACCATGTCGGTTTCGGCGGCGAGGATTTCTTCCGGCGGTGGAGGCGACGCCGTACCAAGGAATCTAGAGGAGCGAGTCATTTTGTTTTGATTTTGAGTTTTGTCTTTAGAGAAAGAGGAAATGTGAAAGTTGTGAAAGACAGAGGGAAGAAATTTTGTTGTTGTTTAGAGAAGAAGAAGAATCTGATCCAAGTTATAATAGAGACACACACATACACATCTATACTTATATAAGACTTGTCCAAATTGCAGATTAAATCAATTAAATATTAATAAGTACTATTTATTTAATTCCATGTCATATCGGCTTAAAAGGTTTTGGATGAATAGAAGAAAAAACGTAGTTGTTTTGCAACTTTCCGAAGATAAATAATGAGATTGCAGTATCCATAAAGACAAACATATTTGAATCTTTAATTAAAGTAAAAGATTTGAATTTTTTTTTCTATTCAAATTTGATGTTCTTAAAAACTTGATTTTTTTCTTCAAACAAAATCTTTATTTTTTAGGAAAACCAAAGCTTACTCGAATGGTCCAAATTTTAAATGTTCCAAGATTTTAATACATGCTTTGAACTTTAGAAGTATTTCAAGTTCTGATTAGCAAATTGCCAAAATCATATAAATATGTGGAGTCAAACTAATAGAATCATCAACTGAAAATTGTTCATGCCGTTACAAAAATTTACAGAATTATAGGTATTTTTTACTAGACTTTAATGTCAAAAATAAACATTACAACCGGGCCTTGTGGCCTAGTGGTAAAGGGGTCACAGCTGTGACTTCCGCCACCAGGGTTCGAGGCACGGCCACTGGCAGGTTTACATAGGGGAATTGCCAGCCTCGTGGGATTAGTCCTTGGGTCTAGGAAGCCTTTGGGAGACCCGCGGTTATTAAAAAAAAAACAAAAAAAACATTACTTCGAATCGATAAAGGATCCACTGTGTGATTCAAAACTATAGATTGAAATATTTTATCATATAAAAAATTGTTATGATTTCTTCTATTAGACATAATTTTTATATGTCTCGACGATTAACCTATTTTAGTTAAGAGATATCTAAAGTACTAATACTATCTGTTATGATTAAATTATTTCTTAGCCGCATCCGAGATCTTGACAACATTGCGTCAATCTACATTCAAATACGGGGTTCAATTTAAATAATGTTCTCCCATGAAATCCATTTAGATAGTAGATTTGGAAATATCGTAATCGTATTCAAAATATCATAATTATAATAAGGATTAAATTGCCGTATATTATTAGAAAACCAAACATGGAAAAAGATGGGTAGGTGTGGGCGCTCTTTTTAGGTTCTGTTTGACGAACTCATTATCAAAAAGGTGTAAGTATAAATTACTTTCTTACCTAAACCTAATTCGATTAGACTCTTTTATTTATTTTTTTCTCTGCATTCTTTCATTTTTTTTTGGGGCATCTTCAAAGATCCCTTTAAAACAAAAAAAAAAAGGGCAAAAGATTAAGATCAGAAAATGGTTTTGTTGACAGATGGTGCTGAAGTTTGGATTCAATGAATTTCGAAGTTCTCAGCGATATTATCTAGTTTTATAAAATATTTATCTTCAATTTTACATCTATGAAAATTAGAGCAGTGGCATCAAAGGTATTCGATGATCGATGTCCTGCTTCGTACAAGGATAATCGGCCTTCTGTTTCTAGTTGCTACTCGCTAGACTCTTGGAAATACCAAATTTGTTTTAACTAAAGTTAATATACTGTAGTAGTTAGTATAGATATATTATTTTCATAGCAGTTTTGTTTAGATTTGTAATATATATGTTGGATTTTGTCTTAGATGTAGCCATGTAGGTGGGATCTTGATAACTATCAATTTACAGAATCTTTGAAATGGATCTACGTGTCCTCAGAGGTATTATAATATTTACATTATAGTATTAACGGCAGGTAACACCGTCCACGTGTGCATAAAGTTTTGGTGTTTCTAGACTCTCTCTGGTCATACTACTAACTGAAAGATTGTTTCAATTTATTTTGTATAATATGGTTTTAACTTTAAAAAGTCGAATCAAACCAACATATTATCAAATCAAACCAACGACGATAACCTTTTCCTGAAAAAACAAACGATTTCCGGCCGAAATATCTCAAGATTATCGGTCTTGGGCTGGACTCAAGAGATAGATGGAACTTAGAAGAATAAATGAAAATGAAATTGCAAGAATAATAACTTTGAAGTTCAAAGTACAATCGGAATGGAATATCTTTTTGTGTTTGAATGCGTGTGATGTGAGTGTTAACGTCATATATGGAACCAAAAAGGTGAAAAGCAAACCGAGTTATTAAACCAATAATTAAAACTAGAAGACATTATTAGCACATCGGATTAAAAAGAAGAAAATCAACAATAATTGAGAACGGAAGCATTAATTATAACATGTAAAAAACGGGGAAAACCAACAATAATGGAGGTTGTAAGCATCAATTATACTGGGGTTTGGAGCATCAATAATCCATAGTTTTGGATAAAGCCAGCTTAGAAGATTTTACTTTTTATATATGTGTGTTTTTTTTGTTTTTTACTCAAATAAAGATGCTACTAGATCATCACCCGTACTAAAGTACGGGTTAAATTTTATTTATTACAAAATTTATATACTATATATATTAGACTTAAGTTTTAATATATTATAATAGTAAGTAAAAAAATATTAATTTTTTTGTCAGTCCCTATTACAATATTAGAATAAATATAGATTTTTTTTCTATAATACTCAATTGTGGATAATTTTTTTTTTAAGATATGAAAACGGAAAATAATTATATTTTTGTAAAATTAATATTTTTTTAACAATGAGTTAATTTATGTTAACAACCACAAAATAGGATTGCATATATTTCAGTTAGATCAAAAATTAAAATACCATAAATGCATCGCATATAAAACATAGATTATTTTGAATTAATTAAAATATTAGCTATTATTTTGAATTAATTTAGAAAATTCTTTTTCAATTTATAATTCTTTGGTTGTTGAAATAGAGATTTGTTTGAGCTAATCTAATTACAGAATTTGTTTGCGATTTATAATTACGGAATTTACCAATTATTGGCATAATCGAATATGTTATAAACATATATTTAGTATATAATAATATCAGAATCAACCCGTGCGTGGAGTCTATATTTTTATTTTAGAATCTCAATATTTCATTTTAAAATATTACGTACACAATCTATTATTCGTTAATTCTAAAATTGCTTGCGGAATCAAATTTTCAAATATTTAGAGGTGTCAAACCGTATTTAAATGTTCTACACTATTTTTAAATATTCCAAATTAAAATCTTTAAATTTTGTTTTGTAGTTTATAAAATTATGAATTTCAAAAAACAAATCATATGAAATTAAATATAACTATTCAAATAGTTATAAGGATCCAAACTCATTTCATCATATAATATATTATATTTAACCCGCTACCTATTATAAATATTTTTAAAAATAATCAAATTAGAGTATTTATAATTTTCAACTTTTTTAACTATTAAGTATTGATGATAATCTCTAAAAATATCAAGTAAAACTTATTTTAAATGTTGCAAATTAAAATATTTAAATTTTTATTGTAGTATATAAAATTATACATTTAAAAAAAAATGTATGAAATCGAATATTTTTGTGTAAAAGAAATATATTACTCAAGTCTGAATTTTTGACCCGTTTAATTGTTTCCTTTATAGAGTGAACAATTTATATGCGTTTTTAAAAATTCAAATCTTGGCATATGTAGAAAAAAAATTACTTTTTTTTTTTATTATGTAGATGATATGATGATTTATTTGTTTCATATAAATATAATCATATAAAGATGAGAGGTGAAGTTTAATGATTAATAACAAATTAATATGGTAAGTTAGATATCAAATCTTATATGTTCATTTCGATTGGTCATTTTAAAAAAAAAAAAATAGATTTTCGTTTTGTAATTTAATTAAATTAATTAAATGACATAAATTAGTATTTTACTTGTTTATCCTTAATAAATTGAATGAAATTTGTTCTAAAATAAGCTTTTTGTAATGGCATTTTTAAGTAAATTCTTACAAAAGGGAAGGTTAGTTAAGGGTATCTTATAAATTGTACTCCCCAAATAATAGTATAGGATATTTGTTATCCTCTGATCATATTATCTTCACTTTTTTTTTTCGTTTTTGTATATTTTTTTTTAATGAAAATATATTTCTTGAGTTCACACTAACCGGTACCAGTTTCAAAAATCATCATTAACATTTCTAATCGCAAACACAACGGATTAGTCCGATTGACTCAGTATGTGTTTAAATTTAAATTTAAACATCTGTGGATATGAATACAAAACTGTAAAATACAATTGATATACATCATGGATGATCACATTTTATATTATGTTCAAAGTCTCTATATCTTTAGGTATACACGGCCAAATATCTACACCAATTACAGTAATGTAAAGTTTATATCTTGACATATAATATGATAGAGTCCATGCGATTCCAGCTAACCAGATACAACTAAAAATGATAGAGAAATGGTAGTTTCGAAGTAACGAAGGTTGACAAAATCTAAAAAGCCCATACAATCAGTTTTGAGACTTAAAAGAGTTGAATAATGTACAGCAACAACAACGAGTCAAAGTCATGCTTGTGTTACGTGTTCTATATGTGTCCATGCTTATAACGCAATGGCAATATCATGTCGGTGCGCATACTTGTTTTGACTTTTTGTTTGGGTCATAAAACTGAAATATCAATTTCAATTATACATATATACATGACGTCATAAAACGTTCCATTCAATCGCTATGCAATTTAATAGTATAATAGAACTTTAGAACTATAGATTAAAACTGAATAATTTTTTTTATTTATATGTGTTCCTAATTAATTACACTAAACACTCTTTGTTAATTCATTTAAATTGTTTTGTCATGTAACTATTGATTATTCGGCAACCGTCCCATGATAAATCCCACCAACCGGTCCAAAACAACAATTCCAAAACAAGGAAATAGGAATGGGCTCAAAATAAGAAAATAAGGCCCAAATCAAAAGCAAAGGCCCAATCTCTACACCTTGTCACAAAAACCCTCGAAGAACAACAGTGAAGCTCTCATCACGATCGCAACAATGGCGGCGGCTGCGAAGGAGATCTTAACACGGCGACCAGTGGCGGCAACAATAAGGCTAACCGTTCCGGCGGGAGGAGCTAGGCCAGCACCACCGGTAGGTCCGGCGCTAGGTCAGTACAGGCTTAACCTGATGGCTTTCTGCAAAGACTTCAACGCACGGACTCAAAAGTACAAACCAGACACTCCGATGGCCGTGACGATAACGGCGTTCAAGGACAACTCTTTCGAATTCACCGTCAAGTCTCCGACGGTGTCGTGGTACATCAAGAAAGCAGCTGGAGTCGATAAAGGAAGCACGAGACCGGGTCATTTGACGGTGACGACGCTATCGGTGAGACACGTGTATGAGATCGCGAAGGTGAAGCAGACGGATCCGTTTTGTCAGTATATGCCATTGGAATCGATTTGCAAATCTATCATTGGTACTGCTAATTCTATGGGTATCAAGATCGTTAAGGATTTGGAGTGATGATTTAGGGTTTCTGATGAAAGAGTGGAATCAATGTGCTTGCTTTTGATTAGTAAAGTTATAAATCATGAGAGATTGTTCTGTGTTCTGGTTACTTCCATTGTTTTGTTTGTTTCAATGGATAATTGAGCTCCAAAAGCTTTTCAAAATCAGATATTTTGTTTGATCGTTTGGAGAATTTGGGAAGTACAGAGATCGTGTTGTTGTTCTTGGTGTAGAATTCGGATCGTTATTATAAGCAAAATAATCTAAAGTTCGTTCCTTTAACTCACTAGATCAGATTCTGTTCTCATGGAATTCTTGTTTAGTTTTTCTCTGCAAAAGTCGATTTTCAGAGAATTTTGTGTGTTCAAAGTTCAGTGATTCGTAGGAACAATTGGGGTGGTTTGAAATGGCAAGGCGTAAGTAAGATCTTAAAGAAACAGCAATCTCAAATTAACAAAGCTGAGAACTTTTGAATTGCGTTTTTTGAGTCTTCTTCTGCAATATGTTTTCAAGTGACATGTATGTTTGGAGAAACAAGAACTTTACTTTTGTTTCATAGGAGAATTGATCACACTGACATGTGATAGTTTGGAGACTGTAATCGGGTCCCAAGCTTATGACATGAAATGTCCAAAATTTGCTGTCTATGGAAGTTTTTGAAATTGATACCATCTCGAATGTTATTGGTCACGCAAGACATTGACTTGGCCCTTGAGAAACAATAAGACAGAGACACCTGACCGGAGCAAAGGGCAAAATAGAGAGGATTGGGCAAAAAGTTTAAATCGGGAAAATCTGAAGCAACCACATTGATTAAAAAAATCACAGAAAAGAGCAAAAAGTGGAGAGGGTCTTACGTTTCAGGGCCACACGCAATCTGAGTGCCATTCCTCTCTTTGTCTTTCTCTCTCTCTTGTCTTGTTGGGTCCTTGCCAAGATCCAATTTTTACGATCAAAATCGACCCGGTGGTATTCAGACACGTCTTTAGATAGAGATATGTCGTGTTCATCTTCTTCCGGATCAGAAGGAGAAGAAGAAGGTTTCGATGCTTACCGGAAAGGTGGTTATCACGCCGTCAGGATCGGCGATCCTTTTTCCGGTGGTCGTTACATCGCTCAGAGAAAGCTTGGTTGGGGTCAATTCTCCACCGTTTGGCTTGCCTACGATACTCGTACCTCTGTACGCATCTTTCTTCTTTTTCCCCTTCCATCGATTTTTTGTTGCTTTGGTCGTATTGCTTCATTTTGATTCATTGGTTTCTGATCTCTTCTCTTTCTCATCTGAGAGTTTGTCTGACAATTCGTGATCCAATCACATTTCAAATACACTGTTGAAAGCTAAAGACTCGTCCTTTATATGCAATACGCTTCTGTTACTCTTATAAGTTCAATAGATTTTTGGTGCAAGATCCTTGCTTCATGTGGTGATGATTCTTATTATGATAATGTTGAATGAATTATAACCCTAGATTTGGCACTGTACTAGTCTCTCTAGTTTATCAGATTTGTTAGCTCAAAATGGATTGCGTATTAAATGGTTATAGAATCTTTAATCATAGGAAGGTAACTGTCATAACAAGTATATCCTAAGAATGTTTTGCTTTGTATGTTTTTATGTCTCTTTTTCTAGAGTTATGTGGCTTTGAAGATTCAGAAGAGTGCACAACAGTTTGCTCAAGCTGCACTTCACGAAATCGAATTTCTTTCAGCTGCTGCTGATGGAGATCTAGCCAATACAAAATGTGTTGTTCGTCTTATTGACCATTTCAAGCATACTGGTCCAAATGGGCAGCATTTATGTATGGTGCTTGAGTTTCTCGGCGATAGCTTGCTCCGCTTAATCAGATACAATCATTACAAAGGTCTGAAAATAAATAAAGTCCGGGAGATTTGCAGATGTATACTGACTGGTTTAGATTATTTGCACCGTGAGCTCGGTATGATTCACTCAGACTTAAAACCTGAAAACATTCTTCTTTGTTCCACCATTGACCCTGCCAAAGATCCCGTTAGATCTGGACTAACCCCACTACTAGAAAAGCCAGAGGGAAACGCAAACGGTGGTGGATCCTCAATGAATCTGATTGAGAAGAAGCTAAAGAGAAGAGCGAAAAGAGCGGTTGCTAAAATTTCAGAAAGAAGAGTCTCAATGGTGGGTGCTACAGGTGAAGAAGCATCATCGAAGACGGAAAGAAGTCTTGATGGAATTGATATGAGATGCAAAGTGGTTGACTTTGGTAACGCTTGTTGGGCTGATAAACAGTTTGCGGAAGAGATACAAACGAGACAGTATAGAGCTCCTGAAGTAATACTTAAGTCAGGATACTCTTTCTCTGTTGATATGTGGTCTTTTGGTTGTACGGCTTTCGAGCTTGTCACAGGAGATATGCTATTTGCTCCTAAAGATGGAAATGGTTATGGAGAAGATGAGGTAGTATCTAAATCTAACCTCAAGAGTTTGCTGCTTCATTGTCTTTTCCTGATTTCTTATACGTTTTGTTATCTGGTTTTGGATTTAGGATCACCTTGCTCTTATGATGGAACTCCTAGGAAAGATGCCTCGAAAGGTATGTGTTTTTTTGCTTTCCAACTGTGTTTTCTCGGGTTATAGTCTCCTTTTGATATACTTGATTGAGCAGATTGCGATTGGAGGGGCGAAATCCAAAGACTACTTTGACAGACACGGTGATTTAAAGAGAATCCGGCGGTTGAAATATTGGCCACTTGATCGCTTGCTGATTGATAAATATAAGCTTCCGGAAGCAGAAGCAAAGGAGTTTGCCGAGTTTTTGACTCCGATTCTTGAGTTTGCGCCAGAGAAACGACCAACTGCTCAACAGTGCTTGGAACATCCATGGATGAATGTAACAACACAGGACAATGCAGATAATGTAGATGCCCAACTGAACAACTTGCATATCAAAGGGTGAGAGAAACTCAAACTTCTTCTTTGTTTCTTTTCTTGTTTCATTCCTTTGTTCGTTTTCTTTTAATATAACTTTCTTCTTCTTTTTATGTCTTTTTTTGGTTTTGTATAATTGTTCTTTGCATTTTTTGGGGGACCTATGATCTATTGATTAACCATCGATTTCATTTGTTGCTTATAAAGAATGTCTATGTAGTGATGAATTGACTAACAAAGATGATGCATCTTCTTATTTTAGACTTTGAATTTTGAATGTTTCTTTTGGTTTGTTTTGATATTATTGTTAGATGTCAGTTGGTTTCGGTTTTGATCAAATTTGGTTTTGGGTTTGTATCGGTTGGGAGACCATGTATTTGCAACAAATAGTTTTATAAAAAAATATTTTTTGTTAATCTAATTCTTTCAGAATTTAATTTTATGAGTTAAAGAATGAGAAATAATAGTATTCGACAAATCTTGAAAAAAATACTAGATCCAATAATTTACATGTTAGTTATGTCTTAATAGAAAATTTTGTTATTTGTGATCATTTAATGATATAGTTCATTTGGTTGTCGATTAATCCGTTAATTATTTTCTTGTCAAAATATATATGTTTTTGTCGGTTGTTTTTGTCCGCATGTAGATGTACAGTGCAGTTACTTTATTGACTCTCATTACCTGGTCAAAAAACAAAATGAAGTTCCAAATGTAGACATGTCATTGTCAATGTATTTATTCAAGTAATATATTAACGTTCTATAGAAACCAAAATACCCTAAATGGCGAAACTGAAATTTCGTAGCCATATAAACTGAAAAATAAAAATTACTCTAATTATTAGTAATTTTGAAAAGCGACACGGCCAGATGGTTTTATTGTTTTAACTTTCAGACCACATGTGACGTACATGACTTAGCAGCTTTGTCTTTAGAGATTTGCGTATACTTGTGTGTCACACGTTCCATATCAGCACGTGGATCTACACGTGACAACCTGTATCCAATCGTTGAATCCACACAATCTTTGTTTTTACGTAATTTTCTTATTAACGAGTAATTGTTTCTTAGCAGAAAAAAAAAAATGGATTCAATGAAGAAAAAACTTATCATTCAACAAAAAAAGTACATCACTTTATTGCATCTATCAATCCAAAATATCAAACTTTCTTCTACACAACTGCAATTGCAAATAAACCCATATATGTATTATGTATATATTTAACAATATATAACATAAATTCAAACACATCCAAAAAAGGAAACAACAATGTGATTCTTCTACTGAAAATGGCAATGCTGACCAAATCTTGAAAAAAAGAGTCATTTTTTCTGTAGACACTATGACCGTACGGCTTTGTTCTGCTTCACGCATTCTGGTGCCTTTAGGTCCTGGCATTTCCAAGAGGACGATCCCGGTATGACCGTTATCGCACCACCGTCCTCCTGCGGCTGAACCTCCGGTAATGGAGACGCGGAAGAAGTTCCATTTTCTTGATTTCTAGAATTACAAATGCTCAAAGGAAGCTTCTTTAGCTTCACTACTCTTCCTCTTCTTTTAACCAATGAGTTATTTTCTTCCCCTGCTTTCTCCATCATCAGTCTTGAATCCTCTTCATTCCTGTTTGATCTAGCTATCTCTAATCCTTCATACGAGCTGTCTGAATCCACGACTCCAGCAATGTCATTCATAGAACCGGTCACTACAATACTACTACTCTCACCTTCAACTACGGTCTTGTTCTTCTTCTGCTTCTTGTATCTCTGACCATTCTCTTCGAAAGCTGAGCAAGTTCTCAAGACTCTAGGGTATGTATTTCCTATAGCTCGATGCAACCTACGCGCTAAATCATCTTCCTCGTCTCTTAGCTGTCCCTTTGAATACAAGAGCTCGACCGGGACATGTTTCTTCTGCTTGTTCTTTTTAGGAGACCTCTCCTTGCAATCAGCCATTGCTTCTTTAGGGAAAGAATCAACCAATTCTAAAGCCCTCTTAGCCGCAGCAATCGCTTTTGCGGAAATCAAAGCCTTCTCGTTCGCAATTGCTCTGGCCGCCTTTGCAGCTTTAACCGCTAAAGCAGCTGCAGATCTCGTTGCCTCCACGAGCTCTTCCGGTGACTGGTCATTGTTGAAACGGGAAGATAACAAGTTGTCGAGATGGGTCTGAACATGGGTGGAAGCAGAGGAAGATCCGTTTGAGTTTGAAGTAGAGGAAGAAGAAGCGAAATCTGAAGGAGAAGATCCATTGCCGTTGGAGTTTAGCTTCTTGAATCCAGCAAGTAATCGTTTCCGAGGAGGGAGATGCGAATCGGAATCGAGCTGATTCATGTCACACGGATTCGTCTCCATTTTGAATCAGCTAAAAACCCAAATCTGAGAAACAAGAAGACAAACTTGTGTCTTAATATCGGATTAAAATGGATCAGAATTCGAATTATGGATGAGATCAGCTCGATGAAAACTCTATGGAACAAATCAGAGTAAAATACATCACGAGTTAGCTGAATCATTCAGATTACAAAATACAAAAAAATAATTCCGTTTTCATTAAAGATCGATACTTTAAGCAATCGTGAAGAAAATAACACAAATCGATCCTTAAAATCCATAATCAAATATGCATCCCCAAAATCACACAATTTAACAAGAAAATAAGCAAAAGTTTTAACAAGAAGAGCTGAATTACTCGATCACCTTGTGATCGATGAAGAAAGGAATTACGCAGCATTGAGAGAAGAAGAATAATAAATCACATGTGTAAAACAAAATTTTAAAAACAGAGTACACGATGAACAACAACAGAACAAGCTATTCGGTTTTACCTTGGCGTTTCCTTAGAGTATTGAATTGTCGTAGTTTTGAAGTTACCTTATCATTTGGGAAGAAAAGAGAGAGAGAGAGAGAGGAAGATGAGAAAGGAAATTAGGGTTTGCAGAGAGAAAGGAGGAGGAGGAGGAGGATGAAGAAGACAAGAGAATTTTGTTCCAATTTCATTTTTATATGTAAACCCTACAAATCAATCTTTCTTTTCTTTTCTTTTTTCTCTTTTAAATTAATGCAATTAATTATCACATAATTTTGTAATTTTGATTGACATTTGTTGTTTTTTTACAGTTATCTCTTCCATGACAACAACCTTACTTAGAAAATTAAACAGCTGGTCTCATGCTTTCCGTTATTATTACATCCCTCCGTCTAACTATAATAACGGCCGTCATTTATTTCGCTTCTTTCTTCACGGAGTTACTTTTTTTTTTGGGTCGGATCATTTTTATTTCATAGAAAAGGGTCAAACATGATTCGATCTTCTGTCTTAAAAGAGAGAGTTATACTTGAAGGATCTGTATCAGAATTTTAGATCATGTAATAAAAGGGAACTACCTTATTATTTGACGTGTTATAGAATTTATGGTGGATGGATATCAAAGCAACGTGGTTGATCCAAGATCTTAGTTTGGGCCTTTGGAAAAAAAAAGAAATCGACAAAACAATTAAATTAATCTGATAGATTTATGATCATTAGTCCCTACTTTGGTGAAAATTAATATGTTTGGCAGAGATAGTCAACTTCACCATCCACTTGCCGTGCCATATCATTCTCAAATCTCAATAGACCCCAAAAAAGTTAATGAAATCATTTTATACAAAGAAATTTATCGAATTATTACATCGTAATTATCAACAGTCTGACCAAAAAATATCATAAAAATAAAATAAAAATATCATCAACAATTTAGAGAAAAGATATCAACACCTTTGATTTTTTTTTATTAAAGAATATTATAATTAATCTCTTTCAAGATTCACTTCTTCTTGTAAGGATTTTGTTTAGATTATAGATAAAAGAGTTTGATTATTCACAATAGATAAAAGGATAGGTTCAATAATTTGGATACTGATTACGTATATTTTAATCCTGTGACTTTTCTTCAAAGGGCAAAAATGATGTGTGTTGTGTCTTGTATGAAATAAAAGTTAACAGGGAAAAAAAGCTTTAAGGTGGTTAGAAATATAAATATGATGTATATACAGCCAAAAAAAACAAAACGCCGTCGTTTACCTAAACCCTAACCCCCAATTTCCGATTTTCCCTCCAGTTGCTGAACCTTTCCCGTTAAGAGCGAGTGAGATTATGGTGCGAAAGGCGATGCCTTTTTCTCAGTCTCATGTCTAATGGCGATAATCAGCTTCGCAATTTCCAGTAATTGATACCCGCGGGATTTTCTTCGAATTTTTTGGGGTTTAGGGTTTTTGTTTCTCGGTGTTTTAGTCCGATAATTCGGGGATGAAGACGATTAAGCCATTACCCGAAGGTGTTCGTCACTCCATGCGTTCCGGAATCATCATGTTCGACATGTCGAGGGTCGTGGAGGAACTCGTGTTCAACAGTCTCGATGCTGGTGCGACCAAGGTCCACAAAATCAAATTCCCCCTTACTTCGATTTCTTCTGGTTTTGGAATTCTGCTTATCGATATCTCTATATTCAGGTGTCTATCTTCGTGGGTATTGTTTCATGCTCTGTGAAAGTTGTGGATGATGGTGAGTATAGCTTCAAAATCATTACTTTTAACTTTATGCTAATCATTGAATCCTAATTTGGAAATATTTCACTGATTTTGGTTTTCAGGATCAGGCGTTTCAAGAGATGATTTGGTTTTGTTGGGAGAAAGATATGGTAAGTTCTGGCTCTTTTTTTTTGTTATTTGTTAGTTTTATGCGGAGAAACTTATCATGAGCAATTTGTAAAAACAGCTACTTCAAAGTTTCACGACTTCACCAATGTGGAGACAGCTAGTGAAAGTTTTGGATTCCGTGGAGAGGCCTTAGCTTCAATATCAGATATCTCGTTACTGGAGGTTAGGACAAAAGCTATTGGGAGGCCTAATGGTTATCGAAAGGTTATGAAGGTAGGGGATGACTTTGATGCGACTCACCACTCCTACATAGTTTGTGTGGCGTTGGTCATGGCTTTAAACTTCTGAAAATACTTTTCAGGGATCCAAGTGTCTACATCTAGGAATTGATGATGATAGAAAAGACTCTGGCACGACGGGTAATGTGTCTTCTGTCATCATTGCTTTTTCTATTATGCTTATCCAATTGTGAAAGTGAAGCCTTAAGTACAATTTTCGGAAACTATTTGTGCTATACGATGTTTGCTTGATTTTTGGCTAACATTGGTACATGCATGATTAACATCTGATCTTGCCCTGGTTGATGCAGTAACTGTCCGAGATCTATTTTACAGTCAGCCAGTGAGACGAAAATATATGCAATCCAGGTTCATTTCTTAGACACTTACTTTTTAGAGTAAGACATCTGGATTTTAACCTATCTTCGCCTTGTCTGAATTTTTTATGAATGCGACCATGTTTTTTTTTTCTTTTTGCAATGGAAGCCCCAAGAAAGTTTTGGAATCTATCAAAAAGTGTGTGTTCCGGATTGCCCTTGTGCACTCCAATGTTTCCTTCAGTGTTCTTGATATCGAAAGGTGGGTTCCTACTTTCATTTAAAGATCTTTATGAAATCAGCCCTTCTGATCGTTTCCTTGTTACAGTGATGAAGAGCTTTTCCAAACCAATCCTTCTTCTTCAGCATTCTCACTACTGATGAGAGATGCAGGGACCGAGGCTGTAAATTCGCTTTGTAAAGTAAACGTTACAGATGGCATGCTGAATGTCTCTGGGTATGTATCTGGTCCTGGAGATAGTTTCAAGGTAGGTTACTTGCTCCACTTATGGGCTTCAAAATCATCTCCCTTGTTTGTCAGATTGTAAGTTTGAGCCTTACCTTTCTGAATTATTGTGGTACTTTCCTTGCAGGCTTTGCAGTATATATGTATCCATATTTCTGCATCTTTTTATGTGTGACTATACATCAACTATCTTCTGAAGTTTAGTTAGGCAGTTTCTGTATATGGTTGTATGGCCTTCACAGCGACAGATATCAATTCAAGATTCATTAGCAAAGGTCCTATTCATAAGCTGCTGAACAACTTGGCTACTAGTTTTGAGTGTGCGGATGACTGGAAGCCTACAGATGGGCAACAAACAGGAAGACGCAATAGACTTCAATCCAATCCTGGTTACATTTTGTGCATAACATGTCCACGCCATCTTTATGAATTCTCGTTTGAACCATCAAAGACGCACGTTGAGTTCAAGGTATTAGATTTCATTTGGATCTAAATTTAGGTAGATTTTTTTTTTATAATGATTGTGAATATTTCTATCTGTGGCAGAAGTGGGGACCTGTACTTGCCTTAATAGAAAGAATCGTTCTAGCCAACTGGAAGAAAGATAGAAATCTTGGTATGCCACACTTTTCTCAATCTCTGATAGTATCCCTGATATTTTTAATGGGGTTTTCAATGTATTTCTTACGGTTTTTTCTTAGAACTTTTTGGTGGGGGAGCTGATCTACTGGCCCAAGGTGATAGACAAGACCTGATTGATAACAAAATTAGACTTCAAAACGGTAAGTTTTTCAAAATGTTACATTATATAACATTAATTCTTCTATATTGGAACAGGGCAGTATTTATTGTTTGTCCCTTTGACATTCCTAGTCACTCTTTTCTCAATTCTTCGTTTTTCTGGATGCAGATTGGCCCGAAGCTATGGAACCTACAAAAAAGAAGCTGAAGAGAAGTAATGATCATGCACCTTGTAGTTCTGTATTGTCTCCGTCTGCTGAGTTTAAAAGAGATGGTGATTATTTTTCTCAAGGAAAGGATGTATGGTCTCCACAATATGAAGTTGAACTGAAAATTCAGAGTCCCAAAGAGCAAGGTACTGTAGCTGGATTTGAAAGCCTGACTGATTCTCTTCTACAGTCACGTGACATAGAAATGCAAACGAATGAAGACTTCCCACAAGTTACTGACCTCCTGGAAACAAGCGTGGTTACTGACTCTAAGTGCCGCAAACAGTTTCTAACAAGATGTCAGATTACAACTCCTCTCAATATCAACCATGATTTTATGAAAGATTCAGACGTATTAAATTTTCAGTTTCAAGGAGTGAAAGATGAGTTGGATGTCAGCAATTGCATTGGAAAGCATCTCTTGCGTGGTTGCTCTTCAAGAGTAAGCCTAACCCTTCATGAGCCTAAACTATCTCATGGTGAAGGGTCTGAATCCGTCATGCCTATGATACTTAATGAAAAACAAAGTAGTCCGCGGGTCCTAGAGACCAGAGAAGGTGGTTCTTACTGTGATGTTTTCTCTGATAGGACTCCTAATTGTTCCCTAGGGAGTTCATGGCAGGATACTGATTGGTTTACTCCACAGCGTTCCTCAGATATGGGAAGTGTTGGAATTGGAAAAGATTCTAACATTATCCCCATAGGTACTGCGGAATTTGGTTCTTATGAAGACAAAGTTGGCAGAGAAAAGTATCTTTCTTATGTCAATGTGGGGAACTCTGTTACTGGTAGTTTCTTTTTGAGTTCTGAGTGGTCTCCAATGTTCTCCACACCTTCTGCGACCAAGTGGGAGTCTGATTACCAGAAAGGTTGTCGAATTCTTGAACGGAGTTTGAGGCTGGGAAGGATGCCTGACCCTGAATTTTGTTTCAGTGCAGCTAACAACATCAATTTTGATCACAAGGTCATACCTGAAATGGATTGCTGGAAAACCGGTGCAGATTCGTTCACAGATATTCAGAACAGCATTAAGTCAGATGAAATTTTTTGCAAGTCTTCGTGGGAGCATGCAGATGATGTTGGTATTGAACAATATAGTATCAGAAAGGACAAGTTCAGTTATAGGGATGGCACACAGAATAATGTTGGTAAACAAAGGTCAAAAAGAAGCCGATCTGCTCCTCCATTTTGTCGAGAGAAAAAGAGATTTATCAGCTTAAGTTGTAGATCAGACACAAAATCAAAGAACCCTGATCCATCAGGTCTGATCTTTTTTCAGATGTGGTTATTTTGTTGCTACTGTTGTTTTAGTTTTGGGAATGTGGTATAGAAGATATTAATGAGGTCTAACTTTCTGCAGAACCTAATGATCTGGAGTGTTTGACACAACCTTGTAATGCATCTCATATGCATCTTAAGTGCAACATCCTTGATGACCACATACAAGAAACAGAAAAAAGATTGAGTTCTGCCTCAGACTTGAAAGCATCTGCTGGTTGCAGGACTGTGCTCTCAGAGACCCAAGATGAGGATGGTGGCGAAGGTATTTTATCTTATTTTAGTTGTATGTCTCTTTATTTGAATAATCATCTCCAAGACACTGCTACAAAAGGGTAGACATTATATTTTTGCATATCTCCCAGGTCGCTGTAGACTGTAGTTGTCAGTCAAAACGTGCTCCTTGACAAGTTTGGTATATAAGAGTCTTTCCTTTTTTTTCTCCCCTCTTCCATCTGGAGTATTTAAGTATGTCATCTATCTCGCAGACTTCAGCTCAGAGGAAAATCTGGATCCAATTAAATCCACAACGAAATGGCGCCATAACTGTGCGGTCTCTCAGGTTACGCAAATTGAAAGGGTTTGTTTTTGCCAAACAGAATGACTTTCCGTTTCCATCCATGGAAGACAATTGAGCATCCATAATATTTTTCATTGTTGTGCAGGTTGGCAAGGAATCACACGAGCTTCATGATCAAGATAGTGTACTTGATATATCTTCAGGACTTTTGCACCTACGATCCGATGAATCCTTGGTTCCCGAATCTATTAACAGAGACTCCCTTGAAGATGCCAAGGTTCTACAACAGGTTGATAAAAAATATATCCCAATCGTTGCCTGTGGAACAGTTGCCATCGTTGATCAGGTTCATCCTATATCATCTCTTCCGTCTCATCTATTTGAAATTCTAGAAACTTATCTGTAGATGGTTGAGGATTATGTTCAAACTAAGACACCATAAGTTGTAGAAACTATTGCTCTTAATAAATTTCTTGCTACAAGTTGATCTGAGGGTATAATTTCTTACAGCATGCTGCCGATGAAAGAATTCGTTTGGAAGAGCTGCGTAAAAAGGTAAGAGCATCTTGGAATCTCAAGTTCATGGAACTACTTTTATAATGTTTCCTAGTTTGAATAATAGTGTTCTTCTAATCAACTGATAAAACAATAAAAATATATAGGTCCTGGCTGGGAAAACAAGGACAGTCACCTACTTGAGTGCAGACCAAGAGTTGGTACGTTTGAACATGATATTAGATAATAGATAAAATCATCTGCTCGACTTGATCAGAGTTCTCGACTCTGCCTCAGTTTATTAATGATGCATCATTATTCTTTTATGTTGATATTAAAGGTACTGCCGGAGATGGGTTATCAGTTACTTCAGAGTTATTCAGAGCAGATAAGAGACTGGGGTTGGATCTGTAACATTAATGTAGAAGGGTCAACGTCCTTTAAGAAGTAAATTACTTTTTTTTCCTTTTTCTTAACTATATGATAATACCTGATGATCATATATGAGGCCGTATATGCAGTTATGTGTTTTAGATTGGGCCTCGTGATTCATTGTTTCCCTTTTCTACAGAAACATGAGCATCATCCAGCGGAAACCAACACCAATCACACTTAATGCGGTAAGGCGACTAGTCTCTACCTCTTTCATTTCACTTACTGCTTTTGCCAGTTAAAAGAGATTCTATACTCACTTGAATGATCACTCTGTTTACCCCACTTGTAGGTTCCATGCATTCTGGGTGTAAATCTGTCAGATGTTGATCTGTTAGAGTTTCTTCAGCAGGTACACATAGAATCGTGTATACGCACATGGCTAATCTTTTCTTTTTCGTACTTTGAATTTTTACTCAACTTTTGCAAAACCAGCTTGCTGATACTGACGGATCATCAACAATTCCTCCATCTGTTCTTCGGGTCCTAAATTCCAAAGCCTGCAGAGGTATATTCCTGGTCTCTCCAGAATTGTTTTGTATGTGCAAGGATGAGTTAGTGGCTACAATTCATCACTTAGTTTCTCGGCTGATTCTGTGTTTTCTTACAACTGCTAAGGTGCAATTATGTTTGGAGATTCTCTGTTACCGTCAGAATGCTCTTTAATCATTGATGGACTGAAGCAGACTTCACTTTGTTTCCAGGTGCGTAAGAAACATCAAATCTTACCAAAGGAATTCATGTTTAATCAAATTAACCCATTAAAGTCTGTGTACAGTGTGCTCATGGGAGACCTACAACAGTTCCTCTAGTCAATTTGAAGGCATTGCACAAACAGATAGCAAAGCTCAGTGGTAGACAAGTGTGGCATGGCTTCCAACGCAGAGAAATTACACTTGATCGTGCTAAGTCACGCTTAGACGAAGCTAAAAGCTGAAAAAGTTGCAGCTGTATCACAGCCTTCTCAGGTTGCTATACTCTTAGTCATACTGTAAATGTATAGTTGTATAGGTTGATACCAAACTTGAGTTTGAAGGATGATATAACTCATTGTATGTACTCTTTGCATTATATACAAAAGCTTGTTAGTTTTCATATTAGTATTAAAACAATAAAATCAAAAAGAAAATAGAAAAAAAAAACCTTTAAAAATCTGAATATAAAATATTAAAATTTTTTAAGAACTTGAATACTAAAATCTACATAACGATGATGTGAAAACAAGTTGAATATTTGGAATCTCTAATGGCTAATGCAGGATCCAAAATCCGGTTAGTTTTCATATATCATTATGTAAAATTTAGTATTAAAATAATAAAAAAAAATTAAAAAAATTAAAAAACCTTTAAAAATCAGAATAGAAAATATTAAAAAAATTTAAGAACTTGAATACTAAAATCTACATAACAATGATGTGAAAACAAATTGAATATTTGGAATCTCTAACGACTAATACGGGATCCAAAATCCGGTTAGTTATCATATATCATTGTGTAAAATTTAGTAACTAAACAATAAAATAAAAAAATCTTAAAAATCCGAATAATAAATATAAAATTTTTAAAAACTTGAATACTAAAATCAACATAAAGTTGGATATTTGGAATCTTTAACGACTAATGCGGGATCCAAAATCCGGTTAGTTTTCATAAATAATTATGTAAAATTTAGTATTAAAACAAAAAAATTAAAAAATAGATACAAAAAACCTTTAAAAATCCGAATAATAAATATCAAAATTTTAAAATTTTGAATACTAAAATGTACATAACGATGATGTGAAAACAAGTTAAATATTTGGAATCTCTAACGACTAATGCGGAATCCAAAATCCGGTTAGTTTTCGACCTTTTTAAAATTTAACACTTAAATTAATTTTTAAAAGTAATAATGAAATTAACGTGGTTTTGGTTAAAAGCATTATTTTCTTAAACTTTAAGTGTTAAATTTGTTTTTAACTTTAGAGGAAATCATTATTAATTTTTAAAAATGAGTTTAAGTGTTAAATCTATATTACGTGAAAACATGCCGAACTTCGAACACCAAAGCTTACGGACCAACTAAGGACAGGATGCCTAGGCGCGGTTAGTTTTCGACGTTTTTAAAATTTAACACTTAAACTAATTTTAAAAAAGTAATAATGAAATTAACATGGTTTTTGGTTAAAAGCTTATTTTCTTAAAGTTGAAGTGTTAAATTTGTTTTAAATTTTAATGTAAATCATTATTAATTTTAAAAAATGAGTTTAAGTGTTAAATCTATATTACGTGAAAACATGCCGAACTTTGAGCACCAAAGCTTACGGACCAATTAAGGACATGATGCCTAGGCGCGGTTAGTTTTCGACGTTTTTAAAATTTAACACTTAAACTAATTTTTAAAAATTAATAATGTTTTTAACATGGTTTTGGTTAATTATTTTTTAAAGTTTAAGTGTTTATTTATAATTTTAAATAATTATTATTTTTGAAACCATGAGTTTAATTGTTTTAATTAACAGTTAATTTTTTAAAACTAATTTAATATTTAAACTAATCTTTAAAAAAAAAAGGAAACAAAAACAAAAATAAGAATGAAGAAAGTAGTACCTTCATACCTTGTTGGACTTGGTAGCATAGAAGGCCTCATACAAAAACGCCCATTCCAAATTTGAGGCCATCGGTAACTCTCTCGTGACATCATCCACCACTTGCGACTTTGGTGAAAGCACAAACCGGATTTTGGTGATGATGATCGTTGAAACACAAATTGGTCTTCTTCCTCCGCAGGCGACTCGTAGTCTAAAGCCATCGAAACACCGAACCTGCTAAGTGCTAACTGGTCGTCAATTTCACTATCCCTCTCTTCGCCATCGTCTTCCTCGCATCCTTCTCCGTCGTGTAATATCCTTCGTCGCCGTCGAAAGAATCCTCCGGTGAAAGCGTTTCGGTGGCGAGATCTTAGATCGTGTGAAATTAGGGAGACACGAACTAAAAACTGAACTCGATTGATTGAAGATGTTGTCACGAGAGATCGAAAGAACATCAGTGATCAGTCTCTCAGAGCTCTGATCGAAAAGAGAAATTGCAGGTCTCAAAAGAAAGAAGAAGAAGAAGATGAAAGATGATTTTTTGGTTTTTGATTTCTCAACGAAGAAGAAGATATGAGTATTTATAAGCAAAGGTTCAAAACATAAAAAAAAAGGAAAGTTTGGTTATTTCCTTTTTCCTAGACCGACTAGTTTCTGATATTTCCTTTTTTTTTTTTTTTCATGTTTTGCGAAAATAGGAAATTGCTTAAGGTTAGAAAAGTTACGTTACCGTTACAACATTCATATTTTTTTTACTGTGTAACAACAATCTATCAAGGTAAAATATTTGATGTTTGGTTGAGTGACTGTTGAAACAGAGAATGACAGATTAGATTGTGATTGGTTGCTTTTATTTAACAAAAGGAAAAGAAAAACCCTTCTGTTTTCTTATCAAAACGCCGTAGACCAACACTCCTCCAATTCCTCTGATTCTTCTTACTCCGATTACTCCAGGTCCGTTGATTTCTTATCAACTTCTCTCGTCGAGTAATACCATTGAAAACCCTAATTTTTCTGTTTAATTTCATTTAATCATGGTTCCACATATTGATTTTGTTCTTCGAATCTTAGGGTTATGGTTTGATTTGATGGAAACTAGATAAGATTATCGTTAATGGAACTCTATAGATTGATTTAAACAGAAACTAGTTTGGTTTCATTTTTGAATTGGAGCAGCTAGTTTCACAATTTAAATTTGTTCGTTAATGTCTCAGAAGTGAATGACCTCAGAGTAATATGTAGCATTATGAACAGATGCATTTCTTATAGGCTGATTAAAGCTGACGAAATTGAAGAAGACTCAAGTGTTGACTTTGTTAACAAACTTGACGTTCTTATGGTTTCATCTCCTAATCGTCATGATCTTGTCTTCCCAAAGGTTTATTTTTTATTGAAAAATCTCTGCTTTACTCTCATTTGTAATTGCTCATGTTTTTGTTATGTATATTATTATCAGGGAGGATGGGAAGATGATGAGACTTTCTTGAAGCTGCTTCTCGTGAAGCCATATTGAAGAAGCAGGTGTTAAAGGAATACTTAAAGTAAGTTTTAAACAAAACATTGAGGAAGTTATGTGAAAGCTGTATGAATTAGATGTGTTTTTGTTTTCAGGAAGTTCCTTTAGGAGTTTGGGAATTTAGAAGCAAAAGTAGCACAGTGGAGGATGAATGTTTAGGTGGATGTAAAGGATATATGTTTGCATTAGAGGTTACCGAAGAACTCGAGGATTGGCCAGAGCGAAAGAATCGTGAGCGGAGATGGGTAAAGCTCAAAACTCAAATGTGTAGTTATTCATATAAGGAAGTACAGTTTTTTAACTTTGAGATAACTCGAAAATGTGTAGTTGAATGTTAAAGAAGCGTTGGAGCTTTGTCGGTACGAGTGGATGCAGAGAGCACTTGAAGAGTTTTTGAGAGTCATGGAAGATGAAGGAAGACCAAGAACAGAGGAAGAGACAGTGCATAATTCTTCAAAGCTAGTTGATTAGTTTTTCATTTTCTAAGAACTCCACTTGAGAGATACTACCATTGGACTTTGATTTTTTTTTTAAAAAAACACAAGCTCTCTTCTTACAAATTTCCATAATTTATATTAAACAATGGGAGAGAGCCCATGGGGGGCTCTCACCATTGGAGATGCTCTTAGATGAAACTATAAGCTGAAAAATGTTGCGCATGTATCATTAAGCCATAGACTCGGTAAATAACTACTTTCTCAATTTGCTACAATACTCGTAGACATAGTGTAAAGGCTATTATAGGTAAGATACTACACTAGAGTATAATAAGATACTACACTAGAGTTTGCAAGCTGATATTACTCATTGTACTCTTTGCATTCGATTACAAAGTAAAAGTTCCTTTGACAGACGATACATGGTCCAAAGATTCACCAGTCAAGATTTTTTTTTCTTTTTGTCAAATTCTCCCATTACAGAACATATTGTGTGATCATCTTCCAAACAAAACTGCCAACAGCAAGCAACAAATCTACAAGTTCTCTAATCACAACTTCAGTTAACTAGATACATCATGTTCTTCTTCAACTATCGTTTCACTTTGGTGGTCTGTGCCGATAGCAGCACACAATGCTTTCCAAATGGGAACCAGCATCTTCAATGGAGGACGCAGTTCCTGTACAAAGAGGAAATTGAACTCAAAAATCAATTGCTATAAGTAATCTTCCCGAATTGAATTATTGGTAACTCTTGATTGTTTCTCAAAGTTGTCAGGTAAAAGTTTTTCTCTCACAATGTAGTGAAACAAACTGTTGCCATTACCTTAAACACCAATGTAAGTTGTTCTTCGCCACGCAGAAATAAAGAGAGACTCCAGTAGCATGTAATGGGAGTGACACATTCGACCAACACAGGCTTCAAAATCTTGCCAATAGGGATAAACCTGGAGACAGTTTTTCCACTGCAAAGCAGAAGCATGCACAATAAATTAAGTACTTGTGTGCTTGGTAAAACTTAAAAGCATAGATGAGAATAGGTCATGAAAATTACAACAAATTCCACCATTACCACCTATCTTAGAGACCATTAATACGGAGTAGTTCAAAAGATTAAGTCATCATGGAGTGCAGACAAAAGAATACTAACTATATGGATAAAGCATACCTTAAATATTGAGTTTCAAGTTGTATCCCGAAGGTTGGCATGATTATCACAGATTCTGAACAAATCAAATCAAAGAAAAGCTAGAATTAATTAAAATGTGAAACTGATGTCATTTGGCAAGCCTGTAAAGCGTATACAATGATGAACCAGGATCTCACCTTTCTTGACGAACTTGCGACTTTGTAGCATAACTAATAAACCACTTAAAAGGCAGCCCCAAGAAAGAGTCTTAACTGGATTTTCCTGTTTCATGTTAATTATCACTTTTCAATTCGAGTGAAGAAGAAACAGATGGAACAACAACAAAACAAGCTTGTAATGTAACACAATTTATGAAAACCTTGTCATGCATTAACATATTGCTCAAAACAGAATGAAAAATATCAAACTATACTCCATCATCAATCGTAATAAACAAAATGGTATGCCTTTCTCATAATTTGCACTAGCAAAACTTGTTCTAAGCAATGCCTCAGAATTACTCAAATGTCAAGCAGTTCTAAGCAATGCCTCAGAAGCAGAATTACTCAAAGGCAATGCCCTAAAAGTATGATTACCTTTCCAAGAAAAAAGTACATAGAACTCGCCAGAAGCACAAGGAAGAAACCAATCCCCCGACGACGGGCATAACTAGTTGCTCTGCCTCCGTTGATAATCACATGATGAATGTCAATGGCTTCTCTAGTTGACTTACTTTCACTTTCATGTATGTAAGTGTATCTCTTATTTGAAACAGACGAGCTCACCATTCGAAAGCTATTTTAGTTGAAAAACACTCAATGCATCACCGTCGTTTACTCCAACTCATAGAGGAGCCTGCCTAAGACTAGCTTCTCAATACCCAAGCAACAATTTTCAAACTTTTGAGTCTCAGTCAAATCAGACAGCAACAAAACTTCTCTGCGGCTTTCCGTCGAACAACATGCGTGCATTAGAAAAACACTCGTTGAAATCCCATAAATCTCGCCGACTATCTCCACACAATGTCCTCTAAAACACAGTAGAAATCTATCAAACAGGAAGAAGCGAGGATTATCCCGACGAGCGAAAGCCGCAATTCTTCGAATAGATCAAATCTGAAACCGGCTTCTCTTACCGGTGAAGAGAAAGAAGACGGAACTATGGTGGAGGAGACAACAAAAAGCCAAAAGAGAGAAAATAATCCAAACTGTGTGCCGTCCTCAATAAAAATCTTCAATATAGAAATCTAAACGCCCTGCCGTTTTAATTTTATTCACATTAACACCTTGCCGTTTTATTTATCTCGGCATTATAAAAACCTAATTTAGCTTATTTTTAATGAAAGGTCAAATCTTCTAATCTTAATTAGTTTGATCTCTCGATTCGCCGGCGATCCGAATTTCATTCTTCTTCTGCTTATCGGAAAAAAAAACTAATTTAAAGTGTGAAGCTTTCGATTTGAATCATGCGTTGCAAGAGATGCAATGGAAGCAACTTTGAACGCGGCGAAGACACAGGGAATTCGTATTGCGTTGGATGTGGGACATTACGAGAGTACGATAATTATGAGGCACACCTTGGCGGCATACTAGGACCTCAAGGTACATTTATACGAGTAGGTACCATTGGTCTAGGCTCTGTTCTTGCTTATAAAGAGAAGAAGATCTATGAAGCCAACAATTTGATTGAGGTTATTACAGAGAGATTAGATCTTGGTTATAAAACTGAAGCGATTAAGAGTATGATTTATAATATTACTGATGGGGAATTTGGACAAGGTGAGTGGTTCCCGATTTTGATTGGGGCGTGTTGTTATGCTGAGGTGAGAAAAGAAGGGAAAGGTGTTTTGTCTATGGAAGAGATTGCTTGTCAAGTTGGATGTGATTTGCATCAGTTAGGGCCTGTGGTTAAGCGTGTTGTGGATCATTTAGACTTGGAATTGCGAGAGATTGATCTTGTGGGTTTGTTTACCAAGACGGCGACTAATTCACCGAGATTGACTGATGTTGGTAGGGAGAAAAAGGAGAGGATAACAAAGCAAGGAAATTTTCTGATGAATTGTGCTTTGAAGTGGTTTTTGTCGACGGGGAGGAGACCAATGCCTTTAGTTGTGGCTGTTTTGGCGTTTGTTGTTCAAGTGAATGGTGTGAAGGTAAAGTTTGATGATTTGGCGAAAGATGCTCGTGTTTCGTTGACTACTTGTAAAACGCGGTATAAAGAGTTATCTGAGAAGCTTGTGAAGGTTGCTGAAGAGGTGGGTTTGCCTTGGGCGAAAGATGTAACTGTGAAGAATGTTGTGAAACATTCAGGGACTTTGTTTGGTTTAATGGAAGCCAAGTCCATGAAAAAGAGAAAACGAAGGACAGGGAATGAATTAGTTAGAACTGATGGATTTTGTGTGGAGGATTTAGTGAGGGACTGCCTAAGCAAAGAATCTATGTATTGTTATGATGATGATGATCGTCAAGATACTATGTCTCGGTATTTTGATGTAGGAGGTGAACATCAGCTTAGTTTCTGTAACAACGATGATAATATATCGGAGAAACAGTTGTCCACAAAGTATAATGAATTTGTGGATCGAGTTCGTGGTGGGACTCTTGCGAAAAGAAGTCAGGGAAATAATAAGAGTATGTGGCAAAGGAGATCAGCTTTCGAGATGTTTTCAAGTGAATATTGGTGGAAAGGGAAATCGGAATTGAGTCGAAGGCTTTTGCTCAAGGATTTGTTGGAGAAAGATGTAGGCCTTGATGCTTTGCCTCCTTCTTACATAAAGGGTTGCGTTGCAGTCGAAAGACGAAGAGAAAAGATTAAGGCAGCTAAGTTACGGATTAAGACCATACAACATCCTTCTGGCATTGTTAGTGAAGGTGCGTTGTCTTTGGAGCTTGAACATAGCAAGAAGAAAAGGAAGAAAGGATCTGAAATTGATTGGGAGGATTTGGTTATCCAGACTCTGGTCTTACACAATGTGAATGAGGAAGAAATCGAGAAAGGTCATTACAAAACTTTGCTAGAGTTGCATGTTTTCGACTCCGGAGAGGTTTGAATTGAAACGCTTTATTTGTAATTGTAAGAACTGAATCAATTTTTTATTTTTTACAGTATAATTATTTAAAGATATAAAAATCGTTCTGCATGCAGAAATTATCAAAGCAAGCATCACAAGACGATTCAACATTCCATGTAAATGTTTTTCTGAAAATGATTAATAAGATAAACTACTACTTGTTTCTTAATAAGCCCTGAAAAAAAACCATAAATGAAAACAAAAGTCTAAAACTGCTTATGACTGACTACCATATCCATTTCATTGATCTCTCTGATAATTAGAAGTTTCCTCAGCTTGTTGTATTAATCAGCCTGACATGCCATAATCTTCAACATGATCATAAAGGTTGTAACTTTCAGACAGTCCCATCTTTCCAACAAGATGCTCATCCCCTACAAACACAAATCACAAGATATTATCTGAGACAGACACAACTCAATTGACCATTTCTTTAAAGCCAATGTCTCTGGTTTTTTTTTTGTTACTTACTTGGGTTTGCTAGAACACCTAACAAGTGAAGGTCTGAGCTCATCTCAGGGCTCTGGAAGCAAAGATCTTCAGGCCTAGGAGTAGTAGTAGTTGTTGTTGTTGTCCCTAACACATTATTGTTGTTATTTCCATCTGGAAGACTAAGAAGACTCTCTGGCCTTACTCTCTTCTCATTCAATGCCTCAACTTCAGTCTCTACCTCAGACTCACCATTATTGTTTCCAGAAGAACCTCCACCCTGCTGCTTCCTCTTGGATCGAGCACGTCGGTTCTGAAACCAGTTGTAGACATTTTGTTCAGCAATCTCGCCGTGTTGGCTCAGCTCTTCTGTTATCTCTTTGATCTTCTGCTTGCTCGGTGTTCCAGTGCCTTGATCGAATATACGCTCCAGAATTTGAAGCTGAACCGGTGTAGGAGTCCACCTCTGTCTAGCTGTCATCTTGTGACCTATAGATGACATCATTGGGTCTGCATATAGACCTCCCAATCTCCCTCCTGTTACCAAACACAAACAAATGAAGCAGAGTTGTTGAAAGTTAAACTACATAAAAAAAAAACTAAAACTTTATATCTCAAGAACACATCATCAAACACCTTTTTTGGTGGGAAATTCTCAAGCTCAATTGAAGAATTCAAAGGAGCGATTCTAGAATTCCCAAAGAACCATTATTCTTAACACAAAAATCCACGAAAAGGATTAGTCTTTGAGTCAGATTTAAGCCAACAAATGATTAAAAGGCAGAGAATTCTCAATTACCCATTCACCAAAGTGAAGAAGAATCACTAAAAATCAATCAAAAATTCTGAAATTTTATTTATAAAAAAAAACGAAACCTTTTAAATCTGTATGTGAACAGAGAAGAAGAAAACTAAATGAAAGAAGAAAGAAAGAAACCTGCAAGATCTTGTTGAGCAGTGAGAGTTTTGTGCATCTCAACAAGACGCTCACAAATGGTGCCGTAAATAGCAATCTGTTTCCTCAAAGTTTCATACTGCTCATCGGTCATCACCTTCACGTACATTCCTCCTCCGGCGCCGGAGCCGCCATTAACATCGATCCCTTGAAGATTAGAAGAGTGATGGTTATTGGGTTGTTGCTGATTATCCCATTCCATCATCTCTTTTGTCAGAATTTCGCTCAGAAGATTTCTATCTTTCTCTGTGTGAATGAAGGAAACAGAGCAAAGTCAGTGCTTTTTCGGGAGTAGAAGGAAAGGTAAAGGCAGAAAAGGACAAAAAAAGCTTAATTTATCTTATTTTTTTGGTTCTGTATATATTGAAATTATAATATATAGTTTTATTACAAAGGAAAAATAATAAGAAGAGGACGGTAATGATTCTTTGACAAATCATAGGATCATTAAAGGAAACTATTTAACCAACGGTTATTTAGTTTCTATTTTGGAATTTGACCGTTTGAGAATTTATACGAAATGTTAAACGGCTACTTCCTTATCTAAATATTTACATTACCATAGTTTAAATGTTATTTGATTATAGTTGGAGATAGCCGTTGCTATTTTTATTTATGGAAATAACATGCTATTGGATGCAATCGACTTGATACATATATTAATAGCTAGTTTGATCGTATCAATGAAGTAGATTGTTAGTTTTTATAGTCGTTGGTTGGTTCTTTTCAAGAAACTGAATTACTATATTTTTATTTTTTTTCCTGTATCCATTCTTTACGTTATGTATTTTGTTTACACCAAAAATGATGAAAATAGAGTGTTTTCTGTTAAAGCGATTTTAGACAAATGATTTGATCGAAATCTATAGCCAAATAATCTGATATTAAATCGTAAAACTCTGAAACTACTAGCATCTCCCAAGTCCCAAACACTTTTAGCTCTAATATTCATAATAATGTCGTGACATATAAATTTATAAATGGCGAAAAAAAAAAAAAATATATATATATATATATAAATTTATAAATGATGTATGAAAAGCTTGCTTAGCTTTTTCCAGTTTTTTCCTTTTGCTTTTTTAGTCCAATTCGTGTTATATTCTTTGGTCAACAGTCAAATTGGTATTACACAACTTTTAAATATGCGATAAAGAGCACTTGTGGCAAAATAAATAAAACTTTAATTTCCTCTTTTCCTGACCGATTAACTGACATTCCGTTGATTGATAAATTGAGGTTGCGATCTAACTTTTCTGACACATCCCAGATTATATATTTTTCTCAATTATTTAGCTTCACCGTCTTTTGCAATCCCGATCATCTAATTCAAAATTAAGAAAACCCATGATAGAAATGAAAAATTCAAAAACAATTGCTAGGCCAGTCAGACTTGTAGCGAGTTAAAGGAGCGGCGACCCCAAAAAAAAAAAAAAAAAATTAGGGAGCAATAGTTTCCACGTGTCGTTTAAACAGTAGAATTTGTAGGTGGTCGGTGTCCGCCGCCCATGTTCCACGGGCACTTAGATTTTAATATGATCTAATCTGACTCATTAATTGCCAAACAAAAGAAAAACCAATGAAATTGATCTCTATAGAATAAACAAGGCCAAACAATGAAATGTGACCATGGTCGACAAAAACATGAAAATAAAGAAAAATATATAGTATGTATTATGTGGTCATGACTCATGCCGTATCGTAGTCGGGGGCGTAGTGTTTTGTCGGAACGTGTAAATAATTAACTCTTCTACTTAGATACTGTGACCTTTTTTACACTAATATACAAATTATTACTTTTTAACTTTCGTCAGCCAAAAGTTGAAGTTACTTGCTTCACAATTATATTCAAGCCAATGCCTTACGTAAATTATACGATACGAAAAAAAAAAAAAAAAAAAAAAAATTATACGATAAGCCATACGTAAAAAAATATCGAAACATTTGTTTATTTAATTAGTATCGTCGTTTTTTCTTTTTGATATAACGTCTCATCGTTTCCGACAGTGTTTTCGTTTGAGTAATTTTTTAATTGTCAACATTATGGAAGAAAATAATGAGGTTTGCATGTGCGACCCTAAGTCAAGTATCGAGACCAAGCAGTCTATATGAATGCCAAAAAGTCCATATTCATACAAATATAGATAAATTTTATTTCTTGTCATTAGATGATAGGAAAATTAGATTAATATTCACAAAATTTAAACATTTTAATACTTGAATTATATATATTAACAAGTACAGAACAGAATGAAAAATTATTTTGATTATCCTTAAACACTTTTCGATAAAGGCTTGAATTTGAAAAACCTTTATAAATTTTTTATATAATATACATTAGATGATTTTCTGATCAAGTATAGTTGAGATTTTACACTAACAAAGCTCATTAATTAATTTAATTTTTTTACTAGTATAATAATCATTATTTTGTAAAGAATAATTTATCTTCCTTTTAAGATTATCTTTAATGAATTTTTCTAGTTTAAAATATTGAATTTTAATAAATGTGAGATTGAGTCACAATGTGTAAGAAGGTTTATGTACATCTAGGAGTAGAACATTCAACCACCCGGACAATATAGAGACCACACAAACGGAAACATCCAGAACAAGACATTAATTTATGTAAGCATTATCAATCGACCAAATGATAGGGAATTTAAATATAGAAGAAAATAGTTTCATACAAATTTGTCCGTGTCTACATATTCTTAATTACATGACCGACTTAGTGATGAGCCAGAATATAACCCATTGGATTCTCTTTGGCCCAGCTTCTTTGGATTCTTCATTTAGATAGGAGAGTTTGGTGTACCTATAGCTTCTCTAGTCTTCTACCCATATTTTATGCTTTCTTCTCTATCAATTTTTTTGTATTTATTTTACAGTATAGTGTCGCCTATCCTTGTAATCTATGCTCCTAAAAAAGGTTTAGTAGGATTGTGAAAAGTAAAAGAAAAAAAGTATAAATATTAACAAAAACTTGATATCTCTCTCTCCTTTTTTTTTTCTTTTCCATTTGTCAACGAGGACACCTTCCTCTCAAATTATTGCAATTGGTGTTCTAAACTTAAATAATATATAAGAGACGTGCTCATTATCAGAGTTTTAGCATGTGTTTATTGGGTGTTCGTGTTCATTCTTATCAATTGCACCCGTACTTAATAATGATTTATCCAGGCCTATATTCAATCTCTCCTAACAGCCCAGCCCACCAGTTTGACGGTAGGAACTTAACATCTACAAATACTTCCATTTTATCTTACGGAGTTTCTTTTCACGATCTTTACCTGTCGGAAACAATATTGGTTAAACTAAAAATAGTAATACTTTTTCTGTTCTTGTTTAGTCACTAGCTAGACGTTACAATTTGTTGATTTTGATCAAATATCGAACTTCGCACTAATAACCGAATCTCTATTAAAGTTTCACGTTTTTGGTGTCTCGATTTTTTAATGTCATTACAGAAACCGTTTCTCTATACTTGTAAATGTATTAACTTTTTATGTTGCTTTCATTTCATATACAGCCCAATCTATTACGCTAAAGAAATCGTAATAGAAAATGAAAATTGGAAATAGTTTTATTTTTATGAAAGACACAAAAGGAAAGTATGTATTTCCATTTTTATTTATCAAAATAGTCGGTGGTCAGAGTTCTCAAAGAAAAAGGCAGCATGATCTTTCACCGTCCATGTATATGAAATCGGACGTCTCTCGTGAGATCACGTAACAAAGGTCAGATTAGATCACCAACTTCAGCTAGGGGGACCCATATAGCAGATTAGCACTTGCCACGTGTACTATTTTAAGTGGACCCCACAATTTCATGACTATCATTTTTTTTTTGAGGTGCAGTAGACTTTGTAGAATTTGAATATTGCATTAAAACCAATAATATTTCTTGAGTTTGGCTTTTTGCCTATTGATCTTTCACTCTACTCATGTGTTGGTTGGATGAGTTAATAATAAGGACCATTTTCCTACATTTACTTTATCGCATGGATTAAGGTTTTTGTGGTAGCAATGCTTTGATCAATAGAGTATCCGACGTTAGAGTTTTAGCAGAATACAACAATTGTTTAATTCGTAAAACCAAGTTTATGATAGTTTAAATATTCTTTTGTCACGAATACTATGCCATTTGTCTTTGGAATCAAAATATTAAAAATACACATTTGAAGGGACAAAATGTGTATTTCCTTGAATCGTTTTGTTTTGGTTAGGTCAAATTTGTTGGAAATTCTTCAAAATGTGTTGAAAATTGAAACGATTACTCTTAATTACATCCCAGATATTTAGGAATTTTGACTAAAAAATGAAGTAATAAGTTTGATATGTTGCCATAAATAAATGTTATATGATTAATTTAATTTTTTTTTGCCGTTTATAAAAAACCGTCAAATCAAAGGAACCGTTACTTCTCAACACTCACTTCTTCTTTCTCTCTCCTTCCTCTTCCCTCTAATGTCCGAGGAATTGAACTCTCCTAAACATTTCGTGTTTTGATCTTTGTCTATTTCAATTGATCGCTGCGGCCTGCGGATAAGTTCACTTGGCCGGTCGATAAAGATGTTCGTGAAGAAGTTGGTCGAAATAGCAGCGAAGAAGGTACTAATCCAATTTATACGATCCCATTATTTGATTCCTTCTTTCTAATCTTCTTCAACTGTTCATCTTCTTTCTGCGGTTGGGTTTATGAGATTCAGTGAACAAAGGTTCAAAATTGTGATTCGATTTTTTCAAAACTTATCAAATTTCGAAATCCTGATTTACCGAAATCGATGTTAGATCCATCTTAGAATAATATTTGATTTTTTTTTCCCCTGGGTCTTATTATTTTATTGATTTCACAGAATTAATGTATATTAGGATATGATTTGATGATTAATTTTTGTCGGATTATTACACAGATCTTATTACTTGAATGTGACTGTGACTCTGTGTCGGTTCCTGGTTAGCCCAGATGTTTAATCCACTTTCATTAAAAAAAAAAAAAATGATGACGTAAGACGAATTATGTTGCCACGCATGTTTCGTGTCCTAAATTTTGAAAAGTTGCATTAAATTCGCATCCAAATTGCTGTCTGTATTTATTTTTCTAATCACCAATTATCCTTTGACTTTTGTACTTATCCATATTCAAGCCGGCCGGTTTAGTGTCATCCAACCGAACCGGCCGGTTTAGTTCTAGCAAGAACAGTCTGCAAAGTCTTACCTTTTCCCTCCATTGTGATATAGCCTGGAGGAAGCTCAACGGAAGGACTGAGAGCTAATGACGTTGAGCCACGTGTTGCTCTGCATTATGGAATCCCTTCAGGTTCTCACTTGTTTGCTTATGATCCATTTCAGAAGATCCTCGCTGTTTCCACCAAGTAAGAGTTCTAAAAAAAAAGAAGCTCTTCTAAAATTGTTTGTTGCGTATTCATACCAATCTCGGTTCTTGATTCTCAGAGATGGTAGAATCAAACTGTTTGGGAAAGATCAGACTCAAGCTTTACTAGTGTCTGAAGAAACATCCACAAGCAGGTTTCTTGAGGTGTTGTTCACTTCATTTATCTCTTTCTTTCCTCTTTATCCTGTTTCTGTGTTACAATTACATAGCCGTGACAACAATATTTTCCTCCATTGTCCAGTTTGTTCAGAACCAAGGAATTCTTCTTAATGTGAATGCCAAGAACCAGATTGAGGTAAGAATTTTCTTGAATCAACTCGAGTAGTATAGAAGTAGCATCTGGTCTGAAAGATGAAGTTCCAATAGGTTTGGGACTTAGACAAGAAGCTTCTGTCTCATGTTCATCTTTTCAACGGCGAGATCACTTCTTTCCGGGTTATGCAACATACCCCTTACTTGTATGCTTCAATTCTCATCTTCTTTTGGTAATAATCTTGCATAGTTTCTTGATCTTCTGATAATGAATGCAAGTGTGATTTTGGATTGGCAGTTACGTTGGAGATTCTTCTGGTAATGTATCGGTGTTTAAAATCGAACAAGAATCTAATCAAGTTATAAAAATGGAGTACACTATACCTTACCTAGCATCAAATGGTAATTTTAATCAAATACCAAAAAGAGCTTCTTCAGTTTAACTTTTACATGGATCGAATAGTCTATCTTGAAACATCTTGTTGTTGCGTAGGCTCTCCCGTTGAAGCTTCTGAGGATACTTCAGTTGTGAGCATTCTACCACAGCCAACAGCTGAAAGCAAGAGGTAACAAATCAACAAATCTTTTGTGGTGATCATAAGCCTATGAGTCATCTACACTTATGCTCCATTGCAGGATTCTACTGGTATTTAGTAGCGGGTTTATAGCGTTATGGGACATCAAAGAAAGCAAACCGATTCTGAAAACAGGAGTACACGGGATGGTAAAGCAAGAGGCGAAGAAAGCGACTTGTGCTTGTTGGGTTTGTCCTTCAGGAAGCAGAGTTTCAGTTGGCTATAGCAATGGAGATATTTTAATATGGAGCATTCCTTCCAAAGGCGAAAGCTCGCCAGAGAGTTCTGCTATGATTTGCAAGCTAAACCTCGGATACAAATCCGAGAAGATACCAATAGCTTCTCTGAAATGGGTTTATGCTGAAGGGAAAGCAAGCCGGGTTTATGTCATTGGATCATCCTCAAACTCGTTGCAGGTGGTTTTATTGAATGAGCAAACCGAAACTCGGATGATCAAGCTGGGACTTCATGTCTCTGAGCCTTGTGCTGATATGGAGATGATCATAGCTGATGTTAGTGAACAAAGCAAGCATAAACAAGATTATCTGTTTGTTCTTGGAAAGTCTGGACGTGTGTATGCTTACGATGATTATATGATCGAGAAGTATCTGATTCAGTCTCAATCCAAATCATCTCCTTCTCTCCCAAAGGAAACTGTGGTTAAGCTGCCATTTTCAGATTCAAGCAGCATCACAGTAGGAAAACTCCTCACAAATCCTTCACACTTACTTAATCTATCAGATGAGGTAAATCTCTATTTTCAGATTGATGCATTAAGTTTAGAATGAAATGAACAGTCTTGTGATTCTATTATGCTGCAGGATTATGCTCAGCTGGCGAAAGATGCTGCGCCGTTTCTTCCTTTTCAGGCAGTTCCAAAGGAAGGTTCCCGTTCTGCACATTTTCCTGGTTTCACAAAGGTTAAGAATGTTTACATCACAGGACACAGTGATGGAACCATTGGTGTATGGGACATGACCTGTCCTTTTCTCATTCCTCTCTTGTTTCTGAAAGAACAGGTAAAAGTTCCCGGACTCTTTTGTGTTTTTTCGCAAACGCAGATCTTTTGAAAGGTTTTTTGCATTTGTTGTGTGTTCATTTGCAGACCGATCAAGATATATCTTCACGCGGAAATGCGGCATTGACAGCTTTGCATTATGACAGCAACTCAAGACTTCTTGTTTCTGGTGATCATAACGGAATGGTAAAAGGCATCTTACTCAACTTATTTTATGGAATGTCACTACATAGTGGCTTATGATCGATTTTAAACTTGTGCAGGTTCGCCTTTATAGGTTCAAACCTGAGCCATACCTAACAGAAAACAGTTTTATTCCTTTTCAAGGTATGTTAGAACACACAGAAGTCGGCTTTACTATCCTTAAGAAATCATGTGTCTTCATAAGTTGTTATTCTTTTGTTTTTCAGGAAGCTCAAAGAAAGGGAATAGCCATATTGTTCAAAGTGTTAAGTCCGTAAAGCTTACTGGTTCCATAACCTGTATTCAGAAAAGCCAAAACTCGAAACATCTCGCTATTGGATCAGATCAAGGACATGTAAGCTTGTTCTTCTTCCTTCTAGGATTCTTTAGTTGAAGTGATTGCTGCGTTAATACCGGTTTACTTACAGGTTTCTCTGGTTGACATTGAGGAAGCAAATGTGTTATACACAAAACACATTGCAAGTGATATCTGTCCAGGGATCATCTCCTTGCAATTCGAGAGTTGCAGTGTTCAAGGCTTCGAGAAGAACGTGTTAGTGGTTGCTATGAGAGACTCATCAGTTTTTGCTTTGGACAGCGACACGGGAAATATGATTGGAACCAACATGATTAAGCCAAAAAAGCCATTCAAGGTTTTATATATGCAGATCCTAGGTAGGTCCACCTCTCGCTTTTATAAGTTAAAATCAACAATCAAGATGTCATTGATTTTTCTCATCTTTATTTGCAGATGGAAAACAAGATACTTCAGGAAATGGATTTGATACGAGCAGAGAGAGCACAGTTGAGGAGATTTCAATAAGGCAGCCTTCGGTTTTGGTTTGCTCGGAGAAAGCTATATATATCTACTCCCTGGCTCACGTTGTCCAAGGAGTGAAGAAGGTCCTTCACAAGAAAAAGTTCAGTTCTTCACCTATTTGCTCAGCTTCCACCTTCTATGGAACCTCTGGTGTTGGTCTTACACTTGTTTTCACAGATGGAACTGTTGAGATAAGGTGAAAACACATCTGCCTTTTCTTCTTTCTTCATATTAGCAAAAACTCTCTCTAAATGCTTTGACTTGCCTCAGGTCTTTGCCAGAACTCTCCCTGCTAAAACAAACTTCCATTAGAGGCTTCACATATTCTTCACCAAAACCAAACTCGTTACCAGAGACTACCATATCCGCTTCTTGGGATGGAGATCTAGTCATGGTAACTTTCACAACAGACACTCTGCAAGTAGTCAGTTCTAGAGCTGGATTTTGGTATATGATTTTCATCTTTTTTCTTTGCAGGTGAATGGAGATGATGAACTTATTGTCAGCTCAGTTTTACCTCAAAAAGACATATTTAGGTAAGATTTGAATGATCCTTTGATTAGCACATAGATGAAAAGTCCAAAACTGAATCTTTTATTCCAGGCTTGTCGAGTCCATGAGCCGAGTTTACAAGAAAGATAACGCGGTTTGTCACGAAGGAATCATCACATCATCATCTCCAAGGGAAAAGAAGGTTAAACATTGGATTTATGGCTTTCTGTTACACACAAACAGAAGTATGAGTACTCATTCATCTTATCTTGTTTGTTGCAGAGTATGTTTGGTTCTGTTTTCAAGACTAAATCAAAGCGCGCAACTGATACAGAACCAGAAAGCTTCAAGGAAACCGTCGAGGAGCTGTCTAAAATCTTTGCAACGGCTAATTTCCCATGGAACAACAATGTTGAGAGTAGTAGAGAGATCAATACAATTACTAGAGTGGAAGATGAAGAAGAGCTGGACATAGGTATGGTCCACTTTTGATGTCCTTCCGTGATGCAATATTTGAGTTTGGCGTATGTCTTATCTTTTTCTTTTTGACGTTTTGAAGATGACATTGACATCGACGATCATCAGTATAGTCAACAACAAGAGAAGCCTAAAGAACAAGGGTTATTGTCAGGGCTTAGTAAACAGAAGATGGCGAATAGGTTTAGCAATTTCAAAGGTAAGCTAAAACAGATGGCAGCTAAGACTGAGAAGAGTGTTGTAACCAATGACGAAAAGCATGAGGAGAAAAACGGCGCCACAGTCGATCAGATCAAGAAGAAATACGGGTTTACCTCGTCCGAGGTAAGCTTCTATAAGCCTTATACAAGTTTGTAGTTCTGGCTCTCGTTGATTTCATCTTCATTGGTGTCTGCAGGAAATGGGAGCTGCCAAAATGGCTCAGAGCAAACTTCAAGACAACCTGAAAAAGTTACAGGTACTTTTCATGGCTTTTCAGACTTAACCGAATCTTTGATTGATTCATCTCTGTACTCCAAATTCTGTTTGAATGTATCTCTGCAGGGAATTAGCTTGAGGACGACGGAAATGGAAGATACTGCAAAGTCTTTCTCCTTTACGGCAAAGGAACTACTAAGCGCTGTTGAGTTCAATAAACAGAGCTCAAAACCTTAGCACTCTTTTCTCTCGAGCATGTCAAAATTAGCTTTCATTTTGTTTCTCCATGTTGCTAAACAATACTGTAAATACTTTCTTCAAATTTATACAAGTGTGAGAGTTTTGAACATTAGACAATGGAAAAGTGCTCTTAATTTCAATTTCAATCTCAAACTCTTAACCAGTGATTCAATTTCACCAAAGATGATAACAACATTGAATGCTTCAAGTAGGAACAAGATCCCACAATATGACAAAAGACAAGCACAACATCAGACAAAAACAACATAAGAACAAAACCAAATTATTTCCTTTTCACCAGTGATAGACAGAGAGCTGAATAAGCTTGCAAACACATGATATCATCTCATAATATGTAGAACTGAAGCTCAAAGCTAAATCCAAAGTAATCATAAGAAGTAAAAGTTACATCTGAACAATCCCACAGTTAACAGAAAGGAGAAAATAGGAACGTAACAATTCTTCTCCCTAAAAACTAGCTAAAAAACACATAACACAACAGAAATACTCGATACACAAATCACTGATCCAACTTCCTAATCATCAGCTTTCTCCTGTAAAAAAAAACAAAAACGGTTCAAGTGTTAACACTAACAACAACAACAACAACAACAACAACAAGAGAGCAAAAAACAATGCGAGATTTACTAAAAAAAAATTAAGCCAAAACCTCTTGTTTCTCATCATCTCCAGCTGTCTTGGTTCCATTAGCCTGACCAATAAACATACATATATTTGTCAACACAAGAAAAAGCCAAAAAAAAAAAAAAAGAGAAGAATATTTTGGTTATGGTTTACCAGTTCCATGTTATACTGTTGCATAGTCACAGCATACTCAGTCTTTTTGCTCTTTGCTTTTGCTACAAAAGGTGCTTTATCCTGTTTCATTGGATATATTTTGGTATTATTAACTTAAGAAATTGAGTATTATTAACTTAAGAAATTGAGTACAGACAGATTATAAAATTTGAACCAAAACCAAAACACACTTACTTCTTCAGTCATCGATTTCCATTTCTTTCCAGCAGCTTTACCAACCTAAATTTGCAAAACAATAAACTAAGATAATTCATATTCAAAAAATTGCATTTGTAAAATCTCAAACTAGTAGAAACTTACACTAGCGACGGATTTGTTGTCAGGGTTAGCTAAATTAAACTCCTTTCGGAAATCGTCCCTTTAAAATCACCCGGCAGAGTAATTAGTATACTAATCTTAAAACAGTAAATCAAATTAGTGAAAAAAGAGAGAGAGATTAGTGATATTTACAGGAAGACGAAGAAAGGACTTGGAGGTTTCTTAGGCTTGTTTGGATCCTTTGTTTTCTTTCCACCTTTATTACCTCTAACTTTCAATCTGATGATAATCATAGAAGACGATTTGAAAAACTGCGGAAACAAATTGAATCTAAGATTCTAGATTACGGATTAAGATAAAGATACCTATCATCAGTGCTCCTAGATTCAACTTCCGTTTGGTTATCTTTCATCTCGAGATCTGTCACAGAGGAAGAAAAAAGTGAGGAAAAGGAATGACTCGGAGTTGACTCAGACGAGGCGGCGAGTTCGACCGAGCTTACCTTTGAGAACGTTTTAGGGTTTTTTGAATTTTGAGGAGAGACGACGATTGAGATATTTTTTTGATGCGGTGTTTAATTTAAATAAAATTTCAGATTTCCCAAAAGATTTTTTTTTTTTTTTTTAAATAGAGTCGTGATGTGGCGGGATTTATCAAGTGGATAATTAAGATGTTGATGCTTTTAATCTTGACCGTTCGTGTATATTCAACAGTGTCTAGATTAACTATAACAAACATTTTCCTACACAAGTTCTTTTAAGTTACAGCAACACACAAACATGCTAACATTACATTAATCCCTACTATAGTTTACACATTAAACGACTCTTGATTTTCAACATCTCTGTCTCATCATGTGTCATGAACTCACCAGTGTCCTCCATATACCCACCCCTGCCACCACCATCACTGCCACCATTACCGTTGCAACCACCTTCCATCGCTTCCCTTCTCTTCTCTTTTTGCCCGGCACCTGTACCTGTAACCACAACAACTTTCTCTTTAGACAAAGATACTACTCAGTTTCGTTTATCATTACTAGCTCTCACATGCTCTATTGATTCCGTTCTCCTTTTTTTAATTCTATATTTAGTAGAGCTTACTACTATACTCTTTCTTCATTCATGTCTCACTCATTCTTACCTCGTCGTCTGCAATTCTCTCTGCTTTTACTTGGCCTATTGTTCCCCGCGCCCTGAGCTTTATTTGAGATTTAACCAAAGAATCACTCTTCTCTGCTGCAACTTCTTTGGTCTGCACATCCCAACATTCACGACAAATTAAAAAAAGATGTATCATTTATGTTATTGGTGTCTAAGAAACATTACTACTCTCCTACCTCGGGAACAACAGTGTGTCCTTCATTCACCTCCTCCTGCTGATTTACTTCAGATTGATTCTTTTCATCAGGCGGCTTAGAGCTAGACTGAACCTGCAGACGGATTCTCCTTGGCGCAATGCCCTGGTTTATTAATCCTGTACTCTGCCGGTTCTGAGGCTGTCGAGCCCTGATCTTTATCCCCCTCCCTTCTGTGAGGTTGTTCTCGGTGTTACGATTGAGCATCTGCTCTGGATGAACCAAATCACTATAGTATGAGTTACTACTGTCCCTTGGCCATCCAGAAGCTCCGCCATTTGAACCATACTGATCAAATAAAAGATGAAAATTGTCATTTTACTTAAGTTATGATAGATAATGTCAAGAGTGATTGTAAAGATAACTGATCTAGAGGTTTCTAGTCTACTTCAAGCGAAAAATTTGGAAACTTATAAACTTAAGTGATGGCTCAGCCTTAACTCTGCCAGGAAATTTCTTCTTAACATCTTGTTTAGGTCTCAAAATATGTTTCTTTGTGCTCACCTGCAACTGCGCCATCTCGGCATCTGTATCAGTATAAGACATAAAGTCGTTGAAGAAAACATCCTCTGGTGCTGGAGATTGCACCACTTTAGCAGATGAAAATATCCCATTTGGAGCGACTGTGTTCTCTCGAATGGTTGATTCCTCGCAAGAGAAGTCATCAGGGTTATTGAACACCTCCTCCAACAATTCTGTAAGTGATACATCTGGTTCGCTGGTACCATCTTGAAATTGGAATCCAATCTCATCATAACTGAAATCACCAGCATATGTAGAATCCATACGCGGTGGTTCTTCAAGGTCACAAGATAACCATAGATTCTCTTCAGGCGCCTATGAACACAAACTCAAAATTGGTCTAATCGCCTTTAAAAAGCCTAATTAGTTATTCAAGAGTTTCATTCATACCTCAATCATTGTCCCATCTGCAGTATTACTATGAGCATAGCCGCATCCACCTGAATAATCTGATGGTTTCTCCACTGCAGCATCAGAGGAAGGTGTTTCTTGAACAAGATCAGATGATGTGTCATCAGGAGAGTATTTGTTGCAGGCCGAAGGAGCTGCTTCATCGGACTTGACACCATTAACACGATCATCAAGCTTGTGGAAGAGGCGACAAAGAACGTAAGGGCTTTGGCCAGGGGAAGTACCATCAAGGTCCTTAAGAGTGGGACGATACTCGTGCATAATCCAATTGGTACGCTCACCTTTAGGAGCTCGTCCACGGTAGAAGACAAGAGTCTTCTTCATACCGATTAAAGTCTTCCTAGACTTGATGCTACGATCTTTACCAGTAGCTTTCCAATAACCAGAGTCAGTTGCTCTGTTAGAGCGATGACCGTTGGGGTATTTCCGATCACGAGGGCAGAAAAAGAACCACTCTGGATCATCCGTCTTAATCACCGAGAGAGCTGACAACCATCAGATTTGTTTCAATTGAATCAAAAAGAAGAAAAAAAAGGTAGTATCTTTGAATGGGAAATCAGAATCTGAGAACAAAAAAGAATCAAATTGTGAGAGAAAAAGAAACGAACCAGGAAGATCCCAAGGTTCCCATTTGCAGACATCGATGTCAGGGATGACACGGACATCGGAGTGACGTCCGTTGATCTTGAGACGGAGGTAGTGATTGACGAGCTCTTCATCGGTAGGTCTAAATCTGAAACCTAGAGGAAGCGAATCCATCGATACAGCACCCATAATCAATCCTCTTCTTTAGGGTTTCTTTCCGACTTTGAATACACTCTCTCTGCTTTTTTCTACTTTCTAAAAAGTCTTCTACTCTTTGCTTTCTCTCATCTTCTTTTTTTTTTCCCTCTTTTTTTTTTTAACCTTTCTTTAGACCACGTGAGAAAGATAACTTCCACTTTAAACTCTTGTCTTCTTCTGTCGTCTGTCTTGTCTTGTCTTGTCTTTATGGGCTTCTATTATTACGGCTAAGACCCAACAAGGCCTTAAAGCCCAAAGTTTCATGGAGTTCTCTTGTGCTTAATGCTTTAAATATTGTTGGAAACGTTTGAGCAGAGAAAAACAGAGCTCCCAACAAATTCAGCATTGTAATAATTCTTCTACACGTCTTATACAAAAATTTTCATACAGCTCTCCTTGCATTTCTACCAAATCTGAATTGAAATAGGGATTTGCGTAAACTAATCAGTTTTCGACAATTTTTTCGGTTTTTGATTCCATGTAACTTTTGGAGAGACAATGAGTTTTTGAAAGTGATACTAAGCTCTTAACATTTTTATACAAACACATTAATCTTTTATTTGGTCTTAATACACAGCATATATATACGATGCTATCAATCTACACGGTCTACTTGTACATAACATAACTAAACAAACAAGAGGAACAAAAAAATAAAGGCTTCGCATACAACATGTCTACAACCAAAACTTCTTTTTTTGGACAAAATCGACATCCCAACACTTCATCTTCTCTTCTCTTCTATTTGTCACTTACAGACGCGAAAGGTTCGAACCTGCGGGAAAATAAGACACGATGATTGGAGCTCTCGGAGATTTGCTTTTTGGTTTCTTTGAGGACAGGACTTTCAAGTTACTCTCATCAGTTGAGCTAATCTGTGAGTCTGATTTTGGAGCAAAGCAATCAAAGAAGGACCCAAGGAGAGAACACATGATCATACGAGTTTTAAAACGTGTGTGGAGTCTATATACGATGAATGATGTTTAAGATTTGATTTCAGGTCATTATGTGAATGTTATGTATTTATAAGACAAAAGCCATCTTTGAAAATTCTTGGACACGTTTCTAGGAAATGACCTCCAAATCTTGCTGGTCAAGCTTTGCCCTTTTCTTAATTGTTTTATCTTGACAACACTTGGGCACTTTTTTTGACTTTCTAGTTAAAATATGGGCCTAATTGGACCAACTATTGATATTCTGGTCTATGTTAACATCATCTTCATATCACTCATCCAATCAAGTTTTCCAAAATACTATGATTAAAATGAGGGGTCTTCATGTCACCATCCAACAAAGTTTTCTAAAATTTAACTTATATGTACGATATAAAACTTATATATCCATGTTAAGAAAAAAGAAAAAAAAAACTATATATATCCAAGCAATACAATTATTTGAGTTCTATCTAAACTCCATTTTATACAAAATAATAATTGTTTTCGATTTGAGTTTTATTAGCAAGTTATCACTCAGATCAAATCAAAACTATTACTCAGTATTTTTATATAGTTTTATATAGAAAACTCCTTGTAAGTTAATGTTACTACCCAGTACCCAGAGTATTTTGACACACTGCACTGATTTTTGATTGAAACTTAACAAACTTTGAAACATGTCCGGCTTAATTTAGCTTAAATTCAGTTTGGAAAAAAATCATAAATAGTAAATAGAAACGTTATAAATCTTACCATATTTAACTTAATTATTCAGTTTAGTTTTTGAATACATTAAATGAATTGGCTTTTAACATTATTATTGTTTACTCTCTCTTCCACAAAGCAGACAAACGTATTGACTGTTTCCAGTTTTAGTGCTGGAGAACTCAAGCCCATGACTTTAAACTTCAGCCCATGACTTTAGAAATGAACAAAGAAAACCCAAAAAGAGAAAATGAAATCATGGTCATATATCATATAATTTGACCAAATTGGAAATTATACTCCAATGCTTAATATTTCTCTGATTCATTTACCAAATTCAACCTCTGTAGAATCATTCTAAAAAACTTCAATTACCAAATGGGCTTGGTTCGATGCGACACGCTTCCCACTGTTTATTTACAGAAATACCCTCGCACGCTCCGCTTGCCTACACGTGCGTTCCGGAATATTCTGCCTTCTGCGTAACCGAGGACAACAATATACATAACTTATTCAAGTGGCCTTTTTGGTAATTTTCAATGGTGGACCAAGGGTAAATTTTTAACCTACTTTTCTTCAAGCCTTTTTCACTTAATGACGAACGCTTCAAGTACAGAAAGCCTTGGATTCTTCTGCAGATTTTTTACACTAAAAAAGGAAAAAAGAAAAATAATATTAAAAATTTTATGTTAAAATCCTCTGCTTTTGCGACTCTTGGTCTTCTTCGGACATGGCACATTCCTTGACCTCACTCGCCGTTTTCCAGAGCGTCACCCGTAAAGGTTAGTCAAAACACTGACTAGAATCTCGAATCGGGTCGGGTTGAGAAATGGTTTATTTATTTATTTCTATGGGTTAATTTGTTAATGCAGAGATGATGAGGAGTTTGCATGTGTATGGATCGGTGGAGATTGAGAGAGAGTTCTTGTTCAAGAGTAAAAGCTGTTATGTAGAGAAGAAAGCGAAGCCTCTGTTTCGTTCGGAAGATTTCCGGCGACCGGAGATCTCGGAAGGGTCGGTTTTTGGCACGTGGCGTTGTATCTTTGTCTTCCGGTTTAATCACTCGCTTCCTCGGTTTCCTACTCTTCTCTGTCTTTCAAGGTAACGCCACTTTTGACTCATTTATTATTCGGAACGTTTTTATTTTAATTTGTTCGTGCGATTATATATTCACATAACAGATTGATTTTTTATTTTTTAATTCTTGAATCGAATTGTAGATTATGTAGTGTTTCTGTTTTATTGACTCCAAGTCTGTCAAATTAGAGTAAACATCGCATACCCACTTGACAATAGTGGCAACAAAAATAGCAATGGAATATATAAAATGAATGAGTTACAAATATTATAACAGAGTTGGAGGCATTATTAGGATGTGATTTATCGTTTGTTTTATCACGTTAAACTTGTTCTTCTTGCTTGTACCAAAAAAAAAAAACTTGTTCTTCTTGATACTAGACTTGCCACAGCTCAAAATTTACATATTTTCTTCACCTATCTTCACTTCCACAGATCCTTTATATTATTCTTGTGAATTAGTTTGATCTCCCGATTTAGTTGCTAAGATTCCCTAATTGTAAACAAATAGGCTTTTAACAATAACACATTGTAGTGTTGCATAGATTTCGGTCATCTCTTTGTTGTATACGTATTCAGTGAAAAAATTCAAAAATGGTATAAAACTCAACATTTTACCCAAAACAAACACATTGTAGTGTTGTTCTTGAGTTGTGTGCATTTTTAGGAACCAAACATGTTTTTGCTCTTTTTATTGACAGAAACCCTAAGCTGGAGGACATCCCTAATTTAGCCAATGAGCTCAAGTTTATTTCCGAGTTAAAACCGAAGAAACCATTAAAGATTTCTGAAGAAGAACAAATTTCTGAAGATGAACAGTGCAGTACAGACGAGTATTATAACTCTGATCTGCCTAAACCGCGAAAGCTCGTTTTGAAACAAGATCTTAACTGCCTTCCTGATTCAGAAACCGAATCCGAGGAATCCGAAAACGAAAAAACTGAACATTCGGAATCAGGTACATCTCTTTCTTGAAATTGTCAATAGACTTGCCTTCCAGATAATATATAACTCTAGGCCAGTTTTAAGCATTTGGTGATTAATTTCGGGTTATTGTAAAAACACAGATGCTAAGTCTGAGATTTTGGAGAGGAAGAAGAGGAGGACAACATCCAGACAAGTTGCTGAACTTTCCTTAGAAGATCTTTCAAAATACTTTGGTCTTACTATCGTGGAAGCTTCTCGGAATCTCAATGTCGGTCTCACTGTTTTGAAAAAGAAATGCAGAGAGTTTGGAATTCCCCGGTGGCCTCATAGGAAGATCAAATCTCTCGACAGTCTCATCCAAGATCTTCAGGTCTTCTCTCTCTCCCTTCATCAATCCTAATACATCAATTCACTGAACCAAGCATTGCTATGTCTTGTATTGCTTAGAGGGAAGCAGAGAAGCAGCAGGAAAAGAATGAAGCAGCAGCAATGGCGGTAGCTAAGAAACAGGAGAAACTGGAGACAGAGAAGAGAAATATAGTGAAGAGACCATTCATGGAGATAGAGACAGAAACCAAAAAATTCAGACAAGACAACTTCAAAAAAAGACACAGAGCTTCTAGAGCCAAGAAGAATCAAGAATCTCTTGTCACTTCCTCTTCCACTTAATGAATCTAGGTCCTTTAACAGTAACATCATATATATTAGTTAGTTAGGGGTTTCTGTGAAGTGTTTTGGTATTTAGAAATGTTAGTTACTAGTCTAACAGATGCTTGTTTTTGGTATAAAGAAGTTCCGAGAAGAGAGGAACTCTTGTATCATAACTTTTTGTGGTCGGAAATCGCGATTAAATCTTTTATTTTTTCTTAGTGCAATTAGGTAGCAATTAAGATCGAATTTCTTTAAATATTGGTAAAAATCAAACCCAAATATTGGTTTAAGAACTGATCCAAATTAACCCATCCGTAGTCAAGACAAACTTTCAAAAGTGTAATGACCAATTTTGTTTAAGGCTATTGGTTACGTGTGTTCTTGAGTGGTCCCTTTTGTTAGCTCGTGCTTTGAAAATCTACGACGACTCTGTCGGTCTGTCCACACGACGAAGACCATCAATTAACGTGTACCGTACAAAGAAGTTCGAAACTTAAGAGACTACTAGTGTGTGTGTGTGTGTGTTCCTACGTCAATAATTACATAAAAAGAAAAAACGTTTTTATTTAATTCTTCGCATTTGAATATATGGATTGAAATTTCATTTTCCATGCAACTGGCATTTTGTACGCGGTCGAGTATCATTTTGAAGTCATTTTCATGTTTTTGATCAATTTTTTTTTTTATTTAACGTGAAAATCTTTAAAAGAAATAACAATAGTTTATTTTCTGATCTAAAAGATCTGTATGAACATTACTCGATTTTCTTATATATATAAAAAATTGTGATCATTGAAAATTATGTTGTTTTGATAACAACTTACGAACATCTCTGACAAATTTAAGTGAAGAACTTTAACAAAAAGAAAATTTAAGTGAAGAAAAGAAATTCTCTTACTCACGTTGTTAGACAGATTCATATAAACAAATATATATTCTAATTTTGCCATTGGAGAATTTTGATGTTTCTAATTTTGAAACAGCTCTATAGACTATAGTAGAAATCGAATGACTTTCAGAATTGTAGAAATGAATGAGAAATTTCCATAAAGACACAAACGTCGAAGCTGTGTGACTGTGAGGATGACTTTTAAGCATTTTGATGGCACAAGCAAAAGTCTTTTTACTTCCTTACGGTTTCACATCTCTACTATTTTTTGAATGATGTGGACAGGGATTTAAAAAAATGTGAAATAAAAGTACAAATATAATTCAAAGAATTTCCAAAATAAATCTCAATTAGTTTTTCAGATCACACGATCATATAGAGATAGAAAAAGGCTTTGGCTATGATTTTTCTTTTTGGTCCATCTTCGTGGCATTTTCGTATTTATTTTTAATTTTCTTTTAATTCGTGGCGAATCAGAAAGAAATGCATAAAAATTGACAAGTTAGACCAAAAACCCTTCTTCGGTTCACGCTAACAACCCCCAAATTTCCTCCCTTTCTTTTTTTGTTATCTAAAAAAATCAAAATTATTTTGCAACCCATCGTTGCCTCTTTCAATAATTCTAACTCGAGCAATAAAAGCTCAAATAACTAACTGACTTGAGATCCATATCCACTAGCTCTTGTCTGAATTGGTAAAACAAGAAAGACAAGAACAAGAACAAGAAGAAAGAAAAGGCTCATGAAATGGGTCTTTGTATTTCATTCTTTTCCTCTTCCTCTCCTTCCAAAACAGGTCTCCATAGTCATGGTAATTAATCTCTGACATCCACAAATCTATGAAGTTCTTGTTTTTCTTTTTGGGTTCTTGAATAAAACCTAAAAGATCTTCACTTTCTGATCATCTCTCTCTCTGTCTTTGTGATAAGTAGCCACCACGAACAACCACAGCAATGGAACTGATTTCTCGTCGTCAACGACCACCACGGGCGCGACAACAAGCAGCAGCGTCGGACAACGGAGCCAATTCTCCGAAGTGGGGAGCGATATTTCCGGTGGGATTATAAGTGATTCCGGTAAACTACTGGAATCGCCAAATCTCAAAGTCTATAGCTTTCTGGATCTTAAAACGGCGACGAAGAATTTCAAACCGGATTCGATGTTGGGTCAAGGAGGATTCGGGAAAGTATACAGAGGTTGGGTCGATGCCACGACTCTTGCTCCTTCCAGAGTCGGTTCTGGTATGATCGTAGCCATCAAGAGATTGAATTCAGAGAGTGTTCAAGGATTTGCAGAGTGGCGTGTAAGATCTATATCTCTAATTTCCACAACTATATTTGTGATTTTGATTTCTTCTCTGTTGGAAAAAAAAAAAACTAGTCCAATTATTACGTAATTCGATCAAGATGAAAGAAGAGTTGACTATTCCAATCACGAAACGACTTCTGCAGAATAATTAAAGAATATAAATATATTTTAAAATTAATAAATGATGTTTTGTCTTATGATAATATTTTTTACCAATCAAATTATAATTGTTTGAAATCGATGACCTGGTTTTTTCCAATTGAAGATAATTTTCCATTGTCTGCTATCAAATTCGGTGTAGCTAGGAACTTTCCGTTGTTACCGGACTTTTGAGTTGGGGACACGTTGGTACATGTTATTAGCTCATAACATTTGTCAAAAGTATTATTTATTACTATGTAATATTATAGTTTAAATTTAGTAAAAGGTTATTAGAAAGTCAACATTATTTTTCTGTTAACTCGGATTGGATGGAAATCTGGATTCTTTCATTGAGTTTATTGTATGTCTTAATTAGCAGAACAAACTAATTTTCAAGTTATGTAGGCTTAATTTGAGATTTGTGGCTTGTTTGGTTTTTCGACAGTCAGAAGTTAACTTCTTGGGAATGCTTTCACACCGAAATCTGGTGAAGTTATTGGGATACTGTCGTGAAGACAAAGAGCTTCTGCTTGTCTACGAGTTCATGCCCAAAGGAAGTCTTGAGAGTCATCTTTTTAGACGTAATTAAGATCTCTTTAACCCACAAAACATTGTTCATCGTTATAACAAAGTCTTGATCAGAAAAATAACTGTGATGTACTTTGCATGATTTATAATACAGGAAACGATCCTTTTCCTTGGGACTTAAGGATCAAGATTGTGATCGGTGCAGCTCGTGGGCTTGCGTTTCTACACAGCTTACAAAGAGAAGTCATCTATAGAGACTTCAAAGCTTCCAATATACTTCTTGATTCGGTTAGTCTAATTTAATTACTCTAGATAATTAGAAATAATTAATCTTTGATCTTTCTATTTTTGGCTGATGTGATTTGTTTGATACATATGGGTGTAGAACTATGACGCAAAGCTTTCAGATTTCGGATTAGCAAAGCTAGGACCAGCAGACGAGAAGTCACACGTTACAACTAGGATCATGGGCACATATGGTTATGCTGCTCCTGAATATATGGCAACAGGTACATATAGAAAAACATAAACCATAGTCTTTTATTTAAAACGATATGGACATTATCTCTATAATCTCATCTTAATTGGAGACCAAAACATGTTACATTAATCTGTTCTCCAATGTGGGTACTCGAATTCGTCATCTTTAATATTCTCCTTTTTTTCGAGTGACTAGATACTTAGATAGTATACTAGTTGAACAGCTGACTTTGGATCAGATAATAACCAATTCGTTTCTTGTTTCATCTGCAGGCCATTTATACGTTAAGAGTGACGTATTCGCCTTTGGTGTGGTTTTACTAGAAATAATGACCGGACTGACGGCGCACAACACAAAAAGGCCCAGAGGACAAGAGAGTCTTGTCGACTGGTTAAGACCAGAACTCTCAAGCAAACACAGAGTGAAACAAATAATGGACAAAGGAATCAAAGGTCAATACACAACCCAAGTCGCGACCGAAATGGCACGCATTACACTTTCTTGTATCGAGCCAGACCCGAAAAACCGACCACACATGAAGGAAGTAGTCGACGTTCTCGCACATATCCAACGGCATAATGTCGTCCCTAACCGTTCTTCCACTAAACAGGCCGTTTCTAGCTCTTCACGTTCTTCGCCACATCACTATCACTATAGAGCAGGTGGAATTGGGGCTGGACGCAAGAGAGCAACGCCTGGACGGTTTGGAGTAGAAAAAGAAATGGTTTCTTGATATTTTTTTTTCCGGCGGTATGAAATGGTTTTAGAGTCTTTTTGGTTTAATTCTGTTTTTTTGTATGGTTTACTACATTTATAGATAAGTGTGCCCATTCTATATTTTTTTTAAGTCTTCTGCTTTTTTTTTTTTGTCACTCAAAAGTGTTTTGCTTATAGAGTTGATAGTGGTAACAAATATAACTTCATACAAAAACAAGGTCGTTTTTTTTTTTTTTTAATTGTTTTTTTTTCAAAGATTGGTTAACACTTCATGGATTTGAGAAGAATACGCTATTTAGAATTACTATTATCAGACTGAATTATAGTGAGCTCTAATTTAAATAATCTTATCAACAATATTAAATCATATGTCTTTTTATCGTGACAAATATTTTTCCTCTTTATGATCGTATTCAATTTACCATTTCAGTATTTCCATGCTCTAGCAGTTGTACACGTTTTTTTTTTTTGTTTTATGAATTTTTTTTTTCCTTTTTTCATTTTGAAGTTATAACCATGTTTAAAAGTAAGTAATCATCCAAAATATCAATATACTAATGTTGCAGATGAACAAAGATTAAAATTTCACACTTTTACAAGATGGTACATAGGCACATTATTGCAAAATAGTAGTCATCCAAAATATCAATATATTAATGTGTTAGTTACATATCAAATAATAGTAAACATAATAAAATAATAGCTAAATATTAAAAAGTATGAAAAAAAATTCACTTAGTTTTGTCCTCTTCATCTTCATCTTTTGGTGGCGATTTATTGAGATCAAACTTGGCAATAAATCCAGATTCAACCGCCTCCTTTGCTTCCTCTATAGGATCCACATTCAAATCAATACCTGAACCTTTCCCACTTTCACGTCCCGAAGCACCACCAGCACCAACACTGCCAGAAACACCACCGGTACTTCCTCCTGCTCCAGAAATACCACCAGAACTTCCTCCTCCTACAGCAATACCACCACAACTTCCTCCTCCGGCAGTAACAATAGCAAAAGCGGAGTTTAGTCCGGGAATGGAAACAACATCAGCCGCAGAGAACGTAGGAGGAGGAAGAAATCCTTGATAGTTTCTATCTTTATGCGCCCTCATATGTCCAAACACAGCCTTCCAAGAAACGAAACGTCGTCCACAGATGTGACATTCCGGTGGTCCTTTTGGTGGATGAGTCAATTCCGATGCTTTCTTCTTCGGCTTTTTCGCTTCTCCTTTACCAGAACCATCCGCTTCATCACCGGTTTTCGTCGATGTCCTTGGTCTACTCTTTTTCTTCCCACCACTCCCACTGCCCTCATTCACTCCTTTCATAACCGCTTCCTCTGCCGCAGCCAAAACCAACCCCGCCGCAAGAACCGCTTGCTCATTCAAACGCGCTTTCTCTACATCGTCTTCAACGAAAGCGACGTTACTACTATCAACAAATATTCTACTGCTGATACTCAAAGCAGGGAGGCCAAGAACGATTTCTCTCGTATCAGTCTCTTCATCGCTACATTGCTCATCAGAATCTTCTCTCTCTTCCTCCTCAACATCATCCACTTTCGTTTTCTCTGGGTTATTAGTCATGCTTCTTTGACTTTCGTAAGAGAATTGATGTTTCAGAACAACATTGAAATAGCCTTATATAAAGTTTTCTCTAAGCCATGGCGGTTATGACAGTTAATTCCTCTCCCGCCTTTTCGTATGAAGATTTGCGTCCGTCGGATTTAATTAAAAAAAATCCACGTGTGATTCGTTCGAGTCAAAAACTCGGATATTACGTAAATCTGGGCTTAATATCGTATAGAGCCCATTAGACCATGATTAACAAGAGGATCTTAAGATTTTCTTAAAATGATCTTAGCAATTAAATGATTAAAATTAATTCTCAAATAAGCTTTAAAGCTAAGGTAAGTTGCTTACCTAAGAAACAAATACACACTTAAGAACCATTTTTAAGAGCTATTTTTAAATTTATTATTTTAATATTCCTAAGAACCATTTTTAAGACACCCTTAATAATCATGCTCTTACTAGCCCATAACTTATTCGTACTTGGTAGGTTGCTTCAAGAGAATTTCCTGTTTTCTGTTTGTAATTTTTGCCGGTGTGTTTTTTGGTCATCGAGATTGCAAAGACTCGTTGCACTGTCTGCACTAGTAATACTATTATGCATGTGACATCCGACAATGACGTGACTTGTAAACTTTTGTATTTTGTCTTTTATTCAGTATTACAATGATATTATCATTTATTGGTCATATTTATTAGGGCTATATTAATATCTATGTCCAGAGGATGAAAATATTAAGTTTCTATGCATGCAAATGAGGTAATTAAACCTCTCTCTTCCCCGACATAAGTTATGACGAAAAAGCCCCTACAAAACCGAAAAACGAAAACAGTTATAGCGTAGGTGCGGCATTAAATGCTGAGGATATCTTGCAAGATATCGCCGCCGGCTTTGGAAACATAAAGATACGATAAATATTGCAGCTGATATATGTTGGGTTGCGGGTATATCGAATATAGACGTTTGTCTATTTATTAGCACTTATCCTCTTTGCTGCAACAACCCAGTTCTATCACTCTAAATAGCTTAGCTTCCGACATCTTTAATGCAAGAGAAAGTTAAGCACACAGAGACATCAAAGCTTAAAGGTAAAAGTAAAAAGATTTGGGTATTACGTACTTTATTGTAGATGTTCAGAAAAGCGAATTTTTTTAGATTTAGGGTTTGATAGTTAAGAATAACAAGAACGCTAACAAATTTTTTATTGCTGAAAACTCTAGCAGGTAAAAATGGCGTTCGTGGTGAGATTGGTCCCTGGGGAATGGAAAAAAGATGAAAACGGCTTTTTCGAACACGTCTCACATATGGATGGGTTTGCACTAGGAGTACGCCTGCGAGAGCAAGATGGGTTTGCGAAAGTGGTTATGGCGGTAAAAGAAAAGTTAGCACTGCGTCCTGAAGACGATATCGAGTTAACGTACCAGTGGCCACAGTGGATGATGGGCCCTGATTGGAAACGTGCAAACCCGATCGACATATTAGACGATGAGGACATGACTCTGTTCATGGCGATAAGGGCCGATCTAGATGAAGTCCATCTGCGGGTGAGGATTATACGAGGTGGGACTGAGCGAAACGTTAATAGTTATCGGAGTAACATGGATCTAAGCGGCCTAAGTTCAAAAGAAATATCCGATAAATACTGGAATAACGCAGAAACCAGGGCTGTCTGGGGATCCGCGCTAACACGAATGTTACTGCGTAACATTTCAGGTGAACAACTGATAACTAAATTCCTAAATATATTGCAGTAAGAATTAGAAGCTAATGATATTAACAGGCTTTATTACAATTGAATCAAGAATATATTTTCAGCTGTAAATCGACAATATTGGCGGATAATTAAATTAGTTGCTAAATTTGTTATCTACTAATTGTAAACCTGTTTCAGGTGACGCAGAAAGTATGACAACCATGGGGAAGGAGAACGAGGTGAACATAAGTAAAGGCGGTGAGCATCGCAACACGTATGAAGGGGTAACCATAAGAGACAACATGGAAATTACAGGCGGAACTAGCGGGATGCCACAAAAAGTAACACACCCCGGAGCAATTACAAGCTTAAAGGGAAAAGAGAAAGTTGTTGAAGACGAGGAGAGGGAGAGGGACCGTTTATTTGAAATGTGGCGAAAAAACCAACAGGAAGAAATGTGGCGAGAGATGTGTGCAACCCAAATGACCCTAGGAGGAACTCAAACTAATGCAACAAAAGTGAGCGACAAAGAGAAAACAGCGAGGGTCCTAGATTTCGGAAGTAGCGACCAGTCAAAGCGAGATCCAAATGCGGATTTGCGTCTAACTCTAGCGAGTTCAAAAGCACCAGCTGTTGGGCCGCCGGTGGTCGCTTTATCGTCAAGCGATTCAACCTTCGGAACGCCAACCTCGCTTTCGAGAAGCATTTCTTTCAGTACCGAAGACCTAATGGAGGATAGTGAGTCGTCGAACAACAACAGCTTATCGCTATTAGGTATGTTAATGAATAATCAATATATTATCCGCTATTTTGTTTATGCACACTAAAACAACCATAAAATGCTTTAAACTGTAGGTGACGAAACACTGGCACACTTTTACTCTGATGCTGATGGCCCTCTGATTATGGATCCTCAACCTATCACAATGATAGATAAAGGCAAAAGTATCATGATAGAGGACGGATTATCAACTAAAGAAATAGGGATGCCATCAACTAACACAAGAGTATCCGATGTACAGAGGAATGAGATGATCGTGAAGGATACACCCGTTCCAACGGTATTCTATGACAGCGATGCACCCCCATATTTCGACGATCCAGGGGAGGAAGGTAACAGTAGGTTTAGAGCGCTAAATAATAGTATATCCAATTGTGATAAGTAAGAAGTTATTGAAGTAACTACGATATCAGTATAACAAAGTAATTAAAGACTGAATTTATTAATAATGTCAGCTGCTTCGTTCCTCTCTTTCTCAGATGCTCTCCAACGAGCCCTAAAGGATGCTGATTACGAAGGAGATGACATTTACATCGGGAGGATTTTTAAAACCAAAGAGGATTGTGCAACCAAATTAGCTATTCATGCGATTCGCCGGAAGTTCCATTTCATATACGCGAAATCCGGACCTAATGTTGTGGCGGCTGTCTGCGTCAGCCATACATGCCCATGGCGGGTTTATGCAACAAAGCTGGCAGATAGCGATAGGTTCGAGGTAAGAAGCACAACACCAAACCACACATGTAGCGTGGATGCTAGAGGAGACTTCCACAAACAAGCTTCAACGGCTGTAATTGGGAAGTTAATGCGAACAAAATATATTGGAGTAGGCAGGGGACCACGAGCTAATGAGCTGAGAAGGATGCTACGCCAGGAATTCAGCCTCAACGTCTCATATTGGAAAGCTTGGCGGGCAAGAGAAATAGCTATGGACAATGCAATGGGGTCAGCTATGGGAAGTTACGCTCTAATCCAACCATACTTCAAGCTACTTTTAGAGACAAATCCAAATTCTCTAGTAGCAATGGAGACAGAGAAGGATAACTCTGGCGTAGAGAGATTCAAGTACTTGTTTTTTGCGCTTCATGCATGTGTTCAAGGGTATGCTTACATGAGGAAGGTGATAGTCATTGATGGGACTCACCTACGAGGACGATATGGCGGATGCTTAATTGCAGCTAGTGCACAAGACGCGAATTTTCAAGTGTTTCCCATTGCATTTGGGATAGTAAACAGCGAGAACGATGAGGCGTGGACTTGGTTCATGACTAAGCTGACGGAAGCTATACCAGATGATCCAGAGCTGGTATTTGTGTCTGACAGGCACTCCTCAATTTATGCCAGCATCCGCAAGGTAACAATGTTGTTAACTGATACAATTGCAATTATCCCAATATCTATTACGCATGCTAAGATATCCACTAACGTCTATAATCTTTGCGCAGGTTTACCCAATGTCATCTCATGCTGCTTGCATCGTCCATCTGAAAAGGAACATTGAGCTTTACTTTAAATCTGAGGAGCTAAGTGCATTGGTTTCGTGTGCAGCGAGGGCTTATCGCCTAAGTGATTTCAACCGGCTTTTTGCTGAAATTAGGGCTAAACATGGGCCATGCGCTGACTACCTGGCAGGTATTGGGTTTGAGCATTGGACGAGATCCCATTTTGTTGGAAATAGATATAACTTCATGACAAGTAATATAGCGGAGTCGCTAAACAATGTGTTAACCATGGCTCGCGATTACCCGGTAATCTCAATCTTAGAGTCTATCCGCACAACTCTGGTGACATGGTTTGCGCTTAGGAGGCAAGCTGCCCAGCTTGAGGACAATATCCTACCGCCAAAGGTGAACGATATGGTAATCGAAAATTACGAGAAAGGAGCAGGATGTGCTGTAATAAAGATTGGGGAAGGGCTATATGAAGTTAGAGAAAAAGGAGGCGCAGCGTTTGCGGTCAACCTATGTGAGAGAACATGTACGTGCAGGGAGTTTCAGCTGCTAACAATCCCTTGTTCTCATGCCATAGCGGCAGCAATACAAGAAGGAATCAGAGTGGACACGTTAGTTGGAGTCCATCACACCAACCCCCAGCTTAGGTTGTCTTACCAAGCGCTAATAATGCCGGTACCCGACACGGAGACACTGACTCCTTCCCCAAATGATGTAGGGGGTGGGAAACTGGCTCCACCATATGTTCGGAGACCGCCTGGCCGCCCAAGGAAACGAAGATTATTTTCAAGAGGCGAGTTCAAGGTAACCACCGTGAACTATATATGTGATAAACAATACTAACTCTCTTATGAGCTAAGATTATTAGGTAGTAACATTCTGTTACATTTGTAGAGAACATCAAGGAAAAGATGCTCACGATGCAAGTCATTAGGTCATAACAGGGCAACCTGCAATGGCCCAATAACGGTAATAAATACTTTAACAGTTAGTAAATGAATTTGGGGATATTTACTGTATCTCGTTGGAATGCAGGAGAAATAGAGAACGGAAGGAAGGACGTTTTTTGGCGACTAAAGCGATGGATGGATGTTGTCAGGATTAACAAAGAAATTGGCCTGGCTATGTGAAATAAATAAGGAACTCAAGGGATCAGAAAATTTTTAATTGTGCATACGTACGGCTGCTGTTCTCTAAATGTAAAATTATCGTATCCCATCCATCTTTAATCAAGGAATGTTCAATATAATGGGCAATGTTCATTAAGTGTTTCAATGATAGAGAAATCTCTATGGCCCAAAGTTAGCTAACCGACATTAATCATGGATAAGTAAGTTATCGTGATAAAAATTTATTTCACAGCAACACTTGGGATAAAAAATGAAAATTACAAAAATCGAGATGACATAAAATTTAATCTAGCCCATACCTTAAAATGGGTAGCCATGTTAGCCGATATAACTACTAGCAGGCAATAATAATTACCGATTAAAAAATATACAGATTAAATCACATGTTGTCCCGATACGATGAAACATGTATATAACACTGAGAGCCAACTAATGTAAAAACCGAGTTGAAAGAAAGATTAAACTACGAGAGAAAAGGGTAACGGTTTGAACCGACATAACAAATAGCTGATAACAAAATCAAATACGCCGATAACTCATTTTGACACATTGGGTTAAACAAATCAATTACACTGGGGGAGACAACTTGTCTATTAACTTAGCTGTAAGTCAGCTTATGTGCTAGATGATAATAACGTTACACAGTAAAATAAATAACGACTATCTAAAAAGGTAGCCCATTAAATCTTCTAGCAGAAATCGCAAAAATTAAACAAAACGACATACACGATCAGATAACGAGTCTATTATTACCTAGTTAACTTCTTCAATAACTAATAACCAACAGCTAATTCCTTTTTCTTCGCCTGACTAAGCATCATGTAAACAATGAGAATGCTGATCAAGCAAAGCCACACAAAACACATCAGCAAGCACACTTTCCACTTGCGGATCTCCCTTCTACTCAAGATTGCTTCATCTTTAAGCTCTTGTAACATCACATTAAGCTCATTAACCTCGGATTTGGCTTGGTTTATCTCGTTTGCAATGATTCCAAATTTGGGTAAAGCATCTTCAACCTCTTCGTACACAGCATCCTCAACCCACTTAAACACATGACCCTATTGCACAACCAAACCAAATCAGACAAGTTCAACTACAAAACTACACAAATACACACCATAAACACCAACTGTACTTACATCTCTTTTGTTCGTCCACGACTTCGGATCTCTTTTCGTTTTACAACGGAAAAAAGGCCTTCCTGGATTCTCTTGAGACTTCGACGTGAAGATCGTCACATCTACTCCACACGAACACTTCAACGGAAAACCACGGAGGTCTCCGCCAACACCATATGACCCTTCACTTGAACTCATTGACTAAGAAGATCAAGTTAAAAGACTCACAATCTGAAAACCCAATCAATTTCCGAAACGAAAATAGAACAATTCTGATTGATTTCTCTCTTTTAAGGGTTAGGGTTCTGGTGAATTGGGGATTTCTGTTTCTCACTTTGGGGGAGATGACACTTCGATTTGATTTAATTGAGACGGTAAGCCAAAACGGCGTCATTTTGTCATAAATACCAGCTGTCGTAGTTAAAAATATTTACAATATCTTGCCTCGTTAACAACTCGTTTAAGAGGGGTGGTCGTCATCGATAGATGGATTGTTAACAACCTACACAAGCATTTATCGAATTTATTTCTGATAACAATATTTAGAGGTTAATATAATTGTTAGCACATTGAAACGTAACAACTTGGCTCTAAATTATCTCCACCACCAGCTTGGAAAGGGGCTCAATTAACAGAGTTACCCCCCGGTTTGGATTCCGATAACATACTTAACGACGGGACTAATATGGCAAAGTCAAGAAAAATTGAGTATTTGTGGAGTATTAATTTTCCCATAATAAATTACGAAGCTACTATAATAAAACGTTCAATTCCAAATATATTAAGGGGCAAGTTTGGATAAAATCCTAGTTACCCTAAACAAAATAAAGAAGAAAGGGAAGTCAGGATCCGATGAACATTAACAACACTGAAAAAAGGACTTCGATAACATTAGAGTTAGCTAGTAACCGCTAGCGAGAATTAAAGCGGACACTAACTTTTTCACTTCACTTTGAAGGCCGCCAACCTCGAAATCCACGCATTCAGACACACCCCCGGTAGCATGAGTATGGATAAGGAATATAGAGAAGATGCCGGAATCAAGGGGTGAAGCAACCTGAGGAATGATAAGAGGACGCTCTATAGAAAATGGATCCAGCAGACAGTTACCCATAAGAGGATTGAAGGCAGCCTGTTTGAAAAGGTATGGCAGCATTACTGCGAGAGGCATAAGCTCATCCAGAATAGCAGAATCTTTGCGGCGTTGGATATTTGAATCCAAGACAATGATCTTCCAGGATTTAAGATCAACAGCTAAAACTACCCAATGCTTCTTGTCAAAGTTAAAAGGCAGATACAAGTAATCAGCCTCCGTGAATAACTGGACACGGTCAGACTCCCCAGCACCGGAAAGGAGATCGGTTAGTGGCAGTGGGAATTGGAACTCCGATTTGGACGGGCATCGGGAAAACTTAGGGAATTGACGGCAGAATTGTGAAACGAACTTTGAATCAAGGACTTCAACGCGTAGTTTATCGCCGTCAACATCATCAGTCCTCAACAAATGACGACTAAACTTGATAAGAGCATCCATAACCTGGGGGAATGAAAAAAAAAAAAAATTATGAAATAAAAGGAAATAACCCAATATAAAACTCACTCAATAGAATATATTTTACAACAACGGTACCTTGCTTGAAAGATTTTTCTTCCGGTCAATTAAATCCAAAATATCTTTATTAGACAGAGCAACACCACCACAAAAGCTAATAGAACTGTTGAAAGAACAAGATGATATGAAAGATTATCGAGAGAGAAATATAATGGTAATCATTGTATAGGCTAAAGAAAAAAATATCAGAATAAACAATACCTTATCGCCTTGAGTTTCTTCAGTGAATTTTGGAAGCGTTCCTCAGGGTCAACGCAAATGTTAGCTTGGTTGACAACAGGGGATGGATGACCAACTAACAACTTCGTTTTCTTATCATACTGGAATCGACCATCTAGCTTGGTAGAAAGAGTACGGACCCTTTTACTTCTCCTCCCAAGCATTCCATCCAAATCGTTAGCATTACAATCACCCTGCAGGAAAAGGGGACTAAATTAGAAAAGGAGCGAAATTTGAGATTTACCTACCAAAGATACTAAATTATATCAAAAAAACCTGGAAGGGAGCCTTCCCTACTTTAGAAGGGGGGGGAGTGGTGAAATCCTGAAATGGGAAAATAATTAAAAACGAACTAACTGCTAACAAAAACAATAGCATTTAACCAATTAGATAATACCTCATCAGAATCCTGAGAAAACAGCAACAACGAATGATTAATAAGGGCTAAAGAATTAGTTAGCAACCAAAACAAACACATAGAAAATACAATAAAACCTCGCGTGGGGAGGAAACAACAGAAGGGGCAGCCCGGCCAGCACCCTACAAAAAATGGGAGTAATAAAAAAGTTAAAGGCTAAACGAGATATATAATTAAAAAAATATCAGCTAAATGACAAGTCAGGGCCCTGATAATACCAACCAGATCATTAGTTGCTGTCATATCAATAGAAACAGCCTCAGGGGTATCAACCGCCTCTCCATCACACACAACCCCACCATCAGAAGGCAGAGAAGCCTTATTCACAAAAAATTTTAAGAAAAAACAGACAATATGAGTACAGAACCGGTTTTACAGGATGACTAAATTTTTAATAGTTTTCACACGAACAGGGTCATTGGGAGGTTAACAACTAATCTTCCCATCATCATGAAGACCACAAACAGATTGAGGGCTAGACTAAGTAAAAATAGACTTTGAAAGTAAAGAACATAGACATTAAAAAGACTCTTAGTACGTTAACCTTTCATATTTAAATTAAAGTTGGCTAGCATGGAGGGATACATTGATACATATAAGTACCTGAATTCAACTAAAATTGAAATTTTAAAACACCAAAACTCTTAAAAATAATTCCAAAAACCAAAATAAATATATAGTTTAGTGCCTAATAGCGTTATCACCCGAAAATTAATCTTTACAAAGAGAGTAGAACAGAATAGGAAAGAAAAGCCTAACGAAATGGGAACAATATGGTTTGTAATTTAGCTGCTAACCGAGATATCCGGGATACCCACATGCGTCTCCTCGCCAACAGTACCATCATCCGACGCAGGAACACCCTGGGCAACGAAGAATTGAAATGAATTTAAACCAGAAGCAAAAACAGAATTGCAAAAGACAGACATATTCTATCTTGTATTATACTATTATAAAATAGATCTATTACCTGGCTTTCCTCTAAAGCATTACGCGGGGGGGCCACAACGCCACCTGTCGGCTGAGAGCATTGAACCTGTCCATTCAAACAATAACAAATGCTAAGAAACAGGCAACAAACAAATAACTGCACTAATTAGATAATGACAGATAACCTCTTCGTTAACGATCGACTCGTTGGGAGTTATAAATGCTTCATTCACTGGAACATTCTCAACGCGCTAAAGAGAAAAAGAAAAAAAAAAATTAGCAAAAAAGTTAAACTCCAGTGGGGGGAAATGCAAACATGGTTAACAAAACTCCATTAATAACAAATATATAGATTAAACATTTTAGTAACAGTTATCCCACTAAAAAATAACAACTAACCTCTGCGTTATCTTCAACCACAGCCTCTGTGGATGGGGCAACATCACCTGTAACATTGTTACCGTCCTAAAAAAATTAAAAAAAATTACTTAAACAACAATAAAACACCGTCATAGCGTCATTGTATGTTTGATGGTAAAAGTAAGTGTTAGCATCTACCTAAGATAACACCAAATATCTGAAATAACTTAGCCAAATACCACCATATACAACTCGCCCACATTTTCCTAATAGTTACCCCATAAAAACCATAACAACTAACCTCGGGGTTATCTTCATCAACACATTCTGAAGGGGGGAGAACATCAGCTGTAACATTGTTAACGCCCTAAAACAAAATGTAACAAACAATGTAAAAAAACAATAAACACACAAAAAGCCTCAATGAATATTTGATGATAGAATAACAGTTAGCATCTAACTAAAATAACACCTAATCAATGAAATAACTTAGCCAAAAAAACACCATTGAAAACTCGCCCACCTGAGAATTATGGACCACATCGCCAGCATGGAGAATATCTTCACCCATTGGAACAGCATTCTCCCGCTAAAAACAAAGAAGAAAGCCATAATCAAGAAAATATCCACCAACCCAAAAAAACAAAAATTAATAAGACAAAAAAAATTTACCCCCGCCTCCTTGCAACCAACACCAGTTGGAACCTTCTCAGAGTAGAAAGATAAAATTTCATCCACAGTGGCCTCGACATTAGAAGTTCCTTCGCGGCAATGAGACCGAGCATGGCCACGGGAGTGGCGGAGAGAATCAAATCCAATATCATCATCACCACCATTGGAACCCAGACCATCAGAATTAGCAACACCATCGTTACCATTGTTGGCAGCCTTCTTATGACGAGTAGACCCACTGACAGGCTCTTTCGAGGTTTCGCCTTCAATAACAGTGTTTTTAGTGAACCAATCTGTCACCGCGGCAATGATTTTTTTCGCCTGCCCTTCAAGTTTGGCATCCAACAAAAGGGAAATAGACTCCAACGAAGGACCTCCTGAACTCCCGCCTTCCTCAGGGATAGGTCTTTCTTGTCTGCTCCTAACACCACCGTTCTTAGTTAGTTTGGCAGCTTTCCTAGTGCGACAACCATTGGATTTACCACCTCGCTTTTGTTTTTTTGAAGCCAATTTCAACTGGGATGGGATAACTCCACCATCAAACATGTCATTCTTGAAAATCAGACCCTCACCTACAAACATCAGAATATTATCGACCTTCTCATCTTCCTCATCATCAGACCAAGACAAATCTTCCTCCGGATTCAACGCATAATCAGGACAAATAATGGTATCAACAAAAATCTGCAAAACAACCAAGATAATAATACCAGATGGCGTTAACTTGCTTAAGAGAAAAAGGCGTTATAATTAACAACATAATTATCGGTGACTTGTTCAATATATACTGATAACAATGTTGATAAATGTTAACAAAGTTAAAGAGATAAGGACATTACCGAGCATTTTTTATCCAACACTTTAGCATTCCCTAGCTTGAAAGGGACAGACTCTCGAGGGGCATCTTCAACATCGACATCGCCGGCTTCAGCTTCAGACTCAATGATCTCATCAATTACAGGTCCATCTTGAATAGATGGAGCTGCCTGTAAGACAACCAATTGCAGAGCGTATAACAACCCCTGAACGCTAAAACAAGTAATTGCTAATTGTTCAATTTCCCTCTCTTTAATCGACTTAATCATCATCTCGAAAGAGAGACGGCCCCAAGGGTATGCAAGAAATGCATCCACGTCCTCAACCATTTCGGCGTGAGCTTTAACAATCTTAGGATAATGAGAGGTAGGGACAAGGAAACCATCGACAATAGCTAAGCAAGCAAGTCGGATCCTCATATCGGCATCGGAGATAATCCTTTTCTTCAACATCGTAATAGCCCGGTCTACAGTTACATCTTCTTCAAGGCCAAACAACTTACTGTAAAATGGAATCGTCTTCCCCGCAGTGCCTTTCTTCTTTTTCTTCTTCAAATTCGGATACTTCCCACAAGGTAAACCCGTAACAATCTTGAACTCTCTCAAAGAAAAACGAATAGGAATTCCGGCAAAGAGCACCCAAATCTCGTTCGGCTTCGCCACCTCCAACTGTCTACCCAATATAAAAATCCCAAAGCTCGCAGACCAGGCGGGTTTGTTAGGAAACTCCAATAGTTGACCGAATGTAGATCGAGAAAGGAACTGCCGTTCACCATCGTCGAGAGAGTTGAAGATAGCGCAAAGGGTTTTCATCTTATGATACACATTAACCCTATCGCCGCGAGGCTCGTGACCAAACGCAATCAACCGGGGAGGAAGCAGAATCGGAGGCATCGGTTCTGAGAAAAAAAGATAAAATCCAGTTAAAGAACAATAAACATGGCGACCAAAGCAAAATCAAACAGAAAAAAAAACTATTTCACTTACAAGAAAAGAGAAGAAGAACAAAACCCAGATCTGAGAGATAACCCTTTGCTAGAAAAAAAGAACCAGAGAGAAAGAATACGAGCGGACAGTTTTCGGTTCTTTATCTCTCTGACTGAACACACCGTCTCTCCTCCATATATGATGAGAACAAACACGACTGTTCGGAAACTGGAGAAGAAAAAATTAAAAAAAATAAATTTAAATAGCACATCTCCCCAAAACAATATCTCGCAAAATCTTCTGCTACCTTCTGCAATGATACAGCCCTATAATCTAAATACTACTCCTTTGATGCTATAGGGGTACATGCGTAAAAAAAAATTGAACAGAAGCGAGTGAACAGTGTAAAAAGGAGGGACTTAATTATCGCTTCCTCTATGCATATCGCTTGATATTTCCCTATTTATTATTATTCTATATGGTTTACTATTTAAAAGTTAAACTCCCATTAATGTATACCGGTAACATTATATATATTTAGTTTTCAATGTCAGAACTCAGAAGGAAGCTCTTGAAGGCTATGTAAATAAATCACCAATACAACAAATTGCAGCAAAAAGAAAAAAACTAATGAAACCATTGATGTCAATATATGATATATGCAAAGCCGCAAATGTTTAAATATTATTTTGAATTATATCTCTAACCAAAATTTTAACAGTTTTCTAAAAGTATTGATTTAAAAGTGATCTAAACTTCAAATATGTAATGTAAGATACATCATACATATTGAATGACACAAATTAGAAACATAATCACCTTCTAATTGACCATTCTAATAGAGAAGGAAATTCAATTACAATAATTATGACCAGAACTCATCTAGCCTAAATTTTTTCTAATCTCTAAATTAAATATTAAAAAAACTTGACAAAAAACAAAAGAAATGGCAAGAACACTTACTACAGAGTCAGCATAATTCTCGGTAACAATAATTCTTAGGAAAGAGAGCAATTCTTAGCTCTCTGTAAAACACAGATTAATAAGCTAAGATTAAAGATTAAATAATTAATATGTTGACTTTAAGATCGTAGAACCGCGCCTTAAGGAGGAGGCTCTGGCTAGTGGCAACGAGCCTTCTTTGTCTGAAAAAGGCAAAAAACAAAAAAAAGGAATAATAAATTTGAAATGAGAAAGAGAGAGAGAGAGAGCCACCACATGCCCAAAAAGTTACCGTTGGTTTTAGACTAACTTAGAAGCAAATCGTTTCCTTCATGATCCAACGGTCATCTTAATCACCTAGCCGTTGCTATTTCCTTCAATAAAAAACAAAATAATAAAAAAAAGATAGCAACTTTATTTTTAATTTTGATTTAATTTTATTTGTCTCGCTTATTTCATCCCCTTCTCTGACTCCTCCTGATTCATTCAATTGCATCAGACATATACACAGAGAGAAGAGAGAAGAGAGATCCTTCTTCTTCTTCTTCTTCTAGATTCTTCTCTAGGAACACTATCAAATCGAGTAAAAAAAACAATGGTTAACCCAGAGGAGAACAATCGTAATCTCGTTGTCAAACCCATTACAGAGATTCTTCAAGGTAGTAGTAGTAATACGTGTTTGAGAATCTGAGAATTCTAGGTCTCAAGAACAGAGATTCTGATGTTGTTTTGTTTCTGGGTTTTGTCAGATGATGATACGAGAAGCAGAAAGTTCGGAGTAGAGGTGAAGAGACAGAACAGGAGAGCATTGGGTGTGATTAATCAGAATCTCGTTGGTGCAAAAGCTTATCCTTGCGTTGTTAATAAGAGAAGAGGCTTATCTGAGTAATTTACTTAAACTCTCTGGGATCCTAAAGTTGTCATCTCTTTGATTCTTGGTTTTGGGATTTTGATGATTATTTGTTCAACAGGAGAAAACAAGAAAGCTGTGAGAAGAAGAAGCTTGATTCATTACATCCGTCAGTTTCAAGGTTGATAAAGCTTTAAACTTTGGAAAGCGTTTTTTTCTGATTTTGTTTTTGCTGAGAAAGAGAGATCTGAGATTGTTATTTGAATTTCTGCAGATCTCAGGAAGAGACTAAGAAGCTGAAACCAAGTGGGAACGAGTTTGGTGATTGTATATTCATTGATGAAGAAGAGGAGAAGAATGAAGAAGCTACATTGGACCAACCTATGCCAATGTCACTGGAGGAACCATACATTGAATCTGATCCAATGGTAATTAACAATCACTTCTCAAAAGATCTTTAGCTTTTTAATGTGAATTCTAATGAAACTTTTTAATTTGGACAGGAGTTAGAAGTTCAGATGGAGGATATTGAAGAAGAAGAAGAAGAAGAAGAACCAATTTTGGATATCGACGGATATGATGCAAACAACTCTCTTGCAGCTGTTGAATATGTCAGTGATCTTTACGAATTCTACCGTAAAACCGAGGTACGGTTTTCGTTGGTTTTTAAAATTGTCTCTGAACTAAAACCATTAGAATTTTGAATTCTGTCTGAGATAATTTTCCATGGATTTTGGTAATCTGCAGAGATTTAGCTGTGTTCCTCTGGATTATATGGTGCAACAGTTTGATATAACTGATAAAATGAGAGCAATACTCATCGACTGGCTCATCGAGGTATATTCAAAGATCTCTCATTGGTAATGGATTGTTGTATATAGAGGCTAATTAAGAAGTGTACTGAATGTTTCAGGTACATGACAAATTTGAGCTAATGAACGAGACATTGTTTCTAACAGTGAATCTGATAGATAGATTCTTGTCCAAGCAAGCTGTTGCAAGAAAGAAGCTTCAGCTTGTTGGTTTAGTTGCACTGCTCTTAGCTTGCAAGTACGAAGAGGTTTCAGTACCTATTGTTGAAGATTTGGTAGTCATTTCGGACAAAGCTTATACGAGGAACGAAGTTTTAGAAATGGTAATAACCATAGAATAAGATTCTTTGTTTCCAAAAACTCGGTAAAAGATTATACATTTGATCTGATTTCAACAAACTTTGTGTGTAGGAGAAGATTATGCTTAGTACTTTGCAATTCAATATGTCGTTACCAACGCAATACCCTTTCTTGAAGAGGTTCCTCAAGGCAGCTCAATCAGACAAGAAGGTAAAGAAACAAATCTATCAATGTACATTATAATATAAATGGATTGTGAATTACAAACTAATCTTGTTATTGAAACAGCTTGAGATCTTGGCGTCGTTCTTGCTCGAGCTTGCTCTTGTGGACTACGAAATGGTTCGGTATCCACCATCGTTACTAGCCGCCACTGCAGTGTACACAGCTCAATGTACAATCCATGGCTTCAGTGAATGGAATAGCACTTGTGAATTCCACAGTCACTACTCTGAAAGTCAACTCATGTAAGTCTAATCTTGGTAACGAATTACATCCATAATCTTTTGTAGAAGACTGATCTTTTTGGTTTTTGTTTTACAGAGATTGTTGTAGAAGAATGGTGAGACTACATCAGAAGGCTGGAAGTGATAAACTAACAGGAGTACATAGAAAATACAGCTCCTCCAAATTCGGATACATAGCAACAAAGTATGAAGCTGCACACTTTCTTGTGTCAGATTCTCACTAAAGAGTGGAAATAGTAGTTTGTGTAAAGCTAGCTGCTAACATTTTCCCTCTCAATTTTTAATTACAAAAGAAACCAGCAAACAAAAAATAAGTTCAAAAATTTCCTCTGAATTTGATCTGTAACTTTCCAAGTCTTTCTTTTATTGATATCTCAGCAATAAAATTCTCTAATATTTCTGATAACAATCATATTTTTGTCAGTAGTTAGTTACAGATTCTTAAAATATGATATAAGATTGAGAGTTTCAATTTGAACTCTTCTTCTTCTACAAATTCACACACATTAGAAATGAGTCTTAAACAAAACCGCAGACAAAACTAGTACCACCTAACACAAAACGCCGTCGTTTTCAATCTATTTTAATATATATCCCACCAACTCTTTTTCAGATCTTTGTCTAAGTAAAAGCGAAAAGGGCAACAAACAAAAATAACTCCGACAATCTCACAACAATCATGGCGGCTTCGACGAACTCTTTCCTTGTCGGAAACAACACTCAGATTCCTGCTTTGAAGCCCAAATCAACATCTCAATCCCTTCTTCACCTCAGCAAACCAAACACCGTGAACTTCGCCGGCAAAACCAAGCCCGTCGCTGTTAGATGCGTCGCTTCAACGACTCAAGTTCAAGATGGAGTTAGATCCGGCTCCGTCGGATCCCAAGAACGGGTTTTTAACTTCGCGGCGGGTCCAGCCACTTTGCCGGAGAACGTTCTCCTAAAAGCTCAGGCGGATCTATACAACTGGCGTGGATCTGGCATGAGTGTGATGGAGATGAGTCACAGAGGCAAAGAGTTTCTCTCGATTATACAAAAAGCTGAATCGGATCTTCGTCAGCTCCTGGAGATTCCTCAGGAATATTCCGTTTTGTTCTTACAAGGTGGTGCTACTACTCAATTCGCTGCTTTACCTCTTAATCTCTGCAAATCGGATGATACAGTCGATTTCGTTGTTACTGGTTCGTGGGGAGATAAAGCTGTCAAGGAAGCGAAGAAGTATTGCAAGACGAATGTGATTTGGTCTGGGAAATCTGAGAAATACACAAAGGTTCCATCTTTTGAGGAGTTGGAGCAAACTCTGCACGCCAAGTATTTGCATATATGCGCCAATGAAACTATTCATGGAGTTGAGTTTAAAGATTACCCTGTTCCTAAAAACCCTGATGGGTTTTTGGTTGCTGATATGTCTTCTAACTTCTGTTCGAAACCTGTTGATGTTTCTAAGTTTGGTGTGATTTACGGTGGTGCACAGAAGAACGTTGGTCCATCTGGTGTCACAATTGTGATCATTCGTAAAGATTTGATTGGAAACGCTCAAGATATTACTCCTGTGATGCTTGATTACAAGATTCATGATGAGAACAGTTCGTTGTACAACACGCCTCCTTGCTTTGGGATTTACATGTGTGGTCTTGTGTTTGAAGATCTGTTGGAGCAAGGTGGATTGAAAGAAGTGGAGAGGAAGAATCAGAGGAAAGCTGATTTGCTTTACAATGCCATTGAAGAAAGCAAAGGCTTTTTCAGGTGTCCTGTTGAGAAATCAGTGAGGTCGTTGATGAATGTGCCTTTCACATTGGAGAAGTCTGAATTGGAAGCTGAGTTTATTAAGGAAGCTGCGAAAGAGAAGATGGTGCAGCTCAAAGGGCATAGATCAGTGGGAGGTATGAGAGCTTCTATTTACAATGCAATGCCTTTGGCTGGTGTTGAAAAGCTTGTTGCTTTCATGAAAGATTTTCAGGCTAAGCATGCTTAGTTTTAAGGGTTTTTGTTTTCGTTTTTGCATTTTGGTTATGTTTGTTGGGTGATGATAAGCTTTAAAGCTTATGATTTGGTTTTCTTTCTTCTTTCCAGAATCAATAATGTTTAGCAATGTATCAAAATCTTTCTCCAATCAATTGGAAAACAAGTTTGTTAACAAAACAAAGAGCTTTGTTATTTTTTGTGAAGTGATGTAAATCGCCTTAAAGAAGCTGCAGGTGATCATGTAATCATGTTCTCTTTTTAATGTGTTCTTTCTCTGCAACTACCTGAAACTGAAGATCCTGTTTTTACAATAAGCAAAACTCAATTCAGATCCCAAACTATACTCAGATATAGAAATACAGAGTTAATTCACTGTAAGAAATAAGAAAGTAAGTTACCATTTGGTATTGTCTCTCTATAAGCAACAGCTACATTTTGAAAGAACTCTCTGGTAGCATCTGCAAATTCAATCAACTAGCATATTTTGTTCACTACGAACCCTGAGCAATGGAGAACAAAACCAGAGTACTATTGTCAGAATCAAGACTCACCATGCTCCATTGTCAAAGACGGATCTTGCTCATCGACAAACCCGATCAGTTTCGCTGGGTTTCCAGCCACCATGCTTCAGAAACCCCAGAAAGAGAATGTCATTTGAGCGATGTTCGAACAGAAACGCTCAATGAGATTGATATTTTAGATGCATGTCAGTTTCATACCTATGCGAAGGAACATCCTTCAACACAAGCGAACCCGCAGCTACCATTGCTCCAGCGCCTATCCTAATGTTACCAAGTATAGTCACACATGCTCCAAGAAGAGCACCGTCGCCTATATTTGGATGGCGGTCACCGGTTTCTTTCCCAGTTCCTCCTAATGTCACACCCTGTAACATGAAAATATAAGCTAGCATTTCTAACATCAACAGTTCTTTATAGTTTTGGAGAAATGAAGTCAGAGAAGAGATCTGTACATGCAAAATTGAGACACGGTCGCCTATCACAGCAGTCTCACCTATGACCACACCAGTTCCATGATCCAACAATATTCCTTTCCCAATTCTTGCAGCTGAGCGAAAGAAAAAAAAAACAAAGTTAGTCCGATGCTAGATGTAAAAGCATAGACAAGATATAAATCTAAAATCTTTACCGGGATGAATATCGATTCCAAAAACCTGAGAGAAACCATTGACATGGATCAGAAATTGTACAACAAGACTATAGGTCTATAACAATAACCAAAGAAGTTGTGGAAGTCACTTATACCTCGCTTACTCGGCTTTGCAATGCCAATGCTAATAGTTTTCTTCCTTGCTTCCACAACTTATGTGCAACTCTATACGCCTGCAGTGCAAGATAGCCCTGTGGAACAAACTATTCTGGTAAAATGCACATTAAAACTCACTTAGCAATTATTTTATATCGGTGTAAAAGATGTTAATGTCTTTAAATCAGCAACTAGTATGGTTAAGAAACTACCTTCAGGTGTAAAATAGCCGAACTATAGGATAGACAAGCAGGATCTCTGTCTTTGAATGCCTTCAACAAACCAACAAAATGGAAGAACTACACTTCAGCCACATCCTCAGACAATACTAGCAGTGTCAAAAGGAAGATTCACGGATACGAGAGATACGTGTTTTTACCTGAACATCAAGACGAATGGAGCTCTGAATACTTCTATCATGTACCATAACATTGCAAAATATATCCATAAGTTGAGTTGCTAACAAGGTAGGGTTTTGGAGACGGTTAGCCAGAACAAAACTCAATGCTTGCTCTAAACAGTCATGTGATAAGATACTAGCATACAAGAAGCTACTCAAAACCGGCTCCTCTTCTGCCTGTAAAACACACAACAACACTCACCATTTTAGGAACATAAACACACAAACTATGTTCCTCAACTTGTCCTTTTGTAAATTAAAAACTTAATCCAACACCATTAACGCCTAAAAAGTAGACGGATGAGAGAAAAACGCAACATCAAGAAACATTTAAAAGGTTTCATTAAGTGGTTAAAGAGACAGATTAGCTTGACCCCACGGTTTTGTCGGATTGATATAAAAGGTACACATGAATGTCTTTATCATTACCTTTCAAAGTTGGTTAACAATATCAAAGTTTCTGTCTTTGTTGAATTGAAGTTATATATATGGAAAACGTATAAATGAATAATAAGAAGAGATATGGTTATGGAGCATAAGGAGAAAACCTCAAGCTTAGCTTCTTCTCTTATAGAATCCCAAATTGGGTCATAACCAGAATTGGTAAAATCCAGCAAAACCGGGTCGGCCACGGGATTAAGGGTTCCTCTAGCATAAACCGGGAAAACCCTCTCAAAAGGAAACTCTTCACCGGTCTCTCCATCGTCTCTGGCAGAAAAGTTCCGGGAGACAATCATTGGAAGAGAAGACAAGGATGATGAGGAAGAAAAATCACAATTCTCGCCGTTTATAAAAGCCATGACCAAAAAGAGTGAACCAATTGAAGAGTAGAGATGATGATCAAAAAAGAAAGGTGAACTTTCATGGAAATGATAAGGAAACTGAGAAACCCTTTTAAACACAGGGATTGATTGTCTTTACTGAGTTGGAATCGAAGTAACGACAGTCAAAAGATAAAAGAAAAAGTAAAACTAAAGTCTTGTGTTTCTGTCCTCGCTGTTTTGGAATGTTTCATGCGAAAACAGATGTGGTCTCTCTCTCTCTTTGCTCTTGTTTATAATGCGTGTGACCGTGATTCAGTCCAAGTTCTTAATACCACCATTGCAAGAGAATCCAAAACTATTTGGAAGTATCCTTTATATATGTTACTTTAAGCGTACCACACGAAGTGGACGTGAACTTTAGGCTAAAATATAACATTTGTTTATATTTTTTTTGGTCGGGATAACATTTGTTTATATTATCATAAAACAACTTTCATTTTTTACAAAATACTATTTTAGAAAAGAAAAAAAAAATGATTGAACCAAACAAAATTTGTTGTTTCTCATATTGTTGAAGAATAAAGCTGATTGGCCAAAGAAATAAAAAATAAATAAAACTAAAAGAAGCAAAATCTAAAAGCAAAATCTTTTAGTTGCTCTGAAACCCTAAAAGAAGCAAAATCTACCAATGGCGAGAAGATCCGTCTCGATCCTTAATCGCCTTCTGGCGAATCCTCCTTCTCCATTCACCGCACTGTCCCGATCCATCACCTACATGCCAAGACCCGGAGACGGAGCTCCACGAACCGTAACCCTAATTCCCGGCGACGGAATCGGACCTTTAGTGACCGGTGCGGTTGAACAGGTCATGGAAGCCATGCACGCGCCGGTGCATTTCGAGCGGTACGAGGTTCTTGGCCACATGAGAAAAGTCCCTGAAGAAGTAATCGAGTCTGTGAAGAGAAACAAGGTTTGTTTAAAAGGTGGATTAGCGACTCCTGTGGGTGGTGGTGTCAGTTCTTTGAATATGCAATTGAGGAAAGAACTCGATATCTTCGCTTCTCTAGTGAATTGTATCAATGTCCCTGGATTAGTGACACGACACGAGAATGTTGATATCGTTGTGATTAGAGAGAACACTGAAGGAGAGTATTCAGGTCTCGAGCATGAGGTTGTTCCTGGTGTTGTCGAGAGCCTTAAGGTAACTATATATAATTAGGGTTTGTTTTTAGTCCAAATTGTGATCCTTTTGTGTACATTATGTACTTGTTGAATTGTTTGTGTAGGTGATAACAAAGTTTTGTTCTGAGAGAATTGCGAGATATGCATTTGAGTATGCGTATCTAAACAATAGGAAGAAAGTGACTGCTGTTCATAAAGCTAACATTATGAAGCTTGCGGATGGACTCTTCCTTGAATCTTGTAGAGAGGTTGCTAAACACTATCCGGGGATTACTTACAATGAAATAATCGTAGACAATTGTTGTATGCAGCTTGTCGCGAAGCCCGAGCAATTTGATGTCATGGTAATGCTCTTCTTTTCCTAGTTACAAATCCCAACTTGAAGCAAAATGAGTCTTTTTAAAATGTGACAGAAAATAAAACCATCATTGATGTTGTTTTGATGTATCTCATGGATAATTTTTGTTGGTTTGTTTTCAGGTGACGCCTAATTTGTATGGTAACCTTGTAGCAAACACGGCGGCTGGAATAGCTGGTGGCACTGGAGTGATGCCAGGAGGTTTGTATTAGTTGAAGTTATAATCTTTCTTAATTTTGCCTTAGAACTGACGTTTCTTGGGGTTGTTGGGGACAGGAAATGTTGGTGCAGAACATGCGATATTTGAGCAAGGCGCATCAGCCGGGAATGTGGGGAATGATAAGATAGTGGAACAGAAGAAAGCGAATCCGGTGGCTCTACTTCTCTCATCAGCAATGATGCTTAGACATCTCCGGTTTCCTACTTTTGCTGATCGGCTTGAAACAGCAGTGAAACAAGTGATTCAAGAAGGAAAATACAGAACAAAAGATCTTGGAGGAGATTGTACCACGCAGGAAGTTGTTGATGCGGTCATAGCAGCTCTTGAGTGAAACCATGTGAGCTTCTCTGCTTCTGCTTGCTTCTTCTTTCGTCTTTATCATTTAAACTAAGGGAAAAGTGTTGGTTTTCTCTGTTTTACGTTGCTCTTTTTTTTTATTTCTTGATTCATTTTACTAGTTCATTTTTTTGTCTTTTGATAATATTTGATCTCACGTCTGAGCTAATTGAGCTCTATGTTATACAATAAAATCAATAAAGAGAGAAGCAATGTTGTTTATCAAGCAATATTTTGATCTCTTTTTGCATCAAAATCGGGTAAAAACACTAATCAAATTAGTTGAAGTAATCTTGGCAGTTCTAAAATCTGATACAAATTTAGATTTGCGGACACTGATGGTCCAGAAAGATATTATTTAAGGTCTCTGATTACTAAAGAAGCATGTAGAGAACCAATAAAGATAACAGTAAGTCAGTAACACCAAATAAGAAAAGAGAGCAGCCATGGATAAGAAGCATTTTGCTATAATTAGGGTTTTACAGGGTATGACGCGCAAAGACCAAAGATTTTGAACCTCAGAATGATTAAGAAGAAATGCCAAAAGGAATTTCTTGTCTCCGTGTTTCATACGAGTACATTCCGTAGGAACATTTTAAAACAAAACTTCTCTGTTTCTGCTTCATTGAAATCTTCCAACTATAAAAGACATCCTGAGTCCATCATCTTTTGATCAGTTAGAACGATATCAGAATAGAAGTCATTGAAGAAGAAGAAAAACAATAAAAAGAAGAAAAGAATTTGTTTTTGAGAAATACTGCTCTGATTTCTTGATCCTGAAGATTGAAATGGCATCAAATAGTGAAGCAAGGCCTCTGCCAAAATTCGGAGAATGGGATGTGAATGATCCGGCGACGGCAGAGGGATTCACCGTTATATTTAGTAAAGCCGGCGAGGATAAAAAAACAGGTCGGAGCTCCAGCAAGGCACCTTCACAGAGGAAACAAGACGGCGTTAAACCAACCAAGAAATGGCTCTGTTTTACTTTTTCTTGATTTCCTCTAAATTACTTAAAACGTTTGAGAATAGCATTGAGAAACTTCTGTCTTAGAACCTTTTATCATTTGCTTAGCATTGCTCTTTATAAGATGTTGCAGAGACGAGAAAGTAGATAGCTTCTTGTATATCTTGTTTGATGTTTAATGTTATGTTTCGTTTGAAGCTTAAGACTAGATTTTGACAGTTCAGATTTAAACAAAATGCAGGTTTTGCAATACCCACCTCCAAAAAAACATTCATAATCTTTCTTCTTGGTCTTAACTATTTACAAACATAGAGTTACTTGCTTGACAAGAAACCGCTCTTCTGCTTCAAAGTGGATGAATAAGGATTCAATCATCAATTGTGTTTATATATATTTACCGGTTTCTGTGTTCCCAGAGCAAAAAAAATCTGATAAAACGGAATGGATATGGCATTTCCCTTAAGAAAGATGAAGACCGGAAGCTAGAAAATGATAAATCAGCTTGATTCCTGCAGAGATCAACTCAGGAAATGAACTGTCTAACAATGCAAATTTGATAAGGACATTCTGAGTTTTACAGTATCAAAGAAATTGTCCTGCTTCAAAAAGGCATGATTCTAATAGGTAATGTCACATGAACATAAAATCCATAAAGTATACATTGTCAAGATATTGATTTAATGGAGTAGTACATACATAACTGCTGAGCAATGTTAGGCTAGCTAGCATTGATGTTGTCCTATATACATGTTTCTTAGAATTCTTACCTTTATTGTCATCTACACTACTCTTCTTATAAGAAATAAAAATGGAGTAAAATATGTGAATCTTATGAACGCTTTTACTGTGCTTGACCTTGTGGTTTCTTAAGAGAACAAAAATTGCTTTGGGTAAATATCCAAATCTCAACCGAAATTGGATATGTTTTCTAGTAAATCAGACAGCAGTATCTGATCAAAAATTGCTTTGGTTACTCTCTCAAATGACAAGAGGAAAAAGACTAAAAGAAGAATATTTTCTTAACACTCAAGTAGCCAAGTGCATAGTATTGTGACGTTTCAGTGAAATTAGATTGCTAATCATTGAGAGCCAAAAGAGAAGACAATGTTCATGGGATCAATTAGAGAAGATTCACAAAGGACAAGTGGTCAACATTGTGTTAATAATCTATTCAATTTTGATGACTCTCTTCAAATTATTTGGCAAATTAAATTCCTTAATTTTTTTTAGTTTATTTCTTCTCTCTTCTGTCATATTCTCAATATATTTGTGAATTAAAACTTCTGTCTCCTTGTCTCACATTAAAATAATAGAAAACTACGGAAATAAATATACACATGACTAGGAAATGAAACGTACCACGACCTTATTGAACAAGATTCTCCTACTACTCTTATTGTTTTAAAACCCTAGATTCTTGGAATAATGGCCTTAGCTTCTTTTTTTTCTTTGCGCAAATATTTGTTTATAAGTTTAAATCTCTTCTTGGAAAACGTTTCTCTGAGTTGTCGTGTTTTTTGTTCCTGATGAAACAGATCTTTGAGTTTGCCAGCGGTGATGGAGGAGGCAAAGAGGGACAAGTTAGGAGACAAGATAATCATAATAATCAAGAAAGCTTGACGTTGCTGCATTTATAACCACAAGGAGATTATTAAATTAAGCAAAAGGGGATAATTGTGCAAATATCCTCTTTATAAGTTTTCATTAACACATGCCCCATTTGCACTTACATTAAAACCTTTTTAAAGGGTTATTTTGGATTTATCTGTTAAGTTTTCTTCTATTATATACCTTGAGTGTCTGAACCTTTATAACCCACCAAAACCCATTTCTAAGTTTAAGGCTTTTCCTTTCTCTGTTTGCTTCAGAGCTTGGAAAATGGCAGAATCATCATCCTCTGCGGCGACTACGCATGTACCTGCTAGGTCTATTAGTTTGCCTACAAGACTAATCCATCCTAAAGCACAAAGAGTTGAAGAAGAACTGAAAAAGATTCAAGGTTTAAAGTCTTCTTCATCAGCTTCTTCTAGGATCCAACTTGGACTTGCCAAGCTCGTTGAGCTCTATGACTTTGTCAATGAACAAGTCATATGTTCTCCTCAAGGCCAACAAGCTCTTCCCCTTTTTCGCAACGGGAAACTTGTGGAAGACGCTCTTGATGAATCCATCTTGTTACTCGATGTCTCTGACTTCACAAGAGACTTGATAGGAACACTCATGGAGCAAATTCAAGAACTTCAATCTGCTTTACGTAGACGCAGAGGAAATCTCTCTTCCGTTCAGTCCGAGATCCGAACTTACATTAACTTTCAGAAAAAGTTCAAGAACGCAGCAGCGAGACAACTTAAATCCCTTGCAAGGACACAAACAAAGAAAAAAGCTCCGGTTATGAAACAATCTCGTGATCTTGATCAACATTCTTCAATGGTCTCCAACATTCTAAGGCAATCAAACGCGTCGACGATCTCTATTTTCCAGTCACTCTTGCAGTTTCTTTCTTCTTCCGGTGAGAACCAGAAGAAGAATGGTGAAATTGGATGTGTAGATAACTCGATGATCCGTTCTTTCTTTGGAAGAATCATCGGTAGGAAGATCGTGAAGGACATTGATGCGCAAACAATCCTCGGGAGATTAGCTATGGTTAATGCGAGCCTTGAAGCAATTAAGGATGAGTTAAGTTACTTATCTAGACGACTTATTCAACATAGAGCGTCTCTCTTGAACATTGTTACTCTATAACAATAAGAGTTTTGTATTTTGTGTAAAAAACCAGGGTTTGTAGAGATGAAATTACTATAGAAAAATAGTTAATCCTATCTTGACTATTGTCCATTTCCATTAAAAGTTTTTTTTTTCTTCTGTGGTTCGGATTGGATGATACGTGAATTGATCCGGTGAAGAAATATATAATCTCAGAAGTTATAAGATGAATTAAACCGTATCAAACCGAATTAATTAACAAAAAAAAGAGGTGGAGCATGTGTATATATTCCTAAGCCTATATGGTGCATCATCACCATCCATTCATCATCATCACTTACGACATCACATGCTGAACAAACTATACCAAACTTGATTATTGTTGTCTTCTAGCTTCGTGTCGCTCACGTCACGTGCTTGTCGTGAGGAATTAGTCTACATGACATGTTATTGTTTGTGTACGATGATGATCCACGAGAGCACAACTCAGAAACAAATATTTGTTTCTGCGCCAATAAAATTATGCTGCGTAATATTTTTGGTTAATAATAATGTTTTGATTAATGTTAATCTATTACAATACAAAAGAGTGTTTAATTTTTATGGTCGAATCACAAAATTTAAGTATACTATAACTCACATTCTACCAAAAACACCTAATTTAAGCATGTCACTTTCTAACTTGCTCACGAATCGTGACATTGCCTTAACCACAACCTATTGACTATTTTGAGATTTCTCCTCCGTGAACTCCGATCATTTTTTTGGCTTTTGACCACCACAAATTTATTTTTTTGTCCGTGTCTGTAAAATCGGCGATTTCAGTGTAGTCTCTCTAGCTCCTCTTTCTTTATAACATCTCCCTAACTTTTTTTCACTAATTCATTCTAAAGTTGTGAAGAGTGTGAGAAGTAGCCAAATTCTTTTCTTTTTTTTCTCCTGCGTAATCTTGTGAAACATATCATAATCTTGTAACAAATAAAATGTATGTATTACTTTAGAAATATTGTATACAACATTTTTTTTACTTCATTTGTGTACATCATTTAATAAGAGGGAGATGTATAGTTTCATTTATACCATTCAAATGAGATAATAGTTAAGGTAGACAATTTAGATTTATGTAAGAGGGAACAATATGTATGATTCAGATATACGTAGATGCTTATAATTGTGTGTACAGGACATAAACACATACAAAACACCTATACTACCGTAACAAGTACTTACACATTCAATAGATTTTCATAATCGCCATTTCACGATGGTAGACATCAAATCATTCCACTTTTCCAATCGTATTTTTTGTTACGTGTTTATTCTAACATTTTTTTTCTTATGTGTTTTAGAAAACCATATTGGATATTTCGATCTTGATAAATTTTCTCTGTTTTGGTATTGTGTACGGCCAAAATTACAACGTACTCAATTTTGATGCCAAAGGAGATGGTCAAACTGATGATTCAAAGGTAAATTATGTTTTGAATTTATGTTCTCTCTACACAAAATATGTGAATTTTTGATAAATACATATTTTCTTATAATTAATTACTATTATTTTGGTATTAATAATTTAAAAAATAATTATGTGAAAAAGGCTTTTCTACAAGCATGGACTGCTGCATGTGGCGGAGACGGGGACATAAAAACACTTCTTATTCCTTCTGACAAAACATTTTTACTTCAACCTACCGTGTTCCAAGGCCCATGTAAATCTAGTTCGATAAAAGTTCAGGTATATAGACGATTAATTCACAAATTTATATGATAAATAAATTTATGTTTAAATTAAAAAAATCATAAAATTTGTATTTTCTCATTTGAAGTTGGATGGCGCCATTGTTGCACCTAGTGAGAAAGTCGCATGGTCGGACCCCATCTCCCGAATGTGGATCAAATTTTCAACTGTGTCTGGTCTAATAATCGTTGGTTCGGGAACGATTGATAGTCGTGGTTCATCTTTTTGGGAGGTGACAATTTGCTATATCATAATTTATATTACTTTTTATATATACTTTTCTCCATTGTAATATCAAAATCATTGAGAGTTTTTTTTTATTTGTAGCTAAATCTGAAAGCTTCTCAACGACCTACAGTAAGTATATCTAGTAATCTTACTATACATTCTTTGGAAATTTTGTTTTTGATTATGATTGCTTTAAATTTGTTATTAAATAAACCACTTTTTTTTGTAGGCATTACATATCAGCAAATGTGACAACCTGAGGATAAACGGGATAACCTCGATTGATAGTCCAAAAAATCATATATCAATCAAAACATGTAATACTGTTGCAATATCAAATATAAATCTTTTTGCACCCGAGACAAGTCCCAATACAGATGGGATTGATATAAGTGACTCGACTAATATCAACATATTTGACTCTACAATTCAAACCGGTCCGTACTTAATCTATAAATCGCTCATGCATTTTATTAATACATGAATACTACACATAACAAACTAGAGATTATCCAATTACTAAGTCACTACTTACTATATATAGCTCCAACTTTTATGTATTTGTTATACTTCTCTTGGAAAATTAATTTATAATATTTTTAGACTATGAAATATAGCAAAGTAAGTTTGACAAAAAAAATATATATATAGCAAAGTAAAATTATTTGAATTTCAATCACTAAATTCTCAGGTGACGATTGTATAGCAATCAACAGTGGAAGTTCTAATATTAACATCACTGGAATTAACTGTGGACCTGGTCATGGGATAAGGTAATTCATAATAGTAATTATTATTTTTAGATGACACCATTAACCATGAATAGAAAGCTTACTTGCACAGAGAAAAGGCTGAGAGAATTTATTAAAAAAATTATTATTGGAAAACAGTGTGGGAAGTCTAGGAGCGGGTGGAGCAGAGGCTAAAGTGAGTGATGTTCACGTGACTCACTGCACTTTCAATCAGACGACGAATGGAGCTAGAATCAAGACATGGCTGGTATATTTTTCTTTCTTATTTACTAATTACTACCTCTTATAGTTACATTGATATTAATCATATAAAATGTGTTACATGTATTGTTACTTTTGATTTTAAGGGTGGACAAGGATATGCAAGAAACATAAGTTTTACGGATATTACGCTCATTAACACAAAAAATCCAATAATAATCGACCAACAATATATAGATAAAGGAAAGCTTGATGGAGAGGTAAATACTTTTTAATAATTTATAAATACAATTATATAAGCGAAAGTATAATTAAATTGTGAGAATATATGTATTTATGTTTAACAGGAATCATCAGTGGCAATTAGTAATGTAAAATATGTCGATTTTCGCGGAACATCGTCAAATAAAAATGCTATAACGCTTAAATGTAGTGAAACTACACATTGTATAGATGTTGTCATGGATGGAATTGATATTACCATGGCGAATGGAGGAAAACCTAAAGTTAATTGCCAATATGTTGATGGAGAGTCAAGTGATACTGATTTGATGCGAGACTGTTTTAAAAATATCACTAGTTCTTAATTGAGAATGTACATCAAAAGTAGTCTACCCACGTTATCAATTGATGTCTTTCAAACGGTTGAATTACAGTCACAGATTTTTTTTTGTCTTGGCAATCAAAACTAAATACTTCTGTTACGTACGTTATATCATTTTTTGTCTTTTAACTAAACTTACCTGAAGATTCCTCCGATTGTTTACGCAACTCTTATTTTTAATTTTATTAAAGCATTTGTAACGTAAGACAAGAAAGACAAGCCTTGGTTCTTTGAAGCCGGACACATTTTTAATTCTCTCTTAACCAAAATTATATTTACCCTGACAGACACAAAAGAAGCAGTTGGTATCGAAAACAAACGAACAAGAAACTGAATTTAAAAATTAATTTTGCGAGACAAAGTTTGTATAGATATGCATAAGAAGAAGACAAAGAGGAACATGAGTTGCAAGACTCACTGACCATAACTGATGATTTTCTTCATGTTAGAAACAAACAGATCAGATTAGAGACCCATGTTTTTTTTTTTTTTTTTTTTTTTTTTTTTTTTTTTTTTTTTTTTTTTAGAGACCCATGTTCTTCTCACATGTTCCCACATTGTTTAACCCGAGGATCCCTCTGTTTGTGAGCTTCTCTGCAATATATATAGAAACCCTCTAGAACCCTGGTAGACCATCTCAATCCAATTTAGAGTTCTGAAAGATAGAAAAAACATGGAAGGTTTAGATTTGGTCTTCTTGTCTGATCAAACCACACACCAACCGGTTCGATCTGTGAGTCTTCCTTCAAGAATCCATCCACTCTCTGTTAAGATCAGAGCAGCCTTGAACCGGCTCATTATCTGGCGGAGATGTTCTTCCTCAATCTCGGTTTCCGCTTCGTTTGGGTACGAGACGGTTCTCGTTGGACTCGTGGACCTCACTGAGCTCTACAGTTGCGTCCATGAGCTACTTGAGTCTCCTTACGTGAAACACACTCTTCTTCGTCACCAGAAAGGGAAACTTCTGGAAGATTCTTTAGATGGATCTGTTCTGTTGCTCGACGTGTATGAGGGCACAAGGGAGGTGATTGTAGCGATGAGAGAACACGTGACGAATCTCAAATCTGCTCTTCGTAGGAAAGGAAGCGTAGAGAAGGAGGCGAAAGCATACGTTAACTTGCGGAAGAAGGCAAAGAAAGAAATCTCTAAACAGATCAATGCACTCAAGAAAATGGAAACTAGAGATATTTCCACCAACATAGATCACGATTCAACGATAGCATCCACGAGTGTTCTGAGAGAGACAATTGAATTCACTGTCTCGATTTTCAGACATCTTTTGTTGTTCCTATCAACAATACCACCACCACCATCTCCAACGAAAAAAATCAAGACCACCATTGGGTTTTTGCCTTTTCCTTTCGTATCGTCGTCATTATCAGATAAATCTCTGAATCTGATAAAAGAAATGAAGAGTCTTGATGAAGTTTTTCTGGGTTCTATTTTGGATCCGAGTAAAACCATTTTCGAAGTCGAGACAAGGCAGAAGGAGAAGATGAGGAGAGATGTAGTTGAAGATGGTTTTCGTGATCTGGAGGCAGAACTGGACTCTGTTTCCAAGTCTTTAGTTAAAAACAGAGTTTTGTTCCTTAACATCCTCAGTAACTGTTACTACTGAGATTTTTGTTAACAGATGTAAATCTTTTTTCCTCAAATTATCTGAGAGCCTAAGGAGGAGGAGGAGGAGACAAGAATATGTATTTGTGCAACAGTTCAAGTTGACTAAATCAGTGGCCATCTTGTTCGGACTTAATTGTTCAAATTTTTTAATTTGGACTGAAACATATCGAAACTTGATGCGTCTTATTATTATAGGATGTATGTATGCATTTATTTAGCAATGTCCAAACAAGGGAGGTACGTATGCACAAGTAGGCGGTTGCAGCGGCACAAGTAGCCTCCTTCTCAGAAGAGAGTTTCGCAGTACATGAAAATCATGGATCATCAGGTTTAAGAAGACAATCCTGAGACTGAGCACCTAAAACCTTGTGTAGAAAATAGAGGAAACGGTGCAACAATTCTGGGAATCTGTCCAAGAGGAAGAAAACTACACAGAGACCGAAGCAGAAGCAAAGGAAACAATGAAGAGGACAGAGCTACAACTCGGGAAGGGGTAGGAGATATATTATCAGCAGAAGCACCACGGATAGGCATGTTGCTATTGCAATAGTTGAAGCAGAAGTAGTGAGGCATCCCCCTCACTGAGAGCCTAAGGAGGAGGAGGAGAATTTGGATTTGTGAATTGTGATCCTCAAGCAAAAGTCTCAGTCTGTCTAGAGTAAGACAATAGAGTGGTGGTTAACTTAAGGCAACCAAGTCGAGATACTAAATGTGAGCAGATTTTGACTAGCTAATCAAAGAGCTCTCAAATTGAGCTTACATAATCATCCACAGAGAAACGAGGTCAAACTAGATAATGAATGATAATAGAGCATACTTAATCATCCACACACAAACGTCATACATATGGAGCTTACTTAACAAACATGGTAAAGAAAGAAAGAGCATATACTTACTTAAATCATCCACACACAACCGTCATACATATGGAGCTTACTTAACAAACATGGTAAAGAAAGAAAGAGCCAAAGGAAAGGGGGTTGCATTGTATCCAACAAGTGATAAAAACAAAGCAGGTTGCATTGTACCTCGATCCAAATTTATGATGAGGAGGCAAAAGGAAGATTAAGATGCCTATAATCCATTCTGGGATACGGCCTGGCCTTAACAACAAGTTTCTTTCCTCCCAATTCAGTTCCATTAAGTTGCATCACCTTCTCATCAGCGTCGTCTCCGACCATGACGATAGTAGCAAGGCCGTTGTCAGGATGTCTCCGGACAGAAGCCCTAAGGATTGCTCCACATGACTTGAAATGATTGATCAACGCCTCCTCCATCTCATCCGCAGGAAGAGAAGTGTCGAAGCCCTCAACGTCAATAACCCAACTACAATAATAATAATTCAATCAATCAACACATGATGAAGAAAACATCTTCGCATATACAAATCTCGAAAAAATCAAAGCATCAATTTACCTGCGTCTTGGTTTCTCAAAAAAGGCTTTCATCTCAGGATTAGAAGCAAAAAAGTTCATCCCCTAAAAAAGTACAAAAGATCTAATCAGAAACCATTAATTGATAAACAGAGAGAGAGAGAGAGCCATAAGGATTAGGAGAGGAAGATTACTTGCAAGGCTCCGTAGACGGGAGGTGGCTGACTGAACATACCCATGTCCATGGCGAGGTTGAGAAGAGTCGATAACCCTAGGATCAATATATTTTTTCCTCCGATTTTAGGGATTTCAATTTTAGGGATTTCAGAGGACGACCACGACGACGAAACTATTTATTATCCTTTTTTCTTTGCTTTAGAGGTTAAAACTGTCTTTTCTCTCTTTATTTCTGCATTGATTCCGTGACGCCTTTTTTTTTTTTTTTTTGTTCAAAGTCTGATTTCCTTTTATCACGCACCGACCCAACTAAAAATCTCCTTTCGATTTTTTGGTTTGCGCCGGTTCGATTCGGATGCACCCAACCATTAACCGGAATTAAAACTTTTCCTCTTCCTAGACAAGTACATAGACGACATATTCTTTTCTTACTTTGCCCAGCAAAAAGCTGGCGTGGCAGATGAAACTTAGAATAATTAGGATTTACACATTTAAAGAAAAATATATTAATTTTTATTTTTATTTTTATTTGGACGCAATTTAACCACATTTTATTTTCTTAGAGAGAAATCAGAAACCTAATGATATACTATATTCCTAATTACTAACACAACATCAATGATACGTAGCACCCACACGATAATATTTCTAACACACTAAGACCACCTCTATTGGTGAGGAGTTTTTTTTTTTTTTTTGGTGAGGAGTTTTTTTTTTTTTTTTGGTGAGGAGTATTATGCAAAGACTTAGCTTAGGATCTTAGGTTAAAAATCAAAAAATCCTGTGAAACATTTATCTGAGAGAGTTTCACAGGATTCTTTTTCTCTTTTCTTTTTTATCAAACATTTCAAATTTGAATCCTAATATTGGCTCACTAACATAAACTATTGCGTTCTAAAATTTGTTTTCTTTTTTTTTTAAAAAAGGAGAAGTCTAATTGGTTTAATTTCTCAATAATCATATTCCATCTTGAAACTTTTACCCCATGAGAGTTCCTAGTAGCACTATTATAATAAAAAAAAAAAAAAATTGTACCGATTTTCAGAAATTGAAGTTGGTGGAGGTTTCGTGATCAAATCTTATTGTTTGTAGAAAAACATTTTCTGATAACACAACTTTTATTTAGACACCCCTTTCTTCTAGATAGATCTTATCCGATTCATAATTATTGGTGTAAGATTCTTTTAGTTTTAGCAAGATCATTGACGTCGTAGTTATCATCAATAAGTAAAGATCATTGACAATTACGTACGTGGAGCCTATAGCTAACTGATCATTCTGGATATTTACCATCGGGTTCAAATAAACTATTTTAATTCGTTTTAACATAATATGAACAGATTTACAAAACTGAACATCCCTTATATATTAATTGAGAAACATTTTTTAAAAATAATTTTATTTTCATGTGTGATTAACAAAAATGTCATGTTGACGTGTCGTTCTGATAGAGCTTCTCAATCTATTTAATTAAAAACCCAACATTTATTAAGATATTTACAGATTTTGCTATTAATTTTACTTATATTTATTTTTTCCACTTAATTTATGTTTTTTATTTTACTCAATCAATTAAAACAAAAAATACAATTAAAATATGCAATTAAGATATAAAAAATAGAGTACTTAATATTTTGTATATTGATTAATATACCAAGATATATATCATAAATTATGATAAACATAAATATTAATACATAAATAAAAATTTCACTAATTTTGATAATCATTAATACACTACTATTTATCCAATAATATAAAAACCAAATACCTTTAATATCATCAATACATTAAAATTGGTTAATAATCGTTTTGTCCTGTACTATGTGCGGGTTGTTATCTAGTGGTTAAATATTTATAATATATCAGAAATCATATGATATTACTATGGCGTTCTTATTTTCAATCCCTATATATTAATATAACTTATCACTTTAATTATATCGTTATATGTTAAAACAAAAATTATTAACACATTAACATATTGTATATATATATACACATATATATAGGATAGTTACACACTTACACACTTAAGTTAAAATCCTAACAAAAGATATCTTATTATGGTTTAAAGTATTTCATCATTTTAAAGATTTGACAATTGTATGAGAGTGACCAGTTTAGAAACAAATATTCAAAATTATAGAAATGATATTTCGAAAATTTATTTGCTCAATCTTTTAGTTTCAAATCTTATAACGAATATAGAATATGCTAAACTAATAGAACATCCAGAAACTATCAAAAATGGAATTCACAATCACTAAATACATCTACGCATATAAAAAAAGTAAGAGGATGTTAATTTTTTGAATTAAAAAGAAAAGAGGAAAAAGGGAATATTATTTCGGTTAATTATTATTATAGTATAAAATACAGCCGCAAAAGATGTACGTTTCACGAGCTTTTTGCGTTGAAGCCGGGGGTAATTTACAGATGACGTGAAAAGCTGTCGAACTAATCTTTTTTTTTTAATAAAAGTAGTAAATTTAAACTACAGACGTTTTGGTAAGGCCGTTAAATATGAATTTGACAGATGATACGAGAATTTCCACCTTTGGTGAATTTACTTGTACTTACCATTTATCTCCTCTTTGTTAGCGAAATTGTTGTTGACCCAATCTTTAATCATAAATAATAAATATTATAAATTGAGACCGTTTCGGAAAGATTTTAACAGGCGCGTGATATTCGGCAAAATGCATGCACCTCTTTATTAGCAAAGATGTTTATTCCCCACCCCTCTTCGGCAAAACTCCCATCTCCTCCTCTATCTAATGTTCTGTCCCTCTCTCTCTTTCTCTCTCTCATCCGCAGCAATCTTCCCTACAGTTTAAGACTTCGATGGCTTAATCTACGACTATGTTAAGAGATCTTGGTAAGTAAGGATTATGTTATTTTGCTATATTTACAGAGGTTTGTTGGATCTATTTGTTCTTTTATGGATCTAGTTATATAATCTAATCTTTGACTCTCTTTTTTCTTTCATCCGTAGCAATCTTCCCTACTGTGGCCAACCGATGGCTTACCGATCTCCGATGAATCACCGTTGTCAATATCCACCGATGGTGACTAATCTTGACAAATCACGGCCTCCTCTATTTCGCTAGAGATCTGGTAAGTTATGATTATATTTTTTGCTAACAAGTTTTTGTTCTTTATAAACAAACCTCCTCTGATTATATATCTAATCTTTGACTCTCTGTCTCTCTTTTTTCTTTCATCCGCAGCAATCTTCCTTACTGTGGCCAACCGATGGCTTACCGTGGCCAATCTCCGGTGAATTTTCGATGTCAATCTCCACCTATGGTGACCAATCTTGACAAATCACGGCCTCCTCCATTTCGCAAGAGATCTGGTAAAGTTACATGTTATTCGCTGTAGCAACAGAAGTTCTATAGATCTATTTGTTCTTTATAATCAAGCCTCATCCTCTAGTTATACATCTAATCTTTGAGTCTCTTTTTTCTTTAATTGGTAGCAATCTTCCCTGCTGTGGCCAACCGATGGCTTACCGTGGTCAATCTCCGGTGAATTTTCGATGTCAATCCCCACCGGTGGTGACCAATCTTGACAAATCACGGCCTCCTCCATTTCGCAAGAGATCTGGTAAAGTTACATGTTATTCGCTCTATTAACAGAAGTTCTATAGATCTATTTGTTCTTTATAATCAAACCTCCTCCTCTAGTTACACATCTAATGTTTGACCCTCTTTTTTTCTTTAATTCGTAGCAATCTTCCCTACGGTGTCCAACCGATGGCTTACCGTGGCCAATCTCCGATGAATTTTAACCAATCTTGACAAATCACGGCCTCCTCCATTTTGCAAGAGATTTTTGTAAGTAATAATCCTGTTTTTCCCTTAAGTAACAAAAGTAGATTAATTGACTCATTCGTTCCTTGTTGCTATTAATCATTAAAACCATCCTAATTCCTAAAAACCGGTTTTCTCTTTTAACTATTCTAATTTTAAAATTAGGCCTCCTCATCCACTTTTTTGAGAAATTTGATAAATCTTTTCTGATTGTTCCAAAATTGTCTGTTGATCCATTTGTTTTTTTGTAAAGAAAATGATTTATTACTTGGTTTAATAACATATATTGTAATATAATTTTATCAAAACAAAACCGATTTTTGGAAACTACAACGAAGTAAAAGATTGACAAGGAAATTTAAAGAATTGCAATTTCAATAGGTTTGAAAAGATTCCAATTGGCATATTAAAGAAGTTACTTGTTTCAAAAAAACAACACTGTCACGTAGGATAAATCTTTGAGATAAAAACTAGTGGGCTAAATTTCACAGCCCATACACATTTATCTCACATTATATGTTAGAGGTTGTTCGTCAGAGAGAAAAAGAGTAAAGTAGTGTTGTGTTAGGGTGTATCTGACTCAAATTTTGTTCGATTCAGAAAATATTCTTATCCTCTTGAGTTGCGATCTAAAGATTGGATGTTTTCTCCTACTTCCATGGTTTCTTATTCTTCACTCCTTGCTTTTATTTCACACTTTATCGCTTATATTAGTGAAAAATTGAATTTAGAGCTTTGGATTTTCAGTGCTTGAATAGGGTTTTCTCCTACTTCCATGGTTTCTTATTTTTCTCTCCTTGCTTTTATTTCACACTTTATCGCTTATATTAGTGAAAAATTGAATTTAGAGCTTTGGATTTACAGTGCTTGAATAGGGTTTTCTCCTACTTCCATGGTTTCTTATTCTTCTCTCCTTGCTTTTATTTCACACTTTATCGCTTATATTAGTGAAAAATTGAATTTAGAGCTTTGGATTTGTAGTGCTTGAATAGTTTTTTTTTTTGTTTCTATCACGTTAAACTCTCTGATATTTGTCTGATGGGAGTAACTCGTTAAAAATGTGGGTCAAATCGTTTAGTTTCTTAGTTATCTGTGTTTATCTGCTACTTGGTTATCTTTAAACTGCCCATATTCACTAAGTTTTCTCCTTTTGGCAGATGGATTATTATGAAAGTTACAGAACCTCAAAACCACGTGTTCTTGATGAGATTTTGGACCAGCAGATCGATAATTGCTGGACAATTGGTCTCTCCAGACATCTAACAGGACTAGGAAGAACTCAGGGAATTCTTCATGAGAAAGAATCTTTATCAATCCAGTACCTTTTCAATGGTGTTTGCAAGGACAACCTTTTTCCGAAAGGAGCCATAGATAACCTCCTTAGCGCGAAACCATTTTTGATTAATGAAGGCACGGTTCTAGATAGACTTTGTCCACTAACGTACAAGCTTGGTGCTGCAAATGAAGCTGTAGAGGTATATTAGTGTAGAATTATTGTTTTATTTGGAGTTTTTAGAAATGACTTAATACTTGTATTTCAATTTTGTTAACCAGATTAATGCGTCAAGATTCAAAGTGGAGGATCTGATTGTTCATAGAGTAGAAGAGTATGAAAATCTTACAAAGTTTAACGATGATTTACTTCGCTGCCTTAGACGTTCGCCTGTGGCTATTGCTGTTCCAGTTTTTGAGAGCTTTGGAAATATTGGAAGTGTAAGTTTTAAAAGTTAAATGACATTTGAAGTAACTGTCTCTAGTTATTGTTAGTGCTTATTCATATTGTATTCTTATGCAGGAGATTTACGCGCCAAGGATTGATGAACTAGAGCATGTGAACGTTTATCATGTTATGCTTCTCACCGGTCTTGGTAGGATGAATGGAGTTCGTTTCTTGGAAGCACAAGATTCGAAGGGGAAAGATCGAGGAGTAGAAGGTTACATTAAGATAGCTATGAACATCCCATTTGTATCTCATTTCGTTGAGATAAAAGGGTTGCATTGCACGCCTCCAAATCCTAAGTTGTTGTTCAAGCCAGTAACTACTCTTGATACTATTCTGCACACGAGTTATGTCGACGCTTGCAGAGCACATTGTATAATGTTAGCCAGCAAGGCAAGTTATCGATTTTGTTCTCTTTTGGAATCTAATGGTATTTTCTTTTTAATTCTTCTAATTTTGGTGGTTTCTTTTACAGTCATTCATAGCTGATAGTGAGAGAGATGAAATATTGAAAGGGCTTGATACTGTTCGGCTTCAGATCACTGAAAGATCTCTAGAAATTTATTCTGATGTAGAAGATGTACAAATGAATGTCGAAGCAGGCTTGACCAATGCAATTGGTGATCTTGCTAAAAAACTTCAAAGAGGGGTTAGTGTGAATGACATGTCTGCAACAGTGAGCAGGATTTGGTGTCGCAATGCTATTTGTTTCATCATTAGCACGATCAAAAACCTGCAGATCGCATTGGTTCAGCTGGCTTTGAAGAACAAGACGTTGATCATTACTAGTCTTTCTACGAATCTTCGGAAGGCTTATTCTGTTTCACTCGCACATATCCTCTTAGCCTATGTAGAGCAGGTCTGGAATTTCTCTATGTGTTGTTGTTTATGCTTATATATGCAGCTGCTCTCTGACTTGTGCTTTTATTTGGCAGCTTGACCGTGATTGTACTCGTTATCTTGAGTGTCAGATGAGGCTAAATTTTTGTCCCTTAGGATCCTGTGATTTTGCTGGAAGTTATCTACCTATTGACAGGTCTGGTGTCGCACAAGCTCTTGAATTTACCGGGCCTATGAGAAACAGGTTTATTTCTAGTTCTTGAATTTGTTACATTAGCTCTCTTCCTTAAGTCTTGAGTTCTGTCTTCACTAAGTCATTTTCTCCACTATTTATAGCATTGATGCAGTTACAGATCGGGATTTTGTGGTCGACTTGTTACATTCTACTGCCAGGACAGCTACCCATCTGTCTGGTCTTGCAGCGACCTGTGTACTGTGGTCTTCAGAGGAGTGTGGCTTCATAAATTCGAGCTGTTCCGTTTCAAACGGGTCATGCATTATGCAACAGAGATACCCGCATCCAATGGAGATAGTTAGACAAAAGGTTGAAAGGGTTAAAGGTTTTCTTTGCATCGGCTTAAATACCAAAGAGCTGTCTCCACTTACTTACGATTACGACTTTCAAGATGATAGAAGACTCTTGTTTGATAGTTTTAGCACTATAGCCGGAATGATAAAACTCTCTGTGGATTTTCTCCTGCATGCCTCATTCAACGAAGAGAGAATTAAGAAATGTCTACCAGTTGTACACCTCAGTGAAGCTATTTTAGTTACTTATCTTGAGCAAAAGGTAATTAAGAAAAGTCTGCCCTGTTTGTAGCCAAATCCAGCAATTTAACACATTTTTTCTTTTGCTTCACAGGGGTTCACTCCTCTTGAATCCATGGATTTTGTGGATAATATAGTTAGTTATTGTGTCTTACATGGACGTAAGGTTGAGAGTGTATCTGTTGAAGATCTGAAACAAAAGTGGCCTATCTTTGGAGATCTTGAAAATCATATGATTGCTGCTACTTCATTGAACTTATTTCGTTCTGAAGGCTCCGCTGGAGCAGATAGTATAGATACACAACTCACCAACTGGATGTTAAAGCTGGGCATGACTAGTTAAATCAGGTATTGCTCATTGAAATGGATATTTAAACCATACTCTCTTGATTTTTTCCGGGGTTGCTGGCTGAAGAGTAATCTAGCTTCATTTCTGACTTCTGTAGGCGAATTCCATTGGCAGATTTGGGCTTGATTTTGGTAATTTGCTTCTTAGTCTCTGTTTTATGTTGCCATGCCATCTAAATGCATTGCTAGCTCTTTGGTCTCTCTTTATGCCTTCATTAAATCTGCACCTATTGGATTTATTAATTTGATATTGATTGATTCATTGCTATTATATTGTTGATTCTCTTGACTTTCTTCTAATTTTTAGTATTCTCTGATGTTCTCAGCCCATATGAGCTCATCGTATATGGTTTCTTGGTTTGTTTGTGTCTCAACAGATTTGTAATTCATATTTCAAATATCCTTTTTACAGGTTATAAAGAGGATTGAAGTACATGGACATGAACGCATCTCTTAAAATCTTTTGAACTTTTTGCCACTTTTATAAACTTTTTGCTATTTCTTGTGATCTTTTGTTATTACTTGTATTGACTTTTTGCTACCTTTATCAATCTGTTAAGAGTATGAATTTAGGATTTTTAAAGTATCATTCACAGAAACTTCCTTCTTTAAAGTGATGAGATTGTTAGATGAGATTCAGAGATGTCATGCAAGAAAACGATTGTTGGCATTGGCAATAGGCGTGATTTTCGTAGGTAATGTCAAGTGAACAGAAAAATTCATAGAGCCGGTACTGTTAGATCTCAATAAGCTACTTGTAAGTTCTCACAAAAAATTATCGGAAAAGGGCTTGGGAATTGTCAGCTCAATGTGGCAGACTCAGATAAACCCTTATCTTCACCAATTACTGCTCCCGAATGTAGAAGTCATCTAGGAAGCGGCCTTCTCCCTCTCCCATCATCCCCACCTCTAATCCCCTGAGTCTTAAGCCCATCCTCACACCCGCCACTATTACTGTTCAGACTATGCTACCTGAAGTGGAGGTAGCAGGTCATTCACTCCTCACGTGTCTTCTGGTCTGTCTCCTCCTGTCCGTGGCCCCAACGCAATCTCCTGAGCAAATAGAATAAACCAATCAGCAGATAAAACTCTCAAAAAATTGGGATCTACGACCTTCACTCCTTCAGGCACTCCCAGAGTCGATGTCCCAGAAGAAGTTTTCCAGAGAGTGGCAGCTTTGCATAAGGAGTTCATCTCCGGTTACTTCTTTGGCAAAGTTCCTTTCTATGATTTAATCAGGGATGCTCTAAACCATGTGGGGAAAGAGTCAGAAACTGGAAATCCATAGTAATGCAAGAGAAAGGAAGATGCTAGTGAGAATACCAAGTTAATACATCAGGACAAAAGTGCTTCAGAAATGTATATGGTATGTTGACAATATTATGGTGCATGTATTCTCATGGACTGGCAGCTCTGCTGATTCTATACCCACCCTTTAAGCAATACATCTATGGGCTCACTTGAAGAATGTTCCATTTGACCTGATTCACAATGAAGGGTTAGGTTTCATAGCTGGTCCATTGGGAGAACCAAAGGAAATGGATGATTGGACAAAGTAACTGACTAGTGTTTGTGAAGCTCATGTAAAAGTGGAGGCTAATCTTAATTGAGGTTGAAAGAGAGAATAAAGTGAACTACCCCTGGTTGCCACCTACGTGTTCACACTGTAAACATATGCGTCACCTCATCCGAAATTGTCCCAGAATCTCACCTACATGGACTCCAAAAGTTAATGGTTCTTTAGGTTCTAATTTAGTAGTCAAGCAAAAGGGTAACGACAAAGAATATCAGTTCCTAAAGCTTCCAACTTGTCTCCGTTGCAGTTTGGATTCTTACCAATCTCCCCACCCCCACCCCCCACTTCCTCTTCCTACCCTCTACCTTCTGCCTCCTCCCCACAACCACCACCTCCACATCTTTTCTCTTCACATCTTCCATCCCTCAAAACTCCTCTTCATCTTCTCTTCCCAATCCCCTGCCACAAATATCACCCAGTCAGAAACTTTGCTACTTTTTAAAGACCAACTAGTAAATGATTCTTTCTCACTGCCTGTTGAGGGATCCCTCCTACCCAAAGGAGGGTCTTAAACCACTTTTTGGAGCTCTTTTGGAAACACATATGAAGGAGACAAAAATGAACCATATAGTGGCTACTTCATGCCCAGGATGGAGTTGTATTACCTCTAACCATTTATCAGATGATGATGGGAGGATAATTCTTATTAGGTAAAAGCTGCCACCACAAGGATCCTCCATCAATCAAGACAATCTATGACGGCTGAACTGCAAACAAAAGGAAGCAACAAGTTCATCTATACTGCCGTTTGTGCCTCAAACTTGAAAACAGAAAGGAATGAGTTATGGGTGGAGCTTATTGGCCTTAAGCAGAATCTCGCACTAGATCAACACTCATGGGTTATTGGAGGAGACTTTAATCAAATTTATTTATCCAGGAGAATACTCCAGTCGCTCTGTACATCACTATACCACTAGAATGATTGAGCTGAGAGATTGTTTTCAAAACATTGAAAGTTGAAGATTTAAGGTGTCAAGGGACTCGACTAACCTGGACAAATAATCGACCAGCAGATTCTATTGCAAAGAACCTCAACAGGCTGGTTGTGAACAGTGGCTCCCTCAGTTCTCAAACAGTATAGCCACCTTTAAGCCGTCTGACTTCTCAGATCATACTCCATGTATTCTAGACATGGCCTGCCCATTACACCAAAGTGGACCCAAACACTTCAAATTCCTCAACACTCTGACCAAACACCCTCTGTTACCTCCATAGTTCAGGCTGCTTGGATTCAAGCAGGAAGTGACGCTCTCACACTAGCTTCTCTTAGCTACAAACTAAAAACCATGAAGAGCCCTCTCAAAACCCTAAACAAAGACAACTTTTCTGACATCCAAAGGAGAGCGAGAGTGACAACAATTTCTTGTTTGTTGTGCAGGCACAAACTTTAAATGCCTCTTCTCCAACCCTATACCAGCAAGAAAGAGACATCCGAGACCAGTTATATTATCTTAAACACATAGAAGAGGCTTATTTCAGACAAAGATCAAGGATCAATTGGCTAAAGGAAGGGGAATCAGAACACTATTATTTTTATAGGGTTACAGAGTCTAGGAATTCACAGGAACTCTATCAGATCCTTCACCACTGAAGCTGGCATAATCATTTCAGATTCTCTGGAAATGAGCAGTTTAGCTGCAGAGCATTTTCAGAATCTTCTAGCTCCTTCTGTGCTGCCCTGGATCTCATTATCTCCACTTTGAATCCAGCACCTAACTGATTTTAGAACTCCTCCCTCCCTCAAAATATCCATGTCTCAGCCACCCAGTGCAGAAGAGAGTTGGTAGTTTTGAAGAGGTTAAATCCGAATAAAGCACCTGGCCTAGACGGTTTCACCTCATGTATCTTTACAACAGCATGGGGTTTGATAGGAACTGCTGGGATCCTCCATTTCTTCAGATCTTCCTTTATGCCAACTGCAGTAAACTTCAATATTCTGACTACAGTACCAAAGAAACCAGGAGCTTCCAAGGTGTCAGAATTTTGAACAATCTCCTGCTGCAACACTCTTTACAAGCTCATATCTACGCTGCTTCTCTCAAGACTAAGACTCTCCTGCCTGATTTAATATTTGCCCAACCAAACTGCATTTGTCAAAGAAAGATTGTCAGTAGAAAATACAATGCTAGATGCAGAAATTGTTAACAGTTATCATATAGATAGAGGGCCTAAAAAGATTACAAGGTTGATATTGCAAAAGTATTTGATAATGTGAGATGGGAATTCAAATTTCTTTGTTTGAGAGGATTAGAAGTTCCAGAATCTTTCCTAAGATGGCTTGAAGCGTGTAGTTGCACTCCAGCTTTCACGGTGGGTTTTAATGGATCTGTTCATGGGTTCTTCAAAGAGAAAAAGAGGGTTCAGACAGAGTGACCCGCTTTCTCCTTTATCTATTTGTGACAGTCATGAATTGTCTGTCATTCCACTTGAATAAAGCTGCAAATGAAGGGAAAATAGGCTACCATGCGGGTTGTGAAGGATCTAAGCTAACTCATGCATGCTTTGCAAATGACTGACTCAATTTTCTAGAAGGATTTGTGGCTTATGTCTTAAATGCTCGTCAGGTGCGAAAGGACTTCGAAGCAGTCTCAGGGCTTGCTTTAAGTATCACAAAGACTTCCTGCTTCTCCTCAGGCTTGTCCCTACAGGAGATCAGTGACACTGAGACTTGTGCTGATTTAACTCATAGAAGACTATCAATCAGATATATAAGTCTAGCTTTATGTACCAAGAAGCTGACCTCCTTACAACTGTGAACCTCTTCTCCAGAGAATCAAATCCAGATCAACATCTTGGGCAGCAAGGTCTCTCTCGTTTGCTGGTGGTCTGCTGTTAATCAACACAGTTATTATTGCGGGAGTTACTAACTTCGGGTGCAGCACATTTGTCATTCCAAAACAGTGCATCACTTTAAATTCAATCTTTGTGTAGTACTTTCTTATAGAAAGGCACAAGTGAGGTAAGAAACACAGCAAGAGTTGACCTTGGAGAAAACAGGAGGATTGGGGAAACGAGAAATAAATTACTGGAACAGAGCTTGTCTGCTAGGAATGATTTGGCTTCTATCCTTCAAGGCAGGTTCAGTTTGGGTTGCCTGGTACAAAAGAAAATTGAAATTCTTACTTGAGACAATGTGAGCAATGCTGGATAGTAAAACCAAAACAAAGGTTCTCCAGGCAAGCAAACAAACTTTTGAAGATTAGAGAACCAATATACCTATGGATAAAGGTGGTGAGAGATGGGAGAAGATCGGATAACTGGTCTTCTTTTGGAAATCTATCGAGCTACTTGCATCAATCATATGGGAATGAGCTTTATCTTCCAAAGCTGACTGACTTGTGGAGGAACAACTTTTGGCAACTCCCTGCTGCACGGTCGGATTCTCAAGTCAATCTACAGATCGACCTTACAACAACACTATGTCTCTCCTATTAACAAGACTCTTTCGAATGGTGGCCTGATGGTAACAAAGGCATCTCAGTTCAGAACAGGAAGCCGGTCGTACCTTGGTCTCTGGAGGAATCCCAAAACACAAATTTCTGGATTGGATTCTTCAATGGGGATTCCAAACCGATCCACTAAGTATGTTAAAGTGTTAACGATGTGGAGCGGAAAATGAGTGCCGATCTCACCTCTTCTTACAATGTAGCTATGGATGGAGTATATGGACTCTCATTGCTCGTAGAGTCAAGTTCCCTCTTCTCAGAAACTGGAAGACATTATGAGATAATTGCAATCAAGCTCCGGAAACAGAGTGAAATCAACTCTTCAAATCAAAGACTCCACCGCCTTCAACATCATCAAACAAACTCACTGCATAACAGAGCTTCTCTAGCTCTGGTTTCAAGGCTTGACGGGAATGAGTAGCTTCCGCAGTCTTTGTGATTAGCAGCTTGACTTTTTCTCATGTGAGGAAAGAAAGAAAGTAACCAAGCTGGTCCGATTCCAATGACTTTGGGCGAATCTGGTTAAGGCCAATCTCGTGGTACAATCCATTTCTTTATATTTCAATTGAAACTCCTCAAACCATTATTTCGTAAAAGGCCTTGTATTTCTTTTCCTTTCTTTTTCTTATATTGCATTTCCTTATACTTCTTTCAAAAAAACAACAAAAAAGCTTGCGAAAAAATCAAAATTTTTGTAACTTCACGTTAATATATTAATGACAATGTTTAGACGATAAATTAAACCTTACTAATACAGTAATAAAACTGACCTATACTCCTATACTATTATTTGGGGAGTACACTTTATAAGATACCCTTAACTAACCTTCACTTTTGTAAGAATTTACTTAAGAATGTCATTACAAAAATATTATTTTAGAACAAATTTCATTCAATTTATTAAGGATAAACAAGTAAAATACTAATTTATGTCATTTAATTAATTTAATTAAATTATAAAACGAAAATCTGTTATTTTTTTTTTTTTTAAATGACCAATCAAAATGAACATATAAGATTTGATATCTAACTTACCATATTAATTTGTTATTAATCATTAAACTTCACTTCTCAACTTTATATGATTATATTAATATGAAACAAATAAATCATCATATCATCTACATAATAAATAAAAAAAAAGTAAACTTTTTTCTGCATATGTCAAGATTTAAATTTTTAAAAACGCATATAAATTGTTCAATCTATAAAGGAAACAATTAAACGGGTCAAAAATTAAGACTTGAGTAATATACTTTTTTTACACAAAAATAAAGTCAACAAAAATTCCGACTGAGCAACGGGTCAGAATTTGAATATTTATATTCGATTTCATACATTTATTTTTTGAAATGTATAATTTTATATACTACAATAAAAATTAAAATATTTTAATTTGCAACATTTAAAATAAGTTTTACTTGATATTTTAGAGAATATCATCAATACTTAATAGTCCAAAAATTTAAAAATTATAAATACTCTAATTTGATTATTTTTAAAAGTATTTATAATAGGTAGCGGGTTAAATATAATATATTATATGATGAAATGAGTTTTGATCCTTATAACTAATTGAATAGTTATATTTAATTTCATATAATTTCTTTTTTAAAATTCATAATTTTATAAACTACAAAAAAAAATTAAAGATTTTAATTTGGAATATTTAAAAATAGTGTAGAACATTTAAATATGGTTTGACACCTCTAAATATTTAAAAACTTGATTCCGCAAGCAATTTTAGAATTAACGAATAATAGATTGTGCACGCAATATTTTAAAATATTGAGATTCTAAAATAAAAATATAGACTCCACGCACGGATTGATTTTGGTATTATTATATACAAAATATATGTTTATAACATATTCGATTATGCGAATAATTGGTAAATTCCGTAATTATAAATCTCAAACAAATTCTGTAATTAGATTAGCTCAAACAAATCTTTATTTCAACAACCAAAGAATTATGAATTGAAAAAGAATTTTCTAAATTAATTCAAAATAATACCTAATTTTCTTAATTAATTCAAAATAATCTATGTTTTATCTGCGATTTATTTATGATATTTTAATTTTTGATCTAACTGAAATATATGCAATCCTATTTTGTGGTTGTTAACATAAATTAACTCATTGTTCAAAAAATATTACTTTTAAAAAAAAAATTATTTTCCGTTTTCATATCTTAAAAAAAAGTTTTATCCATAATTGAGTATTATAGAAAAAAAATCTATATTTATTCTAATATTGTATATAGGGACTGGCGAAAAAATTAATATTTTTTCACTTACTATTATAATATATTAAAACTTAGTTCTAATATATATATTATATAAATTTTATAATAAATAAAATTCAACCCGTACTTTAGTACGGGTGATGATCTAGTTTCAATTATCATACTATAATGGTATCACGTTTTTTATTTCATTATAATAAAAATAAACTAAAAGCAATATGATTAATGTCTTTTTGGGTACTCTGTTTTTCAAATAAATTCCAAACAAATTTTTCATTGATGAATAACAATCGCAATGATTTCTACAACATTTTCATAGTTCAACAATTGGGAACCAATGCTGGTTTGGTCTATGACATCATCACCATCTATGATCAATAAGATAATGGTGATCATATTGTAGCGGTTATAGATGCGAAGAGACGACGTAAAACCAACAATTCAAGTTGACTAAATCAGTAGCACTCTTGTTCGGACTTAATTGTTCAAATTTTTAATTTGGACTGAAACATATCAAAACTTTTTAATTTAACCACATGGTGGTGGGCGAGTGGTTCTCGTTTGGTTGGAAGGATCGCCTTGTTGGTCTAGGCCAGGGATCGATCCTCCCCAGACGCAGTTTCGCTCTCTCACTCCTGTGGCCACCTGGGAATTTACCTGCGGACTTGCTCAGGCGCCCCAGACCACCAGTTTATCAGGGGGCCCTTAAGTGGAGGCTTAAAAATCCCTGTGACGCGGGCTTAGGCCCAGTGGGCTAGTCAGATCACTGTGTGGTCTGGATACTGGGTTATCAAAAAAAAAAATATCAAAACTTGATGCGTCTTATTATTATAGGATGTATGTATGCGTTTATTTAGCAATGTCCAAACAAGGGAGGTACGTATGCACAAGTAGGCGGTTGCAGCGGCACAAGTAGCCTCCTTCTCAGAAGAGAGTTTCGCAGTACATGAAAATCATGGATCATCAGGTTTAAGAAGACAATCCTGAGACTGAGCACCTAAAACCTTGTGTAGAAAATAGAGGAAACGGTGCAACAATTCTGGGAATCTGTCCAAGAGGAAGAAAACTACACAGAGACCGAAGCAGAAGCAAAGGAAACAATGAAGAGGACAGAGCTACAACTCGGGAAGGGGTAGGAGATATATTATCAGCAGAAGCACCACGGATAGGCATGTTGCTATTGCAATAGTTGAAGCACAAGTAGTGAGGCATCCCCCTCACTGAGAGCCTAAGGAGGAGGAGGAGAATTTGGATTTGTGCAATGAGGTCCTCAAGCAAAAGTCTCAGTCTGTCTCGAGTAAGACAATAAAGTGGTGGTTCACTTAAGGCAACCAAGTCGAGATACTAAATGTGAGCAGATTTTGACTAGCTAATCAAAGAGCTCTCAAATTGAGCTTACATAATCATCCACAGAGAAACGAGGTCAAACTAGATAATGAATGATAATAGAGCATACTTAATCATCCACACACAAACGTCATACATATGGAGCTTACTTAACAAACATGGTAAAGAAAGAAAGAGCATATACTTACTTAAATCATCCACACACAAACGTCATACATATGGAGCTTACTTTAATAAACATGGTAAAGAAAGAAAGAGCCAAAGGAAAGGGGGTTGCATTGTATCCAACAAGTGATAAAAACAAAGCAGGTTGCATTGTACCTCGATCCAAATTTATGATGAGGAGGCAAAAGGAAGATTAAGATGCCTATAATCCATTCTGGGATACGGCCTGGCCTTAACAACAAGTGTCTTTCCTCCCAATTCAGTTCCATTAAGTTGCATCACCTTCTCATCAGCGTCATCTCCGACCATGACGATAGTAGCAAGGCCGTTGTCAGGATGTCTCCGGACAGAAGCCCTAAGGATTGCTCCACATGACTTGAAATGATTGATCAACGCCTCCTCCATCTCATCCGCAGGAAGAGAAGTGTCGAAGCCCTCAACGTCAATAACCCAACTACAATAATAATAATTCAATCAATCAACACATGATGAAGAAAACATCTTCGCATAAAAAAAAAAAATCTTCGCATATACAAATCTCGAAAAAATCAAAGCATCAATTTACCTGCGTATTGGTTTCTCAAAAAAGGCTTTCATCTCAGGATTAGAAGCAAAAAAGTTCAACCCCTAAAAAAGTACAAAAGATCTAATCAGAAACCATTAATTGATAAACAGAGAGAGCCATAAGGATTAGGAGAGGAAGATTACTTGCAAGGCTCCGTAGACGGGAGGTGGCTGACTGAACATACCCATGTCCATGGCGAGGTTGAGAAGAGTCGATAACCCTAGGATCAATATATTTTTTCCTCCGATTTTAGGGATTTCAATTTTAGGGATTTCAGAGGACGACCACGACGACGAAACTATTTATTATCCTTTTTTCTTTGCTTTAGAGGTTAAAACTGTCTTTTCTCTCTTTATTTCTGCATTGATTCCGTGACGCCTTTTTTTTTTTTTTTTTTGTTCAAAGTCTGATTTCCTTTTATCACGCACCGACCCAACTAAAAATCTCCTTTCGATTTTTTGGTTTGCGCCGGTTCGATTCGGATGCACCCAACCATTAACCGGAATTAAAACTTTTCCTCTTCCTAGACAAGTACGTAGACGACATATTCTTTTCTTACTTTGCCCAGCAAAAAGCTGGCGTAGCAGATGAAACTTAGAATATTCAACCACATTTTTTTTTTTTTTTTTCACATTTTTTTTTCTAATTACTAACACAACATCAATGATACGTAGCACCCACCCACACGATAATATTTCTAACACACTAAGACCACCTCCATTGGTGAGGAGTATTATGCAAAGACTTAGCTTAGGATCTTAAGTTAAAAATCAAAAAATCCTGTAAAACATTTTATCTGAGGGAGTTTCACAGGATTCTTTTTCTCTTTTCTTTTTTATCAAACATTTCAAATTTGAATCCTAATATTGACTCACTAACATAAACTATTGCGTTCTAAAATTTGTTTTCTTTTCAAAAAAAAAAAGGAGAAGTCTATTTGGTTTAATTTCTCAATAATCATATTCCATCTTGAAACTTTTACCCCATGAGAGTTCCTAGTAGCACTATTATAATAAAAAAAAAAACAAATTGTACCGATTTTCAGAAATTGAAGTTGGTGGAGGTTTCGTGATCAAATCTTATTGTTTGTAGAAAAACATTTTCTGATAACACAACTTTAGTTTAGACACCCCTTTCTTCTAGATAGATCTTATCCGATTCATAATTATTGGTGTAAGATTCTTTTAGTTTTAGTAAGATCATTATTGACGTCGTAGTTATCATCAATAAGTAAAGATCATTGACAATTACGTACGTGGAGTCTATAGCTAACTGCTAAAAAGAATGTTTGTTTTAGATCTTAATATAACTGGTGTAATAATTGGTGTCTTGACATAAAAGATGAATTTACAACAAAAAAATATTAAGCTTTTACACGTGTACTTTGTGTAGGGGACTGTGACAAAATACGATGAGGCTAATCATATGGATACTTTGTTGATATGAATCTAGAAACTATTCAGAGCCTTTTTACACCTGTATACTGCATTTCAACAAATTAGTACAAGATTCTCGTAGTAACCAATTATTGGAAATTTAAACATAACGTCTCGCAAAAGAGTGTCTTTAATTATGAAGAATTCGTTTCAGTCTATATTATGTCACTATATGATATGATTATCAAATCTACAATTAATTTTTTTGTTAAAATCAGGGTTTTTCATTCATGAGTTATCAAATTAAAATATTTTCGAAGACGACTTCTAATACAAAAGTACAAATACTTTAAAGATTAGATGTTTTGAAAAGAAAAAAAAATCACAAGTGCTAGACTCTAGCATATAAAAATGTTCAATATCTGCATATGGTAGAATTGTACATGTTGTAACATTCGTCTCTCTGTGTTAACTCGCCCCACAACACGTTGCAAAGTGTTATTCATATGATCGGTCGGGAGGATCTTTCCGACCGACGAAGACCACCCTTTTTTCACTCTGGTTTTTGACGGCGGTTTATTTCTGCCTAAAGTCAACGGCAGTTTCTTGTCTCCCCTCCTTTCGGGAGTTAACTGTCAACCGAAACCGCCATGGATCACAAACTATAAAAACCACCAATTTGTCTCCTTTTCTCAATCAATCCTTTCTAAACCTCGATTTCAAGTACGAATCATGAGTGATTATCTAAGGAAATCCGTTCAAGACCTTGATTTGGGTATTGATGATGACCCAATCGCCCTCCCCGCAGATTTTGTTTCTCAAGCGGCTTCGGTCAACCGCTTCTCTCTGATTGTTACAACGGTGAATCCGCGCAAACAAAACTTAAGAGCTCTCATTGGACAGATGCCAAGAGTCTGGGGTTTTGCTGATTCCTGTGTCGGACGAATTCTGGGTAAGGGTCAAGTTCAATTCAAATTCCAGACAGAGGAATCGATGAACTTGGTTCTCAGACGTGGCCCTTGGTCCTTTAATGACTGGATGTTAACCATCCATCGTTGGTATCCGAACATTTCAGAGGAAGAAATGAAAATCATTCCTTTTTGGGTTCAGATTCAAGGTATTCCTCTTCTCTATCTGACGAATGCTATGGCCCGTGCTGTTGGGAATAAGTTAGGTAGGGTTTCTGCTGTAGATTTTGATGAGAATGTGAGTCAAGTGGGATTTGTGAGAGTTAGGCTAGATTGGAACTTCGATGATCCACTTCGTTTCCAGAGGAACATTCAGTTTAACAGGGATGAGAACACTATCATTAAGTTCCGGTTTGAAAGGCTGAGGAACTTTTGCACCAAGTGTGGCTCCCTGAAACATGATGCAAAAGAATGCTCTCTTGTGTTTGAAGATGAAAACCCTGCAGATTCTGATGAAGAGAATAATGGGGATTTTCAAAACAATGCTAATGAGGATCAACAGAATAATCACGATGGAGACAATGCGATGGCTGAAGATGGAGATGACTCACTTCCTAGTGTTGATCCGGCTACTTTGATTCCTGGCCTTCAGAGACAAGCGGCTTCTGCTTTCAACATTACTTTCTCTCCATCAGACTCCGTTTCTTCAAACAGTCTTAGTGTTTTTGAAGACACAGAGTTAACTGCTGAAAGACTCAGGTACCTTCATGCCAAGCTTACCCGTGAGGCACTTCTGAATGAAAGAAAGGATGATTTTCTTGACGCAGATCCTACCAAGACAGAGTCTGAGTTTGTGTTTACCAAGAGAAAAAGAGTCAGCTTTGAAACCAGATACAACCAGGCTGAAGCAGCGGAGGAATCGGCAGCCCTGAGCCACTTCCGCAAAAAAGAAAAGAAGAAAGAAACAACTGCTTTGTTTGCACCAATTCCAGGACTTGCCGGAGGCGCGGAGGGCCCGGTACCTCCATATGTTCCCCCATGAGGATCACATCCTGGAATTGTCAAGGATTAGGAGCACCACTAACACAATCTCGTTTACTCCGCTTATGTAAATTATCTAGGTGTGATGTTTTATTTTTAATTGAAACACTTAATAAGTGTGACGTTGTTCGTAATCTAGCGTGTGTATTAGGTTTTAATAATGTAATAACTCAGCCCCCACAGGGTCGAAGCGGTGGCTTGGCCTTGATGTGGAAGGATAATGTACGTTTGTCCGAAAACTTTAAGGATGAACGTCTTATCGATGTACATATAACTAATAATAACATCAGCTTCTATTTGTCTTGCGTGTATGGCCATCCTTCTCAAAGTGAGCGCCATTACCTTTGGGATCACCTTAAACATATTTCACTTACACGCAATGACTCCTGGCTTTTGATCGGCGACTTCAATGAGATTCTCTCTAATTCAGAAAAAATAGGTGGACCACCAAGGGAAGAATGGACCTTTAGAGAGTTCAGAAACATGGTTTCTTCTTGTGATTTAGTTGATATAAGATCGAAGGGTGACAGGTTCTCTTGGGTTGGTGAACGTCACACTCACACCGTGAAATGCTGTTTAGATAGAGCATTTATAAATACAGAGGCTGCGGCTACTTTCCCATTTGCAGAGCTCGAATTCCTTGAGTTCGCTGGCTCTGACCATAAACCCTTGCTTCTATCTATGGAGAACACAGCCACCACAAGAACGAAATCATTTTTCTTTGACAAAAGGCTCGTTGACATTCCACACTTCAAAAGGTGTGTTAAAGAAGGCTGGGAAAATGGCAAAACAACTCATGGCTTTCAGATTATGGACCAAGTTAGGACTTGTCGTCATCATTTGTCACGTTTGAAACATAGATCAAATCTGAATGCGGATTCTCGAATCAAAGAACTACAATCGCAGCTAAACGCAGCGATGTCGAGTATCTCAAGATCTGAGAGACAAGCAATTCCGCAAATTCAAAGGGACCTTGCCCAAGCGTACAATGATGAGGAGAAATATTGGCATCAAAAAAGTCGCAACAACTGGATGATAGGAGGCGACAGGAACACTGGATTCTTCCACGCGTGTACAAAGACTAGGTACACAAAGAACAGAATCACCACAATTAAAGATGATCAAGGAAATGTCTACAACGGCGATAAAGAGATTGGTCTACATGCTCAACGCTTCTACTCTGGAATTTATGCTAGCAATGAACGGCCTGTTTCTCCTATAGACTTTGCGGATTTCAGCCCCACAGTGACCCAAGCGATGAATTCTGATCTGTGTCGTGAGTTTAGTGACGACGAAATATACAATGCAGTTTGTTTGATAGGCGATGATAAGGCTCCCGGTCCTGACGGTTTCACTGCGAGATTTTATAAAACTTGTTGGGACATTATCGGAGCTGACGTAATATCAGAGGTTAAAAACTATTTTAGAACTTCATCAATGAAACCACTGGTAAATCACACAAACATTTGCATGATTCCTAAGATAACCAACCCGGAAACTCTCTCGGACTATAGACCAATTGCTTTATGTAATGTTCTATACAAGATCATCTCCAAATGCCTTGTAGCTCGCCTTAAAACCCATCTAGATGCAATCGTTTCTGACGCTCAAGCAGCATTTATTCCGGGTAGGCTTGTGAATGATAATGTCATGATAGCTCACGAGATCATGCATTCTTTAAAGGCAAGAAAAAGAGTTTCCCAATCTTACATGGCGGTAAAAACCGATGTAAGTAAAGCTTACGATCGAGTTGAATGGAAGTTTTTGGAAACAACGCTACGTTTGTTTGGATTCTGTGAGCAATGGATTCATTGGATAATGGGGACTGTTAAGTCTGTTGAATATTCAGTCCTTATTAATGGCTCTCCATATGGCTTGATCAAACCTAAACGAGGTATCCGGCAAGGGGATCCACTCTCACCTTACTTATTTATTTTATGTGCCGATATATTAAGTCATTTAATCAAGTCCAGAGTTGACGATGGTGACATTCGGGGAATACGTATTGGTGTGGGGGTTCCAAGTGTTACTCATCTTCAATTCGCGGATGATTCCCTTTTCTTCTGTCAAGCTAATGCTCGGAATTGCCAAGCGTTGAAAGATGTGTTTGATATCTACGAATATTATTCTGGTCAAAAAATTAATATGAGTAAATCAATGATCACTTTTGGATCTAAAGTGTATGGCAGTACTCAAACTCGACTAAAAAATATTTTGGGGATCCAAAACCATGGCGGTGGCGGCAAATATCTCGGTTTACCGGAACAGTTTGGACGAAAGAAAAAAGAAATGTTTGATTATATCATTGATCGGGTAAGGAAAAGAACATCGAGTTGGAGTGCAAAGTTTCTTTCCCCGGCTGGAAAAGAAATTATGATCAAATCAGTTGCAATGGCAATGCCGGTTTACGCCATGTCGTGCTTTAAACTCCCTGCGGGTGTAGTTTCAGAAATAGAGACAATTCTTATGAACTTTTGGTGGGAAAAGAAAGCAAAGCAAAGAGGAATCCCGTGGATTGCTTGGAACAGACTTCAATATTCCAAGAAAGAAGGAGGGTTAGGCTTTAAGGATTTAGCTAAATTCAACGACGCTCTACTTGCAAAACAAGCTTGGAGGATCATTCAATATCCTAACTCTCTATTTGCTCGCTTAATGAAAGCTCGATATTTCAAAGATGAGTCGCTACTTGATGCAAAGCCCCGGAATTATCAATCATATGGATGGTCTTCCTTACTCGCCGGACTTGACGTTATCAAAAAAGGTTCTCGGTTTAACATAGGCGATGGAAAAACTGTTCGCATTGGCATTGATAACATTGATCATTCCCATCCTCCACGGCCAATACAGGCGACCTCTCCCGATTTTCAAGGTACAGTAAGCTCTCTTATCTCAAAGAGAGGATCTTATCGTTTTTGGGATAATCATAAAATCTCACAAATAATTGATCCTTGTGATCAACATATCCTTGACAAAATTTATCTCCCAAAAACTGAAACTAAGGATAAATTGATTTGGCACTATAATGCTACTGGTGAATACACGGTCCGATCCGGCTACTGGTTACTCACCCATGACCCGTCTGATACTCGTCAAAAACCACCAATCCCTCCGGGATCGCCTGACTTGAAGAGCAAAATATGGAAACTCCATATAATGCCCAAAATAAAACATATGCTTTGGAGATCGATTTCACGTGCTTTACCAACTTGTTCACGACTGGTTACTCGCGGAATGCAGATTGGATCTGCTTGTCTTCGCTGCCAAAATGAGGACGAAACTATAAATCATGTACTATTTGGTTGTTCTTTCGCAAAAACGGCCTGGCATCTATCAAATATACCTATTTTACAGGCGCATCATTTTTCCTCTGATTTGGAAGAGAATTTTACTTATATCATCGATCTTTATCATAACCAAACTCTCACAACCAATCAAAAATTATTCCCTTTCTGGCTCCTTTGGAAAATATGGAAGGCACGGAATAAACTAGTCTTCAACAAATATGCTGAAAGTCCGACACGTATCGTTCAACAAGTCCAAACAGAGATTCAAGAATGGATTACTAATTTGGGAGAGAAGCAACTACCGAATAACATCACAAAAAACCAGAACTCTATGGCGCCTACTTGGACAAGGCCACATCCGTCGATGGCCAAATGTAATTTTGATGCAGGTTTTGACGCAAGATCTTCACATGGTACCGGAGGCTGGATTATACGAGATTTCCATGGGGATCCAAAAGCTTGGGGCGCTTCTAAACTTCCGAATTCATCAACTCCTTTGGAGGCTGAAGCGAAAGCGCTATTGATGGCGATGCAACAAACTTGGATAAGGGGGCTTAAGTGCGTCCAATTTGAAGGTGACTGTGAGATTCTTCTCAACATGGTCAATGGGAACTCCCACCACTGTGACTTGGTTAATCTACTTCAAGACATTGATTATTGGGCAACTAAATTTTCCTCTGTAATTTTTACATTTACTAAACGCTCAGGAAATTGTATAGCTCATAATTTAGCATGTCTTAATTCTTTCACTGGAGAGTTCTATTCAAGCTCTGTTCACAAGCCGATGTGGCTAAAACGTTTGCTTTGTAAAGAATCTATTATCTGAATAAATTAATGTTTGTTGTAAAAAAAAAAAAAAATGATCCGATTTTTAATGAATTGTTATAATTTCTTAAATTAAATTTTGGTTTCAGTAAATGGAAAAAAAAATTCCAATTAAAGTTGAATTTAGTTACCAATATTTGACAGAATAAAATTTTAATTCAAAGAATTTAAGAAATCTGTATTGTGTTCAAAATATAGGTTCCGTTTAGATCGGTTTCTACGACCATCATATGATTGCTAGACCATTCCAGGATAATGAGAATCAGTCAATCTGATACACAAAGTCAGGATATCTCGCAAGCAAATCAACTCAAAACTCGTGGACTTCTTTATTCGTGTCATACCGGGAAATCTTTTTCTTTTTTTTGATAAGATTTGGAACGTGAGGAAAACCATATAGCCGGCAGTTTTTAAGTATAAAAAATATTTTCGTAATAAGCGACCTAAAAATGATATAAATAGAAGGGACTATATAATATACTGTTGAGGAAGATCTGGATCTCGTTACCTACCGGCTACCGAGACCATTTTAACACCGTTGATCATTTTAAATTTGAAAAACTCGAAAGGTCAATTGATAATGTGGCAAAACCGGAGGCAACACAAACGATGACTCATCAGGCTCATCTCTGTGGCCAAATAATTTGACCAATATAATAGCCCGACAGCTAAGAGAGTCACAGATTTGCCAGTAATAATCGGACCAATCAAATTTAAATAATCAATTATTGTTGAAGTTTTGTTGGTTGATAGGCAAAACATATGCTGTATATATAAATGTGTAGAGCAAGTTGAATCAAGCAGATCGATCAAAAAAGCAACAAACACTCAAAACACATTTCTAGAACACAATCAAAACAAAAACATATTATAAGAAAAAATGTCGAATATGATCGTCAAGAATCAACTAAGATCTATAAGCTTACCTTCAAGATCGCATCCAAGCACGACCGGGATCGAGAAAGCTCTTAACAAGGTTAATTCGATTAACACCACGACTGGTTCGTCCGAATCAGTCTTGATGGGCTTGGCGGGTTTGGAGGAGCTCTACAATTGTACGGAGGAGTTTCTGAAAATGGGCTCAACGCAACGGGTTTTGTCGTCGGATGGATCCGAGTTCATGGAGGAAATGCTTGACGGTTCGTTGAGGCTAATGGATATATGCAGCGTTTCGAGGGATCTCATGGTGGAGACTCACGAGCATGTTCGTGGTGTTCAATCATGTCTCAGGAGAAAGAAATTAGCCGGAGGAGGAGACCAACTCGATGTCGTCGTCTCGGGGTATGTCGGATTTAGAAAGAACATGAGAAAAGAAGCTAAGAAGCTTCTTGGATCCTTGAAGAACATTGATGGAGGACTAACTTCATCATCATCGGTAAATAACGTTCAGCAAGAAGAACATCTTGTGGCGGTTATAAATGTCATGAGACAAGTAGTTTCCGTTAGCGTCTCGGTGTTGATGTCGTTTTTGGAGTTCTTGTTGGGAAGAAGACAAAGTAACATTAAGAGCAAGCTGGCTTCGGTACTAAAGAAAAAGAAGGTCCATCATGTTGAGGAGACCAAGAACGAGTTGGAGAGTTTGGATTCCGCGATATGCTGTTCTTGTGATGATCTTCAAAAGAAGCTTGAGGAGGTTGAGATGAGCATCGATGGGTTCGAGAAGAATCTAGAAGGGTTATTTCGAAGGTTGATAAGAACACGAGCCTCGCTTCTCAACATAATATCACATTAGATTTTAAATTATTCATGTAATTTAATGTAACCATCAGAGGCAGTCGACTTTAGAGAATCTGCCGGAAGGTTACATTATAGACGCATGGATAAGATTTCGTACACTAATCAAACATAAATATATATATAGAGATTAGTTTGTAAAAATAGATACATTGATATATACAAGCCAGACTTTAATATAAGAACAAATCAAAGTGTAAAATACATATAGCCTACTTATATATTTACAATCAAAAACTTATAGAAATGAAAAAAATGTAGACTCTAAAACCAAAAAAATCATGATATTATTAAGAAGATGTGAGAATTCGGTCCTTGGGCCACATGTGTGCCGGTTTAGCTGATTTCCGGTTCATACCAAATGAAAAAACCAAGTTATATGGTTTAACACACGTGACTATCTTTCGCTATCGGTGTTTTAAATTAAGTTCTGGTAGGGGCAATTTCGTAAAATGAGATTTTAAATGGATCCGACGGACGCAACCTTCTGAAGAAAAGGCGCGAGAGAGAGAGATCTAAACGAACACGTTAGACACAGAGAAAAAAATAACGGTCATAACCGCCGTGTGATCAGAGAAACTATATAAAGACCACTTCGATGCACACTGAAAACGTGTTACTCTCTATCTCTGTAAAGAAAAAATTATGAGTAATCCCGAGAAGTCTAAAGTTACCGAGGAAGACATTATTGAGAATTCTGACGAGAGTGACTATCTTTGGAGCGATGAAGAAGGGGATATCCGTGAAATTGTTCTTGCCCTTCCTGCACTGAGACTCAGTGAGAGTCTCCATGTGGACGAAAACGTCTATAACGAAGCCGTTGCCGCGGCGAATTTGATTGTGGCAGCCGTCAAAGAAGCGGCGGGGAAGGCAGATCAAACTGCAAGTGGTACTGGTAACGTTAGTGGGTCTCCCAAAAGTAAAAAAATTGGTAGGCCACGTGTCTTATTGGAAGCTGAAGCCGCAGCGTCTGGTTCTACCGCCATTGGGACGACAAGTACTGAAAGAGAGGTAGTGAAGAAACCCCGTAGGAAAGGTTCTACTCAATTGACTCATCTGCCTTAAGGCCCTCCTATGTGTAATGTTTGTGGGAAGGGCTTTGCTTCTTGGAAGGCTGTCTTTGGACATTTAAGGCAGCATAAAGATCGTGGTTATCTAGGTTTTCTTCCTCCGCCAACATTCAATGCGGCTGAGGAAGGGTTTGGTGGAGTCGTTACTGTTTCTTCCGCTGTTGGAGTCGCCACTGCTTCCGCTGGTGGGGGAGTCGCTACAGCTTCTGCCGCTGGTGGAGTCGTTACAGCTTCTTCCGTTGGTGGAGTCCCTACTGCTTCTTCCGCTGGTGGAGAGTTCGGTACAGGCACCGGAGCAGGGTGGATCGATTTGAACAAAGATCCCATCGAGGAGGAAGACAAGTCAACTGGATCTAAACGAAAATTTGATCTTAATAGGTCTCCTCCACCAGACGATGAAGAAGAGAAGGACGAAAAAGCCGAGTGAAGGCTTTGAATGATTCTAAACATTTCATTCTTATTTCCGTTTTCTTTATTTGATGGATTCTTGTTTAATTTTCTTCGGTTTGTCACATTTAAGTACCCAATGATATTTTTACTTAAAATTCGATGTAGTGTGGCAAGAGGATAAAATTTTCTAATTGCAATAATTCTGAAAACAAATAAAATGCGCCACTATTGATACGATAAAACATTTTGTAAGCCTAAATCCTTGCCTGTGAAAATGGGATAAATAAATCTATGCAATCTTATGTTTGTATATCTATTATTCTTTATTTCTATTTATAATAAGAATATGTAAAAAGTTTCACTTTTGTCGAAAATATATCAAGTAGAAATAAAAAGGAAAAAATAATTCAATCAGAAAAACACAATTGGTTTATTACTATACATCATCGCAAAAGTGTATACAGTAAACAAATTAATAACATAATTTACTAAGTTTGCAAATTATAAATTAGCAACCATGCAAAATGACAGAACATATAATTAACGTTGACTATAGGAAAATTAGTTATGATCTACTGTCCACATTTACTATGCCCAAGAAGAGGAATTATTGCAATTACAAATAATGATTGGTAATAAATGGAAATGTCATTTGACCAATAGAAATGTAAATGTTCAAAAGTCGACTCCACGATCATCAAATCAAATCATCAGTGACAACTGACAAGCAAATCTAATCGAAATCCGTGCCCCTCTTCCACGTGTCGTAACGCGAGACGTCATGCAGAAGGCAATGTTATAGTTTTTGTTTTTCGGAAGAATATCTCTTTTTATTCCTGAGGAACCGTAGCAAACTACATACTATGGTAGGAGGAAGATCTGGATCTCATAACCTACCAAAACGACTTCATGAACGTGAAAGGTCAATTGATAATGTGGCGAATCCGTAGGCAACAGAGACTATGACTCATCAAGCTTTCTCTTCGTGGCCAAATAATTTGACCAATATAATAATCTGACAGCTCAGAGAGCCACAGATTTGTCAGTAATAATCGGACCAATGAAATTTAAAACATCAATTATTGTTGAAGTTTTGTTGCTTGATGACGTTTCAAAACCCATATGCTATATATATAAGCATGTGTAGGGCAAGTTGAATAAAGAAGATCGATCAAAGAAGAAAGAACAAAAACCCTCAAAACACCTTATAACAAAAAACACAAAAGATGGCGAATATGATTATTAAGAAACAATTAAGATCTATAAGTTTACCTTCTAGGTCGCATCCAAGCACGAGTGGGCTCGAAGATGCTCTTAATAAGATTAAAACAATCACCACAGGTTCATCCGAGTCGATCTTGATGGGCTTAGCTGGTTTGGAGGAGCTCTACAATTGTACGGAGGAGTTTCTGAAAATGGGTTCAACGCAACAGGTTATGTCCTCTGGTGGGTCGGAGTTCATGGAGGAAATGCTTGATGGTTCGTTGAGGCTGATGGATATATGCAGCGTCTCAAGGGATCTAATGGTGGATACTCACGAGCATGTTCGTGGTGTTCAGTCATGTGTTCGAAGAAAGAAAGTAGCCGGAGGAGGAGGAGATAAACTCGATGTCGCTGTCTCGAGCTATGTCGGATTAAGGAAGAACATGAGAAAAGAAGCTAAGAAGCTTCTAGGATCCTTGAAGAAAATCAATGGAGGGACTCGTTCTTGTGATAATGATCATGGAGATGAACATCTTGTGGCGGTTATAGATGCGATGAGAGGAGTGGTATCCGTAAGTGTCGTCGTATTGAAGTCGTTCTTGGAATTCTTGTCCAGACCAAAAAGTAACATAAAGAGCAAGTTGGCTTCGGTGCTAAAGAAGAAGAAGGAGGATAATCATGAGGCAACCAAGAACGAGTTGGAGACATTAGATTCCGCGATTTGCGGAAATATTTCCTCTCTCGATGATCTACAAAAGGAGCTTGAGGAGGTTGAGATGAGCATTAGTGGGTTCGAGAGAAATCTAGAAGGGTTGTTTCGAAGGTTGATAAGAACACGAGCCTCGGTTCTCAACATAATCTCTCATTAGGAAGAAGTTAATATGTGCAATGTAACCTTCGTGAGCATTCGATTTTAGAGAATTTGCCGGAGGAATGCATATTATATAGAAGCATATATATAAAAGATTTTGTACACTAATTACTAAACTGATATATGTAGAGAAAATGTGTAAAATAGATTCACCATTGCAGTGATATACCCATAAATGTTATGAAACCATCTAAGACTCATAATTTAAAATGACATAATTAGTTAGAAAGTTTCATAAACTCGAACGGATGTATTGAAACTCATACATTGATTTCTTGATTTATTATGTAAAAGGAGATCGAGGAGAGTTGACTTCTCAGTGTAAACTCACTGACCTAGAACGTGTATACAATTATCGCTGCTGAATTTTATGCATGCTAGTATTATAATATCAAGCATGAATGTCAAACATGCTGATATTAGTAGCTAATCATATGAAGATGGATGTAAAAGTAAATATTTATTAAAATTGTAGGTTCGAAATCTGATGTACTGAAATTTATATGAAATAACGGACATATTAAGCAACTTAGCTTATTTTAAACAAAAACGTAAATAGTTCTGTTATATTTTCTTTTCCATTTGTGAAGAAATGTCACTTACAGTATAAGATGGATTTAAAATAAGATTTAGAAAAATAGCCAAATATATTTTTATTTCAGTTGGTTTAATTAAGAAGCTCATTCTTTCACACATACCAATCATAGTTGTATGAATTTTTTTTTACTTGTTAATAATGCATCTCCATTGTTATTATTTGTATCTTTTTCATATTAGGTTGGGCCGAATTTGCAATAGACACGAACCCAGTTATATGGTCCAATACCAAACATACATGTACCCAGTTAAAATTGAAAAACCACTAACCATTCAAAAATCACGTAATAACCAACAACATCTGAAACCGTCTTAACCCAACCCCCTCATCCAATTGCACTATTAATCTCTATACCGAGATTTTACGAAAAGCCTTAATAACGGCTTCACTTTCGAATATCTTTACCGTAGGTATATTTCCATCATATTGTCGGTATAGATATTTCCATCAAAATAAGTCATAGATTTCAAATTAATAAATAAATAATTATAAATTTTTAATTAGTCACTTCCACAAATTTACATTTTGAAACTGGTAAAAAAAGTCACTCATTTTCTTTTGTCAACCATTGTATCAAAAGTACCTTTACTTTTGGTCTCGATTGACACTTTATTTTCAACGATCCGTATATATTAATCCTTAAAGCGAAAAGATCCCAAACACAAACCAAAAGGTGATCTAAACCTGATAAATGGAAAATCTGATGGTCACTCCTAAATTCATGGTAACATAATTGCTGACGTGTGACGGTGTTATTCAAGGGAGGCATCGATCGTCTCTTACGCGGGACCACATCATCCGTGCATACATATATATCTGATATTTTTTACATAAACAATGTAACAAAATCTTCCAAAGATCTTGATATTAAATTCAATCGAGGTACCCACCAAAAAAAAATTGAGCATTGTATTTGTAACCTTCAAAAGAAACAAAATCCAACGAGACTAAAAATAATTAAATATTAAAGAATTGTAAATGGACGGTGGCTTTGGTGCATGAAAAGAGGTGTGAAAAAGGTTTCGGTTATAGTAACCGAAACTGAAACATCGAACTTCGACAACGATTTAAATCAATAATCAAACGACATAGCATTTATTGAGCCTTACGTGTTCTGTTCTTCCTTAGTGAAGTACCCACACTCACTTCACATGGTCTTCACGTCTTAGCTAAGCTAGGCCCTACTCATTGACATTTATGTCATTGTGTATTTATATAAACCCTAGAGTAAAAGGACCGAACAAAGCATAACTCGAGTAACCCATTTTCATTATCATTTCTTGAGATGTATATGTCTTCATTGTCTCCGAGACTCCACAAAGCATACAAAGCTAGATGTGTTAGCTTACCGGTTCGGTCTCATCCGAGTGTTAGGAGGATTCAAGAAGTGGTCTCCAAGGTTAGAGCTTTGGGGTCTTCTTCGTTAGACTCGAGGACGATGGTCCGTGATGGTCTCTCTGGTCTCACCGAGCTTTACAGATGTTTAAGTGAAGATCTCTTCAAGTCTTCTTCTGAAACTCAACAAGCTCTTCTTAACGGTGACGGCTTGATGGAAGAGCTTCTTGAAGTATCACTGAAATACTTAGAGGTTTGTGGAGGAGCTAAGGACGCAGCGTCGAGGATCAAGAAGATTGTTGTCGAACTTCAGTCTGCTTTGAGAAGGAGCAAGAAAGGAGGTGAGTTTAGCCTCGAGAGTGACGTTGATGCTTATGTGGCGTCTAGGAAAGATATCAAGCAGGAGATCAAGAAGTATATGGTAATGTCGAAAGAGACAGATGCGTCTTTGGAGAGTGTTTGGTGTGATGGTGATGATCAAGAGATGAGTGCTTTGGTCAGAGTGATGCAAGAGACGAGTGTAATGACTTGTTTCGTCTTACGCTCGGTCTTCTCTTTCTTGTCTTCGCCTAAAGGGTTAAAGACTAAGAATCATCACCACCACAAAGGTTGGGGGATTGTTATGAAGCTTGTGAAGAAAGGAATGGATCATCATCACCAGGAGAAAAGAGATCATGAGATGGGATTTTCTTGTCTCGTGCTTGAAGCTATGGAATCTGAGCTTGGGAAGCTTGTTGTGATGACGACGAGAGAAGATCAAGAAGAGGAGAAAAAGATTAGTGAAGAAGTATCTGAGAAGGTTCAATGTACATTGGTTAGATCCGAAGGTGTAGAGGCAGCCATGGAAGAGCTTGAAGAGGGACTTGAAGGATTGTTCAAGGTAATGATACAAGCTAGAGTCTCTCTTCTTAACATCCTCTCCACTTAATTCAAAATGGATCAGATTCGAATTTCTTGGTCTGGATTTGGAAAGAAATTAGTTGCTCTTGACCAAGTCGATCGATTGGTTTTAAAATCTTGGTTTGGTTTTTTTTTGTTTGTTCTTGTATGTTGTGAGAGAGAGTTTAAACATGCGTCCATGTTTTAGAGGATGTGTGTTTGTTGTAAGTGTGTACCTCGTTCAGGTGTGAACAACTCTTGTAAAGTTTTATGTACTTATAAATATCTATTATTTTACCACATAGAACGATAAATTTAAAGAGAGAGACGAATGCAAAAGCATAACTTTAATGTTTAGAATAGGGTAATTACTAATTACTGATTAGTACTCCCTCTGTCCCATTTTATTAGATGTTTGGACTAAAATCACAAAGATTAAGAAACAATAAATGTTTTCTCATTTATAAAATTTCAACCAATAGAAGAAGATACTGCATAATTAAAATAATTAAAATTTATTAAACTAATATAAATCATGCATTGAAAGTAGAAAAAATCTTATATAATGGAACAAATGAAAATGCCTTAAACATCTTATATATTGGGACAGAGGGAGTATTAGTTTTCGTAAAAAAAGCAATTTAGCTATAGCATAACGTTGAAGTAAATAATTAATCAAATGTCACAATCTTCTCAAAATGAAAAACCAAAAAGAAACGGGCTAATATTAAAGAGGCAAAAGTCGTCATATTAAAATGTCATCCAAAATTAACATATATTAAAAAAACAAAATCATCCATTGATTACGAAAATGTCATGATTATTGTTGGTAGACTTTGACATACCTTCTTAGAATTGACAGGAATATTTTTGTCATAAAATAATTTCTTATGTTAAATGAACCAACTTAACATTTTATTTTCTCATTTTTCTTGAAAATTAGTCGATAAATCTTTCACTTTCTTTTGGAACAATAAACTATTGAAAATGGAATTCAGTGGCTAAAAACCGGGAGTGGCGGTATTTCCAAGAATTTATTTTCCTAGCTTGATTCACACAATTCTTACTTAAGTAGGAAACCATATTAAACACTAGTAGTACATTTTATTTAGTTGCGACTACAATTTATGTTTTTAGACCTTGAGGACAAACGCAATAACAGCCTGTACCAAAACATAATTCTTTGCATGGTGGCTTACAAAAACCAAACCCATTTTGCTTAACCAATAGTGAAGCTTCAGGATGGAGAGAAGTTTCTTCAGGTAAGAGACGTTTCGGCTCAGCAATCTGAACTGTCACGAATATCATCACTACAACACATAAGTGTAATAAACATTAGTAACACAATACAATTTCTTATACCCATATTATAGTACAAAAACATTAAAATTTACCAGTAAAAGCTAAAAGGATGATGAAAGCAGACTTAGACGAAAATTTTCCCATTATCATAGAAAGATTGTGTTTTTTCTCAATAACCTTGTGGACTTAGAAAGAGTTGGTGAAGAAAACGATGTGACATAGAAATGTTGTATAACGTTTTTATAGAATAGAGAAAGTGTGCTTATTAAGGAAAATTAATATCAAAATTTTGATTTGTGGTGAAAATTAAAACTATATCGAGAATGAGATAAGATAAGATAAGATCAAATCTCTTAATATGGTCGATAATCAATTCGACAATTGTTACCTCAGATTTCTATTAATTAAAGATGAGAAGATCTTCAAAATATTGACTATTGATAAAAGTAAAAAAAAAAGGTTTGACTCAAAATAAGCCCATTACCAAAACCCAAACAAGCCCATTATGTAATCAAGCCACGGTGCTTAGGATGCTCGTTGGGGTTTGGCAACGTGTCTAAGATACAACGGCTATATTTTGACATGGTCCAAGTCCAGCTATCATCATCATAAGTCGGTGTGTTCTTGTGGGACCTCTAAACGAGCGTTACTTTCCTAATTTCAGCGGACCGTTACATACACACTCACACACACTAGCCTTCTTCTTCTCCATCTTCATCTCGTGCTTCTGTGTCAGAGACCAAGAAAATGACGGCGGCCGAAGTAGCTTCTGCGCAGACCAAGAAGCTCATGAAGTTCAGTCTTTCTCTCTTCCGTCGTGGCTTTAACTCCTCTAAATGGTACTCAATTTCATCGATTGATGCTTCTTAGATTCCTAAATTCACTCAATCTGATTCACTGCGAATAAAAATCTGGTCTTGAATGTTTTTTTCCGTGTTTGATTTGGGGAAGTTGTAAAAAGTTAGTATTTTTTAGTCTGTTGATGCTTTTTATCTCGAGAATCGATCTGGGTATTCTCAGTGTTTTTAATTCAATAGAGAAAAACAAGAATTTTGATCTGCGTTTGAGAGATTTCCGATCTGGGCTTTACTAAGATCAAGCATCTGATCAAAGTCTGTTTTTTTATCGGCAAAAAGCAAAACGGCGGCGAAGATGGCTGTGGCTCGGATAAAGCTTCTAAGGAACAAGAGATTAGTTGTGGTGAAGCAAATGAGGCGTGACATCGCTGTTCTTCTTCAATCCGGTCAAGATGCCACTGCTCGAATCAGAGTATTTCACTTTCCTGCTTCACTTTTTAGAGTTTTTTTCCCTGCAATTTTCAATTCACTGAAGATTTTGCTTTTTGACATATTTCAGGTTGAGCATGTGATAAGGGAACAGAACATTCAGGCAGCAAACGAAATCATTGAGCTTTTCTGTGAACTTATTGTTGCTCGTCTCACTATCATCACTAAGCAAAAGTATGTTCATATCTACTATCAGTTTTCATTTGTCTCTTTACTTTGCTTCAATTTTGGTTCTTATATATGTATGTGTTTGGCTTTCTTTTAGGCAATGTCCTGTGGATCTTAAGGAAGGTATTGCTAGTTTGATTTTTGCTGCGCCTAGATGCTCTGAGATTCCTGAGCTTGGAGATCTTCGAGACATCTTTGAGAAGAAATATGGGAAAGATTTTGTATCTGCTGCTACTGATTTACGTCCTAGCTGCGGCGTAAACCGAATGGTAACTAAATCATTCATGTTTCTGATTAGTTTAACTCGAGCCGTGATTCGTTTTTAGATGTAAGATGAAATCTTGAACTTGTTTTCTTCTTTCTTGTGCGTTTGTAGTTGATTGATAAGCTTTCGGTTAGAAATCCCGGTGGAGAATACAAACTCAAAATCATGAAGGAAATTGCAAAGGAATTCCAGGTTGATTGGGATACTACAGAGACAGAGCAAGAACTTCTCAAACCTCTAGAAGAAAGCATAGTATGCCTCCTAATCTCCCCTCTCAACTTCCCCTTCCATTATTCAAAATCAGAATCTTAAAAGTTTTGTTCTTCTTGTGTGAACAGGACGGGCCTCGTAAGTTTGTTAGCGCTTCAAGCTTACCAGTTAATCGTGCAGCTATCAACGAGCCTACTGATTCTACCAAAGCAGTGCCGAGGTATTTATACATTCCAGTCTTTTGCTTCAACAATTTCCAAATAAGGGATCAGAAACAATGAAGTCTTTTTATTGTTTTGCTCATCAGATCGAGTAGTAGCACGCGCATCAACACGCATTATCATGACACCGAGTCAGCAGCGGAAGCAGCTACTGAATTAGCCAAACAGGCAGTTGCAGCAGCACAAGTAGCCTCCTTATTGGCTACCAGAAGAGACAGCACCAACGAGTTCTCTGTATCTTCCGATCGTTCAACAAATCAGAAGGATTCACAGTACATGGACCATCATCATTCTCCAGGTTCAAGGAGACAATCACGAGACTCCGAAACAAGTTCTTATTACGCAAAACCTAGTGCAGAAAACAGGGGAATGGGTAGAAGACATAGCTACAACAATCCGGGTATTAATGAATCTCACTACGAGGAAGACTACACCAAGACCGAAGCAGAAGCCAAGGAAACAATGAGGAGGAGACACAGCTACAACTCTCGATCAGTTCCTCCTCCTGCCACTTCTGAGATCAAGTTTGATGAGTCAGACTACTACGAGGAAGAGACAGAGCCAGAAGAACCATCACATGGTCGTGTTTCTTCTCTCCCGCCAAACCGAGAACCTCCTCAGGCTCCTCAGTCCGGTGAGTCCAGACGGGACTCAAGCGGTCACCATGTTCACCCAAAACTGCCTGACTATGACATTTTGGCTGCACGTTTTGAAGCAATCAGACAGAGTAAAGGGCCATTGATCTGAAGCCAATAACTTCCACTACTGCTATATATAGAAAGAAATCACGTACGGGATAATGCAATTATCATGTTTAGTTTTGTGTATGAAGAAGAAGAAAGATGCATTTTTTGTTTACTTACTATATAACGGTTCAGTTTTGTTGTGATCTTTTCTGAAACTATAGTTAAACCGGTCTAGGAAATCTGAATTGGAAACTGGCTTTTCAGAAATCCAAAGTACAGATTCCATGAAAAACTGTATATGGAATCAGTTATTTATTAATCTTTGTAGATTAAAATGCTTATCTAATTTAATGGTGCTGCAAGAGTGGAGAAGAAAGTAGAATTTGGACAAAAATTAGAAACCAAGATGAAGATTTCATGGACATTATACTTCACAGGGGACAACTCTATGCCTTAGATTTAATTGGTGCAATTTGGTGGATTGGTTTATCACAGCTGCTAATTGAATTCACACCTTCAACTCCAATGGACTACTACGAATATGATAGTTGCAAAGACAAGAGACTCGTGGAGTATTGTGGAGATCTATGCATTATTCATCAACTTCCCGCAAAGGAAGCTTATATCGAGAGAACCGTTGGTTTAAAGGTTTATAAGATGGAAGAGGATTTGGCAAAGTGGGTCGAGCTTAGCTCCTTGGAAGACAAGGCACTCATTGTGGCAAAATCTTTTATTTGATTTAATGTCATATATAATATATTAACCAAAAAATTGGCCGAACATAGTATAAAATTGACTTTTCTTAAGAAGGAAAATAAATTATAAACTTCAAAAAGTGCATCTTAACATTAAATAAATTTTTCACTTCTTGACACTTTTTTGGTCTAGATATAAATTTGGACTAAACAATAAATAAAAATTTCCACCAATAAACTAATATTAGTCAAGTCAAGAAGTGAAAATTAATTGTAATAGGGAATCAATATAAAAGTAAACAAAACTCTCCTATATAAAAGGTAATAATATATTATTGTTGACCAAGATAAAGGTAAGTTCCTACATTTTCTACAAGAGATTGATTTTCTATGTAAGATTTAGACTATAAATATATACATACCTTATTTCGATTTGTCCATAGATTTTTCAGATTAATTATTTGAATCTTAGGGTTTCAACAAACAAAGAGAGATGAGTGAAATGATCGTGTGGTCTGATTTACCCGGAGACCTCCTCGATCATATAGCCAATGGTCTCTTCTCCAAAGTCGAGCTTCTCCGGTTCCGTAGCATCTGCAAAACCTGCCGTTCTGCGGTTGCGACCAACAAAAGTTTTCTCGACCACCTCAAACGCAACCGTAGACGCCTTCTCTCTCCTTACAGTACTGGTAAAACGTGTTCACTTTCTCCCGCAGCTTTCTATCGTGTGGTTCTCTCGTCATATCCGGACAAAGGATGGCTTATCAAAATTCAAGATGTCTATGTCTCCTCTCAAAAGCAACTCCTTTCTCCTCTCTCTCGTTTCTCGATCAAATCTTCCGGCCAGACCCTAGATCTCTTGGACTTCACGGTTACAGAGATGCATCAATCTTACGACGTGGAATACTTATATAATTCGACAAGAACATCGTTTAATTTCGCTAGGGTTGTTCTATTAGAAGACTTGGTTTTCGTAGTTGATTACGACAAGAAAATCTGGTGGTGCAATAGTAACGAAAGTGATAATCATTGGGCAAGAGTCATGGATGAAGAAGTTAAACTTTTCTCGGATATTGTATTTCACAAAGGTTATATGTATGCCTTAGACTTAAAAGGCGCAGTTTGGTGGATTAGTTTATCTGAGTTTGAAATATTTCAATACGGACCTTCAACTCCACTGGACTACTATGACATTGATACTTGCAAAGACAAGAGGTTTGTGGAGTATTGCGGAGATCTATGCATTGTTCATCGATTTTGTAGGAAATTTCGCCTAAAGCGAGTTGATATCGATATAACCGTTGGTTTTAAGGTTTATAAGATGGACGAGGAATTGGTTGAATATGTTGAGGTTAAGTCTTTGGGAGATACGGCTTTTGTGATGGCTACAGATAGTTGCTTCTCTGTCTTGGCTAGAGAGTATTATGGATGTTTGGAGAATTCGATCTATTTTACTGACGAGGAAGAGCGAAACAATGTTAAAGTGTTCAAGCTTAGTGATGGTAGTATCACTAAGATGGTTGATTCTTCTTTTCAGAGTTGTTTTCAGATGCTTATTCCTCCTTTAGTTTGATCATGTTTTTTTCATGAATTTTGAATCTTTTTCTTTTCTCTTGTGTCCATTAGAGTAAAAATTGTATTCAAGGTTTTAAATTTGCTTGCTACTTTTTTTTTTCTTTCATATTTTATGAATTTGTTTGTTAGTTACTTTAATTTGAGTAACTGAAATTGCAAAAAGAACAAGTGAAATTTGCGTACTCTTTGAGACTTCTTTAGAGTTTACTTTGGGGGCATCGATTAGAGAACCTTCAGGTTCTGGACGAGTAAACGATGCAGTATGTGCCATGCGCAATTTGTATTGTGACAAAAAAACTCATTTATTATTGACCGGTTAAATAAATTATGGTTAGGTTGAAATTATTTGGTTTGGTTATTGTCAAACGGCGTCGTTTGCTGTTTTCCCAATTCTTCTTCACTTTCCGCGGCGTCTTGAGGAAGCGTCGACAAATTCTTTGAAATTTCCCCAGAATCGATGAAACCATCACAAGCACTCAAAATATCGTCTCTACGAATTTGTTAGTTTCCTCGAGGCGTTAAAGAGGTGAATATAGATATGAAGAAATCGCCGTTGCCGGTGCAGAATGTGCACAGCTCCGATAAGAACGTTGCCGGAAAAGAAGCATTGGTGAAGCTTTTGAGATGGCATTTCGGTCACGCAGATTTCAGAGGGAAGCAATTGGAGGCTATTCAAGCTGTTGTCTCTGGTAAAGTGATAACACATACGAGTTTTTCTCTTTTACTCCGGAGAATATTGGAATATGATTGTTTTTGAATTCTCTTCGCTTCTGTATGTGATTTGATGAGATTAGGAAGGGATTGCTTTTGCTTGATGCCGACGGGAGGAGGAAAATCGATTTGTTATCAGATACCTGCATTAGCTAAACCTGGAATCGTCCTTGTTGTGTCTCCTTTGATTGGTAATCTGTTTTTTTTTCCTTCCTGATTCACTAATGGAGAATCTCTGTTTTGAGTGGTATCTCTAACGATGTGCTTTGTTTCCACCATCATGCTCTCGTGTTTTTTAACTTCTCAGCTTTGATGGTAAGTGCCATTGTTCTTTTCTTTTTGTGTTCTTCTCTTTTAAGTTTTTAAGTTAAATGGGTTTTGAAGAAACGTTTTTTTGTTTCTACTTAGGAAAATCAAGTAATGGCGCTGAAGGAGAAAGGTATTGCTGCTGAGTATCTCTCATTTACCCAAGCTACACATGTTAAGAACAAGGTGATTTGACTATAGTGTGTTTCTTGGTCTGTGTGACTATATATGGGACCTGACTCTATGCTTTGTCTATTAACTGACCTCTTTCACCAATGCCCTTTCTTAAAATTCTACATTATGCCATGTGCTTTGCTTTAACATTGATTAAATCACTTGGATGATTGTTTCACTTAAGTGTTTTATGTGATTATTCGATGAGCCCAGTTATCAATTATATTGTTTAATCTCCCTGGATGTGATTCTTGACTTTGATTTTAGATCCATGAAGACCTGGATTCTGGAAAACCCTCTGTAAGATTGCTGTATGTTACTCCAGAATTGATCGCAACTAAAGGATTTATGTTGAAGCTGAGAAAACTCCATTCCAGAGGTTTGCTAAATCTTATAGCTATAGACGAGGTAAGGCCTTGTAATGCCTATACTAGAGTAACCAGGAAAGCTTAAGGTGTTTAACGTGAATGTTGGCTTTAATTTTCTTGAGTGTTTATTTGATATTTCAGGCACATTGCATCTCATCATGGGGCCACGACTTCAGGTTCATAATTGGTGATTGTGTCAGTATTCTTGTCCATGGGCGCTTACTAAAGTCTAACTTGTTTTGTCACATTACAGACCTAGTTATCGTCAACTTTCAACCTTGAGAGATTCTTTGGCAGATGTTCCAGTGTTGGCTCTAACTGCTACTGCTGCTCCCAAGTGATTTTCTATTTCAGTGCATTAAGAAAAACGTGTGTAAAATTGTAGATCTTTTTATCAACAGCAATTCTTTGCAGGGTACAAAAGGATGTTATCGACTCATTGAATTTGCGGAATCCTTTGGTCCTCAAGTCTTCTTTCAATCGCCCAAATATCTTCTATGAAGGTTTCCCTTTGAGCTATTAGTTTGTGTTATGATATTTTCTCTCTGTAAACTGTTATGAGGTGTTCCAAATATTGTTCTGTTTGAGATTCTTTCATTACTGTTTGATTTCTTTCCTATCATCTAAATAAGTTTTTGTTGGTGCAGTTCGTTACAAAGATCTTTTGGATAATGCTTATACTGATTTGGGCAACTTGCTCAAGTCATGTGGAAATATTTGTGCGATTATCTACTGCCTTGAGCGTACAACCTGTGATGACTTGTCTGTTCATCTTTCCAGTATTGGGATCTCTTCTTCAGGTAAAAATCCATCTACCTCTATCTGCTTCAATATTGAGCCACAAGCGCTGACATTTACATCCATATATTTGCAGCCTATCATGCAGGACTCAATAGCAAACTAAGGAGTACTGTTTTAGATGATTGGCTGTCCTCGAAGAAGCAAATTATTGTTGCCACTGTGGCTTTCGGGTATGAATAACTCTGTGAATTACCTTGCATTTGGGTCCTGGATTTATTATGATCATCATCTTTACGTCTTATTATGTTTGGGAGCTCGTTGGGGCACATGGTAGACTTCTAACGGTTTTCCTACAGAATGGTAAACGAAGATTCTTTCTCATGTTGCATCTGTTTAATTTTTTACTTCTTATGTACTGTAGCATGATGAGACTACTGAATTTCTAGGGCATAGATAAGAAGGATGTCAGAATGGTTTGCCATTTTAACATTCCAAAATCAATGGAATCTTTCTATCAAGAGTCTGGTAGAGCAGGTCGGGATCAATTACCTTCAAGAAGTGTATTATACTACGGTGTAGATGACAGAAAGAAAATGGTAACGTTAATCTGGTTATGACAAGTCTTGGCTTCAAAACTTTCATTCTACTTGTAAGTTCTATAATAACTTAGTCTACCAACTCTTTGCTAGGAATATCTTCTGCGGAATTCGGAGAATAAGAAATCCCCATCCTCTAAGAAGCCTACATCTGACTTTGAACAGGTAAATGCTTTCTTGTTTCTTCTAGCCTCTGTGTATTTTAGTTTAAACTTATTTCTGCATGTATTTAGATTGTGACGTACTGCGAAGGTTCTGGATGCCGAAGAAAAAAGATTCTTGAGAGCTTTGGTGAAGAGGTGTGATTTGTATTTTACCGATTCATGTATCAAATCCCTTATTTTTCTATCAAAGTAAGTTGCTGATTTTCTTGTTGCAAACAGTTTCCTGTGCAGCACTGCAAAAAAACGTGTGATGCATGTAAGCATCCAAATCAAGTTGCTCATTGCTTGGAGGAGCTCATGACCACTGCCTCCCGAAGACACAATTCTTCTCGAATTTTCATCACCAGGTTTTGCTTTTAACCGCATCTAAATGTGCAGCGAGGTGTACAGAGTCTAACTGAACTCCATGCTCATTCTTTTGCAAGCTCGAACAATAAGACCAATGAGGGACAGTACTCTGAATTCTGGAATCGTAATGAAGATGGAAGCAATTCCGATGAGGAAATATCAGATTCAGATGGTAACTCACTTTACTGATTTTTACTTGCATGCATGTCCAATCTTTTTGAATAAACTTCTTGTAGCTTTAATCTCTAACTCACACGTTGAGTCATCTACACCCAGATGCCACTGAGGCTGCCAAGAGCCTAGCAGGACCTAAACTATCGAAAAAGTTGGGACTAGACGAGAAATTGGTTTTACTGGAGCAAGCTGAGGAAAAGTACTACGAAAGGAACAAACAGGTTTGGTAACAAATTCACTTTATCTTCTTTAGAAACAAAAAGTTAAAATCATTCTTCCAGTTTAACTTAGCAAAGCGTATTCGAACTGTTTGCAGGTCAAAAAGTCCGAGAAGAATGCAATATCTGAAGCACTAAGGGATTCGAGCAAGCAGAGACTCTTGGATGCGTTGACACGAGTACTTCAGCTGCTCGCCAGTGTAGAGGAGTAAAAATCTCTAACATCCTCATAAGTCTACTTTAGTTTACGAATGTTATGGGTCTCTCTCTTATATCATTGATTGGAACCCGAAATTAATATTTTGCAGGATTGATTCCCAGAAAGGATCTGAGTTTCTTGAAAATGAGTGCTATAGAAAATATAGCAAAGCAGGGAAATCGTTTTACTACTCGCAGATAGCGAGTACTGTGAGATGGCTAGGAACCGCAAGCAGAGATGAGCTAATGACCCGACTAAGCTCAGTGGTCAGTTTGGCTAGAGAACAAGAGCCATTAGAAGAGCCGTTGTTGGTGACTGAACCGGCGGAGAACATAGAGGAAGAAGATGATGGTAACACTAACAGGGTCGAGTCATGGGTTGATGAACCGACACAAGAGCTAGTGGTGAGTCCGATCCTTTCGCCTATAAGGCTTCCACAAGTTCCATCATTCTCAGAGTTTGTTAACCGGAGAAAAATGAAACAAAACACATCGATAGACAAATCTTCTGAAGGTTTTGATGACAAGAAACCGGCAAAGATAATGAAGCTTCAATAAAAAATGTAGCTATAAACCCCTCATGAAATTGTTCACTAGCCAAAAACGTTTTTTTTTTTCCAATTTCTTTTGTAGTTTAGCTTTAGCATTGGTCCATTTGTCTCTTAAAGTCGTAACATACACAATAATTAGTGTTCCACCTAGGCCTGGGCAAAATACCCGGAACCGAATACCCGAACCGAAAAACCCGAACAATACCCGAACCGAACCCGAACCCGATTTTTTAAAATACCCGAATGGGTCCTAACCTCCTACCCGAAAAAAACTCGAACCGAACCCGAACCGAATCCAATACCCGAATGTACCCGAATACAAATATACACCTAAAAATATTAGTTATATTTATATTTATAATATCCGAAATACCTAAAATTACAATCATAAATCCGAATATATTAGGTATTTTAGATATTTTTGGTTATATTTGGGTAAAGAGTAACCAATGTATTTTCGAGAAATCGGGTATTTCGGTTAGATTTGGGTATATATGAGTTAAAAACCCGAACCCGACCCGAACCCGAAAATATTTCGGGTATTTTTGGTTATTTTCGGGTATTTTGCTTTTTTTATTAAAATACCCGAACCGACCCCGAACCGACCCCGAACCCGAACCGAACCCGAATTTTTAGAATACCCGAATGGGTCTTGACCCCCTACCCGAATAGACCCGATACCCAAAAAAAAAGAACCGAACCCGAACGGGTACCCGAATGCCCATGCCTAGTTCCACCTGATTGAATAGACTTACTGAAGGTAAACCAGTTAAACCGATGTAAAAACCAAATTAATTTTTGTGTGAAAGTGGTTTAAATCCCAAACACTAAATTTTATATATTAAACCGACAAGTCACTCTAATTTGAAGGATAGAACTTGATATTTGCAGCTGTAAATTTAAAATAGCTATTTTTTTTCCTTTTATAATGTTCCCCTTAATCATCTTACAAAAGGACTTATTATTATATTCACATATGACAATTCCCATATACATTTTCCACACTAAACTCACAACCACCACCACTAAAAAAAAAACTACAAATCTTATGATTAAAAAAACTAATTAAGACAAAAAAAAAAGATTTAAGAAGAAATCTAAAGATTCTCCTCCTTTCCCTTATCCAAACGCCAACTGCTTTCTTTTCTTTTCCATAAAAAACGCTCACTTTTCAAAAAGCACACCTACTGTATTTGCAATCTTTTTAATATATTATTAATCGTATATTATATGGTTTATAAGATACGATCCGATATGTAGTGGGTGGGGTTTTAGCCTTTTACGCTATGAGATACACCTCATGGAGAAACTTGAGACTGATGAATCCACGGCGGCTCCGGCGAAAACCCTAGCGTGGTCACTCTCTTGACCGTAATCCATCATCGGACGATACTCCAAATCATCATCGTGATCGTACACAAACTCCGGCATCTCTATCTCGTTCCTCCTCACATGTTCCCACAGATAATCAACTCTGCTTATGTACCTCAGCTTCCCGTACAACCTACCGTAGCCAATCACCACACCAATTAATTAATCAACGTTTAAGAAAAGTCGTTGACCAGAAAATTAAAAAACGCGGCGTGTTAGTTACTCACCCGCCGGAGAATAGAAATCGGCCGCAAGTGGCGAGGAAGAGACGTGATTGAAGACCTGGATGGAGAAAGTAAACCTCCTGGAGATTGTCTCTGACGTTGACCGGAATCGCGTCGTAGATCGCTCTAAGAGCTGAGATTCCGGGGAAATTCTCGCTCCTCTGTACACCGGTGTGGACGTAAAGGACGGCGAATGGTTTTCTACCTAATCGAGGAAAGATCTTCTCCTCTAGATACTTCTTTAACACATCCAGTGACAGAAATCGAGCTGATTTCAGAAAAAGAAAAAAAAACTCAAATTAGATTCCAACTCAATATAGAAAACAAAAAGCAGATCCGATTGTTATATAAGTACCTGGGAAGAATTTGCCGATAATACGAAGGATCTTACGGCCACGTTTGTCTCTGCCATGGATCTTGAAGATCTCAAGCTTCTCGATAAGCTGCTCTTGTTCGATCTCCGAAATCTGAGAACTCATCGTTTCTCTATCTCTTGTTTCGTCGGTGAAATTCGCAGTTGAATTATAGAAGAAGAAGAAGGGAACAACAAATGAGGCGAGTGAAGAAGATGATGATCATTTTAAAAAGGGAAAGACAAAAAAAGAAAATAGTGTATTAATTGGAGGGTAATGGGAGAAACGACGGGCTCTTACGAATATTCTATAGCATCTTCCTTTTTAACATGATCTTCCTCAGTCCTCACCTCTTTGTGGGTCCTACATTCCAATAATTATTACCCTTTTTGCCCTCTCTCTTGATCTTTCGTTGTTAAGCAAACTAATCTGGTCCATCCGTTTTTGCTACATCTAACGGCTACTGCCTTTTTTGACTCTTTTCCCGCCCACGCTCTTAAGCCTTTCGTCTCATCACATGTTTCATGTATATATGGATAAGATAAACGTTATTTTGGATCATCTGGTGTTGATCTCACCTTATAATAATAATTAAGGATTATAAAAGATCTCGATGTTCATATCCAATTGAATCTTAAAAAACTTTATCTAGTGCATATCAAACGGATAATAAGTTAATAACGGCGAAATTTGTGGATCATTATTACAATAGAAAAATACCCAGGAGGCACATGCAAAGGAAAGTATTCAAATGGGCACCGAATCTTGGAGGGCTCATAAACATAAACTTATTCTCTACGTTTCCCATCTATGCTATCTCTACACGCATATATCATATACATAATACATACATGTGTTACTCTTATATAAACCATACTTTTACACATTATACATACATAAAGCCAGTACTAGATGACTGCAGATTCTCGAATTAATAGTACCACCTACCATTTTTTTGGAACCTATGAATCTTTCAATGATCAAAATACTGATGCTCTGGTGTAGGCTAAGAGAGATACATGAAGTTATAACCTCCTATGGCAACTATAAGCACTTTGATCACTTGCATTTGTATAGAACACCCTATAGCTATCAGGAGAATCAAGCAAAGAACATTTACGGATTCACCTTAATATTTTCTGCAACAATACAAAATTTACTGAAGTTGACTGGCCTCATTTGCCTGATCAAGGCTGAATCCAGACATCTCCGCTAGTTCAGCGAGTTCTATTTCTCCGCTTAAGACCTAAATTATAAAAGAGGTGAAATAGGAACTGACATGTGATGAAATGTACAAGGGATTCTGAGGATTTACTCACCTGATCATTTATTATCCATGTTGGGAATCCTTCGATCCCAGCATCTGCACATGCCTTGAGTATCTTAGTTCCTTTCTTATATCCATCAGGAAAACATTCCACGTAGTTCAATTGTTTTGCCGCTTCTCTTCCAAACATCTATAGATGAAGGGAACTTACATGAACATAATAAACCCATGAAACTGATTCCTGGCAAACCAATGATGAATGAATTAACTACCTCTTTTTGCTCTAAGCAGTGAGAACACCAGAATGCCCCATACATTTTAGCTCCAATGGAGTTTAAATGTTTTGCTAAAGCAATAGCATAAGGGCTCGATGCTGAAGTTATCTCTGTTTTAAAATATGGCAGTTCAATGTCACCAGAGCTGGAAGGAGTGAAACAAAAAACGATCGAGATTAAAAAGAAACCACCTGATAAGACTCATTAATCTTTGGGAAGCTATTGGTTCGCTAGTTAGTTACAAAGGACTTAAATTTCCATCGGACTCCCCAAAGAAAACTATGAACTTAGATTACCGTGAAGGGATTGGTTGAGCAGTACTGTAAGAAGCAGTCAAGGAGGCAACTACTATGATTGCTAAGCATATCTGCAATCCTACAACTTGCTGTATTTCTTGCAACTTCACATCCTACCACATGCATGGAGCACATTAACATAATCCGAAGTTTAGAAGTTATCTTGAGTCAATATTTAAGAAAAAAACAAATGTAAAAGAAAAGGAAATAAAGGGATACCTTTACAGAGAGGAAAAATAGACTAAATGATAAGAAAGCAGACACCAGACAATACAGGCATGATGATCCTGAGAGTTTTGTGCTAAGGATATACAGGAAATATGCACTAGCAGATGCCATTGCAGTCGTGATCCCAAATAACGCGAAACGCCCATTGGTCTTACTGATTCCAAAAGGCAGATTCCCTTCCCCAAGCTCTGCACTTAGAGCAGTTACTAAGCCATACATGACAAATCCAATCACTGGGAGAGGAACACCTGGCAAAATGTAAAAAGGATTTTCATTGAGTTCAGCTTTCAAACACATTATACCTGCAATGCAATGTTGGTGAATTCCATTCAATAAGTAAAAGCCGGAGCACAGGACAAAGAACAAAGACAAAGCACTCCATGCTGCAAATTGCAAAACATAGAGTGGAGTGAAGCATGCTATTCACCGAGACTATCACATGCGATTATTTGATCATGCCTACTATAAAAGAGTGGAAAACTAAGCTACATAAATATTTCCAGGTTTAGTCAATTACATAAGAAACAGAAAAATCCAATATACACACAAAATACTGAAACTATAGATTCAGCCATTCAGGACTGCCTAAATTCATACAATCTCGAAAGTCTATTGCAAAACCCAAACCTGAAATACGTAAATCAAACGCTATAATCAATAAAGCGATGAATAATTACCGAAAACGACTGCATAATCGCTGTTCAGGACATCTCCGCAAGTGCCACCACCAATCGGGCAAAACGCATCGGAGCCAGTGACCTTGAGGTAAGTCAAATACGCAGTGTCTAACATCCCAATACCACCGATTCCAGTGTACCAGTTGTATGCCGAACTGTCACTAGTAGATACTTCACTTGTAGACGACGATGAGGAGGAAGACAGCGACGGCGTCGAATCCTCGCCATTTTCCGGCTCAGATGAAGAACATTTGATCGGAATCGCAGGAAATCTCCGATCAGAGACCTAATTCAGAACATCCGACTTCAAATGACCGATCACACTACCATCACTGAAGAAAACGCATGACTAGAATTTACCTCGAATCGTCTCGGATAAGAAGTTACCGACGGAGGAGAAACCTCACGGAAGCCGAAATGAAACTGACAAGATGACACAGAAACAAACCTCGCCATCGTCGTCGTCGAAGAATCTCTATTCCACCATTGTTAACTTCATCTCTTCTCCTCCGCTTCCACTATCTCATCCACTTGTTTCAATATTGGGCCTAAAAGGCCCAAATACGATAATTTGGAACCATAACTAGTCAGTCAAGATTGGGCCTTACTACGGTCTTCTTATCCGTCCGAGTCAGCAAGTTATCCTCTTCAACACGACTCACGAGGCACCGAGTTGGACTTATCATGATTCATTATCTACGCATGGAATACATTTTGGAATCGACTTTGGTACATAATTGAATTTATCCGTAGAAATGATAGAGACTCGAACTCGAAGATCGGACATAAAACTTGCTGACGTGACACCCATACCTTTGTGTCTTTATATTATTATATAAACGCTAGAGAACTAGTGAAGAAGTATCGAAGTAGCATCAAAGTATTCTAAAAGAAGAAGAAAATGGAAACTACCGCCTTTAACACAACATCAAGAATTGGAAGCTGGTCATCAGCTATTTCTCGACCTCTACAAACATGTAGTTCTTTCAAGTGCCGATTACCAACACGAAGAGGTATTGTAGCTGATCTTCGAAACTCCAACTTCCGATGGTGAGCAACCAACGACCAGAATCTCTTTCTCTATCTGATTTTGGATTATGAATAAACTATTAAATACGAGTAATAACTTCTTGTTCAAGGAGGAAAGCAGCAACAACAACAAGCAGAGGGAATGTTTCAACAGAGGCAGTTAAAATTCCTACGTCAGTACCAGTAAGAGTGGCGCGTGAGCTAGCTCAAGCAGGATACCGGTATCTCGACGTTAGGACACCAGACGAATTCAGCATCGGACATCCAACTAGAGCCATCAACGTACCTTACATGTACAGAGTCGGATCAGGTTTTCATCACCGAACTTTAGGCTCCTTTTATGAGAAAGAGTTGAAATGATAAAAAAAAACTTAAAACTAACACCAAGCCAAAAACGTTGCAGGAATGGTTAAGAACCCGAGTTTTCTAAGACAGGTCTCGTCCCACTTCAGGAAACATGACGAAATCATCATTGTAAGTTTCAGTTTTGACATGAGAGAGTAAACCAGTATGATAGCAATCCACTGTTTTACAACATCCTTGAGGCACATAATAAACTAAGTATTGCAGGGTTGTGAGAGCGGGCAAATGTCATTCATGGCTTCAACTGATCTTCTCACTGCTGTAAGTGTGATTCACTTAATCACTTCAATATATATAGCTTAGCGATAGAATCGGTTATCCGATTTAGGACAAGCGGGTTTAATGCTGCCGCATTTACAGGGCTTCACGGCGGTCACAGACATTGCTGGAGGTTACGTCGCTTGGACAGAGAATGAGCTGCCGGTAGAAGAGTGAAAACAAACATGACCAAATCACCTCCTGTAATTATCAATAAACTATGTAGATGTTCTCAATACAAGTGTTTATGTATCATTTACGACCAGTTAATATGATTACTCGCTTCGATTAACAAAGAAAATCGTAGCCGCTCTTAAGAATGGCTTCAAAAGAATGGCTTTCACTTCAATAAAATTCAATCTCTGCAGTGATCATTGTATCAAAAGGAGATTGTTTAAACAAAATTAAACATGGACAAAAAGAGTGAGGCTCTAAGAAACTGTACAACGAAAAACGAAAAGTGAGTTGAGCTCTATCAAACCGATCAAACCATCAGCGCACCCGAGAGTGTCAACGATGACCTTTTTTTAGGCCTGAAAAGTAACCACCATGTTTATCCTTGTGGCGCTCATCATCTCCAACCTAGTGGTTTCACAACATATTATTGCTAAGAATCGTGTTGGTCAGAGAGATACAATGATAAAGCAATTACCTCACGGATTAGTTGGTTAAGCATTTCTATGATTTCTGCAAAATCGGGTCTTTGGGCTGGGTCTTGCTGCCAGCATTTCTCAAGAAGTTCAGTCAGTTTTGGATGTGTTTCCTTTGGAATTTTTGGTCTAAGTCCCTGTAAAATAATTACAAGGCATTGTGTTGAAGGCCTCTCAACAAAGCACGCGAGAAATAACTATTTAAGTCCTATAGACATGATACCTTTTGGACAACGCCAACAGCAGCTTGCAGTGGAGTCAAGTAAGAATATGGGAGCTGTTTTCATTCATTATACACCAGAAAGAATAAAATGGTGTTAAACACATGAGATAACTGAAGACATCTACACAGGAGACTAGGAGTCTTACTTCCCCAGTCAAAAGTTCCCACAGCACAATCGCGTAGCTGAAGACATCTGCCCTGTGATCATAAGGTTTGTGCTCAATGACCTGAGTTCAGAGAGTCTAGTGTCAATAGCATGGAAAGCAAAAAAAAAAAAGAACAAGACAAAGAAGTAAAATACCTCTGGAGCCATCCATCGGTATGTCCCTGTTTCAGCTGTCATGACCCCCGACTCAGTCTGCACTCTGGCAACCCCAAAATCGGCAACCTTGACAACCTGTTCCAAATGATTAGAAACTAAAGACATGTACCTCTGTTCTTGTAAATAAGTTTTTGTAGAATTTTAAAGGTTTACAAGCTGAAAAGACAACATAAACTGAGACCAAATAATGTTCAAAGACTACATGATCAGTGGCCAAAGATTGAGGCTTACTTCATGTTCGTCCATAAGAAGATTAGCAGTCTTTAGGTCTCTATGAATAATATTGTTTTGATGCAGATAATTCATTCCTTTCGAGACGTCAAGTGCCACTTTGAGCAAAGATTGAATTTTAAAAACGCCTTTGTGTTTGTGAAGGAAATCATATATGCTCCCCCGAGTCATGAACTCTGATACAAAGGATAAAATCATCCGACCATGAATACATATAAAAGCCAAAACTAGGAGATGAAATGTTAACAGTATTTACTAAAAAATAATCTATAGAACCTCAATGTGCTGCTGAAACAACTTTCTCACCATGCATGATGATACAGAACCAACAGAAAAAAACGATCTATATGGAACCAGTCTCCTATTAAGAATCTACTGACAACTTACCAGTCACAATGCAGAGGTTTGGTGATCGTGTACATGCACCGATAAACTGGACAACATTTTTATGCCGGACTTTCCTACAAATAGGAAAGTATCAGTAAGTACCGTCCCACTGAGAAAACTAGTGCATGTCTCTGAATAATAACTTTGTTTAATGGACATTTAGGTGCAAGCAAATGAGCGGAACTCATGCATGTTTCTATATATAGACCATGAAATGGAGTTTTCGGAGAATCATTAGAATACAAATACTATAAGAGTACGAGTGGCAATAAGAATCAATTGCAGCACACCTCATTATATACACTTCCTGAGAAAACTCTCGTAGCATTTCCGCATTAACACGCTCAGGCTTGAGAATTTTGATAGCTACTTCCTGACTACAATAGGTTCCTTTAAATCTGCATAGCTTTCAAGAATATATATATATGTGAACTTCCTAACATTGTATTAGAAAAACAAGATTTTTGCATTTGAAAACTCACAGTTCCCCGTAGGATCCACATGCCACCTTTTTTTCAATTTTGAGCTGTTTCATGTCAATTTCCCACTCATCAGTTCCATCCGTAGGTATTTCAACACATGCAGGTAGCAGCTCGTTGGTTGATTTGTCATGCTCAAAGAAAGTGATAGATTTCTGTTTTGAACAAGGTTGATCCTGCAGAGCAGCCAGTGTGGAATATGGAGACATGACAACTATCAAAATTTATTCAAGACATAGCAACAAAACATCAGTCCACCGCCGCATTAAGTTTTGGATCGAGCTAATGCTAAAGCACTGCTTGCATTTTCAGAATTCAAATTACGAATGCGGCATGGAGAAAATATAAGGAATGCTCATGACAATAGAATAATAAAAGATACCTTAAGCTTCCTTATCTCCTTCGTCAATGCATATTTTAAACCTTCTGTTTCCTGTATTTCAAAGTCATTTACTTAATCCATCAGTCACAAGTAAAATGATGGTTCTGAAAGATGCTGTGATCTATACAGAAAACTGAAACTATACCTCCTGCGACCAACCATCAACAACGAATACATCCAAAGAGAAACCATCCGCGGTAGAGAAAGCATGAGCCTCTTGAATATTCAATCCAAGTTCACCAAGCATGGAAGTTAACTGCAACAAAAAAAAAAAACGGTTTCTCTGTCAGAAAATGGCTCAATGGAAACATAACCACCCATTCTCTACATGACTGTATCTAATGGATCGTAGAAAGGGAATCCTAAACATCACTCTACAGCGATTGTTAAAGAAGACAAAGTCACATGTTTTCAAAATCAGAGCTGACATAAAGAAAAGAAATGAAAGAAACAATAAAATTCACCAACCTGACTAAGGAGTTTGGGCCTGTCTATTGTAGAAAAGGTGATTTCGTGCATCGGTCTATAAGAGAGGAAACAAAGGATAATATCACCACACACACATGGTTGTACAAAGTATTCCTCTTCAATTATATGCAGACAAGAAAACTAGAGCAAATAACTCACCGAGAATTAGGCAACTGTGCATTGACAGCACTATCATCGTCTTGAGCATGATCTTTGTAGGCTTGAGTAAGAGCCTCGAAATTCGGAGAAGAACCAAAAGTTGGAGGTGCAAGAGCCCTCGAGTTATAAGAGCTTTGAGCATCTTCCTTGACCGCAGGATCTGAAGGATCAACGTCACCAGAATTTCCATTCAATGTGGGAGAAACCTGTACACAACGAACTTCGAAAACAGGTCTAGTAGAAGGATCTTCAGCCAATTTCAACAATCTCTGATGAGTAAGAACATCTTCTGCTCTCTCAACATTCACATCCAAAGCATATCTATACACAAAATCCATTTAAGCTCGAAATCAAATTTTCAAACAATTATATCACAGGATTGAAAATATACCGAGCAGGAAGACGATTGAAGTGAAGCCAGAGGTGATCATCAAAACCAGGGAAATTAGCTTCTTCGTAATTGGACTCCTGGATTCGTTGAAGAACTTCACCGTACACCTCAAGTTTCATACGATGCTGTCTAGGGCTTTCTTTCGTTATTGAAGCTACTACTGCTCTGCTTCCGCAACTCTCCTCCGTCTCTTCTTTGATCGCCATCGGAAAACACCAGATCAGAATTGAAAAACTCAAGTAAACAAAACCCAAAAAATCAAGTCAACACTAGGAGTGATCTATTCTTCGATCCTAAATCACGAAAAAGGAGAATGATCCAAGATTCAAGTAAAGGAGAAAAGATTAGAAATCGGAGAGAAGAGAGAGAGAGACAGAGGGTTGTGTTTGGGTTGAAAAGCCAGGGAGGACATGAACGTTTCGTTGTGTAACACGTAGGGCCTGTCCACGTCATTATGTAGGGTCCATGTGAGTGTGGGTCACGAGAATACTCTTATTTTTTCTAATTATTATAATCCTTTAAATGGATAATGGACAGTTTTGCTTTTTTGGCTTCGAGATAAAAATGTATGGTGGTTCTCATGTTTATCAAGCAAAAAGAAAAGGAGATGATGATGGTGGATGGTGATGCCTTTTTTTTAATGTTTTGCTACTTATGATACAAATATGATGACATATTTATGGACATGTTTTTGTTTTTATTTCACTATCTTCTGACTTCTGTATAACTTTTTTCCGGCTTTGTCTAAGGGGGTGTTATTGGTTTATTAGTTTGTAAATCCATATAGAATTTGAAAATCTCTATTAATTATGAAATCAAGATATGTGGATTTTGAAATAACATGTGTTTACCCATGGATTTGAATCCTTCTATTTTACTCTTTCAATTCCATTCAAATCCATTTAAAACATAATTTGGATTCTCAAATCCAAAAACAAATGACTAAACGAATAACAAAGGATTTTAACTAGTATTTATAATTCATAGAACCAATAACACATGATTTTAATTAGGATTTTAAAATCAATGATTGAATAACAAATGATTTTTGTTTGGATTTCTAATTCCTTATAAATCCATGAACCAATAACCCCTCCTAAGTTTATTATTGGTAAATTACATAAAAGTTGATCTTGTTACAATTTACAACACGGAAGTTCCGAATTTTTTTATTTATTTTCCTACACAACAAAGAAAAATAACCCGTAGAAAACCAATAGCAATACGTACGAGGGGGGCCTAAATGATAAGTATAGGCCTTTAAAACTTCAGTCCTAACGCAACAGATCATATTTGTTGGGCCTTGTGGCCCAAATTTGCTTGGTGTGGGCGTGTGGCTACAAGTTACTGTATGTTACAAACTTTGAAACAAGTAAATAAAGTGGCAACGTTCCCAAAGTTAAGACAAAATGAATATGGCGACAATAATATCCCATTGAACCATATCCCATATCAGGTTCGGTAATTAAAATCATGAAATATATATAAATAAAATTTATCCGAAATTAAAGAAAAAAACAAGAAGAGGGGAATATTATACAGCTGTGAAAGGAAAGCGTGATGACGTGGCGGAAACCAATCAAGTACCAATGATTGGTCACTACTGCCTTCTCTTCTTCCAGATACTTTATTCCCTTCCACCGGTTCATGCTGACATTGCTTTTGCGTCTACGAAGCCCTTCTTATAACTAACTAACTAACCAAACAATTCTAATCCTATATTTGATCTTTAATTCTAGTTTAATTTCTCCAATATGAATTCATGCAACATGCTATCTTGTCAAGAAAAAATTGGCGTATGAAAGTTTTAATCAAATAAATACCAATACGAAAACTCAACGCAAATAAATTAAATAATTAGCTTGAGAAATGATTTGATGACCATAAGATACGGTTAAGGTCAAGTTCCATTTATATAATAATACCAACCAGAGGAGGACACGTGTAGGAAAAAGATAAGCCTGTTGCAACGTCGGGTACGCTAAAACCACCTGAGACGCGTTTTTGGTTGGTTTATCAATCAAATTCCGGAAGGATACTAATTAATTAATAACGAAAACCGAAAATAATTACCATAGGTGACAATGTTTTGTTTTTCATTACATGACCACCATTAGCTCTCCCTACATTATATCTTAATTAGCCACAATAAATGATTTGAAACGTAACACACGATAACATCGAAATATAGAAGAGATAAATTTAACTTATTATATGTGACTTAATCAGTCCCATCTTTTATGGTAGAGACTAGAGACACAAAGACAATTATTCCACTAACAAACGAATTAAGTAACAATGATAAAGCGTAATCGGGTATTGTTTAATCGCGTAAGTATACACAAGCAAAAGGAACTAATGTATTTTCTTGAAGAATACGTAAATAAATAAAAGAGAGGTTAATGATGTTGAACGTCATCGCATCATCATTGCTCCACCACTCCTCTATTTATAGTCTTTTTTTCTTTTTATTTTTCCTCTCCACTCTTTTCACATTTGGTCCCTCTAATATTGCTTCTTCTTCTTCTTCTTCCATTTGTCTTTTATAGCGAAAAATCATCTCTCCATAGAACACAAAAAGAGCAATAACGTAAAAGTGTGAAGAAACGAAGTAAAGACAAGAGAACAATTATGGGGCAATGCTCATCGACGACAAAGATGAGGAGAAAGAGGAAAAGGGAAGAAGAAGGTTGCAGAGAATCAATGGAGAGGAATAAAGGATGTTTAGCTATGGTGAAGGAGAGGCGTTCTAGGTTTTATATCGCCAGAAGATGTATTCTTATGTTACTTTGTTGGCACAAATACGCCAATTCTTGATGAGGTTTGTGTTAGCAGTATTCGATAAACACGTATATACAATTTGATTATTTGGACTCTGGTCATAGCTTTGTTTTTTGGCGTTTCTTTTTTTAGTTTGAAAGTTTCAAGCTATAGTTTGGTATCTCCACTTTTTTGTTAAAACAAATATTTGCGAACAATCTCAAGATTCTAGTCACAAAAGATATTGTGATTCATTCAATAACAAGTAGAGAATAGAGACAGAACAGAAAAGGTATTACAGGTTGTAGTTTTCACTTCACAGAGTTCCGACAGAATAAAACGTTAACAACAGAAAAGACATGAAACCCAAAGCGTCGCCTGACAGAATCTTTGTGCTATTTTAAGGATGATCAATTACACAACCTAAATCAACAGAGAAGTTTTTGAATCCTTTGTCAAGAGGATGAAACAGGTCATCTCGAGCCACGGGGTTCATACCTTCTCTCTGACCTCTCCGACCTTCTCTCTGATCTTCTTTCTGGGCTTCTTCCATGAGGAGAGTAAGACCGATCTCTTCTAGACCTTCTTTCATCACGAGGTGAATAGTCGCGTCTTGGTGACCTACGGTCTCTATAATCATCACGATCATAGTGCCTCCCTCGACTGCTACGGCCATCTCGATCTGTTTATCACAACAACAAAAGATTACGAATCAGTTAGCAATCTTTCATTTGTATAGAGAGTTAATAATATCTACGAGGCTTCAAATGTTCACTTACCGCTGTCTCTGGAGCTTTTCAAGCCAAGATAGTGGCCTGGGGTGGGAGTTCTCGGGCGCTTTCTCCTGGACTGAAGATAGCACAAAGTACATAAACCTCATGTAATGAAACACAACTTTCAATCTAGAAAAGCCATAGGTATATTCAAGGAAACAAGATGCATCCTAGGCTGGAGAAACACTTGACTAATAGTTGTTGATACTTGATAAGGTCCTTTGACTAGTTGATAGTTGAGAGTTGAGAGTTGAGGCAATATAGTTGCTTATGATTAGTAGGATCAGATCATTTGGAAAAGCTGTTTAAGCTGGCGATTCGATTGATCAAGCTGTGTTTCACTTAATGATGTTGAGCAAGGATGAGTACTCTTATCATCTCTGATTGTTGCTTGATGCAATATTTTCTGAATGATCAGAAAACCTCCAAGTCAACAAATAATGATCTCAAACTAATTATACTACCACCAAAATCAGTAGAGCATGATATTTTTACCCTTTCGACAGTTATGTATCGGCCTTCTAGAACAGACTGGTTGAGATATTTAATGCACCGCTCAGCATCTTTAACGCTATCCATTGTAACAAAGGCAAAACCACGAGACACACGGGTGCGCGGCTCCATCACAAGAAAACAAGACGCAACCTATGGAAATGAAAATGGTTAACTACATGATTAAGGATTGTATGCTCAAAAACGCAGAGACAAAATAGACTTAAACTGGTAGTATGAGAAACGAGAATCAGCTTTAGATGTTATCACCTTTCCTTCCTTGGCGAAATGTGCTTCAAGATCCTTGTCAGTGACTCTTGTAGATAGGCCAGTTACATAGAGAGTGGTACCAGGGTTTTCAACTTCACTTCTGTCAACCAAAATTCATTCACATAATGTAAACATTGCAAACTATCAATCCAATTACAGACAACAAGAGAATGCAAAATCATATGGAGAAAGCTAGAGCTAACCTTCCGCGGCTTCTTGACCTTGACCTACAAAGTGTACAGGTAATGAAAAAAGATTACCACGCAAGATGCTTCAGAAATCTACGCAAAATCTACATAAGAAAACCCTATACTTAACGCAATAACTAACCTTCCGCGGCTTCTTGATGGAGATATAGGCCTTGGCAAAGATCTTGACCTGGACCTAAGCCTGGATCTGGATCTAGACCTGGACCTGGATCTAGCTCGTTCTTTTCGGGGTGAAGGAGATCGTGAATCCCTGATGCAGAAATCAAGTAAAGATTACACACTCTCTAACAAAAAAAGTTTATCCGAGGCACATCTCATTGAGACTTGATACTTAGAAACACCATCGAATTTAGCTCTTTATCAGTCCTATGAGCTACAATATCCAATCAAATAGGATTTTCAACTTAAAAAAAATCAAGAAAACTACAACTAAATAGAAAAGGACTCCAATACTAGATCTTAAAAAAGTCAAAAGTCCCCAAATCAATTCGTCAGATTCACAACCTACGCAATTGTAATGCAATTCAAAATTGTTGAAACATGTAAAAACCAAAAGAGAACGATTATAGGAGGAGCATTAACAATAACATCCCTGAAATGCGAAGCAATAGAAACTTGAATCTAACCTTCTTCGAGGAGAATCCGCCTGCAAAACGAAGTAATTACCTCAAATTTCTCAGGAATATCAAAGGAAGATCAAGAAGAACATAGAGATTTAGTCGTAGAAGCTTACCATTGCGAAAGAAACAGAGGTTGCGATCGAGACGGAGAGATTTAGGGTTTAAGTGAAAGCAACAAAGCGTAAAATCAGTCTTTATTTTCCCCCTTGTCTACAGATGAATTATTCAATAAAATTTTATATTACAGGAGTAAGTAATTGCATGGGGCAAGACTCACGTTTCTTATGGTGCATTCTGCAACAAAGAAAGATAAAAAAAAATAATCGTAATCAATTCGGATTAGGATCTCCGGTCTGACTCTTACCACCTCGGTTCGGTTTGATTTTCCCAGCATTTTCATTGTAATACCGTAAATTAAAATATGGATCTGTCTATGAATCTTCGGTTTGGTTCGGTTAACATAACATAGTAGCAGTTACACAGAACATCATCATTCGAATTTGAAAGAAAAAACGAGAAAAACAGAATATCCTCATATTATTTTGCCTCTTCACTCACTCACGATCTCTACATTTTTCACCCCAACAAATATTTGACGACAATCACAAAAGAATGTATTAAAAGAAACAACACAGTTAAATGTACAACTGAAACAACACTTCCAGCTATTCTTCAGGATCAAAAGAAACCCCCAAAAAATGCTGAAATTTACATTGAACATGATGAACATTACGTGGTTAAAGTGTCAGGAAGAGCCATGGAATGAGCTCCAATGATCTTACCACCAACATCTGGGAAATTTTCGTAATCAGGAAGAGGGCTTACTTTACCATCAACATCTACTTGTAGAGGATACTTTATTAAGTGACCTTGTAGCTCCGAGAATTCCGAGTCTATGAATTTTTTCCAGTTTCCTTCAGAGATTTTGTTCACGTTCTTCACACATTCCAGATCTGCTGGCTCCACAAATTCATCTCCAGTTTTGCCTAAATGCTCTGCCCATAGTGACATTCTGTATCCATACACCTGTGTCGATAGAGATATCATCAAACCTCTTTATGTCTTACTCTTTCACGAAAATTCAATATATATAATGGTTCAAGAATCTAAAGCAGAAACACAACTCTTCTGTCAAGCATCTAAGAACGTGATTTTCCTTAAGATCAAATGCTATCCCAACCTAACTTTTCATTTCTTTACTGTTTTTAAATATAAGATTCAGGAATTTGAAACTTTCCCCATGTAGATAAAGATACACTTTTGAGGTTTGGTCATGGTATAGATAATGATGATGATGTTAGGAGGAAGGCAAACCTGGCCACGTGGGTGTTTTCCCTTGTGAGCCCATGTATGATTAGGTTGGTATGCGCCCATGGCGATTTCAGTATCTTTGGTGCCCGCCATCGATCTTTGGTTGATATTAGCAGATCCCATGAGTACATACTCATCATCTACTACCATCCCCTTTGCGTGCACGTAAATCATGAAACGCTGGAACTGATAAGAATCCGATACCTGAAAAATGCAGTTAAAATGATCATAAGGAAATTGTTCCACGGATTACTACAGAAAACTTTATGTATGATTTCTCTATCTGTAAGCTACAGTTTTTGTGCATGAAGCAATTCTTAGTCTTTGAAGCTTATACCACATTGCCATTGGTGGCTGGCATATCATCTGGAAGATGCTCTCGTTTACCAAGGCAATAAAAGTTAAGGTAATCGAGAGGATGAGCATCTGATTGCACCGCTTTCAGTTCTTTTGCTATAACATCGTACATCATCTGCATAGTTTGGCTCTGCGAAATGAAAAGAAGAAAAGATGTTTAGCAGAAAACGTTAGTTTCTCTTTTAAATAAATAGAAGCATTTGCGCAAATCTTACAGTCAGCTACCTGCCAATATAGAATTTCTTGCACAGGGCCAGACTTTGGGTCGCCTTCAGGCCATAATGGTATGACAACATATACAGCAAATCTTTCCTTAGCTCTGATTTTACTAACAATCTTTAGAGCCAACTCCATAGGAATAAGATTGTCAGCTCCTGCTCATACAAGAAGAACACAGAATGAGAAAATCCACAAGCGAAAAGGTATATTCACTTCCATTTGTACAGATGGAAATACATTCCAGATAATAGTTAGGTGAAAACAGAGCCAGGCAAACAAAACTAGTAAGTGAGAACAATTCTAGACTTTATGCAGTCAATGTAATGTGAGCATTTGATTTCCTAGTCTAAGAACTGTACTCAAAGATCAAGATGTACCTGCATCTCTATACGAAGGCCAAGCATAAGAAGAACCCAGGAAATACTGATTCTCAATATATATGAAATGCTGAGCAGATCTGATTGTCTGGATGTATGCAGTCTGGATGCTTTTATCTATAACAAGACGCTTGGCACATTCCAGATGCTGCAGTAAGAAAATAATTTTGAAGACTTAATAGTGCAATTTATACCATGTGTTGGCTTATAAACAGAAATTCCATTGAATAAATGGTGATTCTTCAAGGAAGATTATTATAAATAGCAGATAAGTTGATCTACCAACCTGGGCCTCAGCCTCATCTTCATACTTTGGAAATCCTTTCACGGATCCTGAGTCGATAGACCGGAATATCTGGAAGTCAAAGAAACTGCATGGTTAGATCAAATTAACAAAATTTGTTACATAAAAAATATTGTTTGGAAGGAATCTGGAAGGACCTGAACATGCCAGTTCTCAGGATCATCTTCTTTAGAAACCCAAACACATGGATCGTCCTCTGGAATAATTGTAGTACCATCCTTCAGAAATTTAAACACTGGACTTAGAATCCATGATATGCGCCCTATCCGGATCAAAGCATCATCTTGCCAGTGAGTTTTCCCCTTTAAACGTAAGCTAAACTCTTTCCATCGTGTTGCCTTTCTCCATCGCTGCTCAAAGTTTATGAGAACATCATATGCCGCAGGCCCATCTATCCTACAGTGCAAATCATGCCAAGGTTGTCTTGGAGCCTTAGTACCAGCCTAAGGAAGAAGAAACAGAATACGAATCAGAAGTAGATAAGGAATAATGATTCTAGCTTGAAAACATACGGTAAATAATCATAAACTTACAGGAAATGTAGGATTGTGAAAATCATCCTTAAATACAGTGTCAAGATCCTTGAGTATCCTATGCTCAGGTGTGTCATAGCGGCCATCACAAAGATCTAAACCTCCAATAAAAGCTGTGACCTTGCGATTGTTACCAACAGCCTGAGTGTCTACAAGAACACACTTTTGATGGTGCGTAAAGAGAGTGCCAACAACCTGAGGATCAAACAAAAAATTAAACATCAGAGATCAAAAAGGAAATCCCATGGAATGATAATAGTTATGCCAAAGCCGAAATTGACACAACATTTTGACACCCACATGTTGAAAGAGCCTTTAACTAAACAATCGAGAAACAATGGCGTGACATGGATTAGAGTCAGGACATCTCTTATAATTGAAAGTAAACATCCACATTAACTAATTTCCAACTTGGCAATAACCCTCATCATGCGTGACTACACCCCCTTCGCTAGAACATATCAACATCAATACCAAACAAAAACTGTCATGAACATATATATAGAAGAGCTAGGACTTGCCTGCTGTTTGAACAACCCAAGCTTACTGCTGGCATACCGGGGTGACAATACGCAAATCACAGAAGAATGCTTGAAGAACTTCCTAGTCTCTTCATCATGTGTTCCCATAACTCCAGGCTGCCAAAGAAAACATGCCATACAACATCTTAATGTCAAAACATAAATTATCCTCACCAGAAACTCCAATTAACATCACAACTACCAATCCAAAGCTCAAAAATAGTAAAAAAAATCCAAAGAACTTGTGAAAACACTAACCGTGCTTATCCCAAATTTATCATGAGAAGTCTTATCATCCCATACAAGAAGCAAAACTCGAACACCTTCCTCTGATTTGTATTTGAGCAATTCCCCAAGCGTCAAATCACCACCTCTTGGTAATTTCCTTGTAGGTTCCCTAACCAGCTTAATCTTATGGAAGACAGACCAACCAACAACGTAAATCATATGATGAGCCTCAGATACAGCATAACATATATCTTCCCAACACTTCCCATGTTGATAAACTTTCCCGTTATCTAACCCAATCTCCGGCAACATTCCGTCCATAACATGAGCGTCCTGGTAAAGCCTCACCTGACTTCCTTTCCTCACAGGGAAATAAGTCCGTTTAACACCTTTACGGTCCGGATCTCCGGCGATTCCACATCGGTAACTATGGATCTGGTCGAACGGAGTAAATTTCATATCGATGAAAAGAGCAGTTTCTGCCTTAGGCGGTTTTCCTGAAGCACCGAGTACAGGAAACCAACCAGAAATGCGTTCTCCCGATGCGATGTCTCGAACCGGGATCTTAGCCGTGCCAATGATTTGAGCACCGAAAACATCGTCGTCTTTGACCTGGAACTCGAGATAAGCCAACGGATGCGCTACGGAGATGTTGAAATGCTCGTCCCAAAGAGGATCTTGTGAGTTTTTCAAAACACGTGTTCGAGCTAGAGTGGCTTGAGGAACGACGACGGTGACGTACGGATCGCTGGTGATAACCTTACGGTGGCTACGGATGTTTCTATCACCGACTTCGCCGCTATCTCTGGGATCGACATCATCGGTGGGTCTAGAACAGGCGTTACAAGCGGTGAAGACACGGCGCAAATGTTCTGAGAACATATCCATGTTAGGTAACCTCCTCGCCTTAACAATTTTCAAATCGAGGTCACCGTGTAGAAGCATCACGTCCTCCGATGCTTTCTCCGCCATGGTTACAAACAATCAGGTGGAAGAAAACGAAGAAGAAGAAGAAAAGCTAACAAAAACCGAAAACCCTAACGAACAGGGCTCGGTTGTTGTTGCTGCTGCAGAAACCAAAGATGAATTTGAAAAGTTTTTTTTTTAAGAAAATGAAAGATATTTATTATTTTAGGTAAATGATTTGAGAGAGAAAGACAAAGAAGGAAGAAGAAGAGGGGACACGTGGAGGGACGACGTGATGGGAGTTGTTTGCTCACTCACTGACGACATTATTCCGTGTAGATCTGAGAGAGTCGTTGCACACGTTCTTCAATCTAGCTTCTTTAATTGCTAAACTTTACTTAATTAGTTCACAAAATCTATTGATGACGAATTTGATTTTAGAATGTTGTGCCAATAGTTTTCTAGACGTAAAGAGGAAAAATGTTAATACAATAATGGTAAAATTGACAATGATGATGTGAAGAAGTCTTCTATTTGTCTGGACAAATAATTAAGAAGACAAGTCAAAAACCAGCAATGCGAATCTGAGATCCACCCACCACATCCATGGGATTGTTTTCCAGAATAAGCTTCATTTATTTTATACAAATAAAAATTGGGAAAATGATGATTCATCACATATACAAAATCCCAAAAACAATTATTCAATGGTGTGGATAAAACAAGAAATAAACCCATTTTGGAAAGTCGAGCTGTTTAAAGTGGTTACCTATCAATCAATATTTGTCGGAAACAAGGAAAAAGGTATTCTCGATTCGTATCTACTCAATGAACCAACAGTAACATAAAGAATCCTTTCATGAATTACAAAAGAACCGTTCACATGTTTACTTTCTGAGATCGAACACAGCAAAAACTAAACCATACGAAAAGGAAAAGCCCAAAGTTTATGATATGTTTTTCTTTGCTTATACTATTTTCTTTCTGGGGGATGAGGATTGGATGGCTTTATGGATCAGTTTAGAATAATATACAACTCACAAAAAAAAGGATCTACTAAGGAAGCCTCTGTCACAAAGTTATCCACAGAAGATCACTTTGAAACGGTCCTTTCCTTTTCTCAGCTTTCACCGACTCTTGAATTATGCCCTGCGGGTTACACGATATGCCATGTGGCTAAGTTTGTGAGGTAGTAAGAGTTGTAAACCCAAACGGTTCCAACTTCCAAAGAGATTTAGACGTTACCTAAGACTTGGAATACCTCTTCCCTCTCTTTCAAGGGTTGCTTTTACCATCCTTACTGACATCTTTTCCAGTCTTGGCATTTTTCTCGCCCTCATGTGGTGTATACTGACCCGTAGATGACGGTGAATAACCGGGAAGTGTCGGTGAGTAGCCTGCGCTTGGGCTGTAGTCAGGGCTTGCTCCTGAGCTATACGGGCTGAGACAGATTTAATAACAACCCGGTTACACTTTTTGCGGAATTTAAATGAGATTGATGCATACAACAGATTCAAGATTTTCAAGCGGGTAAAAGTCAAACCTGCTGGGACTGTATGTTGGACTTGAAGGTGAATAAGATGGAGATGTGGGTGAGTATGATGGTGATGTCGGGCTGCAGAATAAAATTTTAATAATAGTTAACGATTAGAGAAGATGATCACCACAGATGAGAGAAGCATAGAAAGTGTATAAATTAAGAAATTACTACTTACCTGTAGTTTGGAGATGTAGGACTGTAGGGGCTAGCTGGTGATAGTCTTGCATTGCTAGGAGAGTAAGCTATAGATGGGCTGTATTTGGCAGACTGAGGGTTGTAGCTTGGAGACGTAGGACCGTAGCTTGGTGATGTTGGACTGTAACTTGGTGAAGTAGGGCTGTAGCCAGGAGATGTGGGGCTATATGCGGGTGAAGTAGGACTATAAGACGGTGATGTGGGACTGTAAGATGGTGAAGTAGGGCTGTAAGAAGGCGATGTTGGGCTGTAAGATGGTGAAGTTGGGCTGTAAGAAGGAGAGGTTGGGCTGTATGCTGGTGAAGTTGGGCTATATGCAGGTGAAGTCGGGCTGTAAGCAGGCGAAGTCGGGCTGTAACTTGGGGACGTAGGGCTGTAGCTCGGAGATGTCGGGCTGTAGCTTGGCGACGTAGGGCTGTAGCTTGGAGACGTAGGGCTGTAGCTCGGAGAGGTAGGAGAATAGGAAGGACTTGTAGGAGAATAAGCAGGGCTTGTTGGGCTATAGCCAGGAGAACTGGGACTGTAGGTAGGCGAAGTTGGACTATAACCGGGAGAAGTCGGGCTATATCCAGGTGAAGTGGGACTGTAACCGGGAGAAGTAGGACTGTATCCAGGGGATGATGGGCTATAGCCTGGAGAAGAAGAAGGCGAAAAGGCCATTCCACCAACATATGGAGAAAACTGTGCATCTGACATTGGCGACAAACGCATATTTGGACTTAACAGGTAGTTCGGAGACATCATGCCTTCATGGTAAGGAGTGCCTGACACTGGTGAACGCGCAGGAGTCATTCCAAATTCCAGACCATCCATATAGCTAGGGAGCTGAAGTTCAATTGCATTCTTCAGCATCTCATCATTCAGATACAATTCACAATCTCCTGTCCCAATTGGTGCAAGTTGACCCAACATTATATTCTCAGTAACACCCCGTAAGCAGTCTGTCTCAGCATAAGCCGCAGCATCTAGCAGAATATCAACTGTTTCTTCAAAAGAGCATCTCATCAGAGGCCCAGTGTCATTTCTATTGATACCATGTCGAGTGATAGCCATCAGATGACCGCGATAGGTCATAGTATCACACAAGATGGCAAGATGACGGTAATTCACATAAGAACCATCAAAGGATATCACAACACGGAGTTCATCCAACAAAGCACGACGAACTGCCTCAATTCCGAGAACTTCAATAATTTCAATCAAGTGATTGCTTGTTGTTCTCTTTGGATCCACATCTTCGTGGCACATAACAGCTAAGAGATTAACACCTTCTGTATCCAACATCCACTCCTCAGATGTCTTGAAACCTCCCTCCTCATCAAACCTGCTTTTCCTAACCTGTTTAATAAAAACCTTGTTGATGTCTGGAATACCTCTGAGCGCCATTTCTGTCAGCATGTTGCTCTCAATCTTTTTAAGGAAAACATCATCCTCAGCTGACTCATCTTGCAACTCTCCCTTTGGGCCCTCATCGTTCATAATACGAATTCGAAGGATCAGTTTTTGAGCATTATCATCATTGAATATGCAAGTTAGGTCATCATCAAACTCAAGGTTGATCTTCTCCGCAATATCCGCCATACTCAATTTCTTATCAACCATCATCTCACGATTCAACTCTATACGAAGTAGCCAAGGAGATATTTTATCTGGAGAAACATCTTCATCTGGCATCTCATAGTAGGACCTCACAAATTCCAAGTCCTCTTCAATTATAGTACTCATTGGATCTGGGTCATACCAGACTTCCGTAGCTTGAGTGACACTCCTGAGAGTAGTATACTCCAAAGCACACTGAACAGTCTTAGCCCCCTCTTTTGATTTGCTAGCTTCTGGAGTGAGATAGACTGATAGGGATGGTGTTTTGATCCTCTTAGCTACATTAATAATTTCACGCAACCTGGGAACACCAAGTGTAACGTTCTTTGCACTAACACCAGCATAATGGAAGGTGTTCAGAGTCATCTGCGTAGCAGGTTCTCCAATTGATTGAGCAGCAACACAACCGATCATTTCCCCTGGGGCCACTAGCGATTGTAAAAACCTCGATTCGATCTCACCAATGACCCACTCAAAAGCCTCGCGGCTAAGCTTGTATTCTTCCAAAACTCTTTTACTAGCAAGAGTGCTGCGGAGCAAAATGTTAAAGAACAATGTTGCATTTTTCTGTGCTTCCACACTCAACGCATCATCACCAGGAACAACCAACAGCCTCTCCTGTAGTTTATCAACAGCATCAACAATTTCAACAGGGTGCATATCCGAAATTTTGCGCAAGTCAATTTTGAAAGTCTTCTGCGCATTCCAGATATGCCTCTTGATGTTAACAGGCAATGGCCAAGTGCTGTCACCATTAGTTGCAATTTCAGTCCCAAGTTGGAATCTGTCAGTCTCAAGTTTCGAATATTCCGCATCGAATACATCACGCAACTCCCGAATTCCCTTCAAGTCCTCGAGATGTTCATCACTTAGGTATGTAGGATTCCAGTTTTCGTCGTCAATCTCATACTTAAAAGTCCTATCAAACTCTGATTTCTTCATTTTCAAGGAATCCAGCTTCTGTGATTCTATCCATACAGCATCCATACCATCTTCTCCATAGAGAAATTGAATAACATCACCCAAAGAGTTTCTGACTGTCCCATCATACTTAACCATAATATCCTCCATAGCCTTTACCAATCGCCTCTGAATGTATCCAGTTTCTGATGTCTTCACAGCAGTATCAATAAGACCTTCTCTTCCTCCCATGGCATGGAAAAAGAACTCTTGAGGAGTCAATCCACGCAGGTACGAATTCTCAACAAAACCACGACTTTCAGGACCATAATCATCTTTGGTGAAATGTGGCAATGTCCGCCCATCAAATCCAAATGGAATACGCTTCCCTTCAACATTTTGCTGACCGACACACGCTGTCATTTGAGAAATATTGATGAAACTTCCTTTGGATCCTGCTGTCACCATGGCCTTAAGGTTATTGGTTTCTGCTAAACTCTTTTGAGCACTACTTCCAGCATCATCACGAGCTTTATTTAAAACCTACAAGAAAAGTTTATGAGTCAGCACATATGAAAAATGTACTGACAACCAAACGAAAATCAAATAATTATCGTCTTGAATATACCTGGTTGACCCTGTTCTCAAATGTCTCTGTCATAGTTCGGCCAGGCTCAGGGTCCAATTTCTTTTCCTGGAACTGCCGGATAAGATCTTTCACAGCAGTTTTTGCATTGGAAATAGTTTCATTAATTTTCTCCATTGTTGATGAATCGGCAATTGTGTCACCAATTCCGATGGTAAAACCATTCTGCAGAAGCCAGTAATTGACAAGCCATTGAGTATGACCGAGGAATTTCCTCGCTGCATCAGGACCAACCTCTTCCCTGTAAGCCAAGTAAAAATGAATTAGAACAAAAGAGCTCATGAAACTAATTACTACATTTAGGTATTCTCAACAATGCCGCATGTGGTGTTAAGTCCACATAAGAAACCAAAATTTAGCCAGTAGGCAAATGTGACGAACCACAATCAACACTCTAAGATCTTGATGTAATTTTTTATGCCAAGTAAAAAATGCAGCAACTTACCAAATGACATGCACGAGACTTCCATTAGATGTACCAAGGGTCTTTTTGCAAAGAGTTCCGGCAAGAAGTTCCCCTCTTTCAATTCGCACTTGAGTATCCCCCGGAGTTATGAATCCAGTCTCTGTATCTGCGTGCCAAGCAGAGTACCTCAACAGATTTATCTGTTTTGGTATGATAAGATTAAAAACTTGTTTGCCAGTCCAAAGAGGACGAGGCTTCAAAATTGCAGGAGCCGGAACTTTCCCGTCGAAGTCTTCCCACCACATTAGTGTATTCATGAATACATCCTGAAAAATGGATAAGATATTAGCATAAGAGTTGGTTTATCCTCTCATCCAAATCACAGATAACTTTAACAAGCAACCGCTAAGGAAACTGTTACCTTCTCTATGAAGGTATCTCTCTTTGTGATTTTACGGCACCCTAAGAGGGTATCCTGCACAATTCCCATCACAGGCCGATTCGCCTGAGGGGAGACAATACATTTAGGAACCATCATCAGCTCTAACACCTCGGCTCTGGTCTCGAATGACTGTGGTACATGCATGTTCATCTCATCCCCATCAAAATCAGCATTGTACGGAGACGTGACAGACAAATTCAGACGGAAAGTGGAATATGGCATAATCCTAATCCTGTGACCCATGATAGACATTTTGTGCAGACTTGGTTGACGATTAAACAGAACAAAATCACCATCCTGTAAATGCCGCTCCACCTGTGACCAAGAAAGCATTAGAAATGTCGACTTCCAGAAATAAACCTTTGTGAGTTAAGTGGATAGAATAAAGAAAAGTAGTACATACTTTGTATCCAAGTTCCAAATGTTGATCACTGCTCTTCTTAAGGTACCGAAGATCTAGTCTTTGGCCATCGTCCCTTATGATATATTTCGCTCCAGTCTTGCCAGGTGGAGGATGTGGCCCATAATCAACGAGCTCTTTTAATCTGCCAAAATAAATTGTCAACAAAACATGGGAAAATTACTCTGAGATAATGAAATAAACACCAGACGTTCTAACCTTTCAATGTTATAAGGAGTAACTGTTTCTGGGTATGTGAGATTCAGGGCAATACTCCATGGAACACCAAGTTCATCAATATTTATTGTTGGATCTGGTGTAATAACAGTACGTGCCGAGAAATCAACTCGTTTTCCCATCAAGTTACCCCTGATTCTGCCTTCCTTGGCCTTCAGCCTACTACATATTGATTTAATAGGCCTCCCTGATTTCTGAGTAGCCTGAAGAAAATAAAAGCCAATCCAGATAAAGCAACATCCGTATGTATCATACCAGATATCTGGAAGGATACAAAAGCATTACCCTTGGCTGTCCAGGCAACTCGTTATCAAAATACGTAGCTATATGAAACTGCAAGAGTTGTGTAAACTCTGATATAATATGAGCTGGCGCTCCATTTTTTTCCTGCCTTTTCAAGTTTTCATTGTGTCGAATAATCATGGCTAGCTGATGGGTCAAGTCATCCTGCATCAACAATAAGCATGATGTCAGGGACACACACTATGTTGGTATAATCAAAAAGAAAGTTGTAACGTAATAATTCAACATTGACAGTCAAGAGGAACTCTATACCAGAATCGAAGAAAAGTCCTTATTCAGAAAACCATAGTCGACTTACCTCACTTCTGGAAGTGGCATCCATCATTACAGATGGTCTGACAGGGGGTGGAGGAATAGGAAGGACTTCAAGAATCATCCAGTCAGGACGAGCAAACTTAGGGTTGAACCCTAGGAGTTGACAATCCTCATCACTAATCCTCTTCAAAACACTCAAAACCTGCAAGAATTACCCATGCCATTAGATTAAGCCAAACATGAAGAGGTAAGTTCATTCGAAAGAAAAGACGAACCCTATCAGCACCAAGTGTCTGTTTCCTTTCGGCAGGCTCCGGAAGCTGGTCTGGCTCATCGTTTTTCTTCCTTGGAATTTTGTATTCTGCAATCATCTTCATACCCTCGATAGTCAGCTTTGGTTGTTGAGCACCACATCCACCTCGGCTCTTTTTTACTGGTTCGTCAGTGTCTTGGTTCTGGACATCATCAATATCATCACCACCTTCACATTTGGTCTTGTTTTTACAGGCATCTAGAATCTTCTTAAGCCTATTCTTGGGGTTCTTTATCTTCATAGCCTGTTTAAACTTGTGCTCCTCCTTCATGAAAATAAACAATTGAAGAACAGCTAGTCAAACAAAGACATAAGCAAAACAAGTAATACAGGCACGAGATAAGATCCTACATACCTCATCAGCTAAAATCTTGGAGCAATTGAAGCAGACACATCTCATGATACTTAACACCGTCTTCATGAAACCAACATGATACATTGGCTTAGCGAGCTCAAGATGGCCAAAATGTCCCGGACACTCAGCCATATTAGCCATACATGTCTCACACTTCACCTTCCGATCAATTGTACCAAGCCGGATATCACTCAATCCTCCCACCTTAGGTTTACCCTTCTCCGTCGTCTCACTATGCTCAACATGTATAACAGACATTTGCCTCTGAAAAAAAACACACACAAAAAAGCCATTAGCAACAAGCGAAACTCAATTCCTTGTAGTTTCCAATTAAGATCAATAGATTGAAAAGAACATGCTCTTCAACTAAACCAATCGATTTCTTAACTAATCACGCCAATTTCCCCGCCGGCTAAACAGACGGCGGAGCAATGGACCTGAAAGAGCTAGAGAAAGCGAAAGAGAAAGGAACATTACGATCTCATCGGGGCTGAGTATGCCAAACTGGACCACCCGGACTTTAGAGACCTCGGCCGGAGAGAACGGAAATCTCGTATCCATGACGGCTAAACTCCGATCAAAGATGAATCAAAAATCGAAAACCCTAGAACGTGAATTAGAAGGGGAATCAAAAATCAATTAAACCCTAATTGTGTTTCCCTCTTTGCCAATTTGTTTGAATCTGTGAAGTCAGTAGTTTACAGTTAACTTGAGCTAAGGTTTTTTTCGTTTTTTTTTCCCTCTCTGGGTTTTGACACGACCAGATCTGGAGTTCTCTCGTCTCTTCACGAGGAGAGATGAGCAAAAGAAACACGATCGGTGCCCTAAGCCTCTATTTATAGAAAAAGAGGCGGCTTAGAGGTCGGTTGTGGTTAAATGGGCCGTAATTGTCTCAGGCCCAATTAAAATTTTTTAACGGATTGTAACGAGCCTGCGTCGGCGCTGACCAAAGAAATTGTTTTATATCGGATCAGTTGGTTTACCTTTACCGTCAAATATTTCGGTTTAGTCAAACCGATATATCAAGAACAGATTGCTTCAGGATGGTTTTGTACATCATCAAACGGAGAGCCGCCAACCATGGGAGCTGCCAACCTCCGTAGAAGTCTATCTCCATTACATACAGAATTCGAGGCTCTTCTCTGGGCGATGAAGTGTATGATTGGTGCAGATAATCAAGAGGTAGAGTTCCTTACAGACTGTTCTGATCTGGTGAAGATGGTGTCTTCTCCAACCGAATGGCCGGCGTTTTCAGTGTACTTGGAGGAATTTCAGAGCGACAAGGAAGAATTCTCATCCTTCTCTTTATCTTTAATTTCTCGTAATGCTAATGTAAAAGCGGATAATCTAGCACGAAAGATTCGTGCAGAACCGCTACATATCACATATGTAAACAACATTCCCCAGGAATGGCTCTTTTGAGCTCTAATTAATTTCGGATGACAAAAAAAAAAAAAAAAAGATTGCTTCAGAAAATAACAATTTCCGAGAGCAACCCAACAATAATAGTTCCATTATTTTCCACCATGTTTGGTAAAGGGGACAATATACTGATCTAAACCATTAAAGTTTCTATTCAATTAACTGCTAGTGGCCAAAGCTATAAAGGAAGAGGAGTCCCTAAGCTAAAAGACTATATATAATCTGTAATTTAGATTGAAACGTTAATTTATCTTCATTTCATCTTCAGAAATAGGAAATACCTAACTCCTTCAATATTCCAAAAGTGATTAATGAATTTGGGAGTTAATAAAATGAAATTATTGTTCAACTCTGGCAAAGTAGGGTGAACTCATTAATACAGAGAAACTAACAAAGAAATATTACACGGAGGCATAGTCCCAACTCTATGGTCAAGTTATGTGAGTGAAGCCACTTTGTTTATGTATATAACAGACACGCTAAGACGAGAACAAAACAACCACATAACAAATTATTATACTTATAGCATCCATCTTCAAATGTATGTTTTCAGTGTAACGTCTTTTGTTCTTTTGATTTAGATCTCTCTATATATGATTCTTCAAACTTTCTAGAATCAAACAAAAATAATGGCGAAGAAACCGAAGCACCTCCGTAATCAGCCGCGTAAATCTTTTTCGACGCAAGCTTTCACAGTTCTCATACTTGGACTCTTTGTCATTTTGATCCTTGTCGGTCTCGGAATCCTTTCACTACCTAACACCAACAAGAACTCTTCTAGGCCGATGGATTTGACCACCATTGTACAAACGATCGAGGAGAGGTTAGGGATATGATTTTTCTGATGTTTTTGTGTTTTTGTTTGTTACATTAAAGTGATTTAAGTAATAGCTTTTGAATTTATTAAGTAGGGAGAGTTATGGAGACGAAGAAGACGGTAATGGTGACCGCTGGCTCGAAGTTATCTCGTGGGAGCCTAGAGCTTTTGTTTACCACAACTTCTTGGTAATTTTTTCGGATATATTTCTGATCAAGATTTGTTTTATGCTTGATCACAAGTTAATTAACATCTTCATGCTAGTTCATATAGTTTTTAAGTGTTTCTTGTCAGACAAGCTAACAAAGGTTTGAAAATTTGATCTATATGCTCTGTTTCTTTAAATTTTGTAAGACAAATGAAGAATGTGAGCACTTGATTAGCCTCGCGAAACCTAGTATGGTGAAATCAAAGGTGGTCGATGTGAAAACCGGACAGAGCATAGACAGCAGGTTCTGTATTATAGTCTTGTCATTTTCGCCCTTTCAAGCTTAGTTTGGAAAGATTTGAGAGAATTCTAAATTTGCAAATCATTGGTTATGCAGAGTACGAACCAGTTCAGGAACTTTTCTTAAAAGAGGACATGACGAAATCGTGGAAGAGATTGAGAATAGGATTTCAGATTTCACCTTCATTCCTCCAGGTATGTGGCTTCTGGTTTAATTGTCCAAAACTTAAATCGTGGAATTTTCTTGTGGTTAAAGTAATGTAATCGCAGAAAATGGAGAAGGGCTACAAGTTCTCCATTATGAAGTTGGGCAGAAATATGAGCCTCACCATGACTATTTCTTCGATGAGTTCAATGTCAGGAAAGGAGGACAACGAATTGCTACAGTACTTATGTACCTGTAATGTAACCATAAAACCATTTCTATCTTTCTCATTAGCCACAATGCCTTTGTTAATTGATCTTATTTCTTTGATCTGTACTACTTAGCTCGGATGTTGATGAAGGCGGCGAAACAGTTTTCCCTGCAGCCAAAGGAAACATTAGTGCTGTCCCATGGTGGGACGAGCTCTCACAATGTGGTAAAGAAGGACTCTCTGTTCTGCCAAAGAAGAGAGATGCTTTACTCTTCTGGAGCATGAAGCCTGACGCGTCTCTAGACCCTTCTAGTTTGCATGGTGTGCCTTTCTTCAAACTTCTTTAAATCTCAAGAAACCCATTTGAAATCTTGAACTAGTAGAGATCTGAAACCAAACCTCTCAAAATATTGTCTGATTGATATAGGTGGTTGTCCAGTGATCAAAGGAAACAAGTGGTCATCAACTAAATGGTTTCATGTTCACGAGTACAATTGACTTGAACAAAAAGAAGATAGCTTTTGAAGAGGTAATTAAGCACTAAACCTCACTTTGCATTGTCTCTCAAGATTGTTTATTTGTTTTAATGTTTCTGTCGTCTTTTGCAGATTTCTATGATCTCACCAACATGTACTAGTATGTGTATCATCAATTTCATCCTGATACGTCTCTCAGAAGCTCTCAAACGCTGCACCATCAAAATCACGTTCTGCCCTTTTAAGTTAAATCTTATTGATACACATAATAAATAAATACGTATGTATACGAACAATTTTCCTTTTGGTGTGTAAGAATCCCCACGAATACTTCAGCATTTTAATTAGATGAAACAAAAAGAAGACACATTGTTAAAATTATACAGGTGAGTTACTCACCACACTTTTCGACTCTTTCCAACAATCTACTGTTGAGTTTTTTTGTTACCTATATGCAAAATGTTTTAAGTCCACCTACATAAACACAAGATAGACATATATGAGGAGAAGAGTCCTAATTCTTGGAGTCATAGAACACTTAAGCCATATTTAACCTTTCAAAGCATATATCCATCTTAGAGGAAAGAAAAAAAAAAGAATATATCCATCTTTGAAAGCACACACTCATTAAACTTCTCGAGAATTTCTTGTTTTTTCAAGACACGTGTCACTCGCACAGCAACAGTTGTAGTCCATTTTTCTTTTTTTTCCTTTTTTTTTAGGACTTGTATAAAAAGGAGGTTCTATAGAGTTATTTATGAATCACACAATTCATAAAAGGAAAACCCTAAATTCGTTTTCTCTCTAAAGTTTTGTTACGAGTTCATATGTTTTACTCACTTGCGAACTCAATGTCTAAGTCGACGTCACTGTCTACCATACTGTATCTGAGGCAGAGGTTGCACGGGCTGAAGATATATGAAACTTCAGATCTAATGCAGCACATCAACACGTTCGATGAATTAGTCAGTGAACAAGTGTCCGTGGATGTGAAAATTGAGGAAAAAACTAAGGACATGATCTTGTTGTGTTCTCTGTCCCCCTTGTTAACAACACTTACTTGTAACATGAAGGTTGCTGCATCGTTGCGCTTTCCAAGTGAGCGTTGGCTCGAAGTCATAACAAAGGAGCCTAGAGCTTTCGTTTACCATAATTTCTTGGTAATTCTTTTTGCTTCTTAATTTGGTGTAATTTTTTTATTTAGGTTTGTTAATGTTACTAAAATTTCCCATGTAGTTTGTGCTAGGGAACATACGTTTCTCTCATGATTTATATGCAAATGTTTAAGATTTGATCTTAGGCTCTCTTCTTTAAATTTTGCAAGACAAACGAAGAATGTGAACACTTGATTAGCCTCGCGAAACCTAGTATGGCGAGGTCCAAGGTGCGCAATGCGATAACCGGACTGGGTGAAGAAAGCAGGTTATATTTGTGCCCTGTTTTCATTTGATTTTTCCCTCTTTAAGTTAAGTTTGGAATTCTCTTAATGTGGTGCAGCTCACGGACGAGTTCAGGAACTTTTCTTAGAAGAGGACATGACAAAATCGTGAAAGAGATTGAGAAAAGGATTTCAGAATTCACCTTCATTCCTGAAGGTATGTGGCTTCTGTTTTAAACTGTCCAAAAAGTTTGGATTTTCTGACCAAACAAGGTCTAAGATCATTACATTATTGTGGAGTTAATGTCATTTAAGTGCAGAAAATGGAGAAGCGCTTCAAGTTATCCATTATGAAGTTGGGCAGAAATTTGAGCCTCACTTTGACGGACTTCAAAGAATTGCAACTGTTCTTATGTATCTGTATGTAAACCATCAATAAACCCTTTATAATCTTTCTCATCAGCCACGTAAAAATAATATTGCGTAAGTTAATCTTCTTTTTTTCTCGTTGTATGATTACTAATTAGCTCCGACGTTGATAAAGGCGGCGAAACAGTTTTCCCTGAAGCCAAAGGAATTAAAAGTAAAAAAGGAGTATCTGTTAGACCAAGGAAGGGAGACGCTTTACTCTTTTGGAGCATGAGACCTGACGGGTCTCAAGACCCTTCGAGTAAGCATGGTAAGAGACATTGCCTTTCTCTAAACTTGTTTCAAATCGTAATAAACCCTTAATTATGACTTGTTGAGATCATGAGATGTAAAACAAATCTCTCAAAATTTTGTGTGTTTGATTTAGGTGGGAGTCCAGTAATCGAAGGAACCAAGTGGGCATCAACCAAATGGTTCCGCTTTCATAAGTTCACCAACACTAAATGGTAAGCTCTTACCATCACTTCGAAGTGATATTGAAACCTTTAGAAAGGTCTCAGATTATTTTTATGTTTTGACAACCTTGACAAGATAATTTTCATCCTCTAGCTCTTTAGATTACTTTGTTTATTTTCTGCTGTCAAAAACTACAATATATGTGTTTATCTTCCACTGGTAGAATATACTTCCATCAATGCGTACGACCAAAAAAAAAAAATGAGTTCGCATATTTATTTGAAATAAATAATGACTCGACAGTGATAATGTTTCCAATTGACTAGCAAGAAGCAAAAGATGAAAGAGAACAAAAAGCAAAAGTTTAAATTAACGTCATTCTCGTCCTCCTCCCTGCAAACATTTTTATTGCAACAAACCTTTGGATATAACTCAAGTCTCTGGTTGCTTACCAGATTTATTGTTTGATAAGATTCCTGATAACGTATTGCAATATCCCTCCGTGATCGAAATAAGCCAACTCCACCTGCACATTCCAAATTCCTCTTATTTATCTAATTCTGATATAAAGCTAAAAAAAAAACTCAAAGACGAAAACACGAAAATATATCATCGAGAGATGACCGACCTCTGTATCGAATCGGAGTGTACATGTGAAAGATTTGCCATTGTTTGTGATGACTGTTACATCTTGTCCTGGTTTTATCTCACTAACATTGTTTGGGAGATCAATGGTGTAAAGCTCCTGACCCGTTAGGCCTAGTGTCTCGGCATCTTCTCCTGTCTTGAAGCACAAAGGTATGATTCCCATTCCCACCAAATTGCTTCGGTGAATTCGCTCGAAGCTCTTTGAAATCACAGCTTTCACACCCTGTTGTTACAATTTTTTAAAGAAACCGCGTAAACCAAGTGTAAAAACGTGTTGGTTAAATACAGAAAAAGCCTGAGCAAGCGTTTACGCCAGAGATGTACCAGAAGCATTGGACCCTTGGCAGCCCAATCACGAGAACTTCCACTACCGTATTCAGCACCAGCCAAAATGATTGTGTCGCGTCCCTCGGTCCTGTATTTCTGGTACAGCACGAAAAGAGAAATAATCTGATAAGAACAAAGCTATGAACTGCTATTCTAATTCCAGTTGACCAAATCAGAGAACCAAACCACAAACTTTCCACCCCCAGTACAATCTGCTGAGACATTATTATTACCTCAGCCTTCACTAACTGTTCTCTAAAACAACTCACAGCAGCTCTAATCTGCTAAGATACAATAGACCTATAGCTAAGAGTTGAGCAGTAGTACTTATCGTAATCCTAACCCAACCTCATGACCAAGAGCTAGAATTTGATGTTTTAGAAAAGATAAATAAAAAAAAGGTGTGAGATTATACCATGGCAGCATCAAAGACAGAAAGCTTCTCTCCTGTGGGAATGTGAACTGTTTTGGGACCAACTTCTCCTTTCAAGTGTTTGTTGACAATACGGATATTAGCAAAAGTGCCTCTTGCCATAATCTCATCATTACCACGGCGACTCCCGTAAGAGTTGAAGTCTCTTCTGTCCACACCTCGTTCCATCAAGTACTTAGCCGCGGGACTGTCCTTGTGGATGCTACCAGCTGGTGAGATGTGATCAGTGGTAATACTGTCTCCAAAATTGAGTAAACAGTATGCGTCTTTCACACCATGTGGACCGGGTGGTGACATGGTCATGCCCTTGAAATAAGGTGGCTCGTGAATGTATGTTGATTTCGGGTCCCACTCATAGAGAGTACCTGACGCGACAGATAACTGATTCCACATGGAATTTCCTTTGGTGATTGCTTCATATGTAGCTTTGAACATATCAGGAAGGACACTAGATTGAACAACCTGAAAAATTGAAACAGAGAATTTGACATTCCCTCCACTTATAAAGTCTCATGGTTTACGTATTGCACGAGCAGCCCATATATATTTACCTCAGCAACTTCTTTGTTAGAGGGCCAGATGTCCCTGAAAAATATCTGTTTGCCATCTTTCCCAGTTCCAATGGGCTGTGTCTCAAAATCAATGTCAACCTACAAGAATATTCATTGGGAATGATTCTGTGCTTCATATAACATGAATGCTTGATTGTTGGGAAATGGCTTTAGAGTTAGCATTAACATACCGTTCCAGCCAAAGCATAGGCTACAACAAGCGGCGGGGAAGCTAGATAGTTAGCCCTTGTTAACGGGTGAACACGTCCCTCAAAATTTCTGTTCCCGGACAACACAGCGGATGCCACCAAGTCTTGTACATATATGAGAAATATTTTAATTTGCCCTTCGAAAATTCAAGTGAATAAGCATTACATCATTAACTACTAGAGGACTTACCATTATCAACTATTGCTGAAGCCACAGCTTCATGGATATCCCCTGAGTTTCCAATGCATGTGGTACACCCATAACCAACTATACTGAAGCCGAGCTGATTCAAGTACTTCTGCAAGCCACTGCAAAACTTGAAAACTCAGGACCACATAATACAGAGAATAAGGAAATAAATAACAAAACATTCAACGGTGTATCAGCAGTACCTCTTTGCCAAGTACTTTGTTACAACTCCAGAGCCTGGAGCAAGACTAGTTTTAATCCATGGCTTAACCTAATAATAAAGAAAATTTCAAACACTTCTATTATTTTCATTGCACATAAAGATATTAAAACACGATCACACAAGTAGTCAAACCTCCAGTCCTAGTTCGCAGGCCTTTTTTGCAACCAAGGCAGCGCCAAGCATTACACTAGGGTTCGAGGTATTTGTGCAACTGGTGATTGCTGCTATAACAACATCTCCATGTCTAAGCTGTGCTGTGGTCCCGTTAAAATTGAACTCTACAGCCTTACTCTGTGCTTCTTTAGGTACAGCAAAACCCTGGAAAATCATGGATAAGTAGTATCACTAACCACTATTTTTGAAACAATGGAACTAGATTAAAAAAATCAGAAGTGTTGCAGGACACAGTTATTTTATCGGACCCGCTAAAAGACTCGAATACGTCGACATAATACCTACTACTCTTTCATAATCACAGTAACATTAGCTAGAGGTGCCATAATTTTCTACAGATTAAGCTCTCAGGAATGCAAGCAATCACATCTTCTCAACAGAAAGGAGAGTACTAACCTTGAATCCCACTCTATTATCCAAGCACGAATGCCAGTCTGCCTTCATTTCCTTCAAAGGAACACGATCGTGAGGCCTGTATTGTACATAGAGAATAGACATTGTAAGTAGAATGGATCCTAGATAATTTTCTGTCGAAACATTCACTGATGGTACCTCTTGGGACCAGAAACACAAGGTTCCACATCCTCCAGATTCAATTCCAGACATGAGGAATAAACTGTCTTACTCTCTGGCTGAGATGTGTAACAAGTTCAAAGTGAAGCATATGTTATGCAATATGATATATGACAAAGGCATAAGGAATGAACCATTAGGGAGCCCAAGGTTTACCTCACTGTAATCCACAAACATCTTGTTTGCTCGTAAATACGCCTCTATCATAGAGACCTGCAATTCAATTCACAAATCAATACCCTTATGAAACTCTTTAGCACACTAAATTATGAAGATTTTCCTTGCAACCCTAAATGTGATATTTTTGTGCATTTACTTACAGTGTCATCGCTCCTGCCTGTCAACCTTAGATACTGCAACGTGACATGGTCGACTGGGAAGAATCCCATGGTTGCACCGTACTCAGGAGACATATTGGCAATTGTAGCACGATCAGCTAAAGACAATTCTCTCATCCCTTCCCCTGTGTATGAAAAAGCAGTAGATGCATATGTGAGCTAGCCTAACTCAGTTAGGTACTGCGTAAGTAAAGAAGTGACATATATGAAATATGATATCAAATCTTTCATGAATGTACCGTAGAATTCAACAAACTTTCCAACTACTCCATGTTTCCTCAGCATTTGAGTCACTGTTAAGACCAAATCAGTAGCTGTCATTCCATCTCTTAGTTTTCCTGTTAGCTTGAAACCCACAACACCGGGCAGGACCATGCTCATTGGCTGCATAGAAAGAGATGGAAACTCCATTAGAATTATTAAAAGGATGTAGTTTATAATAAAATAAACTTCAACTGCCAAAGAAACATCCCTAGATTAGAACCAAAGTTTCAGAAAGCGTTTAGGCAGTCAGCTAACCGAAAGAGCATCTAATCTACCTGACCAAGCATGGTAGCTTCCGCTTCTATACCGCCAACTCCCCATCCAGCAACACCCAATCCATCAATCATAGTGGTGTGAGAGTCTGTGCCAACAACACTGTCTGGGTAAAGAAGTCCATTTGTGTTGAAAACAACTCTGGCAAGGTATTCAAGGTTGACCTGTCAATTGCAAAATTATAGAAGTTAGTATATCTTGAATAAGCATAAAAAATACTTCCAAGTTTAACCAATTCCGTAGTCCCTGAAACCTCTACTTACTTGATGAACTATTCCAGATCCAGGAGGTACGACAAGCATGTTGTGAAAGGCATTGGAGCCCCACTTAAGAAAAGCAAATCTTTCCTTGTTACGCTGGAACTCAAGCTCCATGTTTGCCTGCACTGCGTTCTCTGATCTCGCCACATCAACCTGAACGGAGTGATCAATGACAAGATCTACAGGGACCTGCAATTATCAATGCCTTGTATCAAACCTTATAGCATACCACAATGACACAAATTATTAACCAATCTCGATAAAAAGCGAGGAAACTAACCAGTGGGTTAATCTTATTAGAATCCCCACCGAGATTATTCATGGCATCTCTCATGCAAGCAAGATCAACAACAGCAGGGACACCAGTAAAGTCCTGAAAATCGAATACACATTCCAGCATTTTCAGGAAATCAGCAACATTATCTTATCCAGATTGTGTAAAGCAATCATGGTTTACCTGAAGAAGAACCCGAGCAGGTTTGAACGGAATCTCAACCTGTTTGGGAGAAGTATTCTCCCAATCAAGAATCTTCTCAACATCGTTGCTCTTAACTTGAAACTCATCACAGTTACGTATGGCAGATTCAAGAAGTATCCTAATGGAATAAGGTAGTTTATCTGCATACACCACAACATTTCTCTCAAATCAAAACTCATAAAAATCACACCTACGAGATCACAACAACATTTTTTCAATCATTTCCACCTAAACATCGATCAGAGGTAAAGCAAACTCACCGATCCTGGGATCGTTCAAAGCAGGCAAGCTGTAGTAGTTACCGAATTCGCCACCATCAGGCTTCTCTAACGCCTTCAATATGCTCCGGAAAGGATTCTCGGAAGCTGAAACGCATCAGAAACAGAGATCGACACAGAAAATCAAAACACAGAACCAGATTTCAAAAAATAGCGAAAATAGCTGGGAAAAAAAACAGCATCGACGAGGACAAGAAGGAAGAATCGTGAATCATTTTGGATCGTAAACAAAAAATGGAGAAAGCAGAGAAATCGATACCCATGGATGATGATACAAGTCGAGTGAAGAAGCGAAGTAGAGAGAGATCTGTTTCAGAAGAGAGAAAGTTTATTATCGGAGTTGGTGAGGCTTCCACGAGTTTGAGCCGATTTAGATATTTTTTTATATGTAAGAATGGAAAATAATCTGACAGATCCGTGGTGGGCTCTTTCGTCAGAACTGATGGCTGTTTGAATTTTTATTTTTTTAATTCTATTTTCTTAATTTTCCTACTTTTTTTTTCTGAGTTTATCCATTCTTTGCTTTTTTTTTTGTATCAAGTGAATTTTATTTTCACAAACTTGTAATCCACCATCCTTATGTTATGTCATATGTGCCTCTTATCTATAAAATTGTATCTAGTTGACTAGTTTCATGTATCCAATTTTCTTCAAGGTTTCTCAATTTCAAAAGGCGTTAATGAAAACCTTATTTTCTGACAAACATATAAATAAAATCAATGATCGTCATTAATTCACCTGGGTGACAATACCAAAAAAAAATCGCCACCATCTGCATGCAACCATTAAAAAAATAAAATGAAAAATACATATTTATTTTGAATATGGGTCGCTCCGTTCGAGTTTGATGTTCTAATTGATTTGGGCCCAACCCATCTTTGTAACCGGTTTGGTCTAGCCCAGCTTGGTTGATAGACGGGGTCGTTATGAAGTCACATTAAACGATGTCCTTTAGCTGAAAACTATAAAAGGAAAAGAAAAAACTGGTTATCCATAATTAGCAAATCAGATTAGAATGAAATTTGGGCTCAACAGAATGCATCACTACCCAATCCAGATGAAATTGTTGAGGCCATGATTAGATGTGTATATTTAATTTTATTCTTAGCAACAGTACTTCTCGTCTCTTAAATATTATAATCTGTATTAAAACATTGTCCATCAATATATCCAGCTAAAAATCTATTACTAACTATTAGTAGTAGTTGCTTGATCGTGGTCAGCGTATCTGCTTTTAAGAAACCTAACTAGTTTCAGTCCCTAGCTAGAATCTGAAGCATCTTTGTGTAATTTTTTAAAAAAGTTACAAGATCATGTAGATATTACTATTACATCATAAATATCGACAACTATGTTTAACGAAGTGGTATTTGCCCAAAAAAAATGTTTAACGAAGTGGTTTTTAGAATTGGTGGGCGGTGGCTCATATGATTTCGACTTTTTTACTAGACGAGAAAGAGACTCATGATTTCGTCTTCTTTACACACTTTTGTCATTAATTTCTTCCATTTATCGTCTTTTTCAATTTGTTGGATCGTATATACGTTTGTTTATTTTTAATATGGACGAAACCATATAAAGTATCTGATATTTATGGAGTTGATTTGATGATGATTTCATACAAATAAATTAAGGAGCAGATGCAAGTGGTGGCCGGGTTAAATTATCAATCACGCCAATTCAAAGACGCACCGGTAAAATGTGACGTGGGTCAGCATGTAGATAACCTACCAATCATAATTATATCTTCTTTGTTTATTTGGCTTTTTTATTTTCCAAAATTTTATATTATTATATCACTTATAGGTAAAATTCTGTTACTTTCACTTACCCATTGTTAATTTTTTTTTTCTTTAAAAAAATAACACTTAATTCTTTGTCACAAGATGCAAATACGTACTCATAAAATATTATGTTTATCATGTTCAATAATATCCTCTCGTAAATATAGAAATTTTTGTAAAATGATTTACAGGAGAGTGGTGTGGAGACCACATTTGAGTTGAAGTATCATCAGTAATACGATTTTTCTTTTGGGAGGAAAACTAGTAAACACAATCGGCCAAGTTCACTACAATACATAGAGAAACTCACTCTCAGCAGTGAAACTAAACATACAAGACATGTATGTAAGTGACACGCAACCATGTATCATGCATATGGTTAGATTTCAATTTAATCACCCATGGGACCAGCTTCCGGACCATTAATTGCCCCTTATGTCAATAGAATTTTGGGGAAATATATTGGGGTAGATATATATTTCTTTTTTGTCAACTATGCTATGGTTGAAAAAATTATGAAAGATCAAAATTATAAGAAAATGATCCCCTGCAGTATATATTATGCAAAAAAAAAAAAGTGATGTTTGTAGTCGATACTCATTAGATGAGGCATTGTCTGTAATTATCTCAATGCTAAATTTATGTAATGTTTTTTTTTTAATCTGAAATGAAACGTTTAGTCTCGATGTAACACATAAAAAATGTTGTGATTTGCTTTGACAACAGTACAGTTTTTTTTGTTCTTTTTGGAAAATGGATCGCTATAGACCATGATGAATTAATTGATGATCGACTAATTACCAATGTAGAGATCCAAAAACGCAGTCTTGGAATACAGTTATATAGAAACGGTAAAGGGTATTTCAGCTTCTGGCACGTAATAGCTAGCACAATAACAAAGTCTCACCGTACCCATTTTAGTTTGGTATAACAATAAAGTATTGCTCATATTAAGGAACTTACTATAAACGGAAAGGCAGAATCAAATAAGATTTTAAAATTTCCTCAAATAGTTAACATGTATAGAAATTGTTTCTGTTTCGTATCTAATTGTTTCTTCTGATTGCTTGTATTATTCGTAAAGGACCCTACCATATTTTGGTATTATTCAGACAATCTAAATATCTCCCGTATTTCCCTGTAATTTAAATAATCTATCACATTTACATTTACATTTACATTTAATGTAAAAAAGAGAAATTATTTTATTAATTATAAATATCTTTATACATCTAGCTTGCGCGCTTATCTCTCTTTACCTCTCTCCTTCTCTCAAGCATTGAAATGATAAAAACATTGTAGTGGTGTTTTCACCATCGATCTTGACAGGCAAACCCTAGATTTTACTTCACCTACTTGAGGTTAAATTTTTAAAGGAAACGACGACCGAAAGCTTTAATTGCAAGTAGGCCAGACATCGGATCTTCTCTCTTAAGGGCTAAGCAAAACCCATCTCTCCTCTTTCTTCTTCTATCTTCTTTCTCATCTCTCTCTCTCTTCTCTCTTGTATAAGCTCCACTGAGCTCTGTTTTCGTTTTTACCGTAGATCGTTTCGAGTCTCTTTCTCTATATATATTCATTGGAGGGTTCTGTAAAAAAATGGCATCTTCTAGATTCCAATCTGGGTTTTGTCCTATCTCTTCGTGTCCTTCTCTTGGGAATTTCGTCGAAAGGATTAAAGACGCATGTCGTTTCACAGTCTCCGCTGTTCTAGGGACAATTCTCTCGGCGATCTTGACTTTCTTATTCGCATTAGGTCGGCCTCTCGTTTCCTATTTACATAAGTTCTTGATTCTGTTCAAGAATGTAGAAACTTGCTCTTATCCCAATTTAGTCTCCGTGTGGTGCAAATCCGAAGTTTTTATGAAGCTTTTGTCCTTCTTTGGATTGATTTGATCATTGATAGCTCTTTGCTGATGATTAGACAGAATCTGCAACTTTGGTTTGATATAGAGCTAAGAAAGTTGTTTCCTTTCTCTCTTCTCCAGTGGGCACATTGCTTGGAGCACTTACTGGAGCTTTGATAGGTCAAGAAACCGAAAGTGGGTTTATCCGAGGAGCAGCAGTTGGAGCCATTTCAGGAGCTGTTTTCTCTATCGAAGTTTTCGAATCATCTCTTGTTCTCTGGAAATCTAATGAGTCACGTTTTGGATGTCTCCTCTACTTGGTGAGCTGAGATCTTCATTTAAACTACTCCTCTCCTCTGTTTTTTTAAGTACCAGATTTGATTCGAACTGATTCTTGTTTCTTGTTAATCTTTGTGTAGATTGATGTCATTGTTAGTCTTATAAGTGGTAGACTTGTGCGGGAACGAATAGGTCCAGCGATGCTAAGCGCGGTTCAAAGTCAGGTACAGTTTTATTAGCAATGTGTTATTGGTTTCATATCCGCAATGAGATCTCGCCTATATTCATCTCTCTTCTCGCTGTTCAGATGGGAGCTGTGGATACAACTTTCGAAGAGCTCTCGAGTATTTTCGATACCGGTGGTTCAAAGGGGTTAACAGGAGATTTGGTTGATAAAATACCTAAGATCAAAATCACTGGCAAGAACAGCTTGGATGCTTCTGGCAACAAAGACTCGTGTTCTGTTTGTCTTCAGGTTTTTTGCTCATTTCAGCTCAAATGAAACCGCAAATTCAGAACAAAAAGGTTTAATTCTTGATCTTCTTGTTTTTGTGTATAACTTTTGCAGGATTTTCAACTTGGTGAAACGGTGAGAAGCTTGCCACATTGTCATCACATGTTTCACTTGCCTTGCATAGACAATTGGCTCTTCAGGCACGGATCTTGTCCAATGTGTAGACGGGATCTGTAATCTTCTTTCTTACCATTTTGCACAGTCTCTCCCTCTCTCTTCTTCTTCTTCTTGTATGGTGTCGTAATCATGTGGTTAGTCTCTATATGTACAAAGAAATGGAAACAAAAAAAAAAGTTTTGAATTAAGTTGATCTTAACCAAACACATTAAATTCAGACTTTAGATTGTGTGTTGTGTGGATGTCGGAATCCGCAATACAAATTTTGAGATGTGTGTCGGGTCGTCTAGCCTTGATAATTCGAATAACAATCAAGAAAAAGAAAACTAAAGAATGAAGTGTATGTATCTGTATATTGCTCAAGAATTTCCCCCCACATTACAATGGTTTTCGCTCTCTATTTATAGTTACATGATTCGTAACCGAAGTCGTCTATCAAGCCGCGGATCTCGCCTTTATCATTGCTTCCGTTTCGAATCTTCATAACCTCGCAAATCCCGTGCGACCCGCGTCTCATTTAATTCGCATGATCCCGACGTTTCACCCGAACTAGGCTGGAGCTTACTGGGCTGTCCTTTTCGTCCCTTGGACTGGGCCGACAATTCATTTCATCTTATTGATCCATTATCTTTCCGGGCCGGATCCGAATTGCGGGATCCGACACCAACAGTTTGCCCCCCAAGTGTTCCGAAGTGAACACTTCGGGATACTTTAAATGCTGAACTTTTCCTCGGATTCGGAGATTTCGTCGTTAATTCCGCTTTTCCCGGGATTTGGTTCTCAACCGAAGTGACGTTTCGAGATCCTAAGGTATAATTTTTTCCGCGGATCGAGGGATTTTCCTCGGGAAGGTAAAGACGCTTCAAGATCCTAGGGTTTCTCATTTTGCCGCCCAATGACCTTCTATATAACCATTAGACTCTTCGGGTTCTGCAAACGCACACATCCTTATCTTCTTCGAACCGCTTCTGCTCTTCCATATTTAAAGGTAACTCCCTCTTCTCTCTCTTTATACTCTTCTTTGATCTTTAACTGCTTTTATAGTTCCGGAATCGTTAAGTAGTCCGCCGTCCTAGCTAGTAATCGTCAGGTTTAGGCCAGAAATCTAAAAGATTTCTTAGATTTTCAGCCGTTTGTCTGAAGATTCCCGCTGTTCTTCTTCCGCTCCGCCGTGTTCTTTGGACTCCGGCGATCCGTGCTCATTTCCCGGAGAACGTCCGCCACTGGATCTTCCTGTTTTCTGGGTTTCTACGAAGATCCTCAGAGTTTGCTCAAGCGTGTTCTTGAGGTGTTCTTGAGCTTCTTTGTTTCCAGATCTTCTGTCAAACTCCAAAATTACCAACATAGTTATGGCTCCGAGGAAGAGCAAGAAAATCCGGAGTGAAACTTTTGTCTTAGAAGGTGACTTCGGAAAGTATTTCTCATCGGATCTCGATGATAAAAAGTTGGCCTTGATGAAAGGCGGCTGCAGGATCCCGCGTCAAGTCAACCTAGTAGCTCCGGGACCCCAGGAGTCCCCAGAATCTCCTCCTAGCGACCACGCTTGCGCTTTCGAGATATTCTTTTCGGAGTGCGGTCTGTCTTTCCCTCTTCCAGGTCTTCTAGTAGAACTTATGCACGAGTTAGGGATAGCTCTTCCCCAACTCTGTCCAAATGTTGTCCGAACTGTCCTGAGCCTTCAGACTTTAGCGGAGGAAAACGGATATAAGATCTCTCTTGCTGACGTCTTTCAACTTTATACGATGAAGAAAGGTCGCACTCCGGGAACATTCTTCCTCAGTCCTCGAAGCCATTTCAAAGTCTTCGGAGATTTTCCTGATAAGGATGAACAGTGGAGGAAATCATACTTTTTCTTCCCCGTTAACGAATTTTCCTATGGTCCGAATACAGGCTTCTTTGTCCGAGATTGGACTCGTCGTCCTGGTTAGATAGCTTTCTAGGGATTGTACTGCGTTTTTTTTTAAAAACCTTGCTTTTCAACGAACTAACCCTTTTCCTTTTGTCTTTTGCAGTAAAGTTCCCGAAGAAGCCACTTTCTCATACTTTTGCGGAGCAATTCGTAAAGATTTGCAACCGCAGCGACCTCACGTGGGAATTGTTCACCTGCGAACGCATCCGAAATTCGTGTGCCCGAATCTACTCGCGGTCCGACCTCATTTCTTCCACCCCTCCCTCATCCCCTGCTGTTGCTACTAACATGTCTCCACTTTCCTATCGCGAAGAGAAGAAACTTCAGAAGGAAAGGGAAAAAGCAAGAGAAGCGAGAGAAAAAGAAGATAAGGCCAGGATGGTGAAGGCCTTAGATGATGGGAAAGCCAGATCTTCATCTGGTAAAGGGAAGAGTTCGGGTATCGCAGATCCGGTTTCCGAATCGAAGACCTCCGATCATCGTGATCAGAAGAAGGTGTCTTCGGGAAAAGACGTAATCCGGATCTCGGATTCTCGCTCCTCTCGGTCTTCTCGGGAAAAAGAAAACTCGGAAGGAGGCCACACTGCAACCTCCTCAAGGAAACGCAGGAACGAGGAATCTGAAGTTCCTCCCCTTCAACGCAAGAGTCGGTTCTCGTCTGAATGACGAGAAAAACCCTTCCGAGGATGCTGGACCCAGTCTGGGGTCGAAACCAGAAGAAAAAGGAGATTCACAACGGGCCCCGGAGTCCGAGCTGCCAACTCAGCTGCTTATCCTGCCTTCGCGGGATTCTGAGAATCGGGAATCCGTTCGTCAGGAGATTCCGATCCCTACTGGTAAGTAGAGTCACTTCGTTTTCTTCTAACTCCGACTTCGTTTTGACTTGTTTTTTTTTATTTTAACAGCTCCTCCGAAGTCACCAGCTGATTTTATGAGGAATTTCACTCCTGTTGGGATGAGGATCCCTCCCTTCAGTGACTTAAAGGAGGTCAACAGAGCGAACTACTTTCGCTTCGCTGATAAACTCGGAGAGGTAATACTTCGAACCTTTCTCTTTACATAAAAGATATATATATATATATCTCCTTTACGTCCTCATGAATCCTTGTTTTGTCAGCTAATGCTCGAGTACAACACCACCTTCTCCTGCCACGAGTCCCAGCTCTTTCCTGTTAACGAGCTGGATGGTCTTAGAACTCGGGTTACTGAACTTGAAGACGAGATCCGTCAACTCAAGGAGATGGAGGAAGAAAATGCCAGAGCGGTGGCAAAGGCGAACGAAATCCGAGAGCGAATGTTGGAGGCCGAAGCTCGCTGCAACCTTCTTGAAATTGCCAAGACTGATCTTTCCGAGAAGCTGAATTCCGGAAAGAACATGTACCTTGAGGCATGTGATAAGATTACCTCGCTGGAAGCTGAAGTTAAGCGAAGCGAGGAATGGTGCAAGGTTGTTGCTGAGAAACGGGACGAGGAGCTCGCAGCAGCGAAAAAAGATGAAAGGGTTAGGCTCCGTGAACTCTATAGCGGGCTCACCTCGAAGCATGAGACCTACTTCAAGGCCATAAGCGATAACGAGATGATTGGGACGCGTCTTGCCGAGACTCGGGCGAACCGAGAGCTTCTTGAGGAGATCCTGAAAGGAGAAATTCCGGACATCAAAGCCGAACTAGAGTCGGTAAAGAAAGATGAGGCAGAGGCTGAGAGAAAGGCTCGCGAGGTAAGCGCTCTCAAACCGCAACCAAATGAGTTTACTCATCTCTTTGTAGCGACTCCCCCTGAACCCGAACAAAAGGCATCTCTTCCCGAAGATGATGTCGCCATTGATGAGTTCGGAACTAACACGGATCTCATGGCTGGCCAGGACTTCGAGGCTGCCGTTCTGCCCGAGGAGATGCAGCAGGATCCCGACGTCAAGGATCAGTGATCTGTTTTCGGGGTTGTGATGGCTAATGTGCCCCCCTTTATTGTTTTTTCAATTTGAACCCTTTTACTGTTTTTTTTTTCTTTTTGAAGACTTGAATTTTTTACAAGTCCTTTTGAATTATAAATCCGGAGTACTCGAGAAATTTGAATACCTCGTACGAAAAATTAAGAAATACTTAAGATTTCGACGAGATACGCAGTTTACACGAACTCAGAATTTATTACACAATGGATAAGGGAAATATTAAGAACGAGAGTTATGCGGGTGTTCTCAATAGAAAAGATGAGGATCGGAACTCGGAGTTCGCAGAAATCCCTAGTCTGTGTTGAACCAGACCCTTTTTTGCTAAGTAAAACTTAGGCTTATCTTTCAAGAATTACCAGAGTTCTGAGCTCGGTTTCGAGAAAAGTAATTACGAGGTTCTCTCGGTTTCACGGATTGCGAGATAAATCTCGGCTTTTAAAAGATGTTTAAATAAAAAGTAAACATTTTATTTGATTTAGAGACTGCACTCGGAATCCGAGCTGCCTACGTACCCAAAGGTGGGGATCAAGTCTATCGTAGTTCGATTTACAATAATGAAAATAACGTATTAAATAAAGTATCTTTTCAGATGAATGGAATTCCAAGCTCTCCGAACTGCTTTTCCTTCCATGTTCTCGAGGCGGTAAACTCCATTGCGAACTACATGAGTAATCCGATAAGGACCTTCCCAGTTAATACCTAGTTTTCCAGCTCCATCTTCGGTAGTATTTTGCTGAACTTTGCGCAGTACCAAGGTTCCAACGTCGAAGTGGCGATTTCTAACATTTGAATTATAGTATCGAGCTGCGGCACTCTGGTAATTTTGCATTCGAACCAAAGCTCGATCACGTCGTTCCTCAATTGTATCGATAACGTCAACCATCAGTTCGCTATTTGCTGCTTCGTTCCGCGGATTATTCGTCCGTCTTGGACTTGGTACAAAAATTTCGGCAGGGATTACAGCTTCCATTCCGTAAACCAGTGAAAATGGTGTTTCCCCGGTTGCACGCCTAGGGGTTGTGCGAATTGCCCAGAGAACACTTTGTAATTCGTTAAACCAAGCTCCTTTGTGTGACTTGAGTTTTTTCTTCAAAGTAGACAAAACCGTTTTGTTCATTGCTTCAGCTTGACCATTACCCTGCGGGTAGCGAGGCGTTGATCGACTGAGTCTGATATGCCATTCTTCGCAGAAAGATTCGAACTGCCCCGAAATGAACTGAGGTCCATTATCAGTAACGATTTCAAACGGCAACCCATGCCTACAAATGATATCCTGCCAAATAAACTTGCGAACTTGCACCTGAGTTATGTTTACATAAGCTGCTGCTTCCACCCACTTCGAGAAATAATCGGTTAGAACCAGAACAAATTTCACTCCGCGTGTCGAGACGTGGAGAGGCCCAATAATATCCATAGACCATTTCATAAACGGGTAAGGCGAAGACACTGAGGACAAGAGCTCCGTAGGCTGATGAATCGAAGGTGCATGCTTCTGGCACTGTTCGCACTTCCGAGCGTATTCCTCGCAATCCGCAATTAAAGTGGGCCAGAAATATCCATATCTTTTTACCTTAAAGGCCAATGAACGACCTCCGGAGTGATTGCCGCAAACTCCTTCATGAATTTCCTTTATTACAGTACGAACTTGTTGGCCAAAAATACAGATCATGTCGGGACCCGAGATGCTTCTTCTGTAGAGGATATCATTTGAAATGCAAAACCGAGCGCTTTTAGCCTTTAGACTTCGCGCTTCCCATTTATCCGTAGGGAGAGTACCATTAAGGATGTATTCTCTGATGGGTGTCCGCCAATCTGCCCCCCAATCCGGAAGCGGTAGTAATTGCTGCGGTGGTTCCGGATTTGGCGGTGCTTCAACAGGCGATTCCACTTCGGGTACTTGCTCAGCTTCTTCGTTTCTTCTACGCATAGATCGAGTGGTTACAAAATTCATTTCCCCGACTGATGGACTTGAACCTGCTATGCTCGGATGCTCGATTACTTCGACAGGGATCATTCTGCTTACTGTTACTTCGGAACTCGATGCTAACGCAGCTAAAGCATCTGCAGCTGAATTCTCGCCCCGTGGAATCCTCGTGAGTTCGAAACTTTGAAACTTCTTACTCAAATGTTGAACTTGAGCTAGGTAAGCCTCCATTCTACTATCCTTAGCTTCATAGTCACCAGAAAATTGATTAGCAACGAGCTGCGAGTCACAGAATGTCCGTAGTTTCGTGATACCTATCCCAAGCGCTAGGCGAAGTCCTGCAAGGAGAGACTCATACTCCGCCTCGTTGTTTGACGCATTAAACGCGAGACGAAATGACTGTTCAATTACTTCACCATATGGGGATTGTAACCGGATACCGATCCCGGAACCTTGTTTTGAAGATGCACCGTCCACATGAAGTATCCAAGGTCCTTCGTTTTCTTTGTCTTCCATGGAAACCAGAGGTAGTTCGATCAGAAAATCTGCGAGGACTTGAGATTTCAAACTTGTCCTTGTTCGGAACTGAATATCATACTCGCTTAACTCGATTGCCCATTTGACCAATCTTCCCGACTGACTCGGACTATGCAAAATTGCCCTTAAAGGTTGCGTAGTTAGGATAATAACCGTATGAGATTGAAAATACGGTCTTAACTTCCGCGCCGAAGTAATTACTGCCAGGGCTAACTTTTCCATCATCGGATACCTCGACTCTGCTCCTGAAAAAGACTTGCTTACATAGAAAATCGGTCTTTCGTCGTTCCGATCCAACCGCACTAACACTCCGCTTACTGCGCTGTCAGATACTGATACGTACAAGAAAAGCTCTTCTCCGAACTCGGGCTTCGCTAACACAGGAGGTTTGGACAAATAATCTTTCAGATCTTTGAAAGCCTTTTCGCAATTCTCATCCCAGATGAAATTTTTGTTCGCTTTTCTAAGCAAATTATAGAATGGAAGGCATCTATCGGTTGACCTCGAGATGAATCGGTTCAAAGCTGCTACCCGCCCCGTGAGTCGCTGAACTTCTCGGACGTTGCGAGGCGAAGACATCGCTAGAAAAGCGTTCAATTGTCGCGGATTAGCTTCGATTCCTCGCTCCGTGACGATATAACCCAAAAACTCTCCCGATGGAACTGCGAAAGTACACTTGGTCGGGTTCAGTTTCATTCCGAATTCATTCAGAATTGCGAAGCACTGTTCTAGATGTTCGATATGCGACGTACTTGACACTGACTTCACCAACATATCATCAATATATACTTCCATCGTTTTACCGAGGAGATCTTTGAACATCATATTCACCAACCGTTGATAAGTGGCTCCGGCATTTTTCAATCCGAAAGGCATGACTATATAACAGTAAGTTCCGCGATCCGTGATGAAAGCAGTTTTTTCCTGATCTTCCGGATTCATCAAAATTTGATTATACCCGGAAAAAGCATCCATAAAAGACATCATTTCGTGACCCGTAGTTGACTCCACAAGTCGATCGATGTGCGGAAGTGGGAAACTATCTTTGGGACAAGCTTTGTTAAGATCGGTGAAATCCACACAAACTCGCCATTTCCCATTTTTCTTTTTTACTACAACGGGGTTTGCCAACCAGTCCGGGTATTTGACTTCGCGAATTAAACCCGCATCAAGCAAACGCTGCACTTCGGTGTTAACAGCTTCGGCTCGATCCGGACCGAGTTTCCTGCGCTTTTGTTTAACCGGCTTGAAAATCGGATCGATGTTGAGCTCGTGTGAGATTACCTTTGTATCAATCCCAGTCATATCCTCAATCTTCCAAGCGAAAGTTTTCTGATTCCTTTTCAAGAATTTGACCAGTTCGGCTCGGAGTGTTTCACTTAATCCAGATCCTATGTTCACAGTTTGGTCCGGATATTCCTCATTAATTACCACTGCTTCCACGAGGTCACTGCTAATTTTTTTGACTGGATTCGCAGGTACCTCGAGCTGTGGTTGCTATTGAATCTTCAGCTTGTGACTAGACATGTAACACATCCTCGCAGCTCGCTGACTTCCAAGGATTTGTTTTACTCCGGACGTAGTTGGGAACTTCAAGCATTGATGATACGTCGAGGGTACAGCTTTCATTTCATAGAGCCAAGGCGTCCCTAAGATAACGTTGTAAGCCGCAGGACGATCGAACACAGTGAACTCGACCATTTTGACTATCCCTTCGGCAGATACCGGGAGCACGATTGTTCCTACTGACATTGAAGTTTCACTGGTAAAGGAAACCAAAGGAGATGGCGGCCCCTTTATACTTTGCTTTGATATCCCCATTCTTGTCAGGGTATCAAGGAAGATTAAATCCACCGAACTCCCAGTATCAATGAGAACTCGTGATACTTCGCAATGCGCAATATCAAGTGTTATGACCAGAGCATCATCGTGCGGTTTGTCAAGTTGACTCGTTTCGCTTTCGGAGAAGGTTACTTCGGGTAACTGCTCCTCAATGACTCTTGCTTTCTTGAGTACTGGGGAGTTTGCTCTTCGTTCGTGTTGCTTGATCGCACTAATGGAGTCTCGAAAAAGCTTGGATCCCCCCATAATCACCTGGATTTGCTTTTTTGGTCCTTTAGGAATATCCGGAGATTGGATCCTCTTCGATTTCTTATTAGGGGGAGAGGAAACCTCTGGCTCGACTGTTTGCTCTGACAGATGAGCTGACTCGAGTTCCGAAACATCAATTTCAGATATCTCACCAGATGCGAACTTAGCAGCCAGGAGTCTTCCTAAAGCTTTGCAATCTTTCGTAGCATGTCCATTAACTTTGTGGATTTCGCAGTAGGCGTTTGGATCACGGATCCACTTGTTACTCGGGAATGCGCCATTTTTGTTCTTGGGCGAGAAGGATTGCTTCGCAGGTGAATTCTTCGGAGAATTTTTCGGCTCTTCCCGGTCCACTGAAAATGTTCCCGCTCCGGGTTTGCGAGCTTCGGCTTGAACAGGTTTCTTCTGCGGAGGAAGCTGAGCGGGCTTCGGGGCAGCTTTAAACTTTTTGGCTAGAGCAGCTCGCTCTTCCTCCGCGTTTATCCAGTTCGTTGCCCGATGAAGAGCGTCTTGAATAGTGGCTGGTCGGTTAACAGTCAATTCTTCTCGGAAACGAGATTCATGCCAGAGACCGTTCTTGAGTGCAGCAATAGCTGCGGAGTCAGACAGATTTGGGATCTGAACCATAATCTCTTTAAAGGACGTGATGTAAGTCCGGAGTGGCTCTCCAGCTCCTTGCGAGAGGTTCCATAACTGTGCATCAGTTACATCGCTCTTGATGAAGTATCCGTACTGCATAATGAAAGCAGTGGATAGCTGCTTGAAGCTATCGATAGATCCCTCTTCTAATTGAGTGAACCAGGTCAAAGCCGGCCCGGACAGGTTCTCAGCGAAGAGTTTGCATAAACCCGCGTCCACTTCATTTGGCTCCAGGTGTACGCGCCCTGCGGTAACCTGAAAAGACGTTAAAAATTCTTTGGGGTCACCCTTACCGCTGTACCCCGGAAGTTTGACCTTCCTTTGGTCTTGAATTCGCAGGGCTGCAATCCGTGGAGTAAAAGGAGTCCTTCTTGTCTCCTCGATCACTCTATCGACTTCGGGAGCCGAGCTGGTGGCTTGATGAACCTTCGAATTCATCTCCCGGATTTGATTCTGCAGGTTCTGGATTTCCGGGCTGATCGGGAGTCGAGGTAGATTGAATCCGGTTTGGGGGTGACGCGGGGTACTCTCCGGATGGACAGGAAAAGGTGTTCTGACCGGAGCGAATGAATCGCTGGCTGGATTTTGAGGTGCTTGTGGAAAACTGGATCCTCCTCCAGGCTCGCTTCGAGAACCCAGAGGTAACGAAGTCGGGAGCGCACTGCTAGGATCTTGAACTTTCGAAGTGTTTGGATTGTGAAAATCCAGATGCCCGCGAGGTCCGCTGGTTCGCAAGGTTCCTGCAAGAATAGTATCAACCCGATCGGCATAAGCATTGTGGGCTGACCTGATTTCGGAACAACTTGCCGTAAGGACTGCGATTTGACTGGTGCTTTGTTCTTCGAATGCTGAAAACTTCTCTGACAAAGTAGTGGTCGCGAGTTGTTGCTGGTCGGTCTTTTCGGAGAGATCTTTCAGCATTTTCTTGATCTCGTCGAGGGCTGAGGCTGAATCCGTCACGTCTGACATCTTCTCGACTGGTTAATCTGGAGTAAAAGACTAGAATTACCCTCCTTCTAGCGCCAAATTGTGGATGTCGGAATCCGCAATACAAATTTTGAGATGTGTGTCGGGTCGTCTAGCCTTGATAATTCGAATAACAATCAAGAAAAAGAAAACTAAAGAATGAAGTGTATGTATCTGTATATTGCTCAAGAATTTCCCCCCACATTACAATGGTTTTCGCTCTCTATTTATAGTTACATGATTCGTAACCGAAGTCGTCTATCAAGCCGCGGATCTCGCCTTTATCATTGCTTCCGTTTCGAATCTTCATAACCTCGCAAATCCCGTGCGACCCGCGTCTCATTTAATTCGCATGATCCCGACGTTTCACCCGAACTAGGCTGGAGCTTACTGGGCTGTCCTTTTCGTCCCTTGGACTGGGCCGACAATTCATTTCATCTTATTGATCCATTATCTTTCCGGGCCGGATCCGAATTGCGGGATCCGACACCAACATGTTGGTCTCACCAAACTTTGAAGTGAGTGATTGAATTTTTCGTAAATACTATTCAGTAGTTATGACGTGAAGGAAAGAAATTGAATTCTATGTGTGGCTCGTGTGGGCCTCATGGAGATAAAATCATGCCAAATCATATTTCTTGATTTGGTTTGTTAATTAGCTCTTCTAACATCTAAACAAAAACATTAATACTCACCAACACGTAGTTAATTACAATGTCAATTTTGGCTAGAGCAATTTATTACGAGAGCTTTCCGTGTTGTAACTTGTTTATATATAAATTTTTTTTGAATAATATGGTTGTGTTGATCAGTCTCTATCTTTCTCATGATGCTTTTCGTGGGTGCCTAATGAATAAATTGCATAAGACCTCTTAAATATTTGGGGGGTCTAAGTTTGTTTTGTATAATATTATACAAAAATGTGTTCTTAGTATATTTTTTTCCTTGAATTTAAAATTCAAAGCATTAATTATGTGGAACTTTATAAAAACTTTAAACATTAATATCAAGAGTACTAGCTTGTATATTTAAAGTTTAGTTAAAGAGTAGTATTTAACGTTGTATCTGGAACTTTAGTTACTTAATTTATAAAATATGAACCACCGCTTTTTTAAAACACGGGAAGTATCGACTGAACCACAACTACTACAAATTTCACTACAAAATTCTAGAAGTGTTGTCGTGTGTTGATTGAAAAGTGTTTTTGAAATTCGTTTTCGAAAAAGTGTTTATGAAATTGCACGAGCTTTGATTAAAATAAATGTTTCTTTTGGTCAATAGTTCTCACTTAACGCAAGAAGAACAAATACTAGTTGTCTTCACGTGATCTTCCGACAGATTCAAAGTTTTTAATTAGTTGGGACATCCCCAACTAACTGTAAATATATTTTTCTCCCTCATCATCGTTTCTTCTTCGGTACACGTGGCAGCCACGTGAACCACTCGATAGCCACGTGATCGTCGTCATTTGGTCTGCAAATTAAGCCCAATATAACCCAGCAAGGGCCCATATAAAGTCAGCATATATTGATCTAAGCTTTTGAAATTCCGATCCATTAAATCAAATCGGTTCTCAACCGGTTAGATTTGTTTATTTTCCGGTTTATGTTTATTAAACCCTGGGGCCTGAGCTGCTGCTATATCCTTTCTCCGACGGCGGAACTCGACTATACATTTATTTTCTCTCCCTCACTCTCTTCGTAGTCTGAGACTCGCCGGAAAAGCTTGTTGATTTGGTTTCTCTTCGATTTCCGGCTAAATTTCTGGTGGAAGTAAGGATTTTCACGTGAGCTATGAAGTTCCTCATTCAATCCATTTCTGGTATGCTTTTATCGACTTTTCATCCTTGTGGCTAACTAATTAGATAGATCCCATTTTGCATCTGTCATGAATCGATCTTCATCCATGGCTACTTTTGATTCAATCGAAGCACATTTGTCATTTCTTATGTTTGGTTTTTGATTCGACGGAAACAGGGAGGAATCGATCTCTGGTTCGAGCTCTAGTTAGTCGGCGTTACTTCGCTTCATCGCCGGAGGAAATCGCAAAGAAAAATTACGCCAATGATCTGTCGGAATACAACACCGCTGTCCATTCCGTCACAGCTCAGCGCAGGTTTTGTCCCCCATTATTTGTATAGCTCATTGTTTCATAACATAACATAACATTGATGGATTTACTACGAATGTGATGAGATTGAGAAACTTTTTGCCATAGTAATATATAATTGGTTACTTCATTGGTTCATGAGTAAATATGATAAGCTTTTTTTTTTTTTGGGTAGGCACTATTTGCTGAGGGATGTTTATGATGATATGAAGCTAGATGGTGTGCAGCCTACAGCTGATATATTCCATTCTTTTGTTGTGGGAACGATGAAGGGTGCTCGGTTAAGCGATGCTTTCTTTTTCCGTGAAGAAATGAAAGCCATGGGAATTGCTCCTGATGTATGTCCTATCATCTTGTTCTCTTTTGCTCTTACATTACATAGAATAAACTCTTCTTGTTGATTTATGTTCCTAAGAAAAAATATAATATTGAAACTTTAACAGCTGATTGAGCGATTCCTTGTCCAATGATTTAGACTCTACAAAATGAGTCGGTTCATCCCGTGGCTTGTGTTTGTTGACCATGCGTTCATTCTTGTAGGTGAACTTGTACAACTTTTTAATTTCCACATGTGGTAAATGCAAGAATGGAAAGGAGGCAATCCGAGTATGTTTATCTTCCACTTGCTTTAATATGAGACTTTTTTCTTTTTTACATTCCTTGATTTTCATTCATTAACGAACTTTTTGTTTGCGTCTTACTGTAAGGTCTACGACGAGATGAAGCGATATGATGTAAAACCAAATGGACAGACCTTTGTCTGCCTGCTCAATGCCTGCGCTGTTTCTGGCCAATTAGATCTTGTGTAGGTTCTACTGCTTTTATTGTCTTTTGAGTGCTCACTAATCGAAATGATTTCCTTTTATAAGTTTTATGCCACTTTTCTCTGTTTTAATTAAGTTCTTGGTTATCTCTTAAGTGCTATCTAAGAAGTGGTGATCTAATCTTTTTCTTACCTGCCATCAAATAATTGTTAGGTACGCGATAGTTCGGGATATGACTGCTGCTGGTGTTGGTTTGAACCAGTTCTGCTATGCAGGACTCATAACTGCACACTTAAACAAGCAGCCAAGACCAGATAATCTTTCTACCAAGGTAACCTGTGAGGTTCCTGTTTATTTTTCCTTTTGTTTTTTCTTAAAGTAGGTTTCCTCACAGCCTCCTTTTTTCTCAAAAGATTCTCGAGTTTGTGGAGCAGTCAAAAGGCTGGTCAGCAATTGATTCATCAAGGAAGAGTGCAGAAGATGTGATGTTTAGCATCAGTGAAGAAGAGCTGTACAATATTCCAACCGCTGATTATGCCCACAGGACCAGGTTTCTGCAGAGGAATTTGACCGTCTACCACGTAGCATTCAGTGCTCTCGCTGATATAAAGGATGTAAAAGTAAGATGATCTGTCTATCTATATTCCAATATGTCCTGAATTTATTGGGAATTTTCTGTTCTGGGAGTAACAAAAGCCCAGTTTCGGAGTTGATTTTTGCATCTGACCAGCTTTTTCCTGTGGCAGGCAACGGAAGCTCTTCTTGAGATGCTTAAGAAAGACGGAAAAGACACTGACACTTACTGCGTGCTACAAATTATGAGGTACAATAGAGCATGCACTGTGATGTTAATTTGCATCTAGATGTTAAAACATTTGGCATTGTCATGGGTTAAAAGACACTCTTTAGCTACCAAATTAAATTTTGTTACTAGTATAATACATTATTAGCTGTCAATGAGAATCAAAACATGATTATCGTATATGCATCTTATTTTATATCTACGTAGGTGCTATCTACACTCGCAAGACTTTGAGAATGGTCTCAAAGTGTTTGAAGATTACATGAGCGCAGACAAAATCCCTGCCATGGAACTCTACACGGTAACACGATTATCTGACCTCATCACTGGTGTTTCTATATTCGCTTTGAGAGTGAACTTCTTGTTCTCTATATACCGTGTGGGAATCAAATCTTATATAAAACTAATGTTGTTGATTCTCAATCCTAAAACCACGCAAATGAATATAGAGATGAATCTAAATTCTCAAAAAATGCAATAGTCGAAGAGAATTATGCTTCTGTCCAGTTTCCCATATGTGGTTCAACATATCTTTGGGTGATCTGTATATGCTGTATCTTTGGTTCACTTCTACAGACGCTTATAGAAGGAGCTATGACAGGACACACCGATAATGGAATGAAGATTGCTCAAGACACTCTGGTAATGCTTTTTTATTGGCTCGAGCTGTACTGAAAAAAGAATCTATGAAGAAAACAAAACACGGGTCAATGGTAGAGCCTGATGACAATTTGTTTGTAAATGCAGGTCAAAATGAACGAACGCAATTTCTTCTTAGATCCAAGAACTGGAAGCAATCTGTTACTCAAAGCCGCTGGTGAAAAGGTAAAAATCTTCAAGTTCCCCTAAAAACTCTGAAAATTTCTGTTGTTATAAAGAGTTGGCTTAGTGCAAGTTAAAAAAAAAAAAACTCTTTCTTTTATGGCAGACGGGAGGGTACATAGTTGCAAATATGATATGGGATCTGATGCTAGCTCGGAATATTCTACCAACACTAGCTGCTGTTGAAGCTTACTACAAGGGCTTGAAAGTAAAAATAAAAATCCTTTTTCTCTAGTCTTAAAATGTAAGCACAAACTTTCTTTCTATTGGTATTAGTTGTTGATGGTTTTTGTGGTGTGGGAATCATAGGAACGTGAAATACCAGAGGATGATCCAAGACTGATGTTAGTGACGCGTACATACAATAACTTGCGGCTTAAGGAAGGGACATTACCTAATAGGCGTTAATGCAAGGGACCAAGAGGAAGAAAGATGATATCATGGCTTCTTCGTTTTCTACTTCTATTTGCTTATTGGGATCTCTGTAAAACATCTGGGTAGATTTTAAAACCAGTTCGTTTAGATGAATAAGGAGATTTCAACTAGATGAAGACTGGATATTATCCTGATTTGATTTCAATTACTTAACGTTGAGAGTTTTCACTCTTAGTCATGCAAAAGCAACAATGTTTTAAATAAGCCCAACGTCTGTTTGGTTTATAAAGATCAGGCTGTTCACTCTCAAATGTACCGGTTTGGGTTTTTTTGATAAAGACAAACTGGAAAATAGAGAAAAAAAAAAAGAGAAACTATACATTCTGGTGTATCCATTTGCAGAGGTAAATAAAAGCAATAGTAGTTTCTGAATCACCAGATTACAGCAGATATGTGAGACTGTGACACCTCTCGAGGATTTTTTAACCACAACAGCCTCCTCCCTGAGAGATCGTACCATCTCTTCCTCCAGCTGCACCTTGAGTGCGCCCGTAACCAACCTTGATGCCTGACGACTGCATAATCACATTGTAACACAATCGAGGTATTAGAACACCAGAAGATGAAGCCTACTTCCAGATTTAACAAGGAAATTACCTCGTTGGATACATCAAAGACACCATCCTGAATGTTCTGGAGGATCTTGGCAGCAGTCTTTATGAATGCCTGTTGGAATATATATGCGAAATGTTAATCCAGTAAAAGAAGACAAAACTCTCCATGTGATTACAGCCAAATAACAGGATGGGGAAGAAGTGTCACCTCCTCAACGTTTTGAGCTGTTCTTGCAGATGCTTCTAAGAATAGCAGGCCATGTTCTTTGGCAAACTGTTCTCCTTCCTCTTTGCTAACAGCTCTCTTGTGAGCAAGATCACATTTGTTCCCAATGAGCATAATACTCATGTTAGGATTTGCATGTTGCCGAGCATCCTCCAACCAGCTCGCCAGATGGTTAAACGTCTCTCTCCTGCAACCAAAAGAAGCATGACTTTTGAGTTTTGAGGGCAGAAAGATCAAAGCATGAAAAACCTTAATGATAAAACTCTTGCAATCCTTCTTAGTAAGAATTTAAGATGGATGGTTAACTTAACATCCTCCTTAACGAGCATTGCCAATATCATAGCCAAGAACTTTGTTCAGATCAAAAGTAACTTCCCAAAACATGTATCTATACGAAAAGTCCTCGGGAAATACCAATTTCCAAAACCTTGCCAACGGTTCTAGGTTTATCAGTTCACGAATATAGAACCAATGACTTCCAAAACCTTGGTGGGGAATTCAGTATATATATGGTGCAAGGCAAAACTAACCTGGTGATGTCATAAACCAGTAAAGCTCCAGCTGCTCCTCTGTAGTATGATCTGGTGATGGATCTAAAAGACTCTTGTCCAGCCTATAACATCACACTTGGTTAAATCATAGACAGCATCATAACAAAATTGAATCACAAGGCACAAAAACCAAACGTAAACCAACTCCAACCCATACATCATCCTGAGGATTTTCAATTGTTTCTATAAATACGCAGAAATTGAATTGATTATGAGAAATAATCTTCTTAATCACATGTGCCTTAGGGTAAAACAATCCTAATCGATAAAACCAAGAGAACCTAATAAAGACCAAGAGAACCGTACGGTGTCCCAAATTTGGAGTTTGATGGGGCGTCCATCGACGGTAACCATCCGAGCACCGAACTCGACACCAATGGTGAGATCGTGGACTGGTTGGAACCTCTTGTCAGTAAATTGCAGAAGCAGACACGATTTTCCTACACCTGAAACGACAAGAAAAACCCATGAAAATCGATCTAACCTAGAAAATCAAAAATTGGGAATGAAAAAGATAATGATCGGTCTCTCACCTGTGTCTCCGATGATTATGTACTTGAAGAGATAATCGTACGACATGTTGGCTGATGAATTTGAGCAAGGTCGATGATGAATTAGCGCAGGTCGATGGGTTCGATAATTGAGAGAGAAGGAGATGTGAGAGATTGAAAGAGAGGAAGAAGAGATTGAAGAGTACAAGTCACCGACGCGCTTTTTGATTTTATTGGTTTTTCGAGGTTTCTCGATGACGAAGCTATCTCCTCGTGGGTTCTCATCCTTTTATGACCTTTTAGTTAATTTATTAAAAAATAGAGGGACCAGATGAAAAATATCTGGGAAAAAAAAGAAGGAAAAATTATCTCCGTTGATTCGTTTTGATGTATCATCAGATAGCAGTTGATTTGATTATGTCAGTTTACCTCTCACAGGCTAGTGTAATAAATTTATATATACTATGCATTGCAAAGCTGTCTGACTGTTATGTTTCTTGCCCAACAAGAAGCTCTTGTTGTAGTCAAATCCTACAGAGTATGAGCACAGTTTTTTTGCTGGAGAAAGGCAAGCCTTTCGAATGCCGTATGTGTACACACTACTTTAAGGTAAGCCATAAGCTTGCTTATATATATTATCCATGACTACAAAGCTAGGTTCGACTTTATACCATTCTTAAACAATTATGTCCCATTGAATTGAAGGAATAAAATACCACCAATATGATATCTTTTTGGCATCTACAATAACAGAGCCTAATGGTTTGTGATAAACAAATAAGAACAATTTAAGATCAACTATCAGAAATAGATTTCGAGGGTTCATCAAAACAAGAAATAGAGTGAGACACTTAGTCTTTTATAGGTGGAGATAGAGGTGGGAAAAAGTAAGGTACGGGGCAAGTGAAAGGTCTACCGAGCTTGTAATTATTGTCGATACTTACGATGCCACGATCGTGGTCGCCCAAGAAATAGACACTGTTTTTGCTTCTGCCGTACAAGCTAGCCGGGAGGCAGAAAGGTTCAGCCTTGGAGAGGAAAATGCAGAGATCTCCAATGTCATTAGTATACTCAGCATTTCCTTCTTCGTCTAGCCTCACGACAAGGAAATGGTCCCAATCCTTACAAGTCTTCCTAATGGGTCTGCTTTCCGTGTACCACTTCAACATAAAAGTCTCACCTGTGGGTAACGACTCCACCAAGTACTGTTGCTTCCTGCAACACGAATCCAATCGCAACAACTCGCTCTTTGTCATTTCGGGATGTGGATTATGGGGAAACTGTAGCATCTGCAGCTTGGGTTTGTGAATGTGTCTCCCAAGATCCCATGATCCTGTGTAGTGGGCTCTAGAGGCGGGCATCGAGAACATGTCATCTCTCTTGGAGTACATTACATGGGAGGAGAAGAAGCTGGGATCTGTGATTCTGATGTTAGTCCACTTGCAATTTCTTTGAGCAGGCCTGCACAAACTGAGTTGAGGTCCCATGAACTTGATAGCCACAATGCAGTCTTCATCCTCCGGAGAAGAGGTGGACATGGCTACATTGGTTACGATTTGGGTTTGGCAGTGAGGCAGAGTTACTAGAGGAGGCAGCGAAATTCGTTTTGGGTCTGGGTGTGTCTCCCATGCACATGGGTCTAGAAGATCATCTTGAAGACGCACAACGCCATTCTTCAAAGTTGCTACCCAGCCATGGGATGCTCCTATGGTTCCTTTTTCCTTGAGTAACTCCATAGGCACCAATTTTTTCGTAACCCTCTCGGTACCACCAAGAGCACGAATCTTGAGATATCCGATATCACCTTCAATTAAAGTAGATCCCCATGGTTCTGCACCCACGATGTAATAGATGGAAGAAGATGAGAAGCACCTAGCCGTGAGGTGTCTCTGCGGAATCATTAGTTAGTTACTGATCAGACATCAAAACTGAGAAAAAAAAAACACCATCCGAGACCAGAGAGAAGAGGAGGCATCAGCTTACCCGGAGAGATAGCTTGGAGAGAGAGAACCGGCTGAGAAACAGAGACATCTGCGTTTTTTTTTGCTAAGAGGTGATGAATATCTTTTCTCTATTAAATACAAAACAGAGGATTACCCTAATTCTTCTCCATCAAGTCTGTCCTTGTGCACTGATTGACTTTCCTAATAACAATCAAAGTGAATTTACACTAGAGTTATGAATTTGATTCTGTTCTGAAAATGAATATTCTCAAATTTCTTCACTTAAGTTTTTTATTCCGATCTACTAGTGTTTACTAAAATAACAGAATTTTTCCGGAAATATAAACAGTATATTTAACACTTATTGAAATCCTATTAATCACAATTCATCATGCCATTTATTATATTTATTTTTATGTTTAAAGAAAAGGAAAAGAAAAAATATGTGATCAAAAAAGTTTGAGAGGAAGGAAATGTGAGTGAAAAAAAAAAGAATGGAAATTTGAAAACAGTAATCAAATTCTTTATTCGGAATCAAATTCTTGATTCGTAGTATCGAAGAAAAAGTAGAGGAGAAAATTGTGAGGGAAAAAGAAAAAAAAAAACATTAGAAGGGATTAAAAATGTAAAACTCTCTCGAACGTGCTTCAAAATAGGTTTGATTAAAATGGAAATATTTGGCAGCCATGATTTAGGAATATTAAAGTCTAATGAGTACAATAATTCCTTTTTTTATTATTTGGAGAAAATGGAAATCAATTGCAGGTACTAGTTAGCCGCAAAACATTAACAAAAAAAAAAAAAGGAAAATAAACACTTCTTGTTCTCGTAAAGTTTGAAAACCAAATGAAAAATGGAAAACGGGATTTTATGGAATGGTCTTTAAATAGTAGGTTCGATCGAGCCAAAACCACATCTTCGTCTTGCTTCTAAGTTTCAGAAAAAAATTCCCTCTTCTTGCTTCTTGCGTTTAGGTTTCGAAACCATGAGTGCTCACTATTTTTTCACACTATTCAGACATGCAGTCCTAAAAGCGGCAGCTAAAAACGTCGCAAAAGAGGAGCTATGCAAGCTTGGAGCTGAAGCGGTTGCACAAAGAGTGACAAGGTGCCCAATAACATCTAAAATTGCGTATGACACTTCAGCTTTCGACTACAAAAAATACTCTCACAAGATTTCTTTCAACATGGATGGTTGTTTAACGTATCTCGTGAACGAAGAAAAAAGTGGGGTGGTTGAAGAAGCAGAGATTGAAAAGGTGAAGGCAATGAACGCAAAAGAAAGGGAGCGCTTTCTCGCAAAGGTTAATAATGAGGTAGACATGGCACGTAACAAGGCAAAGAAGGAAGCCGAGGAAGAAGAGGACAAAATATTCGAGGAGGGAAGACAGAAAGCAAAAGCTAAAGAGACGGGAGAAAACAAAGAAGAGGAGACGAACAGAGTTTTCAACAAGTTCATAGACGGTGTCGTGAAGAAGATCCCTGCTAAATCAACAATTGCTGATGGTCTAAAGGGTGCCTCCTGGAAGAACCTTGCCCATGAGGCTGCATTAGGGCTAGTAGATGATCCGGATTGTTTGGTTTTTGAAGACGACATGGAGAATAACTCGAATGTGTTGTCCTTTGTGGGAGATGATGATAAAATACACAAATTTGTGGTGAAGCCGGCGGGGATTTTCTACGTGATCAATGATGAATTAATCTCGTTTAAAGGGTGTAGTGATATACTTCGAGAATTCGAGAAGAAAAAAGAAGCGAGTGAGTGAAGAAGATGAAGCTGTGGGCATTTTTTAAAGTTTAAAACTAAGATAGTCTTAATTATTTTTAATGCAATTTCTGTTTTGATCGAATGTTTTTGGTTAAATTAGCTAACACATGTTAAATCAACAATTTAATCTAAAATCCCGTAAGAAAATAATTGGCAAAAACTTGAAGAAGTACGTAGTAGAATCTTGAGAATGTATTATTAAGTAGTAGGTACGCTATGAAGTTAAAAAAAAGGTCTTTGATATGGAGCAACCAAAACAAACCTTTTCTGCCAAGTCATCGACTCTCTGCTAAAGACTGAAGCTGAAGCAAGGATCAGTTTACCAAGGCGTAGTGAAATCCAAAGCACCTATATTCTTTTATGAGGTATATGCATTTTGTCTAAGGAAAAAAACCGACAGTTACTTGGCCAATGTTTCTCTATATCCTGGGAGGTCATTTCTGCCTGCAAAAATAGACAAGTTTGTTTGTGGATTTTGCAGCCGCTTGGAGGTCAAGGAATCGCAGTCCTAGATGTGTGGAACATTGGGGAGATATTTTGTTGGAAGGAATCTCGTAGAGATAGGACATTATGCATATGGATATCAAATATTGCTTCTAGTCCTAGACAAGAAAGCATCTCGTTTTGCCTCAACACCACTTAACTGAGAACATTTTAAGATTATTGGCATTATGTCAAAAATAACTTTGTTAAAGCAGAGAAAGTACTACTCTAAAATAACAGAACAGAACAGCATACTGATATGATTGGCCAAATTAAGTTCTTTGTCTCTTGTACTAAACATAGCTAGAATATAAAATTAAATGTTTGGGGAGTACGTATAAGAGAGAAAAGACTCAAAATATTAGTCGAGCTTTGGTGGGAACCAGTAAGGGACTGGTGATGTTACGGATCTAGGACCCGTCGTTACGGATTCACCCGTCATCATGTACTCCTCATCGTCGATGCAACTGAACCTGGTGTTGTTGTGGTCGTCTAAGTAATAGATGCAGTTTGGGCGCTGTTCATATAAGCATGCCGGCGGGAGACAAAAAGGTTCAGCCTTGGAGAGGAAAATGCACACACCTCCAAGGTCTTTAGTATAGACAGCGTTTCCTTCCTTGTCTAGCCTCAAGACATGGAAATGGTCCCAATCTTTAGGGAAATGGTCCCAATTCTCAGCGTTTCCTTCCTTGTGCTGCCCCTTCCCACGGGGGTCGATATATGTGAACCATTTGACCATTAACGTATCACCAGTCTGTGATGACTCCACCAAGTAGTGTTCTAACCTGCAACACGAATCGAACAACCCCCACCCGCACTTTCTCACAATTTCGCTCCTGACAAACTCATCTATTCTGTCAATATACATGTCCTTCACGGGCCGTTGTTCGGGATACCACAGCATCTGCAGCTTGGGTTTTTCCATGTGTCTCCCAAGATCCCATGATCCTGTGTAGTTGCCTCCAGAAGCGGGCATCGAAAACATCTCATCTTTCTTGGAGTACATTACATTGGAGGAGAAGAAGCCGGGGTCTGTGATTCTGATGTTAGTCCACTTGCAATTTCTTTGAGCAGGCCTGCACAAACTGAGTTGAGGTCCCATGAACTTGATAGCCACGATGCAGTCTTCATCCTCGGGAGAAGAGGTGGACATGGCCACATTGGTTACAACTTGGGTTTGGCAATGAAGCAGAGTTTCAAGAGGAGGCAGCGAAATGCGTTTTGAGTCTTCTTTATCCAATGCACATGGGTCTAGATCGTCTTGAAGACGCACAACACCATTCTTCAAAGTTGCTACCCAGCCATGGGATGCTCCTATAGTTCCCATCTCTTTCACTAACTCCATAGGCACTTTCTTTTCCGTGCAGTTGACCCCACTATCAATGTTGTAGCTGTACATGTCGAGCGATCCAACTTCACCATCTCTCAAAGTTGATCCACAAGGATTAACTTTGAAGACGCAATTAGAGAAGCACCGAGCCGTGAGGTACCGCTGCGGAATCACTAGTTAGCTACTGATCAAGACAAAAAAAAAACAGAGAAAAAAAACCCTATCACGAGACAAGAGAGAAGAGGGGAGATAGCTTCGAAAGCTTACATGGAGAGATAGCTTCGAAAGCGAAAGCCGGCCGAGAAACAGAGACATGGCTGCGTTTTTTTTTTTTTGCTAAAGAGCCGATGAATATCTTCTCCTCACTAAATACAAAACAGAGGAGAACCCTTGCCCACCAAGTTCTTCCCTATTGATTGACTTTCCTAATAACAAGCAAAATGAATATACTCGAGAGTTATGAATTTGATTCTCTTCTGTCATACTATTACAATAACGAAATATTAAGAGAATATGTTACTATTTTTATAAATATTATTGTTTTGTTCATACAACTCTCGAAAGTCTAAACTACCACAATTTAACGATATACTTCTATCAACTATGTAAAAATAGAGATTTTTTTTTAAAAAAATCGAATTAATTCCCAAACTCAAACCGATCTTATATGTTAATTCGTGTTTTTTTTGGGGGTATTTATCTTAAAAAGATGTGATTAAATTTCATGCTTTAAGGAGAAGAATCTTTTGAGAGATTCCAAGCCGCGATTGCATTCTTTCTTCCTCCTTTTTATTTACCTTTCTACCATGCCCCTCCTCTTTTTCCATCATCTTCGTCGATCTACTTCCCCAAAATCAAACCCTAAAGTCCCCAAATTTCTCGTGATCATAATAAGCTCTGTATAAATCCTGAATCTCTGAAGAAACTTTAAAGAACTGGGTTTCTCAATTTCGTTGAGAAATTCGCGATGCATCGCAATTTTTCACCTGCGGCGATGCCACCGATTTCATCCATGACAATGGATGGTTCATTCTCTCCTCCTCCATCTTCCGGCGACTTACCGGAAATCCCCGATGCTTGGTACGGTAACATTCAGTATCTGCTTAATATCTCCGTCATTGGGCTCTTATGTTGCGTCTCCATCTTCCTCTTCGTTAAGCTACGCAGCGACCACCGTCGTATGCCTGGTCCTTCTGCTCTCTTTTCTAAGCTCCTCGCCGTTTGGAAAGCCACCTGTCGCGAGATCGCTCGTCACTGTGGTGCTGATGCTGCTCAGTTTCTTTTAATTGAAGGTGGAAGCTTTGTGCTTCTTTTCTCCATTGCTGTTTTAGCTGTTTCGGTTATGCTTCCGTTGAATTTATATGCTGGGACTGCTTTGTTGAGTGATGAGCTTTCGAAAACGATGATTACTCATATTCAGAAAGGTTCAGCTCTGCTTTGGCTGCATTTTGTGTTTGTTGTTATTGTTGTTGTTATCTCGCATTTCGGAATCGCTGCTATTGAAGCTAGGTTGAAGTTTACTAGGTTTAGAGACGGGAATGGGAATATTAGCGACCCGAATGCGAATTCCACTGCTGTGTTTACTATAATGGTGCAGGGTTTGCCTAAGAATTTAGGGTCTGATAGAGTTGAGTTTGAAGAGTGCTTTAGGCTAAAGTACCCGGGGAAAGTTTATAAGATTATTGTTCCAATGGATTTGTGTGCGTTGGATGATCTTGCTACAGAGTTGGTTCGTGTTCGGGATGAGATTACTTGGTTAGTTGCCAAGATGGACTCTAGGCTTCTACCGGATGAGTTTGAGAATGCTGGAGATAATGGACTATTGTCTTGTGTGTGTTCTTTGTGGATTAGGGTGAAGGTTTTGTGGTCTCAGGTTACAGAGAGGTTTGGTTTTACAGATGATGAAAAACTGAGGAAGCTGCAAGAATTGAGAGCTGATTTAGAGTCTCAGTTAGCAGCTTATAAAGAAGGACGAGCACAAGGCGCTGGGGTTGCTTTTGTGATGTTTAAAGATGTGTATACAGCTAATAAGGCTGTTCAGGATTTTCGAAATGAGAGATCAAGGCGTACTGGAAAGTTTTTCTCTGTCACAGAGCTGCGGTTACAGAGAAACCAGTGGAAAGTGGACAGAGCACCCTTGGCTACTGATATTTATTGGAATCATCTGGGATTGACAAAAGTTGCTCTTATCGTGCGAAGAGTGATTGTTAATACGATTCTGCTATTGATTCTTGTGTTTTTCAGCTCTCCATTGGCCTTGATCAGTGCCTTGGTAAGTGCCGGGCGAATCTTTAATGCTGAAGCATTGGATAGTGCTCAGTCTTGGCTCGCTTGGGTGCAAACTTCTGGCTGGATTGGATCTCTGATTTTTCAGTTCCTGCCCAACGTCTTCATATTTGTTAGTATGTACATTGTAATCCCTTCTGCTCTCTCGTATCTTTCCAAGTTTGAGCGGCATCTAACAGTGTCTGGGGAACAAAGAGCAGCTCTCTTGAAGATGGTTTGCTTCTTCCTTGTGAACCTCATCATTCTCAAGGCTCTTGTGGAGTCGTCGCTGGAAAGCGCACTCTTGAAAATGAGCCGTTGCTATTTAGATGGTGAGGATTGCAAGAGGATTGAAGAATACATGAGCCCTTCCTTCTTATCAAGGTCATGCGTTTCTGCTCTAGCTTTCCTCATCACAAGCACATTCTTAGGAATCTCCTTTGATCTACTCGCTCCAATTCCGTGGATCAAGAAAAAAATCCAAAAATTCAGGAAGAACGACATGCTTCAGCTTGTCCCCGAGCAAAACGAAGAGTACGCTTTGGAAAATCAAGAGCCAAGCAGCAATCTTGAGACACCACTTCTCCCTGAAAACATGTTTGAGTCACCAAGATTCGGGGATATCGAACCTATGAGCCAAGACCTCTCTGAATACCCAATCAGCCGAACCTCACCAATCCCTAAACAAAAATTCGACTTTGCCCAATACTATGCCTTCAATCTCACCATCTTTGCCTTAACAATGATATACTCTTCATTCGCTCCACTCGTGGTCCCTGTAGGTGCAGTTTACTTTGGTTACAGATACATTGTCGACAAATACAACTTCCTCTACGTGTACAGAGTCCGTGGCTTCCCTGCAGGCAATGAAGGAAAGCTAATGGACACGGTTTTGTGTATCATGCGGTTCTGTGTGGACCTGTACCTGGTCTCAATGCTGCTCTTCTTCTCAGTCAAAGGAGATTCCACAAAGCTACAAGCCATATTCACACTTGGGGTGCTAGTGATGTACAAGCTTTTGCCTTCGGATACAGACCGGTATCACCCAGCTCTTCTACGAAGTATACAGACCGTCGATAGCATCATCGACGGACCTGTGGATTACGAAGCTTATTCTCACCCAAACTTCGATTGGGACACTTACAACAGCAGATGATTCTACGCCTTTAAGTCATATAAGTTTTGCTCTTTGACCAAATCGGGACTTAGAATCTATTTGTATATCTTCTTTGTGTATATTCCATCTTTTGTGCAATTATTTTTTGTTCACGGGTTAAGTTTGCAAGATTTACCAGTTGAGTCCCTTTAATCATTAATTTTGGGGTTGTAATAGCATTCTTAAACATGGGGTATGAAATCGGAAGAAATAGAAATTTTGGGGTGAGAAAAGAATTATAAAATTAGTTTGTGGGACCCAGTGTTCTCTGAAATGAGTATATCAGAGTTCTCTTTTCAACACATGGACTGTTACACTCACCACCTAACGACGACGAAGAAGAACCAACATAGATCTCTTCTCTACTTCTCTCATACTCACTAATCTTCATCGTTGCCCCCAAATAAAACCTAATTTTGTTCTCTCACTATTCCAAGATCTAAAATCACGCATTTTGATTTCCCAAATAATTTCTTGAGGTTTTTCTGGTCATGATTTCTCATTTTCTCTTTGTTTTCCCGAGAAAAATCTCCGGGAAAGTAGGATAATCTGTCGAGTTTCGAAATCGTTTCCAATGTCGTACTATTTCTTCAAGACTACTCTGTTCTTGATCCCGATTTTGATGTTACTGAGCTTCGGGAGCTGCAATGGTCGAATCTTCACCTTCGAGATGCACCATAGATTCTCCGACGAAGTCAAGCAATGGTCCGATTCTACCGGGAGATTTTCTAAGTTTCCCCCTAAGGGAAGCTTCGAATACTTCAACGCTCTCGTCCTTCGTGATTGGCTAATCCGTGGCCGTCGCCTCTCCGACTCAGAATCGGAGTCCTCACTCACTTTCTCCGACGGCAATTCCACTTCTCGTATCAGCTCTCTCGGATTGTAAGTTGCATTTTTCGATAAAACTTCTCTGTTTTAGGATAAGTCTGATTATTTTTTTTCTGTTTCAATCTTCTGATATCAGTTTGCATTACACGACGGTGAAATTGGGTACTCCGGGAATGAGATTCATGGTGGCGCTTGATACAGGAAGCGACCTCTTTTGGGTTCCTTGTGATTGCGGCAAATGCGCACCAACAGAAGGAGCCACTTATGCTTCTGTATGTTTAAGCAACTAGACTTGTTGAGTTTACTCATCTTAGCAATTGAATTATTCCATGTTCCAAGTCTTAATCCTGGGTTTCGATTTGCTGTGTTTAGGAATTTGAACTCAGCATTTACAATCCTAAAATTTCAACCACAAACAAGAAGGTCACCTGCAACAACAGTCTATGTGCACAGCGTAATCAATGCCTTGGAACATTCAGCACTTGCCCTTATATGGTGTCTTATGTCTCTGCTCAGACTTCCACATCTGGTATTCTTATGGAAGATGTTATGCACTTAACAACAGAAGATAAGAATCCAGAGCGTGTTGAGGCATATGTCACATTTGGGTTAGTAGCAGTTTGCATCTTAGCAATTGCCTCACTTGCTTCTTGTGTTTCAGTTCAATGCATTAAGTTCCTGAGAATGTGAATTATGTGCAGATGTGGACAGGTTCAAAGTGGTTCTTTTCTTGACATTGCGGCACCAAATGGTTTATTTGGTCTTGGCATGGAAAAGATATCGGTTCCAAGTGTTTTGGCAAGGGAAGGTCTGGTTGCTGATTCTTTCTCCATGTGTTTCGGACATGATGGAGTTGGAAGGATCAGTTTTGGGGACAAGGGTAGTTCTGATCAGGAAGAGACGCCGTTTAACCTGAATCCTTCACAGTAAGTGGTAATTCACTTATGAGCTAAATTTTAAATTCTGTTCCTTTGTGAATGCACCTTTAAGCGGTGGTGAAATTCATTGCTGCAGCCCAAACTACAACATCACAGTGACTCGAGTTCGTGTGGGGACTACTTTAATAGATGATGAGTTCACAGCTCTCTTTGACACCGGTACATCATTTACTTATTTGGTTGATCCGATGTATACGACAGTCTCTGAGAGTGTAAGCATCTAGAGACCATCATATTCGTGTTTCATCCGTGTGATGCTAAATTTTGATAACTCTATGATTCACATTATCTTCTTCAGTTCCATTCTCAGGCCCAAGATAAGCGCCATTCACCGGATTCAAGGATTCCATTCGAGTATTGTTATGACATGAGGTATGAGTTTGTATGCATCCACGCTCAATTTCTGTTTGTCACTGCCACGCAAATCTAAACATTATTCTTGTAAACGGTGTGATTAGCAATGATGCGAATGCCAGTTTGATACCGAGTTTAAGCTTAACAATGAAAGGAAACAGTCACTTCACCATCAACGATCCTATAATCGTCATCTCTACTGAGGTTATACTCTCTCTACTTCTTTCTCCATTGTTCCGTCTCTTCTTCAGCCAAATCTTTTATCTGTGTGCTGATACTTTTAGTATCTATGCATTTTCACAGGGCGAACTTGTATATTGCCTGGCCATTGTCAAAAGCTCTGAACTCAACATAATTGGACGTAAGATCAGATTTTCTTTCTATCGATAGTGGAACATTAGCTAAATAATGACCTCATTTACTCTTAATGAAACAGAAAACTACATGACCGGGTACCGTGTAGTGTTCGACAGAGAGAAACTCGTCTTAGCTTGGAAAAAGTTTGACTGTAAGTTTCCTCTTACGTGTGTTAGATCACTTAAACCCGTTGTGTTCTGACTTACGATCTGTGAATATCTCTTAACGCAGGTTATGATATCGAAGAGACAAACACAACTCTTGCCGGAACAAACAAAACAGCAGCGGTAGCTCCGGCAATGGCAGCTGGAATAAAGACTCATAACAATTCCTCAGAGCTACACAAAACAAACCAAACCATCTCCAAAAGTAGCTCCTCGTCAAACCAAAGATTTAAAACAGTAAAGATATGGTCCTTTTTCAGATTTGTGTTCATATTACTTCCACTTGTGTAGATTTGTAAGCCCCCTCCAAAACACAGGCCAATAGTATTTTTTTGTATCATAACGAGACTATAGAGATTTTCTTCAGGAAATATATGCTCTTATACGCATCTTACTATCTCGGCAAATTCTTGTCCTCTTTCTCTCATCAATATGAGGTAGTTAAACCGAAATAAACCGAGATAAACCGACCCAAATGGGAATTTGGCTGTAATGTTGAACGCCGAGAATATTCTAAAGGATATGAAATGGGTTCCACATTGATAACCTGCCTCCGCAAGTGGCCAACGCTCGAAACTTGACACGACCGAGACAATGATTCTTTCACTTTTCATCATTTTATACTAAAATTCCAATATTGGTGCGAGTCTTTGAGATAATTTTCAGTATTGGATTTGAAAATACACCCATTGATCAATTCTTGGAATGTAAGGAACAAAAAGATAATGCATTGGTTACATATTTATTCACATTATTGTTGTTGATATACATATTGTGAAAAAGAAAGATTCGTATTCTGAAAGGTAAATAAAAGACTTTTTTTTTTTTGGTTATAGCCTCTCTTTTTTCTTTTGTTATAGCCTGTTGGTGTTTTGTTGTTGTCAAAGGATGTATAAATATTGCCTTGCTAAATGCTTATACATCAACATGAGTCCATGACCACGTCTAGTAGATTAATTGTCAAAATTCATACAGAATAATGGCGAAGGCTCACACTTCACATCGTAAATATGTTAAATTTAATTATAAGATTTATATAATGTCTTAGAATACTATTTTTTTTGTATCCATTGACATTTTTTTTTGGGTCAACGGCTATATGCATTCAAAACCAAAATGGCAACATTACTACACTAACTTAAATGATTCAATTATGAGCTTATTTTAATACTGCACATGTTTAAGAATTAAGATCGTTTTGATCAAAAAAAAAAAAAGAATTAAGATCGTTCTTTCAAGAAGAAAAATCGTATACATTAATCTAACGATACTTTTCTACTTATTTTTTAAAAATCTATATTTTTCATAATCTTATAAAAAAAAAAAGAGTAGAATACTAAGCGAACCTTTTTCACATATCTATAAAAAAGTATAAATTAAATTGCCTGTGCATAGTTGAAATTGTATTCGATGAATTGAAAATCGTGTAATATGGTTAACATTATGTATCCATTGATTATTAAAAAGCGAAATTATGAATATACAGTAGTAGTTTTTTTTTTTTGAAATTCATGAATATACAGTAGTTGTTTACATAGCTTTGAACTAATCCACTCATTTTACGATCATATCTCATAATAATACTAAACAAACATATATTATAGATTGTTATTTTATCATATCCGATCACTAAAGTGAATATTGTTAAATATGGTAAAATCATTCTAGTAGCATTTGTCAACAAATTTATCTTATGAATATATTCATATTATTTATTAGCAATAACAAAAAAATCTATGACTTGATTTTTCCCATATATTAATAAGATTGTGTATGTAAAAGATATGGTACAATTAATATGAGATTATAAAAAAAATGGAAACTGTGTCCCTGGTTTAGAAAAGAGAGATTTTGATCCATCTATAAATATTTTCGTTTATTTGCAATGTTAAAATTATATAGAAAAATTAATCAAGTGGGAATAATTGAATTAGTTTGATTGACCTATTTTAAAGAGATTTTTTTTTTAAATGAGAAAATCTTAACCGGTAATTTCCAAATATCAACGTCAACAATCCATGGATAGGTGTTTTAGCCAATAAGATTCATTCAAACAAAGAAAAACAAAAGTGTGTTTTTTTCTTGTGTTTACTGTAAGGGTAATTTCGTAACTTACAATTTCCGCGGTAGCCAAGTAAAACCAAAACCAAATGGAAAAAAAAAACAAATGGAAAGAACATATAAAAACGAATAAAAAATAAAGGAGAAAGAGAGAGAGAAGAGAAGAGAAGAGGAGACTACACTGCTCCATCGTCTTCTCCTTCTGGGGATTTTTTTTTTGGAAAAATCGGTTCTGTTACCTTTTTTTTGCCATTACTCAAACCCTAACCCTAATTTTCTGAAAATCGCAGAGAGAGAGAGAGAGGTTTCATCGGATTCTTTCAATTCGCTAACTTTGTTTTTTGTTTTGGGGTTAAAATCGATTAATCGTTATTTTATTAGATACTCTGTCGATCGGAGCTAATCGACTCTCTTAACAAACCCTAATTTTTTGACCTCTCTCATGGCTTCCGCCACTTCCAATAACTCTGCTTCTTCTTCTATGTCTCCTCGTCGTATGAGCGAGAATCACGGCAGCCCTATCGCTGCCGTATCACAATCGCCTCGCCGTCCTTCTCGGCAGGTTTCTTCTCCGTGGACTCAAATCGTCCGCGGCGAATCAGAGCCGACCGCCGCCGCCGCCGCTGCAGCTGGTCCTTCCTCTCCTCAATCCAGGGCTCCGATCGAGCCGATTGCTTCTGTATCCGTTGCTGCTCCACCTGCTTCTGTTTTGACGGTGGAGGCGGCGGCTGGAGATGAGAAATCGGAGGAATCTGGTAATGCGGGAAAGAAACCAGTTTGGAAAAGGCCGTCTAATGGGGCTTCTGAGGTTGGACCTGTCATGGGAGCTTCATCGTGGCCTGCTCTTTCTGAGACCACCAAAGCTCCTTCGAACAAGTCTTCTTCTGATTCGTTAAAAAGTCTCGGTGATGTACCATCATCATCAGCATCATCATCTGTCCCCGTTTCTCAGGTTTGAAACAATTACCATGACCTTATTGATTATGTGGGTTTGTTTGGTTGCTGAAATGCTTCATGGAAGTATATAAAAGTTTGAGCTTTTGCATATGAAACCTCTGTAGCTTTAATTTGTTCTCACTGCCATTTGTGAAATGAATCTTAGCTTAAGCTTTCCTGTTGGACTTTGTATACTGCAACTTCGTTATCTGCATGTTTGTTTCCTAACTAGAATAAAGGCAGATGCGTCTTAATACCTTCCTGTTGGATTGTGATGCATATGGAGCATCAATGTACAACAGTCTTTTGAGTAGTTTCTGTTCAAAGTTCTCCTTTTGTTTCTCCCTGAATTTGCAATGTCGAAAACCAAATGCTTAATTTGATGTACGACTTCAATTATCAATGTGTTATCCTACTCTCAGTAATTCTCTTTATCCTGATTCAATAATAAAGATGCTTCTTTGTCTTTGATTTAGGGAATTGCAAATGCTTCTGTTACTGCACCAAAGCAAGCTAGCCGTGCAAACCCTAATCCAACTCAAAATCACTCGCGCCAGAGATCATTTAAACGCAATGGTGCCTCTGGATCTGCTAATGGTACTGTTTCTCAACCATCAGCGCAGGGTTCATTTGCCGAATTGCCTTCGCACAACCCTTCTCCTAGAGGCCAAAACCAGAAGAATGGCTTTGCGTCACACAACCATGGTGGTATTGAAAACCTATCTCAACGAGACTCCAGCAGGAACCAAAACGGTAATCATCACCAAAGTCATGGTGGCAGGCGCAATCAGGAGCACGGGAATCAAAATTGGACTTTTCAAAGAAGCTTTAATGGGAGAGAAGGAAATGCACAATCGCAAAGAGGTATTCCAGCATTTGTAAGACATGCACCACCACATGCGCAGCCAATTCCTCCTCAGTTTATGGCAGCTCAGCCTATTCAGTCTTTTGGTGTGCCCTTTCCTGCTGGTGAGACACATTGAAAAACACGTCTTTGTATTTCATTTATGATTTGCTAATGTGTCTTCTTCGTTTCAGAATTGGCATCGTCGGGGCCGTATTATCCCCATATGCCACCTTTCATGACACCTCTTCCGCATGGTCCGGTCTTCTACCATGTTCAAGATCCTCCACTACACATGAAACTACATAATCAGATACAATATTATTTTAGGTAGTACCTTCCTGTTGAATTCTTCTTATACTTCTCGACAATGAAATTCCAACTGATCAGTCCTCTTTAGGGAAATACTAATTTAGATGCAAATGTTTCTTTTGTTACAGTGATGATAATTTGATTTCAGACATATACCTTCGCGGGTGTATGAATGAACAGGGTTTTGTTCCGCTACGTGTGGTTGCTGGTTTCAAAAAGGTAAAATGTTTTCTTGATGTGTTGTCGTTCATTCACTTCTCTCCATTTATATATTATAAACAGTAGACCTTATGTATCAATGAGTAAGACTTTCATGGTTGTATAATTCCACAAATGTTTTTTTACTGATTAGGATTAAGGCAAACTTGTATTTAATCCAATAGGATCTTTGAATACTTTTGTGTCTATATATATAAAGATGTGGCATGCATGTACAAACTTTCAGCAAATGAGATCTGTTCTTAAGATAAGAGATATACGTTAACAGTGGGCACGTATTGAGAAATTCGATTGGAAATGCTTCTTTTGCTTCTCATATACTGGGATGCATAACGTTGAACCTGAAAAAGTATGACTAATTAGCTGCTCAGTAGGCTCTACACCAATTTTCTTTGCTTTTATTTTTCCTTCTCTTATCCTAGTTCTATAACATTTTGTTGCTTTGTACCGTATGCAGAGTTCTATTATTATTCTCTTTGAATTTTATCTATCTGTTGTTTCTTTTTTCTCCTTCTTCAGGTTGCAGAACTTACAGATAGTATCCAGCAAATATTGGAGGCTCTACAAAATTCACCTTCTGTTGAAGTACAGGTATTTCTTGTATTATGTGTCCTTTAGTGTGGAAACTATTGAATTCCATCGTCTTTCCTTGCTAGTAGTAGGGTAGTTTGTGATTAAACTTAAAACTTTTTATTAGGTATTTGATTTGATTATTCTGAGAGAGGTAGCTTATCAAAACTGGTGAAACTGAAAAAATAATCTCCCTGTTTTCAGCTCTTCTCATCATTTTCATGGCATTGAGATTTTACCCCTTTGTGTGCTTGGAAAACTTTAGCTTTTATTTGATTGCACAATTTTTTTCTTCTTTTTAGGGTGAATCAATAAGGAAGCGCCATAATTGGCAAAATTGGTTGCTTCCTAGAATGACGATCCCTGCAGTTTCTAGCCCCCAATCTGGTGATAGGGCAGATGCTGTGGCAAAACGACTTGGAAACTTGTCGGTTGATCAGAGCTCGGCTGATCCCATTGGTGGTTCGAGCAGTCAGTTGCAACCTACAGAAGCTCTTTCAGATGATCAGCAACAGTCTTCTGGTGCTGCTTCAGTGAGCAACCACAACAACGTCCCGGATGGTGCAAACCGTTGAACCACCAAGTTTGGGGGCTGTTGGTTAGTGTTGGACATGAATATATTATTTTGTCCTGCCCGAAATCAGGAAAACAATAATGAAGGGGGAATCAAAAAAAAAAGGAGAAAAAAGGATAAAAGCATAAAGAGAAGAGACCGATATGAATTTTTAAAAAAAAAAAAAAAAAGGATCAAACATTTGTGATTCTTCTAGCTAGCGGAAACTTTGGCATATTTAATCGGTTTTTTTTTTTGGTTATTTTTGGATGCTAAAAACTTTTTTTTTATGTTTATGCTACACATGCTATGGTTGCTTGTAGCCATTGTTATGGTTTGGGATTTATTGGTTTTGCTTGCTAATACTCTCTTAACCCCTAATACTGTCTTTTGTTTCTGTTTCGGATTTGAATATTTCGATTGTTGAATGTGTTTGTTTATGAGAACATCCTAAGCAAAGAGAAACTTAAATTGAGAGAAGACTCGTGAATCTCTTCTTATTCTTCAAGCAAAAATAAACTTTACTTGAGAGAAGACTCGTGACTCGTGAGTCTCTTATTCCTTGCCGTTTCGTCGGTGTGAGAAAAGTAAAGATTGATGCTAAAGTGAAGCAATAGGAAAACAAAGAACATTGTAAGAGGAAACAAGAAACACACCAAAAACATGTACAAAAACGGCATCGTCTTGTAGTTTGCTGTTGTGATTGCTTTGATGTGAACATGATGAAGCAAACACGGGCTTTAACGCTCTGCTGGCTGGCGTTGTACTGTTGTCTTGTGTATGATTTTGAGTGGGACAATAAACCATTTAGTTAAAATTTTCTTTTTGTTATAATTAACAAAGTGATTTGAACCGAGTAATAAATAATCCCATGATGAGTAAGCCAGTCGAAACAACAAAAAGTGAAAAGAACATTCCTCAGTTTTATTCTTATAAGCTTGACATACATGGATTTTAGAATGCAAGATTATTTAAACACTAACCTACAAAAACGAAGTATTATGGGTACTTAACAACAAAAAGGTTAATGTGTATATTCAAAAGTTATATATATATTTCAAAGTGTTTATAGCATTTTAACCGTGAAATCTTCCCTTTGTTATCATCACTTTTCACATGTGTGTCAATCCATATTGAAATTATTTGGTTCACTTTAAGACTAGTTAGGTACTTTTTTCTCATAAAGGTTTTACATTATTGGAGCGAATTAAACTTAAGGTACAAATAGGTAATTAGAATATAATGTATATCTCTCGTAATAAATGAAAACTGACTTTTCTGCACCTAAGAGTCTAAGACGATCTAGTTATAATATCATCCAAGGCTCTCTCTGCTTGGTTTAGTCATAAACTCATAATTATATGTAATTAAACAAACACAAACACTCACATATATCAGAATATTCTATATGTTCACCTAAATGTGGAAAATAATCAGAAACAACCCAAGAATAGGTTCAATGTCACAATCTCATCTGCCAAGCAAAAATCAGAACTATTCTTCATAGACTGAGAAAATAGTAAACCCTAATTCACAAAAACACACCAAAAATATAGAAAGTTGTCTCAATTATTCTTACCATTTTGGAGATGTCAAGTACACAATCCCACCATCTTGACTATCCAACGGTTAGCATTCTTTTGGCTCTTTCAACTCCAAGTTTTTTTTTTTTTTTTTTAGAGAAAAAAAAAAAAAAAAAAAAAACAACTCCAAGTTTTTTTCCTTATTTTATTTTATTGCTAATTTTAGTAGCAAATTATTACGACTACTTTGCGTCCGTACGTCCTAGAGACAACCTACGGACAGATGATGATTGTACAGACCAGTAGAATTAAAGAATCCAACGGTTATGAACTCACGGGTCATTCATATTGTTCATTGGATTATAATTTGAATGCGAACGAAAATGAATAAATACAAGTATTTATGAGGGAGATGGGTCTTCATCAAATCAAATCACTTGTTCATCGAGTTCGAGTCTATTTTAAACCCTTTTATGTCTATTAATATATAGAGATATAATTAATATTTTATTTTTTAACCACAAAAACAAAGTTTTAACAAAGTTTTATAATTGTAGGAAATCAAAAGTTATATAAACTATTCGATTGTCTTTCACTTACTATTTTGGTAGGCATATTTCATGTTGTAGTATTGTCCATTGCGCGAAAAAAATATATAACTTGCTAAAACAAAAATTGTTTCCATTTATATCCATTGTTTAAAAGTAAACTAAAGAGGATATTAAAAGACAGGAAAATAGATTTGATGGAGTTTGGGACAGAGCAATATAATGCTGACACCTGTCCAATCCCCTGAGACGTGACATGTCACACTCTCTCTCTCTCTCATACAATACAAGTTCTCTGCACAATTTTGTGAAACTATGGGCATTTGGATTCACTCGTTACCGGCTATACCCCAACTTTATTTTTCAAAAAATGATTTGAGACAAGAGAAATATTTGTTCTATTTTTGTCAATGAACATGAGTAGTGGCGTCGATACTAACAAAAAACTACTATTACTCTGAAATCTCTTTTTTGGGTTTACTTAATTGTTTTAAAATTTGCTAGAGAATTAACATCCGAATTTTTGGTGGTTGATACAAACGACAAAAAAAAATCTATGATATTTGTGACAAACGACAACTCAAATGTATTTTGATGCCCAATGTTTTGAAACATGTAAATAAAGTCTTTATACTTTTCACAAACAAATGGAAAATATCTTCTAATTACAAATATGAGTATTTGAGGTGAGTATTGTTTGAGGAGTTTGCATTTTCGATAAACAGCTCCTAATGTACTCTTTGCATGTTCAAAAGATGGGACGTTTCCTTGAGGGCTGTACGGAATGAATAGTTAATCTTGACTATCCAACGGTATGTTATCATATTCATGTACGGAATGAATAGTTAATCTTGTTGAATAGAATAAGAGAAGAGGGAAAAACACAAATATCGTATGTTTTAATAATATATATATATCAACTTGCAATAAAGGAAAAAATTGAAAAGTGTGACTAGATATGCACTTGGAGACTGAACATAGTAGATACGGGTGGACACACATAATCGAATATCTAGATATATATCTGGATGGTAGTCATATTATTTGTTTATTACGTATGATCAAAGATTTATTAATATGTATCATCTTCTACTTGGCCTACTATCTAGTTTAGTATTCGTCTCTAATCCTCAAAACAATCAACATAAATATCTATGCTCATATAAAATATGTCGAGATATTTGATTTAAATTGGTTTTAAAGTATCCACTTGTAATGTTTGTTTATGTTCAGAGTTGATATATATAGACCCACAAATTGATTTCCCTATCCATGTAAAACAGACTATTGACACAGTAATCAAATCTCGTTGGATGACAAGAACACCAATGATTTGAAGTGGGGAACAAATCAATAGTAAACCCCTTTTTATAAAAAAAAAAATCCATTTCAAATATACGATCGATATTATTTTGAAAATTTTGTAATTCTGTTAAGAAAAAGTTCAAAAATACATAGAGCGATATGAATTTATTCTTTAAAGAGAATCAAAGTGCAAATGACCCGTTCTAAACACTCCGGATCTCATACAAAATACAGCGTTTTTGTTTTTGGTATAGTTTATAATGTTTTATTTCGGCAATACCCTTAACAAAAAGTGTATTAATTTTGGCAAATTTTCCTTAATAAATCTAAGCGCAAGAACACTTGAAAGTGATCCAAAGGGATTTGATATTAGAAAGTGAGATAAAACCAAAGTTAATTTATATTTGCTTGCCTTTTTTCAAGCATCTCTCCCCCACTCACTCTTTACATTTAAGGATCATGAAAATAGTTCACTTTTGAAATTATCAACACCATTTTTATCTTTATAATAACTTTGACGTTGAATACATCAACACCTTTAATTACATATAGTTTATGGAATTACTCTTTTTTTCTTGTAATATATTATTTATTTTTGGAAATAGTTCAATCCCTCTGTCTCTTCTTCTGGAGTCTTGGACCCAACCCCATCATTCCAGAAATGACCGGCAAAAGTCAAGAAGCTCTCTGAGGTCTCTACTCACACCACTTTCTCTCTCTACTCTCTCTCTGCGTGTAGTAGGATGCTAGACAATTGACAACCAAAGACTAAAGCTGTGTTGTTGGTTCACTTCTGTTCTCTTTTCCAATGTTGTCATCAGCAAAGCATCAGAGAAACCATAGAGTCTCTGCTCAGACTCTCAACAAAGTTTCTTCCATTTCATCCTCATCGCCATCGTCTTCATCATCATCATCATCATCAACCTCATCATCATCTCCTTTACCTTCACAAGACTCTCAAGCCCAGAAGAGATCTCTAATCACCATGGAAGAGGTTTGGAAAGACATCAACCTTGCTTCCATCCACCACCTAAACCGACACAGCCCACATCCACAACAAAACCATGAGCCAAGGTTCAGGAGCCACAACCACAACCCTAACTCAATCTTCCAAGATTTTCTCAACGGATCTTCGAACCAGGAACCACCACCCACAAGCTTGACCGCGGGTTCTGCGCCTAATGGTGATTCCACAACTGTCACTGCTCTCTGCAGCTCTCCTTTTCCACCTCCTGCAACTGTTCTGAGCTTGAATTCCGGCGCTGGCTTCGAGTTTCTCGATAACCAAGATCCTCTTGTTACCTCAAACTCTAATCTTCATAACCACAATCACCTCTCAAACGTTCATTCCTTCAACACCCCTTTCGAGGCTCTGGTTCCATCCACTTGTTTTGGTAAAAAAAGAGGCCAAGAGTCCAATGAAGGTTCAGGGAATAGAAGACATAAGCGTATGATCAAGAACAGAGAATCTGCAGCTCGTTCCCGAGCTAGGAAACAGGAATGTGCCTCTCTTCTTGTCTCCTAGTCTTCTTATCATGTGTATCAAAAGGGAAGAAAAAAATGTGGTTTTGCCATCAAAAGGCTTTTGATCTAAAAAATTCGGTATCTTGGTTTTGATTCTCACTTGCAGGCTTATACAAACGAGTTAGAACTTGAAGTTGCTCACCTGCAGGCAGAAAATGCAAGACTCAAAAGACAACAAGATCAGGTAAACAAGCAGAGAGAAAATCTTATAGTTTTACCCTTTTGAAGCACTCATGTCAATAGTTCAATTCCTTATAGTTTAACCAACTGATAAAAAGAGACAGCCTCTGCAGTATATTTGTTTTGCATACTTTTTTTGTCCAATGACATTTTGGGTGGTAAGATTCTGATACTTCAGTTCTGTGTTTATTATGTGTGTGTGTGTGTGCAGTTGAGAATGGCTGCAGCAATTCAGCAACCCAAAAAGAACACACTTCAACGGTCTTCCACAGCTCCATTTTGAGAAATCTACAAGTCTTTATTTCTCTTTTGGGGATTGAGATTGTCTCATGAAGAAGTGAAAAATGGAAAAAGTTTGTACCCTTTTTTATTAGCTATAAGTATAACTAAGCTAAAATTGTAGAAGGAAGATATTGTAGGGGAAAGAAAGAAGATGTAAAACAAAAGAACCGGAAAGAGAAAAGGATCTTTCAATTTCCTAAGGCACAGGAACACCTGTCCTGGGTCCTCTCTTCATGTTCTGTCGTTTTGCTATTCAAACCCTTTTTTCACTTCTGTACTAACTTCTACTTGTATTCTTGTTGTAGTAATGTTCTACTTCCTCTTCTAATACTAGTAAGAAAAAAAAACTTATGTTTTACTGTTTAACCAATTTGGTTCTCAAAAGAAGCAAAGGATCAAATGACCAATAGACAAAACAGTGCTCCACTAAAATGATGACAATACCAGAGAAAAGTGAGAAGGGGACCTATCACTGAACATTTAATTTTCTCCCTATCACATTATCACAAAAATATCCAATCCTTTGGCTGGCTACCATACAAGCCAACAACTTGTACTATGAAATTGAAACCTCCAAGCCAATGGGAATTAAGTTCACCACTTTTTTGGTTGGTCAAGAGAGAACATGATAAGTTTTTTATTCAGTCTGGTCACTCCCCACGTTTTATTTATTCATAGTACATAGTACTCTAGCTTTTGCTATAACTGGTCACCATCAAAAACACTAGGTGTGTGTTTGTATTCATTTGGTTTATCAATAGAATGGTTTTTATCTTCTTTTGGTCCAATCTCAATTACCTGACAGTGATAAGTCTTGTTGATCCACTTTTGGTTGTTGATATATCGCTGTGTATTCTTTGAAGCAACCAAAAGTGGACATCAAGAGCTAATATTGTGTAAGAATAGTGGGCATTAAGATAGAGAAGAATAGTTACCAAAAGTGGGACTATGACTAGAATCTATCCTCGCATCATATGGTTACACTTAGAGCCCCTCAAATAGGCATCCAATACTTTAAATATTGTTTTTACTTTCATTCCAGTCAATAAGAATCCTAGGCTTGAAGAAACTGTAGACGAAAAAGTCGGTTTATTCACCTGAAACTACACACCTATATTGTTTTCAATTGCGTACATCAATGTTTCCCATAAAAACTTAAAACTTAAAAAGTGCTACCAGAACTTGGTCACAAGCCTAAAAAAATTGAAGAAGAGATGATCAAGTAATTAGTACAGAGGACAGAACGAACCATTGATAAGTTGCTGCAGATGCAAGTTGCTACCTTCACTCTGATCATTTTATTATAATTGGGTGGAAAAGCAAAAGTCATTAAGCTTTTGATGCATCAGCTTCCTCCTCAAGTATTTTTCCATCCTTTGGAACCAAGCATGGAATCCCATTTTTGATCTAGCGTGTTAAGAGAAGCAAAATCAAGTCTTTAACAATGAATCGTGAACATGAAGTGAAGCTAAAAGAAGAGGAAGAATATGATTAAGAAGCAAAACCAAGTCTTAACATTGAATCGTGAAATCTAAAAAGAACAAGAAGAAAACAGCCGACCAATCACTTTAGCGTATGATTATTCTATCAGCGAATCCCAAATCAACACCAAGAATAAATTCATTTTAAACTTTATTTAGTATGAAGCAAATGAAGAACAGGAAAGTATCAAACTCTATATATGTACATCTCAATCTCCGATGAGACAATTCCTAAAAGATCAATGTTGGGTTGAGAACATGTTCACTGAATAAGAGAGATGATTCTGAAAGCATATATATGATAGCGATTTGGTACAATTTCACTGCTTGGAGAGTTAATAAGAGCCATACATATAAATTTCATGGAGCTCAACAGGACACAAGCATCTGAATCGTTGGATAGAGAAGCTTACAGGAAAAGAGACACCAATAGTATCGCTGACAAGTGATTTCGTCTTCTCGCAAAACCTATCTCAGCAAACAATTATTCACCAAACTGCTTTAACAAAATTTCTTCGAGACCAATCGAATTTAAGCTATATACAAATTGAAGGAGGGAAATCGAACCTCAGAGGTTGCTTGGAGAGAGGGCACACCAGAATCTCGGAGAGGGTCTTGTCGATTGCATTGCCGGCGTCTTTTAGCAGTACTCTGTTTAGTCTCACCATTCTAAAGCTTTGATCTTTAGCTCTCTCCGGGGTTTTTTCTTTTTTTCCGATCTCCGGTAGAATCGACCGGCGTTGAGCGATAGTTTTGGACTTTTTTTGAGTTAAACGCAAAACGCCCCTGTAAATTAAAAAGTTTTCAGCTGTGCACCTGAATTCGTATGTTTTGCAAAACGGTCCTTCAATGTGTATAAATTACTAATTAGGGGAGAAAATGTTCAGATAAAAGCCTCTATTTTTGGGAGTTCTCGTTTGATGCCCTCAATTCTAATTTTGTGTCGATTCGTCCGTCAGTGGGAATGGTTATAAATTTAACCAACTTTAATCGCTTAGTGTTAGAATGTCTATGGGACATTGATTGCTCATGAACCTATTGGAATATGTTGATCAGAGAAAATTGAGGCATCAGGCGAAACTTGCGTTCTGGATTAATGCTCCTGAACTTCTGATTCTACGCAAAACTTTATCCTCACAATTTCTGAACTACTTGTGTTACAACGCTAGCTTCCCATGCTTCTTGTATTGTATGTGTAAATATGACATGCTTCATTCAACTGCTCAGTGATTTTGCTTCACATCAAAACCATCATTGTAACAAATGTGTAAAAGCTTTTGTAACATCTACGATGATAGAAGATCGACATTAAACCAAGAATATCCTTAATAAGCATGACAGGGTTTGAACTTCCTCTCATACCTTGTGCAAGCATCTGAAATGCAGATTTAGACAACCTCTTCATCGTCCAAGAGCAGACAGTCTTTTATTTTCTCCCTGAAAGAATTGGAAGTCAATGTTAGGAGTTTCAAATAGTGTTTCACTCAGTTTTGATATTCGTTTTAAATCTGCTGCTTCCTAGAGACATGAACTACCAATAATTCTGGCAAAACGAATGAAATAGGTTTTTTTGAAAACGAATCCAAGTTTGAGATCAGAGATACTACTCACCTCAGATGAGCTTGACTGTCAACCTTTTGATGCTTCACTTGGGAAATCATGTGATCTGGTAGAAACGAACTGAATTGCTCAAGAGATGATCCATCTTCTGGAAGTATTTGAAACCGGCAGCTTGAACAGCAAGCAGCATAAAGGACATCAGCTTCCTGGCCTTCTTCAAAAGTATCCAAATCTGATGAGTCTGATCTATTTAGCGGGCCATTGCAGATAGGACAGAAAGCTTCAGTAGTCATCGATCCATCATATTTGAGATTGAATCTCTTTAGGCGCCTCTGAGTGGCCATAGGAACATTCGAGTCATCCGTTTCCGGAATTTTGTTGAAGTAAAATGGAGTCAGCTTTGCGGCTGTCCGTACAATTGTGCATTCCCGAGAAGGATTTTCATCCTGCACAACGGATATAAAACCCCGAGACAATTGAATCAGCAAAAACAAAGTAACAGGCAGCCATGCATGCACTAAAACATATGCAGAAGATGAACATTATCTGAACCTGCAACAGAGCGACAAATGAAGACACCAAATCATTGATGCCGCATTGAGAACGACAAGCCAACTCCACAGTTTTTAGACTGCCCTGCCCAGAATATGTCAGATGTCACTCAACAGTTGGATTATGGAAGAATATGGTTCACTATAACAATATAATATAGACTAGGCAGCCAATATACGAACCCATCCAAAACGCAGAGTCTACTTATTTCCAGTCGAACACAATCTCGAAGTGGAAGTACGATGGGAACCTTCCATCTCGCATCAACATGCTGAATATCTGCTGATAGTGAATAACCTCGTCCCTGTCTCAAGAAAAAGCAATTCAGCTCACAATTCTGATAGAACATAGTCTAAAGGCAATGTCCAAATAAAGTACACAAAACACTGCGTATTGAAATAAAATCTTTACATCAAAACTTCAATGTTTACAGATGTATGGTTAGATCCAAAATATCTACATTCTTTAAGGCTTTTTGGCATAAAGTTCTCACTCTACAATGCAATCTATAGAATACTAAGCCAGAGAAAATACGAGTCAAATCAGGGTTACTAAGCAACACACCTTGACAGTAGCCGAAAGAACATGGGAAGCAATTCTCGATGTGCATGATCCCACCACTAATCTGTTGTATCCATTTTCAGAGGCAACCTAAAAAGGTTTATCACACAACATTAAACGTAAGATATTTCCAAACCTGGATTTCTTTCCAAACAGAAACAAAACAATATAATACCCAAACCTTTTGCAAAGTCAACATTTTCAGATGCAGCAGAAGGTCTTCTTTTCCAGTATCGTCAGGAACAGAGTCTGATAGCGTTACAAGCCTATCCCGTGCGTCAAGAGAGTCTGAACCAAAGACGCTCTCGACAGGAACAACATGGAGATCCTTTGCAGGTGGAGACAAACTCGACACAGTAGATCGAACCCACTCAATTGCATCAACCATTTCAGTGGAAAGAGCAGGAAAAGCTGCAGTTTCATCCACAAACGCAACGCCAACACCAAACACAGGTAAAGATCTATCTCGACTCGCCTCGTAATTCTTCAAAGCCTTAATTTGCAACTCGTGGACAAATTGAAGAGCGACCCTAAAATCATACTTGCTACGTTTAGACAACAATCAACTGCATATCGAAAAACAGAATATACAGAAAAAGAGAGCAAAACCTGGAAGATGATCCACCAGAGAAGGCAACAAGGACATTATCTGAAGGAGTGATCATGGCATGAGAAGTAACAGCAAGACGGAACTTCCCAAAGACGTTGTTCCTAAAACACTCTGCGCAGAATCTTCCATCGTCCGAGCCACCATCCCCAAATGTCATAGGCTCATTGCATTTACACTTGACGCAGACACTCTCCTGATAACCGCCACCAGCTACTGCATCTTCCACGGATATTTTACTTCCATCATTTTTCTCACGGTCATAGCAACCTGACTCACAGCCTGAGGAATTACAAGCCATGTCCAATTCGCAAGCAGCTGAAACTATGGAAAATTTTAGATTAGGAATTACAACACATAAGAGTAGACAAATGCGATCAACATCTAATTCATGAGAGACATAACCAGTATTAACAAGCTTATTAAGAGATTGTTACTTTACACGAAACCATTAATCTGTTATACCCGATCAGTATGTAATCCTATTCCACTGAAAATTGCTATAAAGCGAATATAGTGAATAGATAGAGATGTGTGCAGATTCAAAATCCAAACAAGCAAATTAAGTGATTAATTACCAATTTTAGAGAGAGAGAGTCGTGGAGATAGAAGCTTTAGCAGTCCCAGGTGAGAAACTGTTCTAAAGGTCAGCCTCAGGCGATTTTGGTTTAATTGTTTGAAAAAGTCTTTACTTTGTCTCAAACTAGGGTTTAGGAAAAACAAAATTGGGGAAGAAGATGATATGTGGTGATTTACGAGTCTACCCTTACCGATGAAACGATTAGTAAAAGATTATGGTTTGATAATAACGTTAACATACTTAAACTGTAGACATGTAAGTCTTAACCATCCATTAAAAAGAAACCGACAAGTTTTGTCCAATTTTGGAGCTATAGAATCATCAGTCATATCAATTTTTTGTCGATGTTTTAGGCTTTTAGCCATAGTAATAATGCCTCACATGCATTTCTTCATCTGTTTTCTTCTTCAAAGAAATTTCCTTACTTGCTATGCAATATTAATATTCACCCACAAGCAAATCGAATATGTTCTCCTTGATTCATTAAAAAAAAAATTACTACTATTTTGACCCAAAACACAAGTTTGGTTAAATTGGCCATCACGATTCATGTGATAAGAAGTAGTTAGTCTATAGTCTATGTGTACACAACACAAATTGCTGAATTTAAGATGAGAATCCCAAACTAATTTACATACGACTCCACGATTTAAAACAAAGATATTAAGTGAGTTGTACGAAGAAGAATCTCGTGTCATATATCCAGAGTTACAACATATCATTGTTTTTTGTTCACCTTTTGTGTAATCGAAGATTTCAATGCTCCATGAACTGCGACGAAGGCGGACTTATTTTCGTCTTCTCCGTACCTGCAAGGGTACCAAGAGGCGATCATTGTTCGTGCTACAAGATTTTAAATCAAATTTTGTTAAGATTATCGGTATGTAATTTATACCATAAGCCCCACGAATCTCTACTTCTCTCAGTTCTTGGACAAGAGCACAGCAACAACACATCAAATGAGATAGAAAATCGTCAATGAACCCTCCCTGTGAAATCATAAACCATTAAGCCTTCAATCCAATTCTACATAGTGTGACTGACATAAACATAGCCATTTCAATCTCAACCATTCAATATCATACCATGATAGTTACTACTGAAATTTTCACGGACAAATTAGTTATATATGGTTTGCATATGATAGCAATTTTCTCGGAAGCATATAGATGTTTGGGATCAAATGTGATTAATGATAAGGGTTCAAGGGAGTGGATCAGAGAATGTACCGTGATGTTCAATGTCTTCCGGAGTTTCCTCCTTACGCAACAAGTATAGCAGCAACACGAAAGTATCAAAGAATACGCCATTAGCTCATTACATGCTTCAGCTGAAGCTGGGAGAGCGAAACAAAAAAAAAAAACAGATGACTTGATAATTTTCACATGTATTAACTAAAAAACTGAAAAATAAAAAGTCACGGTATTCAATATATCTCCTTACAGATGTGCCTGTTAGATGCTGCAGTGGCAATCTTTGCCAAAGTACCACACGGGAAAAAGAATGTCTTCAAGCCTGCGGTTCCATCATTGTATCATTTACAACTTTGCAGATAACAAGGAAGTATGGAATGTGAAACGCTAATCATCTATATAAACGGAGAAAACAAAATGGAATCACACTGGAACAAGAAGTGGGGACTTACAAAGAGAAGGTTCCGAGCAACAAGCTAGTAAGTCGGTGTGCCATTCTTCATGGTGTTGTGCCTGTGATGCTCTTCGTGAAAGCAGATCATGCCCAGATGAAACATTAGAAGTGGATCTGCACGGAACAATTGATGTTATAGAAACATTGTACCAAATCTTAGCCTTAAACATGAAAACAGACCTGAAAAGCATTACAGTCACAGCAAAGAATTGGAGATTATACTTTCTTAAACTTAAAAGGAAATGTGGATCTCTTAAGCAGGACAAACATGAGATTCTAACCTCGAAGCTGCACGACTACCGCTTTTCTTGGGAGAATCTTCGTCATACGAATATTCTGTCTTCATGCTTGAGCTACGCTCAGATTTTTTCGAAGCTTTCTTTGTCAGCTCCTTCTCATTGTCAGGTTCAACAGCAGCAGCAGCTTGTGTAACACCAATTAAACGCTGAATGACTTCACACTGAGCCACATCATAATGCTCCTGTGAACGCTGAAGTTCGAGCTGCAGTTTCTCGTTTTCTGTTTTGAGAGCTTCACAGAAACGCAAGTTAGGGTATGAGCAAGAGAGAGTCTTCTTCAGCACTGATGCTGCTTCTCTGGTGGATTCTTGTTTCAAAATAACATCTTGCACATGTCTATCCTCTTCATCCAGAGTGTACTCACGCTGATCACGGTCAATATACTCAAACCTCTCCTGTAAGACAATCCAAATTTCAACATTATTCAGAGAAACTTCTTAGATAATAATTCAGGTAAAAATTACCCGAATGCGAGCGTTATCCACCAAAGTGATGAGAGGTATGATCTTAAGAAAACGATCAATCTCATCCTGATGTTTCCTGAACTGGTAAACAATGTTCCAACCCATAGCCAACAAGTAAAGATAGCTCCGGTCCCTACAGCTATTGACCAGAAGGTAAGACCTCCTCAAAGCATCCTCGAGCCCTTCGAGAGGCTCTCGAGTCTCTGGATACTTCTTCATCTCAGAGATCTTCAGCTGTTCAAGCAAATTCCCAATGAGTTTGAGATGTTGAGCGAATTGGCGACAATTCTTCTTGTGCATCCAAGCAGTATTGGCAGCTTTCACTATGAGCCCAATCAACTTGACGGCATCTAAACCAGTGAGCTGCGCCACTGACGCAATCTCCCCAAGACCATCCCATGAATGTGACATTTCCTTCTTCAATTCTTCTACTCAAAGCGATCAACAGCGGGAAAGTTCCTGGTAGATTCATCATTATGCACAGAAAACAGAAATTTAAGATCCAAAACATGGAATTATCGAGATTGTTGGAAATTTTACCTTCACTCAGCTGAATATTTATGGAAATTGACGGAATCAGAGAGTTGGATCCAAAGTTCTACAAGGCCGGCATTGTTGATAGAGATCGAGTAGGAGTCCAGTTTCCGACGCTAAATCAGAGGTAAACCACCGAGAGATTCAGATATTCCGGTTGAGGAATCGCATCATGGGAGATATATCGAGGGAGTGAAGATAGACTTGACTAAAGAGGGAGCAGTTTCTTGGACTGCGGCAACAAAGAAAAAAAAAAGTTCCATAAGATACCAATCAAAGAGATTCTCCAGGTCTATAGGCTTTTCTACGTCAAAGATCTTCAACACCAAAAGAACAAAAAATTAAAAAAATCCCTAAAGAAGATTTCTCTTTGAAGACTTGAAGCTGACGAAAGCGAAAGAGTAAAAATCCAAAGACCAGAAAGTAAAAGAAGGAAAACTTTGAACAGTTACAACCTCCGACGATTGAATAATTCGCCGGCGACAAACTCCTCCGCCAAGAGTCAAGTCAAATGAAAATCACAGAAAACTTTTAAATAAATTAAAAAAAAATGAAGAGAGAGGAGGAAACAATATTGGAAAGCTCACATGATGGCATTGAAGAAGGCAACAGATATACTTTTTCTCTTCACGGATTTCTATAAACAAGTAATTACCAAAAAAAAAAAAAAAGGAAAATGCTAGAATATTGATTTGAAGAAGAAGAACACTACTTGAAGTCTGGGAATTAAGTTTCCGGGAAAATGCAAAAGCACCTGGAGATTTGTTCGAGAGAAGATTGTCTCTGCAGCGTGAAGAGAAGAGAGTTAAATCCGGAGGCAGAGATGAGTCATATTGAGAAGACGGTTTGTTTTTGTCGATTAATGTATTTCTCTCATTTGCTTTCTTCCTCCCACACCTTCACTTGCCACTCGTCGGAGCTCAAGAGCACCCCATCCTGCTTTTTTCATTTGTATTTTACACATAGACCCTGCAAAACTCTCTCTATTTACCAATTTGCCCCCGGTGACTTTTCTGTTTTTATTTTACTAACCATAAAGTTTCATAAATCCTAGCTAGTAGTAGTTAATGTGGTTTGTTACACGTTGGTGGGTATACGTGACATTAGTCACATTACTAAATAAATAACCTTTGTGTATGAGTAGGACTAATGATACCTTAATAACATCTTGGAGTTTGAGATTATTATAAAAAGCCCTTGAGATTATCTCTCACTTTCCGGTTAAGTATTGTCTTACCAAAACAAAAAAAAATTGTGACTTTTGTTGTCTTTTTTTGGTTGTCGGCATAAAATGACTTCGTTTGAAACGAATAATGTAATTCTTCGTCGAAATATAAGGCACAACGACGTCAAATATTGTTATTTGTTTTAAGTTGTGTATGTATTATACATGAACAATTCCAATGGCTAAAATCTAAATTTTATGTATCCTTGTGACCACTGAGAAATTTGAAACTTATGATATGAAATACTGGCAGGTGGCGTATTGCCGTTAGTAATTTCAAGATTAAAAAAAAAACAAGAATAAAGCTGCTAATAAGTTAGCTTGATAGGTCATATACTTCTACAATTGTGCTATGATAATCATTCCTTGTTAATGTAAGACGGATTATGAAGAAAGCATAGTTGGAAATGTTGCATGTTTAAAAATGGGATAAAAAAAATGAAATGTGATCGCTTGAACTTGATTTGTCTTTGAATTGCAGTGACTATAATGATAATGGTTAGAAGATAAATCGTAGTCCATGGAAAATAATTCAACTTTAGGCCCTTTTCGGTTGAAATTGATTTGTCTTTGAATTGCAGTTATGGTGTAATTATGCCTTTTTTGGTCAATTTACTTTAGTTTAATTAGTTTCACACCCATATTGATCTTGCTGCACGTGGATTACCATGATTGTTTTTCTGCACAGCTGGCGAAACGGACGGTAAACTAAGACCATCTGCATTGGGGGATCACCCCCCCTGATCTAAGCATTATTTAAATCCAAAAAAATGGGTTAATGGGCTTAAGATCAGGAACTGTGCTCTTGACCTGGATCTGTTCTTGTGGGTGTTGCGGGGTGACGTGGCATTTGGGCATTGGTTGGAATATTCAACATATTTGGAATAAATTTGGATAATAAACTATGTATTAATTAGATAAAATATTTTTGTGCTTTTATTAAGTAATATGTTTGTTTGTTTATTGTTATTTATATTTTTAATGTTTTTTTCATAAATATTTAGTATTGTATTTTCACTTTTATTTTCAGTTTTTCATAAATTTGGCATTTGCAATTTATATGTTATTTTTAAATGTTTTAATAATTGTAAAATCTTAATTTAATTTAGATTATTATATTATTAAGTCTTAAGATCTTACACATGTTCTCCCACTAATCAACTTCTAAACAAAAGATCTAAACACATGATCTTACATTATTTTAACATTATATTCTCTATAAGAACACCCTCACATGATCCCCCATTGATGATGCCCTAATAGTCCAATACGATTGGGTATCTTCTGTAGAAAAATTATAGAATTTCTTTCACAATGATAATTAGGTACTAGGATATGACCCGCGGGTTAATTATTTGATTTTTTAATCATTTTGTAAACTGATGAATTTGTTGTGTATAATATTATTTGTTGTATACCGCGGATCACATGCGTTGTAACTAAAAAGTAAAAAAATTTAAGTTGTATTTGTTTTGTTTAGTGTTTAAGATTGTATAATTGTATTTTGATTTGTTAATTCTAGGATTTCACCCGTGGTATATTGTCTCGTATTAATATCGACCCAAACCCGTCTCACTATATATTCCCGTCCTGTGAAATTAAACATCATTTTGTTATTTTTTTAATAACACTTTTATTTAAAAGACATATAATTTGAGTCAATTTAAAAGTTTGCTTTCAAATGGTTTCCATAATATATATATTTTCAAATTTGTGTGTGTTTTTGGACCAACTCGTAAAAACAATTTATAATTTTATCTTAAAATACTAAATAATTGTATTTTGATTTGTTAATTTTAGGATTTCACCCGTGGTATACGGTCCCGTTTTGGATAATTATAGAAATTAAGGAAAGATCCGAATGATTCAATTCCGGGTCAGAAAAAAAAATGACCTGATTAAATGCGCAAATTTGTTCTTCAAAAATGTTAATATATATTACACACATACTTTTTTTCTTCATCGATTAAGTAATATATGTCCGTTTCAAAAAATTTGAATCATACCATATGCAGAAAAAAATCTAAGGTTTTATTAACTACATATATTTTATAATAATTCAAAATAATATAAATATAAGATCAAATAAAAGTGAAATGAGAATCATATATTTATGTATAAATTAGGTAGAGAGGTTTTAGGAAATTAGCTCAAATTTGTTATATTAGCATTAAATCATCATATTTGATTTCCTTATCTATAAAAATCGTAAATAATATACCATAAATAAAGAGTTTAGATATAGTAATTAGTTGAGAAAATATATATTTTTTTAGATTTTATTAATTAATTTCGTTTTTAAATTTTGCCAAAATTTAAGGAAAGATCCGATTTAGATTTCCGGGTCAAAATTGAAACAAAATCCGACCCGATTAGGATCCCTTAAAAGTGTTGCAAAAATGTATAGTAGACTAGATCATCACCCGTACTAAAGTACGGGTTGAATTTTATTTATTACAAAATTTATATAATATATATATAAGAACTAAGTTTTAATATATTATAATAGTAAGTGAAAAAATATTAATTTTTTTTGTCAGTCCCTATATACAATAGTAGAATAAATATAGAAGTTTTTCTATAATACTCAATTATGGATAATTTTTTTTTAAGATATGAAAACGGAAAATAATTTTATTTTTTAAAAAGTAATATTTTTTGAACAATGAGTTAATTTATGTTAACAACCACAAAATAGGATTGCATATATTTCAGTTAGATCAAAAATTAAAATATCATAAATGAATCGCATATAAAACATAGATTATTTTGAATTAATTAAGAAAATTAGCTATTATTTTGAATTAATTTAGAAAATTCTTTTTCAATTTATAATTCTTTGGTTGTTGAAATAGAGATTTGTTTGAGCTAATCTAATTACAGAATTTGTTTGAGATTTATAATTACGGAATTTACCAATTATTCGCATAATCGAATATGTTATAAACATATATTTAGTATATAATAATACCAAAATCAACCCGTGCGTGGAGTCTATATTTTTATTTTAGAATCTCAATATTTCATTTTAAAATATTGCATGCACAATCTATTATTCGTTAATTCTAAAATTGCTTGCGGAATCAAATTTTCAAATATTTAGAGGTGTCAAACCATATTTAAATGTTCTACACTATTTTTAAATATTCCAAATTAAAATCTTTAAATTTTTTTTGTAGTTTATAAAATTATGAATTTCAAAAAACAAATTATATGAAATTAAATATAACTATTCAAATAGTTATAAGGATCAAAACTCATTTCATCGTATAATATATTATATTTAACCCGCTACCTATTATAAATATTTTTAAAAATAATCAAATTAGAGTATTTATAATTTTAAACTTTTTGAACTATTAAGTATTGATGATATTCTCTAAAAATATCAAGTAAAACTTATTTTAAATGTTGCAAATTAAAATATTTAAATTTTTATTGTAGTATATAAAATTATACATTTCAAAAAAATAAATGTATGAAATCGAATATAAATATTCAAATTCTGACCCGTTGCTCAGTCGGAATTTTTGTTGACTTTATTTTTGTGTAAAAGAAATATATTACTCAACTCTGAATTTTTGACTCGTTTAATTGTTTCCTTTATAGATTGAACAATTTATATGCGTTTTTAAAAATTCAAATCTTGGCATATGCAGAAAAAAAATTACTTTTTTTATTATTATGTAGATGATATGATTATTTATTTGTTTCATATTAATATAATCATATTAAGATGAGAGGTGAAGTTTAATGATTAATAACAAAATTAATATGGTAAGTTAGATATCAAATCTTATATGTTCATTTTGATTGGTCATTTAAAAAAAAATAATAACAGATTTTCGTTTTATAATTTAATTAAATTAATTAAATGACATAAATTAGTATTTTACTTGTTTATCCTTAATAAATTGAATGAAATTTGTTCTAAAAGAAGATTTTTGTAATGGCATTCTTAAGTAAATTCTTACAAAATAAAAGGTTAGTTAAGGGTATCTTATAAAGTGTACTCCCCAAATAATAGTATAGGATTGAGACCAAAAATAACAATAGAAACAAACAAAGAAAGATATTTTATGTTTCAAATTTTAGAACTACATCGGCAAGAAACCCTCCAAAATATTACTACTTATCTTAATTGTTTGACACAGAGAAAAACAAAAGGTTAAGATATCAAAATGCAGAAAACTCAACTGTATTAACTAATTTTCTAAACATTTTAAGCGATAAACTTAGAAGGATTTTGGCAAGACTCTATACAAAATGCATATGTGGGAAGGGTGGACATTGGTAGTGGTGGTGGTGGTCCTGGTGGACTATGACTGCTACGCCCTCTATCTTTTCCAGAGTGCCTATATACCATGCGTTTTACTCTATATATGTAACCATTTCTTTTTTTCCAAATGTATATTACTGATTTCATTAAAATACTAGTTTCGTAAAAGTGTTTAACACTATCAGAGTTGCTCCATGACGACAATGATCAAAATATTACTTATATAACCTTGTAAATGTCCATTTGGTTTTTCTATTTAAACAACTCACACATTACACACAAAACTACAAATTAAACTCCGATGCTAATCAAGTCCAAACAATAACAGAAACTTAAAAAAAAAAAAATGTACTCTAGTAGTTTGTAGTAATACTTTTGTTTTGTATGGATTAGTGAATTGTATACGATATAAAACAATAACATAACAAAAAAGTATCAGCAATACATTACACTAAAGTTGATGTCAACTACCAATTTGCACTATAGGCCATTTGTTTAGTGCTGTGATGTATTTTAAAAGAGCAAGTAGATCAAATAAAATATGTTCTTTAAACTTGTGGGAATGTATCATTTGCACGCCTATAAACGGTTTTGGTATATATTGAATGTGTTTTACTACGCAGCAAACAAACTAAGTTAACCTAACTTGTGTAAGCAAAATTTCAAACGAACTAACACAACCTAATTTATACAAACATGTCATAGTTGTAAAAGTAATAAAGGGAACGTCTTATTATTGGAGGTAAAGAAGATAGACAAACTGTTGTTTTAGTTGTTAGGTGAATTGTCTCCATGTGATTTAGTTGGGAATAATCGTGCTTCTTACTTTATGTTAAATAAATATCTCGAAATGTCCTTATCTGTAACAATAAATGGGACAGCTAAATTTTCCATACACATTAAAAAACAAAATCACTACTAAACATAAGTATTTGTACAATACTTTAACTAATTGTTTTTGGGTTATATAAGTGAAAATGGTCATCGAATGTCTAACACTTTGTCGGAATCGGATTTATAAACAAATAGTTTAACAAAAAAAGTAACTCTCAAAATCTGCATTGCTTCTGACCACAAATAAAATAAATTACTAAACTATTTAGCATCAACACACTTTAGGAACAAAGTCTTAAATATAGTTTTATTTAGGATTTTTTGTTTCTTTCTGTAATGTAATAGCAGCTAATGAGTTCCAGGTGTTTTGATTTAAAGTGGATTTAGGTTATTTTTTGATTTGTTACAAAGGGATAGTTTAAACTTTGAAACAAGAACATAAACTCATGATTATGCAAATGGGCTAAACAAATTGACTAGTAAGCCCATTTTTTTCCACACAACTCTGTTATTGCGTTATGGGCCCAAATCGAAATGGACTTTTCCTAGACAACTGTATTCTCGTCGTCTAGCTGTGCGATTGAAGATACTAGACAAAAATACCCCTCACGTGAAGTAAACATCGAGAAAAGGAAAATTAATTACCAACACGAGAAAAAAAGGAAATTCAGATATCGTTTTGTGATTTATCGAAAATCTTTTTGTTATATAGTTTCCCAAATTTTGAATCTATTCACTCAATTAATAATCCAGTACGTTATTAATATCCTATAGATATCAAAAAAAAAAAAAAAAACTCACAAGAAAAGCTACCTTCGTATTAATAAGGCGTGATTTGGGTTAATAGTGTCCTTTTCTAACATTGAATTTAATCATGCTAATTACCCCAACATTGGAGCCGCACTTAATAGCTCATTTTGTGAAATTACTAACTTACCCTTCATTCCCAAAGCGTGCCCATAAGGATAATAGGGTAAAAGCGTCATTACAGGAAATGATTAAAGAATAAAGTAAAAAAGAAAAGTCGTAGTACTAAAACATCTTTTAAAATAAAAATAATCAGTCGAATCTATCTGAACGCGCAATCTACGCCGTCAAATTTGGTAGAGCTAGTGAAAAATGGTCCCACGTCTCCGATAATATAGGCTTAACCAATAGTAACGTACCACGTATAGCGATTACTTTGGTAATTGTAGTGTTTAGTGAAATTGTTTTGGCGGGCGTAATTAATAAATTCAAAATCAGAGCCAAAATTAAAAACAAAACCCTAGCGCCTCTTTTTTTGTTCCATCTCTTTCTCTCTCTCTCTCTTGCTCAAATCGATTCCCTCGCTTATCGCCATTTCTCCCTCCATTTTCGCTCTCTCGATTTCGAGCTTGTTCTCTCCGCCTATCGAATCTCTAATTTGAAGCTGAATCATTCTCGATCTGGATGTTTATCGAAGAAGGAGGTCTCTTTTAATTTAGGTAATTCCTTCTCCGTGCTTTTTTTTCCTTTCCGATTTCTAGGGTTTGAATATGCTGGAGATTCTTCAAATTCTCTGATTTGGTAGTTTTCTTCAAGTGTAATTGATTGAATGATTTGGCTGAGGTTTAATTTTTCAATTTCTTCATCCATAGTTATCATTTTTGATCTAGCGAGAGCAATAAGGCGATTGCTTTAAGTCTGGATTGATGGTTGTTGCTGTTTTCTTTAGTTGTATAGGTAAATTAATCTATTGGAAAGTGTTGTAGTAGCTGTAACTGTTAAAGGCTAGCATAGATATGGGGAAGGTATCTCCAAAGGACTTGGATTCAAAAACCTCGGTGAGGAAAAAGAAGTTGAAAGGTTCAGGTAACAAATATTTAAAGCCAGGGGCTTTGGTTCAGCTTTGTTATAGCAAAGCATCGGCTGCTAAGTCATGTAATGATTTGGGGAAGAAACGAGTACCTGTATTTGATACTAAGCATGCAAGGAACAAGAAAATCGCAGCCGAGCAGTTGAATTCTCCCAAAAGCCCTCTTATGTTGTCCCCTGTCAATGTTGTTAAGCGGAGTACTCTGGTGAGGCCTATGAAGTTTGATGATAGTAATAATAGTTGTAAGAAAAGCCCTTTAATGTTATCTCCATTGGGTATTGTTATGCAAAACACTTTGGTGAGGACACCAAAAACTCCCCAAGCTGATCCTTGCAATTCAGAATCTCAGCTAGAATCTCTTCCCATGGATTTACTGGTAATTTATTCAGTTACCTTCACTTCACAGGTTCCATTTTATAGTGTTCTGAATGTATGAAGTCTGTGCCTTGATGCTTTATTTCCAACTTTCTGTATTTTACAGGTTAAAATAGTTTGTCATTTGCACCATGACCAGCTGAAGGCAGTCTTCCATGTTTCTCAAAGAATAAGAATGGCTGTATGTTCTCTTCCCTATCTACTTGTTTAGTTTGCATCCATAAAAGCTCTTATCTTTTTTGCTTTGCTATTTAACTTCTTGGTCATTAATATGTTTTGAGTTTCCTTTTGAAACAGACCATTCTTGCAAGACAATATCATTTTAATTATACAACTCCAGATCGTTCAAGACAGGAAATGTTGAGTGTCATGACCCCAATGCCAATAAATCGTTGGCCATTCCGTAGGTACATGTTTTGCTTCAATTTTTACCCTTTCGAAAAGAGCATCAAACAGCTTGTTTGGCTCTTAACAAAACCTTCATTGATCTAAATTAGCAGAGGAGATGGAAACCCAACAATGGTGTCAAGCCCACATACCCCAAAAGCACCAAAACATGCTCCTCGACCACCCTTTCGAACCAAACTCGCAGAGATGAAGCAAATCACTGCTGTTCTTTTCCAAGACCAGGCACCGTTTCCTTCAAGATGCATCGTTCCTTCTGTTCTCCAAAGGCCGACTTTGTTCAAACCAATGGCTCCAAAGCACCCTCGAGTGCTCTTCTATGAGGATGAATTATGTCAAGCTGTTGCTCAAAACAACCTTACCTGATTACACTTGCTGCAGTCAGACTCTTCATATCGGTTTCCTCTCTCTCTGTTGATATTAGGTTTTGTCTTCATTGCATTATTGATCATTGCTCTTGATGATCATCATTACCTATAGTAAGAAGCATGCAAGTTTTGTAGCAGTGCTAGTTCAGGGTTTTAGGTATACATGGCAATCTCGTAGTATCATTTAAGGTTTTCAAGTTTTTTAGTCTCTGAGTTTGTCATAATAAGCTTCTTTGATTTGGTCAGTTGAGTCTTGTGTATATTTTTCTGCATATCTTATTTTGGATCTGTGGTTTTATTTTAATATAATTTTATTGCTTTTGCTTGCTTTCATCCCACCCAATATTGGTTATTAAGTTCTCCAATTTACCGTACCGTGATTCAAACCGTGCTAAAATGTTAAAACCGGATATTATAAAATCGATTGAATTAGATTCGGTTCCAGTTCGTTTAGAGTGTTTTGGTACTAATATAAACCTGTTTAGCTGCTTCATAAAAGACCTCCATGGAGGAATTCGCAAAAGTAATTTATCTCATAAGGCCTCTGATTTAGTTGGGCCTATTTACGGTCTTATAGGCCCAAACATTTTGCCGAAGATCCATTATTGAAAAGTAATCATACGACGCGTGTATCCCTGTTGCCAAACAAGACTTTTGTCCCTCGTAGGGCCAATCCTTTACTTGGCTATAAATAAAGGTGGTATGTCTTCTTAACAAACACTTTTTCTCATCGGAGAGCTTCGAAGGGTTCTGAGATCTCGCGGCTCCTTCGATCTTCTCCGCTCAACTCTACCTCCGATCGTTGGCTTATTTCTACTGTAACTTCGTAGATTTGATTTTGGCGCGTTATTAGAAACCCCTAACATCTTTAAACCTAGTCGAGGTCTCTCGTGATCGATCTAGGGTTTCGCGAGATCTGAGATTTCATATTTTCCGATTCACCTTCACAATCCAATTCTTTTTTGTTGCTTGGATTTGTTTGTGTGTAATCGTGTGTTAAGATGTCTCGGTGTTTCCCGTTCCCGCCACCTGGTTATGTACTGAACGGAATCCGCGATGAGGCTGTGATCGTATCGATCAAGGTTTGTTTGAGCATTTTAAATCTCTCACATGGCTTCGGTTTTTGGTTTCGGGTTCATGAGATTTCGAATGCTCAGCTTCCTTGTGTTTCCAGTTTTCTGGTATCTGTGTTCTAGGGTTTATACTAAATTGATGGAAACTTCTTGGCTTGAAAGAAGGGAGATAGAATGTTGCGAGATTTTAATTGAAAAAAGATGATCTTAAGTTGTACTTAAGTTAAAAAAAAGCACGGATTCGAATCAATGTCCCAATATTAATCGGTTTGTTTAAGGTGACAATTTTAATGAAAAGATGCGAGTCAAGTATACATTGTTTTACTCTTAACCAAAATGTGTAATTGACTAAATGTGCAAAAACCTCTTGTGTGTTACGCAATTTGGAGTTTAAGTGATGATCTATTTGAGGGCTTGTTTCTGTTTTATTCATTGAATTTGTCAATTTCTGTGAGTTAATCGATGTTCCATTACTTGTGTAAATTCAGGGGGCTGAGGAGAAAGCTAAGAAAGAACAAAGGAGGAAGGAGAGGAAAAGAGATAACAAGGAGAAGAAGGATAAAAAAGATAAGAAGGATAGGGAGGAGAAGAAGGAGAAAAAGAGGAAGGAGAGGGAAGGAAAGGAAGGTGGTAACGAAAAGCACAGTCATAAGAGACGGCGTAAAGAAGACGGTGCCAAAGTTGATGTTTTTCACAAACTAAAAGAGAGTGAAATCAATTGTTTGGAGAAGAGCAGCCTTACTGTAGAACGTGAGCTGCTTCAGTCGACGTCCCAAAACTCTTGTGATAGCACTCTTAACAGCAATGAGATATTACCAAAGCAGAAGGAGAAGCAGCAGCCTCTCGATGGTAGACATAACAACAACCAGAAGCAGAAGGAGAAACAGCAGCCTCTCGATGTTAGACATAACAACAACAACGACTCTGGTGAGTTTGTTTGTGTTTCTTCCTTTCCGGGGAAGGATCTTGTATTCTTGTTGGGTCTAATTTCCCTTTCAGGACATTGATGACATTCTTTCTTCAAATTGTTGATATGAATTTGAAGAAAGCATCATTCGGATTCGATTGCCTATTCGAAGGCAGAAAGATCCCGAGGTGATGATGACCAATAAGGATCAAGAAAAACCAGGTCCTTCCCGGGGATTAAAGTTTGATTCGTCCCAGCTTGCTACTAGAGAGCCTGTTAATCAACATCCTTGTTCCACTTCTGCACCAGAACATGCGTCAAAGCCACGAGAAGAGAAAAGGAAAGATCCCGTTTTTAGAGGGAAACTCGGTAAAGTGAAGATATCCTCATCCGCTACTCAAGAAACTTATCAACCCCCTAAAAGCCTATGCAATTGCCCTCCATCCATGGTGTTGCAATTCTTGAACGTAGTTGAGAATTGGGTCCCTAACACGATCGAGAGAAGACTAGACCTCATTAACTCTGAAGATGAAGAATGTTGGTGGTCCAAGAAGAAGCCAAGTAGCCCCACAGAAATATGCAAACAACTTAACAGAAACAGTGAGATAAAGCAAGTAGGCAATTCAATGGGGTGGCCGTGTGCTCGCCTTTTACCAGAAGCTGATGTCTACGCCTTACCTTACACAGTCCCGTTCTGATAAATTCAAAGAGCAGGAAGTTTTTAACAAGGAATCTGGTCGAGACATCGATGATCTGGGACCAGACATTTTTTGGTTTAGCCTTAAAATTCCAAGGTTGTATAAGAAGAACACACTGTTTGTTATTCTTTGCGGTTGGTAACCAATATAGTAATATCAGTATTGCGTCTCATTCTTACAATAATAGAATGAGAAATCGAAATGGAAATTTCATGTGAGGTGGATCAATAACATCATCACAATTGATAAAAACATTTGTAAATGACTAAACATTAGCTCTCTCGGCTATCAGTTAAAATAGAAGTTAAATTAACCCCACAATTCGTTTTTTAAGATACTAAGAGATCACAATGAATACGGAAAACAACAAGAAAAATGAAAATCCAATACTTTTTTAAACCACCCTGTCATCGACATCTCAGAGAGCTTCTCGACTTCCATGAGAGCTATTACAAAATGGAGCAGGCCTTTTGTGCTTTGTTCTTCTTTTTCTTCTGCTTTGGAGGTTGAAGGACCACTCTGATCGCTGCATCAAACACGCCCTTCACGTTCTGCAGTTAAAGTCACATTTTTTTGATGAAAAAAATGAAAGATCCAACAATGAAAAATTGAATCATGAGATGCCTTTTCTGCGTTTACCTCTTGTGATTTTGAACTGCACTCGATGTAAGCAGGCGCTCCAATTAGCTTCTTAAGCTCCTCTCCCTTTCATGCAGAGGGGGCAAATGATTAACGCGTATGGTAAAACTGATAAAATTGCACTGAGGAAATAAAAGTATTCTTACCTGAGCAGTGGTAATAGGGACAGCACCAGGATGGTCGATGAAGAACTGTTTGTCATCCCGAAGATCTGACATGAACCAATGTTAGAAATCAGAAAGGCTAGGATCATAGATTCAGATGCAGCAAACGATCGTGAGTGACAACCAAACATTTCACTGAAGATCATGCAAAATGCCTTTTATATAGGTATACACTTGGTATACATTCTCTTGAAATGAAAGGTCACTAAAAGTTTTAAGAAGTCATCAGAAGAAGGGTTATATAGCATATGGTTTGCGTATCACAAGAAGTGAAAGATACAAGAAGAAACCTGTTGACCAATGATATTCTCTGAAAACTAGCCTCAGTTTCGCCTAATGAAAACATGTTGAACATGTACAAGTTTGAACCACAACCAAGAAAATGTGAAGTTATATGTCCAATAATGTCATGATATATATCAGAGCAGCTTAATAAAGTGAAAAAGAAAATGGCAGTGTAGGTGCTGATTCTCTATATTTATTAGTACGCAATAGGAATCAGACGTATATGTAAATAAATGCATGAAAGCAAAAGTGAGAGGAACTAGTTACCAAGTTTGGTTCCAACGAGGACAATTGGGACACCAGGAGCATAGTGCTTCAACTCTGGGATCCACTGTAAAAGAAAAGATGAAGCAGCAAAATTATAAGGGGATTTGGAACACTCAATAGTTCAAAAAAGGGCGAAACTGTAGAAGACGAGCAGGGGGAAACAGACCTTCTTGGAAACATTCTCATAACTAGCCTTACTAATGAGAGAGAAGGCAAGAATGAAAACATCGGCACCGCGGTAACTCAAAGGTCTTAATCTGTTATAGTCCTCTTGCCCTGTATTATCAAAAACCATAATAATTTAGACCAAGGAAAGGTCTCCCCAAGGATTATTAGTAGTATCATTGATTTACCTGCAGTATCCCACAATCCAAGATTCACGGTGGCTCCATTAACAACCACATTTGCACTAAAGTTATCGAAAACAGTGGGTACATAATCCTGGAAATATACAACATTTGAGTTTTTATGGATCCCAATTCATCAATTGCCGAGCCACAATCAGACAAAAAACATGAATCATAAAATTCACACGAATTCAGGCAGATATGTGAATACCGTGGGAAAAGTGTTGCTGGTATAAGAAATCAGCAAACAGGTTTTACCAACAGCTCCATCACCAACGGTGACACACTTTATGAACCTTGAAGCGCTCATTGCCTCCACCTCTTCTTCTTCTTCTTCACAATTACCAAAAAAACAAGATAATCAACCTCAGATTTAAACCTGAGGAACCCAGAGATACCCACAATGTGAAGCCAATTCCTCCGAATCTTCCACCATTTATCTTTCAATTAACCATCTCAAAACCCTAGATATATATGTAAAATGAGGCCCAAAAGGAAAATCAGAAATGTGATGATCAAAACAAGGAAGATGAATGAATAAACAAAAAGGAATGAACGTGAGGACGATGAATTTGGATACGAGAGAGAGAGAACAACAACTAGAGAGAGATAGAGAGAGAGACCAAGTAGAGAAGAAAGTGGTGATGGCCGGAAATAATTGCCATTGAAGCGTTCGTATATCGATTAATCTCCGCCATTCATCCTCATCCTCCCGATTGTTTTGCTTCCTTTTTACTTTTTTTACTTCTTCTGTTTTCTTTTAATAAATTATTATTTACATTTTTGTTTTTCTGTTTTTGCAATATGAAATACTCAATTTTTTTTAGACATAGTTTTTACTGATAGTTTTATTCAAATTGTATGTTAATTTGTCTTCTCCCTTTGAATGCAAATAATTTACACATACTAAAATTATACGCGTTAGACTGGGCAAAATATCCAGAATTCGATATACGATCTTTGACCGAATTTAAACATGTTTGGACCAGATGCTACAATATTGACAACTTTTATTGTTTGTCTTAAATTGGATAGATTCAAGGATTTGTATTGTTTGTCTTAAATTGACAACTTTTATCTTGGTCTTCATGATAAGATTGAAAGATTGTGGTTATATTATATAACTTATATATATATTATATACTGTGACCAAAGTCTATCTTATTTATACTGTGGTAGTAATATTTTCTGCAAAAAATTGCATAAAGATTGCAATAACTTATATCTCGTCAAACTAAAAAATGTTACTACTAACAGATATTTTACGAGTATTTGTCAACAAATAATGGTCATATTTTTCTGCGATGCATAAAGAATAAAACCTTTCGTCATGCTAAAATGCCTTAACGTGTTAGGAAGGAAAATGTCTCTGCTAGTCAACTTATTCGGATCAAAGTAACCTGCGAGAAACAAAATAAAACTTTAGGAATCTCTAACTCTAACTAAGCAGCATGACATTAGTTTGTCGGAAAAGCTAGCATTCGGAAAAGCAGCATGACATTAGTCTCTAACTCTAACTAAACAGCATAACAGATCTTTTATTTGTAGACTAGTCTATGAGAGAATCACAGTTTTAAGTTTTAACAAACCAGGATTCGTGGAGTTGGAATCAGTTTTACCAAAGCATCATTCCAAAATTACTAATAAGTTACTAGCGATCATTCTAACTCACTAAGTCTACGATTATATTGGCTTTCAACAGATTAACGATTGGAACAAGACATATAAGCATTGATGAAACTTACCCTGAACATAACGGTGATGAATCTGAAGTAGTCAACGGGATGATCCTCCGGCCCAACAAGCCTGTAAGATTTCGCCGCCAAAGGTTTCCGTGGATCGTTTTTCGTGACTGTGACGTATCATTTCTCTCTTCTCTCTCACCTGTAAACATTTTAGATGTCAGAAATTTCTCAAAGATAATTAACACCAAAACGACAAGAAACTATAATATCTCTTTCTCACTAAGACTACAGTTCCCAAAATCAAGATGTTTCAGAACATGACATGGTTCGTCAAACAAAAAGGAGAAACATCAGATTCTTACCAAACCCAAAAGCAGAGTCTGAGGTCTGAACCCGCTTCTGGTTCTTGATTTCGAACGCAGAAGAGATTATAAAGATCTCTGTTTTTCTTTCTTTGCGGTGAAATTTTATGAACCTTCCATTTCTGGCTATTTGCTCGCAGAGAACCTGCAAGAACACTGGAAAAAGAAAACAGAGGAAGATGAATTTAGACCAAGTTAAACAGTATAATGCGTAAAATTGAAACTGACGATACTTAGTGAGAAGAAGAGAACATGAAAGTGTTTCGACATAATTCATAGAAAAGTAAAGAAACAAAATAATTCTTACCAACCTTAAGAGTAGAGTTTGACGACGAGTGACTACGAGAAAGAAGCGTTTTGCTTTCTGAAACTACGAGAATAGTAAGCGATAATTTAGAAGAAGAAGAAGAAATGATTGTGGTAAGTAAGTGAGTGAGCACGAGCCACTTATATAGGCAGCTTCGGATTTCTTCTTTCAACGGCTACTTTTCTAACGTCTATATTCTTACCGTTGTAAATTTTGAGTCTCAAATAAGTTACCGTTTGTGAATGAGGTGACAAGTGACTTGACGCCTAGGTGAAAATTACACAACAGCAAAAACTAAAATCATTCATAATAAGCCCAATGGGCCTAGAGAGACCCAACTAAACCCTAACAACCAACACTAAAATTTAAGGACACAGTTGGTCATTAGTGTATAATTAAGTTATTAATATAAAACCTTCACAACGGTCGTCTCTCAAGGAGCATCACAGCCCTCTATCTCTATGGATGGTACGGAGTAGGAACCAAAACGCTTGTATTATCTCTTATGGATCAGAATGTCATATCTTGTTCAAAACTGAAAATGTCTAAAACTTATCTTTGATTTTATTTGTTAATACAATAACCAAATCATTTAAATCAAATTGATCTCCAACAACCAAGGTAGTTTAGTGTTAGGTAGAATCTTCTTTGGAAATAGTTATGAGTTATGACCCCTGGTTGGTTCCAGATCTGGTAGCTACGGGATGGTAATTACAACTTTATAATAAACTATATAGTTGCATAGATGAAAAATTGAATATATGCGAAGATTAGCAAAAGGGTTCTCCCAAAACTATAATTAATACTTTGCTTTCTCCATATGACAAAACATTCTTCTCCTTTAGACTCTTCTTCAATCCTATTTATATATATATTCATCCTTCTGAGTCATTCTTCAATCTTATTCATTGATCTGAGTTATTTTGCTTGCTCCTTCAAAGCTTGACAATGGCAGTGAACGTTGATGCAGAGTACCTCAAAGAGATAGAGAAAACTCGTAGAGACCTTCGAGCTCTCATCTCTTCCAGAAACTGTGCTCCCATTATGCTCCGTCTTGCGTAAGATCTTTGCTCTCAGAATCATTCTCCGTTTTTCTTTCTTGTCTTAATGTTTACAAATGCTAATTACTGTGTGTATATAGATGGCATGATGCAGGAACCTATGATGCCAAGAAGAAAACCGGAGGTCCCAATGGATCAATCAGGTTCAAGGAAGAGCTAAACCGTCCACACAACAAGGGTTTGGAGAAGGCAGTCGCTTTTTGCGGTGAGTTTATGATCAAACCTTTACTCCGTTGCTACTACTCTTCAGGACCTGACAATAACGGTTGCTGTTTCCTTTGATGTCTAAATTTTGGTTTCAGAGGAAGTAAAGGCTAAGCATCCGCGAGTCTCTTACGCAGACCTCTATCAGGTAAACATGGTGTAATAGCATCTCTAAGCCATTAAACTCATGAATACTTTCGTTCCCGTTGATGGTTAGCTTGACAACTTCTTTGGTTTCATTTCAGCTCGCTGGAGTTGTTGCAGTGGAGGTTACTGGGGGCCCTGCAATCCCATTTACACCAGGCCGTAAGGTAGTTACACTTACCGCTAAAGGTTATGCGTTAAATCATAGTTGCTAAGTAAGTTTACTAATGTTGAGAAACATGATATCAGGATGCTGATTCCCCGGACGATGGAGAACTTCCAAATCCAAATGAAGGTTACTCCCGCAGTTTGTAGCTCCTGCAACAGAATTCTATTTCACAGACTGACTAATCCCTCCTTTTGTATTATTGCAGGTGCCTCACATTTAAGAACTCTCTTCTCCCGTATGGGTCTATCGGATAGAGACATTGTAGCTCTCTCTGGGGGTCACACTTTGGTACTAATTACTAACTTTCCTTCAAACTTTTCCCCAGTCACTAAACATGCTCCAATGAACCAACTTGGTTGCTACTTTGTATATAGGGGCGTGCACATAAGGAGAGGTCAGATTTCGAAGGTCCTTGGACACAAGATCCTCTCAAGTTTGATAACTCATATTTCGTGTAAGCCAACAACAAAATCACACAGAGTTAAAGTGAGAGAGAGTGAGAGTTCTGAAACTTACAGTTTCTGCTGATTGTTTTTCAGAGAGCTTCTAAAAGGGGAGACGCCAGGATTGCTACAACTGAAAACCGACAAGGCTCTACTTGATGATCCAAAGTTCCACCCTTTTGTTAAGCTGTATGCAAAGGTAGATCAGATTTCACTACGATTATAAGAAACGTTTAGTTTGGATGATTCTCTGGTTTCATCAATACAAAAATGTATTATGATGTGTATGTCAGGACGAGGATATGTTCTTCAAAGCCTATGCAATTTCACACAAGAAACTTTCAGAACTAGGATTTAATCCGCCAAGAAGAATTCCTTCAGCAGTGACGCAGCAGACGCTTGGAATCGCTGTTGCTGCAGCTGTGGTGATCTTTACCATATGCTACGAAGCAAGCAGAAGAGGCAAGTGAAGAGGTTTCGCAGATGCGAAAACGGATAAGAGAAAACTTACAAATGTTCATTGAATGTATGCAATAAATAAAAAGATTTATGCAATGTTACCTCCATGCTCCTTTTCAAGCTTCAGTGCTTTGGAATCGCCCCCAAAATTATGGATGTGTTACATAGCAGTATGTGAACTCTCTCTCACAACAGTGACCACTTTTACCAAATTAAAGAAACATAGTTTAACTGAGAAACGAACTATGTGAATGAGAAGACTAAATTTCTATAGGAGGAACCAGGAGTATCAATAGCTGATTAGGTTGCAATAACCCTCCAACTTTTGATGACTCATGGTTTACAAACAATCTGACTCAAGAAACCATGTTCTGTGCTCGGGAATAACATAGAAATACACCATTAGTAAATTCTCTATTCAAGAAATGAGATATATCGAGGTATCTCGGAAGAGATTATACAGATAGAATATCATTTCGTAGTAGCAGCATAACATTTATTCTTCAGAACCACACATTAACATTGAACATTATCATGGGCAAAATCAAAAGTCAAACTTGATAATTAGGTTCCTCAGCGACAGATACTTAGCCAGTAACCCACTAGCATCTATCTTATGAGACCCTGACAAATCAAGAAAAACTAAAATCAAAGTGCCCTGAAACTATCCGTTTTATCTAGTCTGGCAGTACCAGAGCTTGATGATTCGCCAACTGGATCAGGAGAAGTTGCTGCTCTAGAAGATTCTCTTCTATTCAGAGAAGTTGGCAATCCTGAGATCTCCTATAAAAGTAGCTAGAGTCATCAACCTTAAAATGTTCATACTCAAATCACACTAGATGGCTGAAACAATTCAATAACTTACCTTCAACAAATGCAACCTCATGTCAGTAGGACGAGTCTGGTTACCGATGCAGGCCATTGCAAACTTGGAATAACTAAACAATACATCGGCAGCAGCTTGCTTCTTCTCATCAACCTATAAGAAGATATCATCAGCTAAACTTTTCAATAATAATTAAACAAGAAAACCCAAAAGTCAAGAACTTCATTAAGAATCCGAAAGAGAGAACTCATGTAAGAGTAATCATGAATCGTCTTGATCAAAAAGGAAGTGATACCATTCAATAATAATCCTAAAGCTCAGATTTTTATAAATTGTTATTCCCCATTCCATTAACATTGAAGAAACCATAATTTGAATACTTGATCCTTCAACAATGAATCAACATCTTGAGGTTCATGGCCCAGATTAAAAGACACAGCTTTGATCCCTAATAATCTGAATTTCAAAACACAGAAAGAATTCAATAAAAGCCGAAGAATTAGAAATCAGAAGTCACACCTCGTAATCTTCTGTCATGGCGGAGAAGCTTATTCCTCTGTTTGGCGTTGCTGCTCTCCTCTGGTCTTGTGTAGAAGACACCTACCACAAAGTGACCCTACTTTAGCTAATTTGGTCGGAGCTTCGAATTTCCAGAAACTCCAACCTCGCAAGGTCGAAATCTGTTATAAGGGACTATCCAGATATTAGTAGGTTTGTTTGATAATTTCTCTTAAATTGTGGGGCTGAAAGTAGAAATAAACACTATTTGTGTTACCATAAAACGCCGTGTAGTTTATTTTGGGTACGTAAAAACGACCAAGCTTGTGACATCATCACTTAATTACTTGTCCGAACATGTTTTTGATCAAATCGAAGGGTCTTTTTTCTTTGGTTTTAGGATTTGATTTTGTTCTTATTAAAAAGATCAATCAGTATACAAATCGACGAATTATTGGAAAGGTTTGTTCAATTTTAAGGTTTAGCATATTGTTGACTATTAAAGAGACAATAAAACACGAAATGCTTTTGATTTGGATTAAACTTGCGAGATATCACAGAACAAATCGTACTCACTTTAATAACCTATTTAGCGGTCACCAATCAAACCAATTATCTAAAATTATATCTATGTTTGTATAAATCTCATGATTTTTGAAGAAGCAAAACACTTTGCATCAACAACAACACAACAAAACCTAATCTTTTTAAAACCTCTATAGTCTGTTTAATCCTTATTTACCAAGGCAATGAGATTGATGTACAAATAACACAACATCCATTAGCCTACTTAGAACTCTTTTTTCCCTTCTTTTTCTCTTTAGCTGCGGTTTTAATTGCGGTTTTAGCGAGTGATGATGGCTTCATGGCACTCTTGGGGTTAAGAGCTTGTCTGATCTTGAAAACGGTCCATGCCGTTCCAAAAGCATGCCCTGCTGCGCTAAGCCCTTCATTTGTCGCCTGTGCTGTCTTTGCTCCATACCTACAAATAACATCCAAAACATTAACTATTCGAACAATAAAAGATTGAAACCACCAATGCTGTTTAGGCATGAACACGTACACTTTTAAAAAGTCACTTACTTGTGATCGACGATTTCAGTAGCGACAGTGGAAGATGTTTTCATAACGTTCCTTCCCGCTACTTCAACAGCATCACAAACCTTGTCTGTCAAAACAATAAAAGAAAACAGCCAAAATGCATATCAGAAGAAGGAACCTCCAATAACATCATCATCATGATCATGAAGAAAAGATCTAAAGCAACTTACTGAATCCATCAAGTGTTGCAAGAACCATTTCTCCAGGAAGAAGTCCAAAGAGTTTCTGCCCAGCTTTGCTGTTTATCACTGAACTCGAAAAGAATCCAGAAACTTTAACAACACCAGAGAGCACACCATTCGCCACTTTCTCTGTCATTTTCGTCATCTTCTTCACTCTGTTACATATAAACTCAAAACCTCAATAAAAAAAAAAAAACACAAATCTCAAAGATAGGCAAATAAAGATTGTACCTTTTGAGACGTTTCAAAGTTCCAGGACTAACTTGTCTCTCTTTCTCTGCTTTAGACAACTTCTTCTTCATGAAATCATTTCCCCACATGAGCCTATCCATTGTGAGATCACCACACCATAAGATCCCTTTTATCAATTGACCAGAACCAGCAGCGATCAGTTTCGCTGCAACTCCACTGTAATCCTCAACATTCGGAGCCAGGGTCGTCCAATAAGCCGTACATTGCTTCTCCACCATCTTTTTCCTCTTTCCCTTCAGCTCCTCCGGTGAAGTCTCCTTCGCCGCCGTCAAATCCAAAACGTTCTCTTCCTTCTGTTTCTCCTCCGCCGTGAAACTGCTGTAATCAGCTAATATCTTGTCTAGCTTCTCCAGCAACGGTTCTTGACCTTTGGAAGCGATTGTTAATCCGTAGTTCAACATCTCGTTCTCTGCTTCGTTGACTGAATGATCCGATGACCCGGATTCTTTAACGGGTCGGAGCGAGAAGAAGTAATGAGACTCGTCGACTTTAACGGCGGGTTCGTCTTTAGTCAACGGCCATTGGATCTCATCGGCGACACGAGCAAAAACCGCGACGGTGATATCTCCTTGAACAAGACGGAGAATCTCGAGATCGCCGCAAGCGAGCTCTACGCTATAGGATTTGTCGATGAGGTGGAGCATCGCACCGTGGATTGTCAGAATCACTTCCTCCGTCGCGAGAGGAGGAGCTGAAGCTGAGTCAGAGGCGGTGGGATCCGGGAAGATATTGTTGACAAGATCATTCACATCGATTGAAGGATAGAGATTATTATTAGTACAAGAGGAGGAAGAGGAATTAGGGAGAGGAGCAACGGTGGTTGAAGTGTCGACGGTTGGGTAAAGCTTGGGACGAGTTGCAGAGCATTCCATTATCGCCGGGATTTAGGAGGAGGAAGACGAAGGGGAATGGAAGAAGAAGAAGTGTTGGTTATTTATATGAATTTGAAAAAGATTTGGGGCAAAAGTAGAAAAAGTGAAAAGATTAGTGATGGAAGAAAGCGAATCTGTTTTGATTAAGTATTAAGTAATCTTGCTGTCGGAGATAGGAAGACGTGGGGGTTGCGTGTTTCAAGAGGAGCTTACTTTGTCTTAACCGGGCCGGTTTAAACTTAACTATTTTAAGGGATTTTCCCGCGTTTATCCAAATTTTAATTTGTTTATATCCAAATTTTAATTTGTTTATATCCAAATTTTCTTTTTGGTGACTGTATATTGTACATTTGTTTATTGCTTATCCACTTTTTTAGTGTCATATTAAACAAGAATAATTCAAGTAATTAATACTAGAAAACATAAAAGTATGTCACATGTTATTTTTCTATTTTGATAGATATATGTTTTAGAATAAATCCAATTGCATTATCTCATTTCACTTTATAAATTAGTACATTTTTTGAAAATTAAATCAAAGGAGTTTAGAGTAATTAAAACTGTATAAATAATTAGGATTAAGAAAATCTATAGAGTGAATAAGATTTATTTCTAACATTCCTCTTTATCCCTTGACAATTGTCTTTTGACTTTTGAGTTTATCAGTTGTGTTGTCATCTTTATGTCACTTTTAATATTAATTACAAAATAAGTCCTCAATTTTAAAATAATTAACATCATGAGAATATAAATGTTACTGTACTTCACAAGTTGACAAATTATTTTCACTGTACTTTGTTTGACCCCTAAAAAGGCAAATTTAACTGTACCAAAAAGAAAAAGTAAAAAACAAAACTAAAGTTCGCAGGAAAGCGAAATCGTCATCTTCCCTGTTTAGTCTTGTAAGAGAAATTCAGATTCCGGCGGAGAAAGCTATAACGAGATTCTTCAATGGATCCCACTTCTTCTTCTTCTTCTTCCTCTGCTCTTAGATGGAAAATTCTTCGCCAAGCGCTTCTCCGTAGATCTGGTTTAAACTCCCTTCGTGCATCCATATCTCGATTTCACATTCGCATAGCTAATGGATCATCTCTAAATTTTCCTCAGATTCTCAATCTCAAGCTGAGACCAATCGGATTTCAAGGAAAGCAACTCAAGGATTCAACTTGATTCCTTGTCAAGTGGTGGATTCTTCTCCGCAATCGGATAAGTCTCGTGAAGCATGCGTTTGCTACACATTTCCCATCACTGGCTCTCCCAAACTCTATCTAACGTTAGGATTTGATCTGATATTTTCATCAAATGAAACAATGTTACGCCTTGTTCTTATCTCCTAAGAGATTCTCTAAAATTTATGCAGACAAAGAGTGGATAATTGCAGTGATCTCAATGACTTCGAGATATCTAATCGATACAACATTGATAACACTGGACTTGTCTGTAAGTTCTCATTCTGATTGTATCTCTTACTTGTCTCTTGTGTTATTGTCACTTAAATTAGTGTATTTGAAACTTTATGGTATAATGTTGCTGCTCTGCTCTGTGTATTTGGCTTGTTTGCGGCTGATACAATCGCTAAACAAAGTATATCTGCTTGAACTTTTAGTATGTCAATATACAATTTAGCATTAACAAATAACAATGATTCAAATAAGTTAAGAACAAAAAAACATTGAGTTGCTTGGGGAACTATAATGTTATTTAAATTGTGATTCTCTGAATTCATAACTTAGGCTACATTGTTCCAGGTCAATGGCCCTCAGAAGAAGTTCTAGCATACTTTTGCATGTCTCAGCCAGAACGATTCAGGTTTTTGTGTTCAGTTTTAAGACTGATTTGCATCTGTGTTCTTATAAGTACTTACATTTCACTTGGCTCATTGGGATATTGCAGAGGTAAAAGAGTAATTGAGCTTGGATCAGGGTATGGATTAGCCGGTTTAGCTATTGCAGCTGCCACCGAGGCATCACAAGTGGTAATCTCAGATGGAAATCCCCAAGTAGTCAATTGTATCCTACATGTTTTGTTTAGTTGTTGTGCGTATACGGTTTCATTAGAGTTGTCTTCTTCTCTGGCTGAACCCTTGAGATATTGAAACTCAATTTGTTTTGGATTCATTGATGTACTTAACATCCAGATATTAAGCGTAACATAGAATCCAACTCCATGGCATTTGGTGGCACAAGCGTTAAAGCCATGGAGTTGCACTGGAATCAGCATGAACTTTCAGAGTTGACCAACACTTTCGACATCATAGTTGCAAGCGATTGGTACCTTGCTTTCGATCTCAGTCTTCCCCTTTATCGATATGTTTTTCTCATCCCTTATACACGTATTTCTATGATCCAACAGTACTTTTTTCAAGGAATTTCATAAGCACCTTGCAAGAACCATCAAGATGCTGCTTAAAGTCAAAGAACCCTCGGAAGCATTATTTTTCAGTCCTAAAAGAGGTGACTCCTTAGACAAGTTCTTGAAGGAGATTGAAGATATTGGTTTACACTACGTCTTAACCGAAAACTACGATGCACAAGTTTGGAAACGTCATGAGACGCTTGTGAAAGGAGACGACGCTTGGCCTAACTATGACAAGAATCATTGCTACCCTTTCCTTATTCAAATTACGAATCATATTTAGTCAAGACTGTCATATTTGCGGCTATGGAATGGCGAATAAACGCAGGTACACCAAATCTCTCAAGCTTTGTTTTAACAAATTGTGTTTTATGGATATAATATCAAGTGGGTGGACTTGAAAGTTGAAACCTTTTGACTCTCTGTAAGATGCTCTTATCTTCCCTTTTTAGTATGGAGAGGTCCACACCACACATACACACTAGTTAGGCAAAGCCGTTCAATTAAAGTGAAGATATAGAACAATATAAATAATTAAAGCTATAAGATTCTAGATCAAGTGTACTGCCATTGATGAACTACACATCAAACTTTTCTTCATTCTAAATCCGGCTTTTTGAATCTAACTTCTAGTTGTCTTTTCTTGTTTTCTTACTGCTGAAATAAACTTTTGTGTACTACTATTAAGGGCATTAATAATAACCGTTTGGGAAATGATAGAGATGACTAAGGAATCATTTGAGATGGACCCAAATCATCTTCCTATCTAGAAGAATCTTTGTTTTTGCGTATATGTGTATGTGTCTAATTGTGATCCTCAATATGACTGGAGCCATTATGAAACCTTTTCTGAAAACATATATATATCTCTTTGTACATATTGATTTCAGAACTTATAATTTATTGAATTATGCAGCTCATGGGAATGATAGAAGATGACGAATCTAATATTTAATTGAAATTTCCCCTCAAAGTGACAAGCTTTGCCTTCACTATTGAGGAAATTAACAGTTCCCTCTCAATTATTTTGACCCTTCTCTGTTTCTACTTCTCTCTCAGTTTTTTGTCATTTTTTCGCAGTAACCAAAGCTACAAGCTGATCCAACAGAAGATCAAAAGGAGAACAAAAGAAGCAGTATTTATAGTCGCTTCTCCGATAGCCATAACCGCGTAATAAGAACTCGCTAATGACGCTTCTTCTATCGGTTGTTGTATCTCTGTACTCGACGAAGTTCCAGAACCAGTTACATCTCCTGTATCATCAGGAGGTGGTTCTCTTGAAGACTTCAAACTGTTTCACACAATACAAATACATAAATTCAAGCTTTGATCTTTATAGACCAAACTCTGTCTTTCTTTAACTGTTTTTTGTGACTAATTGTGTTTCCTTACCTGGACAAGTTGGGACAGAAAGTGATGGTGTAATCAGTATCACTACAAGTGAAAGTACTTGTGGCATCATCGTACGCGTAACTGTACGATTTAGGACAAGCTGATTTAAAGACTTGAGAATAGATCGATGGCTTGCAGGTACCAGGTGAACCGTATGCGCCACTGCAGCAATACTCTGGTGTTCCAAACGCCTCACACGCACTTCTACAAGCCAAACCGCTCTTGGCTTTTAGCTCCGTTGGGCAATTCTGGTTTAAGTCCGTGACACACCCTGTGGTGGGGCACAAACCAGAACCCTCCACGATCATGGGGAGGTTATAGCCATCAACGAGGCTGACATCATAAAAGTCTAGAGACCTGGAAACGCCGAGAGTGAACTCGGCTAATGTGGCTGGCGGTTCAGCTCCGGATCCGTTGCATTCCATCTCGCCCGAGCCGCAATCTCCGGTGGAGCAGCTCGTGGTACTACTAGAACCATCAAAGTTGCAGCCGGTACGGCCCCAAAAGCGACCAGACCAACCTGCTGGTGCTCGGAAAGTGCGAGAGGTATCTTTGGAGAGCTCGAATCCGGTGGTATCAAGTTTGGGACTACCTGAACCGGATAAAGTCCCTGGCCACACCGGGAAATCGCATTTGTTAACGAGCGTGAACGTTGTATATTGTATACATACTTGAACACTGTGATTACCCGCCACTTTTAAAAGCAACGAACTTAACTTTAATTAAGATAAGTTGATTTGGATACCTAGAGATATCTCTTATCTCTTTACAAGCATCAATATACTTAGCTAGATGATTGATTATATGGCTCTATAATCAGATTTCAAAATTGAAAATTTGAACATTTATTTATTTATTATGTTATTTGAAACCTTAAAACGCATTACTAATCAAATAATTCTGCAAGCAAAACTGTTATATATCTTACATACACCATAAAGACACAACATTTGTCTAAAAAAATTACGTAGAAACTAATACTATAACTAATCAAATCTAAAATAAGTTGTTCTTCTACAAATTATCACCTCGAAATAATCACTCCTCGACTAAACTAATCAAATTATCATTGTTTTTCTTCAATGATCTTTTCTTTCTCTTGGTGAAGAAAATCTCAAATGATGGATGTTATTAAAAACTCAAAACGTCGCCGTACAGGGATCACCAAACAAGTTGCATCGCCCGAGACGCGGCGACAGTCAAAACGCCAATCGAAAACACGGCAGAGAGAGTTGGCGACGCGTTTGGAGTTGCCGTAGAGTAGCTAACAGCTTCGGGTTGGAGTCCTTTCGTTGCACTCTTCACACTGAAAGACAAATTATACAAAAAACAAATTTTATTAAATAACGTTTTCTAAAAAAATATTTGAATTATTTCTGCCATGTGAACAAAAGAGCCGTGTTGGACCACAATTTACCGACGTTTGAATGAAAAAACCTAATGCATACAACAGAGAACATTAGATATTTTCTATTTTTATTTATTATGTTGATATAATTATGCCAACGGTTGAAAATGTAAATGTCGTCTTGTCATATGATTTCACAAATTGACAAAAGAACACGGACTATTATGAAAAAGTATGTGCCATGATTTTTATTCGGTGATTTGACCTCATTCAAAACGTTACCCAAACAACAAAAGGTGAATTATTCATCTCTAACATTATCAAACTTTTGAATGTGATATAAAAAAATCGAAACCGGACTTCTTCTAAGGGAATCAGAACCAAACTTTTTCCCCTTTTTCAATATGATTTGATAGGATCATCGGAACCAACCTTTTTAATTAGCAAAAATGTACCAATTGTTTTTTTTTTTTTAAATATTCGAATTCGTGTTTCCACTTGAAGACTATCATATATTTTCGTACTTTTTGGTAAATAATGGAAATAGAAATATTTACCTTGGGTTAGGAGAAGGACAGAAAGTGATGACGTAATCAGCTCCGCCACAAGTGAAGGTACTAGTTCCGTCGTCGTAAGCGTAACTATAAGCTCTCGGACACGCGTTTTTGAAGAACTGCGAGTACTCGCTCGGCTTACACGTGTCCGGCGTTCCAAACGCGCCGCTACAGCAATACTCCGGCGTCCCAAACGCCTCACACGCGCTTTTGCAAGCTACTCCTTCAGTTCCCGTCGTCGCCACTTTCAGCTGAGCAGGACACGGACCGTTGAGCTCCGCAACGCAGCCGGTGGTCGTGCAGTTCCCGGCGACGCCTCCAGCATCTCCGCCTCCCTGAGGGACGATGGTCATAGGGATGTTGTAACCGTCGACGAGACTGACGTCGTAGAAATCGAGGCCATTGGCTCCGTTTAGGGTGAATTCAGCGAGTGTCGCAGGCGGTGCAGCCCCGGATCCGGAGCATTCTACGGCGGAAGAACCACAGTCTCCGGTGATGCAAGTGAATTTTCCGGTGGTTGCGTCTTGTGTGCAGAGAGTACGACCCCATATACGGCCGGACCAAGCGGCGGGGATTGGGATGACACGTGTCTCGGTAGGGTTTAAGGAGAATCCGGTTGTTGGTAAAGGAGAGGTTCCGGCGCCGGAGAGAAGTCCAGGCCAGACGGTGTAGCTGCACTGGTTAACGATGGTGAAAGTGGTGGAGGAAACTCCATAGATTAAAACAAGAATTAGAAGAAGAAAGAAAGAAACTTGAGATTGACCCATCAGAGCAGAGAGTCACCAGAATCTAAATATATAAAGTGTTTTTCTTGTCGCCGGAGATGAGTTTTCCGGTGACTCTGTTTCTGCTCTCTCGAGAAAATCTATAAAGAGTGTAAATGTATAGGCTCTGTATTTATATGGTAAGAGAATTTAGAAATTAGAGTGAGAAAGAAATAGGAGAGATAGAGAGGTTTAAGGGGATTGAGTCTTTTTAAAGGGCTTGAGATTTTTAGAAAGGTCGGCTTCACGTGAGCCCATGCCGCCTTTGTCTATGTCAGTCGGCCAATGTGTCGTACATGTTCACGTTATTATTATTTTTTAATGGGGAATAAAAATATGTAGAAAATATTGTTTTGAATCATAGAAATATTATTATATCATGTTCTTAATTGTTTTTTTGTATGATTCGTGCAATATGGGTTGCATATGGATATGATCAGTGTTGATGTCGCTGATCTAAATAGAACTTGTCTCCTCCTTTGGCTTAAATAATATTAGACGATCCATTACTTTGTTTGTAATTTTTTTTTCCTTTTTTGTTTATGTAAAAGAGCAGAGCGAAAAAAATATATTGTTTGGTGGGTTACCCAATCACTAACGCAGACTAATCACCATAAAATGGGAATGTATCGAAGGAAAGAGGCTGTGAACAAACAAAAAAAAAGCTGACAGAGAAAACGTAGTGTGTGATGCCATCCTTAGATTCTGCCTTCTTCTCTCTTCCAAGGGACACGGTCTAACGAGTATCTATCTTAGCTACTATCCACCCAAGTTGTGTTGTGTCACTGTTAATTAATTATTACAATTATTACAAGATGACAAAACTAATATGATGATGTTTGATATTTCGTGAGCCTCTCAAAAACATCTATCTATTTAGTATTCAAACATGAACATACATTAAAAAAGGTTCAGGAGAGGAATACAATTTTTATTTCATTTTTGAGTTATTATGGGAAATAGACAGTGGCTAACGTTGGATGGGAATTTCGTAAGATTGTTTTTATAAAGAAAGGGTGCTGGGTCAACGACATTTCCAAGCTTTTATTTGTGTGATGTAGAGATATCAACTTGGTTGGTTCATGCTTCTTCCATTCTTACAAGTTATTTGTGTTTGACCATGACATGTAACTGATTCTTATGTTTAAATAGGTTTAACAAATACCACAAGTTGGGTAGGTCTCATGTCTGTTTTATACTATGCAAACTTATTTAATTCATGAGGATTTGACATTCTTTCCAAACATCCAAGCAATTTTGGTATGACTGATTAGAGATTTCGCTATTTTTTTGCGTTTATGTTTAGTGTATAGTTCTATGAAATGAACTATAACCTTTAAATCCGCTTGTGGTGATAAGGTGGTTGAAGATCTGTGTTTTTGGATGTAAACTAGTAGAAGTTCCAGGTTCGATTCCACCTCGAATAAAATTGATGCACATGTGACTACTTTGACTCAGATTTGATGTTAATTGTATGATTCTCATTGTGTGAAAACTGACCAAATATCATAAGAAACGGATCCATAACACTATTGCTCATTAAGCTACTATTTCAAGAGACGTCTAAAATGGCAATGGAACTTGGTAGTTAGTACCATGAAAAACATGAGTGATTAATGCGATCTGACTCATGTGAGATGATTAGTAAGAGTCTGGTTGATTGGATCCAACGATATAAACACAAGGAGATGTGGATGATGTTTAACCTGATAAGGTTATATGTGTGTTTTATTATAATCTAACCAATGATCATATGATTTTGTGGGTATCAATGGACAGGAAAAGGTGAACACGAAACTTGGGTTTCCAATTTCTTCTATTAGGAAGATTCGTCATCAGTCTTGGATTTTGTTAATAGTGTAATTAGGTTCAACCTTTTAACCCCCACAAGAAAACGACAGTGACATTACCTAAATGACTGTACAAAGCAGGTAACGATTAACCAGATCATAGTGAGGTCATTACTTAAGCCGTGTCCACGAGATTGTATTTGGTCCATTATTGGTAATGGTAAGAAACCGTGACATTGCATTATTATTCCACCAATTCACAGGTTACTAATCAATAGATTGGATGGATCTTGTGACAGTTATGGCAATGAGTTTAAAAGTGTCGAACTTGGGACGTCATGCGTCATGCCTGTGATGCTAATAGTCAAAACATACAAGTACAAAAGCAATAAACTGAAACCAGCAACACTTTAACAAAAGCCAAAAGGACAAAACTCAAACCTGATGACATAAGCAATATGAGGTCAAAATTTCCAGAAACAGATAGAAGAAAAAGAGAGCATCCATATCAGAGAAACAAATAAAGCTAAAAAACTTGTAATAGTTATAACAAAAGGGGGATTCACTCTCTGTATAATAATAAAACCTCTAAAACACCAAAAGGACCAGGCAATTTCATTCCCATCAACAAAAAAAAAGATAAATGAAAACGAAGAGAAATATATACCAAATTATATAACTCGATTCAAATTCATTCTCGTTTTTTGTTGATTAGGAAATCGTTTAAGCTACGGAGCATTCCCTTGCAAAGTGACCTTCCTTACCGCAACTGTAGCACTTATTACCACCACCACCTCCACCGCTTCCTCTCTGTTCACAATCACGAGCCAAGTGACCAGAACCACCACACTGGTAACAACCACGAGAAGGCTGTCTCTTAGTCGCACACTCTCTTGCAATGTGACCAACTCCACCACAAGTGTAACAAGATCCACTACCTCCACGGTCACCACCACCACCGCTTCTGACGTTTCCGGCAGCCACTTTCTGATTACCACAATCCCTAGCAAAGTGACCAATGTCACCACAATTGTAACAACCATCTTTTCCAGCTCCGGCTGCTCCACGTTGGTCTCCGTTTCCAATTGATTTCTGAGTACAATCCCTAGCGAAGTGACCAGCATCACCACAATTGTAACAACCTTCTCTAGATCCACGTTCACCACCTCCGCTACCGCCACCACATTCCTTTGCAATATGACCTAACTCACCGCAATTGTAGCAACCGCTTCCACCGCCGCGCCTAGCACCGTTACCACGAGAGTTATTCTCCTTCTTAAGAGCACCACCACCGAGAGCAGTAACCTCGACGGCTTTAGTCTTACCGTCGCTTCCCTGAGTAATAGCGAACTCAACCAAATCGCCTTCAGCTAAACTCCGGTAACCTTCGGAGACAATTGAGGATTGATGAACGAAAAGCTCTTCGCTTTCGTCGTCAGGAGTAATGAAACCATAGCCTTTCGAATCGTTAAACCAGTTAACCTTCCCGGTAGATCTCGCCGCCGATTGATCCTCTGAAGCCATCGCGAAAAAAAGAGTTGAAGAAGAGATTGAGAAAATTAGGGTTTTAAGTTGGGAAATCCGTAGGCGTGTGTGTGTATATATAGAGGTCGAGTGGGATTAAATCTGTAATTAAAAGGAAATTAGTGGGAAAACCCTAATTTGAGTGGAATGTAATTAAACCCTAATTTGACTCTGCCGCCCTAATTAAAATTTTTGGTGGAAGATTCTTCGGGACTGGGGAATTTTGGAAACTTGCCACTTTACTTTTTCTTCTATCCGCGTCGGTTTATCAGGTGCGCACGCGTCCACACTAAAGTTTTAATCGTGGCCGTACGTTATGATTTCCTTTAGTGAATCGCGATAAGATTGGGACCTTAGTCCAATTTTTACATTGGGCCTATTGTTACTGGACCAAGATTTTTACTCTGATGGGCTTAGTCTGGATTCGGTAAGGTTTTTATTTATTTCTTTCCCTTAAAACAGAAACTACAAATCTTATCAGGCGTCCACGCTAGAGTTTCAATCGTGACCGTACGTTATGATTTAGTGGATCGCGATAAGATTGGGACCTTTGTCGAATTTTTACATTGGGCCTATTGTTTGTGGTCCAAGATTTTTACTCTGATGGGCTTAAGTTGGATCCGTGATGGCTTTTTTTGTTCTCTTTCCCAATTCGGCTCGTTATTAAATCAAGATATTTTTAGTTTTTTAAAAACCGAAATTACAAATCATATAGTTTTGCTGATGATTTTCACAACTACAAATTATAGAGATTTATTAGTCAAATTGAAACTAGCCATAGAACTTATACATAGAATTAAGATTCTAAAAATGCATATTATTGCAATTCAGTCAAGCATGGTTTTGCTAATGCTTTTCACACCGACAAAATGGTGGTGATCTCTCATTGCCATGCCAATATACAAATTTTAATATTGGAAAAAGAAAACTTTATACAACTTTTTGATAGTGGTGGAGGTTAAAAACAGAGTCACCTACATAAAAATCATTTGAATAAATGTGGAAATCAAATCCTAGTATTTTCTAACGGGATCCAGAAACAATAATTCATTCAGTGGAAATTACAAGTGAAAGCCTCTAGATCCTCTGGATTGGTAAAGCTCGAGTCTGCTCTTAGCTTCATACAACAAAGCTTCCATATCTTCATCTTCAATTACATTAGCTTGCTTCGATGACCATTCCAATACCGTTAACACTTCGTCTTTTGCTAACTGTTCACTGTCTGGAACATTCATCGCCACGTAGCTCAGCAAAACCATCGCCGGAATCTGAGCTCCGTTCTCTCCGAAATACGCTAGTTGAACTAGAAGCTTTGATCCTCCAGCTTCGATGATCGTCCTCGAGTGATCTTTTCCTAAAAAGTTATCCTCTGTCGCGAATTTCGCTAACGCGATCGCTGCCTCCGCCGCTAAATCTGGTTCTCCGTCGTCGAGGAGTTTAACCAGAGGCACGATCATATGCGTTTCCGCTGATTTGAATGTTCTAGCTAGGTTTCCGATGGATCTAACACAGGGGATGAGTAAATCGGATCCGGCGTCGGCGTTTTCAACGATTCGGAATAATTGGTCAACCACCGCTTTGCACGCCGGTGAAGTGCGTCTGAACGCGGATCTTCTCAGATCTGCGTTTTCTTCAGCCACGGCAGTTATCTCCATTATAGCCATCGCTGTGTTATACTTGGTCTCATCATCTCCTTTGTCTAGTAAAACCGCAAAACAGAGCAAAGCTCGTGACTCGGTGATGACTCGGCAGATCGATGAGTTTCCTACAGCGAGTTTCCACAACGCTCTCGCCGCCATCGCTTTCATGTATGTCTTCGTCACCGGATCTTCAAGCTCTCTCCCTCTCGTCACCGACGCGTTTCTCGATTGATGTGCCATACTACCGTAAGCTTTGAGCTGTGAACTCATACTATAACTCTTCTCCGGCACCTTTTCCGGCGGTTTCTCGTCGTCACCGGTAACAAATCGGTTAGACAGATTCGATTTCGATCCCGATCCAACCGCTTTCATCGCCATTGTTGTTGCAACGATGCTATGCATCTGATTCGGCATCGGATTCGAGATTCCCATCTGATTATCGTCCTCCTCCTCGTTCAACGCCGGTAAATTCTCTTTACTAGTACCGATTTTGCTAGCCATCACGACGGCGTGGTGCATCGACGTAGCTCTACCCGCAACAACCGCGTATTTGCTATGTTCTTGAACCGTTTCAAACGCTAAATGACTCACAAGAAGCCTAATCACGTTGTTTTGCGCGAACAGTTCTTGACATTTGGCGTGATTACCAGAAACAAGCTCTGAAACAGCCCAAGCCACAACGGCTTGAACCTTCATCGAGCCTTCTTTAAGAATACTTGAAAGAACTGAACAAACACCAAGCTGAATCATATGTTCAACACTTTCCGGGTCACGACCCAATAACCCGATTGTTCTCGCCGCGTTTTCTTGACCGTCGATTTTACCTTCTTTCAGAAGTTTTAACAAAGGGTTGACTCCACCTTCTTCAACTATCAATTTCACGTATCTGTCGTTATCTCTTGCTAACGAAGCCAACGACGCGGCGGCGTCGGATTTATCTTCCGGCGAACCGGTCATCAAAACCGCGATTTGTTCCCAAATTAAGCATAAGATTGGTTCGTTGGCTGCGATTGGTGGGAGACCTAAGTAACCAAACCCTTCGTCGTCGTCGTTACCGGCGGGAGTTGAGACACGGAGGAGCCAAGAGACATCGCCGACGGAGTTTTCTAGTTGAGAAATCATTTTACGGAATGCTGCGGCGGGGATTATGTTGAAAAGACGCATTATGTAGCCATCGTCACGGCATCTTTGGACCATCGTCAATGCTTTTTCAAGAACGTTTTCAGTGTCGTCGATGATACGGCGCGTGGGACGTTCGTAGAGGTCGGAGCTTGAGCGCGCCGCTTGACGGAGAAGAGCAGCGAGCTTTTCCGTTTTGGACTTGATTTCGGCACATTCTTGTTTGTTGATTGTGGCTTCATCACCGGCTTTCACGACTTGGTCTGCGAGTTGAATCGGTCGAGACAATATCTGCTTGGCTAGATCACCCATAGCTAACAAAACTGGTTTAGATCAAGAAAATCAGAAACGGATTGATCTTAATTTTAAGGAAAATGATGAAACATTTTGTTGGGGTTTGTATTTGGTTTGGTCTTTGAAACACGGTTTCTTTCATTTCTAATGTATTTCTTACAGAACACGCCGGTCGTCGCCGGCTTTCGTTGTCGGAGTAAATTACTTATTAGTACATTTACCAAGTCGTCTTAGCCCTTATCGTTCTTTTTTTATATTATTAAGCATATTCCATATTTTAAACTGTAAAGTATGCTAGCTAGGAAAATAGGACTTCAAAAGTTTATCAAGAAACGATTACAAAAACGATTTCAAATCTTCAATATTACTTTAATTGATTCCCAAGGTTAGCACACCTGTGTTTTGGGATTCTCATGGTTTAAATCCCCAATTCATAGAAGATAATATTACTTTATGAGTTCATGATATAAATTGAGCGTCGAAATAGAAAATTGTTGTGATTGGATAACTTATCTTGGGCCCCAAGGGACACATAACCAATTGATTGGCCAAAGCTAGTTGGGTTTTTTTAAAGCCGTGTGTGGCTACATCGAATGTTATAACCAACCATATTTATTTCTGGGCCATGTTTCACATTTATTTTGAGATTCTAAAAAAAAAGAAGATAACTACAGAATTATTCATACAATTCAATAAAACTATGTACTATTTATACTATTGCAAACTTTTTATTACCTTTAAGGCACATTCAGCAGCTCGCATGGACACGAACACAATCCAGAATTATTCATACAATTCAATAAAAAAGACTTAATCACTTCATGACCAGACTTCATTAATTCGATTGGATAAACTTCATGTCAATTCTTCCTCAACACTATTTTGAAGTAGTATTACAACTTACAAGATATTACAACACAAGTGGATCTAAATTATTTTTATATTTAATTATTTATATACACACATGCAAGCAAAATAATAGGACAAAATACTATAAAGATATTTGTCCCAAACAAGAAATAAAGTAATTACCTAACTAAATGATTAAAATCTTTTGTTTACGAATTGAGAGGGTTATGCGGCTTCTGCCTCGTTCGTTTTATGTTTACTGAACAAGCTAAAATAAGTTTTTCATTAAAAGTGAATAAATGGGTTCCATAAAATACAACTCTTAGGAAAAAAAAAAATACAACTCTTTTTTTTTGTTCTCCAAACGAAGACAACGTGGTTACAATGAATCTATATCTATAATCCACTCGAGCACGTCTTTCAGTTAAACGTTGAATCACATTCTATTTAGTAGCAACCAAAAAAATAAAATTTAATCACATACAAACAACAACAACAACAAAAGAGGAAGAGGAGCTACTAGTTGGAGGGATATTTGTTGCCTTCTTTTGCTTTCTATTTATCTTAGATAAAGAAAAAAAGGACACACTATCTATCTTTTAGCTTCTAGAAGGACATTGCTGGTTGAAATTTAAATAAATAAAAGTATTTACGACAAAAAAATAAAATAAAAGTATCTAATAAAAAAATAAGTCCCGACAAATTAAGATAAAAATACAGCAAAAAATAAAAGCGAAGAAGATCTAACGGACCTCTTATCAGTTTACTTTCCAGTTTCCACAAACTCACGGCGCGGGCCCGTACTTTTGTCGCCTCTAGGGTTCATTATTAAAACATGAGACCTAAAATATGACGTAGAACTTATTGTGGTTATCATTTTATCAACAAAGTCGTGCAAAATTTTCAACTAAGAACAATATGAAATTATGAATAGTCGTGCTCATTGATAAAATCAGTTCAGGCCTCCAAATTTATAGATCAAAATCTATCAAACTTAGCACTTGAAAGAAGTCGAAAAGTGATGGGTTTGTTTAGTTCACATGGAAAAAATCTTCTTTCATTGGCCGTGTTCACGTGTTCCAGTGGGCCAGAAGATCATAATCACTTATGGATGCATTATATCACAACTGTAGATATTCCTAAATTAGACGATATGTGTTTAACTCTATCCGTATCATAATAATAAAATTGTTTCACAATATTATCTTTTAAATATTGTTTAACTTATTAATCACAGAGTTAATATTGTAGTCTTGCTTGGAAAACAAAATTGTACTATAACTTATAAAAATGTCAGTTTTAACCCGGAGAAGAAGTGCTCAAATCAGTGCTTATTAGTGAGCTTCCCTTTCGGAAAATAGAAAGAAACCAAATATTTCTTCATCATAATGAAAATCAAACAGCTCTAATCAAAGCAAATATATATTTCTTCATTAATAATATAATTAACAATAGGATTCACAAGGTAAAAAACGCGTAGATCCTACGTAAACACGAAACAAACGGCACCGATCGCTCGTGGGGAGTGAGAGCGTATGGTAAGAACATGGCGTATGTTAGCACACTAGTTTCCGTCCATGTTAGCTTACTATACTATATTAATAATTACAACGTCGAGCCCAGCTTTTACGGCTTCGTATTTACACTAATTAACTCGGTCTAACTCGTTCACCGAGTCAACTCACTACCAGCACTGATCGGTTTCCCAGTTCCGTCCGACGTAACTACCGAGCCCGGAGGTACCAACGGTCAAAGGACGGCTCCGTCGCAACATCCTCCGATCATAAACAGAGCGTTTCTCAGGATCCGAAAGCGTACAGTAAGCGGCGTGGATCTTCATGAATTCATCCGCCGATGAAGAAGTCCGATCAGTTCCCGCCACGTCTGGATGGCAGATCCTGGCTAATCTCCGGTAAGCCGATTTGATATCTTGGCTCGTCGCTCCTAAAGGAACCTCAAGAATCTCGTAAAGCGAAGCTGGCGCCGTCGTCAACCGCCGCGGGATCTGATGCAATCTTGGCGAATCCTCCGCGCAGGTGTATGAGCAAGAGGCGGAGACGAGAGGTGGCGAGATCCGAGCCGTGCGAGACGGCGGAGATATCGGAGAGAGAGGCGGAGATGAAGAGAGAAACGGATGAGCAAAGGAAGTTGGAGATGAAGAAAGCATCGTTGCTATATGAAACGTTGTCGTTTTGGATTTTTGAGTTTCTTCTCTGCGTTTATTTTTGTTCGAGGAGAGGGAAAGATTGAAGAAGAAAGCTAATGGAGGGATATAATTTATAGGCGAAGAGGCGATTAGTCATTAATTGGTTAATTAAGATTTTGATTAGTTTATTAATTACATACTAAAACGGATATAGTAGGGCAAGTAGGATTAAGAGACGGGTCGGGTTAAGTAGGATAAAGTCGGGTCGGATCCTGTGATCTGAGTCAGAAGAAAAGGCTTATCCAGTTGGGGAAATAATTGCACAAGGGATAAGAATGTAGTACGTAAGATTTTATTCATAGTGGCCAAATTGCTCTGTGGCTGTAATTGTCATTTTAACATATTACAAAAATATAAAATCACGTTTTGGTGTTTTCTTAGTATTCTTTTTAATTAAATACTTTCATGCAAATTTTTTTTTTGTTAATAGTAGAAAAGTATTTTATGGTGGAAATTCAAAATAGGAATCTTCTTAAGAGTAGATTTTTTTTTTCTTTCTAATTGTTGTATGGAGACGTAATATCGACCGTGTATTGTTTGTTGGATACTGAGAAGACAGAAATAGATTTTTAGAAGATGGAGAAAAGTCTCTACTATATTTAAAGATTGCCTCCCACCATGCAAACATATTTAATATTTATGTGCTTTATTTTCTTCACTATAGGAATGGAAGTACAAGAGCCAAGAGGCCAATGGTAGTAATCTGCAAATTTGGTTCGTGAGAAATTGTTTTCTTAGCTCACAGAATTTAATGATACCAACAAACGGTGTTTTGTAGTACTAGATTACGATAAATAAAAATTATCAAATATTTTCAAATGTATCTTATTATGATAGATTACTAATGGTTGTCAATGTCATAATCAAGGAAAGTCGGTTTCTTTTATTTTTTTTTGCTAAACATTCAAATATTCAATAGAAGAAAAGTCGACTGAATTATTTTATTTCTTTTTGTTTTTTGTATTCTTCTGCGGGAGGTAAATCAAAAGAACCGGAATCACGGATGGAGATTAAATTAAGTGTAAATTAAACTCATTTTAATAAGTATAGGTCATTAAATTTTTGACTAAACTAACCTTTTGAAAATTGAAGTTTTATTGATAACCGATATGAGTAATTTATTTTTGAATGAACAAAACTACAAAAGATAATCACAAGTTTAAGTTGTTATCAAAAAACCATTACGTTGAAAAGTCTTAAACGGGACCAACTATGAAAATGAAAAGAGCTCGTGCCTATTACAATCAAATTCGACTCACCTTAGTCCTTAAACAAGATGATCACGTAGAAACCAATAGACCATAATTCTTGTTCTAGAAGATTGTGATTGTTGTAAGCAAACTATTGTAATCATATAATCTCTACTTCTTCTCCAACCACGTGTTTGGTCGACATCCCAAATTCCAATTGGTGTGGTAACTAGTGCCCATCGATTCACTTGTTTTTAGATAAACTTATCTTTGATCAAACAAATTTAATCATACCAATATTTTTGTAAATCATTTTAATCTTTTCTTACCTTTTAACATGTGAATGATGAGAAATATCTTGTTATAAAAAGACAGATTGTAGAAAATTTATGAATTTAACAAAGACAGAACTTACTATCTCCAAGTCTTTTGACATCTTCAAAAGCCAATTTTTTTTTTTTGGTTGTTGTTCACCGTTCAAAAGCCAAGTACTGTAATATAACATTTTTACATGTATAAATCGAATAAAACAATCGCAAGTGACGTCGAAGATTGACACCACCAATTTCGTGGGTGACACATTCCCTTCCATCAGCATTTTGTGCTTTCATGTCATCTTCCATATTAATATAAAGGAGATAAAATATTACATAATTCCATACACACATACGTATACGTATACGTATCCATGTGAATCAACATAACCTCATATAATCAAATTTCTGCAACTTGTAAATTTAGTATATTAGCTTCTATAAAGCTAAAAGTTTAATCACATTAGAAGAAACAATACATTATACAACGAGGAGGACAAGAGGGATAAATTGACAGAGACAGGAACGTGGAAAGAAGCTTCATCCAGCAACTTTACACATTGGTCAAGAGTCAAAACTCTTAGAGATTAAGATAACATTAACTATATACCGACATTGTCGAGTTTCTACGGTGTACCTGAGCTCACTAGATTAAAATCCTTGTTCCTCAATACTCAATCATGGTTGATCTCATCACTCTTTTACTTGTCTCTGAATTTTGATGAAGCCCATTTGAAATAACCACAGTTTGCTTCTGGATTAGAGGAAGGTCCCTGCAAGAGTTGTAGATATACTTAGCATGTAATTACCACGGTTAAAAAGACTTGGTTAAAATCTCTTTTACCTCAGCTCGAGAGCAGACGTAGAATCTGCGTCCAAATGTGGGACCTTGTTTCTTTACGACCCGAGCAACACAAGCTTCTTTATGTCCTTTGCAGAGAGGTATGCTGTTTTGCATTAGGTTTTGTATTCTTTGCCACTCCATTAAAGCTGCATCGTTCTTTTGTTTAGCTGAAGAACCGCTTTGATCCTGTTCCTGTGTTGAAGTAGTCGGTTCGCCGTCTTCTTTGCTGGAAACATTCGGTTCTGTGATACTTTCGGCTTGGGAGCTGGGACTGGAGGAAACATAGGAAGAAGAACTATCCCCGCCATTCTTAACCTTTGAGTTTGTAGTGAAAAAAGACTTGAGAGAAAGCTGAGATGATTGGATTTTCCTTGCTTTGTTCCTGTTTCCATCTCTAGAGATATTCACAGCTCTAACTGATGATACACGAATTCCATCACTAAGGTTATCAATGGAACCTGTTGATGCCACCGTTTCTGCTTCTGTAAAGGCACAAGTGGATTCGTTCTCAAAAGAACAAGATTTCTCAAGTGAAATTCCCATTGAAACACAGTTTCTCAGTGGTCCTGTAGAAATATCCCCACAACTTGACGAAGCATTACTTTGACTCGATGATGAACATGACACCTCAATGGCTTTGGCTTCTTCATTGGCCTGCCTCTTCATAAATACCGATACTGTTACAGTAAAAAACAAGTGAAGCAAATTATAAAAAAGATAGAGACAGGAATAACCTGGGAATATGAACCAATACATTACACCGGAAAATATATAGTTTACTGTACCAAGAGTTTGCTGGAAACCGTAAATCATGGGAAGATATCTCGAAGCTAATGGCGGCGTGCTGTGTTCCGGGATGTCTGGTAAATCATCAAAACTAGTGAATACAGGTACATGGTCTGATCCCTTCAATTTTGTACCTAATCCACCTTTCCACCTGTAGAGTTCAGAAGGTGATTCACAGTCAATTTGAGTCCATGTTAAATGAAAAAAGAAATCTTAAGTACTTAAATCTTTTAAGTTGAAACACACATGGGATCATTCTTGATCATCTACACTAACCTTGTTGGCATATTTTCATTCTTAAACCGCTTATACTCTGTTAATATGTCACATTCCTTGACATGGCAAGCAAGAAAACTATGGCCCTGCTTATCTTCGTCCTGATGCAAGCATGATCCAGCAACTAAGATATGATCAATCCTCGAACCGTAGTTAAATTGTTCTGCTCCAGTACTTGAGGACCAACATGTGAATGCATCTTTCCTGTGAGATATCCAGAAATAAGCAATCAATGGTAAAACAAACAGTTCAAAGAATGTTATAAAACAATGGAAAAGCTAAATATGGATGGCTCCCTCATAAACACAGAAGACGTTATCACACAATTTCACCTCTCAGGATGTTTTGATCTGAAGACATCAGAGAATGAGCCTCCACGTTCAACTAGCAGAGATCTAAACCACTTCCTGAACCTGCATTTTTTATTGGCATGAAATGAGAAATCTGATAGAAGAAAAAGTCTTGAGTAAAGCAAAACGATTTAAGCAGAACATGAATATTAGTATTTACATACTCGTTTTTCTCGAAATCAGGCCCAGCTTCACATCGATCCATAGCAAAAGGAGCAATGTTGAGATCCCCAACAACAAATACCCTTCTTCCTTGACGTAGAAGACACTCCCATCTTCTCTACAAGAAAACTAAAAAATAGTCAACCCAAATATCATTATAAGCCGAGGTATCTCATCGCAATATATTCAGAAACTGATAAGCTTACCTCTAAAATATCATAGAACCGATGCTTAAACTCAATTCTATCAGCATCATCAGCTACAGCTCGCGGCCCATAAACATTGAATACAACTGACAAAACACATAGATACATACAAACTGTAATAAAAATTTCATTTTTACACAAGAGAAGATACATAAAAAAAAGGATTTGAGTCATACCAAAGTGGCCGTGATCAGTTATAACACACCGTCCTTCTTGGTCAATCCTAAGAAGCTCTTCTTTCTCATATTCCTCAAGACCTTCAGCTACTGTAGAAGTTTCATTCTTCCCACCTCGTGAATTGCTGTTTACAAGACCAGTGATGCCTTCTTCTGCAGCAACAGGCAAAGCAGTTTCACAGCTTGAAGATGCTGACTTTACCCTGCAAAACGTAGCTACACCTGCAAATTTCAAGAACATAAAAACTCTTAACTTTTTACCATTTTCTCAAATTTTACTCAAAAATCTCCTGAAGACAGAGCTTGATGCTAACCAGAATAACCAGTACGACCTTTCTCACAAGTGCGAGTACACGAGAAAAACGATTCATACCCATCAGCTATCGCCAAATCCGCTGTCAATTCCTGCCTTCTCAGTTTCGTCTCCTAGATTCAAACCCGAGTATAACTATTCTTATGGATTCATCGACGAAACCGAAAAAAGGATTGAAACCGAAAAAAGGATTGAAATTTCAAACAACAATCGACTGGGCATTGAAGTAAAACCTGGAAGCAGATGATATCGGCGTCGAACGACTCGAGGAGTTTGAGAAGAGAATCAAACTGTGAAACCCGTTGCCTAAGGCCATTAACGTTGTAAGTCACTATCTTCATCTTCTCCTTCTTCCTCTGCAGTTCACAAAGATCGTTCCTTTAGGTAAATTTGGATATTTGTAACGTTGGACGGTTGAGATCTGAGAAGACTAAAGTCAGTAGAATCGACGGTCGATACGTGGAGAAGTAGTTTGTAACCAGCCGTGGCATATAAAAGTGGCTCGTGGGGAGCACAAGTTATTGATTTGCCTCGTCGGCGTCCACCACCACCATTATCGCCGGATTTTTATATACTCACGTAGAAGAAGAAGAAGAGGAGAAGACGAAACCAACTTCTACTTCTTCTCTGTGGCACTCTCTTTATCTTTCTTGGAGTTTAGTTAACGTTGCAAATGGATCAAGCTAAGGAACCGAAAAATTGCCCTGAATACGATTTTGCTGATGATTCCTCTGCTTCTTCTTCGTCTTCTTCGGGACATAATCTCAGGTTTTAGTGTTTAAAAATGTAAACTTTATGGCTGTGTCATGTTTATTCATAGTTTGGTCTAATTACAGAGCTGAGATGGTGGTGGAAGTGAAGAAGGAAGCAGTTTGTTCCCGGAAAGCAGAGAGAGAGAAGCTTCGTAGAGATAAGCTCAAGGAACAGTTTCTTGAGCTTGGAAAGGCACTAGGTAATATATCTATTTCACTAGATGAATACATATTTTCAATTTTTCTCTATAATTTGAGTTAAGAGTAATGGTTTGTTTCTGCAGATCCAAATAGGCCTAAGAGTGACAAAGTTTCAGTTCTCACTGATACAATACAAATGCTGAAGGATGTAATGAACCAAGTTGATAGACTAAAAGCTGAGTATGCAACACTATCTCAAGAGTCTCGTGAGGTGATTTGATTAACTTGTCTATTCTCATATTGGAGTTTTAGTTGTGTGCGCTCTTGCTCATCTTCCACTTTGTTTGCTCAGCTAATTAAAGAGAAGAGTGAGCTGAGAGAGGAAAAAGCGACTTTAAAGTCCGATATCGAGATTCTTAATGCTCAATATCAGCAAAGAATCAGAACCATGGTCCCATGGATACCTCATTACACTTATCCTATCCCCGTAGTAGCCATAACTCAGGGTCAGTCCAGTTTTATACCTTATTCAGCCTCGGTCAATCCTCTAATCGGACAACAAGCATTGGTTCAGCAACATTCTTCTTCTTCCGGTGCTTCAAACAAACAAGATTTCAAAATCAAGCCTTTAGATTTGGATCTGATGATGAACAGTAACCATTCTGGTAAAGGAAATGATCATAAAGATGATGTTGGTTTAAAGCTTGAGCTTAAAATCCATGCCTCTTCTTTAGCTCAACAGGTGAGTGATTTCTTCAATAGTTTTTCCAACAAGCTCTATCTGTGTTGTTACTATGTATATATTTCATCATGGACTAACCAAAGTTTACTTCCATGCAGGATGTTTCTGGAAAAGAGAAGAAAGGAAGCTTGACAACCATTGCAAGCTCATCGAATAGTTACTCATCATCTCAAGCTGTTCAAGATAGTTCCCCGGGTACCGTAAATGACATTTTGAAGTCATAAACTGATAAATGTATTCCCCTAAGCCTTGTGTTTAATACCATGATTGAGAAAGGTACTCAATATATAACCCCACCAGATACTAAACTTGTTGTAGATTATCCCCATGATTAACTATGTATTATTATCACAAGCAAATAAAACACAAAAGCATTTGCTCTTTGCAACTGAACTACTGTCTATGACCAATGTTATAAGACGTGAGACACATTTCCTAACTTACGACCAGATGGGTGTTCTCAGTATCCTTTATACAATTCCACTAGCCTCTATACCATTTTCTTGATCTGAGAGCGACAAGTGACACATAATGTGTTGTGTACATGGGGGAGATCAGAGTTTGTGGACTTGGTGATTTGTGAAGTAATTTACATCTTTTGTGAAAGCTGGTAACCAGGAGGGCTTTTAACATTTCTTGACTTGAGGCTTGCACTTCTCAAAAGTCTGCGAAACTCATTGATGCTGATTCTCCCATCTTTATCAACGTCGGCTTCTTCAAGAAGTGGTTCGATGGAGCCTTTCAAACCCGTTTGCTGCAAACATTTATTCTCAGAAAACAAGGTAGACAAAGAGGGGAATGTATAAAGCAATAAGACTGACCAATCTAAGTTCCTCAGGAGTTATAAACCCATCTCCGTCTATGTCAAACTTGTCAAATGCTGCTCTTGACCTCTGTTGCCACTTCTCTGAGTCATGCTCCTCCAATTGGTTCACGTGCAAAGCAGCCACCACAAACTCAGTGAAATCCACCAATCCATCAGTGTTGCTATCAATCTGCAACGACACAGACACATTTTGGATGATACACTAACCTGTGGAAGAGGCTTTAGTCCTAATACTCAGTTTACCTACCGCTTGAAGAATCTCTGCAACTCTTGCATCCTTCAGTTTCCAAGGAACATCTTTCGCAAGAGCCTGTTAATATTAGAAAGTTAACAAACTCTGTTGCAGTCATGCAGTGAAATCGCTTACTTGTGTTGTCTTCTTCTTACCTGCCTCATCTCCTCAAGGCTTATCGAACCGTTCTTGTCAATGTCAATCGCACCAAACTGGTCTCTGAGATCATCCAGCTCATCCTCATCAATTGTTGTCGCCAGAGCCTTCAAAAACACAACAACTCAGGTAAGAAAAAACTCAAAAACTATCATATGAAATACAATCTCTCTCTCTCTCTCTTTCTTGATTACCCTCAGAGCAATCTGCTTAAGGCGGCTGAATTTCACAAACTGACGCATATTGTTAAGAACCGATATGTCTATTGGAACCTCTGAGGCCTCACCTCCTTCTTTCACCCATGGATGTGCTACAAACCAAATCCACAAGTTAAGTAAAATATAGCCAAAAAAGAGTGGAAATATATGGCATTTGCATATGAAGAATCACACACATAGCGCTTGAGCTGCTGTTAACCGTGCCCGCGGCTCCTTAACTAACAGCTTCTTCACGAAATCTTTGGCACCGTTGCTGATGGTTGGCCATGGGACTTCTCTGAAATCAGGTTTTTTTCTCATCACCTGTTTTTCATGTCAGTATCCATGAACAAACACGTTATAGATTGGATATTTTTTTATTTTGTCTGTTTTCTCAAGAAGAGTACTAGACCTCATTGAATATTCCGTCTTGAGTCTTATCCCAGAAGGGTCTTCTCCCGCAGAGAAGAATGTAAGTGATGACACCAATACTCCAAACGTCTGATTCAGGTCCTGACCTACGTTTCAACACTTCAGGCGCGACGTAGTACGCGCTTCCTACTATATCCTGAAATTTCATTCCTGCCATTTTGACAAAATCACCTCCATTATCTATCATTCTGCTCTCAGAGACAAGTGAAAACATTTGAAACATTTACCTGGCTTTATGAAGTCTGACAAACCAAAATCTGTAGCCTTTAGAGACGAACCTTCTTCGGTTGATTTGAACAGAAAATTCTGAGAGGGTAAGGGATAACTCTGTTTAGAGTGATGAAGATTTCTTTAACATATGGATTTGCAATTTCCAAGCATCGAATCAAACTGGACCGTACCTACCTCTGGCTTCATGTCGCGGTGCACTAGACCTCGTAAATGACACTCAGCTGCAACTTTCAGCATTTGTCTCACCACAACCGCTGCATCTTTCTCGGTGTAACGGCTATCTTTCCTATATACATATACACATAAAAATTGACTTGATGTAACTTCTCATCTTTTCCTACAGAGTTTTAACATTATTTTTCTGTTAACACAAACTACTGTTACTCTTACTTAGCTAGTATTCGATCTAGCAATTCACCACCTTCACATAACCTGGAAAAAGACAAAACACATCAAAACTAGAGTAAATTCATTTTTTCTTGTGAAACAAGAAAAAGGATGATAATAAAAACAGAGGCTTACTCCATGACTATGTAAATATAGTTGTTGTCCTCAAATGCATTGTGAAAGCCAACCACATTCTCATGCCCACCTAAAGCTTGTAGTATCTTCACCTCTCGCTTCACATCTTCCACTTCAATCGGTTGAGTCATCTATACCACACCAAAAAACCCATGGAATTAGGCATTACTCCACCGCTTTCGCAATTAGAAACTGTAGAGTTTTGAAAGTTACCCTAATGCAACTTACTTGGTTTTCAAGCAATCACATTCGTTACAGGTTGGATTTTTAGGTTTACTAATAGAAATGGAACTTTTTCGAATCAAATTGATGATGTTTTTTTTTTACCTTGGCCTTCTCGATTCTCTTGACTGCGACGCAATTGCCATTGTTGTTATCGGTGGCGACGTAGGTAAAGCCAAACTGGCCGTGTCCGAGCAATTTCCCGATGGTGTATCGATTATCGAAATCCTTAGCGTAACCAAAATCGATGCGCTTGCCGTACGGGATCCCTCCTCCGTGCCTCCATTGGATCTTGTTCTTGCTCTTCTTCGTCTTCTTCTTGTTTTTATTACTAGCATTCTCACTTGCCTTCCCCTGCGTCGGAGAATGAAGATTAGGGTTCCGGCGACTGGTGCCACGTCTGGTGGCTTTAGGAGAAGAGAAACAGAGACCCATGTGATGATCTTCGGGTCTCTAATGGAGGAGATTTTCACAGAAATGCCAGATTGCAAAGGAGCGAGATGTTGAGAAGATTTCGAGACATGGAAGGAGGAGGAAGAAGCAAGGTTTGTGGCTTTGTGCCATTAACAAGAAGAACAGATCTTTTAAAAATTTTCTCTCATTTTAACAACATTTCTTTATTAACAAGATTGACATATCATATTTGTCACACTTTTTTTTTTTTTGACAGATAATTGTTTTTTCATAGACAAACTATCTTCAAAGCTTGTACCACACGAAAATGAACCACTATTTCGAAAGTTATTAGCTTTGGCCATTCATTTCGGTTATTACCATTTAAACTTGTGAGTTGTTGACATGTTGTGTAGAGGAAACTTCCACTTTTTTACTTGAAAGATGACATGTTCCGATACAAATCATCCAAAAACAAACAAAAAAAAACCTAAAGAGTTTTGAACACATAAGGTTAACTATTTACAAACCTAACCAATTCAAACTCAGATTCTACGCCAAAATGGTTAAAAGTTTCCTTCAAAGTGAGTTAGAACCAAGGATGCCATGTTGGATCCATCATACATAGGTTGCGAGGTGACAAAGCTGCCTCCACCAATTCATTCACACCTCTTTGTACAGACTGTGGCGGCTCCACCGAGTTCTCATCCTGTAATGAACAACACGAAAATATCAGATTCATCAGTTCAGAAAATGGACAAGACCCTTTCTGAGTTTTCTGAGAATGTTAGTAGCATCAAAAACTCGGTGGAGATGTAAATGATGATTGTACCTCTTCAGAGAAATACTGTGGCGCTATTCCTCTGATTCGTCCAATGACATCATCCACGTTTGAGTTAACTTTGTGCTTCAGCTCGGCTGAACTCAAAGAAGCAATTCCTGCAGCAGGAGGAATAGGCACTCCGAGAGGTCTTCTTCCAAACCATGACAGTAGCTCATCGCGAAAGAACATGGCTAATTGATACCGAAGATGTTCGTTTTGCTGAAAAATCGCAAAAGAGAAGAAGAGGTTAGAGGCAAAATGATTTTGAGTGCCCCACTCGAGCTTAGGTAATATTTTTTATTACCTTGGAGGAAAAAACTGCTTGAGATGCGGAACACATGTTTGACATGAGAGGACCTTCAACACCAAAATGAGAGAGAAATGATTGCATGTTCCTTGTGAGGCGGAAAGGCACAGGTTCATTGAGCTCGATCATCCCATTGGAATCGTAAGATGGATGAAAGTCTGTCTGGAACATTTTTCCGGAATTTTTGGCGAACAAGATCTTGTTTGGGGATCTCCCACCAATTTGAAGAATGAAGGACATGAAATTGGAGACAGCTAGCTGGACAGCGAATTGCTTCTTGAAAGCCCAAAGATGACTTCCGCTCATTGATGTCTTGTACATGTACTGAGAGAATATAGTGTCATTGACTATGTTCTTTGTGATTTCACCATAAGCCTGTAGCCGAAGATCTCCAATTGCTTCTGGTGAGATTTGCCCTGTGATAGCTTGATTGAGTTTCTCCTTGAAGTAGGTAATAGGAAGATCTGACTCTCGACCATTCCTTCCACAGTGATTCTCATACACCTCAAGGAAAGTGTTGTACATGAGATCATCCTCAACCATTCGGACCTGAGACGGAAAATATTAGCATGCCATACTCCTTGAGAGATTTACCTACTCTTATTATGGAAAGCCAAAAGAAGAACTAAGTTGAATATGTGAAGTTTCAGAGCAATCAACAACGGAAAGGGGAACTACGCTGATATTTTCAGGCATACCTGAGACCAGACAGGGATTATGATCGGAGTGTGAAGTCCTAAATGGCGTCTTCTCGACTCTTTATGCTTGTCAAACATTTGATTCATCACACGGAAAAGCTGCAAGATTCGTTCATCACTCCTCGCATTAGGAGTTAATGATGTTTGAACAATAAAATGCTTTTGCGAGCCATCAGAGCCAATAAGAGTCAAACGTCTGCAGCTGCTCCCATGCCTTCGTACAATTTGTATGTCTGCTCCAATCCTATCCAACTTTACTGTATGATCAGGTGCAACTTCCTACGCAGTCAAACATATGGTTACTTCATAACCCAGCACAAAGAGAAAAGAAAAGAATGACGGGCAAAACTTATATAATTTACAGCCCCTCTAGAGAATGTAAACGTTGTAGGTAAACAAGAGACGAGGATAAACAATCCAATATACCTGGTCAGCAAAGTACTGTCCTGGTATCTCCACATCAACAACATTGAAGTCGCGCAGCACCTTGCTCTCGTCTTCCAATCTCAACAGAACGGGGAACCTGTCTTCAACATTGCTCTGAAGAATGTTTTTCCAGTCTTTCAGTTTCTTTGTCAGATCTGCGAGTGTGACAGGGAATGAATTACTTTCTGGATCAAGGTCACGCTCGAAATCCTGTTTGTATTCTCTCACAAATGCGACATGCTTGGTCACGGCATCTGCAGAAAAACAAGCTCTGCAGACGCCCGAGAGTTCTTTCTTGAGCGGTTGGGGAACTTCAGCAGTGGTGGCAGTTGGATATTTGTAACATCGATGCAACAAAGCATTCACAACTGCGAGAAGTCTTTCTTCTGGTAAAGTAACAAACCTCGAACCTATTTCTGTGAGAAGAACCTGAGAGGAATTATACAAAATTAGATTATCCAAAGAAAGTAAGGAATGTGCAATTAAGACCATCTCCAATGTATTTCCCTATTTTTAGCTCTATCTCTATAATAGAGGTAAGTTTTCTCTATTTTTACTCCAATGTGTTCCTCTATTTTTTCCTCTAAAAAGTTTAACTCTATTTATAGAGGAAAAAATAGAGATTCTCTATTCTCACCTCTATATATAGAGAAAAAAATAGAGATCTCTATTTTAGAGGTGAGAATAGAGGTGAGTTGGAGCAAATTTGCCTCTAAAATAGAGTTTAGAGACAAATATAGAGGTGGGTTGGAGATGCTCTAAGTCAAAATGTGAATCCAAGCTACTTGTACCAGACAGTAGTTTTCATTCTCTTTTTTTTTTGGATTTATCTATACCATGAAATTTTTTGTATGGAGAGAATGTAAAGAAATCAATCAGTATATTCACCAACAGAATACTACCTCAAGTTCACTGGCCAAGTTGTTATGTTTACTCCTAAGAGATTCCATAACATCCTTTGCAGCATCAAAAGCACCAGCAGCAGAGATTGCCAAGGAAGCACCATTCCGTAATGCAGCGTGTTGACTATTTTCACTGATAGTTGAACTGCTTTGGTTCATAGGCTGATCATTCCCTGAATGCACATTGTTTTCCATAGTGGCACGTTCACTTTCTTGTGCATGTAGATTACCACCATCATGGGTTCCAACAGCCCCACTAGTTTCATGACCCGCACTAACACCAGGAACATTCTGCTGCATCCTTTGAGCCAAAACTACTCTGCTAAGCTCAGATTTATTTACTGCATCACGGCGTTCCAGTAAGTATGTGCGAAGCCAGTAATAGAGAGCCTGAAAGGGAAAACAATCTCATACTCATGAAATGGCCAAAAACAAGTTCATCTACAAAATTACTAAAAGGAATTTACCTGAGGGAATACTGCAGCAATTTTCATCAGAACCAATTTGCAATGGGGTGCTTCTGTTCGCTGCAAGGAAATCAACAGCTGTGGGATCCAAGAAAGCCATACCCAGTGAGGTACTTGGTCCAAGTGTTTATCAAATATTCTACCAACAGGCTCATTTGTCGTATCGAAACTAAGAAGATAAAGAACACGAGCCATGTGACTTCTGGAATTGGAAACTCCAAATCTTATACACTGAAGAAAGCAACTAACAGCATATTCTAGCCAGATTTCATCTTGTGTATCTTGGTATGCCTGCAAAACGAAAGTAAAATATAATGTCTAATATGAGGAGAGAGAGACTGTTAATAGCGCAGGAAAAGAAGCAGAGCATCTAATCAGAAGAAATACCATGTCACAGTAATTTCCCCAGCTTATCCATCCTTTGGGTAAATTCTTGAATAGGGTGATTGCGTTGGAATATGCAATATTAGCACCTTCAGTGTCGTTTAGCTTCAAATGAAAATCCCCCTTTAGTCGAAATATCTCTGCCTTGTTCTTCGCTAGAAAAAACTCCAAATTTGTGCTATTAACCAGATTAAGACCAGTAGCAAGCTCTCCTTTCGTTTCCAGATGAGCTTTTGCTTGCTCTTTAATTTTAACAAAGGCTTCCTGCATACACAAACGTGACCAAGAAAACTTTAAAAATAACAATATTTCAAGCTCAAACAAACACAGATTCAGGGAACGAAAACTTATTATATAGGATCATGGCAAAGAATGAGGTGGCATACATGGCTTCAAATATCACACACATGTTAATGGGTGGATTAACAGCTACGCCAAGAAATATTTTAACAAACTAGGGAACGTTAAAAAAAAAAAAACGAACAAAAGAAAGCAAATTAATGTGAAAGCAGTTCTTTATAGAATCCTGCAATTAAATGAACTCTGCTCAAATTATAATAAAGTTAAAGGTCTATGAGAACTGTACCTGTACTTCCATTTGTGAGTGCCCATACATTTTTTCAAGTATCTGAACGCAAACATCATAAAGCCCTTGTTTCCGAGCTATTCTAGCAAGCTTATTGACGTTCCACGCTTTGTCACGATAACCGAGGTGGTGAAGTGGAGTATTTGAAGTTATAAAGTCCTTAAATGCATCAATAACAACGTTATACATTTCATTCCTCCACTGCAGCATATCATACCAGACGGTCATATTGTCCCATTCATTTGGAGTCCTCAGCCTCCAAGTCTCAAGAATGTCCTTCAGATCTGCATATAGATTTCCCTGTCCCCCAACAGCAGCATTTCCAGGAACTTTACTCCCATTTGCGATGTCAACATAAATTCTAGAAGACTCTTGCACCTCCACTAGTTGTTGGAATTGCTGCAGTAGAGGCACCCTAGCCTGAAGAGACATTTCCGGTAACTGCCACCACTGTTCCAAGGCAAGATCAACGCCTTTCCCAACTATGTTTTCAGCATCTCCGACACCATTTGCATTTTTTTCATGAAGGGAAAAACAAGCTTGAACCAAACGAAGCTTCGGCGTCTCTTCCACTTGTGCTTTGGGTATCACATGATCCTTCAAGTATGTCCAATCTGGAGCTTTCCAAAGACTATCAAGCAAAATTTCATAATTCTCAGTGCTTTTTCCAAAATCCACCAGGGCATCCCACTGACCAAGTTGAGTGGCACAGTGGAGCCATTGCTCCTCCCACAGGCACATTTCAGCCTTAGGTACGGTGTTATTGTAAGTGCCTTGGGTTGCCTTAACCATCGCCTGATAGAAAAGGCTCTGAGCACGCTGCCAAAAACCATGTTGAACCATTGAAAGTCCAGCTCTCGATTCGGTAGTGATGGACCTATTCTTCCACAATCCAAATCTCCTGTCTTCTTCATTTAACAAACGATAAAGTTCAGCAAGAGACTCAGCACATTTCACGTCATTCATGAACAGCATGACATGGGTCTCTAGTAAAGTCAATGCGAGATGCCATGCATTGTAAGTTTTTCCTATATATTTGATAAGCTCACTAGGCATCCTAGGTTGAGGGTGGCTCAACTGAAGCCCTTCCAGAAGTGCTTGCACAACATTTGGCCTGTGTCCTTGCTGCTTCTTGTGGTAGTCCTTTGACAGGAGAGAAATCATAGGTTTAGCTAAAGCTATCTGCTCTTCCTTGTGTAGGGTTGCCCACACAATTGGAAATACTAGTACCCACAGATGATAAGCAACATTGGCATCTGTGTGAGCCAGCTCCCTTAAAGGGATGACAACATCAGCGACCTACAGCGGGAAAAAGATACATATAATTTACTCAGATTAATGCAGCTTCCAAAGTGAATATAACACCAAATAGCCTAAAATAATTCGTAACTATTTTCAATTTAACAGGACAAGAAAACACCATAACAACTCAGCAATCACCTGAAGTTTGCTTGCCGCACTAAGAAATTGTGCATGCTTCATAACAATGCTATCAAACATTGAAGCAACTTCTTCAGGTCCCTCTGGCATAACAGGTGGTTGGTGGTGTACCCCAGGATTTTGTGAAGGTAAAAGTGGTACTACCCTGGCAGAATTTGGTGCTAGAGTAATGGGCTTCTCCTCGATTAAGATGGCCAGGAGGAGATCAAGACCCTGTTTGAGCCAAAAGACATCACTCATAGCTTCCCAATCTTGGTTTTGAATAATGTACTGCAATCGTGCAAACAAATTTTTTCCGAGAGATTCGTGATATAACAAGAAGAACTTCCTTCGCATATCAGGATCCCTTGCCCGTAAACCAAGCATGGAATGTCTCTCAACTTTCAGAGAGATCTCTTGTCGGAGTGCCAACGGATACCTATCAGTGAAACAGATGATATTATCGCTCTCATAAAAAGCTTTGAATCAACATAAAATTAAAGTAGAAACTTACTTTGTTGAATCGGCACAAAGTCCATATAAAAGCTGGAGATACGCCTTATCCCACTCATCCAAAGCAACAGATGAGAAGTGCTGCTTATCAACCTGTGAAAGCTTCTGGAAAAAAGAAACTATATCCTTCTGGGTAAGAAAAGTACCAGAGGACCCAGATGAACCTTTCTTTCCGAAATCATCCTCAGCCCACCTTTTTAACATGTCTAGCACGCAAAGAAGCACACTAGAATCAGTACCCTTTTCTGAAAGCAAAGTGTTCAATATTTGAGTCACAGGTCTTTTGCAATCCGCTAAAAGCATAACCCTTCCATCAATAAGTTCCAGGACCGACTTTATGTTAGATACGACTGCCCCAACATCAGCAGTTTGACGAGAAGAAGTTACTGCAGAATCTGAATCTATCCGCTGGCTCTGAAAAGGGACAGCAGAAAGCCACAAGAGTAAGCTACAATTGGGGAAGCATTTAATGGATACCCGGTTAATAATTCGAAGACAGGGAAATTTACAGGAGGTAGCTAAAGAGACAGAAATGATATCTTGAATTTGATAGTATATACGTACAGACCAAAAACATGTCAGCAAGATGATGAAAGAGAGGAATATAAAGCTAAATCTTACAAGGCATGAAAAGAAGAGCTGCATAGCTATTTAGACGCTTTAGATTTAGATATTATGATACTGTCAATAAGATGTGGTGAATGCCATGTAAAATCCATTTAAGCTTATATAAAAAAAGAAATAAAGCATACGATTTTATCTCTTAAGAAAAAGGTAGCTATTACTGAAGAATAACTTACTTGTCTAGGATGAGCACCCGCTGCCGATCCCAGATCCCGCGAAAGACGCTGAAGGATATGCACCAGTACATAAGGATCAACAAAGTTTTTCTGAACCTCTGCCAAGGTTTTGAGGACAACAAGTACAAAGCTGACCGAACCAAGAGAGTTATCATCTCCTGAAGCTTGTGGAGCAGTAACAACATGCACATGTTTCTGTATCAGCTCATTGACTTTCTGATATAATAGCTTTATTTCAGGAGGCGTATTAGCTCCATCCTGTGGGAAGGCAATGAAGACCATCTTCAACAAAGAGCATAGCGATTTACCAGCGTCCAACATCTTGTGTTTGAAAGATAGCTCAAGAAACTGGTGAAGAACAGAACAGTCAGCAAAGAATAGAAATGTTACCATATATTAGGATAAATCTTACTGCAGCAAGTATACCTGTGAGATCTGGCTGATGTTGTTCTTAATGAAAAGATGCGGCTGCTTCTCCAGAACCTTGTTCATGACATCCAAGCCCTGAGCAAGTGCTGTGGATGGATCTGACTGAGACGGTGGCATGCTGCTTAGCAGCTTTTCTAAATAGTTAAACTTGACGTTCGCATTTGGCCAAACTTCCAAAGCTTGTGAAAGAAAATCTAAAGCTTGTTTGTACATAGTGTTGGCTTCCCTGTCCTTAGGCTCAATTACCACTGCTACCTGTTCAAGGGAGAGAAAGGAAACTTAAAACTACAGTCAAACAGAATAATATCACGATCAACCATCATAATTCGAAACTAGAGGTGGTCAATAAGATCTAGGACTTAACCAGAATTTCATACAGAATACTATACTGCTTTAAGACTGCTACCACCACAGGTTACTTATTTCTTTAGAATGCAAATTGCTCAGAGAAGAAAGGACTCTGTAATTTCGGAACTCCCCCCTCCCAATAGATCAAAACCAGCAAGTATAAACATGCCCCATGGTAGAAGGTGGGAGGTGTAAAGCCTTACTCTTATAAGAAAGTTGATGATTAGTTCTTCCATTGCAGCATTTGGCTTGAATTCCTCATCAGGCTGGGTAGCAGATCCAGGAGTTTCTACATTGGGGATTGACGATGCACCACCAGGTGACATAACACAGAATGATTGGAGACCAGGTTCAATTTTAACTCGTTTACTTGGGTCTTCAGATATGGAAGATCCATCAGTTGAGCGCTTAGGATCCGCACCGGATGAAGGATGTAACCCATCGCTGACCTCACTGGTTGCGTCGGCATCAGTAACCATTTTACTTTCATTCTGTCTTTGTCTTTCCCAGCTGACAACTAATCCAGCAAGTTCAATTGCAAGCCGTCTATTTTCTGCTGTAGTGTTATATGGCAAACCTAGACGACTTAAAGAATTCACCATCTGAGGTACAAACTGTGCTCTACAGCTGTAAAAGAGATCTGAGTGCCGAACAATGAGTTGGAAGATGTGGATCAAATTTGGAATTGAATGACCCTCCTCCACCAATATTTTTTTGGTGTATCTTATCCAAATCGGCATTCTTGAATCTCCAAGTGGAAGCCTTTTAGGTAAAGCTGGCATTAGAATATCCAGGGCTTGCTTAACTAGCATCTTATTCTCTGGCTGGCATGTCCTAAGAAGCGCAACAAAAACCTACATCCAGTCGACAAAAAACATTTGTAACACTTGATTAGATGGAGGAGTATTTTAGGCATATGCTTGCTTTCAGGTTATAAATGACAATCTGCAAGGTCGTTCATGGAAAAAGAGGTAAAGATGACATATACTCATATAAGAAGTTCCAAGTATTTTTCTTTTTTCCCTCTTCAATAGAAACAATAAACATCACCAACGCAATTAAAATACCCACTGGTACCTGGAAGAAAATTATAATGGTACCTGGAGAATGATTTTCTCTGGAGCCTGGTAAGCATCCAAAAAGTGGCAAACATTAACAAATGCCCACTGTTTACTGGCACTGTCTTCCCGTTTGAGATGATTCCATCCAAACTTGATTAGCTCTTTTCTATGTTGAACCAGATCACTCTGAAGATATTTCAGAAGCAAAGTAGCTAACTGCAAAAGTTCAATCCTCAAAGGTTCGTCATATTCAGCAGAAACCTACAACATTTGAGATGAAATGTAAATCAGAACAAGTACAATAAGACAATGTCAGATATAACAAATTGGACAGGTTACTATTCCTACATTTTACATCCACAAAATTATACAGCAATCTTTCCCCACATTAATTTCTGTATTAACCAAAAATTTAAGTTGCTTAGAGGAGAAAGAAACCAACCTCTTCTGGAGGATCAAGAAGCCTCTCAACAATGGTCTTGACAATATTAGGGTCAATAACTTCCCAAGTTTGGCCGTTTTGGAAGGCATGGGCAAGTATTGGAAGAATAAGCATTTGCATTGCCTGAACCAGATGATCATGGCCGAGTTGTTTTGACTGGAAAAGGTTTAGAAAATGCAAAACAATTGCCTTTTTCATGTTGGGTGGATATTCTTCTGCAACCTGATGAAAGAACCTAGTTATTTTACTAAAGCTGCAAAATATGAGAATCAAGCATGAAGTTTCGAGAAAGATACCTCAATAATGTAAAACTCTCTCAAAAAGGTGTAGTCAATACGACTATGGAACAAGAAAATTAAGAGAACATCGAAAAGAACATTCATTTCAGATTTTTCATGTCGCAGATAATTAAGGAAGCACTTGACAAGCCATTTGCTCTCTTTTACCTGCGAGTTTGAGAAAATAAAAGATTTGAGATGGCCAACTTTTCGGAATACATTTAATATTTTGAAGGAGGGTTATATAGTGCACTCAAGTCAAAATGCATATATAAAAAAGAAAAAACTAATTTCTACAAGAATTTCAGGTGACGGGGAACTCAAGTATCCCAAAAACAAGATGGTTTAGAAATAAGTCAGGAGGGACTCAACATACAAATACAAGACCATAAGACTGCGGATGAACGCAACACCTACAATGGACTATTTGAAACAAAATTTATATTCGCATAGGGCTACATCTATTTACATCAGGCGAATTTGCGATCGTGAGATGGTTTCTGATGCCCACATCAGTTTTAGACAAGGAAACATTAAAAGTGAGCATTTAATTTCAGTTTGAAAGACAAAGCTAATGCAGAAAATTATGAAATACAGAAATAGATGAAACTACCTGAACTAAAGTTAAATTTTGCTCATTCTGTAAACGAGATGTCCTTCCATGTGATTTCCAAAGGTGGGCCAAGGCATCAAAAATAATACGGTTACTCTGCAACCAGCTGGGTATCAGCTTCACCATTGTTTTGATAAGATAGAGACCCTGAAAATAAGCATCTGATGCTACATTTGATTTTGGCGTTTTAGAACTTTCCGATTTCATAGGGGCGGGTTTTTCATCTCCAGATGATGCAGCTGGAGGAGTTGAAGCTGCTGCACTCAGTATGGCATCAGATTTTGGTAAAATTTCAGGAAAGGCATATGAAAGTATCTTATGTGGAGATTTTGCAAGTTCTTCCCTTAATGGTTGGCCAGCATCTGAGCGAATTATACACATAAACCTGAGGTTATACGAAAAAGAGGGAAACAGTCATTACCATGCTCAAATTCAAACTAACATGCGATGTGAAAAAAAGCAAGTTCTAATGCAATGTTATTCTTACCTTCGGAAATATTTTGGTTCACTTAATCTGGAAAGAAAATAATCAACAGCAAGAGTTGCATATCGATTCAAGAACTTGGTAAGCGGGAGACGGTATGGGCTGTTAATCTCACTGTACACTTGTCCTGGAGGAAGAGCTGCTTCTAAGTCGATAGTCAATGTTACAAGTTCATCTAGAAATTTCGATGCAGCAAGTGGAAGTAAGTGGAAGAGCTCGATAATAGCTGCCACAGAAAGAAAGAAAAAAATGTGTTCATACATAATAACATGACCAGGCATCTGTTTTTATATATTTCTAAGAACAAAATTACCAGCTGCAATTTTCGGCTCTTCACCAGCTTTCCATGATTTCTGGGACTGTGCAAGTTTCTCTGGCTCTAACCATTTTTTTAGGTGCTCCAGTAACTTACCTCCTAACGTCACATTAAACCAATTTGATAGAAGTTCAAGAAGACGTGCCAGACCTTGGAGTAAAGGCATATTGAGATTCTTTGTATGTGCCAGATTAACTAGTATAGGTCTGAGGCTACTCTGAAGAAGTTCTTTGGGCATCCGTTGTTGATTGATAACCTAAAAAAAAAACACAGAGTTTCAGAACAGCATAAAGGTACATAAGAAGAACATCATTTATCCCAGAAAGAAAAAGAGGGCTTTTAGGTAGAGGAAAATCTATTCCTTCATGACTATCTTCAAAATCCTCAAATTGAATGTGCGTGTAAGAATTGGAAACAAAAGACAGATAACTAAGAACCTGTCTTAAACCCTCCTTGGCAACGGTCACAATTTCTGGTGCTCGACACGTTAAGGACTTGAAAAACATGGAAATTATCTTTGCACGTAGTTCATTGTGACTTTGAGTTCGAAAGTCAGCCCAAGCCATAGTTGTGCACAAAATCTCAATACAAGCTGTTCGAAGTCTGTTCAATGATGTAAGGACTTTAGGACTCATCAACTTCACAGCCCATACAGCTTCATCAGCCTCAGCTATTTGTAACGCTTCTTGCAAGAAGTTAACCAACTCTGGAGTCACTTTTAGAAGGGGGGGCCTTAGTGCTAAACAAAAATTCAGGGCTGTCACAGTTCCAACCTATAAGGCCATATTAAAGAAGGTAAGACAGAAGCCCAGAAAGGATTTACAACAACCAAAAAATAGCAGAATGAGGTACCTGTTGATCAATTGTCTTTGATCGAAGTGGACGCATTATGAGTGGCTGCAGCAAAGGCTGGTATAAAGGCTCAAGCAGTTCAGATACTTCACTACCAGTCCGGCTAGCCAAAAGTGCAAGACAGTTCTGAACATTTTTCCTCACAGTGATGGATGCATTAGGATTGAACAATTCAGTAGCAAGATATTCTACAACACCTTGAAAGCTTTGTCTGCGTGCGTCACTGTTTGCTTCGTCAACATTATTAACCACTCTTAGAATCTGCAAAAGAACCTGACTTGTCTCCTCTTGCTCTTTGCTAGCATAAACAGGAAGCCTCTTTTGAACATAGACCAGACCACGAACAATATTTACTTGAAAAAGACATAATGTTTCAGCATTCACTTTCCCTACCAGGGCACCTAACCCCATTACTCCTCCCATTTGCGCTTGCCATGTACTCCCATAACAGCAATGCAACAACCGAGGTAAAAGTTGTTCAAACACTGGTATTCGCACACTTGGATGAGGTGAATATACCGGATTTGTAGAAGGACTGGAGACAATCATAGAGGCACTGTGACCACCCCTAGCCATCAGCACATCAGCATGTTTGACACGAGCAAGGAACAGCAGAGTTTCAGCAAACACATTTAACGCAGTCAGAGCAGCTTTGGCATGGAGCCTGTTTTCATCTGCAAGCACATCAACAAGAGCATCTAAAAATATTAAGGGATCCAGCTGTTTTAAGTTACTAGACCAATGATTCTTGGGCTTGGAGCTTGTTGAAATCAAAGAACCCCCAAGTGGACCAGCACTAGTGGAAGCATACGACGAGGTATAGTCACCATGCAAAATAATTGCAAAATGCCGACATATGTTCACAAGAAAGTCATCATCTGAGTCGCTGAGATCCGGATCAGAACTGGCAGCAATTATAGTTATCAATAGTGTCTTGAAGATCGACTTCTCAGCGATTAACTGTGTCTTTGTTTTAACTCCTAAGTCAGCCTGCAGCAGGAAAAAGATCCTCTTAGTAAATTTATCCTTTTACATCCTATTACACCACGTAACACATATCATGTACAGGAGAAAAATATCTCCCACAAGAAATGACATGACACAGTCCTAGCTCGTTTTTTAGAAAAGACAAACTCATGGCAACAAGATAACAGATACAAAATCTAATCATGTCTCATGTCAAAGTGGTTCAATCAAGAAACCATCGCCTAACAGGCACGTCTTCCACATCAAGTGATGTCAATAACCTAATTTATGAAGCATTATGAATAATGGAGATAAGGTAATGGTTTAAGAAAACGTCAGACAACTGAGTAGGAACTTTGATATTTGACCAGAAAGCTACAGAGTAAAACTATGAAGGGATTAAGATCATAAGAGAAATACCAAAAACCAACCTCTATTTCTATTGATTCACTCCTGCGCCAAGATGAATCAACAGAGGAAAGTAACAAAGTTGATAATAGATTGGTCGTCTGACCCTCATCAGTGACACACCCAGGCAAATTAAGCTGAGACAACAAGCAAACGCGAAGGAATTTCAGAGCTTGCTTTTTGTAGTAGATCTCCGTAGTGAGGTTTTTCTCAATAACAGCTGCTACAGCAAGATTAATGAATTTGTCCATTGGCACAAGAAATGGAGTGGACGGCTCAAAAGTCAGAACTAAGCGAAGCCCATGCTCTGGATTATCTTTGCATTCAAGTGTAAGTGGCTCTTTCAGAAATCGTCGGTTGCGACCACCCAACTTTCCCACAATCTGTAATGCTTTACCACCCCAAGGATATGGCACCGGCTTCAGGTGAGACCATAATGCTAAGATCACTTCAGACATTACATTAGCCATACTTGGCTCCAAAAAATCAGGATTCAGACTATCCACCCAGAATTCAAGGGTGCGTAACCCCAAGCTCACAAGTTCATCACTTCCTCTCAAACAGGATACAAGAGGTCTCATGAGACGGGGAAGATATGGCAATAAGGAGCTTAAGCGTGCAGGAAGTGTCAAAGAAAGCTCCAACAGAAGATCTCTCATGTCTTCCCCGGCTGGACCCTCAAGCATTGTCAGAAGAATATTTAGACAAGGTAGCAGCATGGGGATTAGATCCCTAAAAAGCAGCTCGAATTTACATCCAGCAAGTCCTCTGAAAACAGTTCGGAGCAATTGCATATAACCAAGAGGCTTTTCAACTTCAGTAGCATTCTTCATGCAGACTTCCATAATAAGAGGCACTTGAGGTTGCAATATTCGTTCAAAATCAGATGGTGCCTTGGACACAGCCCCAAAGAGGCACCGGAACAGATGCAAAATTAATTTAGTTGCAGCTGAATCTGGATTCTTCAGAACATCGAGTTTGCTGCTTACTAGGAAATTAATCAGAACATCTGCAAATGGCTTGTATACTTTGGAAGCTTGCAGAAGAGTGGCAAATATTTGAACCAGTTGAGTGTTGTCAATCATGCACTCAAAAAGTTCAGGCATACATATAGAGAACATATCCATTAGATCTCGAGGTTCCATAATAGCCAAAATTTGGGAGAAAAGACTTAGCATTTCCTTCTCCTCATCCTTATCTTTAAAGAGAGCTAGGCAATGGACACCATTCTTTAAAACACCAGAGGCTTTCCACACCTGCTTGAAAGTAGAGATTACTAGATGTTTATCAGCCATACACTATTAATGCCTACACTCAACAATCTAACATTCAATACCTCATCTTCTCTCATTCCTTTAAAAACCTGAGTAACAGATGACTGCGAAGCAAGAGCTTGTGGGTGCATTCCCTGAGGTCGGGGCAAATGTGCATGGGTTATACTCCATATGATTGTCTTCATTCCTGAACACAAAGTAGGGAAAGTGCTTAACATAAACAAACATAGTGAATAAGTATAACTGATCCACTAAGATGAAACGTCAGTATGGCCAAGATTCAATACCCATCACCAGTGTCTTGATCAGATTCTTACAATCATTCACTTCTTTGGAGTGTTCCGCAGGAACCTGCAAATTCAAAACTGCCTGCAACCAGCATGGTCTAGTAATTAATTTTTTCTGCAAGATAAATATAAGAAATTTTTAATAAAGAAAATAGTGCTTCAGTACAAATAGGCTTTAAATATATATTACTTCCAAAGTTATAATCCCATTTAGAAAAGAAAAGTAGACTCTCTATTTAAGAGGATAAGAGAACATTAAAGAACGTTGTGGAACTAACCAAGCTTGAATATAACAGTGGAAGTGTGGAACACGATCTCACATTGGCTGGTAATTTGGGTACTTACTAAGACAAAACAGCCATCATAGTTAATTACCTGGACAGGAAGTTCAAGCTTCGACCTCAAAGTGATTTGATCCTTTCCATCACCCTCCTCTAAAAGCTATGGAGGAGAAAAGCAAGACTAAGTAACACATCATTGAAATAAAAGAGTTGACAATCAGAATGGATAAAAGTTCAAGATTTCTCTTCTTTTTTTGCAGCAAAAGTTCAAGATTTCTCAAACAAAATCTAGCAGAAAAAGCATGTACTCTGTTACAGCTAGACATAAATTAAAATAACTGGCATATCAAGCAAAACCTATACAAAGACAATAATAAACAACAAAGCCAAAAAGCTGAAACAACCTGGAAACTTGGATAGCAACCAGAATTACCTGAGGAATAGTACGCTTGAAGGTACTGAATTTCCCAACAAAGGCATCCAGGATACGTCCCTATAAACGGATGATGAGTAAAATAAGGTAATGATAGAGCAGCCAAGAAATTCTAATATGAGCTCTCAGGGGTAAAGTTATACCAACAAAATCCGTGCTTCATCCATTGACTGCTGATCAACACCTTTCTCAAATATCGGTTCTACCTGAACCCAATATAAGTATTAAGTTATAACAAAATCTTGATTCATACATAGTGGACAGATTATGCCACACAAATGTTAAGTAATATATCAAATTTTGAATAAGGCAAACTAGATGGAATATATAGCTTTACCAGATTTAACATCAATCGGGCACAAGTTGTATGGATGTTAAGAGAGAGGGTCGAGTCATGCATGTTCCTTGAAAATAAGTAGATGATCCGCGATAACTGCCACGTTGTTTACAGTCAAATAAGATGAATTGTACAAGAAAAATCACCCATATTATAGACAATGGAGTGGGGAAAAATCTAGAAGAGGGAAGCCTGATGTTGGAAAGAAAAATTGATCCATATGTTGTATTCCTAAGATTATTTGTTTATTGGCATCTTCATCTGTCAGAATATTTTGGGAGACCTTAGGTTTCATGTCTATAAGCAAGGAATATCTTTCCCAAGCGTGAGCACTTTCTGATCACAATTGATAACTGTGTACTGGAACACATTAGTCTCACTTACTATAGAATCCAATGTCAATGTTTGTCACAATTTCTAGAACTTAAAACTTTCTCAAGTAGTAAGAGCTAATCTAGAAAGAGAGGACTAACAAGTAACAACAAAAACAAAGAGAAGCTAAAGTAAGAAACAAATTGCACAGACACAACGGGAAGCACCTGAGAAAGGGACAAATCTGCTCGAACATGGTGAACAATCTCGGCCAGTAGGCTGTAAGCCAGAGGTCTCAAAGACTCAAAGCATGCTCGCCCCGTTCCAACTAGAACCCTGACACAGAAAAAATAGCAAATAGATGACATAAGTCATTATTTGTTAATATATTACACTGAGGCACGGTGAAACATACAGCACAGTAGAAGGTCTACTTGATAAAACAAAACAGCTTCCTGACAGGTGTAAAAGTTTAGGAATTCAGAAAGGTAAAAAAGGCACATTATACCTCTCTTCCAAAAGAGTGTCAATAAGAGGAAATAAACCTCTCTTGAAATCCGTCCCAAGTACATGCTTTAGTGAGACTAATAGTTCCTGCATTTCATATACCACAAAAAAATCTTTAACTGCAAGCCCATAATTGTATTACAAGGTGAAAACATGAAGAAAAAGGAACAGACAGTTCTCCACCTTTCTGATAGATGCAGAATCCGAACAGGTGACAAGCAAATTTACAATGCTCTTACATATGCTTTCTTCATGCGGCTTGATATATTCGGCACAACTTTTTAACAAATAAGTCAAAAAGGAAACCGTCTGCAGATAAATAAATAAAAAAATAAAATAAACAAACACTACAAGTCAATATACCATGATAGGGTCCCTTAAAAAACAAAATAACTCAGGTGAAAGAACAAGGTAGTGTAGGCCTTAATAAAATCTTTTTTTCAGATGTCTCACCTTAACCTGAGCACCCTTCAGTTCGATGAACTGAGGCTTCATATGTGGAGAAACTTTCTCAGGTCCAGGGATAGATATAGCAGCAACCATCAGAGGCAACAAATTAGGAATATTGATCTGAACAAGTCTGCTATACAGCTGAAAAAGAAACATAACGACGAGGGGGCTCTCTGTGACGATTTTGAATGAACGAGTGCTTGGGTTAATCTGCCCATTCCTGGAAGGTGCAGTAATGGACAGCGACTGATCAGATGGTGTAGATACCTCCACAGGTTTCACTTCTTCTATTTTGACATTCTCAAAAAAATGGCTAACCGTCAATCTGAAGTTCTGGTATATCTTGCAGACAAAGTCCAAGAATGGCTGAACCTCATTTTCTAATGTTGGCCTAAAGTTCCTAAGAAGATCAAAGATGATGCGAATGCATATTAACCCATTTTCTTCATTATCTGTGGTGAGCACCTGCATTGCAACCTTCAGGAGGTCTTGAACAAAGGGACGAAGAACCTCGCTATGTGGTAGACGATTGAGGATCTCAACCACAATGTTGCGTAGTTTGTGCTCAATATTATCAGTGAATTGAGGCTTTGTAATCTGAAGAAGAATTACTGAAGATGCCCGGAAGTAACATTTCAGAAAATTCAAGTACTCAGCCGTATGTGTTATCTCTAGACTGTCCCTGACCTCCACCACCATCGCAAGCCTCTCCTGAATAGCTGCAGAACACAAAAACAAGCTTCGAGTCTCAAAATCAAACAAAAATTCCTCACAAACAGAAGAAAAAATAACTACTCAAAGAGTAAAATTGCTGACAAAATCAAAGCTCGAATTTTTTTCCAAATCCAAAATCAAAGCTTCTTAAACTAATTCTCAGCAAACAAGCAAACAAGCAAACAACCCAACCACGAAATAAAGAGAAAGAGCAGAGAGTGAGTGGGATTACGTAGGTCAGGCTCCACGAGACGACGAGAGTGTTGCTCAAAATTCTGAATTGGACTCATGGCTAACAAAAAAAGCAAACCCAGACAAGCGAAAACGCTGTCTTAGGGTTCCGTCACAGTAGAAATTGTAAACGTCGCTTCCTCCTCCTCCTTTCTAACACCCAAAACGCGACGATCCCTAACGCTAAGCCCAAGGTGCTCCACTAGGTCAGACACTAACAAGGGTTTATCAAATTAAGCTAATTTAATAGAGCTTTCGATTCTCTGGTGTACGACCTCGAGGTTAACGATGGAAGATGATGAATTTTCCCTCTCGTTTTTTTTTTGTGGGTCTCTCTGCGAGACTCCCCTGAAAAGAGAGAGAGAAGAACCTTGAGAACTCGAGCGTAGCAGTGCAACGAAATTGCGCAGCCGAGTTATATATAAAGGTCCAAACTTTATTTATATAAAAGTCCAATTGTTCCCTCAAATTTCAGAAATGCAACGAAAATAAATAATCTTTGCCTTAATACAACACACAAATTTTTTTTAACACAAAATCATAGTATATATTAAGTTTTTTTCGTTTTTTTTAATCATCGAACTATATATATATATATATGAATGATTTATTTTTATTTTTTTCAACAACTTTAAATTGATTAGTTCAAATGAGCCAACAATGAAGAATATTGTTTACATAGATAATATATATATAGATGATAAAATGAATTAATGATTGAAAAAGAGATATGATCGAACAAGTTTTAAAATGGGAATGAAAATTTACATTAAAAAAAGAGAAAGAAATCTTTCACGCAGTTTTGGAAACTAATTGTATGATATTTTCGTCTATTCAACCATATGATTTGTTATGAACTTAATTTAGACATTTATATGGTCACTCTATGTATTTTAGGTTGATTTTTTCCCATTTTTATTGAATATTTCAGTTTATCTCAATTCCACTTTTATACTCCAATGACTAATGAGTCAAACCCATAATATTCCCGTAAATTTTTTTCCACCCATAACTTTGGTTTTGTAGAAAAATAACCATGAAACCATATGAAATGTTCGGATTTCCGGACCCAAAAGAATGTATGGTTATAAGTTCATCACCTTTTAGTTATTAATAAAAAAGAAAAGAACCACGAAACTTATAAAAACTAATATTATTTTGAACAATAATTTATGGTATATTAATCATTATTTGATAGAGTAGAACAATTGGAAACATAGTGGCCAAAAATAATCGGTCAGAGGTGAATATTTTTTTGTATATTAACGAAAACCGCACGACTCAGTTTGTTACTTTCTTCTTTTTTTTGGGGCAAAAGTTTATTACATATACTAAAGTATTTGTTTGAAAAAAGTAATATACTAATCACAGAAATTTTTCATAGTATTTGTTTGAAAAGAGTACACTAATCACAGAGAAATTTTCTTTAAAAGTAAAACACCAAACAAGACGACCGTAAAGTGTAGCATAAGATTGGCAATTCATAGCATAAGAATTATCGTAACTACTACTAACTTGCAACTTCGTGACGAAAAATAATAGTTATTGCTTTTTTTTTCTTTTTTGGTAGAAAGTTTTTGCTTATAGACAGGACAAAATGAATACATGTTACAACGAAATGAAGTCATATGTTAAGGTCATCATAAATACACGTAACACATTGAAAAATTCGGTCAAAACAAAAAAAAAATTAACGAAAGCAGCCAGAGTTTATTAGGAGAAATTTCTCTAATTTATTCTGTGGTAAAATCAAATATTAAGTTCGTATCCATACCCAAAAAAAAAAATATTAAGTTCGTATTACAAAAGGAATAAAAATAGAAAACAAATTCTCAGACGTTGTCGGAGCTAGTAGCCTTGGGTCTATAAGACCTGTGAGGAGTATGCCGTGACTTTTCTCTTCGTTGGCCCGATGATGACCACTCTCGACTCTCAGAACGATAATCTCTCGACCTACGATCCTTGCTTCCTTCTCCATGTGCAGTTCGATAGTTGTGATTACTACCATTTTGGTCGTTGCTGGATCTTGAAGAGCTAATGGCCGCAGCAGCAGGAGTACTCTGCGTGGTCTGCTCGTATGGCAACGGCTTAATCCCTTGTAAATCAGGTTCCGGGGTGAATCCTACTGGTCTTTTCGACTCGTCCATTTTCCTAAACGTGATTGATATCCTGAAAGCAGAACCAAGGATAGCAAAAACAGTATGAACAAAACGAGATAAAACCGGAGTGTGAAAGTGTAACTGTAAACTCAAAACACCAAATCCTTTTGTGAAAAGAGAGAGTTATGGTTTCATTACCAAAAAAAAGTACATACTAACCATAGAAATAAACGTTGACAAACAATCAAGGTCCTAACAAATTACCTCTTTGTGGGAACCGCAGGTACACAATGCTTAGCGACATCAGCTCCATTCCCCTTTAGCACTAGAACTGATCTGAAGGAAAAAAAGTGAAAAAATTGTCGAAAAGTTAAGCAGCGGAAACTTCAGTAGAGAAAAACTCAGAGAGAGTATGCAAAACCTATAGTGCTTTACCCGACAGGAAGCGGCATAGAGTATGGACCGGAGAATTCACCAGGTCCTACGACTTTGAGATTTGATCCGAAGAGTATATTGCACTCACTGAGGAATGATACTGTGCAGAAAGGGCGGACGAAGTCATGGTTATCGATATGAGGAGGTATGCAATCACCTTCATCATAGATATTGACGATACAACTATCTGGGATACAAGTTGGAGGAAGTACATGCCACCCAACCAACCTTTTGATTATTACTTTAAAAAGAGACGGTATTGGATCAACCGCTTCGCGTTGAAGGATTCCGGGTGGGTTTCCCGCTTTGTCCTATCAAAAAACAAAAAAGAAACTCTTTCCATATTCACTAGAGTTGATAAAATGTAAAAAAAAAAAAAAATGAGGAAAAAGTCACTTACTGGTGCATAGTTATAACAACATCCGAATTGGATAGTAACTCGTCCTTTGCCTCTCATCCACTTATGTGGAGCGGTAAAAGTACGGTCTAGATATCAAAAAAGAACCAAAGTCAAAATTAGATAAGTAACGGCACAGTTTTCAAATTCACATTATGCAAAAAGCAATGAGGAAAACAGGAAACAAACCTCGCAATTCTCCTCTTTGACCCTTCTCTTGTAGTTCATAGACGAAATCAACAATCTTTTTCTGCTCCACCGCGCTAAAAACACCAGTATGCAACTCAAGTCCCTCGAGAATATTAACAGACCTCCCTCTAACTTTCTCAAAACAAGAAAACACTTTCATTTTCTTCACATTTATAAATCGATAACGCTCTCTTTCTTCCCTAGATAATTTACGCTTCTGGGGAGTCTTCATCGAGTTTCCAGCTAAAGAACTCACATCAACGCCATGTGAACCTAATCCACTATCTTTCTGTTCTTCCTCCTCCAAACCATCTTCATCTCCCATATCAGCCCAAGAAATTCTTGGACTTGCCGCCTCAAAACCCCCGGCTTTCAAACTATCTAATGAGTGAGAATCACAAAACTTCCCGGCATTAATATCGTCCATCTTATTATCAAACTCTTCAGATTCCATGTTCTCCACCATTGAACCCGAAACCGCTTTATCTTCTCCATTAACCTTCTCTATGTTAATGCAATGCTCTGTAATAATAAGGAAACACAATTACACATAAGTTAAGAACAAATACAAAAATCTACAAATAAGGTAAGAGCAAATACAAAAATCTCAAGAAAATAGGTAGATTACATAGAATATTCTATAAGCAGTATCTCTAATCATCACAAATCTATGAATTAGTTCAGAAATTATGGTAAGTAATCAACTTTAATGATTAAATTGTATTCAATAGAACATTAACTAGAGAAAATTTCGAAACAGAACACACAACGTTAGTAACCAAGAAAATTCTCCGTTTCTTCAATCGAATTATGGAAAAAGAACCAGAATTTTCTCGTTATTCGTTAATCATAACAGAGAGGAAAAATTCAAACCTGGGTCTAGAGAACGGATTCGATCGGAGAGAACATGAACACAGTCGTTGCAGAGATCTCTAGATAAAAAAGGCAACCAAGTCGTAAGAAATTCAGAAGCAATCTTAAGTTCCGATGGCTGATACTTGCCGAGGAAAACATCTTCTTCGTAGTTTGGTTCCATTCTTCTAACACACAACCAAATCTCTCTGTTTACGTATTTTAGTTTCAGTTTGTACGGATTGAACAACTTTTCTGAGTTCGTTTACTTTGCTCTTTTGAGTCTTCTCATTGATGACGCCATCTAATGAAAATTTAGGTCGGATTGGTCATTAATATACTACTACACACACGCCGACAAAAGTTCTGGTCCGTGAAGCCCATGAATTAAAAAGCCCACGTAAGTTTACTTATAACCCGGAAAGGAAAATTGGATCCCCGACCCGATCTATCTCTGTTATCAAAAAACCTTCCATCGTAAGTATCTCCCGCCACTGGTTTATGAGAGAATCCATTTCGTGGAAACAGAGGAAGAACTTAGAATTCATCAGCTTTATCTAGTTCGTTAGATTTTAATCATCAATGGCTCTCAATCTCCGCCAAAAACAGACTGGTAATTTTTCTATCTTCAAGTCTATATAGTTTCTCTTGTAGATGAATGTGGTGACAAAACCCTAGATTTTTGTTGTTAGTTGATTTTTTTTTTCTTTGATTTCAGAATGTTTAAATCGGATGTTGAATCCAAGTGGCAATGCGAGCGAAGAATTTTCTTACAAGATATTGATCTACGACGAGTTCTGCAAGAACATTCTCGCTCCTTTGTTCCATGTCAAGGACCTTCTTAAGCAGAGAGTCACGCTTCGTCTTCTCATCGATAAAATCGATAAAGATCGAAAGGTTGAGAATGAGTGTGATATTTCACCAGCTGTGTATTTTGTTCAACCCACTGAATCCAACATTCAAAGAATCATATCATTATCAGATCCTTCTATATCTATCCACAGTACCTTTGATCTGAATTTCTCGTCTTATATCCCTCGTCCGCTCCTCGAGGTTCTCGCTTCAGGGACTCTCAATTCAGGTTCTAATGAAAGAATTGAAACGGTGCATGACCAGTATCTTGAGTTTGTGACTTTGGAAGATAACTTGTTTTCTCTTGCACAACACTCTACTTATGTTCAGTTGAATGATCCATCAGCAAGTGACAGAGATATCGAAGAGATTATCGAAAAGGTAGCTGATGGTCTCTTCTGTGTATTGGTAACGCTTAGTGTGGTGCCTGTAATCCGTTCAGCAGAGATGGTTGCATCAGCGTTAGATCAGAAACTGAGGGATCATTTGCTTTCTGATAACAATCTGTTTAATGAAGGTGGTGGTGGCGGTTTCTTGAGGTCGTTTCATGAGCGGCCTTTGTTGTGCATTTTTGATCGAAACTTTGACCTCGAGGTAGGGATTCAGCATGATTTCAGATACTGGCCTCTTGTACACGATGTTTTAGGCCTAAAGCTCAACATATATGAATGGCAGACCGGAGAAGAAATCAATCGAGTTAAACAGTTTCGATCCGTTCTGGTCAGCAAACAGTTTTGTAGAGTTTCCAGAAGTCGGTGTGGAGGTCGAAACTCAGTTGAACAAGTACAAGAAAGACGTTGAGGAGGTTAAAATGAGAACTGGTGGTGGTGAGAGCAGTAGTGCAGATTTTGATGGGAGTGGTCTGATTGGAAGCACTAAGCATTTGATGAACGCTGTGAACTCGCTTCCAGAGTTAACAGAGAGAAAGAAAGTGATTGATAAATTCCCTCAGTGCTTCCACCAATGTTATAGATACACTTCTTTCATCCAAGCGGCAATTCCAAACCGTTGAATCCCGGTGAGTCTCATCTCTTCTATTTGCAACTTGTTAGTTTTTTTATGTAAATGATGAGACAGGTATGTGATGTTTCAATTGGAAAGGTACAAACTACAAAGTATCTAAACCAATGTCTATGTTACCGTGATGGAGCAGAAAAATCAATATATAGTAGCAAGCAGCTGAGGAGTTATTGAATTTATTAAGAATTGTATGCAACTTCTATATATTTCAATGTTACTGAAGCTATTCTCATATGTTTATTACGGTGAAAGCAGGTTGGTTGCTAAGTCGACACAATTGGAAGGCGAGAAAGTGCAGAAAGAGGTAGAAGTGCAAAAGCTGATGGAGCAGAATGTGAAGCTGACAGCTCTTCTTGATAAGAAAGAAGCTCAGCTTCTGGCCTTAAATGAACAATGCAAAATCATGGCTTTGAATGCTCGAACATCTGATTCTGCATCTTTCATCTCTTGGCAAAAGAGAAGATCTTCTAGGTGTAATCCTTGGACATAGTAGGCGTACTTATTTTTCTATTGGATTCTTTTCTATTTTTTTAGATGTAACATTCTGGTAAACTATCTGTAGAACATGGCTTTGAATAAAGCAAGCATAGTTGATCTGCTTTTGCCTGCTCACTTGCTAAACTCCTTGTCCCTGCTCACTTGATATGATATGAGTAAGAGTTTGCAAAGCATATATATTTCATTTAGTTTAGACAATGATCCAGTTTCAAGATCACATAATTCAACTTTTTTCAACCTGAACTGTTTCAAATGCAACTCTGGAGGCATATATACTTGCAATTTGCAAAGAAAAAGATCATGCTTAAGAATGTCAAACTTGGATACAGGATTATGTTTTTGACTTTGGTATTTTGAAAGAAGTTGTGTATATTCTCTTCTTCTCTGTTGGGGGACAAATTATTAAAACCAACTATCTATTGGTCGTCTTATCAATCAGTGGGAAAAAACAAGCAGATAGGATTAAATTCTTCCACCATGGTCACATTCACATCGACAGGAATTGCCTCTGTTGTACTATATGTAATAAATCATTTCTCTCCAATGGTCATTTTCATTCACAGAACATGAGTATCCACAAATATTAGGCATTTACAAACAAGAAACACCTAGAAATGACTTCTTTAGTCTCTCTAAATCTGGAAGAGAAAACACATACACTTCTCCTACAAATGTGGGAACTAGAATACAGATTGTGACACTGACAGTTATCAGAGAGTGGCTTCTTTGCTTTGCCAAAAACTCATATAAAAACTGCAAAGAGTAGTAATCAGTTTGAAAGACAGAAGACAATGCTTTACTCTGGTGGCCTTAGAACATGGTGGTGGGAGAGAAAAACTTCTCTCATCATAAGTTATCCAAAATCAAATTTTGTGGCTCAGGTTTCATTGGCAGATCTTTGTCAGCTTGTGGTGCTGAGTTGTTGTTGCCACATGGAATAGTCATATTGTTTGCAGACATGGATCCTACAGAGTTTAGGGGATATGAGCAACTCTTTTGTGACTCTCTCTTTAGTTCTACTTCTGTGGATTTAGCCGACATTTGTTTAACATCTAATTATTATCTTAAGTTTATTTCTTGTATTGGTGGTTGAGGTATTATGCACATGTATATTATGTATATAAAAAAATATTTTATCTTTTTAAAGCTGTCCCTTTTAGAGGTATTGGATTGGAAACTGAATTTGTAGGAATATTTTTGGAAAAAACTCCCTTTCATAAAATCTTATTTCTGATATATTTTATGCATTTTGTTTGTTATGAGCTGTCCATTTTTGGTATTGGAATGGAAACTGAATTTCTATAAAAATTGAGGAAACTACGAGTTAATATTCTTTTATGCATTTTTGTCGTTAGGAGCTGTCCCTTTTATAGTTTTTAAATTGGAAATTGAATTCGTAAGGAAGTTGGGAAAAAAAATCTTACTTCTAATATTCTTTTATGCATTTTGTCGTTAGGGGCTGTCCCTTTTATAGTTTTTGAAAATGGAAATTAAATTCGTAGGGAAATTGGGGAAATACTCTTTCAAAATAAATCTTAATATTCGATATTTTTATGCTTTTTGTCGGTAAAGGAACTGTCTCTTTTGTATAATTTGGAGAAAATCTGAGGAAAAATCTTAGTTTCTATAACTGAAAGCTTGATTGGTGACTATGCATGGCTTGTAAAGAAATACATCACATCATACCTACCTTGTAAAATCAACCTAGCTCTTTTGTACTATAGTGTAAAGGTTTGAGTGTATTATTTTTGTTGTAGACATGTAATTGTCTAAGGTATCCAAAAATATGATATTAGTACGTAGTTTCCAGAACATAAATTTCACTTTAATTAGTTTAGACAAGGCTCCAAGTTCAAGATCACACATAATTCAACTTTTCGGCATAACTGTTTCAATTGAAAATAAGTGTCAAGGTTAGGAAAATAAAGACAAAATGATAATCTGTTTATAATTTATCAAATAATAGCTAGAAATTCTAAACGCAATGAAAAATTTACACGAAAATAATAATTAAATAGTCATTTTTGTTTTTGTGAATGTCACCCACACAGCTTACCTTGGTATGTATAAGCTATACATCTTGAACATACAAAAACATCACAAAAATATGTCTTGATTTAGATCAGAAGTAAAAATTCACATTTCATAGTTTCACAATATAGTTTAATAAACTTTTTGTTTCAAAATAAAACGAATATACCCATATCAATACTCAATAGGAACATGGAGTGCCTATAATGTATATAGTGAAATCAAAACAATAATTAGTGTGGAAAAGTTGTTTATGGTGATGAGGATGATGAGTTTGGGGATGTGGGGTAATGAAGAGTGTGAGCTGAGGGATCATGTCTACAAGTTAGAACCACAACAGTAGCGCCAATTCAGGACAGCCAAGTGTTTGTTCCTTTCACTTCCACCTGATTCTCTCACTGTCCTTCTTCTCCTTTGTCCCTACACACACCATCTCTTATTTTTGTTCTGTTTTCTTCAAATTCTCTTATTTATAAATACGACAAAATCCCATCTTCCACGTTTCGGGTTTTAGTGTTTTACTTTTTCTCCTCTCTTCCCTTTTCAAAAACAGTGTCATTTTTATCGTTTTTCATATAATCTTTGAGAAGATACAAATTCAATTAGATCCCCCGCCCCTATTAAATGTAACGGTTGAAGCCAAACTCTTAATCTTTATTTTCTTCTTTGTCGACCAAAAAATCTTCTTTCTTATTTCTTTCTATTTGTCGTTTAGATCTTGAAATCTCTAAAACAAAACAAATCTTAAAAGGTTACTTTAATTTAATTAAAAATTAAATGTAAGCAAATTAATCTTAAAACAGGCTCTTAGCTGGCATTTTCTTGATTATAGAACCCTAAGGATGTCACAGATGATGTTTTGATTGCTCATACGTCATTAAGGTGCTTTTTTCTTTTTGGGCAAACGTCATTCAGGTTCTTTAGATCTTTAAAATAGATGTTTTTCTTTTTCATAATCTGGTTCGAAACTCGACTAATCCGGAAATAAACAATTTCGTTAGATACAAACAGACCATGATAAATATATATACGAGTTGAATTGTCCACAACCAAGTCATGGCCGAACAGCAAGTAAGTGTTTCATCAAGAGGGAATTCAATTGATGGGAGAGCAAATTACGGCTTGTTTTAAGTGAATTACCACCAGATCACCATTTTTAATTAGCTTTAAAATAGACGTTTGATTACAATTATATAACCAATGAAACTTCTTAGAAAATGTTAATTCACCTGATTAAATAAAATTATTGATTAGACAAAGGATAGTATTGTAGAAACAGCCAAAAAGTCCTTTTCAACCACACTTAAAATTTTCCTTTTTTGGCTATCAAGTTATACACGATATGGTGTTTCTACCACGGAAAATTTGCAATTAATTCGATTGGAATTATCACAAAGCCAAAGGTGAAAATGTTTGATGATGTTGATTGATTCATCACATTAAAATGATAGGCAAAAAGAGAAAAAGAAAAGAAAAATAAGATGTTGAATATAAATGGAAAGAAGTACGTGGAACACAAGGCATCGGAGGAATGAAATGGGAACTTGCATGGATTTGATACTATCAATTAAACAAAAGATTAGGTTCCAACCTAAGCATTTGTTTTCATTTTCAAATTTTCACATGGGGACGATCTACTATACTGCTTAATTAGCTATATCTTTTCCCATATATTTATTATAAACATATTTTTCAATGTAAAAATCAATACATATTATATATATGTACGAAAAACTATTAGATCATTATACTTATAGTTAACAAATTAGTTAATTTATCAAATTGTCATGTGTTAATCTTCTGTCCATGATATGAATGGTTTGTAAGTTCTAACTCTTTGACTGAATTTTCAAATGATCCCAAAAATGTTTGTAGTTGCACAATTAACGTTCACTTTCTATCAAATTCAGATGATTTTCCGAATGGCACTTATAAACTATATTTTTGTCGGTGACTAACATAATTTTAAGTTCAGCTTGGTCAGTAGATATAAATTTCCTATGAACCTCGTAATAAACAGTATGTCCTCAATGAATTTGGTTAACCAATAAAATATAAACCACCAAACTGCAATAATCATCATTAGTGTGTTATTTTGTATACATCTTAATTTGTAGATAAAAAAAACAGAAAAGAATGGGCATTAAAGTGTTGGCAACTCTTCTTTTTTTTTTTTTTTTGGCAACTCTACTTGTAGCAAACGACATGTGATCTTGTAGTTGCAAGTACGTACTTTGGTTTACATATCTTTAATCTTTATATATACTTCGTCCGTATCCTTTTGCAACGGACTCAATTTATGACAAAACGGGTATCTAAATCTATTAACGGCCATATGGTATTTTTAGTTATTTATTCATATATTAGTTGTAATAAAATTGGAAGTTTCAGTAGAGACAAATTCTGGCGAAGAGTTTATAACAAGTGTAGAGAAAACAGACACTACTTGTATTAAATTGTAGAGTTGTACAGACACTACTTGTATTAAATTGTAGAGTTGTGTCTAAATAAAAACACAAAATAGAGAATGTAGGGTAATGTTTATAGTCCCTACCTTATTTATAAGACCCTCCAATTTTATTTTGTATGCAGTTTTTCACATATTTTTGCCCTTTCCCTTATGGCCTTGTCTCTAAAACCGCTTTTTTGTCCTACATCCCACATGATATTTGCTTTCACATTACATATAAAAAATGGATTATTTGACGGATTAATGCTATGGTGGTATATGAAAATTTGGGAGCATTGTTATAACTTTGAATAGTCATGATGAGTTCAATTCTCCATTGATACAAGAAAAAAAATTGGACCATTTTGGTTACTCTAGGCCATATATAATATAACAATTTCGCCTTGTGAGAAAAAAAAAACAACAACCCTTAAAAATAGTTGAACGTTATATTTTATGTCTTGTAATAAAAGGAAAACTGTATAAATTTTGAAGAGATCATATAATATGATGTACAAATAAACAAGTGTTTGGACATTGATGAGAATTAATAATTATATTTGATGTCTTATGTTACGTACTTACGCGGCTTTGATTTGATCACCAAGGAAACACTTCATGTGGTTCTGCATGAATTAGTCGTTGTCGTGTATATAATACACATAACCTAGTCACAAATCATCTAAAAAGTCATAAGTAAACCTAAAAAATCTATGTTAAAAATATGTATAAGATTTTTCTTATTAAATTTAATAAACACTTCCAATTTTTTTCTCTCTCATTGTGCCCTTAAATACCCCGCCATATTCCTCCCCACCACCTTCACATCCACACCTTTCTTCAAACATACCAAACTCTCTCTATCTCTTCCCTCTTCCCTCTTCTTTCTTCTCTTTAGCCAAGTTAGATTTCAATAAGGACAAAATCATGGCGATAAAGAAGTCGAACAAAGCGGCCTTGTCTCAAGCAGCATCTCTAAAGCAAATCTTGAAGAGGTGCTCAAGTCTAGGAAAGAAGAATCAAGGTAATTGCTACTTCAACGACGTGCCAAAAGGTCACTTTCCAGTCTACGTCGGTCAACACCGAAGTCGCTATGTGGTCCCAATCTCATGGTTAGATCATCCTGAGTTCCAGTCACTCCTCCAACTAGCCGAGGAAGAGTTTGGGTTCGAGCACGAGATGGGTCTCACTATACCTTGTGATGAAGTCGTCTTTCGTTCTCTCATCTCAATGTTCAGATAAAACTCGATATCGAGGACTGGTCATTAGCTCAATTGGTCATTCTCTGAAAAAATAATCCCCTTTAAGGATGTAAGAGTTTGATCACATTGTCGTACCACACTCCAGACTCGAGATCAAAGCCTCAAAGTTATTACCAAGAATCAAGAAATAAGGAATGTATGCAATATATTATTTAGGGTTTTTTTCTTTGCTAAGAAGACGGGAGCAAATGGCGAGGATCGCGTTAAGCATCGACTCAAGATTTGTGGCTATATTAATATATCTAACAGCTTATTAATATAATTTAACCACTCTCTTGGGAAATTTTTTTCCTTTAATATATTTTCTGTCTTCTTTTCTATATTTAACTTTCAAATATTTTGTATATTAGTTTGGGTACGTGGACGACTTTTCCCTCAAGTCAACGTGTATTGTTGACCGTTGGTTCTTGAGAGGAATAGCTAGTTTTATTTGTATTGATTTTTGAATCAAGAATTTTCATTCTAAGCACTGTTGTTAATTATCTCTTCTATAAAACCTTCATAATTTGAACTTATTGTTACAAAAGAATGATTGATTAGATATCTAGTAGAAAGTACTATTAATTAGTTAATTAAGAAGTTAATTCGACCACCCAAAAAAATTAGGTTTTTACTGCTAGTTTTTTTTTTTATGTAAACATAGAAAACGTATTTAATTATAACAACTGGTTTTGTGTTTTTTTTTTCTACAAATTGTGTGAGAATTGAGAAAATTATCTATACGACCATATAATTTTTTTTATCTTTTCTTTAACTAAAATAAAACATATTAAAATATTAAAAAAAACATTCATAGTATGAGTATCAACCATAACTGGCCGAACCTCAACGATTCACCCTTTGTAGTTCCAACTTCCAAGGAATCAATTTTCACTAAACGCAACGCATCATTTTTTTTTCGCCGTTACGTAGTGAAATTCACAAAATGTTGGATTCACGTAAAATTTATTTAGATTCAGTCTGAAAACTTTAACAATAATAAAAAACTAAAGATTTATCAAAAGAAAAAACTTCAATAAAAAAATATATATATATTTAAATTATAAGATGTTACAATAGTATTGTCAAAAAAAAAAAAAATTAATCATCATGAGAAAACGATAGTCGATAAGTATGATCCGAATTCTACAGTAATTTCTGTTTGAGTGGGGTTCTAATTTATAACAATAATTGCTTTTTAGTCGTTTCGTTTTCATGATTTATCATTTGTTCCAATTGCCTCGTTTTTGTTTTACTATCAATCAGAAAACTCATTTTAATTTGGTAAGGCCGCCTTTTTAAGATTTGTCGATATTTATAATAATACTAGCAAAGCTTATCTGGTAGTTGAATTCAAGTGATAGAGAAATTTATTTTCTTATATTGTATTATAGAGAGATATTACTCAATTAGATTCAGTATTATGCTCTTTTAAATATTGACCCTCCCGGTAAATGATATTAATACGATGTGTAGATGTTTTACATCGTAGGTAAGCTAATTTTTTTTTTTTGTCAAACCGTAGGTAAGCTATTAAGATCGTCTATCGACATATGTGAGTACTAAGGGCATATGCAACGCAATAACTTATAGGATAGATCTTAGAATATAAAAATTATTAAAATAATGTTTTTTTTTCTTTTTTCCAACAAAAATTAATCATTAACCAACAAATGACCCTAGAACTAGTATTAGAACAGATCTTGATGAAGACCACAATTCAGGTTGTTCTTCTACTGTTTGAATATTTTCAATTTTTTAATACCTAAGATCACTACATCAGTTGCCCCGATAAATATGGCCTAAGTGGTATGGTTCATTACATTTCTTTTTGTGCAACGAGTGGTACATTACATATGTGTGGAAATCTTTAGTTGAGAGAGATTGTGTTTTTTTTTTAGCTGAATATAATATCTTTCTTTTTTTCGTGCAAAGCTGAATAATAATATCTCACAAATTAAAATACACTAGTAGCATTGATGGCTTTTAAAATAGGATTATTTGTTTAGTACTTTTAGATTAAAAAAAATTAAAAAAAAAACAAATCAATGAATTGTAAAAGAAAGTCATTAATTTGTATAAATGTAATATATGTTCCATAATTTGTTACAAAACAAAAATATACATATTTTACAAAAAAAGAAAAAAAAAACATATTTTACAATCTTAGATATTTTAGTACGTATCTAGATTTCTAATTACTTTTAGTCGATATATTTTAAGTTCATTATTTTATTCTGCATTGTTGAAAAAAGAAACTGTGTGTTTGAAAATGGGCAGAACATGTAAGCCACAATGTCTCTCTTATCTTGACTCTTCTCTTCCTCTTCTTTATTCTTCTTTTATTTTATGTTTTGATATAAATTTTTGAGATTAATCCAATAAGCGCACACAGTTATCATATATTCTAGTTTTAAATTAGAGTACCAGACGACACAAATAAATTTCAAATATCATTATTCAGTAGAACACAAAACGAATAAATGTATTTTATTCAATAAAAAAGACTTAAAAGACCATGAAGGAAAAAAAAAGAAACATATGTCTGTACAAACTCTGGCTTGCCCACACTATCAAGTTGCTTTGAGTTTATACCTTGTCTGCTTGACATTGATGACCATTATCTGTTCGATCTGTTTCCTGTCCTTTTTTTTTCAAACTTTTCATTTCTTATTTTCATTTGAATATTTACATTATTGTTTTGATGTTGCATGGACCTCACGTTCCTATTTCTATTTTGTCTAAGGATATCATTCATGATTCCTCTGAAATTTAAACCAATGCTTCTTTAAAAAGAACTGGATTTATATTTGTGGTAGAGCCTTTTTCATGGTAGAATGTCTCAAATTATACTAAAATATCTTAGTTATTCGTTATCATCTCAACTCTCAAGTACTATATATCAAAATTTTCAAAGTCTAAACGGGAACATGATCATTATTTCAATATATATTATCACTGACATTGACCAAATAGAATTGCCATTTAATGATTTTTCCACCTACATACATTTATCATTTTTGACATAATGAAATATCAATTTTACATCTTTATCAGAGATTGTTTTTCTTTTCTCCATGAAGGTCTCTTGAATTTTATACATTGAGACTTTATGTAGAAAGGACAAAAACGGCTCTCGGTTTTGGGTTCTTTGAAGTAAATCGAAGATAATTTTTTTTTTTTTTTTTGGTGTGCTCGGTTTTGTAGCAAAGCGTTGTTTCGGTCTCGGTTATAGTCCGGTTTACTTCAATTTTAAGTCAATTCAGACATTTAGGGCCTTATGTAGTTTTAAGGTGAGGTTTTGTTGTTGTGTAGAGTAAGTAATAAGACAAAGATTGATCTTCACTAGAACTGTTCTCTTCTCACATACTCAAAACGCATGTAAACATATACACATATCATGAAGGAAGAGGGAAATCAAACGATCCAGAAGATAATGAGTGTGTTATCTCCTCGCGTTTTAACGTCCATTGTTTTTCGGTTTAGAGGAGAAGAAACGGCCTAATCCTCGTGTATGCTTCTCATTATCTTCTTTAGAGGATGAAGAAACCGAGCTAGACTTGATGATAGCATGGACCGTTGGATTCACCGTGTGTCTAACAGAACGAGATGGTTGAATGATATGAGCATGGGGAAGATCATCTAGTGCAGAGTTTGGTGTTACTTCTGAGGTTTTGTGCTGTTGAAGCTTCTTCTCAGGGGATTGAGATTTGAGAATGTGGTTGCTCTGTGGCTGCAAGGATTGTAACTGTTGGCTGAGTAAGTGAATTGTTTCTTGACAAGCTGCAAGCTTCTCTGTTGCGGATGCTATGTCTTTCTCCTGGAAGCAAGAAAATTGTAGATTATATAATAGATGTAACTAAACGGATGCAAAAGCTAATCTTATCAAGAAGATATCAGTAAGAAGTGTGTACCTGACTAGGTTGGAGTTTGGATGATGAACACTTTTTGCAAGTCTCATTCCTTCAGTATGAAGTCAAAATTAGCAAAACAAACTATGCATAGTGGAAGATTTAACTAAGCTTTAGTTGTTATACCTTTGCATTTTTTCTTGAAGGTCTCTGCATTTAGCTAGAGTCTCCTCATGGCCATGCTTTTCTGTGGAGAAAGCCAGTTCAAGTCTCTCTGTCTCTTCTCCTAAGCTTTTCACTTTAGCTTCAAGATCTTTGGCATGAAGTTCAAGCGATTTGTATGACTCAGTAACGCATTTAAGCTGAGTTTCAGCCAAGCTTTGGAGATCTTCTGAAGAAGTGAGCTGCGATTTCAGCTTCGATATGAGCTGCTTTTTTTCTTCCAACCCTGCCTTTGTACATTCAAGATTCTGAAAACATCTTGATAATTCTACTGCAATGTTCTCTTTCTCTAACTTTAGCTGTTCCATCTCTTCCAACAAGTTCTTGCATGATGAATAATTCAACTCATGACCATTGATCAAGTTATCTACACAGTGATCCTCTGTCTTAGCATATGTGTCTCTCAGTGGATCACAATCTGACTCTCCAATCTCTTTTTGTAGCAATGTAACTTTATTGTTGCTCTCTGCAACAGAAGTCTCTTTACTAGCTAGAACCGAAATGCGGGAGAGTTCTAGAACAAGGTCAGAAAGGCTTAATTCACCGGTTGGATATTTACTAACCGATGAAGAGAAATCCTCCAAGCTCTCCCTCAGTTGTCCATTCCCATTCATGTCCTGAAGTTTTGTTGCTTCCTTTGTATTTGATTTTATGAAGTGGTGAATATTGGAAACAGCTGCTTCCAAATCTTGTTGCTTGGTGTCCTTCTGCTCCTTTTCGCTGTTTTGGATATCCTGAGATGACAAAACATGTTTCTCTAGAGTTTCATCAGTAACTTCAAACAGATGACTTAACATTTGTTTGGGTGATGATCCTTGCATCTCTTGGATCGAAAATCTTGCGGCTTCAACTATTTTCTCAATGCTAATGCCCTCTTGAGATTCAAATATCCTGTTGATTCTTGAGTGGAGAACCGTTAACAGCTGATCAAGTGTTGTTGTATCCTCATCTTGCTCACTGGACTTACTAGTGGATTGTTTTTCCACAGATTTACTACTGCAGACACTGTTGGAAGATTTTGAAGCTGAGTTAGCTCCATCTGGATCATTAGCTGCTAACTTTTCAATCTCCAGGAAGTCATCCATTAACTCCAGTCTACTAGAAATCTTAGGCTTTGAGGAACCATCAACACTTACTTTTCTCACTTTATGAGAATCTGCTGAGGTTGCTGGACAACACTCAGAAGAACTTCCTTCTTCATCAAATCCATCTTCGGATACCGAGGTGACACTAGGCGGATAGTTATGATCATTACCACTGGATGGACTTTCAGAAAGATTTCTGCTATTTGATTTTGGAGCACTCTTGTCATTGTTAAACGTATGCATCTGCCCTTCAAGAATCTTAAGCTTCCCAAGAGTTTTCGCGCATACATTTCTCGAAACCTGCAGTTCATTGTTACGGGCAGCGAGATGTTCTTTAAGTGTCTGAATCTCCTCCTCCATTTCCAATGTACGTCTTGTGAGATATACATTCTCTCTTTTGCACTCTTCCAACTTATGATCATCAGAAATCTCTGCCTTTGCGATGTGTGCATTGTGATTTTGAGACATGTTTCTCTGTGCTCGAGGGTCTGTGAACTCATGCCCTAAGCTTTCAACTTCTATTTTCATTTGAGCCATAGCAGCAGGACCAGGAAGCTTCTTCCGTAGAAGCCCTCTAAGCCTTTGACACTCTGCTTCAAGTTTTGCAATCTTTTTCACTCCTTCCAGATGCTGTTTGTTTGCGTTTTCCGCTGACTTCATACTCATGTTTTTCTCTTCGTTGCGGATCTCAACTTCTTTTGAAGCAACGTGAACATCGTACTTCAGCGAACTAATCTCCTTCTCAGCCAACTGAAGATTAGTCTTCAGCTTTTCCACATCAGCTTCAGCTTTAGACCTCTCCTCACTAATCCTTATAATCATCTCAGATCGTTCTTGCAACGATCTAGTGAGTGCTGCATTGTCAGAAGCTGCCCGGTGAAGTCCTTGGCTCAACTCATCGATCTTTCCTTCAAGCTCGGCTTTGATCTTGTCCCAATGAGTGGTCTTAGCAAGAATCACATCCTGCAGCTTCTTATCACTCTCATCTTTCACAATCCTTATCTGCCTCGTGCACTCTTTCAACGCATCATCCAAATGCGATGCTCGATCCTCTGCAGTGAGCTTTAAAAGTGTAACAGATTCAAGTTGACGTTTTAGAACTAAAGTTTCTGCATCAGCCTTCTCCCATCCTAAAAGAACAAAAGACAAATCATCAACAAAAAAACATCTCAAAAACAAACACACAAGAACGATCAAATAACATTTCAAGAATTATAAAGGTTTTGTTGCTCTGACCTGAAACAGCTTCTTCAGCGACTTTGGCATGTTGAAGAATCAAAGATTCTTTAGTCTTAATCTCAGAGTAAGCAAGATTGAGTTTTTCTTTAAGATCTTTAACTTCAACTTCAAACAATTTGACCTGATCCTCCATTCTACTCATATGTGTGTATGAATCCATAGTTATCTGAACATAGTTTGTGTTTTTACACTTCTCCTGACACACAAATCAAACACACAAAAAAAAGACTTCAACTTGGAATTTAAACCTCACCAAAAACTGACACATAATCACAAAACCATATAAAAACAGAGGTCTGGTTATAAATGAAAGCACCTGATTCTCCAGAGAAGCTAAGTAAGACAAAGAACAAACAGGAGTTGACTCGTTTCCAACAACTGGTTTCTCAGTCGTGGCTTTGTCCGAAGACTTTCTCTTCCATGGCCAACCTCTACCGTCCATTTCTTTTGCTCCAAAATAATAGTACTCTGCAGAATCCGTAGAAAAAGGAAGAAATTAAGCTTTAATAACAACAAAAACAAAAAACTGAAAAAAGTTTTGAAATTTGAACTAACATACAAAAAAAGGAAACAAAATCTTCCGTAAATGTTACTTTCAATTTCATCCGACAAAATCCCGCTATATATTTATTATACTGTATCAGCTCAACAATGACCGTTTTGTTGTTTCTTTCCTTTTTTTCTGCAGTGAATCACATTTAATGATTTCTTCCCAAAAATATGTAACCAAATTCCAATTTATTATTTTATTCAAATAAGAAAAACTGAAATTTTTTGCTAAAAAAAAATTCAAATCACATTCCAATGGGCGCGAGTTCTTCACATTAAACCCCGATCATCATCATCATCAATTCATTATCATCAGCTACACTATCTTACTTAGAACACAAAACAATTTGAAACCAAAATTTATCACTTCGTTTGAACAATTTCAATCTATTCAAGCTTAAAGCGAAGCTAAAAATCGGAAAGAAGCATCTTACCGAGACAAATGATTCCACAGGTTTGAGAGCGCACGAAGATCGAAGGACACTCGCCGAGAGAAAGAAGAAGAAGAAGAAGAAGAAGAAGAAGAAGAAGAAGAAGAAGAAGAAGAAGAAGAAGAAGAAGAAAGTGGGAGGAGCGTGTTGGTGCCAGAGAAGAAGGAACGGTGAATGATTTTTATGCGCTTTTTTTCAACTTTGACGCTCCACAATGAGACAACAACATCTCTATATTTCAAAAGAGTTTATTTTATTCAATTAAAATCCATTTTAAATAAAGCTAATAAATCGCCATTTGTTGTTCTTTTTTCAAAAACGGAATACGAGGAGACAGCTATCTTCTACGGGCAGGTGCATGTAAAACCTCCTGACATCTGATGGATTTGACTTATATCCACCAAAGATTCAAAATCTTCCCGGTTTTTTAGTTTGGGCCTTTCATAAAGCCCAATTAGTGATAAATCCATCACAGTCCACTAGGGTTTTTGAGAGACTCTGGATATAAACCTGATTTTGTTCATTGCTGTTAATTCGCCGTAACCTGAAGAAGACGAAGACGAAGCAAATCTCCGTAATCATCCATGGGTCGTGTTATCAGAGCTCAACGTAAGGGAGCTGGTTCCGTCTTCAAATCCCACACTCACCACCGTAAAGGTCCGGCCAAATTCAGAAGCCTCGATTTCGGCGAGAGAAATGGTTACCTCAAAGGTGTCGTGACGGAGATCATTCACGATCCAGGACGTGGTGCTCCGTTAGCTCGTGTAGCTTTCCGTCATCCTTTCCGATTCAAGAAGCAGAAGGAGCTTTTCGTTGCTGCTGAAGGTATGTACACCGGTCAGTTTCTTTACTGTGGGAAGAAAGCTACTCTCGTCGTCGGAAATGTTCTTCCTCTCAGATCTATCCCTGAAGGAGCTGTTGTTTGTAACGTTGAGCATCATGTTGGTGATCGTGGTGTTTTCGCTAGAGCTTCTGGTGATTACGCCATTGTTATCGCTCACAATCCTGATAACGACACCAGCAGGTTTGTATTTGATTGATTAATGATGTATAATGTAATGTTTTGTTCTGGTGAATTGTTTGTGTAAATGAATTTGATTTATCTCATGGACCATTTGGCTTTGAATTGGATTCAAACCCTAGCTTTACTGAATTGTGATTGCGTAGGATTGGATTAGATTGTTGTGAACAACAGTTTTTAACTACAATGATCTCTTTTGAGAAGGGCATTGTTCTCACAGTTATGAATTTGCTGCTTGATTTTGATAGGATTAAGTTGCCATCGGGTTCGAAGAAGATTGTACCAAGTGGATGCAGGGCTATGATTGGTCAAGTTGCAGGTGGTGGAAGAACAGAGAAGCCTATGCTTAAGGCTGGTAACGCATACCACAAGTACCGTGTGAAGAGAAACTGCTGGCCTAAGGTTCGTGGTGTGGCTATGAATCCAGTTGAGCATCCTCATGGAGGAGGTAACCATCAACATATTGGTCACGCTAGTACTGTTCGTCGTGATGCACCACCTGGACAAAAGGTTGGTCTCATTGCTGCAAGGAGGACTGGTCGTCTCAGAGGTCAAGCTGCTGCTCTTGCTTCAAAGGCAGACTAAGGAGAGAAAGATTCAAGATGAAATTTTTCACTTTTTTGGGATTTTTGTTGAGACCTTGTTTTGAAATCTTGAGATTTACTATCATGTTCTTTGATACCTTTCTCTGTCAAGTAGAATCTATGTCTTCAGGGTTGATCCTTAACATTATTTTGAATTTTGTCTCAGAGTTTGATTGTTGTTTCATTTTTTTTGATATGGGAATCTGGTCTACATTAGGATCTTAGTTTGACTAGATATATTTTTCAATCTTGCGTAAAGAACATCGTAATCCGACTGTCTCAATTAAATTGTGATTACTTCGTGGTCTAACTTTCAGTCATTTCTTAACTAGTAATCCAACACGCAGGACCTAATTTCTGTCAACTTTGGAAAAAACAGTGTTCAAATCGAGGACCAGGACAAACTTTAGCTTTGCAAGCCCACATCCAAAAACAAATCTGAGTCTTAAAGAGTAAATGAGATCATTACAAAAGGTTGGGCAGTTTTATGAGAGAGCTTAATATCATTCATTTCAATTCTGCTTCAGCATCGATCAACGGTTTTCTGTTCATCTGTTATAGGTTTCATTCTTGTGGTTTCCTCTGACACTAACTCGAGCGTGCTTTTGGCTGTACTTTCTTGTTCATCACAATGTATGTTCAAAGAAAACTCCAGCTAGATGCATTTTGATGTTATAAAGAGGTCTCATTCCACACTCCATCTAATCGAATCTCTTTAGCAGTTTATGATTTTTTTCTAGTTACTTTTGCACGGAACTGTTTCAGAAGCTTTGCTCGTCACTTGTTTTCCAGGAAGTGAAATACCTTCATGGTATGGTTCAACCATCAAACATTCAATATCCGAATTAAAGCTGAAGTTTCTACCACATTGGGATGACAACAAGCTTTCAACATTATTACTATGTGTTGTTGTCACATTCCCTAACCCTCAAGATGAAATCGACCGTTTCTCAATAGAGTGCACATGTGAGTTCAAAAACAAACTTGAAACATGTATACGTTTCAATTGCAATATTGTTAGAGGTTGGATCGAACCACGCAAGATTGATTCGGACCATGTGTTTATCGGTTACACCGGTTGCTCACACATAACAAAACATCTAGAAGGGTCGTTGAAGTCGCAAGAACATCATAAAAGTGTTCCTACAAACTGAGTCGTGCCTAGAGTAATGAAGGCCGAAAGCTGTGATTAGTTTTACGCGAATTTATTAATAATGTTTTTATTAAATAAATAATCTTTTATATTGTTTAAAATAAAATTTTCAATTCACAAAAAAAAAAATTTACAATACATGACAAATTCAAATATTAAAAATCAACTTTAAATTAGTTATTGTCTATATGCATGTTTCATTAAAGTTAAATCTAAGATAGTAGATTTACGGTGATTGTGAAAATGATTTAGCAATTATACAACATCTAAATAGATTAGGTGAAGAAAAGAAGTGAGCACAATTGTAAATTGAAATTTGACTTGTGAATAGTTTGTACAAAAAAAAACCTCTATAAATTAATACTCGATAATTAATAATCACTATAAACTAATAAATTTTTTCGGTCCCGAATCGGATCAATGTAATATTTAACATAATTCAATAAAATAATAAAATAATAATTTGTTTGAAAATCTTATGTTGCTATATGGTCTCATCAGTATCATAAATTAATAATTGTATAAACTTATGTATATATATATAAGAAAATTTAGTAAAATATGATTTAAGTATTATTTGTTTTTCTTAAATATGCATTAATCTTTGTTAGAGTTCACTTACAATATTTTACGATATCAAATTTTTTTATTGAAGGATATTGATTTCTAAAAAAAATTAATAAAAAATAATAGTCAAAACTGTGTTTAGTTTAGAACCAAACCATGTCGTTGTTGAAGGGAACTGTAATGGAACTAGGGATTGGTCTTCAGCTTTGACCAAAAAAAAAAAAATTAAACGGCGTCGGTTCGATTAAGTGGTTTTTTGAATTGAGGAATTGGGTTTGAAGCTGCAGCAGCTCAAGCAGGGGCCGGCCAGTCGGTTATCAAACAGAGTCCAATTCCAAACCATTAATTCATTACATTTGACATCATTGTTTTTTACTTCTTCTTGCCCCCACACAGAAAAAGAAGAGAAGGAAAAAACTCAAAAAGCTTCTCATTTTGCCTTTTTTATAGTGTTTGTTCTGAATTCTGAAAATTGAGTGAAAGACGACAACGTGGGCAAACCAGTGATTCTCTTTTTTTGTCAAATTCACATTACGGTCTCGTGAGAGAAAAAATAAGCTTTTTGACTTATATTTTGGAAAATACACATTGGTCAAGATTCTGAGATAACTTTAACTTCATATTATTTTCCCCGAAAGAGAGAGTAGACTAGTAAGTGGTTGGTGGGTCTAACACATCCTAAAATAGTCGCATGTATCTACAAACCATATAACACACATACAAACATGTCTATATATAACCCATCATTAGTTTGATTTAAAGTGCGTAATTGTTCCTAATGATACTCTTACTTACTGTCTACTTTTTATTTACGTGGAGCTTCTCCAATGGTAATAACGGGAAATAGATGTTTCATCCTTGTAATCAAATTCCGCACTAATATGGATTTCAAAAGTACTGTGCTTTTCTACACTTGATTTTGAGAACTTTTTTTTAAAAAAGTATTTTTTTATGAAATATTATCGTGAGTTTCTTAAACAACTAATGAATATCAAACTATCAATCGTCCACACTTTGATACATATTGTTATGTTTGTTTTAGAATTTAGTTTTGATAATTATTAAAGTAGAAGTATTCTGGTCACAATTATAAAAAATATTGTTAATTTGATAAACAAAATTATTGTTGTAACTTGTAAATGGTGATAAAATTTTAAGAGAATCCCTACTAATAATTAACCCCCTCTCATCTTTCGTATTTCTGAATTCACCATCGCATTTGCTAAAATATTTGTTATTAAATGTAAATTTTGTCTTTGTTTAAACTGTTGTTACTTATTGATTCAGAAAAGTTAAATAAAATTATTTTTACATGAATCATTTGCATTCTTGACACAATGTTTTGGATTCGCAGGAAAAAGATAGTAGACAGAAAAGAGAGGATTGCATGAAATACATGAGAGTGGTTTAGTTGGCCCACCTTAAGTATGAAATGGACAAATCACAAGCCTTGTCTTTCCTTCAATCACTTCCCTCCCCTTCAAAAGCTACCATCAAGTGAAATCTCTTCCAAGATTTTGCCATCTCTTTTCAAAAACAATCTATAACAATGTATCAATAAATTATTCAATTTTGTTTTAAGTACTTTAGTGTCTCTAATAGTAGACGAAGGGTACGGATGTCGATTCAATTAGATGCTCACACGTTAGCATGATCTTCTTATTGTATGAATTCCTTAGACTTTATTAGTCATAAAAAAAAAACTAACAATTTTAATTATTTGGACAGAAATATTTCTGATTTGACAAAAGATCACTATCCACAGATGACACAAACAAAGGTGGCCACTAGTTATCACCGAAATTGTTAGAGATTTATAATAGTTTTTCATGATTTTTTGAAAGTTTTGGAAATGTTAACATTTTATTTGGAAATTCAAATTTTTGTATACTTTAAAAAGGAACAATAAGAGTAACAACTATTCTTTGGCATTATACGAAAACAAAATGATTTGAGGATAAGGAATCACTATTTTAAGAGGAATTAGAATGAAATCTACATAGGGAAATAAGAAAAAAGGAAGAAACGAGTAAAGGGCTCTTGAAACTACGACAAAGCATGCCCATCGGACTCCCATCTTGTACACCGCACGCTCGACAAACTCATAGGCCCACTTTGGGCCAACTCTTATTTTTATATCTTTACTCTAACCGTTAATTAACAATCCCTAACCCTCTCAATAGATCAATTCATGTTGTTTACTCTTACTTTGATATATAAACTAGACCACACATATATTAGCTTTAAAATCATTATTGTAATGTTAAGTTCAAATCAAACAAAAAAAGTCACTGTAATTTTTTTAGATACTGCACTACGAAGAAATTTGTTTTATGTTCCATCTATCCCACGTCTTATATACTTAAAGCAAAACCCTAAGATATAATTCGCTACATCAACACACAAAAATAAATAGCATTTAATTATCTTCACTCATTCACAGCCATACATTATTCTTTTTCACGAAAATGTATATATAAGAAAAAAATCTTTCACACATCTTTATATATATTATCTCTTATCAATATTCTACGTACCTATATAGCGAACATTTTTACGCACCATACTATAGCGTTATCTTTTATCAAACATGCAAATCACTATATAAGTCATAGTCCAAGTTGGAACACAAGAATCCACTGATGAATCTGTTCTCTTCTTCTCTATCACTCAATAACGTGGAAGAAGCAGATTCTACTCCGTTGTTATTACTCTCTTCGTTAATGTAATGACCGATTTTATTGTTATCTTCTTCTTGATGACCTACGAAACCCGAAACTCCATCTTCTTGGCTCATAAGTTGAGAAGCAACAAATTTATCGAGTGCTCTCCAGTCCGTCGTCATCACTGATGTTTTCTTCTTCTTGTTACCTTTATTTTCACTACTTATCAGCGCATTGAAGCTCACATCATCTTCTATTAACTGTCTTTTGTAGTTAGTTTGATTCTTCTCCAATGATGTAATTGACGTCGAGTTCACTGGCCTCTTCGTAAGAGGGAGTGAAGGGCTTTCGAGCTGCGGAAGTTGAATGAATTGATCGCAGTGGATGAAGTTCAAACCGATATCTGATCCTTCTAGTTCTTGCTTGAACATTAAATCTTGTGCAAAAATGTTTTGTTTCTGCTTAGATACGTAACTGAGAGGCTCCGCAACCGAGCTTACTCCACTCGGTAGTTCGTCGTAAAAGTAACTTGAGCTCCAAGTTTCCGTGTTCTTGGCTTGCCCGCTCATTGGCTTTTTCTTGAACGCTCTACAAACCACCCACCCTTCCTCCTACACACATACACAATCATAATAAGGGATGGTTTATTACGTTTAGTGCAAATATGCCAAACCTTTAGGCCAATGTCAAACAAAAAGAAGAAATAATGTTGCTTTTATTTGTAGTGACTAGTGAGACACAATAAGAGCATGCCTTAAAAGTGTGAGACCACAAGAAAGAAAGCTAGCAAATAAGCATAGGTACATACTCATATGCAAGCTATATATATATCAAACTACTACTAATTAAAAAAAATTCGATTTTGAGATATTGCAAGAAATATGATACGCACACATATTTTTCATAGTATTTACAAAATCTGCTTATCCAACAGCTATATAAGGGATTTGAAACGATACATATAACACTTTAATTCAACAGCTATATATAAAAATGTTATAAGTTAACACTTTAAACGCCTATATATATAAAAATCTTTTTCATATAAAAATGGAGATAAAGAGGAACGAACTTTGGTCTACATGGAACTGAAGTTTTAGGACAGACTTTTTACTTTTTGTTTTGCGATTAAAGGTGTAACATTTTACACAAGTCTTAAAGATACTCGACTTTTACCTAAAAGGTTAAAATGTGTCTCATAAAAGAGCTTATGAGACAAACAATGGACCCATGAAAGACAAAACATCTAGTAGAACAATTATCCTATCTATTTCAAAATGATATCACAGTAAAACGAGAATACCTGAGGAGGTGCATTCTCATCTGACTCTAGCCGGTATTCATGCATGATCCAATCGGTTTTTTGGCCATTAGGGGCTCTTCCTTTGTAGAACACAAGTGTTTTTCTCATACCAATCAGTTTTGACTTGTCGTAAACAGCCTTGTCTCTACCCGTGGCTTTCCAAAACCCAGCCATGGTCGCTCTGTTTGTTCTTGTTCCTGTTGGATATTTCTTATCTTTGTGGCTGAAGAAATACCATTCATTTCTTTCCTCGTATCCGATTCGGCATCTCTCTATAATATACATAATTCATGCTCATCAGATCCATGTATTCACATTTTCGGATTAAGAAAAAAAAAACAAAATTAAGTATCATCATGTATTTTGTAAAAAACCTTGTAAATCCCATGGTTCGATTCTGTAGAGATCAATATCTCTTATGACATCAAGATCGATCTTTTGGGATGCAACTTTTTTCCTTAAATAGTAACCAACGAGCTCTTCATCTGTTGGATGGAATCTGAATCCCGGAGGAACACTACATGATTGATCCACTGATTCCATATTATTTCTGCATAAAACCAAGTTCAACACCACAATGAGATCACTATAATGTCATATACACGTATATATATATTGATATGTACATGTGTATGCATGCTACATCACAAAGAGTTGGGGTTATATATGAGAGAGAAAGAACTTATTTGTAATTAAGTATAATCATCAGCTCATTTGGTGGTTAGTTTCCACTTAATTACTAACCATTAATTTCCATGTCATGTACTTAATTACATGAACTAGGTATTATTTTTGTATTTCTAGAAATTAAAGAAGTCAGAAGATGGAACTAGAACATGAAAATTAGGTTTAAAGTTGAAGTAATCAAAGAGAAGACATGCATGAGAGCTTCTGTGACGCTAAAAGAAAACGGAAAAGAGAGTTTTGTTGTATGATGCGTTCCTGTTGTAACGTGGTTTCTGAATTAATGGTGGCAATGATCATATCGAGAAATGGAATTTTCTTCTTTTTTTCTACACATAATATTTTATAACAACCCAACCTAGGTACATTATATATATACAGCCTTATTGAATACAAACAAAAACAGCTTTTTCCACATCTACAATAAAACAAAAGCAAAAGAAATCATCAAGTCTGAGCAAAAACAGTTATAATGGTTTCAAAGTCTATGTCTGTTTTATCTTCATTTTAGAAAGCTCAAGACTGTACTATACTACTGGAGTACTGCTACACACCTATAAATATATACGTACAAATTCGAATTATATGCAAATACAAAATACTAGGGTATCCGAAAAAAGAAAAATATAGGTATTGGGTTTATACAAATTAACGACCCTTGATTCATGACAAGCAAATATACCTAAGATATTATAATGGAAATACAAAACATTATGCAGATCGGTCAACACGACGACAAACTAAATTAGAACCAAGGAAAAGATAGAAAAAAAGGACGACGAGAGATCGATGCTTTAATTTGGTGAATAAAACAAAATATGCACATGTAAGTAAGTAAGTTGATGAGACGATGCAAATGGACTCATATTGAGCTTGAAAGCCCGTGTAGATTAGGTTTTACCTTTTCTTCAACCTGTGGAAGATATATTTGTGTATAGAATACTATTTACTCGTTTGGAAACAAAAGAAACGAGGAATAGTAAAGAAGAAGAAGTCAAAGAGAGATGGATGTGTAGAAGATGATGATCATCGATCGACGATAGAGAGGACTGATATTGAACTTGGTTATAAGTTTCGGGGAATATGAAGAGAGAGAGAGAGAGTGAGAGATTGATGATTCAATGACATATAAAAGGTATAGAGAGTGTGGACCGCTCAATTGCGCGTGGCTTTCTCCATGTCCCCATTTGCATACGTCATCCTCCTCCCGCTTCTTTTCACATTCTCTTCTTCACTTTTTTTTATAATTAATTATTCTTTAGTATTATATGTGTCTTATTAGGAGTAAAACGGAGTTAAAGATATCAAAATTATTACTTCTGATTTTTCCGATTGACGCATCATGAAAATTTGCATACATATTTTGAAGAAAACTAATGAAAACATATGTATCATTTTACCTCAAATCTTGTTTTTTTTTAATTGTCAGTTCTAAGAGTTTGCAAGATTTTTACATACTACAAGGATATTGGACGTTATAAATCTAAGTTAATACACACGCATACATTTAAGGAATGATCCATTTCTTTTCGGCATGGTATTCAATTCAATTAATTGTATTGGTCGAAATCAAAATTCAATTCATTGTACGCCTTTTTATCAGGATAAATATCTTTGAATTTAAATTAATGTCATGATAAAAAAAAACTATATATATGTACATTTCATCTACCAAAAAACTGCCAAATAACTCTGACATTCTTTCAGGTCGGGACCTAACTTAGTTTTATCAACAAAATGTACCATTTGCATATTTTTTAATTCATATATAAAGGACTGCTAGTTCTTTTTTTTTGTTTCCAACATATACTATAAGGACTAGGTTTAAGTTGTTCAAAACAAGCGACTTGCAACTGATTTATAGTGTATTTCAACAAAAAAGAAAAAAAAAAGAATTAATATCAATTTTCCGTCAGACCAATAAGCTCACGGGTTTTAGTGTTGCAAACATTCTGACATTCTGGAACGTGCCACGCTGGCAAAACAGAGAATGTCCCTCTGCCACGTGGGCGATATTAAACAAAACCGCCCGCTTCACATGCTTGTGAACTTCACATCATCTGTCGATTTACCAAAGTATCCTCACCGTTTCGACCTTTCTAAGGGTATATTCGTAGTTTAACTAGCATCTCCGGTGACAGCCTTCTCTTCTCCAATGATTTAGCGACAAGAACCAACGAGAAGGGAGTGAAATCCAACACCAGCCACCACGTGTCAGTTACTGGTTGGCTGTTGGACTATTATCTTTACGTAGAAGACAAATAAAGCTAGTATACCAATAATATATATACACATATCATGCGAAACAACGATAAAGTTATAATCTTATTTTGGTACCAAAATGATTTGATCTATTTTGGGAGCGTCGTTGTGATATTTAGAAAGCATTTGTGTTTGTTGTATTCAAGGATAATTTAAGTAAGGAAATATGCCAGTCCAAATTTTGGTTTTATATGCACCTATATATTCTTCAGAAGTGTATATATATGTTGTACTAAAATTTATATCTAATCTAACTTATATGTAACTTAAAGTTTTGGTTCTTAACATTTAAACAAAAAAACTGAAGGTTTTGGTAGAATGTCTCCCATATAATACACAAATTGATTACTAAAGAGGTTGTAAATGACTTGCCAACAACAAGATATAGAATTAGAAAGAAAGAAAAAACATATACCAAAGTGAAACAATCTGGTCCTGCATGCTTTGGACCTGTGCCATTATATCTAATTTCATCAAACGTGTTTGGACATCACTTGTTGGGCTTCAAAATTGCACTTATTGCCGTTCTTTCGACGTTGACTCTTGATTATTAATTAACAAAAGTTTTTGATTTTCTAAAGGTTCATACATTAATTCTTTGAAAATATACATTTTCAATACACATGACGGAAATCAGAATCGAAATATGGTTTTGAGTACTTTGCTAGTGCTAACATGCAACTCTTGTCATGTTGAGCGATGATAATTACTAAATCCGTTGCATTATAAATGCAATTCTGTTTACATACTGTTTTCTATTCTAATGTAATGTAAAATTATAATATTGTTTATTTCAAAAAATTGATTTTATTAATCACGGGAAGAAGTTAATGAATAAAACAATACATAATGGTATAATAGATATTTTAATTTATTTTCAACAGAAATTAACGTTAAAACTTCTAAAAACCCCGGACGGATTGATATATAATTAGGAGAATTTTTTTTTTTTTTTAATCATATACGTGGCCAACGTTTATAGATGAGCTGATTATGATTTAAAGTTACAGGATGCAGGATGGTATGATTTGGTTTACCATAATTTGATTGGTTTCCCAAAAATTAATAAGTAGCTGTAGGTTATCTTATGAACTTTGTTCTTTGTCTTAACGAACTCTAACGTTGACAAACATGTTTCTGAATCAAGCTTCATGCACGTGTCATTTGCCATATTCGGATTTGCTTGTTTCCTCTGCACGTTTTTAATTTTAAAGTTGACGTATTGTTTTTTTTTTTGTTAAAGAAAGTTGACGTATTGTTTTGAAAAAGAAATAAGTAAATCATTATATCTAAACGCATGCTACGAAACCACATTTAAAGAAAAGGAAATTTAACCTGTTATTCTGTTAGGCTGTTACATTAGGAAGTGATGTCTCTATTCAATCAAAATTTTATTTCGTTTGTAACCTTTATACTGTACATAAATTCTGTATTATGAAATTGAAATAGAGCTTGATATATTCAACTTCTTGCTTGAGTCAGGTCGTCTATTGGTAATTTGGCATGCCGACGGAATCCAATAAAGCAAATGACGAATTTGTCATGGTGAAATTGTTATTAATTCCTCTAAAAAGGGTGAGATTTTAAGGTGAAACTTGTTGTTTATCTTTTATACTTTTTGTGTCAAAGCGGTTACGTACGGTAAAAATAATTACTATATTGGTACTTATACTACTTTGTCAATGTAATTAGATTCAGAAAATGAAAAATGAGGGAATATAAGATATGTCCACGTAGGACGGTGGTGGGTCGGCCGGCGGTCACTAATCAAGCGGCGGAACTCATCATCCCTAAGTGGGTCCCATCCACCTTCCGATCCCCTGAGTTTTTGGCCGGTGAATAAATAAGACCATCATTAACAATGGGTTCTTAACTTTAGCTCTTAACATTGTTTAAAATTAAAATTTTGGTTTTTGTAAGTTAAGAGTCAAATCTTAGCTCTTAACACTCCCAAAAGCTCTTAGCTAAGAGTCAAATCTTAGCATTTTAATCTGTTTTCATTTATTTTTTAATATTTAATTCTAAGATAATAACCTAAGAAACATCTAAGATACCACCAATAATGGATTTGAGGATTTTCAATAACTTTATTTTCTTGCTTGGATTTTCTAAAATTCTTATATTCTACTGGATTTGACAAACATATTATACTAGAGTAATCAGAACATATGTACAAAGACATATGTTTATCTTGATCAAGATCAAGTGATGACGGTATTCGTTTTTTAAGCAAGTGACTACTGTGTTCATAACTAAACAAAATTATATATGAAAGAGAGCGGGACGAAAACAAAGAGAAAGGGAGAGAAAGAGGTTAGCGTAACCGGCAAAAGAAGATTCTAGTGGGACACATTAAGATCATCTTACACCATTGTGAGTTGTTGTAAGTTGTAACAATAACATTTGTCCAAATTCTTTCTAAAATGATTTGATAATAAATCATTGTAACATTTTTTCAAATTCTTTCAAAGATCATTTGATAATAAATCATTATGATTTTATGAATTTTATTGGTTCATTTTTCCATTTTAATTATTAAAGAGTCATGTCATGTCTAAACAATAATATAGTTGACAAACCAGTAAACTGTAACTTCAATATATATGGATTTAGAACTTAAAGCATCTGTATCTTTGTCGTTGAAATATGTATCTTGACGAATGTTGCCTTTGGATCATTATTGAAAACAAAATAACTACATATGATAAGCTTAAACAAACTACAAGTCAATTCTAAATCGCCGTCCTATCTCCTATAGATCATTCACATGCACTTAAGCATGGAGATAATGATAAAATTGTCATCTTATCTAATGCTGATTTTGAGAAAAATAGTTGTACTTGTGAGTTCTAAAAAGTAAGATCGACATGATCACACTCACTAGTGCTAAGAACTAAAGACTAACACTTATCAAAAAAAAAAAAAAAAAACTAAAGGCTAACAAAACAAACCAATTTTAACTTATCTGGAAAAAACCTGTATATATAACAATTAATCTTGAACTTATCTATCTATTTAGGTTCACTAAACATTTTAGGCAAAGTTTAATTAATTAACTTTAAAATATTAGAGTCGTCATATAAATTCTATAACCACCAGTCATTTATAATTCCTTTATTTATATATAACAAAAGACGATTAATTAATAACATGATTAATGTGATTAGATTACTACACCAAAACAACTTGATTATATAGATTATTAGCATAAATATATAGATGCACTCATTCGAAATATATGAACCAGCCGTTAAACGAGAATATGACCCATATGCCTAGGGTGGGTCTGGGTCGAGCTATGTAAGGATCCACCAGAAGATATCGTTGTGTTATCATAAACTATTTGTAGAAGTCACATTGAAACTTGTAAATAGCTCTTTCTTATCACGCAACAATCTTGAGATTCACTCATTCCTTTTTGTCTCCTCCCACTAACATAATGCGTCATACACAAAACGGGCATACATAATATATCTATCTATGTAAAGTTCTCTCATTACGCTTATACTAGAAGTGTAATCCATAAGCTTCTTTGCAACGTTACTTATTTTAATTTTCACAACTTGTTCAGTCTATGTTAATATATGTTGCTAAATTTAGCATTTCTCCCAGAGTAATAGATAGAAAAGATTATTTAATGGTCAAATTCCTTAATATTTTCAAATATATGACTGTCTATCAAATTAAATTATCACTATATAGATATACTGTACGTTGTATATATATACAGTAGACACAAAAATGGTAATGTCATGTGCTTATACAGTCATACGATTGGAAAGATCCAATAGATTAATTTTTGAAATCGTGAAGAAAAAGAGACGATGATTGATCATTATTTATGATAAGAAAGAGTAGGGATCTATGTACTGTCATAGTATGAAACTATGAATGTGAGTAATAATAATATATGAGAAGATAGTAAAAGTTAAAAAAATGTCATTGATGGACGTAGCAACTACAAGCACTTTTTAGTGTTCTTTGCAAGTCAATATGAACCAGATGGGTGTTTTATTAGAATGATTAAACGAACTAAAAGAAGAAGAAGAAATTTACGCAGGAAAAAACCACCAATTGTTGATAGATTCGTGCCATGGAGTTGAAATTTACTTATGATAAAAGCTATAAAGCAAGGGAATGTGTATAATTACTGGTGATTGCGTGGTTTGTCCACGTACATGATAATTAATTATTCAATAATAATACGGTAGTTTTAAAATTAGGGATCTGTACGTAACGTTGGTTATGAAAATATATCTCACTGGCTGAAAAATGAACGTGTGGGTGTATTCTCTCTTTTTTTGTTACATCTTCCAAGTGAAATCGAAAATCATGATAGTTTCGTGATAATCACAAAAACAGCATTACAATAAAACTAATTAATGATATGGATCACGATTCACAAGATAGATATGATGGATTTTCGAATGGAGGCCTGATATTCGACCCAATAATGGGCCTATAAACTGTATATCAAGGGCCACATGGGTGGGTGATTTGGGTATAAGAAAAGGAAAATATATATTTTTTCTGGTAGTTGTTAAAATGGGCTTAGAGGCCGCATTTGTTGTTTTCAACACAAACTCAACATTAAAACTCAAACAAACCAACTCGAATTCCTGTGATTAGAAGACCTTTCTAAAATTCCTGATTTCTTTTTCATGGATCATTTCATTGTTGGGTTCGTATTTCAAAAACAAGATCCACATGAACTTCGACAGTGGACTTTTCCACGTGCAAAACTGACCGGAGAAAACGACAGGAGCCAGAGTCAAACAATGCCAGCCAGGGTGTACAATCTTGAGGCACGTGACGACATCAGTGGCCAGTGCCGTGCCTACTCAGTTAAAATTGGGGCAACAGCCCTAGGCCACAATCATATATTCAAAATTTTAGGCCACATTAACAAGATGTGTTTTAACTTACTTGATTAGTTTCTTTTTTCTATTGGATTTTTATCATCACTTTGTTTAATTTTTATGTTTAGTTTCTTTTTCTTATTGGATTTTTATCATCACTGTCATTTATCTTTTTGTTTTCATCTTTTATTATTTTATAATTCATCCTACATATTTTCTTACTCTATTGAAGTTATTTTTACCAAAGTTTTTGATGATATTTTGTTAATTAAGTTTTTTTTTTTAATAATTAAAAAGGCCACAATTTTAATTTAGCCATAGGCCTCTCAAGTCATAGGCACGGCACTGTCAGTGGCTCAACGGTCATATTCAGAATCAGCAGCAAACTATTGGCACGTGACAAAGAACAGACCCCACCCACCAATCATTTTGCTCCCTTGTCTCCTTCCTCAATCTTATTCTTACCCAAAAAAAACAATCCTAGCTTAGATTAAAACAATTTTTCAAAATCAGTCGCGCATTAGTGATTTTGTAATCTTAATACCAGAATTAATTATTAGTTGAATGATGTTTTTTCTTTAGTTAAAAATCAAAACACACTTCGGCGCGAAAAACATAAAACTTCCTAAAGCGTGTCCCACATGCATCAAATCCGGATGCGTTAATTACGTTTGACTAATAAATAATCTCTACTGGACCACTAGAGTTTGAAACATAAAATTTAATTCGACTTCTTGGTCCAAACAAAAGACATTAAAGAAGCTCCAAAGACCAATAAATAATGCTGAATTTTTTAATAATTGCTTCTTGTTTTTTTTTTTTTTGACTAAAAATTTAAATCAGGAAGACTAAAATAAAAACGGTTAGGCCGGTGAAGGCTGAGAAGTTGGGTCGGCGGAGGACGGAACGTCAGGACCAACACGACAGCCTTCAAGCATGAAAACAACATCGGACATTGATGGTCGGTCAAGAGGATCTGTTGCAGTACAAAGAAGTCCGACTTTGATTCCTAATAAGAACTCTTCCCATTCTGATGATTCCGGGTCGAGTTCCAGTAGTCCCGGTTCTAGTAGCTCTGTGACTTGGCCTCTCTGAAGCTGTTTCTTCACCCATTTCACTATATCCTCGTCTTGTGTGAACATTACCGGTCTTTTTCCCGTTAGGATTTCGAGTAGGACAATGCCGAAGCTGTAGATGTCGGATTCTCTTGTGATTTCTCCGGACAATGTGGCTTCTGGAGAGACATATCCTAGCGTCCCGATGGTGTTTGCTGTGACAGCTGATCTTGATGGGGATCGAACCGTGAGACGGTCAAGCCCAAAATCAGATAAATGTGCTTCGAAATCAGCGTCGAAGAGTACATTCTGTGGCTTGATATCACCATGAACCTATTTGGGATAAGAGATGTTAAAAAGACTTGAAGTGATGTATTATTTAGAATGTGATTTAAACCATAAAATTCTTACCATGTTGGATTGGTGGAGGAAACCGAGTCCGCGAGCGATTCCGAGAGCTATGAGGTGGCGCATTGGCCAGTTTAGGACATGGCCATCTTGGTGTGAAGCTTCTTGGAGCAGAGTAGATAAGTTCCCGTTGGGCATGTAGTCATATACCAAAAGCCTTAAATCTGGTGGACCTGCGTAGTAACCTCTAAGAACCGTGATGTTTCGGTGCTTGACTTTACCAAGAACTTCGGCTTCCTTTTTGAACAAGTTCTCATTTAAGAGTGAGCCATTGGGTAAGCGGCGGATAGAGAGAACCATTCCATCATTGTAATTGGCTTTGAATAGCAATCCGTATCGGGTTCTGCTAAGAACATTTTCTTCATCGAACTGTCTTGTTGCTTCGATTGTTTCAGCTAGCGTTATCTTGTTGTTGAACATCACTAGCTTTGGTTCTCCATTTTCTGTGCTTGATCTGCTTGTGCTGCTACGGACTCTACTTCCTGCGCTTGTTCTACCAGGACTTCGTTTCTTCTCTCCCGTTGTAGACTGTTGTTTCAGCTTCTTTCTCCATTTCAAGAGTGTGTAAACGTAGAAGCAGCAGAAGAGTGATAAAAGGAATGCACCTATTGCAGCCATAACTATCATCAGAATCATTTTCCTTTTCTTCTTCTTTTCTTCCGCTGTGCTGCTTTCGCATTTTCTGTTTAATGGCTTTCCGCAGAGCTCTGTGTTACCTGCAAATTCTGATGGGTTGTTGATTCTTGAGCCTAAAGAAGCTGGAATCTCTCCTTTAAGGTTGTTGCTTGAGACGTTGAAGTACACCAAGTTACTGGAAATAATGGCGAGGCTAGCCGGAATCTCCCCGGTTAAGTTATTAACAGAAAGATCCATCTTTGTCAAGTTTGATAAACCAGAAAAAGATCCAGGTATGACTCCTGAAAGATGATTGTGGTCAAGTGACAATGAGTTGAGAGACGAGCTCTGAGAGATTTCTGGTGGGATTTCGCCTGACAAGTTGTTCCGACCCAAGTCAAGCACCTTCAAACGAGGAAGACGAGAGAGATCGGCTGGTATATGACCCATTAGCCGGTTAGATCTTAACTCTAGAACTTCAAGAGCTGAGCAGTTTCCAATTTCAGGTGGAATAGACCCAGATATGTGATTATCTGACAGCGACAAAGAAACCAACAACCGAAGAAACCCGAAAGTCTGCGGAATCTGACCGGAGAATGAATTAGAGCTAAGGTTCACATACCTTACACTCACCAAGCTACTAAACCCTTCAGGTACAACACCAGAGAAGTTGTTTCCCTGCAATGCAATCACTTGCAAGTTGGGCAAACCAGAGAGCTCAACGGGAACCTCACCGGACATATTCTGCTTGCTCAAATCAAGTGCTGTTAACTTAAACAGATTGCCTACACTAGCTGGTATCTCACCAGAAAATCCATTCCCACTCAAATTCAAAAAACTGAGGTTACTTAAGTTGCTGATACTAACCGGAACTTCCCCGGAAAAACGATTTCCACTCAGATCCAGCACAGACAGATTATTCAATGCCATTAACTCCACTGGAAAACTTCCATTCAAGTTGTTTTCACCTAAGTTCAGCCTATCAAGCTGCTGCAGATTCACCATTGACGAAGGAACATAACCTGAAAAGCTGTTTCTGCCTAAAGATAGAACCTTTAAAGCCTTCATGTAGCCAATAAACTCTGGAATCTGACCTTTTAAACTGTTTCCTTCGAAATCAAGAACACCTAACGAACCACATTGCTTAATCTCAACAGGAATCTCACCAGTAAGAGAGTTATTAGCCAATTTCAGTTCCTCTAATCTCTTCAAGTTACCAATCTCCGGCGGAATCTCACCGGAAAACAAGTTCCCAGAAACATCAAGATTCGTTAGTGACAAAATATTAGTCAACCACAACGGGAAACGGCCGGAGATTCGATTTTCCCTGAGATCCAAGACCTGTAAACCGGTACGACAGTTCGCCGTCGTCTCAGGCCGTACGATATCAGAGAAAGCGTTGAACCCTAACTGAACAATCCTAAGCGATGTGTTGCAGAAGAGAGAAAACGGCACCGTACCGGAAAAATTGTTGTTAGAGAGCGAGAGAACCTCCAGTTTAGGAAGAGCACCGTACGCGGCGGGAATCACGCCGCCGATTTCATTCTCCGACGCGCTCAAGTGAACTAAGGAAGAGCAGTTTGAGATCGCAGACGGTAATGTCCCTTGCAAGAGATTGAAATCAAGCCATAAATACTGAAGACTCTGGAGGTTACCTAGACTCGCCGGAATCTCTCCGGTTAACTGATTATACGAGAGATTAAGAAGCTGGAGCTGAGTCAAGTTAGCAAGTCCACTCGGTATCTGCCCAGAGAAGGTGTTCGACGAAATGTCAAGGAACTTAAGACTCGATGGTAAACCAACGGAGATCTCACCGGAGAGACGGTTTCCAGCAACATTAAAGACCTCAAGCGATGTGAGATTCCTCATCGCCGGAGATAGTTTACCGGAGAGTGAGTTGTACTGAAGAAAGACGGAGAATAGGCGCGTGCAGTAAGCGAGTGAAGCAGGGATTGTACCGTTCAGAGAGTTTGACCGGAGACTGAGCTTCCGTAGCATGCGTAGACCGGAGATACGATCAGAGATTCGTCCGGAGAGCTGGAGACGAGGAAGACGGATCTCAGTGACACGGTGGTTAGTGCAGCCGACGCCACGCCAGTCACATGGAGCTGCTGGAGTTGAAGGATCCCATGAAGTTAGAGCACCGAGAGGGTCATGGAGGTTGAGTTTAAACGCTGTGAGAGCATCAATCTCGGCTTGAGATTCATCGGCGTGTGAGAATAACGGCGCGTAAACGACCAGGAAAATGAATAACAGAGATATATCCATGGCCTTAGATCTGTTGCAGTGAACAAAATGAAAACTTAGCTTGAAGAAGGTGAGATAAGTGTCCCCATGAGTGTGGTTTCTTGGAGAGAGAATGAGCAAAAACTAAAAATGAGTAAAGTTAAAGTTTTTAAAGAAGAAGCCGAAACATGATTATATAATTAATTTCTTTCTTTAGATAATTTGAAGTTTATTTGAAGTCCGCACTATATTCCATGCATTATTAAAAAATGATATTTGTTACAAATTGGGGAAACATTATTCTAATCATTATACTGTCCTTGCAAGTTTAAAAAAAAAAACAGAGAAAATCATTATTTTGTTTCTTCTTTTTCTGGTCCACTCGTTTTAAACTCCCGGCGATCGATTTTCACGGCGAGAAATGTCGTCGGCGCTAGGCTCTGCTTTACTCACCATCTTCACGATCTTCTTCTCGTATTCGAGCTTGTCTGATGGATTACTACAACCTCGTAGGATTTCTCATGGCTTGTCCAAAAGTAGCAAGTACTTGACAAGGGATGAGCTCTGGTTCAATCAAACCCTAGATCACTACTCTCCTTCTGTAATCAATCTTCCCGTTTTCGTTTTTAGTTCCTGTTACTCTTGCGTTACTGAAATTGGGAATCGACTTTAAAAGGGGAAACTTCTTAGACTTCAAATTTCGCTGCAAAATCCTAGTTACCAATCCGAGTTGTTTCTAATTTTATTTCAGGATCATCGCAAATTCAGGCAGCGTTACTATGAATATCTTGACCAGTTACGAGTTTCAGACGGACCTATCTTTATGATGATCTGCGGTGAAGGACCTTGCAGTGGAATCCCCAATAACTATATAAGTGTAAGATATTTTTCCGTAAAACATATTCATTTGATTGATTAATCTTTCTCATAACATCTATAATTTCTGTAATTTGCATTGTTTTTACTTGATAAACATGGTCATCAGGTGTTAGCAAAGAAGTTTGATGCAGGCATTGTTTCACTTGAGCATCGTTACTATGGAAAGAGCTCACCGTTTAAGTCGTTAGCCACTCAGAATCTCAAGTATCTTTCATCTAAACAGGCCCTTTTCGATTTAGCTGCTTTCCGCCAATATTACCAGGCAAGTAGTAGTCTTATGGTTTTTACTTTCTCTAGGATCAAATGTTTGAGAAGCTGCGTTTATTAGCATGTTTTGGGATTTGTTTGTGGATCAGGATTATTTGAATGTTAAGTTTAATAGAAGCAGCAATGTTGAGAATCCATGGTTTTTCTTTGGAGTGTCTTATTCTGGAGCTTTAAGTGCTTGGTTCCGGCTTAAGTTCCCTCATTTGACCTGTGGAAGCCTCGCTAGTTCCGCAGTTGTCCGTGCTGTCTACGAATTTCCCGAATTTGATCAACAGGTATTCGGTTTCAAGATTATAATTTAAGTGAATACATGTTTTGTTTTTTCAGATAGAGTTTAGTTGCTGACAGAATCGAGATTTTTGTGCCTTATTGAGTAGATAGGTGAGTCGGCTGGACCCGAATGTAAAGCTGCACTACAAGAGACTAATAAACTCTTGGAACTAGGGCTTAAAGTGAATAACAGGGCTGTGAAAGCTCTCTTCAATGCCACCGAGGTCTAGCTTTGATGTTTCTCTTTTCTTTTGTTTGAAACTGATTAATTAAGGAAGCAAGGAGTCTGTCTCCAATCTGATTAAGTTTCTGAAATTTTTAGCTTGATGTTGATGCTGATTTCTTATACTTAATAGCGGATGCTGAAGTTATGGCGGTAAGCGTGTTCATTTCATATTTATAAGATTTTCATTTTCTTTCTAGTTTTAGATGTTAAAGATTTTGGCAGATCCAATACGGAAACCCGGATAAACTATGTGTACCACTCGTGGAAGCTCAAAAGAATGGTGGTGACTTAGTGGTAAGTTCTTTGTTTTTTTAGATCCCTCTTTGCTTCTGCTTGGTGTATATATATGATCAGTGAGCAATGGTTTGCAAACAAAAGAATTGTATTTGGTGATACATAATATTGGACGTGTTAATGCAGGAAGCATATGCTAAATATGTTAGAGATTTTTGCATGGGAGTTTTCGGGCTAAGCTCTAAATCATATAGCCGGAAACATCTACTAGACACTGTGGGCACCCCAGAGAGTGCAGATAGGCTTTGGTGGTTCCAAGTTTGCACTGAAGTGGCATATTTCCAGGTGGCACCTGCAAACGATAGCATCCGGTCTCATCAGATCAATACAGAGTATGCACAGACCCAAGCTTATATATCATATGCAGAATTCTGATTTGTCGGTTCCATTTATCGTCCCATTTACGCTTCTTTTGATTTCGTAGGTATCATTTGGATCTATGCAAGAGGCTGTTTGGGAAAGGTGTCTACCCTGAAGTCGATGCAACAAACCTGTACTATGGAGGTGATAAAATTGCTGGTATGCAATATCGGAAAACTTCTCGATGATCCTCTACACTTTTGCACATTCCAACAGTTTCTTCGCATCTTCTTATTCACAATTTTGCAGCGACCAAGATCATCTTCACAAATGGGTCACAGGATCCATGGCGTCATGCATCCAAACAGACCTCATCTCCTGAACGTAATTCTCCATTTATTCTGATCAAAACCTTATAACATTAACTCAGTCTTAGTCTACGTCGTACAGTTGCACTCAGACAAATACTTTGTCTGGGACACTAACAATATAATGCTTGACGACACAGTGCCTTCTTACATCGTGACTTGTCACAACTGTGGCCATGGAAGTGATCTTCGAGGATGCCCCCAATCTGCAATGGTCATTGAAGGTATATTACCGGCTTCTTCTCTGTTTTCGATGCCTGAACTCAAGGACATGTAATGAAACAACTGTTAATAAAATATGATGTCCCTTGTTTTTTCCTCCCATTTGCAGGTGATTCCGAGAATTGCAGTTCACCAGATGCAGTGAACAAAGTGAGGCAACATATAGTAGAGCACATCGACTTGTGGCTCTCTGAGTGTCGTGGAGAGATTAGGTCGTGCAGAGATTAGGAGTTCCATGTAAGTCACACGAACTACGGGTCTGCAAATAAATAAAACATCAGATGTATGTTCTAAACTTGTATATCTATGTAACTGTGGAAGAATTGTAAGTCGACTCGGTATATAATTAATTTGTTTTTTAAGGTGAAAAAAATAAATTAATTTGGTTCTTTAGTTTTAATTTGAAATTTATTTGAAGTCTTTATTAAAAATTAAAAAATGGTTTTTGTTACAAATTGGGGAAACATAATTTCTAATCATTGTACTATTGTTCTTGCAAGTTTTTTTTTGAAAAAAACAAAAAACCAGAGAAAGCCATTATTTTTTATTTTACTCGTTTTGAACTTCCGGCGATCGATTTTCACGGCGAGAAATGTCGTCGGCGCTAGGCTTTACTTTACTCACCATCTCCACGATCCTCTTGTCGTTATCGAGCTTGTCTGATGGATTACTACAACCTCGTAGGATTTCTCATGGATTGTCCGAAAGTAGCAAGTACTTGACGAGGGATGAGCTCTGGTTCAATCAAACCCTAGATCACTACTCTCCTTCTGTAATCAATCTTCCCGATTTCATTTCTTCTAATTGAAATCGAATTGTTTCTAATTTTGGGATTCGAATTGTTTCTATATTAGGATCATCGCAAATTCAGACAGCGATACTATGAATATCTTGACCATTTACGAGTTCCTGACGGACCTATCTTTATGATGCTCTGTGGCGAAGGACCTTGCAATGGAATCCCCAATGACTATATAACTGTAAGATTTTATTTGATTGATTAATCTATTTCTCATGGCATCGATAACTAATGGAAATTGCATTGTTTTTACTTGATAAACATGGTCTTCAGGTGTTAGCAAAGAAGTTTGATGCAGGCATTGTTTCACTCGAGCATCGTTACTACGGAAAGAGCTCACCGTTTAAGTCATTAGCCACTGAGAATCTCAAGTATCTTTCATCTAAACAGGCTCTTTTCGATTTAGCTGCTTTCCGCCAATATTACCAGGCAAGTACTAGTCTTATGGTTTTTACTTTCTCTAGGAACAAATGTTTGAGAATCTCCGTTTATTAGCATGTTTTGGGATTTCTTTGTGGATGCAGGACTCTTTGAATGTTAAGTTTAATAGAAGTGGCAATGTTGAGAATCCATGGTTTTTCTTTGGAGCGTCTTATTCTGGAGCTTTAAGTGCTTGGTTCCGGCTTAAGTTCCCTCATTTGACCTGCGGAAGCCTCGCTAGTTCCGCAGTTGTTCGTGCTGTCTACGAATTCCCTGAATTTGATCAACAGGTATTCGTTTCAAGATTAAACTTTAGGTGAAGATATGTTTTGTTGTTTCATATAGAGTTTAGTTGCTGACAGAATCGAGATTTTTTTGCCTTATTGAGTAGATAGGTGAGTCGGCTGGACCAGAATGCAAAGCTGCTTTACAAGAGACTAATAAACTCTTGGAACTAGGGCTTAAAGTGAATAACAAGGCTGTGAAAGCTCTCTTCAATGCCACCGAGGTCTAGCTTTACTGTTTCTCTTTCTATTTGTTGAAACCAAACAATCCTGGAAGTAAAAAATCTGTTTCTAATATGTTTAAGTTTCTGAAATCTGCAGCTTGACGTTGATGCTGATTTTTTGTACTTGATAGCAGATGCAGAAGTTATGGCGGTATGCATGTTCATTTTATACTTTTATGATTTTCATTTTCTTTCTAGTTTTAGATGTTTATCTTCCAAGATTTTGGCAGATCCAATATGGAAACCCAGATAAACTATGTGTACCACTCGTGGAAGCTCATAAGAATGGTGGTGATTTAGTGGTAAGTTCTTTGTTTTTTTAGATCCCTCTTTGCTTATACTTGGTGTACATATATATGATCACTGATCATATATGCTAGAAGAACTCGTTTTGCATACTAAAGATTTCTATTTACTGATACATTATATGTGGTGTATAAATGCAGGAAGCATATGCTAAATATGTTAGAGAGTTTTGTGTGGGAGTCTTCGGGCTGAGCTCTAAAACATATAGCCGGAAACATCTGCTAGACACTGCGGTAACCCCAGAGAGTGCAGATAGGCTTTGGTGGTTCCAAGTTTGCACTGAAGTGGCGTATTTCCAAGTGGCACCTGCAAACGATAGCATCCGGTCTCATCAAATCAATACAGAGTACACACAGTCCCAAGCTTATATGCATAATTTTGTTTTTTAGCGTTTCTATTTATCGTCCTGCTTACTTTTCCTTTAATTTGATAGGTATCATTTGGATCTATGCAAGAGTCTGTTTGGGAAAGGTGTTTACCCTGAAGTCGATGCAACAAACCTGTACTATGGGAGTGATAGAATTGCTGGTATGTAATATCGGAAAACATCTCGTTGCTCCTCTTATACTTTTGCACATTCCAACAGTTTCTTCTTATTCTCAATTTTGCAGCGACCAAGATTATCTTCACAAATGGGTCACAGGATCCATGGCGTCACGCATCCAAACAGACCTCATCTCCTGAACGTAAGTCTCCATTTAGTTTGGTCGAAACCTTATAACATTAACTCCGGCTTAGTCTATCTCGTACACTTGCACTCAAACAAATACTTTCTCTGGGACACTAAGAAGTTTATGCTTGACGACACAGTGCCTTCTTATATTGTGACTTGTCACAACTGTGGCCATGGAAGTGATCTCCGTGGATGCCCTCAATCTCCCATGGTCATTGAAGGTATATTACCGGCCTCTTCTCTCTTTCCGATACCTGAAGTCAAAAGACGACAAGTATTGAAACAACTGTTAAAACAATTTAAATTTTCTCTCCTTGTTTTCATTCTCATTTTCAGGTGATTCCAAGAATTGCAGTTCACCAGATGCAGTGAACAAAGTGAGGCAACATATAGTAGAACACATGGACTTGTGGCTCTCCGAGTGTCGTGGAGGGATTAGGAGTTCCATGTAAAGTCACACGAACTGCGGTTCTGCAGATAAATAAAACATCAGATGTATGTTCCAAACTTGTATCTGTGTAACTGTAACCTCTGATAAACGTATCGAACTTGTCTCTACGGACCTAATGCAGTAGTTTACACGCAAGGACAATAGAATTACCGTCGAGCAATGAATTGAACAAGCTGTTTCTAATTTTCTATATTCACTCTTTAGTAATAACTAGTTAAATAAAATATAACAGGACACTGAACACAAATCCGTTGTAGTCTAGCTGGTCAGGATACTCGGCTCTCACCCGAGAGACCCGGGTTCGAGTCCCGGCAACGGAGACTTTTTTTCAATTTTTGGGCTTGACTTCTGACGACGTCGTTTGTGTTATTTTGTAACGAGTCAACAGAGTGAAGACAGATGTCTCCTGCTATTGGACCGGAAGGAAAAATAAAAACGGATGACTCATATAGTCACGGACTCATCTTTCTCGGGATTTCGATTTTTGACGGTGATCTGACTTTTTACGAATTTTTCTCTTCCATGTTTTTCTTTCGCTGATCGGTAAATCAAACGTTCGTTTCGGGTTCGATGGTGGAAGCTACGTCGAATTTGACGCCGACGCAGAGATATGCGGCCGGCGCATTGTTCGCGATCGCGCTCAACCAAGCGCAAATCAACCAAACTCAGCCGCTGGGAATCCCGGCGGCGGAAGACGACGACGGAGGCGATGAAGAGAGAAGAAGCAATTGCAGTAGCGGAGATTCTGTCTCCGATGACCCCAGCCTTTGGGTACACGAGACGTCTGGCCTTCTTCGACCCGTTTTCAGGTGATCTCCCGAAATCTCTTATCGTTGTCATCGATTTTGATGTATTGTTTCTGTGTTTTGGTTGAACTCATCATGGTTGATTAGTAATTGGCTTTAGCTGTGTTTGTAATTCGTTTCTATCCACAGATGTCTTGAGATTGATTCACCGGCTTGGCTTGGTCTCGAGCAAACAGCTTGCTCTTCTCCGGCTAAGCACCACATCGGAGCGGTATGGCTATTCCGTGGTTCGAATTTTGCGGTTATGGATCCGATATTCTTTGTTGAGTTAATTGTTCATAAACTTCTATTTTTGATTTCTTGTAGTTCACGAGGTTACTCTCAGAAGAGGCGAGTGATGCTTCTGTTGAGATGGTGGAGCAAGAGATGGCCTTAGCTAAAGCTGCTGATGCTATGGTGCATAGTATCCAAAGCTCTGTATCTAGAGATGCTAAGAAGGAGAAGCATCAGGAATATGAAAACGAATGCCGTGAGAAATATGCGGTTCCTGAGGTAAAATCAAAAGATGTGGATTTGGATAAAGAGAAGGATAAGAAGGAGGCGGCTGATAGTGCTGAGACAGAGAGTCTTGAAGCGGGTGTAGTTATTATAGATGGAAGCCACAAGCCTGAAGTTCTTGAAAATGAGAAATCTGTTGAGGAAGTAACATTGCTTAGCCATCAGAGGAAGATAAATGTTCTTTATGAGCTACTTTCTGCTTGCTTGTCAGATAAACATCAAGAGGATAAGAAATGTAAACGGCGTAGAAAAGGCTATGATGCGCGTCACCGTGTTGCTCTCCGTTTACTTGCGACCTGGTTTAATATTGAGTGGATTAAAGTGGTTCGTATAGTTATTTCTTCCAGAACAAGCTCATTTTGAAATTTAATGCTTTTACATAGAATCATTGTTGTTACGAATTAGCTATCTTGCTCTGAGTTAGGATATGGAACGGGCACTGCTCTAAATTCTAGTAGTTTTCATGTGCTACCATTTTCTTTGTTTTCTTTTTGTTTTGGCAGTTGTTTACTGAATGGTGATTTTGTGTTTCCTTTCATTGTTATAATATATAATATATTAACATTGAGGGATCTTCAATTTCTAGGAAGCAATTGAGACAATGGTTGCATGCTCTGCCATGGCTATTCAGAAGTCTGCTGAAATGAAGGGTGAAGATGCTCTGTCTCCTACAACTTCATGGGCTAAGTGGAAGCGTGGAGGCATCATTGGTGCCGCTGCTATTACAGGGGGCACTTTGATGGCCATCACTGGTGGTACGACGAATTCAAAGCATTAACCTTCTAAATTAGAGCGCATTTTGAATTGGTTACCTATCTTACATTTACATGATTATATTCAATAGGATTGGCTGCTCCAGCTATTGCTGCAGGGTTTGGTGCATTGGCACCAACACTGGGCACACTTATACCGGTGATTGGAGCTGGTGGGTTTGCTGCTGCGGCTAGTGCCGCTGGAACTGTTGCTGGCTCCGTTGCGGTTGCAGCATCGTTTGGAGGTGAATAAGAGTAGATGAATTCACTTTTGCACTATATGGATAATCAGTGTGCTTATGATTAGGCACTAGGTGTTTTGGCTTCTCTTTCATCTCCACTAATGTATTAAATTTTTGTAAGGAGCGTTTACAATGTCACTTATGCTTGGTTTTTTAAAAAAATTCGTATCCAGCTGCTGGAGCTGGTCTCACAGGGACTAAGATGGCAAGGAGAATTGGGGACCTTGATGAGTTCGAATTTAAAGCTATTGGCGAAAATCATAATCAAGGAGTGAGTTCCTATTTCCCTCTGCTGCTAGATCATTGTGACATCATAATATTTATATTTTGGAGTACGAAATATTGGTTATATTTCCTCTCACTTCTTTATTTGGAAATCTCCTTGCTCTGTGTTTTCCCTTTTTTGAGGGCCTCGTTTTTCACTGATGTGAATTTTTTTTGTGGAAATCAATGTAACAGCGGTTAGCAGTGGAAGTCTTGGTTGTTGGTGTTGTTTTTGAAGAAGAAGATTTTGTGAAACCATGGGAAGGGTTAACTAGTAATCTGGAGAGGTATATGTCGTGTGAGGACTTTAGTATCTTAATAAGGAAATAGAATTTAACATCTGGAGCTGCTCCTTGCATTAGCTTTACTCATCACGTTTGTGTCTGATTCTCAAAGTGAACTATACTTGCTTCTATAAGTCTGGTCTTTTACTATTCCAGGTACACGCTGCAATGGGAGTCCAAGAATCTTATCTTAGTGAGCACAGCAATTCAGGATTGGCTTACTTCAAGTAATTGGTTTTTATCCTACTAAATAACCATGTTGATATAAAAATGTCAAATTTCTAAGATAATTGTGATATTGTTATTATGATTTCCCCAGGACTTGCCATGGAATTGATGAAACAGGGAGCAATGCACACTGTGTTGGCCTCTCTTTTAATGGCATTGGCATGGCCAGCGACTATCTTAGTAGCTGCTGATTTCATAGATAGCAAATGGAGTATTGCTATCGATAGGTTACACCTTTTCCCTTGCTAAGTAGTCAATCTTTGAATAAAGATGATGCACCATTGACCCATCACATCTCCAACTAATGACTAGTTACTTTGAAACTTTGTGTTGGTTTTGCATTCGAACTAAATCCGTGACTATTATAATCTACTCCTGTAGGTCGGACAAAGCAGGAAGACTTCTAGCTGAAGTGCTACAAAAAGGCTTGCAAGGAAATAGGTATAGAGTTCATGACTGCTGCAATGAAAGAAATATAATTCTATATTGAAAAGTTATACATGAAGGATTATGTCTTGTGTTTGCTTATATTTCCTCAAATTTTGGGAATTCAGACCCATCACTCTAGTGGGTTTTTCGCTTGGTGCTCGTGTCATCTTCAAATGCCTCCAAGCTCTGGCCGAGACAGAACAAAACGGTATTTTTCCATCTGCAACATAGAAGATTGCTTTAAACGATTGAATCTGACTCGTAACATGTCTTTGGCAGCTGAACTTGTGGAAAGAGTTGTTCTTCTTGGAGCACCCATTTCAATCAATAATGAAAACTGGCGAGACGTAAGGAAGGTAACTAATTCTGTGAGCTTACATTACATTACCAAAACATGTCACATCTATGGAATCAAATCTTAAAAGAGATTTTGTTAAAAAAATTGATATCTCTGGTCCTGTTTGATAGATGGTAGCTGGAAGATTCATCAATGTTTATGCCACAAATGATTGGACCCTTGGTATCGCATTTCGGGCTAGGTACGTAACATACATTCCATTATTTCAATTTTTATTCTCTTCACCTAACAAACCAACTTGTTCAATTAATCCTAACTACGATCGTCCACAGTTTATTCTCCCAAGGATTAGCGGGAATCCAACCAATTCGTATCCCTGGGATCGAAAATGTAAGCCATCTATCTCTTTCTTTTGTCACCTCTATGTATTATCCATTAGTGAAACAAATAATTAGCTGATGGAGTGAATATTTAGTAAATGATTCTGCCAACAAAAAAAAAGAGATATAAGATCACTGTCAATAATTGTAGGGTTTTAATCTTAATCATATCATTTCACCTCTCGATTTCAACGTGTTACAGGTGGATGTAACCGATATGGTGGAAGGTCACTCTTCATATCTATGGAAAACTCAGCAGATTCTAGAAAGACTCGAAATCGACACTTATTACCCTGTTTTTAGAGACACACTCTAACGCAAATCAAATTAGATACGTATAGAGAACCAAACTTTTTCACATGTTTGAATTGTAGACACAAATAAAAGTCGTTATACTTATACGTTAGACATTATCTAAAGCAAGCTTGTATTTTGTATAAAAAAAAAAGAAAAAAAAAAGGCTTGTATTTTGTTTGTTTGCTGTAGTTGTCGTCTTTGGTTTTTCTTTTTTTTTTAACGTTTGTCGATGCCGGCGAAAGACGAGAACTGTTTTATTGTAATTATTTGTATGAAACGTCACATTGAACCGACATGGCTGACTATGGCCGTGTTTTAGCTGATCGACATATATGTCGGAACAGAAGAAAAAAGATAAAAGTTTGGAAGACTTTCATTTCTTTCTTTTTTTTCTTTTTCTTTTTTCGTTATTTGATATTAAATTATCATAATATTTTTAGACCAGTATATTTATTTATTTTAATTTTAAATACAATTTTCCGTGAAGGTTTATCTTTTGTATTTCACTCATCCAACAGGTTTCAATTGTTAGTTTATTTAATTAGAAAAGACCATTAGTTTTTATGCAATAAAAAATAGAGATAAGTTCTAAGAAAAAACAAACACTACATTTGAATTTCAGAAAATTAATTCCTATCGTCTCATGTGTAAGGGAATCCTCTTTTTTCACTACTACTAGTGGTCCATACAAGTTAAGAATGTATATATATATTTATAAAATAGTTAGAATATATTACAATGTAAGTATATAAGTAACCCACAAAAATTAATCACATATTAAATTCAGAAAATCAGCCTTGACAACTCATGTGGTTTGCTATAAATTTGTCACTTTCTTAACTTTGCCTCTCCGTGACAATAGTCTGTCGTGAAGAGACTACTACTTAGTACTTACCCGTTTATTATTATTTTCAACGTTTTTTACATAGCTATATACTTTTGTTCCAGACAAATTTATAAGATTTTATTTTCCTCGAATTGATGAAACAAGGTGCAATGTATCTGCTGATTTCATAGATAGAAAATGAAGTATTGTCGTTATTGATAATAGGTAACCAACCTTCTTCTCTATTTAACAGATTAATGAACTTCGAAATGATTAAAAACGAGGGAGCTAGTTAAAATTGAATATCTTAAGCCATCTCTTTCTCTCGTCATTCAATATTGAGAATACATAATTCATTCATTAGATGATGAAACAAGATTCGTTTCCAAGTGATTATTTAACTGATGAGCCATTGTCAAGAGGGTGTCAGATCGCTTTCAACTAAGACAATAATTGAAAGGTCAACGATGATTTTCAGATTGGTGTAAGAAGGTTTTAAAATCATATAGAAAAAAGTGAGAGATCCAATTATATATATACAACATTCACCTAGCGATCTCATCGTTACAGGGGAATATATGTGAACATTATGGTAGAAGGTCACTCCATCATATATATCGACAACGTAGCAAATCGAAATTTGACAAAAAGACGTACATGATTTTACGTAAGCTGGTTTTTGGTTTTTGGTAATAAGTATCGGTTTTGACCTATAACGATTCACACTTCAAATTTGACAAACTTGAGATATGCCCTTTTGTTTACTCTTAGATATTTATCTGGTATTTTGAGCTTGTTACTCTATTTTTTTTTTTTTTTTTTTTTTTTTTTTTTTTTTTTTTTTTTTTTTTTCTTGTTACTCTATTTGTAGTGGCATTTGTCGTTTATATTCTATTTTAAATCTTATTTTATCAGAGCGATGTGAGATTCTAACAGATCCGTATACTATCAAAATTTGGGATCTTCGAAGCTCACATTTTTACCAGGTCACATGTTCTGAAATTTAGACAAAAAAGGTCATTAATTGAACGTGGACATTGAGGGTTATTTTTGTTTGTTTGTTTGCTAATTATCATCGTCTTTGTTTGAACGTTCTTCGACGCCGGTGAAAGACGACAACTTCTGCGTTGTGATTATCTAAAACGTCGTCGTGCTCAATCAACCACCACATGTCACCCGTTTACGCTGACCTTGCTTCCTGGTCTTTAGCTACCGCTCTTGTTTCATTTTATTGTCAAAATTGAAAATGTGGATTTTGATGTTTGTTGTATTTATGTCTGGAAATAAAGTGGCAAGTTCGAGACTATTTTTTCAAGGCAACATTAGATTTATTTTAAATCGAGTTAACGTATTAATGTTTAGTAAGACTAAGTAAGATAGAGCTGAAAAATAATACACCTTACTTTCACTCTAACGCCCCTGTCTCGTGGGTCTCAATGGTCTGTGGTGCTTCACCACTCATTGTCCATCCAAATTAGAATAAATTCAACGGTATATAAATAAAAGCCAATATATTTATTTATTTACAATTACAACCATTCATCACAACATTTCTTTCAAAAAAATCTATTTCAATCCATCCATCACTGCATTTATTTCATAAAATCTAAGCGACCTTACCAAACAAAGTTTTAATGAATATGGGGTCGTATATGACTCAATGTCCCCTCAATCACAAGTACAGAACTTTATGAAAATGATCAAAAAAATATAAAGTCAATGTCAATTCTTTGGTGAAAATATTGCTATAACTTGATGGTTCGAGAAGCTGTTTTCTCTAGAAGACAAGACAAACCCTACTCGAACCAACCCCTTTGCAAAGCTGTTACATTACAGTCTTTTAAAGCTTTAAATGTTACGTTTGGCTTAGAGCTAATTTTAGCGAAATGTGCCTCATTCTTCACAACTCATTACTTGTCTATAAAATTGTCATTTTCTTATACCTACACCAAAAAAAAAAAAAAAAAAAAAAAAAGAGGCACCGCTATTTAGTTACAGTCTTAATTATCTTTTAGACATTTATTCGGTAGACATTTTGCTGGATACATATTTAATGCATTAAGAATAGTAAATTTAAATATACGTGATATTCCTGAGTCCACGTATAGGGTATGTTGCGTATGTGTATATGAATGTGCTACGTGTGTAGCTACGCAAAGTGTTACGAAGTAATTGTAATTTACTGATTTCGTCATGGTAGTTGAGGTTGTGATTGATACTTGATGCATTCGGGTTATTTATAAATGCATAGTTTTGATGCCAACTTTGACACTATCCATCTAGAAAATTTGATTATCGAGTGTTAAAGTTAAGTGAAATAACTACAAATTAAATTTTAAAAAGTAGAAGTTAGATCGATCTTTGTAAAATGCAAAATTATTTGTTGAAAAAAATCTTATTTTTACCGGTTACATTTCATTCAAGGAAAAATCCCCACAAAAGAAAAAAGAAAAAAAAGAAAAAAAAAAAAAAAGCGAAACAAAGAGCCATTTATGTTTTCATGAAGAACACACGTGTACATACACATAGATACATATAACATCCACAAATCCTGAATCAGGGCAACTTCCAACTTTTCACCATACCAAACCCCTGACACGTGACTCGAACCATAACTTTAAAGAGCACAGATGAGGCGCGTGGTCGGCACGGCGAAAAGACGCGTGGCTTTAGGAGCCGTGAGACCAAACACATCATTCATGTCGAGCTCACTTGGTTTCATCCCATCAGGTAATTTCCACGTGAAGCAATGTAATATATGAGCCACGGCTAAGTCAAGCGCGTATAACCCTAGTTGCATACCCGGGCACGATCTACGACCCGACCCGAACGGTATAAACTCGAAATTACTCCCTTTGAAATCCGGTACGCCCGGTTCCAAAAACCTCGATGGTCTAAACGTGTCCGGGTCAGCCCAAGAGGTTGGGTCGCGTCCTATGGCAAACGCGTTGATCATCACACGAGATTTCTTGGGAATGAAGAAACCGTCGATACTAGTGTCTTCTGCGGTTTCGTGGAGGAGGAGAGGGATCGGTGGGTGCATCCTTAGGGTTTCTTTGAGTGTGCATTTAAGATAAGTCAACTTCTCGATGTCGGCTTCTTCAACTCGTCGGTCAAGTCCTACAACTTCGGCGAGTTCTTGTTGGACCCGTTTTAGATCCTCGGGGCTCCGTAATAACTCCGTTAAGGCCCACTCTATCGCCGACGCTACCGTTTCCGTTCCTCCAAACATAACGTCCTAACAAATAAAATAAAATAAATTAAGTCACATTAGAATTAAATCTTAAATATATTCACTAGGTCCACTGCTGTCAAAAAAAAAAAAAAAAAAAAAAAAAAGGTCCACTCTCTTTTTTTTTTTGTCTCTATCCATTTTTTGTCTCTTCATTATTTTTCATATTTACAGTAGATCTGAATATTCATGCTTTTATATATAAAAAATTTCATGCTAAAATCTGTTGCTTTCTCTCGTAAAATAGAAAATTAACTTCCTAATTCAAACAAAATTAGTGATGAGAAAATAACTGGTTAATGGATAAGTATTATTCCGTAACGCATTAAGAATCATGACTATGACTAGTGCTTTTTGAAATATAATTACCATGATAATTGCTTTGATATTGTCACGGGTAAGTTTGATGGAATTTTGAAGATCCGCTGCCTCGCTCACTAATTTGGCTTCTTCACTGTAAAAAGCAAGAAGGTCATCAACCATATCGGTATCAACAACATCCCCATCATCTACAGCGTTTTGATTCTCTTTCTTCTTCATATGTTCATCGATGATATCGTCAATAAATCCGTCTAGATCATTACGGGCCTTCACGAGCCGCTTGTTAATCCCTTGTGGATCGATCCACCCGAAATAAGGTATGAAATCCGCTACGTTGAAGGCTCCAAAAAGCTTAGAGAACTCTTGTAAGATTCTTATGAACTCGTCTTGTCCCTTCTCGCAGGCTGACCCAAACGCTGCCCGGTAAGTTATGTTGCGGGTCAGCGCGAAAATTTGCTCCCCGACGTTTATAGGCTTACCTACAATTTTTTTGGTTAAATGTTAAAATACAGATCAAAGAAAGAAGAAATGAGTTTTTTCTTTTTACATATTTATTTCGAGTGAATATGCGAGGTAGCTTACCAACGTTACAAGAGACTGACCGGACCATTTTGTCCACTTCATCTCGAACTGAAGCCCATGACTCAGCTCGTTTACGGCTAAACACCTTCATGACACACACTTTTCTCATCTGTCTCCAAAACGGTCCGTAGTGAGCGAAAGCCATGTCTGCTCGGTCGTAAGTTAAATAGCTTATAGCTATAGTTGCAGGTCGGTTCGAGAAGACGCTGTCTTGGACTTGAAGGACTTGTCGAGCCACGTCGGGTGATGAGACAGCGTACATATGGAGGAATCCCATGCGGAGATGGCACAAGCCGCCATATTTCTTAGCTAAATTGGCTAAACCACGGTGGGTGAGTTGGTCCATCATTAACATGTTGCCTATGATGGGCCAACCTCGTGGACCGGGAGGATACGGAGGCCTTCGCCGCCGTGTTATAAAGCCGATGAAGATGAAAAGAGAGACGACGATGAGAAGAGCCGTTGTGGGATCTGATACTTTGCTTAGTGTTTGTGATATAGAAGACTCCATATTGGAGTTTTTTGGATTTGCTTCTTTTCTGAAATGTTGTTCTTTTGGTTGTGGAAGGTATCAGGAGGCAAAGTTCGCCATTTTGGGATGTGATTAGAGAGGTAGGTTTTATAATCAAATTGTGGTCCCTTTATTGACATTTTTGTATTATCTACTTAAATTTCTTCATCCATATGTATAAATACACCATTTAATATAATTAATTTGAAAATATGAAAATAAATAGTATACCTTTTAAATTTTTTGGAAACACCGGATCCCATTAAATACTTATGGGAATAAATAGTATACCAAACGGATTTTATTAAATTCGAGCATATATATGATGAATCATGATTGGTATTTAGTGGATTTTAAATTAGTGAACATAGCTGTTGAAAAATGACTGTATATGAGTGTATGACTGCTTGGCTAAAATAATGGTACGTAATATAAAATGCAGATTTCTTAATATATCATAATAATTATAAAACAAGAAATTTTAAAGTGGAAAAATCATAAAGTTTTTGACAAAATATAGAAACTCACCGGTTTTGAATTTAATAAACTAAATAAATTAAATCAAGACTTGTCACCAACTAATTTCTTATAAACGAAGAAAAAGAGGGGGGAAAAAAGTATAATAAGAAGAATGTCATCGAGATATTTCATACGTTTTTTTTTGTTAAAAAGGCTTCGAGATATTTCATACGTATATCGGTATATATGACTTTTCAGGTAGGGGTTTTTTTTCTTTTCGTAATGGCTTTTCAGTTAGGTTTAGATTTTTGCTTTTGGTATAATTTCTGATCAGTTAGTTTTAGATACAATACAAACTCAAAATTTCTTTTGAAACACAAAAAATAGCATCTTTATAACAGTAAAATTATTTGAATAATCAGCACCATATTAATAATAGCTGTAAATCTTTAGATAGAGAGAAGAGACTGACCACTAGCATTGAGTTACACAAAGTCGATCAGTTAATTACTATTGACTAATTAATATCTCTATATCTTAGACAGAGACTAATAATTAAGTTTTTTAATTATTTTGTCGCTACTAACAAGGTTCCTTTGGCATCTAATTAAACAATACACAAGACTTTGACCAACAGTTCAACTTACATTATCAAATTGAACTTATTATCGGTAAAATAACAAATGTTTTAAAATTAAACCTCAGTCTAACTAAAAACAATTAAAGACAGTTTTTTTTCGCCAACCAGTGGGCTAAAAAAACTCTGTAGCTTTTACAACCATCTTTCTTTCTTTTTTTTTTATCAACCTTTTACAACTATCTTGAAACGAAATTTAGAATCTGGAAAATATTTTGCAACTTAAGATATTCATAATGACCAAATTTTTATCCCTAAATTGTATAATAAGTTTTTCTTCCGCGATAGAATCATGAATTTGTTAATTCTAAGAGCATGTGCAGTGGGGAGTTCTCACATGGATTCTCAATAATAAAAAATATGAAAATAATAAAAAATGGGAGAGAGAAACCAGAATCGATTCTCATTTGAGAACATTTGAGAACCTTTGAGAGACTACCTTTACACATGTCAGAATATAATTGGTTTTTAGTTTTATTTTGTTATTTAAAATTAAAATAAATAACTGAATTAAATGATATGTATTAAAATAATATATTTGAGAGACTTGCAGAGTCTCTGTTCACTGCACATGCTCTAAGTTTCATCATACTGAGAGCATGATTAACAATGGTATCTTAAAAATGGTTCTTAGAAGTTTTAAAGTTAAGAACTCTTAGTTTTGGGTCTTAGCTAAGCCACTTTTCTTAGTTTTGGATCTTAGCTAAGCCACATTTCTTACTTAAGAACTCTTTAAGATACCCTTGTTAATGGTGGTCTGAGTTTCTATGAAGATAAATTAAAATAATATAGGAGAAAGTTCAAAAAACAATCAGTGCTACTAGTAATTAAGTTCGAGGTCATCTTAGTCATGCTCGTATCACGAGGGTGTGTGCATGTATGGTACCTGGCGAACTCTGTAGTTTCATGGAATAAAAAAAGTAATAAGACAATCATACGTTTCGAGACTTAATTATTAATATTTATTGACGTGTTCTGATTTCTTGGTCAAACTAATAACGTGCCATTTAAACTTATTTCACATTGATCTATATAATCTCATGTAAATTACGACAGAAATTGTTAAAGTGTACCCTTGGAAATTGGAATCTGGATTCGAAGTTTAGAAGGTTAAAAGTATGTGTGTCCTTAGCATTCGATCTCTGCTTACACCGATTTAAAAGGGTTTACTACCACTAAAAAAAATCTACATAAAATCTGTAATTGATCTAGAATTTGGTCTAATTAAGTCTAAATGTTCCAATCATTTTTAATGTCTTGTAAGGATGATTTTAGTTGGGGCTCTTTGCCAGGTTACAAAGTCCATTGTACTCGCATCCTAGGTGCAGAGATTCAGATGCCCGCCGACGACATTTATATATCTAGTGAGCAGTTACAGTTCCAACAAATTGTCTTTATTCTTAGAAATTGTTGTAACAAACATTTTTTTTGTTGATATTTTTAACAAACAGAGAGATCTTATTTTCTTGCTTACAACATACTACAGAAATTCGAATATATATAACAGAAAAATAAAAATCACTAAATTACAATGATTTGATAGTAAAAAGTTATGGACTATATATGGATCTATATTTATTAAAACTAAGACCGCTTAAACATCATATTATAAATATATGTGAGAAGAATTTTTTGCTGCATTTTGACCTTAGATTAAATTATAATGGTAACTCTTAAGTACTTAACTAAAGAGTACTACAAGTATTTAAAAAAATATATAAATTATTATAGTGAAATATCTACTTTGTGATTAAGGTCAAAACTAACATTTCATTGCATGATCGTAAATAAAGAAAAAAACTAAAATTTGGAAATTGCTCAGTACTAATTTAGACAGTGAACGTTAGAAACAGAAAAAATCTTTAAACCAATCATGTTTTCTTTACCGCCATTTATGATACATGGACAGGACCAAAGAAAATGTAAGGAGCTTAAAAGTAAAAAGAACCCAATTCAGTTTTTTAAAAGTATCTTTAGATGATAGTTCTATTAATTTTTCAAAAAAAAATGATAGTTCTATTAAGTTTTATAGTAAAGTAATTGTAATTTTAAAAAATTATGAAACAAGTATTTTAACACGTGAATGTTTTAAGTTCTATGTTTTAATAGTTTTTATAAATACAAACATGTAAAGATAATTTTTAGAGAATTTAGTTATATATACATTTTCATTGATTATTAGTTACAATAATTTGCTATGCTAAAAAAAAAAATGCTATGCTATAAATCTTATTCTATTTTATTTCTTCAGTTTTTTTTTTTTTTTTTTTTGTCGTCTTATTTCTTCAGTTTTATTATCCGCTACCTGCACAATTTGTTTTTTAATCTAACTACGTTTATTAATTAGTTTATTGCTCGTGGGACCATTTATAAGCTCATGACAATGATATGGATATCGTCGTTTCTAATTAGTCAGATCATCAGATTAACATACGCATTCGTGGCATCTTTTATAGCTATATTCCTAATTAAATCGAATATTATATTTTTTTTTTGAATTTAATATCTAATATTATATTTTTTTTTGTGTTGTAATAGTCATGTGTTCTTACCAACTTCATCTCTTTTTAAACTATTTATGTCTGTTCTTACCAACTTCATGTCTTTTAAAACTATTTAGTGACTGAAAATATATCAACCTAAAATTTTCTTTTCTTAGGACTATGTGCATATAATGTAAATAAAGTTTTTTAAATTAAAATTTAACATTCATTCAAAAAGGTACTTTCTCTTACTTAATTAAATTTGTTTCTTTCCATGAAAATGGTTACAAGAAAATACATAAATTGTTTTAGTTTTAGTCACTAAAACTATCGGTCTGAGACAAGTTCTTTGCGTATAAAGATCAACTCCTCTATAGATTGTTGAAGCCAACCGCCACTCGCAAAAAGACACAAATTTCCTTTTCATCTTCATAATAAAGGAAAAATCAAACCATCAAAAGTCTTTAAAACACACACTGCATATGTTCCCTTTATCTTATCAAGCCAACTTCCTCTTTTTTGATTAACACCCTTATTTAGTTATTTATTCAATATGATCAATACTTTTATTACCATGGACATTCAAAAAAATTTGTTGGAAAAACATCAGACTAAATTTTTTATTCGGATCTGACTGGTGATTAAGTTTTGTACAGTGCATTTAAATATATTTTATCACTTTCATAAAATACAATATTATTAAAACTTAAAAGTGATTTGAGTTTTTTTAATTTGTAACATTTTACCAATTGGAGGGTTAAATAACTAAATTTGGATATAGTTTTCCAAAACGAACGAGAATGGTGGGTTTTATTTAATATACATATATGTATGTTTAGCTGATATTTGCTCATATTCAGAAAAAAATCCTTTTTTATTTTAAAAGTATCAATTTCTATTATTGAGATTGACTATTCTTGAGGAATTTTTTATAATAATTTAGAACACATTTAAAATAAATCATAAAATAAAATAGTAAGAAAATCAAAGCTCAACCACTTTAAATTATAGGTAGCTGGCACAAACCGTCTTATTGTTTTGGATGGTTTATACCATTTATTGTTAACCGAATTTTTAACCGTCTCATCTAAATCTTTCAAAAAATAAGTTTTCTTGATTGGCTATCCATTAAAAATAGTTGGAGACTACTAACCAAAATCTTTATTTAAACCCAAATACTTAGAAGCCTACTGCATATTTTATTGTAGCAGTTGAAGTCGCTTCAAATATGTGTACATCTTCCTCCATCAAATTTAAGTTTGGATGTTGCTATCTTGTAAATATTCCCTCCGTATCATTTTAGATTTTTAGGTAATGTTCAAGAGATTTTTCTTTTATTTTAATTGATGTTTTCCATTTTTTATGTAAAAATTAAATATTTTTTGAACAATTATATTTTACAGCATGTTTTTTAACTGGTTGAATTCATTTTATTTAATATTTTTATGTAAAAGAGAGAAATTAAATGAAAGTTATGTGTTTTTTTTTAATTCATGTGTATAAACCTTAAACATCAATTAAAATGATACACAATGAGTATAAAATAATTTATATACACATACGTATGTGTGTGTATACAAGATGATATATAGTTAAGTGTATTATATCTTATATAATTAAATGATACTCTTTTCGTTATATCCCTCTAAATAATACTTTATGTAAACTACATTTTGTTGAAAACAAAAAACCTCCTAAACGAAAAGAAAAAGGAAAACAAAAAAAAAGCATTTGTGAAACTTTCGATTCCCACCTTGCGGGATGATGTAAGATTTTTAGGGAAACCCTACAAAGATTTTAAAAATGGTTGATAGAATAGAAAAATACAACCTAACACATGCTAAAAGACAACAAACTAATCGTATAGTTGACTACAAATTTAAGCATAGCAATTAAATGGTATTGACAGAACAATGTGATTCACTTAATTGTTGGTAAGTCTATAATTTTTACTTAACAGAAAAAGGTTTTAACATGCATTTAAGGTTTCTCTCCATGATATGCACTCGTAAGTCATTCACCCCATTTTTCCCACTTTCTATAGTTACGGAATTTGAGGATCCGAGAAACCTGAAAATAATGCACTACAACTTTTATATAGTAAATTTTTAAAATAATGTTAAAATAGTATGTATTCAGTAACTAAGGGGTAAAAATTAACAGATTGTTTGTTATAGATAATAAAATGGTGATTTTATCACTGTGGTTCAATGTTTTAGAAAAAAAAAAATCTTTCTTAAATCTTCTTGCCTTGATTTATTTTCTTCAGGAGTCTCATTTTCATGCTATCTCATGAATGAAGATCAATTGCAACACTAATGATTAATTTTACCATGGCAAACAGAGTAATATTTAATTGCGAAATTTACATGGAATTTATTTCCAAAATGAAAATATACTAGTCTTATAAAAAAAGTAAAAACTAAGGAAAAATTTTCCTCTCCGATTAGAAGGTATATATGGTTTATTTTCCACCATTCTCATTTGAAATACTCGTCTGAAAATTCATATTGTAATCCACATTATTTGTCTCATTTTCATGTATATATTCCTCTTCCACTACAATCCTAAGATATACCCGACAATTATGTTAATTATGTCGGAGTTTTAAAATATCTCAGATAGCTAAATGCAGCTTAAAAATTAAACCATATCGTTGTCAAGGAAAAATATTAGACTATATCAAATTGCAACTAGTACCAAACTATTGTAATTGGTTCACTTATGATAACATATAAAGATATGATTCACGATATTTCACATGTCCACATGCTTTTGGAAGTTTGGAAAACAAAAGATTATTATTGTATGATCGTATCAACCTTAAGTTATCGTGCCTGTCACCATGTGCTTAGTCCTCGATGCCTAATTTACTGCATACAGGCCTACATAACTACTACGACATAACTCACATAAGAGTTTTCACCACCTCGATGAGACCTTTTTTTCATATAAGATTTAAAAGTTTTTAAGTAGGATTTATTCCAAATTTGTACTTATTTGTACTTAAGTAGGATTTATTCCAAATTTGCGAACTTTATTAGGCTAAACATGTTTAACGATATAGTTATACCAAAATATATTAATTATACTTTTTAACCAAAAAATATACTTCTATAGTAATGTAGTTAACCATTTTAAATAATAAGTTAATAAACACATCGAACTGCATCTTAGTTCGTTCTTTACGTCGCCATACCGTCATCTTTACATAATTACCATTATAAAATAAATAACGATTATAATCTAAATAATTAAAAATAGACGGAAAAGAGTAAATAATTGAAATAAATAATGGAATATGGATTTGGGCCTATCATTTACGTCTCGGTGCGTTTGTGGTTTCCGTCACTTCACGCGTCTCCATCGTATTTTCTTGTCAGTGTCAATAATTAGAGAGCTCTCGTGTAAATGTTTTCACATTTAATTTAATTACAGTCTCCTATTTTTGTTCTTCGTACGAACTTTATTAGTCAGAGATTGTTCCTTCTTTGTTTTCCGATATTTCCTCTTTTATCCAAAACTCTTTGATGATTGATGAACTCGGCCTAGATACATCAGTAGTTCAGAAAACTACACCTCGTTAAATATCGAGACCACCCCGAAATTCGGATCTCTATCTATCAACTTTCAAGCCTTTGTCATCATATAACGTTTTGACCCAAATGAATTACCCAGTACTGAGAGCTACTGGGCCTAACAATTTCGGCCCATAATAGAAATTACTTGGACCAAATGAGACAGTTTTTATACTATCTTCAGATCTCAAATTACGTAATCCAGACCTCTTAGCATCAACACATTTTCCTAGCTCTGAAGTTTCGCAAACTCATTTCACTTTAATGAAACACTATTAAAACATATTTTTTTTCGTAGCAATACTTAGAAAGATTGATACGACAAGTGGTTTATTATCTTAACTCATCTATCATACTAAATAAAAGTTGTTATAGTTCAAAGAATATCTAGTTGTCATTATTGAAGAAATCAGTAATTGATTAATAGGCCTAACTGAGAGTTGTGTTGTTGATGAAGAGAAAAAGAGAGGCTGTTTCTAATCGAAACAAAACATCAAGAACGTAAGAATCGGTGAAATTAGCCCTTTTTTGGTTGAATGTTATTATGAAATTAGTTATTTTGATCGGTCTCAATGTAACATTTTGGTACTCCTAAAACAAGTGTAGGGCTATTTAGATCCAACCAACATCACAACGAAGGGTCTTCGTGTGAAGGCATTATCAAAATTGGATATAGCGTAAACCAAAAGAGAAGGCATCCCCATAAACAAAAAAAATTATTTCGTAGGGTACGTTAGACAACACCCTTTAGGCGTCCACATTACCTACAATTTTTTTTTTATCATATGCTCTTTATTTCCATTTATGATCAGTGTGTTTTCTTATGTTAGCAAAACCAATATATATGTCTTATGTGATACTTTTTTTATGATTCCACATGCATTATACGTCCCCAATTATATGACTATATTAATATTAATGCACAAGGACGTCAATTAATTTAAACACGGTTTTAATGCAAAAGGACGTCAATTAATTTAAACACGGTTTTAACTGCGTTTTCTTATATAAAGAAAACAAAAATTAGCAAGAACGAAGAAAAACAAAAGAAATGAATTTGATTAGCCTTACGAACGTAGATCGTGTATCGTGGACCATCTTACGCGTGAAGCAAATTTTTATAGTATGGTCATTCTATGATAGATAGCTAAAATGCGAATAAAGTTTTAATAATGAAAGAACCTATACTTATTGTAAATTAAAGGGAAATAATAAGTTGGTAGGTTCCGTATGGGAAATGCATGCGCGAGATTAATTAAATAAAATGTATAGGATTAACAGTCAGTTAGAGTGGTTAGAAACAGTATAAAAAGGAGAGGAAGGAGAGGGTGTCGAAGCATAGAAGTGAATATAGTTCGATGATCTATATTGATAAATTAAAATGGAGAGTGTAAGAGAAGGTTCATCATCAAGCTTGATGCTTTTCTTGTTCGGTCTTGCTTATGTTGTGTTGTTGCTAAGCTCAAACTCTGTTAATGGATTACGAGACCTAAAGGAGAGAGATGCAAGCGAGAGTAATTTTGTGAATGCTACTTCTTCAAGCGTTCTGGACTCTAAGAGTACTGTCAATATTTCGACCGTTGGGTTTGAAAATGTCTTAATTGGACAGAATAGTAATGTAAATAAGACTGGAGAATGTGAACAGCGAGGAGGAGGCGGAGGCGGAGGTGGAGGTGGAGGTGGAGGTGGAGGTGGAGGTGAAGCTACTGGATCAGGAAAAGGCCGGGGAGGTGGTGGTGGCGGAGGAGGAGGAGGAGGTGGTGGTGGCGGAAAAGGAGGAGGAGGTGACGGTGGAGGTCAAGGCAGTGGGGGCGGAGGTGGAGGAGGAAATGGTGGGAATGGAAAAGACAATTCCCACAAAAAGAAAAAAAGAAGCGGTGATGGTGGTGGTGGAGGAGGTGGTGGGGGTGGGGGTAGCGGAAATGGCTCAGGCCGTGGTCGGGGAGGTGGAGGTGGAGGTGGAGGAGGGGGAGGGGGAGGTGGAGGAGGAGGAGGTGGTGGTGGAGGAGGCGGTGGAGGAGGACGTGGAGGTGGTGGAGGAGGAGGAGGAAGTGATGGGAAAGGCGGAGGATGGGGATTTGGATTTGGATGGGGAGGTGGTGGACCCGGCGGATACGGTTGTTGGTATCCCGGTTGTAGTACTAAAAAGTCAACGGAAAGTCATAATTAAATCAGAGCAGTGATATGTCTTAAAGCCATGTTTTTTCACCACTACACAAACACACAATAGTTCCTTTGTTTTTTCCATTTTCCATGGCCTAAGACCACACTGATTTCTTTCTGTTTTGTAATATCTTGGGAGATTGTGCTTCGAATGAAAAACTAAATAATAATAATTCCGATTTTGTTTGTTGTCACTGATCTTATTTCCAAATTTGGCTAGTTATTTATAATGATTTCCCAATTCTTTCACTTCCCCACCAAAAGATTTGATAAGGACCCAGTAGTTGTGTTTTAATCAAATTTAACGTACAGTTGATATACGACAAATAAATATCATATCAGAAGAAGAAAAAAAAAATGTATATCCCACTACTAATTTCATTTAAGGATTTGCATTAGTATCCTTGAAGTACTCTTCTAGATAATTATATGATCAAATAACTATATATTAGTATGAAGAATTCTAAATAATTGTAACATAGTATAAAGTTCTAGCTATAAGGATTAAAACTAATAAGATAATTGTTTACAACAACTAAGTTGTTTGACCAAAACTTGTAATCCTATGGTCTGTACTATACTACTATTATTGATGATGTATCTTAAAATGGATTTATGTGACATATATTTTTTGTTGTGTCTTTTAAATTAGGATCGACAAAAATATTTAATGATATCATTGCTACACATTACACTTTAATCAGCAACAAATATTTAATACACCTTACACGTACTATTCCAAAAGTGCTACTTTATTAAGTTATGACTAACCTATGATTTCAAAACATATTTCTCTTCAGATTTTGTATTTTTTAAACCAGTCAAAAATATTATATAACACATTCTTACGATATTAAACGTTTGAAAAATAACTCATACTTTTGTTTTGACGTTAAAAATGAAAAAAAAAAAATTGTTAAACGGAATTAACAAAAGTATGCCTTTTTTTTTTTTTTTTTTTTTTTTTTTTTTAACAAAAGTATGCCTTTTTATAACTCGCTTTTTCAAATTAACGTCGTTTTCCCTTCAGTTAAAGCTGTTTTGAAAAGGAAACCCTTTTAAAAACCCTAAATGAAAAGAGTGTGAGAGGCTCGTCGTAAGCCGTAACGTTAATTATGTTGGTGTTGTGGTCACGAAAATTTGGGTTATGGTTGCGATTATATTTAACAAAAACTTTTAATGATCATGATTTCTAATCATACTCTATCAAATAAAATTGTTTCTAATTATAGCTTAAGTTCATAAATCTGAAAACAGTCTACGGATCTCTCTCTCATTCTCTGCTTACATAGATAGTTACATGATTACATCATGCATATCAAATTGTTAAAAATTTAAGATAGGAAAAAGAAACAGGTTAAACCCGACCCGGATACGCCGCTTTTATGAGTCGCAGCTCCAACACTTTCCGGTGAGAGTTCGAGTGAATCTCGGTGGTGAATGTTGGGCTACAAGCGGGTCTATATTCAGGTAAAAGCCGACCCGACTTAAACCGGACCCCACAAGCATTACACAATGTCTTCGCACCTAATGGACCCATTCTCCATTGAGGCGTCTTCTGGACTCCACAATGGCTGCAGCACCGCCTCGGCTGCTGCTGCTGGACTCCGCCACCGCCCGATGCCGCCTTCTGTCTCCCTCTCTTATTCTCTTTGGAAACGGCGGTGGATAGTAGAGGAGATGGAGACTCCAGAGACCAGATACGGCCGTTGGTGCGGCGGCGTTTGCTTCTAGGTTTAACCGGAACGCACTGTCTCTGAACCTCCACTGACGCGACTGGAGTCACCGGAAAATCACTGGAAAGATGAGATTCTGAGAAAGAATCCTCCACGAAGTTGGATAACCACTCTAGGTCCTCCAAATCACCAAACTTCACAAACAAAACAATAAATGAGATAAAAACAGAACAAAAACAGAGCAAAACAGGGTAGAGAGAAACAGAGTAAAAACAGGGTAGGTTGAAACAGAGTGCGCAAGTGGGCTCACTGGAACGTCGCGGTGAAAAGATAAGAGATCCTCCAGTGGTGAAAGACGGGTACTGTGGTCGGAAAAGCTCTTAGCTTTCTCACGTTCTTGTTCGTCTTCTTCTCTGTGAGATGAAGACGACTCTTCACGTACGAAAGCAGTGTCGGCGTTAGAGAGGTCGAGAAGATCGTCGACGGAAAAATCACCGAGAAATGCTTCTAGTTCTACACACTCCATTTTTGTCTTTGAACGTACGTATGAAAGCACTACAATTAATTTAAATATAGGAGGAGCGAATCCATATTTCAAAAAGTTTGTTCGTGTTCCAATATTTTTTACACAAATTTCTTTCTGTGTGTTTTCAAAATTTTAAATTCATTACGTGTCTATCGAGAGAAAGAGAGAGAGAGAGACAAGAGAGTGGAGAGTGGACAGAACTGATTGGGTTTGTAAGCAAGAGTGGGTTTTAGGTTTTTGTGATAAACATAACTTTCATTTTTTTTTTTTTAACTTGAATATAAAGTTGGAGGTTTTAAGCTGGCAAAATTGTAAAAATTATTTTGAAGGTATAAAGTTTGAAGTTGTTTTTTTTATGCAAGAAAAAATGAAAATAATGGAAATTATTTAAAAGGTTAAAATATAGTGGTATTCTAACGATCTAATGGCTCACCGCTCACCCTAATTAATCATGACCGTTGGAAGTGTTATTAGGCCAAAAAATATCGTCGGCAATACAACTTTCCGGCTTTCCCTATATATAAAGCTATTTTTCTTGTAAAGGGGATTTTTTTCGTTAACGTAAAAAGAAACTAGCAGCACACAAAAAAAAGAATTCAGTTGTATCAGTATTTTGATGGTCTTACGGAAAATTAAAAAAAAAAAAAAACTAATAATTGGTACGTCGAGAGTAATGATTGGAAAATATGGACTATAAAGTCAGGCTTAGCGGGCCCACTCGACCACCGTCGGTGGAAGGCCCAATGTGAAAAATGAAATTGGGACCAAAACAAACAAAAACGTTATTATTTCAGGGCCTATTATTTATTTCTTCTTTAATTTCAAGAATGGAAATAGTGACCATCACATGATGAGCGCGTGAAAACATTGCTCATGGTTAAATCTCTCTTTTTTTCTTTCTTGCTTTTGTTAGACAATTATTTCCATTAGAAAACATTGCTCATGAATCATGATACATTTCACGTAAAACATCATAAAACCAATAAAAAGCAAAGAAAATCTCTTATGATGAGAGACACACTCGAAATGTAAGATGAATGAATATGAATCATCTAGAGAAGCATAACAATCTCATATGAATACTAAAGCACTCATATATTAGCAAAATAAAATTCTCACAAAGTATACCATAACCTTAATTAGTGAGAAAAAATAACAAAGAGAATAACAAAAATTGAACCATTTTATTCGAAAGTACAAACACATACAATTTTGCTACTAAAGTTAATTTATCAGCAGCATAAACATATACAAATTACACATACCTAAATACCTAAACATACACAAACTTGCGTTTTGATTATAAAATACCTTTACAACATTTCCAACAATTGGGTGTTTGGTCTAGTGGTATGATTCTCGCTTCGGGTGCGAGAGGTCCCGAGTTCGATTCTCGGAACACCCCTGTTGAATTCTCTTACTGCTCTCTATCGATTCTTTTTACATGCTAAACTGGTAAAGTCACTGTTATATTTACATGCCCAATGGGCCGCATGGGCTTAATGCAATTCAGTCAAAAGTAGAATGTTCTTGACTGCGATGTATGTTGGCAGAGAAGTAACCGTACAAACAATCTTATGCTATATGAAATAATGATCGATAATTTTTTTTTTTTTTTTTGTGTGTTCACAATGATGATCGATAATTGGAGATTGTAAGCTTTGGTTGGGCTCAAGTCCTGAACCCTCGGATGGAAAAAAAAATACAGGTGAAAGTTTGAAACCAATATATCATTTTCTCCACAAATATCAATTTCTTGGATTTTGTTATTCCATATCGGGTTTTAGTTATTTGGACTATTTTCCCAACTATTTCCTACAGAAAGATAATTACAGATCTACTATTGGTCCCAAAATACGGTTCACTAAGACAACCTGTAATATAATTCAAAGTAGTAGTACTATTCACGTTTCAACCCACAAACTTTTATTGAACTTCCCAACCATATCTATAATTTAAATCGTATCACTCCACATTACATCATCTATACTCTAGTTTATTCGACATAAAAGCATATTAAAAAAAAAAAAATATAGATGTGAATTTGATAGTTGACAAAAAATATATATCTACTGTACATAAGAATTTGATATTTGGTACTGCGAAGCATTTAATGCCCGGTGCCAGTAACCAGACGTTCCGGACTATGTTAGGTGAGACAATGAATAGAGACACATCAATAAATGTCACCGATTCGTATAACTTCAAATATAAAGTATTTCTTGAAAAAATCTAACATGTGAACTAATGAAAATCTATCAATTACAACATTGAATTCAACGATATGGACTCCCATCTTCTTGATAACGATCTTCAAAAGTAAGACAGCAAACACATTTAATTTTTTTACCTTATCATTCCCCAACTAGTTTCATTTTCCACTTTTAACCATCACCCTATACGTGGTTATAAATTATAACTTGAAATAGAAACACTCTAGCTCTAAAAGAGGCAACCAAGTGAAACAAGATAGCGCTTTTTATAACCAAACTCTGCTTCTGAACAGAGTTAGTCAGAGAGAAAAGCCATGGAAGGTATGAAGGAGACGGTGGAGGAGAGCTTGAGAGAGATAAGAGAGACGTTTGCTAGTGGGAGGACGAGGAGTCTGAAGTGGAGGAAGGCACAGATCGGAGCTATATACGAGATGGTTAAAGACAACGAAGACAAGATCTGTAGTGCTCTGTTTCAAGATTTGGGTAAACACAGTACTGAAGCTTTTAGAGATGAGCTTGGTCTTGTCTTGCGATCAGCTACTGTTGCAATCAACTCTCTTGATAAATGGGCCGTCCCCAAACATGTAAGAACCAACACTAAGCATATTGAAATTAGTCTGAATATCGGTTTAGGTTTAGGAGATTAGATTATCAAGAAGTGTGCAAGATTAAAATCATTTTATTTGGTTGGATAATTGTGTTTTTTTTTTTTGGTTCTGAAAAAACAGAGCAACCTTCCTCTGTTGTTCTACCCAGCAAAAGGGAAAGTGATATCGGAACCGTATGGGACGGTTCTTGTTCTGTCTAGCTGGAATTTTCCTATATGTAAGATTCGGATCTTGAATTAGTTTTTTTTTAAAGGAAAAAGAGTTACAATTTTGAGATTTTTTAAATTGTCTTTTATCAGCCTTGTCTCTGGATCCATTGATTGGGGCAATAGCAGCAGGGAATACCGTGCTTCTCAAGTCATCTGAACTAAGCCCTAACGCATCTGCCTTCCTTGCGAAGACAATCCCGGCTTATCTCGATACTAAAGCCATCAAAGTTATCGAAGGAGGACCTGATGTTGCCACTATCCTCTTGCAGCATCAGTGGGACAAGATCTTCTTCACCGGTATCAATCTATTCACCCCTCTACACTCGATGATTTGCTTGTAGCGGCGGAATTTGTGTGATGATGTTGATGTTGTTTGCTTGTAGGGAGTCCCAAGATTGGAAGGATCATAATGGCTGCAGCGGCACAGCATCTGACTCCTGTGACATTGGAGCTTGGTGGAAAATGTCCCACTATTGTTGATCATCACACCATTTCAAAGAACATCAAGGTCTGCGGTTTGCTCTGTTTTTCTTACCTTGCGATTTGATTGCAACAAAAACTTCTGATCGTAAAAGTCCTAATATTTGAATTATTGGTGATGATATAGTCGGTTGTGAAGAGGATTGCTGGAGGAAAATGGGGATCTTGCAGTGGACAAGCTTGTATCTCTGTAGATTACGTTCTAATCGAAAAGAGTTACGCGTCTTCTCTGGTAAGTGAACGCACACAATGCAAACTCTGTTTCTGTAGGATTTCTAAAAGCTTGGTGGTTTTCTGTAGATTGATATGTTGAAGCCTACGATAAAGTCTTTCTTTGGGGAAAATCCTAAAGAATCTGGATGTCTCTCAAAGATTGCAACAAAGCAACACGTTCAGAGACTGTCTCGTCTTCTTAATGACCCTCGTGTTCAAGCTTCCATCGTCCATGGGGGTTCCATAGACGAAGAGAAGCTGTACGCTTTAACTTAATCCTGTTTCTTGGATCACACGAAATCAGTTCTACAAGTCATTTAACCTATATTTTTTTAAAACAGGTATGTTGAGCCAACGATCCTGTTGGATCCTCCTCTTGATTCTGAGATCATGAATGAAGAGATCTTTGGTCCAATTCTCCCGATTATCACTGTAAGCATATTCAATGTACACAGTATATACATTAGTAAACAATCAACTAATCGTTGTTGATTTTGTCTATTTCCTCCAATGTAATGAAGGTACGTGATATCCAAGAAAGCATAGGGATCATTAAGACAAAACCGAAGCCACTTGCCATTTATGCATTCACAAATGACGAGAACCTTAAAACTAGAATCTTGTCAGAAACATCGTCAGGAAGTGTTACCTTCAATGACGTCATGATCCAGGTATATATAATATATGCCATATTAATTCGTATATTAGCTCAAAGTCCCTAGTTAGAAAACCGAAATTGGCTATGAGTTATATTTATCAAAGAAAGAATAGAACTTCAGATCTTGATAAAGACTCATTGTGTGGTTGAAGTGTTTTATCCATTTCGATTTTGTGTTTAAATTTCGGACTATAGCGCATACAGTGAAACACTCAAAATATAATTGTTCTCATGTGGTTAAGTTTTAAATGGATATGCAGTATATGTGTGATGCGTTGCCCTTTGGAGGAGTAGGAGAAAGTGGAATAGGGAGGTATCACGGGAAATACTCATTCGATTGTTTCAGTCACGAGAAAGCAATTATGGAAGGAAGCTTAGGAATGGATCTTGACGCTCGATACCCTCCATGGAACAACTTCAAGCTCACCTTCATTAGACTTGCATTTCGTGAAGCGTACTTCAAGCTTATCCTCCTTATGCTTGGTCTCAAAAGATAAAAGTGGGAGAGTGAGAGAGTGAGAGAGACACACATACACACGCACAGACGATATAAGTGATTGAATTATATATCACACTTATGTTTGCTTTTCATATCTTCCTTCACCTAATAAGTCACATTCCAGATGTCTTACATTTCATTCAAGCTTGAGATATTCTACGTATAAAAGTAATTTTGATATCTATTACCACGGAATATGTTATTAGTAATTGCGGTATATTTTTAGTGAAAATTTTAAGATTATTCATAAAAAAAATTTAACTGCGAAACACACAGATTATCACAAAATTCCCAAAATATAGTCTTAATTTGGTGAATTAGATATCACGTGAAATGATAGATGAACCAATGGACTATTGTTCTTATAAAAGGACCCACCCACCGTATACTTATAGTCTTATATACGCACGCATACACATTGGATCATAAAGGTGTACGTATGCGTGTCTTGTCCAAAGAAAAAAAAAGAAAAGAAAAGCTGATTGAAAGTATGCATGGGCACACACCACAATAATAGGTTACTGCATCACTGAGCCAGTTTCTTTCATCCCCACCCTAACTAAAGCTCTATCAAAAAACCCTAGCTAGCTTCTCTTTTTTTTTAACCTATATCTATTTATTTAGTTTTTTTGGGTACGTCGTCCTTACTTTGCCCCTCTTTATCTCCAATCTCTGCAACATTCCTCATTAATAATTTCATCTTTACATCTCTCCCTCTCTCTCTCTTTGGTTGTCTCTGTTTGTGTTTTATGTATCTTCTTGAACTCAATTCCAACCAGAAACCATATTTTTTATAGTTGTGTCGTTCACTCTTGGAGAGTTGAAAAAAACAAGGAGGATGGTTGACTTGCAATTCAAGGCACGTTCCCGAGGCTAAACTACGTGAAATTCAGGTGATCTAATCGTTTCTTGTTTCCCCTTCTTGAATTTTTTGGTTTACAAAAGTGAACATGTCATATATGGATAATATTACATAGTAGTGTCTAATTTCCCGGAAATTAGGATTGAGTAAGCTAAGTACACATTGCTATGGTTGCCAAATTCCGGGTGGAGAACATGTGCGCAAACAGAATAGCAAGAAAAGGTTACATATTTTATGAGAGAGTCATTTATATGTTGATATAATAATTCAATTGATAGTAATGCGCATATTTCGACCGATGTTAGGCTATACGAAATATGATTACTATACTTAGTTTTTTTCTGTTAGAAATTTATCAAAATAACGGATCCATCAAATCTTTGGTATTAATTGTACTCATAGATTAATGGCGTTAATTGGTGTGACAAAGAAGATTAATGTTTGATATTCGATCGATTCACCATAATATTTATAAGGTGAGTAAAACTATCAATCTGATAAACTTTTTTCTAAGCATATATGTATGCCTTTGAGCACCTCTTTATTTTACACTTGATATATAAGTCTTTTTTTTGCTAAGAGACTTGATATATAAGTCTTACTGGACTACATAAACAAACAAACAAAAAAATTATTGGATTAGAAAACCATGATTCTATAGCTGGTCTTGCGGGGGAAAACATACTAATTAATTAGGTTTTAAGATCATATCTATCTAGATGATTAACATTTAGTTAACTCTAGGAAATGTTGTATTGGGAGATATTTTCAGTTACTCTTACGAATAATTATTTAAATATAATAGTAAGCTCTAAAACTAATTGTTTTGTTTTCTACCATAGGCACGTTATGCAGTAACGTACGAATTATATAATTAATCCACGAATTGCTTATATATATACATTCGTCATTTATTCTTCAAACACCAATTCATTGTGAATATGTTTTAAAAAACTTTACCCTCATTTGCTTTCCTGTCGTTGTCACTATTTAATTCCCTCTAATTAATTTACCTTCAAATCTATATAGATTAACTTTACAGTAACAATATAAAATAGTTGATACTATATATATGAAGATATAGTTCTGAGTATCTAAATCATGTAGGCTTCATTAGACCTTATGGAAATATTATAGTTTATCCAATATTATTATAACACAAGAAATTCCTCGAGTTTATCCAATGGGGGAAGCAACCGGCAACGTCGGCATAAACATGGGGAAAAAACGTATCGAGAACCAAAAAAAACTTATTTGCTTATATAAACCCCCAAATACGAAAATTTATGATAAAGATTCATTATCCGTACAATTTAAATATTAAATTAACACACATTATACATAACAACAAACAGACGTACAAATGTTTATCCGATTTGCAAAATCGTCCAAGTATTGCATATGAAAACAAAAGACACATTACATATATAGAATCACTATAAAACAAAAAACAAAAAAAAATCAACTCGAGTTCTTGATTTAATCAAGGTCTTGGTGGGTTTTGATAGAATTGCGTACCTGGTGGCATGAACACACTAGTCGTCATGTCACTTGAATAGTAACCACCAGAATTAGGATCTACAAACATAGCCGACGATACTCCTCCCCCACCGTCGGTCACAACGGGAGGATGAAACGGATTTCCTCCTCCTCCGCCTCCTGCGGATGAACTTTGATGATCGCTTCCTCCACTACCGCCACTCATGTAGCTGCTCTCAGGGCCTTGGTCATACAGAATTCCTTTGAAGAGATGACCTCCAATATTGACTGTCGTTTGATAAGCGTATTGACCATCTCCTCCATCATCTACGCCACTCATTTTAACACACCGAAAAAGCGCATCTGAGCTGACTTCCCCCGGAAAACTTGCCTCCCCCATTTCCAACCCTAAAAACATACATACACAAATACACATTATGTTTCAAACACTTCACAACAAAAAATCAACGTACACAAACGCAAGATTATTGCGTTTTGTGTTTCATGTTATATTATATGTGTTTTATTTCAAAACAGAACACAACATTTTAATGTTTTAAAATTTCAGTTCAGAACGAAGTTTGATTAAAAACAAATATACAATGTTGTATATTTTAAAGGTAAACAAAATTTGTGTAAGTGGTGAAAGGAAAATTTAACTCACAAATATTTGTGTGTTAAACAATCCGTGTTTCTTCTAACAAAAACATATGGTTTGAATCTGAAGTTGTGCGAATCTCAAATTGTTTATTTAGACAAATAAAAAAAACAAAACCTGCTGAGTCGGATGGTAAGCGAGAAGAGGAGGATGTTCCTGGAAGAGTAGTATCCCTGTGGCGTTTGGGGATACTCGCACCGCCGCCTCCACCGCCACCACTACCGCTTCCGCCGCCACCTCCAGATGTGGACATATGAAGCTGCTGTTGTCTCTCGCGGCGTCTCGCAACGGGGATCCACGTGCTCCTAACGTGAGTGGAACAATCGAATCCACGGCTCTTACAGCAAGTCCTGCAACGCATGTGAGTGCAGTCTTTCTTGGCTTGGTTCCCACAGTCCCGACAGCTTATGGTGATGGATCTTGATGAAGTGGCTAAATCAGAGACGTCGATCTGATGACCTGGATAAAGATCTAAGCTTTGTTGTTGTGGATGTGGATGTTGATGCATGAGCATCTGCTCTGGTGGAATCTGCCATACTTGTTGGCTCGAGCTTGGGTTGATATTATTGGTGTTTGCGTTTGATCTATACCAAACCCAATTTGTCTTTTGTTGTTGTTGATTTTCTTCTTCTTCGTCTCCGTTGTTGTTGTTGTTGTTGTTGTTGTTACCTCCTAATGAGAATATCCCAGCCATTTTTTAAGACCTAACACTTCAAACCCTAATCTTGACCCAACAATATCCATAATTCAGAAACCCTAATTACCATGAAATCCTTATCCTTTTTTCTCCTTCTTCTTCTCACTCAAATTCAGCCTTATACTCCCTTGTGGATGTTTTTGCTCTTCGAATCTAAACTCGAATGTTCTTCAAGATCTCTCTCTCGGAACAAAGTGTGTTACTTGGTAGTGAGTAGTTGAAGTGAGAGAAAGTAAGAAGAAGAAAAAGAAACAAAAGAGAAGAAGGAAAGAAGAATTTAAGCTGTCTACTTAATTATGAATCTTTATTTTCTCTATAAATTTCTGCAACGCCGCCATGGGCGGTTTTTAGCTTTCTCTCTCCTCTGCTCTGCTCATCCCTAGAATTTAAGACTATCTCTCTCTCTCTCTCCCCACTACTCTGATTTGGTTTTTGCAGATTCTATGAAAACCAAAGTGAAAAGCTTTTCTTTCCCCTTCTCACTTCGGCTTTGTCTGAACAAAACGCTTCTAGTTCTGTCCGTATGAGAGTAAGAAAGGATTAAACAAAGACTCTCTCTCTCTCCTATCTCTTCTTTCTCTCTCTACCGACTCAGAGTTTCACACCCACGGGGAATGATCCACCGGTCCTAGCTTTCTTGTTCTCATCTCATGGACTAGAGTTTGCCACGTGGCGAATGTGCTTAAAGCTTGTGTTATCTTAAGACGAAAATTTTCAATTCTTTTCTTTGAAGTTAGCATACATATTTTTTTGTGGTTATATAAAAAAAAAGAAGCTAGCTCATGTGTCCGTACGTATTAATGAACCGTATTCATTTATGATAATTTGAAATCCCACGCGATTAGAAGATTTTTTTTTCTTTTTCTTTGAGAATATCTCTACCGATTAAATATATGTTTTATGTTTAATCTCAAAGCATAGTAATTGCTCACCTAGATGCCTTAGGGTTCTCTCTTGGATCGGATTTAACAGAACGTTAGTAGCAATTTCTTGTTTTGATTTAACAAAAAAAAAAAAAAAAAAAATTCTTGTTTTGTTCATATTTTTAGGAAAGTATAATGTTACGTATTCATACATTTACCCTAATTAAGTTATGCCAAAAATTTCATCAACATTAATCATTGATCAACTTTCAAATAATCTTGGGACATTTATTACCATTTCCACAGTACGTAAAACGTGTGAAAATACTATATTCATAATAATTTTATTTTATTTTTAGTTCATAAAAGTTACTATTATTTTGTATTCTCGATGTAGATTTTAAACACAATGTATCTCTCTTATACGTAAAAGATCATTAGAATAGTTAGACTAGCGAAAAACATTTGCCGTTATTAACAAGTCTCCAATTCTTGCATTTCTTGTGTAAAAAAAACAGTATAGGAGTTTGAAGTACGTGTACATAAATTTAGTAAAGCCATATTTAAATTTTTCTGAGGTAACTAATCTTGTGATCAATAAAATATTTCATAAATCAGATGTATATAGCCCAATCATGGTAGAGTGGTAGATAATCTACACAAGAATACGTAAATATACAAATTAATCATGTTGTGCTATATTTTGAGTAAACAATAGATCTTATTTTTAAAACAATTTAAAAACATGCCATTCTAACAAAAAAATCTTACATGTGAAAATACATTAATGGGAAAACGTCACTAGTGTCCAAATTGGTGACTAAAATAAACTCACATACGTACTAAACAAAAAAAATTATTACGTGTTTATTGGGAAAATTTTACATGCATAATAACCAAGCTCTTCCAATTTACTGCCAATTTTTCCGGTAACTTATATATTTAAATATTCGCAATAAAAACATTCAACTATTCGGCTAGTTACCCTTTATAAATCATTACATAAATCCATGTGTATAAAATCATTAAGAATACACTAATAGCCAATAGTGTATAAAATCATTCACCATGGAATATAGTTTATGAAAACAGAGAGATTCGGGGCAGTGAAAAAGAAGCTCTCTTTTTATTGATTGTAGCAAATGATCATATTTATATTCGTTATCGAGTGATTTGAATAATTAAAAAAATATTACAAAAAAAAAACGAGAAAATATGAAAAAAAAAGAAAAAAAAAAGCATGTTACTCTTTGGACTCTATGCGGCTATACAAGGGAACACTGCGCCACCTACGTGTACTTTTTTGTACTCCTTTCTTTTTACCGTGAATTATATATAACATAAAAGACGAAGCAAAATAATTAATGTAACAAAATTCGGTATTCGTAGTTCCAGCGGGATTATGGTTTCTAATCGTACCAACTGTAGAGAAGAAACTAATGTATCTTACTCTTGTCGTTAGCCGAGAAGAATTACGATTGGTAATATTTATCATCAAATTTGCGAGATAAGATAACTTACATAATCGTTTAACATACTTGAATTCCGAATACTAATATAATAAATCTGAAGTATTTCTATCCAATATTAATTAGTTGCATATGATATTCGGTATCTGAAATAAATAGTCTTTGTTTGAAATGTTGTGGTAGACCAAAAACCTGTTGGATTTTCAAGATCCAGAAAAGAAAAACAAAAAAAACAAAACAATCAAAGTCATTTTTCAATCGGCCCATATAGAACCGGCGTTGTCACCTCCGAATCCAACCAGGAACATGTACGTATATCGTTTTTGTTTTGGTATATAGAAGAATTAATAGTGGACTCGTACCACATGATGATCCAAGGTCGTACCAAGTTTGAACTCTTAATATTAAGATTTTTTTATAAAACCGGCTTTATCAAGATCGGACCGATCCAAGTTAGTCCAGTCCCAAGGTTTTGGAAAGAAATTGTGAAATCTAATTATTATTATATAAATAAGAAAAACAAGAAAAAAAGAGACAGAGAAGGGAATGATAAGTGGGAGAGGCCCGAGAAAAAGACGTTCAGTGTCGCTCGCTGTCTGTCCCTTAAACATGTCGAGAGGTCTCTCGAGCCCTGTGTGTGTGTGTGTGTGTTCGTGTTTGCCTCTCCTTTGCGTTGACTCTCCTTTTGTGTGTTTGTGTGTGTTATTTTTTTTTTTTTTTTTGTGTGCAACCAAACTCTCTCTTTTTCTTCAAATAATTTGATTTCTATTAAAATATTTTATTTTGTTTTTATGTTTCATGAATAAATAACAAATAGTGTCCCTTGGGGTTGGGGGTGAATGGACGTAAGCCAAATAAAAGCTGATGAGATAGTGAAATATATATGGATTGTAATTAATAATCAAACTACGAAACTAGAAAACAAACAAAGGAAAACCACGAAACTCTAACTATATAGTCAATTTTAATACATTAAATGAAATTACAATTTATGTGAAGGAATAAGGGAAAATGAAAGATGCCGTGACAAAGAAAAAAAGGAAATTAATAGATGGAAGAATAAAACAAGAAAAACAATCGTTTGTAAGTGTATTCTCTAGAAGGTCTTAATTATCGGATGGTTGCTTCATGAAAGGAGTACATCGGAGCAAATGGGAACAACAAGAACGAGACAATAATGGGGAAGAAAATGAAATTGTATAATAATGTAATGGCTGTCGTTTTCTCAGCCTTTAAATGTGGCTTTTTGTTGATAATAACATGGCATATTTGAGTCTTTTAGACAAAAAGTCTAATCTATTATTGGATATCTACATCAACCATATAGTTAAGAAAAAACATTATAATAGTTATGCACCAAACTTAAAAGTATATATCCCCTTCACCATTCCGATTAAAATATATAAGATATTGCTAACTATATCTTTTGATATCTTTTGTGTGTTTGCATATTGGATATCTTTTGTGTAGATGGATACGTAAAATATTCACCTATACATTCGTCTTTACATGCTAAAATATTATATTTCTACTTTTTAAATGCATTATACTTTTCTAATTAGCTCTCTTATAAATCCTAAAAGATATTGCTACATTTGCGTTTCACGTTTACGTCAAATTTGTTTGTTAAAGGGCTTCTTAACATTTACGTTTTTTTTTTTTTTTGCCGTCTAGATTTATTATTTATTGCAAATTATGAGAACTTGTTACATAGACGATTCTACAACGGACAATTCCTTCCGACCCTTATTAGATCCACGCCTACGACACTTCCTTCTTCATGCTTGATGGACACCTTCAATGACCACGACCTGACGACACTTCCCTCTCTGCGTAAAATCCTGGCGAACGGCTATAATTGTACATCGTTGGAGACCTCTTGCACACTTGCCTCCATTAATCTGCAAATTTGTTAATAAATCGCAATATCTGGGACTCGAACCCCAGACCTCTGGGTGTAGAAGCATTAATTAACCCTTAGTCAACCAATGGGCCAAGGGGGCTTCCACAAACATTTACGTTAAGAATGATTTTTTTTTTTTTTGTAAAACTTAATATATAAACGTAAACACGAACCGAAAGTTTAATTAACTTCTCTATGATACTTTTATGTTTAATCAAAACCCTCTGTGGGCATGGATATAAAGTTATAATTAAAGAGCTACGGATCTTTGCTCACTCGATGATCTAATAGGGCAATGAATGTTGAATTTTGACTATAGTCCATGCGTTGTTAGTGATTGGTCGGTCGGTCCATATCTTATTGTAATGATGTGAATTGTGTTTTTTCACTCATTATCCATTTCATCTAATTGGCATGCAAATTATTTTTCTCTAAGACACAACAAATAATTGACTACAGAAGAAGATTCCACTGCACATTTACCTCCATTGCCCATTTAATGACTTTTTTCGTTTAATGAAAATTGAATTAGGCTTCTGTAAGTGTCCCCACTCTATGAAAATTAATTTAAAGTCATACTTTTTTTGTAACAAAGCAGGACCACTTCTTCTTAGTCGATATCAAGTCTAGTTAACTCTGAAAGAGAATTTGGTTCATACAATCTGAAGTTATGATTCTTTAAGTAGAACTATTTCCAGAGACTTGCGTTAGATCCTAACTGTTTTCCTGACAGATCCATATATATATGTATAAGCAAAATTAAACTAGTGTTCTTTTTCTTTAGATTCCAGAGAGTACTATTAACGTTTTTTACTAAACTTGTTGCATCTCTCTCCTCTTAGCATCCACGAGCAGTGCAAGTCTTGCACATTTACTTTTAGTTTCTTCCAGTTCCTTTTCTAAGTTACTTACCTGTTTCATTATCCATTTATGTCTATGTTATAACCGATGTAACAAAATATGTTTGTCTGGTTTTGTATCGCTGCATCAAACTTACCGTCTGTTCCATTTCAGTCTCTTTCTTTACATATTCCTCGCACCTGATGAAGAAAGAACACATCGAAATTGATTGGGATTCCAAATGTGATAGCTGAATTGAGTTTCTTTCATGTTGTGTGTATATACCTCATGAAGAGTTGCATGTTCTCTTCGCTTATCTCATCCGCTGACATGCCAACGAGGTTGTTTTCAGTATCCTGGGAAGATATTTCACTTACAGTAGCTGCAGGTTGAGGGTTGAGCTGCACTGGTTGGAAGTTACTTCTTAGACCCGCGGAATTTCTCAAATGTGGCGCTGCAACAGCAACTGTACGGCTTGAAGTGGCATTACTAAGACTGATTTCACGTATTATCGGACCACCTTGACTGATTCTATCAGAAGGCAAAGGTAAAGGATTGAATGTATTCACAGTAGGCGGTTGATCACGTATTGCTATCTTTTTCGACTTATCAGTAGGTGCAGGCACTTTATAAGTATTGTATCCAAAAACGTGGACATGGCTCTGCCTGTTTTACACCATAACAAGCAGTGGAATAGTCAAACAAAGATATTGCGATTTGGAACCAAAATCATATTGATAAAATGATGAGATGATTCGAAAAGGTTTTGGAGAGGAAGAAGAGACCAGTAATCACCGACAATCTTTTTCAACCTCGCCTCCAGCCGCTGAAATAGAGACGACCTCTCAAAATCTTGCTTATCATGGGCTGGTTCTATGAAGTTTGCTTCAAGAACTCCTGGGGAACAGAATTTTGGTTAATGAGTCTCTGCTCCAGGTCTTTACCTCAAACAAAACATATTCAATGTAGTCATCAAGGAAATGAATCACTATACCGACAACACCATGGCCAACCGATGACCCGTCCATAGTGACCTTCCAGAAAGGCTGTAATCATGCAAGAGATATCAACTTAATCAAGCCATACGCAAAGCTTGGCGCTTAAGTGACAAATATTCTACCAAACCAATCTTATATTATTCTATTAATCATTACTTTCTAGTTATATAAGTCTGGTTTCCCTGAATTGTAAGGTTCCAAACTTACTACACTTGATTCTAAAGATTATCCAGATCATGGAATTGTCTCCTATATAAAAGCGTACCCGGATGAGACGGTTTTTATGATAAACATTGTAACCACAAACTGCAAGCTTAGGCCCCTCCTTTATAAATCCAACTTTGATTTTAGTGGTAGCCTGTAATAAGAAAGCTTAGTGGGTTTTTTCGCACAACCTAAACCAAGAAATTAGAATAATGTGCACACATGAAAATAAGCCAAGGCTCTCTGTATCAAAACCAGGGAGTAGAAAAGAAAAGAAGGAAGAGGAAGTCCAGTCTGTATTACTTGTTCCATAGTAGCTTTATAGGGCTTGTACTTTATAATCTTGGAATATCTGAGTTCATCAGCAATGTTGAACTGCTCCACAGGGATTCCCCGTAGTATAATCTTGAAATTTTCGAACTTCTCGAGATATAACATTGAAGCGTAAGCCTAAGGATGAAAAGTGAGTCTCCAAACATCCTTGGAACAATTAAATTATTAGAAAAGGAGGAAGATATTCAGAAGATTACCCTCAGAGAGTAACGTAATTGGTATGATATATGAGATCTCAGTTCCAATACTTTATGGGGCAACCGTTTCCCGTCATGGACACCTTCATCTTGGAGCCGGATGTCCTATACCAATATCAAAGTAAATAATTTAAATGCTTCAAAAAAAAAATCGTCAGCATAAGACCTGACCTAAGAAACCTCTCAAGAGATATCTCATCGAGTGTAATATCATAAAAGGAGAAGTGTGGTTACCTCACTGTCGTCATCAAAACTCAGCTCATAGATTCCTTCATCATTAAGCCACAAGTTGTATATAATTACTTTTGTTCCATGTGTTCCAATATCCACGAACTGATGGGCGGAAGATGGAAAGAAACGAATTAACAAAACAGACCGCATTCACAAGGAATCAAGATCTTCAGGATGAATTTAAGGGAACCGAAGCACATAATGAAATCTATATAAGCTGACTTTAGAAACAACCTGCTGCCAAAGTTCATCCTCTGTAGAAAACGGAGACCATTTGAGTAGAATTTCAAGGTTGGCAGCCCAATCTTCTGGAGATCCATAGATAATTGGTTGTGGTCGCTCCTTAGATATATCAATATCAATCTGCAGTGCATATCAGATCTATCACTTGAGAACAAAGAAGATTTGCACATTCTAGAGTTTCCAAGAAAAAAATCTAAAAATGCGTAAAATCTACCATAGGAACAATGACATCATCCTGACCAGTTTTTCTGAGGAACGTGTAAGACAGAAGACCAACGCTCTGAGTGGATTTGCTAAAACAGCGAAGATAAAAAGGTTAAAACAAGAGCAAACGCCAAATTCAAAGTGTATATGATCAGATATATCAATACCCTCCACGAGTTGAGCGACTAAAAACAATGGCATCAGCTCCAAGCCTCATGGTACTTGTCTTGAAACCATTTCCATCTGAACACAAAAGGTGAAACTCTGGTTAGAGACCGCCTGTTGGAGACCAAGACAGCAAGACCACTCAACTAGAAACGAGCTCAATATCATATTAACTAAGTAAAACAATTACACTGTCCAATTGTTGTATTAGACTTCTTTGATGAGTAGCCTAAGCTCATGCATTTTCTGAGCCCATCGGGATCCATCCCACCGCCATCATCTTCCAGTTGAAAAAGAAAGGAGACACCATTTCATTAACAATATCCAAAGCCTCAGTTTGGCAAAAGCACTACACACTGATTCAAAGGAAATGTACCTTGGAAAACTAAAGCTGGTGAATTATCTTTGACAATATCGATCTTATCAATCTTAACAAACGTAGCACCATTTTGTATCTGAGAAATAACCAATTCGACATAACCAAACACAGTACCAATGCTATAAAAAACAATTCAAAACGAAAAAGATCATCAAAAGTGAACTTAAGAAAGCATTTCACTCCTCAGGCATACCTCGTCAACAGCATTGTCAAGTAGCTCGGCGATTGCTGCAATACGATGCAAAGATAACAATCATCATCACCAAAATTATTCATTCTACACCTCCAAGGAGTTATAGAACCAAAAATCTATCTAATTGATAGCTACAACAGAGTCAATTCATAGCTTACCTCCAAACGCCCATTTGTGTGAAGTAGCATTCGAGTGAAGAAACTTTGGATGTACTCGAGCATGCTCAACCATACCTGACAAATTTCATCTCATCAAAATACTCCCAAAACCATCATCGTGACGCTTGCGTGTGTATGAGAAAGAGAAGGAAATGACCTGAAGCAGTTGGGGTAACACCGGTAGGGATCACAAAGTTTTCGCCGGCTTTCCAGAAACTCCGGCATTTTAGGGTTTCTCGAGGAGCCACTGTCGTATCGATCGTGCTTGAAACTTTCTGATTCTCCATTAGGGACGCCATGCTTCGAAAAGTTCCTCTTCCTTCTACTCCGTCGTCACTGTCACTGTCGAGATTAACGACAACAGAGAGTGGTGCATTTTTCGACTTCGAAGCCATTACCGGCGACGGTGAACTCGAATCGACAAAGAAATTCGAATTCAATGAAACAACGTCTTCTCCGATTAGACTGGAGAGAGACTTTTTAAGTATGAAGAAAAAGCAAACGTCTTCTTCGTCATCAACACATCATTTACTTTGCGTTTTTTTCCCGGTCATCAGTCTAATTGGGCCACAAAAGCCCAATTACATTAGAGGCCCATTTCCAAAAAAAAGTATTATACTTCTGTACATACGTTACATATATGCACATGCTATTATCCAAATACAAGAACACCATCAAAGGTGAAAAACACCAAAAAGTCTGAATCAAACTAGGGTTCTTTAGATTCCAGATAGTCTTAACTCGTAACGCTTTTACTAAACTTGTTGCATCTCCTTCTTCTTAGCATCCACAAGAAGAGCAAGTTGTGCACATTTACTTTTAACTTCCTCCAGTTCTTTTTCTAAGCTCTTTACCTGTTTCATCATCCAATGTATTCCGGTGTTAGAGTCCAATGTAATAAACAGATGTTTTGTACTGCGGAATCAAACTTACCGTCTGTTCTATTTCATTCTCTTTCTTTATATATTCCTCGCACCTGTTGAACAATGATATTTGATTCAGATGCCCAGAGAGATATGATACTGCAATGTGTTTTCCTCATGTTATACATATACCTCATGAAGAGTTGTAAGTTCTCTTCGCTTATCTCACCCGCTGACTTGCCAACGAGGTTGTTTCCAGTATCCTGCCAAGATATTTTTATTTTAGATCAAACTAGTGGATAAAAACTATATCATTGACAGAATTCACTTACAGCAGCTGCAGGTTGTGGGTTGAGCTGCACGGGTTGGAAGTTACTTCTTAAACCCGTGGAATTTCTCAAATGTGGCGCTGCAACAGAAACTGTACGGTTTGAAGTGGCTTTACTAAAATTAATTTCACGTATTATCGGACCACCTTGACTTATTTTATCAGAAGGCAAAGGCGAAGGATTGAATGTATTGACAGTAGGCGGTTGATCAGGTATTGCTATCTTTTTCGACTTATCTGCAGGCATTTGAGAAGTATGGTATCCAAAAACGTGGCAGTGGGTATACCTGTTTTTCTCCATAACAAGCAGTGGAAGAGTCAACCAAAGATATTGCGGTTTGGAATAAAGTTCAAATTGACAAAATAGTGAGAATATTTAAAAAGGTTTTGGAGGGAACGAAGAGACCAGTAACTATAGACAATCTTTCTCAACCGCGCCTCCAGCCGCTGAAATAGAGAAGACCTTTCAAAATCTTGCTTATCGTGGGCTGGTTCTATGAAGTTTGCTTCAAGAACTCCTGGGGAACAGATTTTGGTTAATGAGTCTCCAGCCAGATCTTTACGTCAAACTAAACATAGTCAATGAAATCACAAAGGAGAATAAATCAATATACCCACAACACCATTGCCTTTCGATTCCCCTCCCATAGTGACCTTCCAGAAAGGCTGTAATGGTGCAAGAGAGATCTAAACATAATCAAGGCATATTCAAAGCCGGACGTTTAAGGAACAAATATGCTAGCAAACCAATCTTTTAATGTTCTATTAAGCATGGCATTCCTGTAATATAAGCTGATTTTTCTGAATTGTCAAGTAACAATCTTACTACAGATGCTTCTTTAGATTATTTAGATCAAAGCGTACCCGGATGAGACGGTTTTTGTGATAGACATTGAAACCGCAGATTGCAAGCTTAGGCGCCTCCTTTACAAATCCAACTTTGATTTCAATGGAAGCCTGTAACAAGAAAGCTTAGTGGGTTTTTTCCCACAACCTAAACCTAAAAACCTAGATTAATATTTGCATAAGAAAACACAAAGATTATATGCAACGGCAAAATAGCAAAACAATTAGCCAAAGTTCCATATAACAAAACTAGAGAGTAGACAAGAAAAGAGGAAGAGGAAGTCCAGTTTGTATTACTTGTTCCATTGTAGCTGTATGGGGCTTGTACTTTATAATCTCGGGAAATCTAAATTCATCAGCAATGTTGAACTGCTCCACAGGGATTCCTCGAATTATAATTTTGAAGTTTTTGAACTTTTTGAGATATAACATTGAAGCATAAGCCTAGGGATGAAGAAATAACAAAGTGAATCTTCAGATATCCATGGAACAAAACATTATTAGAAAAAGGAAGAAAATATTAAGGAGATTACCCTCAGAGAGTAACGTAAGTGGTATGAAATATGAGATCTCAGTTCCAATAATTTATGGTGCAACCGTTTTCCATCATTGACACTTTCATCTCGAAGCCGGATGTCCTATACCAATATCAAAGCATAAGATCAGACCTAAAACACCTCTGGCAAGATATCTCATCGAGTATATATCATTTGAGGAAAAGTGTGTGTTACCTCGTCGTCGTCGTCAAAACTCAGCTCATAGATTCCTTCATCATTAAGCCACAAGTTGTATATAATTACTTTTGTTCCATGAGTTCCAACGTCCTCGAACTGGTGGGCGGAAGATGGAAAATTAAAAAAATTAACAAAACAGACTGCAATCACATGTAATAAAAATCTTCAGATTGCTTTAGGGGAACGGAAGCACATTAGGACACAAGTCAAGGAAGAACAGTGATGCAATGAGATATTCAAAAGCTGACTTTCAAAAGAAACAACCTGCTGCAAAAGTTCATCCTCTGTAGAAAACGGAGACCATTTGAGTAGAATTTCAAGGTTGGCAGCCCAATCTTCTGGAGATCCATAGATAATTGGCTGTGGACTCTCCTTGGATATATCAATATCAATCTGCATTGCATATCGGATCTATCACTTGAGAACAAAGAAGAGTTGCACATTCTAGAGTTTCCAAGAATTATTTATTTCAGGCATGAATCAAAATCTACAAATACTGAATATTTTACCATAGGAACAATGACATCATCCTGACCAGTTTTTCTGAGGAACGTGTAAGACAGAAGACCAACACTCTGAGTAGATGTGCTAAAACAGAGAAGAATAAAAAGGTTAAAACAAGAGCAAAGGCCAAATTCAGAGTGAATATGACCAGATACAATATCAAATACCCTCCACGAGTTGAGCGACTAAAAACAATGGCATCAGCTCCAAGTCTCATGGTACTAGTCTTGAAACCATTTCCATCTGAACACAAAAGGTGAAACTCTGGTTAGAGATCGCCTGTTGGAGACCAAGACAGCAAGACCACTCAACTAAAAACGAGCTCAAGATCATATCAACTAAGTAAAACAATTACACTGTCCAATCGTGGTATTAGACTTCTTTGATGAGTAGCCTAAGCTCATGCATTTTCTGAGCCCAGCGGGATCCATCCCACTGCCATCATCTTCAAGTGAAAAACAAAATAGAAACCATATCATTAACAACATCCAAAGCCTTGGTTAGGCAAAAGCACCACACGGTCATTCAAAGGAAATGTACCTTGGAAAAGTAAAGCTGGGGAATTATCTTTGACAATATTGATCTTATCAATCTTAACAAATGTAGCACCATTTTGTATCTGAGGAATAAGCAATTCGATATAACCAAACCCGTTACCAATGCTTTAAAAAACAGTTCACTTGCAACGAATCCAAAATGAACTTAAGAAAGCATTTCCTTCCTCACACATACCTCGTCAACAGCATTGTCAAGTAGCTCAGCGATTGCTGCAATACATTACATAGCTCAGATGATCATCACAAATTTATCTAATTGATCGCACCAATAGAGACAACAATTCATAGCTTTACCTCCAAAAGCCCATTTGTGTGAAGTAGCATTGGAGTGAAGAAACCTGGGATGAACTCGAGCATGCTCAAGCATACCTGTCAAATTTCATCTCATTAAATACTCCCAAAACCATATTTCGTGATGCATGCGTGTGTATGAGGAAGAGAGAGATGACCTGGAGCAGTTGGAGTCACAACGTTCGGTGTCACAAAGTTTTCTCCGGCCTTCCAAAAGCTCCGGCATTCTAAGGTTTCCGGAGGAGCCACCGTCGCAGCATCAGCGATTGTACTTGCTGATTCTCTTCCTCCTACTCCGTCGTCACTGTCACTATCACTGTCGAGATGAACAACATCAGCGACTGCTGCAATTTTCGCCATAGAGGCATGAATTGAGCTCAAATTCTAATTTAATGAAGCAAAGCAGTCGTCTTCTCCGATAAGACTAGTAAGACTTTTCAACTACAGTATGAAGAAAAAGCAAACGTCTTTTTTTCGTCATCATTATTTGCTTTGCCTTTTTTTTTGGTCATGTCTAATTGGGCTCCAAAGCCGAAATACTTATAGGCCCATTTCTCAAAAATGTTTACAAGTGTTTTTATACTTCTGTACATATGCTACATAATATGCACATGACATGCTATCAAGCAAATCCAAGAACACCATGAAAGTTAAAAAAAAAAAAAAAAAAAAATCAAGAACACCAAAAAATCTTAATCAAACTAGGCTTCTTTAGATTCCAGATAGTCTTAACTCTTAACGTTTTAACTAAAATTGTTGCATCTCCTTCTTCTTAGCGTCCACAAGCAGAGCAAGTTGTGCACATTTACTTTTAACTTCCTCTAGTTCTTTTTCTAAGCTCTTTACCTGTTTCATCATCAATTTATACCGGTGTTAGATTCCATGTAGTAAGGAGATGTTTTTTTCTGGTTTTCTACTGCGGAATCAAACTTACCGTTTGTTCTACTTCATTCTCTTTCTTTATATATTCCTCGCACCTGTTGAAAAATAACATTTGATTGAGATCGTCAGAGAGATATGATACTGAAATGTGTTTTTCTCTTGTTATAAATATACCTCATGAAGAGTTGTATGTTCTCTTCCCTTATCTCATCCGCTGACTTGCCAACGAGGTTGTTTCCAGTATCCTGCCAAGATTTTTTTCACTTTAGATCAAACTTGTGGATAATACTATATCATCGACTGAATTCACTTACAGCAGCTGCAGGTTGTGGGTTGAGCTGCACGGGTTGGAAGATACTTCTTAAACCCGTGGAATTTCTCAAATGTGGTGCTGCAACAGCAACTGTACGGCTTGAAGTGGCGTTACTAAGATTGATTTCACGTATTATCGGACCACCTTGATTAATTTTATCAGAAGGCAAAGGCGAAGGATTGAATGTACTGACAGTAGGGGGTTGATCAGGTATTGCTATCCTTTTCGACCTATCTGCAGGAATTTGACCAGTTTGGTATCCGAAAACGTGGCAGTGGCTTTGCCTGTTCTTCCCCATAACAAGCAGTGGAATAGTCAAACAAAGGTATTGCAGTTTGGAAACAAAATCATATTGACAAAATATTGAGTGATGATTGGAAAAGGTTTTAGAGAGGTAGAAGAGACCAGTAATCAGAGATAATCCTTTTCAGCCTCCCCTCCAGCCGCAGAAATAGAGAAGATCTCTCAAAATCTTGCTTATCGTGGGCTGGTTCTATGAAGTTTGCTTCAAGAACTCCTGGGGAACAGATTTTGGTAATGAGTCTCTCCTCCAGGGTTTTATCCCAAACAAAAGATATTCAATTGAAATATATAATATATAAGGAGAATGAATCACTATACCCACAACACCATTGCCTCTCGTTGACCCTTCCAGAACGACCTTCCAGAATGGCTGTAACGGTCAAGAGAGATCTCAACTTAATCAAGCCAAATGCAAAGCCGGAAGCTTAAGTGAAAATATGCTAACAAACTTACTACCGTTGCTTCTAGAGATTAAGAGCATAGCAATAACTGCAGTATCAAAACGTACCCGGATGAGACGGTTTTTGTGATAGACATTGAAACCGCAAATTGGAAGTTTAGGCGCCTCCTTGATGAATCCAACTTTAATTCCAGTGGCAGCCTGTAATAAGAAAGCTTAGTGGTTTTGCTCTCACAGTCTAATCATTAAAATATAGATTAATGTTTGCATATGAAAATACAGCCGGAGCTCCATGTAATAAAACCAGCGAGTAAAAAGAAAGAAAAAAGGAAGTCTTGGTTTGTATTACATATTCCATTGCAGCTGCTTGGGGTTTGTACATTATTGTCTCAGGATGTCTGAATTCATCAGCAATGTTGAATTGCTCCACAGGGATTCCCCGAAGAATAATTTTGAAGTTTTTGAACTTTTTGAGATATAACATGGAAATGTAAGCCTAAGGATAGAGAAACTAAGTCAGCATTTAAACATCATTGCAATAGTAAGAAAAAAACTAAATAGAAAGAAGATATTCAGGAGGATTACCCTTAGAGAATGTCGATAGCGGTATGAAATATGAGATCTTAGTTCCAATGTTTTAGCATACAACCGTTTCCCATCCTGGGCATTTTCATCTCGGAGCCGTATATCCTATTATACCAATATCAAGGAAAACAATTTAAATACTTTAAATCCAACTTCTGCAAAGGACTTCATCATAGACCCTTTCAGGAAGTGTACCTCATCATCGTCGTCAAAACTCAATTCATAGATTCCTTCATCATTAAGCCACAAGTTGTATATAATTACTTTTGTTCCATGAGTTCCAATATCCTCGAACTGGTAGATAAAGAATGGAAATAAATGAATGAATAAACAGGCCACGTTAATATTACACTCAGAACCAGAGTTTTTAGAAGGAAACAACCTGCTGCAAAAGTTCTTCCATTGTTGAAAACGGGGACCATTTTAGAAGAATGTTAAGGTTGGTAGACCAATCTCCGGGAGACCCATAAATTATTGGTTGGGGCCTAACACTGGATATATCGAAATCAATCTGCATTGCAGATATGATAACATCAAGATAAGACAATAGTTGCAGATTCATGAGTTTCCAAACATACAAGTGAAATACTCAGTTCAGACATGAAAACAAAAAGCTATATAAGCTGAGGATTTTACCATAGGAACGATAACATCATCCTGACCAGTTTTCCTAAGGAATGTGTAAGACAGAAGACCAATGCTCTGTGTAGATTTGCTAAAACAGATAAGATAAAAGTATGGTTAAGTAAAAAAAAGAGCATACGCCAAATCCAGACAATAAATGTACCAGATATATCAATACCCTCCACGAGTTGAGCGACTAAAAACAATGGCATCAGCTCCAAGTCTCATGGTACTTGTCTTGAAACCATTTCCATCTACACACATAGGTGGAACTATAGTTAAAGACCTGCCTTTTGCACCAAACTAGAAAGAAATCGATGTCCGATCAACAAAATATAACAATTACACTGTCCAATCGTCGTATTAGACTTCTTTGACGAGTAGCCTAAGCTCATGCATTTTCTGATCCCATTAGGATCCATCCCACCGCCATTATCTTCAAGTGAAAAAACAAAAGAAGGATCATGTCATACTCATGCACAAGATTCAAAGACTCGTTTAGGAAAAGCCTCACCGATACATTCAAAGGCAGTATACCTTGGAAAACTAAAGCAGGGGTATTATCTTTAACAATATTGATCTTATCAATCTTGACAAAGGTGGCTCCGTTTTGTACCTGAGGAAAACGCAAACAAACATAACCAAACAGTATACAATTCACTGGCAATGAACAAAAACAAAAGCAAAACCTAAGAGAAGCATTTCACTCCTCATGCATACCTCGTCAACCGCATTGTCAAGTAGCTCGGCGATTGCTGCAATACAATACAAAGAAGAAGAAATTGACAAAGATGATCATCACAAAAATTGTTCATTCAACTAACTGATAGCTACAACAGAGTCAATTCATAGCTTTACCTCCAAAAGCCCATTTATGTGAAGTAGCATTCGAGTGAAGAAACTTTGGATGAACACGAGCATGTTCAACCATACCTGTCAAATTTCATCTCATTAAGTACTCCCAAAACCATAATTGTGGAGCGTGAGTGAGAGAGAATCAGAGAAATAACCTGGAGCAGTTGGAGTAACACCGGAAGGGATCACAAAGTTCTCGCCGGCTTTCCAGAAACTCCGGCATTCTAGGGTTTCTCGAGGAGCCACCGTCGCAGCATCAGCGTTCGAAACTTGCTGATTCTCCATTAGAGATGTCAAGCTTCGACCCATTCCTATTCCTCCTCCGTCGTCGTCGTCACTGTCACTGTCGAGAATTACGATATCGGCGACTGTGTTTTTCGCCATTACCGACGGCGACAAACGAATTCGAACAAAACAACGGGATGTTTTACTGTTTTACAATAAAACAACGCGGTGTGTGCAGATCACTAGAGTTTTTGCTTTGTTTAATTTTTGCTTTTAAGAGTCGGTTTAACTAATAAGAAAACAGCAAGGCGTTTTCTAATCTCCGATATTATTGCTTTGCTCTTACAGTGCAGATCTTTATTGGGTCACAAAGCCCAACTTTGCTAAAAGCCTATTAGGCTATAACCCATTAGATATATGGAGATTATTTATCGAAAATAAATTAATTACTGAATCCAAATGTGTTTATGATAATACTTCACAAAAATTGTTGAAGCTGATCGGAGACATTTTGAAATTTGGGAAAATCCAACACAAACTCTATTAAATCGAAGTAAATAAATAATAGAACACCAAAAATCCAAGCAGAAAACAAAATAATTAATCTAAAAGAAAACAAAAAAAAAGTTCTAAATTAAACCAACGACTAAAGAAGTTTAGGCCCTAGTGTTGCCAGATACTAATTCCTCTACTGGATAGAAATATCTGTTATGCAACATAATTGAATCAGCGGCAATAGGCTCATTGTCTTGGTTCCTATGCCATGTGTAGAACGCGTGAGTTCTATTGAAAATCTCCAAAACCGCATGACCAAAACTAGCTTCTCTATACGCCGAATAGCTCGGTTGAGGATCAGTAAAACTACAAAAACAGATCAAAACCAAAACAAGAATTTAGTTTCATATCACCAAAACAATCACAAATTAAAGCAATAAAATAAAAAAATGGTTTTTTGTTACCTATTTGCGATTCCTTCAATGTTTCCTCCATCTCCGATAGTAATGTAAATCGGGGCAGAAGGATCTTTCACAGGAGAGCTCAAGCCATTGGTGATGTTATATTTGATATTGGAGACACGTTCGGATCTCTCATAGGAATGGACGTGACCAGACAATACCAAATCAACTTTGTTGTTAACGAACCATGACTCAAACATTGCTCTCATGCTCTCACCTTCCATGTAATGGTAGTTATTACTGTTGTACCACGGCGAGTGAACCATGACAATAAGCCATGGAGTCTCTGATCTGTTCACCTTCTTCAACTCTTGCTCCAGCCACACATATTGAGGTGTGTATTTTCCTGAGATGCAAATAACATGTTATTCAAAAAAAAATACAAGAAATTAACCATCAAAATCGTAAAGATGTTGTGTGTTTATTAATTACCGTAGGCAGAGTAAGAGGAGAGGACGATGATGTGAGCAGAGGCACGTCTAATAGAGTACCAAAGAGGTGAAGTGCTCTTCGAAGCTTTGTAGGCGTTATGGTAACGGTGAGTGTAGGGCTTGAAGGCATGAGGCTCCCCCTAATTTAAGATTCATATGGTTCTTAAAACTGAAACTGCGAATCAGAAAAAAAAAAAATAGCTAAAATTGAGAGAATTATAATGTGGACTTACTATGTTTGGGACAAAATCAATTTCATGATTTCCTGCAGCATAGATGAAGGGTTGGTAAGCAGCACAAGGCTCCACGAATCTTCCGTAAGAATCCCACTTTCGTTGATCATGGTTTGGATGATCATCTGCGTAAGATAAGTCTCCAGGAAAGAGAACAGCTTGGCCTTTAGGGTTTGACATGTAATGATATAATGTCTCGTTCGAAGCATAAGTTTGTCCAAGATCACCTACAAACACAATGTCTTTATTAGATCGATTTGGAAATATTAATTATATATAATTTCGAAAGATATGTAAAAGAAAATTTAAGTACCAATAATGCCGAATGTGTATGGAACATCAGGTCCAACCTTTGGAGGTGTAGTGAAAGAAAATTGCCTAACCGATTTATCAGTTCCAACCTCATAGATGTACTTGGTATCGTACTGTATAAATACGAGAAGGAAACTTTATAAAACACTTTTGAAACAAAAAAAAAAGTGATGTTGTTACTTATATGACAAGTTAAATTATACAAAGTACAAACCTCGAGTCCTTTAATGGTGGCATGATGAAGAAAACCAGAATTATAGTCATAAAATCGGTAAGACGACGTGGAAGCATGAGTTCTCTTCTTTTCCGACTTCACATCGCCGCTAACCGCCTTCCAGTAAGTAACAACGTTAGAACCATGAAGGTTTAACGGTGTCACCCACGAGATGATCATGCCACGTCCATTGTAATCTCCTTGGACGATATGAACCTAGCCAACGATACAAAAAATCAATATGGATTAATTGTTTTGTTAAGATACAATACAATTAGGGACTTTAACAAAAAGATTAAAAAAAACAATAATAGAAAAAAAACAAAACATTGTATGGCCTCTGTAAAACATAATTAATCGTTACTGATTATTGCCATGTGCAAACCTAACTGATATTGATACTTGTTAAATTCAGAAACTTGAGCCCTAAATTAACAAACACAAAATTTATGATCTAAAAACAAGAAAATCGAAAAGTAGATTAAGAAATCAAAACCTGTTCAGGAGCATTATGACCAGCCGGAGATGGAAAAGTTTCGAGAGGCATCTCGGTTGATGGTTGAGCTTTTCGGACAAAGTCGCTTGTCGTTCCACCATTGATCACAGTGGTGATGCTTAGAAACACAAGAACAAGTATAAATTTGTTCATCCTCATATTTGATCTATGATCGTAGCTGCTTAAAGAGTTTTGAGTTTTTTTTGTTTCTGATTAAAGAACGTATGGTAGCGTTTATATAGAACTTAATTAAAGTTTTTTTTTTTTTTTTTTTTTGCAAAAGAAGAGATAAAGTTGGAATTGAAAGTATATCCTAATGGAAAAAGGATTCTTATAGACATTAAACGGTTATTGAGATTATCATGATCATATTTTGGAATCAAACTTTTTGTGATATGGTTGCATAATTTACCTCGCATAACTGTCAAGTTAAATTATATTATATTTGCAACTTTTCCACTTAAGTTGCATATATTATATTTGCAACTTTTCCACTTAAGTTGCATATATTATATTTGTTAAATTAATTGTATGGCCTCTGTAAAACATGCCTAATGGAAAAAGGATTCTTATAGACATAAACGGTTATGAGATTATTATGATTGTATTTTCGATTAAATCGTATCTTCCATTAGATACGATTTAATCATATAGAATATGGATTAATTAAAAAAAATTGAGATATAGTTGCATCAATCATATTTGATTTATGTTATAAAATATAAGAATTTTGATCACTATTCTAAAGTCAAAATTTGGTTTCAAGTCATAAAAGTTGCATAATTTAGCTTAAGGGGAATAATTTCAGTTTTTTTTTTTTTTGCTGGTTTGCAAAATAAATTCTTGTAAGATATGTTTTTATCCGATTAAAAAGTTAAGATTTTAAAAAGATTTTCTGCGATTTTATAATTTACAAAGGAAAAAGTTTTAATAACATAAATATTTTGTTAGATAATTAGAAAAGAAGAAATTTGTTGAAAGGAAAAATACAACTAAATTAGAAAAGTAAAACGATAATAGATATGATAGAAATGGGTCACCGTAGGATCCTTTCTCCTAAACCTGAACCCTCTTTTGTTGATTACAAAGACAAATCAAATCAAATCAAACCTTAAACTGACTTCATTCAGACCTAACAATCCCGGTCTCCATAACCGGTTAAAATGGTCGGTGGTGACCGGTGGCCTGAATGTTCTTGACAAGACCCGGAATTGCCCAAGACTCATCACAACTCTACAGACTCTTCTCTCTTATCTAACTGAAACTACTCTAAACCCACAAAGTCTCTGTTCAAACTAACACACACACACATTTTAACACAGCTTACATTTTCTTTCTTCATCTCTCTGTATTGTTTGGTTATACATCTTGTAGAAAAAGGGCTCAATGGTTGTCTTTAAGGTCTCCAAGTGGTTACAGATGTCTCTGGGGCACAAACTGCTTCAACGGTCAACCGTTTCAGCACATTCGGACACGGATCTTTCCCGAAATTGGTGTTGGATATCGTCACTGCGCATCTCGCTTTCCCTACACACTTCTGCATATAACAAAATACACCGTGGTTAGAAAGAAGTAAAAGAGTCTGATTCCAGTTTAATCTGTGTAAAGATTCTATCTTTTACCCTCTCTAAGATAGCGTATGAGGTAGCGGCGTGACACTCTCCTTGTTGGTAACTTCCACAAGTTCCTAAAGGAGTCCCGAAGCTTGCAAACTTAATAGATGCAATTGCTTGACCTGGACTACATTTCAAGTGAACCTTGGGTCTATGAAATGTCTGTCCTTTTCCATAGCTTTCGATTTGCCAGTTCTTGATATTAGGGTGGTATTCAGAAACTTCAGCACAAACTCCGGATACTGATCTTTTGACCAAAGAGACAGTTGATGGATTTCCACCAAGCTCCTCGAACATAACCAACAGATTTTGGCTCGGCTTTAACCATGATCTCGGCACATGGTAATATCTTTGTGTAGGTTGACCACAGCCGGTTTGGCATTTGTTCGGTTTATATGTTCCGGTGTAGCTACAATGACTACAGTCACCAGTCGCAAATGCTGTCCAGTATCTTCCAATGCTCTCACCGTTCACCCAAATCTGCCCTTTTCCCATTCCTTCCATGTCCAAAGCAAGCGGCTCATTTCCTTCGGGTGCATCAAAATAAGTCTGAAATAAAACAAAATTTACTAGTTAGTTCAGAACCTAGATTAGAAAAAAGCTGTGTCCGAGTTGTGTTTGATTCAATCAAACCTTGTGCCATGTCAAAGGCTGAGGCTTTTGTACAGTTAAGGACGCATCCATCCATCCAATAGAGGGAGTGTTGGTTGGAAATGCAAGATTCATAGCTTCACCTTTCAGCCCCACCTGATGAAAACAGAGTTAAACAACTTAACACAGAAAAAAGGATCAAAAGAGAGAAATCGCGAGAAAATGGGATAGATAAAACACCTGATATGTCCATTTCTGCCATGACAAATCCCTTTTCCCTTGACTCAACCCATGCAATGCCACTGGACCCAAGATTCCAGTATTCCATGACTCAAAGTGTCCACCCACATTCTTCAAAAACGGAAAAAAAGAAAGGGATCAGGGTAAGAAAAAAACGAAAAACAACTTTTACAGCGGAAGAGAAAAAAGAATACTAACTGGTAATCCAACAGCAACACTCAGCAACGCAATTCTGTTAGTTCCAGAATGCAGATTGATCTTTCCCTGATAAGTGAATCTCCTGTTTTGCCTTGTTCCAAAGGCAGAACCTGCAATTCATATATTATAAGTTTGCATATCAGAAATTTTCTATTAGAAGAAATTAACGGGCCAAACTATTGGAAGTAGTAAAGTACCATACCTGAAAGCTGTCCATTGACAAATATATGCACGGCATGGCCTGTAGATTGAATAATGAGAGTTGGTAGCTCTCCTCCATGCAAGAATGATTCAGTGTCACCGATATCAACACTACATACCAATTCCAAATGTTCGTTAGCAAGTGCCGAGGATCACTTTGAAGCTAGGGAAAGTTAACATCATATTGAGGTAGCTGATGGGTTTTCCTTTTACCTAGTCATGTACCAAAGATAATCGCTTGTGTCACGTGTGACATTTATCTGCTCCAAGAGTCCTTGAGTGGTGAATGTGGAGCTGTCATCCAGAGAAGAAAGATCTTCCAAATAACTCTGCCACTGGAAACTCTTTGTGTCTGAAGGCAACATTTCCATCTGGGATGTTTGAACTCCAACCTTAAATCAAACAAGAGAAATCCACAAGTATCAGAAAAATCACAGACAATTTGAGGAACCATGATTCCGAATTTCAGAACAACCATATACACTTACCTTTGCAGTATTGAAGACTGCATTTCTACAGTCTGGAAGAATGCTGATTGACCAAGGAGGTAAGTTATAATGAACGTTGTTAAACAAAACTCTTGCTGCCGATTCTGTGTCATAGTTTGCAAGGAAAGCCGAACAATCTCCTGATTCTGCAGAGTATACATGAGCCTGGGAAAATAAAGTAGAAAAGAGGATATAATTTAGTAAAAGCTACAGAAAGTTTCTACAACTAAACCAACAAAAATCTATTGTAATAAATCGGTACCTGTTGCTTGTTTCCTATTGATGTAACAACGGGATCAGCTGACACCAGAGCTTTTTCACACATCTTGATAGCTCTGTGGAGCTCCTTTAGGTGACCATATTTAGGTTCTCTGATTAAACCTATTTAACAACGACTCACTTAGTACATAAAGCATTGCAGTAACTTATATTTCAATGAAGGTGTAGAAACTTTAGTTAGCTTCCTGTCCTTACCATATTCGTCGATTGGAGCATCATAATCATAGCTGGTGGTGACAAATGGACCTCCGGCTGTTCTTCCAAAGTTAGTTCCTCCATGATACTGTTCTCAAGAAAAGACAATGGATCTTCTATTTTAAAGATGTTCGATGATAACCAAATCTTAGAGTGTGTAAGGACTAGATGATTAACCAAGTTGCTAAAGTGTACATACCATGTAGTAGTTAACAAAAGAACCTCCTTTTTGTATGAAACGTGCAACACCAAACGCCAGATCCTGAACTGGTCTATGGTGCATTGGCCCACCAAACTCAGTGAACCTGATAATGCATTTCCAGTTTACAGAATAAAAAAGGTTACCGATTTGACAATGACAAATCCATGTGCACATATAAAGTGAAAGCAAATGAGAATCTGTACCAGCCGCTCCATGCCTCTGTCCATATCAAAGGCTTGTATGGCTTGTTCGGAGCAAATGAATCACAGTAGAAACCGTTACATGTGTTTATCTGTCACCAAAACCAATGACTTTAAGTTCATTCTTCAAAGTCAAAGACATTCACCCACTCCAGACCAATTAACTAACTTATTACAATGCTTATGCAATCAAGAAACTCACCACAGGGTCAGGGGCATCGTCTTCCTTGCACATTACCCACGGGACACCAGTCTCAGTTGCTATAGCCATTTTAGCTGCCCATGTCATGTAGTTGTGACCTTCAGCGCCCAATAACTGGCCTTGTCTTCCATACTCATTCTCAATCTACAGTCAAATAAAAGATGACACCTTTCTATTAACTCACATAGATCCCTAAAAACATAACTCAGCATGATCACTAATCAGAGCATTAATCTGTTCCATTCAAGTTTATACCTGAGAAAGGATAATGGGACCACCCTGAGACTCAAACAAGTTCTCACTCTTCATCAGCTCAACTATTCTCTCTGTGAATCCTTTCATAGCTCTCTGCAAACATTACCCCAACTACAATTAATATCTGCAAACCTTTTAATAAAGTAAATGTTCTAAGATGAAAAATTGGATAGTGGAATAAAAAGAGACCTTAAAAGGTTCATTATCTGTTCTGAAGCTGATTCCCGGAACATACTTGAGCCAAACAGGGAATCCTCTGGTCATTGCCAAAAAAGAAAAAGAAAAACTTTATTGACCAGAAACAGAAACTGTATACATATTGCATACACACATAATAAGTAGCCAAATCTAGAGGTGTCTGAAGCTGAAGAGACAAGAGAGGAAATTTCGTAATACCCGAAATTCCACTCGGCGCAAACATAAGGTCCAATTCGAAGATGAGCATATAAACCAGCTTTGTGAATCGTCTTCACGAATCTCACCAAATCATTTCTCCCTTCAAAATCGTACTGAGAGGAAGAAAGAAATCTTCAAAACTCAATGAACATAATGAAGAAATGTGAAACATAATTGAAGAAGAGAAGAAGTTTACCTTTCCAGGAGTTGGCTCATGAAGATTCCAAAATACATAAGTCTCAATCACATCAATGCCTCCATCTTTTGCCTTCTGAATCAAACCTTCCCACATCTAACAACAACAACAATAAAAATTTGATAAAGCTAAAACCTTTTTTGATAAGTTGTATGAAACAGAACATAAAGGAAAGAAATTTAGGGTTTTGTTGTTAAACCCGAAAGAAAAAAAGAAGTTTAGGGCTTTTCTTATATCTTACATCAGGAGTGCTTCGAGGGTAATGTATGGAGCCAGAGAAGAGGATTCGTCTCTGCCCATTAATGAGAAGTGCTTTACGGTCATAAGTAACTCCGCATTGCACAAATCCAACACCTAGAATCAAAACCCCTAAGCAGAACCAGATAATCAGTCTCGAAGCAGAATCTCCACTCCCCATTTCTCGCATTTACCTTCACAGAGAAGAAGTATAAGCTTCTTAAAGGCTTGTCCTTTCTGTGTTTTTGTTAGTTCCTCTGTGAAGAAAGGTTTTAATAAGGAGAGAGAAGGAAGAAGAAGAAGACGAAGGAGAAAGAAAGGAAGAAGAAGAAGGGGTTTTTATTGCACTTCACAAGTGTCTACTCGCATCATCACTGCGTGGCCTTGAGCTACCGACGCTTTCCCACCAATTTTTATTTATTGTTTTTTTCATAACGGAAATAAAATAAATAAAAAACAAAAAAACGGGAAGATATAAAAGAGAAAAAGGAAAGAGTTGATTATGATATTAGGGAAAAAAAGTGGCACGTTGATTGAATTAAAGCAGCTAATCACGCTTATTTTATTTCAGTTTCTTTATCTTTCCTTTTTTGTTTGGTTAATTGATTTATTGAGTCACTACCTTAATTTAAAGATATTTTTTATCTGTGAATGAATATTGTTGTGGGTTTTGATATAGTGATGTTGAAATTTGATTTGGTCATTAAAGTGATGGAGAAAATTAAAATGAGTACGTAAAGTACATTGGTTTATTAGTGAGGAGTCTTGTGGACAGTCGTCGAAAGGGATTCACATCGTACATGTGTCTTCCACTTCCAAAATCACAGTGTACCTGTCATTTAGATATGTACACAGACTTTACCATACTTTGGTTTTGTAGTTTTCTTTGGCATATAGTTATATATCATATGGTCTTCTTCGGTTTAATCGTATATTTTATGTTTAGACTGAAGAAATGTACTGCTTTAAGTAGCGTTTAGTGCGTTATGAACCTTCTAGAGTTGCTGGATATGTTATATTTTACGATTTCTTTGAAGATCGGTTGGATATATCTTGGGTTCTTGGATCTGATGAAAGTTCAAAATCCATCAGCCCACTTGAGATTAATTAAGAGATGCTTCCTTAATCAAAGGATTAGCTGTAAGATTAGTAACTGTGAAAAGAAAAGGATTGCCAAAAAAAAAAAAAAAAAAAAAAGGAAGAAATTAATCACACAAAGACATGGACATGTGAATGCTCTTTTGTATCATATAGTTGAATTTCCATATTTACCCTAAATAGTTTTACGCCTAGTATCACCCACCGACACCGACAGTGGTCTGCGTTAATGGGTTTGACTCGTGATTTCACATTTGACTAGGGGTATATATGGAATATAGCTGTGAACAGTTGGGATAATTGAAGACAAGTGTCTATTAGAACTATCCCGGTACGTACGGTCCGACATTCAACTTTCACTTAAGCTATCATCTCTTTTATTATTCCTAAAATTTTATTTTCAATATTATTTTTATATTTTCGAGTTCCGGTCAGATTTGCAATCAGATGCGAATGCGATTCGATGATATCAATCAGCTTTTCTAATTGTCGGAAACTTCCAATTTTTAGTTATGAGTCGTGTTTTTATCTATTTGTTTAATCAAATCAAAATGTTGTTTCTATTCGTTTCATATACTCATTCTAAGTCAAATCAATGCATATATTTTTTGAGAAATTCGTATACTTTTTTGTTAAAATTTTATAAGGTTATTATGAAGGTACTACGACGCTAATATCCTTAATTGGATTTAGTTGAATATTAGTAATATTTGTAGTAGGTTTTTAACAAATAGTGATAATTATCGTGTAGTTTATTCAAGTGTACACAAGACCTCTATGTAAATCTTTCCCTGGTCTGGAAAACAAATCACCATCTTTGATTTTCATACGATGAGACAATGACCAATATAAGAGAATTTAATTTTGTATGAATCTATTAGTGGACCTAAGTGGTCAAAATAAAGTCTCATTAAAACTAGTTAACTAATTAATTTATTTAAATTTGATACTTCAGTCGTCAAGTAAAGCTGATTGTCAAGATTTTTAGGTCCTGGTGTCCACATGGGATGTTTAAAAAATTAAGAAAACGAGAGATTATGGATTTGTATTAAACCCTAATAAGGCTTCGACGGCGTGAAATGCGGAGAGAAAACGGAAAAGGATTGAATCCAGCTTTACCTAAACTATATAACTCTTTGTTCTAATGTTAGTTTCATTTTCTTTTTAATGTTAAAGTATTATTTTATATAGATAAATGTTGCAAAATAAACTAATTCGACGACATTACCATGTTTTATGCTAATGGTGGTTGAATTTTAGTTAGAGAATCACCAACTAGATTTCCCTAAAAATCGCTAACTCTGAAACTTTTTTTTTGTTCCAAATTAAAGGATGCAAAAGGTTCTAGTAGATTTAAATCATCATTAACCTTTTAGAAAATTTCTTTATATAACAACTTCCTCCCCTTCATTTAAAAAAAAAAAAGAAAACATTTTCCTACCATTCACATGGTGAAATCTTCTTCTTATATTTTGTTGGTAACCAAGTTTTCTCCCTTTTTCTTTTGACATCACCATATTATATCTCTTTATATTGGTGAAGAAACTAAATATGTCACCACCACTCTTTTTATAAAGTATACTTTTGATAATTCTAAACAAAAGACTATACTAAACAAAACAATTCATTAGTTCCATGCAAACGCAAATTACTGTTTCGTCTAGGTGTTGGAGGCTGGTGCTTTAGGGTCCTACCTTTGTTACCACCCATCTTGGTTCTGTGTGAACGAAGACGAAACTCTTTGGCACGTGGGAAAAAGCTTCGGTGTCGTATGAGTTTGGTCTTTTCTTAACCACACACACAACAACGTCGTTTCATTCCGTTCGTTTTCTTCGATTCTCATTGGCTTAGAACTCTCGAGAAACCACAAGATTCTTCACTCCGTTAATCGGACTCCGTTACGCTGAGTTGTTATTTTCTTATTCTATTTATATCTTTTGTTTGGTTACATTATGGGAGTGCATTTTATATTCGAGGAAAAAGGCAATTCTCACACGCCTCTCAGCGAATTAAGATTACGTCTGTCGGAGTTTCGATCTTTCGCTTGTTCCCAAGGCAAATAAAGTTGATTTTCATTCTTGTGCTATATCGACCCATGTGTAACGCTAGATCTATATTCTGCATATCTTGAAGCATCGGTTTTTCTTATAGTTATGGAAAATTCTACCAAAATCCATCAACTTATTACTTATTTTGTCACAAGACCACAGATAACACACAATCTATGTGTATGACATTCCTAGATAGTAATTAGTATAGACAAACTAAGAAGTGTAGGCACAGCGAAGGCTCATATGTGATTACTGATTAAGCAAGATTTATAATCTATGTTATACTTTATCATATGTAAAACATGCACTACATATTGAAGACCACGTTAAAAGCTCTAAACCTAATATATATGTATACTTGTTGTTTTATTGCGTTAATAATAAAAAAAAAGTTTTAAACGTCGGACTAATTAAGGTTCCAAAGTAAAAAAACAAGGTAAATAATGTCTTATTGCTATTAAACAAAGCACGATTATGGCTATAATACTCATGCTGATCTAAAGCAATAAAAGTAATTTGTATAATTTCATTTATAAAATGAATACTGATTATTACCATTTGGAAAAAAAAAATTGATCATATTAAAAGAGAGAAAAAAAAAAAAAACTCTTTAAATTGCAAGCTTAACGTCACGCACTCACGGGTCTGCACGTAATCGGAATACAAGATTCACCGACGCCAAAGTAACTGTAATTTTATTTAACCACTCGGTAAAAAGGAATCTCGGTCGGATCCTGAGGCTTGATTTGGCGCCACGTTAGTTGTTTAGTTAACTTTCGCGCCTTTGACTCTTCCTTGCGAGCCTTTTCATGTCGCTTTTTTTCCTTTTTTTTGCTTTAAACATTTTTGTTTCTTTTTTTACAACTTTTCAGGAAAAAAAAAAACCTTTAAGGCTTTTAACCAAGCCCTTTACAACATTATGGAAGTACAGCAGTTTATAATCATGATTTATAAACATAATTATTGCTTACCATATGATACATGTTGTTAAATTACAAATTCTAATTGCCGTTATCAAAGGATCTACTTCTTTTTTGGTTATAAGCTTACCGTTGAGCTCATCATCTCATCAAATGATTAATTTCTGTTGACTGTTGATTGAATCTAAACTTTTATAACGAAACTGTCGACTGAATATCTTTTCGATCTTGCATTAACTGTATATATATTCGTTATTAATACTACTGTTTCAACATTTTTTACGGACCACTAGCTAGTACATGCAAATAAGGAAACTGATCTGTATACTTGATGGAGATCTTTTGTATCAAATTTACAATGTTACCACACCTTGCTTCATAAATAAGAATTCATCATCTAGTACTTCACATGTTCGATAGTTGAGTCAATCATAAATAATATAGATCCCCACACCAAAGGAAAGGAGTCATTTGTGTTTCAAGGAAAACATTACATTAAATGTTGATAGTGCCATGACTGTGTATCACCTCAAATATGGGGATGCAAAAATATCTACATATTTTTCTTTTAAAAAAAACTTTCAATGTTTTTGTAACCAATTCGAAACTAAAACCTATTTATAATATGATGATATGATCATACCTATTTGAACTAATAGAACTGATATACATCTGAATAAGTAAACACAAAACAAAAAAATCTCTTTGGAGAAAGTAAGAAGAGAAAAAAAAAAACTTAATTAAAGATTTTTATTAGTACTGTATATATCAAAATAAATGATATAGCGATGCTTGCGACGTAATACTTTATCAATACGCCCACAAAACATTCTTTCAGGAAAAATAGAACACAATTAATGATATGCTATAATAACATCTATAAATTGGTTCAATCTTAGTTAGACAAAGGCTTTGCATGAAATGAATATATAACGGTCATTAACGAGACTTATGTTTATGAGTTCTTGACCTTAGTGGAGTCATTATCAAAGCGCTCAATTTCACAATTCAATGAAATATTGCATTATTTTTCTTTCTCCCATGATCCGTGATCAAACATTACATAATTATTAATATTATCTCTAGAATTTGTTGTTTGGTCATGAAAAAAAAACATGATACGGACGGACCATGCCGTTGAACATAGTCATCGAGATCGATGGTTGAATTGACCATACAAAGAGACATATATAAGCACGTAGCAATAATAGCCCTTTTAATATATTCATATACTTACAAAGATATAGTTATAATATAATTTACAGTGGACATATACTTAATGTTCACTATAACTACTTGGTTTAAGAAATGCAATTTGCTTAACATATATTTAATCATTCACAATCTTAAACATTCTTATTGTTAATCATTCGTTGCCCATTTGGTCGAGGCCCGCGATCAGATATTTATATCTTTAACGAACCTATTATTTATAGGGAACGTACTTTTACGATTTAGACTTAATTACAATGTTCGAAATCCAATTCCCCTATTACCCAAATTACAAGGTTATATACTTATAGTATACTATACAATAGTTCATTAATCATTTATTGTATTACACGTACAATGCTGTTGAAACAGAAACATAGGAGCTGGAACAGAAACTCAAGCCAGAGCTAAATCCAGAGTTGAAAATGCAAAATGTAAATTAAGAAATTCATGAAAAAACATAATGCCAATTTGAGATGCAGTTTTTACTGAATCATATAATTAAAGCTTGGAGACTTGGAGTCAGTTTGGGAACTAAGAAATTATCTCCTAGTTTTCTATATGTGAACCAACATAATAATTTCTTTTTGATTTACGGGGTGAAATAATAATAAAATTTGTATCTTGATCCACCATATAGAAAAATTGGTTAGAAATAAACGTGGCAACCATGGTCCATGGGCCACAATCAGCTAGGGATGGGCTTGATGTCAAATATATTGGCCCACAATAAATTCAGAGTTCTTTTTTTTTCTTTCATTTTTTTTACGGCAGCATGCGTATCTCATGTTTTTTTGTTGTACTTATTAATGCGTTCTCAAAGGTTTAGTTTGATTTCTCTCTTCCTTAATAGTTAATACCTTCAAATTTCAATGTAAAAACATGTGATACAACTAAAGTATCAGATTACAGTCATGCATGTGGAAATATAAATTGTTTTACATTGATACTCAAATTCATGGTCTGCCATTATATACATAAAACAGAAGTCCTGGCCTATACGTACCTCTTCAGAAATGTAAATATTATTTAATTATTAATTTGCTTGTACATTGAATTAAGTATAATAATATATATTCGTATCGTACAATAACATAACACAAAGTAGACGAATAAAACCATAAATTAAACAAAATAAAATAAAAATAATGATGAATATCGGCGGTGTCGAAGATGACATAAAAAGGCTCCACAAATTTGATAATAATGGAAATAATTATAAGGTGGGTCGACGTAAACAACATGCACGTGTATTCCCCATGGACCTGTTTCGTCTTTCGTGCATGGCATTGTCCTTACTATGGCCGCCATAAATTTCCAATCTATTCTCATCATCACCCACCAAATTATACTCTTTTAATATCATATAGTATAACATATATTATTACAAATTTGAATCTATATATAATATATATATATATATATCATATCACCTCGTCGGTCGAAGTAAATTAAGTAATCCTCATATTCGAGACTAGTCCGGTGGATTTATGTTTTACATGAGACATGACAATTACAAATTTTTGAAGTTTGGTATATATTTTCGTCTAAAATTTCTCGAACATAAAACAAAAGCTAGATAGAGACGACATAGGCATAATGTTAATAGCTGCCAAAAAGGAAGAAGGTATATATTAATATACATATCTATCATCCATATATATGGAATCATATCTCAACTTGCGTTTGGTACGATAAATAAAAGAGAAAGGGACAACCTAACCAACGCTTATAATTTGACATGACAAACAAAAAAAAATATAATTAGAATCTCTCATCTTTGAGCCATCACTAGCTGTACGTATGGCTCTTTCTGTCTTACCCACCAATCTTGTTTGCTTCTCTTCTCTACTATTTTTTTATAAGATAATTTGGTTACTTCTCTGCTTCCTCTTGCACAAACAGTTTTGTTCCTTTAAAGGATCTATCAATGATCTTCAAGTGAGATCCGAGAGGCACTATCAACAGTAGCCACACGGATCGGGAGCCTCCGCTTCATCTTCACAGTCGGAAATGACACGATCTCGTCTTCCTCAGCCGTCCAACTACATGTACATTAATTAGTACATAACAATTAGTATCATATCATCACAAAATATGACAATGTAGTTGAAATTCGCAACATATCAATATTTAGGTTCAAATTCTGTAGTATATGTGTGCCAATTGTAGACAAAAAAAAAAAGATCTTAGAATTCTAGAAACTGAAAGCCTATTTTGGACCAGTCTATTTAAGACCAGCCTGTTAAGATCAGACCGGACTTATCTAGTCCATTGCAGTATCCCTTGATACGTTATTGGAATGAATTATGGCCTTGGCCAACTGAAGATATCAATAGACTAACACAAGTAATGAGTTTACCTGTATCGGGTTACGAGGTGGTGAAGAAAGATGGATACTTCGAGCTTCGATAGTTCTAAACCAGGACATAGCCTTTGCCCACCACCAAAGGGTGTGAAGCAAATACTACTGTTAGCCGATCCATTAATCCTCTGATAAAAAAAATTAATATTAGTAGTTGAAATTAATTAATAAGAAGAAAGCTAAACTATTCATGAAGTTAATTCAGAAGCAAAATAATTATACTATAGGAAATGGTGACGTACGTCCCATCTCCACGGATCGAATTGATAGGGATTATCATAAATGTCTTCATCCATGTGAACCGATATGAATGATGCCAATACACACCATCCTTTTGGTATTAAGTAACCTGCCCATTCACCCACCAGAAATTATACATTTCATCATAAGGAAAATCAATTTATTATCATATATAATACCTTTCATTAGAAATTAAATGTTCCGTTAATAATTAAGGAAATTACCTTTAATTTCTACATCTTTGAGAGCTTTCCTCCACACCCCGTTAATAATGTTAGCCATTCTCAGCGTTTCGTTTATCACCTGTTTTGTGTTTAGAAAAAAATTAAAAAAAATTAAGAAAACAAGAAAACTAATCACTTTCAATAACTAGCTAGTAATTTTTTTTAAAAAAGAAATTGGTAGGTTTAAATTAAAATAATTACGACTTACATTTTGAGTAAAAGAGAGAGACATATAATCGGTCCACTTATATTCTTCTCCCAACTCCAATTTACGCCGCTTCATCTCCATATTCTCCTCCTAAATAAATACATAAAAATGATTTAAAAGAGAGAGAAATTTTTTTTTGTCTATATAATGTGCGTTTTGATAGAAATAATAACGCGTTGAAAACAAAGCGTTTCCGTGACGCGAATCGCGAAACGCTGTTTTGACAGGCGGTGCGGTCGCTCGTACAGACACAGGCGTTAATGCAAATCGTCCTCTCCTGACAGCCGTCCACTCTGTTTTTTTAATCCTACGGCTGATATACTCTCACGTGTCTCTTCCCTTCCCACACGTGCGTGTACTCGTGTGTCCCGTCTAAAGACTTTCGACAGCGACTTGACTCGACAAGGATACAAAAGTCAAACTAGGTCCACACTTCGAACTTACTAAATCTTCACCGTTAAAATCTCCTCACAAGACAAACATCTAATCTTACGGTCCACAGACGTCGGCAATTTGCATTAAAACACACACGTGTGCTGTTGTGTAAGTAAGCCGTGCACAAAATACTTACCACGAGTTTGGCTAGAGCGACGGGGTTGTCACTTAGGAATTTGACAGCCAAAGTCATCGCCGTTGGCATTGTTTCCTCTCCGGGTATCATCATCTCTACGATCTTTCCGCTGACGAAATCCGACGGCTGAGGTTGCTTCTCTGAATCACCACCGTCACAACCGTCTCTTAAAAGCACATCCACCACGTCATTCACCGGAGATGTCGTTGTCGTTGCCACTTGTCTCTCTTCCACAACCTTTTTTACCATCTTTATTAACCTCTCTTTCGCCTGCATGATTAAAGTATTAAACCCTAGAAATTTACACACTAAGAAAATGAAATCAAATTCTGACATAAAAAAGAAAAGAGATGAAATCAGATATTGATATGCTCATGTAATATAAGGACATATTTTACCTTTAGGGATTTATAGAGTCGAGTGCCAGGGAATTTGATGGGGATACAAATCAAACCCTTGATGAATTCTTCGAACTCAAGTTTGAGAATGTCCAAATCTTCACCAGGAGATATGCTCATCAACACTTTTACTAATATCTCAAACGTCATCTATAACAACAACAACAACAACAACAAACATTATACAAATTAAAATGTGTTATAGCAAGTGACCTAGTACGTAGGTGTGAGTTTGCTACTAATATATTTTCTAAGACAATATATACCTTTTTGACCTCATCTTGAACATGAACCAAGGGAAGTTGAGCCCAAGAAGCCAAAGTGATACCAACCGAGGCCTCAATGTTTCGAGTTATCCGGTCTTTGAGGTGAGGAGATCTGAGGAACGCGCCAATGATCGTGTGAAGCCTTTTTTGGTGAGGTCCATTGATGCTGAGAATAGAGTTTTCTCCAAGTAGTTCAGTGATTGATTTAGGGTATGCAGGGACAAATGTGTTCCCATGGTTTTGGAGCACCACTTTATTAACCTCCGCATCGGTTGATATTATGATCGGTGTCCCTATTATGTTCGTCTTGAACACCTTTCCGTATCTATATAGTTAATATGTAAAAAAAATCGGTAAGAAGGAGTACTGTATAACTAATAGAATGATAGCAAAAAAAATTCAATTCTAGTTAATTGTTTTGAAAGAGTATGTAATTAACCTAGAATTTCGTGTATGATAGATATTTTTTAAAAACCTTTTCTAAAAATTGAATATGTTAACGGTGAGAATTTTTTGAGTATGGGTTGGTATATTCACATCTTATATAACTTAGGCTTAAATGAGATGATGAATTAAATGGAAAGCTGAAGTCTATGGAGAAGTAGGCTACTGGTGTATGGCTACAAAAAGAAATACTTTCGTCTCTGTCTATTTGCTGCCTTTTATAATCTCTCTGCCTCGAATATCCCGAGGTTATAGGTATTACCTTCTCCTTTCTTCTTTTAATGACTACAAATTATTAATCATACTCGACATATAATAGTATAATCCTTATTACATTTCATTATCACATTTAAGATACGGATCAATGGACGATTATATATCATTATCACATTTAATATAAATTATATATGGTGAAAACTAAAACGTGAAGGTGGCAGTTCTAAGAGAAAATAAATAAAATAAGGTAAACGATAGATAAATCAGTGGGTATTCAAGAGGACCCATGTTGAAAAATTTATTAGTATACAGGAAATAATAATGAATAGCAGAAGAACACAACAAAGACGTTTAGTGTTTATTAAAATAATAATAATAACATCGGAAAATAATATTATAGAAAACAGAAGAGATAAAGATGACACATGAAATGAAGTGAACTCAATCATCCCAAAAAAAAAAAAAAAAAAAAAGGTTCTCCGCTTAAACTAACTATTTTGCTGTTGTATATGGCCAAGAACATGAAGACAGATTGGTTTTGTCAGTCTTTTTTTTTTCTTTTTAATTGAAATGATGTTATGTCCAAGAGTTTTAGTTTAACTATTTGCATCCCCAAAATAGTTTATTTGTATATATAACCACTGTATTTTCTTCTTTACCTAAAAAGGAGATCAGTTTGTTATTTCTTATTTTTTGTTCTAATTCAATGGTGTTAGGTATTTTGTTACTAACTTATTTTTGGATAAAGAGAAATAAAATTTAGTTACTCTAGGGTTACTAAAACGATGGACTATTGAATTATAAGAAACAAAAAGACGGTCATAAGTCATAACTCATAACTAATTAAGCAGATGTAACTAAGGGATAGAAAATTTAAGAAGTTTTGAATGGGTCTTTAAAAAAATCCTAATTTTTATCATTTAAGAGAATTTGATAGAAAATGACATTTCTGGTTAAAGGAATTGATAGAAAAAGACTTACAAAGACTTTCGTTTGTCCATGAAGGTAACAGGCCGAGAAGAATAACCACAAGCGATGAATGTTAGGGTTTCTCCGATCACCGGCCAGCCTAAGCTTCCCTTTGGAATCATTCCCTTCTTCTTCTCCTTCTCTTCTTCTTCATCTCCATCTTTCGTTTTCGAGTTTCTTATATCAAACCAGAGCCATGGACGGAGAAGTATTCCGGCCGTTAAAACCAAGAAACCAGCGACCAAATAATCCATGTAATCAGAAGGCCAAGGGAGATTTTCCGGCGACATGAAAAGTACTATTCTTGCCGGAGGATGCATACATAAAAAGTTAAACCGGTTTCTTGGGAATAACTAATATGCCTAAGCACATGAATTGTAGGTATAGCAAAACTTGTGAAGAGATCGATAGAGAATTTTAAAAGGTTTTCTCAATTCTCAAAAACCATGCAGGCAGAGAAAGTGAGAGGATAAATATTTGTATTTTGTAGAGCTAAAGCTATGGTGATGTCATTTTCAATGGGGGAGAAACAGAGGAATTAATGATATAAAATCCACTTTTACCCGTATCTCACTATATATATATATATATATATATTCAAACTTAGTAAAAACAACTAAAACAGTTAATTACTAACCTAAAACATCTAAATTACTTTTATATCTTTGTTAAATTCATCTTAAATAGTTAATTATTAGTATAATCTTGCATTTTTAGTATGTCAAACAATTTAATAAGCATAATGACATGTCTTTAGTCAACAGCATAATGACATGTGTATCAATTTATTGATATTTTTCTGATTACCCACTCCTTTATAAGAAATTAGATATAGCTAATTTTTTTTTTTTACGGAAATAAATATATAATTCCTCCCATAAACTAATTTTAGAATGGAAATTGAAATGGTTTGACAAAAAAAAAAAAAAAAAAAAGAATGGAAATTGAAATGAAAAATTTATAAAGATGATATGCGCATGTATCATCTGATTAGATGATAAACTCTCTTGTAACATTCTCTCTCTTGTTTTTTTTTTGGGTTAAATAAGATTATTCTTGCAACATTTTTTCTTTTTAAGTATTCATTGACTGTATCACGGTAATTAAGTTGTCCATCATTATAAAGGTATTTATTATTACAAAAGAAATCAATACGATATTTTGTAAGGATAAGACTTTTTTTTTGGGGGGGGGGGGGCAAAATTGTAACGATAAGACTATGTATACGAAAAATTCATCAGATACAGTTTCACATATTTCTATATCTAGTGTATTTTAATGGTAATCTTTTTGTATAAATTTACTTGATAATATATTATAGTTATATGGGTCTTATTATTTATACATTGATTACTATGAAATTGAAATGGTTTTGCTATTTATTAGATGTAGATATATATATATATATATATATCATTAATTATTCATAATTCAGAATCATAAGAAAATCAGATTCATATGCATCTTTCAGTTATTTGATCCATGAGTTATAATTTATAAACATAGGATCCGAATTTCTAAAAAATATAGCTTCAAGTCGACGTTAATAGTAATTAATTTAAGATAGCAACAAAATAAAAATTTGAAAAGAATAGTGAGGAATAAATGAGGGGACAGAAATTGGGAGCGGCTATTGCGCCACGCTTAGGCCGTTTTGTCTCGTCTCATTTTTAGATATTAGATAGCTACTTCTCACCCCCAACCATTTTTTATTTATTATTTTATTTTCTATTCATTATTTGTTTATCCATTTATAGAAAGAAAAAATACTTATATACACTTTCATGAAACCGTTCTTATCAAACATATAAAATATAACATGCTAAATCGTTACAAACGGCAATAAAACTGTGTAACGAAATTTTCGTTATAGATTTATCGCAAAAAGACAGCTTTTTAACCGATATTGAGTTACTTAACACCGATTACAAATTTAAATATGTTAGCCCTCTATTTTATTTTATTTTCATTAATAATCGAGGGAGGGCTTGTGCATGCCTCGTTATGTTTAGATCTCAATAATAGGATCCATTTCCCCCTACCACATTGCTTATTCGTAAAGTATATGATTAAAAACAAAGTAAAACACAAGCTTCATACTATAGGTCGAATTAAATACCATCAAATGCATTGAAAAGTAAAATCGAGATCTGCTTTTAGAATTCGATGATGAACATAAGTTCACTGATTAATCCATGATCTTATTATAATAAACATGTCAGGCACATAAATTATGTTAATCAGTGCTTTCAAATAATTTATTTGCCAATGCCACTAAATTATTAAAATGTGATTATCGATATCAGTAGGAATACACTATTAATCAAAACCTATATACTTATTAGTCTATTAGATTAGGTTCTGGTTGTACTACATCTTAGAAAATTTAGATAAATGAAATACCAACTTTATTTTTATGAAATACTTAATCCAACTTTATTTTTATGAAATACTTAATCCAACTTTACCAACTTTGTTTTATGAAATACTTAATACAACTTTATTATTGGGGAGTGTGATTACTACTACTAGGCATGTGATTGGAGTTTTTTCTTCATCTTTTTTTAACTTTAGACTTAATATCCAAGAGTCATACTTATTAATTAATCGAATATATGTCTGATAAAAAGCCGAGGTAGTACACATGTTAATTAAAAGGTCGGTCCACAATTAATTAATTAGAATGCTTTCTGCCTAACGTATGTGTGTAAATATAATTGACCAAGACTCTAACATTTGCCCCCCAAAAAAAAAAAAAAAAGACTCAATAACATAAGTTATGAAATTCATATAAATACAGTTCTTGATTTCTGGAGTCACAAAACAGTTTAAATTGTCTCGAGCTGTGAACCAGTTTTCTTATGTTAACAATTAACATAGAGCAAAATATATAAAATTATTTGTGAGTTTAATTGCTGTTACCATCGGATAGAGCAATAGTAGTTATTGACTTGTCATAGTCAAATAATCACTTACCATGCCATTGACGATTTCTCTTTGTTCATCGCTGACATTTTCAACACTCAGTTTCTCTATCCTTTTCAGTTACAATTTTTGTTTACAATAAAGTAATAAAATTCCTTTGTAAAACAACTTATTTGGTTAACTATGAAAAGTATACAGAAGAAAAAAGTATAATGCTTTCGAAACAAAGAAAACCAAAGTTTATCTTAACTTGCACAAGACGCAACACCAGCATCGACACCAACATCGTGAAACAATGAGAGTTTAGTAATCGCAAGAGCTTCTCCGAACAACGATGCCCTCGTTGATTTCTCTATCCGAACCTCCACAAAATCCCCAATTTCAGGATTCCTTTTCAGTTCATCGCCATCGAGAAGACACTCTGTATCAAACAGAGGCTTTGTGACAAACGAAACTCGGTGTCCTTTATCGGTTTTTCCAATGAGTTCTGTCTCAGGCGCTCTCTTGTTCGGTCCTTCGACGAGGACTAACTGAATAGATCCTACCTGAGAGTCGTAACACGGACCTGTTGTTTCGCGGAATGCTTCGATGAGTTCTGTTAAACGCCTCTGTTTCACTTCCTCTGGAACGTCGTCTGTGTACTTGCGATGAGCGTGTGTCTTTTCTCTCATGCTGTATGCAAACATATATGCCATATCGTACCCAACTGCTCTCACCAAGCTCAGGGTTTCTTGATGCTCTTCTTCGGTTTCTCCACAGAAGCCTACCAAGACACACAATTGCCTCTTTTGTATCAGATAAGTTGCATTAAGATTCTAAGAAAACCGAATAGAAACTAGAACCAAAAACCGTATCAAATATAACCGAATGGTAAGCACTTTTCATTCGGTTTCTATATTTCATTTCTGTATTAGGCACCTCTAGTCTAGTACGAGCAGAAATTTCTACGATAATCCATCGAACTAAAGATAAAATTTTCTAAAGAGATGGATCCGAACCAAAACCGTATAAAACCAAATCAGATGGTATTCAGTCTCTATTCGATTTCATAAACCACAATTTCTAAATACAGAAAGTTTCCAAACCATTTCCCTAGCTTGAATCTCGCTCGATCCATAACCGCATTAGGCAACTCTAGTCTAGTTTAAAGGCATCTAAACGTACAATATAAAAGTGGAACCATGCAATGATTTTGAGCAAGCGTACCAGTTATAAAGTCGCTGGTTATAGCCACATCTGGTATTATACTCCGAATCTTTTTAACAAGATCCAAGTAAGCTTCTCTGGTGTAACCTCTACGCATCTGTTCAAGTATTCTGCTATTACCAGACTGTGCAGGAAGATGGATGAGATTGCAGATATTATGTCTATCTCTCATCAAATACAGCAACTCGTCCGGGTAATCTTTAGGATGAGGCGATGTAAACCTAAACCGCATCTCTGGAAACTGTACAGAGAGTCGGTCTAAGAGATCAGCAAATCGCAAACCCATGTTTTTAACTTTACACCTGCTCGAGAATCCCTCACTGTACTCCCAGTTAGCACCTGACTCAGGATCAGCTGAATCATCGTTATAGCTGTTCACATTTTGCCCTAAAAGCGTAACTTCTTTCACACCGGATTCCCACAACTCCCCAACCTCGCGGATTATAGATTCTACGGGACGTGATCGCTCTCTGCCTCTTGTAAACGGAACAATACAGAAAGCACACATGTTGTTGCAGCCTCTCATAACTGAAACAAAAGCGGTAATTGAGTTTTCGGAGATTCGGACAGGGGATATGTCAGCGTAAGTCTCTTCTAGAGAAAGAAGAGTGTTGATTCCTTTTTGTCCATAGTCTACTTCTTCCAATAGCCTCGGGAGATCTCTATAAGCATCAGGACCGCAAACAACATCAACCATTTTATCAGAATCTAGAATCTTGTCCTTTAATCTTTCAGCCATACATCCCAAAACAACAACTTTAGGAGGTTTGAGAGATTGTGCTCTTCCTTTAGCGACATTGACTTTCCATTCTCGTTTTAGGAACCAAAAGTAGTTAAGTCTTTGCCATACTCTTTGTTCTGCATTTTCTCGGATAGCACAAGTGTTAATGAAAATGACTTCCGCGCTCTCAGGATCCGTCACTACTTCTTTATAACCGGAGTTTTTCATTATCGAAAGAACAATCTCCATGTCGTTTATGTTCATCTGACATCCATACGTTTCATGATAAATCCGACCTTTCGATGCAACGTCAGAATCTAGTGTGCTTCAAAGAGCAAGAAAGAATTCGAAAAGAAATGTATTAGCATCTATATAAGCTATAAATCACAATCAACATAATGAGAGTAATCACTTGTAAATTGCAAAGTTGCACAACTTGAAAGATTCAACATAATCTTTCACAACCTACGAATTGATGAGCATAATCTTCCACAAACATATTGACTTAAATGGTTTCTGGAACTAAATTGGCACTCTGATTCCTTAAATTTCGAAACTTTAGGTTCTCCAACCAATGGCCAAAACCAATTAAGTTATAAAACAAACAGTAATATCGCAAAATTCTCATAAAAATCAAAGCTTTAAGATCAATGAAACTCCTTAACCAATGAAACCTCTTTTAAACAATGGGGATTTACAAAATAGAAGACTTACTCAGATTCGATCTCGGGAGTGGTAAGAGAAGCATGAGCTTGAGCGTTGGAGACGAACTGGTGGAGGCTTGGACCATCAAACTTACCGGAACCAGCAATTTGAGAAACAGAGAAGCTTCTAGAAAGATTTAAGGCAAATCCATTCTTCCTATTGATCGGTTTTTGTGTGAGACGACGCGTGCTGCTGTGGCAACGAGGGAGAAGAGCAGAGGAAGAAGATGAAGAAGCATGTGATACTACTTTCGAGGAGAGGAATGTAAGAGCGAAACAGCGTCGTGTAGAGGCTTTGAAGCAGAGAGAGCAACCATGAGGGTTACTTAGGATTGAGGAGAGAGACGAGAGAGAAGAAGACGCCATTGGAGATTGAGGAGCTCCAAAGTCTCCACCACAACAACGGGAGGCTCTCTCAGGCTTAGGGATTTTACAAAATCTACTCACACTAAAACGCAGCGTTTCGTTATCCAGACTCAGGGGTAATAGTGACATTTCACTCTCAGCTTCTTTTTAATCGTTTAACGAACATTTTGATAAGAACGAAGAAGAAGAAGAAGAAGAAGAAGAAGAAGAAGAAGAAGAAGAAGAATGATGATGCAGAAATTGAGAAGATCGGGAGAGTTCATAAGATTTGGATGCAAATCTCTAATTACTAGCCGACCAAACAAGAACTCAGTGTCACGTTCTGTGTCAGGTTTTATCTCCAATTTGACTTTTGTAATTAGATTGAGAGATGGAAAAAATTGAACTTTGCTTTTGTAATTAGATTGAGGGATGGAAAAAATTGAACTTTTCTTTAGAAACTGAAACATTTTTGGATATGATTATTTCTATTTTGGATTTGTGTATCTTATTTGGTTGAATTATGGGTTTAGGCTTTGTGAATCACTACAAATCAAAAGGCAAGCTTTTTGAGCCAAGTGATGGGAACTATTATAACACAGAGCTTCATCATCCATGTATTAGTAGAAATTTGGGGATGCTTCTTCAGAAGTATAAATGTTTTGGATCATCAGCAGTTTCTTTAATTCAGAGAAACCCTCTGTTTTCGTCGTTGGATTCGAAAGATGTTAGCTACTTTAAGGAGATATTGGGTGAAAAAAACGTGATTGAAGATAAAGAAAGGCTTGAGACTGCAAATACAGATTGGATGCATAAGTACAAAGGATCTAGTAAGCTGATGCTCTTGCCCAAGAATACACAAGAGGTGTTTTGTTTCTCTACCGTATTAATTTGTTTGGATTGCGATGAATATTTGTGTTAAGCATAGATTATTTTTAATGCAGGTGTCTCAGATACTTGAGTACTGTGATTCGAGGCGTTTAGCTGTTGTTCCTCAGGGAGGAAACACTGGTCTTGTTGGTGGAAGTGTGCCTGTCTTTGATGAGGTTCTATTCTGTTTCTCTACTGATGTTGATTGGTAATGATCAAAAATGTTGGATATGTAGTGTAAAGCTAGCAATTTTGTTTTTCAGAAATGTGAGAGATACTGAAAAAGTGAAATTGGAATAAAAAGAAGCTTTTGCAATCATAAACGTGACTAATTCATGGCATCTTTTCAGGTGATCATCAATGTTGGTCTCATGAATAAAGTCTTAGCTTTTGATGAGGTAATTGGCAAAATCTTATGTTCAGATCAACTGCTGCTCCTCTTTTCTTTTCGTAGTTATAGTTAAAATGTTTCCACCGATATGTCTTCATTGTTACTTTGAGCAATATAACTATATACTTGATGATGATATGATGCTCTATCTTCAGGTTAGTGGCGTCTTGGTGTGTGAAGCAGGATGCATATTAGAAAATCTGGCAACTTTCCTTGACACAAAAGGGTAATATAACCATGTCTTCTTACCTTCTTTTAGTAACAATGAACTGAAACTTAATAGAAGATTGTTTCGTTATTACTCAACTAGCTCGGTTTTTTGTCAGATGTAGCAACATAAAATTTATGCTTCCTCAGTTTTATTATGCCTCTAGACTTAGGTGCAAAAGGAAGCTGTCATATAGGTGGAAATGTTTCAACTAATGCTGGTGGTTTGCGACTAATCCGTTATGGCTCACTTCATGGAACCGTATTGGGTAATGACTTACAGTTATAGTTTACTATCCATCTGAATACATTTGTGTTTCATCTTCATCATTTTTTATTTTCTTCATCTCAGGTCTAGAAGCTGTCACAGCAAATGGCAACGTGCTTGACATGCTTGGAACTCTACGCAAAGACAATACTGGGTACGACTTAAAACATTTGTTTATCGGTAGGTAATTACTATTGGCTTGTGCTTGTACAATGATTTCAAGTGTCACTTCATTAGCAAAAGAGACTAAATCATCTCGAGTTTTTCTCTTTACTGGTTTCCACAGGTAGTGAAGGATCACTTGGTATTGTAACTAAAGTTTCTATTCTCACACAACCAAAATTGTCTTCTGTAAATTTAGCCTTCATCGCCTGCAAAGATTATCTCAGCTGCCAGGTTTAATACAATTTCTTTTGTACTCCTGTAATTGAATTCTCTCTACAAAGGAGATAGTGCGTGACCTGTTGTCTCTCATTATGTTTCCTTTGTTGCCAGAAACTTCTTGTTGAAGCAAAGAGAAATCTTGGAGAGATACTATCCGCTTTCGAGTTTCTTGATAACAATTCCATGGATTTGGTAAGCTTTTAGGAAGTTCCTAATAGGAACTGTTTGCATTCCAGATACTTTATCTTGCGTACAAGTCTTTGATTTTTGCTAAACCCTTTCTCTTTTAATTCATTCAACAGGTACTGAACCACCTAGACGGTGTTCGTAATCCAGTTTCCTCTTCGGAGAACTTTTATATTCTGATAGAGACAACGGGGAGTGATGAAACTAATGACAGGTATTGAGAATTTTCTAGGCTTTCTTGTGACTTTCACAATTTTCCAGTACCATTTAAATTAAATAACTTCTAAGTATTTCAGATCCCTTGAGAGACTTTTTGCCTGATTCAAAAACTAATGCAGGGAGAAGCTTGAAGCTTTCCTGTTAAAGTCACTGGAAAAAGGTTTAGTTTCTGATGGTGTAATCGCTCAAGACATTAACCAGGCATCCTCATTTTGGCGCATACGAGAGGTAAAACACTTGAGAGTTATTTCCCCTCAAAAAGCTTGATGTTACACGACGAATAAAGTCATATTTATTACCCTGCAGGGTATAACAGAGGCGTTACAGAAAGCAGGAGCTGTGTACAAGTATGACTTATCCTTACCGGTTGAAGAAATTTACAATATTGTTAACGATCTTCGAGGGAGATTAGGTAAGAAATATATCAATGCATTCTCTCGTAATGACTTGAAACCGAAAGATTCAATGAAAACTGCAACCAAATATGCATATGCTTCAGGTGACTTAGCAAATGTTATGGGGTATGGTCACCTTGGAGACGGAAATCTACATTTAAACATCTCAGCCGCAGAATATAACGATAAGGTAAAATACAGATATCGATATGAAACATTCCAAGATGTTCAAATGATCGTTCATTCACTCTTTTGTTGCAGCTTTTAGGTTTGATAGAACCTTATGTCTATGAGTGGACATCAAAGCACCGTGGAAGCATCAGTGCTGAACATGGATTAGGTGTAATGAAAGCTAATGAAATCTTCTACAGCAAATCACCCGAAACCGTGAGTGTACAAACAACAAATGGAAACTATGTATACAGCTATTGTGTCACTCTATTCTAACGGGAATATAATATATGCAGGTTGCATTAATGGCTTCCATTAAAAAGTTGCTGGACCCAAAGGGAATTCTCAACCCTTACAAAGTTCTTCCTCACTCTCTCTTCTCTCACTAAGGTAAAAGATTATTATGCTTTATGATTACGCACCGAAATTATTGAAAGCATCTATCTTTCTATCTATGAATGCTCTTCCAACGTCGAAAGTGAAGAATCATCATCTTTTACTTTGGAATCATTGACATTCTTTTTTCGGCGAATGCAAGGTGCTGATGAGATGATTCTTCAAACAAAAGAATTTGGAACATGAGCAGCCAAGTTTGAGCGATATGATTGATGCAAAGGAACAAAAAAACAAGTGCTGATTAAAAAGTCTCTAAACTCAAAAGTGTATATGCTTCTTCTTCTTTGTTGTTGTTGTTGCCTTGTTTTTGTATATCTTATTACTAAGGATAAGAAAGAATCGAAACCTATGGATCTTACGTGTAGTTAAAGTCCAAATTTGCAGTGTATTTAGACCAAAACTCGAAAAGATAAAAGAATCTATCTATAATAATAGTATTATCAAGAATCTCTCACATTATAGCTTTCTATTCTTGGCAATTTCTGTTATAATGGATTCTCTTGTTTTGTTCACAAAAGACTTTAATTTTTTTTTCCATAGTTTTGGTTTTTCTTCATGGTTGTTAACCTTTCTTTAATAGGTCTTACTCTAAGAGAAACCAAATTCGTCTAACTTCTCTAATTCAAGAGATAAGCTATGGATTTTAACCTATTTGTTCTATGTTCTACCAAGTATATATTCTTCGGAGACCTAAGTTGGACCTAACTAGATAGGAATATAAGAAGTTCATTAAGAACCGTATTACCATAGCCATAGACCATAGTTTACATGGAACAAATGTTTACAAGTTTTGGTTAAAGGTGAAGCCAATGCATACAACAAGTCAACAACATCATGAATCATAATTGTAATGATGACTAGTCAAATTTGATATATAATCAAGTTGCTTACAACTTTTGTAACCATCGATCCATTCAAAATAATCACAAGGGTCAAAAGACAATGAAAGCAATATATCATCGATAAAAAAATCCAAGGCATCGATCGATGACCATTAACGAGAATTAAATTAAAACATTGTTACGAGAAATAAATTAAAACATTGTTACGGGTCAATTTTTACATGATGCATGCATCAATTATTATTATTATTATTTTTTTTTTTTTTTTTTTTTTTTTTTTTTTTTTTTTTATCAATTATTATTTTTGGTTAATGCATGCATCAGTTTGGTTATTATAAAATTTACACAATTCAGATATATATCATAATAGTATGAGATTTGTAATTTAGGAAATTTGGTTTTCTGCAAATAGATTTTGGAATGTTTTATGATAATATTCCTAACTGGTTTGATCATGATCGCGAGAGTTGCAAAAGCGTGTGAAGATTCGGTTCTCCAACACAAGTGGAAAGTCCCGGATTAAAGAGAGCCGACACGATAAAACGACGTCGGATCGATGACTGGACATACATCCAAACGCTTTAGGCACATTACAAAGATGATAAGACACTATAAAAAGCTCATTGGATATGGCTAAGGAGACAAAACACACACAATCTCTCTCTCTCTCACACTCACTCTAATAACTTTAAGCAAAAATGACGAGTTCTTCTGAATCAACTCGCAAGGTTGGTTAATTGCTTCTTAGTATACATAACATTCTTTTCTTTTTTTTGGTTAATTCGCTTGTTGTCTTTTGGTTTGATCATCTTTCTTTTGTTCTTTTTATGTTAGGGTCTGACCAAAATCGCCACGAACCGGTTGCAGAAAGAGTTTATGGAGTGGCAAACCAATCCTCCTGCTGGTTTCAAGCACAGAGTCTCTGATAATCTCCAACGGTATGTAACCATTTTCCGTCTGTCTTTCCTTTGAATATCGATAGTCGATGATGTAATGTTGAATTGTTGGTGTGAACAGATGGATCATTGAAGTGCATGGAGTTCCAGGAACTCTTTATGCCAATGAAACTTACCAACTTCAGGTTGAGTTCCCTGAGCATTATCCTATGGAAGCTCCACAGGTTCGTCCTCAAACTCCTTTCGTTAATACTTAACGATACCTAATCATAGCATCAAATCCCATAACGCGGTGGTTTCACCCGTAAACAGGTCATCTTTCAGCATCCAGCTCCACTTCATCCTCATATTTACAGCAACGGTCACATTTGTTTGGGTAAGTACATACTAAACACACATAAACGCAATGAGACACTTGTGTTTTACTCTCTCTTTCCTAGTCCAATGACAAGAGCTTCTATGTGTATTTTTGATGATGCAGATGTTTTGTATGACTCGTGGTCACCGGCGATGAGACTAAGTTCGATCTGTCTCAGCATTCTCTCAATGCTCTCCAGCTCATCCGTGAAGGTATGTGTGTTTTTTCGCATCTTCATAGGTTTCCACAGTAGAATCTTCTTCTTATGATGTTTATTGTTCTCTTTTTGCAGCAAAAGCCAAAAGACAATGACCATTACTTGAAAAACTGCAAACATGGAAGATCTCCCAAAGAAACTAGGTGGCGTTTCCATGACGATAAAGTATAACATCTCCTATAATAATGTGACTAGAAACAAATTGTATGATAATCTCAGGTCGAGTTCTTGATCTGTTGCTATCTTTAAAACAAGAACAGCTTCTTTCTACAGTTTTAACCATACGAAAAGCTTGAGCATAAAACTTGAAAGTTTGGAAATAGCATGATTCATTATTATATGAAAAAAATGGCCTGATCTTCTGTCGAGGAGAGATCATCAACAACTGTTAGTACAAACCAAGAACTGAGAGAATGATTGATCCAAAGAAAGAGAACATTGCTTCTAACAAGCCTTCGTGTATATTTTTGATTGAAGACAAAAATCTGGTTCCACCTCTAAAGAAAAGAGCTGCTGATAGACTTTCCATAACATTTTACATTTGTAATAAACACTACGAAGGACTACTCAGCAGAAGCTTCATTTGTTCCTGCTCATGCTCCATTTTAATAACAACTGCAGTGTCAAAATCTAAAGCTTAAGCATGTGAAGTAAAGACGAATCATACAGATGCTAGAATACCTATTAACGTTGTTGTTTCTAGGCAAATCAGTTCACATGTTTAGTCCCAACTCCCAATAGACTACAAAAGCTATTCTAATTGCTTCCTCAAGATTCCTTCAATTGAACATCATTTATGCTCTGTACATTTTGACAAGAAACTTCAAAGGTCCGTCATGAAACTCAACATCAAGCTCAGAACTTTTTACTTCCCATAGAAAAAAAAGCAAGCAACTTTATGCAATTCCAGAATCAAAATAATGTCCCTTTCCAATTCTCATACCTAATATGCACTACAATTCAACACCATGCTCACAAAATCCAAAGCTAGCTAATCCATCTGCTTAAGAGCAATCGAAAGTTGAAGAATTTTCAATAGAGGTACCTAACAATGGTCACTCCATAGCAACTTTAGCTCCAACAGCCTTCAATTTCTCAATGATCTTCTCTGCTTCTTCCTTACTAACTCCTTTCTTCAACAATGTTGGAGCTTTCTCCACCAAATCCTTCGCTTCCTTCAACCCCAAATCCGTAATCGTTCTCACTTCTTTAATCACCTTTATCTTCGACACTGCTTCATAAGCTTGAAGCATCACATCAAACGCAGTCTTTGCTTCCTTCTTCTTCTCTTTCCCTTCACCGCCGGCGGATTTTCCGGCTCCAGATCCCGGGAATGACATCCCTGGCATCATCGCCGCCATCACAGGCAACTCACTGATGTCTAGCTTCTGTCTAAGGATCTCAGTAAGATCCATTGTTTCCAAAAGAGTGAGATTCGATAACTCATTTACGATTTTGGAGACGTTTTCCGATTGCGTCGCCGGCGATGAGTAGCTCCGAGATTGGATCGAGAACAATTGAAAGGAACTTGGGTGTGTCTCGATGGATTTGAAAACTCGTGAGAAATGAGAGGAGATGATTCGCAGATTCCTCATAGTTTGACTCTCTATCGAATTGTTGTTAGCTTCGTTGAGAATTCATGTGAGAACATCAGAAGCTCAAATGAGAGAAGAAGAAGCATAAACCCTAACTAGTGGGAAGTGATAATAGTACTGGGCCTTTATGGGCCACTAATTTAAAATTGTTAAGTTTTCTAAATTCATAAATTATTAGGTTCGGTTTAGGCCCAAGAACAAAATTTTGAAAAAATTCTTAAAATATTTCCAAATACAAGTTTTTTGGTTTTATAAATTTCAAACTTATGCCTTAAACACAAAGCAAATAACACAGACATAAAACTTCAAATGACAGAATGAAAAAAAACAAGAAAAAAAACACACACACCAAGTAAAACTGTAAAAGCAAATGTCTCACATTTCTTCGTCAAGATATATTTATTTCTATCTCCCCAACAGTTTTCTCGTTTCAAGAATTCAAGAGTTGATCTTCCTGCAATTCTTCCTGATTTCGCCACTCGAACCTGTCAAGGGAGAGATATTTCCCATCTTGATCATTGATTCCGCAAATTGCTCAAAAAACTCTCCTTGATCTTCTGCATACTTTTTCACTAGCTCTCTCGATTTCTCGTTACTGCTGAATAGAACCTGGTCCGAATTCAATAGCCCCATATTCTCTATCAAGTTCTTGAAATAGCTGTTGTCGAATTTCGCGGCGCTGATGATGTCCAAAACAGAGAGAATCTGGTCCCCACCGGATCGTGGACACCTTTGGCGCAAGTTAGCAGCAAATGATTGTTCCAGTGTCATGTCTGGACGGCCGTTTCCGGACTGATTGTACAACCTCTGTCTGAAACTCGTGCATCTCGAGAATCCGATGGTGTGACTACCTGAGAAAACATTTGACAAGTGTGGTGGCTTGAGAAGCAAGTAACATATAATGGGGTTTCTTTAATTGTGTTCCATGTGTGTGATGCAACTGTGATAGAGTGACGAAAGCTTACCGGAAAGAGCAACAAGGTCAGTGACATCAAGTCCTTGACGGTTAAACTTCGATAGAATGGTTTGGAAAGTGTTGTTTGGTGCAGGGATGTTGTTGTTCGAACCACTCAAGCTTGCACTTCTCGAATCTCTTCTTCCCAATGGAACCACCCAGCTTGGTCCACCGGTCTAAACCAAAAACCAAACCGAGTTAGCTGATGATTCAGTTTTGGTTTGAGACAATAGAGATTATGGAGGCAACTTACAAGAACAGAGGAGTCTCTAGCGGCTAGAGTAAGAACATCAGCGCAAGAAACAGTTCCGGGGCATTGTTTCTCCAATTCAGCTTTGATCTGGTCAACTACGTCGAACCCACGAGCCGATCTGCTGTTAGGGTTTGAGTTTTTCTCACTCACTATCCTTCCACTGCTGGCTAGAAGCAAAGAGCCATCACAACCCTACATTTCACAGTTACCTTGTTAAACAAGTAAACTTAAAGTAACAAAACATAAAATGGTGAAACGTAGAAAAAATTAACCAAACCTGAACGAAACAGTCGTGGAAATGAAGTCTCAACAAGGAAGCAGCCATACGGGTCTCTCTAGCAACAGCGTTAGCTACAACTGATCTCACGATCTCATTGACTTGCGGGCAAGAATGGGCGTAAAAACCCGGGAAAAGTTTGCCTCCATAGCTCTTGTCGCAGAGACAGAGAGGGACAAAGCAAAGGAGAGGAAGAAGAAGGAGAAAGCTAGTGAGTCTTGCCATTACTTTCAACAAGAAGATGAGGAAATGAGAAGACTTTGTGATGATGCTGTGATATGAAGTAAGAGGAGAAGAATAAGGTATTTATAGGAATAGACTCTGAAGAATAAGAAGAAGCAAGAGGAAACGGAGTTGGTATTAGCAAAAAAATCAAGGGAAATGCAAAAAATAAAAGATTGTAAAAATTTATTGGAGAAAAGAAGATTAAAAGTGACTAAAGCTTGGGTTTGGTACCCAGCATTGCATGCTAAGTTTGACTAATTAACCTTTTTGGTTTAGTTTATTAAAATTAATTTGACTTTAGAAACTTGGAGGGGGAAAAGAAAAGCAAGCTTTGAGTTTTTAATCTATAGACTTTTTATCTTTATCCATATTTTAACGACTCAGAACAATAATTTGAAGAATAAAAACTTCTTTTGCCCTAGGAATATATAAATATTGGTTTTATCTATGGTTTTATGTCAAACTAATTTGCCCTAGAAACCATACAGAAGAAATATCAAACTAATTTCTGACTTTTTGACTTTTTCAAAGAAAGATGGAGATTAACTAAACCACCTCTTATGGTCGACGACGATCTAATCACTAATAGTAATTATCTTTCCTAGTAGAAATGAAAAATCATTTTTCTTTTTGTCAATGTAGATCTTACATGATAATATACTTCAAGATCAGAATCGTAGGGATGTCTTCATCAACTTGGTTTGATCTAAAAGTATTGGTATTTTATTTTCGGAAGGTAACTAAGAAACTAACTTTTACTGACATATCCTTTTGTAGAAGTAAGAGAAAAAGCGAGGTAACCAAGTATGAACAGAATAATCAGATCATATTTTAAGAAAGTAACCAATATAAAGCCTAGATTAACCTAAATCTAAAAGAGGAATGCAAAAAACAATATTTACTTTGTTGCAAAGGATATCCATAAAAACATGTTTGCGTAGACAAAGTCCAAGTCTTTTGTCTAGTGAGAAAGGTAGGAGAGTAGGAAGAGATTCTAACCACTCCTTTGACAAAAAAATGTTTCAATCTTTGTTGACTTTATAAACACACTCTTGTTCTTGTAACCTAAGCAAAGAAAGAACACTTTCTTTTTCTGTCTTTTTCTATCATAGCACATGAATCTACTGGTGAAAACAACAATCTCACGGTGAAGCTATTAACTTTTTGACTCTTTAATATTTTGCCCTCTTTCTAGAAACTAAACATAAAAAGCAAAATCCGGAAATGGCAGTCACAAGCGTGCCATGCCATGGCTTGAAACAGTATCTCTTGTGAGGCGATTAACAAATTTAGATGGAACCGTATGTTCTTTCACTTGGTCTCTGTGTTGTTGCTGGAGTAGAAGATGCGGAAGAGCGGTCCCATGAGACTTCATTGGCAAAAGCATTGTTGATGTCTTCAGTTCTTGAGTAGCTTTGTCCACTTCCACTCACCTGTTTATCAAGACCAAAATCGATTAGCTTACATAGAAATTGTCTCTTGAGAGATCCATAAATTGTACCAAAGAAAACAGTCAGCTTTCTCTTTGATTTCGCATAAATGGAATCCTTTGAGTTTTCTTGTAATACTTACAGTTTCTAGTAAGCCCGATAGAAGTGACATCCCCGGCAATGCATCAATTCCACGCTGCGTCCATTTGAGCATATCAGTGATTGTGTGTGTATACGTGACAGAAGAATTAGAGAATGGAAGTAGAAGAATTGAAGATTACCACTCGCTCTACTCTTGTTTTGTAAATAAAGCCTCCACAGCAGAAAAGTGTAGATGCAACGAGTAATCTGATCAGAAGAAACACACCAGAATACAATGAGTTGAGTTATCTTCAGTTATATGGCCGCATGAAAAATCACAAAGCATTTCTGCAAGAAAAGTATTGTTCTGTTGCAAATGTTAGTAAGATTCTGAGAGTGAGATTTACTTACACACAGGAAAAAACTCCAAATATAGCCCATCCTTTCGCTGATCCTCCTTCATTACCTTGGTTGTATTCTGAAATGATTTAGGAACAAAAAAAATTATGTGTCAGAGAGAGAGAGAGAGAGAGAGAGTGCAAGCAATGGAAATATTCAGCTCAAGGGGAATGCCTTGTGGATGATCAAGTCGAGTGTATAATAAGCTCACCGCATAGTTTTGTGAGGAAAAACTGAACAGGATCATAACCATCCACTGGGATGGTGACGTTGACTTCATATGGAGTTCGCCGAGATTTCTCACCTTTGAATTTTCCGGGAGAAAAAAACAAAAGGTTACAGAATTTGTAACAGCAAAGATCAAAGGCACAATGAAAAAAGCAAGATAACAGGACTTATTACAATTCCAATCCAGTACTAAAGTTGAAGGTGATAAAGTTGTTGGATGATTCCCAGTCAAGGAAGAACCAGCTATCTTAACATCAAGACCATTCTCTGGGAAAACCTTGATGATAGGCTTCCCTACCAATGTTGAAAGAGAAGCAATTGCAGTCATATAGAGAGTAAGATGAGTCTGCTCGGTCTTGAAGCTACAAATCAGAAACACTTCAGGATGTAAATACACAACAACTCAAACATGAAAAACAAAGTTCTTGATTCCATACCTAAACTCACGACGAGGTTTATCAAATCCAAACTGTGTCATCCCATTATAAATCTGCAGGTTAAAAATCCAAAACCGGATCCAATTTGAAGTTTATGTTCAGTATGAAAAAAGCTGTAACCAGAAAATTGGGTTTTTTCGTTTCTTACAATTTCCCATGAGCGAGGATGCAAACCGACTGTGAATCCCTTGAACACCCGCGGGCCAGGTTTCTCACATGGAATAGCCAAGTCGACAGTAACTCTGGACCAGTGGGAAAGAGCAGGAATTTGTTGTAAGAAAAATCGACTATACCAAGAGACAAATAGTAGCAGACAGACCTGCAAGTTGAATCTTGGGTGACACTACATATGCATCCAAGTCCACCTGAGATAGGAAAAAGAAAGAATGAAAATTAATAGCTTTCCAAGAATTGAGAAGCATTTCCGATTTTGATGAAACAAAACAAACAAAAAAGAACCAGAAGCAAACACACCTTTACACCGTCCATCACTACAGTTCCCACAAATAATATTGACCTGAACAAAACATAGAAACCCTACTCAAAAAACAAGAACCACGAAAAATCTCCAAAAGTAAAACTCTTGTGTAGATGATATCTAACCTGTGCTGTACGTCCAAGTTTGTCATAACTATGTTCACAATTTGACAGGTCGCCATGGTAAAATCCCTATATGTACATACTAACAGATGAATCCATGTTCCGAGGATAATACTGGTCTACTCTACGCAATGCAAGAATTGGTTATGATGTTCCGAAAGTAACTATGATGCCTAATCCAAAACAGCAGAGCAAAGAAGAGAAGGCTCTTACTTGAACGAAATCGAAATTTCCAGAACTAGAAACAAAGTAGCTTAACGGGTCAAATCGTCCAAAATCAACATATCCCTGCACACAAACAAAACGCATATTAGTGGAATCTAGAGTTGAACAAAGCTTTTGAATTTGATGATATAGAAGTTTACCATCTGCCCTCTTGTTTCCACATCCTTGCAAAATCTAACCACCAAATCAAATTCCTACACCAATAAAGACCAAACCTAATCAAACCTAAAAGTCCTTATAACTAACTTTCAACATTATAGAATGAGAACATACACACAACCTTCCCATCATATTCAAATGGATGGCCGATCCAGCTGCTCTGAACAAACCAAGTTAAAGGAAGCAGCTTTACAAGACACTAAATCAAACCAATGCAACAAAGCGAACTTTTTTACTATTCTTCTACCAATAATTGATCCTAAGCAGAATCCTAAAGCAACAACAATAATAGAAAGAGGATACGAAATCGACAAGACGACTTGAATTGTCAAGAGCGTAGCAATTAGAATCAGGGACAGGTACAGACGCAGCACCAATTACAAAAGCTGAAGCATTTGCCAAAAAGATAAATTTTCAAAAGCTCAAAAATTCGAAAGAGGGCAAATTCGTGCGACGAGGTTTTTACCAGAGATGAAGAGAAATAGAATGAAACTGTGGTCTCTTGATGGTATCTGCATAGTTAATAACTGCAACTGGGGTCTTTGTCGTCTCCGATTCGGATTGTTGATTCTACTCTATCAACAAGGAAACAAAGATGACTGGAACCATCTCGCCGGCAGATTCCGATTTGCGACGGATCATATCACTGAAGAGGAAGAGTCAAAACCTTCTACATAGTTCCGAAGGTACGAGGAGAATTAAATTTAAATAAACCGGATCCGGTATAAATCAAATAACCAAACCAAAATTCAAATTAGGTTATTTGATTTCTTGTGTTTGTTTTTTAATTTAATTGTTTTGACACTAAATCTACATAATGATACGAAAAACAAGTTGAATGTTTGGAATCGCTAACGACTAATGCTGGATCCAAAATTCGGTTAGTTTTTGTATACCATTATGTAAATTTAGTATCAAAACAATAAAATTATAAAAACAAACACAAGAAAAAAAAAAGTTTTAAAAAAGCTTTTAAATATTAAATTTAAATACGTGAAAACATGTTAAATTTATGACATCACAAGACTTACGGACCAAAGGACGGGATGCTAAATCCGGTTAGTTTTCACGTATTTAAATTTAATACTTAAGTTTGAAAATATTTTGTATAATAAATAAATAAAAAATCAAACTAAGACGGGATGCTAAGTCTAACCATTTTCGCGTATTTAAATTTAACATTTAAGTATGAAAACATTTTGTACAATAAAAAAATTTTAGCTAAAAAGTATTTACTTAAAATATTATTCTTGAAAAAATCTTAAAATTAAATTTAAATACGTAAAAACATGTTGAACTTATGACACCACAAGACTTACGGACCAAAAGGACGGGATGCTAAGTCTAACCATTTTCACGTATTTAAATTTAATATTTAAGTTTGAAAATATTTTGTATAATAAAAAACTTTTAGCTACAATATTTATAAACGATTTACTTAAAATATTAATTTTGAAAAAAACCTTAAAATTAAATATAAATACGTGAAAACATGTTGAACTTATGACACCACAAGACTTACGGACCAAAAGGACGAGATGCTAAGTCTAACCGTTTTCACGTATTTAAATTTAACATTTAAGTTTGAAAACATTTTGTATAATAAATATATAAATAATCAAACTAGTTTACTTAAATTGAATATTCAATATTAAGATGGAATAGAAGAAATTGACCTGACAAATGGGTATGGGCTTGGCTGTTTCTTATGGGCTGAAATTCCTTTTGTTTTTGTTGGGCTTCGTAGACCCAAAGAGTTTTAGTGATTGTCGTTGCTTAATTTGTCTCTCCACCACCGTGACTGGGAAACGAATCTTCAATCTTCCCTCTCTCTATCGTCAATCAATTGCCGATCACCGAAGTCGTGTCAAAATCTCTGGTAGACTAATGGAGGAGACGTGATGCTTGTAGGATCTCTCACTAGACTTAATCGAGAAGTGAACAGAGCCGCATCGTTGGTTTTAATTTCTGGAAATTGGAATGATTCTAAAAGAAGAAGAATCAGTATCATCTTCGAACAAGAGCCGAAGATCAAACAACTCATGGCATTGAAGAAATCAAAAGATGAAATAGAAGCAGAAATCGAAGAAGAGAATCGAATAATCAGAGAATCAGAGCATGAAATTGCATCTTTCTCATTCTATAAACTCTCTCTGTGTTTCTCGTCTCTCTGTTTTTTTTTTTTGTGATGATCGATGATACTAAAAGAATGAGACTATCTATAAACCCTAATGTGTTGGGGAATTCAAGTTTCCTTTTTTCACATGTGTTTGGGAAATTTCCTTTTCTTTAAACGGCTATGTGTTGTTTCCTTTTTTCACATGTGTTTGGAATTCAAATTTCCTTTTTTTTTTTATAAGTCTTTCTGTGTTGTTTCCTTTTGTCACTTTTGAGTTTATTTGGCAATAACCCTCTGTGATCAAGAAGATCGAAGACTTACGTTATAACTGTGTATTAACTAGTAGGAAGCTACAAAAGAAAAATACAAGTTGATGTACATGTAATTTTATAAGAAAGTATAATATACACACAGAAAGAACAAAACTTTCTTTCGTTTCAACATTCTTTAATAATAAGAATACAAGAAATTGGTTTTACAATAAGCTTGGCTTTGATGATTTCAGCGCATTGGTCAGAGGCATTTTGGATACAATCAAACAAATAAAGCATTATCAATCCACCATTAATTCTTCAAGAGGCTTTCCCTTCATGGTTCCTTCCTCCCTCACCAGTAGTTGAACTGTTCCAAGAAAAAGCAGAACAAAAGATAACTCACAGAGAGCATATCAACACTTGATGCCTTGTGTCTCAAGTCTAAACATAAATCAAGTTTCAAAAGACTTACCAGCTTCTTCTTCTTCTTCTTTTTCTTGAAATCTCTGAATTATCTATCTATTATTACAAAAAAAAGCGTTGGTTATTTTGCTGAGAAGAACTTGATATCAATTTAGAGGTTGGCCATTCTTACAATTTCAACCTCTGTTGAAGCTTTTTCCTCTTCAGGAGCCGGCTCTGTTGTAGAGTCATTTTCCTGGAAGATCATTGAATATTAGCATTGGAAGGAGTGATCAAGATTCAGGGAAAGGAAACTATTCAAGCAATATAGATCATCTCAAAGTAAGCAAGACCTCAGGGATGGTCTTCTCTGCAGAGTTTTCAGCTTCGGATCCTATGGAGCATTTGTGATCACCATTGTGAACCCTCTGTAAGAAATTAAATGCAAAATCAAGTTCACTCTTGTCATTATTATTTCTGTCTCTATAGTTGTCTTAAGAATCATTCACCTTCATGATCTCTGGATTTTTCCATGAGCCTTTGTCAGAGCGCATGCAGCCACCATTGTCAGCACTAGTACATGAACCTCCAAGAAACTCAGGAAGTTCACTGGTTACAAATTGATAAGTTTTTAGTTTTCAGAGTTTATTTTGGGAAAAAGGCATTTTTACCGATGGAAGCAAGACTTTTGTTTTTAGTATGCCAAATGATAAATAAGTTTTAACCGTCTACTTGAACACCTCTAGTTACTGAATTCCCAACCTTTTCTTTAATACCTTGAACTAAAGAGTCTTACAACTTACCACAAACTAAAATTATAAACAAGTGTTAGAGAGATGATTTTACTTCTTATATTTTCCATTCTCTTAACAATACATATTGATTTAAGCTTCGGGAAGGTAATAAAGCATCTCTTCCCACATCATCTCCCTGATCATATCTCCTTCCATATTCTCATCTATCTCCAAACTTACCAGAACATTTTCTGACGGATTACATTCCGGTTCTAACAAACCCGCCATGTAGGGATGTAAAAGCGCATCGCTGACCGATATCCTCTTGGTTGGATCAAACACAAGCATCCTCTGTAACAAATCTATCGCCAGAGGATTCGCGTGCGGGTAAATCTGAGAAAAGTGAGTACCCTTCGAGAAAGGAAGAGACTTTATAAATCTCCTAGCTTTCTGGTTATCTATGAACTGGAGATCCCAGTCTTGTTGGCTACCAACAACATTTATGATTAGCTTTAGTTGGTTGAGACATTCTGTTCCCGGGAAAATCGGTTTTCTTCCAAGAATCTCTGCGAATATGCATCCTACCGACCAAACATCGATGGAGGTTCCGTAGTTGTCACAACAAAGAAGAAGCTCGGGTGCTCGGTACCAACGTGTGACCACATACTCTGTCATAAACTCTTCATTGCCTCTACTTGTTCTCGCAAGCCCGAAATCACAAATCTTTAGATCACAATTAGCATTCACTAAGAGATTCCCGGGCTTTAAATCGCGGTGAAGGATGTTTGCTGAGTGAAGATACTTCAATCCTCTTAGCAACTACAATGTCGACAAAAAGATACAATTCAATCATCAAACCAAAGCTTAACAAGACAAACAGAAAATGAATCGAACCAACTTACCTGAAACAAGAAGTACTTGCAGTGATCATCAGAAAGAGACTGAGAGGATTTGATGATCTGATTCAAATCAGAATCCATAAGCTCATAGACCAAATAAACATCTTTGAAGTTGTACCTATGAGTGGGCAACATAACATCCTTAAGGGCGATAACGTTTTCGTGTTTCACATGCCTTAAAAGCTTAAGCTCTCTCAACGTTCTCAAAGCATCGATGCGATTCTCAAACACATTGTTGATCTTCTTAATGGCAACTCTCTCATTGGTTTCTCTGTTGATTGAAGAACAAACCACACCATAAGCTCCTCTTCCAATGGGCTTAAACGGAACATACTTAGTGTCGATTTCGAATAATGTTTGCCACATCGTGTAGTAATGTTTCCCTTCTTGTCTAATCCCATTTGGTGGATCAACTAGCATCGCCATTCTTCTTCTTCTTTGCTAAAATCACCTAACAAAAACAGAGTAGCTAAAATCGAAAAGGTTTATAAAAATAATTCTTTTTTTTTTTGGTCTAATCCACAGAATTTGGAAAGGGTTTATAGAAAAATGTTTTTTATTTTATTGGGAGGAAATTACAGAATCGAAGCTTGCTTCCCGACAATAATTGGAGCTTTTTGCTCGCTTACGTTATTCCTGTTGAAAAAGAAGCCAGAAAAATCTTGGCTTTACTTAGCTATCAATCTTACTACACAACTACCAAAAGCAGAAGAAGATCAAGAAGATAAAGTAAACTTTTTTCAAGAGTCATTATCATCAAACACTTGACGAATTAGTAAACTAGCAAAAAACCAAACAAAGATAAAGTCTCAGTATCGTCAATTCGCCATACCTATAAGCAATTATAGAAGAGGGACATGGGGTCGTCTTCGTCGTTATCCAGAGATTATTATGGATCAGATAAGTACAAAGGCAAATATATTGAGAGAGAAATCTTGAGCGCCCATACCAGAAAACGACGAGCCTAATACGTTAATCTTCTCCTAATTGTTCTATTAATTCGATTTTCCGAATATTCAGTTTTTTTTTTTTCATAGATTGATATTTAATTAAAATATATATAAATAAAAAAATGGATCTCCGGCCAATTGCAGACGGTCATTTAATTAATTTAAATGAGAAAAAATGTGAAGTTGCATTGATTACCTCTTCATTAATTTAGAAACGAAATTGGTATATACAATATCACAAAAATTGTTTGATGTAATTAGTCTTTTTATTTTCTCAAGTAATTTTACTGAATTTAGAAGTCCACTATTAGTATTAGCCATAATCGGATTTTACAGTATTAACTATTAACAATCTAAAGTTAAAATGGAGATTTTTGGAAGACAATCAATATTTTTACTCTTTAAGCACGCTGAAGAAATAAGATAAGCATATAAATAGTGGACTTCATGAAATATGCCACGTGGATTTCGTCGGGTATTGGTGGGACCCACTTTAGTCAGAAGTTTCCGCTATTCTGGTGATGTCATTCAATACGTAAATATAGTTAATGACGGAAACTAGTTTACAACCACAGTTAGCAGCGGTAAGATCAAAAAGAGGGTCTGTTATGAGTGTGGAGAAAAGGGTCATCTTTCTACAGCCTGTCCCAAAAAGCTTCAAAATGCTGATGACTCTTCTTCAGATGATGAGCCTGCACCCAAGAAGGCCGTAGCACCCGATTTGACAGTATATTCGATGAGTGTTTTAGCTTCATCGACCAAGCTATTCAATCTGGTGGTGGTGTTTTGGTTCATTGCTTCATGGGAATGTCTAGGACTAGGAGGTTTTCATTCTTAATCTCATACATTCAGTTATTATGTTTTATCAAACAATAACAGACATTTTAAGGCAAGCCAAGATTTGAGTCTTTCGTTTAAGAATAAGGCTTTTGATTTATCTTTCGATTTTGCAAATAATTTTTTTTTTATTAATGATACTGATACCGGTCTCACCACTGGAAACAGATTTATTACCAGTATCATAAAAAATCTCAAACAATAAACAAACATTAAAATTAATACTAAAAAATTATTAATGATACTCATAGAGTATCAACTATGTGCATGCTCTAAGCACAAAGCAAATTGCAATTTGATGTACATGTATTCTTTCTTTTATTTTGTTTTTTTTTGGCAAGAGATTTCTACATTTTTTTATGAGCATATATGATAGTCAGAAAATCAAGTTTTATTAAAAACACTATTTATAAAAAATCTAAAAATTTAACTAAAATATTAAATCGAATAATCAGAGAAATCGAATAATCAGAGAATCAGAACATGAAATTGCATCTTTCTCATTCTATAAACTCTCTCTGTGTTTCTCGTCTCTCTGGTTTTTTTTTTTTGTGATGATCGATGACACTAAAAGGATGAGACTATTTATAAACCCTAATGTGTTTGGGAATTCAAGTTTCCTTTTTTCACATGTGTTTGGGATTCAAATTTCCTTTTTTTTTTTAACGGCTATGTGTTGTTTCCTTTTTTCACATGTGTTTGGAATTCAAATTTCCTTTTTTTTTTTTTTTTATAACTCTTTCTGTGTTGTTTTCTTTTTTCACTTCTGTGTTTATTTGGCAATTACCCTCTGTGATCAAGAAGATCGAAGACTAAAGTTATAACTGTGTTACACAGTCTGTGTATTAACTAGTAGGAAGCTACAAAAGAAAAATGCAAGTTGATGTACATGTAATTTTATAAAAAAGCTTAATATACACAGAGAAAGAACAAAACTTTCTTTCGTTTCAATATTCTTTAATAATAAGAATACAAGAAATTGGTTTTACAATAAGCTTGGCTTTGATGATTTGAGCGCATTGGTCTGAGACATTTTGGGATACAATCAAACAAATAAAGCATTATCAATCCACCATTAATCCTCTGATTCTTCAAGAGGATTTCCCTTTATGGTTCCTCTCTCACCAGTAGTTGAACTGTTCCAAGAAAAAGCAGAACAAAAGATCTCAGTCAGAGAGAGCATATAACAACACTTGATGGCTTGTGTCTCAAGTCTAAAGATAAATCAAGTTACAAAAGACTTACCAGCTTCTTCTTCTTCTTCTTTTTCTCGATGTACGCCACGAGCTCCTCCTGACGACCAAGAGAATCATCCAAAGCCTGCATTGAAAAGAAAATTAGTATAAAAAAAGCTTTAATGGAGTGAGTTTATGTTAATGATTCAGAAGATGTACCTTCTTGGTGGCAGCAAGCTCTTGCTCCAATACATTAGACCGGCTAATGGCAGCGTTAAGCATCTCTTCCTTATCCGGAGGCATAACTGTTGGCTGCGCGCTTAAGACGGTCACTTTCTGTTCCAACTCAGCCATTCGTTTCATGATGGCCATGAAATCTTCCCCTGAGATTGCTGGTACAGTCATTTTCTCTGACTGCATCGCACTCTTGTTCATTGACGCATCATCGCAGTACACGGGGCTCGAGTATAAGGTTGACTCGGTTAGTTTCCTTGGGACGTTTTTAGTCACTCTAATCATGGTGACAACACCCATCACAAGAGCCATGACCCCAGTGAAAATGGGAGACCTCCCTCCTTCTGTTGTAGCGTTGTTGCACGCCTCTTGAATGGCGTAAACTTCTTCTGCTTAGAAGATAACAAGAAGCGTTAAAGCTCATATGTCTTAACTTTGACATACAACTAACCAAATTTCAAGAAAAAATGGATGCACAAGAGTCATCATCATACTCTTTGAGAGGGAAAATTTGTGAGCTTCTGGCATGTTCCAAGCTGGGTGAGCAGCTGGGACCTGAGTTGCGAGAAACGAATAACGAGTATATTAAAAGCGTTGGTTATTTTTCTGAGCAGAACTTGTTATCAAGAATTTAGAGGTTGGCCATTCTTACAATTTCGACCTCTGTTGAAGCCTTTTCCTCTTCAGAAGCCGGCTCTGTTGTAGAGTCATTTTCCTGGAAGATCATTGAATATTAGCATTGGAAGGAGTGATCAAGATTCAAGGAAAGGAAAATATTCAAGAAATATAGATCATCTCAAAGTAAGAAAGACCTCAGGGATGGTCTTCTCTGCAGAGTTGTCAGCTTGGGATCCTTTCGAGCATTTGTGATCACCATTGTAAACTCTCTGTAAGAAAGATACAAAATCAAGTTCACTCTTGTCATTAATGTTTCTGTCGCTATAGTTGTCTTAAGAATCATTCACCTTCATGATCTCTGGATTTTTCCATGGGCCTTTGTCAGAGCGCATGCAGCCACCATTGTCAGCACAGGTACATGAACCTCCTAGAAACTCAGGAAGTTCACTGGTCACAAGTTGATATGAGAACATTAGTCATCAGTTTAATCTTATATAATCTATAACATGGATCAATTTGTATGCTAATCTTCTTTCAGAGCTCACCTATCATCAATGATCTCAAGCAACTTGCTTTGGTACTTGTTGCCAAGAACCTGGTATTCAAACAAAGCCAGTTGCTTAAAACTAATAGCACTCAGAAGAAAAAGCAAGAAGATTCAATAGTAAAAGGTTTTGAATACTTGCATGGATCTTTGCGGTAGTCTTCGGGTCAAGGAAGGACTTAACCGTGTTCCACAACATTCTGAATCCTGAGCCAGCATTGATGATAAACATCCTGTTCAAGGTCTGTTCCAAAGACGTTACAAACTTAAACTACTGGTTCATAGATAAAAGAAGTTGCTCCAGTAGAAAATAATTGAGCATGTAGAGATATAAATCACACCTCAGGATAGTTGTCACCATCGACCTTTTGAAGACGAGTAATCAAGTCTCTAGCAGCCTTGTTGAAGTTTTTGAGTCCCTATTATAACAAGAAGAAGGAAAGACATGACTGTTCACATACTGGAAAAGCTAAAACATACATGGCTAGTAAGTAGTATAGGTTTTTTACATACCACTCCTTGGACATCAAGAATAGTTGTGCTTTGATCAATGTGCTTCTTTGCGGCGATAGAGCACGCTGGGAACTTAACATTGAAGGTCCTCTCAAACTCCATAACATGGTAGTTAACATACCTATCCATGGTTGTGACTTGCATCAACTTGGTAGAGTCTACTAAACCAAGCCTCTCAATGTACACAGGTCGTCCTTCCTTGTCAACTCCATGGTGTCCTTGAGGGTAGTATTTCAACACTTCATCAATTTCCTTGAAATCAAACTCCTTAAATACACAAAACCAAAGAAGAAAGATTTAGTACTCAAAGAGACCATTTTCAAATCTGCAAAAACGGTTCTTGAATAATAATAATAATCATACCTCCATGACAGTGTCAGCACCAAATTCTTTCCTCCATCTAAGCATTTCAGTCCACATCTGTTTGGTTTTCTCAAGATCAAATTTTCTTGCCTTCAAAAATCTAAGCATCATATGGTAGTCATCGTGTTTCTCCGGGAGTAGCTCATCGAGAATAAGCGATTGGCGAAAGGCATCAACGGATTTCAACTCTTCGGCGTCATGCACATCTTCGATGATCTCCACAGACATCACTTTGCTACTTCTTCTTCTCTTTGTCATTGAATACCTCAAATTCTTAGAGGAGCTCCTCTTCTTAAAAGAACCCATCCTTGGTTTCAACTCGGCATCTAAAAAAACAACCCCAACACAAAAAACAACATCAAGAACAAGAAGATAACAAAACAGAGGATCAAGAACAGAGGAGTAAAAAGTCTCTTCCTTTTAGTTTATTACCTTGGATCAAAGTCATGATTTTGCCAGATAGTTGGAATTAGGCAGGTAAGGGCACGAGGGACGAGCACTCTAACGAGAGTGTCTTATTATTTTTAACCAATGCCCTTTGCCAAATTCCTGCAAGAAATTCACATTCCCCAATTACAAAGATGAACATGAAGGAAGGAAACAGAACAAAACAGAGAGAGAAAAAATACCTCTGCAAAGTGGAAATGAGAGGAAGGAGAAAGATAAAAAGGAGAGTGAGATTGTTCCGAAAATCTCTCAAAATCGTTCCTTTGGATTCTCGGCTCCATTAACGTCGAGGTAAAGCTCCACCTCATATTCTCTCTTTCCCCAACCATTGATTCTTCTTCTTTTTTTGGTCGCAGTTTTCTTGTTTTTTGTTATGCAGTTCTAATTATACAATTTAGAAACAGAGGAAGATTGATATACGCACACGAGTGTTATACTGACACGTGTCAATACTGATTGAGATTTGAGAAATTCAATGAAAGCCACACGTGTCAATGCAAAACCTTTCTTTTGCCGCAAGAAACTCAGAAAGCCTTGAGAGGCTGGAGTGAAGTTAGAACATGAACTTTTTAGTTTTCCCATAACTTGAAAGTTTTTGAATTTCTGCAACAACGCTAAAGCTACTTGATCATTAAGGGTATAAGTAGGAAAAAAAGAAAGAACTCAGATGATCAAACGAAAAACATTTGGAACAAATTTCATAAATGAAAGAACAAGAAGCCATTGTCTTCGATAATCCTCCTTCGTCAATTTAGCTTCAGATAAACCACAAGCCCATTACTGAAAGTAGAGAACCGGTTTAGGAATCTTCTATGAACATCTGCAAGCTGTTGAGTCTGCGAATTCTGTTGTCTATTGTCTCAAACGCATGTGTTGAAAGAGTTCCCTTGGTGTTGTTCTTGAAGAAAAGAGTTTGGTGTTTCAAGTCTTGAGTAGAAGTTCTGAAGCAAGTCTCTTCAGTGACTCGGATGCTTTAAGAAGATCGGACTCTGAATGTCCCGCAGAAACGTAGAGTTTGATTCCCACAGGTAACCGGCATTTATCAAGAAACGATCTTTTAGAACTCACAACCAACAACGAGTCTTCCTTCAAAGCCTGCATATATCCACTCATGTCAAGAAACGGGGACAGGGTCTAGATTTGGTTTTGCAAAGAAACAATGAACTTACACGGTCAGCCATTTCCTCAAGTAGAAGCAAATCGTCTTTAGCTGAACCGCTAGACTTCTCTAATTTTAAGAAAACAATAGGCGATTCCCGGTTGCTTGTTAACGACATCCCCTTGATATCTGACAATCCTGCGTTGTTCCCAGCATTTCGTTTTCAATCAGAGGAAGATAACAAACTAAATCAAACTCTAATTGTTGCTTAATTAGATTGAAAGATCAAACCTTTCCATAACAGAGCAATATTTTGCTTCAGCTTAACTAACATATCCGGGTTTTGATCAATGACATCAATGGCGGTGATAGCAGCACTTGCAAGGTATGGTGGCAACGAAGCTGAGAACACATATCCTGAACTGCTAAGCCTCTGTGCATTTGAGAGTCCCAGAGTGAGTTAAGTTTCTATTATCGGTAGTTTTCGATTTTGTTTGTAATTAGTTAAACAGCATGATCAATGTTTACCTGGTAATCGATGATGCGGGCATTCCCGGTGCAAAATCCACCTTCTGTGGCTAATGCATGGCCCATTGCAGCAGTCACAACATCTATCTTCTCAATCTGTTTAAAGATAAACCGCCGTAAATTTTTTAGCATCAGGTTAAGCAAATGAGAACACTACTAAAATGTGTGTCATTCATACGTACAGGGACACTATGATGCTCTGCAAGACCTCTCCCAGAACGGCCAAGCACACCAAAAGAGTTGCTTTCATCCAATATAACACGAAACCTATACTTCTCTTTTAGTTTTACAATCTCATCCAGAGGCGCAATTTGACCAGAATTCTGTAGATTTTAACATACCCAAAGACAAATGGGTAAGCATCAGAGTTCAGAAAGAACTTTCAAAATATGGAAACAGGAAAAGAAAGAAAACAGCGAGGTGTTTACAATACCTGATATACAGCTTCAGCTACAATATAACGCCTCAAGTTCTTTGAGCGCTTGTACTTTGTCATGATTTTCTCAAGGGTACTTCGAAGGGATTCCATGTCATTGTGCTTGAAGTACACAATTGTACTTCTTGAAAGCTGAAGTCCATTTTGTATTCCCCAGTGAACACCCTCATCACTAAGAAAATTGAAAAGACAAGAATGAGTTTAATCTCAAGATAAAAACGTTTCATACAAAGACCCTTATTAACAAAGAAGTTCAATGTAATCCTGGGATTTCTACTAACGTAATCTAATAAGTAGAAAGACGTTTTAAGAAACTGTGTACTTACGCAACAATGACATCGCCTTTCTTACAGAAACAAGGTATTGTGCTGAACATCGTGGAAAGTCCATAAGAATAGAGGATTGAATCGGGAGTACCCAAAAATTTTGATATTCTGGTTTCGCAGTCAAGATGGACATCTAGTCAAGAGAAGTAATCAAATAGTAAGAACCCTTTTGAAGCAAGCTAATGGAGGAACCAAAGTATATATCTAGAAAAATGATTGACTTCTTACCAATTGTACCATAGAATCCACGAGGACCACAAGAACCGACACCATATTTTTCTAATGCAGAAGTACATGATTCCTGGCATAAGAAAAATCTTAAATAAAACTATTCAAACAGAAGAGAGACTCTATTGTAAACAAAGTAGCTTCACGTTACCAGCAACTTCTCGTGGCCAATGAGCCCAAGATAATTAGCTGAAGCAAAATTCACCACATCTTTGCCATTAACTGTTGTATGCGGTCCAGCAGCACTGTATGGACCCAACAGAATCTTTAAGCAAAACAGAAAAATGCTACAAAACGAAATATAGAGAAGTCTTCTAGGGTACCTTTCAAGAACTGGTGGCTCATGCTTCATGTCTTCAGTAATTGGAGGTATAAGAGGTTCAGGAACCCATTCATCACATAACTCATCTATTTCCTGCGTAATATAAACCCCCAAAAACTCAATACATTTCAACTATATACCACACAAAGGGTTGTTTCCAAAACTAATCAGAGATGATACAAGAGCCAAATCCTATGATCTATCAAACCAATATGATGAAAGGATCTGAGATAGAACCTGCTCGGTCAATGGTCGCTTGGGAGGTTTGTAACTCTTCCTAGTGAGGAGAATAACAATGACAACACCCAACAACCCTTCCACAAAGAAGTGCCCTGGAAACAAAAGACAAGTTGAAATCTTTAGTAATCTCAAATATCCTAAAAACCACACAAGTTCACCTAAAGTTTCTTCAAATCTATACCTCGGATTGGGAAACCGAATAAGACAACTCTAGCTGAAGGACTCTCCAGCATCATAGTAACCCAATTCAAAGCAGCATTAAACATTTCCACGAGATTCGAAGCCATTGCTATTTGCTAAATAAAGCTCTGTACTTTTTCTTCTGTAGTCTTGATTTGCTCGACGAATCGAGCAAAAGGGCAGCTAGCTCAACTTTGGGAAAACCTACAAAACCCAATCTTCAAATTAGTATTCAGTTTTTTTCAAAATTCAGATCAGTAAACAACAAAAAGTAGCAATTTTGAATCCAATTTCGCCCCAAAAACAACAAAACCTATCAGGAAAGATCTGTAATCGGATCACTGAGCAACAAGAAATCGAAATCTCGGAGAACAGATTAAGAAACTATGTGATTACAATTAGATCCGACACATAAACGAGGAATGTTACCTGATCCCAATTGGATTCTGGGTGGCAAAATCGAAAAGGAGCACAAGGTATCGTGCCCACAAGAGTGTCAAACACACGAGGAGTGTTTTCAAATTTGGCAATGCAAAAAGATTGACTTTCAACGTTTTCGAGATTTTTGATAACGCAGACGAAAAAAAATTTTCAATTTCAGAGAAAAAAAAAAAAGGAAAGAGGAAGACGAGAGCGGATCTCTCTATGTTCGTAATACGTCAGCAGAATCCTGGGCCCAGATCTGTGTGTTCGTTCATCGATACGACGCGTTTTATGTATTAAATATGGGCCTAGAGGCCCAATGTTTCAACATCACACAATCACTAATTTGTCGTTTTGAAGATTCCAGTTAAATTTGTCACTTGGATTTTATTACACAGATCATTTATTTTTCTATTGATTAATAGAGGATAACTATCAGTTCAAATATTTTGCATATGATTCATTCACATAACAATATCATTTCCTAGCTATATAATGCCGATCACTATAATTTTGTGTAGCTTTGAAATTGATGTACATTAAATCACTTCATGTATCGTAAATTATATACTTGAACTTGCTTCTCGTTGGAAATCATAGAGCCCAAGAACCCAATTTTTTATGGAGATATTGAAGTGGACACAGAAAAATGGATGAGACTTTACGAAATTCCAAATCTTTATGGTCTACTTTTGTCCACCGTCTATTCATTGTCTTTTGTAATCTAAAAGTTATAATATACAAGTTGGATTCTAGAGAATCAACTACCTTGGTATAGTAGTGACTAAGTTCAAAATCTGCATACTACTCGAATCAATCAAGGAACCAATTTCTTAAATCTAACAAGAAAGCAAACAATGAGATTATCTTTTCACCACACACAAAAAAATCCCAAGATAATACAGAGAAGATCATGGTTAAAGAAGAGATTATATGAACGTTTATGAGAACTCCAACGACCACAGAATAAGATTGATACGTTATGGCTTTGCATTAATCCCTCAAAGGACACGCGTGAGTGCCCCTCTTATAAAAACAAACCCATTTCGTACCAAAACTATCAATCTCTCTCTTTCCCAACACAGCATATACACTACAGTTAATTATATGACTCAATAAGCATTCATCACCACCACTAAAGTCTTAAAGGGCAATGAAAAGAGAGAAAGAAAGACTACTAAAAGCCTTAGGGTATGGTCGAGAGAGAGAGTGAAAGAGTACTAAAGCCTAAAGGTAAGGAAGAGATAGAAAGAGGGAATGGTGGTCACACACACCAATCATCAACACTTGTCTACCTTTTTTTCTAACCTTCTTTTAATCATATTCGATCCCAAAGTTTCCCCTACTTTTTTCTATAATGTTTTGTAGCATTTACATTACACTATACATATCTTATTCCTATTCGGTTCAACCATAATATCATATCAATATATATCTCAGCATTAGAGAAACCATGTGATGATATGAACATCCAATAGATTAGGGAGAGTCAAAGAAATCTTTCGAAGAAACAAAAACGTTTTAGTTTAGGTTATAAATGATAAGTCCTTAAACACGAGGAAGAGGATATGACTTCCGAGTGAGTAGAATGACAATGAAAACAGCCAACAACGCTTCCAAAACGAAGTGCCCTGGAAAAGAAAAAAGAAAATGTTGAAATCGTTAGTAGTCTCCATAGCCCAAAAACTAAATAGATAACGTTCACTACAACTTAATTAGAAATCCTAAAATGTACCTCGGATTGGGACACCAAACACGACAACTTTAGCTGAAGGAGCATCCAGAGACATTGTAACCCAGTTTAAAGCGGTATCAAACATTTCCAAAAGATTCCAAGCCATTGCTAACAATAGAACCACGTAAAAAACTTCAAATTAGTATACAATTTTCACAATTCAGATAAGTACACAACAAAATTGGCAATTTCGAGTCCGAAATATATTGAAAAATACCAAACGAGAAATCGATATATTGGCAGAAACAAAAAAAATACCAGTTACAGAGATCTGAGGAGAAGTACTAGGAGATTGGGAAAACTATATGATCACAATCGATCCCAATTGATTGGAGAAGAAGATATTGATTTATTGACCTAACGAATTTTAGTTGCTTTAATACGACGTCATTTTAATAGAATGGTCTTGAGTTTTAAATATGGGCTTTCTTAAAGGCCCAATGATTCAACAGCCAGTCCACGGAAGGACCGTTCGAGATTTGAGCTTTATCTTTTAAACGACAAAAAAAAAATAATAAAAAAAAAGCTTATCAAAGTCGGTCTCGGAGATCAAAATCTGAAAGTAGTTATAAAAGAGCTTCTTTTTCGAAAAAAATTCAAACCCCAAAAGTCGTCAGCCGCTGAAATCAATCAAGCAACCGAAAACAAGATAGGAGAATTGGAGCATTGATTTTATCCCCAGGGATTGTTTTGTGACACAATCATACTGTAACGATGTCCAATTACGCCGGTGGTCCGCCGCACAATAAAAAACAGAAGAAGGAGGCGTCTCTGTCTCCGTCATCGTCTCTGTCTTGGCTATTGTCGTTGCCACACGATGTTGCTCTGAACTGCTTGTCCCGCCTCTCGAGATTTGACAGCGTGGCCTTGTCTCTGACCTCCAAGAGCCACCGCTCTCTCGTGGTTTCGCCTGAGCTCTGCCGCACGCGTGAGCTAATGGGTTGTACCGAGGAGTACTGCTATGTCTGCTTAAGCATTCCTCCTGACCCAACTCCACGCTGGTTCATCCTCCGCCGTGGAGGGCCTACTCTAGATGACGCCGCCGCTGTTAACAACTCTGTGAATCAACGGCTGAGACCGATCCCATCGCATCCCTGTCAGCCTCCAGAATCGTCCTCTTTCGTGGAGCTGGATTATGGAATCTATATCATTGATGGAATCATAAACGGAAGTCCCACTTCAGAGGTCTTGCGTTTCGATTGTCTCTCTCACACCTGGCGACGCGTCCGGTCAATGAGAGTGCCTCGCGCTTCCGCTGCGGCAAACGTCGTAGACGGGAAGATTTACGTGTTTGGAGGCTGCCAGGAGGAGGTTGATTCCTCCAACTGGGCAGAGGTTTTCGACCCTCAGACCCAAACTTGGGATACCTTGCCATTACCTGATGATCCAGAGATACGCCACAACACAAGTATCATCGACAAAACTGTGGTCATGGAAGATAAAGTTTATGCGGTGGACGAGGAGGATCAAAGCTTCTACTACCTGCCACGTCAAGGTATATGGAGAAGAGGGAATCAGGATTCTAAGCCGGGAAACAGAAAAGACTGGTGTGCCATAGGTAAACTATTATACTGTTGTGGTACTCGCGGAAGAATACTGTGGTGTGAGGCAGACAAGTTGGATTGGAGGGAGGTGAGTGGTTTGGATGATATGCAGTGGCTTTTATTTGGTTTAAAAGGGCACTACTCTTCTGAGACCGTAATGCTCGGGTGGAAGCTCCACTGTACTACCGAAAATGGTTTCAGCAGACTGACCACCAACTCTCGTGGGAACATTGTCGTCTTCTGGAAGGTGCATATCCCTAAAATTCACAAGGACGATTTTCCTTGTATTCGCAAGGTGCATATCCCTGGTACTAAGAGGTTGGAGCTTTGGTGTGCGGGGATTTCCTTGAAGAGAAGCCCCGAAGGCGAGATTAGGGGGACAATTGAGTATGCCGATCTTGTCTCTGAACTTGATCCTCTCTCATATACCGTTAAGGTTTTATATTCTGTTTCTCTCAATGTTTGAAACTTATGCTTCCAAGTTTGTTATATCCTCTCATTGCATGTAATTTCTTTTCAGGTTCTTTGCTCCATCTTCTGTCATAGGATTTATATACTTCTGAGAACTACTAATTTAGACAATATGTTTCTTCTTGCTAAATTATCAGCCATTTTATGGATCTTACATGCTTTGTATCCTATGAGATCAAAGCATCATTCCTGAATCTGGTAAACTAAAAAGGAAGTGGTTCCAGAAGCTTTGGAGTGGAACCTCTAACAAAGTAACTTTTCAAGACTAATTGAAATGAGAAAATTGACCTGTCACAGGCGGTTTTAAACTCAATTGGTATGATTATTGGCTGATAGTTTTTTCCTGGTTTATTCTTTGATATTATTTTCTGTTGAACATTGATTTTGTGAATTTGTATACAACATGGTGATATTTCCGGCCTGTAGCTTAATATATATCTGGAGTCTTTGTAGCTGTTCTCTTCACTGAAGTGTAAGCAATCGCCGTGTTCTTCAGGTTCGTTTGCTGATTTTGGTTCTTTTAGATACACAATTAAAAAATATCTGTTTATACTAGTATCTTACATTAAAATTTGACCAATTAGCTTCAGGTTCGTTTGCTGATTTTGGCTATTTTTTTTGCCATTTTTTCTCCATATTGCTACTGTTTTGATTAAGGTTAGCATTAACTGTACCAATCTTCACTTGCTTTCCCTATCATTTAGAACTTGTGCACAGCATATTCTTATTGTAATAGATCAAGTATCTTTTCTGATATGTGATTACTGAAAACTCTCTTTCAAGAAGGGGCAATTCTTGGATTTGCATTGTGTGTCACTTGATTTTGTAGATCGTATACCGAATTGTTTATTTCTATTGTTTGGTGTATGGTCTGATTCAGAGTTCTGAATGATGGTTGGTAGCTGTTGTTATTGTTGCTTCCATTCTTATCGTGATTTACTTGCAAAAATTTTGTCGATAAATAAGAAGATACTAGTATTGGGAAAATGAGTTGAGAAAAAAGCAGATAAGAAATTTTATTTTCTGTGAAGGCAAAAAAAAAGCAGATGTAGAAGGAAGGAGGCAAAAGTTCGTGTGATGGAGAAAAGAAATTGAAAAAAGTAAATGGGAATAGGGAAACTTGTAATGGTATTGTTCCAGTGCTGCGGGTATTAAATGCTAGAGACTTGTTTTATGGTCTTTGGATACCAGATCTTTTCATGGAGAGAGTCCAGACTGATGGACAGTGGTCACTGTTTTGTCCTAATGAAGCTCCAGGTTTGGCAGATTGTTGCGGTGCAGAATTTGAGAAATTGTATTCTCAGTATGAGAATGTGGTGAATGATTTATCTCTTTTGGATTTACTGCTTCCTTTCAAATTCCTGTTATATTAATACCAGTTATGTGAAGCATCTCTGTTTGTATCTTTAGGGTAAGGCTAAGAAGGTTGTCCAGGCACAGCAGCTTTGGTACGAAATCTTGACATCCCAAGTAAAAACAAGAACACCATACATGCTTTTCAAGGTAAGAAACAGTTGTAATTTTGTTGCCCCTCTGTATAAACATATTTTCTGTGGTTTCCCACTTTTTGAGTTTTAAAACTCTTCTGTGGGATTCATGTAACAGGAAAAATAATCAACAAAATCTGGATACCATAATGTCTTCCAATTTATGCACCGAAATCGTTGAATAGACACAAGTCCAGCAGAAACAGCTGTGTGTAATCTTGCATCTATTGCCTTACCCCGGTTTTGTAAAGGGTGAAGATGAGTCCAAAAAGTGTTCTCAGATTTTGATTTCGTCTGGTCACTTAGTGCGTAACTCTTGACATTTCTTACATCTCACACATCAGGACATCACCTTGAACTCGCATCTGTCTAAGATTGTAGGCAGTTTGGGCCCAATGAATCGTTCATTTGATATTGACAAGGTAGCAGAGGTCAGTACTTAACTACTTGGTTCATTTCTTTAACAAAGACATACTACCATGCACTCAAGTCATCTTCAGAGATTGCTACTAAGGAAGGTGCATATGAAACTTGCCAAGGAAGTCCTGTGAGTAAGGTATGCATCAAAACCAGCAATTCTTTCGATATATGTACAACGTTGTCATAAATTCTTGTTCGTAATTTCTTGGATGGTTTTATCTACTTTCAGGGAGTTGTGCAACCTGCTACGTGGAGTGTAATTCCTTAGGACCGCTGGGACTGGGCTGCTCTCAGGGATATGATTTCAAAGAATGTAATCAGAAATTCTCTTCTAGTGGCACTAATGCCAACTGCTTCAACCAGCCAGACTCTTGGGAACAATGGATGTTTTGAACCTTACACCTCAAACATTTATAGTCGTAGAGTCTTGAGGTATGTACTTCAATCAATAAAATAGCACAACAAAGTTATGTTTTTTGTTTTTTTTTTTTTTCTTATGGAAGTTGTAATAAATTTTAAATATGCTTTAGTAGAATGTAAATATGTTTAGTTTATTAATTAAATAAATGTTTTCAAAGCCTATACGTTACGGTTTTGCATTAATCCCTCAAGCGACACGCGTGCTTCCCCCTCTCTCTAACCACAAAAACCTTATCATACCAACACACTCTCACCCAACAAAGCATTTACACTACACTTATGACTCAATAAGCATTCATGACCACCACTAAAATCTTAAAGGCAAAGGCAGAGACAGAAAGAAAGACTACTAAAAAAGCCTTAAGGTAAGGAAGAAAGAGAGAAAAAGAGAAGGAAATGGTGGTCACTCACAACAATCATCATCACTCATTCTTATTTAGCTTTTTCTACCTTCCAAAGTCAAGCAATCTTCTACCTTCTTAATCATATTCTGTCCCAAAGTTTCCTATACTTTTCTCTATGTTTTGGATCATTTACATTACACTCCACCATGTTTCATATAATTCACCAAATAGATTCTAGCAAGAGTAATCTTTCTATGAAAATTTAGTTTATGTTAAAACGAAAAGTCCTTATGGCAACAGAGTCCACCACTCAAAGCAAACAGAGTATAGCACTGATAGCAAAAACAGAGTAAAGAAAGTACAAACATTACATGAAGCCATCATGATGTTGTTTGACTAATTTAGCCTTTATATCTACATGAAACATTATCCTTTGCGCACCACAAGAAACATTATTCTCTACTACTATGTTTATTCCTATTTTTGGTCACTTTGGGCTATACCTACCATTTCTCCTTCTAAACTAAATTCATCCACCCAAAGAACATTTTCTCTTTGTTGAATCATGAACAATGATGAACGAATCCCACATCGTATTTTCAACTAAGAAAATAGAGTTTATGGAAAACACAAAACAGCAAAAAAAAAAAAAAAAAAAAGTAGGGTAATGGAAGATTGAAGTGACAGGCCAAAGATTTCTCCTTTAAGAAAAAGCAAATACTAACACCAAAGGAACAAACCCTAACCCAAAAATTACTGAAAATCCAACTTTCTGTTGTTGTTGTTGTTGAGATGGATAAGAAGGATCTGGAGAGAGAGTTTCACATGACAGGAGGAGATGGAAAAACTAGTTATGCCAGAAACTCTTCCCTCCAGGTAGGTTCTAGAGATTCTCACATATCTTCACTTAGTTCATAATTTTGACTCTCTCTAATCACTTCTGTTGTTGTTTAAATCTTGCAGAAGAAAGCATCTGATATGGCAAACCACATAACACTAGAGACACTTCAACAACTCTACAAAGAGACAAGACCCAAGAGCTTAGGAATAGCTGATCTAGGATGTTCTTCAGGACCAAACACTCTCTCCACCATTAAAGACTTCATCAAAACCGTCCAAGTTGCTCACCACCGCGAGATCCCAAACCAGCCCTTACCAGAATTCAGCATCTTCCTTAACGATCTCCCTGGAAATGACTTCAACTCCATATTCAAGTCATTAACAGACTTTCACATAGAGCTCAAGAGAGACAACAACAATGGTGATTCCCCTTCAGTTTTCATTGCAGCTTACCCTGGATCATTCTATGGACGACTCTTCCCTGAAAAAAACATCCACTTTGTCTATGCCTCTTATAGCTTACACTGGCTTTCCAAGGTAATTATATACAGATATATTCATATATAGTATATAGACACTAATAAGTTGTTTCTTTTGGTCTTTAATTTGCAGGTTCCTGCAGCTTTATATGACGAGCAAGGCAAGTCCATAAACAAAGGTTGTGTTAGTATCTGCTCCATGAGCTCTGAAGCTGTTTCCAAAGCTTACTACAGTCAATTCAAGGAAGATTTCTCTATTTTCCTCCGGTGTAGATCAAAAGAGATGGTTGCTGCAGGAAGAATGGTGCTCATAATACTCGGAAGAGAAGGTCCTGATCATGTCGATAGAGGAAACTCTTTCTTCTGGGAACTTCTCTCAAGATCCATAGCAGATCTTGTTGCACAGGTATATATATAGATAGATACACCTGTTGTTTTTTACAAAAATATGGATCTTGATTTCCATTTTACTTATAGGGAGAGACTGAGGAAGAGAAGCTTGATTCTTACGATATGCATTTTTATGCCCCGAGTGCTGATGAGATAGAAGGTGAAGTGAACAAAGAAGGGTCTTTTGAATTAGAGAGGTTAGAGATGTTAGAAGTGGACAAGGATAAAGGGAACGAGGGTGATATAAGTTATGGTATGGCGGTTGCGAAGACGGTAAGAGCAGTTCAAGAATCAATGCTTGTTCAATACTTTGGGGAAAATATTCTTGACAAGCTGTTTGAGACATATGGTAGAATGGTTGACGAAGAGTTAGCTAAGGAAGACATAAGACCCATCACATTTGTTCTTGTCCTAAGAAAGAAGCTCTGAAAACATTGGAACCTATATATGTAGCAAATATCTGAATATGAAATATGCAACCTGATAAGTCTCGATTCCTAGCAACCTGATAAGTAGAAGAAAGCGATTTGGTTCCGAATTTTGTTTGATTACTACAAAAAAAATTGAGCTTAAAATGCTCTCTGCACCATTGCAGAACCAAATCTTGAATTGCTCTGTCTTGGTTCTTGTATACCAAATTACCAAGTTTACTAGCTTCAGATCCAGATACAATCAAATTGAGTAAAGAACACCTTGGATCTAATTCGGTAGCGAAAACATTTACCTTCCTTGAGATTCGAAAACCTAATTCTCTAACCGGAGAAGATGGAAACTTTCTCGGAAACTAAAGATGACGTCACAGTTCGACGAAGATATAAGAAATCGAGCTAAGTCTATCCTAAATTTGATTTTTTTTTTTTCATTTTTTTTCTTCTTATTAGGGTTTTTGGAATTTTCCGATTGAGGTAAAGCCTCCTTAAGCTCCACGTAACCAACGGAGATAAGCTACAAACGGCATCGTTTTAGCTGGACTATAAAGTCAAATCAATCATGTTTGACTTTTTGACTCGTCTAAAAGACATGTTTTTGCTTTGAAACTCAAATCATTTCCAAATCAAAATATGCTCAAAAGTATACAATTTTGTTTCCAATACCTTATAAATCTTTATAAACAAATATTAGATCATTGAAATATACAATCACAAACTAAAAAAGAATTGAATCAAACAAGTATATTATAGAGATGCACAACTACTTAGAGTTGTACATAAATGTGTTTGTTGCTTGGGTTGTTTTGCATTATTCCAATCGCTATGAAGAGTTGATTATGAAGCCAGATGACTAGCTGACTACGTTTATTCATTGTGGCTTTTTCTGTATTGTTAAGCTCCATGTAACCAACGGAGATAAAAGCTATTGAGATTTCCCACTAAACGGCATCGTTTCGGCTAAACTATAAAGGTAAACACACCAATTTTGACTTTTGACTTGTCTAAGACATTGCTTTTGAAACTCAAAATCATTTCCAATCAAAATGTGCTCAAAAGCATACAATTTTGTTTCCAATACTTGTAAATGCTTACAAAACAATATTGGATCATTGAAATATATATACAAATATCATCACAAATTGAAGAAGATTTGAACCAAACAAATAAAAGAAAACTTTCACCCTCTCTCTCTCTTTCTTGATCTTTCTTAACAAATTCATATCGATCTACTTGTAATAGATAACAGGCGCATTAGCTCTAGCATCCCACATACCACCTTCTTTTAAATACTCAAGATACCTAGAAAACTCAGGTTTTGTCGTCGTTGACTTCTTCTTCTTTCCGTAGAAAAGACTAAAGATTGGGTGGCTAAATTTGCCTGTTGGTTTAACTTTCTTGGACTTCTGACGAGGAAGCTCCTCAAGAATGGTCGGAACACCACCAGCACCAAGCTTTATAGATGGAGCGTAGTAAGGAACACTCGTCGATCTTCTTAGCTTTGCTCCGAGTAAACTGAAACTTGAATCATCACTCACTCTCTCGTAGCCTCCACGACGGCTTCTTGTCCTCGTGCTCAAGCTTCTTAGCATTTGCATCTTTTAAAATTCAAGAAGATGATGTGAATAGACAAGTGAAGAGATGATTGTTGTTGTTGTTCGTTGTAATGAGAGAGTTTGATCAATGTGTTATTATATATATAGAGAGATGTGATAAGATTATATGGTTGTTGTATCTTATTTAATTTCAAGTGGAAATGGTCAGACTTTGGTTGCTAGCTAATTTGAAAAGTCCGACCATTTTAATTCTGAAAAAAATATAATTAAATTTAAGAGAAGACAAGGATGGTTTCGACGAGCTTCTTTGACTTTTCAAGTCTCTTCTAACGCAATCCTTGACCTCATGCTCATCAAGGAACTTCCACGAGACTCTCGGTTTATTATTAAATTTTTTAATTAGAGAATTAAACTAATCAAGGAACTTCCACGAGACTTGGTTTATATTAAAATCTAATTAGGGGATTAAATAACATGTTTATTTTGTTCAAACTTTAAAGTGGGTCAAATAAATCATAACGTTCTGTTTAGAAAACTATTGAACTAGACAAGTGGGGTCAAATAAATGAATAACATTTTGTTAAGAAAACATCTTATTTCAAAACATGTCAAAAAACCATCTAATTTAAAACCAAAAGACATCTATATGTGTGTGTGTGAATAGCATGATTGTGGAATATTGTTATTCAAAAACTATTATTTCTCATTTACTCATTGTAAAGAAATACTTCTGATTTTTTCAACTTCTTAAGATTTACATTTTTTTTTGTTAAAGAAGATTTATATTTTGTTAACAAGAGATGATAACTAAATCTATTTTGAAGAACCTTTTGTTATGGGTATTTAATCCTGATTCTAGTTTTGGAGTTTTCGATTTTTGCAGAGAGAGAATGTAACAATTAGGAATCAACAGAAATTGTAGCGGTCATAGCAATCAAAAATGATTACAATGATCTGTGATCATCTGGGCAAAGGGCAATCATAGAAAAAATAAACCTAAGGGACAATCTAATTGAAAATATAGAGGATATTTACTCCTTTTTTTTTTCTTTTCTTTTTTTGACAGCAGAGGATATTTACTCTTAAACTACTCTAGAAAAAAATTAAAGAAAAAATCAGACAGACCAAGGTCAAGGTCAACGTCAACATCACAAGGCTCTACCTTTCTTCTGAGTTGAATCTGTTCCAAGCTTCCTGGAAATTTATTACTAAATTAACACATTTTCAAATTTTAGAATGACCAATTCAGAGATTGTGTGAGAAGGTGTGACAGAACATGAACTACCTTAAGAAGATCGAAGACCTTTTCGCAGATATATTTCTGATGAATGTTTGCACCTCTTTGCTGTAACTTGTCTGGATGAACACAAAGTGTTGCTTTCCTGTAAGCTCGTTTCACGGCTGCCGAAGTTATGACTTCTGTTAACGGTAAAGGTTGCCATCCGCTTTCGGGACCGAGGATCTGATTCATAACAAACAAATACAAAGAAAACTCGATTTTGAGAAATAGCTCTTACTCACTAACTTTGATCTCTATGTTGTTGTTCGGTTATGAAACGTTACGTATTGTAGTGTTGAGAGTAATGCTCTTATGTTTCCTTCTTTTCCACTTGACCATCTTTTTACTTCGGTGTCTAAGGTTTCAGCGATTCTCTGTTGGAAAAGAGAAACAAAATATGATTATTGACAAAATTTGAAGGCTTTATGTGAAGTTGAAGAAGAGTTTTGGTTTGGTGGTTGTACAATTCTCTCTGTTTGTTCTCTCTGGGCCACGAGATCACGCATGTTCTTCTCTGCCAAAGCTTTAGCCTGTAAACAATTCAATATGACCGTTCATTTTAACATCAATGGTGCGGATTTTAGAATGAATATTTGGTAAATAGAAGCACTAATTACCACACGATCAGCTGTTCTTCGATGCCTTTCCAATCTCGATGTATACCTTTGAGGCGATTCACCTTCAGTACCTTAAGAGACAAAAGAAAAGAATAAAGAGTTAAGCTAAAGGGGGATGCAAAAATAAAACAACTAGAGCGTTTTCAGAGTATTTTTTTTTTACCAGTAGAACTTTGATATCTTGAAGCACCAAAAGAGAGTGAATTTTGAAATTGCTTATCAGAAACTGATCTTTCCATTCGTTCACCAAAAAAACCTGAACTCTGACATTGCTTATCGGAAACCGATCTTTCCATTCGCTCTCTTGCCTCAAAGGCAGCCTTTTCAGCTGCACGTTCACGAGCTTCAGCGGTTGCTCTCTCCACTGCTGCCCGTTCTGCTCTAAGTCTTGCCTCCATCGATAACTTATCAGGCAAAGACTTCTCTCTGGCCTCAGCACATGCTTTCTCCAATCTTTCACGTGCATCAGCCAATGCTCTCTGGTCAAAAGCCATTCGATCCTTCTCCCTCTCTCTTTCCCTCTCCCTTTCTTCTTCTACCTTTCTTAATTGCTCCATCTCTAAGTCTCTTTCTCTCTTTAGTCTCTCTGCTTCTTTCTCACGTTGCACGGATACTCGAGAAGGCAATGGTCTTTCTAATTTTGCATCTTGATTTAAACCTGCTTGGGTCTCATAGATATTTCCTCTTTCCTGCTGATGGGTGAATTTATTTTCATGGTTTCTGAAACCAGAGGATGTTTTGGGAGCGGACTTACTTTCCTCTGGATTCCTTTGATCACGACCAACACCTGCTTTTCTGACATTTTGGTCTTCACCTACATCGTCTTCTGATCTTTCTTCAACTTCAGTTTTCAACCCATTGTCTCGTTTGAGAACTGAGGCATCTTTGGAGTTTTCAGAATTTTTACTCTTCTGTTGGAGCTTTCCTCCTATAATATTCTCAGTAACAGAAGTGGACTCCTCACTCGATTCTCCATTTTGCTGGTTATATCCTCCATTTTCACCCAGCTGAGGCGTCTCTTCATTCCTCTCAGACAACCTGGATTCAGCATCCAGCTCATTAGTTCCTTCCTTTTGGCTGGCGTCTTTGAGGTTCTTCTCAAAAACCTTCCAAGGACAGGTTTCTTCGGACATAGATTCTCTCTGCTTTGGTTCTTCTTCTTCTTCGTTTTGTTTGTTCATAGATTTGTGGTTGTCTATACTCTCATCCTCTTCTAGAGTGTCGCTAAGACTTTCATTTGATGATTGCTCTCCATGAGCCTCTTTGGTAGTTTCACAGGTTTTCTCCATTTCACAAGCATCTCTTTCTTTCTCGTCACTTTCTTCTCCTGAATATTCATATTGTTTTCTTTCATTTTCCTGATGCTCTTGATTTTCTCTATGTAGTCTTTCTCTTTCTTCTCTTTCCTTGGCTTCTTGCAGCCTCATCCTCATCTCTTCCTGTTCAAGATCCTCTTTCAGTCTTCTCTCAATCTCTGCCCTCTCAAAAGCTTCTATGAGCCTTTTTTCTTTCTCTTCTAGCTCAGTAGCTTCTTTCAGCTTCTTTTCATTCTCCTCTTTTTCACGTGTCTCTTTCAGCCTCCTTTCTTTCTCCTTTTGCTCGAGGGCTTCTTTCAACTTCCTCTCATTCTCTGCCTGCTCAAGAACCTCTTTAGCTCTCCTCTCATTTTCTTCTCTCTCTTGACACTCTTTAATCTGCCTTTCCTTCTCTTCTTGTTCAAGAGTTGCTTTCAGTCTTTGCTCCAGCTCTGCCTTCTCACGAGCCTCTTTTATTCTTCGCTCATTTTCTTCCTTTTCACGAGCTTCTTTTATTCTTCGTTCCTTCTCTTGTTCAAGTGCAACTCTCATATTCCTTTCATGATCTGCCTTCTCACGGGCCTCTCTAATTCTACGGTTCTTTTCTTCCTTTTCAAAAGCTTCTTTTAGCCGCAATTCTAACTCTTGTTGTTCTTTCATTTTCTTTTCTTGTTCTGCCTTTTCGCGAGCCTCTACCGCTCTCCGTTCATTCTCTGCTTTTTCATGAGCTTCCTTAATCTTTCTTTCCTTCTCTTCTTGCTCCAACGCTGCCTTTAGTCTTTTCTCATTTTCTGCCTTCTCAAAAGCTTCTCTTTCTCTTCTGTCATTTTCTTCCTTTACACGAGCCTCTTTAATCCTAGTTTCCTCCTCCATCCGCTTCAAGGCCTCATTCAGTTTTGTCTCACTTTCGCCACGCATTCCCAATTTTTTACCATTTCCATTCAATTCCAAGGAAACCTCTAGCGTACTTTCATTACCAAGAGCTTCCCTGAGCTTTCTCGCATTTTGTTCCCAATCATACACAAATTCCTGGTTCTTTTCAACTGCTTGCCGATTTGGTATTCTATCCGATTGTTGATTTTGTATGCCTTTTGTTTTCTCTTCATAGTGCAATTCCTTCTTCTGTTTTGCAGGCTTTTCAGTAAAGAGCTTATTTTCTTCTGGTCTAAGCAGATTTCTGTGTTTCACTATCCCACCATGATCAGGTAAATTGGTGCCCATTTCAACATGTCTCGATTTCTCTTTCTTTGGCTCTTCAGGAACCTTTTCTGCAAGCTTGTTCTCATGTCTCTTATGCCTAGATGCTACCTTTCTCGTTCCATGGTGTTTTTGCAATTTCCTAGCTTCATGATCCTCTCTATCTCCTTTTGCTCTCCTCCGCTGTTTCTCCCAGTCAACATTAGCTGCCCATGTCAGCTCCTGATCGAAAAACTCTGCATTAAGGGGAATAGAAACATCTTTTCCACCACTGTTCTCATCAGCATTTCTTGGTAGCTCTGTTCTCACCAATTCAACAAATTGATTAGCCTCTTTCCATTCATCATTTCCATCAGAGTTTGCTGACCCTTGAGAAGACAGAGACTTGCTTCCACGCTTATCCCTCAAAGACTTTCTAGCTACATCAATATTAGTCTTAACTACGGGCAAACCAGCTGTATGGCCCGATTTCCCTTCCTCGGCTATTCTATTCTTCGTGGAGGTTGGCTTTGCGGTAGTTCGTGCCCCATCCCTCTTCCTTTCTAACAGCTCTTTTGCACTTTTAAGTTTTGCCTCAGCTTTTACCATAGCTTCTCTCACTGCAGCTGAATTTGCATCAACCTCTACATCAAAGAACGGTGGAGAACTACTATCCGCAGATCCTTGTGATCCAGTACTTTTAGAATTAGAAGCCGAACTTCTAAAATCACTCTTCAATACAGGAGCTGCTCTCGATGGAGGTGGTATTCCAGTAGGATGAGTCTTCAAACCAATCTCAGAAACAGTAACAAAAGGTTCACTACTGTAATACTTGTCTTCAAAGACAAATTTATTTGTACCTCTACCAACAGAAGATGGCCCAGTCTCCTTCTTAAGCTTTGTTGTTCCATCAACTGCAACAGTGTAACCAGGAATAGCACCAAGATCAGCTACACGTATCACACCACTTGAGGACATATTTGTGTCGCCGCCGCTTATCTGGCTAGCTTTGTTATAAGAAATGTTGAACTCTGTGCTTCCATCAATGGAATCATATGAATCTCTACCATTAGAAAAACAAGGACTTTTGCCAGAATGGTCTGTACCACCTGAGCATGACTCTACTTCTTCAGGAGTCCTACAAAAAAACGAAGCTCAATTCTTAAAAAGAAGGCTTTTTTCCACAAAGTGAATCAAGGGTAAGAAAAAAGTTTCGATTTTTATGAGTACCAAGCATCGTCGGAGGAATCACCATCACCAACCACCGGAGACCGCTGCTGCAAAAAAAGTTCTTCATACGAAGGAGCTAAATCGAGATCGTTAAAACCTCCGAAGACTTCACGGTAGTCAAAACCTTGACTCCGAACATCGAAGTAAACATCTCTATCATCAACAAGTGGAAGATCGAGTACCGGAATCGAGGAAACGGCGGCGCGTGAGGAACCGTTGAATCCGGCGAAAATCTCGCAGTAGTCTTCGAGACGAGGAGACAGCGTCGGAGCTCCAAACCTAGGCGGGCCACCAAAAACGTCGTCGTATGTAGTGGTGGTGGTTGTATTAGCCGCTTTGCCGGAGTTGTAGCTAAAACCTCCGGCGTTGTTATTGCCATTGTAAGGTTTCTTAGGTAATGAAGAAGACCTGTTTGGATTCCGAGAATGAGAGAGATTTTCCATGAGAATCAACAAAAACGATGCTTGGGGTTTCGCAAATCTTTCTTCTTCAACCTCTCTCTCTTCTGGCTTTGGAGGCTCTCTCCGTTGAGAGTCTGAAACAGCAGAAGTCAAGAGGACGGAAAAAGCGAAAATCAAAAGAGGAAAAATGTCTCAAAAAGATACTCCAAAATGACGAAAAAGGACCTCTTCAGCTTTAATTTGAAATCTAATTCGAATCGTTTTTATTTAAAAAGGGTATATAATATTCCCATCTCTACATCGTGAGAATTAACAAAGTAATAGGAAACGTTATATATCGAGAATTAATTAATTACAATTATTTTATTTTATTTTTAGAATTTTACAGTGTTGTTCGTTTATATTCATACAAGTACTCTTTTATTTTTTTTTGGTAGGAACAAGTACTCTTTTATTTTAGGTTAATTCGTAGTTATAATATATGTCAAAATTCATATCTTAATAAATTAAAAATAAGAACGTTAGGATTTTTCTGTTTAACTTATTTGGCTTGTTGTCTCCATGGAATTTTTAAAACAATTAAAATATCAATTTATTTTTAATAAAAAATGTTCTGAAAACAGTCGTGCTGCTGCAATCGTAACGGCCGGCGCGGCGGCAACTAATTTAATACAGTAACTATTTAGTATTTTCGACAGTATTTAAATAAGACTTGTTTTATTTTATTTGTTTAATTAGTACTATTCTATTCATTTATATAACAATTTTATAATTAAATGATGAAACCGATATATAGGACGACAGGTGTAGCCGGTAAACCGGTGAAGACGCGCGAAACGAAAAGAAAAGGGTAAAATAGGAAATAGACAATACTCGTTGTTGTCACTTCTTCTTCTCCGGTGGGTCCGACTGTTGCAGCACACTATCTTCATCATTTTCCAAAAAAAAAAAAAAAATTAATTTCTCTCTTCATAATAATAACGTTAGAATGAATTTATAAAAATTAAATTACAGATACGCAGGAATCTTATAGTTTTTAATATTTATATATACAACAAAACTTGGATTATTCGGACCGGTCTAGTCATCTAGATAAAAAGTATAGATATAACAGTGTCGTTTTTTGCTAGGTTATTATAAAAATAAAATACGGACAAAAACAAAAAGAATAATAAAAGAGTTATAATAAATGAAAGAAGAAAAAAAAATTAAAGGTTGAAGGTTCCCAAGAGGGAAACAAATGTAGTGAAAATGGTAAGAGTAAGAAACTGTGGAGTTGCACCGGCCAATCGATCAATTACAAGTGTAACGCACTCTGATTTTGTACTATATTCCATTTCCTTACTTATTAAATGCAATATTTTTAAAATCATCAAAACTATTAAAGAATAAGGTAAACACTTAGTTTCAAGCCTTTTTCATTCAAATTCTTGCATTAGCATTTTTTTTGTTTGAACAAATCATTAGCATTTTCTAATTGATATATGTTATGTATCCAATGAAAGATACGTAATCGAGTATACATACATAGATATTTGTTGACAAAACGAGTAATTATAAATTTGCTAGCAGTTTTTAAACACTAGTTATGAATAATATTAACAAATGGGTGTTGTGTTAATTTTGTAGTATCCATACATTTACATGTGTATTAATCTTTGAATGTAAAACTTTAGCTAAAAGCCAACAGTATTATCTTTTATATTCGCCAAAAGTAGTCCTCAATTGAAACTAGTAGTTTAAAACATAAATTACAATATATTTGATTATCCAAATAACTTAATTAAACATATTTAATCTACAAAAGCTAGATCCTAGTAAAAACAGGTGAATCATTGCCATTTTGTAAAACTGTTCTGACAATTCCAATAATAGTCTGAAAAACGACACTGTTGGTGTAGTTTAATCAAGTTTTGAGCATATAAGTATTAATCCAAATTTGGCACCATTGGGAAAAAAAATTTAATCAAACTAAAAAGGGACAGTAATGTCACGAATAAGACAGCCTAAACCGTTCCTCCAGATCATATAGAATATCTTTCTTTCTTTTTTTCTTCTCACGAGCATATAATTTCAAGTCGAACGAAATTTATAATTTCATGACACTACAACAGTAATAATTAAGTACGACACAATTATGGTATATATTATATATATATATTATACAATATATATTCCTTATACGTATTATCACCCTAATAAAATAGAATAAGTACCGATTCGCTTGGTGTCCACAATTGATAACGAGATTTTTCGTGGCATGCATGATTAATGATGTTGATCCATTTAATTGGTTGACAACTCATATGATTATTACTCTACGTTGCCCCTCTTTAATTCGAAATTGAAGTTTATAATAAGATAACTAAATTTTTCCATATATGGGTAGTTGGCTTCCCATATTAAGTTACATATTAATGTAGATGTATGTATTCGATTTTTTTTTGGTACCCATTAACTATCTAATCAATTAATATATATCTATTTTATTAATTATGATAGTGAAAATTTACCTGCACTACGACTGTTACGACAAAATAATTCATTATGATATGAAGAATGCAAGCATTAAACCATTAGTTATAACTTATAACAACACCAACTTTTTCTACAAGTTAGATTCAGAATTTAATCAATTAATTTTAGTTTTCAAATGAATTTTATTTTTGGTTTAGTTTAATATTTAAGCCAAATTAAATTCCGTTTTCAGTATAGTTTTATCTAATTCCATTCAAATAAAATTGGTTGGATTATTTTTATTCGGAATTCAAACATGTAAATGTTAACGTGTGGATGTGTATACGCATGCTTGCTTATAAGTCCGTGCCTTGTAAAGCATGCATGAACCCTAGACGATAAAAAAATACTATCAAAAGACGAATCCACACTTTGATTAATTATACTCTCTTATAGTTTGAATAGCTATATTAGTTAAAAACAACATCGCAAAGGAAAACATGATTAAATATTATGCTCCGAACATAATGATGGCGGTGATAACCATGCTTGCCCTACTTACAAGATTCACTTATTCGTTCCATCATCGGTGTATTTAAGTAAATATATAAACCTTCACAGATTGTCTAGAAAATCTATGCGTATTAAACAGAAATAAATCTTTTTTTTGTATATTTTGATTAACTAGAGTTAATTAGTCTACTGGACGATATCTGTTTGGTTGTTTTTTTCGGATATTGTCCCAAATATGCGTAGTTCTGCAATTGAATAACATCAATCTTGACCAATAAGCTAAGATCTGAATATCCATATGTTAACTTAAGAGACACGCCTATACCTGTCTCTGATCGTGTTGGACATGAATGACTATAATTATACGTTTTAACGATATGTCTATATAAAGACCAGATACTAGGTTTGTATATTAAAAATTTTAAATCCCCATTTTGATTTTTTTCGTTTTTAGTTTGTATCTTTTCAGTTTTCACTCGATTGGATATATTCCTTGCAGCCTACAGTTAGATCAATCTGGATGTTAATTGGACCACTTTTCTCTTTTTGCATAATCTTTTTAGTATATTTAATTTAGTATTATGTATAGGTACATGATAAAGTTATGCTAAGGAAGATTGTATTCATTTTATTATATTCTACCTTTTTCTATGTTCAGATGTTGAAACTCATGCATATAGAACAAAAATAGTTAAGAAAAAGGTCAAATAAAGCAAAAGAAAATCAAACAACACAAGATATGATTCTAAATGTTTGCTGCTTATCATTGTTACATAAAACCATAGTTAACTTAACCAGATGATTCAAATTTTTATTGTTTTTCACTTTTCACATTTATCTAGGTACTTTAAGTTGAAAAAAATGACAATTAACACAAATTGGCACTACTGATTAATATATTTACCAGAACACTAATTATATAAGTGAGTTGGAACCTATAATGTACTCCCCCACATACAAATGATTGCAACCCTTTACCAAAAGTAAAAATAAAAATACAAATGATTTCCCCAACATTTACTAATTAGTACTACTAGCTAGTGTGTATATATATATATATATATATATATATATTTCACTATATATTATATACCAAGCAGAAACAGATTAATAAGTAACACTCCATCAATCTTGAGTTTAGAAACGTTGGAATAAAGAAATAAAAGAAAGGGGTCCTTGTGTTGGCCACTTTGGTTGTAATCGCAGCATTCAAATATTCATATGACCATTTTCCTAACTAATTATTACATTTTGATATTTGTTAGCTTAGGTGTTGACCTGAGAAAATAAAAGCGGCTTAGGTAATAAATCATAGAGAAATTGTTAAAAATGCCCCTTTTTCAATACCCCTTTTCAAAAATGCCCCCTTTGAGAGTTCATTTTTAAGTTTGCCCTCTTTTAATTTTTAATGACCATTTTACCTTTATTTGAAACAAAATTAGGTCCACAAAATACAAAATATTTTTTGGCGGAAAAAGTGATCCCGCAATTTTCCCGCCAAAACACTTGTAAAAAACCTTTAAAATACCTTGTAAAATTTTCCCGTCAAAACACTTGTAAAAACACTTGTAAAAAACCTTTAAAATACCTTGTAAAACACTAGTACTACCTTTAAAATATATAAGTACTACTACCTTGTGATTCCGCAATTTTTTTTTTTTGGCGGGAAAATTTTTGGCGGAAAAAATTTACAAGGTATTTTAAAGGTTTTACAGAGTATTTACAAGTGTTTTGTAAGGTTTTACAATGTATTTTAAAAGGTTTTACAAGGTACTTATAAGGTTTTATAAGGTATTTATAACTTGTAAAACCTTATAAAAAACTTGTAAAACCTTATAACTTGTAAAAACCTTATAAAATAGCTTGTAAAATCTTATAATATCTTATAAATACCTTGTAAATACGTTGTAAAACCTTTTAAAATACATTGTAAAACCTTATAAATACCTTGTAAAAAACCTTTAAAATACCTTGTAAATTTTTGGCGGGAAAAATTTTCCCGCCAAAAATTTAACGCCAAAAAAATTGTGGAATCACTTTTCCCGCAAAAAAAAATTTTTGGCGGGAAAATTTTTTACGGGAAAATTTTACAAGGTTTTTTAAAGGTTTTTTACAAGTGTTTTGGCGGGAAAATTGCGGTATCACTTTTCCCGCCAAAAAATATTTTGTATTTTGTGGACCTAATTTTGTTATTTTCCTTATATATTTGTGATATCTTTTATTAAAAGAAGGGTAATTTAGTCATTTTGTACATAAAAAGGGGTATTTTTAAAAATGGACAGCCAAAGGGGGCATTTTTGAAAAGGGGTATTAAAAAAGGAGCATTTTTGTGAGTCTCCCTAAATCATAGGGCCCTTTAATAAATTTGTATTAATCAAAATCATGTGAAGAAATTACCTACTACGAAGTCTATGATCCACATTTATATTCAAGTTAGTCAGTCAGTGTTTTTGTTTTTCTCTGATAGGATTAAAGTAAGATCTCTAGTGGAAACTGTTGCAGTTGGTTTTTTTAAGAAGCCTAACCAGATTGTGTAGAAGAAATTAATGGCTTGTGCAGTGTGCAACTAATTTCGAAGATTTGTCCATACCACAATTTAGTGCACACTTAAATTTATAGCCAAAAACAAACTACAATTTGCATGTTTCACACGTGTGAAAAAACCTGTCATTGTCAAAGTCAATCCATTAGTATTTGGTACCCACTTATTTTTCCAACAATTTAACAGATTTAAATGTCGTACTATGTTAAGTTTTGTATGTATGTTGTCTTTTATTCTCTTGAGGGGTTTTAACCAAACTTGCTTCAGATGAACTTGATCAAGTCTATGCTCTAAAATCAGAATCTTGATCATATCCTGCGCTAAATCTCAGATAACACAAGCTCAGAAGCAGCAATTGTAAAAGGTAACAATGTATTTACAACTATATACTTCCTTCACAAAAAGAGTCTTTACGTCTCCAAGACTATAGGAGAAGCTGGCTTTGAAGCTACATTAATGGACAACCAATCCAACAAAGCCTTGTTTACAGCTTCGGGGACTTCGTCATGAGGACAATGCCCTGCTTGTAAGTGCACAAGCGATGAGTTCGAGTAAAATGCTTTGATTTTCTCGGCTTTAGCTGGACCGACCCACGGGTCAAGATCTCCCCAAAGCAACAGAAGCGGACAAGTCATCTTACTTAGAACACTATCTAGAGTGTATCTACTCTGGTTCGTTAAGAACCTTGTCATCAATCTGTAAGATATTAACAAACAAACAACAGTCAGGTCTCTTTATCTATGAAAACAGAGAAGCTCTTTATTGGTATTTTGTACCTGTAGTATACTTCTCCAGCATTTGGATCTGTTGCAGGTTTTGAAATGGATTCGACGAGGTAGTCATCGACATTAGTAGAGTCTACGTACACCTGCAAAAATAAGAAAATTGAGTACAAAGTAACAAACTTTGAGAAGAAAAAATCTGACAAAGTCAATAAGACATTACACTCTTTAAGACAGATTCGATTCGAGAAGGTTGCTTGGCTTGCCAGAACAAGAACCCAAGAACCACGCGTTGGAAAATCTCTTTAAGTGGCTTAACTATAAACTTGGTTATCACGGTTTCATCAGCTTCCTCTCGTTTTCTACTCTCGGCTGCAAATTGTCCTGCAGAGTTTAGAAGAGCAACTCCCGTGACCTGCTCGGGTAATCCAACCGCAACTGACAATGCCGTGAATCCCCCGAGGCTGTAAAGAAGTCGAAGAACTTGTTTCAAACTTCCTTATGGAATGACAAAAAGAGCTCCAAAGAAGACATTCATTTACCTGTTCCCGACCACAACAGCTGGTTCTTTCACTATCTCTTTCATGAAATCAATAACTTGATCTGTCCAAACCATGGCATCATACTCTATGAGAGCTTTGTCACTCCATCCGAAACCGAGTAAGTCCAAGGCGTAAACCTTGTATTTCTTAGCCAATTCAGGAATGTTATACCTATAATAGCTCGAATTCGTATGAATTATGTAAACAGTTTACTTAAAGCCTATACTGCTCAGAGTGTTCCCAAATCAACAGAGCTTGGAGGTGAAATTGAGAATACCTCCAATGAAAGACAGAAGCACCAAATCCATGAATAAGAACAAGAGGCAAGCCTTCTCCTTGAACCACATAATGAATCTTGTGACCTCTCCATTCCCAAAAGTTATACCCTTCTGGCTTAAAAGCCAACCTCTCACTACCTAAAGAATCATCCAAATTCTTTTAAACAAAGATATCATTTTTAGACCAAGAGAGAAGCAAAGCTAGGTTTTTTACCTTGAGAAGCAGAAGAAGTACCCATGACTGAAACTCCAGAAGCAACAATCCCTCCTCTAATTGCAAATTCCCTTCTGCTGATCTCACATTTGTTTCCTTCATTGCAAAGATTAAACAGATTGTTCATAATTCAGGCTTAAATCTCTAAGGAAAATTTTGAATGAAAGGTTGGTGTTGAATCTTACTGGGTCGACAAATTTGAGCAGGAAAGATTGATCTTTTAGATGATGAACTGAATAACTCTGTCCTAACAGACGGTGTTAGAGCACATGAAGCAGACATCGATTATTCACAGAGAACAACCTCGTAAAATCTCCAAGGAAAAGAGAACCAGATATTTCAGAGCTAAGAGATGCAAAAAGAACAAACCTTTTTGAGCACCGAGTGAGTGTGTGAACTTGCGAGAGAGTTGTGGCGACGCCTGAGCCAGACAAGTCGAATCCGCTCGACGAAACAGAGTGTTTATGAAAATTGCGGTTTTTATGGTTTAACAACAAAACCGGAAATTCGAATTAGCTGAACCGGCCGGTTCAGTCGTATTTGTCCCAATAAATCCTGAAATTTTTACTCTATATCCCTTTTAAATCATTTTGACAAAAGCCGACTCTTTTATGGTCAAGTTGATGGGTATCAATCAAACAGAGCAATTGACTTGCACAACAAGATATTGCTTCACCCATAAGCTTCAAATTCTAATGTGACTACAGACTCTCTTCCTTAAAGTTCATAGTCTCCAATTCTCTTCCTCAGATCTTATCTCATTGTTGAATAGATGAGATGTTCTTTCCAAGTAAACTGAATAATTCACGTGGAATGTGATTATTTGATTCCTGCAATCACATAGATCCATCATTAGTGAAAAGGGCAAACATGAATGTATTGACGAAAACTGCCCTGCAAAAGAACACATTGGTTTAAGTCATATACTGAAACTCAGTGAATCAAAAACTTTCTAAACTTTTTTTTGTGGAAATTGCAAAAACAACAAAATCTCTGAACGTTAAGTATTTTGGCATTTGAAGCATTTACTCTTCTCATCTAATCTCATAAGCAGCTTGTTGTTGATGAATCCCAAAGAACCAGTGAAATGGAAACCTCAAAGCAACCGGTGTGTTATTGAAATAGGCCAAACTTTGAATTTTTAATAATCTACATAAATGAAGAATTTTCCAAACGAGTATTGATTCTCTTGAATTATGTCACTCATTATAGATAATGTATAGATATATCATAAATAATTAATATAAAAAAATGTATAGGGACCAAACACTTAGATCAAAAGCAATGGTGTCGCCTACCTTCCTATCACTTATCTTCAAACCCATTTTCTTCTTTAGGTCTCTTATTTTGCGTCCCTATCAGTTATGAATTATCTATTATAATATTTCACATATATTCATCGAGATGCTATCTCTTTAATATATGAAATAGTCTATAATTGATGAATGGTAGTATCAATCTTATATATAGTAGATTGATGAATGGTAGCTAGTATTAATACGTCACAAGGATCACGTATGGATTCACAACAAGACATGGAAATGATATCACTCATGATTCAAACCATTGTTTCTATTCATTTGCAAGTTAAGATTCATAATTCACATTCCCCACATTCTCCAACTTCAAGCCTAAGAAACGCTCTCTCTTTCTTTAAGTAAGATTCTTAAAAAAACAAAATTGGTACAATTAGAAGGTTGTCTTACCAAAAGCTCAATGATTTGATTTTACAAAAAACTATATTTATATGATAATACCCTCATGAACCTTAAGTTTTACTAAGTTTGATTATTTGTGGCCAAATAAAAGATCCTCTCAAAAACTTGAAAGGGCAAAAGGAAAAAAAAACATAGAAAAGACACAAAAGAGACTAACTTAAGAGACTCCTCATCTCATGTTCATAAGGACATGACCACATGGTAGGTTATGTCATTTAGACCCCACAACTTCTCATCTCACCTTCTTTGTCCCCAACCTCCTCCACTTTTATCAATTTTGTCCCTCTCTCACTAGATTTCGAATCTCATGTGTGTGGGTCAATGTTGCTTTCTATTTAAAGCTAAGAATAATTATATCTAATGGATTACTTTTCTTCCACACATATAAAACTTAACTCTCTCTTTCTCTCTTTTGCTTTAACCCTCCCAAAGAAAAGATAAAGAGCCTTTAAGTTTTTTTTTTTACCTTCTCTTCATGGACTTGTCTGTACTTGATAGGCTTAAATGGCTGCAACAGCAGCAAATGATTTCACCTGAGTTTCTTCAGATACTTGGCTCAGATGGGAGAGAAGAGCTCAAAAGAGTTGAGAGTTACTTGGGAAACAACAATGATGAGCTGCAGAGTTTCAGACATTTTCCCAAGTTTGGACCGGATTATGATACTACTGATGGCTGCATCTCTAGGACAAGTAGCTTCCAAATGGAGCCAGTGAAGAACAGTGGACATAACAGAGCCATTTCCTTGCAGAACAAGAGAAAACCAGAGGTTTGTAGCCCGAGACACTATTGAATTTGGCGTTTAGATTGATTCTGATCGTTTCAACTTTTGGTTTTAGGGTAAGACAGAAAAGAGAGAGAAGAAGAAGATCAAAGCAGAGGATGAAACAGAGTCAAGCATGAAAGGAAAAACAAACATGAGCAACACAGAGACATCTTCAGAGATTCAGAAACCAGATTACATCCATGTCAGAGCTAGACGAGGTGAAGCTACCGATAGACATAGCTTAGCAGAGAGGGTAATTAACTAAAAGTGTTGTTACATAGATTTCAGAGAAAATATTATTTTCATTAGAGATTTGAGTGGTCTTTTTTTTTTTGTGGGATTGTGGTAGGCAAGGAGAGAAAAGATAAGCAAGAAGATGAAATGTCTTCAAGATATTGTTCCCGGATGCAACAAAGTAACTGGAAAAGCTGGTATGCTTGATGAGATCATCAACTATGTCCAATCTCTGCAACAACAAGTTGAGTTCTTGTCGATGAAACTCTCTGTCATAAATCCAGAACTTGAGTGTCATATCGATGATTTATCCGCAAAACAGGTGAATATATAGTCAGCTTCATCCCAAGAATTAACCGAGTTTTCCGCATTTATTGACTGGTTTAAATTTGGAATCTAGTTTCAGGCTTACTTCACAGGTCTTCCCGAAGCTGACTCGAAGCAGTCAATCATGGCGGATTTTCGGTCTTTTCCATTACATCAGCAAGGATCTATAGATTACTCAGTCATGAACGGCACTGTAATAATCTCTCTCTGTTCAAACAAATCTTTCATTATTCCCAAATTCTTGTTACTTGTCCGTGAAGTAACTTATTTCTTTTTTCTTTTCTGCAGAAAGATCAGACATCATCAAGCTGGGAAACTCACTCACAATGTCTTTACAACAGCTTGAGAACCGATTCCGTTACAAATTTCTTCAGCCTCAAGTAAAAAAATTAGGGATAGGCTCATTAAAAAAATCGCGGTTTTTTGTTGTTGTCTTATCCATTTATCTATCTTATCTGAAATTTGAACCAGAAAGACAGAGGAAACCAATCCAAAGATCTTTCAATCTATTATCTTCATACAAATATAGAGATATGTGTAGAAGAAAGAGAGAAAAAAAAAAAACTCTTGTGGTCATAACAATTCCTTGTTTTGTACATTGTAGAATCAAACAGAAAAAAAAATGGAGAATCCAGCTGAACTTTTTTATATCTGTAACCACCTACAAAATGTATTCTAATCATTTCAATGTTGAAATATTAATGGAAAGAATTGACCATTGTTATTAGTTAATGATTTAAAAATGCAAGCTACAATTATTTCCCTCACAAATTACAATTACACTTGTATTAATGAAGGCCTTTTGGCCTGGTATCAACATATACAAACCTAAGCCAACAAACAGAGAACCAAAAGAAATTAAAATTTTTTCTCAAAAATTAAGTTAAAACCAGCCTAATGACTCTTATGCTTCTATCTATTTCTTCTTCTTCATGAGACTGGAGAAACTGAATCCAAAACGACCAGATTTCTTTGGGGATGGTGTTATTTTAATAGGTTCTTGATGAGTAACTGGAGTAACAACCTGTGAAGTAGTCGAAGCAGTTGTTTTTTCTTCTGGTCTGGAGGATTCTTCTTCTCTGTCGGAATCTACTTCTTCAAGAGCTCTAAGCAATTCCGATGCACCCCCTTTTGCTTCCTCTGTTCCATTTTTGGTTATCAAGATTAGAGATGAGTAAATATCAGTTGCTTCTCTCACGACAAGACAGCAATACTCTATCTTCTGCGTACAGAGCTGAAGGAGGGTGTAGATTGCATTCTCTTGCTCCTCGGGAACATTTGAATCGAGTAATTCAGCTATGGAAGCTAAACAATCCGGGGTTTCGGTGATATAAACCCGACCTTTCTCGGTGCTGCAGAGGTTTTTCAGAATGATAATCGAGTGTTTGCAGAAAACTTTTTGTTGCAAGAAAGATGTGAGCTTCTGGATGAAATCCAGAGATACCATTTCCGGACAAATTTCAATGCTTGATGAAAGATTCTTGAGTGTGATCATAGCTTGTTCTTGGAGATGTTCTGCTTGAGACTCTACGATCCTCAAAAGGGAAGAAAGAGAGCCTGATGAAGTTATCTTGGAGGGACCGTTCGGATGGTTGGAGAGAACCTCAAGTATGTTCAAAGCTTCTTCAGCTACTACCTCAGACTCGAGAAAGACTGAGAACATTTTGAAAACCTCTTCTTCCAAATATTCTATAGCCCTCCTATTTCCACTAAGGAAAGCCAGCAACAAATCCAGTCCACCCTTTATTATGTCTCCCGCGGTGCCATTTCTTTCGAGAGCATTCTTCAGATATGTGATAAGTGGTTCAAGAAATTTACTCGGTGGCATAGACCGAAAAGCCCGAGTACTGTGTTCAAAACGACTTCTTACATCTTCGATGACCTTGATCTGCGCATCCCATGGAAGGTTAGTGAGTCCACACAAGGGATCTATCTCAATCTCGCTGTGACTAGAATCTGTGTCACCTTCACCAGCGCCAGAAGCAGAATCTATCCTCTGCATTGGAATGAAGTAACCACCCTTTGACATCTTAGAGTAGGATGACGAATCAATGGAATAGTTCGAGTTTAAATCCGTAATCGAAATGCCGCTGTGATCTGGGATATTGTACAGAGAACTTCCAAAACTAGCGATGGAAACAGAGAAGTCTATATTGTTGGAAGCCTCTGTGTGCTTTGTCACTGGATCTTGAACATGAAGACCGTTCTTCGCGCACCATTTTGATATCTGAATCTTAAGCGCTACATTAGGCTCCAATGCGAAGTCATCCAGTTTGCTTCTTGATATAGGACAAGAATCATTACCTTCATCGAACCAATTCTGAATCCGCATCCTCTCAAAAGTGTGGCCTGAGGAAATGATGACTGGATCATACATCACGGTAAGAGAAAGCGGGCATTTAAATTGCTCGGGAAGTATACCATTGTGTTCCTCAGAACCCTCAGCTTCCGCAGCATTAGCACGCAGAGAATCATCGATGGAGTGATGATGTGAAAGAGAATTCTCTTTGTGATCTGCACAAATGATTCTTTCATGCTTTTTCAGGAGATAGAGAAGATACTTCAAAATCTGTTTCTTCAAAATCTGTTTCTTGTCCACGTCACCCTCTCCTAATTTCGCCAAAAGCAACCTTAAAGATGTTCTCTCTGTCACAATGGCTTCAGGTGTTGAAAGTTGGAGTTTTAATGCTGCAAAATGGAAATCTCTGATCTCATCAGGAGAAACAGAGGAAGAAGTGCTGGGTCGCATCAATTCTCTAATAGTTTTCCCAGCTTCTTCTTCAGAGAATTCTACAGTAAACACAGTTGATCTAAGGTCTTGGACTATCTGAGATATCTGCAAGCAAAATTCACATCATTGATTCTGTCTAGGAAAATTATGAAAACATGAGAAGAAACATAATATTTGGTACAAACCTTGGTATCCAAAATAGTCGGTACCATACTTCGAATGTCGTTTAAGCATTGCTCTAATGATTTTTTGGCTCTAGAACCTCTTGAGAGTATAGCATCTCCTGTTACTGCCTGAAGATTGAACATTTACAAGGGATTAGTACCAAAATCAACTAAGAAAATGTATTGAAAGTTGAGATTTTAACACATACCATGTAGAGTTTACTGGATTCACTGCAATATTGAAGAAGCTGCTTAGCTCTATCCAAAGCTATGTGGAGTAAACAAAGAGTCTGTATCCCTGAGGAGCATCCTGGTCGAGCATCTTCTATATCAGGAAAGATTCTCATGATTCTATCAACTAACTTCTTCAATTCTAAGCACATGGAAGAGTGCATCTGAAACAAAGCAACACAACAAAGTCAGTCATTACAATAACAAACCTTAAAGACAGAAAATTCCATCACAAGAGATAAAACAACAAACCTTATAGGATTGAGGCATCCGTTCTGTGTAATCAATCCTCATCTAAACCACAAGTTTCTAAATTCTGCAAGTTTGATAAACATAAAAAAGGTTCTTTTAGGAATATTTCTCAAGCAATAGTGAGATAAATAGTAAGCAAAATTGACTTACCCTATTATGTCAACGGATTCCAAACCAACTCAATTGAAATTTGTCTTCTTCAAAATCACAAACAATTAAAAAGCCATGGAAAAGTCATAATTTTGCAGAATTTCCCAGAAAAGTCCTAACAAAGTCAGAGTATTTCCCTTGCAAATCCACCGTAAATTAGCAAGAGAAACAAGAACTGATGATCAAAAGCGAGAATTTCATCTGAGACCTTGAGCATAGCTGAAAAAAAGAACCCTAAAAGGAACAGAACACTGAAATTCTCTGGTTTTTCCGACAAAAAGACAAACTTTTTCAGTTGGGTCAAGAAAAAAAATCAGTCTTTCGAGGTTTGTTCGTGCAGAGAAAGATCTCGAGGGTTGAAAAAAAAAAAAATTCTGGTTGGTAAAACCTGGAGAAAAAAAAAAGATGAGAGATTATAAGGAAGAAGGACTGAGAGTGTTAAAGTGACAGGCTTTGTAAATGACAGTCGATTTTAAATCGTTGAGCTGCTAATTAAAAAAAGGGACGATGTAATTGGACCGTGACGGTGTCTACATCACCGCGTTTATTTTTGAGAGTGCCGTGTCAAGCGCAGACTAAATTGAAAGGACGAGGTCTCAGTGCTCGTTATGGTCTTAGGTCAATTACGCATGAGAACAATTTTTATGTTTATAGTAGTAATAATATTGACATCTTTTAAAAAAAAGTCTTTTTAATTCCTTTTTTTAATGGGAGAAAATTTAATCTTTTGAATAAAAGTCTTCTTGCCTTCTTCGTTTTTTTAATAATCATATATTAAAGTTTGTTAAAACTAATGATTTAAGCCATTCTTTATAATGGAGATTGATAGTGATGTAACTAGCTTATAAGATGGTTTCATTCTTGAAAAGAATTGAACTTTTCAGTGAAAGACATAGACTATAGTTTTGGTTAAGTTAGTTGATCTTTTTCATGAAATTGTGATTTTAATTATGCACATGGTGGAGTAGGGATTAATTCTAATTATCAAGAAATAATGATTTCAATTAATTATACACATGGTAGAGTAGGGATTAATTCTAATTATCAAAAAGATGGAGTTCATCTTTTTTTCTGTCTAAATAGAGTCTTAAGAAAGGTCTATAATTATACACAATTCGAAAACACCAAACACATTTCAATTTAAGAACCAAATCCACTTTGGAAAGAATTTTACTGGGATGGAGTTTTAAGTAAATCTTGTCAGAGTTGTTATTGAGTAAAATGGTGTCAGATGGCGTTCCAAGTAATCGTGAATGTAAAATAATACATTTGACATCATACGTGGACAAGGTTGCGCCGTTTCACTTTAAATTACCACATATTTTTTGGTTTATTGGATCGCATAATGGTCAAAATTGGGTCCTTGTGTGGGTCCAGACGAAAAGACTGCGTTATCACCAAAAGATTTCATCAAAATTACCTGGAAATCAGAATCTGAATATACTGATAATGCCAATCTTTTGTAGAAACTAATCAACAATGCAACATGTTATGTCGCTTTGGCGTTCACTACTGTGAAAACAGTTTTGGTGTTTTTTTTTGGTTTTGGCCAACAATTACCACTTACAAAGTTTATATTTAATCCTAAAATTCTGGAAAAGTAATTCAAACGCGTAATCCTCCAACATTGGAAAAATATATTTTCGTAATGTGTTTTAGTTACCCTTGTGAAAAATATAACTATTAATAACAGAAGAGATGGTGTAGTAGTCACATCACATGCCATTAGAGAGAGGGATAGAATACTTTCTTGTGACCACATCCTTCACAAACGCAAATTATCAACAATGTAGAAGACTTGTTCGTCCCCATTTGTTGACTGGTCCACCTTTTATTCTTCTTTCACTCGCTAAAAATCTAATAGAGTATCTTTTCTAAAAGAAGCCAAATAATGGGAGAAGATTATTGTATATGATGAATAACTTATGATAATGTTATAAAAGAAATATTCAAGCATGGAATGTTCAAAGAGTGTTATCTGGCTTTATCTAGATCTAAATTAGAGAATAGTACTATATTTGACGATACACTTGGTGTAAAATATTGTCAGTTGTTGGTAGTAGATATCATGGGTTAAAGATTTAATTTGATTTTGTTCCTTAAGTTTTTTTTCTTTAAAAGCATGGGTGTTCTTTTTTCGAAATGGAAACTGATAAAGGTGTGTCGTAATATGGACACAACATCAATGTCGTAATGTGAATCCATAGACTTGTCAATCGTCATTGGCCAAATCAGAATAAGAGTCAAATGGTTTTGTGATGTATCTGCTTAAGGGTTTAGTAAGGCTTAAACTCCTCATTGGCCAAATCAAATAGAAGCTTGATTGTGATGTTAACTGCTTGAGGGTTTAATTAGGCTTATTGGCCAAATCAGTAAATTATGTAAGTTTTAGGTAGAATTTTGTTATCCCAAATGATATAATACAATCGGCTACACCTACTCATTGACAAGTGAAAACTACTCTCAGTCTCACAACAAAAACAATGCTTTATTAATTGTGAATGACTTTAGATAATACATCATTATAATTATTTTGATGTTTTTCACCCACATGATAATTTTCCAAGTTTTGGTAAGGCACGCGTTTTAGAGTTGGTGGTAGACCTAGATTCAGTAGATGTACATGTTAGATGAAAGTACATCTTACGCTAAACCTGTTTATAGAACAATATTAAGCATTTTCATATTTTTATACTAACGTATACGAAAATGTTATCAAGAAAAAGGCACAATTAAGGAAACAAATATTGCTGTTTTCAACTAGTGGCAGCTACAAGGCCCATGCTAAGTTAACGATCAATGGACCAAGCCCATTCATAGTATTAGATTAATGGACCGTATGAAACTTATTAATTGCAAGTTGATGAAACAGGTATTAATAGCAAATTCGATGCTGTGGCGATTTTTTAAAGAAAACTAACTACAGATCGATAATAGAAAATTGTGTGTATTATGTATAATATTTTCTCACAATGTTATTTTTTTTTACATATAAATAAACAGCCGAAAGAAGAATTTATGATCTTGTTAACTCAAATATGAGAAATTTATAGCCATCGCCGGAAAGTTGGATTGAGTCCAAGATTTTTATTAGTCTTCGATGCAAATGTAATCACCACACAAACACAATCCTAATGAGATGAGATATTTCTTCGAAATTTAGTTAGCTCTTTTCTAATCTCAAACATTTTTCCTCATTTAATTTATTGTAAGTTGTAACGCAAATATTCATTTACGTCCTCCCCCACGACTTTGCAGTATACATGGAAAATAAAATTAAAGGAATTATCATTCAACAAATTTACATTCCAATTTAATACGTTTGATTGTTACGATTAACGCAGTCATATTATCCTACTTTTCAACTTTAATCAAAGAATTAAAAGAAAAGACTGTTTCAATAAATATTAATAGCGAAAATCGTAAAAACTTAAAATTTATTACATGTATATCGATTTTGCGTGTCGATATTCAAAATGATTGGCGGCTTTTACTTTTTACTTACAATATTGCAGCCAAAATAGTCGTCTCCGGACAATTCCGTGCTGTGTCAGGAGGCAAACAAAAATTAAGGTTCTGATGTTTATGATGACATCAAAATATGTGGATTCGGGAACATAAATGGTAATTAAATAATGGAAAATTCCATTTCCATGCATTTAATTTGTGCCCCTATAATAACGCCACCATGAGATTTCTTTATATTTAACCTCCGAAAAAAGTAACTATACAAAGTAGTTAACTAGAGGTTTTACAAATTAAGGAGCATCTTCGAAACGTCAAAGGAGGTCCACTTCAAAGGGATCAGGTAAAAATCGGAATCCAATCAAATAAAGAAGTAAAGAGAATTTGTCCCTCCTATGGACTGAGACATCAACAATTTTATTCGTCCCGTCATTAGCTAGGGAGATAGTACTATTAGTCCATACTCCATATTGTAATATACATTATACAGTATTAGGAACCCCACATTATACGTAAACAAATATATCCGCAAATCCATTAAGAACTACTTAGTTATTTGAGTAGAAACTCGTTGAACATTGCCATATAAGTTAAATGGGTATAGGGTAAAAAAAAAACCACATGAAAAGTTTTTCGTTCTCAAGAAATCATACTAAACCAAACTGATCAAAGCCATCGTAATCTCAACGTATTTTGGGTACTAATTCGCTATAAGAAATCACATGACTAGCCAAAAACGGACATAGAAACAACTTATTCGTACAAAATTTGGAAGCAGGAATAGTTTGTACGTTCGTAACAGAAGAGTAATGAATGTGAGTGCTTAGCATAAGCAATGAAGGCGTAGACGTGAAGTTACGGATCCAAATGGAAGAGTCCAAAGAAATATTCCAAGAGGACAAGTTGTTGAGTGGGCAAGTGAAGTTGAAAGGAGATGAGTATCTGCCAAAAGAATGTTTTATCACAAAGCTTAGAATAGAGACCAAAGAGTATACTACGAGAGCTGATATTTTAAAACTTTTTGGAGAAGAAATACAGTCCATATCTTCATCTTTTTGTTATTATATATATATTTTCTTATAATAATAAGTACAATAAAACATAGCGAGTGGAGAGGAATCAGAGAAGTTAAACAATGTCCAAAACAAAGGAGCAGAGGAAGCGTAAGAAAGGCGCAGATGTCGTCGATAAAATTCATCAACGAGATCTTCCAAAGATTTGGAATTTGTCCACTTGTATTTGCCACTCAATGTTAATTAAGAGAAAAAAAAAAAACAAGAACACCTGAATATCCTCGAAAAGGTGCTGTTTTTTTTCTCTTCCATTCTCGTGGTTAATGCTGCATGCATATTTTTTTTTTTTTTTTTCTTCAACACATACCTTTTATATTATATTAAACGAAACCAAAGATACAGAGAGCCCAACAGGGGAAGAACCTACAAAAGAAGAAAGATTACAATCTTCTATTGGAAAAACCCCAAACCAAGTGACTAAAAGAGAAGGAGCCGGTGGAATGATTCGCTGTGCTCTAGAAAGAGGATCGAGATGACACCGAAGGATGCTTTTTATCTCAAGAATAAGAGCAGAGGCAGGTTTTGAAGAGGAAATGTGTAGTCTTGAGTTACGCTCTTTCCATATGTAGTATATTTAACTTTGGTTTAGTAATGCATGGACACAAACGGAAAAAAATGTTGAAAAACGTTCTATGAACAAAGTGAAAATTTGTGTTGGTGTGTCTTTGTAGAAGTGAATTTAAAGAGAATTTTTTTTCATTGGTTATCTTACGCTTATACATCTTTAGGAAGTATTAAGCACCTTTTTTTTTTCCAAATAAAGTACTATATACTTATTAAACATATATAAATTTAAGGATACACATTAATATCTTTAAAGAGTCACACACACAAAAAAAAAAGACTTTTCAGTTTTTATAAAGGCGCAAACAAATAATTTAACTAATTTTTTATTTAACACATTGACAACTTTCTTTTACAGAATTGTTTCAACTTATTTACAGAATTTATGAAAAAAGAAATTTAATTAAGTATTAGAAATCATGTTTGAAATATAATTTTTAAAATATTTTATGTATCCATGCTTTACAGTTTTATATCCACGTTAATTTTTTTATGCATGCGCCAAACGCAGGACATCTTAAAAAAGGAGTGGTATGCAAGAAAAGTAGCTGCTCAAGTTTACTATAAGGTTTAAATCAGCCAATCTTCTTAGCCCATTTTAAGAAAAGATTGACAAAGCAAAGATTCCTATACCTATAAAAGATAAATATTGACTGGTTTGATGACGAAATCAATAAGCTTCGGTTCTTATGGTTGCGAAAGAATGTTTTTGTGGTCACGATCCAGAGAGGAACATGTTTTGGAGGCTAATTTCTCATTATTAAGCCAATCACTCCTTAGTAATACTCTGATATTTGTCTTCTTATCGAAGGGAATCTAATTTAAAGCTAAAGCTACTAAAGAGCATCAAGCCATGTAAAGGGTTTGATATATATTCACTTACAAGGGTTGCATGCACGAGTTTCTATCATTGTCAACAGATGCTTAACATGAGAGCCAAATGTAACAAAAAGATCACTCAGATAATTACATATTACCAAATTTGCTATAAGAGCCATGAGAACGAGAATGGCAAGAATCGATGAAGATGGAGTTGTTTTCTTTTTATGACATTACTAAATGACTTCGACTATATATGGCATCTACGAAAAGACATATCATCACTAACGTAACCTATCATAAACAGAAATTTGAAATTTCCAATCAAAATGGATGGAGATCAGAAGAAGCATCAAACATAATCTAACAATCTCATGTGTTTAAAATAAGCATCGGATACTACAATCTAGTGATGATTACATCTCTCTCTACAAAAGCCTTAAAGATCGGTAAGGGAAGGTCCAAAAACATGCATGGTTACTGCCTTAGTCGTTTACTGTACGGATAGTAACAAAGAAAAGAAAAAAAGGAAGGAAACCACTTATCTCTATTGCAAGGAATCTCAGGTTTCATTGGATTGTTTCACAAATGTATACCTTCTCTAAGACTTTATGTGGTTGCTAAAAGAAATAGTCACTCTTAAAAGTATATATTCTTCCAACTGGCTTAACCCCACACCATGCTTTTTCCCTCCTACTTATAAGGAGCTTCCCCTTCTCTTAGCTAACCAAATCAACTCCTTTTTCATCAAGTCATACATACAACTTCCTTCTTTTTTCTCCCTCCCAAGAAACAGATTTCCATTATCACAAGCCTCTTTAATTTAAATCTTGTACTCTCGATATACATACTTATTCGTGATATGGCTTCCAACTCTATGAGCTCTAGCGCTTCTTGGACACGTAAGGAGAACAAATTATTTGAAAGGGCATTGGCTACATATGACCAGGACACTCCTGACCGTTGGCATAACGTTGCAAGAGCAGTTGGTGGCAAATCAGCTGAAGAAGTAAGGCGACACTACGAGCTCCTCATTAGGGATGTCAATGACATTGAGTCAGGGCGTTATCCACATCCCAATTACCGTTCAAATGGAAACAACCACTAAAAGCATTTAAGCAACTCTAAAAGGTAAACAGAAACAGTAGATCACAGCAATTATGCATAAGAAAGCATTCATAATAGACGTGCACTCTCCAGTTTCTTATGCGTGTCTTCTTGTTTCACCAGGCAAAAGAAAAAAAAAGCTAGCTTTATGATCTATAGTAAACACCACCGTTTCCCATATCTATGAACTGTCCCAACTTCTAACTGTGGGGCCAAAAGCAATCTAGTAACAGAGAATACAAAAGTTAGTTTTGTCAAGTTCTTGAAATTGATCATTAGCCCATTATCTCTATATTTATATAAAAAAAAAAAAAATCATAGACGCAAAAAGCCATTTCCTGATGAAAAGCTTCCATCCATCTTTTTATCTGTCTTTTAGCAAACACAAATTAATCAAAGTCCCACATAATAATAGCATGTTCCATGTTTCTTGTCTTTACCATTGCAAAAACTACTCCACTTACATAAATTGTAATATATGTCTTGCAGGCTCTACTGAAGTCGACGTGGTTCCAAAACCATTCACAAAGAATATCTAAGCAAAGATATCTAAATGTATTTACTTGTTTTTGTGTTACGATTATGTAAGAATTCTCTACTTCCGTTCTAATCTATAAATCAATCAATGTGAGTTATATAGAGTATTAAGACTCGGAAAAACTGGTTCTCCTTGAATTCTATCCATACACAAAATCTTACAAAATCGATCTAACAAATAAGATCAATCGGACGATTGTCAAAATCCTGATTCACTTTTGCACTCACCTCTTCGTTTTGGTGCGTAGCCTATGAGAATCTCCATGATTCCATGAACATTGTAATTTGATACGGTTTCGTAGAAAAATCAAGAGGTCTATCGATGATGATGGTAAATAAAAGAAGTAGAGTCGATAATTGTTTAGTTACTTTTTATTGACGGATCAATCAATATTGAATCGTTTGGTCCTCGTGAGATACACGCGTCTGTGTTTGGGGGTAAACTTTTTGCATGGAATGTAATTTGAATACGAACGGACTAAAATCAACGGTGGTCATAATTATTGTCCCCAAAAATGTAGCGAATAGTAGTAATAGAAATAAATAGAAATAATCTAATATCTTCATCTATATTCATTCATTCACCGAGGTTGCAGAAGCAACATAGATTATTTAATTTTTGCTGTCATATACTACTACTATAAGTTTGACAAAAAAAAAAAAATACTACTACTATATCAGTCTATAACTAAGGAGAGTACATGCATGCAAACACGGCATATCGTAAAATTGTTTTGTAAATGAGTTTATTCATTTATCGTGTGTTTTAAAAAAAAAAAATGTTAATGCTATATGATAAAACCCTATTTTACATGATATTACAATATTTATGTAAATTATATATTAAAACACAATTTATTTACGATTTTGGTACCACTTGTATTTATAAATGATGGCAGCAAAACGATCCATTTATTATTTTTATTCTTAAGTGATAAAAAGTAACAAAAATGATAGATTACATATTACTATTTTTTTTAGTACTAAAATTGAAGAAAGTCAAGACGAGAGGTCCCCTATTGAGCTATAAACTTTTTGTCAATTTGATTCATCTCGAGTATTATTCGTTTGTGCCTAAAAGAAAAATACAAGTAATATATTACGTATATATAAAGAAAAGAAGATCAGGGGTATATATATTCTGTCATATTAATTTAGAGCACATGCCTTGTATATTCTACGGCAAAATTGCGACCCATATATGAACCACGACGGAGAATTGGATTTATACAGTCCATTTTAATAATTACAATTCCAATTCGTTTAAGAATAGAAAAAGACAAGTACTATATATATGTTTTTTTTCTGAAAAAGGGAGACATTATTCTGTAATATTTTAAAGCACAAGTCTTGTATATATTCCTGGCACAAAATAGCGACCCATACTAACCACAATGAAGAACTATAAATTTAAATTTAAACCTAAGGTGTTTGCTTTTTAAATAAAAATTTTGAAAACTAAAACCATAAAACTAAGGTGTTATTTAAAAGAAAATAGTGCGTTTAAAATCGTTTAAATGTAGACAATTTTTGTTTTTTTAAAGCATTAAACAAAAGATAATTTCATAGTCAAAGTGATGAAAATGACGGTCGTGGACATTTTTATACAGTGCATAACTTTTTATTTCAACTTCGAACTTCACATATATTTCAACTAAATGCATGGAATTGCAATTATATATATATAAAAAAAAACTGGTTTGGTTTTTAATTATATATTATAATTAAGTGGACTAGATTTGTGCTTAAAATATCACAAATAGTAGAATATGTAGCCGATATTTAAACTTATAAAATATACATTCAAATAATCCTTATATCCACAATCCACTAGCTCAAATGGTGTGTTTTTGTTTGATATTCCTCCGAGAATATACTAACAAAAATTCAGTATTTGGTAGTTTTAATAATTTGAATGTGGATTGTGGAATAATTTCTTTTAGTTTAAATAATTATTTGAAGAACAATAATCTTACGTACCCGTGATCTAAAGTCTAAACAAACGGAATCCTATAATTATATATATCTTCCATTGCTGAGTGGAGAACAAAACTTAGCAAATTTCAAACATTTTTAAAAACAATTAACTTTTACACAAAATTTTCTTTCGAGTTAAATAAAAACGTTAATCTGTTTAGAACATGGCCCAATAACAGGCCCTACTAAATTAGGCCCAGATCTGCTTTTTGATTATTCTCCACGCAAAGTAAACTTATACACGGTCGAGATTTAATTATCATTTTATTTTATGTATTTTTAAAAATACCGTTTTAAACCCTAAAAGCTAGCCACCGTGGGGTTTATGGTCGGCAAAACCCAGAAATCGACCATCATTCACTGTCAATTTCACAACTTTCATGAACCTTTAGCTCTATTTCTCAATCTCTGAAAAAGGGTTATTGTTTTCTTCTTGTCGAAATCCATGGCTGCTTCTAGATTGTGTTCCGCGGCGGCGATAGCTGCTGCGTTCACTTCAATGTCAATGTCTCAGAACCGTGCTTACGCCGATTCTCGATTCCGCTTTCCTTTCTTTTCTTCTTCACCTCCTCCGTCAGATTCTCCGGCGAATCAATCTTCTTCGAACTCTAATAAGTCTAAACCAGAGCCTGATGAGCCTAAAGGATCGGGTTTTGATCCTGAGTCACTTGAGAGAGCTGCAAAAGCTCTTAGAGATATCAATAGCTCTCCCCATTCCAAACAGGTGACGAATCATATCTATTTAGGAAATGTTCTGAGTGAAATTAGGGTTTAGCAAAAATGGTATTTTAGCTCAAAAATTGGATTTTGATTTGTGGAGATTGGTCATTTGGTGATTGCAGAATTGGGTTTTCTTCTTAGCTTATTGGGTTCTTGGTTTTTCAATTAGGTGTTTGATCTCATGAGGAAGCAGGAGAAAACTCGGTTAGCTGAATTAGCGGCAGAGACTTCTCATAACGAAGCTATTCAAGCACACAAAGATGTTGTGAGTCATTGACGCTTAACTTGAATGTTTCATTTTGCTACCATTTTTTAAACATGGAAACTTTTTGATATGATTCTTGATATGACTGCAAAGTTTATGATGATCATAATATGATTTGTTTTATGGGGGATTGGAAATGGGCAGGGGAGACAGCAGAAATTGGCTGAGGACCAGAGAAATCTTTTGCAGACACAGGCGCAAACCAAGCGCAAATTCTGCGATATGAGGATGAATTGGCCAGAAAGAGACAGCAGGTTATTTTTTTTTCTTATGTGTTCTCGTAGATGGAATGAAATCTTTTTAAAGTATAAAATCTGACAAATGTTTTTGGTTTGGGAGTAATGCAGACAGATCATGAAGCTCAGAGACATCATAATGTGGAATTGGTTAAGATGCAAGAGGCGTCTTCTATCAGGAAAGAGAGGGCAAAAAATCGCCACAGAAGAACAGATCCAAGCTCAGCACCGCCAAACTGAGAAAGAGAGAGCTGAACTTGAGCGAGAGACGATTCGTGTCAAGGCCATGGCTGAAGCTGAAGGTCGGGCTCATGAAGCCAAACTTACTGAAGAGCAAAACAGAAGATTGCTTATGGAAAGGATTAATGGTGAAAGGGAGAAGTGGCTTGCTGCAATCAACACAATGTTCAGTCACATCGAAGGTATGAAAACTGATAAATAAAGAAAGTTATATCTTCTGGGCTTGCTTTTGATTTTGAAAAAGGAAAGATCAGTTATTTTTGTTCCTTTTTCGTACTTCTATATGAAATTGGCAGGGGGATTCAGGACCTTATTAACCGATCGAAATAAGCTGATTATGACTGTTGGAGGAGCTACTGCATTAGCTGCAGGGATTTATACAACTCGGTATGCATCTCAAAACCAAATAAGCTATTGGATATTATGGGATTCTCTGAACCAGTCTGATTTGGCTCAAGGGATCTTAGATTCTTTTATCATTTTCTAATGTAATCTATTTCATGAATCTTTTGTGTTTGACAGTGAAGGAGCTAGAGTTACATGGGGTTATATCAATAGGATGCTTGGACAACCATCACTTATTCGAGAATCTTCCATGGGTAGATTTCCATGGGCGAGCTCAATGTCTCAGTTGAAAAACAGAATCTCAGGTGCAGCAGCAGCATCTGCAGCAGAAGGGAAAAAGCCGCTTGATAATGTAATTCTCCATACCTCTTTGAAGAAACGAATCGAGCATCTCGCTAGAGCTACAGCAAATACCAAATCCCATCAAGCACCATTCCGCAACATGATGTTTTATGGACCTCCTGGTACTGGTAAAACTATGGTGGCAAGGGAAATAGCTCGGAAATCGGTGAGTTATTATCAAAACTATGGTAGTAGCTTTGTTAATACCGTCTTTATGAGTTCTTATATACAATTATTTGTTGCAGGGTCTGGATTATGCTATGATGACAGGAGGAGATGTTGCTCCCTTGGGATCACAAGCTGTTACTAAAATCCATCAGATATTTGATTGGGCCAAGAAATCGAACAAAGGCTTACTTCTTTTCATTGATGAAGCCGATGCTTTTCTATGCGAGTAAGATCTCCCTCTCTTCTTTTCTATAATCTTTTCTATAATCTTTTCTATGTCAGGATATCCAACAAGGATTAGTCGTTGTTTTAGCGTTTTAGGTTTTTGACAGTAAAATGACAAAAAAGATTGCAACTTTTTCTCTGGGTTTAAAGAAAGATGTTTCCTTTTTTTCTTTGCAGGCGTAACAGCACTTACATGAGTGAGGCTCAACGTAGTGCTCTGAACGCTTTGCTCTTCAGAACTGGTGATCAATCTCGGGACATTGTTCTTGTCTTGGCTACAAACAGACCTGGAGATCTCGATAGTGCGGTTACAGACAGGATTGATGAAGTCATTGAGTTCCCACTTCCAGGGGAAGAAGAACGTTTCAAGCTTCTCAATCTCTATCTCAACAAATATCTAAAGAGGGGTGACAACGACAAAGACACAAAACCGAAATGGAGTCATTTGTTTAAGAAGCTGTCACAGAAGATTACCGTTGAAGCAGACCTAACTGATAAAGTGATTTCTGAGGCTGCAAAGAAGACGGAAGGATTCTCTGGCCGCGAGATTGCAAAGCTTGTGGCTGGAGTACAAGCTGGAGTGTACGGACGAGAGGATTGTGTATTGGATTCACAGCTTTTCAAGGAGATTGTTGAATATAAGGTTGAAGAACATCACCAAAGGCTTAGGCTTGCTTCTGAAGGTTTTCAACCATTACTCTTCTCTTAGGCATTTGGATTTTGATTATACATGTCATTTACTTATTCAAAAATAAGAAATCTGATTGTTTTTAAAAATTAGTGCTAAAATTGAATTTTTAGATTAAACACAGAGTTATTTTAAAGATTTTTACAGAATCTTAATTAGAGTCTTACATATGTCTGATGTGGATTTCTTAAAAATTGTATTGTTCATTTGTAAATCTGGTTTGATTTCACTATATAACATCAAGCTTAAATAGCAAAAAAAGATTTAAAATGTAAAAATTAAAGGATAAATAAATTTATTCTGGTCTCAAAATATCCTTAAAAAACAAAGAAAAACAAACGACGAAAAGGAAAAACAAACAAACTGAAACAAAGTAAAGAAGAAAAAAAAAACTTAAAGTCTCACAATACAAGAACAATCCTAACAGTAGCCATGGCCAAAATAACGCAAATATTGATTAGGATGTTCTTCTAGCTTCAGGCTCTAGCTCTGGTTGAAGTTGTAACTTGACATATAGCTCATGTTGGATATCGGAACGATAACTCCATCATTGTTGTATCCAAACATTGGTGTATGGTTAGGAAACACCATGTTTGGATTATAGTTGAATGCATTTCTTCTTTGATCAAAAAGATCAATGCCAACATCAACATTAGGACCACCAATAAAGCCAGACCTTGGGCCAAAGTAATTCTGAGAAACATTTACTTGAGAATGTTGAGACATTTCACTTACCAGTTTCTTTTTCACATCTTGAAGAGCAGATATCAGATGGTTGGTTTCATTCATGTCGAGATCTTTCACATCTTTCTCATACCAGTTTCCTCTTTGTTCTCTGGATTCTTTCATTATGTCCAAAACCATTCTCTTATTTTTCTCCATTTCCTGGGTTGCCAGCACCTGCAATGAGATTCTTTCATTTTGTGAAAAAACAAGATATGGTTTCCTTTAACAAATTAAGTACCACTTATATGTCTATGCATGTAGTAGCATATATTAGTGAAGTAATGTTATAAAAAAAATTGGATCACCCATAGACCACGATATTAAATATATATAGATTTTCTCTTATATAATATTTCGAAGAAAAAATTATATTTACCTCGGTCAGTATATCGTTGAGATATTGGATATTTCTATCCGGACGGGTTTCAACAAGTTGTAGATTGTTGTTTTGTTGATGGACAATGATAGAATTATAGTTAGGATTCTCAAAACGATGAATCAGATCTTGAACACTTGGATGGCCAAAAGAAAACACTTTTCCACCAGGAGAGAAAACAATCATTAAAATCTCTGCACCACATAATGTGCAAAGCTCACTAGCTTTTTGAAAAGACCAAATCTTCTTTTCGAGAAAGTAACTTGAAGGTTGCTCTCGTTTTTCATTTTTTTCATCTCTATTTTCTGACGACCTTTGGTACTTCTCACCATTTTCTCAAAAGTTAGAAGAAACAAAAGACAAATTGATGTTAAAATCTAAACTATGTTCTCTATATTTATACTGGTGTATTACTACATATAGAATCCAACACTATAAGTCCATTCTAAGTAAATTTTGTCCTCCGACCCTTATTTTTGTTGAACTTTTAATTTTCCCATATGAGGAATATTTCATAATTATCTCTAATTTTTTTGAAGGATAGAAAATTCATGATATTTTAAATGCAATATCATTATATTAGCTGTTAAATTGCATAATAGTTTGACAAATGTATGTATCAACTCCCCATGAGAGGCACATTAAATTATTATGAGCTGTTTTTAAATACTTATTGGGAAAAAATCTGAAAATTATATCCATTACATTAATTAGAGTCATTTTATGTTATTTACAGCTAATACAAGCAAACTATATACAGAATAAAAAAGTTATCTATTTTTGAGATATTACAATCATTACTAGATAAAATATACAGTTGTACTTTTCATAATAATATAAACAAAATATTTTAAGTGAAATTCAAATTGATTTTGAGTTATGGGCCCAAATGTTTTAATTTAGATTTTTACCATTTATTAGAGATAAGTTTTCATAATGAGAGTTTATTGAAATTAACATTTATAAGTGATACATAAAATGATTTATACTCAAATATTATTGATTTATCAATTATCACTATCTTTAAATTAAAATGAGGAAGATTACAATAATCATTATTGATTCTCATAAAAAATTAAATTATTTTATATAAAACAAACATTACTTAGTTTTTTTGTCAATTATATCATTATTAAAAAATATTTTAATCTTATCACGAACGAAAAAAATATACATAGAAACATGGTGTGAACAATTTCACTATTCCAACAACCGATAATTGGACTTATATCAGAAAATTTTACAATCAACTTGCACCATATTTATTTACAATACAACGTGCTCTACTTTCGGTTGGGCTCATGCTGGGTTTCCAAATTGGGCTTAGTGCATGGCTTCGGTTTTCGAAACATGTTTCTACACAGTCCCAAGTATTGAAACTTCCCTCTACGAGGCCACATGACCTCGGGGTCTGGAGACACTAACACTGCAAAGTGCAAACCCTAACCACAAGTCAACACGTGACAAATACACGAGACATTACTTCCCAACATAACCGCCTCTTTAATTGCCACGTAAAATCGAATAACCACGTGTCTATCATTAACCGCTTATCTAGTGAAAGAAAGGGATAATCTATCTCTCTCCTCTATAACTATAAACTTCCTCTCCATGGACATTGGAACCAAGAAACAAACCACAAACTATATCAAAATCGGAATTTTAAAAAAGACACATTAAGAAATAATGAAGAAAAGAACGGTGATGATGATGATGCTTATGATGGTGGTGATACTAACATGGCAGAAGCAATGCTATGGATGGGGAACGGAGACAGCAGAGGATATGGTTAGAAACGAAGCAGAGCATACTAAAAACGCAGCCGAGACCGCTAAGAAAATAGCGTCCGAGGCCGCTCATGACAGAAAGGAAAAAACCGCCTCTTGGGCTGGTTGGGTTTCCGACAAAATTTCCACGTAAGCGTTAACTTTTGTTTAGGCATTACCATAATGGGACCATAATCTCTAATGCTTGATAAAAAAAAAAAGGGTTTCTTTGAGAAGTAGTACGTTTTCAGAACTTAATTAGAAAAGCAGTACAATTACTATTCAATATTAGCAGGAACCCAGCTTTCTACTGTTACTCTAATAGATATTCTCCTCTAATAGAGCAAAAAGAGGATTGGTGCAGTGACGAAAATGCCCTTTCTTCTAATAAGCACAATTTTCGACGGAACTCGCGTCTCTCTCCACCCATCTCTCTATCTTGCAACTCCATCTCTATAGTTCTCATCTCTCTCTCCGCTCTATCTCTGCAATTTTGTTCCATCTCTACAACTTTCATCTCTCTCTCTCTCTCTCTCTCTTTCTTGTTCAAATCTCCGATCGATCTACTTTTGATAAGCTTGATTTTTGGATGACATTTCATATTGTACTCATCGATAAGGAATTAGAGAATGGAGATTTGTTCATCTCTTTTAACAGGATACGCCGGCGCCGTCTTCTACATCGTCGTCATGTCGTTTTATGTTCGAAGGTTCTCCGTTGCGTTGGAGATGCGTTAGATTGTTAGTAGCGGCGATTTGATTCTTCATCTTCTTCCTTCTTATTCTCCGAGACTGGATTTGGGACAAAGAATTTCAATCCAGCGAGTACAAGGGAAGGAGGCTTGAAAGATAAAATCGACATTTCTCCACCTTTATTTGGTGGTCGTGGCTCATGGGTTCCCTTCGATCTTGAAGCCAAATCTTTATTTATTTCTCTCTTAGGCTCTTGCCAAAAGCCGAGACGCCGCCATCCGCCAATTAAGCCCAAAACGATTTCGAGAAATATAGACAATTTTAGGTAATCCTCACCAAAACCAAACCCTCACTCACTTTTTTAACATTCATCTCTCTTAGTTTCATCTACATCTCTCGATCTCAATTTCGAAAATGGGTGAGCTTCTCGCTCTTGTTGATCTACGTAACTACTGATTTATGCTTTCTTCGTTGATGTTTTTTTTTTTGAATCTGATCGTGACTTTGATTTTCTGTTTTGGTTTGTGTAGCTAACAAGAAGATTAATATCAGAATCAATGGTAAGTGTTTTCCTATTGTATTCCAAAGGTTTTTGTTAGTTTTCAGTAATTTGGATATATGGAATCTAAGTTTTTAGTCTTTGTCAAGGTTTCAAAAGAATCAGACATTTGGTTGCTAGAGTTGTTCTTTAGAGGGATGATGTTAAGCTCGACGCTGTGAACGATCTGTTCATCACCACCAAATACATGGTTCGTGTTTCTCATCCTTTTGATGATGTTTTGATCTGAATATGAACTACAAATTTATCTTAATTTTTGTTGTCACCTCGTAATTGGATAATGAATCAAATCTAAATTTGGTAAAACGCTTATAGCTGCAGTTGTTATGTATAATTACTTCAGATGGTTTCCAGAAGGTAAAAACCTCCATCTGAAAATCTCTTGATTAGTGATTTAGAAATGTAGTTGAAGGCTGTAATTGTTGTTGTTGTTGTTAGGTAAAATTGTATTTGCGGCACCGTCTAGGCCTCTTGTGATGCAGCAGATTGAGGCGTGTCATAATATTGTTGGAATACCTCGAGTATGTGATTCTCTTTAAACAGATGTTGAGAATTTGTTTGCTTCTTTTATCAGACTTTTAGATATATTTTTGAGAAATGTGGGTTAAATTAACTGCAGGAATGGACTATTGACTTGACGGGTCAGACATGCCCAGATTAAAAGAGCCTTCTTGTGGAAAAGCAAACGGGTTTTCTTTGTCACTCCACAAGTGTTAGAGAAGGATATACAGTCAGGTGATGCTCGGGTTTATTATATCAAAATTCTGAGCTGAAACCTCTTAATGCTTATTTAATTTGTTCTCAAATTACATGAAAGTGTATGATTCTAATTACATGAAAGTATATTTAATTTGACTTTTTTTTTGTTTTTTTGCTTGTGGCCTGAAATATCTCAGCGCCGGCTCTGTTGTCACCGTTGCCTTTCACGTTATCAAAGAGAAAGAGAGATCATATTCAGAGAGGGAATAACTACCATTTTATTTTTCTTTTGGTCTAAGATTACAAGCCTTTTCTAGTTTAGATTTCATTCATTGTGATTGGGAGATTTTAAAGTTTGTTGATATACTCTTATAGTGTCTATATTTTGGTATATGTTTTGTCTGCCTTACGAGAAATGATGATCCAGTATCTGAAAGATTGACTCGGATGAAAGCCTTACCTTGAGATTTAGCTTCAGAGCCCTTGACGAAAGTTATAGTAAATTGAGTTAGCTTTCCAACGGCGGTGATTTCAGGCCTATCAGAGCAGTAGTTCAAGATTTATGACCGATTTAGTGCACAGATATCAATATGATGAGTAAAAGAAGGTCATCCCGAAATTTCAAGATTTTAGACCAGAGGTTGTAGCGACTTAGTGCAGAGTGTACAGATCATAGAATCCTTAACACACCCAAAAAAAACAAGTGCACTATCTGAAGACATTGTTTGTTATGTAGTTTAGTTTCTTACCTAAGTTACAAAAATTAACATACATGCTCAAAGAACCTTCTATTAAATTAGCAAAAGTCCCAAAATCCAAATAATACCCAAGTGCCAATATATAATGGGCCTTCTCCATCACGAGCCTCTGCAACTTCTTCTATACAAACTCCATTTATACATCTACACAGTTAAACAAGTTTCTTCAGAGATGCTCTTGTAAAAAGATTAAGAAAAACTTAACAATTTCAAAGAAAAACACTCAGAGAAGAAAAAGACTCACCTTTATAGTCCATCACACTCTCTTTGCAGTTTCCAGGTTGATTTACCATCGTCATGTTCCAAATAGTCGATCTGTACGGTACATTTGGCGGACGGATAGTCGATCTGTACGGTACATTTGGCGGACGGATAGTCGATCTGTACGGTACATTTGGCGGACGGATAGTCGATCTGTACGGTACATTTGGCGGAAGGATAGTCGATCTGTACGGTACATTTGGCGGACGGATAGTCGATCTGTACGGTACATTTGGCGGACGGATAGTCGATCTGTACGGTACATTTGGCGTCGATCTGTACGGTACATTTGGCGGACGGATAGTCGATCTGTACGGTACATTTGGCGGACGGATAGTCGATCTGTACGGTACATTTGGCGGACGGATAGTCGATCTGTACGGTACATTTGGCGGACGGATAGTCGATCTGTACGGTACATTTGGCGGACGGATAGTCGATCTGTACGGTACATTTGGCGGACGGATAGTCGATCTGTACGTTACATTTGGCGGACGGATAGTCGATCTGTACGGTACATTTGGCGGATGGATAGTTTGATTTGTACGATATATTCGATGGTACGATGTATTCGATGGAGGGATAGTTTGATTTGTACAATATAGTTAAGGAGCACATGGGGAGTGCTGGGCTGCAGACTGTAAGAGCTCGTCCTCATTCTTCTGTTGATCATCAATGTCAATGTGAATCTCTGGTGGAGCAAGCGCTCGTTTCTCCACAAAGTGAAGTCTTTTTTATCCCCAATCAATTTTCTAGCAATGTACAAGAAGAGCGTCTCCAAGTAGTAGTTGCTCTTTGTTGATATCTAGTAGTACTTTAGATTATTCCCGTGAAATCAACCATTGTCATTTAAGTCATACTCCCATTGTCTAGGTAACAAATAATCCGCAGCAAAACATGGCAAGTTAAATTGATAATGAATTTCTTACCCTAACCAGAGTTTATTCCAAGATCCAAATTGTCTAACTCTAACTTAACTCTACACATATCGACCTGACATTAAGTGAATTTAGGAGATTTATTTCAACACCATACAAACTAAATCTTAGGAAAAGAGAAAGAAAAGGGTCTTCTTACTATTATCTAACCCTTAATCCACCAAAGTATATTGCGTAACTAAATCAAGAAGGAGAGACACACTAAACCGAGAAGCAATTATCCAGGGACGAAGGAGAGTACTGATCAGCTTGGCCTTTGTGTCGTTTGAGATTGAGCGACGGCGTCACGGTTCTAAGAAAACTCTCAATTGCTTTTAATGTTGTTACAAGAAACAAATAGTCAAAAACAAAAATCTTTTAATTGCTTTTAATGTTGTTCTTCTTCTTCGTTGACGCCTACCTAAGCTTAAAAGATCAAAAACAAAAGATCCATTTTTACCAAATGTGTGCAGTAATTAAAGACACAAACACAAAACCACCACGTGATCAATAATCACTAAAGAGAAAATCAATTATTCACCTTTGCTTCCTTCTTCTTCATCGTTCTCCTCTTTACCATCTTCTGCAATCTCAAGTTTTTTCGAAAGTTTCTCCTTTCCACTTGATGATTTCAGCGCCGCCATTCTCCACCACGGAACCTACAACAACATCTTTAATCGATTCTCAACTTAATAACAAATACTAACCAAAAACCCAACAAATAAACCTTAATCGATGAGAATCGCAGAAATAGCTACACACCAAAGAAGAAGTAAACGGTAACCTTTTGATAGAGAGCACCATTCCCTAATTGAAATCAAAAGACTCCCGAGTAAAGAACAACAACTAACTCAAAAGATAAAAAAAACTCTAATTTCACTTCATATCTTAGTTCATGTCTAAGGATTGTACCAGATTAAGATATCAACAGTTCCATGGAAAGAGCTTAACTTTCAAGTGCTGTATGCAATTGAATTAAAAATCTAAACTTTCTCTAAATCGAATCATAGCTTTGTAGAAGCCCTAAAATCCTAAATCTAGAAAGAGCGAATCCAAGTGACCACATAGATCCAGAAATCTAAAAACTAATCAATAAGCCTGAATTTATTTTGTTATGAGAACAGATCCGAGACAGACCCATCAAGAGATGATTCCTAAAGCACCAAACTTTGAACAATTTCGATGAAATCCAGAGAAATTACGCAAAATCAGGATATACCCACAAGGAATTACGAAAAGTTACAGAGAAAGGACGAGAGAGAGATGAATTGCAACAGACCTGAAATGAGTCGGCGAGAGGAAGAAGAAGAAGAAGAAGATGATGAAGAAGTGAAAAAGCCCTGAAGGAGGAAGAGGAAGATGAGAACGTTGACGACAGTGAGAGCAATTGTGGCGTTCTTGAACGAAAATAGAAAAACCAAACCCGACAAGCTTGCTTGGATGTTATCCAAATTCCCACCCAATGATACGTTTACTCTCACTAAATCTTCTCGATCCTTCAAACCCGATACAACTATTATTCTCCATTTTCGCTAACAAGAAGAAATAAAGATTGAATTTTTTTAGATACCCAGAAACAATGAAGCAGAGATCATAGAGAAGAAGAAGAATAGTAGTTATTGTGGTCCATGAATTCGAGAAAAATTCTGATTGTTTTAAGTATAGTGATGGCATTGTCGTAAATATAAGAAATATCTGAGGGTTACAATGTCTTCAAAACAGTGAAGCACAGTAAAACTAGGGGTTTTCCCAATTGTAAATAGGAACCGTACTAGTTTCCATATTAAGTTTCAAAAACGTACTATATTCCCAAATATCTCAAAAAAAAAAGAGAGAGAATTGTTAAACGTAGATCTGAGTTTTGTTTTACAGAATGTTTGTTTAAAAAAAATTGAAATGTATATTAACGCATCACTTGCATTTTAAACTGTTAAGTGATTTAAGAATGTTCATATGATTGATCTAATAGCACTCTTTCTTCTTCTTCTTTTGGTAACAGAGGATTGGGAAGCAAGAAAGATGAGGCAGTAGAAGCGTCTGAATCTGCGAAGAACTATGCTTATGACAAGGCTGGGTCCGCCTATGACAATGTGGGTTACGCCAAGGACTTTGCATCAGACAAAGCCGGATCTGCTTACGATAGTGCTCAAAACGCAAAACATTATGCTTATGATAAGGCTGGTGATGCAAAGGACATGGCCTACGATAAGACCGGTCAAGCTAAGGACATGGCTTACGACAAAGCAGGATCAGCCTATGAAAAGGCCGGTCAAGCCAGGGACATGGCCTACGACAAGGTGGGTCAAGCTAAAGACATGGCTTCCGAAAAGGTGGGATCAGCCTACGACAAGGTGGGTCAAGCCAAAGACATGGCCTACGACAAGGTCAGTGAAGCCAAGGACAAAGCCTACGAGAAGGCGGGATCAGCCTCTGACATGGCCGGTCAAGCGAAAGATATGGCTTACGGCAAGGCCGGTCAAGCCAAGGACATGGCTCACGAAAATGCGGGATCAGCTTATGACATGGCTGGTCAAGCCAAGGACATGGCCTACGACAAAGCAGGATCAGCCTCTGAGAAGGCTGGTCAAGCCAAAGACTTTGCCTACGACAAGGCAGGTCATGCAAAAGACTCTGCCTATGACAAAGCAGAGGATGTGATTAAAATGGCTACGGATAAGAGTGGTGAAGCTAAAGATAATGCGTATGGAACATACGAAAGATTCAAAGAAGGGTCTAAGAATGCTAAAGACATGGCATCGAATAAAGCTCAGGATGTTAGAGAAACTGTAGGGCGAGCGGTGGACTATGCTAAAGACAAAGCAACTGATGCATACGAATCGGGGAGCGAAGCAGCCGGAAGATTCGACGAGGCAATGCATAAGGTTGGGGAGAGGTATGGTGCAGCTAAAGATTCTATGTCGGAGAAGACAAAAGAAGCTTATGAGAGTGCAAAGGAGAAAGCTTCTGATGCTGCTGGAGAGTACGGCACATATGTGAGAGACCGTAGTGCTGAGCTATAGAACCGAAGAGTTTATACTACGCATTTAGATAATCTCATAAAGATTAATATTACATATCGTGATCGTAGTAAAGAATCAAAAGACAAATCAAGTAAAGCAACGCAATAATTATACAATCTCGACATAAATGATCCATGTACATATCAGGATCAAATAAAACTTAATAGCATTTTAAATTATATTTATTGAAGATATTTATCTTCAGAGTGTATAGATGCAAGAAACTTTTTGAGACGCCTGTTGTAAACACAAGGTCTTTCCAGTTGTACCAAATGGCCTGCCTTCTTTATACTCTCTATTGTTGCATTCTCACCTAGTTGTCTGAAAAAATCAATAACGACAAAAATTTAGGATAACAAAAAAAAAAACCTTTTAAATGGCAGAAATTATAAGATTTTAATATCTTCAAACTTACTCTTTCATGTCTCTAGCCAATTCAAGATCAAAGATTTGATCACTTTCACCCCACAAGAAATGTATTTTCTGCATACACACATAACACATGAAATGTTGTTATATAGAGTCTAAATGCTAATAGTTAAACGGATGTGGACATTTGTTCATACGGACCCGTGGGAAATGAGGGATTTGCGCTTCCTTGTTGCTGACCACAACAGCCTCTAATAGTTCAGCTCTTTCTTTCCTGTTGTTAAACATTACCTACCAAGTTCACCAGTAAAACATAATTTAGAAGTAGAACCATACGTTCACATTCATTCAACTAAAAAGACTTGGACTAAATAAATGTGAACTGGTTCTAAATCAATCATTAGTAGACAAAAAAAAAAAACTAGATACAGTATCTAGGAGTATTGTCCTAGATAAATACGAGATATAGTTGAGAGTAGTTTAACAAATTTTAGCTAACCTACCAAATAAAGTGTTTTTTATATAACCTACCATAAATGTAGATTTATATAATCTATTTTCTTCAATTCATTTTCAATTGAAGAATAGAAAAGCAACAAGAAAAAATAACTAATTCTGTAAATTAAATTTATGAATGATAGAAAATAACGAAAAAAGTTATGTTTCTTAAAACTGGGTAACCGTAATTAGTTTACAAGCATTAATAGAGTTGGTTTATTTTATAAAGAGATTTGCTAAATTTAAAGAGAGTTTTGTTATTTACAACAATGATGAAATAGTGTTTTTATAAAAACTTTCATAATCCAATTATTATCCCACAAACACTAGATTTTCATAAAATAACAGATGAATGAAAGCCTAATTTTTTTGAATAATAATGGATCTGAAATAAATTAGCAAACTCAATCCATAGTTTGTGGAGGCGCCACGTTAGGAGATTTGACATAGAAAGGAAAATATACTTCGCAAGTTCCACCTAACTCTCACAATCACTCTTTCTTGGAAACGTGATCCATATGGGACACTATATATAATAATTGAGGAATTGTGGGAAAAAAAAAAAAAAAAAAACAATTTTGATTATTACTCCTAAAGAAACTACACAATTATTTTCACTCAAAAATAATTATGGCTGCTAATGCAATCATTTACTACGGAATATCATCTACTATTCATTATTTTCACTAAAAGAAAAGAATTGAATTAACTTTGCGCAGTAATAATCACCTCGATGTAGTCTTTGAACAATCGTTTAGGGAACCACAAGGGTTTATGCACAGCAATGGTGAAGAGAGCCTTAAGTCCCTTAACCGAAGTCGGTAACAAGAGATCCGTGGAAGAACTAAACCCTAACCGGTTCAAGCTCGCCTCATTAATGGTATCGGTCATCGTGGGAATCGAACCAGACACAACGATTGATCTAACCATGTCCGGGTAAGCCTCAGCGATCTTGAAAGCCACCATGCCCCCGTAGCTAAACCCTACGGGAACAAACTTATCCACGCCGAGGATACGTAGCCCCTTGACCAAACAGTCGGCTTGAAACGCCGGAGACCGGTCCGAGTTGTCGGAGTAGGATCCACCGAAAAAGAGGAGGTCCGGTATGTAGACCGAGTATTTCTTGGATAATGCACCGACTTGGAACTGCCACGTCACGATTCCTTCGCCGGCGAAACCATGGATTAACAAGACGGCAGGCTTTTTCGGTTTATCTGGTTTAGTTGGTTTTCCGGTACCGGATTTCTTCTTTAGGGTTTCCTTAGGGACCCAAAAGTTTATCTTCGTCCCTGGTTCGATCTCTAAAGTGTAAGGAACGACGCCGGCCATTTTCATCAGACCGTACAACAATGGTTTTTGTACCTCGACAAAGTTCACCATTGTGCAACTTTTTTTTTTTTGCTACCTTTTGTTTTTGTTGAGAAGTGATTGAAGAGAAGACAAAATGGAAGTAACATTATATAAACATTTTTTTCATTCGATATTTTCAAATGTAGATTATAGAATTGGCACTTAGATTTGGAATTTATTAAAAATGTGTTTGGTGTTGGGTTGTTATCTTTGTTTCTGTTTTTAAATTAGTCTCTCTTGACCATTTAGCCCGAACACATTAATTCTAGAAACTAAAAGTGTCATAGTAGTCAAATGTATACATCCATTGGAATTCCATTTATGATATTAAGTGATCACTAGCTAATAGACCAAAATCACTAGATTACCACCATTTGATTAGTTGCTTTTGGTATTGTTTTTGTTTTTCATTATGCATGGTTTTGAGAAAATTTTTAATTTGTTTTTCAATGAAAGATGACAAAAATAGCCTTTGGTGGATCTAATTACAGTTAGGGGAGATAACCGGTAGATGACCTACACATCCTACTTATATATATCCGTATGTTACAGTTTCTTCTTGCGTAGCGGATAAGTAATATATTTGTTTGTATATGAAGTTCTTGGTAACCTAGAGTTTAATTGGTATAGAATCTGCCAATCTGGCTGTGGTCTATATTCCAATTTTCAAAAAAATAGTTTAAAGTTTGGAATTTCATTTGACTTTGATGGAATTTAGGTTAAATGGGCTTAGGCCCAAAGAAAAATCACAACTTATATATTATCAGGAGCGCTACAAAAGTAGAAATTCTGAAGACATTTAATTTTGCGAAAACATTTAATTTTCACTAAAGTATACATTTTTTTTTTTTGGCGAAAACATTCTTAAAGTTGTACTAAATTCATCAAATTGAATTTTGGAAGACAAATGTAGTATTTTAGTGACTCTTAAGTCTTACTCTCTCATAAACTAATGACTAACAAAATTCGATCGTTGCTCTCTCTTTCTGTTGTTATAGAGTGTAAAAACACTTCATTAACTTGGATTATGTTTCCAGAAACAATCAAATAAAAACAAACGTTTTTTATACAATAAACTAAACACGTTATGACAAGGATAAAAATTCTTCACATGCAGTTGGCAGCAACAGTGTTAAGCAGAGCAGCACACGAAGACCCAATTGATGGTCAAATTTCCAAGACAATTTGGGCATAACACGACAAACATTCATCTTGTCCACCCTGCAGATATTTGTTGGCTTAACTATTTTCTGTTTGTTCTTATTTGAGAATTCGGTTCAAGTATTTGATTGTTTCAATTTGGATAAAAATCTCACAAAATTAAACGTTTAAGAAAACATAATTGTGATTTGTGAAGATAGTGTCTGAGTGACTGAATCCCAAAACATTCACATTCTCCGTATGAAAAACCAAAGATGATTTAAGAAAGGAATTAAAGGAATACATATCTATTCTCTATTGTATGTATAATAATAGCACTGAATCATGGTCAAAGTAGGACACACATCATGAAAAGGTTATAAATAAAGTCATGTATCATTAGTTCATTACCCGAGAAAACATTTTAAAAGTCATGCAAGGAAAACACAAGTAGCTTCATACGAATTTTATATTTAAGAAAAAAAAACACTTACACAGAGACCAAAAAAGACATTCAATATAGTATATATTTAAAGGAAAGTAAAATAAAGAATTGAACCAAGGCTAAGACTTTTCTTTTTGCTAAAAGGTATCCAAGGCTATAACACTTATGAGGGGAAAATCTATGAAATGATCACTCATCACATCGTAAAATCGTGGATAAGGCTGGTCCGGTCCGCGACGTTAAGCCTCCAAGACAAGAACGGGTCGGTCGTGACGTCATGATCAACATCTCTGACGTCATCAACGAATGAGTATTCGTTATTCGCCCCCGAGTAATATGGAATCTTTTGCGTATTATGCTGATGATGGTGAACCCAAGGCGACGATGAAGCATATTGGTTATTACTGTTATAATAATAATTTGCACCTGCTTGATGATCCAAAGTTGGAACTCTAGCCGCCGTTGATCCTCCGCCGGAGGTAGAGTTTCCGGCGGTCGATGCACGTCTCTCTTCTTTCTTGAATCGGATTCCACACGCATTACACAATGACTGACCAAATTAAAAATCATATAAAGTTATTATCGATATAATTATAGTTATTATTATAGTTATTATTTTTCCGAGTCTAGTACTGAGCTTAAAAGTTACAAATTCAAATTTTTATATTGGGAACATGACTAAACTTTTTTTGTTGTTGTAGAGAGAAATATTGGTCTAACTTCAAGAACTTTTGGGTAGTAAAATATTGATCTAAAGATTACATATTATCTACCTACCTTGGGACCTCTTGGACCGTTTCTCCAAAGAGGAGTAGAAGTGGTGTCGCAGTTGGCGCAACGGCGAGCGAGGAGGTTATGTCCGCCACCTCCACCGCCTTTCTTGGAACCGTTCAAGAAGTCCCAACCTAAGGTGGCGTCGGAGGTATGAGAAGAGAATCTACGTTCATCATCGTCGTTGCAGAGGCGAGTGGAGGGAGTTCCAAGTGAGAGAGTGCAGTCAACAGAAGCATAAGGGGAGGAGTGGTGGACGACGTCGTTTTCGGCGGAGAAGAACATTGAGAAACCCATCACTATACGTAAGATATATGATCTTGGAATCCCTAGAAAGTTGATATCTATATATAGAGAGAGAGGGACAAAGAAGTGTGTGTTGTGTTTGGTGTTTATGAGATGAAGAAATTCTAAGGAAACGGTGAAAGAAGAGTCAGCCAAAATCGAAGAAAGAGTCCACGTTGCTGTTGTGAAATGGAGACAAGACGTATTTATAGGGAATTTGGGAACTTATTGGCAAAAGAGGAAAATTTGGTCCCGGTCTTATGTATGTAACTAATTTTCCCGGTCTTATGTATGTAACTATGTATTGTTGAATTCATTATTCTTTTGTTCTTTAGATTTACATGTGTTTGCTCCTTTAGTTTGTCTAAAAAGATGTTGCAATGAATATTTTAAATATGTGTTGGTTTTTGTTCAGATCTAAGAGTCTTTTATTGAAGTTGCACCATTTCATTTTATTGGTGATCCACATAATACACTTCTAATTAATTCGTTTTTTTAAATTTTACTAAAACATGATTTTAGTTTTACACAAATTTAATAATAGAAATATATTACACTTTTCATTTCTTAGTTAAGTTACATTTTAGTATTTTACTATATTTTGCCATAATGTTCAAAAAAAAGACAGAGCAGGGTTATAACTTATAACAAAACGTTTTAACCTAACAAAATTAATTAACTATACTGCTCCGAATATTTATACAAATTCATTGCATCGTGTATACTATTCCACCCCCAAGTCACTAGTCTTGTTTATCAATGCTAAGCAAACTACAGTGTTTTGATATGTTCTATGGAGTATATTATTTAAATGGTAAAGTAAGTAAATAAATGATAAGTACATCTGCAGTTAAAGCAGCAGAGGGAAGGTAGTCAAAAAGAGGCACGTGACTGGCAATGTCACGGTCTTCCAAGGATCTGGTCTCTCTCTGATCACGATCATCTCGTAACCCTCTTTCTCTTTCCGAATCTCTCAGTCCCCTTCTTCCACACGTCATCGCTTGCTTCACCAATTCGACGTGTCGTACTCTCATCTATGCATGAGTCTATTGTTATGTTCTAAATTTTAATGGTGTGATAATGTTCACCGCACCACGACGATTTCAGTGGGTCTCTAACGACAGAAGTTAGTTTAGATTGTCGTAGTAATACAGAGAAAATGTTTTAAGCCTTGATCAAAAAAGTTGTTTTGTATGTGTTAAATAATGCCTTGAATGTTGTTTCAATTGTGGTCAAAGCATGAGAGATCGTAATGGCCAAGATGGGAGCTTTTAAGGAGTTAAGGAACAACACTAGCCAATGTACAAGTTATAAGTGAATAAAAAAGAACAAAGACAAATGTGACCCAAGTGAGATACTTTGCAATGATTTTAAAGCAATTACTTTGTGTTCTTTCGTTAGCTTGGTGAGAGAGATTCTATATTTCTATTGATTAGTCAAAGAAGCAAACACGGTACAAAGAGAATGAACCCATCAAATGAGTACACTCTGTAGCTCTAAGCTCTTGTTTTCTTTATCCTTTATCTTCTTTCTCTTTTTATCTATTTTTGGATCAAATAACGAAGTTACGTTATCTCCAAGAACAGATCTATGTTTTCTTTTTTCAGCACAAAGTAAGGTTTTTTAGTATCAAATAATAAATTTTAAATTGGATCGGCCGACCCAATTTTGGATCAATTGTCGGAATGGGTTAGGTCAAAATGTGTTACGTTTTTATACTTCCAACTAAATATCAATTAAGAATAAATAAATTGTACGTTTTATGTTTGTTATATAGTATTTGAGATTCATTATCTTCTTTACGATGTACATTTTTTTAACATAAATTTTGTGAAAACACTCATTTTATTACAAACATCAACTGAGTTTTGTTAACACCTCACTCGCTCAACAGAAGAAAAACAATCAAATTGAAGTTAAGAATATCAATACAATAATCTTGTTGTAGGACGACGTCGTGTGCCGCCAAACACGAATGGACAAAATAGTATGATGAATATAAAAAGATTAAAAGAACACCAAGAGACCCAGAGAGACAGGGAACAAAGAGAATCGGATCGGTCTTGAGATTGGTTAATTTTTGGTTCAATTGAGATACGACCACCGCTTTCCCAAAAGATGACTCTCTCTTCTGCTCTTTGCTTCGTAGAACACGAAACCTAGCCCTAACGATTACCCCAAGACACTAGGTGTTCGACTTTGTAATTTCACATTACATGTCATGTCTCCTCACCTCACGTGACTTCTAATCTTATTATATAATCTAAGTGGGCCGTTAAAGCCTGATAAAGCCTAATCCAGCCCACGTTTCTTGGCCCATATATCATATCACCTTCATGTGGTTAAATGTTTGATTCGCACTAACATTTTGTATTTACATATAGTTTTGTTTTCTCTTTGACCAAGTCCCAATTACACAAAATCTTATATAAACTGTAAGTCTGTAATTCGAAAACAGATTTGACAACAAGAATCAAACTGGTTTCGTCAAGACCATCATTTTCAACCAAACACAAAAAAACAAAGAAGAAAAAACAACAAAAAATATTAGCTCCAGCTCTCTCTCTATAAACAAACAAACAAACAACGAAAGGAGCTTTTTCTTTAATTGCACTTTGGGAGTTTTGTAAAAAGAAAAGATGGTTTAGTGTCTTAAACCTCTCTTTGTTACAGTAATGATGATGACCTCTCATCGTCTTCTTCCATGTGATGTCTTTGAAACAGCTTTCATGCCTTGAGAATCTCTGAAGCAGACAAAGTGAACTAACGTTTTCCCGTTGGGATAAACAGCAAAGACGCTTGTCCCGATCTTCTTGTTGCACAATGAGCACATGCTATCGCTTGTTACTTGCGCTACTCCTTTCCTATGTTTGTACAGTTCCTCTTTCACCTATTTGTTTCACATCAATTTCACATAAGGATTTCTTTTAATGCTGATATGGTTCATGAGTGTGATTACTTTGGCTTCCAGAAACACAAACATACCTGTAAGTTTTCACTCTGCCTCAAACTCTTGATGACTGAAAAGTTCCTGTGTGCTTCACTTGAATTTCTTAGAAGGGGTGCAAGAAACGGAAGTAGGTTCTGTAGGAATTGGATAAAGAATAAGTGAGCTTCAATAAGATGCTAGTAAGTAGTAATGGGATACTAATAAGTCAGATTCAAAAACATTTACCTGAAGTTTAGTTTCTCTAGGTAAAAGCTTGAGGGCTTGTGCACCGTTGATCCTCTCCCACCTTTGGCTCAACAGATCAAGAACTTCAGAGATCATAACGGTGGAGTCTCCTTCTTCCAAGGGTTCTTCAGTATCAACATCGCTTCTTCCACTGTCAGTGCTGCTACTGAGACCAACTCGCATATCCTCAGCACCTTCTATTGCAACAATTTTCTTGGATCGGCCTCCTTTAGCTTTTGAAGATAAAACAGAGTCCATCATCTTTGTAGTCTCTGAACTTTCAAATGATCCTAGAGCTACAATTCGTTTTGCAAAGTCTTTTGCGCTTTTCTTAGGGTTTAGGTATATTTGTAGCACTGTGAGGTAGATATTGCTTGACGGTTTTCCAGATGGTAGATAAGAAACGGACTCATATATACGATCACAGTAAGCCAGGGCCAGATCAGGTGCATGAAGCTATAAGAAAAAACCCAATGAGTTAAGCCATAAGAAACACTCCATAGACTTCATGGATATCTGAATTCTGAATGGTTTCACAATATACTTATCTATACAATGAAATACTTATCTACACCATGCATTTTCATATCAAAGTGTTTTTTAAGCACAACTAGCCAACATTTATAAGCTTATTTGGCCAAGGAAATCAATGATATTTGTTATACGAGGAGATTATCGATAGGTACCTTATGAACATAGATCGATAAAGCAAGCTCATGTTGATTCATTTTACCCAATATAACTGCACGCTCTTCATAGAGAGCATCACGTGGAAGACGCTTCAACAAAGGCTGTGGACTATATCCGGAGATGCTCTCTAACGCAGACAATAGTTTTTTCCTTTCGGGAGGATGATCCTTCTCATCCCATTTCTGCTGCGCACTCTTTGCAGCATACAAGTCAAGCACTTCTGAAAGGTAGATTTGTACCTGTAATCCAAATTCTTAGTGCCAAAAATATGTAATGTTAACTCAATGAAAATGCTTTCCATAAGTTCTATTTCCTCACCATCTCGTTTTGGAGATTTCCAGAAACTGCGGTTTCATTCATAGCCATCATAAGTTCTAAATATCTACCCTGCATATTTGGAGCATGCTGCTTCAGATACGAATTGACAAGGTCGGCTGAGATATTTCCAGACAAAAACAAGTCGATGGTTTGAGTTGGACAGCTTTCCAGGACAAGCATAGAGTACTCCAAGACAAGCATAGGATCAGTCCTGCAGAGAGGCTGCAAAGAGAAATCCACCAACAGAAAGTTAGCATCTCACAGCTGTTTCTTAGAATTCTCCACTTTAAAATGGGAATATAGACCAAGTTATCTTCAGTCAGTACCAAAATTATACGTGGTTAACAAATTTGTAGTTTTCTTTTCTATAACAATTTAGAATTTAAAGATAGACTAGACGAAAGGTTAGCACCGAGAAAACCTGCCTTGAGATATTCAATGATCATCTCAGGACTAAATATCTGTGTAACTTCAGTTTGTGACTGGTCTGATTTGGACTCCTCCGCCAGCTGATTAAGAAGCTTAAGGGCTTCATGGTGCATCGAATTGCTCTTGAATAGTTCTAATAGTGCAGAATAATTTTTACTTTTCATAAGAATCTCCTCACAAATCTTAACGTCACAGTAGTTGACACCCTTTAATAACTCTATAGCAGCTCCAGACTGGCCAGTGTGTAGAAGTGCTTGGAGAAGAGCTGTATCAAGGATTGCTGCCATCTCTCTGGCACCTGAATTAAGAGGGATCATACCACGTCCCTGCAGAAAAAAAGATGTTAAATCCCCAAGAAAATTACTATCAAACGTAAAAATCAAAGGGAAGCTGCGTAAGTGCTTATATTATCTATGCATCAACTTCCAAGGAATTAGTCAGTCAGTAGCTCCCAAAAGCTTATAAAGTGTTCTTATCCAAGACCTAGTCATCAATTAGCTATTGCGGAAGATAAATCATCTGCACCTTGCTGGACTTCTTAGACTTAGATGAATCATATGCCCCATAACTTTTACCAACAGCATCCGAAATGACCTCTTCTGTTCCTTCAGAAGTGGCCTTCTCGATAACAGCTGGCCTCCTCTTCTGCAAGTACTTAATAAGAGCCATCAAAGTGTTGTGACTCATTTTCTTAGATTCAAGGGCTGTATTGTCCTCAGATTCCAAAAAATAGCGAGGAGATGAAGACTCCATATCATCTGAAATGCCGGATGAACCTCTTGACAGAGATGCTTCATCACCAGAAATGTCCACCATCTTATCTGGTTGAGGAATAATAGTTGTTTTAGGAAGAATGATGGATGGATACATGGAAAGTACATGCGTGATATCTACTTGAGATGCGAGGAAGTGTTCCATGGCTTCCTCATAGCTCCCATTCTCAAAAAGATAATGAGCAAATCTGTTTCATGATAACGAGACAACAAATATGAACAAAAAGATTCCCATAGAACTGCACATTACGATTAAAGTGTAACTAGTAGAAGGAAGAGAGGGGCTTCTAGCTTTACACACCTTGTATGAATCGAACTCTCTTTCGCAGCTCGTAGGCTTGACTCTTCAGGGGGGAGTACTTTGCATAGAGCTAAGGCTTCCTCAAAGTTTCCCGAAGCTGTTAATTGCACAATCTGCGATGAAACTCAACCTTTTCAAAAGCAGCTACTGCGAGTTAAATCAAAGTCTCTATAAAGAATACTGAAATAGTGTCATAATCAACCGTATTAGGTAAAATGTAACACATTTTCATATTCATCCACAAGAAACTATGAGCAGCAAAAAGAAACATCAAAATTCTCAGGGATAAAGTGAATACCTGGGCACCAATAGACACAGGGAAGAGAACATAAACAGAGTTATCCAAACCAACAATCACAGCATTGTTGCTCTTGACCAGGCGACGAATGTTTTGAAGAACAATAGTCTGTATTAAAGGATATGGACTTCGGAGCAAACGAACCTATCAAAACAAAGCCAAAAGGCATAAGCACATAACAGGTATCCAGAAACTAGAAGAAAATCAAAACTCGTGTATCACTAGGCAGGAACTTTATATACCTCAACTCGACGAGGTAACAAGGCTATTGCATAAGGGTTTTGAATGACAATAGCCGTTGGGGCCTCTGACCAACAAATTCTCTCTGTTTGAAGGAGCTTCCCATTTTGATCAACAAAAACTCCAATGTTCTCCTACATGTACAAGAAGAAACTAATGAAGACAACATTCCAAAACATCCTGAACTCTATGAAGAAATAAAAGTTACCAAATTGGGGTCAAGAAGATGACAAATACAAAGAAGAATATCACACACAACAAATGCTACCACAATGTTTGTACAGTATCCATAAGAAAACCATAACTACCTTTCCCAAAAGAAGTTCACCAGAAGGTAGAGATATCACAAGAGGAGGAGCAACCCTACCAGAAGGAAACACCTCAGAGAGTGTCCCATTAGCAGTGTTAAGTATCACATACTCTTTTTTAATGCCTAAACATATGTTTTCTCCACACCAAGAAATCGACTTGACAGTATCAGGAACTCCATAGTCTCTGACCTCTACAAATCCACCTCCTCCTAAACAATCAACAGAAACAACTCTTCATCAAAATCCGATTCGATGTGCCAAATATTTCAATGTTGAGTACAAAATCTCAGAGATTTTACCATCGTGCTTGAAAACACAGACCCTCTTTTGCCTAGAGAAACACAAGAACCCACGCCGATCATCCCACGAATAAGCATTAGCACCTTTAGCTTTAGTAATCACAGCAACAGTCTCCAAATTAGGAAGTCCATGAAACGCAATTGACTCAGAGAGAGACAAAAGCAACTCTCTTGAAGCCAAAACTTCCATCGCCACAATCGGTTTCTTAGAGAATCCAGCTACGGTCGTCTCGAGCACGTAAGTCTCTTGATGCAGCTCCGACGGATCGGAGGCAGAAGATTCCGGTGGTGAGTAAATGCGGAGAGAACCGTCATAGCATCCGGCGAAGAGCTTGGAGCCGTAAGATTCAACAGCATCGATCCTAGCGGGACAATCATTGAGAAGCTGAAACGAATCATAAGCGTTGTGAACCATATCTTCGAGCTTTTGAAAAATTTCTGGGCTAATCACCAAAGATTCATGGTGTTCAAAAATCCAATTAGAACAAACCAAATTGAGATAAAATCTGGAAATTGATGGGTAGGATCATGAACCCTAGTCCAATGATTACAAAGAAACGATTTTTATTACAAAAGTTTCAATCTTTCAATTTCTGAGCTTTGAATTCACTTGGAGCAGAAACAGAGATGATTGATTTCTTCACAATCGAACGTGCGTTGATTTTAAAAAAAAAAAAGAAAAAAAAAATCGCAAAATTATAAATTTAATTGAATCAGGACAAATGGTCCCGGCGGGGCTCGAACCCGCGACCTTCGGCTCATAAGACCAACGCTCTAACCAACTGAGCTACGGGACCGATTGTGATCATTAAATTCAATTAATATATTTAGACTCTGTTATTTTATCACTTCATTAGTGAAAATATCCTAAATGTATTGTTATATCACACACATATCAGGAATAACCGAATAAGTCAAGAAGAGCAATAATTTCATAACTAAGTTGAATACATAAGAACTAAAAGAGATAATCTCATATTTCAATTAATGAACACAAAACTAGTAGTATTAAACATGGTAACAATATTCTCTCACACATACATAATCTCTTCTATTTAAAACATTCAAAAGTCTTTGGCTCACTAATAAGAAAAAGAGGCTAAGACTTAGAACTTTATTAATCTCCAAGTTAACCAGCACATGCTAATGGCTCTTTCTTCTATCAATGAGAATAAACTTTATTCTTCTTCTCTTCTTGTTTATGTGTATATAATAAATGTCTTCAACTCTCAGCTAGCGGCTGATGCAATAGAAGTTGCCGGCTCAGGAACAACATCGGATGCAGAGAAACCGTTTGGTTTCGGATAGTGATTCTCCTCCAATCCCCAGTATTTTGCGGTTTTGACATCGTCTTCACACATTTGTCGTGAGAAATCCTCATGATCATACTCTAGTGTTGCTTCACCTCCAAATTCCTTGGGGAGATTCTCAATATCAAAGTGTGATGTCATCAGTTCATCACTTGCTTTGTCTTTTGGGTACACAAATTTCACCTTTTCAGCTGTACATGGGTCCAAGAAGTACTTAGCAGCCTACATGAAGAAAAGAGTAGGTATATAGTGAAACTTTTTTAAAGAAAAAGAGAGACAATTTTGATGGTTGTGTTGTAATGATGAATGTTTTTATGTACCCTGTAGACTGCTTGGAAGATTCTTGGTGGATTGTAGAGAAAGGCGATACCGAGTCTCTCAGGGTAATGATTCTGTAGAATGTGGATGATTTCGCGTGTTGTTTTCATAGGAACATTAGCAGCCATAGACCAACCAGTGAAATCAATGAGCCAAGACATTTGTTCTTGTCCCTTGGGAAGATTTAGGATTGCATTTTCAAGAAGATAGACCAAATGCTTAATATTACCTTCTGATGAAGTTGAATTCTGTTTCATAAGATTAAGTAAGTTATGAGTTTTTAAAACTCAAGAAAAAAGTTCCAAAAGGCGAAAAATCGGCTTAGTTACCTGCAATGCGGGTCTCATTATAAGCACTACTCTACCTTGTCGATCATGAAAACTAGCTCTTGAAATTTTTCCAGTCTCACCTTCATGTTCTACTTGATTCTAAAGAGAATCAGAAAAAGATGATTCAAAAAAAGTAAGAAAAAATAAAGAACAAGAAGATTAAAATGAAATACATAATAAACTCAAAATTTTACCCAACGGATCTCTTGAGGTTTATAGGTTGATCTCCATTTAAGAGTCTCTTCAATCATTTTCTTGGCTTTTTCAACATTCCAATTACGAGCATCTAAATATCTCCTCAAGGAAGGATCAGAGCAGAAAACTAAACTATGTCCCGATAGTGGTCCTATCGCGGATTTCAATTCTCTAACCTGAAACTTGTAGAAGTATTAATACTTTCGAAAAATGTATATTAATGTTCTCATATAGTGAAAGAAGAAGATTATTGTACCTTGTTATCTTTGTGAGAATCATCCTCGAGTTGGTGAGCATTCCTTCTTCTGAACATATTTAATTTAAACAATCTTGAGACAGCTTCAAAGCCTAGAAATGATCAAATCAGATTTTTAAGTCCAATTTAAAGCAAAACTATCTTTTATAATCTAATTCAGATCCAAGATTAAGCAAAAAGGTTTTAATAATCGGCTATCAATAGAAAACTGATAAACACAAGAAAATCTTACATCTAAAACGGGAATAAGAATTCTATTAGTATTTATTTACTACATGAAGATCTCAAATGAGGTATGATAATTTTCGTTATAATCCAACTTTGAATCTTCTTCACATCTGATAAATTCCCTACAAGATAAATATAACTCGGTTTCTAATCTTCTAGAAAGCATGAAATCGACTTGTCAAAAGACATAAATATGGCCATAAATGATTCTTGATTCAAAGAATTTATTACATTTGACTTTTTTAAAGCACACAAAATAATGAATTTAGCATACGAATTAAATTCCATGAATGGAATACAAAACAATTCTCCAACATCTCATCCATCAAAAATTTCTTTCTTTTTTTGGTCACCCAGAAACTTTTTCTAAATATGATAATGAAACCTAAACATTTCTAAAATATCAGTAAATACAATCATCACATACATAATAATAAAAAAACAACAACGAGAAATTGATGAAGCTCACGGAATTACGATCTTCATCAAGAGAGACTTGTAAACATAAGGAAGCTAAATCGAAGCAAAACGATCGATGTGATCTTTCTTTATTTAAAAGTTAAAACAAAGGAAATCAAAATCGAAACGTAAAGAAAATCTCATTCTTACCTAATAAAACGGATCTTTCTTTCTTTCAGTAGATGAAACTGATCACAGAGAGAGAGAAAGAGAGAGGATCAATGGAGTTTGGTATTCACGCGAGTATCATTCCCACTTCAAAGGGACATAAAAAGCGAGAAACGTGAAGAAAATGTATATTATTAACCAATTTATGTGGCATGTAAAACTTAACACTTTAAAGCTGGCCCTATGTATGTTATTGTGAAAGGCCAATTGGTTGAAAATAATAACTTTTTTTTTTGTATATAATGAATTTTCAATATTGGCGTTGGACCAAGAGTCTAAATGGTGACATACGTTTGAGGAATTTATGAGGAATTGCTGTGGAATTTTCATTTGGTCACATCATTTACATAAATAAAAATGTGAGGAAAGCTTGAGGAATTCAGTCACATCACTTGGGTATATACTATTTTTAAGTTTATAATGTTTTTATTGTTATGCTTTTAATAAATTATAAATACTTTATATTATAAATAATAATTTCATAAAATTTGTAATTAGATTGTGTGATGACTATAAAAATTAATTTGTTAACTTTTCTTAAAAAGTAAGAGACATAAATAATAATGAAATTGGTTAGGTTTATATTGATAACTAAAGAATAAAACTAAGTTTGTAACCAATTAATAATTAAATTTTAATAGTTTAAAGTTTCATATGATAATTATGTTTGATAGAACTATTACACATATTAACATAAAATTCCACCAAAATCTACCTTTTATAATTTATAGTTGATTTGTAAAATTACATTGTTATCTTACTAAGATTATTAAATATATAAGAAATTAAGTTAAATATTTTAATTTGTTTATTTCACTAATATTGTTGACAAAAAACTTTAATTAAGTATTTTTAAGTTTATATGTTTAACTATTTTTTCAGAAATTCAGCCAGATTCAGCGGTTACCATTTGAATTTTCAATTATTCAGCCAGATTCCGCAAAAAATCACAATAAAATTCAGCCAGATTCAGCAATTCAGCCAGATTCAGCCGAATTCAGCGGTTACCATTTAGACCCCAAATAAAAAACAGATCTGAAATGATTTTATGACAAGAGGACAAGATCCGAAATTGGTGAAGTAATAATTTGATGATTTTCCAAAATTCTAACCTTCTCTCACGTTTAACAAACTCTTATCTGTCTTTTCTTTTTAGATATTGCTAATTTATTTGTCTTTATCTATTGTGTCACGATCGAGAATAGGCAATTACTATTAGAAAACTTACTGAATTCACTAATTAGCTTCAAAGAAATAAAAATGTAACAATTTTTCAAATATATATATTCATCATTATGTGCAAACCACTCTTTCGTGGTTTAGGACCTTTAGGTAGAATAACAAAAAGAAAGAAGAAAAGTCCATAAAAGACAGCATCCATCAGCTAATAATAATAATTAAAATGTAAATGTTTTACTCGATCTATTGATTTTTAAAACATTAAAAATTAGGTTAATAATCGCAATCATGTGCGTATGATTTGCTTTAATCAAATCAAAACGGTCCCTGGATTGACATTGGAACGATTATTAAATGGCATAAAATTAAAATAACACCATGTGACGTTAATCCGACACCAAATCGTTTTTTGATTTGATACTTTTTATCAACTCTTCTACTAAATAATATTATTGGTCTTCTCTCAAATAGGTATAATACTGAGAATAATGTTATTGTATATTAATCTTTTTATTTCTACCTCAGTTAAGCAGATACATTATAAATTGTTGTTGTTGTTACCACATCAAAATTTTAGTATTCAAATGTTGCCGACCTCAATCAACTTGTAAACCGAACCAATCTAATAAACTTGAAAACCAAACCAAGTAAACCGGATTAACCACCTCTATATATAATAATAAGTGAATTACCTTAATTTATTTTTATGAAGTATCTTCATTTCATACTAGATTGTAGGAATAATTTTCAATTTTTTTGTTGTTGTTGTCTAGTTTTATTTCAAAATGTAAACGAAGAACATGAAACAGAGTTTGTAAACCACATAAAAGAAAAAACAGAGCCATACATCTCTAAAACATAAAAATTGAAAAGAAAGAGACGATAGTTTAAATCGACCTCTCTTCTTCAACATGAGGATAAAGCCAAGCCAGTCCTCCTATTGCTAAATATGATTTGAAGCGGCCATCCTTTGTGACACTTTTGGCAATGCTTCGAGCCACATGACTGGCTTGTGGAGACGATAGCTTGATACGACATTCTATGGAGCCAGATAAAGCGTGTTTTATACGACTAACAAAATTACAGTATCGCGCCCGGCCATTTAATGGGATTGTTAACCACTTCAAAAGCAACTATATAGTCCGACCAAATCTTAATGTCGTCAAAACGCAAGTCACGTAACTCTCTGCGGCCCAGCAAATACATTGAAGTTCTGCCAATTACCAGTTCAGTTCCTGTATAATCTCTAGCAATCTTCTAAGCTCCTCCGCACATATGCATTTTATCGGTCCTTGCCTTGGTTCAGATCTTCTTATACTCTGAAAGCATAATAATTTATTGTCACTGCAAATATAATACATAATTAATTTACTTTAACAAGCAAAACATGGGAAAACTTCAATTATTGTGAACGAGTTAGCCTTAATTTATATCCCAAAGGTGATAAACAGAATTTTGCAATCATCTTTCATTAGTTAGGGCTAATCATAAAATTATGATTTTTATGGCTGTGAGTGAAATCTGGTTCTTGCTTAGCTGCTTGTAATCCAAATAACACATCTAGACAGAAGATCAATGTATAGTCGCCGTTGCTTTAACCGTTTAAAAATGATTTGTTCCACCTTCCTTCGTGCCGGTTGCTCAAATAAAAAGAACCTGATAATATTTAGCAATAACAGCGACAGATCATCATACTCCCTAAAACTTAAATTCAAAATTTGCATTATCCATGACATGATAAGGTGAAAAAGTATAGAAAGTAGACAGATCTGGGTGGATTCGAACCACCAACCTCTCATAATGAGAGCTCTACCATTTTGAGCTTACAGATCTATTAGCTCAAACCTTTGTCCATTTTGGATTAAGTCCATGGGATACCTAGATTCATTTCTATATAGTTGCTCCAATCTTTCTCCCCACTTGAAGCATCATGAAGATGAAAGCCCATGGTTGCAGAGTCTATAATAATACCAAATTGAACAAAAATCAAACTTTGGAACTTGAAACATGAATAAATCGTCAAATGGAAACAATCTGAAACAGTAACACCACAAATTTGCATGTGTAAATCAAAGATCAATGCATAAATTGAAACTGAAATTAATATTATTTCAATGATCCCATAAGAGTGCAGAAGTCTAAAGCAAACTATTATACGACATGATACAACAATAATTCAAAGTAAAGATCAATTGAAACAAAAGCTGCAGGCTCGAATTGAGTCCAAACGCCATCATACAAAAAAAATCAGATACCTTCGATACACATGTTCCTTCTTCTACAGAAGCTAGCCATTATAGTCATAGCTCTTGACAGTGCAGCCGTGAGCAAAATCCAGGTCGTAAATGCAATAAGCGACTCTATAATTACTATATAAAATAATATTTTATAGAATTGCGCTAAGAAATTTCACAAATGATACTTTCTTTAGGTATAATCATACAATAGTAGATCGATAAATGACTGTTCTTACAAAAAAAAAACTACAAACAAGTAAATCGATAAAGTGCATACATATTCAATTGCATTTCCGAGATTAACAATCTGACAAACGTTAAAGTTACATGAATACTTGTAGTGAAATTGCTTTGAGAATAATGATTTCCAACAGTCAATTTAGTATGAGGAAACTCTTTTCCCATGCACAGAAATTAAAGCCGATGATTCGAGATTGTTATGAATACTGGGAGTCAGATTTGTTTTATGATGCAAATAAAGAACATAAAGAATTAAAACTCAAATTAAATGTACCTTTGTTTGTTGGTGGATGTTGGATATAGAATAGGCCAGCTTGTCTCCAGATCCGCTGATCTTAAGATCCGGATCGAGAATATTTCTGTGGTATTGAGAGAATTTTTGAGAACGAATCGAGATCAAAGGAATCAGAGTGTGAAAGAGCGAGAAGCAAGACACACACAATAGAGGGGAGAACCCGGGCAAAAAATCCCCCGTGCGAACTCCCCTCAACAACCACGAAACTTTTTTTTTTATTAAGGATTTTTGGTGACCTGCCATGCAAGCGCACCTGTCATGGCAAAGGTCGGATGACAAAGATGTTTATTCAGAACTATATCGTCCCTATAAACATCTTATACATCCATCAATCAACTTAACTCACATCAATATCACATATCAGCTTCTTCTCTCTTCTTCTATCTCTCCTCTCTCTAGCTCCATCAAAAATTGACGAATTCATCACCTAATCACAAGCTCAGTAGAGCATATCGTAGATCTGACGAACCTCGAGGCCGATTCATAATCTAAGATCAGATCTGGAATTTGAAATCACCGAATAAATATCATAATTACAAAGAATTCAATCGAATTAAACGAATCGATTATCAGATCCAGCTACGAGAAGCCATAATTACCAGTTCTTCAACCGATCTTCGGAGCTCGACAGCGACGAACCGTGTTCTGGCGATTGAATCAACCGGAGCCTCTGGATCTCTTCATCTAAGACGCCGATCTGTAGATCGGAAGCAGATCTGTGACGATCTTCATCGGAAAACCTCTGATGCGACGATATAGAAGAGAGATCTAGAGAAAACGATGAACAAAAATTGAATGAATCAATGAATAAAGCGGGTATGAGAGAAACCTAACAGATCGACGCGTTATTATATATAGAGGGTTAGGGTTAATGGACGGACGAGATTGTTTGATTAAATTTTAGATCAACGGTCCAAGATTGATCTTGTTGGAGAGATTACGTGTTTAGGGGCGTTTTTAATGTGAGGCGGTTGTTTTAAAGAAAAAAAAAATTAAAAGGCGTTTTGGGAAAGGGACAGCTAATATGGGTTGTTGGTGTTTTACCGATTCATTGCGTCGTACCTAAGCACGTTTTCTCTTTGACAAATGGTATCTTCGTAGCAAGTTCCTTCACGACTCTTCCATATTTTCTTGTTCTTTTCTTTAATAAAAAATATTCACATAAAATTTAAAAGGATCAAATTGGCCCACCTTCTAGATAAATCTTTCACTTTAATTCTTGAGAGCAATTTTGATTTTACGTTGCTTAAAAAATGATAATGGGCCATAAGTAAATGGGCTAATACAAAGCCCAAAGCTCAAACGCGGTAGCTGTTCGTAAGCATATTTTACATAGCCCAACATAATGTACATGCATACACGCAAAGACAAGAGTATGTGCATTGTGTTTCAGTAAAAATTGAAGAGAAACGAAATGAAGATTATTCATCACCTTAAAGACAAATTTAATAGTTTATCTAGCAGAAGTCTCCATGGGGATTATTAGCATTCCTGCTTCCTGTTTGAGATCCACTACCTCTAATCTCAGCATACCCCGGAGGCAGTTTTGGCGGATGAACAACAGGCAAGTTGCTGGAAGATCCAGGGGAGCCAGATGGTCGGAATGACCAATTGATTGTGCTGATACCTGTAGATGGAGATGTATTTGAAGGGAATTGGTTGTGTTGTCTTAGATATATAGGCAATGTCTCCTTATCGCCTAGCGGCTGCTGCTGCTGCTGCTTATCGACTTGATGCTTTTCATAGTCCATAGCATTAGGCTTTGCTGGCTCGCTTATCATCTCCCCTGGGTTCATGACACTGGCAGTTCCAAACAGCCAAGGCTGTCTGAATTTTGGCTGCTTCTCTTCTTTGCCTTTGGGTTGTTGGTAGGTATGATCACAAGTTTCAACTGGTTTGACAGATGGCTTGTCTCTGTCCACGAAACTAGGTTCAGGTGGATCCGCGGCTCTAGGAGTTGTTGAGCGGGTTGTGGAGATTGTGGTGGTGGGAAATGCTTTCTCTGGTGGCACAGCTGGTGTGTAGTTAGATGGAAGTAGATCGTCCCAATTCTCTAGCAGTTCCTTATAGACTTTGCGTAGAGTTACCTCAGTTAGTCCGGTTATTTTACATATCTCTGCTTGCGTCTTTCGTTTGTCTTCAAGCTGACATGCTAGATAGATTGCAGCTGCAGAAATGCTGATCGGGTTTCTACGGGTGCAGAAGCATTTGTTGATCACAACTTCTCCAATATGTGTTGCTAGTTCCTAGAAATATTGAAAACACACCAGAATAGGCATCATAGTTGGGCATTTGAGATCTTGAAATGGGTCACACTGGTTAGTGAAATGTCATTAGAAGAAATATCTAAGTCTCACTGAAAGAAGGAAAACGTCCAGGCATTGATTCACTATTCACGTTGGATTTTAGGCCTCTCAAAAAGAAGTATAAGTTTAGTGGCACACCTGAGCAGATTTGTTAAGTTGGAGGAGGGTACAGAATCTTGGCATATGAACAGATATAGAGTTACTGTTGATGGGTTGACTTAGTTGCAGAGCTTCTCCTAAAATCTTGATGTACTTCCCAATTTCCTTCTGCTGTACATTGGCTGCAATGGAGATTTCCTATTGTGCAAAGCAAGACAAAGACCTCAGACAAAAATCAAGTCGCAATAATAAACTGAAAGAAGTGCTGCTCATATTTAAGTTCACAAGTGATGGTCCACATTGGGCTGTAACAAAACCTGCCTCTTGAAAAGATAATTATGTTTTCTACGATAGGATATCCATCTAAAAGCTAATTTACGAGCAAAACAAGTAAAAAATGATAAGAACAGTTACTGATTGAGGATAAAGTACACCAACATGGAAGCTTGATTCCTTAAAGTAAACACACAAGCTTCAGAACCTAGCATAGACTGAGAACGAAATGGTTTTCTAACTTAAAAGTTATAACAGTTATCAAATTACCCCAATTCATTATTTGCTACCACGAAAATCCTAAGAGTCAATACCAAATGTCTTGATCTAGTAATGTAACTTCAAGGAATTGAGGCTCAGTAGCTGAATCAGCCATTAAAACTTGTGATGAAATAGGTTCTCTAATAACCTGAAGAGTTCTAGGCTCCTGAGCTTCCCTAATAGCTTGAACAAGGCAAGCAGTGGCTAAAGCTTCAACGCTTCTGTTCCGCAAGCAAGTAGCTGAGCAACAATCCCTAAACAACTGGAAAGCATGCTCGGAGATATCGCAATCCAACCCTAAAATCGACGCCACATCGATAATCTGCATATAAGCCCTAAGATTATCCACCACAACAGTCGACGAATTCGAATTCGATGTAGACGAAGCGAGTTCTAGGGTTCGTTCGAGTTCAGCGAGATGACCGGAGAAAGAGAGAGAAGACCGAGCGAAGATCGGGCTTGGCTCGAGGGACCAGGTAGAGAAGGCGGTAATGAATCCCGTAGGTTCGAACGGATCTTCCTCGTCTTCAGGAGACGGTTGCGCCGCCGTTTGGAGATCGGAAGTGACTAAGCAGAGAGGAGTGTCTTGGGCTCGGAGATGGAAGAGGTGATGGTTTTGCGTCTGACGTTCTTCCATTACGCGACCGCAAGATGAGCACTCCGTTATTGATCTACCGGAGCTTGTGGTGGCACACCGTCCCTGCGCCGATGAACAGTACGGACACTTCATTTTTGTGTTTCTTTACTTTTTTTTTTTTTTTGTTCTCTCACACGTGAGTGTGACTCTGTGATAAAGCTGTTTTATACGACAAGAGTAAAAAAAAAACGCGCAAAATCATTCTTTTGAGAATTTGTAAGATTTACACTCTAATTTTTTTTTTAATTTCGAATATTATTGTGATCAATTTATAATTTTGCAATCTCCTAATGGAACATTTTTTCGTTGAGACAACAAATGTCATGTTCTAATCTCATTGCCAAATCTTAATTTGGTAATCTACAGTGGGTCAGTGGCAAACGTTGCCTTTGACTTTGCCACTAAAACACACAGATTCAGGAGTCCCAAAGTTTTGAAGATATCAGAAGAAGGAATATATCATAAGGATCCATTGTTTCTACATATATATTTATAAAAGTAGCTCTATGTAATTACCAATCGGCAGAATATAAAAGGAGCAATTTGAATATTCCAGAATGAACTCTATCCATTTGGTAGTTGATCTTTTGGCTTCAGGAAGTAAGTAGATATGATATTAGGTTTATATGTAAACGTGTGTTACCAATATCATCATCAGCTACTAGCTGCTGGCTTGTGTAGAATTCTCTTCAAGTTTCTTCCCAAATCCCTTGCACTCTGAAAACAAACCCAAAAAAGAAAAGAAAAAAAGAGTTTAGGTACATCCGAACACTCAGGTTAAGCCTATGAACAATTTAAGAGAAGAAATTAAAAGATGAATCCTGATCAAGAAGCTAAGTTGGGCTGATGGAAGCTCTACCAAACTTGATCAACAAACTTTCAAAAAAGAGGTTTAGCAATAAATGCAAGAAACAAAACTGAAAGCTATAGCTATCTGAAATCTCATAACAAATTTTTAAGAAGATATAATCTGCTCAACCACATGCTATAATAACCTATACTCTAACACTAGATCTTCATACCTAATCTCCAGAAAAACTAGACCTTGACCATTATAAGGTATTATGTGTATCGAAAGTTCATACAGGTCTTTGAATGTTTGGCTATCAAGCATGGATCCATATAGCTGGTCACCAATCAGAAACAAAGATAGAGTATAGACACACTATCTTTAACAGATAATAGTAACACTAAAAATTTTAATGGCTAATCGCCAGACACAGAAGAACAACCTAAGTACACTCAAGATCTAAACTCCAGATTCCAGATTGAACATTACTGTTTACTCCAGCACAGAGGCAAGATCTACTACCATCTATCTACTAATTCTAAGTGACTAATCCAGTGAAACAAAAGAAGCGAAATTTAAAGCAGATATCATCACCATTGATCTAGAAGGAGGTGGATCAAGAGTGATAGACCGCACCGACATCTTGGCGATTTCACCAATAGCAGCTTCTCTAACACCAGGCACATCACTAGTGAGTTCTTCATAAGCAGCAACAAAAGCCTCTTGCCAAAATCTAGGCAATTTGATCCGACGACTATTTGTATACACATCCCACATATGCTTCACCACTTTCTCCCTCTCCTCCATTTCCTAAAATCACCACAAAATCCAAACCTCAAAATCAGACTACAATCAAATTACACACCAAATCAACCGAAATAGAAAGAGAGAGTGAGAGAGTAAACAACCAGAACGTCAAGGTTTTCATAGTTCGGAATCCCTAGATCTTCCGATAACCGGTTTAGATTCCCTGTAGATAACCGGAGAGTGACGGTGCCAGTGAACATCGACCAAAAAGCCAAAAGCAAAATCGCAGCAAACGCCCAAAACTTATAACGACCTCTTCCAAACAAGACCGCGTCAGAGTTCTCCTTCTTCGAATTCGCGATAGCTGCTCCCGTCGCCGTACCAGTCGTCGTCGTCGTCGTCGGCAATGCATCGTCCTCCTTCATCTCGATCTCAAATACAAATTACACTCAATAATCTTGCTTAGCGAGTAATGCTAACACCAAATCTGAGCTATCGTGAATCGATTTCAGTAGATTCAGTGTAATCGCGAAAGTGTCGGCTCGATTTTGTTAAATCTGAGAGAACTTAAAAAAAAACTCAGTTCACTCTCTTCATTCACACTACTGGCCCATTGTTAGCTAATGTAGGTAGTTATAGCGATGTATTAGCCGTTGATCTTAAATTGGTAACGAAAAACTAATAAAGTGTGCGTCGATCTTGACCGTTGATTTATAATTTGATAAAAGCCACACAAAAGTTCATCTAAAACGCAGTCGTTTTCAAAAGATAAATCTATTCAACATGCTAAGCTGCGCTGTTTTCGCCGCGTACTTTATCGCCGTCTCTTTGAAAAAGCGCTTCGATTTCTTCAAGTGATTTTCCTTTCGTCTCCGGTAAGAGGAAGAAGAAGAAATTCCAAGCCACCGCCGCGATTCCGGCGAACATAAAGAAAGCTCCGCCGGTGGTTATCGCACTAGTCAACGACAGAAACGACATCGACACGGTGGCGTTCATTACTCTGTTCACCGCAACGCCGAGACTCGCTCCTTGGGCCCGAAGTTTCAACGGGAAAACCTCAGAGCTGTAAACCCAAGTTATTGGGCCGAGCCCAATAGAGAAAAACGCTACGAAACTATAAGCCGCGACTATGCTCAGTACCAAAGCCCACGCTAATTTCCCGCCAGCGTTCTGGGCCATGGTAAGCCCAAATCCTAGCATTGTCAACGCCATAACCATTCCTCCAACGCTGGTCAACAAAAGCTTCCTCCGACCTACCTTGTCTAACAATAAAGTCGCTGTGAAAATAAACGTCGTTTTCATGATTCCGACACCGATTGTAACCAGGAAAAGCTTGTCTTTAGTCGTGATTCCTGCTTTCTTGAAGATCCTCGGACCGTATAAAAGCACGGCTTCGATTCCGGTGGCGTGTTGGAAGAAATGAATCCCAAGAGCGGTTAAAAGAACTCTTCTTACTGCTGGGGTTGGTCTTAAAATGAGTTCTTTCCACACTCCTTCACCATGAGTCTTCTTCCCCTCCATCTTCACAACATCGTCTACGCATTTCGGGTCGATTCCCGCAGCGGCTTTGATGTCTTGAAAGCGGAGTTCCGCTTCTTCAGGGGAATTCGATACCAATTCCAATATCTCCTTGCCTTCCTTGAGACGGCCTTGCATAATCAACCACCGTGGAGATTCCGGCATTTTCAAGATCCCGAACGCTAGCACCAGGGACGGAACCGCGGCTATACCGAGCATGAGTCTCCAACCGATATGCATAGGTAACTTGGAGAAGAAGTAATTCACGAGATAACCTAGTAAAATTCCTATACTGATACAAAGGTGAGGCAGAGACGCTAAGAGTCCTCTATGTGAAGCAGTTGCGATCTCGGCCGAGTAAACCGGAGCAACCATCAGAGCAAAACCGACTCCGAGTCCAGCGGTGCATCTACCGGATAAGAGCACCGGATAATTTGGACCCCAACCCATCATTATTGAGCCCAACATGAATAGTATTGAGGCCAAGACGATTGTGTAACGCCGTCCGATTATGTCCGACGTTCTTCCGGCGAGCAATGATCCGACAAGCGCACAAAGGTTGAGAATTCCGGTGAGAACTTCGATTTGAACGTCGTTAGTCTTCAAATCTTCTTCTATAAACACCATCGCTCCACTCATAACCCCAGTATCTACACAAATACATATCTTATCAATTCTCATGATCATAAATCATATTTCTAGAGAGTAAAAAATATCTAACTAAAAACATAAATTTGACATCAAAAACTTTTAAACAGAATAAACACGGCCATAATTTTTGATTCTATGGAATCTACCAACACAAATATAATTTCTATTGAATATTTTCTCAAATTACAACACCAATGATCTTGAACAACGAATGTTAGTTTTGGAGATATCTCTACTAAATACTTACCGTAACCGAAGATGATGGAGACGATGGAGGCGACAATAGCACATTGAAGAGCAAATCTATTAACTCCTGCCGGCTTCTCGCCGGAGATAATTTGATCGGCCATGATTAATAATTCACCACAACGTTACCAGAAGATATAACAAGAAAACTATAAAGTATAGAGACCTTTATCGATCTATGTCTCTCTCAATTATAAGCTTTTATCTAAAAGTTCGTTGAGAGTTTGGTCTTACTAATCTCTCTTGCTCTCTCACTACCAAAGAAAAGATTCGGTGATTAAATAGAAAAAAAAATAGTTGACAAAACAGAGAAGCAGTACTCGTGACAGCCACAAGCTAATCTTAAGAGAGGATTTAGTTATTTGAATCCAACGGACAAGAGTCATCCACATGTTTTAATACATATTTATAGAAAGAAGCATGTTTTGTGATCAAAATACTAAAGACCCGATCAAAGATTCTAATTACAGAGCTTAACTACTTAAGTAAATAATAATTAACAGCTTGACCAGACTCTAAACTTGGAACCTCTGTTGTGTAAACCTGAGTTGGCATTTGTCGTTAATAAGTTAAACTTTTGATTTTGGATAAGAACGAATGTGTAACAACGTTGACTCTTTGAGGGCGAATTTTGACTAACTAAGATTTTTAATTTATTTTCGATTAGTAAGATATGGGTAGACACCGACACGAGTCCGTTATTATTGGATAAGAGCTATTTCTAATAGGTGCTTTTTGTTTTTATCCTCGTGAATATTTTTAAAATTTTCTTATTTTTATTCTTGTGATTATTTTTAAAATATCTTGTTTTGATCCTCGATCGTGAATATTTTTGAAATTTATGTCACTGTGTAACCAAACACATGATTTGGCTGGACTCATGGAGTCAACTATGGAGAGTCAGAGTGTAAAACGTCATGGGTCCATTTTAATAAATTTTCAAAGTTTGAAGTTTTAGATGATTTGCCCGAAAAGTCAAGTGGCTATCCCATTTAGATTTAAGAAAATCCAAAAGGGTTTCATTAGTTTAGACTTTGAATCATGTGAAAAGCCAAGTACTTTTTTTTGTCAATTAGGCCAACAGCCAAAAAAAAAAAAACTTATTTAGGAGATTTGCTGTATTTTCTTAATTATACAAATATCCTCATGTTGATAAACTTAGGTGAATATTTTTTTTTGGTGATAACGGGTTGTGGTTGTGGGTGAGATTTGAAACTATAACATACTATTAAATGACGTGCTATTGGTTCATATAGTGGAGTTAATACTTCATGTTTGTCCAAATAGAATGGCTAAAATAAGAAACAAAATTATTAAGAAACAAAAAAATTCATCGTGAACTTCACGTCTGCTTCACGTCTTCGCGTCTGCTTCAGAGATTCAAACAGTGACATAGCTTCACGTCGTCTACACATTTCGGGTCGGGTTCGGTTCGGTTCTTCGGGTTCGGGTATTATGTCCAGGCCTAATTTTTGGGATACATTGGATCTTTCAATTTCGTGCAGGATTAATTATTTATCCGAAAACTTCGTGTGTTAGACAACGAACATAACCCGGTTTCATTTGGTGGTTTGGCTTTTGGTTTGCATATGCTTTACTGATTTTAGAGATTGTAGCCGCCAACTTCAGCTCATTACCACTCTTATTCTTTTAACCAAATTGTCTGCTAAGTTAAAAGCACATTTAAAATAATTTCAAATATTTAAAATCTTGAGAGCTTTTGTCATAAAAACGAAAACACAATTGTGGAATCAACTGTTGAAACGACATTACAGTTTATTTACATTTCTGATATAACGTTGTTAATTTTTCAAATTTTGTTTTCATTGTTAAAAGTTAACTTTAGTACATCAAAGTAGATCACGTTTCTCAAAAGATCACTTAATAATTTCCACAGATTTTATTCACCAACTTTGTACTGTTCTGTTTCCGGACGAGTGGGTGTTATTGGATTCTGTCGTCAAAAGTTTATATATGACTTGTTACTATTAGTATGAAGAAAGCATACTTTTCAACAAAAATGTTCCAAAATTTATATTAAAATATTAAAGAGTCATTAGTGTAATTATTATAATAGAGAAAATTAAAAACATACACATAATGTAGACTATATAGTATTACTTATGTAATTTTCGTTTGTTTTCAATTTTTTTATTAAATGTATAGCTATTGATACAAAATAAAATATATTGACTATATCTAAACAAGTCCTGTACTAAACCTCAGCCAGTAAACGGACATAAGCAAACACTGCGCAAGATGATTAACGTTTTGAACAGGTGATGCGATGATGATGATGTTGATGGATTTATCTCACCGACGTATATCTGTTCCAGTCCCATGGGCTGAGGTGGTAGCAGCGGCCTTGGAATTCCTGATGATGAAATTGGTGTTGTGGAGGTGGTGGCGGCAATCTAAACTGTATAGGCAGCGAAACCGCTAGACCATGTTGTTGTTGTTGTTGTTGAGGCTAACTCTGAGGCGGCCAGGGAGGACAGTAGACTTGCAGTGGAACAGGTGGGACATTGCCATTGGCAAACACGCGTTGCGGTACTAGTGGACCGTTAATCTGAGGTAGTCGGCTGGCGAAGAGTTTGGTTGGCTTTTTTTGGGTCAAAAGTCTCTCTGTGATATCAAGAAGACTCAAAATGTAATGAGTCAAATAGCGAGAAACCTATCCATATCATTGTTGAAACTTGGTCACTCTTATCTTTCGTGCAAATCAAAATTAGGGGAAACCAAGTAAAGTTGAGTTCGAACGAGATCAAGATTACACTATACGCGAAACCATTTTCCTACAACTCTACCAAGAAGCAGAGTTTAGCTATACCAACAGGCAACAGGACCAGCTTGAACCTTTAGTTGCAAGTAGAAGAATATGTAAAAACAACATAAAATGAAAGAAACTTGAATTCATCATGAAGCACAAGTGTGTAGAACAAAGCAGTGAACTATATGAACCTGAAAATTATTGACTATGGAATTCTAGAGGTTCCAACAACAACAACTTCAAGCTTTTACAAGCTAATTTATGAAGAAAAGAAAAATGCAGGAGCAGCTTATAAATAAACCTGCATACTAGATCATAGTTTTCAACAAGTCTTTAAACAGCTCAAGCAACAAAATAAGATGTTCAATCGCAATGCTATTGAGCTATTAAGCAGCAGCCTCTTTTGCAGAAGATGGAAAAGCATCGGTTTTTGAATACAGCCCGAGTTCCTCCTCAAGTTTCTTCCACGCATTCATGAAACTCGGAGGGAATTTCTTCTTCACCGTTCTAATCAACCCTTTGGCATCATCTATTTTCTTTTTCTCCACCAATCCCACAGCCAAATGCTTCAAAGTGTTGAAATCTGGAATCTTGTGCATATACACACTCTTCTTGAAGATCGCATAGCCTTGCTCGTACAATCGGCTATAACACAAATGAAATATCAATGTCCTAAAAGTAGCTGCGTTGGGAGCACAGTTGTTTCCTTCAAGTCCTTCATACACTTTCTTAGCTTCATCCAACATTCCTTTCTCGCAATACGCAGTCATAAGATAGTTATAGCTAATCGTATCGGGTTTCAATCCCATAGTGCTCATTTCTTCAATCAACTCCTTAACTCTTTCAGGGCTTTCCTTCTGAGCACTCATAATACGAACATTATACACCGCATTATCCAATTCACAGCCTTTCTTCACCATCTCATTCCACAAGCTATCCGCTACCTCGAGTTCACCATTCTTATACAAGGAACTCAAAATGGTGGTGAAAGCAATGGTAGTGACTTCCATGCCTTTACCTTGCATCTGTCTCATAATCTCAATGGCTTTTTCAGGCGAACCAGAGTCACAGTAGGACTTAATCAATATACCATAAGAGATTTTGTCAGGAACGATCTTATTGTACCTCTGAGGAATTTCGTCGAACAGTTGGGGGACTTTATCAAACTTCTTGGAATGGAGACAAGCGTTGAGCAAGGCGTTGAACGAAAGAGCTGATCTGGGTGTGCCATATTGATCCATCTGCTCGAAGGTTCTCATGGCGTGATTAAACATTGAGGCTCGGCCATAAGATCTGATAAGCGTAGAGTAGAACGGTTCTTCTTTGATTTTGGGATCGTTTTTGTGGGATTCAATTAGGGTTTCGATGTCTGAGAAACGGCGACACTTGGCGAGGCGACGAACGGTGAGCTCTTGAGCATAGCGAGATGAAACAGGAGAGGCTGAGTGATCGGAGACATTGGCGTAGATCTTAAGGGCTTTGTCGGGATCGTGTTCTTTCCGGAGAGTGGACTTAGCTTTGGAGACAGTGATTTTGCCTGAAGACGGAGCGGTGGTTGTACCATCTGCAGCGGCTGAGGCAAATCGGCGAACTAAGCGGAGAGAGATACGAGAAGAAGCCATTTTGCAGAAATGAGTGTTGTGGAGAGTGGTGGCGAAAAAGGAGACGCCTTTAGGGTTTAGTGACTTCACAGAGATTTTGGGTTTTACTATTACAAGATCTGTCTTTTTTTTTGTTTCTCATCGAAATTACTCAACTTTTTGTCATGTCACATTGCGTGAGATCACGGATGTTTATCTGGGTCATTGATTTTTGAGATGAATATTTGAGAAAGAGACGAAAGATTTGAGATAAAAAAACGTTATAACAAGCAATGTATAGATCATCTCTTAGTCTTACAATCACGCAAAAGGGTCTTTAAACTGAAGAAGCAAAGTACTTGGAAAACTTAAGTAATAGAAAGCAAACAAAGAAAGTCATCAGGCTCCATAATCACCCTGTTCAAACTTGTCTTCAGGGTAATACACTGCAACGACTTCATTTCCTCCAAATTTCCTACCATTCATCCCGGTTCTTGCCCTCGTCGAGCCATCTGTATCGGCATACTTCAAAAACACCTGCACAAATGTATATCAGACTGTTAGATCACTGACTAAATAGAAATATACAAGGAGCAGAGAGAAAGAGAGAGATAAGTTTACCTTGCCAAGGCCTGGCACTGGCTCACCATTGGGGCTTGGACGCGGAATCACAACATTGGTCAAAGCACCTGCATTTTAAGAGTTAAAGAACAAACATTTCGAATACAAGACAAGAAAACAGAAGAGACAAAAACAAGTTAGTTTTTTCTTTCAAGAAAAAGTGGCCATTGGTGAAAAATAGATTAGAAGGTTTATGCAGTCTCCTGTCTGTGTATGTTAGGGCTGATTCTTTATAGCAAAAGGCTGTAAAACAGCACAACCAAGAAAACAGAGAGACAAATCAATATGCTTTTAATCTTATATTTCAAAATATTAGACCATATTACGCAATAAAGAGGTCTCTTACCAAACTTTCCGCCTTCTTGTCTCATGTCTTCCATTATATCTTCATACTCCTCGTCATCTCTAAGCTCATCCTCAGTAACAACTTGAGTCAGACATACCACAGTTGTTGCCATTGCACCAGGCTGTAACATAATCCTCTGCAAAAGAGAAAAGCATTAGTTTCTTAATCTTATAAATGGAATACTCAAGTTACTTCTCAACATGTTTTTGCATGCTCATTTTGTTTTCTTCCAATAGTCTAAAAAAAAATTAACCTGAAAAGCAATTTGCTGCTGCGCATGCAATAATACGCTCTCTTGTTCAGGCTTTGGTTGCATTGTTCCCTGGTTGGCACGTCTCACTGTAAGAGTCTTATCTCCCATCTTGATACCATTTAGGGCAGCGCACGCGATATCTGTAACAGAAAGATCTTGGTACACACAAAAGGCATATCCTTTAGAGTTCCCTGTTTCTCGATCTTTTACAAGATCAAAGCCCTTAAGGGCTCCAAAGGACTCCAACAACTCCCTGACTTGGGATTCAGTGAAGTAATATGGAAGTCCACCAACAAAAATACGATCTGGTCCCTCAAGCCCACCAGAAGCACCTGGAGTCAGACCAACAGCAGCTAAGTTTAGATGGGGACTGGGCTGGCTTGGACCAAGAGTTGCAGCTAGAGATGGGTTATAGTCACTAGGTCTCCTCACCTTCACTGGAGCTCCCTGGAAAAGGAAAAAAGATAAGCATTCACTTGATAACCTATATACCAAAGAAATGCAAGTACTAAAACTCAACCAAATAAATGGTAGTGCGGTAAACATTAAACGTACCTCAAATATAATCCCATCCAAAGACATAGCGTTACTTGCCTCTTCAACAGATCGCATCTCCACAAAAGCAAACTTCTTCTCGTGGTTTATGTAGACATTAACAACTGCATCACCTGCGAGTAAGAAAAAAAAAATTAAAAAAAAGATTAATCCAAGCATCAACAAAGGAAACTCTACTATAGCATCTGCACCAGGATTACGTACCTGGACCAGCAGTGTTACCACCAACAGCAGCCATAACTTGACTAAAAAATGTAGCCACGGACTGCAATACATGATAATAAATCAATGTTAGTATCATTTGCTGGAACATATTTCAGAGGGAAAAATTGAAAAAAGAAAGTGGATGATAACCTGTTCATTTGCCGTAGGGGAAAGCCCACCGACATAGACTCTGCGAGCATGCCTAGTTGCCTGAAGACACATAAAGTAAATAAGGAGACAATATTAGAAACAGAGAAATACATAGTATCTTGCATATATGATATATCCATGAAAAATAAAATCTAACCTGCTGTGTCATAGCCTGAATTGGCATCATAGAGAGTCCGCCAAATGACTGCAGGACATAGACGAATTAGTTCAAGAAAGACATCAATTAAGAAAATATTAAAAGGGTAAAGACCACAAACCTGTCCAGTCGGCAACGGAAACATGTTGGGAAACATTCCAGCCCCAGGAAGAGTTGGTGGTGCGGGAGGAGCTTGACCTACAAAAGAAAAACAGGTTATACATAAGAAAATTAAATATGAGAAAACCTAGTTTACCGTCCCTGGAAATGTATTGGCGATATCAAGAGGTTTAAGTCTGCATGGTGAAAATATTTGCAAGACTAACAAAACCAGTGATGTGTACTGAGGATGAGCAATACCCATATAACCATTGCAGCAATTCTTCCTTGTATATAAGAGCTAACCAGCCCACACCCAGTGTTGCCTTACCAAAACAGAAAAGCAAACAAGAAACACAAAGACCACCAAACAACCAAAAGCTCTCAGTTCTAGCGTTATGTCCCATGTAAAAAAAGAAAGAAAACAGCCTATGTTTTTGTAGTTATTCAGGAGAAACAGAATTGCTCAATCCCACTACGTGCATTAGGTATGAATTCAACATTATGCTAATGAGAAGGTGCTAAATTAAAGAGATATACCTGTAACAGCAGCACCAGCAGCTAACATTGCAGAGGCTGGAGGTGCCATATCGAATCCACTGACTCGCTTACTGCAACAATATATATTGAGGTTACAAACTTTCTTAGATTGAAGCAAGTATTTCATATAAGAGTAAACCAATGAGAAAAAAATGCTACCTTTTCGATGGAGATCGCTCAGATCTATCCTTTGAACGAGAACGAGATCGACGACTGCGTCTACCTCCTCGATCATCTCTACGCCTAGAAGAAACAAAAATAAGCCAAATCAGTACCCTGCATAAAATCGAAAAAGGATTCTATCTAAATTGAAAAAATAATTTCGATTCAAGAACAGTCACCTATCATGGTCACGATCACGGCTTCTACGGTAATCATCATCATCCCTACCACCACGTTCTCTTCTTTCACTACGGTCCCTACTATGATCCCTGTGACGACTACTTCTGTGATGACGCTCACGATCTCTACTCCTCTCCTTGCCTTTATCTCCATCTCTATCCCTGCTTCGGCGAGAGACTTCAGAGTCCCTTTCTCTGTCCCTATCACGACCCTTCTCTCTTTCTCTATCTTTAGATCTTGATGTCTCTCTTTCATGGTCACGCGATTCTCTCTACACATGTAAAACACACACAGAACTCATCAATTACAGTTTAAGAATCAATGAAACAAAACGAAACCCATACACAAAATCAATGAAACAAAAGCAGCTCTAAACCTAATCATCTCAATTTTTGCACCCACTCGATTACCAATTCAAAGAATATAGATTTGAAACTCGAATAAACAAAACATCCAGAAATTATAAGCTAGAGGATGAAGATAATCAGAGAGAAAATTACCTTAGGTTTCGAGTCCAATTGATCCTCGATTTCGCCGCCGCGGCCACCGTTCTCTTCAGCGTAAAGCGCGTCAGCAACCGTACCGTTTCCCTCGTGATCTTCGAATTCAGTCATCTTTTCGCCGGAATCAACGTTTTCTATCGCTCTCTCTCACCGGAGATAAATTTGGTCTTTGTATCTGCCGTCGAGTTTCGAAGAAAGGGGAGGATGCAGAAACCAAACTATTTTAGGGTAATTTTCGGATTATTCTATTATTTTATAGCCAACACGGGACCGCCTGTGAGGGTATTTTTGTCAATTAATTAAAATAGAAAACAGGCCGGTCTATATCTAATTAGGCCCAAGTGTCCGGTCAAAGATTTGGCCCAATACGTGTTTGAGATAAATCTAGGTTTTGTGAATTCGCCTTTTATACATGTCCAATATCTCTTGCAACAACAACAACATAACAGAGCATGGCAAGTTGATATGAGTATGTATTGTACCCAAAAATATGTGAAATCTACACTAAACAATAGCTTATACACTAAATATGTGAAGGATGTAACTTCTTGACCAAAGAGTTATCAATAACTAGAAGTAAACGTCGTCAGTCAACAATATCTCGGAAACATTTAAACAAAACATAATACAATAAAAACTTTAAACATTGGCCTGGCAACAACACAAACAATACAAACATTAACAAATACACAAGACGAGGAAAAAAAGAGAGGTCAAAACCAAAGTTCTAACCATTAACAACAAACCAAACACTCTTGAAATCGGCGTTCTCTTTTAATTACTTCTACGGCTTACATCTCCTCTTCACCTGCCATTTCCCATTCTTTCTCCATCGGTAGTTGCGGTTCTAGAGGTTCTTCTTGTGATGGTTGCGGCTGCGGTTGGAACGGTTGTGGTGGCTGTTGAGGTGGCCACCGCTTCTTCTCTTCTTCTTCTTCTCGTTTCCTCCTCTCTTCCTCTTCTTTCTTCGCCTCTTCTTCTTCTTTCTTCCTTTCATCATCTCTCCTCTTCCTCTCATCATCTATTTTCTTCGTCTCCTTCTCCACCTTCAGCTTCTCCATCTCTCCTTCCGCACAAGAAGGACATTCCAAGATAACAGCTTCCTTCTGAGCTCCCAACAATCCATCAATCATCACACTACTCACATTAAGCGACGCAGCCAATACCTGCCGGTCAAGCATCCGTAAAGCCGAGTCCTCTCCGGCTAAGAACTGCGGCTCGTTATTCTTAGCTGAAGTAGTAAACCCAACGAACACTAACGAGTCATTGTTGAAAGACATTTGAGCCATTGGATGTAACCGTGGAACTGCGAAAATATCTCCTTCTACTACCTTAAACCTCACGTTCTTACACTCTGATGACGAGTTTGATGATACCGAAGACCTAAGTACACTAACCATTCCTGCTCCTTTCAACACAATTGAAATCTCGCAAGCCCATGGATTCCAGTGCGGTCCCATCATCGACCCTTGAGTGAGATTCACCATGGAAACTCCAATCATTGAGCCCTTTAAAACTTTCAGATCCTTCCTATTAATCGTTATAGTACGACCGTAAGGGCTCTCGAAATCCGGTTCGGATTCGAAAACATTGAATGTCTTTGCTTTCCTCACCTTCTCTTTCTTCTCCTTCTTCTCTTTCTTCTCCTTCTTCTCCTTCTTCTCTTCCTTCTCTTTCTTCTCTTTCTTCTTCTTGTTATCCACCAAATCTGCGCTTCCAGCAAAGAATTTGAGTAATCGCGGTTGGAGCTGCCATGTGTTGACCTCACCTGGTGGGCAAAGCATATCACTCACGATCAATGGTGGCTTCGTACGGTTCCTCATCAGCTCTATAATCCCCTCAGGAACCTAATTCAAACCATCGAATTTAATATATCACTTAAGACAACCCAAAATATCGTCTACTAGAGTAACTTGGGAAGTAAGATATACACAAATCGTTTCTTGCTTCCCAAGTTGCCTCGTATATAAACTTTATATAGACACAGATAAAGGCATACCCCAAAAGCTGCCTGGAGAATTGTCTCATCAAAACCAAACATTAGATCTGTGATACTCGAATACGCACCAAAGCAAGGATCCTGCATCCATGGAAGATGATAGAATGAGAAGAGACGAAGATTTCAAGAAAATGAGAAAAATGAATCATATCAAACTTACATGTAAACACTCCTCGTTGTTGGAGAAGATTGCGTAAAGCCTAAGTTTGGTTCCAAGGAAAACATCAACCGGTTTGCTCTGTAAGTAGAAAACCGAACCGGGACGTAGCCTGTAAACGTCCCCTAGTCTGATCTCAGAACTCTTCGCTTCCTCGTCAACCCAATTCAAAATCCCACTTCCTACACAAATCAAATCACAATCCAATTTTAACCTAAACCGAAAAAACTGATCCGTAAACCAAACGGAAGAAATTAAACCGTTAATTGTGTACCAGAGTCAACGAAGAAGACCATGTCGGAATGAAGAAGAAGAGGCAGCAAAAGCGTGTTTGGCTCCAACGTTATGGAATGTATTTCGTAAGGTCCCATTCCACCGCATCCATTTCCGATTTGAACGGTTGAGATCTGTCCGAACTTCGACTCGAAGATTGGTTTCCATTGATCTTTCTTGATCAGAAGAGGCGACGAAAACCCGCAACACGACGGCACAGGGAAGTCGTTTTCTTCCGAATCCTCCGACTTAGCCAACGACTCAGCGCAGAGGAACAAGAGAACGAGAAGAAGAAGAAGAACAGAGAGTGGCAATACCGTAAATCTAGTCATTGTGCTCTGTTTTTTGTTATTCAATGCAAAGCGTATTAAATCGTAGTATCATATAAAGGTGAATGAGAGAAGAAAGAGATAGAGACTGTAGGGTCGACAATGACCACGTGGCTTAATTGTTTGGACACGTGTTTGCTTTACGTTGACAAATGCATGGTTCCATGTAACCAAAAGCAAATTACCGCTAAAATACAAAGCTCGAGTTTGAAAAATCTGGATGATAAGAATTGTTGATGATAGTGTTGTGAAGGGTATGAACAACAGAGATGCATAGTTTATATCGCGCGACAGTCGAATTAAATGACACGGTTCCAAGTGATGGCAATGCATAGTTCCTATCGATAATTGAATAGATATGATTATCATTATAGAACATGTTTATCTTTCTAATTGATCGATTAACATCACTAACTAGTGTTTTGGAATTTAACGATAAAAACCGCAATTCTTTCACACATTTCAATTTCATTTGCGCGAATAATGAAGACGACTTCCAAAAATAGTTGTTAGAAAATATGGACACAAAATTAGCTGCACTGTACATTAGGTGCGAAAAATTGATAGGCCCAATTATACATAGTGTTTGGGCTAGTGTATGTATGTGTGAGTGCCTAACCAACTGCACTTGTATGCGTGAGAATTGAGATTCTCATTCTAATCAAATCTTTGGGTTATTGGATTCATTCTGTATAGAAGTTGAAGATTACTAGAGCCAAAAAGTATCTAGTGAATTTTTATTTATTTTTTGATAAAACCATATAGTGAAAATTATTGATATAGTTTAGTTATTATTTTTTATTTTTTTTCTGAGAGCGTCGTATAAAAAGGACAAAGAGAAAATGAATTACATAGAGAGAGGAATCTAAAAACCATGGTTATAAGAGTGATCGGTTCACCAAAGTTTACACGTAACATCCCAAAAATGGAAATACCAAAAAATCAAAATAGAATCAAACAAAGTTGGTAACGTGTGAAAATTAAAGACATTAAATATGATGCGAATTGATTTAGGAATTGTGTTTGACTTTATGTGTGACGAAAAATATATTCGATGGAAGTGAAGTTGAGAACGTACGTGACTACTGATGAGTCGTGAGTCGTGAGTCGTGAGTCGTGAGTGTGTTTGGTTAATTGTTGGCTCGTGGACAAAACAACCTTTATATATCAAGTCTCATACTTATCATATCATACCTTATATGGTCATAAACAGTTCGCATGTTTGGCTCTACGTATAAGTGTGGACTGTGGTGCGCTCTAGCTACAATCACGTCAAATACTAACATACGTATGATAAAAAAAATGTTTCTATTTATAACTAAGATGGATTACTGAAGTCCGTAAACATCATAAGAAACACATATATAAGGGAATTTGAGTTTTGTTAGACAAAGACATCACATGTGTACAAACGAATTAATTCAGATTTATCCTATGATGGATTTATAGTTTTTATTTGTTCGAGAAAATGGATGACCTCTAGAATCAGTAAGATGCTAATTGCTATGGTGAGCCGAACACCTCGTACTAATATAAGAATTGGTTTAATATGATAGTATCAAATGATGGAAAAGAATTGTTTTGATAGTGTACAATGGTTTTAAGAACATTTTACCATTCTTTACAAGTAACAGAGCATACTTGTTGGTACGTACATACTAGACAACAATTTGTTATGAAGATATACAGTATATATATATATATATATATATATATATATATATATATATGATCTTTAGAAAAATATGTGATCTTACATTTTTTAAAAATTGTAAACGATCAATCAATGAATGATCCCATCCAAAGATTAAAAGTATATTTTATCATGAACAATATCATTTTACTAAAAATCAATAACAACAAAAGGGTAAATTAATAATTTTGAAATCGTGTAAAGTAATATATTCTTGATGGGGAAGAGTCTCCAAGGCATGTTGTGACTACTCAATGAGTTGCAAAATAGAACATCCTCCATTTATATCTTCTTTCATATTTTTTTGTCGGTACATTATTGACTATATATTAATATTTTTATTTTAAAATGAATTTTTAATTTAATTTTACGCTAATATTATTTTTTCACCACCAGCTTTATTCACAGTATTGAAAATACATACTTTTTTTTTTGGTAAACTGAAAATACATACTAATTTTAATTATAAAAAAAACTGTAACTGAGTTAAAATTAAAATGTTTTACATTTGACAAAAAAAAAGACAAAACAAATATACTCCAAATAGAATAATATGAATAATATATAGCTACAATCAGTCGATCAAAATTTCAGATTAAATTTTTGTAATATATAGCTACAACCTAATATAATACTTACTCAATAATATAAAGCTACAATCAGTCGATCAAAATTTCAGATTAAATTCTCTTAGTATCCATGGATAGTTATAGAAAAAACAATTAACAACTAAAAAATAAAACATTTTTTCCGTTACTACTTTAAGACTTGTTTTTGTTTTTCATTCTTGTGGCCTTGTGGGAATGATATTTTAATGGAGAAAGATCTTTAATTTTTCGTATTTAATCATTTAATTTTATTGTGAATGACATAAAATAGGAATCTACTAAAAAAATTGCTTTTGTGAGGCTGAAGCTTCTCTCTTTTGATTAGAAGGAAGAAGCGTCTGTGTGTCGTCTATCATCGGCCTCTCCTTCCTTTCCTTACTTCCTAAGTATTATGACCTTTTTTTGTGTAGTGGGGTTTGAGAAATTATCTCCCAAGAAAATACACAACTGTCTATTTTCTATAAGAAAACTTCTATTTTTATTTAAATATTAAATCAAGAAAAAATATTATTACTACAAAGTTGTATAAAACACTATTGAACTTCACTATTTTCTGTTTAATTTTGACATGTTAATTAAAAGGTTGGATAATCAAATCATGTCTTTGATAGTCGGAGAAAGAAAAAAAACATGTTTTGATTACGATACATTTGATTTTGTTTTATTTAAATTACAGGAGAAACTAAACACACACAAAATCATAAGTCATAACCTTCAAACACCGTGATTATGCGACTAGTATCATTTGAGAGATTCCAATAGAAATGAATACAGTATATTGAATACGCTGATGTTTTGGCGATATTATTACCGGTTCTCAGCACAAAAACGTAAGATTTTATTTATCAAAACAACTTATGAGACATTATATACTTAGTATAAATCACAGTACATATTATAAAATTACCAACACAAAAACGAATAATAAGAAAGAAACCTTTGGCAGTGGGACAATTTTGGGTAACGAGAGGATCCATTGGCCGATCAGTAAAAGAATATTGTCAGAGTGGGAATATTAGATATGATCGTCATTCCTTTGTTTTAATATACAATCACGTGTGTTAATAAATAGAACTTGTATTAATTACCAACATTATTTATGAAATATTCTTTTTCTTTTTTTGACAAATTCCAATCATGTGTAGGTAAGATATTGTCATATTGGAGTTTGGACATACTATTATATGCAGATACTATCATTCATAAATTCTCTCACATATAAAACGTTCGTTAATTACCCAATATAAGTAAGACAAGTAATAAATATAATGTTCAAAAGAAAAAACAAAAAAAACATTATATGTTGAAAATAAAATCAAAATTTCAAAATGTTTTTCTACATAATTTTTTATGGTAGAAAATTATGTTATTACACTGTTTTCTTATATACAGATAAAAAAAAAAAAATTAACCAAATCAATTCAGATGGTAAAAATAAAAGGGATTTAGTCTTAGGACGTATCGTTGAAAACCCTTGCTATAAAGTCTTTTACGCCACCGTCAACATAAGTTGTTCTTCGTTCCCATCTAAACCCTAAACTCTTTATTTTTCTGCCGCTTCTTTCCCATCTAAACCCTAAACTTTATATTTTCCCGCCGCTTCTTTCGGCAACTTCTCTCATTAATATGAATATGAATTGGACTCCTCTCGAATTCCTATGGGATCTGAAAGCAGTAAAGGTGCATGTTGGCTACCCACCTAATTTCGTTGTCCCCAGCATTCGGTTATATATGAATATGAGGGGATATTTTGGACCGCGTGGTGCTCCTGTGTATGGTGGTACTCCTCCGTATGGTGGTGGTGCTCCCCCGTATGGCGGTTTATTTTGTTAATTTTTGCCTTCACCATCAAAAATATCCCATCATGTTCAAGATTAGTTCAAAAATAATATATTTGTAGGTGAAAGGCATCTAGTTACTAAAATCAATAAAATAATCCCCGTATGAAAGTATTGACAAAAATCAAAAATATTTATTACTTGTCTTACAAAATAAATAGTTGTACACATATGTCCATCATTTTTTTTTAGGGGATTAGCTGTATGAAAGTATTGACAAAAATAAAAAAAAAGTGATAGTCTAATGATGTTCAAGCTAATAATACATTAAGACGTAACATTTTGGTGGTCTGAGGACGAAATCATTTTGAAGCATAATGAAAACATTTGGTCTAACATTGGCAATTCAATTTAACAAAGAGAGAGAAAAAAAAATACACATTTGGCGAGTGACTTTGTTCGATGCATGAATCATTGATTTTGTTTTTTGTTCCGCAAATATAAACTATAATAACAAACTATGTCCTCGAATTAATTAGTTGTTAAGCATGAGATTAGGATACAAGTGGATCCCATTGCATGTAGGCGTTCACACGGTGGACTATTAAAATTGATTATTTCTCTTAAACTTTTTAAAAACATAGTTATGTTAAGTAACAAAATGTGGATTTAGTCACTAATTTAATAATAAACAACTAGAAAAGTTGCCACAAAAAGAACTTTAGTATTTTAGTGTGTTAATTGAGCCGCTAAAGATTAAAAAGATAATTTTATGTAAGAAAAAAGTCGAATTATGTTAGAAAAAGAGTGTAATAATGAGAAGAACCTTTTCTTCAGTTGAATAATGTCTCAGTGAGAAGAAGCTTTTCTCCACGAGATTAATATAAACTAGGCGATATATTTACGAAAATGATGATTTATAAACCGAATATGATCAAACATTTCCAAAATTACAAGAAGAAGAAAAAAGTATATTCAAAAGAATGAGGAATGGGTTTTGTTTTCTGGTACACCAAAGAGAAAAAGAAGACAAAAAAAAGAAAGAAAGAAAGATAAATTTCCATGAAAATGAAAGCTAATAAGTGAAGAAGAGAACATATTCTTCTTTTTTTTCCTTTGCAGCAGCTTAGAGAGAGAAGTGGGGGCTAAGTAAAGGAAGAAGTGGGCGTGATTCTTACGCGCTGACTTAATGATCAGTCAATCTCTGGCCCATGGGCTTCTCTGTCATTTTCTCCGACATTATTACCTCAAAAGTTAGCCCATTGTGGGCCCGCTTTCTTTCCCCCTTGCTTTTTACCGTGTCCATCTGTGGGCTCCACATAAAGCCCAGTGGTCACTCCTTTTTCTTTCCTTTTTTGTCGCAAGCAGCGGGGATTAGTGTCCGTTAAACATCATCGACTGAAATTGTTTAATGCAATTTTTTCCCCATCTTTTGGGTTATCAATCCAATAATTTTCTCTAGCTTTTGTAACTAGTGTGAGATTATGTGATATATACTAAATTAATACATAATTCTTGTAGTTTATGTGGTACTAACAATTACGTTTAGTGAAAACTAGAACGACGTTGTAGAGTTTGTTTAGTTAGAATAATTTTTTTAACTTTCGATATACATACTTGGTTAGTTTGATTTTTTTTTTCTTTTTGATCACTTTAATCGTCAAATGTAAACCAAAAAAACTTTCAGTTAAATGTTTTTGTAAATAGTGTTTAAAATTTTAGGATGAAAAAGACCCCAAAAAACCCACTCAGACCAAAAAAGAGAAATCATTAACCTTTTTTTAACTACCTTTTTATCTTTTTCCCAACTTTCACCTTCTTGATGATCAATCAAATGATTTATTTTTTATTTTTAAAGTAGAGAAACTTTATTTGTATTTATACATTATGAGAAATCAATAATAATTTTACATATACTATTAAACATAAACATACAAAACAAAAACCGGTTTAAGTCTATCAGTTGGATTTCATGTGAAATATGTTACTTTTGAGGAAAATAAAAAAAAACGGAATCATACACAAATCATTGTCAATCAGATTTTTTCGTGTAAACCCGGATTAGACACGGTTACCAAAGTTGAAATCTTTTTTTTTTTTGCACGCACTCCCTCAAAGATAAAAAGCTTACCACTCTCACCTTTCAAAAGCCCCGCCACCTTCTTCTTCTCCACACACAAAGAAACAAGAGAAAGACGATCTCTTTTTTCATTTTCTTTTCTAAAGGTTTCACTTTTCTTCTTCTTCTTTACACAACACATGAAAATCCCAGCTTCTTCTCCTCAAGACACGACCAACAACAACAACAACAACACTAACAGTACTGATAGTAATCACTTATCAATGGACGAACATGTCATGCGTTCTATGGATTGGGATTCTATCATGAAAGAATTAGAGCTTGATGATGATTCTGCTCCTAATTCTTTGAAAACCGGCTTTACTACAACCACCACCACTGATTCTACTATTTTGCCTCTTTACGCCGTCGATTCAAATCTCCCTGGCTTTCCCGATCAGATTCAACCGTCCGATTTCGAATCATCATCCGATGTTTATCCTGGTCAGAACCAAACAACCGGGTACGGGTTCAATTCTCTTGATAGTGTCGACAATGGAGGATTTGATTTCATTGAAGATTTAATCCGAGTCGTGGATTGTGTTGAATCGGACGAGTTACAACTCGCTCAGGTGGTTTTATCACGGCTTAATCAACGTCTGAGATCTCCGGCGGGTAGAGCGTTACAGAGAGCTGCGTTTTACTTCAAGGAAGCTCTCGGTTCGCTTTTAACCGGATCTAACCGGAATCCAATCCGGTTATCTTCTTGGTCAGATATTGTTCAGAGGATCCGAGCGATCAAAGAATATTCCGGGATTTCTCCGATCCCTCTCTTCTCTCATTTCACGGCGAATCAAGCGATACTCGATTCTCTGAGCTCGCAGTCGTCTTCTCCGTTTGTTCACGTGGTGGATTTCGAGATCGGATTCGGTGGCCAATACGCATCGCTCATGAGAGAAATCACTGAGAAATCTGTTAGCGGCGGATTTTTAAGAGTTACGGCGGTGGTGGCGGAGGAGTGCGCCGTCGAGACGCGGCTGGTGAAAGAAAACCTAACTCAATTCGCGGCGGAGATGAAAATTCGTTTCCAGATTGAGTTTGTTCTGATGAAGACTTTCGAGATGTTATCTTTCAAAGCGATTAGGTTCGTTGAGGGAGAGAGAACCGTCGTTTTGATTTCTCCGGCGATATTTCGTCGTGTGAGTGGAATCACTGATTTTGTGAACAATTTACGGAGAGTATCACCTAAAGTTGTCGTTTTCGTCGATAGCGAAGGATGGACAGAGATCGCCGGATCTGGATCGTTCCGGCGAGAGTTTGTTAGTGCTCTTGAGTTTTACACGATGGTGCTGGAGTCGCTCGACGCTGCAGCTCCTCCCGGAGATTTGGTGAAGAAGATAGTGGAAGCGTTTGTGCTACGACCAAAGATCTCCGCGGCGGTGGAAACAGCGGCTGATAGGAGACACACCGGTGAGATGACATGGCGGGAAGCTTTCTGCGCCGCCGGAATGAGGCCGATTCAGCTAAGCCAGTTCGCCGACTTTCAAGCTGAGTGTTTATTGGAAAAGGCGCAAGTTAGAGGATTCCACGTGGCGAAACGACAAGGAGAATTGGTGCTGTGCTGGCACGGAAGGGCACTTGTTGCCACGTCAGCTTGGCGGTTTTAGATAAACCGGGATTGGTTTAAACAATATGATATAGAAGAATAGAATTGTATCTACCGCCTTTAATTTTCCTTTTTTTTGTGTTTCTCTTTTAAATAAAGGAAATAAAAATATTTCTTATCAAAAGTCTCTGTTCGAGCTAGAGTCTTTCTCTATTCAAAACACAAAGTGACCTTTTTTTCGAGTGTGAGTTCGTCGTCAATTTGGTAAAAATCGCCGATGAGCGGGTTTGCTTCACAGATTCCATCCATGGCGCTTCTTGGATCTGGCCTCACCGGCGAGGTAATCTTCCTTCAGTTTGATTGATGTTTCCGCTTGTACGGCTTTTGTTCCGATCCATGATTTGGGGATTCGTGACAAAGTTTATGATTACTTTAATTAGATATGTATGTTTAGGAATCCGTCATCGTCTGTCTTGTTTGAATTCAGATTTTTTCTATAGTGGATTGGTGTTTGTTTCGATTACTTTTTGACAATTGCCTTTCAATTCCTGAATATTTGGATATTCTCAACTTTGGGAAATAATTGTTGTTTTTCTCTATGGAATTTTCAGGTTGGGTTGCGTGTATTGCTCTCTCCACTTAGTTCCAATATCGTACTTCGTACAGCATGGTGAGTTTTCTTCTTCTTTAGTTGTAAGGTGAAGAAAGCTATCTAAAGGCGAGTGATTCTCAATGGAATAATATTGGAGGAATGATCTGATGATTTATAATGTTTATGATCTGATTGAGTGATTCTCATTCACATGTGAAGCAATGGGGTAGGGAGGGAGTTTTTTTTTTCGGTCATGATTATTAACTTAGCCGAGTGGACAAGAGGGTTCTACAACTTGTTGGGATACTTTAGGGTATCTTTTGGACTTTTATTGTTGGGGAATCTTGGATTCCTTTTGTTCTAGCCGAGTTTTTGGGTTCTTTTCTCTATTACAAGGTGTTATAGTTGTAGTTGACTCAAGGATTCGGTTATAAAGGCCACGTTTGCGGTATGTCTGAATCTTGTTTCTTGCAGCTGCTCCATTGGCATCGGGTTGCCTGTGTACTCTACCTTCAAGGCAATTGAGAGTAGAGACGAGAATGAACAACAAAGAATGCTAATTTACTGGGCAGGTGGGACATTGTTACTGCAATTTCTATGACCTTTTTAGTTTCTTTCCTCATCTCTTCTTTGGTTGTTCTCTATTGTTCTTATGCCTTCAAGAGTTTATTGCAATCTCCATTGGCCTACTTTCACATGTTGATATTATTTTTTTTTCTCTCTCTCTCTTCACTGTCTGTGCAGCTTATGGTTCTTTCAGCCTTGTTGAAGTATTTACGGACAAGATCATTTCTTGGTACGATTGACATCTCGAAACTATCGACATAGTTTGATGATATAGCAGTATAATATATTGTTTTTTCTAATGGACTTTATCAAGAAACAGGGTTTGACTAACTCGATATTATTTGTAGGTTCCCGCTGTACTATCATGTGAAGTTTGCGTTCCTCGTTTGGCTTCAACTCCCAACAGTCGAGGTACCTTTCCCTATCTCTTTGAAACCATCATCTAACGTGTAACAAGCTTTAACCTGGTACTCATTCTGCTATTCTCTCAATTTGCTTGTTTGCCTAAAATAGGGATCAAAACAAATATATAACAACCAGATTCGTCCTTTCCTCCTACGACACCAAGCTAGAGTGGACCGACTCGTGGATGGAGTATATGAAGAAATGGTACATAACTGCTTTCTTCAGAACTCCATATTCTTGAGTTACTTTAACAAATGCTTTCAAACATTTGCAGGTGAAGGTCGTTAGGTCACACCAAGGAGAAATACGGTTTGTCCGATCAATGATTGTCAAAATCTTGGGATCAGGTTTGTTTCTGAACTCTATTTTCCTATCACTTAGCTATCCGGTTATTGAACTGTCTATTTTATTCGCACTGTTGTTCCAGCAGCCAATGAGGTTGCACCACCAGGCCAACGACTAGGAGAAATAGCAAATGATAGCCCCGAACAAGCAGAAACAAACTCGGATTCAGAATCCGATTCCAATCACGAAGACTAATAAAACAAAGTGTAATCGTAGCTTTTGCAGCTTCTACAGTCTTGTAGGTCAAATCTCTATTACACAAAAATGTCAAACGATTGTATAGTTATGTAATCTCAAATAACTTTGGACTGAGTTTTTTTTTATCCGGTGTTGAAAAATCACAATAATCCGTTATAAAATTCCATGTTTCCTACGTGTTAATTTTTTCCTTCACCATCTTTCGACCCAGCAGCATTCTGCTCTAGATTAGCTACAGCCTCTGCTCCAAGCACTCTCTGCAACTCATCCTGTAGTATTCGATGACTCTTGTGTAAATGCAAGCCAAGAGAAATAAGATAAAAATTGGAAAGAGTGATTTTCGGATAAGAATCTGTTACCTGGATTGAGTTGTTCTCAGACTTGAGCTTTTCACATTCGCTTGAGAGTCTTTGTAGCTCATCTCTCAGGCTTTGATTCTCGTTCGACAAACTCTCTACTCTCTGTTGAAGTTGTTCGCATTCCGCCTATTCGAAATGGTTTATTATGAAATGAGCATTACATAAAGCAAACAGAGTAAAATGATACTAACACAGATATGTATATTACCTGCTTCCGCAATCTAGACCGCCTAGCGGATTCACGGTTAGACTGTTTCCTCTTCTGCCTCTTGAGCTCTCGTTCATCCTGTTGAGTAAACAAAGGATTTTGTAAGGAAGAATATAGCCAATTCACAAAAGCTACTTTGCATGGTGAAATGATGAGTTAGTCATACCTTCACAGGTACACCAGCTTGGGAAGACCATAAGTCCATCCCGATATTCAGATTAGTCCCTGGGGCTACCGGCTTCATGGGCACCGAACCTTGGATTTCACCAGTAGTACTTTGAGAACTTGCTGTTTAAGGAAACTTTACAAAGTCAAGAAACATGGGAAACACAAGTAAAGGAAAACCACAAAATAAATCAAAGTCAAAAGCATACCGTCCGCAAGCATCTGTCCAAAGCTCGGCTTTCTAACTGAACCTTGTTCCTACATTAACATGAATCTCAATTAAACAGAGCAAAACGCATTGAAGAACCAGAGAACACTTCAAACACATAACAGTACCTGTTGATTGGCATTGTCATCATTTTCATCAGATGAACCCGCTGTGACACTTTCATCACTGCACAACGGAAAGATCATAATTACATCAAAGCTTCCTCATGATCTCTTAATATAACACTGCAATCAAACTGAACAAGTAACACGTTAAATAGAGTGTTATTAATATCACCTATGAGAGACACCATCGTTCCCTGAACCAGAGAGCGCTTTGTCACCTCCTTCACCCTTTTTTTTCGAGCTCCCCTTTGGCTTCTTGCCAGAAGCTTGGTCCTTCACAGTCTCCTTGTTGGTTGGAGCAGAATTAGGAGGCTACAACAGAAGAATGTCGAGCAATTTTTTTTACTTTCTCATTTATCTATGCAAGCCATGTAATAGAGCAAAAAGCTTTAAACGATAGCTAAATTTTATGTTAATAGTATGGAGATTACCATGGGCATGTTAGGATGAGCATAGACTGCTCCCGGGGGATACATTGCTGGGTACGGTACTGGGGTCCCATAAGGCGGCATCATATGGTGCTGAAAGTATTGAACAACAGAAAAACTCATTTAGTGTTATCCAAAGACAAAGATGCACACTTTTTTTTTATCTAAAGAATCACATCAACAGCGATACAAGGGAAGCTTACTTGAGCGCCCCACATATAAGCGTGAGGACTTGGAGATCCAACTGGGGATGGGAAAAAAGGATTTGGAGTACCTCCTCCGCCATAATAAGCCTAACGAAATAAACATACTATTATGTTTTGCAGTCATTCCGAGAAAGAATTCACTAGACTATGAAAACTAATAGTGGCTAAAGTTGTGCATGTAACACGAACCTGCATTGAATTTGACCAATCTGGATACGGTGTGGGAGGAACTTCCTGAAAACAAGAGGTAGATACATCAAACACCTTAATATTTAAAACAGAACAAGAGCAAGAGCAAGAGCAAGGGACGTTGTTCCTGAAAAAGAAAGGAGAAGAGAAGGATCAACCTGAGCCGAAGACGTTGGTTTGGTAGGCTTAAATGGCATCTTGTCTTCGCTCGTTCCCATTGTTTATATAAGCTTACTTACTACTAACTTGTGTTACTCAAAACTATAAACAAAAATCAAGAATCTGTCAAAACAAGAATCTTGACAGAGAAATAGTCATCATAAAACATCACAAGAAGATTAAATCCAAAACTCAAAAAAAGGATAAAACTTTTGCTTTCAATTGTAGTAATCAATGACTTTTAAAACAGAGCAAGGGCCCTGTTCTTTTTGCTTTCATTTATAACAATCTAAAGTCTCGAACCTACAAATCCCTAAGCTTTTGAATCATGCATCAGTAAGAAAATCTCAAAGGCCTTAAATTACATGAACTAGTTGTGAATTATCATGTCCTAAAACAAGCTCTATTTGCATAATTGATTAACGAATTCAATTCGAGTTCAACAGAATCTGTTACATGCAAAAGGTGTTTGATTGTAGAAAGAAATTAAACGAGAAAAAGTTGGAAAAAAAACAGACCAGCTTCTAATTGAGTAAGTGATGTGGAAGTCCAGCTAGGATTTTTATAGAGCGAGACAAAGATGCCGACACGTCCTCTCCGACAGATCAGACAAACTCCGGCTCCGAAGAAGTCCTGATTGTTTTTTTTTCTTTTAGGGTTTTATCTCTTACTGCTTCATTGAATCTGTCGGAGAGATTTGATTGAAGATAGCCAAAAAAAAAGGATTGAGATTCTCCGATCTGGTGTGGCAAAGTCCGATAGGAGGAGAAGAATGCGAAGAAAGAGGAAAGTTTTTTTTGGTTTGGGGGATTTTAGGGTTTGATGATCTGACACGTGCGACAATGAGAGGTCCAGCTGTACACGTGTTACTGGATAAGGTTTTGACACGGTAGCTACAGTTTGGTGTGACTCATCTACTCATTTATTTCAAAATCAATTTACAATCATTATTAGCGATCTAATATAGTAGATTAATATTAAATACTATATTTTTGGATGATTATGGTCAATGATCATAAAACCCTTTTTACAATTATGTATGATTTTATTTCTTGTACTGAGAAATAATTAAATAGTATCTTTTTCTTCAAACTACTATTTAATTTATTTTCCCTTGTAAGGCATATTATTGTTTGTGAACTTTTTCTATAACACAAACTAACCAAGTCAAAGCTTTTTTTAGTTGTAACTTGTAAGTTCTTTAACGTAGAATATTAATATTTGCTAAAATTGTTGATATTAAATCGATAATAACTTATCGTTAAGAAGTAAGAACTAATTGATCTTTTTCAAAAAAAAAAAAAAAAAAAAAGAACTAATTGATGACAAAAAAAAAAAAAAAAGTAAGAACTAATCAAAACTCAGAAGACGTCAGAAAAAAAGAGTCAACAAGAATTAATTGCTAAAAGAATTAAAAACAACTAATATTCGAGACGGGCCCTTAGTTTTTCCCTTGAGCCCATTGGGCCTTGTTTAATAGTCCCTACAAATATTTCTGATAATTGTTGCGATAGGTGCTAGCATAAATAAGAAGATGTCTCAAACTCATCAAAGTTTTGTAATTTTCCGTTTCCAAATAAAATTTAAATATGGATATGCATTATCAATAATTAATTAATTTTCACACAGTTTATAAAATAAAATGACAAGTTTCTTTCAGATTTAATAGATATCGAAATTCAGTGCACTCAAAACAAATCGGTTTTCTTAGGTAAATATAGCATCTTTCGTATAGCATTAGTATTACCATTACGTAGTTGATGTGATAGATCACCAAATAGAAAAGGTCCAAGACTTTTATTTTTAAAATCTCATCATATGACGACTCAAACATATCATACAATACATTAGATACAGTGAATGTGTTGAAAGTGGTTACGAGTACTTAAAACGAACCCATTTTAGAAAGAGCCACTACATTACGTTTTCTTTACACTTCACTTTCTATATACCCAAACTACATTAAATCCTTCACTTATTCGCCAAACTCTTCTTCGTGGGTCCATAGTTTCTAAACTTTATGAGACCATAATGTTTTCGGTCGATAATTTCAATTAGGATTTAGTATATGTCTATATCAAAAATATCATAACGTGGATCAAAATCCAGAACAACTTAATCAAATATCCTCTAATCATGTCCAACAAAACTTTGATTTTCGGAAAATGCACTTGTAAATTTTACAATGACTCTTAGAAAAAGATCTAGATCATAGAACCTCTATTCATGTCCAAAAACTTTGATTTGTTTTTTTGCGTTGATTAGAAAACGATGTGTCGAAGTCTAACACATTTAGAAATGCATGATAAGACGTGATAATTTTTGATGACTAATAAGATACTATCACTTTTTATTATGCGATCCAGATCACTAATTATCATGATCATGAATATATTAATTATAGAGCAAATATGACTGTTCCCTAACCATAGTATAAGCTTTACACATTAGTTGTCAACAGATCTATAAACCTTGACTCAAAATGTTTTACCAAAATTAGTTATATTTTATCCGAACTCCTCTTTTGTTTAAATTTGGCAAACTCTTATCCATCGAGATAAAAAGTGTTAACAACCGTTTTGCTCATCTTATCTTCATGTGCATGTCATCTAGTCCTTTGTCTTCTACAATTTTAAAAGCAAAGAATTTTCGAATCTTGCAGCCGATACTGCTTTTATGGCTGCACTTTTTTCTTGGTTAGAGAAAAATATTTATTCTCCAAAACCAAATTGGTTTACTTATCCAACAAAGTGGCTAAATTTTTTTAACTACTTGAGCAATTGTTGCTTTCATAAAGATAGCCAAATTACATTAGCGAGAAACCCATCGTCAATATATTTGTACAATAGAAATTCAACAGTAATCTACTAAATTTACTTAACAATATGCTTCCCTATTTCACGACACTAACTTGATATAATTTAAAATATTACATTAAGCTAGTAATTTTATATGTATAGACTCATCCACTCCGCTTCATCGATGTAACTGTTATCTGGCACCGGATAAAACAAGTTATCATAGTCATCGCCATCATCTCCGACTTTATAGTCTCCGAAAAATGGCGCTTCATTAGCTTCGACTGAAACCGAAGACGAAATCGGACTGTTGCTTGAGCCTCCTTCTACTCTTTCTGCTAATCTTTGAATTTCCCTCTCTGCATCATAGAGTTGTTCTTTGAGCTGAATAACCTGACGAAGAAAAAAATGTAAAATTAATCATTACGTAGCTTAATCACCGATGCAAGCATCTGATTACACTTAAAATGGGGGTTTTAGTCAGTGGGCCTACTGTGGAATTGAGCCCATTGACAAAGACTAGCCACTATTAAGAAAATAAGAACATTGTACGGACAATATAAAGTGTATTATGTTGTGTAATAAGGTGGCAATATACTGTTCGATATCACTTTTTTTTTGGTTCTCAACTTCACTTTCTGTCTCATTTATTGAATTTTTTAATTTCTTCGAGCCTTGAGCTCACGTTCATTTATGCCAAAAGATAATTACCAAAAGAATGTATAAAGTCTAAATTACCTATTATATTTAACTTTTACTATGCAATTTAGTATAGCAACAAGGTAAACAAAAAAACGAAGTTCGGACGAAAATTCTAATTACTATTATTAAAAAGTTTGGAAAATAGCAGCTTCATGTTTCATATAGTTAATGTATATAGCATTTTCCTTTATTATCTATGTAGATGTAAATTTTGGATTGGAAAAAGTTGTTTAATATATCCCTTTAGTTATCATTATCTCAAGCATGGATCAAATCGATCATGAAGAAACTTAAAACCATTCCCTACATACCCGTATATATTATATATATATTTATAATTAAGAATAAAAATTTGAACAAGAAACGAAAACAGCAAAACAAAAAGTAATTGAAACAGAAAAAAAGAATAAATACCTCAGATTCAAGTCGGCACTTGTCGACAACGACGTTATCATGTGAGTTCTTGAGTTTATTGTACTCCTCTTCGAGCCTTTTGTTCTTCCACCGTGCACGACGGTTCTGAAACCAAACGGCAACTTGACGAGGGTCAAGGCCTAGCTCCGCCGCAAGTCTATCTTTCCTCTCCGACTCAAGTTTGTGCTCATCACCAAAACTCATCTCCAACATGTTCACTTGTTCATCGGTTAGCTTCCTCTTCCTAAACAAACTGTTGCTTCCGTCTCCGGAAGCCAACGCTCCTTTGCTCTTCTTCCTCCTCCGCTTCGGTTGCTTCACTTCTCCTACCGACCAAACAAAATAAAAAGCAAATTAATAACTCATGCTCTAAAAGCAGAAACATCTTAAATAAAAAGTTTGGATTTTTCTTGGAAGTGTATTCACACTTCACATGCACGTAGTTAACATCAATATTTTTAGGTCTATATATGCGTGTTGGTCGAGAACTTTTTTTTTTTAAAGACTCGTGTATATATATATAACACCCACTTGAATTTGTATAATTTCTTCCATAAATTGTTTGGGGAATTTTCAGACTCTGATATATAAAGGATAAAAACTTTCGGATAAATTAACTAAAAACAAAACCCACTGGTATTTTTATAAGAAAATCCATGAAATTTGGGTCTTGTCGAACTTTAAAACAAAAAGATATGAAATTTCGAACATACTAATTACAAAAAAAATTAAAGAAGGACAAACCTGGTTGTGGTACTATCTGAGTGTAGACATCAGGGTACAGTTGAGAGATAAAAGCCATGTTCTGATCATCCACCGTGTGGTTCATGTTCTTGGATCTCTCTATCTCTGTCTTAATTTGTCTCACTTTTTATGAAATGTGAGAAGTTGTGTTGGGGAAGAGGAAGACCTATGATTTATAAGGAGTGTAGGTGCCAAGAAATGAATTTTTTTTTCCTTCTGAAATGTCATTTTCCTGATGTGGGCTTCTTGGTTTTTTTAATTACGGAACTACCACTGGACGTAATTACATTCCTAATCTTAATCCTCGTTATGACTTAGGAGGATTAATTAAAAAGACAGTGAAATTAAAAGGGAAGAAAAGATTTCTTTGTCACCAACTTTAATATTGTTTCATGTTGTAAACCACGACCTTGACAGTTTTCTTAGATATTCCCAATTTTTGAACGACTGTTTGTGTCGATTCAACCAGAAATATTCTTTTTTTTTTAACCCGAAATATTCTTACAACACATACAGATATTTACACACATTTTCTATAACATTATTTGTTGGAGGTTCGAATCAATTTCTCTTAATATTGATTGTAAAAATCTACTCGAAACACGACATACAATTCATACAAAACTTTTTTTGACTACCTTATATACATACCAATATCAAGTTACAATATATATTGTAACCTTATAAAAGGACAAATCTTCGTAATTTTAAAATCCTAATTTTTTATTTAAAAGTTTACCACATCATCAATTATTTCGTTTATATTTGCGTAAATTACATGTTATATACATCTAATATTTTGTTATATATGTTAATATATAGAAATGTATGGTTGCACAAATAAAAAACGACATGTATTTATCATTGTGCAGACGAGATCCAAGATAATGTCGTAAAGAGTGGGATAAATTAGACTTTCTTGTTTAGGTAAATGAAAAAAAATTAAATAAGAGTTTTATTTTAAACATTTAATGTTGCGGCCCATGCCTAATACAAACACCGCTAAACAAAGACGTATTTCACTACACGTCATTGATAGGAACATGAAAAGTCTAAAGCTTCGGCACGTGAACACACCAAAGTGAATTTCAATACCAAAATGAAATGATACAATCATACAAATCAACCTATCGTTGTTAATAATATTTGCGAGTCTCTAGAGTACTATATAAATATTTGGGAGGCGAGACCAATAAATCAGAGACTGTTTGGTAAATGAGTCTGTGATGTCCAATGGAGAGGACATTCACCGGTTTCAATGTTCTCCACGACCCAATCAAGCCCCTTCATTACTCATTTAGACTCTTTTCTTTATACTTTTCTTTTAATTCGTGGTTAGAGATCTATGGATTACCTTAGTTTATTTGGGTAAATTATAATTGGTGCACTCCTTCTATTCGTTAGAAAATTAGCTAGGGCTGTAAAAATAAGCCATAATTCATCATAGAATTAAGGTTCAGTTGATAACATTACACTACAGGAAGAAAAATCATAGAAAACATTTATAAAAAAAAAGATATGCAGAAGAAAATGAAAATTTATTATTATAAGAGCTTAACCTAATAAAAAGGCTTAATTTTCATTTCTGTTATTAAACTCGCATACTAATGTAGAGGTTGAACATCAACAGAATTGTGTGGTAGGTAATAAGTTGATGAGTATTTGTATGAGGTTATACTTCTAAAATCCATATGGATTTGTCATTTGAGGAATGATCAATTCAATGACATATGGACATTATGAACGTCCACGAAAAGCATATCGTAAGGTCTAATGGAGTATATTCTATTACGAAACTGCAAATTAGAAGGTAGCCAAATGCAAATTTTTTTTTTTGGCCAATGAGCAAATAAATGACTAAATTAATAGCTTGGTGCCACAGAGGATATTCTTGGGGATAAAAAGATAAAGAGGATAGAAACTTTAAAGTGGTTGGAGACTTGGAAGGAGTGTACACCTTCGAGCTCTCAAGTAAATCATTGATTAGTGATAGTTAATTATCCTAAAATGGGTTTAAGAATGTTCATGATGACACTTGCTTGTAGATGTGGACTCTCCTTAAAGATATTGGACTAATGAACCCCTAAACTGGGTAAAGATATTTGTTTATTTTTGTGTATTTGTCTTAAGGATAATGTCTGCTTCTAAAGGTTTTATCTTTTCAACTTTTATTAGATAAAAAGTGTATAATTTTGGAGTTAAGAGTTATGCATCTAGTCAGACATTCCAAGTTATGGAATATTGCTATTATCATACAATACAACTATTGAAAGCAAATAGAACTCTTCAACCCGATTAATCTTACGGTCTCTAGAGGTATCATCTGGATGGTGACTACAAGGTTCGTACTCATAAGTTGAAGTACTGGGGATTTGAATTCGTTATTGAATATAATGTGTCACGTTTTTTAATTTCTAAATATTGTTTTCTATGAGATGATGTAAAGAGAGAAAAAGGGGAGACAAAGGAACATGATGGGAGTCATATGAAAGGAATACACAACGAAACGTGGCGAATAACAACACAACCAAACGTACGTTTTCTAATGTTTTTTAAGTTTATAATAAATATTTTAAAATTGGTTTTAATAAGAATATAGAGAAGTAGACAATGGAAGCCAAAGCCTTTTGTCTCCCTCTTTCTTTCTCCTAAGTGTTTGTGTCTGCTTTAAAAACACTGCCATGTCTCTACTACTTTACATGTTCTTCCAATCCCATCCTTACATATATCTCTATATCTCCTCCAATTACATTCCCAATTGTACAATTTTTTTGCACTGTTGAAGAAAATGTTTTTAAAACAATTTTGTAAAAGAAAAATCCATATGTCCTTATTGTAACCAAAAATATTGATATTGAAAGTACCACCTAAAAAGTCTGGCATGTGATGATACCATATTTTTGGAACTTAATTATGTATGAGTCACTGCTAATATTATTAAGGATTGATGATATTTTGGATTAGCACACATCATGAGAATTAGGGTTAAATTTAACAGTTGTAATAAGTTTATGTATTGCAACTGCAGTTTACATATATACTTATATCTTTTGAACAAAAAAAAAGAAGAAAATACTCATATCTATGCTGGTCGTTTACAAATTATCTGGTTTCTCACCCTACATATGGTACACTTTTAACATATAACAAATTATGTGTTAAGTCTAGTTACTTTTTTTTTTTGGCCAAAATGTTTAGCCTAATTACCTATGTGCGAATATCTCTTTGCTGCTCGTTTTTAAATTCACAACAAAGAAAATGTTTTTTTTTTTTTTGTGTTTTCTTTTTACCCGGAGGTGAAAATAATTAAAAAAGCTGGTGGTGAAAAAGACAGCCACGCGCCCACGCCAAAGAGAAGGAAAAGTGACCAGGGAAGAACATGGGGTTGTCCACGTGGCGGCTTCTACGAGTCAGTAAAGTAGACCACCTCTCGTATTGGTCCACGTGTCCTCATCTTTAGTTCATGGAACCTGACTCATTTTCTTCAGACCAATTAGATTTTTTGTTCTCCCATAACCGTCGCCGTCATCAGCCATATTTCATTTTTTATATTCTTGATTAGATTTTTTTCTTAATAATATTCTTGATTGGAAATATCAAATCGGTTTAAGATAAACCAAACTCAAATCATACAAAACTATTAAAATTAACTAATTTCAGATTTTTGATTCATTTTATTATCTTAATAAAAAATTTATTTCAAACTCACAGAATCAAACAAAACATGAATAAACACAATTTTTCTTCAAAAAACCTTTACATAATATAAACTTAGCTAGAAAATCATAATTTTAAAAAACAAAGAAGTGCAACTACTGCATTTAATATAGTTATAATTCAAAAACAATTTTATAAATTTTTAATATAATTCTCAACTTTATAAAATATAAAGTGTTTATGTTCAGGATTTCATATTCTAGGGGAAAATATACGGGTAATTTAATTTGGCCCATCATCCAAAACTAATACTATCAAACACACGTATATACATTACCCAAAACAAAAACAAAAAAAGATCAAGAAGAAATAAAACTAAGTAGAGAGGCCTAGGGAGATATTTTTACACATATATCCCAAAAAAGGAAAAACTTATCCACAAAGAACTATTTGGCTTTTTGCTTAAAACTCGAAATACAAGTTAGCGTCACAAGAAAGATCACGTACGTTTGATTGAATCTTTACCAAATCAATGGGATTTAACTGTGAAATTTAGAAAGGAATCGTTACGTATCTCTTTAGAGATTTCCTAATTAGGAAACGAGACGAAACGATGGAACATGTGAGTTTCAACATGTTGCCCAAACCGGCCAATTTCAATCCGGATACGTGGCAACTTCAGTGGTCACATTTATTTTTTGGACCCTCTTTGTCTTTTGCTTCTTGACCATTTCGCATTTCACCATTTCCGGACATTTTTCTTAATTGTTAAGCCATTAGAAAGTAGAAACCTCTATATTACGAAATACGAACCGTTATTATAACTTGCTGTAATACGTCAATATTATCACTGTGTATTAGTGTAACTACTTATATATCAATTATTACTATGATTAAAAAATATCCATATGATTTGGAAAAAAAAATTGTAAGTGATTTTAACTTTTGAGGGTTGTGATTTTATAAAAAATTAAGTTATGATTGGTTTAACTTTTATTGTAAAAGGTTATTGTAAAGTCTTTACGACCATGAACTCTAATCTACTAATCAACCCCCAGGGTTTACTATTAAGCATTAAGAATAAAGACAGGATTTAGGGTAAAATACTATTAACCTCGAGTTTGAGAAAATATTGAAATCCGCATTAGTTTGAATTTGCTGGTTTAGCTATTCAAGCTTCGAAGGGCTAGAGGTGTGTTACGGTAGGCATTGACCAATCTCAGCATACATAAGCACAGTGCTGTACTTTTTTCACTAAGGAAGAAAAATAAGTAAACCTCATTTTATATCACAAAATTAGTAATATAAATATATATTTCAACTTAAAAGCCAATTTATATGGTCAGTGTTGTTTTTTTGTGTAATAGTGTTTATGTGTATCTCCATAATTAATTAGTGATTATTTAGAGTTTCTTCGTGTTATATATGAGTTAATTACTTGTAGTTTAATTTATCATAACATCTTATTAAATCATTCAAAAGTATTTCATCATATTTTTCTTTTGACCGTTAACCAAATCCCAAACTTTTCAACAGAAAACAGATTACTATTTATTTTTGCAATGTTAATTTAAAAAGTAAAAACTATTAGTTCATTCAGCTTTTAAACCATTCTTCTAAGTTGGAATAAACTACTATGTATTATCTTATATGATGTGTATAACCAAAACCTTGAGATATGCGACACGCATTTACTATATAAGGCTACAAAATCTTAGACCCACGGAAACAAATTGATATCTTATGTTATGTGCACATTACATTGGTATAATCAAATGTATTGCAATTTAGGCGCCTAGAGCCATAGGACCCCCGCGTTAGATTAGTCTTAATCATCCAATAAATTGCGACAAACAACATTAGTTACATGTTTGTGTGCTCTCTCGTCCAATTCGTTACTTTAATTGGAAAGTCTTATCTTAATAAATAAATTCGTCGGGAGTTGGTGCCTCTACAAAATATATGTATACACTATAATTTATTTTTGCTTCTCCACCAATGATTGGTTGTGTTTATAAATTTTCATTTCTATAAAGTAAATACTTTAGGGAAAACTATTTCTGGACCAATCTTTTTTCATCAAATATATTCCTTGAATTGCGCCTTAATTTGAGCATTACATGTTTATATTTATCTACAACTGATTTGAACTACGTAGAAGTGTTGTGCTAGATCAAATGCCAACATGAAAATTCAATAGAGTTATAGAAAAAAAAACAATAGAATTAGAACGAAACCAATTTAACATGTTTTAGCTTTTTTTTTGCATAGAGCTGGATTTATTAAAACACGTATTTAAACTCTAAAAAAACAAAACCAGACTAGTCCGCAAGAACATATATATATTTTTACTTCCATGATTTGCATAATGCGTAAGGTATGTGAATAGACCGATGGCGATGAGAATGTGTCTCTATCTACACTATTTTTTTACAAATAAAGGGAGAAAACGAAGAAAAAGTTATAGTTTCATGATTAGTGCGTCTTATTGGGTATGGTTTATTAATGAACTAAAAAATAAAAAATGCGTAGATGCATCTTACCGCCCTAAAAGTTATATAGCGTTAGAGTTCTTTTGTGAAGTGAAGCTACCTACGACATATATTGTATAATAACATGCATGCAATTGAGAAAAATGTATTAGCAAATAGAAAGACTGAACTTGCTCTTTCACGTCTTATTGGTTGCGTTTCTTTCGATGAATGATAAATAAGCATTGGTAAGTTAAAAATTGACCTAATCCACATTTTACCAATAAACGGATTGCGACACCAGTAAATAATCTTTTCACAATTTCACTAGCTAATAAACAAATAGAAGCTAGGGACCCTAAAAGCTTTAATAAAGCATACTCAAAATGTTTTTCTCTTTTACTTTTTGGGTCGACACTGAAATTGTTTTATGAAAACAACAATTGGGACACAAGCCTCTCTCCGTCTCGCGCGTCGCCATCACTGTTGAATTTCAGAAATATGTTGCATAAATTTTAATGGACCCTATTATAAATTTATGGTTTATGGTGCTAGTTATTTTTTTCTTCAAAAATCTGAATTTTGTAGTATACTTTCCGATAATAAATAGTATATACAGTATTACTAAAACATGTAATGTAGTTGTTTGTACTTATTTAAATAAAAACTCACTATAGAGCGCATTCACATAAAAGATAATTAATATACTTAGAATAGTTAATTGTTGGAATTCGTTGGTTTAAAAATCCAATAGAATTCCGTGGATCCTTCTGTAGTGGATTAATAAGCATGAAAAATCTCCAAACAGCTAAGCAAAAACCTTTAGTTTGTTTAAAATAACAATAAAAGATTCTCAATTACTCGATTAAGACACTAATCACCACCACAATCTTTACGATTAAAACATCGAACGACAAAACACAACGTGGACGGTCCAAAAAACACTCACGTGGAGTAAAAATTAGATATACTTTCCCTAAATATAAAAACAGTAACATATATTGTCTCTCTTTGCCACTTTCGAGGTCCAACCTGTCTCTCTGGTTCCTGCTATATATCGCAAAACACGATTAGAGCTTTAAGCACATGGTTAGCAACTAAACAAATCTTGTCATTAGCTCCTTAATTTAAGATTATAAATTTCCATAAATAGTTTTCGTAAACGTGGCATTGCTGATTTGCTATGAACACAAGATGCGTCACCGATGACAGCTATAAAAGAGGAGGCTTTTCTAGATTGCTCTTGGGTTTGGTCCTAGATTCGTGGGGTGTTAGTTTTTAATATATATTTTTAAAGGAAATTCTCTTAATTAGTCTTAATTTATTGCTCTAAGTTTACAATATTCTTTCTATTTTGGTTCTTGTAGCTTTAAACGCGATCTTGTATTATTTTCATGGTGGTCCAAATTAGTACCTGGCACAACATAGAAGCATGAGATTAATGAACTAATAAATTTTTTAATCAATCGAAGCATTTATACATTAATTAATCGGTTGATATAAAATTAAATTTCCTTTTCCAGACATCAACCAATCAGATAAGATCTACATTAGCTCTAACTAACTACAGTATAAAAAATACCAAATATATAACATGTTCGATTCAACATTTTAATACTCATCTTCTTTAACATTATATTAGTAGAGTTTGAAATCTCAAATACTTATAACCAATAGTTGAAATTTGACTTTTTGGTTTAACTATTAACTATTCTCCAAACATATGCTTTATTTTTCCTTCTAATTGTAACATTATGATTGATAATTTTCATGCAACTCCTTTTTTCTAGATCGTAGGTAGGAGGATATTAGGTTAATTTGACTACGTTAGAGATTTAAATTAGTACGCTTTCGAACAAGTCAAAAGACACCATCGGGTTAGCCACTAAGAAAGCAATCATGATCATATCAATTAATTATAATCCTACATATATACAAGCACAAGATACACTCATGCATAAAAATGATTCTCTCTTTATCAAATTTAGATTCCGGACCATTAAAAAACAATCAAAAATGGATAGAACTCTTACAAGATAAATTTGAAAGGAACAATTACTCACTTCATCATATTATTCTTAGAGACTAATAATTTATAAATAATGTCAAACAACTCTATGGACAGATTAATACACAACGTTTACAAATATCATTCACGACTTTAGTGATCTTTTTTTTACCCTAATATAATGTGATATCAAAACCAAAAATTAATAACGTTTTGCATAAAAAGCTTTGTTTCCACAACTGTTTTAAGATAACAACAATGATTAGTTTTAAAAATTGTAATTAGTTTGATTGTTGGATACAAACATCAATTTGTTGCTATTGATAGGCCCAATATCAATTTTACATTTCAGGGGCTCTATCATAACTATAAAAGCCCAATAGCTGACTTTTTGACTCCTTGTATGAAACCAACAAACTTAAGCCCAAGTTATCAACTCAAAATTGACCGTAAGATATACGGCGCCGTTTTTGTAGACCTGAGTGTGATTAAAGTGAGCTGTTAAATCTTCACTTAACCCCATTTTAAATCACGAAATTAGAGTGGCGATTAAAAAATATAAAGTAAAGTTTTTTCAGTGATTTGTTTTCATTTATTTAAATTTTAAAATTAATCCAATTTATCGTTGACGGAAAATTTGGGAGAATATTCTCGATGGGGAAAGGAGGAGGATGTGTTCCGAGCAAGAAGAAGAAGCCGTCGTCTCTCGCCACCACCGGCGATGGTCCCGGAATCGACGATGATAACGACGCTACTAATGCTCCGATCCAAATTGATGATGATCAAACCACCATTGACGGCGATCGAACAACGGCGACGAATACTGCAGGAACAACAACACCAGCGATTTCTACGGCTGCTAAGATCTCGTCACCGCTCAAGATCTTCGTCGTGTTCTATTCGATGTACGGACATGTTGAGAGCTTAGCGAAGAGGATGAAGAAGGGAGTGGATAGTGTTGAAGGAGTGGAGGCGTCGCTGTACAGAGTTCCGGAGACGCTTTCGCAGGAGGTTGTTGAGCAGATGAAGGCGCCGGTTAAGGATTTGGAGATTCCGGAGATTACGGCGGCGGAATTGGCGGCTGCTGATGGATTTTTGTTTGGGTTTCCGACTAGGTATGGTTGTATGGCTGCGCAGATGAAGGCGTTTTTTGATTCGACGGGATCATTGTGGAAGGAGCAGAGTCTTGCTGGTAAGCCTGCTGGATTCTTTGTGAGTACTGGGACTCAAGGAGGTGGTCAAGAGACTACTGCGTAAGCTTTTTCTTCTTTCTTATACTCTTTGGTACCATTTGCATTGGTTCTAAAGTAAAGTAGTTGAATTTGGAGTACAAGTATTCAATTGATATTGTCACAGAGTCACAGTGTGAAATAAATGCAACCTTGAATTTGATGTTTATAGGTGGTTGCTAAAACCTGAAAGGTTGTTGTGGTTAGGACTTTGTCTAGTACTTTAGAGGAAACTTGTCAGAGATTGCTATAAATTCTGGTGAATTGCTTGCTTGATCTTTGATTGCTTTCTTAACTACACCATTCAATCTAAGGGATTCTAAGAGAAGTTTTGTTTCAGAACTCAATTCAATTGGCGTTCATTCTGAGTCCAATCTTGAATAGTACCCTGGTTTCTCTTTCGGTATGATAGGCTTGCGCTTATGCTACGTTGATGTTAGCTGTAGTAAGGGGAGATTTATAAGAAAATGTAAAATGAACTTGACTAGATTAGATTCTCACTTTCTCAGCACCCAAAGTACTAAATCTCTAGGCATAGGTGTTGCCTCTGATAATTTGCATGTGTATAAGCTCTGAGATAGATTCTTCAATGTATCTGGACTCTCTTCAGTCATCATTTGCACTTACTTAGATAATTGTCTGTTTTACTTCAGCTGATTCACTCGGTTTCTGTGATAGTTTGCGGATATAGAGAAGCATAACAATGTGGAATCTTAAAGCTTTTGAACATTAAGATCTGAAACACTTGCTGATTCCATGGTGTGTTTTTGTTGCAGATGGACAGCAATCACACAGCTGGTGCACCACGGGATGCTATTTGTACCCATAGGCTACACATTTGGAGCTGGAATGTTCAAGATGGACTCGATCCGTGGAGGCTCACCTTATGGAGCTGGTGTGTTTGCTGGTGATGGCTCAAGAGAAGCAACAGAAACAGAATTGGCTCTTGCTGAACATCAAGGAAACTACATGGCTGCAATAGTCAAGAGACTTGCTCAACCTTAAAAGAAAAAACAAAAATTGCTTCTTTTATTTTTCTCTTTCCATTCAATTCCTCGTCCCGCTAAATAATCATATTAAAAAATCTTCCTTTCAAAATTTCTTTCTTTTATGAGTGTTTTCAGTTTCCCCATTAATGGTTTGTGTGTACATGTTTTTTTAATATTATTGTCTCTTTGATTATTCATCCACAAATAAATATATTGTGATCATTTATATTTGTAAAATTAAAAAAAAAATTTCATTACGTGTTCTTTCATTGAAGTTGTTGAATGGATATTTTATCAAAAACATTACTCCACAAATCATTAAAAAGTAGGAAAATAATATACTAATTATTTAGTTGCGTCAGCCATTAGGATTCCTTGGAAGACGTAAAGTTTATAAAACATATAACTGTGATATCTGTACTTTATTATATATCTATCTGCTGCATCTGTGTTCTGTTCGTCCTTGAGACATATCAAATTCAGAAGCAGGGAAATTCTTCTCTCAACTCTAAACATCGCCATGTCCGAGATTCTCTCTTCATTGAGGTCACTAATGGCCTCTCATTCTCCTCCTCTTGATGCTTTGGTTGTTCCTTCCGAAGACTATCACCAGGTCTAATTCTTTTCAATTGAATTACCCCTTTTTGATTCATGATCCGATCTCAGATTACTTAATTAAGCTTCTTAATCACGTTTTGTTCATTGATTTGTAAGTTCCGATTTTTAATTGTATTTAGAGCGAGTATGTTTCTGCACGAGACAAGCGCCGTGAGTTCGTGTCTGGATTCAGTGGAAGTGCAGGTGGGTTCTCTTTTCTTTTGTTCTGGATTCGAATATCGTTATAATTGAATCCTTGATCGAGAGAATCGGACCATAATTGAATTTGATCGCCGATTATATACATAGGTTTGGCACTTATCACGAAGAACGAAGCAAGGCTTTGGACTGATGGTCGATACTTCTTGCAAGCATTGCAACAGCTTAGCGATGAGTGGACACTAATGCGGATGGGAGAAGATCCTCTTGTTGAAGTTTGGATGTCAGATGTTAGTCCACACTAATCTTTATCAATCAAAAATTTTTATGTGTTCTTTAATTGAGCTTATGGTTTGTGTTTTTCTTGGGACAATGTAGAATCTACCTGAAGAGGCAAACATAGGTGTTGATTCATGGTGTGTGTCGGTAGACACGGCGAATAGATGGGGAAAATCTTTTGCCAAGAAGAATCAGAAACTAATCACCACAACAACTGATCTTGTGGACCAAGTTTGGAAGAGTCGTCCACCTTCTGAGATGAGTCCAGTTGTTGTTCATCCCTTGGAGTTTGCTGGCCGTTCTGTTTCCGATAAATTGGAAGATTTGAGGGCAAAGCTTAAGCAAGAGAATGCGCGTGGGTTGGTCATCGCTGCTCTTGATGAGGTGTGCTTTAGTAGAAAATGATCTTTCTTTTCTCAGTTCATCTTTGGAATGTATTGATTGGGGTTTTACGCCGTTTGATGCAGGTTGCTTGGCTATATAATATCCGTGGAACTGATGTCGCTTATTGTCCGGTTGTTCATGCGTTTGCAATCCTTACAACCGATTCTGCGTTTCTTTATGTTGACAAAAAGAAAGTATCTGATGAGGTGTGGCTTTTGTTTTTGTTTCAGCAATATGACTAATCATGCTATAGCTTGTTCAACAACTTCTGAATCTTTTGTTTTGGAATGAAGGCAAACTCTTATTTCAATGAGCTCGGTGTAGAAGTCCGGGAATACACAGATGTGATCTCAGATGTGGCCTTGCTTGCTTCGGATCGACTTATTTCTTCATTTGCCTCTAAAACTGTTCAATCTGAGACTACAAAGGACATGGAGATTGATTCTGACCAGCATGATCGGTTATGGGTGGATCCTGCTTCGTGCTGCTATGCACTTTACTCCAAATTGGATGCCGAGAAGGTCCTTCTGCAACCATCTCCTATATCCCTCTCAAAAGCCTTGAAGGTAATAATGAATGCTTTTTGAAAAAAGTGACCTCTTCTGACGTGTTATGGTTTACTTATACATGCTTCTTCTCCGTTGTGTTAGAACCCGGTTGAGCTCGAAGGGATCAAGAACGCACATGTTCGTGATGGTGCTGCTGTTGTCCAGTACCTTGTTTGGCTCGATAAACAGGTACTGAATAAACAGAAATTTTGTTTCTTGAGCACTACTATATCGATGATTGATTATGTAACTCAACATTGTGAAACCATAGATGCAGGAGCTCTATGGAGCATCTGGATACTTCTTGGAAGCAGAGGCAAGCAAAAAGAAACCATCGTAAGCTTCTTTCTTCTTTGTTTTGTTTTTCCAGCTTTTGCAAAACATTTTTCTCCATAATTCATGACGCAATGAGTTTTTCTTCTGGGAAAAACAAAACAATACAGAGAGACCTCTAAGCTTACTGAAGTGACTGTGAGCGATAAGCTGGAAAGCCTCCGAGCTGCAAAAGAGGTAATGTTTACATATATAACATATGAACGAAGTTAAAACTTTTGTCGTTCCATAAAAGAGGTGAATCACATTTCTCGTTTTTTTTTTCATATGGTTGCAGCATTTTAGAGGTTTAAGCTTTCCTACTATATCATCGGTTGGTTCAAACGCTGCTGTTATTCATTATTCACCAGAGCCAGAAGCTTGTGCCGAGATGGACCCCGACAAAATTTACTTATGTGATTCAGGAGCACAGGTAAGTATCACATGATTGAGTATATACTATAATAGGCTTCCATTGTATCTAATTCAAAGTCTTTGCTCTTTAATAAAATTTCGTTGTTGTCTTTCTGCAAAGTATCTCGATGGAACAACTGATATAACCCGAACGGTTCACTTTGGAAAACCTTCAGCTCATGAGAAGGAATGCTATACTGCGGTATGTACTTATTGATAAAACTTTTGGAATATTACATTCTTATTTATTTGGAGTAAGCATATTTGCTGATATATGTTCAATGTGCCGCATTCTTAGGTCTTCAAGGGTCATGTTGCACTAGGAAATGCTCGGTTTCCAAAGGGAACAACGGTAAGTTATGAGCTCCTTGAATTTTGTTTCTGTACTAACTTGAGATTCGTTTTTAAGGAAGAGTAATTTGTTATATGTCGAATTGGCTATATCCGAATTTACAGGTTATACACTTGATATTCTTGCTCGAGCTCCTTTGTGGAAGTATGGGTTGGATTATCGACATGGTACTGGTCATGGAGTTGGTTCTTACCTTTGTGTTCATGAAGGCAAGTGATGAAATATCTCTTTTTATTCTCTCTTTCTTATATATATTGAGTCATTGACTATAACGTTTTTTAAAACTCTAAATATGATCAACTGACTTTCTGCGATGATTATGTATGGTTTAATATGTAGGACCTCACCAAGTTAGTTTCAGACCGAGTGCTAGGAATGTACCTCTTCAAGCTACCATGACTGTAACAGATGGTCTGTCTACAACAAAAGCTCGGTATTTCTCCTGTTCGGTTAACCTTAATCATATTCTAAGAGCCGTCTGTTTAATTTATTTTGCAGAACCCGGTTACTATGAAGACGGGAACTTTGGTATTAGGCTGGAGAATGTTCTTGTTGTCAATGACGCTGAGACCGAATTCAATTTTGGCGACAAGGGTTACTTGCAATTCGAGCATATCACTTGGGTAGTTGCTCATTGTCTCTTAACTATTCCGTCGTTCTCTTATCAACACGCACATCTGAGTAACTCTCTATCTCTCTCTTCAGGCACCATATCAAGTGAAACTTATCGATCTAGATGAATTGACACGGGAAGAGATTGATTGGTTAAACACATACCATTCGAAATGCAAAGACATCTTGGCCCCATTCATGAACCAGACTGAAATGGAATGGCTCAAGAAAGCTACCGAACCTGTAAGTGTATCGGCTTAATCCCCTCCCAGATTTCTCTTAAATAGATGTTTATCAATGGCTTTGTCACTTCTCTCACTAGTAAACCAAAAATATTCAAGTCATTACACAGATTATTTCCTTTAGTTTGCATTCAAAGTTCATGTTTCTGGACCACATGTCTTTATTCATAGAAGATTCTCAGTTCTTGAACCTTGTTTATATCTTCTTGGCTCATAAATAAAACATTATCGTTTTGATACTTTATTATATTGTCAATTTTTTGCTAATTAGTTTTAGGTGAAGGAAGCAGATGGAATGTGACTCTTCTTGAGAGCTTCTCCTGCTGTCTTCTTCAGTTCCTTAACATTCTTTCTCATCTCTTTTCCTTCTTCTTCATCCATCACTCTCTTCACCATTTCAACTATCTCTTCCTTCTTTACAATCCCATCTGCAACATTAACCCGCAACGCAATCTTTAGCTCCCCAGAAACCATCCATGCGTTCATCTTCTGCTCTGAGTACAACGGCCAAGCTACCATTGGCACACCATTCACAATACTCTCCAAAACTGAGTTCCATCCGCAGTGAGTCACAAACGCTCCTGTTGACTTGTGTGCCAGAATCTCCTCTTGTGGGGCCCATGTCCGGACCACCAAACCGATGTCTTTGGTCCGGTCTAGAAACCCTTTGGGTAAGAAATCGAGTGGTTCTGTCTCATTCTTGGTCTTGTCGAACATTGATGCAGATGGGTCGTCTTCAGCCGGTGGTCTGACTACCCAAACAAATCTGTGGCCAGTCAGCTCCAAACCATAAGCCAGCTCGTTCGTCTGCTCGGCGGTTAGTGCCCCACCACTCCCAAAAGAAACATAAACCACTGACTCTTTGGGTTGTGAGTCAAGCCAGTCCAGCACGCCATGTTTCAAACCCGGTTCTGCTGGTCTAACCAGCGGTCCAACAGGATAAACCGGCACTCCTCTCATAATCCGACCGAGATTCTCTGGATCCAAGAAAGACCCGATCGTCACTTGCTCCAGACTGTGCCACGTATTCACAAAGACCCCATCTGCGGTTATCACCTCAGCCCCAATTCGCTGAGACTCGGTGAGTTCCCGAATATATTTACTCGGATCTTGAGCCCGCTCAAACTTAACCGGGCTGCATCCGGGTATAAGCAATGCTCCTATGTTACTCAACTGCTTATACAACTCCTGCTTGTCAAGACTCGCCATATAAACCGTGAAAGCTAGAAACCAAGCACTGGTAGTAACCAGAACATGTTTTCTCATGATCTCAAGCTCCTTAGCCACCACTAAAGCTTCTGTGCCCAACAAGTCAACTACAAAAACCCTAGGCCGTGGTTCTAACTCCATGACTGCTGACCTGATCTCCGGTAATGCCTTCCTCATCATCTCTGCTAGTTTAGTCAAAAGAGAACCGCTCAGATCTTGACCCGAAACATCAAGTTGAATAAACTTGATCACAAATTTTGGATCTTCTTCCTTTAACGTTTTGCCAATTAAGGATTTCGAACGTGAGATATCGTCTGTGACTAGGAAGACGGTGATACGGTCGAAACCGTTATGGTTCAGGAGATGTTTACCGAGTTCTAAGATGGGTACGGCATGTCCCATACCCGGACTAGCCACTAGAGCTCCGTGAAGTTCCATGGTCCTCAGAGTTTTTTTAGTAATCTGCTTTCTTTAATTGGTGGAATGAGAATGTTTGGTGATTGGACGCATTTGTGTTGAATATTTAAAGAAGTATGACGGGATTATTAAGATTACAGTTATCGAAATGGACGAACATCTCACAGCAATAAATCACTATAACGGAGTGAATATAGTAACTTATTTACCAAAAAAACTAAACATTCATAAAATACATTAATGTAATTGGATTAAATACTTGTAACAAGTGGTAAGATGTTAATTTTTGTTCACCAAGTGTAACGTTGTACAAAGACCTAACGTATAATAGTTGTGTTTGAGCCGACGTTTGTTTCGCGTGTTACGATGATGTTTGGATGAGATGAGCCAGGCATAGAAACATGGTTCAAGATGTGTTTGTTTGTTTTACCTTGTTTTAGACAAAACTACAAAATGCGATCTTGTGACTTGGTGAAACTTACTAGTTATATCTTTTTAAAAAAATGTAAATGGATCCAAACTAAACAGCTAGTTATATATGAAAAGAAGCAATTCAGTCTCACGTGGACCCAACGTGGGTCATCATCTCGTAGTTCCCTCATCAAATGGGCAATGTAAGTGTTGTCTTGTACCGTGAATTACGACAAACGAAAAAAAAAGTATTTAACTACAACATGCGATGATAACAATAATAGTATCAACAATAGTATAAAAAGAAAGAAAATTAAAAATACAAGTTCAATTCAAATGGTTGGAAGAAGTTGTTGTTTAGGTCCCAACAAAAGTGAAAAAAATAGACAGACCACATGGTAGGGGTCCATTATCCTCCGCTCGTGGAGGTTTCCTTTTATATCACCTAACTCAACACAACAAACTCTAAACTAATCACAATTATTCACAGGAAAACAAAAATTCAAATCTTGAAAGCAAAATGGATATCATTGCATATTACTACTATATCCGTAAAGATTAAATAACTTCTTACATTATTAAGTCTCTCTACAAATTGATTTTTTCCAAAACCCAATCTTTATCCTGTGATCAACAAACCCATATTACATCTCTAAGAACATTATCATCATCACAGAGAAAAATTAAGTATAAACGGAGATTGTAACGGTATGTTAAGGTTCGACCCTTTTCGACCTTCCTCGGTCATGCGAGCTCCGGCTCCAATGTACTGTACAATGCTGAAGATTTGCTCTGTTATGGTCCATAAGGAGACTGATCTTTTACCACCATTTTCAAACTGATTTCAAGTTCGATTTTTCAGCATCGGGCTTTAGTGCCACCGAGAGTGAGTTCGAGATCTTCTACGCCAACTTCATGAATCATTTCTCCTTCCCATGGCTTGACTGTTCCATTCTCGAACTCAAACTCTGTACCTCTCCCATTCATTCCTGACATTCCCCAATCTGATCTTTTCATATCAATGGCCATAGATGTTTGCTGAACAAGATTGAATGTTGGTGAAGTAGGAGCTGTAGATTGGAAATTGATCCACCTTCCTGAATCCTCTATCGAATCTTCCTCGGACTCATCACATTCCGGTATTGTAGGTGGTGTTTGGTGACCAGCACGACGAGTAGGACTAGATGGAGCTGAGATAGCGAAAAGCGGATGCCTCAAAACGTGTAAAGACCCGCCATTCGGTAATTGTTCTGAAGTGAGTTTCCGCTTCGAGCCGCGAGAAGTAGGAGAAGACAACGGAGGAGTCACAGGCGCACTGTTGGATATTCTAAGCGGCGGAAGGTTTGCAGGAATAGAAGAAGCGATGTTATGTAGGAACGGAAGGAGAAGGTACGAAGAAGGATTTCCATCGTAGCGAGATGGACTCGGGAAGGAAGACGAGACGGGACTTCCGTGGTAAGAAGGTGCAGGACTTGGAAAAGCAGATGATTGTGGACTTGGTTGGATTGAAGAATTAGTGCTGAAGTTTGTAGGAGTTCCTGAAATATCTGATGCTGGTGGCTTAAAAACCCTGTTTCCACAAGAATCAACCATTTTAGTGACAAAGACTAAACACAATCAAAACCACATGATGATGCAAAGTTCATCGTCAAAGTCAATATTTTAGCTTCGTCTAGTCAAAAAAGCAAAAGAGATTTCCCCAAAATTTCGCAATAATCGAACTTAGATGGTGTATAGAATTATCTAAATATAGCATAAATTTCAGCTAATCCAAAGCAGAAACCATCAAATTCATAATCAGATCTAATCAGATTTCAATCCGAAATTGGGGAAAATTGAAAATTCAACCCAATCGAACAGTGAAAACCAAATCGCAAGATCTCTAAGTGAATTGAAACATAACAATCCCACAGATTCATCGATTGAATTATGAATAATTGAGAGAAGGAAGCTCAGATTCCGATCTAAAAAATTGAAATCGGGAGTTTTTTCCGAGAAAAATTACCTTGCGATAAGTGGTACCGTCGTCTTCAACAATCCAACCAGCTTCAAGACAAAGAGCTTTAAGAACCTCGTTGTTATCACAGTGCTTAGGAAGCTTATAGTTACCTTGAGCTCTAAGACCAGAGTAAATCTTAGCAGTGATGGCTCTTCTTCTTCTTTCTCTCTTCTTATTGTTCTCTCTCTCTTTCCACGTCGGAGTTCGTCCCGACGATGATCCTCCTCCTCCTCCTCCTCCTCCTCCTCCTCCTCCGGCCGCCATTGAAGAGCTCTGAATCTATCTCTTAAGTTTTTTTGTTGGGGTCTGAAGTCTTTGTCAGTCTGGCGCACGAGGGAGAGAGAGAGACGAAGCTTTCTATTTTATTATTTTGCTTTTTTTTTTTTGGGTGTGTGTGAGAGTCTGAAGCGGATTGGCTGTAACTTTCATTCATAAGTATAAATAAATTCAAATATTCATTTGTCTCCACACGTGTGATTGATATTTTGGAAGTCAGCTTACACGTGTCTTATTTATGTAACGCACGAGCTGTGGTCCCCTCGCCGTTGCTTCCCTCCCTTCCCCTGTTCAATGAATTCGTATCTTTTTTTTATTTCCCTTTTTTTAATTATATTGAGTATTTCTTTTTAACTTTTTAAAATTTTTATTTTGCTTTTTGGCACAAAAAGCGTTGCAAGAATAAATATAACTGGATACTCTATTAAGTTGCATTGGTTTTATAGTTTTTAAAATGACGACATAATTGCATATTGTAACGCATTAAAACGGCATATTGTAACGCAATTAATACAAGGGGACTCATAAAAGTTTCACACAAAACTTTTTGTCATCATTATTTTGTATTTTCTTCGAAATGTAAAACCGTAAATTCCAAACTGATCTCATTTCCTAATATAATCTATTCTCTGAAATATAAATCTAACTTGAAATTATATATAGGTAGCTAAATAGTTTAAAACGGTCATATTGGATAACTTGATCGATGTTAATAAATAAAAAATGTATCCACATATTTAGGGAAACTAAAACTTAATTAAAAATGGAAATAAGAAAACAAACACCAATTTGGCTATCGTGGTCGGAGCACGTGCGGTTCCAGTTAGGCGTGAGCAAAAGACAGGAAGCAGAATCACCCAGCTGGACTCATGCCATTTTTATTTTTAGCCAACTAATTAATAATTAATCAAATCCTATTTACATATTACTCCCTCCGTTTCGTTTTACTTGTCGTTTTAAAGTTAAAATTTTGTTTCACATTACTTGTCGTTTTATATTTACAATGCAAATTTATGACAGATTTTCCAGTTTCAACCCTACTTTTTAAGCTTATTAATTACATATATCAAACAAAATAATGTATTAATTAGGGGTAAAACAATAACTTTAATCGTTTTCTTAATTTGTGTGAAATAACCTAGAACGACAAGTAATATGAAACGGAAGGAGTATTTTGTTAAATTTTCACAATCTTAAATTAATTAAAACAAATCATAAAATGTCATCTGTTATTATTGCATACCAATCAAATGAAACAAAAACATTTCTAATAATTGTGCTTATTACTTTATTCTACCAAACCACGTCTTCTCATTCATATTCACAAATCCAAAAACTACAAATGCAAAAACTAAAGTATATAGATAAAATCGGTGATGCGCAAAATTCCAATCTGGCAGAGTGACTTTGGATCAGATCATTCACGTGGGGGGAATCTTTAACATAATTTCAAATTGTACGGCGTGGTCACGTACATTTAATCTACTTACTTTTATTTTAATTGTTGATTAATCTAATTAATCGTGCGGCAACCATTAAGTCCTAATCCAACTATTATTCACTACTCACTATTGTTCAATGCATCGGTCAATATTGGTTAGTATTGCGTTTTAAAAATATTGTGCGTTTGTAAACGTTTCGATTTGTTGGCTACATTTTAACATTATTCTTAAATCAAAATATTATTTTATCAATAGCTGATTTCTGCATGTAGACATTATGAAATTGTCAGACAACCGAAAATCTCGGGATTTATTTTAACGAATTTGGGCATTTCGTTATTAAATTGAATGAAACATGATTTAAAGAAAAAAGAAATCAAAAAGAAACATGATTTGTCAACACCAAGTTGTATAGTCTGAGGCCCATGGGCCCTTAATTCAAACGTATTGGCCATGTTTTAATTACCAAGATTAACATATAACTTAAATTATACGTTACCATATCTATTCACATCCAAAAAATGGATAAAAATAAATGTAATCATGTTCTCTGACACTTACCCTGTAACGATCCACCCACCAAGCTACGTTACGTGCCTAATGATCGTTTAATACAATAAATACGTTAATCAACATAATTAATAACCACTTCAAGAAGACTTATCCAAAAAGAATCATCCAAAAAAATATGACGTCAATAACAAAAAGAATATCCAAAATCATACACTGTAATAAATTAATATATTCGGCGGGTCTTTAATCGTACGAGAATACTACTGGTGTCGGAACTTTAGATCCGATATTATAGAAAGCAACCAAACTCCGGCTCCGGTTAATCGGGAGTTCAAATTTTTGGATTTTGATGGGCCGTGCTCGAACTCGTACCGGTTTCATCTCCGTCGCGTTTAAATTCCTCCGGTCTCTGTTCCCTCGCAATCACCGTACTAATAGCATGAAGATAAAGTTAGCTCCTTTTTGACTTTTCTACTTTTGGGTTTTATCTCATTCGATTCAGATTCTGTATACACTTTAGGGTTCTTGGCTTGGCTCGTAGATTTGTTTAATCGATTACTTTATCTTTGGATTCAGTAGTCATCACAAAAAAATGGTTAACTGTTTCATTGTCTCTGGTTCTAAATCTTACAAAACTCAAAAACTTTCTTCGTCTCTGTTTTTTGAACAGAACCGGAACGTTTTTGGGGGTTTCGATTTCACTGATTCTTATAAACTTAGCTGCTATCATGGAACGAGCAGACGAGAATCTGTTGCCTTCGGTTTATAAAGAAGTGAGTGAAGCATTTAACGCAGGACCATCAGATTTAGGCTACTTAACATTCGTTAGAAACTTTGTTCAAGGACTTGCTTCTCCATTAGCAGGAGTTCTTGTCATTACCTATGATCGTCCCATTGTTCTTGCAATTGGTACTTTCTGTTGGGCTTTGTCTACTGCTGCAGTTGGAGCCAGCAGTTACTTCATTCAGGTATTTTTTGATCTGTTTCTTTTAAGGATTTTGATTTTGAAGTTTAAAGGTTTTGAACTGATCTTTTGGGTTTCTTGTGATCTAGGTTGCTTTATGGAGAGCAGTGAATGGGTTTGGATTGGCAATTGTTATACCGGCGCTTCAGTCGTTTATCGCAGATAGTTATAAGGATGGTGCCAGAGGAGCTGGTTTTGGTTTGTTGAACCTCATTGGTACAATTGGTGGTATAGGAGGAGGTGTTGTAGCTACGGTCATGGCGGGTTCAGAGTTTTGGGGCATACCAGGATGGCGTTGTGCTTTCATAATGATGGCAACGCTCAGTGCAGTGATCGGATTACTCGTCTTTCTCTTCGTTGTTGACCCCAGAAAGAACATTGAACGGTAAAAAACACTCACAAATTGTCCCTGATTATGAAGACTAAGACCAAAAGTTTGATAAGGTTTTGGGCTTGTAATTGTAGAGAGGAACTAATGGTTCATAAGATGAATTCGACCTCGGTTTGGAATGATTCATTGGCAGCTGCAAAATCTGTCATCAAAGTAAGTACCTTTCAGATAATCGTGGCGCAAGGAATCATTGGTTCGTTTCCGTGGACCGCAATGGTGTTCTTTACAATGTGGTTTGAGCTTATTGGTAAATGACTATTCCTACAAAAGCCTTGAACATCCATTATCAGTCAAGAACCGAGAATTTGAATGTAAACAGTCTTTTTTTGTTTGTTTTAGGTTTCGATCATAACCAGACTGCAGCTTTGCTTGGGGTATTTGCTACGGGAGGTGCGATAGGAACACTAATGGGAGGGATAATCGCGGATAAAATGTCACGGATATATCCAAATTCCGGTAGAGTGATGTGTGCACAATTCAGTGCATTCATGGGAATCCCATTCTCAATCATTCTTCTGAAAGGAATCCCACAAAACACAAGCAGCTACTCAATCTTCTCAATAACTCTCTTCTTGATGGGTCTTACCATAACTTGGTGCGGATCAGCGGTTAATGCACCCATGTTTGCAGAAGTCGTTCCTCCTAGGCACCGTACGATGATCTACGCGTTTGACCGTGCTTTTGAAGGGTCATTCTCATCTTTTGCTGCGCCTTTGGTTGGAATTTTGTCTGAGAAAATGTTTGGGTATGACTCGAGAGGTATTGATCCTTTGAAAGGTTCCTCTGTTCGTGAGGCTGATGCCCTTTCAAAGGGGCTTCTGTCGATGATGGCTGTTCCGTTTGGGCTCTGCTGTCTCTGTTACACTCCTTTACATTTTGTTTTCCAGAAAGATCGGGAAAACGCGAAAATGGCGAGCTCTAAAGAAACTGAAATGATCTGAGAGACTTAGATTGCTCAAGTTGTGATTCTTTTAATACCACAAACGATTTTGAAACCACTATGTGAAGCAGAGGTGGACTTATAAACCGAATCAGAAGAAACCAAGTTCATAGCAAAACTTTTAACCGTGACCAACAGAGAATTTGAAAGTTGAAAACACTTTCTTTTTTGCGTTTTAGTTCTGATGAAACTGAATAAATCAAAACTTATGTATATATGATTTAAATATTAATCTAAACCTGAATAAAATTCGAACACGTGACCTTTAACGAAATCTGCAAATTGCGATTAGAAAAATAAGACCGTTGTAAACGGTCCTTAATTGTGATCAATTGCCTTTTTTTAAAAGTCCAAATATGATAAAAGGAAAACAATCTGATGTTTCCTTTTTTTTTTTGGCGTGAACCTCTCTTTATAAATATCCATCTTTTCTTCCTTCCTTGAGAAATAAATCATAATTACTTCTTCTAAAACCTAAAAAATTCTATGCGACAGTTTTACAAAGATGATCGCTGATTCCGAGACCGTGAAATTGATGATCCATATACATCGACGAACTGTACCAACGCCATGTCGAGAGAGGCCTCTTGTGTTTGATCAATTTTTCACGATGCCATGTCGAGAGAGGTCTCTCGTGTTTGATCAATTTTTCACGATCTCGGATTAATTATGGAGGATTACTTTGAGTTGCAGAAGCGAGTCCGACGTAACGCCAAATATGAATGCATCTATACTTTCGGGAAAATATCACAATGAGAATCACGAGTGAAAGTGACGACGAGATTTGGAGTTTCGGTTAAGTCTAGTGAGAGATCTCACAAATATCACGTCTCCTCCATTAGTCTACCAGAGTTTTTGACATGACCGGCAATTGATTCACGATGGAGATGATGGCGTTAGAGATTAGAGAGAGAAATTAAGCAATTGCAATCATCAAAACTCTTTGGGTCTACGAAGCCCAACAAAAAGAAACTGCCAAGCCCATACCCATTTGTCAGGTCAATTTCTTCTATTCCATCTTAATACTCAATTTTAGCAAACTAGTTATTTATTTGTTTTTTTGCTTATTATACAAAATATTTTCAAACTTAAATGTTAAATTTAAATACGTGAAAACGGTTAGACTTAGCATCCCGTCCTTTTGGTCTGTAAGTCTTGTGGTGTCATAAGTTCAACATGTTTTCACGTATTTAAATTTAATTTTAAGGTTTTTTTTTAAAAATAATGTTTTAAATAAATCGCTTATATATTTTTTAGCTAAAAGTTTTTTACCATACAAAATATTTTCAACACTTAAATGTTAAATTTAAATACGCGAAAACGGTTAGACTTAGCATCCCGTCATTTTGCTCCGTAAGTCTTGTGGTGTCATAATATTTTAAGTATTTTTACGTATTTAAATTTAATTTTAAGATTTTTTCAAAAATAATATTTTAAGTAAACCGTTTAAATATTTTTTAGCTAAAAGTTTTTTTATTATACAAAATATTTTTACTAACAAAATATTTTCAAACTTAAATGTTAAATTTAAATAAGTGAAAACGGTTAGACTTAGCATCCTGTCCTTTTGGTCCGCAAGTCTTGTGGTGTCATAAGTTCAACATGTTTTTACGTATTTAAATTTAATTTTAAGATTTTTTCAAAAATAATATTTTAAGTAAACCGTTTAAATATTTTTTAGCTAAAAGTTTTTTTATTATACAAAATATTTTTACTAACAAAATATTTTCAAACTTAAATGTTAAATTTAAATACGTGAAAACGGTTAGACTTAGCATCCCGTCCTTTTGGTCCGTAAGTCTTGTGGTGTCATAAGTTCAACATGTTTTTACGTATTTAAATTTAATTTTAAGATTTTTCAAAAATAATATTTTAAGTAAACCGTTTAAATATTTTTTAGCTAAAAGTTTTTTGTTATACAAAATAATTTTACTAACAAAATATTTTCAAACTTAAATGTTAAATTTAAATACGTGAAAACGGTTAGACTTAGCATCCCGTCCTTTTGGTCCGTAAGTCTTGTGGTGTCATAAGTTCAACATGTTTTCATGTATTTAGATTTAATTTTAAGGTTATTTTAAAAATAATGTTTTAGTAATCGTTTAGATATTTTTTACCTAAAAGTTTTTTTTACTATACAAAATATTTTCAAACTTAAATGTTAAATTTAAATACGTGAAAACGGTTAAACTTAGCATCCTTTTTTTTGGTCCGTAAGTCTTTTGGTGTCATAAGTTTAACATGTTTTCACGTATTTATATTTAATTTTAAGGTTTTTTCAAAAATAATGTTTTAAGTAAATCGTTTAAGTATTTTTTACATAAAAGTTTTTTTACTATACAAAATATTTTCAAACTTAAATGTTAAATTTAAATATGTGAAAATGGTTAGACTTAGCATCCCGTCCTTTTGGTCCGTAAGTCTTGCGGTGTCATAAGTTCAACATGTTTTCATGTATTTAGATTTAATTTTAAGGTTTTTTCAAAAATAATGTTTTAAGTAAACCGTTTAAATATTTTTTAGCTAAAAGTTTTTTTATTATACAAAATATTTTTACTAACAAAATATTTTCAAACTTAAATGTTAAATTTAAATACGTGAAAACGGTTAGACTTAGCATCCCGTCCTTTTGGTCCGTAAGTCTTGTGGTGTCATAAGTTCAACATGTTTTTACGTATTTAAATTTAATTTTAAGATTTTTTCAAAAATAATATTTTAAGTAAACCGTTTAAATATTTTTTAGCTAAAAGTTTTTTGTTATACAAAATATTTTTACTAACAAAATATTTTTAAACTTAAATGTTAAATTTAAATACGTGAAAACGGTTAGACTTAGCATCCCGTCCTTTTGGTCCGTAAGTCTTGTGGTGTCATAATTTCAACATGTTTTCATGAATTTAGATTTAATTTTAAGGTTTTTTCAAAAATAATGTTTTAAGTAAATCGTTTAGATTTTTTTACCTAAAAGGTTTTTTAGTATACAAAATATTTTTAAACTTAAATGTTAAATTTAAATACGTGAAAACGGTTAGACTTAGCATCCCTTCCTTTTGGTCCGTAAGTCTTGTGGTGTCATAAGTTCGACATGTTTTTACGTATTTAGATTTAATTTTAAGGTTTTTTCAAAATTAATGTTTTAAGTAAATCGTTTATATATATTTAGGTAAAAGTTTTTTTATTGTATAAGATATTTTCAAACAAAAATGTTAAATTTAAATACGTGAAAATGGTTAAACTTAACATCCCTTCCTTCTGGTCCGTAAGTCTTGTGGTGTCATAAGTTCAACATAATGTTTTTCAAAAATAATGTTTTAGTAAATCGTTTAGATATTTTTACCTAAAAGTTTTTTTACTATACAAAATACTTTCAAACATAATGTTAAAATTTAAATACGTGAAAACGGTTAGACTTAGCATCCTGTCTTTTTGGTCCGTAAGTCTTGTGGTGTCATAAGTTCAACATGTTTTCACGTATTTATATTTAATTTTAAGGTTTTTTTCGAAAATAATGTTTTAAGTAAATCATTTAGATATTTTTTACCTAAAAGTTTTTTTATTATACAAAATATTTTCAAATTTAAATACGGGAAAACGGTTAGACTTAGCATCCAGTCCTTTTGGTCCGTAAGTCTTGCGGTGTCATAAGTTCAACATGTTTTCACGTATTTAGATAAAATATTTTTTATAGATAAAATGTTTTCAAACCTAAGTATTAAATTTAAATACGTGGAAACTAACTGGACTTAGCATTCCGCCTTTTTTGGTCCGTAATTCTTGTGGTGTCAGAAGTTCAACATATTTTTACGGATATTAAATTGATCGTTTTGGCTAAGTTTTAAGGTTTTTCACAAATAATGTTTTAAGTAAATTGTTTTGATTTTACAATTTTGTTTTAAGAACTAAACTAAGTGTTAAAATTTAACGAATGTGTAACGAATTTATCTCTCAGTAAAATATCTCTCAATGTGGTCTTTTATAAATTCTGAAACCGCTTAGTGAAGCAGAGGTGGATAAACCGAAACATAAGAAACCAAAATCCATAGCAAAAGTTTTAACCGAGACTAACAGAATTTAAAGTTGAAATATTTTTTTTTTTTCGTTTTACTGCTGATCAAACCGAATAAATCAAAACTTGTGTTCATATGATTTACATTTTAATCTAAACCTGATACCAAAATTTTGGTTTAGACCGAACCAAACAAAAAAAAATTCCAGTTATGAAGGCTATATTATTTCCAACAGTATTTTGAATGAAATTCAAACAAATAATTTATAAGGAAACCAAGAAATGACAAAGATCAAACATGTTACACAATTCCTTTCAGTCTCCTTTATCGAATTCTCACGAACTAAAGTTCACAAGATTTCGATCTAAGGAAAGGGTTTCTTTTACGCGGAATGTAATTTTACAAGATCAAACAAACAGACAAGGGTCCTTGAGAAAGAGAAGAAATACAATGGCGGATAAAGGGCTTGGTTCTTATCTTTTTTCTTGAAGAAGACAAACCAGAGCTTTGTTAGATACAGCGCGGGAAAAAGGTTTGACCAACATATCCCCCGGTCATGGCCCTGCGAACATTGGTCTCAAACAGCTTTGGGTTATCCCTTAAAACTGCTGCTGCATCATGGTTCAAGGGATCTTCAGAATTGGGTTCCTGTGTGAAAACAAACACTCAGTTCAGAAACCAAATAACACAAAACCTAGTTTGATCAAACTGTCTAGCTAATTACCGTGAACAGATGGAAGAGTCCATAGATAACTGTGTTTATGTTAAGAACCGGTTTCCAATCTTCACGCAAGATGTTCAGGCAAACGTTTCCTTCCAAATCGATATTGGGATGATAAACCTAAACAAGAAAACAAACAAAGAGCTTTTACAATTATACAACACAAGCAATTTTTAAGTAGAAATGTAAACTATATAAGGAATGTAAAAGGAGGAGCCTACCTTGGTTTTGCATTTAACTTTTGGAGCTTCATGTGGATACACAGGAGAAACTTGGAATGTGAAAACAAACGTACCATTGCTGTTTAATTGGTAAGAAGGAAAAAACAAATGAGTTTCCAAAAAAGTTTTAAGCGCGAAAGTATGAAACAAAAACGCAGATTTCAGTAAGAAAAAAAAACTCTACTTAACTGGTAATATCCATCATCAGGTTTAATGGACACTTCAAAGTTCATCAAATCATCTTTGCCATTTGGAAAAGATATCGAACAAGAGCTAGGAAGGTTCAACTCTGATATATCTGCACAGTTCAATATCGGAAAAACCATACCAACAATGACCAAATGAAACAACAATTGTGAAACAGAGAAGAAGACATCAATGGAGTATATATATAAATACCTTTGTGAAGACGAAGTTCGCCAGCAGATTGCTTCTTAACAGAAGCTCCTCCTCTAGTAGCATTTTGAGCTTGTTCTCTTTGCTTTTCCTTAACTTTAAATAACCCAATCATTGCTTCTCACTTCTTAAGAAACTCACACACAACTGTGACAAATCAAAGAACGAATGATTAACTCTATGTCAATGATTAAAACAAATTTAACAACTGCAAAGTCATAATTTTTACGATTCTTGGTTCATCACTTAAGAAATCAAGAAGACCTATAAAAATCTATCCTTTCGATATATAAAACCACAACTGCAACTAAACTCATAAACAAACACTTTAAATTAATTATGGTAACAAAGCCCAAATCCGAAGATCCCTAAAACAAAGCTATAACCAAAATCTCAGAAATAAAAACGCGTTTATTACAAGACAAGCTAATCTACTTAACAGGTTTCAAGATCGGAGACTTTCCACATAATATGAACCAGAAAGCTAAAAACAACAACTAGGTCGAAACATCGAAAAGTTAGAACACCAAAGACAATCAAACAAAGAAAATGGAGGAAGAAGAAGCTTACAAGTTTGATTAAATTCGTTGCGAAAATCGAAACAAATTACGAGCGAATTCAAAAAAGGTCGCCGATTCTCTCTCGCCCACCGGATTGTCGTCCTCTGAAGCTAAACGACGAAGAAACAGAAGAGAAATGTTGCAATAACACACAATCGTAGCTTTTTCTCGACGCTGAATCAGAGAATCAAAACTCGTAGCTGGTTTTTCTTGAGTTTCAGCTAGGCCCATTAAGCCCGTTAGGCCCATTCAATTATCTACTATCTTCTTTTTTTTTTTTTTTTTTTTTTTTTAACAACTATCTACTATCTTCAACAATAAATTTGGGTAGTTTGCGCGCAGATGTCAGAAATCAACGTCACAAGGTGATTTGTGACCCGTATGCATTTTTTATGCCATTTTTACTAATTTCGTGTAACAAATCAACATACATCATAATCGTTACGTAATCATCTAAATTCAATTTGTGGTATATAAGAAAAATAACATATGAGATTATGAATTAGAGATTTTGATATTTTACCAAAACAACAATATATTTGTGGTATATAATTGAAAATAAATAGACAAAAATCTACAAAACGACAAGTAATTATCTATAATCTAAGCCAGAAAGATATCATCTTTGTGCTATAAAAACATTTTCCATAGACTTAGAAAATAATAAAAATAAAAACAGTGAAAAAAGAGAAAAGATGCTTTTCAATAAAAGAAAACATCGTCATCTCCACCACTAAGAAGGCCCATTCCATTACACAACCCTATCTGTTGTTACTTCTAGCTTCACTAATGGCCAATCCAATTCTCTATTGATTTTGACTCCAATTTCCAAAAAAACAAAAAAAATTAATATAAAAAAAAAACACACACAAACTCAAATCTCAAATCTAAAACCGCAGATTTCAGAAATCGCCATGGCTTCAGTAACACTAGGTTCATGGATTGTTGTTCACCACAATCATCATCATCATCCTTGTTCAATCTTCACCAAATCCAGATCCAGATCTTCTTCTTCTTCTTCTCCCATAACTCTTACTAAACCCATCTCTCTACGTTCAAAACGCATCGTTTCATCTTCTTCAATCGAGACTTCTTCTTCCGTTGTCACAAAAGAAGACAATCTCCACAAATCTGAACCATCTTCCTTCGATTTCATGTCGTACATCATTACCAAGGCCGAATCAGTTAACAAAGCTTTAGATTCAGCTGTTCCTCTCCGTGAGCCACTCAAGATCCATGAAGCTATGCGTTACTCTCTCCTCGCCGGTGGCAAAAGAGTTAGACCAGTTCTCTGCATCGCCGCTTGTGAACTCGTCGGCGGCGATGAATCAACCGCTATGCCAGCGGCTTGCGCCGTCGAGATGATTCACACCATGTCGTTGATCCATGACGATCTACCTTGTATGGATAACGACGATCTCCGCCGTGGAAAACCGACGAACCACAAAGTGTTTGGTGAAGACGTAGCTGTTTTAGCCGGAGACGCGCTTCTCTCGTTCGCTTTCGAGCATTTAGCGTTGGCGACGAGTTCTGATGTTGTATCTCCGGTGAGAGTGGTTCGAGCCATTGGAGAATTGGCTAAAGCAATTGGAACAGAAGGGTTAGTGGCGGGTCAAGTCGTTGACATTAGTAGTGAAGGGTTAGATTTAAACGACGTCGGTTTAGAGCATTTGGAGTATATCCATTTGCATAAAACGGCGGCGTTGCTTGAAGCTTCTGCGGTTTTAGGAGCGATCGTTGGTGGAGGAAGTGATGATGAGATCGAGAGGTTAAGGAAGTTTGCGAGATGTATTGGTTTGTTGTTTCAGGTGGTTGATGATATCTTGGATGTGACGAAATCGTCGAAAGAGTTGGGGAAAACTGCTGGGAAAGATTTGATTGCTGATAAATTGACGTATCCGAAGATTATGGGTTTGGAGAAATCGAGAGAGTTTGCTGAGAAGTTGAATAAAGAGGCTCGTGATCAGCTTTTAGGGTTTGATTCTGATAAGGCTGCTCCTTTGTTGGCTTTGGCTAATTACATTGCCTATAGACAGAACTGATTGTGTTCGATTTCTTTTGTCGGGAATCATTATTAGATTGGAATTGTAGAAATCTCGGACAGGTTCTAGAGTTTGTTGGTGTAATCATCTCTATGTTTCCATGTACTACCAAAAAAAATTGGATAGTAAGGGCATCATCAATGGGGGATCATGTGAGGGTGTTCTTATAGAGAATATAATGTTAAAATAATGTAAGATCATGTGTTTAGATCTTTTGTTTAGAAGTTGATTAGTGGGAGAACATGTGTAAGATCTTAAGACTTAATAATATAATAATCTAAATTAAATTAAGATTTTACAATTATTAAAACATTTAAAAATAACATATAAATTGCAAATGCCAAATTTATGAAAAACTGAAAATAAAAGTGAAAATACAATACTAAATATTTATGAAAAAAACATTAAAAATATAAATAACAATAAACAAACAAACATATTACTTAATAAAAGCACAAAAATATTTTATCTAATTAATACATAGTTTATTATCCAAATTTATTCCAAATATGTTGAATATTCCAACCAATGCCCAAATGCCACGTCACCCCGCAACACCCACAAGAACAGATCCAGGTCAAGAGCCCAGTTCCTGATCTTAAGCCCATTAACCCATTTTTTTGGATTTAAATAATGCTTAGATCAGGGGGGGTGATCCCCCAATGCAGATGGTCTAATGGATGCAATATTAAGAGGTTCATGTGTAATAGAGTCCTTGTTGGATTTGTAAGTCTTTTTTGAATATGAAACTCTCTCTTCTTTTGGATCTGTTCTTTTGGATGTGGTTTTAGTACAGGAACACTGATTGGATCTGATAGATTCGCTAGTTCTTTGGTCATTAGATTAGTTATTGAATGTATAACAAGTTGACAACTAATACGAGTATACGACGTTGGTTTTGGGCGTAAAACTAAAACCAATCAAGTCAACGAGCAAAACAGAGTTTAAAGATGGTCCGAGACAAATCTTGAATGGGCCAACCTCATGTATTGGTTCCCCAAGATCTTCATTCAATTAGATGGACAAAACAAGAGCAGCTGCTAAAGATCTTCATTCAAGAATCAGAGTTGCGATTCAATCTGTTGATTCGATTTCAAAGCTGGTTGAGAGAATCAGTTCAATCAGAGATGATGAGCTCGAGAGCCACAGCTATTAGAATTTCTTCAAGAGTATATTAGTAACTAATAATCAAATGTCTTTTTAACTTTTGGGCTTTCGACAGGGCCAATCATATATTTCGGCCGAAAAGCCCAATACGTTTTCAGAAACAATTGAGTCCCACATCGAAAAACGAATAAACAGTTACTAACTTATGGCCCTATAAATAAAGCTCTCCATATGCATTGTAAACAGACAAACAGTGATGGGCTTTCCACGAAGGCCCAACTGGTGGCTTAATTGCCCAAAAGTACAAAATGTTTTCTCATGCTTTTTTTTTTATACTGGTTTTATAGGTTTTAAACGTTTTTTTCAAATCTATTTTTGTTTTTTTGTTTTAATAAGTGTTAAATTTTTAAATTTTGTGTAAACTAATTGGATACAACATTCAAACCCCTAAGAGGTGTTCTAGGTTCAATATAGTTTACACATAATTGAATTTTTAATACTTATGTTTTTTTTTAATGTTTTGTTTTTTTTTGTTTTTGTTTTTTTATAAGTGTTAAATTTTTTAATTTTGTGTAAACTAATTGGATACATCATCCAAACCCCTAAGAGGTGTTCTAGGTTCAATATGGTTTACACATAATTAAATTTTTAATACTTATGTTTTTTTTTTAATGTTTGTTTTTGTTTTTTTAGAAGTGTTCAAATTTTAATTTTGTGTAAACTAATTGGATACATCATCCAAACCCCTAAGAAGTATTTTAGGTTCAATATGGTTTACACCTAATTAAATTTTAAATACTTAAGATTTTTTTTAAATGTTTTGTATTTTTGTTTTTTTTGATAAGTGTTAAATTTTTTAATTTTGTGTAAACTAATTGGATACATCATCCAAACCCCTAAGAAGTATTTTAGGTTCAATATGGTTTACACCTAATTAAATTTTAAATACTTAAGATTTTTTTTAAATGTTTTGTATTTTTGTTTTTTTTTATAAGTGTTAAATTTTTTAATTTTGTGTAAACTAATTGGATACATCATCCAAACCCCTAAGAGGTGTTCTATGTTCAATATGGTTTACACATAATTAATTTTTTAATACTTATGTTTTTTTAAAAAAAAATGTTTTGTTTTTTTGTTTTTATTTTTTTTATAAGTGTTAAAATTTTAAATTTTGTGTAAGCTAATTGGATACAACATCCAAACCCCTAAGAGGTGTTCTAGGTTCAATATGGTTTACACATAATTAAATTTTTAACATTTATTTTTGTTTATTAAAAATGTTTTTTAAATTACTATTAAAGGTTTTTTATTTGAAGATGTAGAACATTACATAAGGAAGATGTTTGTTTGATGGAGAAATATAATACAATATGGACGCAAGAGTTCTTAATTTCAACACCAAACTAACATCATATACTGATATACATCGAATTGCCAACACTTTTATTGGAATCATGTTATTATATATTCGACTCGAATCTTATTGTACGATTAACTTCTAAAAAGGATTTGCTATATTTGCTCCGTACACAACTTGCCGTTTTATTTATTTATTTAAAATCACTTACTCATATAAGTAATAAAATTTTATGGTCTATAATCAATGTGTAATGACTTCCATTCTTTTCGGAATATCCGTGTCTTGTGGTGTTGGGTACAGGTAGCGTGAAAAAATTTAGGATTTTTATTCTCACTTTCTCAATAATATCTTTCATGTTTTCTTTGATGAATCTATGTTTTCAGTTCATTTTCTATCCATATATGCCATGTGCATATATTCGTCTAATAAGAATATCACATTATAAAAAAATATTCTTACGTGAAAATTATCTATTTTTTCCAACATGTTTTATCCGGTGATGCTATTTTGAAAAAACAAATTTTGTAGGATATGTTTCTTTTTGTTGTTTTTTTAAAGCGAAGGGAAATATATAGTTCTATCCTACACTATTATATACATATTACTTTTGAATTAGAATCATGATTATTGTTTGGAGATAAGACTAATTAATATTTTAGGATTAAACAAAAAATAAAGGTTATCCTACTCATTTGGTGCAAAGAATTCAAGATCTCATTAATTACTGAACCATACTTTAAACCAAATAAAATAAAGTCTCAAGAATTTATATTAAACCGTTCATAAATGTGTCTAGTCACAAAACAGTGAAAATATTCTCTTATGTTATTACACATTACATCCCAAAATCATATCTTTTCTAACATACTATTTAGAAGATAAAACAGAAAATGTGGCGACACGTCCGTGTTCAAATTTACTGAATTACCATACTTAGTAATTTCATACACATTATACATCACATTTGTTTTCTCTTCATTAGGTGCAAATTGGATAAAAACGAAAAAAAGTGGCAACACGTCATTGTTTCAAATATTTACTGAGTTTTCCTTATATAGACATTATTACATCACAAAAAAAAATCATCTCTTTAACATTACCATTTACTACTAGATGCAAATAGATAAAAATTATCTCTTTTAACATCATCAGTTACTAGATGTAACAAGATAAAACAGAAAATGTGGCGACACGTTTTTGCCTTTCTTTTTTAATCTGTTGTGTTACTCATAGTCAAATAAGTTATTTAGATATTATTATTACCTTTTAAAAATTTAATCGGACGGTTAAGGAGGCACCGCAAGCTATCACCAACATAAATCCAACCACGTGGACGGTAGTCACCTATCAATATATTCACAAAAAGGCAGCGTTTATTGAATTTCTCGTGATATATATCTGCTGACGTGTATGATATGAACCCCACAAGGTTAATAAATTAAATTGTAACAGAGAATTTTGGTTACCTATATAAAGCTCGCTCTTGCTGTTTCATTTTTCAAGTAGTAACTGAAATCGAATTCATTTTTTTCTCTCTTTGTTTTTGGGATTTCGATTTATTTTTTTTGTTGTCATGGTGATGATGAAGAAGCTTTTGTCGCAACGTTTGTTCAATATGTCAAAAATGGCGTCGCAAAGTCTCATGAACTGTCGTACTTCGTCTTCTTCGTTAGCCATGCGAACTAGAGTTCCTAAAGATATAGGAGAAGCCACGATTGATCCAGAGCCTGGGGATTTGATAATTCCTCGGAGGTTTTTGCATAAAATCTCCATGAATACGACTTCGAAGATGTCAATGGGAGAGAGTTTGATGGAGAAGCTTCGAGAGATGGATGTGAACAAGGATAGGATTCGATTAGACGGTCTTTCTTCTCCGAAGGAGGAGACGTTGGGGCTTACTTTGCAAGACGTGAAGAAGTTGCTAAGAGCGTCAGAGATTGAAGTTGTTAAAACGAAGCTCTTGGAGACCGGGAAAATCTGGATTCGTTACTCCGATTTTGTTCGTGTTTGTAGTGACTCTTCTTTGGATCCTTCTCAAGGACCTTTGATCGCAAAGATGCTTGATGATTCAGGAAACGTTATCGTTTTGGGAAACTCTGTTTGTTTAAGACCTGATCAGGTAACTTCTTCTTTCTCTCTGTTTAAGATTTTGTTTTGTTTCTTTGTTGGTTTGATTTGATTTGGAAGCTACCAAAAAACTGATAAGGTCTTGTGTGATGATCAGGTAACCAAATCCATCGAGGGGCTGCTTCCTTTACCACAGATTCATAACCCGAATGACCCAAGAAGAAAGGAGCTAAAAGAGCTTGAAGCTATAAAGACAGTCATCGAACAGAAAGCACATTCTTTGGTGAGAAGAGAGCTTTGGGCTGGTCTTGGTTACTTGATCATCCAAACCGCAGGGTTCATGAGGCTAACGTTTTGGGAACTCACATGGGATGTTATGGAACCGATATGTTTCTATGTCACATCGGTATATTTCATGGCGGGTTATGCGTTTTTCCTCAAGACATCTAGAGAGCCTTCCTTTGAAGGGTTTTACCAAAGCAGGTTTGAGGCTAAACAGAAGAAACTGATGGAATGTGAGGATTTTGATGTTGGGAGGTACGATGAGCTGAAGAAGCTGTTAAATCCCAAGCCTTCAGGTGCTGTTTCCAAGATTCTTGGAACTCTATGGAATTGATCATTGGTGTCTCGTTGTCCTACTAACCTGAGAAAGATAAATTGACCCCCAAAATTGTGTCAAACAATAATTTTGAAATTTACATAATCTTTCTAGGAGAAAAAAAAAGAGAAAAGGACCAAAAAAGAAGAAGAGAGGTTCTAATAGTGCGGCTTATAATTATCAATTATGTAATTTGGAAGAGTAGATAAAAAAACTCATTGTGATGTATATGTAATAAAAACTAAAAACTATTATCATATTTTATTTCTAAATTTCAAGTCTGACTTTCTGAGAATATCTCAATGCATATGAGATTTCGTTTGTCGAGTGTGAATTTGTGAATTTTATTGATACGGTCATTAAGAATCTTATTACTTTTACTTTAAGCTATATTATACGATTATATATACCAAAAACTCATTTTGCCATTTGACGCCTAAATCTTATTGAGGTAATTCTGAAATGATTTTAAGTTTTCCGTATAGCTAGCTTATAAATGATTTTTAGTTCTTAAATATAACATGTATAACATATGCTTAATAATTATTTCGTCGGACTTACATAAATGATTGATACAACATGTTATGCGTGGGAGTAGTTGTTGTAACTTGTAAGTTCACCGTCCAAGTCTCCTTTTAATTAATTCACGAGAAATCAACTACGACCGTGTAAATAAAAATCTGAGTTTGGTAGGTCAAGACTCACTTTGTGGAAAATGAGACAAAAGAAAAGAGTCACTTGTGGAAAATAACATCAAGTGGACAAAACCAAATTCCTCATAGTGAAAAAGAGCTATATTACACAGTTCCTGCCGCATTTGTTTGGTACGTATCTAATACTGATTTTGTTTACTCATACGAATAAACAAAGTGGTACTATAACGCTTATCGCCAAAATAACGATAAGGACAATTGATTTTTACTAATTTTATTTGATACGAATCAAATATCTTCTGTCTTAGCTGGTCATCAAACTGTGTGAAATAGTAATTTTATAACTCGTTACTGATGATGATTCATCTTCGTAACAATCGCCCGACGCATATTCCAATATTTAAATTTTGTTTTTAAGTAATGCTCTCTTTCTCATCTATATCTTCTTGAGTAAAATTAAAACTCTTAACCATGAAGGGATAAAGCAGTATATGGACGCTTGTCTGAATTTCTCAACCCCAAACTCTCTTTCGTGTGTAGAGAGGTTCTTTGGTTTTCCCACCTGCTTTTCTAATATGGTAATCAACTTGACCCGTAGTCGCGTACCAAGTTTTCTGATTCCTTTTTGATTCGAAGATATTTTCAAATATGGTTTGCTATTTCGACAATAATAGTAAAATCCCATTAAGACCATAAATCTTGAATTTTTCATAACCGTTTTACAAGATTTATTCATATAGCCTAATTTAATTTGTCACGTAAATGTGACCATTAATATTGGTCCACATCATTTTGCTTTCATGACAAGACCGGCCATTTAGTGACCTATGTTCTACACCAATTATTGGAAATTAAAAATTAAACAACTCCCAAAAAAAAAAAAAAACAGAAACAGATCTTCACATATGTGAAAAAGTCACACGCACACATATAAAGACACTCGAGGGAAGAAGAAGAAGACGAAGAAGAGTCACCGTGATCACCACCACCGTCGGATCAAAACCAAACCATGTCAACGGCGTTGATCAACTCTCTCACCTACTACCTCTCCGAACATCCATACATCGTCGGATTCCGTTGGAGCAACAGCCAATCATGGGGCTCCACGTGGTCTTTCCTCTTCACCTCTATCTCCCTCTACATCGCCGTCTCCTCCACCCTCCACATCCTCCTCTCCGCCGTACTCCGCCGTAAACGTTCCGTTCCTTTAGGCCACATCCCCGAAATCCACAGCCTTCTCATGTCAATCCTCTCCGCCACGATTTTCGCCGGAATCCTCCTCTCCGCCGCCGCAGAGATCCGTGACACACGGTGGTTATGGCGGCGGAGCAAAACCGCCACTCCTCTCCAATGGCTACTCTGTTTCCCTCTCGGGACTCGTCCCTCCGGTCGTGTCTTCTTTTGGTCGTACGCGTTTTACCTCACGCGCTTTCTCCACATGTTCCGTACGATCTTCGCCGTTTTACGTCGCCGGAGACTCGCCGTGTCTCAGCTGTTTTGTAACTCCGTCATGGCATTCACGTCGTTCCTTTGGCTCGAATTCTCGCAGTCGTACCAGATTCTAGCGATTCTATCGACGACGCTGGTTTACTCTGTGGTTTACGGTTACAGATTTTGGACCGGGTTTGGTTTACCCGGTTTGGCTTTCCCCTCGTTTGTGGTGAATTGTCAGTTGGTTCTCGTGGGATGTAATCTCGTGTCTCACGCAGGGGTTCTTACGATGCACCTCTTTAAAGGTGGATGCAATGGGATCGGCGCGTGGGGTTTAAACTCGGTTCTCAACGGTGCGATTTTGTTGCTTTTCCTTAACTTTTATGTGAGAATGCATTCTCCAATGCGACGCCGTATTAATAACACTTCGCCGGAGCTTGATCTACAAGCCAACGTAACGCTTAAGAATTAACTCAATAAACCAGATTGGAGTAAAACTGAAAACTTAAATCCAAATTATTTCATTCTTCTCAATGTGTTTTATGTTTTTTTTTTTAATCGTAACTCTAGTTATGTGTACACCTAGTACTGTTAATTGCTAATAAGCTACTCTTTTTTTTCCTAGTATGCAAAATCGGGAAAAAAATCTTAGATTATTTGTAAGAAATTATTTTAAAAAAACGAATTATATCACATATGAATCTGCGCTTCCTCGTGTTTCTCCTTCCATTGATGAGACTCTAACCTTGGAGCCTGAAGCTCTGTTTCTGCTACCACAAGCCTCTCTTCCATTTAACTACAATCCATAGCCACCACTTTCAAAACCAATGCCAAATCATCAGATATATCTTTAAACTTTAAAGAAGAAGCTGATTTAGCTCGCTCTTAACCCTCTTCTAACAAATCAGATATCTATAAAGAAGAAGAAGCTTGTGCAGCCTCATGAGCCTGTGCCTTGGTTGATTCCATCTCAAACTTGATAGACTCAATATCCAAATCCTGAACAGAACTATCTTCCTCTTCTTCTTGGCTCGAGAATCTTGGCTATGTAAGATTAATCTATCAAAATGATCACGAAGAGACTTTCCTGCAGATTTAGAAGATGATAACAATTATGGATTGAGTAAAAGCTTTACAGAAACATATATATCGAACAGAGTTAACAGACACAGACAGTGAGTGTTTATGCAATCTTGTTTCCAAAAAAGACTTCAAAGCAAGCAACGCAAAGACAGAGAAAGAGACTTGTTGTCATGAAAATGCTCAAACTTTGTTTCCAAAAATCTACACAAGCTCGCAGAATCTTACGATTTACATCACAAACCATATCCTAAACCTATTAAAAAAAAGGAAACAAACACAAAACAGTTAAGAGAAAAGTCAACACAGAAGACTCACAAAAAAAAGGAAATTTTGAAAAGAGTTAAAAAAAGGAAACTTTGAATTCCAAAAAAAAGGAAACTTTGATTACAAGAAAAATCTATATATACATCACAAACGTTTTTAGTATCATCACAATTCACAAACCCAAAGAAACCCAGAGAGAGAGAGAGAGTTGTTGATCCATCTTTGGCTTCAAATTGTTCGACGTTTTGATTTGTTTCTTTGCCGTTGCTCTTCGACAACCAAACAAAACCAAAGAAGAGAAGATCATGATTGAAGATGATGTGGATTTCAGGCTTCGGAATCATGATATTGGAGCGTCTATCCGGCGACGACGGAGATGGTGATAGAGGGAGCAGAAGATTGAGGACGTCGCTTTGATTTCCGGTGAAGAGTGCTTTTGCGTTTCCAGAGAGGTTGCGTTTTTCATTGAAGCTTCTCTCCGGCGAACAGCAGCAATCGACGACGGCGATGGCTTGCGTTTCCGGTGGAGATTAAAGGGTGGCTTTCAAGATGCCGAGTGATAAGTGGGTTGGATTGATGACGTCATCAAAGCCCTTTTGCACAACAAAGCCCAACAAAAGGAAAATTAATTTCAGCCCATAAGAAAGGTCAATTTCTAACCCTTCTTAATTTTTTTCTTCTGTTTGATTTTTTTAAAAAATTTTTGATTGATACTAAATTTACATAATGATATGAAAACTAACCGGATTTTGGATCCAGCATTATGTCGTTAGCGATTCCAAACATTCAACTTGCTTTTCCTATTATTATGTCAATTTAGCATTCAATTTTTTAATTCGGATTTTTAAAAATAGTTTTAAAATTTTGATTTTCTTTCTTTTCGGATTTTTAAAAACTTCTTTTCTTGTGTTTGTTTTTAATTTTTTTTATTGATACTAAATTTACATAATGATATGAAAACTAACCGGATTTTGGATCCAACATTATGTCGTTAGCGATTCCAAACATTCAACTTGTTTTTCCTATTATTATGTAGATTTAGCATTCAAGTTTTTAATTCGGATTTTTCAAAATAGTTTTTAATTTATGATTTTGTTTCTTTTCGGATTTTTAAAAACTTTTTTTTATGGTGTTTGTTTTTTTTAATTTTGTTTTTTATTGATACTAAATTCCTACTATTATGTAGATATTCAAGTTTTTAATTCAATTTTTAAAATAGTTTTGAAATTTTGATTTTGATTTTTTTTTTCCGGGATTTTTAAAAGTTTTTTTTCCTTGGGTTTGTTTTACTTAAATTTACTTGTTTAATACTAAATTTACATAATAATATAAAAATCTAATCGGATTTTGGATCAAACATTAGTTGTTAGAGATATACAAAAGAAAAAATCATTAGTAAATCTACTAAAAGGAAAAAAAGAGCTCGTCTTCTCTCTCAAAACACAAAACACAAAACCTAACTTGAATGAGAATCTATCTCACGAAAGATCGATCAATCAAAGGGATATCTAAGATTTCCGGTTCTTGCATATTGACAATGTCCAATGACGTCCTCGAAGTGCCAATGTGCAAGAAGGCGAAGAAATCATCTCCCTCGTGTTCTGCTGGTTTCTCGTCGTTGCCGGAAGCTTTGGCTCTGAGCTGTATAGCTCGCGTCTCGAGATTGGACCAAACAGCCTTATCTCTCGTCTCCAAGAGATACCGCTCTCTTGTAGCTTCCCCTGATCTCTGCAGCACGCGATCGCTGATTGGTTGCACCGAGCCATCTTTCTACGTCTGCTTGCGCATCTTACCTGACCCAACCCCTTGCTGGTTCGTCCTTACGCGTAATCGTCGACTGAGGCCGATCCCATCGCACCCCTATCAGGCTCCGGAATCATCTTCTTTTGTGGTAGTGAATTGGGGGATCTATGTAATCGGTGGAATCATAAACGGCAATCCCACTTCCGATGTCTTGTTCCTCAACTGTTTTTCTCAGACATGGCACCGCGTTCCGTCCATGAAGATGGCTCGTGCTTCCGCATCGGCAAGCTTTGTAGACGGGAAGATCTATGTTTTTGGAGGGTGTCGAGAGGACGCTGATTCCTCAAACTGGGCGGAGGTATTCGATCCAATTTACCAAACTTGGGGTAAATTTAATACGCCGAAGATGGCCCATAATATCAACCAAAGTGTAGTGATAGAGGAGAAGAAGGTTTATGCCGTGGATGAGGATGATGAAAGCTTTAACTTCTTGCCAAGTGAAGGTAGATTATGGAAAACAGGAAAAAAAGATTCAAAGCTAGGAAGTAGAAACGATTGGTGTGTCATTGGGAAATTGTTATACTGTCGTGGTGGTACTCGCGGTAGAATACTATGGTGTCAACCAGATGAGTTGGATTGGAAGGAGGTAAAAGGTTTGGAAGAGCTACAGTTGTATCTCTCTGGCACGAGATACATCTTGAGACGTACCTCGGATAAACGGCCATCAAAGACCCAAGTCAAATATGATATTAGCAAACTCTGTAGTAACTCTGCTGGGAACATTGTCATCTTCTGGAACGCACATATTGGAGATTCTGAGAGTATGGAGCTTTGGTCTGCCGAGATTTCAATGGAGAGGCGTGAGGGAGGTGAGATTTGGGGGAAGATTGAGTGGTCCAATGCTGTCTTCAAACTTGATCCTCTCTCAAACTCATATAGCGTTAAGGTCTTATTTTCTGCATCTGTCCGTCTGTGATGTTCTAATAACATATATAATAAGTAGGTTCATTTACATACACTCTGGAATCAATACATAAGGATAAAGCCAAAAGAAAATCAAATGATCGTTGTAAAGTAAATAGTGAGTGATTCACGAAACAAAAGTTTTGCTTGCTTCCACATAGTCTCCATAGACGTCTTCTTCTTTGCTTTCTAAGCTCTGCATCCTGTAATACTTGTAGTAGATATACTGCAGTATTATCTGTTTTAGTTTTTTGAATTAAGGTAGCAAAATAAAACCTAACGAGAATGTGATAATTCAGTTTTCATTTTGAGATTGTGTAAACAGGTAGAAAGGATACGAATAGATCGAGTACGACGCAGACAATAGCATCAAGCAACCAAGGAAGGTTTGGTTTGATGTTGTCCCATTCAGTTGTTCGGACAAGAATACTACCAACATATGTTGCATTGGCTACTAGCGCGAATATGAACATCAGTGGATTCAAACCCTGCGCGCCAATTATCAAAAGATATTGTTAATTAGATGGCATACTACAATAACAATTAGTTATTGGTTGACTTGTAGTTTTAGTTTTTTACCTCGACGCTTCCTCTTTTGATCTAGTTGTAGAGACATCGTCAAAATCAGATTAGTCCCTCGATATCATAAACAACAAGCAAAGAAATAAAAAAAAAGAGGAATCAAGATTCGCTAAAAATGGCTTACGTTGAGCCAAATCTGAGGGATGCGACCGCCCATGTAAATGGCAGCCATTAGCCATCCCAACCATTGCCCCAACGCGCTATGCTCTACTCTTCTCTCCTGCACACAGACAACAATGTTTTGAAATCATTTTCTCGCATTTCACTCATACATTAAAAACAACAAAATGCTATATGTATCACACATTTAGAAGCCGTCTGTTTGAAGCATGCCAGTACTTTTCCGCTAAGCTCTTTGCCTGAAGCGGAAGACTAGCTGATGCAGCCAAAAACGTTCCAAAACCTGCCTGAGAAAAAGAAGTCCGAAATGGTTCAATATTTGTTGTTCAAGCTTGAAGTGATTTTTAGTTGGCTAAGTTAGAAAGAAATCACAAACCGGTCTAGGTATTGGTCTTGGTTGGGTAATGGTTTTAGCCGTTATGTCAGGACACGTCGACATTGTATCATCTTCGTCCGATGACGAACCATTGTCTATTGCCAGAGCCGAAGGGCCACTCTTAGCCACTCGAAAATACGATGTTCTTAAGGGAGGTGTGCCACTTCCGGCCAACGATCTAGCCGACCTGTACAAATAGTCGCCCGCAAAACCACTTGTCATAATTGAATATACAGAGCAGAGATATAAAAAAATTGAGAAAGCTAAAGTCTAGGTTCGAGATTTTATCCTCTGTTTCTTCTGAATCTTGTGAAAACGACAAGATAAAACAGAGTAGGCAGGGGAGCGAGCATAATATAATAAAATAATATGAAACTTTCTTTTTTGTCAAATATTTAAAATTATATGAAGCTTTTGTCACAAACTTTAACTTATTCGTAGTCAAATTAAAATAAATTAAATATGATTATGTTTAATAAAACGTACGTGTAATAGAACTCTCTCCGAGGAGAATCTTTGTAAGATCCTCCTGGGATGGAAATAGCAGATCCCATCGTCTTTGGTGGTTTCAATGGTTTCTTCTCTTCATCTTCCTCATCCTTAACAAATTAAATTTCACACCTCTCATTATGATAATCAACACCTAATAATGTAATCAACACTTAATTTTATAATTAGCAACACTATTACCTTTGGACAAATCTTGGTACGTCCATGTCTACAAAGTTTGTAGATGTAATCGTAGTAAATAGTTTGGATCACCAATACCACAGTGCTAACTGTGTAAAGCTATAACGAAAGAGTTAAAAAAAAAAACAAAGTTAAGGGGCTGAATTGTAAATAGCATAAAATTAAGCGGTCGAATCACGATAAACAAATCTGAAAAATAGACGCTTATTTTAATGAAAACGACACGTAGGCTTTGTGGCGACATATGTTTATTTATGCGGCGAGAAGACGGCGATGTTACCAAGGCTGTGTAGAACTGAGTCGGCAACTACAATTCAAAATAAGACAAACAAATGAGAAAACAATAATTATGTACTATAGTTTAAATGTTTGTGTAACTTACAGTAGCTGGTTCAAGAAGACAACCGACGAGATTGAAGATATCACTGCACCGATTGATAAAATTCAAATAAATAACGTTATAGAGAGATAGTTTATTATAATAAGAAGAACTTGAGTTGAGTGTACGGACCCGGCGACCCAAGCGAGGAGGAAGGAGAGAGAGACACCGTGACTTGACTTTGTACGGAAGTTAGTGATGATCTGAGGAATCTCTGCGACACCCCAACAGAGGAGGCTAGCAATTCCAAGTGCGAATGAAACGTCATCGTTTAGGTTACATAGACAGTCGTCGAAGTATCTCTCTACCCATCTCACGCATGTCTTCTTCTCCTTCAAGCAGTAACCTAAAGACACCATCTCTCTTTCTCTGTTTAGGTCTTTCTCTCTATGTATATATGTGTGTGTGTGTGTCTCCTCTCTCGGAGGATCTTGATTATTTTATAGGATTATGGGTGAGGAAAATGACAAATCATAAGGAGATAGGAGAGAGATATATCTGTAAATACATGTATTCATATACTTGGGACCATTTATTTTACTTGGTATATTAGCCACCAAATTAATCTAAGCTCGTTACGTTTTACTTTATTAAAATGTTATCGAATCATGACACTATTAATCTTTTATATTATCATCCTTTGATTGCTTTACTAGTGGATTAAGAAGCATTAGAAAGATCATAATGTGAAGGGCACATAAAAACAAGAGATTTCAAAAATTAAAGTTGGAGGGTGAAAAAACGGTTCGATGTATGATTAATAAGCATATTCTCTTTTATCTTTTGATGCTCTGCTGGATCTCAAATGTTCAGCCTTTTTAGTACGGTTTATTAGGTATATTCTTTTCACGATTCTCTAAGCCCTAATTAGAAATTGTCATCTGATAAATAAACATATATATGAAAGTTTTCGTCGTCATACATATATGTTTTTTTTTAATCTTCTTTTCTAATTCAGTGGTCGAAAATGTACGCATTAGTTCGGTTGAAAAACTCAAATTGAGTTAAACCAAATCTAATCCGGTTTGGTTATGTTTTATCTATTACTAGTACTGATTATTCAAAACAAAGTGTACGATAATTAATTGGACTAAACTCCATGATGCTGACATTGTAACACATACCTGCTGTAAATTTTGCACAAATTTATTAATTAAGCAAGTTGCAGTTTGTAGTCTATTTACTACTGTATTAAAACTTTAATTTAGATATTTTCATATTTCCCCCCTTATTGACTTATTCACAAAGCAAATGTTAAATCAAAACAATTACTACATGCCTATTGGTAAATGAGTTTGGAAATGTCCGACAAGGTTGTAAATTTGTAATTTTGTGTGGCGTAGGCATATTCGTGCGATTGGCTGTCCCAAAACAACGGTCCACATTTTTTACTGAACCAGAAAAAAAAAAAGATTATTAAAAAAAAATTAAAGGTGCCAAATAAACTGCGTGGTGGCATCATGTTACGATGATGATGACATCTTTCACGAACCGACTTTCGAATACACTAAAAACCAAAAAAAAAAAAAATTACAACCATTGAAAGTCTAAATTAATTAGACTAATATCATCTAGACATAGTTTAGCTCAAACGGTTGAGAAGCGACTATCAAATCTAAATGAAAGTCTTGGCCGACAAAAGAAAATTAAAAAATTTAAAGGAAAGTTGGAAAGAAATTTCCATGTTTATAAGAACTAGAAGAAATTTACATTATAAGAAAGTCAGTTGAATAATTTCAAGATTAGCAAGTGGATTAATAAAAGTCTCTGGTTCATGGATTTTAACACTTACAAAGTTTTTGCCGTCAAAAAAAGAAGTAACACTAACAAAGTTTAATACGTTGCCACGTTACGTCCTTTTTCTCCTCGACAAGAAATTGTGAGCGATCAATTCATTCGCAATCATTCTAAATGACGAGTAAGACCAACCATTGATTCTGTTAACATCATACGATATAATGTTAACAATAATATTTAGAAAATTTGAATTCTAGACAGCGATTTTTAAAATATATATCATGCCAAAGAAATATTTCCACTAAAACGTGTTCAGTTTAATCGATACGTAAAAAATGTAAAGAATCCATTTGGTCTCCAACATGAGTATCCTTAGATTTTTTAAGAAATCATTTGCACTTCAGATGAATAAACTTTTGATTTGGTAATATAGTAAAAACATTAGCTTTAATAAAATTTGTTGAAACATAAACGCTTGATAGAGAAATGTTTAGCAAAAAAGAGAGAAAAAGAATAAAACGGCGACGATGCGCCGCGACAAGTTGGAGGAGGAAGTGGGAAACACGTGTGATCATATCATCCTATCTCTTATGTCTATCCTCATCATATACACATCTTCACATTATTTTTGTATCTCTTTTATCATTTGTTGATAATGTCTAATATTTATATTTGGAAATTAATGATTGAGAACGGACGAGAACATTTTCGATTTTTATCCTTTAGAACACCTCAATCTGTTCGAAGTTCTATAAAAAAAAAACGTAACTCTTTAAAAACCGTATTTTTAGGATATAGTTTGAACTAAGAAGTTTTTATCAACAAAGATCATTTACAAACGATATAGAATGATAGAGAATGGCATATAGTTTCTTTTCACAAAGTTATCTGTATTTTAAATTAACAGATGGCAAGCATGCATACTATAATAATCTAGTTAGACAGGTCAATATGAGGATATTTCTACATTCTACTTATTATTTGACCTTCGTCCTCTCAGCGAATAGAAGAGCCATAATATGCAGAATTATGTATACATATTTATTGTGGATATACAAGTCTATCCATTTTCTTTTTCTTCCATACTTTATCCATTGGTCCTGATAAAGTCAAACTAGTGATTGTAGAAATTTAGATTTTGAAAACATAATATTTGCTATCTAAGAAATAACAAGCAAAAAAAGAAAAAAAAAAACCATGCCAAGAATCTTTGATCTTGCCTCTCGTCTCTTCTTCAATTATACTTAAAAGTGGAAACTTTATGACTCTTAAATGTGTGTATTTTGTAACCTATACATTTTTTTTTCTTTTTTTTTTCTCAGTCTATACTCTAAAAACTATAACAAAGCTTTTTTTTTCTCCTTTTATAGTTTGAATTCCTTTTTAAGGAAATGTACCGGTCAAGCGAATATGGTCGAGGGTTCGCCTCAGACCATGCTTAAGAACTGCTTGGTTACCTTGCCTGAACCCATCCCCATATGCCGATGAAGAATCCGACTCGATTTGATGCTTGAAAAACTCACCAAGTTTCTTCTCAAAATCAGACCTCTCACCTTTCTTGGACGATGCTGACACCACAGCCGATGATGATGATGAAGAAGAAGATGCGATATCTACTAATGTAGAGCCAGCATAAGTCTCAGATTCCAACCACATGTGAGCTAAAACCTGACAGATTCCTTCTTCCACTTCTGGTCTAAGATTTGGATACCCTAAACATACATATACAGAGCAACAAAACATTAAAGACCAATTTCAAGATACAATAATCTGTCCCTTTTCGATATTTCCCTAGAACAATTGCTCAACATAGTGAGAAGGGAGTGTTCATCAGATTACCATTTAGTCGAAGCCACGCATGCATCATCTCATGAGCAAGGATTGACCCAGTTAACAAACTGTACAAGTGTATTACGAATATTTTAGATATCTCATAAAGATAAAATTTCGGGTTAGGAGTGTGTTGAGAAGTGTTTCTTTTTTACCGAGGAAGTCCATATAAAATGAGAATCGCAGTGACTTCACAACGGCGTATCAGCCTGCAAGGCTCTGTGATCATGTCTATTAACTTGTAGCCTGCCCCAATTCTTGGTCTCCTTAACACCTACATCAAGATCTTTCTGATTTAAACGGAATTTGTGGTGGATAGCAATTAAACACGATTTTATAAAAGTGGAAGAGTGAATACCGTGGTGACAGTTTGTTCTTCAGACAAACAAAGTCCTCTAGTTTCAGGTAAATGATGATGTCCCTGCAGCAAAATAAGAAAGAAGTAGGTTGAAACAAATGAGCGAGAGAAAAAAAGAGAGAGTATCAACATAGTATCAATAAGTAAGGAGTTTACGTGTTTCTCTCCTTCCATAGCTTCGTTTAGAGCTGATCTCTCCACCAAGAGCATAGGAATTTGCTGTTCCACTTTCATATGTAAGCCTTCGTAAAATTCACGTATCTCAAGATACAATGGTTGGCATTCATGAGTGTCCATAATGGCTGAGTCGAGACATTCAAGACACAGTTTTCGACCATCATCAAGGATGAGATATTTTGTATCTTTCGGCTGAAACCATGAGCAAAAAACAGAACAACATCAGATACTCAAATTTGTTTTCTTATTAGTAGAAATAATATATCGAACAACTGACCTCCATTCGCTCACAACTGCAGCACCGAGGAGTTCCATCACGCTCATGTGAAGGACAATACTTTTGCATCCAAAAGGGATGTGCCCTATACTCAATAAGACCAGCTGGATTTGTCGGAATCTAGAGGAGTTAAATTACGCATACACATGAAGCTTAGTACAACCTGGGAACAAATTGTGGGTAAAATATAGAGATCAACAGAAGTTGGAAACACTCACAAAGTTATGGCAAACATCACATTTAGGATGATGCTGCTCCTTGTAACATAATTTGTGATAAGGCCGATTTCCCGACATTGAGAACTGTAAAACAAAGCTTTAACAGTTAAGCTTCACTTCATTCAAGAACAATGGAATAATACTTACAAAAATGTATTGAGACCTCATAATCTATGATGGGCTTATCACATGCATGGCAACAGAAACATTCAGGATGCCAAACGCCACCCATGCAACTCAGAAACCTTCCATGTCCAATCTCAGCTTGGCAACCGACGCATATCCTCCAAGAAAATAAACAAAGAAACAAAAATTGACTCATTGCAGCAAATGTGATCATGAATCATATCACTATCTAGAGGATGATAGTGGCTGAAAATCTAAGAAATGGATATTAATGTACTTTTGAACCATTCACCTGTGACTAGATGGAATGAGGAAGGGATATGGTTGAAGTATATTTCCTGGATCATATCGAGGAGGAGATCCTACATTCATACTTTCTTGAATGGCCTTGGCGAGTTGCTCATCTTCCTCCAACTGGGCTTTAGAACGCCTCATTTCTTCCTCTTCTAATCGAGCTTTTGCAAGCTGTTTCTCTATTTCTTCTAGTTGAGCTTCAGCTCTCCTTTTCTCTTCTTCCTCGATTTGAGCTTGAGCTACCCGTCTTTCCTCTTCTTCTGCTGCCTCAAGCTGAGCTCTCATGTATTCTTCATCGTCATCCTCATCATCATCATCATCTTCTTCGGTTTCAGATTTGTACTCTACAGAATATGAGGTTAAGAAAACAAGCTTAGCAAATTACAGTTTCACACACAACTTTCTTTCCTTCTCTTTGTGTTGTTTGTCTCTATGCATTACCAAGTACCAACAGCGAATTAAACAACCTTACCGATTACTTTCTTTCCTTTGTCATCTTGTGGAATTACATGTTCTTGTTCAGAAAGAGAGAGTGCAATAGCACATTCAATCTCTTCTTTGTCAAAATCAGATCCTTCCTGAATCAGAAATTCAAGAAAACCTTTTATCTTCAATTCAAAATGAACCAATAACATTTAAAAAAAAACAACATCCACTTACCGCAGAATAACGAGGACCTTCCAAGTTTCTATCCTCTCTATATCTTCCATTACATTGTCCATCCGAAAACTTATGGCTAGAACCTTTAAGGATTTTAGTTAGCCACCCCATTGGCAACAACAATCCCTTACCTGCAAAGAGAAACAGTGTTTTAAGGAAGACAAGAAGAAACTGCATGACTTTTGTTTTATTTTTCTTTAATCAAGGATTAAGACATAATTGGTAACAAAGAATCAAACTGAGATAAATGATCCAACAAAGAAAGTTAAATAATAATATGCCAAGGCAAAACAGCAATTGAAGAAAGGTATTATAGAGGGATTCATTGAATCAAATATGCCAAATCATAAATTAAAAATAAGGAACCAAAAGTAGGAGCTTATTACAAAGAATCTCAAGACTCCAAATTCTAATAAGCTTGGTTCTCATCCTAATCATCCTCAAAACAATCAACCTTAATATCTACATTCATCTTTCTAAATACCCAGAAGAAGAAAAAATAGAATCTTTATGAACAGAGTAAAGAGAAAATCGCAAATTACCTGAAAGAGATGACAATGAAATTAGCAAAACTAGATGACCCTTTGTATCAAAAAAGGAAACCCAAAAAACATGATTCTTCAACTTCTCTCGATCACCCTAAAAATCAGGACTTTCTTAAGAATTGACAGCAAAAACAGAGGAGAATTAGAGAGAGAGAAAGTGAAAGGGGACACTTGAATTGGAAGCAAAAACCTTTAGCTTTGAAGACCCGTGACTGTTAATTATCTTAAAAAGCGTGAAGAAAGCTTAATAGGATAGAGAGAGAGAGAGAGAAAGATGAGTAGTAGAGAATAAATCTACCATTAGAACTCAACTTAAAGGTAACAACTTTATGGAGAAGATGATGGAACATTGTTACAAATTACGTTTTTTGGTTGGGAAGGTCAAGCAAGTGGGCACTTGTTTACAAAAATTAAAAAAAAAAAACTAATCACATTATTTTGCGGAAGAAAACAATAAATCAAATGTTTGAAAAATTAAGAGAGAAGAGAAAAAAAAGAGTTGATGTTTACTAGTGTTACACACACACAATCTTTGACTCTCTAATTTACTTTCCTCTTTCATTAGCCGTTTTTCAACGCTCCAAGTTGATTTTGCTCATGGCTTTTTTTACTCTTCACAATAAATATCTTTTTAATTTTATTTTATTTTAATACAAAAGTATCAATTTTAGTGTAATATTTGAATTCAAATTATCTAAGTTTTTTCTATTTAAAAATAATAAAAATTCTAATATTAATTTATTGTTCAAGAATATAAAAAAATCAACTACTTACATAAGCCTGTTCGAAATCCCGGATCTAAAAAACAGATTTATACGAAAATACAAACCGAAAATTATAAGAGGAGAAAAAAAATTATCAACTTGAAAATTGTAAGTTGGTAAGGTTATCTATTTAGCCCAACCTAATGCACTATTAGTTACATACGAGTACGACCAAATGAATTGGAAAAATATAGACAATAATATTATATAGATAATTTCAGCTGCATGATAGATGACCCATTGCTAATCACAATTGTACACTGCAGTTTCCTATATTATTATTTTATTTTTTATTTTGTGGTTGAGATTTAATTTTGTTAGAAGGGTCAAGAGAATTCGGTAGGTTCAATCAAAAATCATGTGTGAAAAAAACGTGTATATCAATGTAATTAGCCAATCAATAAGTTGTTTAGGTGCCCAAAATTACTATTCCACCGCAGTTTTAAATTTTTAATCAAAAATAGGTGCTTAGCAAGAGGATTCAACTACTCCAGGATTGGTTAAAAAGATTTTATTTTGTTCTGTTAATTTTTTTCTGATTGTTTAATTTTAGTAGTAGTTGAACCAAGTGACGTTCTTTAAATTGTGATCCCACTCACTTCTTACGTAAGCAATGAATAAAAGTACTGCAACAGACAAACTTATTTGTTATATATTGGTCATCAAAGTTATCAATTAGCTTTCCAAAAAAATTCACTTTATTCACATCTATAAATCGTTGACATTTATATACTGATGATGCAACAACTAAGATAGTTTGTATCAGTGGCCATATTGTAATTTTGATGTCACTTACCATGCAACGATTTTTTTTTTAACCAGGCTTCTTAAGGCCCATATGGTAAAATTGGGCCGACGAATCAAACCCATTATTGTAGAAAATAATTTTTGAGTTATGAAATCAGTTACAGATTATTGTGGGCTGGAATTTTTTTTGTATGATGAGAGAGACTTTAACAATTTTTGACGTTATATATAAATATCTTTAATATTGAGCTACAAACAATGTTCATTTTAAAAAATTGCGCCTTTGAATCAAATAGAAAACAGAGAAATCATGTTGTTAGAAAACAAAACAGAGAAGCATTCTTAGTTTAGAAAAAAAATGATGTATAGAGAAATATCATTTTTCATATTATAATTACTCCCTTTACAAGAAAAATTATTATTACTCCTCTCATCGACCATATACTTATCATTTTCCTAAATTAATTTTAAGCATTTAAAAAAAAAAAAAGAGTAAAAAAGATTTTGAAGCTTGGTGATGAAACACAGGCTGTCACGCTTGTTGATCAAAACACGTGGCACATTGAGACACGTTGATCCCAGCATGGACCACAAATCTCACGTGGCCATGGCCATCCCTTGCCGGTTTTCCAGGTGGACCAATCAAATTAATATGTCTTTTGCGTTCCTTAGGACCATTTTATATGTGATATTGTCAAGACTGAAGCCTTTAGTGTTTAGTCATTTATATATTACACGTTTTCATTTTGAAAAAAAATATTGATAAAGAAAAATAAATCAATCATATTTTAGTTGTAGATTTATAGATTACAACGACGGTGTGACTGCTTCGCTTTTTTCTATAGTTTAGTTAGAAAATTAAACCTTCACTACCAATAAAACATTTCATCATAATTGAATTGCAAAGTATAGATATATCCGTAACATTTACACCAAAAAAAAAAAAGTATAGATATGTCCTAAACATGTTTATGAAGAAAATGTTACTCCGTGTTCAGCTATCCGATTTATTCAATTTATATAAATATTAGAGATATAACCCTACGGTCCCTACATAAAGAACTAAATTAAGTGTTTAGTATAATATTTTCCTATGTATTTTTATATATACAAAAACATTATAACAAAATGGTCAAGATATCCAAAAAGCTATAACAAATGGTCCTAGCTAATTACTGGTGTTATATGAATCTAGACAATGAAATAAATGATATGAATCGTAGAGGTTGTTGACTTGTATTTGTATTAAGGTTTAAATTATACTCTTTAGATGCAAAAATAAAAATAAAAATTAATTGGATAGATAATATTGAAAATGTGGTGACAGACAGTAGACCATGAGAATGTTGGTCCCTTGGACCTTCGCACATAAAAACATTTTGCTTCTTTTGTTTTTCTTCATTTGATGCCATTTTTTGCTTTATTTAACCAGCTACAAAGGTAACTTCTAATATGGGTTCATATATATTATATATAGTTGATACTATTTACCTATATATTGTTAAAACTGGGAGATTGATTCGTTGAGTCAACTTTGAGCTTAAACCTTTAAAGATAAAGCGCTGCTATTCTTGAATATGTGATTTCAGATCTCATACGAATCATCAATTTTAGTTAATTTCGTTTGATATAATAGTTTATTCTATCTGGACAAGTCAATGGTCATTTTCTATACAGTCTTACATAGTTACAGTTACATGTACTACTGAGTCATAGTCCTGTGTGGCACATCAATTAACTCGCTGAGATGTTGGGATTCTTTTATATATAATCAGAATATAAAGACAAAAAAATCATCTTCAATCATTTGCCCTATTTTTTACCCCATTAATTACTAACGCGTGAGGATTTGGATATACGAGTACTTGTGGTTGCTCGCGGAGAAAATATGATCGGTCAGAAGTTAACATCATTATAGGTGAGGATTTCCCAAACTTAAATTGAATTAATGAGTGCATAATTGTAGTCGATTTCTTTTAAGACTCAACGTTTGGTCACTATATATGTATTTCGTTTGATTTCATTTTACATTATTAACAAGTGACCTAATTTTTTAGCAAAAATAAAAACAGTGACCTTAATTCAGATTCATTGTGATCTTCAGGGTGATATCTACACAGAAGTTTTCGCAAATACTTCATGGGAAGTAACGTTATTCGAACCTTGAGAAGACAAATACACTGACATATAGTAGTGGACAAATGAAGAGAAACATGTCGTTGTGTCTAGATTTTGACAGTTTTCATGCACACGCATAGGTTACATATGTGTGTGTATGTTTGTGTTGAAAACACAAATAATTCCGCAATTCTCAAAGGCAGACCTTAAAAGAGTAGTGAGCTTGTTGGTCACACCATCAAACAAAAACAATGTAGTATTAGGTTGTAAAATAACAGTGGTTAAAGAACGAAAAAAAAAACAGAGTAAAAGAGTTGAAAACTATTACTCATAAAATCTAAAAGAGAAGATAAGAAAAATTACATAAAAAAATAAAGACTAAAGGAACAATTTGATTGACACCAAAAGGACAAGAAATGGAATAAGAAGGGACCATCACTGCCATTTTCACAACTCCCTTTGTGGTCTCACTCTCCCATTACTCATGACAAACAATCAAATTTATTTGTTTCTTTCTCATCAACTTTATTCTTTATATATATATTAAAACTTCATAACAAATATAGAGTTAAGAATGAACAAAACTTTCATCTAGTTTCCTCTTTTTATCCTGTCCGTTCCCAATCATGACATGATTTTAATTACCAATTTAAAACGAAACATGACCAACAAGAACAGAGCAACTTATTATTTTATTTATGCTAATTTTCGTTTTCATGCTAATTTAAAATGCTTGACATTCGTCTAAATCGGAGCAACGCAACTGAAAAATAAGAGTAAGTAAGGCTAATACTGCTAGTTTTCGATTTTAGAGCTAGTCTGGCTCTTGTCTAAAATTTAATTAAAAAATTTTGTCAGTGATTTAACGTTCTGTTTTAAAAAATTCTCGTGGATAGCAGTACGAAGACGGACGTTAATGCTAACGGTATTTATTGGCTGAATGAAAAAGTTTTTCATTTTATTATCTTAAAAAGAATCAGTAAAAAAAAAGAATCAGTAAAAAAAACATGTAATTCCGGCAACTTTTAAAAACTCATGAGGCATAATGGTGTGCAGAATTTCATACGACGACGATTGATGGATATGAAACCATTTGGTATATTGACAAGACAATAGATCAAACCTACGTGGCTATGAGCCTATATTATGAGTCCTTGTAATAGCTTTTTGGCTAATCAAAGCTTTTTCTCTCCTTTAAACAAAGTGGTGACTTTTATCTTCTAACAATTTGCAATTGCACCACATATAAATCAAATCAAACCTAACTCTAATTTTATCGAATCTGGATGATTACTCATATTTTTTCATATATCACGTATACTTAAATTAGAGACCAAACCCGATGAAAGTTTTTTTTCTATAATAAATGAAATTTTGATATTTTTGTCTGAAAACAGAATCTGGAAAATAACGTTGTTATAGTCAGGTACAATATGAAACTGAAACTATCACGACAGATATAACAGACCATTGCAAAATATAATAATTTGTATATAACCAGATTTATTACCACGAGTTTGTATCTAATCATATATACAAAGATTGCATACATTCCACGAGCTTTCCAAAATACTCTTTTCAGCTCATAATAAACACACTACATAGATAAGTCTTTGGTTTTAAGATGCGAAAACAAAAATCAATCAAAAATATTCGATACTATGATATCATGAGTGTTTATGAGGTCGAGAAACGAGAAACGTGTCAAAATAAAATGGAGAAACTAATAAATATGTTGAAGGTTAGACAATTGACACCATTGAAGATATTATAAAGCAGAGCAAAAAGGATCCATTACAAGTTGGCTTTGGTGGGTAAAGAGTATAAATGCCTAAAGAAGAAGATCCTCTCCACACGTACGAAAAAAAGGAAGGTTCGGCACGTAACGGATGGTTGTGCATACGTGTGAAGGGAGGGTGGGATTCACGTGAGAGATTCACCCGATCAAACATTTATATTCTCAAGAAATCGAACCATTTCTATTTCACAAAGGAAAATAGAAAACGAGAAAAATATCTGTAGGAAGGTAGAAGGTTGAGCTGTCAATTGTCATTCCAGGTTTTGTAGTTCACATTTTTAATAAAACCATTAAACGTATTTTTATGAAATTTAATGTTATTATATAAGTGGAGTTACACTTTTGCTTTCGACATTTCCATTAATTATTTATCCAATTATGGACTTATACCTACGGTGCGATATCTAATATTTTCTCTAACCGTTTGTGGGATCTGCACCAAAACTCGAATTTGGGAATGCTATTTTTTTAGTAAGACATACGTGATACGAAATATGTCGCCACTTTAAGAAAGAAATTTCGATATCTATATATTAACTATGGAATTAATATTAGAGACTACTAAGAGCCATCATACCAAAAAAAGAAGCTCAAGTACTCGATCTCAAAGCTGTTGAACCAAAAAACGGTTATGTGTCGATTTCATCGGTTTTCTAGTTATCCCCACACACACAAACCTAATTAACATTCTGAGCACTTGACTTCTGAACCTTCCTCCTACCTTTCACACGTTCCAAACCACAAGTCCCGCTCGTGCGAACTCTCATCTTTTATTGTTTATTTGATACACCAAACCAAAAATGCACACCGAATTTCTTTACATTGTCCTCCAAACCATTCATAGTTACATCGTACTCGATCGAGCCTCAAGTAGTAAAATTTAATTTATGCTTACAAGATCGATGGTCGGAAACAAATAGTTTTGATATATATATATATGTATGTTCTAGCCTTTGCATTTTTTTTGCATCGGTATTATTAATTCGGCCAGGCTAATTTTTCAAAATACGTCTTACATTTTGTTGAACATTGTATTAGTATATGTACGTTGGATATTATGTGATCACTATACAGTGATTATACGTAACTAATTTGTCATTTCATTGAAAAGTCGATTGTAAGTGATTAATTAGCTTGTGGTTAGAACTTAAAATCAGTTGATTATATGACACTCATTTGATGTGGTGAAGTGATTACGACAGACGAGATGACTTTTAGAGAGTCATATTCTCGTTAGAAGGAAAGTAAATTTAATTTTGATATAGACGTAAAAAATTTTTAACAAACAGAAATATTTACTATTTCATTATGACTGTTTTGCGAAGAAATTTTATGGTATTCCAAGTAAAGATCATAGAGTTATATCATAAGCTACATTTAAAATAAATTACTTTAAATTATGCTGATTGATACTAAGGTCTAAGTCCTATCACCTATGTATAAAATATGAGGACTGGGGGAACTACGCACCAACAGACCAGTTACGTGTATATGGACTTAATTGACCCTATCTGCGAGTTAGTTCAGTGTTATCAGAAAATGACAGATGAGGGTATTATGGGGAATATAATTATGGCAGTATTTTTTTTTTTTTTTTGGTCACGATAGTATTACTAATATTTATGGTGGTGGTTCGTATCATTGAGATATGACCTTGTACTCACTTTTTTTTTTTTAATTAGGGAAATATAATTATGACCGACATTTACGTGAAAAAAGACAGCATCTTAAAATTCCTATCCTACTAATCCTATTTTACTATAAAAATATTTCATTGAAACCATAGTTAAAAAGAAGAAAAATCACCGGATTTTGTTTTTGCACGAACAGCTTCTTTTTTTTTTTTAATAAAGAAGATTGGTGGGCTAAAAAGGGTGGCGAAGAAGAAAGACCTCTCTCTCTCTCTTTCATATTTTTCTTTCATAATATATATTATATTATCTTTTATTATATTTGTGAATTCCTGAATAAACTCTTAGTAACAAAGAAAAGGAGAGTCCAGAAAAAGAAAGCGAGAGAGAGAGAGAGAAAACGATACCTAAGCTCAATTATCTTCTCTGCAACAAACTCCAAAGGTATTCTCTTCTTCTGCTCTCTCTTGCATACATACATATATATAGATACCTACATATCTCTCTATGGGGTTGTTCATCAGTTATAGATGATGTAAAAAAAACAGCGTAAGAGACCTAGTTGACTCTCTTTCTGAGTTATGTTTAAAATCCTTTGTCTGAATCATTACAGGATCCGAGAGAGAGAGAGAGAGAGCTCTGGAAAGATATGTATAAATATATCATGAAGAAGAAGATTGAAGTATTGATATGGGAATAGCTAAAACTTCTCCTACTACTACAACTCTCTTGAAGACTCTTCACAATAATTCTATGTCCCAAGATTATCATCATCATCATAATCAACACCAAGGAGGAATCTTCAACTTCTCTAATGGATTCGACCGATCAGATTCTCCCAATTTAACAACTCAGCAGAAGCAAGAGCATCAAAGGGTAGAGATGGACGAGGAACCCTCAGTGGCCGGAGGTAGGATTCCGGTCTACGAATCTGCCGGAATGTTATCCGAGATGTTTAATTTCCCCGGAAGCAGTGGTGGAGGAAGAGATCTCGACCATGGTCAATCTTTCCGGTCAAATAGGCAGTTGCTTGAGGAGCAACATCAGAATATTCCGGCCATGAATGCTACGGATTCAGCCACCGCCACCGCGGCCGCCATGCAGTTATTCTTGATGAATCCACCGCCACCGCAACAACCACCGTCTCCGTCATCCACCACCACCACAAGGAGCCATCACAATTCTTCAACTCTTCACATGTTACTTCCAAATCCATCCACCAACACAACTCACCATCAAGGCTACACTAATCATATGTCTATGCATCAGCTTCCACATCAGCATCACCAACAGATGACGTGGCAGTCATCTTCCTCCGATCATCATCACAACAACAGCCAAACCGAGATCGGGACCATCCACGTGGAAAACAGCGGAGGACAAGGTTTGTCCTTATCTCTCTCATCGTCTTTAGAGGCTGCAGCAAAAGCTGAAGAGTATAGAAACATTTACTACGGAGCCAATTCTTCTAACGCATCACCTCATCATCAATACAATCAATTCAAGACTCTTCTTGCTAATTCTTCTCAACATCACCATCAAGTATTAAACCAATTCCGATCATCTCCGGCGGCTTCTTCCTCTTCCATCGGAGCGGTCAATATCTTAAGAAACTCAAGATACACAACGGCCGCACAAGAGTTGTTGGAAGAGTTTTGTAGTGTTGGAAGAGGATTTTTGAAGAAGAACAAACTTGGGAACAGCTCAAACCCTAATACTAGCGGTGGCGATGGCGGTGGTGGCAGCTCTCCTCCGTCAGCCGGAGCAGTAAAGGATCATCCTCCTTTATCGGCGTCTGATCGGATTGAGCATCAAAGAAGGAAAGTGAAACTACTCACCATGCTTGAAGAGGTATGTTCATATTAATTCTCCTTTACTTTTCAATATTGATTTTGACCTTGTCTATAGTGATATTAATTCATACATTTTACGTAAAATTGTTTTCTTGACATTTAGATATGATTCATGAATTTATCCAAATGTTATGACAAAGAAACAAGAAACCTGATATGACTGAATTGGTCTTTTGTTTTCTCGATTAGCTATTTATTTTTGATTAGTTTGGTAGAGTTTGATTACGCAATCCTACCATCATTTATTTAAAATTAAAATTTAAAATTTGAATCATTTTGCTCGTGTGGCGGTCGCATTAGAAAGTATATTGAATATTTTGATGCTTAGCGTTTGGTGGAATCGATTAATCAAAGAAAAATGAATTAAATAATTACGATTAATTATGTAATTGGCGATTCCTTCTCCATATAAGCTACTCTCCTTACGTCCTAAAGATAACCCTTGACGTTACTTGTTTACCCATAATTGAATTATTCTATTTTTTAGTTGACTTGCATTTTTTTCTCACTAAAAATAAATATTTTATTTTGTGCTCGAGGATACGATAAAATGTTTTGTTGGTAGGATCACGAAAACATTAGTATATTCTCTGGTCCTTAATTTGTCTATAATATCTTATTTTCTTATTGGCTCGTTTGAATGTATTACTAATTACTCTCATTTGTGTATTTATTAGATGAAACTCGTACACAAGCATACGTCCCCGTGATAAAATCTCTACACCAATATTAATCACGTGAATATATAACACACACGAACATAAATTTAAAAGAAAAAAGCAAATATTGAATATTTATGGATTGTATAATGTATAGTTTTTTTTTCGTTGGCAGGTGGACCGACGGTACAACCATTACTGCGAGCAAATGCAGATGGTTGTGAATTCTTTCGACATAGTAATGGGCCACGGTGCGGCGTTACCGTACACCGCATTGGCTCAAAAAGCTATGTCAAGGCATTTTCGATGCCTTAAAGACGCTGTCGCGGCTCAGCTTAAGCAGAGTTGCGAACTTCTTGGGGACAAAGATGCAGCCGGGATATCTTCTTCCGGATTAACAAAAGGCGAAACTCCGCGGTTGCGTTTGTTAGAACAGAGTTTGCGTCAGCAACGTGCGTTTCATCAAATGGGTATGATGGAACAAGAAGCGTGGCGGCCACAACGCGGTTTGCCTGAACGCTCCGTTAATATACTTAGAGCTTGGCTCTTCGAGCATTTCCTTCACCCGTAAGTCATTTTTTTTCTTTCTCATTATTCATTATGAATAAAGAAATTGAATTTTGAAAAAAAGCTGAGAAAAAAGTACTTCTTTTCTCGTTATTTCACCACTACTTTCTTTAGTACTATGTCTCTAGAATTTTGCTATTTTATTGTTAACGAGAGTTAACGAAAAAAATGGAAATAAAGCAAAAGAGTAGTGTTTTTGTACTATTTTTCACCTCTCTGACAATTGCTTTAAGAGTAAAACAAAACAAAAAAGCTAAGTAAAAAAAACAAAAACTGGATCTATGATATGTAATCATCAGCTTTTCTTTTGTCTGTTAGATTCTCACGCCCTTGTTAAGAAAAAGTCTGTACTTTTTCTTGCGTCTACTTGATTGTATTGTATATAGTGAAAAGATAAAGAAAAGAAATTAGATTGAGTTTATTAGGGCAAAGATAGAGAGTGATGTCATTTTCTGGTCTCTTTCTCAGGTATCCAAGTGATGCAGATAAACACCTCTTGGCTCGACAGACTGGTTTATCCAGAAATCAGGTCAGTCTATATATATACATATAGCCATCAATACAATAAAGTATCTCCATGAATCAAATACATGTCTCTCTTTAACCAAGTTGTGTTAGCTGAGTATACTATTAATCAGTCAAGATTTGTGTTTAAACCCATGATTCTATGTTTATAAATAAACTCCTTAATAGTACAGATTTATAGAACTACATTAGTAATTTCTTACCTAAATCCATGTAGAATTTGATAATTTTCATAAACATAAGCTTGATATAACATCAAATTTTTCACCCTAGCCAAAATTATTTGACACTATGGACGAGTACATTAACTAGTAACTAGCCTGAGATGACTCTATTGCATGGTTTTTGTTTCTTTCCTTTGTTTGGTTTGATATGACAGAGGAACACCATGTGTTTTGCTTTCCACTCACTATTAGCTTTTCTTGGGATTCGTCTTTAAATTATTATAGCATATTTTTATATACACAAACATAGGAGAGAGGGAAAGAGATCGACATTAAAGACTCAAAAGGGTCCATTTTTCCTCAAGTACATCAAAGTTTGCAGCTTTCAATTATCCCGAAGAAACCCTCAATTTTTTGTATCCCTACATTTAATAACCAAATGACAAATAAACAAAAAGAGCCATCAATTTGTTTCGATATTATTATTATTATTCAATTGGCCGGTGAAAATTTTGACTTTTTTTTTTTATTCAGGTGTCAAATTGGTTCATAAATGCTAGGGTTCGTTTATGGAAACCCATGGTGGAAGAAATGTATCAACAAGAATCAAAAGAAAGAGAAAGAGAAAGAGAAAGAGAAGAGGAATTAGAAGAGAACGAAGAAGATCAAGAAACAAAAAACAGCAACAACGACAAGAGCACAAAATCCAACAACGATGAAAGCAACTTCACTGCCGCTCGGACCACTTCACAAACTCCAACGACAACCGCACCAGACGCAGCAGTAGCGACAGGCCACCGTCTAAGATCCGACATTAATGCTTACGAAAGCGACCCTTCATCAATTCTACTCCCTTCCTCTTATTCCAACGCCGCCGCTTCTGCCGCAGTTTCTGACGACTTGAATTCTCGTTACGGTGGCTCAGCCGCGTTTTCCGCCGTTGCCACGTGTCAACAAGGTGTTGGTGGGTTCGATGATGCTGACATGGATGGGGTTAATGTTATAAGGTTTGGGACAAACCCTACTACTGGTGACGTGTCACTCACGCTTGGTTTACGCCACGCTGGAAACATGCCTGACAAGGACGCTTCTTTTTGCGTTAGAGAGTTTGGGGGTTTTTAGTTTGCTTTTGTCACTCCATTTAATTAATTAATTAATTATAGTTTCCATTTTTACTTTTTTTTTGATTAAAATCTCTTAAAAGTCAAAAGAATACTTTAGTTTATCCCTCTTTTGTTATTGTTTTTCCTATCTCGTGAAGAGAAGAAAACGATACGTAAATCCCTTCTCAAATTAATGTTACATTGTACAACTTATTGTTTTCATATATCTGTATTCTTGGTCATTTAATTTCTCTAGATTTCCTTCATTGTTCAAAACCTTAACTCCAATTATTTTTTCTCATACTGTACTGTACATAAACAAATCCCAATTCGTTCGTAATTTTGAATTGACTATACGCTTAACCGAAATTTTGAATTGCTTAGACTATCTAGCTAGGTACAAAAGTCATGTAATCACTCAGCAAAAATGGATTCTCTTATGTTGCATGAATAATTTGAAGAATGAGTTATAAGTTATATATATATATATATATTTTATATAACTTATAACAAAAAAAAAAATAACTTATAACATTTCTATAATAGTTCTGTTATACTGGTTAGTTGTTTAGTAGTTCTCACTAAACAACTACTAATAACTCTAGTCGACCAAAGCACCATAACCTTGAGAAATGATGAGGACGATGGAAACTGATATAGTCAGAAATACCTGAGAATCAAATGTTGTTGCGACATCGTCAACATTTTTTTACTAAAAGCACTTCTCAAATAATATGTAGGAGGGTATGTATTATGAGTTCCCTTTCGTATATGAGCCCTACTAATTAACAAAATGATTCATAAAATCACTGAAATTTCTTGTCCATCTCTAGAATAAATAAATAAATATACATTTTATATAGATACTCTTACAGTCTTACTCCATGAATAGTTTCTAATATGTTTTATGCAATTAAAGAAGAACAAATGTATACCTTGTCTTGGCTGTATCCTGTATTTATGTTTTTTGTTCTTCTATAGCAGAAAGAAACGATCACTTTCAGAAAATTTCGATTTGCTTCATTGGTAGCTGCAGAATGAAACCCAAAAAAAAAATGGTGGTTGAATGATTGAAGAAGATAAATTAAAGTGGTGGTTTTGGAGTGTAGTTATTACAAACTTTTGAGGAAAGATTTAAACCAATCTGTTATTCTGCTATATATAAGTTCTCTGTACTACCTTTGAGTCTTCCTCTAAACAAAACCACTCTTGAGATTCTGCAGGTTCGAATGTTTTTGGATTAGCAGCACAACAAGTAAGCTTAGCTACTTAGCTGTAATACAAAAATCATTTTAGTTCCAAAGCTCCATGCATGCTTTATCTTAGGTTTGACCAGGAAACAAAAATTAATAATTTTGTTACAGGGAGATAAGATTCAAAGACAGAAAAATGCAGAGACAAAGTCACAAACGTTCGAAGAGGTTGCCATTTTCTTCTATCAAAATGTTTTAGCTTTTAGGGTTTAGGAAAAAAGATTGAGACTTCGTAGAAAAATGGGTTTTAGATTAAATAGGATATTTTCTTTTCCTGTGTATTGATTCTGATTAAATTTCTTATCAATTTTTTGTTCTTAAATGTGCTGATTGATTCTTTGGCTGCAGTTATCCAGGAAACAAAAGAGTTGAGGATGATCACATAAGTTGTTTATCTCTCAGTAATGGTTTTGTCAAACCGGAGAAGAAACTATCACCTATAATTGTGAAAGTCCAAAGCTCTCTTAAACAAGAGGTTGGATAGTTAAACTTCTCTCTGCAACCATTTTCAGATCACATGATTCACTCACTTTGGTCGTCCTTTTTGGTTATGCAGATTATAGAACTCGAGAAAAGATTACAGAGTCAGTTTGATGTTCGTAACGATTTAGAAAATGCGTTGGGTTATAGAGAAACTTCTCAAGACGACAATATCTTCACTCCCAAGGTACTTACTACTACTCAGTTCTTATGTGCAAAAAGTTGATTTTGGCTCTTTTTCGCTTTCGATGTGTCATTCCTAACACGTCTCTTTGAGATGATGGTTTTTATCAGTTATATCCGTTTTGATGATAACTTAATGTTGGATGTTATGCAGCCTGCAACAGAATTAATCAAGGAAACTGCGATACTCGAGTTAGAAGTTTCGAATTTGGAACAGTACCTTTTATCGCTATATCGAAAAGCTTTTGATCAACAAGCATCAGTATATGTATCTCCATCATCAAAAAAGCAGAGCATAATTTCACCAAAGAAACTCTTAGAAGTATATGTCTAGACCTCTCAAGAAGATATGATGAACTGCCTAAACATGAGGATCAAGGAATCGAATATCGGTGTTTCTCCTTCGACAACAGATTCAACGATCCAGATTCAACCGAGAGTGACATAGATTCTAGTGTTCGCCGATGCCAATCCTTGCTTAATCAACGGTCCACTTTCATCAGTAACAGACTTTCTCCACCAGAAGAGTCCATAAAGGAAGTATGTATGGTTTCTCTCTTTTGTAATGGCATTGTAGTTTACCAAGTTTTTAACTTTATTGTTTTGGTTACTTCACGAAGCAGTACATAAAGAACAGATCAATTATCGGTATTCGGATATCCGATCACATACCTATAATGACTCCAAACAAGTTATCAGAGGAGATGATCAAGTATGCGTCGACTATGTACATCAAACTTGCAGACACTCCGTTTCTTTCTTCGATAAGCAAGTTGTGGAGTCCAAGCTTCAGGAAATACTCTGTTTTTGATGACCTATTCGAATCAAGTGGACCATACAGCTCGATGATCAAAGTGTCACATATTAAAAGGAAAGGACATGATTTTGAGATGATGCTTCGACATTTCAGGTCAGCACCTAGTAAATAAGACACAGATTTTCTTTGTTTACTTTGTGTTCTGTTTATAGACATTGGTTTGCAATTTACACAGATTGCTTGTTAAACAATTAGAAGATGTTGATCAGAGCAAGTTGACACATCAAGAGAAACTTGCGTTTTGGATTAATGTACATAACTCACTTGTGATGCACGTAAGGGTTCTTCTTCTTTTTATGTTTCTAACTTGTGAATTTCTTTGAACTTAGACTGTTTTTGTGTTTCTGCCAGACATTTCTGGTTAATGGGATTCCGAAGAACAACGGGAAGAGATTCTTGCTACTCTCTAAGGTAACAAAAGAACGATTTTAAAAACCTAAACAAAACCTGAGAAAATGCTCCTGAATTTTCTGATTCAGTGCCTAAATTTTGCAGCCAGCTTACAACATAGGAGGTCGTGTGATGAGCATAGAAATGTTGCAAAATTCTATTCTTCTCAGCCGAATGCCTTGTCCCCAACAGGTCACTCACTACTTTTGTTACCATAATCCTATCAAATTTATCACAATGTGATCTGTTTTGTGAAGAAGCCTATAAAAAAACTCTCTCCCTGCTTACAGTGGCTGCGGTTGTTACTCACCTCAAAAAAGCTCAGAACCGGAGATGCATACCGCGAATACTCACTCGAGCATCCCAAGCCTTTGTTGTACTTTGCTCTCTGTTCCGGAAATTACTCTGATCCCCCGGTACTTCGTCTCATCCTCTCTACATATATCTATGCACCACTACACACAAATATACATTTATTAGACCCTTACTGGACTAATTCTACATCTTCCACGTCATAGATTCGAGTATATACGCCAGAGAGTATATATCTTGAGCTGGAAACCGCAAAAGAAGAGTACATCCGCACAACAATTGGGTTCAGAAATGACCATAAACTAATCTTACCAAAGATCACAGAGTCTTTCAGCAAAGACTTGGGTTTGAATCAAGTTGCATTGATGGAGATGATCCAAGAATGTCTCCCGGAACCCATGAGGAATACAATCAACAAACTCAATATGGGGAGATCCCGAAAGAGTATCATAGAATGGATCCCACACAATTTCGGTTTCCGGTATCTGATAGCTAAAGAACTCATCAAGTGAAGAAGTTTACCGGTATCTGCAGGAAAGTCTTGTTCAGGATTTTGATTAATAAATCTTACATGGCCAAGACGCGACCGAAGAAGAAGGTAGTACTATTCAGGATTTTGATATTGAGTCTATGAAGATTTAGATGGAATCAACCACGGAGAGTGTCTCACATGGCTGCACAAGCTTCTTCTTTAAAGATATTTGATTTGTTAGAAATACTGCACATGTAACTCCATTGCCTAGTCATATTTTAAATTGATGCTCCAAAAAGTAAATCTAAATTTTGTTTTTTTAAAAAACTATTTTGAAAAATCGGAATTAAAAACTTGAATGCTAGATCTACATAATAATAGGAAAAACAAGTTGAATGTTTGGAATCGCTAACGACATAATGCTGGATCCAAAATCCGGTTAGATTTCATATCATTATGTAAATTTAGTATCAATAAAAAAAAAATTAAAATACAAACACAAGAAAAAAAGTTTTTAAAAATCCGAAAAGAAAGAAAATCAAAAATTTTAAAACTATTTTAAAAATCCGAATAGAAAACTTGAATGCTAATTCTACATAATAATAAGAAAAATAAGTTGAAAAAAATTAAGAAGGGTTAGAAATTGACCTTTATTATGGGCTGAAACTTAGTTTTCCTTTTGTTGGGCTTTGTTGTGCCAAAAGGCTTTGATGACGTCATCAATCCAACCCACTTATCACTCTGCATCTTGAAAGCCACCCTTTAATCTCCACCGGAAACACAAGCCATCGTCGTCCTCAATCATCTGCTCCCTCTATCGCCATCTCCGTCGTCGCGGGATAGACGCTCCAATATCATGATTCCGAAGCCTGAAATCCACATCATCTTCAATCACGATCTTCTCTCGTTTGGTTGGTCGAAGAGCAACGGCAAAGAAACAAATCAAAACGTCGAACAATTTGGAGTCAAAGATGGATCAAACAACTCATGAAAAGAGAAAAGAGGTAAACGAAGTAGAAATTGAAGAATAGAATCGTAAGCGAATTGGGCATGAAATCGAAGAATAGAATCTATAACTCTCTCTCTCTCTCTCTCTGGGTTTGTGAACTGTGATGATACTAATAACGTTTGTGATGTATATATAGATTTTCTTGTAATCAAAGTTTCCTTTTTTTTGGAATTCAAAGTTTCCTTTTTTTACTCTTTTCAAAATTTCCTTTTTTCTGTGAGTCTTTTGTGTTGACTTTTCTCTTAACTGTTTTATGTTTGTTTCCTTTTTTGTTAATAGATTTAGGATATGGTTTGTGATGTAAATCATAAGATTCTGCGAGCTTGTTTAGATTTTTGGAAACAAAGTTTGAGCATTTTCATGACAACAAGTCTCTTTCTCTGTCTTTGCGTTGCTTGCTTTTAAGTTTTTTTTGGAAACAAGATTGCATAAACACTCACTGTCTGTGTCTGTTAACTCTTTTGATATATATATGTTTCTGTAAAGCTTTTACTCAATCCATAATTGTTATCATCTTCTAAATCTGCAGGAAACTCTCTTCATGATTTTGATAGATAAATCTTACATAGCCAAGATTCTCGAGCCAAAAGAAGATGAAGATAGTTCTGTTCAGGATTTAGATATTGAGTCTATCAAGGTTGTGATGGAATCAACCAAGGCACAGGCTCATGAGGCTGCACAAGCTTCTTCTTTATAGATACCTGATTTGTTAGAAGATGGTTAAGAGCGAGCTAAATCAGCTTCTTCTTTAAAGTTTAAAGATATCTGATGATTTGGCATTGGTTTTGAAAGAGGTGGCTATGGATTCTAGTTAACTGGAAGAGAGGCTTGTGGTCGCGGAAATAGAGCTCGAGGCTCCAAAGTTAGAGAGAGTCTCAGCAATGGAAGGAGAAACATGAGGAAGCGCAGACTCATGTGTGCCCCTTTGATTAACATTCTTCCTAGTGTCTTCTCTGTCACAAACGGTCTCAGCCTCATCCAAAATATCTTCTCATAGGCTAGCATCTTGTGTCTCAGAACAAGCCTTCTCTTTAATGTTGTCTATTACATCAAACGATCTCAAAGAACCTATTTTAGTAAACGAGCGTTTTTTTTATTTCTCCCAACAGTGTTAGAATAATGGCTGTTCTTGAATATTCCCTCACAACTCTGTTGCTCAACCTCTTTCGTTCCATTACGGTCATTATTAGCTAATTTCGATTTGATACAATTCGTCACTCAATTTGATCTCATTGGATGTGAAAGGGTTTATTTTGAGATGAAAGAGAGAAAGTGAGGCCCAAACATTTGAGATGAAGAGAGAAAGTGAGGCCCAAACATTTTCTACCATTGGAGGGCCCAAATTTACTGAATAGATAAGACGTTGCTTTTGGTCCAATATGATCAAAACTTCATGCCGTTTTTTCATCCTTATACCGGGATGATGTTTTTGGCTTTGGGATTTTTTTTTTTTTTTTTGGGTGTAAAGCTTTGTGAAATATTTGTTGTAGAGAATAAAGTGACTAGTGGCCGTGAGGTTTTGAGTAAGTAGAATAATGTTTTTAATAGGGTAATAATATTAGTATTCAAAATGAATATACCGATGAAATATGAATATCAATCATAATAGTGAAGATAACAATCACTAAATCAAATGCATTTAACTCAACCGGTATAAAAAATGTAGGGTTAATTCAACTCACTGTTGAAGTTTTTGAGTTAGACGTTATGTTATGCAAAAGCAAAACATAAAAATAAACTCGTTTGATCAATAATCAACTTTAGGTCTGTGTAGCCACCGTTCCTAACGAGATGTGTGGACAAAAGGAATGTAACAATCAATGTCCTCGAGAATATCAATCACAAAAGCATATTATTGGTAACCCATCCTATGTAAATTTGGTTGGATGTATATATTCATAAAGATAAAACAGTGAATTAACACAAAATATTAGAGGAAAATAGTAAGAATTCATAAACGCACTATATTACGAAAATGATTTATTTTGGAAAAGTGGGATATTTATATACCCATTTTTAAAATGGAAGTTTGGTAGAAATACATTTGATTTCTTCTTCTCTTTTTCTTTTTCTTCTGTTTATTTTTTGCCCTTTTTCTTGTTTTGTTTCTATGTGATTTTTTGTTGTTGTTGTTTCTATGTGATTTAGTGTACAGATAGCAAAGCAAAATGATTGTGTCGAGGGCTCGTGGAGGAATATTTTGGTGACAACCTTACTCTTTTTCTAATTGGACCAATGTAACAGAGGCTTCGAAAATTTGTTTTTTTTTTTTTGATCATCTGATATTATATTAGAATTTCCAGTCATGGAACCAAAAGAATACAAGCATAGAGGAGACAGACACTCCCAGCAAGTAATTAGAGTAGACTAAACCCAACTCTACACCAAGAGCGGTTCTATACGAAAATTTGTTATGCATGCATATATGTATGTAAAGTCTGGTAAGTAACTCATGGAATAGTAATGGACTAATGGTTTCATTATCTTCGCTATATTATTGAGATATAGATATATATATATATATATATAGTATATTTTAATTATAAAGAAAAAATAGAATGACAAATATGATTTTACAACATGAAATATCAACAAATTAATCATTAAAACAATGAATGAAAACTATATCGACATATAGTTGGTTGAACCGACTGAAATCAAGTGCGTCAGTTATGTCGGATCTTAAATTTGAGGAGTATAACACTATATTGGAATAATGAATTAATATTTGTGAATATACTAAATGTAGTAAAACATGAATTTAAAACTAGTTCTAGGTCTTGGGAAATGCTTGAGCTAAAGAATCTTAAATAAAGAAAACGATAAATGACGAACATCCAGAGAAAATATTCATTCAAACAGCTGGGCTTTTAGAAGGAAGAGTATTTTTGTTTTGCAACCTAAAAGTATGTATAGTTAGTAATAAATGTTAAGGACAGTCGCATTTAATTAACAAAAACTTTCATATAAATCATAAATGGATTGGCCAATGGCTACATCGTTGATGACTGGAAGCTTAATCAAACAGCTGGACTTTTAGAACCAAGAGACTCTTAATATTGTCTTGGTATAATTTCCGTAAAATCTCTTATATCAATGTCACCTTTTAAAATTGATTACTATTTACCTATATAGATCAAACTCATAAAGTATTCTTTGTCAAAAACTTATGAAGTAGTGTTAACAATTTAGTTGTAAGAAGTATACACATATGATTTATCTATTACTACTACTAAGTATCAATTATTAAGGGAGGCAAAAAGCCAATAAACTGGTCCCAAGCTATATTATGTCATGTGAACATTTAACTCCATTTTCTATTCATATTAAAAATGATGTTCCAAAAAGTATATCTAAATTTTATTTTGATCTTATCTACGACAATATAGTTATTAACTGGTACTAAAAGATTAATGTTAAGAATATTTAGTTGACAAATTTAGCAAGAAAGCTAAAAATAAAACTCAGCTTACACAGAAACGAACATTTAAACATGTGAGCACATTTCCTCCAACGTAAAAACCATATAATTTAATGTAACGTTCGAGTGTGTTTTTTTGTTGGTGTCAAACGTGTATATGTATCTATATATTTGACTATTTTTGCGTAACCTTGTATTTTAATTTATCATGCAATCAATCCAAATACCGCGTTAGACCACCATTAACAAGGGTATCTTAAAGAGTTCTTAAGTAAGAAATATGGCTTAGTTAAGACCCAAAACTAAGAAAAATGGCTTAGCTAAGACCCAAAACTAAGAGTTCTTAACTTTAATACTTCTAAGAACCATTTTCAAGATACCATTGTTAATCATGCTCTTACGAGATCTTTGGAACCAGTCACATGTTCCTTTCTTATCCTGGTATCAATAATGAAATAATTTTAGTTATATATCTCCATATATTTGAATGGTGAAATCTAATCTAACTAATTCTATAGATTAACATAAGAATTTTGTCGCACGATGGACATTTTAATCTCCTTGGGGAGAAAAAAATGTAAGGGTATAATTGTAATCGGACGAATTATTTGAGATTTGATGCTAAGTACTAAAATCCCAAATAAGAACTTTTTGCCAATATGCAAATTGCTTCTTCATTAAATGACTAATCGGCCCCCAACATAATTACACTATCCACAAATGAAACCCCAAATTTAATCAAAATTCCAAAACTACCCTTCACTCATCTATCGTACTCAACTCCGCCGCGTAACATTTCCTCCTCCGGCTACTACTAACACTACCACCACCGTCACCATTCCTCCCTTTCCTCCTCCCGGAGCCGGAACCCACCGTATCATCACCGGAGCCAACTCTCATTCGAAGCTTATCAGAAACAATAGGATCGACACATTTCCGGCGACAACCTCCACCTCCTCCTCGCATGAGCGCAGAGCTAGCTTTAACGGCCAATGCAGCCATCTCCTCCGCTTTAAGTGGCTGACGAAGCCAACAAAGAGGAAGAGCAAAGTATATCTGACCAAGCTGAAGCTCTTCATCGGCGCTAATGGCGGCAACGGCGTCGTCAAAGTCCATATCGTCGGAGTTACAGATAAAACACATCGGATACTTGAGTAAAACGTATCCAACTTTAACGGGATTCGCAAACTCCATCATCCTACCATCTTGTAAGATCAGCTTCGCCGTCGCCACTTGAGTCGACTCGCTCGAGCTGCATATACCCATTTGTATATTAATATTCAGTAGTGTTAAATGAATCTTGGGAACTCGCTCCGAGTTGACTCAGTTTTTTCCGGTGAAATGAATAATTATGGGAAGAGAAAGGGAAAGAGACTTTGTGTATAAATAGAGAGAATTTGTAGAAGAAAAAATAAATGGATGCCACGTAGGATTTTGTCGTTTTATGGACCAATAGGAGTGATGACAGGCTGTATAAGTGGTGGGGAAGAAGACAGCTTTTGTGTTTGCGTAGATATTTTAACCCTTTATTATTACCTATAATTACCATGTCAGGGACTCACCTTTTTTTATTTCGAATTTGTTGTTACCATTTCTCTCTTTTTTTTTTCATTTACGTTTTTAAAAATTTGCTTTGCATGATAAGTATACAAAAGTTAGGTATAAATAAGACAAAACCTATACTGTATATAAAAGACATGAAGCTAACCGACTCTACAAGCGTGGAATAAGCTTGTTTTATGAGTTCATTGTGAACACATCTTGTTTTGTGAGTATTATTATTATGAACACATTTTGTTTTACGAGTGTATTGTGAACAGAAAAATTATTGAGTGAAGAAATTGATATAATGCTCGTGGGGTTGGCGCGGTGGGTTTACGAATTTAAGTTAAAATTGAATTTTCTGATTTAAAATAACTATTGCTGCCCTTTATGACTAGGTTACAATTTTAAATGCATTACTCGTTCCCATTGTTTGTATATGGATTTATGAACTTTCTTGTCACTTTTAAATCTGTGATCTTGATTGGCCAAGAAGCTGTCGGAATCCTTTAATGTACTTTTAATTCATTGGTTATTTATTCCTTATTTTTGGGTGTGTATATACATTTACTTTAATTACAGTCTTGTACTCTTGTGTTTATTTTCTACTGTACGTATTTATTTTTGACGCCTCATTTATGATTTTTAAAGTATCAATAATTCCGATGGTTTATAATGAATTCCGATGGTCTATTATTCCAATATTTTGATCTAATTACTTGTTGCAACTATTTGTTTGGTTAGTGACAAGCAAGAGGTTTGTTAATCAAAATTATTAAAATCTACCAGTCGCACTCATGGAAAAAAGCCAGAGTTTGCTTACGTTGATGTCAACATTGAAGATCCTAAAATACAATGAATTTGATTGGTGATAACGAATAAAAATAAGTGATCATGACTTAAGCTAAATAGAGTAAGCATATTGTTGGCGACCATGGTTTTACTTCTCCTTTGTAAGTATATTTGTTCCCGTTTTGGTTTACCAAGTTGCGTAAGGACTTGTAGCTACTACTTTAGTACTTTATCTTTCTAATTTCTTGTCTAGAGACATTTACCCAACCTATAGAGGAAAGGTAAAAGGAAAGAATTGGCATATCTTAGTAATTAAGATTGAGAGAATAATGTAAGTAGTTGTATTTAAATGTAGTATAAACTCTATAAATTAATATTTGATAATTAATATTTCGATAAACTAATACATTTCTTTGATCCTAAATTTGATTTTCGAAATAATTAGTATATCGATAAAATAATAACTCGATAAATTAATAAAATATCGTAATCCTAGCTATATTAATTTATTGAAGTTTTACTGTGATTTGATTGTTTTGATAAATGTTAGTGATTGGTTTTAATCTGAGTAATATATTTGCGAGAAATTACAATATTAACTCTTTCGTTCGATGAATACTATATCACTACGCAAAATCTCATGTCCTTCTAGGCAGAGCCGTAGCAACGATTATGAGGGCCGCCCGCGAAAAAAAAAAAAAGGGCCGCTCTAGAAAAGTGTTATACTTATAAAAAGTTTAACCATAAAAAAAACAAAAAACAAAAAAAACCTTCTCTCACGCTTTAGGTGATTCGAACTCATGACCTAAGATATGTGGTGTATGACATAATACCACTAGGCTACCAAAACACATTAGTATTTGAGGGCCGAAAATATTAATAACTTCTCGGAGGGCCGCAGCTCCCGCTTCTCTTGCTTCTATCCAGCTACGGCTCTGCTTCTAGGTTACGTTAAACTACGTCCTAATTTGTTTTATTAATAGTAGTATTACACTGTTGATATTTTAAATATCAGAACCTATATGATAAGAATAATGTAACAATAGACGTGGCCTTAGTCCACGGAACAAAACGAGAGTGTAGGAATAGCAAGAGAAGGGAGTGGCAGGGAAACAACGTGGCCTAATCTGACGCAGCCACGCATCGTATTTTCGAGCCAGGAGATGCCACGTACCTTTAGATGGGTCCTACAAGAATCCGACAATTTCTATTGGTGATGGCTTAAACTCGTTAAGTCCTTTCTTGCCCGGTGACATCTCGTTATTTTGTTCATGCTTCTTCGGATATAGAAATTGTTATTATTTTATCCGTGGTTCTGAATAATATGTAATAGTCAAATTTTGGAATGGAACGATGGGTCAATATGCGGTTCATTGTCAACTATCATCACAACGATGCCAACCAGAAATGAAGTGGTGTTTAGCTAATAGTATTATTATTATTTTCATTGTCCTTTGGTCAAACGACCCCTCTATTAGTAATTTTCCCTCTATTAGTAATTTTAATTACTGCAAATTGATTGTGGTCCAATAATCGACCCTTACACGCTGAAATCAATCATCTAAACCCTCTTAATTGATGTATAAAACTATATATAGAACAATATATTCATCAAATATGTGTTATTGGACAAGTTGAAGTAGTTATGTCATATGCTTATCGTAACACATCAATTTGTAGTAAGAGAATCCACCGTATACCATTCTACTATATCACTGTTTAACTACATATTGACATTTAATTACCCTTTATTATATTATTATTATTTTTTTTATTTTTTTTTTTTTTTTTCTGGTAGTTTTCTATTTTATTGAGCTATTATATTTTTAGTCGAAACCGTTAATGGTGGATAGTATGAGATATCCTGATTACTGCTTTATATGTAGTACAAATTTCTTTTGCGACAGAAGGACTCGAATAATAATAGATGAGTTTGAAATAATATATATGTTACGATTAGGGAATTGTTTAAGCTGGACTGTCGAAGTAATGCTTGTTAGTTGTAACACACTCATAATCTGTGTTTTAATTTTGTTGTACAAAATAATGCCTCTTCTCTGTTATAGATACTTGTGTCGTAATAACGTGTGACTGTTTTATTTATTAGTGTTTCTTTTTGTTTTTGTAATTTATCGTAAATAACATGAGTTTGTGAAAATAACTGACATTATTATTATTAGAAAGGGTTTGGATGTAGAACAAGAAAGCGAACGTCACATGCTCCATGCTTTTGTATGAAGCTTCATGGATGCTCCCCCTCACGGTCTCAGCCCACAAATGAGAAGATTGAGCCAATTATTACCTCTTTGACTCACACAAAATAATGCTTTATTATTCGACTTCCAAATACTTTATCTTTGAATAGTATTGTTTTTTCATCAGTAAATTAAACCGACCGTTTGAGAAAAAGAAAACCCGACCATAATACACATTCCACAATAAAGAAACAATATCATGTTTAATTAGCTGTAAATGTTACGAATCAGTTTTTAATTGAGATGGTCTAATGTTTTTCTTCCATATACCAGTTCAATTTTATTCGAAAAGAGTTTTATTAGACTAACTTACAAAAATCACGTGCAAATATATGTTATAAAATTGTGTTTTTTTTTGTCAACATGTTATTAAAAAAATTACAATTCAATTTATTCGGGTTTCTTAATTATGATTTTTTTTTTTGGTGAGTTGAGGAGGTGAACGATCCCGTTTAACATGTGCATTTGCACTCGTTGGATGTGTTTGTGAAGATTACAAATCATTTCTCCAATGTGTATTCACACCATAATAATTAATCTTAAGAAATTAGTCAAAAAATTTTGACAAAAAAAAAAAAAGTCAAAAATAAGTAACACTCATGGCGCGTCCAATCATGTGTTTATATGTCACTTGTATTTGTATAATCCGTATTATACATTCTAAACATTATTTTGATGGTATTTTTGAAAAGTGATGCACCAATATTTTTGGTAAAATAACTCAACAAATTTTGGTTAGAGTAGTAGATTATGGTAGAAGATGACTGGTGGAAAAGAAAAAAACTGATAGAAATTAAAAGAAGATCAAACGATTTAACTCAAAATCACTGACATACTAATCTTAGAAGAATTATGTTCGTGACTTTCTCTAAATAAGAAAGTAATTTCTTAGTTAATTAAAAAAGACGGAACACGTAAAAACATCGAGCGACCAACGATATGGACTTGGTAGTGACGAGCCGGCCCGGAGGACAGGCCACCCAAGCGGTGGCTTGGGGCACCACAATTTTTTTTTTTTTTTAAAGGTTTTTTTTTTTTTTTTTTTTTTGTAAAAAAGGCCCAATTTTAGAAGAAAAAAAAGAATTAAGCCCATAAAATAAAAATATTTGGTAGAAACTAAAGCCTTTTTCGAAAAAAATAAATAAAATAGGGTCCAAACAATTAAATTTGAATGTAATAATATTCAAAATATCATTATTTTTGTATAATTTACTAAAAATAGGTCAAAAAAATTTTTAGCCCTAAAACTTATAAATATATTGGGCCTCATTTTATTTTTCGTGTAGGGCCTCGCAAATGCTCGGACCGGCACTGTTAAATGGTACCTAGGGAAAATATCCATATGCAAAATTTCAGTGGTTTAAAGTTGAAAGATATGATTCATTCGATATAGAATATTGATTTTTATGGTTTTGTATTATTTATATGTTTGTTTTATGCGATAGTGGGACTCCTTCTTTTTGTCCGATAATTTCTTGTATTTTGTTCTTTAAATTCATTGAAAAAAGCTCGCACTTGTCATTACCATGAAACTTCCCATCTTTTAAATTTTATAGAAATCTAGAATCAAAGTTTCATCATCATGCAAGGTTGTCTTGGGTCCCTTTATCTTCAATCACTTCTGATCGCTTAAGAATTCTTCCTAATCATGGTTCATAAAAGTATCAACTATATAATGTTGGTCTTGATTTTGTGGAACAATCTATATACGTATGCACATTAAAAAACCTTAATTATATACACTTAAGCAGTACAATAGTTTTTGTAATTGTTTGACGAGAAAAAAACGAATAACAATAAAATACTACTGGGGATTTTAGAGGAAAAAAACCAGTAAAAAGTCAAGAAGTAAGGTTGGGAAAATTTCTATATGTGTGATTTGGCCATTTGAGTTTGTTTATAAAAACATATAAAATTTGTTTATGTGATTTCATTTGGGTATCTAAGAAAATCTATAGAAAGTTATGCGTACGGAACACATGAATTTGTATGTGCATGCACTTGAACAAGCCGGTGCCTTTAATGAATAAACGACGAACATTTTAAAATCCATAAGTCGATTCTCATTTAGAAGCAATGAAATAAATATCTATTACAATTATTATTTAAATTAATTAATTTGATTCATCTGTATGTAGTATGCTAAATTGCTAATACAGATAAATACTTATCTAAATCCAGACATTTTCAAATGAAATGAGATTTGAGATTGGCATGGACACTTAGGATATAGTTTAGATCTTCATGTCTCCCATATATTACATTAAATTATTATATATATCATTATTCAAAAATATGAACAAATTAACCTACTGTGTTAAAAAAAAAAGAAGAAGAACAAATTAACCTACAAAATAATACTTTATATAATTCATCACAATTTTTTTTAATTTTACCCAACTATATAGATAATAGATTGAGTCCTTGATTAGTAATTTTGCTGTAGAGCATAGTTTAATCATAAAGTTTTGTATAGACCCATGTGCAATGCTAAAACATGCCTTGCAAACTACAATATGTACTTTATGAAAGGTCAAATTTGTTTTACAGTTCAAAGACTACAAAATTTTCCTATATATATACATTGTTTCTAATGGGACATTCGATATGACATTTGCTATTTGAAATTATAAATTACTAAAAACAATAATATTCGAAAATCCGTCAGGAAAATGGCATTGGTCGAAGCAAAGGAAAATTATTCTGCAACAAATACAAAAGGAAGAATATAATTATATAACCATAGACTGGTGAAATGAAATCTAATTAGTGAGACATTAGAGAAGGGAGAAGACGAAAATTAAATAAAGTGGAAGCAAATGAAAGAAACGAAGACAAAAACGCCATTGTCGCCGATAACTTATACAGATCACATTGCTTCTCTCCGGCGCCGATCAAAAGTACGGCCACGCTCACGGTCGAGCATGCACCTCCCAAAGACAAAAACGACAAAACCTGAATAAATCCAAATATTTAGGAAATTATAATTAGCTTATCAACCATTGTACATTTTTTTTTTGCAAAAAATAACTAGTTCCAATTTTGCTACATTTTCCAAATATTTTTTTTTTCCTGTTTAATGTTTTTATTATATAATTAATAAAAATAGAATTAAAGTCTTTCAAAGGAGAAATCAAATTTTCAGAGTCTACCACCAAACAACAAAGATATACAAGTTGATGTACTCTAGAGATTTCGCCATCTTGATTAAAGCAAGACAAGTGATCCATATTCCTCTGCTTGTTGCAAACAGATATTTTCAGATGATGATTATGTTCTATTGATGTAGAGTTGGATGAGTCATCACTCATCAGCTTACTCTAGCTTTGATGTGACTCGTTTTACATGAGTCAGTTCAATATAAATCATGATCATTTTCAGATTCGACACGTTCTAGTGTTTTTCCGGTTTAAATTGTAGTTGAATTATAGTGACCAGTCCAAAACATGGTTCCCCTCAGCTGCAAAGTTTTGGCCTACTACAACTTCTATACATAACTTTATTAGTTTGAGATAAATTCGACCACACACTCAATTACCAAAACTAATATAAAAAGTGGAGTCTAAGTTAAACAAGAAACATAAGGAACCAACAATTTTTGAATAGTAAAGATTAGTTGACCCGATATTGATAGCACCGGAACCACTCATATTACAGTGGCTACCATTATTAGATAACTATAAGTTGGTGTATAGCCTAAAAGCTTTATCCTTTAATGGCTAATGTGATTTGGATATCTCTCCATCTTTCTTATATGATATGGTCCACTACAGATATTATAGTGGGAAAGAATATTGCAGAAAAGCTAATATAAAGTTGTGGAATGTATTACAGTTTGAATTGTTCTTGGATTGTATTTTGATAGGAACCAATCAAAATCTAATCTATATCCACTATTTCTATGTCTATTACTAGTCACAATCAGTTCATTTGGTAACAACTTTTCTTAACAATTGGTTCATTCAGAGAAACACGTTTTCTTATCAAATTAATCTTCTTTTGTTTGATAAAAAGCAATTTAGTTTCGAATTTTGACACGTACACAAAATAAAGTAGATGAATGTTTTAAGCACAAAGATTACTTACAAAATCTCCAGCGACGATGACAGATATAACTGTTGCTTGCATTGGAAGTTTTTGGAGGATGATTGAGTAAGCTTCCATTAGGGCTAACGCCACGCTCCAAGGTGTCACTAAACCCATGACTGTGACTAAATAACTGTTCCATAACATTCATAATTAAGTCTCTTGTTTCGAAACTTGTGTTATAATTTTGAATGAAAGATTTGAGTTATTACCAGAAGGCAGTGTAAGCGTAGAAATCTTCGTCATCGTTAAAGCACATGAAAAGAAGCGAGGCAGAGGAAAACAGAGTTTGCCCAAGACGAAGTACAAAGCTTGAGCTGGTTCCAAACGACGCCGTTCTAACCATCTCCTTGAAAGGAACCCTTGTTACCGTCTCTCCTTCTCGTCATTTTCACCTGCTTCGATCTTCCATTTCTTGGTTTGTCCAAAAGATTTGAACTTTTGATTAGAAGAGAAGACAGAATCAAGAAACAGAGCAAAGGGTCCTCTGTTTTTGAGACAGGGGAGGTGAAAAGACACAAAGTGGATTTGATAACAATGGGGTCATAATAAGGCAAATGGTTTGCTTAATTATGAATCTCTTCTTACTTCTTAATCAAAAATCATATTTGCTGTTACAAGCAATTATCCAGATCTACAAATATGATTATCTTAATCCGCAATAATTAGTCTTTTATCACAATAATTAGTTTCTGATTAAAGCCAAAAGTGCAAAGTGTTACCAAATGGAGTTCCACATGTACTATGAACTGGAATCAATATTCTTTAATCATAACAACATTTACAGAAAAAATAAAACAAACAGATTCTATAGACAATCTATGTTTTATTCCTCAAGTTGGGCATACCAGATTCCTTGGATCTTGACATCCTTAGGAGTCTTAGCACCCAAATCAGTATCCGAAGGCTGAATACTCTCGAAAACACCGATCACTTCACGACTCTCGGGATTACTCTTTGTTACACTAAGTGTGATCTTACCAAGTGAAGCAGCTGTGTTCTTGTTGTTCTCTTTAGCTAGCTCCTCATCGTCTCCTCTAGCAGGTAATGCAACCGCATTGTCGTAGCCCGTAGAGCCACCACGACCTTTAGGATCCAAGAAAGACGACCCTCTATAAGATGGCACCAAGAAATCTCCTCCAAAGCTCTCTGGTTTACCCGATGCCACAAGCTGCTTGATCGTGAACAAGAACGGTACACGCTCTCCACCAGGAAGTTGTACTGTCACTGCAGCGTAATCAATACCGTCTTTCTCTAGAAACTTCACCTTTCCATCAGAAGCTACCTATTGAATCAATACCAAAGTTCTAAGATTTTGTATGAACTGATCTAATGTATGGAAGGTTTTAGCAGCGAGATTTACTTCGAAAGGGCCTTCGATTTCATCGAGTGTGTAGGTAAGACGAGTCATGAGCTTTGTGTTTTGGAAATCCGGCGTAGAGTTCTTGCTAACTCCTTCAGCTTTTACTGTGAATGAAGTTGGCTCTAAGCAGAATTCTTGGCGTAGTATTTGCCTGGCTTAATGGCGAATGACTCCAAGCCACCTTCAATGGTTGGACATTGATTCGCGGTTCCTGTTCCTTTCACTTCCATATAAGTCTTGCTCTGTATCTCGTCGAAAGTTAGCCTCTTTGGCACGCCTTCTGCATTTGCACCCTTCAAATACACAAAAACATGTTACATGAATCATCAAAATACAATTATCTTTATCTATGCATTGATCAAATTCTTAAACCTTACCTTCAGTTATCAAGATCACATCAAGTACAATAAAAGGCTGAATCTTTAGCATTAAAAACTGAAATTTGTGAAGAAGAAAAAGAAACCTCAATTTCCAATTCAGTATTCATGTTACTCAATTTCTCTGCAAATTGGTCACTTTCCTAAACCCTAATTTAGCGATCATAGGAGGAACTAGACTGTAAAAGGTTTGAGGACTTTGTCATCAAAGATTGTAGCTTGTCGAACACCTAGAAACCGTACCGAGACAACAAGAGCGGAGGCGGCGAGTGAAAAACTAACGATCTTAGTAGTATCAACGAATTTCAGAGTTAAGTTCTTGAGATCGTCGTGGAGGGAGCAAGAGACGCGGCTCGCCACCGGCTCAACGCCAAAGCATTTAGAGACGCGGCTCGCCACCGGCTCAACGCCAAAGCATTTAGAGACGCACATCCGGAGCTTTGCGGCGGCCCGAGGTGGTGGATCCACCCTGGCGGGTTGAACGGTGGTAACGGCGGCTTGTAAGAAAGCGGCCATAGTCCGCCACAGAGTCCCTCCTTGATCGGACAAAAAGCTCTCTGTTTTGAGAGATTTGAAGTGTCCAAAATTATCAGGTTCTGTCTTATGCCACGTGGCTGCCGATTGTTTGTCATCAAAGATTCCGCATCTTGATTGATTGTAGTACAAGAATATACGTTACTACGTCATGCAGTACACTTTTGAATACGAACAACGGCACGTAGTTCAATGCTATAGGAGATGATCGAAATTTGTGTCGCTTTATTAAAAGTTTAAAACAGTCATACCAGAAATTTGTGTTACAAAAACTAAAAATATAAATTATTAAAACATACCCAGTAAAATTCTTTAAAAAACAATTTTCATAAAATTTAAAACAACTACTTGGTCATGATCAATTAAATAGTTGAGAATATTCAAGATCTCATTCAACACACCAACCAATATACAAACTCATATATCTTACAAGTCACACATTTACAAGAAAAAAAATCTTACAAGTCAGCATAATTGAAATTTCTTTTTTATATTCAAGATTTCTCAAACACAAATGCTTTTTATACAGACATACAATTCAAACCTTGAAAATGAATTGACGACACAAAATGTTGAAAGAGTCTACAAGCCAATGGGTCGGATCGACTTAGAAGATGTGAAAAAATATGGTCCAGACCGGATAAACGAGGAGGGCAACGATCCCAATGGTATTGGAGATTCCATTCTTCTGAGTAAATGAGTTTTTGAATCCACCAGAAGCTTTTATGTGTTCATGGAAAAGGTAACAAGCTATTACAAGACATATTACTGCTCCAACCCAACTTTCTCTTAATGTCCAAGCTATGAGGCTCGGTGCAACCACTATAAGAAGAATTATTCCTGCCGGAATCTCTAGCCAATCTACATGTTTTAAACATTTATATGGAAAAAAAAAGATTTTTAAGATCAAAGTTTAGTGATTATCAAGCCGAATTTCAAACTAATGTTTAGTCATTAAAATTCGGGTTCTGACCTGGAAATTCTTTAGGGAAGAAAAGCCTGATTGTGATCGCGATGAGAGCAATCCATTCCCAAAATCTCCACTGTCAAATGAAATCAAATATTGATCACATTTTCTAAAGAACTCGATAACATCATGTTAAAGATCAGTTTTTCTTGATTACCTAAAGAACTGGAAGATAACCGAAGGAAGTGAGAAAAATATGTATGGCACTAAAAGTGTAGTTAACATTTTGGTTCTCCAGTTGGTCCGATCCAATATCAACAAATAACTGTCAAAAACAAACAATAAGAATCATCATAATGATCCAAACATAAACCAGAGAGGTAATTAATGGGTTGTTCTTTTTTGCTCACATGGCCGAGATTGAAGCGGCCCATTGAAGGAAAGACGTGCCAAAGCCTAACCCGCCGAGCATCCCTACGTCTTTCACGAGCTTCTTCGCAGCGGCGACGAACTCATTCAGATCAGAATTGATCAGGTTCGCCGTGTTCTCCTCCTCAGTCTTCATGGCCAAAAACTCAACCCTTCCCATTTTTAAGTTCTACTTTATTTGTGAATGTAGTAAACTCTCTCACATAGCAGAGTATTTATAACCAATCAAAAAACACCTTCGCTACAAATCTTTGAAGATTTCAGATAGGAGATATAAAAATATGATTTTGTTAATAATGATACTAAATCATATTTGTATATGTTTTTAGTAACTTTATTAAATTTCATTTGTGACAACTGTTCTGAATTTCGTTATATCTAGGAGCTGCTCGCCACGTAGGCTTCGCTGGTGACACTGACAGAATTGACACGTGGCTTCCCCAAGGGTCTCCTTTTCATATACAGCTCATAATATCTCCTAATATCTTACTATACGACTAATCATATTAATTAAGTTCCAAATTTTAATTCTACAAGTAACCCACATTTTTAAGAAAGCATATCCTCTTATCCCCTCATTATTATAAAATTTAATTAATTTTAAATTCTCCAAGAACTAATCTCAGTGAAGTGATATATATACACATAAGCAGATGATTATCAGATTCTGCTAATAAGATTTTGGTTTTGTGACTAAACTAAAAAGCACATAAAAAATAAGACTGATTAACAACAATAATAAGTAAAAAAAAACCTGAAAATCTCAGCGATTAAAAAGAAGTAAGTACGGACCCCATTACAATACAAGAATCTGAAAATCTAGTCTCAGAAGATCCATGAGGAAGATACCAAATGTTTTTCTCAGTTTTCTTCGGTTAAAACTTTAGTAATAGAAATTTTTATACCTTTTTCCGCTTTCAAGAGGAATTGCCATCTGCTTTGTCTGAAAAATCAGGAGCTGGTTTCTTTGATGCACTTGATTCGACAGAGGTTGCATTCATTAATACTCTCTTCACTCCTCTTCCAACAACACCCAGATGAGTAACAGCTGATGATCCTCCTCCTCCTGCTGCACCAGTATGAGCGGTTGAGACTGTAGGCGACTCTAATTCTTTCCCGAAATTGGTATTCACAGTTCCCATCCTAGAAGAGCTCATTTCAGCAGCAGCAGGAACAACCTTGTCACTAGCATTGGCCTTAGCTGATACCATGCCCATTAGCTCAGCAAGAACTTGCTTTGGGTTCTCTGCTTGTTGTTTCAAATCATCAAGCTGCAGACAACAAATGTTGGACATTAATATGGGTTTGGAGTTATTTTAATGAATTGATACGTTTAGTTTACTTGCCTTCTTTTCTAGATCTTCAGCTAGACCAGCTAAGACTCCAATCTCAGCTTCTTTGTCTGAAGCAGATTTATCAATGTAAGGAACATTGGATGATTGTTGGATGCCTTCATCTATTTCAGAGACGGTTGAGGAAGTTGCTGAACAAGATGCACCTTTGATCTCATTACTGAGCCTCTCCATCCGTGCTTTGCAGATGAACATAGCCTTTTGACAGTACGATATTGCTTCCTTAGGCTGACATCCAGTCTCTAGACAGATGCATATGCGGAAGTTTCTGAAACGTCCAAGTTAAGTTTATATCATCCAACAACTCAATTGACATAAACGAAAAATCAGATACAATTTAAGAAATCAAAAGGATACAATTCAGCTGTGTGTCGACTGTCAGGCTCAACCAATCGCTCCAAGATGGACAATGCATTCTTGTAGTCAGTCAGGGAAGACTCAATGTCCTCTGCATAGTAAACAACACAACTCAAAACCAACCAATAACTAAATGAGAAAATAAGACAATGCAAAGGTGAAAGGAAAAAGAAATACCTCTTTCCAAGGATATTTCAGCAAGCGAACAGAGTATATCCACTTTTTCCATTGTATCAGTAGACTGTTTGTCAGTAATAGCCCTTGCAATGTCCAGCATTTTCCAGGCCATATCCAAATCAGACTCATCTTCATCACCATCAGCATCAGATATGTCATCATCTTGACAATCTTCACCATCCTCTCCTTGGTCTTTACCACCAGAACCTATGCATGAGGGAGAAAAACAGTCAGCAAAACAAAGAAGCAGAAGCATCTACACACACATAAGCTTAAACTAGGACAATTCCCAAAACTTCCGTACCATCTTGCCCACTTGAACTCCCTTGTCTCTCTGGGTCACTTGAAACAACAGTTGGAGCCAAAGATTCACCATTGCTGGACTCTTGCTGAACTTCACCTTCTTTCTTAGGCATGTTACCCAGTGGATCAGCTTCAGCTTGAGCCTTCTCCAGGAGAGCTTTTCCATATCGATAGTATGCGTTTACACACTCAGCATCAAGTTCACCAAAATGTGCAACCCTAAACCATGTCATAAAAAAAAAAAGCAATGTTTCCATTAAATCCTCTGCTAAAAGGACACACAATTGAATCTCAACCAAAAAACCCCAGAACCATGATTAGATCGTTCGAGCAAAAACTAGATTCCAAAGCCCAGAAGATGAATCAGAAACATTAGAAACCCTAAACCCTAGATTGATTTCGAAATAATACCTGATCTCGAGAGCACGGCTGAAGCAATCGACAGCTTCAGCGAAATCATTCTCTTTCAAAAACACAGAGCCTTTCTCCGTCAATTCCTCAGCGAACTCAAGCGTCTTCTCACGCTCCTCATCACAAACCTCAGTAGCAGCACTATCGGCGGCGTTATTGTTATTAGCATCGTTGTTACAAGTCGACTCAGTGCCTCCCTGAACAACCGATTCGACGGTGGCTTCGATTGAGGCTAGGTTAGGTTCTAGGGTTTGCGGTATCTCCGTCGCAGGCTCGGTTAGGGTTTGTATCACCGAAGCTTCCGATGCTGAAGCTGATTCTTCAACCATCGCCGGATTAAGATTGTTCTGGGTGAATTTGAAATTGGAAGAACAAAAACGTCAAATTTGTGGGGAAGAGTTGTTGTATCGTCGTAAAACCCTCTCTTCGCTTTTTTTTTTTGGCGGACTGTGAAAATGAACCCAAAAATTAAAGAATTTGGGAGAAAATTAATTTTCATTTTTTAATTAAATAATTCACGGTGCGTATGTTATCTCACTCACGGTGGAGTCTAGCTAACCTGCACCGCTCTTGTTTCACTAAAGCATACGCAAGTCACTTAATAATGTCCAATTTTTTTAAAACAAAACATAATTTCCATTAATATGGACACATTTGGCCGTTGTAATTGTGATCAATTTCCTTTTTTTGGAAGCCCAAATATGAAAAGGTATGTTTCCTTCTTTTGCAAATCAAAATTGTCATTCCAAAAAAAAAAAAATCTTTTTTCTTCTCTGCAAAATTAGCTCTGTGAATATTTTAGAGAGAGGATCTCGAGACCGTTAGAAGTCGATGTAAATCCTACAAGGTTAGAGATCATCCATACAACGCCACTTGAAAGAGTTCTCTCGTGTTTGATCAATCGATCACGATTTCTACCCAACCATGGATGCTTTCGGGAAAACGCAAAGAAGGTCTTGAGTGGCAACGACGAGTAGGTTTGGAGTTTCGATGGCTCAGAATCAGACCGTTAAGGACTCGCCCTAGGAGAGAAGAAGAAGATGACTTGGAGTTTCGTCAAATCTCTCAACCCAAGATGATATGGGCTTCCGAAAACAGCGTATGGGCTTTAGCAATCAACAATCCATGACCAAACGTCTCCCAATTTCATGAGAGTCAGGTTTGTTCCTTTCTTAGTTTCCTTTTTTTTTTTAAATAAGATTTTGATTTCTATATTAGTTTTTTTTTTTTTTTTACGGCAAACTGTAATTTATTCAAATAATAGATTCTTTACAAATCAAACGTTTTAGCCACAGCGGCTTGTGAACAGAGCTAGAATAGAAATCTCCATTGATTTCTATATTAGTTAACGTTATAGATAATAATTGATTTGGTAAAAAAATATTTTTCAATTAAAATTTTTGGATTTCAAACTAAAATAAATGTTTTTCGCAACTAATCTATATATAATAGCAATCTAATAAATACCATTTGCACATATGAACGGTTGCGTCTTTTTATCGCAATTTTTCGTTAATGTTTTTATTAATTAAAATATATATTTTACGGTTATATTTTTTTTTTTATAAATTACATTCTGAATGTTTTCTACGGTTGCGTTTTTTATTGTAACTCTTCATAAACAGTTGAAACCGCTTATTCGAATCATTGCAATATTTAGTTTATTTTACGAATAATTGCAACCTTTGGTTTATATAATTAGTTTATTTCACGAACAATTGTAATTTTTGGTTTATTTTATAAATAGCTATAACATTTAATTATCTACCGCCGCGTCTCTCGGTATAACTTTTCATAAATTATTATTTTAATTCTTAAATTTTAATTACTAAAATGTATTTAAATGAGATTGTAACTATTTAATTGAACTGTTTCAACATTTGGATTATTTGACGAATTATTGCAACTTTTGGTTTTGTGTTACGAACCATTGTTATCTTTAGTATATTTGATGAACTATTGCAACATTTGGTATAATTGACGAACCGTTGCAGTTTTTGGAATATTTGATATCTACGGTTGCGTTTCTCGGATAAGTTCGTCATATTTTTTAAAAAAATATTTAAATACTAAAATATATTTAAATGAATTGTTGTTACCGTTTAATTTAACACAATTGCATTTGGTTTATTTGACGTTGAACGTTTTGGCTTATTTATCAAACCATTGTAATATTTGTTTTATTAGTTTATGCTTTTTGCACTTGAGAATAGTTTTTTAGTTACAAATTATTGTTTTTCTAATATTAATATACTTAATAAATGCTTGTAAGGGTTTTCTTTATCATAATTTTTGTAAAATATATATTGATTTGTTATTAAAAAAATTCAAAATTATTACAATTCATTATGATTTTTTCGATTGATATTTTTTAAATGATTTTTGAAATATATTCCCCCGCGACATCGCGGGGGTCCTGAGTCCTAGTATTTTAAAATAAAATATTAAATATTTTCTTTTTAAAAAGTGTTTTCAAACTTAAACGTTAAATTTAAATACGTGAAAACGGTTAGACTTAGCATCCCGTCCTTTTGGTCCGTAAGTCTTGTGGTGTCACAAGTTCAACATGTTTTCACGTATTTAGATTTAATTTTAAGGGTTTTTTTCAAAAATAATATTTTAAGTAAATCGGTTATAAATATTTTAGCTAAAAGTTTTTTATTATACAAAATATTTTCAAACTTAAATATTAAATTTAAATACGTGAAAACGGTTAGACTTTGCATCCCGTCCTTTTGGTCCGTAAGTCTTGTGGTGTCATAAGTTCAACATGTTTTCACGTATTTCGATTTAATTTTAAGGTTTTTTTCAAAAATAATATTTTAAGTAAATTGTTTATATATATTTTTAACTAAAACTTTTTTAGTATACAAAATATTTTCAAACTTAAATGTTAAATTTAAATACGTGAAAACGGTTAGACTTAGCATCCCGTCCTTTTGGTCCGTAAGTCTTGCGGTGTCATAAGTTTACCATGTTTTCAAGTATTTAGATTTAATTTTAAGGTTTTTTTTCAAAAATAATGTTTTAAGTAAATCGTTTATATATATTTTAGCTAAAAGTTTTTTATTCTACACAATATTTTCAAACTTGAATGTTAAATTTAAATACGTGAAAACGGTTAGACTTATCATCCCGTCTTTTTGGTCCGTAAGTCTTGCGGTATCATAAGTTCAACATGTTTTCACGTGTTTAGATTTAATTTTAAGGTATTTTTCAAAAATAATGTTTTAAGTAAATCGTTTATAAGGTTTTTTAGCATCCCGTCCTTTTGGTCACTATGTCTTGTGGTGTTATAAGTTTATTGGTCCCTAAGTTCAACATGTTTTCACGTATTTAAATTTTACACTTAATTTTAATTTGAAGGTTTTTCAACAAATAATATTTTTAGTTAAATTGTTTTAATTTTTAACTAATAAGTTTTCAAATTTAAATTTAAATACGTTGATTTAACTAAAGTTTTAATTAAATAGAATACTTTTTAAAAAATTTAAATGTGAAATTTCAAAGATGTGAAAACAAACTAAACTTTATAACTAAATATTAAAGTTTTCATAAATACTTGTTTTACTGTTTTCATATTTTATTTAATCCCATAAAAGTATTATTATAAACCCATTATGTTTCAATACATTTAACAATTGTGTATCTAATAAAAATATTATTTTTGAATATGAAGAGTGACTCATTTCATATTATTTGGTGTCAAAGTTAAATCTTTTTTATGATTAATTTTCCGCGAAATAACAAAAAACGTGTGGTTCTAATAGCTTGGTTAGACGAAGAAGCTACTACTAGTACGATATTAACGATCTGATGAAGTAACCTGTAAATTCAACAGTTTTGTCATCTCTCTCTCTCTGTCTCGCGACGATGGCTCGCTTAATCTTTTCTTTAAACCTTCCATCCAGTCATGGATTCAATCTCAGTCCTCGAAATCATCAATCTTTATTCATTACCCAAACAGGAGCTCCACGATTTCGTGCTGTTCGTTGCAAACCAAACCCAGAATCTTCCGAAACCAAACAGGTGAACATTTCGATTCTTTTGTGAAATGGGTCGACGGAAAATTAGCTAAAGATCTAGCCTTTACCTGATTCAGGAGAAATTGGTTGTAGATAATGGTGAAAGTTCAGCTGCATCGAAGGAAGTGGAATCATCTGTTGCTGATTCTTCTTCTTCTTCTTTGGGATTCCCTGAATCTCCCAATAAGGATATCAATAGAAGAGTTGCGGCTGTTACTGTAATCGCGGCTTTGTCGTTGTTTGTGTCAACAAGGCTCGATTTTGGGATTTCATTGAAGGATTTAACCGCTTCTGCGTTGCCTTACGAGGAGGTTTTTGTTTTTGGATTCTTCATCTGTGTTTCTGATCTCGTAGAATGACTTTATAAGGATGCTTAATGTGTTTTGTGAATGGATTTTTAGGCTTTGTCGAATGGGAAGCCGACAGTTGTTGAGTTCTATGCAGATTGGTGTGAGGTTTGTCGAGAACTAGCCCCTGATGTTTACAAAATCGAGCAGCAATACAAGTAAGTAATGTAGATGAATAAGCTAGAGCTTTCAAGATTCTGGTTGTTGAACCAGAATTTGGTTAGGGAACTTGTTTAGAAATGGATTGGATGTAGAAGCTAATGAACAAGCTGATTCTAGTTGCAGAAGAAATCTTATTTTGTGTTGGTTTAATCATTAATGGATTAGGGAACTTCTTTAGGATTGGATTGGCTATGTAAATAGATGCTAATGAAAAGGGTTGAGCTTTGAAGATTTTAGTTGCAGAGGAAAACCATTAACCTCATGTTGGTTTAATGGAATATGGAGCTTTTTAGACACTAATTTGACAATTTTTAGGCTAAAGTTGAAGTTTACTTGTGGTCTTGTGATTCGCAGGGACAAAGTTAACTTTGTGATGCTAAATGTGGACAACACGAAATGGGAGCAAGAGTTGGATGAGTTTGGTGTTGAGGGTATTCCTCATTTCGCCTTTCTCGATAGAGAAGGGAACGAAGAAGGTAATGTGGTCGGGAGGCTCCCGAGACAGTATTTAGTTGAAAATGTGAATGCGCTTGCAGCCGGGAAGCAATCAATTCCTCATGCCCGAGCCGTGGGACAGTACTCAAGTGCCGAGTCTCGTAAGGTGCATCAGGTTACTGATCCCTTAAGCCATGGATAGAGAGAGTGACATCACTGTCATGGTTCTGGCTGATGATAGAAGTTGTTTCTAACTCTATAGTGCACAAAAAAAGTAGACAGGAAGGGAAAGTTGGAAAGTAGCAGCAATGTTTCAAATTGATCAAAAGAATCCCATTGGAACTATAAATGTTGATATGTTTCAAATTGATATCGGTTTATTCTGGTTTGATATTGCTTCTCTCCTATGCCACCAATTTCAAATCAATTCTCAAGCCACTTACACGAAGAACATAAGTCAATCAACAACAGGTTTGACCAAAAAGTTCCAAACCAAACCAGAGAAAATCTTTAGAGATGATACAACATATTAGTTTTAAGACATAACTAATCTGAATCGGAAGATTCGAAAAACTGAGGATTCAGCTCAGATACCATTTTTGACAGATTCTCCCTCATTTCTTGCAATTCTTCTCTCCCAAATCCCCATGCCCTAACCACATCTGATCCCATGGCTCCCCATTGGATCCCAAGTTTCTCTAAATTCCCCATTCTAGTTTCCAAAAATGGCAAAACTGCGCTCGAAGATCTCCATCTTGTTGCTACTGGTATGGAGTGAACATCCAGTGAGCCTCTGTGCAGAGAATCCGAGACCGGACTGCTCAGTATCTCACCTTTCCTCCCAACAAGGTTTCCAAATATAGAAGGAAACGGTAATGGTACTGGAAGAGGACATCGTGAAACCGATAGATTGCAAAACAACGGCTTCCCTTTGGTTGTTGCCTGTTCGTAACATGCATCAACCGCATTCCTCACTTCTGAAACCAATGCTTCTTTATCTTCTGATCTAAGGGCTCCAAGTATACACATTGACTCAACCGCTTGATCGTCTTCTACATCTTCAGTTACTTCCGGTGTTAGTGCTTGCAAACTCGTTAAAAGGGTATTCTCTAATTGCTTCCCTGCTACTGTAGGAGCTGGCATTGCAGAGTCTAAAATCGCAACTATGTTTTGTCTACCACGACCCGTTAAAAGCTGTACAAGTGTATTAACATCCATAGAACTTGACACTTCACTTGAATCTGAGCTAGTTGGTTGCATTCGGAAAGGGATTGTGCTTGAATGTAGAGCAGTGGCGTACACTGCACTGCTTCGATAAGGTTTCTCATCACCGAGATTAAGAAATTTAGATGCTTTACCTTTAAAAATCAACAACAAAGATAAACAAGACAGATCAAATCATCAGTTGCATTGGGAGAAAATCAAAAGATTTATGTTTCAATGAGAGTTAGGATGTTGCGTACTTCCGGTCAAGGATGGTAAACCGATTGGAGTAAAGAGTTTACAAAGGGATGAGAGTCGAGAAAACGATATCGCATCGTGAAGCTTGTTTGAAACTGTCTTTTTCTGGCTCATCTGTGACATTGGACTCCTTAGGGAATATAGCAATACAGGTACGTTCGTGTACTCATCTGCCATGTTCTCAAGGAAATCCGCTGCTACAGCGGAAAATCCTCCCGAATCATCCACAAGGAACTTAAAACCCTGTAATGATCATTAGTATATACTATTTGTTAGAAAGTAAAAGAAGTTGGAAAAGAAAAGAAAGAAAAGAAACGGATAAAGGTTAACCTGAATATGATCACACTCTTCCACGAAAAAACGGAGTCTGTCACATATTTCCTCTCCACGTGAAGCCTCAGAGAAAACGTCTTTACCAATTCCATAATTGTTAAAATCCTGAGAGTCCATCCATAATCCGTTCAACTCGTATAGACTTTGAGGATGATAATGTGATTTGGAGAAGTCAGTCCAACATTCAACTTCCTCATCTAAGCATCCAACAATATCTTTGTCCTCAATCACTTTCGCCTTTTCTTTACCCACTATATGTTCCTCCTCGTACAAACTTCGCAGAAACAAGTTCCTCTTTCGAGGTTCAGATCTCTGAGTATCAACATCTCCAAACCTACAAGACACATAACTAATATTCAACTAATGCGGAAACCAGAAAGTCGATCATATCACCCTAGTGAAAGAACAAGCTTTTTACTCAAAATTTATATGCACTAAGATTAAATTTATATGCAATTCTGACCAGGTAGTTGAAGAATCTGATCTTGATGAAGAACCCTCGTTGTAGAGGGTACCGCGTGAGCTCATGGTGCCTAGTGACCCTGACAGAAGAAAAGTTTCAGATGTAAACATATATCCACCATCTATATATCAAATCCAGAATCTTGCTTGTTCTAAGTTCATTGGAGTTCAATAAGAAACTAAGAAAACCAAATTCGAATGAACACATGGCAATCAAGCTAAGATTATTTACCTTTCAAGTTGACTGAAACAAGACGAGGAGTGTATGTAGCAACCCCCTGTATAAAGTTCCACCACACAAACATTGAGATTTACAACAAGTGAGATTGATCAAAGTCAACGAAATCTTAATCATCTCTCACCTGCAGGGTCTCACCGGAGCGGTAGAGAACGTCCATGTCGAGATTATGGTTTCTAAAGATTGGATCGCTTTCTGGGTCACTCGCCAATCCGAGCAATTCATCCTACATTTCAACCAAAAGTCCCCAACTTTAGCAAACCCAACGATTGATAGCAAAAAAGACAAACACTTTTGTAATGAAAAACAGATACAAACAAAACCCAGAAACTATTTTAAACTGAATCGGAGCAGAGACCTGGAAATTCCAAAAGTGGGAGCCGACGAAGTTTGCGAATTCTCCAACTTGAATAGTCACAATTTCTCTCATGGTTCTTTGATTGGAGACTTGAAAGAAACTAACAAGAGGTCGGTTCTTAGCTCACGGCGTAAGAGCTCCGGTGATTGCTTAAACCCTTCAATGTCGCCGAGCCTTGGATTGAAAAGTGTTTGTCAATGACAAAAACAAATGTGAATTTTGATGAAGACGGTGATGTGGCCCGTGAGGCCCAGACCTGAAAACCAAAGATAACCGGGTGGCTAAACCGGTTGGGGTTAGAACCGAATTAATTTGAACAAATATTCGATTGCTATAGTTTTTGAACATTTTCGCAATCGCGTTAAACGTTTGTAGTACATAGGCTTGTGAAAAGCAAGAGTAGCTAGAGATATTTGAATTTTTAATATAAATATCAAATTTGAAGAAAATTATGTCAAAGATAAAATATCTACCCTATATTGGCTAATATGTACATATGGTGCCAAGAAGCTTTTCCAATTTCCACTAAACATGCAAATCTCGTGGAATTAAAACTACATCAAATCAGTGAGTTGAATTTTCTATATACATATCAATTCCTTCAATAGTGAAAATTATTATCTTGTCGTTTTAAGACGAAAAATCTTATCTTTTCGTACGATTTTATGCAATAAAAGATTCTTATTTTTATTCTCAGATAGATTAGGTTAGATTGAAGAAAACGATGTCTTACAGAGAAAAGACAAAGATTGTGATTTTCTTCATCCTACTATGAGCTTCCGTTTACCGAGTTGGTGAAACTAATCAAATGACTCCTTCATTCACATGATTGAGAGAGACTGTAATAAGTAAAAAACAAAATCTTTGATATTTGAGTTTACCTTTCTTATGAAGTAACAAAAACAAAAACACAAACCAGAGGATTTTGATCACTCTCTTCTATCTATTTCCTCTTGCGAAAAACAAACCCTATTTTTTTTTGCTCAAAATCCTCTTCCTTATTTCAACTCTCATGTTTACATCTACAAAAACTCCCGAACAAACTCAAGTTTTGAGCATATATAACATAAGTTGGTATATGATTATATCATTCACTATGCCGACTTTCAAAGCTCAAGATCCAACACTTGTCTCTTCTTCTTTCTTTCATCATTTCTACAGCTACTACGTCCATCAGATTTCTCCTCCTCTTCATCTTCCTCCTCATCTTCCTCTGAGCTATGACCAACATTACTACTGAACATCCCTCTTGCAACAAGTGGGCTTTGTGGCGAATCCGACCTCGACAAACTTATTAAGCTCTGTGATTCTCTCTCTGACAACACACCGGGCTGATCCGACGATGACAAAGTCTTTGTCGGATGCAGCGGATGCTTACGGATATGCATTCTATATTTCTGCAAAACAATTTCATTTCACCTCACTGTCAAAATCATTCATTCATTCACACATCAAAGTTTCAGTTTCTCTAATAGTTAAAAAAGATGAGAACTTTTACTTGTAAATGACTCTTGACTTCATCATTGGTTAAACCATCAACTTTCATCAAATCTCTAATCTGCTTTGGTGTAGCCACTGTCTCACCACAACAACAACACAACACAACACAATCTCAGTATAATCAATCAATCAAAATTTATGCAAAGTTGGTTCCTTTATTAAGGTTAAGGACTAACCTTGTGGCCCTCCAAGCCTGTGAAGAGCATCAACAAATTTACGGTGAAGTTCCTGTGACCATCTCCTTCTCTGCTCTTTCTTCTGAATGTGATGACTCTGTGAAGAAGGTTTGTTGAACTGATGATGATGATGATGATTCTGCTCAATTCTGCTACAATCCATCATCATGTCTGATGTTGGAGTCATGAGAGACAGAGGAGCTGGTGGTGGAGGAGGTGGAGGACGGTTAAATGGCAGAAATGCCCCTCCTAGATTAGGGTAATTACATGTCTGAAATGGATTTTGACTCCCACACCGATCTTCTTCTTCGTTTGTCTGTCAAAACATGATCATCATAAGGTTCACACAACATAAAAAAAGGTTTGATTTTTGATTTTGAATTGTGAATTATAATTACCGATTGCAATTGAGAATTAGGGTTCGAGATCCATAACTGGGCAGAGCTCATCCAGCTCTTCTTATCAGTTTCCGGTTTTGCCCCTTCACGTTCATCGAATTTCCCATTTGATGCCATCACTGATGACCCTTTTTTAGCCTCTTCATTCAACGCCTCAATCGCTACACAGAGAAAAACAATTTCTTTAACAAAAACACGAATCGATTTGAGAAGATTATATAATAAAAAAAAAAGGAGAGATTTTTAAGATTACCTTCGTTCAATAAGAGCATGCATAAAGGAAGTTCTCGTTTAAAAACAGCGATTTTTTTCCTTTCTTCCTCTAATTTCCCAACATAACCATCGATTTCAGACAGTTTCAAATGATTTTCTTTGATCCTCGACACTTGATCGAGAAATTGAGATAAGGGTTTTGGTAAAGAGTAGATAGACAAATTCAGATTAAGACCCATCCTTTGATCTGTTTCTGTTTGAACCATTCGGATAAACGGACAAGATAAAGACAAAGAGAAGCAGCTAAAAGACGTATATATAGAAGAAGAAGAACAAGAAGCTGAAGAAGAAATGAGAAAAAAGGGATTAGGGAAGAAGATGAAGGACGCGGTGAATCGTAGCCGCTGTAAATAAGTGGAGACTTGAGGGTGTTTTTGTAAATTATTAAATTAGATTTATCTTTAAATGGAACAAAGAATCTTTTTGTGATGCCCGTACACACGCGGCGAATCGTTACACTCACTTGTATATTTATTCTCCTTTTTTTTTTCTTTAAGGATTTTTTTCCTTTTAATTCGGCTATTAATAATATTACAATTTTCAGTTTTGGGAAACTTGTTATTTTTAATTTTTAGTGCTTCCCATTCAAGATTCTCATATTCCTGTTATCCTGTATTTAATATTCTTCCAAATTAGAAAAAAAGGATTGTGAAGAATCTATAATATTGTACAAACACTATTTTCTGCATAAGTAGTGGTTCAGGCTGTGAAACATCCCACTAAATATTTGTTTTATTTTAGATTTTATATAAAAATAATCTGTTGTAAGACTAAAAATAAAAAAGGGAAAATAAACAAACTCAAGAATTGGATAACACTTTAAAAAATAACGAATTAATAAAATAAAACTATAACTAAGAAAGATCAAATTTATTAGTTTTTCTACTTTCTTAAAGAAAAAATCAAATTTTATATTTTCTTATAGTATAATACATAAAATTTTATTTCCTTAATTTAACAATTATAATAAGAAAAAAAAATACTTTTAAAAGATGTTACAAGTAAAATTAAAAGTAGATAAATTACATTTTTGGGTAAAAAATTTAAGTTTGAAATAAAGAAAATTTAGACTACAACAAATATTGACTTTATATAACCGAAATGTTATGATTTATGAACTTGAAAGTTATAAATTTATAGTCAACATGATATGAGATTAAATAGTGATAGTATAAAAAGGTATGTACCACGCAAATTAAAATTGAATATGAATAAAATATTAAATTTTTCGTTCTGGTATAATTATAAACATTGATACATGACATCATTCGGATACAAACCCGCTTAATATACCTGTTTAAAGCACATCGTCTGGTACGGGTGTATGGCCTATGGGCTATGGATATACATTTGTATCTCAAACACATAGCTATACGCAAATCTCGGTTTCATGGAATAGAACCACTCGTTTAATAATCGATCAAACATTCAAACTAAACAATTGGGTTTAGTAAAACGATTTTCTTAGATTGGCCAAACGCACATGTACGTTTATGTAAGTAGTACGATACATAAATTTGTACTTTTCAGTATGTACTCCTATCATATAACTAGACTAAATTAGTAGAGCCGTAGAAATAATTAATCTTTACTAGTATAGGACATATTCGCTTTAGTTTGTCTTATCGAATAGACAATTATATTAAATTTTTCTAACACAAATTACTAGAAATCGACACATATCGGCGTATATATGTGATTTAGAAAGACTGAAAGAGTGAAGTGGTCAAAAGATCTATTTGTCTTTTTTTACCACACGCAACGTCCATTTACATTCACAGTGAGCATTAGTTTAAAGAAATCACGTAACCATTGTGTTTATACTTTATAGTGCCCTTTTAATGGTTTTAGTTGCTTATCGTTATCGTTTTATGAAAAAGTTAAAGAAATCAAGAAACTAGGTTGAATTCTTATGTAGCACCATTAGTTCTTGCATAATTATTTCACTATTCATCCATGTTATTACTAATCAGAACTTACATCGTTAAAACTGAGTTACATCTTAATATTGTTCGATGAAATGATATTTAAAAAAATCAAGAAGAAGAAGAAGAATTTTACATTCATTAAAAAAAAAAAATCAAGAACACTAGCAATGAGCAAAAAGGATCTTTCGCATAATCCAATGTAAAAGATCCCACAACGCAAAGCAACTTTTATTCCACGCTTTTTCTTGCTAGCCAAATACAAATTTCTTTCAATTTTATAATAGCATTTAATTTTTCCAAAAATATTTTGATTCCTCTAACAAAAAATATTCCAAAACACCGTAGCATGTAAAATGTCTTAAGACCTATAAACAATAAAGACCACAAGGAATCTAACGGACGGACCAAAAGAAACGGCTCACTGTTAGCCAACTATATCGTGACACGTGTACAACTAATATAGATTTTTTTTTCATGAGAATCGTTTTTTTCTTTGAAAGAGGAACTGAAACGTCTCGAGTTTGTAATAAGTACGTCGAGATTTTGATACCGTTGATTGATTAGATTCTCCATCGTGGGTTCACGACACGTGTCCCGAACCTTTTTTGTATTATTGTTCTTACAAAAGTTGTAACAAACGATGGCTTTTGCTCTGTCTATCTAATTTAAGGATAAGGTTCTTCGTTTCTATCTGCCAGAATCCAATGATATCTTTGGTTGATGATATAAGTAAGAATCCGATGGCTTGATTGTTAACTTCGTTTCAGTCATATAATTTTTTAAAATATTTTTCATCAATAATTGAATCTTATATAGTTCAACTCTTACTTGAAAAATAGACACTTATCTTAAAATAGAAAGATGTTATATATGGATTACGAACTAAAACTCTTTGATCAACTTAAAAAAAACAATCAAAATGGTGAATGATTACCTATATATTCTAATCGAATAATGTATCTGAAGATATTTATTGGTAATTGGCAAACAATGGATGTTTATAGTTTCAAAGATTCTTTCATTCTCTACAACCAAAAAAGTTGATTGTTTGGATGGTCTTAGTTTTATCTTGTAAAGATGAATGAATAATCAAATAAGATGCTGTTTTCTAGTGACAAACAAGGAACAATGAGTGATTCCATTTCAAAACAAATAAAATAAAAATGATTCGGCAGAAATTAAATATAACTTGGGATTATATTTGTTTTATTAATAACTAGAACAACAAATCCGATGTCGTCCAGCGGTTAGGATATCTGGCTTTCACCCAGGAGACCCGGGTTCGATTCCCGGCATCGGAGCTTTTTTGTTTTTATTTTGTCTTTATACAAGACTGTGGATCCTTCCAAGTCATTTAGAAGGTTTCTTAAAAGTAAAACAATCGGTGGATTCTCTTATGTTGTTGCCGCCGACGAGATCTTTGAATTTGAACTTTTTGTTTTTGGTGAAGATGATGATGAATCGAGCAAATGCGAGAAAGTTAAGTACTTTTCATGGATTGATATTCAAGAGAAACCTATCATCCTCTTCTTACGCCTCACAGAAGCGATTTTCAGATAAAAAGTTCTTCAATTCGAAGCTCGAGGACGGTGGTGTTGTGGTGGAGCGATTATGTAGAGCTAATAGATTTGGTGAAGCCATTGATGTTTTATGTGGACAGAAGCTTTTAAGAGAAGCTGTTCAACTTCTGGGTCGAGCAAAGAAGCCACCTGCTTCTACTTATTGCAATCTTATTCAAGTTTGCAGCCAAACACGCGCGCTTGAAGAAGGTAAGAAGGTCCATGAACACATTAGGACTTCTGGGTTTGTACCTGGGATTGTTATATGGAACCGTATTTTGGGAATGTATGCGAAATGTGGTAGCTTGGTTGATGCACGGAAGGTGTTCGATGAAATGCCGGAGAGAGATGTTTGTTCGTGGAATGTAATGGTTAATGGGTATGCGGAGGTTGGGTTGCTTGAGGAAGCGAGAAAGCTGTTTGATGAAATGCCTGAAAGAGATAGTTATTCGTGGACGGCTATGGTTACGGGTTATGTTAAGAAGGATCAGCCTGAAGAGGCATTGGTTCTGTATAGTTTGATGCAAAGAGTACCGAATTCCAAACCCAACATTTTTACAGTTTCCAGTGCGGTGGCTGCTGCTGCTGCGATTAAATGTATCCGTAGAGGGAAAGAGATTCATGGGCATATCGTTCGAGCTGGTTTGGATTCAGATGAGGTGCTCTGGAGTTCATTGATGGATATGTATGGAAAATGTGGTTGTATTGATGAAGCAAGAAACATCTTCGATAAGATAATTGACAAAGATGTTGTTTCATGGACATCAATGATAGATAGATATTTCAAGTCTAGTAGATGGCGAGAAGGGTTTTCTTTGTTTTCTGAGTTGGTAGGTTCTTGTGAACGGCCTAATGAGTACACTTTTGCTGGAGTTTTGAACGCTTGTGCTGATCTCACATCAGAAGAGCTAGGGAAGCAAGTTCATGGATACATGACAAGAGTTGGGTTTGATCCCTACTCTTTTGCATCAAGCTCTCTTGTAGACATGTACACGAAATGTGGAAACATTGAGAGCGCAAGACATGTTGTTGATGGATGTCCTAAACCCGATTTAGTTTCTTTGACTTCTTTGATCGGTGGGTATGCCCAGAATGGGAAACCTGATGAAGCCTTGAAGTATTTCGACTTCCTCCTCAAATCCGGCACGAAACCTGATCATGTAACCTTTGTAAACGTCCTCTCCGCTTGTACTCATGCCGGGTTGGTCGAAAAAGGACTCGAATTCTTCTATTCCATATCAGAGAAACACGGGTTACTGCATACTTCTGATCATTACACTTGTCTTGTTGATCTATTAGCTCGGTCTGGAAGATTCGAACAGTTAAAGAGCATCATTAGCGAAATGCCGATGAAACCGAGTAAGTTTCTATGGGCTTCCGTGCTCGGTGGGTGTAGCACTCACGGAAACATTGACCTAGCAGAGGAAGCGGCTCAGGAACTGTTCAAGATAGAACCGGAAAATCCTGTTACTTATGTTACAATGGCTAATATCTATGCTGCAGCAGGTAAATGGGAGGAAGAAGGGAAAATGAGAAAGAGAATGCAAGAAATAGGAATCACCAAAAAGCCTGGTTCAAGCTGGACCGAGATAAAACGGAAGCGTCACGTATTCATAGCAGCGGATACTTCACATCCAATGTATAACCAAATAGTTGAGTTCTTGGGTGAATTGAGGAAGAAGATGAAAGAAGAAGGGTATGTTCCCGCTACAAGTCTTGTATTGCACGATGTAGAAGATGAACAAAAAGAAGAGAATCTTGTGTATCATAGCGAGAAACTTGCTGTTGCGTTTGCGATTCTATCGACAGAAGAAGGAACGGCGATTAAGGTGTTTAAGAACTTGAGGTCTTGTGTGGATTGTCACAGTGCTATTAAGTTCATATCGAAAATCACAAAGAGGAAGATAACCGTAAGGGACTCTACTCGGTTTCATTGCTTTGAGAATGGACAATGTTCTTGCAGAGATTATTGGTAACGAAAAAAAAACTTATTTTGATACATCCACTTTTTGCCACTATATATGATTGATTTCAACTACAATTGCAAATTAGTCAGAGAGTCATAGAAATTGTACATTGTTTAAATATTTATGTTTTGTAGAACCTTGATGTACATATAATAACCATTGGAGAGATTAAGGAACAAACGCATGAAACTTCCTAAACTCCAAAAGAGAAAGGACGAATCCATTAATGGCTCTGAAATCGATTTACTTGTCTCAAGGCAAGTTTCGTAAGATGAGGACTGAGGAAGCATGCACATGCATGTTAGTACAAATTGTGTATATAGATTCACATGGTACAAGCGAGCTTAATTAGTGGTAACGAATTCATGTGTGATTAATTAGAGTTTCTTTCTGTTCCCAATATGTGATCTCTTCTAGGGATGCATCACCATGTCTCATGGTTTCAACTCATTAGCATTTGGTTTGACTTTATTTTCTTTTAACTTTATTTTACAAAAACTATATATCTAATGCTAATTGGAATCTCGTGAGATATAACATAGAAGCACACTCTTTGTTTTAATTAGTTTGAGAAATTAATTATGTGCTCGTGATTCGTTGGTTTTCTTAATTATAGATTCTTTGTGCATATATCAAATTCGAAAGTCAACCCATATATTTAAACTATTTTACGTATAAGGGAACACAGAATTTAATCATAGATCAAGATCTACTTTTCCAGACTCCTGTAATCTATTTTTTTCCCCTTTTAATGTAATTTATAATTCCAAAGTCAAATCTCAAAACACATTTTTTGTTAATTCCTAAAAAATTTGTATGCACAACTACCAAGTCATTTGCCACCTTAGCTATTTTCTTCCCCATCAACATAGTTCTGACTTCTGATAAGAAATTCCAAACTTAAATTGCATAAGCTATTAGTGTATTGTGTATAGATCAACTATATACTGGATCAATTACTCACTCAAAATTAGTGGGTCAAATGTAACACTTGGTCATCTTCTTCTTTTATTCGATATAGAAAAATGGTTATTAATTTACTCTATTGCCAAAAACAGAAGAAGGTTATATTCTCTTTTGACAGAAAAAAATTTGGTTATATATACTCTTGCCGACAAATAAAACTTGGTTATTTAAGTAATCCTAGTTAGTACACATATCTATGATAATTACAAATCTCATATATAACTAAATCGCGTAAAATTTTAAAATAAAAAGTTGTCAAGGCAAGCATTTTGCATGAAGTACGCCGCAAAAGAGCAATTGAGGCTTTTGTGTGATGCATGGGGATTCACGTCGTCCTCGCTGACAAAACTTAATAATATACTGACACTTACTTAGTCCCATCTCTAGCTTCGTACATGTATATAAGATTGTCCTTAGGTGGAACCCAAAACATATACTCACAAACAAACAAATAGTCTAGTTCTTGATCTTGAATCTTGTAGAGAGAGAGAGAGATCAAGATTAGATTCTATTCGTCTTACAAAAATGAAACAGACCAATCTGCTGCTATGTAAATTATTCATAGGAGCCCTGTTTTGGTTAGGCTCTGTTTTGGTTAATGCAGAAGACCCATATATGTTCTATACTTGGACTATTACTTATGGTACAAGATCTCCTTTAGGTGTTCCTCAACAGGTATGAATAAATACACTCTTTGTTCTTTTTAAGTATGTTATTGTTGTTATAAAAATTTGACATTAGTTCATGCAATTTCTATATTTTGGTACGATGTAGGTCATTCTTATCAATGGACAGTTCCCTGGTCCAGCGATTGAAGCGGTCACAAACAACAACATTGTTGTTAATCTCATTAACAAGCTCGACGAGCCATTCCTCATTACCTGGTAACTCTAACTATATAACTGATTGTGCTAATTGCGCTTAGACAAATTTGGAAAAAAAATCTTTAACACGGTTTTGTAATATATGTGTAGGAATGGAGTGAAGCAGAGGAGGACATCGTGGCAAGATGGAGTATTGGGAACAAACTGTCCGATCCAACCAAACTCGAACTGGACTTACCAGTTTCAACTTAAAGACCAAATCGGTACTTACACTTACTTCGCTTCCACGTCGATGCACCGAGCCAGTGGTGCTTTTGGTGCTCTCAACATTAACCAGAGAGCTGTTATTACGACTCCTTATCCAACACCCGATGGAGATTTCACCCTCCTCGTCTCTGACTGGTTCTCAAATATGACCCACAAGGTACATACCAATACAAAGCCTATATACATGCACTCAGGATCAATTCAAAAGTCCTATGTAAATGAATTAAAAGTAAATTTGATGTTTAAATTTGGTTTATATGTATATATATATAAATATCACATAAAAGCGTCATTGTATTATACACATATGACATATGTATCACGTGCACACATGAAAGCGTCATTGTATTATATACTAATGTTTTTCTTTACCTATTATTGTGATCACTAGGACTTGCGAAAAGGGCTCGACGAAGGCTCTGTTCTTCCTCTTCCTGATGCTCTTCTCATCAATGGAGTTTCTAAAGGTTTAATCTTTACCGGTCAACAAGGTAATGCCATCACATAAATCCATCAATATCAGCCTTTAATTTTACATCATGCATGGTCTTGCACTAAGTCTATGTATTTAATTTCATTGTCTATCTTAAGGTAAAACATATATGTTCCGGGTATCGAATGTCGGTATAGCGACATCGATAAATTTTAGGATTCAAAATCACACAATGAGCCTCATTGAAGTAGAAGGCGCTCACACTCTTCAGGAGAACTATGAGTCGCTTGACGTCCACGTTGGTCAGTCCATGACCGTCCTGGTCACTTTAAAAGCTTCTGTGAGGGACTATTTCATCGTGGCCTCAACCCGGTTTACTAAACCGGTACTAACCACAACCGCGAGTCTCCGTTACCAAGGCTCCAAAAACGCTGCATATGGCCCCCTCCCCATTGGTCCTACTTACCATATCCATTGGTCTATGAAACAAGCAAGAACCATAAGGTATTCATACCAAACCGAACATAACCAAACCATACAAATTTAGATGGGATCTGTTTAATTTGAGTTAATTTTCTGATTTTTAGGATGAATTTGACGGCAAATGCTGCAAGGCCAAACCCACAAGGATCATTTCATTACGGGACTATACCGATAAACAGAACTCTAGTCCTAGCCAATGCGGCCACATTGATCTACGGGAAACTTCGGTACACAGTAAACCGAATATCATACATCAATCCAACAACACCATTAAAACTCGCCGATTGGTACAACATCTCGGGCGTGTTCGATCTCAAGACAATCATTAGCACTCCTACAACCGGACCCGCTCATTTTGGTACATCGGTCATCGATGTTGAACTTCATGAGTTCGTCGAAATCGTTTTCCAAAACGACGAAAGATCAATTCAATCTTGGCACATGGACGGTACTAGCGCCTATGCTGTCGGGTAAGCAAGCACCTTGCCCTCACTGTTATCTAAACCGGGTCCGGTTATTCAAACTTAAACCGTACGTAATTGATTATTTTTTCAGATACGGATCAGGAACATGGAATGTGACCATGAGGAAACGTTACAACTTGGTTGATGCTGTTCCAAGACACACTTTTCAGGTAATAATCTCTATTTAGAAACAAAACGATTGAATATTCTAAGTAAATTAACGATGATTGTGTGTGTGTGAAGGTGTATCCGTTATCGTGGACAAGCATATTGGTGTCATTGGATAACAAAGGAATGTGGAATCTAAGGTCACAAATATGGTCGAGGAGGTATTTAGGACAAGAGCTTTATGTTCGTGTTTGGAACGATGAGAAGTCTCCCTACACTGAAGCTGAACCGCCTCTTAACGTTCTTTATTGCGGCAAAGCCAAACGTCCCCTTTAGAGATTTTTTTTCTTTCACATTTATCATTGTTATCTTTTCTACTGAATTAGGTCACAATTAAGTGGAGTGGAAAAAAAATACAAACGTAGTCAAAACGGAAAAGCTATTGATTTTTCAATAAAAAGACAAAATAAGAAGGAAGGAAAAAACTTTCTTTTGTCTAATGATTTGTTTCTTTTTTTTTGCTCCCTTAAAATTCAGATTGTGTTCATGCATCTAAACCACCTTCCTGAATTAGAAACCAAATTTGATACTAGAACTTCTCAGTTTGAAATCAAATTTTGATGTAAATGAAACTGAATTCAAACCAATCCTAACTAGTCATCACTTATCAATATGCCTTTTAAAATAATTTCACATCCATAGGAATTAATTTTTGCAAAATCTCATAGATTTTTCTATGTGAATTTCACCAAAGAAATTTATTACAAAATTTATCTTTATCTCACATTATTTTCAAATCCCATCAATCAAATCACCCATTTCAATGGACAGTAATGGATTTGTTTCTTAATATTAGTATTAATCATTGATTTCTTTCTCATTTTCAGATTTGACAAAGACGTTTTGTCGATAAAAGAAAATGTATTCATTCAAAATTCTAAAAGTAGATAGATATAGCCACGAAACAGAGTGGTTGACTGACAATAACGAAGAATCCAAAACCGAAATCTATAACACAAAAAAATAAAAAAAAATTAAAAAAAATCTATAATACAAAGACATTTTAAAGCGATAATGTCGAGACCGTAACCACTGATAAAAATTGAGATCATCACTTCAGCCACACACCAAAAAAAGAAGCAAAACACTCACGAAACAAGAAACAGAGAGGATGAAGCATTATGTGCTTGTTCACGGAGGCTGCCACGGCGCGTGGTGCTGGTACAAGGTGAAGCCGATGCTGGAACATTCTGGCCACCGTGTCACGGTTCTTGATCTGACGGCGTCTGGTGTGAACATGAGCAGAGTAGAAGATATTCAGACTTTGGAGGATTACGCTAAGCCGTTGCTTGAGGTTCTTGAATCGTTTGGCTCGGATGATAAAGTAATCCTCGTCGCTCATAGCCTTGGAGGAATACCAGCTGCTCTTGCTATGGAACAAACGAACATCCTCTAATGACTGCTTTTCTTGGACCTAATTACTTAAAGAATATGTATCTACTTTCTCCTATCGAAGTAAGACTCAAGAAAATGCTCTGCTTTTATAACCAAAACACAATTTGGGACTCTTTTTTTTGATGAATCATTGTTTGTTGATTGTTAGGATTATGAATTGGCCAAAATGTTGATGAGAGTTGCACCGGCTATAACTAGTAATCTGACCGGGACTAAAAGCTTAACGGAACAAGGATATGGATCGATTAGTCGTGTGTATATTGTAAGCGGAGAAGATAAAGGTATAAGTGTAGATTTTCAACGATGGATGATCGAGAACTCTCCGGTTAAAGAAGTGATGGAGATCAAAGATGCAGATCATATGCCTATGTTTTCCAAGCCTCATGAACTCTGTGATCGTCTTCTAAAGATTGCTGATAAATATGCGTAAGCAAGACTATGTATTACAGTATTAATACCCTATACCAATAATTTTCATTGGAATAAGATTTTTGAAAACAAAAATAAAAACAATACAATTCCATTACGATACTATCACTGTATCACATTCCATCATTCAGTATCAATAAAAACAACCACAACAATAGAATTTAGTCACGAGGTAATAAGTAATGTCTAATGAGTCCAAAATAATTGGAAAGTGACACTGACAATTCAATGAGAAACTGTCTCACCATAAATGAAGAACAACAAAGCAACCACAAGAATAGAAGAAAGAAAAGAAAAATAAGAATCAATTGAGGAAGAGAACATGAAACAATATGTGCTCGTTCACGGCGGTTGCCACGGCGCATGGTGCTGGTACAAGGTCAAACCGGTGCTGGAAGCTTCAGGCCACCGTGTGACCGTTGTTGATCTTACGGCTTCTGGTGTGAACATGAGCAAAGTGGAAGAGATTCAGACTTTGGAGGATTACGCTAAGCCGTTGCTTAAGGTTCTTGAGTCGTTTGGTTCAGAGGATAAGGTTATCCTCGTTGCACATAGCCTCGGAGGGATATCAGTTGGTCTTGCAGCCGACATGTTTCCTAGTAAGATCTCTGTTGCTGTCTTCATAACCTCTTTCATGCCTGATACAACGAATCCACCTTCTTACGTTTTCGAAAAGGTACATCAAAACTGACTAGTTCTATTGATTTTGATTATGATAACGAAATCATTTGGCTATTATCCAATCAAGATTCTGACTTGTGAGTGTAATGGCACAGTATCTCGGGAGTGTTATGGAAGAAGACAGGTTAAATATGGAGTTTGGGACATATGGGACACATGATCGTCCTCTAACCACTATTCTTCTTGGAACTAAATACTTAGCCAAGAAGATGTATCAACTTTCTCCAATCGAAGTAAGACTCAAGAAATACTCTGTTTTCTTTTTGTTCAAAATCCTAAATGGGACCTTTTTGGTGATTGAGTTAGGATTTTGAATTGGTCAAAACATTGGTGAGAGTCGGACCAGCGGTTACCAGAAACCTGACGGGTACTAGAAGCTTAACGGAGGAAGGATATGGTTCAGTTACTCGTGTGTATATTGTATGCCAAGAAGACAAGGGTTTAACTGAAGAATTTCAGCGATGGATTATCGAGAACTTTCCGGTCGAAGAAGTGATGGAGATCAAAGATGCAGATCATATGCCGATGTTCTCCAAGCCACTTGAACTGTGTGATCGTCTTCTAAGGATTGCTGACAAATACCCTAAATTGAGGTATTAGTAGCAAACTTCAGTTTTCACCACCATGATAGGCAAAGATGTTTCATGGGGGTGACTATTTATATGAATAAGATTCCTGAAAAAAAACTCATTTCTACAACAATAGCATTGTCAAGATGAGGTACAAAGATAGTGCTTTTTAAGAACATTCAATCATCAATTCAATGAATAACGCCACAAATACAAACTGGTGCATCAGAGAATGCGGATCTGCTTCGACTTGCACCAAACTCGACTTCACCAAGTGATGATGAACTCCAGCCATGTAAACGAACATGTTGTCACAGTCTGATGGATGAAACTTGGGATACCCCGTGTCTAACGGCGTGTAGTTCGAGATTTTGGCCTTGAAGATTTCTGCAATGGGAGAGAAAAAAAGTTCAGTATCAGACAATATTCCAAGGACGTGACTGAAGGAAGCACAAATCGAATGCAATTGTTAGATTAGGACATAATGATCTAACAAAATTTATCTGATGAAAATGAGAATTTACAGCCGAAAAATGTACTTACTGTCATAGAACCAAAGCTGGCTCCTGATCCTGGTGTAGCGCCTAAGGGGAAACAAATAACAAAACTTATTTATGACAAGAACAAATAGCAGAACTCAAGATTACGACAAGAACAAATCCTGATATCAACTCTACCTATATCAAATGAGAATTAGGGAAACAGACAATGAACTGTACCTCCAAATGGTGAAGGCATAGCAAGTGATGGAGTTGTCTGGCCAAACAAAGATTGAGTGGAACCAAATGTAGAAGCCGGGGAAGACCCAAAAAGTGGTGTCTGTGCGGGAGTAGGGGATGGTCCAAACAAAGACGAGGTAGGAGCAGTAGAAGATGGTGTAGCAAAGATAGAAGACGAAGGTCCAGAAGCAGGTGTGTTGAGAAACGAAAAACCAGCTCCTGAAGAAGGGTTTGATGTTGGAACAGATGTCTGTGGAGGATTTGAAGCCCCAGGAGTGGCTGAGCTGGCAATCAGCCCAGCAACCTGTGTTGAGGGTTGTGTACTTGTAGTAGAAGCAGGAAGATGCAGAGTTGGGTGGACTCTTTTAGCAGCTGCTTCCTGCTTTGCTGTCTCCCTTCGATCAGCCTCAAGAAACGGATCATGGCATTCTCCTCTTCGGCGCTGGTCAGCAAGATACGATGTTCTCATTGATTCAATATATTGGTGAATACTCTCTACCTGAACACAACAAATTCAAACCAATAAAAGGTTACACAGATTTCAAAAAGGGTTTCTAAACTGGAGGTTTAGTAGAAAGAATCATTAAGCGGTTTACCTTAGCAGCCACATGAACAAAGAAGTCATGAACATTAGACATGACTTTTGGAAGAGATTCTAAAAGGGAAGCATGTCGACTATACTTGTCAGAATCCAAGGCGAGCAATTGCTCCAGCTCTTCAACCCATTGGCGGCACTCATTTAGATACTTCTCAAACCTTCCAACTGTTTGCAGTAGAAAAGCTGTCGGTTTCTTTGGAATCCCACGGTAAAAATCAGAAACTTGAACCATCGTAGTAACTGCTTGTTGTTGACCAGAGGAAGCTGGAGCTGGATTTGTTCCCTGCCCCTGGGATGGTTGAGAACCAACACTAACAACTCCTCCTCCTTGTTTCCAATGAGGAAATCTTGGCTGTAGCATCATAAAAGACCGAACTGCAATCTCCGCATTACGCAGCATATCTTTGGCAACAATCATAAGCTCATGGAGAACAGCTTTTTGTCGGTCCATGGCAGTATTAATCCCACCAAGCTCCTACACAAGTTAACAAACGAAGCTCTTACACAAACAAACTTGAGCTAACCAGAAGATTCCTCTAAGAAACAATAAAACGGTACAATCCACAAACCTGAACAATGCGGCTAGCATCAAACTCAAACCCTTCACTGGATACAGAAGAATCATAAAGTCGACTACACTGATCTAATCTCTGACTTTCACTTCTATGCTCCAATATCTTCTCTCTAAAGATAACACACAGAATCGATAAGCATCAACGGCATCAAAAAGATTCTAAATTTATTAAGATATCACAATCTGAACAAGAACAATTCAACAAATAACCGTAAGCTCTAAAGCAAAGCCTAAGGAGAAAAAGGAAACGAATTTACGCGTTTTAAAGAAAAACATACTCAATCTGAAGCAAGAGTTTCTGAGAATCGGGATTAAGATCGGCCCACTTGGTACTGTAATTAGCCGGAGCTTTATCGTTGGTGAACAAATACAACTGTTGTTGTACTTGCTGTTGCTGATTTTGCTGTTGTTGTTGTTGCTGCTGCTGCTGGAACTGTTGCGGCTGAAACAACGACGTTTGCTGTTGTTGTTGCTGTTGCTGCTGCGGTTGCGAGAAGATGGAATTGGTTTGCTGCGGTTGCGATTGGGAGAAGATGGAATTGGTTTGCTGCGGCTGAAACAACTGTTGCTGAGTTTGAAACAGCGACTGAGGCGTCTGTTGTTGCTGTGGGGTAAACAACGACATTGCTGGATATAACCGGCGGCGAATCAAATCTAGGGTTTATATCGCCGGCGACGATTTGGAAGTTGAGCAAAAAAATTCAAAAGCCCCTCTCGTTAAAATCAATTGTAGTTGGAGACGGGATAGAATTATAGATATGAATATTTAATAGCTTTCTTTCACTTTGTAACAAACTTGGAGGGCTCTTTTGCAAAAACCAGTTTTACCTTTAAATTTTTTTTTAAGGGATTCGGTTTGATTGGACCAAAATTCATATACCGTTTAGCGGTGGTTTATATACAATATGCTGAATTTGGTTTGGCTAAGAAATTTTATTCTAGATTCATACGTTTTGTTAAAATCATAATTTGTCCTATATAATGAATCTTGAAGACAGTAACAAATAATGATATGAATAAGAAAGGTCTCTTATTTAAGACTTAAAAGTTAAAAATAAGGTTTCTTCAGGTTAATATGGTGAAAGGGAAAGAGTTGAAATCAGCCGAGGAAATCTTTCATTGGATCATCATGGTGAACTCTCTTCATTCTATAAGCTTCCATATCTTCCGAAGTCACATCGTTGGTGTATTTGACATTGTATTTGCGTTTTCTCTCATCTTTTTCTTCCCTCTTACTTAGATCCTCCTGCACACAAACAACAACATGTCAGATAAACCTTGCAGGGTAAAGAAACAGTCTTGCCAAGAGAAACTATGAACTGAAACTGTGGTCTCTTACCTTTTTAAGAGCATTGGCAAGTGCCTCCTCGTTCAATTCCAAATCTTCAGGAATATCGGTTCCCCATGTCGCCATTCTCTTCTCTTCAACCTTCTTCGGACTCTCTGATCACCAAAATAAACCAATGTTACAAAATAATTTTCTCATTCAGTGCAACAGGAACAAAACAAGAGACTAGAAGAACAAACAGAGTCATACAACACAAACCTTTAGAAGCTTCTTTGCGAGCAATATTAGCCTTCATCAGATCAAGGGATGCCTCTGCAGCTTCAATTCCAGCAGAACCTGTGCAGTAGCTGTTGCGAATGGTCTGCTGGCAACATTTATATCCCCACTGGTGATCTTTCCACCATGATCCCCAAACACTTGTGTGATTGTTAGCATGAACATCTTCTTCATATTTGCTCTTTGGAATTATCACCTCCTGTCCCTTTATAATCCTGCCTGCCCTGTCATACTCAACTTGTCTTTCACTTTGGCCAAGCAAAAGCTCCATCGGAATTTCACCTTTGGTAGCTGCATTCCCGTACTTTTCCATGATTGTGTCCTTTGTCTGAGATTTCAGTTTTTCCTTTGCAACTTTAAAGTTCTTATAGAGCAATTCAGCTTGGGAAGGAGCCGCTTGCATATGCATGTCCTGTCCCTTATCAAATGCTTCACATGAATGGACGTTTAGCTGTTGGAACTCCAGAGCTTGGCCACTGTTTCTATATTGATTATCTCCCTGGATAGATGGTAAGAAAGAAAAGATGGTTAGTATTTTAATATCATCAAATAATTATAGATACAAGTACATGATTCACGACGATCAGAAACTAACCAAATAGAATTTTTCATTTGGATCTGCATCTGGAAGTGGATCTTCACGCATGGATCGAGTTTTAGGGTCATAATGAGCTGAGTTGACATCAAGGTTCAACAGGTATTTTGCAGTGTCTTCTCTGATACGCAGATTCCTGAAGTTAAGAAAAAGGTAACACCATTAGTGCATCAAGTAAAAGCACCAATTTAAACCTATGTTATCATATTTGATGAAGAGTAGTCCATACCTAACAGTTCCTGTGCTACCACCACCAGTTGTTCGAACACGTTTTTCCACCTTTGCAAAATCCATCTGCCTGCTCTCATCAACCTTGGCTTCATCGACCCTTAAGTCGTCATTTTCTTCCTCCCCATCACTGGTTGCATCATCACCGTTTTCATTATTGTTCTTCTCCTCTAGTTTCTTAAGTTGCTGCTCCTTCAGGTACTTCTTCCGTGCCTCCTCTTTTGCGTCATAACGATCTACCACATGACGGTAAGATGAAGGATCATAACCATTCCATCTGTCCCTCTTGCCATCATAGTCAAGTTCAAAACTCTCGATTTTCTCATCAGCTGCAATGTTCATGTTTGTGTATTTAGCTCCAATCTTACGAGGTCTATCCATACATGCTTTAGAACTGTGTGTCATTGCACCACAGTTTATACACGCTCCCTTGCGGTATTTTTCGGCTTGATGGATCTTTGCACCTCTATCATACCATATTCTTTTGAGTTCGGGTTCAGTTTTCCAATTCTTTTGATGCTTCAAACTCTGTACGAACCAACAAAAAAAGTTACAGAGTATTGAGTGTGCATGTTTCAACCAAAGACAATGCAGAGAAAGCAAGTGAAAACATAGAGAGAATTTTGGCATACCGGTTTTTCAGAGTTGAGATACCATGGAGCTTTTGACATATACTCAGGTATGTGAGGATTGATTTCTTTGCCATCCTCATCGACCTCAGCAGGAGCAAGACCAGCTTTACGAGCTTCCTCTAATTCTAATTTCTTCCTATGATCTTCCCTAGACTTAAAAGCAACTGCAGATCACATAGAAACATATATCAGACAACATTCAAACATTGAAAACACAATCAAGAATTCGATCACTAACAAAGAGAAGAAAATCAATCACCCAAAGCATCAAACTTTAAATCAGAATCCTAAGTAGTATCACCAAATTGAATCTAACCAAAAACCAAAACCAGTAAAAACCCTAATTTTCAAGTGTGTAAATTTAAAGAAAGAAGAAGATATCAGAAGCGAGATTCTTGATGACCAACGGGAATTTAACAGTGAAATTGAGAATTAGGTTCAAGTAATAGAAGAAGAAATTGAAGGAATCGTGGTACCTGAAGCGGTCGCCATGACTATTACGATCGTTAAGCTTCGTCTAGAGAAAAAAAAAAGTGCGAAGATAGAAGCTAAGACCTAAGATATATATATACACGAAATCTCCAGGAACGAACGGAAAAAAAAAGAATGGCGGCTACTTCTTCGCAGCACAATTTTGATCAAATATGGGCCGTTATTAAAGCCTAAGGCCCATTAATAAAAATTAATTTATTTACTTAGAGATATTTATTTATTCCCACAATTTAGCTCTATATTACAGCTGTATAATAAATATGATTTCCATTTTGCATCCTTTTTTTTTTGGGGTCACAATTTCCATTTTACACCCAATCAACATTTTTATAATTTTATTAGCAAATTAAGCACATTTACCAAAAAAGGTAAAAATATTTTGAATTTTAAAAGAGTAAAAAAACCCGACCGTTGCTGTTCCTCTTCACTCACTCACTCACTAAAGTAAAAAAAAAAAAATCTGACCTTGAAAAAACCATTTCTTCTTCTTATCCAGAGATCCAAAGAGAGAGAGAGGGAAAGATTGGAACTTTGAAACCAAAATCAGTTCATCAATCTCACAATGCCTGTGTTGAGAACGAGAGCCAAATGTTCGATTCCCATCTCAAACCCTAATCCAACAGTCGGAGGAGGAAACTCAAACGTCTCGATCTACGAGAAATGCAGAGAAGACAGGATCAAGGAGAATCTTCAGAGGATGCAGAATCTCGGCATCTTCGATCTCTCTCTCAAACTCAAATCCGATATCCGACCCGCCAAAAGGCGTTACTGTAACTCTAATCCGAATCCGGGTCGAGATACTCCTCCTCTTCAGCTTTCCGTCTCCACTAGACGATCCTCAAGGTACTCTCTTCGGTTTTCAGTCTCTGAGTTTTCTCGATTTTGTTCATATTGCTTCAATCTTCCAAAATTTGGGGGTTTAGAGAAAAATCTAGGGTTTTTAAGTAGAAATCAATGTTTATCATTTCGTTGTTTTATTATCAGATTGAAGCAGGAACCGCCAGTTACTCGGAGATCCTCGAGGTACTCTCGTCGTTTTCAATCTCTATGGTTCTCGTTTCGTTGTTTTGATTCTGTTCAAAATCAAGAAAACTAAGATTTTTAATAGAAAGTAATGATTTTTATTGCCTTCTGTTGTGGTCTTTAGGTTGAAGAACGCAACGCCAGTTAGCTACGCAGAGGAACCTGAGAAGAAGGGTAAAGCATCTAAAGAAGAGAGTGTTTTGTGGGTAGGAGAAGGCGTAAGGCCAGAGATTTACACTGAGGAACATGAGAAACTGTTAGGTAACACAGAACGAACTTGGGAGCTATTTGTCCATGGTTACGACAAAGATGGGAAACGGATTTATGATCCTGTTAGAGGAAAGACTTGCCACCAGTGCAGGTTTGTGCACTTGGCTTTAACTCTGAAATTGGTAGCTTGATTTGGTTAGATTGAGGCTTATGTGCTTAATGGTTACTGTGGATTTTACAGGCAGAAGACGCTCGGTTATCATACCCAATGCAGCCAGTGTAACCCTTCGGTTCGAGGTCAATTCTGTGGAGATTGTTTATATATGAGGTACATTAGCCTCCATGCCACCAACCTTGTCTGTCTTGTGTTTTGAGAAGTCTTTTTGTTAAGAATCATTTAGCAATTGAATACAATCTTGCTTTGTTCAGCAAAACGAAGATTGGTTCTCAATGTTTTAGGTTATATTTTGGTGTTTGAACAGATATGGAGAACATGTTCTTGAAGCTCTGGAAAATCCGGACTGGATTTGTCCAGTCTGCCGCGATATCTGCAACTGCAGTTTATGTCGTACACAGAAAGGGTGGCTCCCAACTGGCCCAGCTTACAGGAAGGTAGCAATATCGATTATTATTATCCATTCTGCAAATTCTTGATTTTGATTCCTTGGATAGATTCAAAATTTAGTGGCGTTTCCTTTGAATTCTTTTTGTTATCAGATACTTAAACTCGGGTACAAGTCTGTTGCACATTATCTGATTCAAACCAACAAGCAGTCGGAAACAAGTGAGGATGATGAAACTGAAGGCGCTGCAAATAGTCAAGGTTCTGCTAAGAGATCGCTTTCTTTTAAAGAAGCAAAGGAATCATCAGAAGAAGATCACCTCCTTGTCATAACTGATGGGATTCAGGACAATCACATTGACGAGAATCTTGATGATGATGGCACAAATAAGAATCCGGATTCAGCTAGAAAGTCATTAAGCTTCTTGTCTTCTGGGGACAACCAAACTTCAGTGATTGATGGTCATGTTCTAGGTGATGTCAAGCCATTAGATGTGAACGAGATGGATCCACCTGTGATCATCGATCTTGAGGGTCAGTGCTGTGAGACTGAGAGAAGGGCTAACTCTGCAAACAAAGAGAACCGAGAAACAAGAAGCAAGCGAAAGATGTCTCTTGAACCAAACCCAAATAGTATTGGTGGAAGACTGAGACAACGTCGTAAGATTCAAGCTTGAATGAGAGAAAGAAGTTTCAAAAGACTGTGAATGGAACTCTGCTTTTGCTGCCTGTACTCTCAGGCTAATCAAATGGAATCTCTTTTTTCCTTCTTTTTTTTTCCAACGGAGTAGCCTGTAGGCATGGATCATGTAAGAACTTGACGGCTTGTCAAATTTTGTGTTTTGTTGCTGTTACTGATCTGATGTAATGGATGCTAGTTGCACGGTTAATGAATTTGCCTAAACCAAAACCGAACCGATCTGAAAATTAAGTCAATCTCTGCACCTCAAGATTTTCTGGTTTTTATCTTTTCAATATCCAAAAAGCTTTTCAATTTATTTTTATATTTATGCAAAATTTGTGTTACATCAATCTTCATACAACAAAGTAACTTAAATACTTTTCGTTTCAGTAATTTAATTTAAAGATCCCTCTTTACACTTTTAACTATATTCTGGAATCTCTAATGCTTAATTGCAAATTAACATTGCATTCGATTATTCTAAAGCAGTGCTCTTATTCCATCTAAACCACAATTCAAATTTGAAATTTTAGGGGCTACAACTTTATTACTCGTACAGTACCACAATGATAAAGTTCTCAAGTTATATTGAATTTTGTTTTCTATTTATAAATTTAAAGTAAATTATTCGTTTGGACTTAGGAGTACCTTTAATACATCAGTAAATTCTTCTAATTTATCATCAAATAAACACAAAAAGGGAGAATGAAAGCATTACACATAATTTGCCTCATTGAAAAGGACAAAGGATTTAAAACCAAACAATAGTAAGTAACTAAACTAAATTGTTCCATTTTAAGTTCTATAAGAAATAGGAAAAGACAGAGAGCATTTTATTTTATCAATAACACATTGTGTTCCATGCAATGCATAATAAACATATATATAATCGCAGAAAAAAAAAAACATATATATAATCTTGACTCTCTATCGATGAACTACACTATTACATCATATACAAAATTTTCTTGGTTTCGTGATAGTAGAACTAAATTAGTAAAGACCTTTATTGTATTTAGTCTGCATTGAAGAACTTTATATATCAAACAAATATTTCAATTTTTGCACTAAAGTGAAAAAGCAAATTAATCAATTGTTCTTCTATGCAGAACTTCCCCACTACTGTTTTGTGGTTGGTCATTGAGTCTAATGGTGTGTACCAACTACAACCTGTTCTCAGTTCTTTTTTTTTTTTTTTTGGTTAATGCTAACAAAATAATAGTGTTATTGTTTTTGTATGGACTATGGAGTCCAAAGTAGGCAAAAGTATCCCCACACCCCAACATTACATTAATGTAGGCATATATATTTCGTCTGTTTCAACTAACATGTCTGATATAGTAATATTTATTACTATAGTCATATAGTAATCATAAATAAAAGTTATGACTTATTATTAACATATGTACAATTGTATAGTAAATTAGTGAAAAGTTTTGAATTATTATCTTCCTGCAAGCAGCCAGCGATATATACAAAGATAGTTTTTGTTATTTAATCATTTTTTTTTCTCATCATTTGTTGGACTTTAGAGAAGAGCAAAAGAGAAATGTTATTTATATCCTTAAAAATTCCGCAATAGCAAGAGTTGACTAGTTAATGCGTTTCTTTCGGGGGACGATAAAAGAAGACAAAACATTGTGTTTTCATGTGTCATTTTTTTTTGTCTTGTTTTAAATAAAATAAATGTCAAATAGTATATGCTATGTTAATATTCCCACTAAATGGTCCTTTTATGTCTTTTTTTTCTGTGTTATTTGACTTGAAACCTTAGCCTTATATCTTTTCATTTATTAGAATAAGATTAGAGGAAATTGAATAATTGATACAACTATTACCACACATTATTATTGTATTAGCAGCTCATGAAGAACCACCACTTTGGTTCTGGGTATTGTTAAAGTCAATGCCTTTTTCTTCAACAGTGTGTCTTTGTAGTAGTAGTAAATGAAATGAGAGATTGGTGGTGGTGAAAGGGGTCACCTTTGCTTTTATATATTCAAAGACACTTCCTTTAAAGGTCCATTGTTGAAAAACTTCTCCACAAATTTTCTTGCTTTCTCTTTTATTAAATTGATTGCTCATAAGAGAGTGGTTTCTGAATTTCTATGCAAAATTTTGGGATCTGTTTTTTCTTCTTTTGCTTTATATAATTTATTTATTTATTTCCCTCTCTTCCTTGGACTATAGACTGGTCCTAGGGTTTGAGCTCCTTTTGACTCTTCTTGGATTCCTTCTTCCTTGTGTGTTTGTCTTTCTCGTACTTTTGTTCGTTGAAATTGTTCCCCTTTTACTTTCTTCTCCTTCTTCCGTCAATTTCGTTTCTTCACTCTTTGCCTGAACCACTAATCTTTCTTGTTTTCTCTCAAAGTTTCCATTTTTGAGCTCTTTCTTCTTTGATCTGCTTCAAGTTGTTCTCTTTTTCTCCCTAATTCGTACCTTCTAGGGTTTTATAATGACCCTTTTCGCCGAAATCTCCTAATTCTTTGGTTTATGAAATGCATTTCTCTCTGTGGAAGCAAATTCATCACTGTGCTTCTCTGATCTTAGACAAGAGTAAGAGCAGAGGAAGAAGAAGAGATGGCTCTGATTCGTCTCTCAATGTCAAGAAAAAAGCTGCATTGATTCGGAAATTGTATGAAGATAAGCTCAGGGAAGCTTTAGAAGAAGCTTCTGAAAATGGTTCACTCTTCAAATCCCAAGACATTGACCAAGATAATGGTGATGGAAGCTTGGGTCGTTCCAGATCCTTAGCTAGACTCCACGCGCAGCGTGAGTTTCTACGCGCCACTGCTTTAGCAGCTGAACGTATTATCGAATCAGAAGACTCTATTCCCGAGCTCCGTGAAGCTTTGACTAAGTTTCTGAGAATGTACCCAAAGTATCAAGCTTCTGAGAAGATTGATCAGTTAAGATCTGATGAGTATAGTCACTTATCATCATCAGCTTCAAAGGTATGTCTTGATTACTGTGGATTTGGTCTCTTCTCTTATGTTCAGACTCTTCATTATTGGGATACTTGTACGTTTAGTCTCTCTGAGATTACTGCCAATTTGAGTAACCACGCCCTATACGGTGGAGCTGAGAGTGGAACTGTGGAACATGATATCAAAACTAGGATCATGGACTATTTGAACATCCCTGAGAATGAGTATGGTCTTGTTTTCACAGTGAGTAGAGGCTCTGCTTTCAGATTGTTAGCGGAATCTTATCCTTTTCAGTCGAATAAGCGGCTTTTGACAATGTTTGATCACGAGAGTCAGTCTGTGAATTGGATGGCGCAGACCGCGAGGGAGAAAGGCGCAAAGGCTTATAACGCTTGGTTTAAATGGCCTACTTTGAAGCTTTGTTCGACTGATTTAAAGAAACGGTTGTCTTATAAGAAGAGGAAGAAGAAGGATTCCGCGGTTGGGCTGTTTGTGTTTCCTGCTCAGTCTCGTGTTACAGGTACTAAGTATTCTTATCAGTGGATGGCTTTAGCTCAGCAGAACCATTGGCATGTGTTGCTTGATGCTGGTTCTTTAGGTCCCAAAGATATGGATTCGCTCGGTTTGTCATTGTTCCGGCCTGAGTTTATCATTACCTCGTTCTACCGTGTATTTGGGCATGACCCGACGGGATTTGGTTGCCTGTTGATTAAAAAATCAGTTATGGGAAGCCTTCAGAGTCAATCTGGGAAAACAGGATCAGGTATAGTGAAGATCACGCCTCAATATCCGTTATATCTTAGTGATTCGGTAGATGGTCTTGACGGATTGGTTGGTTTTCAAGATCACGATGACGATAAAACCAAAGAAGCTCATCGTCCGGGAACTCAGATGCCAGCTTTCTCAGGTGCATACACTTCAGCACAAGTGAGGGATGTGTTTGAAACAGAGCTCCTAGAAGATAACATATCTTCTGATAGAGATGGAACTACTAGCACCACAATTTTTGAAGAAACGGAAAGTGTTTCGGTTGGAGAATTGATGAAAAGCCCGGTTTTTAGCGAAGATGAGTCATCGGACAATTCGTTTTGGATTGATTTGGGTCAAAGTCCTCTTGGTTCTGATCAGCATAATAAGATTGCATCTCCGCTGCCACCAATTTGGTTGACCAACAAGAGAAACCAGAAACAACGACAGTCGCCTAAACTAATACCGAAGAGTTACAGCAGTCCATTGTATGATGGTAATGACGTTCTCTCATTTGATGCTGCCGTTATGTCAGTTACAGAGCACGGGACAAACTCAACTCCATCGCGGAATAGGAGGAGCTCTAGTAACCATCTCCATGTTCAAGAGATACAGGAAGAGAACTGCGGTCATAGCTTGGCAAATGGCTTGAAATCATCCAACATTTCATCAGAAATCAAAGACAGTGCTATTAGACGAGAAACAGAAGGAGAATTCAGGTTATTGGGAGGAAGAGATGGCGGTAGAAGCAGGCTATTGGGTGTGGAGGATGAACATCCGAGCAAAGGAAGACGGGTTTCGTTTAACATGGAACGTGTTAGCCATAGCATAGTAGAGCCCGGTGAAGCTTCTCTAGCTAGCATTTATGATGAAGATTACAATAACACGAGTGATGTTGAAAATGGAGATGATGAGGGTGCAGATGATGAATGGGAAAGGAGAGATACCGAAACCGAGATTGTTTGCAGACATATTGATCATGTGAATATGTTAGGTCTTAATAGAACCACAACGAGACTCAGGTTTCTGATTAACTGGCTTGTGATATCGTTACTGCAACTACAAGTGCCTGAATCAGGAGGCAGAAACATGAATCTTGTGCAGATTTATGGGCCGAAGATCAAATACGAAAGAGGAGCAGCGGTTGCATTCAATGTGAGAGATAAAAGCAAAGGCTTTGTTAGTCCGGAAATTGTTCAGAGACTCGGTGAAAGAGAAGGTATATCTCTCGGCATTGGTATATTGAGTCACATACGCATAGTGGATGATAAACCAAGAAACCATAGAGCTCGGACTAAAGAAGATAGTGCTTTGCACTTGCAGAATGAAGCCGGGAAAAACGGGTTTATAAGATTTGAGGTTGTTACAGCTTCTCTTAGCTTCTTGACAAACTTTGAAGATGTTTACAAGCTTTGGGCATTCGTCGCCAAGTTCCTAACCCCTGGTTTCAGCAGAGAAGGTTCGCTTCCTACTGTCGAAGAAGAAGAAGCAGAGGATTCAGAGACGTGAGTTTTTAGTAAAAAAGCACAAAGCCGTAACTTTTAGAGGGTGACTTGGAGAGGCTGACATAACCGAAGATGCATCATCAAGAATCAATGTGGTTGACCCGCCTGAACCGTTAGACGGTTTGGCTCGGTTCCCCGGAGATGGAAAGAGGGTAAAGAACTGTGAATTGAGAGATTTGGTTATGGCTTTTAATCTAAAAGCAGCACTTATTGATCCAAAGATTCACACCTTTTGGTTAATTCTGCTTTTGTTTGTGTTTTTTGTTGTTGTTGTGAGAATACAGTTTCTGAAATTGTCAGAAACTTGTAGCATTTGTTCTTAGTTCCTACAAAACTGATTCAGATCAATATATACACTTAGATTCTATATATAGTCATAGTAGCAAGAAATAAACTCAGATTCTTCCTAAACATTCCCCTATAGTTTCTTAGTGTTATTGGACTTAACGTTGATGTATTTTATAAAGAGTTTAATGTTGAGAGCGTTGTTGAGAGCGTTTGAACAATATTAGTAATAAATAATCTGATACATGTAGGTAGCAGTAGAAGTAGCCAAAAAGGCCAACTCAAACAAAAATGTTATGGAATTGAGCCCACATGAATTTTACATCTTAAGTTTCACTTTCTCTGTCGTTGCTTCTTGGCTAAAGCAGCACCGGTGGCAAGTCGAAGAGCTTGGCCGGAGTTCTTGATGACTGAAGACGATCTCGGGACTTGCGCTCTCCTCATCTTCAAGAAATCTAACCCGGTTTTCAAGCATTCCGGTGGTGGAATGTCCTTGTAAATAACTGTTTCGATCCTGCACAAGACCAGAGAGACTTCATCAGAGAAAATCAAAGAGGGATCCTAAAATATGTAAGCAGAGAATAGATTAGATCATACCCTGAGCTTTTTTGCTTTTTCTTTCTCGGAAGTTCGTCTATGATCTCATCTTCTTCAGAATCTGACTCGGCATTTTGTCTGTGAAATGAAAGATATAGCCAATCTTAGACATTCTTTCTATCTAGCTTAAAAGTGTTTATGTATCAAGAAATATAAGGATAATAAGTATTAATACTTTTCTCGCTCTGCAAGAAAGTCTATGATGTCTTTGGAAAGGAATCCCTTCTTTGCAAGAGCTTCAGAGTTTTTCTCAGGTTCTTCTTCTTCTTCCTTTTCTACATCCTCGGATTTTTCAATCTTTCGAGATTTTCGGGGCGTTATTTTCTCAGCCATAAGCTTGCGCCTCTCTTTCTTTTCACGGGAAATCCTACATAAGAGAAAGCAATCCCATATTAAAAATCCACACATTCCTAACTTAGACCTTCTAAGGAAGCTTAGTAGAGATCAACAAGTTCACAAACAAAACTTAGGATCAAAGAATAGAACATAATGGCAACGGACTGTGAACAGATATTGCTTTGCAGATTTAAGGTTAATGACATATAGCTAACAACCATTGGATAGTTTTGCTAAGCTCAAAGTAATCAGATATACAAAGAAGTAACAATCAAAGGAAGAATAGTTTATCTTCCTCCATAAACTGCTAATTCACAAAGCACTTATTTTTTGCTTTCTTCAAACTTTTTCAAGTCCTCAAACAAAGAGAGTCAAAGCAAATCACTAATGAACCATAATAAGAGCAGAGCTAGAGAGGGAGATGCAATGAGTGTGAGTGAAGACAAACCTAGTCTTATTCTCTCTCTGTATTTTCCTCAATGCTTCATCTTCTAGCTTCGCCTGAAACAAAGTCAACAAAACAAAAAACCCTAAGCAAAATGCGATTTTGATTGAATGTTTCAACAAACAGGACGAATAAACTTACCTGCTCTTGGGTGAATTCTTCCGGAGCATCGGAATCAGAATCGTGGTCTTTATTATCCGACATCGAATCGGATGATCTTCTTCGCCGGTCTAGGGTTTTCTTCTCCGTTCTAGGGTTTAACGGCTCTGCAAAATTCCCAAATTCACCACCACGATTATAATAAAAGACTACAGAGAGTTGGTTTGTTCCCTGTTATAATTAATGGGCTTCTTTTGGGCTCTCGTTGGCATTTTATTCTAAGCCCATTAACTACATTACGATTAGATATATATGTACCTTTGTTTACCTTTTTTTTTTTTTTTTGGAGGAAGTCTTCTCAATTTTTTTTTTTTTAATACAAGAACAAATTATAAAACTACTAGATCAAGCCGACCAAAATAAATATGGTACGAGACAAGAATGCCGACCATAAAAATAGTAAGAGACAAGAAAAAACAAATAAGACAAAACTCTCTACTCAAGAAAACAAAAAATGGTGTACACATATATATAGCATTACAAATAAAAATCAATTGAATGAATTTTACATCACTTTTATAGTTTCTTATAGTAGAAAAAGAACACAACCATATCTATATATTTAACTCATGCGCTCTACTTTACCCTTCCCCAAACCAAATCTATACAATGTTTTCACATTTTTTTCTTATTCATTGTTGCAAAAGCAACCTGAAACTGAAGTCATATGGTACTACTTGAACCAATTCCATTAGTGATTCTTTGTTCTTTCTCTCCGTACACTTATTTGCTTCTTCTCTTAGTTTATCAGGTAACTGAAGGCAAACCCAATCGAGTAACGATTCCAAATCCTTCGCAAAGTCGAGTAAATACCAATCTAATACCTTTGGAAGCATTAGTTTGTTCTTCTTTGAGATCCCTACTGATGCTTGAAGATAATCTCTCTTTGCAGCTTCTAGCTCTTCCTCTACATTAGCTGCTGTGTAGACCCTTACCTGAAGTTTCACAATAATGAAGATACCAAAGTTAGTTTTCGGGTATTTTGGCTACGTATAATCCATTTTCATGGAAGTTTGTGCAAGTTTTACTTGAAAGTTTGCATCTTTGCCAAGTTTTGCGTATATATGATTTTGAGCTCAACTTACAGCAGGAGAGGACCAGCTTCCACAGGCGAGAGCGAATGTGACTAAAGGCTCTGACCATTCCAATCCAAATGTGCTATGAGCTCTCATCTCTTCATGTGTTGCAGTTTTGGGACAAGTCTTTTCCAAAAGAAGAAGCAGAGAACAAAATATAAGAACCATAACTTTGAGGAATGCTATACAGTTTAAAGAAAAGGTGGAAAAAAAGGAAAGGCACTTACGAATTTCAAGTGGTATGGAAGTCTCAAGATGAAATGTTCGATTGTGATTGCATTTAGCGAGTGTCCTCCTACGATTATTGTTGCCTGAAACAACAAAGAGAAGCTGAATATAGTAAGCCGGTAAACACGTTAAAGCGAAAATATTGTCAAATTATGGTTTGTATCTAAACCTTCTGCATCAGAGCTACAACCATTTCAGGGGTCCCCGGGATTCCGTGCTCCAAGAATGCCTATGAAGGTATATTGGGTACAAGACATCAGTTTTTTTAAAACATTTTTACTGACAGTTTCTCTATCTCTATCATATAAATAAATCATAGAAGTCTCACATTCATCACGCATGAATTATAAGTATTTATCCAAAATGCAAGCTTCTGCTGGTGGCTAAGACCGTCTAGATTGACAACAGAAAGCTTATTAAGCAGAAACCTGGAAATAGAAAAAGTTACAGAAAACATGAGTCTAGAGTATTCAATCATTCTAAAAGATTACATACCATTTGTTAAAATGAGAAACTTACTTGAGACGATGGATCAGAAATGAAGCATTGATTCTTCGTCCAAGATCAACTGAAGATGCATCAACCGAGGAAAGATGCTTGTATGCACCAAGCTCTCTTGTTCTCCATTCTGAACAGTTATTATATGGATCCAACACAATGTCCTTCGACGAGCTAATCCTCAAGATAATAGTCACAAGACATTTCAGTAAATCCTCTGAAACTCTGTTTGCTACATTTCCACTTTGCACTGTCTTGTCTTCTGAAGATGATCCTGACACACTCTCTTGTGCTTTGTCCTGATCTGCTAATCTATCATCTAGCTGAACAACCAAAAAACAAAAAGGCTAAAACTTTCAGAAAAATTCTATAGATTCATGCATTAATGCAAGCATAAATGTTGTACATACCTGTAATTTGATTGATTCTGAGTGTTTATCCGCTGCTGCCTCCGGCTTAATCAAAGGTTTCTTCTTCTTCACAGATGTCAAGAATCTGCCAAGCTTCTTCTCAGGTGATTCTTTATTTTTCTTGTCTTTTGAAGCATTACTAGAGGTCTGATTCTCTTTCCCCCTCACATCTACTGGCTTAGTAACACTGCTTAGATTTGGTTTAGGCGACGCTTGTTTGCCATTTACCACTCTCTGACCACTTCGGTCATTAACTGTTTGATCAGAGGAGAAGAGTTTCCTACTTGAGATGCTTCTGCTAAGAGACTGTTGATGCTTTTTAGTGGGAGTGATCATAGTATTGAACTCGTGTTGCGACATGGATTTCGATCTCTGGTGTTTAGTGCTTCTAACGGGTGAATTCTCATTCAAACTGTTGTTATTAGGACTCTCCAGATTTCTCTTTGAAGATATGTAAGCAGCTTCTTGGTATAAACCTTGTCTAAAGCTTACAACTTGCTCTTCTAACCGAACCACTTCCTCTTCAAGAACAGCTACTTCAGCAAGAAGCTCCAATGTCTTATCAAAACCCAAAAAGAAAGAAACAAAAATCAAACACAAAGAACAACAAGTTTGAGACATGGAATACAAAAAGATCCAGCATTGGGGTCTTACATGTCGAGGAAGATAAGACGGAAGACGAGGTAAAGCTCCTAAAGGTCTAGTGAAAGCTCTCTCCAATGCTCTATGCACATTCTCCTCCTGTCTAAGCTTCCTCTTAAGCTTATCAACCTAATACAAACAACAACATGTTTTAGACTCAACTCATCACCAAATCATCAAATCAACTCAAGGAAAGTGTCATCATACATCTTGTAGCAAATCCATTTTCTTTTCTTTGTTAGCTCGGCGACGATTAACCAGAGATTTTCCTGAAGTAGCAACAGCTCCATTGCCTTGAGACTCCATCTTCTTCTTCTCCTCCTTTGCAGATTTCAGAATACCACGAAACATCATTACTCATATAGACCAAAACAGAATTGGAGCTAATAAAGAAACTATTTTTATGAGCCTTTGATAGTGGAAAACAACACACACTTCCAGAATAAGGATAAGAATTGAGTATCGATCACTTTCACTGTGACCATCACTACGGAATAACTATTTTTCAGAAAACAAAAAAAAAAAAAAAGCAAAGATTCGGTTGGTAAATAGTCCAATGTGGAAGCCAAGAATCTAAAGAAATATCTGAAATCAGATGTTATCAATGTAAAGGAACAAACTTTTATGAGAGACTAAGCATAATCCACCAAGAAAGATATCCCCAAAGAGAAAAGCAATCAAAATTGAGTTAATAAAAGTGGAAAAAAGTGATAAAGAGAGACAAAAAAAGAAAGTTACTTGAGTAGTGTCATGCTTTGAAGGAGCTTTCATGGAGGAAAGAACAGCTCGAACACTAGTGTTCATCCCTTCTCTCTCTCTCTCTATCTCTTCAACTTTTGCTTTCTCTCCACTCTAACTGATATAAACCCAAGAGAGAGAGAGACCCATCAAGATAAAACAAAAAAGAAAAACAAAACAGAAGTAAAAAGAAAGAAAGATACTGTTAAATGTTTTTAAGTTATAATAAGGACAATTAAGAAAACTGGGGAGATAAAAAAAAGTTTTGAACTTTTGTGAGAAAGAATTAATGGGTGTTGATAGAAATTTAGTACCTTGATGAATTATGAAGACAGAGCGGGAAAACTTGAAGAAAAAGCGAACCAGAAGCAGAAAAAGGCTGGCATGTGTTTTAATTCAAGCTTATGTTTCCCAAAGATCCACAATTTGTTGTATATTTAATCCAATATTTTGTCTAGAATAATCTCGAACAGAGCAATGAAGAAAACTACAGAATCTCTCTCATTGGAGGTGAAGAAGTAGCAGAAAACAACGTTTAATCGCCATTTCTGCTATCTCTATATTTCAATTTTATTAGAGATTTTTTTTTTTTAAATGTGTAAAATTTGAGATTGAAAAGTGAAATGATATTTTTTGTAATCGGAGAAGATGGGAGATCTGAGTGACGAGCGCTCTCGTCGAGCTGGTGGAGAATTGTGAGAGACGAGGACAACTAGAAAGAGAACGACTTTTTCTCTCTATCTTTTTATTAATTGTGATTTGGTTTTTAGTGGCTTGGTGCTTTCATTTTCTCTCAATCTTTTTTTTCACTTCTTTTATTTACATAAATTATACTCCCTCTGTCCCAAATTATAGGATGTTTTAGCATTTTTTTTTTGTTCCATTTTATAAGATTTTCCCAAATTTCTATGCATAATTTATGTTTATTTAGTATATTATGACCATCTAAATTCTGCAGTCTTATTTTCTATTGGCTGAATTCCTATAAAAAAGTAAACATTAATTATTCCTTAATCTTTGTGCTTTTACACAAAACATCTTATAAAATGGGACAGAGGGAGTACTAATTTAGTTGTCAAAAAATAGTCCGACATAAATAAATATAAATAATTTTTATAAATAAATAGTTACAGTATATAACTTCTATTCATATATATTTTAAGAAAATTATGAATTTATAAATATACTTTTTTACTTCGAAATTTTAAATTAAACGAATGAAGATAAAATGTGATCAGTTGATTGAAAAATCTTTGAAATAATATTTTAAAAATCTTATTTTATACTGCTTCAGAACTAGATAGTAAATAGGTTTTGTATTTACAATTGTCATTCGGAATGATTTTGTAAGATTTGAACGTGTTTTTAACAATAATGATAGTGGAGTTTGGTGGTTTCCAGCCTTTTAGTTTCGAGTTTTCGTAGTGAGTGATAATTTTTCGTGCAATGAAGTTGGTCACTGCTATTTTTGTTGTTGTTGTCAATGGTCACTACTATTCATTCAGTCTACTCTAATAATAGCAGTTTAAAAGCTGTCATTAGACTATTCTATATAAATAATTTCTAGTTGCAAATCTAAATCCTAATAAATTTGTGTTATACTATGAAAGTACCTCTCATATCAAGTAAACCTTACGTCTTGTTGATTAGTTTAAGGGGCATATATACATAACCAATTGATTAGTGATTATATTAAGCCAAAATAAGTAGTAATTGTTATGTAATCAATTATGCAGGCTGTACTTAAACTTAAACACAAGCGTTTTGCAGAGCTAACTTCTGATACCTTTTTGAGAAAGCAAAGATAACGTGCTTATTAATTATGATGCTTAAAAGAAAGAAAAAAATTATAAAAAGTAAAAACTCCAAAGATGCTGACATCTCACTAGTCTAAGCTTTTTAACATTTGATTTTCATTTCTCCTTTTTTGCTGTCAAATAGGGTGATCCACACACACACACAAAAAAAGTAATTAATTAAGCAAATGTGAAAATGAAGGTAAATATTGATATGCATTTATTCAAATCTACTTTGATTATCCCTAGATGAAAATGAAGGTAGATTAATTCAATTTAATGAGTTAATGACATTATTAAGTTCTTCTATAAACCTTAGTATACACAAACAAACTCATCTCTAAAACAAAATCATCAAAAGCCAGAAATAGATGGAACATGTTGGGTCCTGAGATCAAAAAGGAAACTCATTAAAAGTGGCAATGTCATACCATGGAAAAAGGGAAATATGAAAAAAGTGATTACAATTATTATTTTTCAACAGTGACAAATTTTTGATATATGGAGAGATTTGCATTTTCCGAGGCTAAGCGTGGTAATATTATACCATCAATAATTCGATTATTTAAATCAACTAACATGGCCTGATATAGTAGTATTAATCAATGACATATAAAAATAAACGGTGGATTAGGTAATAAATAAATGAATGAGAATTAAATGATACTTTGGCAGATTCTAATAAGCATTAGCACGTGACAAAGCTTTAACAAAATTTGCTTTTTAACTGATCATGCTTTCCATTTTTCTCTAGTGGACCCATTTAAACCATGCTCTTTGTATTCATGACATTAGTACTTTGTTACGGAATACTCATGTAATTACATTCTAGTGATACAATTTACTTTTCTTATATCAAAAGAATTTCGAATATCTGATTTTTAATCAAATAGATGAGAACAAAACAAAAAATAATGGTGTGCATTTGTATTTTAACTGTATTTGTTTAGCTCTCCATATAATTTTTATGCATGGAAATTTCTTTCTTGCAATGATAGAATTTTCAGTATCAAACCTAACAATTAGGTCACTATTAAAAAAATAACTAAATATTGATATCACATTACTGTAATGTCTACTAATCTAGATATATACACATATAACTAAAAAGAAACTTCGGACGTGTATCAATTTAATCCTAAAGAGTGATAATACAATGTAAGCCATGCGTCTCGCAATCCGAATCATTATTTCCTCTTCTTCATTTATTTATTTATGTATTCTTTTCTTTTTTTTAAAGCTTTTTGCATTTGCCTTTACCAAAGTCCAAAGATGAAACACATATTTTCATCGCGCTTCATTCTAAATTTCTAATATATTAAAATTTGATTTGGTTTTTTAAGTCCTTATGTGATAAGTTTTTGAAAATTTTGTAAACAAAAATTATTAACTTTAAAATAAGTCGGACTATGATGAATTAGAAAATTCATGGTAAACAAATAATATTATATCACTTAGCTCTCTATAAGTTAGAATATAATATTAGAGAAAACTTAGAAATACATTTATTGTATTTACAAATTTATAAGTATAAAGTCTAGGATCGATATATTGCATCAATCATAAATTTGAACATTCCATCTGAAATAGAGTACATAAATAAGTGCAAAATTAATAGCAGAATCAACATAATGGGATCTCTCAATTTCTGCAAACAGAAACGAAGATAGTGCATTAACCTATTACAATAAATAAATGGTCCAAAGCTGAAGTTAAGTAATTTCCCTTTTGCTTTTCTTTTTCGTTTTTTACTTTCATCTACTTTTGGGCTGGACCCAGACACTGTGGTCCAGTATAAAGTCGGCCCGTATTGGGCCTGGACTTAACCCAGCGATCAAAGAGGTAAACACGAATTATATCATTTATATTCGATTTTCTTTTTAAAATAGCAATTATGGCATTCATTAATTAATAAAACGATATGTATAGAGACATATTTGTTTGTATTATTATTTAAGAAAAAATAATAATTCAAAAATTGTGTTACCATTACACCACAAAAGGTCGACGTCATTTATTTCCCAATATGTACAGATAAATCAGAAAATATTGGGGATCTTTACAAACATTTTACACAAATTTTCTTTTGTCAATTTCCTTCTACGATGGACCATTCTCAGCTTCAAGTGCATTTCTATTAATTCATAAAAATCCAAAAAACAAATAGATGTGTTTTTCCATAATCTTTCTTACGTGAAAAAATATTATTCTAAATTATTTATCGCAAATATGTTTCCTTTTACTCTTAAAGACCATGATCTTTCAACCCAAAAAATTTTAGTTACATGTTTTATATATTATGTGTTAGATCCATCTATGTTTCCAATGTTTTCACAAGACCACGTTTTCATCTCTCACATGAGAATTCGACTCTAGACAAGTTAGGCTTGTGACATTGGACTACTTCAATAATTGAATTTGAATCGATAGATATCACATATGTTTGCACTACCACAATATGCGTTCATATATGATATCTATAGATAGATGTAATAAATATATTAGATGACACATAATTGTCGCCTCTGATCATCCAGCCTCTTCCCATCACATGCCAATTAATGGACCTATGTGGTGCTGATAGTAACGTACAACCATGACCACGTCTGAGAGGATCTTACTCTTAACACAATTATAAAAACATAAACTTGCACTTGTGATGAATTTGTAATTTCATATAAGGAAATATTTTGGAGCAATATACATTATATCCTTTTTTTCTTTCCCTGTATATTGCCACATTTATGCACATAAAATCAGCTCATATCCATCGATCGGTCCCCAATTTTTCAATGATTAGTCAATTTTTTCTTCCTTTTGATAACCAATGTGGTCCAATAAGACAAGTGCATAGGGTCCATTTAGGGCTAGCGTACGTGGTATATGGCATGTTCACTATCACTTATGAGCGCATGCAAGTGAAATTACATGTCAAAAAACCTTACGCTATTGAAGTGTATATGGTATCTGTCAACATTACTATACAAAACAAATCTTTTTTTATTGATCACATATTTTGTCAAAAAGTATTTGTTTTCTATCATTAGGCCCAAAGAATGTTTTTGTGTCAGTTTTTTTTCTTCTAATAAAACAGAAGAAAATAAACAACAATTCTTTAATACAGAAACAGTAGTTATAATACTCTGAACAACAGCTTATTATGCAAGTTAGCAAACGAATTCAAAAACTTATGGAAGAACAAATTTTGGTTCAGTTTATTAATCATGACACATGATGGATAGTAACTAAATGAAAGAACAAATAGGTTGAAAGAAAGCTATTGGGAAATAAATAAATGGACGAAGTTACATCTTTATCATAAAGGCTGGAGTGTCTCGTTGTGATAGAACAACTTATTAGATAAGGAAGGAGATGTAGTACTGTTGTCATTCGTCAACGTCAACGTCAACTTCACTAATGATCACTAGCTAGTCCTTTTTTAGTTTTTAGAGACTTTCATAATTTGCTAACTTAATTACAAATATTGGGCCTTAATTTGAAGCCAACATAGAGGCCCAAGTATTTAATGAAGCCCAATATTTCAAAGTCAGAAATTATGTAAATACTATTGTCATCAGCAGTGACTTATATCCGGGGACTCTGTTTACCAACTTTAATCCCTGTGAGCTTCTTTTCCTCTTGAGCTTTTTCGCAAAGTCCAGATAGTACTTCGCTACACAATATGAAGATATAAGGAAATAAAGGATCATTTTGGCGGATTCTTCTCTGTGGGATCACCGTTGATATCGTCTCTAAATTTACATTCTATAATTCCAAAGGGAATTAAATATATAAACTACAATCATGATTAGCACGAAATGTACGTATATATTGAAAAGTCTGGCCAAATAATTTTATCTTTTAGAATATACTACACGTGAAGTTGAGGAGTATTATATAGGGTTATATCATCAAATGATAAAATAAATTGGTGTTTGGTCGAAAACAAATGCTAAAGTTAATTCATATTTCAATGCTTTGTTGGTTTTGGATTTGATTCGCTAACCCAAAATTTTGAAAAATGACTCAAAACAAAAACACAGTTTTTACAGATTCTGTTAATCGAGTTGCATAGATTCACTACATAAATTATAATTAGATGAAACAACATAAGAAACTCTTACTAAAGGAGATGAAAAACAGTAAAAGAAAATCCTGAGATCATCATTCTCTCTCTCATTCAATGGACAGATGTCTTTAGAATTAGTCTGAATAGTGGATTCAAAAGGTTTATGTGTCGCAGCAAATCCAAAGTCAGTTTTTGGCTTTTATTCTTGATTTTATTGCAAAGTCCACGGAAGAAAATATTTGTTTGTATTGCAACTATTTCTCGTAAATTAATTAAGCTTATGATGACAGCTCAAGATCGATGACCTAATTGATAATAGGGTACTATTACTTGCTATAAATTATCATATTCCAAAGAAAACATATATCAGCTATATATATATTATAATCCTTATTGTATGAAGAAAAGTCTGACCAAATAATTTTAAATCTATACAAATGAAATTGTGCATTTATTATATATATTGACCTCTATATGCAAAACTTCTACCACATTTCGATTTTTAAACTTGTAGCTCAAAAGAAGATCGATCAACCAATATGGAGAACGACTCGACCTGCAAGAAAAACAAACCGCCATCGTGCGGGTCACTCGTAACCATCCTCAGCCTCGATGGTGGTGGAGTCAGAGGAATCATCGCCGGAGTAATCCTTGCCTATCTCGAAAAACAACTTCAGGTTTATAGATATATATATTAATTTCAGTAGAATGCAAATTACTAGATAGTAGATACATATGATAGGATCATAACTCGCCACGCGAATTTTTTAGTACTTAAGTCCCTGTATCGATTTATGATAACGAATTCATATATGATTCTTTACCATATAGTAACGAATTCATACGTATATAAAGGAAATCGATGGAGAAAACGTGAGGCTAGCTGATTATTTCGACGTGATAGCCGGAACCAGCACCGGTGGTCTTGTGACGGCGATGTTGACTGCACCGGACGGTACTGGTCGACCTCGTTACGCTGCCAAAGACATTGTGCCGTTTTACCTTGAACACTGTCCCAAGATATTTCCCCAGCCCACGTAAGGAAATTATATTTCGCTATGTACTAATTGTCAAATAATTAATAATTAGATACTTGTGTTTCTTCTGTTTAGAATAGATAAACTTTCTGTTCACATTTTCGAACATACGTATCAAATTGAAAAGACATTGTAATGAAAAATGCAGAGGCGTGCTTGCTCTGTTACCGAAGCTTCCAAAGCTTCTGTCTGGTCCAAAGTACAGCGGAAACTATCTGCGAACTCTAGTTGGTACGCTTCTTGGAGAGACAAAACTTCACCAGACACTCACAAACATTGTTATACCTACCTTCGACATCAAGACATTTCAACCCACTTTTTTCTCCTCTTACCAGGTCTCTATTCTTAACACTACACACATTTATAGACTACAATCTAAAGCTCTTGTTTCAACCTAATTTACTAGTTGTTTGACTTTTTGTTTGAAGGCCTTGGCTGACCCTAGCTTGAACGTCAAGGTATCAGACATATGCCTCGGCACATCAGCTGCTCCCACTGTCCTTCCTGCTCATTACTTTTCCATCGAAGACAGTCAAGGAAAGACTAGGGAGTTTAACCTCATTGATGGCGGGGTTACTGCTAATAACCCGGTACTGTCAAGAACGAAGAGATTACAAAGAAATTGAAAAAAAACCCTAGTTTTATATTTTCGAAAATCTGAACAGAAATAACTCTGTTGTGTTTGGTTTTGTTATAGACTTTGGTGGCCATCACTGCCGTGTCGAAGCAGATTGTGAAGAATAATCCTGATATGGGTACGCTCAAGCCGTTAGGTTTCGACAAGTTTCTCGTTATATCGATAGGAACAGGATCTGCAAAAAAAGAAGAGAAGTACAGCGCAAAGAAGGCTGCAAAATGGGGAATCATATCTTGGTTATATGAAGATGGATCTACTCCGATATTAGACATTACCATGGAATCAAGCCGCGACCTCGTCCATTATCACAGCTCTGTTTTGTTTAAAGCCCTAGAATCTGAAGACAAGTACCTCAGAATCGATGTAAGAGCTACATATAAATATATCCCAAATTTGTGATTGATCGTTTAATTGACTCGATTGTTTATATATGAAAATCCGTTGCAGGATGATACATTGGAAGGAGATGTAAGCTCTCTGGATCTATCGACAAAGTCTAACTTAGAGAAACTTAAAAAGATTGGAGAGAAGATGCTGACAAAAAGAGTCGTGCAAATGAACATCGACACTGGTGTATATGAACCTGTTACTGAAAATGTTAACAATGATGAACAACTAAAGAGGTGATTAATAAGTTTCAAATGTTTTTATCCATGTATCAGTTTCTTGGATCGCAAGTAATCTCCTTCTTTGATATTTGTTAATTTAGGTTTGCGCAAATCCTCTCGGACGAAAGGAAATTAAGGAGACGGAAGAGCGACACAATGATGAAAGATTCACCAAACGGATCACCAGAGATCAAATAAAAGGAAATACAGCCTGAAAAATCACTCGTGCTTTTGTGTGAAATTATTTACTGTGCAAGATGATATTGTTATTTTGTTTAAAGCTGATGATATTGTGTGTGTTGCTCGAATTCTCTTAACGCCTTGTTGTGTTGTTGTTGTTTTTTTTTTGGGTGTTTCTGATTCAATTATTTTCGAAATTGGAAAAAAAAAAAATTTACAAATTAAGTAACGAGTAATAACGGTCTAACGGACTTTTCCGGATTACATATTTGCTTGAGCTAAAATATATCTTGTTCATTCTCATCGTAAAATAGAAAAAAAAAAAGAGAAATATGATATTCTTCCTCAATGTTTTTCCTCAGGCATGTCATTGATCACCAATTGAAGTCCATTTGTGTTAAACAGATACATATATGTCTAAAGTCAATTGTTATTAAGAACTGAATTTCCCTGTTATATGGATTAAACTGGGAAGAGTGGGAACGGTCGAGTTATGCAATTAATTCTTCACGTATCAACTTAGTGAACCTCTCTATAAATCAAGTTAGTCAATTACTATACCATCATGATGTTGGGAAAAAGTTAATAATCTCTATCTGCATTCATATATAAAACTTTGGTCAAATAAAGCACCAAATAGAGTGGACAACTTTAAAATTATATTATCTTATACTTCGTCAAATTTGATGATTATCTTATCTTAAGAGGATGTTTAGTGTTACAAGCTCTTGACTCTTTCAAGACCAGTTTGCACAAAAAAATACAAAAAGACTCTTTCAAGACCCGGGTCAAACATAATTGTTCATAAACAAAATCAAATATGGATGTTCACGCCAAAGAAAATATTAATCATACATCTTATTGCAGAACTACTTGATTAAATATAAATTTTGTTCTTTAACAAAACAGAAAAATATAAATTCTGTAAAAGGTCAAGCCAAGTATATTTTTTTACTTAACACCTAAAACATTTGACAGATTCTGTACTACTTTTGACAGAAAAGGATTATTGTAAATTGATTTATTTCCTGGGTTTAAAAGTTGGTGGAACTTCGATATTATCAATAAAAAAATGTGAAAACTATATTTACTTTCAAGTATGTAAAAACTATATTTTGCCTTTAATTTATTTCAAATCAAAATATATTGACTAATTATAGACTTCGATTAAATATGATCACAAAAAGAAAACTAGTGCATTGAGAGAAAAGTAATTAGTGAGCGTATAGGTCTATTAATTGTAGACTAACCGTAACCATTTCAAATCCATAATTTAGGCCACTTTTATTGCCTCGAGTAACGGTTACATTTGCTTTGGAAGTATGATTCTCGTTGTCTCTGAACGTAAATATTTTTATTGGACAACCACATATATATTTTCAGCGAAGTTCCCTAGTGATCTGCGATCTCAGTTCTTTTAGTAAAGTATCTTATATAACTATTATAAGAAACCGGATTTAAAACTCAAACCAAAAACATTGTATCAAAAATAATCCAACTTCAGGATGGTAACCTAAAAAGATCGACAAAGAACAATAAAGAGGAGCTAGATTAATTACTCTTCAAATTTTCTAAGCACTGAGGAATAAATAAATCACACGATTAAAAGATGAAAATGTCCAAAAGTATTATCTTCTACTAATTTTTATATAGAGACATTTAAAATATATACTTATATGTTCAGGTGACTTCTGCTACTAATTTGTGTTAGTTGTTTTTTTTATATTTTTTTTGGAAAGAACAGCTGTCATCTACACCTTTTTTTAATATAGAAGTTTATGTGTAACATGAGATGCTCTAAAGTAACCACAAGTGTAATGGGGCGTGAGAGTGATGAACACGACATCCCAACCAAGAAACTGGTTCAAAAACATCCAAACACTATGTGATGGATGTGTGTATGGGCATGCATAACATAGTGTTATATATAGACTCCATAATCTACACATATCTCTTTCAGTCTTTCTATATATATGTAACGGTAGTTCTAATGGTTTCATCACATTTATCACCATCTCTATCTCGAAAAGGAGAAAAACAATATATTAATCACTAACCAATATAGATTTGATCGAAGTTATACAAATAAAACCTTGATTGAGATTAATTATAAAGGAGAAGAGTGTAAAAGCATGGATACAGAGAGAAGATCAATAAGTTATCAGAACTGCTCATCTACAAGACAGAACAGTCGCTTGTCTTCCTCCTTCTTACGGACGACAACTTGTCACCATTCTTAGCATCGATGGTGGTGGGATCATTCCCGGCACAATTTTGGCTTACCTCGAATCACAACTGCAGGTATATGCACGAACGGATTCTATATTGAAGATTTTGTGCCAATTTTACATCGATTTTGTTTTTATTAAATGTATGAAAAAAAATCTTTCTAGTGGAGTAAAAGTCACAAAATCATTTGATTTAAGGTAAATAATTTTAAACAGGAATTGGATGGTGAGGAAGCAAGGCTTGTGGATTATTTCGATGTCATATATCTCAGGGACAAGCACCGGAGGTTTGATAGTGGCGATGTTGACCGCACAAGACGAAGACCAGAGCGATGGCCATAGCCGCACCCGCAACCGCCCTTTGTTTGAGGCCAAAGAAATCGTCCCTTTTTATGTCAAACATTCTCCCAAAATCTTCCGACAGCCACGGTATGGTTCTTAATCCGATTCATGAGGGATCTCTGTTTGGGGTGAAAACTTAGTGAGACTTGTAGGAGGACCCAAGTTCAACGGGAAGTACCTTCATGAATTAGTTGAAGGTTTCTTGGGCGAAACAAAACTAACTCAATCTTTGACAAACGTTGTCATACCTTGCTTCGACATCAAGAAACTCCAACCAGTTATCTTCTCTTCTTACCAGGTAACACGTATATCAATCCGTCTTCATATATATTTCGGCGCAATTGCATCACATGTATATACATTGATCCAATCTCATAAATACATATATAGGCGGTGAATAATCAAGCTATGAACGCGAAACTATCAGACATATGATATGTATAAGCACATCTGCCGCACCAACTTATTTTCCAGCTCATCTGTTCACCGACGAAGACAGTGAAGGGAAAAAACATGAATTACAAATATTGGGCCTTAATTTGAAACCCACATAGAGGCCCGAGTATTGATGAAGCCCAATCGTTTTAAAGTCGGAACGTAAATACTATATTGTCACAATCATCAAATCCTAAAAAAGTAAAATTACGTTTATGATAAGATGAAACAACAGAAGCTAATCCTGATATCATCTTCTATGACAGGTGTTACTTAGAACATGTCTGGATAGGGAGGGAGATATGTGTCCTAGCAAATCCAAAAAAGTCAAACTCTATCATCAAAAAGTCAAAAATAAATTTTTAGTCTTGAATCTGTTATGCAGATCTCGTTTGCTATGTTTTTGGACAGTCTACGAAAGAATTCTTAGTTAATTAATATTATCTAGCTATTACAATATTTTCTCGTAAATTAAGCTTATATGTGACAGCTCAATCTCAAAGGGAGTTAAATATATAAACTACAATCATGATTGGCACGAAATGTACGAAGAAAAGTCTGACCAAATAATTTTATCCTACACGAGAAGACTTGAAGTTGATATGTACTATATATCATCAGATGATATAATAATTAATAAGTTGGTGTTGGGGTCGAGAAAGCGTGCTTGCATGCTATAATGCTAACGTTAATTCATATTTAAATGCTTCGTTGGGTTTTGGAATATTTGATTCGCTAATTAACCCAAAATTTTGAAAATGACTCAACACAAACATACAGTTTTTACAGATACTAGTCTGTTGATCTAGCATGCAGATAGATTCACCGCATATTGACCTTTTCGAAAAACTTCAATATTTCGCTGATAAAACTTAATTAATCCACGTATTATATTTTTTTACTAATTACGACACTATACTAGCTAAGTGATTCCTACTACTAATTAGGTTTTCTAATGTAATCAACATAAGAGATTCTTGTTAAAAAGGAGAGGAAAAACAATAAAAGCAAATATTGAGATCATCTTCTCATTCAATTGACAGATGTCTTTAGAACAAGTCTGAATAGTGGATTCAGAAGGGAAATTTGTCGCAGCAAATCCAAAAAAATCCAAACTAAGTTTTTGAATTTTTTGGATGCAGATCCTCGCTTGGCTGTTATTCTTTATTGCAAGTCCACGAAAGAAAATATTTGTCTCGTAAATTAATTAAGCTTATGACAGCTCATCAAGCTCGATGACATAATTGATATTTGTTCCGTACTAGTATAAATTATCATATTCAAAGGAAAAATATATTAATTAGCTATATATATAATCCTTATTCGCACGACATGTATGAAGAAAAGTCTGACCAATTTTTTTTTTCGTTTTTTCAAATCTATACGAATGAAATTGTGAATTTATATATATATGTTGACCTCTAAATCCAAAACTTTAACCAAATTTCAATTTATAATCTTCTAACTCAAAAGAAGATCTATCAACTATTATGGAGAACAGCTCGTCCTTCAAGAAAAACAAACCGCCATCGTGCGGATCACTCGTAACCATCCTCAGCATCGACGGCGGTGGAGTTAGAGGAATTATCGCCGGAGTGATCCTTGCCTATCTCGAAAAACAACTTCAGGTTTATATCTATTTCAGTAGAATGCAAAATTACTAGATAGAAGATACATATAATAAAATCAGAACTCGTACTAATTACCATGCGAATTTTATAGTAGTTAAGTCCTTGCATCGATTTACGATCATGAATTCATATTTGATTCTTTACCAGAGTAATTAAACTTCATCTTTTCTTTCGTAGTTATTTTTTTGAAAAATTAAAATTTTCTCGGTATATATATAGGAACTCGATGGAGAAGACGTGAGGCTTGCTGATTACTTCGACGTGATAGCTGGAACTAGCACCGGTGGTCTTGTGACGGCGATGTTGGCTGTACCGGACGGGACCGGTCGACCTCATTTTGCGGCCAAAGACATTGTGCCGTTTTACCTTGAACATTGTCCCAAGATATTTCCCCAGCCCACGTAAGGAAATTATATTTCACTATATAGTACCGGTATTTCTGTTTACAATAGAAGACCTTTCTGTTCACATTTCGAAAATAGTAAATCTTTTTTTTTTTTCGAAAATAGTAAATCTTATTTGAAAAAATTTAAGGAATGAATCAAACCAGTAAAAAATGAAAGTTTTTTTGTACTTATAGAACAAGTGGGCGTTGTTACGTGTTTGATGTCCCACATAAGAATTGTGTTTTTCTTAATGAACATTGGCACATATATATATTAAATTACACGTAGCAATTCAAAAAGACATTGTAATGAAAAATGCAGAGGCGTGCTTGCTCTGTTACCGAAGCTCCCAAAGCTTCTGTCTGGTCCAAAGTACAGCGGAAAGTACCTGCGAACTCTACTAAGTAAGCTTCTTGGAGAGACAAGACTTCACCAGACACTCACAAACATTGTTATACCTACCTTTGACATCAAGAAACTTCAACCCACCATTTTCTCCTCTTACCAGGTCTCTATTCTTAACACAACACACATATAAAGACTTAAAGTATAAATTCTTGTTTTAACCAAATTAACAAACTTAATTAGTTCACTTTTTGTTTTTGGTTTGAAGCTGTTGGCTGACCCTGGCTTGGATGTCAAGTTATCAGACATATGCCTCGGCACATCAGCTGCTCCCACTTTCTTTCCTCCTCATTACTTTTCCAATGAAGACAGTCAAGGCAAGAAGACGGAGTTTAATCTCGTTGATGGCGCGGTTACTGCTAATAACCCGGTACTGTCAAGAACCAAGAGAATACAAAGAAATTGATAAAACCTTAGTTTTAGTTTTTTTTTTTTTTAAATCAAAACAGAACTAACTCCGTTGTGTTTGTTTTTTTTATAGACTTTGGTGGCAATGACTGCTGTGTCTAAGCAGATTTTGAAGCACAATCCTGATATGGGTAAGCTCAAGCCGTTAGGTTTTGACCAGTTTCTCGTTATATCGATAGGAACAGGATCTACAAAAAAAGAAGAGAAGTACAGTGCAAAAAAGGCTGCAAAATGGGGAATCTTATCTTGGTTATATGACGATGGATCTACTCCGATATTAGACATTACCATGGAATCAAGCCGGGACATGATCCATTATCACAGCTCTGTTGTGTTTAAAGCCCTACAATCTGAAGACAAGTACCTCAGAATCGATGTAATTAAGAGCTACATATAAATATATCAATATATCTGCGTGTCTTAAATTGTAATTGATCGTTTATTTGACACGATTTTTGTATGTATGAAAATCGATTGCAGGATGATACATTGGAAGGAGATGTAAGCAATATGGATCTAGCGACAAAATCTAACTTAGAGAATCTTAAAAGGATTGGAGAGAAGATCCTGACAAACAGAGTCATGCAAATGAACATCGACACTGGTGCATATGAACCTGTTGCTGAAAACATTACCAATGATGAACAACTAAAGAGGTGATTAATAAGTTTCAAATGTTTTTGTTCATGGGTTTAATTCTTGGATCACAAGTAATCTTAAACAACTAATGTAGGTATGCTAAAATTCTCTCGGACGAAAGGAAGTTAAGGAGACTGAGAAGCGACACAATGATTAAAGACTCATCAAACGGATCACCAGAGATAAAATAAAAAGAAACCATTCGTGCTTTTGTGTGAAATTTTTTATTGTACAAGATAAAATTGTTTTTTTTTTTTTTTGGTATGAAACAAGATGATATTGTTATTTAGTTTAAAGCTGATGATATTGTGTGTGTGTGTGTTGCTCGGCGAATTCTAACAACGCCTTGTTGTTTTTTTTTTTTTTTTTGGGATTTCTAATTCAATTATTTTCGGAATTGAAAAACAATAAATAAATTTTTTTACAAATTCAGTAACGAGTAACGGACTTTTTCGGATTACATATTTGGTTGCCCTAAACTATATATCTTGTTCATACTCATCGTACATTGTAAGAAAAAATTAGGAATAAGACATTCTTCCTCAATGTTTTTCCTCAAACAGTGTCTATCTTGATCAGCAATTGAAGTCCATATGTTAGAGGAAGATACATATATAGTATGTGTCTAAAATCAAGTTATTGAGAACGGGTATTTTTGATTAATTGAACAAAAAAAGAGAGCGTTTTGTAACAATAGAATTAGTGTCAAGAAAATTAACCATTACAAGAGATTTCACAAAAGGAAAAGAGGCTAAATTAATGAACCCTTTTAAGAGGCTGATTTTCCTGTTATGTGGACTAAACTGGGAACAGTCGAGTTATGCAATTCTTCACGAATCAACTTATTTCCTCTCTATAAATCAAATTAGTCAATCACTATAGCATCATGATGTTGAAAAAACAAAATCTCTATCCACATTTATATTTATAAAATAATTGGTCGAATGAAGAACAAAATAAAGTGGACAACCTTTAAAATTATATTATCTTATAGTTTTGTCAAATTTGATTATATATATACAATTGTAACGTTCTTAAGAGGATGTTTAGTGTTAGAAGCACTTGACTCTTTCAAGAACCGTGGACAAAAGTAATCGTTTATAAACAAACTCATATGAATGTTACACGCCAAAGAATATTATTCATATATCTTATTACAGAATTAGGTGATTAAACATAAATTTTGTTTTTTAACAAAAGAATAATTAATCTTTTGTAAAAGGTTAAGCCAAGAAACGAGATACGTGAAGAATTGCATAAGAGGTGTGAAGGGGTAAGATAATATTGGAGGATTACATTTGTATGTTTTTTAATTAACACGAAAAACATTTGGCAGATATAAACAATCTCGCAAAAGTGGACCATAGATAGATTCTGTACTACTTGTCACGGCATGGGTACATAAAATAAATATTGTAACTTGTTTTATTTCCTAGGTTTAAAAGTTGGTGGAACTTCAATATAGTCAATAAAAATGAGAAAATATATACGAAAGTTACACAAAATTAAATGTAGTAATAGATAATAAGGTTAGTACAATGATAAAATATACAGTATATATTGTATCCTTGTAGAGATTAACCGTAACCATTTCAAATCCATAATTTAGGCCACTTTTATTGGTTCGAGTAACGGTTACATTTGCTTGGAAGTATGATTCTCGTTGTCCCTATACGGAAATATTTTCATTGGACAACCTCATATACTTTTCAGCGAAGTTCCCTAGTTTTGCGATTTCAGTTCTATTAGAAAAGTATCTTATATAAGTAGTTTAAGAAACCGAATATAAAACTGCAACCAAAAACATTGTACCAAGAAATAATCCAACTTAAGGATGGTAACCTAAAAAGTCGACAAAAAGCAAGGAGCTAAAATATTACTCTTCAAAATTTCTGAGCTCTCAGAAATAAATAAATTTCACAACTAGAAGATGTAAATGTCAAAAGTAGCGATCTTATCTTTTACTAATTTTTATAAGAAAAAAGACATTTAAAATATATACTTATATGTTCAGGTGACTTCTGCTACTAATTTTTGTGCATATATGTCTATTAATTGTTTTTATTGGAAAGAACAGCTGTCATCTAGACCGTTCTTTTTAAATATAGAAGTATGTGTGTAACATGACATGCTCTAAAGTAACCACAAGTCCACAAATGTAATGGGGCGTGAGAGTGTTGAACACGACATCCCAACCAAGAAACCGGTTCAAAAACATCCAAACACTATGTGATGGATGTGTGTATGGGCATGCATAACATAGTGTTGTATATAGACTTCCTAATCTACATATATCTCTTTCTATATATATATGTAACGGTAGTTCTAAGGGTTTTGTCACATTTATCGCCATTTCTCTACCTTGAAAAGGACAAAAAAAACAACTCACTAATTAACCAAAAGAGATTTGATCAAACATACAAATAAACCTTGATTGAGATTATAAAGAAGAAGAGTTTAAAAGCATGGATACAGAGAGAGGATCAATAAGTTCATCAGAAATATCCATAACTGCTCATCTTCAAGACAGAACAGTCGCTTGTCTTCCTCCTTCGTACGGACAACTTGTTACCATTCTTAGCATCGATGGTGGTGGAATCCGTGGGATCATTCCCGGCACAATCTTGGCTTACCTCGAATCACAACTTCAGGTACGGTATATGTACTAACTGGTTATAAATTGAAGATTTTTTGCCAGTTTTATATAGAATTTTTTTTTATTATGTATGAAACACTGTAGTGTTGTAAATGTCACTAACTCATTTGAAGGTAAATACTTTTTAGTATATTGTTACTGATTTTTTTTTTTTTATAAGTTTTATGCAAATTATATACAGACAAGTACATTTGATGTTGTAATAACTAATAACAAATAGAGGATATCTAATTCATGTACACTTTCAAAGTTTTAATGGAAAAACAAAATTGAAACTGAAAATCTTATAATTTCCAGTTTTCCACGTAGATTGTGTTTTAGTTTGATTGTTTATTTGTAAATGTATATTAAACAGGAATTGGATGGTGAGGACGCAAGACTTGTGGATTATTTCGATGTCATCTCAGGGACAAGCACCGGAGGTTTGATAGTGGCAATGTTGACCGCACAAGGCGAAGACCAAAGCGGTGGTCATAGCCGCAACCGCAACCGCCCTTTGTTCGAAGCCAAAGAAATCGTCCCCTTTTATCTCAAACATTCTCCCAAAATCTTCCCACAACCACGGTATGGTTCTTAACTATTTGCGTTTAATCTGATTCAGAGTCTGGTTAAGTAATCGGTTTTCGGAGAATTTTTATATGTGCAGAGGGATATTCTGTGGTTGGGGTGAAACCATAGTAAGACTTGTAGGAGGACCCAAGTTCAACGGGAAATACCTTCATGACTTAGTTGAAGGTTTCTTGGGAGACACAAAACTAACTCAATCTTTGACAAACGTTGTCATACCTTGCTTCGACATCAAGAAACTCCAACCAGTTATCTTCTCTTCTTACCAGGTAACATGAATATCAATCCGTCTACATGAATATTCTTGCAATTGCATCACAAGGTATACATTGATCCAATCTCATAAATATATAGGCGGTGAATAATCAAGCTATGAACGCGAAACTATCAGACATATGTATAAGCACATCTGCCGCACCAACTTATTTTCCGGCTCACCGATTCACCAACGAAGACAATGAAGGAAAGAAACATGAATTCAACCTCATTGATGGTGGTATCGCTGCCAATAACCCGGTAAATTCAAAACCCTAAATCTGAAAACCCTAACTTGTTCAGTACTATTGACCAGTCATGTGGTGTATGCTTATTTTTTTTCAGACGTTATGTGCTATTGCGGAAGTGACAAAGCAGATAATTAAGAAGAATCCAGCAATGGGAGACATAAGCCCATTGGATTTTACGAGGTTTTTGGTGATATCGATTGGGACAGGTTCGATTAGGAATCAAGAAAAGTACAATGCGAAAATGGCGTCGAAATGGGGATTGATATGTTGGATCATTGAAAATGGATCAACTCCAATTCTTGATTGTTACAGTGAAGCCATTCATGACATGGTTGACTACCAAAGCTCTGTCGTCTTTCAAGCTCTTCGTTCCGAGAAGAATTATTTACGTATCGATGTGAGTTTCTTCCTTAATTAGGGTTCGAGCTGTCACATCCCGATTTCATATTAATTAGTAACCATATAATCGCAGACTATAACTCTTTTGGTTTTGTTCAACTAAATTCTGGATTGTATATCATTTTTGCTACTGAATTTTCTTAAAGTCTGCAGTTTAGGTATTAAATTTGGTAATTACTTATTTTCCACGCTAATGAAAGAAACTTGATGGTTATCGAAACTCGATACTTTATTTGTTGTTTTGTACTTTGAATTGTTCAAAATTCCGATTTTTGGCCATAAAAACTTATGTTTTATCTTATAAACAAATGCTAAAAAGATTTCTTGTAAAGGTTGGTAATATATATGGCATTTTCTTGCACGAAACATTAATCACATAAATTTAGTATTATTGGTCAGTGAAAGGTCAATTTTATTGACCAAAAATATAAATAGGAAAATTTAAATGTATTTTTCCTATTACAGGACGATTCGTTGAAGGGTGACTTAGACCATGAGCAATGGTGTGGGACAAATTTTGGTCCCTCAAATATAATAAAATTATTTTCAGAGTTTCTTAAGTTTGGTATTAGCATTGGTGTCCCTCACATTTTGTCCCCTGAATAAAATAATAATATTTTGATATTTAAAAAATTAATTATTTAAATTAATAAGTAAAAACATATAAAAGTTTTAATTAAAATAAAACATATAACATTAACATTGAAAACATATGAAAATTACAAAGTTACAAAAAGTTGGAAAAAAAAACAAAAACAAAAACTTATCAGATCCATCAAAAAAATCCACCAATGTGAAAGCCTCTTGTTGTGCCACCATTCTCAGACTCATCTGCTCCTCTCCAACTATTTCCCTGACAGTTTTCCTTTGCCCATATATCCTCTGCTTGAGAACCAAGACCTGCAGACAGATAAACCACAACCTAATCCTTATAAGTTCAACCTGACTCGCTTAAGACTAAACCAATAAGAAAGATTCAAAGGTTGATGCACCTGTTGGTATACAGAGACTAAAACCATAGATGGGATTTAAATTAGATAAACTTCCACAAGAACAAATTATATCCTCCTTGAGAAAGGTTGAGAGATGCTATGATTATTTAAATACATGTGTCGAAATTTGTGGGAGCTACAATAAGCATCAATCAAACGTTAAGGTAAACATTATATAACTTACCTCAACATCACTGATATGAGATAAGTCCTCTGCAAGATCACCATGAGAAGAAAAAACTCCTGAAAAGTTAATCACATCAGCTTTTAACTTTTAAGTATTAACTAGATAATAACAAAGACCTTCTACAAAAATTTTACTATAAACATTCATGGAAAGAATTCTTTGCATTTGTACCTATGTTCCCGCAGACTTTGAGGTTTCTAGCCAATAGCTTAGATACTAAAACATTCACAACATGGTTTTATTCAGATGACCCAACCCAACCAACCAAACAAGGCAAGAAATAACCAAATGTAAGCTACAACAAACTCACCAGCCTTGTCCGTTGCCTCAATCAAATTCTTCTTCTTGGGCACTCTGTTGATATCAATCACAATGTCAGTAAGAGACAATCTCTTTAAATTCATCTGGATTCTCTCCATGTTAGGGGCATCCACAAGTGCCTAAAATGGACAATATAAACAGAAACTCTTAGACGTTTCAAAATGAAACAATACATAACTCATAATTCTTCTCTAGCATCAGAACTATTGTATCAACAAATAACACATTCTTCTATAGCATCATAACTATTGTGTTAACAAATAAGGTTAAGGAGGGTTTTTCCAAGAATGATTTCAGTTGATATTAGATCATAGTTATATTGATTACACCATATCGGAAAAAAAAACAGAGCTTGTATATGAAGTTACCCTGTTTTGGTCTACGAGGTTAAGACTATACGAATCAGCCACAAGAAAGATAACAAATTCCAAAGAGATGAGATCCGATAAAAGAAGATAACAAATTGATGACTTAAGATCATACAGTAAAACAAAATCAATTATAGCTTTTACTATAGCAACCACACTTCTAATTCTCAAAAATTGATTCCAATCAAAAGAACAATCCAAATCAATTCATAGCGGAAGATCAAAATTGATGCCACAATCCTCTAAATCTGAAAATTTCAGATGGAAAAACCTACCTCGTTTATATCGGTTGTTGGTGGAAACTTTTTCAATTCAACGATACAACAGATCGGAGTGGAAGAGAGTGAAATACAAGACACGATTTGAAAGAAGAGGAGATGAAATAGCTGGACAAAGCTTGAGCCAAAGCTTTCGCCGACGAGAGAAAAGGAAGGCGAAAATCAATCGACGGCACAAAAAAAACACGCGACCAATCACGCGAGAACACGTGGCAGTGAGGGACGGTGAAGAAACGTTCTCTCGTGTGGGAACGGTTCTGTGTTTAATGAGGGTTTTTGATTTTTTTAAAAAAAATAAATGGACTGGGACGACGCATAGAGCTGCCATTGCAAGTGCTCTTAGGTTCGGTGGACATATCGACAGAAAAGAACATGGAAGGTCTTGTTGAAGTTGGTGAAGCTTTATTAAAGAAGAGAGTCTCTCGTGTCAATCTCGAAACTGGCCATTATCAACCTATTTCTGAAAATGTGACTAATGAAGAAGCTCTCAAAAGGTTTAATAACTTTTTATCTGAAACAAAAACTCATAAATTATTACTTAAGCATAACAATAGTGGATTTAATCAGTAAAATACTGCCTAATTATTACAGGTTTGCAAAAGTTCTGTCAGAAGAAAGGAAACTCAGGGAATCAAGATCTCCTAAACTCAAGATCTGAATTTTTACTTGTCCCAAAATTAATGTATCTGCTTGTATCTGTGTTTGTGTGACTAGTTAACTACAAATTCAGTTTGCTTGTGAGCAAAAGAATATTTGAATAAGAATATGATTCTTACATACCTTATGGCTTTGGGTTCCATTCCAATAAGATCAATTTAAGATTCATTTTTAACAGTTGGTTAGAATCTCAGCACCATCTTTGGTTATAAGAATGGTATGCTCGAATTGTGCAGAGAGGCTTGCATCTTCCGTTACCACGGTCCAGTTATCATCCCACATTACCGGGTTTCTGCTTCCTATCGTAAGCATCGGTTCTATGGTGAAAGTTTGATTCAAGACCATACGTCCAGCTTCATTATTCCCTGTGTAGAAGAAGTTCAGAAACTATGCAAATGGCCACAAAGCAGTAACTTGATGTCTGAGTTTTAGAACAAACTTACGGAAATGTAGAACAACTGGATCTGCGTGGAAGACGCTGCCAACCCCATGGCCTACAAATTGTCGAACAACCCCATATCTATGTTTATCTGCAAGATCACTTCATAAGCACAAGTGTTTTTTTATGTCAGAAGATTTGATTTTTCAATGTCAGATGAGAAATCCATCAATATAAGATTAATTTTTCGAAGAAATCGATCTCTTACTGAATGATTTTGCCGATTTTCTTGTACTCAACTCCAGGACCACATATTGATATAGCTTTGTCCAGAGACTCTTTTGTCACCTAGAGCACATTCCAAGTATGAAGCTCATCAAACTAAACAGAAACATGATTTTTCCCTAGACGACAGAAATGGAACTGTTTAGGTTCAACATTATACCTCGACTAGCTTTTTAGCCTTCTCGTCAACATTTCCACAGAAGAAAGTTGCTGAAGTATCACCATGATAACCCTGCATCCGACATAAGTATCTATAGTATAGAGTAAAACTCAATTTACTTGACTAGTGAAGAATCAAGAAATAGGCAAAAGAAGAAAAGTTTACATTCAAATAAACTGTGACATCGATGTTGATTATATCCCCATCCTGCCAAAGGACAACATACATTATTAGGATTCGTAAGGGACAGAGAGAAAAGTATGTGTAGCCCTAGAAACACCTTTTAAAAAAGCGCACCTCAAGTGGTCTTGAATCTGGTATTCCATGGCAAATGCATTCATTCACAGATGTGCAAACACTCTTCGGGAAACCTCCATAACCAAGAGGCGAAGGATACGCTCCATTCTCGATAATCATGTTGTGAACCGCTTCATCGATTTCATCTGTGGTTACGCCTGGCTGCCAAATAGAGAAACTATGATGATTGATAGAGCATTACAAAACTTCAAATGCGACAGAAAGTATAAAACTTTCCTCACCTTAACCAAAGTCCCAGCGTATTCTCGAACCCTAGCTGCAAGTTTTCCGGAAGCTCTCATGCATTCTATACCTTTCTTATCATGAATTTCAAGTCCACTTGAGATTCCGGGAGCTTTAAAAGAATCAACATAAGGAGGTTTTGTTATATGGTCCGGGACAGGACGACGAGGAGATACATTTCCAGGTCTCAGACGCTTTCTCTTGCCATCAATAACTTCATCTTCATTCCTTCAAACAGCAACAAGAAAGTGAAAACTAATACACCATTCTCTGCTAAACAGAGTCCACATAAATTGTGTCCTTTTAATCAAACACAAAGTAGCTAAATTATAAGACACTAACAAAGATCATAATACCTTCTATTAAACAAGAGATTGGTTAATCCAGAAAAGGTTCTTGATAATTGCATCGAAACATGTCTTCTTCCTGCTCAAAATTGAGAAAAATTCCCACATTGATTTCGTTTCAATTAAAATGCTCTGTTCTTTTCATGGGTTAGCTTAAAACTCTTCCGAAACTCGTCTAGGAATCAAAATAGTAATATGGGCACTCGAAAGTCTTGATCTTTTTTTGTAAAATCTGCTCAACTAAAATTCACATCAATAAAAACTAGTAGCAGTAGCAAAAGAAGTAGATTATGGAAAAGGAAGAAGAACCTAAATCGAAGCGAAAGAGATGAATAAGTGGTTGCGTTGATCGAATAGAATTGTTGCCGAGAAAGGAAGAGATGAGTCTAGGTTGCAGAGATTTCACGCCCGCCATTTGTGCTTTCTCGGCGAGCTTTTCGTTATCCGCTTCGCCGTCTTCTTCGTCCTCACACAATTCAATTTTACAAGCTGCTTCCATTTGTGATATTGGGCTCTTAATGGGCCAAAACTTAAACGAATATGGGCTTTTTTACTTGAGCCCTAACTTAAAACAAAAATGCCGCCATATAAAGTCAAATAGTCAAAACACGAGTTTGACTGTTTGAGTCTGCTTGGTTATACTCTCTCAAACCAAAACAGAGTTAAAACAAAACCCGATGTCGAATTCCGGCGCCGGCGAAGATCCACCGCGTACGAAGAAGTTGAAGCTGTCTTCTTCTCCGTCTACGTCTGAATTCTTTTCTTTGCCATATGAGATCGTTCTGAGTTGTTTGGCCCGCGTACCAAGATCAGACTACGCATACTTATCTCTCGCTTCCAAGTGTCTCCGCTCTATAGTGGTTTCTCCTGAGATCTACGACGTCCGGTCACTAATTGGTTGCACTGACAGCTGCATCTATCTATGTTTACGTATCCCTCCAAACCTAACTCCAAGCTGGTTCTGTTTCTTCCCAAAAACCCTAAATCGTCCTCGTCGGCTGGTTCCAATACGGACACACTTATATCAGCCTCAAGAAGCATCCTCCGTGGTGGCCTTGGGTTACGGGATCTATGTCATCGGTGGAAGGATTAACGAGAGGCACACGTCGAGGGTCTTCTTCCTGGATTGCCGATCTCATACGTGGAGCATTCTCCCTTCCATGAGGGTGGCTCGAGCTTCTGCTGCGGCTGGCGTGGTGGATGGGAAGATTTACGTGTTGGGAGGGTGTGGAGATTTTGACTCAAAACCCCGCAAGTGGGGAGAGGTTTTCGACCCAAAGACACAGACTTGGGATGACTTGCCAATGCCGCCATCTAATCAGTATAACCTAAACTTTCCCTTAATGTTCGAAAGCGCGGTGATGGAAGAGAAGGTTTTCGCTTTGAATGGAGCGGGTAGAGGTATGTTCTACATACCGAGTGAAGGGATATGGAAAACAGGGAATTCAGATACATGCAGAGATAGAAGGGGTTGGTATATGATTGATAATGTGATGTACTGTTGTGAAACACGTGGGAGGATACTCTGGTGTGAAGCAGGGGAATTGGATTGGCGACAACATGAGGGGATGGTGTGGAGAGAGGTCATGGGCTTGAAAACTCTAACGGATACTCTATGTGCCTCCAAGCTCGTCAACTATGGTGGGAGGATGTTAAATCATAGGGAGTCATGCAAAAAGAAGAGGGTGAGGCATGGATGGAGAAGTGATGAACTTGACAAATTTCTTCCTGGGCACAAACTGAGTAACTATGGTCCCAATATGTTACTTTTCTGGGACGTTCTTGGTCATGAGAAATTAGAGATTTGGTGTGCGGAGATCTCTTTAAAGAGGCGCAAGGAGGGAGTTGAGATTTACGGCAAGATTGAGTGGTCGGAAGCTGTCTTGACATTCAAACCTCCTCCTCTACATCAGCATCATTGTAAGCTTTTGTATTCTCTTCCTCACAATCTTTGAAATCATATTTAGAAAAACTTCTGTACATTCTTTTTTACACCTTGTACTACAAGAAATCAAAAACACATCTTACAAAGGAAATTAAAAAACGCTAAAAGTTATTAAAGGAATACAACAATTGTTGCTCCTTGGTTAGACCTCTTCAATGAAATCTCCAGAACTCATGGAACCGGTTCGATTCAAGCCTTGTTTCTCTAAATGATAAGTTATTAGAGCCTTAACCACTTGTCTGAACCTTCTTCTATAAGTCGGAAGCTTCGATACACTCCGCACCATTCCCATCATCCTAGAGAACACAAGATCAAAAATTTTAAACCCATCATTGTCTATTTGTCTTAATGAGATGAATTTTTATAAACAAGTTATGTGATAGAAAATGTTTGAATCTTTTACCTTCTGCTGATTCCTTGGATTTGAGCGGCTCGAAGGTTTTCTTGAGGCGGGTTACCGAGATTATCCCAAGCTTCCATCCTTTGTTCATGGTTTCCAAAGAGAACAACTTTCTCTAAGTATCTAACCTCACTTTCTCCAAGTTTAATCGCTCGAATCTGATCTTTAAGTACCATAATTGGGTTAAAGAACCAGTCCAAAAACTTGTCCTGCGGTCTATTCAAATTGGTCACCTCCGAGCCATCAAGCAGAAGCACACCATGAGTACCAGCTTTAATAGAGCTAAGCAATGTATGCAACAAAGCGTAAGAAGGAAGCCCGACATTGATAATCGATGATTCGTTTCCGTGTCTCCCCTTTAAAGACTCATAGAGATCAGCTGCTGTTAACACTCCTGCGTCTAGTAGCTCTCTGCCTTGCATCTCAAACCACCCCATCATATGCTCCCAAATCTGTTAATACAATTTCAAATATGAAAAACTGTAGAAAATGTGCTAGATTCGGAATCGAGATTGAAACTTTTTGACATATACCTGAACCATTCTCACTTCTTGTATTGCTTCTCTAACAGATACAGAGTGAACTAGGCTCGATACTAGCATCGCTGGAGCATCTGCAGAACCGGAACTATTGACTCTGCTTACATCTGAAGGGTGAACAATCACCGATACTTCACTTGAAAACGATCCTCTTCTCATCCGATATCTTGGTCTGTGTTTTGTGGATTACAATTTCCCAGTGTTAGAAATATGAAGCAAAAGAAAGGGAATGTAAAAGGATTGAAAAGAGACATACTTTGGGAAGATAGTTCCTTCTCTAAGGTAAAGCCAATCATTTGTGTACTCATCAAATTCCCCAACTACTGCAATCACATAAGAGACTCCTCTTATAAATGACCTTTCCTGCAGATTACAGATTAAACAGTGAATATTTGTCCCGAATGATTCGGTGTATATGATCATGGTATACCTGAAATACAACAACTGCTCCATACAATCCGACAAAGATGCTGGAGAAGATAGTCATCAAAACAAAACCAATGACAATAATAGGCCATAACAGTATTGTCAAACCAGCAACTGGTATACAAGCTATTTCAAGGAATGGTCCTTCACGGTTAATCGCGTCTTGACCTAGTCGATACCAACCTTTGAGCAGAAGATAAGGGCTTTTAATAACTGCGATTGCAGTGAAAAGAGGGATATCAATGACTAATCCTATAATCCCAACAATGATGCATCCAGGAACATGAATCAACCTGCAAGAAGAGACAAAAACATCAATACACAAGAATCAGCAAAAACTCTTTGCAATAATTTTTGGACAAAAGTTTTTACTTTACCTAAGAGTTTCAAGCTCATCTGGGGCCGGGGATTCGCGCAACTCCTTTAAGTAAAGTGGATACGAATGGTAACAAAAATCTGCGAAATCGGTAACCACAGTACAACTTCCTTTGATGGTTCCCCAAGTTCCATCCTAATATACAGAGTAAACAGAGTCAAGTGATATAATTCACCAACAAGTGCTTAAGAGAAAAAAAAATACGTTTGGGGAATGTTATGTAAATACCACAAGACAGTGGAAGAACTTGTTGGATTCAGTGTCTTGTCTAAATGCTTCAAAAGCAGAGATCCAAGGAGTGAAGAATCCATAGCCAACACCAACAAGAACACTAATTGCTAGACTTAGACCTAACCATATCCCAAATAAAGCAGGAAGTGCCACTAAGATTGCTAGTTTCAGAGGAATGTCAAATTTATTTGTTCTGCAATTTAAAGAAACAATAGAAGACCATGTTTATGAAATTAATTCTCCTTTGAGAAAGAAATTGCAGGGAAATTTTAGAGAGAAAGAGTTGAAATTTGTTTACTTTGCAACTGCGTAAATAGTCCAAGTAACATGTGCAGGGAACAAACCAAGAATCACTCCAACATTCCCAACTATTAATGTTAGACCAGCAATTGGACCTACGATCAAACCTACATAAGCAACAAAAAAATATTCAAACTTTGTTTAAGAAAAATTGATTTTTGAAAAGAACCCATCATCAAGAATCAATCTTAGAAGCAGAGGAAAACAGAGCCAAGAAAAAGGAGAAGAAGAAGAAAAATTGAAACCTTTGAGAGCACCGAGAAAGAAAGCAGAACAAAAGGCAAATATGACATAAGAAATCTTCAGACAGCTGCCTAGGTTAGTGACGACGACAGCCATAGTCTTCTGGAAAGGAAAGCTCAGATATTTTTGTATCAATTTTTACAGATTTTATAGCTGTGGAAAAATTACAGAGACAGAGACAGAGAGAGAGGCGTGTTGTACAAGTCTACGAATGAGATGAAATGAGAAAAAGACAAAGGGGATGATGACAAGAAACGCAAAGACTCAAACGCCGAGAAGCCAATAGATAAAAATGTTCAGAGAAAGTTTTCATAGTTTATTTGGATGTTCCATGAATAAATTATTTAGTTGATAGGGGAAATTGTTGAAGAAAAAGTGGTAAGACGTGTCTAAATACGTCATTGGAATTGGTTGCAGATATTATTCATGGCGTGACAAGCAAACTATTGTGATTGGGACATCAATATATGCCTCTCTGAATGTTAGTCTTGAATTCATTATTTTTATAGATTTTTCTGATTAAGTCATTATTAGATAGATACTCTGAAGAATAGTATAAATTTATTGTTATAGATGTTGTTGTTATCGGTCGTTATTATTTATTATCATTATTCATTAATATTACTTTTCATGCTAATTAGATCCTCTACCAAACACAAAACTTTAAGACAATAAAAAATTATGAGACAAAATTACATTAACTCTACATCCAAATATCGTTTATTTTGACACCAAATGTATTACCAAAGATGGATGCAATATGATCATTAGAGCATCTCCATCGGTCAGTGTCTAACAAATAAAATAATATTAATTTTTTATTATTTAATTATTTTATTATTTAATTGTTTATTTAAACCAATCAGAAAAAGACAACTGTAAAAATGGGTGTCTCAGAGTTTCTCAAATGAGAAACAGTTTTTGTCCTCTATCCTCCTTTTTCAATTTTTTATTCTGTTTTATTAGAGAGTGTCTCACCTAGACACTTCCGATGGAGATGGTCTTATATTTTAAAGTTTTCATGTATGATAACGAACAATATCATATTTTCTTCTATATATATGTGACATGCTAGGAATTATATCGTTGTTTTTATTTTTATTTTAAAACATTTTTTTTTGTTGAAAATAAACAGTTGATTGTTTCCAATCCAACCAAATAAAGAAAAATTAAAGGAAATGTTAAATAGCATTTGGGGGTCAAAGGTGTTGCTGACAAAGGTGGTATTCGACAAATTCATTGTCAAAGTCAAAAACTAAGAAATGCTTTTCTTTTTAAGTTAATAAAAAAAAAAAAAAAAACAGTTGCTTCGGTTTGACCTTCTAAAAGAAATTTCGTCGCAAAATTAAAAACGATAAACAGTTTTTATATTACAACAATGACAATTCACATAGATTTGGTATTTATCGAATCTTGTTTGTTGCTTTATGCCTTAATCCAAAATCTTCAGATTTTTTTGCATAATAAATAAAACTGTCAAAAACGCAGCGTTTTAGACAAAAGTGATAAACTCAAATACTCAATAGCTATTAGTGCAGCAGAGAGACAGCTTCTCTGCCTTGACAAAAACTAAAAGTTTCTCTAGAGAAGTCCCGTAACCTATAATTTGAAGCTTAAGAACCATTTAACCTTGCTTGGGCGGTATCCTTCAGATCGTAGGAGGTCCATGCGTTGTTATAAGATTTCAGAAATCTGCAAAAAGAAAGCACATTAGATAAAAACAGCAGACAGTTTCTTTGCTTTTTCTTTGATTGATTGATTCTAGTGTATACATTGATTGGCATCTCTGCGATGATTATGCCACTGCTTTCTTCGAGGCTTTTGAGAGTCGTGACTTCACCTCCAACAACCATGTTTATGACAATTCCACCTTAAGAGAAAGTCTCAAATGTTAAATGACATTGTTTGATGAACAAAAAAGAGTTTGTTTTGAAAAAAAGAACCTGAAGCTAAGCAAGTTGTTATACGCCTTGTATATGTTTCCTGAAACATGGTCATTACAACAAGTGAATGAGAGGAGGTTTGTGAACATTTGACTTGACAATTGGGGATTGATTAAGAAAATACCAACCTTCTTTATAGGAATCTCGTAGTTTATGAGAACGCGTGCGGAAAGAGAAGATTCTCCTGATGAGAGTAACGGAAGACAAACATCGGTCACAACTACCAAATGAGATTTATTTTCTTCTTTTCTGGTTTCACTCTCTTCCAAACCTTCTTCCACCACAGAGTTAAGTTGCTGGTTCCAGTTGATTGTTGCTTGCCTGAACTTCTCTATAACCATAGTTCGTTCTCTATCTGCTAGATCACTGTACTGTAAACACGAAAAGACGTTGAAGATGAACATAATCTAGGGGGAAGAACATGTAAGTTAATACCATGATGAACAAGAAAGTGATACAACAAGAAGGGTCTTTTTCAAATCAAGAACATAACAGAACAATAACAATCGGATATCAAAAACCGCAATCGAGAGGAAGACAATGTACGGTGGTCTAGTGTTAGATCGAACTCAAATCATGATGAACAAGCTAAGTGATTCAACAAGAAGGGTCTTTTCAAATCAAGAACATTAGATTTCGACAGATGCAGAACACTAAGAATCCGTAAGATCGAAATCGATGTAATCAACGAAAGAACCAAAAAGTAGAAACATGAAAGTTAAAGAGAAGAAAGATAGATACCAAAGCGGCTAAGGAAATGTAAGGAAGAGTGGATAAGGAAGAACAGACGGCGTCGAGTTCATCACGAGAGCTGCAACAGACTACAATCGGAAGCCATGGACGACGACCTAGAACGCCCAATAATTCCACTACAGTCTCCTGTACCCACACCCAAAGTTCCAAACTTTGCGATTCAGAATCTCAGTTTTGATGAGAATTAGAAGAAAGATTGTGAAATATACATACCATTTTGAATTGGGGACGATCCACGGCGAGGTAGAAATGCAATTGTTGACTGCGAAAGAAAAACAAATTTGGGTTTTTGGGGATTTTGTTAGAAGGTATATTGAAACTCAGTGAAAAATTGAAACCTGGAACGAGAGGGAGATTGAAAAGGTGGAGATGGAGCTTCCATGGAGTCCATTATCGGAATTTCTCAAATTGCCCAATTCGCCGCCGGAGAAGTTCCGCTCCGATTACCAAGTCACGGCTCAAATACGGAGAAGATGTTGGACTAAACACTCAAACGTCATCGTTTTGACATTTATTACTCTGGCTACAACGTCGTCGTTTCAGTTATGTGAAAGGGACCCGTCTTATTATCAGATCCAAAACGACATCGTTTAAATCCATGTTATGCATGATGAGTATTATAGAAACAATTTTTTTTTGTCCAAGACATTATAAATGGCCGCCTCAAAATAGGAAAAAAAATTATGATCCTTGTTCATATTTGAAATATGAATTTTAATTACATAAAAAAATAATAATTCAATTTTATGTTAGTTAAAATAAAGACCTGGTGCAAATGCACACTCCTTGCATAAATGATAAAACAAACGTTTATCCAACAACATTTACGTATCCCCTATATATTAATAGAGAAACATTTTTTTAAAAAAACCTTACCATCATGTATTATTAACAAGATTGCCACGCTGATGTGTCGCTCTCACAACGATTTGGCTTCTATTTAGATAATTACCCAAGATTTATTAGACTATTTACAGAATTTGCCATTAGTCTCATACATCCATATATCCCATTAATAATTAAAAATATACACTTTTTGTTTATCTTATATTACTATATTTTTATATTTATATTTTTCTTTATATACATTTATATAAATTTTCTTTAGCGGATGGGTAAACAATCTTTTTATTTATATTTATATTTATGTTTATATTTAAATGATAAAATATATACATTTGATTCAAGAATCTCAAATTCAAAACTACAAAATCTTTACATCTTTCATAAATTTTTTACTTAAATAAATAAGATAATCTCTTTTCTATATATGTTACGAATACTTAAAATCCTATTTTTTGGAGGAGTTCTAACTTTTCGAAGAAAAACATTATAACCACATTTGTATATAAACCAAAATCTGGCCACATTATAACCATTTCGTAAATAATCCATTCATAATCTAAGAATCTTAGATTCGGAACACTACAAAATCTTAGCTTGGAAACTATCAAATCTCATCTTTGCTAAATTTTGGATTTCTTATACTTATTAAAAAAAAAATTTCTTTTTATATTACAAAATCTCGAAATCTTTAAAACATACGGAAAGACATATTGCCATAAATTGTAACATTTCGTCAATACTTTTTTATCACGTTGAAGTTTTATTCAAGGTTCAAATATTTCACGGGTAAAACATATTCTTATATGAAATAGTCCCAAATTTGAATAAAACAAAAAAAAAATTGTAACATGTTTCGTTTTACATAAACGGATCTTGGATCCCGGACAGGGCCGGCTCAATTAATCTGGAGTCCCGGTACAAATCTTAAAAATTGGCCCTTTTTCATAAAAAAAAAAAAAAAATTGGGCCTTTTTCATGTTAAAAAAAATCTTAAAAACTAGTATTTTTCATACGAAATAAAATATTTGGACCTTTTTCATGCTAAAGATATCTTAAAGTTTTAAAAATTACCATTTTTTATACTAAAAAAAAAAACTGGGCCCTTTAATTTACCCAAAAAATTTTGGGCCCGGCACATTTGCTCCTCTTGCGCACCCCAAACGCCCCCCTGATCCCGGATAATAATTTTAATCATAATAATTTTACTTGAATCACTTCATCCCGCACATCGTGCGGGTTGTTATCTAGTTCAAAATAATTGCTGTCATTACATTATTATTTTAAAAATCACACATTTTTATACAAGCAAACTTTTTTTATTGTTGAAGTGATTAACAAATATCCACAACCATAACAATTACCATTTAGCCGTAAGAAGTTCTTTTCATCATCTTCATGAACTCCTCGAAGTTAACTTCTCCATCTTCTGCGTAGGTTAATAAGGCAAAAACATAAACTGTAAGGACCGATTATAGATGTTTAAGCAAGTCGCATATATCGCAAAACTATTATTTGTTTTTGCTTACCGTCACGGTCTGCTTCTTCGATCATTTCTTCTATATCATTATCTGTGAAATTTTCTCCCAATTCTTTAGCAATCACCTTTATATCACGAGGTGAAATCTTCCCCTACCATATTCCAAAATTTGTCAAGTCAAACACAATGAAATTAATCCAAACAAAATGATTATTTTTTAAAAAGGACAGGTTAATTAAGACTTGTTCACATTATTGTCATGGTCAATGATCTTAAACGCCTTAGACAATTCATCTATGGACTCTCGTTCTCCGAATTTAGTTGTCATCATATGCACAAATTCGTCGAAATCTATGGCTCCACTTTGGTTTTTATCTACTTCTGCCATCAATTCGTTTATTTGCTGCACCAATGAAAACATAACCAAACTAAATAGTGTTTCAAGTTGGTTCTTAAATGATCTAAACCGATGAAATTTAAAAACAAACCTCATTATTCATCTCAAATCCAAGAGACCTGTAATCAGCTGATAATTTGTTAGTACTACTTAACTAGAACTTGAAGAAATTAACTTAGAAAAGATAGAAAATTTGCCGTTGACCTCATAGCAACGTTGAGCTCGCTAGCATCGATGCTACCTACACATGAAATGATGCACTAAATCATGTGATTCTGATTTAAACCGGTGTAAATCGGAGAAAGAATCGGTTTAATAGTTACCTGAACCGTCTATGTCGAAAAGATCAAAGATCTCTCTGATCTCTCGTCTCTTCTGATTGGTCAACCCATAAGTCTTCCCTTTAGGTTTTAGACCTCTTCTAAGCTGTGCTGCTTCGGACATGTAATTCGCCTGCCCGAAGACAAAAGGGAAAACAGAACCGATGAACAGAGTAGTCGGAAGAATCTAAAGAAAGAGATGATCGAGAAAAGAAAACACTAACCATTTCTTGTACAGGAAGAAAACGGATGATCTGATTAAATGGATGATTTTGTTAATTTAGTTTATGATGCATGAGATGACGAGATTGGTTGGCGAGATGATCTGTCTCTTCTTTGTCTGGTTGCTAACTCTTTTGAAAGCGATTTAGCTTTAAAACTTTTTAGTTTTGCACGTTTATGTTCCTTCTTATATATTTGATTCGCTAATGTATTAATGACATGATTTAGAGAACGAAAAATTGAAAAAAAAAACTTCAATGCAAAATTGTGTAAAAACTTTAAAATCCGTGGGAAAATCAATATTCAAAACTTTTTTTAGGATAAATTAGAAACTTATTGATAAATTTACATAACGAAGCGAAAACAAGTTGAATTTATGAAATCTCTAATGACTAATACAAGATCTAAAATCCGGTTAGTTTTCGTATATCATTATATAAATTTATATTACGTGAAAACATTGCCGAACTTCGAATACCAAAACTTATGGACCAAATAAGGACAGGATGCCGAGGGTCGGTTAGTTTTTGACGTTTTTAAAATTTAACAGTTAAACTAATTTTAAAAAATTAATAGTGAAATTAACATGGTTTTAGTTAAAAATATTATTTTCTTAAAGTTTAAATGTTAAATTTGTTTTAGATTTTTAGTGAAAATCATTATTATATTTTTAAAAATAAGTTTAAGTGTTAAATCTATGTAAAAACATTGCCGAACTTCAAACACCAAACTTATAGACCAACTAAGGACATGATGCCTAGGCGCGGTTAGTTTTCGACGTATTTAAAATTGAACAATTAAACTAATTTTTAAAAAATTTTAATGAAATTTCTGGTTTTATTCTTAATGTTTAAGTGTTAAATTTGTTTTATTTTTAGTGAAAATCATTATTATTTTTTTAAAAATGAGTTTTAAGTGTTAAATCTATATTACGTGAAAACATTGCCGAACTTCGAACACCAAAGCTTACGGACCAACTAAGGACAGGATGCCTAGGCGCGGTTAGTTTTAGACGTGTTTAAAATTTAGAGAAATTGTTAAAAATGCCCCTTTTTCAATACCCCTTTTCAAAAATGCTCCCTTTGAGAGTCCATTTTTAAGTTTGCCCTCTTTTAATTTTTAATGACCATTTTACCCTTATTTGAAACAAAATTAGGTCCACAAAATACAAAATATTTTTTGGCGGGAAAAGTGATCCCGCAATTTTCCCGCCAAAACACTTGTAAAAAACCTTTAAAATACCTTGTAAAATTTTCCCGTAAAATTTTTCCCGCCAAAAAATTTTCCCGCCAAAAAAATTTTTTTGCGGGAAAAGTGATTCCGCAATTTTTTTTTTTGGCGGGAAAATTATTGGCGGGAAAAATTTACAAGGTATTTTAAAGGTTTTTTACAAGTGTTTTGTAAGGTTTTACAATGTATTTTAAAAGGTTTTACAAGGTACTTATTAGGTTTTATAAGGTATTTATAACTTGTAAAACCTTATAACTTGTAAAAACCTTATAAAATAGCTTGTAAAATCTTATAATATCTTGTAAATACGTTGTAAAACCTTTTAAAATACATTGTAAAACCTTATAAATACCTTGTAAAAAACCTTTAAAATACCTTGTAAATTTTTGGCGGGAAAAATTTTCCCGCCAAAAATTTAACGCCAAAAAAATTGCGGAATCACTTTTCCCGCAAAAAAATTTTTTTGGCGGGAAAAGTTTTTGGCGGGAAAAATTTTACGGGAAAATTTTACAAGGTATTTTAAAGGTTTTTTACAAGGTTTTACAAGTGTTTTGGCGGGAAAAATTGCGGGATCAATTTTTCCGCCAAAAAATATTTTGTATTTTGTAGACCTAATTTTGTTATATTTCCTTATATATTTGTGATATATTTTATTAAAAGAAGGGTAATTTAGTCATTTTGTACATAAAAAGGGGTATTTTTAAAAATGGACAGCCAAAGGGGGCATTTTTGAAAAGGGGTATTGAAAAAGGGGCATTTTTGTGAGTCTCCCTAAAATTTAACACTTAAACTAATTTTTAAAAAACTTTAATGAAATTTCATTGTTTTATTCTTAAAGTTTAAGTGTTAAATTTGTTTTAAATTTTAGTGAAAATCATTATTATTTTTTAAAAATGAGTTTAAGTGTTAAATATATATCACGTGAAAACATTGCCGAACTTCGAACACCAAAGCTTACGGACCAACTAAGGACAGGATGCCTAGGCGCGGTTAGTTTTCGACGCGTTTAAAATTTAACACTTAAACTAATTTTTAAAACAATTTAATGAAATTTCATGGTTTTATTCTTAAAGTTTAAGTGTTAAATTTTTAAAAAAATTTAGTAAAAATCATTATTATTTTTTTAGTGAAGGTTTTAAACTAATTAGTTTTAGTTTTACTTAACCTAATTTTTTAAGAAAAAAAAATAAGAATGAAAAAAGTTATATGTACCTTGTTGGATTTTATAGCAAAGAAGGCCCATACAAAAAAGCCCTTTCTCTTTGATGATTGCTTTCTTTCTGACTTGCTTCATGGGCATGTGAATGGGCTTTTTGTTGGGCTGAAGATGAGATTACAATCCAAGACCGTCTTCTCCACCACCGTGTGACCTTCTTCTCCACTACTGTGTCCGTCACCGAGAACGCAAAAGCTTCCGATGGTCCTCCTCAACCAGAGCATTGAAGATACTATAAACAAGGTCTGACGTCCTTTCAGGTGAAACAAAACCTCCGTAGACGACGGAGACTGAGAGAAGTTATCGAGAGACGAAGGGAGAAGAAGAATCATCTTCTTCCATCACGCCAAAGATTTTTCCAGAGAAAATCATGAAATTTGAAGAAATCAAAGATGAAATTGAAGCAGGAATCGTTGAAGAGTGGTAAAAAAAGCAGAGCAATTGTCGCATGTAATTTCATATCTCTCACTCTATAACTCTCTCTCTCTCAATCTCTGTGTTTTTCTGAAACTAAAACGATTACACATAGAGAAAAGAGAAGGCTCGAGACTCTCTTTATTTATAGACTCTGTTTGGGATTCGAAGTTTCCTTTTCTTTTACTCTTTTGTGTTGTTTCCTTTTTTTTATTGTTTTCCTTTTTCTAAAAATCTTCTGTGTTATTTCCTTTTTCTAATAATGTGTTGTTATCTCCTTTTTTTCACTTAGTTTCGGGGAAGCGTAGAGCAAAATAATTGATATTGAATAATAAAGATGATAATTCTGATCACGATTTGGATATTGAGTCTATCAAGACAGAGATGGAATCAACCAAAGAGAGAGTCTTGCACATGCTCAAGGAAAAAGAAATCTTTGGATCTGATGGTTAGTATTGATGGAACATTGATGAAAGTATATATCTAGTACAATGAACATTAGCTGATGTATAGTGTGACATGATCTAAAGAACACCGAATGCTTCTTTGATAGCGTGTACAACACGTGAGGAAACATCTTCCCCAAACATTCTCGGAAACTGCAAATCCAAATCTTCCTCTATGCTCTTCCTTCTAAAGCTTTTGTCTCTTCTCTCCAACTCCATTCTCTCTTCTTCCCCAATCACAATCTTCTCCTCTTCTTCCTTCGCACACCGCTCCAACCAAACCTCGAGAACCTCCTTAGCAGCTGGACTAACATGATCTCTCAAGATCTCCTCCAACTTATCCTCTTCCTCCGCATCGATCTTAAGCATCGAAGCAGTAGGAGAGAAAGCAGAGCGAACAAATAAAGAAGGAGACACATAAGGTTTGACTTCAGGTAGCTTAAGGAGAGATTGGCGATGAGAATCAAGAGCAGTGTCTTGGTAATACTCCTTGAGATAATCCGGGTTAAGAACGAGATCTTTACGATGTGGGAGGTCAAGGATTAGCACGAGCGACTCGGGACTACTCTGTATTAGTTCGACCACAAAGTTTGGAGCTTTTGTTGACGAGTTTAAGAATGCAGAGATACTTGTTATATTCAGAGATACTCCTGTTGGGATCTTGCAATGTATCCAACTTCCTATAACAAAATCAATCTGCAAAACAAAGTAAAAAAAAACGAAACTTTAAGATTCTCTAAAAGGGGTTTTTCTAGGGTTATGTTTTACATCAAAATTGAAGTCTGATTCTACTTAAAATCACGCAACTGAACTCTAAAACAAGCATGCAAACCAGTCAATTTCGATTATTTTGAGATCCAAAAACAGAGTAATCGTCGCAGGTACCGGAGATGATTTCTGGCCGGATCTGATGTGAAGAGATGCTTCGGCGGAACCGTTAGGGTTCTTGAAGTTTCGTACATCTGGCGGGAGGTTACAGGGAAGGAGTTGTGATTGGAGGCGATTCTCCACCGTCGACATGAGATCAACCATGAGCTGCTTGCGCGTGGGTGACACGTACGGGAACTCCATGAATTTCCGGCGGAGATGGTCGTCGTGATCTTCCATGGACTGGAATTGAGCTCGAGGTTTGAGATTCTTTGGGAATCGCGACGGTTTTGTTCGAGTGGAAGTTAACGGCGAGAGAGAAGAAGAGTATAGAGTGTTGCAAAATATCATCGCCATCTTTATATGTGGCTACGAGTAAATTATGAGCCTTCTTTATACTATTACACATAATACTATTTTACACTGTTGGAACAAATTTAATTACTATTTTACCGGGATTATAGTGTACTGATGTGGTTGTAATAATAATGAATTGTTGTTGTGAATTATGATGATTTCTATTTAAATAAAAATATGTTTATATGATTTATGGATGATAAAAATATATACGAAGATTGTGTTTTCAGTGCTTGAGAGTTGGTAATGATCTTTTTCTACTCAATCAAGTGATGTAAGTCTTGGCCAAGAGCGACTTAATTGGGCATAAAAATATAATGTTAATATAAATAATTAATGAGAATTACATTATGAATTTGTGTCTATTCTTAAGAGGTTGAGTTTATTAATAACTTTTTTTTTTTTTTTGGTGAGCTTATTAATAACTTTTTTATATAAAGCTAGTTGGAGTTTTTTTTCTCTCTTTATTAATGTTTTGGCTCGGTTCTCCTCTTTAGTTAAGTAGTGTCTTTGGAACCTTACTAATTTTTTTATCTAATTTGATAGCATTTTTGTTGCAGTTTTAGGTCTAACAGTTGTGTATTAGTATTACTGTATTTTTCCAATTCTATTTTGTCGGCATGTTTTGTTTTTTGGTTAAATGAGTTGTACAACGTTTCTGCGACTTTTTTATAAAGACAATTTTGATGAAAAATATTCAACGGATTACGTAAAAACACGGAAATCACCTACTACTTACAAAGAAAATAAACGTGTGAAAAGTAAAATTTCTTAATTTTCTTCCTCTTTTTCAAGTTTCAACTAAGTACATGGACCTTAGACCACATATCTAATCCCATGCTTTTACATTGGGAAGAAATAAAATTAAGCAAAAAAAAAACCCAATAATTTACTAAACTTCAACATCTGTCTTATTTTTGTAATACACTAATTAATCATATAATACATGAAAATCCTTAAATATTTGCGTTGATCCTTCTAGACCTTCTTCACTTTTAAAATATAAAAATAATAACTTATTTCCCTTACGGAAAAACAGTTTTAAAATCTTTTTTTCGTCGTCGTCGATGACGTGTCACACGCTGGTTTGAAGTTTGAACAGTCTTCTACTCTTTTTTTTAGTTGCAAACTTTGCTGCTTTTCCACAACGGCGCGTGAAAGTCCACGTTCTTTATTTCCGTCATACCGGACCCACCCACCAAATAATGTTTTTCATCCCGGTCCCTCTTTTTTCTCTCTCCTTTCAACCACACCCCAAACAATTTCAATCCTTCACCTACCCCCTCCTCTGCTCCTCCTCCTCCTCCGCCGTCTCCTCCGCCGCAACCTTCGCATTCACTCTCTTCATCCGATTCAACCGGTTTGAATTTCCCTCCTTTGATCATCTGATCGATTTGCTCCGGTCTAACTTTCAGATGACCCGTCAAGAACGTCACTAGCTCATCACGCTGCTTCTTCGCCGCCGCGAGCTCCGAGCTCAAGTTATTATTTTCACGTTTCAGCTTCTCGTTCTCTCCTGATAAATCAGCAACCATGTTTTCAACTGAACCAGGATTCTTCGACGAACCGGGTGATGACGTGGAGCTTGAACCGTGATCATCACCACCAGAATTTGACTCAGACGGCGAACCAACAACTACACATTTCCCCGCCGTTGAGGCAATCACCGATTTACGCCGTCTTATCTCCGACAACAGTTCCTCTCCGCCTCTCCGGAAATAATCGTTTGCAAATTCCCATTTATCCGGTACAGTTTTCCGAAATCCCTAAACCAAAAAAAAAAAAAAAACTCAGCTTCTAGAAGAATTTCTCACCAACCCCCAAGTTTTGCTAAAATTACGAAATTAGCCAACCAACTACCAAAGAATGATTCAATTCACCAAACGAATTAAATGAAGGATTTAATGAAAATGATTTTTACGTTGAAGTGAAACTCACGTAAGTGTTGAGCTGACGAATGAAGCTTGAGAAATTGTTATGCTTGAAGTATTGAGGAAGAAGATCTTTAGCAAACTCTGCTGTTTTCCACACCACAAAAGCTGTTCCTTCTTCGTTCCATGAAACGACGTCGTCTGTGCTATGATCATCCACTAGCTGATACGTTTTGCTTAAAAACGGCGCCGGAACTGATCTTTGCGCCGCCGTCACCGCCGTCATCTCCGGCGAACTTTTTTTATTTTTTTAACTAAAAGTAAAACTAAACACAAAAAGAAAGATTGGAAATTGAAAAATTGGATCTTCGAAAGAAAGATTTAGCAACTAAAGAGCAAGAGAGCGGTGAGAAATTCCCAATCCCAGCAATAAAAGCCAGAGAGAAAAACACGAGAACGGAGAAGATCGGAGTTTCGTTTGGTTTCTTCCATTTAAGGAAAAATCTGATGATGGAGGAAGAAGATGAAGACGACGACCATAATTCGCCGGAGCTAATCCGTGTGATTAAAAAGTAAATATATAAACTTTTTTTTTCTTTTCTTTTTTCTTTTGTGTGCAGCAAACAAGTAAAAAATAAATAAACTAGTTAAGTGTTATTTCGAAGGGTCTCTATATAACGTAGTAGAAAGATTTATAGATCCCAAATGTTGGTCCTACCTTTGAAAAATAAAATTAAATTAAGAAAAAAAACGGATGCTGTTTCTAGAAATTCTCAGAAACATCTTTTCTTCTTTCTTTCTTCTCTTTTGACTAATTTTTTATACTATCAAAAATATTTCAAAAAGTCTAAAAAGTTTTTATCTTTTGAATTATGTTTTACTTTTTCTCTCCCTTGAATATTTTCACTCATAATTCGTGGAAATTTTGCATGTAATGTTATTAATATATAATGTAATTCGAAATTACTATATGAAAAAATAATTTTATTATCATAAGTTGAATATAAACGACCAAAATTATGCAGAATTTTGTAAATGCTAAAATATGTTGAGTCGCCAATCAAAACTATGTTATTTTTAATAAAACACGCATACTTCTATTTTTCTAGAAAGTTTTTAAATTGTAATAATTTTTTTCAAATATGACGGGAGACGGATAGATATTTATACAATAAAAATTGCGACTTTGTTTAATAGCTTGTTTCTAATATTATATTTCTTTTGTATATTTAAATGTGTTCACCTAACACATTTTCCGGCTTCATTTCACATTTGGGCACCAATGAGCTTCATTTACCTTTTCTTTTTCAATATATGTGTCTTAATTACGACTAAACAATTCGGATAATATAATTTAATGTATGAGTCGTGACAAATTCAAGTTCTTAAAATACCAATCGACATCTACGTCTTCATTCTTGGATTTATTTCCAACACCTTTGGCTTTTATCCGCATTTTATTTATCATTATTGATACCACCACGGCTATATATTTTAATATCAATCAAAGACGGTAAAATCGTACATAAGGTAGATAGTTCGCATGGTACGGTTGAAGAAAAAGGTCTTAGAGAGTATTAATACTTTACACAAATTCAAGTCTTAGTTGGAGAAAGATTGCATACGTTTTCTTAAACATATTTTAAAGCTGATTCTGCACATAAAAATAAAATATTTTCTATCAAAAGATCATTTATAGTCAAATAAGGCGATACCAACTTGTGAAAAATGTCGATATATAGTTGCATGTACATCTCCATATTGACCTCAGACACATCGTCTATTTTAAAAGGCTATATAATTAGTAATTCACGTAATGGTAAAATTATTTTAGTGTTATTAGAGATTTCATATATCAATTGCGCAATTATTTAAATCGGGATTTATGTCTCCTAGCTTGTTCTAAACTTCTACCTAAAATGACAAATTATAATCATTTAAATATTGTTTGTTAAATGATTTTACTATTCTATTCCATTTAATTTTTTTATATTTTAGTATTCCACAGTTCGATTATATTTATAATGGGAACCTAATTAACTTACTAAGATTCACTATCATGGATAAACCGGGTTCATAATTCAGTAGACTTATTTTGAAAGTTTCAATATTAGAGCTTCATTAGTTTATATATTTTTGTTAACCAAATACTCCTTTAGCATTGATAAATCTTTGCGACCTTTTCATGTTGATAGGATTTTAGTTTTCATTTTTACTCAAGTTGAGGTATCTCATTTTAGACTTTTATACTTCACATTTACTAATAGCGAGTTATTTCCTCTTCTTTTTCAATAAAGTACATTCTGTTAAATTGTGCACAATGATAGAAATTTTTTTTTCTCCAAATAGAAAAGTCGGAATGAACAATTTTGACTTCGTGAAATACTATAATATTCAAAAGTTTAGTAAACATGAAACTTCTTTAAACATGTATTATGGAGTGTACATTAGTTTTTTTTTTTTTTTGAAAAAGAAGTCTACCTTAGTTTTTACTCAAAAATCATCTAACATCTTAAACTGAACCATTTAATGTATTTTCTAACTAAAAAATTATAGATTCTAACTTTATGTTGGGATATTAATTATGACCTTAATGGTTCTAATTTTTAATATTGTGGATGGTGCAAGAAAATAAATAAATAAAATAAATAATCAAAATAGAAAATAACTAAACAATTGCAATTTCATAACGATATAATTTATTTTATACTTTTTATTAAAAAAATTAAAATTTTCAGTAACATATATAATGTGGATGGTGGCGCATCGACGATACTAACACAAACCACTATTTTACATGTAAAAAAATATTGGGAAGGAAACAAATTAGAAAACTATTGGACCAGAAACATAATTACTCTAACTTTCGTTATCATAAAAATCTTCAACCGTTAACTCGAATTCAATGAACTAAGGGTTTAGGTCCCTTTTAAAACAATTTTGGACCATTTATTCAGTTCTTCTATGGAAAGTTCTAACTCATTTCTAGGTTTTGGACCTTTGGTGACTTGAGAAAAAATGACCACTTGACCAAACTCACTGAAGTTTTGTCCAAAAAAAAAAAAAAGACCAAACTCACTGAAGTCAGACTAATGGTGAGAACGCTTGACACGCGTCAAGAAACATCCATTTCATTTTATAAAGAAAGAAACATCGATTTGAAACGTAAGTCTTTTATTTTCCACGAATCTTTTTGATGGAACTTGAAAGATGAGTCTGGTAATAATATAATTGCGTTTGTTGAGCATTAGAATGTTTGAGTTCCATTCCCTCTTCCCATCATAACTTTAAACATTGCTTTTTTCCATATTCTCATCTTAACTTTTGAGTCGACAAAAACTGTTCATATATAAACACATTCAAAATTCAATATAAACTAACATTGTATATATATTTTAAGTTGAATATTCAAGAATGCTTGTGAGATCATATCAACAAATTGTTTTGGGGTTATAAAACCAACAATGCAAATATATATACATGAAGCTAAATCGTATTTACAATTGCTTTTTACTACTATTTCAATAATAGTTGGCTACATGACTTGAACGCTTTGAAATGATTTTTTTTTTAGATTTTTACATGTTTCGAAGTTTAGTGTAATTTTAGTTTGAAAATTTTCAATTTTTTTTTTATCAATTCGGTTTAAACTAAAAAGAAACATAAATGTTCTTCTCATCATGACCTCAAAATCAAGTGGTCCAACTAATGGGATATATATGTTAATGTAATATGATATGATATTTATGATTAAGTTCTATAATGTAATTATTATGTACGCCATACGTTAACGTCATACGTTGCCACTACACTCACCTCAAATAAAAAAAAATGATCAATCACAGCTTCCAGAATTTTTGGGCACCACCACTAATTCATTTTTTTCTACTGAATGTAGTTCTATAAACGAAGCCAAATAAATAAAATAAAAATCATTTTTGTATTATAAAAATTAATTACTTAAAGAATGAAAAGACATATAACTCGTGACAAAGCTCTTTCAACAACCGTTTTAAGGCTTTAAACGAAATACAATTTTTTTCTCTACAAAAAAACTAAATATGTATATATTTTAATCTGCATTATACCATAGCTTTTACTCGATCATATGAAACATGCTTCTACTGTTCTAAAAATTGGTTGTCTATGTGTGTTTAGCCATTACAAAAACACATGAAAAAGAAAAGCTTAACAAGAAAAAAAAAACGAATTTCTTTGCAAGAAAAAACAACGAATTTGGCACACAAAAAAAAATAAAAAAATAATAGTAAACCTCTGCAAGGTGCAGAAGGTTCCATTCGTTAAGCACAGCCTAAAAGTGGACACGTGGACACAGCCCAGATCTATCTTTCCTTGGCATCGGACGGTTCACATTCTTTGCAAATAGTCGTCGGAAATAAATAAAGTACAATCGCCAAAATTCGCCTGAGAAATTTCCCAATTGGAAGAAGAGCTAATTAGGGCTTCTGAGCTAAGAGACTAAGGAGGTGAGAACAAGATGTGGCACGAAGCGAGAAGATCGGAGAAGAAGGTTCACGATATGATGGACGCTGCTCGGAAAAGAGCACAGCGGCGAGCTATTTACTTGGCTAAACGCCGTGGAGATCCTATTCAGTCGATCCAAGCCGTTGGTTCTCGCTACCGAATCTTCCGCGATGATGGTCTTTACCAAGCCACCGAGGATCAACAGGGCTTGTAATGATCCCTATTCGAATAAAAACTCTCCTGCTTTGATAGCTTTATTGACGCTGAACAATTTCTCTGTGTGTGTATAGGATTCCTTGGAATGGGAAGCAAGATGTTATGATTGATAGGTATTGAATTAGTTTCTAGGGTTTTATCATAATCCACTGATTGTTCTGGAATCGTTGATTGAGTTTAGAGATTTTTGTATAGATTTGATGGTCGTGCTCTTCTGGATTTTGTTCGTGAGGCTGGTTCGAGAAACATACGTCCACATAAGAAAACGGAAGAAGAGGAAGAACTTGATGAGTTTGTTAATTTTGAGCGTTATCGGGATTTGATTAAGCATCGCCGTAGAGGATGTCGGTACCTTTTTTCTACATTTTCTTCCGATATATTTGTTTCTTTTTCCATCTTCGAATCAAACTCAAGGGAGAAAAACGATCTTCGAATCGAAGTAATTGAGATAAGGGTCACTGGGATAATGCTTCATACTGTGCACAGTTTCTGATGAGGAGGGTTTGCTACATGTCCATCAAGAGCTCGAGGCCAAACTTTCTGCTCCCTTCCCAGGGGCTAGGTACACTTTCACCCAAGCGTACTGTAATCACCATTGATCTTCTAGTTACTCACAAGTTTTGTTCTGTTTTTGTATGTTTTCTGTAGATCACAACCAGCTCAACCATCTGCAAACAAAGGCACATATTCGCAGGTTGGATTTTCTTATGCTGGAAACGGAAAAGATAATTCATTGGATGCAGACGAAGATGATGTTGATGACGACGAGGATGATGAGGATGAAGAGGAAGAATTTGACAGTAATGACAGCGATGATGAAGGAATGGAAACAATTGCAAAACAGTTTGGTGTTAAGCGATATGGGTGGCTTGTTTATATGGACAAGAAGGCAAAAGAGGAAGAGAAAAGGCAAAAGGAACTCATCAAAGGCGATCCTTCAATTGTAAGTTGCAATGCTCGTGTAGATTCATGAAAGTTTACGTCTTTTTGTTCTGCTCCCTTTACTTATCTAACGATGAATGTGGACTGAATCAATATTCGTGGAAATGTAGAAGAAACTAAGTCGCAAGGAAAGAAGAAAAGTTTCTAGGATAGAGAGGGATAGGGAAAGAGAAACTTCAAGGAGTGTTGGAAGGCAAATAATTCATCATGATCCTTACAGGTAAGATATCATTACACGTAAGAAAGCAAAAGTCAAGTGGAATGTTTAGCTCATTGACATGGTTCTTCTAAATTCACAGGGAGTCCCGAAGGAGTCCTACTTATGAGGCTTATCCGCGTTCAAGAAGGTTTTGCATTATGAGCCTGTTACTATGTCATACCAGCTATGGAAACATTGAGAAATTGATTGATATTCTCTTCTTTCCGGTATCCACAGATCAAGATCCAGATCCCGGTCGTATTCTCCATCATACTCACGGCGGAATGGGCGTGGAGACCATTCTGATGAAATCAGCAAACCAAAAATCGAATATATTACAGAATTTGGAGGAGGTTCTGGAGATGTGGGAAGTCTGAAGTTCGAAGGATATTCCCCACCGCGTTCACCACCATCTCAGTCTGACCTATTGAGCCGGTCGGAGCACTCAACCTCTAGTTCTTGCAAAGATAGCCACTTACTCGCCACTTGTTGGTTGAGGAAACTTTTGTTGTTGTAGAATAAATTGGCACTAGATTTGGCAACAAGGGAGAGATAGAATCTTCCTTTTTGGAACCGCTTTAAACTTGAATGAAATTTGCTAATAATAATTGATGGATTAGGAAATTACAATATCTTATTTCCCTGCAGACCATCGCCGGGCCATATTCTTGAGGCGTTGCATGTTGATCCTGCATCTGGTGTATCTCTTGAGAAAGACAAGATTGTTAAAACAGCTAAACCAACAGTGAGGTATGGATGAGATTGCATAATTCTAGTTTATTTTGAGTGTTCTGTATCTTTTGTTAGCTTTTGTGGTTATGAACTGGAACCTTGATTTTTTTTCTACTTGCAGTACTTCCACAGCACTAGCGAAGCTTTCAAAAGCAGGTACCTCCTCTTCGAAGCAGACACAAGCAGAGAAGAAAGAAACTCCCCAAGAACGACTGAAGAGAATCATGAACAAGCAGCTAACGAAGCAAAGTAAGATCTTAAGTACTGTTATGTTTACTACAATTAAGTTTATCCTATTTGCTGTGAGAGACTGAGATGGTGGATGAATCATATTGTACACAGTTAAGAAAGACTCTGCAACAGAGACTGCTAAGAAACGAGAACAGGAGCGACAAAGGCTGGAGAAAATAGCGGAAACAAGCCGGTTAAGTCGAAGTAGGCATCGCAGCCGTAGTAGGAGTTATAGTCGATCACCACCACCGAGGTTGTTAATAAAGTTTATCATTTTTGCTTCGTGATTAGAATGGGGATTTGTGAAGATGAGAAGGAAGTATTTGGTTCTTAGAGCTCTGATATTGGATCCGATATCTCTCTCTCTGAGACACACCAACACAGTAGACTGCACAGATTTCATCTCTCCTTCTCCCATTTGATTTTCTTAACTAAAATTTTTTGTCACAGTAGAAGACACAGGCGAAGCAGAAGCAGAAGCAGGAGATCGCGCAGGCACAGTTCAAGGTCACGGTCTAGGTCCCCATCTAGGTCGTTATCACGGTCTCCCAAACGCTCACGCAAATGCTCTCCATCTTATTCAAGGTCTCCCAGGTAAAAAGAGATGGCAAGCTTTACATGTTTATTGAAAATGTTGTATTTGGCTCTTTGCTTTTCCTTAACCTATATGGCTATATATAAACATATTGAGTGTTTTTGCAGGCGAAGAAGCAGGACAAGGCACTGAAGGAAGGAAACTCTTATTGTTGCCTCTTTTATGTTTTTTTTTTTTGTGTGTTTTTTCTTATCCTTACTTTTTTATTCTGTGTGACTTGGACTTGATGTATAATCCAGTGGTAAATTGTGGTTTTGTTGGATTACTTGGGATAAGTTTTCGTATGATGTTTTAAAAATTATAGGATTGTTATAAAAAATAATGATTTTTCTTTAGTAAATGAATGAGAAGTTTTATGGCTAGCTTAATGTTAGATTAATTAACAAATGTATGTTTTGTCGTTTGTGCGTGACCATCTCCATTGAGCGTTTTATTTTTTAATACATAACGTGACAAGTCCGTATTATTTAAAACATTTCATAACTTTGATGAATTATCCGCAATCTTGATGAAGATATTTTCAGGTCTTTGGAATTGTTGGTCCTTTGTAAGAATGTTGTTATTAAGAGATTGTCATACTTTGCAACTACATTTAGAAAAAATTAGTTAAGGCTGGTCCCATATAAACAACTTGCATTGATCACCATCGTTATTTGCAAACATCTTTTATAATCTCTATATACATTTCATTCGATTAAGTAAGAGGACCATGAATCTCAAACTTGCGGCTTGAACTGTCGCCATAAGGAGAAGAAACTAGCAATGATCTATCTCTTTTGACATTAATGAATCTTCTCATATTCCTTTTTTTTATAAAAAAGTTCAGTTGAATAACGAAATAGAAAGATAGCTGGATCATTAAATTCTATGAAAAGCGTAAAATGTGAAATTTGGGAATTGCAAATAAATAGTGGAAACATAGTTTGAAAGCATAAAAAATGGTTTATATCAACAATGGAGAAAAAAAAACGTGATATTAGTTGAAAAATATATTTCTCTGATATCTATATGTATATTCTTCATTTTCTTTTTGTGATTAATAGATAAGGACGATTTGAATGAATGAGAATAAAAAATCAACGTTTGAATGTGGTAGGAGCGGAGTCACTATATTTCATGCGTCAATATTGATACATGGGTTTTATTAATTGGACCCATTCTCTGATTTTTTGGTCTGTTTATTGAACTAGTATTATTTATTATTATTGAATAATTGATGGTTTTGTTTTGTTCGAAAAATCAATGCTACATTAAATAACAACGAGACTAGTGTGTGTTGTCGTGTGTGTGCTTGACCATCCCCATGCGTTAGCTAGATAACGTGATTATAACTCCGTTTTACTTTAAATTATAACGATTTGAAATTTTGTAACTTCATCTATAATCCACATTCTGATGAGATTATCCAGCTCTTTGGAATTGTAAGTACTAAAAGCCAAAAGTCATGCTAAAAATAATCATTTTACATTTTTCAATGAATTTTTAAAACAATTGACCCGTAATATTTGTGGTTTACAATTTACAGACTACGATAAAAAGTTTAAATTATTTCTTTTAAAACTTAGCAATAAAATGGATATGTCAACGGTATATAGACATCTATTAATAGAAAGATCTTTGTCATTTTGTTCATGCATTATATTTGGTTCAACTTGACAAACACCATTTCATGGTCAATTTGATAAATGCGTTAGTATACTATTTAAATACTAATTCTATTTACCTAAACTTGTTACAAGACCATAGATTAATAAGAATAGATAGTTATTAGTCCAAGAAAGTTGGAATATGTAGTAGCTCTTCGATGAAATAATTGGTTCTATTAAATTTTACATCTTACCCTATAGAAATACTAGGAAAGAGACGATAGAGAGTGTTTATAGCCTAGAGTGCTAGCTCAATACCATTTGTTCATCTCTCAACCACACTGTTTTTCTGCATTTAATTAAGAGGTACATAATGTATTTTATCAATTTCACTGTTAAAGTCGATTCTACGAAATTGTTTTGACTAGTAAAATTGAATAATCTCATAATTGTCTATTTACCAATGAGAAGTTCTTGATGGAGAACATTATCAGTGAAAGTTTTAGGGTCTAGGATCCTTTTTTTTAGGTCTGCAGGAGCTAACAGTTACAACTGTAAAAATAACCTCAAAGTGAAAAGAAAAGAGTAAAAAAGCAGAAGCTAGTTAAGAGAAACGACAAAAGAGTCTGAATTTATCGAAAGAACAAAAAGAGCAGAAATGTTCACATGGCAAGAGTCGTGGCTTCTGTAAATGTAATAATAACGGTACAGAGGAATCGGATGAAGAAATAAGAAATAAACCAAACAAACGAAGAGAAAGCTCTAACGTCAGTTAAATCTGTTTCTTTTCCTCCACAAATGTTTTTTTCTTCTTCTTCTTCTACCACAATTTCATGAACCAAAAAAAAAAAAATTAACACATTGAAGAGCGTGTAAGTAGAAAATGGTAAATAGCATTATCCCAAATAGAGACTTCTTTGGCTTTTTCTCTTTTTTTTTTTTGTGGGTTTATGATCGGACAAGCCACGACACTTTGTCTTAATGCCAACAAAAAAAAAAAAAAAACTTTTCTCTCTTCCCTCAAAGTTCTCACCTTTTGAGATTATTACAAAGAACACAAAAGTACAGTTTCTTTATTCCCTTTTTTAACACACTTTAACATCATCACTCTTGAACACTTCAAATCTCCGGTCAACAAAGAAAAATGAGTTCAGTTTCTTAAATAAAGTTTCAATCTTTTCCAAAACCCATTTCAGATTTGTTCTTTGAGCAAAACATGAGAAAGACTTCTGTTTCATCTAATAGCTTTGGTGGGTTTTTAAGTCCCGGAGCTCCGAGTTACGCCGATAACAAAGGTTGGAGCTCCGAGAGAGTTCCTCATCCTTCTTCGACTACTTCCCACTCGGTAATTAACGGTGGTCGTCGTCACATCGGCTCTGCTTCTGCTTTAACGACGCCGTTTTACAGCGGCAGAGCTATACCTTCGAAATGGGAAGATGCTGAACGGTGGATTTGTAGTCCTGTGTCGACATACCCACAAGGTGTTTGTAAAAATTCCTCAGTGAGTTCTCAGTTTTCTGAACAGAGACGTCAGAAATCTAAAAGTGGTCCGATTGTTCCTCCTACGTTGCCTCATCCGCATCCGACGTCTTCTTCTTCGGCTATTGGGTGTTATCACTATTCTCCGAGGATGATGATGCGGTCCATGGAAGCTCCTCCCAAGGGTTTAATGGTGGCTGGTTCTCCGTTTTCCACTGGAGTTTTGGAGGCGGATAGGGTTTTCAGAGGAAGTATCGGTGGTGGTGGTCGATGTGATGGCTATGGTCATGGACATAGCCGGAGCTGGGTTGATTTGATGAGTGAAGAAACTTCATCTCTTAGCTCCAAAACTGATACAGGTAACAAAAGTTTCTCCTCTTCTTAAATCTTGCTTCAGAAATTGCAAAAAGACTCTTGCTTTTGGTAAATTGAATCATATAATCTTGAAAAGTATCAAGATTGAGCTGATTCTTATGGAACTTTGTTCAAGATCTAAGCTTTGTTGATTTTTGAAAGATGAATATTTGTGCAGAGGAGAAAGCAGAGATGACGACGGCGATGCAATCTCCGGTGGTGTCAAGAAGAGATATGGCTACTCAGATGAGTCCAGAAGAGATGAGTCCTAATAACAACCAGTCTCCACCATTGGTTGTTTCTGTGATTGAGCCTCCTCCTTGTAGAGGTGAAGTGAGAGAAGTGAAAATGGATAAAGGAGCAAGAATGATTAAGCGTCCAAAGAGACGAGTTATGTCTTCTAGGATTATTAGGAGAGAGCAACCTGAGGTTGAAGACAATTCTGAAGCTTCTGCTTCTTCTTCTTCTTGGGATATCTCTGAACCAGCCATGACTCTTTCTAAGTAATCAAAAGTTGTATCTGTTTTTGTATCTGTTTCTTCTTGGCCAGCCATTAATGTGAGTATTTGCAGGTTGCAAAGAGAGGAAGCGAAGATAGCAGCTTGGGAAAATCTGCAGAAGGCGAAAGCAGAAGCCGCCATTAGAAAACTCGAGGTCTGTCCTCCTTCACTTACTTATATAAGCTCCCCACAAACCAACCAGAGGTTCTTATGTACTGAAATTTCATTTGGCTTGAATGAATCAAACAGGTGAAGCTGGAGAAGAAGAAATCAGCATCAATGGATAAGATCTTGAACAAGCTTCAAACAGCTAAGATCAAAGCGCAAGAAATGAGGAGAAGTTCAGTATCCAGTGAACATGAACAACAACAACAACAAGGGAATCATCAAATCTCCAGAAACTCGGTGAAGATCACTCATCTCGTCCGAAGACATACTTTCATGACTCCTTTCATGACTTGCTTTGCTCCTCGTGTTGATTGCAGAAAATCTTCTTCTGCTCTCTGAATTTTTTTATTGAAAAGACAATTGGAACAAAGAAAAACAAAATGTACAATGCAAAATTTTCTTGTAAAGCTTTCTTCTTTGTTCAAACTTTTACTTGTCTGCATAATACACCATCACAAAGTAGGTTCACTGGTTCCAAGGTAAAACATAAACAAAAGCTTCAACAAATTAGATCCTGAGGATTTTGAAATCTATCTGACAAAGCCAAAGCTAATGGAATGTTGGTCTGGTACATTAGTATGGCCGGTACCTCCAGTCTGATCTTGATGGTCTTGCGTTTGGCATTCCATATCCCCACTAGCAGATTTAGTTTAAAAAACGAAGTGAATCAGAACCAACTTGTTGCATATAAAGAATCTTTGATTAGTGTTTTTGGTTATAAATTTATATACTCACATCGTCCAAGCTCATGCCTCCATACATTCGACCAAATGTGCGCATTGGACCTCCATAGCCACCAAAATATTCAGGACGAGAAGAACTTAACACGGAACTTCCGCTAGCGCTAGGTCCAGCTTCATCAAGAGGTGTTGCTGAATCTATTGCTACCTAAACCCGAAAATCAAAACAGTGTAGTTTCTTTATACATCTTAGATAAGTTATTGTGCTAAGCCTAATATGCTATATCATCAATTATAAAGCTTGTTTTTACCTCTTGTCCACAGATTTCATGAGATCTTCGGGCTACACGATCTGCAACACCATTTTCAGCAAAGGTAACAAATCCAAAACCTCTATGTCCACTTCTCTTTGGGTCCTATTACAAAAAGATGAATGGTCAACCATTTTCTGAAAATGTTCTCTGTGTAACTTATATAACTCACCTTTGGAATATAAGCATCTTGAATACGGCCAAATCTCCCAAAATACTCGCGAAGATCATCAACAGATGCTTCTTGAGGAAGCCTTCCAACAAAGATCTTGTTTCCTATTCCCCTTGTGGTTGGTTCCCCTCCTAAGGCAAAGTGAAAATTCCCTTCATGATCTGGAATTTATTTGCTTCTAGTATTTTGTATTATATAGAGAGTAGTCTTACTTCCATAAAACATGGCAGGATTATCATACAAAGTAGGAGCACCAAGCGCTGCGTATCTTGTAGCTGCAGAAATGTAAGCATCATAAGCTCCATAACCACCTGGAGCTCCAAATCCACCACCTGCAACAGCCACGGGTGGGCGAGACATTCTAGCCACTGGCGGTGGCCTAGGTGGATGATCATCCTCTTTTGGTGTTGCCCGATCAACAGCAACTGTTGTACCTCCCAGATCATGAGTGTCCTCCATCAGATCCTCCACTGAATCTGAAATCACAAAATAGAAGGTTTCTCCTTAATCCAAATTTTCACAAACAGGTTATATCTATTGTCAGGATCGCATTCATCAGTTTCTTATGTTTTCTTTCTCATGAGTTTGACAATCAAACTTGTAAAGAAGGTTCTGTCATCAAAATATAAAAACTCAATTCTGGTCGGGAGGAGATTTAAGCAAAAACTGACCAGCACTAGAGAATGTTATAAATCCAATTCCTCGGTGTTGCTTCGAGTTGTGGTCCTAACATAGAAAATAGGGAAATGATATCAAATACAAGAGACCAGATCTGGCCAGAAACTCTTCAAAGTGTATGATATTATCAGGCACACAATTAGATAACGATAGATTACCTTAGGCATGTATAAGTCGGTTATTTCCCCATACCTCTCAAAATGGCTGCATAAGAGTACAGAAAGAATGTTTATATTTTCAACAGCTATTAGAACCGATTCTGAAAAAAAAAACAGAACACATTAAAGCAAATCGGATTACCTTCGGAAATCTGATTCAGAGACTGATGAAGGGATTCGAGCAACGAAGATCCTCGTCACCTTTTTTGCAGGCTGTCTCATCTCTTCCTGGCACAAAAAACAACCATCTTGAACAAACATTACAGGGAAAAAAACTAATGTCTTATTAGATTCACACAACTCCATGTTAACCAACCTTTGGTGTAGCCACTTTTACTTCCAAGATCCTGTTCCCTAAAAAGTGTTCACCTTTCAAAGCATTCTACAAGTACTCAAGAGAAACAAAACTAAGACAGAGATTTTCCAGCATAAAAAATATCCAACAACCATTGAAACTAAACATGCTACTAATAAACTTACCTTTGCATCTTCAGCTGAAGCAAAAGTGACATATCCAAATCCACGAGATCTTCCAGTTGATCGATCCTAAACATCAAACATATCAAAGCTCTTCATGACATTGCTTAATCAACAATGCTCAAGTTCAAATCAGACCCAAAAAAGAAAATGCAAACCTTCATGACAATACAATCCTCCAAATCTCCAAATTTTGACATGTAATCCTTAAGCCCATCGGAATCAATATCCCACGGGATTCCCAAAACCTATAAATCAATTACAATTACATGTAAAAGCATCGTAGTTACACAATTCAGAGAAAAGTTGGAAACTTTTGAGCTCAATGCGAGTAAAAACCAAATTACCACAAGCTTCCGTTCCATGAGAAGATATAAATGTAGATCTGGAGAAGAATTGAAACCCTAACACACTCAAAAAAATCTCTCTTTTCTTCTCTCCCTCTAAATCTCTCACACTCGTCTCTTCCTCTTCCTCCTGCAAACCACAAGCACATCTCTTTCTCACACACAATTATCATCATTAAACACCAATTCATCATTTCTCTCCGATCAAGAAACAAAAGAAACTAAAAATCTATCCTTTTTTTTTAGATTCATTGCGAAATACGAAACTCACACACTGACCTTTTGAAATCTCTCTCTCTCTCTCCCACAAGAATACCCTAAATTGGTCAGACCCTTTTTCTGGATTTTCGTTTTAAAATCTCTCTCTGTCTCTCTCTCGCTCGCTCTATTTTTTCATCTTTTGAGGAGGAATCAAAGCGAAGATGGGAATTTTCCGGCGATAAAACGTTCACCGTCCATCGTAGCTCCGCGATTGGTGACACGTGTTTAACATTCATGTTTTTGCCGGTAAGCCCATAAAGACTTAATGGGCTTATCTTTGTTAGGTTTAAGTAGGCCTTATAACAACAACTTAGCCCTCATAATGGGTTTGAAGCTTTTTGACAAACATTAAACTAAATATGAATGAGATTAAGATACCTACGTAGCTTCTAATTTAGTTAACCAAAATAAGATATTTTATCAATGATAGTGATTATAAATTGATTTAACTATACACATTTTTTGGATACTAGCAAACAATAGCTAAGTATATCATGTATTTCTTCTTACGTTTACCACGTGAAACCTGAGAAGAAAATTTCAAATTCTAAAATAATGTTTCATAACTGCTTTTTTTTTTTTACGTTCACCCTAATTTAATTTTCTTTATCATCTATATAAGTCTTAAATTTGTTTGTTTTTATAGAAACATTCGTCTTTATCTCATTTATTCTTCTTGCGTTTACCACGTGAATCCTAAGAACAAACCTTTTTTTTTTTTTTGATAACCCAGTATCCAGACCACACAGTGATCTGACTAGCCCACTGGACCTAAGCCCGCGTCACAGAGATTTTTAAGCCTCCACTTAAGGGCCCCCTGATAAACTGGTGGTCTGGGGCGCCTGAGCAAGTCCGCAGGTAAATTCCCAGGTGGCCACAGGAGTGAGAGAGCGAAACTGCGTCTGGGGAGGATCGATCCCTGGTCTAGACCAACAGGGCGATCCTTCCAACCAAACGAGAACCACTCGCCCACCACCATGTGGTTAAACCTAAGAACAAACCTTAAAATTCTAATTAATGTTTGTAACTGCATTTTTACCGTTCATGCGTTTACCATGTGAAAAATTCTACCTTATGTTCGTAACTTCTTTTTATTACCGTTCACTCTAATTATAACCTATGTTATTTATTATTTTAACAGTTTTTGTACAACTAAGTTTTTTTTATAACATTCATCTTATCTCTCACTTAACTAGTTATCTCTCTTGCGTTTACCACGTGAAGCGTTAAAACAAATTTTGAAATTCAAATTAATGTTTGTGAATTCTCTTCTCTATTATTCATTTTAACAACTTATTCTAATTATCATCATCTACCATTTTTATATTATATTTGTTAGTTCTTTAAAAAAAACATTAATCTTTATCTCATCTATTTAGTTCTGCTATATTTTTTGTATTGTATTAATTGTAAAATATTTAAATTAAAATGAAAAAAAAACTAAAAATTTGTTTTGTCTATAGCCTTAAAAACTCTAGGCACAGCTCTAATACTAATCATAATGAAATGAAGGTTGGTGCATCTAATAATGGTAAACGGTCGATTTTTAAGTAATAAAAGAGAGAGGGAAGTCGTCATGCAATTGTTATCGTTTAATCATTGACCATAAATACTTCTGCTGGAAATTTTATCAAATTTTATATAACGTCCGCGTGAATAAATTTGACCTGTTTCAATCGTCTAGGAGTCTTTCTTTTTATTCACACGCCATTTCATTATTTTTATTTTTCGGCAACTACTTCACAGTTCACACCATTTTGTCTTTACCAAAATTTGTACTAATTAATTATAAAGTATAAATATCGATCTAATAGCTAATTGCTTAGTATAAATATTGGCAAAATAACATGTTCATAGAATTTGTTAGCAAATCACAATGCACTCGAAAATGTTAGATGCATTAATTGGGATTTCTGGTACTTTAATTAAATGTTATCATGTCTTTTAAAATGTTATCAAACTATAATTACTGATGTGGACTTATCATGCAGAGTGTTACAGGTTTGCTAATTATTGTTAATCACATTTCTTTCCATAGAAGTGATATATTGAGATCCGTACGTATGTGATTTGTTTCTCTACCAACCAGAAGATTTAGAAACATTTATTAGTTTCATGAAAATTCCTTTATCTTATGTATAACAATATCTTAAGGGAAATCAAACTAATTTTATTCTATATTCGGAGAACACTAAACTTGAAACTGATATAATCTAAACTATATGTAGGTTTGTGGAATTAGATGATCTTATTGATGTGAATGAGTACAACATATATACAGAGGAGAGACCCTAGGTTAAGGAGTCTAGGTTAATGAGTTTGACATATAACTCCTTTACATATATAGACCATAGTATAAGTGTATACTAATACGCCCCCTCAAGATGGAGGGGCATATGTCACTCCAATCTTGGTGAGCAGATTGTGAAATTGCTGTCGCGGAAGCGGTTTCGTTAGTGCATCTGCTAGCTGATCCTTGGTGTTTACATGACTGACTCGTAGCGTCCCATTCTGAACTTGTTGGCGAATGAAATGATAGTCCAGCGCCACATGTTTCATTCTTGAATGAAAAACAGGGTTTGCACATAAGTACGTGGCGCCTACATTGTCGCAGTAAATAACCGGTGGATGGGTGGTTTTGACACCAAGTTCATCGAGAAGAGAGTGTATCCAACTTATTTCCGATGACGTGTTGGCGACGGATCTGTATTCCGCCTCTGTAGAGGATCGGGCAACAGTGTTCTGTTTTTGGGAGCTCCATGAGATTGGCTGCTTGCCAAGATAGACTATGTAGGCGTTGGTGGAGACATAGTCGTCACTGTTTCCACCCCAATCTGCATCGGAGAATCCATGTAGAGACCACGTATTATCGCGAGAAAGAAAAATACCGTGAGTCATGGTGCCAACTAAGTATCGGAGGACTCGCTTAGCAGCTTGGAGGTGATCCGTGGTTGGCAAGTGCATGAACTGCGAGAGGCGATTGACTGCGAAAGATATATCAGGCCTTGTAAATGATAGATACTGAAGACTACCAACAAGTGCCCTGTATTCTGTTGCTTCGGGAAGTGGTGTACCGGTGTGGAGATCCAATTTCGGAGTCGTTGCCATTGGTGTTGCAACCGGTTTAGCAGTGATCATGTTGTTACGAACCAGGAGATCGGAGATATACTTGCGTTGAGACAGGTGTAGTCCCGATCGTATTCTCTTTACCTCAATGCCGAGAAAATACGACAGATTTCCAAGATCCTTTGTGGAGAATCGTTTGGAGAAAGCAGTGATGGTACGTTCGATGAGCTCACCGTTGTTTCCTGTCACAACAATATCATCAACATAGATGAGAATGTAGACGATATCAGTACCTTGCCGGAATAGAAACAAGGATGTGTCTGCCAGCGAGTTTGTGAATCCTGCTTGTAAGAGATAGTTTTTGAGTTCAAGATACCACGCCCGAGGTGCCTGTTTGAGCCCGTAGAGTGCCTTTTTAAGGTGACAAACGTAGTCGGGTCTGTCTTTGTCAATAAACCCTTGTGGTTGTGGCATATACACATCTTCGGTGAGCGTGCCTTGGAGGAAGGCATTGTTTACATCCAATTGGCGGATTTTCCAGTCTTTAGAAACAGCAACACCAAGAACAATTCGGATTGTTGTAGACTTAATTACCGGGCTGAAGGTTTCGGTATAGTCAATTCCGGGTTGTTGGTGGTACCCTTTAGCTACCAATCGCGCTTTGTACCGGTCGAGAGTCCCATCCGCTTGATATTTCGTCGTAAAGAGCCACCGGTTTCCGACTAGATTTTGTGTTGGTGATGGTGGAACCAAATCCCATGTTTGCATTTTGACGTGAGCATTGAACTCAGTACTCATTGCATTTCGCCATCGCTCATCGGCTAGAGCTTCCGTCGTTGTTCTCGGTTCAATATCAGACTTGGCTTGTGTAGAGGCGAGGAGAGTGTATTTTGCGTTCGGTTTAGTGATTCCAGCTTTGGATCGTGTTTGCATCTGATGGTGATTGTTTGGTGGTGGTGAATTTTGTTGTGGTGGAGATGGTGAATTTTGTGGAGACGACGAAGATGCCTCTGGTTCGTGTGAGGAGGTAGAAGATAAGGAATGATTTGGGCTTGGGGTTGGTGTTTGGGCCTGTTGAGATGTTGGGCTTGGAGAAGTGTTTGTTTGGTTTGTATTTAAAGAGGGATTTTGTTGGGTTTTATTTGGTGGGCTGTTATTTTGATTTGGGCTTGAATGTGACGTGGTGGAGGAGGAAGATTGATTTTCACCTGCACTAGAAGACACGTTATGTTCCAATGGCAAAGACTCTGTAGAATTCATACCTGAGATCCTCAGATCCTCTTTCAAATCCTCAGATCTCAATCTCTTTTGTCTCTGATACCATGTAGGTTTGTGGAATTAGATGATCTTATTGATGTGAATGAGTACAACATATATACAGAGGAGAGACCCTAGGTTAAGGAGTCTAGGTTAATGAGTTTGACATATAACTCCTTTACATATATAGACCATAGTATAAGTGTATACTAATACTATATTACTTTTGGAAACACAGTAGTATAATTTTAGGGCGAAATATTTTCACAAAACAAATAATTTAGGGGGTGTTATTGGTTTGTGATTTAAATAGAGTTTTAATGACTTTAATTGTTGTGTAGAATCTGTTGTTATTCAATCAAGATTTTGTTAAACTCTCTTAAAATTTGGTGTTATTAGTTTGTGATTTGTAAAAAGTCATTTAAAATCTTAATGAATATTGTGTTATTGGATTAAGAGTTTTATAAAGTCATTAAAAGTTTTGTGTTATTCAACTAAAACAAAACAATCTATGACAATCTATGATTGTTAATGAATTCAATTATTGTGTTATTGGTTTATGATTTTAAACACTTTTCTTTACAAAATAAAGTCATGGAAAGTATGCTGAAATATTGAGATTGTTTGGGAGACTCTACAAGATTATAGAAAAACTAATCAACAAGACTATAGAAAACTCTCTAACAATTCTTCTAAATCATTCACTTATTCACTTTCTATGATTTTATTAAAGTCATCAAAACTCTATTTAAATCACAAACCAATAACACCCCCTTAGTATTGAGTTGATAGTAAAATCTTGAGCATGCATACACATGTTGTTAATGACATGTGGATGAGATTTACTAAAAAAAAATTCTTAAACCAACACTGTTTCTACAAGAGAAAATCACTCATCACCATCACCCCAACAATAAATAATAACCAATATTCACAGCCATATAAATACTTCACACGTTAAGAAAAAAAAAAGAATCTCAAAGGAAAATTGACAGAATCTTCCATCCGATTTTTACGCTACTTAAGAAAAACGCGAATCACATGGTAGATCTTGAAACAAACGTGTAGAACTACGAATCTAATTTATCAAATACATAAAAAATAAAAAATAATAAAAAGGTATAAAATCATCAAAATTATAAATAAATAAACATCTTAAAAATTATCATTATTAAATTCACAGGATAACATATATCTTTATTTTATAGCTAAAAATCTAAAACATTAATTAAATATATATATATATATATATATATATATATATATATATATCTTATCAAAATTGAAAGAAACTACATTTTTCAAAATCAAGTTATTCAATTTCTTTATCTTTTTATAGTGGTATAGTTTATTTTTAATTAATGATTTTTTTTGTTATACAACAGTGGGCAACAACAAGAGTCTTCTCTCACCACCCACGTTTTCTTTATGGACCGCTATTTCTTCTCTTGGCCAAGAGCAAATTCATATAAATTGGTAAAAAAAAAATCAAATAAATACATATACTTATATAATCACGTGCATTAAATTACACAAATACACTTGTTCACAACAAACTATTTACTTCTTTTTTTCTTAAAAAAAAAAAATTATCTCAAGAGTATATATAAATTAAAACAGAGGTAGAGTTGGAGAAGAAGAAAGTGTAAAGAAACTGTTTCATAAGACTTTTTTCTTCTTCTTCTTCTTCTTCTTTGTTGCTTTGAGCTCTAAAATTAATGGAGTGGATTCGTAGAGAAACAATTGGTCACGGAAGCTTCTCCACCGTTAGTTTAGCAACTACCTCTGGAAGTTCTTGTAAAGCGTTTCCGTCGTTAATGGCTGTGAAATCTTCCGGAGTTGTTTGCTCCGGCGCGTTACGAAACGAGAGAGATGTTCTTGATGATCTCGGTGATTGTTCGGAGATCGTGCGGTGTTTCGGAGAAGGAAGGACGGTGGAGAACGGAGAAGAGATCTATAATCTGTTTCTTGAGTACGCTTCCGGTGGTAATTTGGCTGATCGGGTTAAAAACTCCGGTGAAGCGTTGCCGGAATGTGAAGTGAGGAGATACACGAGATCGATTGTTAAAGGATTGTGTCATATTCATGGTAATGGATTCTCTCATTGTGATTTAAAGCTTGAGAATGTTTTGGTTTTTGGTGATGGAGATGTGAAGATTTCTGATTTCGGGTTAGCGAAACGGAGGAGTGATGATGAGATTGGTGTTGAGATTAGAGGCACTCCGTTGTATATGGCACCGGAATCTGTGAATCACGGCGAGTTTGAATCTCCGGCGGATATTTGGGCTTTAGGATGCTCTGTTGTTGAGATGTCTAGTGGTAAAACGGCATGGTGTTTGGAGGATGGTGTTATGAATAATGTTATGTCTTTAATGGTTCGTATTGGTTCCGGCGATGAAGTTCCGAGGATTCCGGTGGAATTGTCGGAGGAAGGTAGAGATTTCGTGAGGAAGTGTTTTGTTAAAAACGCCGCGGAGAGATGGACGGCTGAGATGCTTTTGGATCATCCGTTCTTAGCCGTTGATGATGATGGTGATGAGAGTGGGTCATTAAGGTGTGGCGAAGAAGACGAAGCTTTGGTTTCACCGAGAAATCCATTTGATTTTCCCGGTTGGAATTCGGTTCAATCTCCGGTTAACGAGTCGGTTACGTTTGGTTCTTTGGTACGTTCGCCGGAGGAGAGGATTAGTGGTTTGGTGAGTGAGAAGGTACCTGATTGGTCGGAGTCGTGTGATTGGGTCAACGTCAGGTGAATGGAGTTGTTTTTTGTTGTTGTGGAGAAAGACTCAGTCATTATTTGTGTGGAGATTATTATGGGGTCATTTAGAATTGACGGTCCTGATTTTAATCTTTTGTTTAATTTAGCTCGTTGACTTTGTAAATATATTGAAATTAGAATATTCTTGAAAGAAAGAAACTGAGAAATGTTTTGTGCCATATGTTAACTGATTCTCATTCACTGTTACAAACTAATCAATGTTTGTAACAGAGTAGCTTTTGATTAATTAATTCTTTGTCGGTTATTATATTTATAAAGATAAAAAATGAAAAAGAGACATTACTACACACCTCTAAGTTTATTTTTAGAATTATGTATTTTGAGGTCACTCTATAACATTGATGTTTGTTAGCCTAAACAAAATGAAAGGTATCTAATGAGAGTATTCTGACCAAAATTTAGACACAATTGGATGCATTTAAACTGCCGTTCTTCTATGGTGTTTTCAACAACAAAATCCAAAACAAGATAAACCAAAAAATCAAATAGGAACAAAAAAACTAGAGTCATAAGGGCTGGAAATGAAAAAGAGACATTACTACAACTCTTCCATAATGTTTTTAGGAACAACATCCAAAACAAGATTATAAAAAAAAAAAACAAGAGTCATAAGGGTTGGAAATATAAAAAGAGGCATTACTGCTTCTATAAAAAGAGAAATATTAAAAAGATTCTGGTAAAAATCATCTTGCTTCTGTTTCTTTTATCGTGACTGCTGAAAAGAAAGGTTTAAATTTTGGATTAGAGAGTGAAAGTGAGTCGTCTGAAACTGAAACCGAAGTAGAGGAGAAGGAGGTTTGTGATTTCGGCGAGGCTCAATAGAGTGACAACAATGTTGTTGCCAAGACGACTGATGACGAAATGGTGACAACAGATACCAAAAAAAAGTATTTTAAAAGAAAGTGGAGTTATGATGATGAGATCATCTTGTTGCAAGGCATGACTGATTTCAAAAATGATCAAGGGAAGAGTCCTTATGATGATATGACTGGTTTTATTGATACGGTGAAGAGCTGCATTAGTTTTCAAGCGAATTAGAGTCAATTCACTACCAAGAACTTGTTTTTTTTTCGAAAACATATTTTCGGACATATCATCATAAGGACTCTTCTATTGATCATTTTTGAAATCAATCATGCCTTGCAACAAGACGATCTCATCATCATAACTCCACTTTCTCTAAAAATATTTTTTTTTGGTATCTGTTGCCACCATTTCGTCATCAGTCGTCTTGACAACAACCTTGTTGTTACTCTCTTGAGCCTCGCCTGAACCACAAACCTCTTTCTCTTCTAGCTCGGTTTCAGATTCAACGACTCACTTTCACTCTTTGATTCAAAATCAGAACCTGTTTTTTTAGCAACGATAAAAAAAATAGAAATAAGAGGATTCTTATAGAGATATTTTTATAAAAAATATTAATTACTATTTATAAACAGAGATGCTCAGATTCTCTCATCCTGAAAAAAAAAGAAAAGGTTTTGATTAATTAATTATATGTCGGTTATTATATTTATTTAATACGAAAGTTACGAGAATGTGAACGAAATTAATGATACAAAGAAGCTGGTAACTTATTATTATAACTTAAGTCATGAACTAAAAGCTGGTTTTTTGGTATATAAGATTCGATTTGATTATATGGGTTAGAAAAAGCAATGGATAGTTTGGTTTTGGTTAAAGTCGGTTTGTAAAGAACCGAACCAATGAGGTAGATGGAGAAGTAGAAGAAGCGTGGAAGTGGAACTATAGAAATTGGGCCCTAGAGTCCGTCTATTACAAAAAATATAACTGGGCTTGGTTTGGGTCGAGCCCAATGTTAAATTAAATCATTGTATGTCCTAATCTGTGAACAATTTTTTAATAACCTATTGTAACCTCGACGTGGATACTCGTTCTTATGCATATGTTATTAGTTATTACCGATTCTTCTATTTGTTTTAGCAACAAAGAAAAAAAAACAACTTGATTATTAATTAGTGTGTGTATATTATTTGTACGTAGAAGAAAGGTCAAGGATGACTGACTCGGTCTAATTTTGCACATGACATTTCTATGCACATATAATTCCACATGGTGATAGAATATTTAAAAACCAAAATTCAATGACTAAACCATATAATTAGAAAAAATCATCACTTTTAAACGACCAACAGAATCCTAATTATTAAAAATTGTAAATTAAGAAAATTCCAAATTCCAAAGTAACAACTATCAACCAAACGCCGCGTTTTAATCAATCAATCACTTGGAAATAAATAGAAACATTCGCATTAAAAACTTCATCGTCTCTTTGTTTCTTTCTTCTCCCAACAAAACACCAAAAAATGGAAGGCTTCAATTTCTTTAATCTGATGATCATAGCTTTATTATGTTTATCATCTTTCGTTCACAGTCTCGAGGTTCTTATACACACTTCTCTTCTAATCTCTTATGAATCTTTTCAAGAAGTTTAGTAACAGAGAGAGGTTTTGATTTTTACTCACAGATTGGAGAAACATGTAGTTCGAGCAGCCAATGCGACGCCGGATTGATTTGCCAGAGTTGTCCAGCGAATGGAAATACCGGGTCTACTTGTACCCGGATCCAACCTCTTAACCCGACTTCAAAGGTTCCATTTTTACAATATTTTTTTCTTGCTTTTGTCTCTTTCCAATTTCTTGATGATGGATTGCATGTGGTTTTGATGATGGGTAGGTGAATGGTTTGCCGTTTAATAAGTACTCGTGGCTAACCACACACAATTCGTACGCAATCACGGGGGCAAATTCGGCAACTGGCTCATTCCTTATCTCTCCAAAGAATCAAGAAGACTCCATCACTAATCAGCTTAAGGTCAACTTTTAATCTCCATTACCAAAATTTTGACAACTTCCGTCGTATTCGAATTCTTTTTAGCTAAATTTGGGATTTGACTTAATTTGCAAGTATCTTTTTACCTTAGGTTTCAATAAAAGACAATGTCAGCTTTAGTTGGTGGCTTTTTATTATTTTCCACGTGTAACATTCTAATTTGTTGACTTTTTGCTCAATTATTTTGTTGTTTTGTTACAGAATGGTGTGAGAGGGATAATGCTAGATACATATGATTTTCAAAACGATATATGGTTGTGTCATTCCACTGGAGGGACTTGCTTTAACTTCACAGCCTTTGTAAGTTTCAATTTGAATTTTGTTGCCTATGAGTGTGAATTATGTTTGGGTTTTAACGAGTTAAGTTAAACTTGCAGCAACCAGCTATCAATGCACTCAAAGAGATCAATGATTTTCTTGAATCAAACTTGTCTGAGATTGTTACAATCATTCTTGAAGATTATGTCAAATCTCCAATGGGATTGACTAACGTGTTCAATGCATCAGGATTGAGTAAGTTCCAGTTACCAATTTCGAGAATGCCGAAAGACGGTACAGACTGGCCAACAGTGGATGATATGGTGAAGCAGAACCAAAGGCTTGTTGTTTTTACTTCCAAGAAGGATAAAGAAGCTTCTGAAGGTTTTGCTTACCAGTGGAATTACATGGTTGAAAATCAGTGTGAGTCTTTTATGAAGTTTAATCAAACACGAATCTCGATTTAAGGACCAGCTTGTTAACAAGATGATGTTTAATTTGGGTTGTTATGTAGTTGGCAATGATGGATTGAAGGATGGATCATGCTCGAGTCGATCTGAATCTTCTCCATTGGATACCAAGTCTCTGTCTTTGGTTTTTCAGAACTATTTTGAAACCAATCCGAATTCAACGCAAGCGTGTGCGGATAATTCCTCTCCGTTGATTGAAATGATGAGAGCTTGCCATGAAGCAGCGGGTAAAAGATGGCCTAACTTCATCGCTGTTGATTTTTACCAGGTTTGCTCCTTTGCCAAATCCAACATTTTATAGAGCTAATCTGCTGAAAGTTTGTTCCTTTAAGGAAGTCGAATTATTAAACTCTTGCGCTGTTGATGTTTAATTGCAGAGGAGTGACAGTGGAGGAGCTGCCGAAGCTGTAGATGAAGCAAACGGTCGTCTCACATGTGGTTGTGACAGCTTAGTCTTTTGCAAGGTACGTTGCATTGAACAAGATTGGGTTCTTAATTTCTTGAAACGAAATAGAAATCATAATATTGAGCTAATGATAAATGTGTTTTTGCATGCATATATGCAGTCAAACGCACCTTTTGGCACATGTGATGCTCCTCCTCCGAAGTCGGCTCCATCACCAGTCGCTGGAGGGACAGATTCTTCACGGAATTCAAAAAATCTTCCTGCGGGTAATGCTGATTCTACAGCTATGGGATTGTCATCTCTCGTTCTGATCTCTGCGGCGACTCTCTTGCTGTGGTGATAGTTCCTCAGTGAGCTCAGTTTGGTTTGATCTGATACAAATGATTTGATTTCCCCTTTATACGTTTCCACGAAATGACCAAAACATTCAAAACATTTATTGGTGAGTAATTTTTTTTGAGATGATGATGTTGTGAAAACAGTGAGATCAGTGGCAAAGCTGATACTATGGTTACACACACACACACACATACACCGAATAAGACAACCCATATTTGTAAATTGTCAATGCAGTTCACCGACAGGAGCTTCATTGAGCCAGAGGAAGTGGATGAAGTCATACAACTTGGCGCTGACACTAACCTGCAAGTGTAAGTTAACAATTAGGTTTCTCTCAGAAAGCGAAAGCTCTTGATACAAAAAAGGTTTTCTCAGGTGTTTTGTTGGATTATTATACCTTATAAGGAGTAGGGTTTAATCTTCTCATATGATCGGGTCGCATGTTTTCGAGCTGTTTGATGCAACGGTTTCTTAGCTCTTTCAATGGCTCTAGCTCTTCCCTAGCTTCATCTTCATTAGAGTAAAAAAGGAAAACATAATGATTCATAAGCATTTGTCAGTATCCTTTAAAAATTGAGAGCTCTGTTTTAACCTGCATTGCCACGCCAATAACATTTCAGAAGCTCTTCAACGCGTTGTGGCACCACATAAGCCCTTTTCGATTCATTGAATGGATGACGGCAAAGTAACCTTTCACCGACCTTAGGATCCAAAAAAATAAAATTAAAAGGTAATAAAAAGCTTTAAATCTTTCAAGAAAGCAAATGCCTTTGTTTTTACCTTTGGAGGTGGTTCGTTCTCTCCAGTCATTATATCAACAAGAGGGTAACCCTCTTTTCCGAATAATCTGTAAGTACGCTTTTTACATGGTATCGATACCTGAAGACGCAAAAAGAGAAAAGCGATCGAGTGTATGCAAAGAAGAACACAGAAAGTTTGAAGTAACATTCTTATTGGGGAATTGAGTCCAGGATTCAAACCTTAGTTACATCTTCAGAAAGTTTGATCCGAGGCTGATTGTTTATTTCTACCAGTTTGAAAACACAACCTAACGCAGCTTGTGCATAGCAAGTCACTAAGTTGGTTCCAATTCCAAATGCATCTACTTCATGACCCTTTGCGGGATGAAACAAAAAAAAGAAACTTTTGTTACATAGGCCTAAAGGTAAGAATTTCTTAAGGTTAAGCAGAGATTTACCTGCTTATTTAGAGCATCGACTGTCTCTTCATTTAGATCGTTACTAGCAGTGATGATCATCTTCCCGAAATCGGGAACTTTGAGGTCTCTCTCTATGGCACAAAAGAATTTCCTGACCTCAGTAGACAGATAGGCTAAGTCACCTGAATCCAGTCTAATGCCTACTGCTTTGTATCTGCATAAGAGCACAAAGTCATGAATCTTCAAAAAATTGCAATGGCGAATCTAATATGGAGAATTAATAAACGATTTCTTACACACCCCAATTCATTAAGTGCTAGAGCAACAGCACAGAAGTTTGGAATTCCACTCTTCATCACCTGTAAGACAGTAGAAACACTAGTTCTTTGTCACTCCAACTACACCCATAAAGAAAATCTTAATCTAAGATGAGATGAAAAAACTGTTATTACTCACATCGTAAGTGTCTACAAGAGCGAGAAAGGAGTTCGGGAATGCCAGTGCATATGAAATGAATGCTGCAAGCTCGCTTTGATTTGTCTCGGAAAAAATCCCTTGTAATGAAGATGAATTCTGTCGTCCACCAATCACAAGAAAGATCATGAAGAGAGAGGAATCAAAAACAGAACAATACTACACTGAGAAAAATTCTCGATTTGACTTAACAAACCTGAATCTTAGTTAGGCATGTTTGGACCAAACAAATAAAATCCTCACAAGTGCTTTTCCCATCAGAACTTCGAAGCACTTTGTCAACAATTTCATCAAGGCTCTACAAAAGAACCAAAGTAAAGTATAAGTCTTTTCACTACTGCTTCCAATATTCCGGTAATATAAAATATCGCAAACATCATCCAATTCTCAATCAATTATGTTAATCTAACTACATATTAGAACTGAGTTATTTTCACAAATTTTGCTAAAGCAAGCTTACCATGAATGAGCTAACAAAAGCATGGGAATGAGTGCCACGGAGGGGTATCCCAAACAGTCTTCCCGCTGCAACATTGCTGCGGTAATAAACAAAGCAAGAAAAATAGAGAAAATCATATCCTCTTTTTCCTTTCGATGTTTCCATAACAAAACAAAATCAATAGTAAAGACATGCCTTGTTGCATCAAAACCTCCAAGGTAGCAATATTTTGATGCGCTTATTGCGCCATCGGGTCCCTATAACAATACATATCAGAGATGTAACAAACAAAACCTCAACATCTAAGTCTAAAAATGTTTTGAGGGGAAAACCTGAGCTCTTCGAGCACCAAACTCAAGCAGAAGCTTAGATTTTCCGGCAACAAACCGATGTCTTGCTGCATTAGTAGCAACCAAAGACGCGTAATTGATGAGATTGAGAAACGGAGTTTCCAACAATTGCACAACCTAAGCAAGAAGCACAAGAGAGATCAGAAACTGATCATTACAATTATGAGAGAGTTAGAGATAATGATAAACTCACAGCAACAGGACCTTCAATTCTGAGTAAAGGAACTTTAGGGAACACAACAGATCCTTCCGAAATTGCATACACTTCAATGTCAGAACAATCAAGCCCTCGAAGATAATCACAAAAAGCTTCCTGATTTTTCAAAATTCCAAAAGAGTGAGTAAAAAAAGATGCTAAAAATTGAATCTTTTGGCCAAGAGAGATGATGTTATACCTCACATCCAGGTAACGAATCACGAACAAAATCAATCTCTTCATCAGTCAAATTGAAATTAGTGAGGAATTTGGTCACTGAATCTATGCAAAAAGAGTGACCAGCTTTATAAAAGAAAAGTAAGTATCTAAATATTTTTCAAGTTTCAACTCCAGTCGTCTTCAAGGCATATTTTTCTCTGATATTTTCACTGAAAGAGAATCCCAATTACTTTCCTTTTTTATTATAAAAAAAAAACATAGTGAAGATTTTTTTCAAAATATATCGTGATATGATTTTATTTTGTTTTACAAAAAAATGTCATTTGTATATTCAAAAATGTCATGGTAAATGATCAATTTAACTTTCACGACTAGTGTCTTAAAAAGTAAGGTGAAAACAAGAGATACCAAAAAAAAACATGAAACCAAGTCCATTATGTAGAATCGAAAACTTCTCTAGAAGCTTATCTGTAATTTACATATCCAAGTCATCGAGTCTCAAACTCTCAATACAATGCGAAGATGATCTAGAAAATTTACATCCACCATAAACATACATAAACTGATAAACCTAACAATTACTTTGTAATAAAAGTTTTTTAATATAGCTATTAGATTCAGAGACTTAGAGTCTAGTGTTCGTGTCAACAACAATTGATAAATAATAAATAGAACCTTAGAAAAAGTAAAGACCGTTAAATGCATCTCCATTGTCAGGCAGCTTTATTGCTTGCGTCCTAAGAAACAAGAACACATAGAGATCAAAGTTGAGACTCTGTTCAAGTAATTTGATCTTTTAGGTCAGGTTGTCCATCAAACAGAGCTTGTTCCCCTGCCAATGCCCAAATATCGCAACATTTTAACATTGTAAATGTCCTAAAACTTATCCAGTATACAAAATCAAGAATAATTTACCGGTTAAGTTTGCGTTGGAATGACCAATGTTCAACCTTTGATGAGTTAACCCGCCTTCCCGACTCATCTCCTTAAGTAACAAAAATTTATAGTAAGCAGACTAGCTTTTAGGGTTTATATAACAAAAATGTGTTATATAACTACGCACCGCGGGTGAATTAAGGAGAGGGAAAGGTCCAAAGTGACTGCGAATGGAAGGTTCCAACACGTATGAAGAAGCCACCGTATTGATCATTTCCGGTGCATTACAAGTCGAAGCAAACTGATTGGTATGATTGAGCAAAGGATCATTGGTTGCTTCTGGGGGTCGAATCTGAGAGAGTTGCAATGGATGTAATGTAGTTCCAGGTAAGCACAAAGGATGTAAGTTTATTCCATTTCTCATTGTCAACATCTGCAAAGATCAGACCAAAAAAAAAAAGACTAATGTCATCATCCTACTGGTTTTGGGGTTTTGGTTATAAAGACAATAAACTTGAAGAATCTTTAGTGACCTGAACTTGGAGCTGAAGCTGTTTCAGATATTCTATGGCTTCATCAAGCATTGAAGCTTTATCCGTCTTCCCCAATAAACACATTGCAACAATCAGACACAAAAAAAGAAGCTACAAGAAAAAGAATGATTCATGTGAATGTGTCTCTGTTTATAGTATCATTACCTTATTTGAATTAGGGATGAGACTTTGTAAAGCTTTCATTTTTTCATTGATTCTACTTCTCCTCCTCTGTTACAATAAATCTCAAGTAAGAATAAAATTCTAATTTTGGGAGAAAGAAAGAGGCTACAAAAACCAAACCTTCTCAGAGAGATTATGAACTTCAGCAGCTCTGCATCTTTTAGATGAACTACGAGAAGAAGGACCTGACTTGGAAGAGGGAGCTTCATCAACTACAGCTTCTCCTCCTTCCTGCTTTTTCATTCACTCAAAATCACATAAACAAGAACTTGCGGATTTTAAGGGGAAAAAAAAAGTACAGATCCGTTAAAGAGAAATCTCTGTAGAAACATTTCCTCGGGAAAGAGACAAAGATTCAACTTTTAAAACATGCAGAGAGAATGAGAAAATTTCAAAGAACCTCGCTTTCGCAGTCATACTCATCGGTCTCGTTCCCACTAGCTCCAACAGAAGAAGACGATACTCGAGTCCCAGAGCTATTTCCTTGAGCGTTATTATTATTACCACCACCGGAGAAACCAAAACACGCGGCGGCGGAGGAGCCTGATCCTCCGCCGATTAAAACCTCAGAGAAATCTCCGACACGTTTCGACATGAGCACAGAATCCGACGGTGGATGATGAGAAACAAGACTTCTCGAGTTATCTGCATGTGGGTCACCGTGACCTTGCACACCAACCATAGACGTCGTCGTATTCGTCGTAGCCGGAGAATAGTAAGAAGGTAAAGGAGAAGAACGGTCGAAAATATGCCGGAGAAACTGAGAGATTTCGTCGGAAGAAGACGGAGGATGATGATGATGATTGATACGAGTAGTATCGTAAACCGAGGAAGAAGAAGAAGAAGAAATCAATTTCTTATCTCCCATCACTCTCTGCTTCTTCTCTTCTCTTTCTTCTCTCTGTGATATCATCAGAGCAACAAAAAAAAAAGCAGTTAAAGCTAAAACATTAAAAAAAAACAGAGTTTTGAGATTTTATGGGCATGGAGAGAGAAGTGAGAGAGAGTGGCTGTCACGCGCCAGCTAGGAAACAGAGGTTAAAATGATTGGTCTGTAATTTTGTTAAAAGTGACGGTAGCTGTTACTGTAGCAAAAGCAATGAGCTTGTGTCAGCTCACGGTTTTTCAAACTAGTAGTAAAAATAAATGTTTTTTTTTTCTACTCTCACAAAACTTTTCCTCGTCGCACGTGAGACACACTAAACTAGTACTCGTAGTTAGTTTTTTTTTTTTTTGGGTAACAAATAATACAACCTTTATCTGTTTTCTCATAGTATATTATTTAAAATAGAAATTTGTTAAGACGCATATGCATAATTATTCGTGATACGGATGAAATCGATAAAGTTACTATTCATTATTCATATAGTTTTTTGGAAAATATGAATGCGGAGTTTAATTTGATCGAGAGGTTTTTGAAGAATTCCATTAATCCATAGAAAACGAAAGTTATACGATTTTGATGTTTGACAAAATTATTTCCACATTTAGTAATTTCATTTCGTACTTGTTATAATGAATTACTAAATAGTAATTTTATAACCCTTGGCGTGATAAGTTGCTTGTTTGCAAATTTATTCTATTGACTATATAATATAAGCCCATGCCACTGACATACGTTAAATTACTGACTTTTAAATCAGTTTTCGTGTTTTGAATTTTATCGAATTTACGGTGTCTTTTTTTTCAACTATACAACTCGTACCTACACTTTAAATTGGAACATAACACCTACTATAACATAACATCTACTAGAATCAACTATCGAATTTTTAGTTATTAAAAAAAAAACTATCAAAGTTTTGTTATACTGGTTTTCATAATAGAAAAGCTTAATTATATGACGGGCTTTAAATCTAATGTTTATATAGTAGTAGGTGGTGTAAATATAGACCGAAATAATATGGATTTTATAATTTAACATTGAAACCCAAAAAAAAGGATTTTGTCGTAAGTAATTAATAGAATAATTGTATAAATGATGACCACGTTCACCATATTCGTTTTGCGGCAAACAAAGTGAATGCACCAAAGTCTCCAATTGCGTTCTCAACTGTGCAGACGGCACCAATTCCTTAATGCAATATTAAAAAATAGTAAAAATATTGTATATTTTGATTGTTTGTAGCCTATAGAAACTTATAAAAACCTATTTGAAGTTATCTATTTACACTGTATAGTTGTTAGTATTTTTATGTTTTTGCACTGAAAACATCAATCGTACTTGTTCTCTTGATGAATGCACAAACTGCATCATTTATTTCATTGCAACATTCACTTAACCTCGAATATACAATTTGTGAAACAGAGGAAAAGCAAAATGGGAGACAATTACTAAAAGCCTGCAGCAATTTGTTCAGCATCTGCTTTTGGTTCAATTATTTTATTATGTTCGTTTTTCTGGTACTATTTCTATATCTACAAAATAACTGTTTTAATAAATATCAGAAGTAATCAGAAAGTGATATGGTAGAGTCCAAATGCTTACAAAGGAAATTGTAATTCATAACATATACAATAAAAATGCAACAAAAAAAATGAATGGTGTTTTAAAAACAGGTATAGTTATTTACTCAATTACTCAATATACATATCTCATTAATTTGAATATCCTTTTTTCAAATTCAACATGATTCATAAAAAGACAAGATTTAGGGCTTCTAGAATTGTCAAAGATATTAATGAAACAATGGTTGAGATCTTTAATAATTTGTTCAAAATCAGCATGATACACTTTTTATTTTGTCTAGATTCTAACAAGATAGTTGAATGTTTTCTCTTGGGTTTTTTTATTGGTGGTTTGATGGAATTTTCAAGTTGAGTCTCTTTTTGTTAAAAGACCCATACCTCGTTGTCTTGTCTGATTTGAAAGTCCGAAAACAAAATAAAAAACAAAGATGATCCTAAACTTCCTTTTCACCTTTTATCATCGTTTCCCTTTTTCTCTTTATATAAAAACTCACTAGTAATATCATATTTACTCTTATACCACGATTTATCAATCTGCAACATACCAACGTTTCGTAATACATATGTTATAACAAGGATAACATAATTCAAACTCGCGTCTATTCAAAAAATTAATGTTTTGTAAGTTGTTCGTTGGAAGTTTTGAAGACAACCCAACCATTAGTAGTAGTACCATAATAACGAAACTCCGTAGAGATAGTTACGTTGAAGAAGTAATAATATATATGCATGTGTTACACATAACTCGACCCTAAAAGTTTATGCAACATAAGGAATATTGATAAACTCTAAAAACGTTTATGTTCTCTTCTTGCTACATATTCTGCATTTGCGCATTATACATAACATATACCTACCAATGCTAATACGGTAATACCTAATGTATTTCTTTGAAGTTTTGGATTCTCACTATTCAGAAACATGAAGTTATATATTGGATGGTTATATAAACCCTGCGAGAGGGACCACGAGATCATTAGGATCTCTATCATAAATTCAACATCACACGTCAAATGAGATCCCCGAGACAACTCCCCCACTTGGTACCTAACTATAAGCGACAATCATTTAACTCTAGAAAGCTGGTTATCAAAAGTAAAATAAATCAAATTCAAAGACTTTTACATATGGAAGAACAGATTTTCAACTGTTTTGTTAAAGATTTACTAAAAACACTCGTAAAGTCTAATAGTAAGCAATCATGGCGTGGTTTATGCATTATTACATTAATATATCAACACCATCCATTTAGGATGAACAAAAAAAAGACTGATATTTTTTTTTTTTTTAATCACATTGTATTTCTCCAAGCATAATAATAACTCAACACAATTGTATATATTTTCCACCTCAAAAAAATAAAATTTCAAAGATCGGACGGTTAGATAAGCAAGTGGATAGAGAGAGCCTAGAGATGCGCAACAAATAATAATCTTACGTCACAAACCTAAGCATGATCTGACGGTGGGAAACTCACGAGAGAGATTGAGAAAGAGCTAGGATCTGGTGTGACATCGAGTGTTCCCAAGAAGAGTCTAAAACACACGTGTCGTATTTTCATTAGTTGATTAGTACAACAGTTAGTATTGATCGGACGGTCTAAATAAAGGTGAAAGATGTTGTTGTACTGTCTCGTTGATACGCACTCTATAAATAAAATCTTCTTGTTTTCGCTCAGTACAACAATCCTATCACTTTGACTCTCTGTGTTCTACGCTCGAGTTCTAGGCGCGTTTAGTCACACGCGTACAGACAATGGAAGAATTTTATAGTTTTGTCAGAAGAATCTTGTTACTAAAAGATATGAATAACGAACTCATACATAAAGCAGCAACCAGAAAATATCAACCACACAAAAGGTTAATATTGTAAATACAACAAACCCACAAGATTTGCTTTGGGAACATTTTTTCATTCAAAACTGTCCAAACAAACTATTATGGGCTTGGTCCAACAACAATCTGAACATTCAAGGAGATAACAAGATTTAACAAATGGGTTTTAAATGGATACAGTTAAAACACTTTTCATGGGCTAGGTCCATTGCATTGTGTAGGGCCTTACCTCATAGGCCCATTTTGTTCAAACGATAACAAGTCATTTTCTCTTATTAATTGAAAAGTTTTTTTTCTCACAAAAACGAAAAAGCTGAGACTTTTTTGCTTTAATTCTCACGGTCTACCATAATTCCCTGTCATTTTATTGAATTGGTTTTTTCAATAACGTGATAAAATCAAACTATAAAAATCCACAAAAGCGCAGACACAATTTCTTGGGAATAAGCCTAGATTTGACTTATCATCCATAGATTAGCATTAGCAATTGTAATCCTGAGATCTACGATTTCGCAATAAATTCTCATGAAACACATTAAACATAAATAAATTTGAACCACTGTTTAAAGTGTTACTTATTTTCTCTAACTAGTTAAGCTAGTTGATAACTTATTTTTTTCTTTTGACAAAGTTGGTTTGCTTTTTATAGGAAAATTGCATAACGTATAAAACCTTAGGTATCATCAACTGTATATATAATACGAAATGATCAACATCATCTTTCCTGATTTGGATATTTCGTAGTTAGTCTTTCGATACCATAGTCTATAACTCTTATTATATAAACGCAACTATGAAATTTCGTAAGTGAGTTACAGAAAATTATGAAAGGGATTGAATATGGAGAAAAAGTAGGTACGAGTCACAATTTGTACCCTAATTTGGGTGGTTCCCATGCTTATCACGACATTTTTAGATGGACCACGAGATTTTCTACTTTTATGTAATTTATAAAGTTGTCAAAATAAGCAAAAACACAAAATAATTGCTTTTTCCTGAATTGGAAACTCGTGAGAGTCTTTAGTCTCTAATAACACGAAATTGTGTTTATAATAACATATTGGGATGTGAAAACACCTTTCATTCTTTAAGACTTTGTTGGTGACTTCGGAAATCAAATTCGTTTTATATATTCAATATTACTAATTTTAATCTTCATAATTATTCGTAGACATTTTTGTTCATACCAAATAAACACTACCACGTTTACACCAAGAGAATTTAATCTTGTCTTTGTATCAGATTTTTTCTGTTTTCTTTTCTTACTTGTTGGTTTATGAAATGTAAAAACCACTTTTAATTTGTTCGGTTGAAGATAAATTCCATTTGTGTAGGTGCTTTTGATTGATATAATCTTTTTAGAATATGATTCAATTTCAAATATGGTTTACATGATTTTAAAAAGTCGGTTTATTTTTCATATCAATGTAACACAACATCCGTGGTTTTGTATTTAGTACTCCCTCCGTATTTTAATAAGTGTCGTTTTAGGATTTTCTTTTTTAAAAAATTAGATGTCGTTTTCAAATTTCTATGCAAAATTTATTATTTTTTAATGTTTTATGATGTCATAAAACATTAAAAAGTAATAAATTTTGCATAGAAATTTGAAAACGACATCCAATTCAAAAAAATAAAAATTTTAAAACGACACTTATTAAAATACGGAGGGAGTATATACTAGTGGCCTAGTGCCTATGTTAATACTACAACTTAGCGGTATGTTAGAGTTGAAATGATGCCAACAGTGATTTTGTTAATAGAAACTATTTTGAAAAAATAGAAAAACGAGTGTTACGAAATGAATTCAAAAAAATACAAATCCGATGAGAGTTTACTATAAATGGAAATTGTGTTGAAAGCGATGGGACAAAACAAAGGCAATAAGGTAAAGAAGATTGTCGGCGAAGGACGACAATATATGATGAAGCTGTGTGTAATTGATTCTTCACCACTTCCACCAAAAAAGAGATTCTTCAAGCACAAAAATACAAGAAATATAACTTTAAAAACTTGAATTACTATACGAAAGACCATTTATTAATAACTTTTACTGTGGCGGCAAAAAAAAAATTACCGCTTGAGAAACTACCAAATCAACAAGATGGCAAAATAGTTGCATAAGGTAGCAGCAGCAGCAAATGATGGACGAGAATGAGGCAAATTTCAAACGGCATAATCATGAATCGGTTCGGCGACAATCTAAATAGGTTGTTTTCATTTTTCCACCATTTATCAGTATCTTTTTTTTTTTGTTTTTAATCATTTATTTTGGGGGTTAAAATGTTTAATACATATATTTTTTCCGCTATATTCCTTTATATGCTTGTGATGAAATGAATTTACTTTTTTTGCCTTTTTCCTATCGATGTCTTCGGGCAATAAGACGCATCGGACTAATATTCTAAATATGGAAACTGACATCTTGAATGGCAATACATAATTAAAAGAAACAAAGCCGAAAAGCAATGGCAGGAGGACTGTAAAAAGTAATAGTTTTCTTTTTTATCTTGCAGAGTAAAAACACTTTTTACGACAAGAAAAATGTGATTTGTTTCAGAGAGTTTTCTACTCTCGTGATAAGAGGTCGAATCTATCGTCTACGTGTCTCTGCAAAATAGACCGTATAACTTGTTAATCAGATCTTATTTTATATTTCTGGGTTTACTAATTAAAGTTGCTGCAGAACATGAGTTCGCTCATCGCTGGTAACAATAATAATAATAACAACACAGTCTAATGTTTCTTTTGTGTTTAGAGTTTTTCTCGACAAAGCATGAGAGACACCTGTCCTCTTTTGGGACCATTCTAATTTTTAATTTCACGATTATATATGTGGATGAATCATTTCTAATAATTGTTATAAAATTACTCGACGTATTCCGATTAATGATCCCATTTTAATATTCGTTTTTCTCATAATATCTTCATTATGATTCGGTACCAAGTGGATATATTTGATTATTTTCCTTTGCATACACGGCATAGTGGATATATATTTTAATTTGTCTTTTTAAGGTAAGAGTCTAAAAGTGTGTCGACGAAAAAAGAGGGTCAATAGTTTTTTTAAAAAATAAAACGCAAAAGAAAAAGGGAGTTGAAAATTCATCATTATTGCAATGTTTTTCAAAATATTGACGACGTCGATATTTGATCAAATCAGTTTTAGCTTAAGTTTTTCACATTTACACTAAAATCAAACCAAAAACCTCATATCGAAACTTATATATTTAACAAACTCTGAATTGTATATATGCATGTGAAGAAAATAAATATACACCAAAATTTTAATATACAAAGTCAATTAATTACAGTCTCGATTTTGTGTCGTGTAATCCTGATAAATAAAAACAGAAATTGCTTGAACACACTCAATATAAACGAGTTATCTATTGAGTTTACCAATTAAACACACAAAAATATCAACAAATATCAATAGTAATGACATACCTAGTCCAATAATACTTTTAACAAAAAAAACCTAGAAAAATGCATATAACCGTATTCACAACCACATGCATGAAATTTTATTCTTTTAGGATTTATTTTATAATATTTGAATAGGAAATTAATTTCCATCCAATGAATAAACAGATCATAGTTTTAAAAGTGAATTTGTATTATAAAAAATGAAAATATCAGTTTGAGATTCTAGCTAGGTATTGCTTGCAAGTTGTTTGTTTTCTAGGAGACTCCATAAGCAAAAAAGCATATCCACTAATTATTTAATTATATATACTATTTTATTAATTGGTATCTTAAACTTTTCGATTGAAATTAAATATTGAAGCACTAAGAACAATCACGAAGTTGTACTAGCAAGTTGGGTTATACGATTATCCTCGTGAGACAACAAATCTTGCCACTTATAGAAATGAATTAAATTAAAATACTAGCCCTCATGACCATTATCATATTAATGTAGTGACGACTTCAGTGACGAAATTAGGTTCATCTTAGATTTAATATTCCATAAAATTCGTACTTAAGACCTTATATTAGTTTTAAATTTTTCTACAGACAGTTTCTACTCGTGATTCCTTATCGTATGATTAAAAATATTATTTGACTAAACTAATTATAAAGTTTCGAATTTCCCCATAAAGTCTTCATTCATTGGTCCATCGTACCGCTTCCTCGTACACTAATCTCCACTTGCCTTCAAACCCTAGACAATTTTATTTTCTTAACATTCTCAAATAATTACATGTACAAATACGTATATATACATACTAGAGTAGTATATATGTGTGTGTTTGTACACGTTTTTTTGTCTCTTGAAATACTTGAAAGGTTTTTGTTACTTGTGAATTGAGATGTATATATGTTTTGATTGATATTTTAGAATGATAATTAGTTTTAAGATGAATGATTCAAGGATGAGATTATGTACTGTTTATCACATAAGTTACCGTTTGATGGAAAATGTTGTTACGACGTGATCCACGTGAACTACAAATTCTATTGGAAAGAAATAATTTAATATATAAGTAACTCGTCGTGGTATTCAACCGCCATAAAATAATTTGTGGATTCATTCTAGTATTTCACAAAAATATTGTATATTCTATACTATTTTGATAGTTTGTTACATAACCAATGGAAGACAGGATTATTATAAAAAGGCATAATGGTAGGTAGTCATGTAGGAGCCAACTATAGTTCATGAATAATGTAAGGTGTTATATAGCTCCAAAATTATAAAAAAGTTTAATTTGACTGGTAGATTCATAAAGAAAATGTTGTTTTGTTTGATTAATGTTTATGCCATAAGGTACTGCTATGATATACTGTGAAAAAATACTAAATGACAATCAACGAGGGGACGAGAAATACTAATGTCGTTTAAAAATAGATAATTGCAAGGATTTAAGGATAAAACTGTTTGGAAGGATAATTGCAAAAATATATATCCAATATTTTTTTGAATTCAAGTCGCTCCACTCTATCCAAAAATAAAAGACAGTTGCTATTAATTCATACAACTCCATTCCATTTTGTATCATTCGATTAGGTAAATCGCCATAATGTTATTGTAAGGGAAAAGTGTATTGTCATAGTCTCTATACGTTCTTTGATAGTAAGAAAATGGTAAAAACTTAACTTCTGTCACTTTGGAATTACAATGGGGTGATGATGATGATCGCTTTGGTATTATTGTTATAACTAAGTTTTTACCTAATATTAGTAAATACCCAAAGGTATATAGTATAATACGATGTAACCAAATAGATGAACCAAGAATTTAAGGAGGAATAAATTAAGACAGAGTAAAAAGTGAAATCTAGGAAAGGATTCATGAATAAGTGTAAGTAAGAGTATGAAACATTTAATAAAATCTTAACTTTTGAATTAAAAAGAGAATTAAAAGAGGAGAAAGGAAGTGAAGCCGAGAAGTCTCTCTCACCATTATAACAATGTCTGACTTCTTTTGGGTTTCTGTGAGAGATAGAGAGAGAAACTGATTCAAAGGACACATTACTTGAAAATGACCACTCATCCCTAATAATCCCCAATTTTTATTTGCCTCTTTTCTCTATATACCTAATTTTCTATTTCCAAGATTTTCTTTTTTTCATAATTATTCTTAGGTATATATATAAATATTTAAAACTAACGGTCTCATAGCTTGTAGGCATTATGATTTTTATATATTCAGAGTCTGTAAAAACAGAAGAAAGAGATCTTGCGGTTGATATTCATTTTAACTTTTGTTGAGATCGTAAAAATAACTGCGAGTATTATTTCTTACTCCATAAGGGAAACATCAGTACCAATCTACTTCTGATTCTCTCTCTCGTCTCACCATTAATACTGTAAAAAATTAAATATCACTGTTTTTTTCTTCTGTCGGTAAAATATCTACAAAATGGACTAAACCAAAAACATCATTTATTTTATTTTCCATGATGATTGATACTACTACACAACTTTCAAAATAGTATAAACTAGGAAAATTCGTAAATTTTTAGTGGTTGACTAAAATTCTCTCATATATCTGAATAACAAACTATAATGTATCTAAATATATTTCACACATGGATGTTTTTGGATGAGCAATGTTCAAGAAAATATAAAATGAACTAAGGGTAGGAACAACATTAATTGAATAGATATGAAAGAGGAATAACAAAACAAGTTAGGACTGAACATATATGTAGATAGGTGCAGGTAACATATAAAGAAGTAATGTTTTTTAAAAATCTTAATAAATGTATTGAAGAGAAACAACAAAAGACAACTCATTGACAAATCTCTTCTCAACCTTTTTTAGTCAGAACATCTCAAATCACACACTTATCCAATTTCCCATATATGTATCCAACAATTATATAATATTATTATATATCCGATGGAGGGAAAAAGATTTCCATTAATTTTTCTAACAAGAGGTTTTAAGGGCAATAAACAAAAGATAAGCCGATGATTAATGGAATGACCAAGAAAATATGGGAGATTTAAAGGTTCATTTTTTTCCTAATTTGGTTTTCCTTATATATATAATAATAAAGATTCAAGAAGGTCTCATGAGAGGAGGTTGGAAGCCATTTGTCTGCAGCCAATTTTGATGAGAAGAAGAAGTAGAATTAAAAATCTGATTGTGATGATGAGGAGAGAATCCTGATGATGCTGCAGCATTTGTCAACACTTGGTTCGTCGTGGCCCGATCATCAAACCGGTGGTTCTCAGCCACCGGAAACAGTGAGAATCCGCCTCCGCCACCAATGTTGCTGCTGCCCGGAAACTAGTTTACAATAAATAAAAAATGCAATCGTTTAGTTATAAAAACATATTCAAATGAAATTATGGTCCATTTGTATTTGTGGGAATTTTTACTCACTTGCTGATTTGAATTGGGGATATGGTTAAGCATTCCGGTTTGACCTAATCCGAGAACTTCATTAGAGTGGAGAGCATCTTGTTGTTGTTGGGTCATCTGAAAAACAAAACAAAAAAACATGTTTACAACAAAACAAAACTATATATTAAGGTAGAAATTATTGTTAATAATATAAAATTAAACCATACCCTGAGCCGCATATCTTGACTCTTATGCTTCGAATTAGCCGAATTTCCCAAACTCAAATCGAGGTTGTGATCTTGTGGAGTAGGATTCCCTGATGACTCTACATAAATTCAAAATCTTTAAACCAAGCTCTAGCTTAAAATAGAGGTAACTAAACCCCCAAAATAAAATAAAAGAAGTCGATTAATATAGTGTTACCGGCATTGAGTTCCTCGTCGTAAATACTTGGATCAAAGTTAGTCACGGCGTCTTTGCCATTACATTTGATTGCAGCTTTATCGTAAGCTCTGTGGTTATATATAAAAACAAAAAGAAATCAATTAGTAAAGAAAAAACACATTATACGATTTAAACGTATAACAATGTTGTTGTAGAATTTAAAAAAAAAAGAGAGAGAGACATTACCTAGCAGCTTCGACCTCGGTGTCGAACAAACCCAAATAAACATACCTAATTTATTAAAATTCAAAACTCAAAGTTAAAATAACAAGAAACAATCAAAAATGAAGTTTTTGAATGATATTAAAATGAGAGAATTTACTTTTTGCCTAAGAATTGACCCATTCGAGCTTCCCAGCGACCACACTTATGCAAAGTAACACCTCTATACTTAGAACTTCCTCGAGGGAAGCCTGTGCTTTGTCGGCGAAGTACGTGAACGAACTCTTCCTTCGTTAAATTGGTCATCTATAACATTCAATTTCAATATTAATCCTTTAAAAATCATTAATAAACCTAGCTATATAGTTTATAATTTCGTTTTGACGAATTTATTTACCTGTTTCAAGTCATCATCATAATCTTCGATGTTGAAATTGATATCCGCTTCTACTCCACGGAATTTAATAGCAGCTCTATCATATGCTCTATAAAATAAATTCATATGTATGTATTTCGTCAGGTATTTATTTTTATATTAAAAAAAATCATTATAAAGAGAGTCAAAGAAAGAAAAATACCGAGCAGCTGCATGAGCAGTGTCAAATCCACCTATTCAGAAATTAAAAAATAAATAAATTTCTGATAAAAAAAATCCAACACCAGAAAAAAAAAAATCATGAGGGAAATAAAATTACCTAAGTAAACTTGTTTCCCACAGTCCCTGAATTTCAGAAGAACAAAAAAAAACCTTAATTTAAAATCTACAAGTACGATCGATTAACGAAATTAAAAAAGATATGATTATTACTAAAAATAAATTACCAAATATGAGATTCCCATCTTCCGGTACGCCGGTAAAACGTAACGCCTCTATATTGAGAACTTCTTGACCTTGGTCCACGCCGGCTCTTTTTCAACGGCTGCGCCGGTTCCACTACGGCAGCGGCTACGGTGGTAGCTTTACCCGCCGACGATCCGGTCGCTAGATCCGACTGACAAAACTTGACACCAAACCAGTGAGCACGAGGAAAGCCAGAAGCAACACCACCATCTCCTCCACCGCCGTTAGAATCCATCTCAGGGAAGAACTGATGGGTGATAAGTGGGTTATTGGGTCTGACCCGGTTAAGTTCATCGTCATCGGATCCATCTTCGATGACAACAGCAGAAGAACTTGAATTAGAGAAAGATCCGACCCGTTTACTTGGTGAAGAATAACAAAACTCTTCAGATTCTTCTTCTTCTCTAAGTGTTTGGTGTGGTGCGTCGTTTAGATCCCACATTTTTTTTGTTATCTTTTTTTTGTTTTCTTGATTTTGATCTTTGAAGGTTCAAACTTCAATCCTCTGGTTTGATTCTCCTCAAGGTTAGAAGCTAAATAAGAGAAACCAAAGAGAAAAGCTTTTGGTTGGTAGAAAATAAAAAAAAAATTAATGAAACAAAAAAAAAAAGATAGTAATAAGAGCTAAAGAGAGAGAGAAGAAAATAAAATAAAAATTTCAGAGTTTGCTTCTACGAAAGCTTTCATTTTTATCCTTTCCTTTATATTTACTTCCACTGCCCTTTCTCTCTCTCTCTTCTCTTGTCACTGTTTTTTTTTAATATAATAATATTATTCTCTCTCTAACCACTTGCTTTCTTTGGAAAAAAGATTATATTCGAAACAATTCCTCGTATTGGAGTTTCTTTATTTTTAAAAAAAAATATTTCCACTTTCATTATTATCTATGTATACAAACATCTTCTTTGATTAATCAAAAGATTCCTTTAATATGTAATTTCATGTTTTAAGAAAGTGAAGTCCACGGCTTGGTTCGGTAAGCAATTCTATAAAAGGTATTTTTTGCAAGAAATTGAATTATCTAATAGATTACTTCAAAACCCCACAATTTTGCTAGTTTTGATATACTTTAAACTCTTGGAACAAAGCTTTTTGTTTGTTTTTTCCTTTTTCTATATGAATAAAAGGTAATAAGATACAAATACAAATAGATCACGCATAGATCTATATTTGTTAAAGATGTATATTTATGTACAATAAATAGGTGTTTTCATGATCGGGCAAATTAAAGTAGATGGGATATTAAGTTTTGCATACTAAATAGATTATTTATATGTTTATTTAAAGTGGAGTTCCATAAACAGCAATTCCTTGAATACAAGCAAGTAATAGGGTTCTCACTATATTTGGAGTTATAACATTTTCTAAATGGGAATAACTTAGTTCAAGTTTGTATTTATTGCTTTAGGCTGGATTGGTGCAAGTTCAGAAGTTCTCTATTCCTCTTACAATACTTTGCCCAATCTTTTGCTGTGTGTAAAATCATATAATTAAACTGATCTTAAACTATCTGCTTTCTTAATGACTTGTTCCAACCAAAGGCTTGGATCTATATATAAAGGGAAACAAAATAATTTAAGTCCAACGCTTTTAAAACTCATTTATCAAACTATATTAATTGCTTACTTTGGTTATTTGACTACTAATTTTCTTCACTAAATAAAAGTCTAACCTTAAGATGGTTTCTTAACCGTAGAATTTAACGATCCAGATTTCTTTGTTTGCTAAATGAATGATAACGCCCATACACTTTCAGACAATTTTCTAAACTTGCCAATTTAATGTGAAACTATATGTTCACATTTACAGGGTCTGGTATATTTTAGTAAAGTTGCTGATTTTAACAACTGCTAACGATGTTATTTGATGATTAAAATCAAATATCAAGCTAAAAGCTCCACACACACATATTTATGTGTTTTTATATAATTGATAAAAGAACACACAAAATATTTAAAAGTGCTTTCATCACATTGTCATTGTTTTTTTGTTGTTGCAAATATTCATAACTAATTTTTAGATATCATAAGCTACTTGCCATCTAATTTGGTGCAAAATGATACATTCCTTTGCTTTAGGTTAGGCATTCAATTTGTTGGGGACTTTCAGTCAATAAAAAAAAAGTTTTTCAGATTACCGTTTTAGTAATTCTTATGATTTACAACCAAATTATTTCATTTGGTTTGGTTCAATGAAACTTTTGTCTTTTGTTTGGTTTAATTTGAAATATACATCAAACCAGATTACTATTTGTTCGATTTGGGTATTAGTATAATCGGGCTTGATCAGTAATGCCCAGTAGATAAAAAAAAAGTTCGATTAAGAAATGGAGAGAGATTACATTAGAATGAGTGGCCCATATAAACTCTTGGGGTTAATCTGAAAATATCAAAGGATTACAAGGATATAAACGTAAATACGGAAAACAAAAAACGTTGATTTGTTATTAGAGAGAGAAGAGAGGTATCGAAAAAAGGAAAAAGGAATTATGAGAGAAAAAGGAAAATGTTACCAGAAAAGATCAATCCTTTAGTACGGACAAACTGTGGGGTCCACTTTTTCCCTCTTTCATCCACCAATAACCTTTCGTTTCTCTCTATACCTCGTATTTTCATCATCACGCGCTCTTACGCTCGCGTGTTTCTCATCTCTCTTTATATCAGCGCGTGTAGAACACGAGATCCGACCCGAAATGACGTTTGGTTTCTGACTAGAATGCTGGAGCCAACTATTATTACATTTTGGTGTTTTATATAATAAGATTTGGATTGTTAGATTCGTATATTTTTTCTTGTGACAAAATTCGTCATCCTTTACATCACCATAATAATTTTTTATTCTAAATCAATATTAAAACTATACTAACTGAAAAAATCTCCACCAAAAAAAGTAATCAATAGTGAAAAAGAAAGACGGAGGAGAAGGACTTGTGTCGGAAAGGGAAACATGCATAGTTTTATTTTCTTGTATTGTTTGGTCCATGAAGAAATATGGGATAACAAAAAATTTAAATCACAGTTTTGAGGTTGCCACGTCACTATCCACTTTGTGATTTTACATTACCACCGAGTTTGTATGTAACTATCTATTTACTTTTTAAAAGAATGAGTGAGGAACATTGAAGAGTTTTTGTATTTTCAGTGTGTCCCAAAACTCATCAAATATTTACAACATCGATATCTTTGTGCGCTTCTATAACTGAATCTACTGATATCTTTAACTATCTCGTTATGGCACTCTAATCAAAATCTTAACTAATTTCAAACGAACATGAGAATTCTCAAAATCGTCCATATGCAAGCAAAATCGTCTTAAATGTATCTATTTATTCAGCCAGTAATTTTTGTTAAAATCAATTAGCTTTAGAACCATAATGCTAATGCTAGTTAGATATTCTATAAGAGAGTTTTTTTATAAGGAAAAATCGGCCAAAACTTGTTTTTTGCTTGGAGATCTAAAATCTCAAAGACGGCTCTGGACATTCTATATACGTTTCAAAGGTAATTAAACATAACAAAATATTGGGACTTAGGTAACAAAAAATTAAAGAAAATAGAGTAGTACGATATGAATGTGAGAATAAAATAAGAAAATCAGTAAAACTTTCGATCAAATCTAAAAATCTAAGCTCCTAAAATGCTTTTTACATGACACGTTGTACATATTTTTGAGTGGGATGATGCAATAACAAACATTCCAATAATGGCTTTCGTTGAACATGTTGCTTTCCTCAAGTGGAAACTACTGCTCTTCTCTCTCTATGTCCCACTATCTCTCTTTCTCCCTATATTTATATAGATTATTTATTATTATTATTAGCATTTTTGTGATATATAGAAGCTTGATTTCATAGAGATGTGATATGTCTTTGGCTTGATATTTATACATACATAATCATTTTTATATATATACACATGTTTTATATATGTATATATGCGTTTGTGTTTGTATGTCAATAATTACTAAAGCCCACGGCCCACTTTACAGAGAGATACTCTGTCTCTTATATCTCTTTCCAAAAAACAGGCCCACAAAAACTATTATTATTCCCATTTACCCCTTGAATTTTTCATTTAACTATTCATCATATGTGTTCATATAAAACAAAACCAAAGAAACACAAAGATACAATTCCTAATTTTGGCAGAGTTTATTTGACCTTTATACTCCCCCGTTATACGACATATATGATATGACAAAAATGTACTAAAAGAACAGGTATTATTGAATGTAAATAAGTAAGAGTACAATGATACCGTAGAAATCAATTCTACAATCTATATATGCTTTCAATTTTCGGTTTCTATATCAAATAAATAAATAAATAAAATGTATCCCCACAAGCCACAACGATGTCATATGTGGTTGTTAATATGCCTAGTACATTAACTTAAACATAAATAAAAAGAATCAATGCCTATATCTACTTCGATCTACTTGCCTATGTGTCCACATAGTGTGGACGAGTAACAATAAATTCAATTTTCTTTTTGTAAACAATGAATTCAAGAATTCAACACTAAACATTAAATAATAAACAAGTTTTTTTATATGTTAATATATTTTTGACATTTTGCATACATATTTAAAAACATTTTCAAATTATGCTATGCCGCCTCTCTATAACATAATTTGATTGTCACTAATATTTTATATAATTTTGTTCATTTTGTTATTAACTTTGTGTTTTATGTCAAATATACATTGACAGTCAAAAACGGTACTTATTTTGAAATAATGATAACGTAGTACTAGATATGAATTATGATAATGATACATTGCTGGAAGTATATATCTGAACTTCTCTTCCCTTTTTAACTTATTCAGAAATTATGTTATATATGAATATATGATATACAAGTTTCCAGCTACTCGAACAAAAATGTTGACACGTAGAGTATCACAGTTACATGATACTTACATGTATTAAAATTTTGGATTCACTTGTTTAATATGAATATGCAAACAGTGGATCTTGTTGGGTAATGGGTAAATATTATGAATACTATAATAATCACTAACAGTCTGACATACTATGATCAAATACAATGATATATTTTTATAGAATGTAAAAGATATATACAACTTAGCTCGTATAAAGTAAGATGTGTCTTCTTTAAAAAATTTGCAAATCTTGGAATCGCAATCAAGTCCGAGATTAACGAACGTGGAAAACATCGGACGGTATCGATAGAATCTCGATTTGTGAGGTTGTCCAAATCTTGTTAGGCTTCCAAAATTCATATATCCTCAAGTAGGATCCACTTTTGATCTGGTTACGTGCCATTTTATTATTCGTTCAATGTGGGGGGCCATGTGAGCTAGCTGATAGTGGATACTCTCCTCGATGTCTTCACGTTATTTTAATTTGTTTCGATGTGGTGATAGTTTTTTCTTATACAGAATTGGATTCGACTCGAGTAGCAGCCAAATAATGAAACGTACCATTACAAAAAGTTTATATAAAGTGTATTAGAAAAAAAGACTAAAGTGAAAAAGAAAAGCAAGAGAATGTTGAAGATTTTTTAATGAACTTTCAAATTACGGCTTAACTTATGAAAGAAAATAGATAAACTTTCGAATTAGAGACATGATTAATAAGAACTTGGATGATGTTATTTATATATGTGTTAGTACAGATATATGAAGGGTGGATTTACGATATAGGTTGGGACAAATGAATACTTAGGGTTAAATTATTGAGAAGGAGAAAAAAATCTAAAGGAGACGACAAAAAAAGGGACAAAGGGAAACACGTTATAATGTACAAATATAGTAAGGAGTCAGGAACTTAGGTACGATGTCCATACGTTTTGCGGTCCAAAGACTTTCCATTTTTGTAAATCTTTGAAATTAACCCCACTTGGTTCCCAAACATCCTTCGACACCGACGACACACACAAACACAATTTATTTCTTTTAATTAAGTTTTACTACTACCTTTTAACTTTTTTTGGTACTATATCGAAACCACACCCAAATTTTAGTACGGTCCCATTTGCAATAATTCACGTTAGTTATTGGAGGGACCAACGAATTATTCCGACTTTTCAAGTTTTCATCAATATGGGAATCATTTCCATTTTTCACTTTATTTTCTGCTTTAAATTTGTTTCGATGTTTCAGACAAAAAATAAATTAATTGATGATTTATGATGCATTATGATTCTTCCGTTTCAAGCTATGAAGAAAATATCTCGTTATGGTTAGTTGACAAGAAACTTTAAAACGACAGCGTTTGATATATACCATAAGGCATAAGCTGCTATATTTCACTAGAATAGCATATTTCATATTTTCCTTTTAGAGGAACATATTTACATGTAAAATGATATGAAAGAACCAAGACTTTAGTCTAATTAATGGTTAGTTAAATCTATAGATTTATTAAAAAAAAGTTTGCAATCAAAATACTGTTGATATCGGAAATAACACACGAGACCCCGAACTTTAGACATGGAAATCTATTATCACCAAAGTAAAAGATGGAATGAAGTTTAGTCCGAATGACAAACACTGAGAAACCCGATGATCGAGTTCATGCATTATATAATACATTAATTTTTCTTTGCATATATAATGTGATATTGAAGTGTTTTTACTAGTTTTTGACGTAGATAAAAACAAAATGAATAGAATTAAAACTTGGTCAATTTTGTTTTCCATGTCGAAAGAGATAACAACTTTGGGCAAAACAAAATAAAACGGAAAACGCAAAAAATTTAGCGATTAAATAACAATGAGGAAAAAATAAGCGATTAAAAAACAACAAATTAAATCAAAGGCATTAGTTTTGTTTTTAAAACTAAAATATTTTAAAAATCAAAACATTTAGTTAATAAAAGGATGAGATGCTAAGTCTAACCGTTTTCACGTATTTAAATTTAACATTTAAGTTTGAAAATATTTTATATAATAAAAACTTTTGACTAAAAAAATATCTTAACGGTTTACTTAAAACATTATTTTTGAAAAAACCTTAAAATTAAATTAAATACGTGAAAACATGTTGAACTTATGACACCACAAGACTTACGGACCAAAAGGACGGGATGCTAAGTCTAACCGTTTTCACGTATTTAAATTTAATATTTAAGTTTGAAAATATTTTGTACAATAAAAAACTTTTAGCTAAAAAATATATAAACGATTTTTATTTAAAACATTATTTTAGAAAAAACCTTAAAATTAAATTTAAATACGTGAAAACATGTTGAACTTATGACACCGCAAGACTTACAGACCAAAAGGACGGGATGCTAAGTCTAACCGTTTTCACGTATTTAAATTTAATATTTAAGTTTGAAAATATTTTGTATAATAAAAAATTTTAGCTTAAACATATATAAACGATTTGCTTAAAATATTATTTTTAAAAAAACCTTAAAACTAAATCTAAATACGTGAAAACATGTTGAACTTATGACACCGCAAGACTTACGGACCAAAAGGACGGGATGCTAAGTCTAACCGTTTTCACGTATTTAAATTTAATATTTAAGTTTGAAAATAGTTTTTAAAAATAAAATATTTTATTTTAGAATATTAGTTACGAAAACGCTTTTATTTTTGTTTGAAATCCAAAAATTTATAATTGAAAATATTTATCTATAACGTTAATTAGTAAAGAAATCAAATCCCATCTTTATTAAAAAAAAAGAAGGAAATTATGAAAGGAACAAACAAACCTTGGCTCTCGTGAAATTGGGAGACGTTGGTCATGGATTGTTGTTTGCTAAAGCCCATACGCTGTTTTCCGAAGCCCATATCCTCTTGGGCTGAGATTGCAATTTGTTGATGAGAGATCTGACGAAACTCCAAGTCATCATCTTCGTCTTCTCTCTTCAGGCGAGTCCTTAACGAACTGATTCTGAACCATGGAAAGTCCAAACCTATTCGTCGTTGCCACTCAAGAGTTTCTCTGCGTTTTCCCGCAAGCAAAGACATCCATGGTTGCATCCATGGTTTGCCAGAAATCGTGATCGTCTTTGTAAAAACAGTAGCAGAGAAAAGAAGAATTTTTTTTGGTCTTTAGAAGAAGAATTATGATTTCTCAAAGAGAAAGAGAGATGAATATTTATAAGCAAAGGTTCACGCCAAAAAAAAAAAAGGAAACATTAGTTTGTTTTCCTTTTTTCATATTTGGACTTCAAAAAAAAAAAAAAAGGCAATTGATAAACAATTAAGGACCCGTTTACAACGGTCTTATTTTTCTAATCGCAATTTGCAGAATTCGGTTAAAAGGTCACGTGTTCGAATTTTATATGCATAATTGTATTTTAATTTCGAAACTACATCGTTTAGCCATTAAAGTCACAGTCACACTTTCGCTTTTCCCAATACAAACAAGCGGTGACGCATATCTCCTCCTCCATCACTCTTTTACTTCCGGCGATCTCTCTCCGACGGCCAATGGACGCCGTCCTATACTCTGTTCCAGTCTCCTTCACGCGCCTACGCGCATCATCCTCTCCTTCCTCTCCGTATCTTGTTCCGCCGAGGTTTCTCTCCGTTCAGCCATGTCACAAATTCACCTTCTCTCGAAGCTTCCCTTCCAAATCCAGGATTCCTACAGCTTCTTCCGCCGCCGGTTCCACGTTGATGAAGAATTCCTCTTCTGTAAGCTCCTTCACTCAAATTCCTCTTTCCATTTTGGGGAATTTTGTTATGCATGTGTATATCTGCTCATCGGCGTCTTAGATTCTGGGAATTTTCATAGATGAGGTGATTAGATTATAGTTTCCGGTTCTGTACAACGATTGAATTGTAGCTTAGACCGGACCTGGTGAAATTGCACATTTTAGATGCGGGATTCGATCTTAGAGTAGTGGAAATTAGAGGATTAGTTTTGAGGTTTGTATATGACTGTTACTGTAGCCAAGAAGTGGAGTGTACACTGTTGGTGAGTTCATGACAAAGAAGGATGACTTGCACGTGGTGAAACCTACGACTACTGTGGATGAAGGTAGCTGTTTAAAGTCCCATCAGATTGCTTGAAACATGTGAATATGCCATGCTGTGGTGTTTCAAACTTATAATCTCTTTTGTTTCTTCTCTACAGCTCTGGAACTACTTGTGGAGAATAGAATTACAGGATTTCCTGTGATAGATGACGACTGGAAATTGGTTAGTATCCACTTTTGTTATTCAGGTCTTATGTTTGGAAAGGGAACTGAATCTATTCTTCACATGGAGGTTGTTAAACTGAGGTTGGATGTTTATGAGGGATTCTTTGTTGCTGCAGGTTGGGCTTGTTTCAGATTATGACTTGTTGGCTTTGGACTCCATATCTGGTAAATGGGCCAGCTACACCACTTAATGTATTTGGTTTCCTTTGCTTTCAAGAGTTTTTAAATGGAGATTTTCTCTTTCAAGTGGAGAAAGAAGAAAGATACTTAGATTACATGGTGGCATAAAGCCAGAAATATCTATGTTATGATGACCTTCTGTCTCATTTGTTGCGAGATAGCACGCTCAACGTGAAATGATCAAAAAGTTTCTTCCCTTACCCCTTAAATCTTATTGCTGGTTTTTTTGTGTTGCTAATAGGTAGTGGAAGAACAGAGAATTCCATGTTCCCTGAGGTTGACAGCACTTGGAAAGTATGTGGCCCTTCCTTTTCTTATTATCATTTTGACCTGAATGCTTTTCAAAACACTCATTCAAGTTCTTTATCACTGTGCTCATTTGCCTGGTTCACATTATCAGCAGTTGATAGTGTTAACTGAAAGGAACTTGTTTTGATTTATGCAATGACCATACACAATCATTCAGATAATTGATGTGAACCCGTTATAGGATCTTGTGATTGTTATGAGTGTATGTACTCAAGAATTACCTTATATGAAATATGCATATGGTAAGAGTTATGTTAAAGTTACTTTCAGTTCCCTAGTTTGAGTAGACGGGATTCTGTAAAGTGGATTCACATCTGATAGGGTAAACCATCTCAAAATGAATTGATTTTATATTTATCTTTTTTGGTATCTTTTGATGTTCTTGTATCATATCCTATTGACTGATAAAAACATTTGCAGACTTTCAATGCAGTGCAAAAGCTACTCAGCAAAACCAATGGGAAGCTTGTTGGAGATTTAATGACACCAGCTCCACTAGTTGTTGAGGAAAAAACCAATCTCGAAGATGCTGCTAAGTTACTGTCTTTCCTTTTTTTCAATGCTGTCGTTTCTTTTCTCATCTCTATGTAAATTCTTCTCTAACTTGAGCTTCTTATTCTATTTTCCACTAGAATATTGCTTGAGACAAAATATCGCCGGCTCCCTGTGGTAGATTCTGATGGCAAATTGGTAAGAGAGATTTTACATTTACCCATCTCACATTTAGACATATACCATCTTTCGTATCGCTTATCCATCTTATATTTCCTTTTGAAAAAGGTCGGTATTATCACAAGAGGAAACGTGGTTAGAGCCGCGCTTCAAATAAAGCGCTCTGGAGATAGGAATACTTGATTAAGATATATATACCAAACAAGGAAATAGCTTTGTAGAGGAAAGCAATGATCAAACATTCTCCAGAGAATAAAAGTGAGAAACCGCGACAATTGTATCATGTATTAGTAGAATAAGAGCCATAACTTATATTACAGTTCGCATCGAAGTTAAGCCTAGTAATCTCTAGAGGCATCAAAGGTAAGTGCACTTCTAACTTTTTCTATTTTTGCAGAATCAGCTTCTCTGTTTGTTTGATGGGTTAGGTTATCAGATGCTTTGGGTATTTGATTCTCATCCAATTATGCTTTGGAAAATTTTATTTCATTTAGAAAGAAAAAAAATACCTGTTTCCTACTTTCTACATTTGGTTAACTACCAAATTAACAACCTTTTAAGGTATTTTAATTGATTTTGGTTCAACCAAAAATATCTTTCCTTTACCTTCTTGGTTTCGTCCGTACAAACGTATATGTGAAATTGGAATCTTTTCTTAACACGGAGGCTCTAGATCGAGTAATTTAAGTTAGTTCTTCTCAAGAACTTCCATGATTTACTCGATTAAAAATACTAAAATAAGAACAAGTTACAAGAGTGTTAGTTGCAAGGTCATGCTCATCATTAGCTGTCTAACGAAACCTCAAAACAATTGACCTTTAGTTGTGGTGATCTGATGGAAATAAACACTCATGGATCTGAATTTGCAGTGATTTAATTGAGTCAAAATGAAATGAAAAACAGATTTATGAACTAGAACCTGTTTTTAAGCTCTCTAGTGGAGAAAGAAACACATGTTTGAGACTAGTCTTTTCATTACAAGACCATAGCAAAAGAAATGATCAAGTTTTGTGATATGTGAGTTTTTGCTGTCTTTGCCCCACAAAACAGATTAGAAAACACAGAAGAAAGAAAAGAGAAGACTTTAGTAGTTAGGATAATAGAGATAGAGAGAGCTTTAGTTGTTACGATCGGACAAGTTAAGACCCACTTACCATATTTGTTTTGTAGGACACTCCTTGTCTCTCCAATCTCTATACACTCACTCATTTCTAAATCCTTAAGTCTCCTGTTTCTGCTGCTATTCACTCACCGCCGCGTTCCCCATCCAGATTTTATCTATAACATCATACTAATACTACCTCTTACCTATAACCAAACTGAAACATTGAACACTTGTGGTATTGAAGTATGGGAGGATTGAGTAGTGAAAACTATTTGTGGAAAAATATCATTACACTAATAATAAATTAGTAATCACAAACAAACTCATGGAGGAGGAGGTGCATGTTAGCAACCGCCGCGCATCGTAAAGACAGACATTCTCTAAACTTCCTTCTACAACTTTTTTTTTTGTTTGGATGAAGGAAGAACAAACTTATGAAAAGTGAAAAACAAATCGATATTATTTGTTTCTATTTTCCTTTCCTAATTATCGTCATCTGAAGTTTCCGGATCGGGTAATTTGTTCAAATCAACCCGTTCCAACGATCCATTACACCTCTTAAACCCTTCTTTACTACTACACTCCATATGATCATCATTAATATGATAATTATCTCCGTAATCATGATTACCACGTTGTTGTTGTTGATGATGATGATGATGACGATGACGATTCCCTCCCGCCCCCGCCGCTTCTAACGCATCCACTTGAGCTCCAACCTCCGCCGCTTTTCTCCTTATATACGCCGCCGACATATCTCCACCACCGTTTCCTCCTCCTCCGCCACCTCCCGCAACGGTAACTCCGGCTAGAAGCTCCGGGAAGTTAAGCCGAGCGGAAGGACCTCGGAGATAAAACACCGCCGTGTCGTAAGCACGCGCCGCCGCTTCAGGAGTAGAGTAAGAGCCAAGCCAGATCCTTGACCGTTTATTAGGCTCTCTTATCTCCGCCACCCACTTCCCCCACTTCCTCATCCTTATCCCTTTATACGGCTTCTCCCTCTTCCTCGTCGCCGCCGCCGCAACCGTAACCGCCGGAGTAGAAACAACCGTCGCCACTTCAGTCGCCGCCTCCATATGGGTTTTCGCCGGAGATTTCAAGAATCAACCCTTTTTCGATCTAGAGAGATTTTAAAGAAGATGTGAAATTGACGGCGAAGAGATTACATGCGGAGGGGAAGATTGATGAACACGTGGGCCAAGAAGAGAGGAGTGGAACACGAAACCGCAAAAGAGAAGAAGTTTCAAAAAATTCACCGACACTAATCTCTTAATAACTCTTTCTCATATTTATATTTTTTTCGTTCTCTATATATATTCTAAGACAGAGACAACAATCTCATCTTCCCTGACATTTATATATATACACATATAGATAAATCGTAGTTATTATATTTTGTCTTTATTATTTGGACGGAATTAAAATATTAGTGTTAAATACGCTCATGCATCTTAGTATTTAATAATGCTCGTCGGCTCTTTTCCATTGGACGGTCATAAAATTTATTTCCGATATATCAGCGTTACTATATATGCATTTAAACATCCTTAACTAAATAAATAAAAAGATTTGAATGCAAGATTGTCCTACGGTATAAATCCATGATTTATCGATCTCATTTCATGATAGATTGCAAATGCGTTATCTTATTTTATTTCTTAAATGAGGTGTTATACATTTCTTAGAATAGTATCTCGGATAGCAGTAAAATACAAAATTGTATTCTAGAAATTTAATTCTTTATATCGCACGTCAATTAGTTCCAAATATTTTAAATAAACTTAGGTTATAAATTTGTACTATATATTCAATTTGAGTTGACTATTGGATATATATCAATATATATATGTTGTTCAAATTGTCAAATCGTCAATAAATTGAAAAACTCTTACGCAAATAAAATAAACCGAAACTACAAGTAAACAGAGGATATTTATTGATTGCATGGAATAGGAATAGTATTGACGTAGGAAAGTGGGTCGTTGTTGTGGAATTTGGGAAACAATAATAAATGGGATTTAACTTAGATTAATTTAGGTGTTTAAATTTATACAGAAATGTTCAAGCAATAATACGATTAATTTACTTATTTATTGCTTTTTTGCATAAAAATATTTAATAGGGAAGAGGCGGTAATGACACGCGTGTCTCCTTCTGTTCTGGGGACAAGTTAAGTGGGATTTTTGAGGAGCTTTGTCTTTCCTTATTTCCTATGTTTTTTTTTCTTCTTTTTTACAGATATCATTTGTTTCGTATTTTTTATGTCAATAAATTAATACTCCCTCTGTTCCTAGATATTTGATGTTGTAGAGTTTTAGTTTGTTCCACAAAGTTTGATTTTTTAGGTTTTTGTTTTATTTTTTATTAATTAAAATTAATACTCCCTCTGTTCCTAATAGTTTGATGTTTTGAAATTTTTTCTTGTTCCACAAAGTTTGATGTTTTGTAATAATATCATTATTACTTTTAATTGTAACCAATAGGAAGAGGAGAGAAGTGAAACTAAAATTATTAAACAAACAAACAAATAATTAAATAATATAAAAAATAGCTTTTCTTAATTTACGTGCAAAACCCAAAACATCAAACTTAAGGGAACAGAGGGAGTATATCGTAAACTTCAAGACGTAATGATTAACTGTTTTCTAATACTATTGGTTCAAAGTTATTAAAAAATATTTAGTATAAAAAAGTAATTGACAAATAATTAAACAATGATTGCTTCTTAATATATGTGAAAACTCTAGAACATCAATCTTCTAGGAACAGAGGGAGTACATTACATTTCAAAATTTTAACTGCTGAAAGAAAAAATATTCGACTTAATATCATTGATATTCACATTAAAAAAATCTGTATACTTTACTTTATTTTTTCATTTTCGAACTTTGTGTGGTGATTGGTGAATAGGTGATCCAACCTTAAACCGTTAATTAGTTCAGCTGAAAAAAGTCGTAATCTTAATTCCAACTATGAACAATTTTCTAAATAATTGCAAACAACAAATGACATTAGTCACAATAAACTCTCCAAAATTTTGTTCCAAGAATAGAATATTAGTTTTTTTTATCCTACACATCAAAAAAAAAAAAAGGTTTAGGTCGGTGGTCGGTGGATATTGTATGGCGTTTGGAAATAGACGTTCCATCCACGCAATAGCGATGTGCTTTATTTTACTATAATACCCTTCCAAACATCGTCATTTAAGAAGTGGAATTAAGGCCAAAACTGTATTTCCGTGCACATATTTACGCTTCACAACATTGGAAGACTAGTTTGTGATAATTTATCAAATGGAACCTAATTATTTGGAAACAGTGAAAGTGCCTTTCGAGTCTAATGCTTGAGCCACACATTAAGAAGAATTATATTTAATTAAAAGCCTGAAAAATGTAACAGAAAATTAATCAAAAATTGTATACGACACTATGTATAAGTCATTAAAATCTTAATTTTGTAAACTTGTACGTATGCGTTGTAGATGGACTGTTTTGTTGGAATCATGCGATTGACGTGTTAGATTACTAATTTAAATTTGTTTACTTTTTAATAAGATTTTATGCTAGATATTACTTTTTTTTTGGGTAGGATGCTAGATATTACTTATTAGTATAATGGTTTATTATTAATATGCTTTAGATGGTTAAATCAATACATGAAAAATACCAAAATTCTATGTAGGAATTGTTTAGTGACATGTCTACAATAATGTTTTTAGCATAAACTGGATATTTCGATTTCAAAAGCAAAAATATATGGTGACTTAAGCGAATATTGATCTTACTTCCAAAATTCTGAAAATAGAATATAATTCTTTATTGTCAAGCAAACTTTCCTGAATAATGTATATCATTTGTTTAGCCAACATGACATCAAAGCATTTTTCATACGTGTTAGTATGTCATAGGATTGCTTGGATTCCTCTCCAAAAAATCCAATAAGAAGAAAATAATTCATACTGAAAATTTTCAATACGAGACGTACGTAGGTCCATATATCATATATGTACGTAAATATTATAGATGCGACCGACATCGAAGTCATGAACGACGTAAACCGTATAATTGTATCTTTAGATATATAAAGCCATTATAATTTATACACCACACGATTTTACTTTCGCTGCTATTAATTACTAGTTTTTTTCATAACAATGACCTAAAGTGTCCAAAGCTTGTTATCAAAATATTTGTAGTAAACTATTTGTTTTACAAAAAGTTTCCATCTTTTCATGCATACATAATAACTATCTAAAAAAAAAACTATCTAAATCGATAACAAACAAGCAAAAATCATTGACAAAAAAAAAGAAGCAAAAATCATACATCTCTAATTTAAACATCATCGAAGATAAAACTGAAGAAACTGAGGCTGATTTGCTGATTTTATAATCCAGCTTTTGTCTGTGTTTATTAAACAATTCTTCTATAGAATCTGCCACTTGTTGCTTGTTTAGTGCCGAAAAGAGATGCAAGACATTTCTTATACTCCATATGTTTCATTTTATAGTGATGTTTCAAGTTTTTGCATATATATTAAAAACACAAAAAATTTCATTTAATTTACCTTTTTTACATTCAAACATTATTAACTACAACTAATTCAACCAATAAATATATATATATATAATATTATTAGTCAAAAAATATTAAATACATTTAATTTTTACATAAAATTTTTGAAAACATTATTTAAAATAAAACAATTTTTTTTCTAAAACATAACTTAAAGTGATAAGGAAAGAGTATAATATTATCTCAAATGACTACTTTGCCTTTTCTCTCTCATTTCTATCGTTTTTTTTTTAAAATCCTCCTATTTTCAAGGATATACCACCAATCGTATTCTATACAATCACACACTCAATTTAAGAATTTGCGTTCGATATTACTTTAAGTGTGAAATTTTTTTGTTGGCTATGCATGCGTTTCAATATTATTTTGTTTGGGTTGGTATATCATCCTACTACTTCTGAATAAGCAAATCATTCAATAATTTGTTAGACCAAATATATATCAACGTCATCGGCCTGCTCAAAGTATACCAGACTTGAAAATTGCCTTTAACTGCTCAAAGCAATTGTGGTCTAACCGTTTAGCTCGTTGTATAAATGCTAATGACCACAATAGTAAAATAATCTTTTAAAAAAAATAGAATGCAAAAAAAAAAAATACACCATACAAAAAGAAACAGAGTGAATAGAATATATGTCACTAGTTAATATATATTACTCAATATATCATTATCACAAATTCACAATACGATTAATATCTCAACATCATTTTTCATTTTCTTATTTTGGATACAATCGAGTAGTCAACATTTGTTCTCATATATCACATAATCTCAATTTTTTGGTAAAAAAAAAAAACAAAATTGGACCATTTTTAATTTATACGTGTCAAAAGGCGTATATGGACCATCTTTATCTTTTCTGTATTATTCCAAATTTATTTTATTATACCCCTAAAAACAACTTATATCATAATTTTTGCTAGAATTAAGCGTATATCTTAAATAATTATGCAGTGGGGATTAGCTGTGAACTGGTTGGCACATGAACGTGCCAATTACCCAAAATTCAAAAGTTTATTTTATCTTTTGGGAGGACAAACAATAGAAGCAGACCCTTGAATCGATGAACGGATAAAGGACCACAGACATATATATAGTTTACGTACCTTATGGATCTCCACAATTCTTTGCATTAAGCCACGATAATTTCATTATATATAGAAAGTTTAAAGAACACTCGTGCCTTCTTTTAATTTCGTTTCATTACCCTTCTATGCATGGAAACTATATTAAAATATCTGAAAACTTTCTGCTTTTACTGTTAATAATATACATGTGATGATTCTATAGTCTATACAAAAAGAAACTAGTTCTATTTAATCTTGGTGTTATATTCGAACTCAAGAGTCAATTGACTCATTGAGTCAACATATCTAAAAAGGTTTGATTAACAACACAATCTGTTGAATTACTAACTCATGGTTCAACTATTTTGTTAATATACATGAATTCATCGATAACGCTCGATCTAAATTCAAGTACATTGAGATCGATGTGGAAAATACACTCATTTTAAAAAACGCATGTTACGTATTTTCCCCAAAAATGTATGGGTCTTCTTTTTTTTTTCCTTCTGAAAATTATAAAACTTTTTGTGGCATGTGACAAAATATTTGCCTCGATTTACTTAATGCACGTAATGAATAAAATTGTTAAATCACTTAAAAAACGTGCTGTTATGAACTTACAAGCTTGCTAAGTTTATTGAATTACAGGGACGTTAGTTAGACAACGCGTCAAGGTCGCATTACGTCAAACCGTGGAAATAGAAATTCTAAAAGATTTTCATACATTGCTCTACCGTATATAACAAAGTATGAAATCTTTCGGGATGTATAATTGTACCTTATCTATTACATTCAGTCTGTCTTTGATGAAAACCTACGTATTCTCCTTTGACAAAAAAAAAAGAAAACCTACGTATTCTACAAATATATAGATACATGTGAAAACAAGAGAATTACTAGAGCAACAATTAATGTATGTACAGCAAAAGTTTTGACTTTATTAAAGCCGAAAAGAGGCAAATAAAATTGTGAGAAGGGTAAAAAAGTAATAAGACTGTAAAAGTAATCTGCACCTGAAGGTCAAAGGGCACATGTGAAAATTAATAAGACTCGTGAGACGTGAGTGTTAAAAGGAAGGTGTAGTTTTTTTATTTTAATTTTAATTGTTTTTTATACAATTATTGGAGCTCGATTTGTCAAGATCGTAGGTAAAGTACATTTATATTGTCCAAAATCTGGTTATTCGGCGTTTTACTACTTAACTTATTACATGCGACAACTGAATTATTGAAATTAAATTATTTGACTTGTTTTTTTTCTTTGTTTTTCTCGTCAAATTATTGACTTGTTATACACCTGCATCGAATTTATATAATTTAAACTCATTATCATCATCGAATTATGTCCCTCTTGAGACATGATAAAACAAGATAATCTTTCTTTTGAGTAGTAGGGATATTGCAAGACCGGACTATAACAAAAGTAGTTCGACTCTTAAGATCTTACCAAGTTTGAACTCGCTTTGGTCTGGCATCTGAAAAACAGTTTTGCAAGTCTGTGAGCCGTGTTGAATTCGATCAAATCTCTCTTTCTGTGACGATTAATTGTGGACGTATTCACAAATAATCATATCAAAAATATCTCTAAAGTATTTGGCTATTTGCATAATTTTCACTTGTATAGTCGTGAAAGTATGAATGATCTCTACTTTCTACATATCAGCCCAATATGATCTCTTTTGGTTCATAATGGAAGAAGCCCATGTTTTTCTCTTTTAGTTCGCATTTTAACACAAAATTCGTTTTTCTTATTTGTTTTTCTAAAACGCAAAATTTGTGTATTCAACTAAACAAGCCTTTAACTATCATTTCCCAAGTTCAAAAACTCGATATTATAATAAACGATAAAAAAGTAAAAAAGTAATAAGTAAACAAAAAATTCTGGGTCCTATAAACTAGAGATGTCAAACGAGCCGGACCGCGTCCATCTGGGTAACCTCCCCAACCTTTTAATCTCACCAACAAAGGTTGGAGTAGTCAACGTTTCATGTGAGAGAATTAGCAATTGTCACTAGGCTATGTCAATTTACTGACGAGATGACACTTTGGTGTGACTATATTTTCTGCAACAATTGTACAAATGATGCAGTTTATAGCTAAAAAGGTTCGAACCGAGCCAAAGTTAAGCTCTTTCTCTTACCAAAAAAAAAAGGGAAAAAGTTAAGCTCTTTCTTAAACAGATACCTAGGAGAGCAAAAAATAAAATTGTAACAAGTCTGTCGCTAACCATGAAAGCGGTTTGGTCACAATATTTTGTGATAACCGAAATCATAAAGACTATATCTCTAACTATAGTCTAAATAGTATTAAAAAATTAATCAAACCAATATTCAAAAATTACCAGCGAGATTGGAAAGAATAATAAAAAATCAGAAAAACTGAACAATCAAGAAAAGAAATATAAGAATTGATGAAACTTACTTTCAACATTATTCCCAAAACGCGGAGGATAATGTAAAGATCATTTGGGTCAACATGCCGTGGACTGATGATAGGTTTCGCCGCCAAAGGTTGCCGTAAGTCCTTATCTGACAAAACAACGTTCTCATGACTGTGAGACATCTGTCTAAATTTTCCAATAGTAAAATCTAATTTACTGTAATTTTTCTCATATCTACAAAAAAAAATCTCAAAGCTGATTTGCACCAACATGACAAGAAACATCAGATTCTTACCAAACCTAAAAAGCAAAGCCTGAATCCACTTCTGGTTCTTCATTACGATGTAGAGAGATTATAAGACCACAGAGCAGAGCAATTTGAAAAACCTTCGACTTCTTGTTACTTGCCTTTCGTTGCAGAGAACTTTCAAGAACACTGAAAAAAACAGAGGAAGAGATGACATTAGAAAAGAAAAATTAAACACTATGATGTGTAGAGTTGAATTTGACGATGCTTTAGTGACAAGAAAAAAAAGTGAGAAAAATGCCTCGAGAGATTACATCTAACAACTCTTACCAAATCTTGAAGAAGTGACGATGAAACTTTGGATGAAAATGCTTCAAGAGTTGTTTGACTACGAGAAATGTTGGATGAAACTTTGCTCTCTCTCTCTCTGGTTTTTTAACAAAAGAAAAAAGGATTAGAAAAGTGCCTTTGCTTTGTGAAACTATGAGAATTGTTAGTGATAACACAGACGAAGAAGAAAGGATTGTGGTAAGTAAGTTTCTGAGCTAGAGTCACTTATATAGGCAGCTTGGATTTGTTTTTTTAACGGCTACTTTTCTAACGTTTATATTTTTTACCGTTGTAAATTTTTGAGTCTCAAATATATGGATTTGTTTTTCCAATGCTACTTTTCCAACGTCTATATTTGTTACCGTTGAAAATTTTTGAGTCTCAAATATTTTACCGTTTGTGAATGAGTTGACACTCCACAGTTCACACCCTAGATAAAAAAATTATTACGCAACCAACAAAAAGCGTTCACAATAATAAGCCCAATGGGCCTAACGAGACCCTGAATAGGATTGGTCATGACTACTCAATTAAGTAGGATTCATAACAAGTGACTTGTTATGTTCCTCATATCTTTGTTCAAATGCCTTTTTAAGTAATAACGCAATGGAAGTATATATATACTAAATAAACTGATAAATTAATAATGCATATCTATATATATTTTCTTGCTAATATAATTTCATAAATCTGAATATACATATGTCTGTGTATGATATAAACTTTGACACTTTGGTGGCGCAGAGTAATCATATTTATGCTTTGTGTGCAAGTGAAAACGAACCGATAACAACAATCTTTATAACTTCCCCACCAAACCGGTTTAACCTTCACAAGTCACAACAAACAAACCGAGATCTAAACCAAAACCCTTCAAACCATGTCATTTGCCGGACCAAACTGTACACTTATTATGTCTATCTATGACATGGCGGATACGTCGTTGTCATGGGCCTTACTAATGGCCCATTAAAGACATTCGTAATCAATCATTTTGGTTAGTCTTTCCCAAATTCGTATACATTCCTCCTCGATAATCACTTTTAATAGTCATAAATTAAAACCATATGTATTAATGAAAAAAACAAAACACAATTATTGTTATGCGAAACATTTAATTCAAATATTGAGGGATGTTTAATGTTAACACCCGAAATTTCCACCAAAATTATTACCAAAAACAAATTGACTTCAATTAGAGACATATTAAAACGACCCTAATTTTACTCAAAACTTAATTGAAAGATTTAATTACCCAATAATAAGACGACACGTGTATCACCTTGTCGCTTTCCTCTGCTTCTTCGATGGCGTTGCGTCGAAGCATCAGAGATTGGTATGGTGGTGGTGAGAGAGCAGCAGCAGCAGCAAGAAGAGAAAGCGATAATCGAACTGATTAAGATCGTGAAATCGAAGTAATCTTTTGTTGCTTAATCTCAGATCTTTTGATAAGGAAGAAGAAGAAGCAAGAAGAGAGGTCAACGAAGAAGATGAAGCTCTCTGCTTTACATCAGAGTTACTTGAATCGTCGGAGTAATAGCTTCAGATCTCCGACGTCTCTTGATTCTTCTGTTGATGGCTCCGGGAAGTCTTTAATCGCTGTGTTTTGGCTTATCCTGCACTGTCTTTGTTGCTTAATTAGTCTAGTCCTCGGGTTTCGATTCTCCAGATTAGTCTTCTTCTTCCTCTTCTCTACTTCTTCAACGAATCTCTACTCTGCTCCGTTTCGTCCTGACTTACCGGTGAAGCACCTCGATGTTCACACAATCGGCCGTAATCTGGATCCCGGAGCAAACGGGACGGTGGCGATGGCGACGAAGAGCTCTCGTGTTGTCGTTGGAAGACACGGGATCCGGATCCGGCCCTGGCCGCATCCGAATCCCGTTGAGGTAATGAAAGCTCATGGGATTATTGAGAGAGTTCAGAAGGAGCAAAAGACGATCTTTGGGATGAAAAGTAGTAAGATGGTTATAGCTGTGACACCTACTTATGTGAGGACTTTTCAAGCTTTGCATTTGACTGGTGTGGTGCATTCGTTGATGCTTGTTCCTTATGATGTGGTTTGGATCGTTGTTGAAGCTGGTGGTGCTACTAATGAGACGGGTTTGATTATTGCTAAATCAGGACTTAGGACGATTCATGTTGGGATTGATCAGAGAATGCCTAATACTTGGGAGGATCGTAGTAAATTAGAAGTCTTTATGAGACTTCAAGCTTTGAGGCAAGTTTATACATTTTCTCTGTTGCTTTTATCTGTTTTGTTTGCTTAGTTTATTTGTTGGTATATGAATTTGAAGCTGAAAGTGATGATCTTGTTTTGGTGTGTTTAGAGTTGTGAGGGAAGAGAAGCTTGATGGTATTGTGATGTTTGCGGATGATAGTAATATGCATAGTATGGAGTTCTTTGATGAAATTCAGAATGTGAAGTGGTTTGGTACTGTTTCTGTTGGGATATTGGCGCATTCGGGAAATGCGGAAGAGATGGTTATGTCGATGGATAAGAGGAAAGAGATGGAGAAAGAGGAAGAAGAGGAGAGCTCTTCGTTACCGGTACAAGGTCCTGCTTGTAATTCGACTGATCAGTTGATTGGTTGGCATATTTTCAATACATTGCCATATGCGGGGAAGAGTGCGGTTTATATTGATGATGTTGCTGCGGTTTTGCCTCAAAAACTAGAGTGGTCTGGGTTTGTGTTGAACTCGAGGTTGCTTTGGGAAGAAGCTGAGAATAAGCCAGAGTGGGTTAAGGACTTTGGTTCGTTGAATGAGAATGAAGGTGTGGATAGTCCTTTGTCTCTATTGAAGGATCCTTCAATGGTGGAACCTCTTGGAAGCTGTGGAAGACAAGTTCTGCTATGGTGGCTTCGAGTTGAAGCACGAGCTGATAGCAAATTCCCTCCCGGGTATGCCTTTTTGCTCTGTACATTGTTGTATCATTAACCATCTTGCAATCTTGTTGAAGAACGGATAGGCATTAAACCGAAATTATGAATAGCGATTTAGGAAGCAGGTCTTTAGTCACAAGGAATGTAACAACTTTTGCTTGACTTATGCGTAAGTTAAAATTAGGGATTAGTTAGTAAGTTTTGACTAGTATCATATATTAGTTGGGAGTGTGAAAATTTAATCTCACCAAACATTTGCGTGAGGTCGGTCCAATTTCATCCTAGTTCGTAAGTGTCTCATGTTGATGTATTGACGTGACCACTCCTCTTTTTTGAGTCATGAGGCTTAAACTCTGTCATTGAATGTGTCTCTAGTATAATCTTTGAGTTAGAACAAGCTAAACTACACACAAAAGGTTTGTGTTTTCTGAGAAGATGTTGATGTTGGTATCATATTGTCTGATTCTGTTCTCTTTTTTAATTGTTCTCTGAATACAGATGGATAATTGATCCTCCGTTAGAGATTACAGTCGCGGCTAAACGCACTCCATGGCCAGATGTTCCTCCTGAGCCACCAACCAAAAAGAAAGATCAAATGCCATTATCCCAAGGCAACACCGTCGTGGTAATACCGAAGCAGCAACAACATTCAACCAAAATCCGAAAACCAAAACGCAAAAGTAAGAAAAATAAACACGAACCTAGACCAACCGATACAACAACACAAGTTTATTCATCTTCGTCTAAGCATCAAGAAAGAAACTGAGAAAAGAAGAAAAAACTTTTGAGAGATCAAGAGGTCCTTCTACTATTATTATTCATTTGTTACCAAAGTTTTAGAGAAATCTCAGAAATCATCTTCTCCTCCAGATACCGCAAATATTACAAGTAACGGAGAGGAAAACAAAACCGGGAAAATTAGATTACGATAATGGAAGGTATACAGGTTTTTCGGGGAATGATGATTATTCGTTTTTCAACTATCGTTTTATTTTTTGGTCTTTTAAAACTTGTCTTTATTAGTAACAAAGATTGTTTGTTTCAATGTTCTTGAGGGTTTTACAAGAAGTGTAGAAACAAAACTTTGGGTTGTATAGTTTTGTAAGCATATTTCTCAATTCATTTATGTTTTCTTACATAGAAGCATTATCTTCTCTCATGGACCCAAGACTTTATGAAAGCCGCCCTCAATTTTACTTATATTGATGAAATAAATCAATTTTTCTTTTACAAGTTCATATTTTTGTGTATAAATATTACTCATTGTTGATTTTTCTTGTATTCATTATGACACATCCAATATGATGCAAGTGGGCTACTACTACCGAATGACGACTAGATCAGCTAAGATTTGTTAGAAGCTACTAGTAACTTGAGAAAAATTATAAAATCTTTGAGATGAAGACATTGGAAAAGATACCTTCGTGAGAAAGAAATGTGAAGAAAGTAAAAAAAAAACAAAACAGAATCATAGAAGAAAACAGAGGAATTAAAGGGAGAGACAAAGACTGCAAACAGATTCATAACTGAAATAATGGAGGAAGATAAGGCGGTTTTGTCAGAAGATCACATGTCTTCTTTAACCACTTTTTCCCTTTTTTTTTTTTTTTTTTTTTCCTTTCTTACTATTTATTATGGTCGTAGCAATGGGTTCGTCGTGTCCTTTGACCATTTTACAATTCACATCGGTATGAGTCGGTTTCTTTGGATTAGGTTTTTGAATTTCCAATTCTTAAGCGAGAATCAAACATGCCATAAATGTTCCCATGCTTCGTGCGTAGCTTAGCTTCTCCCATACAGAATGATATCCAAAACTGAACAGAATTACTATAAGAAACAGAGAAACGGTCACCTTTTTCTTTAAATGAAACGGTCACCTTTAGTTGTCACATGTCAGAAACATGAGCGAGACACTTTTGCTTCTTTAACCTTATCAAAAGCCACTTCCGTTTTAAACTCGGTTAGAGACACCTCTTTGCCTCCCATTTCCTCCAATCCCAATTTTTCTCTTCTTTTTCTAGTTTCAAATATGTTCCCAATTATTTTTCTAGTTTCATATGTATATGAAAGATCCAACGGTCAAGATGGGACGGCGCCTCGTGAGTCGTGAGCAAAGAAGCTGCCGTGAAATGGGAACATCTCATCCACCCATCATTCAAGATTCCATTCTCTTTCTTATTTCTTCTATGAATCTTCATAGAGATCTTTATATCAACTACTATTAAAAAAGAGACCACAATTGGAAGCCAAAAATGAATTATTTCAGACATGAAAATTATTAAACCAGACCACAGTTTCTTGGAAATCGATGTAACGTTTTGATTCAGAAGTTCTCAGACATCTATACCTAATTAAACTCTCCACAAACCAATGTCAACATGCTTGCATGTCTTTGGATTAGAGTTTACAACTTACTAAATCCTCTGAATATACACGCATCTATATAATGTGAAGTATTCGACATAAATAAATTAGATCATGAAGAATAGATGCAGTTATTTCGTAAATATTTTCAAGTGGTACTGGTACATCATCCTGTTTCGATTTTATTGCAGTTTTAATGGTATTGATCAAGTTCCCATGTATATGGTAGTATAGCCAATAATAAACGTTCCAGTGAGACGCCAATAGTCTGTTTGGCTGATTGACTAGAATCTACATCTTAAAGGGAACAATAACTCCATAAGACGTAAGCCATGAACCCATGACAACTTTCAAAAATATTTTTATGTGAAATACTGATCGGGTTAAAAAGATCAAATTAGATTGCGTGACCATGAAAAAAAAAATCATTTAAAAATAATAACGCATAGCTTTTCTTTTCTTTTTTCTTCATATTTCGTCATAGCTGTTGTTGAGTCGGACGCAAAAAAAAAAAAAAAGTATACCACAATGAATATCGTTTTGCTAAAACTCAAAATGAGTGTTGTATTCTACCGATATATCTTTTTTTATATAGTTATATGTACGTCAGATACGAATAAATATGTAACTTTTTTAATAAATACGCAAATCTCTCGTGATATGGTGATGTAAACAACAAACCACGGAAAAAAAACAAAAACAACCATCTTTTCATTTGCATGTAATATATATTACTGATAACAAAAAGTTAATTACAGTCAAAAAGATAACTCCGTGTCTCCGTCACAAACTTAGAAGAGAATAGTAAACTATTTGAATTACAGGCGAATAGTTTGACCCCACAGATCTTCGAAGTTTGATTTTTTTTTTTTTGGTGAAATACATATACGTCGCAAGGGAAAGGGAATTGTGTTCCCTTGTACTTTGTTTCTTGGTCGGCTGCTTAGAAATATGCTTTATTCTAATTTGTTATGTTGCATTCCATATAATCAGAATGGTTGATCCTTCATATGTGCCCGTGAAACTAATTTAGGAAACAAGATGTATATATATACATATATTTTGTTGATCAAGCAAAAAAAGGTAAACTGAATAATATTCAAACGAAGTGTGAAGACTTTCAATGAATCAAAATTTATTAATATCTGATAAATGGTACGTAATATAAGTATGTTATGTATTTCTTGAATCTAGTTTTATTACTACATGAGGTATAAGATCGAAATTTACTATCCATTAAGAAACTATAACTCCGATTTTGTATTTGGAGAAAATTATTTTATACTATGTTGTAGATCTGTAAAATGCATTAACAATCTCGAAAAATATTATGTATTTTTAAAATACTTATAAAAGACATAAATATCTCCCGGTATTTAGTATTTTGTACAAAATATAATGTTTCTTTAATGGAAAAATGAAGATATTATAGATAAATAAATAAAAATATACAAATTTCGGATTAAAAAATCAATTCTAACCGTCCACCATCTTGCATGCCCATTATTCCCATTTCATTATAATAGAAAAGTATACCAACTTGAAATATTAAAATACCAAAATTTTGGTTATAAATAGTCCCCCAGTTTTCTCATCCCTCCAAAAAAACAAACCATCCCAAGTGTTCCCAACTATCCAAAACACATAAACAAATATGGCTCCTTCAACAAAAGTTCTCTCTTTACTTCTCTTATATGTCGTCGTTTCATTAGCCTCCGGTGATGAATCCATCATCAATGACCATCTCCAACTTCCATCGGACGGCTGGTGGAGAACCGATGAAGAAGTGAGGTCCATCTATTTACAATGGTCCGCGGAACACGGGAAAACCAACAACAACAACGGTATCATCAACGACCAAGACAAAAGATTCAATATTTTCAAAGACAACTTAAAATTCATCGATCTACACAACGAAAACAACAAGAACGCTACTTACAAGCTTGGTCTCACCAAATTTACCGATCTTACTAATGATGAGTACCGCAAGTTGTACCTCGGGGCAAGAACCGAACCCGCCCGCCGCATCGCTAAGGCCAAGAATGTCAACCAGAAATACTCAGCCGCCGTAAACGGCATGGAGGTTCCAGAGACGGTTGATTGGAGACTGAAAGGAGCCGTTAATCCCATCAAAGACCAAGGAACTTGCGGTAATTACTAATTATCCTTTTTCCTTTCATAATCTATATTATAAACTATAAGAATTTATTTAACTAACGTCTATATTTACACATGGTTCGTAACAGAACAAACTTTTATGTTATATTTGTGTAACTTAACATGTAACACATGCAGCTGTTGTGTATTAATGTTATATTTGTGTTTGTGTATTGATCAACACAGGAAGTTGTTGGGCGTTTTCGACTGCTGCAGCAGTAGAAGGCATAAACAAGATCGTAACAGGAGAACTCATATCTCTATCAGAACAAGAACTAGTCGACTGCGACAAAGCATACAATCAAGGTTGCAACGGCGGTTTAATGGACTACGCTTTTCAATTCATCATGAAAAACGGTGGCTTAAACACCGAGAAAGACTATCCTTACCGTGGATTCGGCGGCAAATGCAATTCTTTCTTGGTAAACACACAAAAACAGAGCCACTCTGTTTTCATTTTATTACAATGGAATTGCAATATCTGAAAATTTTGTATCTCTTTGTGTTTTGCAGAAGAATTCTAAAGTTGTGACTATTGATGGGTACGAAGATGTTCCTACGAAAGACGAGACTGCGTTGAAGAGAGCAATTTCATTGCAACCGGTTAGTGTAGCTATTGAAGCCGGTGGAAGAATTTTCCAACATTACCAAACCGTAAGCTAACCAACCTTGATTTGTATTATGTAAGTAACAAACCGGGTTTTTGATTTTGAATAACCGGTTATGGTTTTATGTTGGCAGGGAATCTTCACCGGAAATTGTGGTACGAATCTTGATCACGCGGTGGTTGCGGTTGGGTACGGGTCAGAGAACGGTGTTGACTATTGGATTGTGAGGAACTCTTGGGGTCCACGTTGGGGTGAGGAAGGTTACATTAGGATGGAGAGAAATTTGGCGGCTTCTAAATCCGGTAAGTGTGGGATTGCGGTTGAAGCCTCGTACCCGGTTAAGTACAGCCCAAACCCGGTTCGTGGAAGTATCAGCAGTGTTTGAGAATGAAGACGCTCGATAAAAAATATTTGGGATTCTTATGAATTATAATTGAATTTAATCTCGTACTATTATTGTTTGTATGTATAGTTATTTCAACAGAAAAAAGTAGTTGATTCATCATAAGGATATAAACTTTATAAATCCTTATGTCGATCAATTTCTTTTTATACGAAGAAAGATTGCTTGCTTCATTGCTTGTTTATGTATTAAGAGAAATATAATAAAATGATATATTTCTTCTTCTTTTCCCTCAATCTTCTTCTCAACAGCTTGTACATCTTTCTGCATCAGACTCTTGTCTGCTTAAGCTTCTATGTCTCTCTTCCTCCATAGCTACCTCTATTTCAGACTCTTATGATTCTCTTCTTTAGCCTTTTTGCTCAAATTCAACAGCAACAAGAGCTTCAATCAGTCTATTGTTCTCATCAAGAAGTGAATTCTTCTCATCTTCTCCTTTCTTTACAACTCATAAACACAGATCCTTTCCCATTCCAAGCCAAAATCGACTCATCTGCTTCAATCCTAAGTCTCTCATCCGTGTTCTTGAGCAATTCAGCTTCTTTCCTCGTGTTTCCCTATTGGGCCGTAATGGGCTTTACTTGCTCTTATAGGATTTATAATTTAAAAAAAGGATGGATGCAAAATGTGGTTAAGTTGTATCCCTAAATATCATTTTACTGTGTAATTGCTAGAGTTTGAATGAAACAAAAAAACACATACACAAAAATGCTCAATATAAATTTTATTGATGATATTTGGTGAATGGATTCTGTAGCATGCAGAATATGGAAAGAACTTTAACAGAGCACCAGCAATATGCATAGTCTGCAAAAATAATCCAATCTTGGGACCAGAATAGCTTAGTCTCGCTCCCGGAAGTAAATCTATGAGTCTTATGTTTCCACGATTCATCTTCATCTTATAGGACTCCCACATAGCCTCAAATTTGCCATCAAAGTGGACCAGTCTGGAGCTAGAGAGACCCTCCTTGAGAGAGACCAAACCCTTGATGTCCCTCCACCACATTTCCCCTTGTTCAGAAACCTTCTGCCCTGGTTCACACCAACACAAATTTCCCCAGCCATCAATGGAGTAGATTATTTTACCTACAACACACCAATCCCTTCTATTTCTTGCATGTGGACAAATATTCCCTCTTCCCCATATACATTAATGATTATGCAAATCTGTTTCTTCAACATAGCTCTCTCACATTGTGGAGATATTCACTTGTTTGCATGTACTAAATTTGCATAATGATATGAAAACTAACCGAATTTTGGATCCAGCATTAGTCGTTAGCGATTCCAAACATTCAACTTGTTTTTCCTATCATTCTGTAGATTTAGCATTCAAGTTTTTAATTCAAATTTTAAAAAATAGTTTTTAATTTTTTTTTATTTTCGGATTTTTAAAAGTTTTTCTTGTGTTTTTTTTTTTAAAAAATTATTGTTTGATACTAAATTTGCATAATGATATGAAAACTAACCGGATTTTGGATCCAGCATTAGTCGTTAGCGATTCCAGACATTCCACTTGTTTTTTCTATCATTATGTAGATTTAGCATTCAAATTTTTAACTCGAATTTTTAGAAATAGTTTTAAAATTTTTGATTTTGCTTCTTTTCAGATTTTTAAAATCTTTCTTTTGTTTTGTTTTTTTAATGTTATTGTTTTGAAATTAAATTTTTATAATGATATATGAAAACTAACCAGATTTTGGATCTCGTATTAGTCGTTAGAGTTTCTACATATTCAACTTAATTTTTGAATCATTATGTAGATTTAGCATTCAATTTTTTAATTTGAATTTTCTAAATAGTTTTTAAAATTGTGATTTTGCTCCTTTTAGAGTTTTAAAAGCTTTTAGGTGTTGTTTTTTACTTTTATTTTTTGATACTAAATTTACATAATGATATATAAAAACTAACTGAATTTTGGATCCCGCATTAGTCGTTGGAGATTCTAAATATTCAACTTGTTTTTATATCGTTATGTAGTAGATTTAGCATTCAAGTTTTAAAAATTCAAATTTTTAAAAGAGTTTTTAAAATAGTGATTTTTTCTATTCGAATTTTTGAAAGCTTTTTGTGCTTGATTTTTAATTTTATAATTTTGATACTAAATTTACATAATGATATACAAAAACTAACTGGATTTTGGATCATGCATTAGTCGTTGGATATACCACAAATTCAACTTAGTTCCGTATCGTTATATAGATTTAGGGAAAAATGGGTAAAAAAACCCTCACCTTTTTAAAAAACATAAAAAAAACCCTCAACTTTTTTGTGGGTTTTTAAACCCTTACCTTTTTATAAATGGTTAAATAAACCCTAATATTAATAAACTTAATTTAATTTTTTAAAAATCATTATATTAAAACAGTAAGAAACAAAAATAATTTAATTTATGATTTTTTATTTCAAATTTGAGTTTACGATTTTTTTTCTAAAATTAGGGTTTTTGCGCTATGAACATTTAGTTGAGATTAGGCAAATTATTTTTGTTACAATTAGAAGTTATGTTATATAAACTACAAAAATTTATAGGATATCACATTTGATTTTTTTTTATTCGAGTGTTCAGGTTTTGGATAAAATATAGTTAAATAATGATTAATTAAATATAATTTATATTATATTTTAACATATCGTAATATATATATATATATATATATAGAAATATTAATTGTTAGTAAATCATATTTAGTTTGTCCAACGAAAATATTTTGATGTGGAAATTCATGTACTTTTCTTGTATTATAAAATTTGGTATGGTTTTACGTTAGTAAATTTGTGTGATCGAACCTAATAAACTTTTATTAATAAAAATATTCGGTTTCGATATAAGAATTTACATATAATTCGTAATAAAATCTGTTTGGTTTCACGTTGATGAATTTTTGTAACACACCGAATAAAACTTCACTAGTTAACTTTTTTACATCATGACTTACATATTTTCAATTTAGAAATATATTGTAAAATAGAAATTTAGAAAAAACACCCTAAATCAAATTGTTTATATTTATTTATGTTTTAGTATAACTATTTTTTTGAATTTAAATTAAGTTTATTAATACTAGGGTTTATTTTACCATTTATAAAAAGGTGGGGGTTTAAAAACCCACAAAAAAAGTTGAGGGTTTTTTCTATGTTTTTAAGAAAGGTGAGGGTTTTTTTACCCATTTTTCCTAGATTTAGTATCAAAACAATAAAATTACTGAAATCTTACCTAAAATCACTTCAAATCCATTATTCTCTAACCATAAGGAATGTTCTCTTGAATGAAAAATATTATTCTGATTTGATCATTAAAGATTTCACATATCAGTGCGTGAATTGTATTCAAAAAAAAAGAAATTAGTTTGAAATTTTAAAACTGAAATGCTAAACTTTCTAAAATTGATTGTCTTATAATTTATAAATTCGATAATAGTATTATGGTAACAAAAAATGCGTATCATCTCAAATTAGATTTTATAATTTGAAGGCAAAAATATCGCTTTAGCAATTCAATCAATGCTGGTTTGTTTTATTTCTTTCAAGTTTCAACCATTCCGATTTCTTCTTTAACCATAAGGAATGTTATTTTTTCTCATCATTTGTATATCTATCGTTAGTAACTATTATATTCTCTTCAATGAAAAAGATTATTACTGTTGGGAATCGTAAACAAAAACAGGAAATACAAATTTTTATACAACGAAACAAGTTAGCAATAAAATCAAATTGACTAACTAGTTGTATCAAACTGATAATTAATGTCCGTAATGGAACGATGAAGACTTAATAACAGAGGGGTTAGGATGGAATCTTTCAAGAACTGCCAAAGATTCTTTCATCGTTGGCCTCTTTTGAGGCACAGGAGATGCACAGCTATAGCCTAACTTGAAACAATCGAGTAAAAACTCTTGTTTGCCATCTAACTCGCTGCGGATAGCCACATCAACCATTCTCATTGCGCGGTGCCCGTCCTCAACCGTCAGTCCATTTCCTAGCACAATCTCTTCAACAGACACAATCTTTCCCGTGAGAAGCTCGAGAAGGATCACTCCAAAGCCGTAAACGTCCCATTTCGGACTCGGTTTTAGGCTTCGGAGAGACTCTGGTGCACAGTAGGGTGACATTGGCCCCACCGAGCTCGGACTCGGGCTTGGTGTAGGCCCCATAGACGAGAATTCTCGCGATGAAGTTGTGTAACGCTTACTACTAAAAATCCGAGAAGATCCACCAGCTCGGATGTAGCTCGTTTCGCCTGTGAGAAGCCTTTCGAGTCCGAAATCGCCTATTTTGGGCTCCATATCGTGGCCCAAAAGTATGTTACTAGGCTTCAAGTTTCCATGCACATGCTTCTTCTCGTGGAGATAAGACAGCCCACGTGCAATGCCCTTTGCTATCTTGAGCCGAGTTTCCCATGGTAGGTGATACGGTGAAGAAGACCCTCCTCCTTTTCCTGCCCAAAAACACTCAAAACTCAGCACTCATACACACACATATGCAAGATATAGCACAAAGAATATATATGCGCGCTTTAGCAAACAATTTTAAACAGACAAAACGTTAAAAGACTCACGGTAACGGGGGTTCACGAGGCTGCCGTTAGGGACAAAATCGTAAATGACTAATTTCTCGTCGGTACCCCAATAGAACCCACAAAGTCTAACCAAATTCGGGTGAACCAATTTCCCAATGGCTCGAATATGCGACTCAAAATCCTTAAACCGGCGCTGATTCAAACCGTTTTCACCGAGCCGACGAACCGCGAAAACCCTTCCGTCTTCAAGAACGGCTTTATACATTATACTCGAACCAGTGGCTCCTAAAATATAAGCTGACGCCTTAAGCAGAGTCTCAATCTCCATCTCCTTCTCTCCATCAACGGTCACTAACTTGTTATATCCTGACCGTTGACTTGCATTGTAACCGCTTTCTTCGTCTTCATCATCATCATCTTCTTCAGACGGCGTCGTTTCAGGATCTTTTCGTAGACACGACCATTTCTTGAATCTTCTTGATTCTTCTGGTGAAGAAGAAGAAGATGAAAATGTTGATAGCGTAATTGTTGTGTCTGTTTCTTGTCTCTGTTTGTTGCTGTCGTAATCTACGGTCTTGTTCTTCTTGCATCTGTAGATATAGAGGAAAATCACGGCGAGGATTCCGATTCCGGCGATATCTCCGACTACGATCCCTATTATAACTCCGGGTTGCAACCCGGTTCGGGGATTTGGTTCGGTTTGTTGTGAATTTGGATCGGTAACCGGGTTTGAACCGATTGTGTTCGGTATGGCGGCGATTGCCGGTGTAGACGTCGGTACGTCGGCGTCGGAGGCGATTGACGGCGAAGAAGGGATAAGACACGGGTTTCGGGTCGGGTCGCCGCATAGACCCGGGTTTCCTGAAAAGAAATTTGATTCCTGGTTAAAGAAAACCGGAGAATCTGGTATTGGACCGGTTAAATTATTGAAGGAGAGATCAACGGTGACGTTTCTTGGGAAATTAGCTCCAATCTCCGGTGGAATTTCGCCGGAGATTTGATTAAACGAGACGTTCAAGTAGCGGAGACTATCTCCGCCAAAATCAGGTGGTAGCGAGCCATTGATCAGATTCGACGACAGGTCTAAGAACTCAACAACTCTCCAACCGCCGGGAATTTCGCCGGAAAAGTAATTATTCTCCAAAGAAACCACCGTTAGGTTTCTCAAAGACGCCAAATTAGCAGGTAACTTTCCCGCCAAGGCATTATCAGAGAGATTTAGGGTTAGAAGATTGTGAAGATCACCAATTGCGGAAGGGATTTCGCCGGAGATCATGTTACTAGAGAGATCGAGGAAACGAAGCTCTCTAGCGTTAAAGAAAGAAACCGGTAATGGCCCATTGAAGGAATTGTTGGAAAGATCGAGACTTTGAAGTGTTAAGAGAGAACCCAAATCAGAAGGAATCGAACCAAGAAGTTGAGAATTGGGAAGAGACACGGTTAAGACTTTAGAATCGTTATTACAAGAGATTCCTCTCCAAGAACATGGAGTTGCGTGTTTGTAATTCCATGTCTGTAATAAAGACAGAGGATCAACAAGAACAGAGGATTTGAACTTCATCAAAACCAATCCATCAGAGTTTAAACCAGAGGAACTCAAAACAGAGCAAAAGAAGAAGAAAACCACTGAAATCAACTCCATTTTCATGGCTTCATCACACTAATGTGACAGAGAGAGAGAGAGAGATATGAAGAAGAGAAAGAGAGAGAGAGGTGTGAAGAGAGTTAAAGATAGAGAAAGAGAACAGCTCACGTAACCAAACACTCCACTTCCTGCTCCCTAAATGCTCTCTCTTTCTTTGTGTCTCTGTCTCTCTGCAAAAATATTGCAGAGTTTCTTTAATTCTATAATCAATACGACTACACACTTCTTGTTACGGTCTTCTTCATTTATTATATCAAAATGTACTTTTCTCTCTCTCTTTAGTTAGTGAACCGAAGAAACAAGTAGATAGATTCTTAGAATTAGTAAGCTACAAGACATTTATATCATATGCAGGTAAAGTTGTAAATTGTTTATAATTTTCTTGAGTTTTTGACTTTTTTACGTAGATTCTTCTGTTTTTTGTTCACACAACCCATATAGCTCGAAGGAATCTAAATCGAATATATTGGATGTTTTTGAATTTTAGAAAAATAAGGCATGTTTCTTGTTTTTGTTTTTGGAATATGGTTTCGAATGTCTCTGCTGTTTTCCATTTTTTGGGGGATTTTTGTCTTTGTTTATGGATACTTTCCAAGTATTTTTAATCTGTAAATGGCTTTCATGTGCTGCTTATTATTATTTGTTTTTACTCATTTGATGACGATTTTTTGTAAGTAGAGAGTTATTTCAATCGTCCGGAAGATTCTGCATTCAATTTATGTACGAAATAATGATTTGTCGTCAAGCTATTATGATTAAATGGAGGGAAAATAAAATCCATACTCCATGAGTTTAAAAAGCTTAACATTCTCTATATGATTAAATGGAATGAAAATGAAATTATCAATGTTATAAGCAAAAATACGCATTTTGATATTAGGGTATAGAATGCTAACAATTTGAAGATCGATTACATGTTTTTGGATATGTTGAGTTTGGATAAGCATGATTCATGAAGTTGGTAAATTGTATTTATGACATCCCTGGAAAAAGAAAAAGTGTAAATGTTTTCAATAATTGGATTTACGAGTGCACACATGGTCCATAATAACTCATCATTTTAGTCTCTTATTATTCCCTTTTTTGCATTCTTAACAGTTTCTTTTGTAAAAGTTGGAGGTGATCTTTACCCACTTCCTTATAAAATACAAAAATTTGAGTTGAAAAAGATTCAAAAAAGTTGATGAATTACACTTTAATTATAATGAGTCCAACAGTAAAAGCCACAAACCCAGCCTTGTTAGTGTTATGGTGGGCCATTAGTTTTCATTAGATTATCTCTTCCGAAATTATAAACTACATGCAAATCTACAATCATAAACTTAACGACATAGAGAAGAAAATCGTTACTAAATAAAATAATTCAATAACTTAAGTTCACTAATGCATCTATTTGTGTTAGGAATTTAAATAACAGATATCTAAAAATTTATTATTAATAATAAAATTGGTTTTGTTGTAAACTTATATTTTGTGGATATTGGGTTCGTCTATGCTTTTAGGTAAAATTGAGGTCAAATCAAATGATTTATATAATTATAATTTAAAGGTTAAAGTCTCACTTTAGGAATTCAATCAATGCCATTTGATCCTTCGCCATTTGGCTTTTTATTTCTCTCAACCATTCATATTTCTTTTTAAACCATAAGGAAAACTCCTATATGTTTATTTTCCCATCTTTTGTATATCTATATATTAAGTTATCACATCAATTTAAAAATTTATTTAAAAAAAAAAAAAAGGAAATTGACTCTTGACCTTGGAACTAGGATTTCTATTGCTCCATTTAAGTAAGATGCAAATGTATGAATTGTAAACTTAAATTTTTGCCTAATCTATGGATCATGTTCCTTCTTATGTATTCTACTATATGCTAATCTAGCTATGGTTCCTCGAGTTGGGTTGAAAAAAAGAAGAAGAATTTCCCTGCCATTGACTCCTCTAGTTGACTTTAAATCTACGATACATTAATTCCCTCATTTTAAGAAAACAACTAAAGTTTATATCATCTGTTTTTGTAAACACACTATACAGTATACAATTATGGAACTCATAAACTTAAATCATAATGACGATTACAATTTTTAAAAAAATTAAATATGCAAAACGTATTTTTTGTGAAACAAAAACTAAATCATAAAACTACTCACTTTTGATCAGAAAAAAAAACAACTCATGCTATTTACTTTCCTTCGGCCATTGACTATGAAACAGAGAGATGATTTGTAATTTTGATTTGGAGGTGAAATGACAATATTTGATGATATGTGTTTTTGTTTGGAGGTGAAATGACATGATATAAAATGTCGTAACTCGTAAGCAAAGGACTTAGTTGAACGAAACGTTTAGAGGCCAAAATATAATCTTAAAATTCTCAATGTATATGGGCCTTAAAGGCCCATTATTTCATTGTTATACAAGTAAATTTGGTGGTTGTATCTCAAAAGCTAAATCGAAACGAAAACATTAATCTCTAAGAAAAAATAAAGGAGAGAATAAGATGTACTTGAAAGGACGAACGGTGACTGACATGTAACCAAACGAAAATTGCCCAAAATATTGGGCTTTTAAACGTTACAATCTTCTCTACGGCCTTTCCCTTTTGTGATAATTAATTTACTTTTTTATTCAGAGCACTAAGATTTTTATTTTATTTTCTTGTTTCCGGTGGACTTTTTTGGTCTAAATAAAATCTTATTTTATTACCGATATACATTATTCGTTTTTAGTGAATGTTAACTTCGGCGAATGACGACATCCGACAGAGTCATTGTCAGCTTTATTCCCAAATTATCAGTATAAACTATTTATTAAGTGGACAATTTGTTTAGCAGTCGTTGTAAATTTCATAGCTACATCAGATGCTTTTCTTTATGTCGATAGCTACATGCAATGTATTTATTTTATTTAAGTCCCATGCCATGTATAAACTCTAGATTTTGAAGAAAAAAAATTACCTCGGCGTATGTTCTATACAAAATACGATTGATACCACCTATATTTAAACGAAATATATATTATGCGTTAGTTATTTAAATAATAACAGAAAGAATTCGTGGTAAAAGTAGTAGTAACAAACAAAAATTTAACTACGTTAATAAAAAAAAAAAAAAAAAAAAAAAAAAAAAAAAAAAAAATTTAACTACGTCATTTTTAAGCTTAATGTATCTTGGAGTAAAAAAAAAAATCTTCAAGTACAACTAAGTCTAACCATACAATATGGTGGTTTAGTGGTTAATGCTTGTCCATTTAAATAGACTATAACCGCTTTTAAATATCAATGATACATTTATATGCAATAAATAAATAAAAATTGATGTTTTTGTGAAACTTTAATGATGTAAAATTAATTAAATAACGGTAGTCCACTATCTCTGTGTCGCAAAACAATGGATCACTAACCTTTGTTTTATCGAATAAGTAAAGGTTCTTTATAAACTACTTCGGCCCGAAGCATTCTTCGTTTTGTTTTCTTTTAGTAAAAAAAGAGTCGAAAATGGCAAACCAATTTAGGTAAAATAAATAAAGGGAGGTGATAGCACGACGGGCTCATGCGGGGTACAACTACTACATCACCACTCTCATAAACTTTAGATACTTTCTGTTACATAATGAGTTCTATATATTACTATTGTCTTATACTATTTGCAACCGATATTTGTCAGAGTAAACTCCAATTTGTTCGTTTTAAACATATCGTTAATTTCACTAAAAACATATGTAGGTGTATAATTTCAAAAGCTTATTTTAATCCATTTCGTGGAACCAGTAGAAGCATTCATTTTACGGCGTCTTTATTTTACAAACTAGATCACTGTTTTGATTTATTCAACGAATCTTCCTTCTTGCCCATGCATCAATCAATCATGATGAATCGTGAACGGTCTAATATCTAACACAAAGATTCGACACGTGTTTGAGAATGACGGAACATCTTGGCATGTATTCCACGTGCCCTTTTTGCCAACTGACCAATAATTTAAAATAAACACTCACTTTGGGGGAAAAAAAATAGTGGCCGGTGTGGATGAATTCTTTCTGTTTTCTTTGACTAAAAATGTGCAATAGAAATAAAATGAAATTGATTCTGCTGATATTGATCTAATGCATATTGCTGGATTACTAGTATTAATCGATAAATAATCAGATGAAATATCGAAAACACTGCGAAATACGTTAATTATTGACATCTTTTTAAGTACGACTATCATATTCGATGCCAAGACGTAATTGCGTGAATGTTCAACAACAACACAATTTATTAAAACTCATCTATATAAAACTTTGACCTCAACTAGGAATTAGAAAGGAAATTTGGTCATACGACACTTCACACTTATCGGTAGTAGCATCAACGTCTATTGACCAACCACAAGCACACCATACTTTTGTTTGACATTTTGTTTTAAATTGAACTTTTGTTTGGATACTGTGGTCAACCTTATTGTGGTCAAAGTAAAAGTTCATCTACGCATATAAATGCATAAAACGACTTTTAACATTTAGTTATAGCAATCTTCAAAGTACATGCCTAGTTTATATATAAGTAAATGTTGTATTAGTAGTACCTTATACTTTTTAAATTCTAAAAAATACATAATACGAAAGTGGCTAAACCGCAATTTACAAAAAAACACTATTTTCTTCTGAATCAATTTTCTAAAATGTAAACTTCTTTATAATCTCGCATCAAAGTTTCATTAAGAATCTTATGATTCATCATAAAACCATTGGACTAGTTTTTTTAAATTTTATTTTCGCAAAAGTCATAAGTTTGGATCGGATAACGAAGTACCATTAGAGAATAAATGAAAAATATGGGTGGGCATCAAAGTTTTCACGTGTGTCGTATCAATAAACCCAACAACCATATCAAAGGGGAAGATCTCTTTAGTTCACAGTTCCAAGATTTTCATAACCCTTAATTACGTTTATACCCTTCCGTACCACGCCAAAGTATACGACTTTCGTATGGTCAAATTTGTCCGCCCACTAATATTAATTCTTTTAAAATATTTTTTATATTTCTTCAGTGTATTTGTCGGAGCGGTGGGAAACAAGTCGCACGTGTGTCTGCTTCAACCGCGTCTCTACCGTCACGTGATAGATCGTTTCTCGCACGTGCCTTCTGCGGTTGAAAGTTGATAAGTTTTTTTTTTTTTGATGGAAAACAATTTGCTACGAACAAAAAAAACATTCAACGAATGAAATACTGACAACTGTCTTCCATCGCACGGAACTTTGTTAAGAGTTTTTGAAAACTGCCTAGAGAGAGTAATTTCATAACACAAAGATTTTTTGTTATTCACTTGCATATACACTACATACATGCATCATAGTTCTCTTGCGTCTAAAATGTGTAATTACATTTCATTGATTTCAATGTACACTAGTATTTTAATATGAACTTGTACCTTTTGATGTCTTGCACACGTCGAAATATTTGTGTCCTCTCGTTCAGTGGCAACATTTATAAAATTAATGGGTTAAAATCACAAGAATCGTTTTCTTAAATGATTAAATCACAAGAATCTTAGTTTCTTAAACAAAATTAAACGGTCACCTAATAATATTCCATTTCTTGGACGAACTCGTGAATCGGTATTTGTTAGGTCCTAATTACAAGATATTCCAGACAATATCGTTACAACAAATCTCTGATTTTGGATTACTAGATCTTTGAATAATAATTATGGAACTAATATATGCATGAACATTCATATGATTGGTCTTAAAACATACGCTGAACCTGGAACAAAGTTATAATTATATAAAGATTATAAGCTATTTTGGGAAATTCCATTGCAAGGCACCATGCATATGTACTCACATGCATTTTTCGAAAAAGTAGACACTACGTTTCAGTGGATATATGGAACAGTATATTTACATCTATGAGATCAATCAGGGTATAGTAAATAGTGGCCTGATTGGAGTTTTTACTGAACGACACAAAAAAAAAAAGTTGTTAATTATAAAATTATTTGGGAACCACAGATACACATATACACACATATTTATGTATAACATCTAATACGTTTTCGTTATAGATAGCGATTAAATATGAATAATTTGCTTCCTGATAATTTTTAGATCAAATTGTTATTTTAATTTGATATAATACTCTATAGTTTGTACTCACTCCTCTTAACTCTTCCAAGCTAAATCATTTCTAATACTCTTTGTAAATTGCCGTGCTACGGTTCTATAGTATTGTTTAAAATTAATTAGCTCACGAAATACTTAACTCTTTTCGGTTGAGCCAATCCCACAAACTAAAACCATCAGTTTTTTTACCACTTTGCCAATGACTTTTTTTGGTTGTTGTAAATGCTAGTTAATTTGTAACATCTATCAGCTTTTTTTTTATAAGTTAATTAACAATAAATTTTAAAATCGATAGAAATTGTTTTCAGTTATCAACTAAAAACACACACACGCAAAAGTCTGTTTTCAGAAACTTGAATGAATTGGTTTGGTTGAACGAGATTAAACTTAACACCATTGGCATTTCCATTAGTAACGATTAAATTAGTAGTTTTCAACGAAGTGATTGGTAGAATTTAAACACCAAAAACTAATAAAAACTATAGAGAATAAATTAGGTAATAGGTACGATGTACCTAAAACGGAAGATCTCTTACCGTATCTCCATTAATTACACAGTTTTGTCCATCTGTCTCCCTTCGTTCACTCAATGAATTATATCGCCTAATATACAATTTGGTTCAACACTAATTAAACAATTAATTCTGATGACCGAATCTTATCCTTTTATTTCTTTCCTTTCTCATGGATACTTTTCAATGCTAATCAAATCATACTAAATTAATTAATTTAAATCGAGTAACAAAGAGTAGGAAGGTCGCAAGAAACTTCCCTAATTAGCATCGGAGCATGTGCCTCGTGCTCTGCAGTACACGGCTGGATTAGTTGTTTACCGGTGCCGTACACTTGACAGATCCCAGTTTTAATACTTTTTAAAATGTTTTGAGTATATTTATTTATTCACTGCGGTTCAAACGTAAATGCTGTGTTACCGTTGTCGTTTTGGTTGAAAAGTTGACATAATGCGACAATTGTGTGAAATGTTATCTTTTACCATTCACACTTTAGAATTTCGATTCTAGTAATCTTTCTTAATGCTATACAAGAGATTTTATAAGTGACACGTCCATATTTACATAAATCATTAGGCTCGAAATCATTACCCAATGGTCTAATGTATAAATGGCATTTGACCATGCATGAACTAGCTCCTTTAGCTAAATGAATTCTAGTATCTACGATTTTTGTAACGTTGGTGGTCGATATATGGTTTGAATGCATTTCAAATTGACCATAACATAAAAATAAATAAATTTATGGTTAAAAATGACTTCTGAACCGTTGGTTGGTTACATAATCCATTTATAGAAAAAAATAATGACAATGCATTTAATAAATTATTCGAATACAATTCTTCGCTCACTTAAAAGCATACATAGTTGACTACGATTTATTCAACACCTCCTACATTAAGTTTTTTTCTTTTTTTTTCTTTCATATTTTGAATATACGAGTAAGATATAGTAGTTATTCTATTTAATTTTCCTTCTAAAGAAAACATAATTACTTAGTATAACTCTACACGTTTACTTTATAAAAGTTGCGTTCAACAATTTTTATCGTCATCTGTATTTCCTCTGTCATACCACATTTTCTAAAAACTAAAATAACGTCAAATTCGTGTTTTTACAAGTACTAGAAATTATAAATTTCTTGATTAACTACTAAACCAAAGTATTTTTTATTTTCCAAACACAAGTTTTAAAAGAATGGTAAATTACTAAATTAGTGAAGTATATATAAAAAAAAGGGTGGGTGGGTGACCGGCAGGTGGGAGAGTGGCCGTTAAAGGGAGGCAGAGATTTACAGCCTGTTTTTGTTTTTAAATATTTTTAATTATTAAAAAAAAAAACATAATATCAGAAAATTAAAGTGGTAACGATCAGCCTTCCGATCTATCCTTGTCGTTTTGCGCCACGTAAGCAACTGTCTCTTTTTGGCCTATCTTTTTCTTTTTTTGCTTTTTCTTCTTTATTTTGAGATCGGCAAAATATCCAAAAAATAATAATAATGATAACTATTTTCAAATAACAATAATAAATAAAATATAACAATACTAATAATGGCATACAGGCTGGCTTCCTCAGTCAAAAAGTCACCGAATCGAACCAAAACCTCATACCTAACCGTTAACTTCATCCTTATCTTCTACTATTTGTTTTTCTTTCTTTTTTGGGCTCTCTTTTATCATTCATTTTTTAATTATATCATACATTATTTTACCATATACTTCAATTATTGTTTACCTCCACAAGTTTGATACTACTATAATATGTTGATATCAACTGTTTTGCTCAAATGGTTGAGCTTTTATAAACTATACAAAAATTTTTTTTTGGAGGGTTGAGCTTTTTTATAAACTATGAATCTCATGTGTATATGAAAATTAGATATGTGAAGTTGCATGAAGTGGGCTTGGTTTAGATATTTATGAATATCTAGATATTTGTTGAATTTCAGTTTGTTAGGTTTGGTTCTTTCTTTCTGCCAATTACACACACTTTTGTGTAAAAAAGATAAAATAGTACAAGTTACACATCCTGAAAAAGGTTGCTTCTCTGTGTATAATAAATAATATCATCCCACACGCGTTTTTACCCTTGGATTTCTGGTTAAATAAGTTGTACCGGTTTAGTAATTAACCATGACAACAAAAACTTGTATATTCCATTTACTTGTTCTTCTATAAGACAATTTATAACTTGCCAGATTCATATTTAATCTAATGATATCTTTTCTAAGTATGTATTTGTTTCAATAGTTAAAAAACTATTACATTCACTTGTTACATGTAGCTAGAAGCCTAGAACTTGCTGTCAACGACTACAATGTCTACATTATTTTCACCGACACAATTTACATCTTAAGCAAAATTTGTATATTGGACCATCGTTCGTTTATATAATAAACCACACATATCAATCAAAACACAAGAGACAGTGACATGTAACAAACAGTGTAAAATATTGAAAACAACATATCAAAAGACTTTTAGTTCATAACACAAAAACTTTCGGCTATTTTTTATTGACTTCTATGTAGTCTTTTTGTTGCACTTACTAGTTTTAAAGCAATATCTATATTTCCAGCATGTTCTTAATTTTTACAAGTTTTTTACCAAATTTAATATACATACTAAAAATTTCATCATTTAAAATACAATGCCATTCTTGAATTCATTTTACTTCTATAATTGTTTCAAAGTTTTTTAAAATACGAAAAGGTTAACAAATATTCAAAAAGAGAATGATTTAAAAAAGGTTATTAATAGAGAGAAAAAACGTAGAAGTTAAACGATATTTTTGTGAGTGTCACTAATTTGCTTTTAGAGGGAAAACGAAATGATTGGGTAAAAACGCTCCACCTGTAAAAAAGAGAGTGGAAGAACGCTCCTGTGTACGAGCGTACTCTCTCTACAAAAGAAAACAAATCTCTGAAAAATAAAAAGAGAACAATAATAATATTATTATTCTTCAAAAAAAAAAGCAAATCTCAAACTCAAAGTACATATACTTACTTGACACGTGTTAATATACAGCTGTATCCCAAGTCCCAACCGTTTTTCCTGGAAGATTCTCTGCTCTCCACGCTCGATGTTAACCTCACACAAACGCTAATCGCCCTAAACGCACTTTTCAATCGCCAACGTGTTTTTTTTTTAAAATAAAATATCTGCTCCAATCATAAACACGTAAATGTTGTCATTTTTTGTAACCAAACGTTTTGTACGGACACATACTTATGAACATGTAAACAATTAGTTAATCATACGTTTAAATTAAGGGATTAATTAATCCGTCAAATATTTTTTGACTGAATTAGTCAAATTTGTTTAACGAGTAACGATCATAATTTTCCGTTTTCTTTTAAATTTGTTTGAACTACCATAGTTATCCGTTTAACACTGAGCAAATCTCTGTTTATTAATAGAGAAAACGGTTTTATTTGTTTCCTTTTATAAAATTTGTTTTTAATAAGACGTTAGATATTTTTATGCAAGTTAAGGATAATAATATTACACTGCAAAAGTTTAACTAGTTTAATATCGTTTCTGTTAAATCGATAAGAAAAGATTACCGGTTGAACCGGTGACCCTTTTTGCCCACTCCTTTCTCGTATAAATACTCTCTCTTCTTGCTCTTATCCTCTTAAACAAAAAAGCTTTTTTCTTCCCAACACAAAAAAAAAAAACTGTAACGACCAGAAAAAAACAGAGGACGCGTTAGAAAGAAAAAACAGAACAGTCCGATAAAAAGATCCGGTGATGTCAAACCCGACCCGAAAGAATATGGAGAGGATTAAAGGTCCATGGAGTCCAGAAGAAGACGATCTGTTGCAGAGGCTTGTTCAGAAACATGGTCCGAGAAACTGGTCTTTGATAAGCAAATCTATCCCTGGACGTTCCGGCAAATCTTGCCGGCTCCGGTGGTGTAACCAGCTATCTCCGGAGGTTGAGCACCGTGCTTTTTCTCAGGAAGAAGACGAGACGATTATTCGAGCTCATGCTCGGTTTGGTAACAAGTGGGCTACGATCTCTCGTCTTCTTAATGGACGAACCGATAACGCTATCAAGAATCATTGGAACTCGACGCTCAAGCGAAAATGCAGCGTCGAAGGGCAAAGTTGTGATTTTGGTGGAAATGGAGGGTATGATGGTAATTTAGGAGAAGAGCAACCGTTGAAACGTACGGCGAGTGGTGGTGGTGGTGGTGTGTCGACTGGGTTGTATATGAGTCCCGGAAGTCCATCGGGATCTGACGTCAGCGAGCAATCTAGTGGTGGTGCACACGTGTTTAAACCGACGGTTAGATCTGAGGTTACTGCTTCATCGTCTGGTGAAGATCCTCCGACATATCTTAGCTTGTCTCTCCCTTGGACTGAGGAGACGGTTCGAGTCAACGAGCCGGTTCAACTAAACCAGAATACGGTTATGGATGGTGGTTACACGGCGGAGCTGTTTCCGGTTAGAAAGGAAGAGCAAGTGGAAGTAGAAGAAGAAGAAGGGAAAGGGATATCTGGTGGATTCGGTGGTGAGTTCATGACGGTGGTTCAGGAGATGATTAGGACTGAGGTGAGGAGTTACATGGCGGATTTACAGCGAGGGAACGTCGGTGGTTCTGGCGGAGGAAGTGGTGGTGGTGGTGGTTCGTGTATGCCACAAAGTGTAAACAGCCGTCGTGTTGGGTTTAGAGAGTTTATAGTGAACCAAATCGGAATTGGGAAGATGGAGTAGTGAGTGAGAAGAACAAGTTTTCCCTCTGTTTCTCAGGGAAATAAAAGTTTCAGGCTTTTCATGTATAGAGCCAGTAGTAGAGACGAAAGGAGGAAGCGAAATCAAAAATGTTTTGTATTTCCATATGATCTTTCGTGATTCAATTATAAGCAAAGCAAGATCATTAACAATTTTTTACAGAAAATTTGAAGAAGAAAAGTCAAAAACACTTCTCAAACTTTTTTATTCTATGGGTTTGTTACGAGGAAGCAAACATAAACCAAAAGTAGTAAATATAAGCACGTGACATAATATACATCACCTGAAGAAACCAGTTGAAACGAAACATATATACGATTTTGATGTTACATAAGCGATCATACAATACAGTTTATTACTTCTGCAGAATAATTAGACAAAGAACAACAAAGTTACCTAATGTGCATGCTCTACGGAGCTTAAACTGTTGTTGCTGATACTGGTGGGTTCTTTTGAGCTTAACTTGTTGATTAGATGAACTATGTCTTGTTTCCACGACCATGATGGATCGTTTAGACCACGTACTGAGTTTAGACACACGAGAAGAGTCCCGCCTTCATGTAGAAGTACCTATGATCACAATCCCACATAAATGCCGGTTAGTAGCGGTTTAGTCTCTCGTTCAGGTAAATGATGGAAAAGTTTGTAGAGGGTATTAGCTTACGTACCGTCAACCACAATGGAACGAACCCTAAAACTGAGGGAAGAGCGGCCAAGAATATCGATGTCAACGCAAGAGCTACGTTTTGCTTGACCTGCATCGTGATTAATACTTGATAAATCAGACAATCTTACATCTGAAACTGGCTTAAGAACAAAGACTTTTTTTCTTTTATCTACCAATGATGTCGTCTGCCGGGATTTAGCCACACAGAACGGAACACCGGTGATGTTGTCTCGAAGCAGTAAGATGTCAGCAACAGCAATCGCAGTGGCACTCGCTCGTTGAGCAAGAACAATCCCAACTGTTGCAGCTGCTAGAGCTGGAGCATCATTAATCCCTTCTCCTACCATAATTAAACCTCCACCTAACAAAAATCACAAAACTCCATTCTCAGCCTCTTGATAGATGTTTTTGATTGGGAACTAGGGCGAGAGTGGGTATCACCTGCTTCCCGAGCTATGTTCTTTACATGATTTAACTTATCCTCTGGCTTTAGGTTGCAGTAGACTTCGGTAATACCCACTGCGTTTGCAACTCTCCAAGCACTTGAATCATGGTCCCCAGTTAACATCATTACTCGTAGTCTGGCCCAGCTTTTAAGTTCTGCTATAACTCCTGACACCCCTGGACGAGGCTGATCTTCGAGGTGAATCAATGTTACCTGGAAAAAGTTAGTTGCAAGGCTCATAAATTTCAGTGATGCAGAGATTTTTATGGACTAATAAATGGTCAGATGAGAGATTAAAATCACTGACTGTGAAGTAGGAAAGAGGTTTTTTGGACCAGCTAAAGAAGTAGTCGTAGTATACCTTTTGATCAACAGAAAGAGCGGCATGAACAAAGTCATTTCCGTACAAAGAGGCGTTTACAGCATCCTTGATCTGTTTAGACTCATCTTCAGATTTGTAAAGCGAGGTAATGAACTCTATAGAACCAAGTGATGCTTTTCGTAATCTACTCTCTTCAGCTACTGACTATTATAAAGCCAAAAAATGCAGTGAGAGACAACATCAGATATTTTGAGAATGAAAGCCAGAGATGTACACACATCACACACAGCCACACACTATAAAAACTAGTAGATAAATGGATATTTATAAGAATCTAGTAAATAACTGTGTCGCACCTTAACACCGTTTACAGTAGCAGTAAGGCCTCTACCAGGAAAATATTCGAAGCTTTCAACAAAAATAGAAGGAAGGTCTTTACCCACACTGTGATCTACAACAGCTCTGCAGCAAGATCAAATGTGTGAAACAGCAGAAAATAGCTATAGTACTCTTCAATCCCAATCTCTTACCAGACCAAGAATCATTTAAAACGAATAAAAAAGTCTAAAAACCAGAGATAGAGAGCTTCATAGCGTTCAAAGTCTTTATGCCCCTCCTTTCATCCGTTTGTTATGATGGACTAGAAATAAGAATAATTTCTAGATGTAGGACTAAAATTCTTTACATCAACATATCTCCCGAAATGAATGTACCATCCAACAAGATAACTTATTTCCCATGAGTTATAGATACGTGCCAGTTCTAACTTCTATCCATCCTACCCTTGAAAATTTCTGATGGGAGGCACATAGATAAAAACTTGCATGGTTCTAGAGTTTGCGGTAATTAAGTTGTATACTAGTAGTTGATGCTAAACAAGCAATACCTTCCAATAGGATGTGTGGTGCCCTTCTCCATTGCAGCCGCTACAGCAAGAGCTTCTTTTTCACAATTTGGAATGCAGCAAGTTGTTACACTTGAATGATGTCCTCCTTGGTGCCCATAAATGGGTTCAATTGCTTTGCAAGTAAGGCCGCCGGTTGTTAAGGTCCCGGTTTTGTCAAAAGCAACAGTATGGCAAGACGCGAGAGCATCTAGGACCTGTGCACCTTTCAGCAATATTCCCTATAAAAGTTACACAAGGTAGGTTTACACACTTACATGTGAAGATACTACATTTACATAGCAAGAAAAAGAAATTAAACCATGTTTTCAACTGGATTTGGACAATAGGAACTAAATACTAATGATATCAAACAGTTTGTTGAACTTAAGGAAATCGGTGGTCTTCATAGATCAGAAGATGTTGTAGCATATGCACTATTCATTCCTCACCATTGTCTTTTGATGTACATAAGATTCTTTAGCTTATAAAGCTTAATTTGCTACAAGACAACATATAAAACTAATGCTCAAAAGTGATCACATAGAGTACTCGAACGATACCTTTCTTGCACAGGAACTAATAGCAGTAGCATAAGCCAATGGAGCTACGGCCAGAGCACATGGTGATGCGGCCACCATAAGTCCCAATGCTCTGTAAACAGATCCTCTGCATGCTGTATCATTAACAAGCAATGAAAATAAGCCAATCAATTTCCCATCCCAAGAAAAGAAGGCAAAGGTCACTCTTATCAATTCTCCAAATGGTGATATATCTTATTAAAATAACAAGAATAGTTTGTCACATCAGCAAAGATTCATGACATCTTACCTGTGGTGCTGAGAAAAGGCCACTTGAACAAAAATGGACCTAGGAAGGCAATAGCAAGTGACAAAACAACCACAACCTTGCTGTAATTCTCACCAAACTCATCCAGCCATCTCTGAAGTTTGGGTTTATTAGAATGTGCTTCCTCGGTCAGCTGTACAATTTTGTTAAGTGTCGAATCATTCCATGCCTTTGTAGCCTGATTTAGAAATTCCATGGAATAAGATAAGCTTGAGGATTTCAAATAAGAGACAAGCCAAAGCAAAGAGAATATGTAAAAATAACCTTCACAATCATTCTGCCATCCAAGTTTCTTGCACCACCAGGCACTCTATCTCCAGCTTTTGCCTCCAATGGCTTGATTTCACCAGTCAAGTGCTCAATTGTTATAGTAGCACTACCTTGGTAGACTTCGCAATCTACAGGCACAATCTAAATACAAAAAAAAAATCCATTACTTAACCACGGAATCTATAGCAATGACATACAGGGTCACATATTTAAGAATTTCAAGTAATGAAAGCAAATAGAAAAGTTTCACAGACCTCACCAGTTCCAACCAATATATAGGATCCAACTTCTACACTGTGCACAGGAACGCTTTTGTATGACAAATCAGAAATATTTGGAACATTGCCATTGTGAACTTCGATCAACAGTGCAGAATCCGGATTACTCTCCTTTAACTCTTTAACATCCACCATTGACCGACTAGTGAAGAACTCCTCGGCTGCAGAAAAATGACAAGACAAACGCTCAAACCTCTCGCGTCACGACAGACATTAACAATGACATATCCCTGATCCTTATAAAGTGAAGTTCTAACCAATATGAGCAAGATTGAACATAGCTAGAAGCAATCCTCCTTCCAAAGCATTCCCCATAAACACAGATGCAAAAGCCGCAAGTGCCATCAATACATGAATGTTCACTTTTCCGCCTGCTATATCCATAAGTGCGTCGAGAGACGCTGAAACCTAACACATACACCCATGGAACTAAATTTCTTAAATCGTCTGGATAAATTAAAAAAAAGAGCTTATAGTGTATTGAGAGGCTATAGAATCCATACTCCAACAAGAGGGAAACCAACAATCATAAATGCGTTCTGAAGAGACTTAATGTAAGGTTTAGGAGCAAGGTAAGGACACGCGGCGGCAGCCAGGAACATTGCGGCGGCGGAGCAGCAAAGGTGAAGATGCTCCCTGAGGTAATTAGCCAATCGAACCCATCCGATGCTTCTAGCGAATCCGAACAATAACTTCTGAGGCTTACTCTCCGCTTTCAATTCCACAGAACAGCATCCGTGTTGGTGATGATGATGATGGTGGTGATGATCTTGCTCGTCATCATGATGATGATCGTGATGATGGTCTTCGACAGCACGTATACGAATCGACCGTGGTGGAAGACTAAGGGAGGCAGAGATAGAGAGAGGGAGAGGTTTTCGACGGAGAAGAGTTTTAGGTGGAAGAATTGAGAACGAGTTGACTCGAGCGAGTCGGAGAGTAGCTAAACCGCGACGATAAGGGAATTTAGTAAGAGAGGAAGAACGAGGAAGAGTAGCAGGTTCCATAATCGACGAATTTGAGCTCTCAAGCGTCGTTTTTCATGCCACCATTGATTCTGATCTCGCGAACTCTGCGTATTATTAGAGTCGTCTTGGTGAAAAAGAAGAATAACAGAGGGAGCGAGCCAATATAATTATTCCGATAACATTAGCCACATATATTAATCTCATCTCATTCATAGACTTTTTATTTTTTCCATCTTTTGTTGCCTTCTACCAAACCAAGGTTCCATTGTTCGAATTTTTTTTATTGAACACTAAAATAAATATTACACGAACCAAATCGTTAACTTCAAAGGCCTGTAAAAGATTTCATATTCAGCTACAAATCTCAGCAAATGTACCTTACAATTATGAATTCATCAGAAAAATGAAGGAATTCTAAAATTACAACAAATTTTTGTTTCTGGAGCTGTCAGTCGTCTTTTCCTTTGCCTTTACCATCTGAAACCTTATCAGAATCATATGCTGATGGTAGCAAGAAAGTGTTCTGATTCTTCTGAATAAACCTGTAAATATTTTTTTTACAGAAATTGTGAATTTAACTGTTAAAACGGAGATATCGAAATGGTAGTTAAACAGAGAGATTAGATAGATACTTGAGGAAGTCTGATAATGTTTGTTGCATGCGACTCCATGTTTCTTCTTCCATGTTTACATATGAAAGAAGCTCTGGCAACTTCACTGCAGATTTTTATAAAAAGCAAACATCAAATTTCAGAACATCAAATTTACTGACCCGAATAAGAACTTACTGAGATTTTACCAAAGAGACGGAGCAAATGCTCGGCGCCATAAACAGTTGAAGGTGAAGTATCATCCACGATTGATTCTTGGTATTGTCGCCGCTCTTTCTTATACAAGAGCATCACTGGTAATGCCTTGTCGAAATAACTCCTTATGCCTTTCAAAATTTCAGCGACCGAATCAGTTATCCTGCACAAAAACAGAAACACAAAATTTTGATTCATTGGATTTCGGAAAATAATCAAATATATCAAACTCTGTGTTCGAGTAAAGGACTCACATTCCATCCTTCTTGGTTTTAAATTCCAGGTACTTGGCCAATATCTCATCGACATTAGGTGAACGAGGAAGTTTCACAACCTATATAATCATTTGAAGACAGTACCAAACATCAATTTCCTTCACTTTGGTATATATAATTCATTCGACTACAAATACACACTTATATCTCTTAACTTTCAAGTATAGCTGATTCAATAACAATTCTAATCGTGCCACAAGTATGTGCACAAAATAGAGTAAATTGATGATACCTTGTCCTTCTGCGCAATATACTCCCAGTCGTCAATGAGCTGCTTTTTAAGTGTTGCGGGAATTTGGATCTTCATTAGCTTCTCCGCCGATACGTTATCCTTCTATAGATTTCAAAATTATACAATAGGAACCTTATCGATTTTAGAAGACCTGAAAAATTGACCCTGTTTGTATATGTGTATAATAACTTGACCCTGTTTGTATATGTGTATATATCAGCCATCTAATGTATTGTAAAATAAAATCTTAACAAAGACCTAACAGGTATGCACAAGCATTTGGTAATCTTATCAATGTGGAGCTGAAGCACGAAATCTAGAGATGTGTACTAAAATGAAATCAAGTACATCTCTAAGTTTTTACAAGCCTGACCTCATTGCCGGACTCGTGCTTTCGTTTCTTCCCTTTTGCAGCTGCAACAGAAAATGTAATCATCTATACACCAACTCAAATAATTTAAGTTGCATCTAATCTAACTTTTTCTCAAAAATTTATAGATATCAAATCAAATCCTTGGAAATTGTTGGGTGAACCCTGAACTACAAAGAGAGGGAAAATTAATGTGTTGCCTACCATTGGTCTTCGTGTCATCTTTATCAGCCTTTGTGTCTGCAAGTGCAAGATCAGAAAAACATAGTTAGTTTCTTAGCATGGATGACCAAATATGTATCATCTACTCTCAACAGGGTCAATGTGGGGGTAAAAATTTACACAGTTATGTACATGCAGCCAGATAATTAACATATCAATAGGCCTTCTGGATAAGGACTCTTCTGTGAGCATTAACAAATTCAAGCCAGCAGAAATGGGGATACGATAAATTTATTTTCACAACCGAGAATTAATACTGTATTAGATAGTAAACAGCATAAACTCACCTGCAGAGCTTCTAGTTTTTGTCTGAGCCGAACGCCCAGACTTGGTACCTTTTTCTACTCCTTGCTTTTTGTCTAGAGCTTTCTGTTTCACAAGGTTCTCCTCAGTATGTTTCAACAACCTATCCGCGCTAACCCATTCATCCCAACTGTTGGCAAGACATTCATGTCATGGATCCCAATCTACTGATTTTGATACATAAACCAGAATAGACATGAGAGCAGAGAGATACTCACTTTTTGTTCCAACCCTGCAGACACAGATTGCTGTATCACTTATTACTGCAAACCAAAATCTCTGAGCAAAATGAAAAAATCTAGATTTTTGAAACATTCAGTACATCAAACAGAATAAGAAGGAGGCCTCACAAGATAGTGAACAAAGTATTTCCACTCCTTTTTTCGAAGCTCGACCTTCTGAACCTGTAATAGAATGTCAACAATCTATCAGGTCTGGCCATACTGAAACACTATGCAATGACAGATTAAAAAACTAATCCAGTGGCCTATTGCTAGAGAAGATATATGATTGAAAAATTAATCATGCAAGTAGATAAGCTTGCCCTATTTCCCAAAATTTTCCCGGTAATTTCTTGAATTACTTGCTCTAACGAAAGTAAATTGTCCTTATGCATCTATTGCGACTAAGCATTTCAGATAATTCCAATCTCAAATCGCTAATGCTACATAAATCACCTTCCATAAATCAATTACGCCAAACACAGACGAAACATTCAAATTGAAACTCAATTGCCTCAAGTTTCGGATCTTCGTAACTTAAAAACGAAATCTACTAAGAAATCTATAAGCCAAATCTAGCAGAGAAATCCCAATTCCAATCCCGATAAACGAAACCATACAAGCAATACCACGTGAAATACAAGAATTGCTAAATCAACACGAACAAGATAATCTCCAGAATTCAAATTATGCGAATATCCGACGAAGCACAGAGAAACAGAGAGAGTTTTTATTTGCCTTGGCTCCGTAGACACGAGGACCATGGTAGGCGAGAACACGTTCGCCCTCCGAGAAGAGTCTGCCGTCATTGGACGGTGAGGCGCCACCGCTCGCCGTATCTCCGTCACTCGCCGTCTCTTCCTTCGACGAGCTTCCCATTGTCACCGAGAGCGAGAGCGAGTGCGAGAGGCAAAGATCTTCACATCACAAGGCACCTCTTAACCGTCTAGATATTAATAATGACTCTACGACTCAAACTGCCGAATCCACGACCACGAGGTTAAAACCTAATGTTGTAATTTTAATAATATAAAGGCTAATGTTGTAATTAAATAATCTTTCAATTGAGTCCCTTAACTTTCACAATAGTTCGATTAGAACTCTTAAACTTTTTTAAATGCACTCGTCGCCCATTTAGAAAGCATTGTCCTTTTTAATTTATGCTTTATTGGTGGTTGAAGAGTTGGACTCGGTTCTTTGACTACTAGAATTTTGAGTATTTAGAATCACTTTGTACATTGATGTTTATTACTACATTCAAATAATAAAATAACTTGGATTATTACATTGTATTTGTATACTTTCAAATAACTTTATTTAACTACCAAACCAATAATCCTAAATATAGAAGAAACATGAGACATCAATTATTGTTTTTGCTATACGTATCAGTGTATAATATTTTCTGACTATTGAAAATTTGAAACTGAAACAAAAAATGAAATAATTCTTTTTGACCTAGACGGAGATGGGAACTTTAACGGGCCCAGTTTGAACCAAAGATTGAAACATTAGTGCCCCGGTCCGCTTGGGCTTGGGCCGGAGTGCTTATCAAATCGAAACGTATCCCTACGTTCCACGACCTTGTGACCCTCGCCTGGACTCGGACCTGAGTCTTTCATCGAACCAAGTGACAAGCCATCGAAGAAACCAGCCACGAGCTTCTCCTCGGTCTTTGTTAGACCAAGCGGACGACTCTCAACAAGAACCGAACCGATCAACATGAAGACCAGGATCGAGCCAAGAACGGCTTTGTTCATCATCATGTTTAAGAACAATTTAACTCTCTGTTTATAAAATAAAAATGTTTTTCTTTCTCTTTAGCAGATAACGAATTTTGTTGTGAGTGTTTTGTGAGTTTAGTATGTGACTATATAGTAGTGTTCAAGGAGATGCAAAGTTTGAATTGTAATTCTTGACTAAGTTTGAATTGAAAAGAATGTGATCATTGAAATTAGTTATGCTGCTTTCTGGGAAGATACCAACTTGTTTCTTGAGCATTCAATTTTGTGTGTATTTATTGAACAAAAATTAGTGAAAGCCATCAATGAGGAAAGGATAAGAAAGTGAATATTAGAAATAAAAGAATAATATTGTAGACCAAACATAAAGTTTCATTGTTTGGAGCAGACGGCAGCTAAAATTTAAGGTAGATTTGTAGTTGTAGACCAAAAAAAAAGTGTTGAATTTCAGACTAGCAAAGTTTATAAAGTCATCCTACCAGCTGATTTAAGGAGTGACATGAGCGAATTTGACTATAAATCGGATCTCACGTATTTGTTTTATAATATTGTTAGATACACCAAACCTAATCATCAATGCTTCAAAAGTTCAAACACTTTGCTGTTATTTTTCTTGCACGACCAAAAATAGTTCCTTCGCACGTGATTTTTCTTGCAAAAACATTGAACAACCAAACGTTACTACTCAAAATTCAACATCCAAATTTTTAATTTTTGTTAGGTAGAGAAAAGAAATCTATCCTATGAAATTTCAAAACCATTGGTCTTTATTTCAACTCTTGCTGCTATATTATGTTGAATTAGTTCTCATTTTTCAGTCTCGAGTTCATAAATGATTTTTGAAACAGAGTTTTGATGAAATTTACTTTTTTCTAAAAAAAAGGAAGATTGATAGTTTTTAAGAATATATTATTGATGGTAGCCAAATAATTTACAGGAATAAAGTGTAATATCATCTCAAACTGTTCCTTTTTATAGCAAAATCGCTCCTTTTTATCCGCAGTTAGAGTAAGACAAAGAAACCAAATTGCAGAACATCAGGAAACTCTTTCACAATCTTTCAAATTATTAAATAAGTTATTTTTAATAAACAATTATTAAATAAACTTACAAACAAATTACTTAAAACCCGGTTCAATGTTTAATTTATATTATTGGTTTGGCCAAAATAATATAGTTTAGTAGTGGCGTAAGACCACGCCAGAATAATACATACAAGAAGAAAAAATGTTTAACTATGTATAGCTCGGACGTGGTAGTCCATTAATATTGGAATCAAATTCTGCATTAATAAATTCATTATCTAGATTTTAGTCTTTTATATTCCGTCCAATTATATGAAATTAATATAATTCTTGAAATAATATCTTTGACAAAAGAATTTCAAGTAGTATCGTGATTTACTCAAACCCATATAAAAGCAAATCTTCAATCCATTCAAATAGCAGATCTAAAAACAATAAGTCTCTACACATTTCGAAGTTAAAAATAAATATGGACTTCAGTTCTTTGAACTCGATTATATAAACACAGATTCGAAGATGCAAGATTGATAATGAAATAAAAATTGAGGGTACATGTGGGGAAGTGACGTTTAAAAACAAAAAGGGAAAAAGAAGAAGAAGATAGATGCCAATATTGTTGTCATGACAACTATGAAGCAAAGTTAGAGTCCGTCCGTCCATACAAGTATTTTGTGTCTGTACCACCGAATTTGTCTGTCTATGTTATCTCCCTTCTTTTTCTCATGCCCACGAGCCACTATGACAATTATGTTTTGTTCGTTTTTAAAAAAAAAAAATAATAATAATTTCTAGATTTATCATTTATAATTTTCGCGGAGTTATGATTATGGTTTTGTTTTTGGTTTGATCTTTGTGTTTCTTATTTTTATATTTGCACAGTACTAAAAAAATCATGCATAAAAAAAAAAAAAAAAAAAAATCATGCATTAGTTCTTAATTCACCTATCTTAAGAACTCTTTTTTTTAATAATCTATACAAGGAAAACGTTCTTCTATGCAGAACAAGTCTCGAGGATTCGTATGGTCAAATTTATTCCGATCAAATTATTCGTGAAAGTGTAAGATAAAATACGTACTTTATTTCTCTTACCTCCTCCTACGTCACAACTACGCATTCGTTCCCTACCTTCATCAGTACTCTTCCAATTTCTAATGTTTAAAACCGAGTCGATGATCCACGAACCACGACCGTAGAGTTTAAATTCAGTAATCAACAAAAGCCATTGTAATAAGAGAACCTTCACTCATACTTTATCTGCAATATTAATTAGTTTGATATAATTTTTTTAAATGATAGAAATATGAGACCAAATAGGTGTAGTCTAGCTAGTACTTTCATTTGGTTAACTTTTATACTCATTTGGCTATTATTGCAAAGTTTACCTGGTGATTACTAACCTCCTTGTCGGTATAAATGTTTAAGATCATGAAACCATGTTACCGAAAATATTGATATAGTCTTGCCTAACTCCACTAACAAAAAGTCGGGATTTTTAAATTACCAACTACAACTTGAATTGTCATTTGGAAGATTGATTCATTGGAATCTTGTGTATCTTAAGCAATAAACAAATTCCAAAATGATGCCAAAACAAAAAGAAATCCCAAAATATTGTTTTTCGCTACAAATCCCATAACTTAATATTCTGCATGCCTTAATTTCATATTCATATCTTAAGCAGAAAAAACAAAATAAATGCAAATATACATTAATTTCTCAATCAAACTATAATACTTTTAGATTTAAAGCTATTAACATATATCTAAAATAATAAAATTTAGCTGGTCAAAAAACAATTAACACTTTTCTAAAGGTCCATTTCCAAGGAAGCTAGAGACCGTCCTTTTTTACTAATTCGCCTGCACCATCCCCTTATTTCGAGGGTCTAATTTTACACCTTATTCCATTTTATATTCCCTCACAATTTTTTTATATTATTTTTTGTATTACTTTATTTCTAATGAAAACTCCTATCTTCCTTCCTCTCCATCCTTTTCCATCTACCTTTGAATCTTTCGACACTTGTATATAAAGCTTTACTTCCTCCTTTGTTACTCCTTTTCTATCAATCACCAAAACACATTCATTGTCTTAAACCCTAAACCCCAAGAACCGAACAACCACACCAAAAAATGAGACCCTTTGGCTTGATCTTTACGGTCATGTTCTTGGTCTCGGCCTTTTCGGAATCAAGAACCGCCGATTGCAGAGTTCTCCTTGGTGGTTCGACGGAGGAAATTGATCAATCTAAAATTCATGGGGTCGATTTACGGAGTGAAGACTTATTAGGGGTCGTGATACATGGTTATAAGAAGTTAAGGTGGCTCTCTTCGGCTGGAGAGAGGATGCATACAATGGCTTCAGGACCGAGCAGGAGAGGTGCTGGTCACTAAAATACTAACCCAAAACAAAACATTATTTCGTATACTTCGATATTTATTTAGCTTAATTAGGTTATAGAATTATATTTTCATTGGTTATAGATTATTATATATATTTTTTTTTTTTTTTTTTTTTTTAGATTATTATATTTATTCAGTCGTTAAAGATCAATGTAAAGTTTAGAAGGGTGATATTCTTTGATCATACAATAGTCGGTTTCCTTCTCATAAGCACCAATGTATAGTACGTGCCAATAAATCGATCGAATTTAAAATTTAATTTTGAGATCTACGTCAAGCCATCAACCATGCGCATGCAAATTCGACATGAATCAGGATACCACAAATGAGCCAACTCAGCCAAGCCACATGATTATCTTATAAAGAAGACATTGATTTATTCAGGTTTTACTACATAATTGGAATTAAAATTTGTCGCAAACTATAGTTCGTGATTCAAAAGAATTTTGATGAGATGCAAACGTTTTTTAGTACTTATAAAAAAATTAATTTTTTTTTTGGTTCGAAGTGTTGGCCTTTGGGGAATTAAAAGGACGTTTAAAAAATAATTTATTGTCTTTCCATAGGAGCCGGAAATGGAAAGCTTCATATACACAGTGTTCTCTGAGTGGGGCTTAATTTCGACAATAACGATATTGCCATCCAGCTTTCGATCGAATCCTAAAAAGCCCGGTAATTACGAAATTAATAGAAAACTTCATCCAATTAGTCTATCTCTGGCGGATGTATGTAATTAATATTCAAAAAGTTTTTATTTTTAATTTTTATTGACCTCTATTAAATCACGTCCCCCCTTTTTGATATGATCAAAAATCAATCAAAAGCCCACCAAAAGCCCATTTTCATGAAATTGTTTTGAAAAAATCGAACAAAAAGCCCATTGAAAGCCCATTTATATTTTCTTTTTAATTCACAACCAAAAACCAGTGAGCACATATCCATTCTCTTTTTTGCATGTTTGTGTTGTAAAGCAGTGGACAGAGAAGACGATGAGTACGATGAAGCCAAGTCGGAGCGACGAAATATCCGACCCGGATCAACAGATCAAGAACGCGAACCAGATCAGAGCTGATTTCGATTCCTTGGCTCCCAAACGACCCACTAAACCAACTCGAAGCGAACCGGGACCTCCTGGATCTTTCTCTGCTTCCGACCAAACCACCGACCATCCTGAAGCTGACAAATTCAGATCTCTCCAGTCACAAACTCATGTTCGGTTTTCTCTAAAACCCAATCTCTTCTCTTCACATAAACTAACATTGTCATTGAATTTAAGATTTTGGTTTTCAAAAAACAGGGTAAAGTTCTAGGTGAGGGAGATTCATCTGCAGTTCAAGATGAGTTCTCGGAAACAGAGTATTACACAAATCTCACTGCCATTGATAAGCAACATCACACGGTTTTAATTCTCTCTTTCTCACTCTTTCTTAAATATTTCATCAGAAGAAATCTAATTTTGTACGTGTTCTGTTTCTGAAACTAGACCGGAAGTGGGTTTATAAATGTGGTCAAGGAAGACGGAGGTGAAGCGACCGAGGCCGTAACCGCCGCCGCAATCGGAGACGGAGGAGAAAAAGCGGTTTACAGAAGCAATCCGGCGACGAACGAATGGATTCCTGCGGCGGAGGAAGATTTTGATTCCGAGTCTTCCTCTAAACCAAACCGGAGCGAGAGTTCTTGAATTGATCTTTCAAACATCTGCTTTATCTTCTTGTTCCAGATGTTCTGTTTCTTGATATTATGGTAATAAAATATTAAAAAAATAATTTCTGGTTATAATAATAATTTAATAGTGATAGAACAACTTTATAACTTTCAAAATATCCATGATAACTTGATAAGAACAAATTTATGTGGACTATATTATCTCAACCAACATTACATATGACATTACATGATTACAATAAACACATAGTCCCATGCCAGTTGGCCAAAAAAAAAAAAAAGTGTCTCCAACCATTTTGTGTATAACAAACCAAAATCTAAATCACTGTATTATATGCATATAATGTATTAACTTATAATACCCTTTTATAAAATTAATCTAGACATTCTTATTCAGTGAACAACAACTCGGAAGCAATCTCACGTGGTCTGCACGTGACAACCAATGGTTCAGCCTTAGGCATACTAAGTCCTGGACCTTCAGTCATATCAACCTGACCTCCTGAGCCACTTTCCCATTCAAAACACTGAACCATCGAACCCAACAACAACCCAACAACCCGGTTAGCCAAACTCATCCCGGGACAAACCCGTCTCCCTAACCCAAAGGGCATCATCTTACCATTGTAATGTCCAAACTGATCCCTCACTTCAAATCTCTCTGGCTTAAACGACGTCGGATCATCCCACACCCTTGGATCTCGATGTATAGCCCACAAGTTAACCAACACGATCGTATCACGTGGAACATCAAACCCACCGATTACACAATCAGAAGATGGCAAATGAGGAACCATAAGTGGTGCCACAGGATAAAGCCTTAGTGTCTCGGACACAACATTGTTCAAGTAGTTCATGTTCACCAAATCTTCTTCTTTCAACAATTGACGAGTACTTGATGATGATAATGATGATTCCATTTGAGTATCAATGTTTTTTCTCGTGGTCTCTAGTACTTGTGGATGATTCAATAAATTTGACATTGCCCATTCTACGGTTAAGGCCGATGTATCCGTACCTCCTATTACCATCATCTAAAAAAATAAAAAAATAATAATAATTATGAAAGTATTCTAAAGTTATATCAAACTCAAAACAATAGTTTAGATTTTCTTTTAATCAACAAAATAGTTTAAATTTAAACCGTAAATTTCAAATTATAAACTCTAAAACCTAAACTATTTATAAGATCTAAACACTACACTTGAATTCGTAAATCATAAACCCTAACCTATAAAACTTAATGTTGAGCCAAAATCTAAAGAAAATGGTTTATATCCTTTATTTTGAAAAATTCAGTCTGTTTTGTAATTGTTCTTTTTGATTTTTAGTTTTTGCCACTATTCCATAAAAATCGAGTAATTAGATGGACCATCATTCTGACATAAATATGGGACCAATATTAAGTATTAACTCTTTCGTGTTTGCTTTTTGATTTATTTGTCTTCGTTGTTCAATTATTTTTAGCGGTAGGTTGAGAGATCAAATCAATACTGGAAAGGTGATTTAGTGTCAATATCACTATAACTACTACATTATCATCTCCCTATATGAAATTTTATATATACCGAAAAACAAGACTGCATGAATATAGAAAAACATACCAGTATAAGACCTTTGATGGTTTGATCACTGTAGTAATGAGGTTCTTTTTCTTGAGAACCTAGCAAATGAGCAATCATGGTGTTCTTATACTCCAATCTGTCTTTGTTAGCTCTATGCTCATCCAAAAACCCTTGTAATAAACTATCCATCCTTTCTCCAATCCTCTTTGCTCTCTTGACCAAACCCTTGTAGTCAAACCACCGTAGAGCCGGCAAAAAATCAGCTGGATTGTCGGCCGCGGAGAGCTCTAGAATCTCCGCCACTAGTTCCCGGAACTCCAAGCTTATCGCCGCCTTTCCACCCTCATCTTCTTCGAAGAATCTCTTTCCGGTCATCATTCTCATTATCACATTTAGGGTAAGACCAGTTAGTAACGGTCGTAACTCCACCTAGATAAAAAATGAAGTTCTTGTTTTGTTATGGCCTGATATTAATTAACTGGTTTATCCTTACACGGAATTAAAACTAAAACGCATTTAAAGATATATATTGTACTTTTTAGATTTTAAAATTGATTGCAACGGAAAGAACATGAACTGTTTGTTCCACTTACTAAATAGTAAATGCTAATTGTCTCCTATCGATCACCAAAAAAAAAAAAAGCAAATATAGTTTAAGCAATTAATATCCATACGTAATTCAACGATTAAAATTTTTTTAACATTAATGATAAATATATGGCAAATTTTATACCTAATCGTGTTGTTATCTGAACAAGATTAAAGCTTTCAAATAAAAATTTAAATTATATAAATTGGAACTTATTATAAAATTTTAATTCAAATAATATTAATCAATTCAGGTATTACATATATGTAATTATTTTTTAAAAATATTATTAATTAACTGTAATCTATTGTTTTCTAAAATAATTCTTAGTCTAAGCTATTTATTTTCTTTAAAATTGAAGTCATTAATATATAAAAAATCATATAAACAAAAAAAATGCAACGTGAAAACATATGATTAATTATGTAACGGCAGTCGAATTTTTTTTCCAATTATTTTCTCATATATACTACACAAGTATAAAATATCATATAAATTTTGTGTGGTTTAAAATTTTCAATGAATTAGAATAAAAGATTTTTTTTTAAGATAAACCTACGTTAGCCGGGCGTTCGACAGATAAACCGTGAAGCTTTTGGAGAAGCCTCTTAACTTCGTCTTGTCGGATTTCTGCTGAGCCGTTGAGTCGATTCGTGGAGAAGACTTCTAAGGCGGTGATACGACGGAGGTTTCGCCAATGGTCACCGTAAGGAGCCGTAACCATGGAGGTGTAGTCATAAGCCACGTACTTGCCCATGATGAAACGAGGCCGATTAGCTAAAACGATGTCGTTTTTCGTCAAAAAGCATTCTTCTGCTGCCGTTGGAGACGAGATGATAACGGCGAGGCGAGAGCCGAGGCGTATAGAAAAGACGGGGCCGAGGGAGTGCGAGAGATGGCTTAGAGTCCGGTGTAGCAGTGGCTGTTTGAGGAGGTGAAGGTGTCCGATGATTGGAAAACAGATACGTGGCGACGGTGGAAGGTTTTTGTTTGGTTTAGCGAATTGGAGAAAAATCTTGGTGATGAGAATTGTAACAACGATGGTGAGAATAAGTAAAATATAATTATCCATAACTCCTTTGCTCTTCTTTTTTTTCTCTGACTTGTGTATATTTTGGTTTCTCCTCCTTACGCCATTAAATAGTATTATAGAGTAGTGATTTTTGAACACTCATAATTCATGCATTTACAAAGTCAAATAACAAAAACATAGTGCATACAATAGTGATAGTAAAAAGATTAGCGAATTAATTAATTTGGCAAAACATGCACAACTATTAATGTGTTTATACAAGAGTTTGTTTAAGAAGGAAAATTATTTTTTATTTTTTGGTCTTAATATGTCTCTTTCATTTAATCAATCCAAAAGGCTTTGTTGAAAGTTCTCGATAAGATAAAGATCTAATCGAATTCTTAGATTTCCATCCATTATTGTCTTTACAATGATATTGCTTGGTTGACATTGTTTACAACTATAATCATCAAAACGTGGCAGATTCGGTACCAACAGTAACATGACATCCAAACTTTTCGTTATTCACGACGGTCATTTTGTCCAAAAGAAAGCTGACTTTTAGCTAATTGTGAATTACTAGTTCAGACAGTGAAGAACATATATACTGATTTGTTAATGGGTATTCAATTTAAAATGTAGAGAGAGACAAAAAAATTTACAAAGCCCAACAAAAGCCCAGTTTTAAGAGTAGGCCATATTACATGACCGAACCAATTATAAATTTCAAGAAACCAACATTGGACCAATAAATATTACTCTAATCAACAGATGGAAACAGTTTTATTTCTTTTATTGCTCTGCATCCAAGTTATTGACCACATAATACTTTTATTTCTCAAAAAAAAAAAAAAAAAGAACACGTGGGATGTACGAAACTATATCTTACAGGTTAATTATATCACTTTACCAACAACGGCACGTGCCTTGCACATAGCTCGCAACGGAGTAGCTTTAGGCATAGTGATCCCTTCGCCTTCAGTCATGTCCACAAGTTCTTCACCAACTCTCTCCCATTCGAAACACTGAATCAAACAGCCAAGAGCAAGACTTACTAACCGCTTCCCAAGCTCGGTTCCAGGACAAGCTCGTCGTCCCATCCCAAACGGCATTAGCTTTCGAGTCTCTCCTTCTTTCTCGAACCTCTCCGGTTTGAACCTCTCTGGCTCTTCCCATAAACTTGGATCTCTATGCATCGCCCATACGTTTGTTAATAACAACGTGCGACGTGGCATATCGTAGCCCGCCACTTTACCTTCATCCGATGAGAAATGAGGGAGTAGTAGTGGAACCGCAGGATACAAACGTAGTGTTTCCGACACAATGTTTTGGAGATAATGGAGATTCCCAATGTCTGATTCTTCAACTAACCGGTCTGAACCGATTTTTTCATCGATTTCCGTTCTCGCTTTCTCAAGTATCTCTGGATGGTTCAACAAAATTGACATTGCCCATTCCAACGTCACTGCAGATGTATCTGTCCCTGCAACTACCAGAGCCTATGTATATATATCTCTAATAAGTAAACTCACTCCATATATTATATATAGAATAATATTAGTTAATATGAACTTACGAGTATGATTCCTTTGATGATGACATCAGTATAGTAGTCGGGTTCGGTTTCTTGGAAAGAAAGCAAATGATTGATCAAAGTTTGACCTTTTTCTTTCTCTGCACGTTTCTCATCAACCAGTTTTTGCAGGAATCTATCAAGTCGATTCCCCAAAATCTTGGTCTGGTTCTCAAAGTTTGTGACCCAGTTTATGATCGGAAGATAATCAGCCAAATTTCCAGAACTGGCGCCGGTCATTACCTCCGATATAAGTTCCCTCACGAGCTTGGCTTCATCATTGTCTTCTGTACCGCTACCGTAATATCGCTTTCCGGCTACCATCATGATGATGTTGTTGAATGCCAAGTTGGTTAACAATGATTTCAACTCCACTTCAACAAATCCCTGTGTGACGATCGATTACTAGTCAAATTTATTACTTGTGTAACATTAAATATTTACAAAAAAGCTATCCTAATAAATGAATTAAATAATATTCATCCACATTTTATGTAATTTTATTTGTTCATTTTACAAATTAACAGATACACATATTATTGTCGGTCAATAAGCGATAAATAATTAAATATACGTACTGATTTAATAAAATAAGGAAGGCTAGAAAATGCCTACTCACAATGTCACATGGACAAAATATTTTTAAAAAATTGATTTATAGATGTTAAAAAAAAATTAAATTATTTACTTAAATAAGAAAAGATAAAATAACTAGTTAAATAAAGAAAGTTGTTACGTGTAGGGAGTCTCTAGAGAGAAGTGTTATGAGCCGTTGGATCTCGTCTTTACGGATAGACTTAAAAGTACTGATTCTATGAGAAGAAAAAATCTCGACGGCGGCGATGCGGCGGAGATTCCTCCAGTGGTCGCCGTAAGGTGCTGCAATCATATTGGTATAGTTATAGCCGACGTGTTTGGCCATGATGATATCAGGACGATTCGCAAGAACGACGTCGTTTTTAGTGAAACATTCTTCGGCTATGGAATGTGAGGAGATAACGTAAACGAGGCGGTTTCCCAGGCGGAGGTGGAAGATCGGAGCATTACCGAGGGACTGAGAGATGGAGAGGAATGTTCGATGGACCGGTTGCTTGAGGAGGTGGAGGTGGCCGATGACCGGTAAAGGGTAAGCCGGAGAAGGAGGAAGATTAGGTTTCCGGTTAGATTTTGTGAACAAGAGTTTGATAGAGATAGAGAGAAAGAGAAAAGAGAGGAGCAGGATTTGGGTGATGTCCATTTTCTTGTTGATTGCGTTCTTTGTTTTTTGGTCTTTCTTTTTTTGTAAAGTTGTGTCGTGTGTGGGATCGAGATGGACCTGATGGGGTACTTTGTGGTTTTTAAAACACGAAAATTAATTGACTGAGAACGAAAGATACTTGAAATTTTGGAAATGGTTGGATTAAGATTTTAACCTGCTTTGAAAGAGAAGCTAATAATTCACTTTCAATAAGAAAGTTAGGTAAATTTCCTGTTTTGTAGGGAATTTAAGAAAAAAATATTTCTTATTGCTCTACCTAAAAAGGGAAAATGATAAAAATATGTAAATATGTAAAAGACAGTACATCTGCCGACATAAAAAATAAAATAAAAAGCCAGTCATATACCTAGTGATTTGTGTTATTGTCCTTATTGTATTACTTACATGTGTTTAAACTCAACATAATGTCTGTTAGTTATAAATTATTTGTCTTGAAAACTTTTTACTTTATGTAATTCATGGAGAGAAAGGTTACTACACCTTCCAACCTCATTATCAATTTTTACCGTTCAGATCGATTAGCCTCTTGTCTAAGTCTAACCATCAAAATTTTATGACGTGGAATTCAAAATAAAATAATAATAACAATATGACGTGTTTTTAGAATATGTTCCACAATTTATAACAAATTAAATTAAATAGGTTCAAATATGATGGAAGCAATTTTCAATTTATTTTGATTTTAACAAATTAAATTTTCAGCCGTAGTTTGGACAAATGCTGATCTAATATCGACAAGTAGTGGACATCAAGTCGATAATATTAAACAAGATTCAAAGTTACAACAAAAGATCGAGGGTGGACATTAAGCCGATTATTAAACAAGATTCAAAGTTACAACAAAAGATCGAGGGACGACCAAAACACATATTTAAAAACATAAAAACTTGTCATTAAATAGAATACATTTTTTAAGTAAAACATTTAAATCAGTTTACCAACAATAGAACGTGCTTTGCACATGGCTCCTAATGGTATAGCTTTGGGCAATGTGGCTCCTTTGTCTTCGGTCATGTCCACAAGCTCCTCACCAACTCTTTCCCAGTCAAAACATTGAACCAAACTTCCAAGAGCCAGGTTTATTAGCCTATGAGCCAGCCCGGCTCCAGGACAAGCTCTTCGTCCCATCCCAAATGAGAATAGCTTCTCAGCCTCTCCTTCTTTTTCAAATCTTTCCGGCTTGAATATCTCCGGATCTTCCCATAACTCTGGATCTCTATGCATGGCCCATGCGTTGGTCAACACCATTGTTCCACTTGGTATATCATATCCTCCAACTTTACAATCTTCTGATGACAAATGAGGTAGTAGTAGTGGGACTGCAGGGTACATACGTAGCGTTTCCAATACAATGTTTTGGAGATAAGAGAGATTTACAATGTCCGATTCGTCTACTAGCCGGTCTAGACCAACTTTTTCATCGATTTCCATTCTCGCTTTTTTAAGTATTTCTGGATGGTTCAACAGATTTGACATTGCCCATTCTAGTGTTACTGATGACGTATCTGTCCCTGCAATTATAAGAGTCTACACACATTTCTACCATTAAACTCTTTCTTATATATATATCGTGTACTTGCTTATTGATTGATACTTACAAGTATGATTCCTTTGATGATGACATCCGTATAGTAATCAGGTTGAATGTCTTGGAGAGCAAGCAAGCGATCGATCATAGTTTCACCTTTTTCCTTTTCTGCACGTTTTTCGTCGACTAATCGCTGCAAAAACGCATCAAACCTCTTTCCCAAATTCTTGATTCGTTTTTCATAACTCGTGACCCAACGTAAAATCGAAAGATAATCAATGGGGTTTCCTGCACCGGCGCTGGTCACCGCCTCCGACACAAGATGCTTCACGAGTTTAGCTTCATCGTTGTCCTCACCAAAATATCTCTTCCCGGCCAACATTATGATGGTGGTGTTGGATGCCAAATTGGTTAATAATGTTTTCATCTCTACCTCCACAAATCCCTGAGAGTACGAATACAATTAGGAGTAGTAGTAAACAGATAAGAGTTTTGGTAAACATTTAATTATATATGCATTTCCGTTTGCCGCCTCAACATATTAGAAGAATGTGTTTTTTTTTAACATAACCAAATAATAAACCAACTTAAAACAATCAGAACCTATACAGCATCTTTATATAGTGATCAGTTGACTTTCGTGAATAATTAGCTATATCATAATATACACGCAATGCTTGCAAAAAATAAACTAGTCACAATAAATATAAACGTATGTAGATGAAAGTAGACGTGAAATGAATACGAAACAAATAATAAACAAAGAATTTAAGGAGGTCATACGTGTAAGGAATCTCGAGAGAGATGTGAAATGAGCCGTCGGATCTCGTCCTTACGAATATACAGAAACAAATTGAGTCTATGAGTGGAGAATATCTCGACGGCGGCGATGCGGCGGAGGTTCCTCCAATGATCGCCGTAAGATGCCGAGAGTAAGTAGGTGGCGTTGTAGCCGAGGTGCTTGCTTATCGTGAACTTGGGACGGTTCGCGAGAACGACGTCGTTCGTTGTGAAACATTCTTCGGCGATAGAACGTGAAGAGATGACATAAACGAGGCGATTTCCGAGGCGGAGATGGAAGATCGGAGCATTTCCGATGGATTGGGAGAGGGAAAGGAACGTCCGGTGAAGCGGTGGCTTGAGAAGGTGGAGGTGCCCGATCACTGGCAAGGAGATCCCCGGAGACGGAGGAAGGTGCAGTTTCCGTTTGGATCTTGTGAGCAAGAATATGGCGGAGGCAAAAAGAGACAGAAAAGAGAGGATCAAGATTTGGGTCAAATCCATTTTGTTTGTTTGTTTTGGGGCTCTTTGTTTTTTCTTCGTCTCTCTTTTTTACTATTGTTTTGAAGATTAATACATGTGGGCTAATATATCGGAATGCATTCAAGGAAATATTATTTAAAAAATATATATTATATAGTTTGTGGGCGTATGTTCATAAAAGCCCAAAAAACACTATATAAAAAAGCCCACCAGCTTGTCCAACACAAATGTTCGACACAAAAGCCCTAGAACGTAGAAGCACAAGGTTCAAATTCGAACATTTGACAAAGTAGGACAAAAGTCTAAACTCAAGCGGACTCGTCGAGGATTTTACCAACAAAGGCACGTGCTTTGCACATGGCGACCAACGGTATAGCTTTAGGCATTATGACTCCTCCGCCACCTTCACTCATATCCACCTCTTCTTCACCAATCCTCTCCCACTCAAAACATTGAATCAAAGACCCGATAGTCAAGCTAGCTAGCCGTTGAGCCAAACCGGACCCAGGACACGCCCTTCTTCCTAGCCCGAACGCCATTAGCTTATGAGCCTCCCCTTCTTTCTCGAACCTCTCTGGTTTAAAACTCGTTGGATCATCCCACATCTTAGGATCTCTATGTATAGCCCATGCATTAGTCAATAACATCGTTCCACGTGGCATATCGTAACCTCCTACTTTACAGTCTTCTGATGCCACGTGAGGGACCAACAAGGGACTTGCAGGGTATAAACGCAACGACTCATACACAATGTTCTGAAGATAAGGAAGACGTGAGAGGTCTGATTCTTCCACAAGCCTGTCAAAGCCTACTTCATTGTCGATTTCTTCTCTCGCCTTGCATAGTATCTTTGGATGGTTCAACAAGCTCGACAATGTCCATTCCAATGTTACTGCTGATGTATCAGTCCCCGCTAGTATAAGAGACTGCAAGAAAACAAAACTAATTATTTCCACAATTTGGCTAAATCGACTCATGAACTTAAAAATGTTACTTACGAGCATGATCCCTTTGATAATGTTGTCCGTGTAGTACTCGGATTGTGTTTCTTGCAGACGAAGCAAGTGATCGACCATTGTGTTCTCCCTCTTCTCCTTCCCTTCTCGTTTCTCATCGACCAATCCTTGCAAGAACTCATCAAGCCTACCAGCGATCTTCTTTATCCGTTTCTCGGAACCTGTAATCCAACTCATGACCGGTAAATAATCAGCAGTGTTTCCGGCACCAAAACAACTCATCCCCTCCGCGATAAGCTCCCGCACGCGTTTAGCCTCCGGATCATTCTCTGCACCGTCTCCATAGTAACATTTTCCGGCCACCATTCTTATGATGTTGTTGAATGTTAAGTTAGAAAACATTGATTTCATCTCAACCTTTGCAAATTCCTGCAACATTTATAATATATCCTATGTTAAATCATTCACAAAATTCACAACAACAACAAAAAAAAAAAAGAGATTTACTAGAGACTACAGATTCTGATTAAAATAAATTGGCCTTAGCATCAAATTTTCCAAAATTAGTAATTAAGGTCCAATCTATTTCAAATTTGGCATTTTTGGTTGGAGAATTATTTTCATATAAAATCTTATTATGCGGAAAAGAACTAACTTACGAGTGAAGAGTTCCGTGAGAGACAAGTTATAAGCCGCCGGATCTCGTCTCGGCGGATGGAGGAAAAGCTATTGAGCCGGTGAGCCGAGAATATCTCGATAGCGCCAATACGGCGGAGATTTCTCCAGTGGTCGCTGTACGAAGCTGTAACCACGGTGGTGCAGCCATATGAGATGTGTTTTGAAGCAAGGGAGTTAAAGCGGTTCGCGAGTACGACGTCGTTCTTAGTGAAGCATTCCTCGGCGATTGAGTGTGAAGAGACAACGAAAACCAGTCGGTTGCCAAGACGGAGGGAGATGATCGGAGTGTCGCCTAGGGATTGCGAGACGGAGAGGAAAACTCGGTGGAGCGGTGGCTTGAGAAGGCGGAGGTGACCTATCACTGGTAACGCCCAAGCCGGACTCGGAGGAAGGTTAGGCTTTGGCTTGATTCTTCCAATGAGGAATGTGAGAGATAGACATAGGAAAAGGAATGTGAAAATTAGGGTTTGACCTTCCATATTTGACTTCTTATTCCTCGACGAGATGGGATTATAACAGAGGATGATGTTGATTTTGAAAACGGAATCTTTTTTCAGCCAAATCACATGTGCCCATTAATCATGTTGATACCTAATAATTATTCTAATTTATTTTTTTAGCAGGATTTCTAATAAGAATGTTTATTTGACATCTAGCATAGTGCCATACTGGTCCAAAATCCACCTACTATACTTTGTTTTATTGATAAAACTGAACAATCATCAACATTGTTATAATGTTACAGTCTGTTATTTTTGGAATACTATTTTTGGCTCTGATTTTTACTTTAATACGTTTCCTTTGATAAGTTACCGCTGCTTAACAACGTATTAGCATTTATTTACATACAAACTTAAGCAGACTCGGGTAAGATTTTACCAACAAAGACACGTGCTCTGCACATGGCTACCAACGGTCTAGCTTTAGGCATTGTGAGTCCTGGACCTTCAGTCATATCTACCTCTTCTTCTCCAATCCTCTCCCACTCAAAACATTGAATCAAAGACCCGAGACTCAAGGTCACTAGCCGCTGAGCCAAACCGGACCCAGGACATGCCCTTCTACCTAGCCCGAACGGCAATAGCTTATGAGCCTCTCCTTCTTTCTCGAACCTCTCTGGCTTGAAGCTCGTTGGATCATCCCATAGCCGAGGATCTCTATGTATAGCCCATGCATTAGTCAATAGCATCGTGCCATGTGGCATATCGTATCCCGCAACTTTACAATCTTTAGAGGCGACGTGAGGAAGCAGCATGGGGGCTGCAGGATACAGACGTAACGTTTCAGATACAATGTTCTGAAGATAAGGAAGATTTGGGATGTCTGATTCCTCCAAAAGCTTGTCTACACCGATCTTTCTATCGATCTCGTCTCTCGCCTTGTTCAGTACCTCCGGATTGTTCAACAAGCTTGACAATGCCCATTCCAATGTTACCGCTGATGTATCTGTCCCCCCTGCTATAAGAGACTGCACATTGCACATATACAAGAAAGAAAAAAAATCATAAACTAGTCCTTTCATACCAAATGTGACCATTGGCTACTTCAAAAAAAAACCTCTTCTTGGTTACTTACAAGCATGGTTCCTTTGATGATGCGGTCCGTGTAGTACTCTGGTTGGGTTTCTTGCAGACAAAGCAAGTGATCAACCATAGTGTTCTGCCTCTTCTCCTTTCCTTCTCGTTTCTCATCGACCAATTCTTGCAAGAACTCATCAAGCCTACTGGCGAGCTTCTTTATCCGTTTCTCGGAATATGTGATCCAAGTCAGGACTGGTATATAATCAGCAGCGTTTCCAGGACCAGAAGAACTCATCGCCTCTGCAATAAGCTCTCGCACGCGTTTGGCCTCGGGGTCATCTTCTTTACCGTCTCCGTAGTAACATTTTCCAGCCAGCATTCTAATGATGTTGTTGAATGTTAAGTCAGAAAACATTGATTTCATTTCAACCTTGGCAAATCCCTGCAAAAATAACACACCTCCATAAAACTTTAATAGCATAAAAAAAAAATTCTAAATTAGTAATTAAGATATAATCTCTTGCAAATTTGGCATCTTTTGCTGAGAATTATTTTCATATTATTTTTTATTTTTAATATTAAAACTTGACTAAGGTAAAACAAAGACTTCACTTACGTATGAAGAGTTCCTTAAGAGACGACCTATAAGCCGCCGGATCTCATCGCGGCGAATAGAGGAAAAGCTATTGAGTCTATGAGCCGAGAATATCTCTAAGGCGCAGATGCGCCGGAGATTTCTCCAGTGTTCGCTGTACGAAGCTGAGACCACGGTTGAGTTGCCGTATGAGATGTGTTTGGTAGAAATTGTGTTTTGTCGGTTCGCGAGTATGACGTCGTTCTTAGTGAAGCATTCCTCGGCGATTGAGTGTGAAGAGACAACGAAAATGAGTCTATTGCCGAGACGGAGGGAGATGATCGGAGCGTTGCCTAAAGATTGAGAGACGGAGAGGAAAACACGGTGGAGTGGTGGCTTGAGAAGGCGGAGGTGACCGATCACCGGTAACGCCCATGCAGGACTTGGAGGAAGGTTGAGCTTCCTCTTGATTCTTCCGGTAAGGAATGTGAGAGAGAGAATTATGAATAAGAATGTGAAAACTAGGGTTACTGCTTCCATACTTGATCTTCTTCTTCCCGTTGGATTTTGGTGAGTGATGAAGTTGACAAATTTCGTGTGCTTAAAAGCCTTAAATAGATTGAAAAGCAGAAGAAACAAACTGGTTAAACAAAAAACCAATTTTTGATTTTGACAAATGGACTCATTGAGGAAAATGTTACATGAATTTCATGTGTCACATTTATTGTTTGTTGATATTTTAAGTAGACTTTTTTACACATTGACGAAACGTTACACTTTTTCTTTTTCTTTTTGGTAAAATCACTTTGTTACACTTATTTTTTTTTAATGTAGTTTAATATTTGTAATATATTTTAACTTAAATATTTATTTTATATTTTATGTTACATTAGAAGATTTCTAATTAATATCTTTTAAAACCTATCAAGTTACATTTTAAATATATACAATTTTATTAATTAGTTATATTTTATTAATATAATATATGAGGTTAATAATATCTAAATATATTTTGAAAAAATTCAAATCTCAAATTTTTAACTGCACATGGACTTATTACTAGTAGATTTATATATCCAAAAGAAAATTTTGGTTTTGATTTTTATCTTCATGAATTTTATTACATATCAGCATTGTTCAACGTGTGAGAACTGTAAACGGAAAATATGCCTTTCAAGCGTCCGATAGAAACCAATAACACAAATATTGCGTTTACAAGCCACAATATTTTCATATAACTTACAACATAACTTTTTCACAAAAAGAAACAAAAAAAAACATACAAACATTAAGTCGTTATCTAAAGTATATATATATATATAGACATTACTAAAAAAAAGTCTAAAAGTCAAGCGGACTCGTTGAAGAGTTTAACAACAGAGGCACGTGCTCTACACATGGCTTCCAGAGGCTTGGCTTTAGGCATTGTAAGTCCTTTGCCTTCACTCATATCCACTTCTTCATCTCCAATCCTCTTCCATTCCATACACTGAATCAATGATCCAATAGTCAGGTTTATTAGCCGATGAGCCAGTCCAGAACCAGGACACGCCCTTCTTCCTAACCCAAACGGCATTAGCTTCTGAGCCTCTCCTTCTTTCTCAAACCTCTCTGGCTTGAAGCTCATTGGATCATCCCATAGCCGAGGATCTCTGTGTATAGCCCATGCATTGGTCAATAGCATCGTGCCACGCGGCATATCATATCCTGCAACTTTACAATCCTCCGAGGCAACGTGAGGAAGAAGCATGGGAACCGCAGGATAAAGGCGCAACGTTTCAGATACAATGTTTTGGAGATATGGTAGATTTGAGATGTCTGATTCGTCCATAAGCCTGTCTAAACCTATCTTTCTATCGATTTCATCTCTCGCCTTGTTCAATACCTCCGGATGGTTCAACAGGTTCGACAATGCCCATTCTAACGTAACCGCTGATGTGTCGGTCCCTGCTAGAATCAAACCCTGCAAATTTTACACATACACGTCACTAAACTAACACGTTCCATACCAAAATGTGACAAGAGTGATCTAAAGAATTGCTTGAAAATCGAATAATGAACCTAAATCTTTATTGGTTCGAGTTTTTCGGATACTTACAAGCATGTTTCCTTTGATGATACGATCAGTGAAGTAATCCGGTTGGGATTCTTGCAGAGTAAGTAAGTGATCGACCATCGTGTTTCCTTTCTCCTTAGCTTCTCGTTTCTCATCAACCAATCCTTGCAAGAACTCGTCGAGCCTACCCGCCAACTTCTTAACCCGTGTCTCGTAATCTGAAACTAACCGCAAAATCGGTAAATAATCAACAGCGTTTCCGGCACCAGCACAAGCTACCACATCCGCAATAAGCTGGCGGACTCGTTTAGCCTCCGGATCATCCTCAACACCGTCTCCGTAGTAACGTTTTCCGGCCACCATTCTGATAATGTTGTTGAATGTTAAATCAGATAACATCGATTTCATCTCCACCTTCACAAACTCCTACAAATATTTATAATTGAGTCAATGCCAGAACAGAGTCCACAAAACAGAGTATAGTTAGAATAAAATCATATCATTTATTTAAATCCAAATTCGTGATTAAGATCTAATTAACTAAGTTTAAAGCTCACTTACTTGTGAAAAGTTCCGAGAAAGACGAAACACAAGTCGCCGGATCTCGTCTTTACGAACAGATAGAAAGCTGTTAAGCCGGTGATTGGAGAATATCTCGACGGAGCCGATGCGGCGGAGGTTACGCCAGTGGTCACCGTAAGAAGCTGCGATCATGGTTGTGTAATCGTACGCGACATGTTTAGCGAGGATGAAGTTTGGGCGATTCGCGAGTACGACGTCGTTCTTGGTGAAACATTCCTCGGCGATCGAGTGCGACGAGTTCACGAAAACGAGTCGGTTACCGAGTCGGAGGGAGAAGATCGGAGCATCGTTTAGGGATTGTGAAAGTGAAAGGAAAGTGCGATAAATCGGTGGTTTGAGGAGACGGAGATGACCAATCACCGGTAACGACCATGCCGGACTCGGAGGAAGATTTGGCTTTCGTATGATTTTTCCGATCAAGAATCTGAGAGAGATAATAATGAAGAGAACTGAGGAAATTAGGATTTTGGTTTCCATGTTTAGATCTATTTGGTTGAGTGAAGCAATTTTGGAAATTTTTGTGGGGTTAAATAGATTAGGAAGAAATTAATAAACAAAGTCCAATTTTAATTTTGGTGTTGACTATTTGACTCATTGACCAATAGATTAGTCCAATGTTCTAGAAGTAGCAAAATCTGACTTTGATTCTATCTTCCTGCTTATAAAAGTGAAGTCTTGTTCCTCAAGGAAATTTGAAAATTAACATCACACATAATGCTCTCCAAGTGTTCGACAGAATTACCATGAGAGACATTCTTGATTGGATAATCCAAGTATATTTGTTCACTAGGATCTTCTTTTAATGTACAGAATAACAATGTGTAGTGTTAGGTTTTTACCAGAAATCGCCACAAGAGCAAGAGCCATCTGTGAAATGATGGAACCTATTCCGATCTCTCATGACGATTTTCCGTCCTGTGATTTTCGATATCAGTTTTGTCACCGTATGACAATCCGAACACACTCGTAGGTTCTTGAATATTTTCAAGGGACTTCCTGGTTTGGTACTGATTAGACCGTATGCAATCGCGAGTCTCTCGCTGTGAACTTGTAGAGATTGCTCTTTCTCTGTCTCTTCAAGATCCTGCAAGACCGTGTTTGTATTTGGAACATAACCGTGAGACTTGATCCGCTCGATGATTTTTCTTAGCATTGTGTAAATTTCTTTGCTTTCCGAGTGTTCTCTATCTCCAGCTCGGAATTCATGAACTTTGTTATTGATTTCTATTGTGCTTATACCGGGCTCTTTCACTATACCTTTCTCCTTCATCAAGTTCCTCACTTTTGCAACACCTTCATAATCACCCAAGGATGCATATATGTTCGAAAGAAGAACATAAATTCCTGAGTTTGTGATGTTTTGTCCAATCAGATACTCTGCAATTTCCTTGCCTAACATAAATTCTCCATGAACTTTACAGCTTCCGAGAACAGAACTCCATAAGACAGAATCAGCCTCCATGTTCATGTTTTTTATGATTTCGTAAGCCCGTTTTAACTGGCCAGCACGACCGAGCAGACTAACTAAGCATCCATAATGTTCGATCTTGGGTTTAATCCCATACTCTTGTCCCATTGACTCAAAGATTCTTATCCCTTCGTTTACCAAACCAGCATGAGCACAAGCCTGAAGTGTTCCTATGAAAGTTATATCCGTTGGTTGCAACCCTGTGATCCCCTGCATCTCATCAAACAATCTCAACGCGTCTTGGCTACAACCGTGCATTGCGTAACCAGTAATCATCGCATTCCACGCAACAATATCCTTTCTTGGAGTATCGTTAAACACTAAAACTGCCTCTTCCAAGCTCCCACATTTGCTATACATATCAATCAGAGCCGTACACACTTTAACATTGAACCTAATGCGACTGCTATTGACAAAAACATGGATCCAACGACCAGTTTCAAGCGCTCCAATCTGCGAACAAGCTGAAAGAGCAGCTACAACGGTTATTTCATCAGGTTTCGGTGTACCTTCCGCCAAAAGTTTCTGAAAAAGCATCAGAGCGTCACTAGGGAACCCATGTTGAGAGTATCCATCAATCATCACGTTCCAAGAAACAATGTCTCTCTCACACATTCTATCGAACAAAGCTCTCGCAGCCTCAACGTTCCCCTGCTTTGCATAGCAAGCGATCATAGCTGTAGAAGAAACGAGACTTCTCTCAGGCATTCTATCGAACACCTTCTGGGCAGATACCACATCTCCTCCTTTCGCATAAATGTCGACGAGACCAGTCGCTACATACGGATCAAGCCCCAATCCGAATTTAAGAACATGGGTATGGATCAATTTCGGACTTAGTTGAGCAAGATTTCAAAATCGACGAGAAAGTAAACTCATTCGGGACAATTTCAGAAGAAAGCAATTGAACGTAAAGCAGGAAAGCTTGGTCTTTGAGGCCGTTAATGGAGGCAGTGTTGATCGCGGCGGTGAAGAGGAACAAGTCTGGATCGTTCGTCTGGTGAAATAAGGCCAACGAGTGGCGAATTTTGCCGTGAGAAGCGTATGCACGGTGGAGCTTGAGGTTTAGAACTGGGTAACGAGGGTGGAGGAGGAGATTATGACGGAGAATAGCTGCGTGGATTTGGAGCACTTCATCCACTGAATTCGAATTGTCGATTAAAACTGCAAGTTTCTCTGGCGGCGGAAGGCGGAATCTGGCGGTTGCGGTGGCGGTGGTTAACTGATTCTGCGGTAGTGACGTGGCGATAAGTGGTGACGAAGCCATCTTCGACGATGGATATTTCTTTGAATAAAATAGATTAATTAATGTTTGCTTTGAAAGAAATTCAGGCCCATATGTAACGGAATTGGCCCATTAGTTTTTGATAAACTACGGGCCCAGCCTATACTTATTGATTATATTTTAAAAAATTCACAAGCCTACACAAATCGTGGAAAGAAAAAATGAAGCCTACTACTTAACATTTTTTTTTTTTTTTTTTTTTTTTAAAAGAAGCCTACTACTTAACATTACATATAGAGCATATAGTAAACTAAAGGGATAAAAAGATTTTGGTTGGGGCAAAGAGATCACAGAAAGATTTTGGTTGAGACAAAGAGATCAAAGAAATTTTACAATATATGCATGTTCATACAACTAGTATAATAGTCAAGAAGATCAAATTTTTACATTTGTAATTTAAAAATAAAAGAAGAGACAAAACCTAGAGGGAAGTGAAAAGAAAAAAAAAAAGAGGGAAAGAGACAAAAGGTGTAAGATGAAGAAACATATTAATTGTGTCTACAGAACTAAAGCTACGTTCTGTTCCGACCTTAGACATGTGACGTTCCCGTCAACTTCTGTTTTAAATTCTTTTTACTTCTAGAAATTACGTGAGCAAAAATATGGATAGAAGTAAAATCAAAAGAAAATTTGAACTATATATTCGTTTCCGGTTCAAGTTTTAATGTTGGAATCTAATACTATCTAAAACTCCACGGTAACCCTCCATTTATATTTATAACACGAGTGTAAAAGACAACGACCAAGACTATAACAAATTTTATTTTAGAATTATTTACACTGAATTGAAAAAAAAAAAAAACAGGAGAAAAAAGTAGAGAATATAAGAAAGAATTGAACAATGGAATTGGACGTGTCGCGAAAACGAAAGCGACTGAAGAGAAAGTGTTCGGTAGTTGGATTGCTACGGCGTACTTTGTCGTAATACTATACCATACTCGGTCCATTCTTTTTTGGGTATAAACATATATATAGAGTATATAACGTATACGTATTAATTTATTAAAAAAAATCCGATGAATTTTAAAATATTTAAGTTTCGATATCTTTACAAGCGATCTGACCTCGAAACATATACAATTGTTTTTATTTTATATATTGACAACACTTTTTTTTTTTTGAATTGAGAAAGATTCTATTGACAACACTATTATCTAGCTACATATATAAACTACGCATGTAAAACTAGCCACTTATCATAATACTTTTCTGAGCGGCGTTTCGAATCAAAATTTAGATGTCACGGACTGATATTAATCTGTCCCCTCGTTTAAAAAAAAAAGGGTTGCAAATTTTAAATCCTGCGTTATTAAACAGATAGATCGATTTGTTAATTTACATAACCAATAATATATTGGAGGGGGTTTCGTATACGAGTAAAACTTCCTGATTATAGTTAGAATCTTTCGATTCATATATATGAAGTCTTAGCAGATAAGTTTTTTTCTTTTCCTTGTTTTATGGTCAGAATAAGCAAGCGCACATATAAGTTTATTCAAACATTTTGAAGTTAACGGGTTGAATTATCATTGTTTTAAGGGTAAATTGCAGGCCAGGGCAGAAGACCAACTTTTATTTTCATGGTTTGGCAAAGTGAGAATTGGTTCTCATGTTTTGACAATTTAGCCAAATTCTGACCATTTTACCCCTGCCAGCGTAACGACGTACTGTTCCGTGTACGGTTCAATTATGCGGTTCAGTTAGGTACACTGTTCCGGTTAGGCTAAGATAATTTTTTTATTTAATGTTTTGTGCGGCTGTACAGTGAAAAAGGGGAGTAATAACATTAAAAAATAAAGAGACATCAGTATTTAATGCCCAAAAAGTTGAGACATGACTCTTGTCACAATTAATGCAAAACTCATCATTACTTGTTGTAATATTAGTTTATACGTTTGAAAAATTGTAAGAGATAAGCATGAACCATCAAACAAACAACTTAGTCTCAACGAATGTGATGCTGGAGAAGTTTTGATCTTGTTGATTTACAAAGTTTGGAGCCAAGAAAAGCATTGATCGTGTAAGTAATCAAGTTGGTTAAGAAGTTTTTTGTTATAACACAGTAGGATCTTGATTGTGTTCGAAATCAACATTGTTTTTTATATAAAAACCCATAAATTTTATTTCCAATTTTGTTTGTTGAAAATGCTAAATGAGGATATATATGTTTAAAAGTGTGTACTTGGAAATTCTTTTTGTTTTTTGTAGATATAATCATGTTTTGAGTTGCATTTAATGGGGTTCTGCTGAATTTATGATGCAGGTGGGTAATGGATATTCCCGTATTTACTACGGTGGGTGAGTGGAGATGCAAAGAAGAAAAATAGAAATTTGAACCAGAGGAAGGCATCTTTGGTCGCTGTGTACGTGTTAAGGAAAATATGACGTACACGGAATTTGTACGTACATTATGCGAGGTTTTTAGTGTGAAGTGTTTTTAAGAACAGAAAAGTCATACAACAAACAATGTCTTATCTCGCAATCAAACAATTCTTTTGCTAAAAGCAATCTAGGTCATGTCCTACAAAATTGGAGATGGTTTGCGTTGATGATACTTGTCCATGGCATTTGACAGCTCAAGTTGTCAAGAATTCAGAATATTTCAAAATCACATCGTATGAATGGTAATTGTGTGCAATTTAGTATTGGAAGATCTGTTTTACCTAAGTCAGAGTACGATTGTTGAATTAACCAATGTTGCAGTTTAAGAATTTGTAAATATTACACGTATGTTGCCTCAACAATGGTACATACTGTGAAAGACGTACACGTCCATATACTCAAAGGCATCATTCTAGTTTTGTACTCATCTTTAACCTGATTTCTTCTTCAGCAACTTTAATTTTATGGCCATTGTTCACAATTTTCTTATAATCTTTTGATTTTTTACATTTAATTTATTTATTGATTTTGTAAATCTAGCTTATATTAGCGTATTTGGAAGTCGAAAAACTAAAATACAAACTCTATAACTATTACGTACACCGTCTCCACAATAGTACATAATCTAACAGAAGTACATATCCATTTTATAATCAATATTGTGTATACCGTAAACTACATACACGTAAATAGAAAAAACTCAGGACATATTTCTACCAAAAATATCTTACCAATTTCATACAAGTTTTCTACGAACTCAATTAAAAAAATATTAATAATTTGTTTTCAATAAATAAGTGAAACCAACTATGATCAACACACAAATTGACTCTAATGAGATTCACAAACTCCAGCTCTGTTACGCAATTTACATAATCATATGTCAAATACGAGAAGCAGTAGAAATAAACCTCACAACTAAAGAAAAATATTGAGGAATAATATGTTTTAACGTGACACAGAGCCGTGTGTGGTTTGAAAATCTTAAACACTTGTCAGTAGATGATTCGCTCTTCCATTTTATAAATATTTATTATTTTTATACTATTAGTTAAAATTCTTTTTTTTTCTATTGTTTAAGACCCATTTTCATATTTTTATATCTATTTTAAATAATATTTTATTTATTATCATCGAAGACTATTCACGATTAGCAATATCATATACACATATGTGCGTAACGGTAATAATATATACGTACACGGTAGTAATGTGTACGTACACGGTAGTAATGTGTTCGTATAGTAATGTCTGCGTATATATGTACGTAAATATCTAAATAATTTGTATATTTACGTTTCAAATATTTTTTGACCATAAAAACAAAAAATTCAAATCATGTATGAACAACACATGAAAAAAATACAGTCATACAAATAACCGACATAATAACTTAATTTTGATGTCAAAAAATTAAATTAATGTTGTACCATGAACGCTCCAATAAATATTTTTGTGTACGTACATAGTATAAGACTTCTGTGATTTAGGCATTTTTAGGATGTAACTGTTTGGAGAGGTCGTACACGTGTACGTGTATCTCAATATTATCGTGTACGTCTACGGGTTTAGTTTAAAATATTATTAATTCTCAACAAATAATATCGTATAACATAACACTTACTAAAAAATTTCAAAATAACAATTAAATAGAAATAACAACATCAAAACAAAAAAATATCATATATATCGTACTAAATACATAATATTTGGCTAACTCGCCGTATGCACCATCGTAGATACCAAACATTACAAAAATTCCTAAAAAGACCATAATTCTCTTCAACAGAACCACATATAATTTTATTGTAATATACCAAGTACTTGATCCTCTTGTGTTGATAGGTTCCCTTCTAAACAACACCAATGCGAATATTTTTTTTTATTCATAGTAGGGATCTAAGTGTAAACATTTTTATGTCATTTTGTCCAATCCGATAAGCAAAGTGTGAATATTATGTACATTATGTGGGACCTTGCTGATGAAACTAACCTTGGGTTAGAGATGAAAACACAACAGAAACCATATTTGAGGTACCAAATGTAGATAAAAACAATGAGGAAGTAGATGAGGAAGAAGAAGTCGAGGACGATAAAGAGGATGAACAGAAAGAGATTGGGGATGACGAAGAGGGTGTTGAAGATGACGATTAAAAACGATAGTAAAGGTAGTAGGAAAAATTACATTACAATAGATGGACTGAATTTTTGTTGAGAAATATGGGATATGACATGTCAGAGATGTTGGTGACACTCTATTTACCGTGGAGCTAATATAAAAATTCAGTTAATTAAAATAATCGTGTACGTATACTAATGAATGTGTACGAGATTGAAAAATCATCGATAATTTTGGAGAGAATTATGACATTCAACCATTTGTGAGTCATAACCAAAAGGGAAGACATCATTTTTGGAAGAATTCGATGATTTAGTCAATGTCCGACTTGATGAAACAGAAGTATAAATTAGTATGACATGAGAGACATTGTAAGTTGTGAGTATGTTTAGAAACATTTGTTTGCAAATAACAATGTCTTCATCTCCAGTAGGACTATCGTAGAATATTGATTTATTATTATATCAATAAATATATCTCAACAATTTTAACTCATCAACAAAGATATACGTACACTATTATACATGTACGTACATAACATTTTTAAGAATGTAGGTATCGAGGATATTGGGCATCATGGAGAGTCGCAAAACCCTTCACGGAGGTAACAAGTTCATCATAGATAAAGTCATATAAATGATCCACTATGATGAACCAAGAATAACACATCTCCTTTATCGGAGAAACCTCTCGGAAACGAGTTCGTTTCCGGTCACCAAAAGAACCATCTTTCACCGAATCCATGTGCGTTTGATCTGCCGCTAACGTCGCCTCAATTGAAAACTGGCTCGAGATACTTAGAACCTGTTCCATGATCAACGTAAGTGCAAGCCATGCCGCAGCTATGACCATCTAACATATTTACATGTCAACATAATCAATGATACGTACACTATAAATTGCATGTACGTACACTGGAAAAATTTAATGAAGGGTATAATTGTAATTTGGCAGTCGTCTTCAACCTCTGCATCCCTAATTTTGCAGCTGTTTTCAACAGTTATCTCAAAATTTTGTTTTCTTTATACATTTTGAATGTTTCTTACATGTAAATATTGTACATCTAGCATATTTTAAGTTCGAAAAACTAAAGAGTTTGAGTTTTGTTTAATTGTCCGGTGATTAAGTCGATTCCGTCGAAAGAACACTTGCTTTTTCACCATTTTTATCATTTCTCCAACTCGCCAGAAATCTCTTAATCTATTAACTCTAATCTCTCTACTTGATAATGAAGCAAAATCAATTATTTCACTACAAAATTTCAGATTTAAAATAAAATTTCCTTTGATTTTAGTATAAAGAGCAGCTCGCCTTTGTACTCGGATTATTTCATTTCTTTTTCTTTAAATTCTGATTTTTTAAAATTTTTTATATGTTTAAGTAAAAAAAATATATAATCATTTTTTCTTTCATGTAGTTTGGTTGTAGAAGAGTTAAGAAACGTAACCAAACAAGAATAGTTGTTCTCTAAGGGTAATTTGGTCCCAAATAGCTCAATTGGCTATTCTCTGAAAGGTCAATCTCACTTTGCCAAAACATGAGAACAAAACTCAAAATATTGTTTTACGTGAAAATAACTTTTGTTTTAACTGGCCAGTATTTCAACGGCTTTGATAAACCGATGTCATTGGTTGATTTATTATAGATGAATTTATTGAAGTATGATTTGTTAATACCAGTTATATTTCAGAATACATTAGCTCTGAAACCTCTGATCGTGAGAACTGCGGTTTCAATTAAGAACATAATTCTAAAACTAAAAAAGTTGATTTAACATTTTAATGGGTTGCAGTCTATCCTACAAAATTTTCTTATTGTATAATAAAAATATGTTTGGGAGAAATAAGACATTTTGATTACTGGCTGATGGATAACTATCAACTCTAAAGTTAATATATTCTTGTGTCCACGGGAAAAAGGTAGAAAACGCATTATTTGTTTCTATTTATACAGAGAAATGAGCCAAAAATGTAAGAAAGAATAGAGAGAGAAAAAACAGAAATGACAAGACAATTGTAAAGAAAAAACAACGACAGTGTTTGCCCATAAACTTATGCTTTTGTCATTACGATATCTTTGATCGAAACATGTACAATTGTTTCTATAAAAAATCATGCTTTTTGCCTTTTTAAAATGCATTGTATGTCCGCTCTTTAATTACTTTTATTAAAAGCTCGAACATTATGATTTTAAAGAAATTCAAATTATTTCAAAAAAAAATTCCTACAATTGTGAAAATAATAGTGACATATCAACGTAAAGTGTGTCTACTTCTTTAAACAAGGATCTGCTCACATGCATGATGCATGCAGTAAAGATATATACATAGATATAGATTGATCGAATAGGACCAATTATGCCGACGTACATGCATGTGCCTATTAATTATCTTCTCACAATGCACCAATTATTTTCTGGATTATCACTTTTTCAAGCTATGATTATGGAATGTAACTAAATTATGTATAGAGTCGTGTTTAATTTGAAACACTCTCAATTGCATGTAATAATATCCTCAGATTCAATCTTTATTTCTCTTTTTAACACAATTGTTACTTTCTATATTTTCCCTATGCATTACGTAAACTCGTGAAAGACTTGCTTGTTATAATATTGTAAATAACCGGTGAATTTCACATCCTTCATCCTCGCATGCGGTATATTTTGTTTGTGTGTTGATAAAGTTGAATTGAACAAACCAAATTGTCGTATATATACGTACAGAAAAACTTAAAGTTGTCGAAATTATTGCGGAATGGTTGATGCCAAGAAGGGTCCCAAGTCTATATTATCCAAAGTTATCATCTCAAAATCGTCAGCAATGAAAAACCATAAAAAAATATATATATCGTCAGCAATGTTACGCCATGCCTTTTTTGGATCTGATCTATATCTCTCTCTTTAACATATAATTGTCTTCTGTGTTTTCATTTTGAAAAGAAGTTGAATTGGTCAAATTTCGTTATTTTGTACTAAACTAAACACGTTTAGTAGATCTATTTTTTAATAATCAAGGAAATCTCAGGCAAAAATGTAAACTAATCATTAACGTATGTAAAAAAAAAAATTGTGTTAGTATGGTAATAGTCATAATAAGACTAATCATTTTTTTGTTTCAGCTGTTTGAATTCTTTTCTATAAAGTTTGTTGGTTTACCGCGAAACTATCGCCAAAATTGATCCAATGATCATGACATTATCACTCATTCAACTATGTCGTCCAGTAAATGGCTAGTTTGAATTAAATGTGCGAGTTCTAAATTTTGATTGTCAAATTTAACAAACTAATTTTAGGATTTAAAAATGGCATCTTGGAATATTATCATTTATCAGTATTGAGTACTATTGCCTACCTAATTCAAGGTCTGTTAAGTGTTAACCATAGTCAACTTGAGTACGTACTGTCTACTGTGTAATATTGACTTTAATTATGGACTATTGACAACAAATTAACGTGTACGTATCTACTGAATACCGCCGACTATGTATACTGACCATATATATAGTGTTTCACGTACATATAAACATCCTATATTTTAATGTTTATATGAATATTAAAAATATTATTCTTTCATATATACATATTTTTTTTCTTCTTATACCAATATATTAGTTTAAATCATGTGAGATTCAATAATTTCAATTCAAGGTAAAAAGAAGTTACATACTAATTAACTGAGTGTTAATTTATAGGGGACAATAATATCATGTAGTGAATAAATAATCAGCCTTCTAAAAACATAATGATAATAATAATTATAAAAGTCACCCTTCGAATAGTTTAATATATACTACATATATATACAGGTCAATAGGAGAGATAGTTGAAGTGACTATTCTAATGAACAATTTGTTCTCAAGAAAAACAATTGTTCCCGAAATGTCTAATCAAAGATAATGCATGATCCGTGCGATTAATTAGTCTCTTCCTAAAATAGTGACTATCTTCTTTTCATTTCGTTAAGTTATTTATAATTATTGGTCCATTCGGCTTTTTAATCACACTATTATCGTTAGTCTTAGTACTATTTATTCTAGGCCCACATGTCGAGCGACCCAACGCCATGACCGAATTTATATTATATCATATATGCATACTGTTTATAAATGTTCTTGGTGTTAAAACATAAATGTATATACAGTTGATGCATTCGTGTTTTAAAATTCCAGAGTCTTATTGTGGTAAACAAATAGACTATATATTATAGTGAAAACTAGTGTTGTATGTCTATAATTTCAGTATTAGTCTATTTCAGTTTTGACAACTCATCATCCAAAAAACAAATTATAGTAATCATATAAAATGTAGAAACCTAGTTCAGTCTGCACTGTGGCATACCATTTCAAACTCGAATGATTAAATGTTAAGTCCTTGGTAATTTCTTTTTCTTAGTTTGAAAATATGGTTTACCAAAAAACGGGGGAAAAAAGAATTAAAGTTTTGATGAATTGCAAACACAAAAGAGAGGGAACAGCAAATGTTAGTGACATGATGATCAATTTCCCAAAAAAAAAAAAAAAATTGGGCGGGTGGAAGTAGAAGATTAAAGTCTCGAAACCATATTAAAAGGAGATTGGTGACAGAAGTGCTCTATAATCACCGTTGTTTTAAGAAATAACGAATTGTCATGAAATATAAAAGACAAACCCAAATGAATTAAATGGAGCAAGTTGGGGAGGGTACAGCACGAGCGACGATCATGAACCCAAATGAAATTGTGTTTTAGGGTGCTGATATTTATAAACTTGGGTGAAGTCATTGTTTTAAATCATGTTTTGGCTGTTATCGATGAATACACTAGTAAAACAAGAAAGAGTTCTAGTAAGACAAAAGTTGCTTAAGTTCTTATAATTTTATTAAAATAACTATACCCTATTTTTACCGCACAATACTCCTTCTAATTTTAAGAGCCTTAATTTTTTCAAATCAATAATAAATTAAAATTAGATAGCTTAAAATGTCTCATATTTATGGTTAATTATTCTATATGTTGTTAACTAGTAGTAAAATTCACAAGACCATTCAAATTACAATAATCCTTCGTTGCCAGCCTGCCACGAAAAAACCTATCAGTCTAATATTGGGACTGTTAATTTTTGTTCAATGTAATTAATTTAAATTTAATTTCAATGCATACACGTGAATTTGAACATCTTTTCATAGGATTTGCAATTCCGGATTCTCATCCGTCCTAGGAGGTTGTATATGTATATTATTGGTAACTAGAGCGCGCATTAAACAACTTTAACACTAAGTACGATGATATTATATGTATAGATATGCTATGGATTGATATAAGGAAAAACTAAAAGGAGAGCGGATGAATGTGAATGGAACTAATTAAGAGTGTATTAAGTAGGCTTGTATCCGAGAGTCAACTTAAACTTAATAGTTGAAACCAATGAGGAGAAAAAAAATACAATTAATCATAATTATAATCAACGTGATGGTTTGACGATTTGATATCTAACTTTCTTCGTTATAATTGAGAAATAATATTCGCACTAAATAGCATAAATTGAAAAATTACCTTACGTCATAAGATTATCAACTTGCCTCCAAAACCAACAACATGATCCCCTAAGCTACATATTATATAAAGAAAAAATTCTTAAAATCACAATTAATCAAAAAGTCACTCCGTTATTAGCGTTATAAGCAAAGCTTATTAGTATATTTGACCGTCATTATCGACGACCAAACAAAGAAAGAGTCACAAGCAAATGAGCCACGTAAGTCCAGAACGACGCCTATGAAACCAATAAGACAAAAACCAAAACATCGGTAAAACTCTTACGTGGCGGAGACATGTGGGTCTCTTATGTCTCCATAAACTGACATTAGCTTATTTGTCGACTGTACCTTTTGTCCCCCGTCTCGGCTACAACCCTGTGACAAACAAAGATCAAGTCAAAATATCTAACCTAAAGTACTCTCGTCCACGTGGACATTGCTGACGTGGAACTTATTCCTTCTATAAATACAGGCTTCTCTTCGCCGAATTATACTCATCAAACGAGTAAAACATTTGCTAATATTAAACACTTTTGCTTTTAGAAAAAAACAAACATGGCCGTTGATTCGCCTCTTCAATCCCGGATGGTTTCACCGACAACCTCTGAGAAAGATGTGAAGGCTCTCAAGTTCATTGAGGAGATGACTCGGAACCCTGACTCGGTTCAAGAGAAGGTTCTTGGAGAGATACTTAGTCGTAACTCGAACACCGAATATCTGAAACGGTTCGATATCAATGGAGCCGTTGATCGGAAAACGTTCAAGAGCAAAGTTCCGGTGGTTACGTACGAAGATTTAAAGCCGGAGATTCAACGTATATCCAACGGTGATCGTTCTCCGATCTTGTCTTCTCACCCCATCACCGAGTTTCTCACAAGGTATATTAATTAAGTCAACTTTACCAATGATTAATATCGTTGTTATAAACATATCAATGATGTGATTTTGACAATATAAAATTATGGAATCATTTTTTATATGTATTTGCAGCTCTGGAACATCTGCTGGTGAGAGGAAATTAATGCCAACAATTGAAGAAGACTTAGACCGACGTCAGCTTTTATACAGTCTTCTCATGCCTGTGATGAATCTGTTAGTATATATAATTTAAACATTTAATTATATCTATTTTTGTAAAGATTAATTATTGAATTAACCAAAAAATGTTTAACTACTATATAGGTACGTGCCGGGATTAGACAAAGGCAAAGGCTTATACTTCTTATTTGTGAAGTCGGAGTCTAAGACGTCAGGTGGGTTACCGGCTCGTCCGGTTCTCACGAGTTACTACAAAAGCGACCACTTCAGGCGGCGACCGTACGATCCGTACAACGTATACACCAGTCCTAACGAAGCCATCCTCTGCTCCGACTCGTCTCAAAGCATGTATGCTCAAATGTTATGTGGTCTATTAATGCGCCATGAAGTTCTCCGACTCGGCGCGGTGTTTGCTTCCGGTCTCCTCCGTGCCTTAAGCTTTCTCCAGAACAATTGGAAGGAACTTGCTCGAGATATCTCAACGGGAACCCTAAGTTCTAGAATCTTCGATCCTACGATTAAAAACCGCATGTCAAAGATTTTGATCAAACCTGATCAAGAACTTGCTGAGTTTTTGATTAGTGTTTGTTCGCAAGAGAATTGGGAAGGGATAATCACAAAGATATGGCCTAACACGAAGTACCTTGATGTGATTGTTACTGGAGCGATGGCTCAGTATATCCCGACGTTGGAGTACTATAGCGGCGGATTACCGATGGCTTGCACAATGTATGCTTCGTCAGAAAGTTACTTCGGGATTAACCTAAAACCGATGTGTAAACCCTCAGAGGTTTCTTACACAATCATGCCCAACATGGCCTACTTCGAGTTCCTCCCACATAATCACGATGGAGATGGAGCAGCAGAAGCATCATTAGACGAAACCTCACTTGTGGAGCTAGCTGATGTTGAGGTTGGAAAAGAGTATGAACTCGTGATCACGACCTACGCGGGGCTCTACCGTTACAGAGTTGGCGACATTCTCCGTGTCACAGGGTTCCATAATTCCGCTCCACAGTTCAAATTCATACGAAGAAAGAATGTGTTGCTAAGCATCGAATCCGATAAAACCGACGAGGCTGAGCTACAAAAGGCAGTGGAGAATGCCTCGAGGTTGTTTGCAGAGCAAGGAACACGTGTGATCGAGTACACGAGCTACGCAGAAACGAAGACTATACCAGGTCATTACGTAATCTACTGGGAGCTACTTGGTAGAGACCAAAGCAATGCTCTTCCTAGAAACGAAGTCATGGCTAAGTGCTGTTTGGAGATGGAGGAATCGCTAAACTCGGTTTATAGGCAAAGTCGGGTCGCTGATAAATCGATTGGTCCGTTGGAGATACGTGTAGTGCAAAACGGTACGTTTGAGGAGCTCATGGACTATGCCATATCGAGAGGCGCATCGATTAATCAGTATAAGGTCCCGAGGTGCGTGAGCTTCACACCGATCATGGAACTGCTTGACTCTAGAGTTGTGTCTGCTCATTTCAGCCCTTCGTTGCCCCACTGGTCACCAGAACGACGTCGTTAGATAAAACTTTAAGAAAGATATATCAAACCGGTGATGTGCGGTTTTAGAATATAAAGCTCTGTTTCTGATTATAAGACTCCCTGTTAGATTCTTATTATGCTGTTGTGTTTAGGGTTTGTGAAACGTACAATAAAAATTGAAGTACGTACTAATGTTTTTTTCCTTTCTGTTTGTTGGAATCCAGCTAATAACTAGTTTTGGTCCAAAATCCAAATCAACATTATAAAAAATCAGCATATAATTATTAATATGTGCCCTAAATTTTTTTTAAAAACAACAACAACGAAATGTTAATCAATGTGCCCTAATACTTTCATCTTAAAGTTTGGAAACTAAAACATATTACGGTGATGTCACGTGAATTTGCTGAAATTCCACTAAACCCAAAATGTTCGTATAGTATTTGGAGGATTTAAGTCTACTCGACAACTCCGGTCAACCAACCGGCCCATTCCAAGTTGAAGCCTAATATCGGTATTGGTAAATAGTTTAATAGATAGACCAGCCCATTTCATATTGAAGCCCAATATCGGTATTGATAAATAGCTTAATGGATAAAACAACAAATAATCAATGAATTTTGTTTCTTGGTACTATATTCTAACTGCACCAATCTTACTTATAATAGCTTTTAAATCGTGTGTATAGGAAAATGGACATTTCTGTGATGTTGGTCCTTAAGATGAACATGTAGTTTGATAAGAAGTTTTCCACAATCTAGTCCTCCAATGAATCACTGAATCAAAACTCAAGTTTGAATAGTCAGAAAAAATTATGTGTACACAGTTGAAATCTAAACATACGAATATATGACAGACTTATGGCTATATCCTAGAGAACTTTTTCCAATATGACATTTGTACTAAAGTTTTGTTAGTCAATATTCTTCTATAATTACTATATTCAACATATTGGCATATTTTTAACGTGTAGGCGACATTTTTCCAAATCAATATTCTTCACCAACCGAATATTAAAATCAAGGTAAATATAAATGGTTTTTAAACCTATTAAGCATTGAAAATACACACTAGTGTTCCATGTATAATTTTAAAACTCTCAACTTGAAAAAATAAAGCTGAATCCAAATAATGACATAGCTACTGTAAATGTAATGATTAAACTATATATATCTGGTTAATTTCCTTTATTATTGTTTCTGTTGATATATTCTGGATTAGAAAAAATCGTTAGACATACACATGTTTAAAATGTTTTTAGTTTGTTTTACTTACATAACAAAAAAAAAAAACGATTTTCTCGAAATGAATAGTTCTTAGGATGTAAATAATTAGTCAAAAATCTTATCAAACTATACGAATCAACACATATATGCCCAAAAGATAACATCAAAAGTTATCGTTAACGAATTTGAACCAGAATAAGAAGAGCACAAAGAAAAACAACGCACAGATGCTTAGTTTAGCATATGTGATAATGTGAACAAAACAAGGCCCCACAAAAGGAATCAAAATTTTCTTGGTATGACATATCAGGGAAACCACACTAACTAAATTATTTTTACACTTTGAACATGTTGAATGATTTTGTTTGAAATGTTAATATATATAGACAGCAAAATATTATGAGTATTTTTATAAGAAATTATACACAAGAAGAGTCAAATGGAGACATTGCAAAAAAAAAAAAAAGGAGGCATTGCATGATAAAATTAACTAAAACTTTATTTATCGATTTTTTAAAACTTAACTAAAACTTTCTTGTGTATAATTTCTTAACAACACCTTAAATTTTCTATAGAATGTAACTTAACCAAACTCTTGTGACTTAAATTAAATCTATTTTGGAAACGAAGCTATAAGTTATGCTGGAGAAACGATTGGAAAACATTGAATTAACCTAATTGACCAGAAGAAAGAGTAAATTAAACTGAGATGACAAAAACAGTGAATTAAGAAAAGAGTAAAGAATCCACTGGTTCAATTAATTTAGAAAAAGACAAAAACCTGATTTTAAAATAAGATTAAAGTAATTGACCACCTCTACTAAAAGTCTAAAACTACTACTAGACTACTAGTGCCAATTTTTAAGCATTTATATCAACATGAATATACGTGCAGAATGGCTTTTGGCTCAAAGAAGGAAAAAACATTAAAAAAAAAAAATACAGTATGTTCGTACATGTGCAACAGCAACGTGAACAATAACTACTGGACGATGGGCTATATTGTATTATACATGAGTAGATTAGTTTTTATTTTTTTTAATATATCAGTTAGGATATTAATTGATTGTATAAATATCAGCTGTCGTTGACAGAGTGAAATAAGATTGAAAACTTTTTTACATTTTTGGCATGAGCGCCTCTCTATACACGATCTAGACAAACTTCATTTTGCTTTTCTTGTGTCTTTTTATTGTTGTTGTTGTTATATACATGTCTTTTAATCTTATAAAAGGTTTACCAACAATTTGTGGTCCTGTCTTTCTTAACCCAGCTTATCTTCGCTAATTCAAAGTTGTCACGTTGTCTATTTGATATAATAGTTATTTCGATTAAACGCAAAAGTATCCTATGGAAAATATCTGCTAACACTCGCAATAAATAAAAGGGTGAAAAGGAAAAAATAAAAAGTAAAAACTTCAATATTATAGGTTTTGAATGAAGATGCATGGGCAACTGCCAAAAAAATCTAGTATATGGTTTTAATAGTAGCAAGTGTATGTAATATATATATACAAACTAAAACCGTTTCACACCATGCACGACTGTTTCCATTCAAGGTCTATATATATAATTTCCTCGACGCCATAAGGCCACAACCAAACTCCTTAAAGAAAAAAGAAAGGTCAAATATGTTTTACTATGTAATTGTTCTCCCTTTAGCTCTCTTTCTTTTGGCTTACAAATTATTCTTCACCTCCAAACCGCAGCGTTTCAACCTCCCTCCCTCTCCACCTTATTCTCTCCCAATCCTCGGCCACCACCACCTCCTAAAACCGCCGGTCCACCGTCTCTTCCACCGCCTTTCCAAAACACACGGCCCAATCTTCTCCCTCCAATTTGGCTCCCGCCGTGCCGTCGTAATCTCCTCCTCCTCACTCGCAACACAATGCTTCACAGGCCAAAACGACATCATTTTATCAAACCGGCCTTGTTTCCTAACCGCTAAATATGTCGCTTACAACTACACAACCGTTGGAACCGCGCCTTATGGGGACCACTGGCGTAACCTCCGCCGCATTTGCTCCCTAGAAATCCTTTCCTCGAACCGTCTCACAAACTTCCTCCACATCCGCAAAGACGAAATCCGCCGCATGCTCACGAGACTTTCACGTGACGTCAACAAAGAGATCGAGCTCGAGCCCCTCTTGTCCGATCTAACGTTCAACAACATCGTGAGGATGGTTACAGGGAAGAGATACTACGGCGACGAAGTCCATAATGAAGAAGAGGCGAATGTTTTCAAGAAACTGGTCGCCGATATCAACGACTGTAGCGGCGCGAGGCATCCCGGAGATTACTTACCATTCATGAAGATGTTCGGAGGGAGCTTGGAGAAGAAAGTAAAAGCTCTTGCGGAATCCATGGATGAGATCTTGCAGCGTTTGCTTGAAGAGTGTAGGAGAGATAAAGACGGTAACACTATGGTTAATCATTTGCTCTCTCTCCAACAACATGAACCAGAGTATTACACTGACGTCACTATCAAAGGCCTAATGCTGGTAAGAAATATGAGTTTATGCAAATTTTTGTTAATAGTATATATATAATCTAGGGCTGTTCATATTTTTTTGGTTGTTGTTCAATTTGTTAGGTTTCAGTCGGTTTTTTTTTTTGGTTTTCAGATCTTGTGGTTCACAAATATAGAAACCGGTTTGGTTTTAAGAGTTTTATAATTTGGATTTGAAGTTTTTTGACAAAAAATATCTTAATCAATTAATTTAAACGATTTCCAAATCTGTATCGAGTTATTTTAATGGTAGTTAGGTACAGCTATAAATGTAAAATCAAATAGGTCTATTTTACTTTATTCCATTTCGGGCATAGACGATTTGATTTGAGATTAGTCGTTGTACCGAATTGGTATCCATACGGTATGGTCTACAATCTACACCGGTATTGTTAGTCTTGAAAAATTATTCAGAGGAATTTGGAACCTATGCGTCTGCCTACAGTACGGACAGTTATTTATTCCTTTTTTTTTTTTTCGTCATGATAATCATTTATTCCTAGAAAGTAGAAACAATTCTGATTATTCCTAGTAAGTAGAAACAATTCAGATCTCATATTGTTTTTTAAAATCAATATAGTTTTGACTTTAAATACAAAAATATTTTTGGTATAGTTTCACTTTTATACGGTTCTGGCTTAATAAATAGGATAATTATGCTTTAACAAAAAAATAATAAGATAATTGTGCATGCATGAAACAGGGCATGATGATCGCCGGAACAGATACTTCGGCCGTGACGCTGGAGTGGGCGATGTCGAGTTTGCTAAATCATCCAGAGTCTTTGGAAAAAGCGAAACTAGAGATTGACGAGAAAATCGGACAAGAACGTTTGATCGACGAACCAGACATCGCAAACTTGCCTTACCTTCAAAACATAGTGTCGGAAACATTCCGGTTATACCCGGCGGCACCGCTTCTAGTACCAAGATCACCGACGGAGGATATTAAAGTCGGAGGATACGACGTGCCACGTGGCACGATGGTGATGGTTAATGCGTGGGCTATACACAGAGATCCAGAGCTCTGGAACGAACCGGAGAAGTTTAAACCAGAGAGGTTTAACGGCGGAGAAGACGTTCATAAACTGATGCCGTTTGGGAATGGACGGAGATCGTGTCCCGGCGCCGGATTAGGGCAGAAGATCGTGACGTTGGCGTTAGGTTCGTTGATTCAATGTTTCGACTGGGAAAAAGTCAACGGCAAAGCAATCGATATGACGGAGACTCCGGGGATGGCGATGCGTAAGAAAGTGCCTTTATGGGCTTTGTGTCAATCTCGGCCCATAATGAATAAGCTTCAGGCCCATTAAAAAGGTTAGCTTTTTAATTTTTTTTTGTGCTTTTCTATTTTCTATGCATGTAAAATGGTTAGAGATGTGAGATTTTGCTTCGTTTGTGTAACGAAGGTTATGTGTGTAATTCGAACAAATGAAATTCTATGTTTTGCACTTTTGCCCATATTTAATGGTTTCTAGCGGGATGATAAAGGTTTTAGATTAACAGAGTCATTTACATCCAAATCGAAAATTATTAAGTCACAATTTCTACAGCAACAAGATGAGTAATCTAAAACATATATAATCATGATATACATAAAATCGATAAACTGTTCTTTTTTGTTTTGGATAAAAGGCCTGGGACATTTTTTTTCATATTTTGTCACAAGCTTGTCCCAAGCCTATTGTTTGTTTTTAACATTTAAAATATGGGCCTATACCCTCCAAAACTTTTGAGCCCATCAACTAGAAAATAAGGCCCCCAGAAATCAATTATTGCAAAAATAGATCAATATTTTCTGAAATTTTAAATTTTGGTCTCATGTTTAAAAATCTATATAAAAACCAGAAAAAGCCCCCTATATTCAAGTATCAAGAATTCAAGATCGGCCCTGCTTCTACACACCGACCGATATGTAAGATTGCGATCTTGTTAGAGATCTGGAACAACTTGCCAATTTCCATAAAAAATCTGTACATTTTTGTTTTTAATGGAAAAATTATTTGAATTAATTTATGAATAAAGCCTTATTTCTTGGGACTATACATATTTTGTTGATTACTAGACGATAGTCCATTTGCCATTAATTTTTTAGGGTAGTCAGGAAAAGAGTATCTCTGACCATGTGGCTTTGCTCAAGAAATCCTAAAAACTTGTTGACCAAAGATATATGTGATATACAATAACTATAGACATTAGACTTCGTTAACATTACATAATCGCAATATATGATATAAGTTGTAAAATAAAAATTTACAGAATAAAAAACCACATAATAAAATTACTTTGAAAAATATATTGATCAGATATATATTTACAAATTGTCATATTATAATATTATATTACTAATATTTTTTTCTAATACACAAAATGATGTTTTAATAAATTTAGATATATTTGAAGTAACATTTGATGATAAAAATATAGAATTATTTAAAACTATTAAAAAGTTGTAAAAATTTCTAGATTATTCGAAAGTAATATTCCAAAATTTTCATTATAAACACTTTTTTCTTTTACAATTACTAATATTTTATATAGGTAAAATAACAAAAATTTATTACGCAAATAAACAACTATAAATCCTGACATTTTCTAATGTGATTATGTAGATTTTCTTGATTGGTAAACTTTTTGTAAAATTACATTAAAAATGTAATTCCGCCATTATACGTGTTACTAAATCAGATCCTAAATTTATACGGTTTTACTACATCAGAATACATGTATCATGTGAGTTTTTAATACTAAAATAAAATTTAAAAATAATAAGTCAAATATTAAAGAAATTTTCTAAAATTCGTATTTTATTCATTGAATTACATTTATAATGTTGATGAATATAAAAAGACATGGGTGCACGAATGAATTCTTTAAGTGCATGTAAAAAAAAAAAACTCAAAAGTCAATGAGCTGTCAAAAAAAAAAAAAAAAAAACTCAATCTCCCTCCAGTACAGATGTGAACTATTTTTCCAAGTTCCATCACATCATTTTGTAAGATAGCTGGATTATTTTCACGTTTTCATCAAAATTATTTCAATTTCAGGTATATATATATAATTAGTTGTTTTGAATATTTCTAAATTTGTAAACACTTGTTAATATCTATATATTTAATCTGCTGGAAAAAAATACCTTTCTTTAATCAAGATCTCTTCACCAACTGAATCGTGGTGGCTTGGCTATGATTCAAAAAATGTCGTATGAACTCGTGAATCATGTGACTTGTATCATATCACATCTTTTTTTTAATATACATTCTATTAAATAATATGGTGATACCAATAATACGACGACGTACATAATTTCTATATTATAGATATAAAAAAATGGCATGGGCATAAAAATAATTCATCCTCTACTTAGAATATTATATATTTATGTTAATCAAAATGAATACATGTACAAACTAGAAATCCATTTTAAACACCCTTCATTAAGATGTACTTAACATCACTGAAAACAATATTTGCGTCGTGGTGTTTTCCATTCTTCCATCTCGAACACTGATATGATATGTCCCTCTGCAATGCTCACTTTGAGTGACATTCAAAAATGAGTTATGAACCAATTAATAAATATACAAACTCATCTAGTCCACAATTTATGGCTGAATCTGATCTTTTATATGTCTGCTTGAGTCATGAGTTTGTGTGAAATCTGATGTTTTCCTCGATTGATACAAAATGAGCCGAAAGTAGAAAATAAATAATTTGAACATGGCAATTCCAGTCCATGGCTTAGAGCCACATGTCTAATATTGCTGCAGGCGTCGTGGTTAAATGGACCTGACGTGTAAAAGGCTTGGCAGGTTTTATTTATCAATTTATTAACAGTCAGTGGGCAAAATTTTAAAATAGTCCTCCAGATTAATATGTAAACTATAGAAATATATTTTCCTAAAATAAAATTTTATAAATTTTGTATGTTATGGATATAGGAAAATAATTATATAGATCCCCATTTACTCAGAAATGTTTTTTTGGATATTTTTATCTATAATTTCGTTTATTTACACTTGTTTTATTCATGATTTTCTTTTAAGAGTATTTTTTCTTTAAAAATAATTTTTATCTACAAATATGAAACGGTCGCAATAGTAACTTTTATACTCTTTCTGTTTCACAAAGTGTCATTCTGGAGTTTTATTTTTGTTTCACAAAGAGTGTCATTCTACATTTTTAATATGATTTTTACACAAAATTTCCTGATTTACACCTTAACTTAAAACTATTTATTATTGAATTTAATTTATTAATCACTTATTAAATAGGGCTATACATGTATAATTTAATATTTTCTTAATTTATGTGAAATGTGTCTAAATTATATTTTTTATTGTGAAAGAAAAGGAGTATAAATTAAACGGCCTCTTAACAGTTCGGAGCAAACATGTGCATGTGAGTGCGAGTAGTTCGCTAATAATAATAATATATATTATCCCAAATTTGTTTATCACAATATATAGCAAGCATGTGAATGCGACTTCCTACCAAAAAAAAAGCATGTGAATGCGACTTCCTACAGTAAAATTTCTATATTTTTCTTACTTGTAATTAGTTTTAGCAAAATAATTTTTATTGATAAAAAGTTTTAAAAATGCAATAAAATTAGGAATTTTTTTTATAAATTAATAAAATTTTACCGACATTATTAGTTTTATAGAAGTTTTAGTTTTAGGTATCTCACTATAACCACGTTTCCCACACAATTTTTCTAATGAAAGTTCCATATCTACCATATCTGCCATAGTTTACTCTACTAAAAGATGAGTATTCATAGCTTTTGTCAGGCGTCAATTTTGGGAACACATGATTTACGTGTTGTCAAGTAATAACTTAACAATTTAAAGATATTTAAAGAAAATATTTTTATTCTAAAGGCTTGAGGGAGTCGTTGATTTTAGTACTATTAATATTTTTTTTTTATCGACAAATCAATTATATTATAGTAATATATAATACATGAATCTATTTAAATACAAACAGGAAACAAATAAAGAAAATTAAGTACAATTTTGATGTACAAGTGGAATTAACTTTGTTTTTAAGACATTTAAAAACCTTTTTCTTCTTCTCATTTCTCTTATAAATATTTTAATTGAAAGTATCTGATCTCATTGACTATTGAGATACCCTATGGAAATACTATACGTACGTACTTACATGAATAACAACATGATGATTGCAGATAATAATATCTTTAGGATCCCTAATATATTTTCGTCAAATTTAATGATCACAACTGTTTTCTAAAAACAAAAACGTCATTATCCCAGATTTGAAGAAATATATTTTGCACAAAAAAAAATATAAAAAATTACAACCATTATTGGGTCAAAATTGGAAATGTGACTACCCTAAAACTCATTTTCCTACTATAAATAGATTATCGAATCATCTGATCGGAGACATCATCACCAAAGAAAAAAACTAAAAATGCTTAACTATGTGATTATTCTTCCTTTAGCACTCTTTCTCTTGGCTTACAAATTCTTCTTTACCTCCAAAAGGCAGCGTTACCATCTCCCTCCCTCTCCATCTTACTCTCTCCCAGTCCTCGGTCACCACCTCCTCATCAAACCGCCCGTTCACCGTCTCTTCCACCGCCTCTCCAATATCCATGGCCCAATCTTCTACCTCCGGCTTGGTTCCCGCCGTGCCGTCGTCATCTCTTCCTCCTCACTGGCAAGAGAATGCTTCACAGGTCAAAACGACGTTGCTGTATCAAACCGCCCTCGTTTCCTAACCTCTAAATACATCGCTTACAACTACACAACCATCGCAACCACATCTTACGGTGACCACTGGCGTAACCTCCGCCGCATTTGCTCCCTCGAAATCGTCTCCTCAAAACGTCTAGCCAATTTTCTCCACATCCGCAAAGAGGAGATCCAACGCATGCTCACGAGGCTCTCACGTGACGCCCGTGTCGGCAACGAGGTCGAGCTCGAGTCAGTCTTATACGACCTAACGTTCAACAATATCGTGAGGATGGTTACAGGGAAGATATATTATGGCGACGATGTCAGCGACAAAGAAGAAGCAGAGCTGTTCAAGAAGCTTTTCACGTTCATCACCACTAATAGTGGCGCGAGGCATCCTGGAGAATACTTGCCATTCATGAAGATATTCGGTGGGAGCTTCGAGAAGGAGGTGAAAGCTGCTGCAAAAGTCATCGATGAGATGTTGCAGCGTTTGCTTGACGAGTGCAAGAGTGATAAAGACGGTAACACTATGGTTAATCACTTGCTCTCTTTGCAACAAGATGACCCTGAGTACTACACTGACATCATTATCAAAGGCCTAATGCTGGTAATGAATCGAACACATTTTTTTATAACAACGTACCTTCAATATAATGACACAACAACATCATTACTACAAAACGTTAGGCTACAATACATACGAAGTTTTTTTTTTTATATGGCAAATAACAGTCTTATGTTTTGAACCAACCACCTAGATTATTATTATTTTTTTATTTATTTATTTAACCACCTAGATTAGCATGAATCACGTTTTTGAAATTGGTATGTGTATGTGTATGTGAGATTAGCATGAATCACGTTTTTGAATTTCTTGTTAATTTTTTTTCTCTGATGACACATGAAACAGGGCATAATGGTTGCCTCATCAGAGACCTCTGCTTTGACAATAGAATGGGCGATGGCGAGTTTGTTGAATCACCCAAAAATTTTGGACAAAGTAAAACTAGAGATCGATGAGAAAATCGGACAAGACCGTTTGATGGAAGAATCAGACATTGCAAACCTGCCTTACCTCCAAAACGTAGTGTCCGAGACACTCCGACTACACCCAGCAGCGCCGGTTCTTGTGCCAAGATCAACAGCAGAAGACATCAAGATCGGAGGATACGATGTGCCACGTGACACAATGGTAATGGTCAACGCGTGGGCTATACACAGAGATCCAGATCTTTGGACCGAACCGGAGAGGTTTAACCCTGAGAGGTTTAACGGTGGAGAAGGAGAAAAAGACGATGTTCGTATGCTAATAGCGTTTGGAAGCGGACGGAGGATATGTCCTGGCGTTGGGTTAGCTCACAAGATTGTGACATTAGCGTTAGGATCGTTGATTCAATGCTTTGATTGGAGAAAAGTGAACGAACAAGAGATTGATATGAGTGAGGGTCCGGGGATGGCAATGCGTATGATGGTGCCGTTACGAGCCTTGTGTAAGACTCGACCCATAATGAATAAGCTTCCGGCCCACTCGAAGGTTTAGTACTGTTTTTGTAACTTTCTATGGGAAAAATGTTACTTTCTGTTTACGTTAGTGTAACGAGGACTACGTGTGTGATGGGCGAATAAATCGAAATAAAAAGCTATGTTTAGCAATAAGAGCCTTTTTCTCCTACTTTATTTCGTTTCTTAATTTCTATTATTCTGTTGATTAACGTCAGTTTTTTCCTGCTATTTCTATGGGGTTTAGAATTTTTCTTTCTTCATCCAATCTTTTTGGTCGTCGAATTTGTATTTTTGGAACTCAAAACACACATAATGCAACCAAAATAAAATTAAAAAAATTGATGGATATTTTTATATGGCTACAAAAGAAGATTGTTGGATACGTAAACGAAAATGACGTTATCCTTCAAGACTTGTTCTTCTTCTTCTCCTCGATTAACACCAAAATCCATCGCCGGAGCTGGAGACGATGCTTCTCAATTCTTCCATCACAAGACAAGTTACAGAGCACACACAACCACTCTCTTCTTCATCCTCGTTTCTCTCTCCCTCTTCGGTTTCTTCTCTCTCTATTGTTCCCCAAACACGATTTATCGAGCTGCCTTCTTCGCCACGACACGCCCCGCTAAATCAAGAATCGTTAGTTACGTGATCAACACTCAAGATTCAAGCCATCATCAATTATCCAACGGTTCTCGTAGGATCAGAGCCGAAGCTGTTCTTTGGCCAGGATGGGAGATTCTGGTGATCGTTTCACCGGAGGAAAAACTTATGCCGCCGCAGCTTCCAGGAGAGAATTACACATGTTTTTACCCTAACGGAGAGAAATCCACGGCGAGATTCGCCGCGATTCTGCCTTTCTCGAACCGTACATCATTCAGATGCAGTCTTCCCGGAATTTATCGCCACCACCATCCGATTCCGACTCCGATCCTCGCTTCTTCGAAAAGGTTCCAACTTTCGCCGGAAACACGTTGGCCTGATCTACCTCTATGGAATTTCGTAGTTTTCGAAGCTATTTCCACGGAAAACGACGTCGTTCTCTTCGTCAAGGGACCCAATCGTGGATTAGGTTCCAATAAACCACCGGAGTCGTTTCGATGTGTGTTTGGCGAGGAATCCGATACGGCCATCAGAACCGCCGTGACGAGTTCCGTGCAAGAAGTATTCCGATGTTCATTACCGAACATGACGATCGATACGCCGATCAAAATATACCTCGAGGCAGTAGCAACCGATAAAGAGGAGACAAAGACCGTCCCGTCTGTGGCGTACTATAGCCCCAAGCGCACGTTAGCGGAGCCAAGTGAGAAAGCGCTATTGTGCGCGACGACAATGGTGTACAATGTAGCAAAGTATCTGAGAGAGTGGGTGATGTATCACGCGGCGATCGGAATACAGAGATTCATCATATACGATAACGGTAGCGACGACGAGTTAAACGACGTCGTTGAAGTGCTTAATGGTGAAAAATATGACGTCATCAAAGTTTTATGGATCTGGCCCAAGACCCAAGAAGCTGGGTTCTCCCACGCGGCGGTGTATGGTAACGATACATGCACCTGGATGATGTATCTCGATGTAGACGAGTTTCTCTTCTCTCCGGCTTGGGATAAACAATCACAACCATCAGATGGGATGATTAGGTCTCTTCTACCGTCAGATCAAAGCATGATCGGACAAGTGTCGTTTAAATCACACGAGTTTGGACCGTCTAATCAGACAAAGCATCCACGTGAAGGTGTGACACAAGGTTACACGTGTCGACGAGAGGAAGATCAACGGCACAAGTCGATCGTGCGGCTGAGCGTGGTGGAGCATTCTCTTTACACGGCGATCCACCACTTCGGTTTAAAGGGAGAGTACGAGTGGCGCGTGGCGGACACGGAAGAGGGGGTGGTGAACCATTACAAGTACCAAGCATGGCGGGAGTTCAAGGCCAAGTTCAAACGGCGCGTGTCAGCTTACGTGGTGGATTGGACTAGAGTTTCTAATCCTAAGTCGAGAGATCGAACTCCTGGGCTGGGCTTTAAGCCCGTTGAGCCGGACGGATGGGCCTACAAGTTTTGTGAAGTCATGGATTTGAGGTTGAAGAGGTTAACCAGAAAATGGTTCGGGTACCCGGTTAAAAACGGTTATAGAATGGCATGGCAGAGATAAGATTGTATTAGAGTACCGATTGGTTATTGTGTTAATAGCATAGTTCTTTTGGTGACAGATTTTTTCTGTTTTTGTAACCAAGATTTGAAGTTTTTGGTTAGGTGAAAGTACAGAAACTAAAAATACTTTGAAACGTAAGTAGAGTTATTTTAAGTCTAGTAGACTTAGTAGTCTCAATGCCATCTTGAATCTCATGAATAAATTCGGATACAACAACTTCATTTCTGAACTTTTGCGATATATATCAGACGATATGAATACTTGACTAAACTGATAACGTACGACGAAGATACAATGCAAATCGAAGAAGATAAAAAGTTATCAAGAGCGGTGGAAAAGAATTGCTTTAAATGATGTGATTCAACATCACCACACTCGTGTACGCAATTAGAAAGTAGTCAAAAACATGAACAAATATGATTCCCAAATGGGGCCAATAGTACATATGACCCCCAACAATCATATGACAAAATTTTGTCTTCTTCGATAGCGGTAGATTCCAATTGGTTTGATATGAACCACATCTATACTCCTTCTTTCACGACCACGAGAAAAAATATATGTTTTCCTATTTTTCCCTCCAACATTTATAATCTTTTGAAATTCCTTAACATGAGTTGTCTTATTGTTTAGGTGACTTTGATTTAATAGAATAACCTTTTTAAGAAAATCAATTTATGAACACCTCACGTCAAAGGATCTAAGCGTAATTCAGCTAATATTAATACATTAATTTATGAATGAAACGGTTGTATAATTCTTAATTTTGGTTTAATAAAATAAAATTACAATTTTGTTACTATCATTTTATTAGCACGTCGATAGCAGCAAGCATGTGAGTGTGACTGGCACGTTTCATATATTCTCCTAGGCCAATTCTCTAATATAAATAGATCGATCTATGAAAGATATCGATCGTTATATATTGTTGCGGTGACTTTTAATTGATCAAATAAATAACTTTGTTTATCAATTAACAACACCATGCGTGCGGCGATAATTTTTTTTGTTTCTCTATATTCTATAGTATTATACAGATGTATGATTAGTGAACACGATTGTAGTATGAATGATGTATTCTCGATTTTTGATTTGATAAAATGCAACTACAATTTTGTTATCAATTTATTTTACACCTTGATCACAGCACCCATCTGAGTGGTTGTTACTTGTTACTACTTATTAGCACGTTTCCTATATACATATACGTGTCAAGTTGAGAGCAATTAACAAACAATTAACGCTGTCAAAAGTAGCAATTAACCAAGAATGTTAGGAAGGTGTCTCTTCTTATTCATGATTGATTTTAGATTTTTTTCCAAATTAATAGATTTTAGACTTTTGCGCCTTGTCTTTCATGGTCGATTAACAAATGATTTGTGCCTTTGTGGTAGTGATGGTTGATATGTTAGTATCCGGTTTGCAATGTTTTCGAATTTCTACGTAAAAGGTTTTAAAATGGTTGTCAAGTTGTATTGGTTCGAGTTTCTTTATTTCGAGACTAGCAGATGGAAACGAATAATTTTTTTTTTTTAAATAGTTTATTGATAGGTTCGAATTTCCATGTGAAAGGTTAGAAAATGGTTGTCAAGTTGCGTGGGTTAAAATTTCTTTAATCTTACACTAGCACATGGGAACAAATTCCAGAGTTTTAATTCAACGTAACTCAATAATGGAGTTTTGAGATAGATGATATCATGATAATATCAGAATATGGAGCTTGAAATCGTCGTAGATCTTTTTCTTTTTATGGTCTTTTTTTAAAACGGAAATTATAACTTTCAAGTTCCACTACCAATTGTCACGTTTGATTGAGTAAAATTTCTCTATAAATAAAACAAACAAACCAATAACTCCATCCTCCACAAGTAGAAAGAAACACAAACATCCTGAAATTCGAAGAGGACAAAATGTTTTACTTTATCCTTCTTCCTCTCCTATTTCTTGTTCTAACTTACAAATTCCTCTACTCCAAAACGCAACGTTTCAAGCTTCCTCCAGGACCACCGTCACGTCCCTTCGTCGGCCATCTCCACCTTATGAAACCGCCGATCCACCGTCTCCTCCAACGTTACTCCAACCAATACGGCCCAATCTTTTCCCTCCGTTTCGGCTCCCGCCGTGTCGTGGTCATAACTTCCCCTTCCCTCGCCCAAGAATCCTTCACCGGCCAAAACGACATCATTCTCTCTAGCCGGCCGCTCCAACTCACCGCCAAATACGTCGCATACAACCACACAACCGTTGGAACAGCTCCTTACGGTGACCACTGGCGTAACCTCCGCCGCATTTGCTCTCAAGAGATTCTCTCCTCACACCGTCTCGTCAACTTCCAACACATCCGCAAAGACGAGATCTTACGAATGCTCACTCGCCTCTCACGTTACACACAAACCTCCAACGGAAGCAACCACTTCACTCACATCGAACTCGAACCGCTCTTATCCGATCTAACATTCAACAACATAGTAAGAATGGTTACAGGGAAGAGATATTACGGCGACGATGTCAACAACAAGGAAGAAGCAGAGCTATTCAAGAAGCTAGTCTACGATATCGCCATGTATAGCGGCGCTAACCATTCCGCTGATTACTTACCAATACTAAAAATATTCGGAAACAAATTCGAGAAAGAAGTTAAAGCAATAGGCAAATCCATGGATGATATATTGCAGCGTTTGCTCGATGAATGTAGAAGAGATCAAGAAGGTAACACAATGGTCAATCATTTGATCTCTCTACAACAACAAGAACCTGAGTATTACACTGACGTTATCATCAAAGGCCTTATGATGGTAAATTCTATAACCTCTTTGAGATTCAAATTGTGAGATTCGATTTTGACCTGATTTTGAAATTGTGAAGTCGATGATGCTCGCCGGGACTGAGACCTCCGCCGTGACATTAGAGTGGGCGATGGCGAATTTACTGAGAAATCCACAAGTGTTGGAGAAGGCAAGATCGGAGATAGATGAGAAGATCGGGAAAGATCGACTAATCGACGAGCAAGACATCGCGGTGCTTCCTTACCTCCAGAACGTCGTCTCCGAAACATTCCGGCTATTTCCGGTGGCACCGTTTCTAATCCCTCGATCACCGACGAAGGACATGAAAATCGGCGGTTACGACGTCCCGCGAGGTACGATAGTGATGGTAAACGCTTGGGCTATACATAGAGATCCAGAGCTTTGGGAGGAGCCAGAGAAGTTTAATCCAGATCGGTATAACGAAGGATGCGGAAGTGATTACTATGTATACAAGCTGATGCCGTTTGGGAATGGCCGGAGAACTTGTCCCGGCGCCGGATTAGGTCAGAGGATTGTGACATTGGCGCTTGGATCGTTGATTCAATGCTTTGAATGGGAGAATGTGAAAGGAGAAGAGATGGATATGTCTGAGAGTGCTGGGTTGGGTATGCGTAAGATGGATCCTTTACGGGCCATGTGTAGGCCCAGGCCCATTATGTCTAATCTTTTACTCTAATAAAAAAAAGAGTAAAGGTGAAAAAGCAAAAATAACTTAATGGATGTAACTGGTAATTATCTTAAGGAATAAGGATATGATGAATAAAATGAATCTTTGCTTCATAAATAACAAAGAAACCATATATAATTTTGATTCTTCTGTATTGTTAACTAAAGTATTTCCATAAAAATATCCTGAAACTATATTATATAGTATATATATATATATATATATATATATATATATATATATATATAATTTATTACAGTAATATTGTATTTTCGGATATATAAAATAAATCCACAAGAAAGTTTTTATTCCACTGACGAAATCTCCATGGCATATTTCAAATCTCGCTGAAATGAAAAATAAAGTTAATTAGCAATAAGGAAATAATCAGTTAAAATACGTATCAGAATAATAAAACAACATGATTTTAAGCTTAACTAATTAACGTTTTCTGTAAGATTTTAAGATGCTAGCAATTGAGTTTTTAACAAATAAATTATAACCACTTATACATTAAAGTTCATTATAACTAGTCACAAAAGATTTAGACTTTTTACAATAAATATCTGAATCATGTCAAAACTGAATTTTAACGTGAAACCATAAAAAGAAAAGAATTAGATGCAATACGTACGTGACTAAAATGCAATACGTACGTGACTTTCATAAATAATTATTGTTATCTAGGTATAAATTTACCTTCCGAGATTGAACTATAGCCAACGTCTTCTGGAGATCTTCCTCTCGACGTTTAAGTTCAGCTAGTGATTCCCACTGATTTGGTATTTTCAGGAAACGCCTTAAAAAGAAAATTAGAGAAACCAATATTAAAGATATACAAAAATACATTATTCATGTCTATTAGAAATATATAGTAGGCATATCTATAAAATAAGATATTTACTCCAATCGTTCTTCCACCTCGGCCAATAGGACATTGTATTGTTCGATTTCATCTTCGATCACCTATTTTAAGAAAACGAGTGGTTTTAGATTAAAAAAAAAACCATGCATAAAGTACTTTAACGTTTTTTTGTTTATATACATAAATATTTTCAAATCATGAGAAGAAACATTCTCTATCCACATGCCTTTGGTTGAATTTGATAACGAAGCCCATCGTCAAGACTTTCTCTGCATAAAAAAAAAAAAACTACAATATATAAAGCAAATAATGGTATAATTATAACGATTTAAACTTTGAAAATTTTAAATTAATAACCTCGAGTTCAATTCACTGCAGATCGGTTCCGAATACATCTGCATAACCAATCGTCGTATATTCTAGATTGCCCATACGAATCAGAAAAAAAAAAACAAAAAACTTAGGTATACAATAAACAAAAATATTAACCGTTAGATTATTTTGATTTTTACCTGTTCATCTGGGAGCCTGTATACGATCAGATGGACCGACCGATTACAATATCAGGAGTTCATGCAAATGTATAAATAAAAATATTAGAACTCATACAATAAAATAAAATAAAATAAGCCTATATTACTTTTATGTTCTTAGATGCATGCATTAACACAATGAATTTACCTAATTTTGCGTTTATAATTAGGCACAGCAAGATACTTGCATATAGTTTCTTCGATCCTATAATCATTAACCGATGATTTTATATCAGATTAATGACAAAACAGTTGATAGTCATATATATGATGAAATAAGAAAATATTAGTATATATGTACCTGGCTTTGGCATAAAAAACGAAGAGTTTACCAGAAGGAGAGAAAAGAATGAGAGCAACTGGGACATTACATAGAATAAAGAGTTCATAAGCTTTCTTTAAAATCCCATTTTTTCTTTTGGCAAATGCAATATTTCTTTGTTGCCTATCATTTATTCTTTTAATCTGTATTTTCACTCTCCCCATTTTTTCTCGTCTTCTTTTCACAATGTTTTTTCTGTCTCAATTTGCTTTCAAAATATCCATTTCAAGCTGCATTTTTAAGTTGCTTATATAGTAATGAGAAAGTTTATCTATGGCTAAACTTTTAGATTTTCCATTAAATTGTATTTAAGTTATTAATTACTTGAAATTAAATATTCTTTTGAAAAATATTTATAATAATAATATTTATAATATAAAGGTTATATACTAAATAAAATTTAAATATATATATATATATACACAGAAGATTGTGAAATTGGATTAGAAATCTCATTTATTATGGCTCAGTGGCCCATTTCATCCCATATATGATATGTGTTATCAAAATCTATGTCCCCAAGATGCCAAAATGAGGTGGTTCTGCCAATTGTCAACAGACTCTTGACATTTTTTATGGATATATAACTAAATTCATAAGATCAAATATCCATATATAACTTTATGAAATTTGTAATAAAATTCATATATAAATTTAGGCAGATATCCAAAGGAGAAAAATTATTATAATTTTTTTTTCATGAATGTGTTAAATTATTGTGGTGCAACTTGATTAGATGTTTAAATACATTTTTCGAAAACAAGAATTAAAAAAACTCATAAAAACACTCATTCAATACCAACATAATGGATCAAACGTAAAGGAAATGAAAATGTCAACATTGAGGCAGAGATAAGTATTTGAGTATAATGAAAATGTCAATTGGGTTAAGAAAAAATGAAAATGTCAACGTTGAGGCAGAGAATTGTTCCACATCTGACCTTTTTAAGACGTCTAAGTAAGAAAAGATGAACAGAGCACTTCTTGAAAGAGATTTCCTCTAAGTCCTTTTTTGGCGTTTAAGACCTATGAATAATGAGGCAAAACGCGATCCTTCTAACGTTGAAACGCAAGTTAAGATATTGGTTGAGGATTTGAAAAGCCATTCAGCGGATAGTCAAAGAAACGCAACCGCAGAACTCAGGTTGCTAGCGAGATATGACATGGATAATCGGATTGTGATAGAAAACTGTGGTGCGATCGGCTTGCTAGTGAATCTTCTTTACTCTAACGATCCGGAGACGCAAGAAAACGCGGTTACCGCGCTTCTCAACTTATCGATAAACAACAACAAGAACAAAAGTGCGATCGTTGATGCGGGTGCGATCGAACCGCTGATTCATGTCCTAGAAAACGGAGGATCTGAAGCGAAAGCGAATTCAGCTGCAACCATTTACAGCCTCTCACTGTTAGAAGAAAACAAGATCAAGATTGGTAGTTCAGGTGCGGTTGGACCGCTTGTTGATCTGCTCGGTAACGGTACACCTAGAGGTAAGAAAGATGCCATTACCGCGTTGTTTAATCTCTCGATACATCACGAGAACAAGGCGAGGATCGTGCAATATGGAGCTGTGAGATATCTTATAGAGCTAATGGATCCATCGGTTGGAATGGTCGATAAAGCGGTTGCGGTTTTGACGAATCTAGCTACGATACCGGAGGGAAGAAACGCGATTGGTGAAGAAGGTGGGATTCCTCTTCTTGTTGAAGTTGTTGAATTAGGATCTGCTAAAGGGAAAGCAAACGCAGCAGCCACTCTTCTTAGACTTAGTACAAATAGCGGTCGCTTCTGCAATATGGTTCTTCAAGAAGGTGTTGTTCCTCCTCTTGTTGCTTTATCTCAATCCGGTACTCCCCGAACCCGAGAAAAGGTATATTTATTTTTGTTCATTGTATACAATACGGGAATGTTTTGCTTAAGTTTCTATTGTTTTGATGATATCTTTAACTTGACTAGGCACAAGCTTTGCTTAGCTACTTAAGGAATCAACAGCATGAAAATGCATGACGTCGTGGGGACTGAGATTTCGCAGATCTTTGCTTTGTGATTGTAAATTTGTACAAATAATTAATTCCATTATAACTTATAAAGATTGTTGAGAATAACAAAAATTATTACTAAAAGATTGTGTGATCTATGAGAGTGGATTGTTTTATACAAGAAAGATATATGCACTGATTTCTAGTCTGAAAGATACGTATGACTAAGCAGATTGAATATCCATTTCGATTTGTCAATATTATCCGCTTTGATCTAATTCCAAAAATTTGGATAACCTTAAAATTTTGGAAACAAATAGATTGAATAAATCAATATATTTATATTTGAAATTCTAGATATTAGCTCTGTTTTTGATACACGTTCTTAAAAAAAAAAATTACGTAGATATGAACTATATAATTATGACACATTTCAACATTTTAGCTTTGGGTACTTTCACATTTTAATATTTTCTTTACATAAGCATGTTTTATTATTATTTTCGAGTACTAAATAACTAGATTTTTTCTGTTTTGATAAAAAGACCAAAAAAAAATCTACAATAAATGTATAAAGAAAAAACACATTAAGTAAAAAAAAATATTTTTGGTCAAAAAAGAGAAAGAAATCCTTCTCTACGGGATAATGGACCCCACTTGTGTAAGATAAAACACTCTCTCACAAGAAAAGCCTCGACCACCTCACCGATAATGGTGGCTATGAGATCTCCGTCTTTTCTCCGTCGTGTTTCTCACCGCCGATTATAAAATCCTTCTCTACTGTCATCTCCTTGTCGGAAACAGCGAGCTAAGTCGATTAGGTACTGTTCCTTTTATCTGTTAAAAGCTTTTCTAGGGTTTTCGTTTTTGTTGTTCTGTATCTGAAATTGTGATCTCATCAACGATCAAGCTTCGAACTTTCCATTAGGGTTTGTGTCAATTCGTCTTCTTCTTCACTTTTTCCTTCCAATTCGACGCATATGGATATCTGATGAAAATTGTCGAAAATTTGTTCAATTTCAAGTTTAAATTTTTATGACACTTGATTTCGGATTTTTCTAGGGTTTACCTGAGAATTTGATATGGAGGTGAAGAAATCGAAGATAGAAATGGATGATTCAATCAATAAGGAGGTTGAGGCATTACCCAAAGAGATGCCTTGTACTAGTAACTATGAGGACCATAGTTTTCATAATAATGTTGAAGATCTCACTGATGATCGTCTTTGTGGTGGTGGTGATGGTGATGCTGATGCTGATGCTGATGCTGATGCTGATGCTGATGCTGATGCTGATGTTAAAAAGGAGGTTGAAGACTTGGACGACGACGAGGTTGATATATTGGGATGCAATGGTGACAATGAGATACAAGTCGCGGAATGTGACGATGGGACTGATGGATATTCGAGCTCGTTTGATGGAACGGTTTCTGAACATGAGAGTGATGAAACTGCTTTGAATGATCAAGAAGCTGATTCCATGGTTTGTAATGGTACTTCACCTCCTCTCTGGGTGAGGTAAGCTCTTTCCTCACGCTTTTTATCGAGTCTTTTATCTGAATGGTTTCCATGAAGGATTGTTGTAGTTAAACCAATAGCATAATGAGAAAAAAACGTCCACTTGCTTAATTGGTTTTGTAGAGATTTTGATTGTTTTGGTAGCTTGTGTACTTTAACTTTTTAATCGAACACTATCAGTTCCATCTTTGTGTTGCTGGATTCTTAAAGGACTGAAATTTACGAATTGCTTTAGGACTACTTAGATACGTCTTTATCACGCTTCTTAATGAGTTCTATCTGAAATGGTTCCCTCGTTCGCCACAGTTCGAAATCTTTTTGAGATCTTGGGTTCCTTTACTAATGAGGAAAACGTCCACTGCTTAATTTGGTTTTTTAGATTTTCAAGCATTTGGTAGCTTGTTTACTATTACTTACTATTGAACACTATCAGTTCCATCTCTGTGTTGTTTGATTATTCGAAAAAGGACTTGAATTTATGAGTTACTTTACTACTACTTAGCTGCGTCTTTGATTTATCTCCTTTAAAGGAAGTTAGGAGAAGTTTTACTCTATATCGTGAATGGTATGCGGTAATTATTAATTTTTTGTTCCTTTTTATGGCAGAAAGAGGAAGCTGACTGATCATTGGAGGAGGTCTGTACAGCCTATAACGTGGCGCTGCAAATGGATTGAACTCAAAATCAAAGAAATTCAGAACCAAGCACAGATGTACGACAAAGAAGTTGAAGAATTTTGCCAAGCCAAGAAATTGGAGTTAGAAAATGTCAAATCAGAAGAACATGGAATAAAGTCATTGCCTCCTCTTCCATGTTATACTCAGAAAACCCGACTCAGGAAGAGGAAAAAGAGAAAGCGAGTTGAAGAGACCGCAGATGTTCAATCCTATGCATCAAACCATAATCTCTTCTCTTATTACGGTATGGAACAAGTTTTGGGTTCTTGTTTTTCTGGTTGTGTTTTAATGTTCATCTGCCATTACTTGTCTAATCATTTTTTTATTGTTTCTGATCTTTTTATAGATTGTCGGAAATCTTTGGCCGATATTGCTCTTAATGACAACTCCCGTAACCTAGGTATGGTGTTCCAAAATCTCAACTTTGATATGTTATTGATCCTTTTGAAAACTTTGATCTTATAAAATCTTTTCTTTTTCTGTCCTGGGTCATCAGATAAACGGAATAAGAGCGCCAAGGATGAGTCAGGATTCTCTGAAGAGTTACCGCCTCTCGAGTTTAGAGAAGGCGATGCGTACTTGGAACAGATACTTTTGAAGATTGAAGCAGCAAAGTCAGAAGCCCGTAACTTGAAGAACCGAGTAGACAAGGTTTTGAGTGAAAATCCCATTACGTTCTCTCTGGCTAACACAGTGAATCTACGTGGAGCTGCTGGTGTATCCACCAGCTCAGAACAAAAAAAGCCCCTGCTTGCTATCAAAAACGAAGATGAGAAATCGATCATTTCTGAAGAAAAACCAGTGAAATCTGCTTCAGTCTCATCTCATCACGACACACCTGAAGACGATGAGACAACAGATATTTTGCTGTCTGAAATCCTGGCATCAAAGCGAAGGGAAGGGAAAGCTATTGTTCCCGATAAGAATCTACAGAAGACAGAACAAACATCAGTTGAGGAAGGTCCATCAAGACCTGTAAGTTTCCGCTAACTCAGTGGAACTTTGCAAAACGCTTATGGTCTCATATGCTTTCAAACACAATGCAGGTAAGGAAAAGAACACCGCGCAATCGTGAAGTGATGACGAAGGAAGAGACTAGCCCAAAGAGACGTAGAGTTTCAAGAGAGAAGCCAAAGTCTAATGCTGTGATGGCTTCTAGGTTTAAACCTTCCAACAGGAAGAGAAAGCGAGGAAAACGAAGGGCAGGGTCGTCTGGAGTGCGAAGAAGATCCTAAAAAAGGTTTGGCAAATTTCAAGAACAAATTGGATATTGTGTTAAAAGGTAAAGTTTGTTTATTCTAAGTTATTCTTAAGCCTTTAGAGTACAAAAGAATATATATATAGTGGCTGTGTTTTGATTCTTCATGTCAACAATATATTTAAACTACATGAAGTTTATGTATTTGTGAACTAATTCAACTTTTGAACTTTGCTTCTAAAATTATTTAGAGTGTATATATTTTTTACTACAGGATCTACTATTTTATCTTATCAATGAAATATGTTTTATATCTTGTCGGTGGGCTTAATCCAAAAGTTTTCGTTTTATTGTTTTTTTTTTCCTTTTTTTGGTTCAAAACAAATAGGTAAGTTTATCTACAAAAATAAATTAAAATCTACAACTTAAATTTTTACCAAATAAATTCAAAAATTCTAAACCCAACTACAAATTTAACCAATCATGCACTATATTTTGCTAAATATGTTAGTTTTCTTTTGCATTATTTCTGAATGTCATAATTTGAGATAATAGTTCATGTAGTTTTAGTCCCAAATCCATAAACTTTGTGTAGTTTGACTGTTTCTTTTCTTTTCATCTGTATCCCAAATACATAATCTCCTGTTCTATAGAAATGATAAAATAGGAGAATAAAGAATTCTTAGTTAAGACATTATTTCAAATACATTCGTCTAGAGAGTTTGGCAGAGACAATGGCTAAAATGGTGACAGTAGGGACGAATATAACATCAGGTATGAGTTTGATTAATTTTAACTGAGGAACATTCTCTCCTGCTCTCTTAGCCGCCATCGCCGCTGGTGGAGATACTATTCCGGTGATCATAGTGACATCATCGAGTTTACTTGGCTTCACGCTCTTTGACATGAACTCTATGAACAATTTTTTCTTCTCTTCTTCGTCTTTCGCTTCCTTCCACCGCGCGAAACAAGCCTGTTTTAGATCATTCAACATTGTTTTGAAAATTTAGAGAAATTATTATAAGGTTCTTTGTATGAGTTTCGTAGAGGAGAGGACTCATCACCTTTATTTGGTCCGGGGTCGGGAAATCGAAGTGTCTGCCTGGTAAAGCCGAGTTGAAGTTGCTACACTCAATAAATCAAATTGTTATGTAAAGATCTTTATAAAAAAAATTTGGCCAATAACCTAGACTTATAAGTTATATATAACCATTTGTTCTAATGACTAAACCATTGTTTTTTGACGAATGATCAAATGAAATTATCCTTACTTAAAGATGTCTAAAACAGCAACGTGGAAATCGTCGAAGCTGTTGATAGCTTTTTGGGTAAATTGTTTGTAAAGTGAACCCATTACCATATTCATCATCTGCGTCGGTGGTACCCCTACGCAAAATATCGAAATAGATTTAGAAAAAAAATAGGACGAAAATTGTCAACACGGTTATATAACGATTTAAGTCGTTAACTGTTAGGTTAAAGAATAGCAAAACCTTTTCCGAGAAAGCCCATTGAACCACCCATATTGTCTAGAAGTTAGTCTTTGGAAAGAAAAAAATGTTATGTATATATAAATTGGTATTGATGTGTGGAAGCAGAGACTTGGCTTCGTGGGTTTGGGTCTTTGCAAAGCCAAGAATCTCGAAATCTCTAAACAAGTCCTTGGTATAAGTATAACTTGTGCTTTACGAAAGTTACAACAAAATCATAGCCTTTGATTTAAGCATTTCTTTTCGAAAGCATGGCCCATGGGGAATGACTTGTCCTCTATTCTCCCTTCTTTTTAAAATACCACTCTTAGAATCAGATATCTATGAAATTATTATAATTCAAATCTAGTTCTCTAAGAAAGAAGACAAAAATATGAATCTAGCTAAAAAAATAAAAAATAACAAATCTAGCTAATTGAAAGGTACAATAAAAAACATTGTATTAATACATACATGTCCGGTAATAAATTGTAGACAGTTCATTTATAGCAACTTGGCCACTTGAGTTAACTACGTGACAGGTATGAGATATGGATTCAATTAAAAACAAACAAATAAGCTAAGATCCAACTAAGTAGCTGACACTTTCATTTTCGCATAAATTATATTGCAATTGTAACTATTTGTTCGAAGGATCACATAGGTAAGTAATCTGTAAATTTGAAATTTTACAATAATATGGCTATACATTGGTATTCTTTTTTTCTTAACATCACTGCCTTAATCTTCCTTTTGTAAACTTACATCACTGTTTTGCTTATTGTTCATAGACGTTTTGCTTATGTTAGAGTAGATGTCAAATTCAACAGTATATTTAATCTGCATTAAAATTGAATGTGTCATTTTCAATAAAGAACTCGGACCCATCACTAAAGACTATTGTCTGCAAAAGAAAAGAACAATCAATGTGTAATAACAGTGTTATTATCATCACTGACAGATACTGAATTTCTTATTATTTTCATATAAATAAAATAAAAGAAAAGAAACTGTATAATCAATTAAATAATAATACTCAATACCAAATTCGTAAAGAAAGAGACAATGGTAGGGTCAAAAAGATAAAAACTAAAAAAATTTAGGGATGAAATGATAAATTTAGAATGCCAAAACGAGAACGGCCCACGCGGTTGTAACCGCTCCTACCGCTACATTCCTCGACACCCTTGTGCTCTCCGCTCCGCTCTGCATTAATTCCATATTTCATTTTAGTAAATCGAATATGCAAATTCAAAATCGAAAATCTATTTTCAATGTTTTGAAATGTCTCTAAAATTTTTGAAATAATTTCATCATTGTTTCATTGGTTATTCTTAGTCTTATTTTTAACATTCATACTCGAACTTGTGACGGTAGATAAATCAACATTGTTGATATAAGCTAATGTACCTGATCGTCGGCGGATGTGGAAGGACCGGGAGAAAATGCGTCGGAGTTAGGTCCGGGAGATTCAGCCGGTGGTGCAGGTGGACCAAGGAGTTCTGGAGCCGGAGCCGGTGCTTGATGCTTTTTCGATTTCTTTGTAGTCTTCTTATGCTTGCTTGGAGCAGGAGCCGGTACATCAGCGACCGGAGCAGCTACTGGAGCTGGAGGAGAATCAGCTACTGGTGCTGGAACTGGTGGAGAGCTCACTGGAGAAGAAGCCTTTGGTGCAGGAGCCGGAGGAGAGCTCTCTGGAACAGATGTCGGTGGTGGAGACGAGCTAACAGGAGCCGGAGATTTCGGTGATTCTACAGGTGAAGAAGCTGAAGAAGCCGGAGTCTTCGCAGGAGCAGCTGTGGGAGAAGTAACGGCGGGGGATTTAGTAGGGGAAGTAGTTGGAGCAGAAGGAGTGGTGGGAGATTTGGTCGGAGATGAGATCGGAGATTGGCCACCGACACCGGCGACGACAATGCAGATCAATGTAACTGTTAGGAGGAACTTGCGATCCATAATGTTATCAAATTTGGATCAAACAAAAAAACAAAATTGGAAAGATCTTGAAGTGAAGATGCAAGTACTGAGTTTAACCAAGCGTGTTGTTTGATGTAAGAGAAGTGAGTTTTTAAATATATATAGGCGATGAGGAGAGATCTGGACCGTTGGATTAAATAAAAGGACCACAGACAGATGTAGCCGTTGAGAAACAGAACATCATATCCTGTACATCTATTAATGCAGGGTTCAATAGTTTTTACTTTTTATTTTACAAAATAGCTCTTTTTCTTTTTTTCCTGTACTTTTTAATAAGGGAAATAAAAAATTTCTTGGCATTTTTCTCCTGTTATATTATGCAATAAATTTATTCGCCAATAGTGGGTACATTAGCATGTGATTTGTTAAACTGAATTTGGTTTTAACATATGATCAGATATAAAAATTAATTTATAGTAATTATTTACGTTAGTCATTAAATTGGTTATACTAAAAATCACTAGTCTTGATGTGTCATCATAATAATTGATTACCAATATCGCTCACACATTTATGATATTTTATATTAGAGATCACGGTCTAGAAATTTCCAACTACTAAATTGTCGGAAAATTATTAGTTAGTAAAATGGCAAAAATGAGGTACATTGTAATTGAGATTGAAGTTTTGGGGTACAACATTGGATTAGTATTATATGATCATCACGGCACGGGTGAAATTATTTTGACTTGATGCATGTATGTTAATAATGAAAAATGATTAAACTCAAGTTGAATAATATAATGCAATCCAAATAAGACAAGGAGAAAGAGGGAAAGAAAACGTAAACAAAAGAAGAGTCTTTGGTCGGAAGTTAGAAGGAGAGGACAGCTGGCTGATTGATTTTGCCACTTTGGATTGGTGCCCACACGGATTTCACTTTGGTTGTTAAGACCCTAGCGCAATTATTGGCACTTTCGTTATAAATTTGTTTTTGGCTCGTTTTAATCTTTAGTTTGTTGCCACCGTCACCGTCATCGCCTGAATACTATTAACCACCTCCACCAATTCTCTTTTGATTTTTGGAAATGGAATCAAAACCGTCGAGCCAATGACGAAATGTATTGCTTAGGAGCTAAGAATTTGTTTTCTTTTTTGCTTCTCACTTTCTTCCATTCCTTCTTTCAATGACTCTATCTAGAATATTGAAAAGTGTTCGTAACGTTTTCTTATGTTTTTACTTACTTTCCCGGACTAGGTAAAAAAAACACGTTTCGGCGTTTCGGCGTTTCGGTCTTAATATTAATATTAACGTGACATTTTTTCTTTACGAGTTTTTAATAAAAAGACAATGACAAGTGGAAATTTTGAGAGCGGCGCGTCGGTGGAGAGAAAACCCAAGCGAGTGGTCGTTCGTTGACTTTGTTAAAGACTTCGACGAGTGAGTTTTGTAACGATAATAAATGTAACTCGAATCTTGTAAACAAAAATTTATGAACAGATACTATTTTGAGATTTAATATCAGAACATACAACGGTTATATGATCAACGGTATTAATGGTGCCAAATCAGACCAGTCAGAAGATTGGCATAAAAAAAGAGTTGTTTGAATAAAATCAAAACAACGTTAAGATCTAAGGCTTTGTAAATCGGAAGTTCCGAGAGAGAATCATATTTAGATACATTATTAAATCTGTAAAATAAAGTTAAACATGAGAGTTAAGATCATTTAAAAACCCTAACAAAGCTATTTTTTGTTTTTGTTTTTTAGACAGAAACATATCATAAGCTGAAGATGTTTGACGGAAACACAAGTTTTCTTACTGCTCATGGTTTGGTTAGTTTTCTTCACCTCTTATGAAAGATTGTGAGAGAGAGGCAGAGAGAGAGGGAGAGACAGAGAGAAATTGAAACTCAATCGTTGTAAGAACTAAGCGCCGCAACAACCGCTCCTGTTGTCGAAAAAGCCGAGGAAATATCCGGATGATCTCTCCACGACGTGTTGATTTTCAGGGACGGGTATAACCAAGACCTAACCGAATCAACAAAGGAATCCGGCTCAACATTAAGTATAGCTTCCCAATCGATCTGTAACCCTTTCGGGATAGTCTCAGTGAACTCCATATTAGCAGCAAGCAGAAGTCCAAGTAATACTACAAATCCCGTTACAGCAGTCCCTCGAGCTAATGGCATAAAATTGTACCTGGTAAAAAAAAGCAATGTTTGCAATTGAATACCAACAGCTTCTGAGTAAATCAATCATACGATTATGTTGTCATAGTCATTTACCAGTAATATGTCATGCGTAGGATAGCGTCTTTAACGGTTTCTAAAGCGTCCAGCTCGGTAGAACCATAGTTCTCTCCACAATAGGCATTGCATAAAGCCTGTGGATTCAGTTGGACTTTTAAGTTTGTTTTCTCAGAAACATAAAGAATTATTTGTGTATGCTAGGAGTTAGGTCTTACCTCCCAAGCTGAGGTCATTTCTTCATCAAAGTCGCTCCACCTTGCAGGTGTACATGGAGTTCGAATTGAAAAATCGTACCCAAGCCTTCCCCTGGATAAAAACGAGAGAGATTTATTGAAGAAAGTGATGATTAGGATTTGTGTGAAATCACATGCAACAAAAAAGTAAAATTTACGGTTTTTGAATGCAGGTGATTCTAGTTCCTTCGAGGCGTTTCCTGAAGATATGAACAAAGAAAGAAGTAAAATCAAGATAACAGAAAATATTCAGTGAAGAGAGGTTTACGGGACTAAACAACAAACCCACCCTTCAGATCCGGTACTGTCGCACCAAGTAGCCACCCAGAAATCCTCACCAACAATTTTGTGTAGCTCATCACACGTTTCAGCACGCATTATCTGCATCTCGTGAGGAAATACAGTAAGAGAACAATGACAAAACGAGAATCATTCACGGGAGAAAGAAACACTGACTTTTTCTATCTTCTCGTCTTTAGAAAGATCAATAACTTTATCTTTCTTGCTGCGTACAGAGAGTTTATCCTTGATGATGCTCTTTGCAAGAGTCAGGGTTCTGAAGTAACATATTAGAAACTGATCAGTCCATTGACCGAGAAAAAGCCACACTGAATACATGAAAAAACCTCAAGTTCTATATTATATATTCTTACCTTTCATAATTTGGGAAATAGCGTACTACTTTAGCTTGTCCGAGTACCATTGGTGTATGAGAACCAAACCCAGAATTAAACTCTTCACTGCAATCAGTATAAACAATCTCAACCACCCAAGTAATCAAATGAAACAAACTGAAGTTCTATTTAAACATAGACTCGCGGATGCTGAGCCTGCACAGAGTCATTAGACATCACCCATTTACACAGCATGGGAAATGGAACTTGTACCTTAGTTTGTTAACCCAGACAACTGGGTCACAAGGCTCTGAAATTTGTCTCCATCTGACAGCAGGGGAATAAACGTCTTGCCAAGACAACATAGAGCGGCCAGATGATCTATCTTCTAGTGAGGCATATCCAGTTGAAGTTTCACTGAAACTGCTACTACTACACCCAGCACCACCTCTATTCTGGCTAAGTATGTTGGTTCTCTCTCTCCTCCGGTTTTTCTTTCCATTTTTTGTGGTGCCTTTGGTTGAATTCCTCCACTCTATGCGCCAAGCTTTGGAAACTTTTTGAGCAATCTCTATCACAGCCAATCCTGCCATACGGTGCTGTAAAATCATGGAAACACAAATAATCAATGGAATAGAACTATGATAGGCATATTGGTGCATAGAGGGGGTATCTAGCGATTAGATGTAACAGGGGCCTTCTGGGGCAAGAAATAAAGAGAGCTGCTATGCGGTTTAAATGCACTCCAGGGAAGAAGAAATAAACCGAAAAAATAATGTTAAAAAGGTAGATACTCCAAAAATTTGCTTAAAGTCACCTGGCGTTTGTTTGGTAAGAATCCAGGACAATCATATTGGATCCTCTTGCCTATTAAATCAGCAAAACGAAGAACATTCGCCTTCTGTTTGGTTATTGCAAGATCTTGCTTTTTCAGTTTACCCTTCTTAAGTGATTCACGTAGGGGAGGTTGTCTGTAAACCTTTTCACATACATTTTTTGGGTGTAATCTTTTGCACCAGTACTCCTGAAAAATCACATGAAAAGAAAAGCCATATTCACCACATATACGAGTGGAAAAAAGGAGAGTGTGACTGCACAATGAACTCTAAGATCTACTTTCGAATTTCCACCTACAGCACTTGAAAGCACTAATAATCATCTAGTATCTCAAAAAGAAATAAAGGATCAATTCAGACTTGGAATTGGTTGAGCTGTTTGATACTTAATATTGAAGACATTTAAATTTTCCATTCCAGCACATTGAGTATACCCAGTTAAACTGGGCCAGTTTGTTTCCATGTACTTCCTTGACAAGCAAACAAAGTAAAAGTCTGACTTTGTGATAACATCAGAAATATCGAGAGAGAGATATATCACCTTGAACATAGGGTCTATGTCACCATCAATATCAAAGCAGAAAAACTCACTACTAACTTTGGAAGCTGTATACAAGGCAAGCTCCTTCTGCAGAAGAAAAAGGAATAACTTTAAGTGTTATTGTGAAGGAAACGTTTAGGGCTGCTACAAAACATCCAATTTTATTAGATAGAGGGAGGTTTTCATTGTTCAGTGTGCTAGTTATAAACAAACAGAGAACCATTACTATCAGATAAATAATGCCATGCTTCTACAACATAGTAATGCAATATCCTATCATTACAAGTTGCTACAAACAACAGTGTACCAAGAATTAGTCTTGCAAATAAGATTTCAAATCCAGTCAATCTCTAAGTTATTAAAACAGAAAACATCTTTTGGAAGTTGGAACCTGATAAAACGCCAAGCATTGAAGAACAAATTTCTCCACTGCATCAAGTTCCACGTCAACTGTAGCATCATAGTCTTTCACCTGTGAGCATATTCAAGGCAAGTAATAAGAGAGTCTCCTTAAAATATGTAACCATAAAGTTAACAACAAACAAATATTTACCGCATCTCTATACTCTCCTACGGCATGATAGCAGGAACCTCGTAGGTACAAGCACTCTATTGTGTTCTCAATGCTCAAGCCAATAGATAATTCTTGGATAGCCTTCCTGAGAAATAAAATCACCAAAAACAACTAAAGGTGAATAATATCACTGCTTTAAAGACCAGCCTTGTACATAAATACCAAGGTGATTATAACCACCCAACTTATCAGCTTCCTTTAAAACATCCTTTTGCTCAAACGCAGATCTTTATCACCAAGAGTCAGGAGAAGTAAATCTTATCGGATATCATATTTTAAAGTAGACATTGAGATATACTTGGATCACTCATGAACATTTTAGGTAACATGCACATCAACATAGACATATTTTCCCCTTTAAACCAAATTCAGTTTCCAACAATCCTAGTTTACACTAACGGTACATACCTGTGTTCGCCTAATCCATGGAACACTAGTCCACGCAAGTGATAGGCCTTCCAAACCCTGGTCAAGACAGGAAAATTGCCATGAGTACGATGGAAAAGTAGAAATATAGTGCAACATGTGGTACTGCATCCCAAATAAGAGCTACCTGTTGTCGACCTGTAGAACCTGCTCAATGCATTCCAAAGCCTTGCAGTGGTCGGCCAACTCTTGATAGAACTGCCAGGAAAAGTCAGAAACAACCATCGAGTACAGTGAATAATAAAGTACGAGTGTATCACAGGCAACTGATTCAAGCAATAGACTAGGATGAACAACCTAAATTAAAGAGAAATAAGACACTACTTCAGGAAAAACTTAATTATTTGCCTTCAAAAGTCAAAATTTAAGCTTTCTTCATTTTGAAGTCTCACTAGCTTTACATAAAACTAACTTTGTTTATTCACCATCACAAGCAATGCTTAAAATACTATCTTCATCACAGTTCAGCTTAATAGTTGAGAATTCAATATACAAAGCATAATCTCATACTTGTTTATTTTATTATTGCGTGTTACCTGGGCGAGATGAAGCCATGCTTCAAGATAATTACTATCCAATTGGATGGACTTCAAATGCGCCTCTTCAGCTTTTTTATATTCACCAAGAGAAGCAAATGCTAGTCCCTGGAGAGATCAACAAAGTTTTACAAAGAAAACATTTGCGTTCATGGTTACTTTAGAAACCAAGAATAACAACAGAGAATAGTCTTACCAAATAAGTATATGCAGACTTGTTATCTTTCTCTTGCTTCAGACATATAGATAGGTCCTTTACAGCAGCAGTGAAGTCCTTAGATTTGAAATTAACAATACCTGAATTGATTGTGAATGTCAGTTAGTACTTTATGGTTTTTCACCAAAGAAATCATGTATTAAGAAATGAAAACTGAAATCGGGCGCAAGATTTAAAAGAAACACTGAATAAAGACACTTACCCCTTTCGTGCAATACATCAGGTGAGTTTGGCTCAAAATCAAGTGCTTTAGTCAAATCTTCAACCGCCTATCACCAAAGGGTAGTTTAAATAAAAGTGTTGGACAAGAAACGTTTCTGGATTTTACCAATAAAATGCAAGCACTAAACAGGCTTAAACATAGACATCAATCAGCGGCTTATCCAAATTATTGGATATCGATCAGACAATATTATTTATTAATCAATATTCAATAAACGTGCAGGGCGAACAAGCCCCGTAAAGTACATTTATTTTCTATGCTTTTAGCTCTGAATAAAGAACAGAAGCAGCGAATGGAACCACTAACCTCAACATATTCCCCAAGAGCAGCACGAGCCTGTCCTCTCCGCTTCCAGGCCTCAGTTGCTGCTGGGTTAGATTGGATAGCCTGACCATCATCATCATAGGAGCACAATTGGTGAACTTAACCCACAGTGGTAACAACTCTTGTCAAATATATGAATACCTTAGTAAAATCAGCGATAGCACTTTCAAGCTCTCGTTGGAATGCATAAGCTGTTCCTCTTCCTATAAGTGCCTCAGGGTAAGTAGGTTCTTCTTTCAGCACCTGCACAAAGATAAAATAAATAGTAAAAAATTTGACCCAACAATTTTTCGCCAAACAACCTCCGAGAAGAAGATTTACAGAGAAAAAAAAATTAAGCGAGACACTCTCAAGAGATAAAGATCACCAAATCACCTTATCAAAAATAGAAATAGCTTTCGTATAGTTTCCTTCATTCACCTGTTGACAAGACAGGAGCTCAGTCATCAAGAATTTGGAAGCTGTACCTTATAGCTCTTTTCTTATTTTTTTGTGTGTATTGTTATACCTGTGCAATGCCTCTAGAAAGTCGAAAATCCACACTTATAGAATGGGTTCCTGATATTCTTGCAATGGTGTACTTCTTATTTTTCCTGGTTTCATCGCTAACTCCGCAACGTGCCTCAGCTTTATGGCTCATTTTGCTAGACTTAATAATTAACTTGTTTCCATTAATCGACAGGTCCCCTAACCGATCGGAACTTTCAGCTAAATTATCATGCAAATCAGAACCATTACATGGTTTACATGATTCATAAGAACCATTGATTTGGCTGCCACACTTTCCATTCTCTTTTTCCTTGTACGCTGATCCATTACATGAGTCGGAACTACCATCAGAATGCTTGCTTGCCTTGGATGTATCTTTTGAAAAGCTTATTATCTTTGATTTCTCACCCAATTCCCTAGATGGCTCGTGGTCATGGGAGTTCCCATTGGTACATGCTCCTGATTCATAGTTGTCCAGCTTGTCAGTTTTTTCATCAGACTTCTCACTAGGAGAGGCAGGGGTCTCTTGCCGAGACTCGGTAGCGTCAATTTCTCGTCTTGCATCTTTGAGGAGTTCTTCTAATTCAAGTAACTGCTTCACATCTGCTGTCTGCTGCAAAGCATTTTTATACCCTTGCTCCAAAACAAGAACAGCTTCCTGTTTTCTCCCCAAAGCCAAAAGAGCGCGTCCTAAATGGAAAAGCTGATACACTTGAGTTCACAGGCAGTATACCAATCAAAGAAAAAACGTCTTCACCACACCATGATTCCGTAACCATGCCCGTTTGTTGATAAGGTATATCAACAAAAACCATCACTATTTATACTTGGATTATCGATATTCTTAAGCAACCATTACATCATAACTAGCATTAATAAAACCCCAAGCAAGCCATCCCGAGAATTAGACTCAAGCTTGAAAGTGAACTAACCTTTGAGAATAAAAGCTTGAATGGCACAAGGTTCAAGCAGAAGTGCCTTGTCACAGTCCTTAATCACATGCTTGTGAAGCTCCAATTGATTATAACAAAACGCTCTATTGCTGAAACCAAAAATTCCCAATTGATTAACAATGACACCGATCCACAGAAATTGATGAGAGAAGAAAGATCGCGAAACAAACCATATATCCAAAATTGAAGACTGCTTAGCAAGGAGCGAATCGAGAACTCGGATCGCTTTAGACCAGTTCCGTGAACTGCAGTGCTTGGCTAACTCGACTCGTTCCGATGTCGCCGTCGCCGTCGCCGTCGCCGTCGCCGTCGCCATTTTGAGCGGTGGAGAAATCAATCGCCTGTTTAATCGTTCTCAATTTTATCCCTCTTCTTCGTGGCCGTCGAGTCACGGGAACGATGGGTTTAGGGGTAAAAAGGGAAATTACAGTGGAGAAAATGGCAAAGAGAGAAGACTTTGACGGAGAACGAAACGGGGAAGAAAAAAAAAGTAACGGGGAAGAGAGAGAGAGAGAGTAAATAAAAAAAAGTAACGGAGAGATAAGAGAGAAGAGACGATGATGGTGAATGTGATACTACTGGTGGTGGTGATTGAGCTGGTGCTGCTTCTCAATTAAGTGGTGCTAATCAAATTTTGGGGCAAGAGTTGCACACGTGTGAAGTTTCTCGTCACGTGACTTTGGCAAAAGTTTGGGCCTAGCCCATTTATTATTACTCTTTTACAATGGGCTAGTAGCTATTTAACCATCTTGCCAAAGAAAGTCTACAAAGTTCTCTCTCCACCTTTTTCATTACTTTTTATTTTTTAATCTCGAGACACTCTTTGAGAAACTACCATTGGAGATGGTCTAAAAAGTTTGCATTGAGAACAACATTGAATTATATGTTCTCAATTCTCTCATGACTATGTAAACATTTAAATTCTATTAATGCAATGAAGTTCAAAAATTGGAAGTTTAATCATAGTATATTGACTAGTATGAAGAAATAATATTATTGCAAAACCAATAAATCATTAATTTCATAAATTAACAAACCGAATAAAATTTGAATAGACGGCACCGCGTCAATAAAAATTGAATATTATTAATGATAAATGATAACATAGAAAACAATATCTTTTCCACCGCGTAGCTATAATAACATCAAATGACGAAAAAAAGAGACTATAATAACATCAAACAAATTCATAATTTCATAGACAAAAAAAACCGAACAAAATCTGACTTAACTCTATCATGATTGAAAAACCCTAAAATTTATTTTAGTTTGTTTAAAAACTTATTAGTTTTTTCTCATAAATAGGCAAATTTCAAACCATCACAATATATATGATTTATGATTCGACAAAACTCTGTCCAGGCCGAAGAAACTAACATTTGATAACCCATCCATATTCCATAATGATACCAGCTAACTCAATGCTAATGCTAATTCCTAGTATATGTCACATGTTAATATTCGCTACTCACACATATTATAGCACAAGTACACTTGCAAAGTTGCAATAATTCACTATGGACCATCAGTTACGAACATCACTATTACATCGAGCAATAATGAGCTCTCGAGCAAAGCTGGACAAAAGACAGAGACTTTTCGTTTAACAAGATAAGAACAACAAAAGATCAAATACTCAAGACAAACGAATCAGAACCAAACGACAACGAAACATTGTTCTCAATAGACAGACATATCACATCAGAAATTTATTTTCAATTTTCAGACATCCATTAATTAACTAATTAACTACATTTCTCACAATCACACAGCAATGTCATTACGAATGTGACGGAGGATAACGGGAATAACAGTATCCGGCGAGCTAAGCTGAGGAAGATGACCATCAGAGGGAATAACTTCAACGACGGATTCACATCCAAGATTGGCGTGAAGATACTCGGAGACGATGACTGGTACGGCTAAGTCCTTAACACTTTGAAGAATGTGACAAGGGACAGAGACAAAAGGTAAGATCTGTCTCATGTCACTTTGGAAAATGGTCTGAGCGACGGAAAGAGCAATGTCGGGACGCATGTTGAAGAGTGTTCTGCTGAATTCTTGAACGGCGATTGAGTCTAAGTCTCCACCGACGGCGAGTGGAGCGAAACCTAAGCACCACGCTTTGTAGTTGCTTCGTATCGCTTCGAAGAGTTGGTTTAAGTCTTCTTGTTCGAATCCACCTTGGTAATCAACATCGTTTACGTATCTATAAACGTACCAAAACAATATAATTATGTTTAAAATTAACAAAAACAAACGGATAGTTGTGAGCACCGTTATCAATTAAAATAATACTATGTGAGCACCGTTATCAAAAAAAAAAAAAAGTGTAAGCAAAACCTTACTAAAATCAAATAAACAAATGGGTATTTCTAGGTTTTCTGATCAAAATTAACAGATTTATTGATTTGAGAAATAGGATGACTTAGGCAAAGGAACAGAGAGGCACTAGGTCAAAATTATGTCAGAATGAGAAATAAATATGCAAAAAAATCTCTATGAATTTAACAAACAAAAAAAAAAAATCTCTATGAATCTTCTTCACCCGAAATAATAGAAAAGCAAACTTAATTCTGTAAATTTAAGGACTTTTAGGTGATTTAAAAACAAAATATCTTAATATTTAATAGATTTTATGAAATCAGACAAGAGAAGGAACAGAGAGACTTCTTTTGTCTAAATTATGTCAGAATGACATAAAAAGCAAAAAAAGAAGATTTCTATGAATCGAGAAAAAGAGATGATGATGAATCTACCTTGGAGAAGCAGAAATCATGACGATTTTGGAGAAGAGATCAGGACGGTTAAGAGAAGCCAAGATACCAATCATGGCAGAAACAGAGTGACCAACAAAGATACATGACTCAATCTTGAGATCTTCTAAGATTGCAATCAAATCGAAAGAGTAGCCTTCGAGATTTGAGTAACGATCGAAGTCAAAATAGTCAGGGTTTGTCGTACCGGCTCCCATGTTGTCGTAAAGCACGATGCGGTAATCTTCGACCAGATGTGGAACCAGGTGTTTCCATACTGACTGGTCCGTGCCGAACCCGTGACCTAACACGATCGTAGCTTGATCTCCTGAACCAATCACCTTCACGTTGTGAGCTTCCTCTACCACACCCATCTCTTTAAAGATTCTTCTCTGGTTTTTTTTTTTTCCGTAAAGATTCTTGTCTGGTTTTTTTCTTGTTATATCTCTTAACCAGCTAATTGAGAAATTATGATATTTGTGATATTTTAAAGTGCTTGGTATTTAAAAAAAAAAAAATCAATAAAAATCTCTTCTCTCTCTCTTTTTTTTTTTTTTGTGCGTGTGTGTGTGGTAATTAAATGCTGGCATTTATTTTTATTTGAAATATTGCGATTTATAGTTGGAAAAAGAAAGTGACTGTTTGTTGGATTGTCAAACATCATTTGATAATTAAAAAAAACATTTTGAATCAAGCCCAAAAATAATTCATGTCTTCTATGCATAATGATTCATACGTAACAAATTACATGCATTTCTGTGAAAGAAAATTAGTTTCAATCATTCAATATAGTTTATAAAAATTTTCATTCAAAAACATTTTTGTTTCTCCTTAAATTATGTAAAGAGGACATTAATTATTCATAGAAGGCCATGGTTAGTATAGGACCACGTACAAACTCACTTCACCATAATTTAAGTTGCTTACTATATCTATTAAAGGACAAGGCCCATTAAAAATTTAAGGCCCAGTTAGATTAATTTGGCTCATCTCTTCCGTAATACCGTTGTTAATGTTGACCAAAGCTCGTGATGACGTGGCGGGAAATCGTGAAACCACGTGTTGTCGGCGTGCCGTTACCCTTCCCCTTCCTGTTTCCGTTGCCACCTGAGAGAACTTCTTAGTGACATGACGATTCTCGCCGGATTGATACGACGGCGGTTTAGTAGATTGGTTCCGGTTACGATTCCGGTTCAATTGAATTACGGATTCGTACCGAGCCAAAGTACTCGGTTGCTGAGCGGCGAGGCTGAGTCGAATCGGAACGAGTTTCCGGTGGAGAACGCGTACGTTATCTTGAATGTCTCCGAAACCAGCTCAATCGCAGAGATCAAAGCATCATTTCGCAGACTCGCCAAAGAGACTCATCCTGATCTGATCAAGTCAAAGAACGATCCATCTAATTCCATACGCTTCGTTCAGATTCTCGCTGCTTATGAGGTACAGTGAAAAAACCTTGATTTTGTGATAGTATAGCTTAAGTGAAGTGTCTGATGAATGATATATGATTTGTGGTGATGATGCAGATTCTTTCAGATTCTGCAAAGAGAGCACACTATGATAGATATTTGCTATCTCGGAGAATGGTAATGACGAGACAATCTAGACAAGGGTATATGATTCACTAGGTATAAAACACGATTGACATTGAGTCAAGAGATGGAAGTAGTTGAATGGTTAAAGTGGTATAGAGAAGCAATACATGATATAGTATTGGAGAAGAGAGTGGCAAATGGTACAGGTTACTTAGATGAATTGGAAGAAGACTTTTATTCGGCTATACGAGCGCGTACTTTGGACCTGATAGTTGAATCTGTGGAGCTTCTTCCTGATTGTTTTGAAGCTGAGGAAAGGTCTGTGTATGATACACGAGAGGTTTTGCATTTGGTTTCAGGACGAGATCTTTTTGGTATGGTTTGCTTGGTTGATAACTTCCTTGAGCTTTCTTCTGCTTGCTCCAAGAAATTGGCTTTGTCGTCATTTATGGATCCGGACCTGGGTCAGGCAGTTGAGAAAGGCAAGTATGACATGATGTCTGATGAAAGGATTGGTCTTCAGATATCTCATATACAATCTTCGAGAAGTAAAAACCATGTTTCAGATGCATATAAAGATATTCAGCTGCATGTTTCTGGAAGAGTTGTTGCTACAGCCATTAGGGTTCCCCCAAAAGGGTATAATGAAAAGAAACCAATTGAGGGTGATCACGATCTCATACACGTTTTCCTCAATTCAGATGAAGGATCTAATCATGAAACTGAATCGTCACCTGGAAATGAAAGTGGAGCCAGACTTCTTGTTGGAACTATAAGTGGTCTTGGGACAAGCCCAGATGAAGGTTCATGTTATGTCCATGATGGGAATGGTTTTAAGACTCATGTGATAATGAAACATAGGACATTTCTGGTTTGTGACTCGTATGATCTTGCATTTCTTTTTATGTATCCTTTGCAAATTACAACATGTACGTTTTTCGGGGCATTGGTCTGTGATGCATATAGAGATAAGCTCTGCTAGTTATTTGATGGAATAAGCATACATGAAAATTCGTCATCCACACTCTACAGGTGAGGCATTTGCACTGGTACAAAATTGGGGAAAAGGTTTCCATTTGCGAGTGTAGATGCAGTAGGGCGAAATTACCACCAAACAAGTAAGCCAAATATTATTTTTGTTTTATTTCAGTTCTGGCTCACTTTTAACAAGGATTGGACAGCTGTGTCTCGGTTTTATCTTCAATAGAATGCAATTGACTAAATTGATATATTGAACACAGAATTCTGTAGTTGCCTTTGTTGAAATACTGAAGTAGTCAGTGATCTTGGTATTGAAGATGTTATGAACTTATGACTCTGATCTCTAACGTAGCCTTTATCCTTCTTACCTCAGTGACTAAAACCATAATTGCATGGATGTGAAAACAGGTTTTGGTTGTTTGAGCCTCGTTGTGGTTTGCATGACGTCGGAGGATGGTATGTTGAAACTTATGGGAAAGATAAAAAGAGCAGGACGGTCTTGGCACAAAGATTCTGGGATGGACTGGAAGAGGGGAGTACACTGGATGGGTAAACTTATTATACATATGAAGAGAAAGCAACTTAAGATATTCTACTGGCTATAGCTTAAAATGAGGAGTGGTACAGCTGTTCGATAGAAATCACTTCCGATCAAGATATTTTTGTAACCTTGGCGTTGACCACATTGTTTCTCAGTCATCTTGAGTCTGCTTACCTCTCTTTCCAATGACCTTGGAGAAAGGGGGTCAAGTCTTTGTATTAGTTGTTGTTTGTGAAGTAATCTAACTTATATATGACCTTTTGCCTTCTACAGGAGACTGCACCCTGGTATCTACTTGCTTACACTAGCATATCGAACTCTTGATCTTGAAGATGAAAAGAGAAGGAAACGGTCAATGTTGGAGATCATCGAGGCACAGCTATCTAAAACGTTGGATTGGTGTAAAGAATTGGTTAGAAGAAAGGGCCTTGGAACTTAACGTGGTTAATCTTCTCCCTTTCCGAGTGAAGATCCAAAGATGATTGGCTTTTCAATTTCCAAATGGATACAAGCACTTCCATGCCTGAGGTTGTGGTGAACAAAGGCTTCTCTAAAGGTTGATAACTCTCTTTATTGTCTTCTTTCAAGGTTCGCAACCGCAGGATCTGTAAATTTCAAGTGGGTTCTCTTTCCCACCAACAGAGTCAAGTTTACACAAGAAGGTGGTTTTCAGACCAGAAGGTGGTTTTAAACCCAGAATCGACGGGACAAGAAGAAACTGACTTCTCACAAGAACTAGTGAAACATATGCTGTGTGTTGGGGAATGAATCATGCTAGTTTTAGATCATGTGTACTATATAGAACTTGGTTTCAAAGTGATTCATAGACTTGTAAAAAATATTATATCTAATGAAATTAAACTTCTCAGACGAAACTGACTTCTCACAAGATACAGTGAAACATATGTTTTGTGTTGGGGAATGAATTATGCTAAAGAACTTGGTTTCAAAGCGACTCATTAGACTTGTACAAAATATTATTATCCAATGAAACTAGACTTGGTTCTTCAGCTTCTTCGTCTTCTTACAGGCCTTAGCTCCTAAGCAGATTCAGTTCCGGTCAACAAAGCTTTGGCCGGAGGGATCAAAGCCACAGCGAAGCGTTCATCCTTGGAGTATTTCTTTCGTAAAGCTCCCTTAGTACTACTCTCACTCCCTTCTTGTTGTTGTTGCTTCCATTGCTGATACGCCAACAGCTTTGCACAGTCCCTGTTTCATCATTACAAACAATCAAGATCCAACCACAGACACAAAATCCATATGATGCAAATGAAAAAAAAAGGAACTTTCTTACATGAGCTGAGTCTCGGAATAGCCAGTGTGATGCTTGAGAGTGTTGGTCCAAATGGGAACTTGGCGAAGAGAAGATCTTGCTGCGTAGATTGCAGAAGCAGCTACCATAGATGGACTGAACATTATCATTGTATCGTAATGCATTACACCTAACTCTGCCAAATAGTGCACCATATTCTCCATCTGAAGACAAAAAAGGCACTTGAATGTTCAATATAATGTAATGTAAAACCATGGAAGATACCAGAAAAATGCTCTCTTACCTTTTCGTCTGCAATGGAAGCTTTGATGAAACGAGCCAGGAAGACATAATGAGTCGGAACTGTCAAGTACCACTCAAGTGCAGACAGTATTGTCTTCTCCATCACCAGAATCTGTTTGTGACTGTATGCATGGTCTGCAATATCAGCTAGATCCTCCACCTGCAGAAATATTATGTTTTGATTTAGCTGAAGACAAGAAGAATCAAAATCAGAAGGTTCAAAAGTTCTCTGTTTCTTATCACCTGTGGTGGCCAAATTTCTTCGTACTTGGATGACATGAGAAGAGCACTGAGACCAACTAGCTGCAATTCTTTTCGAGGCACTGGCTTCACCGACAAGAACCGATCCAGAATGTTCACAGTGAGGTAAAATGTTTCCGGGTTTAGCTCGAATTTGACATGGACATCTATCAACCACTCCACCAGAATCAATCTCATCTTTTCATTAATCTCAGGCTGAGATCCCATGTAATCACGTGGTCGCCATTCACTCTGACAATCCAAATGATAAAACTTAGACAATTCATACAAGTTTCACAACACAATGTTGCAAGGAAAGATTCATGAATAGTATACAAACCTCAACAGACTTGTAGAAACTGTAGATATCTTCCACATACTCCACAGCTGCAAGGTCATTCTTAACATCAGCAGAATCGATATCAACAATCTTTTCTTTCTCTTTCTTCTCTAAACCACAAGCAGCCTGAAAAAGCAAAAGAAGAAAATTCAGAACAGACCAAAACATTTTCTTACGTCACATCAAGAATCATCATTTCACAAGTACCCCTACCTTGCTTCTAGCGGTAAGAACAGATGTGTAAGTGGTCGCTTTCTTCTTAGTGGCCTTTTTCTCTCGGGCAGCAACTAAACCAAGTTCTTCATCACTGTCTGAACTTATCTCAATGACTTCTATAACCTTTGATTTCCCAGCTACTTTCTTTGGCTTTGGTACAGCGATTCTCTTGACTACAGGTTTCTGAAGGTCAAAGAGATAAAGGTATGACATGAGTATATCAAATCTAACAAAGAAACCTAATTGTTCACCAAAAGGCAGGGAAAAAGGAACAAACTTTGAGATTATCCTCCACAAGAAGTGTGGCATTTTGAGAGCGTGTACGAGGACGATGATTGATCTTTGCCGGTTCGTTGTTCTTTGGGTAATTTCCTCGAACAACATTACCTATATCACCAAGAACTTGACGGTTTCTTCCTTTCGCAACGTTTTTGCCATCTACCACAACAACATCATCTTCTACACAACAAAACAAAACCAAAGTTCACAACTTTAGATTCAATTTGCAACAATCAGCCATATCAAATTAAGAAAAATTCCAGTCAAAGTCACGAACTTTAAACTTGATTCGCAACAGTTTCGTTTCGTTGTTCATAGATAACAGCAAGAAACGAACAAAACCCAGATAAAAACGGAAATCGAAGATCACAAAAAAAAAATCAATCTTTGTCCGTAAAAACCCTAAAAAAAGGAAAAATCAAAGATCTTTCTCTTACCCGTGGATTGTTGAGGAACAATCGAACGAGAAGTCATCATCTTGTTTGGGTTCTCTTCTGTCTTCGTCTTCTCTTTCTCTCTCAGACTAAAAATCTCAGATTTGTCGTAGAAAAAGAGTAAGTAGTGGGGCGTCTACTATAAAGGAGGCTTCTTGAGGAAGATGAGCCGTTTTATGAGAAAAAAAAAAAAACAAATTAAGAAAAAAAAACCCAACGGTCTGATTTTTTTTGAAAAATGAGAGGTCGTGGGCCTGTGTTAAGACTTTAAGCCAATCGGGCTATTTCACTTTTGAGATTGGCCCAATTCTTCTTTTTATTGACTGTGAAGAATATAACATATAAATAAATAAAAAATGTTAGTCTCATTGAGTTAAAAAGTAAAATAATTTTAACTAAAAATGTTTCCATTGTCTTCTTCAGATCTAAGAAATTTTTTTTTTTAACAGAACAAGTGAGGTCTCCTTTAATTTAGCCATTGTCCTTGATGGTCTAGCTCGTGAGAATTGTAGCAACATCCGGCATAAACGCAGCATCATCATTCATTTTCCTCCATCATGCATGTAATATCCATTGAGGGAGTTGGGTAAGATTTACTTCTTTCAGGTTCTGGTTCTTACTTCTGGAGATTCTTTGTCACTGTTATGATCTTGATTCTCTCAGGAATCTTTGGCATCATCTCATGGTTCCCAATGTGGGTTTTTTTTGTACTCCCGGGTTTATCATGTCAATGTATTCGTTATTGAGATCAAGTAAAAACACACCTTGTGAGGAAGAGATTGAAGAATGTCTTGCAGGAAATCTATGTCCTTGTACTGGTTATAGCCCGATTGTTGATGCGTTTCGGGTATCTGCAAAATCTGATGATGCTCTGTACAGTGGTGTATCTTCACTTAAGCCTTCAAGATGGTTCTACTATTTGCCCATCTACTGGCAAACCATGCTCTTGTTGATCAAAAACAACAATTGAAGTGGCCAGCTGTTGTAATGAAGATAGATTTCAGTCAATCTCTTATTGTGATATAGACTGGGCTAAGTACCCTTAAAGGTAAGGGGAAATGAGGGGGCTTACCTGGTATAGACCCGTAAGTCTTCAGAACTTGCTTGAGCTCAAAGCAAATTATCCGGATGCAAAACTACTGGTAGGTAATACGGAGGTGGGAATCGAAATGAGACTGAAGAGGTTATTACAGTATGTCTGTTTCTCAAGTCCCAGAACTCAAGGCATTGAATGTCAGTGACAATGGGGTAGAGATTGGTTCAGCTTTGAGACTTTCTGAACTCATGAGGTTATTGAGGAAGGTATTAAAGGAGCGTCCTGCACATGAAACAACAGCATGCAAGGCTTTTATTGAACAGCTCAAGTTGTTTGCTGGGACACAAATAAGAAATGTTGCTTGCATTGGTGGAAACATCTGTACAGCTACTCCAATATCTGATTTTAATCCTTCAAGAGCAGAGTTTCGGATAATCAACTCCAATGGAGATGTTAAGTTCATACCTGCAAAAGATTTCTTCCTTCACTTTGATCATAATGCATATTTTGAGCAGTACATGACCATATAGGCATCAGCTAGTTTAAGATATAAAATGATAATGTTACTCTGCTTATGCCAATATTGGTGGTTATGATTTATATATATTGGTGCCAGAAGTATGTGTGAAACAGTGAATGTGTCTCATGTTCTTGGTCTTCCAATGTCTAAAGTGGTATGCAAAAGACTTGGCGGTGGCTTTGGTGGTAAGGAAACAAGATCAGCTTTCATTGCTGCTGCAGCTTCTGTTCCTTGCTACCTATTGAATTCATACTGGACAGAGATGTGGGCATGATGATAACTGGTCATCGCCATAGTTTTTTTGCTTGATATGACTGCTCTCAAAGCCACCTTGTTCTTTGAATTTTGCTTTCTGACTAGTACTGTGATCGGTTCTTGCATTACTTGCTTCTTCTCTAATCATAACACCCAAATGTTTGCTTCTTTATAATACTTGTTTTGGAGGTTGGAATCAAAGGAAGCATCGGATTAGATGGGTTTTCAACATTCACTTGGCTATTTTCGATTTGATTTCTCTTCCAAGTAGTACCTCTGGGTTTTTATGGGTTTACATTGGTTTTGAAATTAGAACCCCTTTAGAAATTGTAGACACGCGCTCAACGCGAGATGGGTGAGAGTGGGTGTGAAATCGCAAGATTGGTAAAAGTGGGGTATGAAGTGGAGCTCTCTGATTGGCTAAAAAACTAAAAATAGTAGACATGTAGCTCCTCTCCTCCTCCTCTTCTTATTAAAGAAAACTGGATTCAAAGAATCGCAGCTGAAGAAATCAAACAAAGTGAGTTGTATATTTTCTAAACATGTGAAAATTGGTATCTATTTTCAAGTGCAGGTATCTATTTGGCCAAGACAAAACTGTTATTGTTCTCTCTTATCATTTTTGTGGTCTCTTATCTAATAGGTTTCAAAGCTCTCACAAACTGTTATTGCTCTCTTGTCGTTTTGATTGCCTCTCATATGTATGGTGCTGCAGTTTTAGACGCTTGTGAGCATATTATAGCAAGAATGGAGCCTGTTGCATCTTAACACAATTTCAACACATTCCCTGAGGTATTCTTTCTTTCTTATTGCAATTTGATATAAACTCACAAGATTTTGATGCTCCTTTTCTCTTATCCCAGCCATTGATATTGGGCAAGTGCGCATTCTTCTCTCAATGTCCTAGGCTTTTAGCTGTTAGTTGGCTTTTTGAAATCTTTAGAATCCAAGAAAATCAGAAAGAAAAGTGTTGTGTCTGAAATCTACCATTTTGCAGATACAAGGAACGTTTGTACAAGGACTAGGTTAGGTAGCTTTAGAAGAGCTCAAGTGGGGAGATGCAGCTCATACATGGATTAAACCAGGAGCTTTACTCACTTGCGGACCTGGAAACTACAAAATACCTTCCATTAACGACATTCCGTTCGAACTCAATGTTTCTCTTCTCAAGGTATGCTACCATAAGAAGAAGCTCTTTAAATTTTTTTTTGATAAAAGAAGCTCTTTAAATTGGTAGCAACACATTTGCAACTCATGAACCTGAGATCATACTTTGTTAAATAAATCAGGGGAATCCGAATAAATATGCAATACATTCATCTAAAGCAGTGGGTACTCAGGTGATACTCAAAGTTTTCAACTTTTCACCAAAGATAATGAAGTGTTTAACTACATAAATCAAATCCAGTAGTATACTAAAAGACATTAAGACAAATGAGAGAGACACTTTAATTTTCAGACAGCTTTAGGTTGGATTTGTTCGAAGTCGAAAACCTCAAACATGAGCCGCCGAACATCGGGTTTCCCGTAGATGGTGTAGGCGAGGCCGTGAATGGCTTGTTGAACAGCGGTTGTCGCCGGATTCCTAAGTCTCCGGTTATGTTCATACCGATCATGAACCTCCTCTGAGTATATTATAAAGTTGTGAAGACGTTTTTCTCTCAGATACCGCCCGCAGAATTTGTTCATTAATAGACGCCGATGCTTCTCTTGCAACCACTTCCCTGGTGCGTCCAAGTGCTTCATTAATAAACGTTCAGCCATTGCTATGTCCTGCATGATCCCGAGACGAAAAATCGGGTTATAAAAAGAAAGAAAAAGAACCGTTCTTTTGATCTTTTAAGATGAGAGATCGTTATACTCACCTGTATCTTCTGTCCTACGTATTCCAGCCGCTCAAAACAAAACCGCGGGTGTTCAAACTTATGCTTCGAAGGATGCAAGAAGCAGAGCTGTGTGATTTGAGGGAAGTGAAAGAAGGTTAGAGAAGGAAAGTACCATATCACATGACAAAGCCAGGGGTAACAGCTTTTGTACCTGTAACCCGAGTCCAAGTTCGATGTTTCTTGCTTCAGTTATCTCCTTGATTCTATCATTCATCGGTAAAGGGTATCCCAGGGTCTGCATAACTTTTGGTTTGCTATCAAAATCCCATATGTTCCCTCTGAAACGATGCATTCCCGGTGGAACACAAGCTCTGAATAGCCTCGGGTGTGCGAATAAAGCATCTTCAGGAGGCTGAAGCAACAGGAAAAAAATAAAGAAATCACTCTTCTTAGATAGACCAAAGAAGTAGACTGTGATTTTGTTATATCATAAAGTTTTATTTACCTTGTAAGTAGCAATATCTTGCCAACCTAGCTTTTTGCCTTCAAATTCAACAGAAACATAATCTACATCCTCGAGCTGTCTCCTGCTTCGCGGCTGACACTCATCAGCATCTGGATCCATCCCAAACACCTCAAAAAGTACACGATACACTTCCGGCATCCCATAGCATAGATAGATGGCACCAAACAAAGCCCAGAACACAGATCTAGCCATAACAAAACAAATTCACATGGATAAGTACTTGTCTCTTATGAGATATTGAGATGCACAGACACGTCAAGTTTCCAGTCATTTAGTTCAATCAAATGGAAAGCCCGACCTAGATAGTTAGCACCAGCTATCACAAAGACACACTACAAACAGAGAAGACAGATCTTTGATCAGCTGTTATTGGCGTCATAACAACTCATGGTGAGATTTGGGCTTACCTAAACACAGAATGTAAAACATATAACAAGTTCTTGAGAGAATGGAACAACATCTACTAGTTCCAACTACAGCAAAAGCGGATATCAACCCATATCATTGTCTTAACTCGTTAAACCTAAATCTCAGCTCAAAGCAACCAAACTATAGACTAACACTCAAGTGAAATCATCATCATCATTATCATCAAAGAAGAGAGAAACTTACTTAACCGGTGGCTCACGCTCTTTTCTAATCAACTTATCCATATCATCATAAGGAAAGATGAGATTTTGCAAGCTCGCTGCTTTAATCCATTTGGGGAGAAACCTCTTCCCAATCAAAGCAAACACTCTCTCCCTCATAGGTCCCGGAGATTCCCTCGGATACCTCTGCAAGAAAAACTCCGTAAGAGCAAGCTCAAGCACATACTGACCCAGAAACCAAAGCCTCGAGTGCCCATTCTTCACATGCCTTGCACGTGCCCTATCACACGACGGATGCTGGAACGCAAGATAAAGCAACGTATCAAAGTGTTTTGCCGGATTATCATCTCCTAAGCTCTCTGAAGGCTCCAGAGAATACCCTAAAGCTTGTTTAACTTCAAGAAGATACTCATCGATCCATGTTTTATCAGCGTTGTTAAGCTTTGACGATGGAAGACAAGAACTGAGTAAAGGAAACGACTTGAGAGACAATTGTGGACTATTGAGGAATCTCTCAGCTAATTTCTTATCATCTAATGGTGGTCTTAAGATGAATCGTTTCGGAGGAACCTTTTTCTTCGGTCCTGTCGCTGTTTTACGCTGTGCTAGCTCCTTGAGAAGACGTTGAGGACTGTCTCGTGGAAGACCTTGAGTCTCCGCAGTCACGGAAGCGCAAATTCGGAGATTTTGGAATCTGGGTTTTGTGAGAATCGATTGGAGTTTAGATGGGAACTGAGAAATTGAAGAAGAGAATGAGATTTCTGGTGCTGAAGATGAACAAATGCGAAGGAGAGAAGATGATGAAGATGAAGAACAAAGCTCCATTGCTTCTTTCTTTAGACTTTCCCCTAACAAAAATTAAGAAATCAAAATCATCAAATTCGACTAGAGAACAGACACGATTTTTGCAGCAGTAGAAGAAAATGGTAACGAAGAAGATTGCAGAGTTCCATGGATAAGGTCATGGCGGGGAGATTTTTTAATGGATTAAGGTTTCAGTGGAATCATTCAGACCCATATAAGCCCATTGAAAGGCCCAATAAGATAGCAAGACCCATTATTGTTGTATGCAGACTGATCACTAATATAAGCTTAGATTATTTCGCATTCTTTGCTCAACCCAAAAAAAAAATATATATATTATTATTATTTCGCATTCAAAATCAAATATGCTCAAATATATATTTGGATCTATAGCATGCATTCAAAATTTATATTTGTTTGCTTTGATCTTTGTATAAATTGTATCGTAGGGATGAATCATCTGTAATATCTAATATGTAATCATGACAATAGACTATAGATATAATCTATGATATTTTATATGATTGATGTCACACTTTGCAGGAAAAAAGATTCGTTATGTATTGGTCTTTTTTCTCTTAATCACATGGCACATGAGAATCCGATTTGTATGATTTAGAAAAACTATAGAAGACGTACAAGTCATCCTGTTTTGGTCTTTTCTACAGCCATTTGTATTATTTAATACAAACATATTATTGTTTACTTTTTCATGTGCAACACGTACGGGACTACGCGTGTTTGTCTAAGTAATCTAATAAATTAAATCTACATCTAATCACTACAAAAAAAATTGAATATTCTTACGAAAAAATTGTGACCATTTTTTCCGTAAGAAGATTGTGACCATTTACATACTAAATTGTGACGTATATATTTCGTCATAAAAATGTTACAATTTCGTTATAAAATTGTGACTGAATTGAAAGTAACCAATTTTTGTCACTAATTATGTCGAATTTGTTACAAAATATATAGTCACAAATATAAGTACGGATTTGCGACCAAATATGGTAACTAAATTATACGATTTTTGTGACTAAATTTACGTCACGTCTAGTTACAAGCGTTTTGTAACTACCCTGTCACAATTTGTCACTATTTTTGTGACTTTTGCGTTTGGTCATAGATTGTGGCATATAATTGTTACCATTTTTGTAACAAGAACAAAAACGTGTGAACCAAAAGTTAAACCGAATTGCTGGTTCGTCTGAACCTTCTCATTGGAATAAACATTCTCAAGGGAGATTTGGAGATTGTAAGAACGTAAAAAGAAAGATTTAGAGATTGTAAGTTTCAATGGACAAAACGAGACTTCAATAAACCTGCATACATCCTTTCTAAGCAACAAATTCCTCAAGATTCACATTATTATTTTCATTCTTTGGTTCTTTTTGTAATCTCAAATGCTCTCCACTATAACTTTGTCTTTTTAATTAATAAAGAGAACGTTGATGGCAAAAAAAAAACGAAAATAGCTTCAATATTGGACATAAAAAAATGAAAATACATAAAAATTTGAAAAAATTAAAAATGACATAGAAAAAATTTAAAATTATTACTCAGATTCGTCACTAGTTAATTCGATATCAGAATTTCCATCTTCAGCATCTGATTCAACTTCGGCTTCTACTACTGGATCATCAAGATCTTCTGGTTGGCCATCTACACATGATAGTGTCTCGAAGTACAATGAATCAGATTCAACAATAGAATCATCGTTATCATGTTGCATTGCAGTGAAATCTAGATTTTGGTTGATCAATACTTTCCCTCTCGGTTGTATCATAATTGCTGCTTCCCATTGTTGATCTTTTTTTGGCCGAGTCATCCGCGGATATGGAACATAACATACTTGATCTGCTTGTGAAGCCAAAACAAAAGGATCGTACTCTTCATAATGCCTTTTAGCATTAATGTCAATAATCCCTGACTTGTTTCTTCGTATACCTCTCCCAATTTTTGAATCATACCAATCACATTTGAAGACCACAACCTTAAGATCAACAGGTCCAGGATAAGAAAGCTCATAAATCTCTCTCAATATTCCATAGAAATCAGCGTCTTCACTTGAGCTAGAAGATGTTGTACCTCTGACACAAACTCCATAATTGGCATTCTTTTTGTCCTTTCCATGATCATATGTATGAAATATGTATCCACGACAAAAATACATTGGCCAACAAGTGACTTTAACCATTGGACCTTGAACGAGACCCATCAACCACTTTGGATACGAATTATCCTTCCAAGTATCCTCCACCTGATTCCATATAAACAACACATACTATATTATAAGCTATCAAGTATGTATCGCATATATAAAAAAGTATCTTACATGTTTTTTTAACCAGCTTGAATATTGCTTTTCTCTAAGCTCCGTTAGATCTTTTTCACTTATCCCATGATTAGCCGCAATCATGCTCTCATCAAATAACCTATATATACATATTACTCATGAAGAATAGTTACAATGTATTATACTAATCCTTCAAAAAAATATAATTTCAAATACATGTGCATATTAAATTTTCATACCTTTCAAATGGTCTTAATTGGTCACAGTTCCGCAAAATATATCTATGTGCGATACTGTAGTCTTTATCTTGGAGCCATATCTCATTTTCCTTCCCACTGCCCCTCCCCGCCTGAGAAAATATATCTGGCCTTCTATCAAACTCATGTGTATCTTCTTGATTACCTCCGTCATAGTGTCGATCTCCTGCTCGGCTTTTTGTCTTGATGTGTCGTTCAAAGTAATAAGTACAAAAAGTAGAAATTTCTTCATTGATGTATTGCTCAACAATCGAACCTTCTACTTTTGCCTTATTTTTCACCTTTTTCTTTAGATGGCCCATGTATCGTTCAAAACAATACATCCATCTAAACTGCACAGGTCCTCCAAGACTAGCTTCGTGTGGCAAGTGAATTACCAAGTGCTCCATGACATCGAAAAAAGAAGGAGGAAATATTTTTTCCAAGTTACAAAGAACCATACAAATATTTTTTTGCAACATTGCAACACCATCTTTGTGTATAGTTCTTGCACATAAGTCCCGGAAAAATAAGCTAACACCTACATAAAAAAAAAAAATAGTTAATGATCATATATAAAAAAGCCATTAACGTCTATTAAATAAAATATAATAAAGAAAATGCAGAGAGAATAAAATAAATTATACGAATGTTGAAAACTTACTAGATAGGGCATCATGTACAGATTTATCCATAAGCTCAGCAAACGCAATTGGAAATAGTCGTTGCATTAGAACATGACAGTCATGACTTTTCATCCCTGTTAATTTTTTTCCCGGTAGATCAACACAGTTAGCTAAACTTGATGAATATCCATCTGAAAATTTAACATCCTTTTGGAGCCATCGTAGAAATACTTCTTTGGCATCATGTTTTAGTCTAAAAATTGGGATTGGCGCCTTTCCATCAGGTGTTAAGTGCAACTCTTTGCGATTACAGTGCTCTTGCAAATCAAGCCGTGATTTGATGTTATCTTTCGTTTTTCCCTGCACATTCAACAACGTATTGATGAAATTATCCAAAACGTTTTTTTCGATGTGCATCACATCAAGATTGTGTCGAAGTTTAAGATCTTTCCAATAAGGTAGCTCCCAAAGAATGCTCTGTTTATGCCAGTTGTGCGTTTTACCGTATCCTTCTAAACGTTCGTGGTTTCCTCCGCAATCAACTGTCTTTGGTAAACAATAGACTTCATTATAGAGTTCCTCGCCTGTTAGTATCTCTGGTGGACTATCATCCACAACCTTTCCTCTTTTGAAGTTTTTCTTATTCCGTCGATAGCTATGATCAACCGGTAGAAAACATCGATGACAATCAAACCAACTTGTTTTTCTACCATTCTTTAACCAAAATGCACCGGTTTGATCCAAACAGTAAGGACATGCCAACCGACCATGAGTTGTCCATCCAGAAAGCATACCATAAGCAGGAAAGTCGCTTATTGTCCACATGAGTACAGCTTTTAAGAGAAAATTCTGTTTAGTAGAAATATCATATGCTTCAACACCGTTAACCCACAAATCTTTCAGCTCTTCTATCAATGGTTGGAGAAATACATCTAGACTTTTCTTAGGATGATTTGGACCAGGAACTAGAATGGTTAGAAACATAAATTCTTGTTTCATACACATCTCAGGTGGCAGATTATACGGAGTCAATATTACAGGCCATAATGAATAATTATGTCCTGACATACCAAATGGATTAAAACCGTCTGTGCATAACCCTAGGTAAACATTTCTTGGTTTAGAGGCAAAATCAGGGTGTACCTTGTGAAAATGCTTCCATGCTTCTCCATCTGCTGGATGACACATTTCTCCATCATTCGCTACGTGTTCTGCATGCCATCTCATATCCTTTGCAGTATTATGAGACTGATATAATCTCTTCAATCTATCGGCTATCGGCAAATAAAACATTTGGCGATATGCAACACTTTTCTGCCCAATCTTCTGAGTAGGACGGTATCTATCTTTTTTACAGAACAAACAATACTCTTCCTTTTCAGTCTCTTTCCAGAATATCATGCAATTATCTTGACAAACGTCGATCTTTTGATACGGTAAACCCAAAGACCTCATAAGCTTCTTGATCTCATAATACGACTTTGGTGAGTTGTTACCTTCTGGCAAATATTCTTGCATCATCTGAGCAATCGAGTCCATACAATTTTGAGACAAATTATAATCCGTCTTCAAACTCATTAGTCGAGCTGCTAAGGAGAGTTTTGAAAGACCTTCTTTACATCCATCATAAATTGGTTGTTTTGCAGCATCCAAAATATCATAAAACTTTTTTGCCTCGGGATTAGGATCTTCTTCCCTCATCTGATCAAACTCTGATTCTGTATTACCAAATGCATCTGAAACCATTGCCACATAAGGATTCATTGGCTCTGTGTGAGACTCCAACCTGGAAGCATCTTCTTCGAAATTGTTGTTTAACATATTGTAATCTTCCCCATGAGAAGTCCAAACCCAATAGTTACGCATAAAACCTCTGTTGACCAAATGTGTTGACACAATATGTTCTTCCTGTTGTCTTCCTCCATTCTCACACTTAATACACGGACAAAAAAGTTTTTTATTCTCCAGAAATAGACGCTGACTTTTTGCAAACTGTAAAAAATTTTCCAATCCATGATAATAAGCGTCGGACACCCGTTTGGTTGTAGGATCGATTCTTTCATACATCCAACGTCTTTCAGCATATAAATCCCTATTTGAAGACATGATAACCTGAAAATATACAGTAAAACCTCTATAAATTAATGATGTTGGGACCGAAAAAATATATTAATTTATGGATGTATTAATTTATCGAATTAGTAATTTATATAGAGATTGACTAATTTTTGTAATTTTAAAAAAAAAATCTATCTGAAAAGCATTATTTTTCTCTATAAGCAATATCTTTTTCAACCAATTACAAGTAGAAAAAAAATTATTAAGTTTAGAAAACAACACAAACTTTTTTTGATCAAGTAAAAATATTAGAAATGAACTCTACCAAAAATTAATAAAAATTCTAGTAAAAAAAAACAAATAATAGAGTCATATTTCATTAAAATTTTTACATATAATAATATAAATATATCATAGTAATTCATATATGACATATATAAATTAATATCATATTTACATTAAAAAAATTTATTTAGACCAGATTGATTCTTTTGTTTTCATTTTAACCAACTTATTTATTAATTAATTTTTTATACTTAACCAATTAATATATATGAAATTCCACGTTGGTGTAATATTTCAGTTTTTTATATGAAGTTTTATATTAATCACAAAAAACTATTAAGGAAACAGAGACTTATGTATCTTCTATGCTAATTCGTTTTGTTTTTTTAACAACAAGTAATTCGTTTTGGTTATAGGTCACACTATGCTAATTCGTTTTATTTTTTTAACAACAAAAGCAATATAAAAGTTTGAATCCGAATGACGAGACATGGATATCACTAATACAAACTACTAAATTTTAATTAATTGTGAACTTCGTTTGGTTATAGACTTATACTAAACATAAATGGTTTCATTTTCCAAATTATTATGAAATAATCTTTAGCAGTTGACCAGTTGTTATGGTTTCATTTTCCAAATGTCTTTTTTCGCAGGTAATGTATTAATTTCATCAAGAGGGAAATATTTCCTAGTTACGTATTGCAACCTAACAAGGAAGGATCTGATTTCTCATCAATCGAATAACGGATCCGATGTATATGCATCGAGAGCTTTTAATTTGTAGATTAGTATTATTGACTACAGAGATAATCATACTTTAATTTATCAGAAATATTGGTGATTAGCGAACTTAGAGTTTTAAGACACCTTACCCTTTAAGGGGAGGGAAGAGTCGTTTTTATGATTTTAGCACAGCTTAAAATTATTGTTCATAAACGTGTTCTTGTTTCTCAAAGCAAAACGCAAAACAGAGAGAAACATTAAGAAAACAGAGATACACGAGAGTAAGAAAGCTTACTTGGTGTGAATGTGAGAATTACAACAAGCCAACACCAATATAACACACGTGGGTTTATTAGAGTCCGACGTTGTTGCCGCTAACGTGGGTTTATTAGAGTCAGACGTGGGTTTATTAGAGTCAACCTATAGAGGGAAAATGAAAACAGATCAAATATAATCAGATAAAGAAAAAAAATCGTTGGTTTCATGAACATAAACATATAAAACTCTGATAGTGAAGCTGAATCACGTTTCATGATTTACCAGTTACGTCCTCGTATTTATTATGTTCTCTTTATTATCTTGTAGAATTTGGGAGATTTAGATGCGTGAACCTTCAACGCCACTGATTAAAAAATACAGATCTGATAAAAAAAATAGCAACGCCACAGATCAGTTTACCATGAACGAGACTCAATGGCTGGTCTGATGAAAAAAAAAAAAAGAACGAGACTCAATGGCTAAATCCTATTTTTATTTTTGTTTTTATCCACAAATTTTATTTGACTTAATCCTTGTTATATATCTTCCTAGATTTAAGAAAATCCTAAACTTAGGTAGTTGTTATTATTATTGTTTTTAATAAAAGCTTAAGCCGTTGTAATACTTTTTCCTTTGACTATTTCACTAGATTTTTCAAAACTATATATTGTTCTCTCACTTCCACTCTCTCAATTATTTTGCAATTCCTCTCACTTTTCTCTCTACAAATTCCGAAAACATGTAAGTTTTTAATATATGTTTATGTTAGATTTTGGGGTATAGAATGTATGTGTTGGCTAAGGTGGTTTTGACGAGGTGTGTTATGTTTAGTAAGAACATGATGATTTTACTATATTTTTGTTCGTTTTATTGTTTCTGGTTTCTCTTTGTTTCTGTTACAAACATTGTATGTTTGATGTTTTGTATTGATATTAATTTTGGTCATTTCATGTTTATAGAAAAAATGAAACAAGAAACCATTCAAATGGAAAATGTTCAAAAGGTGGAAGAAGTAGAAGTTGTTCATGAAACGGAACAAAGGAAAAAAGTTCATTATGGATTTGATCTAAACAAAACATTTTATTATGAAGATGGAGGAGAGTTTCACCCTGGAGATGGATTTGTTCAAGAAATGGAAAAAGAGAAAAAAGTTCAACCTAAATTCGATTTAAACGGATACAGAATTTTTGCAGATGGAGAGCTTGATCCAAATAAAGAAATTCAAAAAGGCATAATAGATATGCTTAAAATTTATATGCCACATTATTATGGAGAGTTTCACCCAAATAAAAAATAAACAGTATTTTAGGCTTGTTCAATAAATCTTTGTTTATTAAGTCCATGTTGAATAAGTTTTTCAGATTGCATGAAATAGAAAACTACTCTTTGAGTTCGTTTGCTCAATTTGTTGTACTTTTCACGTCTAATAAAAAAATCCTATAAAAAAACACTTAACATACCAAGACAACACCGAGGGACTTAGTGACAATCTTAACCGCTTCATCAAAAAAACACTTAACTTACCAAGACGACACCTGTTCTTTTCACACTAGCTGAATCAGACAACCTTCACCGCTTCATCACCATGACTCATCCAAACCATTTGCTTCTCTCCACCAATCTCCGACCCAAAAATCTCAGATTTGCCCTTCACTTCAATCTCCATCTTCCAATACTCTTTACTCTCTCCTTCCGCAATAACACCTCTAAGCTTTTGCACAATCAATTGCAAACCATAACAAATCCCCAAAAAATGAACACCGTTCGTCCCAATTCAGGAAAAAGGGGAAGACTTTGAAGTTATTGACTCTTGTATCGATACGAAGAAGAATATGGATATGAATGATTCGGGTCGGGATAAACAACACATACTATATGATGAGTCACTTGAGGTAAGGTTTCATATTCTATGCTTCTTTCCTTACATGTTTTCACATTAATCTTTCATGATTAAATGATCCATTCCACTATTAGGTGGCCCAAGATCTGCAGAGGAGTGATGCTCCATTATACATACTTGAAGCTATTGACGTGGGCCTTTCACCACTGGCTAGCCTTTACTTAGGTGATAAAGTAACCAAGATTTAATCTAGTGTATGTAGATGAAAGAAGCTTAGGATTCTTTCATTAGTTAAGTCTTTTGTATGTATGTTGATACAGGTGACCAGAGGAATGCGATTTGTGGGTGGCTAAAGTGCAGGAGTATGCACTCATATGTGGAAACTGCCGTATGCATCATTGTGAGTGAGCCAACATTGGTCCAATAATTGTTTAGATATTAAGAAATTATTTAGATATTCTTAGTTATTTCTACGTAAATATATGCAAATAAGTCTAGTAGATATTTCTACTAGAATATTCTAGATCCTTAAAAAAATTTTTATACCATTAGCGCCTTAACTTTCCCAAAAATAGCTAAAATTTTCATTAACCGCTTTAATTTTTGCCAAAATTTTCCCCACTCAATAAGAATCCCTAAGACTGCGTCAAAACTATTTAACCATCTCCCTCTACTTCTCAAAATCAGTTTCTACGCCACATCCCTTTTATCAACAAGCGACTAGTTTGTCTTTCATTTCAGAGGTAATTATTTCTACATAATTCTGGATTTTTAAAAACTGCTACACTCTGCTCTCCATTGATTTTTTTGAATCTCTGTGGCTTGTCTCTCCATTGATCTTTTTGAATCTCTGTGGCTTGTCTCTCCATTTGTCTTTCAAATCTCTCTGTGGTTTGTCTGGATTTTAAAACTTACATTTGTTAGTCATTTTATATACACTTCTTGATAACTTCTGAATTTTTATGTGTTTATAGTGCACATATGGAAGAGCCATTTGTGGATCGTTCAAGTTTACCCATGCTGCATCCTTCTCGGTTAAATGGAGCTCAATGGTTAGTTTGGATTTTTTCTTGAATACTACATAATATTTTTGCAGAGTTTTAACTCATTAACTAATTTATTTCAATGGAACAGGTTTAAACACCACCCTCAAGTATCAACTGGTGTAAGAAAGACCATTCAAAGTTGTTTTAATGGACCATGGTACTCTTGGAAAAGAGTGCCGCCATTCTACAAACGATCATGGTTTTCTCTGTTTAAGGTATTCTCTGTGTTATATTTCATGAGACTATTTTCATAAATAATTTCTGTGTTACTCATCATCTGTGATATACTTTGTTTTTCAGAAAAGGTTTAACTGGGATGCTTCCATCAACTATCAAGTTGAAAGAGAGTTTAATAAGCTTGCTGCCTATCGCCTCAAAGGAATGATAAGCCATGCAAAGAATGGAGGAAAAAAACCAGAATGGATTTTATCTGAATATTGGACCATTATGCAAGCGCATTGGGCAACCGAAAAAGCGAAAGCAACTAGTGAAAAGGCACGTGCTTCTCGAATGTCCGATCGTAATGGTTTAGGCCCACATTCCCATCGAGCGGGTTCTCGCTCGTTTGTCAGAGTTAAAGATGTTCTGGTAATTATAATTTTCTTTTATTGTTAATTTCAAATCGTGATGATTTTTCTTTGTTTCACTTTGGTTTATTTTTTCTTTTATAGGAAGAAAACAATGAAGACTGCTCTTTTATTGCTGTGATGAAGAAAACACATCAGAAGCCTGATGGAACGTACGATGATCAACGAGCACGATTGGTTGCAGAAACTTATGAAAAGCAGATTCAAGAACGCTTGGGTCAACTTGAATCTTCTGGGGAAGAGAATCTGACAGCTGAAACTCTTGATGAACATGAGAAAAATGAAATTTATATCAAGGTAATAGTTCTAAACATTAGGCTGGTTTTACATTCACTTTAGGCTGGTTAGTCTCTGGTTTTACATTTTGGTTAGTCTCTGGTTTTACATTCATTCTAGGTTGGTTAGTCTCTGATTTTACATTCATTTGTTCTTGTGATATGTGTAGACTGTCATTTCATATATCTTGTAAATTAAATCAAAAGTTGGGTTCAGTGTATACCAAAAGTACATGGCTCAGGCGTACGGTGCACTTGTGCCTATAATATTGGTTGTACATTCTAATATGAAAGTATATGCCATATCAACACGAGACCTCTTTAATATCAACAGAAGTTAGTAGACTATCATTTGCTAATAATTTTAATCTTTCTTTCTAGGCTGCTGGATCATCTAAACATGGCCATATATTTGGACTTGGAGCACTAATTGAGGCTCTACCATCTGTTGGTGCTTCTTCAAGTGCACCACAAACTTCTGAAGAGGTGGAGACGATAACGCATCGGCTAGAAGAGATGGAAACTGATCTTAAGAAGAGCCTTGAAGAGAATCTGCAAACTCAGAAAAGACTTGAAGCTATGGAAAAACTTGTTGAGTCTCTTGCACGTCAAAATGTCTAGATCCGAATCCACCACCAAGACCTTCCAGCTAATCTAGTTATGTATATATTCTGGTTTCTATTAGCCTAAGTATCGTTTAGTTTGCATTTTCTTTAAGTTGTGTTACTTTGTTTGGATGCTAGTCTTTTAAGTTGTGTTTACTTTGTTTGTTTGGATGTTAGTCTTTAAGTTGTGTTTACTTTGTTTGTTTGGATGTTAGTCTATTGTCTTTAAAATTTCTATAAATCTTGTTCGTTTGCTATTGTTTTTTCTTTTTTGCTGTCAGAAAATTAATTTAATTTTTTAAAAAAAAAATCGTGACTGCAAATCGTTAAAAAGAATAATACGTTTGTGACTAATTCTACGTCTCATATGTTTGGGAATCATATGATTGTGACTAAGTCTTCGTGCTGTTTACATTCCTATTTTGTAACAAATTGATACGAGTTTAGTAAGAAAAAAGGTCACAACCGAAACACAAATTGTGACGTTTGTGTGACTATAATGGAGTCACTAATTGTGTCGGATTTGTGATAATATATTGGTCGCAAAAGGTAACGTTTGTGTGACTATAATCGAGTCACTAATTGTGTCGGATTTGTGATAATATGTTGGTCGCAAAATGTAACGGATCTGTGACTTAAATATGGTAATAATTTGTGACACTTATGTTACGATTATATTGTCACTAGTTGTGGCTTATTTGTGACAGTATCGTCCGTCACGAACTGTGTCTTTTTTGTGACTAAATGAATGTCGTCACAATCAGTGACGAATTGTTACCGTTGTTAATCGTCACATTTATTTGTGACCTTTTTGAGACATACATGGATTTGTGACGATTTTATTGTGACATTCTAGAATTGGTGTTAGTTTCGTCACAATAGAATTATTGTGACCGAATCTTTATATATTGTGACGACAATAATCGTAACAATATTCACTTTTTATTGTAGTGAATCTAAATTAGATTATAGTATTTTGTAAAAGACGACTTGAAAGAATGAGAATACAATTATACAATTGTAAACACTATCGGAAATGATTGCCAGAAGAAAAGCATATTGGAAATGAGATGCTCTCTTTCTAAGTAATTATTGGCGTTATATATATTAACTATCATTATTATCATCATATTCATAAATCATAAGCACGGCTTATCGGCTATACATGCAACAAACAAATATCATTAGCTATCGTATATATATATCAAAAAATGTTAGGACAAGAAGCAATCTAAAGACTAAACTATACAACTATGCTCGTTAACTTAACGAAAAAAGTTATACGATCACATAAAGTTTAATAGAGAAGAAAATTTAAGTAAATCACTAAGTTAATGACAAGATAAACGCATTCTAAATAATTCAGTGAGATACCATAATCCTAAAATTGACTTACAAACATACTGCATTTTGGCTGTAGTATATTTAATAATCTTGTAGGACAATAACATGTAGATTAATTGATTAAAGACAACGTGCATGTCTTTTTTTTCTCTATGATGCGGGCCTTTTAGCAGAAGAATGCTACAGACATATAAAGTTTTGATAAAATTAAATAATTAGCTAATTGTGGCCTTACTTGTTTTAACCTCTATATCCAGAATGAACATTATATTCAAAACTGATCTTTTCACAACTATAGAATATAGTTTTATTTGTTTTTTTTTTTGTTGCATTCTGATCTGGTCATTCCTCTTGTCTGCAGTGATTACTTTTTGTGTGGGTAAAAGGAATATTCGTGGAAGACAATTCAAACATTTGTTTTGAACGTGTAAGATAAGTAATGACTAGATATAGATCTTTTTATGCATGCAACAAACTTTGATTGAGAGTTTAATATAATCACGGTTGCACAAAAAAAAAACAATCATGTTATAAAAGGGAACTTGTTATCTTGGTACTATTTTGTCACACCTCACAAAAAATTATACTTGATAATCGATAAAAAAAAATATACTTGATAATTGATTTGTAGTCTTTTTAGTATGACTGCATGATCTAAGTTGTATTCATAGTCTAAATGAATTGTCAAAATACAATCAACATAAATTAATTATCTTCCCACAGATCAATTAATTTTCTTGCATTTTTTTAAAAAATCCTCATAAAATTTGGACTGACTAAGACATATATGGTTAAAATATTTATCACTTTTCTAGATCGATTAGACAAATTAAAGGACATGGTTTTCTTAGAAAAAGATAAAATAAATGACAAATAAGAGAAAGAAGCGTGATTGCCTTTACTTGCATGCAAAATGCAGTAGTCTCCCATTTTGAATGACTGCTCTAAACTCTAAAGTATATAACTATTCTCGTCAACTAAAGTATTTGTTTCTTTTTAAAACGTCAACTAAAGTCTATATCAATAATTAATCGCCTAACCATAGATTAAAAAAAAACTTTAAATCTATATTAAACCATTAGCTTCTGAAATAAAGTAAAACAGCCCTAAATAAAATCACGACCATCAACTGATTCGGACGGACCATGTGTAGCTTTTCTTTTCTAGAATTGTATGTAGTAAACATTTAAATTGCGTTAGATAGTGGTATTGTATTTTTGAGACAGTAGGTCGAGTTTTGGTGACTCCAAGATCCAAAATTATCAGTGTTTCATAACGAATAACTTTTGAAAATAATGAATTATTGGATGAATCATGAAGTTCTTTTTTCAAAAAAAAGGTGTGCAGAAGAAAATAATAAACAACTTATTTGTTTTCTTTTTGTTAAAGTAAATAACTTAAATGTTCAATGGTAAAATGTTAGCTTTTTTTATTAAAATGGGAAAATGATGATGAAATAGCTAGACGCAAAATCGGAATTTTGTAAAAATAGTATGGTTGGTTAAAAAAAACAAAATGAGGCTATATGAATTTCTGTCATTCTATCACCTTTTAGGTATTACTTGTTGGATTAAGGTTATCGTAGTTGATTAGACTAATTAACTAATATATGAACCGAAAAAAGTATAATAGTCAGGAGTAGTAGTTGAGATTTCAGAAAGATTCAAGGTGGCTATAACACAATATTATTCGCAATGGCAAGTGAAGCATCGTTATCAACTTATCCCTCTCAATCCCCACCACCACTCTCTATTCCCGCAAATAGATAGATCATTCTAGTGATCATAGACGCACAAACATTGATAGAGAACAATAGTTTCACAACAAAACAAAAATGGACTAATTCATTTTAAAATTTTAAAATGCAAAATTAATGGAATTCAAAAAAAGTATCTTTTTTTCCTTTTGTAAAGACTAATCAAATATTTGATATTAACCCAAAAATACCATCAAAAAATGATGCCAAAAATTAGAAAAGTATTTAGTCTTTTTCTCTTTAATAAAATGAATGCAAGCTGGCCGGCGCTACTTGTGCACACCACAAAAGCATATTTATATAAGATCTCTCACTCCATTCATGTAATTATACACATAAAGAGACATTGAGATTGAGTAAAAATAGTTATGGTGAACAAAACGAATCTCTTACTGCTTCTTCTCTCTCTCTTTCTCACCCTCAACCTCTCCTCCGCTCAACTCCGCCGCAACTTCTACGCCGGAAGTTGTCCTAACGTCGAACAAATCGTTAGAAACGCCGTTCAGAAAAAAGTCCAACAAACTTTCACCACCATTCCCGCCACTCTCCGCCTCTATTTCCACGATTGTTTCGTCAATGTAAAACATATTTTTGATTAATAATTTTATTTTTCATGCGTAAAATTATTTCATTGTTTTGTCTAATTTATGGATTAATTGATTAATATCCATAGGGGTGTGATGCATCAGTGATGATAGCGTCGACTGATAATAATAAGGCGGAGAAGGATCATGAGGAGAATCTATCGTTGGCCGGAGATGGATTCGACACCGTCATTAAAGCTAAAGAAGCTCTTGACGCCGTCCCAAATTGTCGTAACAAAGTTTCTTGCACTGATATTCTCACTATGGCCACTCGTGACGTCGTTAATCTTGTTAGTAACTCCTTATTTATATAATATAATGTTTTGTTAAATTAAAACATTATTGTTAAGTTATTAAATTGAATTCAATATAGGCGGGTGGACCAAAATACGACGTGGAATTGGGAAGGCTAGATGGATTATCGTCAACGGCGGCTAGCGTCGGAGGGAAGTTGCCTCATCCGACCGACGATGTCAATAAACTCACTTCACTTTTCGCTAAAAACGGCCTTAGCCTTAACGACATGATCGCTCTCTCCGGTAAGAAGATTTGAACTACTTCTTGATCAAGAATAGTATCATTCGGACCAAACAAATTAGCTATATATAGTAGTGATTTCAATTTGGTAATATTTCGGTTTAGCTTCATGTGGTTATCGGTTTATATTTCCGGTCCTAATTTACATTTGGTTTGATATTAAACATCTCAGGGGCACACACATTAGGATTTGCGCATTGCACAAAAGTATTCGATCGGATATACACTTTCAACAAGACAACTAAAGTGGATCCCACGATTAACAAAGATTACGTGACAGAGCTAAAAGCGTCGTGTCCTCAAAACATAGATCCAAGAGTGGCTATAAACATGGACCCAACAACACCAAGACAATTCGACAACGTTTACTACAAAAACTTGCAACAAGGGAAAGGATTGTTCACGTCTGATCAAGTCTTATTCACGGATCGTCGGTCAAAGCCAACCGTTGACTTGTGGGCAAGTAATGGACAGTTGTTTAATCAAGCTTTTATTAACTCGATGATCAAGCTTGGTCGTGTTGGTGTTAAAACCGGTAGTAATGGTAATATCCGTCGTGATTGTGGAGCTTTTAATTAATTTAAATATATCTGGTTTAGATTTTGTTTATCTTCATTCAGTTGTATTTGGGGATTGGATGGGTCTCATGAAGCTTTCAGATATAATTGTAATAAATCTCAGTTTTGGGTTTCAGTTTGCTATATCGCAAAACCTAAATTGTAACATAGAGTGACAATAAATTTGAAGGAACAATAAACATCATTATAATAGTTTTTTTTTTTTTGGTAAAAGATCATTATAATAGTTATGGAGGGATACATGATTAGTCCCAATGACAATACTTAATATTTGTGTCAAATCTCAATCATCTATTGTTTAAGTAGTTAACTACAAATAATTAATTTTTGTGTTGAGAAATATAACCAAAGTACATTTTCTTTCCAAAAATGATCAAACGAATTGTTAAAAAGAGTTAACACAAATATAGTTCAAATTCGTAATCTTAACTCATCAAAAAGCAATTAAGTTAGTGATTATTTGAGATTGAGAGCTAACAATCACCGCTCTTTCTCGCTATGTCTTCGAGAATTTATTCGAACAATACCTTAGTTAATCTTAAATGATTCAGATGCGTTCGCTTACCTCTAGCCCGTGCCAACATGAAAATAAAACAAACCTTCGCCTACGTTCATTTTCTTTTAAGTTTGAATTGTCTATATATAAATTTCTGTATATAACAACAACCATAAACCCATTTTTTTAGTGTTGAAACGTGACTCTTTGTAATTTTGGGTAATAGAATTTATGAAGTCTTTTAAATTGTAATCTAGTTAAATTTTAAAAATTGAACTAAATATTGAGACAAAAAAATATTAGAGTAACTAATCTATTCACCTTATTTTAAATCACCAATCTAAATCTTTTCGATGCAAATTTTTTATAATGACTAAACATCTATCAATATGTTATAACTACTGAAATAACTTAAATAATCAAGAGAAAATAAATTGATCAAAAATTTGCAAAGGTTAAGAAAAATATAAGCAAAACATAAGAAATATATATTGTTTTTAAACTGAAAAAAAAATCACAGATTCAAAGTTGAGATTCTAAACAAATAGAAACAAACATATATAAGACCATAATTTTATGTTTTTGGCGGCTCCCGATAAGTTACTACATGAAGTTGATAATTAATTTGATGATAAATTACCACATTTACATGATAATTTATTACCCTTCTTCTCTAACCTATGTTATAAAGGAACTTTTTTGATTCATTATTATTCATCAATTTTCAAGATGTCCTCAATTTCAAATCCTCGTAATAGGTTAGTAATAGCGTTTCAACTTTCGAGTTTCAACGTTTTTGTATAACTTTCTTGGGATACAAGGCCCAAGCCCAATCCATAATATAGCAAGCAAAGCAATGGTCGGAATTTACCTTAACTCTCGTCTTTATGGATTCTTCCGGGACCTTCGGCAACGCGTACTATCGCAATCTGGAAGAGCGGAAAAGCGTTTTTGACTCCGACCAAGCGCTATACACTGACCCGCGCTCACAGCCATTAGTTGAAGAACTAGCCAGTAAGGCAGTAATGGTCAGGTTTTCGAAGGAGCTTTCGCACGCTCAATGATTACGTTGGGCAGAATCGGCGTGAAAACAGGCCGCAACGGCAATACTCGTCGTCTTTGTGACGTCTTTAATTAATTGTAACTTGTGCTGGGCCCTAAAGCCCATTATGTAAAACAATTATAATGTTATAGTAATGAAAATCTTCATTTAAATAAAAAAAACCCTACTCTCTTCATTTCTCGCAGATCTCTTCTCGTGGCCCGTGGGTTCGTTTTCGTTGAAAGATTATGAATCACATATGACGTGAATGGACTGGTGGAGGGATCCCGGTGTCCGGTGCACCGTTCGGTGGCGAGCTCCGCCGGACAATCCAATCTTCGTGCCACAAATTTTTGGGATTTTAATGTTGGACTTTTTTGTGGTGTATAAGTGGCCACGTGGCTTCATCTCTGTCTTTTCAAGAAACATCGAAACAAATATGAACATTTATGCAAAATTTCAATCCATTTCCATCAATTAGTTTTTTTTTTGTTTTTTGTTTTAACAACTAAACATATTATTTATTCGATCGTCCAAGTTTTTTTGTTTTGTTTGTGTTGCAATTTTGAGGGTAATGTTTTATTGCTTTAGCCTAATATCACAAAACGAAGTCGTTAAATAGTTTAGAAAATAAATAAACAAATCGATATCATTAGGATCAACTGAAACAGGCCCAATTAATTCTAACTAATGAACGTTGATGATTGATAATCCTCTATAGAAAATTAACTATTTGTAGAATAATCAAGATGTTTACGAACTTACTGATTGCTAGCGTTCGCGATTAACTTACATCGTTGGGATTTGCAGCAGATTAAGTAAAGTTACCCCAAGATAATATCATTACTATTATCATTTATATAGCATAAGATATGTTCTCTTTCGTATGATACTAATTACTAAAGGCTTGGGAAAAAGATGGTCATCTTTTGAAATCCATTAATTGGTCACATTTTAATGTTTTAATATACTATTTTAATAAAATAAATTAATTTATATTATATATTGAGAAATATTTTTAAAAAATAAATTCTATGGATAATTATTATATAATACAATCAACAAATTTTCAAAATTAACATTAGTGAATTTACGCAATAACTATGTTATTACCCTATCTAAATATATAAAATAATAAAATTAATTATAATACGATCACATGAAATATTAATTAATTTATCTTATTTTAAAAACTTTATAAATTATGTGATAAATTTGATAACAAAATTTATTTTGGTGTTATTTGTGCGAATTGCCAAAAATAGATTAGACTGATGAAGAGAAGTGGCTATTTGCATTATCCAAAAGCCGTCTTATCCATGAAGACCAAATTTCGGTCGTATCACTTAAATTATATATAGATAAACTATTGGCAAATATCGTACTAATGTCACCTGGAAATTTGGAATCCCTCGGAAGCTAATTTATCGATTTGCTTCTTCAAAAATCAAGTGTCAATTCTTTATAGGATTTTATTCGTATTTAGGATCTTTATATTTCATGTGATCTGCTCAGAGGGAAAAAAATAAAAAATTCCAAGCTGGACTACGGGGGGATACAAATTTTGAGAAAATAAATAGGATGGTGGTAGTAGCTAACTTATGGAAATTATGTGATAATTTAACAGAACTAAAAAAGATTTGGAAAGCAGGCTTTTACACAGTTCAATCATTGAACTTCAATGTTACCGTTGCGTTACTATCGTTTTACTCTATTAGTATGGATCAGATAAGGCCTAATTAGTTCTCTACACAAAGAAATGGCTGAATGTTGATCCAATTTTCACTAATATTATATAAATCTTTGATATATATATATATATATATATATATATATATATATGTTCGGTTCTTAATATTGTAGAAGATACATTATGTTGATAATTTATAATATTAAAATTGAATAGTTAAGCTTGGAAAAAAACATGAAAATACAGACCATATGTAAGCAATGAAACAATTCTCAACAGATTATTTATTCTCATCGGCAAAATATATATCCCCAAAATTTTGTCATATTTCTCGAGAGAGAAAATCATTAACTAGCCAATAACTATGCGGCTTAACTAAATATCCATTCCCACTCATAACCCTAAAAAAGAGCCTCAAAATCTGAGTGTTTTGCGTCGTCGGTTTTAAACAAAAAGGTTTAATAACTTTTTCTCTCCTTCGTTTCTTCTTTGTTTATTATCTCCTCTCATACCATTTTCCCAACACGACGTCGTTACAGATTCCTCCGATGGACTTCCCGGCCGATCACCCTTAACCACCTTACAAAACGACGACGGAGGAAGAAAAGGAACCGGTACAGCCTGAGCGGTTAGGGTTAAATCGCGGTTCACTTGAAGATCAAGATCCGAATCAGACTTGAATCGTTTCCGGTTAACCAGAGAGTCTTTCATCTCCGTCTTAGATCTGGAGGTGATGAAGCGACAATGGTGGTTTTTGTTTCTTGAAACTTCTTGATGCCAAATCTCTGAAGACTCATCGGAGGAGAGCATCAACGACGGAGAATCAAGAAGATCTGAGATCGGTCTTAAAGTTCCGCCGCGAAGAACAGTCTCAACCGCCGCTTGGCACACGTGCCAGTTCCCAGTCCATAACATACCAACCACTCCGTTAACCGGATTCACCGTTCTCCCACACGCTTCAAACAACAACGACTGAAACAAAGCTGAACAAACCAAAACCAAGAAATCATTCTCAAATCAAAAACATTAAAAGTTGTATAGATCAAAGAGTTTGTGACCTAATGGTTAAACCTAACTAGGACTCTCATAGTCATGTTATATTTTTCGATTTCAAGAAAGATAAGTGTGTGTTAGTGATTTGTAGATGATAAAGAGAAGTCGTACCTGGACGTTGGAGTTCGGGTACGCCGGAGATGAATGACATGAGACCGGCACGACCAAAGAATTTAGCGACGAAGACGGTGGCATGGCCTTGTGACTCGGCGGATTCGATCCATTGAAGGCAAGGTCGAAGGATGCATGTTTCACTGCAACCTTTTCGAAGAACTCTACATCCATTGCAACTCATTTTTTTTTCCGAAATTTTAAAACTTATTATCGCATATGAGAAGAGATATCCAATATTTTGGGAAACTCTACTTGTTAAACAAAAAAAAAAGCGTCGACTATTTCGAATTTGGGAGCAAGAAAATAGGTTTTTGATCTAATTTGATTGAAGAAGAGAGAAAGAGAAAACAAGTTTTAAGAAGATGAGAGATGATAAAATGAGATTTATAGAGGCGAGTGAATAATAAAGAGAGTGTGCCAACTTGTATTTCTTTTTTATTCCTTTGTCCTTTCTTTTCCATTATTCTAATTAAAAATCTTTTGTGTATATTTGAAACTTATGGGAAAGACAGAAACTAAAAAAAAGTTTGGGATTTAGCCAGTTAAAGTATCACATTTTGAAAATTTAAAATACTTATATGGGTTAAGAATGGCTGATATTGACAAAAATAAACTAATTTTTCGATCAGTAATTCAAACTTGAGTTAATTTATATAAGTTGTTGGTTTCAATTTTATTGGTGTATAAAGAATGTAAAAAGAGAGAAAGTGAGGACGAAAGGACAGCGTTAGGGAGGGATTCCAAAGGTATTGGCATTGGAGGAAGAGAGAGAAAGAGAGCGTTTCCGTTTCTCCGCGAACACTTGTCGCTGACTCAGACTCCTCTTATATTATTATTACTTTCTTGTTTTAAAGAAAAAAATATTAAGATGTGTACTCTCTTCTTTTCAATAAGATTATACTATAATGAAAACAAAGCTGAATTTGGGATTTGATAAGTTATAGACAAATCTTACGTCAGGAGACGATGGGGTGCACGTGGATTAGGGGAAATTATTGGTTCAAGTGGTTTGTATTTTTATGTGATGTTTAGGATTTTAGTATAGAGAAAATGAAAAATACTTCATTGGTAGTTATTGTGTGTTACTTAATGATGCTATTCTTTGGGTGATTGAATCACATATTTTTAGGGTTTAATCATTTGGATGGCATTATTGATACAAAAAGATACTGAAATCAATAAGCAAATCACAAGAGGACAAAGTGATAAAAGAAAGTAAAAAAAGAGAGGACGAGGTGTTGTGGGTACCTTGCGACATATTCTTCTAGTATTCTCTAGTAGCCAACACACAATACGACCACCCTATTACCCTAATACCAATCCCAGTTTTATGTCTCAACTGAATTTCATGTTTGAAAAATTGTTATTGAATCCGACTATAAATTTTCATTTCACCTATTAACAAGTACAAAATAGTTCACTTCAAATGAAATGATCTTTCATTAGAATACGATTATGTAACACATTACACGGTATTTGTTGTTAATATACATGTTTATCTAATGATTAATGGGGGCGTTATGATATACACATGATTACAAATTTACAACAAAACAATCACATGACGATTACAAGCAAAGTGTTAACGACGTTCTAGAGGGGCATACATGAGCTATATCCACATTTCCCATTTGTGACACTGGCATCAATGTACTTTCACATTCCTCCAATCACTTTGGACATGTAAAATGTTTAATAATAAATAATAACTAGAGAGGAACGTGGTGTTCATGAGTCATGACCTCGTCGTCTTCCACAAACGCATGTGTCTCCATATGCATAAATCAGAATTTGTATAGTACAAAAAAGACTCTTTAACTTATTATATATAGAGTGTTTGACTCTACGTACCTACGACACAACATAAGTATTTGCAATCTCTTGGAACTACAAAAGCCGTTATTGGCCCTTCGCTATATTCAAAGGTTCTTCTGATCTTCTCTATGCGTGTGCCCCTCTCTTTCTCGTACGTATATAGTATAATTCTTTTTTTGTCTTCTAATTTGAAATACATTGATTTATCTACGGTGTAGAGAAAATACAGATGGAAAGGTGCTTTGCTTATGCAAATTTCTCAGTGGCGAATTTTTCCAAAACTTCTGACCTAATTAGAGAAATTTTTAGCTCACATCATCTTCCACACTTTGTCGGAATAGGTCTCAAACTACTACTTAAAATATTACATTTATTATTTTATATATGCAATATTTTTTACCTGCAAAGCGAATCATAACTTAATGGACTACTGGTGACACTAGTTCAAAGTATTTGGTTGATATTTTGAATAGAAGCATTATAAAACGAAACACAAATGTAGACCATACGGAAAAAAAAAGCAGAATTTTGTGGAATAGTGGACTGATTAATTAACTTAAATCATGATTTCATAATTGATATAGTCATTGCAGCAAATCCAAAATTCGAAGAAAATTATCAATCAGAACAACATGACCATCAACTACTACTACATGTATATATTTTTCTAATGGTCAGGAAGAAAATGTGGAAGTGTATCTTAGCTTTCTGCTTTACGATTAATTAATCAAAACATTTTGAACAGTTTTATACTACTGTTGCTGTCGGTTCTGACGTTGCATACTTATCCAAACCAGCCTTTAGTTTTGCCTTCCGTACAATTTAACTCGCTGGAATGTAACATGCAAAGTTATAAAATTCTCCTAATATTTTATTAAATATTGGCAATATATGATCATAATTTAGAGACTAATCTCATAATTTTAAAACTAATAACATTAATTTACGAGACTCCGGAATCCAAACAATATCACCACCATTTCTCCTCGTACTGTTTTGTATTTTGTGTTATTTTATCATCTTTAATCCTCTACTAAGACCATCTCCAATGTATTTCCCTATTTTTAGCTCTATCTCTATAATAGAGGTAAGTTTTCTCTATTTTTACTCCAATGTGTTCCTTTATTTTTTCTTCTAAAAAGTTTAACTCTATTTATAGAGGAAAAATAGAGATTCTCTATTCTCACCTCTATATATAGAGAAAAAAATAGAGATCTCTATTTTAGAGGTGAGAATAGAAGTGGGTTGGAGCAAATTTGCCTCTAAAATAGAGTTTAGAGGCAAATATAGAGGTTGGTTGGAGATGCTCTAACCATGCCAAATTGCAATTTTTTTTTTGTTATGCCATTTTAGTTTGTGAATAGGATCAATAATAAAACACCTTTTCATTCAATAAATAAATAAACAAAAGAGAAATTAGGCTGTATGACCATAAAAAAATTAATAATTCAGTAACTAGCCTAAAAAAAAGTTGACTACAATATACTATGTATAACATGTAATATATACTAATTTACCCTTTGTTCACATGTCATATCCTCTTTTTCTCTTTTTTCTCTCTCGATTATCAATTTCTTTTTTTTTGTCTTCTCAAGTGTAACCATTATTTAACACTAGTACCATCATTATCATCACCACCACCACCATCACATCATCAACACCACCACCGCCGTAACTGCTACGGCCAGCAACCACCATCATCATGCCCTCAGCCCCTCACCATCACCATTGCACCACTACCATCATCCCCATGTCATCACCACCACCACGTTGTCACCACCGCCACCGTTATCGCAATAATCGTCATCACGGTAACCACCATCACCACTACCACACATTCACGATCACCATATTACCACCACGTATTCATTACCTCGCCGCCGCAACCACAATGCCACGGTTCCATCACCAACGTCACAACATCATTAAAGCCACCATCGTAGCCACCACTATCACCACGTCGTCACCACTAAAACCACCACGCCGTTACTATTTATTGCCGATATCATCATCGCCACCACGTTCTATACTATTTTAGTTTGTTCTATACTATTTGATATATGTTTTATGTAAAGAAAAACTATTTTCTTTACACAATTTTTTAATTTTCAGAAGTTTATGTCTATTTTTTAAAATTTAAATCATGATACATGAAAAAAAAAAAGACTATTTTTATTTTAAGAGAGTTATAAATTGGAACTAAATTTTTAGAGCATAAAATATGAAATAAAAAATCAAAGGGGTAAAATAAAATATATAAAGAAATTAAAAACAAAGAATTTCTCATCTTTGCCATGTAACTCCTCTTTCTCTCTTCAACACACACAAATAAAGGTCAAAGTAGTATTTTTACCCTCCATTGTGTTACTTGCTTAATTTCTAACAATATAGTGCCATATATTTAAATAACTTATCAAAATAGGTTATTCACCTAATTCACCCTAAACAAAATGTGATAGTTATCCCCAAAATAAAACTTGATGACGCCAATCATGTAAAGCGACAACCACGTAGATAAGATTTTTTGGACAAAATCTGTCTGATGCTTATTGAGAGCATCTCCTCTGTTCCAGCAAGAATGTGGAAGTAGCCAAGTAGGGATCAAAGAGTGTTTTAATGGTTGACCTCAAGAAGATGAAGAAGCCACGGAAGCAAGAATTGCCGCTCCACAAGAGTTGGCTCCCCGGAGATTCCTCCGATCACCTGAGCTTACACCTCTCTGATTCTTTTCATAAGTCAGGAAAATGTCATTTTCAACTTTTTGTCCTGCATGGGAGACACGTGTCTCTTGATACTATCCACTTGGTTAAGAAAAAAACAAAGTAACAGTTGTCCTGCATGGGAGACACGTGTCTCTTGATACTATCCACTTGGTTAAGAAAAAAACAAAGTAACAGTTTTAGAAAAAGAGGAAAAGTCTTACGTTATAGTGAAATCTGCAATCTTTTTTACTGTCTTTTTGTTGTGGATAGATAAGGAATCTGCAAGAACCAATGCTCTCTCTTTTTACTGTAACAAGGACAAAAGAAAGAGAGAAAATAAAAGAGATATATAGAGAGAAAACGTGAATAGAGAGATCACTGTACTTATTGGGTTTTGATGTGTGATGGCTCCCCTGAGTCCAAGAGTAGTGGTGAAGGTGGATTTGAAGAAGAAGCCATTGCAGCAGAACCAGCCACTGCACAATAGATGGCATCCGGAGATACCACCAGTAGCAGAGGTCAAGGCTGGTGAGTTTTTCCGGGTGGAAATGATTGATTGTATGGGAGGTGTTGTCAAAGACAATGACTCTGCAAGCGATATCAAGAACGCAGATCTAACAAATGTAAGTGGGTTTTGTAAGAAACGTGTGAAAAATCAATATGATAAAACAATGAATTTACTTTGAAAGAAAAACAACTTTTGGTGATTGTACAGACTCATTACCTAAGTGGGCCGATCAAAGTTGTGGATGAGGATGGTGTTGCAGCTAAGCCAGGTGATCTTCTTGCTGTTGAGATATGCAACTTAGGTCCTCTTCCAGGAGATGAATGGGGATTCACTGGTTCGTTTGATAGAGAGAATGGCGGTGGTTTCTTGACTGACCATTTCCCTTGTGCCACCAAAGCTATTTGGTACTTTGAAGGGATCTATGCCTACTCTCCTCAAATTCCTGGTAAGAAGACAACATGTCAATGTCTTTTGTCAAGCAACTTTAGTAGCATGACCATGTAGCTTTCCTTGTTATGAGGTGTTCTGTTGATTATTCACATGCTAATATCACCACATCACGGCAGGAGTACGATTTCCAGGTTTGACACATCCTGGAGTCGTTGGCACCGCGCCATCGATGGAACTCCTGAGAATATGGAATGAAAGGGAAAGACAATTAGAAGAAAGTGGTCTCAAGTCCCCAACACTATGTGAGGTTGTGCATCAACGACCACTGGCAAACCTACCAACAACTAAAGGATGCCTCCTAGGGAACGTAAGCGTTGATGAGTATAAAATCGTGCTTACCTCTTGACTTCCCACGGATTCTTACATAATCTTCTTGTAGATTCAAGAAGGAACACCGGAATGGGAAAGGATTGCAAACGAGGCTGCGAGGACGATACCAGGAAGAGAAAACGGAGGAAACTGTGACATTAAAAACCTAAGCAAAGGCTCTAAAATATATCTTCCAGTGTTTGTAGAAGGGGCTAATCTAAGCACAGGAGACATGCATTTCTCGCAAGGTGATGGTGAGATCTCGTTCTGCGGAGCCATCGAGATGAGTGGATTTCTAGAACTCAAGTATGTAAATAAGTTACTCTACTATGCATTCTCAGATGTTCTTGTTTTTGTGCAGCGTATTAAACAGTTCTGACCAGATACCATTTTGTAACTCATTAATAGGTGTGAAATCATAAGGAATGGGATGCAAGAGTACCTTACGCCAATGGGACCTACCCCTCTCCATGTAAACCCAATCTTTGAGATAGGGCCAGTGGAGCCGAGATTCTCAGAGTGGCTTGTCTTCGAAGGTATCAGTGTCGATGAGAGCGGGAGACAACATTACCTGGATGCAACAGTTGCGTACAAACGGGCAGTTCTCAACGCCATAGACTATCTCTTCAAATTTGGTTACTCAAAAGAACAGGTACTTGTCTTTGCAGCTTGATGTTTCTTCCAGAATCTAGTTGATTACAAACCAAATATCCATAAATTAAAACTAGAAAGACAGAAGTGATCAAGAGAATATGGTGTGAACAGGTGTACCTCTTGCTCTCATGTTGTCCATGTGAAGGAAGACTATCTGGGATAGTTGATTCTCCAAATGCCGTTGCTACACTAGCAATACCTACAGCCATCTTTGATCAGGTATGAATTTGTGTCCCTCTGTTCGTTGGTTAAGTCAAAAAACTTCTGTTGAAACCTCTTGAGTTTACTCTGTTCTTCACCCTCGTCTCTCAATAATTTGTTATCTGAAAAAATAGGAAGGTAAATATGTTAATTGCTTTACTATGTTAATGCAGGATATTAGGCCAAAGACTCGGAAGGTTCCAGTAGGACCTCGGATAGTGAGGAAACCAGATGTACTGAAGAGCACATATGATGGAAAGCTTCCAATTACAAAGAATCCAAGTTCTTCGACAAGCTACTAGAAATCATTTGTGTAGAGAAGCAACTATCTAGACAGTATAATTACCAGTGTTCTAAAAAGCGGTCTAGGCGGTCGCCTAGGCCCCGACTAGGCGCTAGGCTCTCATGCGACGCCTAGATAACCGCCTTGACCGCCTAAAATTACATAAATTTTATTTAATGTATTTTTTCAATTTCAATTAGAGTTTTATTTATATATAGCTATAAATATTCATATATTGTTTAATATAAATATAAATAAATGTTTTATCTAGTTTTTGTTTATAATTTCATAATTTTTAGTTTTATATAGCTATTGTATATAACTTTTATATATAATATCATATTTATAGTGTTTTATGTTATAAACGTCTAAACCGCCTAAAAAATCGCCTAGGCTCCGATTAGGCGTTCTAGGCGCTAGGCACTGGGTCACCGCCCGCTTAGCGCCTAGCGCTTTCTTGAACACTGATAATTACTAATCAGACATGTTTTCAAATAAAGAGAGAAATGTTTTTTTTTCTTAGTTGGAGATTCCAAATCAAGAAACTTTAAGGTAATGAAATGCTTCCTTCCTTAATCTTATATGCACTATCTTCAGATTCTGTCTCAAAATAGCTTACTTTGAATTGCAATTATAAGTCGAATGTAAGATTCCTCCATGAGCTCCTCCTCTCTCCGGACATAATAGAGACCCTATGCAGAACATTAGTCAAGAAAATGTCATTTTCAACTTCTTGTCATCTATGCATTCCCACACACAGACACAAAGAGATATACGTGTCTTATGGCATTATCCACTTTGTAAGATACTAAGATGAATGAAAGTCATTTGTCAAGATATAGAAAAGTCTACGAGATGGTGAAAGATGGGATCTTTTACTGTCCTTTAGTTGTGGATAAGGAATCTACAAGACCAATGATTCCTTATTACAAGAGTGAAATATACCGTACTTGATGGCTCCAGCAAGTCCACGAGTGGTGGTGAAGGTGGATTTGAAGAAGAGGCCATGGCAGCAGACTCAGCCACTGCACAATAGATGGCATCCTGAGATACCATCAGTTGCAGAGGTCAAGGCTGGTGAGTTGTTTAGGGTGGAAATGGTTGACTGGACGGGAGGTGCAGTTAAAGACGATGGCTCTGCTGGCGATATTAAGAGCATAGACCTCTCTACTGTAAGGGGGTTTAGTGAGAAACATGAGTAAACCAATCATGATGGATTGCACATAGGTAAAAGTTTCTTGGTGATTATGCAGGTTCATTACCTGAGTGGGCCGATCAAAGTTGTGGATGAGGATGGTGTTGCAGCTAAGCCAGGTGATCTTCTTGCTGTTGAGATATGCAACTTGGGTCCTCTTCCAGGAGATGAATGGGGATTCACTGGTTCCTTTGATAGAGAGAATGGCGGCGGTTTCTTGACTGACCATTTCCCTTGTGCGACCAAAGCTATTTGGTACTTTGAAGGGATTTATGCCTACTCTCCTCAAATTCCTGGTTAGAACAGAACATGTCAATGTCTTTTGTCAAGAAAATTAGTAGCATAACCATGCAGTTTTCCTTATAATGAGGTCTTCTATCGGTTATTCTCATGTTAATATCATCACACTACGGCTCGGCAGGAGTACGATTCCCAGGTTTGACACACCCAGGAATCATTGGCACTGCACCTTCAAAAGAACTCCTAAGAATATGGAATGAAAGGGAAAGACAATTAGAAGAAAGTGGTGTTGAGTCCCTAACACTATGTGAGGTCGTGCATCAGCTGCCACTGGCAAACCTACCTACAAGTAAAGGATGCCTCCTAGGGAATGTAAGCTATACCGAAACAATATTTGCTGATGCCATAACAAAGTTTTTGAACTGTATAAAATGGTACTTACCCCTGAACCCTAAAGGATTCTTACCTAAGGTTGTAGATTGAAGAAGGAACACCAGAATGGGAAAGGGTTTCAAAGGAAGCTGCAAGGACAATACCAGGAAGAGAAAACGGAGGGAACTGTGACATAAAAAACCTAAGCAGAGGCTCTAAAATATACCTTCCTGTGTTTGTAGAAGGGGCTAATCTAAGCACCGGTGACATGCATTTCTCGCAAGGTGATGGTGAGATCTCATTCTGCGGAGCCATCGAGATGAGTGGATTTCTAGAACTCAAGTATGAAAATAAGTTCCCAAATGCAGTTTTTCTAGTGATTATACTCTACAAGGTTTTCTTAGATGTCCTTATTTTTGTGCAGTGTTACTATGAAATTCTGACCAGATACCACTATGTAACTCATTAATAGGTGTGAAATCATTAGAAACGGGATGCAGGAGTACCTTACACCAATGGGACCTACCCCTCTCCACGTAAACCCGATCTTTGAGATAGGGCCAGTGGAACCGAGATTCTCAGAGTGGCTGGTCTTCGAAGGTATCAGTGTCGATGAGAGCGGAAGACAACATTACCTAGATGCAACAGTTGCTTACAAACGAGCAGTTCTCAACGCCATCGACTATCTCTTCAAATTTGGTTACTCAAAAGAACAGGTACTGATCGGGTATTTCTCCCAGAACCTAGTTGATCACAAGCAGTCATTAAAACTTGAGAGAAAATTGATCAAGAAGCTACGGTGTGAACAGGTATACCTCTTACTCTCATGCTGTCCATGCGAAGGAAGAATATCTGGAATAGTCGATTCTCCAAATGCGGTAGCTACACTTGCAATACCCACTGCCATCTTTGATCAGGTTTGACTTTACAGTTCTCTGTTCTTTACGACTACACCTGAGCATGCTCTCTTCTTTACATCAATTACTTAACAATGGAAGATGCCAAACATGAAATGATTTTCTTATGTTCACGCAGGATATTCGGCCAAAGACCCGAAAAGTTCCAGCAGGACCTCGGATAGTGAGGAAACCAGACGTTATGAAGAGCACATATGATGGAAAACTTCCAATTACAAAGAATCTAAGTTCTTCCTCTTAGCTTCTACAATATTTAGAGCTAATACCAAGAATGTATAATCAAGCATATGTTCCAATAATAAAGCAACAACTGTGTGTTCCATATAAAGCAACTCAAGAAACCACAAGGCACGCAAAAGGCTTAACTTCGCACCATTATCTGAGTAAAAGCATTCACTTTGGTATCAAAAATAGCTTAAGTTTTATATCACATCCTTAAATTGCAAAACTGGGCACATAATAAGTAGAATGTATGATCCATTGAAGCTTTAAAGCCAAAACTTTACACTAGGTTCCTTCTTCTAACCTATACTCCACTAACTAAGCACTTGTAGATAATGTAAAATTTACCATTTTTCTCAGTAAAAGATGGAACTTATTCTTAATTCAACCTCTTCCTCACTGCCTGAATCAATGACGCTTGAGATAGGCTCTTGAGCTTTACTTCAAAGCACCCGAGCTGCTGAAGCGTGTCAAGAACAATGTAGTGTCGACGAACTTGGTGATCGAATCAACTATCATAAAATCGACTGGTATAGTTGAATTCCAGTCGGAAACTGAGAACCCGAAGAGAATTGATTGGTATAGTTGATTGGTCTTCGAAGACGAACGGTACTGCCCAGAAACGCCAAGGAGAGAAGAAGATGAAGAACAAAGCTCCATTGCTTTTTAAACGACAAGATCATCAGATTCGAGCCGAAAAAGACACAAATTTGCAACAGCAGTAAGAAGAATTGTTTCATGGATCAATAATGTTGTGTAATCGTGTAGGCCCATAAAGCCCAATAAAAGCCCATATGAGTAAGACCCATTGAACTTTTAGTTTCTAGGCTTCTAGCATTATTTAACTACTATAGTTTTTTAATTGAATGACTGATTTGTTTCATAAGTAATTTATTCATGATGTTTCACGAAGATTGATATTTTCTTTACAGAATTTTCACACATATCGTCGTATTTATTCGTGTACATATAATATGCTTAAATGTAAAGTATATATATACATTTGACATAATCTTTTTTGGTTAACCACATGGTGGTGGGCGAGTGGTTCTCGTTTGGTTGGAAGGATCGCCCTGTTGGTCTAGGCCAGGGATCGATCCTCCCCAGACGCAGTTTCGCTCTCTCACTCCTGTGGCCACCTGGGAATTTACCTGCGGACTTGCTCAGGCGCCCCAGACCACCAGTTTATCAGGGGGCCCTTAAGTGGAGGCTTAAAAATCCCTGTGACGCGGGCTTAGGCCCAGTGGGCTAGTCAGATCACTGTGTGGTCTGGATACTGGGTTATCAAAAAAAAAAAAAAAAAAAAAATCTTTTTGGTTGTCGACGTTGTTGTTCAAATGCTTAATTCCGGTTCATTAAGAATAAGACACACACGTATATAATATAAAGGTCTTTACTAATTTAAAGACAAGGTTTATTATAAATAATCAACGATGTAGGATCTTACCCTACATCAAGCTTTAATTAAGAACAGTTAAAAACGGTAATTAATGTTGATCAAGATTTCCCGTAAATCTCTCCAACTGTTAGAACAAGGTTTTACTAAACATGGTTACGACATGTAATAGAAATTAGGGACCAAAAGAAGACAAACATTTTCACGAGAGAAACGGTACTGAGGTTACTTGTGTCGTCGTCTGTCATTTTATTATGCTCATGCTATCTCACACATGCATGCGTGGATGTATGTGGATGGATGATTATAATGATTTATGATATGATCATGATATAATGGAATGGGCTTTGATTTGACAAGACGAGAGTCACGAATTGAGGACGATGATATATATATTATTACTTCAATTCTTATCGTCAGTACTCAGGAGACATCGCTCCATGTCTTTCTCTTTTATCATCCATAGCGAAAGACAAGTCGAAATATATGTATATCTGTACATAATGCACTATATTTATGTCTTGGCATTTGAGGAACTGCCAGGACAATCATTATTCTATTAAGTATTTTCTATGATGATATATTCATTTTTATTAAGTGATAATATGAGATAAACGCATGATGCAGAAAAAAAAAAAGAGGTAAAAAGTTAATAAATGATATTATAAAAAAATAGAGAGATAAATACTTAATTTAGCACTTAGATTATAGGATAAGCAAAACATTATAAAAAAATTTAGAGACTACTATTGCATTTGCTAACAATTAAAACTATATAATCCATAAATGATGTGAGCTAAATCAAACGTTAAGAAGACAAATAATATGACTGTGGAATATGAAAACGAGGGAAGCTCCGAATTAGAGCCAAGAGGCACCAAAACAAGAAGCCTGCAACTGCAAGCAGAAGTCCCATCTTGTTCCTTTGACTATTTTCTTCTTCTCTCTCAAATAACATAAAAAAAAACCTTAACAAAGTCCAATTCACACTTTTATTTATGCACAGTTTCTTATGCGATGTTCTTAAAAATATAGTAATATACAGTATATTCTCTCTTCTATTTTCCTAATTTCAGTATAAATAGTTATTTGAGAAAATATCTACAATTTAGAGTACAAACTTCAGATTCACAATTTATTTGGAGACTCCAGATATATACAAATTTATACCAAACTTTTTTTTTTTTTCGGATTACACAAATCTTTCCAAACGCAAATTATTTTTTCTTTGTGTTAACATATTCACAACTGGACCAGGGGATCAAGCAATTTGATAGACAAACTTTGTTTTTCGAAATAAAAGAAATTTGAGTAGATAATCACTAGTAGATATTTTAGTGTATATATAGGAAAAAAGTTATACAAATCTCTGATTTTCTTATATAGCAGATCTCTGATTGTTCCTGCCACAAACATCGTGATTCTGTATGAAACGTCATTTCAAGCACTCTTAATTATCGTCCACCATTCCCCCTTATCATAATGCACTCTTACACATACTCCTTATTTACACTTTTATATATGTCTATTATATATTCGCTTAAATTAAATACAATAATGCCTACAAAAATCTTTGACGAAAGCTCGATCGTATTAATTCTTCAAGCATCCGGTCTTATCTGAAATCTTTAATGAAAATATTGGTTTTTACAGTAAAATCTACCACTAAACGTATTAATTTGGAAATATTTGGGATTTCTTAAAATGAAAAGAATGTTCACGTTTTAAGAAACTACATCATAATTTTATCAAAAATATTTAGAAAATGTTCAACACATATCCAAAACAGAAACAAATTTCTTTTCTATTTTTCATGTTTGCTTTTGAGTAAACAGCATTTGATAAAAACACTAATAAGATTTTATTTTTTACTTGAAATACTAACCAACACTAATAAAAACATGCTAACTTAAACGCAAACACCAAAAATAATAATCAAGATGCATACAACGAAAAATTACACAGATCCATGATTACACCAGTAGAAACCAAATCTCATGTATTCATGCAAAAAAAAAAGTTTTTGATTTATCTATCGTATGCTCTTGTTTTGGATTGTGTTATCTATCCATCGTATCAATATATCCGTATAGTGACATATTTTGGTATATATGCATGAACCTAAACGTATAGAAATGATTCGTAAGTTGTTTCAGGATATATGATATGGATAGGCTAGGCAACATGCATATGATCTTGGTGATCACCCCGAGCCTTAGGACCCGTACCTAATAAAAAATAGTTTTATTTTAAAATTATTTCGTAATACACAAAAAATTTATTAAAGTTATTTACGTTAATGTTAATGTGAATTAAATGTTTGAATTGACACTTCCTTAGTGTATCTGCCCGGCCGCTTTGTGCCCGCAACATTCACAGCTGGATTTACAGTTTTTCAACAAAGAGATATACACAAAAGGACATTATTGTCAATTTAGTCTTATCCGACATAAGTCGGTAAAACACAAATTTTGGTCTGACTTATGTAGGCTTTGACTGGTCTTAGACTCATAAGTCTCAACTATCGTTTTATCAATTTCCTTAATTAAGTTGATGTATTGGTTTTCTCGTGTAGCTAATTACTCAAAAGTCATTGAGCGAGATAACCATCACATGGTTTCTTATTGGATCCCGATGCACTCTAACTCTACGTACGTTGGCTTTATTGTTCCAAATAGTAACAATGGAAATAAACAAAAGAAACCGACTGAAACAAACATAACAAATGTACAATATTCGTAATAGGTACTATTTATACATGTGAATGATAATATAACTAAGATAACTGCTTTTTAGTTTTTTTTTTTTTTTTTTTTTGCGGTATCAAAGTTATAGTTTCCGCCGAAATCCATGCATGCATTTCTCATGGTATGTAAATAGCCATCTCCCAAGTGAAAATCGAACTAAAAGTTCAAGTTTAGTTTCCATTTGAAAAAACATGAGATTCATTAGTAGACCAAACCTCACTTAGTCACTTAGTAAACCAAATAATTGTTGTTTACTTATCTTCAATAATAACTGAATACGTAGATATAATCCAAAGTTTGCATAGTCATTTCGTATTAAAAAAATAGTCATATTTTAAAGATATATCGAAAACATGATCAGATGATCTTGCAGACGAAGGGGCCAGCGACCAAGCTTTTTGTCATATTGTCATTTATTCTAATGATAATTGTTGTTGTTTTAAAATAAAGATACAGTTTTTTAGGTGAGGAAATAATAATAATCATAATTCTGGAAAGTTCGTAACAAACCAACGTCACTCCTCGAGCCACTCCATCCACTAGACTTTAACTAGTCTTATCAATTAGTTAGATTCTGGTTATATTTTTGTGGGTCAACTTGCATGAGAAATAGCTCTCCTTAGACCTTATTATGATGACTATATATTTTTTCTTTTATTTTAAAATATTATTTTCCCTAACAAAACATATTTACATTAGCCATCAGAAATTTTTGATATTCCCACAAGACAAATGGCAATATCTTAGTTAGACCATCTCCATCCATAGACACTGTGTGAGTGTCTGAAAAATATTATTTTAATTATTTTATAATAAATAAATTATTTATTTAAATTATAAATTATAAAAAGAGAATTTGGTTAATAATAAAATGATAAGTGGAAACACAGTTTCTCAAAATTTCTCAAATCAGAAACGTGTTTACACTCTCTCCTACCTTTTTTATTATTTTTTATTTTTTAAATCTTGAGACATTTCTCAAAACACTACTGTTGGAGATGCTCTTACGTTGTTTCCTACTTGCAACTATTTTTATATTGGAAGGGAGTTGTGTCTCATGTGAAATTGTATGTACTTTTTGGATGTGACGAATAGTTAAATAACTAATTTATATAATAGCGAATTTAATAGAACAATGGTAATTTAAATTAAATAAAAAGTAAAAATTAAATACCAAAAACCTACTATTTAATTAATAAATAGTTTAAATTTAGTAATAAGTTTAAAATACAGAAAATTAAATTAAAAAAAATTTTGTTCTTCACGTTTTATATCATTTTAAATACGTAAAAGACTAGTGGATCATGTGCTTCCAAAAATATTCAGGTTCAATCTTGTTTACTAGTGATGTTGTATCTTAGTAACCACAATGACTAAATAACCGCACCGCTTCAAATACTGCAATTTTCGGACCCATTATTATCTATTTATCATATCATCAATCAATCTATACGAGCTTACTAAACATTATCACGTCACCAGAAAAAAAAACCTACAAGTATATAGTTAAATATATTATATTTAGTATATAATCGTCTTATACAAAATGCTCACTCAAGAAGGTCATGCTCAATATTGGACCTATTCTAAATACTGTCAAACTAAACTAAACATATTGTATTGGAATGTCCAAAAACGACATGAAAATATATGTGAATGCGAAATTGTATTGCAATGGTCCTACAATAATAGCTGTCCTCTGTCAAATACAAAAATAAATGTGTTATAATCAACTAGGGTTAATTTTTGAATAAACCGCGTACGGGACATCGAATTGAATACTAGTATTACATAGAGATGGACCGGTTATATAATATATCAAGATCGTATCATTTGATGTCTTCGAGAAAATTGTCTTAGAATTTACATGTTATCTTATGATTTGTCTGATTGTTATAGTTTATCATAATTACATAATATTATGGTACGTGTTGAATTGTAGACAAGTTAATCTTGACCAAAAAGACAATAATTTGTCTGCTAATTACTCGACAGTTTTAGTCATACGATATGGTCTATGGTAATACATAGTACATGTTTAAACGACCCACATCGTTCCTTAATCACACGCATAATATAAAAAAAAAATCTTTCAACCAACGTGATAAATCATCTAGATTTTGTAACCAGACATAAGAAAGTATGATACATATATATTTATACATTATTATCATATATACATACATATATATATATATGGGTGTGTCATGTGTGTATGATATATATTATTATCATATAATGTAATTACGTATGGTAAGATGGAAACAAATGCCTGAAATTACGCACCGTTACATTTGTCTTATGATAAATGTCAATATGTCATAACGTAAGCACTTTTGTCAAAATCGAAAACGAAAATGCTATAATTAAGTTACCAAAACGACGTAAAGAAAATGATATATTATCACAACAAAGTTATTGGTATTATACTATTATGAGTGTCTCTAAACTTCCAATATTGAAATAGAAACCCAGGACAAAAAATGCTCTCTTTTATAGCTCTCCATCTTTTAAATAATGAGTGGATATTCCTATATTTTAATTTTTTACTCGCTGAGCTTAAAATTCTATGAAGAGACGATTGGATTTTCTTATTTCAAAAAAAAAATTGGCCGAAGAGACGAATGGTAGTAGTTGGAGTATTATTCCTCTGTGACCTTTCAAATAAAAAAAAATCTTATTATTGTTTACTAAAGACAACAAGCGAGATTAAATATCATTTAATGTACTTTTGTTATATTTAAATATCTATATATATATATATATAATCAATTACGTAAGATTTTATATCATAATTATACTTTTGATAATAATTCTCATGAAGAGCTAGTATTATTTTTATCTAAATTTTTTAGTAAAAGTAGTAAGAGTTACTCCCTCCGTTTTTTATAGATTAATTTTCTAAGTTTATCACACAGATTAAGAATCATTTAATTTTAACTTCTTATGATTATTTATTTTACAAATAACACTACATTCAAAAAACTTTTATTAATTATATTCTATATATGAATACCTTTTTAATAATAGGCCAATCAGATGTAGTTATCTACTAGTCATTAATTACCAAGTAAAAGGAAATGTATCAATTAGAGTCTAAAAATCAATTTTTCTAAAAGAAGAAAAAAAACTCAAAAAATCAATCTACAAAAAACAAAAGGTGTTATTACTTAGCAAACGCCGAAAAAACAACAGTGACAAACCAAATTAACAATATTACTTGTTAAAAGTAAAACACGTTTATAATAAAGTGATAGGCAAAAGGGAAAAAAAAAAACTGGCTAATTAACCATGCTCTTCGTTTATACTAATTTTCGGATCTTCGTTAAGCTTATAAATTTCTTTTTAATTGTTAACAAAAGGATTTCTCTTTATACTTTAGCTTTTGTAATCTTGTTTGGCCAATTACATTTATTGGTAAGCACATTGATTATTTTATGTAGCCAACTAAAACATCATCACTATATTGGTGTCTACTTAAGCACTGTTTATGGACCACTATTTTTAAGATATAAACTTACAAAATACATGTTTCAATCAAATAATGATAATCGTTGATTGTTCAACTGATTACACTAAAAAACATTGTCATTATAGGAGAAAGTGGACCAAATCCTGAATTTGAGTGCCGATGACGAGAAAAAAAACAGAGTGAATATAGATCGTTGTTTGAATCAGTTTACTCTCTTTACGTTCAATTTTATATCGACATTTTTTTGTATAGATTCAATCCAATTTGATACATCTGAATTGGTTTAATCAGATTGTAAGTTCCTAACTACTAGTTAGAATAATGACCCATTGTGTTGTACACGGCTCAACTAGACTATGATAATTCCATGTTGAAAATTTTAATATTGATTTTAATTCTTGTAATACACATAGTGCTCGACAATGTCATAATCAGTACAAAATTAATCACCTACCAACCTGAACTATATGTTATATATTTTGAGGGGCCACGTCAAGTGTGCCGTTTATTTTTCTGTTTATGATTTGTTTAATTTATGTGCGTGTGGTGGTGTTTCTTGCTTAGTTTCCACTTATACACCATCAAATATCAAGTGGAACTATTTATAAAATTGTTATTCGAGAAGTATGCTGATGCTAAAAGATCATTTGAGGCTTATTGTTTCCAAATTACACCAGTAAACATGGTTTTTTTGGTTAACAAACATTATGTTTATTTTAATTTATTGTACAATAAAACAAAATTAGAAGTTCTACGGTTAGAATTGTTGTTAGGGGTTGTTACATATCGCAATGATGCATCCTAGAAATTTATAACTATAGCAAAAAAGAAGAAAAACTACAAAAATATCTGACGGTTGATATTTCGATCGGCTTTTGAGTATTAAATTGAAGTGTTTTATTTTTCTTTATAATTGGTGATTATAGTGACGATGCTTCACATAATCACATCTAAGTGGAGTAAATTAAAGAATGCGTACATATATATATGATAATCATGTGTTGCAGGACTAAACTACCCTTAAAATAGGAATACGATAGACATGACCTTTAGGAATTTGTTTTTTTCCTCTAAATGGATTCCTTCGTTTCTTTTTAGCCTACTAGTGTTTGAACATATTTGCAGTTATTTTTAGTAAGATGGTTTTATCAGAATTTTTCAATAAATTATTTTACATTCTAAAGCGAAAACTAATTAATTATACACAATTTTCTTTTTCTCTGAACTCTTATTTTTACGTTACTGTTTTTTCCTCTTGCAAAATTAGATATACGGTAGTAATTTGGTAGATAGACAGTTAATGGAGTAATTGTAGTATATAGATGGGGTTGAGAGCAAATGATTACTTGGGGGATGGTGCAATGCATCAGAGTGATGATGTGGAATTAATAAGTGTGAATTTATGGGCATAGGAGTAGAAAGGGAAATAAATACTACAAGTAAGAGAAAAACGAAAAAAGAAAGAAAGAAACCATAATAATGAGTTAACGCAGACATAGCCGCCATTTTCAACTTCTCACTCCCACTTACAACTTCTCCTTTTGGGCAAGTTTTCCGCATCAATGCTCGTCTTAATCACCCATTAATCTCTCTACTCATCATTAATATATCGAAGCCCACTATTTTTCAAAATTTACTACAAAAAAATTAAATGTCTATAATTATGAGAGATTTAATTTCATATTTATTGAATGCAAGAGAATATATCTATATCCGATATATTGTCTTCGTATTTTTTGCTAAAAAGTGTGAGAGCATATACATACCCGATCTTTTTAACTTCCTAGATAGCAAACTAGTAGCTTGACAAAAGTGAGATCATAGACAAGGATTGGTTTTGCCCAAAAAAAAAAAAAGACAAGGATTGGTTTGTGAACAAGTTTTTTTTTTTTTTTTTTTTTTGTGAACAAATTTTCTTTTTATTTTATTCTTTACTGTTTTTCTAAGGTTATGATTACCAATCGAATATCATATAGAGGAGTCTTAATAGAAGTTTGACAGAAAATAAATAAATAAAAAGAGTAGTAAAAGTAATTAAAATTTGTTTATTTGTTATAATATGTAATTTTATTTTTGCAGCAAATATGATAGTAATAACTAAATATAAATTCGCGGGTTAATTTTCTAGTAATTTTCCCCTAAACAATAAAAATAAAAAACACCTTCAACTATCAGTTAAAATCTGGTTAGATTTCTACCTTATCATTTAGAACTAGCTAATATTTATTTTATATTATAAAAATAAATAAATAATGGAAACTGTAGAGACTATAAATAGAGGATTGAGAAGAAGAACTTTAAACCTCCTCTTTCAATCATGAACTACTCGCCTTCTCCAACTTTTAAAACTCATCATAAATAAAAAAGTAGCCGGTAAAAAAAAAGTCTATTTCTCTTTCCTTTAAAATCCAAATCCTATAAACTCATAGCTTCTCTGTTCTTTACTTATACCTCACGTTATATATATACATAGAGTTTCTATAAATGCTTCTCTATCCTCCCGAATAAATCTTCCTCACTTCTCTCATTCCTACACTCACCTTCCTCTCTATATATTAAACCCTATCTACTTCACTCTTCTTCTAACTCTAATCTCTCTCTCTCTCTTTCTCTTTACTCTGTTTTTGTTATCTCTCTATCTTTCTCTTAAAGAAACAAACATGACGGTGGTTAGAGAGTACGACCCGAGCCGAGACTTAGCCGGCGTGGAGGACGTGGAGCGACGGTGTGAGGTCGGACCAAGCGGCAAGCTTTCTCTATTCACCGACCTTTTGGGTGACCCGATTTGTAGAATCCGACATTCACCGACCTATCTCATGTTGGTAATAACAAATTCCACAAATCTTTTCTTCTTCTTCAAAAACTCTGTTTTATGAACCTAGAAGTAGAAAAAACAGAGAACAACAACTTCTCAACCTTTCGTTAATCCAAAAAATCAATTTTCCATAGTCAATTTAAAGTTGGTTATCTTTTTGGTATCATTTCTATTTTTTTTTTTCGATTCTTGATAAGATCAAAAGACTCATCATTTATAATATTTTTTGCAACCAAATGATACCCGAGTAACTAACAAAAAAAGTTTTAAAAAATAATAATAACGGAACAATTAAATGATGGGATTGTAACAGGTGGCTGAGATGGGTACGGAGAAGAAGGAGATAGTGGGCATGATTAGAGGATGTATCAAAACCGTTACATGTGGCAAAACACTCGATTTAAATCATAAATCCCAAAACGACGTCGTTAAGCCTCTTTACACTAAACTCGCTTACGTTTTGGGCCTTCGTGTCTCTCCTTTCCACAGGTACCGTTCCGTTTTCCTCCCACTACTAATCACGCAATTATTAGAGATTTTGGTTTATTATTACTAAACTAGTTTTGTTTTGGTTTTTTGCAGGAGACAAGGGATTGGGTTTAAGCTCGTGAAGATGATGGAGGAATGGTTTAGACAAAACGGTGCTGAATATTCGTATATTGCAACTGAGAATGATAATCAAGCTTCTGTGAATTTGTTCACCGGAAAATGTGGTTATTCGGAGTTTCGTATGCCGTCGATTTTGGTTAATCCGGTTTACGCTCATCGAGTTAATGTCTCGCGGCGAGTCACGGTTATTAAACTAGACCCGGTTGATGCTGAGACGTTGTACCGAATCCGGTTTAGCACAACCGAGTTTTTCCCGCGAGATATTGATTCTGTTCTTAATAACAAACTCTCACTCGGGACTTTCGTCGCGGTGCCACGTGGTAGCTGTTATGGATCCGGGTCTGGATCATGGCCCGGTTCGGCTAAATTCCTCGAATACCCGCCCGAGTCTTGGGCCGTACTAAGCGTGTGGAATTGTAAAGACTCGTTTCGGTTAGAAGTACGTGGCGCGTCGAGATTAAGACGCGTGGTGGCTAAAACGACTCGCGTGGTTGATAAAACGTTGCCGTTTTTGAAACTCCCTTCGATACCATCTGTTTTTGAGCCTTTTGGGCTTCATTTTATGTATGGAATTGGAGGAGAAGGTCCACGCGCGGTGAAGATGGTGAAATCGTTGTGTGCTCACGCGCATAACTTGGCTAAAGAAGGAGGTTGTGGTGTTGTGGCGGCGGAAGTTGCCGGAGGAGAGCCGTTACGGCGAGGGATACCACATTGGAAAGTGTTGTCATGTGCCGAGGATCTTTGGTGTATTAAACGGCTTGGGGATGATTATAGTGATGGTGTTGTTGGTGATTGGACTAAATCGCCACCTGGCGTTTCAATTTTTGTAGACCCTAGAGAATTTTAAACTTTTTTTTTTTCTTATAAGTTATTAGATTTTAGATCATGTTATTAGGGTTTTAGAATTAATCATTTTGATATTTTCCCTAGGTAATCTTTTTTGCTTTTCTTGTTTTTGTTTTTGTGGGTGTTAAATTTAGTGGTAAGAGGCAATATCTCCTACTTTTGGGTTTGTGTCTTCTTGTCTTGTAAATGGATCTAGCTTTTTAAGATACTTTTTCTCTGGCCAAAGTAAAACCGCCGACCTGATTACTATTTTTAAATAGATAAAAATTTCATGAATGCACTGATATGTAGAATGATGTAATGTGTTCTCTGTTAAGACTATACTTTGGAGATAAACTAACAATTATGACAATGAGAGAAGATGTTACCAATAACTATAAGCTTTATCGTGTGTGTTAGTGCCACCACTGTATCAAATTCATTATTTGTAGTTTTTAAATATCCACTAGAAAATCCAATTTAAAACTAAGAGAAAGAGGCATATTTTCTTAAGAGTAAATAAAATATGAAGTATATTAGTTTAGTAGTACTTTTTAGGTGGGAGATTTTGGTTCTTAGTACTTTGCTAATTCGAGTTTGATCAATGATAGAGATTGGAGAATAAAAACACCTTTTGATATCGCTAATCTTACGTGTAAATGACATGAATATCAATGTCATGGACCACACTTTTTCTCCAAATATGGTCCCAAAGATGTTCAACTGATAGATTTATATGTTTCTTTTGTTGGTTTGCGGTAGCAAAAGCTATATCATGATGAAACCTTTGAATCGGGTTTGAGAACGTGTCCTTGTCCGAAAGAGGTATTGTCGAGTCGAGAGCACCGGTCGAGTCAGGGAAATTGTTTATACTATAAGGTCTTGACCATCACATAATAAGACATGTGGATAACTTCGATCGAGGAGTGATATACTTTGTGCTTGTGGATTAGATTTATCATTTATGTTATAACGATTGGTGTACATGTGTGTGTATGTTGACCGTAGGTTTGTTTTTTAGTGTCGTGAGTTTTTAATTACATTGCATTTGTTGCCAATATATGTAAGGATGTGTAATAGGCAACGAAGACGATTAGTTGCGGAACATCTTGTGGTTCATCACCGACATATACTTTTAATTGTTTTAGCTAATAAAAGGAAAAACTAATGGAAGTTAGGTGATAGTCTTCACGGAGTTCTCAAGTAGACGATCATGTGATTCGCAAGGATCCTAAAGCACATATACATAAAGCTCACAAGTAGCAAAAAGAAAATTTAATGCAACGTATTGAGACTGCAGGTAATTTCTTCTGAATTAAATCAAGGATCCGTATATATATAGACGTGAGGCCACAAAAGCACTAGGATAATACTAATAACGTTTGTAATTTAACGTTAAAATCTATCAATATTTGCATAAAAAATGAGAAATATTATTTATGAATTTCATAGAAATTGTGGGCGTGTTCAACACCCAAACATCACATTCTCATCCATCCCCCACAAAAATCCGGGCGTGATATATATTTATTCGAATGGAATATTCATTATGCGAGTGCGTCCGTAAGGAAAATGATGTAACATTAGTGAAGCTATTTCAATATTTTTAACTCCTTTATTTTTTAAAATTTAAAGATGAGAAAACGACGAAGAAGATTTTCTGCACAATGACGGTGGCAAGTCAATTTAAAGTATCATTTTTTGTCGGTCTAAAATATGGTTTCTCCGACGAAACTTATTAAATTCTCTCCTCATTTTAATTCAAAGACGGTTAAAAGCGTGCTGCATTTGTCATTTATCCAAAATTTTACGGAGCTTCCAAATAAAAAAAAATCGTTATTTTAGATTTTCTCAATAAAAGAAAAGAAGAGAATGTTTATTTATCGTTGTCAAAAGTCGATGAGAGAGATATGAAATATCGACTTGGGCCGTAGTCCAGTCTTATAGAAGTCTCGATACTGTCCGTACGCAAGTCCATATTAAAGTCAAAAGTCAACAAATTTTCAGAGCCATTTCTTATTAGAAAGACTTAAGAAAATCAGTTGTTTTGGGCTTCTAATTTGTTAAAATTAGCATTTTTATAAACAAATTAACAAATTGATCTTCTAAAAATTTTGGCGCTGTTCATCAAGATTTTGATAAAAAATATTTTTTTAAAAGTTATAATGTATTTTGAAAAATAATTGTAGTTATTAATAAAGGTTTTGCAAAGCATTTTTCCGGTAAATTAGTTTAAATCTAATGGATAGTCATAAAACAGTATATTTGAAAATTAAAATTCAAAATTGACTACTGAATCCAAATTTCTCCTTAGTATTATTCAAGAACCATTTTTTTTTTGGTTTTTAAACACTTCCATTTTAAGGTAACAAGTGACAACAAAGCAGAAAAAAAAACCATTACCTACTAAGGAAGAACAAAACCACAAAGGAAAGAAAATGGTAACAACTGAGAAATTGGATCCAAAAGAGAGAAAAGTTAGTAATAGGATGAACATTTTAGCAAACCTAATTCATCTTTTTCTTGCTTCTTACTTCTCCTGCTAATGCTTCTTGCTTGTGGAAGAAGAAGACTTGGAATCATCATTAACAGAACCAGGACTTGAAGTCCCTGAGCTACTCATCATATCTCCACTTCTCTCTTTACCAGACCAAAGCTTCGAAAACACTCTAGAAACTCCTAATCCTCCTCCTTTTATCAGTTTCCCTTTGTTATTGTTCTCTTGTTGATTCTTTGCGAGTCTTAGATTTGCTAATTCACCTCTCAAAGCTTTGATATCCTCTGTGTCCCAACACTCTGTGTCTTCTTGATCAGTAGTGTTTGTTGATCTTGAGGCCGGAATAACCTCTGGCGTGCTGTTTCCGGTTGATGATGAACCGTTGTTGTTAGCTCTTACTTGTTCAAAGAAGAGAACTTGCACCACCACACGCATTGGTAATCGCTCGTTTTGAACCGCGTGAGCGCAGGCTTCTGCTGATAGTTTTCGGCAGTCCATTAGCCTGCAGATTCTCTTCTTCTCGCTCTTGTTCATCTCTGGATGTTCCTGAATGACAGATAATTACAGGAAATCAAAATCTTGATTAGTTACTTGATCAAATCTTGATTTTACACAAATCTTTTATTAGATGAGTTCTAACTTCTATGAAGTGTTCGATCCTATCTCATGATCTTAAAACCGAGCTGAAACGCAAATAAACCAACGCTTTGTTGAAAATCTGAACCAAAGCCGTATCAAGTTGATACGGAAAAAATGTACATGAAAACTTTGTTTAGACTGAGTTGTTTCTTTTACCTTAAGAAACATGTCGATGGCGCGATAAACTCCGTCATGAGACTGTCTCGGAAAGCTCGAGACCATTTCCGCGAGTGAGAGGAACTTCTGAAGAGACAAATTATCGGAATCCCTCGATTTCTCAGCTAAATAACCATCAACAAGTTTCGCAACTGATGCTTTCGCGGTTAAATCATCCTCTCTCGGGTCTCGGGATCTCAAGAAAACCTCAACTAAGCTCTGCATCAGCTCAACATCATAGAGCAAAACATCGCCCAAGTTCGCCTCATCTAACCGCTCACCAACTCTGTTCTTTAACCCGGTTACTTCATCACAACCAAGAAAGATCGAAGCTCGTAATAACTTAGTCAAGAAACTCGAAGAAACGCTGCGTTTCTCATCAGGAATCAGCTCAATGATTGAATCAGCCAAAGCTCTGTATTTCGCAAAGTCAGTGATCTGTACTGAACTGCTTTTAATGAACCCCGGAATCCTTTTAATCGCATAAGCATGCAATGCTTCTCCGATAACATCAGCTGAAACGTTCCCTCTTGCTTCGATTGTAGCGATTGCTCGTTTATACAAATCAATATGAAGATCACAAAGATCCTCAACCCACCAATCTCTAGGAACCGCCTGCGGTTTCCTCATTCCGTTGTCGAGATTCTTCTTCTTGCTGTAAGTATAAGACCATTCGACTTTCGAAGTATCAATCGAAGCTCTAGAGGCGATCGAGTCAAGACAACGCCCGGTTAGCTTCATCTCTTCAGAGTATGGAGACAGAGCTCTCGTCGTCTGAAGCACAATGATCGAATCTTTCCAGCTTTGAAGTATGCTTGAGTTCAAGAAAACTTCAATCTTGTAAACAAGATTCCCCTTTTCTACTGTTTCGTACATTTCAAGAAACTCAGCGGCGCAGCGAGCAGCAACTACGTTGTAAGCGTTTAGAGTAACCGTCATTCCGTAACAGAATTTAGCACAGATCTCAAATGAAGCAGGACCACCAGGAATCTCTGCTATTTCAATCTCATCTTCATGATGATGAATCTGATTCTCTTCATTTGATGATGATGTTGATGTTGTGATTAGCTTCTGCAACCGTGCGCTTTTCGACAGCAAAGGAAACTGAAAACATCAAAACACATAACAAAAGATTGATCAATCAAACTTTCATATCAAAACACAACAAAAAGATTTGAATATTTCTGTATAAATGTGTACCTTGTGAAGATAGAATTTGACATCACCAATGATGACAATAACATCTGTTGCTAACTCACTTGATACATACCTTAAAAGAACAGAGATTAACAGAGTAAAATGTCAGAAGAAACAACCCCAAAGATTACAAATTTGACATTTTCAGATCTATAAGCTGGTTATCTAAGTTGGATTTCAGACAAAACCAACATTGTAATAACCAAGAACCTAAAAAAGAACGGTAAAGATGAGGATTTGAACACAAACCTAACATTGTCTCCTTCAGACTGAAAGGAATCAGGTTTGGATCCAAGTTTCATGAACTTCATGATGAAGAATCTGATAGAAGAAGAGAGAGCTCAGACAGAAAAAAGACTCAACTTGTGTTTGGACTCCCCAAAATGCTTCTTGAGTTACACACTTAAGGAGACACTAATATCAATCTCACATCTCAAAGAGAACATTGAAAAAAGAAATAAGATTTTATATAAAAGAGAAAAACTTAGAGATGCACAAAACACCCACTCAAAGCTCGAATTTACTGACACACACACAGAGACAGAGATAAACTCTTTTTTCTTTAAAATAATCAAATTCTTTTTCTCTGTTTTCTAAGTGCTTCACACATTCACAAACACAGAAACATGTGAAACCCTTTTTTTTAATCTCTTAGTATTTTTTTAGTCTTCCATAAGTAAAACGAATCCAAAGGTTGAATCTTTTTGTAGGTTTGTGGGTGGCGATTGCAAAAGCGTCGTCGTTTAGTAGTAAACCTGCAATAATCAAGAAAAAAAAAAAACAGTGAAAAAACTGAAGATTGCCACTTATTCAATAGACAAGATGAATCAAATCTTTTTTGTATGTTTGCTAAAAAAGAATCTAACAAAAACAAAACATGACACTAGTGGCAGAGATCGTTTTTGGTACACAAGAGGACTAAAATTACAAAACAAGTTGAGTTCTTTCTACATCAAGAATCGATTCGATTCTTTAACAACCCTAAGATCCTCAATTGCAACACTTCAATATACAGCAAAAAATTGTATACCTTTCTTGGCTTAAGTCTTTCTCAGAAGCAAGCTTCAGTTTTCTTTGAAGTTTCTCTTAAACTACCACAACAATCTAAAATCTCTCTTCTTTCTCTCTCTTTTTGTGTGTATAAAGAAAAAGCCCCACAGAAACCAGAAAATATCAAAAAAGTATGAGCTGTTGTTCTTCTTCAACTTTAAAAACCCAAGAACGCAAAATGCGCTACAAAACAGAAAGCCTTTCCTCTCTTAGAGTTAAGCACGACCCAGATCAGGTTGATGATAAAAGATTCTACTTTGACAATCAAACAGTGACCTTTCGTTTAATAAAAATCGATACTTTTCTTCTTTGAAATTGAGAAAATTAAAGAAAGCTAGGAGCCAAAAAAAAACTGTGAATGAAAGAAAGAGAGAAGAAGAAGAAGAAGAGAAAGAAATTTGGGCACGCGAAATCTGACAAAGCACATACTTGTGTGCCCCCTTCTCTTCAGACAAACTTACCTTCTTTTCAGGATATGTTTTCTCCTTTCCTTTTCATTATCTCTCTCTCTCTCTCTCTCTCTCTCTCTTTTTCTCTCCACTTTTCTTTTTCATTTTTTACAATATATTTTAGTTTCAATACAAAAATTATTTTGATGAACCTTAATTTGAAATAACTTATCATTAACCAATCTCGCCTACTTTGTGAATCTTATGGATACTATAGGATCATTGTAACATAGATTATAGATTATATATACGTGTGAATTTGTGAGTCAAACAAGTATATATAAGTAATAAAGTCAAAGAGTTTCTAAACCTATTTGGACCTAAAGATATGTTTTTTTTTGGGTTGTTGCAGAATATCTTCTTGATTATTAGATTCACTTCAAATTTAATTTTGTAGATCCTCAAAGATTAAGATATATTAGTAGATTATTAGATGGCAAAGGGTGCGATGCATGTGGTAGCCAATAAGAATCCAATGAATGCAAGCTAGCTTTAAGAAGTTTCAAGTCGATGACTCGATTCATTGCTGTTTCATCTTCACATGGTTTTTATACATCTCACGAATCTATTCACATTATCCAATAGATTTGCTTCTTCCATTTTTTTATTGTTTTTTTGGTTGTCCTTGATCAGATAATTAGCATCTACTTATGATCTTAGTAGTTGAGTGATAAAGTAAATGTTTCGACGTCATCCATGGATAGTTGAATGATAAAATCTATATATATAGGATTGTTATTAATAAGAAAAGTAGAAAACTAAAAAATTGACCGTTGGTTAAAGAGTTAAATTTGAATTTAGGTATGTTCTTATATTATAGTTTTTTGTTGGTCGTTAACATTTTTTGTCCTCAAGAAAATTAACAACGGTTGTTACTTTAATCTAAGATATTAGATGGTTGAGAAATGGTCTAAATTTAACTTAATCTACAATCATATATGAATGGATGACAACTGATTGAGATAGCATACAACTTGTTCTCTTGTGCAAAGTTGCAAACCAGTAGTTCAAATCTTGATAATATGCAACAATTTTGTTTTTTTTTTTGGTCAAACATGACAAGCAACAATTTTTTAAATGATCAAAGCGATTATCTGAGAAATATTCGTGTGATTATAGCAAAGCACATGGCCTAAGATTGCGAATGAAGTGGCATAAATTTCGAAATGCACAAAACTAATAAATAAAACACCCTTAGGAACATTAGCTAATGATGATGATGATTCTCTTTAAATCTGAAATTCACTTTTGTGTATTATTTTTTTCTTTTTTACTTTCGAAATATTATTTCTAAACGATATGAAACTCACCTAATTTTAAGACATGAATTAAAAAATAATAATACCTCTCTCCAAATTATAATTGAACTATAAGCACATGAGTTTACATAGCTACTCTACTCTTACTACGTTTAGCTTACTATTCATCTTTATATCTATTGAATCTCAAATCATATTTTCCACGAATGCGGTTAATGTAGTTTCTTCTATATGTTTAGAAAATGAAATGATTAAAATCAACATAATATTTTTATCAGAATTTTCTTTCCCAAAGTATTGAATCGATAGGAAAGTCGAAAGCTACATGTTACCTAATTACAATATGGACGAGTACTCGTGTGATTATGGGAACCACCAAAACGTGGTCCATGCATTCCCCCTTTTTAGCCAGCCTTTATCTCTTCTTTTCCCCAAATCCCCTTAGTTTATATATGTTCTATATTATATTATTTCGTACTAAATTCTTATTCTTATCTTATTAAAATTGTCTGGGATCAAAGTGATCATACTCATGGAATCTATGCTAATCGGGTTCGATAGTTGTTAAATTTAAATCGTTGAATGTTCATTCATATATTCAAAAAACCTGTATTACTTTCTTACTTGTTATTGTATATATCACCTGTAGTAATATACTATTGTAGTTTTACCGTTTTTTAGTGTTGTCGAGTATGTGCATCAAAAGTTTAGCTGTCAAAATCCACTTTAAATTTCATATCATCAGTCTAATTCCACGATATTGGAGTTAATTGGTTGAGTTCTCCGGTCCTATGCGTAAGTTGACATTACAAGAAAAAAGGTATATACTGTACATGTATATAGCATCAATTTGTATTGGAAATTACTTCTTTTTTTTCGATCGTGTGAAGTGACAGAATACAGGACAATCAAAGAAAGTAATAATGTGACTCCAATATGCAATGTGCATGCTGCTGATAAAGAAATTGATGGGCAACTACATATCATGCATAAATCCAAACAAGTTGGCTATAGTTTTCAATCGTAATTCGTAATATAAACTCATTCCTATCAAGTTTCGAATGCATTTAATTACATGCAAACAATCCATTGATATGCTAATATCACCGCGTACCGATTAATGAATTTCTTTTTATTTTCTCGTTTTAAACGACCATGTCAAAAACTCTTTTTCAAAAAAAAAAAAACGACCATGTCAAAAACTCAACTAAACGTATATACAACCATAAATTAAATTAAATTAAATTTGACGAATCTATATTATACATATTGTCAATATATTACTTTTGTTATTTTAGTTTTAGTAGGCAAAACATATTATTTTTGTTATTTTTAAATTTTTAAATAAAATCGGAAAAAAGGGAGGAATCTTCTGGCCCTGACAGAGGTTTTGCTTCTTGGCGGCAATGGAGAGCGAGAGATATAAAAAGAGGTAATTTTCCTTTTCTCAAAATCGATAAAATAGAAAAAAGTGAAATCTCTGAATCGATCTTCTTCGCGTAGTTTCGCTCTCGTGAACAGCGATTCTTCTACCAATCTACATCGATCCGTCCTGAAAAAACCTTTTCTTTTCAGGTAAAGATTCTCCGATCCAATTTATAAGCTTTATTCTCCGGTAATTAGGGTTCTAAATTCGGTCTTTGAGGTTGAAAAATCTTGAATTGCGATTAGATTTTTAGTGGGTTTGTTTATTTTTATTGCAAAGTATCGTTGATATTGTAGATTGTGATTGAAGAGAGGTTTTAGGTTTTGCGCACTAAGTGCTCGATGAATTGTCTAAGTCAGGTGTTCCTTTTCCTAGAACCGCTTTTTTTTGCTTTTTTTTCGAAACAAAAAACTTTTGTGTCTTGTCGTTCTTGTTCTCTTACTATTTGGATTTTTCTCTGTGTTCCTCTGTATGTTTTTTCGTCCTTTGAGATTCATCAAGAGATGCGTTTTGTGTGGCAGTAAAGAGTCTTCTTTTTGAAGTTATTGTTTTAAGTGTGTTATCTGATTCTTGTTTAACACCTTGGTTTGTAGAGTTAAGCAGTGAATTTGAATCCATTTTGAATCTATGATCTACCTGTATGTCTGATTATGCCCATATCAGATAATTTCAATGTGGAGTAAGATCTTGTGTAGTAGATAGAATGAAACTATTATGTTTGGGAGATTTTAGTTATACTGGTGTTATTTGTGTTGCTGATCAGATTTACTTTCGATTTAATTCCGTAGAATACCTAAACGATCACGAGGTCAAGATCAAGAGCGTTCTCATTTGCAAGAAAGCTCAATATTTGTGAGGATGGACCCGCAACATACCGATGATGTGTTAAAGTAATTCTCATTTATGAAATTTTTAGCTTCTTTGTCACCCACAATCTGTATACTTAGTTACCTGTTGTTAACCTAAATCGTTTTTTATTGTCAAAAAGGCATTTGGAGAAACAGAAGGAATTACTCAAAGAAGCTCATACGACCATGTTGCAAGAACTCCAAAAACTCGAGGTATTATGAATAAAGAAACTCTTTTAATGAGCTTGTGATGTGTAATTAAAGACCTGTGATTTTATCTTTTGTTCAGGTTGAACATGAGACGATGATGCGTAAACTCTATGAGCTAATGAACACTCACACTTTAAATCAAAAGGTATGCTCTGTTCTTGAAAATACTGTTCGGTTTTAGCGATAGGATTTTCGAGAACCTAAAAGACCGTGTGGTTTAGTATCTTTAGGTCTTGCTTTCGGATGCGGCCTGCGATATTTGCATGCCCATATTCTTATCATTGTGCTTATAAGCGAGCTTGGTTTTGCAGAAAATGGAGGAAACTCAAAATGTGTTGGGGGGAAGAGAAACAATTGAAGCTTCATCTCAATCAACTGTAACTACTGATGATGAAGAACATTGAAGGAAGAGCTCACTTTCTAGTTTCTATAATCCCCCTAATCAGATAGACCGGGCCGGTTTTGGGCCGGGATTGAATGGGCCAAAGATTGGATCTTAGGTTTGGAAGAGAGGTTGCTTTACATTGAAATTTTGAACCTCGGATCTATCTTTACAAAGAATCTGCAACCTATGTACAATGTATAAATATGCAATCTCTATATCTAAAAGCGATAAAATAATTTCATAAAGTAACATCAATAGCCTGCAAAAAGAATGGCGATCCTCCAATTCTCTTGGTGCTCAAAACATTCTTCACTAAAAGTTTCCATCTTTTCTCATCTTTCCTGCTCTGTGTCTTCATCCTCTCCTTCAAACTACTGCAAAGAGGGACTTTACATTGTTCCGAGTCTACGCAAATACGCGAATGAAGCTCAAGAAGCTGCCACATTCTCTTGCAACGGCTGCAACCACCAGGGATTGATCTTAGTTTGCATCCCGCCAAGTGTTTCAATAGCTGCTCTAAACCGTTGCACGCTTGAAATCCACACGAGACATGCGGGGTTTCGGTCTTTGTTGGACCTATTTCTCTGCATCCATCTCTGCATATATGGACAAAAGCTTCCATTGCTTCATATAGCTGTGTGTAAGTCTGTATCTCTTTCTGTTTCCTGTTTCTTTGCTTCAAGCTCTGCAAAAGACAAAATTTGAAACAAAAATCATCAGAAAATTGTCTAAGTACAAGACTTTTATCTTTTAGGGTAAAGAAAGTTGCAAAGATTAGGTATAATTACATTAAGCTCGTAAGCGACAGAGCGTAAAAGCTCTTTTTGAAGTCTAGGATGGCTCTCTTTCATTGCTTGCCATCCTTCAGAAGTAGAAACTTCTTCAAAGTTCTTTAGAATCATTCTGTGACAGAGAAGACCTAGACGAGGAGCATCACAGAGAAGAGCTAGCTGAAACACATCAATCACATTCTCTTTGTTGAGCAAAATGTTTTCGAATTCTGATTCGCAGACTCTTTTCAAATGCGGAACCACGTAGACATGTGATAGCACAAGTAGATGCATTGCAAAATCTTCCATATCTTGTTTCTCATAGCTACACAAACAGAGCAAGAAACAAAATGTTAAGTATGTATCCCTTATGTTTATAGCCAAAGACTTATAAAATCCACATTTTTTTTATTAAGAACTTAGCTACTTACCAAGAAGAGTATAAGAATCGAATGAAAACTCGAACAGCGTCGTGAGGAACACCGAGGATTGAGATTGATTTACGATGAGATTTTCTCTTATCTTGCTTCATCATTCCTCTGATTACATCTGAAGCCATTCCCTAATTAAAGATTAACAGATAAACTTAATAAGATTCAATATAACTAGTAACTGATTTCGAGTATTCGATTAAGTCGTTTAGAGAACTTACGATGACATTAGAATGCGCGTAGATCAAACCATCATCATCAGTATGAATCAAAACATCAGCTCCATGAGCTTCATCAAACATACGATCCCATGAATCTCTTGTAGCTTTAGAAACAAAACTATTGCTTCTTTTCATAAACAGATCCATTGATTTTACCGGAGGAGGTGTTGGTGGTGCTGGTGGTCCTGAGACTTTTTCCGGTGAGAAATCGTCAATGTTCTCCATTCTTTTTTGTCTTCTGTAACAAGTCAAAGACAAAAATCAGATTCAGAATCGTTTGTTCTATAAAATCTGAATGAAAATTCTAGAGAATTTCAATTTCATAGATCTATGAAAAAAACACGAAAAAGATATATATTAAGGACTTACAGATTTTTGAATTGAATTCGAATATTGATCAGTTTATAAATTTGTTCAACTTCACTTGCAGAGATCACCACTAAAAAAACTATGATTGTTCTGATTATTATTATCCTCTGGTGATAAGATTTTCTTCTGATTCAAAAATGGAAATTTTCCCGAGAAGATAAAACGAAACTGCGGAGAGAATGAGCTTTGTTGTTTTTCAAGAAAGGAAAATAAGAAAAAGAACAGAGCAAGCGAGCGGGAGACTATTTATATTGTCTGATTAATAATTAAATGATTAGCAAAAAAATCTTTAAGATTTATTAGTTGGTGGAAAATCGTAAATGTGAACTGTGTAAACACGTCGAAATGGGACCCACAGAGAGGATCAAGATAAGTGTTTGCTGATTCATATACACGTCGGACGAACTTTCCTAATCACTCACTTTTTTATTCTATCCAATTTTTGTTTTTGCAACATTATATCCAAGTCTATAAACAACTAAACAAAGGAAAAAAATAATAATCAAATTTTGGCCTCTATCCAGATCTTCTGTTATTTGATTTAATTATCCATGTATAGTTGTTGGCGACGACGTATTTGGAAAAGGTACACACTTTTAGATAAATTAATTTATATTAAGATGTGGTTGTTAATGGATAAATGGTTTAGACGGTATAAATTTAAAGTAAAACGGATAAACAAACAAGATAAATGGTTAGTATATTATGGATAGAATAATCGAAACAAATAAAATAAAAATTGAATAAATTTATACTAATAAATTTGGTATGTATAAAATAGTTTTCCAATTTTGAGTAATTATCTTTAATACTCCAAATACTTAAAATAGTTTTTTAAGATATAATTGTATACTAGATAAAATTAATCCACACATTTTTAAGAAATCAACAAAAAAATACAATGCAAACCGCATTTGAACCACCATATTTTTGGGTTGGTGTACGGTCCAAGCGGTTCACAAAAGATGGCAAAAAGCAGGATAATAATGTTGCATTGTGGATTATACATTGTTGATATTGGTTAGTATAAAAGTCTCTTCCATTTTTTAATTAGAATATTATACATGTGTGAAATGAACCGTTCAAATATAATATACCATGTTAGATGTCAGCGCAATTAAATAGCCCTAAATTATTTTTCAAGGAAAATAAATTAGACATAGTTTAACATTCAATTAATATTATAATTCCAAAAGTGTCAGATCCTAGTCATGTATTATGTGTATAAAACACATATCCTACTAATAATAACAGAAGGAGTCAGCTAAATAAATGTTGAGCTCGACTATGTTTATATTCTTATCATGAAATGATCATGTAATGATTTAGTGGTTTCGTTTTTATAAATTTATCACAAAATAATATCTACATCCAAGTTAATTAAGATATATTGTATTTTGTCCAAGACTAAATCATGTGATTAGTTTGAATATTTGTTCAAGAAAATAGTTTTAAAAACAAAAACAAAAAAGGAGATTACCGAAATAAACTTATTATTAGTCATATAATTTTGAACCATTTCAAAGACCGACAAACATTAAGTAAGATTTTTTTTTTTTTTTTCATTAGGTAAGATTGTGATAGGTAATAATAGGTTATGGTAATACCTTTTCGTTTCATTTGTTGGATTATGTTGTGTAAAAACGTCACATTGCCTTTTTGCGGCAACTTAACAATTTAACCATATAGTATACGAAAAGTATGATTAAAATAATTGAAAAAGCGGTAATTAAATAACGAAATTATTACTCGCTGACTCAGCCCCAAAAAAACAATAGAGCTATTTTGATAGATTACTTGGTCACGAATGTCTTAAGTTGCTGGCACGCTCACGCTGACCTCTTCGTATAGCTCATGGGACACTTTCTCCTTTACGATTGCTAATATGTCAAATTAGGGAAAATTATAAAGAAAAACAAAAAATCAGGCCTTTAACAGTTTCATCACTAAAAACTAATTTATTCCAATGAAACAAATAAAAATCAAATATGTTTTAAATCAACAAATTGATTGTGTTTTGATTTTAAAATGTGTATGTTCAAACTGTAAGTGTAGAACACTTGATGATATTTCCATTGATCACCCTAAGGTATATATACATGAGAATAATATCTATCGATATCGTAACTATACAGAGGATATACATTGGATATTCTATCTAGAGGATATGAGAATATATCCTTAACTAACACTCCCCCGCAGTCGGAACGGGAGGAGCTCGGACGTTCAGGCTGGATCGGAAGTCGGTGAACAATGGAGACGGTAGTCCTTTAGTGAAAATGTCAGCGTACTGGTGTGAAGATGGCACATGAAGCACACGAATTTGGCCGAGAGCAACACGTTCACGGACAAAATGAAGGTCGATTTCCACATGCTTGGTACGCTGATGTTGAACAGGATTGGTGGAGAGGTAGACGGCAGAGACGTTATCGCAATAGACAAGAGTTGCCTTTGTGAGAGGGCAGCCTAACTCCAAAAACAAGTTACGAAGCCAGGACGTTTCAGCAACAGCATTGGCGACACCACGATACTCTGCCTCGGCACTAGAACGGGAAACGGTGTGTTGGCGTTTGGATGACCACGAGATGAGACTGTCGCCCAAGAAGACCGCATAACCGGACGTAGAACGGCGTGTGGAGGGGCAGCCAGCCCAGTCAGCATCGGTGTATGCTACTAAGTCTGTGGTGGAGGATTTTCGAATCTGGAGGCCATGATTTATGGTGCCTTTAACATACCGTAAGATGCGCTTCAAGGCTGTGAAGTGACTTTCCCGAGGATCATGCATAAAGAGACAAACCTGCTGGACCGCAAATGCAATGTCTGGACGCGTGAAGGTGAGATACTGTAATGCACCAGCGAGGCTGCGGTATAAAGATGGATCGGCTACGGGCTTGCCATCGTTGGCTGCAAGCTTGGCCTTAGTGTCAACCGGAGTGTTACACGGTTTGCAGTTTGTCATGGATGCCCGGTGAAGGATGTCCGCGGCGTAATTTTGTTGACTAAGGAGGATGCCCGCCGTATTATAGGTGACTGCAATACCGAGAAAATGATGGAGTTTACCAAGATCAGTGAGCTCAAATGCTGAACCAAGAGCGGTGACAATCTTCTCAAAGAGCTCAGGTGAGGAGGCTGTGAGAATGATGTCGTCGACATATAAAAGGAGGTAAGCCATCGTAGAGCCACTGCCAAGGACAAACAACGAAGTATCACACTTACTTTGGCGAAAACCAATCTTCTTAGCAACGGTGGCGAAGCGGTTATACCAAGCTCTCGGAGCTTGTTTGAGACCGTAGAGAGATCGCCGAAGTAAGCAGACATGATTGGGTTTAGATTTGTCGGTGAAGCCAGGAGGTTGATGCATGTAGACTGTTTCCTCAAGATCGCCGTGGAGGAATGCATTCTTCACATCAAGTTGCCGTAATGGCCAATCACGGGCAAGTGCTAGATGAAGTACTGCGCGGACGGAGGCGGGTTTGATGACGGGGCTGAATGTCTCATCGCAATCAATGCCGAGTTGTTGTGATTTTCCATTAGCCACCAAGCGTGCCTTGTACCGTGAGAGCTTTCCATCTGCATCAAACTTATGACGAAAAAGCCACATAGAACGAATAATGTTAGTAGCAGGAGGCCGTGGTACTAAGTCCCACGTTCTGCGTTTAATAAGAGCATGGTGTTCCTCCTTCATAGCATTATTCCAGTAAGGATCTTTTGCAGCCTGCACATGAGAGAGTGGAAGTGGAGAGATAGTGTCTGTATGGAGACAAATTGGAGTTCGGGGTTTTGTGATCCCGTTTTTACTCCTAGTTGTCATGGGGTGTGTATTTTGAGGCTGCGGAGGAGCTGTTGGCGGAGGAATGTCAACAGGTGGAGAAGGAATGGCCGGAGGAGGTGAGATTGGTGGAGGAAGCGGAGAGATGGTGGGAGGGCTCGGGACCGATGGGAGAGCCGTGAATGGGAAGACATCTTCGACAAATTTGACATGTCTAGAGATGATGATCTTCCGAGTGGAGAGATCGAGGCATCGATAGCCGCGATGGTTAGATGGATATCCCAAGAAGACGCAGGCCGTTGATCGGGGAGCGAGCTTATGGGGAGTGGTGGCCAGCATGTTAGGGTAACAAAGGCAACCGAAGACTCGGAGGTGAGAGTAAAAGACAGGTTTATCAAAGAGACGAGAGAAAGGAATGAAATTATTAATTGAAGAAGAAGGGAGAAGGTTGAGAGTGTGAACCGCTGTGAAAAGAGCTTCAGCCCAAAATGTGTATGGCATATTGGCTTGGATAAGGAGAGTACGCACAAGGTTATTGATCGTGCGGAGCATCCTTTCGGAACGGCCGTTCTGTTGGGACGTATGAGGGCAAGAGAGGCGGATTTCAATTCCGGAAGCTGTCAAATGATCAAGAAATTCACGATTTGTGTATTCTCCCCCGTTGTCACACTGTAAAGCGCGAATGGGTTTATTGAATTGGGTGCGAACATAAGCTGAAAACTGCAAGAATTTCCCAAAAGTATCACTTTTCTTTTGAAGCGGATAAACCCAAATATAATGAGTAAAGTGATCCAAGAACAATAGATAATATTTAAAACCACTATTGCTTAAGAATACACATAGTGGGGGAGAATACACAAATCGTGAATTTCTTGATCATTTGACAGCTTCTGGAATTGAAATCCGCCTCTCTTGCCCTCATACGTCCCAACAGAACGGCCGTTCCGAAAGGATGCTCCGCACGATCAATAACCTTGTGCGTACTCTCCTTATCCAAGCCAATATGCCATACACATTTTGGGCTGAAGCTCTTTTCACAGCGGTTCACACTCTCAACCTTCTCCCTTCTTCTTCAATTAATAATTTCATTCCTTTCTCTCGTCTCTTTGATAAACCTGTCTCTTACTCTCACCTCCGAGTCTTCGGTTGCCTTTGTTACCCTAACATGCTGGCCACCACTCCCCATAAGCTCGCTCCCCGATCAACGGCCTGCGTCTTCTTGGGATATCCATCTAACCATCGCGGCTAAACCCAAAAGCTAGCTCAAGAGTTAAGGATTGCCACATCCTTTATATACTACCCAAAGATCTTAATCCCAAGCAATGTGGGACATTCTAATAGGCCTCCTCGAGATGTGGGTGGGAAACGGTCCAACGGGAAACAGCCCAAGCCCAACATCTCGGAAATACAACAAGACATGCCACTTGTATGGGCCACATAGGTGGGAAACCATTTTTGTGGGAATTTGCTTGTTGGGCCAACCTTGGGCTCTGATACCATATAAGTGTAGAACACTTGATGATATTTCCATTGATCACCCTAAGGTATATATACATGAGAATAATATCTATCGATATCGTAACTATACAGAGGATATACATTGGATATTCTATCTAGAGGATATGAGAATATATCCTTAACTAACACAAACGTGGTCTATTAAACAACGACAACACTTGTAGAGGTGTCGTTGTAGAAAATCAATGAATTGGATACATTTTTTTGTTCGTATATATTGGAGTAACAATGAGGACAATCTTAGCATTGCTTGATAAAGAAAAAGAGAGTGTTATAGCATGGACCTTAATTAGTAGGTCGGCTACATTTACTAGTTTAGCTATCACTTACAAATGGGTCACTCATACATTAATGGGCCTGAAGAAACGCTTCGATAAAGATGGGTCTCCCATTACCATTAGTTTTAGGCCCATTATTAGTCACCCGCAATGCTAACACTATTTATTTTATTACAAAAATGATCGCACATAGCATTACAAAAAAAGTATTTTATTTACGAATTTCGCAATTTTTCTATATAGGATTACTATTTTTACTGTCTCTGAAATTTCTTTTGAATTTATAATAACTAACAATTAAACAAAAATTGAATACGGAAATATTTATATGAATTTTCTGCTTTTTGTTTGTTTGTTGTTGTTACTTGTGAAAAGAAAACAACTATGAATGTAATTGCAGTTCAAACAGAATCATAAAACGTATGTGTAATCAGAAAAGATTTATTTTAATAAGAAGGGCCAATAGAGTGAATGTGTAGCAATTCGAAGAAAATGTAATAAATAGTATATGGCAAAGCCTCTTGTTGTTGTTTGTAACGAAATGGGAATTGCTTTCTTGTCTTCTTCATCTAATAAATATTCTAATCAATTACACAACACAACAAGCACGAACTATTTGCGTTTTTCTTGTTAGCTAGCTGTATAATTCAATGGCATATATATACATATAATGTTTCCTTCAAGCAAGTTAGATGAGATAAAAAAAAAAAAATGGTATGTGTAACAATTAGGCCATGGGCAATGGCGCATTTTCTCCCCGGGTGTGACCATTAAAATAATCGAAAATAAGAGAAAAGTTGTCTCTCTCCTCACAGCCGGGTGTAACTTTACACTCGGGTGTAAGACACTCTCTCTCTTTCTCTCTCTTTCTTTCTCTCTCTCTTTTCTCTCTCTCTTTAAATTATAATAATATAAAAAATTTCACACCCACACTCACACTTACCCCACTGTGGGGGCTCTTAAATGAGCAGTTTCATTGTAGAAGTTGGCTGGTGACTCTAAAGCGTGAACTAGAGTTCACACGAGTTTCAAGACTTCTTTTAAATAGTTCGGATAAGCTGTGATGTATACTTTTTTTTACTATTACTACTCAGCTTATATATAGTGAATCAAACATGAAAATGTTGTCGATAACATTAATGGTTAATGTAAATTGCAAACAGTACACAACTAACACAACGGATATGAATCGTAAGAGTTAGGTGGCTGATAATTTTGTTGTACTCTATTCCTTCAACGAACCATTTTTGAATACATTTTATCAATAATCGTAAGAGTTATGACTATTTGTTTCGTTCAAAAAAAAAAAAGAGTTATGACTATTTGGGAAAGTCTTTTTTTTTTTTATATACTGTAGAAGAGATCTTTTGAGGGAGACAGAGACACTAGCCATTATGTTTTGGCAAGACAACACTTGTTTAATTATTTTATAAAAATATTTAAAACATAAATCAATATATATATATATATATATCACTTTTATTTATTGTCATTACAAATTATATTCTGTAGTTTTTTCTTCTATTTATTCTCATTACAAATTCTATTTAAGTCTTATGATTTTGCTTATGATATAGTATGAAGTATCACCACGAGAAAATATTATTAGCAGTTTTTTTTTTTACTGGTAGTTTAAAGAAAATGAATGGAAACAGATATTTTATCAAGTTTTTTTTTTTAAAATACTAAAATTTCCAAAATAAACAAAAACATATTCATAGAGTTTTATATTCTCTCGCTAAAACCATGATGCTTCCCACCTAACACTTGTTAGTCTGTTACACACCAAAACATTATTCGGAATAAAAAAGAAAAAAATTACTTATCCAAATTCCAAGCTGTAACCAAAGTTATAAATCGGACACACGTAAATAGAAATATTTGGTCAAAGTTTGACTGTCTTGGAATCGTAAAAAAACTTGACACAGTCAAAGGTTCCACTTAGATGGGCACCAAGCCCCAAAGAAATTCAACACATGGCACAGACTATATCGTCACTGTAATTATTTATTTTAAAACCTTTTTTACTCTTATGGGAAACTTATCGAGTAGTGACATGATATCATAATTTATATATATCATATAGTTTTTGGATTGTTACTAGTTAGGCAGTGGTGGAGCGTCTTCTTCTTCTTCGTTTCTGAGGCAATCCAGCCTTTCGCACGTGACCGACGCTCCTCTACTGTAGTTATTGTCACGTGCGCCATCATTCCACCATCAATTTTTATATCATATCATATTTCTTCCATGTATCATTCATTTTGATAGTGTTATGTCATTTTTGTCCATAGAGACCTTCTTGTGGAAATAGAGGGACCGAGTTTCTTTGTTTTTGCTAGAGTTTGAATAGACTAAATACACACCTCGAAAGGAATCATAAATAGATTGGAAAATAATGTGTGTAACGTGTTAGGTATCCTAGATTTGTTAGTTCATTCAAAATGTGATCAAATTATATTTGGTTACTAACTCTCTTTTTTTTTCAAGAGTTCACTATTTTCAAATAGGAACATTTATTTTACCTCATTTGATATATGTAATGTGAGAAATACCAATACTACATTGTATTTTCCACAAAATAGTAACTTTTATTAAATGTGTGAAATAGACCACAAGTCGTTGATTCCTTATCAACAAGGGAAGACAATCATAGAAAAGAAAAGCACAATAAAACAAAAATAAACTTGTTTCACAAGAAAAAAAAATCGACACAAAAATTCACCAAGCGAGTTGGCCTAACGACCCAAAATTGTTGAAGTGAAAAAAAATATCCTGCAAATTCATCATCTTCGTTAATAACTCTGGTCAATCTTGGAAACTGCAGATCACAACTTCTAAATTCAAAATTGATTAAAATGCATTTTTCAAGTTATTGTGAAATAATCGGTCCCTCTTCTTGACTACATATATACAAGCATCTCAGGAAATATTTGTAACATAATGTAATCATTGTATATATACACATAGAAATGCACAATAATACAAGTCAGAAGTTAAAAGGAAATACTACAAAAATAATCTATAAAATACATAATGTGAGAATATTACTTGTATTTAGGGGGGAGATCGAACAATTGCTGCTGATACTTCACTAACATACACATAAAAGTTGCAGATTTTGGATCTTGCGTCTTTCTTGGTTTTATACCCTTTTCTTACAGCTAGTCTTATAATATTACTAATACTATAATAGGAAAATTAATTATCCTATATATTGAATGACTCGGCTCCAAAGCCATGCGCCAATATATAAGTATTCATAATATTTTACCAAAAAAAAAAAAAAAAAAAGTATTCATAATAAATAAATAAACGAGGAAGAGAAACCTATATTTGTATGTCAAAAAAAGGGACCAGAAACATATAAAGATGGGAGCCTCATTTGCGGATGGATAAACAAATATTAATTTTAGTTTAAGTTTATTCAAGAATAAAACTATAGTTGTACAAATTAGTAAAGTATTATCCGTTTTTTCTTAACATCAGAGATATTGTATAGTGTAATTCCACTTTATTCAATTGGCTAATCAGTTATTTATGTTTCCACTAAATTCATAATAATTTCGGATGGTTTACGATGATAAAAAAAATAAAAATCAACGATACATTGGATTCTGCCTTCAAATTCTTGTACACATCAAAACTTAAAGGGTACCAAAATCTCCAAACTCATGATAAGATTTTGGAACCCGCTAACGAGACCTACCTATTTTTACAATAAATATACTCATACAGTATTTGTCTATATTTCTACCTACGATTTATGTGTATTTGCAAACGTATTTAGATATAAATTTGCATACACAAACTTCGTGTCTCGTAACATCTACTACATGAGTCATACTACTACTAGCTCACCAAACATTAGTCATTACTCGTTACCGTTAATATAACTATAAAAAGTGAGGAAACAAAAAAGTTTTACAGAGAAGGAACATTGAATGATAATAGCAATTAAAAAGTGTAGGAAAATTTGTATATGAATAAACAAAAATAATGATATAACACTAAATTAAAAAAAGTTGAAAGGATTTATTTTAGTGGCAATGGTATGGTGTTTCCCCCACCATTTCCTAGAAAAAAACTTATTGTTAATCACTTTCTGAAACAAATATAAAATCTTTTGAACTCTATTTTCTTCCATTGAAGATGAAATTCTATGTCTGAATTTAATTGAAGTCAATAAGTGGGAAATAATTAAACTAGCTATTCCTCTGTTTTCTGTTCACAATTCTATTTTGAATAAAGTACATATTAATTCAAACCTCTTAAAATAGAAGTTACCACAAAAGCAACAAAGGGGGAGTACGTGGAATACACTAATGAGAAATGTAATAAGAACGTTGTATTTGGAATGTGATGTAACTTTTCTGCACAGAATTTCAATGGGATCATTATTCTTTGTTAACTACTCCATGATTAATACAAATTCAAGGGATCCTATAAATCTTGTCTCAGAGACCGAAAAAAATTATATATGTACAACAAAAAATAGATAGGAAAAAAAAATTGTTTCGGAAAGCATTCCAACCATGAAAATTAACCAAACACCGATTTTTTTTTTTTACGTTTTAGCTAGTTTAGATACACTTTCGTTTTGGGAAATCTTTATATCGTATCATTTGGGATTGAAAGGTATTTATAGAGTTGTTTTATAGAATATCGAGTTCTATCTAGGATGCTTTGGCCGCCTATATAACTTGCAGTTGATAAAGTTCGATGATAACATTCCTAAGAGGATTTGTGAACTTTGTTCATGTAAGAAGTCTAAGAGTGTGATCAAGTTAGACGGGTAAAAAAAAATGATGTCTTCTATATGAAAGTTATCAATACGTGTAAATCTCATTCGACATTATATTTAAGATAGCCACAACAGTTTTAAACGCTCTCCATTCCTGCATCAACTATTTATTTCTATTAATAACATTTTCTTTATTAAAGTTTACATTATCATGGATAAATCTGAAATTAAAAAAAAAGGTTTTTGTAAATAAATTTGTTTAATCAACATAACACAAAAAATTTCAAAAATACAATACTATTAGATAAAAAAAAAACAATGTTATTAAAAGAGAAATCATAATTGACTAGCATCAAAAAGTCTTCAAACACAAGTAATCTTGCTGGAAATAAAAAAAACGAGTAATCATTCCTTTAAAATATGCGATAATTTGTCGACCCCAAAAAAAAATAAAGTGATTATACATATACTCAAGATTAATGAACAAATAAAACGGAGATTAAAAAAGAATAATAAAGATTTAAATGAAAATGTAACCGCTAAATAACGCCCCCTCTCTCTCCCCCACTTATTTTTGGCGGCACCAGACGCGGGAGACTCTCTCTCTCCCACTCTCTCTCTTTCTCTCTCTCTCTCTCTTTCTTTTTTTCTTTGTTTTTTCGTCACTTGCTCTAAAATCCCAAATCGAGTAATGGAAGAAAAATCAAATACGAAGATTTAGCTCCTTACTCCCTAAATTCACTCCGAGATAATTTAGCCTCTGATTATTAAAAAAAACACTCTCTCTCACAAAAATTTTGATAATTGCCCTTTGATGTGTACGGACACACCACCGAATAAGACTTGTTCTATCTCCGCCGCCGTCGTCATCATCGCCGCCGCCGTTAAATGGGTGAGCCCAGTGACAGTCTCGCTCTCTTACTCTGCCACGAATCCGAGTCTTCTTTAAACGAAGACGACGAAAGAATCGAGAGATCTGAGGAGCAAGAACCTCACTTTCCTACTACGATCGATGATGATGAAGATTATGTGGCAGAGCTTGTTCTTAAAGAGAATCGGAGATTCGAAACTGAACCCACTAAAACGACGTCGTCTGTTGATAGATTGATTGCAATCGATTGGATTCTCACTGTCCGTAAAACAAAAAAAAAAATCCCTTTTTTGATGATTCAATTCATTGTATTCTTCAACTATGTCTTAATCTCACTTCTTTGATTGATTGGTTCTTTTTTTCCAGACAAGAACAAGATTTGGATTCCAACATCAAACAGCTTACATTGCAATCTCATACTTGGATCTGTTTCTCCAAAGAAGATTCATCGGTGTAAGTGTTGATTACTTCCAATTTCCAATTTCAATATCAAAGAAAAAAGATCTCTCCTTTTTTCTTCAGATTAAAGATGGTTTCTTTTTTTTAGTTGCAGAGAGATGAAACATGGGCGATTCGATTGTTATCAGTAGCTTGTTTATCATTAGCTGCGAAAATGGAGGAACGAATTGTTCCTGGATTGTCACAATACCCTCAAGATCATGATTTCGTTTTCAAACCCGATGTCATTCGTAAAACTGAATTGTTGGTTCTATCTACATTGGATTGGAAAATGAACTTAATCACTCCTTTTCATTACTTGAACTACTTCGTTGCTAAAATCTCTCACGACCATTCTGTTTCTAAAGAGTTGGTTTTGTTAAGATCCTCTGATTCTCTTCTTGCTCTAACTAAAGGTAACTCTAATAAGAAAGAGATCTTTACTCTATTACTACCACATTTTTCTCAAGATCATATTCTTTCAAGCATTTATTGATATCACATTTTTGTTTCCTTTTTTTTTGATGTAGAGATAAGTTTTACGGATTATCGACAGTTCGTTGTTGCTGCTGTTACTATAATGTTAGCTTCTTCTACTTCATCGGATATTAGATTGACGAGAGAAGAGATAACGAACAAGTTTCGATCGATTTCTTGGTGGACTTCTAATGAGAATGTATAATTCTTGAGCCTTTTATCGATTCGATTTTGATTGTTTGATCATAGTCTTAGCAAATGTGTGTTTCTTGTTTTGCAGGAAAATGTATATTTGTGTTATCAGAGAATGCTAGAGATTGAGGAGAGGAAACATATGACACCGCCGCCCGAAACAGCGGTTTCCCGCGAACCACCGGCTTCAGGAAGTGGCGCTAAACGCCGATTATCTTTTGATGATCCTGATCAAACTTCTCCTCCAGCCAAGAATACGCGTAGGCTCTGAAGAGAGTTACTTTCTTCTTGAAGTTTTGGCTTATATTGATTTGGTTTCTTTTTTGGCAACATATTGATTTGGTTTTTATATTCAATCATTTCATTATAGAGAAAAAAATGGTTTGAATACAATGGTTATTTCAATTTTTATGAAGTAACTCATATAGGTTTCATATGAAGGTCTTTGGATTTTTTTGGGGGTAAAATGTGACTATCTAAACATTAGAGGCTTCTCTGAGAGAATTAAATAAATATGAGGAGTGAATGTAAATAAATAAAAAAAACAGAAAGGGCGAATAGTTTTAGGCCAATAGTTGCAGTGCCAGTGATTTGGTTTCACATCCTCTTTTATTTTTTATTTTCTTCTTTTTATTTGTTACGTTGCATTTTTTTTCCATGTGATATTACAAATTTTTGTCATGGATTTTTTTTTTTTTTGGAATGAAAGTCCATTTTTTCATCCTTTAACTTTCAAAAGGGCTCATTCATAGCAAATAACAAATGAAGAAACTCTTTTTAAGGTAAGGTAAAATTATTTTATATTTCATATATTTATTTTCTTATCTTTATTGACACTTTGGGTCATCTCAATAGTGAATCCATCAGTATGCTACTTGACATGTTATGTACATTCCACAAAGTCCATTGTGATCTTTTCATGTTATCAATAATCAAAAAAAAAAAAATCTTGTTTAGTAAAAATCATCGTTACTTGTTATTATTAATTTTTTTTTGGCAAAAATCGTTACTTATCTTATGTACTATATACTAGCTAAAAAAAACGAGGAAACCAAATAATACTTTTATCAATAGACAATCAGTCGATCACAATAACCTAAAAATGAATAAATATTTATTTTTGCTCCAATAACTTTTTTTAGCATTATAGAAACCAACAACTTGTAGTGGAACTGTAGAAGTACTTTGGATCAATGGTTGGATCTAAATAAGAAACCCTAATTTATACAGAAAATTGCATGTGATGTTTTAAAGTTTTCGTACCTTTCTACGCGCAAGTCAAAAGAGCATCGTACTCGTACATATAGAGGTAGATCGTATTTTTTTTGGGTAGAATTATTGTTAATATCTTCGATGAAATGCAGTTGAGAAAAAGAAAAAAACATATGTGTAAAAGACTCTGAAGAAACAAACCCAACGACTTGTTTAAGTGAGAAACAACTGTCTCATACAATTGTACAACTTGGGGATCCAAAGTTTTGGTTCCATTAATTAAAGCTTTAATTCCAAAATCAAAATGATTAGCAACGAATTAAAAGACTTATTACAAACAAAAAAAAAACAAATCTTTCAAATTAAGAAGCAAAGAAAGTACTGACAGAATATAATTAAAGATAATGTGTGTGTGTGGGGTTTAAGGCCAATGTTTGTGCTCTAAGAGATATTCAACAAATCAAGAAGCATAAAGGGTCAAGCTTTACTTCACCAAGAACTAGTTAATGCTTCTGAAATTTCTGTTGCCTATCTTTCATTGAATATTAGTAGGGTCCCAATTGTTATTTTTCTTTTCTTATTATCATTGAGTTAAACATTTTTGTTTCTGTTGGGTTTTGTGTAGACATTTTGAGATTCTCGGGTAACACAATTTTTAGTTACAACTTTAGTTAGGAGATGAATAAACTAATGACTATCGAGATTGAAAGATCACAAAATAACTTATATTTGAGTAAATACTATTTTTTACTTTAGATATTAGTCGTTTATTTATATGAACATTTCTTCACACGATCACAAGTCTAAACAACGGTCTTATGTTCACAAGTAAATGTTTACCTATATATGCCTACAAGGGACTGAACCTGATATATTTTAGGCAAATGACTATATAGTATACTCATTTTTTCAATCTAAAAAATGGTTTTACTTCATAGAGATCCTAAATTGATCACATTAAAAATTGTTTTTTTTTTAATTAAAGAAAGACTTTTTCTTATTTATTACAGTTTTGAGATTGACAGGCTTTGGAATTGTTATGGAATCAGTTTTGACTGATAAGATATGATGTCAGGAGAAGAGGCTCCCACTAAAAGCCATGACTTCATTTAGAGATTTTCTTAGTATATCAAATTACAGTCTGGCTAGCTAACAATTTTGTACCCAAATAATCATTTTTTCTTATTTTAACCTTTTGCTTCCTCTGTTTTTTCTAATGTCCTTTTTCTGTAGTTTTGCATTTGTCATTCAATAGAGACCCAAATTAGATTCCAAAAAAAGACAAGTGTCATTTCAAAGATAGAAACAGAGAGTTTTACAAAAATGGAGAAATCAGATATTTGTCCTTAATAGCCCTAACCAAACTGAAAATAAAGTCAAGGATAAAAAACAGAGTCATTGCAAAAGGCAAAAACTTTGTTAGAAGACTTGTCCGTTCTAAAACTTGAAGTAACTGGTCTAATATAGAGATCTTTAAAGAGAGGTTTCACACCAATTTCGATGGATCGATCAAACGGGAATCGTCTTCAGTCCTGCAGCTATGGGCATACCCAAGAAACCTACGATGATACTGAAGATCCATTGGGTCAATGTGAGTGGTGTTGTGCTTGCAAATGTGCCCAAGAACTCAATGATTATGATCTGAAAGAAAACCGTTGCACCGATTACAACCACAAAGACGTAATTGTCCAGTATTCCTTTGAAAACATCGATCTCTTCCATCTCTCGCGAGCTTATCTCGTTAAACACCTGGAATTTTCAGAACCAAAGTTATATCAAGAATTTATCTTTCTAGCTCGAGGAATGTTATCGTATTTTCTTTGTTCTTTACCTGACAGAAGACGAAGCAGTTGAAGATAAGAGTGTTTAACATGAGAGTTGAGTCAGGACCTTCAAGACCAAACATAGACTTCCCTTTGGCTTGGAGAATCCAAATGACGATGAATTGATAAACAGCTTGTCCTAAAATGTTCCTCCACATCGCATTAGTGATGAAATTCCCTCTCCTTCCAACGGGTAAACGCTTCATCAGCTCGTCATTTGGTGGTTCTGTAGCTAAAGCAAGAGCTCCAAGTGTGTCCATGATCATGTTCACCCATAGCAACTGAACAGCAGTTAAAGGAGCACTTCCTGAAATTTATTATAAAGAGCTGTGTTAAATTAGAAATCCAAAATGATTCTTTTCGGTACATTGAATTGGTAATCTTACTCACTCACCGGTTAAGCAAGCTGAAGAGAAGTTAACAACCAGAGCAACAACATTAACCGTAAGCTGAAACTGAACGAATTTCTGGATGTTTATGTAAACAGAACGTCCCCATTTAGCAACTGTGACGATCGTGCTGAAGTTATCGTCGAGAATGATGACATCAGCGCTCTCTTTCGCCACCTAAAAGGTTATAAAGATAGAAACTTTTAGATTCTTTAGCTCATTAATGACACAACACAATCTTATATACTCACTTCAGTTCCAGCAATTCCCATAGCTAGTCCGATATCAGCTTCATGAAGTGCAGGTGCATCATTTGTTCCATCTCCAGTGACAGCAACAACTTCATCAAACGTTGTCCTTAACTGTTTCACAAGTGTATGTTTATCCATTGGCGAAGAACGGGCCATCACCTGTATAAGAAGAGAGGAAAGCTATTGTAATATGTTTCAAAAACTTAACAAAAAGATCGAAGTCTTTAGTTCAAGAAACAGTAAGTACCTGAATCTTTGGAATCAGTTCTAGTAACTCTTCTTGATTCTTCTCTCTGAATACGGGACCTTCGATGGCAATACCGTCATCAGTTAAAATCCCACATTCTCTAGCAATTGCTTTCGCAGTATTAATGTTATCTCCTGTAACCATCCTCACAGTGATTCCAGCACGACGACAAAGCTCAACGGATTCTTTGACTCCAGGACGAACAGGATCTTTGATCCCCACAATCCCTACGCAAGTAAATCCAGAAGCTGGGATTGCATCATTCGGCGAAAACCCGCCTTCAATATCCATATAAGCAAGGCAAAGAGTTCGAAGAGCTTCATTAGCAAACTCGTTGATTGTAACATTCAGATACTTGATTGATTCTTCATCAAGTGGAACAACCTCACCGCTAGAGTTTACAACTTTATCACAAGCAGCTAAAACTATCTCGGAAGCTCCTTTTGTGTGAGCACGCAGACTTCCTCCCTCAGGAAGCTCGATTACAACTCCCATTCGCTTCTTTGTGGAGTTGAAAGGCTCAACTTTGATCACTTTGTAAGACTTCCTCTCTTCTTGAAACTTACCTCCCAGAGATAACCCAAACTCCAGTATAGCAGTCTCGGTTGGCGTCCCCAAAAGCTCGGTTTTCCCATGTTTGTTGACAACAACTTCGCCTCCCGTGTTATTGAAAATCGACTGAATCAACAACTTCACAGCAGATTCCGGGATTTCTGATTGCAAGCTAGAACCTTTATTTGCTACATCTTGCACATTCATGCAAATGCAAGACTTCACAACGGTCATGTGATTGGTTGTGAGCGTACCGGTCTTGTCACTGCAAATCGTTGTCGCAGATCCCATAGTCTCACATGCTGCTAAATGTCGGACAAGAGCTTTATCGTTCATCATTTTCTTCATCGCAAACGCAAGACTAAGAGTCACAGCTAAAGGTAATCCCTCAGGCACCGCAACCACAACGATTGTCACAGCAATAGCAAAGTATTCCAAGAGCTCCAATGCTTCATCACCAGACCAGATCCAGTGAGTTCCCGTTGAAAGCTTCCTCATAAACATTCCTTGCACCAAAACCGCGAAAGTAACAACCGCAAAGAAAAGACCAATTTTGCCAATGATGGTAGCAACTCCATTAAGTTTCACCTGCAATGGAGTTTCATCATCCCCTCCTTCAGTCAAAGTCGCCATTAGCTTTCCCCATTGAGTCCTCATCCCAACTGTAGTAATCATCATCTTACAAGATCCATCTTGCACTTTGGTTCCAGACATAAGGAAAGGATTCTGAGCATTCACCATCACAGGCTCACTTTCGCCAGTCAAACTGGATTCATCTATCACCACGGAGAATCCCGAGAGGAAAAGACCATCAGCAGGAACCTGATCTCCAATTGCCAGATGAACAATGTCACCGGGAAGCAAGTCATATATCGACAGTTTCTGTCTAAACCCGTTCCTCGTCACCTGAACAGTGATCTTCTTCTTTTCTTTATCCAAATCACGGAACTGCAAAGACTGACGATAATCGCTAGTAGCTGTAACAAACACAACAAGGAGAATACTAGCCACAATACCAAGACCATCATGTGACCCTTTAGGCCATCCTTCAGTAGCTATCCCAACGATCAAAGACACGAAAGCGCAAACACCAAGAATCATAAGAGTCATATCTTGAAGAGCTTCCCAAACAAACACCCAGAAACCACGCATTTCGCTCTCTGCAAACTTGTTGATTCCGAAAAGCTCTTGCCTTTGGGATAACTGAGCAGCCTCAGTCGAGAGCCCATCTGTAGGGGAAGCCTTGAGCTTACCTGCAAGTCCATCAACTCCACCATGGAACTTGAGCTTCTTAACATCATGACTCTCAACAATTGATCCTAATTCATCAGCGCAAATCTCAAAGCCAGCAGCTTTGACTTCTTCAGGGACAGTGTAGTCACTTGGAGCAACACCTACAAAGCCGTTACAACAAAAATTTAAATAAACAAACAAACAAAAATCGAAACTTTGACACAAATTAGCAACTTTGATCACAGATAAAACTCACCAGAGATAAATTGGAAAGCAGCTTTAGACACGAGAACAGCGATCCTTAATTTCTCCTGTATGTATATAGAAAGTTTTAAGATCCTTAATCGCTATATAATCTTCTACAACATACGCATCAAGAAAGTGACAAAAGTCCATCTAAAGTTCGAAGATTTCAACAAAAATCACATAGGGGAAAGAGACAAAACCTGGTTGGTGCGACGCATCGCGGCGGCTTCATAGCGTTTAGAGAGATTAGCGGTGAAACGAAACCGACGTTTAGGGTTCTTGACAACGCTACAGAGATTACGCCATTTCTCAAGCACTTCCTCTGAAGAATGCTTCGCCTTCACATCGAAATTCTCGTTTAGGTAACTCTCCATCTTCTTCCTCCTTCTTCTTCAATCTTCTCTGTTTTTTTTCTTCTTCCAGCTTCAATGGCTTTTTTTTTGGGGGGCTCTGTTTCAATTGTTCTGTTTATTTGGTGGAGAAAAAGAAAAAAGGAAACTTTTTTATTTTTGGTGGGTGAAGAAGAGAAATCGGAAGCTTTTAATGGAGAAGAAAGGTAAAGTTTTTTTTTTAAAGATCTGAGTTTTTTGTGCTTATGGATTGACCGAGTCGTTGAGTTTATAACATTTGAAGCTGAGTTGACTCGTTTAAAATTCGTGTGCCCAACAAAGTTTCTCTATCATTTTTAAAAAACATTCGATTATTATTGAAAAATAATAATTAAATAAAAACATGCACTACTTTGCATTTATAACGAACGTTAAATCATACTTGAAACATTCATGCAGGCCATGACGAGTACATTACGCGTTATGTTATTATTGTTTTCACACATGTTGAGTTTATGATTGGTTTTTATTCCCTAATTTGTGAATGAATGTGGCAGATTTATGGATTACAGAAAAAAATAAAATAAAAATTATGTCTGTGTATAATAATTGATTTAATCTGTTTATTTTTTGTAATGTTCATTGATTTATTTGATAAAGATGACATATATATAGATAATTTGAAGATTAGATTTCTAAGATTTGAATAAAAATGGGAATAATTAAATATGTAAACATTTAATTGTATCATATTTTGCATGATTTTTCTATTAAATTTACTTTTCGTAGTTTTGGTTTTTTTGTTGTTTGGCTGCTAACGTTGATTTCATTTTGACCAAATTGAATGACAAATGTGGGGTGTGTTTTTGACAATAACAATAAGTGAGAGGGTGGTTATATAAAGAATGAGAAATAGGAGGACCGTTGACCGAGACTATTGCAAAAAAAAAAAGAATCCCGATACTTCGGGGACGCCACGATGGACCAAACCCATTGGTTCTTTTCGGACTAAAAAAAATTGAATGCTTTATGTCTTTTTATAATTCGTTTGGTACCGAGTAATTTGCTTATGTCTCTGTTCATCATCCTAGTTGAATAACTAGTGCTTTTTATTCTTCTCCAATTGAATAATGCGTTTACCTTGACTTCATGGAAAATGACACTTTTATAAAAGTTGGTATGCAGTTTTGGGCTTCGCATGGGCCTTATTAATAGGCTTTTAGTCCCTCTAGCTTTATCCGCAACATGACGTCTCTTAGCTTTCTTCTCAAGCAATGTATTACGATCTTTATCAAGTTTCAATTTCGTAATCACAATTTCGAAGCATTCAAACCAACATTAACCGTTGTTGTTCCATTAACTTTCTCTCTCGTGATTCTCTCAACATGATCAGCCATTTCCGTGAGTAAACTTGCACGATTTTGCCTTCTCGTCCTTTGTAAGATCCACGAACCACTTGTACTACGTCGTCTTTTCTCACTGGAATTGAACGAACATTGTACTTTTGTCGGAGATCGGCGGAGAGTGGTGCACGATCATTATCACTCGTCTTTCGCTCGACGGCTCTGTGAAATGCGCTTTACGGTTATTTCTCCGTGATGATGTCACTCTTGGATTGAACTTCATCTTCTTCCTTTTGCCGGCTGCTTCTTGTATCTGATAAATTGAAATTAGGGTTTTTTTTGGCGAGAAGGATCTTGTTTTATACTGCAAGGAAACGTATTTAGATAGAGGCGGTGTTGTTTTTGAGATTTTTATAAGATCTTCATTACACGGCCTTTTTATTGGGCTTTAAGGCCTAACAAAGTTTGGGCACTGGTATATATATTTTTGCTTCTCTAAAACAATTGTGATGTTTTCTCAAAAGGCAAAAAAAAACAATAAAATGTGGTACATCGTATATATATGTTGAGGATGTGTTGGATGTTGAAGTTGCTCGTGTGGTTGTGGTCTCGAATTGTCCCTTCCATGGAAGCTAGTTCGTTACCCCGTGAGTGGACGATATTAAGTAATCTGCTTGGTAAAATTCACAGCTTAGCAACGTGGATTTGAAGGTTGTAATATTCACTTGGTCGAGGTTTTGTCTAATGCCATTGCTCTTTCTCGCAATATGAATGCGACTAGGATGGCCAGTTTGGTTTCATAATCAAGTGATGGACGAAGCTTGTTGATAAGATTTATGTTGTGTAAACATTTTTCTTTCATAAAAAGTTTTAAACAGGTCTAGTCTCTAGACATCATATTGTATACGTTAATGAGCTAACAAATTGTGTAAATTCAAGAATATATTTAATTAACAAGCTCATATAGATTTGTGTGATTTTACACCAATCTTATCATCGACCACCATAATTTTGGTATGCCGTACAATTTTGGGAAAAACTTTAGCTGGTGTCAACTGTCACGTAAATGTAGTTTTAGTGGGAATAGTCATGTCAAAATTATTAGTTTGAGTTAGGTTGATTGGGTTGGTTCTAATAATGTGTGATATTTTCTACATCATTTGCTCTACATTGTTCCGATTTAGATTTTACAAAATGGTACGAAATTTGTCACCTAAAAGTCTGTTATTTTTTACTTTTATGTGATTGATGGGAGACCTACAGTTTTTTTTTTCTTTTTTTTTTTGTCTATGGCTTATTGAAGGGATAACCAAATAATTTTATAAAAAATATCCGATTGTCTCATTGTACACAAAAAGAAAGAAGCATGAATTCAAAAACCCATCATCATGTACCAACCGAAAAATAAATATTGACGGTTCATTAGTCTGGGGCACTAACCATGCATAGCAAACGAATTGGTAAATAAATGTGGGTTTATATGTTGACAAACGAATTATACATAAACAATGTAATTATGCCATGTCTGTTGATGTTACGTATAACCCGTAGTGGCACATATGAGGAAATTAGTATCGACTATATGTATATATAATTATATATATGAAAAACTAATATATTCTTCAAAAGATTAAGATGGGACTTTTCCTAGAATGCAAGAACAGATTTCGAGAAATTACATAAGAAACTGAATTGCAAAACTCGATAGGTTTCGAAGAAAGGGACAAAGAAGCAGAGCGTGGGGTTCCTTCTAATAATTGTAGAAGAAACTCAAGAAAACATTTGATCTACCAGAGATGGTGATGACTCATGACCGTACATATACATATCTACTGCATTATGTCTAGCCTAGGCTATAATGTAGATTAATAGTATATTTCATCACTTTATTCATTAATTAGTTTTGAATTTTAGCATGACAAAGCATATATCTAAATATGTCCGAAATTTTGCTAAATATTGAGAGTTATGTAAGTATAGGTTTGATTGTTAATATACAAACTAACATCACAATTGTGCGATTAATTCTAGATTATTATTTTTCCCTTCAATTTATGGTTGTTACGTGGCAATCAAATTATTCCAATTTTGAGACTTTGGGATTTTAAACGAAATTAAACAATAATGGGCATGAGCTCGGGGGTAGACAAGAATGCTTTGTATCGAGACAAACGAGAAAATCATGATGAGCCTATGCATTAAGTGCCGTTGGTTAATTAGGGGTTCGCATATACATAAACCAATAGACATATGGATAAATATGAACACACACATCAAAAAAGTAGAAAATCTAAATAAGGGTAGAGAATAATAAGACCTCAGGTGGGAGATTCAAAGAGAGGACAGTGAAGGGTATATATATATAGACTCTATACAAAAATGGCATGACTTAGTGGAGAGGGTTTTGAATTGAAACAATAGGATTGAAGAACAAGAAAACAAAGAAGCATGCCCTAGATTTCTGAGATAATAATTACACCTTGCTGTTTATATAAGGGAATAGAATATGACACATTGGTTGGTTTCTTACGGGTAAATGTGAGAAAAAAAATATAGAAATATTTGAGAAAATCTAAAATAGTAAAGAGGTATATTTGGAGAAGAAGAGAGAAAAGGGAAAAATAGTGGCAGAGAATGGAGAGAGGTTAGGAGGCAAAGGCAAATATGGAGCTTTGATGATGTTGATGCACGCCGTCAGCTTTTCTTCACGCCTGCTCCCACTCACTCACACCTATAAACATTCTCTCTCTATTTTATAATTATATTCCCATGTCTCTATGTAAATATGGTGACCACTTAAGTATGTATATACTATATCATGTATACTAAGATATCTTCTAGGTATCATACAAAATGTTCATGAAACTTAGGCAATTTCAATCTACTTGGTCATTGTTGACGTTTTCACATGTTTTGATTATTAGTCTTCGGTTTCGACCGGAATTCTCCGATTACCAACAAAATATATATCAGTGTATAAAAAATTATGTTCAAACTATAATGCAAATATAAATCAAAGTATATTGAATTTTGATTTTAGAAAAATAATTTTTTTTTTTTTTTTTTTTTTTTTTTTTTTAGAAAAATAATTGATTAAGAGAAAATAGGATTTCATGCATCACTGTTGATAATGATTAGTAACGTAGTCGCAGATTGTCTAAAAACTTCATGAGTTGGTGTTTTGATTGGTTATAATTGGTATTAGTAGGACATGGTTCCTAACTTTTTTTTTAGTCTGTAGATTTAGGATGCCTAAAGAGTCTTTTTATTTTACACTAGTTGGGATAGTACTTGAAAACTTGGTTTCATGTATTTGGCCTATATATAAACAAACATCGTAATTATTTACGGCTTTGTTCGAAATTTTACCCCACATATATATAACATGCATGTCGTTTTCAAATTCATATGATGAAGGATCCACGTAAGTGGTACTCCTACAATATTGCATGAGAGAGATATGTATTATAAATTTAATTAGAAGAAGAAATAAGAGAGAAGGTTACTCGGGTGGATCGATGTGAGAAAGATGGAAAAGCGAAACCCACTAAGCCATTACATGATATCGACCTTCTTATCTTTTTCTTCTTTATTTTATTTTTCTCATCTTCTTTTTGTCAGGACTTTTTTCTACTTAATGAAACCTCCAAACTATCTAACTAATACACTTTCATGTAAATAAGCAAAAATATAAGCTATTGTTTATATTTTATAATTTGTAACTAGAAAATATATTTACTTTGTAATTTTTTTAGTTCAATGAAAATTTTCAATACTGCAAAAAGTAGGATCACTATGTCCAAATAAATTTCAGTTAGCTAGGGACTAGGGTTATAGTAAAAACAAAATACATTCTTAATTTGCCCCAAAAAAAAGAGAAAGAGAGGAGAATATTGTTCAAAAGCGGTCTCTTCTCTCTCTAATTATGTTTTCACTAAACCCAATTAGATTCAAACAGTCTACTAATTCCAAAAGATAAACATGGGACAACAATTCGATGCAAAAATCCTCTTTTCATGCTCTTCTTTTGTCTTTTAAATTACTAATAAAAACTCACAAATCCACCAAACCCATTCTCTACAACTCACCTTCATCTAGATTTACCCACTCCCACCGAGAAACATAAGAAAAAAAAAATACATATATAAATATACAAGACAACACATGATGCTGATGCAATATACACAACAAAGTATTAAATCTTAGATATTGTGGGTCTCCCTTCCTCTATTCATTTTCTTATTCATTAAAGGAAAAAAAAAATGGATACTCTCTTTAGACTAGTCAGTCTCCAACAACAACAACAATCCGATAGTATCATTACAAATCAATCTTCGTTAAGCAGAACCTCCACCACCACTACTGGCTCTCCACAAACTGCTTATCACTACAACTTTCCACAAAACGACGTCGTCGAAGAATGCTTCAACTTTTTCATGGATGAAGAAGACCTTTCCTCTTCTTCTTCTCACCACAACCATCACAACCACAACAATCCTAATACTTACTACTCTCCTTTCACTACTCCCACCCAATACCATCCTGCCACGTCATCAACCCCTTCCTCCACCGCCGCAGCCGCAGCTTTAACCTCGCCGTACTCTTCCTCCGGCCACCACAATGACCCTTCCGCTTTCACCATCCCTCAAACTCCTCCGTCCTTCGACTTCTCAGCCAATGCAAAGTGGGCAGACTCGGTCCTTCTTGAAGCGGCACGTGCCTTCTCCGACAAAGACACCGCACGTGCGCAACAAATCCTATGGACGCTTAACGAGCTCTCTTCTCCGTACGGAGACACCGAGCAGAAACTGGCTTCTTACTTCCTCCAAGCTCTCTTCAACCGCATGACCGGTTCAGGTGAACGATGCTACAGAACCATGGTAACAGCTGCAGCCACAGAGAAGACTTGCTCTTTCGAGTCAACGCGCAAAACTGTTCTCAAGTTCCAAGAAGTTAGCCCCTGGGCCACGTTTGGACACGTGGCGGCAAACGGAGCAATCTTGGAAGCAGTAGACGGAGAGGCAAAGATCCATATCGTTGACATAAGCTCAACGTTTTGCACTCAATGGCCGACTCTTCTAGAAGCTTTAGCCACGAGATCAGACGACACGCCTCACCTAAGGCTAACCACAGTAGTCGTGGCCAACAAGTTTGTCAACGATCAAACGGCGTCGCATCGGATGATGAAAGAGATCGGAAACCGAATGGAGAAATTCGCTAGGCTTATGGGAGTTCCTTTTAAATTCAACATTATTCATCACGTTGGAGATTTGTCTGAGTTTGATCTCAACGAGCTAGATATTAAACCAGACGAAGTCTTGGCCATCAACTGCGTAGGCGCGATGCATGGGATCGCTCCACGTGGAAGCCCTAGAGACGCTGTGATATCGAGTTTCAGAAGGTTAAGACCGAGGATTGTGACGGTTGTAGAAGAAGAAGCTGATCTTGTCGGAGAAGAAGAAGGTGGCTTTGATGATGAGTTCTTGAGAGGGTTTGGAGAATGTTTACGATGGTTTAGGGTTTGCTTCGAGTCATGGGAAGAGAGTTTTCCGAGGACAAGCAACGAGAGGTTGATGCTAGAGCGTGCGGCGGGACGTGCGATCGTTGATCTTGTGGCTTGTGAGCCGTCGGATTCGACGGAGAGGAGAGAGACGGCGAGGAAGTGGTCGAGGAGGATGAGGAACGGTGGTTTTGGAGCCGTCGGGTATAGTGATGAGGTGGCGGATGACGTCAGAGCTTTGTTGAGGAGGTATAAAGAAGGTGTTTGGTCGATGGTACAGTGTCCTGATGCCGCCGGAATATTCCTTTGTTGGAGAGATCAGCCGGTGGTTTGGGCTAGTGCGTGGCGGCCAGCGTAAAGGGTTGTTTTTTTTGTCATAAAAAAATCGCACGCTCGCTTTTTTACTTGAGATGGTCACACGTGTGGTGATGGTTCATGATGGGTTTTGAGATTGAGAGAGTTACGATTATGGTGATGATGCAGTTCATAATTTGAATTTGGCTTTTGGAATAGGACTAATTAAGTAATTATGATCATTGAGGAGGGTATCAAGGTTCATACAGTTCGTGATTTTTTGTTTTGTTTTTGGTATTTATTTTGGAATGATGAAATTTGTGATTACTTTTGTTTATCCGAAAGAATAGGGTTCATTTTCTTCTATAATGAATTCATTGTTCTTCGTTACATGTGATTTTCTTCTAGATACGTGAGCATATCATGTAAATTAGTTAGTGTTACATTGGATGATCGTTGAACTGGAATTCATAATGGTATAACAAATAGAGTATAAATGAATAAGACTAGCAATAACTCTCAAATTCAACAACATCTAATACTGATTCAGTTATATAATTATTCCATGTTTTATTTTATTTTAATATAATTATTCCATGTTTCTAATAAAAGCATGTTCACTACTTCACACTTGATCTTGGTTCTTGAATATATAAATAGAATCTTAGGACAGCTACTTTGGTTGGGGAATCTCTTCGTTGGAATCTCGTGAATGCACCTCTAGTGGCTTGCACACGCTTCTGAAATGTATATTAACATGTTTTTGATCATTCATATTAATCAATCTATCTATGTAGCGTGCGATTAACATAGAGGTGAACATGACTATCACACAAAGAAGCTTATATGTAACTTTGCCATAATTTTATTTGCGAATTTCTACGTGATCATATTAGAACATTGGAATGTACGATTAGACCTTAAAAGCACTTTGTCAACTGCATGCAATGCATCATCTGTGTAGTGTTGGGAATTTATTGACAACGGTTTAGGCTAACCAAGGATCAATGTTATGAGGCAACAATTTATACTTATTCACAGTTTCATTTCTGATATGTGGTAGTCAATTAGTCATTGTAAAAGCAAAAAAAAAAAAAAAAAAAAAAACTCAGCGTTTTCTACACGAAAATTAATTTCACAACATTATACTTATTCATTTGTCGTTCTTGTGAAGTATATATACCATTAATATATATTTTACCTTTTTTTTTAATAATGGCTCTTTCACCTTTTGCTTTATAAAAGAGATAAAGGGACCAGTCTTTTATTTGATTCATACATATAAAATGTATACATATATTATGTCTTCAATGGATTACACATGCATATACCTACGAATGTTCATGGCCCCGCTTACCCATCATGTTTTTATTTAGAAAACAGCCCATAAAAAGTAAATAATTGAAATAAATAGTTAAATCCATTGATACTAACGTTTATATAGTATTGCTTTTTGAATTATAAATATGAAAAAAGTAGTGGGAACTGCTTTTGAGATATGTGGCTGGTTTCACTACAAGTCCTCTCTCCCTGCATCTTTTGATGAGGCTTTTGCCTCCCCCATGTTAATATCGGTACGATCTTTTTAGCTTCGCTTTTTAAGCTAATCTTTTTATAAAATTTATCTTCTTTTGGTCTGTTTTCTTGTTTATAAAGTCATGCAAAAAGCAAATTAGTAAATTAAAAGTCTATTGGTTGGCCCAATTTTGCTTTAACTAGAATCAAAAACCTTGTTGGGTCCCCTGTGTACCACGACTTGACCATTACACACATCTAACTACAAAATGCCTAAATTCGTAGGGAATATCTCTAATTTTTAATCCTATAAACAATTGAATGTTGTAAGAAATAAAAACAAAATTTGTATATAGAGAAATGAAAATAAGTATCTCATTTCCCTAGTTAAAATAAATGAGCTTTGTAGAATGAATATGATAGAAAGAAATAGCTAAAGTAGTCTTTTGATCTACCCAAAAAAAAATTAAACATGAATAAAAATGATAAAACACAGAATATACTGTGGCATTAAATACATTGATTATTAAAAATTACCACAAATAAACATGATGTTCTATTTGTTTGTCAGTTTGATGTCGAGTTCAAACAGGAAAATATGACTTCATTAGCTACTAAAGTAGTCTTTTGGTCTACTAATCAAAACTTTTTTTTATTTTATTTTTAATATTTACTTTTCAGCTTTTTTAATTGGTTTGGTTTTGTTTGGTGCATAGTTGTTTTCTACATGGGCCTTATTATATGGGTCCAACTAGGCCCATTCGATTTGACGAGCAAAAAGTAACGGCAAAATGAAATGAAATTGAACGGACGGCGAAAAACCCTAACAAAAACCTCCATTCACCGGCGAAAAATGCGAGCTCCGATCTCCGGATTTCTCTCGAGATCCCTCGGTTACCTCCACCGTACGACGCCTCTAACCACCGCTACTCGCCACCTATGCGCCGTCGCTTCTCCCGAAGCTCGAACGAAGAAACTCGAGCGAATCGCCGACGATTTACTCAAACTGAATCGGATTGAGCTTTACGATTACTCAATCCTCTTCAGCCATAAACTCGGTCTCAATCGCTACGGTTCCGCCGTAGCTGTTGCCGGATCTGACGGCGAGGCATCAGGTTCTACGGAGACCAAAACGACGGAGAAGACTGCTTTCGATGTGAAGCTTGAGAAATTCGAAACGGCTTCGAAGATCAAAGTGATAAAAGAGATCAGAGCGTTCACGGATCTGGGATTGAAAGAAGCTAAGGAATTGGTTGAGAAAGCTCCAGTGATTGTGAAGAAAGGTCTTACTAAAGAAGAGGCTGAGAAGATCATGGAGAAACTCAAAGCGGTTGGTGCTATTGTAGCTTTGGAATGAAACTGGGATTGAGATCAAAATAAGTATTTGAATTTTTCGAAATCAAACAATCTTGAAAGTATTTGAGAATGATGAATATTGATTTTACAATATGGTTCTGTGTTTTGCTTGATGTGTCATCTTCTTGCTTATATCCTGAGAACTGAAATGCCACTTCTATCAGGTAGAAGTTTCTTCGTGTAATACTTTGATTTTCTAGATAGATTGATTCTTTGTCTTCTACTCTCTGGTATGATCTCGATTGAGCATTCTTGGAACCCGCGTCTCACGAACCAATCCGCTGTTCGGGTTGTGAGTAGGAACAGCTTTTCTAACCCGAGAGATGAAGCTTTCTTCTCTATGTAATCTGCAGAAACAGATTGTGTTGTTGCATTGAGGTTTTATAGCTTTTGCAAACATAACAGAAAGGGTCTGAGTTTATTTACCGAGCAATTTATCTCCTTGGCCTTGACCGCGACAATCTGATGCAACCGCGATTGCTGCAACTTCTCCGCATTTGTCTTGAAAGAACGGAAACAAAGCTGCACAAGCGATGATCTGACCTTCCCTTTCCACCACCACAAATGAATCCAAGGCTCGCAGTAACTGCACTTAAAAGATCAAACGTTTCATAGCATTTTAAACCGATGAAACAATTAGGTGTGGAAGATAGTAAGGCTTAAAAACCTCCTCATCAGTTCTGCGAACTAAAATCCCCGATTCCTCCAAGGGTTTGATTATATGTCTAATTCCTTCAAGATCTTCCACTCTGGCATCTCGGGTTCCTTCGTAAACATCACTGCGCGTAATGGCAATATAGAATTGTAAGAACACTAAAAAACCAGGAGTATATGCGAGTGAAGACAAAAAGAATGAATGTACCTAGCAACCATAGTTCCCATTCCATCTCTTTTGAAAAGCTCCAACAATAGGACTCCACTTATCGTACCATCCAACAAGTGAACTCTTTTGACTCCACCCTTCATAAGGGAAGCAAAACAAATGATTTCAGTTTAGTGGTAGCAAATAGAATCAAGACCAAGATTTAAAAAACACTCACTCTGCAGACGAACGCCGCAGCAGCCAATTCAGAAAGATAACCGTTTAAGCGGCTTAATCTTTCCTCACCACCAATAGCAAAACCTTGCTCACCAGACCACAATCCGTTTCCGTTGTCAAATCCAACACCGTTCTGAAAGATAGGAGTATGGGGTCCGTTTCCGTTTCCCCAATATGTTGTTCTCCCGTTTTGATGAGAAGGAATCTTACTATTGGTGTTGTTAGGAGGTTCGGTATAAGCAATACTTCCATCTCCAACAGCCTTCACGTAATTTGCAGCTATGTCACTTTGTTGAGCACGTTTTCTCACTAACATATCTGCTTCTTGAAGGGTCAAGAAACGAATAAGATGTCCACTCTCATCAAGAATTGGACCGTCCATTATGCAAATAAGCTTATCTGCTCCTATAGCTAAAGCACAAGCTGTAGCTACCTCATAGGTACTGCAAAATTAAAGTAGTGTGAGAAAAATGCAATCTTTTAAAGGTAAAATAAAGCATTTCTCTTAGAAGAAGAGTGCGCATACTTGCAATTTAAGACTTCTCCGGAGCTAGAGTGGCCCAAGTTCCTCAACAAAACTACAGAACCACCGTCAAGCCTCTCACAAATCCGTTCTACATCTATCTTCTTCACTTCACCTGTCGCTCCAAAATCAACACCATCAACAACACCTCTTCTCTGCCACAACAAGACCCAAGATAATCGGTATACAGAACGAATATGATGATAACAATCAAGAAAGTGGAAAACCTCACATTTGCTGCAAAGAAGTTACCGGTATCAACCCTAACACCTATATCATGTAAACGACTACGATCACCGTGTCTACGGATATTGCAAATGGAAGGTCCAGGAGATAGTTTGGCCTCAAGCATCACTGATATTGCTCCTGCAGCTTCTTTGGCAGCCTGCAAAGATGCTGCATCCGTTACTCTGTAACGTCCCACATACGTAGCCTCGCGTCCTGCAACTCACACACCATTAGACTCGTAGCTGATGAAACAATTACTTGCCACTAGCAAGTTTTATAGTCTAGAATCTAACATCGTGACAAAGCTTATAATTTTCTTACCTCTCTCAGACAGAAGCTCGTCGATTTGCTCTTGAGTTCCAGGAACTAAAACAAACCTTATTCCTAGATGATGAAGAAACGCTATGTCCTGCATATATATCAAATCACTTCACCTTCTACTCAAATACGAGAGCTGAAAACTCAAGCACATTGCAAAGAAAAGATCATAACATAGCAAATAAGAACTTTAGTTGAGGCAAACAATCGAACACCTTGCGTGCTTCTTTCTCATAAATCAAAGTATATGAAGAGGGTGAAAAAAGACAGTACCTTCAAAATGGGATCACAAGAAGAACCGGCGATGATCTCGCCGGAGATAATAACGACGAATGTGCAGCCACGGTGAGCCCACAGATAAGGCCAGGCTTCACGAAACCAACGCACAAACTGTTTGTCGTCTACCGGATGCTCAGCCTCCACATCGCCGCCTGCACTCACCGCGTAGTCAAACATATTGCATTTCGCCGCCGTTACAGAACTAACCGACTTAAACCATGGACAGTTAAACCGGAATTGACTAGGGTTTAGCTTATTTTTTGGCTTGAATGACGAAAAAAACGTCTTTGATTGTCGAAATTGGAAAGGAACATAGCAGCTTGAAGAAGAAGAACCCACCAAAGCTCCTTGCTCCATCATCCTTAGACTTCGGGTGAGAAAAATAATTCAAATAAATTCCTAATTTTAATAAAACCGGCAGGTGACGGCGGATTACAGTCGGAGAAGGCGGCAGGAGTGCCGTAGTGGGACCCACAGTCGGTAGGGTTTTTATTTAGTATTGTTTATTTTTTCCTAATTTTCTTCATCTCGATTTGACGGCACTCTTTGTCTTTGAATTGTCTGGTCGTTACAAGATTAAGTAAGTTGTGTGTGTCCCCACGAGGAGTCAAAGTTGTTCGGTTCGGTCAATAAATCGAAGATGGTCTAACCGTTCCGGTTATTCTCTCCCGAACTATTTTCAATCTCGGTTTGCATCGGAGTTTCAAAGTCGCACTCATCAGAGTGGGCTTTTAAGGAATGTTATGGATTATATACGAGATCAAGCCCATTTAAGTATTGACCATCTTAATTTGCCAAGCCTTTTTTTATATATGGTGAAGGGGAACAAACAACTGATTCTAATGTAATGTGTAATTGTGTATGTATGTTTTCACTTTTTAGAGAAAAATGTGAAAAGATTCCTGAACTTATTTATTTATGCTAATTTTTTCCTAAAACACAGTGTATATTATAGTGACCGAATCCAAAAAAACTTGCAGAATTTGGCAAAACTAAGACACGTCTTTTTGTACAGCATTTTAGTTCTTCAGCCAAAACCTCCACCGGAAAATGTTACTTCCTCCTCTTAGATTTGATTATTTGTATTAATGGTTGTGAATACTGATATTAGTTTCGTTGGCAAGTAAGATAAGTGATAACTTTGATAAAGAGTGTCAAATTACAAGTGCCACAATTTGGTTTACGTAGCCAAATTGACATAAAATTTCAAAGATGAATAAGCCAGAGAAAAAACGAATATCTTCTGCTTATCCGAATAAATTAAGAGTAATATTCCTACAAGATACTTCTCCGCAGTAGATATTTTATCATGGTGATTGCGACCTGCTAGTGTTAGCCTGTTAGGTGTTTCATTTATGCCAATTCACGTTACTATTTATGTCGCGATAAAATCGTTTTTATTTTCTTTTCTTTCACCCAAGTACTTAAGAACGTATGCAATATGCATGATTATTGATCCGTACAAGCTATCATAAACGAAGAGCTATAAAGTCTCCAACGCTAAAAGTGAACCAAAACTAGTAATTGCTAAAAAAATCGTATTATGGTTCGAAACTTCGAATTATCTTGTTTACTTTACGTAAGAAATAACCAAAACTGCCTCAAACAAAACAAAAAAAAAACTCATGTGAAATGTGAACTCTTTACTTTAGTAAATTCTTAACTGTAGATACATTTTGCTTGAAAATGAAATCCAAACATAAAATAGAACTGAAATTTCAATTCGTTGTCAATGTTTCTTATACAAATATACGCAAACCAACCAAATTAAAAAAAAAAAAACATAAATAGAGACATCTCCACTTTCTAGTAGAAAGATTGAGTAAATGCAATAAATGTGCCAAAATCTTAATTTCTTCCTTTTCACCTAATTAAATTTTTCAATCATTACTAAGAAAAATCCATGGAACCCATATTGTATGTTACATTAACTTTCCCTTAATTTAAAATCCCCATATCAAATAAGTTTTATTTTTTTGAAAAATTCTTTGATTTCATGGGAGAAATAAGTTCTTTCTATATCAACTGGAAATTTTATACTTTCTTTGTTAATATTTTTCGACAAAAGAAATTCTATATTCGATGTATTTCCATATTCCTCGTACAGCAAAACGCTATAAATACTTAGGCCACACGCAGTGGTGCAACCACTCGGCGGGTGTGAGTATTAAACAATAGAAAAATAATGTAAAAAGTTGATTTTCAACACAACTCGAGTGTATAGTTGCATTCGGGTGTGAGGCTTTTTAAAAAGAGAAAAAAATTTATTCTCTCTATCTCTCTCCTCTCTCTCTCTCCACCTGCCAATTCTCCTCCTCTCTCTTCAATAAATTTTATAATAAATCTATTATTAACATCTATCCTCATGGTTTTGCCGCTGCTGATGCTCTTAGGTATTAAATTATTTAGCCGAAACGAAAATAAAGAAAAATAAAAGGGTCCTACTATAATATAATAAACAAAAGTAGTGGTCCCAATGTGAAATATATAAAAACTATAAAAAAATCATTCATAAAGCTTTGTTTGTGGCTTCAGAGCTTCCATCTTCGTCTTCTATTTTTTCTTCTTTCATCGATTTCATAATTCATACCAAAACAAAGAACTCTCTGTTTTCGACAAAAACGAAACCTTGAGATCTATTTTGCTTGACTCTTTCTTTAAAGATTTTCCAAAAGAATTTGAGAGTTTTTTTTCTTTCTCGTCGGCATTGAAGATCCAGGTAACAAAAGTCTCACCTTTTCTCTCCTAATTTCCTCTTATATTCACGAAATCGAAAGAAAATATCTCTTAATCATTTCTTAAATCTTACAGGGTTTGAGATCGCAAGAACAAATTTTCTGATTTTCTTCGAAATTCAGGTAATTTTCTCAAACCCTTTTGTGAATTGAAGCTTATTTTGATATAAAGCACGATGCTTTAGGTAATGAATGAGCTGAATCTGCACATAAAAATCGATACTTTGATTTTCGAGAAGAAACCATAAATGTTCAAATTTGAAACTTTGATTCCTAACTTCCTGGAATTTTAAATCTTGAGCTAGATTTAGATCTGTTTGGTTGATATGTTTCTATGATTATGAGTAGAGAAAGAATGGGTGGTGAGGACGCAGAGATCAAGGAACATTTGAAACCTCAAGCTTCATCTGAAACAATGGAGAAGAAACATAATGTGAAAGGGAAGAGATTATGGCAGAAAGTGAAGTATCAATTGGTGGAGTATCATTCATTGCCTGCTTATTTAAGAGACAATGAGTACATCATTGGTCATTACCGATCCGAATGGCCGATCAAACAGATCCTTCTCAGCATCTTTACCATTCACAATGAGACCTTGAATGTTTGGACGTGAGTCTTGAATTAAGCTTCTTGAATCTTGATTCATTTCTTGTTTAAGATCAAGAAATCTCCAATGTATTGTGTGTGTTTCTTTGGGATTTGCAGGCACTTGATTGGATTTTTCCTGTTTCTGGCACTCACTATATACACAGCAACGAAAGTACCGAGCGTCGTGGATCTTCATTCTCTCCAACACCGTTTACCTGATTTGTTGAGGAAAACAGATCTCCACAAACTTCACGCTGAGCTCATGTCTCGCCTTCCTTCTAGTCCATCTAGTTGGCATGTAATGGACCTTCTTTATAACTGTTTGCCTGAAAGATTCTCTCATGGCAACTACACCGACATGTGTGTTCTGGTAAGAAAAGACGCAATCTTTCTCTCTATTTCTGCACATTGCTTTTTCAATATGTCGCCAAGTTCATATCTCTGTAATGGCATTGCAGCATTCGGTGAGAGAAGATCTTGCAAACATGATAGCTCCTTTGATCTTCAGGCCAATTACCCGATGGCCGTTCTATGCATTTCTAGGCGGTGCAATGTTCTGTCTATTAGCAAGCAGCACATGCCACCTCCTCTCATGTCACTCCGAGCGAGTCTCCTACATAATGCTTAGGCTTGATTACGCTGGAATCGCAGCTCTAATAGCTACTTCCTTCTACCCTCCGGTCTATTACTCCTTCATGTGTGATCCTTTCTTCTGCAACCTCTACTTAGGTTTCATAACCATCTTAGGAATCGCCACAGTGCTTGTCTCACTCCTCCCGGTTTTCCAAAGCCCGGAGTTTCGGGTCGTGAGGGCGTCTCTGTTTTTTGGAATGGGATTCTCTGGCTTAGCTCCGATTCTTCACAAGCTGATCATCTTTTGGGACCAACCTGAAGCGCTTCACACGACAGGTTATGAGATTTTGATGGGTTTGCTTTACGGGTTAGGAGCTTTGGTTTATGCAACTAGGATTCCAGAGAGATGGATGCCGGGGAAATTCGATATAGCAGGACATAGCCATCAGTTGTTTCATGTTCTGGTAGTTGCTGGTGCGTTCACACACTATAGAGCTGGGCTTGTGTATCTTAAGTGGAGAGACATTGAAGGATGTTGAAGATGAAGATTGAAGATTAGATGGAATCTTTGATGTTTTAAATCTTGTTTGTAGTAGCTTCATATAAAAGTTGGATTATGTAAAGTCTTATGTGTAATCAAATGTTGAATTGTTTCCTTTATTAAACAAAGGATTCATATTGTTAATCTACATATTACTGGTTACAGAAGCTGAAGGATTCATATTTTCAGATGATTCCAGTCTTGATTGCAGCTATCATAATCCAGTGTCAACCTCATATAAGCCGAGTCGAAGCTCTATTGAAGAAGAAGAGGAAGATTCCGAAGCTAACAAAGGAGAAGACGAGAGTGGATTGATTGCTCCTCTCTGATGATATTCGTGCTTCTTCACTCACAGAGACACACTGTTTATTATTGTTTTCATCATTATAGGAGAGGAGGAGCACCCATACTATTTTCATTTTTTCAACCAATCAGAGGCCTTTATTTTCACATTTTCCGAATAAAAAAATGAAAAAAGAAAACTATCACAGCCAGTCTCAGCAAGTGCGCGTTGAGCGCGTGTGTCCAATTTCTAAGGTCATCTGCATTGGCAGATCAGGGGGGTGATCTTAGCTTTTTTTTAATCCAAAATAATGGCTTGTTGGGCTTAAGATCAGCCAGCCCGCTCTCATCCTGGATCTGTTCTTCAAGGAGTTGCGGGGTGACGTGGCGAGTTTCTATTGGGCGGAAGAATTGGGAAAGGAAATACGGTTTGCGACGTGGATCTCCGACGGAATGCGATCTTGGCCTTTTTCCCGGCGGTTTGAGAGGTTTCTCCGGTCTCGGGTTAAGGACGTCTGTAGATCGGAGTGGTGTCTTCTCGCGGCTCGACCTCTCGGGAGTCTCGCTGTGGTTGCTGCGGAAGTCCGAAGGAGATCGGTGGGTTTTTGCTGCGTGTCTCGGCGATCCATTTTTGGATCTGATGGCTTTTCTTCGGTTGCAGATTACGGGTCCAATTCGGGTGGATTACCGCCGACTTGCAGAAGAATTTCATGGCGAATTTGATGAGAAATTGGTTGGCTCCGGGAGGAGCACCGTGCAGAGAAGCGAAACTTTTTAACATGTTCTTAAACATGTTCTCCCACTAATCAAACTTTTTAACAAAAGATCTTAACTACTGATCTTACATTTTTTTAACAATGTTTTTACTCTAAGAACACCCAAAAGAGATCCCCCATTGAGGATGCCCTAAAGGGGTTAACCTACAAAATCATGCCTATTTTTGGTCGACGCTCTTCAGTCTAAAAAATCTATCGCGTGTCCTATTGTTTTTGGTTTTCTTCTCTAAACCAAAGTAAACCGAACCGAGATCAATTTTAATTTCAAAACCAATGTAAACCCATAAAACCCATCGCTGTGAAAACAAAAAACTCGGCGACTGTAACAACAAAAATGGAGACGACACTTCCAAGAGAAATCAAATCGACAATAGCAACGAGAATGTTGAAAAACCCATCGCAACAGTTTCCAAAAGCCCATCTTGTCAAATCTTCATTTCGAGGAGTATAACAAGGTACCTCTATACAATCAATGACACTTCCATGGATTTAGATACTTTGCTTCTAATAAACAACATTGTAATGTCTTGTTGTGTTGTGTAAGGAACAAAGGATAGTGAAAGCAGAAGAGTGGGATTCGTTTATGGAGTTTCTTCGTAAGCCATTACCTGCTGCTTTCAGAGTTACTTCCAAGTATGTATCCTTGGATTCTTGAATTGCTAAGTGTTACTATACTTCAAAGTAAAAAGTTTTTTGACTTAGTGGTCTCTGTTTTTGATTCTTCAGTGGTCAATTTTGTGATTAGATTCGATTGAAATCGGAGAATGATTTCATGAAATCTCTTCAGGCTGAGGTAACTTCATGACTCTTCTTTTTTTCTAGTGTCTCATACATAATATGCTGTCTTTTGTCTACTCATATGTTGGTTTTTGTTTTCCATACTTAAGGCTATAGAGAGTGGTGAATTGGAGGCTATCAAGCCTTTGCCTTGTTACCCTAAGATTCTTGCTTGGCATTCTAATTTTTCACGCAAGGAGATTAGCAAAAACCAGATACTTGAAAGGTACATTTTCATGCCAGTTGCTTCAGAACAAGTATTCAATTCCATTCGATTACTTGTTTTAGTTCATGCTTTCTTCTAGTTATTTAGCTTTTTTTATCGGTGTCTTATTTCAGGTTTCATGAGTTTCTTAAGTTAGAAACTGAAGTTGGGAACATGACCAGGCAAGAATCAGTTAGCATGGTATGGTAGTGTGACATTCTTTAATGACAATTCATCGGTACATTTTATAGTTTTCCTGGTCGATTTTATGATTACGCATGTACCTCCTCTCTTCCTTGATGTACATCCAGATCATTTTGTTCTCAACAGTGAGTGATTTTTATTCGACATTGTTTGAGATGGCTGTGGACTTGAGGACTAATGGTTAACTGATTCACTTCTCTCTTTTTGTCTGAACAGTGTGTGCTGCACCTGGTTCCAAGACATTTCAGCTGCTTGAAATAATCCATGAATCATCAGAACCAGGATCTCTACCTAATGGAACGGTTTGTAATACTCTAACATCTTTACTCATTTTTCGTTGATAGATCATGTTTTGTTTCTAATTTTTGTTTGGTTGAAAAGATCTAACCTTCTTATTCACCAAACGAAAAGAACATGTACCACCAACATGATGGTCGCTAACAACGCAGGTCAACATTTCCCCATCTGCAACACCAAGAGAATGATAAGCACGTGTGGGAGCTGATACAAGCAAAACGCAAATGTGTACAACTAGAATTCACAATCAACCTAAATCATAGAGATTGGGTCACAAATTTGAAATCTTGAAACTAATATGGACCCAAAGCCTGAAATGCAGAAAGCCTTAAGTTTTGGTGGAAGTGGAAAAAACTCACGTCTCATGTAAGCCCAAATGAATACTTTGATAAAATGTATTTAGCTTTCAAATAATTAATTAAGAAAGATTTTTGTCTATAATATAGAGATAACTTTACTTAGTGGAAATTGACTAACAATTATAATGTATATATATCAAACTTTATTCATTATTCTAAAATAGGCGTATATATATAATTAAGAGAAAAAATAATTTAATAGGAAAAACTTTCAGAATCTAATTTGAGTATTTATTTCTTATAAATTGTTGGATTCCATTCTATAAAAATAATGATCCAAACCTTTCCATTCACAACCTTGCTTCAAGTATTCACACTTCCCATAAATGTTTCGTCAGTAAAATAAATTTTATATTAGGGAAAAATGCTAAAAACTTAGCCAAATCTGTGTCAGAATTATAATAATCCCATTATCTTACCATACACTTAGTTGACTAAATCACCTCACATTCAAGCCAATAATCCATAAATCAGAAATTATCATTTCTTTACTTCATCACCCAACTGTTTCCAGAATTTTACTGAAAAAAAATCCCATCTTTTCTAATCACTTCATTGTAGATTTTTTTCACATTCTCAATCTCATCATTTCCGATGGGAAAGTACGGCGGCGCAAAGACCAGAACCACCGTTTGTTTATCAGACGGTGCTATCTTTCTCGCCGGAGCTTTCATGTCTCTTACTCTCGTCTGGTCTTACTTCTCACTCTTTTCACCTTCTTTCACTTTCACCTTCAACGGTTTACGTCACGGCGGCGAACCGGTTCAATGTTCCGGTTTAAACATGCAATTAGACCCATCCGAACCCGGTTTTTACGACGATCCGGATCTAAGCTACTCGATCGAAAAATCAATCACAAATTGGGACGAGAAACGGCACGAATGGTTTAAATCACACCCATCATTCAAACCCGGTTCAGAAAACCGGATCTTAATGGTAACCGGTTCACAATCCTCGCCGTGTAAAAACCCAATCGGAGACCATTTGTTACTCCGGTGCTTCAAAAACAAAGTCGATTACGCTCGAATCCATGGCCATGAAATCTTCTACAGCAATGCTCTTCTTCATCCGAAGATGAATTCGTATTGGGCGAAACTTCCGGTGGTTAAAGCGGCGATGCTTGCTCACCCAGAGGCGGAGTGGATTTGGTGGGTTGATTCCGACGCCATTTTCACCGACATGGAATTTAAACCGCCGCTTCACCGTTACCGTCAACATAACCTCGTCGTTCACGGTTGGCCAAATATAATCTACGATAAACCGAGTTGGACGGCGTTAAACGCCGGCGTTTTCTTAATCAGGAATTGTCAATGGTCAATGGACTTAATTGACACGTGGAAGAGTATGGGACCAGTGAGTCCAGATTACAAAAAGTGGGGTCCGATCCAACGGTCGATATTCAAAGATAAGTTGTTTCCAGAGTCAGATGATCAGACGGCTCTGATTTATTTGCTTTATAAACATAAAGAGTTGTATTATCCTAAGATATACCTCGAAGGAGAGTATTATCTCCAAGGGTATTGGATTGGTGTCGTTGATGGTTTCGCTAACGTGACGGAGCGGTATCTCGAGATGGAACGAGAAGACGACACGTTGCGTAGACGTCACGCGGAGAAAGTCAGCGAGCGATACGGTGCGTTTAGAGAAGAGCGGTTTTTGAAAGGCGAGTTTGGTGGGAGAGGTAGTCGCAGACGCGCGTTTGTAACGCATTTTACGGGATGTCAACCATGTAGCGGTGATCATAATCCGAGTTACGATGGTGACACGTGTTGGAATGAGATGATCAGAGCCCTTAATTTTGCTGATAATCAGGTGATGCGCGTGTATGGTCACGTGCATTCTGATTTGAGTAAGACTTCTCCGCTTCAACCTCTGCCGTTCGATTATCCTAATGAGGCTTGGTGATTATTTTCTTAATAAGTACTTTGATAAGTTGATTATGAAAATTAAGTGGCACAAAGAAAGAGAAAAAGAGCTAATGTCATTCACTTTGTGTTGTGTATAACTGAAAAAAGAATTGGTCGTAATTTTTGTGTCCATGTCCTAATGCATGACACAACCAAATCAACGAACAGTTTTGCATTTGGTTTAAACACATTGTTTACTCAAATTTTTGTGTAAAGGTTTCTGAGATATTTCTCTTTTCCAACCAATTACCAAAAAAAAAAAAAAAAAAAAAGTAACTTATGGGATTTGAATTCATGTAATGATATATCGACGAAATTAGAACTAATGTCTCCTTCTTCAGGTCAATTATCCACAGTTATGAACCATCACATCTATGGCCATTTCATAATTATTGAGTTTGGTGATGTACATATCTAGATATTGGTTATAATATCACAATCACATGTGTATTTATTTGTGTGAGAAGACTATTTCATTTTGTGAAAGCAACTATGAATCATAGATAGTTGTAACAAACAATATCACATTAACATTTTGCTTTCAACTTTACAACAATAGGCATTAATAACGAAATTAAAACACCCATGCATGACAAGTATTTCACATTTGGTCGATTCTTAATTACATAAGACACCCTGACCCAACCTCTCGATCTGAATCACACATAATATATACCAAAGATTCTAAATGGAAATCGAAACTGACCCGTAACACATAAACAAAACAATTATTGGAGCGAATAAGTATATTTGGCAACACCGTAACTCTTACTCTTTTGAAGCATCTTGTGCTTACTCCCAAAACTAATCAAAGGACTTGTCTCATCAATTTTCTCAAACCCACGATGACCACCACAGCTTCTCGAACTCTTAGCTTTCCGGAATTTCGATGGTACATGTCGCGCATCACCAATGATCGTATTTCTAGCTGATGCGGCTCTCACAAGCGCAGGCACACGATCATCTTCAGGTCTCATGGAATAAAGGGCGTGGCTAGCGCTAAAACTTCGCGGAAGATTGCTTACGTTGCAGACCGGTATCCCTAAACCCATGCCGCTGCCAATAAGGTCATGGGAAGACCATTGATTCATGCTTCGTATGTACAAGTCTCTAGCTTTGACCAGCATCTTTATGGGAACCTTTATGTACTTGCTTAGCTTCGTCTCCTTTTTCTTGCTCATCTTGTCTTTATCACAAAGTGAGAAGAGAAACTTAGGTTTTGCAATGATTTTTGTAAGATGCTGAACATTTAACAAGGTTTTGCGATGATTTATATACATACAAATTTGGGTCCCGACATAATTTTATATTTATATATGTATGTATATACACATTTGAACTATATAGAATATAGTATACGGAAAAATATATAAAACTTAAGGTATAGATTTATGGCATTTGCGTACGGAGATGCATAATTGTATCCAATAAGTAAAGGACGATTTGTTATTTTTCGGTTGATTATTTTTATACAGCATTAGCCACGAGACGTTGAGAGTTTGATGGAATCCATACTAAACAAAAGATAAAATTTGATTATGATAAGAAAATAATGTTATGCTACTCTTAAATGTGGAGCCTATTTGATCGTAACCCCTTAAATTATTAGAACCATAGTATTTATATATTTATACCATAGATGATATATGCTAAGAAAATGTAAAGTCAAGAGTTGACTTCAAAACGTGATCAAAAATATGAGATGTGAACATACAAAATTTAAGGAAAAAATAATTAGCAAATTGCAATAAATAATAAATTGAATATACATGAACGATCTACCGTCCAAAAGCATGATTAATTTTACCAGTAAACTTCATCATGCACTGATGAGCTAACTCAAATTTTCGTATATACTGTATCTTTAATTAAGGTTCAATGACTGTCTGCTTGCCAAAGGTTAAAAAAACTAGAAGAAGAATAAAAAAAAAAAAAAAAAAGTTTGATGGGCCTCAGTATATTTCTGCTTCTTATTGTAGGCCCATGGACGATCCTTTGGAGCTACGGGTGGTTTGTGAATCAGAAATCCAAGATTTGATCAGTGTCTTATTTATCCAACATCACTTTATTTAGTTTCTTTTAAATATTTGCAAGTAGTATATATTTGTAACTGTTTATGAGTTAATCTTGTGCAAAAACGAGCAACCATCTGATCTGGTTTAAGATAGTATCTTTTCTTTGCAATGTGCTTGAGTTTTCAGCTTTCGTAATTGAGTAGAAGGTGAAGTGATTTGATTTATGTGCAGGACATAGCGTTTCTTCATCATCTGGGAATAAGGTTTTTTTTAGTTCCTGGAACTCAAGAGCAAATCGACCAGCTTCTGTCTGAGAGAGGTAAGAAAAGTTATGAAGCTTTGCTTCTAGTTTTGTCACGATGTTAGATTCAAGTAATGGTTTCATCAGCTACGAGTCTAAAAGTGTGAGAGTTGCAGGACGCGAGGCTGCATATGTGGGACGTTACAGAGTAATATCGGTGATGCTTGAGGCCAAACTATCTCTAGGACCACTCTTTTTATACAAGTCACTGAAGAGTGAAGACGGATTCTTCTTTCACATTCGAAGCAGAAAGTGATTCACCACCTGCATCAATCCTAATTCTTGAGAAATTCAGCCTCTTTATGTATTTCCATTGCTGAGACTCTAACCTTGTAGCCTTGAGCTCTGTTTCTACAATCACAAGCTCTGGTTTCTCCTTCTTTAGTCCTTTTTGGACAAGCTTTTCTTATCGGCTGACATTTTCTCCTCAGCTTTTTATCTTTCTCATCTTCATTGTTGTTGTGTAAAGAAAGAAATATCCTGGAAATAAGCGTAGTGCTAATTAAGACGGTATCCTGAAGAACCTATTAAGAAAAAAGGAAACCAACAAAAAAAAAAGGAAATTTTGAATCCAAAAAACAAAAAGGAAACTTTGAAACCCAAAAAAAAAAGGAAACAATGAATGAATCCTAAGCAACAACAAATTGTATATATGTATACATCTCCCGCATCCTCTCTTCTCTCTATCTAAAACAGAGAAACGCAGAGAGAGAGTAATCGAGTGATTTCATTGCTTACGATTCTATTCTTCAATTTCTACTTCGTTTACCTCTTTTTTACTCCAAATTGTTCGACGTTTTGATTTCTTTCTTTGCCGTTGCTCTTCGACAACCAAACAAGAGAAGATCGTGATTGAAGATGATGTGGACTTCAGGCTTCGGAATCATGAGCACGTGGCTTTGCTTTTCCGGTCAAGACTGCTTTTGCGTTTACAGAGAGGTTGCGTTTTTCATTGGAGCTTCTCTCCGACGACGGCGATGGCTTGCGTTCCCGGTGGAGATTAAAGGGTGGTGGTGAGAGGGTTGGATTGATGAGGTCATCAAAGCCCTTTTGCACAACAAAGCCCAACAGAAGGAATATTAATTTCAGCCCATAAGAAAGGTCAATTTCTAACCCTTCTTAATTTTTTTAATTCACAAATTTTTAGCAGATTTTCAAATATTTTTATTTTAAATCAAAAATGGTTTTGAAATTTTTTTGGTTTTCTTTTTTTACTCTTACGGATTTTAAAAAACTTAGACACTAAATTTGCATAATGATACGAAAACTAACCGGATTTTGGATCCAGCCTTGGTCGTTAGCGATTCCAAACATTCAACTTGTTTTTTCCTATCATTATGTAGATTTAGCATTCAAGATTTTAGTCCGAATTTTTAAAAATAGTTTTTAAAATTTTTATTTTCTTTCTTTTCGGATTTTTAAAAGATTTTTTTGGTTTTTTTTTTTAATTTTATTGTTTGATACTAAATTTGCATAATGATACGAAAACTAACCGGATTTTGGATCCAGCCTTGGTCGTTAGCGATTCCAAACATTCAACTTGTTTTTCCTATCATTATGTAGATTTAGCATTCAAGTTTTTAATTCGAATTTTTAAAAATAGTTTTTAAAAATTTTATTTTCTTTTTATTTTCGGATTTTTAAAAGATTTTTTTGGTTCTTTTTTTTTTTTTTTCCGTCGGATACTAAATTTGCATAATGATACGAAAACTAACTGGATTTTGGATCCAGCTTTGGTCGTTAGCGATTCCAAACATTTAACTTGTTTTTCCTATCATTATGTATATTTAGCATTCAAGTTTTTAATTCGAATTTTAAAAAATAGTTTTTAAAATTTTTATTTTCTTTCTTTTCGGATTTTTAAAAGCTTTTTTGGTTTTTTTTTTAATTTTATTGTTTGATACTAAATTTGTATAATGATATGAAAACTAACTGGATTTTGAATCCAGCCTTTGTTGTTAGCGATTCCAAACATTCAACTTGTTTTTCCTATCATTATGTAGATTTAGCATTCAAGTTTTTAATTCGAATTTTTAAAAATAGTTTTAAAATTTTTATTTTCTTTCTTTTCGTAAATTGTTATAAATTTATAAAAGCGTTTGTTATATATTACTATTACACCTTTTTTAGATTTGTAATTTTGAGTTGAAACTTTATTTTCTTAAATGGTTGCATATGTTTTCCCCTTCTTATTACTTTGGTGACCGTAGTAGCACTTTTAGAAATCAAATAATAGATTACTTGTTATAAAAAGTAAATCAAATAGTAGATCAAGGAATCCGATTCAGATTCAAATCCGAAGGCTATTGATAAGTGTTTTTCCTCCGATGTAACCATGTAGCGTTGTAAGTTGGGAAAGATTAATATAATTATATTATTAAAAAAAAAAAAGTATTTAATCTTCTCATCATTACAAATAATAATAACAAAACGTCACGTGGACGGCCACGGCCTTCTTTATTCTAATATTTGATTATAGAATCTTCCTTTTAATAGTTATCCTACTATGATCAGAAACTTAATTAGAAAACTATAAAATATTTAGAACACACACGTTGAAATTTCCCTTTTTTCACTTATGATTCTCATAAACAAAACAAACAATGTTCTCAAAAGTCAAATTCCTAGTAACAGTCAAAAACCAAAGGCTTGACCCGCGTTGAAAATGATGCACATCCATCAATATATATCAGAAGACCTAACTTCACATCCAAAGAGAACTTTAAGCTGATATCTCAAGTCTTAATGGAAGCAACATCACAGCAATTTATGTCTCAGAGTTACCTTAACGCTCAAGAAACCGCGACAAGGGCAACGAAAAATTACCTAACTTCGCTCCATTCGACCCGAAAACAACCTTCAAAGCCCTTGAAGAGGCCTGCAATATCATCATCATCCCCTTTGAATCCAATGCACCCCCATGTCTACCGAGTTGAGCCAGTAAACTTCAAAGAGTTGGTTCAGAGGCTAACCGGTGCACCTGAGCAAGAGGCTGTGCAGCCTGAGCCGCTCAAGAGTTTGGATGATGCAGCAAAGCAGAGTTCTTCATCATTTGCGTTTGATCCGTCATCTTCTTGGGGAGATCTCTCATTTCAAAATCCTCCAAATCTTTCCAGATGGTAGCTAATAACATTTCATCTACCTGCTTAACATTCTTGTATTTTTTTTCAATAAACCAGAAAGATGTAATCATATATTTTTCAGACTCGCATTTTAGATTTAATTTGTTATGCCATTTATATGTATACACACACATACTATGTGGGGGTAATTTGACACTTTCAATGAAAATAAAACAGAATTAAATTAATTTAAGGATTCTATATATATTGGGAATAATTTGACAATTCCATTAAAAGAATAAATTGAATTAATCAATGATCCTATATACACATTTGTAACATGTGAGAATAATCTGAATTCACAACAGTTATATATAATAATTAACATTTATAGCTAATGGTGGCTATTCTTCTGTGTATATATATAATCAAGATGAGCCGTCAATGTTCTTCTCACCAAGCAATCTTCGTCGTCTTCTTTATCGCAGCTCTCTCCCGCCACGTCGTGTAGTTTTGATTCTATCATTTCCTGAAACACAATTATAGGAATAAATTACAAACGAAAATATATAACTACGCATGAATCTACACAACATTTGTATACGAATATATATATATATATATATATATATAGTCTGACTAACCAGACTAAGTGTATCCGCCGGAGAGGTTGTGAAGGAGGCGAAGTAGGCAGGTTCCGGGCGGGCGGTGCACGTTAGCATGGTGGCGCAAAGGAGGAGAGCTATCGTGAGCAAAGTGGAGAGATTTGCCATTTTGTGATTATAGATTAATTATGGATATATTGAAAACCAATGACCAAGCCATCTTTATATATATAGTCAATCTTGGTCATCTCTTCTTAATCTAGTTCTTATTTTAAGAACAAAAAAATAGAGTGTTTTGATCTTATCTTTTCATTTGTTAATGTTCTTATCTATTAAAAAATTACAGTTGTAAAAGTTAAAAAAAAAAAAAAAATGTATATCTATTTCACTCATTTTCAAAAGGAAAATTTGCCACTTATCCTTTGTAATTGGACCAAATCACCAAAACCAATCCCAAGAAAAGTAAAATAAAATAATACTGCTTAGTGGGACGGAGGGAGTAGTATTTGGCATTGCTGCTTACTGCTTAGTTTACAAAAACGTTGACCCGTGACGTGAGGTAATAATAGTCAGCCTTTGGTTTTTTATTTCGGGCCAAAATGTACCAATATAAAGGCCCAATACAATCCTAAACCCTTCTCTTTATAAGGCCCAGTGTAAAACAGGAAACACCGTTAAGAACTTAATCTTCACATGGGTCCATTTACTTTTTATTTTTATAACATGTAATTCCATCTTTATTTTTTCTTCAAAAATATGTATTCCATAAAACAAATCACAATAATCTATTAACTAAAATTCTGAACTATCAAAAAAAAAAATCCTGAAATTAATATATGGTTTTTCTACGGCCAGTCACCAATGATTCAGCCATGATGGAGGTACAGTCGGAAAAAAATAAAACTTAAAACATATAGTTTAGCCCGATTTAGTCGGTCGAGCAGAAAAACTATTTTTTAATTGTATAAAAGTTATGATATATCATTCACTGATGTCATTAGTACAATTGTCGCAATATTTGCATCCCCACCACTATATAATGTTAATATCACGAGAAACCACTCGATTTTTAAAGTTGCAAAGCAAAAAAATTCGAAACTCGTTAATTAAAGCTACCCTTACATAGACATTTATCCATATGCATGTACATATACGATGCACACAGTTCATATATATTGATATTTATACAATTGGAACTATAAGTAGAACCCTAATGACGTACCAAATGACGCCATACGATAAATCTAAACGAACACTCCACCACAAACATATAGATTACAAAAAGCTACATCTAAAAGCCATAATTAGTGGATTGCTTACGTTACTTTAATTTACATCCATTTACTCATAAATATACACCACACACAAAAATATGTGTTAATTAACACGAACGATGCAAGACGACAAAAACATGAAATTAATTTAGGAATTTTATATCGTTAATTTGTTGAACTGTAGAAGTGTAGAGTATAATTTCTGGATGTGTTGAATACTGTAGAGCCAAAACTTAATCGACATGAAAGTTTAGGTCGATGTAGAGGTTGAAGTAAATACCTTTTCACTGAGGTTAGAGGACCCGAGCAATGTTAGCATTTAGTCGCCATTGGTAATAGTCTTATTAATATATTTCTGAGTTAATTATATCTATTATTTTTTGTCGTCAGACTTGTATCTAGTTAATATATTTAATAACGAATTAGTTATATATATACTTCTAAAAACAATATTGACACACCAAACAAAAAAAAAAAAACAATATTGACAATAAATTTCTCCAGTATGCGACGACTTGGAGACTCAATTATCTTAAACAGCCTTCTATATTATTTGTATCCGTAAAGTTTGTTTTTATTTTATATCTATAAACATCAAATATATATTTGCAACTCATTTTCATATAACGACAGATTTTTTTAAAGAAGATTTAAAGATAAAGTGTTGGTGTTGCATGTTAACATCCATTGCCAAACGTTTAAGTTTTACCAATTTCCAAAATTTGTCGTTATATGGCCTTGTATTTTTTTTTCATAGTGATTAAAAACTTTACATGCGTCATTTATAATTATGATTACTGTAAGAAGTCATGGAGTATAAAAGATAAAGGATTTGTCCAAACTTTTTATTAAAGTTTTCCTCCTCGACTTTAGTTAAAGATTCAAATTTAATACTGTATGACCTAAACCGTAGCCGTCAGCTAAAGTAATTAGCATATACTTGTATATAAGAAAAATGCATACACACGAAATTGACTATAATCTTACAAAATAAGTATTTGAAAATTTAACAAATTTTTAAGAGTTAGTACGAAACTGACTATAATCCATATATGATCTATTGAAATTCGGTTACATTTCAATGATAGTTTTTGTGGATTCTGTTAACTTTTCTTAATAACTAATTCTCTTGTTATTTTTATTTAAACTTTGAAAACAAGTTTTAAAATTCCTTTTCAGTTTATATAGTAAAATTTCTAAATATAGGTAGAAAAATTAAAAGTTATTGGATTTTCCGTAAGTATTTATGTATGAATCGTCAATAGTACAAGGTCCATAATATATACCTATACACATCAAAACTGATATATGTTTCCTCAAGCAAAGGGAAGTTCGTTAATTAGCATAAGGGTAAAGAATAATGTCTTCTACATGATTCGCATGACCATTACTTGAGTTATATCCAAGAAGCTATATATAAAGATTCTATGTACGTATGCCTACAAGACTACAAATATGTAAAAGAAATAATGTAATTCTAAAATATTTGATGTGGATTTTTAATTTAGTGGTTTGTATATTAATGTTGCTACCGTGTTCATTGTCCGGATTCCAATATGGTAAATACGCGTGTGAGTACAAACGAAAAAAAAAAATTATAGAACATTCGAATCTTTAATTATTGAGTATTTATTTACGTGTTAAGGTTCAACGAATATAGTTAAAGTTGTGACATCAATTTACAAGTAAATCTGTGCTTTCCGTCTTATAAACTTTTTTCATTTCCCATGTTATGTGTATTGTAGTCTGTTGCCTTTAATACAATGAGGTGAAAAACTTTTTGAGATAATTTTTTTTTTGTAATTCCACTACAGAAAAATCATTATATCAATCAAACTTTAAAATTTAGTGCCCTGAAGAAAAATAATTTTACGTATATAGAATCGAGTTTTAAGATCTTTTTTCTTTTCTTTTTATAAAGATCTTTGTACTTAGGATCAAACCGTAAAAACTTTTGCTAATTTATCAAACTGTAGATGATTATCTTAGAACATAACTTTGTTGTAACTTGTAAGAACCTAAAACAAAACGATTATTTCATTTAAAAAAAAAAAAAAAAAAAAAAAAAAAAAAACTTTTACGTACTGGCCATATATAAGCCATGTTGAAAGCTGGTTCACCAGCCGGGCACAATCTTGGCTCCTGGCTCATCGACCGGTCTGCGATACGACTTTTTCAGTGGTTAACAATATTGATAGGTACCTCCACTCGAATAGTTATTTATTAATGACAATTAAAATGAAATTGGGATCGTAGAAAAAGCTAAGATGTGTGAAGCTTTTTTCAGTGCATTAAAGCTGAATTCACATGAGACCGAACCAAAACATGAGTCGGGCTATTTATAAAGCTGCGTGTATTATATGTTAACTTAGATATGTCTTTGTCCTCTCTGCTTTATTCTATATGAAATGCATGTGGCCGTTGCTCCACAATTTTTTTTTTTCTGATCATAAATAAGCTAACTTAAGCTATTCACAATTTTTCATATAATTATAATATATTGTGGGATCATCAATTTACTTAATTTTTATCAGAAATTTGTACTTGGGCTTGTATGATTTTAGAGAAATTCCTAAAAATGGCCATAAAACAAGTTTTATTAACAATAATAGCACACACTCCATAAACTTCCAAAAATAGCACTAGTTAACTTACTATTAGTGTTTTTGTTCTAAAAATTTTATCACTAGCTTTTTTTTTTTCAATAATACCACAACTTTTATATAAAAGCTATTCAACAAAATAAATTAGAAATAAATTTAAAATATTATATTTGGGTTCTCTATTTCCAATTTAGGGTATATATTTCTACCATTTAAAAGAGATTTTGTCATTTTAATATTAGTTTATGGTATTATATTTGGGTTCCCTATTTCCAATTTAGGGTATATATTTCTACTATTTAAAACAATTTTGATTCAATTTAATATTAGATTAGTGTTTACTCTCTTTTTTATTTTCTATCTTATATTTTCATTAAGTTTAATTGAAGTTTATGGTGCTATTTGTGGAACTTTTCAAATGAGGTGCTATTTTTGGAAAAAACAACTTTTTTGGGGCTATTTGTGTCAATCTCCCATGATTTTAATACAGTCACATTTTTAATCTATATTAATTAGTTTTCCTTAGTTTGGTAAGTTCTTAAATGAAAGCAAATGCGGTATATATGTATAAACTACGAAGTTATAAATGTTGCAGCATTTTAACCAAAGAGAAAAACAACTCAACATTAAGATAAAATTGAATTTTGATAAAAAAAAAAAAAGAAGATAAAATTGAATTTATTCTCTATATTTTCATTAATTTTGTATTGTACACTCAAAATGTTTTTGAAAATTTAAATAAGATATTTTGATTCATTATTAATATTCTATTGAATAAACTAATCTAAATACTCTACATTTGATATATACTTGAAATCGAAAGATTAAATGTTTCCGTGTAGCAAGCAAGTATATATACTCTTACTTTTTGGTCATAGGTTAACTTATAGGTTCTTTTACAAAAAGCATTGGTCTCATCTCTCATGCAAAGCACCAGTTTGGTTCAGTTAATTGGAAAGTATGTTCCTTAGATTCTCTGATTGAAATGATGATTCTAGTCCCTCTCCAGTGTGTCCATCCCGTGTTAAAAGAAATTGACAAAAATTAAAATAAAAGAAAGATTGTCTTTCTCTTTAAAAAAGATTGTATTTCTCTTTAAGAAAGATGATTAAACAGTGAACATAAAGAACCAAAAATTACTCTATTCTGGCTGTCAATATCATAATTAACCAGCATTTGATACCAAAAAAAAAAGAAAAAAAAAAGATTAACCAGCATATGTTCACATACACTTTTTTTAATTTAAAAATGATAATAAAACTGGATTTGAAGAAAATGTGAAGTGATGATTTTCTTATAAAACGTCATATATACTTATATAATTTGAAGTAATAGTGAGCCATGCACTCAATTAAAAACAATGTTGATAGGAGAAAAGTAAAATAATGATCGTGGAATGTTTTTTTTCTTCAATGTATATAATTATTCTCTTTTTTTTTTTGGTTGAATCTTCTAACAAGAAATTGCAGAGAAAACTATATGAACTTATGAAGTATTCAATTCCATATGAAAAGTTAAACTTTTTCTAGGAGTGTAAAGAAATATCTCATTCTTGAATTTCTTAAAACGTGTGAAATATGGACTGTTTTCTTCATCACTAAGCTATTACAGACATTTGGTTACAAAAATTTCAAATTTGTTAATTTTATTTTTTGTTATATGGACCCAAAACAAGCTATTGGTGTCCCACATAATATTTCCTGCTTTTTACAAAAGTTGGCTCCACCAAATAAAATTTCAAGTTTTTAACCCCACCATAGTGCAACATGACTCAAAAGCTGTTTATACAGTATAATTTACGGTCGTACATCGTATTTTACAAATATGACCAAACTACCCCTCTGGTTTGTCCATAAATATCAAGCTCCAACAATGCAATTCTTCCCTTTTCCCCTTCTAATTTCTCTCATCTCTCTATTAGAAAAAATATTAGCAATTATGTTGTCCACTGTACCGGCCTTTTCATTCTCGGAACCGGGTTTGGTTAATCAATTCTCGGGTTTCCAAACCGGGTTCACTCCTTGGGAATGGGACTGCTCTGATCTCTTTTCCGTGGACCAAATGTTTCTTGAATCGGCCGTCCCGAGTCCTTGTTATGGTGAATCCGACACTGGTTCTGTCAAAATTAATTCCGGTTCTCATGACATGAAAACCGGTTCTGACGAATCTTGTACCGGTTTCGTCAAAACTAATTCCGGTTTTGATGACGCCGACAGATCAAACGGTCTACCGTGCTCTCAAGCAGACGAACCAGACTCGGACGACTCAAAACAATTAACAGCCATCACGAATTTTGGTTCGGGAGAGCATAACCGTAACCGGAAAAAATTGATCCAACCGGAGATGACCGACGAGCGGAAGAGGAAGAGGATGGAATCAAACCGGGAATCAGCGAAACGGTCGAGAATGCGTAAACAGAGTCACATAGATAACTTACGGGACCAAGTAAACCGGCTCGATTTAGAAAACCGCGAGCTCGGGAACCGGCTCCAGTTAGTTTTATACCAGCTTCAACGAGTGAATTCCGACAATAACAGGCTCGTGACAGAACAAGAAATTCTTCGGCTAAGATTGTCGGAGATGCGTCGGATTCTGATCATAAGACAACTTCAACAACAGCAACAATGGGAACTACATAACCGGAGAATGATCATGACCGAACAAAACCACCCCCATCTTCAATGATCGATCAAATTATTTAAGAAAAAATATATATATCAAGAAACTTAGAACAATACCCAAAAAAAAATCAAAGCAAAAAAATCTCTCTCTGTGTCTCTCTATCTCTCTATGTAAATGAAACGAAAGGTTAGGAAGAGAAAATGATAGTTTTCTAATTTTCCTTTCCACTTTCTCTTTTTCTAAGAGAAGAAGGAAAACAAAAGAGATTTTTATTTTGGTTTTCTTTTTCCCACTGTCGTGAGTCGTGTATGATAAATAACTAAAAGAGTTATTAAATTAATACAATGATTTACATTATTACTTAGTGGAAAGGCTTTATGCGCATTGACATCATACTTTGACCCCTTTGTGTTTTGGATATTCTTTATTATATTGATTCTATGAGACAAAAAAAAAAAAAAACCGGTTAACACTATCCCAAATAATGTATTTATCAGTAGATACATCTTATTGTAACTAGTTCATTAACCATCTCGGCCCAAATTAAATTTTGGATCAGAAAGCCCAACAATAGTTTTGGTCTAAAGTCCATGTTTGTTATAACCCTAAAAGCTTCTCTTGATGAAAAAGCTAGATAACCCTAGTTTTGTATCCGACGAGAATCAAAGTTTTTTTTTCTTCTTCTTCCAGATGTAGAATAATTAGAATCAAGATTGTGATTATATGAAGAGATTATCAAACAAATCAAGATTCAGAAATCGGAAACGAAGAAAGAATCAGAAGAACAACGATTTTCTAATTTCCTCTTTAAGCTTTAGAAAGACGCAACAGAACATAATGAAAAGAGAAAAAAAAAAAAAACAGAGCTTTTTTTTTCCTGCCGCAGGACTTAGTTTCAGTTTTCAGGTTGTGTAATGAAAGTAATCGCCATTGTTTCTGTTGTTGTTCTCTGCAATGGGGCTGCTCACGGAACTGTTGTTAGAGAGTGAACAAAAGGTGGACTTTTGCAAAACCCCTGTAGGAGAAGATCCCAATGTTGGACTATTCGTTGTACTGTTTAGTACTTCACCTAGAGGACCTCCTAAGGAGTTTCCCCATGAGATTGGTATCCAGGTATTCACCTTTTTGACAGCAGGTTCAAGTGCTGTTTCCTCCGTTTGGATCGAAAGGTCGAGCTCGCGGGATAGCCTGAGAGGTGAGAGTGTGGTTTTGTCTTGAGCATTGTTGTTGTTGTTGTGTGTGGAGGACGGAGATGATGATGCTATTGGTATTGACATTGAAAGCTGTGTCCAATCTGATTTCAGCTCTTCAGGCCAAGAATTGTGATTGTGATTCACTGAATGTTTGTCTTGGTTGCTGCTGAAATCCAAGTACGATGATCCATAGGTCTTTGCCGAATTCGGGTTGAGTAACGAATCAGAGGATATGTGTCCAAACTCAAAAGGGTTGTTGTTGTTGTTGTTGTTGTTTCTGTGTTTCTGCTGAATAATCGGAGATTCCTTGGGTTGTAAACTGACGGTGGAAGGATATATCGAAACTCCTTGCGGATTTCGAACTCTGTTTTGCAAGAATCAATAAGTGATATGAACATGAAGCGATGAATATTCAAAGCATTAGAATATGTGTTTTCACCTGTTGTTAGGTAGAGAATCTGTAGAAGGATTAAAACATTGACCTCCAATGGCAAGGCTGCGGTTACTTGATGCACGCGCATTGCTCCTGTTAGTATTACCAGTGACCACAGTCTGTTGCGGTGTTGCAACCGCTTTGGATGCAGCAGCGGCGGTTTGGTTTTGGCCAGATTGGACTTCCACAGGCTTTCTTGAACGATGACGGCCTCTGTTGATGTGTCTTTCACAATATTTCTGATCAGGAACAGCGTCTCTTGAGCACCGCCATTTCTTCCCATCTGTTCTACGGCATCTCCCTGGCTCAGGATCCATGTTACCGCCTGCGAAACCGAGATGGAAAGTTCCCCATCCGACTGCACAAAACCAAAGATTAAACACTCATTAAGCCATTTCTAACAAAATCCACTCAAAACACAAAACTTTTCAACCAAAGTGACATTAATTTAAAGAACCCTATGAGCAATGTTATGAAGGATTTAGCACCAAAATGACATCAAAGACTAGCTAAAATCTGAATTCTTGGATTAAGCAACCACACCACAAAAATGTTGATCAAAATCCCAAAACTTTCACAAACACGTGATCATCAATGGCAAGCTATGTGCAACTAGAAACGGTTTAAAATTTAGAAATGGAGCTTACAAGAACTAGGAGGCAAAGATCCATAAGGATAAAAAGACTTCTTGATAGAGATGAGCAAACTTGAAGGAACAGGGACATTGGCTGTGATATACTTATAGATCAACGCCTGTTGCTCTAGCTCAGCCCATTGAGTCAATGTAAAAGGTCCTTTAACACCAGTGAAGTTCCCTTGCATGCTCATGTTCATCATCATTCCACCAGAACCATATCCTCCTGCATTCCACAATAAAAATGTGTTTCTTAAAACCAAAATTTGAGATTTTTACATAAAACCCATTTCACCAAAATCCAATCAAGAAAAGACATTTTCAGACCTGAGCTTCTAAAGTAAGAAGGTGAAGGAATCTGGTGAAGAAACGGCGAGGGAGAGCTCTTGTTATTACTGCTATTATCCAAACCGACATATTTACTAAAATCAGGAGCTTCTGGTTTATCTGAGAAACTAAGCATTTGTTCTTGCCGGCGAGAATCAGAGGAAAGAGGAGAAGCAGATCTCATAAGAGGAATGCCTTGCTGAAACGACATCGTTTTGCAGTAAGAAGACAAGTTTTCTTCTTCCTCTCTACTTGTTGTTGTTCTTGCTAGCTTCAAGCTTCGTTGCAAGCAATCCTCACCGTTGAATCCGGATCTATCTTGTTTAGTTCCTCTAAGCTCTTTTAGACCAAGTGACTCATTTTCATGACTAGTAACCGACCCAAGAACATGAACACCAATATCCATAAAAAAAAAGAAGAGAGAAAAAGTTAGATAATGACTTGAGAGATAGTTGCCATGGGATGAAGAAAGCTTGAGCTAAAGCTAAGAAGAGAGAAGAGAGAGACAGAGGGAGAAGAACGAGGCTTAAGTTTTTTTTTTCTTTTTTTCTTGAAAGAGATATTCTGTTTTCTTTAAAAAATAAAAATGAAAATAATTGGGATAGAGAGAGATGAAGCTTAGGGAGGAGACAAGAATGGTACCTAAAAACACAATCCGGATCTCGGACATGTTAGAACATATTTATCCAATGCTTTTCATCATTAATTTTGCTTTTAGTTCTTCTTCTTTGTTTTATAAAGTTTTTTTGTGCTTGCTTTAAAGGTACAAACTTAGCTTCCAATTTGTTCCTCAATTTAAAATTAATAGTAAAAAATAAATCTAAAATATCCCAAGTTTTGTAAATTATGGTCCCAAATCATTTAAGTAAATATATATCATTAAGGTATATTATGGTGGTAGTTTCTCTATAAGAAAAAAGTAGGCTATTTGTGTATTATTTGCAGTACATATTTCCCAATATGTAGGCATTTTCTTTATCGGGGTTATTATTTTAGTTTTTAGTAATTTTCTTTTTTTGTGATATATATGCATATAGGGAAAACTAGCTGTAACTTTGTGAATAAAAGGGAGAAACTAGCTGTAACCTGTGGAGTTATTAGATTATTTTGGTAATGTTCAAAAGGAAAAATATTTATGGTTTAGGAAATAAAAGCAACATTTTTACTTATGAGTAATACACCTAATTCATAGAGGCGGTGAATTTATATTTTGTAATTTGTAGTACTTTTTTTACCAGAAATTGCAGAAGAAAACAAAGAGTATACTTCAAGTGAGATTTTTGCAATGTATATACTATATACCATTATAAATATAAATTCACGCTTTTAGTGAGATTTTTAGTCTAGGAAACAAATAAAAGAATTGTCCTATTCATATAATAAATAATAGTATTGAGTGGAGTACCAAATATTTATCAAGATTCACGTGGTTCCAATGATATTTTTGGACCATCTTCTTGGTCGTCTCCCCGAGGATTTAAGTTACATATATCGGATGGGCCAATTTTATTCTTGAGTGATATTACATCAACGGTTATTGATTAATGTGTTCGGAATCTTCGGATACATATGTAATCTGTATAAGGTTTTTTTTTTTTTGGGGGCAAATGTAATCAATATAAGTAAAAAGTAGTTTTGGATGTAATTTTGCTGGATTTTGTTTTTTCTTTGTTCATTAATATTGCTGGATTGATGTGGTTTAGTAAGCGTTTTTTGCTTTGACCATAAATTTAGTGAATTAAGCATATTGTGACGTAGCTTGTGGAGCAAAGTGAATATAATAACAATGGAAAAAGATAAAGAGTGTTACCAATACCATCCAACAAGAAACGCATACGTTAGTTGAAGCTTTGCGTAAATGTCCTAAAAAGAAACTAACTCACAAAAAGTCACAAGTATCGATGATGTAAATAAATATCATTCCAAATAAAATTACATAGTTAAATTAAGAAATTTAGTTACCTAAAGTTTGTGTTTAATATCAACACACATATTACAGCAAAACAACAATTTCTCGGGTTTTCACTAACCATATGATTCTGTGAAATAATTATTTGTGTTAGGCCATTCTCATTTTTTGCAAGTTTCATTTGATAATATATGAAACTGAAAGATTAAAGTGATTACGCTAGTTTCCTAGTTTTTTTTTTTTTTACTATTTTTGAAATTAGAATCAGACGTTTTGTAGTTCTGCAAAATTAACTAAAAAACATAAAACAAATTTTCATTTTGCAAATTTGATATTATGTCAAATTTTCTTTTGAGCTCCATTTTTCGTATTCTAAAATTTTCATAATTTTACGATTCTGTAATGTTATTATCGAGATTCTAAGTTTTTTTTTTTTTTTTTTTTTTTTTATAGAGATTCTAAGTTATAGCAAGTTAAAAAAAAGAATTTACTTTTTTGTAATATCAATGGTTGTTAGAAAAAGAAAGAGGTTAGCTCCTAATACATTGTTTTTACATTAATTTTTGCGGGCTACCTTTTGTACGTTTCTTAGTCTCCTCTCTCGCATAGGTTTCGACCTATATCCCCTGCTTACAAAACCAATGGCAATAAACAAAACTAAAGATAATAAAACCAATTATCTATGCAACCAAGGCATTTTTGGGAAAGGGTTGCGGACTTTTTTTTTTATCATAAAATATCCGAATATGATTATACGAAATTGAATCTCTATACTATTTTATGCATCAAAATATATAAAATTATAGACGTGTTGTACATAGTTTACATTGTTCATTTCAAGTATGGATATGAATTGTGTGATGACCAGTAATACAAAACCTACGGTATATTTATTTGACTCCACATACAGTAAAACCTCTATAAATTAATAATGTTGGGACCATAAAATTTTATTAATTTAGAGAAGTATTAATTTATTGATAAATTAATAATTATTAATTTATAGAGAGATTTTCCTAATTTTGTAATTTCTTAAAAATTTCTATCTAAAAGTATTTTTTTTTTCTTTATAAGCAATATCTTTTTAAACCAATTGCAAGTAGAGAACCAATTATTAAGTTTAAAAAACAATCCAAACTTTTTTTTCGAATAATAGAGTCATATTTCATTAATTGTTTTACATATAATATTTTAAATATATATCATAGTAATTCATATATGACATATATAAATTTATATCATATATATATTAAGTTAAATATACATATATATATATATATTAAGTTAAATATACATATATATATATATATTGATAAGTTTATATAATTATTAATTTATAATATAGATGGGACCATATGTTTACAAGAGATTTTCAAAAACATTATTATCTTATTAATTTATCGATTTATGTCATATTTTACACTGGTCCCAACTCGGGACCGGAAGAATTTATTATTTTAGAGAGATTATTAATTTATAGAGTATTAATTTATAGAGGTTTTACTGTATATGTAGCAATCTATTATTATTTGATATCTTAATCGCGTCACATTAATTAATTTTTAGCATGTACCACTCGTACTTGTATAGCATTTACTACACTAGTTAGAGCATGATTAACAATGGTATCTTAAAAATGGTTCTTAGAAGTATTAAAGTAAAGAACTCTCAGTTTTGGGTCTTACCTAAGCTACTTTTCTTAGTTTTGGGTCTTAGTTAAGCCACTTTTCTTACTTAAGAACTCTTTAAGATACCCTTGTTAATGGTGGTCTTATAACTTATACTTACACCAATCATTCGATAATAAGAAATAAACTTAGGAGAGTCCTATTAATTAATTATTGATGTAACTGAGTAACTGGACGACTCAAAAAATATATCTTTGTCTTTTTCAATTTTCACAGGAAAATGTATTATAATGTGAGACGATATGGATGCGTTTCGTTTTCAGTGACAATAATAATAGTATTTTAACTAATTAACATAGTAAGCAGGAGGAGCGTGGTATTGTCAGAATTATTAAACGTATTTGTGGAATAAATCCCTTAGCCAAGGGAAAAACGTGCAGTATATACAAAATATAAATGCATGCAAATATTAAGAATTGAATGTTAAAGATTACACCGATAAAACCCCTAAAAATCGAACTATGTTTTAAAAAAAAAATCGTATGGTAGTTTCGGCCAAAACCGAAATTGGTTTTGAGTTTTGACACCTCAATTATTGGGTACAGATTGAAACAATTACATTTTGTTTTCCCCAAAAAAGCAAATAATTAGCCAAAAAAGAAACAAAAACATTGGGAACAAGGAAAAAAATAGTGGGTAAAAAGGTAAATTTGGGTAAGATGTGGTGAATAAATGAAGTAGGAGGACATTGGGTGGCGTGTGGGAGGATGTGGGACACATGAAGAGTGTCGACATGATAGGTGAGAGATATGATAGATACTAGGGTTAGACTTTTGTTAGACACCTACCTAAGTGGTTTTGTCGTCAAATCTGTTTTTAGGACTTTGGTTTTGGTTTAAGTTTTTAGTCAAAGCCTAAAAAGCTCATGCGCTACTCTACTATTTTCATGTGGACTCATCTTATTTAATTTCCTCTCTTTTTGATTAGGTGTGCCGTGTGCATTTATGCCTAGATAACATAAATAAGATAGAAAAATATTACTACTCTTTTACTTTATGTTATGCTAACCAGTAACGGTTTTAATAACATAAAGTTCTAACAAATTATTAAATGAGAGTATATATGTGTAACAGAAAATGAGTTGGTAATCGTAAGGATGGGTAAAATATCCGGAACCAAATGATATATGAAGTTTTTGAATCTCTAGACTAGGATATTATGATTTTATAAGTCATGTATCCAAATTCATTTTCATAAATAATTTTTGAAAATATATTTGATATTTTTATATATATGATATAATAAATAGAATAATACTTCAAATGTCATAAAAACCAACATTTCTTTTAATAAAATGTAGTAATTTTCAGATTGCTCAAATATATGTATCTTTACAATGTTTATGGAATTTATTACTTTTATACGATATATCTTTTTCTATTTGGTTTAGTGATTAAATTTTCTTTTTTATTTATATGTTATTTTTTTCGAGCTTGATAGTTGTTCTTCGGATCCAAATTCATTTAATTTCTTTTCGATATAGAAGATTCAGATTATGATATAATGTTTTGGGTATCTGTTATGTGCCTATCCATAATTAATATGGTCAATTTTTATTTTATTTTGATAAAGTATGGTCAAATCTTTTGGTAAGTTTCATCATATTTCAATTTTTATGAACAACATAAAAGGAGTAATATGAAAGAGAAATAGCTTGGCCTTCCTACAAGTTCTATTCTATCCTTTTGAATTAGAAAAGTTTTTGGATTGGAATTTGTGTGGTGAGGTTAGGAGCTCTAACTATAGGAGTTCATCTCATTGTCAAAACTGTTACAAAAGAGGATCACCGCCAATTGTACATACCACCAGATTTTCTTTGTGGTTAAAATATCTTTTAGAAGATGAAAGTAGTATTGCCGAGGTGTAGTACTCATGTGGATTGAACTACATGATTGTCCTCGATCTCATTTTTTGTAGGTATGGTTGAAAGTTGAAACTCATGATATATAAAAACAACAAAATCTTTCAGTGAAAAAAAAGAAGAGATATGGCTGAAAAAAGGGATTGCAAGTTCAAACGAAAAGATGTACCTGTCACTGAAGTAGCAAAGAAAACAATACAACATTGTGTTGAACTTTTAAAGTTTATTAAATCTTTGTTCCATGCAATAATATTATTCGATGTCACATGCTTAGTACTTTTATTTATAGTAAATTCCATTTGAACTGTACTTTTGTTTAACAGAGCATGTACCATGTACTAATTTTAATTTTATACTATTTACTAGTTATTTAGTTGATTCGTTTAGAGTTTGTTAGGTATGACGTAACCTTTAAAACAAAAAAAAGTAATTAGAACAAATTCGTAGTCTGATTGGGTGAGTGCTTAATTATACTGTACTGATGTACACAATTCGATTGGAGTATTAAGTGGACTTAAACTATCACTATTAATTTTTATTTTTTTAGATAAGCTACTAATTAAATTTGATTATTTTTCAGCTAAATTAACGATCAACATATGTGTCTACGCAGCACTTGAATTACATTGACTACAATTAATTACTACATGATGTAGTAGTCTACACCAATCGCACTACAGTATATTTTAGCATCATATTCGTTTTAAACTATTTCAACTTCTTCATCAATATCAGCATATTTTCCATATGAAAAATATGATCTGATAATGGAAATTATTTTTTTCCAAAACTCAACTCATTGATAATACAGGTTTATGTTTAACACATGAAAAATGACATTAAACGATTCAATTGGCGTGGTAAAGGTGAAGCAATTTAGTTAGTGTTTGTTGGTAGGAAGCATAGTCGCCTAAACATGCATGGGTCCAAATCATATCTTCAAAACGAGTTCTTTTAATTTAAATAACAAATTATAATAAAGAGAGACCAAATTGAACGCAACCTTTATATCGAAATGGAAGGTTCGTAGAGAATAGATGTAGGAAGACATGGGACACAATAAGACATCAAGGCATGGGCTCCATTATTCCATAATATTTCCATATTCTTCTCTTTATTGTTATTAACTCTATAACGAATAAATAGTATTCATATATATGGGCCTCCATTTCAATTTCATCTACTGTGTCTAGATTACACACACATTCAACGTACATTGCTCTCTTTATCGTTCTATTTCTCTTATTTTTGATTATCTTATACTCGTTGGGATAGCTTTGTCCATGCACATACTCGACAAGTATCCTCATCCACGACAAAAGAAAGATAAATACACAATAATATTGCGAAAGATCCGTAGTGACGTCATACTGTCAAGTGAATGCAAGAGATCATGCGTTTGGATTGCTAGTAGAATGCTTTATTGTAACCTTGAAATAAAATAAAACAAACTTTGCAGAATGAATCCTAATATAATAAACATATTATTAACAGATTTATTCTTTTCTTTTATTTCTTACAGTAAATGCTAAAAGTTCTTATTAACACTTAACAGGTTAGTCGGTTCATATCTATTTTCAATCAGATATATCAGAAATACACATTTTCATTTTAGAAAATTAGAACAATTTGAGGCTTGACAAAAAAAAAAACAATTCGAGGCTTTGAGCCTTTTTTAATCGTTGTCCAGAGAGAGAGGACCAGAAAATATATCCAGTAATGGCGGCCTTTACATCAAGGCCCAATAACCTAAAATGGGTACAAAATATTTCATGGCCAAATTCCACAATGGGCTTAGTAGGCTTCAAACAGCTTTTATCAGTGATTTACTTTTTTGACGTTTCTTCAAAATCCAAATTTTACCAAACTTATGCGCAATTTGTAAAAGATGCCACCAGTAATTTATGGATACGAAAACTATATTTTTTACAGAACCGTACTGAGATTTTAATTTGGCAAAATTACAATTTTCAAGCAAATTCATCTCTGTAATTAATTTATTTAACCCCACACGCAAAAACTTTCTATATATGTGAACCATAAATATGGATGCAGAATTTGAAGACCAGGTCTGTTTGTGGATAGAATTTAACAAATGATCCAACCTGTCCACCATAAAAAATTTAAAATTGATAAATTATTTTTTAAAGAAAATAAATAACTCAGAATGAAAAACAAAAAAAAAAATAATTGGATGGCTGTCATATTCAGTACATTCCGATTCAAACTATTGGCTATTTTCTTTTGTTTTATTACAATTAAAATAAACATAAAGGGTAAAACCAGACACAAAGCCCTCTCTTTGGTCTCATTCTTATTGCTTTTTTCATGAAAAGCCAAAGCCAATATACAGTGTAAAGAAAGACTTTGAAAAAATATATATTTTTGAAGACAATATTCAAAGGGGATCTTGCAGAAGTCATGAGAGGCATGTATCAGTAAAAGAGGCACCTTCCTAATTTATTAGGGTTTTGGAGTTTTCTTCAATATATGAATTTTTCTTTAGGATTCTTTTTGTTATTGTAATCAGAATATCGGATATATGAACACAAGAAAACATACGGAAATCCAAAATCAACAAATTACTTTGATATGTGATAATGAAAGCTTGTTCTTGAATTTTGGAGTTAGATTACTTATTTTGGTTTCCAAAAGGATGTTATAGACACCGATTCTATTTAACTGCTACCATATTTGAATTCGAGTTTTATTATATGATACACTTGGAAGGGATAAGTTACGTTTATAGACCAGTTAAATCAAAGGCTAATGAGTACCCTGCGTAAATAAAAAAAAAAAAAAAAAATCAAAGGCTAATCACGAACGTAAGAATACTATAGACAATTCAAAACTTCATTGTTATAAACCAAAAATGATTGCTATTAGAGATATAAACAATCAATGTTATATAAGTACTTCGAAGTCTATGAATTCGTGGTTTGGTTCGAGATAGATTACCAAAGTTTAATCCGATTATGACAAGCTTTTTTGGTTACAGGTGATACTGTTTTGGTCTTAGAAGTTTCAAGCTGGATTTCAACGTTTTTTTTTTTGAGGAAAAACATATTCATATATTTAAAAATGTTATATGTATCAACAAGACAACAACAACTAGTATCTAAAAAATAGGTAACATAATTAGGATAGAAGACCTAAAATTTATCGGTTACAAGAAAAGTCAATAGTAATTTGTATAAATCTTGGATCTACAAAAAATATCTCGAAACTGATATAGAATTGAAGATCATAGGACATAGATTGTTGCTTTGCATGGCTTTTTTCCATTAGTTGAATTTTTAAAAATATTAAATCATAATTTTGTTACCCTTTAGCTTAGGCCTTTAGACAAAGGAGAGCGACTTCGTTAGCTTTACATATCCTCAGTGCCTTTTTGTCAATTTTTGCGTAAGAATATCTAACTAGTAAAAATTTATTTTAAGAAAACAAGAATCTCTGATTACAGAGAGTTTCTTTTCAACGAAGACAAAAAAGAAAAAGAAAATAAACAAATTCTTTTCAACGGGATGGAATAGCTATGACCTTTTTGCATGTATAGTATACGTAGGTAGCTTTATAGAGAAATACTTCAGTTTATTTATTTATTGATAATAATAAATGTGAATGAATCTAATAACTAATAGGAATAAATTTTGTATACGAGTAAAGATGACGCCAAAGGATGGATCCAATCCATGGTTAATGGATATGCAGAATAAAGAGAGAATGACATAAGGATTCAGATGTGACGTGACATATTGGCCTCGATTACTTGGACTATGACATTTCAGACCTACCAATTCTTACAAAATTTTATTCCCCAATTTTTTGAAATAATAATGAGTAAATTTCCAATCTAACAACCAATAGTAATATTGTTTAGGTCAATCAAATACTATAAGTTATGAACAATTAGTTTAAAGTTATTGAATATTTTATGGTGTACCATCTTGTTTTGTTGCAGGCATATAAGTTAAAATTTGTATAATTGTTGTTAGTGGTTTCACTAGTAGTAGCACTTAAAAAGTCTAACAAGCTTACAGGTTTTGAGATTAGTGTTGTACGAAAAGCTATTAATTATTTTTTAGTTAAATGAAGTAAAAAAGTGTCGCTATAATTTAATGACAATCGAGATTAGACCGGTTATAAAACAAAAACAGAGAGTTAAATCAATAGTATCAGTCTTTTCAGGAACATCTGATTAAAAAATCAGTAATATCGTTTGGTGATAAAAATAATTAAATACGTATGAAACAAAAAGGCCCAATGGGCTCTTTATTTCTCTTTTAATCTTTTTTTTTTTCAAGCATGCGAATCGCAATAAAAACTCACAAAAAAGAAAAAGAAAAGTAGAAGACATGCTCTGCTAAGTGGTCGCTGTCTTCACTCTCTAATCTTCTCTGTGTATTTGGCAGTTGAATTTTCTCTGCATGCAAAATCTAATTTTAGATTTCGTGTTGGATTCTCGATACCTTCTTAAATTCCCAATCTACCCCTGTCATCAAACGTCAACGTTAATATCTCTCTCTCTCTTATTCACATTTTTTTTGTACTATTTTTTATTTTTAATTTTAATAATTTATTGTGATTTTTAATGATTTGTCTATTATTGTGTTTCTCCTTTCTCTTTCACCATACATGCAAAATCTCCTGCATTTCTGTCTCGTTCGGGTAATTATGTGAATAATAGTGGTCCTAATTTTCTAACATCTAAAATTAGATCCTTTAGAGAAAAAAACTTTTTTTTGTGCGTGTGTGTGTGTTTTAAGTTCAATAACTAGTCACATGTGAGATATCACGATATATATATTAAAATTGGAATTATTCGTATTAATGAGTTAGCATTAATATATATACGCTGACATTACCAACCAAATGTTTCTGCTTTTATGGATAGTTCTATATGTTGCACTTGATTATAGATACTATATAAAACTGGTTTATTTAAAATCCGTACCCAAAACAAAAGTGGACCAAAACGAAGATCCGTGGTTTTGCTTTGCTTTGGTTAACTAGATAATATGATTATGAGATATTAAAATCTTTACTAAATCATAATTTTTTTGAAAAAACAAACTTAATTATGTTGAGTTTGTTCAGTGCTCACTGTTCAGGAATAATCTCGTGTAGTCCTACTTGAACTAGAGGTCGATATACATAAACACGTGAATATTTTACGACCGTACATAAACACATGTATCGATCTAATACAAATTATAGTAAGACTAGAATCCAAGATACGGATGACTCTTGCAGAATACACAGCTAAATCTGTACAATAGAGTCGAATAGTATTACTATTTAAAAAATATAAAATTTCATTTGAGTATTACTATTCATGAAAATTTAAATTTCTTATAATTTTTTTTTATCGTTTATGTGAAATTGATATATGCCATTATTTTAGCTTTTTGAAATTGTTAAATTGAAATTAAAGAATGTGTTGATATTATCATTATGCAGTAGTGCATACACATTTTTTTGTTTTGTGTTATCATAATGTTGTCTGTTAAAATGTTGGTATTACTAAAACTATTTTATGCTATATCATGTCTTTCCGCAAGTAAATCGAAACATAAACTGCATGTAACACAGATTTTATTAAAGACATTGCATTAAACTTGAAAATAAGGTATGACAACAAAAAAAATTGAAAGTAAGGTTTAGAAAAAAATTATGAATACATTGCAGGGGTATAAAGGTCACTGCATAGTCAGCATGAAGCCAAAGAGTCGTCTCTGTCCTATTTAGATATCTACAGCTGCTTCGCCTGTGAATAGAAAGGAAATTGAATGATGAGAGATCCCATCTAGCGTTTCCCGTTTGCGTTCTCCATCGCGATTTTTCCGGTTGTTGACTTTTTGTTTATGTCTTTGTTTGACTTATTGTTTCAGAGTGAGAGTGTAATCAAGAAAACTAATATTCGAAAGGAAAAACTAACTATTCTCGAAAAGACATAAAATTGGATTATTAAAAATGGTATATATGTTTGGTGGAATTTATAATCATTACCAAAATCAAAGGAAGGAGAGAGGGACCTCTTCGTGCATATGATTTCCCTCCTAAACAACTGCTCCCACTATCCTTTTTTACTTCCAACAAAATCATTCACACGAGAAAATCTGTCTCGTGATCACTTTCATGCAAAATTAAATCAATCTTTGGTAATTTTTGTCAAGTTATTGCTGTTTCTGGTCGATTATTTGGTGATACTATGTGTTATCAATAATTGATCTCCTGTAAATTACACCACATATTCTAACCAATATTTTATATGGTATAGAAATTTCATATTCGCATTTGATAGTAGTGTGTATAACTAATAACTAAATGTAACCGGAGTTTGAAATATTTAAATGGTTATACCTAGTACCAAATAACTAAAAATGAAGTAGAAATTTATGAGTTATTTTTTAATGTTACATTTTTAATAAGGCTGATATTTCTTTTTAAAAAGCTAAACGTTCACTATCAACTAACGAGTTCTGCCAATAAATTTTAAATTTCAGAAATTTCTAAATTAATTTCTACATTTTTGTGCTAATTATTTTGTTGTCAATCACAACCGTAAATAATTATACCCATGATAAAAAAACTTGTAAGTTTGATTGTAGTAAGTAATATATTTAGAAAAAAAAACTAGGGAGTTGGTAATTAGGCATTATTGCCTTCTAGTCGAAGGAAATTTTGTTATGATATTACTCGTGGGGGAAAATTCCAGCCTAATATGCTCATTTAAAGGATAATTAATTTAAATGCTTTAATCATTAAAATAAAAGGTTTTTGCTTTTAAAGGTTACCACCGCTTAATTCATCATTAGGAGAATATTAACTTTGATCGAAATTCCAAATACCCTTTTTACACAAAATAAAATTTCAGCATTTTTAAATAAAAGGAATAACATTTGTACTTAATTTAATAAACATGTTTCAGCGTAAAATTCAATGGTTTAACCACATAATATTTCTTAGTTAACAAAAACCTTATTAGTTATTAAAACATTTCGACCTCCTCAATTAAGATTGTTACAAGTGAAAACAATTTTATTTTTCTTGTATTTTGTTTAAATTCTCTCTGCTGCATACTTGCAGGTATTTGACCAAAGACTATACATTGAAAGCAAAACATCCAACAGGGATGAGAGGGCATGGATTAGATCCCACATTCAATATCTTTTGTCTTTGTTATTTATGAAAAACAAATATCCATCCGGAAAAAACGTTTCCTTCTCTAGTGGTAAGATAATAGCAAAATTAGATACTCCTACTTACTAAATGTAGTTACTATCTTGAAATTACCATTCTTCAACACTAATATTGATCAATTTTTAGTTATTCACTAAACTACTTCCAATAAGAAAAACTGAGAGATATATATTTAAGTCAAAGTATTTAAAGATGGATGGGTGGTTCTTCAGCAAAACGGCGCCGTAGAGGTGTCTTATCCTACATTACAGCTGGGTTGTGGCAGACATCATAGGGCCTACGTATTTTGAGCTTTACTGTATGTAAAGCTTTAACATATCTAGTTAGTTCTCACTTCTCACTGTACAAACAAACAAAAAAGAATCTACAATTCGTAACATATATATAAATACTAATAGTACTAGATTACGTAACGTATAGATTGCTTTTTCGCAAATTTCTAAACTAATCTATACAACAAACTTGAATGTTGTTTTGTAATTTATCTTAAACCAAAGTTTTGAGTTGTGCATTGGGATCTAGTCCCCTTTTTTCCCAAAAAAATCTCCTTACATCGACCGATAAAAGTATTAACCCCAAATAATTAGAATTTGTTGCTGAAGGTACAAACATGTCACATATATAGAGACAACATCGTGTATACAAATAATGTTAGATGCATGTATTGGAAATCAAATATAAATACGAGTAGCGACCCACTTGGTTTAATATTTTGGAAGATAATGAAATAAAAAGATGAATTCAAAGGATACAGAGCTATATATGTCGGGTCATTTAGAGCCGTGACCAAAAGTTTCGTCGTAATTTCTACGGTCGGTCATAAGAAATTTTGGACTTTACTTCACCTTTTTATGAACTTCTGTATAGTTTTTGTCGGATTATATATCTGTATTCGTATCTTTTTCATTTCTATTAATGAAACTTAAATTCACGATTAATAAAAATATTAATTTAAAGATGTTGTTTTAAGAAATGAGTCATACACAAGGTTAAAGTTTGATGGTATCTAATTTACAAAAATGTTTCGAGAGTGCGTTCGAGTGTCCTACCACCATCGTACCAACTCGTATGGGTTTATTATTAGGTTTTTTCTTTTTTCCCAGTATCTTTATAATTGAACCACTCTCCAAATTCTTTTATAAATATAGGTTAATAATCCCGAATTTTCTGTTGTTTTAAACCAAGGTTTTCAATTCCTAAAGAATCTTAAATATATGTGTTCAAGAGTTTAATGATAGCTGAAAAGTTATGAATGATTGCAATAGAATGGTCGATGTAGAACAAATCAAATACATAATAAACAAGAGAAACGACAGAAATAAACATAACTATCGTTAAATGATTTTTAAATATGTATAACCACTTAAAAACTTTTACTATATTTTCTGATATCTTTCAAAAGAATTCTCATTCAGATAAAATAATTTGTCCAATCGTTACCAAAGTGTGTTTCTGCTGTCATTAGTTGTATTGTAACACAATCTCTTAGCCATATAGTTCTACGTTTGAAATGTTTCCAAAGACTTTACAAAAATAAAATAATAATAAGGTGGAAGATGGGGAATTTGTAGGGCTAAAAGCGAAAACAAAAATAAAACAAAATAAAAGTAAAGAAACGTCTTTCTCAATAAGAACACAGATCCCGACGGATTCAAACAGCAAATTTGTGCTTTGCTCTTCTCTCTTATTATAACATCCTCTCAAAAACCCTCTCTATATCCTCCTAAAGCCCGTTCCTTGTTTCTCTACCGTAACAAAGAAAAAACAAAACTTTGAGAAAAATGGTGTGTTCGTTGTGTGTCCAATGATTGGGTTTTAGCTTACTACTTCGAGAGATTAAAAGAAAGAGAGAGTGAATACATTATAGAAAGAAGAGAAGCAGTGAAAAAAAAACATGAAGTCTTTTTGTGATAATGATGATAATAATCATAGCAATACGACTAATTTACTAGGTTTCTCATTGTCTTCAAATATGATGAAAATGGGAGGAAGAGGAGGTGGAGAAGCTATTTACTCATCTACAACTTCTTCAGCTGCAACTTCTTCTTCTTCTGTTCCACCACAACTTGTTGTTGGTGACAACACTAGCAACTTTGGTGTTTGCTATGGATCTAACTCAGCTGGAGAAATCTATTCTCACATGTCTGTGATGCCACTCAGATCTGACGGTTCTCTTTGCTTAATGGAAGCTCTCAACAGATCTTCTCACTCAAATCATCATCAAGGTTAGTCTTAGTATAAATGTTGGAGTTTTTTAGTTTTCTTGGTGTTGATGTTGTTGTGTCTTGTTTGATGGGAACATGTTTGGTTTTAAGGATTTATGTTTTATTTTTATATACTAAGGACATTTTCTGGTTTTTTTGGTTGTTTTTTAGATTCATCTCCAAAGATGGAGGATTTTTTTGGGACCCATCACAACAACACAAGTCACAAAGAAGCCATGGACCTTAGCTTAGATAGTTTATTCTACAACACCACTCATGAGCCCAACACAACTACAAACTTTCAAGAGTTTTTTAGCTTCCCTCAAACCAGAAACCACCATCAAGAAGAAACAAGAAATTACGAGAATGACCCTAGTTTGACGAATGGAGGGTCTTTTAATGTAGGGGTATATGGGGAATTTCAACAGTCACTGAGCTTATCCATGAGCCCTGGGTCACAATCTAGCTGCATCACTGGCTCTCACCACCACCAACAAAACCAAAACCACCAAACCCAAAACCAAAACCACCACCAAATCTCTGAAGCTCTTGTGGAGACAAGTGCTGGGTTCGAGACGACGACAATGGCGGCTGCGAAGAAGAAGAGGGGACAAGAGGAAGTTGTAGTTGTTGGTCAGAAACAGATTGTTCATAGAAAATCCATCGATACTTTTGGACAACGAACTTCTCAATACCGAGGCGTTACAAGGTTCTTTATTTTATAATATTTATTTTATTTGACTTTTGTTAGTAATGTTACATATACTAACTTAAAGGTTATGTGAAACAGACATAGATGGACTGGTAGATATGAAGCTCATCTATGGGACAATAGTTTCAAGAAGGAAGGTCACAGCAGAAAAGGAAGACAAGGTCTAATGCTTTTTTATTTAATTATTTTTTAAGCTAAAGATAGAAACTTTTTTATATAGATTATTTTTTTAACGTATTACTGACATTGATTTATTTTTTCTCTATGTGATTATGATTTGATGATCTTCTTCTCAGTTTATCTGGGTAAGTACACACTTCAATCTTCATGGATTCATGATTTCCCCCTCAAATTTCTCGGGAAAATAATGATGGATTTTGACTGCTTTATTTTTGTTGTTGTTTGATTAAATCTTTTTTAGGAGGTTATGATATGGAGGAGAAAGCTGCTCGAGCATATGATCTTGCTGCACTCAAGTACTGGGGTCCCTCTACTCACACCAATTTCTCTGTAAATCATTTTTTCTCTTCCTTTTTAATTTTTGTTTCCTAACTTTTTATCTCTTTGACCTTGTTGTATGATTTATTTATATAATGTGTTAAATGGATTTTTAAAGGCGGAGAATTATCAGAAAGAGATTGAAGACATGAAGAACATGACTAGACAAGAATATGTTGCACATTTGAGAAGGAAGAGCAGCGGTTTCTCTAGGGGTGCTTCCATCTATAGAGGAGTCACAAGGTCCTTTAAATTACATTTATATAACTTTATATAATATATAGTTTAAAAATGTGAGTATTGACTTTGTGTGTTCTACGTAATAGACATCACCAGCATGGAAGGTGGCAAGCACGGATTGGTAGAGTCGCCGGAAACAAAGATCTCTACCTCGGAACTTTTGGTATTAATTCATCATGCCGATGATTTTGATTGTTAAAAAATAGCATTTTCAATTGCTTGTGTCTCACGGAATCGTTTTTAACTCTTTTAGGAACTCAAGAAGAAGCTGCAGAAGCCTATGATGTAGCAGCAATCAAGTTCCGTGGCACAAACGCTGTGACTAACTTTGATATCACGAGGTACGATGTTGATCGAATCATGTCTAGTAACACACTCTTGTCTGGAGAGTTAGCAAGAAGGAACAACAACAGCATCGTAGTCAGGAATAATGAAGACCAAACCGCTCTTAACGCTGTTGTGGAGGGTGGTTCCAACAAAGAAGTCAGTACTCCAGAGAGACTTTTGAGTTTTCCGGCGATTTTCGCGTTGCCTCAAGTTAATCAGAAGATGTTCGGATCAAATGTGGTCGGAAATATGAGTTCCTGGACTTCAAACCCTACTGCTGAGCTTAAGACCGTTGCTCTTACTATGCCTCAGATGCCGGTTTTCGCTGCTTGGGCTGATTCTTGATCGACATCAATCACTAACTCTGGGTTTCTTGGTTTAGTTGCCAAATGTTTCGGTTTATCTCCGGTTTTATCCGGTTTGAATTAAAATTCGGTTTAGTTAATCGGTATAATAGTATTTGCTTAGGAGCGGTATATGTTTCTTTTGAGTAGTATTCATGTGAAACAGAATGAATCTCTCTTTAACATATTATTTTAATGAATCTCCTTTGCTATTCCTTCGTTCTTCGTTACATTTTAAACTTGGTAACAAATATGGTTATTGACAAAACATGAACATTTAATAATTGATATGATAGTTTTGGCAATTGATTAGAATGTTAATCTCTGATCAAGAAATGGTAAGAAACTATGTAAAGAGAATGTGCATGGAGTTGAAATGACCCATATCTAATAATGAGGTTTCTTGTCACTTTATTTTACTTTTTGATACATTGTTCTTTTAAGTACACAGAAATAATAAGATGAATAATGGTAAATATGTAATGTCTCTCCAATAATGCGATATGCTTTATTGACCATATCGTTCCACAACAATCCAACATACCTTCACCACCTCATTTCTAAATTCCCTCCTTTTGTCTCTTTTTCACACCCCACCCGTATCAGCTTTTCCCTAAAGTTTCACCAAAATTTTTAAAATATTCCCTCCTCCATATGATATTTAGGGATTATTTTTTTTATCTAAAAATTGGAGAATTTATTGCTTGGAAACTTTTAAGAGCCACTTACTATGATATAATTATGGGGCAGCAAATTTACCGTAACCCATACGTGGGGTAAATGAAGTGAGTAGTTCAAAGTTGAAACCTTTGATCTTTAAACATAATAATGTCCTTCGCACGTGTGGAAGAGTTCTGCAGAAACTCGGACGTGGAAGATATTATTGGGCCTTGGACGAGTATAATCACAAATCTGGCCCAATCTTATCTTATTCGGAAGGACATTGGTTTTATCATGTTTTTCACACGTGTTGAAGAGTTGGTTTTAAACCCGCAAGCATACGTAATCTATTGGGCCATGGCCCAAGTTTAATTTCAAAATTCACGTGTCATAAATCCAATCTAATTCTGTGGTGTCTGATTGTTGTAGGGTTCAAAACATTGTAGTCCACATGAACTCATATTTTTGGGCTTTGATATTTTCTTCAAATTAATGGCACATTAACTGCGTCGAAAATGTGGTTTTTGTTTGTTATACCAAAATACCAAGGCGATATTCTTCCACGCATGCCTCAAACTTCTTCCAATTATGTTGCTTATGACAAAATCTCTATAAGATTTCTAATTTGATCAGAACTTGTAATAGTTTTGTCACATTATAAATATTTAGGAAAAAATAAAACGACCGACCTTATTTAATTTCATTCTCCTAACTTCCCCAAACGTTTTAATGAAATTTTGCGTAACAGAGAAACAAGCCACGAGTTCGATTCATAGCCACAATAATATTTTCTCTTCCAAATAAAAATTGTAACAATCATCTTCTTCTTTCTCTTCTCCTTTCCATATCCACGCGTCAATTTGTAAAACCACCGGCATTGGCCGCTGGATTGCGGCGGAGGATTAATCAAAAAACGTACCACTAATGGCTCCGAGGATTGTCGTTGATTACTTTATTCTCACAACAACGTTTTTCGCTTCCTTGTTCGCGTTTCTGCTTCTATACATCTTGCGTCGTCGGAGCAAGAAGATTATTGGGTCTGTTAATGTCCGTAACGGAACCCTAACGGTGAAATCTGGAACAGACGTCGATATTATCATTGTCGGTGCTGGCGTCGCCGGCGCTGCTCTCGCTCATACTCTCGGCAAGGTAAGATCTTTTCGTCTTAATTCAAATTTCACTTTTACATAATTTTGATTTTGCTTTCGTCGTTATTTAATGTCTCTTCTGTTTCTTGTAATCATCTAAAATTGTTTATCTTTATTGAATTTTGGGTTAGAATCTTCTCGAATTGTTTATTTAATTTAGTAGTCGTCTAGCTCAATCAAATTCTTGCAACACAAGTTATTAGGTTTCTCAATGGACTATCATCCCAGAGATTGATTTTTAGAGGATAAAGTTGCTAACTTTCGCCTTAATATATTTTATTCAACATCTTGAAAACTCTCGTGATTCTTAATTCACGGGTAAATGGGTTTTTGCTTGTTGCTATTTTGTGGTTACTCCTTGCCGTCACGGAATCAAATTTTAATGTCTTTAGCTTTTGTGTGTGTGTGGTTGTAGGAAGGAAGAAGAGTTCACGTTATTGAAAGAGACTTAACCGAACCTGACCGAATCGTCGGTGAATTGCTTCAGCCTGGTGGTTACTTGAAGTTAATCGAACTCGGGCTTGAAGGTAAACCAGAAAGTTCATATCTTTTGTTGGATTAGTAATCTGACTTGTGTGTACTGATTTGGTTGCTACTTGTTGATTGTAGATTGTGTGAAGGAGATCGATGCGCAGAGAGTTCTTGGTTATGCTCTCTTTAAAGATGGGAAGCACACTAAACTCTCTTACCCTTTGGATCAGTTTGATTCCGATGTTGCGGGTCGTAGCTTTCACAATGGGAGATTTGTGCAGCGGATGCGAGAGAAAGCTTCTTCACTTCCCAAGTAAGCATTTCGATTTTTGATGGATTTGGAAAGCTAACATGTTGTAGTTTCCTAGTGGTTAGTGATGTAGAATGTGGTTTGAGTTTTCGATGTTTGATTTCAGTGTTCGAATGGAGCAAGGAACAGTGACATCGTTGGTGGAAGAAAACGGAATAATCAAAGGTGTTCAATACAAAACCAAAGATGGCCAAGAGCTTAAATCATTTGCTCCTCTCACTATTGTATGTGATGGTTGTTTCTCCAACTTGCGTAGATCTCTCTGCAAACCTAAGGTGTGTGACATGGTTGTTGGAATTCGAATTCGTCATTTTAGGATTGATTTGGTCTCGGAGATTGGATAGATTTATCTGGATTTGCTTTGTTTTTGATAAGCTTCTCTCATCTGTTTTTTGAGACTTAACTCGATCAATAACACTGTTTAATCAGGTGGAGGTGCCATCCAATTTCGTGGGTCTGGTGTTGGAGAATTGCGAACTCCCATTTCCGAACCACGGACATGTTGTTCTTGGCGACCCGTCACCCATTTTATTCTATCCTATCAGCAGCTCAGAAGTCCGTTGCTTGGTTGATGTTCCAGGTTCAAAACTTCCTTCAGTCGCAAGCGGCGAAATGGCTCACCATCTCAAAACAACAGTTGCACCCCAGGTACCGCCTCAAATCCGCGATGCGTTCATTTCTGCTGTCGAAAAAGGTAACATAAGAACAATGCCTAACCGAAGCATGCCAGCTGATCCAATTCATACACCCGGAGCTCTGCTTTTAGGTGACGCATTCAACATGCGGCATCCTCTTACCGGAGGCGGTATGACTGTCGCATTGTCTGATATAGTTATCCTCCGCGATCTATTAAACCCGCTTGTCGACTTAACCAATAAAGAGTCCTTATCCAAATACATCGAATCGTTCTACACATTGCGGAAACCGGTTGCTTCCACTATCAATACGCTCGCAGGAGCTCTTTACAAAGTCTTTTTGGCTTCTCCAGACGATGCGAGAAGCGAAATGCGTCGAGCTTGCTTCGATTATCTTAGCCTTGGAGGGGTTTGCTCGTCAGGACCAGTGGCTTTGCTCTCAGGTTTGAACCCGCGACCTATGAGCCTTGTTCTTCATTTCTTCGCAGTTGCGATTTTCGGGGTTGGTCGTTTGCTTGTACCTCTCCCTTCCGTCAAACGGTTATGGCTCGGAGCGAGACTAATCTCGGTATGTCATCGTTTTCGTTATAACTCTTGAAAATACTAATTTCTGAGTAAAATCTTAAATCTCTTTTTTCTTCTTGTGTTATGAAACAGAGTGCTTCAGGGATAATATTTCCAATAATAAAAGCAGAAGGTGTGAGGCAAATGTTCTTCCCTCGAACTATTCCTGCCATTTACAGAGCTCCTCCTACTCCTTCTTCTTCTCCTCAATGATGATGAATCAGATACATTGCTTTGAAGCTTTCTCAGGTGTTGTCAGAATGAATGAACCGGGTCGTTTGAAATTTGTACTCATCCATTTACAAACAAAACATCAAGTAAATAAGTATCTTTGTTAATTGTTAGAAACATGTGTTTTGCATAACGATCAACTTAGCAGCGTACACATTATATTTGATAAGTAATAATAACATAAAATTTTCTTCAACAATTTCATTGTTTATACTTTATATTTGTTTTCTTTTTGGATTTGTGATAACACAAAACAAAAGTTACCGGTAAACCAATTGTTTTTACCTGGACTCTTGAAAAACGAGTTTGTTTCTTGGGCCTATAGATTGAAAAACTAACATTTATGGGCTACAGATGCATGCAATACTATGGCCCATTAACTTATGGATATGATTCAGATAAGCTTTCAGTTCAGCCTTTAGGATCTTGATCATAAAATGTAGTGTTTTTTTTTTTTTTTTTTTAATTACCATTTTTGTTTGCTGGAGGATTTTAGGCGAAATATATTAATCCTTGAAAACAATATCATCAAAGAAAATTTCTTAAATGGATTTGGATGATCTTTTCTACTTGTTTGAATTTAATTTGACAGTCTATGATTAATAATAAGATTGTCAATCACCTTCAATTTAGAAACATGAGGGAATGGGTTATGAATGATATGAAAACAATTGAAAGGGATCAAAACAAATATTGGAGTTGTATACATTAAGGAGTGGAGCCCAAATATTAGCCCAAATCTAAATGCTACAACATCTTTAAACCTAACATTCATTGTGATGTTGAGTCTCTGTTTATTACTACTACTATCATAATAATTCAGCCTTCCTAGGGGCGGAATTAGATTGTTTTCTTTTACTTTGGGTTAAAAATTTATTAGTGTTTTCAGAAATTATAAGTGCAAATATACATTTTTACACATATTGAAAAATATGTCGTCAAAACATTCCATACAAAAAAAAACTAAAGTTTGGTATTCTATTCTATTTTATATTGGTTATGAACTTATGATTTCAGATGAAATTAAATATTTTGTGTTAAAATTTACATTGCAAATCTACAACGAAATTTAATTCAAGAAATGAAAAATGACATTTAATTTAATAATTATGTTATACATAGATCGGTTTCAATCTATCACTCCCATACGTAGACAAGCCCCCACGCACGCATCTACGTAACGTCTCCCATAAATTAAACTCTCTTTCTCCAACTAAATATTTCCTCACACATTGCTGTACACCATTAATATCTTTGTTGACATTTGAAACTTCATTGTTCAGTCAATTAATTTCTCTATGTCCCAATTTGATATACATCATCCTCCACGGGAAAGTTTCCAATATTTTAACAATCGTAGAGAAGTTTATGTCACATAGAAGAACTATTATATTTTTTATATGCATGCAAACATATAAAATTTGATTGGTGCCAAAAAAGAAAATTTGGGTAGTAAAATACAAACCAGGGCGGTTAGAAGCGGTAACAAAAAAAATGTTGTGATAAGACTTTATATTTTTTTGTTAATAATAAACATTAGACTTTATTATATAGTTTTGGCATACATGTTGTCTTTGATCTTATGGATAATATTCGGATTTAGTTGACGACACATTATGTGTACGTAATTTTCATTGACTTCGATAATATAGGTATAGACCAAGTATGCAACTTGTTAATAACACACAAGAGGGACACATCAAAGCCTAATCACTACACAAACATGTAAGCTTCCAAGAAATCGCGGTTATTATAATTAGTTGAATCATTATCATTCCGTGTACATTTTGCGTGTTTTCGTTTTCTCCAACTTGTACGGACATTAATTAAAACCTCACATGTTTTCTTTTGGACCATATATAAGATAATTTAAATCTCAAATAAATCTCGAGACCTAACGTTTGTTACACAAATAGACGCAAATGATGAATTTTATCAAACATATATATGTTAATGTTTTTGAGACTGCAGTATTAATATATAGTAATAATTTAGATTATATTCTCTTTGTCCCAAAAAAAAAAATTAGATTACCCTCTAGGATTTGTAATTCTCATATTAACAATGGCAAAATAAACAAAATGAAAGATTTGTGTCTAATAATAATATAATGTAATTAACTTTTGACTTCAACCAAAACAATGACCAATTAAATGAAAGATCGAATTTATTCAACGGTATCAATACTATTGTCATCCGAGTCAAATGTACGACATATATAATTGGATAACATTTGAATATTTTGTCACGATGAAAACTATCGAGCTGTTTTTGTTTTTATTTAGAAAGGAGGAAGAGACAAAGGAAGTAATGTAAAATTGAAAGTGGATGGGTTGAAGAAGGGTCCTACGTTATGGAGGAGGTGAAGCGAATTGGTCCAGAGAGTGTCTCTCCTAGGAAATTCTTGAGGATCGGAACAACGTGAACGTCACGTTAGTTGTCACTCAATTTCAATTGTACCCAAATTTATTGTTGTCATTGGTAATACTATAAAACCCACTCCATGGAAATTCACATCGTGCCTATTAATTTTGTATAAATATATTTTGCAGACACAAATAATATATGACACTGTGGGTCGTGGGACATATATGCGTTTGGGTTTTCACGTGCTCATTCTTCTCTTGCATCCCTAATCATTTATTTCTCAAAATTTGGATCATTCGTGACGATTAAATTTTGAAACAATCTGTAAAAACATTATACATAATCTAACACAATCTGTAAATTGTGGACAATGGAGATCATGTCTCCAATGTAAATAATCTCAATGTCTACTTTTTAATTAATTAAACGTACAAAGGAAACATATTGTGGAAGATCAATTAATTAATTAAGGATAAGTATATGCTTTGGGATTTGCACTCCTTTTGGAATTATACAGCAACTTGTCTTTACTTGGTAATGTTAAGCTTAAAGGTCACAAAGCGCATCAAAGAATCAGATCAAAGCAAGTTCGTGTCGGAAGATATATACATATGGACCCATTTTTGTTGCATCTTAAGAAAATATAAGGACCCTATTAAGCCTTCGGTGTTCCTTGTTAATTTTGGTCGAGCTTTTGTTATTTACTTACTAATATGGAACCATTTGCAATGGTACTGGAACTTCTAAATGGAAGAAATAGAGAGAGACTTACGAGAAGAAGAAAAAAAATTCATCTTGTTGGATCTATATATGTAAAGGAATTTTTGGTTGTGTCTCAAAATTTCATATTGGAAAACAACTAAATTTTCTTATAATCATTATAGATTTCTTATATCACGTACACCAGCTTAAGTATACAAGATTGTCAGTACTAATTACTTGATTAGTAAACTGATAAATATTTCAAAAGTGTTTATAAGAAATATGTGTATATATATATATATATATATATATATATTTTTGAATGAAATAAATTTAACTGTGGTAGTCAAAATAAAAGAGTTTTATTTCTTAAAATTGTGTGAAATCATGTGATTGCATCATATTTTATAGATTTTTGTTTGCTAACTTTTTTTCTGATAATTTTGAAGTCGATATTAGAGAAATATTGAAGAAACGGAAAAATATCCATACTATAGTGATGTGGTTTGAAAAAATGTATCTCAAGCTGAAGAAGATTTTATGGCAAGCTATTAATTCTGACCATAGTTTGACTAATTCGACCTTTGATCAATGAATATCAAACTAAACATACATATATTTGGTATTCCGGTCGTTCAAATCGTACAAGAGCATTGTTCAAATGGTCAAAAGTCTGTCGCTAAATAATTAATTATTAAAAACCTATAAATTATGAACGTCAAAAAGTGAGAGAACGAAGCAACTCTGAACATTCATATGAAAAACAGAACAATTTAAAGTTGAGAACATATAAAATACAGGACTTCCAGCAACAAAATGATGGGTTTTTACATGTAACTATAACAAACAAGAAATATTAGGTGGACAATTACAATATATTTACCATCAAATTATTTATTTTTTATCAGTAATTTAAGTCGCATTATACAAAAGAGCAATTGTAATGCTAGTTTCGACCGTAAATTATACATACGTGTTCTGATTAGGAAAATATAAATTTGTATTGATACAAAACTATCGGAAAAGTCAGGTGACTCTGAGCTGTTTCTCACATTTATACCTTTTTCTTATATGTATATTTTTATCTTACTTTTTCATTCGTGTAAGGTTTTTAAATTTATGAAAATAGTAGTCCTTTTCATGAAATTTTTATATATATTTTTGAAAATGGGTCTGGTGATCACGATGAGATGCTTACAAAGTTACAATGGGACACTAGCTCATTAATCAGGGAGCTATAAACTAAGGGCGCGTTTACTGGACCGGTTTAGTAAGTTGTTGAACAATTAATAATTGTTGTCCCATTTTAGTTATTTTTCATTATTTTTAACATTTTACCAGCTGGGACAATATATATACACACAAACACAAATACTTAAGTAAAATCAAAGTAACAAGAATAATTGAACAAAAAGCAAAGGCAATCGTTGAAGCCGACATGTGTTTAAACTTTAAACTGATAAACACGTTGTTAGTTAATGTGATTCGGTATCATAAGATGGATACATTTTTCAATTTCGGGAAATACAAATAGAGAATGAGAAATGAAAGATAAGAGTTTGAATGTATGATGAATTTCACGCCTCGAAAAAGTTAATTAATTATCGGTGCGATGTCAACTATTTTTATTTTGCCTGAAATAGGTACTTAGTCATTTATTATACATAAAGTTAGTATATTTAAGTGAGTGGTCATCATTATGCAAAAAAGAAAAAAAAAACACCAAATTGAACTTGGTAATGGTATGTTCCGACACGTTTCCGGCGAGAACTAACTAGATCTTTCATTCAAAGATTTCATCTCGTCCTTGTTCCCATTGGTTATTAAAACGTTTTATACACGTCATCAAGCATATGGTAATTTAATTTGGCTAGAGAAAATATTATTTCGGAGTTATCTGATTCATTTTTCATACGATATTAACATCCTTTTATTTGCACTACTGTCCAAAATCGTATAAAGAAATGTTGAACTATGGAAGTTGGTTTTACATAAATGAATAATATTGTGTTTGTAATACTCTTACACATAGAGACTAGTAGCTGAGCGAGAAATGAAAAAACAGCCGACACAGTTAACAACATGTTTAGATTATGGAGCAGCGTGGTGGACCAAACATTACATTAACACGGTCCAAAGAGTCCCCAATCGTAACAATGACAATTCCACATATTCAATTTTTTTTTTGTAATTTACTTATTATTTTTTATTTTGTTGCCGATATAGTTTTCGTTAGATTTTAAAAAACATTTCTTTAATTCTCTGTGGGTCGCATTATATCCCATTTACATGGAGATTTCCTGTCGGTATGGACTAATACTCAATTATTTTGTTTACTAACCAAAATAATAATCTGACAGTAATAAGTAAAATAACTTAAAACTCACGTAACCCAAAACGCCTTTAATAACTCTTTGTGTTAAGTGCGATAAACCGTTGTGTTAAGTGCGATAAAAAAAAAAAAAAAAAAAAGTGCGATAAACTCTATAAGTTGAGCTCATTTTGAGTGTGTTTCAGGGTCGGTGTGGACGGAAACGCGTGAATTGATTAATATTCTCAATTAATTAATACAAAAGAATTGAATAAAAAATACGAATATCTGACTGGTCAAATTTCTGTCGTGGGCTTAGCATGAAAACTATATATAAACAGCCACACATGCCTAGACACCTCTCGATCGTAGCTTACCTACAAACATCACTCACAATCCAATCAAAACAACACCTTTTATTCTCTCTCAAAATCTTCTTTATTCTCCTACTCGCTCTCTATCTCTAGAGCTAAAGAAAATGGGTCTCTTGTCAAAGAAAGCTACTTGCAACACTCATGGCCAAGATTCTTCGTACTTTTTGGGTTGGGAAGAGTATGAGAAAAATCCTTACGACGAGATCAAGAATCCAGACGGCATTATCCAAATGGGTCTAGCAGAAAATCAGGTAATTAATTATACTAATCATAACGCAACGTATTGTAGATAGTTTCGATAATGCATAGTATAAAGTATAAATATTTTACTTGTTTATGTTGCAGTTATCTTTCGATCTCATTGAGTCATGGCTTGCTAAGAACCCTGACGCAGCAAATTTCAAAAGAGAAGGCCAATCTATATTTCGGGAATTGGCTCTCTTTCAAGATTATCATGGCCTTCCTTCCTTCAAGAAAGTAAGATTATCCGGACCCGAATTATTGAAAACGATAGGAGAACTATTATTCTGTCAAGCGATAGATTACTAAATCGGTTTGTGTTGTCTTATTTTAAGGCTATGGCAGATTTCATGTCGGAAAATAGAGGAAACCGAGTTTCTTTCAATCCGAACAAGCTTGTCCTCACCGCTGGTGCTACTTCAGCTAACGAAACACTCATGTTCTGTCTCGCTGATCGTGGAGATGCTTTCTTGCTCCCTACGCCATATTATCCAGGGTTAGTTAACTTTTTGTCAAACCCTTGCGTCATTCACAAGTAATATGAAAACTTACGCTAACTAAAATACTTTTTCTTTTCCAATACAGATTTGATAGGGATTTGAAATGGAGAACCGGAGCTGAGATTGTACCGATCCAGTGTACGAGTGCAAACGGATTCCGCATCACAAAATCAGCACTTGAAGAAGCCTACGAGCAAGCTCAAAAGCTTAACCTAAAAGTTAAAGGAGTCCTTATAACCAACCCATCTAACCCGTTGGGTACTACAACGACAAGAACTGAACTAAACCATCTCTTGGACTTCATCTCACGTAAGAAGATACATTTGATAAGCGATGAGATCTACTCGGGTACCGTTTTCACCTCTCCCGGATTCATTAGCGTAATGGAAGTCCTCAAAGACCGAAAGCTCGAAAACACCAATGTTTTCGACCGTGTCCACATCGTTTACAGTTTGTCTAAAGATCTAGGCCTACCTGGTTTTCGCGTTGGAGTGATTTACTCCAACGATGATTTTGTTGTCTCCGCAGCGACAAAAATGTCCAGTTTCGGTCTAATCTCTTCTCAAACACAATACCTCTTGTCCACATTGTTATCCGACAAGAACTTCACTAAAAACTACCTCGAAGAGAACCAAATCCGGCTCAAGAACAGACACAAGAAGCTCGTCTCGGGTCTAGAGGCTGCAGGCATCGAGTGTCTCAAGAGCAACGCCGGACTCTTCTGTTGGGTTGACATGAGACACTTATTAAAATCAAACACGTTCGAAGCCGAGATTGAGCTATGGAAAAAGATCGTTTACGAGGTTAAGCTCAATATCTCTCCCGGTTCTTCGTGCCATTGCAACGAACCGGGTTGGTTTAGGGTTTGTTTTGCGAATATGAGCGAAGAGACATTAAAGGTAGCGTTGGATAGATTGAAGGGGTTCGTTGATGGACCGTCGTCTACTAGAAGAAGTCAAATTGAACATCAAAGACTAAAGAATTTAAGGAAGATGAAAGTCTCTAATTGGGTTTTCCGGCTATCGTTTCACGACCGTGAACCTGAGGAACGATAGTCTGGTTTTTTATAAAGATAAAGTGTAATAAGTTTTTTTTTTTTGGTCATTATTTATGAGTGATTGTTCAGCAATTTTTTTTTCTTTTTAATATCAGCTTTTGATATTTTGGTATAGTTTTTAGGAAGAAAGTTCACTCATTCCGTACGTGAAATGGATAATGCAGTGTGGCTTTTCTTATGTACTATAATTTACTGTCACTTTCTAATGATATTTCAAAAACAATACTATTGTCAATATCTTTGTTTCAAATTTACGTTAAAAAAGTGCTACGTGTGATTTGCCGGCGACATTTCTGGTTGAAAAGCCGTAATTTGGGTCCGGCCAATAAATCCGCTCATTAATTATTAAGTAATTAATTAGAACCTACCTCATAGCACTATAGTAGACTATGTTCACATTTGTTAATCCTTTTGAACAACTAGGGGAATTCCTTTATTACTCTAGTTGACAAAAGAGATAAATTGGTGCATTTAATAGTGATTCTTTAATTGCTTTAATTGGTTTCGAAGTGATCGATTTCGTTTAAATGACTTGTAAGTCAACGAAAACTACCATTGAAGTCAAAAGATGAACCCAAAATATACACTCACAGCCACGTAGACATACCTACATAGACGTGGCCATTCGTGTAAATTCGAAATAATTAAATTCAATGATAAATTGTCGATTCAAAAAGAAATTAAGAATGATGAACTAATTGTGACCATATATTATCAAAAATGCAATTTTAGGAGAGGAAGTATTATTTGGAAGTAATCCAAACTAGAACATTCACATTTTTTTATTTTAGAATCTCTAAAGTTAATAAATACATTAGCTGGTTAACTTAAGGGTGTAAAAGGCGCGATTACAGTAAAATGTTTGGTGGCACAAATAAGACAATCTCAACTAACTACTTTCTCTAATCAGAAACTAAATATCTGCCACTGACGTTAGAGTCTTATTTTTCAAATAAGTGAATAATGTTATTTAATTATTTTAGCGACATTATTGTGTATTTTACATGTGTCGTGTGTACATGTATTTAGCTAGAGTAGGAATTAATATACTGGTATGTAAAAGACTAAAACTTACCATTTTTCTAGGGTGAAAAACTTAGAAATGATTCGTGGACATTTAAATGTGTGCAACATCTCAATTTTCAAATGGTGATTATACATTTGTATATTGAATCATCATTATATTCAATGTTTTAATATAACTTTTATCTTAAGTATTTTCTAAATTATTAAAGGAATATTGTAAATCAGAACAACGACCTCACTTATCTTAGAACATTCTTTCTTATCTAACAATTCAACTTTTTTGTTTTATCATTAGTTTTTTTTTTTTTTTATAAACCCTATCAGCTGTCCGGTAAAGAAAAAAAAAAAAAAAAATTTGATGATATCATATTTCGTTGATCTCAAGCCTTAACGCATGTATATACACTGTACGCGAAATAAATGGTACTACAAATTCTTACAAATATATTATAAAGATTAGTTTTTTTTTTGTTATTAATTCTGTGTAATTTATATAACCGTTATGGACTAACCGCATATGATGTACAAAGGGAAAAGAAAAGAAATTAATAAGGATGGATGTCATGGGACTATGGGAGTAGTTGTCAAATGTCAAAGTGTCATGTGGGTTTCACATGGCAAAAGAAAACAGAGAACATCTGCTAATAGTTTCTGATTGGTCATTCGACAAATATATTCTACCATAAATTATATATATTCGACCAACCTTGTATATATAATATATATTTGTATATTTTTCATTGGTGGTGCTATGTTATGTTCGTGTTGATCTACGCATCCGGGGGCCACATGACCATGGGCCTCGTTTGCTACCACGTTGCTTCACTGCCACTTGTAAGTCGTAACAGTATTTTTACCCTACAACTCTTCAAATATGTCATGTGGAATATTCATTGGTTATCCGTATTTTGTTTTTGCAGTTTTTAATAATTCATAATGATACGATAAAAAATATTTTATGATTATGCAATCACACAATTATGCGTTATTTCTTATCTAAAAGCAAAAAAAGGTTATGTCTCTAACCTTTCAAAAATTTTAGATTCAAAAGCATGGAATATATAAAATATGATAACAACAAGACTGTGCATTTAGTCTTCTAGCTAGTATCGGAACAGTAGTAGGTTGTATAACGAAATCTAAATACATTTTTGTTTATTTGGAGTACGTAAAGAACATTAAGCAGACAACAAATTTCATTGTCACATTTTCGTGTTGGAGACTAGTGGCATTGTTTTCTTCGTGGAATAGTATATGTTTCGATGTTTGGAACTTTGAAGACAATGACACTATGTTTTTCAAAGAGCTTTAAACTTTGTTTGGTTTAGGGATTTTCTCAACATTTTCAACATTTTAAGTAATTTTGTATTCGACATTACATTATATTAATACAACATTTGGGTTTGATGTCCAATAATAAATGTAAAATCTGTTGATATACCGAAGTTAATTTACTACATTGTATGTGCCCGATCCAATTTAATCTCGCATATATTGTATTATTGTCGTAAGTTGAAATTATATGTTGCAATAAGGGATGGATTCAATAAGTATATCATTTGTTCCATAAAATGTTGGCATGGCATGAGCATGAGGATTCAAATTTGTTTTTTTTCAACATTCAAAGTTATTTATAATTTAAAAAAAAAAACAAAAGGCCGAAAGCAATTCATGTCTTTGCACAAGCTTTCTCCAACACAAAAGTTTACCTTTATTCGTCTTTTCAAATAAAGATTCGATCTTCTTTCTTGGTGATCATTCTTTTAGGATTTTCACGTATTTTTCCTTATTATTATTATAATCTTAACATGTTTTTTTTTTTCCCGTTTTCAACATCTGATATTTTGCCATACGTGGCCCAAAAAAATAGTATTTTCAGTTGATTTTATCAGAGGACGTAACACCTATACATTTTGATTTTGGTATGCTAAGTGCCTACTAGTACTGCCTAGTGAAATGATGAAATTATAAAACCTAAACAAAAAATTATAAATAGTAAAAGATAAAATCAAAGACAAAGAAAGCTGGGCCATTGAGAGAGTAATAAGACCTAAAAGCCCATGAAATAAAGCCCAGACTATAAAAACCCACGAAGAATGAGGGCGATTGAAGTGGTATACTTTTACTGTTGGGCTTGAGACATTAAAAACTTTTTTTGTCAGAGACTAAGGCCTTACCCATCATAAGATAACTTTTTATTTTCTGGTCAAACCATAAGATAAATCATAATTCAAAAACTTTCAATGGTTATATACACGTCAATATTTGTGGGTGTGACCAAGTCGATGCGGAAGTTGCTATATGTGGAAAGTAGTAGACGAAACCAAAAACCAGAAACATGTGATATTTTTATTTGTCTTCTTTGTCGAAAAAAAGCAAATTTGTGCGAAAATTGTAGTTGATTTGTTGGGCATATGTCACATTTCAAACATTGCATCAGCACTGTTCACACTTCATACACTTATACTACACGTATATTTCATGGCAATTTATGTGTACTCTTGTAATAAAACGATCGATATATGGAGAGGAAGTATATATAGAGGAAAACATTGTTGGGAATGTCCAATTAAATTCGTAATTACTATTTATAAATCGTTATAAACCGGTACGAATTCCATCAAACATTACATTTAAGAAAAAGACCACGTGATAATAATCTTTGTTTTGGTCTTTGGTCCAAATTAAAAACTATTAGCTCAAATCGAGTTTTTTTAATTATCGTAAGTCGAAATTTACTTGCGTTAATCTATTTGTAACTATAAATAAATAAAAAAATTCTTTATCCCAAATATTATTATTTCCGTATATCACCTTAATATTAACCACATGCTACATACTAATTCTGTTACCGACAAAAATCATAATATGAGTAGGCGTAACGACAGTAATTAAGGACCTGGAGAAATCAAAGATTTACAAAGAAACATTTAACAAATAATTTCTAGCGATAAGGATTTGACTTTGGTTACAATATGACGAGCTAGCGTTCATATGAAATGTTTTAAAATTTATATATTTTATTGTTAGATCCAACGACTCCCAAAATAAAGTTGAAAACAGTGTTGACTTTGGGGATATATAATATCACACTATTGTTTTGACAAACAGATTTATCAAAGTCTCCTTCATTCGTTTGTGGTCAACTGCTTTTTGACTTTATGGTGTTGATGATTTCTAATGGTTTCCTACTCACTACTACATATGCAAAATAATAAGATTATGATTTTTAGGGAGTTAAAATAGTATTATGATTGGAGTCCAGAAAAAAAAAAGAGAGTTATGAATGTATGATTGTTATTGATTCTTAACAAAAGAACGCCAAATATTTTGATCCATGTAGTTATTATAAAAGTTATCATAGTATTATTTTATGTATGTCGTCTATGATACTAGACTAATGATGAACATCTTTGTAGAAACATTTATGATCCTTATAAAGAAAGAAAATTGAACGACATAATTTACGCAATGGGAAAAAAACTCAGATAGGCTTACTGAAATTTTGTAGAATTTTACTTGAAACATACGGAATGAAGAAAAATAGGCTTACTTAACAAAATAGAAAGTTAATCTCTGCAATAGTATAATCTCAAAAGTTGAAATGCAGAAAATTTCTGTATTTCAGTTTGTTTATGTCAGTAAATGTTTAGGTTACTGCATTTATGTAGTTTTACAAGTTGTGTAACCACCCATGATTTACGCTACAAAACTCAATTTGATAACACCCAAAATCCAAACTATTTAAAATTAACAAAACCAAAAATTTAAAGAAGCCGAACAAAACCTAGAATTCGTATCTTCACATGTTTACCAAAAAAAAAAACCTAGAGTTTGAAAAGCTAAACTCCCACACTTTCGTGGTATTGTAGAAAACATCAAGTCTTAGGATTCCATTCTTTCAGCATCACCTTGAGCTCTTTATTCACGACTCACGAGAGCATAAAGGCACTTTCTTTGCATAAATAAATTACCAATGATAAGTGAATTAAACATTAAAATAAAGAATAGTATAACAAAACGATATCATCATTTATTCATATTGCAAAAAGCAAAAATCTTTATGTAATACACTTCTAGGGTTTTGGTTCTTTCACGCCTTCAACATTCTAAGAGATAACACACACAAATTAAAAACACATGATTTAACCTAAGTACATTGGCATATCATATCTGTATCAAATAAAGATTTAATTAATTCATCATCTACTCATTATCGTATAGAGGATAATCAATGAAGGAGCTAATATCGTGATCCAAGTAGTTGTTGTTCGGTATCTCGGTTCCATGAAACCCGATTTCTCCCGTGTTGTTGTTGGCTATCTCATCAAATAGCTCGGCCTGGAAATTCTCAAAACCGGCCATAAAGAACATATCTTGTTGATCACCATGATCATTGTGATTGGAGGTGTAGTAAGACATTTGTAGAGATGAATTAGTACCAATACTACTACTACTGCTCATCGAGTTCAATGATGGGGATGAATGATGATGATAAGACGAAGCACCTGCATCATGATCAAGATCAAACAAAACCTTGTTTGGTTCCCAATAAAATGGTTCCAACATCGGATTCTTGATCATGCTTTGTTCTTCTATGGGGAAGGATGTTATTGATGGATCCACCACTTGATTATATAATGTTTGGTTTGATTTGGTGTTCTCATCATGAAACATTTGGATCTGGTTCTGAGTCGATGATGATGATGTTGTTCCACGCTCGAATTTGACATTAAGTTGTTGATGAAATGCCTTCCCTTGCTTGCTCATTAGCTTCTTCTTCAGCCTCGTGTTCCAATAGTTTTTGATGTCGTTATCTGTTCTTCCCGGTAATTGTGAAGCAATGATAGACCACCTTCATCAACAAAATTATAATAAATATACACCAACTATTGATGCAGCGTGCATGTAAACAAAATCACATTTATACTATATAGGAATAAGAGATCTAGCTTGATAACAAACCTGCTTCCAATAGTAATGTAAAGGCTACAAATGATGTAATCTTCTTCATCGGTGAAGCCTCCATGCTTTAAGTTAGGCCTCAAGTAATTAAGCCATCTCAAACGACAACTCTTCCCGCATCTCTTAATCCCTTTTATCAAAATGTAAAACTGTTAGTATTACATGTCACAACTCACAACTATAGAGTATATGAAATCAAACAAAAAAATGAATTTCTATAAATACATATATATATATACCAATTCTCTGAGGGAGGGAAATCCAGTTGTTGCCGGTGCCGTTTTTTTCGATGAAAGACTTAAGCACCGCGTCTTCCTCCGTCGACCATGGCCCTTTCTTCACAGCCGTCTTGTCGCAGCACGGTGCTCTTCCCATTTTTTTTTTCTTTCACTTAGATTTTTGGATAAATTGTTTATTTCCCTTCCTCTCAATCTTGTTCTCTAGGTATTTATCTTCTATAGTCTCTCTACTATATGTGTATATATATGAGCAAACTTAGCTTTATGAAGAATGATGACAAATGGGTTTCTGTCTGTATATGTATGTATAAGGTGAGAAAAAGGCATGATATCAAGAGAAGAATCGGTCTCCTAACATTCAAATAATTGTAAATATGACTAAGAAATACATTAAAGTAAGCAAACTTTATGAAAGTAATAATATGTTACAAATATTTCAAGACTGAAACGAGAGGAAATATAGTAAAGAGCCAACAAATGGGATTTGTTATTTTTCCGTGTGGTCCAGCTTATGTGATAACATATTTCAATTTGAATCTTTGTATTGTAATCCACCATGCACCTCTAACCTTCAGTTATATGTACAACTAGTATAATGAATTGATAACTATAATGATTTTCTCTTTTTTAAATATTTATAATAGTTTCGATGTTTATAATAAAGATGCCTGATCCAGTATTAAACGAGCTTTTGTTGAGATTTAGGATTCACAATTTGATTGCATTGGTTAGCAACTGTTTTTCTTTTGATTCCGGTTCATGTAGTAAAATGTTTCATCTGTTTGGATTATGTTTCTTAAGGTAATTATGGATTATATTTAAACCAGGACCATCATAATCTTCTAGATGGAAAAGCAAATGGCTGACTTGACCTGAGACCGAGAGAATTAGTCCTGGAAAATTGTAAATAAAAAGAAATTTACATTCTTTCTTCTATTATATTCCAGTTTACAAAAAGTAATTGGTTACAACTTACAAGATAAAGTACGAGCAAATAGAAAAACCAAAATTTATAAAAATAACTTTTCTAACGCGCTAACGAGGACTCGGTCTTCTCGGTACGACGAGTACAAATATTTTAACGTCAGTAAGTATTGTTTGAGTTATTTATTAAACTTAAACCCCAAGAAAGAGCGTTCTAAAATCAAATATAGTTTATCTTAAGCACTCTCATACATCTAAAACTATATTCTTTCAGTGACTGTTAAATCGTAAACAAATTTTCTAATTGCAATAAAATTGATCTTTTGAAGCCAAAAAACGAGATTATTATCTATTTGATTATGTCTACTCTCAAGATTAGGAAATGAATAAGACAAATCAATCAGGTTAAACTTTTGAATTCTTGACTTCATTATTTAAAGTTTTTCTTACTAGTCCACGGGCCAATGCTTGGATAAGGTCTTTGAGACCAAATCTTTACTTTTATTTATAGAATTAAAGATTGATAAAGATTGGTCTTTGATTTTTCTTCTGAAAGGAAATCGAGACTTGATTAATTGGATATATAATTACTTCTCGTACTTGAAAAATATTTAATTATAAAATTCTGAAATTGATTTTAGTTAATACCCTACTAGTTATTAGGAGAAAATTGAAAGAAACAAACTTGAGTTTTCCCAAAGTTTGAAAGATAAAATAGTGAATGGTATTTTTCTCTGTGTAACCTAAACAGGAACAAAAGATATGTCATTATTATTTGTGAAAGAATTTTCATTTTTCTTGACTTTGTAGGATTAGGTCGACACAACATATTCGGCGGTAGCCTTAGCCTTTACAAAATGGAAACATAATTTAAATAACAGAAATTAAAACTAAAAATGCCCATGCCCAGCCCATAAATGGGAACCCAGCCCATCTAGCAGAGAAACTCATAGGCAACCCTAATGGGCCATAAGCCCAACCAAATGTGCCATATATTGTTGATGACATGATAACAAATAAGGATTTGCTAAGAAAAGAGTACAGGGCAGAAATCCGATTCTTAAAAATACATAATTTGTTTTACAGGATCTCAATCATAGATGGACTCAGCGCATTTAAATAATTTACTCTAAATTATCAAAAGCTAAAACGGTAAGAGTCAAAAAGACGTCTTCACCTGATTTTGAATATGTAAAGGCCCACTAGTTCATGGGTCACGAGTCTTAATTTGTACAGTACGAGGCCCATTTTCAACGGCTTGAAAGATTGTGGGCTATTATGTGGTTCGAACGTGAACCTTTCAAACTGTGGGCTATTAAATGTGGACCAAATTTTTTACTTCCGACAATTTTTGACATCTTATTTAATGGGTAATTCTCTAATGGGATCAAATTTTATTTATTCTATACTTGGGCTGTACTTATACCCATGGGCCTCATAATGCGGCCTTAAGTAAGTAAAGTAATTTCAGTTTTTTTTACCTTTTTCTGTTAAAACCCTACGAGTTGCGGGTATGTGGCCCACATTTAAACTGTAAAAAACATTTCTCAACCAAGATTTTAAAAAACGTATATGATTAAAAATCGTTGATATTTACTTTTAGTGAAGAAATGCCGCAAGGAAAAAAAGGTACATATTTCAATAGCATAGAATATAAAACATTGCAATAAAAATATGATAGTGACGGTTATTTCAACAGAAGATCGTTTACCAAAAGACAATCGATGAGAAAATCAACGTCACGAGTCAGGACCCAGATATCTTCAAGATCTTTCGTTGCGAAAAGACAAAACTGCACTATGTGTTTCTTAAGTATGGTCCCTGCTCAAATTGGGGGCAATTTTGTCATCTCCTATTACGTGCGATCCTTCGTAGTTCATACTTCATAATCATCATATATTGCTTTACCTGATGGGCTTTTGTCTTTGTTTCACTTTTCAATTTCATTAACATTTTGATAATCGCATAAACGCAGCTTAATCTAACTATAACCACGTATCAAACAAACAAAACAAATTCTGGTACATACAACAATAATTTGAATACGACTATTTATCTTAAAAATCATATGAAAATTATTTCTGAAAAACAAATACTTTATATATACCTTAAATTAGTTATAATACTTTTACGTCGAACTAACTAAAACATTAAAATAAAACTTTTCATGAGCAAAAAGGAAAGTTGATTAATCATTATATATAAGGGGACCTATATATAAGACTTGACAAACAAAATTTGTGATATACCTAACTAAATTGGTAAGACCTCTCACAATGATGATAATAGACTATTAGAAGGACGAAGACACGAAGAGACACACCGACTTTATTTGGCCGACTCGAAAGCGAAAAGAAAGGTCATCGTTTCTTTGTCCTCGCTTTTTAGTTTCTTTTCACAACCACACACACTTATACACATACGTATTAAACTATATATACATATTTGGTAGACAAATATTGCATCATGGCTTGCGTTTACAAGTCCTAGTCCACCATAGTCACTAATCCACTACGGTGACTCACTCTTTTCCCTAAATGTTCATGTATTAAAACCTCGACAGTTTCAAAATATTTTCGTGCTTAGTTTCGTATGTTTTTTTTTTTAATATGCACACCAATTCTTTTGGTATTCTCTAATTTCGACCATCTATTTTTGCATATGATACGACCCCAGAGGCCAGAACTTATAATTTATTTTTTACTTACCCTGATTAATTCATAATAGTTAATGATATATATTCTTAAGAGTAGACTTTTGTTGTCAAAGGCTCAATGATTCGCCTCTTTAGAAAGTCAAGATCTCGACGTGATTGGAAGAATATTTAATTATATATTCCTATTAATCATGCAGTTTTTTATCCTATGATTTTTTTTTTTTTTTTTTTTTTTTTTTTTTTTTTTTTTATCCTATGAATTAATATGATTATTTATTTAAATAATCAAATGCTCTTCCTTTTCCCCAATATGGTTCAATTATTCGCGCCTGTATACATTTGAGGGTAATATTCGTTACGTGCTTTTGAATTTATTACCTGCGAATAGTTGATAATTCCTCAATAAAAGAAAAAATATCATCTGTTTTAGATGCCTTGTTTAAATCAAAAAGAAAAATAAAACAAAATAAAAGAGAGTTTTTGTGTGGTTTATAAAGTTCATTAAGCGGCTTACCAAAAAAAAATAAAGTTCATTAAGCGTGCAAACTATGATATAAATAACATCACGAATATAATATGAATATGATAGCCTTTAATTAGCACACGCTTAAGACATGATATACAGTTAGAATAAATTTCGTTCGACGATAATCTTCTTTATATGTATGATAACAATGTAATATTCTTTTTGACATTCTGCAAAAATCATTTGAAAAAGGAAAATCCACCCCCAATTCCAATAATTTCGGCATATAATTCAAGTATATATTCTGATTTAACTTAGGATAAAACTAGGCCGTCAATTTGGTGGCTTTGCTAAAATTTAAAGTGGTAACAGACGGCTCTTTTTTCGTGTCATTATTATTACCCGAAATTGAGTGGATATTTGAAATGGGATTATAACAAATAAAGATGCATCATCCATGATTTGACTTATGCAAAGTTATATTTTTTAAAAATACAAAAAGGAACAAAATAAAAGACATGAAAAGCAACATGTCTGGTTGGCCGTAGAACCGGAGATATGACAAAGAAAAGGATCAGACAATCCTTCTATCATTCATCCAACTTAGTCCCTCTTTTACTATACATAATTATTTTCCAAAATTCAAAAATATTTTTTCTTTTTGATAAAACCTCCCACTAGTTTTCTTATCTGCTTAACCAAGTCAGAAACTCAGGACATGTTTTCCACGCTTTTATACCAAATAATACTTATAATACGACAACAACTTGGTTTCCTGATTTTTTCTTTTTTAATACTTAACTTGGAGTATATATTAACCAAATGGTTCTGCAAAATCTTAAACATTACTAAAACAAATGAACAAAACACAAACCATAACATAATAATTGATATTTTGTAGTATATAAGTATATACTACATTAAACCGGATCAACAAACCATAACTAAGTTAATTTTTAATTCGCATCATGCTTAACTTTCCTCCTTAGCTATACTATTTTATAAAAGTAACCGAACAAAATAATAATAATAATACGGCCGTAATGTGGGGGCTGAATCGGAATTAGATACTCTCTATCATACCAAATCATTGAAGGGACCTACATGTCTGGAGCTGACACGTGTCGGACCTAACAGAATGATACTGTTTCCAAGTTTCGTAATTGGCTCTCTCTCTCTCTCTTTCTGTGTCGTGTGGATAAGTCTGTGAGAGATCGCATAAGGGCATCATCAATGGGGGATCATGTGAGGGTGTTCTTATAGAGAATATAATGTTAAAATAATGTAAGATCATGTGTTTAGATCTTTTGTTTAAAAGTTGATTAGTGGGAGAACATGTGTAAGATCTTAAGACTTAATAATATAATAATCTAAATTAAATTAAGATTTTACAATTATTAAAACATTTAAAAATAACATATAAATTGCAAATGCCAAATTTATGAAAAACTGAAAATAAAAGTGAAAATACAATACTAAATATTTATGAAAAAAACATTAAAAATATAAATAACAATAAACAAACAAACATATTACTTAATAAAAGCACAAAAACATTTTATCTAATTAATACATAGTTTATTATCCAAATTTATTCCAAATATGTTGAATATTCCAACCAATGCCCAAATGCCACGTCACCCCGCAACACCCACAAGAACAGATCCAGGTCAAGAGCCCAGTTCCTGATCTTAAGCCCACTAACCCATTTTTTTGGATTTAAATAATACTTAGATCAGGGGGGGTGATCCCCCAATGCAGATGGTCTAAGTGTTGATGACATGAGAACCACCACTTTAATTTCTCTCTTTTTATTATCTTTTTTCTTCCTCTAATCTTTTTTCCTTCATCTATATTCCAATTTTCTTATTAATACTTTTTTGTTCACCGCACCAATTAATGGACTTTATCAACAAACGTATTTAAGTTTCATTAAAAAATTTCTTATTGTTGTGGTTGTGGATGAGGTTTGTTTTGTTTTTATCGTTTGGGTTTGATTAGTCTAAACCTAATTTTTAAATTGTCTTCCAATCATCTAAACCATCTAAAAAGGTCTTACGAATTGGGGTCACACCGTTATTTAAATTATTATTTTCGGATGTATCAATTCTTTATTTTATAATATGACATCTTTTTACCTTTTGTCTTTATTCTTCCCTTCTTTTTCACACACTTTTTATTGGTTTAATTTCCCCCACCATTTTTCAGAAGTCAATGTTTATCGATATTCCTGTCATTATTTTTAAATCGTGTAACTAATGACTTAATGCCGACATATATATATATATATATATATATATATATATATTATATATGTGTATTAGTGTATATATAACATTTCATCGATCACTTTGCATACTCAGCTAACATGTATAATAATATATGTGCGACAGTTTTACAAACATATATAATTTGTCTCGATTAAAAGAAAATAAAATTGTTCTAACCATTTCACAAATCTCAGTATCTTATTAACCTCAAAATTAATATTTTGGTGGAAATACTTCATATCACAAAATTCAACGTTTTACAAATTTAAACTGACTTTTCAAAAAAAAAATATGACTATTTAAATGATAACTTATTATGATATAGTAACAAACAGTATGAAAATTATTGGTATATTGATATACTACCATGTTTTATATTAAAAATATGATACCCTGTTGATAAAAAAAAAACAAAACAAAAAAATATAAAACAACATTTTTCTGTAAGAAGTCGTTTAATTTTAGAAACGATTCTAGTAATCGTACGAAGCTTATTCATCATCGTTATCTTTCGTACTTAGAAGATCCTAGTAAAATCTGGTCTTTGAATCTGACCTCTTTTCCACGTTCTATATTTTTGTCATGTAATGTGATTATTTTGATATGATCATGCGTCATAGCAACACACGCTCCATAAAACAAAATGAAATAATATTTTAAATTCGATAACAATAAATAAGACAGAAACAAAAATAATCATGACGACGTCTAGTTACAGGAAGATCGCCTCAATGACTAAATTAAATTATCGGGTCAATACCATTACTAATTTGTCTTCTCGTTCTTGCTTTGAAAATTTTAGATATTGGGTCTTTGTTGAAACAATATGATTTAATCATGAGTCATGATTTTTCCAATGTTGACACCTAGCATTTTAAATACAACACTAGGACTATGTAATTGTTAAATAATACATGTAGTTAATAAATACATGTGTCGTCGTGTTCATGAGTTTGCCCACCTTTCCCCTTAGGAGACTGGTCTGGCCGTCGGGGACCAATACTATGAGAAACAAAATTATTTTTATAATTAACAATTTATAATACGTATTTAATTATTTGTATGCAATTGAAATTGTTTTCAGCCCTTTCTTTAAATGAATTGCAGCTTGTCCAAATGGTTAAAAGTTCTCGTTAGTTGGAATCACATATCTATATCTTCAACATTCTCAGAACTATATATATTCTAAAGTTTCAATTATTTTTGTTCCAAACGACAAAATTGACTCTTTAAACAAAGTCAGGAAGATTTTTGTAATGGCGATTGCAATCTTTTTAGTCAAAAGACACCAGCAAAATGATCAAAAGCAAATTTCAAGAAACTGCAATTCTAATTATGTAGGAAGCCTCGACTATTCTAGCTGTTTGAAGTGACCATAATGGCTAACAATATACACGTTGATAAGATTTTTCACACTACCATATTTTATAAGGAATCATGATTTTACAAGTGATTATATAAAATAACACATATGTATTTTGTTTCGACATTTCTCCTGGTGCGCTATCAAGCTTCGATGAGCTTGTGTCTCTATCTTTTATTTATGTCTGCTCTTGTTTTTTAATTTCCAAGCTTGCTATTCAGGTTTATCCGAATAAGCCTAATCCGTTTGTATCTTTCTAGTTTGAATGAAAGAGTTTGGTGCACAAAAAAAAAAAAAAAAAACACATATGTAATTCACAGAGGGGTGAAAGAAAATAGATGGTGTAGACAAAACCAAATATTGATATATGACTAACAGAATTGCAAACCAAAGTAAACCAAAGCAAACCAAATTAACTAGTAAAAGCGATTTTAACAGAATTGTGACTTTCTCCATTTCTCCTTCGCAGCCACGCTTATGTATTAATTTATACAATATGGGTAACCTAACTTGGTTGGAAAGTGCCAAAAAAATATGGCTAAACCAATAAAACGTTCCACGTCGACTTTCTTAGTTAAGTCCCTCAACAATATTATTTTTGGTTGACGAATCATATTCCACCACCACCATTATTATCAATCTTCTTCTCCCACCCGTTTCTATTTTCAGACCATTCACAAATATTTATACATAATAAATAATAATACTTAAAGTTGAACTATTCCGCCATTTTACGGTTTCAGTTGATTAAATAAATGTCAAATCATTGTTACAAAACACTGTGGTGTTAATAAATAAAAAACAAGTTTCAGTTTTTTTCTAGGTAATCCTATAAAAAGAATTTGGAAGATAATACGAGAAAAGCAGAAAATTTAACGATAATTTAGTGTGTCGCGTGATGAATTTTTTTTTAATTGATTATAAATTTAAAATGATGGAAGTTTTTATTCCATGACGTGTTTTTCAATTGTATAAATTCGAGTAATGATATTTATGCTTTGTCAACAAATAGTAATCAATAAAAGCATATTATTAAAAAAGAGTGCGGTGGAAATAAATAGATAGAAATCATTGGATAATTAAGTCCCAACACAATCTGGCCAGATCAAGAGAACCGAACCTAAAACAAGAAAGTGGAGATCACAATCCGAAACCCAAAATAATAATACAAGAAAGGAGAATAGAAAAATAAATTAGAAGAAATAATTTAAAAACCAATGTGTAATGTGAGGAAGTTTAAGATTGGTAGGCAAGCTGACATGTTACCCATATCTACCTTCTTCAAGCAAAGCATGGAGTGGGAGACAATTCATGTGGTCTCTTATTTAAAGTCCCCTATTAATTACTCTTTATTGAAACTTATTATGATATTGAAATAGATAATAAATCTCCTACTTAGAGAAGGTAGTAAAAGTATCATGTGATTATAAACTAAAACTTTATTTAAAGGAAGTCTTCAATCAAGTTAATTATATGTTATGCTTCAGTGGTATATTACAAGAATATCTGCACTCGAGTAAATAATTTTAAAATATCTATCACAGAACATTGGATCTTTGAAGGTGCAGAGCATGGGAGGATATAGAATCGTTTAATCATGTGCTAGTTATTGTATTTCGCTGACTTGAAAAGAATTTTGTGGATATCCCGAGTAACAAATTGAAACAAATATTTAAAACAATGTATAAATGGTAAAAGATAGAAATAAGTTTATTAGGAAATGCAAAACATCAATCCGGATATAAGAGTTTAAAAGTCATTGGCCACCGACGACAAATCAAAAGTTTTGGAGAGACTAAAATTTATTAGAATCATGTTTTTTTATTGCATTTGTTTCAGTTAAATTATGTACTGTATAAAGATTAAACGGAGTTCGGTTGAATTTTTTTTGTTTTCTAAAATCAATCTAATTTTCAAACTATACCATGAAAATAGTATGACAACAAATATATTCTAAGAGTATAAATTTGTATACAATAAATAAATATATTGAAAATTTATGAAGTGGGAATAATAGTTTCAAGTGGGGTGCTCATTTGGTCAACCTTTGTAAGTGAGAAAATTAAAAGGAGAGAGAATTTGTGCCATCATAATTTCCCACATTCTTTTTTCAAAAATTCCATTAAAAAAAACTAAGCAAAATAAATCCATTCCTTTGATTAATTCTAATTATTAGCCACCCACCCACCCACCCATCAATTTTTTTTTTTTTTAATACAAAAATACAAAAAAAAAAACTCTCTTCTCCTTCTTAAGATGAAGCCTCTTGGTTTCATTTCGTCCCATAATCATCCAAACTTCACCAAAAGAAATTCTTAACAGAAAAAAAAAAAAAAAACTTTTTTCTTCATAGTATTACTTCTCAAGATCTCAAAGATTTGATTAATACGAAGAGAAAATTCAAATGGGTCTTGATGATTCATGCAACACAGGTCTTGTTCTTGGTTTAGGCCTCTCACCAACGCCTAATAATTACAATCATGCCATCAAGAAATCTTCCGGCACCGTAGACCACCGTCTCATCAGGCTCGATCCGTCGTTGACTCTAAGCCTCTCTGGTGAGAGTTACAAGACCAAGACTGCTGCCGGCGCCGGGGACCAAATTTGCCGGCAGACTTCGTCTCACAGCGGCATCTCATCTTTCTCGAGCGGAAGGGTAAAGAGAGAAAGAGAAATCTACGGCGGCGACGGAGAAGAAGAGGCGGAGGAGACGACGGAGAGAGTGGTGTGTTCGAGAGTGAGTGATGATCATGAAGATGAAGAAGGTGTTAGTGCTCGTAAAAAGCTTAGACTCACTAAACAACAATCTGCTGTTCTCGAAGATAGCTTCAAACTTCATAGCACCCTTAATCCCGTATGATATAGTTAATTATTTCCTTAATTAAACTAATCAATCTCTTCTTATTTACGTTAATCATATCCTTAATTAATTTTTCTATGAATTCACAGAAGCAAAAACAAAATCTTGCGAGACAGCTGAATCTAAGGCCTAGACAAGTTGAAGTGTGGTTCCAAAACAGGAGAGCTAGGTAATTTTAATTGATTACTTTATGAAATTTTAATAAATATAATATTTTCTTTCTTTATTTTGGATCATAATTAATTTATTTTTATTAAATTTGAATTTGGACAGGACAAAACTAAAGCAAACAGAAGTTGATTGTGAGATTTTGAAGAAATGCTGTGAGACTTTAACGGATGAGAATAGAAGGCTTCAAAAAGAGCTTCAAGACCTTAAGGCTTTAAAATTGTCTCAACCTTTTTACATGCACATGCCGGCGGCGACTTTGACTATGTGCCCTTCTTGTGAGAGACTCGGCGGTGGTGGTGGAGGTGCCGGAGGAGTTGGCGGAGGTACGGCGGCGGTTGATGGAGAAACGGCGAAAGGAGCTTTCTCCATCGTCACAAAGCCTCGTTTCTATAACCCTTTCACTAATCCTTCTGCAGCATGTTAGTTACTTATTAGTTATAATTTTTTTTGGGATTTTTTTTTGTTTCTTGAATCAAATTAGGAATTAGTTAGAAGATAAATCCCAGGGAAAAAGTATTACGTTCAAATTGGGGGAAAATGGGGTATAGTCTTTATAGATAAGACTCTTCAACGATTCCACTTTATTTTTCGGTGGGATTGTTGGTTGATGAAGCAAAAAATAGTTTGTAATTACAGTTTTTAATTTGTAGAGAAAAAATGAAGAAGATAATAGTACTTACTAATCCATCTTCTTTTGTTTTTTTTCCTTCAAATATGTATTATGGTGATATAATTTTGCTTGTAAAAAACATAAATATTTATATTTAATAAATTTTGTACAAGTTTGTAATGATTTATCACGCCTCCTTAACAAATGATTGTTCATTCATGCGAGTATAATATTTATATAACATTTTCTACTGTCAAATGATAACTAAATATGGGTTCTCATTTTAGTTCACACTTTACAACGACGTAAACAACTAAACACGAATCCTTCTGTTAAGAATCAGACTAATAACGATTTTATAATTTCAGAGTTTCTTTAATCAGCTAAGTCTCCATTATTCTGTACTAATATCGTTCATTTAAATGAGACATTGGTGCCAACTTGGTTTTGTTTTCAGCCGTCGAACCCAAAAATGGAAATATAATTGATTGATAAATTTTCCACAGATAAATTTCCCACTTATGAGTATAACTAAATAGATGGAGAATCCTAAAACTTCACGAAGGTGAAAAGGTGTAAAAAAAAAATGGTAAGTTAAAAGAATCTATTATAGATCCAAATATATTTTATTCAAAAATTCACATTTTATTAGTTTTTTATTTATTTTTTCTGACTTATCACATTTAGTTTTGGCTCCAGATATAATGATTTTATTTTTTTATTATCCAAAAGAAAAAAAAAAGAGAAGAAAAAACTGAAAAATCATTTGATGGGTGTGAATGATTTAAGTGAGAAAGATAAAGGGTGTGGGGCTAAGAGGTTAGCTCACGTGTATTGATACATCTCCTTAAACCATTTAAATTTATCCAACCAATTATTATAATAAAATTACAGGAAAATAAATTTAACAACAAAAAAAAGCTATAGAAAAAGCTATAAAACTGACAAATTTGAAGAACAAATACTCACCATGCAAAAACGTGTTCACATATGTAGTCAAATATTATCCAAAACAACAACAATAAACAAACAAAAATATCATCATCGTATTACAAAGCTTAGTTGCAAAGAAAAGAACTCTATTATTTTTACTAAAAAGATACGTTTGTGAAAAATATAAAAATGGAAATAAAAACTAACAATAAATAACTTTGACAAAAAAAAAAAAAAAAAAAACTAACAATAAATAATAAATAAAAAGTTCTTGAAGATTTGAAGCAGTGAGATGCTATATCTTTAAGAGGTAAGGTGGGACATGCTTCACGTGATTTTCTCTTCATTTTTCTTCTCACGACCATGTTATAGATGTGTGGGATTAAATTATATGACTCTTCATGTTATACCCATATTTGCTATACACGTATTTTCATGGTTTTAAATGAATACATGACAACGAGACGTATTAATTAACATATTTATGAAAATGACAACGATAGATATTCATAAAGTAATTACGTGATTCACGAACACACATATACTATACATAATCTGTTCATGAATCTTCCAACTTCAACACGTACATGCACAAGATATGGAGTACAATTTAATTTAAAATTATGTTTTTGTTACTAGAATATCTTTACTCGAACCGTTTAATTTTCAATTAATTGTCGTATGTAGTATACTGTATATCCAATTAATAAAAGCTGACATTGATCGCGACTAACATTAAATAAATCACTGAATTTCTAGGTTGTGTTAAAGGACGTCGAAGTCTCGAAGATATGGCGTTGAGATTTGATCTCCACAAGTAATATGTTTGCATGCAACAGTAAATAGCGAGAATGAGAAAAGAAAAGAAAAATTCTAATTTATAATCTTTTAGCAAATTTGAGAATAAAGAGTTTTCAGTTTTTTTTTTTTTTTCAGCTAAACATGTAATCTAGTCAGGTCTAAAGTAATAATATGTATGTGGAAGAAGAAAAAATAAGGGTGTCAAAATAAATTTGTTGCTTTTGTTCGAGAAAATATTATAAAATTAAATAGAAATTTTCGTCTTTGACAAAAAAAATAATAGAAATTTTCGTATAGAATGTAATGCATGCGTGATGATGGGGGATGGATGAGATGACGAGAGAGTCCACAAGAAAATCATAAGATCGGTGACCCTGAAATTATGGTGGTGGACCATTTAATGATGAGATGACTTTCCGGAGAAATCGGTGACTTTCTCGGAAACTCAATTCTAATTTCATTTTTTTTTTTCTCTTTTCTATATTTCTTTCGTTTAAATTTGTTTAGTCCTGACTCCTGACGACAAAAAAAAAACAAAAAAATTTGTTTAGTCCAAATATAGTTTTATCCCATAATGCTACATCCGGACTTAAGGGTGTTATTGATACTAGGGTATTAGAGTAAAATGACGAGAAAAATACAAAGAGTAGAATAATGGAAAGATAAATAGTCCTTGAAGGAGTCTCCTTCAATTATAAAAAGAGGGGAAAAATAGAATAACAGGTTTGCACTCATGGCCCATCAGGGGCGGATCCAGAACATATTTTAACCCGGGGCACAATATTTTTTACATCAGTATATAATTTTGTTTTTCAAATTTATCTTACTTTCTTCTATATTTTGAAATATTTTCATTACTATCTCATATGTTATTTTGACAATATTATGTTTTAACAAAATAAACTAAGCAATCGTTTAAAATTTGTTTAGCCCAACGACACCTCATATTATATCTCATAACTAACGTTCTCACTTGTTAGCATTTATGTGGGCTGAGAACACATTTTCTTTTTTAATTGGTTAATATGGCATTTTTAATGTTGTTTTCTGTGTATTGTTAACGTGGACTATTGTAGTGTATAACAAAATTACTTGAAAAAATAAAAGAGTATAGGGCATTTGCCCACCCCACGTATGCCGTGGATCCGCCACTGGGGCCCATGGCAAATGGAAGAAAAATTATTTTATTTTCAACGTAAATAAGAGGGAAAAAAAATTATTTTCATCATGATTCATGTCTAATACAAATGTTACAGAAATGAGAATTAAAATATCTTTTTTTCCCCTTCGAGTTTGGTGATTTTATCACAACAAGTAAACATTTGTTGTTTACATGTTTATAATTATGAGTCCACTAGAGACAAAAATGCAATATATAAAACTAAATGTAAACGCAAATAATCAAATAAGATTCCAGTAAATGAACCCATCTCCCTCCCTCTCCTGTCCTATGTTCTATGGATCTCATTATCATAATATCATTACAGTCATTTCCAACACAATTATGATATATAATGTCTTAAAAAAACCTAACAATAGTGAAAGCTATATTAATATGTCTATGTTACTTATATATCTACTCTTTCCTTTTCATATTTCCTTTTTTAAAAAAGATTTTCATAAGCATATACAGTATACACAATATTTTTAATCAATTTTTCTTGTTGATCAATTTTTTTTTTTTTTTTCCTTTCAGTTTTGCTGTCGATTGTTTTATGTGAACTAACTTTTTTTGCTGTTATCTAATTTATAAATATTCATTACGTGATCTACAACTTACATGCATAGTGGCAAGTGAAGGTTCATAATTGAATTAACAGAAAATATTATTTAATTGTAAGCATTTGACGAAGTCAAACTTAGAAGATTAGTATTCTCTTTTCAAAAATATACGTGGTCACTTGACCAAAAAAAATCGCTCAATCAAGCAAGAATAAAAGACTTTTTAATAGGCCGGTAAGATTATGATGAGACGTATTAATCGGCCGCAATCGGTACGAAAATAGTTAAATGTATGCGACGAATACGATATGTATTTTATTTTTGAATATGAGTGTATATTAAAATTAGTATTCTTTGTCATTCTTAATTATTTTACTTATGTAGGTGACTAATTATTTGGGTTGTTTCTTTTAATGATTGATACTAGATTTGCTTTACGTGTGCACGAACGTAATTAGTGTATTAAGAACAGCAAAAAACATGTGTCAGTTGCTGGTTAAATTGTCGGTTTGTCGAATTCTTGTTCCCGACTTTTAATTTTTTAAACGTACTGCTACTTTTAATCACTAGGCATGAATTCGGTAGAAGACTCCAAAAACAAATAGTCATTTTTTATATCTCGAATGTTAATTCGTTTACTAATTTGCTATTACAAACAAACATAAATTAACATAACAACTCTCGTGTCATAGGCTCATAGCTAATCTTTCTACGCGTTATCTTACCAATATCAATATAATACTCTTTTCTGTAACAAAAAAAAAAATATAGTATATACACTTTTGCTTTACTTTTGCACTTTAATTTAATCATTACTTAATTTGATTTTGTCGACAGTCTAGTAGTATATGTAACTTGTGGTGGCCTTATGCAGTTGTACATATTTATTTCAGTCGCACCCAAAATCCTTTAGTCATATACACACTAACACACGTATAATTTAACTACACAACAGTTCTATTCTATATAAATATTAATCAATTAAAAGGTGACTTGATACCTAACTATATAAGAGGTTAATAAGAGGCTTAATTAAAGCAAATAAGCTAATCAACGTTGGTTGCTCAGCACGTCTCTAGACGCACCATTGCGCGTGTTAGTTAAAGGTTGGTAGACAACCTTGAATATATTTCAGTAAACTATTTGTTTTCCCCCGAAAATTAACTTTAAATATATCATACAAGCAACTAAAATAATGTTAGGTTCGAACCCATGTAATGGGTGCTCCAAAGTGTTTTTGTTCTACTAGATCAAAAAAATGTGTTCCAATTATGTATCGTAGACCATATATTATCGGGTTGACTAGATATCTATCAACATAGAGCTAGTTTAAAAGCCTATCTATACATGCATTGTAGTTATTGTCCACGAAATGGGTTTAAATTTTTCAATAATAGAGGATATTGAAAAGCAGTAGTGTGTGCCCATTTTGCTTCACTTGTCATGTACCATATTAAAGAACTTTGAACCTTTTTTAAGTAATTGATTGATGCATATAATGTGGAGAACCATGTGATTTTGTTTCCCATCCTCCGGACTTTTTGTCAATTATATACGTTCTCTAGCTTTTTGTTGTTTTCTGTTAAAAGATCTATATTAATTTTGGTATTCATATATACTTTCTTACGTACATATATCAAAGGACTAGTTGTTATATAATTTTAGTTTAAGTTGAACATAATTAAAAAAACATAGTTTACAAAAAACCATTCACGACTTTCAATTAACTAAAAACAAACTTTAATAAAAGATTTAACAAAAAAAAAAACTTTAATAAAAGATTGCATGCATTTAAGTGATCGTTTCATGTGACAAAATCTCCAAATAACACGCGGGTCTTATGAGTTTCATTTTCCATCGCATCACATGCTCTATTAATCATGGTCAAATCATTTTTTCCGGTAGTCATCAAATTGACACGTGGAACATTCTTCTTTTGGTACACGTGGATGTTCCTCTAATGATCACACCCTTACAATAGTTAACTGTCTTTTCAGATACATTCATAGTTAAAAGATACGTCTAAATCTTAATTAACGAAACTTGAGTACAAAACATTACTCCCTCTGTTCCTAGAAAATTGATGTTCTAGAGTTTTCACATATATTAAGAAACAATCATTGTTTAATTATTTGTCAATTACTTTTTTATACTAAATATTTTTTAATAACTTTGAACCAATAGTATTAGAAAACAGTTAATCATTACGTCTCGAAGTTTACGATATATTAATTTTAATTAATAAAAAATAAAACAAAAACCTAAAAAATCAAACTTTGTGGAACAAACTAAAACTCTAGAACATCAAATATCTAGGAACAGAGGGAGTATAATATAACTATATGAAAATCCTTTTCGAATACAAAAGTACTTAATGTATACCGCAAAATCCCAATCTGATAACGAAATCGATGATTAGTGTTGATCAGTAAGGAAGAAATATATAATTAGTTTTTTTTTTTGCTATCATTTTTTTTAAGATAAACAGTTAAAGAAACTGAGAAAAGATCCAAAAAAAAAAAAAGAGAGACGGTGAAGGAAAAGGCTTTCACAAATTAACATTTGTCTCAAGTCTCTCGACTTTAAAAAGATACAGTATATTGAGCTGTTGCAGTATAGTTTGTGTTACATCAAATTACATCATCACTTTTCATTTCCTTATCGCTATATTTTCTTTTGTTATAAACATTTAATAAAAGATGGATACAGCCAAACAACAGGTCAATATGGAAGTTTCAAGTTGTATTTAAAAGAAAAGAAAAGGCATTAGCTTAGTCATCACTCATCAATTCGTTCCCAGAAAGTTACAAATTTGGACCATTCCAATTATCTCTAATGGACCCCAGTAATCTTATCTTTTCGCTGATTTATCCCATACTTTACTTTTTAATCAAATCAAACCCTGTTTTGTAGCCATCTGACGCTGGCCTCATCTAAAAACCCCATTAATTACCATCATTTTTATCATCACAATCATCATCTTTTGCCATCTGCATCGTTGGCTTTGTTTTTCTTGCCATCAATATCAACAAAAGGCTAAGACACTTTAATTTTAGCAACTTTTATACATACATACGGACTATTCCATGTTTGATCTTAACCTTTAGAATTCAGATTGGTTTGGTAATTTTACGGACCAGGCTAACTACAAAAAGTAAAACAAAAAAAATGGGTTTGACGGATCAAACCTAATTTGACTGGCTCTCGCATGGTTGATCAGTGATCACCCATGAATCAGACTGAAATCTAAGCCTACTTTTGTTTTTCTTTAGTTTTAAACCCTAAATTTTTCAAATCCTAAATTGCGACAGGAATATATGAAATTGGATCGACCGGACTATATGAAAACCTCAAAGCATATTATTGCCTCGAAGGCCAAGATAATACTGTTAAAGAGACGACGGAAAGACCAGGCCCATTAAGACGAGAGTAGTTTTTCAGACCCAGGTGACCAATAATAAGCCCTATCATGAAGACTTAGATTTTATTTTCTTTTTCTTTTTCGACGACAAAATAGAACAAATTTATGAGTAGAGGAAAAGAAAAACGAATATTAAATTCAAGTTAATACACTAGTGACTAGTTTTGGTTTCATAAAAAAATAAAGCCGATGAAAAGAAAATGAAATTGACATCTCAATTTCCTTTTTTCTTTTGAACCTCTTTGTATTAAAATAAAGAAACATAATTACCTCCAACGGCTCTATTGTAATTTCTCTTGTGTATATATAACATTGATCCATCGATTGAGATTAGACCTAATTAACACTTTTGCTTATAGATAAAAAAAAATACTCTCTTTCGCAGCTTCTTCAAATTCTTTCTTCCTTGAGAGAAATAAAATCAAAACTCTCTAATTCTCGCTTCTTCATCTTCTTCTCTTCTCGAGCGAATGTGAATTCCGATGATGATGATGATCTCTGCAACATGATCCGTAAGAGTTAGATTGATCGGAGCGGAAAGCATCGTTTCATTGATTGATTGATGATCTCCGTACGTCAACCCTCTCTCGTCACTGGATAATGATCTAGCCACCGTAAAGATTTCACCGGAGGAAAAAGAGGATAACGAAGAGAGGTTCGTGATAATCTGTCGTTAATCTTGAGATATGTGACCAAGTTGATCGACATGCTATTAACGGCGACAAGATGGCTTCGGGTCCTCTGTGTCAACGGCGTGAATCTGTTGTGCAAAACCAGTCCTCCTCTTCTCGATTGAAGATGATGACTTGATGTTGGGCTTTGTCTATTTGTCTCTTTTGGGCCCAATTCTTTATTTTGTTTCTGGCCCATGACTGGGCCCACGTGCGCTTCTTCTTCATTCGTTAACTCCAGAGGTTTGTGAGAGAGCAGAGGAGCTGGACATTCACACAGGATTTCACAACCTCCAGGTATTTTCCTTTCTTACCTTTTTTTTTTAATCATAAACATAGTAACAATTTTCTTTAATTCTAAAACTTTAAAAAATTTTAACACTTAAATTTTAAGAGAATAATTAATAATTTTTAACTAAAACTATGTTAAATTTACTATTATTTTTTAAAATTTAGTTTAAGTGTTAAATTTTAAAAACGTCGAAAATTAACCGCGCCTAGGCATCCTGTCCTTAATTGGTCCGTAAGCTTTGGTGTTCGAAGTTCGGCATGTTTTCACGTAATATAAATTTAACACTTAAACTAATTTTTAAAAAATAATAATGTTTTTCACTAAAATTTAAAACAAATTTAACAAATAAATTTTAAGAAAATTATTAATACTTTTTTTAAACTAAAATCATGTTAATTCCACTATTACTTTTTAAAATTTTAGTTTAAGTGTTAAATTTTAAAAACGTGTGGTTGGGCAACCAATCAAGGAGTTCTTTATTAATTAATGTGTGGTTGACAAAAAAAAAAAAAAAAAAATTTTAAAAACGTCGAAAACTAACCGCGCCTAGGCATCCTGTCCTTAGTTGGTCCGTAAGCTTTGGTGTTCGAAGTTCGGCATGTTTTCACGTAGTATAGATTTAACATTTAAACTCATTTTTAAAAAATAATAATGATTTTCACTAAAATTTAAAACAAATTTAACAAATAAATTTTAAGAAAATAATAAATAATTTTTAACAAAAATCATGTTAATTTCACTATTACTTTTTAAAATTTAGTTTAAGTGTTAGATTTTAAAAACGTCGAAAACTAACCGCGCCTACACATCATGTCCTTAGTTGGTTCGTAAGCTTTGTTGTTCGAAGTTCGGCATGTTTTCACGTAATATAGATTTAACACTTAAACTCATTTTTAAAAAATAATAATGATTTTCACTAAAATTTAAAACAAATTTAACAAATAAATTTTAAGAAAATAATTAATATTTTTTTTTAACTAAAATCATGTTAATTCCACTATTACTTTTTAAAATTTAGTTTAAGTTTTAATTTTTAAAACGTCGAAAACTAACCGGGCCTAGGCATCATGTTAAATTTCACTATTCCAATTATTTTTTATAGTTTTAAAATTAATAGAAAGAAAAATTTAGTTTACACCTATCAAATTCTAAGATAGATAAAGTTAACACGTGGTGGCACAATCTTATGAGTTAATAACTTTGAAAACCATACTTTATATAATAAGATAGGATGGTCTAACAAAAAAATATACTTCAGGTTTCTTAATACTCAATACTATCATTCTCATTATTTATGTATTTTAGTTTAATATTGATTTGTTTTCTCTTATGATATTAGATTGAATTATCCATATGAAACTGTTTCATACCTAAACGAAGGCCAAAATACCACTCCAACGAGAAACAAACATGGTTCTCTATTCAATAGATCAATAAAACATAAGACACAATGAAAAGATCAATAAAACATAAGACACAATGAAAACAAAGTAATACTCAAAGACATATGAACATTTGACCACAATCAGATCAATTAGTTCACCACATACCACAAGACTCATTAATCACTTCACATACATTGCAACATTTCTTACGGAACCACTTGGCACTTTTAAGACAATAATGTTGGATCATATTCCAGCCGAGCATTCTGGAGGTGGAACAGGAAAACGAGATTTGTCGGTACAATAATCGTAGACCATATGGTTCACTCGGACCCATCTATAACTTCGAGCTTCCACCGGACTCAACTGGTGGTACGCACTTCCTTCCCACCAATTCTTCGGATTATTAGGACAATACGTCGGTCCCGGAACCGGACATCCTTCTATATCAAAATCTTTGTAGTAAGCATAAAATGGCGCTCCCGACCAATTGATTTTCTCTATTCCTCCACGTGTCGCCCAATCATCGGCTTCCCATAACGTGGAATATATACCCATTGGTTGAAATCTTGGGTACGGTACTTTCCTTGCCTCATTGTTCTTGTAAACCCTAATGGGCACATTGTCTACGTAGAACCTACACACCACACATATTTAGACGATTAGAAAATGGATATTAATTCTACATATATTATTGCAAATAGAACCGTATCTTTGATCATTTGTCTTTTTTCTTAGAAACTAATGGCTAATGGATTATTAAAAATATATATGGGACCTTACAAATTATGAATGCCTCCAAAACAAATATGCTGTCTCTTTCATTCTCTTAATACATGGCCCGTGGGCCGACAAAATATGAAGCCAATCATGTCTCTCGTGACAATATGAAAAGACAAGAATAGTTAAACGAATCTTATAGTACAAAATTATTGTTTAATTTCTCACTACTGATCAACTATATCTTACATTCCTTTTAATAATTAGACAGAGAATGTAAAGAATAATTGTATGTAGATGTATTTATATATATACAAAATCATTTGGCTTACACGATACGGAGATGGTTCCATGAGATGGCGTATTCGTGGAAATCACGAGAAGGGTCGAACCAAAGGTTAACTCTTTGCTCTCTGTCGCCTTTACCATGAGCAAACACATTGGTTTGTACTGTGTAAGGTTGTCCACTTCGATTTCCTAGGAACTCGAAATCAAGCTCGTCTCGTACAGAATTGGTATCTGAATTCATCTGCGCAAATTAGTTTTATATTTAATCAAACCTTTTTAAAAATTGCAGTAATTAACACAAACTTGAAATATTTGTATATATAGTTACGTACGTAGAAGGCAGCGACAGTTCCGGCCGAATCACCGGGAATCAATTTGATTTTCATGCTCACGCGGCCGAACAAGTATTGCTTCTTCGAAGCAAATCCACATCCTAAACCAATATTAATGAAAATAAAATAAAGTATATGAATGCAAAATGGATATTATCTTTGAAATGTAATTTAGTATAACGTATGTAAGAACCTGAGCTAGGGTCCAATTTAAGCTGAATGGCTCTTCCACCATCAATTTGAGTGATATGAGTATCGGACCATGCGATCCTAAAGTCATCTTCAAACTTAGCCGGTCTACTCAAAACCGGCCGGTACAATGCTGCAAATAAGCATAAGCTTATCGTAAAGAAAACATTTCTTGAAGAGAAGAGTGACACCACCATTGTTGCTTATGATGATGAGTTTGTTTTTGAAATTAGAAGATCGAAGTCATATTTATATAGAGACGCATGCAGGCAAATGTATATACAATTATTGAGGAAGGTCTCATTTAGAGCTTAGATTTTCAGTACAGCTAATCACTGATCGATTTGTCACAATGATTTTGGACCTACCACTTTTCTATTATTGTTTTTATTATTCACTGAATATATCTTGTTTTCTTTCCCAAATCTTACTGTTCTTTCACTCTTTTTTTGTTATTAGAATTCAATTTTATTCTTTGTACTATCTCCTAAAACTATTTCACATTATTAAGTTAAAATATTTGCTTGGCTCTCAGCCTCACAATGATTGAATTGCATAGGAATTTCCCAGTGTACATAACTGAAAGGCGTGGTGAGATCTCATTGGGACACGTCTCGTCCTTACACTACTCTGCTATAACTCGCAAATATGATACGATCGTCGTATCTTTAGATTCTTCTTAGATTTTCTTCTTTTGTCGCCACACGATCCTTTCTTAGATCATATTTTTCTTAAATAAATATGAATATTCGTTTATTATACACAAAGAGGTTTCATTAGGCATAAACAGTTTATTTTGTTCCCATGCGAGATGATAAATTCGACTCGTAATTTTAATAATTTTTACATGTTTTGGTTGTTTTTTTACCAAGAAATTATACATTATTGCTTTAATCAATGAGAGTGAGTGTGAAGTATTTATGATTGTGCATGAACATTCTAATATGAAAATAAAAAAATGAAAGTTGTTAAATGTGGAGAGGCGTGAGAGTAGGGATGTGTCTATGTTTAATTCATGAATATTAGGTTTCATTTCCTTATCCACACCACACAAGTCGTGCTCAATGAATAGTTCATATCCCCATCTTCATTTATGTAATTTCTCACTCAGTATTAGTCCCAGCTAGAAAACATCTTTAAAGTAAACATCGTTAAGAAAACCAAAGATTCTATGAGGCAATTTCGCATTCTAGTGTCATTTGTAGTACAATAATATTTGATTGGCTAATTCGCTCTAGACATGACTGTTGAGACAATAATATTTGATTGGCTAATTCCTCGACTTTTGCAATTTTTAATTGGCAAGATTAAACTCACACATTTCGTTTGATGCAATATTTTGGTTATGTTAAGCTACCATGTCTAACAATGTAAATACACCCTGGAATTTTTGCATGAAAACAATTGTTATCAAAACAATTAAGTCTAGTTAATTTAGAAGGACACACAACATTGGACAAACCCACATGCAACTAAGAACTATGGATAAGAAATTGACGGACTCCATAAATTTCATGAAACAAAGCTCTATTTGACTCAAATTTAATGTCATGTCATGTAAAAAAAAAAAAATTTAATGTCATGTCTTTGAATTATTTTAACTTTCGCATTATATTTTATTTAATATGATACCCACCTTTTTCATCCCTTTGCCACCTTTTCCTTGTCGTATTTGTTTAAAATAGTACATAACACGGCCGACAATAAAATGATTAGAGCTTATCGGAAAAAAAAAAAAAACTTTTTTACTATTTTTCCAGATAACAGAAAAACACTAGTACAGTAGTTATCTTTTCATTAATAGTCGATTTGGTAAACATATTTTAAAGTTTTTTAAAATGATAATTTTCTGCACCTAAAAACAAATTTTGTGGGATTGTATAACTCTAATGTAACTGCTGAATCTATTGGGCCTTTAGAAAGTGAGAATATGCCCATAATAGGCTTTTCGTATATGGGCTTTCTTCAACTTAATTATACAATCAGGGGCCATACTTTGTATGCCCAACAGAGACAAATATTACTTGCATGATAACTTCAATTTAAATGATTTTTTTCTTTTGGTTAAAGGGTTTAACTTAAATGAAGCTGCTAAAATTGTGATTGTTGCACAAGGAATATGCAGCCCACAACAAATGTGCTTAGTATCGTTCATGATGTTGTATTGTTGTGAATACAAAATAAAATTAATTATGAAGAAACAACATCTTTCAAAAATATTCTGAAAACATGTTTTTTAAAAAAATTGAAGTATTTTAAATATCATAAAATTGTTTAACAGCGGTTAACTGGACATAGCCATTGAGCATATAATTGATTTAATCATTGGAAAAAGAAATTGGGAAGAGTGAGCGAAACGTGTTGACACAGTTCTATATGAATATTTTAAATAACATATAATAACCCATAATTTTACACATATATATAAGTTTTTGGTTAGAAGAATACGAAAAGGCAAAGAGGCACGGTATTGGTCGGTCAGGTGAAGTAGGGTCCCTTCTACTGCTCCAGTCAGTCTATTACCACAAGAAACCGCAGAAACCAGAACTCAAAAAGCAACTTACATTTTTTAAAAACAATTATGAAAAATATAATTCTTATAGATAATATTTTAGCAATACTTAAAAAAAATATATCGGAGCAGCTTGTGATTGCCTGATTGGAACGTCAGTTCCTTTTATTTTTTTTTGTATTGTCAAAGAAAACAACTAAATTCCTTTTATTTTTTTTTGTTTGTGTGTATTGTATTGTCACTTTTAAAACAAGAAAAAATATATTTATCAATTTTGTCGTCTTCAAAATTTTGATTTTATTTTTGGCTTTCGGCTTTAAGTATTTAACATTATAACTGTTCTTTTTACGTTAAAATTAATTATTCATCCTGCTCTTTTGTACCTACGTAATTTCCTTTTCACCTGGTTCTTGTTTTATTCGACTCTTGTAGTCTTGTAGACATACGTATCAATCAATACATACATACACGTTAATAGAATCTGACTACCGTTAATTATTTCAAGAAAATTAAATTACCTTGTATTTATATACCATAACTATGGAGGTCCCGACATATTTTTGTTTGTTTCTTATTCAAATACTGACTCTGTAATAGTTTAATACATACTGAAAAATCTTTGATGATGTGATGATACAAAAAAAGTATGTATAATAATATTCATAAAAAGACATTATTATTTATGTCAACTCATGGAGTATATAAAACGATTACGTGTATAAATATGATATATCCATGCGTGTAGTACTCTTTAGGAAAAATTTATTTGCCCTTCATAGGGTAGTCACTTTCCTTTTTCTTCTTTACTTACAAATCTTTCTTCCTCTACACATCAAAACGCAGAGAAAGAGAGAGAGAGACAGATAGAGAGAGTGAGAATAGAAGTGAGAGAGAGAAAGTCTAATTGTTTCTCCTGTAAACTGCAAACCGATCTTGTGTCTGAAAATGGTGTGGAGCAGCAAAATGTCAAGCTTTCTACTGATTTTGCTCATTCTTAATTCGACCCATTTCAGTCTAATGGCTAATGGTAAGTAAATGGGTCAATGTCACATTTCCTTATTTTCAAACAAAATTTTATTTCATAATCTTATTCTTTTACTTCTTATGACATTTTTCAGGTAGACCAGAGCCAAACTCAGTCGAATTCACCAAGGTACACTTTTTGAACTTCCTCTGTTTTTTTTTCTCTACTAAAACAAGAATCAAACTGTACTTAAAAGTTCTTTGATTTGGAACAGAGTGGAGATCAAGATGAGAAGATGATGATGAGAGGTCTAATAGGATCAAGACCACCAAGATGTGAGAGAGTGAGATGTCGTTCTTGTGGTCATTGTGAAGCAATTCAAGTTCCTACAAATCCTCAAACAAAGCTTCACTCACCTTTTACCACTTCTTCTTCTTCCTCTGAGATTATTCATCTTGATTACACCAGAGGAGATGATAGTACTAATTACAAACCCATGAGCTGGAAATGCAAATGTGGTAACTCTATCTACAACCCTTGAAGAACATTTCTTTACTTTTTCTACATTTTTTTTCTTTGGTTCAAATTCTAAAATCTCTGTGTAAATATCTATAATTTTGTTGTTTTTTTTTCGGGTCAAACATATTTTAGTTGTAATCTTCAGATTTTATGGTAATTCTGTGTGACTGATTATGGTGTTGTTGTTTATTATAGTGTAGTTAACAAAAAAAACAGAGATGAATAAAAATTTGCTTTATCCAAAATGATTTGTTATAATTTTATTACTAATTGTTAAAGTAAAAATCTTTTAGACATCGTAAACAGAACGCACGGAAACCTATTTTCAAGACGATTTCTGACAAATACCAATTTTATGGATGAAAGTTACATCACGCACGTACGTATGCATCTACATACATATATATGTGAAATTTATGTATGAAAATATTTGTTGGTTTAATAGAGAGACAAAGATACGTTTGATACATAAATCCATTAGCCGATAGACAAAAATTCAGCCGCTTTGCTGTCGTTTCTTCGAACGTCGCCGTTTTCATTCACATTGGATTTTGGGTTGTACTTATTTTTTTCTTTCTTTAATGATTAATTTAATTAGTGACCACTGGTGATTTTCTGTGTCCTAGTACATGTTTCAGTAGAGTTCTTTTTGGGATTTATTAGTTATATATTTTTAAAAATCTGATAAAACAGCAAGAAAAATCATAACCAAATCTGTACTACTTTGAATTGATATAATCGTACTGAAACTATCGTCCATATTTCAATTATTTTCCAAAGCGAAAATTTCAAAGAAACAGTAAAACCTGGGCCATGGTAAAAAAAAAATACACATTTTACTGTACATGTAGAATGATATGATATATGTAAAGAATAAAACCTAGAAAATGTAATATTACCAAATGATGATAGTATAGCAATCAAATCATCAAGATATCTACTTAAAGCCAATGATCAATTTCTACTTAAAGCATTTTGTTCGTTTTAAGTCAGATTTAACATTTGGAATATAAACTAGTCGAACTTAATATGAGATTGGACAAAGCCTATTCATAAAGAAAATTGAAGAGTGTGAGAGTTGATGGGATTGAACATATGGAAAGAGAGGAAGAGAAGTGACAAAACAAAAGAAGAGAAGATGTGTCTTTGTGTGGGGTTTACTAATTTCACAAATCAAGCAAAGCAAACAGTCTTGATTCTCTACACTGTTCTTCCTTTGAATGACTTTACTATTTTTTTGTTTTCATTTCATTTATTACTTAATAATGCAATTCAAATATAGTTGAATAAAAATAAAAAATACATATTTGGAATTTGGTGGAGACTCAAGTGTCAATCAAAGTCGGTACACTGCCACCATGCTACTGCTTGAACTAATCTTCTCAATGACAACGCCGCTCCGAATATTTTATGTAATAGTATCTTCTATACATCTAACTTATATACTATTGTACACATTATGCTAATATCCAAAGGTCAATGGAAAATACTGTTGTACTTATACAAGACTCATTCCAAAAACATATCATAACTTTTTCAGTAGTTGAATTCCAAAAACAAAGTTTTGTATTCTCAGCTAGTTTGCGATCTGCTAGAGTCTCAAAATCGTAGTTAAAATGAATGTTTTTTTTTTTGTCAAAAATGTTAAAATGAATGTTTTGTCGTAAATTCTTCTTGATTTTGGTATCTCGAAGGCGGAGCATTTTACCATTGTTAATCCTTCACCAAAACTTCTTAGTTACGAATACTTTGGGGTTGTGCTAAATTTTTGTGCCATTCAAATATTTTAATATATGTGTACCAACAGATCTCAAAACACTATTATTTCGCTAAAAAAAAGTTTTTGGAATTGGGAAAAATGCATTTTGTTTGGAGACTATTGATTGCACATTGTATCACGATCGAGAAAACCATTAAAAGCAAAGTGACAAAATGAAAAGACTCAAAATAAGAAACAACAAAGAAGGAAAAAAAATGAGAGTTCCAAAGCGAAAATACTTTGGCCATTCCGATCTCTTTTTGTTTCTGCTTCTTACCGTTTACTTAACTGTTTTGGATCTCTTCCCTGTTGCATCACTTCCTTGGAACCATGGAAACATTTTTGAAAATAAGTATTAAGACCAGAGAAAATAAATAAAAAAAGGTTTAGAGATTTATGCATTGGAGAGAAATCGTTAAAGCACAGAGTTGACAAGGTACAGTCACGTGGAAGCATTTTGGACATATCGATAATAATCTCTTTCTCTGTTTCAATGATCTTATTTGACGTCAATTGCTCCATACCTCATTCATTGTTCTTGTACGACACAGGCCTTTGTTCATAATAATATATGAGATGGTTAATTGGTTATAATATATATCTTGTTTCATTATATATCTAGTAATTTACAAGATATAGTTTAAATATTGATATTTTTCTGGGGAAAAAACTTATATTTGTATACTTATATTTAGAATAAATGCAGAGAATAGTTATTTTCAAAGAGTTGAAGACAAAACTTACAAGGACAAAAAGGTGATCAAGGAGATTCCAGTGGTCCAGTTTTGATTTTGGATAGTGAATATGAATATGTATGCACACGCAATAGCCAATACATCTCAAAAAGTCTCTTTTTTTTTTGTCAACATCTCAAATGTTTTATGCACCAATATTCAAAAAATTCTCGAGTCTACGTTATTAGTGGATACATCTGTGGTTAATTATACATGTAACATACACACATACCTTGATGATACATGGAATTTATGGTATAACCACCGCCATGACATTTGTACCATTATACCATCAAAAATCAAACTCATGTATCATATATTGTTTAAAGCTTACACGGGATGGGAATTTTGAAAGAGCTATGATGGGTTCTTAAATTCGTTGAAAGCTTACAATAGATGAAGCAAAGAAAACCTGCATGCCAATATAGTACGTACTATAATAACACTATATGAAATATCATTAAGGCTTTAATAAAATATTCGTATAAATAATTTGTTTAGGTTGATGAAATTGCAAATGTTTTTTCGACTATAAATAGTCTTTATTTTTGGGTTTCCATTGTACATTTGTGCAAATTAATCCATTTTAAACAAATCGACAATAATATTTTTTTTTTTATTATTACAAATCCGCAAATTGTTTTCGGCATAATGTTGGAGATTCGTTTTATCCTAGAATTAGTCGGATAATATTATCATAAACGTACAATACTACAATATGATGCTAAATTCTAAATAAACGAAATAATTAAAATAATGCATCAGTATATTATAAAAACTGTACCTTTGCGTGGGTGGAGGAATTTAGGTCATCGTTAGGGCACTTTCATGGGGACCATTTACGCCTTAACGAAGGCTCATTACACACAAACGTCAATGCGGGCTGAAACTTGCAGTGCAATCCGGTCTGGTCCTATAATTTATGGGTTAGGGTTACAACTTTTTTAATCTATCTATTAAATGAGATGGACACAAAAATGTAACCACCATACAAAATATACACAAAATATAAAATAAACTAAAATAACCAAAAAGTAAGAAAACTAAATAAAAATGTTACAAATCCTAGTCATCATATAGATCAATATTCAATACTATACTAAGCATCATAGTGTTACAATGCATTACTGAAAAATTTATACGAGACCTATACAAAATTACAAATGTCTCTACAAGACTCAAGTCTCGAGTCTCGAGTCTCGAGTACATGTTATCCGACATCGTTTGGTAGTCCATAAAAAAAGCTCTTAAAGGTACGACGTCGTTTTGAAGTCATCGGAGAAAAAGACTGAAGGAACAACGTCGTTTTGAAGTCAGCGGAAAAGTAAAAGAACTAATAAACGAAGTCGTTTTGAAGTCATCTCTGCAGATATGTATGCTGTTACTAAAATATTCCCAAGTGGAATTAGTTTGCAATTGATTAATTGAAGGAATACACGATTTGAATTCGTCTACTCTTCTTCTTCTTCTCCAGATCCAAGAACTCACTCTCTGCGTTCACACCTCTCTGCTTTGAATCAGAACTTGTATTTCGCAAATTCAACTTCTTCCAGGTAATTTTCCATTCCTCGGATTTTTCCGCCGTTTTGTTGATATAACTAGTGGCGATTATTTGAATTATAATGCATCGCACAAATTTGGAAATTTTTAGATAATTTTTTCGGCGAATCCGATTCTTTGAGCTCTTGATTGATTTCATTGATGATCTTTGGGTTATTTTGATACGAATTAGGTTTTGATTTTGGCAGTAGAGAAGTTAGAAGAAGAATGGTGAGAACGCCACGAAGAGGGCAGAGATCAAAGGGAATTAAAGTGAAGCATTGTATTCAATTGACTCTGTTGCTTGGTGTTGGGATATGGCTGATTTATCAAATGAAGCATTCACATGAGAAGAAATCTGAGTTTGAAGAGAGTTCAAAGATTGTTGTTGAGGATCATCAAGTGGTTAATCTTGGTAGGAAAGATCTTAAACCGCGTATCGAGGAGTCGAAAGATGTGAAAGATGAAGAAGGGAGCAAGAATGAAGGAGGAGACTCAAGTACTGATAAGGAGAATGGCGATGAGATTGTAGAGAGGGAGGAGGAAAGAGGTGAGGAGAAAGCGGTAGAAGAGAATAACGAGAAGGAAATTGAAGGTACCGGGAATGAAGAGGGAAACGAAGGTACCGAGAATGAAGAGGGAAACGAGGATTCAAATAATGGAGAAAGAGTGAAGGTGGTTGATGAGAGTGAAGGTGGGAATGGGATAAGTAATGAGAAAGCTAGGGAGATCAATTACAAAGGAGATGATGCGTCGAGTGAGGTAGTGCATGGGACGGAGGAGAAGAGCAATGGAAAGGTTGAAGTTGAGGAAGAGACTAAATCTAACAGAACTGAGAGTGTTAGTTTCCATGAAGATGAGTCGGGTCCAAAGAATGAAGTATTGGAGGGTTCTGTTATTAAACAAGTCTCTTCGAACACAACTGAGAATGGGGAGATTGGTAGTGATGATGGTGAGCAACACGAGATAAAGAGTGAGTCGGATTCAAAGACTGGTGATAAGTCAGAAGGCGAGAAGGGGTTTTCTGATTCTAATGGTGAATTGCCTGAGACTAACCAGTCAACTTCTAATGCAACTGAAACTACAGAATCTTCTGGGAGTGAGGAGTCGGGATCGAATGGGAAATCCACTGGTTATCAACAAACGAAAAACGAAGAAGATGAGAAGGAAAAGGTACAATCTTCTGAGCTCTCATCTGAAGAGGAAAGCAAAATCAAAGAACCCAAGAAAAAGGAGAAAGAAGAGTCTTCATCTCAAGAGGAAAGTAAAGAAGAAGAACCCGAGAAAAGGGAGAAAGATGAGTCTTCATCTCAAGAGGAAGAACCTGAGAAACATGAGAAAAAAGAGTCTTCGTCCCAAGAGGAGAATGAGATCAAAGCAACTGAGAAAAAGGAGAAAGAAGAGTCTACGTCCCAAGAGGAGAATGAGAACAGAGAAACCGAAACAAAGTCTTCAGAATCTCAGGAAAATGAAAACACCAACAGTGAGAAGAAAATTGAACAGGTGGAATCTACCGATTCTTCAAACACACAGAAGAGTGACGAACAAAAAACTGATGAAAGCAATGATACTTCAAAAAAGGTAACAGAGGATGATACTTCAAAAACAGAGTCAGAGAAAGAGGAAAATAACAAAAGTGGTGAAACAGAGGAGACCCAAAACGATCAAGAACAGAGCAAGTCCACTTTGGATAATAGTCTCACTGAAGATGTTAAGGATGCTCGAACTGATTGACACTCTTCCTAAAAACCAGCAATGGATTGACCAACGACAAAGTTGCAGCTGAGTGATGTTTCTTAAATGAGTTAAGTAGTCATGTATCATTGTATTGTATACATATTCTATACTTTTCATCAAATTACGGGACTAAGTCCCAATCAGTAGTATTGAGTTTTTGATCGCCCAATCAATACATGTATACTCTTTTATCTCTAGTTCTGTCTAATTATGAAAAGTTTCCTTTTTATTGAGATTGAATCACAAGAGATTTGAAGGAAACGTAAGTCTTGCATCATAATATGACCAAGCAAAGTATAAATTCTTATTTCCCAACAAAAGTATAAATTCTTATTTCCCAACAAAAGAAAAGAGATACGTTAAAGCATTTTAGCCATTCAAATAAACCAAGAAGACGTTATTGTGAACACGCAAGACTCAGTGCCCTTCGTTGTGCTTCACCTCAAACAGACCATCTGGACCTGAGAATGGCAAACAGAAAGTGTAAATTCAGAAACCAAGAAGTTACTATTAATCTTTGGTGATCTCTAAAGGTTTATAGGAGAACCCATGATAAAAAGAGACATTCTTTGCTGCGACTAAACAGCATTAACCAAGTTGCAGATCACGAAACATAAGACAATAAGACGGAAGATAGAAAAACAGAAAAGGCATACATACCCCAAGGAAACTCCTTGTTGCGGATGTGCATATAGGGATAGGCCTGCAACAAGTAAACAACAAGAGAAAAAAAAATGGTTCACAACAACTCGAAGCAATGTATGTTTTAAACTACTAAGCAGAATGAATGAGATGAGCCAAATAAGAAAAGGTAAAAAAGGCAGCTTTTGTAACATTTTCATCATCTGCATACCCATTTCCGTTTTCAGTGCATACTTATTTCCGTTTTCACTGGGTGATATTAACATTGTCTCACACTAAGTAAGGAAGATTTAAGATTCCAAATCAAAGGTTATACATAGTACTAAAAAACCAATGGAGGTGTTTGTAAGAGAAGCTTACAGGAGGGTCTTCGCCGTGATGATGGCCCTTGGATAAAACATAGACGGCTAAAGCAGTGCAACTAGCAATACCCAAATAAGTTATCTTCTCCCATTTCGCAGCTTCATCTGTGAAATATTAAAAAAAAGACAAAACTTTGATGAATAACCAAAAGTTATAGAATTGATCCAATAAGACGAATCATGTACAAAAATCAAATTCAAATTTGACCAATTGATCAATTCAAAATTGACAAAATCAGGTATTGGTTAAAAATATTGGGATCCGTGTGAAATCATATTGAATCTCAAAATCAATTAAGAACTGGGAAATCTAACAATCATCAAAATCGGAGGAGAATCTATAAACTCATCGAGGTGTTCTCAAAAATGAAATCAGAAAACCTAGATCGTTATTGAAATGGTAAAAATAGAGATAGATAGAGAAGGGACAAATTACAAGCGTCGTCATGGCCGGCGGAAGAAGAAAAGTTTCGCTTAGGAGCGACGGATGTTCTTGGAGCAACGCGGATCGCTGCTCGGGAAAGAGCTGACCGTACAATCGCCGTAGCCATTTTCCGGGATCTTCTTCTCTCAAAGTGTTGAGACTCTTTGGAACAGATGTTGAAAGGGTTATGTGACTCACTCTAATCAGGCGTTGTTGAATCTAAACCCAAGCTTAATGGGCCTTTCCTTAAGTATGGGCTATTTTAGCCCATCATTGTTTTTATCTCTTAACAATAAGTCACTTTCAAAAATATATTTTTCCTGTTTTTTTTTTCTTTCTAAAAGCTAAAATAAATTTGGAATTTTGTTAACATGTCTAGTTAATAAAAATTTAATTTATTTTGTAATTTTAACTTAATTTTTTAATTAAATAAACATGATAAAAAAAATTAAGTTCTTATTTGATTGTAAGAAATACAAAAAGAATCAGCATCGTCACTTGCTTTCAGATTCTTGTTGGCCGCCACCGCATGCGGCAAGGTAGAGAGCTCCGGCAGCAGATCCACCGTGAGAATGTTCAATGACAACGTGATCTGATAACTCATCACCGAGCATTTCCCAAACGCTGCTATGAAGATAGTTTCTAAAGACTCTATAATGATCATACAATCCTCCTTCAACTATCACAATGCTCATCTTCTTCTCTAACCTTCCAAGCTTCTTTATCATCCCAACTATTCCTGCTCCCGCCATACGAGCCGCTCGTTCCGCGACTACATCACATACTTCAACCACCACTTCTCTTGCCGCAAGAGTTGAATCCATGATCTGCAGGGTTCACACAAGATATTCAAGATTTTCTTGTTTTTAACTCAAATCAAAATTTCTAAATTGAAAAGCGAATGAGTCTCTATGAAGCTTACTCCGAAAACTTCCTTGAGCTTTTTGTTTACAATCTCCCGTTCTTCGGATATATCTTGATGCATTGCAGCCATATCTGGCGACCTAAACCATGCATGCTCGAAATATTGCAGTATAGTCCTTGGGATCTATAGTTTCATATTGTAGACTAAAATAAGTACATAGTAAAGATACCATAAAATGTAAGGAATTGTGAGTTTTGGAGGCAGAGTATCTCCAAAGAGAGTAGATTCTTCTGACATTCTTAGTAACACTCTTCTTACTATCTCCCCTAAGTATCTGCCGGACACCATCTTCTCAAAAACCTTGAGCAGAGGAAAAAAAAAACTCTCAAAACTAAACATGATCCGAAAAACCTCAGAGAGAACTAATCGGTATGTGTTCTTACTCGATGTCCAGGATTCAAGCTTTCCGCATCAAGAGAAGAATCGAACTCAGTTATAGGAAAATGACAAGATCTGAAATCTCCCCATTCTGTGCTAACAACCTACAATCTTATCATGTACAACCACTTGATATCACAACTTTGAAAAGGTCTATGATATTGGATTAAATGTGTTGAAAGTATCTTAACATACGATCTCTTGTGGCTCGGCTATCGCGGATTTCCACCTCGATATCTCTTGAGCTTGTTCAATGTAAGCAGCATTAGTTCCCATACCTAATGATACTGCAGCCACAGTGTCCTTGTGATAATACTTTCCCCCAGCCAACTCTCCTATTGTATTATCCACCTGATTTCAAAAACAAGATTCTCAAAAGATCATTAAAAAGTTACTAGATTAATCTTCATCGCATAGATCATCTTTAGACCCCCTTACCAGCGCTGTTTTCATCCGGATTTTCAGACCGTGTGTTTCCAAGGATTCATTCATATCATTCACCAAATCTTTCAAAACCTTATCATCATCATCATTTGCTAAACTCTTCCTATGTATAGCCGAGATTGAACCTGACCCAATCTGCTCAACAGAGCGCGTCAATGTAAACCCGAGGTTATTCACTTCCTCTGCTTCTTCACCGGGATTCATCGCAAGAAATTTAACAAGCTCCAATGATATGAAATCGCAAAGCTCCTGAGCCAAAAAACTTCAGGTTCAAGTTAACCTAACGTGTAATCAAGAAATCGTGTATCTATCTATATTCATACCTTGAAAGAACCATTCAAAACATCTTGAGGGATCGGAATCTCCTGCTTATGTACGTCGGACATAGGCTCTTCGTTACCTCCTAACGTCCCACGTAACAGAAGAAGTTCCTTGCCTCTCAAGTTAACTCCATAGTGTACCCCTTTCTCATCACTACACGTAACACATTAAACACCGTTATTTAACGATCATCTAATTCTCTCTGTCTAAAGCAGAGGATTCTGATTTACCCGGAAGGCAGTGAACCGGCGAATGAAACGAGCATGTTGAGGGAACCGCAACACTCGGCAGCCGCAGCGGCTAAAGAGGCGGTCATGTCGGCGACCAAAGCGTCCGCCACCGCCCAGAGTTTCGAAACCGGCGTGGCGCATTCTCTAGCGAATTTCCTCAAAATTCTCTGCGTATGTTTCCGCCGCCGCTCTTTCCTCCGGATCCACCGACCCATTAGTACACCTGCTGCAACCGCCGTAACCGTTGCAGCCGTCACGGCCAGAACAACCTCTTTCCTGGTCATTTTTACTACAGAGTATTTTTTACCCGATCTCTGATTGACACAGTAACAATCTCAAAGAAAATAAGATACGTTCTCTTGTTGTTAGCTTGTTTTCCGTATCAAGTTGAATCATTCAACCTATTTTTTTCTTTCACTAAACCGGATTACTCGGTTTAGGCATAAATTTATTTTGGGTTATGAGTAAGGATTTTTTTTTGGTTTTATTTTTGGTGCGGAGAGAAATATCGGTTTGGCTCTGGTTTAAGTAAAAAACAACCAAAAGTATAATGTATATTTTAAGAATTTCGATTTACTCAAATTGATTTGATTAACTCAACTAATCTTTTTTTGAATAGTTTAATCAAACCACTGATACCAATTTAAGTTATCATTAAAAAAACGTTTTTACATTTCAGTTAGTTTATACTGCTTTGTAATTGATGAAAAAAAAATACTGTTATGTAATTCCTATCATTGCTCTGTTTTTCATAAACAAAGAAGTAAAGAACACAAGTTGCTCAGTGGTCTAACTATATATACCCACGTGACATCACGTGGTGTAGCTCACACGGTGCGATTCCTGTGATTTGTCGAACTTGTCGCTATAGATGGGCTTGTAGACATGTGAATTACATGGGCTTATAATGTGTAAACGATTTTTAAAGCGTTTTTGAATAGTATGATTTTGAGTTTTTGACCATGCATGTTATATTATACTATAGCTTTATATTATTAATTGTTTAATTGGTTAAGATTGATACATAGAGAAAATTAAAGTGACCCGGTTTCACATTGATTCTGAGTCCACTAAATATGAAAATTTCCCACGTTTCAAATTCAGTTTTAAATATGCCAAGAATAGCAATACCCAATTTTTCAACATATTACGTAGTTTTGTTATTATTTCAATAATGGAAAAGGCTTTGCAAGTAAGTGATGTAATTATAGAGCGAGTCGTCATGTCATATATGTCGTGTAGATGTCGACTTTGAGATTATATATATAGGTAGATGATAATGTAATTAAATTAACTAATTATTTTATAGTGTTTTTGGATTGGTGATTGGATCCTGACTAAAGTATGCTTATGCATTTGAAAGCAACGTCAGTCACATGCAGCATGTGATTTTTCTTACAGCTTACATCTTTATATTATCTGATTGAATATAACAGACCATCACCTATTTTAGTACAACAAACCATCATCTATAAAGCCACGTCTAATTTGGACCGACGAAAATGTTGTGAGTGTTGGAGTCAACACAAATTCTGATGAGAAGGAGAGAAGAATAGGCGTTGTTGAGATACAAGAAAATAGATCAACCAATCAAACTCTAAATTTAAGTTCAGATATGTATAGAATTTTTATTTATTTAATGCAACCAATCAATACCATCACTAGGTAAGTAACTCCTAACAATATTGATGTTCTTAATTTTGTTTGTCATCCTATAGTTATAAAACTTGATTGAATTGAACCACTCTTTTCTATTTTCGATTATATAATTTTGGCAACTCTCAGATTATTTCTAATTTTATATATACTACCGTTGGATTATTTGGACCTAACAGAGACAAATCCGGCAGAGTTATAATTGGTGTCACATTGTTTTGACCTCATTGAAACTGACATACCGTAATCAAAAATATAACTAAAATAACGATATATCACGTTTTTAATTTGAATATAATAACCTCTTATATGTCTTTGGTAACCCGGTTCGTATTCGTATGGAAGCTGCCCGTTTTTAGACAAAAGATAAAAAATATAAAAAAAAAAAAAAAAATGGAAGCTGCTCGTCATTTATTTATTTGTTGTATTTTTTATTTTTATTTTTATATATATTTTTGTTGTATTTTTGTTTGCACTAAAATAAATAAAAACTTATGGGAAGTAGAGAAAATTTTGAATCAAGATAGTTGTTTAAATATCAAAAGACAGGGGGGAGAGTTGACGAAACAAATGACTAAACAAAAAAGAGGTGAGTTGTCGCGTGAATGATTGAAACATGTACTATTATATGATTATATCTTTGAAAACAAAAAAACCTATTATATCTGAAATATTTCGATTCTTCAAAAAAACCTATTATATGATTCTTCCAAAAATTATGTTGGAAGGGTTTCAAACTTTTCGGAGCCGTTTTGGTAGAATAACGATGCCATTTTTGGGAAAGAAAACTCTTTTATTGTTCCGGAAATCAATTCATAAGTTTGTACATTTGAACACAAGAATATTCAGGATAGTACGTAAATATATATTTTTGAATATCTTTCCCGATAGATTTGAGACAGTATATCAATATCTAGCATATATAATATATATAATCAGAGTTGCCTGCAGGCTAGATTCATATAATCTTCATTGGATCATAATATCCATTTTTCTTGGACGAGTTCCATTGCAATAATATGTAATATATTATATATCCACGATTCGGACATTTTGCACCTGGATATAGTGTTTGTACGTATATATATATGCGTGTGTACACATATTATCTATTGTTTTGTGAAATGTGAAACCATAATTGTTTCATTTTTCGTATTTCAGATATATAATATTTTTATTATAGCTGAAAGAAAGAGAAGGATAGTTATCCACTTTCCGATTTGTCCTAATTAGTTTCCCATGATTATCCTTGTTGTCCTATAACATGGAAGGAAAGACTTGGTCGTCCTGTCGCATTCCTTGCCTTGATTATCCAAGTGATAACTAAACCATTTTCTTTCAGTCTTTTTAAAAAATGATTGAACCTATAATGTCTTGGATTGGGTTGTATATATCTCTTGTATATTACTTTGATTGTTTTTTCCTATCTTGAATTTAGGCATTTCATATGTTAATGCCGATTAATATATATAGCCAATATATAACAAAATGTGTTTTAGGTTTGGTTTGATTAGTACGTATGTCACATATATAATAATGGAATAAAGGAATAACAGAAAAGTCCAATAATCCAATAGTAACGATAACATTTTGAGTTGAATAGAGTTTTACCGAATAAATCATATAATACTTGATTTAATAGACTAATGACATCTCGTTTATTTCAATTATATATTTTTTTAACATTTTCGAAGTGTATAGCAAACGATTTTTAAAAACGTGAAAACTTTACAAAAATCATGATTAACAAAAAAACGAAATCACGTTTTCAAAACCTGAAAAAATGATTTATCATTCATCATTATAATTTTTCATTTTCTTTTAGTTTTGGTTTTCAATGCACTAATGAACTTCAAGAGAAAACGTCAATAATTTATTAAAACCCTATTTTCAATGTGTTGATATTATCCCTTGGAAATTCTATTGTTCTAGTTTATAGTCTTTTTACTTTCCGATCAATCAAAGATTATGTTATTCCACTACTCATAATGACAGTCATCAATCATATTCAATATAAATTGCTTTAAGTCATCCCAAAAATTACTACAAACTTTAGTAATTTGGTATTAATTATAAGATTGAAAAGACATACAAAAGATAAATCATATAGTACAAATATAAGTAAAAGAAATGTTGACTAACGCTCAACTACACAAACGAAAGTGCTTTACATCTTTGGAAATTCATATAGCAGCAATATAATACATAAAGGTGAAAGAGAAAAAAGTGAAATAGAGGAGTACTGATTCTTCAACTAATTCAATCTTATTTATATATAGATAACAGATAAGAAAACCTCCAACCAAACTTATCAGCAAAAAAAAAAAAAAAAAAAAAAAAAAACCATTTTCATGGCAAAAACCACTTATGCTTCTTCCATATGTTCATCTATAGGTCTCCCAGAGAAATTGATGATAAGCATGAAATTTAATACAGATCATATGAACTTCGATAAAGCAGACCTCAAGGTCTTTACAACATCCATGAGTGTCATGTCGAAATCACTCTCCTTCTGCAAATAAACATTAAGCGATGTTACTTTAAAATTAAGAACAAGTTCTTCATTTATATATGTGTATATATGCCCTGAATATACATTTGCATACCTTAGCTATAATGGTGATATCAAGAGTTGGTCCAAATGGCAATACACTTGAACTAGTTATCAAGATACGAAGTTTCTCAATCTCGGCCATAATCTTGGCAAGATGACCATTTTGCTTCTCGCAAAGTATCTTGATTAGAACATCTTCATTCGAGAATCTTACCTCGATCTCGGGAAGATCCAAGTCCGAGGAGCCATCTTCATAAGAAGAAGATTGATTATTATCGTCCAAGATCAGCTTAGACTTCTTCACAAGAACCATTGATTCCATTATTCTTTCTTTCTTCTGTTCCTCCAACTCTCTCACTCTTTCATGGAGATACTTTATATGCTTAAATGCATCTCCCAACACAGAAGCCTTGTCCATCTATGCACACAATTAGAGAAAATTACACCTATAGATTCTATAAAAGTGTAATTTTTTTTTGTGTAAGTTAATCAAGAAGGAAGATTTGATGGTATGTACCTTTTTAAGGCCAGGAACTAGAGCGGAAAGAGCTACAAATCTTTGAGTAAGCTTCTCTCTACGTTTCCTTTCGGCGATTATGTGATCTTGAGCATTGGATTGGCATCTTGATAACGGTCGAGCCCTCTTGGTCCCTTTCTGATTAAACTCATCACTCTTCTGGCGTGGTGGCACTTGAGCCTCTACTTTTGGGCTAAAGATTGAGTTTAGAGAGGTGGGAGAGTACTCGTGTTCCATAACAGTTGAATCATAACTTTCGAAAGAGAGAATTCTTGAGGAAGAGTGATGGTGAATATGAGGCTTTGAATTTGGAGGAAGAGGAGGTAGTGGCAATTTTGGTGATATGTAAGTTGTCTCGAGGATCTTTGATGGTTTCATTTCGATCAAATCATCATAATAAAGATCATTGTTGGTCAAGAAAGAGTGTGGAAAAGTGTATTGAGCTTCTTGGACCTCTCCCACTATTGAGTTCATGTGAAATTGTTGAATTATGCTATTTTCTTCTATTTCCTAAATATTCACACCAAAAAAAAAAAAAAGATAATGAAAAATAAAATCATAGATGACAAAATATATATGAGTGTGTGTGTGTGCGCGCACATACCTGTTCAGAAAACCATCTTGTGGATAAGGTATTCATTGCTGTTTGCTTCTGAAAATGGTAAGATTAAGAAAAAGAATATTAGTGTATGATTTATAAACACGAAACTGTATTAATTAACCAAGAAAAAAGAAAGGTAAACTAGCAGATCTTTGGTTTCAAATACAAGATTTGACGTATATTAGATCTGCGGCTGTTCAAATACAAGTTTTGAATAAAACCCCAAGATCTGCTTGTTTACCTTTCTTTGAATACAAGGGATGTGACTTTTGTTTCTGGAATCCCAAAGAAATGGGAAACTAATTGGTGTATCCCTAGAAAATTGGAGAAGGTAATACCCAAAAAAAAAGAAAGTTGAAACTGAAACTCACCTTCTTGGAGGAGAGAGAGAGAGATTAGGATTTCTGTGTGAAATTAGTGGAATGCATATATGTACATGTATATATAGAGATAGACACAAATATGGAGTAATTTGCACGTGTGAAAAATGCAATATTACTCTACTTTCACACTAAAAATATTTTTTTGCATATATAAAATATTTTGGTCGCTGGCATGAGAGGATATTTTGGACATAAACCCAAAACCTCTAAATTAAAAAATATATATATTCTTCTTTTCCAAAGTTTTTGGGTGTTTGTTGTCAAAACTAATTAATCATAAATGTTTTATATTTGTCAAATTTCGCAGTATTGATGTTCAAAATTACTCATTGACGTAAACAGTTTTTTGAGGTGCTATTTCAGTGAATTTAAAATTGTTGTTCAAAGGGTATTCGTCTGGTAAGTAAATTACTATTCACTTAACTAATAAAAAATGTTAGAAACAAAAAAGTAGTCGCTTCAAAAATATTGGTTTCTCCATAAACACATTTTGCAAAATGCATCCAAATTTTACGTGAATTCATATCAGGTGTGAATTGTGATATATTCCTTCTATTTTTTAGTTGATGTTTCAAGAGAAATTTTTTATTTAGATTAGATGATATTTTCAGTTTAATTTCAATGCAATATTAATTAGTTTTTATTGGTTTTGACTATTTATATTTTGCAAATTGTTTTTATATTGGTTGATTAGATAATAAATGATGTTTTAGTTTAAAAATAAACAAAAATTATGCAAAAACCTTAAACATCAAATAAAAAGAAACAGAGAATGTACAAACAAACTATCACTAATACGTATGAAACCAATAAGAAAACAGTTCTAAAACGTGGACTATTTCCTAACATCCTATGAATATTGTTTTAACTTTCAGACCGCATCAAAATATTGTTGGCACAATTTTAATAACATTTGTATATATGTCAATATAAAGCTTGTAATCAAATTCTGGTATTAGTATTGGTTAATAAAATTATATATACTCAGTAATTTATACTAGTGTGTCATTCAATCACTATCTGATCAATTCAAATATGTATATGTCGTTGAAGAACCAGTAAAAGGAAAGCATTTATGATTAACTTTCATAAATTTCTTAAGCGAAAATAGATAGAAGATGACATGAAACTTTCCATAATCAAATGGTGGGTCCAATTGAATATAGTCTAAATTTATATATAGATTAGTTTTATACTTTTGTTTTGTGAACAAAATGTGGCACCAACCGAAGATCTCCCTACGATTTTATTCCATGGTATCGGTTAGGTTATTGTTACGACATTAAATATTTCCACGGTTTTCTCTATATTTTTTTTTCAAGAAAAGAGTGAACTAGTATGTTTGGTGAGAACTTCTAAACTAGTATGTTTTTATACACAGCTTGGTTAAATGTGTGAATCACCATGACTATCAAAGGCGTTCGATTATGAAAAAAAGATTATTACTACAAGTGATCGACACTAAGATAATTTCTTACTCAGTTGAACACTTTCCTGGAACTCATGTGTCTTGTGTCTTGTGCAAACGTGCTATTCTGATTTCTGAATATATAATCACTTAGGTAAAAAATAATCTCAAAGAGGATAATATTGATATAAGTAAAGTATTTATCGGAATTGTTGAACTTCATAGAAATGCAAAGCTAGGCAAACAAATTGCACGTGGGCTATTATAATCTAAGTACTAAAATAGAAAAAAGCCAGTTCACTTACAACTAGATCTCTCTCTATTTTCGTCCATTACTACGCCCCATGATAGAAGCATCTTAGCTCCTCCAAACAAAATTTAGTGTTTTACATTTCTCCATAAAAAAATTATTCTAAATCCCATAAATACGCACATATATGGGGTTCAAATTTTTATATTTTTATATATTTCGTTTCTCTAGATCTAAATCTAAATTAGTTATAATATCTTAACAGTTTTCTGGATCTGTATCACACCACAAAGACAGTACATCCTATATATGAACTATAAGTTTGATAGATTGTTATTTTCCTTGTGCATAAATTCATCATATGAGCTATAATCGGTTTTGCCTTGACCAAATATATGTAAACCAGATCGATCGAGTATGTTTCCCAATTAATAAAAAACTTATTTATTATTAGAAATAATATAATAATTAGTATTATTCCTTTTCTAAAGCTCCAAGTACATATACATGATGATTAATTAGGTTGTCAATTTTAAAATCTTATTTTTCATTTCTCAAGATCTAATTACTAAATAGTTTCCTGTTTCCTGGAGCCGTATCATTGGGTACCGTGAGAGAATAATTAGTTTTGAAGTCAAACCCTAAAACTGAAACCAAAGAGATCAAATAGATTAAGACAAATGGGAGTATTAAAGTAACAAACAGAGAACTTATTATAAGCTTTTGTCATATGTCATGTAAGAGACACTTGACAATTTTTTTTATTATCTGTGTTGGTTGATAAATTTAGAGCAAATTGACCCTATAATTGATGGATTCGCTGTAGATTTGCTATGGATTTGATAGCACTCTTCATCCTAATCTTCATTTTTTAAATTGAACCAAAAGAAGACTTCAAAACTCTGTTTCAGATTGAAATCTGGTTGACATCAATTTGAACCCTAAGAATAAACTGTCAAGTCCCACTAAAGTGTAACAACATACAAAGAACAAACAAACAAATGTCATTGCCTGATAAAGAAAACAGAAAACTCTTTCCTTGCGTATAGAGTTCTATAATTAATCTGATCACTTGATGATTATTAACATCATCAGAAATATATCAAAGAAGAAAGTAACTTTGAAATCAGAAACGCGTAGACTCTCTAACCCTAAACCACAATTCTTCTTAATGGCTTAGCTTCTGCTTCTTGATCTGCTTTCTCACTCTTTCTTCTTCCTCTATCAACCGCAGTTGTTCCGCGTCTTCTTTCTTCGCAAGTTTCTCACTGTATCAAACAACAAACAAACATGACCGTTTAGGTTACGCCTCATGATTGGTTCTCTTAAACATGTTATGAAATAACATACCTTCGTTTCTCTTCCCTCATGATATCATCAAAGTTAGCTTCCATGCACCTATCATCATAGTCTTCTTCGAAATCACGCCCCGCAAAACGATCAGTCTTGCACATCTGTCTAACCATTTGCAAGGCCACCAAATCATCTTCTGACATTTTCACAGGCTTTTTCTTCTTCTTCAGTTGATGAGCTTGCTTCAATGGTAGTTTTCTAGTCAACTGGTGTTTCGCAGAAGGCAGTTGCGACCTTGTGAGTTCCAAGGAAACATTCCTCTGTTTTACCCTTTGTTGTTTAGGATCATATGCCAAAGGCTTTGATGAGGACAGTGGTCTCTGAGGACCTAATTTGGAACTCGGTTGGCCATTCTTGTTAATCGATTTCTGCTTTCGAGAGTACTTTCTTGCAGAATCCCCGCTCGTATGCGCTTGAGCATTAGTTAATGAACCTGGTCTTGGCAGCATTTGGCTGCCTGAAGAAGCCTGTTTTGAATGATTCATTTGGCTTTCTCTGGGACTTGGTCTAGACTTAGGTGGTTCCTTGATGGAAACAGGAAGCTGAGCATCATCAGAGAAAAGGAAAGAGTAGTCTCTTGCATCCTTAAGTTTCTCAGCTTTTCTTTTCACCTAAGCAAGTAAAAAAGGGCATATTAGCAAAAGGTAAAAAAAAATCAACACAAAATTGTCAAACATCGATGAAGTTACCTCATTCGCATTCTTAGTCCCTGAAGCATTCATTTGAACAGGACTTTTCTTCTGTACACAAGACACAAAACAGTTTCATCAGCCTTATTATATAAAGGAGTAAGAACAAAAAACACTTGCTGATATCAAAAATGTGAAAAAGAAGGATCTGAGACATACATTTTGAACCGAGTTTAACATTTTAGCTGTCAATGTTTCGTTTTCTAAAAGCGATTTGCTTTCTTGTAAGACTCTTGAAGCAATAACAGTCTGAGAAGGACCAAAAAAGGAACCAAAGCTGCAAAAACAGAGTCAGAATATTCAATTCATGCTAATTAATTATCTTAAACACATAAAAATCAAAACTAACAAATAAAACTTACTCGTTATAGGGAAGATTACTTTTGCTCTCAAGTGTCTGTGTCTGTGATGTTGGAGCTATAATAGTGTTTCCGTTTTGCATCTTCTTCCTAATCGATTCTTTAATTCGTTGACGGAATTCAAGAAACTCTGATTTGTAAGATTGTATATTTCTTGGAAGATAACTTGTCATAGCTAGTAATTAAAGGCCTGCAATCAAAAGATCTTTAATTCAGTATGTGTATTCACATAAGACATCGTCGAAGATCTACAAGAAGTAATGTCAAAAGTATTCGATCTGCTTCAAGAAAAACCACAAAATTAGGGTTTTTACGTCATATGAATCAAATTCACAAAACGCTACCATAACTAGGGTTCGAGTTCTGTTTCTTACACAATCAGGCTCTAATGCCAATTCCCAAACCAAAAAAAAAAAAACTAATCTCGGTTAGTCTAAAGGTAAAGTTTCTCTACGAGACATGCCCTATAATAACTTACGATTCAAGTTAGTCAAAATCTCTAAACTAGATCCTTGTTAAGAGGATGTAACATTGAAATTGACAGAAACCTTTGGAGAAAAGAAAGATAACTTACGTTGAGAAACGAAGTCACACGAATGATACGAAATCTGGTTTCAGTCTGAAGCTTTGCTTTGGAGGACTTTGTCTTTAATGGACAGAGCAAGCAGTACAAAAAGACGTTGAGGCACTGAAGCTTTTATAGGCGGATAGAATTTTCCCTTTTTACATATTTCCTTTTTTTTTTAACGACCATAATTATCATTTACTTTGTAATGATAACCATAAAGATTTAATTCTATTGTGATAAAATAAATTATAAAGCTATCTATCCATTTAGAAAACCATCATCAAATTGGACCAGAATTCATATTATTCGTACTTGGTTCTATCATGTAAATGCTGGCAAAAGCCCAACAAAAATAAATGACAACAAATAACAACAATCAAATTACATATGGTCATCATATTCATATCCACCACATTTGGAACATCAAGTTCTCTCTATTCTTCATTCTCCAGAGAGATACACAACAAAAACACAAGTCTCAATTTATTCTTCTTAATAATAATAGATACTTTTCCTTTTCGACAACATCATCATAGTTTGGTTATTTCTAAAAGATAGGACCAGCAGCGAGAATCTCCTCCGTAAGCTTACCATCCACACCAATCTTATGGTTAGCAAAAACCTCAAAGTTCTTCTTGAACAAACCTCCCAGTTTCACCAGAGTTTCCTTGTGTGCCTTCTTATCAGACCACTGCATTTTCATAAAACCCAAATCAACAAAATTGTTCATCATCACTTAGAATCCAAAAAAAAGAGGGATTTTGCAGAAACTTACGGAGTTGATGGGGTCCAAGATCTCTGAAGGTATCCCTTCAATCTCAGTTGGAATTTCAAATCCAAAGATTTCGGTTTTCTTGTAGTTAGCCTTCAACAGGCTGCCTGAATGGATCGCATCGATGATCTTTCTAGTGTATGCCAGCTTGATTCTGTTTCCAACACCATAACTGCAGAAAAGAAAACGTTACAGATCATGTTCATAGCCTACAAACACGCGCAACAAGGCAGAATTTTACTGTATCGGTTTCCGTAGGAGGACATACCTGCCACCAGACCAACCAGTGTTCACGAGCCAACCAGTAGCACCTTGTGTCTTCATCTTCTCAGCTAACATAGCTGCATACTTTGTGGGATGCAACATTATGAAAGCTGCACCAAAGCAAGCTGAGAATGTTGCTGTTGGCTCCTTGATACCATCCTCTGTGCCAGCGACCTATATATGTTGCACATCTTTGGTTAAGGTTTTGAAATTTATGAAGATTTATCCAAAAGAAAAATGACTTTTTCTGCGGGCATACCAGAGCAGTGTAACCACTGATGAAGTGGTACATTGTTTGTGCCAGATTCAGTTTGCTCACAGGTGGGAGAACACCAAAGGCATCACAAGCCAGAAGTATCACATTTGTCGGGTGTGGACCAACACAAGGTATTTTCGCATTTGGAATGAACTCAATCGGGTACGCAGCACGTGTGTTCTCTGCAACCAAGGAGAATCGAAAATTATCATTCTGTCAATTGTAATGAAGAACAGAGACTAAAGGAATAACAGTTGTTTTTACCAGTAACGGATTTATCAGAGTAATCCACTTCTCTGGTGTGCTCATCAAACACAACATTTTCCAAAACTGTAACAACATCAGAATCATATTGTTATATCACTGATTTGATGTTTTTTTTTCTCAAAAACAATTCCAATGTATTGTCTTTTTACCTGTTCCAAACTTGATGGCGTTCCAGATATCAGGCTCCTTCTCCCTCGAAAGATCAACGCACTTAGCATAGCATCCACCCTCAATGTTCGAAACACCAGTCTCAGTCCAACAATGCTCATCATCTCCAATAAGATACCTGTTGTGATCAGTAGACAGCGTTGTCTTCCCGGTACCTAAAATCAACATTCATAGAAAACAAAAAACAATCATCAATCTCAATTCATACGCCTCATTTCAACAAAGAGGGTTCAAAAGTCACTTCAGGGGTAATTTTGTGTAGTATCATCTGATTTATCGTTCCTTCCATCATCACCAAAACATGGTGTTTGGTGATGAGACTACAATACCTGAAAGTCCAAAGAAGAGAGCAACATCTCCATCTTTTCCCATATTGCATCCAGAATGAAGGGAGAGAATCCGACGCTTAGGCATAAGGTAATGCATCACACTGAAAAGACCCTTCTTCATTTCCCCGGCATACTGAGTACCAAGTATAACCATTTCCCTCCTAGCCAGATTAAGGTCCACGCTAGTGGACGAAGTCATGTAATGAGTGTAACGGTTACACGGAAACTGTCCAGCATTGTATATAGTGAAATCCGGAGTACCAAAGCTCTCAAGCTCCTCCTGAGTTGGTCGGATACACCTACCACCCCCCTCACCAGTTACTAATTTGTTGTTTTCTTTCACCCAAAACCCAAAGGGTACAATAATGTATTAAAATTGTAACAATGGTTTTACTTACATGTTGTGCATAAACAGTGAATGGTAGGCTCTAGCTGAGACAATCCTGACTTTGATTCTGTTCTCTGGATCCCAGTTTAAGTATTGATCATTGACAAAGACCTAAAACCCCAACAACAACAACAACAGAAATTTCAGAAACTTAGATCCAAGTTCTACACTCACAACATTGATTAAAGTTTTCAAATTTATACCTTTTCCAAGGAATTCAAGTAATCAACAGCTCTTTCTCTGTTCACCATGAAAGTATGTTCATCCATTTCGATATTCGGCGAGCCCCTAAATCAAAACCAAAACCAAAATCAATAAAACAAAAACAGAGCATAAACCCATAAACTCCATCAATCAAAATCGAGATCAGGAATACTCACTTTCCCCACCAAAGCTCATCCTCAGTAGTCGCATCTCTAACAACACGCTTATCTCTCGGAGCACGACCAGTCTTAGCACCAGAAAGCGTCGCCAAAGCTCCATTAGAAGTGATAAACGAACCTTTCTCATACTTAATAGCTTGCTCGTAAAGCTCTACAACAACAAATCGGAAACCAATCTATCAAATCCCTCGCAGAAACATTGATCAAAATCGGATTCGGATTTTAGGGATTTTTCACCTGCAGGGGAAAGATTGTAGAGGACGTGTGTAAACTTCAAGGAGCTATCACTGACGGCACCAGTCGCCGGAGAAAAGATAGAATGATGTTGGCCGTGAGCGTACGCCGGAGTAGTTGAACCATCGGTCTTCTTCTCCGCCGGATCTCCTCTCACCACCTTTGGTCCTGAGTCTCTCGTTAACGAAGCTAACGATGCACTGTTTCAAATCAAATATTATAAATCAAATATTAGTTTCCACGTGTCATTTTATGCCACGTGTCATGTACATTAAATTAATTATTTTCTGGTAATAGTCACTATAGCGCATTAACTTGACATTAAATTTCTAATCCAAAAATAAACAAAAACAAATTATATTGCCGAATTAAAGGAAGAAAGAGTTATTGAAAATTTTCAAGTTTAGTGTGTATCACGTCAGAAATATTTAATACTATACCAAAAAAATCGAACTAAAAAAGAAAACAAAACTCCTGATTTATTTTTTCTTCTTTTCCATGAAAATGATCGGACACGAAAACGCAATAATCTTCCTTAATACGAGATAAATTATTTTATTAACGTATAAATAATCTATAATATGTGAAGTAGTTATAAGGACCTGATAGATTGAAGCTGAATCTTCTGACGCTCCTCCTCGGAGACGGCGGCGAAAGCAGCGGCGGCGCCTTGGTTGATCGGAGTGGTAGGAGCAGAACGTTTCTTCTGTAACGAATGAAGCTCATCGATGGTTGTGGCATTCACCGTCGGACCACTATCGTCGTGGCAGATTCCGTTACCTCTCTTTGCTGCTCCGGTCGTTATCTTCGGCATCACCGGTCCTTTCGGGAAACTAAATCCTCCGTCACCGTTAGTAGCATTTCCGTTACCGGCCGACATCTTTTCACCGTTTCCTACAAAACAGAGTTACAAAGTTTGATTATTACACTCACGATCAATTCATTAACTCGTACTGAATTAAAATCATCATCGACGTTACTTTACTTACCGGAGGAAGAGAGATCAAGAACAAGAAGACTGAGAAAGATTAAAGAGATTAATGATCGGAGGAGAAGATCATTTAAAGTTTTTCAAGGGACGATACAAAATGATGCGAATGTGAAGAGAAGCGAAAGTGGGCTTTTTAAAGGTTAGATTTTTGTAACCATGGTTAATAATTAACCGTGAGAGTGTTAACCATGGTTAAGATCTATCTTCCTAGGAAGAACCCTTTTTTTTTTTCCTTCTCTTAACATAACCGGTGGTCTGATAAAGATGACTATACCATTTATGATAGACCCCACACGATAATGTAAAGATAATTTTGTAAATTTTAAAATAAAACTATTTATGTGTTTTTATTTGAAAACTCGATAGCTCGGCTACCTCTACTGTTGAAATTCTTGTAGTTGGTATGAAATAATGAAATTCAACTTTTTATTTGGAAATCAAGGATAAGATTTGACTCTTTTTCTTTTTCTTTTTAACTAGTATTAAATCAAATTAAAATTTTTTTTTTATCTAATATAGTTCAGATGGGAAATAAATCTTTAAAGAAATCAACGTGTTATGAGCAACTTGCCTATTTTATTCAACTTGATTAAAATATGTAAGTTGCATGTTGGTAAACGATTTTATGATCTGATAGTCTTGATCTCCATCGTATAATCTTTGCAAGTGTCACTTAAATCAAGTTGTTTGATGATGATATATAAGACTTAATACAAAAAAACGAAGTTAGTTTTATAATATGATAAAAACTATTATCATAAAACGGTAAATTGATTGATTAAATAAGAGACAATTTTCTGGCTTGAAGAAGATTTTGCATCTTAATAGCCATGGAAAAAATTGAAAGAGAGCTAATATATATTTTTAACTATTTTACCAAAAACAATATATATATATATATATATTTTAACTAATTATATTATATAGTAATCTATAAGTTCGACTTGTAAATTGAAATTCGTTGGATCGTTTAGGAGAATATCGAAAACGATAGACATCGCTCCGATTGTATTTTAGGAGATGGGCACGCATCTCAAAGCAAGTGGATTCGTGAGAGGACACGCAAGGGAGGTTCAACATATATATACGTATAGTTATTTATAACCATATTCACACTATATTATTATTATTATATGTATGAATCAGGAAAATAAATACTACAAGGAACGTTACGAACATGATGATTGTTATTCACAGTTACAAGAACCTTCCTCACGTGTCGTTTTTGGAATTTATTGTTTATGTTCATCATTTGATTGTAATTAGTTTATCAATATTTAGATACTCCAACTTTCTGAGCGTTAAACTGAAGGAGAATAATTTTATCAGAGAGACTCTGCAATTTGCATGCTAGCATGGGCGCAGGATAATGAAGACAACAATAAACAAAAGTGTAACAATAAAAAGAAAATAAATAGATGTGGCAAGAATCTACGGTTCGGATCTTCTTTTTATAAAAATCTTGTTATATAATTAATTTTGTATTATATCGGACATGAAAAAAGGTGAAAGTCATAATAAGCACCACGTACTCTCGTCCACAAAGTCTCACGGGATTTGCATTTTGATCACAAAGATGTGTTTACTACAACTCATTAAAACACGATAACATATTAGCCTATATCGGAAAGTGATCATAATTCATTTTAATAGTCTGGACCCAATCGGCCGAGTTTTTGAAAAATCAAAAGAATATAGAAAAAAGTTAAGCAAAATTAAAGTCTTTCGTTGAAATTTAGCTTTTTAGGAGGAATAAGAGTTTTTTGTTGTAAGAAAAAAGTCTTCCGTTGGCACATATATTATGGCGATGGAGATAGAGATCACGACTCACGCGAGAGAGTCCCGTGAAAATTTCATGACATTTTTTTGGGTTGTCGGTCTCGGCCGTGACCGATAGATGTTCACATCGATGACCCAAATTCCAAAAAAGATGAATTAATTTGCATTTATAAATTCTAATCTCTCTGACCACGAATAAGTAAAGATCAAAAAAAAAAAAAAAAAAAAAAAAAAAAAAAAAGTAAAGAGTTGAATAGTTGTTTTCCATCTTGTTCATTGAAGATCTTGTTGAATCTTGACATAGGTACTACTTGATATTGGGGATCCAACGCTGTAGATTAAACATGTGCAAGGGAGTGGTTAGTACTATTATATGTATCTACTCTCAAATTTACTTTTGAATGTTCATTGGTTCTTTCTTTTATTAATTGTAAGTAGTTTACATTCCCATTATAGATTCCAATTTTGTCTCCTTGTGGGGGAGGCCGATTCACTCTTCTCCTCTTTTCTTTTCTTTTCTTTTCTTGGATATCTCAATTTTACAGTCCGCAAAAAGAGTTTTCTACTGATGTCATAATTCCAAGCATTATTTTTATCCTCTATATTCGTTTTTTTTGGTGGTTTTCTCGTATTTTAACATTATTGAAAGTTTGAAACAAATAAAATGAATCACACAAGAGAAAACACTATAGAGTATTATCTTTGATAACATATATGATTTGATGAAAGGAAAATGAGAATATGTTCCTATTTTTTCTCTAATTATATACATAGTGTTAACTATATTTTTCTTACGTTTTGGGGACAGAATTTTGTTGCATTTTTTGTTTTAAAATTTATTTTTTGCGTGGTTTCTACGTACCCATAGTTTTCTATTTAAAGTGGTTTCATGAAACATTAAAATCCTTGTTTGAATGTAGTTTTCTATACACACTTTAAAGTGTTAACATCACTATTTATAAACAAAACGAAAATTCAAAACCAATCGATTATGAAATTTTGGAATTAAGTTACTAAAACAAAGTTGCAATAATTTGACTTGAACGTTTTTGTAAATTATTATGTTGGTCTTTCCTTTTCGTTCGACGAGGTTAAATTATTTCTTTTTATATTATTTGGGGTGCAAAAACAAAACGGAAATTGATCACAACGGTAAGAAAAAGTTACCGTTACACTTACAAAGTCATTCATATTTTCTTTTACTGCGTAAAAAGTTGTCCATTTCTCAGTTGGATCCGTAGTTGGGCCTTGTCTCTCCTTTGAAAATAGAAAATGGGCTTTAAGTTCAAAAGACGTAGAGCTGGAATCGTCTGTAATATGCTCCACATTAAGTATACAACACTGTACTAATCCAACGGCTGAGATTCATTATACACTAAAACACGTGATAGTTTCTTCGTAACTCGTAAGGATAATCTGAAGGAGTGATGAGAAAATAAGAACACAAAAACATTTTTTTAACCAAAAACAAAAAAAAAAGACAAAAGAAAATCACGAAATCTGGTTCGAAGCCAAGTCTGTGTTTTTACTTTGATCCACGAAACTTCATCTTCTACCTCTCGATTTCAGGTACTTTCTTTCTGTATGTAAAAGTCTTTGGATTCATTTCTGGATGTTCGAGAATCGTTAGTTTGAAATTGATTGAGATCTTTGATTCTATAATTTGGAATCATCCTTTGATCTGATCTGTTTATTCTGGAATCAATTTGTATTATTTGATTCTTCAATTAGGAGAATTTCGTGTCCTCTGTTTTAAGTTTCTAATTTGGATTTGAATCATTTAAAGATCCGATTTTTGCAATCTTGATGTTTCAATTAGTATATGTGTATCAGGCGATTTCGTCGATTCTTAAGAGTGATTTTGACTATCAAGAATGGAGCTAAAGAGCATTAAGGATGCGTTTGATCGTGTTGCGACGAAGCAGAAGCTTTCTTATAGTAAAACAAATGAGATTGTTCACTTACTGTCTCAAGAAATCGACAAGACGTTGTGTATATTACAGGAGACACCATCATCAGATACTCTGCTTGATCATAGATCTATCCTTGCTGATGTGAAGAAAGTGTTTATGGAGATTGCTCCTATCACTCAACTTGAAGCTGTTGAGAAAGAACTACATGCGGCTTTGACCAAGTACCCTAAAGTTTTGGAGAAACAGCTGAATCCAGACATATCAAAGGCTTACAGAAACAATGTCGAGTTCGATACTCATATTGTTAACCAGATAATCGCCAACTTTTTCTACCGTCAAGGGATGTTTGACATCGGTGACTGTTTCGTTGCTGAAACTGGTGAATCTGAATGTTCCACTAGACAATCTTTTGTGGAAATGTATCGGATACTAGAAGCTATGAAGAGACGAGATCTTGAACCAGCTCTTAGTTGGGCAGTTTTGAACTCAGACAAACTAAAGCAAGCAAGGTCTGATCTTGAGATGAAGCTTCACAGTCTACACTTTCTGGAAATAGCTCAAGGCAAAAACTCCAAAGAAGCTATCAACTACGCGAGAAAACATATTGCCACGTTTGCAGATAGCTGCCTCCCGGAAATCCAGAAGCTCATGTGTTCTCTCTTATGGAACAGAAAACTCGATAGATCACCGTACTCCGAGTTTCTCTCCCCTGCTCTATGGAACAATGCAGTCAAAGAGCTAACCCGACAGTACTGCAACCTACTCGGTGAATCATCTGAAAGCCCGTTGAGTATAACAGTAACAGCGGGTACACAAGCGTTACCAGTACTATTGAAATACATGAACGTCATGGCGAACAAGAAGCTTGATTGGCAGACCATGGAACAGCTTCCTGTCGATGCACAACTATCAGAGGACTTTCAGTTCCATTCAGTGTTTGTCTGTCCAGTCTCTAAAGAACAGTCAAGTGATGATAACCCTCCAATGATGATGTCTTGTGGACATGTGCTTTGCAAGCAGACGATCAACAAAATGTCAAAGAATGGCTCTAAGTCGTCTTTCAAGTGTCCTTATTGCCCAACCGATGTAGACATCTCGAGGTGTAGGCAGTTACACTTTTGAAACGAAAGCTCGGGAAAAAACGTATGACCGGTATAAACTGGAACTAAGTTCTGAATCGGTGAAATCTGTGTCAAAATTGTAACCTTGTGGTGTTCTCTGTTTCTTTTTTCATGAAGTTTTTAAAAAGATGGGGCTTTTGTGTACAAATTGATCACGGGAAGTTTTTAGATGATTGGACATCCCATAAGATTGTGTTTTTGTGTTGCTCTTTGTTTGTTAAACTTTCTGAATATAGAAATTCTTTCCATTGCAAAATTAGTTTAGCTTTACACTTTTTACACTTCCAGTTTGTATTTCGATTTTATTAAATCTTATTGGTTTTTTTTTTATATATATTTATGAAAAAACTGACACAGTTATATTTGAAGAAGGAATTGTTTTTGCCTATAAAAAGTGGAAAAAAAAAAAGCTTGTCTTCTCAGAAACACAAACTGAAACCAGAAACACAAAGAGAGAGTCGATGTCGAATTCAGCGGACAACAAAGAGCCACCGCATAAGAAGAGGAAAACGTCTCCGCCTGATTCATCATGGTCTCCGTTATCGTCGCTGCCAGATGAGATGATTCTGAGCTGTTTGGCTCGAGTGTCGAGATTGGACCAAGCGGCTCTGTCTCTCGTCTCCAAATCCTATCGCTCCCTAATGGCTTCGCCTGAATTGTACAAGACGAGATCAGAATTGGGTTGCGTCGAGAATTGCTTCTATGTATGTTTGGTCACTCCTCCTGACCTAACCCCACGCTGGTTCATCCTCCGCCGTGGTGAAACTTTGAATCGGCTTTCTCCGATCACGTCGTTGTCCTCTCAGTCTCCGGAAGCATCCTCCGTGGTGGTGATTGATTGGGGAATCTATGTAATCGGTGGATTTATAAAGGAGACGACGCGTACTTCGGATGTCTGGCTCTTGGATTGTCGGACTCACACTTGGCGTCAAGTCCCTTCTATGGGAGTGGCTCGAGCTTGTGCGGCGGTCGGAGTCGTAAACGGGAAGATTTACGTGTTTGGAGGCTGCTTGGACCCAGATTCCTCGAATTGGGCAGAGGTATTTGACCCAAAGACTCAAACTTGGGACTCTTTGCCTCCAATGCCGGATCGGATTAAACGAGATCAGTATATCCACGACAGTGTGGTGGTGAGGGGGGACAAGATTTACGCAGTTGATGGAATTGATAGAACCTATTGCTACTCGCCGAGTGAAGGTAAATGGGGAAGAGGTAATGATGCTCCAACGAATGGAAACAGAAGGGATTGGTGTGTGATTGATGGTTTGATATTCTGTATTGCTCGCAGCGGAAGTGTGTATTGGTGTGAGCCAGATCAGTTGGAGTGTGAACCAGAGGGGATGTATTGGAGGAAGGTCAAAGGTTTGGTCTCTCTCAAGAAGAGACTCTCTAGCTCTAGACTGGTTCACTTTGATGGGAAAATTGAGGCTTTGTGGGAGTCGTACAAGATCACTATTGGTAGAGACAAAAAGCTCATTGATTTACTTCCCGGGACCAGACTGAGCAACTCAGGTTCCAACATTGTGCTGTTGTGGGACGTTATCGAGGAGGATCATCTTGAGATTTGGTGTGCAGAAATTTCATTGGAGAGACGCCAAGGACATGAGATTTGGGGCAATATTGTCTGGTCTAATGCTGTCCTGAGTGTTGATCCTTTCTTACACCACTATAAGGTGTTGCATTCTGTTTCTGTCACTCTATGAATTTGCCTCATTTTGTTAAACTTGCTCATAAATATTGGTTTTATATAATCTAGTACATCAGTGAATGCAATAAGTTGTTTTATGTTGTTTGATCTTGGTATTATATTGCTTGCTTTCATTCGTTTGTCCTCATGAGCCATGCATTTTCGATTTACTTTTCTTACTCCAGTGTGCTTCAATGGTTGTCAAGTCAAATGCGTATAATGACATCTTGGGCTTTGGCAAATGTATGCGATGCTCCGCATTACAGCGTTGATGATAGTTCCTATGAAGGCATTAACGATGCTATAACTTAGACTCTAATACCAGTTTTGGATTTACTTTCATTTCTTCTCCTTAGTAGGATCAAATACAAATTCACAAGATATGGACTTGCTTATACAATGTGTTTTGTGCCTTACAGAGGATGGGGACAAGGTAATGAAAATCCTTCCAACAAAACAAACGACAGTCAACTAAAGAAGAAGAGCTTGTGGGAGAGACACAACCTACAATTTTCTGGAGGTGAAAAGATCCCCGAGCGTCGGATATATAAAAGCTGCTTCTGAGAATTGGACTCATCACTTGCGGCAGAGGATTCCTCCCAACTCCAATAATTAAGTTCTGATCACATTTCTGTTCATCGTATCAGGTTCCTATGATACTCCCTTGATCCTTCCTATGAGATAGTTGTAGCTGGATTGGAAATTATGTAACAACTTCTTGTAGCTGTAGAACTAGTTCCATTCAGTGTTTGTCTGTCCAGTCTCTAAGGAACAATCTAGTCATGATAATCTTCCTATGATGATGTCATGTGGGGCATGTGCTTTTGTAACCAGAATGTCAAAGAATGGCTTTAAGTCGTCTTTATAGTGTCCTTACTACAGGACAATGTAGGCATGGTGTAGTTGCACTTTTGGAACGAAGCTTGGGAAAAAAGTTCTGACCCGTTAATCTGTATCAATGTAATCTTGTGTTCAATATTCATAAGTTTTAAAAATGGGGTTTTGTGTACAAAAGAATGTGTCTCTGTGTTATATATGAGTCTTCAGGCGTTAAGCTCTATATGAGTCTCCCATTGGTAGCTGGTGAGATGGGGACTCATGTAGAGCTCATGGAGGTGTCAGAACATGATCTTTGTAAACAGATTAAGAGGATACAAAAGAAACAAAACTGAAGAGATCAAGTTTGGTTTCGAGCAACCCCATTGAATATCATTGCCCTTTAAAGTCATTTGTGGTACAGAGAGCCTATGTTCATCACCTCTTCCTTGTCCTTGCAACTTATGTTTTTGAAGGTAGAGAAGATATTGTGCTGTTGTTTTGTTCTTCTTCTTGGCCTGCAGCTATGTATTTCCAGTTGTCAGGGCCTCTTTGTTTTTCGCAATGGGATTCTCTGGCGCAGCTCCGATTCTGTACAAGCTGATCATCTTTTGGGATCAACCTGAAGCACGTCACACAACAGGTTATGAGATTTTGATGGATGTTGAAGATGAAGGAAGATTAGAAGGAATCTTGGTGATGTTATGAATCTTGTTTGTAGCTTCATATAAAAATTGGATTATGTAAAGTCTTATGTGTAATCAAATGTTTGATATTTTCCTTTATTTAACAAAGGATTCGTATTGAACATATGACTAGTTAGAGAAGCTGAAGAAGAATGTTGTAACAAGTTAGGGTGTGTGAAACCATAAAGGCTGTGTCTTGCTAGAGAATGAATATGGTAGTGTTGGATCTTTTTCATCACAGAGGATATACTTTGGTTCTGATCTTCTTGAAGGTTTCACCTGACTTTGCGGTCTCTGGCCTCTGTTTCTCTGTTTCAACAAATAAGAAACTTCAAATAATTTACCTTATAAATTGTTACGCACTAAGAGGCAAATATGACCGTTGTGAGCAAATCTCTGTTTCAACAAATAATAATCTCACGCACTAAGAGATAATTATATGACCGTTGTGAGCAAATTTCCATTTATTTATCTTAACCTCGTCGGGAAAAAAAAAAGAAACAATCGAAAATTTCCTTTTTCTTCAAACAAACTTTGCTTATAAAAACTCTCACACTTATATCCTCTTCCTTGAGAAATCAAAACTCTCTATTCTTCTTCTTCTTCGATACTACAAAAAAAAAAATCCATCTTTCATCTTTTTCCTTTTTAAATTCTCTGTGAATTTCATACCGAGAAGATCGCCGATGATGATCCATTCCAACATTCTCTCCTAATTTCACCGTTCATGTTGAATGTTGATCCGTTACCATGGGTGCTTCTTACGCGATTCCCCGGCACTACTCTCCGGAGATTCTCCGCCGTTTCACTCCCTTCTCCGGCCATCCCCCGCCTCCTCCGTCACTTCGCCTTCTTCTACTTCCGATGTCAAAGGTTTGGCTTTTAGGGTTCAATTTCACCATCCGTTGTTTAGGAAACTTCCCCAAATATCAGAATTTGTTTATGAAATTCGTTCATATGATAAAACTTTTTTATCTTTTTCGATCATATGATAAAACTTTATCTTATTGTTGTCTCAAGTCGAAATTATTAACTAAAACCCTATTTTTCTTATTGTTTTGCAGGAAAGTCTGACCTGAAAGACTTTCTGGCCATAGATGATTTTGATACAGGCCTTGCAATGAAAAATGGGCCTTAGCTATTGGGCTTTTCGTACTCTTCACTACCCAAATCCAAACCAGGTAATAACACTTTCTTTTCTGTTTTGTTTTTAAAGGTATTTTTTTTTTATAAATAATGTTTTTTACTATATTGTTTTTTAAAAATAACAAAAATTTTTACTAAAAATTTTAAGACTTAAATTTTAAGAAGAAAACCATGAAATTTCATTAAAAAAAAAAATTTAAATTAGTTTAAGTGTTAAATTTTAAACACGTCGAAAACTAACCGCGCCTAGGCATCCTGTCCTTAGTTGGTCCGTAAGCTTTGGTGTTCGAAGTTCGGTAATGTTTTGACGTAATATAGATTTAACATTTAAACTCATTTTTAAAAAATATTAAAATTTCACTAAAATTTAAAACAAATTTAACACACTTAAACTTTAAGAATAAAACCATGAAATTTCATTAAAAATTTTAAAAAACCATTTTAAGCGTTAAATTTTAAACACGTCGAAAACTAATCGCGCCTAGGCATCCTGTCCTTAGTTGGTCGGTAAGCTTTGGTGTTCGAAGTTCCGTAATATTTTTACGTAATATAGATTTAACACTTAAACTCATTTTTAAAAAATATTAAAATTTTCACTAAAATTTAAAACAAATTTAACACACTTAAACTTTAAGAATAAAACCATGAAATTTCATTAAAAATTTTAAAAAATTATCTTAAGTGTTAAATTTTAAACACGTCGAAAAATAATCGCGCCTAGGCATCGTGTCATTAGTTGGTCGGTAAGCTTTGGTGTTCGAAGTTCCGTAATATTTTTACGTAATATAGATTTAACACTTAAACCCATTTTTAAAAAATATTAAAATTTTCACTAAAATTTAAAACAAATTTAACACACTTAAACTTTAAGAAAAACCATGAAATTTCATTAAAAATTTAAAAAAACTATTTTAAGTGTTAAATTTTAAACACGTCGAAATCTAATCGCGCCTAGGCTTGGTCCGTAAGCTTTGGTGTTCGAAGTTCCGTAATGTTTTTACGTAATATAGATTTGACACTTAAACTCATTTTTAAAAAATATTAAAATTTTCACTAAAATTTAAAACAAATTGAACACACTTAAACTTTAAGAATAAAACCATGAAATTTCATTAAAAATTTTAAAAAATTATTTTAAGTGTTAAATTTTAAACACGTCGAAAACTAATCGTGCCTAGGCATCCTGTCCTTAGTTGGTCCGTAAGCTTTGGTGTTCGAAGTTCCGTAATGTTTTTACGAAATATAGATTTTAACACTTAAACTCATTTTTAAAAAATATTAAAAAATATTAAAATTTTCACTAAAATTTAAAACACTTAAACTTAAGAATAAAACCATAAAAATTCATTAAAAACTTTAAAAAATTATTTTAAGTGTTAAATTTTAATCACGTCGAAAACTAATCGCGCCTAGGCATCATGTCCTTATAGATTTAACATTTAAACTCATTTTTAAAAAATATTAAAAAATTTAAAATAAATTTAACACACTTAAACTTTAAGAATAAAACCATGAAATTTTATTAATAATTTTAAAAAATTATTTGAAGTGTTAAATTTTAAACACGTCGAAAACTAATCGCGCCTAGGCATCCTGTCCTTAGTTGGTCGGTAAGCTTTGGTGTTCGAAGTTCCGTAATATTTTTACATAATATAGATTTAACACTTAAACTCATTTTTAAAAAATATTAAAATTTTCTCTAAAATTTAAAACAAATTTAACACACTTAAAGTTTAAGAATAAAACCATGAAAAAACTATTTTAAGTATTAAATTTTAAACACGTCGAAAACTAATCGTGCCTAGGCATCCTGTCCTTAGTTGGTCCGTAAGCTTTGGTGTTCGAAATTCCGTAATGTTTTTACGTAATATAGATTTAACAGTTAAAACTCATTTTAAAATTCACTAAAATTTAAAACAAATTTAGCACACTTAAACTTTAAGACTAAAACCATGAAATTTCATTAAAATTTTTAAAAAATTATATTAAGTGTTAAATTTTAAACACGTCGAAAACTAATCGCGCCTAGGCATCCTGTCCTTAGTTGGTCCGTAAGCTTTGGTGTTCGAAGTTCCGTAATGTTTTTACGAAATATAGATTTAACACTTAAACTCATTTTTAAAAAATATTAAAATTTTCACTAAATTAACACACTTAAACTTTAAGAATAAAACCATAAAATTTTATTAAAAATTTTAAAAAATTATTTTAAGTGTTAAATTTTAAACACGTCGAAAACTAATCGCGCCTAGGCATCCTGTCCTTAGTTGGTCCGTAAGCTTTGTTGTTCGAAGTTCGGTAATGTTTTTACGTAATATAGATTTAACACTTAAACTCATTTTTAAAAAATATTAAAATTTTCACTAAAATTTAAAACAAATTTAACACACTTAAACTTTAAAAATAAAACCATAAAATTTCATTAAAAAGAATAAAACCATAAAATAATTTTAATTTTTTTTTTTAAGTGTTAAATTTTATACACGTCGAAAACTAATCGTGCATAGGTATCCTGTCCTTAGTTGGTCCATAAGCTTTGGTGTTCGAAGTTCGGTAATGTTTTTCCATAATATAGATTTAACACTTAAACTCATCTTTAAAAAATATTAAAATTTTCACTAAAATTTAAAACAAATTTAACACATTTTTAAACTTTAAGAATAAAACCATAAAATTTCATTAAAAATTTTAACTTTTTTTTTTAAGTGTTAAATTTTTAACACGTCGAAAACTAATCGTGCGTAGGTATCCTGTCCTTAGTTGGTCTGTAAGCTTTGGTGTTCGAAGTTCGGTAATATTTTTACGTAATATAGATTTAACACTTAAACTCATTTTTAAAAAATATTAAACTTTTCACTAAAATTAAAAACAAATTTAATACACTTAAACTTTAAGAATAAAATCATGAAATTTCATTAAAATTTTTAAAAAATTAGTTTAAGTTTTAAATTTTAAACACGTCGAAAACTAACCGCGCCTAGGCATCCTGTCCTTAGTTGGTCCATAAGTTTTGGTGTTCGAAGTTCGGTAATATTTGTACGTAATATATATTTTAACACTTAAACTCAATTTTAAAAATAATTAAAATTTTCACTAAAACTTAAAACAAATTTAACATACTTAAACTTTAAGAATAAAACCATAAAATTTCATTAAAAGTTTTAAAAATTAGTTTAAGTGCTAAATTTTAAACACGTCAAAAACTAACTGCGCCTAGGCATCCTGCCCTTGGTCCGTAAGTTTTGGTGTTCGAAGTTCGGTAATGTTTTTACGTAATATAGATATAACACTTATACTCATTTTAAAAAAATAATAATAATTTTTATTAAAATTTAAAACAAATTTAACACACTTAAACTTTAAGAATAAAACCATGAAATTTCATTAAAAAATTTAAAAACTAGTTTAAGTGCTAAATTTTAAACACGTCAAAAACTAATCGCAGCTAGGCATCCTGCTCTTGGTCCGTAAGTTAAGTTCGGTAATGTTTTTACGTAATATAGATATAACACTTAAACTCATTTTTAAAAAATAATAGTTTTTACGTAATATAGATTTAACACTTAAACTCTATTTAAAAAAATAATAAAATTTTCACTAAAATTTAAAACAAATTTAACACATTTAAACTTTAAGAATAAAACCATAAAATTTCAATAAAAACTGAAAATAATATATACTATTGCAACAAACTTCATATAACTTCATGTTGTTTTCCGATTAAATGGATACATAGTTTTAGAATTATTTAACTCCTCATATTAGATATGACTCGGATGAATGTAGTATCAAATTATGATCATTTCTTAATTTTTTTACAAATATTATTTGTATATACAAGTAGGAATCAAGAGAAGAACAAAAACTAATATGTAAATTTGTAAAAAATATAAGAAGGGGTCAAAGAGGTGCTTGAACTTGAGACATGAGGTTCAATTTACCAATATCAAACTAAATTTGCCATGATGTAATATGTAAACACTTAAATATACTTGCAAAAACAAACTTTATAAATGTGTCTCGTTCGTGCGAGTCAGCTTGGTTTTTCAATCCACGAATGACGAAACAAACCTATTCTTCTCAAAAGAGCACACCTTTTTCTCAGATAAAACACAACTATCTATCCAAATTAAGTGTACCAAAAACAATAGAGCACGTATCAAAATTTTCCACTTCACTTTGACCTATTGACTAGAGTGTTATTGGTAGTTAATGGGGAACATAATTGTGAAATTATTAATGGGGAACACAATAGAGGCACAAAAAGTTTGTGCCGATAAAAGATAAAATGAACAATCATCATAAGATTTATTCAATGTACAATGTACAAAAGTACATGAGACAAAAGCAAAGCCAATTCCGCCGTAGCAAACAAATAGCATTATTATGTAAACAAGTTATTATTTTATTTTTTGGAAACTATAATGGAGCTAACACCCACCCACTTTTAAAAAATTGACCTACATACAATACTAATTTCTATAAGTTTGTTTTATATACCTTTGCATTTTTTTGTATCACCCGTTGCAAAATATCATAAGTTAAATATGAATGAATGTTTAATGAAATTATCACTCTCTGTGAGTTGTGAATATTTATATCCATAAATTTTCTCATATACCATTGTATTTCTTTTGTATCACACCATTACAAAACTTCGTAATAAAAAACAGCAAAAACCATAACAAAAAGAAACTAAAATCTAGCATTTTCGAATCCATGGAGGTCACTGACTCTATTCATATGCTTCCTCATGATCGCCACTTTAGCCAATCTCTCAGCCGCTCTCCACGCTGAAGTCGGTGTTAGCGGCTCACTCTTCTGAACCACCAGCTCTGGACTCTTCACCACCACGTGTCTACCTCTCAAACGGTTCAAATCTGCCAACTCAGCTTCCAAACCACGTAAGCACGCGTCATTCGAGCTCAAACCGTATTGCACCAACAAGGCTCTAGCTGACGTCAGCATCCGCTCAGCCCCCGAGTAATCATTGGCTTCCGTTAGACGCCGAGACTCGGCGACGGCTCGTGTGCTGACGTGGAGGTTTCTTAGCCTTGCGATGTTCGGGTTAGATGATCTAACGGCGATGGGACGCGGTATCATTAGCGCGCGGTCTTCAGAGTTTTTGATTTCCTGAGTCGTAGGATCCACGTGGCGAGATCGGACGGTCATGATTCTCTGGGATCTATTAGACGAAGAAGATGCAGGTGATCTGAGTTCCACCAACACTTCTCTTTCTTCATCGCCGTACATGTCACCCAACCGAATCAACCCGGATCCGAGCCAAACGGGTCGGCCTGAGAGTGAATAAACTGACGTCACCTCTCCTTGACCCGACCCGGAAACTAACCCGAGATTTAGAGTAAGATCCTGAACCGATAAACTCAACAAACTCTTGATACGTTTAGCAAACACGTCCTCGGAGAGAGCGTGATTACACGCGCCGAGCCAAATAGTGTGCGTTGGGATTTCTAAGTGAGAGAAGCGCGTGGACGACACAAAGTCAGCTTGGGCCAATTGGGCTTCGTGGGCCGAGTTCTTGTTACGGTCCGTTAAGACGAAGATAGTGGTGAAGAGATTTTTCTGCCGTCGATCTTCGATCACTTTAGCCGCTTTTTTAACCGCATCGTTAACACTCATTCCGTCGCCGTCACCGGAAATTTCGTCGACGATTCTTCTAGCTAATCTTCTTCCGTTCGCCGTCATCCTCCGTAACGGCGACAATCGCTTCGAGCTCGACGAGAACGAAACCATCGACAAACGATCCGTTTCTCGTAGAGACGATATCACTTGCCTCATCGCTCGCTTCACCATCTCAATCTTCCCTCCACTAACGTCTATAACAGTTACTAGATCCACCGGAGATCTACGCGCCGCCGGTAACGACGGAGATTTGATTTTCATGAGTACTGAGTATGTCTCGTTACCTCTCCCAACCGCTACAATTGCCGCTTCTGAAGACAGCTTAACGTCCACGTGTCCATTAACAGAATCCGTTATCTGTTTCTTCGTCGTTAACGGTGACGGCGTGTTAACGTAAAACCCTTTAAACTCTCCGTTATCGTTATCTTCTTCTTCGTCTTCGTTTGATTCCGGTATAGTGTTGAAACCGGTACGAGAGATTGGAGATGAAATCAAAGGCTCGTCGTCGTTGTAAACTCTTAATGATTTGTTGTTCTTTGATTCTCGGATCTTGGAATCGGATTCGGATCCGGATTTCGGAGTAGTATCCAATTCTTGTAGAGAAGAAGAGAGAGACAGAGGAAGAAGTGAGGTTTCTCTCCATGAAGCACCACAAACAGGGCAATCGGAGAGTAGATTCCGATCACCGGCGCGTGAAGCTACGCAAGGGAAATGAAACGTGTGTGAACATTCCGCCGTGAAAATCGCCGTTCCTCTTCCAGCTTTCGCGCTCTGTAAACAAATTCCACATTTGCTACTACTGATGCTACTCTGTTCAAAACACAAAACGTAAAAATGTTAACTTTGAGTTATTTGAAAAAATCTTGTTTTGTTGTTTCGATTTTGGGTTCTTACTTTGGTGAAACAGAGTTTTGATTTGAGAAGAGAGAAGCTCGCCGGAGATTTAGGTGAGGAAGGAGTAGAAGAAGAAGATACGCTGAGAAAAGAGAGAGGGCTTCTGTTTCTCGTCGGAGTAACGTCGCCGGAAGTATTACATTGAAGCTTGGGACTAGCGGGAAGAGACGGTGAAGGAGTGGTGAATGCTGTAGCAGACCAACTCTGACAACGAATGCTAGGAGATGTTACTGAATCGGGTCGGGTCTCAGACCTTGGAGTAGACGGGTTAGAGAAAAACCCGAATCTTGAAGTTGATGGTTTTTGCCGATCAAGTGAATCATCGACTCTGTTGTTGTCTTTCTTTTTATGAATCGAACTCCAAAACGTTCTTCGCAAACCATTCATCATCTTCAACTTATTATTTCTTCGTAGTGACTATAATTTTGGATTGATGAGTGGAAATGAAACGTTTTTGAGGTTTTAATGGAGACAGAGAGTGGAGAGATAAAGAAACAGGAGAAAATGGTGGGGTTGAGTTATTTTTTAAAAAGTGGCATCCTTTTGTTTATTTCACAATTAAAGTTGTATTGATTATTGGGATTATCAAGATTTTTTTGAGCTCACCAAAAAAAAAAAAAAAATGAAAAAAACAAAAAAATGATCTCTAAAAGCTGTAAATTACTTTAAAAGTTACTGCTTGGCTTTTGGTCTAGAGACTGAATCACCCTACGAGTCTACGAATGTAAATTCTTTTTTTTTTCCTTTTATTAACTCAAGTTCCGAATCATTGGTGTAGCTTGAAACAGTCGAAATGTTCTATTAAAGACGAGATTAGATAGTAGTTGTAATTAATTTTATCACGCAGTCAAAATTATTGGTGAAAACAAACTTTTTTATGGTTGAAGTTGAATGTGATCAGTAAAAAGATAAGGAAACATAATAAATGAACGAGAGTGAATTGCGAAGATGATCTTTACTCAGAGAGATGTCCAAACAATCCGTAGCAGCAGCCTATTACTGAGTATGTGTGTACACTCTGCTTCAATTCTATTGTCTTGCGTCGGTCCATTTTTATCTTTATACTTGTCTTTTATTTAATGCTTCTTATCACTTTATTTACATTTCTTCTTACACATGTTTTTATAACAGCTTTTTAACGTACATGGCATGCACTGATTCACACATATATGTGTATTTGGATGCTTCACGTGTATATATAGTCGTCAATTATGTAAAAAGTTTAATTCAAACGGCTCTGGTTTAAAGCACGTCTAACAAAGTAGTAGTATGATTTATTTCTTAGCTAAAAAGATGGGTGTCTCATGTCTGTATATGTATAATTATATCTTCACCATTTGAATAATGTGGTTAAAATATATATGAAGATTTGGAGGTATCTAACATTTTAGGACATAACAAAAAGATACTGACATACTACTGTTAAGACTTAATTAGGACTTCATTTTATCTTAGTATTCTAATTATTGTAAGTGTACAATTAACTTCGCACATTCCCTATGTTTCAGAAGATTTTGGTTGTTTCTTTCTGCTCCATGTGACGCACCGAAAAACATAAAACCATACTATAGAGAAGTGACAATTTACGTGTGTAAATAATATGCTCTATAATATAGTTCTGTATTTGTTTTAGAGCATATTAACAACAATTAGTGTGGGTATTACTTGTATTCTCCATATAGGAGAGGAGGTTTACATGATTCAAATTGATTTTTGAAAACAAATTACGTAACAGGAACCATTTTATGTAATTTGTATATAGTTGGAAATTTGTTAGTTTGTTGTCGTTACTTTATTCAAGATGATTTGAATGTTGATATCATATCAACCAACATATAAAGACAATGAACCAGCAGAACACCGTCCAAAAACTTGAATTTAAATTAGTGGAAACATATAATAATTGAATTCACAACGACGCGTATTATTTATCACAGCTTCAAGTTCCAACAAACCTATTTCATTAAAATTTTATATCTATGGAATAATCTCTTTTGACAAAGCATAAATCTCAAGGAATAATATACCAGATAAATTATGATAATTAGTTTATCCAAAAACCAATCTTAAACAATTTTTTTTTTAAGCTCATTAGTTGAATTTAACAAATCTAATACGTCTAGGCGAGCCGCACCAGTGGCTAGAGAGGACATGTTTATAAATTAACTTTGTCTTATTTCTTAAAACTTTGATCAAACTCTTAGCTTAATTAAAAATAAAGACACTATACGACATCGTATCACATAAAACCAAAATAGTAGGTCATTCTCGAGAAGTGTACTCATTTGTTGTTTGTTCGTCGTATTTAAAATAAAAATCTAAGACGTCTAGGTCACTTATTTTGTTATGTTGGTCAAGAATCGAGATCAAACTCTATCTCTATGGATGTATTTTTGGCTACTGCGATTTTATTAATACCTAGTGAATATATAAATTGATGGATTAGTTTCTAGATTTGATTTGTAAAGTTTTGAGGTCAAACCAAACTCAATTCATATGAGTGAGCATCTCATAACTTATCCTCGCGTTTCTTAATTATTGTTTCTTTTCTCTTTTCTGTTTAGCCAAAGACGTCAAATCTATCTAACCTCATATTCGCTTATGTTAATTTTGTTGATTCGGTGATTTGACTGTATTGACCAAGAAATAACTGCTAAAAAAATCATACATAAGTAGTTCTAGTTGTATCAAAAATCTTATCGAGTCTTCTTATGTGGTTAAGTTTATTAAATTAATCATTGAGATTTTATCAAGACCCACCAAACTATGAAAATAATTTAATTCGCTGTAGAACGGACCACTTAAACACTTATGTTCCTGAAAGAACTTGATGCCAAAAATATCGGCCTAATCCATAAAATTTCGATCCTAATTAACAGTACTTCCATATATATTCAAAAATAAAGCAAATTTGTTGTGTGGAAGTAGAACCATGCGGCACGTGACATGCATGAGAAGGTCCAAGATACTAAATATGGGTTTATGGAGACAATTCCTCCTATCGACGAAACCCTCTACCTGGACCAGTTTCTTTCATAACTATTTACTCAATGTTCGTTAAACTATAGTTTATTACTCTAAATTCGAAACCTGAAAAGGAGTGTTTCTATCACTGTTTGCTATCAAGTGTTCACATTACTTAGACTTCATGTGTCTCAATCTCAATTATAGAGAAACAACAAGTATATATAATATAATTTCTCCGATTGTGTCATTTTCCGTTGACCAATTCTTACTTTTATATATTTCGTTATATATATTTTCATCAATTAATAACCACAAGAATCATAAGATTTGGAATGGTCTTTCAAATTTTATGGTTATTTAGAATCTTTCATCAAGTGAGAATAAATTATCAGCCTTGACTATATATATACAAGGAAAACAAGACCACACCGATTTGGTTAGTTTGTGTAATTAGTCATTATCATTATCTTAAGTTAATTAAGAGCTGATATTAGATTTTTCAATTATTATTAGAGATTTTGTAGAGGACAAGATTGAGTCGCTCGCGTGAGATTAAAAAAACTCAGATAGTGGTCATTAAGTATTTAATTTGTGGATTTGAGCAAAACAATCATCGAACTTTTGAATTTTTCAAAAGAGACTTTAAATTCGTGAATCTTACTACTAGGATCAAGCAAGATCTATTACTTGTAGTATACAAATATACATATATAATAAATTACATATCATACCCCAATGCGTAATTTATTTATTAATGTAGGGTTAGCCGTATAATTAAACACTACACATGTAACCAAGCAAAGAGGCCTCTGGGGACATGTTTGCCCTAATCTACTTGGACATTTTAATATTTCAAAATCTGAATATTTTTTTTCTGTCTAAACAAGCAGTATATATAATTGTATGTTTTGTATTTGACAAGAATATCTTGAAACAATTAATTGGATTTTTGAGTTGACACAAAACTAATCTAATTAAAATACAACTATCTAACTAAATCCCGCAGTATTCAAGTACATCTTAACTCGAAAAAAATTGCAAATGCTGTAGACCAAACCATTTAGCTTAATTCTAACATTAATAATTAAGATAAAGATTTGGTGAACATCATAATCACCATATGTTGACCCTAAACTATACAATTCTTCATAGAATAAAGTATACGTTAAATTATACTGAATTAAAGTTATATAATATATAATTAAATTCTGTCGGTATGTTGAAGTAAAGAGAATGATTTGTAATGAGTAATGATGAATGGTTTGTATATAATGGAGACTATCTTTTGTTTGTATATAATTAAATACAAATTTACTAAAAAACGTAACTTAAGAAAAAGGTTTCCGGAGACATAGCATATGCTGGTTAGGAAATAGGACCGATCCATGTTAAACCAAGTTGACAAGAAAAAAAAACATGTGGTGGTCCGTTGTCTATTATTACTTTATTATACTAATATTATCAAATACAGTTAGTTTTAAATTTGTTTCGTTGAAAAAGAAAATAAATTTAAATGTAAAGTGGAAAAAGTAAAATCAGTGAGAAGCTGTCAATTATTTCTTTTGTCAAATACATTAAAATAATGTATGCTAAATTTATATAACGGTACAAAAACAAATTGAATTTTTACAATTTCCAACGATCAAATGACTTATTCAAATGATAAGATTCAAAATTCGGTTAGTTTAACATCGTTATATAAATTTAAAATCATTATTATTTTTTAAAATGAATTTAAGTATTAAATCTTATATTACGTGAAAATATTGTCAAACTTCGAACACCAAAACTTACGTACCAACTAAGGACATGATGTCTAGGCGCGGTTAGTTTTCGACGTGTTTAAAATTTTACACTTAAACTAACTTTTCAAAAATTTTAATCAAAATTCATGGTTTTTTTAAATTTTAGTGAAAATCAATTTTTAAAAATGAGTTTAAATATTAAATCTATATTACGTGAAAACATTACCGAACTTCGAACACCAAAGCTTACGGACCAACTAAGGACATGATGCGTAGGCGCGGTTAGTTTTCGACGTGTTTAAAATTTAACACTTAAACTAATTTTTAAAATGTTTTAACGAAATTTTATAGTTTTATTCTTAAAGTTTAAGTGTTAAATTTGTTTTAAATTTTAGCGAAAATCATTATTATTTTTTAAAAATGAGTTTAAGTGTTAAATCTATATTACGTGAAAACATTACCGAACTTTGAACACCAAAACTTACGGACCAACTAAGGACAAGATGCCTAGGCGCGGTTAGTTTTAGACGTGTTTAAAATTTAACACTTAAACTAATTTAAAATAATTAGAGATGCTTTCCTCGAATCAAATCTTACGGATAGGTTTTGCGATGAAGAATGAACTTTTTTGGAAGAGAGAATGTTGGAATGGATCATCATCGGCGATCTTCACGGTATGAAATTCACAGAGAATTTAAAAAAGAAAAAGATGAAAGATGGATTTTTTATTGTAGTATCGAAGAAGAAGAAGAATAGAGAGAGTTTTGATATCGTAAGGAAGATGATATGAGTGTGAGAGTTTTTATAAGCAAAGTTTGTTTGAAGAAAAAGGAAATATCGATTGTTTCCTTTTTTTTTCTCGACGAGGTTAAGAAAAAGGAAATTTCAATTATATGCGGCAAAAGATAAATAAATGGAAATTTGCTCACAACAGAGAATGGGCAGTTGAAACAGAGATTTGGTCACAACGGTCATATTTGTCTCTTAGTGCGTAACAATTTATCAAAAGGTAAATTATTTGAAGTTTCTTATTTGTTGAAACAGAGAACAGAGGCTGCAAAGTCAGGTGAAACCTTCAAGAAGATCAGAACCAAAGTATATCCTCTGTGATGAAAAAGATCCAACACTACCATATTCATTCTCTAGCAAGACACAGCCTTTATGGTTTCACACACCCTAACTTGTTACTACATTCTTCTTCAGCTTCTCTAACTAGTCATATGTTCAATACGAATCCTTTGTTAAATAAAGGAAAATATCAAACATTTGATTACAGATAAGACTTTACATAATCCAATTTTTATATGAAGCTACAAACAAGATTCATAACATCACCAAGATTCCATTCTAATCTTCCTTCATCTTCAACATCCTTCAATGTCTCTTCACTTTAGATACACAAGCCCAGCTCTATAGTGTGTGGTGAACGCACCAGCAACTACCAGAACATGAAACAACTGATGGCTATGTCCTGCTATCCATCTCTCTTGAATCCTAGTTGCATAAACCAAAACTCCTAACCCGTAGAGCAAACCCATCAAAATCTCATAACCTGTTGTGTGAAGCGCTTCAGGTTGATCCCAAAAGATGATCAGCTTATGTAGAATCAGAGCTGCTTCAGAGAATCCCATTCCAAAAAACAGTGATGCCCTCACAACTGGAAATACATAGCTGCAGGCCAAGAAGAAGAACAAAACAACAGCACAATATCTTCTCTACCTTCAAAAAAATCAGTTGCAAGGACAAGGAAGAGGTGATGAACATAGGCTCTCTGTGCCACAAATGACTTCTAAAAGGCAGTGATATTCGATGGGGTTGCTCAAAACCTGTTTACAAAGATCATGTTCTGACACATCCATGAGCTCTACATGAGTCCCCATCTCACAAGCTACCAATGGGAGACTCATATAGAGCTTAAAGCCTGAAGAAAAATAGAACACCACAAGCAAGAGAAAAATCATTTAACAATCTTGGGGAGATGTAGAATTGCATATCATTTGACTGGTCGAACGGGAAACAATAAAACTCAAACCACATAATAGATGATATAAAATCAAGATTTTGGGTAGCTTTAAACAAAGAATTGCCTTAGTTCAAAGAGTAACAGAAGCAGAATACAAAACCTTAGAGCGATCTAAGAAAGGATCAACGGTCATGACAGCATTGGACCACTCAATGTTACCCCAAATCTCACCTCCTTGGCGTCTCTCCAAGGAGATCTCTGCACACCAAATCTCCAGATGATCCCCTTCAATGACGTCCCAAAAGAGCACAATGTTCCCACCAGAGTTGCTCAGTCTAGCCCCAGGAAGTAAATCTATCAGCTTTTGAGGTCTACCAAACTTGATCTTATATTTTTCCCACAGATTCACAATCTGCTCACCAAAGTGGACCAGCCTAGAACAAGAGAGACTCTTCTTCAGAAAGCCTAAACCTTTCACCTCCTTTGAAACCATCCCTTCCGTTTCACGCCAATCCAACTCATCTGGCTCACACCAGATTACAGTCCCGTTTCTAGTAAGAAAGAAGATCAAATTATCAATCATACACCAATCCCTTCTGTTTCCTATCACTTCCCCACGATTCCCTCTTCCCCATTGACCTAGGCTCGGAGAGTAGTACAAGGTTCTATCTGTTCCATCAACTGCGTAAACCTTTTGATCCCTCACCAGACTGTCGTGGATATACTGATCTCGTTTCTTCGTATCCGGCATTGGCGGCAAAGTATCCCAAGTTTGAGTCTTTGGATCGAATACCTCTCCCCAGTTCTTCTCATCGAACTTGCAACCTCCTAACACGTAAATCTTCCCGTCTACGACTCCAGCAGCGGCGGAAGCTCGAGTCACTCTCATGGAAGGGACTTGACGCCAAGTGTGAGTCCGACAATCCAAGAGCAAGACTTTCGAAGTGGGCTTCCCCTTTATCAATCCACCAATTACATAAATCCCCCAATCCAGCACCACCACGGAGGATGCTTCCGGAGGCTGAGAAGGGCACGAAGGGATCGGCATCAAATCGGAGAAGGAGGCGTTTAGGATTTCTCTACGGCGGAGGATATACCAACGTGGATTAGAGTCAGGAGGGGTGCGTAAGCATACGTAGACGTAAGTTTCGGTGCGACCCATCAGCGATCGGGTCTTGTAGAGCTCAGGGGAAGACACTAGAGAGCGATAACTCTTGGAGGCGAGAGATAACGCGGCGTACTCCAATCTCGAGACTCGAGCCAGACAGCTGATAGCCACATCGTCTGGTAACAACGATTCCAGAGACGCCTCCACCTTCCTTTTCTTATGCGGTGCTTCTTCAATATTGGACATGGTCTTTTTCTTTCAATGGTTTTCTGTAAAAATCACTCTTTTTTATAGTTGAATTAAAAATTGACGGAGACCAAAGAGAAATAGGAGAAGGAAGCTCTGTTTTTTTCGGTATAGTTTTGTAATATTTGATGTATCTTTCAGATTTTTTATAAACTATGTTGGCATTAATTACAAAATTAAGGATATATATAAACCGCAGCTAAAAGATATTATTAAAGTTTGTTTTTGTTTTGTTAAAAAAAGATATTATCAAATAAAATTTCTTTTTAATAAAGAGTTTAAAGTAGGTATAAAATCCTTTACAAAGTTGTATTTCTTTCAAAGACTTACTAGTTTGAAGAAAGAAGCTAGTGTTTGGCTTAGTGAGAGGGAAACGGTAAGTATTTTTATAATGAGGTAGCAAATGGACAAAGCGTGAAATCGACAAATGACAAGGTTTGGATGAAGAAGACAGATAGATTCTTTACAACATAAAACAGAGGAATTAATTTGAGGTGAATAGTGAATTGGAAGGTTAAAGTATGCATCTTTACTGATGGAGCCAGAAACTGAAAACATGGGACGAATCAGTTTCTTGTTTCACACAAGAAACAACCAAGTTAGGAGGTTACACAGCATGATAGACACAAAGATTCTTACTAAGGTAGAAAAAGCAAAAAAATAAATGATGATGAAGGGAAGTCTCTAGTATCAGCCAGAAACTGGAAACATTGGATGAATATGTTTCTTGTTTCAGACAGAAAGCAACCAAGGAATTGGAAACTAAGCAGAAAGAGTTGAAAGAAGTAACCACACAAATGCAGGGAAAGGTAAAAACTTAAGAAGCGGAAAAATAAGAGAAAGAGGACATTTTTACTCCCAAAATGAGTAGCCAAACAAATGGGGAAGAAAAGTCAAGTCAAGTCACAAATCTAGTAGCCTAAGAGACAAATCCATGCATTTAGTTGTTCAACACCTATTAACCAATGTGTTAAGAAAGACTAAAGAGAACAAATAAATCTGTTCAACACCTATTATTAACCAATGCGGTTAAAAAAAGTTGTTCAAAGACCTACTCTTCTTGGTGGTCATCCCTTTAACGTTCTGCACACTTGGAGTAGAAGAACCAGAGGATGCAGCTTCAATCTCTAACAGTTTCTTACTGGCAGCTTCAATCTGGTTCTCTATAATATTATTATCTCCGGTAGCAATAACAGCCTCTAACGCCTCCATAGAAGATTTTAGCTCATCAGCTTGTCTCTCAGTAACATTGCCGTCTAAAGTCAGAGTCAACTCTAGCATGTACAGAGTTGTTTCTACTTGGTTCTTGATATCAAAGGTATCATCCCCAAGATCATTAAGCTCATCGTTTTCATCGTCTTCATCCTCAAGATCCTCAATATTAGCAATAAGAGAATCGTTTTCAGGGGATTTGGATTTGGATTTGCGTTGCAAATCTGGCATATCTTCTTGCAGAAGATCGGGTCCAAAGTATTGAGCAGGAATTTGATTGTTCCTATCATTAAATCGAGTGATGTAATCTCCAAGTCAGAAATAGCAAAATGATGGATTATAAGATCAAAGTTGCAAACTTTACCTCAATAGAACCCAACTTTAAATCGAGTAACTCCAAATAAGTATGGAAAGCAAGATTCTTAGGGTACCAAGGCAAGTAGCCTCCAGTTCACCACTCTCTATAGCCTAAGTAAGGAAAACAAAAACCAACATCGGAGTGCTTCTTATGTAGACTATCTATGAATGAGACACTAGAAAAAAGAAAGAGTCATGAATTAACCTCAGCCTGAAATCATTCTCTAATTTCAATCGAATCTCATCACAAAATTGACCACTGAAGAATCAAAATCAGAGACCACTTAGTCAAAAAACTATAGTAACACTTAGCAATTCAAAAATCCAAGAATACAAATAAAAGTTAATGGATACAAACTTGGAATAAACTCTGAAAGCAGCAGGTAATGGCTTACGAAGAAACTCCATAAAAGAATCCCACTCTTCAGCTTTCACTATCCTTTGTTCCTTAAACACAAGACAACAAGAGATTACAATATTGTTTAGAAGCAAAGTTTCAAAATCCATGGAAGTGTCATTGATTGTATAGAGGTACCTTGTTATACTCCTCGAAATGAAGATTTGAGCAGATGGGCTTTTGGAAGTTGTTGGAATCAAAGGAAGCGAGGGGTTTTCGAACATTCTCGTTGCTATTGTCGATTTGATTTCTCTTCCAAGTAGTACCTCTGTGTCGTCTCCATTTTTGTTGTTACAGTCGCCGAGCTTTTTTGTTTTCGCCGGCGGCGTCACAGCGACGGGTTTTATGGGTTTATATTGGTTTTGAAATTAGAATTGATTTCAGTTCGGTTTACTTTGGTTAAGAGAAGAAAACCAAAAAAAAAAACACACGCGATGGGATTTTGAGAATGAAGAGCGTTGACCAAAAATAGGCATATGATTTTGTAGGTTAACCCCTTTAGAAATTGGACACACGCGCTCAACGCGCACTTGCTGAGAATGGGTGTGAAAATTTTCTTTTATCATTTTTTTATTCGGAGAGGGTGAAAATAAGCCCTCTGATTGGCTGAAAAAATGAAAATAGTAGGGGAGTTCCTCCTCTCATATAATGCAAATATAATCAACACTGTGTGAGTGAAGAAGCTGAGAAAACATATTTCAGAGACAAAGCATATGTTTTTTCAGATTTCAGTCAATCCACTCTCGTCTTCTCCTTTGTTAGCTTCATATGTCTGAGACAGTAGAAAAATAAAAGGTCATGAATTTACCTCAACCTGAAGAGATTTCATGAAATCATTCTCCAATTTCAGTTGAATCTCATCACAAAATTGACCACTGAAGAATCATAAACAGACCACTTAGTCAAAAAAACTTTTTTTACTTTGAAGTATAATAACACTTGGCAATTCAAGAATCTAAGAATGTTAATGAAGTTGGCAAACATACTTGGAAGTACAATAACTGTTTCATCTGGAAGTGATGAAAAACGACAGAGGAGCTATTGGATTCGTCATGATCTCCTCTAGGGTTTCTGTTTCTTCTTTAAGACGCTTTTTATACTTTGGCTAAGTGATACCATAATACCTAACTAGATAAGGTTAAAAGAAACAGAGTCAGACAAATCTCTCTGTTTTTATAGGCTCTTTTATTTATTACAACTTATGGTAAAACACATTTTTAACAACATCTCACATTAGTTTCACTATTTTTTTAGACCATATCTATATATTAACATCACATAAATACATAACCATATAATATATATCACTTTTGTTTATTTGAATAATCAAGCTGTAATTGCGTCGTTTTCTACTGATGGAGCATTTCCATTAGCATTGTTCTTCATCATATTACCACATCCTCCACCGCAATTACCGCAGCCAGTGGAACCGCCAGTGCAGGATCCGCCACCGCAACCTTCTATCTTTGTCATCCCACCGCACCTACCGCCATGACCACATCCACCTCCACCTCCACATCCACCACAACCTCCACAACCACCACAGTGACCACCTTCTTCTTCAACCATGTTCCCACTTAGCTCTTTCGATAAGCACCTAGCACCACCATTGATCTTCTCGGTGGCTACAGCAACTTGAGTAGTCGTGTCCACATTCATCATTGTTTCTTCTTCTTGATTCACTTGAGTCAAAACGTCAATCTCCTTATTTTCCTCTGTTATTCCATTAGCTTTCACCTGTGTCTTTTGCAGCTGCACTAAAGCCTTCCTTTTTAAGAAGATCACTGAGTATGAAAGAAGATACAATTCCTGGCAAAACCAGCCATTTCTCATTTGCCTGCATATTGAAATAAACCCCAAGTCAGAAATAGCAAAATGATGGATTATAATATCAAAGTTGCAAACTTTACCTCAATAGAACCGAACTTTAAATCGAGTAACCCCACAGCTTTGCCATAAGGATATTGCTTTGAGAATTCAACAGCAGTCATGAAATCTTGCTCGCTTCTTAGCTTCGAGCAATGTTTTGGCTCATATTCCAGCTTTCTCCCGGAGTAAACTTTCACCATTCGAGTACCCAAAAGCTCAGACAGAGGACCATCTGTTGCAGGATTGCTTGTCTGCTTAAGTGACCATTTTGAGTCAAGCAGAGACCAGAAATTGCCATCATACTCTGCCAAAACATAAGTTTCACCACACTCTTTCACACCAATCACTTGTCTTCTATCAGCTTTGGGTGCTGTGTCGTTGGAGTTCCTCATTTGGAGGTTGATCACCTCTGTTTCGGTTTCATCAACAACGCGTGTAAAGCTCTTAGCAAGACGTACCTTCCGGATCATAGGAAGGAAACAAGAGCCTTTCAGTGATGGATCTTGCTTGAACCAAATGTAGAACTGTTGGGACTTTGAGTTGGCGGGGTGAACGAGACAGCGACTCGCAGAGAGATGGGATTCGGATCATCTGCCTTCCCTCTTTTAATTGGTGTTATCTCCAACCACTTCTCAACAGAGAGTTTAGTAACTGGAAACAGAAACTCCGAAAGCGATAAAGAAGTAAATCCTAAGCTTTTAGACTTAGAAGACATTAGTTGGAAACTAAGCTCTCCTGTAGGCTCACACTGAAACAAAGCAACTTGCTTTTCCCCACAAGACTCAGATAAAACGGTAAGCCTACGCTCAGCGTTAAACAGAGAATCGGGTTGAGTTTTGCTGAACAGAACAAAGACCTTTCCTTTGTGAGCATCTGGTAAGTTCTTAACCCCAATAATCTCCAAGATAACTTCAATGACTTTCACCTCTGGAAATTGGATTACATTCTGGGACTCTTCCTCTTTCGCAGTTGATTTCTTGCCCGACCAAACATAAGGAGAAGTTGTGACTGGCTTTGGGGTATTACCTCGGTTCATAGCACCGGCTTTCCAATACCTTCGTCCAAATGTTTCTTCCCATTGAGCAGTAGTTCCAGAGAAACCAGTATCAAGCTTCTTACCTTTACTACGGTCAGAGTCTGTATCATCATGCTCCAAGACCTTACCAATCATCTTAGTCAAATCATTGCAATAAGAGAGAGCATGAAGCTGATGTGTGTGCCAGATAAGATCAATATCGTAAGTCGGAACACAGAAAAGTTTAATCGACCTTTCTCGGTTACCCTTGATCAAGTAGAGAAATGCCTTGTATCTAGCCACAGCTTCTTGCAGAAAGACATCATTATCTACATGAGCTCTTGAAACCTGCAACAAAGACACACAAACAAATTCGATTATATAACCTTGCATTGCAGCAGTTTTAGAACAGAAGCTGACAATGATTTTACCTGGTAGTAAAATGGGCTTTGTCTCTTGACAGCTGAAACAAGATCATAAGTGGTACATTTCTCAAGAGCTGAGATATCTGCTGGCTCTGAGATTGCCTTGCCAAAATCAAGGTCATAAGGCTCCATAGGATACAATCTTTTCCATAGAGTTTCAGTTTGTGATTTGCTGTTTCCATTTACGGAAGATACAACGCCAGAATTGTCAAGAACTCTCCCATAGAATTGCTCACAATCAGTCTTATACCTCACCTGAAATGATTTAACAACATTTTGAGTTTTGTATACAATCAAACAAAGAATTTAAACGGATTTGAATATCGAGTTTTGGATTTACCGGGTTAAGCCTGTGGCAATGCCAAACCCATTCACAGTCAAGAGGAGGGACCAATGGTCCTTCACAGATCGAAGAAGACTCGGTATATTTAGCAAGCAAGGGAAGCCAATAAGCATTGTATCTGTGAAAAACAATCACCCAAATTTGAGTTTTGAAACAAGATTCTTTATTACGATGGAAAGAACACAAAACCATTTGGTGAGATTGATTAAACCTGTAGATGGCTCTTTGGAGTGCAGGGCCATCGTAGAGACAACGGTTGCGATCAACAGCTCCGAGGAAGAGAAGCTGTTTCTTGGCTGCACCAAAGAGGTCAACGCTTATCTCTAGCTTTTGTGCTTCGTTCCACTCCAAAGTTTGCTCCTTTTCCTTGTCCATCTCTTACAAATTTTCACCTGCGAAATACGAAATGAAAAGTCTATAATTGACCCAAAGTTTTGGTCTTTATCTTCTTATCATGCAAGAACACGCTTTTGAAAAAGTATGAATAAAAGAATCAAACTATACCAATGGGGAAACTTTCTCTGATGAAGCTGACTCTTGAATTTTGTTTTGAGAGAGAAGAAGACTTCAACAGCCACTATTTATAGCAGTGTTCTTCGCCTTTCTGGAAATTACGATATTACCCCTCTGACCGGGAGAAATTAAAAATTTTAAAATCCTAAGTATGGAACTGTTTCTTTATATGTCATTATTATTTTATTTTCTTAATCAACATTTGAATGTTAGTTTCAACAATTTTAAAAAGGTGGAAATTGCGTGAGATCATAAGATAATCGACCTTCGAGGAACAAAAAGCATGTCCATAATTTGCTGACATTTTCGCTTACTTTGTCTCTGTTCATGGACAAAGTTAAGTTCCACAAGTAATTGAATTTGAGACTTAAAACGACAACGCCAACAACATGACCAAGTCTTTTCATTAAGCTTCTTTGCACTTCAAAAAACCGACAACGCCCACATTTTCCTAGAAATTGTTATATACTTTCAAAGAGGTTTTAAGGGTTACAAAACAATTCAATTACCGCCATTCTTCATCCATAAAACAAACTTAAGAGGTCATAATCTTATCTGAAATTGACTCATTAACCGGTCAAGATAATAACCGTAAATTTCATGAAAAAACCAATCAAAGAAACTACATCCGAGACTCTCAATAGGTTTCAAAGATATCAAGAGGTACCTCTCAAATAAGGTTTTAAATACACAAAACTAATCAAATTTGTGAGGGAGATAAGCTTGTAAACTTATTTGGAAAAAAACCTGAATTCTGTATGGAACCGGTTAGCAACCTCACTTCCTTGAACCGCTCGCCTCCTCGAACTCAGCTTCAGGCGTCTGCTCAGTTCCACTTGTACCCTCACCAGAGGGTCCAGAGGAATCAGATGATCCGGATCCCTTAGACATGTGTTCTCCGATCTTCGACACTGCCTTGTTCGCAGCTTCGAGCTTAGCCTTGATGTCTTCAATTTCCTCACCAGCCATAGCAGTCCTGAGATCAGACACTGCAGTTTCGATCTCAGAGGCAATCTCAGCTGGAATCTTCTCTCTGTATTCACTCAAGCTCTTCTCAACACTGTATATGGTAGTATCAGCACTGTTCCTAAGGTCGATAAGTTGCTTCTTCTCTTGATCCTTCTGTGCGTTAAGCTCAGCTTCTTTCACCATTCTGTTAATCTCATCGTCTGAGAGACCACCTGAAGATCTGATTGTGATCTGTTGCTCTTTACCTGTTGCTTTGTCTTTCGCTGACACAGTAACAATACCATTGGCATCAATGTCGAATGTAACTTCGATCTGTGGCATTCCTCTAGGTGCTGGTGGGATCCCCATAAGATCGAATTCTCCAAGCAATTTGTTGTCCGATGCCATTTCACGTTCTCCCTGAAGAACTTTGATTCCCACTTGCATCTGGTTGTCTGCAGCCGTAGAGAAAACCTAAGAACCAAATCACAATGACAAAAGTTAGAAATCAGCAATAGTTACAAGGCACAATCTGAAATTGTACTCTGTCAAGATTCATTACCTGAGACTTCTTTGTGGGAATAGTGGTGTTTCGTTGAATCAACTTGGTGAAGATTCCTCCAAGTGTTTCGAGACCTAATGAGAGAGGAGTCACATCCAAAAGAAGCAACTCCTTCACATCACCACGGAGGATACCACCTTGAATGGCTGCTCCCATGGCAACCGCTTCATCCGGGTTAACACCTTTACAAGGACTCTTCCCAAAGATCTCAGAAACTATCTCTTGCACTTTGGGAACACGGGTCATTCCACCAACAAGAAGAACCTCATCAACTTCCTTAACTGTGATTCCAGCATCCTTCAGGCAGTTTTGGCACGGGGATCTTGTTCTCTCAATCAATTTGCCCACCAGAGCTTCAAACTTTGACCTCGTTAAGGTGATTTTCAAGTGCTTAGCTCCTGAAGCATCCGCTGTAATAAAAGGCAGGTTGATTTCGGTCTGAGATGTAGAAGAGAGCTCAATCTTGGCCTTCTCTGCAGCTTCTCTCAGCCTCTGGAGGGCAAGCTTGTCTTTAGTCAGATCAATATTATCTGATCTTTTGAACTCATCAACCAAGTACTCCAACAAAGTGTTGTCAAAGTCTTCTCCTCCCAAAAAGGTATCTCCATTTGTTGCTTTAACCTGATAAGAGAAAATAATCATATACCCACAAAAGAAAAAAGGCAAATCGAGGAGAAAAAATAACATAGCAGAAGAAGAAACAAGGCATTACCTCAAAAACACCACTTGAGATTTCCAAGATAGAAACATCAAAGGTTCCACCTCCAAGATCAAACACTGCAATGACACCTTCCTTGTTGTTCATACCATATGATAGTGCAGCAGCTGTAGGTTCGTTGATGATCCTCAGGACATCAAGACCAGAGATTTTCCCAGCATCCTTGGTGGCTTGTCTCTGTGCATCATTGAAATAAGCTGGAACAGTAACAACAGCTTTGGTGATAGATTTCCCGAGGTAAGCTTCAGCGGTTTCCTTCATTTTAGTGAGGATATTAGCTCCAATCTGACTGGGAGAAAACATCTGTCCATTGGCTTCAACCCAAGCATCACCGTTAGGTGCCTTAACAATCTTGTAAGGAACCATTTTCATCTCCTTCTGTGTCTGTGGATCGTCAAAACGTCTCCCAATCAAACGTTTAGAACCGAAAATCGTGTTTGTTGGATTAGTCACAGCCTGACGTTTAGCTGGTGTACCAACAAGGAGTTCCCCTTTTTGGTTAATAGCAACGACTGATGGTGTGGTTCGACTTCCTTCCGCATTCTCAATAACCCTAGGGGTCTGCATAAGCAAGATCAAAATCAATACCTTTAGAATCCAAAAGCCAATATCTCAAAAAACTGATAACAGGGTTGAAACAAATTAGGGATTTTACCTTTCCTTCCATCACAGCTACACAAGAATTGGTAGTACCCAAATCAATACCGATAACATCATTCCCCACAGGCCTCGAGCTACATACACAGAACAAACACACATACGAAAGTATGAGATAACACTTAAAAGTGATATAGTTCTTCATTCAGTACCATAAACTCAGAGGTTGATCTTACCAGAAAGGTCTCGCCAAGTAACCCAATTTCCCAAACAAAGACGTCTTTCCATTTGCGGAGATCTGCAGAATTCAGAATACTAACAGTGTAAAGCTTCAATCCAAATTCGAACCATTCAAAAACCATTATCATCAAATCAACAAGGAACAAAATAGATTGCTTCACAGATGAATTCGAAGAAGAAAGAAAAACATAAAGTACGGAACTTTAAGAAACCTAGATCGAAAACCCTGAAAATCGATTTCAGTACAACATAATAACCCAGATTCTACCGATGCTTAATTTCAAACCCTTTTCCATTTTGGAGAATTATCAACGATTTCAGATCCGAAAAACCCTACTCTTCTCAAGCAAAAATGAAAATGAAGGGCAAGATACATACGGATTTAAACGCAGATACGGAAGCCGTTTGGACTTCACGGCGGCGAAGGGACCGTAGAAGCGCGACGGAGGCCATTTGATTGGATGAGAGTCGGTGGAGATCGTAGGGTTTAAGGTCGGAGACGAACAAAAGAAATGTTTGGCTGCTGCTTACGCGTAGGGTTTAAGACCTTATAATAAAGGTTGATTAAACTCAAATTACTATTATAACCTCCTCGTTTTTTAGAAAGTACCGTAGGTCACACGGGGTAATATAGGAACGCCAATCAAAAATATTCGTGGGCTACAAGTATATGTTGACTTTTCTGACGAACCTGGACCCTACATGGGCTTATTGACCTAATAGCCAGGCCCGAATTTTTACCAAAAATATTAATTTATAAATTAGACCTCATAATTAGTCGTAATTGCAGATATAACAGCAAACTCTACAAAATTACTCTCTCCCCCCCCCCCTTTTGTAAATAAAGGTCCTAAATTTTCCAACTTTCCATGGATTTCATTTCACAATTTCAGTTCAAAAATTCTTCAACAGACGTATCTTCTTCCTTCTTTTGATTTTCATCAGCCACGATTGTTTTCTTGTCTAAATACTCGTCTTCGATTGTGTCCTTGAGGATGAAAAGCCGCTGTATAACAATTGGTTGGCTCATCTGTTTAGCTTCTTTAATGTCAGTTTCTTCTTTGTTGAGATGGTAAGCATCAAGCATTATTTTTATCCACTTATGCAGCTCTTTTGGCGTCCTGTGTGTTCATCAGTTTGATTAGAATCAATGGTTGTGGTTAAATATGAAACATTAAAGGGTGTATCTTTATGTTACTTACGTGTATAATGCTTTAGGGTCCTTAGCTTCATGGTCATCGCCAGGAGAGAATGCTGTTGCTAGAGCAGAGAATCGTTCTTCGGGGTCTGTTATGTTGAGCAAGTACTTTAAAAGTTTGATCTCTTTCGGTGTAATGCTTCTAAGACTGCTCTTTGTAGCTTTGTATAAATGATACATTACGTCTTTAGCCTGTTCATAAAATACGATTTTGATATGAGAAAGATTTTAAAGATCAAGGCTTTTCTACTTTTGGTGATGCGATTACCTCGTTTGTAACGGTTTGAGACTCTTTAGCTGCAGCGTAAGCACTGTTTATTAATAAAATCAGTGAAGAATCTAGCTCCTTTGACTTGGCTAAACTTCTGATCTTTTCGCAAGCGGCATCCACGGATGGAGAGTTTAAAATATCATCAAACTTTGCTTGAGCAGAATCTAGAGTCTCAACACTCTCCAAAGTATTGTCATAAGCACTCACAGCAGATAAACATCTAGTTGCAAGCCTCGCAACAGCTGCTCAAAAAAAAAAAAAACAGTCACGAAACTGTGGGAATCAATAAATAAGCAACATGATTCATGTTTAAGTACCATCTCGGTCTTCTAAGCCATCAAGAGTTTCTGATAACAAAGCGACATAGCGGAAAAACTCTCCCGTGAAGTCTCTGCGTCTCTTGGCAGCGATTGCGTTTATGTCAGTCGGGTTTTCTTGAATCTCCTTCAATAGGTCATTGTGCTTCTCCATTTCCTCATCTATCTGCAACAATACTCACTCCTATAAGTACACAACAACAATAAACCAACCTCAAAACCAGAGTTCACTAATAAACACAAAATACAACACTATAAATACCTTCTTGACTTTACTTTCCAAAGATAACAGCTTCTGCTTCAATATAGGATCAGTTTCGGAATCAGCTCGGATTCTGCAACGCCTATAGAAATTAACACTGTACTTGTTCCATTCATCTCTTAAAACCAAATAAGTCTTCCATTGTTTAACTTTAGGTTTCTCATTCAAGAAAAGATCAATGATCTTGTCACAGAACTGAGCCATAGTGTAGCCTTCAGCAACCTCAACTTCCATAGGATCCTCAACAGAGCTTTTTACCTCCGTACCTAAACACAAAATTTCTATCAAAATTAGACAAAATCCGAGTCTATGAAAAGGGTTTAGCTTTCTCTGCAGAACCCTTATCTAATGGCGACTGATAATTCAAATCGGAACCTAAAGGAAAGGAATTTATTGGTACTTAGACAGAAAGATGAGAGATTTAGGGTTTATGAGCTTACTGGTGATGCTACTGTAAGTGACAGTGTCGGAAGCAAAGGTGATAGTTGAGCTTTTGCGTCTCCTTCTTCCTCCATTGATGAAAGCAGAGAAAGGGAGAAGATGGCTTTGAGAATTATGAGACGCGAATGAAATCAATTTATCAGCCGAGGAGAAGAAGATTGATGTTTCCAGTAAATTCGCCATTTTTTGTCCCTCACTTTGAAGGAGTTTTGTTCGTCTTGGACTCTTGGTGACGAAACGACGACAAAAGCCAGAGGATAAGAAGAACAGGGTTATATTTGTAAATAATTAGAAATGGTTGACAAATTCAAAAAGTTTTGGGGCAAAACTGTTAAAACTAATAAGTTTTGCATCATCTTGAAATTTTTGTTTAAAGAGTTAATATAGGAACATGAATGAGCAAGACCAAAATTGTGTTTTGACATTACATATTCACATGATCTTTAGACCTTACATTAACACGAAGAGACAACTATACTTAAATTGATTTTTACAGAAATAATAATACATATGTCATGATAATATACATATGTTACTTTGTGATAGACGAGATTAAAAGAGCATGTATTTAGATATCTCCATTACATGATTATTAATAGAGTTGTTTCACTACTATGCGTCTTCTTGAGGCTGACCATCTCCACCACCTTCAATGTTACTAGTATTGAATTGAACACGAGGCTTTCCCATACTGAAGTTAAGAACTCTTGCATCCATATTGTATTGTATTTCTCCATCAAATAACATTTTCCTTATGTAATGTTCTACGTCTGATCCTATCAATCTTAATGTGTACTCCGTTAATGGTGCTCCCTGTCATAAAAACAATATTATAAGGTCTTCTTGAATGAGTCTTTTAGATGAATTTTGTTCGTTAATAATCGTTATTGTTACCTCGTAGTGATCGACGAGTTCTTGGAAATAAGAATAGACCTTGTTACAGCTTTCATCATCCCATACAAATTCTTCAGTAGGATCAAGAATCAAAGTGAGTTTATCCATTTGTGACTGGTCAAACTCACAAGTCTCGGGGTCGATATAAGCAGCGTAGATCCTAACGTGACGTGTGACACTGCTTAGCCACTGACCACCAAACTGGCCCATACCTTTGCTCTTCACGTTCAGCTGTTTCTCAACTGGTCTCAATGGTGTTGGCTGCTTCTTCATCTTCTCTGTTGATTGCTCTTCTTTGATTGGCTCTGTTTCTTGTGCCTCCAGAGTACTGTCTTGTTCAGGATTTGTCACTACGAACGTCTTCTGTGTTGTTCTTGGCCGGATTTGAGCAACCATGGGAGGATGTAATAGAGAGAGCTTGGTGCAGGCAGTGTAAGAGAATGATGCAACCATTTTTGGTCTAAGAAATGAAGAAAAAAAAAAACAGATCAAGTTGTGAGATGTTGTCCTGTTACAGAACCATGTTCTTGTAAAGAGATTTGATGAGATTGAGAAATGACCACAGCTTATGGATGAGCTTCTCCCAACTTCTAGTTTCTTATTTATCTCTTTCTCGTTTTCTTGGTATTTTGTGGTTAATCTCAAGTCACTTGTGAGCTAAAAGACAATCTCCTTTAGGAATTCACTGTTTTGTTGTATCTGTGAAATCTTTCTTCTTTTCTTCTTGCGATTATATTTCTTTTGATGTATAGATTTCCGTCTATAACAGAGATTCGCAGATCATTATTTTCGCATAGCGTAAAATAGAGTTTTACATGTATCATCTATACATTCCATGGGAATTCAAAGCATAATAAAAAAGACTTGTGGGATAAAACAGTTTAGTTCTTGTACTTCATGGTTTCTTTCTCAAAACCAATTGTTGGGAACTGCTTAGCGAACTCCTCGACTTCATGGCGCAGTTTCGCAATCTCGGATTGAATGGTTGAAGAAGATTCCATTGCTGACACAAAATCCTTCAGCTTGGTTCCTGGTTTTAGAACATAACAAATGAGTTCAATCATTTGTTTATAAGAACAGAAAACATAGCATCGTTGATCAGAGAAATGAAAAACCTTGTGCTTCAGATTTGACTTTGAGAGCCAACGTCACAGCTTTGTCAAAGTATTCAGCTACTTTGGCAAAGTCTTCCTCAACAAAGCCTCTGGAAGTGAGAGCAGGAGTACCTGAAAATAACAATGGCAGAGAGTTTCAGGCAAAACTACATTCGCGTACCAAAAAGAAGCTTAAATATGATTCTTACCCATTCTGATTCCACCAGGAACCATGGCAGAAACATCTCCAGGAACAGTGTTTTTGTTGGATGCAATGTGAACAGCTTCCAACACTTTCTCAACTCTAGATCCATCAATTCCCTGCAAACAAAAACAAAGAGTTTTAACTAAGAAAAATAAAAGAAGATTAATAAATAAGTATACAAAAAAGATCAAGTGACCTTAGGCTTCAGATTCACTAGAACCAGATGGTTGTCAGTTCCACCAGAAACAAGTTCATATCCTTTCTCCATCAGAGTCTGCACGAAACAACAATGTAACAATTTAGAGATATAATCAAAGTAGATACTACCCCATATGTGTTTTTCTTTCCTTCACGCGATTAGTACCTGAGCAAACTTTGCAGAGTTACTCAGGACTTGCTCTTGGTATGCTTTGTACTCTGAAGTAGTTGCCTGCATTTAACAAACCATTTGAAGATTAAAGAAACCGCAAATCCAGTAAGAACCGTTAGTTCCATTCCGTGCCTCATTGTACCTGTTTCAAAGCAACAGCTAGTCCTGTAATAGTGTGGTTGTGTGGACCACCTTGAAGACCAGGGAAGACAGCTTGATTGATCTTGTCTTCAAAATCATACAAAACCTTTCAAGACAACAAATGAATGACGTGAAAGAGTGTACGTAAATCTAAAATATTTTGGTTCAAATTTTGCTTTTTTGTTTTACCTCTTTCCCTTGTTTGTTAATTTCCTTAACACCCTTTCTGAAGAAAATCATGGCTCCACGGGGTCCACGAAGTGACTTGTGGGTTGTGGTAGTTACAACATCAGCATAGTCGAACGGTGAAGGGATTACATTAGCAGCAACCAAACCACTGATGTGTGCCATATCTGCTAGCATTACAGCTTTTTGCTTGTTACAGACCTGGAAAAGAGTTTGAATCAGAACTCTTGATTACCATACTCAGTAGTCAGTTGTCTTTCTTTCTCGTGTATTTGAATATGCGATTGACTTACCTTTCGGATGCGGGCATAATCATACAATCGAGCATAAGCACTCGCACCAGCAACAATCAATTTTGGCCTGAAAAGAGTAGCACTTTTCTCCATCTGCAGACCAAAATTAAAGACATGTATTGTAAGATTAAACCTTATGAAGAGGGGTAGTTATAAACTACTATGATGCTTGATCAAAAAATAAGAACCTGATCATAGTCGATGTAGCCAGTGCTCTCGTCCAATCGATAGGGCATTGTTTCAAAGAAGATAGACACAGCAGATATCTTCTTGGTGTCAGTCTGATGAGAAATAAGAAGAAAGAAACTGTTATTCATCAGAGTCAGAGAGTTCAGGAAATGACATCAACACAACTTGAAAGCACCTGATAACCATGAGAAAGATGACCACCATGAGGAAGATCAAGAGCCATGATTCTTTCATGAGGCTTTAACAATGCAGTGTAGACATGGAAATTGGCAGGAGATCCAGACAAAGGTTGCACATTCACTGTAACGACGGGAGTCAAATAAGCCATCAAAGGACTAATAGAGCAGTAACATTTGATTACAACTCAGATACATAATTCAGATTTCTTGTTTCTAATATACATGAAAGTAATAATTTTACCTCCCCACTTTTCAGGATCTAACCGGAAAGCTTCAAGAGCGCGCTTCTGGCATAACGTTTCGGCCATGTCTATGTACCTACAAAGCAAAAGGTACTTGAGGTTTCAATTCTTATTACAGAGATTGGTCAAGCAATCATGTCTAAGATCTGAAACCGAAAATATGTGTCTTATACAAAATGAAAATTTCTGAACATACTCATTTCCTCCATAGTATCTCGCACCAGGATACCCTTCACTATATTTGTTAGTCATCACAGACCCAACAGCTTGCATCACGGAAACAGATGTGAAGTTCTCAGATGGAATAAGCTCAAGTCCCTTGAGAACATAAGCATAAAAAAATATCAGCCTCAGTTATAATAATCAATCAAGACAGGATTTAAGAGATACTAATCTAAAATCTCAGATTCTAAGTAGTAAAGAAAGACTAGTTAACCTTCCATTGTCTAGCTTTCTCATGCTCAATAATGTCAGCAATCTCAGGATCAACCTCCTCTAAAGGTGCGTTAAGCTGTTTTGGCCACTGCAACGAACATTTACAAACACATAAGATTTATAAGATTCAGACACACCAAAAATAGAAATCCAAACATCAATTTGAAACAGACAGAGAACTTCATCAAACAAAACCATTGCTTCGACCACAAGAAAACTATCAACAACAAGAGATACAAAAAGGGGCTTAAACTCACAGTGACACGAGATCTCTCCTTCTCATCAACAGCTTCACTGGGCAACGAAGACTGTAACGAAACAACAGAAATCAAAAATCGAAAATTTCCAATCCGTTAATCGGAGAAAGGAGGAAATTTTGGGGTTATTACCATGTAACAAGAAGTGGATCTGATAAGAGGACGAATGGGTTTGTCAATTGAAGAAGAAAGCCTTCGAAGAGCCATGGCCATCGCCATTTTTCGCTAAACCTCTCTCTCTCTGGTTTGTGAAACCCTAGAAACAGATTGGAAACATGAACAAAAAAAAAACAAAATTGGGTTTATCTTGTGGAGAGATGAAGAGAGAATTGTGGCCTCTGCTTTTGGCTGAGCTTTTGGTGGTTGCAGAAAATTTTCGAATTTTTTCCCTCTTTTTTATTTATATTTTCTTCCGAACAAAAAAAAAATGAAACTTTATCTTAATTAAGTTGTTGTTTCTTTGTCGTTTATCTCAGGTCCCTGTCTACACCAACCTTTGTGGATTGTGATGATTTGATGACGATGATGATTTGTTTCCCTTAAAGACAGAACCTTTATGGTTTCTGGTCAACGAAGTCAACGATAACCGATTCAGTTATCAATTTAGTTTCCAAACCGGTTTGTTTGGGGGAATAACAGAATTAATTATGGTGAATATACAAAATAAAACCAACATAAACAAAAAATTAACGTTGGCGAAGACGATTTTTTAACAGAAAATATTTGTTTTCAATTTTAGACTTACCAAGTGGTTATATAGATTTTGAAAATTATTGATCTAAAATTATAGATACTTGAGAGAGTTGTGAGGATAAATCATATGATTTTTTTTCTGTTAATTGACGAATCTATGGTTATAAATAAGTACAATATATATAATACTCAAGATGAGTATAACAACACCATATTTTAATTATATATGCTTTAATTTTAATTATATATCTCTATATATTTCAAATTGAAATGCACAAAGAAAAATATGATTATGTTAGAAGATCCATGCTACTTATCGTCGTGGCTTGGTTTATTGGGTTTCCAGTTCAAGAACCTTATCCAAACCAAGCCTTTGGATTGTTCTTCAACATCATGGTATCTTCCAACTTCAATCTGTGAAATTTTTTTAACGAGTTACATATTTATAAATGCCTAAATGGCTTTTGTGAAACGTCAAAGATCAAATAAAAATTCTACCTTGATGTTATTCATTTGCTCTTGGTGGGGTCTCATAATCGGAATGCTCAGGTTGGCTTAATTGCAGCCGAATCTGAGTGTGTGATTCATCATCCGCGACAGCTAGTTCATGGTGTATAAACCCGTTTGTGTTTGCCGTATAAGCCTGAAAGTCGAATCCATCACTTCAAAGCTCTTGTTCTAAGCAAATGGAGTTTGTGTAATATTATATGTTTTGTTACCTTCTTGTAGAGCTCCACATTTTCTTGATGAATCCATTGTACTTTCCTAGATAAATCGAGGTTTTCCTGACGTATGAGATTCCTCTGCACCACGATCAACGAAAATCCCAAAATAAGAATTGTAACTTGTGTTCTTTTGGGGAATTTACATATATGGGTAAGAGATATTTGTGTGTGTATATATATAGATATATATACATATCTCATAGTGACCTTTTGGCTTAGTTCTTGGATTTCTTGAGTCAACATTTGTTCCTGCGAATCCGGAAAAGCAATCGGTTCTACGAATTCCATTGTGTTCTATAGTCAATCTTTTAACTAATACAAGTACCAAATCATATACATACAAGGTAGAGTATATGTATTTATGTACCTTTTTCATACGAATTCCACGTAAACTTATTTCAAGTTGATTCTCAAGACTGTTTAGCTCGTTAACGCTTAAACCATTTAGTTGTTCTCCCATCATTTGCCTGCTTCAAAGCAAACATGCCGCAATCTATAAGTACAAGTTTCTTCATTTCCTTGTATGCCTTTTTATCGATATTTTGATCTCATGCTAATTCTTTACACAACATATGTTGTAAAAGTTCAAGGCCATACCGATGATTTTCTTGCAAAGCATGCAATTCTTGCCTTAGAACAGCAGCTTCTCTCTGCCAAAACTGTAACACAACACAAGTATAACTCATCAAACTTTGAACTCAGTAAACCAAAATCTCTATTCAAAAACACCATTCTAAAATCTCAATCAGTAATCACATATTTGCATATTTGTTAATAATCATTAGATCGATAAACTATATATATATATCTGTGTATACCTTGACTTCTGATGCGGGGTTCATTAGTTGTTGTTGCTCGATCTTGCTCTTGTTGTATCTATCAATAACCGACTTCATGCTATTCAAAAGATTTAATATTAGTTACCAGCTTGTTCATGATATATAATTCATTCATATCATATCATCTATCAGAGTAAAGAACGTATATAAGATATTAATTTTCATTAAGTTTATCCAACTCCTCCATTAGAAGCTTTCGTACGTAAAGAGAAAACTCATAGCCTTTAATTTGTGCTATTTAGACTTTTCAGGCTTTGGCAACATAATTTTTACACACAAGTATACATACATACATACATTCCACATTACCTATATAAACTTGCACACAGTATTATGAATTTGTTACGCACCCACATACTTATATAAATTATATAGAAAGTAAATTAGATGTTAGTTTCTTTAAAAAAATTCAATAAACAAAAAAGTAAAAAACTGATGTTTAACAAAAACAAATGCTTAAATGTTATTTTTAGGGTGTAGATATAAGCTAAGTAAGAGTTTTAACGCAATCCAGTTTTATGGCTAGAAATAAAATAATATAAAAAAAGGAAATTAATACTAATTAAGGCTCGGTCATAAATATAATGCAGTAACATGGTACACTTTATTCTAAATCCAAGAAAACAATAATATGGTGTCAGTTACTTTTAAGAATGGTATATAAACTTGAGTATATATGCTAAGTAATTTCATTCAGCAAGTGGTTCATAAACCCTATGATATAGACATTATGAGAAATGTTATCAAAGGATAAACATGAAGAATTAGTAATGCTTAAGGTTGATACTAATGTAAAATCCCTTAAGGAAATTAGAAAAAAAAATTCACATTATAGAACTCTTTTATTTGGTTGTTTGAACTGATAAATATGTAATCGTATAATTTTTCAAAATAATCAAAAATATTATATGCTTTAGAATTACCTGTTATTATATATATATATATATATATATATATATATGTTTTCTAATCCGATATTATTACGGTGAGTATACTTATTCATGAATACATAATCGCAATTAGTTGTTCACCTCTACATTTGTTTATGTTAAGTAAAGTTTTAACAATGAGTAACTTACTTAGAAGAAATATAATAGTAACGATCCTGCATATATAGCGATAAATATACAGAGTGATCTGATCGTTCTGTAATGATATATAGGATTATACACAGAAATATCAAAAATATGTTTATGTTTATGAGTGTAAATAGATCATTTTGTTAGTCACCATTTTGTTAGTAGATTAAACTAAATCATCTCCTAGTTTATTGGTTTTGAGAAATTAAGTCCCTCTACATACCAATCATTCTATCTCGTGGTCTCCAATTATAATTCCTTTTTAGCTTTCCATATGTTTTTGCATTCACACTTGTTATCTCATCTACTTCTGAAACATTTCTAGATTTGGAAAATACAAACACTGAGCATTAACTATAAGTCAGCGTACATACATATATACATATATACGTGTAGAGACACACAAACATATGTTAAGAAATCACTTCAAAACATACTGATGTGTACACATAGTCACCCAAATAGGAAGCAAAGAAACTATTTCAAATAATCTTTTTCATCTACAAAAGTATCATTCTTCTTTAAAACTTCTACCTCATTTTAATCTTTCATTGTTGTAAGAAAATAATTTGTCGGCTATACATACACATCTTATTGTACATATACGGAAAAATGTAACATGTTCTACCGACCGCCAGATGCGAAAAAATTCCACTACATATGAATAGATCCCACAGCGACATATATCTCAATGAATATCTCCAAGCCTTCTAAGCAAAACCGTAGCATAAAATTATATAAGTAATAGTACACAAACACTTCCGTATATCCACAAAATCAAGAAGATTTAATTAAAGATTTCAGAATGAATAATTTTAGAAGAAGAACCTGGAGCTTGCAAAGTCATAGAGCTTTCCTGTGGTAGAGAAGATGATGAGACCGACCTCGGCGTCGCAGAGAATAGCTAGCTCTTTAGCTTTCTTGATAAGACCCTTTCTTCGTTTGGAGAAAGTGACTTGTCTACTCGTTGAATCATCGATCCTTTGGATCACAATCTTCCCTCTTCCCATCAATTTTATCCTCTATTTGAATCTCCTCTGGTTCTTCTCTTTTCTAGGGTTTTTTTTTTTTGTAGATCTTACCAAGACCAAAAGGGAAGGGAAGACGAAGATGAACGAATAAGGAGAAAGAGAAAGGTAGAAATATAGAGAGGGGAAGGTTGAGCCAAGAGTCAACAATCTATTCGAGGAATAAACTAAGTATATATATGCATATGCACACACATATATACACACTCACCTCTTAATTTGAGACATTTTTGGGTAGATTTAATGCAAAGTAAAGTACTAAATTTATAGTCCAAAAATAGTATTCGTGTATGATTTTATCAAACCAACGAAATAGAAAGAAGTTCTTATAAAGTTCCTAGGTTAAGAGAATATATAGATATAGCTTAAATGTTTGATATACATATATAACTTTAATCACTGATTCTTTTTTATAGTTTATCACGGGAGATAGTGGAAACTTAATGGAATTTTTTTTGGATAAAAAGGAGTGAAATAATACTATTAAACATATGTGAGTTAGGTAAATTTCCATTATCAATAATATTTCCTTTTTTAACATGTCCGTACATATTTATAATTTACGGGATAATTTATTCTTAAGTCTATTTCAGATGTCATGTGGAAATAGTGAATGGGCGCATCACAGGACTGTGTTTCTCTGACAAAACCCTCTTGCTTTATATGCTGCTTTTCCTAATTTAATTATCATTCCTAGGTAATTAAATTTTAAATAATATTATGGACCTTGATTATGGTCATAGGAAAACAATATATTAATTAGAGCTGTACAAAAGATATTTACCCAAAAAGTAAGAGAATGGATTGAACAACATACATAGTACAACAAATAGTCCATATGGCTTTCTGTAAAATACACATGAATACGTTATTTTTGTGTCAATTAATTATTTAAAACGATATCAAGTACACGTGTCAGACAGGAACTTGGAGTTGCGGAGATTCATCATATTAATTGTTTTGTCGTAAGTTTCCAAATATGGTAAGAAATTTAATACTATCAAATTAATAACTAACGCTTAATTAATGCTTTCGATGGCTTAATGCTTAATTTCTAATCAAAGCAACACACATACAATACATATATTCAATAAGTATATAGCTGATACCAAATTCATATTAAAAAAAAACTCTGAATACAAAAGGTTTAAATATGAAATACTATGTAAGAAAGCAGAGTTTTATCAGGTAAATTTTGAGACCCTCAAAGAAATATTTGTTAATTTAATATAAGAGCCTCAATTTTGAAATACTAAATTGTAGTAGAGTGGTTAATACAATTTGCAAATATACAATCTAAAATGCAATATGCATTTGTGACAGGCACACGTGGGAGAAGCTGGATTAGCTCCTAAGAACACCCATTGATGGAAGCTTTCGCACGCTCCACCGCATAATCCGTACACCTGATCCTTTTAAAAAAATTATTGTGTTTTACACTAGTTTTTTTTTTTTTTAGACAAACTTTTTGTGTTTAAGTTTTAGTTTCACTTTTTATTACATTAATATAAGTTAATTTCATGATATATTACAAAATAAAGACCAAGTGAAACCGAATACTTTTACAAGTAAAATTTTCTAAAAATTAATATTTTATACATTAAAAATATAAAGAACGTGACAGATTATAATTAACTTTGTTGAAAATTTAATTTAATTTTATAGTTAAATATAATTCATAAATAATTAATATTCTTTCCTTTCATTTTAATAGTATTTTAGAATTTATTTTATTTTAAGTGATGTTTTCTTTTCTAGGAAAAATGGGTAGAAAAACCCTCACCTTTCATAAAAACATAGAAAAAACCCTCAACTTTTTTTGTGGGTTTTTAAACCCCCACCTTTTCATAAATGGTAAAATAAACCCTAGTATTAAAAAACTTAATTTAAATTCAAAAAATTGTTATACTAAAACATTAATAAATAGGAAAATTTTGATTGCGGGTGTTTCTTCTAAAATTCTAGTTTACAATATTTTTCTAAATTGAAAATATGTAAGTCATGATGTAAAAAAGTTAATTAGTGAAGTTTTATTCGGTGTGTTACAAAAATTCATCAACGTGAAACCAAACAGATTTTGTTACGAATTATATGTAAATTCTTATATCGAAACCGAATATGAGTTTATATTAATAAAGGTTTATTAGGTTCGACCACACAAATTTACTAACGTAAAACCAAACCAAATTTTATAATACTATGAAAAGTACATGAATTTCCACATCAAAATATTTTCATTGGACAAACTAAATAAGATTTACTAACAATTAATATTTCTATATATATATATATATATATTACGATATATTAAAATATAATATAAATTTAATTTAATTAATCATTATTTAACTATATTTTTATCCAAAACCTGAACACTCGAATAAAAAAACATCAAATGTGATATCCTATAAATTTTGTAGTTTATATAACATAACTTCTAATTATAACAAAAATAATTTGCATAATCTCAACTAAATGGTGAATAAATGTTCATAGCACAAAAACCCTAATTTTAGAAGAAAAAAAATCGTAAACTCAAATTTAAAATAAAAAATCATAAATTAAATTTTGTTTGTTACTTACTGTTTTAATATAATGATTTTTAAAAAATTAAATTGAGTTTATTAATATTAGGGTTTATTTAACCATATATAAAAAGGTGAGGGTTTAAAAACCCACAAAAAAAGTTGAGGGTTTTTTCTATGTTTTTAAGAAAGGTAAGGGTTTTTTTACCCATTTTTCCTCTTTTCTATGAATATATCTAAAGTTATAACTTTGACCAATCCTCGTACTTGCCGTAAATCAACACCCCTAGTGCGAAGGCATCCATCAATTGAATTTGGTTTAAATGTAGCAAATTTCTTTTAAACCGAACTAAACCAAACTCAAACCCTAACCAAGTTCGATTTTATACCGTTGATGTAAAAGATTTAGGTGATAGATAACATGGTAAGATCCATTAAGGACCACGTGGGCTGGACTGCTTCGAACCAATCACATCTCGAATCTCAAACTCAACTTCAGATTTGGCTCTTTTTCTATTAAAGAGCTTCCAAGTGACCAAATCCCCAATTATCGTCGTCTTAAGACTTAAGATAAAAGATTTAGTCTCATTCACGCCAGGTGTCAATCATCAGCGAATCATTTCGATTTTACCAACAATAATAATCATTAGTATTATCTTTTGTTTGACGACGGGTTATAAGATAACACTCTCTCTTTTACGTTTCAATTTTCTAGTTTACGTTTTCCAGATTTTGACTCCACTATCTACAACTATATATATCAGACTATCAGAGTGTTTGTTTATATTGGTTTTCTTGAAACCCCTTTAACACAATATTTTGTATGTGGTTTTCTTTGCTGTATAAGAACTATTCTTAAGAATTGTTTAGTAATGACTAAACCAAATATCTAACACATGTATAGAAGATGTAATCCATAAGCTAGTTGCCAAAGAGTAATAGGTTTCACAGATGACTTTTTCTTTTTTTTTTACCAAAACAATTTGGTATTATAGTGTTTAAATAACACACCCATACTGACTATCTGTTGTGCAAATAGCAGATTTATATTCGTTATTTTTTTTTTTTTAACTTTATATTCGTTATTCATAACACTATAGTATATATTATCTACAAACACCTATTGTTTTATAGAATACTGTTTTTTCAGGTGATTCGTGTAACTTTACACCAACAAAGCATGTTGTTAGCTATTTGTCACAGCACAATAGCTAAAGGATCGGAGTAGTATTCTTTAAAACTTTAAGAAAAAAAAAAAAGGTATTCTTTAAAACTTTAAAGTATAATTAATGCTATATTTTAGATTTAACTTTTGAACATGCGTTTATGTCCAATTAGTTTGGCTTGTTTGTTGAGAGCAGAGATTATTTTAACAAAAAAATAAAACTGCAGAATTCAAATAGTCATAACATACCAAATAAACATAAATTATGCATAAAAGTGTATGAGAAATTCTTATAAAATAGAATAAGAAAAAGAAACTAAAACATTCTATAATTTGGGACAAGGGAGTACTATATAAATTTGATTTGAATACCAAAATGTTCCATTAGTCTACCATTTGACAAAAAATTATGGTATGGGAAAATGTATAATACGTATAGGTTATTTTGAGTATAGTTCTTTTTAATTTTCTGGTTAGTGCTATAAAATTCGGGTGAGCGCGTACTCAGAGTGTGAATGATATAGTAATAAACCTTATTCAGATTCTTGATCAGACCAAGAAAAGGAGATAAGGTGTTGTCCCTTTTGATGTTTTAAAAATTAAATCCCACATTATCTTTGGGTCCATAAAGTTTTAATTTAAACATGTTCTCAGATTTCCGAAGATAATAATTATAGTTATCAATTGCAAAGGTCGAGTTTAAAAGATGGCCTTGGAACTTGAAGACTGGTGGAAATTATACTAAATGTTCCAAAGTTGTTGGCCATTATGATGCGTTTATAAAAGATTTACTTTTTATGATGCGTTTCTCCTCAGATATGAATAAATTCAAGATTTGATACTATATCAAAGATATTTACTAACTATATACAAACACTAACGAAGAATTATGGTATATTGGTTTTATAAATTGCTAAAAATGAGATTCCTTATTATTGGATTTATAAGAAACTAGCTTTCTTATACAGTTTTTGGACAGACATATACTTATGACCAAACAGAATATCTTTGATCCAAATTTGGACCAAAAAGTCAGACACACTAAACCAACGTAAATAAACTTTAGAATATACCATAATTAATAATCTGCATTTAATAAACAAAGCAGTCGAGATCAACCGTAACACTAGTTGAAAATGTCATCATAGCTCACTAGTTATGAAAATTTCATATTTAAATAATGATTCCTTACATAGTTCTTAAAGTAATACCGGAAATATAAGAGCATGATTTAAAACGATAGTGTGTAGCATAATTGAGTATACCTTAAAAAGGAATCGACCAGTAATTTTACTCAGAGTGCCCAAAATGTATTTGTCATTTACAAATTAATTAATTAAATATTGATCATAAAAAATTCATACTTCGTTACTAATCTTACCTATCGGAAAGTTATACAATATTTATATTTATATGTCAGAAGATACGTTAACACTAAAACGTTAGGTATAAAGTATGAATATAACTCTTATTTTCAATTCCGGTAGATGTCGACATGTCGTAAGATACCCCCGGTGATAAATAGAAGCTAACAAATATCTGAAATATAAGATCTGAATCGTTTTATCTTTTATATATTTGGAAAATCAAAGCTTTTTTTGTATTTAAATTCAGATAACAAAATCATAAAATTGTCATAACTAAACTAGATTTGTAATCCAGTTTCATTATATTAATTTATTTAATATATGTATTCTATATATTATTAGATGATATCTTTTATTTTATTTTAATAGAAAAAGTAAAATTAAAAATCATATATGAAAAAGTAAAACTTGTTTTCAAACTGGATTTAATCTTATAATTATCTAGTTATTTTCTGTTTTCCTAAGTTTAAAGACTTATTTTATATCATTATATTTTTGTTTCTACAATATGAATGCATTATGATTCAACAATTTCTGTTTTATCAACACGTATTAATGTATTATATAGATTTAAATCTGGGTGATGATGTATCAACAATATTAATAAAACAAACTACTGTACTAAGCAATATATCATCGTCTTATGTGGACAATCAAATAAAAAAAATATCTGACCAGTAGTATACCAATTACATAGTCTCTATGGACCAACGGCATGATTAGCAATTTGTAAGAAATTCCTTAGTACTTATGGCCCAGAAGCCCATTAAACAAGATTTATGGGGAGGCTTAAATCAATACTATAATTAATTACAGTCCATTCGGTAATGTTTTGTATGATTCTACTGAAGTTTTCAATCTATCAAACCTCAAATGATAACTTCATACCGTTACTTCGGAAGTTCGGATAATTGATTAACAAAGAAAGAAAGAATGTCAAGTAAATGTTGATTGAGGAACAAATTAAATGATGAAGATGTTAAAGAGATTTGGTTTTATGATCTAAACTACATGCAAAATATATAAATCCACTTTGAAAAAATCATATATATATCTCAATAAAACATCATCTTAAAATAACACATCATCATTTTATAGTAAATAATTTTCTTTTTATTATCATTGAATGAAACAATCAAAAATTATTTAGTGAGCACTCTTTTAATGGAAAGCAATAATTCTTGAAAAATCTTTTGAAATCTCCAAAGACCTCTTAATTAATTGTGTTTCTCATAGAAGTGGAATCAAATTTCAAACCGACATATCCTACGGCTACCACGTCCTGGTAGATCTATGTCAACGGCACAGTTGCCACGTGTCGCTCGTTAATTTGATATTGTGTTTAATCATAGTTTCCACTTTTGTTCCAAACAAAAATCATAGTTTCTACTATATAAAAAAAAAAGTTAGAATAAAACATGTGATACATTTTCTTGAGTAACTTGATTACGTAAAACCATGTGTCAAAAGAATATATTAAAACCATGTAAATTCAGAATCAGGTCGTATTTATGTCATAATTAACTAATGTTTTGATTTCAAAAAGTAAAAATAAAATTAGTGAAGCCCGTACACTTGGGCATGAACTCATCCAGAATTTGATTATAAAAAGATCTATATGTTTTTATGAAAAGATGGAAGAAAATTTTTGGAAGTAAGATTACTTGAACCTAGTTTCTTAACTTAGCATGTTACCACAAATATAAATATAAATACATCTTAACCGCCTTTGGATCTGATTTATAAGAGATTGTGATCTCTTTTTTTGTTAACTAGAGATTATAATCTATATTAATAATAGTATGGTAAATTGATAAAATCAGTCCAAATATATTAGGAGAGATACAAATTTCTTCACTGGAGAGAGCTCTCCTTCTTCTCCGAGGAATTAATCAAAAGCTGCAAATGAACCCAACAACGAGAAGAAATATGGTTAAATTTTCTAAGTCAACGTACGTGTTTACATATATAAGATTTATTTGTAAAAAAAATTAAATGTATAAAGAGATTTAGACATTATCCTACAGATCTACCAGACTAATTCTTCGCTGGTTACAATTTATACAACAGGTTGACCAAATTAATAGCTAAGGTCTTTAGACCATTTGTCTCAAATGGGTACAAAAAATATTGTCTGTGTCTTCTTTTTTTTTCTTTTTTCTTTTTGTTGTTGAAAATACTGTCTCTTCTTCTGATTTCTTTGTCCGAGGTTTAGTAAAATGGACAAGATATTGGAAAACGGATCTCCGGGAATGAAGGTGGGTCGGGTCATGACTCAGGTTTTCGTTCTGATTTCCCTTCTTCAAGGTGTTCGTTCCACAACGTCACGGTATGCTTTCTTGTAACTTCTATGTCTTTTCACTGAAACGGGTTCTACAATATTATAAATACTAGATTATTGAAACTCAATTGGATTCTCATAAGACTTGTGATCTTTCTTATGTTTTCTCTTCTTGAGGGACAAAAGCTGTGTTTTTGGTAGAATTTATGTTTTTGGAATGGGTCAAATGACTCAATCTTGTTTTATTAATTTATTCAGTTTTCAAAATTTAAATGTTAAAATGCTTAGATTTATTCCTCCTTTTGGTATATAATCAACGGTTGAATGTAGACATGCATATTCTGATAGTCACGTTAATTTTTTTAATTTTCGTTTAATTGTAAATCTTCTTATTACAGAAACAATTTAAACGTCACAAACCCGGGACAAAAACACCCATCTCCCCCGGTTACGCTTAGGAAAGTTGGTCATAACCAAGTACGATTGAAACGTCTATTTAATCTTCTGAATCTTTGTTTCAATGATTCTACTATAAGGTACCAAAAATTGTTATGTATAAGATTTGATATTTAGTTTTTGCATGGTGTTTAAGGTGGTCGTTGATAACGGTATCATCCAAGTTAGCTTCTCGAGTCCGGCAGGCTTAATAACTGGAATCAAGTACAATGGCTTTAACAATGTGTTGAACGACCAAATTGAGAATCGCGGGTACGATACATTTAAATATCTGAACTTATTTAGCTTTCGGAAAAAGTATTTAAAAATGTTTCGTCTAATATATAATAATCATCATTATATATAGGTATTGGGACGTAGTATGGTATAAACCAGGACAAAAGTCACTAACCGATTTGTGAGTTGTCGAATCTCTCTTCGTATATTTTTGTTAATAAACATTTTTCATAACCATACGTAATTACGTATTATACATGTTTTCTATATATTTCATATTTCTATTATGTTTCAACAGTTTAGTAGGAGAAAAATTCAATATTGTAAATCAAACAAGTGAGCATGTCGAAATTTCTTTTTTGAGAACATGGAATATCTCTCAACATAGCTCGGGAGCCCCATTAAACGTAGACAAAAGGTATGTCAATTTGTATTAGAACAAAAAAAGTATGTTACTAGAGAGTTTTTCTTGTTTTTTATTATGAGAAGTTAGATATATTTAGATAAATCATAACTGAAATTGTTCTCTTTAAAGATATATCATTCGAAGTGGTGTGTCCGGAGTCTACATGTACGCTGTGTTAGAGAGATTAAAAGGTTGGCCAGACGTGAACATGGACCAAACCAGAATCGTCTTCAAGCTTAACACAACAAAGTAACCCTTGTTTAATTATATTTTTATGCTAAAATTGATGTGACTGAAAAAAAAAAACATTTTTTTGTGTGTTGCAGATTCGATTTCATGGCTATATCTGATGGTCGGCAGAAAATTATGCCTTCTGAAGCAGATCGAGATATCAAAACTCGTCGTGCTAGTCCATTGGCTTACAAAGAAGCTGTTCATTTGATAAATCCCCAAAATCATATACTTAAAGGGCAGGTATATATATAAATGAATCCACAAATTTAGACATTTTGGTCATATACTATTCTATGTAAAGTCTCTTAAATTTTTTTTGTATACGAACCTTGAATAACACCGGCTATACAAATAAGACAACCCTGAATGATTTACTAACGCAGGTAGACGATAAGTACATGTACTCGATGGAAAACAAAGACAACAAAGTACACGGTTGGATATCGTCGGACCAACGTGTTGGGTTTTGGATGATTACTCCCAGCGATGAGTTTCGTTCATGTGGGCCCATCAAACAAGATCTCACTTCTCATGTGGGACCCACCATTCTTTCAGTGAGTTAAAAAAAAAACTCAATTTCTTCTATTTTTCGTTGTAAATTGTTACATTAGTTTTAAAAAAAAATTTTAAAAAAGAAAGTGATATATGGTTCGACTAACTTGATCCAGTGTTATACTGATTCAAGAAGTGTGTATGTCCAATTTCCTGTTCGTTTTTAGACACACTAGTATCTTTATAGATATTCACTTTTTGGATGATCTGCGTGGTACGATTAATTCGATGTATTATTGATTCATTGAGTCGAAATGCATTTCTGTTTTAATCTCTTGTCCGATTTTAAGAATATTGTGTGTTTTTAGATGTTTACAAGTGTACATTACGCGGGAGTAGATATTAACACAATTTATAAAAGCAAGGAGCCGTGGAGGAAGATGTTCGGTCCTGTCTTTGTTTATCTCAATTCTGCCTCTTCTCGTAATCTTCTCTGGACCGATGCTAAACGACAGGTCTCGTTACCGTATCAATGACCCCATTATTTCATTCGATTTATATTATCATGAATTATTGTTTATGTATAGTTCAAATGTTTAAACAATTGTATAGATGGTTTCCGAGGTCCAAAGTTGGCCTTATGATTTCGTGAAGTCAGTAGATTACCCTCTTCATCACCAAAGAGGAATAGTCAAGGGTCGAATCTTTGTCATGGAGAGGTAAATAAATCTAAGATTCTTAGAAAGGTTTTCTTGGTTACAATTTATGAATTTTGAGTTATTATGAATTTTGTAGATACAACAAAACCGAAACGAACATATTCGGGAAATTTGCTTTTGTGGGATTAGCATTACCTGGTGAAGCTGGTTCATGGCAAACCGAAAACAAGGTACTAAACTAATGGTCAGTGTCTGTCAAATGGACTAAACTAACGGCTTTTAATAATCTCTTACACTAAAATCTGGAAAAAGGGATATCAATTTTGGACACGAGCAGACAGAGTAGGGATGTTCACAATAGCGAATGTTAGACCAGGGAAATATAGTCTCTACGCATGGGTTTCTGGGTTTATCGGTGACTATAAATATGAGCGTGACATTACCATCACACCAGGTGCGTTTATTTTATTTATATCACATCTCTTTAGTATATACAACGTGAAACGAGTGTTTAGTGCCCACGTTGATCCAACTAGAGACGCATTAATGGCCATTAAGTCCATATTTTTTTTGTAAGAGTTATAATTGTCATGTGCCACAGCTGAAGATGTGATTGGGCCCATTAATAGGCCCAATTATTGTGGTGCCTATAATTCATGTATGTGTTTGGTTTGGCCGATAGGTAGGGTGATAGACGTAGGACGCATAGTGTACGAGCCACCGAGAAATGGTCCGACTCTGTGGGAGATCGGAGAACCAGACCGAACCGCCGCAGAATTCTATATCCCAGATCCGGACCCAACCCTTTTGACCAAACTCTATCTAAATTACTCAAATCCTCAAGACAGGTAACAGAATAAGCATGTAATTAATTATTGTTTACAATATAGTTTTATTTTAATATACTAAATGGTGTTTTATTTAATTTATGTAATAATACAGATTTAGACAATATGGTCTATGGGATCGTTACAGTGTTTTGTATCCTCGAAACGATCTTATTTTTACTACTGGAGTGAGTGACTTTAAAAAAGACTGGTTCTATGCCCATGTCAACAGGTAATAAAATTTAATTTTGATGATTCAAAATGTTGTTGTATAAATCACTGATATCTGTCAATACAAAAACTATATGTTTAATAATCTATAGGAAAGCTGGAAAAGGGACATATAAAGCAACGACATGGCAAATTAAGTTTAATTTAAAAGCAGTGATTCAAACTAGAATCTACACACTTCGAATAGCTTTGGCTGCAGCCACAACTACTGATCTAGTGGTTTGGGTCAACCAAGCTAATTCCAAACCCCTATTCATAACTGGGCTAATAGGTCGGGATAACGCGATCGCGAGGCATGGGATTCATGGGTTGTACAAATTGTACAATATCGATGTTCATGGACAGTTACTTAGGGTTGGTAATAATACTATTTTTCTTACTCATGGTCGGAACTCTGATTCTTTTTCAGGTGTAATGTATGATTATCTTCGTTTGGAAGGTCCTTCTGGAGTTTGATAAACTATATATATATATATATATAATAATGTGTAAATGTCGATAGGAATTATTATTTTCTTTTAGTAGTCAAAGTCCAAATTATAATTAAAAAAAAATCTGTTTTACAATGGTTAAATTTGTTACTCTTACCAAAAAAAAAATGGTTAAATTTGTTACCTAATTCTTCCCTAATGTCATTAAGTTCTTAATACTTTTAAGAGTATTTTTTATATAAAAAAATCAAATGCCAAAAATGATATGTAAAGCATATAATTATATCAAATATTACAACATTCACCATGCATGATGATGATATTTGTTAATTGTTAGTATATAAACATTATAAGTAATATTTTGATGTTAAATATGTTGAGAAAAAAATTCATATATGAAAGTCAACTGTTGATTGGTAATGACTAATGAGAGACCTAAAGTCTCCTACCAAAAAAAAAAGGGAAAATCACATTTTTAACCTTCAAAGTGTAACTGGGTAGCACTTTAAACCTCGAAAGAATTCTACTAACACTATAAACCACCAAGATTGTTTTACTAACACTTTAAACCTCCAAACTAACTTTTTTGTTTGCAAAGTCATAAAAGATGATGGAACAATCAACTTATGTTTGTTTAATATATATTTGTTTCATTTAATTTAAATTTTAATTAATTTTATTATTTATTACAATTAATAAAAATTTATAAAAACAAAAAAAAAAACTTTATTTTCTTCGTTTACTCACTGTCCGACCATGAAATTTTTTTATGAACTATTAGAAAAATCTTTTAGACTAATCCATAAGTGTTTTCACTCTTTCCAGTGGATAAATTGGAATCTCATAATACCAATTGAATAAAAAAGATGGGGAACACATACAATAAACTGAATAAAAATCTAAAAAATTGTTGTCGGACGGTGAATAGTCGAAGATGATGATTTTTTGTTTTACTTTTTTATTTATCGTCAAAGTCGTAATAAATAATAAAACTAATTTAAATTTAAATTAAACTAAATAAATATATATTAAACAAACATAAATTGATTGTTCCATCATCTTTTATGGCTTTGTAAATAGAAAAACTAGTTTGGAGGTTTAAAGTGTTAGTAAAACAATCTCGGTGGTTTATAGTGTTAGTAGAATTCTTTCGAGGTTTAAAGTGCTACCCAGTTACACTTTGAGGGTTAAAAATGTGATTTTCCCAAAAAAAAAATGAGAGACCTAAAGTCAAAACGATATTTCTCACACGAAACGGCAACGTTTAGATCCATTTCTATTCTCACTTCTATATAAAGTCTGGGTCGCTTAATTGTTCGAAAATAAAGAAATAGAAAGAGTGAGAGATGGAGAGATTGACAGGAGAGAAAGAACAGAGCGTAGAGGCGTTTGGATGGGCCGCGAGAGACTCCTCAGGCCATCTCTCTCCCTTTGTCTTTTCTAGAAGGTAACGGTGACTGAGTGATGATGATGGTGTTACATGATGGATCGATGATTATTGTAGCCATGATGATGGTGATGGTATGTGCAATGTGCAGGAAAACAGGAGAGGAGGAAGTGAGAGTGAAGGTGTTATATTGTGGAATATGTCATAGTGATCTCCATTGTCTCAAGAACGAATGGCATTCCTCTACTTACCCTTTGGTTCCTGGGTACGCCATTTTTTTTTTTAAATAACATTATTTTCGTAAAATTTTCAGTTATGTTAAAAAAAATTATTATCACTCGGTTAGATTATAGTCCCAGTAAATTTTGTTTTTATTTGATGTTAAGATTATTTTTCATTATATCCACACGTTTGACCACTCTAGAATTCACATTACAATTATAAACAATGTAAATTTTGATCCGAAAAAATCGAAATTTTGCTAATGGTGATTTAAATACACAAGGATTATTATATTGGTTATTATAGGTGAAATGAACTTAACATATGTTTCAGGAAAGATTAAAAATATTGGATTTGGTTGGTAAATGCTTAATTATAAGAGATCAACATATAATTGAGTGGAAGTAAATGTGGCAAGTTCTTGTTTGTCCACTGTTTATAGTGGAGCACTTACTTTTAGTTCTTTTCTTTCGGCTAAATTAAATATAGTTGAATAAAAACATTTTAGGCAGATAAATTAATTATTACTCTGAAATAAGTTTTGCAAAAAAATGAGCACTCACCTCCATTGTTACCATCATCACTTAAAGTTGACTATTACTAGCTTCTACCCTCTCTTTTCCTGTTGTGGCAAATGATTTCTCATATAGTGACATTTTTTTCTTTTGTTAAATTCATTTAGTAACTTTATTATAAGTAAATCCACACACAGATCAAAATTGAACGTTATGAAGATATATAAGGGCAACACAATAATCTCAACGGTCTAAAAGCTTTTATATATTTAATGCTAATTACATTATTACTAGATTAATGTAAGAAATATATAAACGTGTGGGTTGTTTAGTACAGTCACGAGATTGTTGGAGAAGTGAGTGAGATAGGGAGCAAAGTAAGTAAATTCAATCTTGGAGACAAAGTCGGTGTTGGATGCATAGTAGATTCATGCCGCACTTGCGAAAGTTGCCGTGAAGATCAAGAGAACTACTGCACTCAAGCAGTCGCAACCTATAACGGAGTTCACCATGACGGAACGATTAATTACGGTGGATACTCCGACCACATCGTCGTTGATGAACGTTACGCCGTCAAAATTCCACACACATTGCCTCTAGCTTCAGCCGCACCTTTGCTTTGTGCAGGTAATTTGAATCAAATATGATTATACTTTAAAAATATATACAATATTTTATTATTGAATTATTTTAATTAATATAACGTGTCTAACGTAATATATAGGCATCTCGATGTACAGTCCTATGAAGTACTTCGGATTGGCCGGACCGGATAAACATATTGGAATCGTGGGGCTAGGTGGTCTTGGACACATTGGGGTGAGATTTGCTAAAGCATTTGGGACTAAAGTCACGGTGATTAGCTCGACCACTGGGAAATCTAAGGATGCTCTTGAAACTCTTGGAGCTGATGGATTCTTGGTTAGTACTGATGAAGACCAAATGAAGGTAATCTTAAACCATATATTATGCATATAAAACGTAAAAAATGTTATCAGATTTCAAATTTATGTTAGGCTGCAACGGGAACTATGGATGGCATAATTGATACAGTTTCTGCATCGCATTCGATTTCACCTTTAATTGGACTACTCAAATCCAACGGTAAACTTGTTCTACTCGGGGCAACGGAGAAGCCATTTGATATATCTGCATTTTCCTTAATATTGGGTATGCATATATAACCCTTAAGTAATAGAACGTTACATTAGTTCATTTATTCAGCCTTTCACATCTAGACTATCGAGTATGATGAAACCATGATGCGACAGGACGAAAATCGATAGCGGGAAGTGGTATTGGAGGAATGCAAGAGACACAAGAGATGATTGATTTTGCGGCTGAGCATGGCGTAACAGCAGAAATTGAGATCATATCCATGGATTATGTGAACACTGCCATAGATAGACTTGCGAAAGGGGATGTTAGATATCGATTTGTCATCGACATAGCTAACACACTGGCTGCTACTCGATCTTAATTAAAGTCGAAGTTCTATACGTATTCAAAATAGTCTGGATTTCAATCCCACGGAACTGAAGGATATACAGTCTGTTTTATATAAATGGAGTATAAATCAAATAAATGTAATTCGAGTGAATATCAACCGAACGTATCTTATATTATATTGGGTGGACTTAACTAAATGTACCAACCGAACGTATCCATGTGGGGTCGATTTAACACGTTTTAAATATGAACGTATGTGTTATGTTGTGTGGACTTTACTAAAATTTGACAGCAATGTATTTCATCGTCTAATAACTTAACTTTTTTTGTTTTACAAAAATTATGATTTTGTCAGAGTGGAATGAAAACTGGGCTTGGCTCATTTGGTTGAATAAGTTCCATGTGCGTGTGGAAAGGATCTTTAAAAGTTTGCTGTGAAAATAAGATATAATTCTCTTCCTACAATAATTGTCACTGCTGGGCCATATTCAATATGATTCGTAATAGAAATGAGTTACGCTTTCAATATTTGGAACGCATTATTTCCAAGTATTTCCATTTCCGTTTCGCATCTACAATTTCATTTTAAAAAAAAAAATTATTAAAAAAATTGGTGATTATGAGATTTTACAGGAACTGCTTTTGTGGCAAGAAATTGCATAATTGTTTTTTGGTGAAATGTTTTTTAATCATTTTCCTCGAAAAAATTGCATAAATTCAAAATTTGTTTTAAACGGGAAATTGTTGGATAAATAATGTTTTAGCATGAGCACTGTAGAATGTTTTTTTTTCATGTAGAAAATTGCAAAATCTTATCTTTGGCAATAAATTACAAAATCAGTTTCTTTTTGGCTAAGATTTGAGTAATCGCATGTTTAGGGAAGATAACTCGCATTATTTATTAAATATAAATTAGGAAAACGTTGTAAAATTAAGAGAAATGACGTTTACTGCACTACAACCATAGCTTTAAATCATCAGAATAACCAATTGCATTATTGATGAACACATCATTATCAAATAGGTTAATTGATATGAGCATGATGACTCAAGCCATCACACTACTACCAGATCGAGTAACCATTAGGGACCATCAATTCACGTGGACGTAGTGAATATGGTCCTGGTAAATTAATGAGTACGTAATTGTCCTCATTCACATATCGATCGGTTCCACAAACCATATTCCTGTATAAAATTCGACATATTTCCTCTCATTATCTCTACACTTCTCATCTCTCAATCTCATTCGCTTATTGTTTATCCATATGGGAAAGATTCTTGAGAAGGAGGCGTTCGGATTAGCCGCGAAAGACGAATCGGGAATTCTTTCGCCTTTCAGTTTCTCTAGAAGGTTTCAATTTTTTTATTTTTTTTAACGAATCTTAATATCCCTCGATTTTGTTTAGTATGATATTTCGATAATTAAGATATTTTTGTACTAATGAAAATAAGTTTTGGTGAAATTTAATGTAAATAGGGAGACAGGAGACAAAGATGTGAGGTTCAAAGTCTTGTTCTGCGGAATTTGCCACACTGATCTGAGTATGGCCAAAAATGAATGGGGTTTTACTACTTATCCTCTTGTCCCTGGGTAAGACAAATTTTCTTTACTCTAAAATAACATATTTTATTTTAAAGTAAACTATTAATGCTAGCAAACGTGATTGTTACTATATATTTTAAAAAATATCAACCTATTTCTAAGAATTTTTACATATTTTACCGGATGAGACATGTTAATTTCTTTGTTTGGACAAAGAGACATGCTACTTTCATATCATTGATTGTAAGATAAAAATTGCAAAATCAATAATGGTTTGCACAAAAAAGAAAAAAAAAATCAACCAGTGGTAATTTTACCATTTGAATAGCTCTAATGATGACATTTAATCGGAATTCAATTGTTTCAGGCATGAGATTGTGGGGGTGGTGACTGAAGTTGGAGCCAAAGTGACCAAATTCAACGCTGGAGACAAAGTTGGAGTTGGCTATATGGCCGGCTCATGCAGGTCATGTGACAGCTGCAGCGATGGTGAAGAGAACTACTGTCCAAAGATGGTCCTAACGTCCGGAGCCAAAGATTTTGACGATACCATGACACATGGTGGTTACTCCGACCACATGGTGTGTGCTGAGGATTTCATCATCCGTATTCCTGACAATCTCCCATTAGACGGTGCCGCACCACTACTCTGTGCCGGGGTTACGGTCTACTCCCCGATGAAGTATCACGGGCTCGACAAGCCCGGTATGCACATTGGTGTGGTGGGACTAGGCGGTTTGGGTCATGTAGCAGTGAAATTTGCTAAGGCTATCGGTACTAAAGTTACGGTTATTAGTACTTCAGAGCGTAAGAGAGATGAGGCCGTTAATCGGCTTGGTGCGGATGCCTTCTTGGTGAGCCGTGACCCGAAACAAATGGAGGATGCAATGGAGACTATGGATGGTATAATTGATACCGTATCTGCAACCCATCCGCTTCTTCCGCTGCTTGGTTTGCTTAAAAATAAGGGAAAACTTGTTATGGTTGGTGCACCAGCGGAACCGCTCGAGCTTCCTGTTATGCCTCTCATCTTTGGTATGAACCTATTCGCCATCATCTTTAAACATTATCAAACGATATAGCCACCAAATTTGCGTTATACAGTCACTACAAGAAAACAGTCGTTTTGCGAGGCAACTTTGCGAGGGAAACCATCCCTCGCAAATTTGCGAGGGAATTGCAAGTAATTTGCTACGAAAAGGACGCGCGTCGCACTTCCGTCGCAAATTTTGCGAGGGAACATTTCCTCGCAAATTTGCGAGGGAATTGCAAGTAATTTGCTACGAAAAGGACGCGCGTCGCACTTTCGTCGCAAATTTTGCGAGGAAAAGTTTCCTCGCAAAATTGCGAGCGACTTACGAGTACTTTGCGAGGAACAATATACTCTGTCGCAAATCTCCCGCACATACCTCGCAAATCTTTACCCTAAACCCTAAAATACATAAAAGTGTTTTGCGATCTTTGATTTTTATTTATAAATATGAATCTAAGAGACCATATAATCAGACAAGTTGAATATATGGTGATGCATAAAAAAATGTTGTATAGGTTTCAATATTAACATTTTATTTTGAAAATGTCATAAACATTGATTCATATTATATAAAAACATAAGATCATCATTGATGTATTTGAGGAAAATGCACATTCGGACGAATTCGAAGTATATGATAAGAAAGTAGATTCTAATGTAGATAATTAACTTCCTAATGATTCAAAAAAATGAATCCGAATGATTTTTAGTAGTGTTTTGTTGTTTTTTTTTCAAATTGATTCTATTTTGCGAGGGATTTGCGAGGGATACTAGTAATTCCCTCGCAAACTAAACCCTAAATCAAGAGTTTTGCGAGGGAATTGCGAGGGACCATAGCAATTCCCTCGCAAAAGTGGAAACCACTTATGAATCCCTAAACCCTATACCCTAAACCATTTGCGAGGGATTTGCTATGATGCCTCGCAATTCTCTCGCAAATATTTTCAGTTTTTTCGCGGTTCAATTTTTTGGCGGAAATTTTAAAATTTTTGGCAAATATTTCAAAACATTGCGAGGGATTTGCGAGGGATACTAGTAATTCCCTCGCAAAACTAAACCCTAAATCAAGAGTTTTGCGAGGGAATTGCGAGGGACCATAGCAATTCCCTCGCAAACATTTTCAGTTTTTCGCGCTTCAACGTTTTGGCTGAAATTTCAAAAATTTTACCGAAAATTTTCAAAACTTTTGCGAGGGATTTGCTAGGGAATTGCGACGGTATAAATATATATATAAGTGATTGCATGTTTGAGCTATGCTCAAACATCTCTCATTTCCTCTTACTTAAAAACTCTTCTCTCACTCATTCACATCTCATTTCCTCTTACTTAAAAAGTCTTCATTCCTATCATTCACATCTCTTCAAAGGTATGTTTTTTAATTTCATTGTTAGATTTATGTATAGATTTGTATTATTATAGTTTTAGATTTAGGAGTTTGCTAGTTTTAAAATTAGAAAATTAGGATTTCTAGATTTAGATTATTGTGAAAGGTATTAGATTTGTTAGTTTTGGATTTAGAAATTTAGTTTTATATTAGGATTGGAATTTTAAATTATTTTAGGTTTCATTTAGAAATTGAATTGTTAATTTTTAGAATTTTTTTAGTATGGAATTTTAGATTATATATTAATAACTAATTTTCAAATTTAAATTGTTATTATTTTTAAAGATTATTAATTTTAGAAACCTTTTAAGGATTTTCTAAAATTTGACTTAAACCTTTCTTATTGTATTTTGAATATTATTATGCATTATAGAAAATAATATTATGCATTTAAAATTTATCAATATATATCTATATATTGATAAAATTTAAATGCATTTTATTATTTTCTTTTTTTTTTTATTTTTTTTTTAATTGTCCCTCGCAAATCCATCGCAAAATTTAATACGGATTTTTTTTATTTTTTTTTAATTGTCCCTCGCAAATCCATCGCAATTTGCGCGTGTTTTGCGAGGGCATACGTGCCTCGCAATTTGCGCGTGTTTTGCGAGGGCATATATTTCCTAGCAAATATTGCGAGGGAATTGCTACGTTTACCGATTTGCGAGACACGATTTGCGAGGAACTGGTGTTCCTCGCAAATCGCTCGCTAAAGTCGATTTGCGAGGGATTAGCTACATATTCGTCCCTAGCAAATCGGTTGTTTTCTTGTAGTGAGTATATCGATAAATTTCGAAGAAATCGGTTATAGTAACAAATCCGTATACTTTCAATCGATAATTAAATCTAGTGATTTAATATCCGTCGCTAAATTATTTTATCGCAAATCTAACCACATTTGAAGAGTCAAGTCGATAAACGTTGAGAACATGTGTTTTTGTATGTGTGTGGTTGTATACATATAGGGCGGAAGATGGTGGTGGGAAGTATGGTAGGAGGTATAAAGGAGACGCAAGAGATGGTGGACTTGGCTGGAAAACACAACATCACCGCGGATATTGAGCTCATCTCCGCGGATTATGTCAACACCGCCATGGAACGACTTGCAAAGGCTGACGTTAAGTACCGATTCGTGATTGATGTTGCCAATACAATGAAGCCAACTCCTTAATCAGAAAGCTTAAGAATTGAAATTCCAAAAAGCATTTTTTCATGTTTTTTTGTTTGTTGGAGCTTTTTTCTTTTGTTTGGTTGGTTGTAATAAGTTTGATGTTGTTTGCTGACGACTTTGTGTCATTACCAGTACCACTGCATGTGTTTTATCGATTTGATAAACTTGAACATTGTATTTAACTAGCTATATGATTAGATCTTGGGGAAGCTTAAGTAAAATTAAATGGGATTGAAGATATTAACTAACGATATTGTAAAATTGCAAAAATATTTTAAAATGAAAAAAATATATAAAATAAATATTAAGGTTGAAATGTGTTGGGTGTGAATGACAGAAGCAGTGTTGTTTGACCGACCCGAGAAATTAATGAGAACAATATGATTTAAATGGATGACTAGAAACTAACAAGATATTAGTCAGATTTCGTACGACTAATTTTTTGAGCCAAAGTGCATGTATCTTAGAAAATTTTCAATGATTCTGATCTTAGCAGTGTAAACACGTTTATATTTTGAATATGTTGCGTGGACGGAACTGTATGGAGAGAGTCCGAATGGAAAAATATGGACCACGTGGACAGATACATTCAGTATATGGTTGAGTTGAGAAAAGTTTTACAATGGTCCGTACACACTGACTTGTCAGTATTTAACAACGTTAATTTCGTGGGCCTGGTAAACAAAATGACTATGTGGTTGCACAAGGTCCACGATCTTGTATTGATTTTCAATATGCTAATCAAATATGATTTTGTGCGCTGAGATAATAAATTTAAATATACTGTTGAAATTTAGTATTGCATTTTAGATATTTGTATAAAAAAATTTTTATGTTCATTCAAAACTTTTTGGATTATTTATTATTACAGAAATTAGTAAATTTTGAATTTATAGGTTATATATATATATATATTATGTATGTATTGTATATTGTGTATTTAAATTTAATATTTCCATAATCGTTCGAATATAACTATGTCACATCTAATACTATTAGAAAGACAAGTTGGACTTTTCATGATAAAATAAAACATATCTTTTATCAAATAAACCTTTTCATATAGGTGCCCAAATCCGTAGCACCATCAAATATCTAAGATTATACTTTTGATTTCTAAAAATCTTTTGGTTTGATCTAATATTCATGGAAACGATAATAATAGTACAAATGTTGGTCGTCGCTATTTTTTTTCTTTTTTTTTATCGGCACCGTCGCTATTTAATTTGATCTTCTGTTCATGTTCCGTGACAATATTAAAACTGAATACATGAAACATGTTTTTATAAAAAAAATTTGCATTTGATTTTAAGAATTGAAAAAAAAAAATAATTCACACCAAAAAAAACAAGAAACTAAACAAGGAAGAAAAAAACGAGTCGGTGAGGAACTCTCGTGAAATTCTTGGAAATTCTTTTAACAAAAAAAAAACAAGAAACAAAAAAAAAGAAAACAGAAAAAAAAAAAAAAGACTCGAGTGCATGGACCTAATTGCACCCGATCACGTCGGTTCCACAATCCTCTTCTATATTAAGGCCTTTGTCTCTCCTCGTTATCTCAAACTTCTCATTTATCAATAAGTGACATTTAAACAAAAAAATCAAATCAGATACTTACTTTTGAATCCATTTCTCCCACTCTTATTGTTGTTTAATCGATTATGGAAAAGGTTCATCAGAAAGAGGCGTTCGGATTAGCCGCGAAAGACAATTCCGGAGTTCTCTCGCCTTTTCGTTTCACTAGAAGGTTTCAAAATTGTTTTTATAATCTCTATCGATATTGTTTCAATGAATTCAACCTAAGTTTTGGTGGGATTAATGTGTAGGGAAACAGGAGAAAAGGATGTGAGGTTCAAAGTGTTATTCTGTGGAATTTGTCACTCTGATTTGCATATGGTCAAGAACGAATGGGGAATGTCTACTTATCCTCTTGTCCCAGGGTAAGACATGCATCCTATAGAGTATATATATATATATATATTTATAATTGTGTTTGTAAGATGAAAATTGCGAAAACTATACTAATTGTTCTGTTCCTGCCTGAGAGTATGTAAGGATCTAGGTAGCAATCAAATAGTCGACAAAAGATCCACGATAAGCTTCGTCTGGCTCCTGTTTTTTTTGTAATAAAAAAAAATCTTATATTATTAATTATCAAGGCCCAAACCGGAATGGGCTTGGTCATGGCTCATGTTTATCTCTAATCTGTCCTAACACGTCGCAAATAATTCATGTTTATTCTTATTCCTCTAATGCTGATATTAAATCCGAATGTTTTTCAGGCATGAGATCGTGGGCGTGGTGACTGAAGTCGGAGCCAAAGTGACTAAATTCAAAACCGGAGAAAAAGTCGGAGTCGGGTGCTTGGTCAGCTCATGCGGGTCATGTGACAGCTGCACCGAAGGTATGGAAAACTACTGTCCAAAATCAATCCAAACGTACGGATTCAAGTACTACGACGACACCATAACATACGGTGGTTACTCCGACCACATGGTTTGCGACGAAGGTTTCATCATCCGTATTCCCGACAATCTCCCCTTGGACGCTGCCGCGCCGCTTCTCTGTGCCGGGATCACGGTCTATTCCCCTATGAAGTATCACGGGCTCGACAAACCCGGTATGCACATTGGTGTGGTAGGATTAGGAGGTTTAGGTCATGTAGGAGTTAAATTTGCCAAGGCTATGGGTACTAAGGTTACGGTTATTAGTACTTCGGAGAGAAAGAGAGATGAGGCGATTAATCGGCTTGGTGCGGATGCTTTCTTGGTGAGCCGTGACCCGAAACAGATTAAGGATGCAATGGGGACTATGGATGGTATTATTGATACCGTATCTGCGACTCATTCGCTTCTTCTGTTGCTCGGTTTGCTGAAACATAAGGGAAAACTTGTTATGGTTGGTGCACCGGAGAAGCCACTCGAGCTACCAGTCATGCCTCTCATCTTTGGTAAGCTATATTTGTAGTAACAAATCCGTATATATATGACTTGTGCTAAATTTGCAGTGTTTAGTCAATGAAGCGTGAAAACAACATTGAAATTGTGTTTTTTTTTTGGTGTGTGTGGTTATGTTATTGACTTATCGTGTATATATAGAGAGGAAGATGGTAATGGGAAGTATGATAGGAGGGATAAAAGAGACGCAGGAAATGATAGATATGGCCGGGAAACACAACATCACCGCGGATATTGAGCTTATCTCTGCGGATTATGTCAACACCGCCATGGAACGGCTAGAGAAGGCCGACGTTAGGTACCGCTTTGTGATTGATGTTGCCAACACATTGAAGCCTAATCCTAATTTATAAGTCTTAAGCATTAAATTTCCTCAAAGCTTGTTTTACTTGTTTGGTTTGTCGTAATAAGTTTCTGTGTTGTTTCTTGAGGAGGTTGTATAACTATATATGTGGTATTCTAAATTTTCGGGTTTTACATAACTTTAATTGAAGAATACATAGTTTATATAACTATATGTGTGGTATGCTTTAATCCAATAAATGAATAGTATATATTATGATAAGATTTTGGGGGTAAGCCAAGAGTTATATAACACTGTTAAATACCAAAATGTAAAGATGAAATCCTTAGATGAAAGAATAAAAATCAATTTACACTGTGAAAAAATCAGTTTATCATTAGGAGAGAGTTATCAACCTGATATTAAATTATCATGCTAATGTTTAAGAATTATCTATCTTCATATTCGATGATGGAGCAATGGAAGTGAAAAGTCAAAGAGGATAATAAATGAAACCGTACTATTTGTATTGTGTTGCTTCCAACAAGAGAGGAGACAGTGAAGTTCGAGTTTGTTCCCAATGCGAAAGCACTCCATTCCTTGATATGGCTTCTCTTTCTTTACCTCGTACCTTTTACCACACTTCTCTCTCTCTTCCCTAGGTCGATCCTATCTTGTCTTGTCTGGATATTATATTACATAATATAATATAAGAGATTTGTTGCTTGTAATATACGAATGTGTATATCTTTGCTCGAACTTAGGAACGTAACATGATTATGAAGGCATTAATCTTTTCTCGACCAAATGAGTTTACCCACATTGAACTATATATGTTACTGTTTTTTTTATATTTCAAAATCACATATCGGTGTAAAATTTGAGAACTATGTAATTTAGATACTCAGAATTGGTGAATTTTTCAACTATTTAAAATACTCGCAAGTAATTCTGCAATTGTAGCAATTTTATAATTGATAACCTGGAACTCTATTTTATACAGACTATATATATACACATTTGGTTTGAAAAATAATATTAAATATACATACTAAACAACAAGCATGCATGTACATATGTATATACAGTTTTATATACGTCACTGTGTTCATATATATACATACGAAGATTCACGGAAATCACAAGAACTAGTCTCTTCTCTATTGTCCCATATTGCACCATCTCCTTAAGAAAAAAAAAAGAAGAAAAAGGGTTTATAATACATGATGACGTCATCCCATCAGAGCAACACCACCGGCTTTAAACCACGGAGGATCAAGACGACGGCGAAGCTACCACGTCAGATCAACAACAAAGAACCATCTCCGGCGACGCAGCCGGTACTCAAGTGTCCGAGATGTGATTCAGTCAACACCAAATTCTGTTACTACAACAACTATAGCTTGTCTCAGCCACGTCACTACTGCAAGAACTGTCGCCGGTACTGGACACGTGGCGGCGCCCTCCGTAACGTCCCCATCGGTGGCTCCACTCGAAACAAGAACAAGCCTTGTAGCCTCCACGTCATCTCTTCTCCTCATTTGTTCTCGAACGTGACGTCATCGTCGTCTCACGAACTTGTAAGAAACCATCCTACGACGGCGATGATGATGAGGAGTTCCGGTGGATTCTCCGGCTACATGTTTCCGTTGGATCCTAATTATAACCTTGCATCTTCTTCCATCGAGTCTTTGAGTACTTTTAACCAAGATTTGCACCAGAAGCTTCAGCAACAAAGACTCGTTTCCATGTTTCTCCAAGATTCTCTTCCGGTTAACCAGAGACCGGTTATGTTTCAGAACGTAGAGTTGATTCCTCCTTCGACGGCGACGACGGATTGGGTTTTCGATAGATCCGCCACGGGAGGAGGTGCAACAAGTGGCAATCATGAAGATAATGATGATGGCGAGGGTAATTTGGGAAATTGGTACCATAATGCTAATAATAATGCTCTGCTCTAATTACCATTATCATTTACCATTATTTAGTCTCTATTCTCTAATATTGTAGCTAGCATGCAGCAGAAGCTATAGCTGATAAAACTAGTAATAATTTTCCCTTTCTTGTAATTTTTAGCATAATAAATTGTTTAATTTCCAAGAGAAAAAATGAACTTTAAAATCTAATTATTCTTAATTTATGTGATAAATCTCATGTAAACTGATAGGCATTATAATTATAATATTATATACATATAATAAGGTGAAGAAGCGAGAGGAACGTGAAGTAGAAGAGGACAAGTTCAGCTTTAGGCAGAGACATGTGAGAAACTCATGAACTCTCTTATGGTATGTGAGACATTCTCATATATGATGATCATGTCATACATACATCATACATCCATCATCATTGGTCTAAAGTCATGAACTTCTCTATAGAACTTGATCCTGGAACCTTCGAGATACCTTTTACCTTCATCAACTTCCTGATTCTCGAAACATCATCCCATCTTCTATTAGCAGCAAAAATATTAGACAGTAACACATAAACACCACTATCTTCAAAATCCATCTCTAAGAAACTATCTAATATCTCTTTAGGAAGCTCCATTAATGTCCCTCTACTCTTACAAGCACTAAGAATAGCTCCACATATACGTATATCCGGTTTAACCGGCATTGCTTTGATGATTTCCAATGCTTCATCTAACAATCCAGCTCTACAAAGCAAATCAATCAAGCATCCATAATGCTCTAGCTTAGGAGATAGATTGTATTCTCTGGTTTTCATTTTATGGAAATATCTTCTCCCTTCATCGACTAAACCTGTATGGCAACAAGCGTTTAAAACAGCAAGAAAAGTTACCAGGTTTGGCTTAAAACCGAGCTTAACCATTTCTTCGAAGTATCTAAGGGATTCATGTCCATGTCCATGGATAGCTAAACCACCTAACAGAGCATTCCAAGTAAACACATTCTTACTTTTAATTCCGTTGAAAATCTCCAAAGCTGTTTCGATGTAGCCACATTTTGCATACATATCAACAATCGCAGTTCCAATATGCGTATCCCATTTGATTCCAGCGCTTAAAACATACTCATGAACCCATCTTCCGTAATCCACAGCTCCTAAGCTAGCACACGCAGAGAGAACACTTGTAAGTATATGCCCATCTGGTTTTATACCCGAAGACGTTTGTATCTGAGAAAACAATTCAATCGCCTCGTTAGATCTTTCACAATGAACCAACCCACTAATCATACTATTCCAAGAAACTTTATCTTTCTTTTGCAATTCACCAAAGACTCTCATCGCATCAGACAATTGTTCACATTTCACATACATATCTATAAGAGCATTACCAGTCTCCAAGCTAATCAAAGATGCCCTTTTTAAAATCAATCCATGGATTCCTTTCCCTAAACTTAAACACCCTACCCGCCCACTCGAGACCAACACACCAACATAGGTAGCCAAATTAGGCTCAACATCCATCTTCGAAAACGTATCCAAAGCTTCCTTATACAAACCAGTCCTCGTGAAACCAGTTATAATACCAGTCCACGAAACTACATCTCTCACAGGCATTTGATCGAACACTTTACATGCATTCCCTGATTCTCCACACACACCATAAAAATGAACAAGCGAGTTTTGCACATAGATATCATCGTAAAAACCCATTTTCGTGACAATTCCATGAATCTGTTTCCCTTCTCCGATCCCTGAAAACTTCCCACAAGCCTTGAGAACTGGAGGAAACGTGAACATGTCCGGTGAAAACCCATTACTCACAAATGCTCTGTAAACAAAAATCGTCACTCTTGGTTTATCACAGACTGCGTAGCTTGATAAAAGCGTGTTGTATGAGAAAGAGCTCAACACAGAGCGGATACTGTGGAGAATTACAGAGCTGTAAGTTGCGAAATCTGCGGATTTACCCAGAAAGGTGACGACTTTGTTGATGAATAAGTCATCACGAAGAAGATCACGAGAAATCAATTGAGTTTGTATCTGTTTGAAAACGCGAAGAGAGCTACATCGGCTGATCAATTCCAGAAGAACTGATTTCTCCGTAAAATACATCACAAATTTAGTCGCAAACAGTGATCAAACAATCACATGGAGTGATTTCTATGCTACTCTGCATTTGTAAGATGAGTTCAGTGACTGAAAGAACCAAATTTGCAGATTCATAGACGAAGAAGAAGCGAAGATAGAAGAAACAGAGAGCCAACCTGAGAATGACGAAAAGGATTTACCGTTAAAACCACTTAATGGGCCTGTTATTGGGCCCAACTCTTTTAATATATTGGGCCTTTCTACGTAATATGACATTCCTCTCTACTCATCATCTTCTCCGCATTAGCTTTACCGGAGAAAGAAGAGAAATCGGATTAGTTGCAGAAGTGCAATGCTTTGCGGATGTGCTTTCGCTTCACAATCTGTGTCACCACGTCACCCATTTGAAATCAAAACCTCTGTTTCAAAGCTTCGAGCTTTATCAGCTCAATTACCGAGAACCCAGATTCAGATAAATCTCCTTATCGACGTTGGTTCAGATAAATCTCCGGCGACTAGAGTTTCGTTGCCGTCTCATGTAAATTCCATCACCAGCACTTCAAACCCTTTTGTCAAACACTGCTTGAAGCTCCGTCAAAGCTCTTCTTATCGCCACGCTCATGGCTCTGTTCTTGTCGTCGGAGCTATCCCAATAAGGTAAGTATTAGTGATCTTGTACTCTCTATTTCTTCATTGCTACTGAGAGAATTGTGGAAAGTAGTTTACTTTTCTTTTTTCATGTGAAATTGAGTTTCAAGGAGATAACTTTAAGGCATTGTTTTCACAGGGAAGTATGTATGTTTCAAACGAATAAGCAAGGAATCACAAGTGAAATTGAGTGTCTACTTGTTCATGAGGAAGCTCAGATTCCACAAGGATTAGAGAGTTTAAGTATCCGAATTGTTCGAGTAAGTTCTTTGGTGATGAAGAAACTCTCTGGAGTGCAATCTACTGAATCTGTTGAAGCCATTGCCTTGATGAGAATCCCTAGCAGCTTTATTGATCTTGAAGATGATAAAGACATCAAAACAGACTGCAATAAATGGTTCCCTTCTTCTGCTCACCGAGTTCTTGTTCTCGATAGCATACAGGTTTAACCGCAACTTCTTATCCTTATGAGCTTTTGCTGGATTGTTTGGGGAACAAAATCTTGAAGCTTAGTTTAGTGATCATGTCTTGATCAAGGAAGGCAATTTGGATTGGTAATAGTTGTCTTTCGATGTTGTTGCAGGATCCGGGGAACCTTGGCACATTAATCAGATCGGCTATGGCTTTTAATTGGGTATATATGATCAGCCTTTCTTCTCAAGTCATTAGCTGTTGCGTTTTAGATAAATTTCTTATGAGAGGATCATCATTATCTGGTTAATGTTTTTGATAGGATGGTGCGTTTCTGCTTCCCGGTTGTTGTGATCCATTCAACGACAAAGCTCTTCGAGCAAGCCGAGGTGCTTCGTTTCAGCTACCTATAGTTTCCGGAAATTGGAACCATCTTAAGGTTCTAGAACATGAGTTCCAGATGAAGCTATTAGCCGGTCATCCAGCGACGAGTACTCAGAAACCGAAACTTGTCTCCAAACTTTCCGTAGAGTTTGCTCAATCTGTAGCAGAGAAGCCTTTATGCTTGATTTTAGGTAGCGAAGGGAACGGTTTGTCTGAGCAGTCACGGAAAGTATGCGAGCTTGTGAGCATTCCCATGGCAGGTGACTTTGAATCTCTGAACGTCTCTGTTGCTGGTGGCATTTTCTTGTTCATGCTTCAATCTCGTTCCGGTTCTTAAAACCAAGATATAAACTTGAAAACACTTATAATTTTAGAATGCTTTAAACCATAACAATCATATTCAAAATCCAAATCAATTTCATAAAAATGTATTTCAAAAATAAATCAAAACTCAGTGAATCTCAAAAACCGTTTTTGATCTACACAATTATAATCTCGTAACTAGTGTTATAAAAAAAAATCCAAATCCTAACTACTGTATGATTCTAATCTCTAGAAGGCTCTTCTAGACGAATGTAATCATACATAAGACCTTCAAATGGTCCTGTTGCTTTAGCCTGTCGAAGATAAATCGTGTTGGTCCCGGTTCTTAGCAACCTTCCAGGCACATTGATGCTATAAAGCCGGTACATTCCATGGATTCCATGTCTTGCTATAGCATTGTCTTTTCCAATAGAACCCGTTGAGAAAAACGGCCAAGAGTTTTGGGTATTGATCCGAACTTGTAGATTAGCTCGTGCAGCCGAGGCTAAAGCTAGCTGCAATGTGTAGCCGCCTCGCCAGTTTACGTATGGAAGCTGAAACACGATCTGCCATGTTGTTGGCACATACGTTAAATCACCGGTTTTCCTGCAGAATAAGCGAATCAAAATTAATGTTTATTCAAGAATTCACTCAAAGTTTCAAACTTTTTGTTTTCATGTAACTTCTAACCTTGTGACTTGGGCGTAGAACCAGTCTTGGCTATAGTTACTAGCTCCAACTGTGTAGACGAGATCATGAGTTGGATATAACTCTGTGTATCGTTGCCACAATCCGTACTGTCTAAACCTGTGAAACAAACCAAACCGGAATCATCAGAACAAAAACCGATTTCGGAACAATGTGAACCGGAATTACGAGGATTTGAGACTTTACTTGTCAGTGTTGTTTAGGTAGGGATTCATTGTATTCTTGTATGGCTCCGGTATAAAGTATTCTCGGGCGGTTCGATCCGGTACACCAATCTCCCATAGCGTTGGACCATTCCTAGGTGGCTGGTACACGACTCTACCAAGACTAATATGTGAACTTGCAGCTACGTTAACACGGTTTTGGTATCGAAAGTCTCCGATAAAACCAGGAACCCATCCATACAGATTGTAAGTTCCCGGTCTAACGTTTTCTATCGTGAAATAACCGGTTTCGTTTGTCTTGGTCCAAAACTGATATCCCTGGAAGAAAAAAAGAACCAACGATCAATACATATGTAGTAATTGATAATTCAGTTACATTAAAGAAGAGAGATCAAAGTGTACCTTAGTATTTGTCTGCCACGAACCAGCTTCTCCCGGCGGTGCTAAACCGACATATGCAGATTTTCCCGGCGTCAAGAATCTGAAAATATTCGCCAAAAAAAAGATATTAATAAAAAGGTCAAAAATACTTTTTTGATTTGTTTATATAAATAACTATAGATAAAATATACCTGTCGTTGACTAAGAGACGACCGGTGACGATTCCTCTTTCTCGACGAGAAAGAAAGTCAGAGGAAGCTACAAAATCATACGGCCATGCTTTGACTTCTTTTTCGGTCTGGAAAATAATAATAAAAGTTAATTAATGACTATTCTTTGTAAATGACTTTAAATTAATAAATTAAAGAAAATTAGAAAAAAAAACCTGTTGTTTAGCATCTTCCCATAATAAATCTTGAGGAGGATTGTTGCCGGTAGAATCAGAGTTTAAGTAAATAAAAACAGGTCCCAAGACCTTTTTCCACGCTTCACCAGGTCGGTAATGTGCCTTCATGTCCGCACCAACATAATGTCCGCTTATAAAAGTCTGCATATGCAAATCAATTCAGTAACTAACAGATTAATACTACTATATACTGAAAATGTAATCTTTTGCTTAATAGCTTTTGGATGATTCCTTACCGTGATAGACGTGGGACCGACGTGAGACGTGAGCTCTTGTTTGATCGGTCCACCGGAGCGATATTCGCCGCTCGGTGAGATGATCCAAAAGCCGACGCGGGACTTAGTTGAGATCCAACCGTGCACTTTGTTGTCTTTGATCTCACATGTGTACTGGTACTTATCATCCACCTAATATATCATTCAAATTTTTTAACAGTCAAAATTCGAGATTTCGGATGCAAGAACAATTAAATATTGAATCCAAAACCGTATACAAAAGATTAATTACCTGGTTTTTGAACATGGAGTTATGAGGATGAGTCAATTGTACAGCCTCTTTATAACCAAGAACCTTGGCATGACCACGTTCGATGTCACGGTCATCTTCCGTTGGCATTTCTCTTTGTCGATTATCCGCCACCGCCATGTAATGAAATCTACAAACATATTTTTTGGTGTTTAGATAAACTCTTCTTTATATAACAAAATAACAAATCATTGGAATCGTATAAGATACCTCTCAGGGTTGAGTCTGAAAGCGATTCGGATTAAACCCATGTCGAGTTCTGGCCATTCGGGAAGTCTCTCGAAGATTCCGTACATGTAGATTCCTGAAGTATTTCTACGTATAATATACCTCTTGTCTACGTTTAATGGAATATGACCATCCTCCCATGTTCTAGAGAACGATATCTCCACTTGTTCTTGGGTTTGACTGATGATTCTAAATTTGGTTCCTTCGATTCTGAACCAAAAAACAAATACAAGTTTATCAAGTAAAAATGTTTAGTCATATTTGTATTAAATATTTTTTGGAAAAAAAAAGAAAAATATTTATGAAAGAAAACATTTATCGTTAAAAGTAATCTATATAAACCCGGCCCTAAGATAAGTTAGGTACATGCTCTATAAATGTGAACGTGTGTTAGTTTTATTAAATAGTTTTAAACTGACAAATCAGACAAAGTATTAAGTAATTAAACTAATTTAATTACCGATCTAAGCCGCCCTGACGAATGTTTGTTCCTTGCCATGTTATGTCCCAGTACCTACATTAAATCAAAGTAATTAATCAGGACAATTTTATGTACTTACATAACATAAGCTTTTTGAGATATAATAATTACTTACTACAATATTAAGCTATTGAAAATTACTCACCCTCGAGCTCGGAGATGTGGATGAAGAACATTGTCAATTCCTTTGTATTTGATCCCAGTTACAAGTCCTTGAGGATTCGAGAAACTGACTCTGATAATCCCATTGTCCACTATCACCTGAAAATCATTAGTTTTATATATACGTTATCATGTATAAATCTTTTGATTATTGATTAAAAAGTACTATTGAATATCATTAAATCTACATACCTCTCTAGTCCCATGATGTCTGTTTCTTATCTGCTGCACTGTTGGAGCTCTTGCACTTATTCCATCTAAGTTTCTGTAGAATTTTAATAAATTACGCATAAATAAAGCCAATGTTTGAATATTGAAAACGCTCACTTAGAATTAATTAAGTTTGTTTCTTAAAAACAAGATCGGCTCTTACAAGTTTAATACACACGTTATAATTCTAAAAACAAAATTCTTAATTTTATATGCATCTAAAAGGTTATTTTTGTTGATAATCAAATATTTAATGTCAAAATCTATGATATCTTCAAACTCAAACGAGAGTTATCACAATTGCTAGCTAAAAACACCAACGAAATATGTATGAGAATTGAGAAACATGTGAATTTTGTGCACATACAAATAGATGTTGATATATGTATATGTTTGACTGTAACATATAACGAAGAAAAAATAAAATAAACTGACCTTGTCGGCTTAGAAAAGGAGAGTGGAAGAAGAAGCAACAGAAGGAAACAAATAATTAACGAAGCTATCTTCTTCTGCAAAATCATCTTTTCTTTCAGAAACTTCAGATTAAAAATAATTAATGTTTGAGAATAAGATCTTTGCTTCTATGCATATATATTTATATGCGTGTGTGTTGTTTAATTTGTTAAACAAAGTCCAAGACTAAACGGGAAGAGTAGGTGCACCAAAGCCTAACTAGGAGTTATTTTGACTTCTGAATTCTGAAATTAGGCTTCTAATATGACTTAGATTTATAGAAGAATATGAAAAGATTTAGTTTCTGAATTTTCCATTTTTCTTTTGTGTATATCCTTTTTTTGTTTAATAGAAGTTATAAATAATACGGAGGATAATAACGGAAATTTTCCTGATGAAAAAGTTAATATTTTTCTAAAAGTTTGATAATTTTGGAGCATATATATTGTGAAGTTTTGTGTTGCATTGTAACGTTGGATTGATTGCATGAATTAAACGATATGACAAATTATTTGAGATTTTAATTATGTAAATAATGTTTTCTTGTCCTACGTATGACATATATCATCTATACATCAATACATGAATGACGTCCATGGCGGTTAGATTTGAATAATTGAAAAATACTACATGAGTTTGCTTCAAAAATAGATTGACCTACTCCGAAACACATAAGTAACACACATTTCTGTTTTTATAAAAAAATTTCTTATATAAGACCGTAAAATAGTTTATTTTATATATTAAAATTTAACAAGATAATATCTAAAAATATTCTAAAGTGTTTTACTTAATATATGTCATGTACTCATGTTATATAAAGAAATTATCCAAAACTCCAAAATAAAAATCGTAAATTATTTTAAAAATATATTTAAGATAAAAATTACCTTAAAAATTGTTAGTTACATCAAATATTAATTTAAAAATTAAATTAATTAATTTTTGTTTTAAATATATATTCTTTTTAATATTAGGCAATTTTAATGATTTTATATATTAAAAATAGTTTTTAAAAGAGAAAAAAGGATATGATACTTTTCAAACAAAAACTTGTAAAAAAGGTATTTTTCCAAATTTACTTTGAAACGAAACCTCCATCTAAATAATGATAATAGAAAAATTGTAATATAAAAATAGTTTTAGTAAATTAAAAAATAAAAAAACCCATAAAAAAAAAAGCATGTGAGCTCACACAAAAGACAGCTAAAAGAGCTAAATGCAGAGAGATCGATTCAAGTTTTGCAATCAGATCCGACCAAACCATGACGATCGTTAAACCGTCGCAGTTCTCTTTCTCCGGCGGCGGATCTTCGCCGTTATGTTCACTCAAAGGCTCACTCCTCACCGTCGCTATCCTCACTTTCGTTTCCCTCTTCTACCTCTCTCTCAATTCCATGCGCACTTCGCCGCCGTCTCCGGTCATCGTGGTAACGCCGATTCATGTTCCTCATACCTTTGTGAATGAAGATAAGACTGATAACGACGACGGCGCAGCACCGACGACGGAGGAAGATACTTACTCCGATGTTTATCACTCGCCGGAGGCTTTCCGATTGAATTACGCCGAGATGGAGAAGAGATTCAAGGTTTATATTTATCCCGACGGCGATCCAAATACGTTTTATCAGACGCCGAGGAAAGTTACCGGTAAATATGCCAGTGAGGGTTACTTCTTTCAGAACATTAGAGAGAGTCGATTTCGAACCCTAGATCCAGATGAAGCAGATCTCTTCTTCATTCCAATTTCTTGTCACAAGATGCGAGGCAAAGTAAGATCATTTACGACTTTGATTCACTTATAAGTTCTGATTTTTGGGGAATTCGATGATTTGAATTGTGATGGTCTTTTTTTGTTTGCAGGGAACATCATATGAAAATATGACTGTGATTGTTCAAAACTATGTTGATGGATTGATAGCTAAGTATCCTTATTGGAATAGAACTTTAGGAGCAGATCACTTCTTTGTCACTTGTCATGACGTTGGTGTTAGAGCATTTGAGGGATCTCCGCTTCTGATTAAGAATACAATTAGGGTTGTGTGCTCACCGAGCTACAATGTCGGTTTCATTCCTCACAAAGATGTTGCTTTGCCTCAAGTTCTTCAGCCATTTGCACTCCCTGCTGGTGGAAATGATGTTGAAAATCGGTAAACTAAGCTCCTTCTCTTTTTCTTGTGTCATTTTGCATTTCGCAGTTTTATGCCTTTGCATCGAGCATAAGTCCTCTCTCTTCGATTAGGAACTCTGGAAATGTTCAAGTTTATAGCTTTGCTGTTTAAATGAGAATCATTTAGAATGGCTGGATGTCGTGATTGGCGAGAGGCTTTTATAGGTTCTTATGCTAGGTAGATCCTAGAGTTGTATTGTTGGCTCAATGTTACTGATACTGTTAAGCGGTGGTGTTACAGGACGACCCTTGGTTTTTGGGCTGGTCATCGAAATTCCAAGATACGGGTAATACTTGCCCGTGTGTGGGAAAATGACACAGAGCTTGATATTTCAAACAACAGAATTAACAGAGCTACAGGGCATTTAGTGTATCAGAAGAGATTCTACCGGACTAAATTCTGCATATGCCCCGGTGGTTCTCAAGTCAACAGCGCTCGCATAACGGACTCGATCCATTACGGATGTATTCCTGGTACATGTTCTTATACTCTTTCTGCACTCATCAAAACGCTATATCTTCAAAGAAACTGAACTAATGCATCTTGTTATTTTGTCGGCATTTATTCTTGGACAGTCATATTATCAGACTACTACGACCTGCCTTTCAACGACATCCTGAATTGGCGAAAATTTGCGGTTGCACTCAGAGAGCAAGATGTCTATAACCTTAAACAGATCCTCAAGAATATACCTCACTCAGAGTTTGTTTCGTTGCATAACAACTTGGTCAAGGTAAAGAGAAATTTTCACCATCTTCTCCACTATTGTATACAAGAAGCTGATTGGTTTGATTGTTGTGCAGGTGCAAAAGCATTTTCAGTGGAACTCACCTCCAGTCAAATTCGACGCATTTCACATGATCATGTATGAACTATGGTTACGCCACCATGTCATCAAGTACTGAATCAAAGACTCTTTTTTTTCTTTTCTTCAACCGCGTAGATACGGTCCCAAGCGGAAAAAAAAGCTAGCATGTACACCTCTTGTAAGTTTTAATATCATAGCTTATAACAGTAACACGGAACAACAACATTTCATTCTTTGAGGAAAATTCATTTTTTTGTGTATTGTGTACTCTGTTCCATCCTGTGGATTAGTTAGTTCCTTTTTTAGGGTCCCCATTTGGCGTCACAAACGCAACACTGGAGGGGGCTATCACTAAGTTGTCGTTTTAGCAACATCTGAACGACAACACGAGAACTTTTTCTTCCATATACTAAGAACATGTTGGGTCTGTGTAAGCTAGTGAAAAAATGAAATTGGATATTAAACATCTACTAGCAACATCCGCAACCAAAAATCTGAGCTAATTTTCTTGGCAATGAGTAATCAGCTTGCATCTCATGGTCCATCTGCATGTCCTCGGCTCTTGACCACACATATACTCCTCGCTCTTCCTTACAACCAGGTACAGTGTTGTCCAGTATGAAAGCTAGTAGAAATGTTACAACCATATTCAAAGATAGCACTGCGTTCATTGCAAAATCAAGCTGCAGTACGCATTAGAAGAGTCAGTCAGTCATTGTCCAGGAAAATGCTAATCAAGGCAAGGGAAGGAAAGTGGCTTACTTGCTCGACACCCGTTTGGAATGGTCCGCTTGATGCGGCTCCAAAGGGCAGATAATAGCTTGGTAGTATTAGACTGGATAGCGGCTGGTATTGCTGGAAGTAAGCAGGGACGGATAATCCAAGAAACAATGAGACTCCAACTATGGTTATGTTCCTAAAGCTTGATGTTTGTGTATACCGTAGATTCGATAGACCTAGAGCCACTGTAAGTGCCCATATAAAGCATAATACTGACGCAGCCAAAGCCTGTGGTATTGAAGCAAGAATCGCGCCTAATTTTCCTGTCAAATTTAACGAAATTTACAAAATGGAGTAAATAGTATGATAAAGATTTACATTTTGGATCATTCATTGGATGATGCTTACCCAAAAATGACAATACTATTAAGAACATAGCTCCGATCACCAAAGCTCTTCGGCTAGCCACCTTGGTGATGTTGATCGTATGAATATTTTCGGTTAAAGTGGTTGATCCGGTTCCTGAACCCCAGATTCCAGCTAATAAACTGCAAAAGCCTTCTAATGCAATACCTCTACTGACAATTCCCCGTGTTGGGCGCTTAGCATTCACTAACATAGATGTAGAATGATATGTTCCAACCTACAAGTGCACCAACTCCAACATTTTAGCCACAAGATCACACCTTTAGGGGAAAGACAGGAAGGGCAAAGAGGAACGAGTACCTACCGAATCCACTGATGCAACCAAAGACACAAAGATCATAATGATAGAAGTTCTCATATGAAAAGTTGGAAACCCCCATTGAAATGGATAAGGAATTCTGACCCAAGAAGCAGTTCTCCAAGCATTTGAAGCATCTGTTCTGCAATGCTTCATAGTATACACATGTTTTTTACATTCATCTATCAATATGTTAGAGCTCGGTATGTCGGCATTGCAGCCTCTGTAGTCATATGCGCCACCAACAGTTAAAAAGAATGCATATGTCCATATGATCAGAGCACTAAGTGGCACCTGGCAACATGATAGCAAAAGTCAAGGCCTGATTCCTCGAAATAAGACTGACACATTACATTTCACGTTTACAAAGGACAACCTACATACCGCATAAATTCGGAATAAGCGATGCCCAAAGACTGAAACTCCGCGGAGATACTGAAAATAGTTAAATAGAAAACAATCCCTTATCAGAGAGATAGAATCATGCTTCTATTATTCAAGCTGAGGCAAAATCTTACCAATGTGAAAATGAGAAGCAAAAGTATTAAGGGAACACTGATCTCAACACAAGTGCCGGCTTGCGGAAATCCATAGCTAAAGAATGCTAATCCTACTGCAGCTACGGTTGGGGCTACTACCACAGGATTAATAAATCTGAAAGTAAAGAGTTCAAGAAAACATATCATTAAGAGGTCTATTCTGATATCTGTGAAGTCTACTAAACCAAGAAACTGCGGTTTCCCGGATTCTCGAATTACCTAAGAAGGAGAGACATGAGACCACTGAATCCTAATATGCACTGGAATAATGAACCGACAATTATAGCCCCCTGTAGTTCTCTCATTGTGTCCCGAAATTTCTGCGCGGAATTGAAAAACACCAGTTAATCGCAAAGTTCCAAGAACTCAAAATCCTCCTTTTTGATTTATATTTGCAAACTTACATGCTCAGTGAGGTTCCTAAACTCCTCAGAGTTTATGACAACCAAAACCGGGGCCAAGTAAACAAAGGAGCTTCCTTGAACCAACGGAAGCCGAGTACCGAAATAAGAGTGAAGTATAGTTGTAACTCCAGTAAGAAGCAGCATTGTCGAAATCACTGAGGCAGTATCTTTCTACCATCATAACAAGTCAATTACTAATCAAAGAACAAAGCAAAGAAGCTCTCACAGAATAATACATGGAAGAAGAAGAAGAAGCTTACATCGGAACCATCCATGGCTGGTACAATAACCAGAGGAATAAACACAAGTGAACCAACAAGTGACAGATAATGTTGAAGACCGTAATAGATAAGTGGAACTGCATTTCAATTCAAACAAAAAGAATCTTCCTTTATCATGTGTATTGAAAAGAATCTTCCTTTATTTTTCACCAGAAGAAAACACACAAATTGTAACCGTTAAAAGAAGCTGAGATTGAAAACTAACCAAAGCCAGGATTATCTCTAAGACCAAACTTCATCACAATTGGTTTAGGCCATTGTCCATCTTCTGATGATTCTCCTCCACCTCCTGGATAATAAAACCCATTTTCCAAATCCTTATTGATTTTCCCGCCTTCATTCTCAGTCTCCGACGTTGCCTCATTCCGGTTTAGTCTCCTCTCTTCTTCCTCTCTAAACCCGGGTTCAGATCCGGTTACGTGTTCGATTTCGGGTCTGTTTCGTCCCAAAATCGGGTCGATCTCGGTTTTGTGAGACGAACCGGTGACTATTTGATCTCTACCTTTACGCAAATCAAAATCAGAGCTTTCACCAAACTTAGTACGAGTACTGGTGCTGGTTTCACTGGAGTAATCGGAGACAAAACCAGTTTTCTTCGCCCAAGATCTTAAGTCTCTTGGATTCAAATCCTTTTTAGGTAAAAAGGGTTCTACTCTCTTGAAGAAAGCACCGAACTTTCTCTCGCCATTACCATTACCACCACCACTTCCTTTACCCTTATTACCAGTATCCGGATCCAAACCCGACCCGGAATCCATTGCTTCCAAAAAAAGACTCAAAATTTAAGAAAAACTAGAAGCTTGTGAAGTGTGAACTTGAGCTTTAAATTCATTTTCCAGCTTCTTCTTCTTCTTCTTCCTTTTTTGCTAACTTTTTGGCTCTCAAGTGAGAAACAGAGCGTAACGTTACTTCACTTTCTCACTCATGTCGACATCAGCGGTTTGTCTTTACCTCTACTATATGACTAAACTACCCTTGTTATGTATGAAAATATCTTATTATATCCATGATTAAAGCCAATAATAAAGTTTGCTTTTAGATTAAGTATTCAATATTAGCTGCCTAATGATAATTTACCACTTGACGGTGGGTGCTTAACTACCATAATTCCGAGATATGGACCCCTGATGCATATATGTACAACAAAAACAGAATTTTTGTTCTTTTATCAAATTTGTACCTTTTTTTTTTTTAATAACCGCGGGTCTCCCAAAGGCTTCCTAGGCCCAAGGACTAATCCACGAGGCAGGCAATTCCACTATGTAAACCTGCTAGTGGCCGTGCCTCGAACCCTGGTGGCGGAAGTCACAGCTGTGACCCAATGCAATATCTCTTACTTATTACTAACAATGTGGACATTCAAAGTTTATAGAAATTCTTCATGCAATATATATAAGGGATATATATACAGAGGATGTTTAAAGAGAATTTCAATGGCAATAGTGTTTCTATATACAAAATAAGATCAGTGGTAGTTAATATTACATACAATCTACAATCACTTCAATCTCAGGCTTGAGGAGGTTATGATACAGGACAAGATATATACAAGAGTATATACATCACTCTTTTTTTTGTATTTACAAGACTTTACATGAATTTCCAAATCAATTGAAGAATCCCATTCACACCATCAATTTGATCATCTTGATATAAACCCTTAGCACTGCTTTCGTATTCCTTTCTTTCCGGTTTTAATCCTTTTCCAGGATCAATGTAATTTGTTACCCACCTTCACTTCTTGGATTTTGATCTGTTTTCTGAATGTAACCAATCTTAAAGCTGCTTCTTCTCCATAGCTTTTCCAATCCCACACTCTTTTTTTTTTATACTATTTTTCTTCCTTTTTCTTGGACTTGATCCGTTTCCACTTGGATCAATGTAAGCAAAAGATACCCATCAATCTAAACCATAAAACTACTTGTGCTTCATTTTTTCTTGTTCTCTCTTTTCTTTTCCCTTTTTTCTCCTTTTTTTGGGTTTTCAGGATTAATGTAGTAACCAAAATGATTCTTCAGAGCGTCTTAGAGAAACTAAAACTACTACTAACTAACTACAACAGGAAGAGAGACCTGGTCAAAGGTTTTGCAGAGATGAAAGCCATTGCTCCATGTAGTTCTTCCCATCTGCACATTTGATAAGAAGAAAATCAGGAAAGTTTCCACTTTGGTCAGGACAAAAAATGTTGAAACACCAATAGCAAAGACTGAGGATCATTGAACATAGCAATCAACATATGAAAAGAAAACTTTAAGAGAGCAACTATGGAAGTTTTCTAAATCAAACCCACAAAAAAGCCATGCCACATATAAAGATTCAGAGCAAGTAAGATCAAGAGCTAAACACAAGCATTATATCATTCCCAAGAGAGAAGCTATGGCAATTCACTAAACCAAACCAAGAACACAAATTAGGGGTGGTCATAATGATTCATACCAGGAGGCAAACCATTGGGGAGATTCTTGACAGCACTCAAGAGCTGGTTGTTATTACTAGAACCTTCAACGACAGCTCTATAACAAGGAACCAACACTAAGAAGCCACCATCATCTCCTTCATCATCACTTTGGAAATCAGGTCCATGTGGCTCAGTCCATCCAACAGACCATTCAGGTCCATCACCAACACCAACACCAACACAAGCAACAACAGCTACAGATTCTGAGCCAGACGAACCAAAGCTCTCAATCTCAAGCTCTTTCCTCTTATTAACTCTAGTTATCTTTGTAGGAAACTTAAGAGCTTCAGTTTCTTTCTCTTTTCTACCTCCTAATAACCACCATGGCCAACTCGGGATCGGTCTCTTCATCATTTCAAGAATTGGATTGTTTTTCTCAGAAATTCCACCATTAATCTGGTGAAATATCACAGAAACAAACAATTGAAAACCCTTTTGGTTATAAATCAACCTCTAATGAATCAGAAGAAATCAATTAACGGTTTAAAGAATGAAAAACACAAAATCTAAAAAGGACAAAACTTTAGCAGAAAAAAAGATGAAATTTTCGTAAATCTTAGCTCAAGATCTAAGCTTCACCATTGAAACCCGGCGAAACAAAGAATGTTTCACCAGAAATTGAAAATGAAATCAACTAGAATTTGAAGAAATTTTAAAACCCCAAAAACTCAGTGAAATACACGAAAATTATCAAAAGGATCTGACAAGAGAAACCCTAGAAACCCAAATTATCGATCATCTCCTTCCATTATCTTTCCGAATTCCGACCAAAATCGTCCCTTGTACTCAAAGAGCTAGTCTTCTTCTTCTGCAATTTATAAATTCGATTTCTCTTATCTTTTGGATTTAGTTTGATCCAACGGCCACAATTTCACGATCGGTCTCTCCAATCATTAAACTATAATAATTATGATTGATTGATAGAGTTTCACAAATATTTAAAACATTTTTTATTATATAAATTTAATAAAAAGAAGGAGAAGAGTTCTTATCTACCGTTGATTCATTGACAAGTGGCTTCTTACAACCGTACAAAAATTGATGATGATGATGTGTTATATTTTATCCAATCGTTTTGCGTGTGTATGAGGCTCAAGTTATTGACACGTGGCGTACTCATCTGCCTTTGGTTCTTCTGACTTTAATCCCGTGGAGATTACTAGGAAAATCTTATGATTTAGAGATAAGAAAGACTATAATTTAATTATAGGGATAAACTTTTGATGAATGTTCTGGAAATTGTGTTAGTTAATCTTTTTTTTGTTTAGTCGTTATAGATAATTATCCTTTTTATAGAAAAATTGATTTTGAGTTGACCACACAATTTGATTTGGCTTTTGCTTCTTTGTAATAACGTGGGAACTGAATCTTATCAAACTGAATCTAGTTTAACTTGTCCGGGGAATCTATTATCTATATCATCAACTTATAAGATTCGAAATAGAGCATTTTTGTTGTGGTTGACTTTGATGGATTGTGTGAATAGTTTAGTACAACAAAACACAAAATTAAGATGTTTATAATTCGTTGACAAAAACTCATATATTTTCATAGGTTTTGTGAAGAGATTTATATAATTAAGTTTGGTTGGTTATGAATGATAAAGTATTGTCCAACTAATCGGCGCGTGTGGATAAGTATTAAGTATTACAATCGTCGTACACCTTATTTTTACCTGTTTTAGATATTAACATGATTTGATTTTGTATAAAACGTTACACTATATGTGAACCAAAAAGAAAAGAACTTGCAAACAAAAATAGGTTTTGTTTTTGTAGGACATATTCTCTCAAATACATAATAACGTTGACGTATGTATATAGGAATAAAATACATGTGCACGTAAACGTAACAATCCTTCACAAGTTTATTAAATAATAACGTGGAAGTTGCAGTAACATCATCTTGCACACGAATTTTTCTCAATGACGTCGTAGTAGTATTCCAATAGACACCAAATGATTTCAATGGGCCGGTATTCGAAAAGGCCCATCATTAAACGGAAGTTAATTAACGGCGTTAACTTCGTCGATCTCCGTTTGCAACATTTTAAAATTTAAAATTTGTTGTCCCCTTTCTTCTCCAACGGCTCCTTACGATTGTCTCAGTTCTTCTCTCCTCCCATTTTCTCGCATTGTCTCTCTCTAATCCTGAAGAAGAATTTTAGCAGATCGATCGATTTCTTGATGAAATTTATGTTTTGAAGATTCAGTGTTCCCGAATCAGGTACTTAGTTTTTTAGATTGATTCGCTGATTTTGAGTGTTTATCAAATTAGGGTTTGATTCTCTTCTGCAGTTTTGAGATTAATAAACTCGTTCTTTTTAGGTTATAATAATTTGGCTATATCTTGTTTTATTACTTTCTTTAGATCTGTTGAATCAAAAGTTTTATGTTTCGATTTCGATTCTGATTCATTGGTGCGTAGTTTATAAAAAAAATGGACAAGGTTTATGAAGAGCTTGATGAAGTGAAAGCGGCGAATGAGAAGCTGAGGATTGACTATAGAAACAAAACGGAGCTTCTTGAGAATCTAAAGAAGGTTCAGAACGAACAATTAGTTGAGATTCGAGAGGCGAGATTGGTAAATGAGAAGCATGGTTTTGAGATTGAGGAGAAAACTAGAGAAATTTCCGAGTTGAAGCTAACGAACGAGGATCTACGACGTTGTTTGAGAGAGAAGGATTCTGTTATCAAGCGTGTGAATGATGCTAATGATAAGCTTAGAGCTAACGGGGAAGATAAGTACCGCGAATTCGAAGAGGAGAAACGGAATATGATGTCTGTTTTGGATGAAGCTAGTGAGAAGAACATTGATCTTGAGCAGAAAAACAATGTCTATAGGGCTGAGATTGAGGGGCTCAAAGGGCTTTTAGCTGCAGCGGAGACGAAAAGGATTGAAGCTGAGAAAACTGTCAAAGGTATGAAAGAAACGAGAGGAAGAGATGATATGGTGGTTAAAATGGAAGAGGAGAAGAGTCAAGTAGAAGAGAAGCTGAAATGGAAGACGGAGCAGTTTAAGCATCTTGAGGAAGCGTACGAGAAGCTCAAGACTTTGTTCAAGGATAGCAAGAAAGAGTGGGAGGAAGAAAAATCAAGGCTTTTTGATGAAATCTACTCTCTTCAGACCAAACTGGATTCACTAACTAGAATCTCAGAGGATCTTCAGAAGAAGTTGCAGATGTGTAACGGTGCGTTGACACAAGAAGAGACTAGAAGAAAACATCTTGAAATCCAAGTTTCTGAGTTCAAAGCCAAATACGAAGATGCTTTTGCAGAGTACCAAGACGCAAGAACACAGCTTGATGATTTAGCTGGTAAAAGAGATGAGGAAGTTGCAGAGTTGAGACAGACCTTGAGCATGAAAGAAGCATATTTTAAGGAGATGAAGTATGAGAATGGAAAATTAGAACAAGAAAACCGGGAGTTGCTCGGTTCGTTGAAAGAACTCCAGGAAGCTACAATTCAGGGATCAGGAAATTCTGCACTATCAAAGCTGAAAAACAAGTTCCGGAACTTGGAAAACATACACAAGAATTGTTCAGCTAATTTAAGAAGTAAAGAAGCTGAATGGAGCTCTCAAGTGGAGAAGATGGCAGAGGAGATAAATGATTCTAAGTTGCATTTGCAAATCAAGGAGGCAGCCTTGAAAGAGGTTGAGTTGGAACTTGAAAATTGTCGCTCTTCTACTGCTAAAATGAGACTACAGTATGAAGAGATCTCGATTATGTTTTTAGTGCTAAGTAGGACAGTCTCCGAGGCTCAGTCAAGGCTTGCGAATGTTAAGGAGGAACAAATAAAGGATGAGAAAAGAGAAGGAAAGAGCTATTCTCTATTGATGGAGCAGCTAGATCAAAAGAATGCTGCGCTGGCCAAGGCGCATCTAGAGATTGAAGAAGAACGTGAAAGGGTTGCGTGTTTGCTGAAAAGAATAGAAATGCTGGATCTTTTCGAAGACCAGAATATTCAGATGCAGAAAGAGGTAGAGAGGTACAAAGAAATGGTTGAGGAATCATCTAGATTCCAAACTCAGATGAAAGAAAAACTGAAAGAAGCTGAAGATGATTATGAAGAGAAACTTCTACAAGTCTGTGATGCACTGGATAACACAAACATAGACCTCGTTGCAGAACGTGAGAAGGTGGTGGCTTTGACAAGGCAGATTGAGTCCTTTGGTATTGTCAAAGAGAAGAATATAGTGATGGAAAAAGAAATTCAGGAGTATAAGGAGATGTTGGAGGAATCAGAAAAGGGTCGGGTGCTTTTAGAGGAGCAGATTTCGCAGCTTGAAAGTGATTCCAAGGAGAATATTAGAGAACTCTGCAGCAAGGTGGACATTGCATATGCCAAGTTGGCAGAAGAGGTTGAGAAGACTGCCTCATTGGTCAGAAAAAGTGAGTCCATTGATCTAAATGAAGAGCATAGGCAACGGGAGCTTGAAAATTACAAGGAAATGCTTGAGGCGTCTACCAAAAGTCAACTTCTCTTGCAAGAGAAAGTTGTAGAGGTGGAAAACGACTCGAAAAGGAAACTTGCTGACGTTTCTGAGGCCTTAGAAGCAGCAAATTCTGAATTGTCTGATAAAACCTCTGAAGTGTACCAGATTGAATTCCAATTGTGGGTCTGGAAATCTATTGCTAAAAGGCTAAAAGCTGAACTTGAGCAAAACCAGAACCTGCGCAAAAGAGTAGAAGCTTCTCTTCTTGAACAGGTTGGAGTTGGGGAAGCCATGAGGCAAGAGAGGAATGAGCTGATGCATAAGCTAAAGGCTATCAGCTCTGCAAGATCGTCTGATTCAGAGAAAGAATCCCTTATGAGGGATAAGGACGAGATGTTGGAAAATCTACAGAGAGAGGTAGATTTGTTGGAACAAGACTCACTTAGAAGGGAGCTTGAGGATGTTGTTCTTGCGCATATAATAGCTGAAAGGGAATTGCAGAACGAGAGAGAGATTTTTGCAGGTGCTTTACAACAGAAAGACCAGGACTTATGTGAAGTGAAGCATGAATTGGAGGGTTCATTAAAGTATGTATCTTTGTTGCTGGAGCAGAAGCAAAACGAGGTTAACATGCTTCACAAAGCTTGGGAGAAACTCGCTGCTACGAAGATACTTAACGCGGTAGAAACAGAATCGAAAAAGATGATGATCATAGAGCTTGAAAGGGAAATCTATAGTCTCAGCGAGAAACTCGAAACAACAAAGTTAAGAGCTGAAATGGAGACTAAGCAGAGAGACTTGAGAGAAGTAACCACACAAATGCAGGAGAAGCTAAGAACCTCAGAAGTGGAAAAGACAGAGTTAGTTAACGAAATCGCGAGTTTGTCATCGGAGAAACAAAATCTTTTGAGTTTTATCAGCGAATTGGAGGATGGAATGTTGAAGCTGTGTGATGGAGACACGAAGCTGATGAAAACTTTGGAGAGAGTTACACAATGTTGTGATGAATTTGGTAAAGAGAACAATAATGGTGAAACTATTGGTTCTCCAAGATTGGCAATGAAGCATGAAGAAGATGTTGTAATTGAAGACAGGTCACCATTTAGACAACTTAACCATTAGTCTGATTGATTCCACATAAGAGAGAGAGAGAATTTTTGTTTTTTCTTTGAAAACTTTGTTTGTAGTGTTGATGTATCTTGAAGCTTTTAACGAAACCCTTTTTCTACAACAGAGGTTTTGCTCATGTAATAAACAAACTTGTTATGTTTAGTTTGCTAATCCTAATTATTTTCACAAATCCAAAACAACGTAAATCAAAACTCATGTAAAGATAAATTATCTTAAATTAATCAGATATTGTTGCTTCTTGCCATCAGGATTGAATGCCAAAACAGTAAATAACCCAAAATGACCATTAACATCCTTTTTTTTGGTTAAAAAGTAATTTATTTGTTGGCTTGAATTGACAAAATTCCGTATGAGTCAAATTGAATTAACACGGTCATTTTAGTGAAATATTACTGGTTCATGTTTGGGGGTTAGTAGACTTTTACTTAACCTCGATTCTGAAATATTTTGAATATGATTAGGAAATCAACAAGAAGCTGCAAATTTTAAAATAATAACTTTTTTAGCACAATTTTAACCAAATTTATTTACATATTTATAGTAAATATGGATAATTTTTTATTTAAGTTAACTGTAAATGTTGACTATGCAATGTATAGAAAGATGCGTCAAGGAATACAACAATTACAGTCAACGGCGTTCCAACGAATTAAATGATAATTCAACAAAAACATAGTAATAACATAATGTTACCGCCAAACTTTGTATTGAAAATACATAGTAATAATCTTCAACCAAATCTAAATGGTAATTAATATCTACAAAAATAGTTAATCATGCAACATATAGATATATATATTTCTAGAAAGATATAAGAATTATATTCAACGCGATTCGCCTGAAATAAACGGTATAATTTAAAGAAAAAATATAGAAACAAAAACATTCAGTGAATCTAATCCCAAACATCTGGTTAATACATTAATCATAGTTGTAAGACTAGATTCTTTACATTAATCATCTTAAACAAAAAAGTTAATATAAAACCTTAGTGTGACAACTCTGAAGTTGCATCAGAAACCCATCATTCCTCATCTAAAAAACCAAAACACCTCCTCCCTCCGCTTTCACCGTTCGTTGTCATGTCGTCCGGAGAAGTTACTTCGCCGAACCGCACATCAGCCGACAAGAAACTGCTCGAAACGTGCCATAAACTCCTCAAATCACGAGACTTTATCAGCGTTCGGTATATCATTCAACTGAATCAGTTGGTAAGAAGTAAAAAGCATGATGATGATAAGTTTGAGCAAGCGGAAGCCATCTGCGACGTTCTCATAGCCGCAGAGAACCGGCTTCCAAACGGGTTAAAGGATTATTACGGCATGATTAGGGTGAACCGATTCGGACCGGTTTTATTGGAGGACTTCGAGAAATTGATGAAGCTTCTTGATAAGACGCATAACCATTTCCCATTTAGCCAAGAAGCAGCTGATAAAGCCTCGCTAGCTTGGTCTTTGCTGTCTAAACCACCCATCAAGGCCCATTACGATCTCGCTATCTCCGCATTTTGCCGAGAGTGTAGCAAAGGAAAACGAAAGTTGGGTTTTCATGAATCCTTTATCCCCAAGAAACAAATTGAGGTGGTTGTTATTTCTGATGACGATGACGACGAGTACGGTCATAAGATTATTTCAATGGCTCGAACTGCGAGACTCTGCGTAGTCAATGGAAAGAGAGTGAAAAGGATACCATTGAAGAAGAAGAAAACTTAAGGACAACGTTTAAGTCCTGTCCTGCCTTAATCCTAAATTTTCTTTTCAATAAATAAACTCTTGAGGTTGTAATTTCACTTTTCTTGATATCGTTTGTTTTAGTTTTCAGATTTTCATGTCTGAAAATCTAAATCATTATTATTGTTATGATTATAATCTCATTCTCATCTTGGTTTATTAGTTATTATGACAATATATTCTCGTGCTTATTGCTCATTAATCACCCATTTATTATTACGTACCTTCTGGAATCTTCTCCATATCTTTCTTCTTTTTGCAATGTTTTCTTTGTCTTTTTATATATAAGCACACAACAAATTAACATTCCCTCCATTGTTCTATTGTCTCCTTCTCTCTGTGTCGCCATGGTTTTACTTCACCATGTAAGTCTCTCTGTTACTTCTTTTCTCATCAATCAGAATTCATCTTCTCTGTTTTCTTCCTCCTCTGAATCAATCCTTTTGTTTGTTTCATGTGTTGTGTATTTAATGCAGTTAGAGCAAGGGATGCGTCCGATTTCACGATGTTACAATCCAACCGTGTATTCGACAACAATGGGAAGAAATTTCCTCGCAGGTGCAGCCACAAGCAGCAAGCTATTCTCCAGAGGTTTCTCAGTCACAAAGCCAAAATCGAAAACCGAATCTAAAGAAGTCGCTGCAAAGAAACATAGTGACGCAGAGAGAAGGAGACGGCTTCGGATTAATTCCCAGTTTGCAACTCTCCGCACCATTCTTCCAAACTTGGTCAAAGTAAGTATAGCTCTGCATTCAATTACACAAAAGGCATATACAATGTTTCGCAAGAGAATTAACACTTTTTTTTTTATTATGTTAATGAAACTAAACAGCAGGATAAAGCATCTGTGCTTGGAGAGACTGTCAGGTACTTCAATGAATTGAAAAAGATGGTTCAGGACATACAAACCACACCATCTTTAGAAGACAGCTTGAGATTGGGCCACAGTAATAACAACAGAGACTTGGCAAGAGTCGTGTTCAGTTGTAGCGACAGAGATGGGCTAATGTCGGAGGTAGCAGAGTCAATGAAAGCAGTGAAAGCAAAGGCGGTGAGAGCTGAGATCATGACAGTAGGTGGAAGAACCAAGTGTGCCTTGTTAGTTCAAGGTGTAAATGGGAATGAAGGATTGGTCAAGCTCAAGAAATCGTTGAAACCTGTAGTGAATGGTAAATCATCATCATCAGAGGCGAAAAACAACAACAATGGAGGATTGTTGTTGACTCAGCAGCAATGAGTATTTTCTTTATATACTTGTACATCTCTGTTTCTCCTAGTCCATTAGAGAAGGTAGATGTAAAGGTATACAAGCCCATGTGTTATTGAAATTGGGTGGATACTTACAAGAGTCTAAATGAATAAAATGATGCAATTCTTTCTTCGGGGATGGTGTTATATCAAAATATGAATCATGTGAAAAAAAATTGCCCCATCTTTTTTCTTACCCAATTGTACCTTTTGAGATGAAGTCCCATGGTTGCTTCTAGTAGATAGCTTTCTTCTGGGAAACAAAGATTTGGTTTAATAAGTTGAACCAACGAATATCTCTTCAAACTTTCCCCACCAACTTCTCATCAAACTTCCTTATAAATAGAGGGTTCCAGCACAAGTCTCTTCCTCACTCAAACCAACAAGAACTAGTCAAAGCACAATACCGCAGAAGTAGCACCATGGCTCCTCTCAAGAACTCCTTTGTAACATCTCTGGTCATTGCACTAACATTTACAAGCTTCTTCACCAGCCTATCCGCTCATCGTCACCTTCTCCAATCAACACCAGTGACTCAGCCTCCAGCTTTAACATTCCCACCTCTGCCCAAAACCACTATGCCACCGCTTCCTTCTCTACCAACTCCAGCACAACAAACGTTGCCACAGCCACAACCAACTCTGCCACAGCCCACCGGGTTGCCAATGCCACCAATTCCGAGCACACAGATACCTTCATTGCCCAACCCGGTGCAGCCCACAATCCCTAACATTCCACAGGTCAACTTCCCTAGCAACTTCCCCTTTAACTTTCCTTTCAACATTCCTTTCCTTACTCCACCACCTTCAAAGTAAGAGAAGTGACAAGCTAGCTCTTTAGCTGTCACAGATTATTATCCTTCTCTCCTGAGACAGCTTTGTATCACACACTCTACTTTGTGTCAGTTTGTATACACATATATGCATTCTTTTGCTGTTGTTTGGTGTCGTCGTCCTCTTTGTTGTTGCTTCCATGAGTCAGTTCCTTTTGTAATATACAGCTTTTTTCTAATGAGTGGTTTCCTTCTTTTTTTTTGGCTTGACCTCTGCAACTCAACAGACTGAACCAGTAGGCTACATATATCATCATCAAACGTAAAATACTTTGAACAAGGCACTCTCATTCTGTTGCTTAACAAAAAAAAAAAAAAAGCTTTATTCTGCAACGATTACATGACAATGCTTTACCTAACTTTTGTAAAAGACAAGGTCTCGTCTACAGTTTGATTTGATAGCATCCTCTAATTTATCAACCAGGTCAAATTCAACCTTGAAAGAAACCATTGCAGTACCATCTTTACCAGTATCATAGTCTTCCTTGATGTCTTCAGCGTGACAAGATTGCAGCTATGACACATATATAAAAGATCCATGAGCATAGATTGACAACGCACTCAGGAAATCTCAAAAAGTTCGCAGCCAGAATCTCTCACCTGATTGTAAAGAACACCTAAAAGATCAAATGTCACCTCGACTCCCATTTGAACCTGGAGATGTTCATCATCAAGTTGATCAAGAAGACCAACAACAACAACAAAAGAGATAATAAAAAAGACTCTTACTTTGGACTTGACATGACAAATAGGAGCAGTTTTCAAGCAATCAGACGTAACACCACCATATGCTCTAACAAGACCTCCAGTTCCAAGTTTGATTCCCCCAAAATACCTATAATATGAGGATGAACAAGAGATTGTATTCTCAAAACTTGTAAAGATTCAAGATTCAACAAAGAAACTAACCTAATGACAACAACCATAACTCTGTCTAATCCAGAAGAAAGAATTGCAGACTGAATCGGCTTCCCTGCTGTGCCTGATGGCTCACCATCATCGCTACATCGATGGTGTTGATCACCGATCTTATAAGCCCAGCAATTGTGAGAAGCGCGAGGATCGCGGACCTGAGAGAGGAACATTTGAGCTGATTGCTCGGTGGAGATTGGACCAGCGATTGCTATGAACTTGCTCTTCTTTATCTCTTTCTCCACGGATACGATTTCTTTGATTGTCGTGAATGATGAATCTGAACCCGAATTTGAAGCCATCGAGCTCCTGCCGGATGCAGCCACTATCACCGGGATTCTGCGGCGGAGAACGACGGCGACGGTGGTTCCTGCTGCTACCGGTACGCCCACCCGCATCTGATTGTTGCCTTTTTGCTTTCGACTCTGCAAATTCTCGTCGTTTATGACAAAAACGCTGTCGTTTGGTTAAAACCAAAAAAAATAACACCACGTATTGTCTAAGTAAACGAAAACAATATAGTTTTAGTACGTTTAAATATAATAGTTTAAAAAATTACACGTTTTTCTTTTGTTAAATTATATAAAAACACACCGCACAAGTTGTTCGGATTCAAAAACACTATTTTTCCGATGTCGTGAATTTGAATTACATCTTAATTAAAATATTAGTTGAGGGTTGTTACGAATCTACCTACTCTGGCAACATTTCTCTATCAACACCATGCATACACAAGGATGTAATAATTGTTATTTGCGTGGGGAAAATATGTCGTCAAAATACAACTTTTTCAAAATGACAAGTAATCAAACCAGCGATTGCTTGATCAATAATTAATAATCAATACAATTAATTAAACCAGAATTTTTGAAAGCATGCCATTTCCACAAGGCTTAATGGTTCAACAATTGCTGCATTCACAATATCTTCCTCTTGGAGCAGCTCGACAGTAACCAAACTCAAAACCTCTATAATAACCATTGTTAACTGGACCCATACATAATTTTCGGCATAATATGTTTCCATTTTGTATATCACATGTCCCAGGCGGCGCCTTCCTTCGTGTGGGATTACAATAATTTGCCTTGCCCTCTATCGTTGGTATTCCTGATATAGTAATCATCAAAGAAATATTATTGAAACTTTTTTTTTTGCTAAAATGGATAGTTTAGTTTTAGTTAGGCCTTAATAAATATACGAATCACAAATAAGTTGTGCTAGGATTGTTTAAGTCACTTGTGTTTGAAAATAAATCAAAACCTAGTTCTCATATTTGTAAAAATAAAATATTTTGTTATAAATGCATATTACCTGTCGAAATTAATAGAAAGATCATCACGACAAAAGTGATGAAGAAGCTAACAAGTTTCACAATCTTAGCCATTCTAATTTGTCCTTCTTAATATCTCTCTTTTTAAAAACTTTTGATAGGATGTTTTATGTTTGTAGGATCATAATCGGACTGTTAATATATAAAGAGTTTATCATTTCTATTTTTAGAAAGAAACTAAAAAGATAGTCCGTGAAAACATCTACGGAATAGTTCCAACGTCACAACAAAATAACATATCGGAAGAGTGTTGACCTCGTATTTGGACCATTCTTTTGCTATTTTTAGTAAGAAAAAATATTAATTAGCAAAAATATGATTTTCTCCAATATTTTAAAAGTTGTTTCTCAAAAAAAACCCTCTTCATAACTACTACGTGGAGTTTAATAAGAATAATTAATAAGTAATTGTTTTTAAAATATTTTATATACTACAAAAAACACTCTGGATAACGTCAATTTATGTAAGTCAATTACTAAACCGACTTTAAAATTTTGACTAGGAAGGAACTTGCCGTCGGTTTACTAACCGACTAAAAATTTGGTTTTCAATTTTATTTATTTTATAAGAACTTTAATATTTGTAGATAAATCATTGGGCCTATTACACAAAACTCTAGTCAAAATATGTTTATTTGGTTTCATCGAATCTCTTATAGTTAGAGATTTTCATGAGCTTATTCACAAATAACGTTAAATTTAGTCACTGTTAACGTCATACAATATTACGACGCTTTCTAAACCGACGGTATTAATCTTACGTCATTTTATACCGACGTTAAATACGATATTAAACGACGTGACCTGCCGTTATTTTTGTAGTGTTACGTCAAACTCCATTTAATTAGAGGATGTAAACTTGAGAATATCTACACTCGATAAAAAAAAGTTTGTAGACAGAATCCATATGTGTTCGAATTTCACATTCATTTGTTCTTAAATATTATAATGAGGCAACATAATTAACATATAGAATTTGATACTATACATATCTTAAACGGGAAGGGAAAATAGAGAGAGAAAAACGAATTGCTTTGTTTCGGTGCTTTTGTAGGCAAGTCGAGCTGCTTGCTGGAACACGGGTTTAGTTGTTCTAATACTGGGTGTAACTAGATATTGTTTGGTGTCGAACTAAGAGGTTCTTAGTGTCGTGTAATTCCAGTTAGGCAAGGTCTTGTTGTAAAGATTGTCTAAGTGAATCTAGTTATTGTTTTGAGGACGTAGGCACGTTGCCGAACCTCGTTAATTCTCGTGTGCCTTATCTATCTCTGCTTTTTCATTAACACCATACACAAGGATGTAATAATTGTTTATTACTAATATATTATTTGTGTGGGGAAAATATGTCGTAAGAATACAACTTTTACCCAACATTTTCAAAATGACAAGTAACCAGCGATTGCTTGATCAATTATTAATAATCAATACAATTAATTAAACCAGAATTTTGAAAGCATGCCATTTCCACAAGGCTCAATGGCAGTAGAATTCAACATTTCTATTAAAATCGCATGGGAGTTTCTCCACAATTGCTGCATTCACAATATCTTCCTCTTGGAGCAGCTCGACAGTATCCAAACTCAAAACCTCTATAATAACCATTGTCAACTGGACCCATACATAATTTTCGGCATAATATGTTTCCATTTTGTATATTACATGTCCCAGGCGGCGCCTTCCTTCGTGTGGGATTACAAAGATGTGGCCTTTTGCCCTCTATCGTTGGTATTCCTGATATAGTAATCATCAAAGAAATATTGAAACTTTTTTTGCTAAAATGGATAGTTTAGTTTTAGTTAGGCCTTAATAAATATACGTTTTTGAAAAGAATCACAAGTAAGTTGTGCTTGGATTGTTTAAGTCACTTGTGTTTGAAAATAAATCAAAACCTAGTTCTCATATTTGTAAAAATAAAATATTTTGTTATAAATGCATATTACCTGTCGAAATTAATAGAAAGATCATCACGACAAAAGTGATGAAGAAGCTAACAAGTTTCACAATCTTAGCCATTCTAATTTGTCCTTCTTAATATCTCTCTTTTTAAAAACTTTTGATAGGATGTTTTATGTTTGTAGGATCATAATCGGACTGTTAATATATAAAGAGTTTATCATTTCTATTTTTAGAAAGAAACTAAAAAGATAGTCCGTGAAAACATCTACGGAATAGTTCCAACGTCACAACAAAATAACATATCGGAAGAGTGTTGACCCGTATTTGGACCAATTCTTTTGCTATTTTTAGTAAGAAAAAATATTAATTAGCAAAGATATGATTTTCTCCAATATTTTAAAAGTTATTTCTCAAAAAAAAAAACCCTCTTCATAACTACTACTACGTGGAGTTTAAGAAGAATAATTAATAAGTAATTGTTTTTAAAATATTAGTTTACGTCAAACTCCATTTAAATAGAGGATGTAAACTTGAGAGTATCTACACTCGATAAAAAAAAAAAATTGTAGACAGAATCCATATTTGTTCGAATTTCACATTCATTTGTTCTTAAATATTATAATGAGGCAACATAATTAACATATAGAATTTGATACTATACATATCTTAAACGGGAAGGGAAATTGAGATTTTGATATGTGACCAAACACGAAAACATATCAAAATTATAGATGGTGAATCCGTGATGATCGGTGAATTTATAAGATGGATAAGAGAGCTCTAAACCTTATAATATAACAAGTTTCACAGTCTTAGCCATTCTAATTTGTCTTTATTAATATCTCTTTTTTTTTTGGATAGGATGTTTTTTGTATGTATTCATCTGACTGTTGATACATATAAAAAGTTATCATTTCTAAGAAACTAAAAAATCATAAAGAAATAAAACTCTAAGCACCCAGCGTGTAAACCTTATAATATAACCGGACGCATCGCTTAATAATGGGTTTCGATCGAGATGGGTCAGTAAGAATCAATTGGATGGGCCCGGGTTTTGTGAGTTAGCCAAATGGAAGTGATTAATGTTTTGTATCACAGTCACACATCACTAGATATGTTGGCGGAGACGAGTCACACTTTTAAACGTTTTAGCGTTCTCTATCGCAAAATAACTCTATCGATTACAAGTTGGTCGTAAGTATGAGGCTGAAACGTGGAGTTGGACGGCATGGAGCTCTAGGCCTTTACATCCTTGTCGCTCTAGACAAACATATGTAATGTTCATTGATATTATTAAATTCACATCTTTGTTTTAAGAACCGAACATTACAAACATATGTAATGTTCGTTGTCGCTCTAGACCTTGTAAGCCTGTCTGAAATGATATTAAATTCACATCTTTTATAAAATCAAATGTAATGGCCAAAAGCAAAATATGGAAGTGATGAAAAGTCAACAACATAGCCATTCTTTTTTTGTCTGCTAATTAAAATTATCTACAGAGAGTTTTTTCTTTCTTCATGAATGTAAAATTTATTAGCATCAACAAATATCGAAAATAAAACGGAAAGCAAAGAAACCAGAAGAAACAAACAAAAATAATTTGCGATGATGATGACGATGACGAGGAGTGTACCTCACGGCAACCATTTCCACACATTCTTCTTCTTGTTTTTTCAACTCTTTGTGTTGATTACTTCCATTGCAAGCTACGATTCTACATTTTCACCAACAAGACCTCTCAGGATCACAGAGAACGAGACTATTGTGTCCCCTAAAGGAATATTTGAGCTTGGTTTCTTCAAACCTGCAACGAGATTTCAAGAACGAGATCGTTGGTATCTCGGAATTTGGTATAAGAGATTCGCCACGAGAGTCGTATGGGTAGCCAACAGAGACAATCCTCTCTCCAGCTCCATCGGAACCCTCAAAGTCGATAATAGCAATATTGTCTTCCTCGATCATTCCGGCCGGGTTACGTGGACGACGAATCTGACAAAGAATATGATCAATAACCAACTTCTGGTGGCAGAGCTTCTGGATAACGGTAATTTCGTGCTGAGATACTCCAACAGTTCTTCATATTCGTGGCAGAGCTTTGATTTTCCGACCGATACTTTACTCCCAGGAATGAAGTTAGGCTGGGACCGCAAAACAAACATCAACAGAAGACTTAGGTCCTGGAAGAGCGTTGATGATCCTTCAAACGGAGACTATATATATAAAATTGAAATTCGAAATCTTCCAGAGAGTTTCATATTCAAGAAAAATTCGCCAATCTACCGAAGTGGCCCCTGGAATAAAGTCATTCTGAGTGGGTCATCGACAGCTATCCAAGTATCGCCTTATGCTACAATCAATCTTACAGAGACTAGTGAAGAGGTTACATACTCGTTCGACATCAATAATAATAGTTTCTACTCCGTATTGGAAATGAACTACGACGGATTATTGCGGCGTTGGGTGTGGACGCCAACAGCGCAAAAGTGGACGTTGCCATTTAAGATACCACGCGACCAATGTGATAACTACAGTGAATGTGGGCCTAATAGTTACTGTGACATGACCACAACGCCGATATGTAACTGTCTCCAAGGGTTTCAGCCTAGAGACCAAGAGGCGTGGGAGTTTAAAGAGTTGACAGGTGGGTGTGTCAGGAAGTCACAAATGAGGTGCGTTGGAAATGGTTTTCTGCATCTTACGAAAATGAAGCTGCCAGATACTAAGACCACTATCGTGGACACTACAATTGGGTTAGAGGAATGTAAGGCGAGGTGCCTTATGGTTATGGATTGCAATTGCACGGCCTTTGCGAATACGGACATGCAAAATGGTGGCTGGGGTTGTGTGATGTGGACCGGTGACTTGGTAGATCTTCGGATCTACAGACCCCAAGGTCAAGATCTTTATGTCAAGCTGGTGGCTGCTGATCTAGGTTTGTTCCGATCCAAAATTTTTATAGTTTTGTTATTATCCTATTATCATTATCTTGGTATAAATTTTGATAGGAATTTTTTGTTTAGGAGAAAAGAGAAGAATGAATAAAAAGACCATCATTGGATCAACTGTTGGAGGCTGTTTGTTACTTCTTCTAAGTTTCATCATAATTTGTTTCTGGACGAGGAGAAAGAAGCGAGCAAGAACAGCTGCTAACGGTATTATATGCTTATACAGTCTTCTTTTCTACTTATATATGTACATATTTTGGTTTTAATGTCTGAGTGCATGGAAACAGTGTCACAAGAGAGGAACCGAGATCTGAAGATCAACACAACCGAGGATTGGGGATCTAAACGCATGGATTTTGACGTTATTTCGACTGCTACCAACCATTTTTCGGAGCTTAACAAACTCGGAAAAGGTGGTTTCGGTATCGTTTACAAGGTAATTATAAAGAGAAATTAATATGTAGATACAAATTATATATTTTACTCATAATTTGTATAATTTGTGAAACAGGGACGGTTATGTGATGGGCAAGAGATCGCCGTGAAACGATTGTCCAAGATGTCACCAATAGGAGTTGATGGGTTTGCAGTTGAGGCGAAACTGATCGCCCTAGTACAACATGTTAATGTCATCCGGCTAATCGGATTTTGCTATAATGCAGACGAGAAGATATTGGTCTATGAGTTCCTAGAGAATTCCAGCCTTGACACGTATCTCTTCGGTTAGTGCCTTTCCCTAAGCTATATAGTCTAGTCGAGTTGATTGTTGTTGACATGATTCTTTAGCAGATTCAACCCGAGGCTCTGTTCTAAACTGGGACACGAGATTCGACATTGCAAAAGGTATTGTTCGTGGCCTCGTATATCTTCATCAAGATTCTCGGTTTAGGATCGTTCATTTAGATCTGAAGCCGAGCAATATTTTGCTCGACAAAGATATGGTCCCAAAGATCTCGGACTTCGGGATGGCAAGGATCCTTGGAGGGGATGAGACTGAAGCTCATGTGACGACCGTGACTGGAACATTGTGAGAAATGATACCTAGCAACAGTATCCTCCTTGTATTCGAGAAACACAAATTAAAAGATTTATATATTAATCTTTTGTCAAGCAGCGGTTACATAGCACCTGAATACAGGAGCGACGGAGTATTATCAGTAAAATCAGATGTTTTCAGCTTCGGAGTCATGCTTCTTGAGATAATCAGTGGCAAGAGGAATATAGATTTCCTTCATCTCAACGACGGAAGCACTCTTCTCAGCTACGTAAGTTTGTCAACTCATTTTTATATATTTCTTTCTTTCTTGAGATTGACAAAAACACTTACTACAAACTTTTGATATGGCAGATGTGGAATCATTGGAGCCAAGGGAACGGCCTAGAGATCATTGATCCTGCAATCAAAGACTCATCATCATCAGTGTTATCATCGCAGCAAATATTGCGATGCGTACAGATCGGCTTGATGTGTGTTCAAGAACTACCAGAGGACAGGCCAACGATGTCGTCGGTGGGTTTGATGCTCGGAAGGGAAACAGAGGCAATACCTCAGCCCAAATAGCCGGTGGAAACTGGGTCTTCTTCCGGAGGGCAACAAGAAAGCGAATCTGGAACAGTTCCAGAAATGACCTTGTTCATTGAGGGTCGCTAATGGTAATTTATCTGCCTTAAAAAGATGTCTGATTCACTTCTTAATTACGTACTTTCTACTTTGTTCTTAATCCGTTGAAGCTATATATCGATCACAACATTACTTAAATAATAAATTTCTATGGATAGTTGAATGTCTCTCTTTGTAGTTGAACTATTCCCTGGTGCATTGAGTGAATGATTTTCTTGTTAATAAAAAATTCTAATGCTCTGTTTTTTATTTTTTTTCTAATGCTCTGTTTTGGTTTTCTCGTGACCAACAAAATAAAATAAAAAAATGGTTTGTTATTTGATTACAAAAAGGTCCATTCGAAATAGAAATATTGCAATATGCTAAAATAATGTTGTCGTCGTCTCTTGAAACCCAAATTTGTTGTTACCCGGATTTTTTGCATTGAGAAAATGCGGGCTTAAACTGGACGGGTTTTACATGAAGTTTGAGGAATTTGATTGATATCTGAAGTTTCAATCTCTGCGTCATATATGTTTTTAGATTGAAGCCTCCTTTGTAATCAACTTCATGATGTTTCCAGATTTTTAGGACATGTGGTTATAGTACTTGAACCTTTTTCTTTTAACATAGATGTTAGATGTAAACGATGTTGGAATCAAATAGTTGATTAATAGCTAAATTGGCAAGAGAGAAGATTGAAGATCTTGTAGAGAAGAAGAAGAAGATGTCCGAGGACATGAGAAGAAGAACTAGAAGCGTCAGATGGAAGAGGAGGTTAATAAGTTTGGGTAATTAGGTTGGGCCACTAAATATGTCAAGCCCATAAACAAGAAAATTGTTGTTGGGCTTACTAAAACTATAGGTTAAAACTATAAGAAAAAAATCGGGTACCACGGGTTAGTCCGAAACGCATCGGGTTTTTTTCGGGTTTAGAAAACCCATCGGGTTTTTCAAATTCAGGTTTTTGATGGGCAGGCTTAATTCGGGTTCGGGCTCTACGAACAATCTCATCTTCTTCTTCCTCAAGCTACATCGATAGTAATATTTGTGTGATTCTCTACGATCAGTCTTTGCTTAAACACAACGCTCATTATCGGAGAAAACTCGGGAAATGTCTTACAGAGTCTTTGATTTGGTTAGTCGGAAGAGATGTCTTTCTTTGGTCAATTCTGGTTACCAAAAGATAATTGGTTACTGGAAACCCAATTTATCAACCAAGTTTGGTCAATTCCGGTTACCCCAAGATAATTGGTCAATATGTGAACAAATGTGTGTTGGTGGCCTTGGTTCTTTTGGGGACACTTGAATTGTGTCTCCTTACCTCTTTTTTTCTGTTGTTTTTAACTAATTTTATAAATAACAACTAGATTTTAATACGCGATTTGTTTTTAAAATTAGTGATTTTTAAAATTTAGTGGTTATATATTATATATATAAATTTGCAAATTATATCATTTTATAAGACATTTATATTTTATAGTTTACAATTGTTATTAAGTAACGATATACGACAAGACAATTTTTGTTTTATACAATTTTACTTTAATCAGGATTATTTGATATGTCTAATATTGGTGGTGTTAAAATAATAAAATGAATATTTAACCCGTATTGAAGCAGCGAGTTAATGATGTTTTAAATCTTTTTGATTCAAATTCGTCCCGTCATATAATCTCGTCCTACTATATAATCCCGTCCTGCAATATAACCTCGTCCTACAATATAATCGTCCCATGTTATTTTAACTCTTTATATATGTTCAAATATTCTTAATATTATAAAATTTTTATTGATTTTTAATATATGAATTATAATATTTAAAAATTCTTAAAAATTTGTCTCGTTAATAACTCCGTCTAGCAATATAACCCGTCTCGTGTTATTGTAACTCTTTATACTGTATATGTTCAAATATTCATAATATTATAAACATTTTATTGATTTTAAAACTTTATAAAAGTTTAAAATTTAACATTTCCGGTAAAATTAAGCAGTTAAACTAAAAAACCGAATGAAACGGTACATAATATTAAATTTGGATGCTTATTACATGGTATATAATTCTCTTGTTCATTCGGATTTGGATTCATTTTGATCTTATTTATAATATGATTTTGAATCAATATCTAAACATTTTAGACGATATGGGACGTTGAACACACACCTTTTGCATCAACTGGGTAATATATTTAAAAATTTCGAATCCCAATATATGCAAAAAAAATTGAGTTTTTTTTTTAACTTTATGTATTATATGATGATTCAAAACAGTTAAAAAATGTTCAAACAAAGATGATAGGAGAACTGTATTTTTAAATCTTAATTAAATTTTCTAAATATGTATATTTTTAAATATGGAATATCCGGTTCATAATTTCAGATATGTTTTGACCGGATCCAAAAAATATATGAAATATCCGATGTAAAATTTATGAAAGAAATTTTTTATCGGGTCGAGTACCAAATTTGTCGGATAACAATTTAATCCACCCGCTAACAAATGTACTTTAAAAATACTAGTATAGATACTATCCAATTAACAAATCTGTATAATAATTATTCAAATATATTATGTTTGAATTTAAAATATATAAAAACAAATTGATGTAAGGAATTCATTAGAAAAAAAGTATAAATCATATCTTAAGATTAACAATTACATTAGGGGTCGCATGTTTTCGGAAATGATGGTTCGAGTTGAGATTCACAAGTTGCATACGCCGCAGTAGCATTGACGTTGCCTTCCTTTGACGTCAGACATACATTTTCCAGCCATATAGTCAGTTTGAGAGTAGCAAACTTTTTGGCATAATTTATCAGCCTCATAGCGATTTTGTACATTGTGGCATGGCTCTTTGATGTTCGATGGGAAACAACTATGAGGATGCAGACGTGGCTTAATTGACTGTGGATTTACTGATATACTAATTGAAATCAACATGGTGATCATCGCAAAAGTGATGAAACTAACAAGTCTTACACTTTTACCCATTTTCTTATCTTCTTAATATATCTTTTTCGTTTTATTTCTTCTGGTTTGATGGAATATTTTATGTATACAATCTATTTATAAAGAGTTTTCATCTCTATTTTAAGATGTAAACAAGAATAGTAGTCCCCGTAATAAAATGCTCAAGGAGAAAAGGAATACAACGGATACCATGACCACAAATTTCTTTGCTACTTTTAGACTTTTAGTATATAAGAAAGAAAGAAAATTAGTTTGCAAAAGTTTTTCTTTGATGCCTGTGGTTTGTGGCTTCTAAATATTTTTATTATTATTAAAAGAGGATTTTTTATATGCTCGATTTTATAATATATAAAACTTATTTAGCCTTGGATTTTATGATTCGTACTTCTGACGTTTTTAGTCTGAACATTGGAAAATACACATACATAGCATCTAATTTAAGTTACTTGGAACATTTCTAAAATCCAATCATCAAAAGATTCTCTCTCCACACTGCCAAAAAAACTACCCAAAGACATAAAATTGTTTTCTGAAAACCCAGTGGAAGAAAAAACTTGTGGGGAACAATTTCTACAAGCGAAATAAAATAAAATAAAATAGCAAAACTACTCACTCACTATCAGACCCAAGAACCTGCTTTTTGATTTCACTAACTTTTGTCTTGAGTTCTTCTCTGTTCCTCTGCAAATAAAGTGAATGGTTTTAAAAAAACAAGATGAATTTTTAAGTTTTAAACTCAGTAGATTAAGCCTATATTTAGCTTACCTTAAATAGCAGATAACGGGTAGTGAACCAGAGTGTGTATCCGAGACCAACCACTTCCATTAGCTTAGGAAACTGTAACATCAACTATGAAAGGTTACTTCAAATATATTAAACAGAGTTTGTTTCAGGGCTAGCTCAAGAGTACTAACCAGAGGGATTGCTTCGAGTGAACTGACGATTGCAGAAGTTAAGTAGAGAGCAACTATTGCACCGCTCCCATAGAGCAAGATTGAATACGTCTTGTCTGAGTCCAGCTACATTGACAAATCACAACATCAGTCACTTGTTAGATTTCTGATATTCATGTTGATGAATCAAAATTTTATAGGAATAATGTTTAAAGAACTAAGCATTTAAAATCATAGCAACCGCCATTTGAGAGACATATTGAAAACATCAAGCTTAAAGAACTACTACCATAGATGAACTGAAATGGTTTCACTATCTAAGCATAACCAGCATTTATTAAAATTCCCATCATCTCAAGATAATGTTAATTAGAGATACCTTAATATCGTTCAAGAACTCTAGGGCTTGAGTTTGGTCATCTTCAGCTTGAGGAGCTTCACTATCCGAAGTTTTCTCTTCGACTGCAACTACTACTCCATCACGATCCTCCAGACCAAACTCATTGACTCCTGTTGATGTTTCTTCAGAAACTGTTTCTCCTGGAAACTTTCTACTACAACGCAACGTGCCTAGGCCATGGAAAAGAACCATGAAATCTACTTAAGCAAGCAATCAAACTATTGACGAAACGCAAGAAATCAAGACTCTATACTAATTACAAAATTAAACTCTGAAAACAATCCAATTCGAAAAGAAAAAAAAAATAATGAATTTACTCATCAATTTAGGGTTTTGAAAAATCCAATTACGCAAAAGTGAGAGCAATGAGTGAATCACAATAGCACGAAGCAAAAACAGGAACCTAGGGTTTCTCAGTTCTCGTACGGGATTGAAGAACGAGAGACGCAACGTTTCGATGGAGAGGAAGTAGTGAGATTCTATGAACAGATTTCCCCGCTAGATATCCATGGCCGTTGATGGTCCAAGGGAGATGAGTGATGACGGTGGTTGACCTGGTGCAGAGCTCCATTTTCGTACGGACGCATCAAAGTCACTTCAGCTTCTGAAAATCTCTGATTTTTATAAACAAGGCTTCTAGGGTTTTGGATAATGGGCCGTGATTTATACTTGGGTCGGCCCAAATATATAAAACTTCAAAAAACGGTCTGTTATATGGTAATTTGGTTTACCAACCTTTTAGTATTTATTTAAACAAATTGGAAAAAAAAATCAATTAGTGAAGAATGAAGATGGATGGATCTTTGCCCAAAAACATAGAAGGGTTGAGAATGATGAAAAAATATAAAAGAAGGGTCAAAATGTAAGAAAGGTGAAAAAGTAGGTGTGGACCAAAACTTTGAGTGAAAAAGAATAAGTTCAATGTACAATGTTCTAGGTTCTATATGGTTTACATATAATTAAATTTTTAACTCTTGTTTTTTTTTATGAGTGTTAAATTTTAAAAATTTGTGTAAACTAATTGGATACAACATCGAAATCCCTAAGAGGTGTTATAGGTTCAATATGGTTTACACTTAATTAAATTTTTAACACTTGTTTTTTTCTTAATGTTTTGTTTTTTTTCCAGATAAGTGTTAAATTTTTTAAAAAATTCCAATACTAATTAGACACAACATCTAAACCCTTAAGAGGTGTTCTAAGTTTAACATGGTTTACATATAATTAAATTTTAACACTTGTTTTTTATGAAAAAAGTTTTAAAATTTATATTTAATATTACTATTAAAACTGTAGGTTATCTATTTTTCAAATAATATTTTAGATTTTTTTTTGATAAGTGTTAAATTTTTAATTTTGTGTAAAACTAATTTGACACAACATCCAAAGTTTTTTTTCAAATAGTATTTTAGATAAACTGTTTTATTTTTTTAAGTACACATAATATTTTTATATTTATTTCTTTTTTGAAAGAGAAAATATTTAAATTTGTGAAAAAAACGAATCCAATATGCAATTAAAGGAATAATTATAGGGAACTAATAGATGTTATGCGAGAGTATTGTTTTTTTTAATGGGATTTATTTCATGCAACAATGAGAGAGGTACCAACGTAAAAAACTAAAATGATACCTTTTTTTCTCAATCAGATATCATTTCAGTTTCTTTTCCGAATAATACAATTTTTGGGTTTATAATGAGATACATTCATCACTAATTCGCTATCGAATTTTTTTTTTTTTTTTTGGAAACAAACATGTGAATCTTCTTCTTAATATCTCAGGCAGAGATCGTATAGATCCTACTTTTAAGCAATCCATAGCAGCCTTACAAGTAAAGCACTATTCTCACCAACATATAAAAAGGACATCAGTTTCAGTTTTAATCAACTACAACTAAGTTTCTGAATCCGCAATTAGAGATATTTGGCGCGTAAATGTTTCCAAGGATCTTTTGTTAACGGTCACATAAAACCATACAATTAAGAACTTTTTGTAACCTTATTTGGACCACCAACTATGGTAACTGAGGCCCACAAGGAACTCCATCAAGACAAATGTCAATGTCAAAACGACATTGTTTTATAACCCCATTTGCGAATCTAGTGAGAAAGAAATATCGGCACAAGGAGAGAATTGTGAAGCCATGGACCACAAAGACTATAGCCGACAAAATGTAAGGAAAATATATACATTATACCTTCATTATGGAAAGAAAAGCAGTTAGCTACTGATTGTGTATATGTATTATTGTAGGAGCAGAGGAGACTCTTATTGTCTAAAGAAGAAGAGAGGATCCGCGATGAGCTTGAAATGGAAATCGAAAGAAATTTGGAAGGGGAATTCAAGGACGGGATCTACAATCTCGCACTCAAGCTGCGTCGACTTTATGAACAAAGACGGGAAAGAGAAGAGTTGTTCGATGTTTCAATGAGAAAGAGCAAGAGAGTATTGGAGGTGAACATAAGTATAAAGATGGAAGGAGATACCAAGATTGAGATCACAGAGAGGAAGAAGGAAGTAGACAACGAAAAGACGAAAAAGGCAGAGAATTTGGACAAGAGAAAGAAGTTTATACCAGCTGGTGAAGATAAAACAGGAAAGGAAAAGATGAAGAATCAAACCAGGGCTCATGAACTCAGATGGAAATGGTAAAGAGATTGATTAGCCTGTATCTGTGCCTATTTGCTGGTATCTACCTATGTTTGAACCTTTTTTTTCCTGCAACTCCTATTTAAACACGAATGAAATAGAGTTATGCTTGCTTATCACATAGTGCAATGGAGATTGTAAGAGTAACAACAAAATCTTCTTTTACATCCTATCATCTAACAAACTTATCGAAATTAAGAAAATAACATTAAATCCTAGAATCCAATTAATTTTTTTATTAGCAATATAATGATTAGGAGAAAATTTAGAAGGAATGCTATCGGTGTATTAAGACATGGTAACTGATTAAGAATACGAATCAAATAATTTAGCTTGCAACCAAAAAATGCTATTGTGATCAAGAATGCACCAGTATATCACACAGACTGTAAGGCACCGGCTTGCAATGTATCTTGCAGAGCTGTAACAGCGCCTTCGTAGTTTAAGAAACCCATGAACCAAAACTCATGGTCGTCGACCGAGATTACCTGGATGTACTTTTCTGCAGGATTGACTATGCTTGCCGAAGGGTTAACCGATTTAAGCTGATGTAATGGGATTACTACCTGTTTAAGAAGAAGAAGATATACATATTAATAACCAGTGTCATCATAGTCTGCACAAGAAATTAGTCATAGAATCTAACGTTCTTCACCCTATTCCTATCATATATGAGGTCGCTTTCTAGTCGCTGTTAAACTCGATGGATCATAATGAGAAACCGTGGATGCCACCGATAGCAAAAACTTTGATTTTAGTGAAGATGATTACCTTATAATAGCTCCATTCAGTTTGACCAGAATTTTTATACGAGAGAGGGTTATCGCTACAGTAGGCAAGTTTAGCAGTGGATATGTAAAGAACTCCCATGACTGGACCAGCTGATGTTGACAAGTAGCACGCAAATGAATTTTGCAGCTGCTCCTCTGGAACTGTTTCAAAGGTTTGCCTGAAAATTTTCTCATACCCTCCTTCTGCCAGAACCTTTGTACTCTGTGCAATTCTTCCCATTGCAGCATCCGCAAAACTCGGAGCAGTTTTCACTGATTGTGATGAATACCAAGGTTTAATAGTTTGCAACCATACATAATCACATCAAATCACAGAACAAAAAAAAAACTAAAGATATAATATCTAACTCATCAATAACCTTTGGAGTGATACTGCAACTACAATGTAGCATGACAATCACTCAAATCTATCAACGATCTCAGCTCATAGTTCTACTCAAACCTATAAATTCTCAGGGCTAACGATGCAACCATATAAGATCGGAAACTCACGGTGTTGCCACGTGTTACCGGCAAGGCTCTCCGCCTTCATTGCTGCTTCTCCAACCCTCCTTCCCCATCTCCCAAGCACACCTTTCACAGTTTCCATCGTTTCTGATCCATTTTCAAAGAGATTTTACAAAACGTTTACACATCTCATTGGCAATTAGGCATAAACCTAAAAGATACAGATACAGTTTGAAACACAGTACCTTTCAACGAGGCATCCGAAGTTTCAGCAGGAGCACGAGCGACGTACGGATTAGATCCCGCGGCGGAAGACGACGATACGGATTTCTGATCCGGTGCCGGAGATTCAGAAACCAATTCGGGATTCCAATGGACCGATTTCCTCGATCCGGACGCTGTTCGAGTCGGTGCTCGATCGCCTTTTGTTTCGATTTCGACTTGTAGCGTAGATTCATTGGATAAAGCAATCACAGAACTCGCATCCTCGGCTCCTTTTGTCGCCACCTGATCCACTCCTGGTTTTAGATCAGTACTATGCGGTAGCTTCGGATTCTGATCATTGATTGGAACCTCCGATTTCACTGTCGTCTCTTTCGTCGGTTGCTCCATTCTCCGATTTCGCACGTATGGTATCGGTTTTTTTTCTTTTGTATTTGGGATGTGGGGTAGACTTTTTTATTTTAATTTATTATTTGTAGATTTTTGGATATTTAACTTCTCTAAAACAAAAGAAAAAAAAAAAATGTTATTATTGGATTTATATATTGAAAAAAAAGTGGTTGGGAATGTTTTTAGGAAGATTTTTAGAATTAAAATCATTGGCTAATTTTAATTTTAAAAACTTAAAAACATAAAACCATATTTAAAACATATCAACTATATTTTATAAATCTCGTATAAATTCAAATGGATAGAAATTTTGAGTCATACAATTTTAAATCTCGTATAATTCAAGACGTTACAATTTTCATACATAGGTTGGACCTTGCCTTACGGGTATCAAAACCCATAATTAGAGCAATGTGATGATGCCTTGTCTAGAATCTGTTTTGGTTTTGGTTTTAGAATTTCGGTTTAAATTTGGTTTGGTTTAGGGTGAAGGTTTTTATCGTAGGACCCAACTAAACTCTCCCCAATTTAAAATTGTTTAAATTTATAATTGTATGATATTAGTATATGAACATTTATTCATAAGAATATAAATGTCATAATCATTCACAGATAAGAAAAAGTTAATATAAAAGTTGCTTGTCTGCCTCGTCGTTAACCTTAGTGGGAACCAAGTATGGCGCGTGGTCTTGACTCTTCTTTTTTCTAGTTTTTTTTTGTGTGCAAATTGTGATTTATATATTTGAAGTTAGTAAATTGTTTGATTTGGCACATAATATGTCATTTGCTTAATTCGATGTAAACTCTTTTAATTGCATTTCTACAAGATACGGTAAACCAAGAAATGAGGTTATCTTCTAGTACTAGTGGTCAACTAATTTACCAATTTTAACACGACATTTGAAACGATTCTCAACCCAACTATGTCTAGTCTCATTAAAATGAGATTTTATCAATTAGAACTAGGTCTAGGCTCATTGTAGATGATTTCTTCAAGAAAACTTCAAAATTCAAGAGACTTGGTAAAGACTACTAATTCTAATATTCCAAATCAATAAATAAATAAGCCATGTATATCTCTATGTGCTTGCATGTTTAAATAGTCCAAAAGATCAAATAAAATATACATCTCTTCTTAGCTATATATTAGAACACCTTTTCCTTCATTTCTCACCACCAACAAAAGACAAAGAGTATTCTCAGGTTTCTATCTCTCTCGTCAAACAACGAAAGACATTGAAACAATATAGAGAAATGGCTCTTAAGACATTGCACGCTTTGATCTTTCTTGGTCTATTTGCCACCTCATGTCTCGCTCAAGCTCCGGCTCCGGCACCCATCACGCTTCTCCCTCCGGTAGAGTCTCCTTCTCCGGTAGAGTCACCAACTGCAGAGCCACCGTCTCCGTTTGCTTCACCCCCGGTTCCAGTCGAAGAACCCACTCCGGTTCCAACAACTCCACCAACCGTCTCACCCCCTACCACGTCGCCTACAACTTCCCCTGTCGCTTCTCCTCCTAAACCACATGGTTTGGCTCCAGGCCCATCAGGTCCAACACCAGCTCCTGCTCCGGCTCCTCAACTAGACGGACCCGTAGCTGACTCAGCATGGACTAACAAAGCTTTCCTTGTGAGCACGGTCATTGCCGGAGCCTTGTACGCCGTCGTTTTGGCTTAAAGGGTGCCCTACGTATTACTCTATCTCTCTCTCTCATTCTCCTTTGGTTTTTCTTATCATGATCTGTTTAAGAGATCTCTCTGTTTTCCCTAAATACATTTCTTCCTCTTTGTTGTTGTTTTCTTTTTGGGGTCTTTTTAATATTTGTATAACTTTGATTGGGCCATGTGATTAAACCTGAGGGAAGAATTTCTGATTGTAATTTTCTTCATTATTTTTTGATTAATAAAGTCTTGTTTAATATGGTTGCATTTTAATTTACTATTTATATTTCGTGCAAGTATTAATTTAGTATGTTTTAGATAAAGAAAATTGGATCGTTTTAGAGAAAAATTACAGCCAGTTTTAGATCTTTATATAATAAATCACAAGTCAATTCTAAAAAAACTGCAACCCTCTCCATCCGACACCTGTCTTAAGTCCCAATATTTACACTTTCAGATTTCTAAACAATTAAACTTTTGCTATTCGACAAAAAAAAAAAAAAAAAAGACTAAAAAAATAAAATCTCCTTGCAACTGTTTCCCCTCTTCACCCCCACGATCTCAATATCTCCTCTATGCCTCTCTTCTTCAACAATAAAACAACAACATTATTTCATACAAAAAGCTTACAAATCTCTTTCTTCCTTGCTCTTTCCTACAACTTTTATCGGGTAAAATTTTTATAAATTTGATTAAAGTTTTGCCCCGTAAGGAGTACGGGATTAATACTAGTATTTTAATAACAATCCATTTGCATTATTATTGAATGCAATCGCTAATATAGTCTTGTGTAAAACTTTCCCAAAGTTGCAAGAAAAATTTGCAGTGGATAACGGTCCAAAGCAATCGTGGAAATAGTCGTCATAAAGCTAAAAGGATCAAACATATGTGATATAACGTTTCCCTCTTTCCCACATATCTTTGATATGCACCATTTGCTTTGACTAGATTTTTGCAATCATTTCCTTGACAATTTGAAATGCTAAATTTATTATACAACAATGTTAAATTTTATATAACAAATTGAACTTTTGAATTTTGTAACGATCAAATGACTATGTCAAAATCTGGTTAAACATAAAGACGAGATTCCACAAGGCTAAGGTATATATATAATTCATAAACTATAGGCCTTCACGATCAAAAGCTCAAGTTTATGTGTAAGTGTTGCCCAACAGATGGAATCATGGAAGTAAAATCTCAAGTTTAGGACTTTTTTCCTCATTTAAGATTGTCTTGTAAAATTCACAAGACATCGGACCAAAAAACAAAAATAAAAATTCACAAGAAGATCAAAGTCGTCCATTAGAAACCGGGAAATTAAACCGATCAACATTCGAAAATCTACCTGAAGAAAACCGAACAGCATCACCATAACCGATAACTAACCGATCAGTAAACCGAGCCGATTCGTATCCTTTTTCTCTCGTCCCAAACCCAACAATCGATTTCTCAATCTGCCCATAATTATCCTCTAAATTACCAATTATACCCTTAACCTCAAGAACCAAACCCCAGAACCCATCGATCCAACCTCTCTTCCAATTCCCATGGCAGATTTCAGACAATCTCTCTTTACAACTCTCGAGCCGCTTCAAAGCACAGACAAGCTCAATCGTATCTCCAAAGCTCAAAGTGTTGGATCGTTCTTTAAACTCTTTAAATCTCGTGTAAAGCTCGTTGATCGAAGACACGTAGTCTTCTCCGACCAAATGAGTGATTTTGTCTGCAAGAGATTTGCCACCGGAGAAGGGTAGATCCGGAATTTTACATGCTTCTTCTAGTAGACCAACGAGCGCATCGATCTCACGAAGCAAGTCAGAGTTGGTAAGAGAAGAAACCATTTCTTCGTATTCCTCTTTATGAATTGTGCTCGATGTTGAAGAAATGAAAAATCCCATGATTCTTGAAGTTGATAATAGATGCTCAAGATATAAAGCGTACCTACAAAAATCAAAAACATATAAAAATCCAAACTTTTTGATAAAAATTGAAACTTTTTTTTCTTATTGGTCTTTTTGACTTACCATCGGACCCAAGAAGAAAGCTCCCACATCAAAGGAGATTTCTCATCTCTAAAACCAGAAAGTTTCAGATAGTTCCGGCCACCGGAAGCCGGAAAAACAGAGAGCTGATCTTGGAGTATGAAACGACCGTGTTTGACGATGTGATGGATAATGATCAAAGATTTGAGAGCTACGCAAGCATCTCCGGTTGTGTGAAGACGTTCCATGATGGATTCTACAGCTGAAGCAGCGGTGGCTCGTGAGCCAGTACCGGCGGAGAGGAGAACAGCGAGGTGACGATTTCCCGGCGGCGTTGAAGGGTCATGAGTAGTGGCACGGAGGACAGAGAGATGGAAAGAAACAGTTTTGCTTTTAGTGTTTGATGAAACTAAAGCAGCTTTGCCTTGAGAAGCTTTGTCTTTGATCATACCCATTAGATCTGCAAAACTTGTAATTCTTCCCATCGATTGAAGTTGGATATGACTTGTTTTGTTTTTTCTTTCTTTTTGCTGGATTTATAAGAATATAATATATAGTTTTTTTTTGGTCAAGAAAGGAAACTATTGTTATTCGATGTAACCAACATGGGTCAAATAATCAATATATATGGAGAATCACTCGCTCGTCGATTGCATTATTTTTTTGTTTGTTTTTGGTCTTTTTCAAACTACTTTCCATATTCAAACAAATTTTAAATGGAATGTAATCGTTCGAATCGAACGTTCTGATGATTTCTTGTTCTTCTTCACCAAATTCGTCAGGGGTATCCGTATTATCTAATTTTTAAATATTCGATTCCTAAAAAGAACAATTTGGATAATTATTATAAATATTATTATGAAAAATACGGTGTGAAAACAGGTATTTTTCTTTGTTTATATCCTAGACTTGTGAATAAAATGGTTGCTGAGGAGTACGTAACTTCTTATAAATATGTACTATATGAACATACTACTATTACTATCTTTTGTCAACTACGATTAAAAACATTAATAATCTGACGAAACGTGTGAAATATGTAAACGAAACTATAGGTGCCGATCTATTAAGAAATACAACTATAGTTTAATCCGCTTAGTGGATTTAATGGTAAGGAAACCAAAACAAAATAAATTGTATAAATTACCACTAAAGGTCATACATACTATACAAAATTAAGAATCCATAGCGAAAAATAAGAGAATTTGTAACCATCACTCAATGGATGAGTGGAGTGGGACGAGAGTCGCAAGCAAAAAAAAAAAGACAAGATATTCATTATGTTTACTCATTTGTAACAAGTAAAGAGCCCACCATCAAATTCACAACAAATATTAACGCAATAACGCGTAATAATCAGGTAACGATCTATTTATCTGGGACTTGTGAGTCTGAGACACTCTTTTGTTTTCCAACCGGAGAATTCTAAATTGCTAGTCATGTTCTTTTGAATGCACAATTATTTATGTATAAATGTATATTATAAAATTTTATAATTCGTTGCCAAATGAAAGCGTTAAATAAGTTTTTTTTTTTAATACAAAAATGGATACATGCTTTCATCAGATTAGTGAAAGTTATGAATACATCAATGAACCAATAGAAATGATATCAAAACTCAAACAATATCTTCGTTAATAATATTAAACATTCTTAGAAAAGTTCAAATACATGTTTAGCGAGATGCTAAACAAGCTGGACCTTTCTATATACAAAATTACAAACCAAAGTGAAATTAACTTTTTACCACTCGTATAAGAGAAAACATATATTTTTCACCACTTGAAATCGAGGCTCACGGCAAAATATAACGTCGTTCATTTCAACGGTTCACCGTTAGCTTTCTGTGATCTAACGGAACCCGAGTTTGACTTCGAAACGAACAAAGTCAACCCCCATCGATCCGGCCAGTTGACCCGATCCGACTTCTCACCCGACCCGACTTTGTAACTGCTTTCCTCACCGCTCCGGCAATACTTCTCCGCCGTCAAATCAATGTCAAAGCTTCTCGTTCGTTTCAGCCTACGTCCTTTCACCGCCATTATTTGCCTCTTCACATCATCCGGTAACCGCAGAGTAAACCTCTCAGTGCCGTCACTGAATCGATCCATCGAATGACCCGTTGAATTCGATCTCGGAAACTTACCGGAGATTTCAGAACTCAACCGTCGGTGGTGGCTCTTCGCTAACTCAACGGTCTCAATGTCAATCACGACGTGATCTCTCGTCGCTGGTATCGGAACACCGTCGTCTTCTTCGTCGAGTTTTTCAGATTTCGCCGTGAGATTAGATCTGCAAACAGGGCAAGTCGCGTGCGAGTAAAGCCAAGCGTCGATACAATCGATATGGAACAAATGGTTACAAATCGGAAGTAATCGCACTGTTTCATGATCTTCCAATTCGTTGAGACAAATCGCACATTCTAAATCCTTGGATCCGATCTTCGATTCTTTAACGGTGGAGTAAGCGAAAACAGGGAAGCTTTCGACGATGGCGTTGTCAAGTCCGCCTCGCCGTGAGCAGCCGTCGTTAGCACGGCGGCGGAAGTATCTGGTGGAGGAATCGAGACTAGAACGAGTGCAATGGCGGATATAGACGGAGAGTAATCCGGTGAGGAAGAAGAGGGCGACGAGAACGGCAAAGACGGTGGTCTTCGACGGAGTGTGACCCGGTTGCAAATCAGGCGGGCTCGGTGAGAATGATTGGGCATTGGCTTTGCTCTGTAGGATGATTGCCACGTGGAAGATAATCCAACGGTGAGATTTCAAACACTCGACGCGTGTCATCGTTCATTCGAAGCACCGGGAAGAAATTAACGGCTGAGATTTATCCACGATGAATTAGATTTCTGCTTGCAAGCTTTTTTTTTCGTAAGGGTTATAGACGCAAGATATTTCAAATACGAAGGATATGTTTTATATACTTAGAGAAAAGAAGCATAGAGTTGTCCCGAATAAACTTCAAAAGGTAACAATTATATTGTTTTGACTTTTAGATGAACTTAAAAAAGGTTTTTAAATAAGGACAATAGGCAAAATTGTGACAAATTGAGGGTGATATGTTCGTTACAATTTCATTTATAACTAGTTATTTATTATTCTCTACTTGTTTAGATGAAATAGTCTAATCCGCAAAACTGTGTGCTAGGATTATATATGTCAATTATGTTTATCCACATGTTCGCTGCATATACACGAATTCTTTGTCCCTTCGATAGGGTCAAATTAATCAATACTTATAGGTCAGAATGGTTCGTCGTACAATTGCCATTTCCTTGATTTCAGACAAGAAAATAACAAACAAACACAGAAAAACAACACAAGTAGATAAGTGGTGTGTGATCGCCTTGGCAACAAAAGAAAATAAAGATTGATATTTATGGCCACACCAACAATACAAGTGATCGATCATAACAATTGGACATTGCAGCTAATCACCCTCTAAAATCCGATTAGGTTAGTGTTTATAAGTTGATGATTAATTTAAACTATTTTTTCAAGGTTAAGTTAACAATAAATTAATACACCACATTTTTCTGTAAAATAAAATTTTCTATGCTAACAAAGTCGTAGATATTTATGGATACTAGATAGACATAAACTTGATAAGGATAAATGAGAATTGCTGAATCTCCACACTTGAACTTATAATAATCCAAAGAGACATATATGGCAGAAATTTTAAAATCTCTTTCAGTCTTCAGCTGTATATCTTCAAAGTGCATGTGCTCGGGACCAACAAAAGAAAACCGATCGTGTACAATAAATGGATCAGGCCTATAAGAAAAGCTACAGTTTTCGTGGTCCATAATCTGAAACTGGGTCATAATGTAGAGGCCTGCCTTGCCATCTCTTTATTCCTAAGTTCTAACACATCTCTTCATAGAATTGGTCTTTCTGGTGGAGTCAAAGTCATTCTCTCTCTAAAACCTCCCCCTTCTCTCTAAAAGCAGATCTAGTTCTCAGTTTGCGTTGGCTGGCTCCGGTGGCTTCCACAGCGCCGGAGCTAGGCCTCTCTTGCTCTCATGTATAGTTGTTGGTTAGTTTGCTGAAGTTAGGGTTGGTGGAGTATTTCGACAGTGGTTTCTCTCGCAAAGTTGATGTCGGAGGAGTAGCTCGCGAGATTCACGGCGGCTTTGTTCTCGGCCGAGTTTTGGTTGAGATCGGGTGGTGGACCTGTTGTTGGTGAGGTTCTATGGCGTTTCTAGTTGTGGCGAGGTTTTGGGCTGCTTTCATGGTGTTCATTCCTCGCTGGATCTGAGTTTCAATGGCTCTGTTTTTGTGTTGTCTTGGTATCTCGTTTCTCTTCTGCTTCATTCTTTGCGGGAATGTGCTTGTATTGGCTTGTCTTTGATTTGTTTCATAGATGGCTTCTGTCGCTTTTGTGGGTATGCCGTCTCTGTTGCTTGTAGCGTCTTTTGATCCGGTCTTGTGTTTTAACCTTCGTCTCGTTTAGCCTCTTACCAGATGTGGTGGTTGCTTTAGATTCTGTCCGGTTCGATCTCTTGCCGTTTATCTTGTTCGGTGTGGTCCGGATTGATTTGGTTCTCCTTGTCTCTACTCTAAAGATCTGATCGAGATCTCATCTGTTCATTGGTTGGTTTCTTTCGAGGCGTTAAACAATCATATTCTTTGATTTCGCCGCTTCCGGGAGTGTTGGTGTGATATTGATGCCTTTGGCCTAGATCCCTTCTCGCCGGTATGGATTCCTTAGAACTCGTCTATGTGAGGTAGTCTTCATCGTAATAGGTGGTACCGCTGTCCGTTTGGTTGGGAGTTCCTTACCCACTACGGAGTGGCTCGTCGTAAAGCTCTTCCTTTATTTTGTTTGGTAAGGTGATTGATGAGATGTTGTGGTTAAATGTCGGGTTGTATTGTACTGCTTCCTTGTTTCAGTTTCGGAATTGTTTCCCTGTTTGTTTAAGGCTTGTTTTGCCTTGTTGATTCCCTTTTCTTTGGGCTTTGCTTCCGAGATTATCTCTTTAATCGTCGGCTTAAGTTTCTGGGGTTATTTGTTAACCGCCGGCTTAGTATTTCATCTTTGTATTTCACCTTGTTTTCTATAAAAATCTTTCTGACGAAAAAAAAAAAAAAAAGATAACGTTTCTTGAAATTGATCACAAATGAAATGAGTATCAACAAATCTTTAAAATTGAATAAGTGATAGACCCAAAGCCTTTTATTCTGTTCTAGAAACATTTCATTGCCTCCCGGCCGGAAAAGCTCCGTTTCAAAGAGAGTAATCGTCATGGGATTGTTTCTTTCGTTTGCGTATGTATTTTCCACTTGGAATAACGCAAAAAAAAAATTAAAATCACCACATCTATTGAATTTTTATATAATAAAGCTTCATTTTTGACATATGCTATAGTTTGGTATTTATCACCATACCATTTTAAACTTTCCTGTATGTTTTTCATAAGTCGTTTAAAGGAAAAAAAAAAAAAAAAAAAAAAAAAGAGAGAGATCGTAGACACAAAATTGATATTTTGACTGAGCCCATAGTTTTGGATAATTCAATGAACCAAACCCAAATTGTGTCAGTCTTGTTCCCCCACCCACAAGCCTTTTTCCCACTCTTCTGCGTTGCCAACAAAAACAAATTAATACTAATGTTTTAATAATATCTTTTTTTTTTTTTTTTTGAACACATGTTTTAATAATATCTCAAATAAGATATGTGGGATTAAATAAGCCATCCGTATAATTTTATATCTTATCCAACCGAATTTTTAGTTTGATCAGGAAAATTACATTTGATTTCATTCATCAACAAACAAATCATATAGTTTATCATTTTGTCATCAAATCTTCTGTGACGTATCTTATGACGATTTTCAGAGGATGTTGCATTTTTATAATCTTTTTTTTTTTAATTGCATCTTACGTATCTGCTTTTAGCTGTTTATGATTTTCTCTGAATTTTAAAGTTTGAAAATAAAAACACCCTTAATAAATAAATAAGGTTAAGCTTTACCAAATTATAAACCCATACGGCGACGTATCATAGATTCCGCAACTTTGTCTAAGCCGAGCCGAGCCATATATAACTCTGATTCAAACTTAACCCAAGTTACATTTTAACCCTTACTCTTAACCCAAGTTTGGTTTATTTAAAGAAAGAGAAAGTGTGAAACCAACTTGCTCATATTGAAAACAAAGAACCATTGCTCTCTAGATTAAAAGCTTCTCTCTCTCTTTTGGACTTTCTCAATCCATATCTCTCTCTCTCTGTTTTTCTAATTTAAAGTCTCATCTTTCTGTTTATGAGTCCAAGTGAAGAAGCTCAATTATGTTTACAACATTGTTGTAATTCCAAAACTTCATAAGAATTTCTCTGATAATTAAAAAAAAAAAAAGAGTTGAGCCTTTTTGGTGTCATCATGAAGAGACTAAGTAGCTCAGATTCAATGTGTGGTCTCATCTCCACTTCTACAGGTTCTTATTAACATTTTTTGTTATTTCTACTTTTTGCTAATTTCAGACAAAACCCATGTGATCCATTCTTCACTTTCTACTGTTTCTTTTATTGACAAGACTCATTTGGTTACAACAACAGATGAACAGAGTCCAAGAGGGTACGGAAGCAATTACCAATCTATGCTTGAAGGTTATGATGAAGATACTACACTAATGGAGGAATATTCCGGCAACCACCACCACATGGGTCTATCGGAGAAGAAGAGAAGATTAAAAGTTGACCAAGTCAAAGCTCTTGAGAAGAATTTCGAACTTGAGAACAAACTCGAGCCTGAGAGGAAAACGAAACTAGCACAAGAGCTTGGACTTCAACCTCGTCAAGTAGCGGTTTGGTTTCAGAACCGTCGTGCACGGTGGAAAACAAAACAGCTTGAGAAAGATTACGGCGTTCTTAAGAGCCAATACGATTCTCTCCGCCACAATTTCGATTCTCTCCGCCGTGACAACGATTCTCTTCTCCAAGAGGTAACATTTTAGAGATTGAAGCCATAAAAATCGAAACTTTAGAGACGAAAATGCAAAAAGGTTTGATTTTTTGAAGTTTTTGATTGCAGATTAGTAAAATCAAAGCTAAGATAAACGGAGACGAAGATAACAACAACAACAACAACAACAACAACAACAAGAACAAAGCTACAACGGAGAGTGTTAAGGAAGAAGAAGTTCACAAGATGGATTCGATTCCTTCGTCTCCTCTGCAGTTTCTAGAACATTCCTCTGGTTTTAACTACCGGCGAAGCTTCACCGACCTCCGTGACCTTCTACCGAATTCCACCGTTGTCGAGGCTGGATCTTCCGATAGTTGCGATTCAAGCGCTGTTCTTAACGACGAAACGAGCTCTGACAACGGAAGATTGACGCCGCCCGTGACGGTAACCGGCGGGAGTTTCTTACAGTTTGTGAAAACGGAGCAAACAGAGGATCACGACGATTTTCTAAGCGGTGAAGAAGCTTGTGGTTTCTTCTCCGATGAACAACCTCCGTCACTTCATTGGTACTCTGCTTCGGATCATTGGACTTGAGAATCGTTGATCCTAAAGAGATTGAATGATCAAGTTGTGCTCTGTTTTACTCTGTGGGAAAACAGAACAGAGGGCAAAAGTGGAATTATCAATAAATAAGGATTATTAAATTAACTCAGCGGGAGAAGTTAATTTGGGTTTAAGATTGTAATGGCTCTTCGTGTAATTAACGATGTCGAGAGGGGCTTTCACAGAAATAGGAATCAATATGGGGACACTGATGAAAGCAAAAAAGCTACGTTTGACCCCTCAAGTCCAAATTGTATTCCAAATGTTACCTCTAAACATTCCACTTGACTAATATAACCTATCTTATCAAATACTAAAAAGATAAAATATAAGATTTTGTTTGTAATTCAAAGTGTGATATTTGATGTAGTTTTCATTTCTCAAATGGATGAAATAGTTTACTCATTAAGCTCGATCATGATATAATAACAATTATGAATTTTTTTTTTTGTTTGATTGTGTTAGTTGCATGTTAATTAACACACCATCAATTAAAATCAACATGATAAAATAACATTCAACAAAATTATAATATCCAATAGTTTTGTGATATAAAGTTATATTTTTAACCATTAAAATGATTATTTTTTCATGAATAAACAAGTGATTTATAATTTTGCGATCGACTTTATATGCATTTTTTATTTTAGGACACCCCTTTTTGAAAGAAAAAAAAAACACATACATACATCATTATTCAATTTATATTTTTCGTAGAAAAACATAGAGGTAAAATATGAAGTTTTAAAGGAATAGAGGGAGTGAAAATGGAAAAAGGAGGAAAGAAAAGACGTGAGGTTAATTTTCTACGTAGACGACTAGACGCAGCTTTTTCTCTGCGCACCTGTAACATCTCTTCTTTTTCATAATCCCCACGACCACGACATCTCTCTCTCTCTCTCTTTCTTCTTTCTTCTTTTGTAAATTAATTTTTTCTTTTCAACACCAAATTCACCAGTGAAAAAGACATTGAACTAGTGATCACGACGAAACACAAATTCATCTTTATCATTTAATTGTTTGTATTACAATCAACATAAAATTAACCCATGTGAAAGGGAAAAAACAAAACAATAAATCACTTTTAAGAAATGGTGGAAAATTGTTTATTTTCGTGAAAAGTTTTTTGCCCTCGATCGGCTATAAAATTTGCTTTTGGTGAAAGACAATAAAGTAATAATAAAGGTGATAAATTAAAGAAATAGGATTGGCTTGTGAGAAAATGCTATCATCATCAATCATCAAGGTGCTTTTGTTACCATGATTGTGCGTACATGTTTCAGTGGAAGCATGGGACATCGTTTTTAGTGAATGATGAAAACATTCTGTCAGAAGCTTTTACCATTGTCACGGATCGTATCTAAAATTGAGGCATTCAAATCACAACATGACGCCAAAAAACATTACTATTATTAATATATTTGACTCCATTTGATCCTCTTATACGTATTTTATATCTTTTATATACTTGCTCTAACTTCTTTATTTTTATATAAACTATATGAGTTATGAATGTTTTGTTTCTACCGGATTAAACGTTTATTCGTAAGCTGATTAAATGCATCAAAATCTATACATTAGTTTGAAATATAAAACGTTAGTGATAATGCATACCAAACTCTTCTAAAAAGTAGATGAATCTTAATCAAATGACCTTAAAACAATTAAATTCCATTGGAAAATATGGTTCTATACATAGCAATGGAAATAGAAAATTATGATAATTTATAAGGGAAAAAAGTAATCTAACATTTAGTTGTACTATATTTATTTAACAATTTTTTTCTTTGTACTGCCAAATGGCACAGAAAAGTAAGGGACCTACATTGTAATTTCCTTATTTTCTTTATACGAAGCTGCGAAAAAGGGACCCACACACCCATGTGATTGTGGGGCCAAACGATGCATCGATGAAGATGTCGTTTTCGTCATTTGCCATTTGTCACTATCGCCGAAATAAAAATTAAAAAATAATGAGAAAATCAGAAAAAAAATCGCTGGAGGAAGATAGACACGTGTACAGTGCTTCTCTTTTTAGCCCTCCGATTCACGACATCTCAGCTGTTTCCACCTATCACAGCCGTCTATTGCACTACCTTATGTGACCACTCATATGTCGACACGTTGGACGACTTATGATGGAGAGTCGGTTTGGTTTAGTTAGAGAGGTTCACCGGTCGGTACAAGGCTGATGTTTTTCAAATTTGTCGGTTTAGAATTTTAGTAATTAACTTTAGTGCGACTTATGAAACTTAGTAAATGTACATTAGTGATGTCTATTTCACCTCTCAAAACTTAATGTACATTAACATTCTGCACAAATTTGGTTTGATTAATTAGTAGATGCTTAAATTTCTCTGATAATTAAAACCTTGTTGTACAAATTTAAGTTTTATATTTATTTTCAAGCGGCGAACATTTGTGTTGTGTGCTTCACTTTCTCTTAGCAAAGATCACGATGGTTTTAACTACTAAGAATCTTCGCAAATCCTTTAATTATATCTATACTTTGAAATCATTAATGCTTTTGTTGGTGGTTCGTATCGTGTCTGATATTAAAACTATATAATCATGTGAACAACATATATATACGAAGTACATAAGTTATATATACAAATGAAGGGAGATGGAAATATCCTACAATTAGAAATCAGCAAACACAAAAAAAAACGTTGAGGAGAAAGAGTTATTGTTATAGTAATTGACTCTAAACAATTTGATTATTTCGAAGAGAGACAATATAAAGCAAAATGACATTCAAATAGTTGTAAATATTCAACACCTTCATAGTTCAAAATTCCATTAAAACATTTTCTTTTTTATAAAAGCTATAGGCGTATGTGTATAATCATGAATATTATTTGCTACAGGATTAACTGGACTTAACAAAAAGCATAGGTTTCTTTATTGAAAAAGAGGTTACCACAAAAGAATTGATCATGTTATGTGTAGCTGCTACAAAGACTTTTAGTGTCCCTTTTAAAACCTAGACTACTTTTTTATTCTATTGCGTATGAGTATGAAGACAATCGAGTTCTATTTTTTTATTTCAAGAATATAAATGACACTCCATTTTTTTAATTAAAATAAAGAATATAATCGTCTTTTTTAATCTCGAGAGGTTATGTTTTTCAACACTCTCGTGTATCCCGGGGCCCCCTTGTAGAAATTTCAAATATGCTTTGATGGTGAGAGGCTATTTTATTTTTCTATACAAAATATAAATAAACACGCAAATGGGTGTATAAAGTATAAACAATAAAGATAATTTGTCATTAAATAATTACAAGGTGTGTTCATTTAGAAAGGTCCCTCTCAAGTCTTTAATTCTGGAAATTCTTATAATACTCTAAATTCGGAAACATTTAATTAGTTGATGTGATCCTCAAATATAATTAAAACATTTTATTAACATCACACCAACGCAAAACTTGGTAAATATTTGTGACATTTTACGATTTTAGTTCAAAGCTAAAAAGAAAAAGATTGTTGGTTGCTACTTGCTAAAATCTCTTTATTATTAACTTTTGGTAAGTAATTTTAGGAATAGGAGTCACATGATGAGTAAATGTTTACATTGGCATGTGAGTGCTTAAACTTCTTTCTTGTTATTTTTGTTCCAAAGTTAGTTTCCTTCCTAAACTCTGTCCCAAGTCCCCAACTAAAAAATCTGGTTAAAAAGTGAATGAGTCTCGCACATAATCATATCTGTTATGTACGTGTATCCCAACATATGAAAGCTTCCATTGTTATATTCCTATAATTCCTTGTAACTTTATTTGTTAAGAAAGATGATCACTTAAGCATTAGAAATCACTCTCTTACATGACTATGGATTAATTAATTAGTAACCTTACCAAGCTATACTCGGGGAAGGTCGAATGACTCGAATCTATATAAACTAATATTTCAAAATATAATAATATAACGAAACATTAGTTAGAGATCATTTTCGTACATCATCATTGGTTTCCTCTATTTTATAGTTTTCCGGAAAAAAAAAAAGATTTACAATTGAAATTAGTAGTAAACAACAAATCACCCACTAGTGCGCGCGATTAGAATACTTGATAAGTTTTGCCGGAAATGGATGATACATCAAAAGGTAATTAAAATTAACAATATAGTCATGTAGACAAATGTTAAATACAGAAGAATAGTGATAAATTACAAATGAATATAGTAATTAGCAAAAAGATTCGAATACGATTTAGGATTTAGGAGACAGCTTATATACGGCTTGCGCGCGGCCGCTTAAGCGAAAGAGAGACAGAGCAATAGGCTTTAAAACGACGACATTTTGTCTTGTCCAAAGATGATATGACACGCGTCCGTTAACTACTGGTCCTAACACATAAAAAAAGTTTGAGTCAGCAATGGTGGATCCTACTTTTTTTGTTGGTCCTTCAGATATTGAAAGTCAAATTATTCGGCGTTTTATATTAAAAACAAAAATTTCCCAGACGAAAAGAACACAAAACATTACAGAACTTTTGTTATTTACGTCTTTCTCTGACTCTGTTATTGGGACAGACGACGACACAACCTAGAGAGTTATCGCGAGTGTACACAGTCACACTAAGTTTAACGCCGTTTCCACTTTAAAGAAAGGATAGGACATGGCTATAAGCAAAATAATTCGTATCAAAATTATAACCACATCAAAAATTAAGAGAATGAGATGTGTAAGAAATCCAAAACGTTGGCTATAAAAGTATCTTAGAGTCGTTCAAAATCACTGCAAACTATCCGATCTGATTTAGTTTACACATTGAATATAAAACACCATCGAGAGGCAGAGGCCTATCGTGTTTATTCCGCTATAAGCAAAAGAGCGTGGAAACAGAAAATAAAACTATTAAGCCCAATTGTTAAAATGTTTGAGATTTAATAAAACCGGCCCAATTGTTATTTTTATTACTAGGCTGTTCGGCCCAAAGAAAGACCCAATACTACAAAAATGTAAGCAAACACATTATTACCTTTTCTTTTACATTCATACCAAACAGTACAAAGAAAATTAAGAAATTAAACCAATCCTAATAGTCAAATATGTGATTTAAAGGTGAAATATTTTAGTTGTAAGAAAGAAAAAATACTTTAAAATGATAACACAACCTTTACTTTTCTCTTCATCATTAAGTACCTTCTTTTTATCTGGTAATGCAAAAGCTTTCCAATCTACTTTGTGCCCAACACACAAACAAATCTGTTGACATTATAAAAAGAACAATCTATTCTTCTTTATTTTTTACTTTTTTTTTTCTTCTACTTTGACACTAATAGGTTCATGCACTGTTTTGGAGTCACATTTTTCTTTTGCTCTTTATATTTTTTTCTCCATCTTTTCTTTCTATCTTACATAATACTATAATACTAGATCTCATGGTAAATTCATTTTAATTATGAAATTAGCATATATACCAATTGTTTATTTTGTTGTCACAAGACTGCGACTAGTCAGTCAATCGAGCTGAATTTTCGAATATTCATAACAAAAAATAACACATTGAACTTTAATATTCCCTCAGTTATTCGAAAGACCGGATGTTGAACGTTCCGACATATAAGACAAATAATCCATGGTTTTGGACTGATATTTAAAAACAATTACGAATTTTTAATTGATTTTTTTGCTTGGGGGGTTATGTTTGTTTTTTAGTCCAACGGAATGTATTCATGTGATAGGTCACATAAGAAATTTAAACTAAAACATGTTCAAAATAGAGGTACATTTTGTAACTAGCAAATAAAGTTTCCCACCTAATAAAAGGCGATGTACCATTTGATCTACGAAAGCAAATGAAATTAGTTTAGAATTTTATATATTTATATATTCCATCTATCAACCGACATTTAAATATGGATATTCAGAATATAAATAAATATAAATAGAGTGCAGACAACTAACATCTAACTACTACGATAATAAGTTAATGGAAATCAGCCCCACTGGTATTTTAATTTGCATATGTAAAGACAAAATATGTATATGACATTTTTCATATATTCATTTTTTTTTATATAACTTTACTTATATCCTCTTTCTTATCTATGGTGTTTTTGTGTGTGTGTCAACCATCTATAGATTCTCATCTTAGTAATCACATGGCACTATGGCAGTTGTTATGGTTAAAAAAAAACGTAGCATCTTAAATGGTTTTATTGATTCCTGATCATATTACATATTAATCTCGACCACTAAAGTTTGATTTGGTTATCATGTTAATGTACTCAACAAGACCGGAATAAAAATGAGCATTAGCGACGCGACATGTCACGTCGGTCCACCTTTAATATAAAATTTAGTAGATGTGATGATTACACCATTAGATGACTTTAGAACAACATCCGAAAAGCAACAAGACCACTAATCAGTGAGAAAGTCAACGAGTTATTTTTTTTTATTTTACCACTTAAGAATTATCAAATATTGAATCTAAAGTTTCATCCACATATTGTGAAGATAAATTATATAATATGGTGATGATACTGATACAAATCATTATACTATAAACTTTAATTTGTGAATTATGGTTTGCAAGTACTAACTTATCACAGTTGTATATTAATTTTCGTATTTAAAAGTCGAAAGCAACCAATTGAAAACAACTTATAACACTTTTCCCTCACTAGGATTCCTCTAAATAAATTATAGATGTTGCTGCCGATTACCGAATCAATCTATCATGAGTTCAACACATACATCATGTGCAAGTTGCTTATTGCTACCATCATTAATTTCTTATACCAAATTGATAATTTAAAACACAAAACTAACAAAAGACGACCATTTAATTGTTCTATATTTAGAAGATCGAATACGGATGAGTTAGTTCTTCTTGGAGACTAATCCTCTGTCTTAAGTATGTATATATCCTCTGTCTTAAGTATGTACGTTCGATACGGACATGTGTTAAAGTATACATGTACGTATGATCATCATGTATTTACGTGTGTGTGTTGATGCCAGCTCGTCTCACGATCATTACACAACACAAATGAGATGTACTATTATATGATTCTGCAAAATTCTTTTGTGGGTTCGTGCTCACATGCGTTTTTGCTAATAACGATGCATATAATATATACTAATAATAATATTACTGTTAATCCAGCTAAAGAACAATGTTTACATTGCTAATTGTCAATTTGAATTGGAAAAAAGCAAACATTATATGCTTATTTAAAACATTTGTAGTGATCATCATATTAGAAAGTGTAAAGAAAAAAAAAACTCTTCTTGATTTTCTCTCAAAATTATAGGTACGACTTAACAATAGTTATTAATCCTAAGAATTTCATTTTTTTCTTCAACTGCTTTTAGAAAGGTGATCATCAACAACTAAAAGAAGAAAATAATAAAATTTGTTAAAAAAAAGGAAAATAATAAAATAAACTTAAAGTTGAAAAAAATATAATGAGGATAAATTGGGACAAACACAAAAAAATTAAATTAAAAGTAAAAATCATATTTATCTCTCTCTTTCTCTGAACCACCGTCGTTCCCATTGATTAGTCTTTCTCTCTCTCTCTAGAGCCGATGATAAACGACGGCGGTTTTCACCGGAACTGAGGGAAATTAGCAGTCACATGGCGGGTGAAGATGTTTCAAGCAATTTCCGAGCTTTGGTGGAGAACGCTGACCGGAAATTCGCAAGAGTTCGCGATCTTCCTGCGTTTGGAAGAGCACAGAGTCACTACTTCCAAAAGGTTTTCAAAGCTTATATGAAACTTTGGAATTATCAGCAATCTTATAGGTCGAAGCTGGTCGAGTCCGGTTTAAACCGATGGGAAATCGGCGAGATCGCTAGCCGGATTGGTCAGCTTTACTTTAGTCAGTACATGAGGACTAGTGAAGCTAGGTTTCTTCTTGAGGCTTATGTCTTCTATGAAGCGATTTTGAGGAGGAGGTACTTTGATGAAGCTCAAGGGAAAGATCTTGGTGCTCGATTTAAGGAGTTACGGTTTTATGCGAGGTTTTTGCTTGTTTCTTTGATTGTTGATCGGAAAGAAATGGTTTTGCATTTAGCTGAGAAGCTTAGGGTTTTGGTTGATGACAGCAAATCTAATTTCAGGGTAATTATTTTGATCTGACCCTTTTGATTCATTCTTGTGAATTAGCATTATATTGGTACAAAGTCTCTGTTTTTATACTGTTGAGGAGGACTTGATGATGGATTTGGGGATGTTTTTTTGTGTAGGAGACAAACTTTAAGGAGTGGAGGCTAGTTGTGCAAGAAATCACTCGGTTTATTAAATCTGATACAAATTTAACTTATGTTAGGCCTCTACGTTATTGTGCAATGCTTGATTCATATCCAGCTTCTCAAACATATCTAGCGCGGTTCCATGCTAAGAAGTTGTTTAAGTTTCGTGATGCTCTTTTGGCTAGTTATCACCGTAATGAGGTAAACAAGCAGTGTTTGTTTTTAGGGAAAATTTCTACTCTGTTACCTTCCTAATGATCTCATTATATGAGTTTGTTTTTTCCTCAGGTGAAATATGCTGAAGTCACCTTGGATACGTATAGAATGATGCAGTGTTTAGAATGGGAACCCAGTGGATCTTTTTACCAAAAACGGCCTGTTGTTGAAGCGAAGGAGAATGGTTTTGTGATTGATCATACTTTAACTTCTGGGCTTATAGATATGAAGTTGGCTGCTGATATGGCTGATCCATCATTACCTCCTAATCCTAGAAAAGCTATTCTTTATCGTCCCACGGTATCTCACTTGCTAGCGGTGAGTTTTATATGTATCATATAGAAAAATCTGCAGGACTTCTTGACTTTACCTTTATAGTGTCCACTCGTTATGTTTAACTGTTTACTGGTGATATATTTTTCAGGTCTTGGCAATGATTTGTGATGAGCTCTCTCCAGAGACTGTGATGCTGTTATATTTGTCAGCTTCAGGTTAGTTTTCTTTTATTTGTCACTGGAACTTTAATGGTTGGTATTTTCTTATCATGTTGTATCAACGATATTGGTTATTATTACCCAGGTGGTCCTGCTCGTGAAAATGTTGCGCAACCAGAGAACTCTGTCGGTTCAAGCAGAACATCAAAAAGCAAGCTGCTTGCACGAGCCTCCCAAGAACAGAAAAGTTACAAGTCAGAACCACATAGCAATGGAAAAATGTCGTCTGGTGATTATTATGAGGATCATCTCTGGTTAGGTCCTAGAGGAGGCTCTGGTAAGTCGTTTTCTTCGGATTAATATTTGAGTATGTCTCCAAAGAACAGACTTTTCTCACTCACTGCTCGTTTTTCTGCAGGTTCAAACAATCTTTACCCTGGTGATCTAATCCCTTTTACACGGAAACCACTTTTCTTGATCATTGATAGCGACACTAGCCGTGCATTCAAGGCAGGTTTGTCATAACTTAGTGTTTCATTTTCGCTGGAGAGTCTAATAGTTTCTCTCAGTACTGTGCGATATTTGCTGATGGATTGTTATAAAATAAACAAACTCCAGGTTCTGGGTGGCGCAGAGAGAGGCGAGCCTGTTGCTATGCTTCTTTCTCCTCTGAAGCCATCATTCGAGAACCCATCTACTGATGATGATACAGAAGCACTAAACGGAAGTCAGTTTACTTTTTTCTTAACAGCTCCTTTACAAGCATTCTGTCAAATGCTGGGCCTCTCAAACTCAAACCCCGACCCTGTAAGCACTTGTGATTTGAAGTACCGTAAACCAACCAAACTTTTCATAATGCGGCATGCCTCTTTACCATTTTTAATTACAATCTTCAGGAAGTTTATGATGAAGCAGAGAGCATACTTTCTGCTTCCTTTTCTGAGTGGGAAACGATTCTCTTGACTTCCAAAGTCTTGAATCTTGTCTGGGCACAGGTCTTGCCAGATCCATTCTTGAGACGGCTGATTCTCAGGTTAGTTTTTCTCTTAGTTTTCGGAATCAAGACCTCAGAAAGCATGGACTCTTCTCAAATATTGTTTTCTTGTTGTGTAGATTCATATTCTGCCGGTCTGTACTTACTTCCTTCATCCGCAAAGAGGACGATGACCCGTATTTACCTCAATGCCACCCGAATCTCTCAGACTCGGTCTCACCGGTATCTAAACCAGTGCAGTCCTCAGTAAAACGACTAGCTGACCACTTGGGTGTTGCTAAATCTTTCCACTTCACCAACACATAAAATTAGAAAAACCCACGAGCCTTTGTGGTTGGGAGGTTGGTGGGTGAGAGAGTAGGTTGTTTGTTCGTTTTTCATAGAAAAGTCTGTATTTTTTTTAGGGTATAAAGAAAGAGAAAATTGTAATTTGGGGATTTAATTTATTTTGATTTGATGATTCTTTAGTTTTGTCCTTTGTAAAAGATTAGAACCAGGTAATAATCATTAGTCTCTTCTTTAGGATGGTTTGCTTTGTGTACAAGGAGAGATTAACAATATCTGTGCATTGCATTAAAGAAAGTGTGACATTTTTCTTATTTATCTATTTAAGTTTGAAGCTAAGAACGAAATAAAGATTGAAACTTTACCCAAATTATAAAAGGTGCCACAGATTGAATCATAGCCGTCAAATATCAAAACGACAAGGCCAAAGGTGTCTCTATGAGATTGAATCGTAGCCATCGAGTCCAGTTTGTAACCAGAACCGCTTGATTTCGTTGTCTTCTAGTTCTGCGACCTATCGCTAGTGGAAAGGAGGAAGAAACATGGAGATTTCGAGGTTAGTTTGCAGAGATTTAAGACTTCGATTGCTATTAAGTTCGTGTTTGGTTTTAGTTCCGATTAAAGTTTAATGATTTTGACAATTTCAATTCGACTATGATTGGTATTTGAATTTGAGTTCCTCCGATTATTAGTTTGATAAGCTTAGATCTTCCAGGTATATATTCATATATTGGCATCTGTTTGTCAATTGCAGATGGATTTAATCCCAAGAAACCCAGAAGATCTTTGAATTGAAAAACCCTAATCCACAATGCTAACATTGAGACCCTTTGTGCCTATAACATTGAAGCCTCGTTTTCCATACAACATTCCGCATCATCATCATCATATCCACTTCTGCAAGTCCCCATTAAACTTCAGAACAAATGCTCAAAATGGCGGCAGCAACGACTCGGCCAAGGAGTCTTCCGGTGGCGGAAACAGACCGGTTAGTAACGATGATGATGGTAATGGTTCCAAGAAAGACCAATTTGCTGGTTTTAGTTTCAAGTGGGGTGAGCTGTTGAATCCAGATCAAGATAACTTTGTGGCAGTTGGGTTAGCTGGAGTATTGACTTGGGCTAGCCTTCAAGTCTTGTCTCAGCTTTTCTTCATCTCTTTCGCCATCCTCGTCGCTGCTCTCAAGTATTCATTTATCGCTGCACTACTCATTTTCATTCTCGTCACTCTCCTCTAGCTTGTTCTATTGTCTAATGGCTCATAGATATAGCTCTTTACATTGGTCAACTACCATAGAATTTGTACCAACCAACAACGATTCAGATTGCACTTTGCTATTGTGATCGATTTGAAGCATTACTACAGAGACTTGAATGTACATTTTTTGAGCTTGGTATCAATGTATGAAGTTAATCTGCTCAATCTTTGCTTCTATTTTCATGATTTTTGTTTGTATTCGAACATGGTTTTACCTGTTTAAACTCTCTTCTTGAAACACTGAAGAATGTCTCAAGAACCAGTCAAATTTCAAAGGTAACACCTTCTATGATCCACCTCGAAGAAATGCATTGATATAACACAGAATCAAAAGCAATGACGAGAATCACTCAAAGTTATGTCATTTAGACTTTATTAAAGCTCACGAACCAGAACAATGTCTTTATATCATCAAGTTCAAGCCACTAAAGAAGAGAAGATTAAGAAGACACTACTTTTTAGACGATTTCTTCTTCGAGCTAACAACAACAACTTGGGGTTTAGGATGCTTCTCAGCTTCACTTGGATCTAACCACTTAAGAGGATGACGATTAAAGCAAGGCCAATTAGGTATAGTGATCAGAGTCGTGAGGACAACACCTCCGGCGTAGATCAACATCATCGTCCTAAACGACGCCGTTGCGTAACCAACAACGAAGGACACAACGGCGGCGATCAAAAGCAAGATCTGCATTAACTGCTCCGCCAATTTCTGTCCTTGCCAATCCATATCTGAAAAAGGAACAAAATTACGATATAGATCCCTTCGAATTGAATCCAGATATAACAAAATTTGAATCGCACAGATCGATCTCATCGGAGAATCTATACCTGGAAAATGGAGACGATTTTGAATCTCTGTAAAAATCTGGTTTCTTCTCGATGAAGTGGATTTGGGGAAGAAGAAGAAGATGACGAAGACTCCGAAATTTCGGTTTAATACTAAACCGGAAAGTTTGACCAATGCAACCAATTTAATGTACTGTAAGTAACGCACCAGTTGTAATGTAATGGGCCTTATCTGTAAGCCCATTAGTTTAAGTGTCGGCCTAAATTAAATCCGAGCGGTTCATTACTGCGATCCACGACGTTCTGTATTCAGCCAATAGCAATCGAGTAATGTAACAGTGGCGATCCTCGTCAAACCTGTGGAGCTAGATCTGGACCGTTCACTGGGTTCAAGAAAGCACATGTTGTTGAACTTTTACCCGTACGATTAGAAAACATGAGAAACACAATGATGAGCGATAATAACCGTCCGATCATAAATCCGCTTTACCATCGTTGCCTATAAATTAATATCAAGAGTCGTACACGCGTGGAGATTGTCATTATTATCTTTTTTCGAGATCGAAGCTCAAATTTGAATTCGGAGAAGCTAGAGAGTTTTCTGAGGTACGATTCTTCGATTTTCTTTGATTCTCCTGGAAAATTTCTTTCGTTTGATCGTTAAGCTACTGGAATCGTTCGTTAGGTGGTATGGAATTAGGCGAGATTAGTTTCTATTCTTGGTCATTATCTAGTTTCTTCGCCGAATGATCCTTTGGATTTAGGTTTTAGGTTAGAGATGAATCGTTCGCTAGATTTCAGTTTCAGATTGTTTCTTTGTCCCGAATCTCTGAAATTCTTGATACTTTTCGCCGGTGTAAATAGATTATTCCTATTCGGCGCTTGTTGATTAGGGTTTCGACTTTCTTGATTAGGCGATTGCAATTGGAGATTTTCTTTGGTTTTTTGTTGTTGTTATGATACATTACTGCAATTGAATACTCGTGGATCTTAAATTTGTTAATTTAATTAACAGATGGCTCGTACTAAGCAAACAGCTCGTAAATCTACTGGAGGAAAGGCTCCTAGGAAGCAGCTTGCTACAAAGGTAAGACTCAGGCTCTCCCATGTGATCTGATTTGCTTGATGTACACATCTCTGGATTTGTTGTAATTGGTGGATGTTTCTTTTTTAGGCTGCACGTAAGTCTGCACCAACCACTGGAGGAGTCAAGAAGCCCCATCGTTACAGACCTGGAACTGTTGCACTTCGGTATGCATTCTGCTTTTCAACAATTATAGTTGGGTTTTACTTGATTGATATCTAATTTGACAAAACTCTTTTTCTTTTTTTCTTGTTCTTGATTGACAGTGAAATCCGTAAGTACCAGAAGAGTACTGAGTTGCTTATCAGGAAGCTCCCATTCCAGAGGCTTGTTCGTGAGATAGCCCAGGATTTCAAGGTAACGTGTTTGTTTGTTTGATCCAGTCTAAAAATAGGTTACTTTTACATGTTTATCATTATAACCTTGTGTGCTTATCTTGTCTCTTTGATTGCAGACTGACCTGCGTTTCCAGAGCCATGCGGTGCTTGCACTCCAGGAGGCTGCTGAAGCGTACCTTGTGGGTCTCTTTGAGGACACTAACCTTTGTGCCATTCATGCCAAGCGTGTCACCATAATGCCGAAAGACATTCAACTCGCTCGCAGGATCAGAGGAGAACGTGCTTAAGTGTGATGGGGAAGCTGGTTGTTGGATTATGTGAATGTGGTTTTTTTTCTAAATAGATAGTTGGGATTAGATAATGGCTTAAAAAGCTTTTGGTTGTAGGAGACTTGAAAACAATGGTGGTTGGTTTTTTTCTCTATTTCTTGTCTAGTCGGTTTATGATTTGTGTGTGTTCTTCTTAGCTACGTTTTGCGGTGTGTATTGCTTTCTTGTTTGGCAATATCAAACACCTTTTGTTGTTGAATTTCATCTCTGAAACATATTAGTATGTCAAAGTTTCTGACTTTTGTTTCATCTGATTCTGTTCAATTTAATATGTTTGATTTTGTTGTTAAAAATTAAGCTTTGCGTTTCTGTATCAATTACTTTCGATATCAACAACATTCACGAAATTGGTAATCCGCGTGACACTTAAAAATCTTCAATCGTAGCCGTTGGGTTGTGTTGAGAAAACACAATGTGCAAATGTTTTAACCGTCGGATGAAGAATGTAAGAAAGCACAAAGGAGCGTATCGTGATAACCCTTTCGTGCGTCTTATATAAATAAACCATTCAACCACATTGCGGCCACAACCACTACTTCAATCATCCGCTATTACTGCTTTTGTTACGAAAGACAAAAAAATAAAAAGCAAAAGTCAGCTCAAGCGAACAAGAGGTATGATTTGGGGATTAGATTAGTTTAGGGTTTAGGTCTTTCCATTTAACTTTTTGTTACTGTCTCTGCGATCTGATTTTCACGACAATTGAGTTTTGTGTTTTGTCCCAGTCGAGTTTGAAAAATAAAGGTCCTGTCTTTTAAATTTACTGGATCGTGTCTGGTCGTTTTGTTGGATGATCCATTCTTCATCGTTCGTTTGTTCTTTGCTTCGAGGCTCTGTATTGCCGATTTGTCTGTGTTTGATTGTCATCGCGTAGCCGTGTTTTGAGAATTAGGGTTATTGAGTTAATTTTGCCCCTTGGGCGATATCTGGCTTGATAACTATTCATCTGTATTAGGGTTTTAAGTGGTTACGTTTAGTATTCCAATTTCTTCATCATTTTGTTATGAATTATGAGAATCCTCAATTGACTGCTTAATTTCTTGTTAAATGAGCAGATGGCTCGTACCAAGCAAACCGCTCGTAAGTCCACCGGAGGAAAAGCTCCAAGGAAGCAACTTGCTACTAAGGTTCTTGTTCCCTCTTGTCTCTTTTGTGTCTCTGTGTACTCAAATAACGCTTTTGTTGTGAGATTGAGTTTTGATCTTGACATCTTGTTCTCTATTAAACTCAGGCTGCTCGTAAATCAGCACCAACCACTGGTGGAGTCAAGAAGCCACATCGTTACCGTCCTGGAACCGTCGCTCTCCGGTTTGTCCTATCTTTGATTTTTCACATTGTCTTTTAATTTATATAACATTGTGTGTTAAAATTCTTAAATCTTTTGGTGTTCAGTGAAATTCGTAAGTACCAGAAGAGTACTGAGTTGCTGATAAGGAAGCTGCCATTTCAGAGGCTAGTCCGTGAGATTGCTCAAGATTTCAAGACTGATTTGCGTTTCCAGAGCCATGCTGTCTTAGCTCTCCAGGAAGCTGCTGAAGCATATCTTGTTGGTCTCTTTGAAGACACTAACCTTTGTGCCATTCATGCCAAGCGTGTCACTATCATGCCTAAGGATATTCAGCTCGCTCGTCGTATCAGAGGTGAACGCGCTTAAGCCAACCAAAAGACCGAGATTTGGTTCAAGATTGGTCAACTAGTTTTTTTTTTTTTTTTTTCGTTTATGAAAGCAAGATCTTAATTGCTGTGTTTTTAAATCTCTGGGTATGTAGTAGTAAGAAGTCTGCAATCTAAGAATGTTATGTTCTTGAAGCTTATTATGTGTGTTGCAAAACTCTTTGACTCTTTGTTAAATTCTTATGTTTCCTTAACTCGTTTGTTTGTCACCATTGCTTTCTCTTCAAAGGTCTTTTAATGGCTGATTTTTTTCTACAATTGTGGATTTGTTGAATTCTTTTAAAAGAATTAGATTTGAGACTTGACCAAAGAAATTAATAATATCAGACGATAAAATAGACGGTTCTCGATAAAACTTCCCCTAAAAATAAGGAAATTAAGCTCCTAAAAGCATTGAACCAAATTTTCTTTATTTGACCAATAGATTTTTTTCCTTTTTGTCAACCTCTTAAATATATATACTTAGTCAATCTAAACCCATTACAAAAATTTCCTCTTTTTCTTTCTGAATTCTCTCAGAAACTCTGAATAAAAAACCATTCATCATCAATGGGAGAAGTAGATGAGAAACCGTCCATTGATGTAGTAGGTTCTCCGAGGTATTCATCTAAAAAAGTTGCAGATATTGATACAGAGCTTTACAAGATGAAAGCTTCTCTTGAGAACAGAGAAAACGAAGTCGTTTCTTTAAAAGCCGAGTTATTGAAGAAAGACATCTTCATCAAGAATCTTGAAGCTTCAGAGAAGAAACTTCTTGATTCGTTTAAAGATCAATCGAGAGAGTTAGAGGTAACCAAGGCTTTGGTAGAAGAATCGAAGGTAGAGATTGCTTCATTAAAAGAGAAGATAGAGACATCTTACAATAGCCAAGATTCTAGCGAGGAAGACGAAGAAGAAGACGAAGAAGAAGACGATAGCTCTGTTCAGGATTTTGATATTGAGTCTATGAAGATTGAGATGGAATCAACAAAGGAGTCTCTCGCACAGGCTCATGAGGCTGCACAAGCTTCTTCTTTAAAGGTTTCTGAATTGTTAGAAGAGATGAAATCGGTTAAGAACGAGCTTAAATCAGCGACTGATGCAGAGATGACGAGCGAGAAAGCAATGGATGATTTGGCATTGGCTTTGAAAGAGGTTGCTACTGATTGTAGCCAAACGAAAGAGAAGCTTGTAATTGCAGAAACAGAGCTCGAGGCTGCTAGGTTGGAGTCGCAGCAATGGAAGGAGAAGTACGAGGAAGTGAGGAAAGAAGCTGAATTGCTTAAGAACACGAGTGAGAGACTAAGGATTGAAGCAGAGGAATCACTTTTGGCTTGGAATGGGAAAGAATCTGTGTTTGTGAGTTGTATAAAGAGAGGAGAAGACGAGAAGAACTCACTTCTTGATGAGAACAATAGGTTGCTTGAAGCTCTTGTCGCTGCTGAGAATTTGAGCAAGAAGGCTAAAGATGAGAACCATAAGGTTAGAGATATACTTAAACAGGCGATTAACGAAGCTAATGTTGCGAAAGAAGCAGCGGGGATAGCGAGAGCTGAGAATTCGAATTTGAAAGATGCCTTGTTGGATAAGGAAGAGGAATTGCAGTTTGCTTTGAAGGAGATTGAGAGAGTGAAGGTTAATGAAGCTGTGGCTAATGACAATGTTAAGAAGTTGAAGAAGTTGTTGTCTGAAATAGAGGTAGCTATGGAGGAAGAGAAACAGAGAAGCTTAAACAGACAAGAGTCGATGCCGAAAGATGTAGAAGTTGTTGAGAAGAAGATTGAAGAGAAGGAGAAGAAGGAAGAGAAGAAAGAGAACAACAAGAAGGAGAAGAAAGAGAGCAAGAAGGAGAAGAAAGAACATAGCGAGAAGAAGGAAGAGAAGGAGAAGAAAGAACAGACTCATCAGAACATCGATAAGAAGATGATTGGGAAAACTTGTAGTTTCAGTATCATGAAGCTTGCTCATCACAATCACAACCACAAGCACAACAAAGAAACATTAGAGGAAGAGACAAAAAACGCAAACGGTGGGAATCATTATCATCATCAAGAGAACAGTGATGAAAGTGGTGAAGGAAACTCTCCAAGTTCAGATTCTTATCTATTCAAAGGCTCGATCTTTGACGTAGCAGAGACGCCACATGCGCAAATGCATCACAAAAGGAGGTCTTCGTGTACGTTTTTGGAAGAAGTAGAGACGATAAATCCAGAGGATTTGGAGAATTTGGATGGGAATCATTTAGAAGAGGGAGAGTTAAACGACAAAGGAGCAGTAGCAAGGAAGAAGAAGGCGTTTATACGTAGATTTGGTGATCTTCTTGTTAGGAGGAAAAGCTTAAGTTTCTCACACAAGAAAGAATCTTCCACTGATTCACAAGATAAGCAGCAACCTCAGACTCCGACTTCTCCGTCTCCGCCACTACCGCCGATGTCTCCGGAGCCATGAAGAGCATAGTTGTGTTCTGTTTGTGTTGTGTGATACACTGATACGCTATTGTTGTGTTTTATTCTACAGCTTGAGTTTTTGCAAGAGCATTTTTTTGTACATAGACAATGTTTGAATTTGTTCTAATAAGGATTTGATCAGGTTTTGTCTTTCTTTAATGTGGAATCGGTTATGATTTTACCGGAACTAAATTGAAATTGACTTTCTGGTCGATCCGGTTCCTACGATTTCGGTTTGTTTTGGTTTGATTTAATTTCTCGTTATAGGCCTTAGTCGGCCCAATAACGAAAAAACTGTAAATCATATTTTTGGTTAACTGATTTCACTATTTATATGGGCTCAAAACAGTACAGGCTAAAAAATATACGTTGCAAGAGATAGTGATATACCTTTTGGCTTTTTGGCTTTTTCGATTTACTTTTTTCGTCTTTCGATTTTTCTTATATAAAACCAAAAATAAATAAAATTGAATAAGCTCAAAGAATGTGGTAAAGGTGTCATAGTTGCAACTTACAATATAATATTTTAATACATTAGAAAAGAAATTCACTTTATTTGAATATAGAAAGTGAAATCAATTTATTTTGTTATATTTACTCCAATTTCACTCCACAAATTCTCTAGTGCGATTCTTTTATAGCCTTTTCTCACCGCATTGAAAAAGTTAACTTTGTAAAAAAAAGTTTTCCTCTTTGTTTGTGGGTTATAGCTTTATTTTCTATTTATGCTAATGAAATTGACATCCTTTTCTCATTTAACCAAATTACAAAGCGAAATGTAATACATATTGATATTGGGGGAAAAAGGTATACAAGATTCCAACAATTCAAGAAAATGTATATTATAGTACATATTTTGTTGGGTCTCGATTTTGGGAAATCATAATTATTCAAAAGTCTTCAAATGTATAATAGCCTTCTAATAATAGCAACCAAAATGTGGGGACAATTCTGTTATCACCCAACCACTCAACGGTGATGGGCTTTTACATCACGGCCCAATCTTCACCTTCCACGTAACCTTTTTTCCATTAAGCCTGACGCACAAAACACCACTTCCACTTGGCATCTAGTTTTGTCCCTTGCTTCGAATTGCCACATGTACGGATATTATGTGACCACGTACACCACTGTTTTGGTTTATTAATTCTACTATTCGCTTTCTCAAGGCGTTGACTTCTTGACCTTTTATATCTGTCTTCCATAAGTTCGTGATGTGTTTCAATCTCAAAGATATAACTAAATATCATTAAAAAAAATTAGATTAACATATCTCTAAGTCTTAACAAAATAACATAAAATAACACTAAGCTGGATATTTTCCCTTGAGTATCAAAAGAGATCATTGAGTTGATTTGTTAAGCTTTTCTGAAAAAAAGAGATATGTTTGAATCGTCATGAATATAGTATTTTTTTTTTTTTTTTTGCTAAGAATGTAAATATTTCATTGAAAATGAAAAAGATTTAGGAATACAATCAAAGATTATAGACCTAAGCAAATGGTCCCATGGCAAAAAAGATAAAAACATGGAAGCATAATTCGAAACTTCAAATTTCAGTCCATTAACTCAACGTAAGCAACAAAGCGAACGGAGTCAAATGAAGTGAAAACGACTCTGAAGTTCTTCTTGATGGGAAAAAGAAGATGAAGGACGACTAAGCAAATAGGAAAACGCCGAGTGTCGCAAAACAACTAGCATCGGAAGCCTTTCACCGGTGGCCTGAGACTGTGAAGTCAACGGTGAAGCTCTCAAAGCCCTCGATCACAAACTCCATGTGAGAGCGACTCGTCGAGCTTATTCCCATGAGCGCTCACTGAACAGAACCACACGAACCAACAATTGCAATAGGTGCAAGCTCACTCTACCAAGATCTTTCCCCGATGTCGGCAAGCGCAGAGCCACATTAAACAAGACAAAACCACACCAAATCGCACATTAGCCTTACTAGCTCCTCCATAGCATTGAAAGCAAAACCACAAGCGAGAACTCGATGCTACGCGATGACCTCACCTCACAAGAACCACAAAAAAAGACACTAGCAGAGACAGGGCTTATTAGCAACACAACAAGCCAAGAAGTACCCGTGGTGAAAGCAAATTGAGACGTGAAAAGCTACCACCGGAAGCCTTAATATCACCAACGCAAACATCACTGAGGCCTCCGTTAAGAACAATTGCATCAACCGAAAGGAATTCTCACACTTGACGAGCCACAACAGTTTCTCACCATCAGTCCCGCTGCTGTCCTCAGGCAGAATTGACTCACCGGAGAAGAAACCATACAATCGCCAAGCATAACCATGACAGAAGAAAAACCAAATGAACGAAACGGAGAGCAGAACCTTGAACCCTATCCGACAGGTAAAAGCTTGAATGGATGAGGCTTCGATGGCCTGAGAAGCGAAGGAGAGCCCAGCCGCCGTGAGACAGCAGAGGAGATCCGTCACAACCACCGAAAATCCACTCAAAACCCTCCATGAGCTGTCGGACGAAGGAAGCTACACGGTGAAGACAGAAGGTGCTTCGAACTGAAACCACGGCGTCCTCAAACCGAAGGGATCTGTCGGAGGCGCCACACCACCGAAAACCGTAACTTCCTCTGCGACGGATCTTCCAAGACAACGAGGAAGAAAAAGTGTTACCTTTAGAATGGAGCAACGACACTGCAACGGCCGCAACACCGTCGAGTGTGGGAGGCTCAGACGCCGGAAACACGAGGAGGAGGAGATCAAAACAGATCTACGCCGGTCGAAATGCGAGACGCAAGGAGGGTGCTCAGCTCCGAGGAAAATTCACGCCGACGACTTGCAGAAAAGTCCAACGGAGGAGTACCTACACCACCAAAGATGGCCGTCGCGCACGGCGATTCTCGCTCCAAACGCCGCGAGATTCATGGCAACTTCAGGGAAAGAGGAGAGCCCAAGCGCCGGATAGAACTTGCAGGAAAGTTTAAAGAGGAGGGGAGGCCGAAGCCGGTGCTGGAGAAGCCACCGCACTCCGGCCTCAGATCAAAGAAATCGAGCGGCGGCTGATGAAGAAAAAAGTTGGGAGAGAAAAGGTGAAGCGCGTGTTGTTCACGCGTAGGGTTTGAAATCTGAATATGAATATAGTATTTGACTATACACACATTCTATATATGCATATACATTATACTAAATCTATAAAAATGAAAAGACATTATGGGGGACGACTATAAATGAAATCTCCTAATTAAACATTATGCTTAACTATATAAAAAAAAAAGATAACACACAATAAAAGAAACAAACAGAAGGATCAGATAATGATCAACGCACGTAAGAATTTTCGAGTCCTACCTACATTGTTTAAATTACATTATGGGGATCAAATTACATTGTTTAATAGACCTGTGATTTGTTTAAGCAACATTTTTTTTTGTGTTTTGGGTTTTAGCTTATGATAATTTAGCCGTTGACCTGTTAATCCGGTCGACATCTAACTTTTTTTTTTTTTTTTTTTTGTAAATAAAGAATAAGCTCATTTTATTAATTCATTTTTTTTTTATATGAGCTTGTTTGTTTATTGGGTTGCGGAAAAGGATCACGAATCTAAAATGTGGGCCATTCTTCATTGTTTTCCTAGCTAAAAAATTAGGTATTTATATTTATATTTAAAACAGGTAAGTTTGGTAGAATACTTCAATTTAAAAGAGAGAATATATACTAAAAATGGGTAATCGCATTTATTCAATCAGGTATTCACTTTTCAATCTCTGAGATGTTGATTAACTATAACATAAATTGATTAATTGTAATGAATTGATAATTAATTATTTTTTGCTTGCGAGAAAACGTACAATAATTCGTTTCTTCCGAAGAAGGTACAAATAATAAATAGCGATGAAGAGAAACCAAATTTAACGGTTTGCGAGTCACCACCTTGTTCCTGTCCATGTTGTTCATGTTCATCAGCGATGCCACGTGTCAAATGGGCCTATATTCGATAATAATATTAACGGCCCAATAGTCTAGTGGGCCCATAAAGGTAAGTTGGTGCTGACTGTATATGTACGTATGTATGTATATAAATATGCTATATGTGACTGAACCATAAGAAAAGCTTAAATTCTCTCGCATCTTGCTTTAACCTCGAAAGAATAATAAAGAGAAGAAGCAAAACGACATAGTTTTTGATAGAGACATAGAACAACAATATTCTCTTCTCTGTTTGATCTTTTCTCTGTTCTTTGATCCGACCATCAATGGATAGATACGACATCTTAAGAGATCTTGGTTCCGGTAACTTTGGAGTTGCTAAGCTTGTCAGAGAGAAAGCCAACGGAGAGTTTTATGCCGTTAAATACATCGAAAGAGGCCTTAAGGTTTCTTCTTTTTTCTTTAATCTTCTTCTAAATATTCATTTTTTCTTAGAAATCATTTTATCAAATTATGAAATGGGTTTTATACAGATTGATGAACATGTTCAGAGAGAGATCATAAACCACAGAGACTTGAAGCATCCTAATATCATCAGATTTAAAGAGGTGTGTATGTATATGTTAATTAATGATCAAAACCATAATCGAGTCTGATCAAAACAAAATAAAAATATATCAAATTCAGCCAATATGTGATAATAAGCTAGTGGCTATATTTATGGTTAGTGTACATTTATTGAAAGCCTAGAACGTGGTTATTATTATTAACATACATTTTTCCACTGCAACATATAATTGGTGTGAAATTTGATATCCATTAGTCTGAATTCCGATCCACGATAAAATAAAAGCAAGAAATATCTGGCCATGTAATTTATGTGTATTCATTTCATATGGTTAGACTTTGGACCTCTTCTAAGTTCTAAGAGAATTTATTAAATTGCATTTAATTAATAATATGTCCCATTCTCCAACGGTCCAAATTCGAGTTTCATATGACAGCTTATGTATATAAGTCACGGCGTTGAAAATTCTTCAATTTCAAATTCAAGATTATATAAAAATAGAAGCAATCGGTAGGTCGTCTCGATCTTGAAGATAATAAAAATAGAATAAAATAAATATTTATGTGTTGGTTTTTTTTTTGGGGTCTATTTTGCAGGTTTTTGTAACACCAACACATCTTGCCATAGTAATGGAGTATGCAGCTGGTGGTGAACTTTTTGAAAGAATTTGCAATGCCGGTAGATTCAGCGAAGACGAAGTATGTCTAAAGTCATCATTAATTAGCGATGATTGAAAACTAATATCGTGGTTAATTACATTGATTAAGTTTAATTTGCTCATTATTGTTTTAGGCAAGATATTATTTCAAACAACTTATCTCGGGAGTTAGCTATTGTCACGCTATGGTACGTATTAACTACGTTTAATTAGTCTTATATGAATAATCTCCAAAAGTGATATATCATACAGTTGAAACTTTATGCTTACTGAATTTTACTTTTAATGAAGCAAATATGTCACAGAGACCTTAAGCTCGAGAATACACTCTTAGACGGGAGCCCGTCTTCGCAGCTCAAAATATGCGATTTTGGATACTCGAAGGTATATATATAAAATACTGTATAGTATATATACATATTCAATCTAAGTAATCTCCATTGAAAAAAGAAATTAAATATTTTAACAGAAATTAGTTTTCTTAAACGTAAATGCAGTCATCAGTTTTACACTCTCAGCCAAAATCCACCGTGGGAACGCCAGCTTACGTTGCTCCGGAAGTTTTGTCCCGGAAAGAATATAATGGAAAGGTACAAATTAAATTAGTAACTACAATAATAATAGATTGATTAAAGTTAATTAATAAAACAACAACTTGTTTGATATAAAAGTCGTATAATTATATAATATAACATGTGATTTAAATATATATAGATTGCAGATGTGTGGTCGTGTGGGGTGACCTTATATGTAATGTTAGTTGGTGCTTATCCCTTTGAAGATCCCGAAGATCCAAGAAACATTAGAAATACCATTCAGGTACGTACTCAAAGATTATAATTAAATCAAACGTTCTTTCCACTAATTAATACTATTTTATAATTTTTTTGGTCACTATTAAAATTTTTACAATGTCATATATAAATTTAAGAATAATAATTATTGTGAATGATTAATATGTATACTTACAGAGGATATTAAGTGTACATTACACCATACCGGACTACGTCAGGATTTCCTCCGAGTGCAAGCATCTCTTATCTCGTATCTTCGTGGCTGACCCTGATAAGGTAATCAAATAATACCCTAACCAGTTTATCTAAATTATACCATACCGGTTCAGATTGGTTTAACAACTGTTTCATATGGATTACTACACTGGCTACTACTTTTGAAAACTGAAATTTGAAACCATGATATAGAGAATAACTGTACCGGAAATCGAAAAGCACCCGTGGTTCTTGAAGGATCCTCTAATTGTACCGCCGGAGGAGGAGAAATGCGATAATGGAGTGGAAGATGAAGAAGAAGCAGAAGAGAAGTGTCGACAGAGTGTTGAAGAGATAGTGAAGATAATAGAGGAAGCAAGAAAAGGAGTGAATGGTATGAATAATAATGGTGGATTAGGGTTAATAGATGGGAGCATTGATCTTGATGATATTGATGATGCTGATATTTATGATGATGTTGATGATGATGAAGAGAGAAATGGTGATTTTGTATGTGCTCTATGATTTCATATACATGCATTCATGTGTGTATGTCCATGCATATGTTTTATTTGTATGCCGCTTGAGAATTATATTCGATGATCTTGTGTTGCATGTTTGTATAATTAAGTGGGAATAATTCACCTCTAATCAAGTTAAATAAAGTATAAGATTTGTGGGTCATTTTATTTATGTATATTTCTATTATATTACTTTTCTTTCTTTATTACAGTTCTTTTTGTTTAATAAGGCCCATCCCTTTTCTTTAACTAGAATCCAAAGATATATGTATAATTCATTTTGCAATTTAGAATAATTCAAAGAAAGATATATGTAATTGGGTCTTCTGATTCCGAAACTATAATCTACATATGCGTCAAGTGACTTTATGGTAGCTAAATGTGAATATCAGTTAAGAATCAATGACTTATTTTTTCTAAAAATACTACGTAACTAAGGAGGGGATGTAGCTACAACAATTTATTGTGATTCTTCCGATTAATTTTATTAGTAGGGTTACTATGTAAAGACTATAAAGAGGCTACTAGGCCACTAACATATTTTCACTTTGTTACATTTATTTTAATATAATCTAAAGTGGTGCAAATGTTTCTTTCTTTGGCCAATGTTTTTCTTTTCTAAACATCCATATGTTTAAAATATGGGTGAATTAGCTCAATAACCAATTTTGTATGCAAAATTAAATTTATACCCATCTAATATCCATATTTCAGCAAGTAACCATGTCAATTGAATTTGGACCAAATTACCCCTGTATTTATGTTTACAAAACTGAGAACTTGGAGAAGCGAGTGAACATCAGGGAGAAGGAGGGTCGGTGATCGGACTAAATAGAAACGAAGATCCACCGACGGATATCAAGGAAGAGATAACATAGGAGGGGGGGAGAAAAAGGTAGAGATCCACCATCACCAGTGAGAGAGAGGTAAAGACGAGATCCTTCCATAATAAGGAAGAAATTCGCCGGTGGTTGTAACGGAGATCCAGTGATTGCGTCGGAGATGCGGTGGTGGCTGGGACGAGACCCGATGGCGGTGGTGGTTGGAACGAGACCTGATGGCGGTGGTGACGAAGATCCTTTCACAGAGCACAAGGGCAAAATAGTCTACTATACAATAAATATACGTCATATTCTAGCCAAAGTTTTTTTATGGTTACTTCTTAAATTATTAAATTTTTGATGGTCATCCAATGCAATTTCTCTTAAAATATTTTATATGTTAGGGTCAGGTCAAATAGTGCTAAAAATTTATATAAAAGAAACAATATAAAATTTAACATGCATATCCTTAAAACGCTACAATTAATATATGATATGCATATATATAGTGGCTAGCAAATCCAATTGATATATATGGTAGATGAAATTTTGAGTGGCTCAATACTAATAAGTAATAATTCATGACATAATAATGTATATGGCCCATACTAACGACCAAACATTAGGTCCATGACGTCACACTCTCGCATTTATAAAATATCAAATGTTAAATCTACTTAATAATAAGAAAACCTATCGAATTATTAGTGAAATTTCCAACGATTAATAATATATCAAATAATAGAATTAAAAATTCAGTTAGTTCTTAAGTCGTTTTGTAAATTTAGTATCAAAATTGTTAAACAAGAAAAACAAAAACAAAAATACGAAATTGTGTAAGGAATTAAAAATTTATGAGGTAAAATCAAAATTTTAAAATCTTTTTTAAAACAAATTAGAAACTTGTATATTAAATCTACAAAACTATGCCAATTTCTTATCTGAATTTCCATTATTTAAAATTCTATAAAAAATAAATCTAAAAAAATCAATTTTAAAAGAAAAATCGAATAAAATTACTTTTTGAAAACATTCAAGTGTTAAATTTAAATACGTGAAAACATGTTGAATTTATGATACCACAAAACTTACGGACCAAAGGACGGGATGCTAAATCCGGTTAGTATTCAGGTATTTAAATTTAACACTTGAGTTTGAAAACATTTTATATGTAAACATATTTTGTATTGTAAGTTTTTTTTTTTGTGTTTGTTTTTTTTTTAATTTTATTGTTTTGATACTAAATCTACATAATGATACGAAAAATGAAGTTGAAGTTGGCCATACCAGTGGGCTGATGGTCAAGTGACAATACAGGCTTTTCAGGTATATGGATAATTTTCCAAGTATCTGAAACCATAAGTTTTTTTTTTTTTACTTAAGCCTATTCTTCAGATAGTTCATAGCACAAATTATAAGAATTAGGGAAGCAAAATAAAAACTCCAACTTACTCTGTGGAAATTGAATAAGAGAAGTTGCAAAAAGCCTCAACTTAAATTTCACATGTAAGTAAAGGCTTCTACTCGTCGCACTGCAAATCAAAGAGCAGATATATAATCTGAAAAAAATATGCTTTGTCTCTGATAGAGTTTTCACTCAGAGTCTTTATTATTGTTTTCAAATATAGGAGAGGAGGAGCTTCCCTACTATTTTCATTTTTTCAGCCAATCAGAGAACTCTATTTTCACACTTTTCGAATAAAAAATTGAAAAAATAAAAATTTCACAGCCAGTCTCAGCAAATGCGCGTTGAGCGCGTGTGTCCAATTTCTAAAGGGGTTTACCCACAAAAATCATGCCTTTTTTGGTCGACGCTCCTCATTCTCAAAATCCCATCGCGTGTCTTATTTTTTTCTGGTTGTCTTCTGTAAACCAAAGTAAACCGAACTGAAATCAATTCTAATTTCAAAACCAATATAAACCCATAAAACCCATCGCTGTGACGCCGCCGGCGAAAACGAAAAACTCGGCGACAAAAATGGGAAGAGGGAGACGTCACCGAGGTACTACTTCGAAGAGAAATCAAATCGATAATAGCAACGAGAATGTTGAAAAACCCCTCGCTTCCTTTGATTCCAACAACTTCCAAAAGCCCATCTGCTCAAATCTTCATTTCGAAGACTATTACAAGGTACCTCTATAGAATCATCAATGACACTTCCATGGATTTAGAAATTTTGCTTCTAAACAATATTGTAATCTCTTGTTGTGTTGTGTTTAAGGAACAAAGGATAGTGAAAGCTGAAGAGTGGGATTCCTTTATGGAGATTCTTCGTAAGCCATTACCTGCTGCTTTCAGAGTTAATTCCAAGTTTGTATCCTAGCTTTTATTTGTATTCTTGGATTTTTGAATTGCTAAGTGTTACTATACTTCAAAGTAAAAGTTTTTTTTGACTAAGTGGTCTCTGTTTTTGATTCTTCAGTGGTCAATTTTGTGATGAGATTCGATTGAAAGTGGAGAATGATTTCATGAAATCTCTTCAGGCTGAGGTAAATTCATGACTCTTCTTTTTTTCTAGTGTCTCATTGATAGTCTACATAAGAAGCACTCAAAATGTTGGTTTTTGTTTTCCTAACTTAGGCTAGAGAGAGTGGTGAATTGGAGGCTATCAAGCCTTTGCCTTGGTACCCTAAGAATCTTGCTTGGCATTCTAATTTTTCACGCAAGGAGATTAGAAAAAACCAGATACTTGAGAGGTACATTTTCATGCCAGTTGCTTCAGAACAAGTAGTCGCTTACTTGTGTTAGTTCATGCTTTCTCCTAGTTATTTAGCCTTTTTTTATCGGGGTCTTCTTCAGGTTTCATGAGTTTCTTAAGTTAGAAACTGAAGTTGGGAACATGACCAGGCAGGAATCAGTTAGCATGGTATGGTAGTGTAACATTCTTTAATGACAATTCATCGTTACATTTTATAGTTCTCCTGGTCGATTTTATGATTACGCAGGTACCTCCTCTCTTCCTTGATGTACATCCAGATCATTTTGTTCTTGACAGTAAGTGATTTTTATTCGACATTGTTTGAGATGGCTGTGGACTTGAGGAGTAATGGTTAACGGATTCACTTGTATTCTCTTCTCTTTTCGTCTGAACAGTGTGTGCTGCACCTGGTTCCAAGACATTTCAGCTGCTTGAGATAATACATGAATCATCAGAACCAGGATCTCTACCTAATGGAATGGTTTGTAGTACTCTTTACTCCTTTTTAAATTGATAGATCATGTTTTGTTTCTAATTTTTTTTGGTTGAATCAGGTGGTGGCGAATGATGTTGATTATAAAAGATGTAACCTTCTTATTCACCAAACGAAAAGAACATGTACAACTAACTTGATGGTCACTAACAACGAAGGTCAACAATTCCCCAGCTGCAACACCAAGAGGACCTTGTCCGTAGCATCTGAGATTAATCCTCATCCCATTGATCAGCTTCTTTTTGATCGTGTCTTATGTGATGTCCCGTGTAGTGGTGATGGTACGCTGCGCAAGGCTCCAGACATATGGCGAAGATGGTTTCAATATTTATGAGTTTTCAAATTGACATTTGTTGATTGCAATTGCTTCAAGGTTCTTACTTGTTTCCTCGGTTTCTGCACAGGAATTCTGGATCTGGCAATGGACTTCATAGTCTACAGGTTGTGCTTGCCATGAGAGGTAAACTTTTTTCACATATGATCCGAGTCGCAGAATCTTATGTTTTGATTTTTATCTGCATTGTGTGGTTTTAGGTTTATCTCTGCTAAAAGTTGGTGGGAGAATGATATACTCCACCTGCTCAATGAACCCAATTGAAGATGAAGCCGTTGTTGCTGAAGTAATTTGATAGTTTCCTTCTTCTTTCTCCATAAACCTATTCTTCTGGATGCTGATATATTGTTAGTATTCTTCAGATTCTGAGGAGATGTGGATGCTCTGTTGAGCTTGTAGATGTCTCAGATAAGCTTCCTGAACTTATTAGAAGACCAGGTCTTACGAAATGGAAGGTACAAAAATACCTATTACTTTGACGTAAGGATAAAAGTAATGAAGTTTTAATCTTGCTTTGTATCTATGTGGATTCAGGTGCATGATAGAGGTGGCTGGTATAGATCTTACAAAGATGTTCCAAAGTCACAGAGAGACGGAGTTCTTAGGAGCATGTTTCCTTCTGGTAAAAGTGATAAAGACTCAACGGGTGGCGGAAACAGCTATGAAGAAATGGCTTATATCTCTTCTGATGAATCAGCCGTGGAAGTCTGTGATCTTCCCCTTGAACGTTGTATGAGGATACTGCCTCATGATCAAAACACTGGGGGATTTTTCATTGCAGTCCTTCACAAAGTTTCACCTTTACCAGGTGAATTTGAAGAACTTTCTGTTGCATAACCTCTCTAGTTAATTCTTTAATAAGATTCATTTTCTTGCAGAATTTCAGGAGAAAATAAATCATAGAAGGAATTCGTATAATAGAAACAACATCAACTCATCTGAGAAGTCTTTGTATGAAGCAGTATCTGACACTGTGGTTACTAAACCTGAAGAGGGTGCAGAGGAAATAGTTTTAGAAGCAACGGTTTCAGAGAATGGCTTTAAGCCGCCTAAGAAGGAAAGCACCTGCGATGAAGGTTTCGTAGAATTGGCTCAAAAACTTGATGATAGGGGAGGCAAGAGAGAAGTACCGTCAATGCAAGGGAAGTGGAAAGGCCTTTACCCTGTTGTTTTCTTGAGAGATGAAACAGTGATCGACGGGATCAAGACATTCTATGGCATCAAAGATGAATCGTTTCCGCTGTATGGTCATCTTGTGACTAGAAACAGCGACATAAGCAGCCACGGAAACGTGAAAAGGATTTACTATGTTTCAAAAGCAGTTAAAGATGTTCTTGAGCTTAATTTTGCAGTTGGGAAGCCGCTTAAGATCTCCTCTGTTGGTCTCAAGATGTTTGTAAGTACAATATAGTTTCATCTCTCTCTCTCTGGATCAAATATAAATAGCAGAGGCGGGATTTATTAACTTCTCAACTAACCAAAAACGCAGGAGAAACAATCGGCAAAAGAATGTGAAGCCAACTCTTGCTCATTCCGAATAACGTCAGAGGGATTGCCTGTGATCCTTCCGTACATGACCAAGCAAATACTTTATGCAACAATGGCGGATTTCAAGAATCTCCTGCAACACAAATCAATCAAGTTCCTAGATTTCATCCATCCACAGATTGGTGAGAAAGCAGCAAAGCTAGCCTTGGGATCTTGTGTTATGGTTCTCGTCGATGGTGTGTATCGATAAGTTTTATATAAGACACGTTTGGTTGGATCATGTGGGATATGTTTTTAACCGTTTTTGCTTACTACAGATGATACTCAGCTCGGGTCAGAACCAGTCAAACTGAAAACATCAACAATAGCCATTGGATGCTGGAAGGGGAAGGCTAGCTTAACCGTTATGGTCACAACAGTGGATTGTCACCAACTTATCGAGAGACTTTCTGATAGAAGTAAAGAAGTAGAAATAGCTGAGAACTGTTTGAAGACTGCTGAGACGGCTTGAATAACTCTCAAAGACTGTTGTTTCATATTTCAATCAAAAGCTATTGTTCCAATACTTTCTATCGGTGTCCAATTGCACACCAATGTTTAATGAACCAGCAAACAAGCCAGATTCGAAAAAGAATATACAATGAAAGTAGCATTCTCTATCACCAAATTTCAGGAGGAAAAAAAATGAATCTTGCTTGTAACGAGACAGATCAAGAAGAACTACAACACGTGCTGGTCTTAGCGGGAATCTCCTGTCCAGAACCTGGGATGACAATCTTCTTACCAGCCAAGGAACCGGGGTTATTTGAGTCGCCTTGATTCTCAACAGATGCAAGATTCTTCTTGTTCACCGTATTGTATATCTCAGTCATTAGAGTGTTGAAGGAGTTTTCGACATTGGTTGCGTTTAGAGCTGAGGTCTCGAGGAAAAAGAGTCCTTCCTTCTCAGCAAACTCTTTAGAGTCTTCAGTGGGAACAGCTCTCTGATCTTCTAGATCAGACTTGTTTCCAATAAGGATGATAACAATGTTCTTATCGGCGTGCGCCCTCAGTTCTTCAAGCCAACGAGGGATATGCTCAAAGGTTTCACGTTTAGTCATATCATAAACCAGCATTGCACCAACTGCTCCTCTGTAGTATGCGCTTGTAACGGCTCTGTATCTGGTTAGTGCAACAAAAGCAAAGTCACGAAACTAAAGACCAATCCCAAATCTTCTGTTCCACAAATAGAAATGAGCCAAACTGATTCAATCAGCCAAGAATCATACAAAAATGTCGAATCTAAACACGAGTAAGTCGAATTCTGCTCCTACACATTATTATCCAGATTACCTAATTATTCGATCGGATCAAACACTATAGTAGTATACATTTCGATGATACAAATTCAGGATCTAGTCAAGGCGGATCCATAGGTGTTCATAAACTAGCGTAAATTCATGAGAAGTACTAAAGAGGTAACAAAATCTATGCACATTTTCTAGTCAAACCAAGTCGATTTCAGGAAAAATTACAGATCCAGTGTTAAAGCAATTCAGAAATCAACAAATTCTTCTGATTAAGATTCCAAAACACAGAGAATCTAAGAACTCGTACCTTTCCTGACCAGCGGTATCCCAGATCTGAGCCTTAATGCTTTTTTGTTCGATGGAGAGCGTACGAGTTTGGAACTCGACGCCGATGGTGGCTTTAGAATCCATACTGAATTCGTCTCTAGCGAATCGAGCAAGTAGTTGTGATTTCCCAACAGCCGAATCTCCGATCAGAACAACTTTGAAGACGTAATCAACTTTCCCCGATGCGCCGCCGTATCCGCCTCCTCCGGCCATCTTGACGGCGAACTATTGAAACACTTCTTTTCTGAAGTTTGAGATCTCTCGAAAAAGTTAGAAGCGTGGTTACAGTTTTGTGCTGTAGCTGTTAACTGGTGAGAGCGACAGAAGAATTGTGGAGAAAATTAAAAAAGCTAGTTGGCTGATTATTGACTCATTGATTTAAATCGTTGTGTTAAAGTGTGATCTGGTGTGTGTGAGTTCTTTGGTAATTGAGAGTAAGACGAGCGAGGATTATGACACGTGGAATATAGAGAGGTATTTTGAACACGTGGTGGAAATCTAGATGAAGTATGGTTGTGGGGAGCACAGGAAGAGAGTAAAGAGGTGTGTAGGAGATCATATTTTGGATTAAGTGAGCGGGACACGATATTGATTAGTGGGTCCCGAAACCGTCGGCATCGGAGTGTTTGTTTACTTCCGCTCGTATCATATTTGAAAAAAAAAAAACGTTTAGAAAACGAGGAAACACGGAAAAAGAGTAAACATTAATAGTGGCCCATGCAGGTTTCGAACCTGCGACCTTCGCGTTATTAGCACGACGCTCTAACCAACTGAGCTAATGGGCCAATGATACCTGGTCTATGTATTCAATAGATCTTTTAGTATTTGTGTCCTGTTGTCATCACTATTTAAAATAGAAAGAACTGAAGAAGATTGAAAACTGGCCCATGCAGGTTTCGAACCTGCGACCTTCGCGTTATTAGCACGACGCTCTAACCAACTGAGCTGATGGGCCATCTTGCAACGTCATTTTCTAAAGATCAAATCAGTTCTTAGCTTACAAATAGCCAAAAGAAAAAGATCTAACAATAGTAGTAACTAGAACGAGTTTCAAGTTTGTAGATATGTAAAGAGAAATTTACACACTAGTAGTAAGTCACACGGATTAACATTAAAGTTAACATAAAGAACAAAGACATGACATGGTCTGGCCACAGCAGAAACAGGTTTACTCCTCCTAGAGAGGCTTTTGGGCTTTTAACTTAGTCATAAAGACACCAACTCACAGAACAAAGAGAAAAGAGTTTCTTGGAATCAAAAAGTGTATATTAAGGAAAAACCGCACTCAAGACACTCGCTGGCTACCGGTTCTTCTCTTCCTGAGCCGTTCTGCAACAATGAAGGCCAGTTCAAGAGACTGTGACGCGTTCAGCCTTGGGTCACAGTGTGTGTGGTAGCGAGAACTGAGGTCATCGTAGGTCACAGTGCGGGACCCTCCAATGCATTCTGTCACGTTCTGGCCTGTCATCTCAAGATGGATACCGCCCGCGTGGCTTCCTTCTTGCTCGTGCACATCAAGGAATGCTCGGACTTCAGCCTGTATAAAAAGACAGGACGTTTTAATCACTGTTATGTCACATCTATGTTATGCTGATGAGAGGTTTAGCTTATAAAGTGTGTACCAGGATTGAGTCAAAGGCACGTGTTTTAAGACCGCAAGGTGCTTTGATGGTGTTTCCATGCATTGGATCGCAGACCCATGTCACAATCTGGCCTGATCTGCGGACTGCTCTGATCAGGTGGGGAAGCTTAACTCTCATGTTCTCGGCACCCATTCTCACAATTACAGTGATTCTTCCAGGCTTGTTGTTAGGATTCAGGATTTCTACTAGCTTGACCAGCTCATTGGGATCCATTTTGTTGCTCACCTGCATCAAGTGTTTTGGATAATCAGTCAATTCCGCTTAAAATTCAGGCCAATAGCTCTGATTATTCAGTGGCACGAGACCAAGCATAAACCTCAAACAATTGTCTGATTTACAAGAGCCACGAGACCAAGCATAAACATCATATGTTACTCTGTTTTGCTTTATCATAAACCAAAAGTGATATCTAAACTTAATCCTTACTTTAAGTATTTCAGTAGCAAGCTGCATATTATCGCTCTACCTATGCGTTGAAGTTTATATATTCTATGAAAAATTAAAGTACCTTAATGCCCAGAGGATTAGCAATCCCCCTGAGAAACTCGACATGAGCACCATCCAATTGTCTGGTACGCTCTCCGCACCACACCATGTGTGCAGAACAATCATAGTACAGACCAGAAGTTGAATCCAACCTTGTAAGCGACTGTTCATAAGGAAGAAGCAAACACTCATGTGATGTGTAGAAATCAGTTGTAGTCATGAGTGGATGATCCGTGCCAAGTCCACAAGCAGACATGAACCCCAAGGCCTCATCAACCCTGTTAGCTAATTCCTGGTACCTGTACAACAAATCAAAGGTAAACAGCAAAACCTTTAACGCCTAGTTACATCACACAAGGCTGAAAATTGACATGACCAGTAGAGAAAATATGATGTACCTGTCAGCTTGCTCACTTTGTTCAACAAAATCAAGGTTCCATTGAGTAACTCTTTGAATAGCAGCATAACCTCCAGTGGCAAAGGCTCTAAGAAGATTCAAAGTAGCAGCAGATTGTGTGTAAGCACGAATCATCCTATTAGGATCAGGAATTCTAGATTTCTCATCAAAAGTGTCACCATTGATGTTATCTCCCTTGTAGCTAGGTAATTTCACTCCATCCTTCTCCTCAAATGGATCAGATCTAGGCTTAGCAAATTGACCAGCCATCCTCCCAACCTAAACCACAAAAATTCTCAAATTCCGCTCCAAAAAACAAGATGAGGAAAAAAAAGAGAGAAGATGATCTGACCTTAATGACCGGAACTTGGCCGCCGAATGTAAGAACAATACTCATCTGAAGCAAAACCCTAAAGGTATCTCTGATATTAGTAGCATTGAACTCCTTGAAACTCTCAGCACAATCACCTCCTTGGAGAAGAAAAGCTTTACCTACAGCAGCATCAGCCAATCTCTCTTCAAGATTCCTAGCTTCTCCGGCGAAAACAATCGGAGGAAAAGCCTCAATCGTCTTAAGAACAGACTCAAGCTCATTAGCGTTAGGGTAATCAGGAAGTTGCAGAGCTTTCTTCAATTTCCAGCTCTCTGGAGTCCATTTCAATGCACCAGACGACGACGGCGCAACGGATTCCTTAACTGAAACAGCGTTTCTAGCTGGCTCAGCCGCGTGTACCGCCGTAACGAGGTTAACGGACTTAAGCTTGGTGTTGACGACGGGATGAAATGTGAAGGATGATTGACGGTTGCTTTGACGGTGAGAAATACGAGCGTCGCCGCCGCCGTAGATAGATCTGGTGGAGAGAGAGGAGGCGTTTGAAAGAGCCATGAGAGATTTTCTCTTCTCTCTGTTTCCTCTGACTCTGGATTTGGTTTTTTTTAGAGAGAGAGAGAGAATGAGAAATGGAGGCGGTTGTTTAGGAGAGAGAAGAATTGTGGAAAGAGAAGCAATTTATAGGGGAGAGGGTTCGTTTCGACTTTTCAGAGTTTTTTTTTTGTGCAGACAATACAAAAAAAGAGAGGGTTGTTGGGGGTGTGAAGCCGTCGAGGGGTATTTACGTAAATTTTGTATTTGGAGGTATTTTCTCTTTTGGCCACCGCTAAATAAACGTTTTTCATGTAAAAATAAAGTTGTCCAAAAAATCGTAGATGATGACGAATTTGTATGAATGATTATTTTGTTGTATATTCAAAAGTAAGAATGTTTCAATTTTGATTGAACCGCTCAAAATTTCGGTAGATAATATTTACAAAATTTTGGGTTGTTTTCTTGTTTATTTATTTAATTATTTTATATTTTATGCATAAAGAAGTTCAAAACAAAAGAAAAAGATTGAAAACCACATTTAGAAAAATTTTATTTAAAAGAAGTAAAAATATTCCAATATTTATGTTTGTTGATTTAATTTATGCCACGTAATATATATTTGTTTTTTAGGTAGCTCATTAAAACATTTGATATTTTATGCCACTTATCAAATTTGAGATGATGACAAAAAAAAACATCTTTACAAAAAATTAAGAAGGGAAGACCGGAAATTGGGTTAATGACATGAAAAGCCCTTCACCAACCAAATCTACCACCACTCATCAAGTTGCATATGATCTTAAGATTAATTTTTGGTTATCACCTAACACACCGAATCCTTTTATAAGATATGAATTCATGGACCACGCCCTTTTAATATTTGTCACCATCTTATACTAACTTCTTTTATATATATGAAACAAGAATTTTAAAACATTAATGGGTAGAAAAATCAAATATCAACCTTCAACCCCTACCAAAATCATTACAATCAATTTAGAGCATTTAATGGATCATAAATTTGGATATACTTGATTTTTTTTTCTTATAAAAATCTGTCTTTATTGGATATGAAAGTTGTATATATCTTTAAAAATATTATTTACTGAATCTGATTTAAATTCCTCTAATATTTAATCAACTAATTATTTGAACAAAAGAAAAAAAAAAAAGGAGCGGTAAAAGTTAGTTAATGACCGTTACTTGTAAAGAAGATTAGCTTTTTACAAATTATAGCCACAGATTTTTTTTTCATTTTATCTCGAGAAGAACCACACACACAGAGACAGAGATTCATCAATGGCGGTTTCTTGCAACCACTCTGCGATTCTCTTCTCTCCATCCACCGCTGGTTCCTCCTCCGTTTCTTCTTCCTCGTCGCTCATCGGCTTTCCTCGTTTCCAAACGCTGCGTTTCAAATCAAGAAGCGTTTATTCAAAATCTAGAGTTTCTCCTGTCTCGGCATTGCCTTCACGGTCTCTCGAAGCTCTGATTTTCGATTGCGACGGTGTGATTCTCGAATCGGAGAATCTACACCGTCAAGCTTACAACGACGCTTTCTCGTATTTCGATGTTCGATGTCCTCCTTCTTCCTCTGAGTCTCTCAATTGGAGCCTCGAATTCTACGATAAGTTTCAGAATCTAGTCGGAGGTGGAAAACCGAAAATGCGTTGGTATTTCAAAGAAAATGGATGGCCAACTTCGACCATTTTCGAGTCACCTCCTGAGAATGACGATGATCGAGCCAAGTTAATCGATACTCTTCAGGTCACTTGCCAAAGAAAAAAAAAATCTCTAATTTACTGAAATTTGATGTTAAAAGATTGGATTTTTATCTTTTGCAGGATTGGAAAACTGAGAGGTATAAAGAAATCATAAAATCGGGAAGTGTAAGTAGCAAGATTTTAGAATCTTAGGTTTGGATTATTCTAAGAGAAACTAAATCTCTCTGCTTTTTACTTTCAGGTAGAACCAAGACCTGGTGTAATAAGACTAATGGATGAAGCAAAAGCTGCTGTAATGAGTCTTTTTCGAGCTTTGTAAATATCCAATTTGGTTTTTAGCCTTTAATGAATAGGTTCTTGAAATGATTGATACAGGGGAAAAAACTAGCTGTTTGTTCTGCAGCTACAAAGAGTTCAGTAATCTTATGCCTCGAGAATCTGATCGATATCGTGAGTTGTTTCCCTTTCACCAATCTCTTATCGACCGTGCTTCTTTCGTGTTTTTTCTTTATCGGTTATATTTATGTCTTTTAGGAGCGGTTCCAAGGACTTGATTGCTTCCTTGCAGGTGATTTTATCACATTCTCTCTTAAGAGTTACTTACTTGCATTTTATGTGTCTAAAACTTTACTAAAGTTTGAATCCATTTGGTTGTATATTTGGCTTTGCAGGGGATGATGTTAAGGAGAAAAAACCCGATCCTTCGATATATATCACAGCTGCCGAGGTAATATAAGTCCAAGTAAAAGGAAAGTTAATATAACTTAACAAGAATTAGCCCAAGTTTCACATTCTGTGTATATTGATTGCAGAAGCTAGGTGTTTCAGTGAAAGACTGTTTGGTCATAGAGGACAGTGTGATTGGCCTGCAGGTCAAAAGTCTTATCTTTTGCTTGTCTTCACTCTTCTTATACCGCAGAAACATCCTAAACTTGGTTCTTGAAACTAAATCTTAAAATGGCTTGACTTTCAATCTATAGGCTGCTACAAAAGCAGGGATGTCATGTGTGATCACATACACTTCTTCAACCTCTGATCAGGTCTGGTCTACAACAACATCTTCTTCACTTCTCTATCCTTTTGCTATTTTGTTTAAGAACAGTCGAAAACTTTGTTTTTTTCAGGATTTTAATGATGCGATTGCCGTATACCCTGATCTCAGTAATGTGAAGTAAGTAGTTAACCTTGAAGTTTCTCACAAGAATTTTGCTAAAAGGTTCTCTCTTTTCCTCGTACCCATCTGCTAACTTATGGTGTTTCCTTGTTGTTTTTGTAGATTGAAGGACCTGGAAACTCTGCTTCAAACAATTGTCACTGCAGCTTAAGACATTTGTCTCCTATTCATTCCTTACTGTTCTTCTGCAACTGTACATTTGTTTATGTTTAATAAAATTTTCATCAATAAAAAAAAAGATTCAAATGTATAAATAGCAGTACAATACAATCAAGACCTACCCTGAATCCTGATAAATCCATAATAATTGTTTTTAAAGTAAAACACAAAAATTGAAGAGGAAAACCCAAAAATAGAGTTCTTCAAATTTTCCTCTCACCTAATAACTCTTTCTTCTTCCTCTTTGCTTATCTTCTCCATCATTAGAAGGCCCATTAGAAAGAAGACAAGCAGAGAATGATGAATCTATATAACACCACATTTCACTAATATTGTGTGTTGGTTTATCTCCTGCTACTAGCTACCTTGTTCTTGCTCATATCAGCAAGCTCCTCAACAAGTTTCTTCTCTTCTTTACTCAATCTCTTAGGAATCTCAACTTGCACTCTCACTAATTGGTCACCTCTCATCTTACTCTTATTCAAAACCGGAACTCCTTTTTTCGCCATTACCAATGTAGTGCTCGGTTGTGTCCCCGCTGGTACTTTCAAATCCACCTCTCCATCCACTGTCGGAACTTTCAAAGTCGTCCCCAATATGGCATCTACATACGATATCTTACACGTATAAAGTATATTTGTATCATCACGCTTCAAAATCGGATCCGGAATAACCTCAATAACCGCAAAGAGATCTCCCGGTGATCCACCTCTCTTTCCTGCATTCCCTTCTCCCCTTACTCTTAACCTACTTCCAGAATCCACACCCGCAGGAACTTTAAGACTAATCCGCTTTGTCCTTCTCACACGTCCATCTCCTGAGCATGCGCCACATGGTTTTGATATCTCTCCAGTTCCGTTACACGGAGAGCAAGTCATGACTTGTTGGAATACACCGAGTGGTGTCCTCGTCGATGCCACCACCTGTCCTTGCCCGCCACACGTTTTGCATTTGGTTGGTTTGGTTCCCGCCTTTGCTCCAGAACCATTGCAAGTCCCACAACTCTCTAACCGAGATATCTCAATTTCTTTCTCAATACCGAAAACCGCTTCTTTGAAATTCAAGATTAGTGAGTAATACTCATCTTCACCATCGATAGCTCTGCTCCTTGAACCTCTACTACCCATTCCACCGCCCATTCCTCCCATCCCACCCATTCCTTCGAATAATGACTCAAATAGATCAAACGGATTACTATAATCCTGCAAAATCAGCAAATTCAGATCAGATTCTGATCATCAGAATGTTGATTCAAATGTCTTAGAGAAGAATAGATATTTACCCCCATGCCTCCCATTCCAGCGCCTTTAACTCCTGCCTCGCCATATCTGTCGTATAGAGATCTTTTCTCATCATCTGATAAGATCTGCAAGAAAAGAAAAAACAATGTTTAGGCTCTTTAAGTATCAGAACAATAAATAAATAAAAAAGAGATAAAGGCATCTAAAGAAGATGTAGTTCACCTCATATGCATTACTTATTTCTTTAAATTTATCTTCTGCCCCAGCATCCCTGTAATCAAAGTGTAAATAGAACTGTGACAACTGAAATATTTAGAAGCAGTTTCAGAATTCTTCATCTTCTTAGTCTATATTATCATAATTTTGAACGTTGGTGAGACTTAAACAACGAACTGCAATAATTCTCTTGATTTAGCGTTCCTCAAATATTGTAATTGAGTTCTAACAAGAAACACATCAACCTTTATGCAGGAAAGTAATAATATAAACAGAGTAAGCTAAAGTTTTTCACTTACTTGTTCACGTCCGGATGATAACTCCTAGCGAGCTTCCGATAAGCTGAAAATAGGTGCAGAGTAGAACAATTTCCTTGTCAAACTATCGAAAAGCACAACTCAAAAGTTGAACACATGAAGCTCATCAACGAGAATCATCAATGAGAGCTACACATCAGTGTTGCATTTTTCTGATTAGGGAACTCAGTGAAATAGAATCACATACCGCTTTTAATCTCAGCTTTGGTAGCATTTTTCGAGACTCCAAGGACAGAATAGAAATCCTGGAAATTGAAAACACACACACACACACACACACACACTCGTTCAGCAAAAACATCAAAAAAGCTTCATTCAATGTCTAAAGAAAGGGTATGTAAACATACAGCATCGGCTCTAACAGTGAAGCGAGCTCCTCTACGAGAATGTGTATTACGAGATACTCCCGTCAATGACAAGAACGGTAAAGAGCCCTGTGCAAACATACTCGACCTTGAAGCTCCCAAACAATTTATCTGGCTGATGCAACTGCAAAAGATTATCAAAAGAAAAAACAATTCAATTAGCCATTCAGATAATAAAACTCAACAAAGCATTAAAATTTGTAACTGTTACAACAATTATACTCCAATACAATTGTAAGATGGGTTAAAAGTAAATTCTCACTTGTCTTGGTGAGACTCCAATCTGCTTGGATAAAAAGCTTTAACAGCAAAGTGAGGACGAAGAATCCCCCATTGAGCAACACATGAACTTCCAAATTGTATAAGAGCCATTACACTCCCTGCAACACAACAACTAGATTCAGCTATTTCTTCAACAAACAAACCAAAAGTTGAAAGCTTTTAAAACCCTAAGAAGATAATGCAATTTTCATGACCCGAGAACAGATGCAAGAGTACGAGACAAAAGAGTTTCACTTCCAACAACTAAGCAACAAAAAAAAAAAAAAAAAGACACAGCTTTATACAGAAATTCGAGCGAACAAATCTTTAAAAACACGAGCTTGGAGCCACCTGCCGCAAATTCGCGGAGGACAAATCAACACAAGTGAAGCAAAACAAGATTGTTTGGATTGATTCTAATCGAAGAAGAGAAGCTGAATCATACCGTAATCGAATGGTGACGACGGGAGAGTTTTGCGATAGATAAGAAAAAACGAGTAGACTCAAATGAAACAAGACAACTCTCTCTCTCACTCTCCCAACTTTAGCCCTTAAATTAAATTATTTTTTACCATTAATTTCGTTATTATTTTTATCAATATATATTTATCAGTTTTGTTAAATTAAAACCCACCGGAGAGGTAGGTCACCGATGTGCATTTTGATAAAATTTAGAAGAAAAAAAATCATTTTAATACTACGAGATTAAATAATCTAAATTAAATAAAATTGACAACCTTGTGAACAAAATAAAAATAGGCAAGCTTCAAGAATCAATATTATGATTACTTTCTTGAGATAAAAAAAGTATTCTTAATTCCAACTAGAAGCAATGAATGTCGTCTTTAACAATAAAGATACTAATCACATTTAGGGACAAGCTAAACATCACTTAATAACACTTTTCCGCAGTAACATCACTTATTGATCTGCTGATCTGGGGATATCAAGTTTGCTAACATGAGTCTCTTAGCATTGATCTGATTTTGAGGAATCATTGCGTCAGTGCAAAGAAATGATTTCATGTGTTTGTACATCTCTTTTGGTTTCTCTTCATTAACCGCATGTCCTGTCTTCTTTAGTAACACCAATTGTGCTCTGTTTTCCCCTAAATATCTGAAAAAAAAAACACAAGAAAGTCCATTCGTAATTTAGAAAAAATGATGATTATTTGGAAAAAAAAAAATGTGATAAGTTTATAACCTTTTCAATCTATGAGCTAATTCCACCGGAAAAACTTGATCTTCCTCTCCCCATATCATCAATGCCGGCTGCATATCATTGTTACCAAGATTCAGACAATGATAATCTTAAGCTGCAATTTATATAGATCATTATGAACAAAGAGAGAGATCACCTGTGTTATCTTTGGAAGATTGGAGAATCTTCTACCCTTATGCAGAGCTTCTACAAGTTCTTTCCTTTCTTGAAGATAATCTTTACACATCACCTTGCAACAAATCCTCACAACATCAGAATACAAAACTCTTTTTCGAAACTACTATGAGTCTTGTTGTGAACATCAACGATTGATGCTTTTGAAACTAAACTAAACTAAACTAAACTAAAGAACTCAAGACCATAATATTGATAGTAGCTTAATCACACAAATATTTGTCTGGAAACTCAAAAGTATGTGGACCCATTAAATGAATTCACAAAAGGACTAAACTTATTGATAGTAGCTTCATTGCAAGATTATTTCATTTCATCCTAAATTGGGGACCCTAATCAACAATAAATTAAATGCTGAATCTTTTTTACCTGATAACTTATGAAAGAGTCCCATTTATAAACACTTCACAACCATCAGCCATCATAGAAAATTAGAAATAGTAAGTGTGAAAATGGTGAAGACTTACATGAATGTAGTCCATGGCAAAGCAAGAAGGGATCCAAATCGGCGGTTTGTAGAAAGATAACTGGAGAAGCCGCCGGAGCATCGAAGGAGACTGAGGAAACAAAACAGCCGCCGCTTCCTCCGGGCTCTTCACTTTAAACATACCATCCTCCGAGTCTTTCTCCTCCAGAGCAACACCAGCGCATATTAGCACAACTCGATCTACCCTCTCCTTAAACTGCGCCGCCAACGAGTAGGCCACGAACCCGCCGTAGCTGAGACCAGCCACGTTCATGGTCCCAACACCGTAACCATCCATCGCCTTCATGACACAACTCGCCTGGAAAGACTCTGACCGGTCGGGACGAGTGGTGTACGAGTCGCCAAAGAAGATGAGGTCCGGTACGTAGACGTTGAACCGGGGGATAAACCGGTCGATGAACCGGTCCCACTGCCACATAGCGTTAGCTCCGATCCCGTGAAGGAGGAGGAGCGTGGGCTTGACGTCGATGTGAGTCTGTGGGATCCAACAGTGGACGACGGTGCCGTCGCCAAGATCGGAGGTAGATGATCGGAGACCAGCACGAGAGAAGCTGTATTGGTAACATTTGTTACGAGAAGACACGTAGCTGAAGCAACTCGCCATTGATTCTCTTCCTCTTCTCTTCTGATGAGAGTTGCAGAGACAGACAGAGAGATCAAGTGACTTTAAAAAATAAAATAAAAAAAAAGAGGAAGTAATTAATAATTGGATTAAAATTAATTACAATAAAATTCTTAGTGATTACGTGACATGTTTTGATTCGTTACAATAACAATTTTTTGGTGAACTTCCCGTTTCTGCCTTTGAAATTTTATTCCCACAATATTAATTAAAAAATACTAGTAAAGTTATGTGATAGAGACAAATTTAAAATAATATTATAACATAAAATGAGTACAGTGAATGCAAATCTATGTAAAATATTCAAAGGGAAAATTCCATATTGGAAATTAGGAAAGGTGTCTGGTCCCGTTTTTTTTTAATTCTTACGGAATTGTTTTTTCTTCATAACAAGTCAATGGGTGTAAGTGTAACTAAAAATAAAGTGGTCGTAATCGACTCGTAATTTTAATATGTTGATTACAAAATAGTCCAAAAACTACTTGTCATAAAAATGGGGAAAAAACCCGAAAAAAACCGCCATCTAATTTTTTTTTGGCCGTTTAATACATGTAGTATTAAATTTGGAATAAAAATACCTAATTTAATTTCGATTGTCTTTTAAAACCTTCGTTTTAAAAAAATTGGTAAAATCGTACGCCCGAGTTAACGGCGGTTAACGTTGGTAACGGAATCCCTAACTGCAGTTAAAACTTAACCCATGATATTTACGTATATATATGATCTCTTTTCAAAACTTTCCGAATATATTGTCTTAGTCTGGTGGTTAAACATGGGTTGACTCTTCGACTAAACCAGGGTTCGAACACCCCTACGTCACTTTAAACGTTTTTAATTTTTTTCTTTAATTTTTTTTGCTTCAAAACAAAAAATCTGCGTGCAGGGGAGAGAGAGCTCATGCTCAAGATTTTGATTTCTGTCTCTTCGTTATCGATTTTGAACATCCACGATTTTGGTTATCACGATTTGTTAGGTGATTTTGACATCACGATTTCGATTGTTTTTGTTGGAGGTGATTCAATTCCGGATCCATACGGATCTAATCTCGGCGATTCGATTCGTGGTCAACATTTTTCAAAAACTATTCGTGGATCTGAAGACGAGACATTGTTGTCTTTGTATATGGCACTGAATTTTTCTGGGAATTTGTAGAAGAATGGATCCAGTTTTTCTCAATTTCTGAAAACTAGGGTTTACAATGAGGAAAAAACAAAGAGGATTGAAGAAGACGATGTTTTTTTTTAAAAAAAAAAAAAGGTAAAAAACGTCCAAAAGAGACGGAGGTGGGTTTCGAATCCAAGCTCATGAGGAATTCCTACAAACGTTTAACCACTTGACTAAGACAATAAATTCTTAAAACTATGAAAACAGATCGTATATATATGTGCCTGAACACCATGGGTTAAGTTTTAACTGCAGTTAGAGATTCCGTTACCAACGTTAACCGCCGTTAACTCGGGCGTACGATTTTACCAATTTTTTTAAAACCAAGGTTTTAAAAGACAACCGAAATTAAATTAGGTATTTTTATTACAAATTTAATACTACATGTATTAAACGGCAAAAAAAAAATTAGATGGCGGTTTTTTCGGGTTTTTTCCCCATAAAAATGTTAAAAAATAAAAAATGTAAATCCTATATTTGCTTTGTTGTTAAATTCTGTCTATTCCAAGATTTTTGCTATCTTATGAAAGAGTAGTCTAAATATTTTAGAATAATACACTTTTAGGTTTTTTTTTGCGCTTAATAAATTAGCTTCATATAATCTTGATTTGAAATCCAAAAGAGATGAATTATCTCATAGTATTTCTGTTAACCATTAGTACTTGTTTTACGTTGAACGAAGCTGATGAGGTTGGTTGCCTAAAGAACTTGGTGCAATTTGAAAACCAAATCGATAAAGGTGTTACTCTCAAAGTCAATTGTCAATCGAGAGACAACAAGCTAGGCGACCACTTTTTGCCTTTTAAAGGTACTCCATTCGTTATAAGATTCCACGAAGCTAAGTTTGGTCAAACAGAATGGACTTGTACCGTGACGCATGGCAAGTTTTCGAAATACTTTAGAGCTTATAAAGGTGTTTTTTTCACTAGATGTGGTGAGAAACGCATTTATATTGCCAAAGGTGATGGCATTTACTTGTCCAAAAATCTAGGTCCCGAGACGTTCAAGTACACTTGGGATGGATAATAATTATAATTCACCTTAATTCTCGTAAAACCAGTTTATGTTTTATGAAGCTGGCTTTCCTTTTATTTGGTTGTTGTTGTATTTGGTGAGCAAATTCATCTTCTAATCTATGCATCATTGTATGAATCTCTATATATAAAGATTAGAAGTGTATTAGGAACTAAGCATATTGAACTTGTTTCAAACAGATGAATCACAAGCATATCCATTGTATCAAAGATTATTATTAGACTACACTATGTCCAGCTCTCTTCCCAACTCCGCTTTCCCTCATCATATCTCGTGCCCTTTCCGCTTGTTCCCACTTACCTGCAGCACTGTACATGTTCGCAAGCATTATATAATACCCATCGTTCTGCGGATCACTAGCAACCGCACGGTCTGCCATTCGAATTCCCATCTCAAACTCCCCATGGGTCATGCATGAGCTCAACAATGTTCCCCATATGACACCGTCTGGTGAGAATGGCATCGACACGACTGTGGTTTCAGCTTCCTGCAAATTACCAGACCGGGAAAGAAGATCCACAAGACAAGAGTAATGCTTTAAGTTGGGTTTCACATCGTACTGATGCATCTTGAGAAAAAGGTTTTTCCCTTGTTCAACTAAGCCAGCGTGCGTGCAAGCTGATAGAAGGGCAAGAAATGTAGGTCCGGTTGGTTTAACATCAGACTCTTCCATTTGATCAAAAAGTGCTATGGCCGATTCAACATGTCCGTGCATTCCATAACCTGAGATCATCACATTCCAACAAACGGCATCCTTCTGATTTGCAGCATCAAACAGTTCTCGTGACTTTTCAAGGTGGCCACATTTTGCGTACATGTCAATCAGAGCAGTTGAAAGAGAAAGATTCATCTCGTGCTCTGTTTCAATGATGTACCGATGAATCATCTGTCCTCTCTCCAGAGAGCCAGTATTGGCGCAAGCCATAAGCAGAGTCACCAAAGTTATTGAGCTGGGTTTGAAATTCTCAGAAACCATTCTATCGAACAACGCAATGGCTTTGTCGGATTGCTCACAATGAACATAAGACGCAATCATTGCATTCCAAGTGACAATGTTCGTATCTGCTTCACAAAACATCCTCCAAGCAACAGTCAAGTCTCCCATTTTTCCATACAAATCAATGAGGGAATTGACCACTGAGATGGTAAGATCCAAGCTAGTTTTGACAACATAGCAATGCAACGACTTCCCCAGTAGCACCGCTCCTATGTGGGAACAAGAAGATATGACAGAGGCTGCGCTGGCAGAGTCGATTTCAATTCCAAGATTCTGAATCTTTCTAAATAACTCTATACACTTTACGTGAGACTTCATTTTACCATAGCCTTTAAGCATTGTATTCCAAGCTTCTGTGTTTCCTTCTTCGCTTATCCTACAGAAAAGCTTCTCAGCCACAGAAAGAAGCTCAAATTTGCAGTACATCGATAACAACGAATTGCAAACTGTACTGTCTAAGGAGAAACAATGTCTTATGACGAACCCGTGAAAGGCTTTACCTTCAGGGACAAGCATCTTCTTACCTAGTTCACTAATCAAACAACTAATGACAACCCCATCTGGCTGCATTCCCTTGTTCTGCATTTCCCAGAACATATCAAAACTTTCCTCCATGTTACCTGATCTCGCCAGTGACGCTATAATCGAAGTCCATGAAAACATATCTTCATCCCCAAGTTCACGGAAAGAAAGATAAGCCTCAGCTGGATTCCCAGATTTCGAATACAATGAAAACATCGAAGACTGGACAATATTGGAAGAGGCTAAACCACTTTTCACCGCAAATCCATGAAGACATCTTCCTTCTTTCAAAGCTCCCAAATTTGAACAAGCTTGGAATCCGCATTCCAATGTTCTGGGATTCGGCTTATCAAAATCAGAACCAACATTATGCATCTTGCAAAGATAACCCAAACCTCTCTCGCTCTCTCGGTTCTGCACATGCCCAGATATAATGGCAGTCCAAGCAACAACATCTCTCTCAGGCATTTCGTCGAACACAAGACACGCATCTTGTAAAAACCCACACTTTGAATAGAAATAAACAAAGGAAGCTCCCACTGCAGTGTTTCGTTCAAAACCTCCATGTTTCAACACAAACCCATGAACGAAACTACCAACATCAAACCACAAAAGCTCCGCACAAGCAGAAACAACCATTGGAGCAGTGAAATGATCAGGGGATTGGCCAGACAAGAGCATTGAGAAGAAGAAACCCAAGGATCGAGCATAATCGCCATTGGAGAAATGTGCTTTGATAATAGAATTCCAAAGAAAGACATCTCTTCGAGTAACCAAATCGAAGACTCTGGAAGACAAATTGGGTTTCCCGTAAGAAGCGTAAGATGAAATTAGCTTCGATGCGACGAAGATATTTTCCGAGTTTCCTCCGGTGATGATAAGAGCGTTGTGTTTACGCAGAGACTCTAAGCTCAAGCTCTGATCGCAGAGAATCACACTAATATGACGATCGACGTAGCTTGAGGAAGAAGAAGATGAGATTGTTCGTAGAGTAACAACAAATTTGGGTTTCAAGAGACGACAGGCTCGTCGCAACATTATTAAATAACAAACCATTCTTTTGGTATTATATCATTCACTTATAGACCACGGCAGTGACTATCCATATAAGTTTATTTAAGTAATGTGTGATTTATATCTCTTCAACCGAATTAAGAAAGAATCAGAAACTAATTATATATGTGTATTATTCAACGTTTAGACTAAAAAAATCTTAAGTATAAATCATAAAATCCAAGGCTAAATAAGTTTAAATAGTAAAAGTCGAGCTCATATAAAAATTCTTTTAGAATAATAATAAAAACATTTAGAGGCCATAATAAAACATTTAATTATCAAAGATGTTGTATTTTGAAACAAAACAACTATTTTTTTCTTCTTATATATACTAAAAGTAGCAAAGGAATGAGAGAAATTTGTGGTCATGGTGTCTCTTGTAGTCTTCCTCTCCTTGAGCATTTTAATACGGGTACTACTATTCTTGTTTATATCTTAAAATAGAAATGAAAACTCTTTATAAATAACAATTGAATGATTGTATGTATAAACTACTCTACCAAACGAGATAAAAAAACGAAAACTTAAAAAGATAAGAAAATGGGTAAAAGTATAAGATTTGTTCATTTCATCACTTTTGCGATAATCACCATGTTGATTTCAACTAGTATATCAGTAAATCTAGAATCAGATTCATGGAAACCACCTATCCCAACACCAAATTTTTGTAGCCCAGTACGAAGCAAGAAGCAAACCTCTAAGACTTGTAGTGCACAAAATGGCAATGTATTGTGCCAAAAATTATGTTTCAGTGACGACACTACAAGAAATTTGCCGGAAGACGTCACTTAATTAACGTCATTTCGTTAACCGACTTTAAAACTTTTAAATATAAGGGAATTGGCGTCGGTTTATTAACCGACTTAAACTCTTAATAGTGAATTAAATATAAATAAATGGCTCTTGAATAAAAATGCCTGCCAAAAAAAAAACCCGAAGATCTCTGATGCGCTATCTCGTTACTTTACGCCGATACCGCTAAAATCGATCGATCTTCAAATCAGATTAGGGTTCCGATTTAGATTCAAAGACTTATTCGTCTCTCAATTCGATCCATTGTTTGATTTCTATCTCAGATGCTTCACTTCTCACATTACGAGATCGAGAAGGTATGTTTAGTCGAATTGTTTGAGATTTTGCTGTGTTTCTGATTGATTCTGACATGGATTATAAGTTTCGATTAAGGATATACGATGGATTCATGAAGAAATTTGGGGTTAGAGCTTTCAAAAACTATTATTGAGCTTAAGGCCATTTCCGATTGGATCTAGGTTTGTTTTCGATTGGAGAATTTTGTTGTGTTTGATTGAATTAAACAAGGATTCTTCGTGATGAATTTTGCTGTGTTTGATTGATCAGCTTGAATTTAACAAGGATTCTTTACCAATCTCAATATCGGAAATCACAACTTGAGTTTAAGGTAATGTTCCAAATTGGTTTGATATTTCTATTTTTCTTAGAATTTAGCTAGATTTCTTGCCTCGGGTCACAACTCTTTTTCTGCGATTCAAAGGTTTGGATATTTTGTCAATGGTCTTATGTTGATTATCTTCTTAAAACTATTCTTATCTTATGTGGCATGCCTTGAATTGGATCTTATGTGCTATAGGGTGGAGAAAGAGCAAGTTAGCATATAACAAGAGAATTGGGTTCGTATTCTTCATCCCATATCCTATGTTTCTCAAACTCCTCCTTTGTTTTGTTTCATCTTTGAGAGAATCAAGTAAAACTGAAACAAAAAGCTGAAGCTTGATTTTTTAAGTTCAAGTTACTGGTTCAGTCTTATGATGCTTCGTTTTGACTACAGCGAGCATTTCTAAACTCTACTCCATCATTTCTCCTGTGAAATGTTTGTCAGTGACTATTCAGGTTCAAAGGTAGATAGTATGCAGGTGGTGCTACTACCTCTGGTTTGACATCGAGTATGGCTTTCACTCTATGCAACATTTTATTTGATTTTCATCGTTCGTGATCCATGTGCTTGCTTTACTGTGTGACTTTAGAAGCTCCATTTCGTATCCCTATTTGACCGGGAATAGAGTTGTGTAATCCTCAGGCTGTAGGACTAGACAATGTTAGGCTAAATTAGGCTTTATAGTTAAGGGTTTTAAAATCCATTACTAAGTAGTTTTGTCTTAGTAATTGAAGATATGACCATTGTCATTCAAGTTCCTTTAGTGGAAATTTGGCCTTTTGTTGTTTCTTTGTAGGGAATCTCAACAAATTCAAGCTTGGAATTGTGATTATAAACGAGTTCAGTATATGATCTTGGAGAAGGCAACTGATAGTAGAAAGGGATCAGGTAAAAAATGATAAATATCTTTTGCATTACTGTATAACTTTTTATTGTTTTTCTGATTTTCAGGTAAACAACCCATACAAAAGCTACGGTTGAATTTTCAGCGAGTCATGTGTCGAGTTGTAATAAAGATGTATTTCATTTGTAAGACAATTATATGTGTATATAAACATGTGTTTGGTTAATTGAATCTTTCTTGTTTATTAAATTTTTTATTATATTTTACTAATAATGAGTAACAATAGACTTGCTCTAAAGAAAGAAAAAGAAAATTAAATGTAAATAAAGAGAAGAAAGAAGAAAAAGGTATTAACAGAAATAAAAAGAATAATTGCTCATAACGTCGTTTGTAAACCGTTGCTAAATGACACAAAACCGACGTTATTAATCTGACTTTAAACTTGATGTCGTTTATTGAAGTGACGTTGAAAATATTCACGTCGGCGAATGTTACGTCGTTTTTAAAACTGATGCTAATATGTTTACTTCGGTTTATAACCGACGTTAATCTTAAGTATAACCGACGTTAGCTGCCTTCTTTCTAGTAGTGCGAGTACCGTTATGGAAAATGTCTCGGAACAGGCGCAAAAATTTGTACATGCAGCGCTTGTAAAAATATTTGATTCTTGAATAAATAATGAGATAATCGCCTACATGGATTACTCAATATGATCTATGGCCAACAGTTTTCTTTATATATATTTACTATGTTGAATCTCATATATATGTTGAATCTCAACTTGCATGTTTTCGGAAATGATGGTTCGAGTCATTAGTTCTCTAAAAACTTTTGACCCCTAATGTAATTGTTTATCTTAAGATATGTTTTATACTTTTATCTAATGAATTCCTTACATCAATTTGTTTTTTTTATATATTTTAAATTCAAGCATAATATATTTGAATAATTATTATACAGATTTGTTAATTGGATAGTATTGTTATTTATAAAAACAACAAAAGAAGAGGTAAGGAGACACAATTCAAGTGTCCCTAAAAGTGGACTAAAGTCTTTTCTTCTGGCATGACTCTTGGACACCTCTTGGACCGCTCATCAAACTCTTAGGAGTTGATGGCCCTAGATCATTAAGCATCCCTATTTCAGCTAAAGTGGCGGATGCTTGTACTGATGTAGGCTGGAAGCTTCCTCCTCCAAGATCTGATAATGCATTACGACTACACACGTACCTCACAACTATTCCACTCCCAAGCCAGGTACTTGAAGTTGATTCTTTTGGTTGGTTTGCAAATGGGACTGACTGCAGGGGCTTTTCTTCACCTAAAACGTGGGAAATCTTAAGGCCAAGGGATGTTGAGATGGAATGGTTCACCTCTGTTTGGTTTAAAGGCGCTGTCCCGAAACATGCTTTCAATATGTGGGTTGCTAATCTAAACAGACTCCCGACAAGGCAGAGACTTGCTTCTTGGGGGGCTATTCATTCAGCTGAGTGCTGCCTCTGTTCTGCTGAGGTTGAATCGCGTGATCATCTACTCATCACTTGTGATTATGCGGCTGAAATATGGAATCTGGTCTTCTCCAGATTGGCTCCTGGGCACCGTCTTTTTTACAACTGGTCGGAGCTCCTCTCCTGGACAAGGGAAACATCCTCTCTTGCTCCGTCACTTCTCCGGAAACTTGTTGTGCAGGCCGCGGTTTTTTCACATCTGGAGACAAAGGAACAATGTTCTTCACAACAATCTTCAGGTTCCTCCCTCAATTATTTTCAGAAATATTGATAGGGAGATCCGTAACACAATTTCTGGGAAACGTCATAGGAAAAGATGGAGGAAGCTCATGCTTCTTTGGATTCGGTAGCTAATGCACTTCTCTTGTTTCCACTTGTTTAGTGTAATCTTGTTTTTATTCTTTTTGCCAAGATTGCTCTTGTCTTAGATATTATATCATGTAATATCTTAACCTTTCATTCTATATGATATTTACAAGTTAGCAAAAAAAAAAAAAAAAGTGTCCCTAAAAGAATTAAGGCCACCAACACACATTTGTTCACATATTGACCAATTATCTTTGGGTAACCGGAATTGACCAAACTTGGTTGATAAATTGGGTTTCCGGTAACCAATTATCTTTTGGTAACCGGAATTGACCAAAGAAAGACATTTCTTCCGACTAACCAAATCAAAGACTCTGGAAGACATTTCCCGATGATAAGCGTTGTGTTTACGCAAAGACTCTAGGCTAAAGCTCTGATCGTAGAGAATCACACAAATATGACTATCGATGTAGCTTGAGGAAGAAGAAGATGAGATTGTTCGTAGAGTAACAACAAATTTGGGTTTCAAGAGACGACGACAGGCTCGTCGCAACATTATTAGCATACTGCAATATTTCTATTTCGAATGGGCTTTTTTGTAATTATATAACAAACCAATTTTTTTTTTTTTTTGGTCACGTCTAATAGTAATAATAATATATTTCTATTTCGAATGGTTTTTATTTTTTTTGTTGGTCACGAGAAAACCAAAACAGAGCATTAGAAAAAAAATTCAAAAACAGAGCATTAGAATTTTTTTATTAACAACAAAATCATTCACTCATGCACCAGGGAATAGTTCAACTACAAAGAGAGACATTCAACTATCCATAGAAATTTATTATTTAAGTAATGTTGTGATCGATATATAGCTTCAACGGATTAAGAACAAAGTAGAAAGTACGTAATTAAGAAGTGAATCATACATCTTTAAGGCAGATAAATTACCATTAGCGATCCTCAATGAACAAGGTTATTTCTGGAACTGTTCCAGATTCGCTTTCTTGTTGCCCTCCGGAAGAAGACGTAAAATAAGTGAAAATAATTTATATGGTTTGAAAAAAAAATGTCAAAAATTCTCAATTAATAGTATAGATTTAAATTTACCAACTATATAAAATTATATATTACACGCATATTTGTTAATTGGATAATATTCTTATTTAAATAGTAATAAAAGTTTTTATTGAAAAACAACGAAAGAAGAGATAAGGAGACACAATTCAAGTGTCCCCAAAAGAACCAAGACCAACACACAAGTTTGTTCACAAATTGACCAATTATCTTTTGGTAACCGGAATTGACCAAACTTGGTTGGCGTTTATAGAAAAATTTCATAAAATATATACGACGTCGTCTCATCTCACTTCACCGTCGGGTAGAGATGCTCCGGCAATCTCAGCTCACCGACCATAACCAACGGTTTAGCCAGAAACATATCGTGACTAGACTCCATCAGCTCGACACGTGTCTCATTCTCCGGTAGCTTCCAAGTGAAACCTTGAAGAAGTCTCGCGAGCATCATCGTGGTCAACGCCGTTCCTAGCGCCGGAGCAGCACAACCTCTTTTTCCGGTACTAAACGAGATAAACCGAAGATCGTTTTCGGTCAAAGTAACTTCGGAGCATTCGTTGAGATGTCTCTCCGGTTTAAAGCTAAGTGGGTCGGCCCAAACTTTCGGGTTACGGCCCAGCCCATATCGGCTAAGAAGGACTTGACTTCCTTTAGGGATGTGATATCCGGCGACGGTTGTGTCAGAAAGTGCCACGTGTGGGAGGTTAAAGGCGGCGACGGGATGGAGACGGAAAGCTTCACGGAGGATAGCTTTGACGTAGTTTAGTTTTGGGATGTCGGATTCTTGAACGAGTCTTTCTTTTCCGACCACTCTGTCGATTTCTTCCATTGCTTTACGGAGAATCTCCGGTTTGTTCACCATCTCCGCCATGGCCCATTCGACGGCGTTTGATGGATTATCTGGCGCCGCCATCACAAGCTCCTATTGATCATAAACATACCAGTTTTTATTAATTTCGGATCTTTTTGTATATATTTGTTTTCATATTATAATATATGAAAGGAACGTGATAAATACCTTAATGGTGGGTTTGATTTCATCGGCGGTAAGCAATGGGTTGCCTTCTTCGTCCTTGATAGAGATGAAAATATCAAGAAAATCTTCGATTTGAGTTCTCTTTCCTTCTCTCCACATCTTGATCCTCTCGTCGATGATTGGGTCATGATACTTATCCATAATCGCACTGGATTCTCTCATAATCTTCTCGTGACCGTTAAGATCAAGTCCAGTGAGCATCGGTAGATAATCAGAGATACAAAAAGCAAACGTAAACCCTAATGCTTCAAACATAGCTTCCATGTGCTCTACATCTTCTACGGTCGGTCCACCGTCAGGTGCAGTGTTCTTAGAGAACGTTCTTGTCCCGAACATAAGCTTCTTGATTGCATTTCCACAGTAATGCCTAGTCATGAACCGGAAATCTACAGAGCCCGAGTTCTTAACCATGTTGTATACCCAAGCGGTTAAATGATCGTTTTCTTCTGATCTCTTCTGGTGGAGCCACCTGTGTCTCGCTGGACAAACGAGTTCCGTCATCACAACTTTCCTCATTTTCTTGAATTGGTCACCAAAGGGAGTGATCACGCAGGTTTTGTAGCCGTTAGAGAGGATCTTCTGAGCGTAAGTTAAAGGCCTCGAGGCGAAGAGAGCGTCTTGTTGCTTGAGCATCTCACGTGCTATCTTAGGGCACGTGACGGTGATCACGTTAGTGTTTCCTAACCTCACGCAGGCTATCTCAGTATTGAGCTGCTTCATGATGCTGTGGATCCACCGGAAAACGGGACGGCTCTTTAGCATCGTCGGAATCATTCCGATGATCGGCCATCCTGTGGGACCCGGCGGGAGAGTCAGTTTCTTTTTGTTGGGATCTGTCATCAGTTTCTTGAGTAGCAGCACTAAGGTTATAGCCACAAAGGCTTGAAGTGTTGAGAGGAGATACAAGGTGCTAAACGACGATGTTTCGGTTGCAGTGGTAGTGAGATCCGAAGAGTTTGAGGTGAAAGTGTTCATGTTTGTGTATAGAGAAGAAATAGAGAGAGAAGAAGAGGATTCAAAGTTTTTGTTGTGTTTCTTGTTTTCTCTGCATGGATAAAGAGAGAGCTTCACCTTCCTATTTATATATAATTTTACTAGTCGTTAGTTTATCTGAAATGACTATAGTACCCTTATTCGTGGAAAGGACTTACGAAGGAGTCAGGAAAACGTGGGAGGGTCCATCTTGAGTACCACCACCATTGTTGAACATTATTACACGATTATTCCTAACGTTCAAAATATCTATATTATTAGAGATATCATTGTTTAATTATTAATTTCTATTCTGGATGGGAATTTTCAATATTTTAAAAAGTTTTGTTGGTGACCTGCCAAATTCCTCGTGTTATATATGCACTTAAAAACCATGTCCAGCCGAACAGCATTTCGAGTCTCAAAAGCTATATTATTTCACTCTAATATTATTTGAGGAGTTCTGTAGTCTATACTGATGTTATTATGAAACTAAACATTCATCTTTGCTGAGAAAACGAACATACAAATTTAAGTAAATATGCAAAATAGTGGTGAAATTTGTTTTTCCTATCCTAAAAGAATGTGTTTACTCTTGTTTTAGTTAAACTTACTGTCTACTATATTGATCTAATATTTCGATTATATTACATAATCAAAATATATTAACATTTTATGTCTAGTTTGTCGGAGTGACAAAATCATTTGGGATAAACAAAGCCGCCCGCCTAAAAGTATTTTAGGAAATTAACGTCGAGTACATTACCAAAAACTTAATACGAAATTAAACAATGATTTTTTTTTACGTTAACCTATTTTTAACAATTCAGAATCAATTATTTACACATAAACAGAATTATACTGTGACTAAAATTTACGAACTTATCGTCTGATCCTAGAAGTGGTGATCTTCATTTTTTAATTAATGTTATCTGTTAGTCATGTAAATTTCACATATCAAAATCCGATTAATTCTTAGATATTTTTCTAAACCGAAACAAGATGTCATGTTTAAAATAAAATAAAAGATTTCATGTTTTTCTTTTTTTTCTTTTTCAGAGAAATGATTTGCATCGTTATCTTAAAGTATGCATGATTTATTATCAAAAAGAAAAAAATACATGCATGATTTAAAAGATTGTTCTGTAACGTATATATTGAAAGTGTAAACATTGATTCTTTTCCCAAATATTTAAAAAGGACGAATAATTAATCGCCAAATATAATAAAATAAAATAGCCATTATATAGGGAATTGTTTTTTTTTTTTGGGGGGCAAAATATAGGGAATAGTTTTGGGTAGAGTTCACCTGCCAAAAACCCTCGTGGAAATTGAAACTGATGTGGGAAGAGTCAAAGTTACTTGCTACTTATATAGTCAATACTCAATATAATTCGTGGCTTGAGTTTCCATGTTACGACGCCGTTTAAGCTCGGGTGTTGCCGATGTGACCAAGACTAAGTCTTCAGTCAATTCTTCCTTTTTCCTAAATTAACGCAAATAAAACAGGTTTATCTGATGTCGATCAAAAAGGAAGTAACCCGTAAATACCCGTAATTTACTTTACACATGCAAAAAATGATGGAGATTTATTTTGTATTTACAGAATTACAGTGTCGTTTGATGATGAGGTCAAAATATATTATACAAAAGGTATTTTCTTGTCGTTTGATGAAACCATGTGTATTTTCATATTTTGTATAGAGATAGGTCTCTAGACGCAAAAATTAAAATATCAAGGTGGTATAAGATCCGTTAACATGCACATATCTGTGTTTACATATGTTTTGATAGATCGCTAGCTAATGCACCCAATATAAATCATATATATATATATATATATATATATAGTAACTAAAGCAATAACAACTCTACTCAAGTTAGTAACTTTATATTCCTTTAAGGTCTTTTGGTAACCTTACCAACCTACCTAAGTTTTCAAGACAGTACACATGGTCGCATCTGCGTCTTTTATAGGTTCTCGTAAACAATAGGAGTAATTGAGAAATCTCCAAGTACACGTAGTTAATCGCTATATGACACGTAAAACCCTAAAACTATCACTACTATATAGGAAATAGGAATGTTAATGAGTAATGGCAATTAGTAGAACCCGTAATCTTTAGATATTATATATATAAGGAGCATGAAAAAAAAACTGTTGGACCCGTTATCATGCATTTGAAGATGTTGAACTCATCAATTTAAAGTTTTTAGCAAGACCAGTTCAATGAAATTCAACAATGTTGTAGGTCATGTTCAATATATTGAATCTATGATCTTTTTTTATATTGAATTAACAATAATATTTCCTAAAGTTACAAACATTTTGGTATTATAACAGGTCCGAGTTTTAGTCAAGTTCGGCATTTCAAAGCTAAATTATTGACTATTCTGATTATTTATACTATGAATCGTCTTATGGAAAGATTTTAATACGCTTGAGTCTCGAGCATGGCCACTTGACGAATCTTTTGTTGTTTTCTACGACTTTGAAGTCTAACTTCATTTGGAATTTTTATCAAAGAAAAAAAAACTTCAAGAGGAATTGGTGTACATGCAAATACTTAAGATCCAAGCTCGAGTTTTTTAGGGATTGCTTTAATTAATTCCACAATAATTCCTTTTGGATTACTTCGATTCTAAATTTCGATCCAATACTTTTTTCTGAATTTTGGAAGTCTTACCAAAAAATAACCCCGAGAGCACACTGTAACCATATATCCCACTTTGACGAATAAAGCTAATTAAATTATCAATTTTTATTTATTTTCTTTCAAATTATATAGAAATGTATGTAATTTTATCATAGTGATGGGAAAAAAGGTAATCAATCATGCACGTGGATTATTTTTGCCATGTCTCTGCCAACCAATGTAGTTATTTTTGTGTATATACATATGCATATATGGACTAAATAAAAACGTGCACCATCCGCCAAATCTCACCTGTCAAATTTCACAAATTGCATCATACTTTTTGTTCTTAATTTTTTTAAAATTATATATTTGATTAAAAGTTCTGGTAGATCGGTTCATATAATTGCTTGTATAGTTGTATTGTAAATTATATTTAGTAAACCTATCAACCATTTTAACAAAAAAAAGATACAGTATATATATTTTGCATCATCAAAAATAAAAGTTTATTAACAACCAAAATATATATATTTATACTCTACATAAAAAAGAGTACACGAGATCATCATCATCATATCATTTTTTTTACTGCAGTACATTCAGCTGGCACCTTCCTCCTCTCTGCAGTACATTCAGATGAGCACTCTGGTTTCAAATATCGATCGCGCGACAAATCTTCGACCATTTACATCTATCTTAAGAGAATGCTTTTGAATTTTGGATGTTCTCTTCACAATTTTGTGAGATGGTTTCTGAGTTTTTGCCGGGTGCTAGGGCTTTTCAGTTATGGGCTGGCTTAATTATGATTCATCTTATGTGTTGGACTTTTGAAACCAAAAAAAAAAATCATGAATAGTTTACGTTTTCTCTATTGATCATTCTTCACTGAACGAGGACTTTTAATTTGCACATTAGGTGATCTAATAGATTTCGCGAGTGAAGTAATTAAACTGTACGTGTTTACCAAAAAAAGAGAGTAACTATTTGTATCTATGAAATATAAAGTAAGAATATGAATTCAGAATTACAATATTAATCATGAACTAATTAATTAGGAAGTACCGGTTAAGACAAATGCAACGAAATCCACTTTATTAATACACATTATCAACACAGTCTGATATCTTTGGAACAAAAACTCTTTATAAACTAAACTAAATGATAATTAGAACAAATAAAATATATTCCCTTTCCTCTGGCTTCCGAGTTTAACACAATTCAAGAACAGATGATAGTGTGACGAAGCGAGACGACATCGTATGAGGTCTCAAGCTTCTGGTCGAACCAGGGAGAACAATCCTTTAGCCATAATTAGAATCGACAAATTGGGTTGATTTTTCCGACTTTGACTTAGCCCTCAAGGTAACCTTTGTTTTGCAGGTAAGTGATAATGTTCTCAGCCATCTGACGTGGCGAACACGAATCTTCGTCTCCGGTGTGTTTCAGCACTACCTGTAAAAAATTACATAAATACATCAATACTTTAATAGTACAAATTTACTTTCCAAAATCTGATCAGTAACATTATTGAATAAACGTGACGAACCTCGCAATTCACTGGTGCCTCGTAAGGGTCGTCGATTCCAGTGAAGCCTGGATAGATTCAAGAAAACTCAACAATTAGGTCAAAAAGTCAAAGTCAACTTTTCTACAAGATTTTTTTTTTGCATACCTTTGATTTTGCCGGCACGTGCAAGCTTGTACAGCCCCTTTGGATCTCTTGACTCGCACACATGAAGAGGAACGTCCATGAAGACCTAAGTAAATTTTCGTAATAATCAATATACTATCTTCGATAACAAGTAAGTTCTAGTAAAACGTTATATAGTGTACCTCGACGAAATCGCCCTCAGGTAACAAGGACCGGCACGCGTCTCTGTCTCTCCGGTACGGAGAAATCAAACTTGCTATACAAATGACTCCAACGTCAGCAAACAACTTAGCCACCTCACCTGATGATATCAAATTAGAGATCAATCATTAACACATCATTATAACACGTTGATGATATACATATAGCGGAATCGTTTTTTTAATATCAAATTGTAAAATGTATTGTACCAATTCTTCTAATGTTTTCGGTGCGGTCCTCTGTTTTGAAAGTGAGGTCACGGTTAAGGCCGTGACGGACATTGTCGCCGTCGAGTGTGTAAGTAAGTTTGCCTTTTTCAAACAATGCTTTACTTAGTGCACAAGCAACAGTGCTTTTCCCTGAACCACTGAGACCAGTGATCCAAACGACACAACCCTTTTGTTGAAGAAGTTGTTGTCTGTCGCATCTGCAGATTGAACTCTCGTGCCACACGATGTTCTCTGCTTTCTCTTTTCCGTTTATTCTTCCCTCTTTCAGAATCGTTTCTGCCCAAACACAAAGTTACAAAGATTGGAAATTGTCAGAAAAAGACAATCTGTGGAGATGCTTAAACCTAAATTGTTTTTTTTTGGAATGTGTACGAAACAGAGAGAGATGGAGAACCTGAAAGGGCGGGAAAATCAGCGGTGAGGGAAGCATGAGCAGAGACGTTAACGGCGGAGATTGGATGAAAAGAAGCAGAATTCGCTACTAATTTTCGGTTCTCCGCCGCAATAGACGACGCAGGCAGCTTGAGGAAACCGTCACTTGGAGGTTTTCGGTGAGAATCGCCGCCGAGACCTGGAGTAGAACAGAAAACTGACGGTCGCGATGCTCTGATAGCTAATCCTTCCATTGAATCCGACGGCCAAGAACGGTGTGTGGGTTTATAGTTTTATGATACAAAATAAATGATTATGTATAAGAAAGATGGATTATATTGAAATTATATAGAGAAGACTTAAGAGTTAAGAGGAAGAAAACAGGTGAGAAGGAGAGTAATGGTACTACTACCAACAATATAATTTCTCCACAAAAAACACATGACCATATTTCCAACATCAATTCAATAGTCCTATTAAAAGAAATCAATTACTTTCTTTACACAAAACAGAACAAAAGTTTTTTAATTTGAATAAAAATATATACTATTATATAGTGGTTTTGGTATGTGTGCATGGGTCACTGTTGGAGGCCAATCTTTTTGGGAAAATGATTGTATGACTGATTTTTGCCATCTACCAACCTACCAATGCCCATTCGGAGACCCATGTGATTTATAAGCTATATACACTTATTTTATGATCTTACTTCATTCATCTCTATGCTTATTATTACAACTTCATTTGCTTGTTCAAATAAATATGCTTGACTGTATATATAATATATGAAGAAAACAATGGAGTTCTAATAATATTTTCAAAATATATTCAACACTTTTCTTGTTTCAGTACTTGTTTGATTTTTTTTGGTTTATTGAGGGATGAAAAAAGAATTCAGCAAGTTGTTTTCAACAGTCAGACAGTCAAAGCAGGCGGTTCCCTCTTTGTTATAGGGCTTACATTTATATTGGGCCTTGTAGCCCAACTGTACTAGGCTTTTTGAGGCAGACTTAACAATGGCTGTGATAAATTCAGAAGAAGACTATCAATGAACACTTTTTTTTTTTTTTTCCAACTACACCACCAATTAAGACTTTGTTCATGATAATCTGCGATACTAATAAGTGTAAGATTGTAATTCAACTCTGAAACTTGTCAGAAAATTTTGTTCTACACCTTAGTATTGGCTTTTCTCTATACTCAAGATCAAAATTTATCTCCATGTTTTACATGAAACCAACTCCAAGATCACAAATAAAGGCAAATATGTAAAGAAGCAACATTCAAGGGAACATACAATCATAATCGAATACAAATAGGCTTGTTTAAAAGAATACTTCTTTGAAGATGTCTCTCATATAAATGTTCAAGCTCGAGGTAATTGGTAGTACCTGATGATTTTTGATCAAGAATCTCCTTCACTGGAAATGGTAACCAAAGAAACCCTTTCTTCTTCCGGCAAAACTGACCAATTAGGCGACTGTACAGCTCTCAGCCACCGGAAATCATCCACATTGGCCCAATTCTTAGTCTCCTCCTCCAAACCCGCCGTCTTCAAATCTTCCTCAATCCCTTGGTAATCCAAACAATAAGGAGCGAATCTGACACCATTACTGTCTTCAATTATGGGACGACTCCTCACTCTCAGGTAGAAATCACTCTTCCTAGCGCAATGGATTCTGATCTGATGCGACGCCAATACAAGAACACAATCCTCTACGTCATCAATCAGAATCGAACCAATCACTGGACCTGTGTACACATTACACTTCTTCAATCGGTGAAGGAACAGAGCGTTAACAGTTCCTGTTAATTTTACTTGACATGAATCAAGATCCGACAATGTGAATTCTCCGATCGACGAGCCTTTGAAACTTTTCACCAGAGTCACTCCGTGTTTGTTTCTCAATCCCGGAGAATCGCGTACGGAGAGGAGTTTCGGAGGTAAAACGGCGTCGGATTTCTGTATCTCCGGGAGTTTTGATTCCGGCTTTTTGGTCGTTGATTTGCTCTTGAACGAGAACTTCTTCTTCGGAACTAACTCGCCGGAGAGAATATCGAGACTCTGTTTGAGATCGGATACAATTTTCAGAGAGGATCGAACCTCGTAGGAAGGAAGAAAATACGAGTTCTCAGCGAGAAGCTTCTCCAGATTGTTAATAGCTACGGAGATCTCAGCAAGATCCGATTTAAGCTTCGACGAATCCGTAGAGGAGGAAACGAGTCGTGACTCAGCGATCCGAGACTCGATGGATCGCTTTGAATCGGAGAATTTAGCGAGAAACGAGGATGTCGATTCAAGAGTGGAGGAGGACGACGAAGAGGAAGCGTCAGGTGAATCTGATTTTCGAGCTTGGTGACGAGCAGAGAGACGCTCGAGCATGTCATGGTGCTTCTTCTGCAATGCCGGATCTAGGGTTTCGGCAGCGAAGCTCTGATCGTTGTCTTCCATATCGTTTACCCCAATTGTGTGATTGTGACGGCGGCGTTTCCGAACCCAAACTAAGACCAAGATTAACCTAAACGTTGTCGTTTTACTGAAATGAAAATGATGAAACAGTGATATTGCAAATTTGTCCTCCATGATGTGAAGTGTGCTGACATAAACCTCAGGTTATCTATTGATTACAAAATAGCCCAAAATCAAGAGTAGAATCAAAATTAAAACTCTCATCTAATGTTGATAAAAGGGGTTTATGTGTATTTAGAGTGCTCATAAGTTCTAAGGTTTTATGGTTTGGATTAGTTAATGTTATATATTTTATAAATCAACGTTCTTTCAATACGTGATATAGTAATCTGTCACTAATATCATTATTCTTACTTGTTATTACCCTAGATATAAATTCACACATAACACGTTTTTCTTACCATGGGATTGTAGATAATAATAAAAAATGATATCAATTAATTTCTTATCTTTAAAATTTTTATTTTATGATCATACAAATTAAAACCGATACAAAAGCGGTTTTAGTTGTTCAATTGAGCATTTTGTTCAAAGATTGGATGTCTCGGTGGTTTGCAACAGCAACTCGACTTGGTTCTAAATGATGCACAAGTCCAGTCTTTATAACCTTTCGACTTGCAAAGCTGCTGACAATTGTCATTGCACGGTCCAATACAGTCGGCTTGAACAGTAATTGCAGTTGCTTGACCTACAAAAATAATAAAAATTACTAGTTAGAAAGAAATGTAATATGTAAAGCCAAAATATATTGTAAACTTTAACATATGAGATATAAGGGTATAGCTAAGAAAGTATATAGAAAAATGAGAATAATTAGAGTGCTTGTTTAACCTGCAATCACCAACAATAAAACTATTGCGATAGTAATAACATCTAAAGATTTGATCTTGGCCATTTTTTTCGGAAGTATTGTTCTAAAGTATAATGTAGTGTTGTAAAATATTTTCTTATGTTTTGTGTTGATGGATTGTGTTGAGATCTAATGAGTTTTTATATAGATAATTGATGACACAAATTCCAAACTAAAATCAAACAGATACATTGAACCAACTTATTTTTATAGGAATTTTGACTACAAAGTAAATTGGTAAAATATAATTTGCCATATAGTAAATTTGGTAGAAAATAATTATATATAAAGAAATATATCACAAAAAGTTTAAACATGTATTGGTCAACATAATAACTTGATTATATAAGTAAAAATGAAAATAAAAGATATAGTGACTATTTTTAAAAATGTATGTTAAGGAATACCATATTTTTTTCTTTTTGTTTCAAAATATCAAAAGTATTAATAAAGACAAAATTTCATAGCATATAATTAAGGTATGGCATTTTAGGTGATAAAAATAAAATTTTATGATATTTCATTATATTAAAGATAAAAAGTTTATACCATATAATTAAGTAATGATATTTTAGGCTGTAAAGATAATTTTTATAATATTTAATTATATGTGATATGAAAACTAATTTTTTTACAGCATATGATTAAGATTTGGGCACAACAGAGAATTAAGTTTAAACTATCAAAAGACAAAGTAAGGTTAATAAAATAACAATTCAAACAATAGTAAGTTTTCAAAAAATAAAAGTGAAATTTCGTAAAGTTGACAAATTTGGAGGTGTAATTTGCAATATTGACTGAATAGTTTTTGATCATCAAATCCACATCTTCCTTCGTTGCTTCTTCGCTTTTAACAGAAAAGAAAAAAGAGAAAACTTTAATAAATAAATCGATCCTCTTCTCTTCGGCTCCTTCGAAATCTGAATTATCCGATCGAATCGAACCATCGCAGAGGCTATAGAAGAGGATAATACTTCCTTTGAGTCAAATCGGACGAGTCAGGAACAGGAAAAACGGTGATACGGAAGCTAGTTCTAGGGCTAATGGGCGCCGCGGGCTCCAAACTCGAGAAAGCTCTCGGCGACCAGTTCCCCGAAGGAGAACGCTACTTTGGATTCGAGAATTTCGGCAACACTTGCTACTGTAACAGCGTTTTGCAGGTCCTTATCTCTCTCTATCCTTTAGTTTCACTGCCTTTTGTTGTTTCCCCCAATCTCGAATTCGACTTTGACGATTTCTTCTGGGTTTTGTTGAATTAGTGTCTTTTAATCCCTAAATATGAGACGCTTTTTCCCAATTAGAATCGTATCAGGGTTTGATTTCAAATTCGATATCTAATATGAGGTTAATACTTATGTGTGCAATTGCAATTGTGTATCCATTTGTCGATATGAATGAGTTCTCTGGACTAGAGAAAAGGCTTTTGCTGATCATTGGCTAGTGATCTTCTTCAACTGAAATACTTTTATGTATTGAATCTCTCTTCCTTGTGCAGGCTCTTTATTTCTGTGTTCCTTTCCGTGAACAATTGCTTGAATACTATACCAGTAATAAAAGCGTTGCTGATGCTGAAGAGAATCTTATGACCTGCCTGGCAGACTTGTTTTCGCAGGTATATATCATCTTTGCCTTTCTTTTCTCTTTTTGAGAGTTTCATTTTTTCTTTAGTCTTTCGTGCTAGTCCTCACTTGAATCCTGTCTTAACTCAAGTCACCAATCATTCATTCACTGAAAAATGTTTTTCTTGTGCAAGCTTGGTTTACTCTTGATTTTTCACTTGACATCATAAGTGGATTAAGTCACTTATTTAAAGACACAAGTCAATGTTTTTGGCATAGCATGAATTTGATACTATTGTGTATATTGTTAGTTTATCTTCGAGAATTTAAATGTTCTTGATGTAGTGCTTACTATATCATATCCTGTCATCATCTGTTTGATTATGGTATGCTAGTCATTCTGTAGAAAAAAGAGAGTGTAATCATTAGTCTGATCATTTTAATTCATTCCGTAGATAAGTTCCCAGAAGAAGAAAACTGGTGTTATTGCGCCTAAGCGATTTGTACAGAGGTTGAAGAAACAAAATGAGCTGTTTCGGAGCTATATGCACCAGGTAATCTTTGCAAATCTCCCCATCTTTTCAGGCGCTATTTTACTGAAGATGTGAGAAACATTTGATTAATTTTGCGTTTCTACCCTCATGTAGGATGCACATGAATTCCTGAATTATTTGCTGAATGAAGTTGTTGACATACTGGAGAAAGAGGCAAAAGCTACAAAAACTGAACATGAAACCTCGTCATCATCATCTCCCGAAAAGATTGCAAATGGACTGAAAGTTCCTCAGGCAAATGGTGTTGTGCACAAAGAGCCTATTGTTACATGGGTGCACAATATTTTTCAGGTTAGTTGTTTTTAATGAAAAGGTTCACTTTTCCTTTTAAGGTGCGACTATGTAGTGCAATTTTTGGCTAAATATAAATTCCGGGTATGTACACAGGGCATACTTACCAACGAGACAAGGTGTCTGCGATGTGAAACAGTGACAGCCAGAGACGAAACATTCCTAGACCTTAGCCTTGACATTGAACAGAACAGTTCGATAACTAGCTGTTTGAAAAATTTCAGCTCCACAGAGACGCTTCACGCTGAAGACAAATTCTTTTGTGACAAATGCTGCAGGTAATTTGTTGGTTCAAATTTCAATTCCTCAGCTTTCCTTTTAATAGCTGCAACTAAATACTGGTCTTTAAGCTCCCTCTTTTCCTTCAATGGCTGCTTTGTATGATTAAGCGCTCCAAAGTGTTAGACTTTGTTACGCGCAGTGGGACTGAAGCCTGATTATTGAGTGTTTATATTTGCAGCTTACAAGAAGCACAGAAGAGGATGAAGATCAAGAAGCCACCACACATCCTAGTCATCCATCTAAAACGATTCAAATACATCGAACAGCTAGGCCGCTACAAGAAGCTCTCCTATCGAGTTGTCTTCCCTTTGGAGCTAAAACTGAGCAACACAGTGGAACCATACGCAGACGTGGAGTACTCTCTGTTTGCAGTGGTGGTTCACGTCGGAAGTGGACCTAATCATGGTCATTACGTCAGCCTTGTGAAAAGCCATAACCATTGGCTCTTCTTTGATGATGAGAATGTTGAGATGATTGAAGAATCAGCTGTTCAAACATTCTTTGGATCGTCTCAGGAGTATTCGAGCAATACTGATCATGGTTACATCTTGTTCTATGAGAGCCTTGGACCGGCCAAGTAAAAGCTGAGAAAGCAGAAAGAAGGACTTTCTTCGTTTTTTTTTTCCTTAACTATTATTAGTAATGGTATATGTTTGTCTTAAAAGTCAAACTCAATTGACAGTAACTTTTTCTTTCTTTCTTTGTCTCTCTCTCTCCCAAAGATACTTGGTGAGTTTAAAATTGGAAGTTTTAACTGGAATTTGTATACTTTGAAAAAGCCCATGTACAGTTTATGGCAAATAACTCCTTGTGTTTGTATCAAACAAAGAAAAAAAGCAAGGAAGATGATAACAATATGTTGAGGTACATTTATCTGTTTTTTAAATTTGCCTAATGTTTTGTATTAGTGTCGTCTTAAAGTTGCATGTTAAATAATTTTTTCCTTTTCACTACAAAACAGAATGTCAAATTGTTGTTAGTGTTGTTATATATAATGGCATCTAAAGTTACGGCCCATTAAGGAATTTTGGGCTGATAATGAAATTAGGCCCCGCGATAATCACGTTGTCGTGAGAATAAAGTTAAAAAACAAACAAACAAAGAGACAAAACTCAAAAGAAAGTTCACGGGAGAAGTTGACGAAGAAGATACAGACAGAGAGGCTTGGATCACCCGTGAGCTATGATGTGATTTTTTCTCTAACATAAATGTTTTCATTATGTGATTTTTACAGATTTAAGAGTTATTAAGAGTACTACTTCCAAAACTATGACATATTTGTTTCTTCTAACCTCACACACAAAAAAAAATCTGATATATAATGTATTTACTTAACAATGAGTCAATAAAAAATCAAAAGCTGGCAATGGCATGGAGAATTAAATGCATATGACATTTACACATTTCAACAAAAATGAGAAAAAAAAAGAAGTGCATGGGTGGATTTGATATGGTTGGTTAATGTCTCTTGATTCTTGTATACCATTTATCATATTGTTTCCCCAATAAAAAAAAAATGATTGTTTTTGTGCATTACAAAAAGGTAGTAGACAGCTCATAAATAGTAAATTGTAATTATGACTGATAGTATCAAACAACACAAACCTACAGAGAAAAAGAAAAAAAAGAGAGTACAGACATGCATTAATTTGTCAGTAAATGTCATAATGTTGATGATGATCCCATTTGTAATAATTAAAAAAGTATGAAATCTCTAGCTAATCAAGTTTAATTAGGAGTAGTTATATTAACATGATCCATAATGAATAAAAGAAAAAGTAAAAGGGTAATATGGTAAAATAAGGGAGGCGAAGAATGAGGATTTGTCGTTATCCGTGATGTCGCAATCAGATGAAGAAGAAGCCATCACTCACAGGCGAATCGCGCCGGGCCCGGAGAAGAGCGTCTTCCTCATCTCTCTCTCTCTTTAGTTGTTCTTCTTCTTCTTCACTTTCTCTCTGAATCTGCCGTCACAAGGAAGCTTCCGATTCAAAACACTCTCTACATGCATTGTTGTTGTACACTATACGAGTCTTCAAGCTTCGTCTTCCCCTTTTGTTTGAGAATCGTTTCTAATTTCCTCCGTCGCTCTCTCTTTTCTCTCTCGCTGCAATGAGTGATTTCTTAGATGAGGTTAGTTTGATTACTCCTTCGAATGTTGTTGTTTCAATCGATTTGGGGTGTTTTATTTTTGGAATCGAATCTTCGATTTGGGAATAATGAGAAGAAGATGAGACTTCGGGTTCTTCAGATTCGATTCTGCAAGTGTTTTTGTCTTCATTTGATTCTAATCTTCCTGCATTTGGCCATATCTTTCTCTTAGGAAGGATCATGAGAGAAGACTATTTTAGGAATTTTACTTATCTTGGAACTGTTTAGTGTAGTCGTCACTTTCTTACTTATGACAAGAGAAATTAGTAATTCATCAAATTAAGAACAAATTTTGAGTCTAACTAAATCTAATTGACTAATCAAGTTGTACAGTGTTACTGTTTGACACAAGATTCTGATGTATATATCTACAGGGGAAGCAGCAATTCGCAAGTGTTGCAGATGGGAATGTACCAGTCAAGTATCCAAGCTTCAAGCCACCTAAGTCGAGTTTCGGAGATGTTGGCAAACATAGTGCCATTGGTAAAGCTAATATGGATTATGCTCTTCTAAATCAGTGTATCATGAATTCATGATCAAATGCTAATGTGTAAACTGACCTTCTGTTTTTTGCCATGTAGATGTTTTTCCACTTCTTGTCAAGGAGTCTGCATATCCTTTGATAGAAGACCGTGGCATCGATACTTCACTGGTGAGTTCTTTATTTGTTTACAAGTCCTTAATGGAGTGAACTCAAGCCCTTTTGACTTTTTCGAAACTAGGATTTTCTTAGACTGGAACAGGACTTTACTCAGTTCCATTACGCTTTGAAAGAGGTTTGATATGTTAATTAGTAGATCACTGGTACATCTGAGAACTAAATAGAATTCCGGAAGCATTGTGAGTGTTCTATGATAAGGTGTGCTAAGTCCTTCAAACTCTGCCATATTTGTATAGGTCCAAGACGTGTGTACTATCTCAGTCTTACCTGATGAAGGAAATACAATCCCACAATGTACCTCACAGTTTACTCTCTTGAGCTTCGTCAAGGCTCTGCTTCCATCTAAAAATCAGATGTTGATGGATGCGCAACTGAATTGTCAGAAAACGCAGAACCGCATCAATGTGCTACTGGGAGGCACAGATTCCTACCAATCATGCGTTGTAGACATTAATGTCGAGAAAGGGAATGGCGGTGAGACAGTGACATCTCAAGACGAAGTTGTTGGAAGTGTGAAATCTGAGAGTGTAGTAAGTTCTTTCTATTTGTCAGCAACAACATTTGCTAGTTTGCTTGGTCCATGTCGAAAAGATGATATCCAAATGTCTGACTCTTATGTGGTTACTATGTTATTTTTCACAGCATATGCAAAAGGTATTACAGAGACAAGCAAGCATGAGCACTGGTAAGATAACAATATTTCATTGAAGTTGCATAATTGAAAGTTTGCCTGCTGTGTTTATGCACTGAATTTTACGAAATTTCTGTTGCAGATAAAGCTATCTCCGAGCGATGCCACGATGCACCAACGAACAGGTGGAGAAGATACAAGCGTGCCGCTTCATTTGATTCAAGGAAAATCGTCATCCTATTCTCCATCTTGTAAGTATATACCTCTACGTACTTAATGCGAATAAATCTACACTAACAATGCATTCACTAGTAACTTTAAATGTCTTGGATTGCAGATCAAGTGTGGGAACATTGATATTGATCTACCTGACACTGAGAGTGAAGCAAAACGGAGACAACAATAACAGCTTCAATCACATGTAAACTGTAACATCTCTTTTGGCCTTTTCTCTCCTTTGTTGTCTCGGTGTTTTGAATCTCTTTCCCAAAACTTGTCTTTTGTTCCAAGTTTCATAATGTTGATAATAACACTTGCAAATGCTTAACGCGCCTGTAACTAAACAAGAAGTTAAAAAAGTAAAACAAAAGTAGAATCAACAGTGCTTAGCATCGTGATCATCATTACTCTTTTAGTATACACTTTATACCAGAACAACAACAGGTCTTGTGATCTCTCATAGTCATAGATCATATGCAATAAATACCATGTTAAATAATTGTATGCAAATAATTAACAAGTATTATTTTAATGTTAATGTATAAGATGATATTGCACAAACTTTTCTTGATATTTTGGTTCACTAATTTATTCGAATAAATCAACAAGAACACTTACTGTGTTACAAGTATTTAACGTGTGACTAAAAAAGAAGATTCAAAAGTAAAACAAGAGAAGAACAAATAAAAGGATAACGTTTTCCGTTTTCCAAGAACAAAGAAACAACAACAAAATCTTCCCGACGATAATCATAGTTGCCAAAACAAACGCCGATGTCCAATTCCGCCGCCAAAGAATCTCCGTTGTTTCCGTTGTCGTCATTACCAGATGAAGTGGCTTTGAGCTGTCTAGCTCGAGTCCCGAGATCGGACCACTTAGCCTTATCTCTCGTCTGCAAAAGATACCGTTCTCTCGTACTATCCCCTGAGTTCTACAAGATGCGATCACTATTGGGTCGCACAGAGAAGTGTATCTACGTATGCGTAAGCCCCCATCCTAACTCAACCCCACTCTGGTTCATCTTCCGCCCTGAAAACGCCGCCGTGAATCGTCGTTTTATGCGTCCGATCCCTTCGTTCCCCTTTCAGCCTCCGCGAACATCCTCCGTGGTGGCACTGGACTGGGGGATTTATGTAATCGGTGGATTTGGGTTAAACGAGAAGCCCACTTCGGATGTCTTGCTCTTGGATTGTCGGACTAACACGTGGCGCCTAGTCCCTTCCATGAGAGTGGCTCGATTTAGTCCTGGAGCTGGAGTCGTTGACGGGAAGATATACGTGTTCGGTGGCCGAGCGGACGATGATTCGACCAACTGGGGAGAGGTATTTGATCCAAAGACTCAAACTTGGGATACTTTAGTGCCATTGCAGGATAGGAGTGAAAAAGATGGTTTCATCCGCGAGAGCCTTGTTATGGAGGACAAGGTTTATGGAGTGAAATGGTTTGCAGGAAGTGTTTATTACTCTCCCAGTGATGGTAAATGGGGAAGAACGAATAGGCCAGATCTTTTAAGTTATTGTGTAGTTGAGGAATTGTTATACGGTTTTGATATGAGCTTCGGGCGAGTGTTTTGGCGCGAGTCTGATGAATCGGAATGGAAGATAGTAAAGGGTTTGGAAGCTCTACAGATGATTTTTCATGGGCAGTTTTTTGGTAACTCTATGTTCTCTAAGAATATCAGCCAAGTGAACTCTTTTGGTGTGAACGTTGTCCTCTTCTGGCTTGAGCGTAGTGATGATGATGAGAGATTGGATGTTTGGTGTGCCGAGGTTTCGTTCGAAAGACGAGAGGAGAAACGTGAGATTTGGGGTAAGATTGAGTGGAAGGAAGCTGTCACAACAGTTGATCGTGCTCCTTTTGGTCCATTTGGTGGTGATCATAATAAGGTCTTGTATTCTGCTACCGTCAATATCTGATAAACTGATCAACTACAGAACAAGGCAAAGATTCACTTCTGTAATATAGTTTGATCCCACTGATGGAGGAAAATGTTTACTCTTCTCTTTGATGTTTTTTATATTCTGAGTCTGTTAATAAAATGAAAATCACAAAACTATCTTGATTCCTTTTGTTTGCTTCACAAGTTTCTTAAATGGAGTATGTATTTTGAATCAACAAGAACAGCCGCCTCCACCACCTGCTCCTCCTTGTTGCTCACCTTGTGATGAATTTGAAGTGGTCTTTAGATTCACATCAACCATGTCCTCGGATTTCGTCACCAATGAATATGTGTCCACCCCCGGTAAAGCTGCAGCAATCTTTCGGAACAAAGCCTGCAAATTGAAGAGATTTGGTGTTAGAAATCAGACAACAACAAAACACTCACTCGCGCTGGCTCTTGATTCTAGTTATTTCATCATACCTTAATGTTGAAATTTTCTTTGGCGCTGGTCTCGATGAACATCACTCCATACTCTTTACCCTTATCTTCCCCTTCACTGATTGATACTTGCCTGTTTTCATTATAACAAGATTGATACATATATAAGGACAGAGAGAATTATATATCCCATCGAATCAGAAGCCAATTTTTGCTTGTTGTTTTTTTATTTACCTTTTTTCAACAAGATCAGTTTTGTTACCAACAAGAACAATAATAACATTGCTTTGACCTCTTTCTCTGTGTACATCCTCAATCCATTTCGAGGTATTCAGAAACGTTTGCCTATCTGCAACACAAGTATTGAACACATAAGACACAGAGAGTGAATCGAAGAATCAAGAGAAGTGGGAAACAAAGCAGGACTCACTGGATACATCATATACAACAATGGCAACAGAAGAATCTCTGATGTAACTTGGGATTAGACTCCTGAATCTTTCTTGTCCAGCCGTATCCCTTCAATCAAAAACTCGTTTTGTCATTCTTTTGAAACTAAAATGTTGGTTTTTAGGGTAAATAGCAAAAGTAACATTGTTCTCACCATAGCTGCAAACGAACTGTTCGATCTTCGAGGTACATTGTTTTCGAAAGAAAATCGATTCCGATGGTAGGCTGCAAAGAGAGAACACAATAAAGGCTTAATGACTAAATAACACGTAATTAATGAGATATTACACCTAAAGCAAAAAGTAACAGTGCTTAGCATCGATCTTGATCGTAATAAGAAGAACAGATTGATCAACAAATTCACTGAAGAATTGTGGAAAACCAAGTGATCAACGACGTAATATATGACCAATAACATGAGATGAAATCGTCAACAATCGTTATATAGGAAACCAAATATACTGAATCAGATTAAACAATAAACGAAAACAAAAATAAACTTGTTGTCACAGAGAATTTCTATCAATCAACAAAGAAATGAAAGGAATCAATTCTTAATCATGGAAGGAAGGAATCGGTGTTTAATAATACCTGGTAAGTGGTGTCGAATTTGTCATACATGAAACGAGTGATGATGCTAGTTTTTCCGACAGATTGATCTCCTAAGAACACCAGTTTAAACTTTGCCAAAGCTGAAACCGCCGCCATGTTCGGTTCGAAGAAGATGGAAAATAAGAAAAAAGTGTGATTCAAAGATCCGAAGATTCAGAGTTTCGTCTTTCCTAGGTCTCGAAGAAGAAGAGAAGGAGAGCACGACGACGATGATGACTCGGTCGCACACAAAACTTGACAGCCCTTCACAAATCGCCACGCGCCAATATTTTGTAACACCGATCAAAACTATTCAACGATTTCCGCGGGACTTTATATAGAGAGCGCGTCCATGTAACTCGCCTGGCATGCGGTTGTGTAATCTTTAAAAAGTTTTTTGGTATTTTGATTTGGTTTTATATGTTTTCTAAAATTTATAGATAGATTGCTATGATAATTGTTAGTAATTTTTATAAAATAATTACTAATTTGATATATTTGCTAACCATGTTTCCAATGAAATTTACATACATTTCTGATTTCTCACCTGTTTCTTTAGTTTTTCTAATTGACTTTTGGGGTGGTTTTGTTTTTACAAAAATGCAATTTGAAAATTCCACTGGAGGAGACTTGTATCCAATACTAAACACCAAGCTACTAGTCCACAATGTGGTGGGATTTTTGGGATGATCCGATATGAAAATACTTGCTAAGCTAGTGAATTGTTACAGAGTTTTATCAAACGTTTTTGCATCAGCGTAATGTGATTGAACATTTGAACATAAAACCCAAATCAACAGAAATTAAGAGGTTTCTCAAAACTTATAAGACAAACAAAAACACCATCACCTGAGTTATCACTTATAGATTGTACTTAAAAAGAAAAAATGAAGTTCATAACCATTTCTAGATTAAGAGCTTATGATTCAGATTTATTAGCCAAATCTCAGAAACACTGAGAGCTTATAGGATTCACAAACCTCAAGCAATAGAAACAAAATCAATAATCCGATAGCTAAAGAAACACAAACCCAGATCCTCATAAACCCTACTTACCAACAAATCTCATGTTGCTCCATGGAAACTTCGCCGTCCCCGCCGCCGCAGCACCAGCCCTCGTCGGCGAATTAGCCCTTTCACCTCCACGACGACCTTTACCTTTTCCATAACCGCCAATCTCCCTCTTCTCCTTGCGATCAAGCCAATGACTCTTCTTATCATCTTCTTCCTCAACAAAGCTAGATCCTTTCACTTTACTCTTCCTATCTTCCTCAATAAACTTCACCGGAAACAAATCCCTAGAAATCGACAAAGGGCTACGTAGCGTCACGTAAGCCTTCTTGTAATCAGCTTTCGCTATCAACAAACCTCCACGCTTCTTCTTCTTCCCATCCATGTTCAGTGTATTCACCTTCTCCACATCGAATCCGTAGAGTGACTCGAGGACTCGTTTGATCTCGATCTTCGACGCCGAAGGGATCGTTTTCAACGCGAATTCATGAATGTTTGTGAGCTTCGCAGGCATCAGAAGCTTAATCGGAAGATTCGCGAAATGAACCACTCGTCCTCCCAATCTACTCCCCATTTTGAGATTTTGAAATCGGAGTTTTTAGGTCAGAAATGAAGAAAGCCAAGGGTTTTTGTTTCTTCTTCTTCTTCCCTAAAATCCCCTCTTCACTCATATGCTTAAATGGGCCTTAATGGGCCTAATAGGTCGTTTTATTTTTGTTATTTCAGTCCCAAAAATCATTCATTACAAGTGAGAGTAACAGAGAGGTGATTTTAGCCAGTTACAAAGGTAAGACAACAACATTTCTTTTACTACAGATTTACAATAGCAACAACAAAAGAAGCGAATCCCTCACTTGAATTCATTTCGTTTTTCTTTATAATGATCATGACCATCTGCAAAGACCAGGCTCCATTGTTTTGCTGAGAGATAGAATCTCATCATACTTTGAGCCATACACAAATCCCCATAGCTGCAAGAATCAATGAATGGTGTGTTTGTTTGTTTTAGTAAAAAGGTGTTGCAACAAATTGAAATATGGATGAAGTTAAATCCTACCTCCACTTCCTTAACATCAAAGTCCTGAGAGTTTGCGAGACAGGAGTTCCCGTAAGTCTCTGAGTAAGCACTTGATCCACTTAGCCTATAAGAACACGATGAATCAATCGATTTGAGCAAAAAAAGGGTTGTTGTTTGATGCAATATGATGAAAGTGGGAATAGGATTTTAAGAGTTTTGGTAGGAAATCTTACAGCTCACTGTCCAGATAGAGAGCAAACCGTCCACCACCACCTAGAGCTAGGAATTCCTTGGAGCATAAAGTGTAGAACCGATTTGCGCCTGCTCAAATGTAAACTATAATTACAACTGAACAAGGAAACAACTCCAAGAAGTTTTATGTATCTAAGTAATGCATAATAATACCTGTGGGACGGTATATTGTGGGTTGTCCTGACTTATTTGTGAAAACAAATGTACTATTGGTTCCCTGACAAAACAACCAACACAAAGATTGTCACTTAAAGTGAAAAGAAAGAAAACGGGATAGATGGAATCTATATAAAGATTGGATCTTGAGAAACAAAAACAAACCTGATACTTTTTATCAGTTGGTATCAAAGGTGCCTCAACAAGACCACCAAAAACTGAACCTTTTCTGTCTCCAACAACCTGATACACCGATGGTTTCCATAGAGCTCAATAAAAGGTTCACACTTTTACCATATAAAATCAACAATTTGAATCAGAACAAGAATTTCACTTACCAGTAAGCTAAGACCAGGCCAGAGAAGGCTTTTCCTGTACAGCGTGGATAGTGATATACCATGCCTCCATGTACTAGAAAATTGCAACAGGTCAAACGAAATGATCACACACACGGATAGAATACAATATATGAACAAACCATACTTAAGATTTCTAATCAGCTCCAAATGCTTTGAATGTGTTCTCTCACCTATAAAGCAACATCCATTTCCTCCCTTGAACAAGCGCAGGAAGTGAAGTATAAAGGGAGCGTCTTGACTGGTCCGATAAAAGCAAAGAGGGTTCTGAAATTTCAGGTATAATTGCTTGCACTATTGTTGCTTCTTCTTTGACATTATTATTCTGCATCGGCTTCATCTCCAAGCCATCATACTCAGTCTCTTCAGCATCTGGTGTCACATCAGAATTTCCCTTCCGCTCCTTGACCCCAGGAAACTTAACAGCCTGGTAAAAGTTCCTCAAATGCTGTTTGTACTTGGACAAAAAACTCTTCTTTGTAGCACCACTAGTAGCCTCCTTCATTGTTCTAGTAGGATTGGCCGAGGATGATGATGTATCGCTTGTTTCTGCCTCAGAATCTTCTTCTTCTTCTTCTTCTTCTTCTTCTTCTTCTTCTTCTTCTTCCTGATCCTTATCGTTCTTTTTGTCTTTGGGATCTGAAGATAACAGTGAACCAAGGAAAGCAGAGAAAGAAGAAGTGTCTGGTTCGTCTACCAAATCCTTAGGCTGCTCTGCAGTGACAGACTCTAGCTGATTTCTCTTAGACTCATCTTCCTCATCCTAATTAAGAAAAAAAATTGAAAATGAACCAGAGCTCATTAAATGATCACACAAATTGAAACTCCCACCTAGACACACTCAAAATCCTCAAGCAAGCATCAACACCAAAGCCCAAAAAACAGAAACCTATTACACCAAATGACCAAATTCCCAGAGTCAAGAACAAAGATAAAGACTTTAATCCACAAGAACCCTTTTTTAGAATAATAGTTGGATTGGGTCAACACAAAAACACAAAAAGATGAAAACTTTGGTACCGGAAGAGGACGAGCGGAGGAGGGTTTATCAGAGATAGGATTAAGAAGACCAGCGGTGAGATCGGTGACAAAGTGCACTGCTTTGCTTCTGAAAGATTTGTGTTTCCCCATTCTTCTTCCTCCTTTTTAACTCTATCCTATTTTTAGTGAAATTAAAAACTTTCAGATTCCACACGATCCTCTTTGACAAATCTAAACCACAAATTGAGTCAGCTTCTCTTCCATCTGTAATTAAGCTGTGATCATTTACCTAAAACTCCATTCTTAGAAAAATTAGAAACAACAAGTTCTAAACAAGAAGACCATCTCTCTCTTTATCCCTTTCCCTTACCTTTTCTCTTATCTTATCCACTCTCAAATTCTCCACTCAAATTTTCCTTAAAGAGCTGAATTTTATGGCGAGGGTTTTTGAGACAGCTTAACTAAAAAAGACGATCATTCGGTAAGAGAAGGCGACGAGCTACGAGAAAAGTAGACTTCACGCTTTTAAGTCAATTGTTTCATATAATTAGCTTTTGTAGAAAGTCTTCATCCAATAAGGCTCCATGGCCCAATGGATAAGGCGCTGGTCTACGAAACCAGAGATTCTGGGTTCGATCCCCAGTGGAGTCGATCCCCAGTGGAGTCGTTTCCTTTTTTATTTACAAATTTTGACAAATTCGAAAACGATGACGTATTGAAACCATACTTGCTTTTTAAGCGAAGAGTTAAAAATGCAGAAACAGTTAAGAAACTTCAAAGTACTAGAGACGACACCAAAAGGTTTACAAGGATCAGTACAATGAGCTCTCTTCAGATTTTCCTAGAAGAAAACCGAAATATAGCTCTAGTGTTTTTCGCGAAACCAGACTCTAAGAAACTAAATTCTAAAGAACCTGAAACATGAGAGCTGAGCATATCGCGGTTAATACCAAATAGACCCCGAGTCTTAGACCAATGAAATGCTGCTTTCACCGCCGGGAGGCTTCCTCACACCACCAAAGTAATCTCGGGATTCTGACTTCCCGTCTGCGAAAATGTTGTTTCCGCTCATTTCCCGGAGTTTAGCTGAGCTTAACTGCTTATCCGCAGTACCAGGTGATTCATCGCCTTTGAAAATGCCGTTGCCTGTGAGTTCTTGAAACTTCTGGTTATGTATCTTCTTTGATGTCTTCACAACAGGTTCTTCACTGAATAGTATGTTGCTTTGTCCACCTGCAGGCTGTTGGAAATAATGAAAAAGAAAATCTCAATGGAATACAAAATTAACTGATTTGGGCACTTACTTTAAGTTTCCTTTGAAAGCAATTCCAAGATAAAATTTACTTACATTGGAAACTTTAACAGAAGTGCGTAAGTTCCTTGGTGCAGGCTCTCCCATGTCTCTGTTACCTCTAGCTTCTTGCTGCGCAGCAACCAAAGATCGAGGTTGGATCTCAGATGGAGGTCCAAAGATGTCATGACCGCTGATCTCTTCAATCTTAGCACTTGATATCTGCTTGTTGCTCTTTAAGTCTGCCTCGGTTAGCAAGTTCCCGCTCAGCTCTCTTTGCTTTGCGACCTCGGTTAAAGTGGTTGGTTTCTTCGGGGAAACATTACCGTCAGCACTGAAAGATATCTGACTCATTCCATTCAGCGTCTGCTGCAAAATTCAGAGTACATTACATAACTACCATTTCGATTCACACTTGTCTAAATCTATTGAAACATAAGACAAGACAAGTAAAGCTACCTGATAGTAACGGAGTCCAGTCTTTGGATCAGTAGCATCGGATTCAGACCCGACTTTTCCCTTATCATTAAATATGCCACTACCAGTCATCTCTTTTAACTTGTACCCTGAACAATTCTTCCTGTAAGAAATCGTAAAATAGCCTCATAGATCGGTAAAGCAACAACCTTTACATGTAATTCAATGGTTATGGATTGATGAAACCATCATTAAAGAATTTAAAATAACAAAGAACAGTAGTAGTTTGACATGTAAATGGTGTGGGGCTTTGATGAATGTAATAAAATATGAAATTAAAATCCTCAGAAAAGCCAAAAGCATTTGACCAATCCCTTTCATAAATTCATCACTCAGAAAAAGAACTGACTTCATCATACAAAGGAACCATTTTTGTGAAAAGGTAATCACTTTCAAGAGCAAGATCAAGCCTTTTTAAACTTTCATTTTTCAGGTGTAATACAAAAATCAAATCCAGGTACTTAGATCTGGTAATGCAATGAGAGATGAGATTCTTTTACAGCTTATTAAGCGACTGAGCTTCCTCATCTGTGATCTGACCACCGCCGAGAATCTTGCTGATTCCATCGGACGGCTGAAAATGAAAGAAGAAAACTCAGCTTCTCTATAGAAAGATTTAAAACAAAAGTGACGACATTTGTTGAAGAAACGGACCTGGTGAGAACGAGCGGCGGAAGAGGTTGAGTGGTGAGGAGGAGGAGTTTCCGACCAAGAAAGCAGATCGGCGGTGGAAGTGTGAGGGTTTCTCACCGGCGTGTTTCTCTCCATTTTTCTTTTCTCTTTCTTCTGATTCAAAAGGAGACTGAAAATGTTTCTTCTCCTTCAATGGAAAGATATTTTGTTTTACTTTAAATCAGCAAAAAAGAGAGATAAAGATTAGTGTAAAAAAAATTACAAGTTTAGTGTTCTATCAACAAAGATTAAGAGCCAAAAATAGAATTGTTATTTATTGTCGTGGCAGAAATAGAGTTTTATTTAATGTTTGGATAACTCAAGAATCTAATCCAAATCGAATGAAGAAATTTATTCATGTATCAAATGGATTGTTTTTACATAAGAAGATGTACAATTGTATATAGAAATAAATACTGAAAACTTTATTAAATACTATAAACATAAAGCAAATCTTATGTAAGATGTTAAAAAAAAAACAAAATCTTATGTTATTCAAATCTTTTTTTGGTTTAATTTCTTTTTATTGGTTTGCAGCATTTTGAATATTAATTGCATATTGTCGACAATTAAGTTTTTTTTTTTTTTAATTTTAAATTTCCATTAAAAGCAGAACAATTACAAGCCTAAACAGGCCCAACAAAGGCACGCAAACCCGAAAATTAAAACCCGAAATACAAGGCCAGAAGGCCCAACAAAGGGACACGCAGGTCCACAACACACCAACAGCCAGCAACAATAAAACCAGAGGAACAACCACCCAAAACCAAACAGGAAGCTCACAAGGGAAAAAGACTTACCCAAAGTAACGGAACCAAGTCGAAAGCAATGAAGAACCAGGGGCGGAGGCCAGCTGAATCCGGGAAAGAGGATCGAGACGCTCCCTTAACGTCACAGAGATGTCTCTTATGATCGAGGCATAAGTTTAAGTTGAAGTGTAAGATATTCAAATATAAAGCAAAATTAAGATCAAAATTAATGTACTTGCATATTAAATCTACAAGTTAAATTTGTGGAATCGGCTAACGATCAAACGTCAAAGTCAAATGAGAGTATCCAAAATCCGTATAATTTTTCCATTATTTTTGTTATTTTAAAAACAAATTAGAAACTTGTATCTTAAATCTAAAAAATGATACGAAAATAAATTGAACTTGTGGAATCAAGCCTAGGCGCGGTTAATTTTCGACAGGTTTAAAATTTAACACTTCAACTAATTTTTAATTTTTTTTTGAAATTTCATGGTTTTTTAAAATTTTAGTGAAAATCATTATTATTTTTTAAATATGAGTTTAAGTGTTAAATCTATATTACGTGGAAATATTGCCGAACTTCGAACACCAAAACTTACGAACAAACGTTTAAGTGTTAAATTTGTTTAAAATTTTAGTGAAAATCATTAATATTTTTTTAAAAGGAAGTTAAGTGTTAAATCTATATATTACGTGAAAACATTGCCGAACTTCGAACACCAAAGCTTATGGACCATCTAAGGACATGATGCTTAAGCGCTGTTAGTTTTCGACGTGTTTAAAATTTAACATTTAAACAATGGTTTTATTCTTGAATTTTAAGTGTTAAATTTGTTTTTAATTTTAGTGAAAAATCATTATTATTTTTTAAAAATAAGTTTAAGTGTTAAATTTTATATTACGTGAAAACATTGCCGAACTTCGAACACCAAAGCTTACAGACCAACTAAGGACATGATGCTTAGGCGCGGTTAGTTTTCGACGTGTTTAAAATTTAACACTTAAACTAATTTTTAAAAAGTTTTAATGCAAAATTTTCTGTTTTTTTAAAATATTTTTTTCGTAAAAATTATTATTCTTTTTTAAAAATGAGGTTAAGTGTTAGGTGAAAACATTGCCGAACTTCGAACACCAAAGTTTACGGAGCAACTAAGGACAAGATGCGTAGGCGCGAAGATGCGTAGGCGCGGTTAGTTTTCCACGTGTTTAAAATTTAACACTTAACTAATTTTTATAAATTTTTAATAAAATTTCATGGTTTTATTCTTAAAATATTAAATTTTAGCGAAAATCATTATTATTTTTTTAAAAAAGTGTTAAATCTTATAACGTGAAAACATTGCCAAACTTCGAACACAAAAGCTTACGGACCAACTAAGGACAGGATGCCTAGGCGCGGTTAGTTTTCGACGTTTTTAAAAATTTAACACTTAAACTAAATTTTTAATGAAATTTCATAGTTTTATTTTTAAAGTATAAGTGTTAATTTTGTTTTAAATTTTTAGCGAAAATCATTATTATTTATTTTTTAAAAAAGAGGTTAAGTGTTAAATCTATATTACGTGAAAACATTTCCGAACTTCGAACACCAAAGCTTACGGACCAACTAAGGAAATGATGCATAGACGCAGTTAGATTTCGACGTATTTAAAATTTAACACTAAAACTAAATTTTTTAAAAAAATTCATCGTTTTCTTCTTAAAGTTTAAGTGTTAAAATTGTTTTAAATTTTAGCAAAAATTATTATTATTTTCTTCGTATTTAAAATCTAACACTAAAGCTAAATTTTAAAATTTTTAATGAAATTTCATGGTTTTATTCTTAAAGTTTAAGTGTTAAATTTTTTTTAAATTTTAGCGAAAATCATTATTATTTTTTACGTATTTAAAATATAACACTAAAACTAAATTTTAAATTTTTTTAATGAAATTTCAAGGTTTTATTCTTAAAGTTTAAATGTTAAATTTGTTTTAAATTTTAGCAAAAATTATTATTATTTTTTACGTATTTAAAATTTAACACTAAAACTAAATTTGAATTTTTTTTTAATGAAATTTCATGGTTTTATTTTTAAAGTTTAAGTGTTAAATTTGTTTTAAATTTTAGCGAAAATCATTATTATTTTTTACGTATTTAAAATTTTAACACTAAAACTAAATTTTAAATTTTTGTAATGAAATTTCATGGTTTTATTCTTTAAGTTTAAGTGTTAAATTTGTTATGAATTTTAGCGAAAATCATTATGATTTTCTACGTATTTAAAATTTTAACACTAAAACTGAATTTTAAATTTTTTTAATGAAATTTCATGGTTTTATTCTTAAAGTTTAAGTGTTAAATTTATTTTAAATTTTAGAGAAAATCATTATTATTTTTTACGTATTTAAAATTTAACACTAAAACTAAATTTTAAAAATTTTTAATGAAATTTCATGGTTTTATTCTTAAAGTTTAAGTGTTAAATTTGTTTTAAATTGTAGTGAAAATCATTATTATTTTATACGTATTTAAAATTTAATACTAAAACTAAATTTTAAAATCAATTTTTTAATGAAATTTCATGGTTTTATTCTTAAAGTTTAAGTGTTAAATTTGTTTTAAATTTTAGCGAAATCATTATTATTTTTTACGTATTTAAAATTTAACACTAAAACTAAATTTTATTTTTTTTTAATGAAATTTCATGGTTCTATTCTTAAATTTTAAGTGTTAAATTTGTTTTAAAATTGTACCAAAATCATTATTATTTTCTACGTATTAATTTAACACTAAAACTAAATTTTAAATTTTAAATTTTTTTTAATGAAATTTCATGGTTTTATTCTTAAAGTTTAAGTGTTAAATTAGTTTTTAATTTTAGCGAAATCATTATTATTTTCTACGTATTTAAAATTTAACACTAAAACTAAATTTTAAATTTAAATTTTTTTTAATGAAATTTCATAGTTTTATTCTTAAAGTCTAAGTGTTAAATTTGTTTTAAATTTTAGCGAAAATCATTATTATTTTCTACGTATTTAAAATTTAACACTAAAACTAAATTTTAAAAATTTTTAATGAAATTTCATGGTTTTATTCTTAAAGTTTAAGTGTTAAATTTGTTTTAAATTTTAGCGAGAATCATTATTATTTTCTATGTATTTAAAATTTAACGCTAAAAATAAGTTTTAAAATTTTTTAATGAAATTTCATGGTTTTATTTTTAAAGTTTAAGTGTTAAATGTTTTTATTTTAAATTTTTTTAATGAAATTTTATGGTTTTATTCTTAAAGTTTAAGTGTTATATTTGTTTTAAGTTTTTTTTTAAAAACAAATTATTATTTTCTACGTATTTAAAATTTTAACACTAAAACTAAATTTAAAATTTTTTAATGAAATTTTATGGTTTTATTTTTAAAGTTTAAGTGTTAAATTTGTTTTAAATTTTAGCGAAAATCATTATTGTTTTCTACGTATTTAAAATTTAACACTAAAACTAAATTTTAAATTTTTTTAATAAAATTTTATGGTTTTATTTTTAAAGTTTAAGTGTTAAATTTGTTTTAAATTTTAGCGAAAATCATTATTATTTTCTACTTTAAAATTTAACACTAAAACTAAATTTTAAATTTTTTTAATGAAATTTCATGGTTTTATTCTTAAAGTTTAAGTGTTAAATTTGTTTTAAATTTTAACAAAAATTATTGTTATTGTCTACGTATTGAAAATTTTAACACTAAAATTAAATTTTAAAACTTTTTAATGAAATTTCATGGTTTTATTCTTAAAGTTTAAGTGTTAAATTTGTTTTAAATTTTAGCAAAAATTATTATTATTTTCTACGTATTTACAATTTTAACACTAAAATTAAGTTTTAAATTTTTTTAATGAAATTTCATGGTTTTAATCTTAAAGTTTACGTGTTAAATTTGTTTTAAATTTTAGCGAAATCATTATTATTTTCTATGTATTTAAAATTTAACGCTAAAAATAAGTTTTAAAATTTTTTAATGAAATTTCATGGTTTTATTTTTAAAGTTTAAGTGTTAATGTTTTTATTTTAAATTTTTTTAATGAAATTTTATGGTTTTATTCTTAAAGTTTAAGTGTTATATTTGTTTTAAGTTTTTTTTTTAAAACAAATTATTATTTTCTACGTATTTAAAATTTTAACACTAAAACTAAATTTAAAATTTTTTAATGAAATTTTATGGTTTTATTTTTAAAGTTTAAGTGTTAAATTTGTTTTAAATTTTAGCGAAAATCATTATTGTTTTCTACGTATTTAAAATTTAACACTAAAACTAAATTTTTAATTTTTTTAATAAAATTTTATGGTTTTATTTTTAAAGTTTAAGTGTTAAATTTGTTTTAAATTTTAGCGAAAATCATTATTATTTTCTACGTATTTAAAATTTAACACTAAAACTAAATTTTAAATTTTTTTAATGAAATTTCATGGTTTTATTCTTAAAGTTTAAGTGTTAAATTTGTTTTAAATTTTAACAAAAATTATTGTTATTGTCTACGTATTGAAAATTTTAACACTAAAACTAAATTTTAAAACTTTTTAATGAAATTTCATGGTTTTATTCTTAAAGTTTAAGTGTTAAATTTGTTTTAAATTTTAGCAAAAATTATTATTATTTTCTACGTATTTACAATTTTAACACTAAAATTAAGTTTTAAATTTTTTTAATGAAATTTCATGGTTTTAATCTTAAAGTTTACGTGTTAAATTTGTTTTAAATTTTAGCGAAATCATTATTATTTTCTATGTATTTAAAATTTAACACTAAAAATAAGTTTTAAAATTTTTTAATGAAATTTCATGGTTTTATTCTTAAAGTTTAAGTGTTAAATTTGTTTTAAATTTTAGCGAAAATCATTATTATTTTCTAGGTATTTAAAATTTAACACTAAAATTAAATTTAAAATTTTTTTTTATGAAATTTCATGGTTTTATTTTTAAAATTTAAGTGTTAAATTTGTTTTAAATTTTAGCGAAAATCATTATTATTTTACGTATTTAAAATTTAACACTAAAACTAAATTTTAAATTTTTTTAATGAAATTTCATAGTTTATCCTTAAAATTTAAGTGTTAAATTTGTTTTAAAGTTTAAATGTTAAATTTGTTTTAAATTTTAGCGAAAATCATTATTATTTTCTAAAAATGAGTTTAAGTGTTAAATCTTTATTACGTGAAAACATTGCCGAACTTCGAACACCAGCTTACGGACCAACTAAGGACAGGATGCCTAGGCGCGGTTAGTTTTCGACGTGTTTAAAAATTTAGTACTTAAACTAATTTTTAAATTTTTTTAATGATATTTCATGTTTTTTTAATTTTAGTGAAAATTTATGGTCTTATTCTTAAATTTTAAGTCTTAAATTTTTTTAAAATTTTAGTAAAATTATTATAATTTTTAAAAAACAATTTACTAAAAAACATTATTTGTAAAAAAAAAAAAAAAGACATTTAAAAACAAAAGAGAAAAGAAAGTGTTATTTACCTGGTTTGGATTGGGGTAGTGAGGAGAATTAAAAGCCCAATAGCCAAGGCCCATTAATTAGCCTTCACTGCACCGACTCCTTGTCGAAGAAAGTCACGAAACTCAATGTTGATCTTTGATCTTCTTCTTCATGCATCCTCGGCCCTCAGGCGACTCCATAGAAATTCGAATATGCTACATAGTCCTTGTTCTCATTCGCCACCGTTGCCAAAATCTTCCGGTGAGAAACGCATAAGATGCTTCCATAGTAACTATAGATTAATTAAGAAAGAAAGTGATATCAGACATTCGATGTTATAATCAAGCGACATGAAATTAAAATCAACGGCGTTTGATGATATGAATATTAAAACAAGCATAAAAGAAATAAGGAAATAACTGTTTGTTAAAAACAGAGATGGTGAAACGCAAAAACAGAGACGCAAGGAAGGAATAATAATATACGAAACGGATTAAGAAAAAGAAAAAAGAAAGGACATTCCATCACCTCTTGAACAGTGGCGAGATCTTTTGCTCTTGTGAGTTTAGAGAGACCCGACTTGGAATCGTTCTGATTGATCAAACACGAGACTTCTTTCGAGTTACAGTTCCGATGGCATTTGTCTCTGATTTTGTCGGATTTGCATCAGTCTACATGGAGCATCGATCGGCTTGATGGTCTCGTGATTCTCTCCGTAAGAGATTTCGAGAAGAAACATGTATTACAGAAAAAAGAAGAATTAGGGTTTTTGTTTTCCTTTAGATGTATGAGAGTTATAGAAGAAGCGATCAATATATATAAGGGAAGGTTAACCTAGAAAAAGGAAATTGGTTTAATGAGAAAAAGGAAATCACTTAAAGATTAGGTTTTTCTTTTATATTTGGGTTACGAAAAAATAGAAATTGATTACAAGTCACAACGGTAATAAAAAGTTGCCGTTAGAACTTGCAACAGTCATTTTTTTTACTGTGCAACTTTTTATTAAGATAAAACATTTGATGTTTACTTATTTGAATGACTAGTGAGTGACTTAACCATCAATAATACAGAACAGAGCATTCTTTAACCATCCATGTTGTTTTTTGTCTTCGCTAACAATCAAAAGCATTCAACAAGTACCAATTCAACGTTTCGTATTTGCTGCTTTAATGAGACTTAGCAGCAAAAATCATGCACTTGTAGCAACGTTTGGGCATGGAGAGTCTTCTACTATTCAGGAAGCACCAGCTTTAATAGAGAGCTAAGCAATGTATGCAACAAAGCGTAAGAAGGAAGCCCGACGACATTGATTCATTTTCGTGTCTTCCCTTTTAAAGACTCATAGAGATCAGCTGCTGTAGAAAACTCTTGGCATCTAATAGCTCTTTGCCTTGCATCTCAAACCACCCCATCATATGCTCCTTAATACAGTTTCAAATGATAGATTGAAAACTCTGTAGAAATGTGCGAGATTCAATCACTTGAATTCCTTTTTTATTGGACGATAGAAAAACTAAAAGGTAAAAGTAATCCCAACAGAGGAAACTGAAACGAACTGTACATTATTTGAGTGATCACTATATTCTTTGTTTCTTCAAAGCTAAGAACATACTCCATAGGAGAACTCAAAATGCTCCACCAATTCAATCGCCTACATTTATATATATCTAGAATCAAATCAATCCTCCAAATCTAACAAAAGCAGTATCATCGACGCATTCTCTTCCACTCCTTGCGATCGAGGAGGAAGAATCGATAAACTACATACCATATAGCTTGCATCGTCTAATGGCTTTCACTTTATTACTTTTTTCTTTAAGAACTATATAGAGACCTTTCTTAAATGTTTTTCTGAGTTTACTCTGTTGCCTGTTCGATCGAACGGAGCTCCCAGTTTCCTTCTCCATCAATCAGCCTTAGCTCCAAGGAATGGAATGGGATCAGAGCCGGCCGCTGCGGTTTATGAGAAAATGTATGAGATTTTGGTAAGACTTCTGATGTAGTTTCATGGTACTGAGTGTATGGAAAATAATAAAAAAACTTACTTGTGATGAGGTTATGAAAGTGACGCCCATGTCTCGTGCAACCCTATAGAGCTGTTCCTCAACATCAACACTCGTCGCACTGCAAATCAAAGAGCAGATATATAATGAGAAGGGAAGATGATTGTAAAAGTACAGGGAGACTGCGGGAGAAGACTGATCATTTACTTTGTGCATTCATCAAGGACTCCAAACTTCGGTCTGTGAAAGAATAAACGTGCCTGCAATTCGAAACAACTCAGATTATTAACGTGAATCATAAAACTATATACACCTGTTGTTGCTCTCTACAAGAGACTTACCATGCCTAGTCTCTGTTGCTCTCCAAGAGATAATATGTCTTCCCAATTGGTAGTAGCATCCCAACCACCTACATCTCTTTCCAAGAGATAAACTAATCGAACATTCTCCAGAATGGTTTTCAAATGAGCATCCAGAATGCTTCCAGCTTCTGTTGCGCTCTCTCCTGTTACTTACAACAATATTCCGCACACATGAGAGATAGGAAGATCAAATAACTTCTACTTCAATTCTTTTAGGGTGGAAACAGATAGATCATTTGATTTGAGAATCAACTAGATCTTTTGAATTAAGTGAATTTTTGGACTTACCATTGGTGTACAACTTTGCTGCCCTTTTCTTTGCTTCTTCTTTAGATAGAGGGTATATAATTTGATCTCTCAGTGTCCCTAAACATGTATAAGGTCGCTGCGGGACAAAAAACATGCCATTCCCTGACCCAAGTTCTTTGATATCCAACGATGGTTTGGTAAGTCTTCCACATACAGTGGGCCAGATATCTCTTAGGACTCTAAATACTGAAGTCTTTCCACTACCATTTGGACCTGAAAATTTTGCTACTATTAGCTTGGGGCTCATGCAATAAATTCAATTGACGGAGATTAATTCACCAACCTGTGACGAGCAGGCTTTTCCCTGAAACTATTTCGCATGACAACTTGCTAGCCATCAGTTTCTGAGCAGGGGTAATGATATCCACCTCCGAAAAGGAAAGTAGATCTTGAGAATCCAAACGACTTGTGTGATTTTCTGAGGTAACACCTGAAATAGTTGGACAAAACGAATATGATCAACTCAAGTACAGACATTGACTATAAGCCTAATAATTCCTATAGAATATGTGAAAACATCCAGCGGAAAGAGTTCATGTAAAGATCACAATCTGAATAATGACTACATATATGTACAAAAAGCAACAAGATTTCGTATTGCCTAGTCAAAGTGTGAACCTATATATGCTGTATTACCTGACTGAGAGGCATCCAAAAACTCATCGAGCTCAAAAATTCTGTTAATACCACCAGAGAGCTCAAGGAACTTCTTGTGTAGTTCAAGAATATCGCCAAAAGCCATAAAGCTTTGGGAGACAACAGAAGCTAGATACCGCAACGCATGTGCCAACTCGCCTGGTATCAAAAGCATCATGCAAGAAAGCGTTATATAGAGGACATGTAAATACTTAATTGGCTCACATTAATCAAGGAAGTGATTAACTACAATGAAGTGTGACAGATCTTCACCTTGAGTGGAGACAAGTGCTCTGTCTCCCTTGTGTTCTAGGGCATACAATAAACTCAATCCCCACGTCACATTATTGGGGAGTTGCTTTGTCACAAAATCATCAAGTATGCCATACAACCATTTCTTCCTCAAGAGCATGAGAGAGTGGTCCAGTAGGGCCCTGAATTTTGCGTCAACCATCTGCTCCACGGAGAAAAAGAAAATAAGGGCAGATTCACAAGAGAAGTCGCATTTGACATGAAAAGGTCATCCTCACATAAATTGAAAAAACAGTTCCAAGTTCACGTCTTGTAGCTTTGTTTCACAAATAACTATCCCAAAATTCAACAGCTATAGCTAGGGAAGTTAAGACACTTACAGCCTTTTCTCGTGCTCCACCTCCAAAGAATGCAATAGATTCAGCATGAGTGTTTAGCCTCTCGTGCATAAACCTACATAAGCAGGAAGAAGTTGGTCTTGATAGTCCTATAACACAATCATCTGCAAATTGGATGAAGCGTAAAAAACTTACCTAAACTTCCCCTCAAGCAGCTGTTCTTCACCGGCTAGATCACCGAAATCGGGAGCAACATGTCTCAGAAAACCCAGGCCAAGTAACATATATGTGTAAAGTATGGCAACTCCCCTCTGACCAGTCAATAACTTCATCCTCCAGGTGAACCTTCAATTTGATTTTTTGCATTATTATAATTCAAACCAAGAACCATGAACAAATATTAGAATTCAATCCAACAAAGTGTACGTACCAGAGAATGTCAACCGATGGCTTTACCATTCCAGTAAGAAGTCCAGACAAGTCAGAGGTTAACTTTTCCAGGTCACGAGTGAGTCTCTGATCCGCATCAATACTATTGCCTGACATGTGGAAAACCTGAATAGATATGAACCCAATCAGATCGTTAGTGTAAATTTCCTATATAATTGTAAACAAACAGACTCTACGAAGCATAGAACAACCACAAATCAATATCCATTTCAAATTGGTATAGATCTTTCAGAATATCGACATATTTCTTATATAAGTTAAACAACACATCATGCTTTCTTTTAGATCAAGTTGCATTGAATAACATAAGTTCATGCTTCATAGTCATCATTCACAATGCATGAATAGGGCATATTCGCATAATATCTCTGAGCCTTATAGATTTGAATTGACCTTGTAAAATGCATTATTTCTCAAATAATTCCGTAGCAGATGTTGAGTCAAACGAATCCTCCACCCTAACGCTAGCCTTTGCGTTATATGCCTGAAGAATGTAACAAAAAGAGTTAGATGAAACCATATTAGCGAGGTGTTTAATAAATATAACTAATAATCTACTGTAAATTAGTTCAATAACTTGCTCTTTTATCAACATACAGGAAATTCAAACCCAACATAGTATGGTTTTCATTGAACAATTTAGTAAGTCGTGACAAGGGGATCATAGTGGGTGGGACTTCGAAACATTTAAACATGCATAAAAAGGAAAGATTACCTTAATGAAGGAGCAATTATAGAAGATGCACCACTTTGGAGAACACTCAAACCAATCAAACGAACAAAGGCTGCCTTATCCTGCTCCAAGACATACTTCACAGTGGTCCCTGCAAAAATCATGGTTGGTTGTTCGAAAAGGAAACCTATCAATAAAACTGACCAGGTAACAATACGGAGTATGTTTACCATTCAAAGAGGCTATTCGGTCAGAGATCAGTGTTCTTGAGACGACAAGGCAACCAACAGCAAGCAGTTGTGCTCCTTGTTTGTCAAATATAGTGGGTATCTGAAATGTAACAATGAAGTGGTCAGCTATTTTGAGAAGTATAACATCAATATTAGCATTAGCGCAGGACGAATAAGTTAGCCAAGTGGAAATGCAAAACAAAAGGTTGGCTTTCCAAGGAAGCTAAAGAAATGCACTGAAAGGCCAAGCTGGGGGAGAATGGAAGAGAAAAAGGTGGATATATGTATGCAGCTGAAAAAAGCCAGTGTATTGATCTATAGGTTAAGAAAAATTGGTACAGCTATTTACAATAAAATTCACACTAGTAACTCAAGCTCACCAACACGTTTAACATTGCAGCTACTCTTGATGGTAAAGCCCTTTGGGATGTTTGAGGTTGAGGAAAACGAGGCAACACTACACTTTTATCTACAACAGGTGATCTTGCAATTAACTGTGTCTGGTACGACTGAGCCTTTGATTTAGTAGCAGATTCCTACAAAGCACCGAGTAACCAGGTTAGAACCATCGTCAACAAAAATTATAATAAATAAATAAAAATTCTGCTGAGACCTTTCTAGCTGCAGCAAACGCTCTTTGAACAACCATCGCATCATTTTGCCGATCAGTATCTGAAATTTTCGCTGAATCAATTTCAGCATCCGGCAGAAGGGCAGAGTCATCCCTGAAGGTTTAGTCATTTTTAATAAGTAAATAAAAATAAACTTTGATAATCCTCACAAACATGGTTAAGAAGCAATTCCAACCTCTTGTAGTGAACACTCCAACCCCCTTCACCGTCTAATGACAGAACAACATCATGGAATGCAACAAGCGCTGGACGATGGGAGATTGTTATGCAAGAAGTTCCCATAGCTCGAACCTTGGAGGCAAAGCGTTCTTCCATATCAGTTGTGACAGCACTTGTGCATTCATCTAGAATTGCAAATTTGGGTTTGTGGTAGAATAGTCTGGCCATCCCCAATCTCTGTTGCTCTCCAAGTGATAATTCGTCACCCCAATTAACCTCTTTTTCAGGTTGGTAGCGATCCAATAAATATTCTAGATCAACCTACAAGCAAAAGGCCACAAAAATAAGCATAACATACAAAACACTAACTTAAACCATCCGACTATACAATAGAGAAACAAGGATACTGACATTTTTCAATAGCTCCACCATTCCAATCTCAGTGAGCGGTTCACTCTCTTGGTCAGAAGTAAGAGGATATATTAACTGGTCACGAAGTGTTCCTACTGCCATATAAGGCCGTTGCGGCACGTAGAAGATCTCCTTGTTAAGATCAGAACCAACTCCTGGCTTCACAATATGCCCAGACACCAGGGGCCATAGACCTCCTAATACTCGGAAAAGGGAACTCTTGCCACTTCCATTAGGACCTACGATACATATTGTTGAGCAAATAATGATATATCAGGCAAGTGGAAATCAACATTGCAAAACTAGATGTTGTTGCATAATTATTATAACAAAAAATGAAAACCAGGAAGCCAAAAATAGGCCAGTAAATCAACCCCAGAAGATGATGTGTTGCCACCAACACCCTAGTCGTTGAACTGGATATGAATGGTTCGTCTATAACTAGGCATACCAAATCTAATGTTGACAAGTTTATAGTGCTATCCCATCCAGAATACAAGAAGAATTACTTCTCTCAGAATAGTATTTCAAATTTACATTTTTCATTTTCTTTCCCTTCATAAGGAAAACAAGGGGTACTGAGATTTTCATCTTTGCTACTCATCTCAAGGATCATAGAACAATATAGTAGCGGTATACGCTTTACTGTGCAAAAAAAAAAGAAGCCATGAAAAGGGAAATTTATAGTCATATTATGTTCAAGATATAAAGCGTTCACCTGTAATCAGAAGATTAGACCCTTGCTCAACTCGAAGGGTGAGATCCTCCACCAAAACATTTCCGGTTGGAGTAACAACCTAAAGTGTATTAAGTAACATTAAGAACACGACATTTTGGAAAGGGATTACAGTAACATGAATCTGTTCCAACTACCTTGACATCGGAAAACTCAACATAATTAGCTTCACTTAGGTAATTTCTGCTTCTATTTCTCTGGAAAGATGATTTATCATCACCACTGAGTTCTCTTGAGACAGCCATCAACTCGTGGATACGGTCAGCATAACCACTGTTGGAAGCATCAACATTACAATAATTAGAAACAGCTACACAATGTTCACCAAAGTGTCTGACATGAGATCCAACATAAAGCATTACCTGAGTCGGTTGAGCCGCCTGGAACTTATAGAAAGTGTTCCCAACGCCTGAAAGAGAGATATAATGACACTAGTGTGATATCTTATATTGCTTAGCATCTCGGCTCTTCCTAAGGTCGAGTCGTCAGGTCTTAGATGCCCAGAGAAGAATGGTTCGATAATCAGAATAACTGCAACTGTGGCACCAAGATACTTCAGCAGAAAATCTTGGATCATACCAAACCACCAGTGATCATGAAGCACGTGACTCATATGGCTAACAAGATTCTTGAACTTTTGTTGTATATGAGATTCTTCCCTGGTTTCCCCACCATAGAATGCTATGCTTTCCGAATGAGTCCTTAAGCGTGAATGAAGTTGCCGGTACTCCCCTTCTAACTGCTGTTCCTTGGACATCAATTTCCCAAAAGAAGGAGAAAAGTTCCTTATCGCCGTCCCAGCCCCCAGTACATAGGCCTACACAGCAATTGCATAGGTTAGTTTATAAATACCAGATCGAAAGAATTGTACTGTGAATGGATACAAGGCAAAGCAGCATAAATGGTCCAACATAAGGTCAATCTTGAAAGCATAGAAGGAAGATTAAACGTGAATCACCAGTATCCAGAAGATGTATTTTGGACTAGCATATGAACACAGGCGCCATGCATACAAAATTCCATCAGTAACCGCCGTCAAATCATCCAGTATAAGATCGCTTAACTCTGATGAGAATCTTGGTACATCGCTGGCAATTCGTTGCTCGGGGTGCGTTATCCGACCATCCACGTGTGATATTTTGTAATAAACCATATTCTGAAAACAATAATTAAAACTGAATGAAGTGATATCCAGCAGTCTGAAGTATACTCCATATGCACACTAGTCAAAAACACACTATCTAAAGAAATGGTAAATAATTGAATGGCAGAAGAGATGGCAGTTGCTACCTCAAAATAATGTGAATGGATAATCTTCGTCAATATCTTTCTGAATCGCAAACTCAAGGCCCCAGTTATGTACTTTGATGTAGAGTGCAACGTCGATAGCATGAAACACAACATAATATTCTCGGAGATTAGTCGTAGAAACAGTGGCGCACGCCTTAAGAAAGCAGCACGGAAAAGGAAACCTTGCACTTTTGCCAATCTATTGCTCAAAGCTGTTCTGAAAACCTGCAATTTATAGAAGAATAACAGATTGGAAAGAGTACGCACAAGTAAGAAAAATAGTTAAGACTTTTCCCGACTATTGGCCGTAAAGTTAGATTGGTCTTCCAGCTAAATAATAGAGACCCCAGGAATTCTATAACAATGAAGCAACCGTTCGCAATTGGGCATTCCCATGAATATCTACAGGACTTTGCAACAGCACGAGATCAAACAGTTTTATTAATCCTCCAGACAGAAATTCTATATGACTTGGGCAAAAACATAAAACAAAAGCATAACAATGTGTTTTACGTATTAGGAGGAAATGCATACCACTGTGGCGACTAGTGCCAAAAGATCCCTGGCACCCATTTTTCCCATCTTAGACAGAAGAATAGCAGTCAGAACCTGAAGAGACTTTAATCCTCCTCCTTTCTTCTTTTTCGTGGTTATCTTTGCATTTTTATCATTTCCTGTCAGCTTTTCCAATGCCTCATCATCATCACTCTGACCATTGCAATGACGCGAAGAATCAGGCCTTGGGGAGCTGACCCTTGATTTCAGGTAAACAGCAGTTCCACCAGCAGCTACAATCCCAGCCGCAAGCAGTATAGATTTCCTAAAGAATTAAACAGAGAAGGATGAAATCTGAGCCCACATAAACAAAAAAATTACCATCAAAATACAATGAAGAGCAAAGAAATGGTTTACCGTCTTGACGCTACAAGACCTCGACCCCGCTCAGTTAACTGCAATAGTTGGAGTGAAGGCATGGCTGGAATTGAGTATTCTCCAACCAACGATTAATCAGAACCAAAACTGGTTTCTTCTTGGCAACAAGTGTCCAAAACACCTGAAATGATACCAAACTCCAAGGTTATGAAAATTAGAACAACCAACATGTAACAAATCTAAAGCAAAGAAAAATATAAAAAGTTGAAGTTGTAACCATTGAAATTAATGCAAGTTAGATTCTCACACTTTTGGATCAAGGAGAAAAATAATCAAAATGATTCACACGCGTAATTAGAATCCCAACAAAGACAAAAAAAAAAAAAAAAACTGTTTAAGAAGCCACTAAAGTTGATCCTGATTACATAAGAAACAGCAGAATCAAAGATTCGCGAATCATTTCTCTTCGGTGTTTTATCGAAAGCACAAAACAAAACAAACCGATAAAAGCGAGAGATTCTTCATTCTTAGACAATTGCAAAAAAAAGCTTATACAAATTAAACAAATCCATGACGAATTACCTCAGCATGAGAGTGTCTCCGGGAGAAATAAATTGAAACAGAAGCTAAATCTATCTCCCTTCCTTGCTAAGTTTCAACCTAAAAATAAACTCGAGAAATCGGAAATCGTAACAACAACAACACCAACTAAGCTCGAATTCTAGACCATGTGAATCTCAACGCCGAGGAATTAATTCCGACTCAGACACCAACGGCAACGAGACGTACTAGTCCACCGTAACGGAACTCCCCAAATCGAGAGATAGAGAGAGAGAATGAGAAAGTGAGAGCCGAAACTTGGGAAGAGGAGAAGATGATGACACTGATTTTACACGTGCCAAGATATATTCACTCGTGCCATTTTTATCTTTTCTTCTATTTTTATACCATGCTGTTGTTATCTATTTGATTTCGTTACGAATACTAGAAGATATTGTTAAATTGGATTGGTAACTTCAAAAACAATAATTTTCACGATTTTAACTTATTTTTTACTCAGGTAATAATTCTAGCCACCCATTGTACTAAAAAATAATAATAATCTTAGCCTAGTTGGTAATGTATCAAACTATCAATTGTTTCTTTTTAAAAAAGAAAACTTTGTACTAAAATCATGTATACACAGATTTTTTTCCTAAAGTATAATTTGAATATCAATAGTACTATATGTATACAAGTGTCGAATCCTGTGGACCTACACGGCTATCCTTCCATTGGTAAGTTTGTTTTTTCTAATTAAGGAAATTGTGATTGGTGTGTAAACTTAAATATGATAGGCATATTAGCAATAAAAATCATGTATTGTTATTCATGTTTGGAAAAAAAAAAAAAAAGTTGAATGAATTCAAACGATAATATAGAAGGACATGTGAAATTTGAACGAATTCTTGATTCATCAGATATGTGAAATAAAATGGTTGTAAAAGATTGTTCAGTAAAAGAGTTTAATTTGATAAAGACAACACTTTTGTTTTATGATATTTAAGAAATGAATTTTGTGAAGTGGGAAAAGTGCAAATTGTACACCGCATGATTGAAGCACACAAATCAATGTGTGATACTGTGATGTCTTCCTTTGTTTCTGAGAAGTACATATTACATCACTCTTTTCGGCCAACACATCCGCATACAAAACAAAAATGGGCCTTAAATTGATATGAAACCCAATACAACATTGTTATGGGCATTTTTGTTCACGGGTCTTTAATATGGTCCATTTGGTGAATTATCATCGTACAATAAAATTTTGGAATTCACAATTGAATACATGATGCCAAAAGTTGGATGAAACGTTTTGTACAAGTGCAGAGTCTCTAAGTGTCAAAGATTGACAAATCAAAAATATAAGTTTACTTACACATGTCTTTCATCGTGATAGTTGTCCATGTTATTTTTATGATGTAAAACAAAACAATTCACACATATGTAAAATAGTTGGTACACGTCATAAAGCTGAAACAACATTCCGGCACAATATCAGGCGAGGTGATGGGCTTGAGAAATGAGTGGCCCAGAAAACAACACGTTAGGACACAAAAGACCCTTTTTCTCACCATACGTCCACACTCAATCGCCTATCCACCGACACAAGTCATAAAACAGCACCCAGTTCCGTCGGTAACTCTATAAATGACCGAACTGCCCCCTCCTCACGAAAGTCGTCGATTCCGTGGACCCCTCCTTATTTAATTTTGACTTCTCAATTCTCATGTTTTTTTATTGTTTTATTACTAACAGAAACATTTAATTTTCGCGGTTATCAAAAAGACATTTACTTCTTCTCGCCGTCCATAACATATTTAGTTATTTACAACATTATTTGTAAATCTTTACAAGGAAAAATAAGCAATTGTAATGAGATTATGAAATTTTATTCCACATTTATCGATTTATTATAAATACAATTGAAGATTGAAGTATATAAAAAAAAAAAAGTTTCCAACCATCCACCAGTAATTGTTCTTCTATTGCATTTCTCAGCTAAATTTTGCCGAATTATCAAAATTAAAATATAAAAATACAAAGACAGAGAAAAATAAAGAAAAATTCAATTTTTCTTCCCTTCCTCACCGCTTTCTTCCAAGTACTCTTTCTTCCTCCTCTCAGCATTAGATAACAGACAAATCAGAAGAAAACACGTGGCATAAACACCGTGTATCTTCCAGTTCGTCTTCGGAGGCTGACGAAGCACCACCCTATGAAACACCGCCACGTAATAATGCAAACCCACAGCAAAGCCCACGAAGGTCTGCGCCAAGCCCAATACTTTAAGGCCCAAACCACAATCCGTAGAGAAGACGAGAACGAGGTACATGAGAAGAAGCAAGAGGTAGAAGACGTAGCCTAGGGTTTGCAGGATCTGCAAGCAAACGTATGTTGAGCTCGATGTTGCGTAGAGGAACTTGAGTGGTTCGATTCCTGTGACGAGCGATGAGAGGCAAAGGATTGAGAAGTAGATCGAGAGGTAGATTTGGATGAAGATTAGGATTTTCTGGAGGGAGAAATAAGCTTTGAATCTGTTGAAAATGAGGGAGACTAAGAGTAGAGGGACGAGGATGAAGACGAAAGAGACAACGGAAGCTATGGTTGGTGCGTATTTGTTGCCGAAATAGGGTTTGAAGTTTTTGGTGATCTCTTTGTTGGCTTTGTTGATGTAGTTTTTGGATGTGGTTGAGATTCGTTCTAGGTCTGGGATTAGGGATCTTTGGAATTTAGTTGGTAGATCTCTGAATTCGCTTACGAAATCTTCGTCTTCCTCGTCGTCGAGCCAGAATGGTTTGATTTCTTTCTCCGGTTGTTTCGATTTGGTGGTCACTGGTTTTGAGGATAGTGATTTCTTCTCTGAAGGAGGAGGGGAAGAAAGTTTGGATTTTGTGATGGTTTTGTTTTTGGGTGAGCTTGATTTGGACAGATCTGCTGATTTCTTGATTGTAGAAGTAATGGGTTTTGTGGAATTTGTGGGTTTTGTTCCGGAATTGAGCTTCTTGAGCTCGGAGCTGGTCTTGGTTGTGTTAGAAGAAGATTTGGTGGAGTTAAGTTTGTGAGATGTACCCATGGAGGTCTTGGCGAGTTTAGTTTGGTTCTTGGTGGAAGAAGAAGAGATTGGTTTAATGAGCTTGGTTTGATTCTTCTTAGTACCAGATGATGATGATGATGAAACAGAGCCAGTAATAAGCTTCTTCTTCTTAGGAGGAGGAGGAAGATTGGTTTCATCATCATCACCAGTTGAATCCAGATCTTTCACCAACAATCTTCTCACTCGAAAATGAGGATCTATTCGTTGTAGCTCATGATCATCAACTGACGAGGCAAAGAAAGAAGAAGAAGAGAAAAGGAAGAGACTGGAATAGAGCAACAACAAGAGTACCTTTCTAAAACACAAGTACTTGAGTGGAGACATTACTTTGCTCTGAAACCTAGGAATCCCCTCACTGTTTCAGACAGATCTTGCGAAGAGAGATCGCAAGCTTGTCAATATATAGGAAAAGAGAAAGAGAGAGAGGAAAGAGAGAAGCATTAGTGACAGTGTGCATATGTGTTTATATATGAGTGTTTGTGTGTGTGTGAACGATAAGAGAGAAGATGGAGACCAGAGAATTTACTAATTGATAATATCAATGTACTATTACTAATGTTTAACTTCACCGTCATGTTACAGATTCTCTGCTACTTGTCTAATTTTTTATATGATTCTGCATTTTTTTGTATTTATGTGATTGTTCGTATTTGGTAGGGTAATACTAATAAGTAAAAAAAAAATGTTTGCAATTTTTATTGTACGTGAGTAGTAGTAAAAAACAATAGCAATCATTTGCGAGATCTAAAATTAGAAAAGTCGCTTTCTTATGAATAAATATGGAATACATTTTTGTGTATGTATAACCAAATTTTCATACACTTTTAAGTGAAAAAACAAAAGGAATTTAATCATAACTACTCCCACAACTCCTAACTGATTTGGTTTAATGGTGATCCCATTGTCGAGAGACAAGAGGCTATCTTTCCACTTAAAATATGATTACTACTATATTTTTAGCTAATTTCTAGATTAATATTGTGTCTTGTTTTGTATATGCAGCTACCATGATAAAAAAGTACATAGATCCGATAACGAACTCGTTAAAATGGGACTCAATTCGATCGAATGATCTAAGTACATATCCAACATGGCGAAAATGGTATTTGTTACTTTGGTTTTAATAATTTGTCTCTCTTTTTTTTACGTGTTCAGCGAATCTATAGTATGAATGTATGATAATGTAAACTACTGATAAATTAATAAAATAAATACAAACATGAAAAGGAAATAAAGAAAAAGGATAAGAATTTAATGCAAAAGTGAGAAAGTTGAGATCACAGATCACTCACATGGAGGACCAAAAAACGACACTTTTTTTTATTTTCTGTTCTTTCTCAACGCGCTTTCATTGTTTTTTGCTCATGTGCTTAGTTAATAGGAGTAAACTAGTTTGTATCCTTGTGTAATTTGAATAATTATAAGTTTATTAATAACTGTCTAGTTGCAAGTTGGTTACTATATATGGACTACTTCAATGTGAATTTATTAGTAGTATTTTACTACTTAGTGATGAATATGTACTTAACAATTATCAAATTACTTGAGTGTGGAGGTTAGTCACATGGCACGTATTTATAAGTTAGATTTGACTGTTAACTCGACTTTGACGAATGTGTAGAATAATTAAATCTATTGCTTGTATTCCACTCATACTACTGCAAGTATTAGAATTAAGACTATATCATAAAATTGAAATCCCATAATACCAAAAATCCAAATTTGAGGATATTATAAGTTTAATTTAAAAAATCTAATTCTTTAGGCTACTATGACAAACACGCTTTAGAAAACAAATAGTAGTAATAAAGATTTAGTGACTAATGAGTCGCTGTCTTTTTGTTTGGGCACTTAACACTTTCTCGCCCATGTATCCCAAGTCAACGATCAACGACTTTTGACTCCATCACTTTTTGACTAATGAGTTTAGTAAAAAAAGCGAAAGTCATGACAAGGTAATAGTGCGATCGAAACTGACAAATTTAATTAGGAATTTTGTAGATAATTAATCGAATTTCCTAGATAAGTAAAGTGACAAATTCATGAGAAGGTCATAAATCGAATTCAACTGTCATAGCTGATAATTACAGTAAATATAGTAAAAACTATGAAAGAAATGTAATCAATCGATAGGTAAAGTAGTTTTTATCTAAAAGGAATAATAATATTAGTAAATGAAATTTTGAGTCTTTGACCAAGGTCTTTGATCTAAAACTCGGGACAAATCCCAAAATGTGAATGTGGACTTTGGACTCACAGGGGTTTGATAATAATTGACTCTTTTTTGGCACACAATATTGAATACTTGATGTAACCTATAATTACGTACTGCGAATAAATATTTTATTTCTTCTTTTCTTATTCTGTTAAAAAATAATTCTTATATGGTTTAAATATCCTGACATTTAAAAAACTGGTACTCTGCATGACATTAATTTATTTGTCCGCTAAATCGCTGGATCCTATGTAAATAGTGGCAGAAATATCTAGAGAAAAGATAATATATTTTTAAAAATAAAATTTACTTTTGAATATATATAAATCATACTTTTGTTTTTTTTTTTTTCATTTGCTCAAAATGAGTGATAAGGACCATGTGCTAAGCATGTGCTAGAAACTAAAATGGGCTTAAATTGGGTCCATTAGTAAAAGAACCCCTCCATCTGACCCCAGTCCAATCACAACAAGTTTTCATAACGTAGGTAGACCAAACCATTGCTAAATTGTGACACATAAATTATAGCAAAATATCCACATTGTTTTCTAACATATCTTACATTAAATAAAAATGTTTGTCTCAATGATTAAAAATAAATGTTTTCTATACGAATCTGATTAAACAATATAATCAGCGTTTAGTCTGTCCACATCCCATTATAGAAGAAGGTAAATTTGAAACCTTATTAATCCCAGACTCAAACACAACCCCCATTCCCATGAAAAAATGCGATTCAATGTGGCAGTGAAACGACCAAACGCCAGGATTATCCGCTCTAAAACGCAACGCCGTCCACCCAAACGGTTGAACCGCAACCGTGTTTTTCATTATCGGGTCGACCCGATTATACCTTTTCGGATCCTCTGACTCGTTAAACTTCCCTTCTCCATACCCTAGTACCCAAAAATCATGACCGTGTAAATGCCACGGGTGCGTTTCACTGTTGTTCGCGTTCATCGTATTCGCGTTTTGTAAAATCACGTCCACGGTTGAGTTGAATCTCAATCTGTAGATTCCATCGCTCGTCGTCGCGTTAGCGTTTATGGGTCTCGCGAAAATATCATAATTTCGTGAATCGTAATTCTCCGGCGGCGTGAAACGCCAGTCGAACGCGTTTGTGAGGTTTTGCTTTAACGCGATTAGGTAGGGCGTTTTAGGGTGGTGATAGGAAACGTTGTTGACTGACCAACGTCTGTATCCGTTGACTTCGTTTTGTGTATTCAAAAGCACAATGACTTTGTCTGAATTCTCCGGCGGCGCGTGAATAAATCCTCGACGTGCCTTGATTGCTAGGCTTTGTTCAAGACGGGAGCGCGTGTCGTTCCATTCCGGTAGGAGGTTGGAGGATTCCGGCGTGGGAGGACGCCGTCGTGGGTGATTCGGGTAGTAGTTGAGTACGGCGATTGCCGGTGGAGTTGTCGCTGGACGACTAACTATGCTTGTGGTGATCCAATAGTTTCGTTTAGGGTTTTGATCTGCCTTGAGAAGCACGGAATAAGTTTCGCCGGAGTATATAAATAGATTCTTCACCGTGAATGGTTCGACGTAGTGTCCGTCTGCTTCAACAACCGTCAAATTATGTCCCTGTCGTTTAAGTTGACCCATCTTCCATTAGTGTACGAAAAGAAAGAAACAGAGAAGACAATGAAAATGGTTGTCTTGAGTCTCAAGCTAAGTACCTCGATTTGGAAACTGAGAGCAGAGAGAGCCGTCAAACTACCAATTCGAAGCCTGTATGTCTTTCCGGGAATCACCGTAAGGACGAAACGTGAACAATCAGTGTTTGAGGCGTTACAGACTCCTGAGACTAAGCTTGGAGGAGTGGTTAGGTAGTTTGAGCAGTTGAATCTTCCTCTTCCTTGTATCAAAAGCGACTGATAATATCCAAACCAGAATCATCCATTAAAATAAATTCAAGATCGATCAATCAAGAATCTGAGTTTGAGATATAAAAAAAGAACTCACTTGTGGCTCACCGACCCACTTAAAGGGTATTGATGCTAAACCGGTGGCTTTCTCTGACATACTTTTGTGATACCAATCTGTTAACAAAACATTCCGGTCATAATCGTATGTAAACGGTTCGGGCTCTGTGACCGGAGGAGAAACTTGGATCATTCCGATTAATCCAGATTCTCTCTGCATCCCATAGTGTGAATGATACATGTATGTACCAGGCTACAAACAAATTTTAAAAACAGAACACAAAACTTAACGTAAATACATAAACCTAAGATTGAAACTTTTATGCGGTTATAATTCTTTACCCTATCAACGACGAATTGGTAAGTGAAGACTTCTCCAGGAAGAATTGGACACTGAGTAACACCTTCTACTCCATCGAACCATGGAGTCCCAATCTGAAACATAAATCAATCTTTGAATCAGTCATTCATCGAGTGCTTTGATTTCAAATCTTACATGGTCGACTATTACGTACCTGTCGGATTCCATGCCAATGGACAGCGACGTTTTCAGTCATGAAGCTATTCTTGAGCTCAACAACAATGGTGTCACCTTGTTGAGCTTTAATGGTGGGACCTGGAAACTTACCATTGACTGTTATTACTAGCTTCTCGAAACAATCCGGTGACTTGAACTCGTACTTCACTTCCCATTTGAATCTCCGGATCTTTCCCTGGCCAAGGACGGAATAAGAAAACAGAGCGATGAAACAGAGGACCATAAGATTGAAGACATGGATTGTGTCTGATGATCTCTTTTGTCTCATCATTGGTTTTTGTGTGGAACTTTTTTCAACAAACACTGATTGATTTTAAAAAGATGTAACGAAGATCGAGATTCTTGGTATTATCAATTCATGTGTACACATATATACATAGCATAGATACAGAGTACAGGTCATTGCATGTCATGTGTTTACAAATAAATCAGTTTTCTTTTGGAGAACGACTGGAGAGAAAACGCGTTTTACTTTTCTACGATTAATGATAATTTCAAATAATACATCGACTTTTGTTAGCAAAGTAAAATTGTATAATATATGATTCTATGTACTCATGTGTTTTTTGTATCATAAAAGTCAAGTATGTTCGATGCTTCTGCACTGCTTTTCCTTTTTCCGTAATAAAAAAAACTACATGCATTATAATTGTTCTCTCAAGTCTTTACTAGCTAGTTAATGTTAGTCACTCCTTTAATAAAAAACAAATTTCGAAAATACCTACAACATAAAATAATTAACATGTTCATATGATCATATCCCTTATCCAAAAAAAATATGGGTTTTGGTCTGAAATTCTTTAGTTACTTAAAAAGACTAACTTATTGCAGTACATTCCACATTTCCACATAGACTTTTGGTCAAGTCTTCGATGAGGGTCAATGGTAAGAATTGAAAAAAAAAATCTCTTGGACCAAGTCGGAAAAACGGTCTATTTCTCCACGAGAAGTATGACATCATAACAGATAGAGCCCAATCTATGACCACGATCCATATGTCCCCGAAAAAATACTTCTCAATCTATATCTCCTCAAATTGATAGTTTTCATCTATGTCCCCATAAATCTGGATTTAATCGGTTTACAAACCAAACCCAAGAAAAAACCACTCAAACCGATTCTGCTATTTACTTAACCAACTAACAAAAATACTAAACCGGATTAAACCGAATTTAAACCAATTACAACTAATTGGACCGAAATTTTTTTTTTTCTTCTTTTGATTCTCATGTTTATGGTGAGACAGTGAGACCCATCTTCTTCTTCATCTTTCTTTTTTTTCCAATAAATGTTTCTATGATCTCTGTGTATGAATTGAAACAAGAATTACCACGAGATTGCTCAAATCAAAGTTGGAGATAATAAATTTGTTGAAGCGAAACACTACCTGGTGGGAACGAACGGCGGAGCGAGAAGCGGATTAAGGAGAATCCGGCGATGGAACCTCCAACCAAGCATATCTACGGTGGATGTGTGTGACTTTCTCACCGGAATGCTTCTCGCCATACTCTCTCTCTCCCCTCGCCGGGATTCGGCTCGATTCCTCCGTCACCACCGTGCCGTACCGGACATTGGGTCGCAATGTTTACGCTCAATCTCAGATTGGTTGTTTTGATGAATCCCAAATCTCTCTCTAGCAAGAAACGCAAAACAATGTTCGATTACTTCGATTTAGTTCTTGTTTCAAACCCAAATTTTGATTGCTTCAAACCCATGTAATATCTCCAATCTCTCAAAATCCAATCAACCGCAAATCGCCCCTTATTGTTATCTATAGAGATGTAGATCTCCAATCTAATTACGACATACAAACCCAATCTCAACGCCGCAAGATTAGACAAGAGTTTAACAAAAGAACCATTATTGTAGTGAAGAACAATCTCCAATCTCCACTCGCTTCAACAACAATGTCTAATTTCGATCTCGTTTTAGTTTTTTTTCTTCCTTTGCGTGAAATCTGGGATAACTGGATTGAGATATATGAATTTAATTAAAAGGAGAACGTTTGATCATTTGTATTTTGGATCTACAAAAACACAAATCGTATTTTGCAGATGGTGAAACAAATTGGAGTGCAAAGAAGAAGGAAGAAAAGAGGAAGAAGAAAACCACGTGTTTCCATAAAAAGAAAACTAAAAAAAATCATTTATTTAATTTTTGAAATCTGGTTTTCTTAAGAAAGACAAAAAAAAAAATCTGGTTTTCTTTGGTTATAATTGGGTTTAGTTTTTTGAAAATTCGGTTAAGTGAATAGTAAACCGACAAAACCAAGTCTGGTGGGTTTATAGATCTATAACTATTAATTCAAGGAGATTTAGATATTGAATTTTCGTTTCAGGGAGAAATAGAGATAGAAGTATTTTTTTGGGGACATATGGATCGTGGTCATAGATTGGGCTCTATCTGTTATGATGTCATACTTATCGTGGGGATATAGACCGTTTTTCCGACCAAGTCAGAGCTTAATTTTTGTCATTGTATTAAAAATCTAAGTAAAAAACCCAATGATGTAACAAGGTAGTATTTATTACCATTTGTCAACAACTTAATAAATAGTTAAGTCACTCCTTTCGTTACACGAAGAAGTCACGTTAAAATATAAAATTCAACATTGATAACAAAATCATCATGTGGGATATTTTTCATTAGTTAAATAATATTTTGAATTTGCATCAGATAACATATTTTTCTTTCCAAGTTCTCTTCAAACTGATCATCAAAAATTCCTCAACATCCAATTGATGTAGTTATGTGACAGCTATTATATTTTTTCCTCAGAAATTCCTCAAGAATTGCTCAACAATTTCTCTAAAACAAATTACTATTTAATTTACAACTTATTTGATTTCGTATTCTTTTAGAGCGAGCTCTATAGATAATTAATATGAGTATTTTTATAGTCATTTTGAAAGAAAATTAGTTAAATAATATTTTGAATTTGCATCACATAACATTTTTCTTTTCAAGTTGGATTCTTAGACGTAGTCATCATTCTTGTGTGAGCTCGAATAAAACTGCAAGGCGCTCAGCTCCTGATAGTATTCTCGAATATACTGTTTGCTCGAACTTACCCAACGTCTGCCTACTATATCGATCGATCTGGTGTCGCGTTGGTATTCGGAAGTTTTATTCAAAGTTTGAAAATGCGAAATGCATAATTAATGCTACCTACGGTTGTTTAGCAAAATCATAGCAATTCATTAGCCAAAAGGTTAAAAGCACAATACAGTCGATATTACACATTTTTGTTTCTAGCCGAAAATGTTTGTCAGTGTTTGAAAATGCGAAATTGCATAATCGATGACACCTACAGTTGTTAGCAACTTGTGTAAACAGTTGTTAGCAACTTGTGTAAGCAGTTGTTAGCAACTTGTGTAAGAAAATCAAACCAGTTAAGTATTACCCTAAAAAATGGTTGAGAAATAAGATGCCTTAACCGATCACACATGTAAGGGGCACTGGCCAGGCTGTAAACTTTTGCATCTTTGTCTACGGTTCGCTAAAATGACATTTCTTCATTAAATATGACACATGTTTGAAAATTGAAAACGACTAGTCTATTCTTAAATGTAATTTTGATTCAACTGGCCTGTCATTCAGATGTTTCAGAGTTCATTATATTTGCGTTTGGCTTCTAACTGGTTCTTTTTGCATATTTAATCCCTAGACAATTATTAAAATATCAATGCATCCAAATGAACTTCTAAAGACGTGTAGAACAATTATATAATGCATGTACAATTTTAAATCCAGGATATGTTTTCTCATAGTTTATTAAACTAGAGAATTTAGGCTTTCAAATAATTTATTTAAATTAAAGGAAATATGAAATACAAAATAAACTTAAAACACAAAAACTGAAAACCGATAGTAAAAATTAATCAACCAAAAATCTTATAAAACAAACACATGTACAGTCCAATCTCCATACTTTTAAAGGAACTAGGATCATGATAAAAGGCATGTTGGGTTCTTAGACGTCGGCATCGTCATCGTCATCGTCCGTGAACTCGAATCGAACTGCAAGACAACTTCATCACATGCAAAGCTCATTATTCCTGTGGTTTTTTCTCTGCAATCCGGAGAAACCATCCGCAATCCAAACCGCACTTCAGCCCTCTCTTTAATTACAATATCATCCAAAATGTTTTTTTCATTTGTACCGTTTATATCCTTTTCAGAAGCAACCACTGATACCTTAAGCAAATGAGGCCAACCGGGCTTGAGGTTCTGGTACCTGAACAATAAGCAGAAGAGTTTATAAATTCCTTAAATAAATCTGCTTTTGAGAATAAAGAAACAACAAACTAAGATAAATCGGCTTAACAGAAAAGTTATTGTAACCTCTGAGGGACTGAAGTAGCAACGACAACATGTTTGTAAATTAAAAAAGCTTGAAGGTCTCCTTCGAGACAGATGTAGTAACCAGGAAGATTTTGGGGAGTTCTGATAAGTAAATCCCACTTCGCACTAGTAGGAATCTCTGTTATAGTAAAATTCATAGAAGCTATTGTAACTTTTGGCCGAGTCACATCTAAGATATGAACATAAGCACCCCAAACCCAAATACACAAGACGATGAAAAATAAAACACACGTGGGCGGAAGCTCTTTGAGGGCAAGCCTCAACCTAATGCAACAAGACTTATCGTTAGCCATTATCTAATGTTGAGGGAGGGGGAGGAAGAGAAAGTGAGCACAAAGAAGATTATAGATGTTCGAGTCTCCAATTACATATATTGTAAGAAATTGAGTCATAAGCATATATATATATATATATAGACTTTCATTCTTTTATAAGACTTTAATCAGTAGTGTATCTCTGCTGGATATATATATTTTTTAACTATAATAATATATTATGAATTCAAATTTAAAATGTAAAAAAAGTTTTTTTAAAAAATCTAGTGATATTTCAGTTCAAGATTTGACGAACTTTAATATGATCATAAATGAGAACTTTATTTGACATATAAAAGTAAAATATTTATACAATATTTGATCACATTTCTTTTTTGGACCAATAATCATATTTTCTTTTTTATACACTAAAACAATTTCCATAAAAAAATTGGAAATGTATTTATCTTATTTGAAATCATTTGTATTCAAAATATCTTTTAGCACATAATCATATCATTTGTAATTTTGTATGCAGCAGATTACCATAAATCAATATCAAATGCTTTTGTGGCAAGTTTTTATTATTGAAAAATTGCAAAGATCAAACCAAACCAGGTTGCTTAATTCTAGATTTGAGAAAATTAAATACGATCAGAACTGAAAATTTTGTTTGACATACAAAAGCAAACTATAATTGATACAATATTAATCAGACAAAATTTTAACTTATGGTTAGCTTGAATCATAAAAAATGGAAATGTATTAGCTTAATGTTTAAATCGTTTGTATGCAACATATACTTTCTTTTATCACAAAATCATGCAACTTATTATTATAAAATTAATATCAAATGGTTTTATAAAAAAATCTAAAATTTTGTAAATAATCTTTGCTTTAATGGTATCTATTGAACATTGAAAGACCCAATCGCAAAGACCAAACCAGGTTACTTCGACAATGTTCACGGAGTCATCTCCAGCAATGGATCCGGATTTACCCGAATCCGAAACCCGACCCGAATTCAATCCCTCCTCCACTGATTCCACCGTCACTACCAATTCCGGCACCGTACAAACCGCCATGGACTCAGACTCCGTCGAAGCTAGACCTGAAGCGACGACATTCGAATTAGCCGCATCACAAGTCACATCCGTCGCCGATCTACCACCGGAACGATTCAATTCGCTCGACGAATTGACCCACGATCTCGGCTCGCTCCACGAGCTTTCGACCCGTGGCTCATGGCAAGCGATCCTCGAGAAGATATCTCAAGCCAGAGCTCTCTTTCTCCTCACAAAGCCTCACGAGCATCTCACTTACCTCACTTACCAAGTTATGGCTCTCGCGAAGCTTCGTCGCTCCGATGAAGCTGCTCATGAGCTTAATTCTTTGCACGATTTCGACGGGACGCATTACAGGTACGAATCGTTCCCTGAGATCTACCCTAATCGGAGAGGGTCGATGGTTCCTTTCTCTTTACGATGGCTCTACGCTTTGATTCCGACTAAGCTTGGTAATCGTCAGGAAGGGTTAGATCGGTTATATGTTTTGCTTGACTTTGTTCGAGATCGAATTAGAGAGAAAGAATCTCAGAATTTAGATGATTCTGTGGAATTGTGGAAGAAAAGAGAAACCTTTGTGATGAATTGCTTGCTAGGGTTTCATTTAGGTCACAAGGAATTTGGGGTATCTTTGGATTTGATGAAGGAATTGATCAATCGTGATCCGTTAGACCCGGTTTTGATATCGAAACTAGGTTCTGTTCAAATGCAGTTTGGTGATATAGAAGGAGCTAAAACTACGTTTGATCGAGTTGAGAAGATGTTGAATGAAGGAAAGAGCAATGGGTTATTGAATGAGATACAGTTCAAGAATCTTGTGGGGAGGAATAAGGCTTTGGTTCATGTTGTGGCAAAGGACTATGTTTCTGCTGTGAGAGAGTATGACAAATGCATTGAAAGAGATAACTCGGATATTATCGCTGTCAACAATAAGGCTCTTTGTTTGATGTACCTGAGAGATCTATCGGATGCGATTAAGGTGATGGAAAGTGCATTGGAGAGAGTGCCAACCGCGGCTTTGAACGAGAGCTTGGTGGTGAACTTGTGTAGTATGTATGAGTTGGCTTATGTTAATCACACCGATGTCAAGCGGACGTTGAACAATTGGATTGCACGTGTTGCTCCTGATGACTTTGATTCATCTTGTACCAGAGTTTGAGGTATTGTATCTGTTCTTCTTCCATTCTTGAATTTTCCCTTTTCTAGGCTTTGGCATGGCTAAGAACTGATTGGTAATGCTATGATGACTTCGATAAATTGCAAAGTCGTAAGAATCGTGAAGCAATTTGTTTAGGTAGATAATAGAGATGATAGTCTCTAGCTTTATTCATAATCCATGTGAATCACCTAAACTGAGAAGTATGTTCTATGTATTGGTTTCATATATGTCCATTGGAAAAACTAAAATTGCTTACTGTATTCTTCTTAGCCCGTGAAACAATACATCGAGGTATCCAAATTGATCATCTAGCATTCAAAATTGCAGGTTTTGAGCTAAGCTAAGGTAATGAGCAAAAGAGTTTCCGTCATCTATAATGAAACAAATCATAGATCTTGATCTTGCTGGGTTTGGCCTCAGCTGGAGTCTCTGTTGATGCGATTACCGACTACAAATTTGTTGTAGTTTTATATTGTAAGCTAGCAAATGGTTTGTTGCCCCCAAACACTTGGTAACTTTCCTGCATTCGTTTTCGTCATATTCATCTTCTTATAACGTTTTTTGTTACACTTGCCGTTAACCACTAATGACGAATGTGTGTTCTTTCAACTCTTCCTATGCACAGAGATTTTGAGTAATCAAGTATTTAAAGCCATGTATTTTGAGTATTTGGAGTTGAATATTCCCGTTCAGAGATCATATAAGGACTGGATCAATAATTTGAATATTTCCAGTTTTTGAGAGAAATTTTCCTTTTCAGCTTTCAGATTCCTTGTATATCTTCTTAACAATATGAAAGGAATCAATTCTCTTACAACATGAATCTACCTACGAACTCCTTTGTTTAACAACCCTTTTTTATTGGGTTGGATAAAGGAAAAGTAAAGATTCTTACTTTACCCAACAGAGCAAAATTTTCTCCACGAAGCTAAATAATCCCCACAGTAACCCTCCAACACAAACCTACGCTTAACTTGTATTACAAGTAAACCCATACCCCAAATCCACAATATATACACATACCAACTCATAGGATTAACAAATCGACATTAACCAAATTCTGATATGGAGGTCCAAACATTTCCCAACGAAATCGTCTTCTTCGATCTAGAAACAACCGTACCGAATAAAGTGGGGCAACATTTTCACATTCTAGAGTTCGGTGCGATCATCGTATGTCCAAGAAAACTTGAGGAGCTAGAGAGCTTCACAACGCTTATACAACCTAAAGACTTGTCAGTGGTCTCAATAAGGTCGTCTAGGTCTGATGGGATCACAAGGGCTAAGGTTACAAACGCACCAAGTTTTGAAGATGTGGCTGAGAAGATCTTTGATTTGTTGAACGGTCGGATTTGGGCAGGTCATAACATTAGAAGATTCGATTGCATTAGGATCAAAGAAGCTTTCGCTGAGATCGGTAAAGCTGCCCCTGAACCCTCAGGGATCATTGATTCTTTGGGGTTATTAAGTGACAAGTTTGGCAAAAGAGCTGGTAACATGAAGGTATCATATCAAGATTCTTTGTAAGCATGTTTAGAAATTGATTAGAAATCTAAGGATTTTAAATATGAAACGTATATTGAAGGTCTTTTTGAAATTTAATTAAATATGTGTATTTAAAAAGCTTATTAAGTTTATGTTGTTGTAGATGGCAAGTTTGGCAGCCTATTTTGGTCTTGGAGTGCAAAAACACAGGTACATAATCATACTTGTGTGTGTGTGTTCTTATTAATGTTACGCTCTTTTATTAAGATAAAATAACATACATATGTCTATAATTGCAGGAGTCTCGATGATGTTAGAATGAATTTAGAGGTCCTCAAGCACTGTGCAACAGTTCTTTTCTTGGTATGTCGTATTCTCGTAAAACAATTTCTTAAATTTCTATATTTTAAAAATAAAAAAAATATATATAGACCAAATTAACTCATTTGTGTAATATTCCCATAAATATACAGGAATCTACACTTCCCAATCAATTGGAAGGAAAATGGCAAAGTTCTTCAAAGATCATGACAAGAAGTCGAAGTAATTACCAAATAGCCCAAAGGGCAATGCCTTACTCGAAGGGTAGTCTCGGGAAGGTAATTGTTTTTTTTTTCCTATTCAAGTTATAAAAAAAAAAATTTTAAATTGCGGTTTTATTTTATTTTAGTTTTAAGTGTTTTTGTTTGAATCAATACAGATAACACAGAACGTGAAGAATCTGCTAAGCAAAGCTCAAGGCAATCAAACTCTCCAAAGCTTGATCAATCATTCTCATTCTTTGCTTTGATGATTATTGCAAGAATGAATTTAATTGTATATATTGCACATTTGTGTATACATTCATTGACTATATTACCAAATAATTCAATAGATAATTATTTATATTTTGTTTGTAATCACTAAAACCTTTTATATAATTTTAACCTCAAACTTTTATGAATACATCACATTTATGGAAAATTGTAGAAGTATTCAATAATTGTTAAATATTTATGATAACGGCTAGAAATTACACTTATTGTATTAGATGGACACAAAAGCTAGATAAACATTATCTTTCAATTTGTAGTTATACCAAAGTATAATCTTAAAATTTACACTAAAACTACTTTACAACTCATACTTTACATCTGATTCCGTTTAGACTGGAAATATTTTGTCTGGTATCAATATGGTTGATGTATACTTATAGTCTACTGATACAAATGTTATAACTAATTACAATAAATATCAAATCCGATCGCAGACAGAAAAAAGTAAAAGAAAATTACAATAACGCCTAGATATGTTTGCCTTTTGTTGTATTACACTATTAACCTATTATCTAAGGTTTATAGAAATTGTAGAAGTACTCAACAAATGATAAATATTTATGATAACGGTTAGAAATCTCACGTGTTTATCGTATCTGACAGACATAAAAATCCCCACGAAGAATATCCTTTTTTGTAGTTATACCAACTTATAATCTTGATTTTTACGCTAGATCAACTTTACAACTCATATTTTATCTCTTGATTCCATTGTCATTGGAAACAGATTGTCCGTTATTAATGCGAAATGAAGCAAAACAAACTATGTCCATGTCGTTAGGAACCAAAAACTGTACTAGATCGCATACAACAACAAAAAAAAATTCATAGTAACCGCTAGAGATGTTTGCTTTTTGTCGTATTATCTACGACTTATTCATATTTCAACGTAATAGTTTTTTTAATCATCTTTGTCGTATTTAATCATTTGTTTTTGAATTTAATTTTGGATAAGCTCATGATCATAATATATAATTAAATATTACAGTGTAAAAGTTTGTCAACTATCATTCATTTTTATTTTATTTTTAATTTAATTTTTGATAATCTTTTGATCAAAATTTTAATTCTTACTCCGTTTAAATTGGAAACCAACTATCCGTTAAAATATGTCTATGTTATTAATTAGGAAGAGAATGATATATCCCTAGTCTTCCACCGCCCGGAAAGAATTTACATGGTTGCATTTGAATTATATATTCTAATAAAACTGTTATAACTATGTATAATAAATATCTATTCAAATCGCGGACGAACAAAAAATAAAAAGAAAATTATATTAACTGCTAGATGTATTTGTCTTTTGTCGTATTGTTTATGGTTTTTGAAAACAATTATTTTTATTTGATTGTGATTTAATTTTGGATAAAATTCTTTTCATTTACTTAAAATTCAATAATTCAGAATGAAATAGTTGGACATAATTAATCGTACGGGAAACTTCCTACACATGAAAGTGAAATATAGAGGAGTATGTGGCGTGGAGGAACATAGACAAAGAGTTTACAAAGGGAAACAAATTAACAATCTACAAACGTACGTATGGCCACAACCATACCTATCAAACTTTTTCAAAGCCATTCCAAAAACCTTTTTGTATATATTTTTTTCCATTCTCTATTAATTGAATTTTTGGATTCTATTTTTGAAACTTATTATGTCGACTAGAGCACTATATCTTTATGTATTTTTTCAAAAACTAGCATTGCTGAAATATATATGTGATACGAGAGCCAAAATCACACGTTTAACCTTAGCTTATAAATCATCATAATTAACCACACAATTAGATAAAAAGAGAAGGATATAAATAACGGTATATAAATTCAACAGATAATAAGAGATCTTTTTAACATGCCACACCCAAATCTGAATTACTGAATATAATGCAACATTTTAAAAAGATATTGTATTACAAATCAGTTCATATTGGTCTACTAATTAAATGATTCATCGGAAGACCGATGTCTAGAATAATTTTCAAGGCATGTGCAAAAGTTGGATTTTCTTTTCATCTAAAGCTTTCAAATGACTAATCATTATTGAAATAGAAATGAAAGAATCCGGGTTGCAAAAGCAAATCAAATTACATATTTTAGGCATCTTATAAACTAGTGTTACTTGGAATATATAGAACAATAATTTACAAATTTCTTAACTGTTTCTATCTTTTCAATTTGTGTTAAAATGTTCAAACTGCTAACTCTTTCTGAAAGGAAACTATATAATTCAAAACAATAACACCTACACATTGTTGTGATTTTTACTGTAATATTTAAAATACGAAAAATAAAATTAATTTAGTTTATTGATACAGAAATTAAAAAATGGGTTATAAATCAGATATTTAATGTGTAATATTTTATTTAGATATCAGTTTTTAAGTGAACAATTAAAAGAAGTGATGTGGTACGGCATGAAAGACACGTGAACCAAACAAGTAGAAAAAATGTGAAGGTGATTTGATATAATCAATGTTTTAAACTAAAATTTGGTTTCATATAGATTAATTGTTTATTACTTTAAAATTTGAAAGTAGATATAACTGATATTTTCCTTATGACAGATTGCCCAATCACAATTAAATAAATAATGTATTCCGAGTAACGTCTATCTAAGACATGAAAGACATGTGAACCCAAAGCAGTAGAAAAAGTGTGAAGGTGTTTTCCAATGGCTGTTTATGATACATTACTTAATAGTTAATACTAATATATTTAAGGTATTTTAAAATTTTCTTAGATATGTGTAAAAAACAATTAAAACATAAATCTTTATAAAAAAGGAAGAGAATATTTGTTTTTATTGTGTACATTGTACAAAGATAAATCAATAACTCAAATCAACAAAAATAGGTACCTTGAAATCATCGGCACTTTGACTAATTAATTTTTGCAAGTATCAATTAATAACATCAAAAAAGGGTAATTATAAAAGAGTAATTCACGTGTCAAACCCCAGTCAAGAAGATTCCATAGGACCCACTTATAAACGGCGACAAAAAAGTCTTTAAACGGTCGTTCTTTTGTTTCAAACGACCGTCAACGTCGATATTAACTATCTCACGCGCCATCACTACACGTGATTCTTACCTCGACCATATAACAGCTAAATGTGTTTCGTGATGTTCACTCGCTTGCCTCCGTAACTGATGAAACACTATATTTTTCGTAACTGTAACGGAACAAACGGTCCCATAATTTACGAAACACTGTCGTTTTTCACCAAATTAACGGAAACGTTCTTCGAGTATCTTCAACAAAAATGTGGACCCATGAAAAAAAAAACCAAACACTTTGCTATCATCAAAGCAAAACGACGCCACGTGTATGGACCAGATATCCGACGTGTCACATTTTTTTCCTCTTCCGGGCCTCTCACGTGTGAGACCCACACGTGTGGCTCACTATGAACCAGAAGCATCACTAGCTCACATGCATTGGGCAAATAGGGACCACCAACCACTGAAATGACGCCACGTGTCTCTATCTCCCTTACTGTCTCATCTATATAAACTTCCACTTCTCCGCTGATTAGAAGCACAAAACTCACTCAAAAGCGATCCAAATTCCGAGAAAGATAACAGTTTTTTCTTTTCCTCTGCTAATTTTCTCGGGAAAAATGTTCATTGAGAGCTTCAAAGTTGAGAGCCCGAACGTGAAGTACACAGAGAATGAGATTCACTCTGTGTACGATTACGAGACGACGGAGGTTGTTCATGAGAAGACCATCAATGGCAGTTACCAATGGATTGTGAAGCCAAAGACTGTCAAATACGATTTCAAAACCGATATTCGTGTCCCCAAATTAGGGTAAAACCACTCTTTACAAAGTTTCGATCTTTTAACATAATTCCTCGATTTCTCCGTCGTTTTGATGTTGATTTGTTCTGTTTGAAAGGGTTATGCTTGTGGGTTGGGGAGGAAACAATGGATCAACTCTCACTGCTGGTGTCATTGCGAACAAAGAGTGAGTCTTTTTGATCAAATCCTTGACATTAAAATTTGATTTTTGTTTTAATCGGGAAATTGAATAAATAAAACAGAGGAATCTCGTGGGCAACGAAGGACAAAGTGCAACAAGCGAATTACTTTGGTTCACTAACTCAAGCATCATCGATTCGTGTCGGATCTTTTAACGGTGAAGAGATCTATGCTCCTTTCAAGAGTCTCCTTCCAATGGTTCGTTTTAAAAAACAAATCTAAAGACAGTTGTTTTCTTAAAGTGTGTTTTAATTTTTGGAATTGTTGTTGGAAAAAAAAAAAGGTGAATCCGGATGATGTTGTGTTTGGAGGATGGGATATAAGTGACATGAACTTAGCAGATGCCATGGCTAGAGCCAGGGTTCTTGATATCGACTTGCAGAAACAGCTCAGGCCTTACATGGAGAACATTGTGCCACTCCCTGGGATCTATGATCCTGATTTCATCGCTGCTAATCAAGGGTCACGTGCTAACCACGTGATCAAAGGTACCAAGAAGGAACAAGTGGACCACATCATCAAGGACATGAGGTAATCATAATTAGTGACTAAACAGAGTTATTCTTGTTTGTTGAATCGAATTACCTCTGTTTATTGATGTTATGTATGTGTGTGATGTTGAATCTTAGGGAGTTTAAGGAGAAGAATCAGGTGGATAAGGTTGTGGTTCTCTGGACGGCTAACACTGAGCGTTATAGCAATGTGGTCGTTGGGATGAACGATACAATGGAGAATCTCATGGAGTCTGTCGACAGAGATGAGGCTGAGATCTCTCCTTCAACGCTTTATGCGATTGCTTGTGTTCTTGAGGGGATCCCGTTCATCAATGGAAGCCCTCAGAACACCTTTGTTCCAGGTTTCGTATACTTGAAAGTTTAATCATCGATCAATCAAAATTGGGAAACATGATTGTTTTGACTGAATTTTGTGGGGATTTGTTGTAGGTCTAATTGATATGGCGATCAAGAACAATGTTTTGATCGGTGGAGATGACTTCAAGAGTGGTCAAACCAAGATGAAATCTGTCTTGGTTGATTTCCTTGTTGGTGCAGGAATCAAGGTTTGTTTAACTTGAGTATCAAGTTACTCTTTCTTGTTAGGGAAGATATTTGTCAAAAGACTTTTGTTTCATTGATTGGTTGTTTTTGTTTGCAGCCTACTTCAATTGTGAGCTACAATCACTTGGGGAACAACGATGGGATGAACCTCTCAGCTCCACAGACATTCAGATCTAAGGAGATCTCGAAAAGCAATGTTGTGGATGATATGGTTGCTAGCAATGGTATCCTCTTTGAGCCTGGGGAACACCCGGACCATGTTGTTGTCATCAAGGTAAAGAGAGAACCAGACAGACACTCAAGACCTTTTTCCGTTGGCAGATTTCAATACCCATTGATCCAATTTGTTTGTTTGTTTTGCAGTATGTACCCTATGTTGCGGATAGTAAGCGAGCGATGGACGAGTACACATCAGAGATCTTCATGGGAGGGAAGAACACAATTGTGATCCACAATACCTGCGAGGACTCTCTCTTAGCTGCTCCAATCATCTTGGATCTTGTTCTCCTCGCGGAGCTCAGCACCAGGATCCAGTTCAAATCCGAGGGAGAGGTTCGTCAGTTCACAGCACTGGTTATTTTGGGTTTTCTGTTTTCATTGAATCGCGGTTTTGATGTTTTGAATCGCGTTTTTTTTTACAGGGCAAGTTTCACTCTTTCCATCCTGTGGCCACCATACTCAGCTACCTCACCAAGGCACCGCTTGTGCCGCCGGGAACCCCGGTGGTTAACGCGCTGTCGAAGCAGAGGGCTATGCTGGAGAACATTATGAGGGCATGCGTTGGGCTGGCTCCGGAGAACAACATGATCATGGAATTCAAGTGAACAGGAAGAAGCATCTAAGACCTTTAATTAGCTCATAATTTAAAGAGTCTTTAATTTGTGTCGTTGTTTGTTTTTTATCTTATGTTTTAAATTATGAAAGCTTGTGTTTCTGCGAGATCAAAGAGCTTTTAGTTCGGTCTCTGTAGGGTGTGAAGTAACTTGTATTTGTAGTAATCCGGATGGGTTGGTATATTTTGCAAGTGTTTCTAGGTTGGACCATAATTTCAATATCTCTTATGGTTTGGTTTCATATGTGTGTAAACAACTTCTATTTTGAGATATATAATCATGGTTTTGGTCCAGTATTGATCTACGAGTGTATGGACAACTTTTTGTCACAAAATTTGCTCATACCACAATTATTATTTCATCGTAGTTGAGAAAATTCAATCTAGTTTAGTAGAAGATGGCAAGCAAAATTTTCAAAACGTAATGGTCGTTTTCATAACAATTCTATTTTAAATATAGTATAATTTGGAGTAATAAATAAAATGTATGGACCGATTCTTGATTCAAAAACCATTGAAAAGAACTTTAAATATTATCATGGCATCATCAATGACCTCAAATGAGTTTTTATTGATAAAATAAGAGAGTGATGACCCAAATTATTCAAATTAACTATGTATGTGGGAGGACTAATTTAAGTAAAGATGCCCTGATACCAAATGAATCTATTTATTTCCCTTGAATTATATATTTATTGATAATTAAGTAATCAATAATTAGTAGTGAGACAAAATACGATGACTCCGGAAACTCCAACAACTAAGCCTCGAAGTTTGGAGTTCAGAAGACGAGTGAAGAGAAAACAAAATTTTATAAATAATCTATAGACTAATTATAAACCTAATCCTATCTATATGCTACTGATAAGCGATAACTATCCATTTCCATAGACCATTAATATACAAAATCTTCAATTATTGAGCAAACGAGTCATAATATAGCTTTGTTTTAATTTAAGTATCGTTTTAGAAGCATTTTTCTGTTTTAAAAAATGTTTTTTAAAAAATTCAAAATCAGTTTTAAATGTATTTAATAAAAAAATAATTTATAAAAATACTTAACTTCGTAAAACCATAATGGTCCATTTAGTTTGTTTTTTTAATTCGTGTAAAAAAAGTCAAAAGGACACTTATATTAAAGCAGAACAATTATGTGATTTCAAATGATAGAGAACAAGAGCTGATACTTCCCAAGCACTAATGTTTGGGTTTTAAATAACTTTTAGAAATTGTTAGTTCTGATGAGTGTTGTTACATGGACAAATGCTTATACATCAAAACAAAATGTATAAGTATTTCCTTATTACTAAAATAACAAATGGTAATTAGGTCATCACTAAGCTTTGATCGGTGTGACGAGTGTTCGCATTAATATACTCTACACCTCCTCATCCCATTACTAATCATCAGACGCTTTCGTCGTCACGAGACAGTGACCTCCATTTTTATATCCTTTATTTAAACATTTTTTTCTAAATTTCCACCAATGATTTCTTGAAAAATTATTATATCACATGAAAGTTCATAATGTCCCATAGGAATTATTCACACTGTTACTATTCATGTACTACTAGCTATAAAATTCGGTAAATGATGTGACTTTTAAATCAGGATATATACTTTTATTAATTATTATCTTAATTACCGTGAGTTGCATATGGTGTTGGGATTTATTTGCTTACAAAGTAATACTATTAAAACGAGATTCATGGTGTGCTTACTTCAACCTTCACTAGCTCTTAAAGTAACGAAATCATAAATTACTCGTTCTTTTAGCTAAAATTTATAATATTACAAAAAATGGTAATAAAAAAGCATATCTTCAAACTAAATAAACCCAGATTTATAAAAGAGACAAGGAAGTGTGAAACTAAAATAATATGCAGGACATGAAAGATAGTTTCATTTCAATTTTTTTTCTGAGGATCGGATTAATTTTACATGATGATACTAATTAATAATTAACAACAACAATCTCAAGTTAATTAAAACACACACAAACTTATAGGGTAATAGCAAATTTGAGCCATGCATATGTTTAATTTGATGGTGATAGTACGACGCGGTTTCTTGTTTTGCCTTCGTCGTGCTCCATTTGCTGTTCTCTGCATTCTATGCTACAAAACGCTGCGTCCCCTCTACAATTTATTTACATTACAGACAAATATATCAATATTACTTTGTGACGCATTAGAAAAAGAGGAATAAAAATCATTAAATCCCTAAACCCTTTAACAATAAAAAAAATTAAAGCCCTACTATTAAAAAAATAAAATTTGAGATCTTAAAAATTAAGACTTGTAAAGATGAAAAATAATTAGGAAAAAAGTATGTAACATACTTGTACATGTAAATATCACGACCCGGAGCTAAACGGCGTTTGCAAAATCCACAGTTTCCAAGAAAAGAGGACAACGACGACGGTGATGATCTCCCACCGTCTTTTCTCTCGTTCCTCCGGTGATTTACCGGCGACAACATCCCCAAGAATCGCTGGTCGTAATTATCTCCGCCGTCAACCACCGTCATAGCCACGTCAGAGTCTTGGCCGGCGGTCTGATCATCATCAACCTCGATGGTGATCCTCGTTATGCTTGCTGTTCTCTGCATTTGAGGCCGTGGTCGATTCCCTATCAACATATTATTGTTTCTAAAAAGAGAAAGAAAAACTTTTTTATTTTTCTCTTTATAATTTAGATTGTTGCTTGGAGAGGGGAATTGTGTGTTACCATGCCACTCGGTTTAAATACACACGCAATCATATGGTTTATGGATTATTTAATTCATGCCTACGTACGTATTTACTTGTAATGCTTACTTTTATTTGATATGATTTTTTTTTTTTTGAACAAAATTATTTGATATGATTAAAGATTCAATTATATATTATATATTCCTCAGGTCTTTATTGGTAGGCCAATAATTTCAGATATTTGGCCTGTGAACACCAAACATCCTTCCAATAGTTTTTTTGTTTCAACGAGAGGAGAAGAAACCACAGATCCTCAGGTATTTACAAATTTACTGTCTACTATCTATCCTGATTCCTTAATCACGATATTTGAAACTATAGCTTGCCCATATTTATCTCTCGTATCTATCCTGATTCCTTATTAGACTCGTACCCAACTTGTCTACAGCTTTTAGTTTTAGCTTTGCCATATGTGTTTCATCGTCCAATGGGCAGAAAATAAAACTGGAGTCCACTGTTTAGTCTGTTCCTCGCTCTGCATTTTGTGTTTACTAATACACTAAACCTCTAGTACTCAACACATCATATATATTTTGGCATCCAAAAACACACATCTCTTTAATTTGCTGCAGCATAGAACAAGAGCTCAACAATAATCACAAATCCAAAACAGAGCAATTTCATAGCTGCATCATTGACCATTAAGCTCAAGAATCATAATTCGGAAACCATTATTCTTTCAAACACAAAGATGAACCTGAATGAAAAAAAAAAAAAAAAAAAAAAAAAAAAAAAAAGATGAACCTGAATGAATCAGGAAACTGAAACAACCTAAAAATTGAAAACTAAGAAAACAATTGTCTTAAATGGCATATAGATAATCTATCCCGAGAGATGCTTCGCTGCCTCTGCCAAGCTATAGGTGATTCTGTACGGTCTTCTCGCAGCAACATTTCCCTGAAAAATTAAAACAGAGGTTCAATAACCAACAAGAACCAAGAGGCTTGTTGAAAAAGAAACAGAGGATAGGGTGGGTTTCATATACTTACGTTCACGCCTCCACCACGCCCAACAGCGTTCTCGCCACCGTCTCCGCCGCGCCCAACAGCGTTCGCGCCTCCGCCGCGTCCGACAGCGATCGCGCCACCGCCGCGTCCAACAGCTCTCTAAAAAAGAAGTGATTAAACCTTCTACATTTAGTGTAAAGAATGATAAAGATTTGACCGAGATTGAAGAAAATAACTCTCTTACCTCATTCACATCTCCGGCACCTAGATTAAAGCCACCGCCATTAACACGGAAGCCTCGAGCACCCTAACGAAGAAGAAAGAACCAGTTTTCAATAACCAACAAGAACCAAGACGCTTCTTGAAAAAGAAACAGAGGATAGGGTTTCATATACTTACGTTCACGCCTCCGCCGTGACCAACAGCGTCCACGCGTCCGCCGTGACCAACAGCGTCCGCCCCTCCGCCGCGTCCAATAGAGGGACCTTGTTGTAGGGTTTGTGTTGAGAAATCATACACCCACAAATAAAGATAGTTGGCATAGAATAAGTCATTTCCACTCACATCAAAAGCAGGATGTTCCCTATCAAATTTGAAGACGATCAAACCACTGTCATGTCCTGCTAGTGTCCAGAATCTATGTTCGAGCCTCGAGGCGAAGTCTGATGTTCAGTTCTTGTGGCCTTCTATCCTTAGAGGTAGAGACAATGATGGGAGGTTTTCTTGTGTGAAAAAGAACAGACGTGACATTGCTACAATGGCATTTCAATGTAATCAGCAGAGTTCCTGCAATGAAAAAAAAAGCCTCGTTACTTAACAATCTTTTATGGATGCGAAATGATAGGAATTTTAAATAATTACCAACCATGTGGTAAAATATTACAAATGAACTCTACCAAGGATTAATGCATATTTATGAAATTAATAATCACTATATAAATTATTAATTTATATACAAAAAGTCCGACTCGAGACCGATTTTTTTTTATTAATTTATAGTGATTATTAATTTATAGAGGATTTTTTGTACAAACTATTCACAAGTTAAACTTCAATTTACAATTGTCCGCTCACTTCTTTTCTTCACCTAATTTGTTTGCATGATGTATAATTGCTAAATCATGTTCACAATCACCGTAAATCTACTATCTTAGATTCAAATTTATTGAAATATGCATATAGTCCTCAAAAGGTCGACGAGAGCGCGACGGAGGAGGTTTTATTTCTAGGGTTAACGAAATTGTGTAAGCAGAGGATTAAAACATGGGCTTACGACAGGACCGATAATCATATATTCCCGCCGCCATAACACTTAAAAGCCCAATATGTTTTAAAAAAAACTGAGTCCCACATCGGAAATTTAATAAACAGTTACTCCATACCATCTTTTACAATATGCAAATTTTCTCCCATAGCCCATATCTCACTTATAAGAAATGTTAACCTCCATTCTTTCTGGTCCCTTGTCACATTCTTAAAGAAAACTTATAAAATCATAAAGTCAAGATATAGGCTAAAAAGCCCACGTTTCAAGGAGCCGTTAGAGAGACCCTCGAAACTAAACAGGAGCAATTTGCTCAAACCCAAACACAATTACACGATTTTCCATACAAAAGAGTTCCCTCCCTTTTACCAAAAAAAAAAGAGTTCCCTCCCTTGGGTGGCCCAATTAGATTGAAGTGACTTAACCGAAACTTAAACCGAACTATTTGTAACTAAACGTTTCTTTTTGGCTTCTTGGTCCAATAATCCTAGACAATTTTATACAACTTAAATTATAAAGTCTGGATCTAATCTTCATGAAGATGACTAGATTTGACTTTGGAAGATTTAATGATTATCCAAATTATAAATTTTTTTTGTTTTAACCAGTGTTCAAGAAAGCGCTAGGCGCTAAGCGGGCGGGAACCCAGTGCCTAGCGCCTAGAACGCCTAATCGGAGCCTAGGCGATTTTTTAGGCGGTTTAAACGTTTATAATATAAAACATTATAAATATGATATTATATATAAAAATTATATAAAATATCTATATAAAACTAACAATTATGAAATTATAAACAAAAACTAGATAAAACGTTTATTTATATTTATATTAAACAATATATGAATATTTATAATTATATATATAAATAAAATTCTAATTGAAATTGAAAAAATACATTAAACAAAATCGATGTAATTTTAGGCGGTCAAGGCGGTTATCTAGGCGTCGCATGAGAGCCTAGCACCTAGTCGGAGCCTAGACGACCGTCTAGACCGCTTTTTAGAACACTGGTTTTAACCAATAGATTATGTGGTTTTAAAAACCAAATTTAGGATTTAAATTCTAGGAAACGAGATTATTCCAATAATGTGTAAATCGAAAACCACAAAACTTATCAAACCGGAATAGATACGTTAGCTTTGACTTGGTTTTCCCTCCCTCTCTTTCCCTGCTCGGTCCATTCTTAAGTAACTTGACTAACTTCTAATCCAATTACCCAAGTTAATAAATGATAAGAAAACAATAATATTCAAAGTGTGTAGCTTTCATGTTCATATTCAATAAAGACCATAACATAGATTTTGTAGTATCTAGAGAGAGAATCTCAAATTGTTGCTGCTAGGATTTTCTCACTGCTTTAACTCTTTTTTTTCTAGCTCAGCTTTTGGAGTAAATGATCTGTATTGGAATGAACTAAAATCTCTGCACTTTTTTCTTTACTAATATTTTATTTTCTTCTCGTAAAACGATGCAACAAAGACAAAACTTCACCACACCCCTCTCTCTGTTTCTTCTCTCTCACCATTTTGTTCAAAAAAAGAATCAAGATTTGTCTGATCAAAGCTCCTTTTTCAGATTTCTCCTTGAATAAGCATTTTGGATTCTTCCTTATAAATTCATTAAGTGATTCCCCAACTACTCTCCTTTTCGCATGTTGATAGCTACTTCTCACTCTGTTCTTCTTAATTCTCACAACCGCCATTAAAGGAAACAAAACAAAACCTCAAGCAAGACTTGTCATTTTCTTTTGTCTTTTCAAAATGGGTTCTTTAGGTTGTTCTGTTTTGTAACCACTGTGAGAGATTTCAGGGTATAACAAATCCAAAGTTTCGATTTTTATTTAGTTTTCGATAATGGGTCATTCGATATTGGAGAAAATGGGATGTTCAAACTCGAAAACATCGATGAAGAAGAAGAACGAGCCACTTCATCTATGTAAAGAAAGGAAGAGATTTGTTAAACAAGCTATGGATTCCAGATGTGCTTTAGCCGCTGCACACGTGTCATACATCCGTTCACTCCGTAACATCGGAGCTTGTCTCCGTCAATACGCGGAGGTGGAGACGGCTGATGAATTATCTCCGTCGTTAACCGCCACTGAGCCTGAGAAATCTCCTTCTCATAACTCCTCTTACCCTGACGATTCGGTTGACTCGCCACTGAGTCATAACTCGAATCCAAACCCTAACCCTAAACCCCTTTTGAATCTAAGCTACATGAAGACGGAGACGGCTAATTCTGCTGTGACTTTCACGATTAACCCTCTGAGCGACGGTGAAGATGAATTGGAAGAGGCAATGCCGGCGTTTTCTCATCCTCCGCCGCGTCCTCGCCGACCGGAGACGTCTTCTTGGGACTATTTCGACACAAGTGACGATTTTGATAGCTTTAGATTTGTAGGGCTAAGTGAACAAACCGAGATTGATAGTGATGCAGCAGTTACAGGATTAGAGAAGATTAGTCAAAGGAATGTAGCAAAATCTGGTTCAGAGACATTGCAAGACTCGAGTTTTATTACAAAGCAGAGGAAACAGAGTTTTGAAGATGATGATGAAGCTGGAAATGGTGAAAGAGAAGATCCTTCAGAGTTTATCACACATAGAGCTAAAGACTTTGTGTCAAGTATGAAAGATATAGAGCATAAGTTCTTTAGAGCTTCTGAATCTGGAAAAGAAGTTTCAAGAATGCTTGAAGCTAACAAAATCAGAGTCGGATTCGCGGATATGACAGGTATGAGGTCTGTTTTCATTGTGTAAAATTGATGTTGATTTGAAAACTGAATCTTGCAATGTCTCTGAACCAGGAAAGGGAAGTTCAATAGCGTTTCTTGCAGCTTTGAAGCAGGCTTGTTGTAGAGGGAAGAGTTATTCACCAGTTTCTCAAGGTAAAGATTTATCATTACCTGTCTTTGCTATTTTGGGTTTAGTGTCTCTGATTAAAAAGCTTTAATGTAGAGCCATTGAGTCATCAAGTTACTAAAGTCATTGTGTGGAAGAGAACATCGTCTTCAAGATCCTCGACATCTAGAAATCCGTTGATCCAGACAACGAAAGAAGATCATGATGATGAAAGTGGAAGTGATTTCATCGAAGAGTTTTGTATGATCTCAGGAAGTCACTCTTCTTCGCTTGATCGATTATATGCTTGGGAGAGAAAACTCTATGATGAAGTCAAGGTAAAAAATCCGAGGTCATGACTCTTTGTAGTTTGGTGTTGTGCTCAATGAAGTTCACATCTCATTTGTTTTTTTTATCTGCAGGCGAGTGAGATGATTAGGAAAGAGTATGATCGAAAATGCGAGCAGCTAAGGAACCAATTTGCAAAGGATCACAGCGCGAAATCGATGGATAAAACAAGAGCAGCTGCTAAAGATCTTCATTCAAGAATCAGAGTCGCGATTCAATCTGTTGATTCGATATCTAAGCGGATTGAGAGAATCAGAGACGATGAGCTCCAGCCACAGCTCTTAGAGTTTCTCCAAGGGTATATAGTAACCAAATGTCTTTTTAACTTTTGGATTTAGACTCGTTGATTGATCTTTTCTTCTCTCTTTAGGTTGATAAGAATGTGGAAAGCAATGCTTGAATGTCATCATTCACAGTACATCACCATTTCATTGGCTTACCATTGTCGAAATTCCTCCAAAACAGCACCCGAGAACGCGCTCAAGAGACGGATTTTGTCAGAACTTCTAGAAGAAACAGAGTGTTTTGGTCTAAGCTTTGTAGATTTGGTTAACAGTATGACTTGTTACGTGGAAGCTGTCAATGGTTGGCTTCACAACTGTGTCTTGCTCCCTCAAGAACGTTCCTCTTTAAGAAACCGAAGACCGTGGTCCCCTCGCCGTGTCCTGGCTCCACCGATATTCGTTCTGTGTAGGGACTGGTCTGCTGGGATGAAAACACTGCCGTCTGATGAACTTAGCGGGTCAATCAAGGGGTTTTCCTTGGATATGGAGATGTTGGGGGAAGAAAAAAGCGGTTCGGTGTTGGTTTCGGATTTGTCGAGTGTGCATTCGAGTTTGGCGAAGCTTCTAGAGAGATTGAAAAAGTTTTCAGAAGCTTCTTTGAAAATGTATGAAGATGTAAAGATGAAAAGTGAAGCAGCTAGAGTTGCTTACACTAATAATAATTTCTAACTGCGATGGACCAGTAAGTAAGTATTGAAAAATTCGGAGGAGGGGTATTAATGTAATTATGATGAAGCAACCTCCAGTCATTTTTTCCTAATCGACGTACCATAACATCTTAATTTTTCCCAAGAGTAAATGTTATTATACGGATTTTACGAATAGACTCAATACCAGTTTTCTACGATGAACCAAATATAACACCAACTCTTCAACTTTAACCATTTCTCATTACTGACTTTTGGTTTTTAATTATAAAAAGGAAAAGTAATGAATAAAAATCAGTGAAAGCAGATATGATTAACTAACTTTTATGATTAACTAACTAACTATTACTGATAATCTACACGAACATTATTAGCTTTTTTATTTTGCAACTGATTTCACTTGTCGTAAAAGATTTAAGCACATTTACTTTTTGAAGTGGGGACCAAAATTCAAAACATAAACTAATAATTCTGATATTTATGAAAGAGTTGGGTATTCTAATCATTTAGATCATCAAATAGTATTCAACCATAATTAACACAAATTACTTTTTTTTCAAAATAAAAGAAACCTTCAATCACAGGTTAAAACAGACAAAAATAACTTTAAATTGTTTTAACATTTGTATAAATAAAAAAATCGTTTGATCATTTACTATTTGCAAGACACTTGGGTTCCAGCAGGTTGCTGAAGTATGTACAATAGAGGGACCTTGTTCTAGTGTTTGTGTAGAGAAATCATACACCCACATAGAATAAGTCATTTTCACTCACATCAAAGGCGGGATGTTCTCTATCAAATTTGAAGACGATCAAACCACTATCACATCAAAAGCGTGGTCTTCTATCCTCAGAGGTAGAGACAATGATGGAAGGTTTTCTTGTGTGTAAAAGAACAGATCTGACATTGGTATAATGACTATACAATGTACTCACTAGAGTTCCTGCAATAAATAAAAAAAAAGGGCATCATTACCTTAACAATCTTTTATGGACGTCAAAAGATAGAAATCTTAAATAATTATCGACCATCTAATAATATATTATAAGTGAACTCTACCAAAGATTAATGCATATTTAAGAAAAACAAACAATACTAAAATCATATTTTACTAAATTTTCTTATATATATATTATATTGATAAGTTTATACAATTATTAATTTATAATACTAATGGAACCATACAATTACATAGTACTTTCGAACAAATTATTATTTTATTATTTTATCAAATTATGTTAAATATTAAACTTGTCCGATTCGAAAGGTTTTATTAATTTATAGTGATTATTAGTTTATAGACGGTTTTTTGTACAAACAATTCACAAGCTATGATGAGATAATATCTTCTCAAAAAATTGAAATTTTTTGGTTTTAGCTACAAGTTTTGATCAGATAATATCTTGGTTTGAAAAGAATGTAGTCACAAATTCCCAATTTCGATCACTGGGAATATAGCTTTTATATTGATCTTATCTTGACCTCCAATTGTGGAGGAAGAGTTGACATTTGTTAAAGTCAACAACTTCGTTGAATTGAAAATAATATCCGAAGCTATATAATAATTACTCAATGTGTCGTGTATGTTAAGTGACCACTAAATCACCATGATCTTGTCGATATCAATAACAAATTTAATTTATTTCCACTTTGTGGGTTGACTTGGAGATTAACTAATTTCATTGAGAAATTGAGGTTGTCCTGCGATGCAAATAATGATTATAAGATAATGATAATCAAATACATTTTTAACGAAAAGATAATTCAAATACAACAAACTACGGTTGTCAATGAGGACCCAATGAAAAACCGCAACGAAACTCGATCCATTGCCTCAGTTTAAGAGAATCAATCAAAACTTACTTGTATAAAACTTTTGCTTGTTTGAATGTTCTTATATATAGTTTTAAATTTCCACAAAATTATGCTTAATTATCGTTCATGATTGATGATAACTGAATATAAAATTCCATAGAACCAAACTTTAATATATATGTGTTATGAAAGGATTGAGAACTAGTTGAAATCATTAAATATTTTGTATTACAAAATCTATATCTCAAATTGTTAGAAAAAGTATATAAACTGTTTTGTATGTTCAATAATTTTCAAAACCAAACAAAAAGCATTAATGTTGATAGTTTGGAGCTCATCTTACATAACTGTTTCTATTATACAAATTTCATAATCATTTTTACAATTGAATGATTCGATATTTTGGTTGTTCTACGATATTTGAACTCTGATAAGAACTCTATTGGGTGGGTCTTCAACATCAACAATTAAAAGAAATGTTGAAAGTTAATAATGTAACGAATACTTTATAAGACGTGTAATCGAGTTTATCTCAAAAACTTTAGAATTATTCCTAATCTACGTTATGAATTTCTTACCAAATAGATTAACGATGAGATCAAAAGTAGTTTCTAAAGATATGTTCTTTAGCTTCTTCTGTCAGTTGGCAGGTCTTAGAGAACCGAGAGATAGTGACTTCCACGTAGGATCCTACGTGTGAACACGCCAGAGTGGCTCCCACATATTTTCTTGTTCTCTAAATTAGTTTGGCTTTTCCGCGTAATATCGGTTCGAAGAATCTTATTTAATTTTATAGTACTAATTACTAAATAAGTAATTAGTAAGAAAATAAGGGAATACATTACGTGGAAGGATACTCAAAATTGTTATGAATTTCACTAGTAAATGCCTAAAGTTGGAATTAATGGTCTTTTTTGGGGAATAAACGTGGAGGGTAAACAAATATACAAGTAAGCAAGTAGTACTTTATCCGTGTAAAGCTTTCTATGTCACCTAACTTTCCATTTTCAATAATTTATGGTGAAAATCTGTGAATATAAAAACATAACTTAAATTAAGTAAATGAAAAAATGCTACTTGTAGGTGTAAGAAAGAAAAAAATATGGAGTGGAATGAGAAATGAAATTTAGCGCATGATTATATTGATTGCAATCCTTAAAACCTTCACTTCATATTAATATTTTGTAAATGAATTATAAACATGTTAAAAATGACCAATGTAAAACACTAAAATAATATATACGAAAACAAAAATATATCCATCATCTGAAACGTGTCTACCTCATTTTGTTTAATATGAAACAATATACTACTCTTGCCATTATTAGTAGGAAAATATCATTATACAATTTCTCTCTTTTCTACAAAATTCAAAGTAAACACAAAAGAATTTCACATAATATGTCGAAGAATATTGAATTTTTAAATCGTCAAAATACTCAAAAGGAACTTAAAAAAGGTGAAGAAGATCCACTAGCTTCCTTGTGACGCAAACTTTAACCGCCTTTGAGTTCTCACCTCTTTCCTTTCTTCTCCAATAGCTTTCTTGACTTTCTCCCACTATTTTTATTGCTTACAAACTAACCCCTTTAATTTATTAATTTTACATATTCCCCCACTTTTACATTCTATGCGGTATACTCAATAAAATTTTCTGAAAATGGACCACGTAAGGAATTGGGAATATTTGTATGACCACCAATATTCTCATGTTTTATATTGCTGCAATTTCTTCTTTTTGTTTGCATGAATATATATTATATAATGATTCCATGCCTTATTTTCCTTCTAGTTTTTTTTTTTTTTTTTTTTGGTTTAATCCTTCTAATTCACATGAGTAAAATAGAAATTATTTTATAAGAAAATAAAATTATATTTTGGCACAAGAAAATAAGTGGTAAGAAGGCAAACTGGCCTTTCAACTTGCCGTAGAATCAACAATAATATCACTTTTGGCTCTTACGATTTTTGAAATTATTGCTTAGAAGATTCTATTTCGGCGATTTTGTTGAAAATAGCTCCAAAATAGAGTCAAAGATCATATGGGAAGTTAAAGAAATATATACCGTCTTTTTGGTGTGTAAACCTAATTAAACAATAACATGCTCTTTTTTTCTTTTGTTACAACTATAATATGCTTGTTAAACAAAAAAAAAAACTATAATATGCTCTTCACAAATAAATATCAATTTATCCTTAATAAACACAATTAGAAAGTTAAATTGATATTTAAAATTATTGCGAGCTAATATATTTATGATTTTTCTTCTGAAAATTTGAGCTGTGAATTTTTGTAAAATTTAGAAAGCTTTTATAACCATGATAGATGATTTTTATGTCACACACACACACACCATAAAGTCGTATTATATCCAAATATTCCCTGGGAACGGCGTAGATCCAAGGAATATGTGAACGTCGTTTTCCATTTGTCTAAGCCTCCATGGAATAAAAGATTTTTATCAAGCTGACGATAAACAAATTTGTGAATAGAACAAAAGCATCTACCAAAATGTATACAAAGTATATATTTAATTAAACATTCTACTGGATAAATTTATATAATTAAAAAAATTATTATGATTTCAACAGGCGGCTAACTCTCGGGTTATATAAGCAAAGAACTCCGCATCAAGCGAAACCAAGAGCGACAAAAAAAAAATTAGAGAGAGAGCCAAAAAAAAACTTTATATAATTCCTCATTTCAACCCTAAAAGTTTTCATTTTGATCTATTTAACCCACTTCTCAGAACAATCTCTTCCTTTTTCTTGTTCTTCATAGATTTTGATTCAATCAACTAAGAGGGTGTGTTTTTAATCCCTCTCTGTTACTTTTCTTTTTTTCCTAGTCTTTCAAAAAGTCTCTCCTTCAAGATCCATGGCAGCCATAGATATGTTCAATAGCAACACAGATTTCTCAGATCCTTTTCAAGAAGAGCTCATGAAAGCACTTCAACCTTATACCACCAACACTGTTTCTTCTTCTTTTTCTTCTTCTCCATCTCCGTATTCAAACACAGTCTTCGGTTTCAATCAAACCACACCTCTTGGTCTAAACCAACTCACACCTTACCAAATCCACCAAATCCAAAACCAGATCAACCAGAGACGTAACATAATCTCTCCAAATCTTGCCCCAAAGCCAGTCCCAATGAAGAACATGGCCACTCAGAAACTTTATAGAGGAGTTAGACAAAGGCACTGGGGAAAATGGGTAGCTGAGATCCGTTTACCCAAGAACAGGACCCGACTCTGGCTTGGAACTTTCGACACAGCTGAAGAAGCAGCCATGGCTTATGATCTAGCTGCTTACAAGCTACGAGGCGAGTTCGCGAGGCTTAATTTCCCACAATTCAGACACGAGGATGGATACTACGGAGGAGGTAGCTGCTTCAATCCTCTTCATTCCTCTGTTGACGCAAAGCTCCAAGCGATTTGTCAGAGCATGGGAAAAACAGAGGATGTTGATCTCCCCTGTTCTGAAACAGAGCTTTTCCCGCCAAAAACAGAGTATCAAGAAAGTGAATATGGGTTCTTGAGATCTGATGAGAATTCGTTTTCAGATGAGTCTCAGGTTGAATCTTCATCGCCGGAATCGGGTATTACTACGTTCTTGGATTTCTCGGATTCGGGGTTTGATGAGATTGGGAGTTTCGGTTTGGAGAAGTTTCCTTCTGTGGAGATTGATTGGGATGCGATTAGCAAATTGTCTGAATCTTAAACCAAACAAAGAAGACAAGACTTTTTATTTTATTTTCTTTTAGGAGTTTGTCTTTTCTATTTCAGTGTCTGATGATGTCTTATATTAATCTCTGCAACTGAAATTTTTAACAGTTGATGAGAGAATCGTCTCTAGGGTTTGTTTCTGTTGAAATCTTCCTCTATGTTTTGGTCTGACTGGTTTTTGTCTTCGTTTTTTTCTTTCAAAAACCTTAGTCATTGACCAATCGGAGAAGTTTCCATGTATTATCTTATCTTAAAATTTGTAATGAAGAAAATGTAAATTATTAGTCTTTTTTCTTCTAATCTATTTGATATTTGATTTGTTGGTTATAGTTTTTTGGTCATTAGAGAATAAGGTTTGCATGCTGATAAAGTGTATATATTAATTTATTAAACTTTTTAGTTACTTGCGGAAAGATAATTGTTGATCTCTGTCAAAGGATATCAATCGGAGAGATTTGGAAATGTGTTCCTGCCGAGTAAATTCCAAAAAGAAAAAGAAAAATTCGAATAAAGTAATTATTGAACTTTATTCCGGCGATGATTTAAATAACTTATGCTGTATTTGTGTGTATTGTGGACGATAGAGGGCCAGAGAGGGGTCCGTTGTTGACATATGGGAACACATAAGCCACAAAGTTTTTTTTTTTTTTTTTTTTTTTAATAAGCCACAAAGTTCGATGCGGTAAAGAATCTTACAATAACCAACAATTATGGCAAAGATTTAAAACTTACATTACACATAACACTATAAAAACTACTCAAATATTATAAAAATACATATATTTAGAAAAATAGACAAAGCAGCCTTATCCAATATTCTGATTCTTTTCTTTCAGCACGTAAAGACAGTGTTCATACTTCCAAAAGTTGTAATGGATGTTTGTGGAATTAATATTATTAAAAATTAAATCGGAAACGTTTGATTCTTTTTAAAAACTTCTATTGGCATCATGGCATGTATATACTTTGAATAGACTAATTTGATATTAGGGTTAATTATAGTTGCAAAAATACTAACATACTATAGTAATAAAATAAAGTGAATATTCTAAATCATTTGCTTATCATATATACTTAATAAAATTAAGGATTTTAGGTGAACTTACTGAACAATAGAGAAGATATAGAACTCTCTAGTTCAGGGTTATATCTTACTCCATTGGTGATAGTGACTAAATGACTCGTATGAATAACCATTAAATACAAAACAAAATGATATGGTTGATATAAATCTAAACCGTCTAACTAGCAGATCTAACGTGTAATTTTGCTTTTCTGAACTTCAAAGTTTTAGTCTAACGACTCTAGCCCAACTATGACAAAAACCAAAACCAGATCTATCTGCAAAAACGTCTAATTCACCACAAAGCCCTAATTCTTTGTCTACATTTACAAGTCTTGATATTTGATAACAGGCCTTTTAAGTCCATTGGGCCGGAAAGAGTTGGTACTTCACGGTGGAGTAAAGCACTCGAACCGGAATTGATGCTGCGTTGAGCTTATGAAATGTGCTCATTTCTCACTGATTCGATTTAAAACCAAGCCCGATAAGCTGTCAGAGAATCATAACCGGAGAAAAATATCTTAACAGAGAGAGATTCATGGAAAAGAATTACATCGATCGGCCCATCTGATATGGTCTAGTTGGGATTTTAGTTTGGCAATTTATTTTTTGAATTTAGAGCATTTTTTTTAATCACGATGTAGATTTATAGAGATATTTGACGTATATACACGTCAAACTTTAAACGTAAGTGTTTGTAATATGTGTATATATAAATAATTTAAAGTGTTTATAATACATATTTATGTGATGGAGAAGGGCACGTGCTTGGTCGAATAGGGAAAAGAGAAGATTAGAGGATACATCAACTTTATGTGTCGAATTAGATAAAGATTAATGTTTTTTCCTTACATATTTAATCATAAAAGAACAAAAATGAGAGAGCTTAGGGTTAATATTAATGCAAGACACGTCGAAAGTGAAAAACTCCAACGCGAAGCTTACTATGATCCATTCTGATTCTTTACGAATGTCACAATCGATCCAACTAGTTTCCGTTCAGATCCTCGAGCGATTCCAATTTATACACACGATCTAGAAAAGTTTATCTTTTCCCTCATACTAGAATAGTTTAATTGATCACTTCCGAAAATTATTTTCTAGTGATTAAAGATGTCAATATATATCACAATGACTTGTTTCTATATTTTATTTACGCGTTTAACAAGCTTATTAATTCAATGTCGCATACCAAAAAAACTTTAACAAAACAAATGTCGCATATAGTCATATATAGACAGTGCCGGTCCGAGCATTTGTGAGGCCCTACACGAAAAATAAAATGAGGCCCAATATATTTATAAGTTTTAGGGCTAAAATTTTTTTTTGACCTATTTTTAGTAAATTATACAAAAATAATGATATTTTGAATATTATTACATTCAAATTTAATTGTTTGGACCCTATTTTATTTATTTTTTTCGAAAAAGGCTTTAGTTTCTACCAAATATTTTCATTTTATGGACTTAATTCTTTTTTTTCTTCTAAAATTGGGCCTTTTTTACAAAAAAAAAAAAAAAAAAAACCTTTTAAAAAAAAAAAAAAAATTGTGGTGCCCCAAGCCACCGCTTGGGTGGCCTGTCCTCCGGGCCGGCTCTGTATATAGATTACACACATGTGGAGTCACAATTATCACCAAGTTATTTCATTCACTGAAAAAAAACAGTAAAGTGAACTTCATTTTTTATTTTTATTTTGGTTAGTATATTGAACCTCACATCGCATGAAAACAAGCTGCGATGATTAATATATATCTTTGCATTTCAGATATGTTAAAAAGAAGATCATATCAATCTCATAGCTTTAATTATCGAAAAGGTGTCAGTCCATTAAAGGCTTGAAGGCCTTGAAGATATAAAGAAAAGCCACCCACATTGTAGTTTGGCGACTCTTGGAGATTATAAAGAGTAACCTAAGACATTCTACTTTTAACACACTCATAGATATCGATGATTTTAAAGTTAGAACGTGCTTCTTTATCTTTTTAAAGATGATTTCTATGTACTACAAATTTAGCCCCCAAACATTTCTGAAATGTTCTCGACAAACCTTATGAACTCTGTTTTATTTTATGTGGTGATGGTTCAAACTGTAACTCATGTTTGATTTATGAAATTTTCTCCTAAACTACATTTTTTCTGCATTTGTTCACAAACATTTTTACATAAATATATTGTAAAAAGTAATCAAACATTTGCATGTAGCTAAATAGCTTCTGCTTTACTAATATTTTTCTAAATCATGGAAAAGTTCTCAATGATTGGGGGCATTTTGGCCTAAAATCATATCATTACGCTAAGATTAGAACCCAACATCTAGTTAAAGTCGTGGCATATAGTATCTATGTGATTATAATATTCTCCATATCACATAATAAGTTACATTGTTTATGTTAGATACATGTAATAATTAGGCGTGGATCAACTCTACAAAAGGAAAACGATTAAAAAAGGTATTACTGAGTATCAAGTTCGAGGAATTGGTTGGTTGGGATGAGAGATAAATTTATATCTACAATGAAAATATAGAGCCTACAAGATATGAGAGCAACTTGATCGAATAGTGAAATAGTTTTGACAAAAAGAATCATTACCCTTTCTTCTTCCATAGACGACGTCCATATATTGATCGACTAATATTCTTAAAATTAAAGGCTATCAACTTTTTATTTTTCCTTTGAAAATGGTCGAACGAGAATCTGCATCTAAGACATGGCCGTGTCTAGGTTATTAGAGCATGATTATCCATAGTGTCTTAAAAATAAATCTTAGGAATATTTAAATAATACATTTGTAAAATATGGATCTTAACTATGTTTTTGTTGCTTAGCTAAGACACTCTCTTAGCAATAATAGCTTAAGTGGGATTTAATTTTAATTATTTATTGCTAAGATCCAGCTTAAGATTTTCTTAAGAACCTGCCATTAATCATGGTCTTAAAAGCATGAAAAAATAAATATTTTCATAATATGTCACAAGAAATATCTTTTTTTTATTGGACGTTTAATTAACTTTTGTTATTAAATATTTAAAAACTATATCCACATCTATTATGTATCAATTTAGGTTTCCTCTTGTTACTCGTCCTTTTCTCCAAATACTACAAATTATAAAGACTCGAACGAATCAGTAAATAAAATAGAAAAATACACATAGAAAATAAAAGATTTGCAATTTTTTTTTTTTTTAAAAAACAAGTCGCCTTTTGTCGAGTTAACCGAATTAAGGTAATGGCTGACATGGCAAAACTCTGGTCGAGGTTGCACGCTTAGGACCCACCAATCTCCCCATATATGCCTAAGAGTTTGGAGAAACGGTTGCCGTTAGCAGTTTAGTCAACAAAGCCATTGACTTCTTTCTTTCTTTTTTTTTTCTTTCTTTAGTTTTGGCCAAAAAGAAAAAAAAGTAGATATTAAAATTAGGATTTTTTTTTTTCATTATATTTGTACTGTGGACAGGATTTTAATTATACTCAGCTTTTTCTTTTGCTTCCATAAAGTGCACAGTCCTCGAATTTACTCATTTGGTGGTTTACAATAAGAGCTCGTCGCATCCAAAATGGTCATGTGAATGTGATATATGGTCAAAGAATATTAACATGTCTCATACGTACGAAAATATGCTTGATTTTCTTAAAGTGCTAACTTATTGAAAAAGGAATCGATGATAATTGAGGATGATTTCAATCGTTAGCATGAAACTTATTAATCTTACATATCGCCATCGGTAATTAATTTTCATTACACTTTTCTAGCTTTACTATGAGCTACTCTATGTATATATGTGAATTTATGATCTTGACATGTTTCTTTATACAAACTTTGGCCAAGCGTAATTAGCCCATCAGCAGCTTAAATTAATCACACGTAACTAAGGACTCGATAAACGGGATTAACGTGATGCGGACAATTATTTGCATATGATACTATTATGCCTCGTAGGGTTCCACATGTTAGGTAGAGACACTCTTGATTCGTTACAACACGTGAGGTGTCGGTTCGGAATTTTGCTTTGAACCTTGCCTTAATGTCATGCCATGGACGCATATGTACATGAAGAGATAATTGGTTGAGAAATCACAAAGCTACGAAACTAAAAGTAAGAAAAAATAAAAAGATTAAAGTATGGTTGGTTCAATCATATATGAAAAAATTGTTACTGGACTTGATTTAGGTTCCGTGGACTAGCCATAAGTAATAACAAAAGGTGATATGTTTCTATATTTTCCATATCCAAAAAATAATAAGAAATAAGCTTCAATCAAATGTAAATCGAACTATATCTGAAAGTAGTGGTCATAAGAATAATTTTAGACTATTTTAGTCCCATAATCACGTTTCCTTTTTTTAAATAAGGTTTCCTTCTCATAGAAGTTACTAAGAATCCTATTCAAATTCTTCTAAATCTCGTAATTAAATCATGATGCATGCATATACATCGATGTTTTCTACATCAGCAGTAGAAGCTTCTATGAGATTTTGAGCATCTGAGATTCTGGAGTATGATGAGAACAAAACCCCGCCAACGAGTCATGAAAATGACATGTGTGGCAAATTTCACATAAAATGGTTCAGGTAAATGGACAATCAAAGAAGAAGTGAAAATGGAATTAAGTCATTAGTCATTGAGTTATAAAGCATGTAGTTAAATTCCGTTCGAGACTCTGATCTTATTGGAGGGAGTCTTCGAACAATGCATGTATATCTGACGGATTAATTATTGAATCGAAACTCGTGAGTGAATAAAACGTGAATGACTTTGCACACAACCGTGGCTCGAACTCTGAGGAATAATATTTGTCAGTGATGAGCTACTAAGCCACGTGGCATTTAATAAATTTCAACAGTTTTAGCTTATAGAGCTACAAGGAAATAATACAGATATAAAAAGGAAATGTTCGATGCAGTAACGAGAAACTTTTGGCGTATTATAAAATTATACATGTTAGGAGCATGATTGGCTGATACAATTCTAAATTCTTAATCCGTAACCGTTAAAATAATGAACTAACGTGATGATTTTAAAAACAAAAAATCCTTCAAATTACTTTGAAATTTTACAGTTGTGGAACCATGTTATAGAGCATGGGATTTTGTTCTTATGAATAATTATTTATTGAATTCGTGAGATTATATATTCTTATATATAAAAAACAAAATTAGGAGCAAGAGGGGAAAAGAAAGGAGCATATGGTGGTGTTAAAGGAGGGGGACCACGTGGCGGTTGCTGGGAACGCTGCAAACTTTAAAACGATCGGTGTGAGCGGGAAAGCCGCTTTGTGGGGCCCATTAACCATATAGTAGGGCCCACAGTCAATGGGTTCCAGCGTTCGGACACACACAATATCTGATTTTCCTTTTTCCTTTTTTTGTTTAAGTTAAAATGTTGCCCAAAAAATAAAGCTGAAAAAAAACTTTTTATTTTCCTATAATAATTTGCAACTCTATAAATTCAGACCATACCACAACCTCAGTCCCTGTCTCTCTCCAAGCCCACACACTCATTTCTCACTCTGTTTTCACAACTCTATAATCTCTTTCGACTCACATTTACAAAAAAAAATGGGTAAATTGTTAAGAGTTTCTTAGACTAATACACACACTCAAGTTTGTATATTTATTTACATATGCTTATCTTGTTTTCTGTTATTTTCAGTAAGATTCATAGAAGAAAACACGAAACTTGTGGAAAAAGAAACAGGAAACAAATCAAACAACGATGTAACAACAACGAAGAAGAAAGTTCTTCAAGATCTTAGTATCAACAATGGAGGAGGATTAATCAATTCATGGGTTGATTCAATGAGAGCTTGTTCTCCTACTCACCTTAAATCTTTGTTGAAACAAAGCTCTTGGCTCGTACGTCTATCATCATTTGATCAAGCTCTAGTTTCTACTTACATATCTATTTTTCTTTTCTCTTATAATAAATGGAGTGTATAATTTCGCAGACAGAACATCCATCAGCTTTGGATATGTTTGAAGAGATTCTTCACCTTTCTCAAGGAAAACAAATCGTTATGTTCTTGGATTATGATGGCACTTTATCTCCCATTGTTGATGATCCAGACCGAGCTTTCATGTCTAAGAAGGTTCATTTCCAAAAATATATATCATAATACAATAAAGAAATCTACTTACTCCAATTTTTTTTGCTTACATATTCTTTTTTTTCTGGTCTGATTTTTAGATGAGAAGAACTGTGAGGAAACTAGCAAACTGTTTCCCGACGGCCATAGTTAGTGGGAGATGCAGAGAAAAGGTATATTCAAATTTAAATGAATGATTTAATTAGTAGTGATTAAATATTGAAGCTAATTATGATAGTTTTGACAACTTTTCAGGTTTATAATTTTGTGAAACTAACTGAGTTGTACTATGCTGGAAGTCATGGAATGGACATCAAAGGACCAGAGCAAGGGTCCAAATTTGAGGAAGTAAGATTTGTTTTTCTTTACTTTTTACGTAAATAAATCTTTGAAAACTGAAAAGTAGAAAAAATATCCAATTTGTTTTCCTCGTTTTTGATTGTTATTATAAAACTTTACAGGATAGTAAATCTCTTCTTTGCCAACCAGCTACAGAGTTCCTCCCCATGATCGACGAGGTCACATTCTCCTTCATAACTCAGTCTCATATATTCATATAGTTATAATTAAGAAGGAAAAAAAAAACTATTTTCTTGTTACTTATATTTATTTTAAATATTTTTTTGTTCAGGTTTATAAAAAATTAGTGGAGAAAACAAAATTTACTCCCGGAGCCCAAGTAGAGAACAATAAATTTTGTGTCTCGGTTCACTTCCGACGTGTCGATGAAAATGTACGATAATACTTTTTTTTAATATCCGACTACTCATATATTTAAAATAAAAGTAACGATTTAGTTTATTTATTTATATCGACAGAACTGGAGTGATTTGGCTAACCAAGTTCGATCAGTAATGAAGGACTACCCTAAGCTCCGTCTTACTCAAGGAAGAAAAGTAAGATATACTATTGATGATTAGATTATAGTTTAATTAAGGTCACTAGTGTTTATTTTACTAACGGGTTTTTATTCTGGTATAATCATTCAGGTTTTGGAAGTTCGTCCTATTATTAAATGGGATAAAGGCAAAGCACTCGAGTTTTTATTAGAGTCACTTGGTAATATATTCCTCAACTAACTAATCAATTAAGAGTAAAATAATTAAGATCAATAGTATTAATTAAAATTAGTATTGGATTGTGTAGGATACGCTAATTGTACCGACGTGTTCCCTCTTTATATCGGAGATGATCGCACAGACGAAGATGCATTTAAGGTATATATAGAATTTAGTAATTGTTATTAAATTAAAATTAAATAATTAATGTTCAATTATCTAAGTAAAATTGATTTAATTGATGTTACAGATATTGAGAGAAAGAAGACAAGGTCTTGGCATTCTTGTATCTAAATTTCCAAAGGAGACTAGCGCGTCTTATTCACTGCAAGAACCCGATGAGGTAAATTGATCAAGACAAGGACAACTTCGATCTAAATTAGAAACTTCCCATTTTAGAATTGTTGTTATATATGTCCATTGTACTATGCTGATAATACTATACATTTTCTTAATTATTAACAGGTTATGGAGTTCTTGCAACGTTTAGTGGAATGGAAACAATTGAGATCTGGAGCATAATGAGAGCTATAAGTACCGAAGAATCTTTTCTTTTTAGTAACTTGTTAATTTTATTTTTCCTTTTCCTACTCTGATTGTACTCAACGCATATGTAAAATGTTTATAAGAAAATTGTAGATCCATTCTCAAAAAATATTATATATATTTATATTATATCAATCATATATGGTTCTTCTATATTTAACTCTTGGTTCCCTTTTCGATTTTAATACAAAAACAGATGACCAGAAGAAAAAAAAAAGATTGTACCATGCAAGTTTGGCAACCTTTAATTTGTTTAGATTATTACTTATAATACAAATTTTCTCAGAAAATAGAATCTTAAAAGCTATCCCAACAAAACAATAGAATCTTAAAGCTAAGCTCATCGTGTGGAATCTATTTGCAAAGAAGAAGGAATCTTTTATTTTATTTTACTTTCGGAAAATATGAAAAAATGGAATATTCTATGAGGCAAAACTTGGGTGGGAAGATAGCGTCAAACAGACTCGACCTATGATCGGATCTTTGCTTCTAAGCTTATTTTATTAAGGGCTTAACTACATTGTTTATGTAAAAAGAGAAAATAAACGCCTGATTATACGTAACCAATTATCTTTGGATGGAATCTTATGTAACATAATAACATTATTTGTCTTAGTCTTAGATATCCCAAGAAAAGAGCACCACAAAGAGAATCTCTCTGACAATACAACTATATACACTTTGAAGTCAATGTTCAACAATTTGTGTATATCAAGACCTGGTTCACATATTTTTTTTTCCTTCTGGTCATTAAATGCAGAGGTTTTAAATATAAAAAATAGAGCATATATAGGTGTGATGATATATTCACGAAGTACACTTTGATCATTTGATCTTAGGGGGGTTATATTCAAAGTTGGATTTGGGTAAGCTAAACAAAAAAATTTAGTATATTAAAATTTCACTTTCGCTTTCCATATTTTGTTGTTTTTCTAAAAGCTGAAACGATATTGGAAAAAATAATTCTGTTATGCATTGTTACATACTTTTTTTTTTTTTTTTTGGTTCATCACAGCATTGTTAAATATCAATTTTGATGAAGAATTCTAACAATGGAATGTCAGTAAAAATCAATATTTACTAACGGCTGAAGTTGTATAAGCGTTGGATTGTTACATACTACAACACAATTACTCGGTTATATACTATAACATAGCACTGTAGGTTTTAAAAGGTCAAGTATCTGAATTTATTGGCAGAAGTTTTATGATACTTTCCCTAATTTTTTAGCATGTAGACAATCTAGACTTGAATATTTGATTGTTAGGGTCACAATCCCATGTGATCAGTCAATTCAATATTTTGACTCATAAAAAGATGCAAATAAAGACTTTTCAATCTTTTCCACATAACAATAATGTGAAAAAAAACACACAACTAGGTCTAATATAATGATTTAATCTGTTTTAAATACCAACTTGATTGACTTCTCATATCCTAGACGTGGACTTAATTATCTACAAGTGTGTAGGACTATGTTTTTATAGAGCATGAGAGACAATGAAGTAAATACAGTACGTATTAGCGATTAAAAAGAATTAGATAATTCATTATCGTTAGTTAGGCTTTAATTATAGTAGGGTTTTAGTCTTTCCACGTTATTAGCTGTCTACTTTTGAACAAACCATCAATGTTACTTCACCCATTTCTCCCGACATGCCACAAGAAGATCATTGTAAGATTTGGTGGCGTATTTATTTATAGCTAAAATTATTATGCTGTTTAAATATTGTTAATGCTCGAAAGTTATTATTGAAGAGGATATTAAGTTATATGAATATGTAGGTATGTATTTTTAACAACCCTAAGTTCTTCGGGTGCCTCCTATGCTATAGAGTAAAATGGAAATTCCAAAGTCAATTGGCCCGTGAAATATGAAGCTTGTCTAAGGTTTCCCAATCACACGACACGACTATCGACACGTGCTAATCACTATCTTTTAAAAAATCTATTTTCCCTATACTATTTCCTTCATATTCAAATTATTCAATGAACCAGCTCTAGATAAATTTGTTTTCTTAATGAAGGAATCAGCTCTAGATCCGAATCTTTCATAGAATCATAGGCCTCACAACCCCTTGTGAACATAGAGTCGTTGGCAAATAGTTCGATAAATGCAGATTCATATAGGTAAGATATACTTTCGAATTCCACTAATCATTTTACAAAAGTTTCAAATTTAATAAGCGTTGAGTTAATTTAAACCATAACAAAAACATGCGAGTTAACGAATTTGGGATCTCACGATGAAATCTTATATATCTCATCCGGAAACCATCTTGAAAATCCACTAAATCACTTGTTACCACTTTCGTCGACAAATTCAAGCTATCTCTATTTCTTAGAGACAGATCAAGTAGTAAATTGGTGAAAGATGGAAATGTGTTGGCAAACGGTTAGTCAATTTGCTAAACTGAGTCGGCCTATGCGTAACCGACAGACGTACAAATCAACAAAAATAAAGAAAAATCCGATTGATAATTTGGAAACCTCACGTTGACGAGAAGATATTATTCTGTTCTTTACATTATACATATGATCCACTAAATCAAACTAAGATTGCTTTTTTTTTTTGTTAAAGAGATATTCAAACTAAGATTTGGTGTAATTCTTTCTTCTTCTGTAACTTAGCATTTTCTTTAATCGGGTTAGGGTTTTAAACGAAGGGAAAAGACGTGTATTAAGTATTAACTAAACAATTTCTTAGAATTTGTTGGAAAGCAAAAGTTACAACCGAAGAGTTGGAATCCACCAGAAAAAGTGAGAGAGAGATTCTCTATCATTTAACTTTTATAACTTTAGTTTCTCCAATTGTCTTTTTAAAAGAATAAAAATACTTTACGCTCCAATTATTGGCCGAATAAATTTTATAGAACATATAAGCACAATAATAGAAGCATCCAACCAATTATTGGTCGCCGTAAGTTTTCAAGTTCGTAGACCCTTTTTATATATATATAGCCCATGTAGGTCAATTTTAAAAGATCCATTCCTACGAGAAGTCTGAAAATAGTTAAAAAAACATAAATAATGCATGTCTTCTTTGAAATTTGAGTTTGGCATCAAGTGAATGTGAACGCATATTCAAGTTTAACGTGCTTGACTTCCTCGTATAAATTGAAAATCCGGCCATACATTTCCATATAACAATAATGTTTGCGCAAACCTGGGACTACGTTTCTAATGACCCGAGGCAAAACTCTTTTTAAAAAGGTTTTATTTTGTTTATTTTCTGTATAGGTACTTGCTTGCATTTACATGTTTTAAACAGAATATTATTATTCAAATAAAACTATAATATTTAATTAGTTTTTATCTGAAAAAATATATATTTTCAAATAACAAACGCGAATGAAATGATTTTTAAGGCCCTTCAATTAATTAATACAAGACCAGCAAGGCGACATCTTAAACTCAATAATCTATGTAACTATGGTCTCCACATTAATAAATCTTTTTAATATGTATTTGTAAAAATGTCATGGAACAGTTCACATGACCAAGATCCCCTTTTTGGTGAATCATCTTAAGGTGTTTTATCAATGAATTTCTAACACGTGTTCTCTGAAGGATGTGTTCATCATCATATACGCAGCCACATCCATATATGTAAGTGTATATGTAATAATGAGTATGGGGAGTTCCAAACTCTTTGGTGGCATGTGGAGGCATGTGACTCAGATGCCCTCATTATAGGGAACAAAACTTATGTGTCGATCTTTTACTTGAGCAATCCTCTCTGACACTTCTTAAAGCTAGGAAATTTTGTTGTATTTAGATTATTTTTAACAAAGTCCAAATGATTTTTAGTGGATGATGATGATCGGCTTTAAAACTAAAATAAAGTATATGTTTTTTAAACACGGCTGCTAAGTGCTAAGGAAGTACAAGAACCATTTAAAGAAACTCAAATTAAGGCATGGGTTCCAACGAGACCATGTGGAGGTTTAGGATTACAAGTTTGTATTGGTGATTGGTCTTAATTTATTTGTATCTTGTTTTTAACCGATATTACCAACCACTGGTTTCGAACCGGGTTTGGCAAATATTGAATACGAATAAAAAATTATGAGTAAAATAGTCTTTCCACGTTATTAGCTTTCTAAATGAGCGAAAGAAAAGGAGCTTTCTAAATGAGCAAAATCTTTTAAAAATAAATATTAATGGGCTTATAGACTTCGTTTTAAAAACCGGATATTAATGGGCTTATAACGGGCCTGTCTTTAGAGTCCCACTTAAATCCTTAGATGGATAGGCAAAAGTTTTTATATCCCACATCGCTCAGAAACCCTTTTCAGGAACTAGAAAGAAATAAATAAGACAAACTTGCTGGCGAAAAAAAAAAAACCGACAAACTTGCTTGATCTGTTTCGATTCATACAAATCGTAATCTTGCTCGATTTAAGGTTTTGACGAATATAGTTAGTAAAACTTGACCCATTCAAGTTAAAGAAAAATGTTCAATGATGAAAAAATAAAATAATGAATTTAATTATTGGTAGAAGAAAATTAATCAGCTTATATCTAGTAGAGTATTATTTAAGACTTAAAACCAAATTGAACAAAAGGATCGACGACGATCAAAGCGAAAACAGAACATTTTTCATATGGATATGACCATACAATCCAAGAAAGTATATGATAAAGGGACCATAAGCACATCATCAATCCATTCAATCTTGCCCCAAATTTCTTCACCTCCATGAGACTTTTCAAGCGCAATCATCGCACACCAAATTTTCTTGTTTCGTTTAGATAGCGTAAATCTGTCCCATACTATTACGAGTTTCCCACCAAAGTTAACTATTTCAACCCTATCTGTTTCACGGAACTTATTTAGAAAATCCAAACCTTTGATCGATCTCCACTCTTTAGACTTTGTGTCAAGCCACCAGCAGTTTTTGTTATAATAAATGTAGCGTACTTTCTCTATCACACACCAACTGCAATCTAAGAGTGCCTCTGTAACGTCCCATCTACGTTCTTGAGTATCATATATATAATCCTTCTTCTCGCTACTAACGTAGAGGTTTTTCTGATACATTTTCATTTTCCTAACCAAATGGCCACGGACCTCTGGACCAGGGTCTGGCAAAGGTTCCCACGTTTGAGTCTTTATGTCGAAAACCTCACCCCAATTCATGGATTCATTTGAATCACAACCTCCCATTACATATATTTTAGGATATTGTCCAACAATTACTGCGTTAATCCGTGCCACGGACATTCTAGGAGCTTTACATAAGGTGTGAATCTTCCCATTCTTATAGACCCACACGGAGGATGAAGCAACATTGTATCCACCGATTATCACTACAAGAAAACATAGCAAATTCCGACGAACATTTCCGACGAAATATTTAGTCGGAATTTTTCCGACGGATTTCCGGGGAATTTCCGACAAACTTCCAAGAAAATAATATTTCGTCGGAAAGTCGTCGGAAACATAAAAACTTTTCCGACGATTAAAAATTCGTCGGAATTTCGTCGGAAATATTTGTCGGAAACCATGGAAAATTCCGACAATCCAATGTCATCGGAAACTGCTCGGAAACTTGTCGGAAAATTTGTCGGAAAAAACTAGGTAAACACGTGATTATTCACTGCACATGTTCCGACGTAATCCCGACAATTTGATCGAAAAAATTAGTCGGAAAATTTGTCGGAAATTCTAAAGTGGTTACCTTTAATATTTCCGACGAATTTCCGACAAAATGTCGTCGGGAAGTTCTGTCGGAAGTTCGTCGGAAATATTAAAGGCAACCACTTTAGAATTTCCGACGAATTTCCGACAAAGCTTTCCGACGACATTTTGTCGGAAGTTCGTCGGAAATATTAAAGGCAACCACTTTAGAATTTCCGACGAATTTCCGACAAACCTTTCCGACGACATTTTGTCGGAAGTTCGTCGGAAATATTAAAGGTAACCACTTTAGAATTTCCGACGAATTTCCGACAAACCTTTCCGACGACATTTTGTCGGAAGTTCGTCGGAAATATTAAAGGTAACCACTTTAGAATTTCCGACGAATTTCCGACAAAATGTTAGTCGGAAAAGTTTTATATATATACACAACGAATGAATCATAAACACAAGAAAATAGTTGAAAAAAAAAAAAACAGACACACAAGAAAATCTTGGAAAAAAAAATGTCTTCTCATAATATTTATAAAATTAGAGAGTGGATGTATAATCGATTAGATGATGAGACCGGAGCTATGAGGCAGGAGTACAAGGAAGGTTTAATGGAATTCATGCAGTTTGCATCTAATCAAGAAATGACGCGTATCGAAGGTATTATGGCATGTCCTTGTGTCAAATGTTGTAATGATCATTTTCTTGCAAAAGACATTGTTTGGAATCATTTATATTGGGGAGGTTTTACACCAGGATATTATATATGGTTTTCTCACGGGGAGGATTTTAGATCGGGTCCTAGTAGTAGTCGTGAAAGAAGAGATGAAAACGTTATAATTAGCGATGAGCATATTCACCAGGAAGAAGATAATGTAATTGGAATTGGTAGTGGTGAATTTCATGATAACGTAGAAAATTCTAATGTTGCGGAGGAACCCAACTTAGAAACACAGGGATTTTTCGATATGTTAGATGCTGCAAATCATCCGATATATGCAGGATGCAGAGAGGGTCATTCTCCTTTATCCGCCGCAACACGTATGATGAACATCAAAACAGACTACAATTTAAGTGAAGATTGCGTTGATGCGTGGGCTGATTTTATCCACGATTATCTACCGGAAGATAATTTATCGCCAGTTTCATACAACGCAATCCAAAAATTGGTATCTGGGCTAGGTTTACCATTCCAAATGATTGACGTGTGTAGAGAAAATTGTATGATTTTTTGGGGAGATAATGTAAATATGTCTCAATGTCGTTTCTGTGGTGCTGAAAGGTTTCAGGTTACTAGTGGGCGAAACAAAATACCATATAAGCGTATGTGGTATTTGCCCTTGGCTGATAGGTTGAAGAGGTTGTATCAGTCAGATCGGACAGCGGAGGGTATGCGATGGCACGCTGAACATGAATTCACCGGGGAGATTTCACATCCATCGGATGCATCGGCCTGGAAACATTTTTGTTCTACATTTCCAGTCTTTGCTAATGAACCAAGGAATGTCTATCTTGGTTTATGCACGGATGGATTCAATCCATTTGGAAAGTCAGGTAGAAAATATTCTTTGTGGCCAGTAATAGTCACCCCTTACAATCTCCCACCTTCCCTTTGCATGAAAAGAGAATTTCTTTTCTTAACCATTTTGATTCCTGGTCCAAACCACCCTCGTCGTTCACTTGATGTGTTCCTACAGCCGCTTATAGAAGAGTTAAAAATGTTATGGTACCAAGGGGTTTGGGTATATGATGTCTCCACAAAGACAAATTTTAACATGCGTGCTGTATTGATGTGGACTATTAGTGACTTTCCCGCATATGGCATGTTATCGGGTTGGACAACTCATGGAAGACTATCATGTCCATATTGTCAAGATAATACAGATGCCTTCCAACTAAGACATGGCCGGAAATCAAGTTGGTTTGATTGTCATCGTCGTTTTCTAAGACGAAATCATCCATATCGTCGTAGTAAGACGTTGTTCCGCAAGAACAAGATTATCCGTGATCCACCGCCACCTGAGTATGATGGTGATTATATATTGAATCAATTTCGTGATTTTGATGTTGACTGTACAGCATCGGTAGGGGGTAATGGCCATGTCCGAATTGATGGATATGGAGAACATCATAATTGGCATAAACAAAGTATCTTCTGGGAGTTACCGTACTGGAAAGATCATCTACTCCGCCACTGTCTTGACGTTATGCATATTGAGAAGAATTTCTTTGAAAATATAATTAACACCATTTTAAATGTCGCCGGTAAGACTAAAGATAATGTCAAATCCAGAATGGATTTACCCGATATATGTGCGCGCGAGGATCTCCATTTGCTTGCAGACGGAGTAGGTCCTATTCCTATATGGAGATTAGATGCAAGCAAGAAGACCAAGTTTTTTCAGTGGATAATTGATGATGTTAAATTTCCTGATGGCTATGCATCAAATCTATCATATTGTGTTGATGATCACAGTGGTAGATTAGCTGGGATGAAAAGTCATGACTGTCACGTCTTCATGCAGCGTTTACTACCATTTGCGTTTACACAACTCCTACCAAATGTTGTCCATGAAGCAATTGCAGGTACAAACAACTTATCTTTCAATTATTTTAATATGTTATTATTCATGTATATATTCTTTTTTTGTTTACAGTTATTAATTAAATTGCAGGTATAGGTGCATTTTTTAGAGATTTGTGTTCAAGATCTCTAACAGTCGAAGGACTACATACACTTGAAGATAATATCCCGATTATCATTTGCAATTTGGAGAAATTATTTCCCCCATCATTCTTTGATGTCATGGAGCACTTGCCTATCCATCTACCTCGTGAAGCAGCACTAGGCGGTCCAGTTCAGTACCGGTGGATGTATCCTTTTGAGCGTTTTATGTTCCATTTGAAGAAAAAAGTTAAAAATCTTAGCAAAGTTGAGGGATCAATAGTAGCTCAAAGCATAAACGAGGAGACTTCTCATTTTTCGGCCTACTATTTTGCTCCAAATGTCCAAACAAAAGCAAGAAAACCAGGTAGGTACGATGATGGGGGTGTGCGGCCTTTTTACCATACATCTGTCCCAGATATCTTTTCTCAAATCGGGAGACTGAGTGGGAAGAAAAGAGAAGTATGGTTTACAGATCAAGAATTTAATCACATTCATACTTACATCCTCCGGAACTGTGACGATGTCATACCATTCGAGAAGTAAGAAACAAAATTCATACCTTAATAATACGCATATATTATTTGCAAAATAATTACTTATACAAAAAAACAAATGTCTGTAGGATCTTTGATGATCAAGTGTCTGGAGCGTATCCAAACATGACAGAGGCTCGAAAAGAGGAAATGAAGCAGACACAATATGCTAATTGGTTAAAATATTATGTAAGTTTTCACCGTTGATTTTACATATATTATGAACATGGTTACTATTTATTAAAATCGTACATTTGCTTGTATGTTTTGCAGATCAAATCAGCCGCAAGTAGGCAGGAACACTATCCAACATGGTTTGAAGAGTTGGTTGGAGGTCCTCTATCAAGGGCAATGGCATACCCGATGTATTGCACTCGAGGCTACGTTTTCATAAAACGTCCAGGGATTACTAACAGAAAAACAGTGAATTATGGGGTCGTTGTTCGTACAGATTCGATAGACTACTATGGTGAAATTACTGATATATTAGAGGTTGAATATCCAGGAGTCATAAATTTGAAATGTATACTCTTCAAGTGTGACTGGTATGATCCGAGAGTTGGAAGAGGTGTTAGACTTACAAAGTATGGTGTCACAGAGATCAACTCGACTAAGCAGTTAAGAAAGTACGATCCGTTTATACTTGCATCTCAGGCAGCACAGGTTTGCTACATACCATATCCACAAGTAGGTGTTCGACAATATCCATGGATTACGGCTCATCAAATAAATCCAAGAAGCAGAGTTGATGGGGTGAAAGAAAAGGAACCGCTACAACAAATTGCAGTAAACGAAATTACGCAAGTAGATCAATCTGTCGGTGACATTCCCCTCGTTGATATTGAGAACATAGAACTCGAACAGATATGGGAAAATGCGGAAGACGAAGAGGATGGAGAAGAGTTTGAAGATCAAAATGATTCTGCTAGTTCAGATTATTCTTCCGATTCTGAGTAAATCAAATATATCTTCTTTAGTTTTATATATATATTTTGTAAAATCTGTTTAAATGCTTTTAAATTTATCATATTATATGCATTATAATTTATTTGTTAAAAAAATCTGTTTCTATTTTATAATAATTAAACCATTCTAATATTTTATTTTATTCATACTTTCGTATGAAACGTTTGAGATTAAATTTGTACCGCTTAAATATATCTTGATACAAAACAGGGTATATTTAATTAAAGAAATACTTGACACAAAATAATTAAAATTATTTAAATTAATATACCCTGTTTCCGACGAATTTTCCGACGACATTATTTTCTCCGTCGGAAAATTCGTCGGAATTAGTTACATTAATTTCTCTGGCGCTCGAGATAAGTAAACGGCAATAGATTTAATGCCCAATTTCCGACGAATTTTCCGACGACATTTAAAAATTTCGTCGGAAAATTCGTCGGAAATTAAATCTCGCGGCAATAGATTTAATGCCCAATTTCCGACGAATTTTCCGACGACATTTAAAAATTTGTCGGAAAATTCGTCGGAAATTAAATCTCGCGGCAATAGATTTAATACACCAATTTCCGACGAATTTTCCGACGAAATTTAAAAATTTGTCGGAAAATTCGTCGGAAATTAAATCTCGTGGCAATAGATTTAATGCCCAATTTCCGACGAATTTTCCGACGAAATTTAAAAATTTGTCGGAAAATTCGTCGGAAATTAAATCTCGCGGCAATAGATTTAATGCCCAATTTCCGACGAAATTTCCGACGAAATTTAAAAATTTGTCGGAAAATTCGTCGGAAATTAAATCTCGCGGGAACATTTTCCGACAAATGTTCCGACAAATTTTTAAATTTCGTCGGAAAATTTGTCGGAATTAGTTACATTAATTTCTCTGACGCCTGGGAAAAGTAAACGGCAATAAATTTAATCCCCAATCTCCGACGGAATTTCCGACGACCATATTTGTCGGAAATTGGACATTAAATCTCGCGAATCTCGTAAATGTAGAGGGAAAGTTAATTGGTTTGAAATTCCCGCTGCAGTTTTTCCGACGAATTTCCGACAAATATGGTCGTCGGAAATTTTTATATATATACGACTCACAGATTTTTACCTCTTACACACTTCTCACTCTCTAAAAACTCTAAAATCTCTCTACAAATTTCTTCTCTCTGTGATAAACAAACGTTAAGGTAAGATGTTTAGTTTTATTTTCTTCATAATTTTGTTTATAAAATTCAATAGACTAATTATAAATTTTTTATTTGATTAAGGAGATGGATAATGGATCGTGGAGTGGATATATGGCGTATTGTAATGAACGTGGGTTTGCTCCGGATTTGAATCTTGGGTCCGAAACCCAACCACCGGATAATTTTCCCATGGAGGACACGGAAGTTCCGGAGACGGAACCATTGGCGATGCCTACACGGAATGATGATGCAAATCCACTCGATTCTATGACGCTAGACCAATTACTCCGTGCTCCGGGTCGAGATAAATTGAAAAAGATCGACCCAAGCCGTATGAACGGAACAACTTGGTAAGAAATTGTATTATTTAATTTATAGTTTTACGTAGATAATCTCAATTAAATAATTTGGTAATTATAGGTATAGATTCGATAAAGGATTCACAAAGATTATCAAGAAAATCATGGAGAGCGATTTCCCCGATCCCGCTCCGAATATTACGTCGGTCAACGGAGACACAAAGAAACGTTGGTTTAAGGCATTTGCGGTTAGTTTATTTAAATAAAATTTATGCTTTATTTACTTTGTTTATAATTTTAGCTAAATAAATTAAATTTTAAAATTTTACAACACTAAAAATATATATATTTTAAATTTTTTAACATTGTAGCAAAAATTTTATTGGGATTATGGTCTTACGGCCGAAGTACAAGAAAAATTTGAGGAGATATGTGGGAGTCGTTTATTGGATTATGTTTATGGATGGAAAAAGAAATGGCTTAACGGGAAAGAAAAGCCAAAATGGATGCGAGAAAACGTTTGGCAAGGGCTTATTGCATATTGGTTACAAGAGCAAAATAAATCCCGTAGTGAAACTAATTCTCAAAATCGCAAGAGTGATCGCGGAGGCTATGGCATGGCTAAACATACTTGTGGATCAATGCCATATGTCCGGAAAAAGGAAAAAATGGTAAATAAAAATTTAAATTTTTTACATTTTAATTTGCATTATAATAAATTTTATTGTAAATTTTTAACTAATAAATATTTTAAATGCAAGCGTAATCCCGAAACCGGTGAGTTTCCCGATATGGTGACATTCATGGAGGAGACTCACAAACGGAAATCGGACGGGACATTTGTTGATAAAAAAGCTGAGGCAATAGCTCGTCGATGTCGGGAGATGGAGAAAGAGAAACAAACACAATTGAGTCAACATTCGGACACGCCTGATGATTATCAACTCACCCAAGCAGAAAAAAACGATATTTTCCGATCGGTAAGTAATAGTAATTAAAATATTATAATTTAGATAATATGTTTTATTTCCTAACAACATTTTCATTATAATAGCAAGTTGAAGATAAAAAAGGACGTAGATTTGGATACGGTTCCATTCCGTATGACGAAGACATGGGCGGAAGTTCGTCATATTCACATGCACACGTGAATTGTCAAGAAAACGCAGCCGAAATCATCGAGTTGAAGAGTCAATTAAAAGATTGTAAGTTTTGGATGGATATGATGGCCCGTCTTCATCCCGACATCGTTCCGCCTTCTCGCCAAGATCAACCCGGAAATGAAAATGAAACAAATAACGTTGATAATCTATTTGATAATATATAATATTCGCGTTTGTAATAATTTTTAGTTGTTTAAGAACTTATTAATGTTTAATTATGTTTTTTATATTATGTGGTAAATTTTATTTTTTTTAATTATGTTTTTATATAATATTTGTGTTTGTTTTATTGAATTATTACAATTAAATTAAATTAATATTATTTAATTTTAATTAATTAACAATAAAATATAAATATATTTTTTTAATAAAATATAATATTTCGTCGGAAATTCATCGGAAAATAATAAAAAATACGATTTGTCGGAAATTCGTCGGAAACTATTAAATATATTATTATATTATATTTTGTCGGAAATTCGTCGGAACGTTCCGACGAACTTCCGACGATTTGTGGTCGGAAAATCGTCGGAATCGTACTCGATCTTGCGGCGTCGTTTGTAGGAATCTCCTCGGAATGGCGTCGGAATATGCCGTCGGGATATCGTCGGAAATTTTCCGTCGCTATTCCGACGGACATTTCCGACACCTTTCCGACGGGCTTTCGACGAATATTTCCGACGATTTTCCAACAAATATTTCCGACGAATTTTCCGACAACTCATCTCGACAGAAATTTCTGACGAATTTCCGACGAATATTGTTTTCCGACCAGAGAATTCCGACAAACTTGGTGTAGTCGGAAATTCGTCGGAAACATCCATTTCCGACGAATTTCCGACTATTTGGTTTGTCGGAATTTGCTATGTTTTCTTGTAGTGTATGTAGGTTTCTGAACCAACTATCACTGAGGGTACTACTACTTGATAATTATACGAAGAAGGCAACGACACCAGTAAATTTCCAGTAGACTTTTTCTTGATCGGGCCATCGTTGGTTAGGGTTTGTTTAGGCCTTATCCAAAGGGTGAACCAAGAAGGATAACTAACAGTAGGCAATTTTAGCCATACGTAGAGGCGGTTTTCTTTGGTTCCAAGTTGAGATCTAGCCTTGTAGAGTTCATTTGATAAGATGATTGAGCGGAATTGCTTGGAGACAAGGCAAAGTTTCGGGTAGTACGATCCCGATACGCGAGCTAAGCAACTCACAGCGATTTCGTGCGGTAGTGATGAAAATGACAGAGAATGGTTTGTACTCTGGGGTACTTCTTCTTGGGAGATCATAGCTGCAAGAGTTGTGGCTAAACACGACCAGATATGTCTTAATCAAAGACCTTTTGTTTACTTGATATTGAAGCAATCCCTTGAGTTAATTAAAAATATATAATTGAATTAAATAGAAAGGTAGTAGTCAAAGGGGCCGGGGATCTAGTTTATAGGTGACGCTCAAAGTTAGAAGTGATATGATCATGTGCAAATTTTCTATTTTACTTTATCTGAGTATGAGATTTAGGTATATCTTCACAATTTTTTTTTTCCCAAAATTAGTCAAGATAATTGGGTGATTGTACAGGTAAAATACAAAAATAAAAATAAATGTAAAATATAATCTATTGTTTAAATTTATTAAATAATAATCACAATTTTTGTCGTTTACAACTTACACATACATATTACTAGATTCGAAAATCAAGTGATAAATTTTCTTTTCTTTTAGGATATAAGAAAATTTAATTGCAAAAAGATTTTTTTTTTATTTGAAGAAAGACATTGATAGGTGACATACTTTACATAGGTATAAATAGCCTGTTGGTTGGTATTCTTGGTGTAATTGCATACCTTTGGTGATATTACCTATTGATATTGTCAACAATTTAATTTGAACATAATATAATTTATTTTAAATTACTGACGATGGTTCATAGTATGATTAGATTAACATATTTCTAACTAATGATGGTGTAACAAATGATTAAGAAAAAACTGATGATGGTTTAAAGAAAATGACTTTGCACAAAAGACCAAAATCAAAAGCATGATCACAAATACTGATCAAACCGGTTTCACTTCACAACGCAAGAAAACATATGAACTAGGAACCGTAAGCACAATACTAGCCCACTCAACCTTTCCCCAAATTTCATCATCTTTGCGCCTTTTAAGTGAAATCACGGCACACCAAATATTCTTGTTTTGCTTCGCAAAGATTTCCCACAAGATTAAGAGTTTGTCACAGTAGTTAGCTACTTCAATAACATAAGAACGACGATACCTATTCAATGTAGCCAAACCCTTGATATCTCTCCATTCTTTCTGCTTTGTGTCATACCACGAACAACTTTGTCCACGACAACGGTACAATACATTCTCTATCTCACACTTTCTCTCAATCATGAATGCTCTTGCGATAACGTCCCATTTATCTTCTTCCGGATCATAAACATACTCCATCGTATAGCTTTTCTTAACGTAAATCTTTCCTTCGATCACCTCCATACTTTTAAATGAAGATAAGCGTAACTCGTCCCCGGGGTCAGGTAAAGGTTCCCAAGTTTGAGTCTTCGGGTCGAAAACCTCAGCCCAATTCGTTGACTCATCTGCTGCACAACCTCCCATTACGTATATTTTCCCATTGATTACACAAGCAAAAACATTGGCTCGAGCTACTGTCATGCTAGGGGCTTTACGCCAGGCGTAGTTAGTACTCTTATTACGAACCCACATGACCGAGGACGGACTATTATGTTTGCTAATAGCGTATAATTCTGAACCAATCTCACCGATGAACATTGGTACACGAGGAGAGTAAGAAGAAGGTATTGGTACCAACAGAGTATTTCTAGTAGACTTTTTCTTCTTTCCGATGTCGTTGGTTAGGGTTTGATCCGGTTTAGTCCAGAGACTAAACCATGAGGGAAGACGACGATCGGGCAACTGTAAGCAGACATGAAAGACGTCTTCATGTCTTCGAAGGTACAATCGCTCCACATAGAGCTCCATGGATAAGATGAGAGAGCAGAAGCTCTTGCAGACTAAGGAGAGTTTCGGGTAGTACGATTTCGGTATGCGGGCTAAACAGTTTACAAGGATTACATCAGGAAGGGACACAAACAACGGAGATGAATTTGGTTTCTTCTTTTTCTGCGGTGGTTCGACTTCGGAATCCATAGCTTGCGGCAGAGATTAGGGTTTTCTTAAAAGAGATTAGGGTTGAACACGAGTTGGCAAACCTTGGAGATTTTGTTTGGGGTGGTTCTACTTTGGACTTCTTCATACTTAAGCGACACGATTAGGTCTAAGCGAGCACGATTAGGTCTAAGCAATGCACTTTATATATACAGGCCTTTTTTTAATTGAAAACTAACCCCTTGATTTAGTTGAAATATCAAATCGTCCCCGTTTGGGAAAATAACAAAGTTCGTATATACAGTTTCATTGAATTACAAGACGAAGGCTTAAACTAGGCATATATCACCAACTTTTCATAGATACAGTCATAATTCATGGCAGAATTTTAGTGAATTTTAGTGATATATCTGATTGTATTCTTCATTGATGTTGTTGAAAATTTAATTGAAATTGCTGTTCTTCTTCTTCTTCTTCTATTTTACCAGAACGAGAATCCTCCTATGTCAAGATATGTTTGATTGCTTTATCAAAAAAGAAGACGAAGATCTATTCAGAAGAAATGTAGATCACACACACACACAAAATAAATGTACCATAGTTTCATGCCAAACTATTCAGTAAATGTTAAGCAAAGCCTTATAATCTATGGGATAATAATATTTGAATGTATCAATGATTTAAGCAAATATTATACTACTTGTTTTAAACAACGGAGTGTTTCAAGAAATACATCTAAAAGCCATTCTGGACAAGCAGAAACATGTTGACAATTGATCAAGTCCGTATCATTGTAGAACGCAAGAAACGGTATGAACTAGGAACCGTAAGCACAACATTAGACCACTCAACCTTACCCCAAACTTGACCATTTTTGCGCTTTTCAAACGCAATCAACGCACAGCAAATATACTTCTCTTCACAAACACGACGACGAGGCTTTGTAGGCTTGTCCCACAAGAGTAAAAGTTTCCCATCGTAGCTAACTGTTTCAATCAAACCACTACGACAACTTTGATTCAAGGAAGACAAACCCTTGACCAGTCTCCAATCTTGAATTTCATTGTCAAACCACAAGCAACTGTTGGGACGAAAAGAGTACCAAACATCACCTACCGCACACCTACTATCACTCACCAACGGTTTTGCTGCAACGTTCCATTTACCATTTTTCGGATCATAAACAGAGTCCTTGCTCTCATTGCTCCTGACGTAAAACTTCCCTTGGATCATCTCTATTTTTCTAATCATTGAAGAGAAGCGAAGCTCAGGGGCAGGGACAGGTAAAGATTCCCAAGTTTGAGTCTTTGGATCAAAAACCTCACCCCAATTTGCAGATTCATTTTCCGCACAACCTCCCATTACGTATATTTTCTTATTGAAGACGTACGCAACAGGATTCGCACGAGCTACAGTCATGTTGGGGGCATTACGCCATAAGACAACCTCCTTGTTACGAACATACATGACGCGTGAGGGAGGATAACATTGTTTGAATGCATAGACATCTGAATCAACACTAACGACGAGCAATGGATTATGAGAAGCATAGGAAGAGGGTACTTGTACCAATGTAGACTTCTTCTTCTCCTCCTCCTTGTCATCGAATCCTTGAGGTTTGATCCAGAGTGTGTACCAAGAGGGAAGAGGACGATCGGGAAACTTTAAGCAGACATGAAAAAAGGTTTCTTGTGTTTTGTGGTGAAATCGAGCGTGGTTAAGATCAATGGATAAGATGAGATCACGAAATGTCTTGGAGACTATGGAGAGTTTAGGGTAATACGATTTCGGTATGCGGGATAAGCAGTTTAGGATGAGAACATCTGGGAGTGACAAAAACGACGGAGGAGGAAGAGGAGGAGGAGATGGATTCGTTTTCCTCTTTTTCGACGGTGGTTCGGCTATGGATGTCGTAGCCGCAGAGGCGGCCGTTTCTACCCAAAAAGTGATCATTAGGGTTATACATGATTAGGGCTTTTCCAAAACCAGCTTATAAACATCTTTCAAATTTTTTTAATATTGAAAAATTGACCCTTAATTTTAATTAAATATCTAATTGTCCCCTAACAATCAAAGAGAACCCCTACGCCAAAAACTTGTTATTTTGAAGCTAAATGTCTTTTTTTTTTTTTTTTTTTTGTTGATATTGCCAGTAATTAAAAAAAAAATGCTTATATTTGATCAACCTCCATTCTGTAGACTACGCAGGAAGACGTATGAACTGGGAACCGTAAGCACAACATTAGTCCACTCAACGTTTCCCCAAATTTCAAAATCATCGCCATTACCATTACGTCTTTCAAGCGCAACCACGGCACACCAAATATTTTTTTCCTGAAATTGACCAGGATGCACAAACTTATCCCATAAGATTAAGAGTTTTCCACCGTAGTTACCAATCTCAATCAAACCACGGCGACGAGTCGTATTCAACACTTATTCTTCGAGTACCAACCGAGTATTTCGAGTAAACTTATTCTTCTTCTTCTTGTAGATTTGATCAGGTTTTATCCAGAGGGTGAACCATGTTGGAAGAGGACTCTTAGGAAGCTGTAAGCAGACATGGAAGAAGGATTCTCGCGTTTTGAGGCGATATCGCTCCTTGAGGAGCTCTTTGGATACGACGAGAGATCGAAAGGACTTGGAGACTAGGGATATAATCTGGAAGCCACGGCAGATTCTTTTGCTTCTTTTTCTGCGGTAGTTCCTCTTCAGAACTCATAGCGGCAGAAGTCGTTTTTGAAATTAGGGTTAAACACGAGAGTCGGTGGAGAATTTATTTCGACTTTGGACTTTATATAATAAGATTAAACACGATTAGGTCATCATATTTGTACCTTTTGTTTTAGTTAATTGAAAAATAACCCCTTTATTTAATTTATGTGATCTACTAGCCCCGTTTAATTAAAAAACAGCGAAAGAGAACCCCGTAAGCCAAGGCCAGTTTGATCATAGACATTAAAACATGTTATTTTGGTCTCAGATTAAGTAAAATAAATTGAGTGGAAATAAATTACAGATTACAAAGTAACATCTAGCTCATACATCAAAAACAGAGCATCTTAATAAAGGAATTTTGAACGTCTTTGATGTATCACACATTAACATGTAAAAGTCAAAACAAAAGAAAAAAAGCATATGACATTCGGAGGAAAAACCCTTACATGAGAAGTAGTAATAAAGCTCGCTAATTAACCTCTAAAAGACCAAATATAATATTTTGAGCGTGAATTTGTTTTATTTAATGAACTCACTCTCACAACTCTCCGACACAATCTCAACCTTCTGCGCATCTAATAATCCTTTTACTTTAATATCACATGTCACTGCCACTTCCTTGTCCCGTTTCACCAATCCCGTGCCGAATCCCGCATTGAGCCCCATCGTCAATACCAAACTAACCACTTCAGGCGGCAGCAGAGCCGCGTTCTTGGACCCTTCTAGCTTTAGGTTGACCGTATGGGATCCGGACACGGCTAGTGACAGCTCCGGGAAATTCCCTTGGCCTAGATTCTTGTTTTTGTACGTCAGAGAGACTAGACCTTTGTAGGTCACCCACATGGTGGAGGTTGGGTTCTTGGATGTCAACATGATCTCGAAATGGCGAGATTTCTCGAATTTCTTAACGTTGAAAACCGGAGGTTCGGGCTTGAATACAAAACCGACGATTAGTGCGATCGCGCAGATGATGAATCCAATGACGATCACAGAGATGAATAGCCATATGCATCGTTTAGAACAAAATCTTTTATTATTTATCCCCGGCTCGGCATTTCTGCGTCTTTCGACGATCCTTGCATTATCCGGGGGAGGTGTCCAGTAGACCTGATCCCTCGGAACCTGCACTACGTAGGTCTCGATCGCTGGGATTGGATCAGGAGGAGGAGGAGGAGGAGGAGAAGAAGAAGATAAGTGTGGGGAGAGATTCAAAGAATGATTACGTAAATGTTGTGGAGGTGAAGAAACTTGGGGACCAGGTGAAGGGAGTTGGGGGAGGCTGGTGGTGGGACGATGCCACGTAGAAGGAGCATTACCGGTCTTGTTTTCATTGTCATTGCCGGTGGAGGTCGGAGGTAGCGGTGGCCCCTCCATCGGAATAACGGTGAGAAGGAAATGTGTGGTGGTGGAGGGAGTGTCGAGAGAAGAGAACAGAAGCAATGCGGAAATTAGGGTTTTTGCATGGAGTGGGAGAGTAAGTGGCTGTGGTTGATTTGCGTAACTTCAGTTGGTCTTTCGGACCGGAATTTTCTTGCGTTTACCAACTCAAATGTTTTTCTTCTTCTTTTTTGTTTCCCTAATTATTATTATCACTTTTTTTTGGTTAAAACATAATTGGGCCGTCGATATGTAAAAATCATTGCAGAGTAGTCTCGAGTTCGACACAAAATACTCAAATTGTTATGTTTAAAGCCCAATAAAACTCAAATTAATGTATTAAAGCCCAATGCGTTTTTGTTTGTCAATTATAAGGCCTGGTAAGCCTAATATTTCATGTACAAAACTATTAAGTCAACCCATAAATAATTTAATTACATAACACAAAATTAAATAAATAAAACATTAGAAAAACACACAGAAACGAGCTTGGTCACCAAGAAAAAAAAATTGTTTTGGTTTTGGCTCTTCACCAAGAAAAAAGATTCTATAGGAGCAAAGTACGGAGTTTTTACAGAAAATGAGTCTAAGCGATTCACTCGAATAAGTTTTTTCGAAAAAATTTCTGTAATAAACAGAGAAGAAGAACCAAATTCAATGCTTCCTTGTCGCCGTCTTGTTCTTTCCTGCAAAAATGGTGCATCCAATTTTCTCCGAAGGTTAGTCATATTCTTAAACCCCTCATAAACCCTAATTTTGAGTTGCTTAGGGGATCTTCCTTACCTTCTTGGTTTTTTAATTAAGTAGCACAATTGTTACTTTATCTGCGAAAAAGTCTCTCTCTTTGTTGGAATTTTGATGCTGATGTGAATGTTTCTTGTTGGGTTTAGCTTCTAGAGTATCAAAATTGAAGTTTTTTACTGAAGAAATTCTTGATCTTGAAACATTATATTGAATGTTAGCGTTGATTGATCTCAATTTCAAAACTTTATTTTTAGGTCTGGACCATCAAAACGAATTCAATCATTCAATTACAGTAAATCGACAAGACAGGGCCATGAAATTCCAGATGTTAACCCTCTATTTCCTACAGTAGGAGGAACTCAAGCTTCTTCTCGTTCTCGTGTTCGTTATGCTGTTGTATAGTTTCTAAAAACTCTTAGTTGCTTTCAGTTGTTTCTTGATTTGGTTCTTTTATTTGGGACCAATTCGATGTTATGTTCCCTTTTTTTGTTTGCATTTTCAGCCAGCAATTGTACTTGGTTTTGCCGGATTCATCACCTTTCTTCATTACAACGACGAAAGGAGAGCAGTTCCTAGAGGTATTATTGACTTTGATGATGGTTTTTCACACATTGGATTGATAAAGCTGAGATCTTTTGCGCTTCTACTTTTGCAGGTCAAGCAAGCAGCAATAGCGGTTGTGGCTGCGGTTCTAATACAACTGTCAAAGGTCCAATTATCGGAGGTCCGTTTACCCTTATGAGCACAGAAAACAAGATAGTCACAGAGAATGACTTTTGTGGTAAATGGGTTCTACTCTACTTTGGATACTCGTTTTCCCCGGATGTTGGACCCGAGCAATTGAAGATGATGTCCAAAGCAGTTGATAAACTAGGTTGAGTCACTTAAACAAAGCTCCAGCCATTTCATTAGTTTCAGATCTTTTCACAATATAATGTGATCTTTTAGTAATGATGTCTTGTCTTGATGGAAACAACAGAGTCTAAACATAACCAGAAGATTCTGCCTGTCTTTGTCACTCTTGACCCTCAACGAGACACACCTTCTCATCTCCACGCATACTTGAAAGGTCTCGGTTTTACTTCGTGCCTCCGTGTTCCAGCTAATTTTCTAAACCCACTTACGTTTTGTTGCTTGTGTCTTTATGCAGAGTTTGATAGTAGAATACTAGGACTAACTGGAGCTGCAAGTGCAATGAGGCAAATGGCACAAGAGTATCGTGTCTACTTCAAGAAGGTTCAAGAAGACGGAGACGATTATCTCGTTGATACTTCTCACAACATGTAAGGATTCATCTTCTCAAATCAAATCGTGTTATGTTCAAAATGTTGATATGTTTTTGTGTATAGGTACTTGATGAATCCGAAGATGGAGATTGTGAGGTGCTTTGGGGTTGAGTATAATCCAGACGAGCTCTCACAGGAGCTTCTTAAAGAAGTTACTTCTGTTTCACAATGGCCCATTTTGACCAAACACTAAAGAGAGAAACACTAGGATGCTCTTTGATTGGTTCTTCAATTGGTGAATTTTATTTCGACGATTTTGTTTGTTAATCCTTCTTTTATTATTGAAACATGAAAACTAGATGGTAGATCCAGCAAAGTCGAAACTTATTGATAGTCTAAAAATGTGTTGGGTTTTTTAAATCCAAAATTTCGCATATAGTAATTTTTATTCTTCAATGTAAGTTTTTTTTGTTAGTTGTTTCCTTTTTTCATCATATATGGTTTACAAAAACCAATTGACGTCCAAGAATATACATACTACCATTTAACCTTAAAGCATATCACATTCTTTAAAATACTCAAATCTTTTTTTCTTGACAATAAAATATCAATAAGATTATGTGTTAAATTATAGATACAATGTGGACAATAAACAATATAAATATCACAGAGTTAGTTATCAATAAATACAAACGTGGCATCATTTTTGGGCCAAGGGATTAACTTGGTCCACTCAAATTTCTATTCCGCTTAGTAATACCGACACCTATAATGCATTCAATCAATTTTATATTCAATGTGTTCATGTCCTAGTCTTCTCATTGATTGGGTTCACATTTACACAAGACCGAGACAAATCAAATGCTTCAATGAACCTGTGATTATCTACTAAATTACTCACTAATCATGGGTTAAAATTCGCAAAATAACTAAAAAAGTTTTATTTATGGAATAATATCATTAACGCCACATTACACTCACAAGACGACGACGACGAAACAAACAATACAGAGAAGTCTCACGAATCACATCACTTCTTTAAACGACCCAAGAAAGCTTCTTCCGGATCTCAGACCCGACCCGACTAACACTATCCCTAAGCTTGACCGGACAATTGTTACGAACGGCGGTGAGCTCATAAGGAGAAGTATCAGTAGCGAGCCATTGCTCAATCTCAAAATCCTGCGTCGAGCACTGTGCGTGAACACCAGCCGTGGTGACCTCAACGTAATTAGCGTACCAACCATGGTGATCACCGGAGCCATCAGAGGTTAGGTTTAAGGCACAGATCGGACTAGGTAAACACGGTGCTCTTCCACTGAAAATGTCGAGATTACCCCTCTCGAAGTAATTGTAATCAGGTCCCATTAATCCACCCCAAGCTTGAAGGTTTTTGATTCCGATGTAGTCACCGTACTTATCGTAGACTCTTGCGCTGATGATCGAATCGGTTCCGGCTTTCCAGATCGATCCGGTTCTGAGATAGAATGTGTATACACAGTCTGGATCATCCTCCTAAATAAACAGAGAGAAATTGAAAAAGTCAGAAATCAAAAAGTCAAAATCTGATCGAGAGTGGTTAGAGATTAAGGAAGTTTACGGCGAAAGCTACGGCGGAGACGGTGGCGAGAAGGAGGAGGAAAGGGAGGACAATGTCGCGGCAAGCCATTTTGTGGTTTTCCGGTGAACGATTTGTTTTTCTTTTTTTCTGGAGAGGTGTATTAATAGATGCGAATATTATTGAGCGAAGGGTTAATATTGGGAATTAACAATTGGGGTAATAATCACGTGTTTTTCGGAGTAGCGTGTATTGATGACGTGGCTGATTATTACATGTTGTGATGTGAGAATTGATAAGGATAATTTGAGAGGCTGGTTTCATACACGTCGTTTACTCGGCTGGTCGGTCAGGATGAGTTGATAGATTACGATATTACCCTTTATGACTCTCTCTCTCTGGCAGCTTACGGAGCAAGAAAAATATGTATTATATAAAACTTCCTTATTAATGACTATGAAATTTTTGATAGTTTGGTCTATATTAAGAACAATTCAAATTTATATTGAGAATAAGTAAAATTTCCCATTTTTATTTGGTTATATTTGCTGTCAGTTTTTATTAATTTATGGCCAGGCATAATAAACACCACATTTAAATATATTTGTATTTGTAAGAAAAATAATTGTTAATTCTTCTCAGCGTTTTCGTTTTTAGACTCCTTCTCAAAAGTGTGTGGGCTTAAAATAACAAATACTAATTATTTTGAATATTTTCTATATGGAGCCTTGTTTTAGGTAAATATTGGGCATAAAGCGTAGGCCCATTTATATCTCTCTTTCCCATACAAACATTTATTTCTTTGGGAGTAAATAAAATGAAGGAAAATATCAAAATATTGTTAGTAAGCTCAGAAATACAAACAAAATTTACACATAGCAAAATTATAAAAACTTATGATTCATATGTAATCAAATTATAGAGAGTGATGATCCATCAAATTATAAAGGAAATTAAAAATAAAAATCTAAGTAGACTTCGAAACTACTATCAGAAATGTTATTAAAGATCAGCTTGCAAAATTTTGATTTAAAAATGTGCCTCCACATTATTAAATTAATGCCATTAGTTTTTTTTTGTAATCAAATAATATTTATTCCAGTACTTAAAAAAAGAAATGCTACATCCTTACTTTTGGCGTCAACATTAAAGAGGTTTCTATATATATTGAAATAATATCTCAATCATTTGAACTATTATGTTATTTAAATAAATAAAAAATTCATCATATCCAACGATATAAGTCTATGCGACTTTGGTCCGATCCGATCGTGTCCGGCCATAATCCAAATTCAATTAACCAATCACTTTCATCTCACACGTGTTTGATAAACATTCCTTCATTTTTTTTAGAACGATATCTCCTTAATTAGGATAAAGTAGATAACTAAGGCAAATCTCTATTTGTTCTAGTTAATTATTACATGTTAACTCCATAAATGTTGACAAAAGCTCAAGAGATCGCCGAAATTAAGACTCAAAAGATCATCGATAGAGATTTTGCAATGTCCAGAACCTATTGATAGGTTTAAAAAAACTACATATTTTTTTGTAACCAGATTATAGAGTTATATCGTTAGTGTGTATATCAAAATCAGTACATGGAATCGTTTGATATGATATTGTAAGACTAACATATTCGGTGAATCTGACGATCACTCTTAAAAATATTTGTACTCACAACTTTTACTAGATGCCAATAGACAATAGTTAATCGAAGTTAGTGATTGGTTTTTACTACACGTTTCTTTTACTTATTTGCAATACAATGATTATAAATTCCATACTAATTTGCATTTCAACTAAATTTTTTGATCATTTAGAAAAAATAAAAGTAGACAAACATTTATAAATGAGTGTGGGTAACCAAACAAAATTAAGCCGTATGGGTAAGGTGAAAATAGGGTTATGGCATTTTGGTTAATGGGCCCATAAAATTTTGAATTTTCCTTGATAATTAATATATTATATGATTGATTCTTATTTTCCGACCAAACCTAGTATCTATCAAAATATACACTCAAACCATCCTATACTATTATTTGGGGAGTACACTTTATAAGATACCCTTAACTAACCTTCCCTTTTGTAAAAATTTACTTAAGAATGCCATTACAAAAATCTTCATTTAGAACAAATTTCATTCCATTTATTAAGGATAAACAAGTAAAATACTAATTTATGTTATTTAATTAATTTAATTAAATTATAAAACGAAAATCTGTTATTTTTTTTTTTTAAATGACCAATCAAAATGAACATATAAGATTTGATATATAACTTACCATATTAATTTGTTATTAATCATTAAACTTCACCTCTCATCTTAATATGATTATATTAATATGAAACAAATAAATCATCATATTATCTACATAATAAAAAAAAGTAATTTTTTTTCTGCATATGCCAAGATTTGAATTTTTAAAAACGCATATAAATTGTTTAATCTATAAAGCAAACAATTAAACGGGTCAAAAATTCAGACTTGAGTAATATATTTTTTTTTCACAAAAATAAAGTCAACAAAAATTCCGACTGAGCAACGGGTCAGAATTTGAATATTTATATTCGATTTCATACATTTATTTTTTGAAATGTATAATTTTATATACTACAATAAAAATTTAAATATTTTAATTTGCAACATTTAAAATAAGTTTTACTTGATATTTTTAGAGAATATCGTCAATACTTAATAGTTCAAAAAGCTAAAAATTATAAATACTCTAATTTGATTATTTTTAAAAATATTTACAATAGGTAGCGGGTTAAATATAATATATTATCTGAAATGAGTTTTGATCCTTATAACTATTTGAATAGTTATATTTAATTTCATATAATTTGTTTTTTGAAATTCATAATTTTATAAACTACAAAAAAAAATTAAATATTTTAATTTGGAATATTTAAAAATAGTGTAGAACATTTAAATATGGTTTGACACCTCTAAATATTTGAAAATTTGATTCCGCAAGCAATTTTTGAATTAACGAATAATAGATTGTGCACGCAATATTTTAAAATGAAATATTAAGATTCTAAAATAAAAATATAGACTCCACGCACAGGTTGATTTTGGTATTATTATGTACTAAATATATGTTTATAACATATTCGATTATGCAAATAATTGGTAAATTCCGTAATTATAAATCTCAAACAAACTCTGTAATTAGATTAGCTCAAACAAATTTATATTTTAACAACCAAAGAATTATAAATTAAAAAAGAAATTTCTAAATTAATTCAAAATAATAGCTAATTTTCTTAATTAATTCAAAATAATCTATGTTTTATATGCGATTCATTTATGATATTTTAATTTTTGATCTAACTGAAATATATGCAATCCTATTTTGTGGTTGTTAACATAAATTAACTCATTGTTCAAAAAATATTACTTTTTAAAAAATAAAATTATTTTCCGTTTTCATATCTTAAAAAAAAAATTATCCATAATTGAGTATTATAGAAAAAATTCTATATTTATTCTAATATTGTATATAGGGACTGACAAAAAAATTAATATTTTTTCACTTACTATTATAATATATTAAAACTTAGTTCTAATATATATTATATAAATTTTGTAATAAATAAAATTCAACCCGTACTTTAGTACGGGTGATGATCTAGTTATTTATATATCAACTAATCTCATTATTGCTTGCAAATTAATCGGGTGCAATAAGTAGAAATGAGTACATATCTTTGTTCATCTTTTGAATTGGTGATTTCGAAATTACTCAGTTGACAAGAGAAATTAATCAATAAAAAAAATTAGATTGGTGGAACTATATGATGACATCTAATATTTATGATACACTTTAATTATTGAATCTAGTCTAAATTAACTGACCTAATTATGACACTATGTAAGAATTAGTAGATAACTAAGACCATCTCCAGCAGTGAGACACTCTTTGAGTTTCTCAAACAAAAAAAAATATTAATATTTTAATAAATTTCAGTTATATAATTATTTTTTAATCATAAATATAAAATTGAACCAATAGATGAAAAGCAAGTGGTTTAGTGGGTTTCTCAGAGTTTCTCAAATGAGACATTCTGAGACATTCTCTCCTTTCTCTTTCTTACTTTTTAATTTTTTAATATTTTTTTAAGATAGAGTGTCTCAATGAGACACCATTGATGGAGATGCTCTAATTGAACAACCCATATCTTTAATTATTCTACTATCTTTAGAGAATAACGAGAGGAAGATAAATGATTGTGCACACGGAAATTAAATTTATTCTAAAATTTTATCGCATAATTTACTTTGATATGAATATACGCACAAATCACGAAGAAAAGTAAGTACCATTTATCAGGAAAAGTAAAGTAATACCATCATAAGATTTGTAGACATATCATTCCTGCAGTGGTAGAAAAACAAAACAAATCATTAGCCGAACCAAATATCTACAATCGAAGTGAATTTGACTATCACCAAAACGAATAAATATAATATAAACCAAACCTTAGATACATGTATATATTATATAGAGTAGACAATAGTGGATGGTGGTAGTGGAACCACTTAATGCGATTTCACCTTCCCTGTTTTTCTCCCTTTCACACAAAAACAAAACAAAATTATTATAAAATCATGTCACACCAAATGTCTTATTTACCATAATACCCTATCTCATAAACTCCTTAACAATTTAGCTCTCTTAATTAACTCGAGTATCCATTCTCATCTAAATCAATTTCTTACGTTTTCTCTCGTCAAAATCTTTTTTCTTTTTTTTTTGGTCAGGAGATGGAGTCCGGTAATAGTAGTAGCATGCAATCTTCAAGCGGCGGTGGCGGAGGAGGAGAAGAAGAGTACGATTCACGCGCCGCCGATCAATCCATCTCCGCCTTCTTCGACCAGCACAACCACCACGTGTCATCTTTACCCCCGCCTCAACAAAACCACCTCAACCTCCTCCATTTCGACCATAACAACAACAACTCTCTAATACCACCAAACTACTTCAACAACAGCAACAACACGTTCTTACCCGTAAACCAACAACTCGACCCGATATCCCAACCCGACCTCCGAACTTTCTCATCCACGTCATCACTCCCTCCTCCTAACAATATAGGAGTAATCAAGAAAACAAAGAAAAGATCACGAGCATCAAGAAGAGCACCAACGACGGTTCTAACGACGGACACTTCCAACTTCCGAGCGATGGTTCAAGAGTTTACCGGAATCCCAGCTCCACCTCTATTCAACAACTCCGTCGTGAACACCACGCGCCTCAACACCTTCCTCGGCTTGTCTTCTTCTTCGCCAAACACGTACAACACCAACAGTCTCTTGTTACGACCGTTTGCTCAAAAACTCACCTCTACGTCTCCTCTCTTATCCGCATCACAGATTCAGCAGTATCAAAACCCTAACAACGGTTTCGAGAATATGAATCTGCAAGCTCTTCTTCAAGCTCATATTTCAAACCCTAGAAGCAATGATCACGATCAGTTTGGTCTTGGTATGATGCAGAATCCATCTACTAATCCTCCTACGCCAACGGCGGCAGCTAAGGGGAACATAACCACTGGTGATAATGGAAGCTACGGTGGTTCCGATCATGATCATAATAATGACGGTACTTGGTTATGTTCATCTTCCGACCAGAGAACATAAATACATATGTAGTCCAAAATCAAAGCTAATCTCTTGACATGATTATTCAACAAATTAAACATAGCACATATAGAATGATGAAGTTACTCATTTATATTATCTATTCCAGTATAAACACTTTATTACTTTTTCTTCTTGTAGGATTTGCTATATAATACATGATTAATATGCTTGTTACTTATTTGTTTATCTTAGTTTTTTTCTCCATTACTACATGTTGGTAAGTACTATTTGTTAGTGGATGGATCTCATTTAAATCAGATTTTGTTTGTATATTTTCTTTATAATATTTATAGCTTTTAATCATATGTTTATGACAATTATTTGTCAAATATGAAATTTTAATTTCTATACAGTAGTAAGTGGTTTTGGGATCCGTACGATTAATATTTCTCCTATTAAATATTGGAGTGAATGGTGGCGAAATTTGGGGAATCTTCCACGGCCGCCGGATTCTGGAATATAGTTTTGGGACCATAGTATATAATTATAGACTTAAATTAATAGTAGTATATAACTTTTTTATAATTGTTGTGGTAATTTCAAATTTGATAAATTACTGTTCTCCCATGTGCTTAGTCTTTCTTGGTGTCTTCTTTCACATCATCTACATTAAGAGTCATGTTCCTATAAAGATACTTAATTCCATTTAATGTTAATTTTTATTGATTTTACTCTTATTTAACCATACCAACATATTTGAAATTAGAAAAATTCCAAGTAAAAGAGATCCAGCTGATCAATACTTTGAAATGTGATGCCTCTACAAAGTTCTTAGCCCTTTTTCTTCTTCTCGTTAACTAATCGTTAGATTATTCAGCTTAATTTATTTTATATCTGATCCAGTTTCTACTAACACTTTAGAACGAAATGTCATTTGCTACTGCATATAATATAACTCTTTAAAAAAATAATTCTTCTTTTTCTAAATGAGATTTGATGATGGTCGTAAAACAAATCATGATATCTGATGAAAAATCTTTTGCTTGTTCATGTGTACAACAAAAGTTCAAATGATTTCTTACAAAAAAAAAAGTTCAAATGATTTTGATTTTTTCTGTTCATGGTCCAGTTACACTTAAGTCACCAATGCACCACATACGATACAGACCACTTACATAACTATATATCCACAATATGCATATATGTGTATCTCTATCTAAATGGAATATATAATGATGATTGATGATGATGGTTTATTATGTTGCTGGTGGTTATGGTGGACCATGATATCAAGCTATTGTCGCACTGATGGGTTTTCTATGCATTCAGATGAACGGATCACACCTCCAATACTCGGTTTCATAGTTCAGTGATAAACCACTAGGTATGGCCATTAATTATGTTACTATCCAAATGATTCGATTCGGGTTCTCTATTTTGTGGCCGATTGGCTCCAAAATTTTTAAAGTTGATGCAAAAAGGATATGAATACCCAATATCAAAATGTGGTGGAGATCTAAATAACTTCGTCGGGAATCTAATATAAGAATAATTAAGGTTTAGTAATAATTATTTTTCGATTGCCTATAAGAAGTAAAATGTCAATGACTCAATGTGAATATAATATAAGAATAATTAAGGTTTAGTGTTTGGACCCTTTTTCATATCAATTTTTTTTTTTTGTCGTTGTTGGAAAATAATACTAGAAATACAAGTAGGTCCCACAATCATATCCATTGTTGTTGTTTTTTCCCGTTGCACACTCGAAAGACTCTCAGACCAAAGGCTCTGGCTTCACGCAGATAAGGAAGCAGAGAACGAAACGAATAATCAAAGAAGAAGAAGAAAACTCAATCAATGGCGATTTCTACTTTAACACTTACACAATCTCTTTATACACGTTCCTTCAGACCCACCATCTTCCCTTCTTCTTCTTCCTCATCCTTCTCGTGTCTCTGTTCTTCTTCCTCCGATTGCAAACCGAAACTCTCCGTAAAGAAACGCGTTTTCGGAGTGGGTTTAGGGTTATTAGCTGCTTCGATTCTCTCTCTGACGCCTCTGGACGCATACGCCACGAGGATTGACTACTACGCCACTGTAGGAGATCCTCTCTGTGAATACAGCTACGCAAAATCAGGACTTGGATTTTGCGATCTCGATGTTGGATTTGGTGATGAAGCCCCTCGTGGCGTTCTCGTCAATGTAATCTATCCATCTCTCTAATTTCCGATTTGCTCTGTTTAGGGTTTTTGGCTTTACCAAAACTCATCACTTTGCTTCTTTTACTACACTCTTGGATTCAAATTTCCAATACATTTGCAAAGTTGTGATCTTTTTGATTCTAAGTTTGAGAATTTGGAGTTGGTCACAGATCCATTACACGGCGAGGTTTGCAGATGGAACATTGTTTGACAGTAGCTATAAGCGTGCAAGACCACTTACTATGCGAATTGGGGTCGGCAAGGTACAACAAAGAACCATTGAGTTTCTTTTTGTTAGATTCCATTGTCTTCAATTGCATTGCTAGCAAAGTTTAAAGGACTCTCTGACTTTATGGGATGGCTTTGCTTCTTGTAGTTTGATGTACTGATTTAGTAGGTTGTTTAACCGAGTGATGCAGCTTTGATCTGACCAGGAATACTATGATCTAGAAGAAAAGTTTTGACCTTTTGGATTGCTATATAGTGAATTTACACTTCTCTTCGTTGAAGTGTTAGTTAGTTTCTTATGTTTTTCTTTGTGATTAGGGTGAGCAAAACAACTGTATCTAAACTTTTGATGTCCAAAATTGATCAGGTTATTAGGGGTCTAGACCAGGGGATTCTTGGAGGCGAAGGAGTACCTCCTATGCGAGTAGGCAAGTAACTGTAATTTCCTTTGTTCAATGTCCTTTATAAGGCTGAAAACATATTGGTGTGGTTTTATTTTACAGGCGGAAAGCGTAAACTTCAGATTCCACCTAAGTTAGCTTATGGACCAGAGCCTGCAGGATGCTTTTCTGGTACTTCCTACCATTCCTTTGTAACTTGTATATGTTATCTTTGCTCACAGAGTGACAGAGTTGTTAAGAAAGATATGTATCTCTGACTAATAAACCAACTGATGTATTGGTTTATGCAGGTGACTGTAACATACCTGGCAATGCAACTTTGCTCTATGATATCAACTTTGTTGAGATCTACCCGGGAAGTAACACAAGATGAAGCCAACTCCAATTTCGTTTGGTAAAGGAAGAAACAACTATGTATATGATGTATATCACCAGGTGATTCCTTTTGACCATCTTCAGATGACAATTATTATAATTTCTATGACCAAAAACATCGATAATTTCAACTCAACCCAATGATGGCTTGCTGTTGAATAACAAGACACATATTCTCTCACAAGTCTGTTTCTTGTTTTCTGTTGAGTTATGACATTGGAAGATCATGTACTTGCTTAGGTGTATAAGCGTGTGTTAGGTTAGATTCAGTCTAGGTTAGTGATGCAGCCTGTGTCACAGAGATGTACAGAGTTTAGAATAAAGTTGCGCGATGTGATTGTTCATCGGTGTCATATCTCTATTTTTGGTCCCCTCACAACAACTCATGAATCTTAAGGCCAAAAAAAGTGTAAAACTTTGGTTCTTCCCTACTTGGTATGTATAAATAAGACACTTCATATAGGATGTTCCAGGAAAAACACATAGCAGGAACTGATTTTGGGTTCAATTTACAGAGCACCAGAGGTTCTTAAAGGCTGATGTTACTTTGTTTACATCTGAAGAGCAAGAATCATATCACTAAAATAAGTCCTTCAAAGAATGGTATGGTGGCTAGTTGTATGTATAGAAAGATTATATGACCCGTGTATGTTCTCTAGTGATGATACACATGTTTAAAGCTTTTATGTGATCTTTACTATCCATTTTTGGATGTTTCTTTTGCTAATGTATGTAAAAAGAGAAAGAGAGTGGGTGAAAAGAGTTAGAATATTGGGGTCCCAAAACACCTAAACCAAAAGCAAAAGCCTCATACTAAAGTTATATTGGCCTGACCAAATAAACCCCTCAAAAAAGTCCATGATCCGATCGATTGGACCGATGATTCAAATGAATAGAAAGATAGTTCGGTTCGCTTTCAAGTTCTTCCTCTTCAATCACTTCCATGCAAAGTGAGCATTTAAATTCTTCGACCTCCAAACTCCAAAGCTGACAATAATCTTTCTTTGTTATTGTTATGTAAGTTTGTAACTAGCATAAAAAAATTGAACTAGTTCCACTATATCTTCCAGTGATAGAAAGAAAAAAACAATGATTACTTATGATATCCAATTGATTAAGCTAATATAATAGATATTTATTAACATTAATAAACATTCACTTGTAACACCAAGAAAAAGCACATGCAAAAGAAGACAAAATCATGAACTAAAAAGACAACAAACACCAAAATTTATAACCCTTGTTACACATATATTATCCGCATAGGATATAAATCCCTTTATTAACTATCTAATTAAACAAACTACATAATGGAGCAAGCGTTAGGATTATCATCACTAAACAAAGAAGTATAAGAAGGGTCATCGTAGTAAACAGCCATTGTCCCGGTGGTGACGTTTGGGTCCACTTTTCTGACGTAACCAGGCGGTGCTTTCTTATCATAAGCCTGAGCTATGTACGGCTGAGCCACCAAGTTGTACGGTACATACGGCCATATCTCGGCTTTCTTCCCCGTCGCTTTAGCCTTCTTCAGCACCTTGCTCGCATCCGCATAGCCACTCACTGTCACCTTCTGTTGCTTCTTGTTTATCTCCACTGTTTTCACTCCTAAAAGATATATAAATAAGATTTTAACTGTTAATAATCTGTTATATATATGGTTATGTACTTATGTTTATGTTCATGCATGCATGTATCTGTATGCGTTTTAGATAGGATAGGAGTGAGCAAACACATCTCATAAGGGACAAGACAAATTCGGACGAGAATTTTGATTATAAAAGAAGAAGTTAGTTACCTTTTAGAGAAGAAAGAGAGTTTTTGATTTTGAGGACACAACCATCACAATCCATTCTAACTTTGAGCTCTACTGTTTGAAACTGCTTCTTCTTCTTCCTCTTTCCATAACTATGGCTTCCTCCATTCCCTATTAGCTCTGATATATACTCCAACGTTCCTCCAACTCCCATCTTGTTGATTTGATCTTTGACTTGTGTCTTCTTTTTTTTTAATCAAGAAATTAACAGATAAAGAAGATTAGTAATGGGTATTCTTTTCTCTCTGTCTCTCAATATTTGTTATGTGTTTGTATAGATATTTGTTTTGGTTTCAGTCTGCAATGAGTTGTTAGCTTGGTTGCCTCGACTTAAATAGGCCTTAATTTGATATTTTAATAAAAAGAAATACTTTTGGGTAGTACGAAAGAAAAAGTATGTTGTTGTGTTTATAATTGACACAAAACAAAACTAAATTTGGCCAACTTTATAAAAATGTAGAAAAAGATGTCTTTAAGAACTTAGGCTGTAAGCAATATATATGCCAAAGACCTTGTGGTTTAGTTAAGAAAGTATTTGATGGAAAAAGTTTGGAACTAAAGGATACACTTTAAAAGCATACTCCCTCCGTATTTTAATAAGTGTCGTTTTAGAATTAAAAAATAAGAAATTTTGCATAGAAATTTGAAAACGACATCTAATTTTAAAAAAAAAAAATCCTAAAACGACACTTATTAAAATACGGAGGGAGTACTAAATTCAATCATTTAATGTATTTGTAACCAATTGTTGAACAAATATATATATATATATATATATGTATATGTAAGTATTTTAACTTAGCATATATACGAAGGTAAGCTTTGTAGGGAATCCATGTGAATACAATTAAATCATGGAATAATAACTTTAGATATTTTTATTTAAATCTTGTTCTTCACAAGGAAGACAGGAAGAAGGTGAGAAGCCATGCATTTATTAGCGAATTCATACTAATTTATCTAAAGAATAATTAATAGTCGGTTCATTATTAAATTAATTAGGACCAATGATCAAATTTAGCAAAATTTAAAGACGAGATATAAAAATAGGGAAAATCACGTTTTTAACATTCAAAGTGTAACTGGGTAGCATTTTAAACCTCGAAAGAATTCTACTAACACTATAAACCATCAAGATTGTTTTACTAACACTTTAAACCTCCAAACTAATTTTTCTGTTTGCAAAGCTATAAAAAATGATGGAACAATCAATTTATGTTGGTTTAATATATATTTATTTAATTTAATTTAAATTTTAATTAATTTTATTATTTATTACGATTTTGACGATAAATAAAAAAGTAAAAAATAATTATCATCTTCGACTATTCACCGTCCGAACATAATTTTTCAAATTTTTATTCAGTTTATTGTATGTGTTCACCATCTTTTTATTCAGTTGGTATTATGAGATTCCAATTTATCTACTTGAGAGAGTAAAAATGTGTATGGATCAGTCTAAAAGACTGTTTCAACGGTTTATCAAGAAATTTCATTGTCGGACAGTGAATAAACGAAGAAAATAAAGTTTTTTTTTTTGTTTTTATAGATTTTTATTAATTGTAATAAATAATAAAATTAATTAAAATTTAAATTAAATTAAACAAATATATATTAAACAAACATAAACTGATTGTTCCATCATTTTTTATAGCTTTGCAAACAGAAAATTTAGTTTAGAGGTTTAAAGTGTTAATAAAACAATCTTGGTGGTTTATAGTGTTAGTAGAATTCTTTCGAGGTTTAAAGTGCTTCCCAGTTACACTTTGAGGGTTAAAAATGCGATTTTCCCTATAAAAATAGCGAGAACCGTGGAGGTTATAAAGTTAATAATACTTTACTTACTACGAGACAGCTTCACACGTATGGGGAAGAGATCTCGAGCGTTCAATTGTATACGTGGCAGATATCTGACGGCGCTGATTGGAATACGCGTGTGACGCTGTCTCCTGATTGGAGGAGTTGTGCCACCTCACCTCTCAGCTGTTTCTCTTCACGTATTCATAATTTTACGTAATAATTCAATAATAATATAGAAATACCCATATAATTATTTGGAATGAAGCTAAGGAATATATTTGAACTTCTAAAATTAAATTTGTATGGTTTATTATCGTCCAGCGAATACAAATACGTAGATTCCTTAAAAAAAAATATATTGTTTCTTTCATCTATCAATAAACTTGTCACAAATTCAACTTTTTGGCGGTAACTCATACTAATACCAATGGTTACCTAACAAAAAATTAGAACTTGTAGTTATGTATATAAGAATATGAAAGGGAATCCACTCGAATAATTAGTGGTAAGTTAGTTGACAAAATTTTATAAATTGTAGTTATATAAAAGAATATGAAGGTGACTCCACTCGATCGAATAATTAGTGGTAAGTTAGCTGACAAAATTTTAAAATGTTTTGGAGTTGTCGAGCAAACCTTCAACGTTCGGTACATTTAATAACAAGTTTATGCACTCTTATTAGAGACCGTCGATAAGAAGTTTCCCACAGCCGCTAGATTTTTATTTAAATGTATTTCCTAACTCCTAATTGTAATTTCTATGGCATCATTGGCATGATTCTATATATAAGAGTTTATCCGATTATCAAAGTATAAGGTTTTTCTTTTTAACAACCAGAGTTCAAACTTTATACATAGAAGAGTTTAAAACTTTATAATGTGGACACTGGACAGGACAAGGTATCAATTATCTATATGTCCTTAAATGGATTAAAAAAAAGATACATGCAAGACCTTTGTTGCATTGGGTTTAGTGTGTTATCTTTCTTAGATTCTTAATTTGGATTTAGGATTTATAACAAAATTACTAAAGAGAACTCACCGAAAGTGAATGCGGTGTCGATTTTAAAATTCATCAACCATCTTTTTCTGATTTCTTTATCCTTAGAAAATACTGTAATTTGTATTTTTTAAATAATTATTTAAAAGAGAAAAAATGACCACTTAAAATTAAGATTGTAAGTTTTCTTCTCATTCAAGGCAAACGAGAGAGTAGGAATACAAGCGAAGCTAATCCAAAGTAGTAGTAAGTACAACGAGGCAACAAATTTTGCAAATGGATTGAATCACTACTTTCACGAATTTACACACAAGTAAACAAAAATTCAAGAAAAAGATTACAAACTATAGTATCAATAAACAATTTTAATAATTGGCGTGTAAGAAAATCGATTAAATAAATAAAGAATGACTAAATAGGAATGATTTTGTATTTTACTTGTTGGACAGTTTCGTCGTTTTTCCTCAGCAAATGTTTTCTCCGTCGACAAGCATCATTCTGTATCATTTCATATCTTAAAACTATGATATATTATAAGCCTAGTGATACACCATATGATGCCACATCACTACAACAACAACAATCACCAAATCAACATCTTCTGATCCCAATGTAGACAAAAATCATAAATTCGTGAGATTCATTCTTATTTTTGATTCAAACTTTTGTTAACATTCTAACTCAGATAACATCATAGAGAAAGAGAGAGAGAGAACAGCTGTGATTTAGACATAAACATTGGAATAGAGAATCGTAATTCTTCCTCTTGACCAAAAAAGGGTTGGTTCTACTTCGCAAAATGATTGTTACTCCAGGAATCTCTGTATCGAATTCCAAAAAAAAAAAAGCAATGTACCTCAATGGAAGATCTGGGACGGATTCAAGTGAGGCTGACACAAGTTGCATAAGATTGGAGAAGCGTAAGAGCTTGTTCTGTAATGGCTCTGTTTCTTGCACGTCGCACCCAATCACTCACTATTTCCTCTGCTTTACTTCCTTTTACACCTTCTTCTAGTGCTGCTGCTGCTTCTGCTAGTTTTCCTTCCGCCAAGTAATTATCAACCTTTTTAATTACAGATTCGATGCCTCCATTAGAGTGATCCACTTCTTTGAACTGTTTAAGTTGAAAACAAAAAGCCAAAGAATGACGGTTAGACTTCAGAGTTTTTGAGCGCGGAGTATTGGTTTTGTAATTAGCGCACCTTTAGCCAAGATGCTACTTGTGCTAGGGAATGTGCTAAAATTCCTCCGCCACCAGGTGGAATGAGACTGAAGTGTCTAAGTGTTCCTTTCAAGGTATCAAACTGAAAACATAACGACCAGAGAGTAAGAAAAAAGTTGGAACAATTTTTATACCCAAAAACATTGATTCTGTGTGGGTCACCTTCTGATTCAATTGCAGCACTGTGTCGGTTCCATTGGATCGTGCTTCTTCTGGAAGAGATGATAATACCAAGCCTAGGATTGAATCCTTCTGAGTCCCTTCAAGATAAGTCTGAAGCATATTGATTTCTTTTTGGATTGGCAGTCCTTTCGAGAGTGTATCATCCAGCGCAAGTGCACCCTACAAAATCACAATTTTTATACATATAAAACTTAGTAGGTGGTATAGAAAAGCAGAGTTTCATGACATTAACATGAACCATGACAAAAAATCTTGCATTCGATTCTTACCAATGCAAGCTTGTGAACTGAATGACTTTGACGAGCCTCTTCGGAGCGCGCATAGAACGCCATACTCAGCGCCTTTATCTACAAAAATTAGAAGACAATGCAGAGACAGGGCTAAACATTCAGGAATTTTGCTTATTTACAAAGTGATAGCTAACTCAAGTTGCGTAAGTGGAAAGTTATAATGTGGGTTTGAGTACTTCAAAGTATGCAAAACATAACCGATTCCATTAGAATAGAGACTTCACTTTCACTATCTTTACTAAAAACAATTCCTTCAGTTTATTTGCAGTAACAGCTTTCAACTTTGGTTTAGTACTAACGCACATCTGGGTTCCTACACCTTCTTCCTAATTATGATCTCAAAACAGTCTGTGCAATATTCTAGTACACCATTTTTCTTTACTTACATTAAGATCTGCCTCTGCCATCTTTTCAATTTGTGCTGCCTTTTCTTTTGCAATTTCCGAAATCATCTCAGCTTTTGCCAATTCTTCAACTTTACTCAAAGCCAACTGCGCTTCAGTTTCCTGCAGTAAATACAAATTGTCAGTTATTATTTCCTAAGTCGCAAACACTTTTATCATCAGTTTCCTGCAATGTACACAAACCTTTTGTTCAATTTCAGTTTTGAGCTTATCTTCCATTCTCTCCTGGATTGCTTTGATAGCAGCGGCTGCTTTTGTTCTTTCTCTTTTTAGCTCCTGAATAAAGCAACATTGGCACAAAAAATTATAGTTGTATGAGTCTACCCAGGAACATGGAACCGAGATTGATAGATGTTTACAAATATCCAGTACAAATTCGCATCAAATTGCCCATATTTATAAAATTAGTAAAACATAAAGTAAATATCTGATGCATATGAGCAGTGCCACTGGACATATGTCCTGGACTGAGTTAATCAAGTAGAGATAACGAGATAAAAGCACCTTATCCAATATTGCTGCCTCCTCTATACGCATTAGCTCACGTGCCCTAAGGTCTCTCAACTCATTTTCATACTTCTCCTGAGTACAATCAAAACAATTGCAGTGGTGTGTAAGTTAAAACCTCTTATAAAGCAAAGACAATACGGAAAAAAAATATTCATATGACATATTCCGTCTTTTAAGTAACCTTCAAGGCTCGTAATTCTTCAGCAAAAACCTGGGCATCTAAATGGGCCTGTTGCTTCTCAGCTGCATGAATGGCAGCCAGAAAATCAAGTACCAACTTTCCATCCTCAGTCATGTAACCATCTTTCAGCCCCTCGGTTGAGTTAGGAAGACCCTAATTCACAAAACTATTCAGATTAAGCACACTTTCTGCAAATTATCAATCAATATAAAGCACTGGCGTAAGGAACAGAGACAGGAAAATCAAGTTTAAAACCTCAGTTTCTTTAGTTAGTTGCTCCCCTATTGACGGGGACCCAGTGCTTTCAGTATCACTGCCTTCTAGATTGTATTCCTTAAGGAGAGAACCTGGTATTTGTACTTCCCGCTCAATGCCATCCTGTAAGAGAATGATTGATTAGAGATTCATCCCAGGTAACTTATATAGGCCATAGAAAAATCAAGTATTTAAGAGGGGTTTTGAATTCAGCTAAAGCTTCATAAGAACGTCCAGCTCTCCTTAGAGAATAATAGGTATCTAATTCAACTAATTTTAGTTCCCTACATCCCTTCTTCTTAAGAAATCGGTGTCTATCAGAATTTGATGCAGGACAGTTAACATAGTGTCCATATGAATATCCCATTTCAACCAAGATAATAATAAGTTGCACAAAACAAAGAAATGCTTTTAACTCCAACAATGTAGTATAATCCCTTTACATAGATGTATCCCCTTTCAAATTCAAGCAATGCAGGAAAATGTTGAGCCAAGAAATTTTTCATAAAATGCATGAAACAAGGGAATACTGAGAAATTCAGCTTCTGATTTTTAAATCTGTAAGCTATTCTTTTCATTACGTGTAGCGCTTTTTCAAGTTCAGCTAAGGAAATTTTAGTACCTCAGGTGCCTTTTCAGCGGAAGGATCCTTTGGTGTAGCAGATTCCGTTTCACTTTCTCTATGAACCGAAATAGACTGGGCACTAACAATAGGACTGTCCCCAGGTTTGGGTACAGCTTCCAACTTCACATTTTCTGCCTCAGAAATAATTTCGGAGGGCATGTCCGACTTAACTCCCGAATCTTCAGATTCAGAAATAGGCAAGTTTCTCTCTGCTCTATCAATGACACTTTCTTGAGGTGTGGTCTCCTCTTGGTTCGAAGAAATATATGTAAAACGGTCAGATGATAGATCAGACTCGGGTTGCACTTCTATGTCACTCTGCACTCCCCCAGAAGCTTCAGAATGAGTAACTTCAGGTTGCGTTTCAACTTGACCATCCTTTTCAGTAGAATCTTCAACACCGGAAGGTACATTCAAATGATGAGCCTCCTCCACTTTTTCAGTAACAGCATCAGAATGAATTCGCTCGCTTAATTTCTGCTGTTCTTTCCCCAGATATTGATCCAAATACCCAGTCTGATACGCAACCAGAAAAGCACCAGCGATCGCAACACCTCCTACAACCACTTTTGAAGAATTTCCTTTAGATTCACTTGGTTTCCCCACAGGAGGTGGAGAAGTCACTTTTGGAGGATCAACCTTTGAGGCATCTGGTTTCCCAACGGGTTTCGCTCCAGGAAGACCATTCTTACCAGATGTAGATGCATTTCTCGAAGAACTCAAATGAAACCTCTGATGCAAAACATACCACAACACAATCAGACCAAGAAAGTACTCACAAGACGCTAACTAAGAATCAAAACTAAATGCATAACTCACCTGAGCTCCCAAATTCTTCGGGAATCTCTTTACTGACAAACGAGAAGACAGCTCGAGAACCGACCTAAGCAAAAGAGCAACAACATAAATCACATTCGGTGAGATTCACAAAAAAATCAAAGCTAATCAAAGTCACAAATAGCTCTCAATTCAGAGAAATCAACAAAATCAGACCCTAAAGCTACGCAACAAGATTGAGATGGAACAAGAGAATCCAAATTTGATCACTAGGGAATATAATCCCCGATTGAGTTAATCATCTAGGGTTCAGGAAACATACTTCCGAAGCATTATCGCGTCGCTTCTCTGGTGAAGAAAACGCCGAACGATAGAGCGAACAAATGTTAACGACGGACGGACGGAGAAGACTCGGAGCCTCCGGTGAGCAAAATAATAGTATTCTCTGGAAACCCCAAAAAGAGTTAAAACGACGGCGTATAAGAGTACTTGAGTAACAAGGGTAATTTAGACATTTCACAATAAAATGGTGGTATTTATCATACAACCCCCTATTCTTGAGGTCCTCGAGTTTTTCCCATTATCGACGAACAAGAACCCTAGAATTCGCCTCCTCTTTCCAAAATCCCCAATTTTTTTTTTTAATGACGGGATAGAAAATTTCCCAATGTCCGGTTTATCTTTCAATCTCGATTAGAATTCTTCACTCTCTCTCCGTTCCATTGTTTCTGGATTTCGTTTTTAAGGTTTGCGTTCTTCTTCTTTCTTTCTTGTGTTAAGAATTCGAAATCTGGTGTTATGAATTGAGTTTAGTCGGAAATTTGAAAAATTTGTAATCTTTCGTAGTGGGTTTTGATTATTGTCTGGTGTTTCGAAGTCTCTCTAATTGTCATTCATCTTATGCTACGAATTTAGGGTTTTACATTTTTCCAGCCTTCTTTCACCCATCAGAGGAAGTTTCAAGCCTATTTGATGTAAGTCATCTTTAAATTTTCTCTCTTTTGGATTGGTTTTGTTAAAGATTTAATCTTTGTTTTAAATTATAGATTTTGCTGCGTTGCTTTGTTATTTGTCTGGTTTGCTTTTGTCCTCTGCGATGGGGTTCTCTAATTTTATATTCAATTTTTGTTCAGAGTAAGCTCTCATAAGCTAAGATGTCGTCATCGCCTTTTCCAGTCTTGGACAACCGACCAATTGATAAGTGGAAGGTTACTGAATTGAAAGAAGAGCTTAAAAGACGGAGACTAACAACAAGAGGCTTGAAGGAGGAATTGGTTAGGCGTCTTGATGAAGCCCTTCGTGTTGAGCAAGAAGAGTCTGAAAGAATCAACAGTGCTGCTGTTGCTGCTGCTGAAAAAGCCAATCAAGAGCCTCATATGTTTCCTGTTACTGGAGGTGACGTTAACGTTACACCAGATCGTAATCAAACCACTCCTGTTACTCCAGTTGAAGCGGCATTTAGCACTGAGACAACTCCTGTTGCAGCTGAGAAAACCCCAGAACCAACTCAGGCTAACACAACAACTGAAGCTTCAGCTGGTGTTGAGACAACACCAACCCCAGTATTTTCAAAACCAGAGGTTAACCCGGTGCCATTCGCTAGTGATGAAGTTGAGAAAGTTGATGATGTTAGAGACATAGCTGGTCTTGATAGTTCAGTGGTTGCACGTGATGCAGCAGTTGTGGATGTGGCGTCTAGTGAGCACAAGTCTGAGAATAAGGAACCATTTAGTGGGTTAGATGGTGGGGATCTTAAGGCTCAACCATCAGAGGCAGTGCTTGAAAAATCTGCTATGTACAACCAGGTATCTGAGGTCATCCCCGTTACAGGGTTTGAGGTAAAATCTGATTGTATTTCTACTGATTCTGTGTCAAATAATGAAAAAATAGAACTAAAGGATAACAAAATTGCTGATAATGTCAAATTAGAACAAAATGTTAATAAGTTCCAAGGGCCATCAACAGTCGTTGGCGAATCGCATCCAATGGATGTCGAGGAGCCACTTGAGCAGAAGATATCTGTTGGAGGTGGAGATGACAGCAATGCTGCAAACGCAGATATGACCAAAGAAAATAATATTATCGATGCAGGCGACTCAGAAAAGTTGAATTTAGATAGAAGTTCTGGTGATGAGTCTATGGAGGATGAGCCAGAGACAAAGCAAACTGAGTCAATTACATCTGATGATAAGAGTGAGAAAATTGAAACCCTTTCTAAGGAGGAAAGCCGTGCTGATAGGGATGCTGGGAAAGGGAAAACCCCTGAAAATAAAAGTCATCCACTGGTGGCTTCTGACAAAAGAAAGCTTCCTGCTAATGGTAAGTCTTCTCATTTTCGTTTGTTTTATCAATCAATTAATTTTCTGTGTTTAATCTTGTAATGTTGGTGAGGCATATATTGCTAGTGTTTAATAATAGTTGTTTCATCTTTGTGTTTATGGCTATCTGTTGGCTTTTGAAGCATCTCTGTTGAAATTCAAGCTACATATGCTGAAATGTCTTTATTTGTGCCTCAATGTAGATCAAGAAGCTGTTGGAAACAATGAGCCTACAAAGCGGCAACGCCGATGGAACTCTGAAAGTATTAAAGTTCCTGAAGCACAGACCACTAATAGTGGTGCAGCCACTACAACACCAAGGTCGACTGGTCTGAAGCGCGACTTCTCAAGATCTGACTCTTCGGTTAGTGAGGATGGACCCAAGGAACGTGTGGGTATGTAATTCAGCACCCCTTCTGTGTATGTTTTCATCTCTTATTCATTGTCTTAAAGCATTGTTTGATAGGTGTGTTCAATATTTATTGGCAGTTCCTCCATCTCCAAAGGAGCCTACAAATTCCCTCAGGATTGATCGTTTCCTAAGGCCGTTCACACTGAAAGCTGTTCAGGAGCTCCTGGGTAAAACCGGAAACGTCACTAGTTTCTGGATGGACCACATTAAGACTCATTGCTATGTATCAGTAAGACCGCTTCTTTAATCCTTTTCATTTACAAAAATGTCGATTCTGTTTGTGTTCTTTCGAATTCAGTTATCTAAATATCCAAAGAATATCGTGTAACATGAGTTAGTTGTGACGTGACTGCAGTATCCCTCTGTTGAAGAAGCTGCAGCAACAAGAGAAGCAGTGTATAACCTCCAATGGCCACCTAATGGAGGACGCCATCTGATAGCTGAATTTGTTAGACCAGAAGAAGTAAAAGCAAAACTGGAAGCTCCTCTACCTTCTCCTCAGCCTCAGCATCAGCCACAAGCTCCTCAGAATCTTTCGCGGCCACCTCCAACTGCTCTTCCACCACCACCACCTCTGGCCAAAGCACCTCCTGTTGTAGAACGTCTTCCTCTTCCTCCCCCTCCTCCTCTAGTCTCTGAGGAACAAGAACCTCCCATTGTCACTCTTGATGATCTTTTCAAGAAGACAAAAGCAATCCCCAGGATATATTACTTACCCTTGTCAGAGGAGCAAGTTGCAGCTAAACTTGCAGCTAATAATAACAAGTGATCTTGCTGGTTTGTGGGCATTTCAGGTCATTATTTTCGTAGCAGGCTCTTAGGAATTTAGCTCAGTGCGGACAAAAGTTGAGGACTTTGTTGAGTTTGGTTTGTTATTTTTAATGTAGAACGCATGAGAAGACCTTATGTTTAGTAGACTTTGGCTTGAACCTTTGATGAACTAACAGAGTTGTTTGGCTCTGTGTGTGTTGGACCTTTTCCTCTCCATTTCTTTTTTCCTTTTCATGGAGCTATGAACAGTTGTTGGTTCAAAAATAAAGTAATAGCAGTCCAATATTACCAAATTACAAATCTTGTAATATACTTGTAAATCAAATAGGCGTGTGTCAATGGAATAACCTTTAACACTTGATTAACATACCACAAGTTGTACGCTTTCACAAAACTACAAACACGACCAAGATACGTTTTAGACACATCACACATACATACATAATTACATGCAAACACGAAGGACAAATACTTCAGAGGGAAAAGTCTTTGAATAACAACCTCTTCAAGAATTTCATTACTTTGAATTTCTCTTTTGCGATATGATCTCTACTTGTTCATAAGATAAACGAGAAGGATAGATTTTATTAGAAATCCTTCCCGAGGCAAAAGGGGTTTCGACATCACGGCTATGAGTTTCATCGTGGCCGAAGTTTCTCTCTTTTTCTATCTTTTTCATCTTCTCCTTCTGCTTCTTCTGCATGACTTGTAGGTGTGCGTAACTTGCTCCAATGGACGACATTTTTTTAGTGTTAATTAACGGAATAAATGTTGTAAGAATACTATATATGTAGTTAAGAGTTTCGAAGTGAAGGTTAAGTTTGTAGAAGAGTGCCTATTTATAGAGGTTTCTACGATTTCATTGCCCTTGTTCTAATATATTTTTTCTCTTTTGGTTTTTATATATGAGAAATGGGTCCATATAGTTTTCATGATATTATAGCCTTGATGTGTTAAACTATGGGGAGTCGGTTCTTCCACAAATGAACATAGTATTAATAATGTAAAATGTGATTCAATAAAAGTATATAAATTACTTATAGGGGAGGTTTTATCTAGTTTGTGGCTTTCACTTTAAGGGCGGCGTAAACTATGGTCCAATACATTCACATCTTATCTTCGCCATATAAAGTTATGATTAATTTTTCTTTGCATGGTTCGCTAAGTAATCTGTAATTTTAGATTTTATCATTGATATATCTAAGAAAAAGACTAAAAACAATTAACATGTTACCATGTTATCTATATAAATCTTCATTTAACGGTAGTCTGTGGAATGATGATAATTTAAATCTTAAAAAATGAAGAAATGATAGAATTAACAGTATATGTCAAAATTAAACAAGAACACAAATATGAAGATGATTAGAAATTTGGTATCTATATAAATTTGTGCACATAATATCTTCTTATATATCTGGTATGGTTCAACCACTAACATGTAGTTGCTTTATAGTAGATAACAATAAAAATGCATTGATCAAACACAACAAGTGAAGAACAAAGATTTAAGTACTTAGAAAGGTTACTAACAAGAGGGCTTTGATCCAATAAACTATAGCTTCCAATTCTACAACATGCAAATAAGAACATTATCTTTCTTTCTTCAGAGAAAATAATTATTTCTCCATTCAAATAGTAGGTGGGGTTAACGTTTAGAATGATCATTGGTGCAGTTAATTAGAAACGTTTTAGAGCTTAAAATATGATATCTCTAGATTATATTTCACTCATGTGTAAATGATATATCATACCCCAAATATTCGAGTCAGAGACTACAATTTATAATAAAATTTTATAATTAAACAAGAAACTGCATACAACTTTACGAGAAATTAATAGAATTAGCACCAACTTTTTGTAATTAGCACCACGCTATTGTAAAGGAAAAATAAAGTTGAGATGCTTTGAGGATAGGCACACGCACCTATTGATCACCAACATATTTTTTGGGGTTTTCATAATACTTCTAAATTTGGTATAATTTATCACTGCAATTGACCGACTCAATTTCCACTTAGATTAACGCTACTTAATTAGTTCTAAAGAAACGAGTGAGACATGGAATTTAGTGGACCGACTTTAGTATGTTTGATAATGGACAATACTTGCCACTCCATTGTCGAAATCTACATCATTAAATAACTCACTCATCAATATGTTATTCTATTGTTGTTATTGTTTGTTATGTTTGGAATTAAGAATTTAAAGGTAAGGTCTATGGCAAATTAATGGGATTGACTTTTCATAATTCATCGTAAATAGTTTTCACACGAATACTTATATTTTTATTTGGGTGTGCTAGAAAGCTTATACCAACATTATCTCCTACCAATAATCTAATTAGTTTGGAGCCAATAACAAGTGATTAGGGGGCAATCTGCCAATCTGTCTCATACTTCTCCCTAAAGGCCAATCCATAAACCTAATCACATTCTTCTTTTTCTCTTCTTGGCCTCTCTTCATGCTTATCCGAAATCATTCAGACCAAATTCAAAATCAAGCAAAGGTTATAAGGTACTAGTTACTCAATTAAAAGTTTTATAAACATGCATATAAAACAACATTAATAGTTGACCTTGACATTTGGGATAACTCTTTGTGATAATGATTTTAATGTATATTCGAGTACAAATCGGGAAGTGAATTTTAAAAAAAAAAACGCAACAAAATTTGTCTGAGCCCGGGTTCGAACCGGGGACCTCTAGTGTGTGAGACTAGCGTGATAACCGACTACACTACCCAGACTTTGTTGTACATGGATTGATATTTAACTAAATGAAATAAGAAATATCCGTTAGACGACACGAAATAAGAAATATCCGTTAGACGACACGTTTGAGTTGCACATAACATAACCAATGAGAATATTGAAGTCGTGGATTCAAGAATTTTATGATAAATAAACGTAAGACCAACCGAGATATTGAAAAATGAAGATGAGGATTAATCAGAATCACGAAGAAACTGATGTAATTAAAAACTAGAGAAATTTGCATTTTTCGTTTTAAGAACGTTTTGATTTCCTCAACGCGTTACATAAGGTGAGCAACAATTTCTTGGGGAGGCCTCAGACAAAAGCTCCAATTTTAATTTATATGAACAAAAATTAATAAAAAATAATAGTAATTTACAAGGACAACTTTTTTTAATTTGTCTTAATGTAGAACACAAATTTTACCAATCGAGTTTAATGTTCCTTTCAATGTAAAGCTTGTCAATATATTCTATGATAGGTCGCGATGCTTCCATGTACCTCCTCATGTTCTTCTCAACCGATTGATCAGTTTCATTGAGCCGTAAGAGAAGTTGATCCCTCGTCGGAAGTGTATACATTCCGGCGTAAACCGCGGTTCTAACGGCCCACGTATGGAACGGTGCGCACACTTCGGTGTAAGCCGTGGTCGCAGCGTCTTTCAAGGAATAGTCATCAGCGATCAAGAATTGTTCAAAGATGGCTCGGATCAGATCTAAACCTTGTCTAACACGTCTTAGGTTACGCGAATGGCTTCCCGGTGTTTTAACAGTTTCTTTCTCCACATCTAGATCAAGAATGTTCTGTAACGTGTCGAACGTTTTCGACGCTTCCACCAAATCCTTAACCTTAGCGATGTACTCCATTTCCGCAAATTTGAAAGCGAATCCAAGACAATTGAAGAGAACAGAGACATGAGTACACGCACTGCAGAAATCATCAAGCCTTAATCCGTCTTCGTCTTCTTCGATCTCATCAGATCGTTGCGGTTTCAGAAGATCCGCAAGATCTTCGAAGGCCTCTGTGATTACGGACAAAGGCGTGTTGACTCTGGCTGGCGTGGTACACACGGCGTCTTCGAACATGTCTTCTTCTTCCTGATCTTCTTCTTCTTCTTCTTCCATTGCTTTGTGTCTCTCCTCCTCTTGCTTATATAGCTTCGCCACGATTGCTGAATTTTGTTGAAAACTCTGAATTTTGTTGATTGTGATTGTGATGGGTCAGAGAGGAGAAACGTATTTACGAAGAAATGGGAGGAGACGTGTTGTGATTCTGGAAGAATGGGAAACGTAGACTTGCGACTTTTTGTTTTGGAACGTGTATGACTTTTCGCAATATTTACGGGTCCACCGTTAATTTATTATGGGATTTTTAACTATGCAAAGAATAATTAATGGCTATAAATGCTTGTACTTATTTTGGTGAAAGAAATAAGATCTAAGTAAAAAAAAAAATCACTTATTTTGGTGAAAGAAATAAGATCTAAGTAAAAAAAAAATCAAATTGAGATTCAGAATATCATATTTGTCAAACAAATATCTTGTACACGTGTTTTTCTATTACTAAATTAATTATTAAATCCACAAATAAATGATATCAAAAATTTAATAAAGTCTTTAGAAGGAAAAAAAAATATTAAATTAAATCTTTGTAATCCTTCCATAGTAGAAGGTTTATTGGTTCATGGATTTGATATCCAAACAAAATCATGTGTTATTGATTTAAGAAAAAAATCAAAATCTTCTTTGGTTCTATAAATTATATATAAATACTAAGTTAAATCTATCCATTTTTTTTAGCTTTACGTGATCTTTACTATCCATTGTTTGGAAAACATCGAATCTATACTATTAATTGGGAAGCATTCCCTGAAAAATAACCTTAAAAAGTGTAAAAAATTACAAGAGAATGCCATTACAATTTCAGTATTAAACGACAAAAAAAAACATTTCAAAAAGGGTAAAATCGTAAAATTTCCTCTGTTGGGACGCGGATCTCGGATCCTATACTCGGGTCCTTTTTTATGAAACAACGCTGACCCGATTATTACTGTGAAAATACCTATTGGGCTTACAATATAATTAGGCCCATCATGAATCTTCACCTTATAAGATAATCTTCACCTATTGGGCTTACAAGATAATTAGACCGTTTAGTTGTTGATAAATGTTGAAATCGAATTATTTCACTTTATCCGTTATTCTCCGTATCTGTTAAAGAAAATAATTGCCAAAAAGTTTAGTTCATATTTAAAGATATTTCTATAATCTATATAACTAACCAATCTAATTACTTAACACTATCGTAATAATCGCAAATCCTTACCAAAAAAAAATAATCGCAGATTAGGCAACCAACACAAACAAACGAATAAAAATATATATTCCCTCAACTGTTTTTAAGAAATATGCAAAAGAAAATACCAAATATAAGGAGCACATCCAATTTCGTAGTAACTGTTTTCAATAAGATCTAATATCAGTTATTATATTTGCCTAATTTGAAACTAACAAAATATTCTAATCCTACCAAATCAAGAATATTCGATAATCCACTGTTTAAAATTCTGATACGCAAATATCTTTAGATGCTTACAAGGGTAAACCCTAAAAAACGAAAGTTGTATCGCCTAAAAGTATATATAGTAAACACATTTACACCTCTCAAAGCTCACAATCATTCACACCTTTACTTCAAATTCATCTTCTTTTATCATTAAGAAAAATGGCTGCTAATCTTCCTATCACACCCTTGCTAAGATCAATACCTTTAAAGGTACTTAAGTTAATTTTAGACTACTATTGAGCTTATATTCTTCTATGGTTATACTAACTCCCGTTACTTTTAACAGGTGAAAGATCTATTTCAAATGCCTTTGAAATGTCCTTGCTGGATATCAATCCGGACTATCATGCTGTCCAAGAGTTTATGATTACGTATGTATATTAAAAATTCATTTCAAACTGGTTTTTTATTGCCAAATCATAGTATAAGGTTGAAGATTGGTTGTCCTGTTATGTTATTTAGAAACAGATGCTAGAGGAGGCCTAAGAATGGTACGAGGCTGCAATTGTCTGACTTCATATTGGAAGCTGTAATTATTACAGGTGACAAAGTTGGAGATAAAGACTTCATTCCGAGGCTTTTGATTTCTCCATCCGACACAAAACTTCCTTTCAAAATGCATCGGAGACAACTCCCATTAGCAGCAACAAAAGTCAGGGACAATCTTTGGATAAAGTTGGGGTCTATTTACCTAACGGTGCTCATACTGGACAAAGACAACCATAGAAGCAAACGATCAATGTGGTATTCAAAGAAGTGTTTCAAAACCTTTTAAGGTTTTGCGGTTTGTGTAAGAGGTAACAATAAATATTACCTCTGTGGGTTATTTTGGGTTCATAAGAATTTCAGTTATACTATAACTATATTACTATTATATTCTTTACAGTTAAAACATGGGACATACCAGAGTCAGAAGACGAGAGAGTCAACCAAATCATCTTGAAGAGAAGAAATGGTTTTTCTTTTTATTGCATACATTGAATCTACTTAATAAATTCTCGAACTAATTGTTATTTTAATCAGTATTCCTTTCTCCACAATTTCAGACCTTATATTTTGAACAAAATTACTTTGACAGAGAAAAAAGTTTCAGGTTAATCTATGTACATAATTACTTTAATCTATTATATACTACTTTCAACTAAACATTTGAAGATGAATATTAATATACTCAACAGTGTAAAAAAAAGAGGTCACTAACCTGATATATATCGATCGCTGGACATCTCCAGTGACTATATATCTCTTCCCGTCTCCATCATATAATTCATCTTGCAAAGGATGCTTCACATTAAAAACATTGAATTTTGTTATTAACATAATTGACTTTTTAAAGGCTCATATGAACTAAGTAAACTTAAGCTCAATAACAGTAGGTAACACTAAATTGGGATCTCATTAACCTTTAACATATATATTTCTAAATAGCTACAATGACAAAATCTCTGTAGCTCATTGCAGTTAGATATACTAGCACAAAACAATGAGCTATACAACATAAGTAACTTAATTTTAACGCAATAACAATATGTAAATCTGCAAATTTCACATACCTTTTACATATACATTTCAGAATAGTTACAATGACAAAATCAATTAGTCTCCTCCATGGTCTATTATACCCGAAATTCACCCTGCACCTAAAACGACACAAAACAATGCTAAGTTCACAGTATATACAAAATATACTAAATTTGCAGATTTCAAACTAACAATAGACCAGTATAATGGAGATTAACTGTTTTATTTCCTTCTCTATATAAAGATTTAAAGTTAATGTAAATCAAATTCGTCTTACTTTAAAAAGTAATTGAAAACCTATTTTTGATAATCAATTGACAATTAGAAGCCTTACCCATAAAACAACCGGCTTCTTGACAATCCGTTGCGAATCTATACAATTTAAACTGAAATTTAAAAGATTGCAAATTGAATCGCCATATAAACAAAAACTGAACAATTATACATCTGTTTCAGTATAAAGCTTACCTCTTCATATGATTCAAGGATTTCACAAGTACAAGTACAGAAGGAGACGCAGTACTGATAATTCTATCACAATTTCGCATTGAATCTCGAATTCGATCGATTTTCTTTGTTTTGTTCGGTGGTTTTTTTTTTTTTCATCTTTTTGTTCGGTGCTTAGTATTTGTTTTTTGGTAAAAAGACACAGAATTTTCTAACAACAAATATCTTATGCTTTATTACATTGATATCAATTATTGGATACATAAGATAAACCCAATCGAAAACAGTAAATGTTAACAGGATTTATAACAGTTGGGCCTAAATTAATGTGACATTCAGGCCATTCTAAGGTTAATCGTAATATTGTTATGGGCCTGTCAATTAACATATTGTTTTGCAGGATTTAAGAAATTTATGTTAAGATTAAATAAATTATAGATTCAAGCATTACCAAATAGTAAATACACAATTATATGAAAGTCTGTTTCTTTATAAATTGAGCTTTTCTATTATAACTCTTACAACTGTTATATAGTAGTAATAATTGTTTTTTACAAGAAACAAATACAAACGTTTAAATTATTTGGTAATGCTTGAATATATATATCATATTGTACTATTCACATGCACAAAATAAAAAATAATATATTTTAATAACCAATTTCTAAAAAAATGAATTATGTATTTAATTACACCCCACACGTAGGTGCGGGTCACGATCTAGTGTCTCTTTATGTAAACACTTATTTTACTTAGGTTACACGAAATAAGTTTCATCGTTAGATTCCATTGTATTCTATTGCATATGAGTGACTTGGTAGCAAAGTAAGCTGGATCTGCTTATTTAGTTAGGATTTGGTAGTTTAGATGATTGCTCAACTTAGGTTTAGATGAAAAAAGTTTTTATCTGGCTAGGAATACTAAGGTCTAGAAGAAAAGTTTTAACCTTTTGGATTGCATTGCGTTATAGTGAATTTGCAGTTCTCTTCGTTGAAGTTAGGTAGTTTCAAAGAAAAAGATGATTAGGTTTTTTACCAAAAAAAAAAAAAAAAAAGATGATTAGGTTAGATTCGGTTTCAGCTTGTGTAACAAATAAAGATGTACAAAGAAGTCTAGAAAGAAAGCGGGCAGTGGGGTAAGGTTGGGAGGGCCAGATAGATGGCCCATTTAGAGAGAATGAGGGTCGGCGAGATTTGGGAGTATTAGGGTTTTGCGGCTCTTTTAGAAAGAAAAGGTTAAAAGAGGATAAGGAGAGTGAAAAAAACGCAGTCGACAAGAGCAGCACGATGAAGCCGAAGACCAGTGTTCTACCGTTGGATGAGTGTGATGAAGTGTTGGACGAGTGGTACAAAGAGGTGTGTTACTGTGGTGGGATAGTGGAATATTACCCGATAGAGGGCAGTTACGTTTTACTCGACACCCCAATGCAGATTTGGGATCAAATCAAGGTTTGTAAAATAAAAGAAAAATCGTAATTTGTTTGGAATTTGCTTCTGATGTTTGTTGGGTTTTCTTTGGCTCTAGCTTTAAACGCATGTCTCATGTCTAGTAGGAAGTATAGTTCCCATCTGTTGTTTGGTGTCTCTCGAGTCTAAACCCTTTGTAATCTCTGTATGTCTCGTCTTTGTTAATCTCTGTGTCTGCTTGAGGCGTAACTGTTACTGTTTGTGTGTTAAACGCATGTCTCATGTCTAATTGGAAGCACTGTTCCTGTGTTATCTCTCTGCCTCTCTTGACTTTTGTAATCTCTGTATCTATCGTGCGCCTAACAGGTCTTGTTTGATATTTCTGCATTGTTAGGCTAAACCCCTTCCCATCTCCTGTCTTTTTCTATCACTATTTGTCACTTGAGCCTAACGCTTTGCGTCTACTTTTTTTCTTGTTTGATACCTCTGCATTGGTGGGCTTAAACCAACCCTTTGTATTCTCTGTATGTTTTCTATCTTTGTCTGTCTCTTAAGCCTAACTGTTCTGTCTACTTTATTTGCAGAGCTTTCTTGATGCTGAGATGAAAAATATGAACGTGAAGAAGTGCCACTTCCCACTCACCTCAGAGGTGGACTCTTGGGCAGACGTTCTGAAGAAATCAATGTATCCGTATCTCAGAAAGTGGATCAGGTTTCCCTCACACTTGCCTTTGAAGCTGAACCAATGGTGCAATGCTCCAAGGCATAAGCTCATCAACCCGACTCCGTTTCTCAGGTATCACCAAAACTTCTTTTCCCTTTTTCGTTTCCCTTTTTCGTTTTGCTGTCACTAACTTAAATCTTTCTCTGATTTCAGGTGCCGTGAATTCATGTGGCAAGAAGGACACGGTGCCTTTGCCACTAAGAAAGAGGCCTACGTTGATCTCCTTAAAGTCTTGGAAATGTATCGCCGCCTCTACGAAGAATTACTTGCTGTACCGGTTCTTCTAGGCCGGAAGAGCGAAAATGAGAAGCAAGTTGGTGGACTATACTCCACTTCTGCTCAGGTAAACCATCTTCTCTCCCCCTTTGCTCATAGGCACATTGATCTGTAATACAGAAATATGCCTAATATTCTCTTCCTTGTTGAAAATTACACTTGCTAGTGCTCATCCATCCTCCTTTTCAGGTTTTCATTCCCGAAACCGGCCATGGTGTGGAAGGTGCTTCAGCCCACTGTTTGGGACAGACCTATGCCAAGACTTTCAACATCTTGTTCGAGGATAAGAATGGAGAGAAGGCAATGGTGTGGCAGACATCTTGGGACCTCAATACCACTGCGGTAAATGAATTTCTGTTATCCCTCTCTTACTCTACCTTCCCAGATCAGATTCTCTTCTTACTCTGTTTCTTGGTTTTTCTTCTCGGTTTCAGATTGGGCTGATGCTTATGATTCATGGAGATGACAAAGGTTTGGTGCTCCCTCCTAGAGTTGCACCTGTTCAAGTTGTCGTGATTCCAGAGATCTGCCAAGGAGTTGATGCCAAAAGAATATATGATGCTTGTGAGGATATTGCCTTGATCTTGGAAAGATCTAGCTTCTGTGTTGAAGTGGAGAAACGTCGGAACATTCCTCTCTCTACCAGGCACACACTGTGGGAGCGGAAAGGAGTTCCACTGAGAATTCAGATTGGACCTGCACAGTTGGACAACAATACGGTAGTGGCTGCTTTTCTTATATCTTGAATTCCTGATATGGTTGTGGAGCAGCAGTTTTCTTATTTCTTTTTTTTTCTTTGCTAGGCTGTCTTAGTTAGACGCGACGATGGATGTAAGAAATCCGTCTCGAGAGACAGTTTGGCCGATGATGTCCATGCCATTCTGGAAGATATCCAAGGCAGCCTCTTCAAGAAGGCCAAAACGAAGAGGGATTCTTGCGTGGAAGAGGTGGAGGATTGGGCGCAGTTCCTCAAAGCGTTGAAGAAGAGACGTCTTGTTCTCGCTCCGTGGTGCGATGAAGAGGGAGTCGAGATGGACATCAAGAGACGCTCAGATGGATTGGCAAAGCATTTTGGGACGCCATTCTCTCAGCCACCAATGAGTCTAGGTACAGTTTCTTATATCTAAACATTTTTTTCTTTGTTGTGTGTGTGTGTTTAACACGTTTTTTTCTTTGTCTCTTACAGGAACTCTTTGCTTTGCTTCTGGGAAGCTTGCAAAGAGTTGGTCCTACTGGACTTGGACTTCTTGCTGAAGAGGTTTGGATGAAAGACTCAGGAGGTTTAGGTGTGGTTTAGGTGTTTCATGCTCCTTTTTGGTTATTTTTTTGGGGCTTGAAAGTTTAACTCTTTTTCACCAACTCTCATTTTCTTATTTAAAAGAAAATACCAACAACTCTGTATATGATAGGTTTTTTTTTTGTGAATCATCTTCTACTAGATAACAACAACATGCACTATGTGCGGGAAAAAATGATTATTAAATATATTTTAATGTATTGATGATAGGCGTTCGATTCTTATACTATTAGACAAACGATAGTGTGATAATGATTATCAAGATTAATGAAATTTTTATTTATTTATTAACGTTTATGTTTATCATGATTTATGACATATATCTTGTTATATTAATATATACACAAAATATTTGGTACTCCATCTTTTATTTCTTATTTACATATTGTATATTTGTTTTAATTAATTGAGTAAAATAAAAAGCATAGTTTAATTTGGAAAAATAAACATAAGTTAAACTAATGGCAAAATCTGTAAATGTCCTAATAATTGTTGGGTCTTTAATTAAATGAATTGAGAAGCTTTGTGAGAACGACATATTAGCATGGAATTTTTGTTTTGGAACAAAGAATCGTGTTAAACCACACACAACAAAGAAAAAAAAAGTTTAGATATAAGAAATTGTACCTAGATCCATTGGTGGCTGAGCCAAAAGATTAGCATTAACTAGTTACTAGTACTCATTTTGCACTTGATTAAAGTTCTCACTAGATCTTTAAAGCTAAGCTCTAAAATACACTCACGACTGCGCTCAATTCAGACTCACTTGCGACACAGTCTTTAAGATAACAAAACACTCTTTAATCTATTTGAAAAATAAAAATGATAAAACGATTTTAGTCTTATTTAATGTTTGGGTGCTAGCCAACAGATAATCTCGTCGTGGGGATTAATCTCCAATACTTACTTGGACAAGTAGAAGACGTCTTGACGTTGTGTTGTGAAGATTCATGCTTGGTGATCAGGTTGAGAGCAATGACAATTTTTATTAGTTTTTGTTCCAGAAAACGATGGTTCGTTGGTCAAAATGTTGGCAATGATGGCCACAAATCTCTCCGCCTCGCCAACTCACAACTTCAATTTGAGAGGCCAGCTGATCTGCGTGATGTTATTCAATACGGCAACTTGGTCTCTGAACGTCAGTTAAGGGAAATGGCTTTCGGTTACAATATGCGAACTACACCCTAAATTAAGTACAACAATTGGTGTGATGAACCACTCACCCACCCTCAGATCTGCTTCACGGTTATGCGAGTGATACTTTGTCAACGCCTTGCCACATCTAACGAATAGAATTTGAGAATTCGAGCTGATACTGATATTTTAGCTGGTGGTCAAGCTGCCACCCTTGCCGCTCAGAGTCAGTTTTACTTAGCTGCCGCTGCTGAAGATGAAGATGAAGATGACGAATGATCATCTCGTGTTTTAAAGATGTGCGAAAGACTGACTAGATCACATTATTTTTCGAAAAATTTCAATAAATTTATTTCGATAAATTAAATGTTTCGAAAAATTGAAATCTATTGTCTAAACATATTTCAAGGATAAAAGTAATGTGTAAAGATAATCAAATTTATTGAAATATTTCACCATTAATATTTGATAAAATCGATATTCTTTGAATTAAATTAATTTGATTTTTTGTATGAATTGATACCAAAAAAGAAGAGAAGAAGGAAGTTTGTTTATGGAATTTTGGAAAGAGATGTGTGGTCACCAGTAGGACCAACTCTTTGCTTTGCTTCAGATCCAATGGTGGCTGAGCCATAAGGTTAGCATTAACTAGTTACTAGAACTCATTTTGCACTTGATTAAAGTTCCTACTAGATATTTAGAGATAAGCTCTAAAATACACTCACGATTGCGCACAATTTAAACTTACTTGCGACACAGTCTTTAAGATAACAAAACACTTTTCAATCTATTTGGAAAAAATATTAAAACGATGTTTGTTATTTCTAGATTTTTTCTCAAAAGTTTAATTTATTAAAATGATGCAAAACCACCTTGAGCTAAATGTCACTCATGACCGAGCTTACAATTTCCATGAATCAAATAGGCATCAATATGACCCAAGAAACCTAGACTGAGCAACCCTTTCTCAAGAGCTCTTCAATTTATCTATTTTTCCTTCTATTGTTGGTTACGGATTTATTCACCTTAACCAACATTTTGCACCTATATTTATGCAATTGGTTTTGGATTTATTCATCTAAAAAACAGAAAGGAAAACGGACTGAGAACTAACAACACTGGGAAATAAATAAATTTTATCCTTGTTCGTTACAAAGATGCGGAAACATTAAAACGGATCATACGGTTAAAAACTCTCATTGGCTTTGTTTCATCCTTGTTCATAACCTGGAGATGGAATAGTCCAGTGCATCTACCAAGAAATCTGTGGATACATCACAAACACACAAATTCATTATAGATATTATACAATCTCGTTTTGTTCTTTAGTGAAACTTCATAATTTTAAGCAAAATACGAATTTACCTGCATCATCTTTAGTGAAACACATTGGTGGCTTTATCCTGAAAACGTTCCCATGAAGTCCTCCTTTTCCAACGAGAATGCCAAGTTCTTCATTAAGAGAAAGGAGCAAAACATTTTCGTTAACCAACTGATGCCTGTAAAATCGATGCATTTGGCTTTAATGTTGTTTACCTCTAAGTTGCTCAAACAAGACAGCTGTTTCAGCCTTGGCTGGTGTCTTGTCTTTCCGGTCACTCACAAGCTCGATCCCAACCATTAGTCCTCTTCCTCTCACATCTCCAATGACTGAAACCAAACAGACACGGTTGCAGGTAAGTAAAAACAGAGTAACCATCTGATTAAGAAAAGCTCAAAGATTGTTTGGTACTTACTATCATGTCTTTTCTGCAGATCTTTCAAACGTTGAATAAGGTGTGAACCAACTTCAGCACAATGTTCTTGGCGTTTCTCCTTGTCAATAACGTTTAGAACAGCAAGTCCACCAGCTGAACAAACCGGGTTTCCACCAAATGTGTTGAACAGAATCTTGCTGGCTAAAACACTCGCGATTTCTGGTGTAGTCACCACAGCTCCTAATGGCAATCCATTTCCAATTCCCTGTGTATATAACAGGTGCCAATTATTAGTAAACTACACCTGTTTGTTTAAATATATAACAGTAAATGTAGTCAAAGATTGGAGAACAGAGCAAATGGTAAGAACAGAGTAAAAATGGTAACAACTTCTTTTGACAAACCTTTGCCATTGTGACTATGTCAGGAACCACATCTTGAGTCTGGAAACCCCAATAATGACTTCCTGTTCGCCCAAATCCAGTTTGGACTTCATCGGCAATGCATACACCACCAGCGTTGCGAACAATTTCATAAACCGACTTTAAGTAACCAGGAGCCAATTCTACAGCTCCTCCGACCCCCTGAAGTAAAAATGATAATGGCATTGTGACGATTATGCTCAAGAGAGTGGTAAATCACTAAATTTCACGTCTGTTTAAACAAAAACCTGGATGGTCTCTGCGATAAATCCAGCTACTTTTCCAGAGGTACCATACTCGATGTGGTCTTTGACATCTTTAGCATAAAGAGAACCATCAGAGCCAAATACTCCACGGTATGGATCTGGATTTACTACGTGATGGATTTCCCCCTGCACAATAACATAATTGGCAAATACACATTACAAACACACTATCGCAGAGAACTACATTGCAGAGACATTGATTCTGATGGGTCTAAAACGTTGGTAAAGGTGAAGTAAAAGAATCGGCTTGAAATTTCAGAAAACTATATGGTCACTCAAGCGCAGAGAGGCAAAAATATCTCAACTTGAAAAGAAAGCAATTCGATTTTTCGTTAAAATAAGTTTTGGGACAAACCTGTGGTAATGGGTACTTCCATGTGTTAAGAGCTGTTAGTCCAATGGTATTAGAACTCCCACCATGATAAGCATTTCTCAAGGAAATCATCTCAAGGCTACCAGTGTAAAGCCTAGCCATCATCATTGCTAGCTCATTAGCTTCTGAACCAGAATTCACAAAGTACACAACCTGCATCCAAATCGTGAACCTTACTGACTCCTCGATAAACCAACAACAGAAACCTAACTACATCATAGTTCTCAAGTTGCTTCAGACTTCTTTCTTTAAATCTCAAGTACCTTTAGATTTCCAGGCATCTTAGCAGCTAATGCTTCAGCGAAATCGCCTATGGCATGATGCAGGTATATGGTCGTCGCGTGCTGAAGAAGCTTGCTCTGTTCCACAATAGCATTTAGAATCTCCGGATGGCAGTGACCGCACGAGACAGTGACTATCCCAGCAAACGCATCCAGATATCGCCTACCACTCTCATCAAACAAGTACTGCATCTTCCCTTCAACAATGTTAAGCTGCAAGATAACAGGAAGACTGACTCAGTATTATCAGATCCAAATGTCAATGGCTTCTATATCTGGAGATTTTTAAATTCCTCAAATCGTCTTTTGGATTTCTACGATTAGAACAAGCAGAACCCTAACAATTTATGCTACAATCGGGAGCTTATGAATCGAAAACCCCAAATAGAAATTCGAAATCCTTGATTGAGTACTGATAAATCGCGATCGCCAAAAACCAACATAACAAAATTTGAATTCGATTTCAGCAGAACTGAGAAAGCGAAAACATAAACGGACGTACAGGCTTTTGGTAGAAGTGGAAAAGAGAAGGTCCGAGAAACTTCTTCCGTTTCTGAAAAACTTCATCGGCGGAAGGACCTTTATACGGCCGTGGCTGGTAATCGAACGGCGGAATCTGCGGCGGAGCATCAGCAATCGAAGGAGAAGTGGAGAAATCAGCGCGGAGGAGAGAAATCTCACGGCGATGATAGATACCGGAAGAAGAATTCGTAGCTTTATCGAGAGCTCTCTTCAGGAGTTGCCTTTGTAACGCCATTTATTAGAAAGATAATGTCAAGTTTGTCAGATCACACTTATGTATTTATAGTGTGCTTAAGAAGATTAGTACTAGAGTTTAAGTAGGAATCAAATGATGACGTGTCAAAGATGATTCTTAAGAAAAAGATTCCTAACCCCATCAAGATTCCATGTGAATTAGATTGCTGATTAAGCAAATGACAGTGACACAGTAACAAATCTCTGCTGATTATCCTCTGCAAATTAAAAATGACGTGTCACTGACTAGAGGCGGAGTATCCAAGATATGTATTTATCCTCCAAATCTTTTAATTTAAAATTTAGTTACGATAATATGTTTTTGAAATAAAATAAAAACACTAATTGATCATAATGTTTTTTGTTCATCTTTTAACAATAACCTTTATGTTTTGTTTTGATTATTAAAATAAAGTGAAATAGTCGAAAGAGTTAGTCAGACGTGTACATGACTATCACTTGAGGAAAGGCAACGTACACAATCATCAAGTCATGCTTAATAGAGCTGTCGTCCATAACAACTAACGCATTTAATTAAGATCTTATTTTGTCTTTTATTCGTCATCGACGGCCCCCACTAATGCAAGAGCATAACGTTACTAATTTAATTCCAATATTCTCCATAACAACTGTTATGATTAAAGAAAAATCTCTGGATCAATAATATTATCGCAGAAAAAAAATTATTATTGTTTTTTTTATTCATCGAATAAAAGGTTAATAGTCATCACAAGTTCGATGATTATATATAATGGAAAACAAAGTCAAATCCAAATTTCAATATCCTGAAGGGAACCCTCCTTTCCTTGGATCACTGACCGCCACAAGCTTACTCATTCCACCGGAGCTTCCATCGGATTCTTCAACTATGAACTGAGAAATCGTCCCTCCGGCAATCGGCATTAGGACATGACCTTTCTTCTCCAACACAAGTCTTGTCTCTTCAGGAATCTCAAAATGGTCATTATACACTGTCGTCCAATTCTCATACGAAGCTTTGTTCGGTATCAGCTGCATTTATGAAGTTACAAAAATAAAATCTTGTTATGACCAAAAAACAAGAAAGTTTCTATCTTGGGTATAAAAGGAAAAAAAAAAGAGAGAGCAAAAACCTGGTGGTAGATTCTTGGAGCAACAACGGAAGAGAGAGGATCCATGTTGAGGAAGAAATGATTCAAGTAAACTTCTGTTGTACCGGCGATGATGTACATTCCTCCGCTCGCACCCAGTGCTGCTTTCACTTTACCGTCCTGTGTAAACCAACACAGAAAAAATTATCGTTTAGAACCCAAATTCAGAGTTCCTTGTAACACAAGAATTAGGGTTTTTTTTTCTTGCCTTGAGTACAATGGTGGGAGTCATAGAGGACAAAGGTCGTTTCCCCGGACGGATGAAGTTAGCTGGTGCCGGTGGCGGCACATCTGGGCCACCTCCGGATTTCATTGGGATCGAGAAATCGTCCATTTCGTTGTTTAGAACAATTCCAGTGCTCGGAGACAGCATTATTGCCCCAAAGTATCCGTTGATTGTAGTAGTCATTGAAACAGCATTTCTCTCCGAATCTATTATCGATAAATGGCTCGTCCCATGATCCTTGATCTGATTCCATCTACGAATAGGAGAAATGATAAATACAGAATCGAAGAAAAATATTTGCGGTCTTTAACAAATTGAAAAAGCTTACTTGCCACCGTAAGATTTTGGACCAAAGGTCTTCTCATCGTTTATCTTGCTCTTCAAGTCTTGCGCAAACTTTGGAGACAACATATCTGAAACAACCTTGGTAACATCAGGGACGAAATCTGGATCCCCGAGGTTCATTCTTACCGCGAATGCATGTTTGAGAGCCTCAACTAGTCGATGAACACCGAGGGCGCCGTGAACACCATATGGAATACCATATTGAGCAAGAATGTTCAAAATCTGCAACACAAGAGAAACTCCAAAAGATAAACCTAGGTTTGATGAAATGTGAAATTTTCACAAAAAGACTTTACTTACAAGCATCATTGCAGGGCCACCAGATGAAGGAGGAGGCATGCCGAGTAATCGGTATCCAAGAATATCCGCAGATAATGGTTCTTTAACCTTAACGTTGTAATTCTGCAAATCTTTCAAAGTTATTATTCCTCCGGAGTTTTGTATATCACTCACTAGGTTAGCCCCAACCGTGCCATTGTAAAACGCTTTTGGACCGTATTCAGCGATTTGGCTTAGTGTAAAAGCCAATTTCGGGTTCTGGCAAATCATCCCTGGTTTCTTGAGCTCTCCATTTGAAACAAAAAGCTCAGAGAGACCTTTGTCTGCTAAGATATCGCTTCTAGTCGCGTTCATCTGCATATAGAGATATTTTGAAATCTCGAAACCTTCAGCTGCAAGTTTCTCTGCGGGTTCCACTAACTGCTTCCATGGTAACTTTCCGTGTTTTGTCCAAGCCGTGAATAGACCCGCGACTTCCCCCGGAACGGCTACTGATAAGGCTCCTTTCTTCTTTCGCTCAGGATTACCACCATACATATTCTACATCAAGAGAAACATTCAGTGATTCAAAAACTACAGATGTTCTTATATACACCAAGAGCAAGCACAAACACTGTCCATGACTCAAAAATGTTTATCCAAAATGCACATTTTGATAAGTGTAAAAAGAAAGACATTATTACTAAAACGTGTTACCTCAGAGGCGCTTAGAGGAGCGGTTTCTCTAGAATCATAAGCTATTTCTTCGCCATTAGCGAGTTTGATTACTATAAACGCTCCACCGCCTATACCGCTAGACGCGGGACTGACAACGCCCAAACAAAGAGCAGCAGCCACCGACGCATCAATCGCGTTTCCTCCTTGACGAAGAACAGTCGTCCCGATTTCAGAACACCGCCCATCGTCCGTGGCAACCGCACCGTGATACGCAACAATACTTTGCTGATTTTTCTCAGCATTAGCGTTTTGCAGAAACGCGATTAGAAGAAGAGCGACCGTCGCAGTACGAACAAGCAGCATTGCTAGTATCAATAGAGAATCAAACCAGTGATTAATCACAGAACGTAACATATTGACGATTTTCTTTTTGTTTTGGATTTAAGAAAAATAAAATAACTTACAATTCATATGGATATCTCTTTCTCAGAAGGTCTCTTCTTCTTTCGTCCTTAGGGACAAGAGTATGTTCAGACGAGTATTAATAAGACCTGTGGTCAAACTCTCATCTGAGCTTTTCATGGAAGGTAAATTATCAATGTCAAACCCTTTCCAAAATGAAGGTAAATTTTGAATGTAAAACCCTTCATTCCAAAGTTGTAACTCTTTAATAATAAATTTCCTTCTTTTGTTGGTCAATGTTTTAAATGTTCTTTATATGACCTAAAGGTATAATAATTAATTATCTATGCTTATTTTAAGGAAATCTTAAAAAAGAAAAGAAGGGAAGAATTGATTTAATCTTGTATAAATTGTGAAAGATCTAAAAAAATCTATAGGTGGCAATAAAATTGATCTCTTAATGCTTGTTTTTTTTGGTAGTGTCTCATTTTTGGTAGTTAATTACTTAATTTACATCAATTAACTAAGATAATCTAACTTAATTTAGCTTAGCTGTATACAAAATATAATCTTTATATATATCCCATTTTATTAATTCTGAAATTTATGCTTAATCATTCTGGTTGCTTCTTAAAATGCTTTACTTTTTTTCATTTTTTTCAAATAATGAAATATGTTTATATTTGTAAATATGGATCATCCCCAATGAAATTTGTTTTTGTTAGCCACTGCATGTAGGAGGCATACATCGACACACTCATTGGGCCAAATAAATTATTTCATATGGTTGGCAACGAGTTTTGATTGTGAGATTTAAACTTTAAAAATAAAATAAAAATTTGATATATATTCGGTAAAATAAGCCAATAAACAATGAAAAAAAAATTAATTAATCCCGATCTCAATATCCTGAAGGGAACCCTCCTTTTCTAGGATCACTTACTGCCACAAGCTCACTCCTCCCGGCAGAGTTCCCACCGGATTCTTGAACTATGAACTGAGCAATCGTCCCTCCGGCGATGGGCGATAGGACATGACCTTTCTTCTCCAACACAACTCTTGTCGCTTTAGGAATCTCGAAATGATCTTTGAATACCGTGGTCCAATTCTCATACGATACTCTGTTTGGTATCAGCTGAAAATGACATTACCAATAGCAAATTTTAGTTACGAAACAAAGAACAAGGTAAGTTTCTGTTTTGGGTAAAAGAAATAAAAAAAATTGGAAAAAACCTGATGGTAGATTCTTGGAGCTAAGACGGAAGAAAGAGGATCCATCTTGAGGAAAAAATGATTCAAGTAAACTTCCGTTGTCCCAGCAATGATATTCGCTCCCCCGCTTGCACCTACTGCGGCTTTCACTTTACCATCCTACGTAAACAAAAGTGGAGAAAACGATCTTTTAGATCCCTAATTAAGAGTTTCGTATAGCACAAGTAATAGGTTTTTTCTTCCTTACCTTGAGTACAATGGTGGGTGACATAGAGGACAAAGGTCGTTTTCCAGGGCGGATGAAGTTAGCTGGTGCTGGTGGTGGAACATCTAAGTTACCCTTTGATTTCATCGGGATTGAGAAATCGTCCATTTCGTTGTTCAGAACTATTCCTGTGCTCGGAGATAGCATCAATGCCCCAAAGTAACCATTTATTGTACTAGTCATTGAAACTGCATTCCTCTCGCTATCTATGATCGATAAATGACTTGTCCCGTGGTCGTCGATCTGATTCCACCTACGAATTGGAGAAAGAAAGATCCATAAATCATGAATTTAAGAAGAAATTTGTGGGTTTTAACAAATATTAAAACTTACATGCCGCCGTAATATTTTGGATCAAAGGTTTTTTGGTCGTTTATCTTTCTCTTCAAGTCTTGTGCAAACTTTGGAGACAACATATCCGAAACAACCTTGGTAACATCAGTGAAATCTGGATCCCCTAGGTTCATTCTAACTGCGAACGCATGTTTCAGAGCTTCGACTAGTCGATGAACACCGAGAGGGCCTGAAACACCTGATGGAATCCCATATTGGGAAAGAATGTTCAAAACCTGCAACACAAGAAACTCCGTATAAGTATTTAGTAAACCAGGTTTCAGAAAATGTGAAACTGCCACGAAAAATACTGAACTTACAAGCATCATTGCAGCGCCACCGGATGAAGGAGGAGGCATACCAAGTACTCGATATCCAAGAATGTCTGCGGCCAACGGTTCTTTAATCTTAACTCTATAACTTTGGAGATCTTTCAAAGTTATTATCCCTCCAGATTTAAGGATATCTCTCGCTAGGTTAACCCCAACCGTGCCATTGTAAAATGCTTTTGGACCGTACTCTCCAATTAGCCTTAAGGTTAAAGCCAATTTTGGGTTATGGCAAATCGTCCCTGGTTTCTTGAGCTCTCCATTTGAAACAAATAGGTCAGAGAGACCTTTGTCTGCTAAGATATCGCTTCTAGTCGCGTTCATCTGCATATAAAGATACTTTGAAATCTTGAATCCTTCAGCAAGTTTCTCTGCTGGACTCACTAACCGCTTCCACGGTAGCTTCCCGTGTTGTTTCCAGGCCGTGAATAGACCTGCGACTTCCCCGGGAACACCTACTGATAAGGCTCCTTTCTTCTTTAGCTCAACATTACCTCCATACATATTCTGCATCAAGTGATACACAACCAATAAATGCCTTTGATTCAAAAACATCTCATGAGAAAAAACCAAGACTGTCATAAATAGACTAGAGGAAAATAAATGCTCAAACGCCATACAGTATTTAATTAGAGGAAAATAAATGTTAATTAAGAAACACTTTAATATGATAAACCGTTGGAAAAGTTTAAGCTCAAGATCGTGTTCGAAATAATTATTTGAGAGACCTCAGCAACACTATTAGTCTATTACCCCTATACAATGTTCTACATCTAGAACAAGAACAAAGATTGTCTATGATTCTAAAACTTCAACGAAAACGCATATATGAAAACGCATATTTGATCAAAGTAAGAAAGACATTATTACTAAAACACGTTACCTCAGTGGCGCTTAGAGGAGCGGTTTCTCTAGAATCATAAGCTATTTCTTTCCCACCAGCTATCTTAACCACTGTAAACGCTCCACCGCCTATACCGCTAGACGCGGGACTGACAACGCCCAAACAAAGAGCAGCAGCCACCGACGCATCAATCGCGTTTCCTCCTTCACGAAGAACACTCATCCCAATTACAGAACACCGTCCATCATCCGTTGCAACCGCACCGCGAGACTTAACGATACTTTGCTGTCTTTTCTGAGCCGCAGCGTTTTGCAGAAACGCGATTATAAAAAGAACGATTGTCACTGTTCGAACCAGCGACATTGCAACTAATGATGGGGAAACAAACAAAGAGAATAATCACAGATGAGAAACAAACAAAGAGATTAATCACAGAGGAGAAACAAAAAAAAATTGATCTTCAACGTTTAAACAACAACAGATTCATATAAACAATAAATTTTGAAGAATCCTCGAATTTTCCCAAATAATAGAGATTAGTCAACTATTGAAAACGTTTAAACTAGTCTCACGCGTATAGGCAAAAGCTCAAAGCCACCAAAGACTTTATGTTACTGTCTTAAACTTTGACCACACACACGAAAAAAGCTCAAAACTTGAATTTGATTCCCCAAATAATAACGATCGAGACTTTATATTTCTTTTGTTTTGACCCAAAGCCACCCGAGAAGAAATCAAAGTTCTTCGAAATATGAGTGGGAAATTCATAAACTTGAAATAACTTACATGAAAATAAAAAATTCATCCAAGAAAATCTCCAATAATATTCATGAAGCTTGTTAATAAAAATATCAAACAGTCGATTGTTAGGTGGAACAATCGTTGACTTCTGAATTTAGACAAACAAAACAACTTACAATTTATAGGGACGTCTCGTTCTTGGCGACAACAAAGAGATTGTTCAGACTCTGCCAAAAAGTTTCAATTGAGTTTTCTATGGAAGGTAGAGGATGAGATAGAAACTATGATGTATACGTTGCGGCCAAGTCATTTAATTATATGTCAATAGAGTTTCAAAAGTCTTTAATTATACGTTGAAACACTTATTCAACGGATAAAAGTTGGCCCACACACATGGCTAAATTGGCTATAGATGTAGATCGATACCACTCAATTAATATTAGAAAAATGGGGAATCTCCCTAAATTAGTTCATTAATAAGATCGCAATTCATGCATGTTATTTTTTAAGTAAATAACTAAAAAAAAAAAGCAAACTCGTGAAGAGCATCTAAAGTACAGTGGTCGTGTAAAAGCTTTAGTGCTCGTTGTCTTAAATCTTAATCATGCTTGTCAGCCTTGTGTTCTTTTTTTTTTTTAAATGAAAAAGTCGACTTCGATTTTTTGTCACCACAACCTTTTTAAAAAATCGAATTTATTAGAAACATAACGGGTATTTTTAAAAATATCTTTTTTTTGTCACGACAACCTTTTAAAAAATCTTATTGATTAGAAACAGCTATTTTTAAATATCACAATTCGGCCTTTATGTAGTAGAAATGTTATTTGGTGATCCTAATATTATTTGAGCCCATGGGCCGTATTCCACTTTAGGTGTATTTTCGTAATTTCGTTAGTATCTGCTTTCTTTAATTTCATTTAAGCTTTAATTCCCGCCCATTTAATTAATAATATTTTCAAAAGCTTTTTTGATTTTGGGGATTTTTCATCTTCCTCACAGTTCTAGGGTTTCGAGCTTCATCTCGAATTTCAAATTTGTTTCCCGGATTATGATTTGAAATTTCAACCTATTCGTGGAATTGAGCCTCTAATCGTTCGGAAGAAATCGATAATGCCGAAGCGAAAAGCAAAGGAGTGTGTCAAACTCACTGAAGAAGATAAGAACGACGACAAGCGAATTCGAAGAGAAGAGAAGAAAGAAGACTTCGTTGACGAAGAAGGTATCTCAATTATTCCAATACCCAACTTACAAAATTAAGATTTTTATGATCTGATTTTGGTGTTTGGGGTAACGTTTGTGTAGTTGAAAGACAAATTGCTGCGATTAGAGCAATCCGTGATGTTGAGATTGAACAAACTCTAACTGCATTGAGGTTGCTTCGCTCAAATTTTACTGAGGAACAGCTTGACACTCCTGTGTTAGACTTCTTTAAAGAGAACCTTCCGGATTTGTCAATATCGAGAAACGAAGAAACTGGGGAGATTGAGTTAAAGTGGAAAGACGAAAGTGGTGATTCGCTCGCGGGAAATGCGAATGGCGCTGACATGAATTATTCTATTTTGAAGCGCTTGTCGATGCGTTTTCCTGATTTATACAGTAGATCATCTCTTGGTGGCTTTGATTTACCTGATGATGGTTGGTAATCTTACTTAGGTTCTTTTGTTAGGATTTGACCTTTTGATTTGGTATTAAACTTTGAATTTTACTTTTGTTTTTTGTCTTTGGTTGCAGTAAAAGCAAACCTGTTAGGAACTGATAACCCACAGCTCGATAATCTTGTAAGTTTATATCTTGTCTTCCTGCCATTTTTCTGGTGGTTCCTGGAATCTGGCAGATGCTCATGCCTACTAGAACAGACCTGAATGATTAGATACAGCTTTTGTAGAACATTTAGTGAATTTGTCGTTTGCTTTAATCAGTTTTGCAGTCTCTCACCAAACTGAGTAGTGTGAACTGTATAGCCTTTACTTGTTTGTTTTAGTTATGTTTAGGTTTTACTAAACCGTAATCTGAGTTTTTATTTTGTCAACCTTGTATTTGTCTTCTGCCTTCCAAAATTATGCAAAACTACTTCAGGACAGTCGGTAGAAAACGCTAATTTGCTATTTTCCTCTGCCTTTTAGGTCTTTCAGGGGACTTCTGAGAACCAAATGCTTGCAAGCCATGATGCTTTTCAGACTCCTGGGGTATGTATTTATTCCCGATTTCTGTCTTGATGTAATTATCTCGTACCTACTCTAGAGTTCTTTGTTTGGTTCTTTGGCATGTTTTTTCCTTCGACTTTTTGTTTGTAATTCGATCCAGAGAGAAGGAAATCAGTTAATAGTTTCAAAATTTATCAATTACCTTCTCTGTTGGAGAATGAGCATTTCAATGATAAATTTTGCGCATAGAAAGCAGAGACTCTACAATGAAACTTGTAAATTTTGCAGGTGAATGGGCAAAGACTCTCTTTTGGAATGACACCAAAGACTCGGAGGCTACCAAAACCTGGAGAGATGATGCTCTCTGTGCATGGCTCTCCTTTGGGGGTCTACAAAGACCACAACATGGGAGCTATAAATGGTATGTTTCTAGATCACTGTCTTTCTCAGTTCTTGCTCCTTCCTATGAGATACAACCAGAATACAATTTTTCTCTTATGTGCATTAATTGATTTTGCAGAGGAAAAAAGTTGAAAAGCTCCAAAGATTCAGACACTTACGGATTGTAATGGTTTAACCTTGTGTTCCAAAAACCAGATATGTTTGTTATGTCTGTTCTTCAGCATGCTAGGGTAATACCAACAACAATGATGTTTTGTTTATATATATGATTATTTTCAGTTACAATTTACCAATAGATTACAAGACTCTAGTGAATAGTTTTTTTCTTCTCTTTGATCATCATATTATCTTGATCTGAAGCAAATAGTGGCTGCTTGTCTTGACTAAGCTTTCTTGATTCATCCCTGGAAACTTTATCATGTCCACTCAAGTTCTCCAAATAGTTCTTTCTGCAGTTTTCCTCTGCAATCTTGAACAGGTCTGAAAACATGCTTATTCTGAAATCGTATGACAAAATGACAATTAGTCTCAAGCTTAATAATAATCAACCGAACTGAAACTCTAGCTATGACAGTAGAGTCATCATCTCTATAACAACATATATTCTTAGTTCGAGATGGGTATCAAGTAAAGAAGAATACTAACCATGACTCAGGAAAGGACTGGATAACTCACTGGGGGTGCAGTGCAATCAGATTCACATTCAGCAAAGAGTTTGTTCAGTTTGTTACATCTTTATCTTGGAATTCAGTCAATTGTTTTCCACCACGTCCCTAGGACTGTCTCGTGGCCTGCTCGAACGAGTTGATTTCCTGTTTTCAGAATCCGAACCAGGTAGTCTTGACCCAAAAACTTCAAGGGCTTCCAAGAAGAACCTCTTATTAGGTACAATTCCATCTTTCTCCATTTTCTTCATCAATATCTGGACATGCTCCTTCATATCTGCCTTGGTGTATGCCTTATATAGAAACTTATACGTCGATGCATCTGGATGAACCCGAAAAGCACTTGCGTTATGGAAAAGCTTATCTGCTTCCATGTAAAGGCCATTACGACAGTAAACTTCAAGCATGGCATTGAGTGTTGACGCCTTCAACACCCTCTCAGATTCAACAACCTCCTCAAATATTTCCCTAGCTCTGGAAACAGAGCCACAGTAACCGTACATCATGATCATGCACTCATATGTGATAAAACTTGGCATGTAGTTCATATCATTCATCTTCTTGAAAACCCATTCCGCCTTATCTATCATACGAGCTTTCCCATAATTTATAATCATTGAATTGAATGTAGGCATAGTTGGCTTCTCCTTGGACCGCATTAAACTCTTGAAAGTCTGTTCCATCTTCTCAAACTCTTGCTTCTTACCATACGAGTCAATAAGCACATTAAAGGTGATGATATCTGGCTTACACTCGTTACTCCTCATACGAGTAAGCACAGCTTCCATCTCCTTAATCATCCCGTTTTTCCCATATGCATCCATAACACCGTTGAAGGTGTAGACATCTGGAGAAACTGGACTCATATCCATGTCCTTAAACAAAGCATTAACTTGGTCCACTTTACCGGATTGAGCAAAAGCCCTCAACAGGATATTATAAGTCACAACATTGGGTTGACACCGTTCCATCCCTTTCATTTTGTCAAAGTATCCACGAACTTTCTCTAAAGCTTTTGCCTTATCCCGTGTATGAAGATGAGCCGTTATGAGGGCATTGTAAACAGAAGCGTCAGGACGACACCCACTGTTTTTCATCTCGGAAAACAACCACATTGCCATTCGGGTTTGACCCTTTTTGCCCATTACAGATATCAGTTTCGAGTAGACTCCATTATCTGGGATATACCACCGCTGTTTCTGCATCCACCTGAACACCTATAGAAGAATCAAATCAAATTAAGAAATCAACACAACGGTTTAGAATGCTCTCATGAAAGCACCAACACACCTCCTCACAGAAGCTTTCATGCTAAAGTATTGTCATTGAACACAAAACACAGCTTATGGATCTACCATTGAGCTAAACAGATAAAAATCCAATCTTTTAAGTTTTAACGACCCAGAAGCTGAAATTCAAAACTACACAAATTCAAAACATGGTTTCATGATACAGTCTTGTCATTGGAACATTAATAGCCACAAACACAATCTATAAATCCATCGCTGAGCTAAAACGATTATAAAAGCAATTCAATCTGTTTACAAACACAGAAGCTTCAAGAACATAGAAAGAAGAATGAAGCAAAACCTCGAGGCATTGTAGCCACTTATCGCTTTTTCCAAGCTCTTCAAAGAGTATGAAACAATGGTCACATCTTACGACCTTCACGTACTTGTCAAGCGTCTTCACCAATGGCTCTCTGTCACTAATCCTCGACATCAGACTCCGAACAAGCACTCTATTCTCTCTCTCCGCACTCTCTCTCTCAGCAAGTTTCCTCCTTGACGAAATCGCACCGCAAGTTATCCTCGTCTTCGTCGACCTCCTCGCATCGCCGAGATTCAGTGACAAGCGAAGCCATTTGTGGTCGGTTTCTTGGGGAAAGGAAGAGATGAAATCGGAGAATCTCAGTGACGAAGGTGATGTCAACAAGTAGTCCATTGACGAAGAGTTTTTTTTTTTCTTCCTAATCCTTTAATGGCGGATAAGGTTTTTACAGATGCAAAAAAAAAGTTGAGGGTACATTCAGTGAAGCGGAAAAACAATTGGGGCGTTTCTGTAAATACAGCAAAAAAGAGTTAAGGATCAAATTTTTCGGGATTTTGAACCCGACGTGAATCGAACACGCAACCTTCTGATCTGGAGTCAGACGCGCTACCATTGCGCCACGGATCCTGATGTACTATTTCCTTCATTGAATAAATATATTTATTAAATTTAACCAAGCTTAGAAAAAAAATAAAAATTAACATAAAAATGCGATTCGTTGCTTGCAAATATAGCTTCGGTTTTAACCACCGTTGAAATCCATAATTAACTTTTCTTAAAAAAGAAAAACAAAAACAAATTCAAGGGTAAAGATTGGTAGGAGAAAAAAATCAATTCAATAAGGAGGAGGAATAGATAGCTAAAGAAAAAAAAAGACTAGATTTCTACGAGGAAGGTTGGTTCTTTAGTCGTCGTCGGTCGTCGAAGAAAGATTTCTCCTTTCTTTCTTCGCCGTACGATCGTCGTCTAATGGGAGAATCATCAAATCCAATGGCTACAAGTTCTTCTTCCCCCTCCTCCTCAATTCCACCTTCTCCGACGACCACAACCACGCCGCCACGTCAGCATCTTCTTCTCCAACCACCATCTTCAAAAAAGAAGAAAAACAGAACAAACGTTTTCAGAGTTTTACGCACCGTGTTTCGCTCTTTCCCAATCTTTACAGCACCATCCGTAGCATGCAAAATCCCGGTTATACATCCCGGTTTAGGCTTACCGGATCCACATCACAACACGTCAAGAATCACCGGAACATTGTTCGGATACCGTAAAGGCCGAGTAAGTCTTTCCATTCAAGAAAACCCTAAATGTTTACCTTCTTTAGTCGTAGAGCTCGCCATGCAAACCACAACGCTTCAAAAAGAGCTAAGCACTGGAATGGTGAGAATAGCTCTCGAGACTGAGAAACAGCCTCGAGCAGATAATAATAACTCTAAAACCGAAAAGAAGACGGATATTTTGGAAGAACCGTTATGGACAATGTATTGTAAAGGAGAGAAAACGGGTTATGGTGTGAAACGAGAAGCGACCGAAGAAGATCTTAACGTGATGGAGTTGTTACGTCCGGTTTCTATGGGAGCCGGAGTTTTGCCGGGAAACTCGGAGTCGGAAGGACCCGACGGCGAAATGGCGTATATGAGAGCTTATTTTGAGAGAGTTATTGGGTCTAAAGATTCAGAGACTTTTTATATGTTGAGTCCTGAAGGGAATAATGGACCCGAACTTAGCTTTTTCTTTGTGAGAGTTTGATTTATTTGTTATGGTTTAAATTAATTTAACGTGCATGTAAATGACCGGAAACGGCGTTGGTCGTCGACGTTATGTATTATTATTTTAGGATAATTATAAGAATCTTTGTTGTTCTTTGATTTTTTTCTTTGCTAATCTCTCGATCTTTCTTAAGTTTTGAATTGTATAACCACTTCTTCATTCTGAAAAGGAATTATATGTGATGACACAAAATTTGAGGAGAGTTTATTTAGCAAAACTCATAGACATCTTTATAATTAACAAATGGAATGAATACATGTCGATACTTGGAAGCAACCACATATCGTTTAGCCGAATTTGAATATATACAGTATACGGAACTCTTCTCAATTTTCCGAGAAAGTAATAAGCAGTGGTCAACGGTCGCTAGCTCTTGGCGCCTGGATTTGGTGCATTTCCTTGACGTGCATGTCTTGAATTACTTCCTCCAACATCAATCTTGATTTCTCTGATCATCATTTTATCCCAAACCCTTTCTTCTTTTTCTTCACATACACAAATAGTACACATCAAAAACCATCAATATTTTTGAATATCTAAAATTACCATTGTGAGAGTTATACGGAAGCTTTATGATCGTCCTTGAAGAAAATATGTGAATTCATGAATGAGAAAAATAAAATTCAATTTCACAGTATATATAACCTTTACAAGGAACATGCACCCTTTTTCGAAATGAAATTCATGAATCTTTACAATGAATATATACATTAGTAAGAAAATAAATAACTTGAATTTGGTTTGAGATCGAGAATTCGAGATGAATAAAGTTTATCAGAAACCAGATCACTTACTTGTCATGGATGATTGGTATGGAATCCGAGCGGAAGCCATGTTTGATGATCCAACGAGCAATAAAACAATCAAAGCAACTAACCAAACCAAGCGGTGATACATTTTGGATTTGCTTAAAATAATGAGTTTTACAATGTATAAATCGATTATATGTGTATAAACCAAAGTTTTGGTATCTGTCAACTGTATTTGACGTAGAAAATGATATTTTATTTCATTTGGTGAGAAGATATATTTATAGAATCAGTTTTCTCTGACGAAGTCGTCCCCAAACTCTTATGATGTATTATCTGTTCTTTTCGAAGAATAGTCCAAGTTCTCGTCTGGTAAGAGACGGTCAAACGAAGAAGATGCGTTTTAGAGAGAAACTATCTTAATGAATTTTCTTTTTTCTTTCATCAATCAATAATTAAACATATCAATCTCATTATTTTCTAGCAAAATGAATTTTCGTTTATTAAGTTGTTCGGTTAAAATAATTTCAGTTTCAGCTTTATTTATTTGCCATAAAAATAATGAGATTGATATGTTAACTAAAAGTTAGAATGCTCGACCGGTTCGATTTGGGATTTACGATACTGGTTTTGATCAAATCTAAACATAAACGCATACGAATTATACGTGAGAAGACAAAATATGTGACGATCGAGACAAAAGAAACAGTAATTTGTGAATGTGAGGTTTTTATTCCGCATCTGAGCTAGGTGACATCATAAGAACAAGCTTTAAATATGATCGTTCGTCTCTAGGGTTTGGGGTTTGTTGGTGGGTCAGGTGCACGCCTTGAACTGCTGCCTGGTGTTTCAATTTTGCTCCCTCTGATCACCTTTTCATCCCATATTCCCTCTTCTGTTTTTTTTTTAATATCCAAACAACAATGTAATAATGATCAATTAGGTTACAAAATACGTTTGAGAAATATATTTGCTTCAATTTGATCTCTATATATACTATAATAGCTGTAACCTCCCAACAATGTATCGTTTCAAGGCTCTGTAAAAAAAATCGATATAATTTCTCAGAATTGAAACCTTACTTGTTTTTGGTGTTTCATATGCCATTCGGGCTAATGCTGTGTTTGATGATCCAGAAAACAAGAGAAAAATCAAGGTAACTAACCAAAACACTGCCTTATACATTTTAAGTTTTTTTTTTTTTTTTTTCACTTTTTAAGATTGTGAGTTCCAGAATGTAAACTCTTTGTATATATAGAGGATAGAGAATATTTGCACAAAAGAAAAAGAAAAGAGAGAACTAAACTTATCCAAGTGAAAAACTATGGCTTTAAAGTATGTTTTTCATTATTTCTTTCTTTATTATTAGTTTTACTTTTCCAAGTAATAAATCTGAAGGTATTAATTTTATAGATTCCTTTCTATTTACGATCTTACTTTTTCTAAACAAAAATAATAGGATAACTGTTTAATTAACTCGGGACGTTAGATAAAATGTTTAGTTTCTTCGGATGTTTCATCTTATAAACCGTTTACCAAAATCTAAATATCTAAAAAGAAAAATAATAATCTGACAAGACCAAATTGATTGGTATCTCAATCCTTACCAAAAAAAAAATTGATTGGTATCTCAATTAAGTTCTTCATACGTGTCACAACCTCGAGGAATACCTCATTGGACCGAAATCCTTGAAACAAATTTATTTCTTATCATCAAATCTTAGTAATTGAAATCTTGTAACATATCTGGAAACAACACAAGTACACTAACTAGATTCAAATAATTTTATTTTCTATTGATTATGGTTTGGTCCGTCGAATTCATAATCCAGTTAGAAAGATAAAAGTACAGTACGAGTTCTAACCGACACCGTATAGCTTTTCCATGTAGGTTTAGGACAATCTTAAAAATCTTTATAAAAGAGCTTCTTGTCTAAATCTTCTTCAGTACACAAATCATAAAACCCTACATATTCATCTACAAGGAGAAGAGAACCAACAGTCGCGTAAATTTTCCATCAGGAGATATCGATAACGTATAGTACAAGTCGTAAAACAGAGCTTTTGTGATTTAGCGTTAGCAAAGTTGGAGTCATGGAGAGGAAGAAGAAGGAGATGTCTCCGTCGTCTAGGTTATTGTTGTTGCCAGATGATGTTGCTCTGAACTGCTTGTCCCGCCTCTCGAGATTGGACAGCGCGGCCTTGTCTCTGACCTCCAAGAGCCACCGCACTCTTATGATTTCGCCCGAGCTCTGCCGCACGCGTGAGTTAATGGGTTTAACAGAGGAGTACTATTATGTCTGCTTAAGCATTCCTCCTGACCCAACTCCACGTTGGTTCATCCTCCGCCATGGAGGGCCGACGCTAGACTCTACAGCCGCGAAGAAGTATGTGAACCAGCGGCTGAGACCGATCCCATCGTACCCTTATCAGCCTCCGGAATCATCATCTTTTGTGGTTCTCGATTGTGGGATCTATATCATTGGTGGAATCATAAACGGAAGTCCCACTTCGGAGGTCTTGTTTCTTGATTGTCTTTCTCACACCTGGCGCCGTATCCTGTCCATGAGAGTGGCTCGCGCTTCTGCAGCGGCAAACGTGGTAGACGGGAAGATTTACGTGTTTGGAGGCTGCAAGGAGGTAGATTCCTCCAACTGGGCAGAGGTGTTCGACCCAAAGACCCAAACTTGGGATACCTTGCCAATACCTGATGATCCAGAGATACGCCAGAACACAACGATAATCGACAACAAAAGTGTGGTGATGGACGATAAAGTTTATGCGGTGGACGAGGAGGATCAAAGCTTTTACTACCTGCCACGTGAAGGTATATGGAGAAGAGGGAATCAGGATTCTAAGCCGGGAAACAGAAAAGACTGGTGTGCCATAGGGAAACTGTTATACTGTTGTGGTACTCGTGGGAAAATACTTTGGTGTGAGGCAGAAAAGTTGGATTGGACGGAGGTGAGTGGTTTGGATTCTATGCAGTGGCTTTTATATGGTTTAAATAGGCACTACTGTTCTGAGAGCGTAATGCGCGCGTGGAAGCTCCACTGTACCGAAGATGGTTTCAGCAGACTGAGCACTAACTCTCGTGGGAACATAATAGTCTTCTGGAAGGTGTATATCCCTAGAATTGAGAAGGAGCATTTTCCTTGTACTCACAAGGTGTTTATCCCTGGTACTAAGAGGTTGGAGCTTTGGTGTGCAGAGATTTCCTTAAAGAGAAGCCCGGGAGGCGAGATTTGGGGAAAAATTGAGCGGGCCAATCTTGTTTATGAACTTGATCATCTCTCGTATACCGTTAAGGTTTTATATACCGTTTCTCTCAATATCTGAAGGTCGAGTGGATCGACGCTCATTTGCTTTGTAGTTGATTAAGCTTGTTTTGTGATTCTCGCTTTTGATAAAAAAACCTTTTGTTCTCAAACTCTTTCTGCCATAGTTTGATGATGGAATCTTGAGATAAGCGGGTATTGTAGTTTTTGTTCTGATGGTGTTTCCGTTTCATTTGTATGTGACTTAGCTTATTTTGTGACAGTGACTTTGAAAATGTATTTGAAAACACTTCTGTTTGTGTTGCATAGAAGGAATTGTTCTCTTTAGATTCATGAGAATTAACTTTTGCAATATACAGAGTTAGAGCTTGTTTGTCCAGTGTACATTCTCATTTATGTAACGAATGACCCAGTTGCAAGAAAAAACAGAGTTTTGTTGTTTAAGGTAAGGCTTATGTTCATGTCATGTAAGCCAACCAACAAAGATATTATCACTGGAACAATTTGAGGATCCTCTGTTTCATTACCAAACGGGATTTGGAATTTGAAGACATAAGCATGTTATGTTTTTGGACTTTTGGTACAATTTACATCAAACTTTTGAAGTTTAAAATTAGTATGAAATTCGTAATAAGTTCTTAATTCCGAAAACTGGACCTATAAATGAAAGTGTTAGTCGTGAGTGTAAAATTTATTTTACCATGTTATCTATTTCTAAACAAAAAGCCCATTATTCACATGGATAACTTTTGGCCCATGGGCTAAGGTATTATTGATTTTCCTCGCGCAAGATAACGAACGTGTCCGAAAACTCTGGAATCAGAGAAACCCTAAAAGGAGTTTCTTCCTTGATAAGTTGCTTTTCTTTTCCTAGCGAATTTGCTTCAGAAAAATTCTATTCCAATGTCTTCCAGATCCAGATCTTCCGCCGCCACTAATCGCAAAGATCCACCGCGTAAGAAAACCAAGCAGATGACGACAGAACCAACCTCGATCGGTTCACTTCCTAATGACTTGTTATTGAACTGCTTTGCCCGTGTCTCTAGAATGTATTATCCCGCTCTCTCTCGTGTCTCCAAAAGATTTCGATCCATCGTTACTTCACCAGAAATTTACCACACTCGATCTCTCTTAAACCGTACCGAGAAGTGTCTCTATCTGTGCTTACGCTTCCCTTTCGACAATAACACACATTGGTTCACTCTCTACCAGAACCCTAATCGAAGCGTAAGCAACAAGTCAAGTGGCAAGGTCTTGGTCCAAATTCCATCTCCCGAATATCCTCTTACGCAATCGTCGAATCTCGTAGCCGTTGGTTCTAATATCTACAAAATTGGTGGAACCGTTGGTGATGATTTCTGCCCTCTCGGCTGGGATAGGAAACCTTCTTCTAAAGTCTCTGTCCTGGATTGTCGGTCTCACACGTGGCGCGATGGTCCGAGAATGCGATTGGACAGGAAATCCTCCACAACAAGCGTAGTTGATGGGAAGATATATGTAACAGGAGGCACTAAAGACACTGATAATCCCTCATACTGGATCGAAGTGTTTGATCCAAAAACACAAAGTTGGGGAACCGTGACGAACCCTCGCATCGTGAGGCTTTGGGAGGAGGAAAGCTATAGACGTGTAGTCAAAAGCATAGGACATGAAGGAAAACTATACCTGTTTGGGGATGAGTTTGTGGTTTACAAATTACAATCCAGAGGAAGGTATATGGAACCCAGTAGGAGATGATAGGCTTATATGTTGTGCATTAAGGTCGAGTTATTGCGTTATAGACAACATATTGTTCTACTGGGATCAAGGAGTGTTCAAATGGTACGACAGTAAGGTTCCTTCATGGAAGGAATTGAAAGGCGTTGAAGGGTTACCTGATTTGAACGACCGTGAGTATTGTAAATTGGTGGATCTTGGTGGGAAGATGGCCGTGTTGTGGGACGTTTGTAAGAGTTCTGAGGCAAATATGATTTGGTGTGCTGAGATTTCACTTGAAAAGCGCCATGGAAATGAGATTTGGGGGAAGGTTGAGTGGTTTGATTCTATGTTTGCAGTTGGAGGGTCTTGTAGCTTGATAAGTGCGGATGCTCTTTCTGTTTCTGTTTGATGAAATGACGACTATTCATGAGAACATGCTTGCAGAGTGATGAAATTAGAAACAATATTCACTAATGCGGGTAATTTCGTTTTGTATTGAATATTTGCGTACGTTTTTGAGGTGTTTCCTTTTCGTTAATATGCGACTATAATATGTTGAATGTATAATGATGTATAATGATCATTTAAAAAACAAGGAAAAAGGATTAAAGACAAGATTAGTATGTATATTTTCATGTTGCATTTTTTTGAACTACATCTTTAGATTCTTCCTTTCGTAAGAACTAAGAAACGTTAACTTGATTAATTGTTTTTCTGTATGACCCTTCACTTTTCTTGCCTAATCAAGTCTCTCTCTTTTTTTTTTTTTTTTTTAATTTGAAGAAAACCAAAACCAAGTTTTCTCTGCACCGGTCTAACATATTTTTGTGAATATACTTTAATAATTTAATTTGTGGACAACAAAGTCTTTTATTATTCGTCCCGAAAAAAGATGCATACATTGCACATGCTCTAACCACTTTAGATAAAATATTTTTCTTAAATTATTGTTATGCATCTTGACCGAGTTAAACTTTAGACTCTTGAATCTCTCTCTAGTTTATCGAGTCTTCTCCGACTGCTCCAACATTTTCTTTCCGTGTGGAAAAAAGTCACAATTCCAAAAAGATCAAATAAAGGCATGGTGAAGAATCGAATGATCTATCTATGCAAAATCCGTGTTGATTTGTTCTACCATTAGAAGAAACGAAATCTTCAATGTCTTCTCCAACTAACCCTTTGGCCGCCATGAACGAAGAGGAGGCACCATCTGAGCAGAAGAAGACGTTATCATTGGTACCCTCACCGATCACGAATCTGTTTCTTCCTGATGACATACTTTTGAGCTCCTTAAGCCGCATTTCAAGATTGTATTACCCAACTTTCTCCCTTGTCTCCAAGAGTTTCCGGTCTCTCGTTGCTTCACCTGAGCTTTATCAGACTCGGTCCATCCTCGGCCGCACCGAGAGTTGTCTTTATGTGTCCTTACGGTTACTTAACGACTCTAACCTCCGATGGTACACTCTCTGTCGTGTTCCGGATCGAAAACTAACAAATTTCTCAGGTGGTCATTTATTGGTCCCGATCTTATCTCGTCATGCTCCTCCTCCTGCTCATTGGTCGAGTGTGGTCGCTGTTGATTCTAATATCTACGCTATTGGAGGGCCTATCAATGATGCACCATCCTCTAGCGTCTCGGTCTTGGATTGTCAGTGTGACATGTGGCACGAAGCCCCACCAATGCGGGTGGCACGAAACTACCCCACTGCGACCGTTCTTGATGGGAAGATATATGTAGCAGGAGGCTGCGAAGAATGCATTTCATTGGATTGTATAGAGGTGTTTGATCCTAAGACTCAGACTTGGGACTATGTGGCAAGTCCTGGCACTGAGAGATGCGAGAGACTTGTGTACAAGAGCGTTGGGATCGAAGGAAAATATCACTTGTTTGGTGGTGCGGGTCATGTGGCTTATGACCCGAAAGAAGGTAGATGGGATTCAGTTGGAATGGATATGGATATGGGTCGGACATGGGTTTCGTATTGTGTGATAAACAATATATTGTTCTATTATAATAATAGAGAGTTTAAATGGTATGACTATAAAGGAAGGTTTTGGAGAAAGTTGATGGGGTTGGAACGGCTAATCAAGTTTCTATGCTATAGCCGTGTTAACTTAGCGGCTTACGGTGAAAAGATGGCGGTTTTATGGGATACTTTTGTGCCTTCTAGCTCTAAGAACAAGATGATTTGGTGTGCGGAGATTACAATTGAAAGGCACGACATATACGAGATTTGCGGTAAGACTCAGTGGTTTGATGTTGTGCTTAGAGTTCCCAAATCACATGAATTGGTACATGTTCTTGCTGCTACTGTTTGATTGATGATATTCGGAGAGTTTGTGTAATATTGGGCTACTTAATTTGATGGATGATTGTTTCATGTTGTTATATTGAGGCCCATTAAATAAATTCAGTGTAAAGGATTTAAATATTAAGCCCACAATTCAACATTTGTGTAATATCACACGCGCAATCTAAGCGCGTAAAGAAAACGCGCTCGAGAACTCTCATAGTCATAGTCATAGCAGTGAAGTGAAGTCAAATCCCTAAATTCCCACTCACCTGAGAATATATGTTCTCTGCAAGTCGGAGAAGAAGCTGAAGACATCGGGAGGTTGCTCAACGGTGATTTCTTCTCGATAGTTCCACCAATGTCGTCACCTGAGCGGAAGAGGAAGAGGGTGACGTCGACGAAGAAGCCATCGCTTAGGAAAAAGAAGCTTTCACCGGTGCTACCGCCGACGCCGATTCCGTCACTTCCTGATGATTTGCTTGTAAGTATCTTTGCACGCGTGTCGAGGTTGTATTACCCGATTCTCGCTCTCGTCTCCAAGAGCTTTAGATCTCTCCTTGCTTCACCGGAGCTTTACGAGACTCGGTCACTCTTAGGCCGCACAGAGAGTTGTCTCTATTTGTGTTTACAGGAAGGAAATCCTGATCCTAACCCTCTCTGGTTCACTCTCTGCCTGAAACCTGAAAGAACCCTAAAAAATGGCACCAAGAAGAAGAGAAAGAAGTCAAGTGGCAATCTTTTGATCCCAATCCCAGTTCCAAATCCTCCTCTTGCACACTGGTCAGGTCACGCGTCTGTTGGTTCCAATATCTACTTCTTTGGCGGGTACATGGAGGAGAATGTGCCTTCATCTAGAGTCGTGATCCTAAACTGCCGGTCTCACACGTTGCGTGAGGCTCCAAGCATGCAGATGGAAAGGTTGGACCCTTCTGCTACCGTCATTGATGGAAAGATTTATGTAGCAGGAGGCGTTGAAGATAAGAATTTAGATTCCATGTACCCGATCGAGGTGTTTGACTCAAAAACCCATATTTGGGATCATATGCCCATCCCTTACTGGGAGAAAGGCTGGGGTAGTCTATCAAGAAGTGCATATATTGATGGAAAGTTCTACCTGAAGATTGGGAGTAAGGTTATGGCTTACGATATAGAGGAAGGTAGATGGGACTTGGTCGGATATCAGATGGGTCCGAAATGGCTTTGGTCTTGTAATTGTGTTATAGAGAATGTTTTGTACTGTCATGCTGGAGGTTTCCGATGGTATGACACTAAGCTGAGACTGTGGAAAGATATGAAGGGTATGAGAGGACTGCCTAAGTTTGGCAATAGAGTCTATGTTAAGTTGGCGGACTATGGTGGAAAGATGGCGGCTTTTTGGGACAATCGTGTGCGTCCTACTTCCAGTGAAGATAAGTACAAGACCATTTGGTGCGCGGTGATTGCGCTTGAAAGGCGCAACAGTGAAGAGATTTGGGGGAAGGTCGAGTGGCATGAGGCAGTGCTTACTGTCCCTGTGTCTTATGAATTGGAGCATGCTCTTGCTGTTACCGTTTGATGAATGACATACAAGACAGGCTTAATTGTGGTGAATCTTTATTGGTTTGTGGGTATTGTATCATTTTGTTGGATGATTGTGTCTTGTGTTTTTAGCTCTTATTCTATTGACATTGTTTCACTTGAAAACCTTTGATGCTTAGCTTAACTATGAGACACTGTTTGGTTAGAAAGAAAGTTTAATACTTTCATGGTGCAAGTATTTGTCTCTTATCATTTTACGTTATGGAATCATCTTATGATGCAGTAACAGTGCTATATATCATTTTGTTTTGAATGTGTGTTCTTACTTGTAAATGATTAAACTTATTGGTTTTTTGATGGAAGGAACCAAAACAAGTTATACTTCAAGAAATTTTTAACAAACCATTATTTAGACTTTTATAAATGAAATGTACTGATGCAGTTATAGAAAACCTGAAGTCTTGTGGTTTAGGCTAAGAAGATATTTGTTTGTTGTTCTTATACCCCAACCATTTGCAAATCGGTTAAAGAGCGGGCCGCAAGTCAGAACCTCGTAAACCTTGGATGAGTTCCTTCGAATCTGATTCGAAAATCACTTTGCGATAATCCAGATTTCAAGTACAGAGCACCGCCTATCTAAGGGGCTCTGTTTCCGCATCTCCTTGATATGGTTCGAGCTCCAACACATGGAACATAACCTTGAGAGTCACTGAGGGAACCGTAATGGTCAAGGTACCGAGCAGGGGCTGGAGAGATTCGGGGGAATGTCGAGTTGGTTAATGTTGTGCTTAAAATCCCTATGTGTTATGAGTTCGTGTGTGTTGCAGCTACTGTTTGATGAATGACAACAAGTGAGACATGTTTTTGTATCAATCACTCGTTCAGGTATATTGAGGATTGTTTCTACTGTGTTTAGATGGTTTTTTGTTTTCACTTGTAAAACTTTCTACTCTTCATTGTTGAGAATTAATGTTTGGTCGTCTAATAGACAAACAAATTGGAAATTTTAATGATTCACTTAGATAAAAGGTGGAGTTTTGATGTTCCTTCTGAAGAAGAAAAAGAGGAAGTTTATTAGGGATTTGATAAAGAAGTTGCAGAGCTCTCGTAGTTAGTCCATGGTGGTACTATAGATTTCATCATCTTACTATGGAATGAACAACCATCCTTGCATTATTCAACAGTCAAAACTAAGCTCAAGCCAAAATGCTAATACTTTTGTTCATACAAACTACAGGAAACATTAACCAAAGATATGAGTTTCCTCAGTGACTTTAACTTTGTTGGACATTGAATTAGTAGTAAGAAATACTAATTAGAGTTGCCAAATTAAAAAACTATAACTGTGTGAAAAAATATAGAACTGAAAGTTGAAACTCTTCAAATTTACTGTTGAATGAAATGTGTTTTTTTTCTTTTCTTCAAATTTACAAATTTAGTTCTTTGAGGCCCATTAAGAATTTAATGAAAAGGATTAACGTAGAGGCAACAAAGTCCATTACGCTCGATAAGTCAAAAACCCTAAATTCCTCTTTGACATTGTTCTCTCTGCAGTCGATAATTTCATTTTTCGCCAATGTCGTCGCCGGTGAAGAAAAGGAAGAAGACGACGACGACGTCGCCGATACTCTCACCGACGCCTCAATCGACGCAGATTCCATCACTTCCCGTTGATTTGCTAATAAGTATCCTCGCCCGCGTCTCGAGATTGGACTACCCAATTCTCTCTCTCGTCTCCAAGAGCTTTCGATCTCTCCTTGCATCACCGGAGCTTTACGAGACTCGGTCACTCTTAGGACGCACCGAGAGTTGTCTCTATTTGTGCTTAGGGTTTACTTCTAACTCTAACCTTCGCTGGTTCACTCTCTGCCGAAAACCTAATCTAAACGTAACCAACAACATGAAGAAGAATAAGCCAAGTGGGCATGTTATGGCGGCAATCCCAGTGCCCAATTCTCCTCCTGTACACCGCTCTGGTTTGGTTACGGTTGGTTCTGATATTTACAACATTGGCGGGTCCAACATCAATGACCACTCCTCTAGCGTTTCGATTTTGGACTGCCGGTCTCACACGTTGCGCGAGGCTCCAAACATGCTGGTGGAGCGGTTTTTCCCTGCGGCCAATGTCATTGATGGAAAGATTTATGTTGCAGGAGGCAGCAAAGACTCTAATTCCTCCAATTGGATGGAAGTTTTCGATGTAAAAACCCAAACTTGGGAACTTGTGTTAAACCCTATCGCAGATGGATGCGAAAGTCGTATATGCAAGAGCGCAGTGATTGACGAAGCTATCTGCTTGTGTGGGTATAAGGGTGTGGGTGTTGCTTACAACCCAGGAATAAATAAATGGGAAGCGATAGGAGCAGTAAATTATTTGGATTTAGGATGGGAAGGGTCTACTGATTGCGTGATAGATAATGTACTGTATTGTTATTGCAAATCAGACGGAATCAAATTGTATGACTCTAAGATAGGACGCTGGATGAAGTTGAAGGGTTTGGAAGGATTGCCTAAGTTTGCTAGTTATTCTTGGGTTAGATTAGCGGATTATGGTGGAAAGATGGCTGTTTTGTGGGGCAATTTACCTACTACTGGCGATAACAACAATGTGATTTGGTGTGCGGTAATCACACTTGAAAAGCGTGACAATGAAAAGATTCGGGGGAAGGTTGAGTGGTTTGATGCTGTGCTTACAGTCCCTGAGCCTTATGAATTCGTGTGTGCTCGTGCCGCTACTGTTTGATGAATTGACTCGGTAGTGAATCTTGAATGGTTCAGGTAGAAGTTTAGTTTAGTTTGCATTGGGCTGCAAATGTTTAAGCTAAGCGTATTTGTAATGCGTGAAATGTCTCACACTGTTTTGGTTGAACAAGTTGGGTTACTCACATTCCTGTAACAAGATGTAGTCTTGAAGAGAGTTTTTTGCTTGCGTGCTTGCTTCTTACAATATTATAAACGAATGATTATGGCTTTATCTATTTTTCATTTAATATCTATTATAGCATTTTGATCTAACAAATTCTTATATTCATCTCAAGAGTAAGACTCAGACATTCAATCAATGGTCGCGTCATGGTGTCATTTTACATTAAGAAATTACAAATATATGGGCCTAGGCCCATTAAGTTTCCGCTTTAGATTCGAGTGAACAAAATCCCTAAACTTCCCAGCTCCGGCAGTTTTTTTTTTTTTTTTTTTCAAGGGCGATTTCGAACTGCCGATGTCGTTCCCAGCCAGATCTTCCGTCGACGGGAGTGGCGAAGAGCCACCGGTTAAGAAGAAGAAGACCTCTCAGGTACTCCCACAAACGCCGCAATTGTACCCGATTCTACCACTTCCCGATGATTTGGTATTGAGCTGCTTAGCACGCGTCTCGAGATCGTATTATCCAACTCTCTCCCTCGTCAACAAGAGTTTCCGCTCGCTTCTTGCTTCTCCGGAGCTTTACGAGACTCGGTCAATCTTAGGTCGCACAGAGAGCTGTCTCTATGTGTGCTTAAGGCTCCCTCCTGACTTTAACACAAGTTGGTTCATTCTCTGCCGGAGACCGAATCTCACCCAGAAGAAGAAGAAGAAGAATTCAAATGGAAGTCTTTTGATCCCAATCCCATCTCTGCAATCTCCTCCTGCGCACTCGTCCGGTCTCGTGGCGGTTGGTTCCAATATCTACAACATTGGTGGTGGACCCATCGAGGATACGCCTTCGTCTACCGTCTCAGTCTTGGACTGCAAGTCTCACGCGTGGCGCGAGGCTCCAAATTTGCTGGTGGAGCGGAAAGATCCAGCTTCCAATGTTGTTGATGGAAAGATATATGTAGCAGGAGGTTGTAAAAAGTGCAATTCCTCCAATTGGATGGAGGTTTTCGATACAAAAACACAAACTTGGGAACTTGTGTCTTGCCCTCTTGCAGAGCAATGCGAAAGTCGTATAGACAAGAATGCAGTAGTTGAAGGAGAAATATTCATGTCTGGGGATAAGGGTGTGGCTTACAAGCCAAACGAAGATAGATGGAAAGCGATAGGACCCCTGAGTAATTTTGATTTAGGATGGGAATGGCTTTCTTATTCCGTTATAGATAATGTACTATTTTGTTATAGTAATCTAGATGGAATCAGCTGGTACAACTCTAAGATAGGAAACTGGTTAAATTTGAAGGGTTTGAAAGGACTACCTAAGTTTGCTGATTATAGTCGTGTTAAATTGGCGGATTATGGTGGAAAAATGGTGATTTTGTGGGACAAGTATGTACCTTCTAGTGGCTATAAGAACAAGATGATTTGGTGTGCGGTGATTGCGCTTGAAAGACACAACAATCAAGAGATTTGGGGGAGGGTTGAGGGGCTTGATGCTGTGCTTACTGTCCCTAAGACTTATAAGTTCGTTTGTGCTCTTTCTGTTACTGTTTGATGAATGGACTCAGTTGTGAATCTTGAATGGCGCAGCCGCGCAGGGAGAAGATTAGTTTTAGGTCGCATCAGGCAGCAATTGCTTAAAGCTTAGCATATTTCGTGCTGTGAGACTATATCCAAATTTCTTAGCTTTGGTTGAATAGAAGTGTTCTCTTTACATTCTTAGGAAGAACTGTTGGTGTAGTTCACATAACTCTCTGTAATTTGCAAAGGCTTTGCTTGCTTGCCTCTTCCAATCTTATAAACAAAATGATTATGGCTTTTTGTGTTTTCATTTTACTATCATAGGAAAGACGATCAAAGCTTATTATAGCTTCTGATCTAACAAAGTTTTTGATTCAGTCCATCCATCTCAGACTGAATCACCCATGGTAAACATCAACGAGACTTGCTTTAGGTTCTCAGTATAGAAAGAGGGTATGTGATGAAATCAGTAGCAAGAAACAAAGAAGACTTGCTTTAGTGCCTTGAGGCCCATTGAGATAAAATGTAAAGGATTTTGATACCAATTTCTAAGTTGGGCCTACAATTTAATTAGCCCTTAAAAGATTTGTAGAAAATTCTCACGCGAAATCTTAGCGATTAAAGCACACGCGCTTCGGTAGTGAAGTGAAGTCAAAATCCCTAACTTTTGTCCTCTGCTGTCGGAAAAGGATCCAGAGGTTGATCAATATCGCCAATGTCGTCCCCAGAGAAGAAGAGGAAGAGGAGGAAGACGACGAAGAAGCCATCGCCGCCGCCGCAATCGACGACCCCAAATCCTTCACTTCCCGATGATTTGGTATTGAGCTGCTTAGCACGTGTCTCGAGATTGGACTACCCAACTCTTTCCCTCGTCTCCAAGAGTTTCCGCTCGCTCGTTGCTTCACCGGAGCTTTACAAGACCCGTTCCTCTTTAGGCCGCACCGAGAGTTGTCTCTATGTGTGTTTAGAGGAGAAAGATTCTGACCCTAACCCTCGTTGGTTCACTCTCTGCCGGAAACCTAATCGAACTCTAACCAATGACATCACTGAGAAGAAGAGGAAGAAGAAGTCAAGTGGGTATGCTTTGGCTGCAATCCCAGTTCTCCATTCTCGTCCTGCGCAGTGGTCGGGTCTCGTTGCCGTTGGTTCTAATATCTACAACATTGGCGGACCCATCGACAAAGCACACTCCTCTATCGTCTCGATCCTGGACTGCCAGTCTCATACGTGGCGCGAGGCTCCAAGCATGCGAGTAGAGCGGGATTATCCAGCCGCCAATGTTCTTGATGGAAAGATATATGTAACAGGAGGCTGCAACGACTGCAGCAATGCATCCAACTGGATGGAGGTTTTCGATCCTAAAACCCAAACTTGGGAGCCTGTCTCCAGCCCTGGTGCGGAGATTGGTGGTTGTAGCATACATAAAAGCGCAGTGGTTGAAGGAGAAATCTTCTTTGCAAACTCTAAAGGTTTGGTTTACGAACCCAAGGAAGGTAGATGGAAAAGGATGGGATGGGAGATGGATTCGGTCGATTGGGTATGGTATTCTTATTGCGTTGTTGAGAACGTGCTTTACAATTATTACTGCGGAGAGTTCAAATGGTATGACACTAAGGCAAGAATCTGGAGAAATTTGAAGGGTGTGAAAGGACTGCCCAGGTTTGCCAGAGGTGGTGGAAAGATGGTGGATTATGGTGGAAAGATGGCGGTTTTCTGGGACAAGATTGTGACATCCGATGGATGTAAGAACAAGATGATTTTGTGTGCGGTGATTGCTCTTGAAAGGCGCAACAGCGAAGAGATTTGGGGGAAGGTTGAGTGGCATGACACAGTTCTTACCGTTCCCTTGTCATACAAAGTCGTGTATGCTCTTTCCCCTACCGTTTGATGAGACAGACTTGAATGAATGTGGTGAATCTTTATTATTTGTGTATTGTATCATTTTGTTGGATGGTTGTGTCTCGTGTTTTTAGCTGAATGCTATAGACATCATTTCACTTGTAAACTTTTGCTGCTAAAGACCTATGTGACACTGTTTTGGTTGAATAGTTTTGATCGTAGAGTTTTTGGTCGTTCTGTTTCTTGATGACTCACGGATGAATAGAAAATTGGGCTTCTTCTTACCATCTAATTAGAAAATGCAAATTACTCCTTTTCCTTCTTTTTGCTCAAGAGGAAAAGAAGACAATGTGATGAAACAGAGTATTATTCATTTCTATACACAATAGAAAAAACTAGGCACAAATAAGCTGAACGCGTAAATTCATGAGATGTTGCACGGAAACATATCATTCTGGAACTAGAGGCCACCACCTGGTCTAGCCATACCGTCTTCTTTGTCTAAATAGCTCTGAACTTGCTCAAAGGCCTGATGATGAATTACGCAGTTGAGCTTTCATTAAACAATTGAACTCCAATGTACACACCTGAATAGGAACAGAGAGATTCTGAGACTTACCTCCATGGCGATTTCAGTTGGTGTAAGATCTGAGACACTTCTATAACCGAGCTTTAATGTAATATCTGAACAATTCGAGTAAACTAGTCACAAATCAATATGGCTGAGATTGTGTAAAGCTATAGAACGTGAAAGTGGAAAGGATCATACTCTCCAAGGAAACTCTTGCGCTGGCGTTAGTGTATGCTTCACCACGTGCATCCCAAATCGTTGAAAGACGGTTTAAAGCCTATGTGAAGTCACAAATGATCAGAAGCACATAGAAAGATTAAAGTTACTTAACAATGGTAGCACTACCGCTGTGTATGTGTCTCCTGACTCATCATCATGTAACAATGGTCTTGAACCAGTTCCTACAGCAGCGATTCTATGCGCCAACGCTTCTAGAGGTACATCAAGCCAAATGCTAATACCTTTATGCATGTACTTCCTGAATACAAAATTGGACACATTATTACCAAATGATCCGAGATTTATATCATAGATCATTGATGAGAAGAAAACGCACCAATTGATGGGTCGTATTACTGCCCCTCCCCCGGTTGAAACAACAACTTGGTTGTATATCAAAGAGAGTTTCTTTAAAGCTTCCGTCTAGGAATAAAGCATGTGATAAAATGAGCAACTAGACTACACAAAGAAAGGCTGGAGAAAAGCTCAATACAATAGGACTTAGGGGAGAAGTGCATAAAACCAACCTCTTTTTCTCTGAAGACACTCTCGCCGAAATGCTCAAATATCTCAGCTACAGAAGTTCCATTCATACCCTGCTCGATCAAAGTATCACTGGCACATTTACGAAACAATGTTTAAGCTCAGCTAAAATTCAACAGACACGAAGTTGAAAATGGGCAGATAATATACCAATCAAAGAATGTATAACCAAGTGCTCTTGCCATTATCTTCCCTACAGTCGTCTTCCCGGAACCCATCATTCCTAACGCATTCACGAGGAAACTGTTATATTACCAGGACAAACGAGAATCTAAACAATACTCAAATAAGGATATGAGACATAGACACTGACCAACAAGATACATAGATCGTCCATTTAAATATGGTTTAACCTCTTCAGCTTTTTTCTGCAAAAGCTAACGAAATCCACTGTCAACACAAGATATATATAGGAGCAAGATAGAAGATTACAAAACAACATCTTAATCCATTTCTTGATGTAATAGAAGAGTATTAACTTGCCTTCAAAATCTGTTCTTCATCAAGTGGAGAGTGAAGAAGACTTCCAGTATCCAACAATGCTACAAAATTTAAAAAATGGAGGAAACAAATCTCCTTGTCATCAAAATAGACACAATCAAAATCATATCGAAAGATTCATGCTTTTTGTTAGAACCTGAGGAGTTCTTATCAGAAACTGATCTAAGTCGATGATCCCTTCTTTTGTCAAGAGCTAAAGCAACAACTCTAAACCTTTTATCTTCCTTAATTCGCTGTGTATACCTCAAAGAACCACGAGTCTTTCCTTCAAAATTTCTCAAATCAGTCCATGATGAGTACTGGAACCTCTGAACAGTAGCTGCTTCCATATTCTGCAAATGCACAATACAAGAATTCAGCAAAATCTATTACTCATCTTCAAGGCCAAATAGCATCATCAATGGAACCATTTCCTTTAAGCTAGAAAAATGGATTTAAAATGAAAACACAATTTTCTGAAGTTGACACTTTTGAAGAAACTTTGTGAATAAATAATTAAAAAAAGAAAGAGATTAAAGGGCTAAACAACTCCAAATTCTGACAATCCAAAGACAAATGAAATCGGAGAATGTATAAAGGTTTCACCTTTTTCCCGACGGCGGAGCTTGAGAGGCAGAGACTCTCTTTCTCTCTCTCTCTCAACTTACGCTTTTCCTATTGGCGTAAAATAGTTTTTGGATTTATGAATTTATATTCTCTGGCATTGTAAAATCTGAATTAAACGAATTTATCTGTTAGGGGTTGGTGAAATTTCCTAAATTATCTGTTAATTACTTGATGCTAATAAGACAATTACAAGTCCAAAATAAAATGTTAGTGGAAAAAGTGTAACGTGTTTTAAAACTAGGGGGTGTTATTGGTTTATTAATTTGTAAATCCATATAGAATTTGAAAATCTCTATTAATTATGAAATCAAGATATATGGATTTTGAAATAACATGTGTTTACCCATGAATTTGAATCCTTCTATTTTTCTCTTTCAATTCCATTCAAATCCATTTAAAACATAATTTGGATTCTCAAATCCAAAAACAAATGACTAAACGAATAACAAAGGATTTTATCTAGTATTTATAATTCATAGAACCAATAACACATGATTTTAATTAGGATTTTAAAATCAATGATTGAATAACAAATAATTTTTGTTTGGATTTCTAATTCCTTATAAATCCATGAACCAATAACCCCTCCTAAAAAATCTTCTTGCTTAGGATATGTGACAACTGTCCATATTGTGAGTATCTCAAATGATCTTGATTCGTATTCTTTCCAATGATTATAGATTTAAATAGATAGAATTTCTATGTAAGAAAATGATAAAATTCCCATGTAAAAAGGATAGAATTTCTAAAGGATATATATAGAACATATTTACTATTTTACAAATTTTAAGATTTATTAGTAGAATGATGTATAAAATAAGAATATTTTGTGTCGTCTAAAATAGGAATATTGAGAAAATGTAATTTGGTAGGTCAAACGTGGAATTAAAATTCAATTTATGTTGCTAAAGGATGGCCCACCGAATATACATGTCGGGCCATCAAAATCTACCGTTCTTGTTTTTCGACCAACCAACCAAAAAACTTAAATCATTCGGGCCGATATCATCAGACTCCTGTCGTTTCGATGTTCGGTAGTATAACTGTTTGCCGTTTTTATTTATCAGTTCCACCATTTTTTCCTTGCTTATGAGAAAACGGCAGAATGTTTATTCGTCACAGCATGCACTGTTCTTCTCTCTCAGAAGGATGAGAAGCTACGGCAGTTGGCGTAAAGTCCAAGAAACGTTACGTTTATACTCTTCGTCTTCTTCTACTTCTTCAGGTCTTTTGGAATTTGTAAACGCAGATTTTCCTTCTACAATAAGATTTCGAGGAAGACGCGAATTTGCTCGTCTCTTGCAGCTGCGTGCGTTAGATGATCCGTTGCTTTATCAAAATGTAGTTCATGGTCAGATTATTGTTTCGGGTCTTGAGTTAGATACGTATCTTAGCAACATTTTGATGAATTTATATTCGAGAGCTGGCGGCATGGTTTATGCACGTAAGGTGTTTGAGAAAATGCCTGAGAGAAACTTGGTTACTTGGTCTACCATGGTTTCAGCTTGCAACCATCATGGGTTTTATGAGGAGTCTTTGGTGGTTTTCTTAGAGTTCTGGAGAACTAGAAAAAACAGTCCGAATGAATATATTTTGTCGAGTTTTATTCAAGCTTGTTCGGGATTAGATGGTAGTGTGCGTTGGATGGTGTTTCAACTGCAAAGTTTTCTTGTCAAGAGTAGGTTTGATAGGGATGTTTATGTTGGTACCTTGTTGATTGATTTTTATTTAAAGGAAGGTAATATCGATTATGCGAGGCTTGTGTTTGATGCTTTACCAGAGAAATCTACTGTGACTTGGACGACAATGATCAGTGGGTGTGTAAAAATGGGAAGAAGCTACGTTTCATTACAGCTATTCTACCAACTAATGGAAGGAAATGTTGTTCCGGATGGTTACATCCTTTCGACGGTTTTAAGTGCGTGTTCAATACTTCCGTTTCTTGAAGGCGGGAAGCAGATTCATGCGCACATCTTAAGATACGGACATGAGCTGGATGCTTCGCTGATGAATGTGCTTATAGATTCTTATGTGAAGTGTGGCAGAGTTAGAGCGGCTCATAAGCTATTCGATGGAATGCCAAATAAAAACATCATTTCGTGGACCACTTTGCTGTCTGGTTATAAGCAGAACTCTCTTCATAATGAAGCCATGGAATTGTTTACCAGTATGCCAAAGTTTGGTTTAAAGCCGGATATGTTTGCTTGCTCTAGCATACTCACATCTTGTGCCTCACTTCATGCTTTGGAATTTGGAACACAAGTTCATGCTTACACTATCAAAGCCAATCTTGGCAATGATAGCTATGTGACTAACAGCTTGATTGACATGTATGCGAAATGTGATTGTTTGACTGAGGCCAGAAAAGTTTTTGATATTTTCGCTGCTGATGATGTGGTTTTATTCAATGCAATGATTGAAGGTTACTCGAGACTTGGGACTCAATGGGAACTACATGACGCATTGAACATCTTTCATGATATGAGGTTCAGATTGATTCGACCTAGCCTATTGACTTTTGTTAGTCTTCTACGTGCATCTGCTTCTTTAACAAGCTTGGGACTGAGTAAACAAATCCATGGATTGATGTTCAAATATGGGTTAAACTTGGATATATTTGCTGGAAGCGCTTTGATTGATGTTTACTCAAATTGCTACTGTCTCAAGGATTCTAGGCTTGTGTTTGATGAAATGAAAGTGAAAGATCTTGTTATCTGGAATTCTATGTTTTCAGGTTATGTTCAACAATCAGAGAACGAAGAAGCTCTCAACCTGTTTCTGGAATTACAGTTATCAAGAGAAAGACCTGACGAATTTACTTTTGCCGACATGGTTACAGCAGCTGGCAACCTAGCAAGTCTTCAATTGGGTCAAGAGTTCCATTGCCAGCTCCTGAAAAGAGGCTTGGAATGTAATCCGTATATTACAAATGCTCTACTAGATATGTACGCCAAATGTGGTAGTCCCGAAGACGCTCATAAGGCTTTTGATTCAGCAGCTTCAAGAGATGTGGTTTGTTGGAATTCTGTCATCTCATCTTATGCGAATCATGGAGAAGGCAGAAAAGCTCTTCAGATGCTTGAAAAAATGATGTGTGAGGGAATAGAGCCTAACTACATCACCTTTGTGGGAGTTCTATCAGCTTGTAGCCATGCTGGTCTTGTAGAAGATGGACTTAAGCAATTTGAGTTAATGCTTCGATTTGGAATTGAACCTGAAACTGAGCACTATGTTTGTATGGTATCTCTTTTAGGCCGTGCTGGTAGATTAAACGAAGCAAGGGAGTTAATTGAGAAAATGCCGACAAAACCAGCTGCTATAGTATGGAGGAGCTTACTAAGCGGATGCGCAAAGGCCGGTAATGTCGAGTTAGCTGAGTATGCTGCTGAAATGGCTATTTTGTCTGATCCAAAGGACAGTGGATCGTTTACTTTGCTTTCTAATATTTACGCGTCCAAGGGTATGTGGACTGAAGCGAAGAAGGTAAGAGAAAGAATGAAGTTTGAAGGTGTGGTGAAAGAACCTGGACGTAGTTGGATTGAGATTAATAAGGAGGTTCATATCTTTTTGTCTAAGGATAAATCTCACTGCAAGGCTAATCAAATTTATGAAGTGTTAGACGACTTGCTTGTGCAAATCAGAGGAGTTAGTTAATTACCATACAAGAACTCATTTTCTATTGGAGTGATTGACTCGATTTGGTTAAAGACCAAAGCACTCAGATTTGTCTGGAATTCGGATAGGTGATCCGAAAGAGGTATCAGCTTGATTGGATCATTGAAACAAGAGTCATGTCTCTATGTTAATGGAGTTGCAGGAGATGAAGCTTATCAAGGATGGTAAAAGAAGATGATGTAAACTTCTTACAATCAGAAGCAAAAACAGTAAGACCAGACTGTGATGTTGGAATCATTCTCTTCTCCCAAAGATTGAACCAGAGATTGAGAAGCCTAGCAAGCAAATGATACGAGTTAAAGGCGAGCCAAAGAAGAAAGAGTAAGCCATGGTTAATCTCGAGAAGAAGCTGAAGAATATCACAAGAGACTAAGAGAGCAAAGATGCCACATATTTATTTTTTGTAATCAACGGAAAAATCGGTTCGGTTCAAATCCAAAAGAAAAAGAAGACTCAAAATTGACCCCGGTTCAGTTCTTAGTTTCCTCTCATCACATAAACCGTTTTAAGGTTATAAACCGGGTTGAAGGAGAAGTTGTAATGGTGAATGGTATGTTGTATATGATTCATTTGAATTTGATTAAACCGATTTTGAAATCAACTAAACCCGAAAACACCAACTCAAAACAGGGTTTATATAACCAAACTAGTTTTTCGAATTCTAATTCTGTTCTAATTTTTCTTAAACCGGAAACCAAATCGGACATAAATGGGCCTAAGATGTAGTTGGGTCAGGCCGAATTCTAGACAATTCTGTTCTAGTTTTCTCTTTTGTCGTAATCAGGTGGCAAAACGAAAACCCTCGGATTCCTCTGCTTCCTTCTCGTCCGTCGTCACTTTCTCTACATCAGAGAGATTCCGGTGTCCTTCTTCCTTTCAGTCGCGTTTAACCTCTTTGCCGTGACGTTGTCTCCGTGAGCTCTCTCTGCTTTGACTGCAACCATGTCGACTATTATGCAGAAGATCAAAGAAATTGAAGATGAGGTAATTTTTCAGTAATCCTCCTCTGATTCTTCAATTTTGGATGCATAGAACTGTGAATCCGAAATATCTATTCTGAATCAAAGAAATGATGAATTGTTTTTTTTTCTTTTTAATCTGGGTGACTCACAAGTACGAGGGATTTTGTTTATGTGGCAGATGGCTAAAACACAGAAGAATAAAGCTACTTCTCATCATCTGGGTTTGTTAAAGGTAATATTTTCTCCTTAAGAGTTATTGAATTTTCCAGCTAGGTTAGAATTTTGTTGTTTCTGAGTACTTGGAATCGTTTTTTTGTAGCTTTGAGAGTGAGGTTGAATGTTTGAGGTGTTTATGCTTATCAAATGCAAATTTTGGTTGATTGATTTATATCTGTTTTGATTGAATCTTTATGAAATCTCAACCAGTTAAGAAATATTGTTAACTTCTGGTTGAAATCGTTATGTTTTATATGAACTCCCAAATCATGGAACAAGTAGAAGGATGAAATATTTATCTACGGCTTGATCTCTTGAGAAGTTCCTTGGATCAACAATTTTTGTTAATACCAAATAACGTAGTGCGGATCATTTCATGGACCTTAAGAGTGATAGATGAGAGAGAGCTAAAAACTAGTAGGTAGGGAAGATGTATTATTCCATATCGATATAAGAATTTGGTAATGGTAGCTTCTCTTTAAATTTCATTGGAACATTTTGCAGGCCAAACTTGCTAAGCTACGGAGGGACCTTCTTGCACCGCCTACCAAAGGTGGCGGTGGTGGTGCTGGTGAAGGTTTTGATGTGACTAAAAGTGGAGATTCTAGAGTTGGACTCGTTGGGTTTCCTTCGGTTGGAAAATCTACGCTATTGAACAAGCTGACTGGGACATTTTCTGAGGTTTGTTGTTATTGTTAAGTAGATTGAATTTCCTTTTTTTCTTGTTGCGATTGGAATTTTGAAACCTACGACGTATCCAAGTGATCCTATTTCTAGTTACTTTTTGACAAAAAAATCTTGTGCAATATCACTTATAAGGCAAGACTGATTGACGCTAGTCTTGTCTTGGATAGATGAACATAATTCTTGGAATTAGAACTGTACTTTGGCTGATACTCTATTTCTGAAGACACATGCACTATGTTTTTTCAGGTTGCTTCTTATGAGTTCACGACTTTGACATGCATTCCTGGTGTTATTACATATCGTGGAGCTAAAATCCAGGTATGCTATCGACATCTATGCGTCTGTTGTTTTGTGGAGAAAGAAATGATGATTCTTGATCTTCCAATTGTTTCCTATGTCTTGGTCATTTGTGAAAAACAATTAAATCCTTGGCTTTATATATGCCATGTGCTAGCCTGTAATTCTGTTTCCTCGAGTCTCACTTTTATATGTAACAAATATTTTGCTTGATCTTTTGATGACTTCTTGGTGCTTAGTTTAAGCTCAGAACGACATGTAACTATTCATTGGACATTGATGCTAATACTCTTCTATGTCCCCTTTTATGGGTTTGCAGTTACTAGATCTTCCTGGTATTATTGAGGGTGCTAAAGACGGAAAAGGTAGAGGAAGACAGGTAAGTCGTGTTTAAATCTCTTAAGTATTTATATTTTGACCCTCGTTGATCATGTTTGACACTTAACTATTTCCAGGTTATAAGTACTGCTAGGACATGCAACTGCATCTTAATAGTTCTTGATGCCATCAAACCAATTACTCACAAACGTCTCATTGAAAAAGAGCTCGAAGGATTCGGAATAAGGTATAGATTGCTTATATAACAACCTTTATACACTGTATATTTGATCGTTTCTGGTACATAGTCTGACTCGATCGTGGACTGATGCTATGTAGGTTGAACAAGGAGCCACCAAATTTAACATTTAGGAAAAAAGACAAAGGTGGTATCAATCTAACTTCTACAGTCGCTGTCACACACCTTGACCTCGACACAGTCAAGGCGATTTGCGGTGAGTACAGGATTCACAACGCTGACATCACCCTGCGCTACGATGCAACCGCTGATGACCTCATTGATGTCATCGAGGGCAGTCGGATATATATGCCCTGTATCTATGCTGTCAACAAGATCGATTCAATCACACTTGAGGAACTTGAAATTTTGGACAAACTTCCTCATTACTGTCCTGTCAGGTAAATGTTGTTAATTTTCTGGGAGGGGATTCTCGATAACTTTATTTATTTTTGCCATTGAGATATATAATAATCTTGCAGTGCGCATCTGGAGTGGAATCTTGACGGTCTTCTGGACAAGATATGGGAATACCTGGATCTAACTCGAATCTACACAAAACCGAAGGCAATGAATCCGGATTATGATGATCCCGTTATCTTATCTTCCAAGAAGAGAACAGTAGAGGACTTCTGCATCCGGATTCACAAAGACATGCTTAAACAATTCAAGTAGTAAGTAATTAAAAACTTATTATTGTTCTGTTTCGCTGTTATATGGCTTCTTCCTCAAAAGCATCGCTCATGAGTAGTATTTAACTTATGATCTCCTGATGCAGCGCTCTGGTTTGGGGTTCGAGTGCCAAACACAAGCCACAAAGAGTTGGAAAGGTTAGTCTTCCATACTAACTAACGATTGAAATATCCCTGACTAAACTAACTATTGCTGTCATGACATCGTATTTTATGTATGGAAACACTTCAGGAACATGAGCTCGAGGATGAGGATGTTGTTCAGATCGTTAAAAAGATATGATTTTCGCAGATAATGGAGAGAGAAGTCAAGAGACCAACCAAAGTAGCCATAATGAGATCTCTCTATAGAAAGGTTAGGATTTCTTTTGGTTTCTCAGCTTATCTTATGTATTGTATTATTATATCCAGACGAAATCTGCACCTTTTTTTTTTTTTTGGTCTTATTGGATACTTTTGTCTTCTTCCAATTATATCATGTGATTGATGTTGTCGCCTTGCCGGAACCCCTCCTTGTTATCTCGAATATGGGTTTTGCCTGGATTTTCTCCTCCCTTGTTTTTATGAATGGAACTAGACTAATTTTTTTAAAAATTAGATTCTAATACAAAATATAAAAATGATTCAATTTTTCTTCATGTGTATCAAAAAGAAAACTGTTAAAACGGCCTTCATTGCAGTGACAAGGTATAGGTGTTCTCTGACAGTTAGTTGTTTGTTTTGTCATTAAATATTAATTTAAAGATTATGGTTACTTCGACTGTTCATTAGATTTAATGACATTAAAAGACTTGGAAAACTATTACAACGACCTTCGTTGCAGTGACTGGGACCGTGAATTCTGATGTACTTCTCGATTTGTCTAACCTCTTAAATTGGTTGTCATTTTGGGTCTGAAATTGTAAGATTATGGACCCTTCTTTAGAAATCCTCCACCAATTCATTTGTGTGGTTAGTAGCTACACCAGCTTAACATTGTGCGGAGATAAGAGGACTAATTTTAAGATATGAAATAAATGCATTGGTAACTTTTTTTTTTAAAATGCATATGTAATCACCGTACTCTATACTTTATAAACAAGTTACTTCAACACACAAAGGAACCATCACCATATAGTGTCTGTAAAATCAAGCTCCTAACCTTCTCATATGGCTTCTATAAGCTTACTTGACGCTTCCATAGCCATTATTTGCTTTCTCTTCTTCCATTTCTTCTTCTTCAAAAAACCTCATGATCAGGTTTTTCGAAACTGGCCGGTTATTGGGATGATTGGCTACCTGATGGTTCTCCACCGCATCTACAACTTCGGCGTGGAGGCTCTTGAAATCAGCCACTTAACCTTTCCATTTAAGGGACCGTGGTTCGCTGGAATGGATATGTTGTTCACAGTTGATCCAGCTAATATTCACTACATATTGAGCTCAAACTTCTCCAATTACACCAAAGGTGCCGACTTTAAAGAAGTCTTTGATGTTTTTGGAGAAATGATCTTTAGTTCGGACTCGGAGCTATGGAAGAATCAAAGAAAAGCTGCTCAGTTCATGCTTAACCATCACGAGTTTCAAAAGCTTTCAATGAGTGCAACGAGGACTAAACTTTACGACGGTCTTGTTCCTCTTTTCAATCAATATTGCGAGGAAGAGAAGGTCGTGGATTTGCAGCAAGTGTTTCAAAGGTTCACTTTTGACACAACTTTTTTTCTCGTTACGGGGTCTGATCCTAAATCTCTCTCTATTGAAATGCCGGAAGTTGAGTATGCTAAAGCTCTTGACGATCTTGGACAAGGGATTTTTTATAGGCACATTAAACCGAAGTTCTTGTGGAAGCTGCAAAACCGGTTTGGGTTAGGACAAGAGAAGAGGATGACCGAAGCTGATGCCACTTTTGATCGCGTTTCAGCGAAATACATATCAGCTAAGAGAGAAGAGATAAGATCACAAGGGATTGATCATCATTCAAATGGTGAAAGTGAGGATCTTTTGACATCTCACATAAAGCTTGATACGACCAAGTACGAGCTCTTGAACCCGAGTGATGATAAGTTCCTCAGAGACACCATCTTAGCTTTCAATCTAGCTGGGAGAGACGCAATGTCTGCTGCTCTCTCTTGGTTCTTTTGGCTTCTCTCTGAAAACCCTCAAGTTGTAACAAAGATTCGTAAAGAGATGAACAACAAAAATATTTCAAAAGACGGAAGAAATGGCCAAGAGAACTTAGACAAGTTGGTCTACTTACATGCCGCCTTGTATGAATCAATGAGGCTCTATCCACCGGTTGCCTTCCAACGCAAATCTCCTATAAAACCAGATTTGCTTCCAAGTGGGCATAAGGTAGATGCAAACTCAGTCATCATAATCTTTCTTTACGGGTTGGGAAGGATGAGAGCGGTTTGGGGAGAAGATGCAACAGAGTTCAAGCCAGAGAGATGGGTTTCTGAGACCGGTGGGTTGAGACATGCGCCTTCCTTCAAGTTCTTAGCGTTTAACGCCGGTCCGAGAACTTGTCCTGGTAAGCAATTAGCTATGACTCTCATGAAGACAGTAGTTGTGGAGATATTACAAAACTATGATATTAAGGTTATCAAAGGACAGAAGATTGAGCCAGAACCTGGTCTTATGTTGCACATGAAGCATGGGCTTAAAGTCACAATTACTAAGAGATGTTCAGCTTGAAATTTATATGTATAACGCCTTAGTTTATCCTTTTTTCGTTGGAATTATAAGAAAGCCTCGTATTTTTCAATAATGAAACGAAACATGCTTTCTATCTTTGATGAGATGTTATAATTTGTAACGAATGCAAGTCGTTGTGGTAATAAAAATGTTTAATTATATATGTGAATCCACTCTAATGGCCTCAATAAGCTTAATTACCTTAATTAGATGATAAAGTTAGAAACGGAAAAAAGTTAGGTGTATAGATAATTTAATACTATTTTCTAATCTTATGTATACATTAACTATAGATAATTTATTACTATTTTCTAATCTTATGTATACATTAACTGTGCCTTGCAGTGTGTGCATATAACAAAATCTAGTGTATTTTAAGCAAAAATCCTTAATTGTTGTGCCTTGAAGTGTGTGATATAAATCCAGTTCCTTCTGCTAGTAAAGTAACCATCACAATGTATGTGTGTGTGTTAATCAAGCGCCTTACTCCAATGGCTTCAATAAGCTTTCTTGAAGCTTCCATAGCCATCTTTTGCTTTCTCATCCTTCTTTACTTCTTCAAAAAAACAACTCATGGCCGGCTCCCTAGGAACTGGCCGGTTCTCGGGATGCTCCCCTGTCTGCTCGCGGTGCTCCACCGGTGCTATGACTATATCGTTGAGATTCTTGAAATCTCTGATTTGACATTTTCATTCAAGGGACCGCTGTTCGCTAGAATGGATATGTTGCTCACCGTTGATCGTTCTAACATTCATCATTGTGAATGCAATGAATCTTGATGGTCTTCTGGACAAGATATGGGAATACTTGGATCTAACTCGAATCTACACAAAACCGAAGGCAATGAATCCGGATTATGATGATCCCGTTATCTTATCTTCCAAGAAGAGAACAGTAGAGGACTTCTGCATCCGGATTCACAAAGACATGCTTAAACAATTCAAGTAGTAAGTAATTAAAAACTTATTATTGTTCTGTCTCTCTGTTATATGGCTTCTTGCTCAAAAGCATCGCTCATGAGTAGTACTTAACTAATGATCTCCTGATGCAGCGTTCTGGTTTGGGGTTCGAGTGTGATATAAGATTGGAATCACACCAAACTTATTGATCACACGGTTTCAAGGCCTACGGCTTGAATGGATCGAAGTTCGCCACACAAAGTTGCGGAATGACTTTGTGATAAGAACACGAATCAATGTCTATGTGAATCACACACAAACTAACTATTGCTGTCATGACATCGTATTTTATGTATGGAAACACTTCAGGAACACGAGCTCGAGGATGAGGATGTTGTTCAGATCGTTAAAAAGATATGATTATTCCAGATAATGGAGAGAGCAAAGAGACCAACCAAAGTAGCCATAATGAGATCTTATTGGAAGGTTAGGATTTCTTTTGGTTTCTCAGCTTATCTTCTGTATTGTATTATTATATCCAGACGAAATCTGTGTCTGCACCCTGTTTTTTTTTTTGGTCTTATTGGATACTTTTGTCTTCTTCCAATTATATCATGTGATTGATGTTGTCGGAACCCCTCCTTATTATCTCGATTATGGGTTTTGCCTGGATTTTCTCCTCGTTTTTATGTATGGAACTAGACTAGTTTTTTAAAAAATCGATCGATTTTAGTATAAAACATAAAAATGTTCAATTTTTCTTCATGTCTATCAAAAAGAAAACTGTTAAAACGGCCTTCATTGCAGTGACCAGGTATAGGTGTTCTCTGACAGCTAGTTGTTTGTTTGTCATTAAATGTTAATTTAAAGATTATGGTTACTTCGACTGTTCATTAGATTTAATGACATTAAAAGACTTGGAAAACTATTACAACGACCGTGGCTGGGACCGTGAATTCTGATGTACTTCTCGATTTGTCTAACCTCTTAAATTGGTTGTCATTTTGTGTCTGAAATTGTAAGATTATGGACCCTTCTTTAGAAATCCTCCACCAATTCATTTGTGTGGTTAGTAGCTACACCAGCTTAACATTGTGCGGAGATAAAGGACTAATTTTAAGATATGAAATAAATGCATTGGTAACTTCTTTCTTTTCAAATAATTTTTTTTTTGGTTGCTTCTATTGTATTATGTAATCACCGTACTCTATACTTTATAAACAAGTTACTTCAACACACAAAGGAACCATCACCATATAGTGTCTGTAAAATCAAGCTCCTAACCTTCTCATATGGCTTCTATAAGCTTACTTGACGCTTCCATAGCCATTATTTGCTTTCTCTTCTTCCATTTCTTCTTCTTCAAAAAACCTCATGATCAGGTTTTTCGAAACTGGCCGGTCATTGGGATGATTCCAGGCTTCCTGATGGTACTCCACCGCATCTACAACTTCGGCGTGGAGACTCTTGAAATCAGCCACTTAACCTTTCTATTTAAGGGACCGTGGTTCGCTGGAATGGATATGTTGTTCACAGTTGATCCAGCTAATATTCACTACATCTTGAGCTCAAACTTCTCCAATTACACCAAAGGTGCCGACTTTAAAGAAGTCTTTGATGTTTTTGGAGAAATGATCTTTAGTTCGGACTCGGAGCTATGGAAGAATCAAAGAAAAGCTGCTCAGTTCATGCTTAACCATCACGAGTTTCAAAAGCTTTCAATGAGTGCAACGAGGACTAAACTTTACGACGGTCTTGTTCCTCTTTTCAATCAATATTGCGAGGAAGAGAAGGTCGTGGATTTGCAGCAAGTGTTTCAAAGGTTCACTTTTGACACAACTTTTTTTCTTGTTACGGGGTCTGATCCTAAATCTCTCTCTATTGAAATGCCGGAAGTTGAGTATGCTAAAGCTCTTGACGATCTTGGAGAAGGGATTTTTTATAGGCACATTAAACCGAAGTTCTTGTGGAAGCTGCAAAACCGGTTTGGGCTAGGACAAGAGAAGAGGATGACCGAAGCTGATGCCACTTTTGATCGCGTTTCAGCGAAATACATATCAGCTAAGAGAGAAGAGATAAGGTCACGAGCGCTTGATCATCATTCAAATGGTGAAAGTGAGGATCTTTTGACATCTCACATAAAGCTTGATACAACCAAGTACGAGCTCTTGAACCCGAGTGATGATAAGTTCCTCAGAGACACCATCTTAGCTTTCAATCTAGCTGGGAGAGACACAATGTCTTCTGCTCTCTCTTGGTTCTTTTGGCTTCTCTCTGAAAACCCTCAAGTTGTAACAAAGATTCGTAAAGAGATCATCAACAAAAATATTTCAAAAGACGGGAGAAATGGCCAAGAGAACTTAGAAAAGTTGGTCTACTTACATGCCGCGTTGTATGAATCAATGAGGCTCTATCCACCGGTTGCCTTCCAACGCAAGTCTCCTATAAAACCAGATTTGCTTCCAAGTGGGCATAAGGTAAAAGCAAACTCAGTCATCATAATCTTTCTTTACGGGTTGGGAAGGATGAGAGCGGTTTGGGGAGAAGATGCAACAGAGTTCAAGCCAGAGAGATGGGTTTCTGAGACCGGTGGGTTGAGACATGCGCCTTCCTTCAAGTTCTTATCGTTTAACGCCGGTCCGAGAACTTGTCCTGGTAAGCAATTAGCTATGACTCTAATGAAGACAGTAGTTGTGGAGATATTACAAAACTATGATATTAAGGTTATCAAAGGACAGAAGATTGAGCCAGAACCTGGTCTTATATTGCACATGAAGCATGGGCTTAAAGTCACAATTACTAAGAGATGTTCAGCTTGAAATTTATATGTATAACGCCTTAATTTATCCTTTTATCGTTGGAATAATTATAAGAAAGCCTCGTATTTTTCAATAATGATACGAAACATGCTTTTTATCTTTGATGAGATGTTATATTTTGTAAACAATGCAAGTCGTTGTGGTAATAAAAATGTTTAATTATATGTATGTGAATCCACTCTACTGGCTTCAATAAGCTTAATTACCTTAATTAGATGATAAAGTTAGAAACGGGAAAAAATGACAATTTTGAAAATACTAGAAAAGTTAGGTGTATAGATAATTTATTACTATTTTCTAATCTTATGTATACATTAACTGTGCCTTGCAATGTGTGCATATAACAAAATCTAGTGTATTTTAAGCAAAAATCCTTAATTGTTGTGCCTTGAAGTGTGTGATATAAATTCAGTTCCTTCTGCTAGTAAAGTACTAACCATCACAATGTATGTGTGTGTGTTAATCAAGCGCCTTACTCCAATGGCTTCAATAAGCTTTCTTGAAGCTTCCATAGCCATCTTTTGCTTTCTCATCCTTCTTTACTTCTTCAAAAAAACAACTCATGGCCGGCTCCCTAGGAACTGGCCGGTTCTCGGGATGCTCCCCTGTCTGCTCGCGGTGCTCCACCGGTGCTATGACTATATCGTTGAGATTCTTGAAATCTCTGATTTGACATTTTCATTCAAGGGACCGCTGTTCGCTGGAATGGATATGTTGCTCACGGTTGATCCAGCTAACATTCATCATATAATGAACTCAAACTTCTCAAATTACATCAAAGGATCTGATTTCAAAGAAGTTTTTGATGTGTTCGGAGACGGAATTATCACCACGGACTCTGAGCTATGGAAGAATCTGAGGAAGTTTTATCAAGCCATGCTCCATCATCAAGCGTTTCAAAAGTTTTCATTGAGTACCACAACAAGTAAACTCAAGAACGGGCTTGTTCCTCTTCTTAATCATTTTGCAGAGGAAGGAACAATTGTGGATTTGCAAGATGTACTCGGAAGGTTCACTTTCGATACAATCTTAATCCTTATAACCGGTTCTGATCCTAGATCTCTCTCCATTGAAATGCATGAGGATGAATTAGCTAAAGCTCTCGACGATGTTGGAGAAGGGATTTTGTTTAGGCATGTTAAACCAAAATTCTTGTGGAAGCTGCAAAAATGGATGGGATTGGGACACGAGAAGAAGATGATTGAAGCTAATGCTATTTTTGACCGTGTTTGCGCGAAATACATATCAGATAAGAGAGAAGAGATTATCAGATCACAAAGGTTTAATGATATTTCCTATGAAGAAAGTGAGGATCTTTTATCTTCTTTCATTAAGCTAGATACAACCAAGTACAATCTCTTGAATCCGAGTGACGATAGGTTCCTCAGAGACACTATTATGGCTTTCATTCTAGCGGGAAGAGATACAACTGCCTCTGCTCTCACTTGGTTCTTCTGGCTTCTCTCTGAAAGCCCTCAAGTGGTGACCAAGATTCGCCAAGAGATCATCAGCACAAATCTATCAAAGACCAGAAATGGCCAAGAGAATTTAGACAAGTTGGTGTATTTACATGGTGCGTTGTGTGAAGCAATGAGACTCTATCCACCAGTTTCCTTTGGGCGCAAGTCTTCTATCAAATCAGATGTGCTTCCAAGTGGCCATAAAGTCGGAGAAAACTCTAAGATTATTATTTGCCTTTATGCGTTGGGGAGGATGAGAGCGGTTTGGGGAGATGACGCATTGGAATTCAAGCCAGAGAGATGGGTTTCTGAGAAGGGAAGCTTAAGACATGAGCCCTCCTTCAAGTTCTTATCGTTTAATTCCGGTCCAAGAACTTGTCTAGGTAAACATTTAGCTATGAATCAAATGAAGATGATGGCCGTGGAGATATTACAACACTATGACATTAAGGTTATTAAAGGACAAAAGATTGAGCCAGTTCTTGGTTTTATATTGTCCATGAAGCATGGACTTAGGATCACAATTACTAAAAGATGTCCATCTTGAAATTATATGAATAAATCTTTGTCTAGTTGTAATGTATGAATATAAAAACATAACGAAATTTGAAATTTTATTTTATTGAATTGAACTTATTTTTCCTCACCCTTAGGGAGCATAAAGAAAGCATCTACTGAAAAAACAATCAAACCAAACATCTCTTAGTAACTGTGACTTTAAGACCATGCTTCATGTGGAGAATGACAGAAGGAGCTGGCTCGATTTGTTGCCCTTCAACGATCTTCATCTCATAATTCTGTATGATTTTCACAGCCACACTCTTCATTTGCATCATAGCCACTTCTTTCCCCAAACAAGTTCTTGGACCGGCGTTAAACGATAAGAACTTATAAGATGGCTCGTGTACCGAATTCCCACTCTCAGAAATCCATCTTTCCGGTTTGAATTCCAATGCATCTTCTCCCCAAACCGATTTCATTCTCCCTAATGAGTAAAGACAGAACAAAATCTTCGAGTTGGCGTCGACTTTGTGTCCACTTGGAAGAACGTCTGGTTTTGTAGGAGACTTGTGCTGAAAGGGAACAGGTGGATAGAGTCTGAGGGCTTCACATATCGCGCCGTGTAGATACACCAACTTCTTTAACTCTTGGGGATTGAATGATTCAGAGTCATTCTTGTCAGAAGCATCAGTATTAACCTTGCTTCTTTGAAACAGATTTGTGTTGATTTCTTGACGAATCTTGGCAATGACTTCTGGGGTCTTAATCAGAAGCCAGAAGAACCAAGTGAGTCCAGATCCTGTCGTGTCTCGACCCGCTAACATGAAGGTCAAGATTGTGTCTCTGAGGAATCTTTCATCACTTGGATTCAGCAACTTGTACTTGGTCGTATCCAAATTCATGTAAGACGTCAGCAAATCTTTAGAATGAGAATCAACATTGTTAGTCCCACGGCTTACCTCATCTCTTTTTGTAGCTATGTACTTGGAGCAAACACGATCTAAAGTCGCGCGAGCTTTCGTCATCTTCTTCTCATCTCCTAACCCAAGCAAGCCTTGCAGCCTCCACAAGATCTCTGGTTTGATATGTCTGAAGAAAATGGCTTCCTCTGCATCGTCTAAAGCTCTTGCAAACTCGACTTCCGGCATTTCGACGGAGAGACAACCTGGATCATACCCGGTCGCTAAAACAAACGTGGTGTCGAACGTGAATCTTTGGAACATGTCTTGTAAGTCCACAACGAGTTTCTCTTTAGCAACATGGTCAAGAAGTGGGACAAGCCCTTTCTCTAGCTTATTCGAGCTTGTAGCTAATGAAAACTTTTGAAACTCGGGATTCATCATCATGCTTTGAGCTGATTTCCTCAGATCCTTCCACAACTCCGAATCTGCATTGAAAATCCCATCTCCCAAAATGTCGAATAGCTTCTTGAATTCAGGTCCTTTCGGGTAGTTTGCGAAGTTTGAGCTCATTATGTGGTGGATATTAGCAGGATCAACCGTGACCAACATGTCGAGGTTTGCGAAACACGGGCCTATGCAAGGATAGGTTAGGTTTGTGACCTCCAGAATCTCGGTTATAAAGTCGTAAACACGATGGATCTCGACGAGCAAACCTGGAATCATACCAAGAAATGGCCAATTTGTGGGGCACAAACGGTGAGGTTTCTTGTTGATCAAGAAATATCGGAAGAGGAGAAAACAAAAGAAAGCAATGGAGATTTCAAACAAGCTTATCAAAGCCATTAGAGATAAAATAAAAATGTATTTTTCTTCTTTTGAGATACACCAAATTGCAGCTTGTTGATGATACTTGATTTTGCTCTAATGTTGGATATATAAAGCATTTCCTCTGTGCGTCTTTGAGATATCGGTGATGTGTCTCTATCCTCTGAATAATTATAATTTGGAATAAGATCTTACTTTCCTTGGGATTATGTCCTCTTTTGTTTGTTTGGTATTGTAGCTTTGTAACGAGTCTAAACATCCGTTGGAAACCAATGCATGTGACATTTTATTACCTAATCAGTTATTTATCTTGTTACCTTATCTTTGATAGAGATTCCAAATAATCATGATACCTCTAAAATATCTGTAAGAATTTGTTTTGTTTGGAAGAAACAAAAATGCTACTATAATAGTTATATTCTTTTAATCTGGCTATTATGGATATATATGATTAGTTACTTTAAAAGGTCAATAAATTTGTCTAAATCGTATGCATGTACTGTATATCGTTTAAGATTATTCTTTTATAGAACACAATCAAATTTTATTAATCTAACGATATTATTAATTGAGACAAATATCTCTTCTTATACTACTTTTCAGATTTTTTGGAATCTACAATAAATTGGTTAAATGCATGCCATTGACTAATATATATTTATAAAATATATCATAACAAATGAAGATTTTATAACTGTCATACCAAAAAAAAAGAAAATGAACATTCAGATAAGATGTCATTAGTCAGCTTTTCTTATCTTTCTAAAATTTTCAACATGATCTATAAAACGTGCAATAAACATTTTCGGGTAATTTGTATTATATATATAACTTTAATTATAGGATTTAATTTCTTACCAACATTTCTATACTTGAGTTTTAGAAATTATTTTTAACAATTATATTTTATTGGATGACTTTCAAGATGACCTGAGATTTCCTCATATCATAAAAATCATCTACATCAACAGCCACAGTTTCTACTTTATAGTTAAAACATTCAAGACCAACATCTTTTAGAGACTGTGACTTTAAGACCATGCTTCATGTGGAGAATAACCGAAGGAGCTGGCTTGATCTTGTGCCCTTCAACGACATTAATCTCATAGTTTTGTATGATTTTCACAGCCACTGTCTTCATTTGCGTCATAGCCACTTCTTTCCCCAAACAAGTTCTTGGACCTGCGTTAAATGATAAGAACTTATAAGATGGCTCGTGTACCGATCTTCCACTCTCAGAAATCCATCTCTCCGGTTTAAAATCCAATGCATCTTCTCCCCAAACCGATTTCATTCTCCCTAATGAGTAAAGACAGAACAAAATCCTCGAATTAGCCTTGACTTTGTGGCCGCTTGGAAGCACGTCGGGTTTAGTAGGAGACTTGTGGTTAAAGGGAACAGGTGGATAGAGCCTGAGGGCTTCACAAATTGCGCCGTGTAAATACACCAACTTCTTTATCTCTTGGGGATTGAATGAATCAGAATCATAAGAAACAGAACCGTCAGTCTTGTTTCTTGGAAATAGGTTTGTGTTGACTTCTTCACGAATCTTGGCCATGGCTTCTTCGTTTTTGCATAGAAGCCAGAAGAACCAAGTGAGCGCTGAGCCTGTCGTGTCTCTACCAGCTAACATGAAGGACAAGATTGTGTCTCTAAGGAATCTGTCATCACTTGGATTCAACAACTTGTACTTCGTCGTGTCAACATTTATAGAAGACATCAACAAATCTTTAGAAGAAGAAGAATCACTCCCTCGGCTGATCTCTTCTCTCTTAGAAGCTATGCACTCAGAGCAAACACGATCCAAAATCGCGTGAGCTCTTTTCAGCTTCAACTCATCTCCAACCCCAATCCATCTTTGCATCTTCCACACCACCTCCGGCTTGAAATGTCTGTAGAAAATGGCTTCCTCTGCATCGTCTAAAGCTCTTGCAAACTCGATTTCCGGCATTTCAACCGAGAGACAACCTGGATCATACCCGGTTGCTAAAACAAACGTAGTGTCAAACGTAAATCTTTGGAAAACATCTTGTAAGTCCACGACGAGTTTCTCTTTAGTAGCATGATCAAGAAGTGGCACAAGCCCTTTCTCTAGCTTACTCAAGCTTGTAGCTAATGAAAACCTTTGAAAATCGGGATGATTCATCATGCTTTGAGAAGATTTCCTTAGATCCTTCCACAACTCTGAATCCGCGTTGAAAATCCCATCTCCCAAAACGTCAAATAACTTCTTGAATTCGGTTCCTTTCGGGTAATTCGCAAAGTTTGAGCTCATGATGTGGTGGATATTAGCAGAATCAACGGTGAACAACATGTCAATGCCCCCCATAAAAGGGCCTTTGAAAAGATAGTTTAAGTTACCCTCCTCAAGAACCTCAGTTATAAAGTCATAAACACGAGGGAGCTGGGGAAGTAAACCCGGAAGCATACCGAGGAGCGGCCAGTTTGTGAGAAAGGAACGGTGCGGTTTCTTACTGATCAAGAAAATTTGAAAGATAAGGAAACAAAAGAAAGCAATGGAGATTTCAAGTAAGCTGACCAAAGCCATTAGGGAGAAATTTAGGAGATTACACTAAGGCAAAGCTTGATTCTTATCTATGTTTTCATTCATACACTAAGGAGATATATATGAATATAACAAATTAGAAAGCGTCATATTATGTGTCCTAGATATTGGTTATTTGTCTTTGTCGTTTCAATAATTATAACATGAGGGATCGGACCTTATCTTTGATGAGTATGTCCTCTTTTTGTTTGTTTGGTATTGTAGCTCTGTGGGAAGTCAAAACCTCTTTTGAAAACAATGGTCCACTGCATGCGACATATTACAATAATTAGTTATTTGTCCCAATAGAAGACAATTGTCCAGCTCCAAAAAAACTTTTTGAAGAAAGTAAATAGTACATTAGTTTAATTTTAATGGGCCAGTATATATTCTTAATATACTGTGTATTCTTTTATGAAAAATAATAATTAAGTTACTTTTAAAAGTTCAGACTTTAAGGAAATCATTATGGTTTATCACATTTTGAAGGGAATTTGCAGTAGATGTAAATTAATGCTATACGTTTATATTTAAGACAATAGCAAAAGTATTTTCAGTCCAAAATAAGTTGAAACGAGTTTTTGACTAATCTAGTTATTGAATGTTTTAATCATTTGCTTCTAGACCATCTACAAATATAGTAACTGATTTCGACGCATCACATCTCGATTTTCTATATATACGAGAAGCCCAAAAAAAAAAGGTTAGTTAGCTTTAACGGAAAATAGTGTATATAATGTCATTTTCTTATATTAATAGGTTTCACATATGTACTTCTTGTTACCATTAGAACTCATGAATCTGTATCTTTCGTATTAATTGATCTAAAAGGCAATAATAATTGAACACTCGGGATTTTGTGGCTGGTGGCGTTTGATACAGACATTTGTGATGTCTTTTGTACAGTACCTACCTTTGGGTTCTTGTCTACTTTGGCACATTCAGGTTCCATGGTCCTTGGATAATGGGTTTTCTTATCTACTTTGGCACGTATGCGGGAAAACGGCCAAAATCAACCCAAACTATTCTCATGCGGGTTTTTTCAACCCAAACTCAGATCCCCTGCATTTATCAACCCAAACTCACAACAAATTCAAATTGCAAACCTGAACTAATAGATGTTATGCAAAAACATAAATTGACTTTGACGGTGTCAGTCAACCGTCAAAAAATTAAATTAACAGTGGCGTCCTAATCATCAGTAAAAAACCCGCGTGGAAATAGTTTGGGTTGATTTTGGCCGATTTCCCGGCACGTATGCATACGTTTTCCCCCCTAAAAGATCTATAATGGGAGGCTAATGGGCTTAGGCCCTTTTTGGCCCAAATACAAAAACAAAATGTCAATTCTTCAGGAATATTATTAGAGGCCCTCGCAAAAGGGGTTTAAGACGCAAAATGTGTTCGATCGGAGTACTTGCTCTCTGTTCGCCGGCTAAATTTCATCATCGCCGGGAACAATTGCTGATTTTTACTCCGACCCATTTGCGTAATCCTAATGGGTTTCAATTTCGGTGGAGAAAGTCCCGACCTTTCGCTTCCAGACTCGCCCAATCCGTCAATTTCGCTCCGTCCTTTTCACAACTCCCTCTTATACGCTCTTCGACGTCTCTTCTTTCTTCCAAGGATTTCGTTCAGATTCTGGCGAGAAAAGCCGCCATTTTACTTGTTGGGTCGTTTGTCTTTCTAGGGTTCTGTTCTTCGAAACCTGCTTTAGCGTTACCCACTGCAACTGTCGTCTCTCAGGCAGAGTTAGAGGACGAGAAAATGTTCGAGAAGCTTCTGGAAAGTGAGCCAGAGAACATGGAGGCTATGAAAGCTGTTGTGTATAAGAAGATGAGGAGAGGGAAGAATGAAGATGCTGTGAAATATGTTGAGAAGCTGATGAAATTAGAGCCTCATGAAGTTGAATGGAAGCTTTTAGAAGCGCTTTGTTATGAAACGATGGGACAACTGAGCAAAGCCAAGAGATTTTATAAGGATATTCTCAAAGAACAACCTCTTTTGATCAGAGCTTTGCACGTATGTGTTTTCTCTAGGACTAGAGTCTTTTTATGAAACTGTGAATAATTGGATGTTTAGGAGAAATGGTGTTTTCTTTTGTTGGTAGGTAATAGAATGGTGCCTTGATTTTGATATTGCAGTATTCATTGTTGGTCTTGTCTTGTTTCTGGCAGGGTCTTGCTATGGTAATGCATAAGACTCATGACACCTCTGTCTTTGATATGCTCATGGAAGCTATGGAAGTTGCTCGACAAGGGAACAGAGTAACCGAGGAGAGAAACATACAAGTCTTGATTGGTCAAATGCATATTGTGCAGGTAAAAGGCGTAAAACTGATCCTTAATTTCCTTCTTGTGTGTTTTGGTCCTTCTGAACTATCTTTTAAGTATGCATAGGAACAATGGATTGTTATATATACTTATGGTTGTGGACATTGGTTTAAAACATCAGGGTCAATTTGAAGAAGGTCTAAAGATATTTCAACAGATGGTAAATGATAACCCTCGAGATTTTCGACCTTATCTTTGCCAGGTAAAGTTTATATATGAAAAGAATGATCTTTGATTCCCTAAAGTCATATCTCAGTTACCAAGTAAAAGGAATTTAGCTTTATCTTCTGCTATTCCGCTTGAAAGAAATTGCTGGTATTTGTTTCAGGGCATAGTGTATAGCTTAATGGATAAAAAAGAGGAAGCAGCTCAACAGTTTGAGAACTATTGGAGTCTTGTACCTGAAGAATTCCCACAAAAGGGATTTCTCGACGATGTTGCCTTGGCTGCTCAAGCCAAATCCCGAGAACGACTTCAAAACACATTCAAAGCTAAATTTACTCAGGGGAAATAAATCATGGATAGACATAAAATCGATATCCAGGTGAGTAATTTCATCTTACTTGATGCTTCATCATCAGTTGGAAGTTTTCCTCTTGAGTTTGCAGTGCTGCCACTCATGTAATCACATTATGGTCATGTTGCAGCTACATGACATATGGTTATAAAGATCAGATATGAAATGTTAACAACCTGTGTCAGGTTAAAGAATAAACCGCTTTCGAGCAGGCAGTGTTTGTGGCTGCATTTAGAACCGAGTAGAAGACGGTTTTTTTTTTTTTTTGCAGTCATGTCAGTGATTTCTTTAAAGATACATAATCAGACATGAAAGGTTACGACTTCCTTGTCATTCGTAGGAATAATATAGAACTGTTTCAATTTGGATATTTTTCAAGTGTCTATTGGTCGTACCATTGTTGATACATTTCTGATTTCTGATTGCACTAGATTCCCTAATTCTGGAGTGTTCTTTGCAGAAAAAAAGAAAACAACAATTGAATTTTTAGTACTATTTTGTTTGTTCATAAACTGAGGTAATTTGACGATTTAGTTATTGATTTACAATTATTCTTTTTTTATATATTATTTGTTGGCAGAGCCGGAGATGCTATTTTTTAATTATTATGACGTGTAATTTGATAAAAGTATATTGTCTTATTACATCGACCAACTAAAAGTATCTAATAAAATAATTATCTTCCTAGTTCTAATTTCTTACCACGTTTTCTATGCAATCTACCTACTAACATTGACAAACTATACACGATCTCTACCTTATTAGACTCCAGAAGTATATTTTTTTTTTCTAGCTCCATAACTCAGAATAAATTTCCCATTTTTATAAAAAGGTTTGGTTCCTTTTAGGTTATAATTAACGTATTCATTTATTTACACTAGAAATTGATGACGGGCTTTCTATAGGGCTAGTGGGTAGTTAGAGGCCCATTTGGATTAAGACATAACTCTGTAAATAGAAGAAGAGGAAGCTTCTTCTAATCCCCTTGCGGAGAAACTTTGGGAAGAGCCAAAAAAACTCGGGACTCTCTCTCTCTCTATCTCTCTCTATCTCTCTCTGGCTTACACTTCGCGCTTCTCTTACTGTAATCTCTCTAATGCCACCGTTACTACATTTATGAGCTTTTGTCTGTATGTATGATGTTTTGTATAGTTGTTCTTCACTTGTTTGGTTGCGATTTCTTTTTTTTTTTTTTGGTGAATTTTGCGTTTCGCTGTAAAGAAGGATAATGAGTGAAGTTGATTTGGTGAAATTAGGCTCATGGCTCCTCTTACTCTCTCTGTTGATGTGAAGAGCTCTTCAGCGACTTCTCCTGGTAAATTCTCTTTATCTGTCTTCATTATTGACTCTGTGACTTCTTTTCTTCAATTCTTTTGCGTATTGGTTTCGTGGTTTCGATACAAAAAGAGATGTCTTTGTTGGGATCTTTATATATATATACTCCATTGATGATGGAGATAAATGTTCTGTTTTTGCAGATGTTTCCAAGAGGGTAATGCAGAGTCCACAGCTCAAAATGAGCAAAGGATTTTTTGCATCTGCTAATACGCAAGAAGATAAACCCTTTGATTTCTTCCGCACTCTCTTTGGTTTGTATATATTTTGCCTTTTGATTCATTTCCAATTTTTGTTTTGAATGGGCAGCTTCAGGTGTCTTTAGTCTTAGTTATTCTTATGTTTTGGTTTTGATGATGCAGAGGGATTTATAGCAGGAGGTACAGCTGGAGTTGTAGTTGAAACAGCTTTATACCCAATTGATACTATTAAGACTAGACTTCAGGCAGGTCAAGGAACTTACAACTATTTATTTCTTTGTTAGACATTCTTTTAACTGTATGCAATTAGCTCCTGTAGTCCTTTGGTTTGAACGAAACAAAAAAACTAGTTTGATCTTATGATGTAGGCAGCTCGTGGAGGTGGGAAAATTGTTTTGAAGGGTCTTTATTCAGGATTAGCTGGAAATATCGCTGGTGTCTTACCGTAAGTGACTGTGATCTCACAGAGCTCATCCGTATTGTTAATTCAGAGTCTAAATGGCGAGAGCCCTAAGAAAATAGATACTACTGACAAAGTTATTTCCTTGTCCCTTCTATTTCTTCTATTTTTATACTTGGTTCCTTCTTTGTAGGGCGTCGGCTTTATTTGTTGGAGTTTATGAACCCACAAAGCAGAAACTGCTAAAGACCTTCCCTGATCATTTAAGCGCAGTTGCTCACCTGGTGAGAAATTTTCTCAATCTTTAGTTTGGCCATGGAAAAAGTAGTTTATTAGTCTCTGCTATCACTAAATGATCAGGTCGTGATTATGTCAGTAAACGAATGGTATAAAATAAGCAACAATATTGTTTTTAGATCTTTGAATTGTTTCTCGCATATTCCTTGAATTCAAGGGTGAAAAGGAACAATTTGTTTCAAATTGCAGACAGCAGGGGCCATCGGTGGACTTGCTGCCTCTCTGATTCGAGTGCCTACAGAGGTAAATGAGAACGCTTTCTTGTATATCACAATCCAGACCATGTTCTACTTACGATCCCTTGATCGACATTTCTGTGTGCGTATTCTTTAGGTTGTGAAGCAGAGAATGCAGACCGGACAGTTTACATCAGCCCCCAATGCTGTTCGACTTATTGCATCAAAAGAGGGATTTAAGGGTCTCTATGCAGTTAGTAACATCTTTTTTAGCTCTTTCTTTAAGTCTGCACTTTTTTGTTGAAATTTCATGTGGTAACTTATTTCATTTGCTTCTAGGGATATCGGTCCTTCCTTTTGCGAGATTTGCCGTTTGATGCTATACAGTTCTGCATATATGAGCAGCTATGCTTGGGGTATAAAAAAGCAGTAAGTCTCTTTGTAAAATAATTGACATTTCTTCTATCTGTAATATCTTGAATAAGGTATCGAAAAAAAAAAACGCATGGTAACTTCTGATGTACTGATATTTTGCATGAGATTAACTTTGGTCAACTCTTTGGCAGGCGCGTAGAGACCTTAGTGATCCTGAGAACGCTCTAATCGGTGCCTTTGCTGGTTGGTGACATACCTTACATGCTTTAATAGGATATTGATATTCTTCGGATCCATAAAATCATACCTGATGAGATTTAAGCCGCTGAACTTTAAAAAAGATTCTGGTCTTCATTTACCTTAACATTACACAGTACAATGGAGTTATTACATCGAAAACCAGTTATCGTAGATGTATCTGGCATTAGTTAATGAGCGGTGCTTTGATATCGTCGTTGTTTATGCAGGTGCTCTGACCGGAGCAGTCACCACTCCGCTTGATGTTATTAAGACAAGATTAATGGTTCAGGTAACAACAGTATTCTCACACTTTAGAAGTCTCCCTTTGTATCTCCAAAATCCAATCATCTAATTGTTCTTCTTTGACCTTTTTCAGGGATCAGCCAAACAATATCAAGGAATCGTTGACTGTGTTCAAACAATTGTAAGGGAGGAAGGAGCTCCTGCTCTCTTAAAGGTGCACACACACACAACTTCAAAGTTTCGAGTAGAATCATTTAGAAAGTCAATTGTAAACTGAGCAGCTTTAAGAGTAGAGTTCTTACACGAGATTTGACTTGTAGGGTATTGGGCCAAGAGTGTTGTGGATAGGTATTGGAGGTTCAATCTTCTTTGGTGTCCTCGAGAGCACTAAGAGAACACTTGCACAGAGACGTCCCAATACGGTTAAAGAAACCAAAGAGGAATAAGTTTCTGGCCGAACAAGAAAATGAGTGAAAGGTGATAATGTTTCACATTCAACCCCCTTTGTGAGTTCTACCAATGTGTTTGTTTAAGTACCAATGACCAATTCAACTTTCATTAAATAAAAATAGTGTTCATTTCAGATTATATCATTTCTTGATTATATTTGACATTTGAAATTAGTTTTTAAAAAAATAAAATTTGGTGACTGTTACGGTGATGCTATTCGGCTCTGCAGTTTCTGTGGTAAATATGATAACATGATCATATCCTTTATTTTTACTTTCATCATCTCTGTTGGGCACAACTGTTCCAATAATGTAGTTTTTTTTTATCGATAAAGAAACCATATCGTTTTGAATCTTTTAATTAGAAAATAAGTTTTGATCGATAAAGAAACCATATCGTTTTGAATCTTTTTAATTAGAAAATAGCATTTTCTAATTACGCCCACCCGCACCCATGGCGCGTGAACTCCACCGCATCAAAATCTCTGGACTATAATCAGCGGTTTTTGGATTTTTTCAAATTTTTGAGAAAGAAAGCGCGTGAGGAGCTTATGTGACGGGGACCGTCGGTGCTTTCTTCGTTTTGTCTATTTTGTTTAAGAAATCCAGATGATCAATTAGAAACTCCTCCCGATCAAATTACAAATGACATTTAAACTTAAACATATTGCACGTCTGACTCTGTTAAACTTAAACATGAAATATATTCATTGGAAGCAAATCAACAAACAATAAAGCTTACAAAACTGTTCAACAATGCAATTCTATTTATAACAACTTATACCGAAAACAGTTATTACACTGTACACTGTATTCTCTCTCTCTCTCTATCTCTCTGTATCTCTCAAGACTGCCATTTCATAATAGCCGGGACAAAAAATTACAAGGAGAAAAAAAAAATAGAAGAATTGTGAGAGCCAACAACAAAACACAGACAAATACTAAACCCTATAAAAAAGACTCAAGTTTGTGTCTCTTCCACAACACCAAAAATATATCAATCGAAAACCCATTTTCCAATTGCTTCGGCTAATTTACAGCCCCATCGACCTCTCACAACGATGAAGCAGAGAGAGAGAGATACTTAACATTGCATACTTTGAGATGATCTCTGAGTTCACTCACTCACATGAGTGGTAAGTATCCTCCTCCATGTCCTTTCTTTAGTACAAGAGGTCCAGCATTTTCCGGGACCTTATCCAACGCATTCATACACCCATCTACCATGTCAGCGAATCCCGTTGCTGTTGTAGCAAGCTGTAACCGTAACCTCAAATCCCGTGTTCTCTTCAACAAACACCTGAATGATCTCCACATGTATTTGGCCCACTCAGCTGGTAAGCCTCCTCCTGTGAGCCAGACTGAGAACTGAGACTGGTCTCCCCTAGCTGCCATTTCCGCTCTGTAAAATCTAGCCAGTTCCAGAAGCATTGAAGCCTGTAGGGGAAGCACCGCTACAAATTCAGCCACAAAATCTTCCGCTAGTTCGGGTTTGAGCATCAGATTCCAAAGCACAAGCGCCCATTCGCTTGGCTGGTTAAGACCATAAGCTTCTGCTACAATCAGAGCCTCCTGGAAACGGGATTGATCAACAAGTGCTCTTCTGGCGTTTGTTTCAGATAAACAGAGCCACTTGGAATCTGGCATCCTTATTTGAAGGGAGACAAGGGAAGCCTGACCACAAGCCTTTCGCGCTTTGTTTCCAGCATCAATAGAAGTGTGAACTTCCGCAGCTTCAATGTAATAGCGCATAGAATTAAGGAGATCTTCATTTTGATCCTTGTCATACCGTAGAAACCACTGCTGTGCAGCCTGATCTGCTCGTGCCTCTAGCAAAGTAGCCGTTTCATGCTTCATGTCAAAGTGTTTATATACCTGCAGATAATGCATGTCTCATGAAAAAAGCCATGAACAGAAGTAATTTTTTAAAAAACTATCCCAAAATGTTCTTTCACGTGCACAAGTAACAGAAGTGGCAAAAGTTAATCTAAGATACACTCTATCATCTAATATGATAGTGAATTAGTCACTTATGGTAAGCAGACAAAACATGATGAAATAAACTCTTTTACTTGGCTGAGTTCCAGCTACTAAAGACATACCATTGCGAAAGCATCATGGTCATTTGGGTTAAACAGATTCAACGAGGTCAAAACAGCCATCCGGAAACTTCTGACAGCCTGAGCGGTGCCAGTGTTTGCATCAGCAGCAGCAGCAGAAAATTTCTGTAGTAAAAGATCAAGCTGCCCGTTTTCGATTAGAATATTGAGAATGAAATTAAGAGCATGAAAGTTTCCAACTCCAGTTATTAGACGAGCCAGGCATGAGAAATCGCCCTCGGCAACATAAGCCTCAACCCTTGTGGCAGCAAGTGCCACAAGAACATCAACTCCATCAAGGCACGTGGATGACTTGTAGAAGTGATGAGACAGAATAAGAAGCTCAACCTAAAAAACAGCATTCCATTATATTACCAAATAGGGTTGAATAATTATTCTCTCATTCATCTTGAAACTCATGCAGCAATAAACTATTGTTAATAAGCTTTCACAAAATCACATACCTCACACGCGTGTGGTATTTCCTGCCCGGTAATTACAAGACGCATTAATGCATGACCCATTTCTTGTTCAGATGGACAAAGCTCCGCCCACTTCAAAAAGTCTGAAAATCTCCACAAAAGTGGAGCAGGCCCTTCCTCCTTTTGAGAATCTATATATCCTCCACGATGAGCTGCCAATAAACCCTGGAAAGAGAAAACAGATTAGAGACAGAACACGAAAGAACCCACAGAAAAGAGTCAGGACGGAAAGAAGAAGTCATTATAGGAGGGTTTTGCCAAGTAGCTGATCAAATAAGGACCATAAGATAAAGATTTTTGTGAATTCAAAAATAAAAATCTACAAAGCGTGTCTTATACACATATAAGTTAACAAAGATAGTTTTGCTAAGTTACCTTTAAAAAGGATTCTGCAAGAATTTGAGCGATACTAGCAGCGGGCATTGAATGCGTTTGGACAAGGAGACATGCTTCCTCAAAAGAATCTTGTGCTTTAAGAGAAAGTAATCGTAACAACTCTATTGGCTGCTTTTGATATGCCTCAGTGAATGTAAGGCCCAGTATGTTAGCAGCTTTTATAACTGCAATGATTTTTCTTGCCAGCCCACGTCCACTGCCTTCATTTAAAATGTTCGATAGATTCTCCAAAACCTAGGAATCAGATAACAATCAGTATAAAATCAAAACAAAGATATCAGAGCAAGATAGGGGAAATAAGAAAAATAAATAAAGAGGTCTTTAGTTTTATTGAAATGTAATAGTCTTCAAAGCAACACATGGAAATTTAGGTGAGAAAGATGTAAAGGAACAACCTGCAGCGGTTCAATCATAGGTTGGTCTATTCTTAGACTCTGTGATTGAATGACTGAACGAACTTCATCATCCAACATTGACAATGGTACTTGACTGCAAGGCGTAGAAAGCATTGCTAGCTTCATAACAGCTTCCAAAATTATCAGCTCAGAAGGTAAATTCCCTGGAGCAAGCTTAAGTTGGAGCTGCTTAGCAGCTGTTACTTGTCCGAACTCCAGTAAGGACAGAACAGCTCTTTCCAACTCTGCAGGTTCTATACTTTCTTCCCACTTTGATAAGGATATTTCCAAACCCGTGTTTTCCTCTTGAAGCTGGAACTCACTTTTGATGTTTAGAAGAGATGAAGAATCTTCAAAATCAGTATTCCTATCTGAAGAATCCACAAAATGTCTTATTTGTGGGACATTTCCTTTTGCTCTCCTCTTGGGCTTTGTGCTAGCACCAAAGATTGAAGTGCTCGTGTCTTGGTTCCTTTGATGTCCATGGCCAGCGGCCCTGGAGTCATGTTTTTCTCCAATTCTATTTTTCGTTGCTGAAGAAATATGGCTGTCCATTTTTGTTATGATACTTGCAGTTCGGTCTATAAGATTTGAACTATTTCCATTCACCATGTCTTTTCCGATACTACTCGAACTAAATGCTCCGACATTTTTCACATGTGATTCAGCTTCTACAGCCAGTAACCACACCCTAGTCTCGATTTCTCGGAGAAGATGCAAAGGATAAACCCTGGGTATTGGTAAAATCAAAGTCATAAACCTAGTAAAAATGATTACATATTGTGGTGCAAGATCACTTACGGGTGCGACAGAGTTGTTAGCCCACTCAACCACTGAAGGGATAGCAGTAACAGCTCATAGATCTCTCTTGAAGGAAGATCTTTCTCCACCACTTCTGCGTGCCTAAGGAAAAATAAGCCTGCCTGCAAAAGAATAAGGAACAGATTCACTTGTAGCAATATCAGGCCTTCATATAAACTGGTTACAAGTGAGGCAAACAGAAAATTTACCTGTAAAGCAGGGAAAGAGTATCTGATGAACAGAGTTTGGCAGTGACCCCACAATGCGATTCTCTCTTCTGGAACATCCCAAAGGAATTCTTTCCATTCTGCAACCATGGATTCTGCCTATATGTAAAGCAGATACAAATTTCTATTAAGATTGGACATTCAAGGAATCCCTAAACATAATTAGAACCAACAAAGCTAGCCTGTGGGCCCAATAAAGAAGCAGCTAATTTTTAAATACAAAGCAAACGTAAATACAATAGCAAGCCAGATCTCCCCCAATGCGGAACCAAATTAAGGCAGCACTTCAAGTCAATAAATTAAGCTTATGCAATTTGTATTGAGTGGATAGAACCATGCTGTGCAAGGGAAAATGCCTAGTTCCTCTTAACATAACATTTCTTTCGAAGTTGTATTAAGAAAAATATCACATATTTCATACACAACGGCAATCGGTGATTCATCCTAAAGTTAAAGAACCTCTACAAAAGCAATTCACATGTGAATATAACCAACATGCACTGCAAGAGAAGTCGTCAGCAAGAGACAAAGAAAAACAGCATGGGAAAATTACCCAGAAATAGCTATAAACTGGTCAATAGTCTCTCTCAGACCATGATTTCTTAAAGTTGTTTGGCCTTCAGAATCGAAATGGCCAGAACGTTTCTGGCAGTTCAAGTATAAAATAAGCGCCAAGAAGTTTTGTTACCTGCATTTCAGTAACATGATGTACAGAGGATGTCCAAGTGGCACCAATGGTTTCAAGTTGCTTGGCCCAGTTTCTTGCTTGCTCCCATTGCCTGTTCTTTTCTAAAGCTGTCAGAAGAGAGCCATCATCAAGGGACTCATTTCCTAAGTCAAGATCATTATCCCGGAGTGATGGCTCAGCCAAGTTAACTTTCCAATAAAGACGCCGATAATATGTTGCCGCAGATCCCCCATCACCAAAATCAGTTGCAGCAAGAAGTTGCAGTAAGCATCTTTTCTCATATGGAGATGGACAAGTTGACAAAACAGCATCAGCAGCTTTAACAGCTGTTCTGCTGATCCAAGATGCTCCAAAATTGACATCTTTGGCTATATTTGACTGAAAATGCATTGATTCCTCTTTAACTCTAGCCCAAAATGAACCCAGATGTGCTGAAGCTTCAGACAGGCGCATTTGAGAAAATGCCTGCAAAAAAGAATTAAGACAGCTCAAAACCCTATGAAGATATCTGCATTCACCCCGGGGAAAAAAAATGAGGCAGTAGAAACTAAGCATTTGACAAAAATCCAGAGCATTTTACAAATTCTTAGTCTAGATCTTCTTTTTTTTTGCTTACATCCAATCATAACTTTTGCAGAATTCCATCATCAGTTTTCTCCCACAAGAAAACAGATGAAAAAAAAGAAAGCAGATGCTCATGGTGAACAAATTATCAAACAGCATCAGACCCATGAACATATATCGTGTAAAAGTTATTGTAAACAGAAATTCAAGGGGCTGGAACAAAAAAACAGAGAGGTGAAATAGTGGATTAAAATGTAAGACGAACCTGAAGAGCACGGAAAAATGGCAGCAGAGAGCAGGATGGGAGGAACAAGTCAAAAGCTTTTAGCAGAGGAAGAAACAAGCGTTGTTCACAAAGCACTGCGACCATTTTTGATAGAGACGCATGCTCATCAGACGAATCATTAGTAACACTGCTATCTTCAACTTTTTCATCTTCTGCAGCTTCTGTTCTAAGAGAACAAAATGTTTTACCAGCAGAGGTGTTTACACTATCGGCTGAAGCCAATAAATCCACAGATGTATGTGCAGTAAGTCGTCTCCGTTTGGGATTCCTCCTATTGTAATGAAACTGGACACCTCTAGCATCCGTTGGCAAGGAATTTGTAGATACAACAGCTGCTCCTATATTTTCTGCTATTTTAGTTGTTATATCGTTCACCTTGATAAACGACGTTTCCCTGAAAAGCATGATCTTAGTTAGAGCTAAGAAAAAAGTTATGCATCTTTTTATTCCAGAAATTATATAATAATAAAAAAAAGTTCATAACGCCTTATACACTGCAAATGCATTAAGATAGTAAATCACTACTATGGATAAAGTAAATGAGAACCAAGAATCGAAGATGATTTCTGATACACCCAACACAATTAAATTTCTGTCATTACACACCTGGCTGCGGTAATTTCCAACCAAATTGTTAGGCATGATAAAGGAGCAACATCCGGAAAGCATGATGCTATGAGAGCCAAAATAGACCACGATAATTCCTTAGCTTTCGATAAAAGGTATCCCCCAGGATTCTTTAGCTTCTCAGAGTAAGCCAAAACACGAAAGAGTTCAGCAGAGACATAAGCTCCATCCTCTGAGGAGGAACATGAAAAACCTCTGCTTGGGTCATCTGAGTACAATATGGTGGCTTTCTTTTTTGAGTTGGCATATCTCAAAACAGTCAGTATGTGAGCTTTTAAACGTTGATCACCAAACTCCTTCGATGCCTGACAGATGAAATGTGTCATATAATTGTAACATAGCACATTAAGTTACTGTTTGTGCCTTTGTGGTTTCTGAAAGCAGTAAAGAGTGAGAGACGTACCACATTGAGTACCGTATCAAATGGGTATCCTCCAAGCTGCGCTTCAGATAAAAATCCAACCTGATATTTACATACATCAGGTCAAATAATAGCTCTTGCTAGCATGGAAACGAAAAGGTAAGAAGAATTATCATGAAGCATACCCAATCATTGTCTCTTGCTAGCATGGCAAGATATTTGGTGCTCAGAGGAATCTTATGCATCTGACAAAAAAGAGTAACTAAACTCCAATGCAAGCTAGCAGATGTCTGTTGAGACCGCAGTTCAGACCCATCACCATCACCTGTTAACAGCCAGTATCCACTTGTTTTTCTATCTACTCCAATCTCTGGAAGACTAGCTTGTTCCAGATGATGAAGAACAAGCATTAGCGGAAGACCGGGTTGAGTGCCAGAAATACTGTTTGGATTCTGTTTTTGCTTAGAGACACTTGAGATATCAGAATAAGCGTATTCGTTAGCAAGGGCCCTAGCTAGTGACCCCATTAGATCATCTTCACTAGATACCCAATGAAACATAGAGCCCTTAAGCGATTTTTGTTGTGCCATATCCGCATTATCATTTGATTTATAGAAGGATGATATTCTTCTCAAGGATGCCACGTCTATCCGAAGCATGCTGGCAGATAAACCACAAAGCTCAAGAAGGAAGGCACACGAAGCCACCAACACAGAATCCCCAAAGTGTGTGATAGCAAGTGGTATGACCTGAAGGCAAAGAAACAGTCATGCAGACATAAATAGACAGCATAAAAGCGCGCAGATATGTCGAATGAAATTTAAGCTAGTAATGGTAAGGTGACCGGCACGTACAGATGAAAGAAGTGACTCATCACTCTGCGTCAGAGGTGCAAGTAGCATTGGAACATCTGACTGCATATTTCTTTGTCCATGTGTCGAAGAGCCAGATTGATCTTCCAGTTTTAGCTTTTCAACTCTCTGTTCCAGGAAAGCATTAAAAGCCGAGAGTGGCCGTCCGCGATGCAGGAAGTGCTCAAGTCCAAGCTCGGTTCCCTAAATTCGGTTCAACTTAAACATAAGTAACTATTATATAAACTCTACCAGTCAGTGAATATACAAGGCTCAGTGATATCTTGCATGTAACATGAGATGACAACCTTTCATCAATAAAATTCCGTAAAAAAAAAGATATTGAGATGACACTAAATCAAGAGGAAAATATTAAACAACTGAAACAGTTAAAGCATCTACAAATGTAGCATAGCATCTTCAACAGGTTAGAGAATAGAAATATGATAAATTGATAGTGTCACCTCAGTTTTTGTGTGATGAAGTTCCTCTTCGATGTGCTTCTGGATGATTGCTTCCCAAGATATGGCACTTATCTCTGTCGGATCATCGACGTTTATAAAGAACTCAACACCTCTATGCAGTAGATATTCCCCTGTAGGATATCCTGAGAAAGACAGCCATCCTAGAGGTCCCTACAAAGAAAATTTTCCGGTATAATAGACTGTGTCAGTACATCAGAAAAAATTCCGTTATAAATAAATTTCAACTACTAATAACGAGCAGGTGTGTAACTATATCAGTAGCCAATTATAAGCAAAAGATATGTATGCTCGTGAATTCCATGGGGCGGACAGTGATAAGAAGTACAAATGTAAGTTTATTAGCAGCCATTTTTCTACTATAAGGTTAATTCAAGGTCTCCCAGTCAAAGACAACCAACAATAACAACAAACAAGCTATCCATTCTCGGAAAATCTGCAAGAAGATGCATGAGGAAAATACCTACTAATTGTATTGACGAGACAGAAGCCAGCACCCAAAAAAAAAACCCTAATAATTGAGTAGACCAGAGTTACAGTTCCATTCTACCACTTTTGGTATAGTGCCTCAAATTTCTTCTGTAAAATGGTAAAGATTGGTGTAAAACTAATTTGATGTGTTTTCCTTTCTCCCTTATTCTTAGTAGCCACTTCCCCCTAATGGTTTTCATATGTCTGCCTCTTCACAACCATCAAATTATTTCATAGAAATTCTTAAGCTTATTATATCGCCGATTACAGTGCAAGTATTGAGTTGAACTAGATCCTCAATTCCAGAAAGTTGGAGTGTTCTACAACTCAGAAGAGCACATACGACATACAAATCAGAAATGGATACCTGGATATAAAGCTGAACTAATCTACGAACCGCCTTAGGAAACCAACAAGGCAACATCTGCAGGAGGGAGGTATCACGTGCAGTTGAAAAGAATACACCGTCACGCCAATTCAAATACTCTGACAAGACTGATAAACCAAAGAGTCAGAGAGAGTATGTCCTCAATATACACAGAATAAAAGAAAAAGTGTGGTGGTTCAGGCTTTACCATTCTTAGTCTTGGTCCGCAAAAGGTTCCCAGATATATCTTCCCCAAGACAAGCACTAACAAGCTTACTCCATAAGGTAGGGAATCTCTGAAGAAATGATCTCAAATTCTCCAAAGTGCACTGCGCAGAAGAGTTAGTGTGCCTGTTCACACTGCCAGTACTCAAGGATTTTTGAATTGGCACCGGAGCACACATCATAGTTGCTAAAGCTGCCATTTCTCCTGCCCCTTCGGCAATATCATCAACAGTACAAACAATTTCATCAGTCTCTGGAACACTGGGTTCACCATTTGGTGCCCCACTACGTGACATAATTGAGCGTGCATTTGAAAATGAAGCATCATACTCCCGGCCCTTGATCCTGGAGAGTAGCAACCATTTTGCCCAGTGAGAATCACCCTGAATACATGGATAGATTCTTGGCATTCTCAGTAAAAATTGAGATTTTAAAAGACAAACTAAAAGGCGTAGAAAGAACAGACATATGAAAACAAATAGTTTATGGACGTGGAAAGCACTTACAACAGCTTCCTGCAATGCACTGAGTGAATCATTATCTAGGACCAATTCGTGATGATCAAGGTACAGATCCAGAAGGTTTGGCAGATTATATTGTGTGCAATAATGTATGAATAGCTTGTGTACAGCACTCAGGGTATCAACATTTGCCCCTCCCTTCTTTATGGACAAACAAAGATCTAAGGATGGCCTACAAGTTTCCTCCTTAGATGAAACTTCACAATTACTAAGGATAACACCTGCCCGAGCCAGAAGATATACTACATCTAGAGCGTTTTCCCAATATTCTTTTAAAAATATAAGTTTTCTTGCAAGTTCCTGCTCCATGAGTGTTGTTAGCCACAAGGAGCACCGAATATCTGCAGGCAATCTAAATATCTTGATATAAGGAACATCCATAAGTACAGCATCCACTTCTTCGATGGAGCATATATACTCGCTACGGGAAGAAACTGAATAATTTACGCCAGAAGACTGTTTCGGACCATCCAAAGCAATTTGCAAACTTCCATCATATAAAACATCCTCAGGAATGAGATCCAACAGCTTAAGGACTTCATCCCAATCATTGTGACACATATAATACTCCAGCTGAGAATCCCATGGAACATGAACACCCATGACTAAGGGTTGATCCAAGACTATCTGCACAAAATATTCAACAAGAAACAATACTCAAAACCAACAAATGCTGACATTATTTGAAACAAACAAACCAACCTTCGCCTGAGTGAGTTCATGGAATAATACAAAAAAAAAAAACAAAACAAAACAAAAAAACATTGCTGATATGTAAAGTCTTTAACCCTTCAATCAAATGTATCACTGTTACTCTAACAATTGAAATCTAACAATGTCCACTTCCAAATTAAGGGGTTTGTAGGACTAATAGATGGCAGTAGCAGCCATCTAATGCTCTACAATGTGCTAATTCAAGAAAGAAGATATAAAATGGAACCCAAGCTTAAAGAGAATCAGTAAATAGAATCTAGTTAAGAGCACAATCATTATCTACAGATCTACATTTCATGTACACTTTTCATTAAGAGGAAAAGATAAGCAGAGGGTAGCTATTCGAGAAGTAAGCACAGATGGCTTATTGTCTGTATTTGTCTCGTTCTTTATAAAACAAGGAAACAACTGAACAAATTCCTGTAAAGACCAGTGTAAGACTACAAACAGTGTTAAGCTATGCAGATCAAGAGATAATCCAACTGGTCCAATTCCAAGCTATACATGCAGAGTAGGTTGAAATCAATTTGAACGTCCCCAGGGTATGGAGGTATTAATATTCTAGAATGGTGCAACTAGATAAATAGTCAGGTATCTAGAGGGTAACGAGAAAGAATGATTATCCAACTTCTTACATGATCAAATGTTCTCTGATCCCAAGCATTTGACCACACGGCTGCTGCAGCCCAGTAGCCAGCAACTGCATCGGTTTCATCAGGCGCATGCTCAGATGCACTCTCATTGATTTTAGTCCAAGAACCTAGAACAACACCATCAACCTCACCACAATCAAGCTTGAGATGCTGAAACAAAGAAGACCCCACAAGGTGCAAGCTAATTTCACTGGAGTCAAAAGGTAGTGAAGCTTTAAGGAGTTCCTTTCGACGAGCAAGATATGTTTCCCAAAAGTGGCTGCTAGGATAAAGCCTCTTTTTTGTCACAGGGTCAAGCAACGAAGAAGTTGAGATGAAGTTAGCATCATACAGAACCAAGATACCCTTATGACAAGTAATGATTAAGAAATGTTATACCTCGATAAGAGATATCCTCTCCAGTACATTGTCTTCATATGGTCTTAAGAAACCAAGTTTTCTCATTTCGTCAGCAATTTGATATCGAATAGATCTTCTCACTGTGCCAAATACCAACTGATTGAGACACGCTTCTACATCCTCTCCGAGCCTTTGCAGAGTCGCAATGGCAACCCCAGGTTCACCCTACACATCAAGAAAGTCAAGAGCTAGACATCATACATGTACATCACTCTGTCTAAGCAAGAATATTCAGGCTTACCTTCAAAAATAGGTCATAAGCAATAGCTCTTCCGATATCACGAACTTCAGTAAACGTATCATGATGCTCTCCATCTTCAACCACGTCTTTTGAATGTTGAAGATGCAATTGAAGAACAGCTAAAGGGAGTCGACCAGAGAGCAAGGCATCCTTAACCACAGTTTTCAAATCCAGATTGTTAGCCTTCCAACGAGCCATCATCTCCTTGGGATTTTCCAGAGGAAGAACTTTCTTCTCTTCAACTACCCCTTGGGGTACAAGGCCAGATGCATAACTTCTTTCGTCAATGATTTGACCAGCTTTGGCTGTCATCATACCCATAGGAGTCAAAGCAAGCTCCCCGTTGGTATCGAATAAAGACGTGTCAAGTTGTCTTGACTCTGCAGATGCTGGATCTGGAACAATTTCAAGCTGAGAATCATCCTGCAAAGAATTTGGGTCTACCAGGTTCAGTGACTTTTCATTCTTTCCCTGTACAACCCACATATCATATGTCAAATATAGGGCAAAAACACAAAATATACAATTAACATTAGTATTAATATCATATACTACCTTTCCTAGCTTCTTAAACTTTCTGGTAATACGGGATTGAAAATTCCGGGTGATCTCCAAAAGATAACCCATCTCTGACAACCTCCTTGAATTTTCCATTACATCAATATGAAGTGAAACTGGTGGAAGTGAAAGTATTTGTGTCCTAGGTTTGCTGTCCAACATGTATCCATCTTTCTGATATTCAAGTAACCCATATATGCGAATCATCTCAGTCGCAAACCTTGTAGCCAATCCAAGGAGCCTATATTCAACATGTAGCAATAAGTATGAATATGTTAGCGAGAAAATAGCCCGGTCAATAAAGCTAATGGCATTTCTAAACCGTACAAGATAATGATGTTGCTAAAACTGGATTCTAAGAAATCGTGCATGTCAATGAATCAATATACTAAATCCTAAAGCTGTGGGGACATGAATCTGAACATGCCTTCAATCCAAGTCAAAGTGTAACACGTATGGATAAATTTAATCTCACTTAAAATCATAAAGATGTATGTATACAGCATAGTTATAGATCTAAAAAACATGCTAATGTGTAAGGAAATATCTACCAAGCAGGGAGAACACAACTTTTGATTCATTATTAATCCACCTCATTGAAGTTAAGACCTGAAAAACAAACTATCCTTATGCCACTAATTACTCAGAAGATCCTCACCTAGATACAGCAGAAATCTGATTATCGTTTCTATTTGTGCGCGACAATAGATACACAGCAGAAAAGAGCACCCTCAGCATGCCTTCCTCTGCCAGCTTCACATTACCAAGCATCTTCAAAGACCTACCCACACAGAAGAGGTTAATCAAAATCGATTCATGATACATAACAAATCACATTGATGGCATTAAACATATTTACACTCTTACACAAACTTTTAATAAGCAATCTTTCTTTTCTAAAGTAGTCACATCCTTCCATAGAAATCATAAGACAAAAACCGAAGTTGTCAACCCAACCAATACAACCACACATAATTCTTCTCTAATATTTTTGTTTAAAGAAAGCCACTTTGCTGTGGGGAACTACGGTTCTCAGATTATGCACAAAAGATTGCTAGCAACTTACTCGTTGATGTCATCATATTTTAAGTAGTCCAACGCCATTTGCAGCCGACGCAAACGAGCAATTTTGAGGTCCCATCCTATGACAGCAGTGATTCAATTAACATACCATAAGCTTATTGAACGAAATTAAGTGTCAGCAAATCTATAAACATCTTCAAGTCTCAATATGTGAGGTTATTTGTTACAGCAAGGGAATCTACGAAAATCGTAACGAAATTGTGAAGAAACAGGAGACAAAAAATTCACTGAGCTACTGCAAAACAAGCATTTGCTCATGCTCACAAACAGCTGATGAATTTTAAAAATAAAATGCAAGCACCAGCATGATTTCATATAATTAGTTATTCCATGCATTCAGTTACAGTTAAGTTCAGTTTTATGCTAGCTTCCACATGAATTGACGTATCAAACAAAAACCGTATGACATAGTTTAGGTAAACTAGTTACTAATTATCAACTATTTGTACTTAAACTCTTTCAGCATGACAAGCCACGTTGGTTAAGAGATAAATATCAATCTATAAACAAACTGTGGAAGGCTAAACTCTATAAATTAAAAGCTTTAAGGATGCAACAAGGTTATGAACCAACGTGAGTAATGTTTCGTACCATTTTCCAAGCATACATGATCTGCAACTTCAGGGCCTTCAAACAAGATAACTCTATCTATGACCTCAACTTGCCAAGGAAAACGTGATTCCCCTGCTCTCAAATTGTCTCTTTCCTGGTATCCCATGACAGTGGTCTGGAGTGGCTGCAGATATTCAATGGCCTCAACAGTTGGGTAATTTGAGGTTATTGAGATAGAAGGGAGAAAAACTGAAAGACCACTACAAGTCACCAAATAAAGAAATCCTTGGAAAGAGCAACCAACTGATTCTCCTATGAAACTCTCTTCTGCACCTTGAACAGAATCATTGCTGACATCGTAATTCAAATAACTATCATCTCTCGTAGTCATATGCGTCTGCAGACTATAATGAAAAATCTTACAGCTTCGATCGTCCTTATTTGTATACTTTCTAGAGAAATGAGTGAATCCCAATGGAGAAAAACATATTTTATCATTCAATCCTAATTTTTCAGTGGATAGAAACATCTTCCGCGTGACATGCGAGTCTCTTCGGAAATTTTCAAGTCTCAGCAAATTCGTTTTAGGCTGAGCAGAAAAACCACTCAACCATGAACCGGAGTAACCAGCTCTTCGATCAAAATTGTTATGTTTTCTTTCCAAACATGGGTCAGATATCGAGATTTCCGAAGCAGAAAAGCTAGGATCACACCTGGAAAAAGCATCTTCACCTCGAGAGCCAGAGGAACTAGGATGGTGCACTTTTTTCTGGCCAACGTCCATGCCGCCGATTTTCCACCCAACCAGACTTCCAAGCCCAAGATGACGTAAATCAGGAATAGGCTCCACGGACATGTGGTATTCCTTGGAAACAAAGTCATCAACACATAATACATATACCAAACCATTTTCGTCAACTGCAGCTATGAGTGGTGTATGAGAAGCTACAATAAGCTTTCTAAACTTTCTTCTTCTGTCTGCGGAACCAACAATGCAAGTCTTAGACATGGATGGAACACGATTTTGAAAGTTACTTCGCTGATCTACTTCTGCAGTTGCTTCTTGCATATCTGATGAAGAATACAATCCACGACTGCATGTCTGTAAGATATCCCCATGAGAAATAAAATCCCCAGAATTCACATCATATAGAAAGATCAAACCAGAAACACTGAGGCAGATAACAAATTTATCAGATAGCCGGAAATCTGCCCACTCATTTGTAGGTCCAATACTTGATTCCCCGAACTTCACAAGGGAGGCCCATTCTATCCCCCAGCTAAACAGCTTGGCAACAAAGACAATTCTCTTACCCTTGCTTCTTTCGTTTTCATTGCTTGTAGGGGTAGATGCACAATCTGATAACTCCATAACAAATCCAATCAGAGAATGAGAATCGCTGGAGAAAACTTTGATGCACCTGTACAAACTGCTTACACTGGCATTGTTTATGGGCATATCAGCTCGAGATTTTTCATCCAAAGCAGTTGGATCTGATGCTACGAGAAAAGTATTGTCATTTACATTACCATCCTCAGGCATATTATCCTTCTGAAGTATAGAGTTGTCTTGGAAAAGAAGATTCGAGAAAGGTAAATCAGTATTTAATATGCTGAATGAAACAACCTCTGCAGAAGCAGGAAACGCTGACTTCTCAGGGAACCTTGACTGTCTTATACCCTCAATTTCAGTAGTTTCCAAATCAATCAAAAAAGATTGCATCCACTGCTTTGCGCCATCAAAAGAAGAGACTCTTTCATGTTCTGATTTCTGATTAAGCCTAGAAGGTCCCCATTCAACCCACTCCCCAAGCCTCAGCTCACCATTTGGTTTGTCTTTGGCTCTGTCACTTGAATCTTTTGTACAGCAAAAAGCATGGACCGTAACACCATGATTTCCAGATACAAACAACAATTCCCTAAACAAAGGATCTTTGTGCCGATTGTAAGTATCTCCACAACTACCCCAAGCAACAGACTTTGCATCAAAGATAAAAGGGAAACTATTGCAACTAGAACTGAAATTATCTACAAAACCTGGCTCACCAGAACCAACACCTGATCCAGAAGGTGGATCTGACCCACCAGAGAATGTAGGACTATTCGGCTCTTCACTATGACAGCTTACCGAAACCTCACTGCCAATGGACCTCCCTGATAACAGCGAACAACAAAGCTAATAAAATGAAACGCATATACATACACAATTACACACAAGAATAAGAAGAAAACAAGTTATTACCTGCAACCAAAGGAAGCAGCAAAGCTTCAGAGTGGTACGAGAGTAGTAATAGCAACTGCCTCGACGGAGAAATAAACGCCTCACGAAATTCTGAGAGCTTCAGTTGCAATTGAGAAGGTTCCCACTTGTGCAATTGCAGCAGAGTTGGGCCTTCATTCACCAACCTTTCCATCCTCTTTTTGTTTAACACTAGACACAAGCAAAAGCACAAATCAACATTCTATAAGAACAACGAAGTTATATCACACAACTCAATAACAATCAAAGCACCAACGAACATAGCAACGTGCAAAAGGGATGATAAAACAGCGGCAACGGCGATTTCGAACTATAACCTTAAAACTCTAGCCGAAATTCGATCCAAGAAAAGAGTTCAGAGAGAAACCTACAATAACTTGAGAGAGATCAAGAGCAAGAGCAAGAGAGACCCAAATCAAGAGGTTGCGATCAGTGGCGAGATAAAGCAGAGCTATCGCGAAAGCATCGCTACTTCAATTGGAAAGAAAAAAAAATCCAAAAAAAAAAAAGAAGTCGTACGAAAGATGAAGATGATGATGAAACATTTGACGACGTGAGATGGAGAAATCGTTGGTGGTTTCCTCCGTCGATGATTCGGTTCACGCCTTCACGGACCACCGTGTCAGTCGTCTGTTTCTGTGCTTACGTGGATTTTGAATTTTATCTTTTAATGAAAAAAAATCAACCAAAACTAATTGGGCTTTCTGGGCTTTATATAAGCAAAATATCTCCTAGTATTTCTTATATGGGCTAAAATATCTGGACTAGTTTAATGGCCCATAAGTGGCCCTAGCCTGCACCTTCCTTGAGTAATGTGTGTAACTGATTTGATTGGATAAAAATGTATTATACTTTCTTTTATGTAATAAAAATGTTCTTCGTATAATCTTTTTTGTAATAGTATAAGGGGTAACGTAATTCCTTGCTTGGTCGTTGAAAAAATATTTTCGGAAAAATAAAGGAAATGGATATAACTTGTAATGGCAAACATGAGTAATAATAACGAATGACTTTTATGGTAAGGTCTATTTTTCATATTCATATAATTTACTTTAAATTGTGTCATATTAATATGGGACCCAGTTGCATATCACCAAACTAAATTATGCCAAAATAAACTCAGAATTAAGTTTTTGATTGGTGCAGTTGTGTCCAATCATTTGATGGTCCCTCCATGTTAGGGTTTTCAGTTTCACTTGATTGTGGATTAATTAGTGTTATAATTCTTTTCTCATGTTTTGACATTTGTCACTGAGGCTTTTTGTCTTCTTTTTATTTACTCCAAGAGCATAATTGTTGCCACCTAATGTTTGAATTTGAAGTTACTTGCTAAATTAGAGCCAAAAAAAAAAAAAACGTCACTTACCTGGCTAAACTGCCATTTTTCCATATGAGATGTCAAATTTACATGGCAATGTTTTCCTTTATCCTTTCTCATGTTACCTCACGCATTATCACGTTATATGTTGAATTGTCCATTCTAAATAGGAAATGAGCATTTTCTTTTGAATTTTCACAAGGTGAAATCATTCGATTCTTAAACTCATTCACTACTAAATTGCAAATATAAGTTGTATAATGTATATATCCAGATATATATGAGTATACTAAACATGACGTAAGTGGGTCTCTATTGGCTCAAAAGGCAAACAAAATTAGCAACTATGAGAGGAAACAAAAAAAATATAGTAATCTACGTATAGATTTCGTTAGTCCAGTATAGCTAAAATGTATAGTTTAATTTTGGAGTTTGAATATGAAGTTATGCTTGAAAAAGGACTACTAGTAGAACTATCAACAAATATGCTCGGACGTAAATGAACCAAAAAATATCTGTAGTACTTTTTTATGGATATGACAAAAGAAAACTAAGCAAAGAGATAGGAGTAGAGAAATATGCAGGGCATTGAGAGAGGTCGCATAAAGTGACAAAGGAAGGACATTACAAGACAGCTTTGGATCAATATAATGTTGTCAAATTATAACTCTAACAGACGCAGAGTCCCCGCATGGTGTCATCATTTCTCTTCATGCCCCGCTTTTTTTATTTCTTTCAGAAAATTTTCTTCTTTCTTTTTAAAATGATATTTTCTTTCCTTAGCTGTTCCTTATATTAAATTAATCTTTGTAAATTGGTATGAACATATATGTGTTGTAAATTTGTACGATAAAGTTCTATTGTTCCCTTTTTGGTGGGTTTCATTAGTTGTGCCTAACCCAAAAGTCAACTTTATATGTTCCAATTTTTTTGTTTGTTAGAAAGTCAACGAGATCAATGTCTTTTGGTATTTGATACTACATGTGTAGACAATGGTGGATACATGTGTTATTGTGTAGACATAAGACAATGAATTAATTCCTCCAGCCTCACTCTAGTTCATTGGAATGAGCTAAACTGAAATGTTTTTGGTTCTAAGTTTCATTCAACTCGTTAGACATCAAATTGCTGGTTCTAGATTTTGATAAACAACTACAACTTTTGTATGTCAATATATCCTATCCGATTTGCGGGTTACTCAAAACTATGGGGGATTAGGCCGAACGAACCGGACAAAACTAGTCATAGTTACGGTCCTAGCTAGTTGGATACAATGCTTAAAATGAAACTAGCAATTGTACAGAGATCACTGAAAATGTAATTATTGAAGTGATAAAGCGAGAGGAAGAAAGGTGATGGATGTGAAAACGAATAATGTAAAATTTTAAATACATATACGAACAAAAACAAAGTAAAAATAAAATAAAAAACGAAATGATTACTTTCGCCAACCCACACTCCAATCTCTTCCCCACTTCTGAAGGCCCATTAATCAGATCCATATTATTACTTATACAAAAAATCTTCTTTTTCCTAAAAAATTACTAGTAAATTACCATTTCTCTCCAAATGCAAATCATATAATAGTACTAAACACACGAACAACAACGTGTAAAAAGAAACCTATGTCATTACGAGTTACGTGTATGTTCGTTACACTATCATTCTCACGGACCGATGTGATGTCATAGTGACGCTGTTCTTACGCTCAGGGAAAATTTTACAAACTACAAAATACATAAATTTATTTTAGAAAACAAGCTATATAAATCATTATCCAGTAAACTGTTTTCACTCTATAATACATATCCAAATATAATATATGTATGTATCCCTAATCATTTAATATCGCTATGTGGTATAGACAATGAATTTGTTAAATATGATTCTGCTAATCACTACGGTTTCCAAAAAAAAACAAAAAAAACACAATTATAATTATTTGTTAATTACAATGGTATGTGTTATTGTAGCATCACTCATATTTGTATAATGTAGTGTTGAAAAGAAACTGAATGTTTGTTATAACTTATAAGAAATCACATAATTTGTCTCTTCTTTTGTTTGTTCTAATCAACAAACGTACGGCGCCAATTACGATACTTACTAATGATGTAAGACTAACTGATGCTGCTATTATTGACGAGGTTCCTTTTTACCGACTAGAAAATCAACACGAGTGAATGGATGTATTAATTCTATTGACCGTTTAACCATGTAAGAAAATTTTAGTAATACAGAACACTGCGGAAATACTTTTTAAACTTATGGGTTACTAGTTACTACTTACCGCGAAAAAAGGAAACAAAACTAACAAACGTCTTAATTTCTTAGCTAATTCATGGTTTTTTGAAACAAAACAAATCTTCTAAAATGGATAATGAAAGTTTTATAATGCATTAGGGAGGAATATGTGCTTTGTTATAATTATACGTCTGTTTAACCAATTAACCTTATATATAAACTTTTATATTGCAAAAATACTGATATGAGGTAATCATGCGTGTATTTATATATATGTACACAGATATACATAAAGTGAAAATAAGTGGGCTTGGAATTTGAGAAACGGTGGGGTTTCTAAACTCGATGAAACGATTACAAAATGCGATCTTGCAAAAGGTAACAAACTTTTCTCTCTTGTATGATTAATACTAGTATATATTTTACGAATTTATTTATATTTTCTTAGGTGCAATATTTTAACGAAAAATATCAAATAGGAGGCTAATTCATCAAATCATAATCATGATATCCTCACACAGGTACAGAGTAATAGATTTGCACCTAAGATTTTTCATCATTGCTCCTCCTAATCTATATATTCCTTTTTGGATTCCCAAAATAATAGCAATCGTATAAATTATTTGAGTACTACATCATTTTGTAAGAAAATATGAAATCCTAGCTACAAGAAAGTGATAGATGTGTGTATATTCCCATCACATCTCCAGCCATTTTTTTCCATGGTAAATGATTTCAGAAATTAAATATATTGTTCAAAAGTAAAATCTTTTCGAAAACACCACTTCTAGAGGATTTCGAATTATTTTGGGAAACAATGATTACAACAATGGTGCAACTATCCCTCTCTATTCGTTTATTTTAAATCATTTGAACGCTAACATATTACACATATGGATTTAATTTTCAAAACGCGAAAATTGCTAAACATAGAAGTAGTGTATTTTTTCCCCAAAAACTATAGTGTCTTACCGTCTTTATATAAATAAAACTCCATTATTAAAAAAAAAGAAACTAGAATAATTATTATTATTGGATTTTTATTAAATAAATCCATAAAAAAAAATAGGCGTTAATTAAGAACACATGAACGCCGTTTGAGGGACGTAACGGGACGCCGTGACAAAAGCTGGCTGCCGTTTAAGCGACACGACGTTAACTCCCACTACCTCTTCATCTTTCTCTCGAGTGCCCTGACGCGTTTTCTGCTTTTTGTTCTATCTTTCTTGATTTTTCTTTTTTTTTTCTTATTACATCAACTAGAAAAAGAAATTGCCTAAACGACAATAGTTCATAATAATGCATCTCAATTTTGAGGAAAAAAAACTAGACGATAAAATACCATGTAACGTTAACTCATGGAATTCTTAACCACCGTAAGTTGGGAAAAGAAAACATTACCATTAATCATATATGGACTAGCAAAAAAACTTAATTTAACTCTGGTTATTCTTTCTTTTATACATCAAATTTGAACCAATAATCTTAGTTTCGAAAGCATAAGTGGAAAAATGTTTATACGTGTGCAGTTTTCCCACCAATTAAGGTTTTTTTTCTGTGTGATAAAGACCAAGTTAAGGTTCAAATCTTGTTATATTGTGAGGGGTTGCAAGGCTACAAAAAGTATTGAAATAAAAAAAGATTTGAGTAAATGAATAAATTTTCATGCATTGATCAAATTAGAAATGGTTATAACGTCGACAAAAAAAAAACGGTAAACTGAGTATAACATTTCAACAACTTAAAACTTTTACGTATTATTGTATACTACTACCAAAAGATAATAAAACTGAAAGTCACTTCGCTTGATATCCTATAATCGTTCTAAAATTTCCATAAATCAAAATATCTTAAACCTCAGTTATTTAAAACCAAAAAAATAACACACATAACATAAACTTTATTAATATCAACAAATACTTTTCAAAATCAGGCGAGTGCAAAACAAATTAGCATATTAGTCACATGTAAATCTTCGAACAAAACCAATCCAATTGGACCCACCTGCACCTTTTCTTTTTCCAACATTTATATATTAATCGAAACACTCACATGGATGGATTGGATTGTCTCAACTCTCAACTCTCAACCCAAAATCAAACAAAAAATCCAGCAAAACAAACACTTCTCTCTCACACACAATCTCATCTTCGTCAAGCTTTTGCGTAAAAGAAAGAGAGATGGGTGCGATAAACCAAGGAATAAGCTTGTTTGATGAATCACAAACCATCATAAACCCTATTAATACTAACCATCTAGGTTTCTTCTTCTCTTTTCCTAGTCACACCTTATCTTCATCATCTTCATCGCCTTCGTCTTCTCCTTCTTCTCTTGTGTCTCCATTTCTAGGTCATAACTCCTTCCTTCATAATAACCCTTCCTCATTCATAAGTCATCCGCAAGATCCCATCAATTTCATGGCGAATCTCCCCGAAACCCTAATCTCGTCTTTGTCCTCATCAAAGCAAAGGGACGATCATGATGGTTTTCTTAATCTCGATCATCATCGTCTTACCGGTAGTATATCATCCCAAAGACCTTTGCCAAATCCATGGTAAGTTACTTACGAAAATACATTGAAAAGGGTTCTTATATCTCTAGAATCTCCACACCTACAAATAAAAGATCTCAAATCTCCTCTCTTTTTTCTTTCTGGCGTAAGATCATATCGATGCCGATTAAGAGCCTAATTAAGAACGATTTAAGTGTTTTTAGTGTTTTTCCTTATCTATATACGAGTAATTCATATGCACACAAAAAAAAAATTATATGCACACGCTTACATATACATACCGTCTTGTATAACTTGTGCATCCGAATAAAGATCAATTATAAAATAGATATTTTTCAAAAAATATATTTAATTACATATATACCAAAAGCTCCTATATTTCTCTACTACTTACTTTTGCTTTCTTTTACAGAATTTTCATTTAGTTTGAGGCAACCATGCACACATGACTCAGCTACAAATTTTCATTTAGTAATCAGTGTTTAATTATGTCGATGCGGTTTAGGGCATGGAGTAGTCAAGCGGGATACGGAAGCAGCCAGAAAAACAACCATGGAAGCGAGATTGATGTTGATGATAATGATGATGAGGTTGGCGATGGTGGTGGTATTAATGATGATGATAATGGTCATCACCATGATCATGATACTCCTCGTCGTCAGGATAAACATAACACGGCGTCGTTAGGTGTAGTTTCTTCTCTGAAGATGAAGAAGCTTAAGACAAGAAGAAAAGTGAGGGAACCTCGGTTTTGCTTTAAGACTCTTAGCGAGGTTGATGTCTTAGATGATGGATATAGATGGAGAAAGTATGGCCAGAAAGTTGTCAAAAACACCCAACATCCCAGGTACTACTTTTATTCCATTTTCTCGTTTAATATTAATCTGATTAATTTAATTTTATTATTTGAAATTGGCTTCCAAGTCTTTCAAATTTCAGCAGTTCTTTAATTAAGATGACTACATATCAGTTATGTCACTCTCTCTGCCTCTCGTTATTCCTTGAAGGTTAATGATGACTTATCATAAGAACTTTACAGACTTGAATCATCAGTTTTTTTTCTTCAAGTTTTTAACCTTAACTAATATATATGATGAAAATTTGTAGTTAATAATGAGCCATGTAAAGATTAATCATTGCTTTAGGATTTTGCTAAGGGAATGAAAAATTATTAGTAGAATCTTTCTGGTGTTTCTCTGTATATAAGTATCAGTTCTGTTATTACAAAAACTTTTGGCCCTCTGGGGATTAGTAGCTATACAAATATAGGAAAAGAAGATAACCGTTAAGAAAGAAAGAAAAGTAATTTCATGTAGAAACATTTGAGTGTTATGTGAGACATAATGGGGTTTCAGTAAGATTCTTTCTCACATGTTGACATTTGACATTTACCAACAATGATTTGTTTGGGTAATTGGTATAGTTCTTTTGTAAAGTCTTATCATGAGCTTTGTGACAAAGTTCCATTAGTTGCCTTAGTATCTAGTTTGATAAAGCACTCTATATTTGGTTGGTCATAACACATAGCATTCAACTAATTAGTCTAACAACAAACAATAATTGTTTCCCACATGAAATATGTACCTTTTGAGATACTGTATGTATATACATATTAAAGCATGGATATATCTGAATATGATTTTATGAATATACACCCAATTAATTTCTACCCTCTCTTTTAAGAATTTTGTTGATCATCGGTTTTTTTCTTTTTATTGGTCAGTACCAAGAGAAATCAGAAGAAAACTATTTTCTCTTTTGCGCATTAAATGTATTATGTTCTGATGCATTTTCAGCTTGTTGGAGCGTATATATATTTTTACCATATAGTTGTAATAAATTTGATATAAGATTAACTAAATAATGAATATATAATATGTAAATGGCAGGAGCTATTACAGATGCACACAAGACAAGTGTAGAGTGAAGAAGAGAGTGGAGAGATTAGCAGATGACCCAAGAATGGTAATCACTACTTATGAAGGAAGACACCTTCACTCTCCTTCTAATCATCTCGACGACGACTCTCTCTCCTCCTCCCACCACTCTCCTCTCTCCAACTTCTTCTGGTGATTTCAATTTGTTTTTCCTTTTGAACCAACCAATATTATTAATTTACCTTGCCTCAAACTAATTATCGTATTATTAATCATGAATACCTAGCTTGATAAAAACAAGTTATACCTATATAACATGTTCTCGTTAGGAAACAGGTATGATCGATGTTTTATATTATCGTGGTTTGTTTGTGTTTGTAAGATGATTAATGTACCGTTTCCAAATTGAGGACTATATAATATATAGTTGAATAAACCTTATAGCTATTCTTTCTGTTGGTTTGTATGATATTGTTTGGTATATATAGTCCTCACTGGAAAACTATAATAATATAACAACTTTTTACTTTTTTAGTGTATAATTTTCAAATGTACTCAAAATTTTTGGCGAAAAGATAAAACCAATGTTCTCCAACTTCTTCTGGTGATTTCAATTTTATTTTTCCTTTTGAATTAACCAATCAAGAAATTTATATCAATTTTGTTCTCCTAGAAACGCAGCAAAGACAACCACATAATTTTCGCTTAAAATGGTTTAGTATCAAGTCGTCAAAGTGTCAACAATACATACCTTCAACAGCTAAAGAAAATATATTTTACTGGGCCTTGGTTTGTAATTAGCGGGCTTTTAAATGTATCTTATTTTTATACGGGCCGGAGTCAACAGAAAGCAGCTTACTGAGCCTATGTTTCAAAATTATGGGCTTTATAATGGGCTTATTAAAAATTTACACTTGTTCAATGCAGACAATTTATCTTAATGACCCTATAGACAAGGAAAATTCTATTGGGTTTAATTTATAGACCCAAGTCCACGAACATAGCGACCACGTGTCAACAAAGCAAGAAATTTGACAAATGGATGGATAAGCGTTTAAGCACGTGAGCGTCTCGACTATCGATTCCTAAAAGTTTAATGTAAAACGTTAAATATTATAACACGTTGATCAACTTAGATTACGAAACCTTATTACGAAAAGAAAACAAAAAAACAAATATTTAAATAAAAAAAATCATAAGTTACGAGGACATGAAAAGTTGTGACCCGCTTGCTCCGCCGAGTCCGAGGGAGACTCCCACGTGATTCCCTCGTGGACCGCACGTTCGCCACCTTAATCCAAGGTCTTAAATAATCATATCATGTATCAATGTAATCCTATACTATTATTTGGGGAGTACAATTTATGGATTACCCTTAATTAACCTTTCCCTTTGTAAGAATTTACTTAAGAATGCCATTAGAAATAAAATTTTATAGAGTAAATTAATTCAACTCATTAAAGATAAACAAGTCAAATACTATTTTATGCAATTTAATTAATTTAATTTAATTATAAAAACGAAAATCTATTATTAATTTCTTTAAAAAGAATGACCAATCAAAATGAACATATAAGATTTGATATCTAACTTACCATATTAATTTGTTATTAATCATTATACTTCACCTCTCATTTTTATATGATTCTATTTCTATAAATAAATAAATCATTATATCATCTATATAATAAAAAAAAAAGTAAATTTTTTTCCGCATATACCAAGATTTGAATTTTTAAAAACGAATATAAATTATTCAATGTATGAAAGAAGAAATTTAACGGGTCAAAAATCATATTTGAGTAATATATTCCTTTTTTTTTAATATCATCAATACTTAATGGATCAAAAATTTATGAAGTATAAATACTCTAATTTGATTTTTTGAAACAAATATTTATAATAGGCGGCGGGTTGAATATAATATATTATATGATGAAATGAGTTATGATCCTTATAATTATTTGAATATTTATATTTAATTTCATATCATTTTTTTAAATTCATAATTTTACATAATACAATAAAAAATTTTAAGGATTTTAATTTGGAACATTTTAAAATAGTTTAATTTAATATATTAAAGAATATCATAAATATTTAATAAATTAAAAAAATAAAAAAAATTATAAATACATTAATTTGATTTTCTAAAAAGATATGTTTAAAATATTTATAGTAGGCGGCGGGTTAAATGTAATGTATTATATGGTAGAAAGTTATGATCCTTATAACAGACGGCATTTTAAGATTTTATGATGAGATGAGTTAAATAAGGTTTGACACTTCTAAATATTTGAAAATTTGATTCTGCAAGCAATTTTGAAAATAATAAATAATATACTGTGCCGCAATATTTTTATACGGATTGTAAAATGAAAATATAGAATCCACACACGGATTGAATTTGGTATTATTATATACCAAATATATGTTCATAACATATTTGATTATGTGAATAATTGGTAAATTCCGTAATTAGCTCAAACAAATCTCTATTTCAACAACCAATGAATCAAAATTTGAAAAAATAATTTTCTAAATTAATTCAAAATAATAGCTAATTTTCTTAAGTAATTCAAAATAATCTACGTTTTAGATGCGATTCATTTATGATATTTTGATTTTTGATCTAACTAAATTATATGCACTCTCATTTTGTGGTTGTTAACATAAATTAACTCATTGTTCAAACAATATTAACTTTTTTTTAAAAAATCTTATTTTCCGTTTTCATATCTTAAAAAAAATATCCATAATTGAATACTATAGAAAAAGGAAAATATATTCATTCTAATATTATATATAGGAATTGACAAAAAAATATTATTTTTTCACTTACTATTATAATATATCACAACTTTATTCTAAAACATAAAATTTATAAATTTTGTAATAAATGAAATTCAACCCGTACTACAGTACGGGTGATGATCTAGTTTAGTTTTAGAACGATAGCTAATTATGTAAAAATTATATATTACACGATAGCTAATTGTGTTACTGATAGTACTCGCTATCATTAAAAGTTACATCTTTTTTTTTTCCCTTCTTCTATTATACTGATTTACGACATACATTACATAATTCTCCACAAACTGATTTCAATAATTATTATCAAGAAGGAAAATTTCAATAATTTTACAAGGCTCTCTTAAGGCAGTTTCAAAGTTCAAACCATTGAAAGAGTTAAGATAACGTAATCCTGACGCCTAAACATTAAGTATTGAAATGCTTTAAAAAAACTTGTTGAAAGGAGACTGGGAATTAAAAACGAGAAAGCTGGGAGAAGCTGCGAGGAGATGAATATAATACAGTATTTGAGTACTTCATTAAACATTAACGAAATCTGAGCCGTCGCTTTTTGTTTCTTTGTCTCTCCGTCGTGAAAAGAAGGAAGATTCCTAGGTGAGATGAATCCAACGATTTTATTTGATTAAATTAGCTTAACATTATATCTTTATTTTTTTTGTAAGTTTTAAGAGAGCCAAACATAAAGAGACTAAATAGTATATATTGACAAAAAAAAATAAAAATTTATATGCAGAGAAAGTATTCATAGAAATAATTCGACTTAGTTAGACCATGATAAATTATTATATTATGAGAATGTTATAGCAAGCAATTGCCAAAATTTGACAGTAACTCGGTAAGAACAACTTTGATCGCTTGTTCGTCATGTGAAATAATATCTTGTTGGTACGTAAATTTGTATTATTGTATAAAGCATTATTAATCACTGGTAAACAAAAACACACAGAATTGTTATCCTTTTAGCGAAAAGAGAAGGTTTTTACATATTAGTTTTTTCACGACGAGACGTTTTAATTAATCAATGTCGTTTTCAGAAGTCTTAGCTGTATATGTATGGCAGAGAGCTCACACGCGTGGAAATTTGTTTGTCTACATGTTTACGTACAAAAAAAATTTCTTAATTATTTTCTTTGTTTGTAGCTTTGTGTAGTTCGTACATGGTCGAAAACCTCAATTTCTAAACAATTTATTTGAGAACAATCTTTAGCTCGTGCGGGGACTTTTGTACGTGAGAAAGAAGCCTCGAGAATGAACAAAACTACGATTAGATTGATTCAACTTCAGATTTCCAACCCCATTATTCATAGCTATACATATATATTGATTAATGATTAATATGTATTACGTACACACATCGCAATCCTCCACTTATATGCCTTACAGAAAAATATCTAAATGCATGGACCGTCTTGCACTTGACCATATTTACAATTTTATTTGTACATAATTAATTAACAGATACATGACGACGTTCAACGTGAATTATTGGTTTTGATTGAAAGAAAAAGGTCTTAAAATATGATAGAATGATTTTGTAATAATGAATTCTTACAAATTGCATAATTATTTGGAATCGTAACCCTTTATGTATTCAGATGTTCCATATATAATTCTATCAAATTTATCGTAGGAAACCAATTCTTCCACCGTTTTGCAATTCAGTGATGTTTTTACTAATTTCTCTCTTCAATTCACAATTTTTATCATTTGCAGCTCAGAAATTTTGAATCATATATGGATAAATTTTGTGGATAGTGGCTTATTTGCATTGTGCTTATTCCTGAATTTAATTATATATGTGACTCGTTTTCTTGATATCAGACAAAGAGCAATGAAACCCACGTACGTACCCAATAATTCCGCGTAACTAATAGTATTATTGACAAGTTGTCAAAATAATAGTTTATAAAATTTCTTAAGGCATATGAAAAAACAAAATGTATTAAGAATATTTATTAGGAAGATAATAAATTAATTAAGAGAATTGTATGGACGAGAAGGAAACACACGTGGGAGAGATATGAGAGAGAGAGAGGAAGAGGTCAATTCGGCGGAGACAGGAAAGGGACGGCGGCCCACGGCGGAAGGAGACGTTGTTAGGGGAAGTTTCCGACAAGAACAGCTTGCATGCACGGTGGCCCACGTGCTCCGTACCCACCACCGTCGCGCGTGTTCCGCTTGATAGCTACTCATCTCTTCTCTCTCATCCTCTACAGTTTAAGCGCGTGTGTTTATACGCGCCTATGTCAGTGTCTTGTCTAGATGAATAGTAGTGTATTGGTGTGAATATCCACGTACCCGTATCGTATTTGTTTCAAGTTTTTTTTTTTTTATAATGTTTCTTAGAAATACATGATCATATAGTACAGACTACAGAGTATATAAGAAGCATGTATCATTCGTAGCTAATATTCAAATACAACAACATTTAGGACGTAACTTCCGAGAAAGACACAAATTATAAATATCTAGGTTCCAATACGTAATACGTGGAAGATCTTGCAAATCATATATCTATGCGAAATATTTATTGATAAGAGGTAAATTAATGACTATATTCAAAGACAAATGGATCTTGGAAGATAAAAAAAATTTGGATACAAAAGCTAATGTTATAGTATTAGACTAAAGCTAACATTTAACCCAAATAAACCTTTCTTTAAGTTTCATTAAAAGTCTAAACTGATGATTTGTTTTTAGTTTGGGTAGTAGTGAGAAAAGAAAAATTAATTAATCAAAAGATTAAGATACGAAAGAATTTTAAAGCAAGGAACACGAAATCCAAAGAGCGAGGGGAGTGAAGACAGTCCACGTAGCTGGAGAGACAAAGAGAAGAGCACGTGAGGCGCACGTTCCTTGTGTAAGACTTGTTGTGGTAATGTTGGTGCAGTGTCTCACTGAAACATGAAACCCAGACTTTGTTTTAATTTCAGGCGAAGGTCCATTTCTCCATGTTATATATCAATCTCTTATTTATTAGCAAAAATGTTTAACTTTTTAAAAATCCATTGATCACCCTATCATTTTCAATATCTAAAAGATACATCTATTCTAATGTCTATAGAGTTTATCTTATTATGCAATACATATCCTCCCATTTGTATATTGCAATTTATGGCATCAAAAAACATATTAGTAATCATTCTTTTGATTGAATACTATAAGGTATGCGTTATACGTCGGCCAAAATAAAATCAGTAGTAATGGAAATATTTTTGATAATTTGCACTGAATGAGGTAGATGGATATAAATATAGTCTAACGTAACGGTTCAATTTCACCAATAATAGTATATAGCAAAAAAAAATAAAAACGTTTAATTCAGCATAGTTCAAAAGGGACCACATTGGTCATGTAAATATTACACCCATAAAAAACAAATTCAAGTCTCATCTATTCTCACTTCGTCATTCCCGTGCACTGTGAATTCCCCAAATTAATTCCGACAATAATGAAATAATATGTCACGTGCATTTACATGAACATGATCAGTCGAAATTTAATACACATTGGCTCTTTCTTTCTTTCTTCATGATTCATTTCATTTATAAACTTACTTAGGAAAAAAGAAATTTTGTCAGCAACGTAGAAGAAATCTTCATAGAACTAAAACGCAAACATTACAAATCCCTCCCCAAAAAACTGTATATTTACATATTCTTAACAAAGTTATTACTTAGTTCTCTCCTCCATCCCCCAATTCGACCGAGCCCGAAAAAAAAAACATCCGTCTTATGTATAAATAACATAGATACATACATTTAGAATATAGTAGAAAATACAAAAAAATAGACCCAAGGAAAATCGGACTGACCCTTAGATGATTGATGTTCAAAGAATCTGCTTTGGCTCTGTTTCTAACTCTCATAATTTGCCTTCAGGAACTTCTTTAATACTCATATCAACCATCTCTATTGTACTGAACCCTCCATCCTCTATTGATCCGATTGTCGACTGTGAATCTATCCCTGACCCGGCTTGTATCTCCTTAAACATGGCCATGACTTGTACCATTGTCGGTCGTCTCCAAGCCCGATCATCCAAACACGCAACCGCAACTTTTAAATGTTGTAAAAGTTCGATCTCTAATGCTGGATCTTCCTTCATAAGCTCGGGGTCAAACACGTCGCTAATCCGCAGTTTTGCATGCTGTTTCACCCATCCAACAAGGTTGTTATCTCCAAAATCCGGTGAATCGGTTGGCCGTTTACCCGTGAGTAGCTCGAGTAAGACCACACCGTAACTATAAACGTCTCCTTTTGTTGAACACCTGAAACTTTGGTAATACTCTGGAGGAACGTAACCCGGTGTACCAGCTAACGTACTGACACTTAAATGTGTATCCATCGCGCTCATCAGCCTTGCCATGCCAAAATCTGAAACCCGAGCTTCCAAATTCTCATCCAGCAACACATTACTAGATTTCATGTCTCTGTGGATGATATGCGGACTGCAGTTGTGGTGAAGAAAAGCAAGCCCTCTAGCTGATCCGATTGCGATTTTCCGCCGTGTGGACCAGTTTAGCTTCACGCCAGCTTTCTTCGGGTCATGTAAAACATCTTCCAAACTTCCATACTTCATGAACTCATACACAAGAAGCCGCTCGTCTCCAACTTTGCAGTAACCAAGAAGCGGAACAAGATTTCGGTGTTTGATCTTCCCAATCGTTTCCATCTCTGCCATGAACTCTCTGTCACCTTGACCGCTAACATGAATCAGTTTCTTGATAGCCACCGCGCTTCCATCTTTCAAAATCGCTTTGTAAACATCTCCAAACCCACCGGATCCAATCAGACTATCGTTGTCGAAACCGTTTGTGGCCTTAAGAAGATCTGCAAACGTGAGTTTCCGCAATGGCTTCTCGAAAGCAGCAAGATTGATACTCAAGGCTTCTTTCACACCCGTCAGCTTCCAATTGGTGTTGTTAGCGGTTCTATCGCCAGAGTTTCCATGTCCTTCCGCATACATCTCCAATTCCGCCTCTTTCTTTCTCCGTCTCTTCCTCATCTCTCTACCAACAAGGATCAGCCCAAATATACACACAAAAGAGAACAACAATCCCATCGCCACGCTACCAGCAAGAGACGCTGGTCTCCTTCCATGAGATCTCTGATGATGAGCATACCCGTCTGCATTTGAGGGATCACACCGCGGAAGCGGATAACCACAGAGACCAGAATTGTTCAAGAACTTAGCCGGTGGAAAAGTCTCAAACTGACCCATCTCAGGAATCGGACCAGACAAATTATTATTCGACAAATCGATTTCCGTAAGCATAGTAAGCGCTGACATAGCCTGAGGAATCCTCCCTTCGAGCTTATTGCTTGAGAGATCAAGAATGTTTAACCCTCTCAGATCACCTACTTCATCAGGAATCGAACCAGAGATAAAGTTATGACCCAAATTGAGAATAAACAGATAAGGCATCGAACCAATCTCCTTTGGTATGTATCCAGACAACATGTTATAAGACATGTCCAGAAACATCATCGAACCGTTGTTATCAAACGTCGGCGAAGTATGACCTCCATAGACTCTGGTGAAATTACAAGGGTTCCTCGTTGAAACCCGGATAAGTTGTTCCGGTCTGATTCCTTGAAACTCAAGTAAATTACCAGCTCCGTGACACTGTTTCTTCATCCCATCGTTTTTAATGTAAACGTACCTCTTGCCGGCGATGAAATTGGCAGCGATTTTCCCGGATTGTTTGAACATTTCCGCCGGAATCGTTCCGTTGAAGTAATTGGTGTTGAGATCAAGCCAGATTAAGCTTCTGCAGTCGCCGAGCTCAGCCGGAATGTTTCCGGAGAATGAATTGTTGCTCAGCTTGAGGATAGCGAGATTCTCTAACCGACCGATCCATCTTGGAATCTGACCGGTTAACCGGTTATTCGAGAGAGAAATCCAGTTCAGATTGGTACAGTTACTTAAACCGGAAGGGATTTCACCGGTTAAATCGTTGAAGTCGAGAATCAGAGTCTCTAAGGTCTTGACATACATGAGCTCCTGAGGGATCTCTCCTTCTAACATATTCAGCCATAGTTTCAGATCTCGAAGCTTCGACAGAGAGCCTAAGCTCGAAGGGATTGTCCCGGAGAGGTAATTGAAGCTCAAGTGAAGCGAAACGAGCTCAGAACAGTTGCTTAAAGTCGGTGGAATCTTCCCGGTGAAGCCATTGTTCTGAAGATAAAGCTCCTGCAGAGTGTTTTTAGGGTTCCGGCAAAGATTCGGGAGAATCGGACCGGAGAAATTGTTGGAGCTGAGATCTAACGTTAGCAACGAAGCGGAAAGATTCGACAGAGACTCCGGTAATTCGCCGGAAAACTCGTTGAAAGACAGATCAAGTACTTTGAGTCCTCTCATCTTCAACAACGTATCCATCGGTAACTCGCCAGAGAAGTTGTTACTCGACAACGCGAGTGATTCCAGAAGAGAACAAGAACCGAAGAATGGAGGAACCGTACCGTAGAAACCATTTCCAGAGAGATCAAGACCAGTGAGTGTATCACACGCGCCGGAGAGAAACTCAGGGATCTCGCCGGTGAATTTGTTCTCAGCCAGAGAGAGGTATTGGAGACTTTTAAGCGGCAGTGGAGGGATTGGTCCAACGAATTGGTTACCGGAGATGTTCAACAACTTGAGCTCTGTGCAAGTAGAGATAGCACGGGAGAAATCGCCGGATAATTTGTTCCCGGAGATGTCAAGATGTTGCAGAGCAGAGCAATCTCCAAGAAAAGGAATCCCAGTGGAGAAATTGTTGGACGAAACATCGAGAAACTCGAGATTCACGCAACGAGAAACATCAACGTCTCCACTGATTTTGTTTCCGCTAATCGCTAAATGCTTCAACTCTCCACAGCCATCGGAGAGAACCCAACCAACGACGTTAGCACCGGAGAGCGAATTCGAAGAAAGATCAAGAACTTCCAAGCTATTTAGCTTCAACCCACCTGAAACTTTCCCGGGAAAATCAAGAGTATTGGAGGAGACGTTAAGAAATTTCAGACCGGAACAAGAACCAAGACTTGTTAGAGTCGTTACAGGACCCGAAAGAGAGTTTCTTGATAGATCCAAACTGGTTAAAGAAGCAGAGCACTTGAAGCCAGAAATGGAGCCATTGATGTGTGAGTTTGAGAGAAACAGAGACTCTAATCCGGTGAGAGACATAAGAGATGAAGCCACGGCACTGAATCCAACGTTGAGAGGCTTGGAACTGAGATCAATCGAAGTAACCTTGTCGTCTCTGCAAGTAACGCCATCGAAAGAACACGGGTTTTTGTTGGAAGACCAGTCTGGGAGAAGATTCTTGTCAGGAAGAACGTTTTTGAAGCTTATAAGCTGATGGATTTCTCTGTATAAAGACTGAGATGGTGAAGCTTGAAATGAAAGAGAAAAGAAGGAGAAGAGGAAGAGAGTTGTTACAGAGAGAAAGAAGCTTGAAAAAGTCTTCATTCTCAAGAGTTTTTTGAGAGAGAAAAGTGTGGAAGTAGAGAAGATGAGAGGGGGAATCTAGGGTTTTGGTTCCACCATTAGAGATGAAGTGGAAGCTCTGGAGAGAGAGAGAGAGAGATTTAGAAAAGCTTAAAGAGAGGAGAGAGAGAAGAGAGTCAAAAGACAGAAGAAGGAAGATGGAAGAAGGTATTTATCAAATGGTGAAGGGAAGAGTGGTCACAGCTGTGCACTCACATGCCATGTTACCTCTTCTTCTGATTATTATAAAATTATATTCATTTCAATTTCGATAACAGATACAAACAAATAATACTACTTTTAATTATTGTATGTGTTTATAAAAAGAAAAATTAATTAATGCAAGAGGATACAAAAAATAAATAAAATAATGGCATCACAAAATCCTTAATCTCATAGAATTAACCTTTTCTTAAAGGTTTAAGTTAAAGAAATGAGGTCTTTGTCTGTACATGAGAGAGGTGTTTAATTAACGTGAGATTAGGGGATGGGATCAAGTCTTCCGCAAGCTACATATCCTATTTAGTATTTACCCTTTTAAAACTCTTCTTAAGACTTTATTAAATTATTTGTATATAGTTTACCCCAACCACCTATGACCTATCTCTTCTCGTATTTAAAACACACACAAAAGTCTAATCTGATTTTTGGGTTTGGTGCTGGTTTAGTTTTTTTTTTTCTTTTCTATAATAAGCATATATGAATACTAATTTATATATCAAAAAACACCGATTTTTCAAGATAATTGACGTTATTTTTTTCTTCTTACTTGGTTGGATCTTGATCGGTGAATTATTGCTGTATGCACTCACTGTCACCCAATATGCAAAACTTTTGATTCTGATATAAAGATGCCAGCAACTAACTAATTCCACATTTATGGACTAATGGTTAAGTAGTGTTCAGTAAAAATGGAACATAGTATAAGCATCTAAATTTCTTTTATATTGATACTCATATACAACAAGATTTTGAGCATTCAATGTGATGGTTAGAAAGAGTTCAAATTTACTTTAATGTTAAGGTAATATAAATAGTTTTTACATGAATTTCACACCAACCACAAACATTTCACATTAACACTCGTCTCTTGTTCACTCGCACTTGTGTCTGAAAAAAATAAAAAAAAATAAAGTGGAGGAGAGATTGTCTCTCTAGCTTTTTGCAAAAGAGAAAGGAAAAAAAACGAGCGTACGTGTGAGCGACGATTGGGACATGAGTGTCAATTAATGGCAGATTCCATCTCTTTTTAAAATTATTAATTTTGTTATAACCATTATTATTAGTTTTCGCTTAATCTTTTCCCACTAATTAATCTCTCCTTTTACTTTTAAACTGCTTTCTTTTTCTCTGGCACTTACATAGACGGATAGACCAAACTTCTCTTATAGCCTTTTTCTATTATTTTTTTCCTCTGTCGCAGTTTTATAGATATTTCGTAATTATGTACAAAACCCTACGTGCAGCTGTATCCGGTGTATACATAGTTATATAATTAACAAATAAGACAATACTCTTTTTAGCCTACATAATCACTCGGCGGGTCGAAAATGATAAAATAGATACATTTAGCAATACTATAGTGTATTTATGATTAAGATGGATTGGCGTGGTTTAATATTTATAAGATTTTCTTGTAATTTATTTTTTATTTTCGAAATCGACAATTTGTTTCTGGAGTATACTTTTAATATAATGATTTACTCAATAGTCATTCTTTTTATTACTGTATAGAAATCTGTTTTATTCATATTTACGATCGGATGAAATTTTTATTGTTGCGTTTTAAATATATTATGTTCTTTTTGTTGTTAAAGCAAAAATCAAACTTATAAAAAGTGCACTTTATACACATAGTTTTGGGTAACAGGAACTTGACTACTTGAGTAGTAAACTTTTCAATTAAATTCGAGATATGTTACTGTCACTTTAACTTTTGTATAAGAAAATGTCGTCTGCAAATTAGTAACTGGTTTGAAGTTTCAACTTTCAGCGAATAATACTACGATACCACTTTAAAATAAAGAAGAAAATTATAGAGCAAGTGTAACACTTTTTTGGAAGGTTTGTATAAGTACAATGAACAGAACAACAAACAACCTGATATAATACTATATTGGTACAAGTAACTTTTGTATAAAAACTGAATGAAAAGTATGTTTAGTGATGTATTAATTTCGTATAATAGAACATTTTATTCTATAATGTCATCATAATCAAGCAAAACGCCAAAATAGTGTAATGATTCTAACTTCCAAAAAAAGGGACGAAACTGACCTCCCCACACTCTGATTATAAGCGTTCGTGTGACAAATCACCCACGCACTCTCTCGCGCGTCACATACACGTGAACACATAACGGCGTCGTTCTCGTGCATAGAGCCACTATTAGGACGTGTGTTACAGGCGCTTATGGAGGTGAGTGTGATTGGTGGAGAGTGTGTCTATCTATCTAAAGTGTGACTAACACAGACGTTCGTAAATGTTAGCAGTGTAGTACACTGTACGAGATGGACCCCACAATGGTCTGAAACAAATCCCAGCCATTGATGTCATCTCAACGGTCAGGATTTAACCTGGTAAATAATTTGCTGATTTCGCTATTTTCTTCTTCGGTAAATCTAATATAGCAAACCGAATCTGTATCTAACAGTAAATCTAGTGACGAGAGTTGCACTTCTTCACTGCAAATACGAACATGCCCTTAACTTATTGTTGGTGGGACCTAATGGAGGGTATGTAAGTCATTTCATTTGCTATTCAGGAGAGTTATTTACCACACAACAAATCATCTCTTTTACTTTTCTTTTTACTTTTTTTTTACTGACAAATGCCTCTTTTTTTGTTACTACCGACAAATGCATCTCATTCTTTTCCTTTTTTGTATTTGGTAAAATTTAACTATTTATCGACACTAGTTACCAAGTGTTCGAGGAAAAAAAAAAAAAAAAAAAAGTTACCAAGTGTTTTAATAGTAATTCTAATTCATGATAATACCGACTGGAATTTGTATTTTTTTTATATAAAAATGGAAAAGTAAATTCTTGATTTAAGTTTTAAACTTTGGTAAGAAAAAAACGAATATCTTAGAGCATCTTTATAGGTAAGCTCTTAGCAAATTCTTAGGTAGATCTTAGGCATTAATTGATTTAATTTAATTCAAAAATCAAACTTATAGTTAAGAGACGTCTCTTAGCTAAGAGCCAAAACTGAAGCTAAGAGACGGCCACATGTCCGTGTATGAGTGGTTGATGAGTTAAATTAGGCATGGATAAATAAACTGAACCGAAATCGATACCGAACCGATATATTTTGAATAACCGAAAATACCCGAAATACATTTCAAAATAATTAGTTATTTATAGACTAAATAATCAAAAATACTTGAAAATATATAAAAATAGTAAAAATACTCGAACATAACAGAAAAATATCCAAAAATACTCAAAAATAACTGAAATATCTGAAACTATCCTTAGCAAACTAACCGAATGAAGAATGCATCAACAATTGAAGAATGATTTGGTCGAGCATATATAGGCAAAATATTCCAGAAATTAAGTTTAAAACATTTGTGCTTTATGTTATTTATGTTAAGTTCTATGGGCTTCCAACTTAAAACCAATTGGCAATGAGTGGAGTGGCCCATATCCCTTTATATATTACTTAGGATCCCTTCCAACTTCCGATGTGGGACATTATGTCCTAATACGCCCCCTCGAGATGATGACTCTTTGGCCATTAATCTCGGAATATTCGGGCTTAGATCGACGGCATCAATTTTGGGCCTTGTCGATGATTGGACCATCTTTGGGTCGGATCGGGTTGGACATGTGTGGATCGGGCTCTGATACCATGTTAAGTTCTATGGGCTTCCAACTTAAAACCAATTGGCAATGAGTGGAGTGGCCCATATCCCTTTATATATTACTTAGGATCCCTTCCAACTTCCGATGTGGGACATTATGTCCTAATAATTTATGTTATAAATTGTATCTCAGGTATGTTTTAATTTTTTTACTTTGCAATAATTATTAAATTTTCAATAATTATAAATTTTATTTTTATATTAATATTTTTTTCTTCTAAGAACCATATGTTAAGAGCCTACCATTAATCACACAAAAATCTTAACTCAAAAATACTATCTCTTAACAATAACTTTTACAAATAAATTACTTAAATATTGCTAAGAAGTATTTCTAAGAGACTACCTATAATCATGCTCTTAGTATATAAAACTAATTCCGAAATTTAATTTCACATAGGTAACTTAGAACGCTTGATTTCTTTCTTGTTCTGAATCCATTTTGTACCAAAACAAATATAGAACGCTTCTGTAATCGATAAAAAAAATGTGGAACCAGAATCATAATTTTTTTGCTAATACAAATTTAATATCTTATGGCGTCCGAAATAAAATTGAACTAATAAATAATTTGAACAAAAAAAAGAAAGAAATACTGACTCGACAGTCAAGCCGATTACATCTATTCATACAGAAGTGAATGGGACCCACTTGACGATAATTTTCCTTAATAGGCCCTACTCTTGATGGGCTTCATCTCTCTCTTTTTTTTTTTTTTAAGGCTAGAACTTTAATTAAAATCAAAAAATAAAATCGTCACACAAAGAGATAAAAGAATAAAACTGGAAACTAAAAATAAAATCAAAGAAATAAAGAATGGGAACAATTATCATTATCGTGAATAGATTATCAGTGTTATGGGACCTACCATAGCTAAGAAACCTCACGTGCTCATGTCCAGGTTAATGACGTGGCACAATTTCACACGTTGATATGTCGTCTTTTGACCATCACCCTCTCCCAACTTCTGGTTTTATTATATTTTCTTCATTTACTCAATTTGGTGGATAAAATTTAAACATTACTATTAATCCATAAACTGAAAATAATTTCACGTAAGAAATTTGAAAATAATACGTTCTGAAAACAGCAATCGAAAATGTTTTAAAGCTGGATTGGTTCGTTTTCTTGCCACTGTTGCATAGTATATGCCAATAATAATTATTTATTTAAGTATAATGCTTGTCTTATAATTTGAAAGCCAGCTTATTGAGTACTTTCAATGGTTTCCAGATCCTCCTGAAACGCGTGACAACACGAAACATCGCATATTTGTTTGTTCGGAATTATTGAACATTTTCAGTTTTAAATATCTTTTTTTTTTTTTTTTTTTTTTTTTGTCTTCGTTAAGGTTGGATTTTTACATGAATTTCCATATACCAAATTCTAACAAATTTTTTAATGACCAAATGCTCCTACCAAAAATGATACTCTTTTTGAGTCGAAAATGAGATATTTTTGAATATATCTTATTTAGTCTGTTATTATTTTACATTTAAGACAATACACTACGTGAAAACTATTAAAATCTCCAATATTATAATTTTAATTATATACATATATTTTATTTATTATATAACAATTAGAAAATAGTGGTATATTATTTGTAGCCAGTAAATCACGAGTTAGTTTTTTTACTAATTAAACCAGTAGATCACAAGTTAGTTTACTCTAAATTGGTTCATCGTAACATCGACAAGTTTTTAAATTATCATATCTTTAAATCATTCCTTTTCCACTCCATTACAAAATATCTTTTGGAAAAAATAATTACAATAAAATGAACTAAAAAGCTAAATACAAATAGTTGTGTGGGTGAGCTAATGAGTGGTGGTTGATTAGATAACAACAATAATAAGAAAGAATGCAAAGTTATGAGACAATTCAGTGGAAGTGGGAGATAAGCGGGTGGCTTTATGCGGCCATCTCTCTACTCTCCTACCTTTCATTTTCTTCTTTTTCCTAACTTTTTAGCTTATGCAACAAATATTAGTTATTGTTTGTGTAGATTTTTGGATTTTTTTGATGTTTTAGCTGAGATAATCTTTAGGAAATTAAAAAATCATTTTAAACGAAACGGTAAATAGTTAAAGTTACTAAAACACTGATGTATTGTTATTAAAATCATTCTTTACCGTTCAGTTTAAATGATTCATAATGCGGTAAGAGTTCAATATATATGTGTTATCCTTACACCGATGTAATGTTATGTACGTATATTTTTTCAATAGGGCTATTAGTTTTTATGTTTTATCTTTTACGAAGAAACAAAATCGAATCCTACCGAATAATATCACAATTATGTGAAAATTTTCCATTCTTTATAAACTATTCATCCGAACGATTGTATTAATCTAAATATATTAAATCATGGATATTTTAAGTGGAAATTTGAGAAATCAAATATCTGCTATATATAATTAAATATTAGACACAAAACAAATTGTCCGCGAAAAATGCGTGAGTATGTATACTGGTAAACTATATATAATAATAAACCACCAAACCTCATAACAAAATATATCTATTTTGATGATGTAATGATGGTAAACAATAATAGCATATTTTCCTAAAGTGCAATCTCAATACATCGTATGCAGTTGTATTTGGACCAGATTATAAAACTATTGATCAATCATTGTAATGAAAATCGCCGTACAAGCACAAATTACGAATATAACTGTTTCTCATGATATGATTAAGAATTAAATTAACATCACAACCTTTGACCGCCAATCTTAATCTAAATAGCTGTCTAAATTAACAACAAAAAATTTATTTATATCATAGTATCAGTAGCATTCAATAATATACAATTTGGCATTTCCGTTAATTGTTATAGACGTATATTTTGCACGTAATCTTCAAAATCCTTATCTCTTAAGCTGGTCGTATAATCAAAATCATGTAGTTACGCTCTATCTACTTTGCTTCGTACTTTTAAATAATATTTCTGTATTTTACTATTTTATAACGAGTAACGACCTACCAAGATACCCCACGAAGGACCCACGTTGTAGGGTCTAACATTGCAGCGATGCATTAAACGAACTATATAGTAGTTCTCGACGTATGATTGAAAATAAACATTATTAATTTAATCGTTTTTATTTCGTCTGCTGGATTTATCGTTAAATTTGCCATTGATATGTTAAGCTAATTAAACATAAGATATAAATTCAAAATTATTAATATGAAAATAAGAACTTAATACATGCTCTACTTGGAAAATTGAAAGTTTTTTGGTCAATGGAGACAATGGATGTGTCCTTTCAAATAAATTTTAATTAAGTCCCGAGCTGTTTCCAGCCAAAACATCTATCTAACACCTAATTGTTAGGCCAGTTTAAAATTTTTTTTTTTTTTTGGTAAAAGACCAGTTTAAAATTTTGTATGCAATTTATGTTTGGATCCCAAACCCCATTTAAAATCAACATGTACGTCAGGTTATCGAATAATAATTCGTCTGTCATATTTTCTTCGTCATATATCAACAACTTCAAGTGGCAAAATATGACGAATAATGCTTCGCTGCTCAATACAGGGTTGACTTTTGTTTCATGTTTGTAAGTATGACTAAATTGTTTAGGTTTTACAAAAAAAAAAACTACAAATAATTGTGTTTAAAACTATCAAATTCATTATAATTTATTTTAGTTATATATTAAAGTACAAAATGTTAAGTAGTTTGGTGTAGTTTATTTTCTCTTTATTTGTAGAGACAAACTCGGGTTTATTTATTGATTATATAAAACGGGAAAATTCGTGTGGACTAACTCCAATAACGGGAATTTTCTTCTTCATTTTTTTCCCCAAAGAAAAAAAAACAAGTCACACATTTCTGTCCTTCAAACAATCAAACGTCAAATAGCAGACGCACGTGTGAGGAGAGATCCCGTTTTAACACTACACGCACACGTAAGCAGAGCTGTTTTCGTTAGAACTTTCCCGTTTCGGTTATCTCCACACGCAACTACCTATTAACACTGAGCTTTACACGTGTGCACGCCCCCGTTTATTTTCTCTTTCGCTCTTTTGTCTTAAAGACTCTGAACTTAAAAGTCTTGATAATTAAAAGAGACGTCAAAAGATAAGAAAAAGAAGAGAATTATTGAACTAAAACCCTTATAACACGGCGATTAACGGGGGTGAGTCCATGTGCTTGATATACAGAATGATATGGTTGATGACATTTTAAAAAATAAGATTACGTAAAGACCATGATGATATCTCCAATAATAAATGCTAAAGATTGCATTCAAGGAACCATTGTATAATTCCGTTCATTTTGAATGCAGATATTTCTTTTAGTCATGATAAAACTCATATGGACCCAAGAATAAATATTCACGTTACGAAAGAAAATACCTACAAAAGTGGATATTGCAGGTGACAGTAATAAATCATAAGAGGACAAAATTTGTTATACAAAATAAAATTGAGATTTTCTTATTATCAGTCGTATGGATGATGATGTTTTCTTTTGGGAGGATTAGGCAAAAAAATGCAAAAATGCAAAAAAAGGATTTAACCAATATGTAAAATTCATAAAAACAAAAAAGCTCTGTAAGAAAAGAAAATTATAGTTCTGGAAATTAAATACTTTAAACCCTTTTTCTTTTTGTTTATGAATAAATATCCCATTTGATAACTCTACCTGTTTTGTATCTGAGTTTCTTGTTTTTGTTTCTATGTCAATGCGATCACTTCTTTCTTCTACACATTCTCATCAGATTCGTTTGTTTCAGATAGTTTCTGTGACTTGGTTATAGGAATAGAGAGGCTACGTCGCTCTTTACCGCCCGGTTTAGAAGATGCATTACCGTACCAGATCATACCGAGTATCGCAATGAGCATTCCAAGAACTACTTGTAGGTTTAAACCTTCTTTACCGAAGAAAGTGAATCCCAAAACCAAAACCAGAATTGTCTTCATGTGACCGAGTACTTGGAAAGACACCGCCGTGAATCTTCCAATACAGATGAATTGGCTGAGATTGGTCCCGACCGCGATACTGCACGAGAGTATTAAGAAGAACTGCCCAAAAGATTGGGTTAGGTAGAGCTTAGGAAAGACAAATCCAACATAGTATAACAATTAAGAGCCTAACTGGTTGTCATCAGTTCTTGAAATTGAATAGATATGAATTGGTATGACAACTAGCACTACTATGTTCCAAATCCTCATCGCTCTGTTTGAATCGTTTGAGACGTTGTAAAGAAACAGAAGAGAAACTTTACCAGAGATACAAATGAAAAGTTGTATGCATCCACTCTTTGGTTTGTCAACCAGTAGTCTAGAAATGGTCCGACCAACAACAATGATGCCGCTTGAACTGGAGCGGTATGAGCCAGTAAATTGAAAGAACCGAGTGAATATTTCCGTTGTAGATAATGTACATACTGCAGAGTGTGTAGTAACAATTGTTAGAAATCAGATTTCTATTTCGGTTTACAAGCTAAGTTAGATGATAAACAATGAATGTGTGATCAGGATCACAATAGCAGGATGCATTTGACCAAGATCTGACCAAGTTTGACAATAGATTAAAGTTCATGCATTGCTTACGTATTGCTGAAGCGCAGTGCTCCAGACAGCAATAGCGGCAGCGAGAAATCCGTTGAGATTGACACTAACATCGGTTACAGTACAGACGGCAACACCAGCAAGAACTAACAAAATGCTAAGCTTTGTATCTCTTGAATACCTGACATTGTCAAGCATAACTTCTAGAAGACAAGAAACCGGGATCATACTCAGCTTCGCAATCTGCAATGTCAACACACTCGTTTCAAGATCTTCCCAAAAAACTAAAACTAAAGAAAACGTAATTCGCATAGAGATGAAAAAGGACTGACCTGGTAGAATCCAACAGAATTCCACATGAGACTCACGTTCATCCCAACAATGGAGAAGTTTGCGAACAAAACGAATTTCAAAAGATCAGGCCAAGGAAGCTGAGAAGGTTGGATATAACCAAGCCATGTCAAGAAAGTTGTCAACAATGTGGTTGTTCCGAAATGCAAACCGGTTAATGTTGTAGCTGTGCAAGATTTAGAAACAGATCTTAAATCAGTTTTAGTAGTGTATTGAAACAAGTCAACCACCGTTGACTAATATATTTCTATGGGAAGAGTTGTGAGAAGAAAGAAGACTCACCAAAACTAAAACCATAAGTAGCCATTAAAGCTTTGTTAACGAGGATGATTCCAACGGAAGTAACAACATTGAATAGCCATGATGCAATGTCTAATGCCGCTTTTTGATCCGTCTTGCTGCTTGTTGCACTCATTTTTTTAAACATATCTCTATTCAGATCTCTGCATATTTCACTTTTCAAGTCAGAGCTAAATTTATCGATGTAACAACAACACATAGAGATCTTATTATGATCAATCAATCCTGGGCAATTGACAAATGAAAATCAATTGAACTTTTAGCTGTTTTTGTAGATCGAGTTTCACAATTCCACGATCTAAAAATGCTTTAGATCCAAAAACGATTGTTGTCCCAAAAACTCCAACATGAACATAGCTCTAACTATAAAATTCAAAATCAGATCCAATACTCATACGATCTGAGACAATGAATTGCAAATTTATCCAGAATTTTGAGAAGCAGGACTAAATCAGAACAAACGAATTATAAAAGTTAGTCTACCAGCAAGTATAACCGAATCTTCTCGAGAGTAAACCCAATAATAATATAAATTTACCAGATAAGAGGAGAGAATCGAGCCTTGGAAGACGACGAACACCACGGCGGTTGCTGAAACTGCCGAGGCGGCGTCTAACGGCGGCGCGGAGGCGGAGGAAGACGAGGAAGTCTACGAATGGGCTAAATCAACATGAGAAAGAAAAGCTGTGGAAAATTTCCGAGTGATATTATTTATTTTTTCTCTCTTCCGTTCCGTTATTTAATTTTTATTTTTTTCACTCTTATTTTCTTTTTTCAGTTATGGACTTCCCATCAGAGACTCCTTCTTGCCATTTAAGAGCGAGGACAGGGAAGAAGAATCTTTTCTCTTTTTAAAACTTTTTTATATATTTTCCCTCATTTTCTTCTTTAAGCAAAAGTGCAAAACAGTATATATATTTTCTGTTAATATATACAGCATTGAGATGAAAATAAAAAATATTTAAAAGTTCTATATAAAAGAAATATAACAGCATAAAAAAGTTTGTCTCCCTATAATATTTTAGAGTAAATATCTTCTTTTTTTGTTATTTGTTTTTTTTTTCCTTATATGAATTTCCTAACTTTGCTTTCCAAGTGATGTTCTCGTAGTTACCGTAATCTAATAGGTTTGCTGAATTTGTCTATGAATTACAAACATTTAAGAGATAGAGTGTTGTTGACTTGTTGTTAAGTTTCAATTTATGCAATAGCAAACAATATCTAAGTATATACTATTAACAATTTATTTCTAGCAAAAAAGACAAATGCATGGCTTATTAATGTATGCAACCGGTTGTCGAAGATCCTACAACTAGCACAAACTCGATTCGTCTTTCAATAATTGTTTTAACCTTGTTAATAGTTCTAATGGAAACAAACAATATAGATACATTGTGAACAATATAGATTAGTAAAATATTTTTCTACAATTTTATCAAAAAATTAATTTTGTTTTTTTTTTAATAAAAATATAGAGAATCTAGAAAAGTGGTAGAGTATAGAGATGGAAAATGAGGAGTATGGAAGTGAAAAGGCGTGACCGAATTTTTAAAATCGACAAAAGGACAATGCGGGGACACAGACAGAGGTTCCGTTTGGTTAAAGATCCAAAACAGACTACTTTTCTTGTGTGTTTCTTTCTTTATACTATATTTACGTTTATTCAATTAATTTTTATTTTAAATTATAATAATATTGTGTTTTCTAGCTCTGTTAAGTATCTATTTCTTATTGTCATTATTCGATGCTTTTCATGTGAACTGTTTTTCTTTTTAGGGTAAGTTTCACTTAGATATCAGGCGATTCATCATACAAGATTACAAGTTACATATATTTTTACTCGGATAGTACAAGGATACATGTTTTCTATCTAATTTTACAGTTTTGACACATATTATTACATCATATATAGTGGTGGATTCCGTATGATCACTAGCTAGATTATGGAACTAATGAAAGTGCTATATCAAAAGTTAAGAAGTGCTAATTGATTCCTACAAATTCTGTCAAAATGATTATCATTGATCCGAGGCTTTTGAGATTATGTTCTTATCTATTACTTATTTTCAGACTAAATTTGATATATAGTTAGACTATGATTGGTTGGCAAAAGAAACTATATGATTGTTACTTGAAAACTTGAAATGATTTGCAACCAAGTGTATTTGATTCCTATTGAATAAATCGTATAAAAACAAAAACAAAACAAAAGCCATGATTATGAATATGATTTTTGAAAATGACGTCGTACTGGTACTTGGCAGAAATCAATTTCAGAAAGAGAAGAAGACACTTCGAGAAGAGAGTTCAATTTTTAAAACCTTACATAATTTATGGCGAAAGAAACTCATATGACTTTGCTATATCTTCAAATTAATTTCCTGTTTTGACATTTTATTATCCTTCTTCGTACGTCACAGTGTGAAGCAGCATTGTCATTAAATATACTTTATTAAGATTATATTTATTTATTAACCAATAGGGGACTAGGCCATATACAGTATCTCCGGCATTTAGCCTAAGATAAAAATAGTGGACTAAGACAAAACTAATGGGCCACGCATTTGGGCCCAAATACAAGGCAACCGCCACAATCGAGGAATTTTACCCCTAAAAGAAAATTTCGGGATACTTGGAAAAGCCAATGGAGGGAGAATTTTATTTCTAACAAATTTTCGTCGAAAAAATTCCCGCCTGGTTATTTCACTCCTCTCTGCTCTCTCGGAGATTTTCTTCTGATTCGTCCTTCTCTTCTCGAAGATCTTCGTCTCCTAGCTCCGTCTTCTCTCGTTTAGTAAGCTTTTTCCCTCGCGTCTTAGACTAGATCGGTGATTTTTAACCATGTGCAATCATCTCTCAGTGATCTTTTTTTTTTTTTTAATTTTGAGCAATTTCGTTGCTTATATTGACTTCTCTCCACCGATCGTTTATCTGTTGCTTGATTGGAGACGTTTCCGTAAGATTTGTTCTATAGATTGTAAATCTAAGTGTGATTGCTGGTCTCAATTTGAATTTATTCATGTCTGATTGATTTTTCATGCTATGAATTTTTCGTTTGGTTGAATCATCTAGGTTTGGCTGGATTTCTAGGGTTCCGATCAGCATGAGTCGGATATTTTGATTTTGAATTTTTCATAAAATCTTCCGAAGAACTTAATAATTTGACTATTGCCGTGTTTGTTTTTCTCAAATTCGAGTTTAATTAGTCTATAAGTTTCATTCGGTATTGGATAAGCTGAGATTTAAAACGCGTATGAGTTTCTAGGTTTATGTCGGGATATTAAAGTTTGATATTTCTACGACTGAAATCGTGTTTGATTAATAAGTATGGATTTATTTGTATGAGTAATTGAGCTTGTTTTTAAGTTTCGTTCGGATGAATCTAGATCTGTGAGACACTTGGATTTCTAGGGTTTGAATCTGTATGATTGGAGGTTTTTCTATGAAACTCTGTGAAATAGTATGGAGAAAAGAATGATTGGACTCTGAATTTTGATACCGAATTCTTTTTTTTTCTTTTTCAGAATGGCTAGAAAGAAGACTGAAACTGCAACGGAGCCCTCAAAGGAGATCAAAGCGAGAGGAAAATTAACCAGAGCCAAGAAGTGTATGAAAACAACTACTAAGAAATTCCATCAATCTGGTAATAGTTTATTGAACCTTCTTAATAATTTTCCCTTGATAGAAGGCGTTTACCACTAAATATCATAATATATCTTCGTAGAGCTTAGCTCAGAGTCTTAAATTGTTATCTACGATATTTTGGCAATTGTAATTGGATTTTTCATATATCAGGAAAACATAATAGTGGAAGAGAGGAGAAAACCCCTTCTCAATGTTCAGCTAAGCCTCCATCTTCTCAAGATCAAAGGCTGTTACATACCGAAGACCAAACTCAAAAAGTACCTGTCCTTGATCTCCATTCGAGCAAAGAGGTTCAACGTTCTGGAAAAATGAAGTTGCAGCTCTTTCCTTTGGATGCTCATACCCGTGAAGGATTGGAAAAGGTAGAGCTTAAGATCTGATCACAAGTCTTGCACTAAGTATATATTCTGGTGAAGAGTTCAATTTATTATTTTTTTGTTACTCTATAGGATGGCTTACACCCATACTTAGAACTCACTCTTAGCTCACGGAAGAAGATTTCGTCAGTGCTTCAACGCATTCACAGTAAGTGGGGCAGCTCAGAGATTGCTCGGGGAGATCCCACGTTGTACCCTTATGATAAATCGGTACTTGCTTCTGGTCATAAATGGGTAGCAAACAGCAACATCACTACAGGCGATGTCTATGAAGCTATTGGAGCTCCATTTCTTTTCCGCTTAAGGTTTGCATCTATATACCTTTTGAAGCAACTTTCTAAGCGTTGACACGTGTTATGAGTCTTGTTATTTCGTTTAGGTATGGGTGGTCCTCTGCGACTGAAAATAAAAACAATGAACCGCCATCTCCTTCAACTCCAGGTATGGGAAAGCAGATGTTTGGTTCAGAGAACCCATTGACAATGCTGTCCTCTCCAAATCAAGTGACTGACACACCTCCCTTGGAAAACTTACCGCCTGATGGACAAGTTGAGTCAACGGTATGCTTAGTGAAAAATGTTTTCTTTTTCTCTTGTTTTGGATTCAAATCATATATCACAGTATACCAGGGATCATGACTACTTTTGTTTATCCAGGAGAATAAGATAAACAATGGATCTGGTCCGACATTGCTTTTTTGGGATGATGGATTAACAAGCCTAAGTATTGGTGGCTTGCTTTCAGAAGTATCATTGAAGGGAAACTTTGGAAATCATTGTATAAATTCAAACGCAGGGAATGCAAACGCAACTCTCTGGGAAGACAATCTTACTAACATAAGCATTGGAGGTCTGTTTTCCGAGGCTTCTTTACAAGACAGACGTCATATGAACCATGAACAGGAACCAGCTCATAATAATAATGATGGTCAGACAATTGGAAGTATAGGAGGCTTACTTTCCGAAGCATCTTCTCTAGGAGAGGGAAGGTTTAGTGACTGTAACAAAACTTGGGAAACAAGGAGAGCTATCAAACAACCACCATTACATCTAATCTCTGATTCATTAGATGCTTTCCTCGTGAACCAAACTCGAGCTCCTTGCCCTGCTCCTCTTCCTGAGCCGTCACATTCGTCTATACTTGATGCAGAAGATACATGCCATGCATTTTCATTTCGAAAGCGTACCACAATAATACCAAAGGTTCACGACCAGGTTAAATGTTTCTCAAGTTATGCCAGTGTATTTAGTTTATTTTATCACTAAACATGTCTGATATTACTATTGTCAGAAGTTTAGAACTTGCAACTCATGGTCATGGGATTTGAAAATTTGGCAGGTAAGTGGAGAAGCTGAGAAGGAGCAACAGAAAGATGAATCGAACCCCGCAAAACCATTATTGGGTTCCTCGGTGTTTAATCAAGACAGCAGCCTCGGGTTATCAGGAATCAAGTGGGTAAGTAAGAGTTCTTCCAACTGTGTGGTCTCTGCCTCACATTTTTCGAAGAACATATGTTAGCTATAACAAAATACACGAGTTGGCCAAATAAGTTGAGATATGTTTTACCATTTGGATTTGAAATTTGACATCAGATTTTCCTAAACGCAGGCTGAATCACGGGGACCATTTGATTTCGGCTTATCTTCATCCCGAAAGTTTGCTAATGGAGACAGCGTAAGCTTTGGTGCTGTAGTAAAAGATTTGCAGGAAATGGAGCCTTTATAAAAGAAAAGAAAGCTTCAAAAGCATTGAAACTCATGAACAATAATTATTCCACAGGTAAGTACAAGTAATTAATACTACATCCTAAAGACAACAAGTATCTTTTTTTTTTTTTATCTTACAATAAATGCAACAGATTGTCACACAAACACTTTCTGCGTGTTGTTTTTATTGATAGGAAAGGTAAATACTAAGCATGTTTCATAGAACCTGAAGATCATTTTGAAATAAAGAGGATTTGGTCTCTCACAAATCGTCAGAAGGGTAACTACAATGAAGTACATGTCTGAACAAATCATCAGTGTGTAAATATGCTTTTTGATCTTCTTCACCTTATGTCTCTGGCAAGCCTTTTTACATGCGTGTGCTCTGCAAAATACAACATGTTACAGCATTTGTGTTCATTAAGGTCTGCTAAATTTTAAGCTTGTAACAAAGACTTTGTCTATAATATTGCATAACTCTAAAAACTTCAATACTAAGTTGAGTATTTAAAAGAAATCTTTTACGAACTTTTCTTTTATGCTATTCCAATTTCCATCAATATGAGGAAATATTAGTTACAACAAATTGAATAAATGAACGAGTCCTAAATGTCTTTGTAGTTTAATAAGAAAATAATAACATTTGGTTTTCATCTGATTCATCTATTCACCAATTTCACCTAATATTTCTAATTTGATTTATAAAATTTCAATGCATTGAAAACAAACCGGACTAAGCATCTCGTCTCATCCGACGGATCCGTAAGAGGTGTTATTAGTTCAACCACTTTTCACACAAGTAAATTTTACATTTAGATTAATTTTTATGGTTTTTTTACATATATTTTTATTATGTAAACTATTATATTTTTGATTATGCAAAATGTTTTCATTTCAAAAGTATTTTTTCAAATTAGAAAATGTTTTTTACTTCTTGGTTTTTTTGCTAATGTTTTTTTATTTTATTGGGTAAACTATTTTTAACTATATTTTTGGTTATTCACAATGTTTTCATTTTTTTTTAACTATATTTCCCTTTGATTGATATTTATTTCTTCCCTTTCTGTCGTCACTTTTTGTATGTTTGTTTGTTTTTTCTTTTTTTTTGGGACAAACGAAAGAAAAAACACAAACTAGTTTTACAATTTGTTAAGGACCAAGAACATCAACCCAATGAATAATTGATCAATCCAATGAATAATCAAAGCCTTTCGTAGAAGAGCAAGCTAGCTTCAGCACCAAGAACATCACTCTCTGAAACTCTGCAAACTTCTGAATCAGATATACTAAACCAGCTCAATTCCTCACAATCTTCTTCTTCCTCTTGTGATGACACTCTCACACTTCTATAAACAGTGTAATGCCCGCTTCCGGTTCTACCAAAATGTTCCACCACCGTCACAAGCCTGTACATGCCGTGCTTTCTTGATGCTTCTGGCTTTTGGTCCTCTGCCGACATCTCAATCCTTTCTTCTATGTTTAAGCCTATTGAAGTTGGTGTGAACAAGGAGAGGTCTAAGACAAGCGGAAATGCGATATGTCCCTATACAGATAAACTGAGATTAGAAGGAATAGAAACTAGAACTTGGGACATGAAATGTAGACAGGAAAGAGAGATAACAAGACTCCTACCGATAGTTTGAATTCTTCAAACATGTTAAATGAAGCGCGTTGCACTTGAATGCATAGGAGCTGTAACAATTTAGCTAGAGAGGGTCAAAATGGGACTCAGAAGAAAAGAGATAATGATATTATAATGGATTCGACTTTAATTTCAGGTCTAGTTTCAATGAGTAAGTAAATACCTTTGGGAAACGGGCGATGATTAACTGTTTCAATATATGGGAATAGCTGTTTGACCAAGGCATTCTTTGAAGATGATGAGAAGTTTTACAGTCACATTGGTCCTCTCCGCCACAGCTCCTGACCTTTTCGATATCTATCTGATTGAAACCGTTTCAAGTACACACGGGTCAGATGGAGTTGAGAAGCATGTACAATAACGATTAAAGCTGAGAGATTAACTACCTCAGCTGCTCCTATCACAGATAAATATTTCAGTGCAGCACCATGCCAGCATCTATAGCAGAAGTAGTTTTCGACTTTCTCAGCATCGAGAAACTTGTTCAAGCAATTCTCCAAAGTGCATCCAAACATCTAAGAGCATTCCAAAAGGAAAAACCTACTGAGAATTCTTTTATTTCTGGAGAAGTTTCATATACACAGAAGCAAAATAATATAGCAATAAGAGAATGAACCTTCCGTAACATACAATGTTGTAACCACCGTTATGGAGTAAAGGAGAAAGAGGCAGAGTATGAAAAAACTGAAACTCCAACGAAATCTGCAGAAAACAAGAAATTCAAATAGGTAAATGTTTACTGATGAGATTGAGCAATAGCAAGAGCCACTTTAGTGGTGAGATTGAGAAATCTAATCCCAATTACCTGAGAAGAACAAGTTCGGCACATCAACGTACTACCGAGAATCCCATCAAATGGTCCACGCAAATGTTTATGCCATCTCTTGAGCTCCATCAAACCATGGAGGCCTTCACTAGGTGCAAGCATTCTCAAGTTGCGAGAGAAAAGTATATCCGAAAGATTACTACTTTGGCTAGGACGATAACAAACTACAATCTCTTCTTGCAAAGAAGAAATAAGATGAAGAAGGGCTTCTGCTGCATCCTATGTTTCAACAAGATCATTAGCTCATAGAATACGACCACCAACACAAGAATCCTTTGGTCTACTAATAGAAATAGAAAATTAACCTGTTGGCTTGTCAAATTGAAATTTGTGGCATAATCTGTCAATGCCACCATAACTTTACGAGGGCTAGACACAGATCGTCTACTTCCAACTGTGCAGAGCTCTGATGGTAACAATTCACAAAAGATAACTCTCATTATCAATTTTCAACACAAGATAAAGATACAAAATTAGGAATAATACCTTGTAGTAAAGCAGACAAAGCATAAGTAAGAGGAAGCTGTTCCTCTAGTTCTCCTGCTACGGAATCTCTCGCATCCTCTAAAACCCATTGAAGAAAACTCCGAAAATCTTTGCAGCTAGCGAGAGCCTGAAAGTCAAATTCACAATCAAAACTGTTCAACAAAAAAAGATCACAAGCAAACTCAAAGAAGAACGAATACAAAGCATTACCTGGAGGATGACGTTGAGGAAACAGTTATTCCCGAGATTTTGAAGGCCCGGTACGAGAAAAGAATCGTCTCCGGCGTCTTTTTCTTTACCGGAGAAGAGATTGAGGTTGTTTAAGTTGCGGAATAGACCGTGTTGTTGGGCAAATACAAAACCAGCAGCACCAAGTAGACCAGCGAAAGACAAATGCGAAACCCAGTTGTTGGAGATCCTAATTCTATCTGTGAAGATACACACAATCGCCTTTGTGTCGGAAGAACCTCTACGAGAAACCATGTTCAAAATAACAGGGAGAGTTATAATCGCCTATATCTCTCCCTCTCTAACTCATTCCGTCTTACTGACTAAAGATTGAGAAACCTAACCCTCCGGTTTGTTCGGTGGAATTAAATTCGCCGTACTAAGATCCCGACCAACCAGACAAGGTCGGCGGCCAATAGACCAAGTGAATTAGGTCCGGATTAAGTCGTCTGAACGATTTAAGAATAATTATCTTTTTAGTTTATTTATATGGCAAATACAACTATTTTTTCTAATAATTGTAATTCATAAACATGAATTTCAACGGTTAGTGTGATTTTATCAGTCTACAAGAGTTTGATTTGTTGAAATTTGTAAGAGATTGCTTTCAGAGATCTACCATTGATTCTTTGAAGCTCAACCAAAATTTCCGTCATTAGCTTTGAAAATTCATAAATAAGCAAATCATTGTCTTCATCAACTAAAATTCATAAATAAGCGAATCACTATTTCATTACCAATGTACCAAATAGTTTACAACATACAACGATAGATAAACCAGACACTGATTTTACATAATAAAAACAACTACAAGAAACCATGAAAGAACTCTTTATCCAAATTCCAGTAAAGCGATGAAGCTATCACCAAGAAATTACCTGCAAAATTCAACACAGAAAAAATAGAACATAAAAATATACACGAACAAACCCAATTAAGAAAAATTAATCAATAGATTGAATAAAGATCTCAGACATCCAAGGAAGGATAAAAGCTGCATTAGCTCTCAAGCCCGGCGAAAGGCGAAAGCTTTAGACGGCAACTGCGAATGTTTTGAGAAACAAGCCTTAAGTTTATCATCATTGATCTTTCTCGAACACAAAAACTTTAAAACAAGAAATATAACATTGATCGGTTTCAGACATCCAAGGAAGGATAAAAGCTGCATTAGCTCTCAAGCCTGGCGAAAGGCGAAAGCTTTAGGCGGCCACTGCGAATGTTTTGAGAAACAAGCCTTAAGTTTATCATCATTGATCTTTCTTGAACACAAAAACTTTAAAACAAGAATTATGACATTGATCGGTTTCAGACATCCAAGGAAGGATAAAAGCTGCATTAGCTCTCAAGCCTGGCGAAAGGCGAAAGCTTTAGGCGGCCACTGCGAATGTTTTGAGAAACAAGCCTTAATATAATCCTCATTAACCGAAAAACAAACAAACAACATAGAACACAAATCAAACAATTAAAACAATGATTTAGTATTGGTCTCAGACATCCAAGGAAGGATAACAACATCATAAGCTCTCAAGCCCGGCGAAAGGCGAAAGCCTTAGGCGGCCACTGCGAATGTTTTGAGAAACAAGCCTTAAATCTTATCCTCATCGACCAATATATATAACAATTCAACTAAAGAAATCAAAATCGAGATACTATGTATTTCCCATCATATAATGATCAGCAAGAAACCAGTTAAAGACTGCTGACAAAGTGACAGATGGATCAAGATTTGAGGGACTTTGTTCAATCCTATTAAGCACTAAGAAAATCAATTCTGCTAATGGGACATTGAAAAACTCAGTCCCAAATCTAAAACCCTAATAAGAAAACAAAACAACGCAAGCTTAGATTAAAAAGGTTTCAGACATCCAAGGAAGGATAAAGCAGCATTAACTCTCAAGCCTGGCGAAAGGCGAAAGCTCTTAGGCGGCCACTGCGAATCTTTGAGAAACAAGCCTTTGGATTTATCATCATTAACCTAAATCAAATCACTAATAAGAAAACTCTAACGAATGCTACAATGACTAAATTAACAAGAAAGATAGAATAGACGATGGCAAAAATCGCTGAGATTAAAGCGGAGAGATGACGAATAGGTTACAGAGACTCCGATTATGAAGAATTGGAGGCTGAGGTCTTTATATAATGAGAGAGAAGAGGCGTCCGATGATTAGGGTTTTGTTCTCCCTGACACGATCAAACGGTGGAGATCTATCGTTTTTTATTTCCTTTTTCTCTTTTTTTTTTGTTTCGGTGCGTCAGTAGAAGAACAATCGAGATGTTTACAGTAAGTAATGGGCTTTATTGATTTTTAGGTTTGGTCCATAAAATTTGGGTATCAAAATGGGCTTATAACAAACTCATAAATAAATAGATACCTTGAACAACATGTTTGTTAATTGTTACACAAACTCAAACGATCGTCAACCTCTTTATTCGAACAGAAAGAGATTTCTTAACATATATTACACACCCCGATAACATGATAATCTTAAAGACTTGGACGACACTATACTTAATTTACTCTATACAAAAGAAAGGCACTAATGTAAAAGAGACTCGCACTTTATTTTGGATCAGCTTTTAAGAGTTTTGTTGGTTCCTTCTATTGTTTTTGTTGTTTTTAACTTCCACAGGAGAGACACTCCTCACGGTTTGTCAAAGAGCAAACCATCTGTGCCATCTTTGTCTCGTTGTCTTCTTCTGTTGCTTCTTCGTCCTCAGTTACCTTAGGCTTCTCCTACACAACCAAACAGAATTCACAGGTAAATGTAAATTTCGCTGTCTAAGTAACTAGAGAATCACAGTGACACAAAAGTGTTGTTTTACCTTTAGCATTGCTGTGTCTACTGTGAACTTTATCGCATCGGCTGCAGCACGTGATCGCAGGTAGTACATTCCCGTTTTCAGACCCTGTTAGTATTGACAACAATAACAATTGTGAGATTGGGTTTTTCCACAAATCAAGACTAAGTATGAGGAAGTGAGTTTCATGTATAGATCAGGTTATACAAGCGATGCAAATAATAAAACATAAAATAAACATTCATACTTACAAGTGCAATCATACCGACCATTTTAAGAGTTAAGATAAATTTTTACCTTTTTCCAAGCGTAGAAGTGTAAAGAAGTTAGTTTTGCAAAGTTTGGCTTTTCCATGTGTATATTCAAACTTTGGCTTTGATCTATAAAGCATCCACGATCGGCGGCCATGTCAACCACTGTTCTCTGCTTAATCTCCCAGACAGTCCTGAGTCATTTTGCAAGAGGGCACACAGGTTAAATTTTATGAACACAGATTAATGATGGCATAAAAAATAAGGAAGTTCTATACCTGTAAATCGCTTTCAAGTCGTCAGGTATCTCCTTGACATTCACGATAGAACCATTCTCATGTATTATCTTGTTTTTCAGTGTAGGAGACCAGAGTCCCATATCAGTCAAGTCATGAAGAAGATGCTTGTTCACTACTACGAATTCACCACTGAAAACACAAGACCAATGATTAAGCCAGAAACATAACTTTCTGGAGCTATTTTATTTGCTTGAAGAACATACCTTAAGACTCTACGACTGTAAATGTTTGAGGTATAAGGTTCAAAACATTCATTGTTCCCAAGAATCTGGCTGGTTGAAGCAGTTGGCATTGGTGCCACCAGAAGAGAATTTCTGATTCCATTCTTTGAAATCGTATCCCTGAGAGTGGCCCAGTCCCAGCGATCTGATGGAATTACATTCCACATATCAGGTTGAAGAATTCCCTGAAAGTAGATCCACAAACCAAGCAATTAGGAACAAGAATTTATGACAACATTGTACATATCTCGAAAGGATTGCTGGTTGTGATGCATACCTTACTCACAGGACTTCCTTGGTAAGTTTCATATGTACCCTCCTTAGTAGCAATCTCTGAAGATGACTTGAGTGCATGGTAGTATATGGTTTCAAATATGTCTTTGTTCAGTTGTTGAGCCTGGGATTCATTCCAAATAACTTTTTCAGGAAATAGATCAAACTACTTTAAAAAGTTGATCAACTTATGCTGAGTAAGTTTACCTCAGGGGAATCAAATGGCATTCCGAGAAGGATAAATGCATCTGCAAGACCTTGTATACCAATACCGATAGGCCTATGTCGCATGTTTGAGGTTTTTGCAGTCTCCACTGGATAATGATTCACATCTATAATCTTGTTAAGATTAACAGTCACAGTGGCAGTCACCTGACGAAAAATAGTAAAAAGATGAAGTCCATATCAAATTGCACAGACATTGAAAGCTAGCAAAATGAACCAAGTAACTAAGTCCTGACCTCTGCTAACTTGTCGAAATCAAAGTAACGATTCTTTGAGCCCAAACTGCCTACAATCTTAGACGGATGTGCGTCCAAGGGGATGTCCTGTTGTGAGATGTAAGAAATATCAAGAGTTATGCACTAAAAAGTGACCAAACAAAATCAAAATCTGAGAACACTTTTTGACTCACATTCTCCCTTACAAACCGGGGTAAAGCAATAGATGCAAGATTACACACAGCCGTTTCTGTTGGACTTGTGTATTCAATGATTTCGGTGCATAAATTGGAAGACTTGATGGTACCCAGATTTTGTTGATTGCTTTTCCTGTTACATGAATCCTACAGAAGAAATTCAAAAATCAAAAATGTGAACCACAAAAAATATGTCTGTACGGAGTGGCCACAAAATTGTAACTGTTTCTTATAAGACCATACAAGGTAGAAGCCAAACATAAGTCCAAGCCAAACCCAATGTGTTATGCAAGCCCATGTATCTTAGGGTTTCCTTAGAAAGTGATATAAATAGGATTGTTATGTGAGCAAGTGATAAAACTTTGAGAGTTGTAGAGACAACTCTCCTTCTTCCCATTTATGAAACATCAATCTTAAATCATAGTGCTCTTGGTGACAACATAAATCTCTTTCTCTCTTTTATATTTCTTGCATTCAATAAAGCTCTATGAGCTATCTTATTTTCAGTTTTAGATTTCTATGTTAATAAAGCTCATTTGAGCATTAACCTCTTAGTTTGGTTTATCCTACATTTCTTACCTTGAAAAGCATGTATGGTGTCCCTGTTTCTACTTGGGATGTCAAGATTTCATACCAAAGCTGCTGTGCCTGGACAACCTTCTTGGCCTTTCCCTAAAGATACAAACAGAGATGCTTCATGACTGGTATTAAGATAACAGGAATTCAAAAGGAAGCAGTATTTCCAAAAGATGAATCATTCACCTGATTCTCGTACTGAGTGTACAATCTCTCAAACTCTGCACCCCAACAATCTGCCAAACCTGGAGCTTCATTAGGACAAAACAGTGACCACTGCCCATTAGTCTCGACCCTCTCCATGAAAAGATCGGGTATCCAAAGACCATAAAACAAGTCTCTAGCCCTATGTTCCTCCTGGAATGGAAAAAAGTATATTGTGAGCTATCTCATGTATTATAATGAGTAATATTTTCTTGGTGTAACTGTACCTTTCCATGATTCTTACGGAGTTCCAGAAAGTCAAAAATGTCAGCATGCCAGGGCTCCAGGTATACGGCAAAGGCACCTTCACCAATTGCGAAAAATATACGTAAGACAATCTAAACTATAATTACTTCACAGACAATCATGACAATAAGAGTAAAGTATCCTGAAATGTATACCTTTTCTCTTGCCTCCTCCTTGGTCAACATAACGAGCAGTATCATTGAATACCCTCAGCATTGGAACAATACCATTAGATGCTCCATTGGTACCACGAATGTAGCTTCCAGTTGCACGGATGTTGTGAACTGAAACACCAATGCCCCCAGCCGATTTGCTTATAACAGCACACTCTTTCAATGTGTCATATATCCCCTCGATGCTATCATCCTTCATGCAGATCAGAAAGCAGCTACTTAACTGCATATTCAAACATTTACAACAGCACATCAGTAAAAGAATTGCAGATGCACGTACGGGTCTGGTTTAACATCATTATAGCTTATAGGTACATTACTTGAGCGCTTGGAGTTCCTGAATTGAAGAGAGTAGGAGATGCATGAGTGAACCATCGCTGAGACATTAAATGGTAAGTTTTGATAGCGGAATCTATATCTTCCTTGTGGATGCCAACAGAAACCCTCATCAGCATGTGTTGAGGCCTTTCAACCACTTTGCCTTGCACTTTTAAGAGGTATGATCTCTCAAGCGTTTTAAATCCAAAGTAATCATATTCAAAATCGCGATCATAGATGATTTCACTGTCCAGACGAGAAGCATGCTGAAATTAACCAAAGGAAACACAATTTAACAAGAGATGAGAGATTTTCAAAATCACAATTTCCATCACAAGATAGAAGAATTATAACACAATTACGCTATTTTACCTTCATAATTATCTCGTATACATCATCAGCAATTAGAGGAGACGCAAGTCCAGATCTCTCATTGACATGACTGTACATGTCTCTAACCCTGAAGATTCCATCAAAGTCAACACATATGAATCCATAGTCACTGATACATCGAGACAAATGTTTATAGATCAAGAGAAGACTCACGTTTCAGAAAATGATTTCTTAGTGTTCTTATGGAGATTGGATACAGCAATCCTAGCCGCAAGCTGAGTAATATAAACATTGAAACATGTTAAATTATTATCCAGAACAATCAAGGATCGCAACATCAATCAGATCAAGCAACAATTTCATCACTCTATATAATTCAACATGGGAAATTTCGAATCTCGATAGATATCAAAACGTAAATACGAAACAGAAGCAAATAAAAAGGGGAAAACTCACGGAAGCGTAATCAGGATGATTGGCTGTCATAGCAGCAGCAGTCTCGGCGGCTAACTCGTCGAGTTGACTCGTGGTGACGCCTTTGTAGACACCGGCACAGACTTTCTGAGCGACAAGGACAGGGTCACAGTGATCGATACTAAGACCATAGCTAAGTTTCTTCAGGCGCGCAGTGATTTTGTCGAAGTGAACAGTTTCCTGCTTACCGTCACGCTTCACAACGTACATTTTTTGCTCTCTGAGGAATTCTATCGAACACTTGTTAGGCGTTTGATTTCCTTTGTGTTTCAAGATTATAGGGTTTCTTCTGTGATCTCCTTGGGTTTTTTTTATTCTTTAATAGCCGAAGTTTTGACTTCTTTATCTCCCCGCGAAAATGTTTCAGATTTTCCCGCCAGCTTCCGCAAGAAGAATCCGTAAGGCTTTGAAGCAAAGTGACTTTTAAAACTTGGAGGTTGGAGCGTTTACCTGCTTGAATGTGGGCCCATCACATGAAGCGTCCGTGATGTTCGCATGGGCCCATATTATAAATTTTAACGTTTCAATCAAAAATTGTAGCAATTAAAATTAGGGCATCAAATGTGAATATTATTATTTTCTAATCTTTAAGAATGAATTAATTATGAAATTTAGACGCTACATATAACAAAGATTTATATGTAAATATATGATAGTGATGGTTTTAAATTTTTAATAACTATTTTTTTATGAATTAACTAAATATGATAATATTTGATGAACAATAGGATTATGGGATATATTCTGTTTATTATATTCTGTAGTAGGAAGATGTGACTTGTTATTCTTTGTTAGTTATTAATTATACTAGCCTTCTAGATAAATGGTGTGAGAAACTGAGAATCCATAAAAGATTAGTGTATGAGTTAAACATGATATTATGTAGCCATGTAGGTATAAATTAAAAAACTTATTATACTAAGGTTGAACACTATAATATGTGAGAATCCATACAAGATTGTAAGATTGTATGCATGCGAGTTAAATCACCAGTTGACATTATAAGATCAAACTCAAAGCTTTGAGAATTGAGATTGCGATTTTAATCATGTAACCGCTTTAAATATATTTCTTTAAGAAATATCTGCCTCTTCGCAAACTCCATATTTCTTTTATCATGGTCCATGAATTTTGGTTCTTATATGGAAAGAAAAAGTTGGTATCTGTAGTATCAACATTGAACACAATTGTTAGGGGAAAAAAAATAGTTGGAACTATCGATGTAATTTCAAAATGCATTTACGTCTACCTTAATTTATAACAGGACCATTAATGATCAAATTAAAAGTTGTCAAACAAATTTCTGTTAAAATTATTGCAAAGCTTCACAATTCTTCTAGCACCTTCTCCCGGTTCAACGCTAATATAGATACTACTATATTACATACAAAACCATTGAAAACGATGACATATACTGTAGTAATTAACACACGCTTTTAACAAACGTCATTAAAACATAATTATCCATCATTCCTTCGACTAATCAACTAATCTCTCGTCATCTCCTTCGTCGCTCGGTAGATGCTCGTGAGAGACCGAAACTTCTTCTTCTTATTTATCCTTGTCTTCGTCTCCATGATCGTCTTCATAAAACTCTGTCCGTTCGTAACGTTCTTATTCCTACACACGCCGTCGTTTTGCTCCTTTCCGACAATATGATCTCTAACCTTCGAACTAACATCTTCTTGTCTCTTAGTATTATTGCCTTGTCCTTTCCATTCACAACCGTCGTAACCGGAAACGCTCCAGCCGGTGCCGCCGCTGCTACAGCTAAACGTATCCTCTTCGCTCAGCTGCACTAGCTGCTCCGCCGCCTCCATCTCCGTTTCCGAAAACGCAATCTCTGATTCTCCAGAAAAACCAATCTCCGTCTCCATTTGATTGATCATTTACGAATAATTGATTCTCTCGATCGAATTTATCTTGTCTCCTTTTGACCACTCTGATCACGTTTACGTGTATCGTTGTGTTTTTTTTTTTCTTTTTGTTGTATCGTTTTGTTTTGTCGTCTTTTATATATGAGCAAAAAAAAAAGCTATTAAACCATGGGAAAAAAAGGAAACTACAATGTCGGTTTGCAAGAAGAACGTGTATTCGGAAAAATTTGCAACTTTCAGAGAAATATAAGAATATTAAAAAACTTGATAAACCATGCTTGATCCAGTGAAACCGGGTGTATTTTAATTACGATCCTGAACCGTCAAAATTATTGACCGACTTTAAGATCTTTTATTTTCTTGATCCAACGACTCCTGTGAATCTGTCTGTTACTAATTTGATGGGGTTTTAGTGGTTTTACTAAATTTCCATTTTTTGAAGAGAGATGCGTTTGACTTCAATTATACGATTTGGTGGGGTCCATGCATCCGGTTTCGATAAGGAATAAACACGTCTTGGGGCCCTTTTGCTTCATTCCACGTGTTCTCATCTTAATCGCAGCATCATCCGATGTTGGACATGCGGTGGCTTTGCAGCCGTTCGATTAGGTTTAGTAAATCTTATTTACTTTACTGTAACAAGTTTTTTTCAATCATAACGTTTCATTTATTTTTTCATAATTGATGATCTACGATACGATCGAATATGAACAATTAACTTTTTACGGGAATTTTGCAAATCGTTAACTTTTTTTTTTCTTCTATAAAACAGTTTTATTACCGCAACAGACGGATTTAAATACAATTATACAAATCCTATACTATTATTTGGGGAGTACACTTTATAAGAAACCCTTAACTAACATTCTCTTTTGTAAAAAATTACATGAGAATGCCATTACAAAAAGCTTATTTTAGAACAAATTTAATTCAATTTATTAAGGATAAACAAGTAAAATACTAATTTATGTTATTTAATTAATTTAATTAAATTATAAAACGAAAATCTGTTATTATTATTTTTTAAATGACCAATCAAAATGAACATATGAGATTTGATATCTAATTTACCATATTAATTTGTTATTAATCATTATTCTTCACCTCTCATCTTTATATGATTATATTTATATGAAACAAATAAATCATCATATCATCTACATAATAAAAAAAAGTAATTTTTTTCTGCATATGCCAAAATTTGAATTTTTAAAAACGCATATAAATTGTTCAATCTATAAAAGAAACAATTAAACGGGTTAAAAATTCAGACTTGAGTAATATATTTCTTTTACATAAAAATAAATTCAACAAAAATTCCGACTGTGGAACGGGTCATAATTTGAATATTTATATTCGATTTCATACATTTATTTTTTTGAAATGTATAATTTTATATACTACAATAAAAATTTAAATATTTTAATTTGCAATATTTAAAATAAGTTTTACTTGATATTTTTAGAGAATATCATCAATACTTAATAGTTCAAAAACTTAAAAATTATAAATACTCTAATTTGATTATTTTTAAAAATATTTATAATAGATAGCGGGTTAAATATAATATATTATATAATGAAATGAGTTTTGATCCTTATAACTATTTGAATAGTTATATTTAATTTCAGATAATTTGTTTTTTGAAATTCATAATTTTATAAACTACAAAAATATTTTTTAAAGATTTTAATTTGGAATATTTAAAAATAGTGTAGAACATTTAAATATGGTTTGACACCTCTAAATATTTGAAAATTTGATTCCGCAAGCAATTTTAAAATTAACGAATAATAGATTGTGCACACAATATTTTAAAATGAAATTTTGAAATTCTAAAATAAAAATATAAAATCCACGCACGGATTGATTTTGGTATTATTATATACTAAATATATGTTTATAACATATTCGATTATGCGAATAATTGGTAAATTCCGTAATTATAAATCTCAAACAAATTATGTAATTAGATTAGCTCAAACAAATCTCTATTTCAACAACCAAAGAATTATAAATTGAAAAAGAATTTTCTAAATTAATTCAAAATAATAGCTAATTTTCTTAATTAATTCAAAATAATCTATCTTTTATATGCGATTCATTTATGATATTTTAATTTTTGATCTAACAGAAATATATGCAATCCTATTTTGTGGTTGTTAACATAAATTAACTCATTGTTCAAAAAATATTACTTTTTAAAAAATAAAATTATTTTCTGTTGTTGACAAAAAAAAAAAAATATTTTCTGTTTACATATCTTAAAAAAAAAATTATCCACAATTGAGTATTATAGAAAAAAATCTATATTTATTCTAATATTATATATAGGGACTGACAAAAAAATTTATATTTTTTCCTTACTATTATAATATATTAAAACTTAGTTCTAATATATATATTATATAAATTTTATAATAAATAAAATTTAACCCGTACTTTAGTACGGGTGATGATCTAGTGATAGTTTAACACAAGTTTTAATTTACAAAAAAAAAAGTATAAAACAGCACTAAAATCCATTATTAACAAAGTGTGTGTATATGATCCTTATCAGTATTATACAATAACTAGGGAATAACTAAAAGTATATGTAGAAAAAGAAAAACAAAACAACTCTATAGTAGTATAACACGATAACAATAGAATTAATTTAGGGGTAACCAAAAAGGTTTAAAAAACTCGTAAAAAGTAAAAACTGCACATCTTTGTCTACAACACACTTGCACCCAACCCAACTTACCACCAAAAGAGTACACATCATCATCATCGACACATTTGCTTCCAAAGCTCCAACACAAACTCCTTTGCTCTTCCTTCACTCAGAATCTTAGTTTCCACAATTCAGACCACAGATCTCCAACACTGGTCCCCCTTTAGCCACAAACGGGTTAACTCTAACCCACAAGAGCGTCAAGATCGAAGCTAAAAGAATAGACCAAACCACAATAATCGTAGGCATTTTGTCTTGCTTCCCAAGCATTCCCTTGAGGAATGGGTATAAATGAACAATGACCCAAAGAGCGAAGAACAGTCTCCCAAAGAGAGGTCCCCATGAGTCATAACCATTGCTAATTGCATCAGAAACGCCCACAATAACTCCGATGATGTTTATGATCAGAAGTGTTGTCGGAGGAATCAACAGAGTTGTCCACTTGAAAATGTAAAGCTCAGAGAAAGCTCCATCGTCTGCTGCTTTTGAGGTGACTGTGAAATTCGTGTTAACTCCAGCTAGAACTTTTAGCAAGCCTTGAAACAGAGCAAATAGATGCGAGGAGGCCCCTCCGATAACCCAAAATTGCTCGTTTCTCCACCAATCGTCGATTCCGACACCTCCCCATTGCATTTCGAGGATTCCAGTTACTGCTATGGATATGAACATGAGCATGAAGAGTATACCTGCGTAGTTGCTTATCTGTCGAAGCAAAACACAAAACATTTAGAAAATCTCCAAACTGAACAAACCAAACTGAAAATGCAGAGGTTATCGATATAGTACCTCGGGGACGATGAATTTTCCTGTGAGTAAACAAACCGCCGGGAGAGAGCAGTAGACGATTAATGGAAGTGAAGTCCAAGGATAGACAACAGAGTTGATGTAAGAGAATCTCTCCAACCATTTTAAACCACCACCATAACCATACCATATCGGACAATGTCTGCTCAAGAAAATCTCTACAGAGCCAAGAGCCCAACGTAGAACTTGATGAAGACGATCTGACAAGTTAATTGGAGCAGATCCTTTAAAAGCTGCACGCTTAGGCATACAGTACACAGATCTCCATCCATGGCAATGCATCTTGAAACCCGTCAAAATATCTTCAGTCACCGATCCATAAATCCACCCGATCTGCGAGTAATTATTAGCTAGAATGAGATCAGAAGAACTTTTGTAGTTTTTAAAAGTAGAAAACTTTGTAATGTTTTTTACCTCTTTTCCCCATTCGGTTTTATCTTCGTACCCGCAGCTAATAACTTGAATGGCTTCTCTTAACAAACATGCGGGGCTTGCGTTACGGGGAACTCCACCGTTCTGTAGAACAGCAGAGGCAACGAAAACCGGAGATTGTCCAAACTTCTTCTCCAATTTCAGCTGTGTTGCTTCAGATCTCTTCTCAACATTTGACACTAACAATCAAAAACAGCTATTTAGACTTTCAACAAGATAGAAACCACATAAGAAATGTTTTGTTTCTTTTCCCTTTTTTTACCTGGGACGATAACACCTTCTTCGACGTTCTCTAGCGCATGAATCTGCTTTGAAGTCTCTTTAGTGTTATTTTTCTTATCTTTAGCTTTCGTTTTACTCTTCTTTCTCAACCCACAACACAAACAACACCATTTAGGCCAACAGTTACAGGTTTTGCCTGGTGGTTTCTTCTTCTTTGGTGCATCAAAACCATAAAGAGCTTGTCTTCTAAACACACAACCTGTCCCGACATAAATCGGTCCTTGTATCCCATCAAGACCTTTCATGTTAATCTGTTTTCACACCAAAAAAGTATCAAATGAGAAAGGAGGAAGAGCAGTAAAACATAATCAGAAACAAAGCCAAAGACATAAGGACACCTACATCAAAGAACACCACGTTACGGTTTGAGTATCTATCATGTCTATCAATCCCATCAAATCTCTGCGGAAACTGAACATAACAAACTTTCTTCCCGGATTGCGGATCCATCATGAAACACATAGCTTCTCTAATTGCTTTGCTGTTGTTGATGTAGTGATCACAATCGACATTAAGAAGGTATGGAGCGTTTGATAGAACAGCAGAGACTCTGATCTTCAAGAAGAGAGATGTAAGATGAGTTTTAGTTTATGAGAACTCAGGGACGCGAAAAGAGAGATTAATAAATAAAGAAAAACATTATCCTTACCAAGGAATTCATAGCTCCAGCTTTTTTGTGGTGATCAAATCCAGGCCGCTTCTCACGAGAAACATACACTAGACGTGGTAACTCATTACCATCTGTATCACGAACTCCGCTGTGTCCCAAGAACACCTGTCATTTTAAAAATCTCTTAAAAAGGCTTCTGGCTGAAGATATATTGAGAACTAGAGTGTTCATTCCAATTTAACCGAACCAAAACCGATCCAGAAAAACAAAGTGAAGAGGGTAAAAACCGCTTTCATTTTTCTATATTCGATCAAACTCATCATTACCTGAATCATTCCGGGATGGTCACGGACGTTATTTCCAGGCCAAGGAGTTCCATCTTGCATAGTCCAACCTTCCTCAGGCACTTTCTGTGCTGTAGCAACCAATGCATTTATCTTCACTTTAAACTCCTCATAATCTCTCTGCAACAACCAAACAAACAAAAAACGTAAATCAAATTCTTAAAACAGAACTCTTATGATGGGATATACGCAGAAAAAGAATAAGCAACAACGAAAACCTTCATAGCACGACGTTCCCTGACAAAAGCAGGATGAACTTTGTTCTTCAAATAATCCATCTTCTGAGAAAAATACCACTCGGGAGCTCGTGGCTCGATATTAAACTTCTTACAGAAAGGAACCCACTTTCTAGCAAACTCAGCTGTATCAGAGAGAGCTTCAAATGTAAGCATCGCTGCACCATCGTCCGATACATAACAAGCAACCTTATCCACCGGATAATCAACTGCTAGAATCGAAAGAACTGTGTTTGCTGTAATCAACGGTGGCTCTTTCAACGGATCCACTGTACTAACAAAAACATCAACAGGTGCTAATCCTGACGGTTTTCCTTCCTTCTCGTACCTAATGTAAGAGAAAGAGAGTTTCAAAATCTTTGGGAATGTAAAAAATGAATATGTGCAGACAAGAAGTAGTCTTTTCATGTTTATGTTACCTGAGAGAGAGTCTATCGAGGTATGTTTCACGTTCTATAGGATACCATTTAGGGAATTGATCAAGAATCCAAGATACGGCGAACCATATTTCGCATATAACTGACGTTAACCATAATCCATATGCATCATTGACTGGATGGAGAATTCTATAATGAAAGAAAAGGCCAAGAATCGCGAGCCGACACAGAATTAACATTCTGTAGGGATTTATTCTGCTTGAACGAATAGGTAGCTTTCTTGAGAGAGGTTGTCTTCCTTCATCCATCCTGATTTAGGTAGCACCAAAAATGTTAAAACAACAATAAGAAAACAAAACCATTGAAGACAAAAATTTCAGAGCATGATTTCATCTGACATTTTGTTCGATTTTAACAAACCATTAAACTTACATGGGCATGTCAGGATCATCCAGTTCGTCGTCATTATTGAAACCCCGACCATCGTTTCCTCCTTCATGCTTAATAACTTGAAGCTTTTCCCCTTGTCGTCTCTTCCAAACTTCCATACGGTCCTTCCAAGCAACACTTCCATATCCATATTCCGCAATATCTTTCTGAGGAACCATTGATCTTGCCTGTGCTGTTAACAACAAACAAAACCATTTCATAACTCATTAGAAGGTGAATAAATCATCTAAGAACAAAGTTGTAAGCATCATAAAAGTAAACACATACGAGGTGCAGAAGAATCTGTAAATGGTGCAGGATAGACTCGATTCCCATATCCCGTTGAAGGAGGAACGATAAGAGCATGTCGATCAGAATACATATCAGCATCCTGAAAAAACAAAAATATACTACTTATAAGAAAAAGAATCATCAAAGCAACAACATTTTCAGTGAAATCAAACAATTTGGATTCTTCACCTCATCACAATAAGTCAAGAGAGGAATCTGAGATCCAGGTGGAGCTGAATCCAATCCACCACGACCAGTGTTAAGGCGCGAAGAGAGCGCGGCTTCAGCGGCATGTTCAGGGTCCATCCCATGATTAAACTCATACTCAAGATCATCAATGTCTTCTTCTTCTTCATCATCTCCATCAACCCGTGGACTACCTTTAATCCGTTTGTAACGGGTTTTGCACTGAGGACAAGCTTGATTTCCTTCTCTACGTTCATACTCATAGCATGGCCTACAAACCGGGAATGCGCATTCATTGCACGCAACAAAGAGCTCACCGCTGACCGTTAATTCGATTTCATCTCCACAGATTTGACATGTTTGCCCACTCAGTTCTTGTACTGATCGTATCTATATAGAAAAAGAGAACAAATAATGAGTCTTTTTATCATCAAATTGCATCTTTATCAAATCATAAAGATGATATAGACTCAAAAAAACATTCATAGAGTATGAATTACATAATTGTGAAACTGAATTTCATAAAGTTGTCATTTTTACATAGTTGAGAGTCTTGAGACAGTTATTAGTAATTAGTATCCCATCTGAATCAGGTGGAATGCAATAAAGACACCAGCTCAAACAAACCAAGAAAAAAAAGGGACTTTCTTTGAACTTATTGCTACTGCTACGACATTGAATTCGGTTCGCAGGACATCTCTGCCGACACGTATGAATCATGCAACACTACTTCAAGAAAGAAAAACAGAACATGTGGGTTGCGGCATTACTCCCTAGAAACTTCCAATTTCAGATCAAAAAATTCCATCTAGATTCTCATAATCTAGATCCCAAAAAAAGAAAAAAAAATAATCTTTTTTCGTTATAAATTCATACAAAAGTGTGAAAAATGAAATTTCTTTTGTAGGAAGTATTTTCTTACTCTTGCACTCTCATCAGCGTTAATCAGAACGAATTCGTTTCTGTTGTGAGAACCAGCAATGAGCCGACCACCAGTATTCATGTCTTCTACACCGAATCAAACGAATTGTCTCTCTTGCTCAGAGACCTTGACCCGACCCGGCTAGGATAATGGATCCAGACTGTTGAACTCCCATTACACACAGATTCAGAGCATGCACAGATGCACTAGGAAGACGAATGAGACGAAATAAACCGAATCGACAATAAATGTTGGGTCGCCTTATAATTATTAAATAAAACGAAAAGAAGAGATCCCGAAGGAAAAAAAAAAAACGAAATTTTCCAAGAGTCTCACTTTCTCCGGAGACAGCTATAGATTCCACAACAAGCAAATAAAGAAAAGAAAAAAGCTCTTTTGGAATCAAGTGAGTGATTCACTGATTCAAGAGAATTTTACAGACTGACAAAAGCAATGTGAAATCAGGGGTTTGTGATAGATAGATAGATTGAGATAAATAGGAATGAGAGAGAAGAGATTCAGACACAACCCCAGATAGAGTTGTGTTAAAATGTGGACAGCAAATTGAGATTGAAACAATTGTATGTACATACACAAAGAGAAACGTCACGAAATAAGTGGGTCCCGGAGAAAACGACGATGGCTATGGTGGTGGTGGAGCTGGACTGTGTCCCACCCTTCAAGAGTTGGTGAAATGAAGAAGAAATACCCAAAAAAAAAGGGCTTTTATTTACAATTCAGAGTCATTGAGTGAACGAAACTGAGATATTTACAAGTTCTTGCGAAAATTTTGAGAGGTGGTTCTGGGGAAATGGGATAGTGAAAGCTAAACTGTTTACCTATACGGATCCGGGTCCTCGTGATCGGGTCCAGATTAATGTCGTTGAATTTTTACAACGCTGTAATTTCCAAAAAGCCCCTGAAGTTTTTATTGTCTATTATTAAACCCCATATCTTATTATTCGTCGCCAACCAATCCATATATCAAAGAAGTCGTTTTAGGAAAATAAAATATTGCTTTAGTATGCGAAACTTTATTATGATTGGAGGATCAGATTTATTTTGTTAATTATTGGATCATTTATTGTAAACATCCAAACTTATTAGTATGTAACACGTGAATATTATAATGATGGGGAAAAAAGAAAACTAAAGTTTAGAAGCTTTTTTTTTCTTCTGTGTAAGCTTCTAAGTAGGTATACATTGCATAAGAATAATTTGGTTGTATTAATTAAAATAATGTTATTCAAATCCGTGACCGTTGGATCAGTATCTTTTCCAAAACCAACTTTGGATAAACAATTTGTTTCTTTGTGAGTTTTAACATTTAATATGTAGAAGGTAAAAATCTTGTCGGTGGCGTAACCTTTTTCTTCATTTTGGGGGCTTAATCATTTTATAGTGTTCAAAATATAAAATGATTTTAAAAAACATTCTATAAATAATTTTAAAAGTGTAAAATCCTACAAATTATGTTTTTTTGGTTGCCTAAATTAAATTATAAATATGCCATAATGATGTTAATAAGTATTATAAATGCTGATTAGAGCCGACGATGTCATCAATGCATAGACTACTATATTCTACCGAATTATCGTAAATAGTATTGTTAAAATGTCTCTATCTCCGCAGTATTAGGTATAAATCGATTATTTGATGGCGAAATGATAACCGAATCATTATTTGGATGGTACAAAGTTAGTCTTTCTATCAAAATTAATATACGATAGCCACAGGTGAACAAAAATATAAAATATCCTATACTAATATTTGGGAAGTACATCCTAAGGATCATAACTTAAATTTTGTAAGAAATTACAATATATGCCATTATATAATTCTAATCATAAAATTTATTACATGTCACTAATATATATTAACGGGTCAACGGGTCAACAGGTTTAAAGATATTAAAAGATTTTGTTTATATAATACATAATTAATATAATTCGAGAATATTATATACCAATCAATATTCGAGATTATATAATACATAAAAATATTATATAATACATAAAAGATTTTGTTTATATAATATATAAAAATGTTATATACTAATATACTAATATATTATTCGAAAATGTTATTGAAAATTAAAAATGTTATTCAATTTGTTATATAGTAATCTATTATTCGAACATCTTATAAAAAATGTCATTGAAAATGTTAATGAAAATGATATATCATTGAAAACATTTTATATCAATCCAATTTATAAAAAATAAAAAATGCTATTTTGAATTATAATACCCATATAGTTCGAAAATGTTATATAAATTGAAAATGTTATATAATTCTTCATTTTTTAAAAATGTTACTAAAAATTGAAAATGTGTCTACGTTCTTATAACTAAACAAAATTTATTTTCAACTACAATTCGTAATCTTTGACAATATTTTCAGTTTCCTAAACATCTGTTATCATCTTTGACAATATTTTCAGTTTCCTAAACATCTGTTATCATCAATTTCATTGTTTTTGATTAAGCTAAACAATACAATATTTTCAGTTTCCTAAATCTTTGTTTCTGACTTCAGTTGATTATATTGTCTAGGTAGTATATTCATTTTTTAATTACGCGGGTCATTGGGTCATCAGACGGGTTTAATTATACTATCTAAACAATATAATCACATAATTTTGTAATTAATTAATTAGGGAGATTTCGTAAATAATAAAATCAATTCAAACTAATAAGGCAAATCCTATACTATTATTTGGGAAGTACATCCTATAAGTCGTAACGTAAATTTTGTAAGAAATTATAATATATGCCATTAGATATCTCTAATCATAATCATTTTAATTTCATGTCACTAACATTAACAAATTAATTAAAAAACGGGTCAAATAACGAAAAACGAGTTTAAAGATCTTAAAGATATTAGGTTGTTATATTTTGTTTAGATATAAATTCGTATTCAAGCAATTCGTAATCTTTGAGAATATATTCAGTTTTCCTAAAATCTTTGAGAATATATTCAGTTTCCTTAAAACCCTTTATAAAAAAAAATAAGTTATAATAGTTGTTATATTTTAGATCGTTTTTTGTTTAGTTTTACGTTTTTTGTTTAGTTTAATCACGCATCAATATAATCAGCTATTCAGTTTCCTTAAAATCTTTTCTAAAGATTGTCAAATCTCTCTGTTATATAATTTTGATCCTATATTCCAAATAATCTAGAATATACCTTTCTAAAATATTATCTAACTATTTTATGTTAATTAATATATTTCTGAATCTCCTAATTATCACAAACAATCTACAACTATAAATATCCATTTAGGCTTGACGTACCTTTCTCACAGAAATCATCTCAGCACCATTCTCATATCCTACAATTAAAAATACAGCAGAAATGGCTATGGTTAGTCCCTACACTCCTATTAACAATTTGAAGCATGTCAAGACTTTTTGCTGTATTCAAGTTAGTATATTTCATTCGTGGATTCATTTTACAAAAGGTTCTGGCATATCTTTGGAAATGATTTTGAAAGATGAGCCTATAAGTACCATTGAAATTTTATACAATTCTCTTTGTAATATATGTGCCGTAAGTTTTAAGTCATCTTATTTTAATCACAGGGTAACAAAATTCAAGCAGACATCAAATAGGAACAGATCAGCAAATTCCAAAGGTATGTTAAAACCGTTTTTTTTCCTTTTTTTAAACCATGAAACTAGGCCCCACAAACCCAATATAATCCATTAAAAAACTTAGACCCAATACAACTATTTTTTTGTTTGTTCACAATCACACAATAAAATTATCAATTCCTAATTGAACCAAATAAATTATTAATCTCATATAAAAAAATACAAGTCTAATGCTGCTAAATATATTAAATTCTAAAATACAATATTCTCTCCTTCTTTAGTCAAATAAAATATATAACATTATATCCAAATAGTAATAAATATAAAATATTATGATATATTCCCATTTATATTATACTATTATACTAAATTATTCCTTATTTCTTCGAACAAAATATACAATTTAATTCATAAAAAATATTAAATCCCGTGCTGTATAGCACGGGTCATGATCTAGTGCTCCTATAAAGATGTTGCCAAAAATTGCCATATTTAACCAGCCAAGCAGCTGGAAAATACAAAGGTAATTATACAATTGGTTTAGACTTTTAAAACTACGATACAAATCCTAAAATAATTTGAACACATTTTACTTGAAACTAGATTGTTGTATTCATGGGAGTACAAATATTCGTCGGTCGATATATGGGCCATTATTTGTTCGAAAGCATTCGATGGCCTACAAGGCTCCACCAACAAATCGGGCATTTTGTACAATTCATAATTAACTAATAGCATAAACATATATAATATGGGCACCGACGGAAATTACCACTAAAAAGTAGCTAGAAGAATTGCCAAAAAGATTAGATGAAGCATTTGTTTTTAAATGTTTTCACTGTATTGCACTATTTTAAAACTGGCGACTAATAGACACTAGACAGGCATAGTTGCTAGAATCGAATTATTGTGTTATCCACAGGAAAAAGTTAGTGTTAATTTATTGTTAAACTTCTCCCACTAAATCTTGTGTATACAGTGTGATAAATGTATAATATTATAGGCTAGCTTATATAGGTCAATGACTCGTGTCTTTTTCGTGTTAAAACTGGTTCCAAAAAGAAGATAACTATTTTAACTACTTTTTCAATTTTTCATCTACTGTGTTATGTCTGTTTCGCACTCACAATCTGTCGGTAGCTAGTAGCTAGCTAAATGGATTTTACTAATAGGAAGTCTTATTTTATTATTGGCGCTTAACCTCTTTCCAGGTTTAAGAAAAAATAAAAAACCATGTTAATTATATCACTGATACAGTAATCACATGTAACGACTACTCGACTAATATAGGTTATTTAATCAAAAATTCCAATGATAAAAAGTGCCTTTACCGATTAATTATAATTAGATCATCCAATCATATGGGAGTTAACTAATTAAGGTTAGGCCTAAATCCTAATGATTGAGCAATCAAAAGTCAAAGTTCCAACAAGCTAGACCCAATCGAGGTTATAGAGTTGTAGTATGGGTTTTAAATTGAACTCTATTTTAATTTTTTACCACTTTTACGTTCGTTTCTTTAATTATTCTTGGCTCTTGTTTACTCATTTCATTTGCTCTTTTCTCTTTTTGTGCTCTCATTCATTTATTTGATCTTGTTTATTATCTACTATTTTCATTTTTTTAAGTATTGAAAAATGAGAACATTGAAAAATATGTGTTAAATTAGTGCCATTACGAGTTGCACACAAAAAAAAAACTTGTAGCTAGAGGTAGTCTGAAATAAAACCAGAAAAAAAAAAAAAATCATAAAATTAAGTATGAAAATATGTTGGTAAATTTTATTTAAGTCAAAATATATAGATACCAATATATGGGCTATTAGGAAAGTACAGTGGGCCACTAAATTTCTCTGAAAAGGAGGTCCATTTAAAACGCCTAAAAAGTTTGGAGGCCCAAAATATTTTATTTTCAGAAAGTTACTAAAAATAATTGTGGCTGCTGGGATTCGAGCCCAGGTCTCCACGGCCACAACGTGGAATTCTTACCACTAAACTACAGCCACTTTTGTTGTCTAGTTAGCATCAGATACTTATTTATAATTTAAAATCCAACCTTTCGTATGCATTGTCCGTTGCTCTTCTTCACCAAAGGCCTAATACGCTTCACTAATCCTCTGTAATTACTCTTAATCACACCATCCACCACTAATCATTTACTTTCATTTATCCCCCCACTAATAAACTTTTTAATCTCCACTAACCCAAAAATCATTCCATAAACAAGCTATAAATACCAAACCATCAGAAGCTAGTCTAATCACACTAAAACTCCAAACAAAAACCACACCAATGGCTTCAAACACTACTTTCCTCTTCTCCACCGTCACACTTCTCATCCTCCTCCTAAATACCACCGTCTCTGGCAGATATCTCCCGGCGGAGTCATCAACCAACATAGCGGCGAGGCTTCAAAGTGGAGGGCTAATGGAATGCTGGAACGCATTATACGAGCTGAAATCGTGCACCAATGAGATCGTTCTCTTCTTCCTCAACGGTGAAACAAAACTTGGGGTTAGTTGTTGCGAAGCCGTCGACATCATCACTACCAATTGTTGGCCGGCGATGCTCACTTCTCTCGGATTTACGCCTGAGGAAGCTAATGTCCTCCGTGGCTTTTGTCAGAATCCAAACTCCAACGACTCGTCTCCTTCTCCTTCTCCCAAAATAGCTTGATTGCAATTTCCATATTAATTAATAAACGCATATGTTGGATTTTAAATCTCAATCCAATGATTTTGCATATTGAGATTCTTAAGTGTTTATGTTTGAGACCCATTTTTATATAATTAGCAAACTAAAGATGGATCAAAGTTTAATATCTCGAATCAGAAAGAGTTTCTTTTAGGAAACAGAACATGAGAAGAAACAAAGAAATAAGGTAACTTGTCTGAGAAGAAACCGATTCTCAAACAGAAAGCAGAAAACGAAGATAACAGGAGAGACACAAACAAAAGATTTTGACATAGATTTAAAGCCTCCTCAATGGTTGATTCTTAGATTCGGCTCAGTCATGGAGGGCTCAAGGAGTTAGCCACGTCGATCACGAACCTGTACCTGACATCAGACTTAGCAAGCCTCTCCATAGCAGAGTTAATCTCATCCATCTTAATCAATTCAATATCAGCCGTAATGTTGTGCTTAGCGCAGAAATCAAGCATTTCTTGTGTCTCCTTCAACCCTCCCACGTCACTTCCTCCCACCATTTTCCTTCCTGTAAACAGTAAGTCAAGTTAAATTGTGTTACACACAATAAGATTTTGCAGAAAAAGTTATATAGTGCTTCTTTTCGTACCAAGAACAAGAGGGAACATTGGTAGCTCGAGAGGCTTCTCAGGTAAGCCTAAAGCGATGAGCTTTCCGTTGACTTTGAGTAACCCGAGCAACGGATACAGAGCATGTACTGCTGATATTGTGTCGATAATGTAGTCCATTGTTCCAATTGCAGCCTAAGGTTCCAAACAAAACAAAACCAAGATTAAGTCTATCTCTATTTGCTTTCTGAAACTGAACCGGATTGAACCAAGTTAGTTTAAAATGACTCTCGTTACCTTCATTTTCTGAGGATCAGTGGTGACAAGAAACGAATCAGCACCAAGATGATTAATGGCTTCCTCTTCTTTCTTAGAAGAAGAACTAATCACAGTAACTTTCAAACCAAAAGCTTTACCAATCTTAACAGCAACATGACCAAGCCCACCAAGTCCAGCAACACCCAAATGCTTCCCTGCCTCAGTCATACCATAATACTTCATTGGACTATACACAGTGATTCCAGCACACAGCAACGGCGCACCCGAATCGCTTGGTAAATTCTCGGGAAACCGCAAAACAAACCGTTGATCAACCACAATGTTCTCCGAATAGCCACCGTAGTTCTTGGTTCCATCGGATGCAATCGCATTGTATGTGAAAGACATTTGAGGACAGTAGTTTTCAAGATCTTGGTCACAAGATTCGCAAGATTGGCACGAACCAGCGATCACTCCTACTCCGACACGATCTCCTTCTTTGAATTTAGTCACGTTCTTACCAACTTTTGTAGCGATCCCAACGATTTCATGCCTGATTTATTATAGAAAAAGTTTTGTTAATACAATCGAAAACTTGTTAAATACGAAATCTCGGTTTGAAATTTTATTTCGATATTACCCTGGAACTACTGGGTAATACGTGTATCCCCAGTCATTTTTGATGGTGTGTAAATCAGTGTGGCAAACTCCACAAAACAAGATCTTCACTGTCACATCATTTTCACCATTGTCTCTGCAAAGTAAAAATTAGACCAATCATCAGAGACAGAAAAAAGAACAGCAAAACTTTATAACAGATCTCGGACCAAATTTAGACAAAAGCTTTTGTTGAAACAAGTACGAAAAGAACTATCAAAGAGCCGGTACGGACTGACGTAAATTATAACAGAGTAGGAGGAATAGCTTGAATTTTGGTATAAGAAGATAATGAAACAAGAAGATGTGATGAGAAGTATGGGAACCTTCTAGAGAAGTGAAAAGGAGAGAGAACACCGGATTTGTCTCTAGCACCCAACCAAAGACTTTGTTCGGATGCTCTGTTTCTGGAGATTTCGCCATGGTTCTGTCTCTGTCTTTGTCTGAGTGAGGGATTGGGTTTATGTTGTGTGATTCTCTCAAGGGAGTGGTGCATATATGGGCATTTACAGATGAGAGGAGTAGATAGAGATATTAATAACCCTTTTATTACTTTCACCAGTAAATTAAGAGAGTAGATTTTTTTCTATACTTTAACTTTTCCATTGCATGAAATTAGGAAAGTTATTTAATTTCAATGGATATTATACTATATATGAATGTTGACTGATATGCCATTTTAGGGAAAAAATCTTAAAACAAAATTACATTTTAAATTATTGTTGACTAGAAAATTAACATTTATAAAAATTAACAGCAAAATGGCCATAATTTGTTTTATGCTGTTAAAACTATTAAAAAAAAAAAAAAAAACTACTTCATAGTTGACACGTGACTGAATATAATTCACTGTCCTAGATTTTTCACAATACCCAAATTAGCTACAAGACTGGTACCACCAGTTAAAGCGTCCTGTGAATTTTCTTGCATGGCCGAATTATTTGCTGGGAATTTATGACTAACATATAACACGGTTTAAAAGCATGTAAATTAGCTATGGATAAAAATAGTTAGATATATAATTTAGATGTCCTTTTCACTTTCTCTATCTTTGGACTATAATGACTATGCCACGTTGTGGATTTTTTTTCTTCGTCTTGTCATGAGCATTATATATGGAACACAATCCGGTTGGACGTTGTGGATAAAATTCGAATGACTACCTATCTTGCCGTATAACAATTAATGCATTCATCCTCGTTTCACATCACTTATGTGATCAGCTTATAATTGAATCATATGACATATATAAAACCATGCATCTACAAAGATTTCGTTTGATTCCTCATAAGTTATGGTGTATTAATCCATTTTGAGATCAAGAGATATGGATAATCTATAATCAGAAAATAGATTCAGTTCTAAGAAGTGTGCAAGTATTATCCAGCTTTGGACTTTGATATACCATAAATCGAAATAGATATGTTTCACCAATCTAAAAATTAATCGAACATTTCACAAAAACACATTTGATGCTAAACAAAAATTCTTCGTTTGGTTGCATATTTATTGAACAACTCACTTTAACTTTGGTAGGTCGGTCGTCCATGAACCGGTGGTGGTTAGTAGTAGTCGCGTTTAATATAACTACCAACAAACTATGAACACGTGTCTATATGTAATTGGCTGTTCACTACATGTATAATTGAGAAGTCGAGGCTCGAGAGTTGGGTTGGGTGGGCCTCTTAAATTGCTGCAATTAAAAGGTTTGTCGAGTTAGTTGTTTCACTATTTAATGCTCAAAATCCGGACCCGTATTTCCGATCCGGTTCTTACCCGCTCGGTAGATCTCGATCGCCCGGTCCACTAAAGTCTTGCTTATCTTACAAATTTTACTAATACGGCCCGTATCGGCCCGTGTGAATGCAAACAAAAAGTTTAGAAGGTGTTGTAATGGGCCCCCATTTACGCATGCATTCTCTATGAAACGCTGTAGTAGAAAATTGGCGTTTCAAATGAATTAACAGTCTTAAGACTTTTTTCTTTTTGGTTGACGGAACGGTTTAAAGGAAATCTGAAGTTTTCAATTCATATAACGAATCCAGCGTTTGCGTTTTTCTATCGAGGAAAAATATAATCTAAACAAAATTCCAAAACAAGCATTTTGCTATCAAGAACGCAAAAACTAGCGTTTCAAAGCTGTTTTCACTGTGCTGCTTCTCTTCCCACTTCCTCTGCTTTCGCCTCTGTTTCTGTCTCTTTCACAGTCACAACGTCAATGACTTTCTCTTCACGAATGGCCTCTTCGTTCTTCACCTGCTTCTGATCATCAACCGGAGCTTTTGTCTCTCTAATAGAAGTTTTTGTCTCTGTTGCCGGAGATTTTGCCTCCTCCAAAACTGTTTTCAGATTTTCAGTTATATTCTCGTCAGCCGGAGCTTTTGTCTCCATTATCGCATATTTTGTCTCTGTTACCGGAGATTTTGCCTCTTTAGTCGGAGATTTTTCCTCCGCCAAAGCTGTTTTCAGATCTTCAGTTACCGGCATCTTTCTGGTGTGATCTTCTCGTCTTCTTTCGTTGTCTTCTCTGCCTTGTCATATTAACCAAAAATCCAAATGAGACATAAAGAATAACATAATCAAGAATATAACATCCTAAAAAGTGTTACACTATGTTTGTGTTTAATTTGTAGTGACTTACTTGAAGGAACAAGTTGCTAAGAGATTTTGCAGCGTCGATCTTATGGTATTCAAGAAGTGAATCCTTAAGCTCCTCCGGCGCCGGAGCTCCGGTTTCTGACAGAATTGTGCTTTAGTGCACAATTCCCCATATAGCCTTTTCTATTAAAAGTTCTCTTACTGTTTCTTGTTCGAGTTAGATATTACAAGAACATGAGCTATTATATAGGCATGCACACACACACATGTCTTGTAATATAGTTGTGCCCGTCCATCTCGTTACGCGGTTAACTAAGATAAGGAGGTGGTGGGGGATACACAGAGACACAAAGGCAAAAGTAAAATCGATTAACTTTTCGTATCAAATTTTTGTATTTGACTTTTACTCTTCACTTAACAGAAATGACGTTCAAATGAAATGACTAATGAATGCCAAATGTAAGAGATTATGGAGCATATTCATATTTTTGTTCTGACTATTTCTAACGGAAGGCTGCATCATGTATTTTTCTTAGTATTATTATTCATAAGCAAAAAAATGGCTTTTTGAGAAAGCAGTTTTCAGAAAAATGGCATTTTTAAATAAAAACTCATAATTGTGGCATTATCAAAAAATACCCACTAAATTTAACTAGTAATTTAGTGTTTATAAATATAATCAATTTTTTTCTTCATCTTTAACTCTTTATTGTCCCTTTGGTAATTTAAGCTAAAGGCTGGCGAGATTGGCGTTGGACGAATTGTCTGGTGAATGTGGGGCTCTCGAATATGTTTGTTTGGTATATTGTTTCACATATATCAATATTATAGTTACATACTTACATACATAGTTGGTGACCAAGAACGAGTTTAAGAGTAGACTGCAAGAAAGCTTGGATTCACAATTATTAGTTGGTAGGGTTTTCAGTTTGATTACGTTCGTTAGAATGCAATGAATAATTCTTATGTGTTCACTAGAATGCTTAAAATATGATGATCAATAATCTGAGATGTGTATATAACTATATATCCTCTTCCATGCTCCGAAAAAACTAAACCAAGATAACACGAACCAAATTGGGAAACAATCTGGTCCTAAACCGGAGCAAACCGGTCCAAAAACTGGCCACATCAAGTAGTCTTAAACAGTACAGTATCAAGTATCAACCCATGGACGCTTCAAGATCAAGACCAATGCTAATGATCGTGTCACCGAGGGACTCCCAGTTCTAAGAGACGAGAGAAATGGGAAGAGGATCAGCTAACAAGATTCAGAAATCGAAAAATGCAGAGATTCCTAGTTGTAATTGCATGAACACAACTTGATATCATGAACAAAGAAAAGAAATGCTGAGTTTAGAGTGCAGCAAAAGGCCCCAAAATGTGTGGATCCAAATAGCGATAGATAGATTGCAAGAAGTTTGAAACAACAAATCCTTGTGAATCACAACAACACATTGACGAGAGAGTTCGAACTAGAAAAAAACACTACTCTTGTTCATTCATTGTGCGAAAGCAAGTCCTAATATTTTGATTATTTTCGCCTTATATAGATCCAGCAGACCGGGGTCACAAAGGCGTGGCAAGTCCTATTGCATTAAGTAGAAGAACCACAAGTCAGAGAAGCAAAGCTTTAGAAAAACATAATAAGCAGCTAAACCAACTAGACATCTCAACAAGACAGAGAAGTAACAATTCCTTTCTTTAAAAATCTGTCAAAGTTTTGATCTTTATCAGGCTTTGTCCCAATCGAAACCATATCGAGTGAAGACACAATCCTTCCAGCTTTTGTTCACTATAAAAAACATGTCTTTCACATCTGAAGCAGTATTGTTTGAGCTAAAAAAAACACTTTGAATCTAACGAGTGTAGACTAATGAAAAACCTCTTGCAACAATCATGCTTGTATTCGAGAATATCATCTAACTTACTCTAACCTCTTGCTATCTTTTAAAGAGTTTTGATCCCATTTCAAAAGAGAGATTCTAGCTTACTAAAGAATAAATCTTCAGGTTCAATCTTATTCTAAAAACTTTCCAAATGCACAATAGAAAAGGCAGAAAACGGAATCAATCCACCGAAAGACAGCAAATTTAAGGATAATGTACAAGAAAACAGCAAAGAAGAGAGGGAAAAACAAACCCTGAGAAAGCAAGCTCCAACAAGAGGAATCAGCAGCGATGCTTGACCGGAGCCGAGCTGAAGCAACGGCACTGTGAAGTGGAATCATCGTTTCAACACTTCCCAAAGCAGAGAGAACCCTTCACATTGCATTGAAATTTGTTTCTGATTAAAAACATGAGTATTCTCTAAATTCACTTTGTTCGAATAAGAAATGTGTTAAATTTCTTGAATCAGCTGAAAAATGAGTACTAACCTTGAAGCGCGAGGGATAGATTGAGACATTGAAGCGAAAGGAGATGAAGTAGTTGTGGGTTTAAGATTGAGGGTTTTTTGAGTAACGGTTCTGGATCTTGATACTAAGTTTCTGGAACCTGCCATTAACGCTGATCTGCAAAACGATGCCATCTCTGATCTTAAGATTTGCACAAGACAAAGTTGAGTTTTTTTTCCTTAGAATGGGAATCTCAAGGACAGGAGGAAAATACGAGTGAGATGGAACGACAAGTGAACAGAGCACTAAACCCTACAATAGAAACGGCGTCGTTTCTTGAGTTTCGAAGAAGTAGCACAAATTTGTCCTCTGACTTTTAATTTATGCATATTACAACCCTCCCTAGATTTTTTTTTTTTGGTTCACTAAAAATAACATAAGAAAATATTATTATCCAATTTTTTGTTTTTGTTTTGTCAACTAGAATATATTACCATCCGTGTGAATCAGTTTTAGATAAAATCAATATATTCGTAACAGTTCAATTTGTAAACTTAATCCTTATAAAATAAAAAATAGTTTTTTATCCATTTTTTAGAATCTGGTTTGGAATTGGAGACCAAATCCTTGATGACTATGAGCGTATATATACTGTATTTGTGGCAGTAGGTTTAGGACGGCACTATTATTGAAAACAAAGAGAAGAGAAGAGATTTATTATTATTATTCTAGAAGATCGAGTGGAAGCGAAAACGTATAAAGATTTTGCTCACTAGTGTGATAATGTCGAAGGAAGAAAAATCACAGATGACGTTTTCGATGCTTCCTGATGATTTGGTATTAAACTGTTTAGCCCGTGTTTCCAAAGTGTATTACCCGAGCCTTTCCTTCGTTTCCAAGAAATTCCGGTCTCTCATTGCCTCAACGGATCTTCAAGAGCTCAGATCATTCTTAGGTTGCACTAGCAGTGGTCTTTACGTGTGTTTACTGCCCCGTACCAACTATAACACTGACACACGAATTTGGTTCACTCTCCGCCAAAAAATAAACAGCTGCACCAAAATTTTGGTCCCAATATCATCTTCTTATTCTCCTTTTGACTATAGGTCGGGTGTTGTGGCGGTTGATTCTAAAATCTATGTTATTGGTGGGCGCGACTTGAATAAGAATGCATCGTCTAAGGTCATGGTCATGGACTGCCGTTCTCATACATGGCGTGAGGCTCCAAGCATGCGCGTGGCACGTGACAACTCCCCATCTACTTGCGTCCTTAATGGGAAAATATATGTAATAGGAGGCTGCAAGAATCTCGATTCAACAAATTGGATTGAGGTTTTCGATATGAAGACCCAAACATGGGAGTTTTTGCAGATTCCTAGCGAAGAGATATGCAGAGCTTTTATGTACAAAAGCATAGTGTATAAAGAAACTGTCTACGTAAGTTGTTTAAACGAGAATTATGTGACTGACATGACTTACAAGATACATAAAGGTAGATGGAGAGAGGCACACTTAATGTTCAATCATGCATCTTTTGACTCACCTAATTGTGTGATAGAGAACGTGTTCTACCGTTATTGTACGGAGTCGCTCCAATGGTATGACTCCTATAAAAAAATATGGAAAGATTTGAAAGGATTAATGCGCAGGTCGTTTATGCATCCGCGTGGTAGAAGTGCTAAATTGGTGAATTATGGAGGAAACATAGCTCTTTTGTGGGAGGAGGACATGATTCTTAACAACCATAGGAAGAAACTAATTTGGTGTGAAGAAATTGTTATTGAAAAAGAACATCGAGGAGAGATTTGGGGGTTGGTTAAGTGGTCTGACGTTGTCTTTATAACCGATGAGATGAATCGATTAGAGCATGCTCTTGCTACTAATGTTTGACGCAATGGCTTATGATCATGCATGTGAATTGAATCATTCACTGATATATGCAATAAGGACTATTATTTGGTTTTTTTTTTGTTCATTAATTCGTTAGGAGTAGTTTACTATAATGACAATTTGTTTAGCTTTTTTTTTTGTTTTGTTTTTTAATATTTGGGTCTATGTTGCAATTTCAAAAGTAATTGGAGACTATTAAAAACGCACTCTAAAGTCAAACCCTTAAATCCAATACTGTATAATGCAAATACTATTCTGCGGCGTTACTCACTCTCTGTTTGACCGGGGGAGATAGAAGAGTAGGGCAAAGGCTCTTTTGTTAAAAAAACTTGGAAGAGATTTATTTATGGCGGAAGAGGCGATACTAGGGTTTCTGCAGAACAATGAACAGATCACGGATTCGGGTCAATTTTCTGCTGAATTCAACCTCGACCACAACGAAGTCGTCAATGTCATCAAAAGTCTCCATGGTTTTCGTTACATCGATGTTCAGGTACTCGTCCTTCCCCGTATTTGTAATATTAAATCTTGTGTCCGATTCCGTGCCTGTGAGTTTTCTGGTTGAATTTGGTCTGCGGAGAATGAGAAATTCGATAAAGGGTTTGGATTATGGGTCTAGGTGTTAGATTAAGACGTTTTGATATCTAGTGGAAAGTTCTTTACTTTTTCCATGAGTGCCACTGGTTTCTATCATTAACAAGGTTTAGTGGACTAGATTTGCATTGTCATTCACATGGGTTGACTATTCTCTGCAGGACATTAAAAAGGAGACATGGGTTCTGACTGATGAAGGGAAAAAATATGCAGCAGAAGGGTCACCAGAGGTACAACTTTTCTTAGCTGTGCCTGAAGAAGGCAGCATATCAAAAGATGAGCTCCAGGTGATTGTTATGGATATGTAGATGTATATATGGTGGAATTTGTTTAGTCATGTTAAAATAACGGCTGTAAAATTCTTGCTATTTCAGAAAAAGCTAGCTCCTTCAGTCTTCAAGATCGGCTGTTCACAAGCTGGTAAAAACAAGTGGGTGGAAATGGGAAAGCAAGTCTCGAGGAAGGTATGCAAGTAGATTGTTCTGAAATCGTTTACTTTCTGTTTACTATCTCCTTTTTTGGATGTTTTCTAGTGTACAAATCAGTTTAACCTATGTCACACGCAGTCACATTTTAGTTTGTTTAGTCTGCATTAATCTGAACCATTTTATTGTAGGTTAAACATGTGGAAGATAAAGTGAAAGGCCAGCTTTTACAAATACAAGAAGGAAAGGTTTGTGCTATATTATTTCAGTAGAGAGTTCGTTTGTTGTTTATGCCTTAATAGTTCATATTAATTTGACGTGTCTCTTTCACCCCTTCAGGAGTCTGACAAAGACAGTATCATTTCTCTTAAAGCCAGAAAACTTATCGTACCACAGTAATTGAATCCACGTTTCTTTTATGTTTCGTTCCTTTTGGGAGACATCATTATCAATAGCTGGTATCCTTACTACTTCTCAGGATATGGAAGGGGTATTCCGTAAAGAAAGGTCCTAATTATGCTCCCGAGAGAAAGAAAGTGGCTACCGATTTGACTCGAGAAAATCTTCAAAAGTTCGTCCTATTCCTTGCCTTTTTTCAACTTTTTGATGGTAGTGTAGTTTGGATATGCAATTAAGGTAGGAAATTGGTGTATTTGCAGCTGGAAAGAGTTAGAGTTTAAGGAGTATAACTTTGAAGCTAAAGGAGCGCCTCTTGAGGCTGGGCATCTTCACGCCCTTCTCAAGGTAAGCTGACACAAAAAATAAACTTGTTGTATCCCTTTAGTGTAAGCTTGGTGCTTGGTATAGCTCCAGTGTATATATTGTTTACTAGTGTTATCTTTTCTATTGTTGTGTAGGATTTGGGTTACCATTTCTTTAACAACCTCTTAAGTTTTTTTAATTTTACTTTCTTGTTCCTTAGGTGCGGAAGCAGTTTAAAGACATATTTGTTCAGATGGGGTGAGAGAGACTCTACGCATATATTGTAATTTCCCCATTTTGTTGATTGCCAAAATTAATGGTGAGCCTTATGTGGTCACAGGTTTGAGGAGATGCCAACAAACAACTTTGTGGAGAGCAGGTATCGTCTAGTTATTACAGAATCTTGGGGTTCAGCTTTTCATGGAGGCTTTAAGGATATCTAAAATATACATTTTTTCCTTGCTACTTGTTGGCTGATCTTAACCTGTTTCCTATACGCTCCAGCTTCTGGAATTTTGATGCTTTGTTCCAGCCTCAGCAGCACCCTGCTCGTGATTCTCATGATACCTTCTTTCTAAAAGGTTCAAATCTTGAATGCTTCGTCACTAAATTTGTTGTTTGGGACAGATGTTTCTAGGTTACTTGTTGACATCTCAAAGAATATATAACTCTTAATTTAAGGCGTAAATCTTTGAATGTAGTTCCTTCTACTACAAGGACACTTCCGGAAGATTATGTTGAGAAGGTGAAACGTGTTCATGAGACTGGTGGTTATGGATCAAGAGGGTAATTGACTTGTATCTTCTTATCCCCTTGGATTAATGATAATTAATCTGCAATCACTCTGACATGGCCTTTTGCATTAAAGGTATAATTATGATTGGAAAAGAGAAGAAGCAAACAAGAATCTTCTTCGTACTCACACAACGGCTGTCTCATCTAGGATGCTTTATGCACTAGCACAGGTTCAATGAGACTTTAGCTGACAGGTTTTGAGACGTTAGTTTCCAAAATTCAGTAGTATAATTAGATTTCTATCTTACTGTAGAAACCTTTTGTGCCCAAGAAGTACTTTTCGATTGACCGTGTCTTCAGAAACGAGGCTGTTGATCGGACCCACCTTGCAGAGTTCCATCAAATTGAAGGTATAGTTCTAATGCTCAGATTTGTCACAGTTGGGAGTTCTACTGTCAAACTTTATTTTCGTGGGTTGAATGATCTCATACTTGGATCAGGTTTGATATGTGATCGGGGCCTTACACTTGGAGACCTGATTGGTGTATTAAAAGACTTCTTCTCACGCTTAGGTAAACTCTTCCTTAAGTTTGATTGAATCTTTCCTTTGGTTCGTTTAAGCTCGAGAGAGAAATAGATAACTCTTAACGCGATCATGCTTTTCAGGGATGTCGAAACTGCGTTTCAAGCCAGCTTACAACCCTTACACAGAGCCAAGCATGGAGATTTTCAGGTAATTGGTAAAAAAAAATATAATCATCTAAATTGCTTAACACAGAGACAAAAAGTAAAACTTTACCTGTTCCTGGATGTCAGCTACCATGAAGGTTTAGGGAAGTGGGTGGAGATTGGAAACTCTGGAATGTTCAGACCCGAAATGCTTCTACCAATGGGTCTCCCCGAGGATGTTAGAGTCATCGCTTGGGGTCTTTCTCTTGAAAGGTACGACTTTTTAATCTCCTTCAACATCTCAGGGTCGTTACTGATTCTTTCTTGGCTTTTGTTCATAAACCAGACCAACAATGATATTATATGGTATCGACAACATCCGAGATTTGTTTGGACACAAGGTAAGCACAAGATCTTCACTTATTCTGACATCTTTGTATAAAGTATAAACATTTCCTTGGTTCGATTGCCATATATACTCAAACCATGTGTCATTATTCGTCGCAGGTGGATCTCGATCTTATTAAACGGAATCCGATCTGCCGAATTGGAATCTGAGTGATATTTTGATTGTCTTTTGATTCAAGATGCTCTATTTGATGATCTCTTGGTATTTTCAATTCTACCTCTAGTTACTGGACTTGACCTTTCCCTCTTAAACGTGTGTACACTCGACTCAATTGCAATCTGGCGTGTCCTTTTTTTTATATTCATTTAGTATTTGGTTTTGTACGAAAAAGTTTTGTGTTTGCTTCGTATTGGTTTTGACAAGAAAACGATATATGCAATAAGAAAGAATGTAGCTACATATAAATAAGTAAGTGGGCCTCTTAGGCCCATTAAGTGCTAAGACGCCAAATGCTTAGATATAGTAAAGCAGCCCAATTAGCCTCATTCAGTACTACAGACACTTTTGTTTTTATATTATTGCCCCAAACGTATACTATTTTTCAATTCGTACCCCATACAAACTAAATTGCAAGAGAAGATCAAAAGACTGGTCTGGTTTGATCATCGAAAAAGATTATAAATTTATATGGGATTTTTTATCAACAAGAGATCAAATCATAACCACAAAAAAAAATTAAAAATTAAAAGAAAAAAAGGAAAAAATGTTGATCGTGTGTGTCTTCCTTTTCTATACATCTTTCATACTTCGTCGACTCGACGCGCCACGGCTACTTTCTCTCGTCGACGATCCCGTCGCTAAACCTTCCGCTTGAGACAGAAGGCTACTTGTTCCCGCCGCGACAGGATCAGACACGCTTTGTCTCCAACTACCAAAAATTCGACCGCTACTCGAAGATCCTCTCGAAGATCCCGTCGTACGGAATCTCTCAGATTCGCTGCTGTCTTCTCTCACGACTCTCAGTGGATTCTCCAGGGCTTGAACTATGTGTCTCATAAGCGGCCGTCTTGTTGGTTTAGGGTTAAGACAAGATCTTGCGACGATTGCCATTGCCCAGACTTCTTCTAAGAGGTCTTCGTCGACCAGAAGAGATTGGTCTAGAATGTTCATTACGGGTTCTTTCTCTTGTGATGAAATGTAAGGCATGATCTCGGTTAGGATTTTCTTGAATTGGGTATCTTGGCATGAGCTGATTCCGAGTTTTCCTGTGATAAGCTCCAGAAGTATTTTGCCGAAGCAGTACACATCGTATGCACATGTTGCTGTAGCTGGAGACCCTGAAATTTTAGGGATTGTTAGAACAATTAATAAATTAGAGCTTTTTATGTATCTGATTCTTCAACATTTGAAGATAAACGCACCAGGAACACTTTCTTGAGAAGACCTGAAGAGGGAAACAGTAGCAAGCTTGTTTGTTAGATGTTTAATCCAAAATTTGGGTGAATGATGAATCAGAGACACTTACTGGGATAGTCTGAGCAACCGGGCTATTTTGCGGGGACGGCCATTGTTTTCTTGATGACAAGCTTTGCTAAAGCTCCCAAGCCTAACTTCAAACTTATCATCCAACAGAATGCTGCTCGCTTGAAGATCCCTTTTTTTTAAGACATTTACATTGGAAGACTCAAGATCAGTGATGTGCTAATGGTGGCTTGAAAGTGAAAAATAGTAAAAGGGATGATTTTTCGTACCTGTGGACGACAGATGGTGAGCAATCATGGTGCAGATAACAAAGTCCCTCTGCTACTCCCAATGCTATTTTCAGTCTGGTGATCCAATCGAGAGATCTCAATCCGTTGTCAACTAGGGAATTGGATTTATAGAACAATGAGCTTGGTAAATCCCTATTCAGCATGTACTTATATACCAAGAACTTATGGGTTGTGCTCTCTAAGCTCTTTCCTACGAATGGGACTATTCTTGGATGCGCAAACCGGCTGAAGAAATCCAACTCGGTAAGATATGCTTCGTTGTTCTTTGTAGATTCCAAGCTGATTCTTTTCACAACGATCTGAACTCCGTTTTCTAGAACCCCTTTGAAAAGATCCCCCGATTGTCCTTTCTTGATCAGGTTTGAATCACTGAACTCCTTGGTGGCATTGAGCAGCTGCTGATAGGTAAATGATGATCCAAGGCTCCCGAAGTTTATAGAGACTCCTCCTCTTGAGGGAAGTGTTTCATCAGGAGGCAATGGGCCAACTCCGTTGTGTCTCCCTCTAGGATGATTACTTGTTGATGATCTGTTTCTTCGACGGACACAGAAACTCACTGTTATTGGTAATACTATGAGAATGAGCATAAGCAATATAGACCCTCCAACTGCAGCAAGTATAACTATTTTCGTGTGGCTTAACCAGGAAGATTTAGGACTCTTCTTTCCTTCAGGTGGTCCGAAATTGTTGAAAGTTAAGCCCTTGTTGGAATAAAACAAAGCGCAATCCGACAACTTCCGCTGGTTCTCTGGTCCCTGAAGACAATTGTTGCTCAATGAAGCATTGATTGGCACAAAGTCAGGAACTTTACCTTCAAAATAGTTTTCTGACAGATCAACAACTTGGAACCTTCTCAGTAAAAGTGTGAGATTGCCGTAAAACATGTTCCCGGATATGTTAAGCATGGAGACAGTAGAATCAAAACTGACAGTGGTATTAGGCAGCAAGTCAGAGAAGTGATTTCCAGAAAGATCTAGAAACTTCAGCTCCGGTAGTGACCATAACCTGGACGGTAAAGCGCCTATGAAACCACTGCCTCTGAAGTCAACGATCTGTAGTTTACTCAGGAAACTGAACAGATCAGGAGGTAGGGATCCTGAAAGGCGATTTCCGGAAATTACTAATGTCTGCAAGTTCCTTAGCCCTTTCAAATCTGATGGAACCGAACCTGACAGGCGGTTGAAGCTGAGATCAAGGTTGACTAAAGCAGAGAGGTCTCCGAGTGATGGAGGTATTGAAGAAGACAAGGTGTTACGCGAAAGATTGAGACGCTGGAGCTTTGAGAGTGCCCCAATATTAGCAGGAATCAAACCAAACACCGAGTTTGAGGAAAGATCAAGGATTGATAAATTCTGAAGAGAGGTAAGAGACACAGGAATATCCCCATTGATTGCATTCTTTGAAAGATCAAGAACTTTGAGGAGTGACAACCGAGCCAAAGTTTCAGGGATGGTTCCTGTGATTGAACAAGAGCTAAGGTCCAATACCTCTAAAGTCAACAGACTCGATCCGAACAAAACCGGGATTGGACCTGGAAGAGAGAACCTTGAGGCATTGAAGGAAGCCAAACGGGTGAGATTGACAAGCGAATCAACTGAGAATTGCGGGTTTTGATTCCCAAGCCTAGTCCTTCTGAACCCTGAAATGTTGATCTTAATTACTCTACCTTTCTGATCACATTCTATGCCTTTCCAGTTCAGACAAGGATTGCCTTTCACAGGCCAATCTCTACTTCTTAACCCAAGAGAAGACCTTAACAACAGAAGAGCCGATTTCTCGTCCAGAGAACTTGTCTGTTGCTCGAACGTTGACTCTAACAACAAGACAAAGAAGAAGAAGAAGACCAGAAAGGATGTCTTCTTCAGAACCACCATGGTTTCTCTAAACCTTGATGACTAGTGTTTCGAAAAACTTAAAGCCATTCATTGCCTAGGATTGAATTGGAAAGAATCTTCGCGATTTATGGAAATAATCAAATCTTTTTTTTATGGTTTCCTTCGAATCCGATCAAAAAAGGAAACTTTCTTTTTGTGACTTTCTATGATTATTCAACAAAGAGATAATAAAAGGTTCTTCACTCTGTTACCTCTGCGACTTTCTTGGCAATTAATTTTTCTCTGTGCACTTCAGAATCAAAACCATTCATTGTTGGTTATCAATCATTTTCTGCTGCCTCTCCCTCTCTCTCTCTAACTCTTCCATATTTTTTTGTCCTAGATTTAGAGAGAGAAAGATGGAAAGTCTAATATAATACGAAACCAATATTATAATATTTGATATAAACTTCTTACAGAACTGTTCTGGACAAAGAAAGCTTCATACTGGTCAAGAACAGCGGCCGATTCAATAAAAAAAGTGTAAGAAACAAAAAAAAAAAGTGACTCGGCCGATGAGGATCTTTCCTTGTATACTAGCACGTTCCCAAGATTTATGGTTCGATCTTGACGCACATATAATTGAAAGTGATGTTTTGATACGGCGCCGTTTTGATACGGCGCCGTTTTGATACGGCGCCGTTTTGATAAGTTTGACTCTCAACGATCCCGCCCAAGACAGCTTAACGAACTATTAAACTTTTATCATTTGAAAATTACTTCATTTTTAATAAATACTCCTAATATTCTGTTGACGTTAATATGATAACCATCATTTTAATTAGTAGTTTAAAAAGTAAATGATAGAATTCCTAGGATACGATAGAGTAGTTTTATTAGTTAATTTTTTTACCTCGTATTTAAAACGACTAAAATGTCCTAATAATTGTGGCTCTGTTATGAGAAAAATGAAATAATTGTCCCTCTTATAAAAAGTCTACTATTGTTTTTAATATTACGTGCAGTATAATACTTCAAAAAAAAGAATTTATCTTAGACATGCTATTTCTTTTTGAAAAAGTTCTTCTACACGCTTTAGTCAGCATTTTCACCTCAAAAATCAAAATCAAGATACTAAACCATTTAACTTGACTTTGTATAACTCTACAGCTTCATCCGTCTAATTGTGGTATAAATTATACATACAAAATAATTCAATTATAAATTCAGGCTGTCAAAAAATAATATTCAGACAGTCAAACTATTTCTAGTACAGATTGAGTGTATCCAGTTATTCAATGATTGAATATTGAATTCCATTGAACGATTTGATATGTTTACATATCTGCATATCTAGCTTTAATTTCAATATCACATAACCTACCAAAATATTTATACAGGAAAAACACTAAAATCTATGCTAAGTTATGGATATCACATATTATGTGATCGAGATACCGATAAAGAATCAATCACTGTACGTCTCCGCAAGAGTCAAGAGGGTTAAGTTTCAAGCTTGTAATAACGCAAAACACGGAAAATAAACCTATTGCACATTATTGTCATAATTATTGACAAAGCAAATAAATCTATTGCACATTATCGTCATATAGAGTAAGCTACTAGTTACAGTACGTACCACTTTGTGATTACAAAACATTGCGAGTTTACTAATTTCTCTGTAATTTTGTTATTTTGCAATTATTTATAATCGAGATCAGGTAAACAAAAAATCGTAAATTTCATTGTGACTGAGGTAACCCAACCAGATGATAAAAATCCAAATAACACCATTTGCATGCACAGTTGCTGATGCTTTGAGCTTTTAATACAAAACTGGAGCTCCCTAAAAGAGTCACACTTACATTGGGCCGGAAGTTATAATTGTTACAATTAAAGTAAATAAGCCCAATACAAATATTGGCCGGTCAGTGAGGCCCAATTACTATCACATAAAGACGAGACGAGGGATAAAAGTGTCATTACAGAATAAAGATATTTTTTACGCAGATATTTTTTGCTCGAAACGAGGAGAGAAATCATTAGTTTTCGAAAACGCTCACATGATGTGGGCCTAACCACTAACCCATTTAACTAGACATCCTAATCAGAGTTAAAATTCCATTAAAGCTCCAAATCTTTCAGCAAACCCTAGTGGTTATTACGTCACACCTCTTCTATAAATTAAGGCTGCGTCTTATCATCCCAAATCATACAAATCTCTCTCTATCTCTAATTTCTTAACCCTAAAAAAAAAATGTCTGAAGTTGAGTACCGGTGCTTTGTCGGCGGCCTTGCCTGGGCCACCAATGATGAAGATCTAGAAAGGACCTTCTCACAATTCGGCGACGTTCTCGATTCTAAGGTCTGTTACACGAGAGATCGGTCTCCCGGATCGAGCCGATTCCGATGATTCTGATCCTCGACGGATCTGATTCCGATCTGTGTTTCTCTGTTACTTGATTCGATTACTGTTACTATCTTCTCTCTCGTTCGTTCTTTGTTACTGTTACTTAATTTTTCCAATCGGTACGTTCATCTTCCTGCTTTTATGAGCTCGGAGATCGATCGATTTTTGCTTTTTTCTTCGCTTTTTTTATTTTCCTTGTATGATTGTTTTTGCTGATCTGTGTGATTTGGTTGATTGTGTTTGCAGATCATTAACGATCGCGAGACTGGAAGGTCAAGGGGATTCGGATTCGTCACCTTCAAGGACGAGAAAGCCATGAGGGACGCGATTGAGGAGATGAACGGAAAAGAGCTCGATGGACGTACCATCACCGTGAACGAGGCTCAGTCAAGGGGTAGCGGCGGCGGTGGAGGAGGCCGTGGAGGCGGTGGCGGTGGTTACCGCAGCGGAGGCGGTGGAGGATACGGAGGAAGCGGTGGCGGATACGGAGGAGGAGGTGGTGGTTACGAGAGACGTAGTGGAGGTTACGGATCTGGTGGAGGCGGCCGCGGTGGAGGAGGATACGGTGGAGGTGGTGGTCGCCGTGAGGGAGGTGGATACGGAGGAGGTGACGGTGGAAGTTACGGAGGAAGCGGTGGAGGTGGCTGGTAATCAAAGATAGTGTGGTTTTCGTGCCGCTCTGTTTTTGGTTTAGATTTGGTTTTGTGTCACCGTTTGTCTCTGGTTTGGTTATCGTTCGTTTGGTTTACTTTTTTGATGAAACAGATCGTTTAAAGTCTTCTTTGTCTGGAACGAAATGTTAATTCGCGTGTTGTTCACTAAATTATAAGGTTTCCTTTTAACCAGATTTGAGAGTTTTCCATTATCGCCCCCAAATAAATTATTTTGTTGACATATCTATTTAATCCTAGCCGATATCGGTCCAATTTAATTGAAGGAAAATTACTGTCAGTACCATATTTTAAAACTTTCTGTATGAATTACAATATAATTTACACCTACCAATAATTGGTACTGCCGCTTTATTTGTTTGATCGAAAAAAGTTCGCTGCACGATTTGTGTTTAGAAGCGCAGAATTATGCGCCTATCCGATGTGTGCATTGTTTAATATACACAACAAGATATACCTTGAATATTCTCCTTCCGTTACTTTTTTTTTTTCGGCTATCGTTTTAACGTGAAAGGATATTTCAAGGTTTCCATAAGAGTATTGTTTTAGTTTTAGCAATCACTGTTAATATTGAACAAAAAAACTTGCGCCAGCTCAGTAATACATTTCGGAAAGTAAACAATCATTGTATTTATTTAAAGTTATTTTCCTAAAGAATGATCCCTTAAATTTAATTTTGATAGAGAATTTTTAATAAATGTGTGTCACTACTCCTAATACAATGAGCTCATGCCAAAAATTTGAAGGCGCGTGACTTTCTCCTTTAAATCCTAATCCATACAATGATTATGAAACAACAAAAAATCACATCCAGTTTAGTTCTATGATTCTATCTATACTCTCCGAGCTGAAAATTTGGACATGCTATAATATGTGTACTTTTGTCTCTTGACAAATGTGTAGAGGCTTGTTGAGCAATGCACTGTTTACTCACTCTCCAAGTGACAACAATAGTCTGCACTGCTTGGAAATAAATAAAACTTAGCATTTGTTAACGAAGTTTTTCTGATCATAGTTTACCAAAAAATATCAGCCTTACAAGGCGACCTCTGAGACATGAACGACTACTATAGTAAATTAGTAACCCCATAGAAACAGCATTATAATTTAGCTACAACAACTAAGTCATTAAAGGAACTTAAGATTACATGAGGATTTAGTTCCTCAAGTTGCAAAAGGAGCAACCACTAGTTGAGGAATATAATGCTTACCCTTTCCTTTCTTTATCCTACATATATTCTTGGAAAGCTACTGTGGAAATTTACACCAATCATCACCAGCTAGGCAACGTGTTTCATAATTGGCCCAGTACCTTCACTATAGGAAATGCAACTTGAAGCTGGAGATATGGAATCAAATCCACCAAATCTTACCCTATGTAACTCCTCATATCACAAAAGTAAAGATGCAACGAATCCATATTGCATAACAACCAATTCAGATGTTTCTGAAAAAAACTATTATCTCACAGCTCAAGAGATTACACGAAGCTTAAAGCTAAATGTGGGGATGTGCGTATTTTCTACCATTTTAACACCTAGGTAAGAAAGAAACCGATGATGAGAACATCTATCGTGGATGTCCTACTTGCAGAATCCCATAGCAACTAGCAGCTATATCTTCAGAATATATTGTGCCACCAGTCTCATGATTAAGATTCTTTTACACTTTTCTTTCTTGTAAAGTAGTTTATCTCCTATCCCAAAACCATGGCAGTCTCTTGAGTTCTCAGAACAGCAATATCTAGCAAGGCATAAAACCTAAACCTTGTGGTAAAATTTGTACCACAAATGCAAATATCTTGTAAGGCACAAATTGGTGTCGATCAAGAAAATAGACTAAATCTACGCGCATGAATCATACCAATTTAGTTCTTAAAGTTAATACCATTTAGTATGACATTGATGGACTTGTATAGTTTGGGATTTATGATAACTAACCTGATATGATTTCAAGACATAATAATGGTCTTCTATCTCCCATAACACCTTGATATCGCCGATAGGGGAAAATATTAGTTTCAGGAAATTATCTATCTGCACATGTATCTTACCAAACCAGGTGCCTAGTAGTTCATGATAAACAATAAAGACAATAAAATCCAGATAACCAGTAAAAAGCATAAGAAACACGATCTTCTCTATCCTTGGTTTCTCAAGAAGAGTGGTAATAAAATTCACAATCAACATAAAGAAGTGATTGGTAAACGCAACTAATGACTAAATGCAATCAAAGCCGCAAATCTTTGGCACCAATGAATAGAAACCAACAGAAATTTCAATATCCACCAAGAAAAGTGACTGTTTAAACAATTGAAGACCAAAATGCAAATAATAATATAGATGACCAAGAAAAGCATGGTTGCCAAACTTCATAGAGACTTGACCTTTTCCACAGGTATGGACAAGTTTATCTTCTGTAACTTGATATGATGTTCAAGACAGAGTATCCCTGAGGTCCAATCAACAATAAAGTATCCTGCAAAGACTTTAATTCAAGAGAACCTATGGCTAATGGCGAACCTTCCATTTACTGTTTTGTGGACACAAGTTCTCCTTAACCTTGATAGTCATTGTGATCGAATGTATACCAGAAATAACAAGGAATTCCCCCAAACGTTATGCCAGATTTTTCCACAAAGTAGATGAAGACTGGCAAATAATTTGCTAAATTTCTAAGCTTAATCTAGAATTGAATGTGAGAACCTGCTCTGACGTAACACCTCTCTAACTCAATCAAGAAGACATGAAAGTAATCACAGCAGTAAAAACAAATATAGGTAATATTTCCACCAAGCATCATATGCAAAATGTGGAAGAAAAAAAAGAACTTAGAACCAAATATTAGTGATTAGTTGGGATCTTTAGATACTGATCTCCACAATATTTGCTGATATTCTCTTTTCGCTCATTAGTCGATTCCTATGGAGACAATGACTTAAAATTCTCTTCATTTTTGCAAGATATTTGCTACGAATGGCACAACCTAAACTCACCTTATACATCTCTTTATAAATAGGAAGCATTCTGCAACATCTATGCACATATCATCCTCTTGACTTGTAAATCTCCCCATACTTAACAATCTCTTTCTAACCAGTTATATTACAATGGCATCAAGCTCAATGTCATCTCACAGCTCTGGCTCGTGGACCGCTAAGCAGAACAAAGCTTTTGAGCAGGCTCTAGCAACCTATGACCAGGACACTCCTAACCGTTGGCAAAATGTTGCCAAAGTCGTGGGTGGAAAAACAACAGAGGAGGTAAAGAGACACTACGAACTCCTAGTGCAAGATATCAACAACATAGAGAACGGTCATGTTCCATTCCCAAACTACAGAACTAGTGGAGGCTGCACCAATGGCAGGCTTAGTCAGGAGGAAAAAAGGTATATATTGTCCTAATTAAGACACATTATGCTACAATTAAGAATTCAAAACAATCCAAACAAAGCCACCAATATGATTAATACTTTGTGTATGCAGGATGAGAAACATGAGTCTGCAGTGAATCAAAAACCATCGAGAATAAAAGAGGACACACCGAATCGATTCTTCTCTTAACCATTCAATGCGAATTATTGTTTATGACATAAGCTTAACGCTAAATTTGAAGAATCCATATCTTTCGAATCTCCAATTTTAGTAATTGACGCTGTATTAAGGTTCTTTGTAATGAAAAGTTCAACATCATTATGAATCATGGTCTTAGTATTAATAACTATAGAGGAAAAAACAAAGCTGGAAAAACCTACCTCCAAAAATCTGCCATTAGTAATCGCGAGCTTTGGTTCAACAAAATCCAGGAACCGCTAGGATTTATGAATTGGGGATTTTAAAACGAAAACTTGTTTCAATACAGACATGGCGGGAAATTTTGATGCTTGCAAAAAAGAGACCTTATAAAATTGAGGCCTAATATAGATATATGGGCCTAATAAGCCCATTTAGGTGATTTAAAGATTATAAAAACGGGAAGTATTTTTTGCTTACGCGATTGACATTTCATAGCGGCGGAGCGGTTATGCCTTATTCGGTCGCGAGTTCGAGCTCTGTAAGCTCAATCGCCGAAGAACCGCCGCCAAAGAAACAGCTTGATCTGGCACCGTCTTCTTCATCTTATCTGTTACTACTTCCAGATGAAATCATTCAGAATTGCTTAGCACGCTTGCCGAGATGTTACTACCCGGTGATTTCACTCGTCTCCAAGACCTTCAGGCGTCTCATCGCTTCGCCGGAGATCTACGTCGAACGGTCATTACTCCGCCGCACCGAGCGTGTCCTCTATGTTGTGCTTAGATCTCACGCTACGGAAACTCCTCGATGGTACACTCTCAATTTCAAACCCTTTGGAAATGATTCAATTAACCATAGATTGGTTCCGATTCCGTCGTTTCCTTCGATTCCTTGCTGGGGAATGTCAATTGTCGCTATTGAATCTGAAATTTACGTTCTTGGTGGATGCATCGATGACGAATTGGTCTCCACTGGGTTTGTTGTCGAATGTCCATCTCACACGTGTCGTCTCCTCCCTAGCATGAAGCAGGCACGTGGCTGTGCCGCCGTGGGATTCGTCGACGGGAAATTGTATGTAATCGGAGGTTGTAACCCTCTGTCTGTGAATTGGGTTGAGGCTTTTGATCTAAAGACTCAAACTTGGGAGTCTGTTTTGGGTGTTCATAATGTGGAAATGCATGACTTAACCATCAGAAGTTTTGCGATAGATGGTAAGATTTACATTATGGATCGGAAGAATAGCTTTGTTTACGATCCTAAAGAAGGTAGAGTGGAGACTGATGAGTTGTTGGACACACAATGGAGTGTTGGTTCTTGTGTCATTGATGGCAGGATTTACACTTTTGGTAGCAAGAATAGAATTTGGGTGTTTGATCCAGTTGCGATGGTTTGGGATCGTTTGAAGGGTCTCGACGATCTTCCTGACAAGCGTGATGGTTCGAGAATGTCGAATCTCGGTGGAAATCTTGCAATTATGTTTAACCTTGAGAAGGGTTCAACCAAAATATGTTGCACTGAGATCAGATTGGAAAGGAGAGAAGGAGGAAAGATTTGGGGGACGGTTCTGTGGTCTAATGTCGTGATTACCTTGAAAGAACCTTCCACCATTGTACGATGTCTAGCTGTAACTGTTTGATAAAGGTATGCTTCTGGCTCCAATGTCTTTGATGCTTTTTCTGGTATGTTTTGTAACAATGGCATTCAGATATTTTCCTGCTTAGATTAAGTTTGATGGTATATTTATTAACATGGGGAATTCATAAATCATGTTCTTGTATGTTGCAGCTTTAAGCTTGAAAATCTGTAAACGTGTACTGGAGCAGCTTGGTCTGTTCAAGAAGAAACAAACAACATACTAGGCTTTATTGGATGTTGGTATCCAGAACCTAATATAGATATCTTTTGGATCTTTGGGCTAAGTTTAGCAACTTATTTCTTGTTTCTTTGTTGTACGAGTCTTATGTATGCAAGTACATTGTATGATCAATAGCTACTATGTTACCAGCTGTTTAACAAAGTTCAAACCAATAACATTTGAAATGTTTGAATTTTATTCTGGTTTCTTTGGTCAGAAAAGTTAATTTACAAAGAAACTTGGATGTGATGTTAAACAAGAGAAATGACATCAAACCAAGCTGGAAAGAACCTAGTCTTCACTCTGACACTGTCGTCTGAAGAGGCAATTGACTCTCGACTCCCTTTGCCTCCTCAGCTTGCTTCTCTGCGACCGCCTTTGATAATCCAAACATCTGAAATCAACCCACATAAGCCTAGTTAGGAGACAGATGATCAACAAATGAAGATGCAAAAAGCACAATCACCTATGAGGACTAAATCTAAGCTACAAGAGAGTTGAGAAAGAACCTTCTTGATGGTCTTCTGGAAACAGGTCTTGTGTTCATCCATCGAGGCATGTATGAAGTCATCAATGTGATCTTTGACGTCCTCAAAGAAAGTGGCATCATCCTTTACCTTCTTCCTACATGAAGTCATGGCCGGTTTCGAAGGGATTTCGGCTTGATTTTTCTGCGTCTCCATTTTTTCCTGCCTGTAAATACTTGAACAAGAATGAACCCTAGTAAAACACAGAGCAACCAAGAACAGTTAGTTATGCACATTCATTACTTGAGAAGAAGTAAGAAAAGAAAAAAAATCTCAAGACCAAAGACCTCCGAGAAGATTTTTACAAGTACAAAACCTTCACATAGATAGTATTTGATCGAAACACAGAGATGCTGCTAGAACAAAACCGAAACTCAGAGCATCCAAGACAACAAATTCCACAACGTTTTTGGTAGAATAAGCAAGATATCCACCAAGTATTCGATCAAATGCCAAACAGGAATGAAGAACCCTAAAAAAATACTCCACGATTCCAAACAAAAATTGGAAACTTATGTGTCCGCTAAACAAAAAAACATTGAAGAGATGATTCTTTCCACTCCTAAACATCACCATTAATTATCCGTTTCTATATTTCCACCGAACTACAAGCAAGGAAAGAAATCGAAGAACAAGAAGAGCTTCATGATTAATTTCACCTCCACGAGATCTTTCACTTCTTTCTTCTTCTACTCCTCCTAAACCAGAAGAGGCGGTTCTAGACTTGTTTAGATAGTAGTAATCAGCTATTATTTATTAATACCTGGTAGAAAAACGCTTCGTTTTATTATACAATTAATAACATGGGCCTTTACGATGGCCCAATAAAATAAAAAAACATTATTACAACTATTAGGATAATGGCCCACGTCTCAAAGAAAGTTGCGTCATAAAAAGCCGCCAATTTCACCAACCAAACCCAACAACACTCGCATGCAAATTTTGACTAAAAAAATAGCTCAAGTGTTGACTACAGAGGGTATTATTGTCATTATAATAAGCCGCTTCTCTCTCTCAGAGTGGGTTCATACTATTTATAAAAAGCCGCAAATTTGGGATCAAAGTTCTCTTCTTTCATCTGTGAATCATTCCGTTGTTACCCGCCACTGTGCTTATTGTCTCTGTAGCTCTCTCTCTCTCTCCGGCAAAATCCGAGCCTAAAAATGACGAGTAAGAGCAAAATCCTGTTCATCGGAGGAACGGGTTACATCGGGAAATATATAGTGGAAGCGAGCGCAAGATCTGGGCACCCAACCTTAGTTCTCGTTAGAAATTCGACGCTCACAAGCCCTTCACGATCGATCACCATCGAGAATTTCAAGAATCTCGGCGTTCAGTTTCTCCTCGTTCGTATCGTTATCTCTCTTAACGCTCTTCTCTTTCCTTTGAGATCCTTTAATGGTTTTGCTGATTCTGACTAAAACTGGATAGGGAGATCTTGACGATCATACGAGTCTCGTGAATTCGATAAAGCAAGCGGATGTGGTCATCTCTACGGTTGGACACTCCCTCTTGGGCCATCAATACAAGATCATCTCTGCCATTAAAGAAGCCGGTAATGTTAAGGTAACCCCAATTGTCTATAAATCTTAGTCTCATTTGACATTTGGAACCCCTAAATGAATTTGTCATCATTTCCTGTATTGAATTGTTTGATTTCACCACATATCGATAAGGCATTAGTGTTGGTCTTGTCTGTGATACTTTTTAGAATCATTGAACTTGGATGCTGTGCAAGCATAGAATTTTATAGACTCTGATATTGTTGTATCCACTAATTACCGTCCAACAACTGATGCACCATCTACACATCTGTCTTACCTGCAGAGATTCTTTCCCTCAGAGTTTGGAAATGATGTAGACCGTGTTCACACTGTCGAACCCGCCAAGTCAGCCTATGCTACAAAGGCAAAAATCCGGCGAACAATCGAAGCCGAAGGAATCCCATACACTTATGTCTCATGCAACTTCTTCGCTGGCTACTTCCTTCCAACTCTAGCACAGCCTGGTGCTACTTCTGCTCCTCGGGATAAGGTCATTGTTTTAGGTGATGGAACCCTCAAAGGTAAGACAACTCTTTCTTTTCTTTTAATAATACAAATTCTCTAAGAACTCGCAGACTGATATGGTTAGTCTTTGTCAGAACCTTATAACATGGATCGAAGGATACTATGTTTCAATTATCTGAAACATCTGCAGTTTCTTGTCTAGTTACTCCCTTCTTGTGTGTTTGATTTGTGGTAATATTTTGCAGCTGTGTTCAACAAGGAAGAAGACATCGCGACTTACACAATCAGTGCCGTAGATGATCCAAGAACTTTGAACAAGATCTTATATGTTAGGCCACCAATGAACACTTACTCCTTCAACGATCTTGTCTCGCTTTGGGAGAACAAGATTGGCAAAACACTTGAAAGAATCTACGTTCCAGAAGAACAACTCCTCAAACAGATCATAGGTTTTGATCCTAAACCTTTTCTTCTTCTTCTTCCAATTCTGTATAGTTATGTCCATTGATGGGTTTAGCTTTTTTCTTCCTTTTTTCTGCAGAATCTTCGCCTCCACTCAACGTGATGCTATCCCTTTGTCACTGCGTTTTCGTGAAAGGAGGACACACAAGCTTTGAAATCGAACCTTCTTTTGGAGTAGAAGCTTCTGAGCTTTACCCTGATGTCAAATACACTACTGTTGATGAAATCCTCAACCAGTATGTCTAAAGCTTAGTGCTTAACTACAGTGTCATCCATGACTCTCCACACTTTTTATTTTGGGTTTTAAATAATTGGCTATTATTAACCTGTCCGTTTCTCCGGCTAATCAAACCTAAGTGGTGCTTTATTTTGAATGTGCGGCTTTAGAACCCGATTAATATTCCACAATTAGTGTCTTGCCTCTTGCATAACCGTTATAACCATGTTGTCAATATTACTACAATACAATGTTTATGCGAGTTTAGCCCAATGGGCTACTACAAAGTCCAATATTCACGGGTTTAGAAGTGGCCTGTATAGTCGGAGTAGTCCGGTTTGGGGCCTAATTAGTAAAGCAACAACAATCCTAGATGTAACTCAAGGTTAAACAACTAACACGAACAATTTTCCTCCGAGCTAAAACAAATTTAATTTCCATGCTGTCTTTCTTTTTTATCCTGCCTCTAATTCTTCCTTGTAAAAATAGTTCAAAAGGATATTCTTAACAGTTTTCTTTTTCTTTTTTGCAAAAACAAAAAAGTGGCTAAATGGTCAGATCAATCCGCACGTGAGCCGCTGCTGCTCCGTCCACCATATTTCTGCCACACAAAGTCACAAACCAACAATTATTACCAAGAAAACAGAGACCTTTTGGAAGTAGCCTAATTAATCTCAAAACCTCTGACACTATTCATCAAGTATTTGTATCGACTGATATTAATGTGGCTAAGTTGGATTAGCTATCAAAACTCAATTGCAAATTGTAACATGCATGAGTAGACAAATAGAGGAATTGACTTGCAAATCAAAACCGCAATCAATTAATAGTTTTTACCTGTTTGCCGAAGCTGAAAGGGATGTACTTGTACTTGATCATGTGGGCGATCTGGCGTCTCATGGTGAGAACAAAGAGAACGATCCAATAGCACAGCAGAATTGGCCAAAACACAGGAACGTCAAACACCGAGAAGAATGTCATGAGGAAGGCTATGCAAAAAGCCTTTGTCATGGAGTACCTGAGACCACAATACAAGTAATCAGCTAACCTTCATGAGCCAAAACACAATGGTATCTTTTATTTTTATTAAGTGCATCTTTCTATAGTATACCACCACAGAGATTCTGATGTTGTAACTGTATAAAATGCAATATGTATTGAGGCGATAAAGCTTACTGCTCACATATTAGTGATTCTAGATCTACCATGATCAGTTGTGAGAGCCTCAAACATCGAAAATACTAATATGGACAAAGAATGGAGACATGCATTCATCATCGATATTGTAGGGAATTGCATATCAGTTAAAAGAAAACTGGCTCATGTGAGATATTCTGAACATTCCCAGAATTTAAAATCATCATCAATCATGACCCCATGTAAGGCAGCAATGCAGCGAAAAAAGATCATGAAGGAATTTAAAAGTCATGACAGATCATGAAAGGAATATGACATGGCAACTGGCAAACTCGAAAAATCAACAAAAAATGTATAAAAGCACATGAGACGAGCATTTAAGACAATTCAAACATGGCATTACCAGAATTTGAACTCGGGGAGACGGCGAATAAAAGGCTTGAACTCATCAGAACCTCTAGTAGGCAGAGTAGGCCCATCCGAGACACCACCAGCCTCAGGATCAACAAGAGGGGACAAGAACCCGATAAGCAGATTGAGAAGGTAGATCCCAAGACCATAGGCGATGATGTAGAAACCCTGAATATAGTAAACCCTCAAACAGTAGATAAGAGCGACGACAAGAGTTCCAATCCACCTGTAATTTGCATGAGGTGTAGTCTTGTCAAGATAGTGTTGGTAAATCCTCCATGCCTCATGTGCTCGCTGTTGAACAGGCGTAGCTACTGAACCACTATCGCCTCCGCTTTCGTCCATCTAATGTGATATTTAAAACCTAGAGGATAAACAAAACAGTTGGTTGGTCAAATTCACATAGAAACAAAGCACCATTAAATCACTTTACTTGGGACAACCTAATGCTCGTTGTGAAGCTTTAATATCTATGCACCTTGTCTACACAATTGACATCCCCAAGTTTCTTTCCTAATATACAAGATTACACAGAATCTCTCCCCATAATAGAAGATTTTATCCAAGTATTTCACTCGGAGATGTATTTTCCCATAAAATCTGTACGAAATCGCCTCTGAACACAACCGAAACTACTTAATCTATCTCACCAGAGAACGCCATTAACTGTTTATCAGCTTAATCTATCTCACCAGAGAATCAAACCCATAGTAACAGAAACCATCTCAACAATGATCGGATTTTTTCACCGATTGAAATGATTCTAAGAACTCGCAGAAGAAGAAAAAACCTCTCAACTTCAGATCTGGAAACTCAATCGGTGAAAACGATTCCAACACGCACATAACAAAAACCTTGAGAATCGATCTAAACAGGGAAAATTTCTCAGATCATTGATTCAAAATTTCCGAGAAAGCAAAAGATCAAAACACTTACGGAAGCTGAGTAATGGTCACCCAAAAATGGAGCGAAAAGGAGCAGATCTGACGACGAAAGACGCAACACCAAATGAAGAAGAAGAAGAAGATGAAGAAGAAGATGGATTGATCGGCGTTTTATTTTTTGTTTTTATTTTTAATTGTTTCCTCGTTAGTTTTTATATATTTACGAAAGAATACACTTATAAAAGCTTATTCGATTTTATCTGGCCCCAACCTTTTTTTAATATCAATTTAACCCCTTAATATTTACGCAAAACCACCGACAGGAGTAACTAAATTCGATTTAACCCCAATTATTTGGCAAAGTGATTTAAACCCTAAATTAAGCAATTGCCAAAAAAAGAAGATAGAGCTTTATTTATTTCTCATTATGAAAAGAGAGTGATTATATAGGTGATCGGCTTATCACTCTTATTGTAAAGCTTAAACTTGCTTTTGCTTCTTCTAAGTTGTGTGATTCTTCTATCTCTTCAAACTCTTCTAATTTACATGACAAAATCACAACTGTCTCTCTTTTTCACTTCCGGCCAAAACACCTCAAACTTCCGGCTAATCTGTTTGTTGTAATGCTCATTACACGGCGGTCTTGAGATCGTTTTGTTCATATGACAGTACCATCTTTAATGGTGGCCTTTTCGACAACCACAGTGATTCCAGATCGAATGTAGAATCCTTCCTCTGGTCTATCAGCTTCCTTAATATCCTGAGAAATAGAACAATTAGAACCATTACCGTTGAGAATGTTGAATCTTTCAAAAGTCTTGATCTTTACTGATCTTAAAGACAGAAAACGCAAAGAGAATTAAGAATGGAGAAGAAAACATACATCTTTGTTCAAGATCATCACGTTTTTCCCGATCTTTGCATTCTTGTCAATGATGCATTTCCTTCAATGTATAAAAGATAGCATCAGAGTTTAAGAATCAAGCTCAGAGAATAATATTGTGATTTCGGTTTGTTACCTGATCTTTGTATCTCGGCCAATGCCAATTGGAACATTTCCTTCCGCGAGCAGAGACGCGATCTCAGATTCGGTTTGGTAACTATCTGCTCCTAACATAAGAGTATCCTGCAAGAAGAAACAAAAACCAGACTCAGCTTTTGAACCTAATAATGTCCTTAAAGCTAGGTCCTTTTATGACCAAGGATTCACACCTGAAGCTCAACACCATAGTCAAGACGTGACCTTTCACCAATGATGGAACGTTGGATGCTGCATTCTCCCAAGAAACATCCGTGTGAGATTATCGAATTTACAATCTGCAAAATCATCAAGAGGATTAAACCAATCAGTGAATCAAGACTCGAGTTTTACAGGCAAACGAATAGGATTTAAACGTAAAGAGAAAGATGTTTACCCGGCATTTATCGGTTTTGGTGGGTGGTAGAAACCGAGGAGAAGTGTAGAAAGGCGTATTCTGATCGTAAAACTCAAACTTGGGATGCTGCGTAAAATAAGAACAAAAGAACAATAGTTGGGAGATTTGATCATAGATTAATTCAAAAGTAAAAACATTTTTGAGCATTCATCAAACTAACCTCTTCGACAAGAGCAAGATTAGCTTCATAGAAACTCTTTATAGTTCCGATATCTTCCCAATAGTCTCTGTAGATGTATCCCTGGAGAAGACAATTTGATTCGATCGTTTATGATAAAATGATGTAATTCATGAAATTCTTTTAAAAGAAAGAGCTCTTTTTTTACTTGAACATTGTGATCTCTTATAGCTGCAGGAATAATTTCAGATCCAAAGTCATTGGAACTCGGATACCGCTGTGTCAAAAGCTTCAGTAAAGCTTCGGTTTTGAAACAATAAACTCCCATTGATGCAATGTATGGAGATTGCGCTGCTTCTTGATGAGACAGTCCAAGCATAGAAGTATCGGTTTGCTGCATTCAGTTATATCGGCCAAAACAACAAAAAATATTCAGATCAATGCTAGTTGGTTTTCTAAGTATTAGGTTTTGAGAACTAAAACTGTACTGTACCATTGATTTCAGATCGATGCCAGTTGGTTTCTCAGAGAAATGAACTACACGCCCGCTTCGATCAATATTGACCAGTCCATAATCCGATGCACGGCTGAAAATTCACATAAGGGGTTTTAAAAATCAAGTTAAGGTCTTAAACAAAATCATAGAAAAGACATATCATAGTGCTAAAGAAACTAACCTCTCATCTACTGGCGCGCACGAAAGAGTAATATCCGCTTTACTATCAACATGGTACTGTCCAATGCATAGTGTTTAGAGTTATTTTGCAAAACCAGTTTGAAACTACTAAGAGGAATGTGTTTATTACTATATTACCTGAACAAAGTCCATATAGTTCATTCTATATAGGTGATCTCCAGACAAGATGAGTATATTCTCAATGTTCCTGTTCTTAGCATCCTATAATAAAAAGTACCAGTAGAACCAGACCATTGTAAGATTCGTAAAGGTCTGATTAACAAACAAGTAAAATGATCATAAGTTATTCATACCTCAAACACCCACAGAAATTTTCTCACAGCATCTGCTGTTCCTTGAAACCACTTTTTCCCGGCTTCACCAGGAGTTTGTGTAGCAGCCAGAACCTGTTTCAATAAGATTTTACATTTGTTTTATATCACTGAAATCCAGAAATAAACTGAGAAGTTTTTGAAAGAAACCATATTGTTGTAATATATACCTCAACAAAACCATCTCCAAAGTTTATGCCATTTCCAAAATAAGTACGAGCCAAATGGCGATTGAGGGAAGCCGAGTTAAACTGAGTCAGTACGAAAATCTTGTTTATGCAGCTGTTAATGCAATTACTCATTGGGATATCGATCATCCTATAGCATCCACCCACAGGAACCTGCAATATTGTTTGTGTTTCAAGAATCAGAAAACTAAAGACTTCCCCTTCACACAACATCATCTGCAAAACCGTTTCGACCAGTAAATGATAATCACTCACAGCCGGTGTTGCTGCTCGCTTGGTAAGAGGAAAGAGTTTAGCTCCATCGCCTCCTCCTAGAATGATTGCAGCCACATTTTTTGGATCTGCTCTTCTTCTCTCAAACATCGAAGGCTGTAGTTTCTGAAAGACAAAAACATGAAACCAATCAATTTAAGGCAATCACTAAGACAAAGCTCCACAGATAAGTGGTCAAGTGTTTTGATAACCCTGATCATTGAACTTACCAATGCCTCTTTAGCATTCTTTGAAGTAGCAATCGCGTAAGCAACACCGGGCCTCAATTTTCGATTTCTGAACTTCTTGGAACTCAAATCTGAAGAAAATTGTTTCAAGACGCTTCCTTTGATCTTCTGACCCAAAAATTTGTTCTCCACATTCTTGAAACTGTCTTTGGACAAGACAGTGTTTGTCCCCAAGCTAAAGTTGCAACCAGAATCCATCTTCTTTAGCTGGAATGAGACAGAACAGAATCGTAAAACTAGTCAGTAAAACTAGATATGCATGTAAAGTGAAACAACATACAAATGCGAATATAATAAACTACAATTTGTGTATGTGTCCAATTAAGAAATTCTTAGAAAGTAGGAAACTTTGACTACACAGGTTATTCAGATACACAGATTTAAGAAAGAGCCTCTCAGAAATTCATCGTATCAAGACAAAATCTCCAACTCTTGTAAGTTACCAAGAGATACTGTATCTTCAAGAAATCAATGGAATTAACTTGTGCAGGTAACAAATCTTTTGAAACGAACAAATTTGGGATCATAAATGAGTTTGAACAAGATAAAAAGTTAAATCCATATCCTTTTTTAGATTTTTCAGATCATTGAATCACAGAGAAATAGAAGATTCGAAAGAGAACGGAAAATAAAGCAAAATCGTTTTACGAGAGAATGTGAATTTCCTCCAAAGGTAAAAACTTTAAAATGCATAGAAGCTAGAAGAACACCAAAAGGTTATGAACACGGACTCACGGAGATATATAGAAGAGGATCGAATAAATGAGAGAACTCACCGAAACGTAGAGTCCTTAATCGTGTTCTCTGGTTTTGGTTAATGTCGTTTGAAATCGAAGGAAAACCAAGAGAAGAAGAAAGTTGCTTATCAGCGAGGAGCCAAATTGCATTTTGTTCTCTTCCAAAATCTCTTCTCTATTTATTCTGTAATTTTTCATAAGATGATCATGTGAAATCTTACCAACAAGGCTATAGAGATGTCTGACAATGACAGTCACTGAACCCAAAAATGGACGACTCTGGTTTCTCCCATACTCTTGCTACGAGACTCATATGGGACACGTCGATCGATATCTTTGTCTGCTTGCATGTGGACCCAGGCCCATTTTCATCTAATTGGCCCAACATTGAGGTGCTATATAGTCCGTACACGTCGTAACACATACTACAAAATGCCTCTAAGCTGGAGACTAAATTAATAGTACCAAATTATAATTTGGTTGTAATAAGCTAACTCCAAACAAAAAAAATCATCAAAGAGAAATTACATAACGTAAGAAAATTTATCCTAATTGCTTGATTAAATTTTTATTTTACCAAAGCATATTATTTTTAAATATAAGCGGTTAGTTAAAAATATTCCAACGGCTATGGTGAAACAAACGTCTAAAGGGAATTTTCATGTGATCAACCGTCAACGGCGATGTTTTGCAAATTGTGTTTTGTAAGCATTATAGGAAAATTTGATCAGATTAGCAAATGGATTGAAAAACTGGGCCCATTTGATTAACGGGGGAGAAGACGAGATCGAAAAGACCTATCACGCATGGATAATGTCGGGAAATTATTTGAATAAATACTCTTTTTAAGTGTATGTCCAATTAGCAAAATTATAGACACTAAAATTCTTTAGTTAGAAGACAAAAATAAGAAAAGCAAACGTCTTTATTTAACAAAATATTAAGGGACAGTTAAAATTGTCACATGGGCTGTAGGCGTTACTATATCACTTAATGATATTCAGTCATATGACCTATTACATTCTTATTTAGTTTCTTGAGTGATTTCTCATTAACTGCCTTATTGACTCATAACTCAAAAGATAAACAAGTATGCCATTTTTCATCTTACAGCTGATATTGATTCTTAGTCTAAAAAAAAAACATAAGTAGGCAAATAATATTTTAGGTGATTTCTTTTAAATATTTCCAATACCAATAATAATGAACTACGGTTAAAACTTAAAATTATTTGATGGATAACCAAACGGAAACCGGTCCACCAAATTCTAGAAAATCTGACCAAGACAAAACGGATGGATCAAAGAGGCAAAGGTTGGACTGAATTTTAGAAGTCTTGATGCGTTTTAAATAGCCATATATCTCAAAAAAGGGAATACGAAACAAAGATTCTAACGAGTTCCTGAAGAATCAAACAGCAAGAGGTAAGAAAAACAAATGAAACACCAAGGCGGATAAAGAACCAAAACATCTTAGGTGTTGGTGGCACGAGTGTAGATCTGCTGGCTCGAGTGAGCAGCGACCATCCTGATCACACCTTTGGCCATTAGCTCCCTAATCGCCCTCCTTGCTAGCGACCCATTAATCTGAATTTTCAACAATATCAAACATATAGTTAAGTTTCAGAAGACAAGACCAAACAAGGAGAAAAAAAAATTAAGTAAATTTGAAGTTCTGGAAATTGGAAAAGCTCCAAATGAGTATCTCTCTACTTAGATAGCACAGCTACAACATTTGAGCCAATGTGAAAGCAAAGAAACATCTCATTAAACATCATACAGTTTCTAGCTAAAGTAGATCATGTTATAAACATTGAACAATATTCACTACTTGATTCAATTGAAGCTGAATCCAATTCACTGCTAGATGATATAACAATCATTTCTTTAGTAAAATTGAGGAAACGAGAAGTAGATAGATAGATAGATATATGTACCCTCATACGGTCAGAGAGAATGGAAGGGGTGATGAGCTTGAACTTGGGAGCTTCAGTGAGAAGCTTGTCATAAGTAGCTTGATCAAACAACACCATGTTGTTCACCTTCTCCTTTTGCTTTCCCTTGCTCCACTTCTGTTTTTTTTTGTCACCATCACAAAAAAAAAGAGCAACTATATTAAGCACACGGGGACAATGCAAAACTCAACACTAATCAACATCAATGGCAAAAAAAATCCATTTGTGAAACTATGAACCAGATCTCTACGCATTCCTATGAAACCTAAATTCTACACGGAAGATAGACCAATCGCTCATGAAATTAAGGAGACGAACCTTCTTCTTCTGCTTTCCACCTCCGGATTTCGCCGGCTTTGATGACGGTGGCGGAACCTTATCCTTCTTCGGCGCCTGTAACCAGACAACGAAAGTAACGATTCAGACAACAGAAAGAAGAGAAAAATAGAGATGATGAGTAAGAAGAGAGCAGGGTAGAACACGATACCATGTTGACTTCGACGGCGAGGGGAGAGCGTGAGAACGGCGAGTAGTGGATAAAAGATGAGGCTGAGGGAGAGAGCGCTAGGGTTTGCTCTTATATTAGGGTTTCCCTAAGTTTGAGGTTAATATCTATACGGGCCTCTCTCAAATACAAAGCCCATATTTATTAAGTTGGGCTTTAAGTTGACTTTTCATTTTCATGTAAACATTGGATTTTCTGTTTTATTCAACACAATCAGGGCACACTAGTTTTCTCTCCTAAACACAATCATCTGCGTGACACACGTGCGTTCTGCACAGGGTCTTTTCTCTCTTGTTTAGGGTGTATCAATCCGGTTTGGTATTTACGGTTTATATATTACAACAACCGATTATAAGTTATAACCAATAAATAATTTCGTTCCATACAAATTTTTAACATGTCCTTGATAAATATACATGTTTGAATACGAAGGAGAATTATTTGGTTAGAAGTCACGATGAATTATGATTTTTTTTTTTTTTCATCAATGAATTATGTTTTGAAAACAAAACAAATATGATATGAAATCGCATAGAACTGTTAAGAGAGAAATGATGAACAATATTCATGTTTATAGACATTATTTGATATGAAATCGCATAGAACTGTTAAGAGAGAAACGATCAACAATATTCATATTATAGACATTATTTGCATCTATTAACTCATAATAGTATATAAAGAAAATAACCAAAGAAAAAAGACAAAAGTTGATCATCATGTCCTTTTATATATCAGACCGTAACAGATAAACAATTATCAAGATAGTCATCATAGTGGTTAAGTCTATTCTTCCTTGAATTGATCTTGGATAAGACAATGGATCTTCTAGTGCAAAGATTGTCCGGAGCAAATCAGACCATGGACGGAAGGAGCAATGGTGACTTCCGATTTGGATAGGTGGCATGTGATGTTGTAAGCGGCTTAGAAAAAAGAAGAAGATGTTGCTTCGGCATCTGGGGGGAGGCGATGGGAGACAAAACACACTTGTCTCTCAAAGTGAATATGAAGAGGAGACTTGCTTGACGAGCTAGCGACTTGGTCAGATACGCATCCACAAAATCTTTACAGTGGTTTGTAGACTTTAAGAGTTTTGATACGCTGAAGAATCTCGGTAATATTTTAACTGGAAATCCTTCAGCCTCTACTTTTCATTATCTGAAGATCATGAATTTTCCTCTCCATCCGAAATCAAAGTCCTACGCTTGGTTGTTTCCCTCACTTTGTCATGTTGCTATGAGAATTGGAGAAAAAAGTGTCTTGTGCAAATGAGATTAGAATTAACTGTTTTGGAATCGACGATGAAGACGATATATAAACCCAAACCCAACTCCACTATATTATTTGTATCACACATTGTTAGTAGATATAATGAAGAAAATTCACAGCTGGAAACTTACAAGATGTAGTGAAGCGGGTATTCATCTTCATATGTGTAAGTCATAACTATCTCTTACTCTAACTCCTCTACTTTGTAGCTAATTGTCGTACCAAAACTTATTTTTTCAACATATTTTGCTTAGAAAGTGACCATGTTTTGCTCAAAAAATAACATATTTTAATTTGCTTAGAATATTTTGATAGTTGGATATCATAATTTTTATTGGCATCCTACAATTTCTCATTAATCTATAAATTTGATCTTATCCAGTGGGTTCTTAAAATCCAAACGTAAACAAAATCCCGCATGATCCGTTGTATGTTGCTGGTCGAATCAACAATGATTTTTTTTCAAATTTATTACGCACCAAGTTCTTAATTAATCACATGGAGTTTACCTTCTTATTTATCATGCATGTAACGTCAAATTTTTTGATTAATCAAGAAACGAAATATACTATGGATTTGTTTTGTGGTCCAACTTCTTGGTGATCATCCATTAGTCTTAATTGGTTAGTTTAAATAAGTTAGCAGTATCATAGCATAGCATATAGTTGGCAATATCAAGCCAATACTACTCTTTTAACGATGTAGTCCGCTAGCTGGATTTTTGTTTTAATTGATATGGGAGTCTTGATTAGGGTCGAACCGTCGAACTGCATCATTTGACTATACTTGTTTCTTTTCAAATTGTCTTGAAGCATATAATTCGCCTTATTCTTAATAACAAGACGTAGTTAATTAAGTCTCAAAAATCACATCGGCTTCAAATCAATTAAAAGATATGACTCCACGAATATACAACCATAACGCAGATAATATAGACCATATCGTTTTGTGACACTCATGTAACATAAACCAAACACAAAAAGGTCGAAATTTAACGATACAGTTACACATCACAGTAGTGTATTATTCGTAAAGAAACATAAAATAAAATACAAACAACACAACAAAACGATACCAAGGGAAGGAGAGACACAACGCATATGAAGTTTTGGAAAGAAAAAGCAACTTAGAATAAAAACGCAAACGATAATTTTCTCTAGCAATCGAAATAACAGAAACAAGCTAAACCGTTGTCATCGCTGTGACACGCTCCATATTTAGCGCTTTCCCTTTCAATGCATTGGGTATTACAGTTGCTCGAGAAAATGCAAACTCCCTCCCACGAACCGCTATACCTTTGACATACCCCGGCCTCTACCGCCTTCAAATCTGCGTTAAATTAAGCATTCACAACGTTATACAATTTACCAAATCTCTAACTAATTATATAGGAATAGGAAAAGATTTTGTATATATAAATCACTGACTAGTTGAAGAAAGTAGAAGAAAGTGGAGGCAGAGGAGAGCAACGAGAGTGCATGACGACTTAGCCATTTTTTCTACTTGCTGTTTAGTTAATTAGTGTGGTTAAGTGGTTTGACATAAAGGTGAACACTAGAGGGTTTATATAGAGAGTCACGAAGATAGGTGTATCAAATAGCGAATACGTTTTCTAATTATTTAAAACATGAGATTGAGTGTGTAAAAAGCTGGGAATATGAGGGTTATTTTGAAAAGTATAAATTAATAGGGTCCAGTAAGATAAGAATATGAATATTTAGTGAACAAAAAGTAAGTAGAAAAATTATAACAGAATCCCGCGTGATCCGTTCTATGTTGATGGCCAAATCACCAACGATTCTTCAGATTCCTCACCGGGTTCTTAACCAGTCACATGTAGTTCGACTTTTAGTTATCTCTTATCTTAAATATTACAGTATCTATAAAAGTCAGAATGTCAAGTTTTTCATCTTGTTTCAAAGCACTGGACAGATCAAGCATTCAAATTGAATTTATCTTCTTTTAACCAATGGCTCTTCTCCACTCATGGCTGTGGAAGCGCACATTATTTAGCGCTTATTGTTGTGGTTGCTTTTCACGTAAGTATCATGGGTGGCTCGGTGCCGGCTCAACAGTTTTATAGGCCCTAGGGCAAAAAAAATTTTAGGCCCTTAGATTTTTTTTTTTTTTGTTCTTTGTGATATATAAAAAATTGTATGATATTTTTATTAAAAAGTTAATTATTAAAACTAAAAACAATAATAAAAAATTTTATGGGCCCTTTTAAATTGTATTTTTATGTTGTAATTTAAAATTTTAATACTTTTATAAAAAAAAAAAATTAAAATGGGCCCCTTAATTATTAGAGCACGGGATTGGACCCCTGGCCGTTGCACCGCTCGCCCCCCTATTTGAGCCGGCACTCCACCAATCTCACCTCTAGCCTTTATATATGCCAACTCTTGACAAATCTGTTAGAAAGCCCATTAGGGCCCATTAGGGCCCATTATCAAGTGTAATCTATATATATTTAACCTGTACGGATTTTATCAATCCGACCTTAGCTCAGTTGGTAGAGCGGAAGACTGTAGTAGTTGCTGTAATCTTTAGGTCGCTGGTTCGATTCCGGCAGGTCGGAATTTTTACATTTTTTTCCGTCAATTTTTTTGCATTTATAAAAATCTATATCTAAGAGAATATACATGATGACTATAATTAAGCCGCATGTGATGTGGCGAACTCATTGTTTTCTTAAGTGATCAAATTTTATTTTTGTTTCTTACTACTGCGGCTTTCATACGAAAGATCCGATCAAAATATGAAGACACGTTTCACTTGTGGACGTTCTGAATAATATTATGATACACCAATAATGAATCTTCATTTCAACTTTTTTAGAAAAGAAGTGAGGCTTTTGTCAAAGTGTATCCAATAATGAAAATTTTAAAATTATAATCATGAGACCACCTCTTGTATATATGCTTATGCTTTTGGTTAGAAAGAGACAAGACATTAAAAAAGTAACAAAGAGTTGTTGACCTACAAGCCATTTCTCCATCTCTTAGTGAAGAAGTAATTGAATTATATTTTTCCCATTCTCCTTACATGAAATACAATAAAATGTACTTCTGTACAAATACTAAGTAATAATATTTCTTAGAAGATATATAAGGTTTCCCATATTACCCTAATAAACATAAATTTCTTTGCATAATAGTTTATCTATTATCTATATTCCAGAAAAAAAAAAAGAGTAAATAAGCATAATTTTCGACTCTATAGTATTTTGTTTCGGCACAGTGGGCATGCTTTGTACTGACCATTCAAGTCCTAAAAAACTTTACGATAAAGGTATTATATAAATCAATAAATATGTGCTACAAATGATTTTCACATATTAATTCATTAGAAAAAAATTAAAGGAGATATGAAATGGACATGTCGATATCAAGGCAGCTGCTTTTTACCGGTCGAGTAAATAATTACAAATGGACAAAGTCACGAATATAGTGCGATGATGCCTTTTTCCGACCATAAATTAGAGGTCACAACTACATATTAACATAAGAAATTGTTGTATGAAACGATACTAATTATGAAAAAACTGTCTTTGGATACCTGTAGACGTTTTTTAAAAACCGAAAGTACATTTTTTCTGTAAAGGAAGAACACATATATAGTATCTTTTAATCAAAAAAAAAAAAACACATATATTGATATATATCAGCCTTTTACATGAATTATGATTTATGAGTCTATTATAAGCAGCATGATTTTGTATGTAATGGTGATCGTCCAGTGATAAAAAGGGAATTTCTGAATTAACATAATCTTTATATCTTCTCCTAGAGTTTTTTCCTCAGTGATCAACTTAATATGCAAATTTTTAAATTAATTTCAGTAGCAACTTTTACTTTTTTAACCATGAAAACTACTTAAATCATATAAATAAATAAAAGTATATAGACAGAGTAATTATAATACTTTTTATCAAAAAAAAAAGAGAAAGATGAAGAAGAAGAACAGAGTAATTATAATATTTGATACAAGACAGGGCACTTTAACTACAAAATCTCTAGAAGCTGCATACTTTCCATGATCAATAGTATCTTATATCAAAGAAATTTTTTAATGTCAACTAACAAAAAGTTAACATGCTACAGCTTGTTCGGTTGGTACAATACCACATTTTCATAAAATATATTAGTCACGGAAATTTACAAAATAATATAATTGCAAATTTTGTTTTTTTTTAAATGGTGTATTTTTTGGGACTTCCCCTAAATAAATTGCTTAAATTTAGAAAAAAAAAATTCTAATGAGGTTGTCTAAATATTTTTGTAACGGAAAAAATATATACCACGTTTAATATTTAAAGAACTGTAACAAATATTTAAATTTAGTCAAACCGCGTTACGTTAATGCTGCAATACATTTTTACTGTTATTTGTTTAATCCATTTAGATTAGTGCTTTTCTTTTAAATAAAAAGGTTGCTCCATTCAACGACTCTGTATATATATACTCTCACAGAGCAAAGCTAATTTCTCTCAAGAAACAAAGCAAAAGAAAGAAAGAAAAAGAGAGAACAAAGGGAAAAACATATTCTCCTCTCTTTAGATTCTCAGCTTCTTTCCATGAATCTAAACTAAGAACACAATTGGTCTCTTACTCTAATAGAGATCTGAAGAAGTAACTACTCAAAATCCTCTGTTTTCTTCTATTTTTGAGGTTTTTTTTTTTTCTTCTTCGGTTATCTCAATGGATTCGTTTAGTGCTCAGAAAACTAAATCAAGAAAAATGAAGAAGAGGCTTGCGAAAAAGTCTCGTGTTGAGACAATCTTGGATCTGTTTTTCCGGGCGATGGAGATAGTTGTGGTTTTGGTTACAGTAGCTAAGCTCTCTTATGAGCTTGTTGTCACGTTTGAGGATTCTAGTGTCGCATCAGTTATTCTCGCAAACCGTAGCCTTGCATTTGTTGTAGGAAACGCGGTAGTCATCGCTCTGATCGCTAAATCCGGTCTTCTCTTGAATCAAGAACTTGATCCCAAGTGCAAAAGCAACGGTCTTTACGAGGAATTTGTTCTGGAGAGCTCAAGGAGAGGTGGAGTTTCACAAGCTGAGATGAGAAGCAGAGAAAAACAAAGTGAAGCAGAGAGCGATGCTAAACAGAGCATAACCGAAAACAAAGCAAAAGAGAACGAAGAAAAACAGAGCATAACCGAGAGCAGAGTTAAACAAAGCGTAACAGAGAAGAAGACGAAACAGAGCAAACCTGAGAAGAAAGTGAAACAGGGCAAACCTGAGAAGTTGACAAAACAGAGCGTAGTCGAGCATAAGGACGTAACTGTGATGATGGAGAAACAGAATTTGACAGAGAAGAGGCAAATTCAGAGTTACCAACGAAGCCAGTCGGAGAATCTGAAGGTTTTGGACAAGAGTTCTTGTGGAAAATTGAAGAGATCAGAGACGGATGCATCTGCTGAAAGATTTGATTCCGATGATGAACTCCGATACAAGATCGAGTCTTTCATTGCAAGGCAGAGAAGGAATCAAATTGATGAATAGGTTTGAATAATTTAGATAAAAATACAAAAAATAAGCAAAAAAAATTGAAAAAGACAGTAGTTTATGCAAATAGCATTCACGTATATATTGAAGTGTTTGTTATAAAAGGGTAAAACTTGTTTTAACGCCCTGGAAATTTGGCATAAATATTTGTTTAGCTATTTTTTTTTGTTTTATTTCTTTGTATAATTTTTGATAATTCTAATTTCTATAATATAATATGTTTTATAACACTTTTTGTATTGGATCTTCATTATTCATTTTGGAAGAATATTGATCCGTTACTAATGCAAATGCTCCATGATAATTTATGTTCACCAGATTTCCCCAGATTATAGTATCTGGAGTTTTTCGAAAACCTTACAAAAAAACTAATTTTGGAAGTAGTGTATATTGATGGTGAGTAATATAAAAAGAAAAGGATCCATGATGATATGTTTCTACAAAAACTTTATGAATAAGCTTATTATTATTTTCCATATATAGGAGGAAATATATATACTTTTTAGATTTTTTTTAAAAACCATTGTGACACCAATATTTTTTTGTTTTCGAAATAAATAATACCAACAATAAATGTGTTTTATTTACTCAATTTCGCATATCAATAAGACCAGATTTAGAGAGAAATATAGAAATTTTTTTTTACTCAATTTATTATTTACAAAAATGGTTTCTCCAATATAAGATTAGAGCTAAAAATATGTAGACAAAATGGAAAACGCTAAATTTTATGAAAGAATTCAAGAAAAGGTAAAACCTTGTCAATGCTCTCTCTCTCTCTCTCTGGATTTGTTGTCTGAGATTTTTGGCGTTGTAAATTTGGAACCGTTCTTAATTTGGGGTGTTAGCGAGAGAGTTATATAGATCTCTCTTTTCTTCTTCTCCCCTTAGTGTTTTTTTTTATAAAAAAATCTACAGGTAAAGAATATAAATCTCTTCTTCTATCTCTCACCTAAACCGGCCTAAACCCTTTGAATCTCACGCTTATTGAATCTTGAATCTTTAGGGTCTCAGTCTCTAATCACACAAAACGTGGGATTTATGATAAGTTTATGTTTATGTTAATTCTCATAAGCTTTGAAGGATTGTTTCTCGTAATTGTTTGGGGTTGGAATGTAACGTGTTCGATGAAATGTTTCTTTTGTGATTAATTTTTATTTTCATTGTTTGATTGTTAGACAAGGAACAAGAACAGAGTTTTCATTTGTTTGCTTTGTGTGTGATTCAGTAGGACTTTAAATCATGGCGGATACAATGGTTGCTCATTTGGATCGACACAATAAGATAGGTAAGCTGAGAAAATTGCCAATATTTTTTTGTTTGGAATCAAGACATTATTTAAAAGCAAGAATCTTGCAGATGTTGAGATCTCAGAAGATGATAACAGATTAACAAAACTGTGCTCTCTGAAGAAGAAGGCAATAAATGCGACGAACAAGTTTAAGCACTCCATGACCAAGAAAGGTCGAAGGCATAGCCGTGTGGCGTGTGTCTCAATCGTTGATGAAATCGATACAGAAGAGTTGCAAGCGGTTGATGCTTTCCGTCAAGCTCTTATTTTAGACGAACTACTTCCCTCTAAACACGATGATCATCACATGATGCTTAGGTTAGGTTCTTCCTCTCTCTTTTGATTTCTTTCTTCTTCATTGCTCTAAATGATCGAGATATTTCAGGTTCTTGAGGGCAAGAAAGTTTGATCTCGAAAAGGCGAAGCATATGTGGGCTGATATGCTTAACTGGAGGAAAGAATATGGCGCAGACACGATCATGGAGGTGACATCAAAGGCTCACTTTTCTTGAATCTATGTTTTGTCTCTGTGTCTCTCTAATGTTTCTCTCTTTTTTATTGAAGGACTTTGATTTCAAAGAAATCGACGAAGTGGTTCAGTATTATCCACAAGGATATCATGGTGTTGACAAGGAAGGAAGACCTATCTATATTGAGAGGCTAGGCCAAGTTGATGCCACAAAGCTGATGAAAGTGACCACAATTGATAGGTACGTGAAGTACCATGTCAAAGAGTTTGAGAAGACTTTCAACGTCAAATTCCCGGCTTGTTCCATCGCTGCGAAAAGACACATTGATCAGAGCACAACGATCTTGGATGTTCAAGGCGTGGTATGTGCTCAAATAAGCTATAGAAATATATTCCCCTCATAGATTCTCTGTAAGGACGATTCAATCTCTGTGTGTGTTTTTTAATTTGCAGGGGCTTAATAACTTCAACAAAGCTGCAAAAGATCTTCTTCAGAGTATTCAGAAAATCGACAACGATAACTACCCTGAGGTTCGGTTGTGCCTTTTCTTTCTCTTTGAGTTGCTAATGGTTTTGACACAGAACAATGACCTCTGTGTTTGTGTTTCATTGTAGACGCTGAACCGTATGTTCATCATCAATGCTGGTTATGGGTTTAGGCTTTTATGGAGCACAGTGAAATCTTTCCTTGACCCAAAGACTACAGCGAAGATTCACGTAAAGCTTTCCTTTTCACTTAAACAATCCAAACTTTTCTTTGGTTTACTTCATATGCTTCTCGATTGGTTGGTTAAAACCTACTCTTTCTGTTCACTAATGGCAGGTTCTTGGCAACAAATACCAAAGCAAACTTCTAGAAATCATTGAGGCCAAGTAAGAACTTCATAACTCTTGACCTTGAAACTGTTGCTTTATCTTCAAATATGTTATCCAAAACTCTCTCTTCTCATTGTTTATTAGTGAGCTGCCTGAGTTCTTGGGTGGTAAGTGCACCTGCGCAGACAAAGGTGGATGTATGCGTTCAGACAAAGGTCCGTGGAACGACCCTGAGATCTTCAAGGTAGTACTAGAGAACCAACCTTAAGGCAATTCTTTATCAAAAACATTACAATAATATAACTTCTGATTCATATGTAACATATTTATACACAGTTGGTTCAGAACGGTGAAGGTAGATGCCTGCGGAGGAGCTTGTCAGGGATCGAGGAAAAGACAATCTCTGAGTATAACAACGAAACAAAGGTAAGAAGCAATGATCTTTGATATTTTATATTTTAATTTTCTTCAGTAAAATCTAATTCGTTTTGAACTTTAGAAGAAATGCGAACCAGAAGAGACTTATAAGCAATCTGCTGCTGAGAAGGAGAAGAAGTTCATCGACAAGAATGTGGATGCTGCTCATTGGCCTACAAAGCTTAACAAGGCTAACAACAACTCTACCGAGCTTAAAGGTTAGTATTCTCGTTAACCAAACCGGGCTTGCTTGTGTATAAGTTTCTTACTCCGTTAAACTGCAAATTCAGATGTGTACTCAGCTGTGAATCCGTTGGAGAGGAGAGGGTACTTATATGGCAGCGTGATGGCATTGCTAATGGGGATAGTGGGAGTGATGAGGCTAACCAAGAACATGCCAAGGAAGCTCACCGAGGCAAATGTGTATAGCCGAGAAGGCAGCGCCGTGTACCAGGACGGAGTGACTGTTATGTCGAGGCAGGAGTATATGGCGATGGTGAAGAAGATGACAGATCTCGAGGAGAAGTGTAAGTCCATGGAAGCTCAGGCTGCGTTTTCTATGGAGAGGGAGAAGATTCTAGACGCTGCACTTCGTCGTGTTGAACAGCTCGAGCTTCAGTTGTCTGAAACCAACAAGGTAAAGCTCTCCTTCTCTACTCACTAGTCTCTTGCTCTGTTTACTCTGTTTTGTGATTGCTCTGTTTTAATAACTTAGGCACTGGACGAGACAATGACGAGGCAACATGAGATAATGGCTTACATCGAGAAGAAAAAGAAGAAGAAGAGAAAGGTTAGTTGAAGTACACATAAAACACCTAAGATGATTACAGTTGCATTTGGTTATACTCGAAATAATATCTACTTTTTTCTTGCATTTTCAGTTCTTATTATTCTAGAAGACTGCATCAGAGGTTAACAGTAGCCTCAGCCTTAAAGCTTCCAATTTCTAAGAAGCCTGGAATATAAAACATAATTCCAATTACTGTAATCTTATAAATATGGATACTGGAGAAGATATAAAGATGAAGTCATGTTTTGTCTGTATTTAAGGACTCTCTATTTCTCCTGTTTTTTTTTTTTTGGTATAATTGTTTTGTTAATATAAACTTAAAAAGACCGATTCGTCATCATCATCATCATAAACTAATCATCATCATAAAAGAGAAATAACTGATTAGCTTTTCACATAAAATGAGATGAAAGTTGTTCTGTTTCAATGGAAACCTACGAAGGGAGAGAGAGAAAGCAGAGATGCCTCTTCTTCTTCTAGAAACAAACATTTGATTCTTCTTCTTCTAGAAACAGAACATTTGCTTCCTCTTCTTCTTCTTCTGGAAACAAAAACAATATTGATGTTTATTCAATAATTGCATTTGAAAGAATTTAAATGAATACGATTCAAGAAGACAAATTTGGATTCTCTGGGTTTTAAAGGTTTAAAAGAAAAAACCGACCTGGTTCTGAGCTGCCTCTTGACGGTCAATGTAAGCGAGTAATTCTTCTTGTCTCATCAGAGCTTCATAAAGAGCCTGCTCCAAATAAGAAACACTTTTTAGATATTTCAGGTTCTAATTTTAGTGGATTTTAGTTGTTGAACATGGTATTAAGTTACCTTCTTAGTGGCTATGAGCTCGGCTTCAAGGGCGTCTACACGGCAGACAGCTGCATTAAGCAGTTCCTCTTTCTCATAAGGCATCTCAGATGGCTTTGACTGGAGCGCTCCAATTTTCTCCTCAAGTTCGGTTAATTTCTTCAGCACTGAATTGAGGAGATCAGCTTCCTCTGTAGCAGCGCTTCCTTCAATTTGCGGTTGGCTTGTAGGCGGTGGAAGCTGCTTAGTCACAACACGGTATGATACTGTGCGGAAGAATGTGAGAATCGCCATCACAAAAGCCATGAAAATTACTAGGACACGAGCACTGAAGCTTTCATGATCCTTTGGGACATTTGGAGGCATATGAGCTCCTGCGAAAAGATATAAGAGACCAAAGATTCAAAAAAATGTCCCAGTGTTTGATGTCAAAAGTGAAACCTTTCTTTCACTTAAGCATTAAAAAAATTACCTTTAGAAGGAGCCCTGTTGATGGCGGTGGGTTTAACCTTCCAGGTGGCGTCAACAGCTTTGTCAACCATTGGAACATACTCATCATAACCTGCAAAACTACCGGCAAAACTCGTTTCACCAGAGCCTACCTTTGCCTGCAAAATAATCACTAGGACGATTTAGAACCACGAATCCTGTATTCTATAAAAAACGAAGTCTGAACATATATTACACCTCTTCACGAACAGGGGTCAAGCGGAGGTGGGAATAACTCTTTACTGCTTTTGGAGACACAACGATATCTTCAGCTTCAGAACCTGATTCTGCAGTTGATGTGTCACTTCCTTTTATCCATGGATAAGACGGCTTAGCATAAGCAATGACTTTCCCCTCGCTGTTAAGAACTTTCACCACCTGCTTCGCACGGTGAGCTCCCCCATGAAGTACCATCTGCAACAACAGTAAACCATTTGTTTCAATTTTTGAAATCACATAAACTGATAATATGAAAGCTTGGGTGTGTAAAGAGATCAATAAAGGACAAATAAGTAACCTTTACAATCTCTGGATTTTTCCAAGGCCCTTTATCAGAAAGCATACAACCACCCTGATCTGCGCAAGTACATGCACCTCCCAAGAATTCAGGCAACTCGCTGAAACAAATGAAAGATACATAACTGATGTAAGCAAAACACAGAAGAATCGAGTAATTCTAGAGAGGAAAAAGGATTAGCAGTTCAAGCTACATACCTGGAATCAATAACCTCAAGCAATTTAGTCTGATACTTGTATCCGAGTACCTACATTACAAAATGAAAAAGTTAATGATGAATCCCAGGAGCAGTTTAATTAAGGGAAGCCATTAACTAGAGGTACACTAAAAAAGCAAAAACATGTATAAACATACATGAATCTTAGAAGTTGTTTTGGGGTCTAGAAAGCTTTTCACAGTGCTCCAAAGCAGACGGAATCCTGGCCCTGCATTGATGATAAACATTTGGTGGAGCGTCTCAGGATAATTGTCTCCATCAATCTTCTGCAACCGTGTAATAAGCTCACGAGCAGACTTTGTGAAGTTCTTCAGCCCCACTCCTTGGACGTCCAAAATAGTGGTGCTTGAATCAATATACTTCTTTGCAGCAATTGTGCAGGCAGGAAACTTGATCATAAAACTCCTCTCAAACTCCTTAACATGATATCTTATATATCGATCAAGGGTAGTAACTTGCATCAGTTTGTTAGGATCAACTTTCCCTAGCCTTTCAATATACACAGGCCTGCCTTCTTTATCAACACTGTGATAACCGTGCGGGTAATATTTCAGAACATCATCAATCTCTTCAAACTGAAAATCCTGAATAATAGTGTCGGTACCAAATTCCTTCCTCCACTGGATCATATCTGCCCACATGTGCTTAGCTTTCTCAATGTCGAATTTCCTAGCCTTCAAGAACCTCAGCATCATGTGATAGTCATCGTGTTTATGGGGAAGCAACTCGTCCATTACCAATGCTTGTCTAAACTCATCAACCGCTTGAAGCTCCTCGACATCACGAACATCTTCGATAGAGACAGAACTAACCCGGACATCACTTTTTCTTCTCTTCTTCTTGAGAGAATGTTTGAACTTGGTAGATGCATTGATTGCTTTCTTCTTCAACGAACCGATTCTTGTTCTCCTCTCATCTTCCGAGTTCTCAAAATCAGACTTTCTTTCTTTTTTCTCATCACTGCTCAATATTCCCTCAAAACCTATAAAAAAAACAAAACCTTTTAATTATCTATTCACCAATCACTGAACAAAATCATCCAACAAACAGCTGAAATAACGACCTAACTTCTCAAAATTGAGCTTCTAAATAGCAAAACCCTAAGTACCCACTAGGGAAAAAACGAAATTGCAGAGAGTTTGTCTTCTCATTACTCGAATAAACCCTAACAAAAGCAATCCCAGCGAAATCGCATTGAAAGAAATCGACGGATCCAGAGATTAGAAAAAACAGATCTGATAATACTTACATGGTATTGCGAATCGATCAACATGACCTGACATCTTAAGATTCCGAATGAAGCAAAACTCTCGCGCTCAAATCAAATAATATTGGAGAAAGAAAATGGCTCATCCACTAAATCAATCCAACACGAATCGCTCACTTTTTTTTTTTTTGGTTTCTTGCGAATCTACTTTCTTTCTCACATTAACCAGAAATACTCCTGAAATTTCGCAAACAAAAAAAAAGGAAACAAAATTTCAGAGGTAAAAGTGGAGTAGAATTCGGAGCGAACTATGGACTCTTTCTTTTTTGTTTTCTTATATTTATTTCCTCTGTATTTTTGTATCTTAATTTTGCCAACAAAATTAAAAATATCTAAATTTTATTTACTCCTTATTTAATGTCAGCCCTATTATTTACACTCTTTTCCTATTGTGAACCCCACACTATTTTTCCTTCTGATCTCTTACTTAAAATTTGGCTAAACTTTAATTCTTTTAGTATTAGTAAAACTTAACAGTTAACACAACCAAAATTGTTTTTATTTTCGTATTTTACTCAATAATTGTTTTTCCTGATCTCAGTTTTGGTCTTATTTTCCGCTCATAAGGATGACAAAATTGTTTGTTTGTTACTTCTCTAAACCAGATTTTTTTTTAATTTTGCATGCCTTTGCAGATAAGTAATATGATTAGTACTATCAAAGTATATCAATTTGAATCACCAACAACAAGTCAACAAGAAGAGATTTGGCAGAAAGAATCGTGGTTGTGCATTTAATGTAGAAATCGAGGTAACTTCTGTAATAAAAACTAATAAATGGCCTGAAATTAATAAATATGCATGAGATTGGGACGTAACTATAAATTAATAAAAGTATTAAGTGAAAACTGAAAAGTAATACAGGAGATTCGCTTTTTGTCACCAGCCGACGAAGATCTGACGGTCGTTAATGACCGTAGGTTAAAATTTAACGGATCTACGATCAGTATAGGTTGGCTCTGTGTCACGTCAGAATCAGACAAGCACAGAGAAAAAGTTAAAAAAGAATTAAAAAATATCGATGAGAATTTCGCCGACAAAACGGAGCAGTAAACGAGTCAACAGTCATTGGCCATTTGTTGTCGGATTTTATTATTTATTCCTTTTTTAATTGTTTTTACCAAAATATATTCCCTTGTTTAGTTCTTACATTTGAATAATTGTTTGTACAAAATCCTATTCAAAATAATTAAACGTGACTAATTAGCAAATTTAATACTAACATATATTTTTCCTCTCAATCAAAAGATTTATGTATTCAATCACGACGAAAAGACTAATTTGTTTATATAGTTTACATGTCACTCTTATAAGAATTCCAAAAATCATCATCATCTCCCTCATCATCCTCACATTCATCTCCACCGTCCGATCTCACGCCATTCTCAATATCCCCACCGTCCGATTCTTTAACTCCAGCTGCTCCTCCATCACTGGCTCGCTCCGTCTCCTCAGACTTCTCCGGCTCCTCCTACACATACCAAAACGACAACATTTAGTGTTTCCAGAAAACGACAGCGTTTTAATGTTTCGTTAACTTCTTAACAAAATTAACAGATTATGGCGCAAGCCGCAAACAAAAAGTTGTGGATTTTACATTCTCGGGAACATCAGGTGTCTCTGCCTCGGTTCCAGCTTCTTCTTCTTCAGCTTCTTTTGCAGCCGCGGCTTCTTGTTGAAGCTTCTTAATCACGTTCTTGAAATGAGTAAAATCTGCAAAAACAACAAAACCTTCAGGTTTCTATAGCCCACCCAAGAAAATTATATATTCAGAGAGAAAGAGAGAGAGAGAGAGAGAACGGATTTCTCTCACGTTTTGAGCGACTTGATAATGCATCATTAAGTTTCAATGGATTTCGGCGTTCCTCCAATTTGAATTTGAGCTTCATCTGTTCACGTGTTCTATTAGGAAACAGCTGTTGTATCATCGATAGATTGCTCCCAAACTCCTGAATTCCCTACGAAAATAAAAAAGAGGCAATCCAAATCTATAAATACTTACGAACAAAGGTGATTTTTTGTCTCCTAGAGTTTCATTTCGATCTTAAGTAGATATGTGACAATGATCCTAAACAGTAAAACCCGTCTTTTAGGAATCAGGGGCTGTCAAGTTTACCTCATAGAAGAGTTCTGTATCTTGCTTTGACCATCGAGTTCTTGAAGTCTTGTTCATGTAGGTTTGATAGTTAACCGGTGAATCCGGTTTAACTACATTATTTTCTTGATTTTCGCTCGACTCTACACCAAATTCACCAAATTCATCTTCGTCGTCAAAACCTTGAGAATGATACTGGCTCTCTGATGCATTCATATTACTGCACATAACAACACACTCCCATAAGACGAGAAAAAAATTAAAACAATCTGCTTTTATCATCTCGCACTTTCAAAAAAAATTTTGAATGAAAATAATACCTTTCTTGGCTAGGTTGCACACCAGCTCCCTTTGCTTCCTTTTTCTGTATAATAATTAACAAGGTATTGACATCAAGGAACAGTTAGGATCCAGCTTCATTGATACGCTAAATTTCCAAAGAACCTGTAGAGCTCAGATGATAAGTGTTCTTACCTCCATCCATTCTTTATATTCGACAAGGCGAAGCATATCTCTAAGAGGCAGAGATCTGATTTCATCATCCGGGGTTTCAAGCAATTCCTTCTCCACTAGGACGGGGAATAAACATGAATCAATATGCAGAAAATAGTTGATCATAGTCTAGATGACAATATCAGTTATTTAGTTAGTTAGTTACGTGTTCTTTTTTGTCGACGACTTGAATGCTTGAACTTCTTCTGCTCTGTTTTTTCGCTAGACTTATTTGGTTCTTCACTTGTCTTTTTCCGCTTTCGAGAAGTAGCTCTCTTCGATTTTCCAGTTTTGCTTTCTTTTCCAGACTGTTCTTCTACTGTTTTCCCCAAACAATTTTCTTCTTCTCCTGTAACTGTATTGTTTGTACAAGGGGATACACCCTGTTCTTCGTGTTCCCATCCGCCAGAAGCATTTCGCGCCTCCATCTCATGAACCTGATTAAAAAAATTACAAGCGGAACCAATTAACAAATTTGCTAACTTAAAACGGTGCCCTTAAAAAAGCAACCCAATTTGCCAATCTTACCATTTCTCTGGGGGCTTCAGGAATATTAAGTTCTTCTTCTTGAGTATCTCCATAAGTACTGAAACCGTTTCTTGATTCCACATTGACCATAAACTCAGACTCGTTCGTACCCATTGGAAAATAACCAGTATCACCAGCGGAGTAATGAGGCTCAGGTTCTTCAACCACAGTATCGAGTATTCTAGGTTTTGGTTGCAACTTTCCAGTATGTTGCACTACACAGAAACAGCTTTATAATTATATACCTTTAACAGAACTAAATCATATGAAATATCAACATTCAGAGTTTAAAATTACCATATGAACTGGTGGTGCCTTCCTCCTGTACAATATCAAGAGTTTCCATGTCCACACGACCTTCGTCTTCCTGTAACAATATCAAAACTTACTAATCAGTTCTAAATTTGCAGTAAAGCAAGTGATACATGGTGTTAGAGATAGAATTCACAATACCCCGGTTTCAGGAGTCACATAATCTCCAAATATTGTAGAATCTTGTGTTCTGGGATCATCAGGAAATGAAGTCGCCGCCTCTATGTCATCATCACGTCTTTTTCCCACCAAATTCACGTTATTACAAGCACGAAGAATAGATGGTTTCACAGACCAATGAACCCCTCTTGGGAATACATCTACATTCTGTAAGAAACAAAAACGTTTTTCAAAGACATGTAACATACACTAAAAAGCAATTCAAAAGGTAGACATAGAACCATTTTACCTCTTCTGATACTGTTCCAATGGTAGATTTGTTAATGGTTCCACTATCCGGCACAGTAGTCTCAGAAGGTAAAGCATCTGCAAATAGAAAGAATTCACATCTTAAAACACTGCCAACTTTAGAGCAACATATAATAAACAACTTGGTTGAGGAAAGAAACAAAACTGCTGGGAATCTCCAGTGATCCGTCTAGAGGAACCGGATCTTCGCTTTGTGTTGAGAGTATTTCCTTGGCAGCATCGGTAGAGAGTGTTGTTTGGGATGTGGAAAGAGAGACTTGCTTCTTCTTGGGTTGTGGTCTACCTTTTGGTTTAAACCTTGCACCAGCCCTAACTATTAAATCCAAATTGATATGTTTTAGCCACATCAATCAATTACAAACAAAAAAAAGTCATGAAACTAATGAAAGTGGAAAAAAGAAAACCCCAATTACCTGCCGGTGCAGCGTGATCCGAGGGTTGATCATCAAAATCTAAATCCATTGATTTCTTTCACAAAAACTCTCCCTCTCACCAAAGTTTCACCTTCAATACAAGATACAAGAAGCTCTGGTCAAACCATTAAGTGGGCAATACAAAGCCAAAAACAAGACCAATGGCAGATCTCAAGATATATATGTATATACATAAACTCATAAGTTCACAGAAAAGGCAAAAAAACAAGGACAATATTGTAATCAATCAAACATTCAAAGTATCAACAAAGGTTTGAGATTATAACAAATTGAACATCATTCCAGAGAAAATTCAAGTACCATTGAATGGAAAAATCAACGGCGATTCGTCACTCGGTATAAACCAAAGCGACTCTTTAACACATAGAATTAAAAACTGAAACTTTTATGGAAACTAGAAATACCCGATAAACCACGAAACGATCCGTTGAATGAATCTAGACCATTGTTGCCGTCGCTAGGGTTTAGCAACTCGGAGGAGAAGATTGGCCGGGAAAGATCTGCGTCTATTATCTCATTGATAAAGGAAAATAAAAATATAGAATTAATGAAGAAGATCGTGCAGGCTAGTGGTCAATTAATTCATCCAAGAGTTTGGTTTTGACCTCGCACTAGGGTTCGATTCTCTCTCACCTCACACCACAACCTCTTAAATGCTTTATACATCGTGGGCCTGATGGGCTAAATGAGATTATGCTCTAATATGAATTTATAAAAGGGATTTGGAATTAAAAAGCCCAAATATACCCGGTGGCCAACTCAGAAACCCAATTTATTAAGGGATATTGGAATTAAAAGCCCAATATAATATGTGGCCAACTCAGGAATTTCCTTCCAATGAAAAGCAACAAACCTTTAAATTAATAATTTTATTTTATTCTCTCCACCACTTTCTGTCTTTTTTTTTTTTTTTTTTTTTTTTTTTTTTTTTTTTTTTTTGATAACTCAGGGGAATCCCAGACCTATGGAGGGGCCCAGACTAATCCCCTGGGGGAGGTGCAGCCCACAGATAGACTCTCTCTCCGGGTATGCAAATGGGCCGGAAGCAAGGGCCCATATCCATGTGGCCAAGTGGAGATCTAACAATTACGCGCTTGCGGGGAATCGATCCCTGGCCTAGACCAACAGGGCAACTCCTCCACAAGTGGCAACCACTAGACCAAGAACACTTGGTTAAACTTGTTATTTCTTCACTTTCTGTCTTTCTGATGATCTTTGTTCGTTTCGTCGCCAAGAGAGAAAGAAAATTCTAAGTGATCATAGCCAACGAAGAAATTGTAATTAACTATCCAAAACTTACGGCTTCTAATAATTACCTTTACAATGATTACAAATTCGACCTATACAATTATATAAGTACTAGCATTAGGTGCATAGTGTTTATTAATTTTTTTTATTAAAATAAAAAAATATTTTGACATCAAACACTAATTTTGGTATAATCTAAAATATTCTAATAATTGAGGAATTTAATCAAATACTATATGATAGTATGTACATTTCATAAAGTTGTAACAAAAAGCCAAAAAATAAAAAATAAGCTACTAATCTAATTAATTAGTTGGGGTGAGAATAAATACACGTGTAAAACAATTGTCTGGTGAAATCTCACTCTTATCTTCCCATCTCTTTCTCCTCTTCCCTTCAATTACCCAGAAAAATTGAGGGTTTTATGTTGACACCATGGAAAAGTTATAAGCAATTAAACGTGAACTGTATATGATTTGCAGATTTAAGGAGAAAATTAAACACTGATCCAAAACATAGAAAATTGGATAATACCGAATGAAAATCTGCAATTGTTTTTTGATTAGTTAGGGAGAATGAAGCTTTTGAATACTTGATTGAGCTTGAAAACATTTGGCGAAACTGTAAACACATATATTGAAACGTTATCTATTAAGCATGATATAATAAGCAATCTACAAAATATAATAAAAACTGAAATTGGAGATGGTAATTTGATACCTTCGGGTGAAAAAAGTAACTGATTTATGAGATTAATCAACGTATGATGATGAGAAGACCATCTTTTTCTTTACAGATTGAAATTTTGGAGGAGAAGAAGTGGAAGAGGTGGAGATCGTGGGGTTTTGAGAAAAAAAATAAAAAAGCCAAATAAAAACGACAAAATATTAGGTATGAATAAACAAAATCCTCTCTAAAAACAGAAAGAGTAAGAAAATTGTACTAAGCTGATGTGTCAATCAGAGAATGCATCAGTTATTGAAAAAGTGACTGTTGATTTAGTATAATTAGATATAGCAATAATAGGACCACAGAGATACGGTTAAAATGAAATAATTCTTGGCTTTGAGTAGTCTAATATATCAAATTTTCAACTTAGAATAATACTTTTTAACTTTTGTGTGCATATATCTTATGACGTATCATGTAAGCATGAGACTCAATTAACAAGCGTTAGTGAATATATGAAACAGTAACTAATAAGAACTCTTCTAAGTTTGGTATATAAGTTTGGTATCTGAAGCTTTGTAACCTGAGAAACAAAATGCATCAGTTTTTTTTGCAATTTAATTAAGACAAGCAAATAACTAACCCAACAAAATCTACATAGCAAAACAAAAATGATCTTACTGTAAGTAGTTCATGATACAAATCTAAAGAAAGAACACAAACTACCTTGATAAGAGTTACTTGAAGCAAAGTTCCTCCGACCACCTCTGCCACTTGCTTGTGTAACTGGCACTATATTCTGCAGAAAGTAATCATATGGATAATGAAGGATATAGAAACAAAACAGCAGATAAAGGATTTATAACCAAAAAAAGAACATGATCAACTAAACAAGTATTAGAGCTAACCTAATCTCAGTTTTTGGTTTTATATTACTATACAAACTGCAAGTAACACTTGAGATCCAAGTTAAAACACAAAAAAGATGAGTAAGCTCAAGTTATTAATCGTATAATTTACACAACCCAACCAGAATAAGTCAAGAAATAAAGACACACCAGAAACCATAAATCTCTTCACCTCCAACATATTCGTCTAAAGAAACAGAGGAAGCTGAACTAAACAAATGAAGTGCCTTATCCTCACATATATCTCAATGATAGTACAAGCTGAACTAAATCAGTTTTTTTTAACATAGAGAGAACATAAATTTAAAACATAAAGTAAGATCTAATGCCTAAAGTAAGCAAGAGACAGAATCATTAAGCATGAGACTCAATTAACAAGTGTTAGTGAAGACATGAAACAGTAACTAATATGAACTCTTCTTAAACAAAGTCTCTTACGAACTACAATACTGTGAACCCTTGACAAGTTCTTCAAAAAAAAGTTTCTTATCAACTACAATGGGAACATATCAGATGACGCAAACAACAAAAAGACTAGCTTTTAGCTAAAACCTTTAAAATCTGTAGTGAGTGTTGTTAATTCAACAAATGATAAATAGATCTGCAAGTTCAAAAACCCAATTCTCAAAATCAATAAGTAAGCTCTAATGCCTAAAATAAAAAAATTTAGTTAGAGAAATCACTATGAAACAACTCACAGAGAAGATGGGTTTAAAAAGGACTACTTGAAATCGAATAAACCCATATTACAGAACATTCTCAATACAAAAATCCATTGAATGGCAAATTGCAAGCGATTGAAATTAGGAGGGACTGAATCCAAATTGCAAACGAAATCAAATTTACCTTTAAAGTTAGGAGATTGACGAACAGAGGAAGGTGAATCAGGAACAAACTCGTCGGGGAACAAGCTCGAAATCGCCGAGTTTACTTCTCTGTTGTTTCAGTAAGAGAGATCGAATGTGTAAAAGAGAAAAGAGAAACGCAGCTTTTTTAGGGTTAGGTTTCTTTGTGATTTCTTAAACATATTAAGGGTATTATTGTCATTTATCACATAGATCGCAGCTGTTTGATCGTTTGACGCTGGATTCTTAAAAAATAAAAACTCACCAAATCTGAAATCTTCTTTCCAGTTTCTGTGCTTTACGAACAGCAGTAAGTCCCTGTCTTCGTCTCTGTATCAATCTATAGCTTCCCGATTATGAGTTTTAGAATTTTTTTCTTTCCATATGCAAAATTTAGTGTGTTCTAATTTGATTTTCAATTCCTAATTCCTCCAAAATTTTCTAAGATCGGTATTGAATTTGTATCATTTCCCTTTTATCTCCTCTGATTTTGTTTGTTTCGCATTATTTCCTCAAGGGTCTTTGTTTCATGTCATTAATAAGAGAGCTCGAGGGGTCTAACAATTTTTGTGTCTTTTAGTATCCTTTTAACATCAGTTTGAGAGTTGAGCTATGGTGAAGGAGAGTGAGTACTACGACATATTAGGCGTCAAGATTGACGCCTCTGGTGCTGAGATTAAGAAGGCTTATTATGTTAAAGTAAGTCTTTCTGTTTATCATCAGCTTTCCATCTCTATGATTGTTTCCAGGTAGATTGTCACAGAGATTTGTTTAGAATCCAAGCATAAGCTTTAGATTCGTAGATTTGATTATGATGTATAGAATCAGATATTGGATTTGAAGAAAGAAACTTGTTGTGTTTCCAAATTTGGAAGCTTTTTTAGGTTTGATTATAAGATCAATTTTGGTAGATCATTTATGGCTCTTATTTTTTGCAGGCAAGGCAAGTTCATCCAGACAAGAACCCTGGTGATCCTCAAGCTGAAAAAAACTTTCAGGTCATTTTTGTACTTCACCTTTTTTTTGAGCATAATATAGAATCACCTCTACTTCACGAGTGTTTGATTGAATAATATTCTGGATCGCTTGAACCTGTTAATTGTTATGTGTGAATGAAGATACTAGGTGAAGCTTACCAAGTTCTTAGCGATCCGGAGAAGCGAACAGCTTATGACAAATTTGGAAAAGAAGGGGTTCAACAGTAAGTTTTCACACTTTTTCCATTCCTCATGATTCATTCTACATTTGAAGAAAAAAATTCGGTTTTTCCCACATAAAAGGCCATTCCTTTCAATTCTAGAGATATCTTCTATGATGTTTATTTGAGAATGTGATTGGTATGATTGCTTAATTGCTTTAGTATGTGAATTTCACTTCCATTTTCTTCCAGGGATGCAATGGTTGATCCTGCAGCTGTGTTTGGTATGCTCTTTGGTAGCGAGCTCTTTGAGGAGTACGTTGGGCAACTTGCACTTGCTTCAATAGCCTCAATCGATGCTGAATTAGAATCATATGAGCCTGAGATTAGAAAACAGATGCTTCGGGAAAAGATCAAAGTAGGTTGTTTTCCCTCTCTGGTAACTGTTTTCTTATTCCTTAATGTTTATATTTTCTGTATGTTTTCTTGGGACTTTTTTGCAGGCGATGCAAAACGACAGAGTAGACAAGCTCGTCGCTACACTCAAAATCAAACTCGAACCATTCGTGGAAGGACAAACTGATGAATTTGTAAACTGGGCCACCGCAGAGGCAAAACTGCTTTCTACAGCTGGTATTCAATCCTTTCTCAGTTACTGTTTCAAGTTTACCTTTTTTGTTTCTCAAGTAAATGAAAGACACAAACTTTGGTAACCTGACAAACCGAATAAACTGATTTTGTTTGTAATCATCCGATACTGTCAGGTTTTGGTGAGGCAATGCTTCACACCGTTGGATACATTTACACTAGAAAAGCTGCTAAAGAACTCGGAAAGGATAAACGTTACATGAAAGTACCGTTTTTAGCCGAATGGGTTCGTGACAAAGGCCACCAAGTAAAATCTCAAGTGATGGCTGCTTCGGGTAAACGCTAAAAACAATGTTTAAGTTGAATTTGGGGGCTGCTTTTGATTTCCAAAAGCGGATCAACGGAAAACCTCTTCTTTGTCTGTAGGTGCGGTCTCGTTGCTTCAGTTGCAGGATGAAGTGAGCAAGATGAATCATGGAGAGAACAAAGAAGATAATATTCAGAAAGCCCTTGAAGCTAAAAAAGATGCAATGCTTCAATCCCTTTGGCAAATCAATGTTGTTGACATCGAATCAACCTTATCTCGTGTCTGCCAAGCGGTAAGATACACCATGATTTGGGTCGGAAATTAATGATCCTATACTATTACATCCACTGTAGTAGTGAAGATCTTGTCATCTGTTTTGTTTGTTCTCAGGTGCTTAAAGATCCAAGTGTTTCAAAGGATGTTCTTCGAGCTAGAGCTAGAGCATTGAGGAAGCTCGGAAACATTTTTCAGGTGAGTCATATAACAAAAACAAAAGTGTTGGTTCTCTAACGTAACAGACTGAAACTCTGCTAAACATTTTACAGGGTTCTAAGAAACCGTATTCTAGAGAAAACAGCTTGCGTCATGAAGAAGAAGCCGTGAAACTTCACACCGGAGATTCCTCGAAGCCGGCAACTTAAATCAAGAAAAACCAAGGTTCGAATCTATCGGTTCGAAACAGAACAGTGTGGTTTTGTGAGAATTCTTGAATGTATTGTAACGATTATATAATTTTTTCGTATTTATAATTAACTCTAAATAATAATCGGAAGTGATGGTTTCGTCTTTATATTCTCTTTCTTTCGTTTGATCTCTTTTCTTCCGTGTTGGCTTCACAAAGCTCCAGGTCGCGTATCCGGTAAGATAAATAATAGACAGGGACGGGGGGTTTTTTAAATTGGTCCCTATAGTATTGTGATGTTTTTAAATTGGAATCTAATTTTTTATTTTCTAAAAGGCCACATCTAACGACGTCACGACGGAAAGTTGCCGGTTAATTATTCGTTCTCCCTCCCTTTTTGTCTTTTAACGTGACGTGGCTCTACTCACCGTAAGTCACTATAATTCCGCTAACTCTAACGGCGTCACAACTAAACCGGCTTATCTTGGTTCGATCATGGCAAAACGGTTGTAATTTCTTTGACTTTCTTTTAAAATTACCTTATGAATTTGTGAAGTTCTTATCTATTTGACTATTTCACCTTTCGTAATTGATGAAGATCTACATTAAAAATATCGAAATAAACCATGTTCAAGTCGGTTTGGTTTGGTTTGATTTGATTATTTGGTACACACCTACCGGAACCTGACGGCGTGAAGTAAACCGTCAGAAAAGACTTGTATTCGTCTCTTTCCCTCTCTTCGCTCTCTCTCTCTAAGGAGAGAAGGAAGAAAGCAAAGCAAAAGCCTCGCAGTGTTCGTTTCCTTTTTCTCCCTTTCTCACTCTAACAGACCCATCGCTCTCTCTCCGTGAAACCGTCATCTTCCTCTTCTCCGGCGACGTTTTGGTACTTCTGGGAGCAGGTTCGATGTTCGTGGCTCTCTTAGCATCTATTTTGATTTTTGTTATCCTTTGTCTCTTTCGGAATTTAATGATTTGATTTTAGGGTTTTCGTATCTATTTTGGGTCATCTCAACATGCCTTGCAGATTTTCCGGCCTTAATTTCGGATCTCTTTGATGCAAAATTTTTACTTCAATTACTGATCCGGCAGTTCCAGTGATCAGTAGATAGATCGATATGATTATTTCCTTATTCAGAATTTTCTTCCAACTGTTGCTTCGTTATTTGATCCATAGTGACATGTGGCTCTACTAATTGTGCTTGTAAGTGTTGCAACCTGAGACTTTTATTGGGGATTTCCTGACTCTGTGATGATTTGATTGTTTTATTGAATTTCTGGTTTCTCAGCTGTTGATGATGCTGATTGAACTCCTGAATCTTCGTTTCTGAAATTGATTTTGTGTTTTGTTATTTTGCCTGTTAAGTTTGTAGCTAGAAAGGAATTGTTGTGCTGTGAATTCTACTGAGGTCTCTTTCGTCTGAGAGTTATAAGCCCTGTCTTTGCGTAGTGCTTAGTAGTTGCGAGTTATGGGGAATGCGTGTTGTGTTGCTGCTCGAGACAAAATGGTGGTGCCTAATTCATCAGCTGGTGAGAATTTGCAGAGGAGCAATGTCAGGCATTCTCCGACTTGGAGTTTCCGTTGGGATAATAGAGGACGTGTAGCTGGTGAAGAAACCTCTCTCAGTTGGTTATCTGATGGGATTAGTCGGAACGATGGCTCTGAGATCAAATTTGAATCTGCTTTTGTATCATCTGAAGGTTCCCCTTTGGACAGTTTTCGGACACAGACATTGCAGAAATCTCCTGCCTCAGGTATATAATTTCAGCTTGTTAGGAAATGGTTACATTAAAATTCGTATTCCTCACTGGCTCAGCTTTTTATGGAACTTGTAAACTTGAGGGAAGCACATGTTACTTGGTGTTACTTACTTGGGACTTTAGATTTTTTTTTTCACAGAACCTGTTAAATGTCCCTCTGGAGTCATGATTAGCAAAAAGACGTGGCTATGTTTAATGATAAGATTTGTCTTTTGATTCTTGGCTTGCTTCTGCACCTGTCTTAATCAAAATCTATTGTGGCAGATCTATCTTTTCCAAGAAATTCTTCCATGAATACAGTCTTTGAACAGGTAAAGTGTGTTTCACCACTCACCAGTAGCTGAGTTCTCTCATATTGTTGATGCCTAACGTCTCCATTCTTATGTATCGTACAGAAAGAAAATATTTCAAGAGAGTCTGCAGCACCATCATATCCATCTCCTGCACAATTGTCTCTTTCACTGGCTTCACAACCATCATCTTTCCCTACATCACCACTTTCGTCCCAAAGCTACTTGCACCCTGCAAGTTCATCGACACTTAAACTGACACAGCGCCCTCGTCTATCAAAGCAAGTCTCAGATGGTCAAATCTATGGTCCGAACTCACTAAGTAGAAACTCACTAAGTAGAAGCTCAGCAACTGAAGAGAGGCAGGGAACTCCTTTGAGATATGATTCTTCTCAGTCTGGACCATCTGAAGGTTGGTCACTGCAAGCCTTTTCTGAAATGATGTCATCTTCTCGCAGCAACGAGCCTTTGTCTTATGATAATGATTGCTTTGGGCTTCAACGTGACAAGATAGACCATCATGGCAACCGAATGTCCAAGCATCAGCAGCAAACTTGCGGTGCTTGCTCTAGACCCTTGTCAGAGAAATCCTTGTGGAGCAGCCAAAAGATCTTCATGACTAACGAGCTCTCTGTGTCTGCAATTCTAGCTTGTGGGCATGTCTATCATGGGGAGTGTTTAGAGCAGATGACGCCGGAAATCGATAAATTCGACCCTTCATGCCCAATCTGTACAATGGGTGAGAAGAAAACGGCGAAGTTGTCAGAGAAAGCGTTGAAAGTAGAGATGGATTTGAAAGCTCGACACAACAAACGACTCAGAAACCGAGTTTTGGACAGTGACTTTGATTGCGAGGATTTTGTAATGTTTGATCACAGCCACAGGACAGCAGCAGCAGCAAGCAAGAGCCCTAAACTGCTCTCGAGTTCGAGTGCTAAAAGCTATTCTGCAAAGCCTTTCTTGGCTCGACACTTCTCTTTCGGGTCCAGAAGTAATTATAAATCCCCTAAAGAGAATCTTCCAGTGAAAAAGAAAGGCTTCCTCTGGACCAAATCCAGCAAAATATGAACTTGTAAGCCTCCCTCTCTTTTTCTTGCTATATATTATATAGTTGAAAGTCAAATCAGTGAATCATACAAGTAAGACTTTGTGGTGGTTGTTTCAGATTCGCCGTGCTCTGTTCTTTGACTGCTGTCTGAAGCATAGAAGTCGACACACACCGGGACACGGTACCATTCAATTAAAAGCAGGCTATTTGCTGTTACACACTTTCCTCATAAAGCTCAACAAAATTTGTCTTATCATGGTTTTTTTTTTTAATGAATACTAAATTTTCACACATGTAAAGTTACAAATTTAGATTACAAGGTTGGGGATAAAAACAACATTGGATCATTAATCTATTGATTTGTTCTGGCTGTGCATAGATCAGAACTGGACTATGAAGGCAGCCGATTGGGTATAGTTTGTATTATATCTACTTGCTTGACCTCTCAATCAAACTTCTTATATGTAAATATTGTTTTGTTTCTCCCTCTATTACTTGTGATTGTAATATATAGATCGATCGATAAGCTTTTTAAATATTATAGGTGAATGACACCATCATTTCTCTACTAACAATATTAAGCAAATATTGAAACTTGTGAGTTATGGGTCAGTACACATCAGAAAAATCGTTTTCAAGCAATCGTATCAGTAGGTTCGTTCGTTAAAGATCACACATATGTGCTTAGTGGCAATACCCTACGCATCTTGATTCGTTACTGCGGCACGTGTCATGACCATGCACATGAATGATGAATGTATAGTACATGTAATGTTCACGCAAACGCATAATGTACTCGCTAGCAAACGTTTGATTGAGACTTGAGAAACTTCTAACAATGGCGGATCTGAAAGACGAACGAGGAAACCCGATCTATCTCACAGACGAACACGGGAAGCCGGCTCAGCTCATGGACGAGTTTGGTAACGCCATGCACCTGACAGGTGTGGCAACCACCGTTCCTCACCTTAAGGAGAGCAGCCACACCGGTCCACACCCAATCACTGCCCCAGTCACCACCACCAATACTCCTCACCACGCACAACCTATCTCCGTGTCCCACGACCCCCTTCAAGACCATGATCTCCGCTGGTTCGGCACCAACTTGGTAAGATTAATATCTCACCAAGTCACCATAATTCTATTAAAATTCTAATAGCACCATAATTAAGTTTTAAAATGGATGTTATTTATGTATGCCTGTGTTTTTTTTTTTTAATTATTATCATCAAGATCCCTATGCATGGTAACTAGCGAGTACATTATGCACGGCACGGCACTGATTGGTAAGTATCATATTGATCATCCGATGCGTATAAATATGTAGCCGGAGGAGGACTGGGAGGATGGTGAAGGAGCAAGGAGTAAAACTACGGATGAAACTAAATCGAAGCTAGGCGTCAACAAGCCATCATCTGCAACCGTAACAGAAACAGGATCAGGATCAGGATCGATTCAAGAGCCGCACGAGAAGATCAAGGAGAAACTTTCTGGCCACCGTAATTTAACGTGAAAGTTACCATACGGGTGGTCATGATTACTTGTAATCACAATCATGGGCTTAAATCATCTTCGAATTATTGTTGTTTTTTTTTTTTGTTGTTGTTGTTGTAATTCTTGTTAAACAAAATGTGTAATTGTGTTAAGTGTTGTTGGCATTTCAACGTTGATTACATTATATACGGTTCCGTCAGTCCAATATCGAACCGGACCGAGTTTGGGATCGGGGAGAAGGAAAGTCGATCCAACGGATGAGATTGCATAATCGTCATCTCTTTATTCAAAACTTTTCCGTCGTTGATGACTCTGGCTGTTCCGTCAACTTCCCACTCATAGCAAAATGTTAGCTCAGTCGCACTTCTTCTCTAAGTCCTTCCATCTGATTCCGCCACCGTCTCAGGTGTTGCGGTCTGAAATTTCCTCTATTCGTCTCTCTTCTTCTTATAGAAGCAGCCGATTCTCCTTTCTATCTTCTTCTGCAATCGCTGTTCCCGTCTCCCGCCGCCGGATCTCCCTGACAATGGCTTCGAACTCGAAACAGCCTAACGTAAGCGAAGAGTCTCCTTCGAAACTGAGCGATACTGAGCTGGATCGATTCGCCGCTGTGGGAAATGCATTAGCTGACGCTTCCGGCGAGGTTATCAGAAAGTATTTCCGGAAGAAATTCGACATTGTTGATAAAGATGATATGAGTAAGTCTCGATCGGTTCTCTAGTTTTGTTTAGGGTAAATTGATAGTATACAATGGAGCTTTGCTCAAATAGGGGATTCACTGGTGATTGAGCACCGAGTGTTAGGGGAATTTCTGGTCCGGAGAAGATACAGTAGAAATTGAAGGTTGATTGTTAGGCAACGATCACTGGTTTGGTAAATAGACTTCTGATTCGGATAATTTGCAGGTCCTGTTACAATCGCTGATCAAATGGCTGAAGAGGCGATGGTTTCGATTATATTCCAGAATCTTCCTTCTCATGCTATGTGAGTGTATTTCCTTGAATATTGCTTCTTGAAAATTTGACTACTGTTCTCCTTTTATATGAGATATAAAGAGGTGATCGTGCTTGAACTATGCTCTGCTAGATCACAAGGGAGTTTAGTTGTGACTTTTGTCCTCCAGGATAAAGACACATTGATTGCTCTCTAACCTTGAGCTTCAGTAGATGATTATATATGAAAACTGCTCTGTTTCTCCACAGCATCTAGTAGTCCATGTGTTCATCTTTATTTACTTATTAAAAGCTGAAACTGTAGATTTGGTGAGGAGAAGGGTTGGAGATGCAAAGAGGAATCTGCAGACTATGTTTGGGTTTTGGACCCAATCGATGGAACAAAGAGCTTTATAACAGGTGGACTCTTTGTTCTAATATTTAGTATTTTTGTTGTCTTATCAAGAGTTTGAGGATTTGATTGTGCTATCAATTGCTTTGTCTCAGGGAAACCCGTATTTGGTACGCTGATAGCTCTGCTCTACAAAGGTAAACCGGTAAGACATCAGACTCTCTTGTTGTTTGCAAGCTTCCCATGTTTGTGGTGGTATGCATCATAAGCACATTCTGATTTCAGATCGGGAATTCTTATTAAATGTCTTTTAACAACTTTTCTGATTCTGGTGAATTGCATTTTAAGCTTACTAACTGACCTTGTCTTCACTTTCAGATTCTAGGACTGATTGATCAGCCTATTCTAAAAGAGAGATGGATAGGAATGAATGGAAGAAGAACTAAATTAAATGGGGAGGATATCTCAACGCGATCTTGCCCAAAATTATCACAAGCATATTTGTAAGTTTGCGTCCACTGAGCCTTAATAGCGATACCTTTGTGGTCATCTTTTGAAGGAAATAGCCTAGAATGACATGTGATGCGTATATAGTTTCGTGTTTCAAGAAGGCAAATACCACTGTCATGAGCATCATCATACTCTAAGATCTCATTCTTTTCTCTTCTCACATTTTGACTGCCCAGATACACCACTAGTCCACATCTTTTCAGTGAAGAGGCAGAAAAGGCATATGCTCGAGTGAGAGACAAGGTTCTTATCTATTTTTCTAATATATATTCTTACATGGGATTGAGCTAAATTGGAAATGTTTATCGGTTGGAGCATAGTACAAGGAAATGAAACTAGATGAAACCTCCTTATGAGAATTAGAAGAATAACGCATCTCACAATAACTAGTATCTCAATTGAGCTTCTTATCCAGTTGATTTTCGTATGGCTTCCTTTGAATCCCTTCTTTTCTGTTCTTTTCATTTCAATGTTGGTCACTATTGACTTCATTCTGGCTTGTTAAATTTTATTGTAACAGGTGAAAGTGCCATTATACGGCTGTGATTGTTATGCTTACGCTCTCCTGGCTTCTGGATTTGTCGATCTTGTCATTGAATCCGGTCTAAAGGTAAAACTTCTCTTTCAGAATGGCACCACTATAATTTCCTGTCAAAAGTAATTGCCTCATGTACCAATCTTAAACTGGTACTGTCCTTTCTAATCATACTAATTGAAGTCAATGTTATTCTTCGTCAGCCATATGATTTCCTTGCTCTGGTGCCTGTAATAGAAGGCGCTGGAGGTACCATAACCGATTGGACTGGTAACCCATTTCTGTGGGAGGCTTCATCCAGTGCAGTTGCGACAAGTATGTTTATTATTATTAAAAAAAAAAAAAAGACCTTTTGTTTCATTTTTATCTCCTTTTTCATTTGTCACAAACTCATCAAAACAAAAGATCACTATCCCCCTGAATGTCGAACTATTAAACATCTTTATCTACTTTTTCATTTGTCACAGGCTTTAATGTAGTTGCAGCAGGAGATTCAGACATTCATCAGCAGACTTTGGAGTCACTTGAGTGGCAGTGAAAAGCTTTCACTGGTATGTTCTTGCCTACTTATTGTTTCTTCATACTTTCTTTCTTTACGACAGATAATTATGATCACTTCGTTCATATTTGCTTGTTCAGTTGTTTGATAAAAAAACTGATAGTTAGGTTATGATTCTGGTTAGAGCTTGTTTTTTTATTTTTCTTGAAATAGGAACCAGAGTTATTTTATTTTTGGCTTTGTGTTAAAATTGTCAAGATAACAGAATTAGCAATTTGCTAAAAATAGACCATTGAATATCATCAATGCTCATATCCTCCACCAAATTACAGCATACTCCAAAAACTGGCCACACATATAACAACTCACCTTTTCTCTCTTTCATGACCTTTTTTCTCCCTCTTTTCTTCAACCACAAGCTATCCAGCAAACTTCCTCATTCCTTCTTATCTTTGTTCCTCCTCATCCCCCTCTCTTCTCTCTCTCCTTCCCACCCAGGAGGGATGGAGATAAGAAAGAAACCAAACATATTCACGGTTCTCGTCATTTATTTTTCTCCAAAGCCTTCCATGGCTCTCCTTCTCGCTATTCTCCTCTTCCTCTCAGGCCCTTCTGCATCTGCGGTAGCTGCCGCTGCTGTGGGACCTGCTACTGGTTTTAAACCGGCAGATGATATTCTCATTGATTGTGGAAGCAAATCGTCATCAAAAACCCCTGATGGAAGAGTCTTTAAGAGTGACCAAGAAACTATCCAATACATAGAAGCCAAGGAAGATATTCAGGTCTCGGCCCCGCCTTCAGACAAGGTCGCTTCTCCTATTTACCTAACTGCAAGGATCTTCCGTGAGGAAGCCACCTACAAATTCCATTTGACTCGACCTGGTTGGCATTGGGTTCGCCTTCATTTCTTGGCCTTTCCTAATGACAAGTTCGATCTCCAACAAGCAACCTTTTCCGTTTTAACGGAGAAATATGTGCTGCTTCATAACTTCAAAATAAGTAACAACAACAATGATAGTCAAGCTGTTGTTCAGAAGGAGTATCTCGTCAACATGACAGATGCTCAATTCGCCCTCAGGTTCAGACCTATGAAAAGCTCTGCAGCGTTCATCAACGCTATCGAAGTCGTGTCAGCTCCAGACGAACTGATCTCTGATTCTGGCACTGCCCTTTTCCCTGTCAATGGGTTATCGGGTCTGTCTGATTACGCTTACCAGTCTGTTTACAGAGTCAATGTCGGTGGTCCCTTGATCATGCCTCAGAATGATACATTAGGAAGAACCTGGATACCGGATAAGGAATTCTTGAAAGATGAGAACTTGGCAAAGGACGTTAAAACAACCCCTTCAGCAATCAAGTACCCACCGGAAGTTACACCTTTGATTGCTCCACAGACGGTCTATGCAACAGCTGTGGAAATGGCTAATTCTCTCACCATAGACCCTAATTTTAACGTCTCCTGGAATTTCCCCTCCAACCCATCGTTTAACTACCTTATCCGGCTTCATTTCTGTGATATCGTTAGCAAGTCTCTCAATGACTTGTACTTTAATGTGTACATTAACGGGAAAACTGCCATTTCTGGGCTGGATTTGTCCACTGTCGCTGGGAATCTGGCAGCTCCTTACTACAAAGACATCGTTGTGAACGCAACACTTATGGGCCCTGAGCTCCAAGTCCAGATTGGTCCCATGGGAGAAGATACAGGGACCAAAAACGCGATCTTGAACGGTGTTGAGGTTCTGAAGATGAGCAATTCCGTGAACAGCCTTGATGGAGAGTTTGGAGTTGATGGTAGAACCACTGGCATGGGGAAGCATGGTATGGTTGCAACCGCGGGGTTTGTGATGATGTTTGGAGCTTTCATTGGTCTGGGAGCCATGGTTTACAAGTGGAAGAAGAGGCCACAAGATTGGCAGAAGAGAAACAGTTTCTCCTCTTGGTTGCTACCAATACATGCTGGTGATAGCACTTTCATGACAAGCAAAGGTGGTTCTCAGAAATCCAACTTCTACAACTCAACACTTGGTCTCGGCCGCTATTTCTCCCTTTCAGAGCTTCAAGAAGCCACAAAGAACTTTGAAGCATCCCAGATTATCGGTGTTGGAGGATTCGGTAACGTCTACATTGGAACCCTCGACGATGGAACCAAAGTCGCTGTCAAAAGAGGTAATCCACAGTCTGAACAAGGAATCACTGAGTTTCAGACAGAGATCCAGATGCTTTCTAAGCTCAGACACAGACACTTGGTCTCCTTGATTGGTTACTGTGATGAGAACTCTGAGATGATCTTAGTCTATGAGTTCATGTCCAATGGTCCATTCAGGGACCACTTGTATGGAAAGAACCTTGCTCCTCTAACCTGGAAACAACGACTTGAGATATGTATCGGATCTGCACGTGGGCTTCACTACTTACACACAGGAACAGCTCAGGGGATTATCCACCGTGATGTCAAATCCACCAACATTCTTCTCGATGACGCTTTAGTTGCTAAAGTCGCTGACTTTGGTCTTTCTAAAGATGTAGCTTTTGGACAAAACCATGTCAGTACGGCTGTGAAAGGAAGTTTCGGATACTTAGACCCGGAATACTTTAGAAGACAGCAACTTACCGACAAATCCGATGTTTATTCCTTTGGTGTCGTTCTTCTAGAAGCTCTGTGCGCAAGACCAGCCATCAATCCTCAGCTACCAAGAGAGCAGGTTAACTTAGCTGAATGGGCAATGCAATGGAAACGAAAAGGACTTCTCGAAAAGATCATTGATCCTCATTTGGCTGGAACGATTAATCCTGAATCGATGAAGAAGTTTGCTGAAGCTGCAGAGAAGTGTTTGGAAGACTACGGTGTTGATAGGCCAACAATGGGAGATGTTCTATGGAACTTGGAGTATGCTCTTCAGCTTCAAGAGGCATTCACTCAGGGCAAAGCAGAAGAGACTGAGAACGCTAAGCCTGGTGTAGTGACACCTGGCTCGGTGCCGGTGTCTGCTCCATCTCCGATCACTCCCTCAGCCACCACCAATGCAGCGGCTACTGTTCCCGTTCCTTCTAAGATGGAAGAGAACAATGGCACAGCCGAGGGTCAGGCCGTGGATGAACACTCTGGAACAGCCATGTTTACTCAGTTTGCTAACCTTAACGGAAGATAAAAACAAACTAACAGATAATTAATTTAAAAAAAAAAAAAGACAAAATGAATGCACCAAAACGAATTTGTCGTTATAAGCAGTATTTGCAATAGAAACATTTGACTTTTTAAGGTGATATATTTGTTTCTTTATATGTTTTTTTGGTGGTGGTCGGGGAGATGTGTGATATTTCTATATTTTGATGTATTTTATCAAATTTATATATTTTTTGTATGAAGTGTAATTTTGTGGGTGGATATGTATATGTATGTATGTGTACTACTAAATGCTGTGATGCATTTACTTTACTTATCCTCCTTTATTGTAGTTGTTAATATCAGGTTACAAATACAACTTCACATTGAAACATAAGTGTGTGTGAATCTTCCTATGAAATTTACATCATTTGTACACAGAGGAATACAAAAAGTTCTCTTTTTGTATTCTAAGAAGTTGGTTTTACAGTCTGAACTCTGAGCATCGAGTAGAACAGAAAAGGTCTGTTTCAGAGTAGAAATTAGATCATCTTTTGTGCAAATGAATCTCTTCTCTGAGAAGGTACCTAAACATTAACTGGGGAACAATGTGTTCGTTCTCCCAAAGTTCTTGGAAAAAAAAGGGTAACCTATTCTCGTACTCTGTTGTCTAGTGTAAACTCTAGTTAAAGCTGTCACATTTGAACCTGAATTAGCTATATTAAGAAAAGGAACTCAATGGTTTGTGTGTTGTTAAATATTGGATTCAAGCTTTGATTCATTGAATGGAAGTTTAGTGTTTGGTCTACTACCTCTGTTAGTTAATAAATAATAATCATAGAAACCATTTCCTTCTTTAGATCAGATAAAGCCATTAATTTTTCCATTTAATCATTGTAGAAACCTTGTAATATTATGTATATGCATACTTACACAATCGTAAATGTTTGGATATCAAACTCTTCACAAGTGTTTGTAGGAGAGGAAGTATAGGTGAGAAAAGATTAGGGTCAGTCACAGATTCTGCAAAAATAAGAGAACCATGAAAGTAAAATAAAACATAAACCCAGAAATAGAAACCATTCCCTTCAATTAAGCAAATGAGTTCTCTTTTTCTCTTTCCTTTTCTCTTCTTATGTGTATATATAGAAATGGATAGCTTAAATTTTCCCACAAAAGCCAAAGAGAACCAAATTTTTGTTTTGTTTTTGTTTTTGTTACCTCGCTTATATCTATAATTATGGAAAACATAAGTGGGTTGGCTTTTGACATGGGAGAGCTAAGAAACAACCTTCCCAAAAAGTAAAATCCTGAAAAAAGATTTCATTGATTATGATTCTTATTTTAAATTATGGAACTCCGGATTACTATCTAATTTTGGATTTTGTGAAACAGGAGAGGATTATCAAGGTACTATTCAGGGAAAGCAAGATCATTCATTTGTATCTCAGATGTAAAATGCCTTGAAGATCTGAAGAAACCAACCCAAACTTTTGATGATGATGATGATGATGAGGCTTACAAGAAGAGGAAGAAGAAGAACAAGCAATCATCTTCATCTTCATTTTCTGCTGCTATTAACAGCAATGTGAATTTCTCAAACTACCCTTGTCGAAGAGTCTCTAGTAGCACCCACTGTTCCTCACCTTGTGTTGCTTAGGAAAAAAGAAGATTACACTTTCTCAATTTATTTAGTAGCCCCTTTGGTTATATTCTCAACCCAATACTGAAAACACAAACTTCAGTGTGTGGGGGCGTCATTCATATCCAATTTTGATTTTCCTTACTGTTTTTATGTTTTTTTGTGGTTATCTTTTCTTCTTGCGCAAATTATGTAGATTTGGATGTGTTTGTTCCAATTTGCGTATATTTTGTTTGGGACAGAATGTTGGAAATCCTTTTGAATGTAATCATACGTACGCATAGAAATGAATAATAAGTGAATAAAAATAGAATTGAATATTAGAAAATTAAGGCAATGAACAATGAAAGAAAAAGGATATAGATTCGTTCTTAAAATATTTTCCTTAACATTCCTTTATTCTCTTAAAACATGCAACATACAAAGACAAAGTCAGGACAAGTCATAATGAGTAATTGCTTACGTGGCTAATTTTACATGATTCACGACAAAAGGGAGCGGTCTAGACGCGCGTATCACACACGCGCTTCCTCTTAAAGCTGACGTGGTCAATTGACTATCTGACATTCGCTTTACCCATTTTGTCCCTAGATTTCCACTATTTCACGATCCAGCCATTCTTCACCAAATCGTACGCTCCTGAGATCCACATGACTTGTTCTCACCATAGTCCGCGAGACATTTGATTATTCCTGACGGTATTTTGTCATTGAGAAAACTGATCGCAAAGTATTTTCCCTCACTTTCTCGAGAAAAAAAAACCTTGAGCGTCTTTCTTCCTCGCCCTTCACTTACCTGGCTTTCAGATGCCCAAGCAAAAAGCTCCAAGGAAGCAACTCAAGTCTTATAAGCTCAAACACATCAACAAGACGATTCAAGGTACGTCTGACTTCTTCAGCCCTAATTTGATTTCCGAAGTGAATAATCCGATGTTGTTTTGTGGTTGAAGATGGAGATGCTGTGTTGATGCGGTCGTCGGAGCCTGGGAAACCGTCGTACGTAGCGAGGGTAGAGGCGATCGAGACGGACGCGCGTGGATCGCACGCGAAAGTTCGTGTGAGGTGGTATTATCGCCCTGAGGAATCTATCGGAGGGAGGAGACAGTTTCATGGAGCCAAGGAGGTTTTCCTCTCTGACCACTTTGATTTTCAAAGCGCCGATACCATCGAAGGAAAGTGTAAGGTCCACAGTTTCAGTAGCTACACCAAACTCGACTCCGTTGGAAACGACGACTTCTTCTGTCGTTTCGAGTATAATTCCGCCACCGGCGCGTTTGATCCTGACAGAGTCGCCGTGTATGTGTTCCTTAGACTCTCTGTTACCATATTGATTATGTTAGTATTCGCGTAGAGAAGATTGAATGATAAACTGTTAGATATCACCTGATAGCTTATTGAAGTGATTTGTTGAATTTAGCTTTTTTGAAGTTTAATTATATGTGACTTTAGTGTGCTTTCAATGGTATGTTTAAGGGTTTTTGCAAGTAGAAGTAATCAATTGAGTCACATATGCTTTCTAATGCAATCTAAATTGATTTTTTTTCTGTTTGCAGGTTCTGCAAGTGTGAGATGCCGTATAACCCTGATGACTTGATGGTGCAATGCGAAGAATGTTCTGAGTGGTAAGCTGGAACTGTTCATATGTTTGAAATGTATTCCATGAGGTCCTAGTAGAGATGCTATTGAGATTGCTTGAGATGAATGCTTTTGTTGATGCTCTTCCTTACTCATGTTCATGTTTTGTCTTATCTGTGGAAACCGCCAATGAATGAGAACATAAGCTGATACTCTAGTCTGAACGTTTGTAATAACTGTGATTAGCATCCTAATGTATATGTTGCGGAACCTTGTAACCTTGGGTCTTTCACTCATGTTAGCTTGCTATATGAGACAAGTAAAAGTGAATGAAGTCACACTGAAACAAATATTGCTCTTTTGATCTTGGATGTTGGAACTGTTAAGTGTTTCAACTTTCAAGCCTAGTCTTTTTACATTTTTGTAAAGAGAAGATTAAGGTTATTGTTTCGAATGTCTTTGTCAGTTGCCTTTGATGTTACAGCAAACTAACATTGGCTCAGGTTTCATCCTTCTTGTATAGGAACAACTATAGAGGAAGCTAAAAAGCTAGATAACTTCTACTGCGAAGAGTGTTCCCCACAACAGCAGAATTTGCACAACTCTAACTCAACTTCCAAAAACAGAGATGCTAAGGTATTTCTCTATCTCTCATTTCAGAAAATATCTTTATTTTTTGGGGCTGGTCAAACCCGTTGCAATTATGGTTGTACCACAGAGCCTGGCCAGACTTGAATAAATTAAGGAATTTTAAGTTGAACCGGTTCACATTTAAAAGCCAGCCCTGCCAACAATAGTAAGCTATTGGACTGATAGACTAAACCAAGTTAAGGCAGAAAAAACTCATGAACCCAAAGTGTATGTGTCGTTAAAGGTCAAAGACAACCTTAAGAATTTATGATATGTTTGGTCCTAACAAACAGGTGAATGGAAAGCGCAGCCTGGAGGTAACCAAGCCGAAGAACAAACACAGTAAGCGACCAGGTTAACATAAACCTGTAAAGGCTATATACATAAATCTGGTTGGTGAGTTGAGTATCAATCGTGTACAAAAGGTGGTTTGTTTTCTTTCTCTCACTAGTTTTTTTCGTTCTTGAAGAATGAGGGTTTAGGTTGTTGGCGTGATTATTGTATAATTTATATGTATAGCCTATGGTTTCTCATCGCCTTTAGTTGTCACATATGAAATTTGGGTTAAATGGTTTGTTTATAACAACAAAACAAACAAAGAGAGGGTTAAGTTGCTTATTTGTTTGTTTCTTCATTGTGAACTCTATAGAAAAAGTGGTAACTTTTAACAAAAACGCTTGATTCATTTTTTTTATTAATTCTAAACGCATATTGAAAGAGACATATTTGATCATCGTGTCTTCATAATTTGGTTGATTATTGATTTCAATACACTGGTAAACATAAAAATAAATGAATTAGAGAAGACAAACGTTGCAACTAACGGTCCATGGGCTTTTTAAGTTTTGAGTCTAGAAAATAAAATAATATTGTCCAACACAACACGGCACTGCTAACAAGTTGAACCTATCCCATTCCATTACTCCATACCCATTCAATGATTAACACGTGTTTGTTCATCATTGGTTATCTCCGTTTTCCTCTTGGATAAGCCATCTTAAAATAATAATAAATACCATAAATATCTTCCGATTTCTCCGACTAATAATAATAATAACAATATCTTTTTAAATTATCTTTAAAGAAACCGAAAGCTAATCTCCAAAGGGAAAAAGACATCTATACATACACCTATACATTCAAGTTGCGTGTGAATCCTACTTCCACCCCCTCTATATTAATCTTTGTCTCTTCCTTGAATCGAATCATATAATCAAATGGATCGTCTTAAGCTTTGTTTCTCCGTTTTCGTTTTGTTTTTCTTTATCGTCTCCGTTTCGTCGTCTGATGTCAACGACGGCGATGATCTCGTGATCCGTCAGGTGGTTGGTGGAGCCGAGCCTCAGGTTTTGACCTCCGAGGATCACTTTTCTCTGTTCAAGAGCAAGTTCAGGAAGGTGTACGCATCCAACGAGGAGCATGACTATAGATTCTCGGTTTTCAAGGCGAATCTGAGGCGAGCGAGGCGTCACCAGAAGTTGGATCCGTCGGCGCGTCATGGTGTAACGCAGTTCTCAGATCTGACTCGGTCTGAGTTCCGGAAGAAGCATTTGGGGGTTAGAGGTGGCTTTAAGCTTCCTAAAGATGCCAACAAGGCTCCGATTCTCCCTACCGAAAACCTCCCGGAGGACTTTGATTGGAGAGATCGCGGTGCTGTTACCCCCGTCAAAAATCAGGTATTTTAGTTTACTAGATGATTTTGAAAATTAGATCAAGTTTTCAATTCGTTCTAATATTGGTGTACAAAATTAGGGATCTTGCGGCTCTTGCTGGAGTTTCAGCGCCACTGGAGCTTTGGAAGGTGCTAACTTCCTCGCTACCGGCAAACTCGTCAGCCTCAGCGAACAACAGCTTGTCGACTGTGATCACGAGGTTTGTCTTTTCTTTCTCTTTCTTCTCAATTTTTGCTTTCTCATACGTGTCTCTTGAGTCTTGGGATGAGTTTTGAGGGCATTAAGCATGAGGGATTAAGATAAATCTCATCAGGGTTAGATTGTGTGTTGTGTTAAATATATAGATGTTTGATCATTTATCAATATGTTATACAAGATGTTCACAGTTTTCTCCCGGTATGTTGAGATGATAAAACTCACTACTTAGTTCAGGTTGCTTACGTTGATTGATCTTCTTTCTCATCAGTGCCTAGAGAAGATATGTAATTTGAGCTGTTTCAGGCCATAATGGTTAACATGATCTCTGTGAAATTTTGTCTGATAAGTGTGTCCTTTATCATCTCTTTATGCAGTGTGATCCAGAGGAGGCAGGTTCCTGCGACTCTGGTTGCAATGGTGGGCTAATGAACAGCGCTTTTGAATACACCCTAAAAACCGGAGGCCTCATGAAAGAAGAAGACTATCCTTACACCGGAAAGGACGGCAAGACCTGCAAGTTAGACAAGTCCAAGATCGTTGCCTCTGTCTCCAACTTCAGTGTTATCTCCATTGATGAAGAACAGATTGCTGCAAACCTTGTCAAGAACGGACCTCTTGCTGTAGGCATCAACGCTGGCTATATGCAGACTTACATTGGAGGAGTCTCGTGCCCTTACATATGCACAAGGAGGCTCAACCACGGTGTCTTGTTGGTCGGTTATGGATCGGCTGGTTACGCTCCGGCTAGGTTCAAGGAGAAGCCTTACTGGATCATCAAGAACTCGTGGGGAGAGACTTGGGGTGAGAATGGTTTCTACAAAATCTGCAAAGGCCGTAACATTTGTGGCGTTGACAGTCTTGTCTCCACAGTTACAGCCGCCGTCTCAACCACCGCCCATTAAGCATCTCGTCAATACGTTTTAATTACTTTGGTGATTTGTATGAGCGAGCTCTCTTTGCGCTGCTGACTCTCTATTTATCTGTGCTTCTTGCTTGTAAATAAAATGCATTCTATTGAGCAAAACCGTACAATGCTCAATAGTGATGATGACTTGAATCAAGTTAAATATGAATGAGCCTACTTTAACTAAGTATCAGTTTACCTGGGCCTAAAATATCAAAGTTTAATCAAGACTGGGCCGTAAATGAGCCTTTTAACAAGGGTCAGTTTACATGGGCTTAATATATAAAAGTTAATCGAAACTGGGCCGTTCAAATGATTCGCCGTAATGAGCCTTTTAACAAGGATCAGTTTACATGGCTTAATATATAATCGAAACTGGGCCGTTAAAATGATTCGCCGTAAATGAGCCTTTTAACACGGATAATTTTTATAATTCTTATAACTTAATTGTTTGTATTCTGTATTTCTGTGCAACATCTATCTTTATCAAGAGATGTTATATATTTGGCACAACTCAAAAAATAAATAAACGTTTGGACAAACAGCAATGTAATAATGGGATAATAAAATAGCACTACTGGGCCATCATATAGTCCCATGGGCTGGAAAAACATATACATGTTGGGAAGGTCCAATTCCTCAATTTATTCATATCCACAGCTTATTATTTAATTCCAAACAAACAACAACAACAACAACAAATCGTATCGTTTTGTATTTTTGCCTCGTACAAATCCAAGTATCCCCTCATTTTTTTGGTAAAAATTTATCTCCACAGGCAAATAAATAAATTTAAATGACCCTTATACGGAGAGAAGGGGAAAAAATATATTGGATTTTAATAGAAAGAAATCAAACATGTTTGTACCTTATATATGCAAAATGCAGCGTATGAGAGGAATGAATCACATCACTCGTCTTCGTTTGCGGTGAAAACGAAAGTGAAAGGAGCGAACTTGTAACCATCTCCTTCGTAGAATTTGTTCTGAAACTCAACCCAGTGGAGACGCAGCGCGTGAAGGAACGCGCTTAGTGTCTCCATCACCAGCAACACTCCCACGGTCGCGAATATGAACACGATGATCCCAACGATCCAGATCAACACATTGTTGTAACTGTTTTGTTGTTAGTGCCAACGAGACACAAAAAGATTAGACATGTTGAACCAAAGAGGGAGAGAGATTTAGGAGGGAGAGAGAGAGAGAGAGAGAGAGAGAGAGAGAGAAGATGCATACCCAAAAGCGAGAAGGAGGACCTTCTCATAGAAGACTGATGATAGCTCTGAGTGGGCAAGACTGAAACAAAATAATGGATATTAAGCCACGAGTATAGGCAGGTTATGTAATTCATGTATAGCTTCTACTACTCATACCTGAGAGCCCATAAACGCAGGTAAGAAGCGGTGTTGGAAACAGCTCCAAGCACAAACTCTATGGTGTGAATCAGCTGATGCACAAATATCTCGCTGAATTCAAACTCCTCATGCCCATGGGATCCTCCGCTTGTCTCTACATGAAGACTCTCGTCTGTCTCGTCAAGAGGTGCGTATAACTGACCTTGATGCCTCTGGAGAAGGAACCCGTTTAGAACGACCAGTAAAGGATAAAGAAACTAAAAAGGGAAAAGGAAAGTTTAGAATCTCACAGCTTCATGTTGTTTCTTCAAGATGAACGGCTTTGGAAGCAACATACACGGAACAGAAACAAGGGCCAGAAAGAGAAGCAGAAGCTGAAAAATGGGAAGGAAAGGGATGAGTGAACCACAGCAAATGACATGCTTTTCTAGATCTCGTAACAGCAATTGCTACGTAGAGATACTAACCTGCACTGTTTTCTGGTGAGGGAACAGTTGATTCTCTCCTAACTCGTCCATTGGGCTCAGGAACATATATATCATTACATGATACAAATCTGCTTGAGAACCAGTGCACCACTTTATGATGATGAGGACCGAGAGATAGCCAAACAAGCTGTTCAAGAATATCATTTGGGGAATGAACTGGAACCTGCAAGCCCAAAAATTAGACGCTATGATAATAACTGAGTTTTAGTATATAAGGAACTGGAGAGAGAGAACACGCTATGGTCAGAAGATATCAACTGAACCCACCATATATTTACACTTGATTTGAAGAATCTAGCATTAAAGTAGCTCATTATGATTCCGAGGTTCATTTGAGAAACTCCGAGAAGGATTGACATTTTCATCTTCAGCGAGTTCAGGAATGGCAGCTCGCTGCGACTTCCATGCCACACAGGATCTAGACCAAATGGATAAGTGTCTCTGACCTTTATCAAACCAATTGTTGTAGCCTCGCTGAACAAATAAACAAGATAAAGAATAAGAGAAAAAAATCAGACCCGTAAAGTATAACTGCAATTGTTCTACTAATATGCTTTTTCATTAAAAACCTGAACTATTAGAACTAGATGGCATACCTGCAAGAGGTATCACGGCAATCATAGGCTGAAGGAGCAAACAATGGGTATGGTATAGAGAAGAACTCGTTGTAGATTAGACCAGTGTATATTGAGAAGAGTGACATCATCAAAATGACATAACGCCCACCAAAAGCCATTTCCATAATATCCCCAAGTTTCTGTTGTTAGGAAGCAACGAGTGAAGAGTTAGCATCTAGAACTTGCAAGCACAAAACATCAAAATGCAACAGACTAATGTGATCTTTAGAAACGTCAAGTGAATTTCCTATGCTTTCATATTTGCATGCAACTCCATAAGAAAACAGACAGCTAAACTATAAGCAAGTTCTGCTGATGAGATAAAATTCAATCTCGTGTTCACAGTCAGAACGTAAGTTACATCAGTTGGGGTATTATTACCTGGCTGGAAAGTTTCTTTTCTCTCAATATCAAGTACATCGTTGCAAGCAGAATACATATTCCATGCCCCCAATCACCAAACATAACAGCGAAAAGGAAGGGGAAGGTAACAATTGTGAATACACCTGGATTGGCTTCCTGATACTTGGCCACACTGAAGAGTAGTGATCACAGAAGAGTCAAACGCAGTCTACAACACATTTTCTTATAATACAAAGGCTATCTCCAATTTCCAGTTTCCTAAACTGAGTCAGAAGCTCCAGAAAGACACTTACCCATACGCATCAACAATTTCCTGGATTGCAGAAGTAAATTTGTTTGTGCGAAAATAAGTTGGTGGTGACTCTTTGGTCCTTAGGACCTGGAAAATTGATCCAACTTGAGAATTGGAATCAACGGCAGCACGCTGTAATGCATCTTGAATCTGCACAACCAACCCCCATTACACTTAAGTAAACGATACAAAAACAGTAAACTCACAGTCACGAAAGATGTAATTTAAAGTTGCAATTGACAGTGCAACAAAATGAACCACTCACTTCATTTGATGCAAAGACAGGACTCCAGCCCTCGGCCACGAGGCACTTCTTCGTCACATCAAGACTAAGCATGTTCAATGTATGATAGATAGCTTTCTCTTTGCGTACCTGCAATGAGTAAATAAAAAGTTGATGTCATCTTCCATGGAGTAGAACAAATGGGTCAACACTCCCAAACATTGATCCGTATAGGATAATACCTTGAGGTTCCATAGCTCAAACTTATCTCCAATGGTCTGCAAAAGAATGTTACGTTGACCTAACCCAGCATCTATCGTGGTTTTAAGCTCTGATAATCGACCCGAAACCTGAAAAATTGTGAAAAAGTTAAACATGGAAAACAGTTTCTGAGATTATCATCAGGAAATTGCTAGCCTAAGATACATCGTAACATGGATGCTAAACGACTTCTAACTAAGAAGCACACAAATTCAGTACATCAACGATAGTCAAAACATTATATTCCCATGCATTAGCTTATACTGGACATTTAAGTGCAAACGAATACCCAAAATCCTGTTAGTAACTATGACTCATGTCAAAAGAAAGCCATGTACAGAGAAAAAATATCCAGGGAAGTAAATGGTCTATCACAACAAAAAGTAATCAATATTTACCACACCTATCAATAAGAACATTCACAAGAATGATAATACATACCTCGGTTATCATTTGAGCTTGTTTTCCAAGGTCCTCACTGAAAGGATAACGATTAGCCCCAAAAGCTTCACATATTTTAAGAATTTTGCTTTTCGCTCTTTCCCCGGAATAGAAGACAACAAAAACATTTTTCTCAGCCTGCAATATTGTTAAGTTAAAAGTCATTCCAATTGATACACATAAAAGCATATTTCTTTTCTAACCAGATCAGCATTCCATGTTGAACAAAGTCCTGGCTCTGTACATTGACAAAATATAGATAGATGCAACACTAACAAGTAGAAAATATTAAAGCCGCAAAGACATTTTCATATTTCAAATATCTAGCATATGTTTAATTGTTTATATATGAGAGCAGAAATTACAGAAGAAAAAAAAAGCAACTGGACTCCTATCAGTATACGAGCTTGCTTCCTATGCTTCCTATGTCTAAGAGAATTCAAGAGGAAAGCTGAAGCATCTAACCTTCTCCCCAGTGTTGGGATCAATGACCGGCTCCTCAATGACAGTCTGTCGGATAAAGATGTTGCCCCTAGTCGCACGGAATAGAATCCTCTCAAACACCATAGACTTTTCACGAGGCACTAATCCGGTAAGAAATCCAAGCTTTACTTGCTTTGTCGAATCAATGGACTTCTCCTGTTTAAAAGAAACTAGTGTGACTGTTGGTAACTAAACAAGAAATCACAAAAACTTTAAGCATGAGAACACTGCAATTTCCATACTTCCTGTAACAAAGGAGACTCCAGCAGATCTTCACCTGCTTGTTGTGATTCTATCTCACTTTGTTGATCTGTGGCACTTCTATGAGCAGAAGAAAAGAACTCACCAGCCTGAAAAGATCAAATTCAGATAAAATAAGCTCGAGATGCACATCCAATTTAACCATAAAATTAGAAACATACTTATCACCATGAAATTGCTCATACTCTTATGATTCATCTTCATCACACATTACCTATCGAGGGATAGCCTTAGTACCTTAACTTTTCCTTATTGTAAATTAAGACTTACAGACCAATAATTCAAAGTTGATAACTATTAGTCCTTGCGTAATCCAACATAACATATCTTCAAATCTGTGAACTATAAATATGGAAAAATATACCTTCTGAAGAACCAACTTGTACTCCATAAGCTCATTATAGGAGCGCTGCAACTTGTCATTATTCGCATTGATTTCAACAAGTTCAGCTTCTAGCTCTCCAAGCTTTACCTAACAAACAGAAGGAAGAAAAAAATATATCCGTGAGAAAACAAAAAGCATGACATGAAAAATGGATCCCCATTTTTACCTCAACATCATCCAAGTCAATGTCATTTTCTTTCACTAGCATTTCCTTGGCAGGAACTCCTGCTTTTGACATTTGATCTCTGAAGAAACGTATTTTTCGTGCCATCTCTCCACATCTTTTAATCTTAATCCATCAAAAACAAAAGGCAAATTATCACAACCGTGTAAGATGTACCTTCTCGTAATGTAATAATATGAGCAAGATTGTATCACAATCCCTAAACAGATACACAAGCATGAATTTACCTGAGCTGCGTAAGTACGTTGAAATGGGCTCTTCTCTGAATTAAGCTGAGATCAACATTAAAAACAAAGGTTTATAAGAATAGATTTATTCACCAAAAACCATTGACCAAAAAGATCTGTGGTGCGGAAAATCTATATCTCAATCATCTCTTAAGAAAACAACTAAAAAAAAATCTCAAAACCAAACGCCAAAGTCAAAATTGATCGCGATATTCAAATAACAGCTATACATAGATGCGTAAACTCTTCTAAGAAACCTGAATTAAACCTCCTAGGGTTCCAAATTCGAAAACCCGTCAAAATCCAAATCCAACAGAGAAAATCGTTCATCAGACGCGAATTGCAATTGGAAATAAGAGAATGCACAATCCAATCACATATGTCATCAACAAAAACATCGAGAGAGAGAGAGAGAAGGAGGATGAGTACGGACGTCTTTGAATTGGACGAGGCCAAGATCTCCAAGGTAAGAGACGGTGAGATGAGCAGATTCCATGGGAACAATGAGCTGAACAAGTTGCATCGTCTCTGAACGCATCAGATCCATCGGCGGACAACAGCCACCGCCACCGCCGCTTTCCGCCATCGTTCGTCGATGATCTTTGTTTAAATCAAACGAGAGGAGAGGAGAGGAGAGATTTTTAGAAATTATTTGTCTGACGATAATGTCAGAGAGACCACGACGAAGCTAAGACGGAGGAGAGAGATAGTAGCTGTAAATTATTTTGTCCCCATCGCGTTTTTTATTCCATAATTGCCCCTCTTGAGTTCCCATATTTACCAGTTATCTTTGTTATTGGGCTTTTAGTGGGCTTTTAATAGCATCAACGTTAGGATAACCATAAACCGGACATAAAAAAAAAGATCAAATAAAACGAACTAACATAAATATATCCTAGGAAAGAGACCAAACAAAAAGAGTGGAGATTTATAAAACAAGCTTATCTAAGAAAAAAGAATGCAGCTTCGCAAATCAATACATTTATGCCAAAAGGAGACGTTTTGGGTTGTAGTTGCTGAGTTGCATCACTTAGGAAATCATCATCCAATCTTATTGGTGGGACTCTCATTTATTGGGTTGAATCAATCACAATCGTGATATGCTTTCAAAATGGGCCCAATATTGGCCCATGAGTGAGACCCAAACAACAAAGTTCCGAGATTCTAGGTCTCTCTTCCTTTTCTTTTTCTTAGACAAGGCATATAAAATCCCAGCAGAATTTTCTAGGAATAACAATTGGACGTGTACATTAGGAGAAAATATACGTAAATCGTAATGAGTATAATGTAAACACGAACGTATTTCTACAAAAATTAGTCACGATTTGGACCACATAAACTCTCACACTTTTTTTTTCTTCATTTCCTTTCAAGACAGAAATCAAAAGTAAAGTGGGATTATACGTATTAATATACACTGAGATCTACGGGATTTGGACGGACATGATTGAAAGAAGCAAGAAACATGTCAGGAAATGGTCCACGAACCCATTGTTGGATTTAAGACAAACGATATGATTAATACTCAGCTCACAAAAATTGACGCACCGACTGAAGAAATATGAAAATGAATGTGGCAATTCGAGATTAAAACTTGGTTACAAGAAAATAGATATCAAAGGATAGTGAATTAGCAGAGCAGAGGGGAAAAGAATTAGCATTATTTAACACAAAACAAGGACAATGATATATGGATGAATGATTGGATTTTGTTAGGTTACATAAATATAGAAACAAATTATAAGTAATTGGAGTCCATCAATGAATGGTTGATGGTAGTAGTTAATTGGTAAAGGTCACATGCTTACTATTTTAAAAAAAGGAATGTCTAAAAAGTGCACGAAGAACCTTTTCAAAAAGTCCAGTAGTACATCCATGTGACTCAAGATCTACAAATATTATATAGAAATTTATGATTTCTTTAAAAATCACGCAAAGAACCTTTCCTATTTTTTTCATTGAAAATGGTTTGTTTGATTTTCCTTTGTATACGTCAAATGCAAACCAAAAGACGATATGAATCCACGCAGCAGTCTTGATAAAAAAAATTGAGATCAACATTATCTTTTTTTAGTTCCAAGTACGAACAACTTCGCTGAAACCCAAACACAAAAATTCTTAAATTTGCTTCAGTCAAAATAAATGTAATATGGGAAGTTGACAAAAAAAAAAATTAACGAGGGGGAAGATTCGAGAGAGATCATCCATATCTTCTTCCTCTAAAAGTGTTTTTTGTCGTCTTCTATCCTCATAAATTATATATTATCTAAAATTATTATTATTCTTCAAAAGATCAGATCCGCTCTACTTATTTTATATCAAAAGTATTCAGCGTTTATTATACCAAAAAAATAAATATCATTTAAATTAAGTCGGAACAATTTGGCCGACATGACCGCAAAGCCTTATATGAGTACGTTTGATTGTAGAATTTTTGACCGTACTTACAAGAAGAAAACAATGGATCATGCCTCCGTTTTTAATAATCTCAACGGTAATTAACATCACTTTCTAACGATAAGAACATAGAAAGTGAAAAAAAAAGAAGAACTGAAATACAAAAATTTGTAAGAATGAAAATGAATTTAACCAAATTGAAGTTCATTAAAAAAAAAAAAGTTCATAAAGCTATGGTTGGTTAGGTTTAGACCGAAACCAATATCAAATACATGAAGTGTTTGTTGAGTTTATGAAGAAGATTGGAAAATGGATTTGTCCTTCAATAATTTTATATTTGTTTCAACTAATACACATAATCTATACATTGAAATAAATAAAAGAGCGGCGATAATTAAAGAGGTAAAAAAAAAGAAGTAGATATTACACATGGATGATGGACGACAAAAGCTGGCATGAAGAGCTGGCCATTTGTCAAAGTTCCCCTACCTTTTCCATTTATTTTATTAGTTTTATTTCGAATTTCTTTTGTCGTTTCTATTTATTAAATTAACTAGCATCTGACTAAAAAGATGAATTTTAGACCAAAAAGATTGTATCCACTTTTGAATTTTAGACCAAAAAGATTGTAAGACCTTAAAAGTTCCCACTTCTAGGTCTTTTAACTATTTCGGTAAAATAGAAGAAAGAACAAAACTGAGTTATTATTTTTCCTTACATTAGTATCACACAATAAGTTTATATGTGATTTTTAAGAATTTACCAAACTACAGTATCTATTTAGAAATATGCATTAATACACATTTATGATTTAACTAAGAATATTGTCAAAGCATTAAGACACATTTAAAGTAAAGAAAGCGAGAGCTTAGCCACCAATTGATGTGAACCAAAAAAAAAACCACCAATTGATATAGAACAATTATTAGTTCTCAGCGTTATTAGATGAACCCAAATTATATAATTAACTTCAAATCATACTACTATGTCAAGTTGCTATCAATCTCTGCCTCCTTCTATGAAACCGAAATTCAATGTAATTTGTGATTAAAACATATACTAATTGATTTACATACCCGGTATGCTTTTATTTAAGTTCCCTGAATTCTAAACCAAACCAAACCAAACCGGGTGTGAAACCAAAACCAAAACAAGTCAATTTGGGGGCATTAAAAGCAAAGGAGAGAGTTGCTATCAATGAAGAAAATGAGAGGAAGAGTTAAAAAAGACAAAGGAAACCTAAGCTGCTTATCTATAAAGCCAACACATTATTCTTACCCTTTTGCCCACACTCATACCCCATCAACCTCTACATACATGAATATCTACATAAATACCACTATATAGTACTGGTCCAAAGGTACAAGTTGAGGGAGAGAGTGTGAAGAAGCAATTTTGTGATATTCAAGAAACCAAAATTTTTACTGTTTCTAATACGGAAAAAAAGAAAGAAAATAGAAAGATGAAGATTTGGTGTGATGTGTGTGATAAAGAAGAAGCATCGGTGTTTTGTTGTGCAGATGCAGCAGCTCTTTGTAATGGTTGCGATCGCCATGTTCATTTCGCCAATAAGCTCGCCGGAAAACATCTCCGATTCTCTCTCACTTCTCCTACTTTCAAAGATGCTCCTCTTTGTGATATTTGCGGGGTAACAACAAAATTTAACACTTCTCTCTTCTTCTTTTTTTGGCCTTTCTTGATAAAATATAATCTTTACTTGGAAAATTTATGAGCTTTTAGATATGTTAGTATTGATGGAAATCTGGTTTCGTGAACCGATGTTTTGGGTGACCTGAGTCACTTTTTTCTTTCTTTCTGAGATTTGTTTGTTGGTTGGTAAGAATGATTATTTTCCATTTCTTTCAACGAATATTACTTTTCTCAAAAACAGAACAGAGATTGAGCTTACCAAACATCTTGATGAATTATTTGGTCACACACTAATCAAACTTAAGATATTAACCAATTAAATCGAGTATTAGTTATTACGATTTTAAAATACTTTCTTCTTTGGGAAGGTAAGCCGTGGAGAAAAGAATATTTCTTTTTGCCGTTCATTAAATAAAATAACAATAAAAGCCATATCTTTTTTGAAAAGGTCGTGGGGGAAAAGGGTGTCAAATCTAGCAGATAAATCAATACAATAATAACAATAGGATTCTCTCCTAATCCGACACATCAGCATTTTCAGCTTTCCTGGTTATGACACATCATTAAAAACAAACTCCAATCAAAACATTTTAAATAATACAGCTCAACTTTATTTGCCAATAATAATCTTCTATTCTGCCACGTCACTCTTTCTCTCCCCTTTTTCGGTTGTTTCATAATTCATATTATTAAAAACACACAAAAACAGAAAAAAATAACAAAGCCCAAAAGTATGACGAAAAAAATAAAATAACAAAGCCCAAAAGTATAAGCCCACTCGATAAAGTAGTGTTGAAAACATGGAGAGACTAATTAAAATTGACAAAACACGGCTGTCTCTTCTTCTTCGTCATCATCTTCCTCTCGATCGGAAAAAAAATAAAAGTTTCTATAAATCTGTTGAATCAAGCAGAGAAGAAGAAGAAAAAGAGATCATGAATCCATAATCTGATTATCCTCATCTCCCTAACATCAAGATCCACCATCCTTCATCTCCTCGTCACTCTCAGCACCACTCTTCCTCCACTCCTTCAGCCGCTACTCCTATCCCAACCGCCGGTGCTCGCCGTTTACCTCTTTAAAGAAAGTGTCTTCGCTGTTTGCTTTGAAAACGTGGAGAGACGAAGATTATTTTTTTTGTTTTGCCTTCGCCAACAAGGTTTGTTGTCGAATCGATTTGCCATTGGAAGGAGCTCTAATAACCACCGTAAACTACCGGAAAAATCACCGACAGAATTTGTTATTGATTAAGATTTAAAGAGTACTGGGAGTACCATCTTGTTTTCCAAACATGATTCAAATAGTGTCCTTCCCTTTTACTAAAAAAAAAAAATAGTGTCCTTCCCCAACATTGTTTTTTGCTTTTATTACCATCTAGATCTTTCTTTCCTTGTCATTGTTGGTAGTGTTGTAGGCATTTCATCGACAGGGAGTTATGGTAGGCTTATACAACTTATTTTAGTTATGGAAGTTTTGAATTGGTAGTACTTATTGTTGAGACTCGTGTAAAGAAGACTTCAAAAGTACACAGTTGCTCGAAATCAATCATTTAATTAGCAAATAACAGCTGCGTACTTTATATATTGGAGTGCTACCTATACTTTATCAGTGTTTGCAGTCGTTTAATGGAAAATATGGTTGTTAAAATATTTCATGTGGACAGAGATATAGATTAATGATTCTAGAATTATTAATGTTTTATTTACTTACACTTCAGGTTTCCCGTGTATTTCACTTTGCCTAAATGTCATAATTTAGGTCTGGAACTATTGTTGTCCATCCCAAAGTTTGAATGCATGTATTGTGACTGGTGAGACCAAAGATGATCTTTACGTAATATATTCTATTGGTCTTAGGAATAGTTAAATCAATCAAGTATCAAGCGTGTAATGCATATTGAATCTCTTGAGATGGTTGGACAATTGTATAATATTAATACATCCACAATTGTATTTGTATCTATCTAAAGTATGAAGGAGAGATTGTGCAAGTACCATGGGATCTACCAAAAACTTGTCGGAATTTCTCATCTACCTCTGCTTATACACTTCTTCGTACATATATATACACTATCGTTCGTTTGGTCAATTTAGTTAATGTTGATTAAAGATGAAGGTGGAGCAATTTTCTAAAGATGTTGAAGTTAATGAATCCAAGGCGGGTAGACGAATAGAAGAAGAATTTTGTGCATTGATTTCTTAAGTAATGTGTCACGGTCACCTTCTCATATCTGTGTATTAATTTGTTTTATTTGATTTGAACTTCAAAATAAAGTTTTTAAATGAGATGAAGTGGTGAAAATGATCTGTCAACCATCAAATTCTAAAATTTTATTTAAGTTTTACAAATCATTTTTATATTAAATTCAAGTTTCATATTTGTTTATTTTTTAAATTCAAGTTTGGATACTCTTTTGTTTGTATTACAAACGAAGGAAGACAACTTTCTTTGTCTAAACCAAAAAATACAAATTTCATTGTGAACTTTGTACTACATAATCTTAGTTTAAGCAAAAGTCATTAGTAACAAAAATAATTTATAAAAGATATCCCGCAGCGGAGCGCGGGTTTTTACCCTAGTATTTTATAAAAATAGATGGATACAAAACAAGAGTCTTCTTGATTATCTGTTACTAAATCGTATTAAATCTGTATACATATGACAGGAGAGGCGTGCATTATTATTTTGCCAAGAAGACAGAGCAATACTATGCAGAGAATGTGACATTCCAATACATCAAGCTAATGAGCACACTAAGAAACACAATAGATTCCTCCTTACGGGCGTCAAGATCTCTGCCTCCCCGTCAGCATACCCAAAAGCCTCCAATTCCAACTCCGCTGTTGCATTGGGTCGAGCCAAAACTCGACCAAAATCAGTATCGAGCGAGGTCCCTAGCTCGGCCTCCAATGAGGTATTTACGAGCTCTCCTTCGACGACCACGAGCAATTGCTATTATGGGATAGAGGAAAACTACCATCAAGTAAGCGATTCGGGGTCTGGATCGGGTTGTACTGGTAGTATATCGGAGTATTTGATGGAGACATTACCGGGTTGGAGAGTGGAGGATTTGCTTGAACACCCTTCTTGTGTCTCCTATGAGGATAACATTATTACTAATAACAATAACACTGAGTCTTATAGGGTTTATGATGGTTCTTCACAATACCATCATCAAGGGTTTTGGGAACAAAAACCCTTCTCTTAAATATTTTTGTTGAATTATAGTCTTTTTTTTTTTTTAGTTGGAGCTTGTAATCTTAAATCCAAACCAACTTGTTTCCGTTTTCAATACTTTTTTTTTTCTAAATTATCTTAATAATAATTCGTTTTTTTGTTTGTTTGTCAACATAAAATTGACTCAAATCTATTGGATAGTCAATATATAACACATTAAAATGGGTTTATTGATCCATTAAAGTTGAATATATATGTACTATTTCAATCGGTGCACTTTGTTATTATTATTTAATCATCATTTTTATCTTCAATAACAAATTTGTAATACCGAGTAACTAGTTTTTTTTTATATCATAAGAAATTTGTAGAAAACCGTTTTTTTTTCTCTAGACCTGCCGATTAAAAAAACTCGAATGTAAATAAGGATGAAAAAACCAATAAGGTTGTTCACAAAGTTTACCTATTTGCAATCCGCCACCTTTCACATCGATCTCACCTAAACCCTCCCGTTCTTCATCAATTCTTACTTCAACAGCCGGAGGCAAATCAGTGGTAATAGTGTTGTTTTCTCCATCTCGATCCAAAAAAAAAATGACATTTGCAGCAACCTTCGTGATGTAGATAGGGATGTCTAGAGTTTGGATGATTCCAGTATAACCATTTGGAAGACAGAACTTTAAATCTCTGAGAGTTGAGTAAATAAAATCCAATTATGTAAAATTTAAAAATGTTTTAGACTACTAAAACCAACAACATATCATATATAGTTTATAAAACTAATACATTCAACTATGTCGAAGAAGAGAATGATGGAGGAGATTGGGCAGAAGTTTGTGGTATAGATCTTCATCTTGATTTTGATGAATTTGATGTTTGCAAACTGCATTATGTTCCATTAAGGGATGAAGAATCTGAATCTTTGTGAACAGCCTTTGTACATCCAATTTGTGAATCTTTTTAAACTAGTTTTTGTAATGGTTTTTGGTTGTTGTTTTTTAAGACCTTATTTTCACTCATGGCCTAAAGGTGTCTTAGTCCTATTTGAATTAATCGGGTCTAGAGAAAAAAAAAATGTTCTTTACAAATTTCTTATGAGAAAAACTTAGTTACAAATCAATGGCAATGGATTAGACACCTATGTCACAATATATTGGAAGGAATCAGTTATCGAAGATAATAAAAGTCATTAAACAATCACAAGATTCGTGATTCAGTCTTGATAATTTTTTATTTATTTAAAGTAGGGTTGTTTGGATAGAGTCAAATTTGATTCGGGATACTGGTTTGCTATTAAGAAGGTTGAAATAGTACTACGTGTATATATGATGGTTACATAAAAAAAGAGAGAGAAAAATCTTAAAAGAATTCATTGGTTACGTTTTTGAAGGTCATCCCAAAGTCACTCCTGCCAATGCAATCTTTCGGTATATGATGTACAATAAGCGACCACAACAAAAAGAAACATAAAAGAGTTTGCTCCAATATTAATTTTTGTTTGTTTTGTAATAGAAAAGTTTGGGTTTTAGAAATGAATCTCGTTCGTTATGTATGTCCACACGTATATGTTTTAATTTTTCCTTTTTCCCCATTTTTAAATGATAAATATAAATATAAGCATAGACTGATAGAGATAAATATTACATACAAAAGAGCCAAAAACTAATTAAAAAAATCCCAACCTGTTCTCTCCTCAAAATATATAGCAACAGGCTTTCACCCACAGTTCTTAGAGACCTGCATAATCAGGCAAGTTAAATCAATATTTACATATTTTTTAAAAGTATCTGATCTGTTTTAACAACATCTGACATTGGTCCATAACCAAAATAGTGTTCAATCCGGTTGACACTAATAAATCTAACCAATAATGAATCCAAACACTGAACCTAAAAAGCTTAAAGAATTGGGTAAAGTCAGCTTTTGTTTTCTACATATCAAAAACCAAACTTAAACTTTGAGTTTCTCATATACAGTTGTGATAGACAATCCAAACTCAGTTTTTAGCTTCAATTTGATTTCTACATTTACTAAACCTAAAAAGAACCAAAGTAACATAGCAGATGCATCCACTTGCAAGAAAGGTTACCTTTTGATTGGTTAAGACGGAAATGCAAAGAGCCGATCAGAGATCTTTGTGCGGCAAATTGGGCATTCAGAACAAGCAAGGGAACAGGATTTACATACTGTAACAATGAATCACAGATTTTCATCTTTTTAATACAACTGTTTGATAAAGGAAGAGAAATGAGGTTTCATGGAGATAAAGTTATGACTTACAGCAGAAATGACGGCAAGGGAGTAGAATTGCCGCAGTGGGAGATTCAAAACATACTTTACAAATGTGAGAGTTTGCGTCTCCATTCGCTTGCGATTTCATCTCTTTCTCTTTCATTTCTTGCATTCGTGCCTGTATCATTATTACAACAAATTCTTGTTAATTATATTTGAAAGAAAAGACTGTTTCACAGGTAAATGTAGAAAACTCATCTCATTACATTTACCTTGAGACGAGCAACGAGTGGTTCCTCTTTTGGTGTCTCTTCGATTTTAGCTATTACTACTACTTCAGGTTGTCTTGGTGCACTCGAGACTTGTCTCTCTTTCAGAACCGCATGGGTTTGACTCTTCTCTAATTCTCTTCCAGGGTCAGTGCCATTGGGTTCAGGCAATGCACCATTGTCTTTCTTCAACTTGGCAACAAGTACCCACATGTTTGCCAGATCGTTTTCTAAAGCTTCCTCTCTTCTCTTTGCCTCTTCTGCTTTTTTCCTGTATTCATCTTCTATAAACTCTTTCTCTGCCAATGCAGACTCAAGAGCCACCTCTCGCTGTTTCCTTACTTGCAACTCCATTTTAAGATCTTCTGGGTCTAGATTCCATGCGTCAAACTCATCTCCACTTGACCTACTTGAAGAAATCCTTGCCTTTCTTCCTGACCTTGCCCCATCATTATACTTGCGATTTACTCCATTCATGGGATTACGCGTTTGAGCCAAGTCTCTTGCAGCTGCTAATTCTTTTTCTAGCTTTGTGTTTTGTAGTGAGAGTTTTGTTACTTCGCTAGCAAGATTTTTCAGCTCAACAGCAGCAGCAGAGGCTAACTCCTTAGCATATGAAGCTTCTTCAGCTAGTTTTTGATTTTGTACTCGTAACCCACTGTTCTCTTCCACAATTTGCACGTGTTCTAGCTTCAACTCTTCGTTCTCAATTTCCTAAATACAAAACATAAACATCCATGTAAGAATGAGATTTATGTTAGCATAAAGAGAGGATCAGATTTACATAAATGCATAAATCTATGTTACTTGGTATTTATTGATCCGCAGAGGTATTTACAAGGATACTTGTGAGAACTGAGAATGTATGTTTGTAAACTTACCTGCGATTGTATTTTCTTTTTTAGTTCGTCTGCATACTCTCCAGATACCGCTTTATCGGAACAAGATGGTGAGGATTTCTCACTAGATACTGCATTCAAGCGTTGCTCTAGAAGATTCACCTTTTCATGTAGTTCTTTGTTCTCGGTACACTGCATAGTTGGAGCAAGTGTGATAAGAAGCATTTTTTCGCAAATGTTCAAAGGATGAATTAGATATAAGCAAGAAGAATGGAGGAAAAAAGAAGAGAATTATGCACGACTTCAATACGAGAAAAACATGTACCGACCTTTTTCTGTAATTGTTCTTGGAGAATGCAATTATCAGCTGATTTGATCTGTGACAGAGGTAGAACCAAGTTTAAGCATATGGTGAAGATAATCAATCTTCTGATTTTACTAATGTAGAAAACAAGGCGGTACTTTCAATTAAAAAAAAAAAAAAAATTCACCTCCAGCTCAAAGCTCTTCTCATTGCATTGGGTCATCAGACTCATAACTTTCTGAAAACAACAAAAGAGCAAGATATCTTAGCAGATCATCGTTTAGTCTTAAACCAGTGACTTTGAAAAGGTTAAACATCATGTTCTCGCTGTGAATGAGATGTGGAGGTTAAATACCTGTTGCATCTCAACTAATGATGCGTTGGCAATTGAAGCTTCACCACTCTCAATTATGAGCTGTTCCAAGGCTCTCATTTGCCTTTGCTTTTCGTGAATCTCGCGTTCCAGATTCTGTATCTGCATGCAATAATTTATTAGGTTAGTTAGTTAAGAATAAGTTAAATGCGCCACTTCAGGTGGACAGTACTACTATATTACCTGAGTTTGTGAGTTTTCCGGATCATTTACGGACTGATCCACCAAACGCTTAAGTGTGCTCGTACTGAAAGCTATCTCACCAGCAAGCATCTTAACTTGTTCAACTAGAAGGTCGATTTCATCTGGCGTCATGACACCCTACAAAAACGCCACAAGCCACACAACAATCAGATACCATTTTTCTAACAGTCAACAGAAACGTTGGGGTAGTTTACTCACTTGAGTAAATTCTGCACCCGGCGAGTTTTCGTCATTCAACTTGCTAGAAGATCGCCTGTGGTTAAAACCTAAAGAACCTTCTGATACAAGAGCCAAGGTCGAAGATGGAGACCCCAAATTATCACTTTCCAACAGTAGAGAATCGAATTTCTGAAAAGCAAAGAGATAGCATAATTAGTCATTGTGTTTTGAAACAGCTTCTAAGAAGTGGAAGCAACATGCAACAGAAGAAAAATAAGGAACAGATAGATTTTCAATTACTTGGTCCAGAGACAAGAAGCTTTGACCAAACAAAACAGAAACTTATTCAGGTTAAATCATCAATCAATTATTCCAAAACTACTTCTGTTGGGCACCTCAAAATGGATAAAAAAAACTAACCTAATCACTAAAACCGTTTACCTATCTGAAATAGCAAGAAATTATCAATTAGGTTGGATCACTAGTTTGAGCAGAAAACTTACATCATCTTTACCCGCAGAGAGACTGCGCTGATGAGTAGGTAGATCACCCAAATATCCAGGAATAGAATTCTTGGTAGAGACGAGTATGAGCTTGGTAAGCTTTTGGATTCTGCTCATTAGAGCTGCTTTGGCTTCTTCTTCTTCCTCCAATCTTGATTGCATTTTCACTTGACCTTCTTCTAACTGTTGTAATAAATGGATAGTTAATTAATTCACTGCCTTTGGAACACAGTTAGATTTATTCAAGATAAAGGTCTTGGGGGAGGTCAGAACCTGTTGCTTTAAGCTCATTAACTCTTCATGACTGACACCAACAAGCATACCCCTTCTAAGCTGATCAAGTTCTAGTTTGAGGGTTGAGATTTCTCTTTGATATTTCTTAATTAATGACTTCTCATCTATAATCTGCTTTTCAGAAATGGAAAAAAAGAAAAAAAATCAAGCAGATGTTCAAGCTTATACCCTTGAGTATAGCAATGTACTTTATTGTAAAACAGGTCAAAACATCACCTGATTGCGTGAAGCATATATTTCTATACTCTTTGCCCTGCTGGCAAACTTCAATGTATTATGAGTTTCCTCACTACTACTAGACGCAGGAGTAATTGTACATATGAGCTATAATAAGGAAACAAAAAAACTCAATTAGCTTCTCTGTTGTTATGGTGGATCAGCATCAGCACAATGCTTAACTACTTATTACAAATTAGTCAATATAAACAAAACAAGCATAGAGTATTGCAATCAAACAATTCTAAGAAAGTCAACCATGGGAAACCAGTATATAGGAAATGGGGAAATATTGCAACAGATACAGAAGAGTCTTACCGAGACATGCCCATGACCACTTAATGAAGATTGCAGAAGACGAGTTAGCTTAGAGTCACGATATGGAATGTGAGTTGCCTTACCCTCACTAAGTTTTCCAATCACCTTCATAAATGAAACCACAAGAGATAATTATAAGTAAAACGCCCTACCATCAAAGGTTTAAGTGACTGAACATGCTACCACCGACAGGCAAAAAGTATAATAAGGGCAACAGACTACTTATCAGAAAATCAAACATCGATCAAGAAGTACTAGCAGCAGTACATCAAGAGAAAAAGTACTGAAAATCCCAAGTATATTCCCATAATAACTGCAAACTCATTTCGGATTATCTAATGCCAACAATGGAATGTGGAAACTAATTGAGTTACTCCTGTAAGCAAGTTCAGCGTTATTCAGTAACAGAGCTTTTGATGGACATGCCAACATTAATTTTGTTAAGAAACAGATGAAATATAGAAATACAGCTCGTACTAAAAAAAGACACCTACAGTTCCAAGAGTTAGAAGACTCTTGTTGATGTATGAACCCTCCTTCCTCCTCAATCCAGTTGTTTCAGTTTTGGAACTCTCAGATCCAGCTAAGTCAATCAAATTCTAAACAAGAAAATATAAAGTTAGGTCCCATCTCAAAACTAAATGATCTTATACAATAACAAAAAGAATGAACCCTTACGAGTTGAGAAAAGATAACTCCATCATATTCATCTCCAGTAGCACTACTTTCAACCATCTGCAAACAGATACAAAATAGACTTCAAAACATGTACATTGCGAGGACACCTTGTAAAGAGCAAAAACCATCATGCTGAGACACTGAAAAGAGGCTACAAAATTACACACTATGACAAGCTCCTGGAGCTTGAAGACGTACCAGTGTAAATATTGTGTGACTTCTGCTGCTCAACAAATTGAAATTATTTGAACCAACATGACGATGTTCTGCAATTGAAAACAACAGCAATATTAAGTAGAGGCGGAACGGACAGAGTTAACAAAATCAAAACATATTTCAGGGGTTAAATTTTCTGATAACCTTCCCCAGCTGCAATGAATGATAATGCATGGCCAGGAGACAAAACAACTTCTTCCTTGATACCCTCAACATAAGTGCCCTAGAAAACAAAACGCAATATGAATCAATATCTTTTCTCAAATGATATTATATTCATATGAGATTCTAAGCTAAATTGTTCACATCTATTCTATTTCTACCAGAGCACAATGAGTGTGCGTGTGTGAGAGAGAAATGGAGAAAGCTAAGCATCCTATAGAGGTTGAAGCAAACCTGGGAATCCTCTCTAACACGTAAATTTTGGCCCGTAGGATCCAGTAAATCATTTATCACCTGATACAAAGACGGTTATCAGATAAAAGTGCAGACAGCTGAAACATAGAAGCACACATGTAAAACCAAGAAGATCATGAGCAGTCACCCAATTCTCTATATTTTTAAGCATTCTAGTTCTCAAAGATAAGGCAGAAGAACAAGAAAACATATCCCAATCTAAAAATATCTACTTTTCAGGGCTTAGCATGTAAATGTATCAAGGATAAAAAGTTCCACTTACCTCGTTGTATATTTCAAGATATGAAACACGGAGCAGGAACTCTCTTCCTGGAGTCTGAAATATAAAAATGCAGCCAGTTAGCGAGCATGAAATCATATAAAAAAGTCGTGATGAGATGAGAAAAGACATGAACCCCGTTAAGACAACTTACATCCTGGATGATACTGAACACGTCTTTTATTGCTAGCGGTATGATCCCAGGAGATTCTTGATCACCCTATGCATATTGCAAAAGGAACCAATGGCAAAACAAAAAGAACATCAGATGTAGGTTTCTACTTGTTTGGACGGGAACTAAAGTCCCAACAGTCCAGGTAGCTACTTCACTAAAGATAAGCACAGCCAATCTAAATGAAGCCCATCAAATTCCATTCATAGGAGCATTTCCAACTCACATAACCATCAGCTATAAATGATGGCAACTGGTCTTTGTATGGTATCTTTTGCTACCATAGCACATGTGTTTTGAAGAAAAACTAGAGAGAAAGGTGTAAAAGGACGTTTTTTTAAACCCTTACATGCATTGTGTGTGTCTTTCCACTGCTTGTCACACCATATGCAAAAACGGTTCCTGTCAAATATCCAACCCTGAGTCAGAAAATATATTGCAAGCAATACTAGTTGGATACCAAGAGAGGATATTTCTATAAAAAAGACAAAAATTTTGGTTAAGCTGAATTTTGCAGCAATGTTCCTTACCGTTAACACCTTCCATTGCTGCCTTGACAACTGGTCTTGCAGCTACATCATAAACGTCGATAGTAGTTGCTTGTGGTCCAAAAACTTTATCTGGCATGACAACAAATTTGGAAAAACATTCACTCAAACACTAAAATCAATTATTGATATGAATATGATGGTAACAATAATTGAGAGGTGAACCAAATACCGAATGCGTAAGCTGTGAGTGGATTATACTCGTGCCTGACCAATGTATCACCATCAGGGTACCAAGCAACTTCATCTCCTCTTTGATACTCTCTATCACTGCAAACCCCAAAGATAGAAACTTGAATTTGAAAACCCCAATAAAGAATTGACTCCAATTGCATCTACAGGAAAACGAAATCTCTGCAATAGATCTGGTCCACGGCGATCAGATCTAGCATACCTCAATGGACGAAAACGAACGGTGACGGAAATACTATCCCGCTCAGAGCTAATAGTCTCCTCCATAGGGTCACCGAGAAGCTCTTCTGACGGGTAAGGTACAGGCGATCCAATTCCAAAGCTCCCGGAGCCGATAAGCCCCGAGTCGGAGAAGGTGCGACTAGGCGTCATAGATCGGGAGCCGATTCCGGCGGCGGAGGTAATCAATGAGGAAGCAGAGGTAGAACAAGAACGAGGAATGAGACGGTTGCTAAGATGAGAAGAAGAAGTGGAAGAAGCGGGACTTGGAGGTCTACTGCTTCTAGTTCTCGATGAGGATGAAGCCATCCACTAACCTCGAAACTCGAGGGTCAAACTCGGTAAACCCGGTCGCGGATTCGTTGAGAAGAATCAAACGAAACAAAACTTCCGAAGATGCAGAGAATGTGTCAGTGGGAGCTCACATGGCTGGAGACAGAAGAAGAAGAAGAATAAAGCATTGTTGTGACCTCTCTTCTTCTCTCTTTTCTCGTCTTCTTCTTTGGCTAGGATGTGGTAGAGAGCGATGGTGAGACCATGGAAGAGAGAGAGAGATTGTTTCGTCTTCTTTAAGCGAAGATCGAATTCAGAGAGAAGGTGGAATTCTCAGATTTCTCTCTCCTCTGGGTGAAGAAACGAGGAGGCTGAGAAATTTCAGATTTTGAATTTTGTTTTCTTTTCTGTGCCTTTCCAAATATACGCTATTTTTAATTTTTAATTAATTGTGGTAGTTGAAAATTATTTAGGAAGGAGAACGACAAAACCAAATAAAAAATGATTTTTTGGGTGAGAATAAATAATAATTAATTAAAGTAGTTTTTACTGTATGCTGACGTGGTATTATTGAAGACCAGACCAACCTGTGGCGTGTAGTGAGCAAAATGGTTTAGTGAAAAAAAGGCGCACCGGTTTAAATTTTTTCAAGCAACGAGACGAGCGGGAATAACTATGGCTGACCATATACTGTAATTTTCCCTTTTTACCCTTCTATCTATCTCCTTCTTTCAGACACACAAAATATACTCCCCGAATATAAGTAACGCATCTATACGAATGTTAAATGTCTTTTAAAACTCCATTCGAAATTATCCTGTTTTTTACTTATGTCTTGATGTTTGTTCCTTTGCGGATGATAGCTTATGAAATTTTATAATATTTTAACGTTGCTTTTAATTTTCTTATTATGATGGAAAAATTTGTAGCATCTACAAAACACTACTCGATTTAATAAATAATAACTGGTTAACAAACATATGTGATGCTGTTTATCAGTATATATATTTGATTATTTACACGCTTTAGGAATTAATCTAAGTTTTGATTCAGAAATCTGGAGTTACCAGCACGTATATATATCTGCTAAGCTTTATTCGTACAACGTCATAAGAAATGTCCGAGTTGGACATTTAATACTTTTGTTCATATATCATTGAATAGAGAATGCGAATAGCTATTCTTCCAATATCATGAATCGTGTAACAATAATTTAAAGCAAAATAAGGATATACTATGGTTTGAATGTAGATACACAGTATAGATAGAACAAACGTTTGTTATGTTGAGATATTATCATTTTTGTGTTGTCTTGGTGAAATTAAGCATTTTATTATGTGATTGATAAAAATGTATAATATACGTTATTTACAATAGTATACTTAACTTATAAAATACAAATCCTTAAATTATTAACATTGGATGCGACACAATCATACACGGAGATTGATCTGACTTGAGTTCCGGTTCTACCTTTACCGCGAGACATTGCTTTGTAAATTACGTAACAATAATCTTTTTAATTTCTTGAAAATACAAAATAAATCAAAAATATTACTGGATTTTGACTCAAACTGTTTGAGTGACGCGCATCAGGTAAGAGTAGAGACACGCGCGATAATAATTGGACTGTGAGGATCCGGAGGATTAAGATTTAGCTACCCATGTGATCGCTGCTCCTTTCTCCTGATACCGCTTTACACGTAGACGCTAAATGCTCTTAATTGGGGTTAATATTGTAATTTATATTATTGACGACAACGAGTTAGCAAGGGTAATTCTGTATATTCATTAAATTGCGCTATTTGTATTAAAAATCGTTCTGAATCAACAACTAGGATCCATGGAATATTAATGTTTTTGTTTCGTTTTGATTTGACATCTAAGGCTAATTGATACCAAACTACAAACATTATTTTTTGTTTAAAAAGCGATTAAGATACATAACGTTTAATTGATCGATCCAAATCAAATTGCTTCGTTTAATTTGAAAGGTTTTAATGGGGGTAATTAATTTAAATCGAGTATATATCCATTTTAGCTCGACATAGTGCTTAAGCAGTATCATGTGGAATCTTGCGTTTCCTTAAATAATAATAATAACTACTATTATTAACAATAATAATAACAGCAACGACAATAATTGGAAATCGTCTTAAGCGCCTCTCGGCTCGGGAACATGTAAATTTGGATAATGCTATTGCTTCTGTTTAAAACAAAAAATATTCGTCAGATATATATGTACACATCACACACTCAAAATTTTGTAAATTTATGCAGCAAAAGAATTATTGAATGAAATAAATACCGTTATGCGATAAATATAGAGTGCCTGCTTCTCGAAGCTTAAGTAGTTGTCATACCTTTCACTTTTTTGAGCTTCATTGCACAGCTGGCTCACGTGCATGCTTTTCCTTTCTCACGTGCCATGTGCTGTGATCTTTAAATTCCCTTGATACGTCGGAAAAAAAAACAACAATACGTGGTGTTTGTAAAAGCACAAATAAATGTGTTGTTAGTAAATTACTAGCTTTAACATACCTGAAATGGAAATTACTTAGGCTAGACAAAGATAATCTATCAAATATTAAATTTATTTTATAAAGTTTCGTCATCAATTTCTGATTTGTGTCGGTCCGTACCAAATTTAATTTGTTTTAGCAGAAAAGCGTGTGCTAAACAGTAGAGAATGTCATTGTTGAGTGACCCACCAAAAAAGAAAGGAGAGAATATCATTTTAAAATGGGTCGTAATTGGGCCTATTTTGGCCCACTATACAACACAACCACGGCGCAATCTGAACCGTGAGATACTGAGATGAGATTAATCAAACATTTAGGGTCTTAATTGTGAAATAAGCATATTTTAGAGGGGTTTTATAATAAAGAAACCACAAACCAATTTTTAGAGTGTGTTTGGTGCAATGGAGAGAGTGACAGCAACATCGTCTTCTTCATCGACTCACCTTATCCACAATCTTCTTCTCCGACATCCCAAAGCACCGTCGTCGGTCTGTCTCTTCCTTAGACCCTTTTGCTTCTCCGCTTCAATCTCTCAATCCAATCTCCGTAGCAAGCCCCGCCTTCAATCAAAGCCGCTTCCTTCTCCTTGCACTTCATTCGTAGTGAAATCCTTCTCTTCCATCGATGAACCAGATCTCGAAGAAGACGAAGAGAGCGAGGATGAAGATTACAGCGCAGAAGAATACGAATACGAAGAAGGCGAAGAAGAAGAAGATGAGCTGGACAGTGGAGTGGTGGTTTCCGTGAGAGGAATTGAAGATTCGGAAGCATCTGAGATGGGTTTAGGAGATAAAGAGGAGAAAACAGAGAAGGCGAAGAAGAAGAGTCGAGGCTCTGCTTTGAAGCTGTCGATAAAGGAGAAGAAGGAATTGGCTTCTTACGCACATAGTTTGGGTGATAAATTGAAATGTCAACTCGTCGGCAAATCTGGTGTTACTGATTCAGTCGTTTTCTCCTTCCTCGAGACTCTCGAGAAGAACGAACTCTTAAAGGTATCAACTTTATGAGGTTTTGTGTTCAATCTTTTAGGTCTAATGAGATGGAAGTGAAGTAATCTCCCCCAAAATTAGGGTTTTAAAGTAGAGGAATTGTAACTTTGTGGTTTATTTGACTCATGTGTTCATCTTTGGTGTATGAAATGAGATGAAAGTGGAATGATTCTTCTAGTTGATCTTGGAATCTTGATTTTGATTATGTGGAATCTTGGTTTTTTTTTTTTGTGAATGGAATTTTGTTGTTTGATTGATCTATGAGAATGGATTGAAACTGTGGAAGCATTCAAAAACTTCTGAGGCTTACTTGAGCGAGTCTCTTGTTAATTCTTATATGATCCAACAGGTGAAAATACGCAAGACATCGCCCGATGAGCTAGAGGATGCGGTTCAGCATTTGGAGGAAGCGACTGGTTCGGTAGCAGTAGGGCAAATCGGGCGGACTGTGATATTGTATCGGCCTAGTCCCACCAAAATGAAAGCAGAGGCGAAGAAGAAGGAAGTTGAGAGAATGTCAATTACTAGAAGGCAGAAATACGCAAACACTAGACCCACTAAACCCTTTGTAAGTAACCCTGAAAACATCACGTATTACTCTCTATTGTTTTGTTTTTTAAGATCATTCAGTATTTTAACCTTTTGGTTATTGTAGAGAAGAGAATATTCAGAGAGACCTGATGGACGTGGACGCAGAGGCGGAAGTAGAGTTCCAACGGCTTAAATTTTTACCCGGTTTGTTTGTTATCATCTCAAGAGTAGTGATGCATTTTCATTTCTTCAAGAATACAATTAGAAATACAATCACATTTGATCAGTAAGCCAAATTCTCCTCTGTTGGAAGCTTTAACCATGTTGTGACCATTAAATGAAGAGACGAGTCAAAAAAAGTGAATTTGAGATTTCGTCAAAGGAAGATGACAATCTTGAATGAAAATTTTGTTACGTTGAATAAACATAATCCAAATTACTTTTTTCCTAACTGATTGAACTAACCACACTTAATATTATTTGTCTATTATGCTTTAAATTTGCATTGAGCCTCTGACCAAAAAAAGAAGTTGACAATAAGCTTAGAACCTAGACATCATTCTAGAGCCTCAGAGCTCGATGTGACTTGCTTTTTTTGGTGCCTGAGATATCATAATTAGCCATTTGTTGGCAAACTCTTTAGATAATCAATGAAATCATCATACTGAGACTAAATGGATTTGATCTTCTCCGCCGTATATGGACTTATCCCATCCGAATTAAGTATGCCTCCAGGCGAAAGAAGCCGTCGTAGATACAGACCAAACCGACCCTGCAATGTTAACCATATTTTGGTTAAAGACAGATTTGGACAAAGAAAAAATCTCTGGTAACAAAATGTTGTTATGTATACAAATCTTTACCCATTGAAATCCAACGAGAACGAACCAGCAGCCGAGTAAACCATAGCCACTTCGAGTCACGAACTGTCATTATCAACAAAAAGCATTTTAGGGTTGCTCAAATTTAAAGTGTCTTCGAAGATTAATAATCTTAATTAGGGTTTATGAAAAGGATCTATCAAGTACCATTAGTGTGAGACAGCCAAGAACGAAGCTTGAACTCATCACTGAGCTGACGAATTTGAGATCACGTCCCGCCTGGTAAATAACAAACAACGTTTAGTTTTAAGCACACTATCTTCTATCAAGATTAGAAAAATCGAAAGCTTTATTAAGTTGCTTGCTTCTCAAGGAACCATGTAATTAAACAAGAGCTTTGTAATTTACCAGCAATGTACCCTCGAGGGATACTGTCATAGGCAATGCAGACAACGCCATGAAGAAAGGTATAAGCAATTTATGCATCTGGAAACAGATCAAGAATCAGATTAGACCAAGTTAGAAGATAAAACACATGAAACAAATGTTGATTTGAAAACCAAAAACAGACCTGGGATATGATGACTTTATCATGTGTGTAGACACCAGGAAACAGGCCTGGAACCGCTGTTCCGATAACTCCCAAGACTAATCCAAGGGTGGCTCCAATAATCATTAGGGACTTAAGTAACGTTCTAGCCTTTGGAAGGTTACGGTTCGCACCATATAACATCTCTGGCATAAAGGACTGAGCCGTTTGAGAGAGTGGCTCACCCCATACGTTGCACATCCTGTACGTCTGAGCCATCACCTATAAAAAAACCAGAAATATAAATATACAACACCAACAATGCTAGGCATGAAGATCTCTGTTTTGTATTGTACCTGATGAGCGGCTAAAACGTGAGTTCCCATGGAAGTAGCACAGTAGATGATGAAAGAGTAGAAAGCAATCTTGGAGAAGATGGAGATAAAGACAGGTGCAGCGAGTGCAGAGATCTTCCATAGTTCTTGCGGTGAAGGGATAGCGAAGGAGTAAGCATTGTAGCCTTCTTTGTTCAGAGAATCCATCATCATATAAGCCGAAACAACCTATAACATAATATGCAAATATATCATCCGTAATGAAATCTTCTGCATTTACAGTTTACAAGTTTTGGGCTTCATGGTATAATTTATATTACCTGAGAAGCAGTTGTTGCCCAAGCAGCTCCAGCAATACCTTGTCCAAGAAACAAGCATAAGATTGTATCTCCGAGACCATTAATGATCGTTGCTGCAGCTAAAGCTTTAAGAGGTCCCCATGAGTTCTTCATTCCAAGACTGAGACAGATTCTCACATCAAATTAAGCAATAAAGAGGCGAAAAAATCGACACAGAACATCGAACGTTATAGCTAATTAATAAGAAGGGAAGTGTAAGAAACCTTGCGCTTTGAGCAACCAATCCAACAAGGATAAACGGCCACGCTAAGCCTCGAATCTACGAGACAGAAAGATTCCAGTTAAAGAGAGGCATCATTTATCAGAAGATTTTGAAACAGGGAATGATCAAAAGAACAAGAACCTGAATATATGTATTAGCTGCAGGGACAATCTCAATGTTCTTCCCCCTTGTAAAAGCTGCAAAAAAAACCATGACAAAAGTCTAAATACATTTCTCTCGAAAAATTACTAAAAACGGAAACATACTTCTGTACTAAAAATTGTTTACCAGTAACAGCCCAAGGACCGAATAATCTTGTGAGCAAAAGCATCATTAGTCCACAAACCAATCCAATGAAGAGCAAGACAGAGATTTGATGTTGTGCTTCTTTCTTGTCCTGCAAGAAAAACAAATAACATTTGATATGTTTCCACATCAGAAGAAGACAAAGTTGAAAGAGTAAAAAGTAAATTACCTGTTTGGCAAGAGAAGTTGCGACCATGTTGGATGTAGCCACGGAGAGGAACATGAAGACGTAACTCATGTGGTCGCATAGTACTGTTCCCGGTCCTATTAAACCGGTAATTTTCTCAGCCATCGTATAAAAAATACACAATTATTACCGTATTGTCACCAAAACTCAAACACTTTATTATTATTATTATTACTGAATTATGTTAGTTAGCCTTGAGTTGACTAGTCCAATTTGTATAAATCAAATGCATAATAATCAATTGAAAACGGTCTATAACTTTGACCAACGAGACTTAAACCATTTGCCTTTTTCTTCAGACCAACACAATTAACTTTGACATATGTATTTTGTTCTTTTTAATTATGTCATTCCGTTGTGTTACCGATATTTTTTCTGTCTAGAAGACTCGTGAAAAACGTTACACAAACACAAAATTTTTGAAGTTGGTAAACCGACACAAATTCAATGATTGGCTTGGAAAAATGATTAAATAATAAGATGATATAGCTGGACACTTGCCTAATTTGTTTACCCGTTTTAAAAACTATTACTGGTTCACATGGTTCCAAATCTGTGTAATATATTCGAAAGAGACTAAACAAAGGCACCATAAACAGTATGAATCTATCTATTGAGGACCAGTCCGGTTTAAAATTGGCTACTAAACCGGAAATATAAGTAATGATTGAAAAGCGTACGTACCAAGAGCAGCGAGTTCGATGGAGCTTCCTTGGCCGATGACGACCGTGTCGATGAGACTCATCAACGGTCCACAAATCCACATCCCCATCGCCGGACCTGTGAACTTCACTATCTCTTTCATCTGTTCCCATATGCTCTGTTTCACCAGATCCCCTCTCTTCTTCTCCTCTTCTTCTTCGTCGATTTCCCGATCACTTCCGACGCAGTTCCTCGTAGCTTGCTCTAATTTTATTCTCCGCGGAGTCACCACCGGATTTCCTTGGAAACTCGGAGTTGCGGTGATCGCACCGAGTTTTCTCCGAGTTAGCACCGAATCTGCGACTAGTGTTTGGTGGGAGTAAACCGGAATCGGTCTTGGTTTGGGAAAGAGAGGAGAGAAAAGGGTCAATCTTTGGGATTTGATTAGCATTTTGATTGATTTGGTTAAGAGAAATTTGGTGAATCTGATCACCGCTATGAAGTTTTTGGTTGTTTTTGGCGCCTCGAGATTTGTATACAGAAAAAAACAGAACCCAACCAACTATCTTTATACTACTCTCTCTTTACCACGTGATGCTTTTCTTTTCTTTTCTTTTTTTCTTCCGAAATTACTCTTCTACGAAATTACAGTTAAAATAAAATAACCCATTAAAAGAAATTAAAATTAAAAAAATGTATATAGAAAGAACATCACTTGCTACTTGCTCCATTATTAACCTATACAATTATTTAGTTGGTGGGCTAATTACATTTCTAGCTGTCATTTGTCAATATGATCATTTATTTATCATATAATGTAATTATTTACATGGCAAAGATACAGAAATAAACAAAATAATAGTCTTTAATTACAATTTACACTCAAACTTACAATACAAGTCTTTTCATGGTCTTTATTATTTAGTCAATTAAAAGAGACTATGAAAAAGACTTGTATTGTTATAGAATTAAGAAAAAAACTCTCAAAAGACTTTGAAAAGACTTGTATTGTTAATTTTAAATGTCAATTTAATTAAAGACTAATGTTATTTTTTTTGTTTAAGTCAATGGTTACGTTATTTCTTCGAAGATGTACATATTCACTTTCTCATTTATGAATTAAATTAGGAAACAAATTTCTCTCGAGCTTGACTTCAATGATGACGAAAACATCATTTATACATGTGTTAATAACAGTTGATTCAAAATATAAGCAAGTAAAAAAAAAATTTGGTAAAAAATATAGGTAAGCAAAGTTTCTAAAATTAAAGGAAAATTACCAACTATAACGCAAATAAAGAATATTACGTAAGCAAAGTTTTTTTAATCTCTTATGTCAAAGACGATAATTTTCCCAAAAGGTTGACTAAATTTTTTTTTGCTTTCGCAGTGGAGTTACAAAGAAAAGTATGTAACATTCCCGACTTCCACCCGATTTCTTGTCAATTTCTTGGTAATTTTCATGGCCATAGATTACAAAAAGTGTATATAATATTCATCAAGGAAACAAAGTCGTTAGGTAAATTTCGTCGTAAGTTATGTTCCATTTCTTGATAATTTTTGTCATTTTATAAGAAAAGTAAAATCGATTTTCTTTTTTTGGTACATATGTGAAAAATGCTTTTGTCCTCTCACAGACCGTTAGTTCATAATGTTAGTTTCAATCAAAATGTTGTATAACCACTAAATTTGAGTTTTATTTTCTTAAAAGTTAAAGAAGTTAAGGAAAATTACTAAATTAGTTTATTGATAACAATGAAGTCCAAGATATATTTTAACCTACATTGAGAAATCCTTTCCGAAAGCATTTGAATTATGGAAAATATTGTTAGATATCATCGGAGATGAGATTTCTTTTGCTTATGATCAGATTTTGTGTAAAAGTAAAAAAGAGAGGAAGAAACATAAATCTAGCTAAATACTGAACAACAATGGCAACAAAAATCACAAAGTTTCTTTAAACAGATAAAACTAGTGTCCCAAGAATCACCGAAACCCACCAAAAAGCCATTAGAATACCTCGATGACCTTAGTTGCGAGGACACGATCCCTTCTTTCGATGTAATCATAAGGAAACCACCCCGCTTTGCCTTTACATTCTCCTTCTGCCCACCCGCTACTCGCTACCTGGATCAGCATAAAGACATGTGAATGAGTCCTCAAAGATCAAAGATGAGTTTTAAGATTCTTTCGGTTATTTGATGTCCTGAGCCAGAAAAGAATGGTATCTTATATGCTTTGATTTGAATGCTAACCTCTCTGATAACAACATAGTCTCCAACTGATAAGCTGAGCTCAAAATCTGAATCAGCTTGATACGGAAACATGACCTGTGCGGAAAAAGATAGGCAACTTAAGAGATTAATTAAGCTCTTGTGAACATAACAAGATGACATTTTTAAGTACACTAACCTCTCCTAAGAAGTATCCCATGGCGTCTGATGTTCCATTATGCATTTGAGAAGCATTGACTCCATCATTGGCTTCTTCATATGAAGGAGGAGGCGAAAATGTGATGTTCTCTACTTGTGGAGTTTGAGGTGCTTCGATTCTTTGTTGCTCAAATCTCATCTATACAATGAAATTATATCACTCGGAGATTAACAATGTAGAAAGATGTGGCCAATGGAGATATATATACCTCTCCTTCTAGCCGTTCAATAACCTCAAGGATCCTTTGATGATAATTACGCTCTGCTTCAACCTTTTCATAGAAACATGCAAAAGCAAGAGAGAAATAAGTGATTTTGAAGCCAAAATAACTTCCAAGTCTTACCAAAAGACAGTTGTCTACGTAAGTACCAAAGTTATTAGCCGCTGAAGAGTTTGGTTTTGCTGTTGATCTTCGACTCCAGCCATGGCAGAAGCTGCTTCCTTCCCCAATATTGTCATGTTTGATTTTAGGTCTTGCAGTTTTGCTTCAGTAGATTCCAGCTTCATTACTAGTTCGGGATTACCGGGATTCTCTCTAACCTTAGCTTGCCGTTTTGATACTTCTATAGTCTGCGTAGGTTCAAGAAAAAATGTTAGTAAAAAAAAACACAATTTAGTGTCAGAAGTTAGAAGAAGCGACACTGCTGAGTACCTGAGCTTCAGCTTCTTGTCGCATCCGATCATACCGCTGAGCTAAATGTCGAGCATCCTCCAATGGGGCACCCATTACCATTGCTCTTAATGGCTCAGCGACCTAATAACTTCATCATGTAAAACTTAGCTATATTGACAAAAAAAAGGGTGCATAGATTTTGCCAAACTAAACGGTTTGAAACCTGAGTGCCAAGAGTCTTCAAGAGATTTCCGCGCTCTTTCTCCATTTGAGCCCGGGCATTTGCGCAACTTAGTGAAGCTCTTGTTAGTGTATTACCACTTGTACATGTATTTTCCGAACCATATCTCCTACTATCCTCACTCAACTTAGTCCCTAACCGCAACAAAATGAATCAGAAGACAATTATATGATTCTTAAAAACAGTAGAAACACAAATGCATAAGAAAAAAATCACCTATTTCGACTTGTTTGGATCCTGTAACGATATATCCTTCAACACCACGAACAATATCCCGTTGAAAATGCTGAGAAGAAAAGTAAATTTCAGGGTTTCAATGAAGAAACTGTACCAAGACCAAGATAATTAAAGTTGTTGTAACAAGCTGGAAATTTCAAAAACCTTAGCAGAACGTGTTGAGAGGTAGAGCTTCTCGAGTTTCTGATGGCGATGAAACTCTTCCTCATCGGTTATTACAGTGTCTGAACCTCCATAACCTCCTCCCCCAAATTGTCTCAGAACAGCCTCCATCAAAATTTGCAACAGAACATAGAAAAACATCAACATACAAGAAGAACCTTTGAAAGCTTATTGTAAAAAGATTATCAATTTCAAAGATCAAATATTAAATATCAAACCAATAGCACCAAAGATACAAGTTTTCCCAATTGAACCTAAATCAACTAAAATTGTAAACAAAAAAAAAAATCAATTTGAGAGATCAAAGATTGTAACTTGTCCAACTTTCACACTATCGATTAAAGACCGAGAAGCCAACACCATCTACGCAGATCAAACTCAACCAAAACCCATCAATTAATCATAAGTAAAATTGATAATCTTGAGATATAATTTAGGGTTTTTTGAATTTTCAATACCTGTTGCTGTCTGGCCACTTGTTCTCTGAGCTTAGAAGCTTGCTTTCTTATTGTTTCCATTCGTAAACAAAACACTATCTCTCTATCTTCGTCTTCTTCCTCCTTCCTTGTGTGAGAGAGAGAGAGAGTGTTTGAAATCAAAACCTACCGTTTGGTATGGTATCAGATAGAACATTAACATTGAATTTACTTTACTTTTCCAAGTCTCACTTTTAATCTTATAACAAATATAACCCCTATACTTTAAGAATCGTCAACATTTTACCCTATAGGTCTCCATCAGACAAATAAATCCTCAAATTATCTTAGTATTCATGTAAATCTTGAGAAAGCTGCGGAGGTTCGTTTATGTAAATCAAATGCCTAACGGCTAAAATTTATTGCTTTATAATAAAAGGAACTCGTCCATTGCTAGATTTCCAATCTAATATAAAATTTATCTTTGTTGGGAAATATTATCGACTGCTGCAAAAAGACAGAGAATATTGATTACCATCGTGATTTGTGTTGAGTTAGCCAAACAAATTAGTGGTCTTTTACACCTTCAAATGGGTAAAAATCATATTGTAGCCGTTTCTACAGCTGAAATAGCTCGAGAAATTCTTCAGGTAAGTGATTTATTTGAATTTAAATTATTACTTGATTTTTTTTTGACAACATAATATTTTAATGATTTATCTGGATTCTAAATTGTAACAAAATTAAAATAAACTAGTTGAAGCCAGTAGTTCTTTCTTTGACAAAAGAAGCCACTAGTTATTCCTCGAGTTCAAAACCGTCCATATAAACTACTGACGTGAACGCCATTTGAAATATTGCGGTGATGAAGAAAGTACAGATAATTGATCCTGATGTAATATCAAAATATAGACCGAAAATTCCCCAAGCAGATCCAAAGATGGTTTTCCATACAATATAACCAGCCTCAAGCCCATCCATGCCGTAAATCAATTGAGATAATGAGATTGTAGCGATAATAACACTTAACGTAAGAAAATAAACATCCCACCTCTGCCATGTGTAACAGTTATAAAACATAGATACGCTCATCACTAATGTTATGATGGCAAGCAAGAATGATCGTCCTTTGAATGTAGTGTGTGGTGGATCTGAGGGACCAAAACAACAAACCAATTTTAAAACGTAAATGTACATTGACAAGAATCCAAAGTATCTGAATAGAAAATAGCTGAAACTCATATCATCTTTGTATGCAATCACACTATCCCATCCTCTTACGACTCCATATATCGATATAATTGCGAACTTAAGCATTATTGATCGTGTGGAACTGTCATTTACTCCAAAAATTATAGTTTTGTTTGCCACATTTTCATCTGAGAAATCCATCATCGTTTTCTCACCCGACAACATATTAAATTTTTTGTTTCTCTTGAAAAGCCTAGAATACGAAGATGATAAAGAAAGCTTGGTTTACCTAAGGCCAAGCATCTTCTCATTTATAAACAAGAGAAATAAAAGGTTTCAATCTTTGGATCATGGTATAAAAATTTTATTTATCGAATCTCTAAACATTAAAATACAAAATCTTGAAAAACTTGTTAAGTTTTTTCTTTTTTTTTAATAAATGATCAAATCACGTGTCACATACCTCCTAAAAAACAGTATACTGTGTCTGTATGTTTAATTCTTTTCTAGTTTTTATTTATTTAAAGCCATATCCTTCTGATTATAAAGCACTACGTGTTTGTACGCCAATTTAACAAACTATTACATATCTAAAAAGATCATCTACGTGCGAATACAGATAAAAATAGCTTAGGTTTAAATTTGGAATTGTATTACTATAATATGACATCTAGAAAGAAGATAATATATGATATATCATTATGCAAAAGATGTCCAGTGGCGTACTAAATTCACAAAAATTGTGTATTAGCTTATATATTTTATAGTACTTTGGATATCTAAGAATTTGTATAATTTATCATTATGTAAGAAATAGATTATCAATGTACAATCAACGTAAGAAAAAAGCTTAGGTATATATATATATATATATATATATATATTTTTTTTCAAAATATATATTTTCGCTGAAAAGTGATTATTGTAATAAAAATCCATAAACAAAATTACAAATCAACGTAAAAAAGCTTAAGTCCTTCAATATATATGCTGCGTAGTTTTTTTAGCTAGTACCGCAAAACAAATACTAGCTAGTAGATTATTATATATACTAATATTCGTATAAATCTTGAGAAAGCTACGTAGGTGGTGTTAACCACGTTCTTTTTGTCGTAAGTCGTTTATGTAAATCTAACGGCTAAAATTTACTGCTCGTATATTAAAATTCTTTTATTCGTCCATTGCTAAATTTCCAACTTTAAATTTATTTGTTATCTTTATTGGGATATATGTATTATGTACTGCTGCAAAAGACACAAAATATTGACTACCATTGTTTTCTTTATATTTTTAAATACTCAAGTAAATTGTATTTTTAAATGCCGAAACGGGAAACAAATCTTTCATATTTAACGAGTATTATTTACCATACACATATGCATAAATCTAAAACAGAATCTACGAATATTTAGTAACAGCCACCCAAATTGTAAAGAACTTTTGTTTTCTATATATTCAAATAACAGCCAGATACAAAAAAAAAAAAAAAACTCTTCACCATCTTTTCACTCTCTGTATTAGAAAAACAGTAAAAGAGAAAAGATGGATTGTTTGCTTTGCTCCCCAATTTTATATGTTTTTCTTATTTTCATGTTGTATTTAGTTAGAGTTTTGTTAAATCGGAGTCTTTCCTTTCCACCAGGTCCAAAAGGATTTCCAGTGATAGGAAACTTCAAACTTAAAAATCAGTTGAATCATCGTGGTTTGGCCGAGTTAGCTAAACAATTTGGTGGTCTTCTACATCTTCAAATGGGTAAAATTCATATTGTAGCCGTTTCTACCGCTGACATGGCACGAGAAATTCTTCAGGTAAGTGATATTTATTTGAATTTTAATTATTACTTGAATTATTATTTTTGACACAATTATTTTTTAATGATTCTTCTCAATCATTTGTTTGGATTCTAACAAAAAAAAAATGAATGGATTCAATTAAAGTATTCGGTTATGTTAGGTTCAAGATGTGGTTTTTGCAAATCGGCCAGCTAACGTGGCGATTTCATATCTTACATACAACCGGGCGGATATGGCGTTTGCTAACTACGGTCCACTTTGGCGTCAAATGAGAAAGATTTGCGTTATGAAGCTCTTTAGCAGAAAGCGGGCCGAATCATGGGCCTCAGTACGAGAAGAAATTGATTCAATGATTCAAACACTGACCAACCAAACCGGTTCACTGGTTAACGTGGGAGAGTTGGTTTTTGCTTTGACGCGGAATATAACCTACAGAGCTGCGTTTGGCTCGTTCGCTCGCGACGGTCAAGACGAATTCGTCAAGATACTACAAGAGTTCTCTAAGCTCTTTGGTGCATTTGATATCACAGAGTTTTTACCGTGGATGAAATGGTTTGGTAACCACGGTTTCAACAAGCGGTTAGAAAACGCTAGGAAATCATTGGATGGGTTCATAGATAGAATCATCGATGCACATATCAAAAAGAAGAAATCGCGAAAACCCGACGATGATGGCTTGGACGATGACATGGTCGATGAACTAATGGCGTTTTATAACGGTGAAAATGACAGTAAATCTAATATTGATTCACAATCATCAATCAGGCTCACAAGAGATAACATCAAAGCCCTCGTCATGGTAATAATACAACTAGATTAGTATTACAAACCATATGTTAAAATTTTATAATAATGTCATTTTAATTGATTAAGAAGTTGAATTATTATTGTAGGATGTGATGTTTGGTGGGACTGAAACGGTGGCGTCTGCAATTGAATGGGCAATGACGGAGCTAATGAAGAATCCTCACGAACTGAGGAAATTGCAGCAAGAACTCGCTGACGTCATCAGTTTGAATCGTCAATTTCACGAATCTGATCTCGAGAATCTTCCTTACTTCAGATGCGCAATGAAAGAGACGTTGAGGCTACACCCGCCGATTCCGCTTCTCCTCCACGAGGCGGCGACAGATTCCGTCGTCTCCGGCTACTCAATTCCCCGTGATTCTCGGGTCATGATCAATGTTTACGCAATTGGGCGTGACGGATCGGTTTGGACTGAACCAGATGCGTTTAAACCGGGTCGGTTTATGGATAACAAGGCTCCGGATTTCAAGGGTAGTGATTTCGAGTTTCTACCGTTTGGGTCGGGTCGAAGATCGTGCCCGGGTATGCAATTAGGGCTTTATGCTATGGAACTCGCCGTCGCGCATATGCTTCATTCTTTTGATTGGGACTTGCCGGACGGAGTTAACTCCGACGATTTGGATATGACTGACATGTTCGGTCTCACGGCGCCTAGAGCCACCAGACTCATCGCCGTTCCGAGCTACCGGCTAAAGTGTCCAATGGTTTGAAATGGTGTTGTTTAGTAGCACAGCTTTATATCAGCTGTTTAATATTTAATTCCAATGCAAGAAACTAATAATTATCATACTTCAAGATCATTTTTAAACTAAGCAAGAAACTAATTAGTAAAAACAACTAGCTGATTTTGGGTCACAACATAAATATAAATAATCTCTGTTGGGCCTCGTAGACTAGAAACAAGCCCAACCAAATAATCACGCGTGGTAAGAAGGAACACGTGGACTTAGGATTCGGATGACGTGGCTTTACTTTGGCGCGGAACCTTCCTTCATTAGTGTTAGCCTTGGGGCTACTACGTACGTGGTCTAACACAAAAAAAAATATGAAAAATCCAGTAGTAAACGAGTCGACCAAACACCCTCACGCGTAATGCCGTTTATAGTAAAATAATAATAATTTTCATCTCCGACAGAAGAATTACTTTTGCTGACTCATTTACAATTCACAAAACCAAAGATTTCTACATCCCTTTACTTTCATTTCATCAATTTTCCATAATCAGTTTAATTAGTAATATTACGGAAAATTTATTAAAATTAAGCAGAAGAAATCTAACACGATTTATGGAGTATATTTTTCAAAGTTGAAGAAATTCAGATATTTGGTGACTCATATAATGTGGAGATAGTTTGAATGTGGAAATAAAGACGCCATTTCCCATTTAGTGATTGGAGAAAGAGTTGGATTTCTCGTAGAAAATTCAGTATAGCGAAGAATTTAACTTAACTTTAACTTTGTCTGAGGATAACAAATGCATGAATCTACGTGGTCCATTCATGTAACCCTTTTTGCATATCTATTTTTAGTAACTACCAACACAGCACACAGGACGTGAGAATATATTCCAACTTATTCCATGCACACATAAGTAATTTTTTTCTATTTGATTTTTTATGTGCTCTTTAAAATTAACCAAGAGTTAAAAAAAAAAAATTACAAATTTTCTCCACTTTGAAGTCAATATCTATTGAATGCATCTTTTGTCATTATGCAGTACAACTATCTGAATTGCCGACCTATCTTATTATTTATAATGTCGCATAAAATATTAAACCATCTGATCAGTTGTTCACTCGTATCATTATCATTAATGCCGTATAGTCGTATACAATAACTTGAACACATGACTTCTCCCTGACTAAAATAATAATAAAAAAACGAACAAACAACATTCAGAAAGAATGCAATATTGACCTCGAACACGATCATCTTCTTTAGAAATAATAAAAAGAGAAGTAAAAAGGAAAAAAAAAGGAAAAAGAAAGTAAAAAAAAAGTAAAACAAAGAGTCTTTTTCTCCGTAATGTCAATGCCTAACTCTATCTCTCTTTTTTCTGGTTTTTGTTTTACTATTGAAATTGCAAAAGTTGTACCTAAAGAAAACTTCTCTCTCTTGCTAATCTCAAAATGGAAACATTGATCAACCTGATCTCTCTCTCGTTCACAGAAAAGAAAAGGAAACCCACTGGTTTAATTTGTTTTTGTCTCTCACGCCATCTAAAGATATCTTTTTGCACTGGAATCGTCGTAACTACCATGATCATCGTTGGATTGTCATCACCATAATCATCTTTTGACCGTATAATACATCTTTACTCCTTCTATAGTACCTATCTCTTTCGCCCAAACTGAATAAATAATCAACTTAGCTAGGTAATCTCTCTCTCTCTTTTTAAGTTTTCTCTATTAAAATATGTTTTTTTCATTAATTAAAAACATATAGCCCATCATTATCTTACATGAGCAAGCCCATTTAAGAACCGGACTTGAATTAATTCTCAAGGGCCCAACCAGCTCAATCGATGAACGATTAAATAATAAATGTCATACGTACACCTCATCTGAAGATCCCCAGAACCGATACAACAAAACATTATTGGTGATTTAATTAAAATATAGACCGTTGAAGCTCCTTTGTAGTGGGGCTTAGTACCTTAAGGGATACTGATTGTTCCCAAATCTTTCAGAAGGGCATTCATACGCAATGTGTCCCCTTCCACCACAATTCCGGCATACCATCAACCGAGCCGTGCAGTCTCTGCTCATATGACCCACTTGCCGACAGTTCCTACACACAATGTCCTCGGACTGGGTTCGGCCGCTTCGGTTTCCACGTGGTCTTTGGTCTCCTACTACCCCATCTGTTTTTGGGCATTTTATAGCAAGGTGACCAGAAACGTTACACAGATTGCAGACAGGATCGTCTCTGCAGTCACGGGCTAAATGACCCGTCTTCCTGCAGTTGTTGCAGGCTTTTCCATTCGTGCAATCAGCTGCATAGTGGCCTTGCTTGTAACAGTTGTTGCAGAGTATAAGGTCACCAGGCGGGAGCTGGCGAGCAATGCAGTCTTTTGCTTGGTGTCCGGCAATACCACAGCTGTGACAAATGCCTTCGTTGGTGCAGCTATTAGCCATGTGACCTGGTTCACGGCAGTTCCAACACAGCGACTTTGTTGAGCATTCGGATACAATATGCCTGCCAAGTTTTGTAAAGACAATATTAATCTAAGCCAAAATAGCATAACTTGGTATAATGTTGGCCAGAAAAAGCAAATCCAAAGAAGCACACAAACACATATATAAATCAATCAACCTAAATCAGCTAAAATGTGATGTACAAATCCACCTTAGAGATTGGGGTGTGTTATCATAAAAGGTACCAAGAACTTCACAAAACCAAGTTAAGGTGATAAAGAAATGCAACGATGGAATAAGAAAGGCAAGCAGAGTATGGATGAATAGGTGTACCCAGGAAGGCCACAGTTGTGGCAGATTGAGACATTAGGACAATCTCGAGCAAAATGACCAGGTCGCTTGCAGTTATTGCATGTATTACTTCTTTGGCTGCAAGAGAGAATTAAATGTAGCAACAAAGAAGCAATTTAGTATAGCAGCCTACTCCACCCACAGTAAAACAACTCCTTAGTATATGAAACACAGATTTGAAGAGCAATGAGAGAAACCTGAAACTTGGAAGTGAATCTCTTCGATAAGGATCATCACGGTAAGCAAAACGATCACTAAGAATCTTCCTGCTCCTTGTCTCTGAACTCATTTTCTTCTAAAGACCACAAAATCGGAAAACTCTTCAGAGCTTACGCAAGTAAAAATTACCTAATTCGCCACAGAATAATAATACATACGGTGCGCATTCTTTAAGGTACGATAAAACCCTAAGAGCTGAATCTCGAGTGTAGGAACTAATAAGAGGCAAAACGAAATCAATACCTTAAACCAAAATCAACCAATACATTCTTTTAAGAAGATAGCGGAACTCGATTTCACTGAAGAAACAGCAGTGTACCTCCGTTACGAAGGTGACTGGCAGCTGATCTCCGACGAGAAAGCAGAATCGGTCGTGCGACGAAACGAAATTGAGAGATGAGGGAGACTCGTTAAAACAAATTAATGACGTCAGCAATTGGTTTGTTAAGAAATGGGCTTTGAAAACCCATTAACAAACTAAAACCTAAATGGAGCCCATTATGAAATTCACTAGTCACCTTAACACAAAAAAAAAAAAGCCATCGAAAAAAAGGAAACAAAGGCATAGAAAGAAAAAAGGAAATTACAGAAAAAAGGAAATTGTTATGTGACCGTTAATTGTGATTAGCAATTTCTTTTTTCTTTTGAACCTCTTTGCTTATAAATAGATCATAGATGAGACTCTCTCACGCAGTCTGATTATTAACACTCTGTTTCTCGCTTCTTCTTCTTCTTCTTCTTCTTCTTCTTTTTCTTCTTCTTCTTCTTCTTACGCACAACTACTCTTCTCAACAACGCTTCTTTTAATTCTTCTTCTCTTCTCGAGCCAATTATGTCTTTATACAAAGACTCTGTGAATTCTAATGATGATCCAAGTTTGAAACAAAGGTCGCTGCAACATCCGTAAGAGTTAGGGTGATCGGAGCCGGAAAGCATATATCATCGGTTCATTGATTGAATGATCATCTCCTCTATCGTCTTATCTCTAAATCAAAGATCGATTTCAGTTCGCCCTAAATCCACCGGTTAGTGATCTAGCCACCGAGGTGCTTCAACCGATGGAGAGAGCTACCCAAGAACGATGGGCTCAAATATGACTTTGGAATGGGCTTTTTTGTATCGGGCCTTCTTTGCTACAAATCCAACAAGGTATTCTTTTTTCATTCTTATTTTTTTTCTTTTTATTTTTCTTTAAGATTAGTTTAAATATTAATTTAGTTTATGTGTTAATTAAAATAATTACACTAATGATTCAAATATAATAATTATTTCACTTAAATTATATAAATTTCACTAAAATTTAAACCAAATTTAACACTTAAACTTTAAGAAATTAATGCTTTTAACTAAAATCATGTTTATTTCACTATTATTTTTTTAAAATTTAGTTTAAGTGTTAAATTTTAAAAACGTAGAAAACTACCGCGCCTAGGCATCATGTCCTTAATCGGTCCGTAAGCTTTGGTGTTCGAAGTTCGGCATGGTTTTTTTTTTTTTTTTTTTTTTTGAATTTAATGTTAAATTATATTCAAAGAAAAATAAACGTTTCTACAAATCAATGCAAAACAGTTTTTAAAAACATTTTAGATAGTTCGGCATGGTTTCACGTAATATAGATTTAACACTTAAACTCGTTTTTAAAAAATAATAGTGATTTTGACTAAAATTTAAACAAAATTTAACACTTAAACTTTTTAAAAATAATATTTTTAACTAAAACCATGTTAATTTCACTATTACTTTTCAAAAATTAGTTTAAGTGTTAAATTTTAAAAACATCGTAAACTAACCGCGCCTAGGCATCCTGTCCTTAATCGGTCCGTAAGCTTTGGTGTTCGAAGTTCGGCATAGTTTCACGTAATATAGATTTAACACTTAAACTAGTTTTTAAAAAATAATAGTGATTTTGACTAAAATTTAAACAAAATTTAACACTTAAACTTTAAGAAAATAATGTTTTTAACTAAAACCATGTTAATTTCACTATTACTTTTCAAAAATTAGTTTAAGTGTTAAATTTTAAAAACGTCGAAAACTAACTGCGCCTAGGTATTCTGTCCTTAATCGGTCTGTAAGCTTTGGTGTTCAAAGTTCGGCATGTTTTCACTTAATATAGATTTAACACTTAAACTCGTTTTTAAAAATAATAGTGATTTGACTAAAATTTAAAACAAAATTTAACACTTAAACTTTAAGAAAATAATATTTTTAACTAAAACCAAGTTAATTTCACTATTAGTTTTTAAAAATTAGTTTAAGTGTTAAAATTTAAAAACGTCGAAATCTAATCGCGCCTAGGCATCCTGTCCTTAATCGGACCGTAAGCTTTGGTGTTCAAAGTTCGGCATGTTTTCACGTAATATAGATTTAATACATAAACTCGTTTTTAAAAATAATAGTGATTTTGACTAAAATTTAAAACAAAATTTAATACTTAAACTTTAAGAAAATAATGCTTTTAACTAAAATCATGTTAATTTCACTATTACTTTTTAAAAATTACTTTAAGTGTTAAATTTTTAAAACGTCGAAAACTAACCGCGCCTAGGCATCATGTCCTTAATCGGTCCGTAAGCTTTGCTGTTCGAAGTTCGGCATGTTTTCACGTAATATAGATTTAACACATAAACTCGTTTTTAAAAATAATAGTGATTTTGACTAAAATTTAAAACAAAATTTAACACTTCAACTTTTAAAAAATAATGATTGTAATTAAAACCATGTTAATTTCATTATTATTTTTAAAAAATTAATTTAAGTGTTAAATAAAGTTGAGAGATGAGGGAGACTCGTTAAAAAATATTTAATGACGTCAGCAATTGATTTGTTAAGAAATGAGGTTTGAAAACCCAATAACATACTAAACATAAATAAAGGCCACTATGAAATTCACTAGTCTAATTTCTCTCTAGGCTTAATCCCCAACAATGAAATGGATCTATCTACCCTTTGCTTTTAGGTCAATGTTTGTAGAAATAATTATCGACAATTTGATACACGTAAAAGGAAAAAAAAGATACCACACATGTGCTGTGAGGTCACTTGTCGTGATCCACAAGGTACGTAATGGTACCAATGCAATGAGACATAGATTTGTAATACATTTATTGATTTATATATTAGTATGACACCAATTGTCTATTTATTCATTTAACAAACCAAAAAAATTGACTTTTGTTAGTGGAATCTTAATTAATTTATCTCATATATATGATTTTCAACCAAGTTAATGTTTTGGACATTATAAGATCATATTGGTTTATGATATTTTCCTAGGGCAAAAAATCATGTAAGCGTAATTCGTAAAGCTAAGATTTTCAGAGGAAAAGAGAAAAATGATCGATAAAGGATAAGGCAAAAAATAACAGATTATCTTGCTTGTGAAAATGGCAAAGTCCCCCACAAATACGTTCTATTTTTTTTTTCTATTAGTATTACGTGAGATTTGTTTCATATAAAAAGGATGATGAATTCATATATTTGATATTTCTACTCGCCTAACATTTAACTAACTAACATTCGGTATGTATTGACCCTTCTCACTTTTTTCTGATACGCTCCATTAGTCCACAATGTCGCGACACCTTCTAAGATCGATGATCATTAATGGGTTCAAGATCCATTAGTCCCTTTATTATAATTCAACTGGAAAAGTGTTTTGTTTTAAAATATTTCGTTACTCTTAGTTTTATTTTTTTGTAGGTTTCTTATGTCGTTGTGTTATCAGTGGAATCAAAAAGTTAATTGGTTGGCTCTACAAGAAGGCTGGATATATGGATGTTGCTCATATGAAGATAAAGATGACAAAGTTAATTTGTAAAGATGAGAAAATAAGAGACCGTCTTTCGTGGACGCTAAAGACTAAATCATTAGAAGCGAGGCGCTACTACGTACATAGTCGGTAGGAACCAAAAAACATACAATTGGATAATGTTTTGTTAGTAGGTAACTCATAGAAAAAATATTTATGTACACACAAACATAGAAAGATTGTGATTTTTTGTATACTTTCCTTAGCAACTTAACGCTTAAACGCAAAGCCTGATTCATGTTACAGTAGCATGCAGGTCCCACATAGTCACGAGATTCTGATTTTTTTATTTTTTTTTGCATTATCGATATACATAACACTGAGAAAGCTATCTTATTATTATGCTAATCCCGTCGCTTATACTATCCTTTTTTCTTTTCTTTTTGTCGTCATACTATTTTTTATTCATTGTTAAACCTATTTTACATTTATAATGCTCATTATATTCATAAAGAGACATGCTCATTGCATTCTTAAAGAGATATCAAAAACAGAAAATGAAAAAATATATAGTTTTAGTTTATCTTTCGAGCAAAAACCAAAAGAGTGACACTCATGGGCTTGCTCGCGCGCTCGCTTCAGTTTCATTTGTCGGTAGTGCTGCCACACGCACAAATGACATTATTCAGTTCTCATTAAATTAGTTTTTTTTTGTAATCCACGATTGCAGAATAATTCCCTAATACACAATTTCAGATTTTAGTCGAAATTTTGCTTGTGTAATAAGCTTAACTTATTCTGATATATCTATTGTTACGTATTCAAATATGGACATTCTTAATTCCATTATCGACTAATTTTCCAATGAATTATATAAGCTTTTCTAACATAGCTAACTGACTTCGTAGTTTATTTATATAAAACCTCAATATTGATACTTTTAAAGTTTTTACTTTGATCCTGCTAGTAAATTGACTAAATTCTAATCTACATGTGTGAGTAACTGTAAACAAAAAAGAAGAAAATTACAAAAAACTTTCTAGGAAATAAAATGGAAAAAATCACTCAAAGAATTTAGTTTTACTGTTTAATTTCTAGTACTGGTATTATACGAAAAATTGCAGAACAGCATAATGTTTTTTTTCCATAAGAAAATGAAGGAAAAAAGGCATAAATCGCATATCAAAAGGCACTAAATCACTTAATGATTCCTTTCTATATATATATAAATAAATAAAAAATCACTCAAAGAATTAAGTTTTATTGTTTAATTTCTAGTACTGGTATTAGACGAAAATTGCAGAACAGCATAATGTTTTTTCCATAAGATAATTAAGAAAATGAAGGAAAAAAAGGCATAAATCGCATATCAAAAGGCACTAAATCACTTAATGATTCTTTTCTATACATATAAATAAATAAAAAAATCTCCCACTTATATATAAACACATCTCGTGACACACTCGTAGTTGCAAACACGGATCAGTCACAGACAGTAAGCCTCTCCCTCATCACCATCACCACCACCGCCGCCGCCACCGACGCCGATACACCATGAAATTACATTTATACCCTCTCTCACTTGTCTTCAGCTTCCTCCTCCTCCTCCGTCCGACAATGTCGTCGAACCAGCACGATTACTCCGACGCACTCTCAAAATCAATCCTCTTCTTCGAAGGCCAACGCTCCGGTTACCTCCCAAACGACCAGCGTATGACGTGGCGTCGTAATTCCGGTCTGAGCGACGGTTGGACACACAACACAGATTTAACCGGCGGTTATTACGACGCCGGAGACAACGTCAAATTCAATTTCCCGATGGCTTTCACCACCACAATGCTCGCGTGGAGCGTAATTGAATTCGGCGAACTCATGCCTTCGTCGGAGCTACGAAACTCCCTCGTGGCTCTCCGGTGGAGCTCTAATTACCTCCTCAAATCCGTTTCTCAGCTACCAAACCGAATCTTCGTCCAGGTTAGTGTGGTTTTAAATGGGCCAATTCAATTTCGTAACTGTTTTTTTTATTTTTGCCGGTGAGTGAATAAGCAACAATGTGGAAGGGTAAATTGGGGAATTAAAATAACACAGAGATTTAGGGAACTGAATCGTTTGAGTTGCCAAGAGATGAAACTAACCCGTGAAGTGGGTGTTTGTTTTTGGACTCTCAAGAGTCTCTCTGCATTTACCTTTTTTGTCGTTGCGTCACACTTTTTTTTGGCCCTTACTTCTCTCTTTTCCTTTATTTTATTTTTCCATTTTCTATAGGAAAATTTCATAAATAAATATCAATTTAATTAGTTATTGTTAATGAGAAAGTCCAGTACGTAACATACGCATATAATCATCGCATGAATAATTAGAGGAAATAACAATTTACAAGGAACTTTATAAGTTGGCAACGTAAATGTCAATTTAATTTTGGTCTTATTTTGTGTGTGTCCGTACTTTGTAGTAAATACAAAGACGACCAACTATTAGTTTTTTAGTTGCAGGTTTTGCGATTATTTTTCTGCCTTTTTTTTGGAACCTTTAACAATAAATTTTGTTGACTATATAATTCAGCAATAAATGGATAATGATAATTCAATAATACACCTATAAAATAAATTAGTGAATGGGTTATGGAATTCTCAACGTTAATTCAATGGTCGTTTACATCATAATTTTAATAAACTATGATCATTTAATAATTAGAGTTGAGATACGATGACAGAGACCTCTTTCTTTCAGAATCGTTCAATTCTCTTTGTTCCAATATTAGAGAAATCAAACATCATATATGATGTTGATGTTGTTAGGTGTATTTCTTATTTTATTCATTAATAATTAGTATCTTGATTTATATATTTGTTTTATTTAGAGGGCTTGAATATTATTATTTGAAAACTAACTAAGGTAGGAAAAAAATTAAACGAAATTGTGATAGGTAGGTGATCCAATAGCAGATCATAACTGCTGGGAAAGACCAGAAGATATGGATACACCAAGGACTGCTTACGTTGTTAATGCCCCAAATCCGGCTTCTGAAGTGGCCGGAGAAACTACGGCAGCCCTCTCAGCTGCTTCGATTGCTTTTCGATCATCGGATCCAGGATACTCTCAGACATTGCTCCAAAATGCCGTCAAAACTTTCCAGTTCGCTGATATGTATCGCGGTGCTTATAGCAGCAATGATGATATCAAAAATGACGTTTGCCCTTTCTACTGCGATTTCAACGGATTTCAGGTAAACAAAAATCCCAACATTTGTATCACTAAAGAAGTTAACAAAAATGCAAGAGGATCACTAGACCAAGCTACAATCATGATAAATATTTATATTTTGTACAAATTATTTTTTTTTAGTGATTTTTTTAATGTTGTTTTTTTTTGTAATTTTTGTTATGGGTAGGATGAGTTATTGTGGGGAGCAGCTTGGTTGAGAAAAGCGACTGGTGATGAAAGATACCTTAATTACATAGAGAGTAATCGTGAACCGTTTGGTGCTAGCGATAACGTAGACGAATTTGGCTGGGACAACAAAGTTGGTGGACTTAATGTTCTCGTTTCAAAGGTTAGTTTCCAAATTTATAGTAACATCAAAGTTGGGGGATCAAATCGAAATTAACTTTAAATACTTTAGTAAAAGTTAGTAAGCACGAGACTTTCACGTGCATATCAAAGTTATGTTCTTTTCTTTCCGTGTACGTGAATCCAAACTGACCCGGTTAAGAACCAAACCGGCATCATAACCGATGAAATTGGGGTTTGTTTGAATTTCGGTACAGGAAGTTATAGAAGGAAATATGTACAACTTAGAGGCGTACAAGGCATCGGCGGAGAGCTTCATGTGTAGTCTGGTCCCGGAATCTTCAGGACCGCATGTTGAGTATACTCCCGCCGGTCTACTTTACAAACCCGGCGGTAGCCAGCTCCAACATGCGACCACCATATCTTTCCTCCTCCTTGTATACGCGCAATATCTTTCAAGAAGCTCTCTCTCCCTCAATTGCGGCACCCTTACCATCCCTCCTGATCATCTCCGCCGTCTTGCCAAGAAACAGGTTAGACTGGTCGTCTGTGTTGGTTTGATTTTAAGTTTTTTAATGATTGGTTAGCCTATAATTCAGATTATCCGGTCTTGAGTTGAGTGATCGGGTTTCTGATGCTAGAATCACTTAAACCGGACTTATATCGCATGCGTGAAAGAAAACTGAAAATAAATACATTGTCACGATGGTCTGTCTATGCAATGAATATATCATTATTATGTTAAATTGTAGAGGTTTTTGACCTCTCAACACCTCAAAGCTTCATGCTTTGTCATTATGAACACAAGATCACACACAAGCAGAACATGTTATGGAGAAGAAGAAGAGAGTAAAACAGAGCAGAAGAAAGGAAGAAAAGGAGCACACAAAGGATTTGTTAACCCGGTTCACGGCATTAACGAGCCGCTACGTCCGGTTAGGATCGATAGATCCACAACTCCACTATGAAGAAGAAAGAGGGTGATTACAAGATAATCCTAGTGAACGTCTAAACTCTTCTCTAGTTAAAGACTCACTCTCTATCTTGTATTACTTGAGAAACTACCCGAAAGCTTATACTTTACAGTCTCTCACCCCTTATGATCTAAGCTCCTTAGATCTACATTGCTTGTGCTTTCTCTGCACTCTCTTGTTGTGGCTGCGTCTCTCATGTCTTTATATCAATTTATACATAGGAGACAACCTCAACCCTATAGTGCAGCTACAAACGTTCCTTTTGAATTCACAAACGGACAAACTGTCCTTCCTTGGCCAGCTCCTTGTGCTCCCAGAAATGTTTAACTTAACCAGAGATGAATTACTTTTAACTCTAGTTATCATCTCTGTTTTTACCTTGAGCATAAAGTTCTCATCTTTACAATCTCCACCTGAGAACGTAATGATCAAGCCAAGCAACCTGCACGCACTTGCGAGAGAGAGAGTACCTTCTTATTCTTTCTTTAGATTCCAGTATCGGTTCCTGAGTTTGATTACTCAGCCTTGACACTTAGCAGTTTAAACACCATAAACCTGCTCTACCCTTCAGCATTTAACTTATGTTCAATGCTCTTTAGCTGTGACTACTCACACTGCTAAACCTGAGCCATCAACACATCTTTAGTTCACCAGAGTTGTGAAAACCAGCTCCTATACAGACTTGTATAAAGCTCAACTCTTCAACGATCACTTCATGATGCACTAAGCACCTAAATATTGATGTAACCACTCAGCAATAAACTCCATTAACAAGTTAAGAAAACCATTCAACTTGTCAATTCAACAGAAAACTCCATAAGCTTCACCGCCTATGAAACGTGCAATCACACATTCTCCACCATGGCCTCTGTTAGGACCACAGACATGTATCAGTGATTGTAAACATCCTTTTCATTTTGCAAACCTGATTCCTTTGTCGACTACTTGATTCACCTCATGTGCACTGAGCCTTGAATCAAATCCTTTTTCTGAATCTTATGCAGAATCAGAATCATCTTAGCCTCAGCTTTGAAGCTTTTGATTCACCATGTAGAAAGTCTCTCTAACTGGTTAAATATCTTGTATAACCTGAGACATAACCTTTTCTACAACAACCTGATTCAATAAACCAGAACCTGAACATAAACCTTGTTCAATCCATCTGTTAAAACAGACTCATCACCAGCAGATTTTAATCACTACCAGCAACCTTTAACATGTCTCATATCAGCAACTCATTGTGATAATCCTGAGACAACCATGTACAGCTCCTTTCACACCAAATCTAGAACCTTGATGCATTTCCTGCTGTAACATCATCTTGCAATGCTTAAAAGCATGCGAAACTCCACCAGAACTTAGTACCATCGTCAATAATACTAACCAGACCCTAACTATAGTCTTTTCTTTTCTTCTTTATGACTCCCTGATACTTGAAATTACCCACTTGACTAACCTGCAAGTGATTTCCCTGAGTAGACACTTATGTGATCTTCTCCTGGTGTAGACAATTAACTCAAACTCCTTAGTCATTGTCTTCCAAATGCAGTTTGAAATTTTCTGCATTTATCTCTTTACTAGGACTTCTTTCCAGCTTCAAACACCAGCTTTGAGATATTGTGTATCAAGCTAGATACACAATCTTTTCCTCTCTTGAAGTGACTCGTCTTTAGACAATCCTCGCAACATTTGCATTTGCCTCTTTCAGTTTCTTCTTTATAGAATCCCACTAAAACACTTCAATAGCTTTATCTCAAATAGCAGCTTTGTGACTTCTCGCTGAAAACTTTCAGAAAACCAGCAGCTCTTTTAAGAGAAAACCTGCAGCTCCATTTCTGAATGTCCTCACCAATCAACCAGCTTCAAACCAAATATGTTAGAATCCTTTTCCCCTCATATTTTACCCGTTGAACTTGTTGATAGCCACCTGTTCTTGGCTTTCCTTTCTTCAAAGTAAACTGAACTTCCATGAACATTAACCAATAGTGATTATGCAGCCTTTTTAACTCATTTCCTTTTTGAGCTAACATATACTTCTTAAGTCATTTAAGACCTTGATATGATTTGAGACCTCTTCTAAACATAGCTCCACCTGAATTTAACATCTTCATGTAAAATCAATTTCTTCTCCTGGAACATAACACTGTTTAGAAGTTTTCTATGTCTCTGCAAACATAGCTCAACTTCACCAATACGAGTTAAAACTGCTCTTCACTGTATCTTTGATCCATTTTCACGGTTTTTGTATCAGAATGTTAAACCATGGCTCCTTACTTAAGAAAGTATGTCAGAACTTGTGACACATACTCTTCCTTCTTACAACCACACAAACTGATCCATTTTTACCCAAAGAACACCAAGAACCTGTCTCTATTTTCAGCAGCCTTGTCATCTCTAGAGCATTCTCCAAAATCTGATAATGCAACAACTTAGGCTGAAACACCATCAAACCAAACCTCAATCCCAGAAATCAAATCTTGTACTTCCTGCAGCCAATTCCACTATATACTTGTCTTGCACCGCTATTCAAACGAACAGGACACGCCGCCTAACACCCCTTGATGCCAAACACCCTCCCGGTGCCTAACACCCTCTCGGCTAAGAAGACTTTCGACACAAGAAAATACTATAGCCAAATGCATACCATCAGATACTTCTTTGTCGCTTGAAGATCTGATTCAAACACAAGACAACCACTGAGAATACGTTGCTCCACCCGAGATAAGAACTCCTTGCTCTTAGATTCATTCCAACAGAACCACCATGTGCTATATCAAAACACAAATCTGCACAAAACATGAATCTTTGTCGCTGCCATCTTTTCGAGAGTTTATGTTCTTATATAAGGACCTAAACACTCTTCATCTCACACTTAGGCTTACACCAGAAGTGTGTTTCACCCACTGTATCTACAGAAATGTTTTCTGTACAAGTGAATACTGCCTCAACAACTGTTACAGACCCAACAATCTCGTTTGTAACCCGCTGACATAATCCGGTAGACGCTTTTACTAACAATCCACCAATCTGTCCATTTTCAGATTCACTAGAATCTAACCTTTGACACTGAGACAAACCACTCATCCAATCATCTTCAAAACTCAAACAACCACTGAAATCTTGTCTTTAAACTGAATCCAGAAAACCTTTTACCAATACTCCACAGCCCAATACTCATCAATTTCAAGTTTCTAAGGCGTCCCCTAGTCCCTTGAAATTTAAGAGTTTCCGAGGCTGTGATCACATCAACAATTGAATACCAACCTGATTCAACAGTAAAAGAGTATACCAATCTGATTCAAACTCCCAGAAAAGGCCAGCTTAAAACCCAAAGCTGAATCTTTTCAATCTCTTGCAATAACAGTGGAATAAGACTTGAACCTCCAACATTGAGTCTTGAGAAAGAAGAATGATTCTAATCCGACGAGTGTAGTCAAGGAAATCCGACCTACACGTTTCCAGGATCTTAATCAAACTTCACCCGATGATTTTACTATATTCCTTCCTTTCCAATCAAGAGTAAACATAGACACATACTTGTGACTGTTGTCGTTCTTTACTCATTGCAACCTCCAATTTCTTTACAGAAAAATTAGAAACTAGGATATACCGGAATGTCTCTGAGCTTCGCAACTCCAACTTAAGCTCCAGCTCTCACGGTTACTTTGCTAATTGGAGCTCCGAGAATGTTCTTCTTCAATCGACACTTCCTCCGACGATGAGAATTTTCGGCAACTGCTCCAATTTCGACTTCACAGTCGAACCAAACCGCTCCCAGATACAACCTTAATTTGCGGTTTGAGCTTCTGTCGTGACTGTCTCTTTGAGCTTCAGTCTCGAAGCTTGAACGGACGAGAAGCATAAAGAGGATAAAATAACACGTGCCTTATCCCTCTTTTCCTCTTGGGCATTAATAAATATTTTGGGCCCAATATTTACTAATAATAGAAGAGATCCATCTTGGCCCAACAAAGGAGAAGACAAAATTTCTTTTGTCGTGACATAACCTCTCTTCTCCTCACCGCCGACCATCGTCACCAATATTTCCGGCCAACGTCCCTCGTTTTTCCGATGACTGTTTCGTCACCAACCCAGCAAGCCTCCACGATTCCTCTTCCTGCGAGTCTCTTCCTAGACAGCAAAACCCAAGGCTTCTTCTTCTCCGACTCGTTCTGCTCGTGACGGCGCCGTCTTCTCTTTCACGACGTCGTCGGAAACTCGAGCCACTCCACCGGAATCTCAGCCTTCTCCGGCGAGAATCTAGACATCTTCCTTGTCGTGAATCTCTGAACACCACAAGAGCTCATGACAAGCTTCCTCCGCAAAACCCAGATTTCAACAGAAATCTTGCATCTTCTTTTGTCTTCTTCTCTACTCCATTTCAGCGAATCTCTTGTCTCTAAAAGGGAATGAACACTCCATCTTCCTTGAGACATAATAACCAGATTCACCGTTCTTCTCTAACACTGCTTTTCCAGACGCTTCTCCTTCATAAAGTCGTGACCTTTTTGACAAAGTTTGCATTTTTCCTTGAAAAGCTTGAATCTTTCTCACGGAACCTGAAGATTCAGAGCAAAGCTTGAGTCTTTAAGCACGAACCTGTGCTCTGATACCACTTGTAGAGGTTTTTGACCTCTCAACACCTCAAAGCTTCATGCTTTGTCATTATGAACACAAGATCACACACAAGCAGAACATGTTATGGAGAAGAAGAAGAGAGTAAAACAGAGCAGAAGAAAGGAAGAAAAGGAGCACACAAAGGATTTGTTAACCCGGTTCACGGCATTAACGAGCCGCTACGTCCGGTTAGGATCGATAGATCCACAACTCCACTATGAAGAAGAAAGAGGGTGATTACAAGATAATCCTAGTGAACGTCTAAACTCTTCTCTAGTTAAAGACTCACTCTCTATCTTGTATTACTTGAGAAACTACCCGAAAGCTTATACTTTACAGTCTCTCACCCCTTATGATCTAAGCTCCTTAGATCTACATTGCTTGTGCTTTCTCTGCACTCTCTTGTTGTGGCTGCGTCTCTCATGTCTTTATATCAATTTATACATAGGAGACAACCTCAACCCTATAGTGCAGCTACAAACGTTCCTTTTGAATTCACAAACGGACAAACTGTCCTTCCTTGGCCAGCTCCTTGTGCTCCCAGAAATGTTTAACTTAACCAGAGATGAATTACTTTTAACTCTAGTTATCATCTCTGTTTTTACCTTGAGCATAAAGTTCTCATCTTTACATAAATGATTATAGAAATCTATGGTTGTAGCTTATAATCTACGGAATTGATTGTAGATTGGTGCAAATATCACTTTTACCATTTTTTGTCTAATGATTACACCTTAGCAGTTTTTTTAAAAAATTATACGATTTGGTTTTCAAGATGTTAGTGACTAATGCTTCTTACATTAATAGAAACAAAGACTAAGTGAATAGCAATTTGTTTTGATATCCTGCAAAATTCATCATTTACGTAATTAAATGTCATATTGAATGTTTATTGGATATTGAAGGTGGACTATATATTGGGGGATAATCCAATGGGATTATCGTACATGGTCGGATACGGAGAGAGATATCCAAAGAGGATCCACCACCGTGGCTCATCATTGCCATCGATCAAGGATCATCCAGAAGCCATCAGATGCAAAGATGGGTCGGTTTATTTCAATTCGACCGAACCGAACCCGAACGTTTTGATTGGAGCGGTGGTGGGTGGGCCTGGAGAGGACGATAAGTACGATGATGATCGGTCCGATTTCGGCAAGTCCGAGCCCACTACTTACATCAATGCTCCTTTCGTTGGCGTATTGGCGTACTTTGCAGCCAATCCTGGTTCTAGCTAACGTCATGAGAGTAGAATTGGAAAACATTATTCTAAAGTTCCTGGAATATGCATGGGATGGGAGTACATGTTTTTTAGAAGTCTCTCATCTTGCCCAAGCAAAGAAGCTAAGGAAGAAGTTCTTACAGTTAAATAGTTTTTCTTTTACACAAGAAATAATCTGAATAACTTATTCGGATTATTCACCTGTTGATCATTTGATTTTTCCTTTTTATCAAATGTAATTGATAGTCTACTCACATAACATATAAAATGGTTGCTAAAGTTTATTTAGTTTTGTTAAAGAGAGATCTCACGTCATATAATCGATACATGAATATTTTAGTGGTAGGAGAAAAAAGGTTGAAAATAATCACTACAAGAAAACAATCGATTTGCTAGGGACGAATATGTAGCTAATCCCTCGCAAATCGACTTTAGCGAGCGATTTGCGAGGAACACCAGTTCCTCGCAAATCGTGTCTCGCAAATCGGTAAACGTAGCAATTCCCTCGCAATATTTGCTAGGAAATATATGCCCTCGCAAAACACGCGCAAATTGCGAGGCACGTATGCCCTCGCAAAACACGCGCAAATTGCGATGGATTTGCGAGGGACAATTAAAAAAAAAATAAAAAAAATCCGTATTAAATTTTGCGATGGATTTGCGAGGGAGAATTAAAAAAAATAAAAAAAAAAGAAAAAATAATAAAATGCATTTAAATTTTATCAATATATAGATATATATTGATAAATTTTAAATGCATAATATTATTTTCTATAATGAATAATAATATTTAAAATACAATAAGAAAGTTTTAAGTCAAATTTAAGAAAATCCTTAAAAGGTTTCTAAAATTAATAATCTTTAAAAATAATAACAATTTAAATTTGAAATTTAGTTATTAATATATAATCTAAAATTCCATACTAAAAAAATTCTAAAAATTAACAATTCAATTTCTAAATGAAACCTAAAATAATTTAAAATTCCAATCCTAATATAAAACTAAATTTCTAAATCCAAAACTAACAAATCCAATACCTTTCACAATAATCTAAATCTAGAAATCCTAATTTTCTAATTTTAAAACTAGCAAACTCTTAAATCTAAAACTATAATAATACAAATCTAAACATAAATCTAACAATGAAATTAAAAAACATACCTTTGAAGAGATGTGAATGATAGGAATGAAGACTTTTTAAGTAAGAGGAAATGAGATGTGAATGAGTGAATGAGTGAAGAGATGTGAATATGCAATCACTTATATATATATATTTATACCGTCGCAATTCCCTAGCAAATCCCTCGCAAAAGTTTTGAAAATTTTCGCTAAAATTTTTGAAATTTCCGCCAAAACGTTGGAGCGCGAAAAACTGGAAACAATTTGCGAGGGAGTTGCGAGGGATACCTAGCAAATCCCTCGCAAATTTTTTGAAAAATTTGCCAAAAATTTTAAAATTTCCGCCAAAAAATTGAACCGCGAAAAAACTGAAATATTTGCGAGAGAATTGCGAGGCATCATAGCAAATCCCTCGCAAATGGTTTAGGGTATAGGGTTTAGGGATTCATAAGTGGTATCCACTTTTGCGAGGGAATTGCTATGGTCCCTCGCAATTCCCTCGCAAAACCCTTGATTTAGGGTTTAGTTTTGCGAGGGAATTACTAGTATCCCTCGCAAAACCCTCGCAAAACCCTCGCAAAATAGAATCAATTTGAAAAAAAACAACAAAACACTACTAAAAATCATTCGGATTCATTTTTTTGAATCATTAGGAAGTTAATTATCTACATTAGAATCTACTTTCTTATCATATACTTCGAATTCGTCCGAATGTGCATTTTCCTCAAATACATCAATGATGATGATCTTATGTTTTTATATAATGTGAATCAATGTTTATAACATTTTCAAAATAAAATGTTAATATTGAAACCTATACAACATTTTTTTATGCATCACCATATATTCAACTTGTCTGATTATATGGTCTCTTAGATTCATATTTATAAATAAAAATCAAAGATCGCAAAACACTTTTATGTATTTTAGGGTTTAGGGTAAAGATTTGCGAGGTATTTGCGGGAGATTTGCGACAGAGTATATTGTTCCTCGCAAAGTACTCGTACGTCCCTCGCAATTTTGCGAGGAAACTTTTCCCTCGCAAAATTTGCGACGGAAGTGCGACACGCGTCCTTTTCGTAGCAAAGTACTCGTAATTCCCTCGCAATTTTGCGAGGAAACTTTCCCTCGCAAAATTTGCGACGGAAGTGCGACGCGCGTCCTTTTCGTAGCAAATTACTTGCAATTCCCTCGCAAATTTGCGAGGGATGGTTTCCCTCGCAAAGTTGCCTCGCAAAACGACTGTTTTCTTGTAGTGAATTAGTCTGAACTAAACATAACAATGACCACTAGCTAGACTATCATTATTTGAAAATTATTTATTCCATGCAAATTTCTCTCGAGAGTCATATATTACTTCAATTGCTATGACTTATGATTTCATTATTTAATTATTTTGGTTGCACCTCAAGATAGATATTACAAATTAAATACTAACTCGAGCAATAATATCAGTTTAGTTTTGGTTTGTTGTGTGTCCGTACTTATTATGTGATGATTGTGATCATTCCGTAATATATTTTATAGGTCTATGATTGTACAAATGATTCATTGATACAACTATAGTCAACAAATTTATAATTGGATTTTTATAAAATAGCTAGAAAGTAATCGAAAACTACTCTGCAACTAAACCTAATAATAGCGGTTGGTCATAGATACTAATAAATGTAATATACAAAATTAATAATAATTTAAGTATTCTTTAAAAATTTGTTTTGCCTCAGTTTGGATATGCTTGAAATTAAATATTTCTTAAAGAATATATAAACGCGACAATTGTGGAAACTACAACGAAAGGTGATGTGATATATAGAAACGAACAAATATGTGCTTTCTATAAAATATAATCATACAATAAAATTACCAGAGCAAGGTAGACATTGTGTAGAGAAATAAAAGAGCATGATTGCCTTATGGACCAGAAACAAAAAATAGATACGGTACACGAATAAGATAAGAAAAAACAGAGTTTTAATTTGCTAATTACTTAACTCGTTTCATTTCATTTTTTTTCATTATTATTAACTCGTTCCATAAATAATGTAGTGAAGAGCAAAATAAATTGTACGATTTGATTAAACACAAGCAATATCTCGAATCGTTGCATGCACACATGCTTGGTTCAAGATCCAGGAAGAAAAGAAGAGTTCATTGGAAAGAGAAGCAAAACTCATCAAGAAAAGTTTCGTTTTAGACCAAACACATTGTTTTTTTCTAAAAGAACATTAATTTTTGCTTACCATGAACAATTTTTATCACGTTTCTAGTACTATTTTCTTCTTAAATTTGATTTACAGTTTCTGTATGAAAATATTGGTTTGCCTGAAATTTATATTGGCGAAACAAGTGATGAAAATATGAAATCAAATTACTTTAAGTTATAAGATTTTTTTTTGTTGATATTTACATGTTAATTATATTCTGAAAATAAGTTTAGCAAAATATTAATCCATATGTAATAAAGAAGAGGTATCCCGGGAAAAAAATCTGTACCTCACCCAATGCAACACAAAACATTCAGATTTCATTCTCCTATCTTTCTCTCACATTTCCTCTTAATGCCTGTTAAATTGTTAATTTATAATAATTCATTAAAAATTAATTAGCTAATGATGAGTCATCTAATTTTAATATTTTTATTTCTCATTGCATCTCTTTTCAGAATTTCAACATACAGAGAACTTCTTCATATATGTAAACCTAGAAAAGAAAAAGAAAAAACAAATGTGGATAGTTTTTTTTTTACCACAACTGGCATTATAAAAAACAGATGATCAAATCTATCAAATCTAAAAAAGATTATTACTAGAATTGAATATTATTGTCTTAAAATATATTTGAATTAGAAAAAAATAAAAATATATTTAAATTCAATTAAAGGGGAAAATTTCAAAGATATTAATTTTCAATTTAACAGTTAAGAATATTTTCTTGAAAACAGTATAAGAGAATTCGAGGTGTAAAAGAAAAACGAGAAGAGTATTGTGAATAAACCTTTGAGTCAGTGAAGGGGAATCATTATATCGTTTACTTGTTTCTCTCTATATCTTTTTTTTTTTTGATAAAACATGCATGGATCCTTAACAAACCAAGACGTATTGATTACTTACCAAATTACCCAAAATACGTATACGTAAACCAGAACTCCAGAAGTTGTAGCCACTATTATGTGTCTATAAATATGAACCCTAAAGTCCCAAAACTACATGTCAAAAACAACGAAATCTCACCAAATCCTAATAAATTCTAGCTAGGAAAATGAAGCCTTCGATTTACTTTGTAACCGTTTTCATACTTATACTTCTCCTTCTACCAACGGCGATCCCTCACGACTACTCCGACGCTCTTAGAAAGTCAATCCTCTTTTTCGAAGGTCAACGCTCTGGACGTCTTCCAAAACAACAAAGGATGACGTGGCGTAGTAACTCTGCACTCAATGATGGCCGAAACCTCAAAACCGACCTCGTTGGTGGTTACTACGACGCCGGAGACAACGTTAAGTTTCATTTTCCTATGGCTTTTACGGCCACGATGCTTGCTTGGAGTTCTATTGACTTCGGACGCTACATGTCTCAGAATGATTTCAGACATAATCTCGTAGCCCTCAAGTGGGCCACTGATTATCTCCTTAAGACCGTTTCACAACTCCCTGATCGCATTTTCGTCCAAGTACGTATAAACCCTTAACCCGTCGTCGTTTTATTTACTGTAATCATGTATTTGGTTTTTACCCCATCTATGGGCATAATAGTTATAGTATAATATATACCGTTATCAAGAATTTGATTTGCACCAATTTTGTCATAATTAATAAGATACCTTGGTATCTTGATAAAGACAGGATCAAATTGGATATATTTCCCCGAAAAGATAATCAATATGTGTTGATTAGTTTCTTCCTATGTAATTATCCTTTTTACGAGATCACGATTTTGAATGAAAAAGATTATGAATATTTTTTTTTAATGTGTACACACTATCAACACAAGATTAATATGATATAGGTAGGTGAAGCACAAGCAGACCATGATTGTTGGGAAAGACCGGAAGATATGGACACACCACGAACCGCTTTCGCCTTAGATGCACCATATCCAGCCTCCGATTTAGCGGGAGAAATTGCAGCAGCTTTGGCAGCCGCTTCAATTGCATTCAAACAAGCAAATCCTAAGTATTCCACAATATTACTCAATAAAGCCGTACAAACGTTTCAGTACGCAGATTCACATCGAGGTTCTTATACCGATAATCCGGGAGTCAAACAAGTCGTTTGCCCGTTTTACTGTAGTGTTAATGGATATAAGGTATATCTTTTCTTTTCTTTTTTCGAATATTGTACAATCAAATATAATTGGGTTTATATTCATAGAAATCATCATGTTATTTCATATAGGACGAGTTGCTATGGGGAGCTGCGTGGCTGAGACGAGCAACCGGCGAAGATTATTATCTGACATACTTAGTGAACAATGGTCAAGCTTTCGGTGCAAATTTCAATTACTTTGAGTTTGGCTGGGACAACAAAGTTGGGGGTGTTAATGTTCTCGTTGCCAAGGTTTGGTCCAATTTCCAAAATCAAACTGATGTATATTATAAGTGTGACCGTTAATCAATTTGGTTAAACAGGAAGTATTTGAGAAGAATGTGACTACGTTAGCAGCATATAAAGATACCGCAGAGAAAATGATGTGTGCATTTTTGCCGGAAACCAATGGTCCACATATGACTTACACTCCCGGCGGTCTCATTTACAAACACGGAAGCAGTCAGCTACAGAACACGGCCGCACTATCTTTCCTCCTCCTTACCTATGCAGATTACCTCACTACATCCTCTCAACAACTCAATTGCGGTAACCTCAAGTTTCAACCGGATTCTCTTCGCCGCATAGTCAAACGACAGGTATATTAGAATTATAAGATCAATTTTTTCATTTATTGTGCTTCTTACCGATCAAAGTCAATATATCATAATATCAATCTAATCAAAATTTATTGGTGTGTGTGTGTGTTTTTTTTTTGTAGGTAGACTACGTTTTGGGAGATAATCCAATGAAGTTGTCATACATGATTGGGTATGGTGAGCAGTACCCGCGACTGATCCACCACCGTGGCTCGTCTATACCGTCTTTTACCGTTCATCCGACTGCATTTGGGTGCTCAGCAGGATGGAATATTTTCGCATCACCCAATCCAAACCCCAACATTCTTATTGGTGCGGTGATTGGCGGGCCTGACGTAGATGATAAATTTATTGGAGGTCGGACAAATGCTAGTGAGACTGAGCCCACAACGTACATCAATGCACCTTTTGTTGGTGTATTTGCGTACTTTAAAAGCAACCCCAAGTTCTCTTGAGTATAATCTCTTCCCAAATTTGTAAAACTAAAGAAAATGGAAAAATGATAATGTACATATATTGATTGGGGTAAAAGTACGCATCAAGAGAGAGACATATATATCACTTTATGGAAGATTCTTCAAATAATGCATTAAAAAATCTTTTAAACCTTTTTGTAAGATTTTTTAAATGGTATTTACTTTTATTTTATTTAAAAGTATAATCAATGGTAAGGTAGATTAAAAATTTCTCATGATTTATTCTTAAGGTTTGACTAGTGGACATATAGAAGAAAATTCAGATGTTAAAGATATAAATTCTTCCAATTCCCTTTAATTATTTTTCTTCTCCCCATGCACTAGTCACAACCTAAGTATTTATATAAGTTACGTTTTCAGTATACAATTTTCTTTTGTAATTTTACCGTTGTGGTTTATCTTTTTCTGTTAAAGTATTTATATAATTATTAAAATTAAAAGAAAATCTTTTAAATTAATAATATATTCATACATAAATTTATTTATTGCAGATGATATGGCTTTATTTGTGGTAATTTAGATGATGTTTTATAGACTCCATAATATTCATCGCATTTACTCTAATATATTAAACTTTTTTTTACCAAGTTTACATAATTTTTTTTTTTATCAAATTTGGAAAATAAAAACTCGCCAAAATATTCATTAAACTAGAAATTTTTTTAATAAAGTACATGCGGGAAAGTTTCCATAGAAAAATTTCGAATAAAAGTACAGTATATATGCATCGTCTTATTCAGTCATCTCTCATAAACCCTAAAAGAAAAAAAACAATGAAGCCATCGATTTGCTCTTCCATAGTTCTTATTCTCCTCATCATCCTACCAACGACGATTTCTCACGACTACTCCGATGCTCTCACAAAGTCAATCCTCTTCTTTGAAGGTCAACGCTCTGGATATCTTCCAAGAGAACAGAGGATGACGTGGCGCCGCAACTCCGCACTCAACGACGGCAAGAACCTCAATGCCAACCTCGTTGGTGGTTACTACGACGCCGGAGATAACATTAAGTTCCATTTTCCGATGGCTTTTACGGCTACCATGCTTGCGTGGAGCGCTATCGACTTTGGAAGTTACATGTCTCCGACTGATCTCAGGGACAATCTCGTCGCTCTCCGGTGGGGCACCAATTATCTCCTTAAGACCGTTTCGCAACTACCTAATCGCATCTTCGTCCAAGTACGGTGACTATATAACCACTAGTCTTTTATTTTACATGAATCTAATTACTTTAGATGTTGGGTTCCTAATGTATTTCTTTATACGTACAGTAATACACAAAATTAATATCTTGTTTAACAATAATATTCATAAAACTTAAACTGATGCATATATATATTGAGAATTTGATTCATAATGTCAATAATGGTATTTTAGGTAGGTGAACCAACACCGGATCATCAGTGTTGGGAGAGACCAGAGGATATGGACACACCACGGACCGCTTACGCCGTGGAAGCACCGAATCCAGCCTCTGATTTAGCTGGAGAAATCGCAGCTGCGTTGGCAGCCGCTTCAATTGCATTCAAACAATTTGATCCTAGATATTCTAAATTGTTGCTCGATAATGCTTTAAAAACTTTTGAGTACGCAGATTCACATAGAGGTTCTTATACCAATAATCCTGAGACTAAACTTGCTGTTTGCCCATTTTATTGTAGTGTAAACGGATATGAGGTAACCTCTATAATTTTTTGAATATATTATGTAAAATTAGATCGGTCTAAATTGATTTTCATTTCATATAAATGAGAATTTTGTTTCATATAGGATGAGTTATTATGGGGAGCTGCATGGCTGAGAAGAGCGACCGGTAAAGATTCTTACATTAAATACTTAGTGGACAATCGTCAATCTTTTGGGTCAGATTCCAATTACTTCGAGTTTGGATGGGATAACAAAGTTGGGGGCGTCAATGTTCTCGTTGCAAAGGTTGGATCCAATTCTCTATGATTTTAAAATGACGACATCACATATTCATATTCATAAATACAATAAAACTCATGATCGTAATTCATTTTATACTGAACATACAAGTGGCGTATATAACATCACCATGCATACACTGTTATGCTTATATATAAAAATGTCTAAACCGTTTGAGCTACTTGTTGTTGATATAGGAAGTATTTGAAAAGAATGTAGCTGGGATTGCACCGTATAAGGACACAGCGGAAAAATTGATGTGTTCGTTTTTTCTGGAAACTCCGGGTGCACATATGAGTTACTCTCCCGGTGGCCTTCTTTACAAACCCGGAAGCAGTCAGCTCCAAAACACCGTCGCATTGTCTTTTCTCCTTCTCACTTACGCCAATTACCTTTCTAAATCCTCTCAACAACTCCACTGTGGTAGTCTCAAGATCCAGCCGGATTCTCTCCGTCGCTTGGCCAAACGACAGGTAAGTTGGTCAATATCTAATACACCAGTGGTTTGTTTTTTTGATAAAAAGTTAGCCAATACTTAATACATATATATTCCATAGCAAATATAGTTTGTTTTGAGAAAGTTCATGAGTTTTCATTTCACAATGTAGTAGTGGTCTATTTAACTAACTGGATTGGTTCTATGGTAACAATGATTTAATATAGGTGGATTACATTCTGGGAGATAATCCGATGAAAATGTCATACATGATCGGGTACGGTAACCGATATCCACGACAAATCCACCACCGCGGTGCATCGTCACCGTCTATCACGACTCATCCCACTGCCATCAAATGCTCGGAAGGATGGAATATTTTCGCATCACCAAATCCAGACCCCAACGTTTTAGTAGGTGCGGTGATCGGGGGACCCGACATAGATGACAAATTCATTGGAGGTCGGACAAATGCAAGTGAGACGGAACCAACGACTTACATCAATGCACCTTTTGTTGGTCTCTTGGCTTATTTTAAGGCCAACCCAATTTGAGAAGACTCTGCCTTTATAAGAGTTGACAAAAGAAATTAACTTGTATTTAACTAGGAACAGAATCAAAAGTGAGAATTTTTTCTTATCACTGATTCATATAATGAAAGACAAAAGAAAAAAATATTAAGGGATATTTAATTTCGTGTTGTTAATCCGTCTAACATTTTAAGATGACAATGGTAATGTTGAAATGAAGTATAAGACTTTTACTGTATCAAACAAATTGAAACTTTTATCTATATTTAAGCTTTCTCTAAGGCCAAAGAAAATGCAAAAAGACAAATATGCTTTATGTCTACATTTTGGGATCATATGTACCAATAAAAAAGTATGAGGCTTTTCTGTAAATCTCAAAGATGTCTGGGCTATTAATAACAAAAATAGAAAGAGAGAAAAAACAAATACCCGACTTGTCCCTCAAAACGACATCGTACGAGTTTATCCAACAATTCAGCGTCGTTTCCTCTTCAGTTGGGCGTCTCGGAGATTTCAAAATTAGTTTTCTTCTTCTTTTCTTCTTCCGAAAATTAGGGTTATTTTTTGGGGATTCTCGTGTCGATAAAGGTTAGTCATTTCCTTAATTGCTTCTTTGAATTGAATTACCCAGTAATCCATTGGACTTAGTCATGGAATTAAGTGTACTCAGAAGAATTTTCATTTTCCTGCTTGCGTATTTGACGGTTATACACTTTGTTCGATTCGTTATTAGAACTTGCGATTTTCGATTCTTGTGCGTTCGAATTTTAGAAATTAGGTATTTCACTGGGCAATTCGATGTTTTGTTATAATTAGTGATTGAAATTAGCGTCTTCTGCTCTCGTTTAGTTTCAATTTGGGATTTTTAACCATCCTGATATCGTTAGATGTCTTGAAGAATATATGTTATGCCTGAATTCTCTAACATGAAAGATCTGGATGTGCTTTGTAGCAATGCCTGAACGAGAAGACGTAGCAGAGGTTTCTCTTTTAGTGAGAAACGAGGAAGATCTTTCTCCTGAATGTTTAGCTTGGGCTGATTCCTGTATCATCAGTTTTCCAGATGATTCAGACTGCAATAATTGGGGAACTTTTAGAGATGCTTTAACAGAAATCATCGATATCCATCCCGAGATGTTTGTTCCTTCATCTACAGGAACAAGAGGTGTCCTGTCTCCAGACGAGGATATGATTGAATCCGAGCCTATTCATCTACGGAGATTTGAACCAGAAGCTGATTCAGCGAACAGTAAAACTAATTCATCGAATGAAGAAGTCAGCGAGATTGTCTCTATGCTAACATTTGAATCAGACCCGTCAAAGAATTCTTTAGAAGATTATTATTTTCCAGAGTCCATAGCAGAGAATGGAACCCGTGAACCAGCGGTGGATCGTCCTACTACAGATCTTGGAGGTGTTGAAAGTATAGAAGAGGATGGGTCAGTTAGCAATGGAGAGGCTGAAGAAGAAGTACCAGAGTTAGTATCGTCTCAAGTATTCAAGGATGATTTCATGAGCACATACGTTGAAGACAATGTTGACGGTTGTAATGTTATAGAGGTTCCTGTCAAAGTAACTCCCCAAGAGATTTTCAAGGTGTGGGATCTGGAGATTGTCGGGGACGATGATGAGGAAGATGGGTTGGTGCTGCAGCTGAAGAAGGCCCTCTATGAGTCTTCCACGGTCCAGCCACTGAATGATGATCAAGTTGTAGCAGAGAAGAGCAATATTGATGATCTGATAGCTGGGATCTCGGATCTGTCTCTTGCAGAAACTTTTAAGTGAACGATGAAGATTTAAGTCTTGTATTTATTTTGACATCAGAAACTCCCTCTTTACTTTACTACTCCTTAACCGACACAAACCGGCTTTGAGATTTCGAAATCTGCTACTAGACCAGACCGAAAAAGGTTTAAAGGGTCAATTTGGTGGCTACCCGACCCACTTGGCCACCTGTTGTGCAATGGTGACGATGAGATTGCAGTGTCTCTCGACCGTTGATATAGACTTCACAATCTCTTAAAATCTCCATGCTTAACCTCAGCCTTAAGAAACCGCAGGGAATCACGTCCTCACAAAGTCATTCTCTCTGGATGTAACTTTCCGACGCATCTTTGGCTCTAAATTCTAAAAGGGATTTTAGTTGGTTTTCTTGTCTTCACTTGTCATTCAAGAAATGCGTTTTTCAAATTCGAGAAGAAAACATACATCTCTATTTTTGATTAACATATGTCTATGGTTGAAAAAAAAAAAAATTGTCTACGGTTTGAGACCCAGCCTAAATGACGTGGTAAACTCTCTACCGTCAAATTTTGACTTACGCTAAACTGATCAATAATCGCGTCAGCTCTTAAAATATTAGAAATGATAAGAACCTCATAATTTTTATTTCTCTTATCAAAACACCATCTTTGTATCTTTATAAGGCTGTTGCCACTATTTTTAATTGAAAATGATGCGTTTGTCTTATGTTTTCTGTCCTCGAGTTCAACATTATTACAACATGTATAGTAACTTAGAAATAAAGAAACAGTGTCTTGAACGAATCTTTACTATTGATGTGCTTATTCGATTTTTTCCCGTGTAAAGGCAAACAAAAATCAAGCGAATATGTAACGACGGGCATAAAAAGAGTATCGATTCCTTATTCGGAGAAAAAGAAAATGAAATTTTTTTGGGGGTGTATGTAGTTTTCTTTTAACAAAAAAAAAAAGAGTGTATGTATTTTTCTTGAATTGAGAGTAATACAAGATTACGGTCCAGGTGGCGGAATACTATTGGCAAGGTCACAAGAACCTCAAATAACTGATCTGAAGAGAAATATAAATCCAAAAGAGGGAGGAGTGAGAGATAAGGGTGGTGTCATAAGCTTTTACTGTGAGTCTCTCAAAGAAACCAAAGGCAGAGAAAAGAGATAACACAAAAGAAAAAATGGCATCAACCTCACTCCTCAAGGCTTCTCCGGTGTTGGACAAATCCGAATGGGTCAAGGGACAAAGCGTTCTCTTCCGTCAGCCTTCTTCCGCCTCCGTCGTTCTCCGCAACCGTGCCACCTCCCTCACCGTCCGTGCCGCTTCCTCCTACGCCGATGAGCTTGTTAAGACAGCGGTTAGTTCACACATATCCTCTCTTCTTTACCACGTGTGTTTTATCTGCATGATTCGTAAAGTGCCTTTTTCACCTTTTTGAATTGGAATGTCTAGATTCTCTTGTTCTGTTTTCCCCTGTTTCTACCTTTTTCTTTCTTTTCACAACCAATTTAAACCGAATTTACCCTTTAGATGTTTAGTTTTTATTTAGGTTATACACTTATACTATGGTTCAAAAAATTTGAAGTTTGGTTTTGATTTTAGGTTACTGTCTGTTCGTGTATAGAAGAAAAAATCGTGACAGTTGTGTTAATAAAGGAATAATGCCATTTCATTTGATTCTCTATCTTAATTTTGGTTGGAGTAGAAAACTATTGCGTCTCCGGGACGCGGAATCTTGGCGATGGACGAGTCCAACGCGACTTGCGGGAAACGTTTGGATTCGATAGGGCTGGAGAACACTGAGGCAAACCGTCAAGCTTTCCGGACTTTGTTGGTCTCTGCACCTGGACTCGGACAGTACATCTCCGGCGCAATCCTGTTTGAGGAGACTTTGTATCAGTCTACCACCGAAGGGAAGAAAATGGTCGACGTCCTCGTCGAGCAGAACATTGTCCCTGGTATCAAAGTTGACAAGGTAACTGAACGCATACTGTAGAGTATATATACCAACATGCATGGTGCTTAATTTGAGAATCTTAATGACTTTTGTGTATGGAATATTAGGGTTTGGTGCCACTTGTTGGATCCAACAATGAGTCATGGTGCCAAGGACTTGACGGTCTAGCCTCTAGAACTGCTGCTTACTACCAACAGGGTGCGCGTTTTGCCAAATGGTATACAGTAGTACTCTTGGTTCTGGTTTAATTTCCTACCCGAAAATATGCCTCGGTTCGATTTTATAGTGATTGATTGTCTCTGATGGCTGATTAGGCGTACTGTCGTGAGCATTCCTAACGGTCCTTCTGCTCTCGCTGTCAAAGAAGCTGCTTGGGGTCTTGCTCGATACGCTGCCATTTCACAGGTAACAAACATAGCGTGTATCCCAAGAAACATGTCCATCGGACTGTATCAAGCTCTATTCACACAAGAATTGCGTTTTTTCAGGACAGCGGGTTGGTTCCGATTGTGGAGCCAGAGATCTTGTTGGATGGAGAACACGACATTGACAGAACATACGACGTAGCAGAGAAGGTTTGGGCTGAGGTTTTCTTTTACCTTGCTCAGAACAATGTCATGTTTGAAGGTATATATTCGTTATAGAGTGCTTGTCTTAATACAACTTGTAACGTCTGAAAATTACTATGGAAAATTTTACCATCTTCCTTACACAGGTATTCTCCTAAAACCGAGTATGGTGACTCCCGGAGCTGAGTCTAAAGACAGAGTTACTCCTGAAAAAGTTGCCGCCTACACCCTCAAGCTCCTCCGCAACAGAGTCCCTCCCGCAGTCCCCGGAATCATGGCAAGTTCTCTCCTTCTCTTCACGATAATTCACAGTTAAAACATTGTTCGATTCAGTACAACAAACAAGTGTTGTATGAGGCAAAACCTAATATTGGTGGCTTGAGGTAGAAGTAATATTGCTTCTTGTTTTTGTTTTGTTGTTGTTTTGCAGTTCTTGTCCGGAGGACAGTCAGAGGTGGAGGCAACACTCAACCTGAACGCAATGAACCAGGCACCAAACCCATGGCACGTGTCCTTCTCCTACGCACGTGCGTTGCAGAACACTTGTCTGAAAACATGGGGTGGCAGACCCGAGAACGTGAACGCAGCTCAGACCACTCTCTTGGCCCGTGCCAAGGCGAATTCGTTGGCTCAGCTTGGAAAATACACCGGGGAGGGTGAGTCCGAAGAGGCTAAGGAGGGCATGTTCGTCAAAGGCTACACCTATTGAAGAGCTGATGATGCTGTGAAAAAAGAGATGAAGCAGATGTTTTAATTACATTTGTTTTTGAGTTTGCTTGTTATTATCATGTCAAATCATTATTTTCTCTGCCTACTTTTGCATTAGCTACTTCTTTTAATAAGTTCTATCATATTGAAGTTATCTATCTATCTTGATCTATTTGAACTTGAAAATTGTTTTCTACAGATATTCCATAATCAACAAGACTTGGGTTTGGTAAACAGAAACTCAAGATCGAACATTACATAAAAAGAACATTGTGAAATTTTTCATATTTTTATTTTTGGTAGCATCATCATCTACTACTGCAGTTAAATTCCAAATAGGTTTTGGATTTGTAAATAACAACTAAAACTGGAGTAAACAACCAATTTTTAGTTTTGAACAAAGAGGATATATAAGAACAAATGCTCTTTAACGAAGCTTAGAGCACCCTTATTGGTAAGCTCTTAGTGTAAATCTTAGGAATATTTTTAATATTACTTTTGAATTTTTTTGACTTAAGAGGTTGTTAATTGGTTTTAAATTTTATTTGTCTCCATTGGTAGACTCTTAATTAGGGGTTCTTAGAGGAAAAAAAATGTTTTTGTAACTACACTCCTTTTGAATTGCATTAACAAATGTTTTTGTTGTAAGTGAAACCAAGTTCTTGTGTTTTCTTAATTGAATAGATTTTGAAGATTGATATTATAATTATGTCCTCGACTCTCAATTTGAGATCATTGAGACCTTCTTGATGATATAACTTCATGAAGTAGCCAATTTGCAATCGTAATTACCGCTGCTGATTTCAATTTGAGAGACGTATAAGGAGAAAGATTAAAACTACATAATAGCCATATTTTGAAAAGCAAAGTATAAATAACATGATAATTTTAAGGTTTTAACATAATACAACTCTTTGCTCGTTAAAATAAGACACAACTATGTTTTCGAGTACAATTGTGAAGGGTCTAGTGATCCTTCTTGGTTTCACTTTCATGAACCATCTCTTCAGCATCCTCACACCTCTGATCATTGATTTGGAGCTGCAGTGCGGGATACAAAAGTCGATGAAACCAGCTAATCTTTTAACACAAAAAAGGAATAGAATAACACTTAGATTCAGAAATTTCCTTGCATCTTTTCCAAACAGAGAATCCCATTACACACACCAAACAAATTTCCTCTCATACTCCATGAACACTCCCTATCATGTTCAGATCAAACCAAATCCAATTAGCAAATGTTAGTTGTGTATTGCATCATATCTCTGAGATTCGTTTCCAAGCAAAATAAAAGAGACAAATGCAAATAGCAGAAACAAAACTCTGTACCATCTGTTTCACTTGTTCAATTCCTCCAGCTCCAAAAGTGTGTCCTCAAGGTAAAATCATAGCATCAGCCATCAAAGACCCTCTAAAATTGTGCAAAGAAAATCAAATTTAACAACAAAATAGGCTATAGATTAAACGCAAGCATGATCAATACCAATCCAATGGTTTCCAACTTAAAAAGTATCAATCTGATGATACAAAATTTCCCCAGCTTCTTTGTTCATGCCGATGTCACCTTCATTTCCGTCTATGTCATCATCCTCGTCTTCTTCTTCCACGTGAACGTTATCTTCGCCGTCGGATCCACCACTGTCGTTAGGGTTTCCGATAATGGGTTCCTCCGAATAGAAATTCTGACGGAACTCTAGGTGAGGTGTGGATTAGCTGCGGCGGCTGCTGCTGCTGCCGCGAAATACCGGTGGTGGTCGCCGATAAAAGCAGCGACACGGGTTTAAGGGTCTTTTTCACCGACCCGGAAACGTAACGGGTCAGCATCTTGGACAATCATCGGCGGCGCGTTGAAAGGCGCCGAAGATAGCACTTTTCCGGCCATGGAATGATGGAATCAAACGATCGCCCCCTCCGGTTTCTCTCTGTTTCTTGGTGAAATCGCGAAATGAGAGAGAAAAAAAAAACACCCACCTTGCCACGTGGACGCCTCTTAGTTCTGTTTTTGTCTCTTAACTAAGAGACGTTTTTTAGTTGCAAAGGTGACTTTGTATTTATTTTAATTAACCATTAAAGCTAAGAACTCACTAAGAGACTTGCGATAATCCTGCTCTTACATTTCTCAAAGGACATTTGCATATAAAGTGGGCTTAATCTTTTAATTGGCCCAATTTCTCGTCCTCTTTCTCTTTCGTCCATTTTCCAGAGGAGTTTATTTAAGAAAAAGGAAAGGAAACCAGGAAAAAATTATTCAGAATTTCAGAGATTGGCTTACATTCCTGTGAGCACTTAAGCTAATTCCTTAAAACTAAGATAATGCACAAACAAACATAAACCTTCCCTCTTCCACAAGAAAGGTTGCGTACACCAAACCCTGCAACGATCTTAGAATCAAAAGGAAGGAAAAAAAGACATGAAATCTCCAGTTCTTGAAACTTTTTACAATCTTCTTCTTAAACTGATTTTTTGAATCAGAGTAAAGTCTCTCTCTCTCACCTTATCACTTCTCAGACTCTCGTTTAAAGGGTCCAACTGGTACAATGCCTGCAGGCTCGTGATTGTTCTCGTTATTTACATCAATCCCCTGCTCATTGAGAAACATAATAATTGTGAATACACAAGCAAAGATTGAGAATTTGTAGATATATATTGGATGGAAGGGATTCAAATACGTTGTTATTTGATGCTGGCTCATGTACTCTTTGTGGATTAGCATTTAGATCAATCATTTCATCATCAATCTTGCCATTAGCTTCACCATTTCCATTTGTAGACACTCTTTGGTTCTGCAAATTGTCCCTCATATTGTTTGCTTTAGACTTGTCACCTGGAAACTACAAGAAACGGTACACACAAGGTGAAGATTAAATCAAGAAATCGACTCGAAATGATTGTGTCTGCGTGAGAAAGAAACATTTAGTTAATTCAAACCTCGATTCTCTGTCTCAGCAAAAGAAACCGACCATGTGTTCTCTTGCCACCAACATGTACTACCATGTCACATTGCAGACACAGAGAGCTACCGTCTATCTCACAGTAAAAGAAGGCTGTTCTCACAACGAAAACATTGCAGACAAAGATTTCTCTTCATATTTCTATATATGCACAATATGCGAAAACATTGAAACATGAGTGTGGAAAATTCGTTGTAAACAGATCATACCAGGTGCATTTTCGCATATATCACAGCACGGGGCATTGCTTGGTTCGGCTAAACCAACACGTACATGCCGACTAGCTAGCTTGTTGCACATATGAACCTGAAAGAAAAAACAATACAAAGTTTTGAAGTAACCCATTTTCGATCAAAATCCGAAAACTACTAAAAGCTATTGCGATAGAGAAGGATAAACCAATGACTCGAGAAGGACTACAAAGTGTTACCCTTAAGAGTCATCTAACTGAAGTAAGGATTAAGCGCAAAGAGCAGAAAATCGATTATTTTCTTCTCCAGAGAAGTTATACTAAATGCAAACTCTGGAGACAAAACGTTCCCTGCAATGTACATGACAGAGTATAAATCATTGAAACCACTCATATAATCAAACATGAATATTCATCAATTGAACATCTTAATCCACCAAATGAGAGAAGAGGTTTTAGCTATTTGAATTCTTTTGACAGATTCATTCCACTTCAAAAGATAATCTCATGTCAAGAGCTAAGAATCTAGAAACCAAATCTCAAAATCTTATTTCTTTAGCTCAAAGTTGTCCACTTTCAATCAACTCAGGCCCAAATCAACTGAGAATTAAGGACAATACCAGACACAGATAACAAAGACTTGATCTTTCATGAACCCATCTCAATGAATACAGAGGAGGAGAGCAAAAAAAAAAAGGAAGCATTTTTCCGAGAGAAATTACTTTTTCATCGCAGGAGCGACAAAGGGCAGCTTCATCGGCGGCGCAAAAGACGATTGCGGCTGCGTTCTCGCAAGCATCGCACAAAATCCGCATCTTTCTTCTTCAATCTTAAAAGTCTTTTTCTCACTCTATTCGGAGCAATGAATCTCACGTTCAAGACAAAATCTTTAGCCAGAACTCAGATTGCGATTGAAAGAGAGGAAGTGGAAATAAGTAGAAAACTCTGATTAATTAAGGAGGAAGTAGATTAAGGGTTAGGATTACGCGTTGGTATCAAGGAAGAAGAAGATGAAGAAGAAAGAAAGAAAGAAAATTTTTTAAGATTATAAAATCTCTCCTTTTAAATCTTTTTCTACGATGGAAGAGAAGCTTGAGAGACCAGAAGCGACGACGACCAAATCCACGCGCCGAGAGTATCAAAACAAGCCTACTTGGCTGTGACAAGGCAAAAACTGTTAATTACTACTTTGAGTAAATTTCTTTAATTTCAATAGTTTTTTTCTTTAATTGTTATTGGCTAACGAAAATTATGATTAAAGTAGTAAGCGCCTAACAAGAAATGTGTAGTATGAATGTATGATTAGGAGAAAATATTGGGGAGACCATATCTTTTTAGTGGATATGGTTTTGAATTATAATAAGATTATTTTTTCTTTTTAACAAGTTATAATAAGATTGTTTAAAAGTCCATTATAAGACAGAAAAAATAAAATTATCTCGACTAAAAATGGGACCCTAATCGTGAAGACGAAAGACTCTATGCCATCTGGAAGGTCATTGATGTGTCTCCCCGAAACACAGTCGTTGTCTTGTTTCCTTCGTTTTGGTGAATCACTCTGTGATAAGTTTTATTGTCACAACCTTATGATTTCTTGGATCATTTATCTGATTTTGTTTTTCTTTTTTTTTACGGCAGCTGAAATAGTTTTATGTATGGTGCTATAGATTTAGGACGTGTGACTATTTTAAAAAGTATAATATAAACTAAAATAAAAAAATGGGGAAAAAACAAGAGCCACAAAAGGAAATTAAAAAAAAAAGGACAAAGAGGTGGGTGGGCCAAATGTCACCAGCCATTTAAAAAATTGGTGGTCGAGAAGTAGTTGAAAGCAACTCTCAAGAACTCTACTAGTGGCCTTCGTTTAAAGTTGTTTTAATTTCCTTGCCCATGTTCACATTTTCATTTAACTAACATTTTTTTTTCCTTCAATCCAAAGAAGAAAGTTATATTAGCTTGTGCATCAATGCTAACTGTTGGGCTTTACTTGTAATGTTGGGCTATCATTTCTTTAATACCATGATAACTACTATCCAAGTCACAATATCTCTTATCCATTACGAAGTGATGACAAATTCGTAAAGACCCTGGGCCTGAAGAGAAGGGCTCTCACTAATGGGCTATGATGGAATGGAGTGTGAGGTCCACGTGGTCGATAAAGGTGTTTAAGGGGCAAAACGGTCATTAAGAACCCAAGCCGAGAGAGAGAGAAACCGGCGAATAGAAAAGAGAGAATCTTTGGGACCAAATCAATGAGTGGTCCCTTCAGACAAAAATAAGAAGAAGAAGACGACGAAGAATACCAAACTTGTAGGCAGTAGCAGTGGGTGTAATAACTTTTGTAATTTCTCTCTCTCTCTTTTACATATCTTTCCGGTTTTTTTTTTTTTTTTGGTTTTCCGGTGACCACTGTGTTTCCAATTTTCGTTGTGCGATCAATTCCGACACTTTTTAGGGTTCTCTTTCAGAATTTCATTCACGTTGTTGTTTCTCTCAACCGTGACATCATAATTTCCATCTTCTTTCTTTCTATTTCTTGGGTTACTACTTACTACTTTCTTTTTTTTTCATGTGCCCAAAAAAAACATATTTCCTTTTTCAAAATCTTTTTTTTTTTCATTATTAAACTGTCTAATAGAGAGAAGTAGAAAACAATTGCAAAATTTCGAATCCGTGGTGTCAGTGCTGAATTCTGTAGTGGATGTTTGCAGTTTAGAGCTACGGAGTGGGAAGAGTGAGACCAGGCTTCTTACTGGAACCACATTGCTTTGAAAGGAAGAAAGACAACTAAATCTCAAGGCAAGGTAAAAGAGCTCTTTGCATGTTTCTTTTATCTTGATTGACAAATCTTAGGATTCTGATTCAAGATTCAGATGCATTTATTAATGATGATGTTTAAATGTCCTGCTGGTGCAATTGAAAAGTTTCTATGATTTTTTTTTGACTAGTAAAATCCAAGCTTCTTTTTCTTTTACCTTATAGAACACGCATTTGTGACTGACCTTGTCTCCCTCTCCATTGAATGAATTCAAAACTAAAAAGCTACTATTAATTTTATGTTTGATTTTGCGTGTACTATATATATTATAATCCTAGTCAGTTTTCAAAGTTTAGAGTATGATAATTTATTTTTATAGGGAGAGAAGCATGGTCTGTGGGACCATGTATTACCTCTCTTATTCGATTAAACAATGTTTAGATTTGGTAAAAACGTGACTTAGTCTTCAAGCATAGTGGGTGACCATTACAGATTACAGATAAAGTCGGTAATCTTTGTTTTGTTTCTTCTTCTTCAGTTGTGGTTGATCACCTTCTAAGTAAACTGTCTTCTATTAACCTCAATATTATAATGGCAACAAGTCTTCTCTTATTTTGTGTCTTTGGTTCATATATAATGTTCGAGTGTTCTCTTTCAGCACAACCGAGAAGCTTTTCTCTTTCTAGGCATGTTTCATGTTTTAATCTCTTAGTTTTGGTTTGGTGAGATCAGATTTCTGAGTTTTACCATTTGTTTATGGTTGTGATTAGTTGGAAAATAAGGGTCATTTCTGCTTTTGAAGTTCTTTCAGCATTCCTGAAATTATTTTCTGCAATAAATATGCTAAGACTCCAATCTTAGAGGTCTTAAGTTTGAACTGTTTCAGGAAAACAAAGGTTCCTCTGGTTACTCTGAAATATTCAAACCAATGGTGAGCAATTGGTAGCACTTGCTAAAGAAGATGGAAAAGACACATATGCCTGTAGCCCGAGAAGAGAAGATACTGGTTCTGGTGAGATTGAGGCCTCTAAATGAGAAAGAGATTGCGGCTAACGAAGCTGCGGATTGGGAATGTATCAATGATACCACCATATTGTACAGAAACACATTGCGCGAAGGCTCAAACTTTCCTTCTGCATATTCATTTGGTAAGGACTAAGGAGCAATAGTGCTCTAACGGTTTAACCTCTTCTATACATTAGATCCACACTCTCTTACTTGAACTTCAAACTAATAGTTAACCTCTTATATGAACTTAATTTTACCTGGCTTTGACCTTTGATATTCTAAACTTCTACTTTCTTTTTGAAACGATCTAACCTTTCATCCGTATGTTGTTGACTCAGATTCCCATTCCCTGTTTGTTTTTTTTTTGGTGACAGATAAAGTCTACCGAGGTGAATGCCCCACCAGACAAGTTTACGAGGATGGAACCAAGGAAATCGCTCTGTCGGTTGTCAAAGGAATCAATTGTAAGCTTGATTTTCCGTTGTTTTGCTGATGCACACATTGATGAAACTATATGCTAAGTTCTTTAATGACTGTAACGATCGACAGGTAGTATTTTCGCATATGGCCAGACCAGTAGCGGTAAGACATACACCATGACTGGTATTACTGAGTTCGCTGTGGCTGACATATTTGACTATATATTTCAGGTACAAGCCTCATTGCATCTGATTATTTTTCCAAAATAATTGCTGGTATTTATTCTTCTTATGCACTACTAATTGGATCTGGATGCTGCAGCATGAAGAAAGGGCGTTTTCCGTGAAATTTTCAGCTATAGAGATCTACAATGAGGCCATACGAGATCTGCTTAGCTCGGATGGTACATCGCTGAGGCTACGAGACGATCCTGAGGTAAATGAATGTCATTTTCTTTACTGAGCAATTTTAGTTTGTAAAATTGTCTCACTCGTTTTAGTTCTATCCTTTCTTATTAGAAAGGGACAGTTGTTGAAAAAGCCACAGAGGAAACTCTGCGAGACTGGAACCACCTGAAGGAGCTTCTATCTATTTGTGAAGGTAAAAGTCAAAATCACTTTCCATTACTATGAAGTAACCCAATGATAGTAGTGTTGTTTTGTACATGATCTGAAACTCTGATTTAAAAGTAAACTTACATGCTTCTTCATTTTTGCAGCACAGCGCAAGATTGGTGAAACCTCATTGAATGAGAGAAGTTCCAGATCTCATCAAATGATCAGACTGGTTAAATTCTTATCTATCACTTTATTTATGATACAAAGTCTCTCTCACTTAGCTTGGCCCTTGATTGTCTCGTTAATTTTTAGACAGTTGAAAGCTCTGCTCGTGAGTTCCTAGGCAAAGAAAACTCCACCACCCTCATGGCGAGTGTGGTATGCTCTCATCTGAAATGCTAAATAACCCTTCTTTATGTTGCATCTTGAGGGTTGTTTTTTCTAAGAACCGTCTTCATGTTGATCACCCTTTATGTGCAGAATTTCATCGATCTAGCGGGAAGTGAGCGTGCATCACAGGCGATGTCAGCTGGTACAAGACTCAAGGAAGGCTGCCATATCAATAGAAGTTTGCTGACTCTTGGAACAGTGATCCGTAAACTTAGGTGTGTAGACAATACATCCTTTAAACATTGCTGTCTGTCTTTCGCATGCTTAGTAGTTAAACTTTAATAATGGAGCCACTCGTTTCTACTCTTGATCTAGTAAGGGAAGACAAGGGCACATCAACTTTAGAGACTCCAAGCTCACACGAATTCTACAGCCATGCTTGGGGGGTAATGCAAGAACAGCTATCATCTGCACTCTGAGCCCAGCAAGGAGTCATGTAGAGCTAACGAAGAACACTCTCTTGTTTGCGTGCTGTGCAAAGGAAGTTACCACAAAGGCGCGGATCAATGTTGTTATGTCAGACAAGGCTCTGCTGAAGCAACTACAGCGTGAGCTTGCGAGGCTTGAGACCGAGCTGAGAAACCCTGCCTCCTCACCTGCCTCAAACTGTGATTGTGCAATGACGGTGAGGAAGAAAGATCTTCAGATACAAAAGGTTTGTGCTTTTGTGAACACGCACAGATTGCTTTCATAAGTTTCCTTTTCAGGTTTGATATGACATTGGCTGGTTTTGTAACTGTGGGGCGGGTGAATGCTGATAAAGAGTTAATGTTATACAGATGGAAAAGGAGATCGCAGAGTTGAGAAAACAGAGGGATCTTGCTCAATCCCGGCTTGAAGATTTCATGAGAATGATTGAACACAATGTGGCGTCAAAGGTATTACTGGTTGTTCCCACAATCTCACTTTATGCAACAGATAATTAAATTGTTCATCACGTTTTCCCAATTATCGCGGTTCTGCCTTAGATTTCTTCTGCTAAACGGCTTACTTCTGTTTTTCTTCTGTTGAAGCCTGGAACTCCGCATTTCGGCAACCACACAGACAAGTGGGAGGATGGTTCAGTATCAGAGACATCAGGCGTGGTCGATTCAGACAGAAGGAGTTACATATCAGATGGAATGTCTACACCGCTGTCAATATCAAGAGCTTATGTTCATTCTCACTCTGATGATGATGATCTGGATGAAGACTTGCCTAGGCGTTCAGAAGATCTATCAGAAGAATATTGCAGAGAAGTTCAATGCATTGAGACTGAGGAATCAGTCACAGTCTATAATAACAAGAAAGATAAGAGAGCAGAACCTGAAAACGTTTTAGGCCGTGGTGAGGATGCTAATGGTGAAACGAGTGTAGGCCAGAACGTCAGGGTGGGAAGCTGGAACCGCAGAGAGACTGTGTCAGGCACGAGCACTCCGCCTGAAAACCTAGGGACAGGCTTCCTCGGAAGACCAGAGAGTCATAAGATTGCGTTTCCTGATTTAGAGTTCGGTTCTACTATATCGAGGAATGATTCTATGTCTTCTTGCGGGAGTGATTCTACAGGGGCTCAGAGCATCAGAACGCCGTTAGGAGAAGAGGGAGGTATTACTAGTATCCGGACTTTCGTTGAAGGGCTTAAAGAGATGGCCAAGCGTCAAGGCGAGGTAAGTTCATGAAAATATATACTAATCGATTCTTCTTTGTAGTTTACAATTGATTTTCAAGTTTTGTTTGATCAGGTCTCGAATGGTGAGGATTCTGGTAAAATGGGGAGGGACATTGGTCTAATATCCATGGACGGAGAATTTGAGAGACAGCGGCAAGAGATTCTGGAGCTATGGCAAACTTGTAACATCTCTTTGGTGCATAGAACATACTTCTACTTGCTCTTCAAAGGAGATGAGGCGGATTCAATCTACATCGGAGTAGAGCTAAGAAGACTTTTGTTTATGAAAGATAGCTTCTCTCAGGGAAACCAAGCTTTGGAAGGAGGAGAAACCTTAACATTGGCCTCAAGGTTAGATATTTTTGGCGTTTGTATATAGCGTTTGGCATTAGTGGTTGCAGTTTGTTTAAGGCATACTATTTTTTGTGAAGCCGGAAAGCGCTTCACAGGGAGAGAAAGATGCTGAGCAAGCTTGTGGGGAAAAGGTTTTCAGAAGAAGAGAGGAAAAGAATCTATCACAAGTTTGGGATTGCGGTTAACTCCAAACGCAGGCGATTACAACTTGTGAACGAGCTGTGGAGCAATCCCAAGGACACGACTCAGGTTGTGGAAAGCGCAGATGTTGTAGCGAAGCTTGTGAGGTTCGCTGAGCAAGGCAGAGCCATGAAGGAGATGTTTGGTCTGACCTTCACACCTCCTTCGTTCTTGACAACTCGGAGATCGCATAGTTGGAGAAAAAGCATGCCTACACTTTTCTAACTTCTGTTTGGTCCAATGACATTTTCCTTTTGGGTTTCTTGTAGCAGAAGCCATGTTTTGTATATCTTCTTTTATGTCTTTTCATTTCCGTTTTCTGTCTTTTGTTTTGAAACAGAATGTTGTAATTGAAATTTTCTTTTTCATCAAATTCTTTTCTTTTTAGTTTTTACCCGTAAAAATTGTTTATTTCTTATGTTTTTAATATAAAAATAACCTCACTTGTAAACACATTCTAAATGGAATCATAATAAATATAGTTTACTAAATTTTCAGTCAAATTTATGTTATTAAAACTCATTATATCTTGACACAAAAAAAAAGGAAAACTCATTACATAATAAAGAAAATTTATTATGTATACTTGTGTATGTATGTAAACAATCACACACAGACAAGACTAACAAGACAGTAGGAAATGTTGGAAGTTTTTATTGAAGAAACAACAATTTTTTGTCAAACAGTAAAGAATACTATAAATCTGTGAGCAATCCCCAAAATCTTTCTTTCAATACAAAAATATCTGCATTTGTTATTCTATTATTCTTACTAGATATGTCCTTATTATACATGAAGTGTAGTTGTTTACTCCAACCTTCAGTCAATTTGTGACTCTATCTATCTCTCTCCGTAAGTTTCGAATAGAGCCCAAATAAGTTTTGAATCACTACAAAAGAACAGAAGAAGCAGCAGGGGACTCTTATTAACAAATGTAAGTAAAATTGCCCCCACCAAAAACAACATCACCCATACAAACTTACGCTAATAAACAGAAGAATACAGGGAAGTTTTAAAGCACATTCATAAGCTAGCTAGTAAACACACAAGAACAGGGGACAACAAAGGTTCATCACAAGATCAGAGCTCAACAGCTACACAATCCATTATGTGAAAATTCCCATCAAGCACAACACTACACCACTCCACTTTACCCCAAATCTCTCCACCTTCACGTCTTTCCACTGCGATTTCCGCAGACCAAATCTCTGTTTCCTCTGTTTTCTGCAAGAACAGAACCAAATTTCCACCGGTGCAACTCACAGTTTTCGACCACTTACAAGCCTCAGGCAACAATCCTTCAAAACCTTTAACCACTCCCCAAGATCTCTGCTTTGGATCATAAGCTCTCAAACAATTCCCACGAACATCATAGTAATACAACACATCATCTATCACACACGAACTCGACCACTCCTTAGAATGCAGAACCTCGTCTCTATCGCAACTATCTTCATTCGGATCGTAAACAAAGCTATTGTAATAAGTCCTCATGTAAATCTTACCTCCTATTACCACACTGCTAAACCATCTTTTCCCTGCCTCCCAATCTGGCCTAGCCCGAAGTTCCCACATTTCGGTATCAGTATCATACACCATCATACTTCTTGATGGCGATTTCAACGGCGAGAGCGTATCTGATCCTCCGATTACATAAATCTTCCGATCAATGAGCTCTGTGACGGAAATAGCAACGGCCTTAGGCATGTCAGGGAGAGTCTGAGCCGTGTGAGTTCGACAATCAATGAGCGAAACACTCGATGTGATCTTCCAATTGCAAAATCCACCCATCACAAAGATGTTCGAACCAATGCCAACATAGCTTCCTTGTATAGGCATAGGAGGGAGAGAGGGGATATGGACCAGGCGATGATCAGAGGCGGTGCCGGAGAATTGTTGTCCGTTAGGTTTCCGGCAAAGAGTAAACCAATGGATATCAGAGGTTTGATCTTTGGAGATTGCGACATAGAGACATTGCTCTGTGCATCCGAAGAAGGATCGTCTGGCGTAAAGCTCCGGAGACGCGACGAGTGATCGGAAACGCCTTGAAACTTGGGAGAGAGTTGGGTAATAGCATCTAGGGACACGGGCTACGATATCGACGACGATTTCATCAGGGAGTAACGAAATCAGACACGGCGGCTCCGGCGGTTGCTTCTTCTGTGCCCTAATAATTTGGGAAGACATTTCCACACAATCGGCGAGCGAGAAGAAACAAAACCCTAATTTTGTAGCCGTTTTGAAGGAAATGAAGATCGGATTTTTTTGACTAATTTGTATTTATTATTATGATTTATGAGAGAAATCAGAAACTCCTGAGATCCTTCTTCTGTTTCAGAAAAAGAGAGGCGGTTGGAACTTTTCAAGAGTCTCTTTTAAACCAATTAAAGACGGTTCGGTTCGGTTCGGTTCTTCTCTAAATAAAACATTTGGCGTCTCGCCGTCTCTTCATTAGGTAAACAGCGCAGCGTTTTCAAAATTTGCACAAACAACATGCATTCTTCTTAGTCTTACACATGAATGGCTAAATCCCACTCCAAACATTAAACACTATGGATCAACTTGGTTTTAAATAGTATGAAATTAAGAATGTAAATGACGATGAATCAAACAGCAGCACATATGTGTTTTTTTTTCCTTTACACGTTTGATTCGATGATAATACATAACCACACGAATAAAATCATAAACAAGACAAGAGATTGGTTCCACACATTGGTTCAGCCCCTCAATGAATATTTTTTACCACTAAAAGCGTTGAACTTGTCTTTCTTCTCAGCCTCTTCCTCTTGCTTTCTTTCTTTCCCAGCTCCAACCTATGTTACAGATAGATCACATTATATTTCTACGCCATTTGTTATATCTCATTCCATTTTGCACATAATACTTTAAACAAGTTACTTACCTTTGTTGTCTCTTTAGTAGACCGGTCTACATTTGAACCAAACACAAGTTTCCCTTGAGTTTGTTGTTTAGCCTTCTCTGACCCACTACTACTTGCTAGAGAGTGTGATTGGCCGTTACTATTAGCAGCAATAGGTTGCGGTTCATAGGATAAAGGTCGTCCATCCAAACGTCTTCCCGAACCCGTGAAAGGGTTAAACTTTGGTTCGGCTTCAGCCACAGGAACCTCCTTAGCTGTATCAAAAAAAGAAGATCACATGAGAATTTAACAGCTTGGAGCTAATTTCATGTCCAATTCATACAAACCTTTTGCTTGACCTTTAGCTGAAGCAGGTACTACAGGTCGTTCGGGTTCCTTGTAATCAAGGGGAGGAGCAAAATCAACCTCACAATCAGTTTCTATGATGCTGATACCATTAGAAGGTTTTGCCTCCAGTATATCTATGAAGTATTTCTTATTGTTGTATGGGACCATAATGCTATCTCCGACAGTTAGACATGAATAGTTCCTCAAGGCGGTCTCTAAGCTGCAGCAGAAACACAGGAACCGCTTCAATATAAACAGAATACGGTATTCGCAAAGAATTCAAAGTATAGGTGTAGACAAAAATACAAGAGGGGGAAGAGTAAGTCGGACTTACATGGCTTTCGGGTTAGCTATATCGAGAAAGTCTGTTGTATGGGGTTGTAGTTTCACATAGGTTCCCTTAGGAAGAGTGACATTTCTAACTCTCACAATGTCTCCTTCTTGCAACAGCAAGTTCTGCATCATCTGCAAAAACACACAATCAATTTTATGTCACGGGATGTCGAGTATCTAGTATTGGTGATAAAACCGAGTAACTGTTTATTACCCAGTAGGGCATGTAAATCACGCCTTCTTCTGCGATGAACTCAAGGACTCCACAGTGAGAAACACTATCCGTTGAAGTATTACGAAGCTCAAAGAGCATTGGATAATCGATATGCAAAGAGGCTGTAAACAGTCATGGATGTTAGTGGCTCAGAATAATCACATGAAATCCAAAAAGAAGCTAGAATGAAAAAGCTAAGGAAGAAGATATACCTAGACGATCAAGAGCTGATGGTGGCATTATAACTGAAAACAGATATTAAAGGAAGTCAAATTTCAAAACTTGAGCATTATAAAGAGTAACAATGACTTGGAAAGACACATTATTTGTAAGATTAAAGACTTACTCTTGTCACCACTTTCAATTTGAGGCTGTGAATAGAAAACGAGAAAAAGGCAAGGCAAGAGAAGTTAGAATTGGGTTTGTAAACTGAGACAAAGTGAGGTTTTCACATTGCACAAGTTCTCCAATTTTACTTATAAGAAAGCAACTTTGAAATCAAACCTTATCAATAAAGGATGAGGGATAACACCGGTAAGTCTGCTCAAAGGTAGTTCTATGATACGCGTATCCATCGTAAAACTGCAATCACAGGAACACCAACACATGAGATGGAAGAACAATTACTAGAGTTAGAATGATGATTAATGTGATACAAGACCTAAAGAGAAAACTTACCATACTTCAACTGGTAGATAAATAAGAGTTAACGCCAACTGTCAAAAAAAGGAAGACCAATTCGGGTCATTTCAGCACAAGTAAGCAGACATGTAAGCAGAGATCATCTACAACTTAAAACAACTCTCGCGTCGAAACGCACAAAATCCTACCTTTCGATTCCTAAACTCTTGAAAACGTAAAACTAGTACTCCAAATTTCTATCGAATCGCCCAAAACTTACAAAGTGAACCATAATTGTTTGTCTACCTCGGATTAAAACGGAAACCTAGAATTGGAAGCTTCCTTCTCGCGAGAACAAACAATCGGAGAAAGGAGAGATCGAGAGAGTAATCGAGTGGAGGGAGAAGAATCAATTGGTCGCGTGATTCCGCAATTAAAAGTCTATCGTTATTCACGTCTATCTTCTTTATATATCGGTCCAGGTCTTTGTCGTAAATTGAAAAAGAATATGGGCTTGGGCTTATGTTCTAAGGCTTTGGGCTTTGAATTATATTAGACGACAAAATGTGCAATGAGGTACAGACGCATGTTCAAAATAACGTTGTGGATTTGTAGTTGACAGACACATCCACATGATCATAATACTATATTGAAGATAAAACCCAATAACAAAAAAAAAGAAAAAGAACCAAAATAAACAAGATCAAATCGAGTTTTCTGGGATTTATTAGGAAAATGATAAACGATATAAATAGGGTGTCTCCCACAGTTATCTTACTGGGAACATAATAATCCGTAACCGTCTCATTACAAACATCACACAAGGGTGAAAACTGAACATTTTTGATGATGATGTGTGGTTTTTGTTTCGAGCAGACACGTTCATGGAAAACATGCTACAATGAACAAAACCACTGTGTCTCTACTAACCTGACAAATAATATAAGAAGATCCCGGCTCGATGAAGAGACCGGCGAAAAGGGGAAGAAAGAATCATGCGGACTTCAAGAACCGCATTCTTTTCTCATTCGGCTCTGGACTGACCAGCTCGGGAGGACAAAATGATCCCAACAATGAGACCGTATAGAGCCAGAGCTTCAGCGAAAATGAGGATAAGAATCATACCAACGAAAAGTTTTGGCTGTTGAGCATTGGCCCTGTCATCAAACCACCAAGTTGCTTATCAAATGGGTATAAGAGGGAATAGATACTCACACACACATCTTTAAGACACTAGAAATACGCTATGTAATGAACTAAGATTTCTTTCATTATAGATCAACATTCAGGGAATTGCACATATTCCCTACCAATTTGCATCAAATTGAATTGTGACACTAAACTCATGATATTATGGTTCATTACTTCTACTATGAAATTGAGTCTTTCTAGCAAATTAAGCCATAAATGTGAATCTGCAAAAGAAAGAAATGGAGGATCATACCTGACACCAGCATCACCAACTATACCAATGGCCATTCCAGCTGAAAGACCAGCAAGCCCACAAGCAAGACCAGAAGAGAGATGGGCATATCCATCGAAGAGGTAGTAAGATTTAGCCTTGGGGTTAATCCCGGTACTGATGATAACAGCAATAATCAAACCATAGATACCCAAAACACCAGCCATAACAACAGGGACAATAGACTTCATCACCAACTCCGGCCTCATCACACCCATGGATGCCACTCCCACACCACTCTTGGCTGTCCCGTACGCAGCTCCCATACCTTGTTAAAGGGTAAAGTCCATGTCAGGCTAAAAACACACTTGTTAAGGTCACAATCTAACTGTGCTTTACACAAGTAAATCAACATGCCTTGGATCTGAAGATAAAATATAATTGACAAGGATGAAAGCAACTCAGCAATTTGATGGTAAATAATTACTTGTTCAATTAGTATTAGTCACGGCAATCACAAAGCCTGATAAATCCAGCAAATTTCCCTAGCTAATTTCGATATGTTGGACAAAGAAGAGATTCACCAACAAATTCAACAATACAGATCTAGGCTCAATTGCTAGAAAGATCATCCTGGACTACATAACCAACGGAGAAACGAAAAAGGACTCGTCTCTAAACCAGTGTAGAGCAGTTCCTTAAGAATCTGATCCACTGATTAAAGATGATAAACTAGAATTTTGGAAAAGGGGAGACATATAGTTCAGTGATATCCAAAACAAATCTAGAGAGAAACTTAAGGTCATAGTATCTCAAATTTATAAGAAAAATCAAGAGGAACACACAGATCGGTGAACTTCTCAGGGCCGATCTAAAGCAACTTTGAGTAAACATCATGAGAACAACAAACACACACAAGATCAGTGAACAATTCAGAACCAAAAAAAAAAGAAAAAAAGATGGAGATTATAAGAGAGAGTGGATGGATATACAGGAGAAGACGAGCGCTGCGGCAGCGCCAAGGAAGCCGAAGAAAGGAGCAGTCTCATCGCCACTGAAGGTAGACATCTCAGGCGATGCTGGATCTTAAGATTTCTGCTTCTTTGGGACGCCGGAATCTGATCTCAGATCTCTCTCTCCGTTGAATTTACAAGGATTGAGTTTTCGAGGCTAATAAGCCTGATTGATGAGATATACTACAACAGCGAAGCGCACACGTCGGGATCTTAAGACGGGTCTACCCGTATTCGACCCGGATTAGTTCTTATTCTTTTGGCCCATCATTCGGCCCACACTAACGTGAGATAGATCCCGTTATTTTGTGACCAAGTTTTCACCGTATTTAAATTTAATATCCTTTTTTATTCTTAAACAAAAACATTTTGTACTCTTGTCAAAAAAAAAAAAACATTTTATAAATTCAACATATAAAAACTTTAAAATTTAGCTAAATGTTAAATATATATCACATAAAACATGTTAAATTTATGACACCAATTAATGGAAAGTATGATATTTTTTTGTCAACATATGTTTACTTGAATGAATCTAATAATATCCAAAAGTCCAATTTTCTGCAATAAAAGTTTTGGTAAAGTTGGGCTTATACAGTATGCGGAGAGGTTCAAACAGAAACGTATTTGCTTTGAACGAGTAAGATAGATAGACAAGAATAACCTTCTTTTTGGATATTGTTTAGCATCTAAGAGAAGGGTATATTAGGAAATTGAAACGAGAGTATATCTGGCACTTCTTCCACTTCCCACCTTGTTCGCTCTCACAGACACACACCATCTCCACCCTGAGATCTTTCTCCGTCTCCGTTGCTTGTTTCTCCCACGAAATCTGTGAGTCTTCTTCGATCCTTTCGTTTCTTTTGTTCTTGATTGCTCGGTTAATTCGAACATGTCAATTGTTTCTCTCGATTTTTATTTTCCCCTGATTTATATCTTTTTGATTATCGGTTCTTCTGGGAGTTCTTATCGTAGTTTCAACTTGAAATTCGAACTCTATATATCTTCCGGCTTATCTTACTTGCTGCATTGTTTTGATTGGATGGTTTTACGCTCGCTGACTTTGGATCGATTTCTGGATTGATTTTGGTAAATTGTGTGTCTAGTGGGGATTGCAACTTGTGGCTGAGACCAATGAATTTATTCGTTACAAGTCAGGATTTTAGAATTTTGTTTAAGCTAACTAATAAAGATTCTAATCTTTGTGTCATTTTGGTGGATTAGATGATCAATTAAGCTTTGAGTTCAAATGTGAAAGCTTTAGATACAAGCCCACATCGTACTTGATTTTTTATCCAATTAGTAAACAATTGTGAGCTCATTTAGAAAAAAAGGATTAAAAGAAATAAACTAAGCAGTAGAACTGAACATCGTTATAGATTGTTCTTTGTGATGACATCTAATTGTGAGTATTTCTGTTATGATTTCGGTTCATAGTTTTAGTTACTCTTCAGCCTAGTTTCACAATGTTTGATATCATTTTCACCATTGCAGTTGAAAGTAAGCGGATGGAGAGTGGTGGGCAGTATGAAAATGGGCGCTACAAGCCCGATTACAACAAAGGGACACAATCTGTGGTAAGAAAAAACACTTGAAGCAGATCATACATTTGCTTTGAATGAAAGCTAAGTACAAACTCTGTGTGTACAGTAGAATATGATGCCTCAGCATCAGATAAAGGAGCAACATAATGCATTGGTGATGAATAAGAAGATCATGTCCATCCTTGCTGAGAGGGATGCAGCAGTCAAGGAAAGAAACGAAGCCGTAGCAGCAACAAATGAAGCATTAGCCGCTCGTGATGAAGCACTTGAGCAGCGGGACAAAGCTCTCTCTGAAAGAGATAATGCTATTATGGAGACAGAAAGTGCGTTAAATGCTCTTCGATACCGTGAAAACAATCTTAACTACATTTTGTCGTGTGCCAAGCGTGGTGGTTCCCACAGTTGTGTAACTGAAGAAAGCCACTTACCTGCCCCTTCACCTATATCAACTATTCCACCTGAAGCAGCCAACACGAGACTGACCAAAAGGAAGAAAGAGAGCAAGCAGGTAGCACGATCAAAGGGAAAGAAAGTGGACGAGGATCTGAACCATCAAGTTGCTTCTCCGGGAAAGAAAAGCAGAAAAGATTGGGACAGTTACGATGTCGGTTTAAACCTAGTCACATTCGATGAGACGACAATGCCAGTGCCCATGTGCACTTGCACTGGGACTGTTCGTCAGTGTTACAAGTGGGGAAACGGCGGTTGGCAATCTTCTTGCTGCACAACCACTTTGTCTCAGTATCCGCTCCCGCAGATGCCAAACAAGCGGCATTCTCGAGTGGGAGGCAGGAAAATGAGTGGAAGTGTCTTCTCCAGGTTACTTAGCCGTTTAGCTGGCGAAGGGCACGAGCTTTCCTCTCCTGTTGATCTCAAGGACTATTGGGCTAGGCACGGCACAAACCGCTACATCACTATCAAGTAACCAAGATTTATGGCCCAGTAGCCACTATATATCAAGTATTGCTCTCTCTTCATCCATTTTTCTTTTTATCGTTTTAGTTTTAACAAATAGGATCAAAAGTCGAATGAGAGATGAAGCTAGGCTCGTTATTGTTTTTACTGTCGATAGTTCCGTACTTCCGTTAATGCAAATATTTAGTAGTATTGTTTTGACTTGGTTTTGTTGTTTTATGTAACTAATTAATAAAAAGTTAAGATTTTCCGTTTTGTAGTATTATAATTTCAAAATTCGAAATATCACCCACTAAATCGTAAGAATCTGAACAGCTTCAACAGAGAAAAAGGAAAAAAAATTAATCTCCTTATATTAGTAGTCAAAGTTTCAACGACTTATATTAGTCTCTTCATCTTTTCTGCTCAAAGTTCCACTCAAATAAGAAAAAAACATGGACCAAAAGCTAAAGACAACCACCATTAGTCCACAACCGCAACCACCAAAGGGTTGGCTTACCAACATGAAGACATTTTTTAATGTTCCTAACCCGAGAATCGTTCGAATCTTTTTTATAAGCAGTTTTGCCACATTTTGCTCTGGAATCGCTTTTGCTTTTGAATGGACATTTCACGGCAAGAACCATAGCGGATTCCAATGGATCATCTACTACGCCTTGTCCCTGATCATTCTTCCTATTCTCATATGGCTAGGTTTCGGTATTGTCATGATTGTTTCGTCAAGCCACGGGTCAATGCAAGTTGCTAGCGTAGCGGTGGAAGAAGAACCGTGTGTCAACAGTTTTGCCGAGAATAGTGGGAATGAAGAAACTAAAGAAAACAATTGTGAGTGTTTGGCGATTATGGTTGATTCGGATAAAAAAAAGTACGCCGATAAGATATTTGAGAATAAAACGGCAAAACTAAAACGCACAGTTTCACTCCCATTGCATAGCCAAGTGCGATCATGTCGGACTAGGTGACTGTTTCAGTCAATCACCATGGATCATCCATCTTCCAAGTAAATGTTTTTTTTTTGGTTAGATTTGATTATTTTATCCGCCGCATCTATAATTTTTGTTAATAAGGTTTTTTTTTTTGTTATGTTTCATTTTTCGTTTTAATAATAACAAATAATTTTATTTTATTTTCCTTTCTACACGAACCTTAGCTAAATGTTTAAATAGTCAAAATTCAGTTCTCTCTCTAATTCCTGGAATTTGCCACGTGTCATGGTGATCTTATTAATGAGAATAATATAATTGGGTCCCATAAATAAGTGAATTTGTCATCTAACGATGTATGAAAAACCACGTGGTACGATCGGCGGAATTGTCGCCAAGTTTAGTTTGGTTTTGAAATTGAAGATAAGCTAGATATGTGGGGTCCGCTTCGTCTTATTCATATGTGGAAGACGAATACTGTATCTTTTTTTTAGTGTGTTTACAATTAGCCTACAATTTTAATTGTTAATGTCTTCTACTAATTCATAGGAGATTTTGGTTACATTTCACTGTGTATAATATTTCTATAGTTCCGAACTTTATGTAAATAAAGATATTCGTTAACTTCTTTTTTTTTGTCAGGCATGTTGAACTTATTAAAAGAGAGAAGTAATATCCATGGTTATGCATGTTGTAACATTTGCATTTGCCGAGAATATAAAGAAACATATACCAAATAAAATACACGAATTTCTCGTAAACCAAAAAAAAAAAGTCCTCTAAAATCTTAATTTATGGTTGCAGACATAAGATTGTTTCTGAAATTAATTTCTTCACGATCAAGAAAAACAATGCCCCACTTATATTATTCTGATAAATATGTTTGGCTCACGTTTAGATCCGTGGATCATTTCCATTGCACATACAAACTGTACATAATTAGTCAATCAAACAATTTTATTTCATAAACCACCGTGTTTTGATTTTTAAAACGTGCATCCTAGTTTCGGTTAATATATATATATATATATATATATATATATATATATATATATAGAGATGATGATCGGTTTCTGTTAATTAATTATAACACGACCATTTATGATATGAGTACGACTTAATCCACGTGATTTACACCTTAATTACGACTTTCAATTATCCATTTCACACGCGGATCTATGTCTTCTATTAATTTCCTCAGGAACATTGAATATTTATAAAACATTAGTAGTTCATTTAAATAAGAAAATCATTGGTTATCTCTTTGATTATTTTGATGTATTTTTAGGTATTATTATACATAGACTTCGACTTAAAAACTTATCGGTTGTAGAAAAAAACTTGAAATATTATTTTATCTGATGGCAAGACTATTGAGTTGTTTATTTCCACGATAGTTCATGTTTTATTTTATAACTATTATTTATACATTGCTGAATAAAATACTATAATCTTAGAATCAAATAATGATATGTAGATATTTATGAGAAACATGGAGGGAGGTGGTTATAAGAGTCAATATTTGTTGTGTGGTGGGGTTCATGTAATTAAAGGCAAATGAATATAATTATATTGATAGGTGAAATCTAGATCTTAGAAATTGTTTACAAAGATTGTAAACTCTGGCTACCACCGTTTAGAACATTTTTGCACCAATTTTTGTTTTTTTTTAACCAAGCCTTAAAACGGTAGGTGAATCCTACTTGTATGTTGATCATTTGTTTTATGAAAGATAATGTGGTATCAAATTGTAAATAAGTATTATCAACAAAAAAAAAAAGTAAATAAGTAACGTGTTTAATAGCTACTGTACGAGATTTTTAGCACTAGAAAAATTTCGTCATAACATTTAGTTTACAACCACACATCTAAACCATTCGGATAATTTATCGTTCAGATGAAAATGTTTTTTTTTTTTACTAAAACAAGAATGAGAATAAATTTATTTAATACACATGTTATTACAAATAACACAATGTGGTTAAGCACCAAAAAACGAACCTATCTGTCATCGTCCTTATATAACTAAACGATGCAGCACGAGATCAACAGAGACGATCGCTAAAATTCGTAAACTATAGTAATCTGCAATTTATGGAATTTGTTGAGTAATAGACAAAGAAATCCGGAAGAAATCTTTCAATATGGCGGTCCATCACATAATATTTTAAGAAATTTATAAGTAAAGAGGCAGAAAAGAAAAAACAAAGAATGGCTTTTACATTGTACATGTAGACACATGACAACATAACGAGGACAGAATCTTTCGTCTAGCCAAGAATGTCAAATGTGGTCGGAATAGAATTGAATCTCAATCCATATTCAAATCATCCAAAATCCAATTTTCCTAAATGATTTTAACTTCCATTTCGGTTGACAAGAGAATATCATTCCTAAAATCCACTTTGTCAAACCAGTAATATTAGGTTTTAGATCTTTATGCAAAAAATAGCCGTTTATATATTCAATGTAATCATACGAATAAGGAATTTACAAATACTACTTGAACAATGTTTATCATCCATATCTAGTATATATGTTAAGTTCATATTTGATACTGATTATGCACAGATTTTATACTTAAAAACAATGGAAACAAACGGCTAACAAATAACAAATCCAATATATACAAAGTTTTGGATAGAATTGCATTAAATAGAAAATCTTGGGTGGGTTGTGGTAAATTCACGCGTCTTGTTGGGTGTTTATATTTTCTTTTTCTATCTTCCTTCTCATGAAATCCGTGTCTTTGGTTTAGACTCTCTTGCTCGTGCCCAAAAAGAAAAAAAAAGTCGTTGTCTCTTTCGAGTTTTTACTATTTTATCGAGAAAAAAATATATCAAAGAAGAGAGAAAATCGCGGAGGAAAAAGAAAAAGAAAGAGAAAATGGCCCTGTGATTCTCCAATTTCTAGAGAGAGAGTGATGAAGATTGATTAGATAAGTTTCCTCTTATTTCAACGTTGGAAGAGAGAGATAGAGAGAGAGAGAAAAAAAGATTTGTATTTCTTCTTCTTAATACGTTCTCGCCATTTGCGCCATTGATTAATTCAAGTGCGTTGAAGTAGAGGTAACCACCACTTGCATTTCTTGCTTCTCCAAAGCTCTGATTTTTCTGCAAAACTCTTATGAAAACTTTGATGCACAATTAACTCTCTTTTTCTTCTCATCATTGATTCTTTTTGATGATAGGTAAGTTGTTCTTCTACACAAAGCTTGATCCTTTAGGGTTTTCTTCTGGTTATTAGAGAGTGGTGAATATAAACTGCATTATCCATCGAATTTCGATCTAATCCGGATAGCAAGAAGAAATGGGTGATACAGAGAAGTGTAGTAACAGTGATATGATCCAGAGACTTCATTCATCTTTCGGCACTTCATCTTCTTCCATTCCCAAAAATCCCATTTCTCAGCTCGATTTAAACCCTAATTTCATCCGCTCATCAGCTCCTCAATTCTCCAAGCCTTTCAGTGACAGTGCCAAACGAATCGGTGTTCCTCCGTCGCACCCCAACTTAATCCCACCGACTTCTCCGTTTTCTCAGATCCCGACCACCCGACAACCCGGTTCGGTTAACTTTAACCCGGGAGCTAGTCATTCGCGGTCAATGTCACAGCCCAACTCTTTCTTCTCCTTTGATTCGTTACCTCCGTTAAGCCCTTCTCCGTTTCGCGATTCTCTGTCGGCACAACCAGATCACGATGTTTCCATGGAGGATAGAGATTCCGGCGGGTTTAACAGCAACCATTCGTTGCCTCCATCGCCGTTCACGAGGTGTAATTCGACCTCTTCTAGCTCCTTGAGAGTTGGTGAGAGTTTACCTCCGAGAAAGTCTCATAGACGCTCCAACAGTGATATTCCCAGTGGGTTTAATTCCATGATTGTTCAGAATTCGTTGCCTTTGATCCCTCCAAGACCATTGGAGAGGTCTATTTCTGGTGGGGAATGTGCTGATTGGTCAAAGTCTACTCCTTTCGTGAAGAAGGAATCGAGCTGCGAAAGAGAAGGTGTCGGAGAGAGAGAATCCATGGATGATCTCTTCTCAGCATATATGAATCTTGAAAACATTGATGTTTTGAACTCCTCTGAGGCTGATGATAGCAAGAATGGTAATGAGAATAGGGATGATATGGAGAGCAGCAGAGCAAGCGGGACGAAGACTAACGGTAGTGATACCGAAGGAGAGAGCAGCAGTGTGAATGAGAGTGCGAATAATAACAATAATTTGAATTCTTCCGGCGAAAAGAGAGAGAGTGTGAAGAGAAGAGCGGCTGGAGGAGATATTGCTCCTACGACTAGACATTACAGGAGTGTTTCAGTTGACAGTTGTTTCATGGAGAAGTTGTCTTTTGGTGATGAATCACTAAAGCCGCCTCCTTCTCCTGGAACTATGTCACGGAAAGTTTCCCCTACCAATTCGGTTGATGGGAATTCCAGTGCTGCTTTTAACATCGAGTTTAAGAACGGTGAGTTTACTGCAGCGGAAATGAAGAAGATCATGGCAAATGATAAACTAGCAGAGATGGCCATGTCTGACCCTAAGCGTGTCAAAAGGTATATTAGATATTTTTACTAACGTTACCTGTTTTTAATCGGTTTTTCTCATGTTTATGGAATGATCTTCTTTTCAGAATCTTGGCGAACCGTCAATCCGCAGCACGGTCAAAGGAGAGGAAGATGCGGTACATAGTAGAATTGGAACACAAAGTGCAGACTCTTCAGACCGAGGCTACCACATTGTCTGCTCAGCTCACGCTTTTGCAGGTGCGTAGTCTACAATGTTATAACAGCGCCTAGATTGGTCTGTGTTTTTTTTTTTTTAACGATCTTAGTTACTGCATTATCCAGCGAGATATGATTGGGTTCACAAATCAGAACAATGAGCTGAAGTTTCGGCTTCAAGCAATGGAGCAACAAGCGCGTCTTCGCGATGGTAAACATTTCTCTTGACACTATATCAAACTTACAATATTATTAACATGAATTTCGCCTCTGATAGCACTGAATCCGTACAGAATTGAAGAAATCTCTATATTTTCTATAATCGAAGCCTAATGGAACCAGATCCTATATGCTTAAAAAATCTCCATTAGCAGGGGCAAAAGATGTCATGTTTGTGCCCTTAACGAATGTGTAATAATGGGTTTTTTTCCTGCTTTGCAGCTCTGAACGAAGCACTGAATGGGGAAGTTCAGCGACTGAAACTGGCAATCGGTGAGACGAGCCAGAACGAATCAGAGAGATCAAAGATGCAATCACTCAACGCTGAGATGTTCCAGCAACTAAACATCAGCCAGTCAAGACAGCAGCCACAACAGATGCAGCAACAGTCTCATCAGCAGAACCACCAGAATGGAACCATGGCAACAAAATCTGAATCAAACGAATAGAGCAGAGAAGTTGGTTGCTGGATCAAAGAGGGTTGGAGTTTTTCAAGTTACATATCGAATCAAACATTATATTTCATTTATGTGCAGAGTCAGTTGAATTTACATATATCATATAAGGCGTAAGTCCAAGAAATTTAATTTTACACTATGTTGTTATCTTAGAAAGAAAAAAATTCAATTTATGGTAGATATAGGTGGTATGAACTATGAATTTGTTATATGTAATGGGATTGAGCTTCAGACAAAGAGATTCTCTGTTTGTTTTGTTTTTATTTAGTTTTGGATTCTGTCTCTTTGTTTGTTTGTTTATTTTAACGTGATGGGCCACAAAATTTTGGCCCATTAAACAGCATCCCATGAATGTTTGTTTATTTTCCAATTCCTCTCCTTCTTCGTCTCTCTGTGAAAATATCTAAAACCCTAAGCAACACTATCAGTCACTTCACTTTCGTGTACCTTTGGTATCTTTCCCGCGACGACGGAGCTTGTCCGCTATGTCCGATGTAATAGCGGAGCTCGCGGCAGATACTAGTGTTGAAGGAGATGCAAAGCCTGCTTCACCGGTTCAATCGACGAAACAGTTCTCTGTGTATGAAGCGACTTCGCAAGAGCTTATAGAACGATCAATGGCTCCTATTAAGAAGGAGTTCCTATGTCCTCCTCCTCCAAGCCGTTCCGTGAAGCAAAATGACGCCGCCGATGTTAGGGCGCCTCAATCGGGCTTGGTTCAGGAGAAGAAATCTAAACGACAACTCAAACGTGAACGCCGCGAGGTATTGATTCATCCATTTTTACCAATCCAGAGATGATAAGAGTCATTCACATCGGTGCTTGTATAGCTGCGAATCTAACTATGTTTAAGAATTAGTTTTTGGCAACCGTAACCATTGGATAAGAGATAGTTTAGTAACCGAACCTGGCATGCTCTTTCTTGCAGCAATCTACCATCAATCTCTGTCCGCAGGTTGCGAGAACAGAAGACGTTAATTCATGTCAGTATAAAGACAAGTGCCGGTTTAATCATGATATTGAGGCTTTCAAGGCTCAGGTACTCACTCACTTTTGCAGTTTACTGTTGCTGATTTGGTTCATGAATTGGGTGTATTGAATATTGTATAATTTTGTGTTATTGATTGTAACTAGTTCATATTTTTTGTTGTAAATGCAGAAACCAGATGATATAGAGGGGCAATGCCCATTTGTGGCCTCTGAAATGAAGTGTGCATATGGTTTATCATGTAGATTCTTAGGCACTCACAGAGATATTGCTGGTAATTCTGATGAGAAGGGAAAATCAGAAATGAACTATTTTAACAAAGAGACCCAGAGGCTTCTGTGGAAAAATAAGATGACTTTTATCAACGCAGATGCAAAACTCAAGTCCCTCGGTCTGTTGGTATGTCTTACGGATATTGTTTATTTCATGATTTTTGTGTTTGTCCAGTTTCTATGGCATGTCATATACTGCTTCGCTCCCATATCTCTTAGTCTCTTACCATGAGGCCTGAGTGGTTTTTCTCTTTATATTCATAAAATTTCTAGGGGCATGCCAAAAAAAGCAATGCTGCCGAAGAAAATAGCACAGAAAAAACTCAAAATGGTGTGAACGGCACTCAACCAACTGAAGTCACGGTTGACTCAGCTGTCAGTTCTGAGCCTACATCAGAAATGATACAAGATGTTGATATTCCTGGACCATTAGAAATTGAGGAAGTTCGTCCCATGAAAAAGGCAAAACCTGAGGACGAAGAGAATTCTAAACCTGGAGATGTTGGTGGAGTTAATGATGGTTAGCCTTACTTCTCTACATTTCCAAAATGCCAATTATTTTTTGCTAAATTATCTCAGATAGTTGCATAGTTTTAATGCTTATAAGTACTACATATAGCTATATCTAAATAGAAAAAGTTGATGTAAGAAGGGTGTGGGGCAAGAAAATATCATAATATTCAATTTAATTGTATTGATACAGGCGTGAAAGTTGAAGAGGAAGCGAAAAAGAACGGATTTTCTACTTCAAAAGCTGACGTAGAAGATGAGGATAGCATCAAAATTGTTGAAACTGATAGTAGTCTAAAGTTGCACCCTCGTGAAAAGAAAAAGCTAATTGATTTTAGGGATAAGTTGTACCTTGCACCCCTAACAACTGTGGGCAATCTTCCCTTCCGAAGACTTTGTAAAGTGTTGGGAGCAGATGTGACTTGTGGTGAGATGGCTATGTGCACAAATCTTTTGCAGGTTAGGCCACTAATTACACTCTCAGCTATGCTGCAAGAATGATTAAACCTTTTTTTTTTTGTCATAATGTGAAAACCTGCAAAATGATTTGTTGTAGGGCCAAGCTTCCGAATGGGCTCTGCTTAGACGGCATTCTTCGGAAGATCTGTTTGGTGTTCAGATTTGCGGTTCTTATCCTGACACTGTGTCGCGCACAGTTGAACTTATAGACCGAGAATGCACCGTTGATTTCATAGACATCAACATGGGTTGCCCGATAGATATGGTTGTCAACAAAAGTGCTGGTTCAGCTCTTCTCAACAAACCATTACGAATGAAGAACATCGTGGAAGTCTCTTCTTCCATTGTTGAAACACCTATTACTATCAAGGTAACTGCCTAAGCAAATCTGTAACTAAATCGCCTTCCACATGAAACTGCAACATTACTGGATGCAAATGTGTTGGTATTATAACCATTCTTTACTTGTCCGGTCCTTTTTGGTGCCAGGTACGAACAGCATTCTTTGAGGGTAAGAACCGGATAGATTCATTAATTGCAGATATCGGAAATTGGGGAGCCACTGCAGTGACTATTCATGGGAGATCAAGACAGCAACGTTATAGCAAGTCTGCGGATTGGGACTATATATACCAGTGTACCAAAAACGCTTCTACTAACCTACAAGTTATAGGAAATGGAGATGTTTACTCTTATTTAGACTGGAACAAACATAAGTCTGACTGTCCTGAGTTGTCTAGCTGCATGATTGCTCGTGGAGCACTGATCAAGGTATGTGTATGCCAAATAATATCAGCTTCTTCCTGGTAATTCATTCTATAGCCTCATGGACTTTTGACTTGTGCAGCCTTGGATATTTACTGAAATTAAAGAGCAACGGCATTGGGACATTACCTCCGGAGAAAGACTCAACATCATGAAGGACTTCGTACGTTTTGGTCTTCAACATTGGGGATCCGACACGAAAGGTAAAAAACACAGCATGGAATTGAGATTATGTTTTGTTGGTTGCTCTTTCTCTTGTGGCTAAAGTTCTGCCGTTTCTTAACCTTTTCAACAGGAGTTGAGACAACTAGGCATTTCTTGCTGGAGTGGCTAAGCTACACGTTTAGGTACATACCTGTTGGTTTGCTTGATGTGATCCCGCAGCAAATCAACTGGCGTCCACCTTCATACTTTGGTCGTGATGATCTCGAGACACTCATGATGTCTGAATCTGCGGGTGACTGGGTGCGTTTGTTATATCCTTCTCCTTCATTCCACCTTACTTTGAAGTTTGGACTATATGTACTTAAGTTTGATATAATGTTACTATACGCAGGTGCGTATATCGGAAATGTTGCTTGGAAAGGTTCCGGAGGGCTTCACGTTTGCCCCCAAGCACAAATCCAACGCATATGACCGAGCTGAAAACGGCTGATTCAACCACATCTTCTGTAATATCAAATCTCGTTCAAAATATGTCTGAAACATCATTCTGTAATATTTTTTGAGTTTTGACTGATTATTAAATAAAGACAATCGATGATTTCTTTGAAAACAGAAAGCAATATATCACCTAATTATAAACTATGCTTCTCAAAACTTAAAAACTAAGGCAGATAGTAGGGGTATTGATAGAAAAAATTCATAAAGCGTCGGCCTCCTCAGTCTCTGGTGCGGTCACCGGGTACTTCCCAGTAAAGCAGGCATAGCAATACCTGCATGACTCAACTGGTCCATAGACTTCTTTCAAGCGATCTAATGGTAGAAACGCCAGAGAATCACAATTGATATGCTTCTGGATTGCCTCAACGCTCATCTTACTAGAGATCAACTCTTGGCTCCTCGGGGTGTCCACTCCGTAGTAACAAGATGCAATCATCGGTGGCAATGCGACTCTCATATGAACCTCCTTTGCTCCGGCGTCTCTAAGCAGCCGAACTATCTTCAAACTCGTGGTACCGCGGACAATAGAGTCGTCCACTACTACCACCCGCTTCCCTTCAAGGACTGCTCGGACAGGAGATAGCTTCACCTTCACCGCGAAATCACGGATCTTCTGAGTCGGCTCTATAAACGTGCGTTTTGCATAGTGTGACCTGAGAAGACCAATCTGGAACGGCACTCCAGCTTTGGCTGCATATCCAAGAGCTGCAACTGTCCCCGAGTCTGGCACTGCAATGACGACATCACAATCGACAGGTGCCACGGTGGCTAGGATCTCGCCGTACATGCGGCGGGTTTCATACACAGAACGGCCAAAGACAATTGAGTTGGGCTGTGAGAAGTAACCATGCTCAAAAACGCACTGTTTCGGTTCAGGGTGTGAGAGCATGAACATTGAACTGTTTCCATGATTTTTATCCACCACCACAATCTCGCCGGGACACACTTCACGTTCATAACTAGCATCAATCAGGTCCAGAGCGCAAGTCTCGGAGGCAAAAACAACAGCTCCGTTGCTTCTTCTGCCCATCACAAGTGGTCTAAACCCAAACGGGTCACGAACAGCAATAAGCTTGTCTTCAAAGACGAAAACCATCGAGTAAGCACCTCTAAGCTTCTCACAAGCATCAATGACCCTCAAAAGAAACGTCTTAGCCTTAGATTTGGCGATCAGGTGAAGAACGAGCTCGGTATCAGAACTTGTGATGAAGATTGAACCCTTCTCTTCTAGCTTTGTCTTCAGTTGCTTGTAATTCACGAAATTACCATTGTGCGCTACTGCGAGTGATCCTAGCTTGCAGCTAGCGATGAAAGGCTGAACATTCTTGAGCATTGAAGCTCCGGAAGTTGAGTACCGGACATGCCCTATCGCTATGTCGCCGGGAAGATTGTTTAGTTTTGACTCGTTGAACACATCTGAGACTAATCCGACCCCTGTGATTGATTCGAGGCCGTTTTGATTAGCGGTTACAATTCCTGCTCCTTCTTGGCCACGGTGTTGCAGTGCGTGAAGAGCCAAGTAAGAGAGACGGGAAGCTTCAGGGTCTCCATGGATACCGACAATTCCGCATTCTTCGTGAGGCTTGTCATCTTCGGCTACGTCATCAGTGACATGTGTTCTCGCCGAGAAAACAGGGGAAAGTGGATGTCTGCATGAAACAGAGATACTTAGGGTTTTGGAAACGTAGGGTTTAAGGGAGGGCTTGAAAAAGGAAGGGGAAATGGTATTTCGAGATACGTTACTAGGGTTTGCGGATAAAGTGTAAGGAGAGATAGACGAGATTTCTACAGAGAAGGCCATGAATAGCTTAATTAGTTTAAGGTCGACAGGTTTAGTGTGAATATAAAGGAAACATTAGATAAAGACTAAAGTTGTTGATATTGTCGATTACGTTGAGAAAGTGATCTGCATAATATTTATGTGATTATTTAGTCATCTGCATAATATTTATTCCGCATTTAAATATATAAACACGCATCATAGATTTATATATATAAAAATTGATAAGTGTTTGGATAGATTTAAAAAACTTACTATATAAAGGATCTTATAATAACAATAATTAAAAGTCTAAAATTGATTACATAATATAACATTATTTTCTATTAAGATTTTTTTTGGTCGTGATATTTTCTATTAAGATAATATCAAGCTAAATTTGGATAAATATTTATTTATATCTTTTTGTCAACTTAAATAAACCTATAAAAATTATTTACTAATGTGGAATTGATGAAACGGCAGCACATCGTTTACTAATTGAAGAATGAAGGCTTTAGGGTTTTCACCTAAACAAAAGTTTTGTACTAAGAAGGTAAAACGCAAAGGTGGCTGCTCGAGGGAGATCGATTGTCACCTTTCACGTTTCTCCACCATGGAAACACAGAGGAATAAGCTTACCAAGGTAAGTGTAAACTCAGAGTTGCTTCCGGTTGATCTGATGATGGAGATACTTAAACGATTTCCTCTCAAAACCCTAATCAGATTCTTGTGCGTATCTAAGCTCTGGGCTGCCAGAATCCGTAGCCGATATTTCATGAAATTGTTTCTCAACGAGTCCTTAAAAAGACCCAAAAGTCTTGTATTCGTATTCAGAGATAATTCTTTGGGTTTAACCATCTCATCCGTTCACCTCAAAAGTACACATGAAGCATCATCATCTTCGGCTTCTCCAATCATTTACCATGTGACTTTCCACACCAGACAACGCACGACCATTGCTCCTTCCGTCCATGGTTTGATATGCTATGGACCACCTTCTAGCCTTGTCGTATATAACCCTTGCACTAGACGATCAATTACCTTGCCCAAGATCAAATCAGGGAGGAGAGCCATAAACCAGTACTTAGGCTATGATCCCATCGACAGTGATTATAAAGTGTTGTGCATTACGAGAGGCATGCCTAAGCTGAGAAACAGACGCGGTTTAGCTGAGGAGATACAGGTTTTGACATTGGGAACTCCAGATTCGTGGAGGATGATTCAAGACATTATTCCTCCTCACTCTCCTGTAAGTGAGGAACTTTGCATCAATGGTGTTTTGTATTATCAAGCTTTTATTGGCACAGAACTAAACGAGTCTGCAATCATGAGTTTTGATGTTAGGTCTGAAAAACTTGATCTTATCAAAGGACCTTGCAACTTTCGTAGTTTTTCAAAGTTGACAAACTATGAGGGAAAGCTAGCTGTCATCTTCTATGAAAAGAAAGTCAGTGGTATTATTGGTTTGTGGGTTCTAGAAGATGCATCTAAGGAGGAATGGTCGAAGAAGACCTTTGTTTTGCCTAATCTAGCTGCCTCAGCAACAAACTCGCGTATTCTTAGGTTTCAGAAGTTTCGCACTACTGACGCTGACACGGGTGAGATTATTTTTACACCAACTTATGTGCATTCGTCACTATCCAGTGCTGTCTATTGTGATCTGAAGAAAAATAGAGTGAGAAATTTTGTAAAAGAAGGAACCACAGAGCAATATATACGATGTCATGCAGACTCTGTTTCCTCTACTCAGGTTGAGAATCTCATGTTTCTATGAGGTCAGTTTCCTGCTCCTCAAGTCATCCCATTCACCCTTCGAACAGGTCTTTTGTTCTTCAGTTTAGTTGAGTTCTATCAGCTGGTTTACTTGACAAGCTTTCATGATCTAGATTGATTATGTTCATCAATCATCTTCTATGTTTTATATTTGGTTTTCGGAGCAAACTCTTTCCTCAGAAACTATTTAGAGAAGGATCCAGAGGAATTGCTTAGACTATGTAGTTGAAGTATGTATATGTATACCATTTGATGAGGTAAAATTACAGTGCTGAAACTGGTTAATTAAAGACGATATTTACAGCGTTGTCATATCCTAATTTGCATTATATTTACAAGAAAATGATTTACTCTCACAAGTTCCGGCAGGTATCAAAAGATTACGGATTAAAGATTGGAAATACTTATTAATAAAAAAAAGGGTGAAACAATTGAGTGGAAATTGACAAATGACAACTGCACCTTCCAAGAATTTTCCTAGATATAGTTAAATCGTACGGAAAGGGACAATATTACAAAGATTCTTCTTTTTGTAATGTACTCATCCAATTGAGATCCAAACCTCTTTGGCTTTTTCTTCTCCTCGTCCCTTCATTCATGGTTTGGATGTGCTTCTCACTGAGTCAAATGACCTTTTTTCCTATCGGGTTATATATATCGACTATGATAATCCTCAAGATGTGGGTGACTGAGAATAAATAGTCCTCTAACCAATTGGTTTGTTGCGTGTACATATTAACATTCAACAAGTTCAACTGTTTTGAAAAAAAAAAAAAAACTATTTTGTGTATTCGACTAATTATATATGTATATGTATCTATGAGTAGATATTATTGGTACTTGTGGATGCAATTTATTCGAAACATAAAAATAAATTGGTATGAACCAAAAGATATTCTTGAGAAGAGAGAGAGAGTAAATTAAAAGTATGTAGGCCAAAAACAAAAAAAGTTAAGAAGAGTAGTTGCTGTCATATAGGATTTGTGGCTCGTAGGAAAAGAAAAAGAGAGAAGAGTAACTACATTCAATTTATACTAAAAAAAATTTATAAAAAAAAACATAATGCATTAAGTTAATTCCAATCCATATAAATAGTATGTACAGGACCAACTTATAATTACTTGAGACAAATATGCTTTTGCTTCACCTAAATAAGTAATCCATATAATTCTGTCTGCGTACTATAGTTTTAACGTCAAAACTCAAAGGCGGATTAAAAACATACTTTATATTAACGTTTTAATGTTTTTATATAGATAAGGTTTGTGGTCTCTACTACTCTAACTAATGTATATATTTTTTTTGTTTACTGTGGATTTAACTTTTATCGATCGGAACCATCAATATTTTGAATATTGACTCGTCTAAGATGATCTTGTGTTGCGGGTTGGATCGATTTATCTGTCTGTTTCTCGTAGATAATATGTAATTATTAATTTATAATACGTTCAGACGTTATATTTAGGATGAAAATTATAATTTATACACCACTCGCATACATGTACTTACATCCGTGAGGAAAACCCAATAAATTAAAGAGTCATACAAATTTCTTTAAAGATCAAACTTCAAACATTTCTTAGTTTCAAAGAACTCGAACGATCATAGATTCGAACTAAAAAAAAAAATTGGCCAATATTCAACTTGCACTAATCATCTATTAGTGCGAGCCACCACTTATCAGCTCATAGAAAAAAAAAAACCATTCCATCAAATGCAAACCCATTTAAGGCGTTAACTGACGAACTAAAACCCGAGATTTACATGATCCATGTAGAGAATGATCTTTTGGGTGGATCTTATAGGTTTTAGTCCGTAAAAAAAAACCATTTGGATAATAAATCTTTATCCAAAGGCAAAAAAGCAAAAGAATCTTAGTCCTCATCATAATTTAAACTCTCTCTCTATTCTTATCTCATCTGATCATGGATGTTAGAGAGAGAAAAACGACTTCTTCACAAGGGATAGTGAGTCCTCCCATGTCATGGCGAAAGCCGAACTCTTCCTCTGCTTGTTGAAGAAGGATCAGGAATTCTGGATGAGTCAAGAAGGAGATTGGTACGATGTACCTCGTTCGCTTTTCGCCTACGTAAACTGGAAAATGTCCCTTTGGTACGTCAAGAGGGAGACCTTCCTCGTCGTAGCATTGTTTCTTGCCTAAGCTCGAGCATCTCTTGAGGATTTGCTTTAGCATTGCTGTTTGTGTTAGCTTTGAAGATCTCTTTACCGCCATTATTTAGTTTTAGTGTTTTTTTTTTCTTTGATGAGAGTGAGAGAGTACTGAGGAGAAAAGTTGAAGGAGAAATGAGGAGTTTTTGATGAGAGAGAGGTGGCGAAAGGGGTTATTTATGGAGGAGGATGAGGATAGAATGCTAAAGCAACAGTATATTTAAATTTCTTGATTATCCGAAATTTATTTAATATTTAATATATGATCAAATGATTATCAATAATCTAAAATTTTGGTTAGTGCCGTCTTTTAAGACTCTTCTAAGATAATCATACATTTTTTTTTTTTTTTTTTTTTTTTTTTTGATAATAAGATAATCATACATTTCAAATGATATTCAGCAAACCCATTAATTGTTTGAGGGAATTATCATGATAATATCAAGAACTACAATTTTTTTTTAATTATACTTTTATATATTTCAGAAAATTAGTAAAATAGAATTTAATTAATTTTTTCAGTAAAGATGTTTTACGTATTAGTGAATATTCTCCAAGACTTCACATGCACATATTATGAAGAAGTAGTTATATTCCGATGATAAACAATATACACTACTTATAATTTTGGATATATGTAGTTTTATTTTTTAAGGAGCAGGAAAAAAGCAGGAGAAGGGATATAGAGAGGCATGTGACAGTGTGGGATCCAAACCCATTGGGATTTAATTTCATTGTTGGTCCTCCCAAGACACCATGGTCCCTCTTCCTCTCTTTCAATAGTTATTATCATTCATAGGGAAAAATATCAATGCGGTAACTAAATTTCATATTTACGTACGAAGAGGTATCTAAATATGTACTATAAGTACAAATTATATGTACCCCTTACTCTATGTGGTTAAGTAAGTATATATTATTGAAAAGCATGCATTAAATTAATTACCTCTAGTTTATGATAACTTTTTTTATTCATTCTTCGAACAGATCGTTTATATAATTCAGTTAAGGTATTTACTATTTAGATTTTGACTAGTCACAAGACCAGCAGCCACTATGTAAACTCGAAAGTGAACAAAAATGTATACACCAACAAAACGATATCACCAGACTAGAATCAAGATCTATTAGACTTAGTCTATTAGACTAATCGATCACGCGGTTTTCTTTTCTATGTAACTAGATCTCTTGAGCCTAAAATAGACTAATCACGCGATTTTCGACTACCATGGAAAGTTTTTAATAGATATATTTAGGTAGCCGGATTTTTGAGGACCTAAGGCTAGACAAATTGTCATAATTCACAACTGTCATGTGATACATACAAAAGATCAATCTAATTGTCTTGACCAACAAACAAAATTATTTAATTACAAACAATTGGTTATAAAATATCTATTTGAGAACGCAGATTGTAACAAATGCATACAAAAAATTCCAAAAAACTGAGTAAGATTCGCCTTAACTCTTGTCTGCAAGTGACGGTATATGTTTACAATACTTTTGACCATGTTCTGTATAGTTATATGCTTATTGACAATGGGCATTTATTAGATCTTTGTTTCTGGTCGTAGAAGGTTAGGGACAAAGAACATGTTAAGTCTCACGATCTCGAGCTTCCCATCTTTGTTGATTTGTGATGTTCCTCTTCCTAATCCATTGCGCCGGACATAAAATGAAGATTGACGATAAATAATACGTAGTCCCTTTCTTAATAGCTGATGTTTTAGAACAAATATTTGCTTTACTATTTATGTTTTGTACTTTTAATAAAAATATTCGTATACCGTTTTATTTTATTTTGTTCTTATCAATTTGAGTTAAAATAAATAAAGCAAGTAACTTTTAATCATAGAATAAGAGTATACTAGGGTTTTTTAAATATGTGTACAAAGTAATTTTAATTATGGATTCACATTGTGTACATAACATGAATGGTCCATAAACCCTAAAACAAGATAATTAACGCCAGTTACTTATTGCACACGTAACTCTAAACTCTGCAATTCTACAAAGTTAAATCTTTGAACTCAAGTTGAATCTTGTGAGTTACCTCACAAATCTATCACATCAAGCAACAAGTGAATCAGAATCATGGTTCTCTAATCGACCACAAAAACCGACAGAGGGAGAGAGAGAAAGAGAGAGATTGCGGTCGTTGTCAGGGAGAGAGGCTAGCATGTTCTGCGAACGAGATTTGTTGGGAAATTTTCAGTGAAAAGGAGAAGAGGATTAGAGAGAAATTACGAATCTTTTGAAGGGACAATTTCAGCTTACGGACTGATAATGACATGTCTCTCGTCTCGACCAAGCACATGAAAGCCCCATGTTACTCTTGCCTCCTTCTTCCCTCAAAACTGTCCTCTTTTGTACAACTTTCCGTTTTTACAGTATGAAATGCAACTTCTTTAATGCAGATTTTACTAGACTTGAAACTTGTCTGCTTACTTTAGGAAATTCTTGAAACCCTAATTATCTACTTTCACGGCGAGAAATCAGAATCGATAAACCCTTGTCCTGTCCTGTTTGTACAACTCTGTCTCTTCTTTAAAAAAAAACACATAGTAGCTTTGTTCTAACACACTCTTTATAGCTGATTCCTCATATCCAAAAATTATAAATTTTTGGATCTTGAAATTTATTCGGTAAACTATTTGAAGCCAAGCTTCAGATAACTAAACAACTCTGTTCAAGAAATAGTTGTAGTGCATATTTTCTTAAAAATTATGTCGAATCAAATCTTAAAAAACATCAAAAAGTTCCATATATGTTTCGTGTAGGAAGTGATTGAATCTAATTTCTATATTCACGTGAAAAAAGAATCCATGAGCTCTGTTTCAAAGTCAAGAAAAATATAGGTGGCGAGATCTGAAGTGAAATGTAAGGTCTTTTCATCACATGGGATGCAGGAAAATTGGACCCAAGAAATTATTAGATCAGATTGGCTAATTTTTTTCTTGTACGATGATCAACAGTTGAATTTCAAGAGGGCAACGTCAAGGAAAAAAAAGAAAGAGAAAACAGAGTGGCACCTACAGAAAACGATCGAGACGGCAAAAAACAAAGATAGGACTAATAAGCTTTCTTTAGCCTCCGATTAATTCAACTGCAAAATGGGGATTGAGGTAGGGTTTTGACTTTTGAAGTCGTATTCATATACTTAATTTGGCATGTGATGAGATTTTTAATGAGGCTTAATTGGTTCTTACAGGGCCCCCTCCTTCACTTGCAAACCTTGAATCTTTTTCATATTTCGGGCAGAACAAAACGTTAAATTGGAGGTTAATTGTTTGACATGGAAAAATGTATAATATGCAATGAATGTAAGAAAATATCTATTTAGTATTTATTTTGTTTTTTTTTAATAAATTGAATTTTCTCATGAAGAAAACAAAAACATATTTTATTTTTCGGTAAGAAAAACAAATACATATTTTAACTCTATAGTTATAGAATAACATTATACAACGTAACTCAATAATAAATCAGACGTACGATTTAAAAATGCTAGTTGAACCGGACTAACCGGCAGGTTTTAACGTCCATAGTACAACAAACAAGTCAACAACTAACGGATACAGAGAAAACAACAACTGTATCCGAAAAAAAAATAACAACAAAGAAAATTATATAAAGGAAAAACAAAGACGTAACGTAAGCAAATAGAAAAGACGTTTAAGAAAGGGAAAATGGCGTACGCAAAAAAAAAACGGTGCCAGCTTCCCCACGCGCATCTGTCCCTAAGCCACCATAGTTATAGAGCGCGTGGCTTTTAATCTATGGGCTTTTGGGCTTCGAATCCTATTTTTACCCCAATTATGTTTGGGCCAATAAAGTGTTTGTTATTAATTAATGTTTAAAAATACATTTTAATAATTTATATGAAGAGAAAAGAAAAAACAAATTTTCTCATTACTACTATCGCAAGGAATAAAATAGTCACATAAATTTTCTTTGAGAAATATGGAAATAAGTACCAACCAGAATAATATAAGTTCAAATTCTGCCGTTTCACTAGAATCTGAACGAAATGTTTGGTGTCCAGAATTAAATGACACAAATGTCTATATTAGGTATTATTTTGGTGCAAGACACAAAATGTATTAACATGCAATGAATCATGTACGCTCTATATATGTATATTCCTCTCATTGAAACAATTTACAATTATTTCCAGGGGAAATTAGCTAACAATCTAAAAAAATGGAAATGTTGTTGTACTACTTCATCGAATCTGAGATGTGACTGTGAAGAACAAAGATTCATGACATGGTATGGTTAAGCCGCCCATAGGATGATCATAACCAAACTCTTCCTCAGATTTACTCAACAGTTGTTGAAACAGAGGCTGGTTTAAGTATGAAACCGGCACCACATATCTCTTCTTCTTCTGATCATTCTCTCCTACATAAACCGCCATGAATCCTCTTGGTGTCGACGATGATTCCCTTCGCATAATTTGTTTAGCACCCAAGAAACTCCTCAAAAAAGCCATCTTTTTGTTATCTTGTCCTGAAGCTTGATGATGAGTTTAAGCTTTAAATATTTCTTATTCTTGGAGAAAGCTTTGAGATTTTAAAATTGAATCTTCTTTTAGTTTGTGAATCAAAAGGGTTTTCAGTTACTTGTTATATAAACGAACGTATGAAAGAAATTATCAGAAATTAAGTATTTTTTGTTCTTTCATTACAGAGCACATGGCTTTGGGTTGTAGATACTAAACCAAGAACAAATCAATAAATGGTGTCTGAGAAGTTAGTGTCTAATGATGTCCTACATGATAAGGCTTATTTGTCTCAAAGACATCACATGCCAAATCTCTCTGTAGATTATGTAGGGACCTGAAGTTGTGTACCTAATGAACCGTAGGTCTCTATCACTGATTAAGTCATAACTTCTTCTCAATGATATTCAAAAGACAGGACCACATGATTTGATTATATACTGACAAAGTCACAAAACCCTTCAAAATTTCTGTGGCAAGAATTGAAAATTTGACTAGTTATAGCTATAGTGTCTATCTAACAAACAAGTGGTCATATTGATTTCTGTCTTCACATCAGAAATCATGAAGATTGATCACTCTAGGGCCCTTACTTATCATGCCGTGGTCCGGCAAAGCCATGTGCTTGTTGGTGTAAATTTATGAGCTGAAACTTTCTAAACCAATAAAAGGTTATCTTCACGTAATGTTCTTATCTATATATACTCATCACTGACTTCTTTAAGCTCTGCAAGTTCTCACATTTTCCAAGAAAGCATTTAACTTACAATTAAAGAACACACACAAGACAATCCATGGCGATCAGAATCCCTCGTGTGCTACAATCATCGAAGCAGATTCTCCGACAAGCGAAACTGTTGTCATCTTCTTCCTCTAGCTCTCTTGATGTTCCAAAAGGCTACTTAGCGGTTTACGTAGGAGAACAAAAGATGAAGAGATTTGTAGTTCCGGTTTCGTACTTAAACCAGCCTTCATTTCAAGATCTATTAAGAAAGGCAGAGGAAAAGTTTGGATTTGATCATCCAATGGGTGGCCTCACAATCCCTTGCAGTGAAGAAATTTTTATTGAGCTTGCTTCTCGCTTCAACTAATCATGACTCACTCAAATAACCTTTTTTGTCAATGATTTTGTACATTTGTTTCCCAACTAGTTTTCTTCAAGAGATGAGATGACTTAGAAACATCTCTCCTTGAAAGTGAAACAGAGACTTGTAACACTCTTTTTCCTCACTTACAGTGAGTTGGACTCAAATCTAATCAAAATCACATGATTCATCATCTTGAAAATCTTAATCTCAGTTTCCAGACAAACTCACCGAGGATACAACTCAGTGTTGGAATTATAATTTGAAGTTTTTGCATTATGTCCTAAAGAAGAAGAACTATCTGATACCGCATTGCTGGGTGAGAAAAATGCAGGTTTTGATGGTTCTGAAAGAGCAGTAGTATGTCCATCTAACATCAGAAGAACAGAAGCCATGCTTGGCCTCTCTGCAACTTTTTCTTGGACACAAAGAAGACCAATGTTTATGCATCTCAAGATCATATTCGATGAATAACTTGACATGGTCACCAAAATCTTGTCCACAAGATTCAAAGCAACGCCTTCCTTCCAATTTCTCCAAGCCTTTACCAAAACATTAGAACTCAGTGATGTGAATAAAAGTCACTGATCGAAGCTAATGGTTTTGGCATATAATATACTTACAAAGCTAAGGAGATCCTCTATGCTGTCCTCATTGCTGAAACAGCTGTTTTTCTTACCACTGATGATCTCAAGAACCAAAACTCCGAAACTGTAAACATCTGTCTTAAACGAGAACTGGCCGTGTGTTACATACTCTGGAGCCATGTATCCACTGTGTAAACCAAATCACTGATCACAATCGAGGTTAATGAGTAAAAGATGATTGTTAGTTTTTGCTACTTACAAAGTCCCAACGATCCTATTTGTGTAGCGTTGAGTTGTGTGGTCCATATCGAAAAGCCTAGCCATTCCAAAATCAGAGATTTTTGGGGTCATTTCCTCGTCTAATAATATGTTACTAGCTTTAAGATCACGGTGTATAATCCGCAGACGAGAATCTTGATGAAGATAAAGAAGTCCTCGAGCTACACCTCCAATGATTTTGTATCTAATATCCCACTCCAATTGCTTGCCCTGGATCGGGTCTATACAAACACTCAAACACTTGAGAACATATCATCCACACACAAAAAACAGTTGAATGGTTTCCAAGAACACGTTGAACGTGAAGAAAGTAGTACCGAAGATGAACTTGTCGAGACTAGTGTGTGGGAGGAACTCATAGACAAGAAGCCTTTCAGTTCCTTCTATTGAGTAACCTAAGAGCTTCACGAGATTACGATGTTGAAGCTTAGCCACCAACAAGAACTCGTTCTTGAATTCGGTTTCACCTTGTTGTGCATTTTTCGACAACCTTTTCACCGCTATTTTTTGTCCATCAGAAAGCACACCCTAATGATAATATACGAGAATGTTATGATAAATCGCTATAACAGCTGGTTCTTCTTAAGTTTGTAAGGTTACCTTATAAACTGCTCCGAATCCACCTTCTCCAAGTTTATTTTCTAGTGAAAAATGACTTGTTGCATCTTGTAATACACTGAAATTAAATCTCATTGAATCCGTGCTAATATTTTCATCTGTATGTAAAGAAATGAGATAAACCATGCATTGATAAAATGAGTTAGAAATCACGGCAAATATCAAAGGAACATTGAAACAGATGATATAAACAGAGGAAAAAACATGTAAAACAGAACACTCGAAAAATCTCCTTCCATGTCCGAGTTTGATAGCTTACTTTCATGTCTGTGTTCCGAATTTTTGTTCTTCTTCTTCCTTCTCGGCCTTAGGAAAACGACTAAGAATACTATAAGTAAGACAACAATAGCAACTGAAGCAGCAGCAAAGATCAAAGCTTTAGGAGGTACACCTCTGTTTTTATCCCCTGAACAAAAAAAATCCACACCTAAAATGTTTAATACTGTAACAAAACTCAAATATTCTCATTGGGAAACTAAAACATGTTCTACAGTCTGATTTAAAGCCTAGTATTCAAAACTTTCAAATACATAAGAAGTAGCAAACCTACCTTGCACAACAGTTCTCGTCTCGTTCTTTGGAGGCCGTGATGGCGTCGCAGGCACTGAGCTTGGCTCATCAGTGTCCACTGGATCATAGAATCTCCAGGTAGCATAAGCCACAATACAGCTAGGAGACAACACATAACTACCCATTTTCAAATCACAACAGCTTGGGATCTTTGCAATACCCTGAGACAAACAATAGGAACAATCCTCTTCCGAAATATCCGGTGTGCACTGAACCAGACTGTACAATGTCTGAAATGACGGCCCGCTCGTTTCGCCGACAACAAAATTCTTCTTGCTACGACCAATAACAGAGGCTCTGTTTTTAAGCCCTTCGAGTAAACCCCTTAATGATTTCTCCCAAGCATCGCGATCTCCGGTGAAGTTTCTTGTCCCGGTTATGCTTGTGTGAGGGAAAATCTCCAATCTATTGAAGATCGTCCGGTTTGAGTACCGAAACGTGCATTTGTCATACCAAATAATCGCCTCTTTCTGAACCGGACACAACGTGACAAGTCTTTTTCCAGCCATTGCGATGCAATTGATGCAATCTTCAGGTTTGACATCGCCTCTGCACTGTGAGATTGAGTTGACTTTTTCGTCGGAGTCTCCGACTGAAATGTTGTAAAATCCGTTATCGTTACTTTGGAGAGATGAGAAAGAGGAGATGAGACGGTCGAGGTTGACGGCGTAAGGGGTGTTAACGGTGAAGTTGCCTGTGACGTTTGAGCATATTTGGTTTAACGGAACAGGTTGCGACTTAACGGTGAAGCATTGGATTTGGAATAACAGTGAGATCAGAGGAAGAAGAAGAGACAACATTTGCGTTATTTCTGTTGATCATTGTCAAAATTGTTGGAACGGGAATTAACACGCCATTAGGCGGCATTGACCTTTGACTCTGTTCATCTTTTGAAATTTTTGTTTATTGTAAGCTAGGCTGTTTTGAAAGGCGACAATAATTCATAGAATTATGAGTTTATTTATCGATTGATTTTATACGCTCGTGTCAATGTCATGGAACGGATGGCGAGTATAATTTTATGTTGTAATACACAACTTGTTCTGTTTCTTGTCAACAAATAAAAACTACTTGTTAATCATCATGTTGTGAAATGTTGAAGGAGAAAAGATGGGGAAATATCAGACAAGAAAGGTAATTTACATTTGCTTTCTCTTCTATGTAAGTAATTACACTGGGTTCTAAATATCTTGTAAATCTAATGACCTACAAAAATTGTTACATATATGTGATCCTTGTGAATTGGAACTAATGAAGCTGAGAAGTGACAGTGATAAAAGTATCTTCAGGACAAGGGATGGTCAAGCCGCCCATTGGATGATCAAACCCAAACTCTTGTTCGGATTTACTCAACAAAGCTTGAAATGAAGGCTGGTTCAAATATGAGACTGGCACTATGTATCTTTTCATCTGGCTTTCTCCAACGTACACTGCAAGAAACCCCTTTGGTGTTGAAGCCGTCATTGATCGGCCTTGAAAGATCTTCTTTGCACTCATAAGACCTCGCACCACGCCCATTTTTTTTTTGTTCTGTTTATATATGGATCTTGGGGAAAAGATTAGGCTTAGAGTTCTCCTTTAGCTTATTAGGTTAGATGAAGAAGTTGTTCTGCTTTGGATATGAAAACAATGCAATATATATACAACCAATTTCCTTCGGGTGATAGAAACCGTGGGCTTCTTATACAAGAGTGGGACATACAGAAGAAGAATTCACATGGCTCTGTCTTGCAGGTGCTAAACTGATAATTGAATATGGATTATTGTATCTGAAAAGCATTCATGGCACTAGAAGACTAACAACAACTTCAAACGCACTTCACATGAGATTGTCGATGACACACATACATGTACTAGATGATGTACGTGGGACCTTATGTTATGTACCTACACAACACCTGAAAAGTCTAAGTCGCTGAGTCAAGTAGCCAAGTGGCTACACATAATTCATCTGACCAACCCTCCGTATAAGCTGTGAGAGCATTGTCCTCCAAGTTGTTGAGAAGACAGAGGGCCCGCCGTTTTCAGGCTTTTAACAACACCGTCGTTCTTCTCTCTGTTGCACCAACTTTATGGGATTAGCGATCCCGTTAGTAGCTGCAACCAACTAAACAACACGATGTTTCTCCCTTTCGCACCAAAACTGCATGGCGTTCAAGGTATTAGGGAGTTTATACAAGGATCCTCTCTGTAATTGGAAGAAGAAATAAGCGAATGGGAAAATTGCGAGATTGACAGCTCAATAGCGTTTCTTCTTATGTGATTGGGCCTTAATTCAAAACTTATCAGCAAAAAGCCCAATTATACAATTTAAACCCAAATTTAAGCCCAATTGATTGTGTCGCGTGACTCGTGAATTAACAAAAAAAAAATTCAAAACTATTACTTACACGCAATGTACATGTAACATTTTTTTATGGATCCCGGCCCACGCAAACCACCATTTGCAGTCTCATACCTTGTTTGAAAAATCGCTAGGTATGGGCCTAGCGATTAATCAGAAAATCGGATTAAAATCGGGGATTAGTTTTAGGATTATTTTAATATTTTAAAAATATATTAATCAAATAATGTTTTCAAAATTGCAGTAAACACATAAAACTGTATTTTTGAGATAAAATTTTATGATTTTTATTACAAATTTATGATTTTTATTAAAATTTGAACATAAGTTATTGTAAAACATCACAAACTCCCAATTTAAGTGATTGAATAACAAAAATAAAAAGTGTTTTATACTTGCAATCTAAAAATAATCGAGATATGTAAAATTAGGCGGGGAGTAATCGGATTAGGCGGGAAGTAATCGGATTAGGCGGAAAATAATCGGGTAACTGATTTTTTTAGGGGATTAGTCATTAATCGAGGCGGATAGGGTGGGCCTAGCGATTAAGCGGAAAGTAATCGGACCTAGGCGGGGATTTTTAGAACAAGGGTCTCATATAAGAAAAGTTGGATCGAAAGTGTGTATTTCAATATTTAACAAAACAAAAGGTAATTATCTACTATATCTAGTGAAAGCTACTTGGAGTGGAACAAAGTTGTCTGGTCTCTCAAGATCTCCTTTCCTAGCTCTTCTTTTGTAAAGATGGCATAGTCACTTTTCGTAGTTTGTACCAGAAAAGGGAAATGTTAGGGATTCTGTCCTTTTACATCTTGTTTTCTTGTTAAGATTATTATGAATCTATCCTACATTGAACAAAATGTATTGTAACAACTCCTCCACTTCTAATTATTAGTTATATATCTACATCTACAAAAGAGCACACCGAAAATAATTCGAAATTTAACTTATTATACCCAAAAAATTGTGTTTTTTTTTTTTTTTTGTGAAATTAAAGATATTGTCGATGCTTAGAATTTTTCTACCCGTTTTAATATTATTAAAAAATTCAAGTCAACTAAAAAAGTTTTAAATTAATTTTTTCTTTAGTTAAGGCAAATAGTATAAAATGAAATTTATTTTGTTACATAAATAGTTTAAATTTGTAATTTAGAAGAAATGAACTGATTAATCCATAGATTAGCCGCACTAGAGCCGGCCGGCTTTGACTTTGGTTGAAGTTTGACGCCAGCACAGAGGCGCCGACCAATGACGGACGAACACAGAACATTTAATTATCGACAAGTGTCCCCACGACTTTTCGTCGACGATGGCCACGTCATCACAAATCAAGAGGGTAAAGGGCTCTTGTCAGAAATCTTTAGATCCGTCCAGTTATATGGAAAATATAATTAAATCACGACTCGGTTACTGATTTTATATTTTTATCCATAGACCGGCATGTATGCACACAAGTGTTATTGCCCGTGTCATAGTAGATTAAGTGGTCAAGATTGTTCGATGTTCCATTTATGTTTTCTGGAGTTTGCTTAGTTCGTCGGTCTCTATTTATAATACGTCACGATCGTGTATTTTAATGATTTTATGGACCTGTTTTTGAAGCAGCTATAATGTTTTTTAATGTCAACTAATATAATTAATTACAAGTGCACGAAAAAATAAATTCAAAAAATTATACAGCCAAATATATATATTAGTCTGAAAAAGATATAAAAAAGGAACCGACCATTGGTTAAAAAAGACACAGGCATTATGACTAAACATCGTGTTCTTTATGATGTTCTTGTCGGTTACTGAAGTGAAATAGCGAAACCTAACACGCCCCCTTGAGTAAGTAATCCAAATTGTGAGAAGTTTATACACTATATATTTCATTACAAGAAGTTGTAGTTAAACTTAATTCGTCTCTATTAATTATCTCTCTGTAATCAAAAGAAAATATACGGTAATGTAAATCATGTTACAACTGCGAACGCGAGCGGAAGTTCAATGAATATTAAGTTAGACATTTATGAAATGATTAGTTTAGGTAATCTTAGGTGGGAAAAAAAAAGAGATAATTAGCTGAGAAGTAACGGATCGAGGCTTATTTAAATTTTCGACATTATGCTCTTCGACCCAAGACATTGAAGATTTCAGCCCATATATCTTCCGTCTATACCCTCACGCGCTATAATTGAACAGTTCAATTTATAACGCGTTACATTGGAAAAAGAAGAAGATTTCTCTTTATTATCTCCTCTCGAGATATTAAACCGTCACTTTATTATCTCTCTCTGGAAACTTTAAGCCTCGTCGTCTTTTTCCTTTGTTTCGAGGATCGAGTTTGCTCCGGTGAGATTGCTAATCGGCGTCGCCTCATATCACAAGTAACTCGGTATCCCGTAGACCCGAATTCGAAGAGGCGAACTGTCACTTTCATTCTCTTCCAAAACCAATTGATTTTTCCTTATTTCGTTTAGATCTCTCTGTTTTAACTTCTGCTTTCATTTTTTTCGCTATTACGATTTTGTTTTCTACTGTTAGGTTTTCGTCCTTAAATTTCCTTATACACATCCTTAGATCTGCATGTATCTTCACCTCTTTGACGTAGATCCACTGTTAGACATCCATAATTTTATTTGGAGCTTCATACATAAATTGCATGTCATCATCTTCCGTTTATTGATCTAAGTTTCTAATAAATTAGCTCCTCTGTTTTGCAGGAAAATGGCAGATATTGATCTTCCTTCTAGGTATTTTGCAGACAGAGAAGAACCTGTCGGTGATCGTGTTAACATGTACTTTAAGCTTAATACCATCAAAGCCGTTCTAAAGGCCCTGACCCCCAAGGAGATCGAAACCATTCGACCTTGCTTTGGGAAAATCTTGGATCTTTACTTAAAGCCGGTGTTCTCCGGGAAGTTGGCCCACTTTCTATTAACCCGCCAGTTGAGTGTGGTCAAACGCCATGAAATATGGTTTGTATTCGCCGGAAAACCGATCAGATTCTCGTTACGGGAATTTGGTCTAGTTACTGGCCTTAACTGCAACCCTCTCGAAAGGTCTCTGATTAGGCCACCTCCCGGTGTGACGCCTTACTGGTTTACCCTTTTCGGTGGGGAAAATTATTTCACCGGCGAGATGTTGTTGTCGAAGCTGCAGAAATCTAAGGCTTTAACCAGCGAATTGCGGGTTAAGTATGCATGCTTGTTGCTGGTAGATGGATTTCTTGGTCGGCGCTCGTTCCACATGATGATTCCGAGGGAGCATGTTGAGATGATTCGGGATTTGGATGTGTTTTTGAAATATCCCTGGGGTCGGTACAGTTTTGATATGACGATGCAATGCATTAAGTCTAGATCTTTACTTCAATTGGCTCAGGCCACTGTTGTCATCCAAGGTTTTATACACGCTTTGGTCCTTGTATTTGTGGAGTCTATTCCGGCCGTTCTTTCAGTAGGTTGTGATAGAACCGAACCGGAATCCGACGATGAAGATATGTTCCCTGTAATTTCTCTGAAATTAGATAAAGTGTGGGAATTGGATGGAGAAGATCAGGTATATTAGACCTCTACGTGTTTATATAAATATCCATTCAGTTTTTGTCATGCGTCATTTGTTTAGATATACGGCTACATCCCTTTTTAACGTCTATTAACTACTGTTATAGGTCGATGTTCCGTCTATCATACCTTCGGCTGATGTTGTCACTAGGGTGGAAGATTGCGGTTGGGTTGATGAGGTAAGTGACCCCAGTGTTCAAGTATTGTTAAAGCGCCTTGAAGAAGGTGTCAAGTTCAGCCGTCAGATGTTTGTTGGTGGTATTAGAGGTTGGGGTCAATGATTCGAGGGACAACTTTCCGCTGCACCCGTTGACTTTCATTAGAAACCCAATGAGGGTTGTGTATTTTATTACAATCTACCTATGTTTTCTTTTGGATTATTCTTCTATACTCCTTCTTTATTTTGAACCATTGTTCTACCAGTCTTTCATCTTCTGAACTAGTAGTATCTGTATTTTTGTTTCAATCTGTTGGTTATACCTTCTAACCTTTTATGGCTCTACGTTTTAACTTTTCCCGCGATATACATGTTCATTCATTAGCTATAGATAGCTACATTTATAAATACATGTTTATCTAGTTATGTACAACTACATATTCAATGCGTTTTACTCCTTTTGTTAAATATGTAGACGTCTATATTAAAAGGTGTATGTCTAAGCAGCTCTTATGTTGGACATGCGTATGTGGGACGCGTAAGGGTCATGTATTTGACAAGCATTTAATATGTGTCAGTTCAATTGTACTTTTGTGTCAGAAGCCAAACCCACGCGCATACGTTTTACGCTTCCTGGTTATTTTGTAAATAACTTGTAAAGGTGACCCTTTTCTAGCTTTTGATAATACCTCGTCGCCGACAACTTCTGATAATACCTCTGCACTAATTTGTGTTCCCATTTCTACCTCTGCACAAATTCACTCAAAAAAAAAAGGACAAGATGCTTTCAAAGTTATAGTCTAGCTAGGGTCTAGGGATATATGGTTAATATACGTTTGGTGGTGCCGAGTCCACAAATATAATAAAATGAACTGAAATTATATAAATAAATAGAAAGAAATTTTCAAATTCTGTTTTAACAATTTTCAATTAACAACTAATATTTTTCTGACCGCTATACACATATAAAGAATAGGCAAGTCCGAACCAAACCAGAACAAAACAAAACACACACACACACACACACACACACTTGGAGTTAGAGAAAATAGAAGAGTTTGCCTTTTTTCTGGGGTGTGTCAAGTTTTCCTTTTCTCGTGCTTCCATCACGAGATCTCTCACAAGGCTCTCGCGACTCAAGAAAGATAAAGAGAAAGAAAGAAGAAGCGAAGATTCCATAAATGGACATGAAAAGCAACAACCACCAGCAACAGCAACAAGTACTTGATGGCTCGGACATAGTTGAGCTGGTGGAAAACGAGAAAGTGTTCGACAAGTTTGTGGAACAAAAGTTTCAACAGTTAGACCAAGATGAAGATGGTAAGCTCTCCGTGACTGAGTTACAACCCGCCGTTGCTGATATCGGCGCCGCTCTTGGTTTGCCTGCTCAAGGCACTTCTCCTGATTCTGATCACATCTACTCCGAGGTAATTTCCTTTTCTTCTTTCTTGATACCTTTTATATTCGTGATCCGGCTAATTTGCATATATGTTAGCATTTTTGTTAATTAGTTTTCCTATATTATTGATCTTTGCATTTGTTGGTCATCATGTAGTAAGAAATGTTTTTGTTTTTTTTGGCCGCCGTACTGACTAGAAATGTTCGGATCTAATTTTTGTGTTACAGTTTTTTTTTTTTTTTCAGTATTCATTAAACTGTAACAAATCCTTTTTGGGGTCTATATATGCCCTTCATTTTCTTTAACTGTGACATGGAGTGAACCTCTTATACCGGGGAAACACAGGTGGAAGCCACTTCCCCTGCTCTCGCCCTTTTGTGCATAGATTTTTATGATCTTCGAAAGGGTCATACTAGTCGTAAATCATATAAAATAATATATATAAAAATATCAACATTTTACTATAGTTTTTTTTTTTGAAAAAGAACATTTTACTATAGTTGTTTAAGTTATCTTCTTGATACTTACGTGGTGGATAATATCTCCCATTTATTTTTTTCCCAATATAAAAATGTGTGTTTTGCATTACAGTAAACTAGGTAAAAAATTAATAAAACCAGTAGTTGTCTTAAAGAAATGAATCAATGATAATAGCTCTGGTCGGTGACCTTATCTTCTATCATATCTCAAACTAGCCCCTCGTGTCGCTCTTCTCCTGTCGTTTCAATGTTGAAACATCGCTTTATGCATCCTCACCTACTAATTATTTATTAGTTACTGTGTAAAGGCTGTTATAGTATTTTGTTTATTTATACGTCATATAAGCCTATTTTTCTCTATTTATTTAGTTTGGCTAAACTCATAATCTAGTTTTTGTTCCCCTTAACAAAAAAAAGGGTTTATCCTACAAATAATCTTCAGTTTATTGTTTATTAATAAAGTCTTTATCTTTTTTAAGCATTTGGTCGGTGTGAAATTTCATTTTCGTTCGAGACTTTCTTGATATTTTTGAAAAACAATAATATCCCATATCACATTTTTTAATCCTTATTTATGACATATTTTGTGACGGAATCAAAGCCGTCCTTTATTTTACGAACATTCAACAAAAGACGAATATGAAATATCACAGAAACTATTTAATGAACCAAAAAAAAGTACATTAGTAATATTTTTTTACGGACATGGAAACCCCAAAATTACGTCGTGTTTCGCATGAATCACGTGGATTAATTAGATCAAGAGGACATCGATTGTAGTTGTAGTTATTAGTTAAGATTCGCTTGTTGAAAAAATATCCAAGAAGTAGTAATTCTGAATACGAATCTCTCTCTCATTGGATACAAATTGATATCCAATTACTTATCGTTACGTTTTGCTTTGGTGTATTTGAGGAAGAGACAACGAGATTAAACTAACAACTCTCTCTGTCTCATCCGTGCATTTAGTTTTCATCGTTTGTAACGTTATAATTACCTATTGTAGGTCCTAAACGAATTCACTCATGGGAGTCAAGAGAAAGTGAGCAAGACAGAGTTCAAAGAAGTGTTGTCGGACATTTTGTTGGGTATGGCTGCTGGTCTGAAACGTGATCCTATCGTCATCCTCAGGATGGACGGTGAGGATCTCTCGGAGTTTGTCCACGGCCCTGGATACGAAATCGAACTTGTTTCTGTCTTCTCAGAGCTCTCCAGTTGCGAGGACGCATCGCTCCGTGATTGTATCGTCAAAGCTCTCCAGTCTCTTTCTGTTGATCATGGAATGCCTCCTTCCAATGACCCATGGGTACGTATTTACTTTATTTATATATATCGCTTTTTCTGCTTGAAAATACAAGTCTTGCTATGGATTTTCTTGGCGTAAAGTTCCTAATTCAACTTCAAATCTAAATTAATATGAGATATAAAATAAAGCATAATATTTAAGAGTCCACTTGTTTTTGTATAGGTAAAACCAAAACCGTAAAAATAACTTTTTTCAGATGTTTTTTTTTATTTTGTGTACAAAATATCAAAAGTTAATACTTATGGTGGGAGTACATATGATATGTAGTATCCAAGTTATGTTGCTAGAGATCAGTGAGCTTTGCTTAAAAAGTAAAGTCCTTGTAACAGGTGATGAGCAACATTGTAGAACCAATTGTTGACTCTTGTCTTGATGAAGAAGATAAGAGAGAGAAGAGCGCGTCTCAGGAAAAATTCTTGGAGGCATTCAAGAGAGTCGTGGAGAGAGTGGCTCAGCGTCTCAATGAACAACCCGTGATCGTTGCTCACAGCGAAAATACCTTCGATGGGAGCGGTGTCAGGAGGCTCTTGTCCAATAAATTCGAATTCGATAAGGTAAACTTTCATACATATATATATATATGTTAGCTAGCTTTCATACTACAAGAAGACAAGTTTTTTTTTTAAATGATGGTAACGAGTCACGATTCGGAACGTTTTGGTCGCAGGCACTAAACGTTGCATTGGAGACGATTCCAAAAGACCGTCATGGTAAGGTGTCTAAAGAATACCTACGAGCTGTGCTTGACACTGTTGCACCATCTGCGACTTTACCACCGATAGGCGCTGTGACCCAGGTAAATAAATATTTTTTGTCTTTTCTGATTTTTGGTTTAACTTATATTTTGTCTTTGAAATTGTTTATTTTGCCTTTCGCACAAAAAAAAAAATGTTTATTTTGCCTTTGAATTTACATGTTACAGTTATTTTGTTTATATTTTAAAACAAATGAAACCACAACTTAAGTTTTAATCAAATTTTTTGCTCAAAAAAAACAAGTTTTAATCAAATATTATTAGTGAAGTTTTTGTTTCAACGGCATTGATTAGTTAAGTTTGTTTGTGTTTAAGATGGATAATATGATAATGGAAGCGTTGAAGATGGTGAATGGAGATGATGGAAATATGGTGAAGGAAGAAGAGTTTAAGAAAACAATGGCAGAGATATTGGGGAGTATAATGTTGCAGCTTGAGGGTAATCCAATATCGGTTTCCTCTAACTCGGTGGTTCACGAGCCGCTCACCTCGGCTACATTTCTGCCGCCGACTCTGAATGAAACAGAGGAGCCTTCAAATTAATCATAGACGGGAATAAGCAACATCAACAATGTTATATGGTTATGAGTTTTTACCCCCAAAAGTTTTTAGAGTAATGAGGAAAACCGTCTTACTTTCAGCTGTATAAGATTGAAAGTTTGGGGTTTCTTCTTGTGGGTGTGGTGATTATGCTCATGCCTTTGTTTTTTTTCTTTTCTTTTTCTAATTACCAAGGGATGCAATGTTTACTGTGTTTTTATTTCGTTATAAATTGTTTACGTTTATGAAACATTTGAGTTATCTTTAAAAGTGGGAAATAAAAATTGTGAAGTTTAAATGAAGAATTTGATCACAAGAGCTTGTCGAAAATTAAAAATTAGTTAATTTATATAATTACGGTCATTAGCACAAAAAATAAACCAGGGAGTAATCTATTGGTAACACAAAAGAAAAGAAAAGAAAAGAGGACCAACCAAAAGGTCCAAAAACGAATAACTATCCATTCGCGTCGCCGGAGTTTCCAGCCGTTTCTTCCCGATTCTCAAACGCGTCGCCGAGAATCGGAAGAGAGGGAAAAGGGTATGGCTCCTCATGGAGATGAATTAATTGACATCGAGAAACCTGAGCTTGCTCAATCGGAGATTCTTCGACCGATCGCCACAGTCGTCTTCGTCATCGGTACTTTATGATTTATGGAGATTCCGATTTCGATCTATCGATTTCTTCTTCTTCTTACTTTTTTGTTTTCTGATGGAGCTGCAGCTATGCAAGCGGAGGCTCTTCCTTTGGTCAACAAGTTCGGACTCTCTGAAACTACTGATTCGCCGTTAAGAGCTCTCCTTTTTCCGATTTCTGTTTTTTTTTGCTTGTTTGTGTTTGATCTCCATAAACAAAGTTCGCTTTTTGTTTATGATATATTGCAGGCTTGGTAAAGGATTGCCCTGGGTTCTGTATCACGGCGTGCATAAAGATCTTCAAATCAATGTAGTTTGCCCCGGAAGAGATGCAGCTTTAGGTAAGCTTTGCACTCAATGCTCACAAAGATATGATAATTAGCCTGTGAATCTCTCGGTCGTTTCAGTATAGTAGCTTTGGTTTTTCAAGTCGGTGCTTTGTTTAGTATGAGCTTGTTGATGAATTGAGCTCTACAAGGAAAAGGAATGCACTTTTTATGCTGCTAACTGAGATTTCTTTCCAGGGATCGATAGTGTTGGAACTGTTCCTGCTTCTCTCATAACTTTTGCTTCTATCCAAGCATTAAAACCTGACATTATAATCAATGCTGGAACCTGCGGTGGCTTTAAGGTACATTTTTTCTTTACTTCTCATGTGCTCTGTCTTCACTTCCAGCATCCTTCCAAAGAACCACTTCCTCTCTTCTTTCTTTACTTGTGGTTTGGGTTTTATTTTGTTACTGCTCGTTTACTGAACTCTGAGATTTGAGTTGCATCATAAAAATCTCTCTCTCCCTCATATCTCTATTTTCATGTTGTAAAAGTTGGTTTATTTTCATGTAATGGAAGTGCTGATTGACTGAACATATTCAGGTTAAAGGAGCCAACATAGGCGACGTATTCCTTGTATCTGATGTTGTGTTTCATGATAGAAGAATACCAATTCCGGTAGGTTCTTCTTCCTTTTTCTTTCCATCTTTAGTGATTCCTTTTTTCCCATTTTCATCTTGCAAGTTCCTGAGCGATGTTTGTATATCTCTGTAGATGTTTGATCTGTATGGAGTTGGTCTTCGTCAAGCATTCTCGACACCCAATCTCCTCAAGGAACTCAATTTGAAGGTATTTATTAGACTCAAGCTGCTACTTGCTCTTTTAACTATATCATTTTTTTCAAAAATGGGGTGGTTCAGATTGGCAGGTTATCTACTGGTGACTCGTTGGATATGTCCACGCAAGATGAATCATTGATCATTGCCAATGATGCTACGCTAAAGGACATGGAGGTAGTGTAATGTTAATAACTCTAATTACCGATTCTAGTTAGAAAATCAAAGTATTCTGTTGTTTTGAAACTCTTTTGGCTCTGGATTCTTCAGGGTGCTGCTGTGGCGTACGTGGCTGATCTTCTGAAAATACCAGTCGTGTTCCTCAAAGCTGTGACCGATCTAGTGGACGGAGATAAACCTACTGCAGAAGAGTTCTTGCAGAACTTGACAGTTGTTACCGCTGCACTAGAGGAAACTGCCACTAAAGTGATCAACTTCGTCAATGGGAAAAACCTTTCAGACCTTTAACTTTCGTCTCTTCTTTTATCGGAGAGTGATTTTTTTAAAATGCTATCAACGTGCTTGTTGCAGTTTCACTGATTTCCAGTGATTATATTTCTCGTTAATAAATTTCAAGTTATAAGACGTTCTCTCCTTAATTTTGCTAAAATTTTGGTAAAAAAACAGTTTCAAAGATAATTTATCAACCTCGGAAGACTTAAAATCCTTTGATAGTCGAAAATATACAACACAGTAAAATTAATTGTTACCGAGACACTTAGTGCAACCTCAAGACACAAAAAAGGTGAAGTCAGAGGTAAAGAAAAAATTGAGCTCTCTTTTCCGATTAGAATTTCCAGCAAGCTCATCAGACATCATTGGAGTATTTTTATCTTTTTAACTTAAACTACACCAGACGGAAGCCGGAGAACAAGCTGCCCTCCGAAAACGCTGTAGACAAAAAAAGTTGAAACTTCTGAGATATATACAAAGAGCTAAATAGCTAAAATGTTGAAGTGAAGGACTAATGCGTACCTTTGGACGTAGTAGTAACAGAAATCTGCCAAGATGAAAGTTTGAACAATTTCTGAGATCAGTACCATTGATGGCCAAAATCCATAACCCAATGCTACAAGCAACCGTCCCCGCGTGTCCACAACCTGTTTTTAACACATTAGACAACATATTCAGCATTCGAAATTGACTTTTAATGTATTAAACCAATCTATTGGTATAATCTCTATTCACTCTTGAAGATCAAAACTAACCTGTAAAACCCAGTGGGCACAGCTGAGGAACCTTGCTACTCCAAGTGCAAAAACATAATGAGCCGTGAACGGTTCAACAATCTGAAAACCAAATAGATGCGGGTTAGAGAGTAAACCAAATGTAGTTCTCCACTTGACATTGTGAAATAAAAATGTGACCTTTGTGTTCTGCATCACTCGTAGCTGAGGCAGAACTGAAACAGCTTCAAGGTATACACATAATGCCCATGAAATCCTGTTTAATATGTGATGAGAGGTCGATGGATGGATGAACACAGCTAATAAAACACAGGGCGCAAGCTGCAAAAATTGAAATCAGATAATTGTCAAGCGTCAATGATAACAACTAGAGGATCAAAACCAGATTGACGTACCACATAATAGAGAGGAAAGTTGTCTTTGTCCTCCATGTAACTAGCTCTTAAATTGAAACGAATCATAAATATAACCCAGAGAGTTGTTCCCAAAGTAGCCAAGTCCAGAATAGTATGTATATCATATTCCATTACAAAGCTACAATACAGCCTAACCGCTAGAAATATCGCCGTAAGCTCCTGGGATTTCAGTGACAATCCTGCAAAAAATCATTCACAAAGTTATATGTAAACACTTTTGGAGGTGGTATGCTTAATGATTTGAAAAAGAATCATATAATGCATTTTAAAATGCTAAATTGCTAAGCAGAGCCGTGATTATAAAGATGATGATTCTACAAATTAAGGCTAAAAGCTGCTTCCGGGAGCAGATAATAGTGGTAAACCAATGAAATTCTGATCAAAGCTCAAAAATTTGGACGCGATTGTGAGAGATAAACAAAAGAGTAGTGACGTTAACAAGTAATTTTGTAAGAACAGACGAATACAATACGATCAGAAGCTGATAAGGAAGGACTGAGTTGAAAAACCCTAAAAATGGATGTGATAAAGACAAGACACATAGAATAGTACCGGCACAGGTCTTCTCCTTCATGAGTTTGTAGATGAGAACACAGATCCCGATGGAATGAACAGCCTCAGCGGCAACGAAGAGATTGTCGTGATCGTGAACAATGAATCTGAGAAGAACCAAAGCCGCCATGCCAGTGACCACGGCGAGAAAAGCCTTCACCTTTGGAGGTTGTCTCCTTACCCATGACCACACCGCGTGGATCGGAGTCTTCGTCGTCGCCTTCATGTTTTGCCTTTTTTCGCTTTTCTTCTTCTTCTTCTTCTTCTGTCTCTGATTTTCTCGGCAAAAGTGAAAAAGGTAACTCCTGATCGAGAGAGATTAAAAAGTCTGGTTTTGGTTGACTTGCTGCAAAATTACTAAATAACCCCTTCCACATCTCTTACTCTTGAATACTAAATGGGCCGTGACTGAATCCATAACTTAGGCCCATATTCGTATTTACTTTTTTTAAAAAAGGCCCATGATTGCCCTTTTTCACTCTATCTATATATATATGTTCGTTCGGTAGTTAATCGTCTTTCTTACCGACCTCACCAGACGACGGTGATTTTAGGGATTTTCGTGTTCATCAAGGCTCGCACGGAGGTTTTAGGGCTTTTCCTCTCAGCGATTTGGCTGGTCCTTTGGATTTGTTGAAATCTGAAGCTATGTGGAACAATGATGGTACGCCCTTAGCTCCTCCTGGCACCTACGGTTCGAGGATGCAGACACCAACACAGCCCGCTGATCACCCTTCTTACACGGCGCCTTCTAATCGGAATCCTCCGACGGAACCTACTTCTGAGGATGCGGAGGCGAAGCTTGAGAAGAAGGCCAGAACATGGATGCAGCTCAATTCCAAACGGTACGGCGACAAGAGGAAATTTGGGTTCGTGGAAACTAAGAAGGAGGACATGCCACCTGAGCATGTTAGGAAAATCATCAGGCGAGTTTCTGTTTTTTCAATTTTGATTTCGAAATCCAGTTAACTGGGAAATTCAATATATTTCTATGCTTAGATTGAAACTGACTCTGCGTTTTGATTCAGGGATCATGGTGATATGTCATCTAAGAAACATGGACTTGACAAACGTGTATATCTTGGAGCACTTAAGTTTGTTCCTCACGCAGTTTTCAAGCTCCTGGAGAATATGCCTATGCCCTGGGAACAGGTACTCCTTTACTTTAAGTGATCTCTATCTCGCTTTAGTTGTTCTCCTTCTCTGCTCAAAATTTTGAACTCAGATGTCTTCCAGGTCCGGGACGTGAAGGTCTTGTACCACATCACTGGAGCTATTACTTTTGTGAACGAGGTACCATGGGTTGTGGAACCTATTTACATGGCTCAGGTGGGTGAATAATCCCCCTCTCTCTCTCTCTCTCTCTCTCTTCTTTTGTGTCTGTGCATTTGTGAATTTGCGAGAAATCTTTTCCAGTGATGATTCTCTCTTGTTTGCAGTGGGGTTCTATGTGGATAATGATGAGAAGGGAGAAGAGGGATCGTCGTCATTTCAAGAGAATGCGGTTTCCACCATTTGATGATGAGGAGCCTCCTCTAGACTATGCTGATAACCTACTGGACGTGGATCCTCTAGAGCCAATTCAGTTGGAGCTAGACGAGGAAGAAGATTCTGCTGTATACTCTTGGTTTTACGACCACAAGCCACTTGTAAAAACAAAACTGATCAATGGTCCAAGTTACCAGACGTGGAATCTCTCACTTCCAATTATGTCAACCCTTCACAGGCTTGCAGCCCAGTTGTTGTCTGATTTGGTTGATCGCAACTACTTCTACTTGTTTGACATGCCATCATTCTTCACAGCAAAGGCACTGAACATGTGCATACCAGGTAACGCTATTCTCCTTCTGTCCTTCAGTTCTGATATTTTCATTTTCAGTTGATGTCCTTCTGTTCTCTTTTCCTTATTCATTCTCCTACTCTTTTCCAGGCGGTCCTAAGTTTGAGCCTTTGTATCGTGATATGGAGAAAGGAGATGAGGACTGGAATGAATTTAATGACATCAACAAGCTTATCATTCGATCCCCTCTGCGAACTGAGTACCGAGTAGCTTTCCCCCATCTGTACAATAATAGGCCCAGGAAAGTAAAACTCTGTGTCTATCACACTCCTATGATTATGTACATAAAGACGGAGGATCCTGATCTTCCTGCGTTTTATTATGATCCATTAGTTCACCCAATAAGTAACTCGAGTAACACTAATAAAGAACATCGCAAAAGTAATGGTTATGATGATGATGAGGATGACTTTGTGTTACCAGAAGGAGTGCAACCTTTGCTGAATAACTCCCCACTCTACACTGAAACTACAGCTGCTGGCATTTCATTGTTGTTTGCCCCTCGGCCTTTCAATATGAGGTCTGGGAGGACTCGGCGGGCAGAGGATATACCCCTTGTTGCAGAATGGTTTAAGGAGCACTGGTAAGCTAATTTTTCTGATGCTACTTTGGTTCTCTTTCTCCTTTTGAAATTTACTAGTCATTGTATTAACTTCTTTGTGATCTCATTTTCTGCAGTCCTCCAGCATATCCTGTCAAAGTTCGGGTTAGTTACCAGAAGCTTTTGAAGTGTTATGTACTCAATGAGCTGCACCATAGACCACCTAAGTCTCAGAAGAAGAAGCACTTGTTCCGATCTCTTGCAGCTACAAAGTTTTTCCAGAGCACCGAACTGGATTGGGTTGAAGTGGGTCTGCAAGTCTGCCGGCAGGGATATAATATGCTGAACCTGTTGATTCACAGGAAGAATTTGAACTACCTGCACCTTGATTATAACTTTAACCTCAAGCCTGTGAAAACTCTGACAACCAAGGAACGAAAGAAGTCACGTTTTGGAAACGCTTTCCATCTCTGCCGTGAGATCCTCCGGGTGACAAAGCTTGTAGTTGATGCAAATGTCCAGTTCCGACTTGGTAATGTTGATGCCTTTCAATTGGCTGATGGCCTGCAATATATATTTTCCCATGTTGGGCAATTGACAGGTATGTATCGATATAAGTACAGGCTTATGAGACAAATCAGGATGTGCAAGGATTTGAAACACTTGATCTATTACCGTTTCAATACTGGTCCTGTGGGTAAAGGACCAGGGTGTGGATTTTGGGCTCCAATGTGGAGGGTATGGTTGTTTTTCCTTCGCGGAATAGTTCCTCTTCTAGAACGATGGTTAGGGAACCTGCTTGCACGTCAATTTGAGGGGCGTCACTCAAAGGGAGTGGCCAAAACAGTCACAAAACAGAGAGCTGAAAGCCATTTTGATTTGGAGCTTCGAGCTGCTGTCATGCATGATGTCGTTGATGCAATGCCAGGTTCGCTTCTTGCGTATATAACTGATTTGTTTTTCTCAAGGTTGAAATTGCTTTGCTTTAATTTTATCTCTTCCTTCTTGGTTTATACTGTCTGCTGATCTGCAGAGGGTATCAAGCAAAATAAAGCGCGGACGATATTGCAGCACCTTAGTGAGGCATGGCGGTGTTGGAAAGCTAATATACCATGGAAGGTCCCTGGATTACCTGTGGCAATTGAGAATATGATCCTCCGATATGTCAAGTCTAAAGCTGATTGGTGGACAAATGTTGCTCACTACAACCGTGAGCGTATCAGAAGAGGGGCTACTGTTGATAAGACAGTTTGTAGAAAGAATCTTGGACGCTTGACCCGTCTTTGGCTCAAGGCAGAACAGGTCTGTACCTTGTCTCAACTCGTAAAATCTAAATCATTGTTGCTTGACATAGATGCTTATGAAGAGGCTTCGTTTTTTGGTCTGATGGAATTTAGTTCCTTTTATTCTCTATTGCCCAGTTCTGTAATACTTTTTCCTTGTAAAATTGTTGCAGGAACGACAACATAATTTTCAGAAAGATGGTCCATATGTCACTGCGGATGAAGGAATTGCAATTTATAGCACCACTGTAAATTGGCTGGAATCTAGAAAATTTTCACCAATCCCATTCCCTCCATTATCATATAAACATGACACAAAGTTGCTTATCTTGGCCCTTGAGAGACTGAAAGAATCATATAGTGCAGCTGTGAAGTTGAATCAGCAGCAGAGAGAAGAGCTTGGTTTAATTGAACAAGCTTATGACAATCCTCATGAAGCTCTGATGCGAATAAAGCGTCATCTTCTCACTCAGCATAGCTTCAAAGAAGTAAGTTGATAATGCACCCATTCTGGAGCAGTTTTCTGAACATGCGATCTCATATTTTTTTGATGGTTACTATGTTATTCTGATGGTGAATGCATTTTTTTTTTCTGCAGGTTGGCATAGAGTTTATGGATCTATATAGCCATTTGATTCCTGTCTATCAAATTGATCCCCTGGAGAAAATTACTGATGCTTATCTTGATCAATATTTGTGGTATGAGGGTGACAAGCGCCACTTGTTTCCCAACTGGATTAAGCCTGCAGACTCAGAGCCGCCACCGCTTCTGGTTTACAAATGGTGTCAAGGTATCAATAATTTGCAAGGCATATGGGACACAAGTGATGGTCAGTGTGTGGTGATGCTCCAGACGAAGTTTGAAAAACTCTTTGAGAAGATTGATTTTACAGTGTTGAACAGGTATCTCTCTATTAAATGCTTAATGTGATTATGGACATAGAACTTAGACTTTCTGGAGTAACACGTCTTTTTTGTTGTTTATTTCAGCCTTCTTCGTTTGGTTCTTGATCCTAAGCTTGCAAACTATGTGACTGGCAAGAATAATGTGGTCATGTCTTACAAGGATATGAGCTATACTAATACGTACGGACTCATTAGGGGACTGCAGTTCGCATCGTTTGTTGTTCAGTTTTATGGACTAGTGCTAGATCTTTTGCTTCTTGGTTTGACTCGAGCGAGTGAAATTGCCGGGCCACCGCAGAGGCCTAATGAGTTTATGACCTATTGGGATACAAATGTTGAGACACGCCATCCCATAAGACTGTATTCTCGGTATATAGACAAAGTGCATATAATGTTCAAATTTACCCATGAAGAGGCTCGGGATCTTATTCAACGTCATCTCACCGAGTGTCCTGATCCCAACAATGAAAACATGGTGGGATATAACAATAAAAAGTGTTGGCCAAGAGATGCAAGGATGAGGTTAATGAAACATGATGGTATGCTCCTTTTTATATTTAGTAGACTATCACTATGCACCAGATATTGTCTCATTATTTATTCATCTTGCAGTCAATCTTGGTAGAAGTGTCTTTTGGGATATGAAGAATCGTCTTCCTCGAAGCATCACAACCTTGGAGTGGGAGAATGGCTTCGTCTCCGTGTACAGCAAGGATAATCCAAACTTGCTTTTCAGCATGTATGCGTTTTGTCTCAGTTTTCTAGTGGCTGTTGTAAATTAGTGCTAGGCCTTTGTTTTTGTCACTGTTTGATAGTGCAGCTTATTGACTGGGGTTTGCATTATTGCCTGCAGGTGTGGATTTGAAGTCCGCATGCTTCCAAAAATCAGGATGGGCCAAGAAGCTTTCAGCAGCACAACGGATGGTGTCTGGAATCTGCAGAATGAACAAACTAAAGAGAGGACTGCAGTTGCTTTTCTGCGGGTTGATGATGAACACATGAAGGTGTTTGAGAATCGTGTGAGGCAGATTCTTATGTCGTCAGGGTCAACAACATTTACCAAAATCGTCAATAAATGGAATACAGCCCTGATAGGTATATCCTGTACGCCTTTCTTTTGGCAGTACTGATGACGTTTAATAATGTTTGACTAGCATGTAGCTGAGCACATTTATTTGTTTTGTACAGGCCTCATGACTTACTTCCGTGAAGCCACTGTACATACGCAAGAGCTCTTGGATCTGCTTGTTAAATGTGAAAATAAAATCCAAACGAGGGTTAAGATTGGATTGAACTCAAAGATGCCTAGTCGGTGAGCAAACGCTATCTTACTATATTGTGTTTGATGTATCAGAGTTGTATGTTGTGTTTTTGTAAACCTGATTGTTCATCTTTTCCTTTGTAGATTTCCTCCTGTTATCTTCTACACTCCAAAGGAAATTGGCGGGCTTGGAATGTTGTCTATGGGTCATATTTTGATCCCACAAAGTGACCTTCGGTACAGCAAGCAGACAGATGTTGGTGTAAGCCATTTCAGGAGTGGAATGAGCCACGAGGAAGATCAACTGATTCCTAATCTTTACCGTTACATACAACCATGGGAAAGCGAATTTATTGATTCACAGCGGGTGTGGGCAGAATATGCTTTAAAGAGGCAGGAAGCACAGGCCCAAAATAGACGTCTAACGTTGGAGGATCTGGAAGTAAGTATTTTACTTGTGACTTTGTTGCCTCTTTACGTAGTTTATAGTTCTGAGAAGATATCAATTCGTTAGTTATCCTCTTTCGCTGGTCTTGAAAGTAGCTTTTGTGTGTGTATACTTTCGATTTCACTTGACGTAGGGATTTTGTAGAGGATATCTAAGTGTTGCCTTGTTCTCTTTTGGAGGCAAGTTTGATTGAGAAGTCTTGATGTTCAATTTAGAGTATATTAACTCATGTTAAAAAATATATTCGACAGGACTCTTGGGATAGGGGAATTCCGCGTATAAATACGCTGTTCCAGAAGGATAGGCACACTTTAGCATATGATAAAGGTTGGAGGGTCCGGACTGACTTCAAACAGTACCAAGCCCTGAAACAAAATCCTTTCTGGTGGACACACCAGAGGCATGATGGTAAATTGTGGAACTTGAACAATTACCGAACTGATGTCATCCAAGCTCTTGGAGGTGTTGAGGGTATTCTTGAGCACACCTTATTTAAAGGAACATAGTGAGTCTGCCTTTTCGTTCGTGCTCATTAATTTGATCTTTCTTTCACATTGACATTTGATGTTTTTGTTGCTCACAGCTTTTGTTCTCGCTTACCTTATCAATTTTGCTAAAAAAATTTCTTTACATGAATCCAGCTTTCCAACGTGGGAGGGTCTTTTTTGGGAGAAGGCATCTGGTTTTGAGGAGTCTATGAAATATAAGAAGCTGACAAATGCGCAGAGGTCTGGTCTGAACCAGATTCCGAATAGAAGATTCACGCTTTGGTGGTCGCCAACAATTAATCGAGCGAATGTATATGTGGGTTTCCAAGTGCAGTTGGATTTGACAGGAATATTTATGCACGGAAAGATTCCTACTCTTAAAATATCTTTGATTCAGATTTTCCGTGCCCATTTGTGGCAAAAGATCCATGAGAGTGTTGTTATGGACCTTTGCCAAGTACTGGATCAAGAGTTGGATCCTTTGGAGATAGAAACTGTGCAGAAAGAGACAATTCATCCACGGAAGAGTTACAAAATGAATAGCTCTTGTGCTGATGTTCTTCTATTTGCTGCTTATAAATGGCCAATGTCTAAGCCTAGTCTAGTGGCTGAGTCAAAGGATATGTTTGATCAGAAAGCAAGTAACAAGTATTGGATAGATGTGCAACTTCGATGGGGAGATTACGACTCCCATGATATTGAACGCTATACTAGGGCTAAATTCATGGATTACACAACGGACAACATGTCTATCTATCCATCTCCGACAGGTACTTTATAACCTTTTTTCAATTTGTCAATTTATTTTTGTTTTTCTGCAGTAAGTCTCATAGCTTGATGAAATCCTCGCAGGTGTAATTATTGGGCTTGATTTGGCCTATAACTTGCATTCTGCCTTTGGTAATTGGTTCCCTGGTTCAAAACCTCTGCTTGCTCAAGCAATGAACAAAATCATGAAGGTACAAGAACTTCTATTTTGTGGTGTGTTTTTTATTTATTTGGTTTTACATATGTGCCTCTTATTGTTTAAGCTTTAAATGTTACAGTTTAATCTTATTGTTTAAGCTTTAAATGTTACAGTCAAATCCTGCTCTATACGTGTTGAGAGAGAGGATAAGGAAAGGTTTGCAGTTGTACTCATCTGAGCCTACAGAACCATATTTGTCTTCTCAAAACTATGGTGAAATATTCAGCAATCAGATCATATGGTTCGTTGATGATACAAATGTATACCGTGTCACAATCCACAAGACATTTGAAGGAAATCTAACAACAAAGCCAATCAATGGTGTGATTTTTATTTTCAACCCAAGAACAGGGCAACTATTCCTAAAGGTAGTTTTCCTCTCCCATACATTCCACTAGTAACATGCAAATGCATTGTAATATGTAACCGCTGTTTCATCTGTAAAATTATAATAACACCCATTGGGGATCTTTGTCCCACTAGGTCATTCATACAAGCGTTTGGGCTGGGCAGAAGCGCCTCGGTCAGCTAGCGAAATGGAAAACTGCTGAAGAGGTTGCGGCACTTGTGCGGTCTCTCCCTGTTGAAGAACAGCCAAAACAAGTTATTGTAACTCGGAAAGGAATGTTGGATCCCCTTGAGGTTCATCTGTTGGATTTCCCAAACATTGTTATAAAGGGAAGTGAACTCCAGCTTCCGTTCCAGGCTTGTCTTAAGATAGAAAAATTTGGTGATCTGATTTTGAAGGCCACAGAGCCCCAGATGGTCCTCTTCAATGTCTATGATGATTGGTTGATGACTGTTTCTTCGTACACTGCCTTTCAAAGACTCATTCTGATCCTTCGTGCTCTTCACGTAAACAATGAAAAGGCAAAGATGTTATTGAAGCCAGACATGTCTGTTGTCACTGAGCCAAATCACATCTGGCCCTCTCTCACTGACGGCCAATGGATGAAGGTAACCCTTGTGTCACCTTTCAAGTAGTGTTTTGTCGTATTTTCTGATAAGAACGCTTGGTTGTTGCATCTGCAATTTCTGCTTATTTTTAATAATAATCAATTAACCTTTTCTTTGTTTAGTGAAGTTGTTATCCTCCTTCCTTACTCACATCTGATGATTCATTTTATATTCAGGTGGAGGTTGCTCTTAGAGATCTCATCCTTTCTGACTACGCGAAGAAGAACAACGTGAATACGTCAGCTCTGACACAGTCAGAGGTCAGAGATATAATACTTGGAGCTGAGATTACTCCTCCGTCTCAGCAGAGGCAACAGATAGCTGAGATTGAGAAACAGGTACTTGTAATTGTCACTTCTCTCGAGGGTTCTTGAAACAGGGACATTCAGAAATTAGATTTATTTTGGTTACTCTAAAAAAAAAAAATTGTTTCCTGCTGCAGGCAAAGGAAGCGAGCCAGCTTACTGCAGTCACAACAAGAACCACAAATGTTCATGGTGATGAATTGATTAGCACCACCATTAGTCCGTACGAGCAATCTGCATTTGGATCCAAAACAGACTGGCGTGTGCGTGCAATTTCAGCTACTAACCTCTACCTCAGGGTCAACCACATCTACGTGAACTCGGACGACATAAAGGTACAAAGTCAAATTCACTCAGACTTACTTATTCAAATTAACAAGTAAAGGCCCTAAAACGTATTTGTTTGTTGTTCACAGGAAACTGGATACACCTACATTATGCCCAAGAACATATTGAAGAAGTTCATATGCATAGCGGATCTTCGAACTCAAATTGCTGGATATTTATATGGGATAAGTCCGCCGGATAATCCCCAAGTGAAGGAAATCCGTTGTGTTGTGATGGTGCCGCAATGGGGAAATCACCAGCAAGTTCAACTGCCGTCGTCTCTTCCGGAACATCAGTTCTTGGATGATTTAGAGCCCCTGGGATGGATGCACACACAGCCTAACGAGCTTCCTCAGTTTTCACCACAGGTATGCATATAAATATATATATATATATATATATGTATATACCTTCTTACAAACTTTACACCTAATAACTGGGTTTTTTTTTCTTTTGCTGCTGTAGGATGTGACTTTTCACTCCCGTGTTCTGGAGAATAACAAGCAATGGGACGGAGAAAAATGCATCATCCTGACATGTAGTTTCACTCCGGGCTCATGCTCTTTGACGTCATATAAGCTGACGCAAGCCGGATATGAATGGGGACGGCTGAACAAAGACACAGGCAGCAATCCCCACGGTTACCTTCCCACCCACTATGAGAAGGTTCAGATGCTCTTGAGTGACCGTTTCTTCGGGTTCTACATGGTGAGAACACACAGTAACCCTTAATTGTTGCGTGTTTGGCCTTGATTGATATTATTTTATTATACAGCACTGAAATGATGAGACTTATTGTTGAATGATAGGTTCCTGAGAACGGACCCTGGAACTACAACTTCATGGGAGTGAATCACACGGTGGGCATGAACTACAGCTTGAAACTCGGAACCCCCAAGGAGTACTATCACCAAGACCATCGACCCACTCATTTCCTCGAGTTCAGCAATATGGAAGAGGATGGTGACCTCGATCGTGAGGACTCTTTTGCTTAAGACGTTTTTTGGATGTATGATGTAATCATGTAAATTAAGTTTGCAAATTGTTAATGATGAGATTGAAAAGATTTTTCTCTAATTTTAAAAAAAATAATAGTAATGATTTGAAGACTTTACAAGCAAATTCAGTTACATGATTAAAAAAAAAGACTTGAATAACCTCTGTCGATTTTTTTTTTTTTGGTATATGTAGTAGCTTCGAGTTGGGTATGAATTCGAATTCATTGCACCCATGATGACATTGTCAGATGAGATGTATCAAACATTGTTTTACTTTTGTTCCGCACATTTTCACTTCATCTCAGTCCATCCGTACAATTCTGGACACCAACCTTTGTGTTTTACTTCAACAAGTAGTAAAAATCTCTTGGTCCATTTGTCCTTTACATTCAATATATCTCTGTGAGTTTATATAAACAATGTAGTTGTATACTCAGAGAATATGTCAACATCCAGATCTGCATTAGTCAGGATATTTTCACGTACGTCTCATATTTATGGAAAAAAACAATTTTTCATACATACATAAAACAATTTTCGATTTAATCAATGTGGGAACCATATACAGTTCACATATTTATCGCATGTCACCTAACAAAACTAATATCGCAAAACTCACACCATGTGGGACTATATCCTTGGTTGCCCCAAAATTAGATCTTTTTTTTTTCTTGCTACTTTTTTTCTACCTACATTTATTATTGCTACCTAAGATATATATAGGGTTTATCTTTCTTATATAATTATATATACGATTGTTTCTATTGGTATATCGTTTCAACGTCGATTACATGTTTTGAAATAGAATTCTATCCTTACTAAAAAAATCCTTATATTTTATACATTGATTGTTTTATACGCAAATATAAAATTCTATACAACTTTCAAGTGTTTATTTTATCACAATAATTATAACTGCAAATGTTATAAAAAATAATTTTTCGTGTGCAAACAATTTGTACCTTTGCTTAGCCAAAACACACGAGATCGTGTCTACAATTATAAAAACATATTTGACTATATTAACATATATACATCATAATAGTAGACATCTATAAAGCAAAATGCAATTTAAAAAAGTGAAGCTCTATATAATCTGATATTGGAAAAATGATCTTACATAAGAAACATCTATTTTTGCTTAAATTAGCGACCATGAATTTATGTTTTCAAAGGAAGCATAGTCGCTATATAGGCTATACCCCGATCGATCCACCAACCATCTACACAATTAGGCTATTGAATACATGTTTTTACATTTAAGAATGGACCTTATTAGGGATTATGTGTACAGTATGCAAGTATACATTAAAATAAAAAAATGGAAGTATATATTTCTTCTGTATATCAGAAAATGAATATAAATAATAACTTTAATTAAACTTGAGCCTCTTAATTGTACAACTGTCCAAAGCCACCATATTAATGGGCGTGGATGAGTAGGTGGAGCTTTAATACGGCAACCAACATTATGATATCTTTAACATATATGCAATCCTCCATTTTTTATTTCTAGTTCGCATTGCAAGTTTTCTAGCACCTAAAACGCAGTCAGGAGATCTCTTTATATATCATCAGGTCTCTCGATTCGAAAGTCGTACTAGCTATTGCATGCACCCACATATATATGCATCATGTCAATTTTGCGATATCAGATATTTCTAATTTTGCATCAATTTTTATAAGAACGTGTAAGGATTTAGTAACAATAAAGAGTGGGTGAAAGTTTTGAATTTCAACATTTGATATCGGTCATTTGTGTAAAAACAATATATATTAGATTTCAGAGAAAATTATGGCGATATATATGTGATTGAATTCTTGTACTATATAGCTGAATTCGTAAAAGTGCTCGTTCTTATTTGTTATCAAGTTGCTATGTTTTCGTATTTCTTAAGTGTTCTTCAACTCTTCTTTTCATTTCGAACAAAACGAAATTTATAATCAAACGTTTACGTATAAATTTTTCATCAAACATGAAGAAATAGTAGTTACTAATTAGATTGTCCAAAAAAAAGAACAAATAGTAGTAGGCTTTTGAGCTGGCTGCTTTTATTGAAGGGCCTTGCCAACTTCAAAGACGAAGTAGATTGATGATAGATATTAACTTCTATCTCCATCTAACCAATAAATCAATCCTCTTTTCTGACCAATTTCGTTAGTTTATTACTACTACTTTATTTTATTTTTATGTATATACGGTTAAAACAGTAGATCATGGCTGCATATATGGCGTACATAACTCCAAAGATTAAGAATATTTGTTAGCATAGTAATGGATTTCCGGTAAAATAATAATAGTGGACGAGAACTATAAGCCGACAAGTAGTGTGACTATCTTTTTTTTCCATAAACATTTAAGTTTCTCTTCTAACCATAATGTGATTCGCTTCAATTTTGGGTTGGTGGAGCCGTATACACGCACTAATTAATTCATTTTTTTCCTCCATATGAAAACTATAGCGTGTGTGTGAAACAAAAGAAAATATATGCATGCTCTGATGCTCATCCTGCAATCTCTACAACAATAAAATTAACCACATTTGCGGATCAAAAGTTTCGTGTGGCAAAAGTTGTACGCATGTGTCTCGTGCAATAACGTTGATGAGGGAAACAAAAAGTAAATTTGAATGCCGTTGTCGTATTAAGGAAAATAAAGTCAAAGTGTTTCAACCACCCTGCATGAAAAATATCATAAAGTGCCGAATAGACGAAAGTAACAACGAGAAGATGGACCATGACATTAAATAAATGATCCACAAAACAAAATAATAGGAACCGCCGAATCCAATTATTGTTGGTAAAAAATCTAAAGGTTAATTAGGAAGTAATTATTAAGATCCATCTTCAGAAAATCTTTGATAAGACCATTATATAAACGAGAAGAAGTCTCGCTATAATCATATCTTCACCTTCTCCACTAATACTCTATATATCATATAGTTTTTTTGTTCTTCTTATAAACTTTATATTTTCAGCTAACGAAAGAGAATTGTGTCAGAAATCTCAGAGGGTGAGAATCCCAATGAGGATCTTACCCGAACCTCGAGGTTCGGTTCCGTGCATTCTCCTTCTCGTGTCGGTTCTCTTTTCAGCGACTCTCACACTCGCTCGTGTCGTCGAAGTTGTCGGGTACGCCGAGAGCAAGATCAAAACCCCCCACGCATTTTCAGGTAACTCATAACCACATTATTAACTTATATACTATATAGTTCCTTTTTTTTGTGAATATTTGATCAATGTGTGATATTATTTGTTATAGGACTCCGAGTGACGATCGACTGTAAGGTGAATAAAGGCCATTTTGTTACAAAAGGTTCCGGAAACATTGACGACAAAGGAAAATTTGGTCTTAATATTCCTCATGACATTGTCTCCGACGACGGAGCGTTGAAGGAGGAGTGTTACGCTCAGCTTCACAGCGCGGCGGGAACCCCTTGTCCGGCTCACGACGGCCTCGAATCCACCAAGATCGTGTTTTTATCCAAATCCGGGGATAAACACGTTTTGGGTCTCAAACAAAATCTGAAATTTTCACCCGAAATTTGTGTTTCGAAATTCTTCTGGCATATGCCTAAGTTGCCTCCTTTTAAGGGCTTTGATCATCCGTTCCCTTTACCTCCACCTTTGGAACTTCCACCGTTTCTCAAGAAGCCATGTCCACCTAAATTCAGCCCTCCTGTGGAGGTTCCACCTTCGGTTCCGGTTTACGAGCCACCGCCAAAGAAAGAGATTCCACCTCCGGTTCCGGTTTACGATCCACCGCCAAAGAAAGAGGTTCCCCCACCCGTCCCGGTTTACGAGCCACCACCAAAGGTGGAGCTTCCACCGCCTATTCCTAAGAAGCCTTGTCCACCTAAACCGCCGAAGATAGAGCACCCACCTCCGGTTCCGGTTTATAAGCCACCGCCAAAGATAGAGCACCCACCTCCAGTTCCGGTTTACAAGCCACCGCCAAAGATAGAGCACCCACCTTCGGTTCCGGTTTACAAGCCACCGCCAAAGATAGAGCACCCACCTTCGGTTCCGGTTTACAAGCCACCGCCAAAGATAGAGCACCCACCTCCGGTTCCGGTACACAAGCCACCGAAGAAGCCATGTCCGCCTAAGCCGCCGAAGGTGGAGCTTCCACCGCCGGTGCCAGTCTACAAACCACCAACGAAGAAGCCTTGTCCGCCTAAACCGCCGAAGAAAGTTGATCCACCGCCAAAGATAGTCATTCCACCGCCGAAGATAGAGCACCCACCTCCGGTTCCGGTTTACAAGCCGCCGCCGAAGATAGAGCATCCACCAATCTACATACCACCGGTAGTGATCCCGAAGAAGCCGTGTCCTCCGCCGGTACCAGTATACAAACCACCGGTGGTGATTCCGAAGAAGCCGTGTCCTCCGCCGGTACCAGTATACAAACCACCGGTGGTGATACCAAAGAAGCCATGTCCGCCACTTCCACAGCTTCCACCAGTTCCAAAGTTTCCACCTCTTCCTCCTAAATACATTCACCACCCCAAGTTCGGGAAATGGCCTCCGTTGCCTCCACACCCTTGAGGAAATTAAATACGTATATATATAGATATACGTATACTCATGTATAATCAACGTGTTGCCTTTTTAATACTTTATCTTTGAATGTTCTCTTTATATTTTGTTTCTTTTGTTGGCTTTCTCTCTGAGTTATCTATATGTGTAGACTGTTTGTTTATATTCCCGCAATCTTCCAACAATAATATGGTAATGATACGTTTCTCTTTTATCATGAGATGATCAACAAGCATTTTGCGTTAAAGAGTAGTCGGCAGAAAAAAACTTAGTGTTTTCGCAGAAACATTGTTGAGCTTGTAGTATATTTTCGTCACACAACGACAACATATTGGAGATGGTATAAAAAGGCAGATCTTTCATCAGATATATCCGCATAAGCCTAGTTTGATTTGCTCTCTACTGATTGGTGCCTGGTCACCTACCCATACGTTTGTCGACAGTCCAATAATAATCTGTCGACGAATAAATTCAATCTTCCAATTCATATAGAAAAATAATCATCATGTTGGCATCAAGATTAAATGGGCTTTTAGGCCCAAATCGTGAGATAATAGAATTCAGGGCCCAATGTGAATTACTGATTGGTATTTTATTTTCCTTAAGAAATAAATAATTACCCAAAAGCGCGAAAAAACTAAAAATCCAAAAAGCTCCAATTTCTCTCTAGGGTTTAAGCGCTCTCTCACTGCTCTCTCACTGCTCTCTCACTAAGCTCTTTCAATGGCGAACCCTAAATCCGTCGATCCGTCGCTATGGTGGGATCCGTTTGACTCTCTTCTCACAGACCTCGAGAATGCATCTCTCTCTGATGACCTTCCTCAACCCATCGTAATATCTCTCTTCCTCTTCCTCTTCATATGGGTGTTTTCGTGGGGGATACTGGTGCTATTTTGGTTTGCTCTATCAATTTCAGGCGAAGAAGTTGGAGGAGAACCACGTGTGGTTCCTTGGAACTCTGTCGATGTTCAAGTCACCGAGTGAGAAATCAAAAGAAGCTTTGAATTCGGATGTAGTCAAAATTAAGGAGCACCAGTTGGTGATAAAGCCCCAATTGAAAGATAAAGCGCTTCGAATCAGCTCTCATCTGGTTAGCTTCTGTTCACCATTCTTCAATTTTAATCGAACTCGAAAGAAAACTATATCAGCTATTTCATATCGACCTCAAGCATGTAGGCTTTGTATATAACATGTGCTTAAGGATAAATGGCATTAGTGAAAATGATTATATCAGTTATGCGGGCAACTGGATATGGAGAAAAAAAAATTGACAGTTTTTTTTTCTGAATTTCTGAAATATTGGCCAGAATCTAGATGAAATCCAATCATACATCCTCGTGGAAAGATCTATGGAGCAGGAATATGGAACCACTGACTCGGTTGCTCAAGAATTAGCTCAAGAATTCATTGACATGGTTAGTAGCTTACGTGTCTCAGCTTCCTTTGAAATTTTCAGTCTTCTTTTTTTGCATATAAATTCAGGTTTTGTTGAATGAATAGAATCTTGTGAAGGTGATCTATGAGTTTGAATTCACAATTTTTTTTTAAATATCTTTGTTTCCAGTCTTTTGGTTAGCAGATTTCTTTTGAATATTCTGATTGTTGTTTCTGATATAAATTACTCACAAAAGAACTCAAGATATACTTATCCAATATGCTATCATTCCTTTTCTGTAATTTATTACTTATGTATTATGGAGCTTTTCGCTATCATGGCCATATCAATAGCATGAAAAGACCAGCTTTATTACTTTATCTACTTTTGATTCTCTATAGTAAGTTCTATAGCTCCTGTCCTATATATTTGCCAATGACTTTATTTTGTAAGCAGTTTTCAACCCTTCTTTCTTCAGCTTTCGTGCTAACACTTTTGCTGTCCTTCTGTTCTAATGCTGTTCTTGAAGATACTGCTTCAGTATTACATACAGCGCCAGTGCCTACTAAAGTGTACAAAGCGTATTCTCGTACATGCATGTAAGTCGTGATTGTGTTGTTCCCTATTTTCCCACTCTCTCCTAGTTTCAGATGTCTTAACAAATATGAGCATGCATAGTTGTATATACAGTTGCTGTAATGGAACAAAAAAAGCTTATTTTCCGATGGTGGGCTTATGCTTCTAAAATTCCACCCAAACTTTTGTCTTGTCTTTCAACTAATTGTAGAATTTGTACAGTATATGCGCCAAGTGAGGAAAGTACAATTAAGGAAGAAGCTGTAAAGCTGATTTCAGATGGGCTTGAAAGACGACAATCATCAGTTCTCGAGGACCTGTTGTCCTCTTGTTTTCCACAGAATATGGTATGTGTTCTGAGTCCTAGCCCTTCTTAATATCTCATTTGATCTTATTATATACATTATACTGATATTAAGGCACTGAGGAGGCACTTATTTTCGGTCCAAATTTGATTTTCTTTAGATTTTTTTTTTTGATAGGATGTCAATCTATTCGCTTTGTGGGCGGAGGAGACACTAATTGAGGACAATTTGATTTTGGATATTCTTTTCCTTATTTACAATGAATCATTTTGCTCTTGTAATGGAGAAAGATGGAGAAAACTGTGTTCTTTCTACAAGGTATCTTGAGTCACTAGCCACAATGCTGAGACTGGTTCCGTTTTTTCTGTAACCAACCTTATTTACTTATAAGTGCTGTGTTGCAGGGGATTCTTTCAGGTTCATATAATTTTAGAAAGCTGGCTGTGTCAGTTGAAGCACAACATTCTGCATGTCGTGTTCAAATTCAGTTGCTGATGATTCTTATAGAAACGTTGGATATGGAGAATCTGTTACAAATGGTTCACGACGGAGTACCTTTCAGGTTTGTTTAACTAACTCGCGAGGACACTGCACAGATAATGTTAAAACTTTTTTCAAATAGGGTTTTGCAATTTGCCTAATCCTACTTTCTCCTGAATATCTGTCGGTATTGCCTAAAGGTTCTATTTTTCTTATAAGGTCTGGCACTTGTGTCTTTTCCATTGTTGATGTCCAAGAGATGGATGCAACAATCTCAAGCCTCAACACTTTTGAAGTAAAAGAAGCAGGACCTCTCGTCCTGGCATGGGCAGTATTTCTGTGTCTTATTTCATCACTTCCTGGGAAGGAGGAAAGTCCTTTCCTGATGGTATGAAAGTGAGAATACTTCCATTACCTAGTCAGAGGGCACATTGTTTATGTATATGTATTTACTCTTACTTTGATTACCAGGATATTGATCACGTGAGCTATGTTCATCAAGCTTTTGAGGCAGCATCCTTGAGCTATTTCCTTGAAATCCTTCAAAGTAATCTATTGAATGATTTCGATGTAAGTTACGAGATTAAAATTCTAGATACCGAGCTTAACTTTGTGTGTTTTCTTGAGATTGGCACTTATTTTTCTATCAAATAATAGTGTGAGATCTATTTCACCAATCCTCTGCAAATTTTGTTCATGCTAGCCTTCCCTATGTTGATTCTATCATTATTTTTCACTTACCCAGGGACCAATCTCTGGTCATCGTAGTGTCGTGAGGACTTTTATTTCAGCATTTATTGCATCTTATGAGATCAATCTTCAGGTAAACCTCCATTATCTATAGATGATAAATTATATAATTATGAAGTGTTTAAAAGTCATACTCATCTTTACATTTTTGGTAGCTGGAAGATGGCACCCTCGAGTTGATACTGGACATCCTCTGTAAGGTTTATCAAGGAGAGGTAAATTATATTTGCATGTTGTCCGCTGGCTTTTTCCTCTATATTACACATCCATAAATGCTCATTGTGTGCCTTAATTATGCAGGAGTCCCTCTGTAGTCAGTTTTGGGATCGAAAAAGTTTTGTTGATGGCCCTATCCGGTGTCTCCTCTTTGATCTGGAGAGTGAATTTCCATTCAGAAGTGCTGAATTCATTCGTCTCTTGTCGTCCCTGAGTGAAGGAAGTTGGCCTGCTGAATGTGTGTAAGTATTAATTGGGTAATATACTATGTGCGTTTATGTACTTTTATATGGAACTTTTCGATGTAGACGAGAGCAATGTTTTGCATACATCAATCTAAGCTTCCTTTCTTGTCTCACTAAAGAATTTCTTATTTACTGGTTGCAAACCATCACCCCGCTGCAATCTGCTATTCTTTTTTTTGTGCAGATACAACTTTCTGGATAAATCAGTCGGGGTTTCAACCTTATTTGATATTACTAGTGACTCTCCAGCGGATGAGGCATCTCAACTTGTTGAAACTTCCCGGCCGTTGCATATTCCAGGTCTTGAAGGTTTAGTTATTCCCAGTAATACTCGTGGGCGAATTCTGAGAGTAATCGGTGAAAATACTGTCCTTGTACGGTGGGAGGTAAGTGATATCATCATTCTTTGAAAACTCTTCATAAAGAAGACTCCTCGAATGTTATATTTTTTTATGGTTATACTGATTCATGAAATACATTTTCCTTTACAAGTATTCGCTATCCGGCGTAATTGTGTTGATCATCCGTTTGGCCAATGGACTCTACATTGGTAACAATCGTGAAGCTTTTGTGACTCTGGAGCTACTTCGTCGGATGGTGACATTTAACAAGGTAACTGCATTGGTCCATTTTCATTTTCATTTTTCTGCCTTTGAATCAATTCGTCTCTGACCGTATGTTTGGACGTCTCTTATGTCATAAATTATGCATCCTTATTTTTACTTCTCTGACCAGGTTCTGTAAATTGATTTCAGGCCGTATGTTTCTCCTTACTGAATATCAGCCACTTCTTTTATGTTCACGAATCTTATGTGAATGGGAAGATGGAAAGTGATGTGAGGTGAATTATTTGCATTTTTATTTCTTTCTTACATGCTCTCTTCCTGAGTACTTGAACTGAGATAAACAATTTTTTTTTTTTTCAGGGTGGTTGATATAATTTGCAATTCAGTCAGAAGCCTGACTTTTGACTCTGACGGTGCAGCTGTGATGGCAATGGCTATTGATATCTTAGCTAGACTTCTGCGATGGTAATTTTTTGTGATGCTTATTCTTTTGCTGTCTTGGTTATCAATTTTTTTCTTCAGTATTCCTTTTCTAGCAAATGCATGTCATAATATTATCCGTCATGTGCAATGTCTTGTTATATGGTATAGTTTGGAACTCGGTATCACTTCTCTGTGGAACATTGATAGCTAATTTTATTTTCTCTTTGAGCAGTTCCCCGTCAAATGTTGCTCCCATGGTCTTAAAGGCAAATATATTTGACATGACTTCAGGTTCAGGCGTCCCTGACAGTGGCTACAATATTTCATTGAGGTTGGCGGTTTTCTAAGTTTGTTCATTTTCAAATATATCCTACCCATAATTAATATACTCATTGAAGTTTACCACGCCTAGCAGATTTTTGTTTTTCTTTTAATTTAGAATCATCAGTTATCCAATAGGAAGTAATATTTAACACATTGCAAACACTTAATATGCTTCTCCCAAGAAGACAAACTTTCACATGAATGCTTCGTAGATCACTGACAAATCCTATTAATTACTAGGAACCCTCCTAAGGTTTGTAATGAGGCACATTTTCAAAGTACTGCTTCTAGTGTTTTTAGCTTTTATTTTGAGGAATATCTCTCTTTAGTAACAAGGCTTTAATAGACGAAGCTTCTTAAAATTCAATTTTATTTTACTTCATCGCTTTGTGCATCTGGCTGCATCTGACTTATTCTTACTCTTTCCGCTGTTTTTTGTAAAGCGGTTCTTGGTCTCTCTCTGGGAAACTTGCAAAGATGATCTTGATTGACTGCGAGAAGAATGATACAAGCTGCCCATTGGTCATATCAGGCAAGTCTGCGGCAGAATTTTGTTAGTGCATAATCTACATGACTGTGGGCTCACAGTTGTTCGATGTGTCTTGGCTCTCTATATATTGAGCCTGTCGCCTTTATTGTATAATGTTATATGTTTTTATACCTTGCAGTTCTGGAATTTACCATGCAACTTGTGGAGGGGGGACTAGAGAATGATGTAGTTTTTGCTCTAGTTGTTTTCTCGTTGCAGTATATTCTTGCTAGCCATGAGTATTGGAAATACAACAATGGAAGTATGCGTTGGAAAGTGACACTAAAGGTATGTCTTAATTATTAGCTACAGCTCCCCCCTCTCTATTTACCACCTGCTGACAGTTGGTTGCTAACTTATTGGAGTCAATGGATTCGTAGCATTTTTTTAAATATATTCTGTTATTTTCCTCGGTTTCTGCAGGTCATTGAGGTGATGAAAACGTGTCTCAGATTCAGTAAATTCTCCACAAAGCTGAGGGATGTTCTCCTTGATATTTTACTGAACGATGCCTCTGTTCACAGCGCTCTTTTCCGAATCATTTGTACGACTACACAAAATTTAGAGGTTTGGATATGCTCTGGAATAGTCTTTCTTCTACTTTCCTAAGGGTCTGATGTGCTTTAATTGATTTACTGATATGTTTCATTGCGACAGAACCTTTGTTCAAGCCGTTTTATTGAACCGGCAGAGATTGAAGGATGGCATCTTGCTATAGTCTCTGTTTTGGATGTTTTGAACATCACACTCTCCCAATTTTCTGAGGTAAAAGCGTTGTCTTACCTCTGACCATTTAAAAGCTTTTGCAAGTACTATATCATATTTCACATAACAGATAATAGCCATTGTTCACTGTTTCCAATTGAAGATTTTTTCAAAAGAATCTTGATTAATCTCTTACATTTTGCAAACAAATTGCAAACACACATTGAATATTTGCTTTGGCTAGCAATTCTTCGAACACTTTTTCTCATTCTGGTCTATAAATTGTTGCAGAGTACTCATTCTGGTCTTCCTGTGTTTCATCAAGCCATGCTGTCGTCTACAACAAAACCAATCTCAGTTGTTGCAGCTATCACATCACTGATTTCTTACTTCCGCAATCCTGTATGGACTTTCATCCAAATTCATAGTGGTTGATGCTTTGACCAATCACATGTCTAAAAATCAAATATTTTCTGCAGATTATACAGGTTTGTGCTGCTCAAGTACTGTCAAAGTTATTTGCCTTGGCAGAATCATCACAACTCTATATAATAAGCAATGCAGGCTTTGGTCTAGACAATAAACAGGTTAGAATTATATCTTTCTTATCTGTTGTCTCTTTATGTTCAGGTAGTGCTGTCTATATGTAAGGATCAATGATAGTTTTCTTTTTAGATTACAGATTTAAGAAATTCGGTTACCCAGATCGTACTTGATCTATCGGGACAAAATGAAGATCTTGTCGTTGCCACCTTGAAACTACTAACTGTTGCGGCAAGATATCAGGTTGCTTCCCATTCTTTCTTTGACTTTCTTGTCACAGGCTTTCAGGGATATTTTAAATAGCTGTTTGTGCTACGCAATTGTTCTTCTTGAAATCATTTAGATTCTCCAGTTTCATCATACTGAAAAGTTGTTTCATTTTTAATATCCTTTTTCTTCAGCCTGCTCTTTTAGTGGCCATATTTGATTCAGACGAAGATTCAGATGCTGGCAACTTAAAACAGTCACGCAAAGATGCCTCCTCAATTCCTGACTGGGCTTGTAAATCTCGCTTATTGCACACTATCCTGCAATATGTAGAGAGAGCAACAGATTTTGTCGATAGGTACTTCGAAGGCTAAATATTTTTCAATCTGTCTTCTAATTACACTGAATTTCTTCTAGATGGCCTGTAATATTTACGTGATGGTTTCACCTTCTCCAGATACACAGATATATTACTGGGTTTACTTGATTTCCTGAAAACCCTTTGGCAAGAGGCTGGCCAATACGCTAATATGCTGGAACCGTTTAAGGCGTCAAAAAAGTTGTGGCAGGAATTTTCCAACATTATATCACAGGCGTCTAAGATAAAAGATTCCACGGTTGGAAGTTTAGGCAAGGAAGAAATCTCGAAATTGTTTGTGAAATATCAGTGTCAGGCTTCTGTTTTGGAAATTATGGCTTGCAACATGTTTTTGTACAAGAAGTTGCTGTTTGCGGAGTCACTTAAAAAGCCATGTGTGGAGCCAAAAAAGACGTCAAATAATGCAGTATCTCCACCCAAATTAACTTGGACAGCTGATTCAGATCCCAAGGATATTTTTTCAGAATGGTGTGACGTATCTGTTTTGGATGGCCTTATCCAGTCAGTTTCTTCCTTAGATGGTGAAAGTGAAATAAACTTCCAAGCAAAGGCACGTATTTCTTTGACCTGGTCTTCTTATGGAACTATGTTCATTGAGATTTATGTGCCATTCATTTGCTTTACTTATAAAGCTCAAGCAGTAGAGTTTCACCACACTTTACACCTTTTGCTTAGGTGCCTCCATATTTCAAAAATAGTAATTAGAAGTTTTAAATATTTCTCATTTTCTGCATTGATAGGTTGCTGCCGTTTTACTTATTGTGCATTTGATTGTGAAACTGGAAACATCTGGCGCAGGAGCATTGTCTATGGTTTTAGTTGAGAAGATCAAACTCATATCAGAAATTGTATGTTGCTCTCTGTTGCCTTGATCTATATCTTTGGTCTTTTCAATACACTTTTCAAGGCATTGTCATATCTGATTCTGATGCCTATTTAACAATATGTTGACAGCTTTGTGCCCAACCTGCTTTTTCTGAGTTGTTGGCGCAATATTCAAAACTTGGTTATAGGTAAGACCATTGTTTCTTACATTTCTTTACTAATTTTCAAATTCAGTAGCACATTTATCTTTCTTAAACCTACAGCCAGCAGTGCTTCTCCTTAATCTTTAATTATCCGTTCTCATGTTATTCAAAGAGTTTATCACTGTGTCACATTTTGCTTATAATCTATTGTGTTCTATTGCTAGTGGAGGAAAGGAGTTGATGCCTATGATTTTCAGCGATCTATACTGTCATCTACAAGGAAAACTTGAGGGTCGTGATATCCCAACTGGTCCATTCAAAGAGCTTTTCCAGTTTCTTGTTGAGTCGAGCTTTTGGGAGAAAGATAAACAGAAAACTAATAAGGATGTAAATATGGCTTTGGAGGACTGTTTGTTTGACACTCAGCAAATACAGACTGAATTAGGTTTTGATATTTGGGATTTCTCTGAGTGGAAGACATCTAAAACAACTGCAGAGGAAATGTTGACTTACATGCAGAGAGCAAATTTGATGGTTTTACTCTCAACTTCGCAGCTCTCTGTTTTGCATGCATTGATTTCCGTCTTGATACTTTACGAGGATAATGTAAGTCTCTTTGTTCTAATAAGCTTTTCTGAGCCTTATCCCATCATAACACATTTATGGGCTAGATTGTTTTACCTTTCCAGCATTTAACGTTTTAGTTGATAGCTGACTTGAAGATACTAGCCGGTAGAAATGTTGCATGTCCCTCTTTGGGGATCTTAATTTATGATTTAGGTACATCTAAATGCTACACCTTATGTGCAGTCTCTTGAAGAAAGTGCAGCTGCGGAAAGGAAAATCCCTTCTCGAGTCACTCTTTCAAGCATTGATATAGTATGCCGAAAATTCTGCACCACAGTTGATTCACTTGCCTCTCTCTGGGATGCACCCAAGATTGTGTTTGATATTCTTACAGCACAGGCAGACTTGCTATCCCGCCTCTTGAAATCCGCAAAGAAAAATCTTTCATTATCTATATGTGCACTTGTCCTGAGAAATGTTGGGCCTAGCCTCAAAATCCTTGGTAGTTTGAGGCATTCAACTGCTATATTGAAGAAGACGATAAACCTCCTGCTTGAGGTGCTGCTCCTGGTTGTGGGTTTTGGTTCAGACAACTCAAACTCGAGTGGGATGGGACATATGGTGCTAGCCAAAGATTTTGCAGAAATATCTGATGCTACAATTGGATTATTACCCCTTCTCTGCAACTTCATGGGGAATCCCGAGTACTTGACTCTCTGCCTGACCACAGTAGACTTGATTCTCAGAACTTTTTTGACGCCAGAGACATGGTTCCCTATTATACAAAGTCAACTCCGCTTGCAGCATGTTATTCTACAGCTTCAGGATAAGAAATCCACAGCATCGCTTTCAGCAATACTAAAATTTTTCTTAACTATTGCTCAAGTTCATGGCGGTGCTCAGATGCTTCTAAATTCTGGATTTTTCTCGACTTTAAGAGCTTTGTTAATGGAGTTTCCGGATGGAATGTCTACTTTGGTATCTGACAATGAAAAGGGCTCGCTGCTAGAAAAGACAGAAAAACCTCAGCATATCTGGGGAATCGGTTTGGCTGTGGTTACTGCCATGGTTCATTCTCTAGGATCTGTTTCTGCAGGGGCTGATATTGTGGAGAGTGTCATATCTTACTTTTTCTTAGAGAAAGGTTACATGATCTCATACTATCTCGCTGCACCAGATTTCCCTTCTGATGATCGTGACAAAGTGAGACCACGAAGTCAGCGGACGTGGACTTCCCTTGCTTATCTGAGAGAAACCGAGCATACTCTCCTTCTGATGTGTGCATTAGCTAGCCATTGGAGATCATGGGTTAAAATTATGAAGGATATGGATTCTCCATTAAGAGAAATGACAATACATCTCTTGGCCTTTATCAGCAAAGGTGCTCAACGCCTTAGAGAGTCTCAGAGTTACACATCTCATCTGTTATGCCCTCCAGTAGTAAAAGAAGAGTTTGATTCCTGCAAAAGACCATCTTTCATCAACAGCAAGCACGGATGGTTTGCCCTAGCACCTTTAGTTTGTGTTGGGAAACCCAAGATCTCTGCAGTATCAATCTCGACTGCTCTAGTTATCAGGGGACACACTACAGAACATCCTGGGTCTGTTCCTCAATCGCAGTTTTCAGACTCAGTTGCGATACAGATATATAGAGTGGCTTCTCTATTGTTGAAATTTCTGTGTTTACAAGCAGAGGGTGTTGTTACAAGGGCAGAGGAAGTGGGATATGTCGATCTTGCTCATTTCCCTGAGCTTCCAGAGCCGGAGATTTTACATGGTCTACAGGTACGAAAACTCGAGAACAAGAACAGTTAGTTACACTTTGTTTTTTTAATCTTCTCTGCGCCTGGTACTACAGTGTGTGCGTATATAAAAATGCAGGACCAAGCCACGGGAATAGTTGCTGAGCTTTGTGATAATTACAGATCCAAAGAGGTTCCAGATGAAGTAAAGAAGTTGTGCCTTTTGCTGATCCAAACGACAGAGATGTCGTTATACTTGGAACTCTGTGTTGTTCAGGTTTGCAGGATCCATCCTGTATTTGGGCGTGTGGATAACTTCTCCAAAGACTTGAAAAAGCTAGTGAAAGGTAACAAGTGTTTCTTCCCTAGAATTATTGACAAGGCTATGTTGATGATCTGGGATTTGCACGATCAATATTATTTGCTTGGAAAAAGTGAAAAATTGTTTAGTAACATTTGCTGCTTCTTTTCTTTTTGTATGGATCAGCTGCAGAAGTGCATGCGTACTTAGAAACGTCCATGGATTCCCTGAAGAAAATAGCTGCGTTTCTGTATCCCGGATCGCTTTAGGAACGAAACTAACATGAGGACCGGGCTTGAATTTGGTACGTATGTTTTAGATATCTTCCTACATGAGTGATTAAACCGGCTATTGTACCATTGGTATATGTTAGTCATATAGTAGTATTCTCTTTATTTCAAAATCATAGCTTTTAAAAATGTTCGGCTCATTGTGTCCACTCCTTTTGGGCCGCTCGTTGCTTTCATTTATTTAGTTGCTCACCTCTCAACAAATTCTTTTGATTGGTTCTCTCTCACTCTAGACCGCACAAAGTGCAGTTCCGAATAATTCTCACTCAACTAACGTTTGATAATCACCACTATTCTAGATCATTCTGATTTTCGAATTCATTCTACTCTTGAACACGTTTACATATTATCATAAAATTTCAACTACAAAAAAAAAAAAACACACACTTGTCCCAGCTAATATTTATGAAGTTATTGTAAGTGATGCATATGCGTTAAACTAAAGTTAACGTTTTCAAAATTTTGGTATTTGAGTTAACGGTAAATAAAATTAATTATAAGAGAAATTAGGGTGTTGGTTTTGAAACGTATGGAATTGTGGGACACGTGTGGGACGTTGCTCGAGAAGGGGCATATGCCAAGTCTGAGATACTCCAACGCACTGACTGACTGACCCCTAATTAACCGGTGGTCAAACTCTAACCTAACCACGGTTAAGATTTTAAAGCCGTTGAGATCTGTCCACGTGTAATAATCTTGTTTTTGTGTGAGATATTCGCCGCTTCCCTTGGCCGGCTATAAATCCCAAACCTCACCGCTAAATCCTCTATTCATCATCCACAACAAAACCTCTTCTTCTTCTTCAGTCTTTTAGACGTTTCACTGAAACACACACCACAACAACCAGCAATGGCGTTCCCTAAGGTTTACTTCGACATGACGATCGACGGCCAGCCCGCGGGAAGGATCGTGATGGAGCTGTACACCGATAAGACTCCCAAGACTGCCGAGAATTTCAGAGCCCTCTGCACCGGAGAGAAAGGAGTTGGCAGTACCGGGAAACCCCTTCACTTCAAGGGATCTAAGTTTCACCGTGTGATCCCTAACTTCATGTGTCAGGGAGGAGATTTCACCGCCGGGAACGGAACCGGCGGTGAGTCGATCTACGGGACCAAGTTTGAGGACGAGAATTTCGAGAGGAAGCACACCGGACCTGGAATACTGTCGATGGCCAACGCCGGTGTAAACACGAACGGATCTCAGTTCTTCATCTGCACCGTGAAGACCGATTGGCTTGATGGTAAGCATGTGGTGTTTGGGCAGGTCGTGGAAGGCTTAGACGTTGTGAAGGCGATCGAGAAGGTTGGGTCGTCATCTGGAAAGCCGACGAAGCCTGTGGTTGTTGCCGATTGTGGTCAGCTCTCTTAGGATCTTCTCATCATCCTTAATTTAGCATCATCATCGTTGTCGTCGTGGTGTCTCTATAAGCTTTTGCTTTTGCTATGGAGTCTTTAAAATTTGTAGTCATAAGTTTGGTGTGTTCTCATGGGAACATATTAAAACTTGCCCCTTTATTAACTACCATAAATAATGAGCACTCTTTATTATCGTATTCTCTAGTTTGCTTATAATATAGTATGCTCTAATTTAGGTTACCAATTTCGTCTTTGTTTAACTACATTCCCATGGGAACAGATAAAAACTTGGCCCAGTTTGTTTGTTTGTTCACCTTTTTCTGAGTAATGGAGGACGTTTATTATCCCCTGACAGTACACCACCACCAGGTCTTGGTCTAAAAAGTAACACACGTGATTCTGTATAGAGAGAGAGAACCTAATCAATGACAATAATAATAAAGACCAGTTGGCCTGGTTCATAGATCAAACTTTAGGGGGGCCTATAAATTATATTGTGCCTTCCTACTCACTCGTTTTTCCCACCTGAAGGACGGCCCATGAAATCAGGCCCCAAACCAGTTTTAAAACCCACACGATTTTTCTGGAGACTAAGATGGATGAGGGAGAGTAGACTAATCATATCTTTCTACAACTAAATTTGACGAAGCCCTCTAATAATTATATGCAGCCAGCAGGCACGCATTACGCATATGCTTTTTGATTAAGATTTTCAGAATAAAATAATTTGTGAGGAAGCCTAAAGAAGTCAATACGTGTTAAAGACGTCTACCCATTTTATTCAAATTTTGTTCTTATATATATAATAATGAAATAATATAGCAGTTGCTGTGATTATTTGTTGGTTAATGAAGAATCCTCTATCGTGTATCAGGAATATTCCAAAAAGTTTTGAAATTTTAACGTAAAGAAGTCATTTTAAATAAATTAACAACAAAAAGTTGCGGATGATGGCCTTTCTTAAAGGTGGTACGCGAAGCAGCAGATTATTAATTTTAAAAATCGCAAGTGCCCCCTTACCTCTTGTCGTTAGTTAATATTTCCGACAAGACGATGAGCTGTCGTCTCCGGAGAGGAGGGGGAATTTCTCTCTTTCTCTTTCTCTTTCTCTCTCTCTCTCTCCCGTTTGAATTCGATTTCAATTTCACCACAACTCCTGCGATTCTCCTTCCTTCCTCCTGCGTCCCTAGCGGGGAAATCACGATTTTGTGATCATCAAAATTAAAAAAAAAAAAAAACAAATAGATGGTGTCGGACAATGAGATGGGTCTGGCGTTAGCTGTGTCGTCGAGTGTCTTCATAGGTTCCAGCTTCATTTTGAAGAAGAAAGGTCTCAAGCGTGCTGCCGCTAATGGCACCCGCGCTGGTTCGTTACGAATCTTTAGTTTTTCTTTAGAATCTTCTTTGTTGCTTTTACCAATGCCCCCATGCTCCAGAATTTACTCTCTGCTTGGTTATTGGATAGATGTGGGTGATTATATCAATTTTGAACTACCCATCTCCTCAATTGGGGTTTTGCTGTCTGAATTCATTTGGTAGACGTTGCAATGGTTCGATGTTGGAACCCAACTCTCAAGTTGGGTTCTAGGTGTCTGAATTACTCACCTTTTGTTAGTGTCCTCTAATATACAGATTATCGTCTATAGATTTCTTATGCACTTTGTTTGAGAGTATTGCCCATGTCAAGAAATGGGATTATGACTTGCTTGACGAATGGTGCAGGGTTCGGAGGTTATACATATTTGTTAGAGCCACTTTGGTGGGTAGGCTTGGTAACAAGTGAGTTCAAAACCATCTTTTATTTCCATATGACTCTTTCTTTAATCTAATTCTAAATGTAAGATTTTGTTACGCAGTGACTTTTGGAGAAATTGCTAACTTTGTGGCTTACGTTTATGCACCTGCTGTACTAGTCACTCCTCTTGGTGCATTAAGTATAATCATCAGGTATGTACACTAATTACAACTTTTTGAGAGGTACTTCACCTTTTCTCTGACTAACCTTTTCGTTTTTCAATGGATCCTATAGTGCTGTTTTGGCACATTTCCTGTTAGACGAGAAACTTAGGAAAATGGGAGTTTGGGGATGTGTTTGTTGCATTGTGGGCTCAGTTATGATCGTCATACACGCACCTCAGGAGCAGACTCCCAATTCTGTTGAAGAGATCTGGAAACTAGCAATGCAACCAGGTTTTGCTCTTTGTAACTCTCTCTCTCTTACACACACACATATTGTGTGTTTTTGGATCTAGAGAATAACGTATACTCCTTCTCTTTTTTTGTATGAGACAGCTTTTCTAATTTACGTAGCCATATCAATGTCGATTGTCCTGGCTTTGATTCTCTACTGTGAACCTCTCTGCGGCCAAACCAACATTCTTGTTTATATCGGAATTTGTTCATTGATGGGTTCTCTTACAGTAAGCATCCCGGATATAATGTTGAGATCTATTTCTTTTCCCATTTTTGTTTTCTAAAGGTTGTAATCTCATATAGGTTATGAGCATAAAGGCTGTGGGGATTGCTATAAAGTTAACATTTGAAGGGATAAACCAGATTTGGTATCCAGAGACTTGGTTTTTTGCCATGGTTGCAGCAATCTGTGTGGTTATGCAAATGATTTACCTCAACAAGGTAAGAAGAACTTGTGCATGTGTCTGTGTGATGTAGTGTTGAGCACTTTGGCCAATGGTTAATTGTGTAATATGTTTTGTTTTGCCAGGCGCTGGACACATTCAACGCAGCAATTGTTTCTCCAATTTATTATGTGATGTTCACAACACTCACAATTGTTGCTAGTGCAATCATGTTCAAGGTAAAGAAACTTTAACTAAACATTTAAGAGTAATAATCCTGTTTCAAGATTGTCAAAGGAAAAACAGTTAATGAATCACATTTTTAATAGGACTGGAATGGGCAAAGCACAGACAGCATAGCCTCTGAGATTTGTGGATTCATCACAGTGCTTACAGGAACAGTTATACTACATGCGACGAGAGAAGAGGAACAAGCTTCGCCTCGAAGAATGAGATGGCAAGATTCAGGGAAGAGCTTTAACGAAGAACATTTGACAAGTTTGTACAGTCCTGAATATTAAGAAGGTAAAAAGATTTAAACCTTGTTCTCCCTCAAAAGTAATCTTGCTTCTTTGTGCTGAACCAAAGGAGGTTGGGGTCCGAATCAGAAGATCATATAATCTCCTAGAGTCCTAGTGGGGAAAAGAATGTACACTAGCTTTGTGTATACAACATGATAGTTTTGTAATAGTCTTTTGTGGTTTCTCTATATACAAATTTGTCCATTGTTTGTTCATATTCATTTATTTTTGAGCTCTTAGTACAGATTTGTTACAATATAAGATCAAATTAATGTTGACTTTGATTACTATTATTTTGATTCAAAAATATTGTTTCCTTCTCCTTGTAGGTGAAGGAAAGGAAATTAATATCCAGACCTAAATAGTAAATAATAAACCCTATTAGATATGATGAATTAATAACCGTCCGATCAAAACCCAAAAAGATGTAAGTATAAAAAGGAAGTCGAGATTCGGTGCGGTCTAAAGAAGGAGAGCCATTCATTATTTTTGATTCACACGAAGAGAGCAAAAGACAGAGAAGAAGAAGAAGCAGAAGACGAATCCAACCATGGCGGCTGCTGTATCATCTGTTTGGTCAAAGCCTGGTGCTTGGGCTCTTGAAGCCGAGGAACACGAAGCTGAACTCAAACAACAAGCCCCTCCCTCCACCCAGAAATCCTCTGCCGGAGATTCCTCCGATTTCCCTTCCTTAGCCGCTGCTGCGACCACCAAAACGAAGAAGAAGAAGGGCCAAACCATATCTCTCGCCGAATTCGCTACCTACGGCTCTGCTAAGGCGGCGCCGGCTCCACAGACGGAGCGTCTCACTCAGGCTGAGCTGGTCTCTCTTCCCACCGGTCCACGTGAACGCTCTGCTGATGAGCTTGATAGATCTAAGCTTGGAGGTGGTTTCCGGAGCTATGGTGGGGGTCGTTACGGAGATGAATCGTCCAGCTCGAGGTGGGGTTCGTCTAGGGTTTCGGAGGATGGGGAAAGGAGAGGCGGTGGATTCAACAGGGACAGGGAACCTAGTAGGGATTCGGGTCCGTCGCGTGCCGATGAGGATGATAACTGGGCGGCCGCCAAGAAACCAATTGGCGGAGGCGGATTCGAGAGAAGAGAGCGAGGCGGCGGCGGGTTCTTCGAATCTCAGTCTCAGTCCAAGGCTGATGAAGTTGATAGCTGGGTCTCCACTAAGCCATCGGAGCCCCGTAGATTTGTTTCTAGTAACGGCGGCGGTGGTGATAGATTTGAGAAAAGGGGAAGTTTTGAATCCTTGTCTAGAAACCGGGATTCTCAATACGGCGGTGGAGGTAGTTCTGATTCGGACACTTGGGGGAGGAGAAGAGAAGAGAGCGGTGGTGCAAACGGCGTGCCATCACCGACTGTTGGCTCACGGCCTAGATTGGTGTTACAGCCACGTACACTTCCCGTGGCCGTTGTGGAGGTAGTGAAGCCGGAGAGTCCGGTCTTGGTCATTGTCGATAAACCTAAAGGTGCAAATCCTTTTGGGAATGCAAGACCTAGAGAGGAAGTTCTGGCTGAGAAAGGCCAGGATTGGAAAGAGATTGACGAGAAGCTCGAGGCTGACAAGCTTAAGGACGTTTCTGCAGCCATTGAGAAGCCTGATGAGAAATCTCCAGGGAAGATGGGCTTTGGTCTTGGCAATGGCCGTAAAGACGACGAACGTACTGAAAGAAGTTGGAGGAAAAGGTATATCTTCTTTGACTACAAAACTTGGTTTATTCGTTTCTTTAGTTTAGACTGGCAAAGTAGTATGTGGTTGTGATCTCTTTGTGCCTGTGGAAATTATTGATATGGGTCTAAGAAAATTGTGAATGTTGTGGGAGATATAGATTCATATATATGCTATAACTGACAGTGAGATTTTTGATGATCTTGTGTTATGAATCACTGCATTAGTGTAGTAGTTATTGGGGAAACTAGTTTTTAATATGTTAAATTTGGTGTTATTAGCTTTTTCCTACCTTCATACATGCAAGTTGATGTCTTGAAGTGAACCTTTTTCTAGGCTGAAAGATTGAATCCCTCTTTTCTGCTTTTTTTCATATGGCATCCCATGTTTCTCTGAGAGCTCTGTTTATCTCTTTCTGTGATGGTAATAATGGCTGTTTTTAATCAGTGTGGTTGGGTAATGTGGGAAGTTATAAATCTTGTGAGCATGTTTCTTACTCTTGGATTATTTTGTCTTTGAAAATTGAAGCACGGAGCAATCTGAGGAGGAACCAGCTGTAGAAGAGGCTACGAAGGAAGAGACTGAGGGAGAACCGGCTGTAGAAGAGGCTAAGAAGGAAGAGACCGAGGGCGAACCGGCTGTAGAAGAGGCTAAGAAGGAAGAGGCTGAGAACGAACCAGCTGTAGAAGAGGCTAAGAAGGAAGAGACGGAGGACAAAATCTAAAGAGTGAAAAGGCATTTTTGTGGATTGTAATAGAACAAGTTGGGTTCTCGAAGTTTAGCTTCTGAGAATTTGTGTTGTTTAATTTGGATAAGTTAAAGTTGTGTGGGGAACTCGATAGAAAATTTTGGTAGGGTCTTTTTATAATCTCTCTCTGTCTCTCAGTCTTGTTTGCATACTCTGTTGCAATTTTTAGGGTTTTGGGTGTCTTTAATTTTATTTTACGAGTTGTACAATTTCATTATTGGTTGAATCTTTCTTTGAATTTGGGAGCGCCTTTAGTTGGGCAGTGATCAATGGTGCGTAGAGAGAGTGCTGTTTGTTATTAAGAGCCCGACTTAACCCGACCCAGTAGTATCAGATCTGACCCGCATTCTTTAATCCGTAGTCCACCTTGCTATAAAACAGAAGAGATTTTTTTTTTTTTTTTTTTTTTTTTTTGTCATCTGATGTTATTGATAATAACTTGAAAGGATACATGTGTTACAAAGCATAAGCCGGCGGAAAACAAGATTTCCCCAGAGTCTAAAGCCGGCGGAAGACAAGATTTCCCCGGAGTCTAAAGCCCTATGAAAGGGAAGCCATAACCATAACTAAAACTACAAGGCAAGATGGACATACACTAAGGATCAAAATGGATCAATGCTCTAAAACCGACCAGCTGAAACAGTAGACTTCACTTAACTTCCCATAGAACCTTTAGCGTCGAGCAGCCTCAAGGAGACCGGATGTGCCATATAACCGAAGTCAAACCAATAGCACGCCGACAAGAAGGAAAGCAGAGCCCACTGAAAACAGAGAAACAGAAACTGCCACCGTCGCGCCAAACCAGAACAGTCAAAGAGCTAGGAACAAAGAGACAACCCTTGAGATTCGACCTGAGATAAGTCAAAGAAGACAAACCACTCTTACACACGGACACTCGTCGACCTAGCTTCCGCCATCTACCGTCATGAAACTAGTGACGTCCTCGCAAGAGAAGAGCAGAAGGTCGAGTCCATTGCTTGGCCTGAAACCCATCAGACTACAACAAAGCAGCCGAGAGAAGGGGATAGTAGATGACCTCACAACGAAATACCATCCGAATGACAAACTCAAAATCAAAACCTAGCCCATAACCAAGAATCAGAAGATCCAACAGAGCAGAAGCGCAAAGGTCCAAACGCAAATCCCAAAAGCTAAATCCAAGGAATCAAGCCCAACCAACAACAACTACAACAAACCAAAGAGAGATCTAGACTAGAGAAAACACGGATGCTTACGCCATGGACAGGGAAGACAAAGAAATCGCGAGAGGAGGCAACTGAAACGACGAGCCTCCAATAACCGACACCATCCCAACAAAAGCTACTGCAATGAATCCCGGTTGGGACAGCTGGAAATCAAACGACAAGCCATGGCCACGGTCAGATTCGCCGTCAATGAGACACGCCAAAGCGTCTCACCATCACCATCACGAAGCCTCAGTCACCACTGCACCACTTCGCTCGCCACCGTAGATCTAAGGACTAAAGACAAGAAACGATCTAAAGAGCCCTCTCACAGCGCCGAGGTGGCCGCCGGAGAGGCAAATCTGAGAAAATAGAGTTGAAGTTCTCTGGACTCGGCGGCTTAACCTAATCGCCTCAGAGAGAAAAAAAAAAGGGGACGATAATTTGTCAAAACAGAAGAGATATGTGGTGAGGAATAAAACCAACCTGTACAAATTAAAATCCAGAGAGTACTGGAAAGCAAAAATGAAGCACACACCAAGCAAGCAGATGACGGAGAATATGTTAACCCCACGCGCTCTGGAGTTGAAAACTATCAAAATTGACCAGAAATAGGCATTTCGGGCTGGGCTATATAGATTAGCCATTTTGATAACACGCGCTTAACGCTCTCAAGGTGCGCGTGGTCCTCATCGGAACAAAGTACTATTATTCTTTTGTTTCTTCTTTTAACCCAAAATATACTATTATCTTTTCTAGCAAAATCTCAAAGCTTATTAGAATGATAATTTTTTATTAAAAAAAATCATTTTGGATGTTTTCACTTTTCAAAGCTGTCAAAAACACCACTAGAAATTTGAACATATCAAATATCAAGTAGAAATTTTTGAAATCAAATAATTCTCCTTAAATGTATAATCATTATGACCATATAAAATACCTTTATAGAATGTATAACTGTATATACAGACAGAAATTTGGTGGAAATAAATTCTTTTCCATGGTCTGGTATACGGTTAATTACTATTTACTTGATTAATGTTGACTATGGTTTTTTTTTTTTTGGCTTAGAAGTCTAAACCTCACTCTAATTTTAATCCCCTAATGAGAAAAAAAAAACATAGTCTAAATGCATTACTGTAGTATTCATAATTCACGAACCTGAATGATATGCATTTACTACTTCTATTTCTTATATAGAAAAATATCATTAGATTTTCTGAATAATGACATATACGCTCTTTTGATTTGTTCTTTCTAATTCTGTAGTATCATTTTATAGAAGAAAATCTTCGCCTATAAACTTTCCTAAAAGTTTAGACAAAAAAAAGAAAAAACTTTCCTAAAACTATAAGTGATCAAACTATATAGTAGGTTTTAGATTCATTTGGATACTAATCCAAATATCAATTTCTTAATTTTATAATTATGAAGAAGACACTAATAATAACATTTTTCACACTCTGTTTGAGCGTGGCCGTTATGGCGCGTCACGAGTCCTACTACGGCAAAACCAAACCGGCTAATCTGAAGGAGGAGAAAGTGACTCGTGTCCAATTCTATCTCCATGATACCCTCAGTGGCCGAAACCCTACCGCCGTTAGAATCGCACATGCCAATCTCACTGGCGGCACAGAGTCTCCGGTGGGTTTTGGAAGCTTGTTTGCAATAGACGATCCACTCACCGTCGGACCGGGAAAACATTCGAAAGAGATCGGGAACGGTCAAGGGATGTATGTCTCCGGGAGCAAAGAGTTGAGCAAATTCTCGATTGTGATGTACGTCGATTTGGCTTTCACGACCGGAAAGTTCAATGGAAGCTCGATTAGTATCTTCTCGAGGAATCCGGTGGCGGAAGAGGCCGGAGAGCGAGAGATCGCGATAGTTGGTGGCCGTGGGAAATTCAGAATGGCGAGAGGTTTCGTCAAAATAAAAACACATAAGATTGACATGAAAACCGGTGATGCTGTTCTCCGATATGATGCGACTGTTTATCATTATTAACCCATATAATGTTCCAATCAAACTAATAAAAAAGCCAACTAAGTTAATAATTCAGATTAAAACTGATTTTTGCAGGATCAGGAGATTATAATTATGTTGCAATCGTTCTTTTCAACGCCCAAAATCGTTCTTTTCAGATTAAAATTGTTGTTTAGTCTCTTTTACAAATCTTGTGTGGATAGTAATATTTGTGATAGCGTTACAAAAGACATGAAAGGGCCCGTGAGTCTATGATTGATTCCCCTTCGGATCCTATCCAAATTTTATCCAAAATATTAATTATCGATGCCTTATTGAAATTTTTGGATCGACTTTTATTTCAATGAAAATTGAACATGTGTAGCGAAGGAAAAAAAAAACATTTTAGTCTATGAAATCAAAATCACGTTGTATTGATATCTTTCACGTCGGAGAAAGCCAGCTCATAGAAAGTGACAAAATAATAACTAAAAAGAAAGACAGCGTAGCGATACAACAAAAGTGGACCTACCATACACTATAAACCCACTCTCCCATCAATTTACAACCCAACCACTCTTTGGATATATCTCAACCAATCAATCGGTTCCATTTATCACATATATGTTCCCACAAAAAAAAATTGCAAGAAAATTATAGCATTTGATCTAAACGGTGTTTTGATAAAGTAGCGTAATTATTAAAAGATTAACGTATAATTCGCAACTTTTTCGTACCAATAATAAACAGAAACAGAAGAAAGCATAACAATAATATTAAAAAACCAAAAACAATCATAACAACTTACGAGTAACTGTTCATTTATAAAGGCGTGGAACGTTTTAAAAAAAGAAATAATAGAAATCAAAATAGTGATCAAAGCAAAGGGAAAGGGTTCATCCTCACCAGTCACCAATGGGGTCTCACCTTTCCAAACAACTCGAGCGGCGAAAAGCCATCTCCACGGAGAAGAAAGCCCTCACCGATCTCGAGAAATCTTGCGGCTGCGAGTTTCCTGGCTGTGATTACATGCCTTCCGATCGTAAAAACTGGATGTCCGGCGTTGGACCTGAAAAGCTTCACATCAACAAGATCGTCTGGCCAGGCACGCACGACTCCGCCACCAACAAAATCGGTATCCGATTCGTGTCTCGTCCCTTTGCTCAGTGCCAATCTCTCTCCATCTATAACCAGCTCGTGGCTGGTACTCGAGTTCTTGACATTCGTGTCCAAGAAGATCGCCGTGTCTGCCACGGTATCCTCAAGACTTATAGCGTCGACGTTGTCTTAGCCGATCTCAAACGGTTTCTATCCGAAACAGAGTCCGAGATTGTCATTCTTGAGATCAGAACAGAGTTTGGACACGAAGATCCTCCGGAGTTCGATAAGTATCTTGTGGAACAGCTTGGAGAGCATCTGATTCACCAGGACGATCACGTGTTCGCCAAGACAGTCGCTGAGCTGCTTCCCAAGAGAGTGATCTGCGTTTGGAAACCGAGGGAATCGCCTCAGCCTAAGCATGGCGATCCGCTGTGGAGTGCCGGTTACCTGAAAGACAATTGGATCGACACGGATCTTCCATCGACCAAATTCGAGAGCAACATCAAGCATTTGAGCCAGCAGCAACCGGCTACTTCCAGGAAATTCTTCTACCGGGTGGAGAACACTGTGACGCCGCAGCCTGATAACCCGATAATGTGTGTAAAACCGGTGACTAAGAGGATCCATTGCTACGCCAAGGTGTTCATCATCGAGTGTGTAAAGAGAGGATGTGCTGACAGGCTGCAGATATTCTCAACGGATTTCATAGATAAAGAATTTGTTGATGCTTGCGTTGGGCTCACATTTGCGAGAGCTGAAGGCAAGGCCTGAGGAATGAGCGTGTAGAGACAGACTTTGTATATCTGTTTTAAAGGAAAAGAATCAGAACATGGCTGCTGTGTTGTTAGGAATCCTTGTGTATGAAAACACGTCAGTGTGTGTGATTTAAGGGTGTATATTCATATACATTACTAAATATTTGATTCAATTGCCAAAGATCCAAAATCAAGGAAAAGAATTCTGCAGAGCAAATATTAGTATTTCTCTTCATATATAGGTAAAGTATTAACTCAAAATGTTGATATTCAGAGATGAAGTAAGAAAACCACCCAAAAATGAGAAGACATATATTAAGGAAGAGATTTCAACTATAGTTAAACTTTTTCAGATGATGCAGCAGTCCATAGACTGGCAAAACAGAAGGAAGAAGCACGCAGATTCATGATAGAAAAAAAAAACTAGTCTATATATAGTTTAAAATGTGAAAGAGAGCTGCTAACCTGAGAGAGGACTAGATATCTCTGCTGCAATATAATGGCTCTTTTTGTGACGCCAGTGTGATCTTGGGGGTATGCCAATTCTATCTGGTTGAAAATAGAATTAATTATGCATCTCTCTAATTCCATTCTTTGATATGAGTTAAAGGGACAAGACACAAGTAAGTGTTGAAGAATGAAAATCACAAGTGTGTGGAAACGATAGATTACCTACCTCTATGCATAGTGCAAAATCCCATTTATTTGAGGTTAGATCTCAATCACTTCGAAGAAGCCCCACGAGAGGTCAAAGATTATTTGTGGTCAGTTAACAAAAGGTGTTGATCCACAGAAACAAGCCTAACCACTACCAGGAGTATCTGATTCTGAGATCAGCGGCGACACCACTCCTTTTGAGTTATCTCTCAGGCATTATAGATGCAGCAAGAGAGTTCACCTTTTTATTTTTTTATTTATTTAAACGGCTGCGTTTTGAGTCATATTATTCTCCCTCTCATAATGAAATATTACCAGTTTACTCCTACACATTCTTAGAATTAAGAGCTAAATTTGTGATATTTACATATTATTCGTCAACGGGATCTGTTTTGAACCCTCGATAAAACTTCTATAAACTTACACATTTACTACTCAAAATCGAGATCCAGCAAGGACAGACAATCTCTATGCGGTCAATAGTCGTCTCAATTTACTTCATACAATTATTATACTATTTGGTAAAAAATACTACTGTATTTGGAAATTTGAAGTAGTATATATATCTGCTTCATGAACAGTTAATGCTTATTTTGACCAGAAGATTGAGAAATTTTTATTATATTGACCAGTTGAAATATCTATCTGCTGACGTCGTATATCATTCTTTAATGTTGTTGTTGACTGCAACCAAAATTAAATACCTACCAGGTAAAGAAAATTAAATGATCTTCTCTCTATTCCCAGAGAGCTTTTTAGATCTGAATCTGACGGCTGATATACCTCCTGAAAAACACCCCAACCGTCCAGATGCAACCGCTTGCTGGGCCAACGATCCATTCTCTTTCCCGAAATGGATTAATAATGTATAAGCCTGGCCCATTTTGTTTTTAAGTTACAGATTCTGTTTTCTTTTGTTTAAATTTTTAGTTGCAGATTCATTTTCGAAATCATCAACGAAATTTTTATGTTTATTAATTATCTCTGTCTTACTAATTTTACTATTCAAAAGCAGTCCCAAGATATATATTTTTCTAAAATCTTAGTCACTAGAGTTTTTGTTTTTTAAATATCATGCTCGGATATACAATTTGGAAATTGCAGAAATAATTTTATATAAAAAAGAAATATAGAAAATAGTAAAAATTCAACATAGAAAAAGATCTAAAAAAAATATTTCCTTTTCCAAAAAATTAATCTTGGCAACATGGAAAAATGAATTTGTGTGGGTGACGTGGCAGTCATACCCTTGCCACACCTCTCCTACGCATATAAACAGCAGCTGCGAGGAGAGAGGTTTTCCAGAGTGTGAATTTTTTCTAGGGTTTCGGTTTTTTGAGATTTAGAGAGAAAGTGAGTTTTTAAGAGATTTCGATCAGAATGAGCGGAGACAACGGCGGTGGTGAGAGGCGCAAAGGCTCCGTCAAGTGGTTTGACACCCAGAAGGGTTTCGGCTTCATCACTCCTGACGACGGTGGCGACGATCTCTTCGTTCACCAGTCCTCCATCAGATCTGAGGGTTTCCGAAGCCTCGCTGCCGATGAAGCTGTCGAGTTCGAGGTTGAGATGGACAACAACAGCCGTCCCAAGGCCATCGATGTGTCTGGACCCGACGGCGCTCCCGTCCAAGGAAACAGCGGTGGTTCATCTGGCGGACGTGGCGGTTTCGGTGGCGGAAGAGGTGGTGGCCGCGGATCTGGAGGTGGATATGGCGGTGGTGGTGGATACGGAGGAAGAGGAGGTGGCCGAGGAGGCAACGACTGCTACAAGTGTGGTGAGCCCGGTCACATGGCGAGAGACTGTTCTGAAGGCGGTGGAGGTTACGGAGGAGGCGGTGGTGGCTACGGGGGAGGCGGAGGCAACTACGGCGGAGGAGGCGGTCGCGGAGGTGGCGGAGGCGGTGGAAGCTGCTACAGCTGTGGCGAGTCGGGACATTTCGCCAGGGATTGCACCAGCGGTGGACGTTGAAACCAACGCCGGTCCGGTGGTAGAGAAGAGTGAGTCGGTTATCTCACAAGTGATCGGATCTTCTTTTCGCTGCCTTCTATCTTTCTATTATCGGCTTTTTGCTTATTATGATGGATCTCTCTCTGTCTTTGTTAGTTGCTTTTTCTTAATCTCTTGATGGTTTCGGATTAGGACTTATTTGGTTTTTCTACTTATGGTTGGTTTATTTATGGTACTTGTGATGGGTGAAATGCTTCTTGTTGCTCTGTTTCAAGTGTTCATAATATTCTGGGTTTTGTTTTTAATCATCTGAATGAATCGTGAGATCTGGATACTTAGATCATCGTTTTAAGGTTGATTTTTTTTATGGATTGTGAAACGATGGATAAGATTCGGCTGCCCATAGATAACAAAATCTATCTGCTCATGGTTGCATTTAATGGCATTTAAGTTCCATGGACTGGAAGGAATTTAATACCAATTGCAGTCTCCATCATTCTCATTATTAATTGATTTTTATCTTGGATATCGTCTATTTTCAAAAAATGTAATTTTTTCAACTTCTTTAAATACGAAACGCCACCGTTTCTTCACGATCACGCTCGCATCTTACTGTAGCTCACACGATTCGGATTGGATAAGTCGAGAAAAGCAGATGTGGGAAGATTTTTAGATCTGTTGTTGTTGTTGTTACCTTGGAAATCGGAGTGCTCTATAGAAATTAGCATGTTGGAAGGTCCACACCAAAAATCCCACGTGCGCAACGCTAAATGGATAACTAGAAAACCGGTTTAATTTCGGATTCACCCAACCCAGTTTGGAACTAGCATAATCGGTTTCGGTTTTATTTGGTTTATTTAAACTTTAAAGAAACAGAGAAGCTTTCCTTCCTCTCTCTCTGTAAGTTCTCTCTCACTCTCTCCTCTCTTCCGCCGCTTTTTTACTCATCCAAGCATTCAACTTTAGAATCCGATCGAATCTTCCTGTAACAACAGTGATGAATCGAATCCTCTTGTTTATGATCCTGGCTTTTGTATTATCTCTTTCAGGTAATTATTAATCGCTGTGAATGATTCTGTGTATTGCTTGATTTCTCGAGATTGAACAATCTTTAAACTTACTGATTGAAATGGTTTCCCATGGCAGAAGTTGAGCCGATTTCGTTCAAGATCACGAATCGTTGCCGGAACACGATATGGCCTGGTTTGCTCTCCGGCGCTAACTCGGCGCCGCTCCCCACAACTGGCTTTCGTCTCTCCAGAGGAAAATCTAAAACCGTCGCAATACCAGCGTCATGGTCTGGTCGTCTCTGGGCACGAACCTTGTGTTCACAAGATCGGAGCTCCGGTTCTTTCGTCTGCTTAACCGGAGACTGCGGCTCTGGAAAAGTCGAATGTATAGGCTCCGGTGCTAAACCTCCAGCAACCCTCGCCGAGTTTACTCTCAACGGCACCGGAGGACTAGACTTCTACGACGTTAGCCTCGTCGACGGTTACAACCTCCCGATGCTAATCTTGCCCAAGAAAATTGTCGTTGGAGGATGCGGAGCCACCGGGTGTCTCGTGGACTTGAACGGCGCGTGTCCCAGAGACCTAAAGCTGGTGGCACGTGGGAAAGGGAACGGTGTGGCTTGCCGTAGCGCGTGCGAGGCATTCGGGGACCCAAGGTATTGCTGCAGCGATGCGTACGCAACGCCGGACACGTGTCAGCCTTCGGTTTACTCGCTCTTCTTTAAGCATGCGTGCCCGCGAGCCTACAGCTACGCCTATGACGACAAGACCAGCACTTACACTTGCGCCACCGGAGCCGATTATTTCATCATTTTCTGTCCGCCGCCGTATACAAGGTGAGATATTGACCCTTTTGCCCCTCTGTTCGAATTAGTTAGGTTTGGAAGACTCGAGAGATGTTTCTTGTCATTATATGAGTAGGAATCTAATCTGAGCCACTGTTGATTGTTATGGACTTTAGCTAGTTAGTTAGTCGCTCTGGTTTGTAGTCTTTTAGATCATATGATCATCTTCAATGGCTATAGAGCGTAACACAACAGTTTAGTAGATTAAAACTGAAATTTGAATGACTTTTTTAGTTGGATTGAATTCGACATAGATTGGAATGAGGAGATCCATGATTGAAAATGTAGACCATATATGTAAGCATTTGGTGTGAGAAAGTGTTGATTAAGGGTTTTGTTTTAATGGTTGGAAAAGATTAGATAGAAGAGCTCCATTATTGAAAATGTACTTAGGTGTAATGAGCTTAGAAAGTGTTGTGTTGATTATGGGTTTTGTTTGCAGCGAGAAGCTTTTAGGATCGAGGAAAGATGGGGCAACGCTGCCGCTAGTAAACAAGAGCATGATTCATTTGCCGCATCCGCGCAGCAGCTGAGCCACCTCCTTATATGTCTCAAGTCCTTCTTAAATCAGGTCCGTGTTACATGGCTACTTGCATTGTCTATTGAGGTTATTGTTTGTTTTCATTTCGTGTTTCTTGTTGCAGGCAGATAGGAAATTCATGTGTAGAAAATATGTCACTACGGTGGTGATACCAAGGTAGAAAATTGTAAATTTCGTCTTGTTTTACCAAAAATTATTGTATCTGTAACCTGCTCTTTCTATGTCAATCATAAGGTAGAAAGAAATCCATCTTGTTTACTAATTAAAAATAATGTGATTAACGGATTAAGAATAAGGGGTCGATAAAAATAGCCCCACAAGCCCATTTGCACAGCACGCTCGTCTGCAAAACCAAGGCTTACTACCTCTAATCCTCTATCATTCAGTTTCTTAAGGTGGATTTGCTTTTAAGTTTTTTTGCCGTAGTTTTGAGGATTGTTATACAAAACAAGAAATTAACTAACATGTTAATTTGCAAACTATCAGAAAAAAAAATGTTAATTTGCTTTTTGGGAATAAATAAATACATCAGGCTTTGGAGACTTGAAAGTTTTTGGGAAATCAATCGGCAGTTAAATAAAATGTAGTTTGTCAGTTACCTTGGCCAAGTTAAAAATATTGAAAAGATTTAGGAGTCAAAGACTCGGTCAGGGCCCAGCTCTCAAGGTAGTAGTGGCATGGGTGAAACTCTCTCTCTATCTCTCTCTTGTTCCTCAAAAGACGAAAGACACAAGAAGAGAGTTATCCTCTGTATTTTGCCACTAAATCTTCCGGCTATGTTTCTTCCATGTGCCACAAGATCTAATAACATGGTCGCATTTTCATACATTTGATCATCAACGGTCAAGACTCGAAGCATAGTAGTAGCCTCAGAAACTCCACCCTTAAAATTATCCTTTTAATTAGAAAACAAGAAAGGTAATGTCAAAAATATTGTTTACTTTTACATAACTTGTTTTTTTTCCTTGCCTCTGTTCATAAATTTTAGAGATCTTTTTTCTTTTGAGTTTTGGATCCCTTTGGATTGTTTCGTCCACAAAAAAAAAAAAACTACTTTTTAGGGAAGGGATTAAGAAAAATAAGCAATTTACAAGCTTGCTTTCTCTTTGTAATAAAAACTAACAAGGGATTGAAAACTCAAATATCCCAAAGAAATTTAAAAAGTGGTATGTTGCCTCTAAATTCCGTGGGTGATGTCACAATCACAGAGATAAAAATATGCTTCAAGTAGAAAAAAACGGTCTATTGAACGCGGGGCCCACTTTCCACCTTCGTATGGGCCGACTTTCAAGCCCAATTAGACTCATTTGTGTGGGCTATATATAGCCTATATTACTCCACACATGGCCTTTTTATTTTCTTTTTTTGAAGATATAGGAAACCACACACAATGACACAAAGCTCCAACTGATTGATTGATCGATCAACGAAATATGTATTACACAAAATGAAAAAGAATTTTAATGAATAAAAGACTTAGTAGAAAATAGAACAATTAATGATATCCGAAACCATTTGGTCCTATCTCTCTCTTTTCTTTGAACAAACTTGGTCCTATCTCTCCCTACACCCAATAATCTTTCTTGGGATTATTGTTGATTTTGCCATTTTTCATAGAAATCTTTTGAAATTGCCATTTTTACTAAAATCTTACGGAAATGCCATTTTCTAACACTTTAAAATGTACGTATTTCGGATTTTTTTTTATAAAAATACGTAGTTTATACAAAATACTAAACCCTAAGAACAACCACAACCGACTAAACCCAAACATAACGAATAAAACGCATGTTAAATCATATTTCCGTAGCCTGAAAAATGGCAAAATTCATAAACTATTCAAAAAAGGGCAAAATCCACAAATGTCATCCCAAAAAATGGCAAATCCATAATTGATTCATCTTTCTTTTTTTAACCCGTTTTTAAAAATTCTTTAATAATTGGACAAGAGAAATTTTGTCAGGTTTCAGGCATAGAGCCCCCCAGTAACACTCAATAAACAAATCCAGGGAAAAAAGGAAAAAAATAACAAAACCCCATTTCGACTCAAATAGCTTCACAGTTTTACTAATCTCTCTCATCTTCTTCCCAACATCATAGACCTTCACTTCTGATTAGATTCAGTTCAAGAACACTGAGTAAGAAGAAGAAGAAGAAGAAAAAAACATAATGGATCTTTCTTCTCGTCGCGCCTCTTCCTCTCTCACATTGAGCCTCATAGTTCTCCTCCTAGCTTCCACAGGTAAACCCTGTAGAAGAAGAGTCTCTCCCTCACTTACTTCAAACTCCTTTACACATTCTTAAGACTCGTTTCATTTTTTGACTGATTTGTTTCTTTATCTTTTGTTATTAAAGGTTCGTATGGCTCAACATTCACATTCGCTAATCGCTGCGGCTTCACCGTATGGCCTGGAATCCTAGCGAATGCTGGCTCTCCTACTCTCTCCACCACCGGATTCGAGCTCCCTAAAGGCACCTCCCGCTCTCTCCAAGCTCCCACCGGTTGGTCCGGTCGATTCTGGGCTCGAACCGGTTGCAAGTTCGACGGTTCTGGCTCCGGTACATGCACAACCGGTGATTGCGGCTCCAACTCTGTCGAATGCGCCGGACTTGGCGCCGCACCGCCTGTAACTCTCGCCGAGTTCACTCTAGGCACTGGCGGCGACGATTTCTACGACGTTAGTCTCGTCGACGGTTACAACATTCCGATGATAGTTGAAGTCGCCGGTGGATCTGGGCAGTGCGCTTCTACCGGTTGCACTTCGGATCTTAACACTCAGTGCCCTGCTGAGCTGCGTTTCGGCGACGGAGACGCTTGTAAAAGCGCGTGTGAAGCGTTTCGGAGTCCTGAGTATTGTTGCAGCGGCGCGTATGCTACACCTTCTACTTGTCGGCCTTCCGTCTACTCGGAGATGTTCAAAGCCGCTTGTCCTCGCTCGTATAGCTACGCTTACGACGATGCTACGAGCACTTTCACTTGCGCCGGTGGAGATTACACGGTGACGTTTTGCCCTTCTTCCCCTAGGTAATAATTATACTGTCCTCAAATTTCTCACTTACTATAATATTATTCTTTTTAATTTCCGCAATTTAGGGGTTCCTTGAAAACTTTAATTTTTTTAGTATAATGAATGATTTTGGGTATGTGTTTTTTTTTCGCCGTTGGGAAAGCCAAAGTTTGTGTTTATCTTCTTTTCATAAACCATCATCTTTGAAAGCAAAATGATTCTCTTTGTGTTGGCAATTACGATTAATTTAATCGAGAAAGTTTGTAGCAAATGTTTCAAAATGACAAAAAATGCTAAAGTTGTTTGAAAACGCAAGTTGAAAGATTTGATATTGCAATCATTTTGATTAGTGGTGTTTAAATACTTTTGTGCATACAGTCAAAAATCGACTAGCTACTCCCCTCCAGTGACAGACTCGTCGTCGACCTCACAAGGTTCGGATCCTGTGCCTGGTTCTGATACGGGTTATGCCGCCGGTCAGGGTCAACAGACTCCAGTTCAAGGTAATGTGTACGGGTCTCAGGGTACTGGGTCGGAGATGGGTACAGGAGAGACCATGTTACAGGACGGATCATGGATGGCTGGTTTGGCCATGGGAGACTCAAGCAGACCAGCCGGCGCTTCATTGGCAATGCTACTTGCTGCCTTTACTTTTCCGTTTATCTTCTCGTAGCATCTTCGTCTTAGATTTTGTAGTCGTTTTGTTAGCATTGCCTTTGTTTAGTTTTCTTGATACTCAATGTTTATCGCTCAAGACTGCGACTATTTGGGTTTTAGGGTTTTGCATTGTAGCTTTGTCGTGTGTGCGTGTTCCTTTTCATCTGTCTTAGAAGATGGTTTTTCATGTTTGAAATTGTGAGATATGCTTTGTGATATAAAGATCTTTTGTGGCTTTAATAGATCTAAAGCGCCAAGGTGATTATTATTAGACCACTAAAATTAAGAATTTCATATTTATTGTGTCTGGATTTTGGTAGGTCTAATTTTTAATTTCTAGAGAGTATAGTAACATTCAAGTCTATGAGAGCATGGGCAGTGGGGCAAGCAGGTGGGTGTGAGTCTTGGGGTGTAGGTATTAAAAAAACGAAAAAATTGTCTCTCTCTTCACACCCGGGTGTAAGTTTACACTCGGGTGTAACATTTTTTCTCTCTATCTCTCTCTTTATTTTCTCTTTTGCTTTAAATTATAATACTAAAAAAATACTTACACCCACACAAACACATTTGCCACTGCTGATGGTCTGATAATGTCGCCAGAGCCAAGGTGGGGCTCACAGTTAATGGCTGTGTGATGTGAATGATGCCCACTTTAGCTTTTTTAAGTTACTTTGCAGAGATTTATGTTTGATTTGATGTCTCTATATTATGTCATAAATTTTCTATAGAAAAAAGTTTTCCCACGCCTCAAAATCTCGTCCCTCTTTTTGACCTATTGTCACTTACTTTTGTCCCCACCAGTACATTCAATTTTGTTACTGATTGAAAATTTGCAAATTAAAATATATGTATCTATTTACCTTATGTGTTCCTCATTAAGATTTACTCTATATCTTAAGAGATAATCTTAAACATGGAGTCGCGGTGTTAGATTTGAAGCCTCACATGTTTGGTCTCAGGGCCTTGAGATAACGAGAAAGACGAATTAACCGTTTTACCTTGGTATATGATCCCAACTCTATACTCTCCCAAAAAGCCGAAGAAGCTGAAGGAACCATGGTCGTCGGTCGTAGCCTTAACCTCACGAGTCTTCCATTCTAGAAGCTTCTGATCCACCACGTCTCCAGCTGGAAGGTTCCGGAATTTATCGTCGGTGAGGCACATTTGGTAACAACCGTTTGGGTGAAGTGCGGTCCAAAGCATTATACCGTTCACCGATTGGTGCGAAAATCCTTCACGTAACACTTGCTCCAAATAAATCGCCTGAAAACATAACAAAATTCCGGTTACTAGTACCAAAGTATAATCAATGTGTACTACTAATGAATATGATATCAACAGTGAAACAAATTTATCTACATATATAAGAATGCTTCTCTTTCAAATTTGTTTATTTTGTAGTGGAATGATTCCACTCTGTTCAGTTTAACTAGTTATTTTTCCAGTGTTTCATAATGCCATTTTCAGCCTAAATCAATTTGAAAAACCGTATGATAACCGGATTCAAATTCCAAACTGAATTAAACCGGAATTGGCAAGAAAACAAAGACTTATTGACCTGCGTGCGGTGGTCGAGGCTACTGCTGATATCAATTTCGGTGAGCCAGATTGGGAGCTGGAGCGTCGCGAGTTTGTCGAGGATTGCTCTCATTAGCGCCACGTTCGGCGTCGTGAAGTGACCCTCGAGACCGATTCCGTCCATCCTTATGCCGTCGTACCGTTGGAGTTCCCTCACCCTCGCGATGTATTCGTCAACCGTCGACTTCTCGTCGCTGCAAGTCTCCACCACGTTGAAATCATTAAAGAACAGAGTCGCCAGCGAGTCAATCTCACGCGCCGCCGCGAAGAACCCGTACGACGCGTTATTCCCCAGTCGACTCTCGTAGAAGTCGAAGTGAAGCATCTCGTTGCTCACGTCCCAGTGCACGAACTCCCCTCTGTACCGAGTCATTAGACTCTTGATTCGCCGGTTAACCGCCGACCGGAGATCTTCGCCGGTTAGATTACGAACCCAATTGGGATTGTATCTGGGATCCTCCCAGAAGATGTTGTGGCCGCGAGCGATGATTCTGTTGGCTCTGACGAAATTCATCATCTTATCAGCCAATGTGTAGTTGAGTTTGCCTTGATCGGGCTCCGTCGCGTACCATTTCAGCTCGTTCTCGAACACCGTCGCGTCGAATCTCTTGACGAACCATTCCTACCAAAGCAGTATTCGTTTAAAAAAGCAGAGGTTTTTGATCAAACGACATTTGTTTTTAGTTTAGAGAGTGTCTTTTACTTGGTAAGGAATGTTTCCAAGAATAGTTTTGGAGATGGCAGATCCAATGGGGAAGTCTTTAGAGATCTGCTCTATTGTCACCTCTGCTCCTTCAACGCGCTCTCCGTTTCCTTCGGACACGTGAATTGTCACTGCTCGTTTTCTCGCCTGAAATAAGTGTTAAGGGAACCACATAAAGAATGTAGTTTGTGATTTTGGTGTTAGGAATTAGAGAGTGTGTTTTACGGTATTAATGAAGTAATCTTGGTTGTTCCTCCATTGCTCCTGCGTGAAGGGCTGAAGAGAAGCACTAGCCACTTGTAATTGGATCTTGCTATCGTCGTTTGATGTCTGCATTATCAGAAATTTACAGTCTTTGAATCCTCTAATCAAATCTTTTGAGTTGAGCATATAAAGAAGAGTCTACCTCAAAGAAGAGGATGGATTGGTTAGAAGGAGAATCAAGAAGGAAGCCGCCTTTGAGGAAAGACCAGCAACCATGTTTGGCAGTTACAGAACCGACGCAGTTTAAAGTGGCGTTGTCTGCTCTCAGCCTTGCCCTTACACGAGCTGATGCAGCACCAGCCTCTATCTTCACCCAAACTGCTTTCCATATATCAGTCTCAAATCAGTCAGATCATCACATTCATTTCACCTTTTAACGTATATTTAACATTCTAATGAAAATGTTTAACTGGAGAAGCAATAGATGGTGTTGTGCGTGAGATTGTGCAATATGTAAGTTGGTGTGTAACGAGCACCAATGCCTGTGAGAGAGTCTCTGCCTGAGACAGAAGGCTTTTGGTCCTTCAGCATTCCTCCATTGTATAGTGGCTTCTCTGCTTCTGCTCTACACTGTTGCATTTGACATACATATATGTGTAAAAATTTTCTATCTATGCGCAATTAGATATCTTGTGAAATTGAATTAATAGTTCAAAGCTTTAAAACCTCTGTGTAGGCAGTAGAGTCGTAGAACGGTCCATCTAGACCTGAAGATTTTAAACATCATCAAGCTAAAATTTTGTATACATATATGTGTATTATATACTATGGTATGCTATGATATACTTGTGTGTACCATTTGACGAAGAAGCAGGAGTGAAGGCGGTGAGGAGGGAAAGGGCCAAGAAAATCAAACAATACATGTAAGAATATTTCATGATTCAAAACAAGAACACACAATTTTGGGATAGGAAAAGAAAAAAGAGAAATTCTATCAGGGGGATGAAACAAAGTGCGTTGATGTGGTTGGATGGGTGGTTAGGCCAGTCTCTATTTGGGAGAGTTTCAATCAGAGAGGGAACAATATAGTCAGAAACACTGAACCTATTGAGTGAGTTCACGTGATGATGTTGTTATATGCGAAGTGGGTTTTTGTGTCATGTGAAATCGTGCTTTTATAGAGCTACTGCCTACTAGAGTACCACGGGTTGATGCTTTGGTTACAAGTTTTTTACCTAAATCGTAACATTTGGTTGTCTTTTTTGTGGGTGGATGTGTGTGTGCAAAAACCTCTCACGCCTACAAATCATTTAAGTTTAAATGAATCAAAGAGTATCTTCTATATTTAAAAGTTAGAGATTTTGAATTACAGATTTAGTTTAATATAAAATTTAAATATACAAGATTTTGTACTATTGTGTTTAAATTTATTGCTTTATAGAAAATTCAAATATTTGGAAAACAGCACATAAAAAATATTATAGAGAAAGCAATTACCATAACTATGAAAAATTTAATAGTTATGAGAAGAGACCAAAATTTTAAACATTATTTTTTTAGTTGATACAAAGGGAAATAATTTAGATTACATTTGGATTTAAATCTGTAAAGAATTTAGCTAAATTAAAGGGAAAACGAAATATATAGTGAATTTGGTTAATTGGAAAGCAAAAAACTAAAATGGGCAAAAGAGATATTTTATGGAGGGCAAGTAAATTTTTCCTTCTCTCAAAAGATTTCAAAATGTTTAGGACCATGTTAACAAACTAACGTATCCGCCGCCCCTGTGACACGCTCACGCTCACGCTCCTTAGGAGTTAGGACCATTTCCCCTTGCATGCGACGCTTTGGGCTTTAATATGATCAGTTGGGCTTAGTGAATTCTTTTATCGGACTTTCTTCGAAGCCCATTCCAATCTCTCCGAGTCTGGAAATATATTCAGATAGTAATGTTATAAGAAACTATACTAATATTTTAATGCGCATGAAGATGATAATACTAATATCTATTTCATTAAATCACCTTTGGACGGTATTATACTTAGACGATAATAATATCGGTTGATAATCAACGAATTAAAATTGAGAATTGTGGTGGCGAGATCTCTTGGATCATCTTCGCTTCGCCGCTTGGGCGGTGGTCGTCGTCATCGTCACTAATAGTAATTACTGTGACTAATAAAAAAAAAAAATGCTAAATTGAGTCTCGTCGTCTTCTGCTTCTGCTTCTGCTTCTGCTTCTGCTTAAGCTTCATCATCATTTAGCTCCAGAGGCGGAGCTTTCTCTCTCTTTTGACGACCATGGCGGCGGACGACGGCGACCCCACTAAATTCGCTGCAATCTACGACTCCTCCTCTCCGTCGCACCCTCTTCTCTCTAAACCCTCCACGTCCGCTCTCGATTCTCCGCGTCGAAGTGATCCCGAATCCGACCCAACTCAGTTTCTTCAGATCTCCTATAATTTTGGCCCCAGAACTTTCAAGGACATCCCTTTCCTTCTTCTCTTCGATCTTCTCGTACTCTCCACTTTTGGTTTTGGAATCTTCTCCGTTTTCCATAGAAATAGCGATTACGGGAGCTCCTCTTCCTTCACCTACGACTTCACCTCTAGCTCCTGCGTCAAAAATTCCACCTTTACTAAAATTTCGGATGGGTACTCCTGGGCTTCTTCCAGTGTCATGTACGGTATGGTTTCTTCGTCCGATTCAGTCTTTGAGAAGAATTTGATCTGGACCCTTGTTGTAACGCTCATCTTAAGCGTGCCCTTCTGTTTTAGCGTCCTGCTTTTGCTCAAACACTACACTAAGCAGATTGTTTATGCTTGTTTACCTCTCTTTGTCATTTTTCCCATCTTTTTCAATGTCTATTGGTTTGTCGCTTGTACTCTTAGCCCTTCTTGTAGTGACGCCCTCCCTCTAGCTTACAGAATTCTTGTCCTAGTCTTCATTTTCTTGATCATAGGGATCATTGTCTGGATCATAGTAGCTAATTGGCACAGGGTTGAGCTCACTATCCAAATCATCAGTGTTGCATCGGATGCCTTGTCCAAAAATTTGAAGCTTTTTGTTGTGTTGCCGCTGCTGACTCTCGGGTTAGTGGTGTACTATGCGCCGATTGTGGTGTTCTTGGTGTTTGCAAGGTTTAATGGGAAGTTTGTGCCGCGAGAGTTGGATGGTCACTACTTTTGTGAGTGGAAGGAAGATTCTTGGGTTCCTGCGTATTACGCTCTTGCCATTTTAACGATGCTCTGGTCTCTTGCTGTAATGGTGGAAATGCAAGTGTATGTGATAAGTGGAGCTATTGCTCAGTGGTATTTCTCCAAAGAAGACTCAGTGCCTAAAAAATGCATCCGGAGTTCTTTGAGGTGATTCACTGCCACGTCTTTCCCTCTTTTATTCTTGCTATCAATGAATTTGCTGTGCAGTTTCTCTTACAATCGATGGTCCTCTTAGTTCGAATATACAGTATGTTACTTCTTGTTTCAATCCTCACATCCAAAGTATCCCTTGCTTGGCTTCGTTTTGGAGTATGCAGTGATGCTAGGTCATGGTATTCATAGTCTAGGCCTTATGGATTGGATTCAATACATGTACTGGAACCCATCATCTTAACTTGTTTGATACTTTAAATGTGAAAAGAGACAACAGAGAGTGGTATTTGAGGATCCAATAGTCTCCTAATCTGTTGTTGGTTTATGTCAAGCATGTGTGAATCATATTCTTTTTCCGTATCTCTGTCTCTTCAGGAACGCATTTGGTCAATCCTTTGGTACAATATGTGTATCAGGACTTCTCATCTGCATTGTTCGTGTGGTCCGGGCAATTGTGGACAATGCAAGAGAAGAGAACCCACAAGGGATAGTGAACTTGGTTCTCCGTTGCTGCGCAAACGCCTTACTTGGAGCCCTTGACTATCTCAACAAGTTCACCATCAACTTTGCTGCAATAACAGGGGAAGCCTATTGCACCTCTGCGAAAATGACATACGAGCTCTTAAGACGCAACCTACTGTCAGCTGTATTTGTGGAAACGGTTTCCACCAGAATCCTAACCGGAATAGTCTTTGTCCTCTCAGCCGCATATGCAGTCGCGGTAAGTATTAGCTTCTGCTTCTCATCAACTAAGCATCTACTAATTGTCATAGTTACTAATTTTGGGTTTTATGATGTGCAAAAGCAGACATGGGCTGTTCTGAGAGGCGTGAGCAACCTGGGTATAGATTCATACTTGGTGGCTATACTGGCGTGGCTGTTACTGATTGTGGTCTTGGCTTTCTTTGTACATGTTCTTGACGATGTGATAGACACAATCTATGTCTGTTACGCGATTGATAGAGACAAAGGGGATGTTTGTAAGCAGGAAGTTCACGAGGTATATGTTCACTTGCCTATCAGCAGAAGCACAAGATCTTCTCTAATCCCAAATGCTCTGAATGCATAGGAGAAGATGATCCAACGTCTCTGCTTGTTGTATTTGTTTTTTTGTTTGTTTACACCATTGTAAATTCCTGAGTAGAGAAAGTGAATTGTTCGTTTGTCTTCTGGGGGTTTATATTGACGTTTTGTAGAGTTTATGGGGTAATGTTGAATAAAAAAAAATAGTTATAGGAATTAGTGTATTGTGGTCTGTGTTTCTTTAATTAATTAATAAATCAACGTTGATTTCCTTTTTTTATGAAAAACAACCATTGTGGCTAAAATGAAATAAACGTAAAACATTAGGGGTATAAAAGGAGAAAGTAAACTATAAAGGGCTCTATATAAAGAAGCACAATCATGTTATAATTTTTATTAATCGGTCTAAAATCTAAATCTTGCCTTCCTGACTTTCTCTCTACGACAGAAATTGAAGCTTCTCTCAACTTTTGGACACGATGGTTCTCGAGGTGATTTTCGAATTATTTGTGCTTCTGATTTGAGTATCTCTCGATTTAGTAGTTGATGATCCATGTTTGATGTTGTCTTTGTTGGTTTCTCCGTAGGCGACTATGATATGCATCGACAACTCCGAGTGGATGCGAAACGGAGATTACTCTCCGTCTAGGTTACAGGCGCAAACGGAAGCTGTTAATCTTCTTTGTGGGGCCAAAACCCAGGTAATTTCTCACTTGGGATTCGATTAGGGTTTTGGGTTGGCGTGAGATTGTGATTTAGGGATCTTTCTGTTTGCAAATTGCAGTCGAATCCGGAGAATACGGTGGGGATATTGACAATGGCTGGCAAAGGAGTTAGAGTTTTGACTACGCCTACCTCTGATCTTGGCAAAATTCTGGCCTGTATGCACGGTATGTCTCAGTCTCCTATCTTTCTAATTGGAAAAATCTGTTTTTTTTTTTTAATTAGTAATCATTGAGTTTGATGGTGTTTGACATCAAGTTGCCATCTTTTCAGGCCTTGATGTTGGAGGAGAGATCAATTTAACAGCAGCTATCCAGATCGCCCAGCTAGCTCTTAAGCATCGCCAAAACAAGAATCAACGCCAACGGATTATTGTTTTTGCTGGAAGGTACCCAATTTCTTGTGTCCTGATTAACCTTTTTTTTATAGTTATTTGATGTTTTTCTTGTGCTTCTACTTTTTAGTCCAATCAAGTACGAAAAGAAGGCCCTAGAAGTAGTTGGCAAAAGGCTGAAGAAGAATAGTGTCTCTCTTGACATTGTCAATTTCGGGGAAGATGATGATGAGGAAAAGCCTCAGAAACTTGAGGCCCTCCTTACTGCTGTCAATAACAACGACGGTAGCCACATTGTTCATGTTCCATCTGGAGCCAATGCTCTCTCAGATGTCCTTCTCAGGTACCATCCATTTTCTTCTTTCACTCCTTTTTTCTACTTTATCTAGATTCTAAATGGAACAGTTTATACAATATCCGGGTTGGGAAGGGCCTTGCATGTGGTTTGCTGTGTTTAGGTCTTTTGAGCTCTCTAGTCTTGCTTTTTATCGCTCATTTAAACAGTGATTTTGAATCATAGATAGTGTTTTAACTTTTAAATTTTCTTCCAGCACACCTGTCTTCACGGGTGATGAGGGTGCAAGTGGGTATGTTTCTGCGGCAGCTGCTGCAGCTGCAGCAGGTGGGGACTTTGACTTTGGTGTAGACCCAAATATCGATCCAGAGCTTGCTCTCGCCCTTCGGGTCTCCATGGAGGAGGAGAGAGCAAGACAAGAGGCTGCTGCTAAGAAGGCAGCTGATGAGGCAGGTCAGAAAGACAAAGATGGGGACACAGCTTCCGCCTCACAGGAGACAGTTGCTAGGACAACTGAGAAGAACGCTGAACCAATGGTTAGTTTTAACTTAATTTGTCCGCTGTGATGTTTTAAAATTGAGTGTAGCATTCTTATATAGTCACAGGCAGAGAGATTGTTAATCATTAAAAAATTTTGTGGCAGGATGAGGACAGTGCGTTGCTAGATCAGGCAATTGCTATGTCTGTAGGTGATGTGAATATGTCAGAAGCGGCTGATGAGGACCAGGATCTGGCTTTAGGTAAGTAGAGCAGTGTGGTAAAAGTATATCCATGGCAATCAAAATTTGCTTTTTCTTGTAAAAAAAGGAACAACAATCAGAAGATATATTTGATACCTTTGGGTGTTCTGATGAAAGACCCTTGTATGTTTTTATACTCCATGTGCAGCTCTGCAAATGTCAATGAGTGGGGAAGAGTCAAGTGAAGCTGCAGGTGCTGGAAACAACCTCTTGGGAGATCAAGCCTTCATATCGTCTGTTCTCTCATCGGTAAGCTTACATAAAAACCACAGTCAGGATTTTTCACAAGAAAAATGAAAGAGAAAAGTAGTAGTGGTAGCTTTGGTACTAAGTCTTTGTGAACACGCAGCTTCCTGGGGTAGATCCAAATGATCCAGCGGTTAAAGCGTTGCTAGCGTCTCTGCCAGACGAGTCAAAGGTGCGTCTTTGTTGTTGTTGATGATTACATCTTTTTTTTTGTTATTTGATAAAGAAGATTCTGATAAATGTATCTGGTTAATAAAATGGCGGCAGCGGAACGAGGAGGAAGAGAGTAGTAGCAAAGGTGAGGATGAGAAGAAGTGAAGAAGGAAGAGAGAGGTCTGAATAAAAATTCCTCTTGTTTCTTTGGTTTGATAGAGATTGGGACTGATTTTAACTAATCTCTCTGCCTTATGTACTTTGTTTTCTCTCTCTCTCTCTCGCACTTTTTATAATGTTGTTATTGTACGAGTCAAAGGACTAGCTTCCTTCTTAATTTTTATCAGACTTTATGTCAAATGGGCTCTTAGAAAGTAGGCCTGTTTATTACCGATCTCGATCATCAATTCAGTAGAAAATGAGTCCTAAATTCGTAATGAACTTCATCAGAGGGTCCAACCTTTACACAAGTGTACAACTTGTCAAAATTTGAAAATTTCTTACGACAGTGCAATAGAATAGTCTACAATGGAATTTAAATTTTTCTCACATATCTGAGAATTTAGTTTTTCAAGTAATCATTTGAACGTACGCATGTTAGTCTGCTAATTAACATATGTATTAGTCTGCTAATTGCAAGCTGTAATTGGATCATTTTTACGTACATGTAAACTACGCTACACAAATTGAATTGCTAAAAATTTTGTATGTGAAAATGAACTACTATATACTAAGTAGACAAGTGCCATCGTTAAGACTTTTTTTCCGGAAACTGATTAGTGAGAAATTTTCTTTGTTCCCTTTAAGAGGAAGATAGGGAAAGACAAAAAGAGTCACAAGACTCGCAAACTGTAACATTAAAAAAGAAAAGAAAAACTGATAGAAGCTTCTATTGCATCTACCTAACACCTTTTGAAAAAGTCGTTTTTAAAAAAGAAGAAGAAGAAGAAGAAGAGGAGGAGGCAGGTGCGTCTGTCTTTGTTAACTTGTGTGGTCATCGTTTTGTCCTTTTCCCCTTTTTCCTTATCTTCAGTTCTCACCACTCCTCTCTCCCATCTCTTTCCTTTCCAAATTTCATTTCTACATTTTTCTTTTGTTATTCCTTCACTTTCGAAATATTTAATCCACCCACTCTAAAACTGTTCAATCTCCATGTTCGAAATTACTCAAACGTTTTCATTTTTATTTCAGACCACACCTGATTTCGAATTTTTACAAAGATCTACTTGTTTTTTTTTTCAATTTTGATATTTTAATTTAATTCAACCTGAGAAATGTCTTATTGTTGAGTTCGTATGTTCATCAGAATGGTATATATCAAACCCCAGTGCGAGTTATAACAACTTGTGATTTAAATATTGGTGATCATATCATTTCTTTTTTTTTTTTGGGCAAAGTGATCATATCATTTCTTAAGAGATCTATTATATAGGCTGAGTGAGATCGTACCAATATTTTGGCCTAAAAAAACAACTGGAGTGTATAACCATTTGATCGATTTTACATTTAAATATGTACGAGAGAAAGAAAAAGATATCAATGATTTTTGGATTTGAGATGAGAATGTAGTAGCTAGAGGGGGTCTGTAGTGTTGGGGTGATCAACGAACATGTCCGCCACCGATTTTACCAAGCATCTTACGATAGAGCAATGTTTTACTCTACCAGGCACTCTTTCTATAAATTCAAGCATGTGGCTACATTCAATGAAACTCCTATACATTATTATGATATGCATGCATGTGTCAATTATATATCTATATATGCATGCATGTGGTATGTGGATATACAAGAGTATATGAATGTTATGCATGTGTGTATTCATGTATGTATGTATGCAGATGTGGATCGCATGCAAGTGGACAAAAGATGAGGAAAGGTTGGTATATAGGTTGGTAGGGAGATGGGTAGTGAGAAATAAATAGAGTTTGGTAGAAGAAAGGGTCCATTGGTTGTTGCTTCCTTTCCTTCATTTATGGTTTCTAATTTTTTTTGATTTTTCATATATATCTCTCTCTTTCCTTTTTTTATCTTAAAAACATTTAAGTTTTCTCCTACCTCCTTCTCTTACAACTTATCTATCCGTGCCAAATTAACTACAAACATCACTTTCCACTTGTCATGAAACATTTGGATTTGTTTTGAATTTCACGTTCTTCTCCTAGATCTTTAATTATAGATCTTAACAAGGTATCATCATCTCTAGTAGTACAATCTAAGTATTATGTGATGAAGTATCTTTGCCATACTCATAATCTTTTTTCTCCTTATTTGGCTTATCTCCAACATTGGATAACGAGTTATTTCGGCAACAAACCTCTCTTACCTCATAAACTAATAATCCTAATCGTATTAAAAATTTCTACGATTTTAAAAATATTCTTATCGAATAGAGATCGATCTACAATCTATATGTGTATTTAAACATTGAAAAACTATCAAACTAGCTTCCTTATTTTTCTATGGATAATTTACCACCGATCGTCTAGATCCGGTATTTAATAGTTCTGCAATGAAGATGATTTGTATAAAATATTTTCTACATTTTAAAATTCATCAACAGTTAAATTTCTCATACAAGTTGAAGAAGATTTACTTTGAAATTATCTAGGCAAAAGTTTTGTACAGTTACGCCTAAATTTGACAATATTAATTATTTCATCTCCAAGCTTCGAAACCCCAAAAGAGAAGTGGTCTCTTTCTTTGCCAACCCTAAAAAATCAAATCCCTTGCTCAAGTCACTCCCCTTGCTGCTACCGCCAACTACATCGCATCTCATTCTTCCGCATCTGCACTCCATGCCGTTTATCATCCCTAAGCTGCACTTAAAACAACGAGGCGTTGTTGACTTTCCGTGTCCCACCAAGCCTTGACGACGATCAACATCATCAGGAAGACTGATTCTGAGCTCAAGATTCAAATCTGGGAACTTTTCTTCAACTGGGCACTCGTCTTTTTCCTCTTTGAACGTAAGCATTGAGATTTTCTCTGATTTTCCAGGAAAACTTATACTCTCATGGAACGTTTCAACCTTTGGAGTAGAAGTGAAGGAGATATTAATGGTGTTACTCGTAACTGGTTCTAGTTGTGTAGGTTTAGAATCTTGAGAAGCTGATGATTCTTGGATTGGTCTATGAGTCGTTGGATCAATCCCTCTGTTTATAAGCTTTCTTCGTATATGTGTGTTCCAGTAGTTCTTAATCTCGTTATCTGTTCTTCCCGGCAATCTCCCGGCAATAAGCGACCATCTATATATCAACAAAAAATAATATCATTTAGACATTGAAACTCCAAGAATTTTTTTTTGTATATATATTAAAAACGATACTATTTTTTTTTTTGTTTGTATAAACGATACTAGTTAATAAAGCCCATAGAGAGTATAATACTCACTTGTTGCCAAGAAGGCTATGGAGCTTGATGATGAGCTCGTCTTCTTCCTCGGTGAAGTTTCCACGCTTAAGGTCAGGCCGGAGATAGTTGATCCACCGGAGACGGCAGCTTTTGCCACACCGAAGAAGTCCGGCGGCTTTGGGGAGAGATCTCCAGCAGCCTTCTCCATGAGCTTTAATGTAAGCTATAAGCCTCTCATCCTCTTCTTTCGTCCATGCTCCTTTGTTTGTGTGAGCTTTCTCACAACACGGTGACCTTCCCATACTTTTTTTTTTCTTTCTTTCTTTTGGTTTAGATCTTATTTCTTGATGTGAATTGATACAAAATCTTATATATATATAGGCAGTATGATCAATTCTTCTTGTTATTTTATTATATATATATTGAGGATTGGCTTTTAGTGAGGGTTTTGGCTAAAAGGGTATAAAGGGATTAAGTTGTTTTTTTGTGTAGTGGAAGAGGATTGAAGCATTTGGTGGGGCACTTGGATTTTGGGTTTGGTTGAAGGTTCAAAGCTTTGGTGTATAGTTTATATAGGGTTTTGACTTAAAGCTAGAGAGGGATATACACACATATATAGTTATATACAAAATTGCTTCTAGATGATAGGAAAAGGAGAGAGAGAGAGAGTTGAACTTATAATTGCTTCTAGATGTGAGTTGGTGGGATGGATTTGAATGAGTAGTGTATGGTGGCCTTTCGTTTTGGTACAATAAGTGAGAAGCTTGACATATATGGCATCATAGTCTTTTGAGAAAGCTATGACATTTTTTTTTTATAATCATGTCAACAATTTTAATATTTATCGCTTAAAATATATATAATCAAATAAATTGCTCGTGTTTGTATATAATAACAACTGTATATATATAATCAAAAACTATTTAGCTAATTCTTTTATTTTATCTTCCCTTTTTACTTTGCAATATGTTGTTATTTTGTACAAATTATAAACCAAATTGTCAAGACATTAATCAATATATGACAATTCAACTGTGTATATTTATTGACAAATCGATCTTTTAACTTCAACTGATTTAGCACAACCAATACATTTTGTCATCTCTTTTGTATCATATGAGTTAGTTTGTAATAAAATTATGAAAGAAGTTCCTTTATCAAAAAAATATATATTATGAAAGAGTATCGCATAAAACCTGAAATTCAGTAAAACAGAAAGTTTATCAATGGCTTTTATCGCCTGCAGATATTATAGGTCACAAGTAAAAATTTGGTCTAACAAAGAAAGGGGATACTTAAAAGAAGAATTTGGTAGCAATAATGAAGAGGAGAGATAATTAAGTTGTGGAGGTAGGTGGTAAAGTTAATGAGTGTTTTTGGACAAGTGCAGGTCAACTATAAGCCCTCTGTGTTTTTTTGTACTGGTCAACAGTCTTTTCTCTAATATATAGACTGCACTGGATTAATTATTGCTTCTTTTTTTTAATCAATAATATATCTAGATCTTAACCCTAAGGGCATATGCAAGGGTGCATCTTTGAAGATTGATCTTAAGGATGAAATAATATTAAAATATTGTAAGAGCTCTAATTTAGATCTTTTGTAAAACAAGTGATTATTGGTAGAACATGATTAGATCTTATGAATTAATAATTTAATAATCAAAAACTTTAAATGTTTTTTAAAAATTACAAAAATTATTTTTAAAATTGAAAACATTAAAAACTAAACTAAAATTTTGAAAATTTATATGTTAACAAGTAAATTTTACTTGCATCACAATACTAAAGAAGAAATCAGCTGTTGCTGCTGATGGTGGAAGCTTTGCATCATCAAGTCGATTGAAGCTTCGGAGACGGTGGTGATTGTAACGGCGAAGATGACGGTGGCCGGATTTGCATCTCTTTTCTTTCTTTTCTTTTTTTTTTCTCCTCAGAACTGGTCAATCCTATGATTTCGCCAAATGATTTCGCCAAATGATTTCGCCATTGATTTCGCCAAATAATTATTGCATCTCTTTTCTTTCTTTTCTTTTTTTTCTCCTTCTGATTTTGCCATTGATTTGAGACGAGCCGGAGCCGGAGACAGAGAGACGGGAGAGAAAAACAAAACGAAAAACAATTTCCGTTAACAAAATTCGAACCAATCCCCGGGTGCCACGTGGCCACAAGAACGGGCTTAGATCAGTTCTAGCCGAAGACCAGTTCTCATGTTCTAAACCCACTTGTCCAACATTTTATTATTTTTTTAACCTAAGATCAGGCCATTAGTTGGCCCGATAAACATGGTCTAATACAATCACTTGCTAATTAAACATAGCATTATCAAATAACTAATTATATGTGTGGGCTGGGTAACTTGTAACTTATATATGGTTTTCAAATATCTCTCACCAAATGACAAGCACTTCATGTTTACAATATTTGTGATGATGCTCGTGTTTCTTTAATATAAAATTTCAGTATAAAAACAATACCAACAAGAACCACTATGACAAATACATATGAATTATATATACATATATGATAAACTATTTGAATAAAAGAATGTGCCTTCTAGAACCTTGACTTATAATGGTTTTTTCTATTTAACCAACTTCTCATTAACTTTTATTATTAGAGACTTGAAAACCAAGACTTAAGAGATCTTTTTGGGACAATGTTAAACTTTCACTGGACGGAATATTTTATCACTAATCGTATCTATTATGTATATTTTTTTAGAATACAATAAAACTAATCATATATGTTGTAAGTTTGTAATTCGTATGTCGGAGAATAATTAAATTGTAGTATCTACTGTCCATGTATGCTTACCCGTCGTATGCTAAACAAAAAGTTGAACTAAATTGTGAAATTTGGTAAGTTAGGTGGAAAATGTGAGAAGATACGAAAAAGAATAATGGTTTATTGAAAAAGATGGAAAAAACGAAAAAGAGAGAGTAGTTGAATTTCAATTTGTTTAATCTATTGGTAGACAATCACTCACCTCATGCATGATGATCGCTCTTCTAGAAGGTTAGGTTCTCAGCTAAAGGCCAAGATTCTTCAAGGCCTTAAATGGTAACATGAAAACATAATTCAGCTGGATTCAGCCAGATTCAGCAATTCCGCAGTTACCATTTGCATAAAACTGAATTCAGCTAGATTCAGCAGTTTTTTCAACACCAACAGATACGTAGTATGTTTATTTCAGGTAAAAATTCGGATTATAGCGATTACACAACTCGAATTAAAATATTTTGGACATAAAAAATTACACATCAAATTTATATTAAAATAAGTTAGATCATACAAATACGATATATGAATAATTCAGATACATAAAATCATTACCAGAATAGACAAGAAAGAAATTTATGTTCCGATAACTATAGATTATTTTAGATAATTTTAATTACTTTGAGATAATTAAATATAATTTTTAAAAAATTTCGCAAAAACAACTCATACTAATGCTAAAATAATATTTAAATATCAATTTTTAAAAAAAAATTCATAATCATCCTAATCATATTAATGATTTTAAACTACTCGAGAACAATGAGAAATCAATTAGATAATCTATACTATATTATCATGTTTATTTTTAAATTAATTTTTCAATAAAACTTTGACAAGGCTTTTTATTACTAATTACATCTTTTTAATAGTTCAAAAATTAAATTTAGAAGAACAACTCAATTTTGCTAACAATATATTATTAATTTAGAATATATTTATTAGTATAAGAGTTAATTAGACTATTAGATAATTTTATCTATTTTATTTAGATATTCTTTTTAGTTATTCTATTAATATTTATAATTATTTGACGATATTTTTTCAGTTAAAGTTTTAATTATTTTGACAGATTCAACTAGATTCAGCTAAAAATCACAAAAAAAAAATCAGCTAGATTCAGCAGTTACCATTTGAAAATGTAAAAATTCAGCCAGATTCAGCTAAAAATCACTAAAAATTCAGTCAGATTCTGCAATTCAGCCGGATTCAGCCAGATTCCTCGGTTACCATTTAGACCCAAATCATCAACAAAAGTTTATTTACATTTGAATCCAAATCAAACCCCAAATCACTTTTTCACATTCACTAGATACCCTAATTATTTTATTTATTGCTCTTTCTAAATTTTGTCTTACAACTAAATTAGAAGAGACAACTTCGTATTATTGTTTTATGAAAAACCAAATGAATAAACACTACTTCATGCAAAACGTTTTTTAACATCATGGGAGGATTGTTGTTCAGGTAAATTATTCTTTCTGTTGGTGGTTTTTTTTTTTTTTTGTAATAGAATAATATAAGTTATTACTTATTAGTAGTACTAATGGGATTGTAAATGACGTAAAGGAAATAGTTATGTGCTATACTATATAAAAAAAATAGTATGTCACAAATATAATATAGAAGCGATATCAAAATGTACTAATTAATTTGTCTATTTCTTGAAGTAAATATAAGATAAGAAAAAAGAGTAGGATATTTCTATTATTTAGGTTGCTGCCAAAAAAAAAAAATTATATTATTCAGGTCCGTATGCGGTTGGGGACGTGGGTTTTGGTTCACCTTCCACTTTATTATTGTTATTTTAATAATGGATTCCTTTGGTTTATACTATTTAATTTAAACTTTGCGTATTAAGATGCAAGAATTAAGATTATACCTTGATCTCAAGGTAAAAATACACTAGATTGACGACCAAAGAATAAGTTTAGTTACCCATAACAGTTGTGAAAAACTGATAAGAGTCTTTAATTTCAGCAGAGTAAGAGTACGATACCACTACCATGATCTGTTTCCCTTACGAGACGTGAAAATAAGGTGGATGGTTGGTGACGGTGGATGAATAATTATATACATAACTTGTCACACAACACCACAAATATATCTACTAATATATAGAGTGGAATATAATAGGGATAGAGAGGTCCATATCCACCAAGTGTAAATAAGTGTGAAGGTATTTAATTGTGCGTGTACATCTTTTTTTTTTTTTTGTAGTTGAGATTTTTTCAATTGTTTGCCCATCAATTTTACCATTTGTTTTCCTGTTAATTGGTAAATAAAATGTTTGATAGAAACCACTAGTGGAAAAAGAGAGATAACAATACGATAAGCCAAATTAACCGAATCTTGTGTTTAACGAATAAACTAGATTTGGAATTAGATTCCCCGCGCTATCTTATACTATAATTAATGTTGGAAAATCCGTTTTATTTAGTATTTAATTAAAAGACGGAACTTGTGTAAGAAGAAACGGAAAAAATGGTCTTATCAGTGTTATCTATCTATCACACACGCGACAACAAATTTGAAGTGCAAAAACATAAATTTCCGCTGCCAGATAGTTTAGATGACAAAAAACTAGTCATAACGAACGCAAGCTTCGGGTCTATTTATTTATATGAATGATATCAATTCAAGTTTTACGACATTAGAATAAAGAGAACAATTACACGTTTATGAATGGGTGACCAATTCCGAATTCATACTAGCGATCGCTGGTTTTCATTAAGTATGGAATCAAGGTCATTTAAAGTTTTAAACCACCAGCTTTGATATATATCTATAAACGGTAACCAGACTATAAATTCCAACCAAACCAAATAAAGAGGTAAATGCCTTTGTAATATAAAATGATACAATTAACAAAGTTTTATTTGCTTTGCAAAAAAAAAAAAATAAAGGAGAAGAAGAAAACACAACCAAATCAAAGCGAACAACGTGTGATGGTTGAAGGAAAAAGAAGAAGATTATTTAGCTTTATGTAGATATATACATTTCATTTAAAAACTAGATCGATAGAGAAACGGGCCGGGCCTTTAAACATGAAATATAATGGGCCTATGCAAGCCTTGTAGAGCACGATCTATAACAGATGAACGGGCCGGGCCTTTAAACAACGGTGACAATACTGTATTATTTTATTCTAATTATTACAGATAGACCCTCAAGTTTTGTGTGATATTTTTTTTCCAAATTAAAAAAACTTGAAAACGCAAGAAGGACCAGGTAAGATTCGAAACGGCATCGTATGAGGGTAGATTCGATGGAGTGAACGAAACACACGTACCCCCGATCGCCGTGTCAGTCACTTGTTGTGGTAAGGCAAGAAGGAGAAACGGTACCGTATTCGTCACCGTCGTCGTCTCTCGCTTCTTATTTTTAATATATTTTATTTATATCGTCTCTCTCTCTCTCTTCTTCTCTATTTTAATTCATTCCATCATCACTCGACGGACTCTCTCGATTTAGGGTTTTCTTCTTCTTCTTCTTCTTCTAATCTCTCTCAATCTCTTTTCATCGTCTCTGCCAAATTGGATCCTCCTTCTTCTCCCCTCTCTCTTCTTAATCCCTTTGTTGATTTCCAATTCGTTTGATTCGCATCATGCTTTCTCAATAGCTTCTGGGTTCGAGGTTCTTCTTCTTTGGGATTCCGCTGGCTAATTAGGGTTTCGTGCGACTTTCAATTGGATCCCTTTGTTATCTGAGTGAGATGCGAGCGAGTGTCCGATCAGAATCTTTCTGATCGAGCGAATCCGAAACTCGGGGTTTCTTCCTTTGTATGGAAACTCGGAGCCGCAAGCGGGCGGAGGCGACCTCAGCTGCCCCATCTTCTTCTCCTTCTTCACCTCCCTCTGCCTCTTCTGGTCCCACCACCCGCAGCAAACGCGCTCGTCTTTCTTCTTCTTCCTCACTTGCCCCTTCCTCCACCACCACCACCCGCTCCCGTTCTTCTCGCTCTGCCGCCGCCACTGCTACTGCTCCAGCTCCCATGGACACCTCCACTGACTCTTCTTCTGGATTTCGCCGAGGCGGTCGTGGTAACAGGGGAAACACCGATAACACCAACTCTGACAAGGGTAAGGAGAAGGAACATGACGTTAGGATTAGGGAGAGAGAAAGAGAAAGAGACAGAGCCAGAGAACAACTCAATATGGATGCTGCTGCTGCCGCTGCTAGGAGCGCTGACGAGGATGACGACAATGACAGTGAGGATGGCAACGGCGGATTCATGCATCCTAACATGAGCTCTGCCAGCAGTGCTTTACAAGGCTTGCTCAGGAAGCTTGGAGCTGGATTGGATGACTTGCTTCCTTCTTCCGGTATCGGCTCTGCTTCATCTTCCCACTTGAATGGAAGGATGAAGAAGATTCTCTCTGGCTTGCGCTCTGAAGGAGAAGAGGGAAAGCAGGTCGAGGCTTTAACCCAGCTTTGTGAGATGTTATCCATTGGAACCGAAGACTCGCTAAGCACCTTCTCTGTTGATTCCTTCGTCCCAGTTCTTGTGGGTCTGCTTAACCATGAAAGCAATCCCGACATTATGCTTCTTGCAGCCAGGGCTCTTACCCATCTATGTGATGTCTTGCCGTCTTCTTGTGCTGCTGTTGTACATTACGGGGCAGTTTCATGCTTAGTGGCTAGATTGCTAACCATTGAATACATGGACTTGGCGGAGCAGGTTGGCTATCCTACCAAGACTTCAACTTTTTTAATTTTCATCTGAAATTTCTAATTACATATCATCTGGTCAAATCCTCGATGCTTCAGCTGCATTTTTTCTTAAAATAAATATCACTCTGAATTAGAATTCAGGCAATTGCTACACATCCAAAATTTTACTTTCTTTCAAGGATCAAACTTGAAATTTGATTCGTTTTGATATATGTGTTTACAACAGTCTCTGCAAGCTCTCAAAAAGATATCTCAGGAGCACCCAACTGCCTGTTTGCGAGCTGGCGCTCTTATGGCTGTGCTCTCGTATCTGGATTTCTTCTCCACTGGTGTTCAGGTGGGTAAATTTGTAACTTCTCTTTTATGCTACGTTTACTCGTGTATCTAATGCACATATTGCTTGGCTTCTTGTAGCGCGTAGCACTATCTACTGCTGCAAACATGTGCAAGAAACTGCCTTCTGATGCATCTGATTATGTTATGGAAGCTGTACCATTGCTGACAAACCTACTTCAGTATCATGATGCGAAGGTAATTGACCTACTTTCTGTTATAATATGGTACTACTACCTAGTTCTGCTGTTACCCCTGTCTCCTCCATAATCTGTTCATATGATGGCAGGTTTTGGAATATGCTTCTATATGTCTGACTCGAATTGCTGAAGCATTTGCACCGTATCCTGAGAAATTAGATGAATTATGTAACCATGGCCTGGTGACGCAAGCTGCGTCTCTTATTTCCACGAGCAATTCAGGAGGTGGGCAAGCATCTCTTAGTGTGTCAACATACACGGTAAGTGTAACATCTTTCTTGTTTTCTATTTATCCTTGTACACTAGATGACAATTTCACCATATTGTACACAGGGGTTAATCCGATTACTTTCTACCTGTGCGAGTGGGTCACCTCTTGGATTCAGGACATTACTTCTTCTTGGTATTAGCAGCATTCTTAAGGATATTCTGTTGGGTTCTGGGGTCTCTGCTAATACATCTGTATCCCCAGCACTGAGCCGGCCTGCAGATCAGGTACTGATTTTAGTTGTTGATACCACAATTACTTTTTCTGTTCAATACCTGACTGAAATAACAGTAGCTTAAATTTAGGGTACATTCTCTATTTCGGGTTTAGTTTCCTAGTTGTTTTTGTATTACCAAGTTTTACTTAGGTGTTTGTATAGTGGATTGATCACAGTCTATATACAGGTCTTATGATCTGTACTTATGTTGGAGCAGATAACTTAATACTCTTATGCCTGTTTTCTGCTCTTATATTAGATGTAGTCTTTTTTATCTCATGGTCTCTAATTCTGGAATTTTTAACTTTCGCTTTATATCTTAGATTTTTGAGATAGTCAACCTAGCGAATGAGCTACTCCCTCCATTGCCAGAAGGAGTTATCTCTCTTCCTACTAGCACAAACGCTTTTGTGAAAGGTTCATGCCAAAAGAAATCTAGTCCAAGTACTTCAGGAAAACAAGAAGATGCTCTAAAAATTTCACCAAGAGAAAAATTACTTGGTGATCAACCTGAACTTCTGCAGCAATTTGGATTGGATCTTCTTCCAGTTTTAGTGCAGGTAACTTTTCTCTGCATTGGCTACAAGATAATGCTCATACTACCTGCTGTTTTGTCTAACTATTCTTGTTTTCTTTTCCAAAAGATCTATGGTTCTAGTGTCAATGGTACTATTCGCCATAAATGTCTCTCAGTCATTGGAAAGTTGATGTATTTCAGCAGTTCAGAGATGATTCAATCTCTAATTGGTGACACAAATATTTCGAGGTATGCTGTTTATGATATAAATTATGTTTGACACGACAGTGTGTGCAACTTCTTACATTTTTTTCCTATGTAGCTTCTTGGCTGGTGTCTTGGCATGGAAAGACCCACAGGTCTTGGTTCCTGCTCTACAAGTTGCAGAGATATTGATGGAAAAGCTTCCTGAAACATTCTCGAAAGTGTTTGTGAGGGAAGGGGTGGTCCATGCTGTAGATCAGCTTGTCTTGGTTGGTAAATCTTCTCATGCCTCACCTACTGATAAGGACAATGACTGTGTGCCCGGATCTGCACGATCTAGGCGTTATAGACGGCGAAGTAGTAATGCCAATTCCGATGGAAACCAGTCGGAAGAGCCTAAGAATTCTGCGTCCCTTAACATAGGTGCAAACCATAATTCCCTGGATACTCCTACAGCTAGCTTCATGCTAAGGGAAACAGTTAGTTCCTGTGCCAAAGCATTCAAAGACAAGTACTTCCCGTCTGATGGTGGGGATCTTGATGTTGGAGTTACAGATGATCTCTTACATCTGAAGAATCTTTGCACGAAGCTAACTGCTGGTATAGATGATCATAAAGTGAAAGGGAAGGGAAAATCTAAAGCCTCTGGGCCATGCCTTGGCGATTTCTCTGCTAGCAAGGAAGAGTACTTGATTGGTGTCATTTCTGAGATACTTGGCGAGCTAAGTAAAGGGGATGGTGTCTCAACTTTTGAGTTTATTGGCAGTGGTGTGGTTGCAGCATTGCTTAACTATTTTTCTTGTGGATACTTTTCCAAAGAGAAGATCTCCGAACTTAATTTGCCCAAACTTCGCCAGGAGGGACTCAGAAGGTTCAAAGCTTTTCTAGAAGTCGCTCTTCCTTTTGATGGTAATGAGGGAAAGGTCCCTCCTATGACAGTTTTGATTCAGAAACTTCAAAATGCTTTATCGTCACTGGAACGCTTTCCCGTTGTCCTTAGCCATCCCTCAAGGTCACTAAGTGGAAGTGCTCGGCTCTCCTCTGGATTGAGTGCTTTGGCACATCCTTTAAAGTTGCGATTATGCCGTGCACCTGGAGAGAAAACACTACGTGATTACTCCTCCAATATTGTACTTATAGATCCATTGGCAAGCATAGCAGCGGTGGAGGAATTTCTGTGGCCCCGAGTTCAACGCAGTGAATCTGCTCTGAAGCCGGCAGCGCCTGCTGGAAATACAGAGCCAGGCACGTTACCTAGCGGTGCTGGTGTTTCATCACCATCTTCGTCAACTCCAGCTTCCACCACTCGTCGTCATTCTTCTAGATCTCGATCGGCAATTAACATAGGTGATACCTCAAAGAAAGATCCTGTGCCTGAGAAAGGTACCAGCTCATCGAAAGGAAAAGGTAAAGGCGTTATGAAACCGGCTCAGGCGGATAAGGGGCCTCAAACAAGGAGCAGTGCTCAAAAGAGAGCTGTCCTTGACAAAGATACTCAAATGAAACCAGCTAGCGGAGACTCCAGTTCTGAGGCATGTTACAGTGCTAAGCTTTTGATTACATAAATGTTTTACTGCGTTACATCATGATGTTGTGGTGTGATCTGCTTATTCAACACAATCTTCCTTGTATGCCTTGCAGGATGAGGAATTGGATATATCCCCAGTCGACATTGATGATGCCTTGGTGATTGAAGAGGATGACATTTCTGATGATGAAGATGATGATAATGAAGATGTAAGTGGTCCTTTGGTTTTTCCCAGTACGTGCATTATATTCCGTGGTTGTCGTTTTTGCTAACACCATAAAAGATATTGCATTTGGCAATAAAGCTTGACAGCTTTATTTTCGGATTATCTTGCCTTGTTAAGTCCTTTTTTGTTGTTAAGCCGAGCTCATTTGGAACCTTTTCTTTTTAGCTTACGCCCCTATTTCTCATATTTTTCTCGCTGCTATCAATAACTTTGGCTTTGTACCTTACATGTGGTCTTGATTTTCTTTCAATACCTTCACAATCATGTATACTTTCATTTCCAGGTTTTGGATGACAGTCTTCCCATGTGCACGCCTGATAAAGTGCATGATGTAAAATTGGCGGACTCAGTGGATGATGATGGTCTAGCAACCAGTGGCCGACAAATGAATCCAGCTTCTGGAGGCACTAGTGGAGCAGCAGCAGCACGGGGATCTGATTCTACTGATACTGGCATTGGGAATTCTTATGGTTCTAGGGGTGCACTCTCCTTTGCTGCTGCAGCGATGGCTGGGCTTGGAGCTGCCAGTGGTAGAGGTATCAGGGGAAGTAGGGACTTGCATGGACGTACCCTAAATCGAAGTTCAGACGAGCCCTCTAAGTTGATATTTACTGCGGGAGGAAAGCAACTTAGTAGGCATTTGACGATTTATCAGGCTGTACAGCGACAACTTATGCTAGATGAAGATGATGATGACAGGTTTGGTGGCAGTGATCTAATCTCAAGTGATGGAAGCAGATTCAATGATATTTACACCATCATGTATCAGAGGCCAGACAGCCAAGTGAATAGGTTGTCTGTTGGTGGAGCAAGTTCTACCACACCGTCAAAATCCACGAAATCTGCTACTACTACCAATTCCAGTGTAGAATCTCAGTCACATAGGGCATCTCTTTTGGATAGTATCTTACAAGGGGAGCTTCCATGCGACCTTGAGAAGTCAAATTCTACATATAATGTTCTGGCACTGTTACGTGTATTAGAGGGTTTAAATCAGCTTTGCCCTCGTTTAAGAGCCCAAACTCTTTCCGATCGTTTTGCAGAGGGTAAAATTACAAGTCTAGATGATCTGAGTACAACTGCTGCTAAGGTTCCTCATGAAGAATTCGTCAATAGCAAACTTACACCGAAATTAGCTCGACAAATCCAGGATGCGCTTGCTTTGTGCAGTGGAAGTCTTCCCTCTTGGTGCTACCAGTTGACTAGAGCATGCCCATTTCTATTCCCGTTTCAAACCCGGAGACAGTATTTCTACTCAACTGCTTTTGGGTTGTCTCGTGCATTGAATCGTTTGCAGCAGCAGCAAGGTGCCGACGGCAGTGGGTCTACAAATGAACGAGAGATGAGAATAGGGAGATTGCAGCGCCAGAAAGTCCGTGTATCCCGAAATAGGATATTAGATTCTGCTGCGAAAGTTATGGAGATGTATTCTAGCCAGAAAGCTGTTCTTGAAGTAGAATATTTTGGTGAAGTTGGTACTGGTCTAGGCCCTACCCTTGAGTTTTACACACTTTTAAGCCATGATCTGCAAAAGGTTTCCCTAGGGATGTGGAGATCAAGTTCTGGTGACAAGGTATCTATGCAAATTGATAGAGATGAGATTGAAGATGGAAAATCATCTGCAGCTAACAGAGATATAGTTCTGGCACCACTTGGGTTGTTTCCTCGACCTTGGCCCTCAACAGCTGACATATCTGAAGGTGGTCAGTTTCATAAAGTCATTGAATATTTCCGCCTTTTAGGGCGTGTGATGGCCAAAGCGCTTCAAGATGGACGGCTATTGGACGTCCCATTGAGTACAGCGTTTTATAAACTTATTCTTGGTCAAGTGAGTTTTTTACTAGAAGTGTTTGTTTAGCTAAAAGTGAAATAGTGGTTTCTACTTTTTTACTTCTGTTGGCCTTTGGTAATAAGTTCGTCCTCTTTTCTTGACTAAGCAGGAGCTTGATTTGCATGATATTGTATTATTTGACGCTGAACTTGGCAAGACCTTGCAAGAGCTACGTGTTCTCGTTGCCCGCAAGCACTATCTGGAGGCAGTAGGTGGTGACAATAGCAGCACGGTTTCTGATTTATGTTTACGTGGATCCCGAATAGAAGATCTCTGCTTGGACTTCACGCTACCTGGCTATCCTGAGTACATTCTGAGATCAGGAGATGAAATTGTACTGTCTTAGCTTACACCCCACCTCTTACTATTCTTTTAGAACTTGTCCATGATTGCTGATGACGTGCTGTTCTGTTACAGGTTGATATCACTAATCTAGAGGAGTATATATCCCTTGTCGTTGATGCTACTGTGAAGAGAGGACTCACTCGGCAGATCGAAGCCTTCAGATCTGGATTCAATCAGGTTGACAGTCTCGCAGACTTTATGCGTTATCTCTTTCTTTGTCTATTGCCTTTGGCTTCTAAACATAATATAGAGAATTTTGTAGATTACAGACTTCCGTTTTTTCTTTTTTTAGTCTGACCTTAAACTTTTACATCCAATTGTATCCTTACAAAACCTTTCTGTTTCTGCACATAATTATCAGGTGTTTGACATAACATCTCTACAAATATTCACCCCTTCTGAGCTGGACTACTTGCTGTGTGGTCGTAGAGAGTTGTGGGAGGTGAATTTTTAACTTTTCAGTTTCCCATAACCAAGAGACTTTTGGATGTAATATAATATCATTTCTAAAACCTTCTTTTCTTGCAGGTGGAGACTCTTGCTGAACATATCAAATTTGATCACGGGTACACTGCCAAAAGTCCGGCAATCATTAACGTATGTTACTTTTCTCCATCCATCAAGTTGTTAGAAATCATATTACCTTTCCTTTTACTTCTGAAGTGTTGATTCCTTTCTGATTCTGATATTCACCCCACCCTGTAGTTGTTGGAGATCATGGGAGAACTTACAGCAGATCAGCAGAGGGCTTTCTGCCAATTTGTAACTGGAGCTCCTAGGCTTCCTCCTGGTGGCTTAGCTGTTCTGAACCCAAAGCTCACGATTGTGAGAAAGGTAAAAAAAAACCAACCTTATTACGAGTCATTTTTGTAATTTAGGCAACCGGTCCCAAGTCATGTTAAATTTTTGCCACCAAGCATATGTCACCAGGCATCTATGTGTGGGCAAGGGCTTTTGCTCATTTTTTCTAAGAGCAGACACGTATTGTGGTGTTTGTTTACATTGGCAAGAGTTATTCAGATGAATTATGTCTTACTGTCGTGAAGTTGTTAATTATTGGTTTTGCATGGGATTCTAAAATTGCTTCGCTGTGGCTGGTGCAGCACTCATCGACCTCAAGTGCAGCAGCCAACGGAGCAGGGGCTTCGGAGACAGCAGATGATGATTTGCCCAGTGTCATGACTTGCGCAAACTACCTTAAACTCCCTCCTTATTCTACAAAGGTGAGTCATGTCTCTTTTTTTATTCTTCTTGAGTCCATAATAGTGTGGGTGAGCCTGAGGAGTTTGTATGTTATTGAAACAGGAAATAATGTACAAGAAACTGCTCTACGCCATCAACGAAGGGCAAGGATCGTTCGACCTCTCATAAGCAACAGATGGCTCTGTTTCCTTCCCCCCTCCTTGTACATTACATCGGAAGACTGGTTTTGATTTCTCTGCTTTTCTGGGTTTTTATGATCTGACAAAGCCGAAGATACCCCAAAATCCAGGTGCTGCTGTTGTTCTCCAGGAGACTTTGTAATGGAGGGGATATAGGGTTTGTGACTTGTGATGTAAATTTTGTCTTTGCAGGCTCTGCAGAAGGCGCCGCCATTATTGTGTAGATAAAGAAAGATGATAGGCTTATCTTTTTTTCCTTCTTTTTTTTTTTTACTTTCTTCGTTTTTTAGATTCCCCCTATGTAAAAGATCGATCATTTCATTTGGTCGGTCGAAACTATGGAAACTCAAGTTCGATCCGTATAAGAAAACTAGAATATGGTCGGCACTTTGAATATGTTTAACTATGAGTTACATAAAGTTTAGCTTCATTTATATAAGCTCTCTCATTATATCACATAAAAAGTTGTGAAAAGACTGGAATAACATTTTTCTTGTTAATATCTATTTGTGAAATAATTTAATACTAAGAAAGAAATTATGATATTGCAGAATTGTGTTTATGAAATTTCGTTTATTCATCAGAGGCCTACCTAATGTATCTAATCTATCTATCACAGCAGAGTTGACTGTGAGATGTTAAAGGAAACAATTGTACCCAAAGCTCTTAAAAGTCTTCTTCGTTTGAGTGGAGTATTCAACTTGTTGGTTTGGTTTTGGCGTTAAGCAAACACAAAAGCCGCAATTAAGTTCACCAATCTTTCTTCTCCTGAAGAAGCTTTGACTTCTTCCACGCACCAACAGAAAGGCTAATGCTTGGAAGCGACAACAAATGATCAGCAAAAAACACAAAAGTTATGTAATAGCTAACCACAACACTGCAGAAACTCACGATTAAAAGTGACTGAGAATTCTACAAGTTTCCATCTGGCGAAAAAGACTCTATCTACCAAATCAATTTCTCAAGAAAACATCATCAAGGTTTAAAAATCTGAGCCTGAAAAAGATAAAACAACAGGTAAGGTTGCAAAATGTGCCTGTGATCATGCCAAAACAAAATGGACAAAAGCTTAGAGTTTGTTACGCTCTTCCCTTCTCAATGCAATCACCACTCTCTTCAAGATGACTTCAACAGGCTGGTGGGCATTCTCCAACGCTTTGGATATGGCTTGCCACTTCTCACCGTGCTTTGGCTCAGACGCCACACATTTGGTCAGCACCTCCTTCTGCTTCTCTTCAGAGCCATGTTCAAGTTCAAATTTGTAGTACAAGGCCCAGAAATCTCCATTATCTGGGTCGAGGGTCACAGTCTGTTCAAACAACAATCTGGCTTTATTCACCTTCCTATCTTTCCAGAAGATCTTGGCGACAGTTGCTGTGACATGCGCCTCCTCCTTCTTCACGCACTTCTTTAGAGCATCATCAATCTTCGTTTGCGGGAGCGGACATGGCCCTGCCATCTCGATGTCAGCAGCCAAGAGAATACCACTTTTGGGAGACTCTTGCAGGGCCTTTGACATCAAGCGCTCTGCTTCTATATTGTTGCCATGTCTAATTTCAGCACGAACAGCAGCTAGCCATAGCTTATCCGCCTTAGGGTTTTTCTTCCTGGCCAGAGTGAGAACCGCACGAGCTTTGTTGAGCCCATTCACTTTCTCTTCAAGATCAGCGAGCGAGACCCACATTGGTGTGCACTCGGGACAGTGCTTCAAACCAGATGTGTAAGCGTTCTTGGCCTGGTCCAGATGCCTAAACCTTTCCCCAAGCTGCCCAAGCATCAACCAAAGCTTGAAGAATGCTGGGAATTTCTTCACGCCTTCTTCAAGCAATCTCCTCTCCTCATCTACGTTGCCTAGTTCCCTCTCAACAATGGCTGATTTCATCCACACCCTCCCAGTAGTTCCTCTTTCCCTTGCTTTTGCGAGAGTCATCCTCGCCCTCTCCACCTCCCTGCTCTCAAACTCTAGCTTAAAAGCAGCAAGCCAGATTTCCTCGGAGTTTGGAATTGCGGCATGAGCCTCTTGTAGAATGCCACGGGCAGCTGGAACATCTCCAGCAAGCCACTTCTCCTTGGCACACATGAGCCAGAGAACCTCAGCCTGAGGGAGGTATGTCACAGCCTTACGCAACACGGCATCAAGGGACTCCATACTACCATGACTCTTCTCTAACTGCACCGCTTTAAGCCAGATACTTTTCTTAGTAAAGAACACGGTAAGAGCATGTGCGTATATTGCTCTTGCAGTCTCGATGGAACCCCTCTTCTTGCACTCCTCTGCATCAGCAACCCATGCTCTCTTTCTATCCTCTTCATCGACTTCAAAACCAATAATGATCTTAATAATTGCTTGGCAGGTTGTTACATACCCGGCTCTCTCAGAGACCTCAGCCTCCTCCATCCACTTTTCCCGGTCAATGACAACCCCTTCTCTCTGCAGAGCATTTATACCCTTCTCAATGATCTTTCCAACCTTAGCAGTGTTCCCATTATCTTCCTCTAGCTTAGCAGCGGTGATCCAAATCCCCCGTTCCTTGGGGAGCTTCTCTCTCGCTCTGTTCAACACTTTCTTTGTGTTTTCGTATGTTTCAAGCCTCGCAAGCGCCATCCATAGCTCTGGATGCAAAGGGCAGCATTCCACAGCTCTGTGAAGCAGAACCAATGCATCTTCCTTAGTAGCCATGTCCACAACAGTCTTCCATAGCCTGACCGAGTCTGGAATATGCTCTAGTCCTTTTCTCAACACCCTACTCTTGTTATCCTCATTATTTTCCAACTTTGCAGCCTCCAACCATAGCTTCACCGAGTTGGGTATTTGCTTAACTCCCATTGCAATCACCGCCTTGGCATCCTCTGGTGTGGCCAGCCTACAAGCCTCAACCCAAACATCCTCATGTTTTGGGCACTCATTGCATCCCTTCTGAATCTGAGTTCTAGCGGCTTTTATCTTACCAGCCCTCTCCTCGAGTCTCGCAGCAGCAATCCAGCCATTGGGATTCTTGGGATTTGACTGTGTAATACTCTTTAATAAGGGTCTAGCTCTATTAATATGAAAAATGTCTGCATCATTGGTGAGTTCCATATTCTTCAGGTCAGTTAAGTAGCCTTTAGGATCCACAACAGTTTGCCCTGAAAGAGAATCTGATAACCTATCAAGCTTCAGAGACAACATCAAACCTCTTCCCTCACCGACTGAAGTCAAGTCTGTCCATGGAGTCTCCGATCCACCAGCGGCTCTGCTATTTGGGTCTAAGGCCGTGACGATCCCTTTTTCCTGCAAAAGCGTGTCAGGAACAGGCACAAAGCTCTCAAACCTCTTCTTCTTGCTCCGATGCGAGTAATTCCCAATCTCTGGAATACTATCCCATTCCTCCTCAGACAAAGTATGCAACTTTCTCTTCAAATCCACAAACTGCTCAGAAACTTTAGGGTTGGAGGCTCTGTAATTCTCTATTTCTTGCTTGAGCTTCGCTTCAATTCTGTCTTTCCTCCCCGAATCCATCTTCCTATCAATGGCGTCCCAAAAGGCATCAGCCTCTTTGTCTCCGTTATCACACTCGGCATTAGCGAACAATCCCGCATCATTCCCTTCAAAGTCATCAAACTTGTGATTCACGTCAGCTTCTACATCGCCATCAGCACGAGCAGGACCAATATCGGAGCGGGTAGTAAACCCTGTAGCCCCACGACCCAAACCAGCGACATAGTGAGGCGGAGCCGCTCCACCGATTAGAGGGACATGAACAAGTACCGTAGACAAAGGGCCAAAACCTAGATCCGATAACAGGGCAGAATCGGGATCAAGACTAGGGCTTCGGAGACAGAGCGAGTAACGAAGGAGAGGTTGAGGAAGATGAGTGCGTTGATGGACCAATTGTTCGAAGGCGGAGATGGTGGTTGCACTAGGGTTCACATTAATCGACATGGTCTTCACGTTTGGAATCGAGAGGAACACCATCTTCGATTCGTTGATTTGCTTACGAGATCAAACGAAACCCTAACTCACGATCCTTGAGCTTAATATAGAGACCAAAGAAATCAAAGCAAAACAAGGAATCCTAAGAGTAAAAGGAATTAGCAAAACAAACTATAATGGGTAAAATCATTCTCTTCGCAAGCTATATATAATTCCATTAATTAATTGCACAAAACAAAAACCACATGCTATAAATTACTAAATAATTCTTTCTAATAATAAAATTAACCAAAAAAGATGATTACATATCTTGATTTTTCTTCTCCGTATCCTTCACATCTTTGTTCTCTTCCTCTTCGTCGTCTTCGTAATCTTCCTCTTCCTCTTCGTCATTATCTTCTTTCTTCTTCTTCTCATCATCTTGATTTCCTTCTTTCTTCTCACACTTGACCTGCACTGCCAATGTCTTCACAATCTCCGGACACCCTTTGTCCCCAAAAGTCTCTCTCGCTACTACTATCGAACAATGATTCTTCCCCAAACACTCCTGTTCCATAAATTAACACAAAATCTATCAACTATATATACAAATAACTCATTATATATATAACTAAGATTCTTCAATGATCACACATTTACCTTCTCCACAACCTCCTTTGACTTAGATGCAGAGCACTTCCCTATTGTGAAGTTCCCACAAGTTCCTGTCGGATCTCCGAAGCTTGCAAATTCTACCGCCACCATTTGTTTCTCCGGTGGAGACTTCATCACTGCCTTTAGCCTCATATCTTTGCTTCTCGAAGCTATCTTTGGCCCTTCTCTCTTCCACGATTTCACCGATACTGGGTAATCCTCCCCGGCATAACTACAGATTGTGTCTCTATTCACCAACACGAAGTCAATGGCCTCTAACTTCACCCCTGGTTCTTCCTCTAGAATCACCAACATGTTCTTCTTCTTCTCCTCCTTCATGAAAGATCTTGGTATATGGTACCTGTCCACCATATATAGATGGGTTTAGCCTCAAATCAGTTTCTTGTCCTGCAAGTCATATTTCTAAAAACCTACTCCGTTTGAGTTGGCTCTCCGAGTGGAGAAAGGAAAGACATCCAGTATCTCCCTACGCCAATTCCATTAACCCAAATCAATCCCTTTCCCATTCCTTTCATCCTAATGGCGGCCGCGTTCTCTCCCTCTGGTGTCTCAAAGTAGGTCTGAGAATCCATTTATTAAGACAAATGTGTAAACATCACAAGAAACGTTTTATTGAGTTATATGTTTACCTTATACCACGTAAGAGGCTTACGTTCACCATCTTTCTCCCATTTCACCTTCTTAGATCCTTCCTCTGTGTACACCTCTTTCTTTTCACCTTCCAAACCGGCCTGCATTAACCGGATTAATCTTCATTATATCACAAACCAAGAAATAAAAATGGTCTATTATATTATATTGGTCACATGCATATCATTACCAAATGTCCCCATTCATTGTTCTCGGTCAAATCTCGTGTTCCTGACTTTAAACCGATGATTGAAACACCACGTGGACCGGCATACCTGTGTTCCATGTATGATCCACTGTCCTGAAAGATTATAACTAATTTATACTTTGTTTGGTGTGACATATATAATTTCGATCTTGATTGTTTCTAACTCACTGGTAATCCGGTTAGTACACCCAAAATTGAAATGCGATTATCTCCGGTTTTTAAGTTAACTGGTTTTGCAAACACGAAACTCTTCATTTCATGGCTTCCATGCGCATTACCTACACCAACAAAAAAAAATAGCAAACAGAAAGTTACATAGAACTGTTTCACTATGTGTCTTACATCCCCTTAAATGACTGTTTAAGTACCTGCGTATTCTCCATTAACGTAAACGATCAATGCGTGACCAAGACTCGCTACTCTCAGTATCTTCTTCTGACCTTTTTGGTCTGGTAAGTCATCATCTTCAATCTTTATGCTGCAGCCATGGAATCAACTCACAAATTAAATCTCTCTATAAAGCTTAAAAGACCAAAAAAGGAAATGTTGCTTGTGAAGGAAGTTACCTTGTGGTATACCAAGCATAATCTGTTTTGTCCTTAGTTAAGTAATAAAGCTCCCCCGGAATCAAGGAATCACAGAGTATGGAAGGAATATCTTCACTAAACATCTCAAATTTGAGACCTTTGCTTGTCTTCTCTGACTTGACAAAATTTCTCCAACTGTGTTGGGCCACAATCTGTTTCAGAACAATCAATGCAGATAAATCAAACATTATGGTTTCCCCTAAACCAAATCGAACCGGTTATTTCGGCTCACCTGTGCAGTATTGTAGACGACTGTTTTACAATCAGGTAAGATGCTGATAGAACGAGACGGTAAAACGTAATCTTGACCTTTGAATTTGATCGTATTAGATTCTCTTGTGTTATTGTTCGATAAGAAAGCCGCACATACTTTTGTCCCTGGCTGCTCGTAGTACCTAACCTGCAAAACTAGTATCGCTAAGCTCTGGTTTTCCAAAACCCGATAACGTATTATTTGGTTTAGGTAAGGTAACCTCGGTGTCGGGACCAAGTTTCTGGGCGCGAAGGTGACCCCAAAAAAGTGCCTTCTTGCACAATCTAAGTGCTCTGTGCACATGTTTCAGGTGACCGTATTTTGGTGCTTTCTCCATACCTATAAAATAACCAACAACTTGTGATTACGATCCAAAGCGGGAATGGTTTAACTTTTGGGGTCTGGATCTACCGTATTCGTCAAGTGGCGCATCGTCATAGTAACGAGTGGTAACGAAATGAGCAGACGTGCGTCCGAAGTCAGTTCCACCATGGTACTGTACAGAAACAGAGCTCAAAACATGTAAACATGATACATATAAACATGATTTAAACGTACCATGTAGTAGTTGACATGAGATCCGTTCTTAGAGAAGTATCTAGCGACTGAGAATGCAATATCTTCGACTGTTCTATGAGTTGGAGGATCCCCAAAAACTCGAAACCTATGAATAAAAGAAACCAAAATAAGATTGTAGTTTGTGTTGATGAGAGTTTGATGAGTAGAGCGTACTGAGTAGTCCAGTTCTCGGTCCATAAGGATGGCTTATCGTGTCTGTTTGGTCCCGGGAAAGTATCTCTGCAATGCCTTCCATTACAAGCATTAATAAGATTGCCAGGAGCATTGTTTTGTTTGAACATAACCCAGGGGATTCCCAGTTTCATTGACTCCACCAAATTCGCTGCCCATTTTATATATCTCTCACCATTCTCCTTGTAGGCTAGCTGAAAGCGTTGTACTCATTCTCTATCTGCCATTTATTTATGTATGCTTAGAGATTTCAATGTTTCTGCTTTCACCAGATGGATGATGAATGTGTGGTATATGTTACCTGTCCCAAGATGATGGGACCTCCTTGTGAAGCTAGAAGCTTCTCTTCTTTCATCATTCCAAGTATTTTCCTCACATATCTCTCTGTGTTCCTTGAAAGGTTCATTATTTGTACGGAAATAAACCTCTGGGACCTCACGTAGCCAGTAAGGCAACCCTCTGAAATATGAATTTAGTTAGCATCTCTTATATATATACATGAATTTGATGGTTTGAATATTTCGTACCCATGGTTCCATTCGGCTTGGATAAAGGGTCCAAGTCTGAGAGTGACATAGAGACCTTTCTCGTGGATTAGTTTGATGAATTTCACCAAGTCGAATCTCCCCTTGAAATCATACTGAACCCCCAATAAATAGATATACCAATACCATTTAAGGCAAATGATCAAATCAGCAGGAAAAAAAAAGGAATTAGTTTAAGAGAACCTAAAAGTTGATACCTTGCCTTGTTCAGGCTCGTGCACATTCCAGAAAACATAAGTTTGGATGGTGTTAAGTCCCCCAATTCTAGCTTTGTCAATGATACTGGGCCATATCTGCAACAAAAACCAGATCCATCAAGTGAAATCATCTTTTTTGATTGGGTAATAAAACAGAGTAAATCTGCTTACGTCAGGTGTGCTTCGAGGGTAATGAACAGAACCAGAGAAAAGAAGCTCTCTTTTTCCATTTATGATCAACGAAGTTCCGTCGTATGTTACTCCTTTCTTATTTTTCTCATCACTGTCATTATCATCTTCTCCTCCCCAGTGCCGTGCTTAGCTTCACAGAGGCCTTAGGCAATTTCGATTAATGTGGCCTAAAAAAATTAATTTTTATGATAGTAAATTTTTTTATATAAAATAATTAATGATAAAAATAGTTTTAAGCACAAATTTGATTTTATTTTTCTCTATAAAATCGTTGAAACTCACATATTCAAAACTTTTAATCAAATCTTTTACCATAAATAAGATAGTTAACCATTTAATCTTCCTTGTGGATTTTTATTTATTAGTTTTATGCAATTCTCAAACAAAAAGCTCTAATACATAATATTAAACTAAATACATATATCTAGTTTTTGAATAAAATGTGGCCTTCTAATACTTATTATTTTGGTGGCCTTAGGCAATTGCCTTTAATTTAATGAGGTAAGCACGGCTCTGCTCCTCCCCCATGGCTTGCCTTGGAACAGAGCGAAACTACAAGTAGAATCGCTATCAAGTGTCGTGTTCTTGACTTCATTCTAATTCTACTTGGTTTCTCATCGACCAATACTTTCACTCGTGAATATTGCAACTTGTATTATATTGTTCCCCTGTTTCAAGGATTTCCAAGGTCAAAGAGGGAAGCTCGGAATCTTTGTCTGATCAACTTTTCTCTCTATTTTAGTTTAGTGGTTCTCTTAACTACAACTTGATCCGCATTTGAAGCCTTGTTCACAATTGCAAACCATAGATGAAATTAATTTGGACAGAGATAATTTATCAACATTATTAGTCTTTGGAAGAAAAGAAAAACAAATATTACAATCATAAAGAGTGTGAGGAATACAGAGAATAACAAGGCACTAAAAGCAAAACAAGAAACCTACCATTATGGTATTAATATACAAAACAAGACAGACAATATTAATCCATAACAAATTTGAAACAGTCATCACATGACCACACAAGCCGCCGGGTTCTCGTCGCTAAATGCAGTAGTGTAGCGGACCTCAGTGGAGCTAGCACGAGCCAGCTGCGACACTCCAGGGTCATCGGCTCTTCGGACATAACCGGAGGGTGCCTTCTTGTCGTAGACACCGGCAGCGTAAGGATGAGCGACCACGTCGTAGGGAACATATGGCCAGAGCTCGACTTTCTTGCCGGTCCTGTGAGCCATTCGAGCCACCACCTTGTTGGGATCGACGTAGCCGACCACAGTGACTTTTGAGGCTTTGGGCTCCAACGTCACAGAAGACACACCCTTCATGCCTTCCACAGAACGCCGCACTTTCCGCTCGCAACCTTCGCAGTCCATTTTCACTTTGATCTCCACCGTCTATCCTCATCAAACCAGTCGACACAAAACGACAAAAATTAACCTACTTTAAAAATATCTAAGCAGAACAATAAATGTGATGAGAGACTTTAGGTAGTCATCATTAGTGAGTAAATTAAATTCACGTGGTTTCCCCGGAAATTAATGATTTTTCTATATTTGTAAATTCTGACAGCGAACAGAATACAAATCCCGGTGTGTAAAATCTAACAGATGGCTGTATCAACTTGTTTTTCAGATTAAAAGAATCTATTTGGTCGGCGTTAGGAACATTATTAATTAACTCAAAACAAACACCGCATCAAATTAAAATTTCACTTAAATCATGTAACAGTTGAATATACTTCAGATACCAAAAGTGGAAGAGAAAACGGAGAAAAAAAAAAAAGGATCTCCTGGTAAGAAAGCACACAAAACAAGTCAAAAGCATGAAAAACCTCTCTATTTATGGAACTAATATACGAGATCTACTATGTAACAACACTCAAACTTTCCTTGTAGTCATCGAATATAGTTTCTACTAGACCAATCTAGATTTGAACTAATTTTGTGTGTGTGTGTGTTTTTTTTTGTTTGAAAATCAAGATCTAAAATATCATCTGAATCTGCTAAGATAACAAAAGAAAGAAGAAAGTGTACCTGCAACTGTTTGCGCTTTTTAATTTTGTGACCATGAGAGCAGTCAAACATTTCAGAGACATGATCAAGAACACCCATTTCTTCTTCTTTTTATTCCCAAAAAAAAAGAAAAACCTAGGAGAGTTAAAAACTTTCTTAAGGAGGAGGAGAGAGTAGAGTAAAGTAGAGAGAGCACACAGTTAAATCTGAAAATAAGAGGCCAAAAAGGAAAGTGGAGGTGTAAAGAAGTAAATGATGAATTGGGAGAATATATATACAGTATAAAAATTATAAAGAAGTAATAAATAATATCTAATTGAAGTGAATGATGATGGGTCAGGTCACCTTTCTCTTCTGGCCCCAGCAGTTTCCTAGTCGCCGTCTCGATTCTTCTCTTCTTGCTAACAACGGTTTCCCTATTTCTTGTTTTTTTCCTTTTTCGGATTGGCTTAAAACATTTCTTGATTCCATGAAGGAAAAAAGAAAAAGAAGTTGTAATTTGTAAGATAAAAAAAATTAAAAATTCTACTATGAAAGATTAAATTATATTTGATGATGACTGTCACTGAGACTGATCTTGGGACAAGAGTCGTGCGTTAGATTTTCTGCTGCTTTACATTTTTTTTTTTTTTTTTCAATAATTAAATTTTAGTAATATTTATGGAATGGGAAACAGAGGAGTTATTGCTTTTGGATAATCTCGATGATGATGGCTCGCAAAGTCACACCGACGTACGTACCGACCTTGACCAGTCTTTGTTTATTTGATTATTAAGCTTACTCCTAAAATTTTGGGCTAGGCTTTCTAATGGATCTTTCTAAGGCCTACTTGTTTACCATTTTTTTTTTTTTAATTTTGGCAATAATTAATTTCACAAAATGTTAAAAGGGGCGAAACTGAATTGAGAATAATAAACGAAAAAACGTTTTGCTTGAGAGAAGAAGAGGCGAATCTGATTCTTCTTTGTGAGCTTCCAACAACAAGTCTCTGCAGCGGATCCCTTGTTCGCAATTTCTCTTAATATTGAGAAAGTTGTTTTTTTTTAATTGTTCAGTTGAGATTTGATCTTTCCAGTTGCGTCTGAAAATCGATTGACCTACTTGGTGTGTGTGTTTACCGGATTTGGGGTTCCTCTCTGTACGCATTTTCCCAGAAAGTTTCTTCCTTTTTTTTCTTTCTAATCTCGTGTAGGTGTAGGAACAGATTGCCAAAGTGAACTCTGTCTCCCTGTCTCTCCCTCTCTCTTATGGCTAAGCAGAGACCGGCGACGCTCTCAGTCTACCTCTACATTCCCAATATCGTTGGTCGGTTTTTTGCTACTTCCTTTCCTTTCTTTTGTGTGTGTGTGTTTTTTTTAAACCATATAAGATTAGTGTTGTTATTACATGCAAAATGGCAGGGTACATGAGAGTTCTCTTGAACTGCATTGCCTTCTCTGTGTGCTTCTCCAACAAGACACTCTTCTCGCTCTTGTACTTTTTTAGGTGCCTTCATTCCCTACCTCATCTTCTTCTCCTTTCTTCATCTTATGCTAGTCTGTCTTTAACCAATGTGGTTTTCCAGTTTTTGTTGTGATGCTGTCGATGGATGGTGCGCTCGTAAATTCAACCAAGGTTCTCTTTTTATCTTGGCTTCGACCAACTCATTATTGTTTATGGTTCCTCTACTTTGATCAAGACTATGAAACTTCAACCACGGTTTTTGTTGTTCTACAACTCTTTTCTTCTTCTCCTTTCAGTCTCTACATTTGGAGCTGTTCTCGACATGGTTACAGATAGGTCAATCTTCCCCTACATATACACCAGAGAGTCCATCTGCTTTTTCTTTTTAACTTAATAACACTTTTTTCATAATTTGGGGTCTGCTCATTGTTACAGAGTCAGCACTGCCTGTCTTCTCGTGATCCTCTCCCAGATATACAGGTGTCAACTTCTTTGTACTGACATCTCCCTTGATGGACGTGTCTCATTTTATACTTAAATCTATTTAGTCTTGGACTTTCACACTTATAAACAGGCCTAGCTTGGTTTTCCTGTCATTGCTCGCTCTAGATATCGCTAGTCACTGGCTCCAAATGTACAGGTACTCTTTGTTGCAACATAAACTCTTCATTCAACTTCTCAGAATTATTGTTCTTGGACTACCAGGGATTTAATACTTGATTCACAGTACATTTCTATCAGGGAAGGCCAGCCACAAGGATGTCAAAGATAGCACGAACTGGCTCTTTAGACTCTACTATGGAAACCGGATGTTCATGGGTTATTGCTGTGTTTCCTGCGAGGTTATTGGCTCATTTTTCTCTGAGCTCATTAACTTTTTCGATGCATTTCTATTGGGAGATATGGTAAACACAGTTTTCTCAAATGACTACAGGTTCTCTATATCATCCTTCTTCTCATAGCAAAGAACCAAACCGAAAACTTGATGAACGTGAGCTTCTCTTCTATTCTCTTTCCCTTTCATCTCTTTAGCTTTTTGCTCTAATATTCAGGGTTCCAAATGTTTTCAAACTTCAGGTGGTAGTGAAATCATTGATGCAGATTTCACCGCTCTCTTTACTCTTGGCTTTGAGCATATTTGGTTGGTCGATCAAGCAGATCATCAATGTGATTCAGGTAAGTCTGATTCACAACTATTCAATCCCTCAAATAGACTAGGCATCTCTAGTTCTTATCGGGTTTTTTTGTTCTGTGGTCGCGTGTGTCAGATGAAAACGGCTGCAGATGTTTGTGTCCTGTATGACATAGAGAAACAGCATAAGAAGCCTTGACGTTATGTGCCCATGAATCGTGTTGAACTCCTTTTGTTTCATGTTGTGTACCACACTGTACATACGGATCCATCTTGTTTAGTGGTGGATGTAGATAAAATTCTTGTCTTTGAATGCATTCACTATTTTCAGAAATTTCATGTCTTCTAAGTTCTTAAGCACATCATGTTTTGATAGCGACCATAAAACCCTATCTCTGCTAGCTAGAAAAAAACAAAACAAAAGCATAAGGTTGGTCAAAAGACGTTCTCCAACAGAGATTCCCCCTCAAACTTTTCCACCTTGGAGCTCAGAAACTCCAAGCGTTTCTCCAAACGCGCTCGCTTCATCTCCAGTTCTCCCAAACGCCCTGCCATTTCCATGACTCCTTTGCGGAAGTCCTTCGCCTTCTTCTCCTTCAATCTCACCTCCTCCTGTATCTTCTCCATTTCTTCTCTTTCAAACAGCATATCCCGCTCACACGCTTCCTTCTCCACCACCGTTGTCTCGTGTCCATCATAGTGGTTGGCCGCTTCAAGAATCTCGTTCAGGATCTCCCTGAGCCAACCAGCTCTGATTTTAACCGACTCTGCGTCTGTAACCACAGATAGCATTTCCAAGACGCGAGTCTCCTTCAATTCCTTCAGTGGCGTCGATTGGAGTTCAAGAACCACTGCGGCTAGCGATTCAAGTGAGTAAGATTTCGTGGGCAGCGACTGAAGTTTGGAACCGGACGCTATGTCACCATGCTTGTCCAGGATTTTCTGCAGAATGGCTGAGACGCTGGCTCTGACCTTGTACCTTCCTACATAGACATACGACTCTGGAATCATTGACTCCATTTCCTCCCCTGTTTCGTAGATCTTTAACCCTTTCATGCATTCGATCTCAGATAGAGTAAAGCTCTGGCTTTCGTCAGGAAGCTCTGGTGGCTCATTCGATTGTTGGTCTAGTGATTTTTGGTGAAGCATCTGCAAGAGAGATAAAAGAAAATTTCTTTTGATTATTTGAGCAACACTTCTTGATAAACAGAGAGCCATCCAAGAATGGAAAGTTATTGTTGTTGATGCTCTCTGATTCGTCCAGTTGATCAAACTCTTGATGTTTCTGCGGTACTGATTAAGATAAATGAAAGATGCTAAAGCAGAGAGAGACCAGTACCGTAATGGATCTTGATGTTGGATTTTTTCGAGGGGACAGGAGAATTTCGGGATAGAGTAGAACGCATTTGTCTTGGTCTTTAGTGTACACCGAATCCGCTTTATTACCATGATATTTGGATGCTTGAGCAGCATAGTGATAGTTAGCACCGGTGTTGAAGGATGTCGGTTGAGTTTGGGGGATCTGAGGCCGAGTTTCAACTTTCTGAGGTGATTTGAGGCCAGCACTTTCAAGGGACCTGTGTTGTACCGGCTGAGTTTGTGGGATCCTAGGCCTGGGGGGTTCAAGGTAACTTCCTTTAGGTTCTGGAGTCTTTGACCGTGGTCCTTGGTTTCTTGTCCTGTGTTCTGAAGTCCTTGGCCTAGTATCAGGACTTAAAGGCGTCTTAAGCCGAGTCTTAGATGACATTTCATCATGAATTGGAGCTTCACCTTCACGGTGATCAATCTTCACAGGGAAAGAAGAGCCAAAATAAACACCCAAAAAGATGTGCACTTAACAAAGTTTATAGCTAACACTGACTGACCGAGAATGAATGCTCACCGTTAATGCGAAAGAATCGTTTTTGCAATACACAGCAAAAGAAGGCGACATGGGGAGCCAATTGATTCCTGAGGCAGTTTCGTTCCCATGTAAAAGAGAACGTGGTGTGGGCAAGTTTGCATTGAAAGAGTCATCGGAGGAAGAGAAGGAGGGAGACTCGTCTGATTCAAGCATTCTCTTTCCGTAATAACTCGGAAGTGGCGATCTGTTTCCCGCAATAACACGAGCCGGACTGGTAGGAGGCGTTTCCTTGCTACAAGCTGGTTTACCAAAGCCTTAGACAAAAGAAAAAGTTGGACAGGTTGTTTAATCTATATAACAACTAGAATCATCTTGAAATGCAATCGAAATGAGAAACTTCTTACCAAACCGTTTCTTTTCCTTTTTGGGGACATCTCCAGAGCTTATTCTCTTGAAACACTGATCATTGCACTCATGGTAGGGATTTGCTGAGTTGGGACAATCATGATGTACTTTTCCAGACATGCCACTTCGCTCTCAGAGACTCGGAGATCTAAACTTAGAACCTGACTAAGAAAGCAGCGTCTCTCTCTGGTAAGATCCTCCACACCAAGAAAGTGGAGAAATTCTTATAAAAAAGGGAGGGTTTACGCTAACAGGGAAGAAGCAAAGAAGTTTACAAGAAAAGAAAGGAGTCAAACGTTTCAGAGGAAAAGGGAAGGAAATGAAGAGATGGATGATTATGATGGAATGAATAGGTCTGAGAACACGACACAGAATTGATTTGAAGGATTCACGAAATGAAGAAATTTCAGAAGTAAAGAACAAGTTGTTGAAGTCGAGGCTGCAAGTTTTGTTTGTTTGCAATGCAAATTATACATGCTTTAGTTTCTTTTCTTTTGTAGAGATAAGAATACTATAACAACAAGTGTTGACGAGAGTTGACCACCAAGTCAATCAAGTTATGGTCTTGAAATGCATAATTAATTTCCAAGAAGATTTATATATCTTGAAAGACACGCATGCATATTATTACAATGTATTGAGACTTGACTCTGAAACTTCTTCCTCCACTCTAAATCTTTTTAAGAATTACACTAATGGCCCCAAACTTTAAATTTATAAAAATTTCACATCAATAGAAAATAATTGAACAATGAGATCCAGAGAATGTTACAGTAGAAAGAAGTCCGTCTAAACATGGAGAAGGACGGCTTCTCCTTGAAATTTGTGGACTTTGGATTGAAAGAGGTCGAGATTCTTGTTCAATTTCGAACCTTTCATCTCCAGCTGCCCTAGCCTCCCCGCCACCACCGTCACCTTCTCTCTGCATTCTTTGATTTCCTTCTCCCTCTTCACCAGCTCCGCCGTCATCTCCTCCATCTCCCCCTTCTTCGCCGTCAGATCTCTCTCGCACACCTCTTTCTCCACCTTCGCCGTGTCGTACTGCCCGAAGTACTCCACTGCCTCCGCCAGTTCCGCCACCGCTGTCTTCAGCCACGACACGTTGATTTTCACCGACTCCATGTCTTTCACCACCGCCGCCATCTCCGCCACGCGCGTTTTCGTCAGATCCCTCAGAACCGTCTTCTTCAGCTCCATCACCACCGCGGCTAGGGATTCCAGGTAATATGACCGAGTTGCCATTGCTTGCAGCTTCGAAGAGGCGGCGATGTCTCCGTGCTTGTCGATGATCGCCTGCAGGGTTTCGGATACGCTCTGCCTCACTCTATAATTCGCGACGGATACGTAAGCCTCGGATATCATTGATTGATTCTCTTCCTTGCCGCTTTCGTAGTTCTTGAGTCCTCTCATTTTGGTAATCTCCTGCATTGTGAAGCTCTGTGACTCGTCAGGCAGCTCCGGCGGCTCGAACTGCTTGTCTTGCTCATAGGTTTCGGCTGCAACTATCTGGTAGTTGTGGTGAACCGGCTGCAGGTTAAAAGGCATTGTCATTTATTTGTTTTTTAGGGAATTTCAAATTGCAAATCAATTGTGACTGAGAGAGAGCGAGAGAGAAAGTTGGAAGAGGATTCACACCGTGCTGTTCTCTGATACGAGCCTGGAACGTAGTGGGCTACGGATTTCTGGATAGAGGTAGGTGGAGTGATTATCGTCGTCGCTGGATGAATAGTATGGTCCACGGACTGGACTCGGAGGAGCGCTGTTCCGCGGTATTACGTCACCATCTAGCTCATACATTGCCTCGAATTCCTCATTATCCTGGTGGCTTCTACCACGGTCAGGCTGCACAATTAGAGAGAGATTTCAATATATGTGACTTACTGTCAAGAGGACTTGATTGTTTTATCACTAGGAAAAAGCTGAAACAGAAACAATGAGCAAGATTTAGAGTTTTTGAGTACCGTTCTGTATGGTTGTGGTGGTGGTGAACGGCTTGCTGCTGGATGCAATGGGCTCGGTGGAGAGCTTTTCCGCTGTATTACGTCGCCATCTAGCTCATACATTGCCTCAAATTCCTCATTATCCTGGTGGTTTCTACGACTGTCAGGCTGCAAAATTAGAGAGAAATTCAGTATATGTGAATCACTGTCAAGAGGACTTTGATTTTTTTATCACTAGGAAGAAGCTGAAACAGAAACAATGGGCCAGACTTAGAGTTTTTTGAGTACCGTTCTGTATTGTTGTGGTGGTGGTGGTGAACGGTTTGCTGCTGGATGCAATGGGCTAGGTGGAGAGCTGTTTCGCGGTGTTACATCGTCATCTGGCTCATAAAAGTCCTCAATTTGCTCTTTACCATGGTTACTACGTTGATCAGACTGCAGCATAAGAAGAACGAATTCTATTGTCAGTCTAAGTGACTCACTAGAAGGAGACTTTGATTTACTTATCCCTAAAAAGAAGCTAACAGTGAGCCAGACTCGAGTTTCTGAGTACCGTTTTGTATGCTGCTGGATGAAATGGGCTCGGTGGAGAGCTGTTTCGCTGTGTAACATCACCATCTTGGTCGTACAGGTCCTCATATTGCTCTTTACCATGGTTACTACGGCGATCAGGCTGCAATTAGGGACAGAGAGTTTATGTCATCTATGTGGCTCATCGAGTACTCAAGAATCACGAGCAAGACTTACCGTTCTGTATAATGGTGGAGAGCGGCTTCCAGCTGGATGAAATGGGCTCCCCGGAGCGTTATTCTGCAGCAAAGTGTTGGCCTCAGGTTCGTACATTGCGTCGTAGTGGTCTCTATTGTGGTCTCTGCGGCGATCAGGCTGAAATCAAGCATTAAAAGCAATGCATCTGAAGCCTTTAGTGATTGAAGGGTTTGAATACGAATCAGGTCATCAGAGCTTTAGGTTATTAGTACCGTTTGGTATGGAGATGGAGAAGGGCTTCTGAATGGGTGAAATGGGCTCGCATCGCTTCGGGTATCTGCTTCATACATTCGATCCTGGTGTTCTCGACGATACTCGGTTGATCTCCCAGGACGTTCAGGCTGCAGTTATAGAGAGAACGGCATCAGGAAACAAACGGTGGAGACAAATAGAAGACTCGAAACAGAAGAAGCAAGAAAGTACCGTGCGGTTTCCAGCTGGATGATATGGGCTGGAAGGAGCGTTGGTCTCTGGCTCATAACTCATCGCGTCCATTCTGTCTCTACCGTGGTCTCGACGACGCTCGGGCTGAAATTGAGGAAAATGCAAACTCAGTATCATCTACGTATACTATGTTTGGTTGAAAGAAACAATTGATTTGGGGAATGAAAGAGGGGATCGATGAGTACCGTGCCGTATCCATACACGGGAGGCCTAGGGTGGGAGTTGGGGACGCGTTCAGAGGCAGGCTGTTTCCAGTAGGGTCTTTGTTCATCGGAGGTGGGGAAGTCGTACTCTGTTTCGGCTCTTTTGTTAGAGAGATACGATGGTGGCGGGGATCTAGCACCGGAGGGATGAGCAGGGCTGCCCGGAGTGCTCTTGCTGACAGTTTTCTTGCCAAAGAGTCCTGACGAGAAAATTGGTCAACTTGTTTGGATTTTGCTAAGTGGATGATAGTAAATAGGATCCGTTTGAGAGTTGAGAAAGTCAAGTCTTTCACTATCCCCAGCCAGAGTTAAACATTCCGGCTACAAAAAAGGGAGTTACCTGATGATCTTTTGCCATCTTTCTTAGCTTTGCTTGAAGTGAAGAAGTCCATGGTGGGTGGAGAGGCACAGGATGGGATAAACCGGATTGAGAAATGATCTGTGTTTAAACCGGAACATAAGACGGCATGCAGATTAGAACCTTGGTTGTATAGTAATATACATAAATATGTCAAGAATTCATAAAAGTGAGTACCTTGCTGCTGGAGGATCGGAGTTGCCGGAGAAGACTTTTTGGTTTTCGTTTCTTCAACGCGTCATACTTCGACTGGTTTATATATATATGGAGTCAGAGGCCCTTTTAAGTACGTGTATTATGGATATTTTAATAAAATAGAAAATGCCAATTGGAAAAGTCTATGATATAACCATTCATTTGACTTTTGACTATAAATTATTACAAACAAACAAATACCTTATGATATAATAGCAAGATTGGTCAGATCTAAATCATAACTGTTTGTATTCGTTTTTCTTTATCAAGCAAGTGGCAGCAACCATGACTTGGTCAATAGTGGCTACCTTTCTGTGGTCAAATGGGCCCATAATCAGTCACGAAATGGGCCGTAGAGGGAAGAAAAAGAAAAAGAAAGGTCCAAATATAGGAGAAATTCCTTAAAGCCCAGCCGCCCAGATGATCAAACTGGCCATCGCCGGCGACCAGGGTTGCCGCTGATGCGATTCGATCCAGTGGGAACCTTTGTCACCTTGCCTTTTCTCACTTTCCTCTTCTTTTTTTTTTGTCGCTGAATATATTAATCAAAAAGAGAACCAATAAATGTCACAAAGAATAAAACAGAGCAGACGAAAACAGAGTAAATAACCAAAGAAGAAGAAAACAGAGCCCTGCAAGATCAGAAAAACCGGACCTAAACCTTAACCACCTCAAGCTCGATCTCTCGCAATGCAATCCTGCAGCCACGATGGTCCTCCAAGCGCAAGATATGATCTCAATCTTCCATCCCTGGTAACACTACAAGCGATCTCCCTAGCTACAGAGTTAGCTTTCGGTGAAGAGAGCACAAATTTAACCTCACTTTCCTCTTCAGGTTCCTTTTCTTTTTCTTTCTGAATCCAAATTTATTTGAACTTTACTTAACATTGATACCACAAAAAAAAAAATTTGTTTGAACGAGGCTTTGTAGTTTGCATAATGTAATAAAGATAACTTCTGCTATGGTTCAATTGAAGAGCTGAGATTTCCGTAAATAGTAAACGAGCTTCTTGTTCACTACTCAACCATGCCTTGTGGCTCTTTATTAATTCTTCTGAGTTTATTATATGGAAAAAAGAAAAAAAGAGCAAATTAAAGGTGAAAACTGGTCTGCAGTTGTTTTATAGTTGATGACAAGAAGAATCACAAGCTTTAGACTTATCCCTGCTTGCTCATTGAGAATCACGGGACAAGGCTTCCGCAATCGAAATGAGACTTTTTCAGCAACATCCGTGACAGGTAAGACGACAAGAACCTGTCTCTCAACATGTTCATCCACTTCCCTCTGCTCTGCTGTATGAATCCTACTGTATATGCTGTTGTTATAAGATCAATGCTTCTCCACTTCCTTTCTCCTGCGTACTTTTTAAACCCTTCTTCTATCCTCTTATAACTCTCTTCTTCTTTATCTTCTTCTGTTTCACCTTTCAGATTCTTTGCTTTTATCGCTTCACCTAGACAACGAGCGAGGATAACTCCATCCTCCATGGCTGAACAACCCCCTTGTCCGATATCAGGAGTCATTGGGTGAAGTGCATCCCCTGCAACGCACACATTGTCTTTTGTGATGTTTGACCATAGCAGTTCCCATGGAGGTCGGTACTTCAGTCGAGACATCACCATGCTATCAAGATCAGTGGTCTCCACCACATTCTTAATGTTTTCAGGCAAGTCTTTGATCTTGTTCAGCACAAACCCTTTGAGGATTTCCGGATTTGTCTCCTCATCTAACAAGTTTGCAAGGACAAGAGTCAAAGACAATAGATGATATGATTCCACAAGAAGCTGCTTGTAGATAGATATCATATCAGGTAAAGTTGCATATATTTACCTATATCAGTGGAGGTGTGGGTTAGGAACCAGTAGACATTGTTGTGGTCACAGGGGATAAAACCGGAACGAACACCATCTCCATAAAACTGGAATAACCTTTTCCCAAATCCATGGCCTTGCGGGAAATGTGTGAGCCCTCGGATTGCTAACCGGGCAGTTGTAGCCGGATTTTTGAAGCCTAGCCACTTACCAACCACCGAGTACACTCCATCGCACCCTACCAAAACCTGCATGTCGTTTAGAAACCTTACAATTCCCTAGCAAGACCAGGCCTCACATGGTTTACAGAGGACAAGCAGTTATTACCTTGGTTTTGAGAATGGTCCCGTCGGAGAGATGAACCATCTTGTAGCGTCCAGACAGATCGATATGAACAACCTTAAACGAAAACCTTATAGCCTCTTCAGGTAACTCACCTGCTAGAGCCTCTAACAACAGCTTCCTCTGTACGCATCGAGACTCGTATTCTCTGACAAAACCACTCAACAAGATAACTAAATTTTTCTTATTTATTGTTTAACATTCATATGTTTTGTTGTGCAGAGAAGAAGAAACATACTCGGATTCTGGAAACAGCATCTCTTTGGGAGGATTTCCTGCAGAAATTGGTCCAACCACCCATCTGCATCAAGATCAAAGATGAGTTTCCTTTTTTACTGAGCTGATTATATATGAATACTAATAATAGTGTTAGTTTGCTACCCTTGAAGACGATCATGGAGACTGCGAATATGCTGAGAAACACCGAGAGCTTCCATGGCCTTCCAAGCATTGAACCAAGTGGTAAATGCAAATCCTGTCGCTCTCAGTGTCTCCGAAGATTCCAGCACCATGCTTCTGATCCCAAGCCTATGTAACAGACACACCACTTTGGTTAACTGACTCCGCTTCATAACAACTCAAAAGCTGTACACACACACACCTGTGTAGTCCAACAGCTGTGGAAAGCCCGGAGATACCGGCGCCAACGATGATGATATCTGGGGTGCCTTCTTCTTCCATGGTGCGTTGATGATCTTAGAAAGATAGTTCTGTTTTTCTTCCTCAATTGTAATTATTTATAAATAAACAAAAAAAAAAATGGGGTGGAAGATGGCAAGTCAAACAAGGCACCCTTGTTCTAGGCAGGCGGCTATAAATTATTGTCTTTTATAGTGTCACACTTGATCTATTATGTTCTAGCTAGGGACTAGGGAGGAACTAATTTTACGTTCTAAATCCTATAATCGTGGAGAAACAGATACACTGCTAATTTGGAAACAAAACGAGACGTATAAGGAGCATCCAAGGCGAAGCTGACGAGAAGCCTCGTGTTTTTGTAAGCCTTGACTTGTGGCATTATTAATCCTTTCTATTCAGAGTTTATTATATGACATAACATAAAAAAAATAGATAATCAGTCTTGAAGCAAAGGTGATAACTGGTCTGCAGTTGTTGATGACAAGAAGAGAATCACCCGCTTTTGACTTATCCTGCTTCCTCGTTGAGAATCATGGGACAAGGCTTCCGCAATCGAAATGGGACTTTTTCAGCCGCATGCGAGATAGGTAAGACAACAAGAACCTGTCTCTCAACATGCTCATCCACTTCCCTCTGCTCTGCTGTATGAATCCTACTGTATATGCCGTTGTTATCAGATCAATGCTTCTCCATTTCCTTTCTCCTGCATACTTCTTCAAACCTTCCCCAATCCTCTTATAACTCTCTTCTTCTTTATCTTCTTCTGTTTCACCTTTCAGATTCTTTGCTTTTATCGCTTCACCTAGACAACGAGCGAGGATAACTCCATCCTCCATGGCTGAACAACCCCCTTGTCCGATATCAGGAGTCATTGGGTGAAGTGCATCCCCTGCAACGCACACATTGTCTTTTGTGATGTTTGACCATAGCAGTTCCCATGGAGGTCGGTACTTCAGTCGAGACATCACCATGCTATCAAGATCAGTGGTCTCCACCACATTCTTAATGTTTTCAGGCAAGTCTTTGATCTTGTTCAGCACAAACCCTTTGAGGATTTCCGGATTTGTCTCCTCATCTAACAAGTTTGCAAGGACAAGAGTCAAAGACAATAGATGATATGATTCCACAAGAAGCTGCTTGTAGATAGATATCATATCAGGTAAAGTTGCATATATTTACCTATATCAGTGGAGGTGTGGGTTAGGAACCAGTAGACCGTGTTGTGGTCACAGGTGATAAAACCCGAACGAACACCGTCTCCATAAAACTGGAAGAACTTTTTCCCAAATCCGTGGCCTTCCGGGAAATGTGTGAGCCCTCGGATTGCTAACCGGGCAGTTGTAGCCGGATTTTTGAAGCCTAGCCACTTACCAACTACTGAGTACACTCCATCGCACCCTACCAAAACCTGAATGTCGTTTAGAAACCCTACAATTCCGTAGCAAGACCAGGCCTCACATGGTTTACAGAAAACAAGTAGTTACTAGTTACTACCTTGGTTTTGAGAATGGTCCCGTCGGAGAGATGAACCATCTTGTAGCGTCCAGACAGATCGATATGAACAACTTTAGACGAAAACCTTATGGTCTCTTCAGGCAACTCACCTGCTAGAGCCTCTAACAACAGTTTCCTATGTATGCATCGAGACTCATATTCTCTGACAAAACCATTCAACAAGATAACTAAAATTTTCTTTTATATGCTTTGTGCAGAGAAGAAGAAACATACTCGGATTCTGGAAACAACATCTCTTTAGAAGGATTTCCTGCAGAAATTGGTCCAACCACCCATCTGCATCAAGATCAAATATGATGAGTTCTCTAGTATACAGAGCTGATTAAGAATAGTAATAATAGTGTTAGTTTGATACCCTTGAAGGCGATCATGGAGACTGCGAATATGTTGAGCAACGTCGAGAGCTTCCATGGCCTTCCAAGCATTGAAATAAGTCGTAAGAGCAAACCCTGTCGCTCTCAGTTTCTCTGAAGATTCCAGCACCATGCTTCTGATCCCAAGCCTGTGACACAGACACACACACCACTTTTGTTAACTTACTCTGCTTCATAACAACTCAAAAGGCGTACATACACACACTCACACCTGTGTAGTCCAACAGCGGTGGAAAGCCCGGAGATTCCGGCGCCAACGATGATGATGCCTGGGGTGCCTTCTTCTTCCATGGTGCGTTGATGATCTAGAAAGAAAACTCTGTTTTTTCTTTCTCACTTATATATATATTTTTAAGTAAACCAAAAAATGCAGTGGAAAATGGCAAGTCAGACACGGCACCCTGTTCTAGGCAAGCGGCAACAGTAATCAAATATCGAATCTTTTATAGTATTTTTTAAGCAGTTATTTATATATTGTCACAAGCTAGTAAATAATTTTACATTCTAAATATAGAAACTTGCAAACAGAGATACACACACTGTGGCTTATTTGGAAAGAAAACGAGTTTCAACGAAACGTATAAGGAGGATCCAAGGCGAAGCTGACGAGAAGCCTCGTGTTTTTGTAAGCCTTGCCTGCTCGATCGTGAAGCCGGACAGCTCTGACTCCGGACTTCAGTTCCGGTAGAGGAAGACATGTCTGTCCTGCGAAATCATTCTGGGTGTCATTGTCGTAGTCTTGGACCTTGAACCACAGAAGCGCCAGTTCTGGAACACACAGCTGAAACAGGAACTCGTCGTTGCTCCATATAGGAAACCACTGATCGACAGCTGTTTCCGTTCTGTATGAGACCGTGTCTCTCGGAACTCCTGCTATTCCAATCTGATGCAAATGCAACACACACATTATTACGAAGATATCTAGTTTAAAACTACTAGTACGTAGTTGTTTACCTTTACGAAGAAATCTGGAGGAGAGTATTGATCAAAGTGTGTCTGATGGAAATCCAAATCCCATCCTTCGCCTGTGTAAATCTTCACCTTGAGAGTGGTCTTGATGGGAAGCCTTTTGCAAGGGTCGAAGAGTGTGTGCTCGTCTAGCAAGATGCGAGGCTTTTTAACGTACCCACATCCACCATTCGCCCTGAACATTCCTTGCATTATCCATAGTTGCTTCCCATGTCCCTTTTCAAGACAAATTTTTCAACCATTTTTATATATCGATTTTACTTACTTAAACGATGATGAGCCACTACCACTTACTTGCATGTTAAAAGCAACCATTTGAGCACCGTGTGTCCACCCAACATGGGGATCGTAGTTTGACGAGTCCACTCTTGTACCCTTTGGATATATCCTCACCAGATTCCTCTGTGTAAACCTGATTTTTTTTTATTTTTTTTTAAATGTAACTCTCAGCCAAAAAGGTTCAACATTTTGACTCATCTCACTGTATATTTTACCTGACAAGATCCGTTCCTCTGGTCCTAACCATTGTCTCTAGCCACTGCTCGTCCATGCTAACCCTTCGAGGCTTCTCTGGATCATCACTCAAGCAATCCTTCAAAGGATCTTTGCAGTTTGCAGCGTGGATCGCGATCAAGTCTCTATATCCTCCTACAGCTTCACTCTCCAATTCTCCTTCTTCTTCAAGAATCTTGTTTTCTCCTTTCCGTGCCATATTAGTACTCTGTTACAGCATATTAAATCTATGAATGTTTGCAAAATCATTCCCACTAGGAGGCGTTAAATCACTTCTTCTTACACTCGCTACTCTGCTCCACGAAGTCTCTTTAACCATTGGAGTTCTTGTTGTCTGTACAGTTTTGCTTTCAAGATACTCCTTTGGAGGCTTCGTAGAGATGAGAATCTTCTTCTTAAGTTCTTCTGGTGATGGAAAATGCTTCCAACTCTCTGAGCCACAACGAAACAGCATCCCTCTGAATGTTTTAGTTAACATCTACAAACATAGAATCAATTAAACTTCATTCTTTTTCAGGTTAGGTAGGAAATATATACTCTGTTACCATCTCACCTTAGCAACTTGCGCTTGAAGATTGGGTGGCAAATGATCTTCGAGAGTGATCATGACTGGATAGTCAGACACGTAAAACGCGTTATCCTTGATGGCGGTCAGACATTTCTGCAGATCTTCATGCGATGTAAGTGTCCTGATGAGAGAACCAAGACATATATCGTACGTGTAAGATCTTTTTGGAGTATGTTTGTTGATTAGAAGAGTTGGTTGGTGGGACCAACCTGCCATGACGAACTTCAGCAGCGTTCCCTGAAGGATTAGGCCATAAGTCGAGCTCGATCACCTTTACGCCTTTTCTGAGAGCCTGCACTATCGGTTCCACGCTGCTTCTGCTGTTCACTTGATTCCCAGTCAAGTAAGAGTTGTGTCCCGTGTACACAAAGTAATGCGATAACGGCGCCTTCATGTCATGATGCACCTTAACCCAATCATATATACCCAATTACAAAACCATTTTGTGAAGAAAAAAATCCATAAAAATTTTCCAACTTATATACCTGGGCAGGCATGGGAAGAGGAGAGTTGGTATCGCTGAAGAGGTACCGATAGAAGGCGTTGAGATGAACAAGTCCATGGTGATGAAAAATGTTGTGGTGTTTAACGCTGTGGAAGATATCCTGCACGTAGTCGTCCAACCCTGCGTGCCGCTCTCCTTGAACTTCACTCACAAATCTAAGAAGCTCATCGAAAGACATCTTGCCGTTTCTTGAGTAAGCTTCGAAGAGTCTCTTGATGCTCACTGGTGGTTCCCTCGTTTTCTCCTTGAAGCTTCTGCTACAACAGAAGCACACTTTGAAACTCTCCGACATTCTTCTTCGTCTTCTTACTTGTTAGTTCTGAGAGCATATATTACACACACACATAGTTAGCGTATATGATATGTATAAGTAAAAGTGATGAAGAATATATGCTCGTGTTATCATCTCAAGGAACGTGTCTCGCTATTCCAATTAATTAATTATTCTTATTTTTAAAGTAATTAAACTTGTTTATCTATGGCTATAAAAACCTTATAAAAGATTTAAATACACTTATGCATGGGTCCGAGGAAAACATAAAGGATCAATTAAACACGTTGTCACGTCTTTTCTAATGGGGATATATACTGGCTTTTTGAGGTGCAAATAAAAGAGACCACTTTGAGCAGCATCAAATCTTCTATTATTTTTGTGAGATTAAAATTTCCAAACAAAGCATCAACTAGCCGTTATATATATATATAAGAAAATATAATTCATTTTGAGTGATATTCATTGGATGTTATTGTAGCCATGTTTGGAATTTGGATACTGGGTTTTCAAAGCATAAGGAATATCTTTGTCGGTCTTTCGCGCATGAGTCATATATATGTGATAATGTGAAATAGGTTCAGTGCGATTAGCCTTCTCACAACGTAACACGCTATCAGTCTTACAAATTTTTATTTTTTATTAAAAAAAAAAAACTTGATATATTTGTTAAAGTTTACAATAGTATAAATTTTACTATGAAAAATTCTAGCTTAGTAGTTGCACGATTTTACGATCTTTTAAAAAGGTTATATATTTGTGTGAACTAAATGTGAATGTTTATAGAAATGTACATATTATATAAGTGAAGGTATTGGGAGATGATTGGATAATGAAGTTGGTCCTGAAGTGAAAGGTTGAGAGTGGTTGGATTTTTGTGTGATTGATGGAAGCTATGTTCTGTAAGTAGGGACCTTCTCCACAGTCCCACACCACCCTTTTCTCTATTTTTAGGTCTCCCTTATTATTATTATTGTTACTTTTGGATCTTTATAAATCAAGTTCTGGTTATGTAAGTTCACATATATTGACACTCGGCGAGTTACCATGGAGCATGATGGAAAGTATATACATTTGTTGGGGAAAAAAGGAAGAAAAATATATCGCATATATCCATGTTTTAGAAACAAGCTTTTAGTTTCTCACTTAATTAATAGTAGTTTTGTTTTCATTTTTGAGCTGAAAATATAATAGTTGCTTCTTCTATTATTGGTACTACAAAAGTATAAATAACTACAAAGAGTCGATGGGGAGAAAGGGCCAAATTTAGTGGTACATACATTAATATAAAATTAAATAATGTTAGGTAAAGTGACATATCTCACTTTATCCCAATCACTTTCGATTCGGGTCCAATTTTTTTTTTATATAAAAATATTCAATTTTTCATTCTTCAAGCCCAAGCCTCTCCTCTATTTTTCATTTTATTTTTAATCTCAGGGTCTTGGACCACCACTTTTATGGGCATTAAACGTTTGATACAAATTGTGTGGGGAAATTTTTTTTGAAAGATTTATATATTATTTCTAGACTCTACATGTATTTTTTTTTTTAATTAGCCATTCTCATGTATCACCAGCATTCACCACATCACCAAATGTAAATGGAGATAGGCAAAGCCCGCGGCCAAATAATCGTTTACCGGCAATCTAAACCGTATAATTTTTATCTTCTTTGATTTGTCTTAGTAGAAGAAACGTAGAAGAAAATTCATCCATTTGACCCCCAATTCGTGAAAATGTCTAAACGAAAAGAGTTGAAGAATTTTAAAATCAAGAGGAGACTTGAATTATTATTATGTCAATAATAATATCAACTCTTTTATTTTCTTCCCTAAAAAAAATGATCTCTTATTCTTTCTCACTGTTTGGTTTGTCCATAGAATGAGGCAAAAAAGGACGAGAGGGAAGTGGAGCCCAAAAAGCTGGGACCTTTGATGTGCTGGCTCCGACCTCGCCATCGTTGGTCTTTTATGGGTCTTGTCTGTCTGGTAAGAATCACTCTTCACTCTTTGAGAGAGAGAGATAGATTGAGAGAAGATAAATAAAAAAGGGAAAACAACTCCAACTCCAACTTTCTTTCTTTTTTTTACACAAAAACGTCAAAGGAGGGAGGATTTGTGAAATAAAAAAAAAGAAGGAAGATGTCTCGTTCGGCGACTTGACCTCTATTATCTCTCTCTCTCTCTTTTACTTCATTGTTCACTGTTTCCAGTCGTAGAAAGAAAGATCATAAGTTGTGAGGGCAGAACAATTTTGTCAATCTTTTTTTCCTTCTTTTCATTTCTTTAAGAAAAAAAAACTTTTTATTTTGTCAATCGGTCTTCTTCTTCTTCTTCTTCTTCTTCCTCATCCGCTCGCTTATTTTTCTTTATTTTAATAATAATAAAAATCGGTGTTTTATATAATTTCTTCTGGTTGATTGATCCATCCGTAGTAGATCTACAAACTCAGAAATTCCACGCCCACATCTTGAATCTTGATTCTTTCTCTTCATTCTTTCTCTTGCTCAACTAGAGAGTAGATTCCCCATCTTGCAAGGTAAAGTTTCCTTTTTTTTTTCTTTTTGGTTCTTTGGTAGCGAATACGAAGCAGTTCGAATCTACTGCATAATAATCCTTTTGAGTTTTCTTTCGGGATCGTTGGACTTTTTGTGTACTGTTTCTTGCTTGCCTGACAAAACCCCACATCACTAATTTTGCTTTCTTCCGATAGTTTCTTTACTTATAAAGATGATAACTTTTCAATGTTGCATCGAACTTCTTAGATTGTTCAATCACTGGACTCACTAATCCCCTGGTGATTCATATTCTGTTGCCATTCATTACTTGGACAGTAGCAATTGAGATTTCTCACTTTTTGTCTTTGACTACACTGCAGTGTTCATTCAGTTCTTCAAGTCTTCTTTAAGCTTTGAAGAAATTAATACAGCTTTTGGCATTGGAGATTTCAGAAAGCTGCGTGATCTGTATCTAAAAAACTGACAAGTTCTATGTTGTGGTGGGAGATTCGGATGAGATGAGGGATGCTATCTGGGTTGATGAATTTTCTGAATGCCTGTCTCTGGCCACGGTCAGATCACCAGGCACGTTCAGCCTCAGACTCTGGCGGCCGCCAAGAGGGTTTGCTCTGGTATAGAGACTCCGGTCAGCACGTCTTTGGTGACTTCTCCATGGCCGTCGTTCAAGCCAACAGCTTGCTCGAGGACCAGAGCCAGCTCGAGTCTGGCTCTCTTAGCTCCCACGACTCTGGTCCCTGTGGCACCTTTGTTGGCGTCTACGACGGCCACGGTGGCCCTGAGACATCTCGCTTCATCAATGATCATATGTTCCACCACCTCAAGAGTGAGTCCCTCTGCTCTCTCAACCTATATATGCTTTTTTAACTCTTGTTTCGATTAGGTAGTCTAAGGCTTCACTTAGAAAGGAAATAAAGCATTTCTCCTCTACTAGCACTAGTCCAGAAAATGGTTTTAGCTTTGATCTCATCTTTGTCTTCTGTGCACAGGGTTTACTGCAGAGCAACAGTGTATGTCATCAGAGGTGATTAAAAAAGCGTTCCAAGCGACTGAAGAAGGGTTCTTATCCATAGTTACAAATCAATTTCAAACTAGACCTCAGATAGCCACTGTGGGGTCATGCTGTCTTGTAAGTGTCATCTGCGATGGGAAGCTCTACGTGGCCAACGCAGGGGACTCACGGGCTGTGCTGGGACAAGTCATGAGGGTAACCGGTGAAGCTCATGCCACTCAGCTCTCAGCCGAGCACAACGCATCTATTGAGTCAGTGAGACGGGAACTTCAAGCCCTGCATCCGGATCATCCGGATATTGTGGTTCTGAAACATAACGTCTGGCGAGTAAAAGGCATCATTCAGGTATTCTAATATAACCCTAGTTGGAAAAAATCTGTTTGTATGTCTTACAATTCCTGTTTTCTTTCTGAGTGGCTTTATGGTTTTGAGTATTCTCAGGTTTCAAGATCCATTGGTGATGTGTATTTGAAACGGTCAGAGTTCAACAGGGAACCGCTGTATGCAAAATTCAGGCTCAGGTCACCGTTCAGCAAACCATTACTGAGTGCAGAGCCGGCGATCACGGTGCATACGCTGGAGCCGCACGATCAGTTCATTATATGTGCTTCAGATGGACTGTGGGAACATATGAGTAACCAAGAAGCAGTAGACATCGTCCAGAATCATCCGCGAAACGTGAGAACACACCCCATTCTTTCTTTTTCTATAGACATGATATGTATCTAAAGAATGCACATAATAATAACTCTTGTTTTTTGGGGGAAATATGTGGCAGGGGATTGCAAAGCGGCTGGTGAAAGTAGCGCTACAAGAAGCGGCAAAGAAGAGAGAGATGAGATACTCAGACCTGAAAAAGATAGACAGAGGAGTGAGGAGACATTTCCACGATGACATAACAGTGATTGTTGTCTTCTTTGATACAAACCTAGTGAGCAGAGGAAGCTTGTTGAGAGGACCGGCGGTGTCAGTGAGAGGAGCGGGTGTGAATCTACCTCACAACACCTTGGCGCCTTGCACCACGCCCACGCAAGCTGCGGCTGGCGGCTCCTGACAATTGAATTTTACGGTGTCCTTAAATTCTTTCCAAGATCTGTAACTATATATATATATGAATATATATATTTGATTATCATTATTATTATTATTATCATTATCATTGACTGGGAAAGGATATCAAGTGGTTAGTTTTGTTTGTTCCCTTTGTTAGCTGTGGACTGGAGAAAGAAATTCAGAAATGTCACAAGAATTCTTCTTTTTCTTCTCCTTCTTCGTTCTCTGTTCCTTTTCATTTCACTGCTAGCTAGCTCTTGAAGTTATTTATTTGCCTCTGCATCCACCTTTTAACTCTGGACAACACTGATTCCGGACGAGAGAAACTCAGCTTATTCAGACTTGTGTTCTTCTGTACAAAATGCATAACTGGACACAATGCCTTTGGTATGCATTTGTGTTCCGAACCAATCAATGAATCTCACAGCTCTTGCCTGAGAGAGTTTTCTTCTTTTTTGAAAAATGAAAATTCTAGATTCTTTTTCATTATATGCAATAGCAAAGAGTTCAACAAATATATTATGTGTTTCTATACTTTATTTATTCCAAAAATAAAAAAGAAAGAAAAGGATTAAATGTTGATAAATATTTGTATTAATTAGGTTTTATTATAGCTTATGAAATTGTTTGAGGAGGACATATTTTCTTTTATCGATTGTATATTTTTATCCAAAATATATACTAAAGGAAAAAAAGGACTAATTTGATAAAATCGATATGTAAAAAGGCTATAAACGTAATTAGGTGAAAGTTAAGAAACTGATTGAATTGAAATCGGTGGACGGTGGTATAGTCCACCATCATATTCATATAGATCTCTCTGTCTGCTGCCTCTACACAGATCTTTGGATAAAGAAGAAAGGAGGTACATACATACACACACTAGAAACAATGTCGATTTGTTCTCTTCGTTTGCTTTGAATTGTTGTTGTATGCTCTGAGGGGAGATCCCGTTGATCCGATCGAGAAACTCAGCTTGAAAAAATTGGAACGAATTAAGTAGATTTCATACCCTGGATTTGCTTTGCTAACGTTGGACTAGTAATGATATTAGAGACGACACTATATGTGGTTTCATTTGAGTCTCGTTGCTGACATGTTTGTTTGTTTGCTCTGATTGATTTCTGAAGATCTTAAAATGGGTGCTGCTGAAAACAACCTTGAAATGGAGGAGGGTACCCTGGAGATCGGCATGGGTAAGACCTTTTTATTTCTCGATATACCCATGGGGGATCATCTCATTTCATCCTTCAGTGATTGCATTGCCTGGTTTTCCTTTTCTTATACCGCAGAGTATAGAACTGTCTCTGGTGTTGCCGGCCCTCTCGTCATCCTTGAAAAAGTCAAGGTATATTGCCATCCATCTTTCTCTTCTTTAATATTCCTGTCCCATGGGTTTCCTCATGATACTGCTTTTCTCTCTAGGGCCCTAAATACCAAGAAATTGTCAATATCCGCCTTGGGGATGGAACTACCCGACGTGGTCAAGTTCTCGAAGTTGATGGAGAGAAAGCTGTTGTTCAGGTTTCTCATTTTTTCCCTCTCTTCATTACCTTTCTGTTGCTTTATTGAACGAAAATGTAAATCAATGTAATCTTGCATAGTCCTTATTATTTAGTCAACACGCTGAGGGTTCACTCTATCACCTTTTTAAACATCTGCCACTGCGAGGTAAATTTCTTTGATTTGCTTGTCCAGGTATTTGAGGGAACATCTGGAATTGACAACAAGTACACAACTGTGCAATTTACAGGAGAGGTATGTTTTTGCTATGGAGTTTACTACTAGTAGTAAGATTTTCTTACATTTTACCATTCTGTGGTCTCACATTTTCCAATATGTTTTTTCATAGGTTTTGAAAACTCCTGTTTCTTTGGATATGCTTGGTCGCATCTTCAATGGTTCAGGGAAGCCCATTGACAATGGTCCACCTATATTGCCTGAGGCGTACTTGGATATTTCTGGTGAGCTGCTTTAGCCTCTTCTCACATTATTATATCTCATTATAAAACACAGAGATATATAATCTAGACTTTTGTTTCTCCAGGAAGTTCTATCAATCCCAGTGAGAGAACCTATCCTGAAGAGATGATTCAGACCGGGATATCCACCATTGATGTCATGAACTCTATCGCTAGAGGACAGAAGATTCCCCTCTTTTCTGCTGCAGGTCTTCCCCACAATGAAATTGCTGCTCAGATTTGCCGTCAGGCTGGTTTGGTTAAGCGTTTAGAGAAGTCGGATAATCTTCTCGAGGTATCATGATTTAAACATTACTGGTCCGTGTCTACTGTTGGAAATTGGTTTGTTACAATTATAACAGTGATCCCTTAGACAGTTAGACATACCCATTACAAAATAAATTTAGAGGATTAAGTTAAGCTAGGATATTCTTTCTTGAATCTATGTTTTCTGCATGCTCTGTCGTCCAAATCCTACCTGGGGAGATTTGTTAGTTATTAGTTATTACTTTTTCTGACTTAACGCCCCTTGTCCTTCTCTGATTTGGTAAAATCTACAGTAAGTAGGTAGTTGTGTAATGCCATAACGTATCATAAATCACATTGGTCCATTTATGTGAATTTGCAGCACCAAGAGGATGATAACTTCGCCATTGTGTTCGCAGCAATGGGTGTGAACATGGAGACTGCGCAATTTTTTAAACGTGATTTCGAGGAGAATGGGTCGATGGAGAGAGTGACTCTTTTCCTTAACTTGGCAAGTCTCACAGTCACACTATGGACATCTTGAAGCAAATTTTAGTTTTGATGTTTCTTTCTGAAGGTTCCTCATTCTGTTTTCCTTACAGGCAAACGACCCCACTATTGAGCGTATCATCACTCCTCGTATTGCTCTTACAACGGCTGAGTACTTGGCATATGAATGTGGCAAGCATGTCCTTGTCATTCTCACAGACATGAGTTCCTACGCTGATGCTCTTCGTGAGGTGATAACCGATATTTACATGCTCTGTTCACAACTCATGTACTTTGAGATGATAGAAATTAGGAAGCCTAACATAGTGTTTAATGTTGACTAATACCCTTAGGTCTCTGCTGCCCGTGAAGAAGTGCCTGGAAGGCGTGGTTACCCAGGTTACATGTACACCGACTTGGCTACCATATACGAGAGAGCGGGGCGAATTGAGGGGAGGAAAGGTTCCATCACTCAAATTCCCATTTTAACCATGCCAAACGATGGTAATTCTTAGTTGCTATTTTCATGGTTTTCTGCTTTAGCATCATTTCCTTTGATTTTGAATTATTTCTGTTTGAAGTAAACAATAGGTGATAGTAAAGCTTGACCGAGATCGTTGAAAGTAAATATGGGATAGAACTCACCAGAAACTGGCTTAGAGGAATAGACAAACCATGCATGCTATAATAAGTCGTTGCCCGATCCCATAGCTTCCATCTAGGTCTAGCTGTTTGGGACTCTAACAAACTGAGTGGCTGATATACTAGTGTTAGTGTAGTACACCTATGTAGTAAATCTGATCATATAACCTTCATACGGAGGAAAATTTGTTGATCCTATATAAAAGGTTTGATTGTCAGTTGATAATTCTGTTCAAGATTTCTTTTTTTTTTTTGCCTCTTTTCTCTGTCCAGATATCACACATCCCACACCGGATCTGACAGGATACATTACAGAGGGCCAAATCTATATTGACCGACAACTTCACAATAGACAGGTACAATCTTTCAGAAGGTAGTTGGTTCAAAGATCTTATCATAATCGATATTACTACAATGTGAATTTAACTTGTATGAGAAACTTATATACCTTGTAACAATCCTATTGATGGACGTTTGATTTAGTATGTTAAATCCAGAATCACCCCTTGAGTTTTAGATAGAGAGAGCATGTGGATGAAGAGTAAATATTCTTGGAAAACTGAAACATTTTGTTCATGACTTCAAAACACTGACATTTGAATCTATCTACATGCACAAGCTAAAGAATAGAACTGATATAAGTTGGGATTTCTTTAGTGAACAGTTTTCCTGTAATACCCAAAATGGCAGTAGTTGTTTCACTTTAGTTTGTGTGTAACTGTAAGACGTTGGTTCTAGTTTTATGGATATGAATTGTCCTTAAAGTTGGTTTAAAATACCGATTTTCTTTGTGTTCCACAGATATACCCTCCGATCAATGTCTTGCCATCTCTGTCTCGTCTCATGAAGGTAAGTGTGGGGAATTCAAATTCAATAGATGAAGCCAGGTGATCGATTGTGAAAGTAAATTGACTTTGTATTGCAGAGTGCCATTGGTGAGGGTATGACTCGCAGGGACCACTCTGATGTTTCTAATCAAGTAAGACTTTATTTCTTGTCTATGACCAGCATTGCAGATAAGCTTTGTTTATGTAAGTTTTACTTGTCAACTTTTTTAACTTGTTATTATCTTTTTGTGACTTCAGTTGTATGCCAACTACGCTATTGGAAAGGATGTCCAGGCCATGAAAGCCGTGGTTGGAGAAGAAGCTCTTTCTTCCGAGGATCTGGTCTCTCTTCTTTCTTCTTACTACACAATCTAAACGCTTTCCTTTCTTATTCCCCTTAACACTTTTTATGTCTGATGTAAACAGCTATATCTGGAGTTCTTGGACAAGTTCGAGAGGAAGTTTGTGGCTCAGGGAGCTTACGATACCCGGAATATCTTCCAGTCACTCGACCTGGCATGGACACTCCTGCGAATCTTCCCCCGTGAGTTGCTTCACCGTATACCCGCGAAAACCCTTGATCAGTTTTACAGCCGCGACACCACCAACTGAAAGACATAGTTTCTACTGCGTTGGTGTGATGATATGTCCAAATGCATCTTTGTTTTTTACTTCTGCGGTTGGTTCGCACCTCTGTGTCTTCCGTCCCAATAAATGGTGTTTGTTCCCAATCGCTAGACCCTTTATTATTGTCTTCGAAACTGAGCAAGCCAGGTTGGTTATTCTTTTTGAAAGAGAGAATGAGATTCTTGTGTAATTTATGAGATTTTTATTTTCTTTTAGGACCAAATTACTGGTTCAGAACAATATACATTTGTTTGTCTTATTACAGATCACGAATATCAATGCAGCTTTTTTTTTTAATAACAATTTGGGTTTTGCATTTGATTCTTGGATCTACAAATAGAATTCAGAAGACGTGTATGTCTAATAAATTGGAAAATTCGGAATTGAATCCAAGCCGCAGACAGCGATCAAACGAAAGTTAAAAACTAGTGTATAATGTTTACTGTCTCAACCAGCTTTAGAAGTTCTTACTACTTTTGGCAGCTCAACGGAATCAAGGTCCCCAGGGTAAGGAGTCCAGAGCCCAAAGCCGCCTCGACTTTCCTTCAAACTCTCTCCTTTCCCTTTAAGTTCCTGAAGGCTTTTGACCCACTCGATCTTCGAGGAATGCTCTCGAATGTGAGGGTGCAGTTCGAAGAGAGAATTGTACTCACAGTTCTGGAACATGAACACCTTGAAGGCTCCTTTTAGTCTGTCCACTACATACCCAAAGCTTAGCTGGTCCCTCGGTGTTAACAGGTGTACCTCATTGAACCACAGGCAGCTGAACAGATTGTTCATTGCAGTGTGCTCTCTTATTATCACCGCTCCCTCTGGAACATCTGTGTAACGCAAGACAAGAAGCTTAGTAATCAATAAGGCGCATGATGACATTGATGTGTTTGCTATGGTCTTTACCACTAACAGTGTTCTTCTTGATGCTCCATGGTTCCAAGCCCTCGTATCGATATATTTTCATATGAAGATCAACCAGAGGTCGGGCGTATCGCTTTCTCCTCTTGCACGCATCAGCTTCCTCATATATGTTTCGGTGGTGTTTGTGTTGGGCAATGGCAAAAGTATGTTTCCCACGCCACAAATACCTGAAAGTGAGATGAAAGCAAAATATGCATCTTTTAGCCCTTTCTTAGTAACACGGAGACTGATAGTGGATATCAACCCTGTGCTAATGAACATTGTGGAGAAGTATATAATCTGCTAGATCTGTTTGGTCTACAGGTCTTATAACCTTATGTGTATTCATACCTTTCTAGAATAAGCAAGGGATCAACAATAAGCTCCATTTTCCCATCAATCCAAATGCTGTACTGTGCTTCAGGGAATAACCTGTGAGTTAAGATTTTCGGGACTTTACCATTCCTCCTAGGCTCATCATATGGAGGAGTTTTCAGTAGAATCAGACGCCAAATGCCAACCCATTTGCCTCCTTCAACGTCTTTCCTCACAGTAGTATTTTTTCTTAAGAAATCGAGAGAGACCTCATCTACCACCATAAGGAAACAGAAGAGCTTCTCAGAACGCTTGCTTATGTTTGATGGCTGGTGGGGTTCATCATATGCATCAAAAATCCCGGTTGCAACAACAAATTTACATTTCTTTACGTATTCTTTATCCAGAGATGACATCTCTGCCCCACCACGTGGCATGAATCCGCAATGGACCTGAAACGTTTTGGGTTTAGAAGTTACTAGTGGGAAGAATGGGAGAAGAGCTTTAGCCATTGCCTAAAAGAAGCCTTTTACCTTCATCTCAGGTTTCAGTTTGAAGCTTTCATCTCGTTCCGACCAGCTTATGTTTCCGCCAAAAAGAGGAAACTGAGACTTAGAGGATTCATCCTCTGTCACGTAGGTCAAATTTCTGACAATTGTATCTGCGGTTTTTTCACTTGGAAGGAGCACCTTATCAGGATCATAGGCTACTGGAATGGGGCATCCTAGAAATGAACAGAGTTGGTAAGCGTCGCTCTAGAATAAAGCAGAAGCTAAATAGATGGATATAGAATCTTACGGTGCTGGGGTTTAGGTACAAATCCAATAGTGTCCAACATGACATAGAGTCTGCCTTCTTTGTTGCATATAGCTGCAAGTGAATAACCAAGAAGATGGGGTTACTTTAATCTGATTACTGTGATAGATAGAATCTGCGGTGAATGCAGAAGATGGTTAGAGTAACTAGACAATAACAACATCTTGAGTGTATGTATATATAGTGAAGATTGGCAGGATGGGTAAAGAAAGAAGTAGACCTGAGAAGAAAGAAAGGGAAGATTGACAGGACCAAACATGAAACAAGAGGGCAAAGAGAATGAGTAGCATCCAGAGAATTCCACCGACAAGAAGCAAGCGAAGGAAGCCGGCCTTCCAAATCTTTTTCAAAGTGTAATCAGTATGCAATCTGGTGGGAGAGAAGAAGCCAGCCTCAGCATCTGCAACATCATTGGAGACAAGGAAAAGAATTAGAAGCTCATGAAACAGGGGTCATTTTCATGTGTAAACCACAAAAGAAAGTGATGATCAATATTAGTTCAATATCTCCTGAGTTAATCAAAACCAAAAACAAAAGAGAGAGAGAGACCTTTAGATTGTTGTGAGTTATGATTGATTCTCTCTCCCCGGCGGCTCAATCGCACAGAAAGTGATCGCTGAGAGTCACTCATCATCGCTCAAGAACCATCTCTACAGAAAGAGGCCAGCTTTATTGATTGAGAAATTGAATGGAGACGAAAGCCCCAGAGATCTCTCGGAAATTATGATGAAAGATAAAGAGAGATTGTAATCAAATCTGATCGAATCCAGGCGACGAAGAAGATCAACTCTCGCATGGATCTAGAAAGAAACCCACTTCACTTCTCTAATCGGCTTCCAATGTCGATATCGGTTTACTAAACTGCTCATTCACAGTACCGGATCGGACCGGTCCGGTTTGACATTTAAGACGACACCGTATAAGAAGGATCGTCGTCGTCGTCGTCGTCGTCGGAATTATTAAGGGTTTCCACAGAGAGAGAGAGAGAGAGAGAGAGAGATGGAGGGTGAGTTGATGGAGGCAGATATAGTGGTGCCGTCGCGTTTGAGCTTCAAGAAGATTCAGGCATACGAAAAGTACCCAAAAGGACAATCAAGCAGCAGAAGGTGGAAACATCTCAAGCAGATTCTTCAAGCTGAGAATTTTCAAGATCTTCCTCCCGACCTCCCCACTTGTAAGTCTTTCTCTTCGAATTAGAATGAATCAAACACTGAAAGAAATCAATCAATCAATCAATCTTCTTTGTGCGCAGATGTTAACATTGAATCGCCTCCATCCACCCAACCATGCAAGAGAATTTGCGATATTACTGGATATGAGGTGGTTGTTCCTTTTAGCGCTTTTCTATTATATTATGTTTTCGATTCTATTCTACAATTCAGAAAACAAAAGCTCAATCAACCAGCTTCTCTAATCTCTCGCAGGCACCGTATGTGGACCCTAGAACAAACCTCCGCTATGCTAATGCTCATGTCTTCAAGGCTCTGAGGTCACTTTCTTCCGACCAAGTCCACCACTATCTCTCCATTCGCAATGCTGCTGTTGTTCTCAAGTAGCTCCATTTCCTCACAATCTCTCATCATCTTATTATTCTTACTTGTAAACCAACAATTATGGTCTGATTTGCTGGGACATGTATGATTGGATTCCCTTGACGTGAGAGATACTAGAACAGAGTTTTAAAAACATTGATTTCAGTACATCCTCCTGCATTCTTTCTACATCAAAAACATTTAACCTATATCAAGGCTACAACATCTCCAAGAGACTCATGATAATGGAGTTGCCTTCCTTCCTCATGGAGCTTTCCTCAAGATCAACGCCAATATGTAACAAAGAGCAGCGTCCACCGACGATAGCCCAACAATGAAGACGGCTACCAGACACAGACTCAGTGTCGCAGTCTTGAGCTGTTTGTTCCCAAAACAAAAAAAAACCAAAGTTACAGCCACAAACTGCTCTCTCTTTCTCATATGTTGTAACAAAGAAACAACACATACCGTGCTTGTAAAACTTGGCCACTCTATGTATTTCAGCTGACTCGGTTGCTCAACCATGAAAGACAAGAGAGATCTCGTGCTCCTTTAAAGATAGATGAACAAGAAAAGCAATTCAATGCAACATTCACACTCTTATTTCCAGCAGAAATATTATAAGTGGGAGAAATTTATACCAGACGATGTCTCTAAGAAGGCTGAGCCATAAGGGCTCTTCTTCGGGTAGCTTATTATTATTATGAGAGCTCCAACTTTGACCTACAGATACCACCGTGCCATAGCCACGCACATGTTTATGACTGACTCTCCCATTGATACTCTACACACAAACATATAGCTAAGTGAAAAGCCTCTAAGTTGTTCCTAGTCATAATCCGCCATAGAAATAAAGGTAAATTACAGGATCCCCAGAAAACTTGAAGCAACTGGGTCCGAACCCATCGCGTCTTTGAATCCGGTGTGACGGAGCCAATCGGATTAAGCCTACGAATCCAAATCGAAGCTAGATTACTTATAAGGACAAGATCAAAAAGCAGTGAGAAAGCATATAGAAGAAGCGACTGGAGCGAATAGTGACCTGAAACATTTGAGAGCAGCCCCGGAGAAACCACCATCCTCCCTCAAGCGAGCGTTGGAGGAAGACGAAGCCTGACCTCGCGCAGTCGCAGATGTCAAAGGCCTTCGATGGTCTATGGGCCTTTTTGGGCTCACAATTGCCAATGACGTCTTTTACCTTTTAAATTATTATTTAAATTATTACTTTGGAATTTTGGATAGTTCTTTGAATAAGCTGACAACAGAAGCCAATTATCATTGCTTGAGGATGAAAATGTCTATCGAGTCCTAGTATTTTGTACCCTTTTTAGATAAATACATGTCCTATACAAATCTCATCCTTCATCCCCATCCCCATCCTCATCATCATCAACTTCAACTTCACCATTCTCTTCCTCTTCCTCTTCCGCACTATCATCATCATCTGAACTCTCTTCACTAGATTCATCGTCAGAATCATCATCACCATCCACATTATATCCGTCGAACCATTGCAGGTTACCAAAACACGAAGCCTGTTTCCAAGAAGCAACATACAAACAACCAAATTCAGCATACCCCCGAGTCTTCAAACACAAAAAAAAAAACCATCTATAAAGCAATCAAGGTTAGCAATAGCTGGTGGCATTACCTGTTTTTCATTTGCTGGCGACACAGGTTTCTCGGTTCCTCCAGGAGTCCATATTTTGATATCAGTATCTATTCCACTGCTACACATCAGTGGCAAGTGAGGATGAGACTCTATACAGTTAACAACATGTTTGTCTGCTTCCATGGCACGGAGGAGCTCTCCGTCTTTCTTCCTCCAGATGAATATTCGGCCACAGTCAGAACCACTTACCACATACTCACACTTGGGTCCAAAAAAGTTGACACCTTTGACTGTTTCACGGTTCTTGTGCTCTTTATAAACCTGAGGCGTCATCCTCTCCTCAGTCTTAGTTGAAGAGGGATATGGGGCTGGGCCTAGCCCCATATCAGGGGTGAAAAGATAGATGAACTCGTCACTATATGAAGCAAGGAGCTCACTTTGATCTGAGAATGCCAGACCTGTTATTCCTACATGGTCATTTCCAATCAAATGGCCAGGACAAAAGTGGTCTACGGGTTGGGTAAAATTATACCAACCCTCTGAGCGATAGCTGCGAATATCATAGAGACGAGCATACTCATCCATTCCAGCCACCGCAAGAAGACCAGGGTTCCTCGGATCAACTGCAATTGCATGCAAGTAGACAACTAAATTGAACTTTGCTTCTTTACAAGTGAAAAGATTTGTAGCCACCCGAGTCCTAAGATCAAACTGAAAATACTTGTTGTTATGGGCGGCCTAGGACTTGTTCTAAGAAGTCCAATGATAAGAAGAAGAAAAATGAAAGGTCATGTTCTACAGGAAAATACAACTCACATGCTTAACAGCCCCATCCTCACCACAAGTATAGAATGAGAATGGACTTCCAGGCTCAACAGCCAACTTGTGGACAGGTCCTTGATGTTTACCCAACAAAGAAGTCTCTACTTGTCCAGATTCAAGAATTTTGGAATAGCGGACCTGTTACAAAATGAATGCAAAGGGGGAATTTAAAGTTGTGGGAAACATAGCTAGTTCTAACATGAGCAAGATCTATCTATTGAGTAGTAGATATTTCCAGGAGGTATGAGATATATAAATCATGATGCAATACTCTAAAAGAGAAGAAGAGAGGGCGGGTGTAGCTACCTGCTTATCAGCAGCAGATGTGACTATGCTACGATCGTCAGAGAAAGGCATAAATTTGGCTTGAAATACATTATTGAAGTGGCCGGAATCGAATGAGAGTTTGACAGAAGCAGTCTCCCAGTCCCAAAGAATAACTTGTTTGTCGTCAGAACCAGAGAGCAAGAGATCTCCATCTGCAGTTGAAACTGACTGAGTTTACACAACCCTTATGCTTGTCGAGCTTCTTGTGAAGTCCGAGGCGGCGCAATAGATCCTGGTAATACAATGATCAAATCAAAGTCCAATTAAGATAGTTGGTTTCCTATCACTAGAAGCACCAAACACCAGAAATTACACAAATTTGGAATTGAGGAAGCGAACGCATTTTGAAAGCAATTAGAGTAAAAGAAAAAGACAAAGGAGGAGGATACCAATCAGAAGAATCTAAAAATGCCATCATTATTAGCATTCGTAACGCCATTGGGTGTAAACAAAGGTAATAGAGGAGCAAAGTAAAAACGCAGATTCAACGAGAATCAGAAAACCCTAAAGAAAGAACAGAGTGAATCAATAGAGGAATAAGGCGAGAGAGACCTCGGAGGCTGAAAAACGGTTGGAGAAACTGCGATTGGGCAAGAGACCGACCTCCCTTTCCCAGACATTCACGACGGAATGGTCGATCCTCGGCCTTTTCGCCGGCCGTCCACTCATCGTCCCCACCAGATCGAGAGTTAGGGTTAAGATAGTCTGTTTGATCGTAAGTAGAAAAGATTGAACGACTAGACGTTAGAGAAGAAGAACAGAAACAGAGAACCAAAGTACTTCATGTGTCTTAGGGCCACCAAGCCTCTCTTTTGACTTTTGACTTTTGTCTCTTTAAAACATATCACTTTTTTTTAAGGTATCCAAAAAATTTGGTGGTGGTCTTCTTTATTTCTTCGGCCTTTGCTTTTTTCTTTTTCTATTTTTGCTGGTGTTAATGCTAAATGAAGAGTTTTTCTTTCGTTAAAACTTCTTTGAGATAGATAGTGTGGTGCAGCAACTTACAAAGGAAATCAAAATCAATTGAATAAGGAAGCAACACACAAACAAATACAAGCTCATTATCATTCATCTGCAAATTAATTGCTATACAGTTTTCAATGATGTGTGGTGCTTCTCCTCAGGGCTGCAAAGATACCCCCTCCTAGTCCTGTTGACGATTTTTTCTTCTCCTCTCCTTCTTCTCCTACCTACACACACACACACACTCATTACTCTTTACTCTTCCATTGTTCCATTTACTCATATATTCATTTCCTTCAATCCAAATCCTTTTACTTACCTCCTTGGCTATCTCTTGCAGCTGCTCTATGATCTCTGAGAAGTCTGGTCTCTGCGTCGAATCCTGCTCCCACAATCTCTCCAATAGCTCTGCCAATTTTGGATGCGTGTTCTTTGGTATTGTAGGCCGTAATCCCTGACAAATCAAACACTCTTTGTGAGATTTTGAAAACGTTTACAACCACAATGCATTCTACACACCAAATTACCTTTTGGACAACCCCTACTGCTGCCTGCAATGGCGTCATGTATTCATATGGAAGCTGCCATCAAATCAACCCATCAGTTAGACACTATCAGCCCGTATAGTTATTTATTTTTTCAAACTAAAGAGTCACGCAAGTACCTTCCCAGTCAACAACTCCCATAGCACAATCCCGTAGCTGAATACGTCAGCCTTGTGATCATATGGCTTGTGTTCTATTACCTGAATTGCAGGAAAGCATAGTGTCAGAATGAGATACTAGTCATCTAATAAACGCCACCAGGTAACCAATTGGTTTATTAAGTGTCTTGTGGGCAAAGCGGGTCAATGCAATTGCAGACTATAAAACCACCATGAAAAACGTACCTCTGGAGCCATCCAGCGATATGTTCCAGTTTCAGCTGTCATAACTCCAGTTTGTGCTTTCACTCTGGCCACCCCAAAGTCTGCAACCTTAACCACCTGTAACAGTAAACCCAGACCCATATATGAATCTGAAACTGAATTGCTATCCACAGAAGCAAGAACTAACTAGGTAGTGAACACCACGTCAATGAGAAGAATATGATGGATAAAATCCTGGAGTAGCGTATGTGATGCAGACAACATGTTATTTAAGCATTAACATGGAGCAGTATTTCATCCAAAGTATATAGTAGATTCGTACATTCCCACTGCAAACCTACTAGTGTACATGGATGACAAAGATATATAACAATAAGTTGCGAGTATTACCTCATTTTCGTCCATTAAGAGGTTGGCAGCCTTCAAATCTCTGTGAATTATGTTATTTTGGTGTAAGTAGCTCATCCCTTTGCAAATATCTATAGCTACTTTAAACAAAGTTGGAAGCTTAAAGACGCCTTTTTGCTTGTGTAGATAGTCATATACACTTCCACCGGGCATGAATTCTATTAAATGTGAAAGAGACAGGCGAGAGAAAGAAAATGGTAAGCGTATAACGTGATATCAAACAAAATAATATAGATAAACATGGTCACTGCAACATACCTGTAACGATACACAGATGTGGAGGCTTGGTGCAAGCACCAATGAACTGAACAACATTTTTGTGTCGAACTTTCCTGGAAACCGAAAGATTTTGAATGATACTTTAGGTCAGCTGCTTTCGTTTATCTGCATACAAGATTACAAGGGAACAGACAAGAAGGCACACAAACCTCATAATAAACACTTCTTGGGCAAACTCTTTCTCTAGCTCTGAATCTAGACGCTCTGGCTTGAGGACTTTGATAGCAACTTCCTGGCTACAATATGTACCTTTATACCTGAATAAGACAAGAGGTAATAAGGAAGGAGACAGATTAACATCTGAGCACCTTAATATGACAATGCGTTTGATAGATACTGCCAACTTACAGATCTCCATAAGAACCAGATGCTATTTTATGCCCAAATTTTAAGTGTTTAAGGTTGATTTCCCAAACATCAGTTCCATCATTGGGTATTGGAACATGAGTTCTGGCACCTGTTTGCCCATTTTCCTTTTCAGGAGAGAAGGATTGCTGCATAGGCCAGCTTTGGCTCTGCAACTGAGTATGATGAAAAGAATTATTAATAATAACTTATAACAACACATGTGCGTCAGATGGTGTCCCTATGACAAACTGTAAGACTTCAAATAAAGCATCTAACTCATTTCATTCAGAATCAGGTGCTTTGGAAAGAAAAAAAAGGTTGTCAATGGATCATAAATTTCAATATACTTTGCATGAAGTTAGTTACGTTTGCAATTGAAAACAAGTACCTCGATCTTTGCTGCTTCTTTCTCCAATGATATTCTAAGTCTGTCTGTTTCCTGTAAAATAAAAAAGATAGCAAGACGGCCACAATTATAATCCGGAACCCTTTGCATATCAAAATAGTTGCGTTTCAACTACTAGATCTCTAAGAATTTGAAAAAACATAAAGCCAAGGATTCTATAGATAAATGGACCTCTTGAAAAGAAATGGATTACAGCCACATGCCAACACACTTCTTTTCTATAGAGCATAGATAAAGTACACAATACAAGGATAAGGATCACAACAAGAAAAAATTACCTCGTACGGCCAGCCATCAACAACAAAAACATCTAGTGAGTAGCCATCAGTTGTAGAGAAAGCATGCGCCTCTTGAATGTTCAGCCCAAGCTCAGCAAGCAAGGCAGTTAACTGCATTATTTACACTGGCTTAGTTAGTATACTTCAAGATAAATTGAATTCATATTTAAATTTTGTAATTGATGACATCATCAGACTCAAACATACATTTTATTTACTTAGAAATATCAAAAAAGTAAAATTTTGCAGTGTGTATTTAGGAGCAAGAAACACGGAAAAAAACCCGACAATAAGTGTACCCTAGTTCTCAAGGATGGGTGACAGAGGAGGAAGACTGGTACTTGCATTTAAAAATGGATAAGTTGAGACCAGGGATCACAAAAAATGCAAACAAGTTAAAGAGGTGAATTGAAGATTTCTTATAAGGCTGAATAATGCAAGAAGCGAGAAATGCTCATAGTTTTCAAAATATAGATAAGAATCATTAGTTGTTGAAACTCATGTGACAAAAACTTGACATAACAAGTTGCTAAACCCAAATCTTCCGAGTAACAAACTAATACCTGAAAAAGGAGTTTAGGCTTGTCTTCTGTGGAAAAAGTGATCTCATGCAAGGGCCTGCATTAGAAACAACAGGGTGAGTTGGAACTGCAAGAATATTTGTTGGCAGGAACAAAGGAGAAACATCGGTTGTTGCGTTTGGACATGTTGTTTGTGAAAGAAAGTACCGTGAATAGAGTGAATTGTTATGAACGGAGTTGTCTCCATCGTCGTCTTGGGAGATAGTAGCTGCAAGTGCAAGTGCTTCAAGATTAGGGGATGAACCAAAGGCAGGCGGCGGATGAATGCTGGAAAGAAGAAGATGAATGAAAAATGATTAAAGGTTAGAAATTAGAGTGTTGAATAGAAGAACGAGGAATTAGGATAGTGTGGCAAGGAAACCTTTTGCGGGTAGGAGAAGAATGAGCAGCATCATTAGTAGGAGAGTCGGAGTGAGCAGAGATCCCGGCAGGTTGAACCTTAAGAAAAGAGCATATCCTGTGAGCCCAGGAATCCAAAAGTTGACATAAAAAGATGAAAGATCAGCCTAACAACCAAGTATGGTGGTGAGAGACATCTCTCGTGGGGGATCTATGGTTTATAGAAATATATAAAAGGAACAACAAACTAACAAAGAAAAGGATGGCATAGAAGCAACAAAAAGATGGCGTAGTTATAAAAGAGAAACTCACCTGGACGAGATGAACATCGATGGCAGGGCGATTTTGGGGATCGTAAGCAGAATGCAGCAATCGCTTGTGCATCAAGACGTCTTCGGCCCTCTCGACATTCACATCCAAAGCATACCTAAACAAACAAAACCAATGAGTCATGTATTTATTGAATGGGCAATACATGCAGAAGAACCAAGCAAGAAAAAAAGACCTGGCAGGGAGGCGATTGAAGTGAGTCCAGAGGTCGTCTTCGAAACCAGGGAGATGAGCGTCTTCTATGTCGGATTGACGGAGACGGCGGAGAACCTCGTCGAAGACCTCCATTTTGATGCGCTCACGGCGGTCCATGGTGGCCTGGGAGGCAGGTAAGGCGTCGAAAATAAGTCTACTAGCGCAACTCTCGTTGTCCTCCATCACCATTGACGACGTTACGACGACGAGCGATGAGGAAGAGAAAGGGGAATGGGAAAGAAAGGAAAGTGAATCGAGGAAGAAGAAGATCTCTATATTGAGAGAGAATCCTCCTATTGATGATTGATCGATACAGAGAGAGACTTGGAGAAGAAGATGAAGATATTCAAATAATAATCTTAAGAGAGAGAGAGAGAGATACAATCCCAGAAATTGAGAATTGAGGAGGCAGATTGAAAGAAAGATTGAGAGAGAGAGAGATACTATGCTTTTTACGTTTTTATCTTTTTGTTCGGTTCTTTTTTTTTAAGTTGGGATGGGTGTTGGGGTATATATAAACGACGTCGTATTGGGAGGAGCGGATGAGTCATGCAGCCGTGGCGATACTGATCCTTTAACGTCTAAAAGGGGTATCAAAGTAAATTGCAGGTGGACGAACCTTCTCTGGATTAATTCTTCTTAATTATGCAATTGCCAAATTTAAAAATCGTGATTATTACTATAATATAAATATTAAACCGTAGTACTAATTAAGAGATCAAATCCCAAAAAAAAATCCAACACATTCTCCATTTGTCCCTCCAACAGATACGCCCTTTAATCAAAAATGGTGGCCCCAAATCATATATACGTAAGTATTAAAGACCCCACACTTATCCGGATCAGGTTCCACCTATGTATGTATCTCTTTTTTACTCTTTTGGTCCCTTTCTTTTCTTACTTATCCATTTTCCTACCCCCTTACTTTCCCTGTAATCTATCTATCTATCTATCGTTCCTTTTTTTTTTACATGCTCAATATTGGTGGTGCCAATTTTGGTATGCTTTATTTGGCACGTAGTATAACTAGCTAGTAAGTACCCCCACACATTAAAGATTGGAAAAACAAAGGGCCCAACCAACTATATAAACGTCTCTCTCGCATCTCACTCCCCTCATCTTTGGAGTGATATACGATTGCAGCCTTTATATTTCCATCCAAACTTGTATATTATTTAGATTACCATAACTAAACCTACAGGCTACAGTCAACCAAAAACAAAAACAAAAAAAAATTAGAAAAGATTATCATATATAAACCTTATACATATGTAATGGGTACCACGTGGTGCATGCACTTGTATATAATGAAAATGTCTTATGCGCGTTCTAATATGCAATATCCCTATTTCTTACTTCTTAGTATATTGAATCATTTCAAGTAACCATACTCTAAAACTAGCTAGAGATTTAACACGCATATTGTAAATTAATCTCACAATGGGAGACGCAGCACTTACATTATTAGCTATACTAGCATTTTTCTTTATTAACCCACCCCCACGCATACCACGATATATATATTAAGCATGGAGTTCGTTCTAATGCAATGCCATTTAATTTGGTCATCTATATTTGGTGAGATTAAACAACTGCTTTTTGTTTGTTTCTTTAATACTATATAGTAAGTACTCCATATTGATCTCGAGTAGGAGGATGAAGGAGTTGACCAAAGGGAGAGTAAAGATGCGGCAGCCAGACAAAGGAATAAACCACTTTGATCCGGTCGCCCTTTAATTATAATATCAAAAACATAAGATAGTCATAAGTTAATATCTAGAGAGTTAATAGGTAGAGAGGTATTTGGTCCCAATTGACCGATGGATGATGTGGCGGCACATGCCTGCATTGTTAGCCCACGTGGATTATTGCCCCTTTACTCTCCCCAAAGGTCACAAAGTGGGACGCCCAGCGAAGCGGCGAGTTGTCGCCGTTAAAGTTTGCTGCAATCCACCAACAACACTCCCATTACATTTCTCTCTTCTTTTTCTCACGTCGATAGCCATTCTTTTTCTTAGATAGAAACAAATTATCCATTTTTTATTAACTTATCCACGTCATTCATGCCTCGCGATGCCACTGTAAAACAAAACATTAATTTGGTAATCATTATTTCAATACATCCTCCAGGGTTTTGTGTCGTTAATTACATCAACAACTAACAAGTAAATTAATGGTCTATAGTATGGTTGCGTGCCATGTTTATTTATATGTTATCATATTCATATCATGAAGCAATATGCAGTACTATGTTAATACATGTGTGTATATTTATTTATTCCCTTGTTCAAGTACCAAGATATTCTTTTTCAAAAAAAAAAAAAAAAAAAAAAGTACCAAGATATTAGTATTAAAGATAATTCAACCACTAAACGCAATGTCAGATGATCACTTTGATAATATTATCACCAAATAATACCCAATATTTTAACAAGCTTTAATTATTTACATGATAAACCCTAATGACCCAATGACACACACACCGACGTTCAAGGATCATGCTAACGGATACGGCCAATTTTAAAGAAACACTTTATAAGTTTTTATTTGTTATAAGTTATCATGCATGAGGCAGACTTAATTATATATGTAGTTTACCAGTTAGTATTATTACACGATCCATTGATTGATTATGAAAATTTAAACAAATGTATAAAAGAGTTTAACAGATTCATTGAATCGGGACATCAATTTCTGATGGTGTCCATTGTCCCAAATCCAATATAGTTGTAAGCCTACACGTTAATTCATTGAATCGGGACATCAACTTCTGATGGTGTCCAATGTCCCGATATATAGTTGTAAGCCTACACCGTTTTTAATTAGTGCTCGATCTTATTCAAATTTATTAAATTTCTAACATATAAAACTATCATTTGACGTTATTCAGCTATCAACTGCTTATTCAACTAAAGTTTTTTTTTTTTAATTCAGCTAAAGCTTTAGATTTAATGAAGTCGGTAAACGAACATAATATTAGCTGTCGAAAAGTTCCGATTGAACACGTACAGAAAAAGCTGATAAAACTTGTTTGTTCAAAAGAGTAACAAATTAAGATGTGCTGCATCAGTCCCACTTTAAACAATAATATAATTCAGCATGTTGATATATAAATATACATGGTATTAGCTAGTTTCTACAAACATTAGGTAGATAAGTTCAGAAATAATATCATGAAAAAGTAAGCAACCCAAATATATATTGGCACAATATAATTCATTTAGTCCAAAAAACATGTTTTGCACGCAAACTCGGATTATTCAATCCTCGTATATTAGGAGAATTAAGTGTGATGATAATCCGAAATCCGAATGAAAGAGACTGACGATATTTATTTTTTGTTTAAACGAAAATATTAAACGTGGAGGTATATAGTGTAGCAAATTCAAATTATGTAGATATATAATTGGATAAGATGGCCAACGATTAATAGTGGAAAGAGTTTTTAAAAACATAGACTTGGCTTATTAGGTCTTGATTTAGAACTATATACTAATTGTCACATTCGCAATTATCTTGGAGGAAATGTACTGGCATGAAACGTCCTTTTTTACTTGTTTAAGCATTTTTTTCTTTTTGGTGTGATACACTTATTCAAGCAATAAACCATTCAACTAGTCTAAAATTTGGCTATTTTGGTCAAAATAAATACAAATACATAGTAGATTGCTATAAATTAACTTGGTTTTATTATGTAAGTAAATGATAATGACATATGGAGCGGAAATGCCCAAGAAGCTATGGGCTAAAGATACACAAGAGTCCATTAGAAGGGTGAAAGGCCTAATTTCTTATAGCGAAGGAAGGCCCATATGGAAAAGAGAGGCCCAAAATTCAGAGGGGAAGAAGAAAATGTCGATGAGCAGCGTAGTCAACGAAGTTGTAGAGAGGAACAAGTGTGTCTCCTCCTCCATACTTGTTGTCAAACACTTGAAGCTCCTTCTTGGCCTTCTCCTTGAGCTCTTCCGCCATTTCCATTGCCTTCCCTGCTCCATTGTTGTTGGTCTTCTTCTTCTCCTCGGTGATGTCATCCACTACCTGATAGAGCATCCCGACGGCTCTCCCGTACCTTCTGAGACTCTCGAGCTCATCCTCAGTGGCACCGCCCAAGAGGCCTCCGCAGACGGCAGAGCATTCCCCCATGGCTCCGAATTTCTTCTCCTGAACAAAGGAAAGAGGAAAGGGGCCTCCTTCAAGGTCCGCGTACTGGCCTGCAGCCATACCAGTGGAGCCGACGGTGCGGGCAATCTCAGCGATGATTCTGAGGATGGTGGCTGGGGGAACAAGGTCAGGAGGCGTGTTGGAGACAATGTGGTGAAAGCAGAGAGGGAAGAGGGCGTCACCGGCGAGAAGGGCTATGTCAGAGCCGTAGACAGTGTGGTTAGATGGCTTTCCTCTGCGCACAGGATCGTCGTCCATACAGGGGAGGTCGTCGTGTATCAACGAAGCCGCGTGGACCTGATTGTGTCATTCCATTATTAGTAGATCCAACATCTCAATTTGAGATTACAAGGAAAGAGAGAGAGTGGAATGTCACCATTTCTAGGGCACAGGCGGTGGGGAAAGCGGCGAGGCGATCGCCACCGAAGAGCTCGCAGGCCGCCACACACATCACAGGAGGGGCACGCTTGGCGCCTTGTGCGAGGACAGAGTATCTCATAGCCTCGTAGATCCCGGCAGGATACTTGACCGGTATGGCCTCATCCAGCTTCTGGTTGATCTCGGTGATCAGAGTCGTCCAATACGTCCTCAGATCGAAATTCAACGACCCCGAGGAAGAGGATGAGGATCGAATTGCTGCGGCAGAGAGTTTCATAGGAAGGAGAGTGGGGGGAGAGCAGAAGCTGCTGGGCATTATTAATGGGATCGCTGCTGAACCACCACTAAACAACATCGCCTCTGAGAAGGAGGAGGATCTAATCTATACTCTTTGAGATAATAGATAATAATAATAATGTCTTCAAATTAAGAATGGGTTCAGCCAAACTTTTGATAGTGAAAAGTGTGTCTGGTGCCAATATATGATTGATTTCTAAGACAGACACGTCGCTTTCATATGTCAGTCAAGTTTTTTAACTGAACTCGAGTCAGAATTTGGAAAATCAAACCCAACAAAACAGAAGAGAATAAGAAGATCGTTTTTAATTACACAGCGAACCTCACTCAAAACAGAGAAAGAAAACAAAACTTTCTTTCCTCTCATTCTCTCAGGTTTTCACCTTCTTCCACAGAGAGCGGCCAATTTGAGCTTCTCCAGTTCCGAGAGGAGGGTCGAGTTCCCTTCGCAACCCTCTTTCCACACCTCCATTCTTTTCTCTTCTTCCATGGCGTTCTCAGACCCTTTACTATACCTCAGGAGATCTACCATCATCCCCTAATATATTTATCCACATTTCATTATCATCCTTAGTCCTCAGATTGATAACCACAAGAGATTAGGGATTTTTGAGTTACCTCACGATGCCTCTTTCTGGATAAATCTCTGACAAGAGTCTTAACAATCTTATTCCGCAGGGATACTTTATCCTTGGCTTGGTTGCACAAGACTAATGATGAAAAATGATGCACAACCAGTGTATAGGCTACTGATCCACGCATCGCAGCTCTGTCCAATGCTCCACAAGTCCATGACTTCAGGTAGGCCTCAATGACGGCCTCGTTTTCCTGCAAATCAATTCACCATTTTTATCTTAGTCGATACTCAAGATGTCATTATATAACACTATCAACCCTTCTTTTTTTTTTTTTTTGCAAATTACCTCAACCGGTTCAAGGTAACCATCCGCTTCTCCCAAGCACTTGTCTAGACTCGGTAGAAGCTCGAGAACACGGGCATTGGAGAGGACCGTCCATGCCGAAAGCCGAACAGAGTGTTCCACACATTGATGCAGGTAAATCGAGACCTGCCGCCCATATACTACATCACCATATGACACCGCAGCATACTGCTCCACGACCATCTCCAGAAAAGTAGAGTAGTTCTCGTGAATCTCTGACTTGAACCTCAGGAGCTCAATGTCACGGTGATTTAGTCTCGCTTCATCAAGAATATGCCCATAGAGCTCCTGCAGAAAACTGTACAAGTTCCCAGTGTTCTTGTCTTCGATGATGTCCATTCCAACAAGTAACAAGGTAGACAAAGCGTGAAACTTCCAAACCAACGGCACACTCACAACAGGAGACGGAAGCAATCCAAAACTAGACGATGACTCAAGTCCTGCAAGAAAGAAAACTCCAGCTTTTGCAACTTCAAGCAACTCCGTGGATTCTGGTGGCCCTGTTGAGGTTTTCCCACTGTGGACTGCTGAGATGGCGCTGAGAAACCAGTGTGGAGGTAGGGGCATTCTCTGGTGAGCCCACTCTATGGTCGAGGAGTCCGATTTTTTATCCTGAGTTGAACAATTTGGCATTTCACCGTCCTCATGAATAGTCTCCAGACCAACTGTGCCCTTCCTTACCCCACTGACCCCTTTCTCTGCTTTTGATTTTCCCTTTGGCTGTAACCATCTATGTCTGAAGTGAGAAGCAAGTATACTGCTCATACGATGATAGACCCCTTCGCTGCATTCCCATTCAAACGATATGTTTTTTTTGTTTGACTTGATACAGCAGGCCAGGTGCTCTAAAGCATGCGGTCTAAGGACATATTCAAAGGCTCTTTCCACGAGTAAATAATCCCTTGGACCTGCAATCAAGCACATAGCTAAAGCGGAGTTCATTTTATCCATTAAGCCAACAGATCCCTGATCGTTCTGCGAGTCCATCAGAGAGATGTTAAGAAAGAGACTCAGAAGACCGGCATCAGCCTGTGCCAACAGAACTCTGGTTGACCAAAACCCACCACCGCTAGCTCCCCAACCAAGTCCAACGCCGGGAGCCAATCCGCCTCGTTTATGTAGCTCAATGGATTGCACGATGGGCCATTCTGATGAAACAGAATCTCTAAAAGAGCTCGACACAGATGTTAGGTCAGCCAGAGACTCTGCCAGTATTCCTTTTGCAAGCACAGATTCATCTCTAGTGGAAATACTTTCCTCATGAGGAGTTTCAATCTTCGATCTAGCAGATTCTATCAGATTTTGGATGGACATGATAGTCCGTGTTAACCCATGAAGACAACTCACAGAAGCTAATGCTAGTTCGTCATCTTGAGATCGTTCTCTCAGAAAACACAAAAATTCCATAAAAGAGGAACACCTGGAGGAGTCTTTTCCAAGCCTACTTACGTCTGCAACAGAAAAATTAAGAAGCTTGTGCTTGATAATGGCAAGGCCAATCTTTGGAACAAACTCCGGCAGCCATGGTAGAGGTTCTTCCTCTCCCTCGGCAGAGATTTTCTCAAGGACTTTAGAAATTGTACGCATGACACCTGAATACAACCACAACAGAGAAGTAGTGGATACAGAGACACTTTCGATTCCTTTCTCCCATTCGAGTAATTGAGGGGCCAATGTTATCCAGCTCAGTGCTGAATCAATCATAGGGCTAACATAACTCCAGTCCCATGTCCCAGATTCGTTCCGTGGAGTGTTTTGTGAGTACATATTAGGAAGTGTCTCGGCAAAAGCCTCAAGGACCAGGTAGGCCTCCTTTGACACAGAAGTAAACTCGCTGATGAGATTTTTCTCCCTGAGCTTTTCAAATGATGGACAACTCAACCACAGACACAGAGCTGGGAATAGCTCTGGGAAGCGAGATACGCAACAGCCACTATGGATACAGACCTTCCAAAGCCGGAGCTGTTCAACCATCAAAGTAGATGAAAGCTTGCAGTTCTGCTTCCCTAGCTTCACCCATGAGTCAAGAGAGGAGGTGAACTGAAACAAATGCCACGTGACCGCATTGAAAGTCCCGTTCTTCACAAATTCCATGCAAGTACTTTGATCATACCGGGCCAACACCTTAGTGAAATTAAAAAGAGAGAAAGAAGAACGAAGGTTACAATAGCTCTGAGGATTGATAGTTTAACAAACTTGAATCATCAGGTTCTGTCAAAAAACATCAAAGACAAATGAATATAACGACCCCAAGATAATTTTGTATGAGCGGACCAGTATTACCTTTAAGAGGCGGACAGAATTGATCTGAGAAGGAAGAACGTCCATTCTTTTGTTCAATTTGAAGCTTTTCACAATCGTTTGCACAAATTTGGGATACTTCAAGATTGCAGTTGTGCATTTTGGAGAATGCCTTGCTATCGCAATAGTGATAGAGATTATGCTGTCCTCAAGCGCTGCTGTTGGTTCTGTCTGAAATCATGAACATTAAAAAAAAAAAACCAGAAAACTAAGCAACTGATAAAGCAACACAAAAAGAATGAGTTTACTTGCTGAGTTACACATGGTTAGTGATCTGACCTCCAGAAGATGATAAATTCTTGGAAGGATATCCATTCTGACAAGACCAGCAGCAACATCTTGTCCGGCTACAAAAACATCTTTCTGAATTGTATCCGTATCTTCTGTCCCGTCATCCATGATTTCTTCACGGAAAGGAACAATATTGGAGGGTTTAGCACTGTACTTCCAGTAGCAACCACGGAGGAAGCCAAGATCAATTTCCGGCTTACTCCTGAACACCGAGGCCGTGAAGATATCCTTCCCGTGTGGTCCCATGTTCTGGAAATAGAAATGGATTTTATCAGTTTGAGCATATATAATCAAGTTATATGGGGACTATAACTTCTTCGGAGTGAGAAAAACAACTTTACCTCCAAAATATCAAAGAAGTTCTCGTTAAGAGAACAGCTCAGTAGACACTGAATCACTTTTACACATGCTAGAACAACAGAGGCATGGTTGTCATCAAGAGCCATCCTAAAGAAGAAAAGAAAGTTATATTGATAAGAACAAACAATATATGATATATGAGTGGTAACTTCACAAATAAGTCTCAAAATTACACCCATCAGGAAATTACCTCAATGCTAAGACAAGCTCAGGTTCCGGTCCAAGGGCATATGCCCAGATGGCTTCCCAATCAGTGGCTTTATCTTTTCCTTCCCTTGTGTAGCCTATTCTGCTCTGACAAAGTTTGTTCAAAGCTTTGTCGAGTACAGATGCAAGCAGATGCAAAGCAAGGCTTCTCTGCCCGGGAATCTGATATATCAATAATACATACAAATTAATGAGCAGTGATAACGAAAAAACCGCAGTCTCAGCCTACAGGTTTTGTTCAGCTAAAGCCAAAATTAAAATATGTGACAATCATACCACACTTCGTGCAAGAGCAATAGCTTCTTTGATGGTGTACCCTGCTGCCCCAGGATCTCCCTCGGTTCTCAAGAAGTCACGTTCGGCAGCAGATTCAACGCCAGACCACTTTCCACCTGTACATTCAAAGTGTAAGCAACCTCAGATTGTCATGAGTTTCAGTTGTATTGTTCTACTCACCAGTTTCAGCTGACGAGACAAGAACATCATCCTCAACAACATTCCCGTCAAAAGAAAATCTCAAGTCCCTGGCTGCCTCAACCCTCTCAGTCCATGTATCCCACACAAATCCTTGAGATATCGCTGACTTTTGCAGCACACTCTTTTCTTCTGGTATTGCCATCACTTCAGGAGTGACAAAATGACCGTCAGTTCTTGAATTCTTTGCTGTCTCATGGGTAATGGAAACCCCCTGTACTGAATGCTTTCGCTTCTTCAATTTTTCCTCACCACGTTTCTTCAAAATGGAGAGTAGTGCAGGATCCATCTTGTCCAATAACTCAGCCTGTGCCTCAGCAATCTCTTCAGGGGACATTGTTTGCAACCTTGCATGGTTCTCAACATCAATATCACTCTCAAGAGAGGAAGACGCCTGTCTAGTGCCAAGTCCACTGGATGGGGAGGAAGAAACAGCTAGGGGAGGAGAAGCGTTTAAAGGAAGCCTTTCCTTGGTTCCTAGAGTTTTGAGAAACGGTGCTTTATCAGAAACAATGTCTCTCTGGTATGATGCCCTGGCAGGTTTTTGGGCCAGTAAAGTGTTGCTGGATGTAGCGGCCGCATCGGCTGAAGCAACAGAGAGGGGCCTCGTTTCAATGATCTTAACTCTCCTTGATTGCTGAGGGCCATGTGTGGATGCAGGATCATCCCTAGAGAGCATATCTTTCCACCTCCGGAGATCCATGTCTTTCTTCTCTTTTCTTTGAAGCGGTTTAGCAAAAGCAGCAACGGAGTCTGCATTCATGAAACGTTCTTCTTCTTCTTCTTCTTCCTCATCGTTATCTTTAGGTTGTGCAATGCTGCTTCCCACAGGAGCCCAATGCTACAAAATCAAACATGAGAAAGTATATAAGATGAATCAGAAAGCTGAATTACAAGCCATTAGGTCAGGCACGGTGAACAAGTAGATGAAACTGTGGAGTCCAAGTACTAACTAAATAACAAGAGTAGAAAATCGAAAAAGAAGCTAACAAAATGAAGATGAAAGTTGCGAAACCTAAAAAGCTCACTAGAGGATTGGATTGGCTTACGGGTCCGTGAGAACGATGACGAGCGACGGGGAAGGAAAGAAGGGAGGGTCTTGGGGGAAGCGGCTTGTTTGGCGGCTTATTCTCCGATACTCCTTTCTCCACGATGCTCCCGACAAGCCTCCCCAAGACGTTGTTGGCCTGTTCCGGATTGATGAGTCTCCCGCTACTTTGCTCCATCACTCTAAACCCTCTCTCGCTTCCAACTTTGTCTTCTTCGTCTTCCCTGCTCATTTGTTTTTTTTTTAATTTTAGTTAGACTTCGCTTATAAGAAAGTAAAAAATAACAATAAAACCCCTTTCTAACTTTTTTATTAAATATTGGAACATCAACTTTAATCCTATACAAAACAAACCTTACAGTCTATTTTAAACCAAAAGTTGTCCCTTTAATACAATGAACATGATTAAATAACGTAAGAGACGTGTATGTGATGTGCATTCAGTTCTAGGACTTGACCAGAATCAGTAAACTTGGTAACGAGCTAAGGAATTGTGTTTCCTCTCTCTTCTGCTAACAACATTCCCAAAAGATAACATTCTTGTTGCTATTACCATAATAATACTCTTCGTAGTCAGACTAACAACAAACAACTACAGTCTCTACAACCATTGATTTACATTCTTCTATTTTCAACCTTAATCTCTTTCCGGCGTCACTCCCGTTACTCTTCTTGAACTCAGATTCCCCGCATACGACCATCCTTTCTCTGTTTCCCCCACTATTCCCTTCTCTCTCGTCCCATTCCTCTTCACTGAATACAGCGGTGGTGCTCTCCTCGGGCTCCTCGATGCTACACTTAGGGAAGGCGTTGCAAATGGTGAACCATGCGGAGAGCTCTGCACAGAGAACGCTTTCTGAGCGTTGAGTCCATTGATGCCGAATAGGGATAGCGTTTCCGTGACAGAGACGGATCTTCTCATCGCATCATCAACATAAAGCACATCATCTATTCTGGCCGTGATGTTGAAGGCCATGCTCTCCATCACCCTCGAGTAACTCTCCAGAATTGATTGCCCTACATCCTGCCAAAAACACACACACAAACTCTAATATTAAGCATCGTTTCATGTTGCAACCGGCAAAGCACACTCCTAACTCACTATACCTTGTTGTACTGAATCTTGTTCATGTCCAGCGTTGTCTGGGGAAGACCCGGGAAACGAATCCTCAGACTCTGCAAGAGGGTCTCGGCTCTCTGCACAAGGAAATCATTTCTTTCGGAGTCATTAACAAGGCCTTTAACCTTGCCACCCCATGAAGACAGCTTTAGTTTCGCCTGCTTCTTGTGCCTCCTCCCATTCTTCTGTCTCCAAACATGCACAGCCGCCTCAATCCGGTTGGCGATTTCAAGAGTCTGATGTTCGGATGAGAGATCAAGACAGTCCAGAAGACATTCGGGAGAGAACTTGTTTGCAGTTAAGTACTGGTAGATGATCTCTCCAAGACATTCCTTCCCGCTCTGCATTAAGAATTAAATCAGACCTCAATGAGCTAATCACATAAAACCACTTATGGTAAAAGAATGTATGCTCCAGCAGCAATGGAAAAAGCTCATCCCTGATCTCGAGAAGGCGCATACCTTGGGCAAAGTCTCCAAGTAAGGGTCGGGAATCTCCATTTCGGCGAGCACGCCGCTGTTAATTGCCAATGCAGCCTTGAGAATCTGGTTAGCAAAGTCCCGACACTGCTGCAGTTTCTTCCTGGCCTCTTCTGACAAACCGTTAGGCGGAACCTTAGGGCAAGGCAGCCACCACTTGTCCTCCTGCCTAACGGAAGCTGGAGAATTGTAAGAATCCTTGTCACATTCTCCAAGAACAATGCCGCGATCAGTATACCAGAACTCAGTATCGGAGAAAGCGTCAAGCATATCGATCAACATAGCATCGAGCTTCTTGAGAGCAGGGAGATTGGCATAGAGATCAGAGCGTGGACGGGTCTCCATGATCTCATAAGTGCCGCCTCCGGGGAAGTGCTGAATGGAAGGAATGAGCTCAACGATAGAATCGCTAACACAGAGGAGCCATTCAAGTTCTCTACGCCACATAGCCTTCTTCTGAGGAGCAAGAGGCTCAAGCCTCCAAAGCTCGCCGAACACAGTCGCTGTAATTCCAGTGGAAACTATCCTGATTAAAAACGAGAAAGCCCTACTCTATACCAACCAACAAAGTAAAAGAAGAGAAGATAGAGACGGTATTTACCAGAGAGATTGGTGATGGCGTTGGAGATAGCAAGCGCCGTACAAACACCTTTACCTCCTCCTGACATGTCTTCTCCGAGAAGTAGCTTAGCAAATCTCTCCTTCATCATCTCAATTTCTGAAACCCAAAATACCAATAAAAATTCTAATAATAAATCGAATCCTAGTGTTCATCAAAGTGGTCAAACTTATAAAGTTATATACCGGAGAAATCGTTGTTGTCTGACTGTTTGTCATCCCAGAGCACATCTTTGCCGCCGATCACCGGAAGCATAACTGGCGGCGGGAAGTAAAAGCCTCTCCCAGCGACAACCCGGGGGGAAGAAGGGATGGAGCTAGAGGGTCCCTCGCCGTCGAAGCGGTGGCAGGAGAAGCTGCTGGAACTCTCGGACTCGCTAATGTCGGCGCTGGGACTGTAACTTCCGCATCTCTCGGAAGAGACTTGGTCGTCTTCCTCAGAAGATAAGCTCCCCATTATTGTAGGCGGCAGAGATCTAATAACGGCTCAAAGAATCCACATTTGGTTGGGCAAAGAGACAGACGACAGAGAAAGGAAGAAGAAGAAGGAAGTGGATGTGATGATGGTGGTTTGATAAAAAGCAAAGGAGAGAGAGAGAGATGAGAGATATTAAAAAAAAAAAAAAAAAAAAAAGACTCCTTTCCTTTCCTTTCATGACTCACACTCGCTCTTCTTTTCTCTCACATCCATACTCACGCCGTTATCCTCTTCCGTTAGGGACGGGTATGCGTTTGGTAACAGATCAACCGTTAACTCACGCTCGTCACATTTAACGGCGATATTAAATTATATCCCACGGCCGTTGTCATTTAAGGAGCATGCGCTCCTGTTATATCAACCGTTGGATGATAAAAGTGAACCAGCAGGATCTTTTCGAATCTCGAAGCGGCCGAGAAAATAAAGAAAGGCTGACATTGTGTGGACTAGAAGCATTCCTTGTCGGATGGATCATCACTCTCTCTCTCTCTCGTACCACCGGCCTGAACTACGTTGCACCATATCTTACCTCGTGATTTTACGCCACGTGTCTTATACCTATTCGCCTGATCTAAACACTGTACATAGTATTCTGGCGTCATTAAAGTATTCCCATCGTACGGTCTAGATTGCGTTCGCTTACTTGTTGTATTCCGCTGTTTTCGACTTTTCTTTTTCACCCAACGCCGTTGATTACTACTCTTAATTCAGTTCATTAACGTAAAACTAATTTAATGCCCTTTGAATTTGGGTTAATCTGTTATTCTGTTTGTATATTAATGTCACTGATCACTAGAATATGCTATGGAATGGCGTTGATTCCCATGCTTTGCTTAATTACTTGACTTCACCCCCTTTTTTTTTTTCTTCAAAGGCTTTCAACCTTCCAAATAAATGTTTGTTAATTTGTCTTCCTATTATTAGTAGAAAATCTTTTCCATTGCCATGCTTTTCATTCGATTGATAGCCTTTTAATTTGTAAATTTCAAGGTCAACGAAAACTTTGACCAAATTGAATACCAATAAACATTCAACGTCTACCGGTGGATGAATAATTTGAAGTTTTATTTTATTTTATCTTTTGAAGTCTTTTTATTCGAAATTAAAGTTTTTTTAAATAAGTTATATAAGTATGAGTTTTTGTAATTTATTGTATTTCATCAAACAAAAACTATTTTGAGTGAATGTCTCTAATATAAAATACAAGTTGTATATATCATACTAATGAATATGGTAATATTACTTGGTTAATTCATATGAAAACATTGCCTACAAATGTAATTATCCAAAAAAGTTAACTTCATTTATTGTCTAGAAACACTATTATGTTAGAAAAGCTACATACTGTATGTTTGTCTTCAATAAAATAAACAAAGAATAATAAAAAATTCAAACATTTACTATTTTTGTATTAGACAATCGAATATTGTGTGTAAGTCGGCCATAACCATTACAAAACAGTCAAATTTTCATCAAATTTGGGAGTACATTACAATTTATGTAGTAGATTAATAATTGTGCAACATATATCTCGCTATCGAAATATAAAGAATAAAGAACTCAACATATATCCCTAAATAATTCATCCACGACTGGTATGAATTAATAGAGTCATTAAGGAGTGGTAATGGGAGTGTGTTTATTGGAGGCTCGGCCACACAACAAAGCATTCTTAGGCAAAAGATATTCATCTCTAAGAGAGTGTGTTTGAGAATAAACTTTGAGGTAGAATTGTTGGCCTAAGTATTGCCTCGCCCAATATTCACTCCTTAGATTCCACATCCCCACATTGTCCAGTGCTACATATACGGCTGTCCAAGATTCTGGATATACCTATAACAACCAAAAACTAGTTTAACTTTCTTTCTGTTTTGGTTACAAGACATTTCAGTTTTGATATATATAATTTGGTAAGATATATGGAGAAACTATTTGTACCTGAGTGGTGGAGCGAGAAATAGCATCCCTGAGATTATACTCTCGTCTACTCGCTTGCGACCATGTTCCTCTATCCATCCTGTGGAAAATACTCATAAATATCAGATGCAATGCATTATTACTATTACAAAGCTAGGGTGATATATATATATATATATATATATATATATATATATATATATATATATATATATATATAGCTAACCCTTAATTATTCTCACCCGACAACCCAAAAACTATATCCATCGAGGTGGTAACTTTGGACAATCTTCTCGCGGTTTTGAAATATGATTTCAAGGAAGTCTCTATGGTGTGCTCCCATCACTGACGTCTCCATTCTCATCCCTCCCCCTCTTCTCGGCTTGTCAGGGATGCTTCCCACTTTGTAAACGCCTTTGATCTTGAAGTAATCCGCAAGCTTTAGCGGAGTATCTGCAGCTACAAACGACACTCCGTTTATGGCGTAGCGTTGCTTCCTCCTCACTTGTGCCGCTGAGCTTTCCAATATTAAAGTCCTAGAAATCTTGATTCGACCATAGTGGTACGAGCCCTGTGGGTTAGGCCTTGGCCCAGACGCGGTTAGATTGGTTCTAATGGACCGGGCTTGTTTGATAGACCAATCTAGTTCATCGGCAGGTTGCTCAGCATGGACAGAAGCAGACGATGAGTGGCGGCTATGTCTTGAGTTGGAGTAGTGGATAGTGGATGAGACCAAGAGTTTTTTGGCGACAAATTTTGTGGAGACGACAATGTCATAGTCTTGGTCAGGCTGGTCCATGGTGACTAAGACGGAGTAAGACTGTCCTACGTGAATGTCGAGAGAGGTATACATGGACTGTATTGTATGGGTTCCCTCAACCTCGACGAGCTTCATCTGATGACCTTGGATTCTAAAATTCAGAGTGTTTTGAAGCCCTACATTCGATATTCTAAATCTGTATGTTTTACCTAATAATTGTTCCACAACAACAAAAAAATGATGAGATAATATATATATAATAATGCTCTTCTTCTTAATTAACTAAAGTATTTAAGTACTTGAGTGTTTTTAAGATGAACCTTTGTGGACTGTGAGTGAAGAAATGTAACTGACTCCTTGGCCATTGATCAAAACCCCTTCAGGCAAAGGTAGCTTGTGTCCTCTATCCAAAATTGCCTTCAAAGCCTGAATAATGTGCATTTAATTATGGTCCTTGTATAACAAGGACAAGTGCTAAATGGAACATAATTAGTTAATCAAGAAAAAAGTACCTTGTGGTCATGCTCAAACCAATCACCAATGAGGAAGGTGAAATCTCCAGCGGGTTCAGGGAAAGGGACGGGGATGCGAGGGCGGCTGAGGATACGGAAACCGCCAAAACCACCGGCGGCTTTGTGAACGGCTAGGGAAGGGAAGTAGAAGAAACTACCGATCTGGTCTTTGACTTGGATGGCATAAGTGTAATTTTTGCCCGGTGGGATTGGACAAGTCGTCCCATACACTCCATCTTGGTAAGAATTCTTCCTCAGTTGCACTCCGTTCCTTCATTAACCATTTTGTATTTTGTTAATTCATTGATATTATATAAACAACATGAAAACGTGACGTGTCCACCAATAATAGCTAACAAGATTGTGAAGAAACGGCACTAGAGCATGCAAATTGGCTCCATCAAGCCAATTATACCAAACATCCAATCTTTCTTATAATATAACTCAAGTGAAACGGGACTTGGTGATAGAAGGTCGTTTATTATCCATACGCAGTTTTTTCGGGGGTATAAATATATGCATTACACACTTATTGACGTTACTTGCATTGTTTTTTCTATATAAAAAAAAGATACAGATAGATAGTACGGTTTAATTATGACATAAAAAAAACTATATATACTTGAATGGGCGGTAAAAATTGGTTAAGAAAAGTGAAAACTAATGAATAAAAGAAAGTGGTAAAGAAGGGGAAATAGGACTTACCAAGATAAGAGAAAGGGCTCGTCAAGATCGTTGTGAACATTGATGATCAAATTGTCGTTGGTGACAGAGTAAATATCGGGTCCAGGATATTGTCCGTTAATCAGGATTCCCTGCGTGTATGGATAAAATGTAAAGCATGATCATCGGTCAAACAAAAACAGAAGAAGCTGTCCGCCATTTTGTTGATGTTGAGGAAAAGAAAAGATACCCTTTGAGGAATGCCAAGTGGAGAAATGTTGCCGTAAGTGACCCTCCAGTCGAAAAAACGGTAGGGATCATCAGCTTGAACAAAAGAAATGGTGGATATGGCCATCATCATCGTCCAAACGGCGCCATTTAGCCACCAGCCCATACTCGCAAGCTTGAAGTTTGTTTTGTAGTAACGGAACAAATGACTCTGGAGGCGTATTTAAAGTCCAATGAGGGGGGAAGCTTTTCCAATCAGCTAATTCCGTGTTTTTATTTCAACCTGTAATATAATAAGAGCATGTCCCCACCTACTAATTAATTTTATATCTAACCAAGCAAAGCCCATTATTTTTGTCCTTTGGGGGTTGTTATTATTTTATTGAAAGAAAATTGCAATCCGGTGAGGCTTGAGATATGCTTCATGTTGCATAGTTTTTTTTTTCTTTTATTGGCTAGAAAGGGGTTGCTTGTTTATGTAATACATCCTCCTGTTTATGTAATAGATTAGCGTCACGTTTTATTTTATTTGATCTGTGTTTTTTTTTTGGGTGAAATAAATTGAGTTGTATCTTGGCACAAATAGTCAGCGCAGACGATAAATATTGATTGAACACGTTATGATGAAGCAATGTATGTATATACGCTGGAAGTAGAAAATAATAGTAATATAGTCCACAAAATTTAATCATCAATAACAAAGAAGAAGAGTTGATTATTGAGAAACGGACAAACAAGAAGTTGCAAGAGAGTACTTAAACGCGTAGTATATTTTCTTGATGAAAATTCTGCTTTCTTTCAGATTGGGTTTGGCGGCGCAGGATTCTTAATTTTAGATTTAACATCATCTTACGTAACACACATATTTTCCATTTAACACAAATTTCAACGGTCAACTTGATAACCCAAATTGAGTGAGAAATGATATGAAAACAGCTGGAACCACAAAAAGAGAAAGTCACAGGCTGTCTTCTTCCCGTGAGAGGAGACGTCTCTCTCTCTCTCCTTTTCCCTTCACTTCATACACAGAGTCTCCGTGTCTCTGCTCCTTCTTACCATCCTTCCCTTTTCCTATTTTCCGTGATATCTTAAATGGGCCTTTTGCGGCCCTTTTTAGCCAGCCCAAACGTATACAACTAAGCAGAACCGTTTTTTGCTCACAAAGCATGGGTTTCTTCTTATATGTTTAATGGGTATTGGATGGATGCCGCTTTTAGGGTTTTCTTCATTAAGAGTTATTTAAGATTCAAGAGTTTTCAATTCGAAAATTGGCATGACATATAACGACGTGGACAACGATACAAGAAGATGAAAAAGCAAGTGGTGAAAGCGAAACTTAAAAAAAAAGGGTCTTCTTATAACTAGGTTTCCTTCTTCTTCTCATCATTGGTATGACCAGGAAGCTTCTCTTTGATCTTCTCCATAAACCCTTTCTCCTTGCCCTTCTCATTATGAGGTTCATGAGCTTCAGGCTTTCCATGGTGACCTCCGGGAAGCTTATCCTTCATCTTCTCCATAAACCCTTTCTCCTTCCCATCCTCATGACTTATACCCGCAGGAAGCTTCTCCTTGTTCTTCTCCTCTGTTTCACATTGATCTGCAACAACTTCCTTCTTCTTATTGTTCTTCTTCTCCTTCTCCTTCTTTTCCCCATTTTCACCCGCTTCCTCATCACTTGACTGCACACATATATCACATCAGTGTTATTAACATTTCTCATCCATAAGAGTTTTACTTAAGATTTAAGAACAAGAGTATATGTATAAATAAGCTTACAGAGCTGTCAGAAAGGTGGAGTCTTTCAGCGAGAGAAGGCTTCTCCTCTTCCTTGGGCTCCTTGGTTACACCGGCATTCTCGGAAGAATGTACATCTTCGGGTTTCTTCTTGAGAAAGTCAAACATCCCACAGCCTTTGGAAGCTGCAACATCAGCTTCTTGCTGCTCACTAGAACGAGGATGATCCGCCATCTTTTAGGAAAACGCAAACAAGTATTCAAGACTCACTTTAATTTCTAACGAGACTTTTCTTTGCTAGATGTGAGGACTGATGAGTTACACAAAACCCCTGCGACGCTGTATATATAGTAGCTCGATCTAGCTTTTATTTTCTGCTTATTTTAATTACAAGTTAATTCCATAGTAATTAACACTAGGTTCGCGTTTAGCCAAGGTATTGCCGGCTAATTGTACTAACAAGTCTATATATTAAGGACCAACTTTGATCGGAACAAGGTTTGTTTTTTTCGGAAAGTGAAATAAAAAACATAGTACATGTCCGAATACTCTGCGTTTCGCCGACCGATGGATGGTCGGTGTGGACGGTCCACGTTATCCAATAAAGAGAGCAAAAGCACTGTTTAAATTGTTTGGACATTATTAGAAAAATAAGCTTGAAAATCTTACTGCTAACTACAAATGGGCCGAAACAGACGATGGGCTTACAAAAACATAAGAGGGCTAAGATTGGGTTAAACTTGATGGTCATGCTGCTCACCTCATTGGACTTCATAACAGCCCCACCACTTGGAAAAGAAGAGGAATAAAAAATATACACACTTCTTGATCTAGACATTATTAGCCTAAACGAAATTCCATTTAGCACTAAGAGCAATATTATCCATAGACTCTTAAGACAACTCTAAAAAAGACTTTTGTTGGTTATAAGACATATCTCTTAAGTTAAGAGTTGTCTTAGGACATGATTATCAAGGGTTTCTTAACAATGGCTCTTAGTAATTTTTTAGTATTAAAATATTAAGATTTACCTCTTACAAACATGTTTTGGTTCTTAGCTAAGAAACCTTTCTTACCAGTTTTACCATTTGCCATTTAATTAAATATTTTTTAATACTTAAAATTTACCTAAGATTTGGCTAAGAACCTACCAATAATCATGGTCTTAAGAGCCTATTGATAATGATGGTCTAAGCTCAAGAAGACATGAGTGTTTCTTCAACTTAAAAAAGAAATCAGCAGTTGATATAGAATCTTAAACGATCAAATCATAATCTTATAATTTGTATAGCCCCGACAATGAACCAAAAAAAAAAAAAGATAGGAGAGGGAGAAGTATGAAGATATTTTCACATGTAGTAATGAATGCCGTAAATGTGACAGAGTCGTTCTCACATGGATGTTTCTTGGTTACCAATCTGTTGAATATTGAAGATCTCATTGACTGAAATCAACATTTTAACAGACAAACTTTTGACATGTCCCATGAATGATTAATAAGAATTACAATTAGCTAGATAGAGTTTAGTTATAATCCCTGGTTTGGTTGGCAGAAATTAGAAAATTTGTACTATCCCAAAACAATAAAGTATGTTTGTGCCTTGACGGTTTTGATTGGTTAAGGGCGTGGGGGTAAAGAAGGGGTGAGTAAAAAAAAGGAGACCGACCGACATGAACATGAACATGAACATGAACATGAACATGAACATGTAGTACAAGGCCCAGCTGTGATGCAGAGAGTCGGTGCAATGCCACGTCATCCACCCTAGACTATTGCTATTGGGTAATGCGGTGGTAGCTCTCTCTTTCACACCACCTTTTTTTCCTTCTCCTTTGAATGATGATACTATAATTAGTAGTATAGGCTAGAGATTAGTTTAGTTAATTACACACGCACTACTCAAACTCCAACTCTCAAAGTCAATAAATAATGAACACCCCTACTCTTGTGCCAGCTGCTTCTATTTACGACGTGACGTGTGCTATGATGCTGAGCTGGAACCCATTCCCTTCTTCATTTGTCACTACTAGTATTATATAAGACCACCATTAACGGTGGTGTCTTATGGTGTTCTTAGAAAAATCTTAGCTCAAAATTAAATGAAAAACCATGCCAATTGTTAAGAAACGTGGCTTAGTTAAGCCTCAAAATTAAACCTAAGCACCGTCCACGTGTCAAGTTTTGGATGAGTACTCTGTATTGAAGAAGGAAAAATAAAACGATTTCGTGTTTTTGTTTTCCCCTTTTCCATCTCTCTCTCTCTCTCTCTCTTTCTCTCAAACGCGAAACAGAGAAATCGTTGGAATCTCCGATGGAATCTCCGATGTGAGTGAACTCCGGCCGTCGTTCTTCCGTTAGGCCATCATCTCCACCGACTCTGGTTGTCCACGGCGTCTTCTATGGTTGTATCCGGCGAGGGTTGGCTGCGAAATCGGGAGAAGTTGACTGGATCTCCGAGTTTCGATTCGAAATCGTTTTCTTATCTTCAATCATCTATTATTCAAGGTATGCATGTCTCGTTGGTTGTGTGAATTGTTGTATTTTAGGATTTCAAATTAGGGTTCTTAGTTTTTGTGAAATTAGGGTTTCTTGATTTGGGGAAAATGGGTTATTCGTTGATTAGTTTGTTATTTGGCTAATTAGAAACATGATTGTGTGTGTGTTTGTATTGATTTAAGTATTTTCGAGCAATATTTCTTAGGATTTGTGAAATAAGGGTTTCGGGAATTTGGGAAATTAGGGTTTTTCGTTGTTAAATTTGGGAAATTAGGATTAAGTATTCTCTGTTGGATTCAAGGGATATTGAATTTCAAAATGGCTGACAAGAAGAGGGCATGTTGAAGCTGACAAGAAGAGGACATGTTGAAGAGGACCACATATTTGGGATCGCATTGTGAACCACATAACATAAACTCAATCTCTCTGAGACCACATATTTTTTTGATTGCTTGTTTAGCTGAGAAGCTAAAGACACCACATATTCTTTTGTACACCTGCGATTCATTTGCTATATAAAAACAACATGTATTGCTTATTGTTCTCACCATCTCACATTCTCATTCTCTCTTGTAAAACATTTTCTACCAATACCATAAGTCATTATTGCTTTTTGTTCTCACTTCTCAAACCAATACCACATCTCATTAGTGCTTTTTGTTCTCACTTCTCAACTCAATACCAACATCTCATTATTACTTCTAAAAAACCATATTTTCTACTTCTCAAACCAACAACTCAATACCAACATCTCATAAACGTAGCCCATTTTCTACTTCTAAAAAACCATATTTTCTACATACCAAAAAAATCCAATATTTTCTACATACAAAATGGCTTCGTCGTCCAATGATAATTTCGACGAATCGTTAGACGAAGAAATTAATAATATTTTCCAGGTAGAATTGGATAATTCTTTGTACTCATACGGTGATCCTCAACAAGCCAGAAAACCGAGGAAAAAAAGAGTCCATATTGAAAGACATCGTGAAGAAGGCCACATCCAGTTATGGAACGATTATTTCGCAGAAAATCCAACTTTCCCTCCTAATCTATTTCGACGCCGTTTTAGAATGAACAAGCCATTAATATTAATATTTTCTATAATTATAAATTATATTTTTATATTAATATTTTTTTTTCTAAGAACCACTTGTTAAGAGCCTACCATTAATCACACAAAAATCTTAACCCAAAAATACAATCTCTTAACTATCACTTTTACAAATTTATTATTTTAATACTCTTAAGAACCATTTTTAAGCACCCATTGATAATCATGCTCTAATGAGGTTCATTCACTCTCTTTTTCCTCTCCTCACTTTTCGTCGCATCCCCCACACTCCATTAATAATATTATTGTTTTTTTGGTTTCTTCAAGAAAATGGAAGGCTTTCTCTTCCTCCTCTCAGTCGTCTTCCTCTTCTCCTCATCTGCAGCCGCCTGCGACCGATGTCTTCACCGTTCTAAGGCTGCTTATTTCTCCTCTGTCTCTGCTCTCTCCTGTAAGCTTTCCATCTCCTCTCATTACTTCACTCTTTTGTATCTTTTTTCTTTTCTTTTCTCATCTTTTGTACTTATGGGTTTTTTCTTTACTTCAGCCGGAGCTTGTGCCTATGGCTCTATGGCTACGGGTTTCTTCGCCGGACACATTGCCGCGGCTCTGCCTTCCATCTACAAAGACGGCTCCGGCTGCGGAGCTTGCTTCCAGGTCAGATGTACGAACCCCACGCTTTGCAGCAGCAAAGGAACAACGGTGATGGTCACAGACCTGAACAAGAGCAACCAAACCGATCTTATCCTTAGCAGCAGAGCCTTTAGGGCCATGGCTAAGCCTGTTGTTGGCTCCGACAGAGGTCTTCTCAAACAAGGCCTTGTCGACATTGAATACAGGAGGTTCGATTCCCAAAAGAACTCTTACCATCTACGATATATGCTAGCTTTTCTTCTCATTGTCCTTCAAGTAGCTATTAGTAATAAGAATAATTGAAAATGAAACAGAGTTCCTTGCGATTACGGGAACAAGAAGATGAACGTGCGAGTTGAAGAATCAAGCATAAATCCAAACTACTTGGCGATAAAGCTCTTGTACCAAGGAGGCCAAACCGAAGTGGTAGCCATCGACATTGCTCAGGTTGGTTCGTCACATTGGAGTTACATGACCAGAAGCCACGGAGCCGTGTGGGTTACTGACAAAGTACCAACCGGAACTCTGCAGTTCAGGTTCGTGGTGACCGCAGGCTACGACGGCAAAATGGTCTGGTCGCAGAGGGTCCTTCCCGCTAACTGGGAAGCTGGGAAGACCTATGACGCCGGCGTTCAGATCACCGACATTGCTCAGGAAGGTTGTGATCCATGCGACGATCACATCTGGAACTGACTCACTCCAACTCTCTACTTTCCTTCTATATGCGTACGTAACAGACTTGTTTATTTGATGAGAGGAAGAATCAACGGGAATGCATAATCTGACGATTCCATAAGAATGAATTAAACAAGAGAGCTAAGAATGTAAAGGGATATATGTGTATGTACAAAAGGTCTATATATGTACACCATTCTTTCTATCTGTAACCTTGCGACTTAAAATGACATTACATTTTTTAAAAAAGAAAAGAATTTATCTATTGGCAAACAATGCTGATTGAAAAACATGAGCTTAGTCTCAGAAGATCTCTTCATCAACTTGTGAGTGATCCAAATCGCTTCTACTGGCTATGGGGACATTGCCAATGTCTGAGTACTCCGATGAGTCAACCTCATTTACATGTTTTGCTTTTTTTTCCACGACTCTTGCTTCAGAGGTTCGACAAATGCAGGAGGCTGGGTTCTCATGGAACTCGCCCTCTCCTGGTTTCATTTCATCTGGTTCCCCCATGAAACCCGTCTGGTATCTTCGGACCTTGGATGAGAAATCATCCCATGTCATGTTGTGTCTATTTTTGAAGAGCTCGTAGAGTTTCTTGGCGTTTGGACGGATGGTTACTTTGTGCCCCAAGTATCTCCTGCAAACACACATGCATGTGCATTAGAGAAGAGAATGAAAAAGTGAGAATAAGAGACACAGTTATACCTTCTCCCAGCTAAGATTCTAGCCATGTTGCCGTTGTTGTTGGTGACAAATGCGTCGCTCTTATCACAGACAATGAAGTCAAGAGCAGCCATGCGTGATGAGAAGTTCGCAAACGGAGCCAGTTCTATCTTGGAGGTCAGTGTCTCTTTCGTATGGAGATTTGGAAACAGAGCTCTTATGGGTGCCAATGTATCCTCCCCTCCATATACCTCGCCTGATGCAACGTACAAGTGAACCTCTTTCCCAAAACCTAAGCCTCTGAGCATCAGACCAATCTCCTCTGGCGTCAGGGGACATCTCCCGTGCCGCCGTACCTTTTCAGGGTTTGCCGCCTGCACATTGCAACAACCCCAATAATGAATAGAGTTAATTAAGAAGAGTTGATACTGGACCTACATTTATGGTATTCAAATTAAGCAAGCATGCTATTCTCTCACATGTAACGTTTTCCACCTTCTTCTCATAGCTCCGAGTTCGAGTCTCTCTTTTTGACCACCGCCGTAATAGCATCCGGAGAAGGCCAGCATATCAGGTTCGAACCTAGGAACCAACATGCACACTGATTAGCCATACACTTAGAAAATGTTATTATTAAGATATATGTATGTGTGTACCTGAGATGAAGGGCAACGAAATATTTGGCCTTTTTTCTCATCCGGTCAACCAACAATTGGCCCATCCTGTTGATAGACTCTGTATATCTCACCGCATGGTAGTTCACTCGACAACGCAGTTTCTGGAGCTCTGTATCAAGATTGTTGGACAGCCTGTAATCAAATTTGGAGAGTTGTACAACCTGCAACCATTAGAATATTGCAAAAGATGAGCCTACTTGTTGTAGGAATATACATCATGATACACATAGTTTGGAGGAGGATAACTGACATGTTTCTTATTAAGAATGGGCAAAACACGCTGCAAGTAGCAAGAAGGTGTACATTTCCTTGGGACACGCATTGACTGTAGGCTGGTGGATATTCTTGACTGCTCTTCTTTAGGAAGCTCCTTGATGATCTTGACGTCTTTGGAGAGATGCGAAATGAACCAATCAACATCAAATATATCCTCAAAGTTGCTGCGTACCACAAAAAAACAAAACCTGTGTTAGAATTACCAACAAATTCAAAATGGGAACAGAGAGGGATAGGGCAGGGACCTGGTGTCCTTCCAGTACGACTTCTGGTCAAGTTTAGGGACCACAAGAGTGGCGTTTAGAATGTATGCGGCAACTACAGCATCTATTATCTGCAGTAGAAGAAATAAATCAGAAAGAAACCGCCTGAAGACACGCCCATATATGGTTCACAAGGAACTCACCCCTGTCCGTTGCTGGTTTAAACCTCCGCTTGTCGCGATAAGTAAATACCGATTGGTTTGCCTTGTCTTATCCGTAACTGCCACAATGTCAATAAAAATATACGAAATCAATTGATATTTATAAAGAGAGGAGTCCTTCTCGCGTCTGTATCACGCATGCAAAAGGATCAAATCTTTACCTTGAAAGGTGTCAGTTGCATTGCTGCAGGCGTAGTAGAAGTTGGACAATCTCGAGCTCCATAACTGGCGATCCGACCTTCCGCCATTTTCCTGAGACACGCATAATGATCATGAATGAGGTCTTAAAGAATCTGGAAAGTTTACGTAAAACCCCAAAGAAACAAAAAGAGTTTACGTACGGGTACACGAAATGGAGTGGTGGTTGGATCTGGATTGGGTTCCACGGCCACTTGATTGTTGTGATGGATCAATGGAGGAGGAGAAAGGGCCGAGAATGAGAAGAGGATGAGGAGGAGAAAGCCGGAGACGGCAGATACAAGCGGAAATAGACGGTGACGGCGGCGAAGGAGAAGCAGTAACTGGTGGCGAATTCCGGCAATGACCAACTTTTTCTTGTCGGGTTCAGCGCCATTATCCCTTTTCTTCAACTTCAAAGAGGCCATTAATATTGTAGAACGACGAAGACACAAAAAAATAAAGAAGGAAGGAGGATAGGCTACAAAGAATAGGAAGAAAACAAGAGAAATGGGAAGGAGAGAGTGCAAAAGGAGGAGGAGGAAGAAGAAGACGACGCCATTTCTCGATGACGTTAAGGCAGAGGAGAAGTTGGTTGCCGAGAAACTATGGACAAACTCCAAACTAATCTCAAACAAACAAATGCACACAAATTTTTTAAAAAGAAAAAAAGAAAACTGAGTTTGGGTTTTTCCTTTCTTAAATCACTTAATTCTTATGCCTAAGCAACCACAGCGAATCTCTTGCTCTCTCTCTCATATGTAGTTATATTATTGTTACCTATTTGCCAAATGATAATTAGCTGTTTAGATTATTATCTAGAATTGAAATCGTCTTATTTTTTTTGTTTCTCAGTTCCAAAAACAAACATATCCGATTAAAGATTGGGGATTTAAAACGCCAACTCGTCTAAGAAATGAATGAAAAGGTTTTTCGTTCTGAAAAAAATGAAGTCAAACAAAAAAGCTAATATTAGAAAGATGTGTTTCGAGTCAATAGCAGAACATATCAAAAACGTGATGACATGTAAGGATAAAAGCGGAGAGAAGAACAAGTCTTCTTTGGTTTTGAATGAAAATGATGCATACAATACAATATATGTGAATCATTTTATTAATTTATCTAAAAAGCCTTGTTGAAGGAAGTCATGGGAGGGACTCATACACAACTTTGGCAGCCAAAAATAAAAAAATGCTTTGAGCGGTTTGGAAAAGACCGAACGGGACGGAAATACAAAAAAGAAGAAAAGATGTATGTTTGTAGTATTTTTATTGTTTCGAATAACGTGCCGATATCAGTGGGCTTGAATGGGCTTAATTTTTTAGAGAAGCAAAAGGCCCATCTACCATCGTCTTCTCCAAACAAAAACCGCCTCATGAGCAACGGTTAACCCCTGATTGAACCCTCTCTCTCTCTCTCTCTCTCTGCTTCCCCGACGATCGATCTCTTTCGCACCGCTCATCCTTAAGTTTCGATTTTGATTCGTTTCTTCTCCTTTACCAGTATCGTCTTCTTCTCGGTTTTCTATATCGTTTGCGAAACTAGCTTCTTTCACCGTCGTTTCGTTCCTTTTCTCTCCCACACTCATCCAATTGTAAGAACCGGATTTTAGGTCAGTTATCATCTTATTCCCCTCCGAGTCCTAACTGATTCTAATTATAGACGAACTAGTTAAGTTTCGTTTTGGCAGTGTGTGTGTGTGTGATGGAGTCCAGTAGAGTAGTAGTGGGTGGGAAGCAAGTTTCGCTGCCACTGGCGAATAGGAGGAACTCTAGGTTGGCCAAACCGAATATCCAACCAGGGACTTTTCTACCTATATCGCGGATCAATAAAAAATGCTCCCTTCACACCAATCCAAACCCTATGTATCCTTTTGTTACTCGCCGGAAGAGCCAGAGTAACCCTGATTGCGGTGTTGTCAAGTTGGGGGAAGAAGATGACTCTTGCGGCACACTGGACAAACTCCCGTAAGGCTATTGAGGTGTTGCGTTATCCCTTTGATACACTTGGCCATGTTTCTATGCGTTTCTTGCCTATGTAATGCTTTGATGATCTCCGTCCTTGCTAGGTTGGTTCATGGGCTTCACACTGCTGAACCACGTCCTGTTGATATCAAACGAGAACTCGTGATGCTCTCTCTTCCAGCCATTGCTGGCCAAGCTATAGATCCTTTGACGCTACTCATGGAAACTGCATACATCGGAAGGCTCGGTAGTTTTCCTTTGCTTCTCTATAGTTATTTCACCATCAAGATGTTATTTTGAGAGTTCTAAGGACTCCCCTTCTGTCCAATCTGCAGGATCTGTAGAGTTGGGTTCCGCTGGCGTTTCCATGTCCATCTTCAATACCATATCAAAGCTCTTCAACATTCCACTCCTCAGCGTTGCCACTTCTTTTGTCGCTGAAGATATTGCAAAGATTGCCGCTGAAGATTTAGCCTCAGGTAAACGTATATAATAGCTTTTTTCTCTTCTCAATTTTCCCCAGCCTTACATCTCTTTCAATGGATTTACAGAAGATAGTCATAGTGACATACCTTCTCAAGATTTACCAGAAAGGAAACAGTTATCTTCAGTGTCAACAGCGCTAGTGTTAGCCATTGGAATTGGCATCTTCGAGGCACTGGCTTTGTCTTTGGCATCTGGACCCTTTCTAAGGTTAATGGGTGTACAATCTGTAAGTTCGGTCCAGAGAGAGCTTTTTGTCTTCTATGTCTTAGGGAATTTCGTGAGAAATTTATGCTGAGGAATGCATGTTTCTTTCTTTTTTACCTGACACCCAGATGTCAGAAATGTTCATCCCTGCGCGGCAGTTTCTTGTCCTTAGGGCGCTTGGTGCTCCTGCTTATGTGGTTTCTTTAGCTCTTCAAGGCATTTTTCGTGGATTCAAGGATACAAAAACTCCAGTCTACTGTTTAGGTTAGCATTCTTTGAGATCTTGTGACATAGTCCAAGAACATTCAAGTATCTTTGTAGTTCTCGGTTTCCATTCGTTCCCTAATTTCCATTATGCAGGCATTGGTAATTTTCTGGCTGTATTTCTATTCCCTCTGTTTATATACAAGTTCAGGATGGGTGTAGCCGGGGCAGCAATCTCTAGTGTCATCTCCCAGTATGTATCTATAGATCTTACTTCTTTTCCTGTTTTCCTCTTTGCTCAACCTTGTAGGATGGTGCTAAACCCCTTTCCTCTGCTTCATAGGTACACTGTTGCCATTTTGATGCTTATACTCTTGAACAAAAGAGTTATACTGCTTCCTCCAAAGATTGGGTCACTAAAGTTCGGCGATTACCTAAAATCAGGTATGTAGACAATGGTTCTCACTTATGGGATTTATGGATGTAAGCACTGTATCGATATATCTAGGTTTTAAACCTTGACTTGAATTATAGGGGGGTTTGTTCTTGGAAGGACTCTGTCTGTGCTCATGACCATGACTGTTGCCACATCAATGGCGGCTCGTCAGGGAGTTTTCGCAATGGCAGCACATCAGATATGCATGCAAGTGTGGTTGGCGGTATCTCTTCTTACTGATGCACTAGCTTCATCTGGACAGGTATTAGATTCTCAGCTTGGTTTTCATAATTAGAGGTTTTGGCTATAGCTTTCTGTAACTGTTTTGTATTAAATGGGACGAAAACCACTGAGATAGTCGAGAGATGTAATTAAGCCTCGTGTCTTGTTGATCAGGCCTTGATCGCGAGTTCTGCATCCAAAAGAGACTTTGAAGGTGTGAAAGAGGTCACTACTTTTGTTCTGAAGGTCTGAGCCAACTTCCCTTTTCGCAGTTCATATTCACTTGTTGGGAATGCTAATTGATCTCTTGTTATAGAGAGAGAGAGGGTTGTAACGTGTTTGGTGTTGTACAGATAGGAGTGGTGACAGGGATTGCACTTGCTGTTGTGTTGGGGATGTCTTTCAGTTCAATAGCTGGTTTGTTTTCCAAAGACCCTGAAGTTCTGCAGATTGTGAGAAAGGGTGTATTGGTGAGTGATGTAATTACATAAAGTGGGTCGAGCTTTTCCCATTATACTCACGTAACATGCATTCAGTTTGTAGCGGCGACTCAACCAATAACAGCGCTAGCGTTTATCTTTGATGGGCTGCACTATGGGATGTCTGACTTCCCCTACGCGGCTTGCTCGATGGTAAGTAAGAGAGAGAAGTCCTCCTTGTTAAAAGATAAGATATAGGGTGAGTGAATGATTTGTGTGTGTGGCAGATGGTGGTGGGAGGAATATCATCAGCGTTCATGCTGTATGCACCGGCAGGGTTGGGGCTAAGTGGAGTGTGGGTGGGGCTGAGCATGTTCATGGGATTGCGGATGGTGGCTGGATTTAGCAGGTAGAGAAAGAGCTATATTTATATCTATAAATACAAGTTGAATGAAAAGTGTAATTTTGTGGTATTAATAAAGCTCTCAAATGGGTGTTTTTTGTGAATGGTAAGATTAATGTGGAGGAAGGGCCCATGGTGGTTCATGCATACAAGTGACAAGGTGAGCTAGAGAGCCTCTTCTTCTTATTTTTTGGGGCCTGGAAAACTTTTCTTGCTAACTCTGTTTCCTACTTTTATTATATGGCAGCGTCTTGCTTAAAGCTGTGAAGGAGAGTGAGAGAATTAGAGAGTGACGTGCCCAGTCGTCTTCTTTCATCAACATATACACTACATTTTACTTGTTAGCTTCGTTTGTCACTCATTTTTCGATCATCAATATATAAAATATGACGGTTTAAGTAAGTAGTTGTGAATTTACTACAAAGAGAAAACTCAAATTTCGATTAAAGTAGGCAAAAGCCAAAAGCGAAGGAACCTTCACATTCTGAAAAAAATAAGAGTGGTTGGTTGGAGTGCTATGTGTCAAAAACACATTTATGCCCGTATTTCAATCTTGACTACACATTTCCAATTGTGTAGTACAATATTCACGAATACTTAAAAGAATGGTAAATAAATACTTATTAGTTAAAAAATATCGGATTAGAAGGAAATAAGTGACTGTATATGGTAAACTTTGTCTAAAAGATAAGAAGGGATAAAGAGATAAGACAAAATGCAGCCATTCAAAACCTCAGAAATTAGTGATTTGAGATTTTCGATAAAAATTAGGGATTAGAAGAAATTAATGAATACAGTATAAAAATCAAACCCCAGATAGAGTAAATGAATGTGTATAGGTAAAGTGGAGTTTTGACATTTGGGAAAAAAGAGAGAGAGAGAGAGAGATGGATTCGTCGTTAGTAGGGAATAACAACAGGTATTGGGTCCTCCGCCACGGCAAGAGCATTCCCAACGAGAGAGGCCTCGTCGTCTCTTCCATGGTTTCTCCTCCTCTTTTTTCTTCTTCATTATTCCTTCATCATCATCATCATCATATATTCGTCTCCTTAATCGCCTATATATCTATATAATATATAAATTCTCTGCTGCTGGCAATTGTAGGAAAATGGTGTCCTCCCCGAGTACCAGTTAGCCCCTGATGGTATCGCTCAGGCTCGTCTCGCCGGCGAATCGTTCCTCCAGGTTGGTTTGCTTTCATCTCTTTATTTCCCCACCTCCCAAAATAAAATAAAAAACGCAACTTTTTCATGATCAACACTGTTTGTGTGTGCAGCAACTCAAGGAAAGTAACATAGAGCTGGACAAGGTCCGCATTTGCTACTCCCCCTTCTCCAGAACCACTCACACCGCTAGGGTTGTTGCTGAGGTCCTCAACCTCCCATTTCATGCTCCTCAATGCAAGGTATGTAAAGGATGGTCTACACTGCCACTACATTTGCACATACCTATGCTTTATCCGTAATACTAAGGGTGTTTCCTGCTGAGCAGATGATGGAAGATCTGCGAGAACGCTATTTTGGACCTACCTTTGAACTCAAGTCACATGACAAGGTACTTATCATTAACTTACCTAGGTTGGAAACGGCCAAGTGAGACATGTGTTCTCAAGTTCCTTCTTTTCTGGTTGCCACAGTACCCAGAGATATGGGCTCTTGATGAAAAAGATCCTTTCATGAGACCACCAGGAGGTGAAAGTGCTGACGATGTTGTTTCCCGACTTGCCACTGCCATGGAATCCATGGAAGCTGAATATCAAAGGTAAGCAATCCCCTAACACCCATTTCTTCTGCATCCAACTGAAAGCTAAAGTGTGTTTCTTCTTCATTCTACACACACTCGGTAGGTGTGCAATTCTGGTGGTGAGTCATGGAGATCCTCTGCAGATGTTGCAGAACGTTTTCCATTCAGCAAAGCAACAGGAAGGAGATGGTTTGGCAGAGAGGTTTCAGATGAGCAGAGTTGCTTCCGTCTTGTCACAACACCGCAAGTTTGCTTTGCTCACTGGGGAACTCCGACCCCTCATCTGATTGGCAATCAATGTATTCAACTTTTGGCATGTCTTTCCTTATCAATTCCTATCTCTCCCAGTTGCATTCTTGTAATTGCTCAACTTGGATTAGCTATTATCACCTCTGTTAGTTAGAAAGACAGAGCGAACATGAAGATTTACTCTTCTGTAATAAGAAATCATGCCAATTTATGTTATATGGTATCTTCAAATCTGTACACAGATATATAATATTTAACGGCTTCTAGGTGATCATCCTCTTCTCGCAAACAAATGCGCTTTGAGGAGAAAAATGTGGAACAAACTTGTCCAACGATATTTTGTTAATCTTTGGTGATCCATCTGCGGCCCCTGACTTCAAATCCACCATAAGCTTGATCACTACTGCTCTCTCCTCCGCTCTCTGCGCTAGTGTATCCTGATTTACGCCTGTGCTTTTTGGTTCTTGTAACTCCGCTATCGCTAAAACTCCCATTTAGAAGCGGATCATCGATCCCGCGAATCACTCTCCGACTGGATGATGACATGCAACTATCGTCCTTAACTCTTCTCTTTTCCTTGTCGTGTTTCTTTATGTTCTGAGAGATCTTGTGCAGTTTCTCATTGAACTTTGTGATGCTCTTCTCCATAGGCTCCACCGCTTGAGTCACTGTGAATCTCACGTCTTTAACAATCTACAACATATAGCCTCTTTGTGATCAGAAGCTCTTCATCCAATGATCATTTATTTGCATGGAAGAATTAGAAGACTCACATATTCACCACCACCAACGAAAACATCTCTCATGCTTTCTTTGATGGTCATACCACTTCTGATATCAACATCAGGATGTGGTAGGCGGACCTTTGTTGGCCTCTCACTGTCCCTAATCTCATCTGGATCAATAGGACAGTCAACAGATGCATAGTCACCAAGAACTGAAACGGATCCTGTAAAGCGGTCTCCCATTAGACCGTAAGGTTTTGCTGGGAATACATACAGGTGAACAACGGAAGCAATACCCATCTGCACTGGACCAACACAAGTGTTAAAGCTTTAATTTATTTGAAGTAAGGAGAACAGACGACTCCATAGACTGTTGTTAATAGGAAGCAATGAAGAAAAAGTTTTGCACTGGTATACAAAGATCACACATAATGCTTAACCTTTTGCAGAATTTGGTAACAGAAGACATTTACCTCTATGCAAATGATGAAATCTTGTACACTAGTCTTCAACTGCAAGCTTTGTGCAATTGAACTTTTGAACAAACCGAGGGAAGAGAGAAGAGCAATGGCAACACCTTGCCACCAAGTGAGAAACACAATCGACTTAAATGTTAGAAATTTAGCCAGTGGCTTTATGTGTGCAAGCTCATCTTTCGTTGCACCATAGAACTGAACCAGACAGTATAATGCCCATGACTGACTAAAATTTAGAACAACTGCCAAATAAGGGTACCTACAAAAAAAAAACAAAGGCAAAACAGTAAGATGCTATCTTGATCATAGATGAAACTGATTTTTGTTTCATAAAGCTCAATCTGTAAGTTAAACTCAACGTACCCACATCCCCATTTAAACTCTCCTTCACAGTACACACCGAACGCTTCAAGAATCAGAGCTGTGAGGGCCGTTAAAGACTTTATTATCATCTGCCAAAGGAGAGAAATAGTTTACTTCCACTTCAAAGACAAGACTTTTGGAGCAGCAAGAGAAACAAGAAGCATTTGTGAGAAACATACATATTGAACAATACCAAACTTAACAACTTGATAAAACCAGGGACTGAGCCTCCACGGTTTTAAGAATAAATTCATAGGAAAAGGATGTTTGATTGTTCCCTTTTCATCCTTCTGATCTAACAGTGGCGTCTTAAAGCTCTTACGCCCTTGTCTTTCCATAAACTCGATAGTCCTTTCTTCCCCACCTGATAAAAAGGAAGTTAAGAATTATCAGTTTAGAACAAACAACAAGGGGAAAAGAAAATAAGGTTGTGCTATTATCCTTACTTCCCAAAGACACGAACCTGCAATTGCACAGGTAGAAGTACAAGATACGGAACCTAATCAATACTAGAGAAATGTCTTGACACTAAAACGATAGCCACATATAAGCAAAAAGCTATTGAGAGCTAGCATAAATAATTGACATAAAGTCACGTAGATGACAATGTTTACACTTTCTCGGACAGCAAAAAATTTAAGAAGCTGACAAATAGTCATGAATGACACATAAGAAAATGTTTTACAAACTTAACAGATGATTGAAACTAGTAGCACAGAGAACCTTGGGGAAAGAGAAGAGAAAAAGACATAAAAATCAGTGAAAAATGGTGATACCTAAGCAGGCAACAAGGTATCTACCAAAACAGTACATGGCAAAGGATTCATAGCAGTCTCGAAGAATCCCACAATCAACACTGATGGATGGTTTGACAAGTGATGCAAACTGTTAAAAGAAACACAATTAGGATCAGATATTTTGGGGAAACAAATTCAGTACCATAAATGCGTTGACGAGCACAATACAAGTAAATAGAGTAACTGACCGATTCAATTGAATAGCAAGGGACCATGAGGATGACTCCGATCAAAAACTTTTGCTCCTGAGAGAGAGAGAAGGTAAGCAAGGATATAACCTGAAGCCAAGAATGGGGAAGCTGAGGTATATATATAGGGGGAGAGAGAGAGACAAAACCTCAGGGTTCTTGTAAGTAGAGAGGTGATCGAAGACGAGAAATAAGGAAAGGGAGAGCGTGAGAACCAAAAAAGCACCGGCCATAAAGCTTGCCCAAGCAGGAGCCGAGTAAGCCAGGAGATGGTAAGACTTTGATATAATATCCATCAGGAATCGAATATGCAATCAGGAACAACAACAACTTCCCATCCAAAAACAATCGAACAACAGTTCTCCAATAAATTCCAGCCTAACGACGAGTGATGATTAAACTGGATCCGCCACACATAAACCGATCTGAAGAAGGATCGGAGGAGACAGAGAACGAACTACCTAACCTAATGACATGAAATTTGATATAGAAATAAAGGATTGGAGGAAATGAAGAAGCCAAGGAATTGATCAGACGTCTGCAACGGACGACCCATGAGAGGATGGATGATGAGAGAAGACAAATTAAAAAGGAGATGCCTTTTTTATTTTTTTCCATCTCTACGTTGATGGTAAGAAAAAACGGCATGCATTGCAATTGTTAGCGTTTAAAACGGCAAGCAGAGACTGGTACTGACTCATCATCATCACCTCGTGTCTCTCGACTCTCTCTACTTTACTCTCCAATCCAACTTTAGTCAAACAACCAACCTCTCTCTGCAACTATATATAAATAAACCCCAACTGCTTAATTGGGGCTCTTCAGACAATCATGGCGATCCCTCCCAAGCTTCTCCTTTTACAGGCAAATTCATTTTCTGTCTTGTCCTTCTTGCGTTTCTTGCCAATTTATCCTTTTGTTTTTAAATATAAAAATCTGTTTTCTGGGTTTTTTCGTATGCAAATTGCCTATACTTTGTGTGCTTCTTATTAGGCCTTTACTTTAATTGAACGATTTTCGTCTCTGACTTCTTCTTATCTGGGTAGCTGTTATTTTGAGTGATGATATGGGAATGATTTGTCATGTTGCAGCTCATCACTTTCTCACTTTTAGTTAGCGCAAACCTGACCCACTCTGCAGCAAGGTAATTTGTTGCATTATAGAGACCGAGAGCCATATGTATGGCCTTCCTTTTTCTCAATCTCTTCTTATTCATTTCTCTTTTTTTGGTATCTCAGTAATACACATTCAACAGAGTATTGCGCTATGTATGACATTTGTGGACACCGCACCGATGGAAAAGTCCTCAACTGTCCTTATGCTTCCCCTTCCATTAAGGTATCAAACTTTTCAGATGTAGCACTGCACTTTTCCAATTACTTCTTCTTTCTTCTTCATGTCTGAGTCATTGTGATATTCGTTTTCGCAGCCTGATGAACTGTTTTCTGCCAAAATCCAAAGCCTTTGCCCAACCATAACTGGCGAAGTCTGTTGTACCGAGACTCAATTTGACACTTTGAGGTCTCAAGTTCAACAGGTTTGACTTTTCTCTGCTATGTTATCTCAAAGAGAACAAAGACAGACGTTTATTTTGTGATTTTTCAAGAGCGAACCTTTTGTTTTCTCTTCATACTTTCTTGATAACTCTATGATTTCTGCGACTAGACAACTTTTTCAAATCTAGTTTTCTTATTCTGTTGTTTTTGCTATTATCAGATCAGGCGATTTACTAATTCTTTGTTAATGCAATCTCTTTTAGGCTGTCCCTTTTCTTGTCGGTTGTCCTGCATGCTTACGAAACTTCTTAAACTTGTTCTGCGAGCTCTCGTGTTCTCCAAATCAGTCTCTTTTCATCAACGTCACTTCTGTTGCTGAGGTTAGCTTCCATTTTTTTCATGTCACAAGTTCAACTTTTGTTGGTTACCTGAGACCCATTGATATGGTTAACAACACTAGCATTGGTCATACTCTTGGGAATTATTCTAGGTGAGTGGAAATTTGACAGTGGATGGTATAGACTATCACATAACTGATACGTTTGGAGAAGGCCTTTACGAGTCCTGTAAAGAGGTGAAATTTGGAACAATGAACACACGTGCCATTAACTTTGTTGGCGGTGGTGCTCAAAACTTCAGAGGTGCACTGCAATTTGTTTTAAGGCGTTCTATACACGCTTTATCTTGTTTCAAAAGTTCCATGTTTCATCTTTAGTTCTGCATTTCCAGAATGGTTTACGTTTATTGGTCAGAAAGCACCACCTGGCTTTCCTGGTTCACCGTATGCCATAAACTTCAAATCAAGCACCCCTGAGTCATCTGCGATGGTACCAATGAACGTATCTGTTTATTCATGTGGTGACACATCCCTTGGATGCTCTTGTGGTGATTGCCCTTCGTCCCCAGCTTGCTCAAGTCCCGAACCCCTGCCGCCGCATGAGGAAGATTCTTGCTCAATTAGAATCGGTCCTCTTAAGGTGTGAGTTATGAAATATCCATTGTTGCTTGAGAACATTATTGAGTTGGTATGATCTTGGATTTGATTGTATTGATTTGTATTTTCAGGTTAGATGCATTGAGTTATCAATGGTACTTGTATACATCTTGTTGGTGTCTTGCTTCTTCGGATGGGCTGCTATAAATCGAAGAAGAGATATAACACAGCCTGGTGATAGCTCAGAGCCACTACTGCATCATGCGGAAGAAGATGGAATTAATAGTGAAACGAAGGAAAACATACTTGGTGTCAAGGTATATCGATGTATTGGCTAGAATTGTAGTTCTTCTGTGTATGTATAGATAACATATAATACATTTATATACCCACATATATGCGGGACTATCCTTGAAGATTTAATCTGTTTGAAGGAAAGAACTAATTGATTGATTGACTTCTAATTCTTAGGTGCAAAGACATGCTCAACTTTCTCCTGTTCAGAGATATATGGCAAAATTTTACAGGTGGATCTCCAGAATTTTGTTTCGTTGTCTGTATCTTACTCACAAGGTATCTCTACAATTAGAAAAAGTTGTTTATCTGATGAGATGAAACTGTTTCCAATTGTTTGCCTCAGATCATATGGGTCATGGATTGCTAGAAATCCATCTCTTGTTCTCTTCATCTCGGTGGCTATTGTTCTTGCACTCAGTTCAGGTCTCTATAATTTCAAGGTGGAAACACGACCAGAAAAGGTATGTATTAGCTTTGCCAGGACCATAGTTATACAAACTCTTTATGATATGGATTCTGCAGAAAAGTCACTGCAAATACTGGTATGATTGTTCATGTGAATTTCTACATGTTGTAGTTGTGGGTAGGTCCTGAAAGCAAAGCAGCAGAAGAGAAAAAGTTCTTTGATACCCACCTTTCGCCGTTCTACAGAATCGAGCAGGTAGTTTCTATGTTTTGCTTCGTGTGCCTATATTCCGGTTTATTATTAACCATATATAACCTTTGTTCACGATTTCCTTGTGTGGCTTGACAGCTTATCTTGGCCACTGTTCCTGATCCCAAAAGTGGCAGGGCGCCTAGTATTGTAACAGATGAAAATATTCTTTTGCTTTTTGACATACAACAGAAGGTATTTGAAAAAAATGCTTCTAATCAATAACTACTGATCTAAATACATCAGGTTATTTCAGTATCATCCGTTTATTTCTTCTGTTTCTGTTGATTTTTTTTCCTCCAAATGTGACAGGTTGATCAAATTCGCGGAAATTATTCAGGTTCAGAGGTCTCTCTGCCCGACATATGTTTGAAGCCTTTGGGAGAGGATTGCGCCACTCAGAGTATTCTGCAGGTTGATAATTTCTGATCTCGTGAATTTTTCAATGGTTTTAATATGTCGTGTAACTCCTCCTGGTTTAGATACACAGTACCTCCATGTGTTTTCTCAACTTCTTGAACATAGAAATTCATCTTGCACATGGAATCGCTTCTCTCTGACATCTCTTTTTGAATTACATTTTCAGTATTTCAAGATGGACTCTGGAACTTTTGATGATTATGGAGGAGTTGTGCATGCTGAGTACTGTTTCCAGGTTTAATTTTTGTTCAGTATCTTACACATAGCTAATTTTCATCAACTATGGGGATTTGAGCCATTCACTTTGTAATTCATTGTTGAATGATTAGTGATTGAATACTGTTTACTGATACCCTCTCTCTTCACCCTCCAGCATTACACTTCAGCAGAGATGTGTTTGAGCGCTTTTCAGGCGCCTGTTGATCCTAGTGCAGTGTTGGGAGGATTCTCGGGGAATAACTATTCAGAGGTAATGGTTTCGGAACTTGGTTGCTCAGTACCCTTTGGTTGTTATTCTGACCTAAAACGAACGGTATTTTCAGGCTACTGCGTTTGTTGTAACATATCCAGTTAACAACGTCATTGGTGATTCAAGCAACGAAAACGCAAGGGCAGTAGCATGGGAAAAATCGTTCATTCAATTAGCAAAGGTTTTCCTTGTTTCAATTTTTTTTTTTCCCTCCAGAGCTTAAGTTTTATATTTCCAATTTCTCAAAAAGGAGACGGTTGTCTTAATTAGTTTTTACTTGGACTTTCAAGGAGGAGCTGCTACCTATGGTGCGATCCAAGAATTTGAGTCTGTCATTTTCATCAGAAAGCTCAATAGAGGAAGAGCTGAAAAGAGAAAGCACTGCTGATGTTATAACAATAGCTGTAAGATAACATATATCTGTGAGAGCTATCTCTTACCATTCCTGCCCAGATTTCTTTGGTAATATGTCCTACGAAGATTTTCATGCCAGTGATCTGTTTATGTTTCCCTTAACCAGGCAAGCTATTTGGTTATGTTTGTTTACATTTCGGTCACACTTGGAGATGCGCCGCAGTTCTCTACTTTTTACATTTCATCAAAGGTACGTGCGTCTTGATCTTCCTCTCAAGTTCGTTGTTCCTCTATAGGCATTTCAGTTGTATTCAATCACGTGAGTATTCTTTTAGAGTTTGGAGAAGCAAAGTATTGAATAATGGGAATCTTATGAAATGCTAGGAATTACTTATGCTCGCCGTTCCCAACTGAAATGATCTTAATGCCTATAACTTTGTCAGGGTGATCTTTTCAGAACTATTGATATTCCTTTTTTTTCCTAATCCGTCTACCATGAGTGTATATGATTTTTGAAGCTAAATATTCACATTCAACTTCTAGGACTGGGAATATGAAAGTATTGTGGATGGACGATTATATTACACAGCTTACTTATATCAATATCATGACTTCTAGGTTTTGCTCGGTCTTTCGGGGGTTGTGCTTGTCTTGCTTTCAGTACTTGGATCTGTTGGAGTTTTCAGTGCCCTTGGAGTTAAATCCACATTGATCATAATGGAAGTCATTCCTTTCCTAGTCCTGGCTGTAAGTTCGATTTCAGCCTCTGTAGTAGGAACAGTGGAAATTTGGTATATCTGTTGATGGATATACTAATGGTTTTCCATAAGTGAACAGGTGGGAGTAGATAATATGTGCATACTGGTTCATGCTGTAAAGAGACAACCTCGTGATGTTTCTTTAGAACAACGAATTAGCTCTGCACTTGTTGAAGTAGGTCCATCCATAACATTGGCAAGTTTATCCGAGGTCTTGGCTTTTGCTGTTGGAGCTTTTGTTCCAATGCCAGCATGTCGTATCTTCTCCATGTTTGCAGGTTTGTAAATATTTAGTGCTCTCTGTGTCCATTAGTTGCGAGTCTGTGACACTGTTTTTCAACTTGTGCAGCTTTGGCTATTATGCTGGACTTCTTTCTGCAAATCACCGCTTTTGTTGCGCTAATAGTTTTTGACTGCAAAAGATCTGCGGATAACAGGATTGATTGTTTCCCTTGCATAAAAGTTCCTTCATCATCTCAAGAATCTGTTGAAGGTTATTACTTACTACCAGAAATGTTTAGAATTAGTGTCTTTTGAACTGTATCATTTCCTTCAACTTAGGCAGGGTTTTGTGCGTTTACAGGTGGAAGAGGACCTGGGTTTCTTGAGAGATACATGAAGGTGTTTTGATTTTCTCAAAACTGGGACAACCTCTCTTTCTTATTAATACACATATGATATGTGCAAAATACAGTCACAGACACACACAAACATGTAATTACAGTCCGCAATCTTGTTGATTTTTAGTCTTGGTGTTCCACAGGAGGTTCATGCACCCGTTCTTGGACTTTGGGTTGTAAAAATGGTTGTTGTCGCTGTATTCTTGGCTTTTGCGCTGGCAAGCATTGTAAGTTCTGACTTCATTTTGCTCATTGCTTTCTTTTTTCACTATATATATATAGTTATATACTATTTGTTTTTCCGCTTTAACACTTCTTTAGCACTACAATATAACTATATCATCAAAAAGTATTCAGAATATGGAGTGAATTATATCAATTGTTTTTGTAATTACGATTCCTGTGTTTTTATTCATTAAGGCCATCAGCCCAAGGCTTGAAACTGGCTTGGAGCAGAAAATTGTGCTTCCTCGAGACTCCTACCTTCAAGTTTAGTGTGTTCTATTTTTGACTTCTCCTTTACGTTTTTCTCCTTGTGTTCATCTCTTGCTCATTCCCCCAATCACGATTGGAATTTTATTTGACAGGACTATTTTGACAGTCTCTCAGAGTACCTCAGAGTGGGGCCCCCTTTGTATTTTGTAGTCAAGAATTACAATTATAGGTTCTCTATCTGTCTGATACACACACAGAAAAGCACTCTCTCTGGTACAATTTATTATCTAGCAGTTGTCCTGCACTGAAATGGATTCTTTTGGCAGCTTGGAATCAAGGCAAACAAATCAGTTGTGCTCTATCAGCCAATGCAATTCGAATTCTCTTTTAAATGAGGTAATAATAATGAATGTATTAGCGGAGATGCTCCTGTCTAAAATGGTTTTATTTTAGTCAGTAACTGGTGTAATTTATCCTACTAAAATCATCATATGAATTCTTATAAGTTTAATGTATCTTCGGTAAATATCCACCCAAAAGGGTTTTGTCCTTAACATTCTTTGTTTTCCCCACCTTCCACCAGATATCAAGAGCGTCACAGGCTCCAGATACAAGTTACATTGCCAAACCAGCTGCTTCTTGGCTCGATGACTTTCTTGTATGGCTATCACCAGAGGCTTTTGGCTGTTGTCGGAAGTTCACTAATGGCAGTTATTGTCCTCCAGACGACCAGGTCAGTCTTATCTTATAGTGACTATTGTGGAAACTACTTTGTGTTTTCAGTTTCGTTTTCGCTTTAACAGATATAGTTCTCTCTTAACCGCAAAAGATATGATAATGGTTCATAAGCTAATTTATTGCCTTTAATCAAAAATCAGCTGTTTAAAAATGCAAACTGGTGTTTTAGTTTCTAACTTAAAGTGTCAAGTTACAGCCACCTTGCTGCACGGCTGAGGAAGATATATGCAGTTTAGATGGGATCTGTAAAGACTGTACTACAGTAAGTGTCTCTCTCTTTCTTTCTCAACAATATTTAGAATAGATCTAAGTCTGTAAACCATCGCAGTGCTTTCGACACTCAGATTTGGTTCAGGATCGTCCATCTACAGCTCAATTCAGGGAGAAACTACCCTGGTTTCTAAATGCTTTGCCATCGGCTGACTGTGCAAAGGGTGGTCACGGGGCTTATACGAATAGCGTGGATTTAAAAGGTACTCTGGAATTTCCTTGATAAGAAAATCTATTTTCACTACCTCATTTCTTTAATTTGCTTTTGGTCTGAACCTTTTCTTGGACGCTTGGTTTTTTTATTTCAGGGTATGAGAGTGGTGTTATACAGGCATCTGAGTTCCGTACATACCACACTCCACTTAACACACAAGTATGACATTATTGTTTCTGGCAAGCGAATTATTAAAAAAAAAACTCACAAGTGAGAAAATTTCCTCAGGGTGACTATGTTAATGCACTGCGAGCTGCTCGGGAGTTCAGTTCAAGAATATCCAATTCCTTGAAGGTTTGAACCTGGTGATGAATTCTGCTTTAAGGAAGTATAGATTAGCTGGCTTTGCTTGAAGGAGGATGGTCCGCCATATGTCTTTGTTGTTCTGCTCAGCTGCCTATATAATAACCCTTGTTTTTTTGTCATGCAGATTGAAATCTTTCCATATTCTGTCTTCTACATTTTCTTTGAGCAATATCTGAATATCTGGACTGTTGCTTTGACAAACCTCGCTATAGCAATCGGTTTGCTTCCCATCTATCAAATTTTGAGTTTTTGCTAGAGATTTTACCAAAAGACAACTCTTTACATTATTATATTGGTTTGGCAGGTGCTATATTTATTGTTTGCTGGTTAATCACTTCCAGGTCAGTTATCTCTCTATAGATTATGCAAAATTTTAGAATTTGGAGATGTCTTCATGTTGGTTTCTTTTATCAACTTGTCAATTTCAGTGCCTGGAGTTCAGCCATCATTGTCCTTGTATTAGTGATGATACTCGTGGATCTCATGGTACTATGTTATATTGAAAAAGTCTATAGAATATTGTCCCGATTTGCGCTTTGGTTCATGCCGTTCTGGATGTTTTAAGTTGTACTAAAGGATAATCATCCTTGATGTGTTTGAGCAGGGTATGATGGTGATTCTAGGCATCCAACTCAATGCAGTTTCTGTTGTGAATTTGATAATGTCAATCGGGATTGCTGTAGAATTCTGCGTCCATATATCACATGCTTTCCTGGTAAGAACAAGCCATGCCCCTTTGCAACCCTACCCCGAACACTATACTGCATATATTGGCACTATAATCTGTAGCCATGTAGTAGCAGAACAACTTTCCTCACACCTGTCAACTACTTCTTGGTTAAGTGGATATAAGATGCAGAACAAGCCAATTATCCTTTCGACCTTGCGTGGATCTGTTCTGAAAAATAATGTTTATTTCCTGCACTGCTTTAAATGCAGATGAGTAGTGGGAACAGAGAACAGAGAGCGAGGGAGGCACTGGAAACCATGGGAGCTTCAGTTTTCAGGTGATGAAACTTGCGATCGCTTGCTAGTTGCTACACTTTTAATTTTCTCCATAGCAATTTTTTATTTGGTATGCAAAGGCGTTAGTCTAACTGGTTAAGTGGTCATATTTGTGGGACTTGATAATGAAAATATGTTGTTGGGGACAGTGGGATCACACTCACAAAACTTGTTGGAGTGATCGTGCTTTGCTTTGCAAGATCTGAGATATTTGTGGTAAGGACACCCAAATCCAATGCCTTGAGCAGTTCTTGGTCCTCTTGCTTGAGTTGATTCAAATGGATATGTATTGGTGCATACAGGTTTATTACTTCCAAATGTACTTGGCTTTGGTTATAATCGGCTTCTTGCATGGGCTCGTTTTCTTACCTGTAAGTTAAACTGGATTTATCTGCTACCATCTACTTATATGACAGTAAGCATCTAATGGGTGATTGATTATACACTTTTTGTGGGTTTCAGGTCATACTGAGTTTAGCTGGCCCGCCGCAGCTACACTTGGACATCGAGCAGCAGCAGACAGACGAAGCTTCCTCTTCCCTATTGCACTGAGTAACTCCACAGACTCTCTTACTTGTTAACTCAACCTTTGCATTACTCCTTTCATTCGAATGTATCACACAATGTCAAAAACTAAAGAATCAAATAGTGATTACTGGATATCCTTTGTATCAAAGTTAAGTGATAGGCCCATGGCCCAAAGTATGGCATGTTGGTACACATTCTTAACTCGAGTAAAAGGTCAAGGAAAAACATGAAGAATTAAAGAGTTTGGAGCTAAAGCCTATCTACTTAAAGAACAAAAAAGAAAATTAAGAAACTGAAGATGCAATGCAACTGTAGGTTATTATAGATAATGTTTCTCACAAAAACATAATAGCTTCAAAGAAAGCTAGCATCTTATATAGTATTTGAAGGGGAAAAAAGGGATCACAAGAAGTCAACAACTAAATACATTTAGATCAAACAAGTATGTTGCATATATAAAAAAGATATACAAACCAAGCCAAAATAAATGGACGATGATGGAATTAGCCAAAAGGGTTTAGGATTTAGTTAAGAACCAAAGGAAGGAAGAGAAAGAGGACGGTGAACCAATATTCTGATAGTTTCTTTAAGAGAGGACTTGTAGACTTGTATGCACTCCTCAAGATCAGCATCGCACGTCAAGAGAACCCATTCTTGATCATCGTCTAGATACTTGAGACTGAAGTTACTTGTCAAAACATCGTCCATCCCAAACCGCTTTGCGATCTCTCTTCTGAGGTCTGTGAGACGCGAGTGGGGCTGCAGGCTCATCCTCAGCATTGAATCTCCAAACATAGCTTTCACTTTCATCCCATCCTTTGCTTTCCTTGGAGCTGTTGAGGATGGCAATGGGGGTAGGGATGAGGTTACACGAACTGGCCTCTGGTCCTCGTGCAGGCTGCTTAGAGTAAGCAGCTGTGGATGACTGAGAGATGGGTTTTGGAAGCCACCAAGTTGTTGCTCTTCGGAGGAGCAACAAGTGCTTGAACCTGAAGAGCCCTGGCTGCCAGATGACGAAGGTGGTGACTTTGGAGGCACATGGACAGTTTGGGTTGGATTAATCAAAGGAAAAGAAGAAGAAGAAGAAGAAGATTGAAGCTGAGGGAAGCTTGAGTAGAAGGAGGCGAGATGGAGAGAGCCTTGAACTCCTTCAACAGAGTCCATCACCACCTGCAGTTTTCGAAGAGAATGTCCTACTTTCTTGATCTTCCTCGATGGCCACCTTGAGATTCCGTGTTGTCTGCAGACTCTCTTCAAGGTTGTGGGACATACTGAAAATATGTAATGCCATCATCATCATCATCATAATAATATGTAAATATCTATTCAAATATATAAAACTCTGACGCACCACCAATGTTTTTAGCGGCGTCCTTAAGGCTGCCAGCAAAGTGTTGTCGGAGAGTGTCCAAAGTGATATCCTTTTCAGCCTTTGTCTTGCGTTTTCGGTTCTCTAGAGAGGAAGAAGAAGAAAAGGAAAACGACACTTGTTTGCCCTTGGGATCCTCTTGTGTCAGGGGTGGTGTGGCTGCGTCCCTCACTTGTTGTGCAATTTGGTTGTCGTCTACCATCAGATGTGGTGAGCTTTGGAAGCGTAGCTTGAGTTGGGAGGCGAGGGTCAGGCTCTGAGTTTGGATGTCAAGACAGTCTCTCGGGAAGAAGAGCTCGACAACAAATTGAACAGTGCGGTTGCCTCTGGTCAGGATAGGGACGGCAAGAGCAGCGTGGAGGTCGAACATCCTGGCGTAGTGGGAGAGAGGGTAGCTCCACTTGCTGAAGATGGCCACATCTGTTGCGAAACACTGTTTCTTGGTAGCGAAAGCTCTTCCAGCGATTCCTTCGCCCCCGAGTAGATGGTGCTCAGAGCAGGCGGCCAGGAAGCAGCGGCTGTCTTGGTCAGCGGCGTAAGAGGCGGAGATTAGAGCCGAAAGGCAGGATGAGGAGTCTTGGTGAGCCCACGTGACGGCTAGAGGGAGTCCGTGTGAACTGCAGATGCCTTGGAGAATAGAGGCCACCTCTGTTCTTGATGAAGAAGAAGAAGTGACCTTGAGAGAAGCTGGAACGATGGAGGCTTGAGAAGTCCGGAGATCAAAGGCCTGCCAGAGAGAAATTCCGATTGTGAGTAATATATCTAGTGTTTATATAAAGTAACGGATGTTAACCATTGAAGCTCTTCAAAGGTTGCTTACGTCAACACAAAAATAATAACAATAATTAATGCAAAGACATGGGAGCGAGTCAATGCTGAGCAGTGTTCCAACAGTGCAGTGACAAGTATTATATTTTTTACATGGGAATTATAAAGACTCAATCAGACTGACTTTATTCATCAATTTAATCTTATATACGTATTAATAATTCATCAGCAAACAAGAGTTAGGTTAGATTCAAAAATGACCTCAAGGGTGTGGCAGATGGTGTGGAGCTGGGAGGCATACTCCAAGTTGCGGTGAGTGGTGACCATTTCCATCACGGCCACGCAGTTCCCGGATGTTCCTTGGAAGAGTGGGAGAGCGAGGGAGGCTCGAACTTGGTACCTGCGGGCGTATCCTATGCGAGGGTACTCCTCCCTCCTGAAAAACCGAACGTCTGGGGTCCACTCAGGCATCCTCCTCAGGAACACACGCCCAGGCAGCCCCACCAGCTGCTCCGACCCAACCTCTGCTGCGAAGCTGTAGCCAGCTGAGGCGTCTCTGTAGAGGGCCAGGCTCTGGCTCTGGGAGAAGGTGTTGATAGAGTAAGGCTGCTCCACCGTGTTCAGCACTCGTCCGCTCCTTGTCTCAACAGGCACCCACAGCTGGATCAGCAACTCCCTCTCTCCCATTACCTCCTGCAGGTGCCCCATGGCGCAAGCCACCCTCTCCTTCAACCCTGATGATGATGATGATGATGATAATGCCTGGTCGGTCTGCGTTGCCTCTTCTTCACAGCACTCCTCCCACAAGAGTTGGTCCATAAAGTTGTCAGGGAAATCCACAACGGCGGAGTTGTTGCTTTCTTCCATGAGCACAGGAGAGAAAGAGAAAAGGGAAACTGATCAGACAAATAGAGAAAGAAGAAGAAACCTGCGCAGGCCTCCTAGAAAGTAGACTTGGCTAAAAGAGATGATGCAAGCATGTGGTTTGATAGGCTCTCTCCTTCCTTGGTTGTTCAATATCAAACGCCAACGACTCCCTTTTAAATATTATGTCAAACAAAAGAGCTGCCAAAATGGGATAAGTCAGAAGCTAAAATAAAAACCCAATTGCCCACAAGGTCAAACCCCTAGCTTGTTTATTTTATAAATGGTTTGATGGATTTTGAGCCGACCTCATCTGAATCTTACTAATCCATATATTTATCCAGTTACAAATATTATATATCAAAGATAGCCAGAACAGTATATACACACAAAAATGTAATAAAAAGAGAGAATATGTAATGTGGAGAGAGAGAGAGAGAGAGATGAAGCAAGTAAGTAAGAGAGGATAATCCTTGTTTTCTTGAAGAATCATCAACAACAACAACTGGATCCAGAGAAGAAGAAGATGGAGGGAATCTTTGGTTGTGAGCGTGCAGAATCTTTTTAAAAGGTCCCACCATAAACTGTCACATATATAGATAGTATTTAACTATTCAAATTTTATATAATCAAAAATCTAAAGTTTCCTGAATCTCCGAGGGTTGGGTGGTCCAATGCACCAGGCAAATCCAAGTGTGCCTCTGTTATTGATTGTATCAGAAGCACTCGAGTCGATGTATTTACTTTTCATTTTTTTTTTTCTTAGGTTAGATAGAGGCAACAAAAGCTAGGGTTTCACGATAATAATTTAATAAATACATATATACCCAGTCATGCACTAATCAAGGTGATTCCATGAAAGATTCCAAAAGGGACACATTGTCATAATGGAATAAGCATGCATCCCCTCCTTATTTTACTTCACTTCTCAACTTTCAAACACTTTTTGGAATATACCCATAACCCATTCCCCTTTCTACTATTTACATATATTAAACATTAAAGAGAATGATAAACATTGATCAATAACTTTTTTTTCAAAAAAAGGAATCTTAATCAACGATGTTATAGGTATAAATAATAAGCTGGTCAAGAGTAACCAAAAACGTGTGGCTGAAATTTTATATGCTTCTTTTTTCGTATTATTTTTGTGTGTTTAACCCGTCTTAATTACTTGTTTAATTAATTACATATCATAATACATAAAAATTGCAATATTATTGTTGTTTCGGGAAACACAAATAATTGTAAACTTTTTTCAAATATGATCATATATACGATTATTTTGCCGTTCTATGTTCTAAAACTGAAATAAAGAGTTTAGAATTGTTTAAAAAGAAGCCAATGAAAGAAAGGCAGATGGTAAACAAAAAAAAATTACTGTAGATAAAAAAAGAAGAGAGAGGTCACATAGTGTGCGCGTTATCAGAATGAAAATAACTAGTGTGATGACTCTTGAGGATTACGGGAAGCCAAAAAATGCCCTCCATGCCAAGCTTTCTCATCGATCCTCCGCATCCTCAGAAATAATGCTTCAGCAGCATCATCACCCTTAATCATATATATACTACGTGCTAATTATCATAATTAATGTTAGAAGATTAGTAGCAAAAATGTTGCTTTTGTAGGAGACATGACCCACACTTCTTTGTTTTCGATTCCAAAAACTTCCTATAATTTACTTGCTTACTTATCTTTCTTCTCTCTTTTCAATTTTACTGGATTCCCAACAGATTCTAAATAAACATTCTTTTTCTCAATAAATTTAATAAAAGATTCTTCCAAAGAGGTGCCAGCCTACTTGCACTATACTATATGTTTGCATAATTAAGAACAGGGATTAATTAGTTAATGCCTTTGCTTTATAAAGTGAATCTAAATGGGGTTTTAACTCCCTTCTGATATATACCTTTTAAAGAGACTTTGTTAAAAGTACTTATCCTAAATGAAATGTTAGTCTGAGGAAAGTGAATATGATCTCCATTAAGAGCATGCTAGAGAGTATAAAAGGATAGAGACGAAGTTCAGTTGATTTTAGAAGGTTACTACTTCTATATCCAATTCTTCCTTCTTCTTTTTTTTTGTTGACAATCTCGTTTACGTGCCTTGCACAAAAGCAGTGTTCTCTCAAACCAATTAATCAACAACTATATTATTTTCATATAGTTGCATTAATTAAGGGGTGCGTTGATGAGATCAATGATGGATCTGTCCGAATCTTTCTCCATATGACATCAGCAACCTGTCAGAATCTCTCTCATTATTAATTACTACTACATATGATTGTTCTTTTAAATTTAATTAGTGGAGTAGTAAATTTCTCAATGAGGCTAAGGAATCTCTTAATAAACAAAACAACATATATCTGACGAAAGGATTTACTTGTGAAGATCTATAAATAATGCGTCATAAAAATCGTATCCCAAATCTTTATGAGATATGTGCATCCATTAATCATATATATATTTGTCATCCATTAATCATATATTTATACACAGACTTAACCACAATCCTAATTTGAAATTACGTTGGGATAAGTCTTTTAAGTTTTAACAAGAAGAAAACTAATCATTAATTTTTTTTAAAAAATTGTACAGCAAGTTTAGTATAAAAAAAAATAAGAAAGTGTGTAGAAATAAAAAAGAAAATGGATGACATCATGAAGCTCTTTAATAATTAAACGGAAACAGCTGAAGTCAACAACCTAATAATAATCTTCCACGCATACATACACACATACTTGGTTTTTTTTGGTGGTTATGTAATAGTAATACACTAATACTGTATCACATAATTAATTAAACATCCAACAATGCTCCTCTCTTACAGACCAGAAATGTCAAAAGCCTCTCTATAATTTTTGTTGATAATTGCGAAATTGTAGACTCTCTCTCTTTTGTAGCAATTTAAAAAATCTCATCTCTTCATATCATATTTATATACTATTAAAAAAGGGATGGGCATGGTAGTATTATTAGTACACAACACAGGTGTAAAATAGTAGATACACATTGCTGCAATGGGATCTTAAGCGCAAGTGACGTTGCAGACAGTTGTTTCTCAGGAGTTTAACAAGAAAGGAATCTAATCTATTGAAATCTCCTATCTCGTGGGAGCATCTCTCCAATATTTATTGATTGTAGTATATGATTGTACATTTCCAGATTATGATTTCTTCCTTAGATGGATACCTGTTTTCTCTTCAAGGCATCACAACCACAACCACTGCTGTAACAAACATGCCTTGAATATTATGCTCATTATTATGAACTGCCCTTTCTCCGCATCCACCACATGTGTTCTGGAAATAGACACCAAGATGATTATACTGATGATCAGTCTTCTAACAGACACCAAGATGATTCAAGACATCATTCTGATGCTACTAAACAACACTTACGCTGCCCATTATTCTCTTTCCCTTCACTATTCTCCGTCATTTGATGTAGATTTTAGACTATTGACAGACCTTCCTAACACGTTCAAAGCTGATACACGCTGCATCTCTCTCGCTGCACGAGGCAGAGGATCAACACATACATTATTTCTCTAGCAAATACTTGATTCCAGATGGTTCCTAGCTAAACCGCTACAAACCAAAAAGCCTGGACCAGAATGAGGAGAGTACCTTCCTCAAGAGAGAATTGAATAGACCTCTTTTCCAAGTCAACAGCATGCTTGCTAAGCTCGGCGGAGGAAAGTGACCAAAGCACTAATAACAGTGGAAACATAAATAAAAGCATCAAGGTCCAGAATTAGAGTGAATACATATATACATATTTAAGGTGGTGGGTGATATTGGGAGGAGCTTACTCTGAACATGATCGGTCCGATCAGATTGATTAAGCTTATTAAGAAGCATTTGAAGATGAAGGTAACGCTCTTCCCAGTCTAACTTATGGCTGGTAGTAGTAGTTGGTTCCTGTGCCTGTGGGGGAACCTTAGGCGGGTTCGGGTTAGTGCTCGCAGCTGCTTTGGATGTGTCAACCTCCACTCTCCTGCGCACATAAACAAGTCGACCGCTAGCAGCATTAGTGGCTGGAGACTCCACCTTTACCCCAATCGACTTTGAATCTTGTTGGATGGGGTTTTTTGGTGGACTCCTTGTCCCGCCGCCGCCATGGGGCTCCATTTCAAGAAAATATTCTGCGATTAAGAAAGGTAAAGAGAGGATACTGAATTTCTTCTGCAATGCTTCAACATCAAGCGTATCTGCGATTCGAACCCAAACGAGGACTGAGGATTGGTATTATTGGAATCTGATCAATGAAGAATCTATCGGGAAGCAAAAGAATTTACCTGGAGGGTGGAGATGGATCAGAGAGGATACGAGCAGAGCAGCTCCGCTCCGAGAGATGGCGTTTTTTCCCTCATCTCGGAGCTAGCACTCTAGAGAGTCTAGAGAGGAGAGGAAAGCAATGATGGGCCAATTTAAGGCCCATTATGTGCATCCACGGGCCATTCTTATCAACAGTATAGACAAAGATCAGAGATTGTTTTACGGTTTGAGAAAGATCAGAGATTCTATTTATAGTTTGAGAAAAATAAGAGATTCTATTTATTACTCATGTCTGTTGATCCCTAAGTATACTGAAAACAATTTTTACTTATTTAGTTTCCTCTTGACTGCTTCATCTACCTCCACAATCTCTTCATTCATTGATGTGGCACCGACGGAGATAAGGGTTGTCATACTCAACGTACTTGGACCAGTACGGTTTGTACTTGGCGAATGCCAAACCCAGCCATGGCTTGTAGTTCCCATTGTAATGCACAACCGCCGCATTCTCTATCGCTGTTTGGTTTAGCGCTGGGTCATATCCCAGCCCCAGTACGTGCCAGCTCCTCTCCATTGCATATGTCAGGTTGTAAAATGTTATCAGCCCCGGTGGCAACGACCCCAGCTTCCACAGTGTTCTGTCTTCATTCTGAAATCATTTATATTTTATAGACACATCCATTCATCATTTATCACAGGACACCAAAAATAAACTTTTATGTATATCTTTTGAGAATTCCAATGCCTTACCATGTCTTGCCAATAGTGATATATCCCCGTAATGTTCCGTTTCCTCCACTCTTTCAGGTCAAACATATTCATCCCAAATGCCCACCCACAAGCACTCGCCTCGAAATTCTCTGAGATCTTTGGATTTGAGAAGTTGAGGTACTTGTCAAATCTGTGGAAGCTCTCCTTGCACGTCTCCACCGCACCATTCACTTTTCCTTGCATGTCTATTTCCCATAGTGGTGCCAGATCCTTTTGCACCACGATGTCATCGTCCAGAAACAGGATCTTCTCCAGCTTCGGATAAACCTCAGGAAGGTAGAATCTGAGATGATTCAGCATCGACAGATACTTTGGGTTGCGGTACTTTAGATTGTCCGCGCCAGCAGAGATTGATGAAGGATGATTTGCTTTGAAATAGTATTCTTTCAGCCTTGCAGATTCAAGCTGCCGTAGAACAGAGCAGTAAGAGGAATTCAGCCACTTGAAATCATTGATGTTTTCAACTTGAATTGTCGCATCAGCAGGAGCACTGATGCGAAACCACATCTTCATTGCAGCAAAATTTAATTTGTCAGTTACTATATGGAAAACATGCTTCTGCGGTTCCTTTGCATTTAAGACAGTGGAGTTCACAACCACTGATGTAGCCAGAACGTTATCCGAAAATATCGCATAGTGATAGAGAGAAGGATCTTCAAACTTCTTTCGACTGGCATCCTCTTTCACTGCATCCTCTTCATTGAAACCTAGAGTAAAATAGTCTGCCGCTAGCTGCAGACTCAGGCAATGCAATGGCTTGGGAAATGTTTTGGCAGCTAGCTGAATTAAGAAGGTTCCCTTTTTCTTCAGTCCATCTACTTTGCGTTCAGTGGATTGAAGCATGGCCCGGAACTTTTTTGCAAGTTCATGGCAGTCATATAACTCGTCTTTTGCAAGAGAGAGAGCATGGCCCATGGCTTTTGCTTGATCAAGAGCGCTAGCAAAGAAAATGGGATGGAAAAAATTTCAACAAAGATTGTTGTCTCACTAATCCATTGCTGACAAGAGGAATGTAAAAAAGTACCTTGAAGGAAGGTCAGCATCAGAGGTTGCTTTACCTATAACACGTTGATTTTCTCCACACTGCTGCATCAAGAAAACGTACAGATTGGTTACATTTTTTGATTTGGCAATATTTGCATATGCTTTTGCCATTATGATCTGGTCTCTCATAAGCTTCAAGATAGCATCAGCATTTGGGCTCTCATAGTCTCTCCTCCATATACTGTATTTTCCTATGACTGAGTTTTCAAAGCTCATTGACTTCTCAATGGCTGCTTCTTGCATTTGCTCATCAGTTTCCTTTTCTTGTTGGATCAGCTCTAAAGTTCGTTGACCTCTCCTCTCTTGACGTAAAATCTGAAAGGGTCTACAGGTGTTACAATCTCAGCCATATAGTGTTAAGGCATACAGAGATTAGAAAATAATCACCTGCCGCTTCAGTTTTGCTGGGCTTGCAAATTCCACGTTTGGAAACTGATTTTCGCTTTCATCAGTCTGATTAGTTGTAGAATGGCTTTCATTATCTTCGATTCCAGTATCATTTTGAAATGAATCCCGTGGTATAACTAGCTAATTCCACAAAAAAAATTGTCAGCAACTAGAGAACAAAGAATATGAGCAAGCTTAAAGATAGATCCAAGGAAATGAAAAGAAACTTGTATTTTTTTGCCTAGCATCTGCGAGGAATCTCATAAACAAATCAACGCATGGTTAGAACAAATGAAGTTCATGAGAGGTATTTTTTGCTCTGCCATAAGAGTGGTAAGTAATCACTTCACATACTTTAAGTTTTCTCCGATCGAGTCCATAGGAAGGATATACAGTTCTGTTCTTAAACTGATGATCAAATCTTACTAAAACTAAGGGTACCAGTCTTTAACAGACATTAAATGTTTGTGGTACCTGCGGACCTTTTTTTCTGCCGCTAACTTGATAGGCAGGATTCTCGAAAACCCAAGAAGTTGAAAGATCCCCCATTTTCACCCTACCAAGCCGTATATTACCGTAATGGTCACTGTATGTGGCAACTATGTTCACATCCTGAGATAACAGCTTTATTACAAGTAGGAAGGCATACAAATTGTATTCAGTCAGTACTCAGAGAAAGAAGACCGCAGCCTTACTTTCAGATCTGGATCATAGTGCACTGCAGCAGCTGAGGAAGCATACACCTCCTAAAGCCAAAAGTGGATAACAAAAAGTTAATCACAAATAAGTTATTGGGAGAAGAAGAGGAGAATGAGACCTCTAGATTATTATCTTGCAGCGGACGATAAGCTTTAAGTTCTCTGTGGCTGCACAAGGAAGCATCATGGCAAAAAAAAAAAGGAAGAAAAGAGTATCAACAAAAATAGAAACAGTGTAGCCAAAAGACGAGCTTCAAGGAGATGTATCATCATTACGGTGCTTGTGACTCTAACATGGCTCCACCGACATGAACAGCATGTAGCACCACTACCTGCAAATCGTCGACCAAGAAATCCAAAATTTCAAAAATTGAAGGCACAATTTGATCAGATGATCCGTTTTAAGAGTAGCGCGGATTCCAGGAGGAGCTAAGAGAGATAATCATATCGAACGGAGAGAGAACAATCAAGGTAGAGAAGTAGATACCAGCGATAAGAAGGCGGCGCTTCTCGAGAACGTCGTCATCTGGATCTGACTGATATCACCACATCGCCGGCGAGCTTTCTTTTAAGCAGCAGCAACTCAGTCGGGCGGTTTGTAGAAACGTGCACGTGCTGCCGTTTCGTGGTAAGAAGAACCACACGCAGTTTATTTTAAGTAGAAGACGGGAAAAAAGAAAGAAAAAAAAAAGAGACGACTTTTATTAAAGCAGAGAGAGATGGTTCGTTGGTTGATTGGTTCGTTGGTTCGTCGGAGGAGAAGAGAATGTGCATAGCAGTGTTTATGTGGCAATCGCATCCGCTTTACCCTTTTCTTCTATTTCTCAACAGAGATGAATATCACAACAGGTGATTGAATTCAATCCCCTCTGTAATCGTTTCCTTTGATGATTGTAATGTTGTTTTGTGTAAATTGTCAAGGGCGACGGAGGCGATGCGTTGGTGGGAAGACGGAGAGACGGTGGGAGGAAGAGACCTCGTTGGCGGCGGGACGTGGCTGGGGTGCACGAGGCACGGCCGTCTCGCTTTCCTCACCAATTTCAGGGAAGCCTCCTCCTTCCCTGCTGCTAAATCCCGTGGAGATCTGCCTATTCGTTACTTGCAGGTCTACACCACCACCTAATTAATAGTTATGCTTTACATTGTTTGTAATAGTTTTAACGTTTTTGGTGAGAACAGAGCCGAAAGAGTCCGGCCGATTTTGCCGAGGAGATCCAAGACGAAATTTCACTATACAATGGCTTCAACCTGGTTGTCGCTCATGTCTTGTCCAAATCCATGATTTACATTACCAACCGGCCACCCCACGGTCACAAGCTCGTGACGCAAGTCTCTCCCGGGATCCATGTCCTTTCCAACGCCAACCTCGACTCTCCTTGGCCCAAGGTTAGTAAATGTGCCATTTCTCCCTTTATTTACCTTTTGCAGACTCCCCAATTGCGTGTTTTGTCTCTGCAGTGTCTGAGGCTGAGAGAGTGTTTCCAACAGCTTCTGGCTGAGAACGCGAGCCGTGAATTCCCGGTGAAGACCATGGTCGAGGAGGTGATGACCAATACTGTCAAGGACGAAGAAACCGAGCTACCTCACGTTTTCACACCTGAGACGGAATACCATCTCAGCTCCATCTTCGTCGACATGCAGAGACCAACTGTAACCTTCCCTTTTTAGAGTACGTTTTCGTTTAACACTTTCTATGAATATTCAGTCTCACTCATGGAGATACAGGGGCGTTATGGGACCAGAAGCATCTCGGCGATCAGCATCAAGTCCCATGGTGATGGTGATGGTGAGGTATGCTTCTACGAGAGGCATCTTGAAGAAGGTGATTCATGGAAGGAACACAATCAACAGTTTGTAATAATACAAAGCATTTGATTAGCTAGTCATGCTTATTTCACAAGGTTCCCTTGCATTGAGAACCCAAAACTCTCACATATATTGTGTATGTAATCACAAAACAGAAGACAGAGCTGATCTCTTTTATTCCAACCATCAAAATACAAATACAATCACAGTTACTCTTAACACCACAACAAATCCCATATACATAATTGCACACTTGAGACTTATTGGACACAAGTAGAGAAAAACCTCTCCAATCTCTCACTTCCCGGACGCTCACACTTTGACCGAAAAGATCTCACTCAGGGAACTCCAAGTTCCCGACACAGCAAGAACCACACCCAGTACCACAATCGCTGTGTCTGAACTCCATTGCATCCACCCCATCTCTTCCTTGAACACCAATAAATGAAACAATGCAGGTAACACAAACCCTAACACACAGCAAGTGCTGCTGCCAACCAATGACAAAAAATCTGTAAAGTTTGGCACAAAGAGAGCCACCAGAGTCACTGCCAAGACGAGTAGCCATCTGAGCCACGCAGAGTACATCCCGCGCGAGAAACGCCTCTCCACTATCTCAAACACTGGATTCATCATCAAGGGGAAGGTGAAGAAGAGGTTGATGCAGAGTCCAAGCTGAACAACAGTGCTGACAAGTCCTGCCCCCAAGTTAGCAGTGATTATGTCCATGGTGTCCTCACCAAAAGCCAAGTAACCTAGGAAACCAAATGCGATGTATATGAGAGAGATGAATCCCATGCCGAGTGCCAAGACTTTGCCAAACTTGTCCTTGTCCTTCATCTCCGATTCAAGAGGCAAGACCATTCCAACGCCTTCGAAGGAATAGACAGCCACGCCCATACCATACAAGAAGAGGGACATACCACCAAAGGCAACGACGTCAGGCCTTTGCTTGAGTATAATCATGGAATCCTCTACAATGACCACAGCCATAGCGCCAAGATCAACAACATCGGCGAAGATGCTGAGAGGAGCCAAGTGAGTGAGGGTCTTAATCGAATTCAAACCGAGCTGAAAGGGAAAGCATCCCCAAATGTAGAGACTCTTAGAAGACACGCCCAGGAATTCAGAACCCAGCCTTGTAAACTGATGCCTGAGACTGGTGGGCGAATCAGGATCGAATAGATTAGCTAAAGTAGTGCCGATGAAGATAAGATATCCGACACAAAAACCAGCTTGAGAGAGAATAATAAATAAGTCAACGACGACCCTCCCGAAGGAGCCGCAGACGGCGAATCCAAGGTCCCCAAAAGAGCCGATCTTGGAGATGCCAGCATTAAAAGAGTCGAGCTTGCGGCGGGTATGGACAAGAAGCATCATGCAGTGATGGGTCAAAACAGAGACGGAGACGAGGAGGAGGACACCCATGAGCCATCCGGTACGCTTGAAGGCGTAAGGAAGACCAAGAACACCAGCGCCGACGACAGCGATGAAGACGTTGGCGAAGGTCTTGAACTGGCTGGAGAGGGGAGGTCCCTTGCCGAGGAGAGGCGTGTCCTCTCTGGCCGGTGGGGGTATTTTAAGGGTATAAGAGGAGGAGGAGCTAGGTTCGTTCTCAAAACCCATCTGATGAATTTCTGAGATTTGCTTTCTTCTTGCTCGAAGGAAATGGGGATGGACAGCAAGATAATTGGATGAGTTGCGTGTAGAGTTGGTTGGTGGACTCTTCTTTTTGGTTTCTTGTCGCTATTTATGGATGAAAATGAAATGGTCTAGATATCATTTTTTACTGGGAAACGAACGACACCGTTTTTGTTATTAACGAACGACACCGTTTCAAACAACTTCCTTATTAGCTCCCTCCCGGCGGCTTTTGATCTGGTTTGTCGTCGATATGGCGAGGATGTCTTGTGACTTGAGATTCCTTCTCATCCCGGCGGCTTTCATGTTCATCTACATCCAGGTCAATCTATATCCGATGATCTCGCTCGCTTTTGAAATTGGAATTGATCCTAAATCTGTAATTCTCTTGTCTAGATGAGGCTTTTCCAGACGCAATCACAGTATGCAGATCGCCTCGGTTCCGCTGTCAGTTTCTACTTTGACCACTCACTGCCTTTGTCTTTAGACTATTCCTTTTGAAATCCCATTTTATGCTCTTTACTAGCCCATCAACTACTAGAAACTATCTGCACTATTACAAGATATCAATGCTTGTGTCATCAATACAAACCCTTTAATTTGTTTCTGCAGATCGAATCTGAGAACCATTGCACTAGTCAAATGCGTGGCCTCATAGATGAAGTTAGCATCAAACAGTCACAGATTGTTGCTCTCCAAGGTATCTGTTTATCCCCATTACTACTTGTGGAATCCTATATGACCATGATTTCTGGATCCTATTAGAAAATCATATTTGAATGGAGTTGAAGACTTATACATTGCTTTCTGAGTGGCTTTTAGATATGAAGAACCGCCAGGACCAAGAACTTGTGCAGCTTAAGGATCTTATCCACACGTTTGAAAGTGCCTTTCTGTCACCTGTAAAACTAATGTTCTTTCTTTCTTTTTTTTTAGTTTTGCTAGTAATGCTTATTTTCTTCTCCCAGAAAAAGGAATAGCAAAACTCATTGAAGCTGGACAGGTCTGGATAAGAAGATGCTCTTCTTCGTATTTGTATTTGCTGCACTGCTGTCACTTGCTATATATAACCTGTTTCTTCTTTGTATTTACCAGATGCCTGTGGCTGCTGTTGTGATTATGGCCTGCAGTCGTGCAGACTATCTTGCAAGGACAGTTAAATCAGTTTTAACGTGAGATACTAGACTGCTTTAATTCTTACAGCAAATCTTAATTGAACTGTCTAATGGCTAATTCTTTTTTTACAGATATCAAAGTCCCGTTGCTTCAAAATATCCTCTATTTATATCTCAGGTGTTATCTTAATTTCATGGAATTTCTGGGTAGTGGTCTCTTACTCAGTTTGATATTCAATGAATTACTAACCATAGAACGTCAAATTTTCTGACAGGATGGATCTAATCAAGCCGTCAAGAGCAAGGCATTGAGCTATAATCAACTAACATATATGCAGGTAATATTTAATAGTAGTGTGATTTTTCTCCTTACTGTTTAAGTAATTTGGTCATGTAGGATGAAGGCTCGTTTTCCCCTTTTTAGCACTTGGATTTTGAACCAGTGATCACTGAAAGGCCTGGCGAACTGATTGCGTACTACAAGATTGCACGTAAGGACTGGTTTCTCCTTTCTCTGCGTCCCTCCAGCTCCATACTGAAACACTTTTTAGTACAGGTCACTACAAGTGGGCACTGGACCAGTTGTTCTACAAACACAAATTTAGCCGAGTGATTATACTAGAAGGTGACGCTTTTTAACCTTTCACCCCTCATTTTACCTTGCTGTTGTATTGTTTAAGAGGGGCTGTCTGTACCTTGTGGAGTATTGCTTAAGAAAGGTTGTCTGTCTCTTTAACAGATGATATGGAAATTGCTCCAGACTTCTTTGATTACTTTGAGGCTGCAGCTAATCTCATGGATAGGGATAAGTATGTTACCTACTGAAGCTAGACTCTTATAGTACAAGTTTCCACAGAGTATAAAAATGGTTTTTTACTGTTTCTCATTCTTTTCTGGTGCAACCATGTGTTAGAACCATTATGGCAGCTTCATCATGGAATGATAATGGGCAGAAGCAGTTTGTACATGATCCCTGTAAGATTCTTCTTCTTCTTGTTTACCTCGCTTCCTCTCTTGCCTGTTCTTTCAATACCTCATTATGTCTAGCACATGCTAACTAAAATAATCTGCAGATGCACTCTACCGATCAGATTTTTTTCCTGGCCTTGGGTGGATGCTGAAGAGATCGACTTGGGATGAGTTATCACCAAAGTGGCCAAAGGCATATCCTTATACATATGCGTTTTTTTTCAATCTCAATGACATAGTTTGACGCTTCTAAGACTTTTCTTAACAAATTTCCACTTACTGGGATGATTGGCTGAGACTAAAGGAAAACCATAAAGGCCGCCAATTTATTCGACCTGAAGTCTGCAGAACATACAATTTTGGTGAACATGTTAGTACCGGATTATGCTATATATCATATGAGTTCCCATTATCATAGTTGTTCTGTTTCTTTTTACTTGTATTAAATTGGCCTATGCTCGCTGCATATGACTTCTGCTTTCTGTATGAAAAAATGTAATATTGCAGCTTCGTCCTATAGTTTCTCGAAACATGGACGTAGACAGTCAAGACCAGATAAAATATATTCCATTTCCTTCTTATCCATATAACCTTGTTGTTTTCATTTGGCAGGGGTCTAGTTTGGGACAGTTTTTCAGTCAGTATCTGGAACCTATAAAGCTAAACGATGTGAAGGTAAGTATCAGTGTGTTTCTTACCCCCTTTTGTTGCATCACTAGTTTTCACTGGTTTCCTATTTCATTCATAAAGGTTGATTGGAAAGCAAAGGACCTGGGGTACCTGACAGAGGTAACATTTATAGAACTCTGGGAACCATATCCTTTGTTTCCATTTTGCATGTTTTGAGTGGATAAATGTAGTTTTAAACTTGTTCTCTCATGTCTACGAAGGGAAACTATACCAAGTACTTTTCTGGCTTAGTGAGACAAGCACGACCAATTCAAGGTGCTGACCTTGTCTTAAAGGTTCAAAACATAAAGAGTGATGTTCGTATCTGGTATAAAGACCAAGCAGAGTTTGAACGCATTGCAGGGGAATTTGGTATATTTGAAGAATGGAAGGTAAATTTCAGATGATTGAACTATAATCTTCAATGATTGTAGGTCCAAAAGGGTCACTTTTGTGTACCCCTTTCATTGTGTAGGATGGTGTGCCTCGAACAGCATATAAAGGAGTAGTGGTGTTTCGAATCCAGACAACAAGACGTGTATTCCTGGTTGGGCCAGATTCTGTAATGCAGCTTGGAATTCGAAATTCCTGATGCAAAACATGTACTTCTCCAACCAGCATCATTTACATCTTAACCATTGCTTACAGTTGTGTGCTAACCGGCATTCACACGCAGATGAAAGCAAAAGAAGATTTTCGAGCGCATGCAGCCTCCTTCTAGCAGCTGTTAGGTTGTATTATTACTTACGGATGAGTTTGTAGAGGGGTGGGGTTAACTTTAACAGAAAGGAAGCTCTGGTGACCTGTCTCATTGGCTCAGAAGTTATGGGAACCCCTTAAAGGGTCAGGCTTAAATATATATTTCAGTCGTTTTAAAACTGATTGTCTTGTGGGTATCATCTTATACGAAAGCAAATCATTCTATGCAATTTTTCTTCTTCCCACTTCTTATGGCTTCTCTATTGCTAGTGTATATATCTCTTCAAACATGTGCATATGTACTAAATAATGTGTGTTGCTTCAAAGAAGTAATTTTTAGTTCATCTTTGGCGAGTAGCCAATGAAGGCAGTCGACCCCCATCTTCTCTATTAGATCATAATCGCATCTCTCTCCTTCGCCTTATCTCACTGCTAAAGTATGTATATAACCCGTCAACTAGAATCTGAGGCCATGGGATCATTAAAGGTTTGTTCCGATCAGGAGATGCGACCAATTGGAGGTCTTGATTTGTCTCATGTGAAGTAGGCCTAAGAAAAGAGCTTTGTGGAGTCCACTGCATTTTTAGAATATTCTAATTAAAGAAAGAGACAGATCTGTTGATCAACGATATCTTCTTTTGTTATTTTTAGTCAGGATGTGGAGACGTTGGCGAGAATATTGCAAAACCATGTTCAACAAATTGTATCATCGGATCTGCACCAATCTGACTTAATTTCATCCACTCTTATCATCTTTGCCTGGTACACATCCATCTCTTCCTATAATTCCCCTGTTTAATGTCTCTCCTTATTATGCGATTTTGCTCTGGGAGATTACTGAGTGATGATCTTTTGAAATATGTAGCTGCAAGTTTCGGTTTTGATGCTAAATTTGTATCCCATCTTTTAATGTTTCAGATCTTGCTATGGGAGTTGCTCTGTTTTCCTCTGATGGCAAACTGATTTGGAAGGGGAGGTGAACTAACTTGGTAAGGGATTGGATTATGATTTGTTTGGCTGCTCCATCTGTCTCGAGGCACTAACATTCTTCTAATCATTTTGTCTTTCCACGATTTGCTTCAGCACACAAACTGGCAAAAGACGTGCCCACAATGAAGCAAAGCGGTGGGAACCAAGCCTGCTATGTTCTTGGTCAAAAGACCCCAAGCATCCGAGATCTCTACTCGTTGGGACACAAACTAGGTCAAGGACAGTTTGGGACGACTTACATGTGCAGAGAGATCTCAACAGGGCGTGAATACGCTTGCAAATCTATAACAAAACGAAAGTTGATATCAAAGGAAGATGTGGAAGACGTGCGCAGGGAAATTCAAATTATGCACCACCTGGCTGGTTACAAGAACATTGTCACCATTAAAGGTGCTTACGAGGATCCATTGTATGTTCACATCGTGATGGAGCTTTGCTCAGGTGGGGAATTGTTTGACAGAATTATCCAAAGAGGACATTACAGTGAGAGAAAAGCAGCTGAGCTGATAAAGATCATTGTTGGTGTTGTTGAGGCTTGCCATTCGCTTGGTGTCATGCATAGAGATCTAAAGCCCGAAAATTTCTTGTTGGTTAACAAGGACGATGACTTCTCTCTCAAAGCCATTGATTTTGGGCTTTCCGTCTTCTTCAAACCAGGTGATAACATCAGCTGCATCTTTTGCAACATATTCAGTCAAGAGTTTCAAACTTGCTACATCATCTGCAACTTTCAGGTCAAATATTCGAGGATGTGGTTGGAAGTCCGTATTATGTTGCACCTGAGGTTCTGCTCAAGCACTACGGACCAGAGGCTGATGTGTGGACAGCAGGGGTCATACTGTACATATTGGTGAGCGGAGTCCCTCCGTTCTGGGCAGGTATGCAACCAAATGAAACAACTGTGATAAGACTTCCAAGGTAAAAGATTCTCAACTATCTGTTTTGCTTAAACTCCAGAAACACAGCAAGGGATATTTGATGCCGTGCTGAAGGGACATATTGACTTTGACTCCGACCCTTGGCCCCTAATATCTGACTCTGCAAAAGACTTGATCCGTGGCATGCTATGTTCCCGGCCCTCTGAGCGACTGACAGCTCATCAAGTAATGCGTAAGTCTAACCAGTTGGTCCTATTTCAGGTCCTGAATAAGTGTATCTGCTAGCTTACTTAGAATTTTGCAGGCCATCCTTGGATCTGTGAAAATGGAGTTGCGCCAGACAGAGCACTAGATCCTGCTGTGCTTTCTCGTCTTAAGCAATTCTCTGCGATGAATAAACTAAAGCAGATGGCTTTAAGGGTAAGTCCCCTGACGCAAGCCTTTTTCCGTTTATTATGAACAATTTCCATAAATGTCTTCTGCTGTGATTCAGGTAATAGCTGAGAGTCTCTCGGAGGAAGAAATTGCTGGACTGAAGGAAATGTTCAAAGCAATGGACACGGATAACAGTGGAGCGATTACATTTGACGAGCTAAAAGCTGGGTTGCGAAGATATGGTTCTACCCTTAAGGATACTGAGATTCGCGACCTTATGGAGGCTGTAAGCACTTTGCTCTGATCTGATCTGTGTGAGTACCTACTTGAAATCAGTATTTTAAGTATGAATCTGTGACTGTGATTTCCCAGGCAGATATTGACAAGAGTGGGACCATAGATTATGGTGAATTCATTGCTGCAACAATCCATCTGAACAAATTAGAGCGTGAGGAACATCTTCTGTCAGCCTTCAGGTACTTTGACAAAGATGGCAGCGGTTACATCACTATCGACGAGCTACAGCACGCATGTGCTGAACAGGGAATGAGTGATGTCTTTCTAGAAGATGTGATCAAGGAAGTCGACCAAGACAATGTGAGAGACTTATGCATACATATCCTCTGGCTTGGAGATTATATGGTCAAAAGCCAGGGATCATTTTCTTCTTATTGTTTCAGGATGGAAGGATTGACTACGGAGAGTTTGTAGCTATGATGCAGAAAGGCATTGTTGGAAGAACAATGAGGAAAAGCATAAACATGAGCCTCAGGAACAATGCCGTCTCGCAGTGAGAAACAAGCAATCTCACGATTATGTACAGGTTAAGTCTTTCTCAGTTTTTCTAGTTAACTTCCATCGAATTCTTTCCCAAACTGACAGTCTATACATCGGTGTGCGTGAAACCTTCATTGTTGATAGAGCTGAGCGAAGATATGCAAAAGCTACAAAGCTCTGCAGAAATATGGTTTCCATGGTCTGGATCCTTCCCGGTAAAGATTGAATCAACAAAGGCTCTGCACTCTAAAATGAACTGATATGTATTATTAACAGATAAACTGAATCAAACATCAGTATAGGAAGTCATATGAGATTATTGTAATTTGACTGATATAGCAGTCTCTATAAAGAAAATTATAAGAATGATTGCTGTGGAGATTTTAACGATGATTGATCATACATCTGATAGAGCAGTCTCTCTCCCCACTGTTACCTCCTGCGCAAAGTAAAAGAGATGATAATGACCACAAGTTGCAAGGAGCAGAGTATGTAGTGGTCACAGAGAAGATTATTGGTTACCTTTAGCTTAGAATCGCTAGAGAAGACGCAGCTGGATGTGATAGCCTGGCCTGGCTCAAACACCCATCCTACTGAAAATTCTCTTTCGCGGTCTTTTCCTTCTTGGAGTGAGCACCACATCTCTTGCGGAAGCAATAAAAGATCCTTTTCTTCTCTCACAATCTCAATCACCTTCTCGCCAGTAACTTGTTGAATACAACCCTGAACATACTCACAATCACAAAATAAACAAACTTAGATTTATTAAGGCAATCATCGAATACACACTTAAATAAGGAGGCCAACTCACGAAATCAGAGGCGTGAAAGCTAGTGGTAGCAAGTAGAACTCTCCAAGAACCGGTAACCACTGAAGCTGCTGTGGTAGGTGTAGAAGCAAAGCCGGAGCTACGGATGGCACAACCTCCGAGCTGATCGCCATCTCTGAAAGGACCGTACCACTGCTCACAGAAAACTTTGACACTCTGCAGGGACATGTTGGTCTCTGCTAAGCTGACAACCTGGAAAATCCTCACACGAGACTCCTTGTCATTTGGATTGATCAGGCAATGCTCCACCTCAAGCTGGTTGTTCCGCAAAGGCCACACAGCGACATAGGAGCCAGTGACAGAATACGAAAAGGCTAATGCAAAGGATTTGCTTCCCCCGATGATCCTCTGGTCGATGCTGTAACGGGTGGCTGCATCAGCTTCACATCCAACGGTGGGGAGGAGTTTGATGGACTTGTAAAGAAAGGAGAGTGAGTGGGGCTGGGCAAGAGTGGGACACTGCGTCTGCCAATCGAACACCTTCACTTCCCATTCTCTAAAGGCTTCTGGAACCACTGATTCAGGTAGTTCAAGCGGTTGCCCTTCGCATGTAAAATCTGCTCCGAAACCGTCCCATTCGCCAGACACATTTTGAGCGAACTCCGACCAGGCTAGAACCCATCATTACACAACACAAAAACAGAGATGCCTTAATTCACCGGAAAGCATCAATTATATAATCTTAAAGGCAGGAACAGAGGGCTTACGATTGAAATCAGGGGCAGGCTGGCTCTGCGCCAGGGCAATCTCCGAGGAAATTTCAGCTGAACAAGAAGGAGGGGAAATTGTGGTTCTTTGCAGGATGTGTGCAAACGGCGGGAAAGAGAAGGGAAAAGAAAGAGCTTTAAACGGTGGTGGAGACCGAGGCGGAGGTGCCGGCGCAGGTGTACGGCTCCGCCATAAGAGGGAGCTTCCGGAGGACGATAACATTTGGGAGCAGAGCAGACTCACGAAGAGATAGGAGGACTGGAGTGGAGCGGTTTAAATTAAATGGATTTGGTACTAATGGGCCTAATATGTACGGCCCATAAACGACGAGGGAAACACCACAATACTGTGTGTATATAGTTGAGAAAAAACAGGTAGGAATGATCAATTTGCAAAGAGTCTCATAACATGTCTCTGATTTACCACAACACACGATGGATTCAGATCTTATTGATTGATTGTACAAATTTTCGAAAGGAGGACTTCTAAAATGGGCTCATAACTCATCTCGTGAACCACTTTTGCTTTCATATGATCCATAAGCTTTGATGATTGAAACATACACGTCAATGCCCTTCAAGTACTCAGCTTTACCCAGATACTGCAACACAGCAAAACGTCAATGCGTTTGTTAGTAAATGATGATCCTCCAACAATGAGCAAAGTGAGAATCAAATCAATGAACTTATATGTACCTCATTGTGGTCATGAAGCAAACTCGGGGTGTTTGATATGGGAGAGAACCCAAAGGCAGGCACGCCAGCCTTGCGAAAGTAGCGAGCATCAGTTGATGCAGGGAAAATCTCAGGCTTACTGGTCCTACCTCCGGCTTCCTTAACAGCATTTTCCAAGAGCCCCCACCAAGGATTTGAATCATCTGCTGCTGTAAGGAATTGCTTCCCCGTAAGCTTCTGCTTGAACTGCCCCAGCTAACATCTTAATTAGTTAAAGTTTTCGAGAAGAGATACATACTCTCGGGTAACAAAACTACTTTGTTTTTTTAAAAAAGGGGGGGCACTCTAACTTGCATCAAACATTGTGTTGCTGCTAGGCTTCAAGAAATTACCTCAAAGGACATGTTTCGTGCTGCTGGAGCCCATTCCTCCACCAAACGTCTTTCGAGTGCTTCAGCATCAACGTTGGGTGGAACACGAATGTCGAAACCAGCTTCTGCCTCAGATGGTTGCAGATTCATTACGAAACCCTTGAGGATAAAGAAAGAGCCAAATAGTCAGATGCAGTCATAAAGACACAACTTTGGAATCAAGAGAAAATGGAGACAAGTAGTTACAGTTGGAGAAGGTGTGCCAGCTTTGAGGAAGGCCATGTTCACAGAGACAACATCGCCTTCACCTATCCCACCAGCTTTGAGCAGATCGAACTGAGAAGCTCTGAATCTGCGAATACTCTCAATGCTTTTGAGCAGATTCTCCATGGCAGAGTTATCATAGAGCTTGGCACCGTGGCCAGGTGGACCTTTAGCCTTAATCACCAGCCACCAGGGACTCCTCTCTCCGTAGAATACTCTGTAACTCTCAGTAGGCGATGGCAGGCCTGATTCACTTTGTTTGTTATATAAGATGCTTGGGTATTAGTAGTTATAAATCAAAGCGAGAAGAGTGTTTGTTTACCTTCGTCGAGCACGATTGCGATGTTCAAGCTCTTGAAGAATTGGGATTCGACGAACTTCTCGGCGCCATCGTGGCCGCCTATCTCTTCATCGGGGACGAAGGAGAGATAGACGGATCGGAGAGGCTGAAACCCGGAAGCCTGGAGCTTGCGTATGGCCTCGAGATACTGCATCCCGACGCACTTCATGTCCTGGGAACCCCTGGCATAGATGTGGCCGTGGTGGTCGATGTGAGCTTGGAGAGGATGGTGAGTCCACTTGGAGTCCTCAAAGGGAACGACATCGGTGTGGGAGTTGAGGAGAAAGGCAGGTAGGGTTGGGTCGGAGCCAACCCATTTGAGGAGGAGAAGGGGCTTTCCCTTGACGAGCTCGATCGTCTGAGATTCGAGGGAGAGTGGTTTTGCCTGAGAGTTTATAAAGTCAACGGCTTTGTAGTAATCCGGGTGGGGCTGGACCGTGTTGATTCGGAGATACTCCTGGAATCTGGTGATGATTGCGTCGTCGCCGGCCACCGCAGAAAGGAGGCATAGCTGAAGAACAACGAGGAGAAGAAGAAGAAGACGAAGACTCATGGGGGTGTGGAGGAGGAAGGTGAGAAGATTCTTCTGCAACAACAACTACGCACCACTAGACAGTAAGTAAATTACTAAATCGAGGGCTCACACTTGGGGATGAAGAAGGCCACGTGGGACACAAAGGAATGGCAGTTTGGTGAATAAAAATCAAGGACAAGGGCAAAAGAAAGAAAAACCAAAAAAAATATCGATAATCCCTACACTCACTCGATTTGACAAGGATGGATGGATCTCGAGAGATGATGGAGGAGTGTATGAGGAAACTGGCCTTGTGGCACACGAGAACCTTCAAGCCTGTTATGACGCACGAGGAGCTCGAACCTATCATGTCCACCATGGGCTTCATCGCTCAGGCCACCGGAGGAGGAGGATTCAAAGAGTACGTTTTCCTCTCATCTCCCACCACCACCACCAGGCCCAGACTGCCCTATCCCCACATCGACGGCCTCCACATCAGCACCTACCAGGCTTTTATTGACGCATTGGCCTTCTTTCTTGATGTCTCTGATCTCTTCCATGTCAGGTACACCTGGATATATACCCCTTTCTCATTTACAACAGAAAAAAAAAAAGAATAATGATCTAGATAGATGGATGTGACATAGCTCAAAGAAGTCATGATGATGCAGGGGCATGCCGCTGCAACGTGTCAAAGATAAAAACAGAAAGTGGCGTCGCATGGAAGAGGATGAATTGAGTGTGTTTGTCTATAGAGATGGGACGCTGGATAAGTCTGGTCACGGTCGTCCCAGCAAAGAAGATTCATATATACATGTTCTCATCCACCTCAAACCGCTACCTTCTTCCACTCTTCTTCCCCTTAAGGACATCATCGTCTCGGTTTGATTTGAGTGTCTTCACGAGAATTTCAAGTTTTTTTAAATGTGTATTCAATCAAACAAGCATTTTAAATATGATTTGTATTAAAATGACAAATTCCATGGTATCCAATTATTTTATTTGTAAATGTCTCTTAAAAACTTTTAAGAGTGATTCGGAAAGTACATTCAAATTCATTGTCATTGTAAATGTTTTAATCATTGAATTTTAGATGGATTTATTAGAGCATGTGGAGTGGAAAGAATCTCTCTTAATCTCTTAAATATATTATTTTAATAAATTTTTTATAACTTTTTAATTTAAAATTTAAACTATAAATAAAACTCATAATAAATAACGTTGAGACATGTGTCAAATGAGTCTCTACAAAGATTTTCAATCACTTTATTCTTTTTTTACTTTTTTATTATTTTATATTTTTAATACAATGAGAAATTTCCGCTAAACATGTTCTAATCTACATTCAAAAACCCCTTAGAACCTCTTATGAAAATATAGAAAACTACATTAAAAAAAATGGAATTGCATTTGCATGCAAGACCAAGACCAAGACCTAGCTAATTTTTTTTTTTTCTTTTATGAAAATAAATGGCCACAACTTCAATCTTCTACTTCCGTACCTCATCAGTTGTTTCTCTTCTTCATGATATCATACTTATAAAAGAATAATAATATAATAAAATATTATATTATTTAGTTGTCACAAATGATTTAAAGATGCTAACATTATAAATTGAATTAAAATATCTATATATATATATCATTTTGTTGACAAAATATATATATATATATATCATTTTATTGACAAAAAATATATATATATCATTTTTAAGATTACAAAACTAATATTTATAGGTTTTTGTTCAAATTATCTCATACACCAACGAAAGTGGTAGATCCACGTGACTTTACAATATAATACATGGTTGAAAATCTTTAATTAAACAACAAACAAATTAGTAAAACATTATTTAAGAAGTAAACAATACTATATGACATGAACTAAATGTGCACACAGCCTAACCAATATTCAGAAGAATAATTCGATATATGCAATGATGCCCTAAACGGCCGCTTTGGTGCCTTGTGCCATAGACTGACTTTGCAAGTATTGCGTCAGTTTTGTCCCATATTTCTCTTATTGTGTACTTGTTGGTTCTCTTATTTTTGGTAATCACTTTCGCATCAAGTTTTTTAAGCAAGCGCTTCATTTTATCTATGGTCCACGTCTTTACCTTGTCAATAGCCAATTGTGTTAATCATACCTTCACTTATCTCATTGAAGAAATACACAATACCTTCGGTGTTAGAATGAATATTGTGAACATCTGTTCCCACGGTAAAAGTTGAAGACACGTATGCCTTCCGAGATATATCAATGCTATTTGTTATTCTCATTGCAACATCTTGTGCTCCCATCTTGCATAACTCTTCATTTTCAGTAACTTTAACAACATTTTTCAGTATCATCCGTCTCAATAATTTGCAAAAGATGACTACTCATGGTCGAAGAAGCTGGAGAAACCAAAATTAAGAAAAAAGATGCAAGAATAAGAAGAGAAATCAGGCGCGAAAGAGATTATTTTAAAACTTCACGTACAATTTTTTTTGTTTTTAGGTCGTTATATATGATATGGGATGGTGATCCAGCTTATGGGATCAAATCAATACGTTCCAAGAAGTTTGAGATAGATAAATCACACGAGACGAGGCTAGTGCCATCAGCGGCCGGAAGATTTGGATCAATTTTTGGTTGCTCCATATTGAAGAGTTATTATGATTTGACTGTGACATACATGACTCATTGGATTAAAAAAAAGGGCCCAAGAAGTTTGTCTCGCGTCTCTTGTCTTGATTCTGCATCGGATTGAAAGTGGGCCGCCGAATGAGATGGGCCTGGAAAACGTGTTGTTGTTCCCTTTTTTATTATAATTGGTCTGAAACCGAAACTGTCAAAGTCAAAACATGTCAGAGCAATCTTTTGTCGCATCCCCACCAGTCTTGAAAAGCGGAGCCTGATGATCAAAAGGAACCCCCAAAACCCTCTCAAACGCGTCACTTTTGTCTGCCACCTGTGACTGTGAGGATCCCAACAACACTTCTTGTTCATGGATTCTGGGCTTCAGCAACTCGCATTGTGCCTCTTCTTCATTCTCTGCCGCCTCTTTCAAGCCACTGCAGAGGATGACTGGAAGTTAGCCACAGCCACGCTTTCTAGAGACAGGGACGGCTCCTCCTCCGTCGCTACTGGTTTTTTCCTCTCTCTCTCTCTCTCTCTCTATTTTTCTTTCTTTTTTCATCAGGACTGACTAGACTAATTGGTCCTAATAGGAGGCGCTTGTGGGTATGGAGATCTGAGGCAGAGCAGCTTTGGCGGGTACAGTGCAGGCCTGAGCGGGAAGCTGTTCAACAGGGGAAGCAGCTGCGGAGCTTGTCTAGAAGTGCGGTGCGTGAACCACATCCGGTGGTGCCTTCAAGGCAGCCCCTCCGTGGTGGTCACCGCCACCGATTTCTGTCCTCCCAATTCGGGACTCTCCTCCGATTACGGAGGTTGGTGCAACTTCCCAAAGGAGCACTTGGAACTATCTCATGCCGCTTTCACAGGGATCGCAGAAACCAGAGCCGAGATGATACCTGTACAGTACAGGAGGGTCAAGTGTGGGCGGAGAGGCGGGTTGAGATTCAGCTTGAGCGGGAGCTCCCACTTCTTCCAGGTGTTGATAAGCAATGTGGGCCTCGACGGGGAAGTGGTTGGAGTGAAAGTGAAGGGCCATACAACGGCTTGGATCCCAATGGCCAGAAACTGGGGACAGAATTGGCACTCCTCTCTTGACCTCATTGGACAGTCTCTCTCTTTCGAGGTTACTCTCAAAGGCGGCAAAACCATTGCCTCTTATGATGTGGCTCCTCCATATTGGCGCTTCGGAATGACATACCAAGGAAAGCAGTTCCACTCCTGACTCCTCCTTTATCGTTTTCAAGTCATGATTCACTTTCGGTGGCTTTATTATGACTTTGGAGACATTAGATATCATCACTTCGTTTCAAGGTATAAATGACTTTCCACGAGTGGCTCATCTTGTCTTCTCTTTTAGTTTTCTTTTTATATAATCAATCCTTCACAATCCTTACTTGGACCTCATTTTACCTGTGTGTGTGTATTATGCTCAAGAATTTTGCATTTACAATCATAATTGGAAGGAAGAAAATAGGCATTGCAGACAAAATGCAATGACCCTCCTAATCTCACCATACTTTTCTTAGTTTCTACAAACAGTAATCAATTACTTTATATCAGCACTAGCAATCAACCGCACAAAACCTGTAAATCTCGCATCTCCGTCGAATGTCAAAATTCAGCGCACTTATAACCACCCTATTCTATTCATCGATCATTGCACCCATACATGTATGGAACACTGTGCTTAAGACTTGTGGGACTTGTGAAGAGCTGTGCTCGCTCCGCACAAGCTCCACCAACAATGGGAAGAAATTTGGTGCATACCTCTTGAATGAATCTCTTTTCAGTCCCCTCAGAGCCTTCAGCACTGCAACCACTAGGGGAGATCTCGCTGCTGCTTCTTCCTTCGATGCTGCTCCCATGGGTAGAATCCAGTTTTTAGGCTGCCTGGTTTCTTCCAACTCCTCACCCTGAAACAAAGTGCATTTCAGGTATATCTTCAGTAATTGCACACACACTGTCATCAGCTGAGCCTCTATGTTTAGCTCCAAGGACACTCCTGGATTGTATGTCAGTATGGCTTGAAGAATGTCCAGGTAGTTCTGATGCGTGTCATTTTCGAAATGAAGCATGGGAGGTTCAGAGAGCTCCAGGATAGAGCACGCTCTCCTCACTTTCTTCTGCAATATCAAATCAGAATTTAGCTGGTGTGCATGTGATGAGATTGATGAGAGTATCTCCAGTATAACAGTGACGTGCGATGCCAACAATGACTGCTGATGGATTCGGTAGAGATCCGTCACTACCTGAAAACAGGAGAAAATAGAGTAGTGAGAGATGGCGTTAGATCATTATTCTGGAGCAAGGCAAAATTAAAGCCTACAACATTTCCAGATTCATTTTTGTATGGCTTTTCAATGTTTTTTTTAACATTTTCATTCTTCACATTTGTTGCTATTAGACAACTTGGCATCTAATTGCATCGTATAACATTTTGTACATACCTGAACAACTTGCAACTGGACGGCTATGTGACTCTTTGTTCTTGCAACAACATAAGACATAGTTTGCAGGCTGTCCTCGTCGACGTCATCTTCATTACTAAAGTCCTGATCAGACAATGTTTCCTCATCTGGAATGTCATCCATGGTTCTCAGTGTTTTCATGAAACTAGACAATGTCAATGAAGCAGCTTCTTTCACAGCCAAAAAAATCTCCTTCCACTCATCTTCCGAGAACCTGTCACCTAATTCGTCTGCCAACCGCAACAACGCGCCAACTCCAGCTACTGTAGGACCCTGAGCTGGACTTCTTATAAGACCAGCAAGTAAGGATACTACACTTGAAAGTTGAGACCTTATCACAGTAAAAAAGCTGACAAATAGGTCTACCAGAGACTGTGCCGCCATAGCTGAAGTCTCAGCATCCCAAGAAACTTCACTAGGATGTGGAGAAAATGTAGATGGAAATGAACTGTGTTCATCTTTAGAAAGCAGATCATTCTCGCCCCACACACTGTTAAATATAGGATAAATAACAGAACTGAAAACGCCGATCCAGAATGTTCGTGAAAAAATATGGCCATGATCCTTTAAAATATTAAAGAGCACTTCCAAGGAGCTTTTACGGATTGCTGATCTGGAATCAGAAGTTAGCTTAGACAATCCTGTAATGAATATAACAGAATTTTGATTAGAATGTAAATTCAACCAAGTTGGACATATTAGCAATGGCATATGTGAATTCGAAAAATGTTAGATGCTCATAATTTGTTGACGCATTTAAATAGAAGTATTATTAAAAATAGATTACCTGTGAGCAAAGGAACCCAATATGAAATATTCTCATCTGCATCCATAAAATTTTGGGTATTTGGTGCATGGTCATCTGTTACTGGAGTACCGGGACTGCTGGACCTACCCTTCTCATTCCACACAAGGCCTCCGTCTGCAAGTTTTAGGGCACAAAATCGTAGAAACGCGATAGCGTTCAGGCTAACATCGCTGGTAAACGTGCTGTTTGTGAAAGTTATGAGGCATCTAACACAATCAGTAAAGGTTGTTGCCTCCGTCTCTGTGATGTATGAAAAGTACTCTCGGACAATTTTTTCCATTGTCTCAAAGGCCAACAATACAATGTTCTTCCTTTCATCAGCTGCTGCAGTTGTGAAAACCTGAAAGGAGAAACTGGCCACTCAGTAAAACATGTCGACCACTAGAGCGCGTCTTAAAAAAAAAACGAGCAGATAAACTACTCAGCATAGTATTCTGGGTTGAATGTTTTTCCTCTTAAACCTTAATCATATACTGTATATTCACAAACAGGCAGATGCTAGGAAAACATTATGTACCTTGAAAACACTTTTCCACCCTGATTTCACATTACTGACACGGCTGAGTACCATTTGAGAAATGCACCGAACTATTAGTTCTCTTATTTCAGCAGAACTGCTTTTTTGCATAACAATGACAAATGGTCGAAGAAATTCATTCTGAAAGTTATAATTTGCCAGCTCCTCACGTTCCAAGAACTTCATAGACAGTTGTCGTAGTGAGTCCATAACGAATATTGCAACAGAAAGATTCTCTGACAAGCCAACAGATACAAAAAAATCTGACAGGATGCTCCATATGCGAGACCAGACTAGCCTGATGCGGTTCATGTTGTAGTGGCTGTACAGCAAGAAAAGAGATATGTAAATAATAAGTTGACGTATTATTAGACTATCATGGTGCTCACTCGATATCCAATTTAGTAGCCAAGATGAGATGTATTCAATATGTCCATTTCTCATTCTATGTGTTCTAAAGAGAGTGCCAAAAGAAGAAATTCTTACGCGATCTCAACTAATTTTGTGAGGCTAAACACTCGAGGATCCGTAGGAGACTGCAGTTCTGACATAGAGACTTTGCATAGAGCTTTAACAAATGCTACTATGGCTTCAGTCTTCAACCGCTGGCTATGAGCATATACATTATTCAACTGAAAACTCCCGATCTGGTCAAGCAAATTCAAGTTTGCAATGAAGTTATTGATTTGGTCCTGCTTCACAAGCCCCGGCATATTTGGTCCAACTGCGCTGCTATCATATGAGCCCCCTCGAACCACAGCCATCATCACCGGATTCTGGAGGGCTCCTTTTTTCTTCAAGTTAGGAAAACCCAAGGCTTTCTTCTCTTCGGTCTCGGATGAAGCAAAATAAGATGCATCACTTGGAGCACCCTCACCCAATAATTGCAAATGCTCTATTCTTGAAAGACAAGTCAAAATGTGCTCCCAAGCATCTTGCAAGTGATTACCATCTTCAATGGCAATTGATATGATGGCCTGAATAACATAAGAAGCAATAATGAAGTTATGAAGAGGTGAATCACACATGCTTCTCTCCATCAAGCGAGGGAGAAGCTTTATACTAAAGAAAGACACTAAAAGCTGTGGAAATAGAAAATTGAAACACGTGATATATTTAGGTCAGTATGCCTCAGAATGCTTCATCTCTCTGTTCTTATACATTGAAAACCAGATGCGAGGAAAGAAAATACAGAGAGGAACAACTTCATTCTGAACAACGATTTTAATAAGAAGAAACTTACTTTAACAGCATCGACATTCTTTTGCTTCATATCTCCTGCGCAATGGAGATTTGTGAACTTGGCCATGGAAGTGACAAATGCATCTCTTTGCGTTTGCATACCCATAACTGCTGTCACATGAACTGCATATCGAAAGCCTCGTAAGCATTCAACTGCAGCAAGCCTGTCATCACTCTGATCAAGTGTCACGCTGAATGCGGCAAGCATTGGTCCCCAGGAAACTTCAACCATAAAACGCAATATTGCAACGTCTGTGACTACATGGTAAGCTGATCTACAAGACCAAAAAAAGAATCCAGTTTATGAGATCAATGATATGACTCCAGATCCTAACATTCGTCCATGGTATATGTCAATCTTAATCTTTTAAAGAAGATAGTTTCTCAGGAATACATAATTTCAGAGACAAACAATGAACAAGGTAAATTAAAGGGTAAGTAGGGTTTATTAACGTTTAAGGAAACGCTGGTTTCATCTTAGTTCGCTAATGTTGCAGGTATCGCTCAGCAGCATCATACTACGAACAATCAGTCGATAAAATCCTGCATTAGAACACCATTTTCTAATCACTACTACCTAGTGATATGTCTCCTGCCACTCTCTAAAGAATTAAGAGCCTAAGCATCTGTTCACACTAGACCTAAGTAAGGTAAATGAGCTTACTCTGATTTTCCAGACTTCGACCTGAACTTTTCTTGAATATGCTTTATAAGAAGACCATTAGCCCCCACCGCTTTTTCTTCTGTCTGTGTCCAATAAACCAGATTGAGTATACCGTCCAGACCCAGTAGTTTATTCAGGCCATTGGACTGCCTGCTTTCTGGGGCAGAAGAATCAGAACTCATCTTTATTTCATTTATGACAACTTGGTCATAAAGCGCACCAAGATACTCTTCTGGGAGATCTTTGCCATCATCAATGCCTCGGTTATTTCTGATAAAATCAGCCTTGGTCATCTGATTGTCATAAACCAGAAAGCAGACGTAAAATACACTGTAAATACCTTACACCAAAAAGCATCTCCAATATAGAATATTTCAAAAGCAATTTTCTGAGCACAGAAATAGCCAGAAAAGTTAATACATGCAGATGCAGTCCAAAAGCTAACTAGTCATGGATTGAATAAATTGTGACAGCCATGAAGACAAACCTTCTCTTTAACCATGATATTGTGGGCATCAGTGTTAAGCATTATTACAGAGTACGCAAGAACATATGCTGTGTCAGCACTGCTGAATGAATTTGGATTGCATTTGCAAAAGCGTTCAGCAAACTTTTCCATTATGCGGTCAATTTTCTGTGCTTCCCCAGGAAGCCTGAAGCCCCTTAAGAAAAACCTAATTGCCTCACCAAAATTCATCTCCTTGAAATCAAACGAGTCCACATAGGCATGCATAACTTTCATTGGAAACTCCTCTCTTTCACCCAAATAATCACCAATCATGGTTGCATTCAAGCCTGTGGTATTCCTCAGGAACGACACCACCTCATCCGGGGAGTTGCCAACCTTTTTAGAGCTGATAAGAAACTCAATACCCTTTGACGGCTTTCTATTGAATAGAGTGACGCCTTTCTGCATATAAACCAAGAAAGATGATAAAGGGAACTAACATCACCGAAGAGAAAAACAATTCTACTAATATCACCGAATGGGACGGACAATATTTTTTCTTTTATGATGCAATATATGACCCGGAGCATAATATACACTCTCCTAGCTCGCGTTACCGCAAAGGATGTCGACGTCTGCTCGCTCAATGGTTCTCCCGTGTCTAATTTATCCTAAGTATCTTCTAAATTACTTAGTATGTTGTAGTAGCTATGACTTTTTAATATTTTTTGGTCATAGAAGCTCCTTGCCCCAGAGCATATGTAAATAACAATGTTCCATTTTGTAATAGAAATTCACATTTCATAAAAAAGAAATAACATAAGACCTGGCGTTCAATTTTGTATGCCCTCCTTTGTTCAAGAGTTGCAGCGTCTGATGACTCTGAACTCAAATCTGGGTGAAAGTCATGATCTGTAGTTGTCCCGTCTTCTTCATTTGAGTTTGAATGATTGTTTGCAGGTGCTTCATTTTCTAAGCTCTTAGGCAGAAGTGATTCTCCCGCGCTCAATTGTTGGTCCATCCATGTTCCCATTGCCTTAATAATGCTAACCAAGCACTTCACAGATTCGTGCCGAAAAGTAATATCCTGGACTGGGGACAATATTGTTGATGAACCAGGAGGAGGCCCTAGAGCAGTTTTCAGAAGACCGTTGACAATCCTGCAAACATCTGATAGAATTATAAGAGCTTTAATACATTTTACTAAAGTACAATACCACTAATGGAATACAAATATGAACCGCGTAGGCTACCCTGGTGGCCTGATCAGTCTCTAAAAGTTTCAGCTAAAAATTGTAATCTGACAACATCTGGAATGCTATTCCGGAAAAAGAAACCAAAAACAATCTTGGGGAGATATAAAATAAGAAATTGCCAATACCTTTCGAAGATGTTCGGAGACTCCACATCGCAGTCAAAGTTCACAAATATGTCAATGATTAGGTTTGGGTCGTGGCAAATGTTCTCGAGTAAGCTGAGCACGGTCATTTTCTGCACGAAACTTGGCTGGAGAACATTTTCAAGGACCCGGAGGACAAGCATCGGGAAGAATATACCTACTTCTGATTTCATACCCGATCTATATTTCCGTAGTAAGGTAGTGAAGATAGCACATTGAAGTTGAAAAATAGACATAACCGAGAGTGCGCTATTCTTTAATAGAGACAGGCAGAGATATTGCTTGATGGCATTTAGAAACCTGCATATTTTTGGGAGGGAGAGTAAGCTCTTGGAGTTCATTAATACTGAGAGACGAGCATTGTACAGGGAATGTAACCTGTGAAATGAAAGATAAAACTTGCCTTTCGTCAGAGAGCCAAATTGGGCCGCCGTTATCAATGATGACTTTGAGCAACTCGAGGGACAAAGTCTTGCCTCTCACAAGAATCTGATCGTCGGTGTTCTCTTGTGACGAGAACTTCATAGACAACTTACAGAGGTTTTTGAAGAGAAGGAAACCGTCTTCCATGATCTTGCTTGTGCCCACATCCTCAGTTGAAGAAGCACCTTCGTCTGGTGATTGGCCCTGCAAGACTAGCATGAAATCCGGAGGAGGAGCTGCTTCCCCGGCCGTAATAACGTCGTTAATGAATCCCTGACAAATATGAACAGAGTTCCCTTCGTTGACATTCTTATCCGTGATGGCAAGCAAGTCGTTGACAATAACCGTTTTGAGTGATACATCCATAGAATTGGCCTCGGATCTGGTGAAGACGATGAGCATGATCTGAGCCAACACAGATTTAGCGCAGATCTGGTTGGTCCCGTTGAATCCGCCGAGATACACATTGTAGCAGGTCCTGACTAGATGGAGCAAACAATCGCCACGGATTAGGATGCGAGGAGATCTGACGGCGGCGAGGAGGACACGAAGGACCGCCAGCTCAACAGACTCCTCGCCGATGCCGCAAACCTTGCAGATCGCATGGATGAGCTTGTAGAGAAGAGAATCAGGGGAAGAGGAGCAGACCTCGCCCCGGAGAAGGGAGAGAGAGAAGAGCTTGAAAGAGCAATCGAGAGCAGGCTCAATAACCTTGGCGTAGCCGGTATCAAGAGAGAGAAGAAGTGGCTGAAGGACGGCATCTGAATCGGAAGTGGTGAGACCGAAGAGAGGCGACGAAGGATCGGGAGAATCGGAGAGAATCTCGAGCTTGTCGAGGACAGACTTACAGGCGGAAACAAGGAAGGTGTGTTTGCGCCAGGCGGCATTTTTGATGATCTTGTCCAAAGATGGCCCAATCACCCGGCCGCATCTCGTGGCGCCACCAAGGTTCTGCGACGACGACATCACCGACGGATCTAACACACATTCGACTTTTCACGGCAATTCAAAATGATAAAAGGCCAACCCAGAACCGGGGACCTTGTCAAAACGAAACGCTGCGTTTCTTCATTTTCTTACCTTTCAGCGTTTTGTATTTGTTTAATAACCCATAGGGAAAAACAAATATTTAAATCTCCTACTATTCGATTACAAAATAAAAAGATCTCCAACTATTTCATTAATCAATTTAACATGATGTTAGCGTTTAAATTCACCGTTTCAGAGTTAAAAAAAAATTAAGTGGTTTTTAACATCGTTACCAAGATGTTATATACACGAATTAATGTCACCAAAATTGTTGGCCTTGATTCCTTACCAACGCGTTTCCAAAACCAAGAAAGTATATTCAGAAACCTAGGAAATCCATGAACATATTGTAACGAACGTTATCAAAATCCATCAACAGTACTATTACATGAAACTATCAATAACAGAAAAAAAAAACACTAGTACGTTATACTTTTATCTATTCAACCTCACTAGACAGCTTCTCTTCAGTATTCTTCCCAATATTGTCTGTTCAACCTCACTAGACAGCATCTCTCTCATTTTCTTGATGTGTTAAAATGTAATTTAATGGTTCAAAGTTTCATGGGATCATCATACGAGTTTTGGATGGTGCTTCAGGCCTACGAGATATGTTATCGTGATTTTCTACCGCCAATTTTACATGCATAAGCTTAGCTAGCTAGACCTTAACATTTGCGTTTGTGGACGTTCAGATATTCTCGTGTGCTCTGAAACAGACGTCCAACAATTTTATACACGTCTCTCTAGTCCCGAAACATAACCCCTTTGAACCTACGTCTCGCACGTATATTTTTGATGCTTCATTTCACTATTGGTACCATGTACTATCAGTAAATTGTGTAGCTAAACAATGTTTGTATGTTTATACAAAAACTAACTCCATCCATTTAGCTATTATTCTTTATCTCAATTAAATCATGCACCATTCTTAGTTTATATAGCTTTTACTTAATAAAATTTCCAAAACTATTATAAGAAAGCTGCCATTTAACCATTAGCTCCTTTAATTGTACTTGATATATATACTACGTCGGTTCATATAACTAGTCTAATTGGGTTAAGTTCTTCAAATTTTAAAGTATAACAGTACAATTAATACCAATTAACATCATTCTTTATTAATTCCGGTATATGATTAATTCACAATAAGATCATCGGGTTTGAAGATAAGTCCAATTATCTAAATTTAGATATTTTCCCGAAAAATTTATATATATATATATATATACTAGATATAGCTTCTCAAAATGTTTGTGTATTGACAGAATTAAGGATATCTAATCTTATTCAATATCAAATTATGTAGTGATCCACATTTTAAATAGTAACGACAATAGTTGCCAAAAAATATATATATATTTCAAACGATAAGGATCATTTCTCTAGTTAATAGTTTAATAAAAATATATAAAAAGTACGAAAATTTTCCATCGCCTTGGATGAGCGAAGAATGGGTTTCCACAATAAAATCATTGAGTTAAATAAAAAGAAAGAAAGAAAACGTTAAAATCCCAAAATAGAATAAACAACAAAACCCTTGAGCTTACAAAAATAGCTAGGTTAATACACGATACAAAGAAGCCCAAAAATAGAGATCCATGGCATAAACAGTTTTATCATTTTATGTCCTGATAATCCTCTCCTCCTTATCTTTCTCTTTGTTTTCCCAAAACCAACAAGAAGGTAAAAAAAACTCACGTTTCATCTTTATACTGCATGATCACATTGATTCACGCAGAAACCAAGCTCCTTTGTTTGGCTTCACAATGGCGTCCACACCCTCTCAAACTTCTAAAAAGGTCCGTAACAATTCCGGTAGCGGCCAAACCGTCAAATTTGCAAGACGAACATCTAGCGGACGATATGTGAGTTTATCTCGAGATAATATTGAATTATCAGGCGAGCTCTCTGGGGATTATTCTAACTATACGGTGCACATACCTCCGACGCCGGACAATCAGCCCATGGCCACCAAAGCCGAAGAGCAATACGTGTCCAATTCTTTATTTACTGGTGGTTTCAACAGTGTAACACGTGCACATCTTATGGACAAAGTCATCGATTCAGATGTCACACACCCTCAGATGGCTGGCGCTAAAGGCTCCTCGTGTGCCATGCCTGCTTGCGACGGAAAAGTCATGAAAGACGAGAGAGGAAAGGACGTGATGCCATGTGAATGCCGGTATTAATAAACATTAATTGATATCTTTTACTTATTGCTCAAGAAAACGAGGTTTCTAACCAACCAACAAACACGGTGATTGTCTAGGTTCAAGATCTGTAGGGATTGCTTCATGGACGCCCAGAAAGAGACAGGTCTTTGTCCAGGATGCAAGGAACAATACAAAATCGGGGACCTAGATGACGATACGCCTGACTTATCTAGTGGTGCTCTCCCCTTACCAGCTCCAGGGAAAGATCAACGTGGCAACAACAACAACATGTCTATGATGAAGAGGAACCAAAACGGTGAATTTGATCACAACCGATGGTTATTCGAGACGCAAGGCACATATGGTTACGGTAATGCGTATTGGCCTCAAGACGAAATGTATGGCGATGATATGGATGAAGGAATGAGAGGCGGCATGGTGGAAACAGCCGACAAGCCATGGCGGCCACTGAGCCGACGAATCCCAATCCCAGCCGCCATCATAAGTCCGTACAGATTATTAATCGCCATTCGTTTTGTCGTGCTATGTTTTTTTCTAACTTGGAGGATCCGAAATCCTAACGAGGACGCGGTATGGTTATGGCTGATGTCTATAATATGCGAGCTTTGGTTTGGATTTTCATGGATTCTAGACCAGATCCCTAAGTTGTGTCCAATAAACCGGTCCACTGACCTGGAAGTTCTTCGTGACAAATTTGACATGCCTTCTCCCTCCAACCCCACAGGGAGGTCTGATCTTCCAGGTATTGACCTTTTTGTGTCAACGGCAGATCCAGAGAAAGAGCCACCCCTTGTCACCGCCAACACTATTCTGTCCATATTGGCCGTTGATTATCCGGTGGAGAAGGTGTCATGCTATCTTTCGGATGATGGAGGAGCTCTTCTATCCTTTGAAGCTATGGCAGAAGCTGCTAGCTTTGCGGATCTTTGGGTACCTTTTTGTCGCAAACATAACATTGAGCCCCGAAATCCAGACACGTATTTCAGTTTGAAGATAGATCCAACAAAAAATAAGAGCAGAATTGATTTTGTCAAGGACAGAAGGAAGATTAAGAGGGAGTATGATGAATTCAAGGTTCGCATCAACGGCCTCCCTGACTCAATACGGAGGAGGTCAGATGCTTTTAATGCAAGGGAGGAAATGAAAGCACTAAAACAGATGAGGGAGAGCGGAGGTGATCCAACAGAACCTGTTAAAGTCCCCAAAGCCACGTGGATGGCCGATGGCACCCACTGGCCAGGAACTTGGGCAGCCTCTACTCGAGAGCATTCCAAAGGTGATCATGCTGGGATTCTCCAGGTGATGTTGAAACCACCTAGCAGCGATCCATTAATTGGCAATAGCGACGATAAAATCATTGACTTTTCAGACACGGACACTCGTTTACCCATGTTTGTCTATGTGTCACGTGAGAAGCGACCGGGCTATGATCACAACAAGAAAGCTGGAGCCATGAATGCACTTGTTCGTGCCTCTGCTATTCTCTCAAATGGACCTTTTATCCTTAATCTTGATTGTGATCATTACATCTATAACTGTAAGGCCATCCGAGAAGGGATGTGTTTTATGATGGACAGAGGTGGTGAAGACATTTGCTACATTCAGTTTCCGCAAAGATTTGAAGGCATCGATCCTTCTGATAGATATGCTAACAATAACACTGTTTTCTTTGACGGTAATATGCGTGCTCTCGACGGTGTCCAGGTACTGTATACACTTTTTTTTTTTTTATTGCAATGCAAACCAAGTATAGATATATTCTTTGGTTTGTAACAGTTGAATATCTTTTTGCAGGGACCAGTTTATGTTGGAACAGGTACTATGTTTAGGCGCTTTGCTCTCTACGGTTTTGATCCACCCAACCCTGACAAGCTTCTTGAGAAGAAGGAATCAGAAACAGAGGCTCTAACCACCAGTGACTTTGACCCGGACCTTGATGTCACACAACTCCCTAAGCGCTTTGGAAACTCCACACTCCTAGCTGAGTCAATTCCTATTGCAGAGTTCCAAGGTCGTCCATTGGCAGACCACCCGGCTGTCAAGTACGGTCGTCCTCCCGGAGCCCTTAGAGTCCCTCGTGACCCACTTGATGCTACCACTGTCGCAGAGTCTGTTTCTGTAATCTCTTGTTGGTATGAGGATAAAACGGAATGGGGAGATAGAGTTGGATGGATTTATGGGTCGGTGACAGAGGACGTGGTCACAGGATACCGCATGCATAATCGTGGGTGGCGCTCTGTTTACTGCATCACTAAGCGAGATTCTTTTCGAGGCTCTGCTCCCATTAATCTCACGGATCGTCTTCACCAGGTGTTGCGGTGGGCCACTGGGTCTGTTGAGATCTTCTTCTCTAGAAACAACGCCATTCTCGCCTCCAAACGTCTCAAGTTCCTCCAACGTCTCGCATACCTCAATGTTGGGATATACCCTTTCACGTCTCTGTTTCTCATCCTCTATTGTTTTCTTCCGGCATTCTCTCTTTTCTCTGGACAGTTCATCGTGCGGACGCTCAGTATCTCCTTCTTAGTCTACCTTCTTATAATCACCATTTGTTTGATTGGCTTGGCGGTTTTGGAGGTCAAGTGGTCTGGCATTGGGCTCGAAGAATGGTGGAGAAACGAACAGTGGTGGCTCATCTCAGGAACAAGCTCTCACCTTTACGCAGTGGTCCAAGGAATCCTCAAAGTGATTGCAGGGATCGAGATCTCCTTTACCTTGACGTCCAAGTCAGGGGGAGATGACAATGATGACATATACGCAGATTTGTACATAGTGAAATGGTCGTCGCTGATGATACCGCCTATAGTGATAGCAATGGTGAACATAATAGCGATTGTGGTGGCGTTCATAAGGACGATATACCAAGCGGTGCCACAATGGAGCAAGCTAATAGGAGGAGCATTTTTCAGCTTCTGGGTGTTGGCGCATTTGTATCCATTTGCAAAAGGATTGATGGGACGAAGAGGCAAAACTCCAACGATAGTTTTTGTGTGGGCAGGTCTGATTGCCATCACCATCTCTCTACTGTGGACGGCCATAAACCCAAACACCGGACCTGCTGCTGCTGCTGAGGGTGTTGGAGGCGGTGGTTTTCAATTCCCGTAAAAAGCATTCATATAGGGCGACTTGAGAGTTTTGTAGACTAATCACAAGAAATTAATACGCATACTATCTTTGTTTCCTTTTTTTTTTTTATTTGTTTTTGTTTCTTCTGGTAGTAAATTTTCAGATAACTACATATAATCTGGATTGAGATGTCATGACTGTATAAATCAGCCTTTGTATATCAATCATTTCTCGTTTGCAAATTTACTTTTTGCTCTCCTCCACTCGCAACCAACCATACGGAAAGCGTAAAAGAAGTTGGGCCTTATAAAGTAAATGAAGAAGGAATGGGCATTATAGAATAAATGTAGGAATGGGCCTAATAGAATAATAAAATGAAGGAATGGGCCTAATAGAATAATAAAATGTAGGAATGGGCCTAATAGAATAATAAAATGAAGAAATGGGCCTAACAGAATAATAAAATGAAGATGACAAAAAAAAAAAGAATAATAAAATGAAGGAATGGGCCTTTCTTAAAAGAAAAAAAAAAAGAAGAAGAAAAAGGGAAATATTAGAAGCACCGTCTCTGTTTACCAAAAAAAAAAAAAAGAAGCACCGTCTCTCTTCCTCCTCCGTGTCCGACGACGACAACTCTCTCTCCAGTCTCCCTCCTCCGTCGTCTCTCATCTTCCTCTTCTTCTTCGGTTGTTATTATCACACAATCTATTACAAGTTCCCCTCTCTCTGATTTCCTCACCGCACGAACCCTAGTCACGCATTCCCTCTTCTTCGCTGCCTCCCAATCTCAATCTCCGACTTGAAATCAAGTCACGACTGTAAGTGGTTCTATCTACAGTAGCTAGCTATTTCTTCCTGTGGACAATAGATAGATAAATTCTTCCCTGAAGACAGGAGGATATGATGGATAATGAAGTGCTCGACTTCGATATTGGTGTAGGAGTTAGTAGTGGGGGAGATGTTGACGACGACGCTATTGATATTGAGCACCATGCTCTCGACGACGATGATATGCTCGACAGCCCAATTATGCCTTGCGGTAATGGTCTTGTTGGCAATTCTGGAAATTACTTTCCCAATCAGGAGGAGCCTTGTGATCTCCTCGATCTCGAGCCTTTTGATGGTCTTGAATTCGAGTCCGAAGAAGCTGCCAAGGCTTTCTACAACTCCTATGCCCGTCGCATTGGCTTTAGTACCCGTGTCAGTTCCTCCCGCCGCTCCCGCCGTGATGGAGCTATCATCCAGCGGCAATTTGTCTGTGCCAAAGAAGGTTTCAGAAATATGAATGAAAAGCGCACCAAGGACAGGGAGATCAAGCGTCCCCGGACCATCACTAGAGTCGGTTGCAAAGCCTCCCTCTCTGTTAAGATGCAGGATTCCGGTAAATGGCTTGTCTCTGGCTTTGTCAAAGACCACAACCATGAGCTTGTTCCTCCTGACCAAGTTCACTGTCTGCGTTCCCACAGGCAAATCTCTGGCCCAGCCAAGACCTTGATTGACACACTTCAAGCTGCAGGAATGGGTCCCCGCAGAATTATGTCCGCCCTCATCAAAGAGTATGGTGGCATCAGCAAGGTTGGTTTCACCGAAGTGGACTGTAGGAATTATATGAGGAACAACCGCCAGAAGAGCATAGAAGGAGAGATTCAGCTTCTTCTTGACTACTTGAGGCAGATGAATGCTGACAACCCAAACTTCTTTTATGCTGTTCAGGGAAGCGACAATCAGTCTGTGGGTAATGTCTTCTGGGCTGATCCTAAAGCTAGAATGGATTTCACTTACTTTGGGGATACTGTCACATTTGATACAACCTACAGGTCCAACAGGTACCGTTTGCCTTTCGCACCCTTCACTGGTGTAAATCACCATGGCCAACCCATTCTTTTCGGCTGTGCCTTTATCATCAATGAGACTGAGGCTTCATTTCTATGGCTTTTCAATACGTGGCTAGCCGCAATGTCCACCCACCCTCCTGTCTCAATCACCACCGATCATGATGCTGTTATACGCGCAGCCATCATGCAGGTTTTTCCTGGTGCCCGCCATCGCTTTTGCAAATGGCATATTTTCAAGAAATGTCAGGAGAAGTTGTCCCATGTCTTCCTCAAGCACCCTTCTTTTGAGTCAGATTTCCACAAATGTGTCAATATGACAGAGTCGGTTGAGGATTTTGAGTCATGCTGGTTTTCACTTCTTGACAAGTATGAGCTAAGAGATCATGAGTGGCTACAAGCAATATACTCCGATCGCCGGCAGTGGGTCCCAGTATATTTCCGTGATACCTTTTTTGCCGAAATGTCCTTAACTCAGCGTAGTGACAGTATCAATTCATATTTTGATGGTTATATAAACGCTTCAACCAATCTAAGCCAGTTCTTTAAGCTGTATGAAAAAGCTTTGGAGAGTCGTCTCGAGAAAGAAGTTAAAGCAGATTATGATACAATGAACTCACCTCCTGTTCTGAAGACTCCATCTCCAATGGAGAAGCAGGCGTCTGAACTTTACACAAGGAAGTTGTTTATGAGATTTCAGGAAGAACTAGTTGGAACCCTGACTTTCATGGCATCCAAAGCTGACGATGATGGGGATCTTGTTACTTACCAGGTTGCGAAATATGGAGAGGCTCTCAAGGCTCATTTTGTTAAGTTTAACGTTTTGGAGATGAGAGCAAATTGCAGTTGCCAGATGTTTGAGTTCTCTGGCATCATTTGCAGACATATATTGGCAGTCTTCCGGGTCACCAATCTCCTTACACTTCCACCTTACTACATCCTAAAAAGATGGACCAGAAATGCCAAAAGCAGTGTTATATTTGATGATTATAATTTGCATGCGTATGCTAATTACCTGGAGTCTCATACCGTCCGATACAACACCTTACGCCACAAAGCTTCTAATTTTGTGCAAGAAGCAGGAAAATCTCTGTATACTTGTGATGTCGCAGTAGTTGCTTTGCAAGAAGCTGCCAAGACTGTGTCCCTGGCAATGAATAAGGAAGTTAGAAGAACTATGGCGAACAGGCATTTTAAAGCGAGTTCTGTAACTGATGGAAAACGGATGTGCTGCAATGAGGACTGTCAGCAAGAAGTGCTGGTGCAACCTGAGCCCGAGGTGAGGATCATTTTCTTTTCGATATTAGTTTCTTTTTGATATAATAACAATAAAGTTTGTTACTGTAAAAAGGGTATACATTTAAAGTATCGTTTGTTCTGGTTTGCCCCATACAATACAATCATTGCTTTGTCTCCTTGATGGTATCATAATGCTGATTGCTCTGTTAGCGTTTGACTAATGAGCTCGTGATTCACATATGCATGTTAAGAGTATGTTCTTCATTTTGCCATTGTGAGCCCTTGTTCCATACAATCTCTCATAGATCTGCAAGGTCCTCAATTGTTTGCTATGTGTTTCCAGTGCTGACTAATTGCATGACCGTATTTCCTCTACTTTCGCAGGACGAAATGGACAAGAAGATTAATCAGCTCAGAAACGAGCTGGAATTAGCAAACAGGAAATGCGAAGCTTACAGGACTAACCTACTTTCAGTTTTGAAAGAAATGGAAGAGCAAAAGTTACAAGTGTCCATCAAAGTGCAGAACATCAAAATTAGCTTGAAGGATAATCTGTGAAACAAGCAACAATTTCCAACTGCTATTCTCATATATAATTATATTGCTCATGTACTATATCTTAGGGTTTTTGAAAGAGGGACCCAATTTTCAGGATTTCCCTGTTCTTACAGTAGGTAGCCTTTGTAATAGATTGTACTCCCAATCATTTTCTTAATGAGTAAGAACATTAAGTTTATTCCCAGAAATGTCTGCCATACCAAGTTACCAACCATAGTACGTGGGTTGAATTGTGATGTTATGTATCCAGCAGATTGCACTCACTCTTTCAAGCTTAGTCTAGCATTTTGTACCTTGTGAGATAGCTGAAACTTCTGTTCTTCCATATCTCTCAAAATAGACAGCAGGTTTGCTCGATAAACTTCGCATCGCTGGCCTGTCCTCTCCAATTCAGCTGTCAGTTCAAGTATCGTCCTCTCTTTTTCACCCTGGCATTGAAGTAAGTACTTATTCCCAAGGAACAGATGACATTAAAGAACTATCAAATACCAATATTCGCTTACCCCTGGATGATTAATTGCATTTGCAGTTTCTCGAGCTTCCTCGGACGGGTAAGCTTCCCCATTGGGAAGCGTAGTTCCAGGTGTTGCTCCTCTAATGTTACTTGCAGCAGCAACCTTCTTGGCAGCTTCATCCAAAGCATCCATCGCAACTTTATAGATCTGAATAGATTTGGCACCTTCCTCGACATACTTGGTTGCTTCTTGGCGTAGACTGTCGTAGCAGACATTTAAAGATTCTTGACAGCTGTTTGAAAACTCAGGTTGTTCCTCAGTGCCTCTAATCTTTGCTTCTTTGGTCCATCGCCTCAGTAGATACCGAGATGGAAGAGTAAGAACATTTTTGGCCCTGAAAACCGCCAAGATGTGTCTACAAATAATCCCTGAATACTCAAACATTTGACAGCTGCAATTAGCTTTCACCTCAAGAAAGTCAAAACTGACAGTATGACCTTTGTGAACTTCTCCGAACTTAGCCACACGATAAGTAGTGCGAGTTCCTGAATCACTAATCCTATTTGCATGATTTGCAAGGGTCTCAACAAACTCCTCCTGAAACTTGATGAATGCTACCCTTGTATACAGGCTAGCAGCTTGCTTTTCCATGGGAGAGGGCGTCTTCATAATTGGAGTAGAGTTAGTTGCTTCATAATCTGCTTTCAGTTCTTTCTCACGCCAACTATCAATTGCTTCCTCATACTGTTTTATGAGCATTTGCATCGTAGTTGATGCATCCACAAACCCTTGGAAGAATGAGTTCAAAAAGCTGCTTCCTTCATTTGTAGACAGCTCTCCATAAAAGGTGTCTCGGATGAAAACACGGACCCATTGTTGCCTAGCATTATAAATGGACTGGAGCCAGTCGTTATCCTCTAAATAATATCTTCTGACGATAGAGTCCCAAGATGCCTCAAACTCGGCAGCCGTTTCTGTCCCAGTAACACAGTTTATAAATTCGGATTCAAAGGTAGGATGAGACTGATAGACGTGAGCAAGTTTCTCCTCAGTTTCCTTGAAGATGAGGGCCTGGCTGAAACGAAGGCGGGTCTGACTGAAAACTCGAGAAACAGCAACCTGTATCAGGCGATCTGGTTCAACTGTGATAGAAGGAGGAGGGGGAGCAGACATTGCTTGAAGCCAAGTCTGGAAAAGCCACGCAAAGGAGGACTCGGACTCGTTGAGTATGAGAGCACAACCAAAAAGAACAGGCTGCCCATGATGGTTGAACCCGGTGAAGGCAGCAAATGGCACTTGATACCTCTTACCCCTCCTGTAGGTGGTGTCAAAAACTAAGGTATCACCAAAGTAGGTGTAATTCAACCTGCAAGTTGGATCCGCCCAGAAAACATTTCCACAATCGTCCTCAATTGCATATAAGAAACCAGGATTCTCGAGCTGCCTACGTTTCAGATAGTTCAATACATGCTCGACCCCGCTTCCCACGCTCATGCTTACTTCCTCCTTCCGGTTAAACCACTAATTCTGCCACTATCACAAGGAACCACTAATTCTGCCACTAATATTGCAGAAGCGAATGACAATCAATACGGGAAAGACAAACTGCCGACAGAATTCTAGAGATGATTACCTGCGATTATAGCCATTCACAAGATATTTTTGAAAGGTTACAACTTTAAAACCCTAAACTTGTAACTGTAACTGAATCAATGGCTTCCGCGACCGGACGGAGTCTGTTGGATCCGACCGAACTCGGTGACGGTTTTGTCTATCTCAGCTTACACTCTGCTGCCGTTTTTATAACCTAAAACGGCAAAGCAGTTAGCTTATTATAACCAATGTTGCGACTGGTAGGCAGGCCTAGTCCTTTTAACTTTGGGCCCTTTAATGAAAATAAGGCGGCCTATTTGAGTTTTTTTCTGGTCCGTCAACAAACAATTATTGAGTGCCTTCAAAAACAAAAAAAACAATAATCGGACGACTTCTTCTTGATTCAACTTTCAGCGGAAAAACCGAATAACAAAAACCTTACACACACCCGTCCAAGGAGAGAAAGAATAGAATACAGTTACAAACGTGAATAACAAAGGGACTCCACTTGAAAGAGCATTTGAAGCAAACAAAATTCCAAGTACATCATTTCAAGTACTCATTACATCAAAAAGAGAGCAGAGGGGGTTTCATTTTTATATGACAGGTACATACTACTCAGAGGCAGAGAACGATCAACCATCTCTTGTCATCAAATGTGACTTTTTGACTAGGGGCCTCCATATTTGTGGAATGAATGAGCTCACAAATTCACATGTTACTCCTCTGCAATGTGAAGATTAAGAAACAGTTGTCGGCTACAAGTCACAGGTATAAGTGCTAGCCTCAAGTGTGAAAGCAATTATGACGATTTAGTGGTAATTCTCCATGCTTTTTACCCTCCCATACTTAACAAGCTGCTAGACTGCATTGCTGCATATTCTGTTCTGCAGTAAGGCTAGGCAGAATCTTCTGTTGCTTGTCGGTTGCAGCAATAATCACAAGCCAAGAATGACAATGACTTATCCAACAACATATACATCCCACTTTAATCCTCGCTAGACCAATCATCTTATTTGCACACTACACACTTTTCCGCTATGAAAATCACGGAGTCTTGTTTTGTTTGCAGTTGAATACCTGAAAACACTCTATGGATATGCACTTGATCGGGCCATGGTGGTGGTTCAATCATAATTAGGTAATTTTCAAAAGAATCGATGATAAACGAATGCATAGTGATCATGGAATCGATGATATCTGGAAAACACTCTATTGATATCACAATCAGTGAAGGAAAAAGTTCGTGCCAGAAATTGGTGCACAAGCTGAAAATAGCTTACAGAGAGAGCCTGATGAAGGAAAACTAGAGAGATATAAAAGCTAGAAGCTTGCAGTTACCTCTGAAAAGCCAAACTTCTCATGGAATTTCTTTGTGTTACAGTCCAGCATTTCTCTAAGGCTGCAGACAATGTTGTTCTTTTTAACAAGTTTAAACCTTGATTCTACCTTCTTCTTCAATCCATGGTGAAAGAATTCAGGATAAGAAGCCACTTCATCCAAGCCTCTTCCCATCACCTGGACTAGGAATCTGATCCTAGGTTGTAGTGAATTCTTAATACTCTTAATCAAAATTTGGGGATAACCAGTCACCATGGTTGCTATCTGGGAATCTCCAAAGCCACACTCCCTCAAATAATCATAATTTGGTTTCAGAATCTTGTAAACGTCTCTGCACAAAAGTTGTGGGAAATTCATGACCACCGACTGAATGCCATCCTCACTCAGACCAACGGATGATTTCAAGAACTCAGTGGTAGGCCGTAACCTTTTATCAACACTATACCCCATAAGAAATGGGTTCTTGACCAGAACTTTGCCGATCATCCCATCTTGGTCAAGGCCAAGACTAGCAAGAAAGCTGACGATCACTGTCAGCTTGGTGTCGATGCTGTAGCTGATAAGCCTTGGGTTAAAAAGTATCATTTTGCCAAGTTGAGTCTCAGGCACACCCAACGCTTGAAAGAAAGCAAGAAGAGGGCAGAGTTTCTCCTCCACGCTATGAGAGAGAATTGGAGGAAACTTGTTAATGGCGGATGCAACTTCCCGAGGATTCCTTCCTAGACTGGAGAGGCACTCGACCATGGGGATGAGTCTCTCATCGAGGCGTAAAGTCAGGATTTTGGGGCATCGGGAGACGATGTAAGGGAGTTTTCTCTCTTGGATACCGACAATGTTCCTCAGGTAGTCCCAGTTTTCAGATGCCACATCGCTTTGGGCCTTGTCCAACTGCTTGCATTTTCTCAACATCTTGTCGATAGTCGGATCATCGAAACCTTTGTCCCTGAAGAACCACATGATGCTGCTGGTATTTGTGACCTCCATACCACTACAACACAAAGAAAGCAAGACAATTTTGCTTTACTTAAAAGATGATTCGAGCTTGAGCAAGGAAGTAGAGAGGAATTTACCTTTCCGGCTATTCAATTGAACTGAAAGTGAGAAGCTTATCCACAGACAGACACAGAGGAGGAAGGAGGACCTTCTTTCTTTCTTTCTTATACCCTTATAGAGTAAATGACTGTTATATCCCTCAATCCTTGTCGCGTGACTAAACCCCTCCCCTTCTTCTCTTTGAAAGAACCCTAACTTTTTCGAATCAGCGGCAGATAACGATGGTGCCCTCCTCGAAAGCCGTCGTTTTTGCGAGGCAGATGGCGAAGCAGATTCGTGTTACGACGCCGTCGATTTCCGCAACACGCTTTCTCTCGACGGGCGACAAAGGTCAAGAAACGCAGCAGAACCCTCCAGAGCCCTTACCCAACAGACCCTTGCGAGGTGAGAGATCTTCCTACTCTCACAGGGAACCACCCGCTAGACAAGCCCACGACCTTGGAAAGATTGATAATACTCTGTCTGACGATGGCTTCCTCGAACAGTTCAAGCTTGGAGTCAGTCAGGATTCACAGGAAACCCCCAAACCGGAACAATACCCACAGGACCCCTTAACGCCGCCTGAAGATTCCGATGAGATCTTCAAGAAAATGAAGGAAGGAGGTCTCATCCCTAACGCGGTCGCCATGCTTGACGGCCTCTGCAAAGATGGGCTTGTACAGGATGCCATGAAGCTTTTCGGATTGATGCGTGACAAGGGTACAATCCCTGAGGTCGTTATCTACACTGCTGTCGTTGAGGGCTTTTGCAAGGCTCATAAAATTGAAGACGCTAAGAGGATTTTCAGGAAAATGCAGACCAATGGGATTGCTCCAAATGCCTTCAGCTATGGTGTGTTGGTTCAGGGATTGTATAATTGCAACATGCTTGACGATGCTGTTGCTTTCTGTTGTGAGATGCTCGAGTCTGGTCACTCTCCCAACGTCCCCACTTTCGTTGGATTGGTTGATGCCTTGTGCAGAGAAAAGGGCGTTGAACAAGCCCAGTCCGCTATTGATGGCTTAAACCAAAAAGGATTTGCTCTTAATGTTAAGGCTGTCAAGGAGTTCATGGATAAAAGGGCTCCATTTCCGTCTTTGGCTTGGGAAGCCATTTTCAAGAAGAAACCAACCGACAAACCCTTGTGATTTTCCTATTTACTTACGCACTGCTGTTAAGTATGCCGTCTCAGTAAGATGTTTTCTTGACTTGTAATAACAACCTTGAAAGTGAAAATCAATCTGCGTCTTTCTTCTTTGTGAGTTTTCCCTTTTGCTTGGAGTCTGGTATCAAGTTTTTTCCTTTGTCCTCTAAAATGTGTAGTTGTAGATGTAATTCATAATTGAGCCCACAGAGAGTCCCAATTCATTCCAAGGGGCATTACCTGTTTTCATGCATTCTAATATTGATTGCAAGTTCAGTGAATGGATGCTAGAGTGATAAGAGTGGTAGATCTAACATTGTGTTGGCGGCATAGGGGTGTCAAAAGGAAATTATGCTTGACGCTTATCAGTGATTACCAATGATGTATGTGACTGTTGCAAATTTGGCCGAGTTCATGAACAATAGTATCATTGGTTACATACATCAGGCATAAAACTACATCATTCTCCAAAGGCACTGCTGATCTGAGTGTTCTGGAGAAGCTGGCGCTATATTGAATACAAATTTGGTATAGCAAAATGCTTGGAGTCAAAATTAAAATAGTTTTTATGACTCACTCGGAGATCTTTACTTGATTTGGTCGGCTGTATTATATTCGTGAACTCAAAGTCAAGGCCTGTTTTAGTGGAAGAATGACTCCTTGCTTTTAATATATAAATTATACACTGGATATGCAATGCATGCCCTTGAGTCTTGACTATTTCAATGCCATCTTTTGCTTGTTTCGGCGTCATGTGATTCTTGTACTGTTTACTATTATAATATGCAAGTATCAGGTAATGCTTAAGATGGAAGCATGTGCATCTCGTATGTTGACCATAACCTCTCCAAGAGTTTTCTTGGAGTTGGGAGAATCGCTGACTTGATTAAAGAAAAACAACAAAAGAATATAATAAGAGATGGGAGGTGGGGTCGGCGCCGTCCCTACACTCTGCCGAATTCTAGGTTCGATGATCATTTCGGAGATGATATTAGTCTATAAAAGAGAGGGAAGGAATGAGGTAAAGAAGCAGAAAGCTGGAGAAAGATGATTTCAATGTTGTTTCCGCGGTCGCCTTTGTGCACAGCAGCCATAGTATTCTACACATGTGTGTGCATTCCCTTAGGGAGGTTGAAGAAGAATGGTGGAGATGCGGAAGCGCATGATGATGACGGTTACCCTCTAGTGGGAGTGATGTTTGGGGACAACGAAAAGGAGGAGGAAATTTGCTGCCCCATATGCCTGGCGGAGTTTGAGGCTGAGGATGCGGTGACCCGTCTTCCCAGATGCGCTCATCTCTTCCACATCAATTGCATAGAACCTTGGCTTCTCCGTGGCCATCTCACGTGCCCTCTCTGCAGATCATTTGTATTGGCTCCAACTCCTCCTACGCGCAATGTCAATAATGTCCACTCCTCTTCCACCTTGTATCTCCCTATCTTCTTCTTTTTCTGCCTCTTTCTCCATCTACTTGTAGCCTAGCTTCCTTGTTAATTTCACACCCATTCTTTATTTATATAATACATATTGTCTTAGTTTCCAAGCACATAATGTCTCCATCTCCTTTTCATTCAAGATTTTGTGGATTACTTAGTTTTGTGAAATACTGTACTAAACAGAGACAAAAGCAGCACGAGTTAGCCTTGTGTGCTGCTGCTCTTTGCTCTGTTTCCCAATTGATTTGTTGTTGTTACTCTGCCACTAAAAAGTTAATGGTACACAATGCGAAACTGTCACGTCTCCCGAATGAGCCAACTTAATGGGCCTTATTTTAAACCATAACAGATTAAAAGTGGGCCTTTAAAAAAAAGAGTGGGCCTTTAAAAAAAAAGTGGGCCTTTCCATTAAAAAAAAAAAAGGTTTAAAAGGTTGGAAGAGAAGGGAGAGTAGTAGGCTACAGTTTCAGTCAGAGGTGAAAATCTGAAAGCAAAGCAGAGAGCTCCCTTCTCCACGGCGAGGAGGAAGGAAGAAGAAAGCCAGAGAGAGAGAGAGAGATAGATAGCGAGAGTTCGCAGCTTCCCCTCCGACCATTTGACTGCTACTGTGACTACAACACACCGTTGATCCTACAAAAAGGTCAGACTCTCTTCCTTGTCTGCGTTATTCCATTTTCCGTCGTCTGTCTTGCCTCGCCGTCTTTTGATATCTTCACTTGCTTTCCTTTCTCTTCTGCACATTAGATTTGATTATTTCATAACATAAAATGTTGTTGTGAACGCGGCCATGGCTCCGCTAGTCCGCGGCTAGGGTTTAGTTATCATTTTTTTAATAATTTAATTTTTATGGATCGGCGTGCAGAGGGAATGGATACTGGCGGCAATTCGCTGGCGTCCGGACCTGATGGTGTGAAGAGGAAAGTTTGTTATTTCTATGACCCTGAGGTCGGCAATTACTACTATGGCCAAGGTCACCCCATGAAGCCCCATCGCATCCGCATGACCCATGCCCTTCTCGCTCACTACGGTCTCCTTCAGCATATGCAGGTTCTCAAGCCCTTCCCTGCCCGCGACCGTGATCTCTGCCGCTTCCACGCCGACGACTACGTCTCCTTTCTCCGCAGCATTACCCCTGAAACCCAGCAAGATCAGATTCGCCAACTCAAGCGCTTCAATGTTGGTGAAGACTGTCCCGTCTTTGACGGCCTTTATTCCTTTTGCCAGACCTATGCTGGGGGCTCTGTTGGTGGCTCTGTCAAGCTTAACCACGGCCTCTGCGATATTGCCATCAACTGGGCTGGTGGTCTCCATCACGCTAAGAAGTGCGAGGCCTCTGGCTTCTGTTACGTCAATGATATCGTCTTAGCTATCCTAGAGCTCCTTAAGCAGCATGAGGTTTGTCTCCTGCACCATTATGATATATTTAAGGGATGTTTATGTGGTTTCTAAATCTCTAACTCTTCCTCTCTTCCTCTCTTGTTTGCAGCGTGTTCTTTATGTCGATATTGATATCCACCACGGGGATGGAGTGGAGGAGGCATTTTATGCTACTGACAGGGTTATGACTGTCTCGTTCCATAAATTTGGTGATTACTTTCCCGGTACAGGTCACATACAGGATATAGGTTATGGTAACGGAAAGTACTATTCTCTCAATGTACCACTGGATGATGGAATTGATGATGAGAGCTATCATCTGTTATTCAAGCCCATCATGGGGAAAGTTATGGAAGTTTTCCGACCAGGGGCTGTGGTATTGCAGTGCGGTGCTGATTCATTGTCTGGTGATAGGTTGGGGTGCTTTAATCTTTCGATCAAAGGTCATGCTGAGTGCGTAAAGTTTATGAGATCGTTCAATGTTCCCCTACTGCTCTTGGGTGGTGGTGGTTACACCATCCGCAATGTTGCCCGTTGCTGGTGCTACGAGGTACTTTCTTCAGTTCATTATATGCTGCTCTAGCTTTGCATTGAAATTTCCTTGGTCTCTGTACCAAGGTTAGCTCTCTGTGACAAACAGTTACTAGATTTGTCTGGTGCCTCTTTGTCTTTGAATTTATTTCCATAAAGTGTTTATATGACAGACTGGAGTTGCACTTGGTGTTGAAGTTGAAGATAAGATGCCGGAGCATGAATATTATGAATATTTTGGTCCAGACTATACACTTCACGTTGCTCCAAGTAACATGGAAAATAAGAATTCTCGTCAGATGCTTGAAGAGATTCGCAATGACCTTCTCCACAATCTCTCTAAGCTGCAGCATGCTCCAAGTGTGCCATTCCAGGAAAGACCACCAGATACAGAGGCTCCCGAGGTATGCCACTTGAGCAATCATTTGAAGTGTATTGGCTCCTTTATTTCTGTTGCCCATTCTTTCTTGCATTTCCTCATGGATTTTTGGTGAGGTTATTTAAGTGTAACTGCATTTAGAATTAGAATTTTCTAATTTAAACAGCTGGGGCTGGTGAATAAGGTTCGTCCAGTTATATATGTATACGTATTCCGTGATGGATGACTCTGGTTGTTTACCAATCTTAGTGTTGTAAATTACGCCTTCTATGTAAATTATAGGTTGATGAAGACCAAGAAGATGGAGATAAAAGATGGGATCCGGATTCAGACATGGATGTAGATGATGACCGGTATGAAATATATATGTTTCCTCCCCTTTTTTTTTGGGTTCATGCCAGCGGTGTAATGTTTACTTAATCTGGGATCGCATTGTGCAGTAAACCTATACCAAGCAGAGTAAAAAGAGAAGCTGTTGAACCAGATACAAAGGACAAGGTACTACAGGATTATCTCTTATTTGTTTCGATTGCTCAGACACTTTTTCTAGTACAAACATTTAAAGTCATTAGTTCATCTAGGTTTACAGCATTTTCCAGAACTGCACAATGTGCTCTGATAACGTTTCTCATCCCGAGACCCAAAACCTAAAGATTCCAGAATGAGTTTCATTCTGACATTAAGTTAGTTAATTTGAGAGCTGGAGTACATTCACATGAGGGTAGCGAATCTTTAGCTACGGTTTAATCATTTAGCCTAGGCTAGTTAGTATGCTCCAACGATGGACCTGATTAGATAATGTGACCTTGTAGCCAAGCTGAGCTGAATCATCATCTCTGACTCTCAATTCCTATAGCCGTCTCCTTTTCTTCCTGATCTAGACTCTGATTTCCATTTAGCATATATAGCATGTCAGTTGAGCATGTAATTTGCTTGGAAAGGTGAAGCGATTAATTTATTTATCATGACGTGTAGTTCGTGCAGGATGGACTGAAAGGAGTTATGGAGCGTGGCAAAGGTTGTGAGGTGGGGATGGATGAGAGTGGAAGCAGTAAGGTAAAATGCAACAATGGACAGGGCTGAAAAGGGCGGGAATGGTGGTTTTCTAAAGTGGTTAGTTTTGATTGCAGGTTACAGGAGTGAACCCAGTGGGAATGGAGGAAGCAAGTGTGAAAATGGAAGAGGAAGGAACAAACAAGGGTGGGGCGGACCAGGTGTTTCCTAAAATATAAGACTTGGAGCTTCTAAGTTCTTGCTACTTTTCCGTCTCTCAAATGTTTTTACTTTTTAGTTAAGTTTCTGGAGTTGTTGTTGTTTTTGAGGATTGATTGAGCACAGACGATATGTATTTATTCGTTGCATGTCTGAATGATGATATGACAAGACGAGATATTCCTTTGGCTATATATTTATTGATTGGGCCGAAGAGAAGGGAAGACACCCATTGATGTGGCAAAACGCAACAATGAACATCAACTAGTGAAGTGCGTGGAGAAGGATCCACAAGTTATTCGTTTCGATTTATGCGACAATTTTAACAATCAAGGGATTTCTAACTCTAAATTAATTAAAATGTAAATCTCTTTAGACTAAGCGAAAACTGGAAGGAACACCTCGCTCTCTCTTGAACAATTCTCTCTCCCTCTCTCTCCCTCGTTTGTGGTTGCTTAGTTTCCCTCCGGAGATCGAAACATGTTCACGGCGGCAGCTTCGTCGAGCGCGGGAAGGTGGCGGACGGCGTTTCTTTCTCTGAGGGACGAAATCGTAACGACTCCACCGCCGCCGGTTCCTCTGTTGCTCCAGGATCTACTCTTCTCTCAATCCCATTCCCTTGTCTCTGCCGTCTCTCACCTCCCACCGCACGAGCTCACTTCCGATTGCTTGTTCCTGCTCGATTTGGTTTCCAAAGCTGATGGTCCTGACTGGATCCCTGTCTCTCGTCATACTTGTCAACTAATTCACGATGTTTGTGCTCGTCTACTTTTCCAACTAAATTCTTCGTCATGGCCGTTCCTTCTTCACTCTTTTGCTTCTGTCTTGGAGTTTCTTCTTCGCCAACCCATGCCTTCTTCACCCTATTCCACTGCATATTTCTCCAGAATCGAACCTGTGTTCCAATGCTTCGAGACTCTAAGGTTATTATATTATCTTCTCACACTCTCGTTATTACATATATCCAATGACATTGTGTTAACCTTAATTCATAATCTCCTCTTCCTTTTCCCAGACGTTTGGCCGCTATGCATCCGGAGAACATTCATCTTGTCAAGTTTCTTCTGCGCATAATTCCTTTATTACACCAGGATTTAGTTTTATCGTATGGTTTCTCAAATCAAAACCCTCCTCCTACTTTAGATCTGGAAAAGAAACTGCCTCAACAGAATAGCTTATGGGATTCCATGGCTCTTGCCTTTGACATGTTTGGTAGAGCATTTTCTGTATCTGAGTCTTTGTTTCCTACTGACCTCTGCCAATGCTCGCTAGAGGTAATCATCCCCTTCACTGATCGATCCTCTCATTTCTCTAATATGCTTTGTTTCTCATTGGTGCATCCTCATATAGGTTCTAAGGAAAGTAATGGACGTCCTAGCATCTAAGGGCCAGCTTGTCGAAAACCGATTTATGTGGAGGTACGTCTTAAGGGCTTTACAACTATGCCTTTGGTTTTGTGGAGACTACAATTTACTCCTCTTTTTCCTGGTTTATATTAGACTTGTGGCCCCCTTAGGTAATATTCATTTCTTACATTTCTGCAGATTTTATTCATGCCTTCTAGGCTGTGCGCACGAGGTCCTTACAAATATCAAATGTCCTGTTTCTGATCACGTAAGTGGGTTCTTGATAGCCTTTGCTTCTCCTCTTAGCCTTGGATAAGTGATTTTCTTGTTTAACCTGCATATGCAGACTTTTTTCCTTTGTTTAAGCAGAAGTTGTAATGTTGCAGGTCTTAAGTTTCATAGCGGCATTGAGAATGTTTTTCTGTTTTGGACTTACTGGCCCACCTCAGTTATCTCATTCTGATGTTGTTCACAAAGATAAGCATTTGAATGTCAAGCTTTCTACATTGATTTCTGGAGTAAGTAAGAATGCCAAGAATACTCCTTATAGGCCACCCCACTTGCGCAAGAGGGATGATCTGAACACTAAGCAGCCAGTGTCTTGTGACTGGCGGCGCCTGTCTGCTCATGATTCTTGTAGTTCTGATGTTATATCATCAGATTCTGATTTTAGTGACAGTGACGGTTCCGTACCGGATTCTTATTTTGCCCAAAGCTCGAAGGTTAGAATAGCTGCAATTGTTTGCATACAGGTGAGTAACATTGTTTTATTCTTAGTAGGTTTTCATCTTCTACTTAGCTTTTCAGTGACAGTTACTTATTCATTCTCTTATTCTCCTGTAAAGGATCTTTGCCAGGCTGATTCAAAGTCATTTACCACTCAGTGGGTGACTCTCTTTCCAACAAGTGATGTACTCAAGCCAAGGTGGAAAATTAACCTACAACATCTTTTGTCACCATATCGTAATATTTTCTTGTCTCCTTAACTTTCCGAGATCATTAACAGGAAGTTTGAAGCTACTCTAATGACCTGCTTGCTTTTTGATCCTCATTTGAAGGTGGTTACTCTTGTCCCTTTTCAAGTCATTGAGGCACATATTTCGATGCTGTTCTCCATTTTTCACATTCCCAATAACTTTTATGGTTAAGCAAATATGTCTACAGATGTTTTTCTGGCTCAACTTCATGACTGCTGAATCCTGGCAATACTTTTTTGTTTATTTTGCAATGTCTAGGTAAGGATTGCATCTGCGTCAGCTCTTGCCACCATGATGGATGGGCCTTCATCTATTTTCCTTCAAGTGGCAGAGTACAAGGAATCTACCAAATATGGATCATTTATGCCCCTCTCCAATTCCCTTGGTCTAATATTAATGCAACTCCACACAGGTAATTCAACGACATTAATTGTCTTAACCTTTTTCTTCTTGTCTGGCTATTAGTTATTCCTTGTTGACCAAGATTTTTATGCCTGTAGGCATTCTACATTTGATTCACAGTGATAATCATGATAGATTGTTGATTCAGCTGTTCAAGATCCTCTTGCTTCTGATATCAAGCACACCGTACGTACAGTTCTTCTGTATTTTATTTTGTTATAATGATATTCGTTTTATTGTAAAAGTATTGTATCTTTTAAAGGTATTTGATATCCGTTATCATAAAACCTTAATGGCGCTCTTGATTAAGATTTACCTTTGAGTAAGTGAATTGCGAAAGCTTCATTAATACGTGCGTAGACCAAGCTCCGTTTAGCTGAGTTATATTCTTGTTAAAATTTGCAACTACTTTGGGATCTTCTATGAGATTTTCATGTGTTCTTTAATGTTTGTTACCATTTTCAGTTACTCGAGAATGCCGGGAGAATTGCTGCCAAAAGTTATAATGTCTCTGCATGCTAGGATTAATGAGGGGTTTCCTTTCAAAAATGATAAAACTGGTCTGCTGGTTAGTGCTTCCTTTTCCTTATGTTGATTTGTCTGTTTGCTGTCTTCATTTATGATGGAGATATAGATTCACATTTCATATCTAGGTTTTCTGTCTTGGACTATCCTAGTTTCCAGTAGCTAAAGTCATAGGATTTAAACTAATTCTAGTCACATATATAAATTTGTCGCCTTAGGGAAGCAATAGGAGGAGAAATATTTTGGGATTTCTCTGGACGGTACAGGCATTGGACAAGGGTCTAGAGTCGTGTTTAGGAGAGTTTTGTCTCTGTTTATGTTTTGCAGTCCTTATTCTGTCTATAAAATATGTTCAAGTTCCTTTCTTTTCGCTGAATTCCTAATCCCATCGATCTTAAGTTTTCATTCATGGAGGAAAAGAAGAAGTATGGTAAGAACCAAGTAAAGATCTTTCTTCATTCATCAAACCAAAGAAAGTATTGAGACTCTTTTCAATAGAGGATTCTCAGCTCTGGACCCAATACCTAACCCACACCAATACAATTCCCCAATGATTATCATATTTTCTCCACTCTATCTAAGCCTTCCCACATTTGATGGTTGGTTATGCTGAGCTGAGAACTCAGGCTTTTAACTTTCTGAATAAAATATTCTCTGAACTCTAACTACTTTAAAAAATATTGGTCCTGTGAATGCCATACCTATATCATGATCTGTTTTGTACAGGTTGCCGCAATAGGTTGCCTGACAGCTGCATTTTCCACCTTTCCTCCTCAAATGAAAGTGCATAATATGCTTTTGGATGAGACATCAGCAGGTCGACCTTATCTTGCGCCTGTTCCATGGTGACTACTGTCCTAACCATAATCTCATTATAATATTTGACATTCTTTCTTTAAGTCATTTCAGGATTCGATGGATGTGAATGGAATTCAGGAGTTCTTTCTACTTTATTTCGTTTTGCTGAGCAATTTGCTGACGCATCAACATGCATTGAGGCTCTTCAGGTATTCGGTTGTTCTTATTATAGTTGATTTCCCTTCTAAGGAGTTATTATAAAAGTAGAAGGATAGACTCAGAATAAATTCAGGTGCATATGGTGCTGTCTGAACTCTTTAAGTACATTAAGAAAACTTTTAACATTTTTTTTTGCTGAGGGAGAAGATTATGTGAGACTAGGTCATGGTTGAGGAATATGCTGACTTTTTGTTTCCCTTTCATGTATCCCTATGTAGAGATTTTGATAATGAGAGCTGCTACATTACCTGTCCTATGTTTTCATCCAAAATTATATGGTTTTCGCGCAGGTCCTCCGAGCTGTGGCTCTCAATTACCCAACCTTAGTGCCTGCATATTGGGAACGGGTCTCTGTCCTCGTGTATAAACTTTTGCAGTCTGCTGTTGTTGAAGATTCTCCAACGACATGGAAGGCTTCAGTTAGAGAGTCTGTTGGATATAATGGGGATAAAGTCCTTACAGCTGCTATTAAGGCAGGATATCAAATAACTATGTTCTATATATTTAAAATTGAAACATATTCTAAATTCCCTAACTTCTGTGGAGCAGGGCTATTCATTGCTGATTGGTAGCATGCTCAGATTTAGTTTTGATTTTGTCTGCTCTTGGAAAGAACCTAGTTTGACAGCTGAACCATTTGAGCAATGTCTTTGGGCCATGTTTACAAATAAGAACTTACACAGGATTGTATGTAGGTTTTGGATGGATGCCTTCGCGCAATATCTGGATTTAAGGGAACAGAAGATCTTCAGTACGATAGATTAATGGATACACCATTTACATCTGACTGCATAAGGTCAATAAGAATCTCATCTGCACCATCATATGGATTTGATAATACCCAAGAGCCAATCTTTCAGGCAGGATGTGACCAATGGTCTGAGGCTATTCGTAAACATATAGTTCTGGTGTTACACCATGGTTCTGCAGTGGTGGGTTAAAATCTTGACAAGTTTATGTTTTTGTACAACTAATAGTACAATCATAGAAGCAGTTGCTGTAGTTTGCATAATATCTGCGGTCCTGAATTTCTTCCTATGTTTGGAAGGTGAGGAGCACTACAGTTACTTGCTTTGCTGGTATAACATCCTCCATATTTGCCGCTTTCAGTAAGCAGGAAAAGGACTTTATTACTTCATCAATTGTAAGTATTGGAGTCTTTTTGGGATTGTTGGTATTACTATTTCGACTTTAGTTTTAGAGTGAGTGCATGATGTCTTTTAGTTTTTGTAGATAACCGCTGCATTGCATGACAAAACACCTTCAGTCCGATCAGCAGCTTGCCGCGCTATTGGTGTAATTTCATGTTTTCCAGAAACTTCTATAAGGTAACTTAACCCTTTGTCACTGTTTGTTGCTTGTCAACCCTGGCAAGATATCCATGGCCAAGAACTTAAGGAACTTTGTGGATGCAGTGCGGAGATATATGAAAAATTTATCATAGCTGTTGAAGCTAATACCCGCGACTCCTTGACCTCGGTATTGCATTACTGACTTTCATTTATTTGTTCTCATGATCTATGCATTTTATATCTTATTTTTCTACTGCAATGGGCTTTATTTTTGTCAATTCAGGTGCGTATAACAGCATCATGGGCCTTGGCCAATGTATGCGATGCTCTACGATACCGCGTCGATGATAGATCCTTTGAAGGTATTAGTACTGACGTTATGATTAGATCTGATAGAACGTATGGATTTACTTTCTTTTATCCTCCTAAGTAGGATTAAAGACAACTTCACAAGTTGTGGATGCACTAATAGAATGTGCTTTGCGCCTAACTGAGGATGGGGACAAGGTAATAAAAATAGTTCCCAACACATTTTGATAAATTAGTATCTCTTTTTACTCGGTGATATGCTTCTTAATCCCAAATATTCCTCTGTTAAATAAATTAGTTGTTCTCTCCGTAACTTGTAATCAAAATGTTTTGTTTCTCTGATAGATAAATTGACTGCACTCGTCTGATCCATATGGATGTCAAAACTGGCTTGCAGAACTTTTTTTTATTATGGATCACACAGTAGTTCTTAGTATTGTAGTTATGTGCACATTTGCCATCATCATTTTCGGAATTCTATTGTTAGGTTAAATCCAATGCAGTTCGGGCACTGGGGAGTATTTCAAAATATGTAAACTTGAGATGCATGACAAGTATAAAGTCAGTGGACCAAGATGTATTACCTTTTCCCCATCAACATTCATCAAATTCCCACCATCTATCCTGCGCGGGAGATACAAGGTGGTTGGAGAGAACCGTTCAGGCATTTCTTTCCTGTGTTACTACTGGTAATGTTAAGGTATACCTGATAAGTAGAAGTAAATGAGATGGTTTCGTTTGGATGTGAACATGTGGGTTTCAGTTAGTTTTGGTTGAGTCGGCCAAGTTTTGTTTGAGAAAAAGCTTATTAAATTAAAATCTAATTAATTTGCATACAGAAACGTTATTCAGTTTGATCTGGTTTGGTCGAATGTGGTTCGGTTTGTATACTTACGCATCCTTAGCTTTATCTACTACATAGTTTGACTTCAGAAATTTGTGCAGGTTCAATGGAATGTTTGTCATGCGTTGAGCAATTTATTCTCCAATGAGACAGTAAAACTGCAAGATATGGATTGGTAAGCATCCTTTAGCTTTCTATTACCCAAGCTGCTTCTCTCGGTGACCTCTAATAACTTTTTCTTTTTCTTTTGCAGGGCTCCAAGTGTTTTTAGTATCTTACTATTGCTGCTTCGTGATGCATCAAACTTTAAGATTAGAATCCAAGCTGCTGCCGCTTTAGCTGTCCCAGCAACCCCACTTGGTGACTTTGATTCTCTATCCCTCTCCCTCTCTAACCATGTAGCTATATTAATTTGGAGAATAGAATTTGTTTGTCTCATATTGTATGTGTTTTGGGATTGTACTGTTTGGCTAATTTCTTTCTCGCTCATTATGTAATTGCAGCTTATGGGAGATCATTCCCTGATGTTGTCAAAGGTGTAGAGCATACTTTACAAAGTCTGCATTCTGACAGAGAGACGACTCCAACAAATTTTAAATATAAGAGATCGCTTGAGAATCAGGTAAAATGATGTTGGCTTAATTTTAGGTTATTGATGAATGATTTATCTAAAGCACAGTTGCTCGTTTCAGTTAACCTCAACCATGCTGCATCTCCTGAGCCTAGTTTCAAGCTGTCATTTCGAAGCGTTGACTGATTTTCTTATAAGAGTAAGAAACTGGCAGCTATTATTGTTAATACAACTGTTTTCATAGCTTGATTTTAAAGGATTAGTGACTCATATATTGTCTTGTTGGTGTCGCATGAAACCTGACAGAAAGCCTCTTTTCTAGAGGAGTGGTTGAGAGGATTGTGTGTGACATTGAAGGAGGAAGATAATGTGTCTGGATCAAGCGGCACAAGCACTTCGGGTGGGAAGCTGAAGAAAGAGTTGATCACTAGAGCTATACGGTCGCTTGCCAGAAGCTTGCGGGCTGGACATAGCTCTGAAATGGCTCTAAAGTTGCAGGAGTTAGAGAGCAATGAATTGACTGAGCAAGCAATGCTTCTCGATCGGGTTAACTTGGCTCTGTAATTTCTAGCTCAAGTGACTGTAAACAATTCAATACATGTACATTAGCTCCCATGACAAATTTTGCTAAAAGAATCAGAATGAAATTGGCGGATATATTATAGAAAACATATGATTTTTTGTGTTACATATAATGTTTAGTATAAAATCGTATGAACCATGAAAATGAGATTTTTGGAGTTGGCTGTCCTCTATTCATTTGGTATAAGGGGCTGCTTTTTAGCATCAACTAGATCATTTAAGTATGAGATTGATTCTTGTGAGAAAGATTAGCTACCTTATGCGATACTTTATGGGGGTGGTGATAGAGGTCTCAGAAAAACAAAAAACACGTATGATGTATGTATGGTAGATAAAAAGGTTTCAAGCCAGAAATTATTTTATTGTGCTCTCTAAATGTAGTCCAACTCCGGCCTCCAATGATGTTCATATAATCATATATGGTTAGGCTTCGCCTATACTAGCATCTTGTGACGCCTTTTGGTTGTTTTGGGGTCTCGTCCACAATGTTTGTATTGAAAATTGAATCAGAAGGAGGCATAGATCAGCTTTGTTGAATCAGGTTGAGGAGGAAATAAAAAAACAGAGACTGTGTCAAAGAGTAGGAGAAAGAGACATAGCTTTATGGAAAGGAAAGAATGATCACTACCGCGAGAAGTTCGTCACAAGTGAGACGTTGACACAGATCCGCAATGTTAAGCCAACGATGGAGGGATATAGAGGGATATGGTTTGGTTTCGCTACCCCGAAGTATGCCTTTACCACCTGGTTAGTTGTAAAAAACAGAGTTGCCACGGGAGACAGAATGCTATTGTGGAACCGACAAGCGAACACGAGTTGCGTTCTATGTCAGGACCCCA